>CM075764.1:11267500-16267500 GCA_037974665.1 Ehretia macrophylla | reverse complement strand
ATGAGGCTTTTTGCAAAAGTTGATGCATGGGTTCAGCCTTGAGGTTAGCAATTCAGATTTTTTTGTCTTGAAGAGGCATTTTGAAAATCCTAGCATGGGCAAGGAGCACTTGGTCGAAAATGGTGTGCATTGGGTAGGGTTTTGGGGCTATTTTTTTATGCATTTGTGTCATAATATGTCATAGATTGTCTAGGACTAATTTTTTATGCATTTGTGTCATTAGAATTGTCATAGGAATGTTGGGAAATTAGGGAATCTAGGTAGAATAAAATATAGGAATGTTTGTTGATGAGTTGAATTGTGAATAGAATAATAGTTTGTGGGAAATGTAGGAATAGTTTAATATTATTTTATTGTTAGTGGAGTTTGTAGAGAATTTGAATTAGGAATATAATATTGGTTAGTGGATTGTGTAGAATTATTTTATTGTCTTGTGCTTTGTGTTGGATTCTTTCTTGATTAACGTGGTGGCACGGATTCCTAGGTCTAGGGCACGAATTACGAGGTAGACATGAACTACGAGGTGAGACATGAACTTCAAGACTAGTGCACGTAATTCAATGCAATACACGCAAATTAAGGCATGACTCTATATCTAGGTTAAGGTACGCAGTTCAAGGTTAGGGCACACGAAACGAGGTAATGCACGTACATCGAGGTCATGGCACGTATATCTAGGTATCGGCTGTTAGTTAGGGATTAGGGCACACTATTCTAGGTCAAGGCACGTGTGACAAGGTATGCATGAAAACCAAGACAGGACACGTAATCCAAGGTCAGTCATATAATTAGGGGTCTATGGCATGCAAATCGAGGTATGACACATTATTCCGGGTCGGGCCTCACATCCTCCTCTCCTTAAAAGAATTTCGTCTTGAATTCGTTCTTACTTGTTAAGGTCATTTAGACGGATTCCGACCATTGTTATTTCTCATTCTAGGTCGTCCCGTGTTTGGTGATCTCTCACCACAACCAATTCACTTCCTACGTTTCTCCAATCATTTAGTTCGGTGTGACCTCTACGTTTACAGTTCTTTCTTTTGAACGACTATATTCTCCATTTGGTCTTAAGGTCAAGTTCATTAACTAAGGTTAGAGTCTTCAAACATAGTCATCAAAGTTGCATCGGTATTCTAACAATAGAACTATAACTCCAAAATCATGACTCATGTTGTATCAATCTCGCATTCATACCTCAAAAGGAATATCACAATAATTCCATGATCCTAGGGTGACATACGCTAATTTCAAGATGATAGGTCTATATCCGATTTACATATCATATCTACTAGCCTCAAATTGTTAGCACGTAAGACATACACATGTTATGGATTATTTTCGCGATACGATCCTATTTTTAGGAAGAACTCACCAAACAAACTAATCCATCTCAAATCGTCATCTATCGATAGTATCATAGTCCTTATCTCGTAGGTATATTAGATTAGCAAATCTTCTAATGACTAGCCTCCCGACTACAGGCTCCTATTCAATGACATTCTTCCTCAGCTTCATTAACCTTCACGCTCGAAATCAAGGAGAAAGACCGTTGAGATTCATTAAACGCGAATTCTATGGTTTATTAAGTATCACCAACAAATTGCCATCGAAATTGCATGAGTAAACTAATCATGTAGCACTAGTTCAACTTTTCAAGTAAGCTTCATCAGCTTGTGATCCACAATTTATTCCCATATTCAAATCTCTATTTTCAAGTCACAAGGCTTCAGAATTTTCTTTTAATCTTATCCAAAACTCCTAAGGCGAATAGTTTCAATCTCAAATAAATTCCACTCACCTCAATCCAAGGTTACGTCATACTTAAGAAGACAATGGTCCTACTCATTTAGTGACCTAGTCATTCCTTCGAACACTTAATGCCCGCCAATATATCTTCGACATTAATGTTACTAAGCTAGGTTCATCGCCATGTAAGTGATATCAATGCTCTACTAGGTTACCGACCGTACAACAACAATCCTAGGACTATAAAGGAGTACTGAAATGACCAAACTCATAAAATACTTACACGAGATAACTTCAAGGTTGTATCAACATAAGAAAAATGACCACGAGGCATCCTTCAACATAACCTAATAGAACTTCAAAAGTAATCAACCACTTATTTAACTATCACTACAAGATTCACCCCTCTTATTCAACGACCACAATTCGAAGTCTACTGATCGCTAGTTTCTAGATGTGAAATGGTGCACATAGATACAGTGGTCTAACAATAGTTTCTTGGGTCATTATGACTCTAATTCATATCTATCTTAACTATATGAAATCTTACTCTTCTTATTTACATGTTCAACTAGCTAAGAGCATCAAGACTCATAGACCTTAGGTCCTAGGGTTCACCATGAATCATCCTGCATACTCACTATTAGCTATTTAGGATTTCAAATCATACCCTAACGACTCCACTTTGCAACAAGATGCTTTAATCCTATTTCCATGTTTTATATACTAGGTCCATCGGTCTTTCTTAGGGATATATGCTTTCTAACATCCTCTAGGGTATCCAAACAACGAGTGCATAGAATGACTTACTTTGCATAATCACAACTAAATTCGAGGGGCAATAATTTAATACCATGATTCTTAAAATCACCAATATCCAACTTAGGACCTTAGCAACGTTAGTCATCCAATGCATAATTCAATACCTTGCACTTCTATTTCGACCTAACATTTAGGTGTAGTCTTCCGAACACGAGTTCTAGTTAGGTGAATTCCTCGATTCTAGCATCCTTATATCTTGTTATATTATAAAATCATCAACCTCGTTAAATTCAGTCTCCAGAGTTGCCTACATGTTTTGAGGTTATCCATTGTTAAGTCACTCAAATACACTATCTATATCTCAACAATCTAACCCCTAAAAGTAACTATCGTCAACTTTCACGAATTTATCTTTTAATTTCTGGGTCATGATCTCAACACTTAGTGAACTTGAAACTCGCTAGTATACACCATATCAGATTCATCAATGCTTAATTCCAATCAAGTAAGGATTCAATCGTATGAATATATTGCTAACTTCTTAGATGGTCTATCAAGCCAATTTTAAGATGTGAGAAATGGATTCAAAGAAACCTCCAAGTCAACTTCTACTATCAGCACATGAGAATATATACTATTCTACATATTTAATGGTATACCCTTATATCTAAGGAAGTAGCATGTCTTTAACCTTTATTCTTAAACCACAATTAGAAGAACGGTTTAACGGAATCAAGAACTTTATAGATATAAAATTGATAACTTAATCACAGGCATGTGTATTCCAAAGATAAGGAGATAATTTTACCTCAACAATTATACCTGTGCTACGCATTTTATATATATGCATATCCAATAAGATATATGATCCATCGAGCACCTATGAAGATGCGAGAAATCTCTAACCGAGCCTTTCGTTCGTCCTGCACAAATTCACTTCCCTGAAAGTTCTAATCCTAACTATCTATGTGTACAAACAGTCATTCACGATCATATAATATGCACATGTATCAAGGAAGGAGTATAAAAGCATGCATGCATTATTAAGAACGTGTCGGTGTGCATGATACAGAATACATATGGTCCACAAAGGCACATAATATTCAATACTTAAAGCAATTAAAGCACATTAGCACACATAACACATATAAACAAGACATCGCAATTATCTTAGGGCTTCTACCTACTGTCCGAGAGTTGAACTCGACTAATGCCTAGTTAGTCAACTAAGCTCTGATACCATTCTAATTATAAGGTGTCATGCCCCAACCCGGCCTATAAGGTTAGACTAGGGTGTGATCTAAACGTTCAGGACAAGTCACATACTTAACCGTTTATGAAGATTTAACACTTATCATTTTAGTCTAAACTCCAAAGTTTTTCGGAAAATCGGCAGCATAACGGCTGTAATTGGACTCTTTGGTTTGGCCTAATTATCTAAACACCTCAAATTTTTCTAATCTCAAGTTTCCTTTCCAACTAGGATTACAATTTAACATCAATTGAAATACCCATTGGTTATCTCGACGTCTCGTTTGATTTATAACCTAGCATGATACTATGTCTCGTTTGTTTGTTTATCCTCGTTACAAAAGTACCTGTTTAAGATTGGATATGTTCATTTACTTAGTCCTTAGCTAATACGTCATAACCTATGATAGGTACTAGCGGTAATAATAGCAAAATGATCAGTAGTGTCTAGTGTCTGTCTAGCAATATCAGTACAAACCAAAATTAGACCCCAAATTACAACGGGGGTCTTTACATTACAACATCGAGCAACATAAAAGGAAATAGTCTTCAAGTAGCATAAAGTTCACAAGTAGCCATAATCACGCAAAGCACACACACAGGCAATCACTCTAAGGATTCATCGTTAGGCACACCATCCTCGGGTACCTGTTCTAGATCTTCTTAACCTGAGATGATAAAAGAGGGTGAGTCCTTATGAACTCAGCGAAGGGGAACGAGAAATAGGTTTTGAAACTCATTTTTCGGTTCAACTTATGAAATCCTTTTGCAAGCATGAATATAACAATAATACAAGTACAGAAACAGAGATACCAGTCTTTCCTCCCCGAGGTTCTCTAGGAACCAAGCGAGAGTACTTATACACATAGTAAGATACAGTGAGCTTTTGCTCTCAGATCAGTTTCAGAATCAGAAGTTGCGGCCGACTTCAAATAACCCCAAAACACGCCAGGTGGGTGTACTCCGGATGTACCCCAAAATCCTACGACCCAACTCTCCGATGGTGAAATTTCAAGCGAGAGAGGGAATTGGACCATAGTAGTCACGGTAACACCGGCAAGCCCGATGCCACCCGGCGTGCGTGAAACACTACCATGCCATACTAAAAGATTGCAACCTCGTATGCAATGCACATTTATAACATTTAACATTTCACATTAGGAGGACAACAAAGTAGGTCGCCTCCGAGTAGTTATAAGATCGCACGTTATCAAGTAATCAAACGAGGCACGAGAAGACAAGTAATTTCACTTGAATGGCATATACAGCCATACGAACATTAAACTGGCAGCCATGTAACACATGCAAGTCAAGCCATATAACTCATTTCGAAGTCCACGTAATCAAGTGATACGATTATTCAACATGCAACAACATCTACGTGGGTTCGGATGCAAGAAAAGCCTAATTGTCAACATGCAATGATCAAAATTACATTTAAGCTTATAAGGGCAACTACCGGAAGCCTACTAAACATATAATTCAACACAATATCCAAATGATCAACACTTTGCAAAACTACCTAGTCATTAGGGTTTCCATTTCGTGCATATTCGTGCAATTTGAGCCTCAACCCAACTCAAAGTCAACCTCAAACCATGCATCATTTAATTCAGCATCCTCAAACATTCAAAACAGTCTACACAACATCCCGAAGCTACAATCCCAAGCATTTAATTCAACAAGAGGAGTCACAACAATTTTCTAAGCAGAACATTAAGTGAAACCTTTACTGCAATAGGCTGTTTTCTCACAATTAATCGGATAATCAAACATTATACAAATTCCATGAATAAGATGTCAAATTAAAGCTTAAGATGTTAACTAAAATTAGAAACAAACCTTGAATCAATTGGAGTTCGGGATCATTAGATATAGCCGAAACAGTGGAATAGCACAAAATTGTCTAGATTTGCACACTTTTCAGTAATTGACGTTTTTGAGGTCCTTAGGGTCAGATTTAGCCTTAGTCCATTTCCGAAAAAAATGTCCTGAATTGTAAAATCTAGCAGCACACCAATTTTAATGCATTTTGGACATCATTAACTAAGTCAAATCTGGTTCGTTCTACAAAGTCAGTGCATCTGCCAAAACCTGCTTCATTTTTTACAGATTTCCAGATTTGGACACATTTTAAAGAACTGCCATTTTGAGGACCTTAGAGTTAACATTAGCTTCGGCCTATTTCTGCAAAAAACCTACCAATTTTCAAGCATTTTCAACATCATTTGACTAGCTAAACTTACCTCGAAACAGACTGGTTAGAGAGCAGTCAACAATCCGACTTCACCTATCAACACTTTCAAGCCAAGATCTTGGCATGCATGGTTGCAAAAGCTTATGAACGAACATATAACTCAAGTACAGAAGCAAAGACATATATTTATGAGCATGCATGTGAATTTTTTAAGGAATTTCAAAAGGTTTTAGCCCTCACCTTAGCAATCAACCCAAAAGATGCACAAAAACTTGTTGAAGCACAAATTTCTTCTTCTTCCTTGCTTAGCCAAGACTCCACCTGATTTCTCTCTATTTTTCCTAGCTTAGTGGCCAAGTTCTTAGTACATGCATGTGGTTAGTACAAGAAGAAAAGAAATGGAAGCTAGGAAACTCACCAAGGCCGAAAATGGTGACTCAAAATGTTTGCATGTGTGTTTCTTGCATCCTAGCTTGCTTGGGTGAGTTTCTTTGCTTGTTGTTTGTCTTGATGCACCATAGGATGATGAAGATGAGCTAAGGGATGAATAAACTCAGCCCAAAACGGAGATGGAGAGAAAAGAATGAGAGGGAGAGAGAGAAATGTGAGGAGAATGAGAGAAATGAAAGAAAAATGAGACTTTTTACAAAAGTTGATGCATGGGTTCAGCCTTGAGCTTAACAATTCTGATTTTTTTGTCTTCAAGAGGCATTTTGAAATTCCTAGCATGGGCAAGGAGCATTTGGTCGAAAATGGTATGCATTGGGTAGGTTTTTGAGGCTATTTTTTATGCATTTGTGTCATAATATGTCATAGATTGTCTAGGACTAATTTTTTATGCATTTGTGTCATTAGAATTGTCATAGGAATGTTGGGAAATTAGGGAATCTAGGTAGAATAAAATATAGGAATGTTTGTTGATGAGTTGAATTGTGAATAGAATAATAGTTAGTGGGAAATGTAGGAATAGTTTAGTATTATTTTATTGTTAGTGGAGTTTGTAGAGAATTTGAATTAGAAATATAATATTGGTTAGTGGATTGTGTAGGATTATTTTATTGTCTTGTGCTTTGTGTAGGTTTCTTTCTTGATTAACGTGGTGGCACGGATTCCTAGGTCTAGGGCAAGAATTACGAGGTAGACACGAACTACGAGGTGAGACACGAACTTCAAGACTAATGCACGTACTTCAATACAATGCACGCAAATCAAGGCACGACTCTATATCTAGGTTAAGGTACGCAGTTCAAGGTTAGGGCATACGAAACGAGATAACGCATGTACATCAAGGTCAAGGCACGTATATCTAGGTATCGGCTATCAGTCAGGGATGAGGGCACACTATTCTACGTCAAGGCACGTGTGACAAGGTATGCACGAAAATCAAGACATGACACGTAATCCAAGGTCGGTCATATAATTAGGGATCTATGGCACGTAAATCGAGGTATGACACGTTATTCGGGGTCGGGCCTCACAGCATAACTCCTCACTCACACGATATTTGCCGAGAGATAGGAGTATTCAGTGGAACCGGTGAACTACACTTGCTTCTGGATAGATGTGTGGGACAAAGGGCTCGTGGTACGTATTGCCCATCCTTCCTCCTCTACTTTTAGAACCGTGTGAACGGAGAGTGGACAGAAGAGAAAAAGGTCCTCATACGGAGTCGCACACTTACTTGAGCAGTGCAAGAGATTAAGAATATGTCGAGTAAACTCCCCTGACGTCGGAAAAGTAACAGACAAAGCCTTACTTAGATATAGCTTTGATTGGTATTTCTTTTTCTTAGTGATTAGAAATGAGGGCGCCTAGGTATGTTATAGAAAGGGAAAGCGGAGGCATCGAATGGCGAAGAGAGGTGGCTCGGCAGGTAAGGAATGGGAAATCGTAAAGGATGACTTCTTTGTTGGTGAAACGAAGGTCGCGTTAGCGCTAGTGATTCTCTGAGCCGGTCTAGATTTCCAAGGCCTCGGGAAACTGGTCGAGATAGATGACAGCATCTTTTTCCCCTCTTCCAACATGGGAATGAAATCTTCTCTTATGGCCTTCACCTTCCGCTCGGCCCGGAAAGAAAGAACCAAGCCCCTTTCTGATCCATTCATTTTTGCAAGCAGGGAGGATCCAGAGCTAAGCCCCCTCAAAGTCCAGCTCTTTCCTTGCAATTTTCCTTTTTTCTCTAATCTACGGGGATCACTCTAAATAGCTTATGTAAAGTAGAGTTCTATCATCCCATGATGCTTCCTCTTGTCGAATGAAAGGTTCTTCACCTCCGCTCTAAAACTCGGGTATTCCTCCGTAGTGCAATCATTCCCTTAGCTTCTATGCTTGCAGTCAGCCATAGAGGTGTAGGGGAAGGAGGTGAAAACAAATCACCATGAAACTAGTACCCGTAGTGCCCGTTGCTGACTTGGAAGAGTAGGAGAAAACCCTGATTCCCGATTCGATTAGTGATCATATGTAATAGATTGGGCTTGTTCCTCAATTGAGGCTGCCCGCTCCCTACTCTATTGTCTTGGTAAAGTGGCCTGAGAGTGCTCGGACAAATCCCTATAATCCCATCTCATAGGATGGTCACAATCCTGATAGTAAAATATAAGGAATATATCTTCCACTAGTTGTGACAAAGACGTATCTGCTAGAACGAGTGCTTTAAGAGTGCGGTCATACAGTCTGTCTTTCCCCATGGCAAGGGCAGAAGGGGCAATTTAAGTTGATTTATCCTTTATCACAGTATCCTTCCTCAGAAATGAGGCCGAATATAACATAAAGATTTCCTTTCGTGCTTAGCTCGAATCTCTGCTGGACACAGGGCTAAAACAGGACTTGACCGAGGAGATAAGAGAATCTCTACTCTAATCAAGAAATCTCTTATTTATAAAAGATAAAGCTTGTGCCTCTATTCATGAAGAGGGAGGGCTCTTAGCCGGAAAAGGCTCTATCCAATCAAGGTTCAAGGAAAGAATCAGAGCAAGCAGCCTTTATTCGACTTCCATCTACGAGCATTGAAGGGCGAGGGCAATCAATGAGGTCATACTCTAGTCTAGAATCCAGGAGAGGAGAATCCAGGCTGTCATGCCCCAACCCGGCCTATAAGGTTAGACTAGGGTGTGAACTAAACGTTCAAGTAATATCACATACTTAACTGTTTATGAAGATTTAACACTTATCGTTCTTAGCCTAAACTCCAAAGTTTTCCGGAAAACCGGCAGCATAACGGTTGTAATTGGGCTCTTTTGTTTAACCTGATCCTCTAAACGCCTCAAAATTTACTATCTCAAGTTCATTTCCAGCTAAGATTTCTATTTAACATCAATTGAAATGCTTGTTGGTTATCTTGATGTCTCGTTTGATTTATAACCTAGCATGATACTATGTCTCGTTTGTTTGTTTATCCTCGTTACAAAAGTACCTGTTGATCTTAGCTTAATAGCGAGTACCTGTTTAGAATTGGATAGGTTCATTTACTTAGTCCTTAACTAATACGTCATAACCTATGATAGATACTAGCAGTAATAATTGGAAACGATCATAGTAGTGTCTAGTGTCTATCTAGCAATATCAGTACAAACCAAAATTAGACTCCAAATTACAACGGGGGTCTTTTACATTACAAACGTTAAGGAACATAAAAGAAATAGTCTTCAAGTAGCATGGAGTTCACAAAGGGCCACAAACACACAAAACACATAGGACAGGCAATCACTCCATGGAATCATCGATAGGCATGTTGTCCTCAGGTCCCTGTACCTGTTCTTCTTCACCTGTGATGAAAAAGAGGGTGAATCCTTATGAACTCAGCGAGGGGGAAAGAGAAATACGTTTTGAAACTCATTTTCCGGTTCAATTTATGAAAACTCTTTTTGAAAACATGTCACGTAATTACAAATAATAAGGTACTCAAATATATGAAACAAATTGAGTAACAGATATATTTACCAATCATTTCAAGGATACGGTGAGCAGTTGCTCTCAATTTCAATTTCGATACAATTGTTGCAGCCGACTTCAATAATCCACTTATCGCTCCCAATTGGGTGTACTCCGGATGTACCCTGAAACCTACGACCCAACTCTCCGAGGGTGAAATGCCAAGCGAGAGAGAGAATTGGACCATGGTAGTGACGGTAACCCCGGCAAGCCCGATGCCGCCCGGTGTGCGTGAAGCACTACCATGCCACACTGAAAGGTTGCAACCTCGTATGCAATGTGCATTTATAACATTTAACATATCACATTAGGAGGACAACAAAGTAGGTCACCTTCGAGCAGTTATAAGATCGCATGTTGTCAAATAATCAAACGAGGCACGATAAGACAAGTAATTTCACTTGAAAGGCATATAGAGTTATATGAACATTAAACGGGCAGCCATGTTACACATGTAAATCAAGCCATATAAGTTAATTCAAAGTCCACGTAATCATATAATAAGATTATATAACATGCAACAACATCTACGTGGGCTTGGATGCAAGAAAAGCCTATTTGTCAACATGCAATGATCAAAATCACATTTGAAGTTATAAGAAATTTACGGGCAGCCCATTAAGTATATAATTTCCACACAATATCCAAATGATTAACACTTAGCAAGACTACCTAGTCAATAGGGTTTCCGTTTCATGATTAACCGTGTGATTAAACACTAAGTCAACTCAAGATCATTCTCAAGTCATGCATCATTCAATTCAAACATCATTAAGTACTAAAAACAGTCCACACAACATCCCAACACCACAATTCCAAGCAATTAGCACCACAAGAGAGGTTACAACAATTTTCCAAGCATATGACTAAGCGAAAACCCTTACTGCAATAGGCTGTTTTCTCAAAATCAATAGGGTAATCAAAAAATCTCCAAATCCAGTGAATAAGATGTTAAATTAAAGCTTAAGGAGTTAACTAAAATCAGAAACAAACCTTGCATCAATTGGGGTTCGGAATCATTAGTTATAGACGAAACAGTGAGATAGCACAAAACTGTCCAGATTTGCACACTTTTAAAAAATTGACGTTTTTGAGGTCCTTAGGGTCAGTTTTAGCCTTGGTCCATTTCTGACAAAATTGTCCAGAACTGAAAAATCTAGCAGTACAAAAAATTTCATACATTTTTGACAACATTTACTAAGTCAAATATGGTTCTTTCCACAAGGTCAGTGCATCTGCCAAAACCTGCTTCATTTTTCCAGATTTCCAGATTTGGTCACATTTTAAAGAATTACCATTTTGAGGACCTTAGAGTCCAAATTAGCTTCGGTATATTTCTGGGAAAAATGTTCAAAACTGTGCAAACTAGTCATCTACCAATTTTCAAGCATTTTAAACATCATTTTCCTAGCTAAATGTACCTCGAAACACACTGGTCAGAGAGCTGTCAACAATCCGACTTCACCTATCATCACTTTCAAGCCAAAATCTTGCCATGCATGGTTGTTTAAGCTTATGAACGACCATATAACTAAAGTACAGAAGAAAAGACATACATTCATGAGCATGCATGTGAATTTTTGAAGGATTTTCAAAAGGTTTTAGCCCTCACCTTAGCAATCAATCAAAAAGATGCACAAAAACTTGTTGAAGCATAAATTTCTTCTTCTTCCTTGCTTAGCCAAGACTCCACCTGATTTCTCTCTATTTTTCCTAGCTTAGTGGCCAAGTTCTTAGTACATGCATGTGGTTAGAACAAGAAGAAAAGAAATGGAAGCTTAAAACTCACCTAGGGCCGAAATGAAGGCTTCAAAGGACATGCATGTGTAGTTTTCGCATCCTAGCTTGTTTGCTTGAGTTTCTTTGATGGTTGCTTGTCTTGTTGCACCATATGATGAAGAAGATGAGCTAGGAGGTGGAGAGAACTCAGCCAAAACCGAAATGGAGAGAGAGGAATGAGAGGGAAGTGAGAGAAAAGAAAGAGAAATGAAAGAATATGACAAAGAGTGATGTTTTGCATTGATTCAAGCATATGGTCGGCCTTGGCAGCCCATTTTCAGTATTTTTGTGTCTTCAAGGAGTATTTTGAAATGGCTAGCATGGGCATGAAGTGTTTGGTCGAAAATGGTGTGCATTGGGTAGGAGTTTGGGGCTATTTTATGCCTAGTGTCTTGTGTGTGTGTCATGGTTTGTTTAGGACTAATTTTTTATGCATTTGTGTCATTAGAATTGTCATAGGAATGTTGGGAAATTAGGGAATCTAGGTAGAATAAAATATAGGAATGTTTGTTGATGAGTTGAATTATGAATAGAATAATAGATAGTGGGAAATGTAGGAATAGTTTAGTATTATTTTATTGTTAGTGGAGTTTGTAGAGAATTTGAATTAGGAATATAATATTGGTTAGTGGATTGTGTAGGATTATTTTATTGTCTAGTGCTTTGTGTAAGATTCTTTTTTGATTAACGCGGTGGCACAGATTCCTAGGTCTAGGGCACGAATTACGAGGTATACACGAACCACGAGGTAAGACACGAACTACGAGGTACAACACATATTTCAAGACTAAGGCACATACTTCAAGATAAGTGCACGGATTCTAATGCTAACACATGTAACCCTATGTGAATGAACGTAGACCAAAATAAGGCACGTAATTCAATGCAATGCACGTAATTCAAGACACGACTCTTAAACCTAGATTAAAGCACGCAGTTCAAGGTTAATGCACACGAAACGAAGAAACACACGCAAATCAAGGTCCCGCACGTAAATTAAGGTCATGGCATGTTTATCTAGGTATCGCACGTATATCGAGGATTAAGGCACATAATTCTAGGTTAAGGCACGTATAACGAGGCATGCACGAAAACTAAGACAGGGCACGTAATCTAAGGTTGGTCATATAATTTTAGGTCTAAGGCACGTAAATCGAGGTAGGACACGTTATTCAGGGTCGGGCCTCACACAGGCTTAGGATGAACGCTGGCGCCATGCTTAAGACATCCAATTCGAACAAAGTTTGGTTAGTTTTGAGATTCCGTAAGTAACTCTTTGCTAAGGGAAAAAGAAAATGAAACACGAACAACCGTGCTAGTCGTAATAAATCGACTTTCATGCTAGTTCTTGCTCCAACATGAAAGTCCCATTTCAGGGTCCATTGACTATGATACTTTCTGTGATACCCCGAACCCGGCATACATTTAATAGCATTTGACTGCATTTAATTAAGTGTTTAATTAGTTAATCATCAATTTTTGCACTATCTTGATATTTCTTTTAATAGTATTCAAATAATTTTTATATTGAATAACTTAAAAGATTATTACCTATTCCTATTATTTATAGTAATTGGACTTATTTTCTTGTATTTGATTAAGTGTCATCTTAAATGTTAGTATTTAATTGTATTTGATCACGTGTTTATATTAACTTGTTTATTCGTATCTTAGCATTAAGTTCATAATTCTTTAAAATATTATAGAAATAGTTAAATTAATTATTTTTAAATGAATATTGATTATTGTGATTATTTTAATAATCGGTTTTATTTTCTTGCATTAAATTACTCGGTTTTGATTTAAATGAGAAAAGTTTTTCTGAGTCGGAGTGATTTTTAAACTATTCTACTTTTCTACTTTTCAAAAATTTTAGTTTTATATTATTGCTCATCATTTGATTAGCGATCATTTATTGATTGTTCAATCGTAGCATTTCGAAAATGAGAGTTAGAGAAATATTTCCCAAATTTCGAGAGTAGTGTTTTAAGTTTAATTTAGCCAGTTTTAGTTGGTTTTAATTAAAATTGCATTGCTTTAACTTGAATTAGATTAAGTGGCATCAAAATAAGCTTGTTTGACTATATTTTCACTAAACCTTGACCTTGCAAAGTGACCAAAATGCCCTTTGTCATCTTTTATAAATAAAACAAGGCAAAAATCAAAACAAAACAAACCCATAAATGTCATTTTGTCTCCCCTTGGGCGAAGGTTTGAGGAAAAAGAAAGAAAATTTTATTTTGCATTTTTAGGCAAAAATCTTGCTTGGAATCAGACGAGGATCGTGGCTTGGGTCCTCGCGGGTCTTGGCCTTCAATCTCTGTGAGGGTTTTCACGCTTTTGTGCATTTTTAATGAAATTTGAACTTTGTTTCAATTTCTTAGATTTGTTATATATTGTGTTTAAATGCCTTTTGTTGCTTGAATTAGGTTCTATAATGATCGTAGAGCATTGTTTGATAGTTATTTAGAGATTTTTACAGCTAGAAATGCAAATTTGAAATTGGGGCAGAACAATGAATAGTGATTTTGAATAGTAAAACCCTAGATTTTTGGATTTTTGATCCGAATTGCGATTTCTTGATTTCGATAGGTGCCATTGCTGATAGAAAGATAAAAAATGTAATAAAAACGGATCGGCCTTTGTTAAAATTGGAAATTAGACAAATAAACGGAAAGGGGCCGTTTGACCAAAAGTTGACCGTGCTCGAATTGAGCTGGGGGTTTTGCTATTGAGGGCATGGAAGCACTTTTGGCGCTGTTGTGGCGTTGATTGAGTGACCGGTTAGTATAGTTGTAGTTCAAACGCATTAGGTAGACTTTCGGGCCTCGGGTGAGAAAGTGAAGTTTAGTGATATAGAAACGTGCCTTGTAGTGCCTAAGTGAATGTAGTGAAATCGGTTTCCTAATCCCGTAGCTCGTTTGCTCGTAATTACCTTTGGAAGTTAGAGATTGAATAGTGATATTTGCCGTTTTCGTGTTTCAACTGCTCTTACGTGATTAATTGATGTTCTTGTTGATATTAATGATAATCATGCTTGAAAAGTTAATTGATTGCTATTATTGATTGTAAATGCTTGATATCTCATTTATCGCCACTAATATGTACTTTCGTGCTATCCCTCGTTTATTGTTCGTACCTCGTATTGCATTGCATAGTGTCAAGCGTGTGAGTAATGGGCTTCTCTGGGCAGTCTCGGGCTGCCAGGGTTGGTTTGCTCTAGCTCTGTGTCCTATTCCCATTCTCGCTAGGGATGCCGCCCTGGGTAATTTGGGTCATAGATGTGTCGGGGTACTTCCGGAGTACACCCAGTGGAAGTTATAAGGTGGTTGCGCGCTTATTGTCATCATTGTCAACATCAAGCTCGAGATTGATGTATTACTCGTGAAATGGTACATTGCTCGTATGAGTGAACCGTGACCTTCAAAGTGTGGTATAGCTTTGAACGGTTGTGTTAATGCATTCTTTAATTGTTTATTGTATTGTCATTTATATTGAATGTTTTCTTATTGATTATATTGCTAAACTGTACCTATTTGCATTGCACGATCTTCTTTCTCTCCACCTTGATATCTGTTTCGCCCTCACTAAGTATACGTGTTGTGTATACTCACTCCTCACCACCACATTTCAGGAAATGCCATGTTAGCTGGAAAGTTTGTGGTTATGTGATAGATCGTGCTTGAAGAGTTGCCTTGCGTGCTATATGGCTTGAGTTGTCAAAGATGTAAAGATTTTACTTTCATGAGATGTATGTTTTCATGTATTGTATGTATTTAGTGTTAAAAGTTATGTAATTAACTTAACTAGGTTTATTAGAATGTTATGATAGTCTATTTTATGCAATAGGTTAGTATAGTTTAATTGCCAAGCATGAATGTACTTGTCAATGATGAGAAGAGATAGGTTAGCTTTTAAACTGGAAATGTATATTTACTTGTGTTCGCTTGTTGAGAACCAAGGCTCGGATGGCCTTGAGGTGTTTGTATGGTTGGACACGGTACTGGTCCACTTATATGCTATTGCAGGTTTTGCATTTTGCCAAGAAACAGGGGAGACTTCGTCCGTCTTTCCCTAAAATTTTATGCCCGGGTTTGGAATTGGGTTGTGATTAGATTGATTGATAGAACTCCCGGTCTCGAGAGGGATCAGGGTGTTACAGGTGGTATCTGAGCTTGTTTAGCTCATAAGCAGGGACAAGGTCCTCGGTCTGGTGTGTAACACCCCGATCCCTCTCGAGACCGGGAGTTCTATCAATCAGTCTAATCGCAACCTAATTCCAAACCCGGGCATAAAATTTTTTGGGAAAGACGGACGGAGTCTCCCCTGTTTCTAGGCAAAATGTAAAACCTGTAATAGTATATAAGTGGACCAGCACCGTGTCCAACCATATAAACACCTCAAGGCCATCCGAGCCTTGGTTCTCAACAAGCGAACACAAGTAAATATACATTTCCAGTTTAAATGCTAACCTATCTCTTCTTATCTTTGACAAGTACATTCATGCTTGGCAACTAATCTAAACTAACTTATTGCATAAAATAGACTATCATACCATTCTAACTCTTTTCCTTTGGACATTACAAACATGCATTGAAGTTAAACTATACTAACTGTATACATAAACTAGCTTATCAAACCACTTCAATAATCTAGTAAAACTTAAATTACATTCCTTTTAACATTAAACACATACATTACATGAAAATATACATCTTTGCATCTTTGACAACTCAAGCCACATAGCACGCAAGACAACTCTTCAAGCATGATCTTTCACGTAACCACAATCTTTCGAACTAACAAGGCATTTCCTGAAATGTGGTGGTGAGGAGTGAGTATACACAACACGTATATTCAATGAGGGCGAGACATATATCGAGGTGGAGAGAAAGAAGGTCATGCAATGCAAATAGGCACAGTCTAGCAATATAATCAATAAGAAGGCATTCAATATAGAAGACAATACAATAAACAATTAAAGAAAGCATTAACACAACCATTCAAAGCTATACCACACTCTGAAGGCTATGGTTCACTCTTACGAGCAATGTACCGATCATGATTTCGATGACTTTAATGATGACGCGCCGGCTCACCCACCTTATAACTTCCGTTTAGAGTACTCCGGACATACTCTGTCAATTCTACGACCCAAAACTCCCTGGGCGGCAACCCAAGCGAGAAAAGGGAATAGGACACGGAGCTAGAGCAACCAACACTGGCAACCCGAGGCTACCCAGAGAGGCCCATCACTCACGCGCCTTATACTATGCAATGCAAGACTCGATACAAGGCAATAAACGAGCGATAGCACAACAATACAGATTAGAGACGATAAACAAGATATCAAACATTTACAATGTGACACCCGAGAATTTCACCCTAAATTTATTATAATCGTTGCATACTTATGTGCGCATTTCTACGTGCATCATTTTTCTTGTTTAATTGTTTTTATTGTGAGTTACTATTCATAATATTTTCGACTGTTTCGAAAGCTTGATTTTAAATTTTTCCTAGGTCACTCGACATTTAAAAGGAACCAAGAAATTTTCGTTTTGAACTTTCGAGCTTAGGAGTATGCGTTTGAAAAATATTTTCCGTGAGCTTTGAATAGTGTTACGTAAGAATAGTAACATTTACAACTAAAAATAATTGAAATTTCATTTTGGCCTAGTTTGATTAAGTTTTTTTGAGATTAATTAGCTTAGAATATTAATTATATACATCACATAAAACAACTAACTCATCAATTAAAAGCCACATATCATATTAGCTCTCAAAACAATTGCAAAAATTCCCTCCATGTCCCCCCCTTTTGGCCGTCCACTTCAAGAGAGGAAAGGAGAGAATTTTGCTTCAACATCCATGCACTTGAGCTTCTAGATTGTTCTTGGGAGGATTTTGGAGCAACTTAGGACCTTCAACAAAGCTTCTACATCTTCAAAATTGTGAGGGAGATGCATTTATTTGTTTTTAAAGTTTATGTGCATATATTGAATTTTATTGATTTGTTGATATTAGCTATAAAGCTTGTTATGAATGCTTTCTATGAGTTATTTGATGCCTATAGAGTTAACTTTTGAGGTTTGATAGCAAAGTTAATGGTTGAAACTTGAAATTGATCAAAGAGGTGATGAATAGTGCAGTGAATAGTAAAATCCGAAAATTTAGGGTTTTTTTTATTATTATATAATTTGTTAATTAGATTGAATTGAGGCTTCCTTTAGGTGCTTTAGACATTAGTGAAACTAGACAAAGACTCACGTGAGGTTGAATTACCCGGAAATGAGTTAAAATGCAAAATTTGTTAACTTTAAAAAGGGGACTTTTCTCATTGTGCAATCCGGGTGCGTTTGGGCTATGGTTTGGGTATCCTTGGGGTAAGGAAACACTTTTGGTGCTTTCGTTACGGGAAAATGGGGTTCGGTTAGTATAGTTGTAGTTCAAACCCGTTCGGGGCCTTCCCGAACTTCTGCTTCAAAAATGAGTTTTGATGACCTTAAAAGGTATCTTTGAGCTTAATTAAGAATATAGAAAGACTAGGGTATGATTGGGAATCTCGAACCACGCTTAGGAGAAAGAAAGCTCGGTTAAAGAAAGGGGAAATGTAGTGTTTAGCCTTTTTAGTTGCATTTGAAACTTGTTGTGTGTTAGTAATGACTTGCATGGAATATTTAGGATGTATTTAAGTTATTTGAGTAGATTATTGGAATTAATTGTGTTGATTGCTACTTTTGGTATCTTAAAGTTAATATCGTGCTTATATGAACTTTTATCGTGCATATATGTGAGGGCGGCCTACTTTGTCATCCCTCTTACGTGTTATGTGATATTATTGATTGCTTGTGACTTGTATTGGGTTGCTCAACCTATATCGGACATGGTAGCGTTGAGAAACACGGGCGGCATCGGGCTTGCCGTGCTCCCTCGACTACCATGGTGCCTATTCCCTTCTCGCTGAGGCATACTCCACTACCCCAGAGGCGTGGTTCACCTGCTGGGCATGGACCTACCTCGGGAGAAAGGGTCGTAGGATCGGGATACATCCGGAGTATCCCAATTGTGGTGTTTGGGGTTTGCCGGCATATTCGTGATACTCGTGGATCGCGGCTCGTGGATGAAGACTTGGAAGTGGAACCGTATCCTTTTTAAAGTGATTAATTGCTTGGCTTATTGTCTTGTTGGTTTACGTGGCTTATATATGTTTTCTTGTGTTGCATATCATATTGCACGTTGGCATGCTGCATCACCTCCCTCGCTGGGCAACTTTGTTGCTCATTCCTCATTTAATATGTTTCAGGTGAAGTTGAGGTGAATCCTCAGCTGATAGAAGAAGAGGAAGTTTACGTAGATCAGAATCCGTGACTTTGTGTGCTGAGGTGGATTTTATGTGCTTCTTGCGTGGAGTTCTTGTTAAAAATGTATTTTGAGGCTTTGGAGTCTTGTATATATATGTCTAGTAGATGTGTATTAGGATGTTAAAGAAAGTTGTTAGATTGTAATAATAAATTCTAGACTTTAATTTCTTTTGCATGCTTGGAGTGTTTGTTGATCTTCACATGGAACTTAGAACTTTATTGTATTTAACTACTTATGGCTAAACCAACTATCTCGCATGCTTGTGTGCTTAAGTAGAATGTTGTTGCTCCAAGGCTCGGATGGCCTTGTGATTGTGTTTTAGCTTTGGAGACATTAGTAGATAAGTTGTTGTTATAGTTCAAAAGTCTTGAGTGGCTATTTGCAGGTAACAGTTTTGTCCTATAAACAGGGGAGACTCCGTCCGTTTTTCCCTAAATTTCGTGCCCGGGGTTTGGATTTGGGTAAGAATAGCATGATAAATAGGAGTCCCGGTCTCGTGAGGGATCGGGGCGTTACAGAAGTGGTATCAGAGCTTAGCTAGTTAGCTAGGCGCAAGCCGGGATAGGGTCTTCGGCTTGTGGGGTAGTGGCCTTAGTGTCAATGTGTTTAGAAAGTGTATGTGCATGTCTTATGTGATAAGAGAGTTAATGTGATCAATGTGCTTATGTAATCAACATGTTTTATTTGTTGAGTGAACTAGTTATAGTTTATGTGCTTGTGTGATAAGTGATATGGATGTGGTTAACATGCTTGATGTGTTTATAAGTTCAATGTGTTTATGTGATTAATGAGAGCTATGTGATTAACGTGCCTTGTGTGAATTATGTGCTTTGTGTACTTGAGTGCTCGATATGCTTTATATGACTAATGTGAATATGTGATTAACTTGTTTTATGTGAAGTTGTTGTTTAAATGACTTAGTAGTTTATAATTTGTGTATGTGAACTTATTGCTTATGTGACTTTACTTGTTATATATTGCTAACGTGATCAATGTGTTTTATGTATGAGGGTAGCTCGCTTGTATGTGTGAGAATTGCGAGGACGCAATTAGTTTAAGGGGGAGAGGGTGTGACACCCGAGAATTTCACCCTAAATTTATTATAATCGTTGCATACTTATGTGCGCATTTCTACGTGCATCATTTTTCTTGTTTAATTGTTTTTATTGTGAGTTACTATTCATAATATTTTCGACTGTTTCGAAAGCTTGATTTTAAATTTTTCCTAGGTCACTCGACATTTAAAAGGAACCAAGAAATTTTCGTTTTGAACTTTCGAGCTTAGGAGTATGCGTTTGAAAAATATTTTCCGTGAGCTTTGAATAGTGTTACGTAAGAATAGTAACATTTACAACTAAAAATAATTGAAATTTCATTTTGGCCTAGTTTGATTAAGTTTTTTTGAGATTAATTAGCTTAGAATATTAATTATATACATCACATAAAACAACTAACTCATCAATTAAAAGCCACATATCATATTAGCTCTCAAAACAATTGCAAAAATTCCCTCCATGTCCCCCCCTTTTGGCCGTCCACTTCAAGAGAGGAAAGGAGAGAATTTTGCTTCAACATCCATGCACTTGAGCTTCTAGATTGTTCTTGGGAGGATTTTGGAGCAACTTAGGACCTTCAACAAAGCTTCTACATCTTCAAAATTGTGAGGGAGATGCATTTATTTGTTTTTAAAGTTTATGTGCATATATTGAATTTTATTGATTTGTTGATATTAGCTATAAAGCTTGTTATGAATGCTTTCTATGAGTTATTTGATGCCTATAGAGTTAACTTTTGAGGTTTGATAGCAAAGTTAATGGTTGAAACTTGAAATTGATCAAAGAGGTGATGAATAGTGTAGTGAATAGTAAAATCCAAAAATTTAGGGTTTTTTTTTATTATTATATAATTTGTTAATTAGATTGAATTGAGGCTTCCTTTAGGTGCTTTAGACATTAGTGAAACTAGACAAAGACTCACGTGAGGTTGAATTACCCGAAAATAAGTTAAAATGCAAAATTTGCTAACTTTAAAAAGGGGACTTTTCTCATTGTGCAATCCAGGTGCGTTTGGACTATGGTTTGGGTATCCTTGGGGTATAGAAGCACTATTGGTGCTTTCGTTACGCGAAATTGGGGTTCAGATAATATAGTTGTAGTTAAAACTCGCTCGGGGCTTTCCCGAACTTCTGCTTCAAAAATGAGTTTTGATGACCTTAAAAGGTATCTTTGAGCTTAATTAAGAATATAGAAAGACTAGGGTATGATTGGGAATCTCGAACCACGCTTAGGAAAAAGAAAGCTCGGTTAAAGAAAGGGGAAATGTAGTGTTTAGCCTTTTTAGTTGCATTTGAAACTTGTTGTGTGTTAGTAATGACTTGCATTGAATATTTAGGATGTATTTAAGTTATTTGAGTAGATTATTGGAATTAATTGTGTTGATTGCTACTTTTGGTATCTTAAAGTTAATATCGTGCTTATATGAACTTTTATCGTGCATATATGTGAGGGCGGCCTACTTTGTCATCCCTCTTACGTGTTATGTGATATTATTGATTGCTTGTGACTTGTATTGGGTTGCGCAACCTATATCGGACATGGTAGCGTCGAGAAACACGGGCGGCATCGGGCTTGCCGTGCTCCCTCGACTACCATGGTGCCTATTCCCTTCTCGCTGAGGCATACTCCACTACCCCAGAGGCGTGGTTCACCTGCTGGGCATGGACCTACCTCGGGAGAAAGGGTCGTAGGATCGGGATACATCCGGAGTATCCCAATTGTGGTGTTTGGGGTTTGCCGGCATATTCGTGATACTCGTGGATCGCGGCTCGTGGATGAAGACTTGGAAGTGGAACCGTATCCTTTTTAAAGTGATTAATTGCTTGGCTTATTGTCTTGTTGGTTTACGTGGCTTATATATGTTTTCTTGTGTTGCATATCATATTGCACGTTGGCATGCTGCATCACCTCCCTCGCTGGGCAACTTTGTTGCTCATTCCTCATTTAATATGTTTCAGGTGAAGCTGAGGTGAATCCTCAGCTGATAGAAGAAGAGGAAGTTTACGTAGATCAGAATCCGTGACTTTGTGTGCTGAGGTGGATTTTATGTGCTTCTTGCGTGGAGTTCTTGTTAAAAATGTATTTTGAGGCTTTGGAGTCTTGTATATATATGTCTAGTAGATGTGTATTAGGATGTTAAAGAAAGTTGTTAGATTGTAATAATGAATTCTAGACTTTAATTTCTTTTGCATGCTTGGAGTGTTTGTTGATCTTCACATGGAACTTAGAACTTTATTGTATTTAACTACTTATGGCTAAACCAACTATCTCGCATGCTTGTGTGCTTAAGTAGAATGTTGTTGCTCCAAGGCTCGGATGGCCTTGTGATTGTGTTTTAGCTTTGGAGACATTAGTAGATAAGTTGTTGTTATAGTTCAAAAGTCTTGAGTGGCTATTTGCAGGTAACAGTTTTGTCCTATAAACAGGGGAGACTCCGTCCGTTTTTCCCTAAATTTCGTGCCTGGGGTTTGGATTTGGGTAAGAATAGCATGATAAATAGGAGTCCCGGTCTCGTGAGGGATCGGGGCGTTACATACAATCTATAAAGTAACAAGAACAACACTAACAAGCATTATCAACAATTGACATACAAATTCAATCATAATCAACTTCAACAAGCATAACAAGCCATATTAAACATTCTACAGGCATTATACTATGAAAACATACAAAATCACAAAATGACCCCAACTTTCAAAATGCTACTACTTTCAAATGAGCCACGAGTTTTGGAAACCGACTTCACCAATCCTCCTAGGTCATTATAAGGCACGTATAAAGACCCCAAAACCCTACTTAACCCTAGAATTCAAGCAAAACCCCAAATTTCTCCATTTTCTCGTTTGAACTACAACTACCTCAACCGATTACCCAACCAACGCCATAATTACACCAAAAGTGCTTCCATAGCCTCCAGAGACAATGCCTTCACGCAAAACGATAAAATGCCAAACTTGACCTAAACGACCCCAACTTTCACTAAGCCATTTTTCTCCATTTTTCCATTACACAATCCAATAAAACCATACATTTAGGTTTTCTAGCATATCTAGCACCTTCCTACATCAACAAAACGCATAACGGAGCAACTTCATTGAAACGGGGGTTTACTATTCATAATTTACTATTCAATTAACAATTTATATTTCAATTTCGATATTCAACCGTAGAAAATGTTAAAAAGCTATAAATACATGTTCTACAATTGCTAGGGAACATTCTTTAAGCCTCAAAATGATCAAAATAACATTCTACGGATAAAATCCAAAAATTAAAGTTAACACATAAAATATTCAAATGTGCAAATAAACATGAAACCCTCACCTTAGATGCTCCTAGATGCTAGGAAAACCACGCCGGATGCCTCGGAAACCACCCCGTGCAAGCTCACGCGAAGATTTGAAGTTTTGAAGATTGAAATCTTTTTTTTTCTCCTAGTAGTTTCGGCCTGCTCCCTTTTATTTTTTAAGCTTTTGTTTCTTTTATTTTTGCTATTTCATGTTATTTTAAATGATGACAACAATTCCAATGGTCAAAGCCTTGGTCAAACTAATTAAAATTTGGTCAAATAGGCTTATTTAGGCATTTTAAAAGCTTAAACAACTAACACAATTTTAATTCTAGCTAACAACAATTAAAACACTAAAATTAAAACACTAAATACTAGTTTTCACTATTTGCTGAGGACTAGAAATCATTTCCTAACTATCGCTCTCGATATGCTATGCACTTTGCGTCAATAAAATAATAACAACTAAATCTCTAAGAATTTAAGAAAATATAATTTTCAGAAAGTAACATAGTTCAAAATTTACTCCGGCTTGGAGCTACTTTTCATTTTATTGAAAACCGAGCATTAAGGTACAAGAAAAATAAAACCGATTAACATAAATATGAAAAGTAGTTGATATTCCGTTAAAATAATTAACTCAAGTATTATTTTAATTACTTCTAAAAGAAATATGAAATAATGCTAGAAATGGATGTTTAACTAAAAATAAACACAAAATTCAATGCTAACATTTAAGATAACACTTAATTAAATGCAGTTAATTGCCATTAAATGCATGCCATGTTCGAGTTATCACATGGTGGGTAGTGATCCTTGAATGTGTGCTTGTTAAGTGTGTCTTGAAAGTGTGTGCCTGTATGTGAGATTGTGTGTCTTGAATTGAATGTGTGTATTTATGTGATATAATTATGTATTATGTGCTAAATATGTGCTAAGTGAAGTGAAGTGTCTAGTTGTGCATTGAATTGACCTCGTGAATCGAATCGACCTCACGAATTGTTATTTGCTTGGAGTGTTACTTGTAATGTGTGTATTGGAATGTCTTGAATTGGTTGTGTCGTGATTTGAATTGATCATGTTGTGCTTGACTTGATTGTCGTGATTGAGTGACTTTGTTGAATAAACTGTTTTATAAAATGTTTTACAAACTTGCTTGCGTAATAGATTAAGGCATATATGTATAAATGTGATATCTTGGCATTCATACATGTCCCGTTGAAATGGTAAGAAAGACTTCTTCCACCCTTGAAGAGAAGTGGTTAGTAGCAGGCCCTCCAAGTTATGTGGATTGACGAGAATGAGCAGTATTTGATTAGCCTTTATTTGGGAGTTGGTGTTTGTCTTTGGAGCTCAGTTATTGGCGAATCTCCAAGAAGAATTGCAAGGACGCAATTGTTTTAAGGGGGGAAGGATGTGATAACCCGAACCCGGCATACATTTAATAGCATTTGATTGCATTTAATTAAGTGTTTAATTAGTTAATCATCCATTTTTGCACTATCTTGATATTTCTTTTAATAGTATTCAAATAATTTTTACATTGAATAACTTAAAAGATTATTACCTATTCCTATTATTTATAGCAATTTGACTTATTTTCTTGTATTTGATTAAGTGTCATCTTAAATGTTAGTATTTAATTGTATTTGATTACGTGTTTATATTAACTTGTTTATTCGTGTCTTAGCATTAACTTCATAATTCTTTAAAATATTATAGAAATAGTTAAATTAATTATTTTTAAATGTATATTGATTATTGTGATTATTTTAATAATCGGTTTTATTTTCTTGCATTAAATTACTGGATTTTCAATTAAATGAGAAAAGTAACTCCGAGCCGGATTGAATTTTAAACTATTCTACTATCCTACTTTTCAAAATTATAGTTTTATATAATTTCTCATCATTTGATTAGCGATCGTTTATTGACCTTTCGATCGTAGCATTTCAAAAAAGAGAGTTAGAGAAATATTTTCCGAATTTCGAGAGTTGTGTTTTAAGTTTAATTTAGCTAGTCTTAGTTGGTTTTAATTAAAATTGCATTGCTTTAACTTGAATTAGATTAAGTGGCATCAAAATAAGCTTGTTTGACCATATTTTCACTAAAGCTTGACCTTGAAAAATGACCAAAATGTCCTTTGTCATCTTTTACAAATAAAACAAGGGAAAAATCAAAACAAAACAAACCCATTAATTCCCATTTTGTCCCCCCTTGGCCGAAGGTTTGAGGAAAAAGAAAGAAAATTTCATTTTGCATTTTTAGGCAAAAATCTTGCGTGGAATCGGACGAGGATCGTGGCTCGGGTCCTTGCGGGTCTTGGCCTTCAACGAGTCTTGGCCTTCAACCTCTATGAGGGTTTTCATGCTTTTGTGCATTTTTAATGAAATTTGAATTTTGTTTCAATTTCTTAGATTTATTATATATTATTCTTAAATGTCTTTTGTTGCTTGAATTAGGTTCTATAATGATCGTAGAGCATTGTTTGATAGTTATTTAGAGATTTTTATGGCTAGAAACGCAAATTTGAAATTGGGGAAGAACAATAAATAGTGATTTTGAATAGTAAAACCCTAGATTTTCTGATTTTTTATCCGAATTGCGATTTCTTGATTTGGATAGGTGCCATTGCTGATAGAAAGATAAAATGTGTAATAAAAACGGATCGGCCTCTGTTAAAATTGGAAATTAGACAAAGAAACGGAAATGGGCAATTTGACCAAAGGTTGACCGTGCTTGAATTGAATTGGGGGTTTTGCTATTGAGGGTATGGAAACACTTTTGGCGCTGTCGTGGCGTTGATTGAGAGACCGATTATTATAGTTGTAGTTCAAATGCAGTAGGTGGACTTTCGGGGCCTCGGGTGAGAAAATGAAGTTTAGTGATATAGAAACATGCCTTGTAGTGCCTAAGTAAATGTAGTGAAATCGGTTTCCTAATCCCGTAGCTCGTTTGCTCATAATTGCCTTTGGAAGTTAGAGATTGAATAGTAATATTTGCTGTTTTTGTGTTTGAACTGCTCTTATGTGATTAATTGATGTTCTTGTTGATATTAATGATAATCATGCTTGAAAATTTAATTGATTGCTATTATTGATTGTAAATGCTTGATATCTCGTTTATCGCCACTAATCTGTACTTTCGTGCTATTGCTCGTTTATTGCTCGCACCTCGTATTGCATTGCATAGAGTCAAACGCGTGAGTGATGGGTCTCTCTGGGCAGTCTCGGGCTGCCAGGGTTGGTTTGCTCTAGCTCCGTGTCTTATTCCTATTCTCGCTAGGGATGCCGCCCTGGGTAATTTGGGTCATAGATGTGTCAGGGTACTTCCGGAGTACACCCAGTGGAAGTTATAAGGTGGTTGCGCGCTTATTGTCATCATTGTCAACATCAAGCTCGAGATTGATGTATTACTAGTGAAATGGTACATTGCTCGTATGAGTGAACTGTGACCTTCAAAGTGTGGTATAGCTTTGAACGGTTGTGTTAATGCATTCTTTAATTGTTTATCGTATTGTCGTTTATATTGAATGCGTTCTTATTGATTATATTGCTTAACTGTACCTATTTGCATTGCATGATCTTCTTTCTTTCCACCTCGATATCTATTTCGCCCTCATTGAGTATATATTTTGTGTATACTCACTCCTCACCACCACATTTCAGGAATTGCCATGTTAGCTGGAAAGTTCGTGGTTATGTGATAGATCGTTCTTGAAGAGTTGTCTTCCGTGCTATGTGGCTTGAGTTGTCAAAGATGTAAAGATTTTACTTTCATAAGATGTATGTTTTCATGTATTGTATGTATTTAGTATTAAAAGTTATGTAATTAACTTAACTAGGTTTGTTAGAATGGTATGATAGTCTATTTTATGCAATAGGTTAGTATAGTTTAATTGCCAAGCATGAATGTACTTTTCAATGATGAGAAGAGATAGGTTAGCTTTTAAACTGGAAATGTATATTTACTTGTGTTCGCTTGTTGAGAACCATGGCTTGGATGGCCTTGAGGTGTTTGTATGGTTGGACACGGTGCTGGTCCACTTATATGCTATTGCATGTTTTGCATTTTGCCTAGAAACAGGGGAGACTCCGTCCATCTTTCCATAAAATTTTATGCCCAGGTTTGGAATTGGGTTGTGATTAGATTGATTGATAGAACTCCCAGTCTCGAGAGGGATCGGGGTGTTACACTTTCTATTTTGTCGAGCCCTGCTTTGGTCTCTGGTTGGATGGTTGTACATGCTAAAAATCCAGTACATTCCGTTTTGTTTCCCATCCCAGTCTTTCGCAACACTTCAGGTTTACTTCTTTTGTTAGGTCTCGACTTCTTTGCTATGATCTTTCCAGTAGTTCATATAGGGGTTATAGTCGTTTCATTCCTATTCGTTGTTATGATGTTCCATATTCAAATAGCGGAGATTCACGAAGAAGTATTGCGCTATTTACCAGTGATTGGTATTATTGGACTGATCTTTTGGTGGGAAATGTTCTTCAATTTAGATAATGAAAGCATTCCATTACTACCAACCCAAAGAAATACGACCTCTCTAAGATAAATGGTTTTTGCCAGAAAGGTACGAAGTTGGACTAATTTGGAAACATTGGGCAATTTACTTTAGGGATATCATCTTTAGGCAAAATTGGCAATCGACAGTCAGGTCAGAGACGGGCTATTGGAAGCCGGCATGGATTCCTATAAGGGGAAAGGGTTAGGATGATTATATTAACACATCCAATTCGATACCGGACTAGTTCGACTTAAGCCATTCCGTATCCACTTATTTTCGGGGCGAATCTACAAAGGCCAAAAAGAGAAGAGAAATGACGACTCTATCTCTTGTTAGCTAGGATTTAAAATAGAAAGCAA
Source organism: Ehretia macrophylla (assembly GCA_037974665.1). Classification (NCBI taxonomy): domain Eukaryota; kingdom Viridiplantae; phylum Streptophyta; class Magnoliopsida; order Boraginales; family Ehretiaceae; genus Ehretia; species Ehretia macrophylla. The sequence goes on along the minus strand of CM075764.1, from coordinate 16,239,254 downwards.
GCAAGCTGAGCAGTTCTCACTCTGTCCGGTGAAAAAAAATAGCTTATAGAATACCGTAAAGTGATCACAAAAGCTTCATACATACCGATTCACCACGTGAAAGCTACTAGTCAAACGTTAGCCTTATTACCGTTCCTGACCCCTAGCCAATATGACACTTACTCTATCTATTGAGTCGAGTTGTCTCCCCTCGGGGGTCAAGGTATAGTGATTCTAGCTTATTTCTTATTAAAGAGATCCATGTCATTTCACTGAAGACCAAAGACTGCTTATTCTTCTTTTTCACATGAACAGGGTTCAAAGGATAACGACTATTGTTTGGTTCTATCTTAAAAGAAGAAGATTCCATGTGGTAGCCGAAAGGCCGCTTAGGATTCTGCGTTCACTCGGTTCTCTAAATAAAGGGAGAGAAGTCGCGCAAGGTCGAGGGGATGAAGAGAAAAAGAAGCAGCTATTTCATCGTTCGTAATAACCACAATTTTTGGGTTATCAGGCTGTAGCCACGTTGGGCAAGGATATATGTCCGAGAGTGAAGCATTTGTTGGTAGCATGAGTTGTTAGACTAAGAGGTGCGTGAGACTGTTGCATTGCAGAAGTATTTGGGTTTGTGCTTGGACACGGTACGAAGAGATGGCTCGATGATCCGTGACAGATTCTAGGCTGGCTAAATTCTGGCGCACAAGTTAGGTTAGTTAATTGAGTAACGGGCCAGGCCAGTACTGGGAATCTAAGGTTTCGGGTTCTTTCCCTTACTAGATCTTCCTCTCGGGTGAAGTCCTTATACTTGGCTTGGCGAAGATGATCTCTTTAGGGTGGTATACCACCTCTACTGAATTATCCAATAGAACTCTTTCTAAAGAAAGGTATAAGGTATAAAGTAACTCGACTTATAAGGAGAGGTTTGAAGATGCTCAACTGATCGGGAGAGGAATGGAGTTGGCTCGGCCAAAGGCTGAGGCGGTAAATGATGTGAATCAATCATGAATGCGGTTCTTGCATATGTTGATGAAGAGCGTTGTTACACTAACATTCATTGACTAAAAGCAGTCGATAGAAACTTTGATGATTCATCTAAGCTGGCTTACGTGTTGGCTTCATACTATGTCTCATCTTGACTTTGTGGGTTGAAGCTTCTCAGCAGCCATAGTAGGCCCTTTTTGCCAACCATAGTCACAATGCTCCCCCATTTCCCTCATATCTTTCTAGTAGAGTGGCTTTGAGCAGCTCCTTCGCTTATTCATTGCTTTCAACTTCAAACAACCGGAACATGAATAGTTTCTACTCTTGAACCTCTGCTTCTGCTGGAGTGGCCGCTCCTACTTTCTTCTTAGTGGTTTGGTACTCCCCTTTTTTAGAAGTATCAAGGGCTCTTTGTCACTACAGGAAAGCCAGTGCATGAAGGTCTATTCCCCTCATCCTACGACCTTCCTCAATCCACATCGATGAAATAAAAGTGAAGGACCCACGACAATGCCGGAACGTCCTGAATAATCAACCAATTTGCCAAGCAGAGTCTCATGAAATCTTCCATCTTTGCCTTCAATTACATCTGAAAATGACTTGTAAACTTTATTATGACCATCCCTCATTGGTTGTCCGCGGATTCCATTATCAAGAAGTGTATCCACGGCTTCTTGTACTAATTTCTCCTAATACATTACTAATTCTCCTGGCATAGATCTACTTGTTAATAGATTGGTAAGAGTATTGTTTCGATAGATAACTCTTCTACAGAGTTCATTAATAACCGAGCTCATTAGTTTACCCCTGTGATAGCCCGAACCCGGCATGCATTTAAAGGCATTTAATTGCATTTAATTAAGTGACATCTTAAATGCTAGCATTGGATTTGTGTTTAATTTTAGTTAAACATTTATTTGTAGCTTTATTTTCATATTTCTTTTAGAAGTAACTAGAATAATACTTGAACTAATTATTTTAACGGAATATCAACTACTTTTCATATTGATGTCAATCGTTTTATTTTTCTTGCACTTAAATGCTCTGATTTCAATTAAATGAAAAGTAGCTCCAAGCCGGAGTAAATTTTAAACTATGATGCTTTTCAAAAATGATATATTTCTTGAATTCTTTGAGATTTAATTGTTATTCTTCTATTGACGCAAAGTGCATAGCATATCAAGAGCGATAGTTAGGAAATGAATTATAGTCCTCAACAAATAGTGAAAACTCGTGTTTAGTGTTTTAATTTTAGTAGTTTAGTTGTTATTAACTTGAATTTGATTTATGTTAGTTGTTTTAGCCTTAAAATGCCTAAAAATGAGCTTATTTGACCAATTTTAAGTAGGTTGACCAAAGCATTGACCAATTGACTTCTTTGTCATCTTTTATTAAGCAAATAACAAAGGAAAAAAAACAAAACAAAGCTGGAAAAATAGAAAAGCTAGGACCGAAAATAGAAGGAGAAAGAAAAAAAAGAAATTTCAACATCCAATCTTCGATTCTTCGCCTGAGCTTGCATGGGGTGGTTTCCGAGGCATCCTACGAGGTTTTCCTAGCATCTAGGAGCGTCTAAGGTGAGGATTTCATCATTATTTGTGCATTTGAAATATTTGTATCTAAACTTTAATTTTTGGATTTTATGCGTAGATCGTTAGTTTAATCGTTTTAATGCTTAAAGAATGTTCCTTGTTGATTGTAGAACACGTATTTATAGCTTTTTAACATTTTTTGCGATTGAATATTGAAATTGAAATATAAATTGTATAATGAATAGTAAATTATGAATAATAAACTCCCGTTTCGATAAAGTTGCTCCGTTACGCGTTATGTTGATGTAGAAAGGTGCTAGATATGCTAGAATGACTAAATGTGTGGTTTAATTGGATTGTGTAATGAAAAAACAGAGAAAAATGGCTTAGTGAAAGTCGAGGTCGTTTCGATCAAGTTTAGACTTTTCTCGATTTGCGTGAAGGCATTGTCGAGGTACGTCATGGAAACACTTTTGGTGCAGTTGTGATGTTGGTTGGGTGATCGGTTGAGGTAGTTGTAGTTCAAACGAGCAAAGGGAAAAATCGAGACTTTGCGTGAATTCTGGGGTAAAGTAGGGTTTCGGGGTCTTTAGACGTGCCTTATGGTGACCTAGGAGGATTGGTGAAGTCGGTTTGCAAAGCTCGTGGCTCGTTTGAAAGTAGTAGCGTTTTGAAAGTTTGGGACACTTTTGGGATTTTGCGTGTTTTCATGGTATATTGCTTATAGAATGTTTATAATGCTTATAGAATGTTTATAATGCCTATAGAATAGTTGTTATTGCTTGATAATGTTAGTTGGTGTTCTTCTTGTTACTTGTTTGGTTGCAAATGCTTGTTAATGCTTATTACGCTTGTTAGAGTTGATTATTGATTGAAATGTTTAACAGTTGTTGATAATGCTTGATATCTCGTTTATCTCCTCTATTCTGTATTGTTGTGCTATCGCTCGTTTATCACCTTGTATTGAGTCTTGCATTACATAGTATCAGCGCGTGAGTGATGGGCCTCTCTGGGTAGCCTCGGGTTGCCAGTGTTGGTTGCTCTAGCTCCGTAGCTATTCCCTCTTCTTGCTTGGGTTGCCTCCCAGGGAGATTTGGGTCGTAGATTGATGGTTACTCCCGGGGTATTCCAAACTGGTGTTTTAAGGTGGTTGCGCGCTTATTGTCATCGTTGTCAACATCAAGCTCGAGATTGATGTATCGCTTGTGAAATGGTACATTGCTCGTATGAGGGAACCATAGCCTTCAGAGTGTGGTATAGCTTTGAATGGTTGTGTTAATGCTTTCAGTAATTGCTTATTGTATTGATTGTTTGTCTTGATTGCTTATTTATCAGTTATATTGCTTAACTGCCTTATTTGCATTGCACGACTTTCTTTCTCTCCAACTCGATATTTGTCTCGCCCTCACTGAGTATACCTGTTGTGTATATTCACTCCTCACCACCGCATTTCCGAAATGTCATGTTAGCTGGAAAGTTCGTGATTTCGTGAAAGTTCGTTGCCTGAAGAGTTGTCTTGCGTGCCTATGTGGCTTGAGTGTCGAAGTTGTAAAGATATATGTTTTCATATGTTGTAGGTATTTATTGCTAAAAGAAATGTAATTTAAATTTAGCTAAGTAGTTGAGGTGAATTGATAAGCTAGTTTATGCAATCAATTAGCATAGCTTATCTTCAATGCATGTTTGTAATGTCCAAAGGAAAAGAATTAGAATGGCATGATAGGTTTATTTTATGTAGTAGCTTAGTATGGTTTAATTGTCTAGTTTGAGTGTACTTGTCAAAAATGAAAAGAGATAGGCTAGCTTTTAAATTGGAAATGTATGTATACTTGTTGAGTTTAATTGTTGAGAACCAAGGCTCGGATGGCCTTGAGGTGTTTGTATGGTTGGACTCTGTGTTGGTCCACTTATATGTTGTCGCAGGTTTTACATTTCGCCTAGATACAGGGGAGACTCCGTTCGTTTTCCCTGAAAATTATGTCCGGGTTTGGTTTGGGTTGTGATTAGATCGATTGATAGAACTCCCAGTCTCGAGAGGGATCGGGGTGTTACAGGTGGTATCAGAGCTTGTCAGCTCATAAGCAGGGACAGGGTCCTCGGTCTGGTGGGTAGTGACCCTTGAATGTGTGCTTGTTAAGTGTGTCTTGAAAGTGTATGCTTGTATGTGAGATTGTGTGTCTTGACTTGAATGTATGCACTTATGTGATAAAGTTATGTGTTATGAGTTAAATGTTTCTCAAGAAAGGTGAATGTCTTGTTGTCTATCGAATTGACTTATCGAATTGGCATCGTGAATCGGATTGATCTCGTGGATTGTTATTTGCTTGGAGTATTGCTTGTGATATGTGTATTAGAATGTCTTGAATTAGCTATGCCGTGATTTGAATTGATTATGTTGTGCTTGACTTGATTGCTTGCTTGAGTGACTTTGTTGAATAAACTGTTTTGTAAACTTGCTTACATAATAGTTTAAGTCTTGTGTATAACTGTGATATATTGGCATTCACACATGTCCTATGGAAATGGTAAGTAAGTCCTCTTCCTCCCCTGAAGAAAGTGGTTCACCGCTGGCTTTTCAAGGTGTATGGATTGGCAGGAAATGAATGGCATTTGACTAGACTTTATTTGGGAATTGGTGTTTGCTTTTGGAGCTCGGTTATTGGCGAATCTCTATGGTCCTCCTCTGTGCTTAACAGTTGTGAAGGAGTAGCTTTCTCTTGGGGTTTTATTTGGGCATTCTTTGGAGACTTCTATTGGCATTTCTCGGTGGATTTGGCTATTGGGATTTCAATCGGCCTTACTGCACAGTAATATCTATGGTATATGTGTCTCGGTCTTTATTGGTGTGTCATTGGCATCCTTGATTGAAAATTCTTCAATGGCATTCTCTAGGATCCTTAGTGGCCATTTATTTAGTATTTACTTATTGGGGAAACTTGGCTACTTTCTTATTGGGGCATTGTTTCGGATATCTTCTTCAGTGTTCCTCAGTAGGTTTGGTATTTGGAGTTCCTATTAGACTTATTGTATAATACTGCTTATGGTATTCTTTAAAATTCTTATTGGGTGTTCTATTGGTATTTTCCTTATTGGCAAGATTGTATGAAGTTCTCACTTGGCAAATAGTGAAGAGGCCTCAGAGTTTGGTTTTGGTGGGAAACTATGTTTGTTATTCAACTTGGTTGTCTTATTGGGCGCATTATATTTTCTCTGCTATTTCCTTTGACATTCTTCTCAGCATTTGATAGCGATACTCGGAATCTAATTGGTTGTCCCATGGGTTATTATTCGGAAGGCTTCTTTGGAACTTTTGAAGTATATTTGATTGGGTTTCTTAGTACTTTCTTCAGCACTCTTAACAGGGAATTCTTCTATGAAATTCATGACCAGCGGGGTATTTCTTGGGCCTCTGGATGGAACCTTTGTTTGAGCCTCTATTTTGCTTCTTGCTTGGGAGTTCTCGGGCGATAATAGTTGAGCTTCTACTAGAGATTCGTGTATGGGGTATTCATTCGGTATTCCTCTTGTCATTAATATGTGATGTGATTTTATCTACAGTATCTTTGCTTTAGTCTTTGTTGGTATTATCTCGGCGTTTCTGGTTGGAATTTATTCTTCTTCGGTATTCGTGTCAACGGGATTCTTGTACGGTATCTACATTTGAGCCTTATTTGGCGTTACCACTGGGCATTTCTACTCGAACTTTCCTATTGGTCATCTTGATTAAATACTTGTTCAGTAGCTAATGAAGACTAGTCAGAGTTGGATTTCAGTGGATGCAGAGTTCTATTGGAAGAAGAATTGCGAGGACGCAATTGTTTTAAGGGGGGAAGGATGTGATAGCCCGAACCCGGCATGCATTTAAAGGCATTTAATTGCATTTAATTAAGTGACATCTTAAATGCTAGCATTGGATTTGTGTTTAATTTTAGTTAAACATTTATTTGTAGCTTTATTTTCATATTTCTTTTAGAAGTAACTAGAATAATACTTGAGCTAATTATTTTAACCGAATATCAACTACTTTTCATATTGATGTCAATCGGTTTTATTTTTCTTGCACTTAAATGCTCTGATTTCAATTAAATGAAAAGTAGCTCCGAGGCGGAGTAAATTTTAAACTATGATCCTTTTCAAAAATGATATATTTCTTGAATTCTTTGAGATTTAATTGTTATTCTTCTATTGACGCAAAATGCATAGCATATCGAGAGCGATAGTTAGGAAATGAATTCTAGTCCTCAACAAATAGTGAAAACTCGTGTTTAGTGTTTTAATTTTAGTAGTTTAGTTGTTATTAACTTCAATTTGATTTATGTTAGTTGTTTTAGCCTTAAAATGCCTAAAAATGAGCTTATTTGACCAATTTTAAGTAGGTTGACCAAAGCATTGACCAATTGACTTCTTTGTCATCTTTTATTAAGCAAATAACAAAGGAAAAAAAAACAAAACAAAGCTGGAAAAACAGAAAAGCTAGGGCCGAAAATAGAAGGAGAAAGAAAAAAAGAAATTTCAACATCCAATCTTTGATTCTTCGCGTGAGCTTGCACGGGGTGGTTTCCGAGGCATCCTACGAGGTTTTCCTAGCGTCTAGGAGCGTCTAAGGTGAGGGTTTCATCGTTATTTGCGCATTTGAAATATTTGTATCTAAACTTTGATTTTTAGATTTTATGCGTAGATCGTTAGTTTAACCGTTTTAATGCTTAAAGAATGTTCCTTGTTGATTGTAGAACATGTATTTATAGCTTTTTAACATTTTATGCAGTTGAATATTGAAATTGAAATATAATTTGTTAGTTGAATAGTAAAACATGAATAGTAAATTCCCGTTTTGATGAAGTTGCTCTGTTACGCGTTCTGTTGATGTAGAAAGGTGCTAGATATGCTAGAATGCCTTAATGTGTGGTTTAATTGGATTGTGTAATGGAAAAAAAGAGAAAAACGGCTTAGTGAAAGTCGTGGTCATTTCGGTCAAGTTTAGAATTTTCTCGATTTGCGTGAAGGCATTGTCGAGGTACGTCATGGAAGCACTTTTGGTGCAGTTGTGACGTTGGTTGGGTGATTGGTTGAGGTAGTTGTAGTTCAAACGAGCAAAGGGGAAAATCGGGACTTTGCGAGAATTCTGGGGTAAAGTAGGGTTTCGGGGTCTTTAGACGTGCCTTATGGTGACCTAGGAGGATTGGTGAAGTCGGTTTCCAAAGCTCGTGGCTTGTTTGAAAGTAGTAGCGTTTTGAAAGTTTGGGACACTTTGGGATTTTGCATGTTTTCATGGTATATTGCTTATAGAATGTTTATAATGCTTATAGAATGTTTATAATGCTTATAGAATGTTTATAATGCCTATAGAATAGTTGTTATTGCTTGATAATGTTAGTTGGTGTTGTTTTTGTTACTTGTTTGATTGCAAATGCTTGTTAATGCTTATTACGCTTGTCAGAGTTGATTAATGATTGAAATGTTTAACAGTTGTTGAATAATGCTTGATATCTCGTTTATCTCCTCTATTCTGTATTGTTGTGCTATCGCTTGTTTATCGCTTTGTATCGAGTCTTGCATTGCATAGTGTCAGCGCGTGAGTGATGGGCCTCTCTGGGTAGCCTCGGATTGCCAGTGTTGGTTGCTCTAGCTCCGTAGCTATTCCCTCTTCTCGCTTGGGTTGCCTCCCAGGGAGATTTGGGTCGTAGATTGATGGTTACTCCCGGGGTATTCCAAACTGGTGTTATAAGGTGGTTGCGCGCTTATTGTCATCGTTGTCAACATCAAGCTCGAGATTGATGTATCGCTCGTGAAATGGTACATTGCTCGTATGAGGGAACCATAGCCTTCAGAGTGTGGTATAGCTTTGAATGGTTGTGTTAATGCTTTCAGTAATTGCTTATTGTATTGATTGTTTGTCTTGATTGCTTATTTATCAGTTATATTGCTTAACTGCCTTATTTGCATTGCACGACTTTCTTTCTCTCCAACTCGATATTTGTCTCACACTCACTGAGTATACGTGTTGTGTATACTTACTCCTCACCACCACATTTCAGGAAATGTCATGTTAGCTGGAAAGTTCGTGATTTCGTGAAAGTTCGTTGCCTGAAGAGTTGTCTTGCGTGCCTATGTGGCTTGAGTGTCGAAGTTGTAAAGATATATGTTTTCATATGTTGTAGGTATTTATTGCTAAAAGAAATGTAATTTAAATTTAGCTAAGTAGTTGAGGTGAATTGATAAGCTAGTTTATGCAATCAATTAGCATAGCTTATCTTCAATGCATGTTTGTAATGTCCAAAGGAAAAGAATTAGAATGGCATGATAGTTTATTTTATGTAGTAGCTTAGTATGGTTTAATTGTCTAGTTTGAGTTGACTTGTCAAAAATGAAAAGAGATAGGCTAGCTTTTAAATTGGAAATGTATGTATACTTGCTGAGTTTAATTGTTGAGAACCAAAGCTCGAATGGCCTTGAGGTGTTTGTATGGTTGGACTCTGTGTTGGTCCACTTATATGCTGTCGCAGGTTTTACATTTCGTCTAGAAACAGGGGAGACTCCGTCCGTTTTCCCTGAAAATTATGTCCGGGGTTGGTTTGGGTTGTGATTAGATCGATTGATAGAACTCTCAGTCTCGAGAGGGATCGGGGTGTTACAACCCCCATCTATCTGAATGATCGGTCTCAATTCAGGAGGAAGAACTGGTAATAGACATAAAACCATCCATTCCGGTTCTATATTTGTTCGAATAAAATGCTTAGCCAATTACATGCATTTAACCAAAAAATCTTTTATTCTTCCAACTTTTCGATCTTCCCATTCATTCCCTATGGGCCCTCCTTCCCCTAATTCTTTCCATTCTACCAATGATTTATCTATAATAATTTGTAAATCTAGGTCGGCTAATTGTTCTCGGATAACACCTGCACCAGTAGAGATTTCTCGATTACGAAGTGTATCGAAGCCCTGGGTAGTAAAAAAAAGTGGGACGTTGTATCTCCAAGATTGGATTTCATATTCGAATAAACCTCGTAATCGTAAGAAAGTGGGTTTTTTAGTTATGGGCCTAGTAAAAGAAAAATTGGGATAAGATCCTATAGGATCTCCCACCTTCAAAATCGGACGTGAAAGTTTCCTTTACTCCGTCTCAAGTAGGTACACCAAATAAAGAAAGGAGTTCTTGCTTTCAAATTATAGAAATAGAAAACCCAAAAACAAAGAGATCTACTCCTTACTCAAGTTATGTCACGACTTCACCTCGACGGTTATGTCACGATGCCCTTAAAGCCTATACGCGACGGATAGACTCTTGTAACAATGACATATTTGCTTACTTGAACATAATTTCTTTCCAAAAGAAAGAAATTATTAATTCCAGAAAACAAAAAGGTGTTTTTTTACGAGATACAATACAAATGGAAGTTCCTTTTTATTTCTTACGAAATGGACCATAGATCAATTCCCTTTTTTATTTAGGAGTATTGACTACACCCCTAATTCTGAGCTTCATGTTACTCCTCCTAGTGAACCGGATCAACCACTTAGGCAGGGTCTACTTCTACTGGTGATGGATTATCCCTGCATACATCACCATCAATGATTAAAAACAAGGCTTAGTAGAGTTTTTTGCATTAACCAACCGAACGAGTGTACGATCGAATATAAAACCAACTGTTGTAGTCGTAAGTTCAATAGGAATTCTTACCTAGTGTAGGAACTTTAGTAGGTCCATTTCCGGTAGTACATGTAGGGGCTGGTATAGAAATCGCAGGAATATCAATTGGGAAAACAAAATGCATTAGACCCAAAGGGAATGTCAATAAGTGTACAAATCTTATGAAGTTGGTGAGCGAATATCATACACTCTTGATGAGCCTTTTGTCCTTTTTTTTTTTTTTTTGCTTGACTAGTACGACCAGGGATAGAAGGCCTTTGTAAAAGGATAAATATGATTCTATTATGTACTTTGACTTTTGCCACAACTATTAGTAAAGATAAAAGCACTTTCTCTCCTATTCACCCTTTACCGATCGAGAAGTATCGACGATCTCTCTTTTAACTAGTTACTAAGGTTATTTCACTCCATAATTAGTTTTTACTAGCTTCTTGCGTGCTCTGATGAAGTCTAATTTTTGATAGTTACCGCTCTGTGGGAACATCTATCGATTCTGCTATCGGGAAAGTCAAGCATGGAATCATGCTAAGGTAAGGTTTCTAATCCATCGAGAATAGGATCTACTTTCGATATTAGATTTCCCACTTATGCCTATTCAAGCAAGGATGACTTCAACAAGGAATGGTACCATAGCTCAGACTGATTGATGATCCTTTTCTCTCCTGAGGTCACCCAAGGTAGACAAAATGCCCCAAACCCGAGAGTTCGATCCAAGTACAAACCTTGTTTCAGACATAAAAGAAGTTCGAGCCATAATCTACAATGCCTCAATCTCAAAGAGGAGTGCCACAGATGCTGCCTACCGTTATTGACTCTGCTTCCTTTGCACCTGAGATCAGTATTCAGCCCATTCCCACGGTTGGTGCCTCTTCCAGTAGTCCTATTACAGCCATTGAGGGCTCGTGGTACCTGCTGCACCTAATGGTCATCAATCCGCTCTCAAGTACTACACTCGCCGGCCTAAAATCAAAGCTGCGCCTTCATCTAATTTACCAGAATCTTATCCTCAACTAAGTGTTCCTCCTGATCAGGAAGCTCCTATTGATTTCGGAAGAGGAGTACGTTCCTGTACTACTAATCGTCTCCTTCTCTCGGTCAATGTTGTCTCTACTGATTTCAACATGAAGGAACCCACTCCATTTCGATCAGCTTAGAAGGATCTACACTGGGTTGCTGCCATGCGTGAAGAGATTGCTGCCCTCTATCAAAATCAGACTTGGTTCGCAAGTGGTTATACAAGATTAAGTAAAAGTCTGATGGGATTATTGATTGCTACAAGGCTTGCGTGGTAGCCAAAGGCTACAACCAGCAATAGGGTAAACGACTGTGATGAGACATTCAGTCCAGTTATCAAGATGACATCGAGGGCAATTAGGTGTGACTTGCTTGATAAGGGAAAGAGAAGACGTCCCTCATCTCAAAGCCCCATTAACGCAAAAGAAGTAGATTCCTATGTCTTCCCTTTCCAACCAAAGAAGGCAGACGAGCTTTGCTCGCTCCTAGGGTTCCTCTATACCACATCGACCTAGAGCTTGAAGATGCTCAACCAATAGGGAAAGGAAAAAGGTTGAAAAAAGATAGATGGGCTTATGTTTATCATAGCGGTTCTCTCTGATCCTAGAAAACATCAGAGAAAACCTACTACGGAACTACCGAGCAGGGGCAAAAATACGATAAGTAGATATCTCTTCATCCTCTCTTTTCTTTTTGCTTTGCGGTGTTTGCCTTACTATCTGACCACGTAGAAGGGTACCACATCAAGGTGACAGGATTCAAACCTATGGCCCTCTATACCCAAAACGGATGCGCTGACCAAACTGTGCTACACCTCGTCTTACTACCCCGGAGCATATAGATCCACCCGATCGATGAACACTCAAACCGAACTTGCCCATCCTTTTGGGCATAGAGATGCGAGAACCAATCCGAGTAATCAACCGCTTTGTTAAAAAGAAAATCTGCCGCCAGCAAGATAGGGCGAGGCGCTACAAGCCGTATAGTGCAGGAGCATTCACATTTCCTTTTGCTTACCCTTTCACTTGAATTCCAAATCTGGCTCGCTCCCGACTACGTGTCCTTTGGACCAAAAGCCCGCTTATAAGTGGATTTGAACCACTGACAGAAGGATTTTCAGTCCTTTGCTCTAACCAGCTGAGCTACCTGAACCACATTCCTAAAGTATGTTTTCTTCATCGAATAGTGCCGTACCAAGCTGCTAGGCGCTTGAAAAGCCCTTTACTAAAATCTATAAAATAGATATATCTATTTTTCGCTTGTTCGTCAAGCTTTCGAGTTATTTCCTCATCTTACTATTTATAAGCCACAACTCAGTTCGACGTTTTCAATTTCCAATAGAATCTCCGGAGCTTTCTTAACCACTATAGGTTTGTTTTTTATCTTCTTTTTCTGAAAATAGGTTTGATTTGTTTCACCTATGAGAATTTCTACCAATTCATCTTTTATTCATCAAAGCTCATCCTAATCTCCATCGAGATTACTGCCTTAGCCCTGTCCTATCACCTGTATAATAGAGTTCGTCATTTATTGATGGATTTTTCAGGATTTCTCTTTCTTAGAAAAAAGATTGAAATGATTGTTCAAAATTTCACCTATACCATTGAGATTTAAATAACAAATGGCTTACATTTAGCCACGTGGGGCGGCTATCCGCATGTGTCACAAAGTGACGTCTATTTTTTGGTAATGGGTATACTCGAGATAAAAGGTATGGAATTCAACCTCCCCTTATACGCTCTAAAAAGGGGTCATGGACTCATTTTTTATTTTGGATCCCCTTTCTACATTCAATTATTTATTGAGCCTGGTGTAGAATCACCATCATTACACATTCTTGGTTTGGTTACTGGTCTAGCAAGCCTTCATAGCTGCCTAGAGTTCAGCCTGCCTACTGAAGACTGTAACATAAGTAACTCTGTGCTCTATACGGGGGAAATAAAAGCAGAATTCGTTCGGATCCTCTCACATGTTCAATCTTCTTTTAGCAGCTTCCTTAGAGATCTTTATCATTAATGCAACCTTCAATACAAGGGCCCAACAGATTATGACTAATGAAAGCTACTTTTTTGTTTGCTTGATGAGTCAGGTTCCGCCCATTCGATTGGTAAAGTTCATGAGCAGGTCTTCCTTCAATTGATCTCAATCAATATTATACTTTGAGTTTAGCTGGGATGAAGTTAGGTTAACACCTATCCCACCTTAGCCGCATAAGAACACCTCCACCTCTATGGGGGAAAAGCCTAAAGTAGGAGGCGAGTAGGCAAGTTGTAGACGGCTTCTTTTTTTCCATGATTTCCATTGGTCAAACCAACGATTCTCTACTCATAGTAATAGATAGATCATTTTCTAGTTAGGCTTCTATCAATACAATGAAAGAACCATCCCTTTCTATTTGTTTGTCCTATCAGATAAAAAGAAATTTAGACCCCAAAGAGCTCGTCTTTACTACTTTACGGGGTGGGGTGAAAGGGGGGTTTACATACAACCGGGGCAAAGTGGGTTATGATTGAATCTCAGAGGCATTCTATTATTTGGTAGATCCAAGTCCATGGCCTATATACCATGTTCGTATGGTGGCGTGATGTTCAACGTGAATCCACGTTTGAAGGACATCATACCAAAGTTGTACAATTAGGTCCTCGATATAGTTTTATTATGTTTATCGTATCGAAGGTTATATTCTTTTTTGTTTTTTTTGGGCTTCTTCTCATTCTTCTTTGTCACCTACAGTAGAGATCAAAGGTATTTGGCCCCCAAAAGGGATTGGGGTTTTGGATCCTTGGGAAATCCCTTTTCTTAATACCCTTATTCTCCTTTCATTTGGAGCTGCCATAACTTGGGCTCATTATGCTATACTCGCGGGGAAGGAAAAATGAGTAGTTTACGCTTTAGTAGCTACCGTTTCACTGGCTCTAGTATTCACAGGCTTTCAAGGAATGGAATATTATCAAGAACCCTCTACTATTTCAGATAGTATTTATGGTTCTACCTTTTTCTTTGCAACTGGCTTTCCTGGTTTTCATGTGATTATAGGTACTCTTTTCTCGATCATATGTGGTATTCGCCAATATCTTGGTCATCTGACCAAGGAGCATCACGTTGGCTTTGAAGCAACTGCATGGTACTAGCATTTTGTATACGTGGTTCGGTTATTCCTATTTGTCTATATCTATTGGTGGGGAGGTATATGAAGAAAGGAATCAGTGGATTGAGGAATAAAAGCTCGAAGACAAAGAAATTTGGGCTTTTCCAAAGAATTACTGCAACTTTCCTACTCCCTTTGATTATCATATACAAAAAAGTCTCTTCCACTTTCCTACTAAATTTCTCTTTAATCTGGCATATAAATGAAGGGATCGAAGAGATTATGGCAGATCATGTTCACCAAGAAATGACCCAAAATTAGATCTTGGTCTATTTGAGATTGTTCATTTTAATCGTAATCAAAGATGTTTTTCTTGTCTCTCGTTTATTGTCTGAACAAATCGAAGAACCTAATGGATCGAACTACCTCCGGGTGACTTGGTTTTGTTAGAAAAACCAAGGCAAATATCATATTGACTTTCTCTCGCCCTACTTCTAAAGATAGATAGAAAAGGTTAGAGATAAATCCTTCACCACATGCCACTTTAGGATTCAAAAAAAGGCTTCAAGGTCAACAAGGTGATAGCTATATGTTGAGTGCTGTTGGCATTGTGTGCTTTCCCGCTAGTCTTTTTTATGGATCAATATATGTACTCGCCGTGTCACTATCTATCTGACTTGTTGCACAGGTACTCGTACAATAGGCATTATTCGGTAATGGAAAATGTGCCTGACTTAGCTTAGGTAAATCAAGTCAACACAAATCAATACAACCCAAAGGAATTCCACTTTAGCTTTAATCAGATAGGGTAGGGGCGTCCAGTTCTTTATGGTTTGGGAAGTTGTCTCTCAGGGAAAAGTAAGCCCACTTATTAGAATAGGAAGGGCTTGTTGCTTTCGAGTTGTTTTCGGGGGAGGCGACTCTTGTTGTTCTTTCCTAGGGTACGTCCGAAGGGAGACGACAAAGCGTATTAGTTGATTGAGCCTTGCTTGAAATTGTTGTTCCAGCCAATCAAGTTGTAAAAGAAAGAATCAAAGTCTGTTAGTTATATACTTATTCATTCGAGACTGATTTTATTTAATATGCAGTAGTGCGCCCCCCTTCTTTCTCAAAGTCAACTTTCTCTCTTGTTTAGTAAAGATTTATTGAGTTTATGAGGTGAAGGATCGAAGGAAGCCACTTTACCTTGTTTACACCCTCAAGTTCCTTAATTCGAAGGAGGTGATTTCAATGGTTTCAGATTCTCGGCTGAGAAGTTAGAAGGAAGCCGAATTACAGCAAGCATAAGGTGTTTTTCTGAATTTGTAGGGAGAAATTCGTTGGTGCATTTACCTCTAAATGGGGCAACGTTCACTTGGACAAACAACGAGGAATGCCCTACTCTTTCTAAATTGGACAGTTTCCAACTCTCGGCTTTAGAAGGAATAGGAGGAGGATTTTTTTCTATAAAAACTAGTTTCTTGTTGGTTCTTCCTTTTCGTTTCAAGAGAAAGCAAGCCACGTCTTTTGGTTGAGGGTTAGAGCCGTGAAAGATGAAGTGGAATAAGGAGCAGTTAGGAAGGGTGGACTTGAAGAAAATGGAAGCTTTGGACTAAATTGCGTACCTAGACCACACAGAAGAATTAAGACCTCTATCATTAGCAAAAATAGCTCTGAGAGTATCAGCCAAAGAAGAATGAAGGAGGCTGACCATGTTGGAAAAGATTAATTAGCAGCAAAAGTAGAGAATTACGTGGTTGAGGAAAGGGGATAAGAACCAAAAGTTCTTCCATCGAGTAGCGAATGCCATAAATTTAGTAAACACCATATCTAAACTGGAGGTAGAAGGGGGTGTTCTAGAAGAGGAGGAAGCGATTCGATTAGCGGTCGAAAAGTTCTACAAATAGCTTTACGTAGAACCGCATTCGTTTCGACCGACGCGTCATGGGGTCTCACATGATTGCGGAGATGTGTGATTGGTTGGAAAGGCCTTTTGAGGAATATGAAGTTTTCAAGGCTCTAGGGCGTCACTTCTCCATCAATGTTGTTCATACATGGTTCGGAATAGTTGGTTTGTTGCAATTAGTAACTTAAGGACCATCACTACTCTACAACTTGATTACTTCAATTCCAGTTAACTTCGAGTGAGCACCATTGGCATTTGCAGTTAGAATTTAGCCAAATGGGCTACTTACTGCTAGGTATCGGGTGACAATATGTATGACGTTGACCTTTCGCTACACCAAATTAGGGAGAGAGCTTTGATTCTCGGGGCTAGTGATCGGTAGTTTCAGAATGAACGGTAGGATTCATAGGTAGAGGGGGCTACCTGTATGTTGCATGAGGGGGCTAAGATGCACAGAAAGTCGTGATTGGCAACCTCGATGCATCAATAAAAAATGAAAGTGAAATCAGCTAAATCAGTGTAGGATGATACATTGAAAACGAGTTCAGAGTCGAACTAGGATTCTATAATTCCTCCCTGACTGGTGGAACTGTTAGACCATTGGCTTATTAGTCGACTTGTTCAGATGGGTATTCCACAAAACCAATAGAGTGAAGGTGTTACTACGGCAATCGAAAGTTAGTTAGCACATCAATAAATGAACTACTAATCTCCACCATTGGAGAACAGGGGATGCCGATCAAGAGAAAACCTACCTCAGATTGAACGCAATAAATAGCCCCACAAAGCATTTACCAGGAGTGTTATCGGTGCTTTAGTAACCAAAGCTTTCCTAGCTAGAGTGAGTGGGAAGATGAAGTCAAAAATATTCGGGTTCACTATCCACTTCCCGGAAAAGGGCGGCTTTTGAGCAAATAAATCAACACAACTGTGACTATTCCCCGCCATAAAACTTGGCCAAACATGAAAAAAAAACACAAGAACTTGAGGGCATCATCCTCGTATCCTGACACCTTACTTGTTTACGCGGTCGTATCCCTCACGAACCTTCACTGCCTGCTCCTTATGGAACTCAGAAAAAAAAAGGTAAGACACATCCGCTTCTTCAATCAGTCATCCGGATGGCACTCCATTTCGCCAAGGTGGTTGTGACTCGTATATCAATCAAAGCTTGAGTGGGTTAATAACGCGCGAGTTATCACCCTTCATCACCATCCGGTATGAAAGAGAGGGATAAAGAATTTTACAGATCCTTTATGGGAGAGTGAGAGGATTCAGAACAGCAAGACGTGGGAAGGTCATGTACAGTAGGGGTGGAATCCTATATTGCTACAGCTCCAGTAGGCTTTGGCGGTGATGCTCCCGCCGATTAGACTTTTTAACTGAGCAGAGGCTTGAAATCACCATGGTTTTCAAATTTAGCCAAGCGGATACCTCAATCCAATTTCAACATTCTGTAGGGAAGCTTGGAATTTGGGCTAAGCAATTGAAGATTCAGGAATTCATACTCGAATAGGGATTGGAAAGCTATTTGTTTGTGGGCCTCTATCATATCCTCTTTTCTCATTAGCATTTAGGTAGCTGAAGGATGGAAATAATACCGTGACTCCAGTTCGATCAAACATGGTCTTGGTCCAGGCATACGAAAGGATGGGAACGAGACTGAAACTCCAGTTTAGTATCTCGAGGGTCTTGGTTGGTTAGGTAGTCCTCCCTCTGACTGAGACGTTGATCCGGCATTCAAAAAAGGTTGCAGTCAACTTAGTCCCGTGGATTCTGACATAGGTCCGAGTTTGGGGTTTAGTCGAGAGATTTTCCTATCCCTATCAGTCGAGCCGAGCTACCGCTTTCCTTTGACCGTCACATGAGTCCGATAATAGTCAGGATAATGCAACTAGAAAGGAGTCATCATCTTATGTTGTCACACTTTTTCGATTCGAACCAGACAATCATGGAGGGAGCCAATCAATAAAATCCAAACCGAACTACGGATGGAGAACAATGTGATCAAGAGTCTTGCGACGACACAACGTTTTGTCAGGCATGCACAGAAAGAAAGCTACCATACGTCTTTCAAGCATCTAATTGGCAAAGAAAGTCAACGTTTTGTCGGAATCCTCGGCCAGTAGGCTAATTGGACGAGACTCACATTTTCTTCCACTTCACCGGAAGAAGGGTTTTTAGGGAGTAACATTACCAAGACCATCAGGATGGCAACTCGCCAACATGCCAGAAAGGAAGCCATACATCAAGTTTCATTCAAGATAAAAAGAAAGTTTGTCATCAACGTTGTTAGAGTGAAGCACATCAAAATATGCGAGTTAAGGTCTGCGTGTCGAGTCACACTTCCGTCATCGTATTTTCCATCTATACCAGATTTGGATTTAGAAAAATGATTTGAAGTGAAAAGGACTATGGAAGGAATGAGTACTTCTTAGCTAAAGTCAACATAATGTCAACTTTCAGTCATGCCATTTGCGAAGAGTGCTTCGGTCCCTTTTAGTCGAGCTTACTCTCTTCGAGGGTGTAGATCAAGAGTTTTTATTGAATCAAGCTCTCGTTTTACTTTATCATTCTGTGGGAGTTGGGGCTAAGCAACTAAAGATTAGGTAGGGGCGATTCTCAGGTTGAACGCGAGAAAGAAACTGACTTTCTTGGCATACACCGTCTATACAAGGTTTGGATGAAAAAGAGTTGCGACATAACAAATGAGCGATTGCAACAGATACTGATCTTAGAAAGAGATGCTAAACGATCAGACCAGACAAGCGCAGGTATCTTGACCGCCTTACCCGTCATTAAAACACAAGCTAGAGACATATCAACCTATATTCCCACCAACGGAAAAAATAGCAGGCTACGACTTCAAAGCTTACCTTATTATTATGAAATGGAGACTTGGCTTTTTTTTTTTTATAGATTAAGAGGTTAAGTAAGGAGGGCGGAGCTTGAAGAGCGAAGTGAGCCGTGCTAGCCTATTACGTTTTCAGCAGTAAGCTACGGTCTAAGGACCCCCTAACCTAGGTTGGGGCAAAAACTCCAAAACAAAGACGGGTTCCAAACCTTTCCCTAATAATAAGGTAAGCTTTCAAGCCACTGCCATTTTCTAGAAGGAGCGGGTGTAGTGAACTGTAATTGTGAAAAGATTGGAAGATCTGGCCAAAGAAGGTGATAGCCCTGTAGATTCGTTCCTATGGTTCGATCCTTCCTAGTAAAATACGGCGTGTTCAAATTCTGATCGCTTTTACAAGAGAAAGGGGACCACCCTCTAAGCCTAAGTATTCCTCAATGACCGATAGCATACAAGTACTGTGTGGGAAATTTGAAAAGAACCCTATTTAGGGAGTGCAATAGAGAACCTGAGATCCGATGCGAACAATCAGTTGAAGGAGCAGAGCTTAGAGCTTGACTTTTTACTAAAGCGCATTACTCTAACGACGTACATTTTGTATGATGGATCAGCAAGGAAATGGAAAGAGCGGCTTAAGCCATTAGGTGTAGGCGCTTTCCAAAGGTGGAATCTTCTAGTTCTTCCTATTTGACTCGAAATCATTCGATCTAGCCATGAGCAGGTTGAAGAGAGTTCTAACTGGCCTTGGAAGACCGAACCCATGTATGTGGAAAAATACGGGGATGACTTTTGGCTAGGGGTGAAAGGCCAACGAAGATCGGATAGAGCTAATTTTTCGCGAAATCTATTTCAGTAGAACATATGATGTCGATGGCCCGAGGTAGAGCACTAAATGGGCTAGGGTGGCCCTATTTCGCCTTACCAAACCCAGGGAAACTCTGAATACAAGCCGTCATCATTTGTACAAATAAATATTTTGGGTGCTAAGATCCAAAGTCGAGAGGGAAACATCCCAGATTTTATGCTAAGGTCCCTAAGCAATCACTTAGTGGAAAAGGAGGTGATCGAGCGATGACAACAAGGAGGTGGGCTTGGAAGCAGCCATCATTTGAAGAAAGCGTAATAGCTCACAGGTCTAGTTCCATGGCACCGAAAATGTATCAGTGCTCAAGTGATTCACCGAAGCGACGAGACCTTGAAAGATGTTTTTTCAAGTGTCAATAGCGGAATGATTTGTCAATCGGGGAAGGTTTTTGGTGACAAGACCTGGAGAGATTAAAAGTGAGAATGCTGACATGAGTAACAAGAAATCCTGTGAAAAACACGATCGCCTGCCAATGGAAGGTTTTATGTGTTCACTCAATCTACGCAGAGTGAATCGGTCGCTAAGGAACCCTCGAAAGGGCTGTCGTCCGATGGGTACACGAACGTGACGAAGTTGCTTTGACTATAGAACCATACCTGTCTATTGGAGTGAATTGGATAATCAGGCCGAGGGCTGCCCCCTCTTCCCCTGACTCTCTTTTCCCTAAACTTAACGCCCTTGAGTCATCAATGCCTTTCTGACTCGGCCTGGCCCGGTCGCCCTACGTGAGCTTTAAAAGGAAAAACTCTCATCGTAGTTTGGCGACCTATCTTCAGTAGGGGTCTTTAGTCTTTTGATTAGAGTAGCGGTCGCGAGAGAGCAGAGCGTACCGCCCTGCCATAGTCACGAGTCTATTTATAGTCGCGACTGTTGTCATAGTCAACAGGGTTGAAATTTCCAGGAAAAAACTTCGAATTGGGAGGGCGATTCTCCCGGTGAACTGACCGTACCCCAAACCAACACAGGTGAACAAGTAGAGTATACTAGGGCACTTGAGAGAACCATGTCGAAGGACCTCGGCAAAATGGCCCCGTAACTTCAGGAGAATGGGTGCTTTCCTATCTTTTGATTAGGAAAGCAGCATATACCAGGGGGTAATGACTGTTTATTAAAAACACAGGACTCTGCTAAGTTGTAACACGATGTATAGAGTTTGACACCTGCCCGGTACTGGAAGGTCGGAAGGAGAAGTGTTATAAGCTTTGAATGGAAGCCCCGGTAAACAGCGACAGTAACTCTAATTGTCCTAAGGTAGCGAAATTCCTTGTCGTATATGTAGCGACCTGCACGAATGGTGTAAGGACTGCCCCGCTATCTCCGACATGGACCCGGTGAAATTGAATTCTCCGTGAAGATGCGGAGTACCAACGGTTAGACGGTAAGACCCCGTGCACCTTAACTATAGCTTCGCAGTGACAACCTTGATCAAATGTGTAGAATAGCTGGGAGGTAGTGACACACAACGACCGATCCTAAAAGACCACTCTTTACTCTAAGGATCTCTAACTGCCGCACCTATCATTCGGGGAGAGGTGGGACACTGCGAGGTGGATAGTTTATTTAGGATGGATGCCTCCTAAAGAGTAACGGAGGTGTGTGAAGGTAGGCTCAAGCTAAGATTCTACTCATGAGCGTATTGGTATAAGCCTGCCTAACTGTTAGACCGACTGGTCGAACAGAGACAAAAGTCAGCTATAATGTTTCGGGAGTCCCGTGTGGAAGGGATCTCGCTCAACGGATCAAAGGTACACTGCGGATAATAGGCTGATAACTCCTAAGAGCTCTTATCGACATAGTCGTTTAGCACCTCGATGTCGACTCATCACATCCTAGGGTTGAAAAAGGTCCCAAGGTTTCAGTGTTCACCTATTCAAGTGGTACGTGAGTTGGGTTTAGAACGTCGTGAGACAGTTCCGTTCCTATCTACAGTTGGTGTTAAAGGGAGAATTGCAAGGAGCCAACCCTAGTACGAGAGGATTGGGTTGGGCCAACCTATAGTGTACCGGTTGTTATGCCAATAGCAGCGCCGGGTAGCTAAGTTGGTATGGAAGAACTGTTGTGGCGCAGGAAATCCTTCTCTATACAAGTCATAGTTCCAACCTATACAAAGAGCTGTCGCCGCTGCTTACTAAGGGATTGTTCTATCCCGGCCAAGCAACCAAAGCTGAGGACCTAGCTGGGAATAGTGAAAGAAAGAGAAATGGAAGAAGTGGGGTAGAGGAATTGGTCAACTCATTAGGCTCATGACCTAAAGACTGCAAGTTCGAATCCTGTCCCCACCTAAGAACTTGAGATGATGGGGGAGCCGGCAGTCCGCACGTCGTCGAAGCGGGAGTGGGGGGGAATGACTAGGCTCAAGCCAAGAGGTAGGGCTAAGTGCTCGAGTTACGGTTATTGACTCAGAATTTGAAGATTCCTGTGAACTGGCCTTTCTCAATACCAGGAAGCATCAAATATCACAGGCATACAAATGAAAAGTAGGTTCAACCATTGACGGAAGGAAGATATCGAGTAGGCTAGTACCAATTCCTCTACCTCAGCAGCTAAACAGGACTTTCGGTCAATTAAACCATTAGTGGTAGGTTTTTACCCGCCTTTTCTACTTGAATTGATCTTGGCAAGGTCGGGAGAGGATCGAAAATCATTATTGAAGGTGAACAGCCAAAACCAAAATGAGAATGAAAAGGCATAGTATAATATCTTTTTTGGGATTCAAACCGAGAAATTAGGGCATCATATAGTCAAGACGGAATTGTAATTTACATTGCTTAGCTCAGACTATTCAACTCATCTTATGCGCTTTTGAATGAACTTTAGCTCAAGGTCTCCAGTCAAAGACAAAGAAGGAGTTAATGATGAGTGCCGCTATTGCTTATTCAAATAGTCCCAATGCCAATTTCGAGCTTAAGTTAAGCCCGGGAAAGAAAATTCACAATCGAAAATGAAGAAAGAGATCAGAACAAGCTTAACACAAGTATTTCCGACTGGACAAGGTTGGGAGCATGGGAGAGATTCTTATGGTGTGCTGGAAGGTTATATGTTTCCGGTACCTAGCCCTAAAAAGCAGGCTCCATACCTGAATACCGGCGAAAGCTTTCTATTGCATTCTTTCATTATTTATGCTACACTGTGAAAGTAAACTCCTAGCTCTCGTAGTCAGAGTAGCAATAGCAAGCGGTAGTTTACTCACGGGAATAAAGGGTTCTTGTTGGATTCCTGCAGCCCACATCAAGACTATGTTCTACTTTGGTAGCTTTGGGCAAGGCAGTACTGGTACTCAGTCGATCTTGCTGATGCCGCTTTTGGCTAAAGGAGTGGCTTAGTGAGGTTTGAAGAAGCTCGACCGATAGGGAGAGGCTAGATAAAATTCAGCTTGACTGATAAGGAGAGGAAGGTAGACGATCGACCTATAGGGAGAGGGTAAAAGATGCTCGGCCGATAGGGAGAGGAATAGAGTTGGCTCCTAAACTAGGGAAGACCTCATCTGGAGGGAGAACCAATGATTATGGTTTAAGCCCACATATGATGAGGGCATTAATAGCCCACTTAACATATGGATCCAGCGGTAGACCCTGACCTAACCATAGCTCAAGGGGAAGTGAGGCCTTAGTGTACATTGCCCACAATCTTTCAATATTTAGATTGCGGGAATGTGTCAAGCGTGAAAGAGACCGGTACCCTACTCCAGCTAGACAACACAAGGTTGAAAAACAAGCGCAGGATGACTTCATATGAACGGCCATTTCCCTGGGTGGTGAGCGTTCAAACAAGATTTAGTGGATACTGGGATAAATCCACAATAAAACCATGAACCTTGAATCTCTTAGCAAACTGGGCATAGCCCGTATAGGAGATCAGGGACTTTTAATAGGATATCCAAGATCCCCCAGAGCGGAGCTATACATCAAGGCCACCTTCTCATCTGCAATCACAACATTGTCCCCAGGACAATGTAATCCTAGAAGAGTCGACCCGGATATACATGTTCTGATGCCCATCACACGAGTATGCGGTGGGAGAAGGCAAAGAGAGGCCACGAAGCATAATAGCCAAGGGGTTGACCGGTAACAAATGAGACAGTGGTAAACCGCTTTACAAACGGTACCTTGAACTTATTCATAGCTATAGTAGAATTCACTAGATGTGAAAGATCGATAAAAAAGGAAGCACATGACCCTAAACAAGAAGTACAATGGCCACCGATCAGTGGTTGACTTCAAGTCATAGGAGTAACATATCTGCCTACCTGTCAACCGGTCAAAAGGCTTTGTTTTGTCTGCCAAAAGGTGCCATGAGTAGGCAACCTTCGTAGGACAGCACGAAGCCACTCGTGAACAGGTCTAAGAGGACGTTGATTCACATAGTTCCCTATGGCGCATACACGTCGTTTTCCCACCCCTTCAGCGAGCAACCCAAACATCTTGTGGCGGCCAGTCTAAAAACAACCTCAACGGTGGTAGCAGAACAATTTGGAAAAAAATGAGGAATGAACAAACTGAAACACTCACAGCAAGGGGTCCGACAAGCATGCCAGAGAGCAGCCAGCGGAGCTAGAAGTAGGAGCTGTAGAAAAGTAAGAATAAAGACGACAGAACTAAACAAAAAAAGAGAACAACAACAACAAGACCAGAGAAAGGGCAAGGGAAAACCTGCAAAAGGGGACACCTAAAAATTCACTGAAAGAAGAATAGTACTATATAGGAAAGTAAAATATCTCTTAATAAAGAAGAAAAAAATATTAATAATAAGGAAAAAAACAAAATATAACACACCCTTTGTCGCCTGCTTGGAAAGAAGGATGGATTGATTCATCTAGCCGGGAGGACGGAAAGGACAGAGATATAAATCAATATAGCATGTTCGGAAAGGAAAGCACATCTCGCATACCGGATATCTCATACCTACTTGCAAAAGATTATCGAATCTCGCGAAGACACCTGCCCCTGACCTGTCCTATCTTAGAAAACAATATCATCAAAAAAACACGAAACATATATGGGTTTTCTTACCGCTTGACTTGCTTCTAGGCTTATGGAGAAAGGCGCATCGCATGGGTTCCAAACCTTGCTTTTCTTTAGAATTGAGAATCCCTCCTTAATATTCCTCTCCTCTGATTACAAGCATTTAAATTTTTGGATCTATGGAGCTCGAATCAAGGCTTGCTATGAGGCTTGCATACAAGTCTTGAATATATATTTTATACACTCCCAAATCTCTTGAGTTGCAACGAGCGTTGTTTTCTCTTTCGACCCTTAGGATTTTCCAGTAGAAAGTCTTATGAGAATAATTTGATTTCACAGAGCTGAATAGGTAGCCGGAAGTCAACAACAACAAACATCTGTTTTCTGCTTCTGCGGTCGAATCTACGATCCTCAGCTATGTTTCCTTTCCGACTATGCGAATTAACCTCAATGCTTTCAATTGTTTTATTAGTTTTCTATTATTCTTATTATTTCCCAATCTTAGATGGAACAATAGAAGAAAAGGCTGCCCATCCAATGAAATTTTCTGAAATACATTCTTTCTCGGAGGACCATGCCCTTGGGAGAAACTAGTGATGATTGCCTCTCAATGGAATTCTTTTTTTGGAGGATATGTCTTTGAGAAGAATGAAATTTCAAGATCATAATTTAGCCAGATTCAGAATCAACATTAGAGAACCAGATCTTATGGATTATCCCCCCATTCCTCCATTCCCTTTTCTCTAACAATAAGGTAAGCTCGTTAGGTGCTGGCATAAGTAGTAATTCCTACTATTGCTAAAGCTTTTTCTTTAAGGCTTTTCACTTTGATTATCGTTATTCAATCAGTATCACAGAGAATTTTTCCTTTCGTCCTTTTGGCAAGGGTTTAAAGAGGGGCTTGGTAGTTAGGAAAGTGAGGAAGGCGCTATACTATTGGGCAAGTAGCGGTTCTAGGCTCGACTTTCTTGTAGCTTTGGGGATTTATTAATGCTACTTTGGGATTCAAAAAAAGGCTTCAAGCTCAAGTGCAAGCTGAGTAAACTTGTTTAGTTTTACTACAAGTCTAAAGAAAGGGAGGGGCAAAGTACACTCGGTATTAGCTCGCTTAAATCTTTCTACTAGTATAGTAACGCCCTAGTCTAATCCAGATCTAGTTCCTTTACGAGCGAAAGTCAGAACGAATACTGAGACTTATTTTTTTTACGCCTTATTAGTTATGAAAGCAGATCACTTTATTTGTAATGAAAAGGAAAGAGAAGGCAGCTATAGAGATAGAGACTTTACGGGCAATGATAGTGATAGGGAAAGTGAAAGATTCTATCTTTGTCAGATTTAAGGTAAAGGGCATGAGAGAAAGAAAGTTCTTCTTTCCGGGCATATCGATGGGAATAAGAGCAGGCGGTAAGTGAGGCAATTCATTCTAGTAGTAGATGTTGGTAAATCAGAGCCAAATCTATCTTTTCGGAAGCGAACTCATAACTTATACCATTCAAAAGGCGCAGGCCCAGCCTCTAAGCGAAGCGAAGATGTTTTACACAAGATGTCGTGGGACTCGATAATAGAAATGTTATGGATAAATCATCTTGGCAAGGAAAAACGGGTAAAAAAAATATGAAAAGGAGGATGCAACACGAGGACTTCCCAGGGGGTCACCCATCCTAGTACTACCCTGGCCCAAGCATGCTTAACTTTAGAGTTCTGATAGGATCCAGTGCATTATTGTTGGTATGATCACACCCATCAGGTTGAGGGCGCAAAGAACTTATTTGTTGACGGTTCACAGTCACAGCCCAGAGAGACGGTCCATTCAAAAGGCCTAATAGGCTTATCAACAACCCATCTTCTTCAACAACGCAGCATCCTCGCAATACGTGATATTAACACATTGTAGGGCCCTCTAATGTCCCGCAAGTTAGGTTGTCGTCCTTTTTGCGGCTCACGACGAACAATCCAGGACGAAAAAACATCTCAAAAAGAAGAAAAGTGGCACGAAATGGATAAAAACGTTCATTTTTGGGCTCCAAAAATAGGTGCAGCTAACTAGGCTTGCTGCCCGCATCGTAGAGCTCTTGGAGAGCTTTCCAACGTTATGCTATGTGCCGAATAACTCATTCCAGATCAAAAGTTATGGGCACCTGAGAGACGGAGACCTGGTCACAGGCCCCACGCCCTCGGTTTGCGGGCCCAGCCTCTACGCGAAGCAAAGTTGTCTTACCCAATATGCCGTGGGACTCGATAATAGAAATGTAATGGATAAATCATCTTGGTAAGGCAAAACAGGGCAAAAAAAATGAAAATGAGGGTACAACACGGGGACTTCTTAGGGGGTCACCCATCCTTGTACTACCCTTGCCCAAGAACGCTTAACTTCGTAGTTTTTATGGGATCCGTTGCATTAGTGCTAGTATGATCGCACCCATCAGGTTAAGGGCGCAAAGCCCTTATGTGTTGACGGTTCACAGTCCCAATCCAGATAGACGGCCCATTCAAAAGGCCTAATTGGCTTATCAACAACCCATCTTCTTCAACAACGCTGCATCCTCGCAAGACGTGATATCGACGCGTTGTAGGGCCCTCTAATGTGCAGCAAATTAGGTTGTCATCCTTTTCGCGGCTCACGACGAACGATCCGAGATGAAAAAACATCGCAAAAAGAAAAAAAGTGGCACGAAACAGATGAAAACATTCATTTTGGGGCTGTGAAAATAGGTGCAGTCGAGCAGGCTAGCTTCCCTAATCGTAGAGCTCTTGGAGAGCTTTCCAAGGGTATGGTGTGCACCGCATAACTCCTTGCGGATCAAAAGTTATGGGCATTGGAGGGACGGAGACCTGGTCGCATTCCCCACGCCCTCGGTTTGCGGACTCAGCCTCTAAGCGAAGTGAAGTTGTCTTACCCAAGATGCCGTCGGACTCAATAATAGAAATATGTTGGATAAATCATCTTGGTAAGGCAAAACGGGGCAAAAAAAAATGAAAAGAAGGGTACAACACGAGGAATTCCTAGGGGGTCACCCATCATTCTACTACCCTCGCCCAAGCACGCTTAACTTCGGAGTTCTGATGGGATCCGGTGCATTAGTTCTGCTATGATTGCACCTGTCAGGTTAAGGGCGCAAAGCCCTTAAGTGTTGATGGTTCACAGTTCCAGCCCAGAGAGATGGCCCATTCAAAAGGCCTAATTGGCTTATCAACAACCCATCTGCTTCAACAACGCTGCATCCTCGCAAGATGTGATATCGACGCGTTGTAGGGCCCTCTAATGTCCCGTGAGTTAGGTTATCGTCCTTTTCGCGGCTCAAGATGAACGATCCAGGACAAAAAATTCGCAAAAGGAAGAAAAGTGGCCCAAAACTGATGAAAACGTTCATTTTTGGGCACCGAAAATAGGTGCATCCGAGCAGGCTAACTTCCCCAATCGTAGAGCTCTAGGAGAGCTTTCCAACGGTATGGTGTGAGCCGTATTACTCCTTACGGATCAAAAGTTGTGGGCACCGGAAAGACGGAGACCTGGTCGCATGCCCCACGCCCTCGGTTTGCGGACCCAGCCTGTAAGCCAAGCGAAGTTGTCTTACCCAAGATGCCATCAGACTCGATAATAGAAATGTGTTGGATGAATCATCTTGGAAAGGCAAAACGGGGAAAAAAAATGAAAATGAGGGTACAACACGAGGACTTCCTAGGGGGTCACCCATCCTAGTACTACTCTCGCCCAAGCACGCTTAAGTTCGGAGTTCCGATGGGATTCGATGCATTAGTGCTGGTATGATCACACTTGTCAGGTTAAGGGCGCAAAGCCTTTATGTGTTGACGGTTCACAGTCCCAGCCCAGAGAGACAGCCCATTCAAAAGGCCTAATTGGCTTATCAACAACCCATCTGCTTCAACAACGCTGCATCCTCGCAAGATGTGATATCGACGCGTTGTAGGGCCCTCTAATGTCCCGTGAGTTAGGTTATCGTCCTTTTCGCGGCTCAAGATGAACGATCCGGGATGAAAAAACATCGCAAAAAGAAGAAAAGTGGCCCGAAATAGATGAAAACATTCATTTTTGGGCACCAAAAACAGGTGCAGCGGAGCAGGCTTGCTGCCCTCGTCGTAGAGCTCTCAGAGTGCTTTCCAACGGTATGCTGTGCGCTGAATAACTCATTGCGGATCAAAAGTTATGGGCACTAGAGAAATGGAGACCTGGTCGCAAGCCCCACACCCTCGGTTTGCGGGCCCAACCTCTACGCGAAGTGAAGTTGTCTTACCCAAGATGCCGTGGGACTCGATGATAGAAATGTGATGGATAAATCATCTTAGCAAGGCAAAATGGGGCAAAAAAATTGAAAATTTGGGTGCAACACGAGGACTTCCCAAGGGGTCACCCATCCTAGTACTACTCTCGCCCAAGCACACTAAATTTCGGAGTTCTGATGGGATCCGGTGCATTAGTACTGGTATGATCGCACCCGTTAGGTTGAGGGTGTAAAGCCCTTAAGTGTTGACGGTTCAAAGTCTCAACCCAGAGAGACGACCCATTCAAAAGGCCTAATTGGCTTATCGACAGCCCATCTGTCACGCCCCGACCCGACCCCGCAGAAGGCCAAACCCGGACCCGACACACGGACAGAGTCTCCTCTATACCGTGGACGATCCGAAAACCCTACATTCAACATAATATTCGCGAAAACCACAATAAACGTTTGAAACAAGTCAACTTTCTTTTAGAAAACATACATCTTCTCATTAAACAACTTTGCAAACCAAAAATGTCATGCATACTACACAAGTATTTGTGCCACTTAGCAGTTAAGCCATTAGCATTCAGTTCTTACTAGTCACATGAGTATATATTTACAACTTTACAACCTTTAAACTTTTACAACATAAGACCATAGTGGCCTCAAAATAGAAACTACATACAAGGCTACAAGCCTCAAAATGAAGCGTCAACCAAGCAATATACACATCAAGCATGGCCCGCACAAAAGACTGGCAACCAACCACCAGCTAAGCAAAGAAAGTGCCATCAAGGAAATACCTCCACTTGCTCCTCCTCCTCAATTACCTCAATAAGATCCGCTTCAACTACTCCTATAAAATATAGTATAGAAAAGAATGAGCAAAAACTATTGCACAGCGAGGGTAATTGGTCCCAAGGACAGAGGTGAGAGGAGAATGCAATGCAAATAGTCAAGTAGATCAATCAATCATCATATAGAGATACAAGCAAAGCCAACAATAAATCAAGACAAGCATTAAGGCTATAATCATTCAATTAAAGGACACAATTCACTTTCCACGAGCAACTTTCAATCATGAATCCGATGACGACGCGCTGGCCCAACCACCTTATAGCTTCAGTTTGGAATACCCCGGAAGTATCCAATTAATTCTACGACCCAAATCTCGCTGGGAGGCAACCCAAGCAAGAAAGGGAATAGGACACGGAGCTAGGGCAACCAACCCTGGCAACCCGAGGCTACCCAGAGAGGCCCATCACACCGCCCCTGACTCTATGAATGCAATACAATATACAATGCAACAATCGAGCAATCGAGCAATAGAGCCACATGTGGGAGAATAACAAAGTAGGTTACTCTCGCACGCAATAGCAACAGTTAGTAAACATTGCAATCATAATCAACTTTAACAAGCATAATAAGCAACAATAAGCATTCTACAGGCATAGCACTGTGAAAACCAACAAAAAAACACAAAACGACCCCAACTTTCAAAACACTACTACTTTCAAATGAGCCACGAGTTTTGGAAACCGACTTCACCATTCCTCCTAGGTCACCATAAGGCACATCTAAAGACCACAAAACCCTACTTTACCCTAGAATTCCCGCAAAGCCCCGATTTTTTCCATTGCTCGTTTGAACTACAGCTACCCTAACCAAACACCCAACCAACGCCATAACTACACCAAAAGTGCTTCCATGGCCTGCCGAGACAACGCCATCGCGCAAAATGAGGAAACGCTAAACTCGACCTAAATGACTGCAACATGTACCAAGATATTTTTCTTCATTTTTCCATTACACAACCCAAACAAATCATGCATTTAGGCATTCTAACATATCTAGCATCTTTTTACATCAACAGAACACAAAACGGAGCAACTTTTACGAAACGGGGGTTTACTATTCATAATTTACTATTCCATTATCAATTTAAATTCCAATTTCTATATTCAACCGCAGAAAATGCTAAAAAGCTATGAATACATGTCCTATAATTGACAAGGAATATTTTTCAAGCACCAAAATGCATAAAATAACGATCTATGCATAAATCCTAAAAATTAAAGTTTGTGTATCATATATTCAAATGCGCAAATAAAGATGTTTCCCTCACCTTAGATGCTCCTAGACGCTAGGAAAACCATGCTAGAAGCCTCGGACACAACCCCATGCAAGCTCTCGCAAAGATTTGAAGATTTGAATGTTGAAAATGCGCCTTTTTTCCCTTTGAAGTTTCGGCCTCCCCTCTTTTTTTAGCTTTTAATTGTTTTATTTTTGCTATTATAAGCTTCAAAAAGATGACAAGCTAAGTCAATGGTCAAAGCCTTGGTCAAAGGTTACTTAAGTTGGTCCAATAAGCTTATTTCTTGCATTTTAAGGCTAAAACAACTAATACAATTCTAATTCTAGTTAACAACAACTAAAATATTAAAATTAAAACACTAAATACTAGTTTTCACTATTTTCTAAGGACTAGAAAACGCTCTCTAACTATCGCTCTTGAAATGCAATGCACTTTGCGACAATAAAGGAATAACAATTAAATTTCAAAGAATTTAAGAAAAATATAATTTTTAGAAAAATAAACAAGAAAATTTCACATTCCGGGCTAAGGTATTACACCTTCTCCCCCTTAAAACAATTGCGTCCATGCAATTCCTACCGGGTCGACAAACAACTCCGGATACTGACTCCGAACCTGGTCCTCTCTTTCCCAAGTTGCTTCCTCAAACCCGTGATGATTCCACAAAACCTTTGCCATCGGAATACTCTTCCTGCAAAGTTCTTGAACTTTTCGATCCACAATTCGAATTGGTCTCTTCTCATAAGTTAACTTTTCCTCAATCTGCAAAGGCTCTGGTTCAAGTACATGTGAAGGATCTGGATGATATTTCCTTAACATTGACACATGGAAAACATCATGCAGTCTAGACAAGCTCGGAGGTAAAGCTAACCGATAAGCTAAAGGACCCACCTTTTCGGTGATCTCAAACGGACCCACATACCTGGGACTAAGTTTCCCGCTCTTACCGTTCCGAATCAACCCCTTTCGAGGAGAAATCTTAAGAAACACCCGATCTCCCAAAGAAAACTCAAGATCCCGACGGTGCTTATCCGCATAAGTCTTCTGACAACTCTGAGCTATAAGCATACGCTGGCGAATAAGGTGAACATTATCCACCATCTTAATCATCTCAGGTAACACAGTCGGATCAACTGTTCTCATTGCTTCAACCTCTTCCCAATACAATGGAGATCTGCATTTACGACCGTACAAAGCCTCGTAGGGAGCCATACCTATTGTAGAGTGATAACTATTATTGTAGGCGAACTCCGCTAAAGGCAAAAACTTCTCCCAATTCTTCCCAAAGTCTAACACACATGACCGAAGCATGTCTTCCAAGATCCTGATGGTTCTCTCAGACTGGCCATCAGTTTATGGATGGTATGCAGTACTGAAGCTCAACTTAGTTCCCATGGCCTCTTGCAACTTCTACCAAAAATGAGATCTAAATCTGGGATCTCTATCTGACACTATACTCTGTGGCACCCCATGAAGTCTCACAATATTAGCAACATAAAGCTCAGCTAGTTTATCAAGGCTATCTTGTTTGTTCACGGAAATAAAATGTGAAACGTTAGTCAATCGGTCCACAACAACCCAAACAGAATCACATCCTCTTGGAGATCTCGGAAGATCGGTCACAAGGTCCATTGTAACATGCACCCACTTCCATTTCGGAATCGACAACGGTTGCAGAAGCACAGATGGCCTCTGATGCTCAGCTTTAACTCTCTGGCAAGTTAAACACCTGGATACATACCCAACAATCTCCCTTTTCATATTGTTCCACCAAATGTGTTGTTATAGATCTCTATACATTTTGGTACTGCCCCGGTGAATTGTATATCTTGAATTATGTGCCTCAGACAGAATCTCATTCTTCAATGTCGGATCACCAGGAACACACACTCTATCCCTAAATCTGAAGATACCATCTGCATGTAATTTAAACTCTGACTCTTCCCCTTTTGCTTTCTCTTGGATTTTCAAGATGTGAAGATCAGTCTTCTAAGCCTCCCTGATTTGTGTTTGCAATCCCGACTGAATTTGTAAGCTAGCAAATCGAATCCCTACTTCAGTAGCTTCTGGCTTCCATGAACAAATTTCCTCCAAAGTCTCCCAATCCTTGATAATTAGACTTGTAACAGTAGCCTTTCGGCTAAAAGCATCTGCAACAACATTTGCCTTACCTGGCACGTAGTTTATAGAACAATTGTAGCCACTTAATAGCTCTCGCCATCTTCGCTGCCTCATATTCAGATCTTTTTGTGAAAACAAGTATTTGAGACTCTTGTGGTCAGTAAAAATTTTAAATCTGCTATCCCACAAGTAATGACGCCACTTCTTTAAAGCAAACACAACTATAGCTAACTCAAGATCATGTGTAGGGTAATTGACTTCATATGGTTTCAACTTTCTAGAAGCATAGGCAATCACCTTACCATTCTGCATTAAAACACAGCCCAAACCCTCTTTAGATGCATCACTGTAGACAACAAAGTTTTATGTACCCTCATGTAAAGCTAGTATAGGAGCTGTAGTTAGTCTCTTCTTCAGTTCTTCGAAACTGGATTCACATTTAGCATCCCAGTTGTATGTAACTTTCTTTCGAGTCAACTGGCTTAAAGGTCCAAAAATTTTGGAAAAGTCTTTAACAAACCTCCGATAGTAACCTACCAACCCCAGAAAGCTCCAAATCTCTGACACCGTTTCAGGTCTTTTCCAAGATGAAACAACTTCAATCTTAGGAGGGTCTACTGAAATTCCTTGATGTGAAATGATATGGCACAGAAAAGATATTTGATTCAACTAGAATTCGCACTTGCTGAATTTAGTAAAAAGCTTGTTTTCTTGCAAAGTCTGTAGCACAATCTTCAAATGTTGTTCATGTTCAGCCTCATTCTTAGAGTATAGTAAAATGTCGTCAATAAAGATTACGACAAATTGATCAAGATAAGGTCGAAAGACCCTCTGCATTAAGTCCATGAATGCGGCTGGTGCATTCGTCAATCCAAACGGTAACACAACAAATTCATAGTGGCCATTTCTAGTCCTGAATGCCGTCTTAGGTTTATCATCACTCCGAATCCTGAGTTGATAGTAACCCTGCCTCATGTCAAATTTGGAGTAAACACTCGCACCCTGCAACTGGTCAAACAATTCTTCAATCAATGGCATGGGGTATTTGTTCTTAATCGTGACTTGATTAAGTCCCCTGTAATCAATTCATAACCGAAGCGTGCCGTCTTTCTTTCTCACAAACAACACAAGCGCACCCTACGATGAAGAACTAGGTTGTATAAATCTTTTCTCAAGCAAGTTCTGAAGCTGAATTTTCAATTCCTGAAATTCGGCCGATGCCATTCTATAAGGACTTCTAGAAATTGGCGCAGTGCCCGGCATAAGGTCAATCACAAATTCAATCTCTCTATCCAGTGGTAAACCTGGTAACTCCTCGGGAGATACACCAGGAAAGTCTTTAACAATTAGAACCTCATTCAAATTCAACTTATCAGTAGGTTGATTGATTAGATAAGCTAGGTAAGCTTCACAACCTTTATTCAACAACTTAGAAACCTTGATTGATGATAAAAAGGGTATTCTGGCAGCCCTGCAGTTCCCAACAATCTCTAGTACCGGTAGGTCAGGAATCTGAAGATAAACAATTTTTCTTGTACAATCCAACTGAGCATAGTATTTCCCTAACCAGTCCATTCCCAAAATGATTTCAAAGTCACAGAAGGGCAGTATAATTAAATTAGCAGGAAAATTACGGTCCTCAATGCATATATCACAAGATTTGCAAATAGATTCAGTAACAAATTTCGCACCCAAAGGCGTACTAACTTCAACTTTATGTGGCAGCTTATCAATGCAAACATTCACAGATTACGCACATGCAGGAGTTATAAACGAATCCGTAGCTCCGGGATCAATCAAAACTTTAACTGGCTGAGTATTGAGAAGAAAGGTACCTTCCACTATTGCTGTAGTATCGGGTAGCTCCTCCGCATCTAGTGCAAAGACCCTAGCCTGTACCCTCTGTGCTGGACCTGCACCTGCAGCCCTGTTCTGCACAGCTTGGCCTCCAGTACGGCCCTGAACATTCTTCAACTCAGGGCAATCTTTCACCCTATGTGTAACACCCCGATCCCTCTCGAGACCGGGAGTTCTATCAATCGATCTAATCACAACCCAAACCAAACCCGGGCAAAATTTTTAGGGAAAACGGATGGAGTCTCCCCTGTTTCTAGGCGAAATGTAAAACCTGCGATAGCATATAAGTGGACCAATACCATGTCCAAACATTCAAAACCACCTCAAGGCCATCCGAGCCTCGGTTCTCAACAATTTAAACTCAGCAAGTATACATACATTTCCAATTTGAAAGCTAACCTATCTCTTTTCATTTTTGACAAGTACATTCGAACTAGACGGTTAAACCATACTAAGCTACTGCATAAAATAAACTATCATGCCATTCTAACTCTTTTCCTTTTGACATTACAGACATGCATTGAAGTTAAGCTATGCTAACTGATTACATAAACTAGCTTATCAATTCACCTCAGCTACTTAGCTAAATTTAAATTACATTTCTTTTGACAATAAATACAAACAACATATGAACATACATCTTTACAAACTTCGACACTCAAGCCACATAGGCACGCAAGACAACTCTTCAGGCAACGAACTTTCACGAAATCATGAACTTTCCAGCTAACATGACATTTCCTGAAATGTGGTGGTGAGGAGTGAGTATACACAACACGTATACTCAGTGAGGGCGATAAAGATATCAAATTGGAGAGAAAGAAAGTCGTGCAATGCAAATAAGACAGTTAAGCAATATAACTGATAAATAAGCAATCAAGACAAACAATCAATACAATAAGCAATTACTGAAAGCATTAACACAACCATTCAAAGTTATACCATACTCTGAAGGCTATGGTTCACTCATACGAGCAATGTACCATTTCACGAGCGATACATCAATCTCGAGCTTGATGTTGACAACAATGACAATAAGCGCGCATCCACCTTATAACACCAGTTTGGAATACCCCGGGAGTAACCATCAATCTACGACCCAAATCTCCTTGGGAGGCAACCCAAGCGAGAAAAAGGAATAGCTACGGAGCTAGAGCAACCAACACTGACAAGCCGAGGCTACCCAGAGAGGCCTATCACTCACGTGCTGGACACTATGCAATGTAAGATTCGATACAAGGCGATAAACGAGCGATAAACAAGATATCTAGCATTATCAACAATTGATAAACATTTCAATCAATAATCAACTCTAACAAGCGTAATAAGCATTAACAAAAGTTATAGGCATCGGAGCGACAGAGACCCTGTCACAAGCCTTACGCCCTCGGTTTGCGGGCCCAGCCTCTATGTGAAGCAAAGTTGTCTTGCCCGAGGTGCCGGGGGATTCAATAATAGAAATGTGGTGGATGAAGCATCTTGGCAACCCTAGCCGGGGCAAAAAAATTGAAAAAGGGGGTGCAACACGAGGACTTCCCAGGAGGTAACCCATCCTAGTACTACTCTCGCCCAAGCACGCTAAACTTCGGAGTTCTGATGGGATCCGGTGCATTAGTTTTGGTATGATTGTACCCATCACGTTGAGGGAACAATTCCTTTATGTGTTGACGGTTCACATTCCCAGCCAAGAGGGATGGCCCATTGAAAAGGCCCAATGGTCTTAACAACAACCCATCCACTTCAACAACGCAGCATCCTCACAAGATGTGATATCGACACATAGTAGGGCCCTCTAATGTCCTGCAAGTTAGGTTTTTATCCTTTTACCAGCTCACGATGTACGATCTGGGATGGATAAATCGAGCAAAAGAAGAAAAGTGGCCCAAAACTGATGAAAACGTTCGATTTTGGGCTTCAAAAATTGGCGCAGCCGAGCAGGCTTGCTACTTTCGTCGTAAAGCTCTTGGAGAGATTTCCAACGGTATGCTGTCCGCTACGTAACTCTTTACGGATCAAAAGTATAGGCACCAGAGCTACGGAGACCTGGTCACAAGCCCTACGCCCTCAGTTTGCGGGCCCAGCCTCTACGTGAAGCGAAGTTGTCTTGCCCAAGATCCCGTGGGATTCGGTAATAGAAATATGGTGGATAAAGTATCTTGGCAACCCTAACTGGGGCAAGAAAAATTGAAAAGAGGGGGTGCAACACGAGGACTTCCCAAGGGGTCACCCATCCTAGTACTACTCTCGCCAAAGCACGCTTAACTTCAGAGTTCTGATGGGATCCAGAGCATTAGTACTGGTATGATTACACCCGTCATGTGGTGGGCACAAATCCTTTATATGTTGACGGTTCACAGTTCCAGCCCAGAGAGATGGCCCATTCAAAAGGCCCAAAGTGCTTAAAGACAACCCATCCACTTCAACAATGTAGCATCCTCGTAGGATGTGATATCGAAGCATTGTAGGGCCCTCTTATGTCTCGTGAGTTAGGTTTTCGTCCTTTTAACAGCTCACGATGCACGATCCGGGATGAAAAAATAGAGTAAAAGAAGAAAAGTGGCCCGAAACTGATGAAAACACTTGATTTTGGTCTCAAAAAATAGGCACAGCCTAGTAAGCATGCTGCCCTTGTCGTAGAGCTCTTGGAAAGCTTTCCAACGGTATGCTGTACGCCGCGTAACTCCTTACGGATCAAAAGTTATGGGCACCAGAGCGACGGAGACCTAGTCACAAGCCCTACGCCCTCGGTTTGTCAGCCCAGCCTCTACATGAAGCGAAGTTGTCTTGCCCAAGGTACTGTGGCATTCGGTAATAGAAATGTGGTGGATAAAGTATCTTGGCAACCCTAACTGGGGCAAAAAAAATTGAAAATAGGGGGTGCAACACGAGGACTTCCCAGGGTGTCACCCATCCTAGTGCTACTCTGGCCCAAGCACGCTTAACTTCAGAGTTCTGATGGGATCCGGTGCATTAGTGCTGGTATAATCGCACCCGGCATGTTGTGGGCACAAATCCTTTATATGTTGACGGTTCACTGTCCCAACCCAGAGTGATGGCCCATTCAAAAGGCCCAATGGGCTTAATGACAACCCTTCCGCTTTAACAACGTAGCATCCTCGCAAGACGTGATATCGACGCGTTGTAGGGCCCTCTCATGTCCCGCAAGTTCGGTTGTCGTCCTTTTTACAGCTCACGACATACAATCCAGGACAAAAAAAACATAACAAAAGAAGAAAAGTAGCCCGAAACTAATGAAAACGTTCAATTTTGGGCTCCAGAAATGGGCGCAGGTGAGCAAGCTTGCTACCCCCATCATGGAGCTCTTGGAGAGCTTTCCAACGGTATGCTGTGCGCCGCGTAACTCCTTATGGATCAAAAGTTATGGGCACCAGAGCGACGGAGACCTGGTCACAAGCCCTACGCCCTCGGTTTGCGGGCCCAGCCTCTAAGTGAAGCGAAGTTGTCTTGCCCAAGGTGCCGTAGGATTCGGCAATAGAAATGTGGTGGATAAAGAATCTTGCAACCCTAACCGGGGCAAAAAAAATTAAAAATGGGGTGCAACACGAGGACTTCCCAGGGGGTCACCAATCCTAGTACTACTCTCGCCCAAGCACGCTTAACTTCGGAGTTCTGATGGGATCCGATTTATTAGTACTGGTATGATCACATCCGTCATGTTGTGGGCACAAATCCTTTATGTGTTGACGATTCACAGTCCCAACCCAGAGAGGTGGCCCATTCAAAAGGCCCAATGGGCTTAACAACAACCAATACGCTTCAACAACACAGCATCCTCGTAAAACGTGAGATCGTCGCATGGTAGGGCCCTGTAATATCCCGCGAGTAATGTTTTAGTCCTTTAAACAGCTCACGATGTACGATTCGGGAAGAAAAAATAGAGCAAAAGAAGAAAGTGGCCCGAAACTGATGAAAACGTTCGATTTTGGGCTCCGAAAACAAGCGCAGCTAAGCAGGCTTGCTGCCCTCGTCGTAGAACTCTTAGAGAGCTTTCCAACGGTATGTTGTGCACTGCTTAACTTCTTACAGATCAAAAGGTATGGGCACTGGAGCGACGGAGACCTGGTCACAAGCCCTACGCCCTGGGTTTGTGGGCCCAGCCTCTACGTGAAGCGAAGTTGTCTTGCCCAAGGTTCCATGGGATTCGGTAATAGAAATGTGGTGGATAAAGAATCTTGGCAACCTTAACCGGGGCAAAAAAAATAGAAAAAAGGGGGTGCAACACGAGGACTTCCCAAGGGGTCACCCATATTAGTACTACTCTCGCTCAAACACACTTAACTTCAGAGTTCTGATGGGATCTGGTGCATTAGTACTGGTATGATCGCACCCGTCATGTTGAAGGCACAAATCCTTTATGTGTTGACAGTTCACAGTCCCAGCCTAGAGAGATGGCCCATTGAAAAGGCCCAATGGGCTTAACGACAACCCATCCGCTTCAACAACGTAGCATCCTCGCAAGAGGTGATATCGACGCATTGTAGGGCCCTCTAATGTCCCGCGAGTTAGGTTGTCATCATTTTAACAGCTCACGACATACGATCCGGGATGGAAAAATAGAGCAAAAGAAAAAAGTGGCCCGAAATTGATGAAAACGTTTGATTTTGGGATCCAAAAATGGGTGCAGCCCAATAGGCTTGTTGTCCTCGTCGTAGAGCTCTTGGAGAGCTTTCGAACGGTATGCTGTGCGCCACGTAACTCCTTACGAATCAAACGTTATGGGCATCGGAGCGACGGAGACCTAGTCACAAGCCCTATGCCCTCAGTTTGCGGGCCCAGCCTCTACGTGAAGCGAAGTTGTCTTGCCCAAGGTGCCGTGGGATTCGATAATAGAAATGTGATGGATAAAGCATCTTGAAAACCCTAACTGGGGCAAAAACAATTGAAAAGGGGGGGTGCAACACGAGGACTTCCCAGGGGGTCACCCATCCTAGTACTACTCTCGACCAAGCACGCTTAACGTTGGACTTCTGATGGGATTTGGAGCATTAGTAATGGTATGATCACACCCGTCATGTGGTGGGCACAAATCCTTTATGTGTTGACGGTTCACAGTCCGAGCCCCGAGAGATGGCCCATTCAAAAGGTCCAAAGGGCTTAAAGATTACCCATCCACTTCAACAACGCAGCATCCTCGCAAGACGTGATATCGATTCATTGTAGGGCCCTCTTATGTCCAGCGAGTTAGGTTGTCGTTCTTTTAACAGCTCACAAAGTACGGTCCGGGACGAAAAAATAGTGCAAAAGAAGAAAAGTGTCCCAAAACTGATGAAAACATTTGATTTTGGGCTCAAAAAATAGGCGCAGCCAAGCAGGCCTGTTGCCTCCGTCGTTGAGCTCTCGGAGAGCAATCCAATGGTATGTTGTGCGCTGCGTAACTCCTTACGGATCAAAAGTTATGGGCACCGGAGCGACGGAGACCTAGTCACAAGCCCTACGCCCTCGGTTTGCTGGCCCGGCCTCTACGTGAAGCAAAGTTGTCCTGCCTAAGGTGCCGTGGGATTCGGTAATAGAAATGTGGTGGATAAAGTATCTTCGCAACCCTAACTGGTGCAAAAAAAATTGAAAAGGGGAGGTGCAACATGAGGACTTCCCAGAGGGTCACCCATCCCAGTACTACTCTCGCCCAAACACGCTTAACTTCGTAGTTCTAATGGGATCCAGAGCATTAATGCTGGTATGATCGCACCCGTCGTGTTATGGGCACAAATCCTTTATGTGTTGACGGGTCACAGTCCCAGCCCAGAGAGATGGCCCATTCAAATGGCCCAAAGGGCTTAACGACAACCCATCCACTTCAACAATGCAGCATTCTCGCAAAACGTGATATCGACGCGTTATAGGGCCATCTAATGTCCCGCGAGTTAGGTTGTCGTCGTTTTAACAACTCACGAGGTATGATCCGGGATGAAAAAATATAGCAAAAAAAGAAAAGTGGCCCGAAAATGATGAAAACGTTCAATTTTGGGCTCCAAAAACGGGCACAGCCGAGCAGACCTGCTGCCCCCGTAGTAGAGATCTCAGAGAGCTTTCCAACGGTATGCTGTGCGCCGCGTAACTCCTCACGGATCAAAAGTATAGGCACCGGAGCGACGGAGACATGGTCACAAGCCCTACGCCCTCAGTTTACGGGCCCAACCTCTACGTGAAGCGAAGTTGTCTTGCCCAAGGTGCCGTGGGATTCGGTAATAGAAATGTGGTGGATAAAGAATGTTGGCAACCCTAACCGGGCAAAAAAAATTGAAAATGGGGTGCAACACGAGGACTTCCTAGGGGGTCACCTATCCTAGTACTACTCTCGCCCATGCACGCTTAACTTCGGAGTTCTAGTGGCATCCGGTACATTAGTGCTGGTATGATCGCACCCGTCATGTTGAGGGCACAAATCCTTTATATGTTGACGGTTCACAGTCCCAGCCCAGAGAGATGGCCCATTGAAAAGGAACAATGGGCTTAACGACAACCTATCCACTTCAACAACGCAGCTTCCTCAGAAGATGTGATATCGATGAGTTGTAGGGCCCTCTAATATCTCACGAGTCAGGTTGTCGTCCTTTTAACAGCTCACAACGTACGATTCGAGACGAAAAAATAGAGCAAAAGAAGAAAAGTTGCCTGAAACTGTTGAAAATGTTCGATTTTGGGCTCTAAAAGTGGGTGCAGCAGAGAAGGCTTTCTGCCCCCGTCGTAAAGGGATTGGAGAGCTTTTCAACAGTATGTTGTACGCCGTGTAACTCCTTACGGATCAAAAGTTAAGGGCACCGGAGCGACGAAGACCTGGTCACATGCCCTACGCCCTCAGTTTGCGGGCCCAGCCTCTACGTGAAGCGAAGTTGTCTTGCCAAAGGTGCCGTTGGATTCGGTAATAGAAATGTGGTGGATAAAGTATCTTGGCAACCCTAACTAGGGCAAAAAAATTGAAAAGGGGGGGTGCAACACGACGACTTCCCAGGGGGTTACCCATCCTTGTACTACTCTCGCCCGGTCACGCTTAACTTCGGAGCCCTGATGGGATCTGGAGCATTAATGCTAGTATGATTACACCCTTCATGTTGTGGGCACAAATCCTTTATGTGTTGATAGTTCACAGTCCGAGCGCCGAGAGATGGCCCATTCAAAAGGCCCAATGGGCATAACGACAACCCATCCGCTTCAACAACGCAGCATCCTTGCAAGACTTGATATTGATGCGTTGTAGGGCCTTCTAATGTCCCGCGAGTAAGGTTGTTGTCATTTTCGTGGCTCATGACGTACGATTCAGGACAAAAAATAGAACAAAAGCAGAAAAGTGGCTCGGAACTAATGAAAACGTTCGATTTTGGCCTCCAAAAACTTGGGCAGCCAAGCTGGCCTGCTACCCACGTCGTAGAGCTCTCGGACAGCTTTCTAACGGTATGCTGTGCACCGCGTAACTCCTTACGGATCAAAAGTTATGGGCATCGGAACGACGGAGACCTGGCCACAAGCCCCACGCCCTCGGTTTGCTGGCCCAGCCTCTACGTGAAGCAAAGTTGTCCTGCCCAAGCTGCCGTGGGATTCGGTAATAGAAATGTGGTGGATAAAGTATCTTGGCAACCCTAACTGGGGCAAAAAAAATTGAAAATGGAGGGTGCAACACGAGGACTTCCAAAGGGGTCACCCATCCAGGTACTACTCTCGCCCAAGCACGCTTAACTTCGGAGTTCTAATGGGATCCGGAGCATTAATGCTGGTATGATCGCACCCGTCGTGTTGTGGGCACAAATCCTTTATGTGTTGACGGTTCACAGTCCCAGCCCAGAGAGATGGCCCATTAAAATGTCCCAAAGGGCTTAACGACAACCCATCCACTTCAACAACGCAGCATCCTCGCAAAATGTGATATCGACGCATTATAGGGCCATCTAATGTCACGCAAGTTAGGTTGTCGTCCTTTTAACAGCTCACGACGTACGATCTGGGAAGGAAAAA
This sequence comes from Ehretia macrophylla, assembly GCA_037974665.1. Taxonomy (NCBI): domain Eukaryota; kingdom Viridiplantae; phylum Streptophyta; class Magnoliopsida; order Boraginales; family Ehretiaceae; genus Ehretia; species Ehretia macrophylla. The sequence continues at coordinate 16,196,183 of CM075764.1, read as the reverse complement.
CAGAGCACAAGAAGAAATGTGGCCCGAAAATGATGAAAACATTCAATTTTGGGCTCCAAAAATGGGCGCAGCCGAGCAAGCTTGCTGCCCCTGTCGTAGAGCTCTCAGAGAGCTTTCCAACTGTATGCTGTGTGCCGCGTAACTCCTTGCGGATCAAAAGTTCTGGGCACCGGAGCGACGGAGACCTGCTCACAAGCCCTACGCCCTCAGTTTGCAAACCCATCCTCTACATGAAGTGAAGTTATCTTGCCTAAGGTGTCGTGGGATTTGGTAATAGAAATGTGGTGGATAAAGAATCTAGGCAACCCTAACCGGGGCAAAAAAAATTAAAAAGGGGGTACAACACGAGGACTTCCGAGGGGGTCACCCATCCTAGTCCTACTCTCGCCCATGCACGCTTAACTTCAGAGTTCTGGTGGCATCCGGTACATTAGTGCTGGTATGATCGCACCTGTTTTGTTGAGGGCATAAATCCTTTATGTGTTGATGGTTCACAGTCCCAGCCCAGAGAGATGGCCCATTGAAAAGGAACAATGGGCTTAACGACAACCTATCCACTTCAACAATGCAACTTCCTCAGAAGATGTGATATCGACGCGTTGTAGGGCCCTCTAATGTCTCACGAGTCAGGTTGTCGTCCTTTTAACAGCTCACGACGTACGATCCGGAACGGAAAAATAGAGCAAAAGAAGAAAAGTGGCCCGAAACTGTTGAAAATGTTCGATTTTGGGCTCTAAAAATGGGTGCAGCAAAGCAGGCTTTCTGCCCCCGTCGTAGAGGACTTGGAGAGCTTTCCAACATTATGCTGTACGCTGCGTAACTCCTTACGGATTAAAAGTTACGGGTACCGGAGCGACGGAGACCTGGTCACAAGCCCCACGCCCTCGGTTTGCGGGCCTAGCCTCTACGTGAAGCGAAGTTGTCTTAACCAAGGTGTCGTGGAATTCGGTAATAGAAATGTGGTAGATAAAGTAACTTGGCAACCCTAGCTAGGGCAAAAAAAATTGAAAAGGGGGGGTGCAACACGAGGACTTCCCAGGGGGTCACCCATCCTAGTACTATTCTCGCCCAGTCGCGCTTAACTTCGGAGATCTGAGGGGATCTGGAGCATTAATGCTAGTATGATTACACCCTTCATGTTGTGGGCACAAATCCTTTATGTGTTGACAGTTCACAGTCCGAGCGTAGAGAGATGGCCCATTCAAAAGGCCCAAAGGGCTTAACGACAACCCATCAACTTCAACAATGCAACATCCTCGCAAGACGTGATATCGATACGTTGTAGGGCCCTCTAATGTCCTGTGAGTTAGGTTGTCGTCCTTTTAACAGCTCACGACGTACGATCCTGGATGAAAAAACAGAACAAAGGAAGAAAAGTGGCCCGAAACTAATGAAAACGTTTGATTTTGGCCTCCAAAAACCTGCACAGCTGAGCAGGCCTGCTACCCACGTCGTAGAGCTCTCGGACAGCTTTATAACGGTATGCTGTGCGCCGCGTAACTCCTTACGGATCAAAAGTTATGGGCACCAGAGCGACAGAGACCTGGTCACAAGCCCTACGCCCTCGGTTTTACGGGCCCAGCCTCTATGTGAAGCGAAGTTGTCTTGCCCAAGGTGTTGTGGGATGCTGTAATAGAATTGTGGTGGATAAAGTATCTTGGCAACCCTAATCGGGGCAAAAAAAATTGAAAAGGGGGGTGCAACACGAGGGCTTCCCAGGGGGTCATCCATCCTAAGTATTACTCTCGCCCAAGCCCGCTTAACTTCGGAGTTCTAATGGGATCCAATGCATTAGTGCTGGTATGATCGTACCCGTCATGTTGTGGGCACAATTCCTTTATGTGTTGACTGTTTACAGTCCCAGCCCAGAGATATGGCCCATTCAAAAGGCCCAATGGGCTCAACGACAACCCATCCGCTTAAACAACGCAGCATCCTCGCAAGATGTGATATCGACGCGTTGTAGGGCCCTCTCATGTCCCACGAGTTAGGTTGTCGTCCTTTTAATAGCTCACGACGTAAGATCCAGGACAAAAAAACAAAGCAAAATAAGAAAAGTGGCTTGAAACTGATGAAAACGTTCGATTTTGGGCTCCAAAAATGGGCGCAGGCGAGCTGGCTTGCTGCCCCCGTGGTAGAGCTCTTGGAGAGCTTTGCAACAGTATGCTGTGCGCGGCGCAACTCCTTACGGATCAAAAGTATGGGCACCGGAGCGACGAAGACCTGGTTACAAGCCCTAAGCCCTCGGTTTGCAGGCCCAGCCTCTACGTGAAGCGAAGTTGTCTTGCCCAAGCTGCCGTGGGATTTGATAATAGAAATGTGGTGGATAATGAATCTTGGCAACCCTAACCTGGTAAAAAAAATTGAAAATAGGGTGCAACACGAGGACTTCCCAGGGGGTCACCCATCCTAGTACTACTCTCGCCCATGCACGCTTAACTTCGGAGTTTTGATGGCATCCGGTACATTAGTGCTGGTATGATCGCACCCATCATGTTGAGGGCACAAATCCTTTATGTGTTGATGGTTCACAGTCCTAGCTGAGAGAGATGGCCCATTGAAAATGACCAATGTGCTTAACGACAACCCATCCGCTTCAACAACGCAGCATCCTCAGAAGATGTGATATCGACGCGTTGTAGGGCCCTCTAATGTCCCACGACTTAGGATGTCATCGTTTAACAGTTCACGACGTACGATCCAGTACGAAAAAATAGTGCAAAAGAATAAAAATATCCCGAAACTTATGAAAACATTCAATTTTGGGCTCCAAAAACAGGCGCAGCCGAGTAGGCTTGCTACCCCCTTCGTAGAGCTCTCAGAGAGCTTTCCAACGGTATGCTGTGCGTCGCATAACTCCTTACGGATTCAAAGTTATGGGCATCGGAGCGACGGAGACCTGGTTAGAAGCCCTATACCCTCAGTTTGCTGGCCGATCCTTTACGTGAAGCGAAGTTGTCTTGCCCAAGGTACCGTGGGATTCGGTAATAGAAATGTGGTGGATAAAGTATCTTGGCAACCCTAACCGGGGAAAAAAAATTGAAAAGGGGGGGTGCAACACGAGGACTTCCGAGGGGGCTACCAATCCTAGTACTACTCTCGCCCAAGCACGCTTAACTTTGGAGTTCTTATGGGATCGGGTACATTAGTGCTAGAATGATCGCACCCGTCATGTTGTGGGCACAAATCATTTATGTGTTGACGGTTCACAGTCTCAGCCCAGTGAGATGGCCCATTCTAAAGGCCCAAAGGGCTTAACGACAACCCAACTACTTCAACAACGCAACATCTTCGCAAGACGTGATTTCAACGCGTTGAAGGGCCCTCTAATGTCCCGCGAGTTAAGTTGTCGTCCTTTTAACAACTCACGATGCACGATCCGGGACGAAAAAACAGAGCAAAAGAAGCAAAATGGCCCGAAACTGATGAAAACGTTCGACTTTGGGCTCCAAAACCAGGCGCAGCCAAGCAAGCTTGCTACCCTCATCGTAGAGCTCTCGGAGAGCTTTCCTACGGAATGCAATGCGCCGCGTAACTCCTAACGGAGCAAAAGTTATGATCACCGAAGTGAAGGAGACCTGGTCATAAACCCTACGCCCTCGGTTTGCGGGCCCAGCCTCTACGTGAAGCGAAGTTGTCTTGCCCAAGGTGCAGTGGGATACGGTAATAGAATTGTGCTGGATAAAGCATCTTGGCAACCCTAACCGGGGCAAAAAAAATGAAAAGGGAGGTGCAACACGAGGACTTCGCAGAGGGTCACCCATCCTTAGTACTACTTTTGCCCAAGCACACTTAACTTCGGAGTTCTAATGGGATCTAGTGCATTAGTGTTGGTATGATCACACCGGTCATGTTGAGGGCACAATTCCTTTATGTGTTGACGGTTCACAGTCCTAGCCCAGAGAGATGGCCAATTCAAAAGGCCTAATGGGCATAACGACAACCCATCTGCTTCAACAACGCAGCATCCTCGCAAGACGTGATATCGACACGTTGGAGGGCCCTCTAATGTCCCGCTAGTTAGGTTGTCGTCCTTTTAACAGCTCACGACATACGATTCGGGATGAAAAAATAAACTAAAAGAAGAAAAGTAGCCCGATACTGTCACGCCCTAACCCGGCCTATAAAGGTTAGACTAGAGTGTGATCTAATCATTCAAGTCACGTCTCGTACTTAACCGTTCATGAAGATTTAACACTTAACGTTTCGGCCTAAACTTCAAAATTTTTCGGAAAACTGAAAGCATAACTGCTGTAATTGGACTCTTTGGTTTGACCTAATTCTCTAACGCCTCAAAATTTACCATTCCATATTCATTTCCCACTAAGATTACTATTTATCATTAGTTGATATGCCTATTGGTTGTCTTGATGACTCGCTTGATTAATAACCTAGCATGATACTATGTCTCGTTCGTTTGTTAATCCTCGTTACAAAAGTACATGTTGATCTTAGCTTAATAACGTGTACCTGCTTAAGACTTGGTTGGTTCATTTTACTTAGCCTTTACCTAATGCTTCATATTCCTATTACAGATACTAGCAGTAATAATAGCAAAATGACCATAGTAGTGTCTAGTATCTGTCTAGCAATATCAGTACAAACCAAAATTAGACCCCAAATTACAACGGGGGTCTTTTACATTACAAATAACAAGCAACATAAAGGAAATAGTCTTCAAGTAGCATAAAGTTCACAAGTAGCCACAATCACGCAAAGCACAGAAGACAGGCAATCACTCCAAGGATTCATCGTTAGGCACACCATCCTCGGGTACCTGTTGTGACACCCCGTTCCCTCTCGAGACCGGGAGTTGTATCGATCAATCTAATCACAACCCAAATCCAAACCCGGGCAATATTTTCAGGGAAAACGGACGGAGTCTCCCCTGTTTCTAGGCGAAATATAAAACCTGTAATAGCATATAAATGGACCAACACCGTGTCCAACCATACAAACTACCTCAAGGCCATCCGAGCCTCGGTTCTCAACAATTAAACTCAGCATGTATACATACATTTCCAATTTAAAAGCTAACCTATCTCTTTTCATTTTTGACAAGTACATTCAAACTAGACAATTAAACCATACTAAGCTACTGCATAAAATAAACTATCATGCCATTCTAACTCTTTTTCCTTAGGACATTACAAACATACATTTGAAGTTAAGTTATAATAACTAGATACATGTCTAACTTATCAAATTACTTCAACAATCTAATGAAACTTAAATTACATACTTTGACATTAAATACAAATAATACATAAAAACATACAACTTTACAACTTTGACAACTCAAGTCACATAGGCACGCAGGACAACCCTTCAAGCACGGACTTTCACGAAATCACGAACTTTCCAGCTAACATGGCATTTCCTGAAATGTGGTGTTGAGTATAGTATCACATGGCATGTCTTCAATAGCATTTTAAGTTCCTCTAAATTCCCTTTTATTGACCTTTCACCTTCTTTGACCAAACTAGTTGACTTTTCATCTACATTGACCAACTAGGACAAGGTGAGAATTTTTGAAATGTTTAATAAAGGGCAAACTTGGGATTAGAAATAAAAAAATACAATGTTAAGTTAGTCAAATTTTGGGTCAACTTTGGAATTAAATCTGAACCAATTGGGGAAGAGTTAGGTAGCAAATTATATATGGTTGGAAAGCTCTATGAGTCTAGTTTATGAGGGTTCAAACCGTTCGTGAATTGGAGTTTTCTAGAAGAAGTTATGGCCGTTTTCGTGAGGTCGCGCATAGCTGTTTTGGTTTAGCGGGTTGACCGAATTTTGACCTTTGACTTCTTGACTTTTTTTTTTTAAATAAGCAGAATTGCACGAAAAAAACAGAGAGAAAAGAGCTTGAGACCATGAGGAAAAGAAGGAGAAAAAAAAAAAGAAAATCTCAACTTCAAATCTTCGATTCTTCGCGAGGGCTTCCACGGGGTGGTTTCCGAGGCACTCTACAAGGTTTTCCTAGCGTCTAGGAGCGTCTGAGGTGAGGGTTTCATGCTTATTTGCGCATTTGAAAATTTTGTATCTAAACTTTGATTTTTAGATTTTATGCGTAGATTGTTGTTTTAATCGTTTTGTTGCTTAAAGAATGTTCCTTGTTGATTGTAGAACATGTATTTATAGCTTTTTAACATTTTCTGCGGTTAAATGTTGAGATTGCAATTTAAATTGATTAATGAATAGTAATTAATGAATAGTAAACCCTTGAAATGTTGAAGTTGCCCAGGTATGCTGTCTGATGATGTAGAAATGTGGTAGGTATGTTAGAATGCCTAAATGTGTGGTTTAATTGGAATGTGTAATGGAAAAACGGAGAAAAACGGCTTAGTGAAAGTCGGGGTCGTTTAGGTCGGCTTTAGCGTTTTCTCGTTTTGCGTGTTGGCATTGCTTCGGGAAGCCATGGAAGCACTTTTGGTGCGGTCGTGGTGTTGGTTGGGTGTTTGGTTGGTATAGTTGTAGTTCAAACGAGCAAAGGGGGAAAATCGGGCTTTGCACGAATTCTAGGGTTAAGTAGGGTTTCAGAGTCTCTAGACGTGCCTTATAGTGACCTAGGAGGATTGGTGAAGTCGGTTTCCAAGACTCGTGGCTCGTTTGAAAGTAGTGGCATTTTGAAGGTTGGGGCATTTTTGGTGATTTTGTGTGTTTTATGTTTATATTGCTAAAAGAGTGCTTGTTAATGCTTGTTATTTTGCTTGTTATGCTTGTTAATGCTTATTACGCTTGTTAGAGTTAATTGTTGATTGAAATGTTTATCCATTGTTGAGAATGCTTGATATCGCTCGTTTATCGTCTTGTATCGAGTCTTGCATTGCATAGTGTCTCGCACGTGAGTGATGGGCCTCTCTGGGTAGCCTCGGGTTGCCAGTGTTGGTTGCTCTAGCTCCGTTGCTATTCCCTTTCTCGCTTGGGTTGCCTCCCAGGGAGATTTGGGTCGTAGATTGATGGATACTTCCGGGGTATTCCAAACTGGTGTTATAAGGTGGTTTGGGCCGGCGCGTCATCGTTAAAGTCATCGGAATCGTGATCGGTACATTACTCGCTCGAGTGAACCATAGCCTTCAGAGTGTGGTATAGCTTTGAATGGTTGTGTTAATGCTTTTATTGATTGTTTATTGTATTGATTGCTATATTGATTGCTTTTGTCAGATATATTGCTTAACTGTTTTACTTGCATTGCACGAACTTCTTTCTCTCCACCTCGATATCTGTCTCGCCCTCACTGAGTATACGTGTTGAGTATACTCACTCCTCACCACCACATTTCAGGAAATGCCATGTTAGCTGGAAAGTTCGTGATTTCGTGAAAGTCCGTGCTTGAAGGGTTGTCCTGCGTGCCTATGTGACTTGAGTTGTCAAAGTTGTAAAGTTGTATGTTTTTATGTATTATTTGTATTTAATGTCAAAGTATGTAATTTAAGTTTCATTAGATTGTTGAAGTAATTTGATAAGTTAGACATGTATCTAGTTATTATAACTTAACTTCAAATGTATGTTTGTAATGTCCTAAAGAAAAAAAGTTAGAATGGCATGATAGTTTATTTGATGCAGTAGCTTAGTATGGTTTAATTGTCTAGTTTGAATGTACTTGTCAAAAATGAAAAGAGATAGGTTAGCTTTTAAATTGGAAATGTATGTATACATGCTGAGTTTAATTGTTGAGAACCGAGGCTCGGATGGCCTTGAGGTAGTTTGTATGGTTGGACACGGTGTTGGTCCATTTATATGCTATTACAGGTTTTATATTTCGCCTAGAAACAGGGGAGACTCCGTCCGTTTTCCCTGAAAATATTGCCCGGGTTTGGATTTGGGTTGTGATTAGATTGATCGATAGAACTCCCGGTCTCGAGAGGGAACGGGGTGTCACAGGTGGTATCAGAGCTTGTCTAGCTCATAAGCCGGGACAGGGTCCTCGGTCTGGTGGGTAGTGACCCTTGAATGTGTGCTTGTTAAGTGTTTCATGAAAGTGTATGCTTGTATGTGAGATTGTGTGTCTTGACTTGAATGTGTGCTCCTATGTGATATAGTTATGTGTTATGTGTTAATTGTGTGCTAAGTAAGGTGAAATGTCTAGTTGTCTATCGAATTGACTTATTGAATTGGCATCGTGAATTTTATCGACCTCGTGTATTGTTATTTGCTTGAAGTATTGCTTGTAATGTGTGTTTTAAAATGTCTTGAATTGAATATGTTGTGCTTGACTTGATTGTCGTGCTTGAGTGACTTTGTTGAATAAACTATTTTGTAAACTTGCTTGCATAATAGTTTAAGGCATATGTATAACTGTGATATATTGGCATTCATACATGTCCTATTGAAATGGTAAGTAAGTCCTCTTCCTCCCCTGAAGAAAGTGGTTCACCTCTGGCTTTTCAAGGTGTGTGGATTGGCAGGAAATGAATGGTATTTGGCTAGCCTTTATTTGGAAATTGGTGTTTGCTTTTGGAGCTCGGCTATTGGCAAATCTCTATGGTCCTCCTTTGTGCTTAACAGTTGTGAAAGAATAGCTTTCTCTTGGGGTTTTATTTGGTTATTCTTTGGAGTATTCTTTGGTTTTCTTAATGGGTATTCTTTGGAGACTTCTGCTGGCATTTCTTGGTGGACTTGGCTATTGGGTTTTCAGTCGGACTTACTGCATGGTATTATCTATGGTATATATGTCTCGGTCCTTATTGGAGTATTACTGGTATTCCTTATTGGAAAATCCTTCAATGGCATTCTCTAGGATTCTTAGTGGCCAATTATTTAGTATTATTTATTGGGCAATTCTTGGTACTTTCTTACTGGAGCATTGTTCGGGTATTTTCTTTGGCATCCCTCAACGGGTTTGGTAACTGGAATCCCTATGAGACTCGTTATCTCATGTTACTTACGGTATTCTTTGGAATTCTTATTCAGCATTCTACTAGTATTTTCTTATTTAGCATTTATTGGAAGATTTCATTTAGAGGTTGGCCTTGGGTATTCTTCTCTATATTCTTTTACAGAACTATCAGCTGGGTCTATTTACTGTAGTCAATACTGCATGAGGTGCACCTACTCTGGCTATCTTTTAACTTTCTTATTTGGTACTTGTTAGACTTTTATTGAAGATTCTTAAATAGGGTATTCTTTCAGTACTCTTCCTGCCATTAGTATGTGGTATTGATGACATCTACAGTATCTTTGCTTTAGTCTTTATTGGTATTATCTCGGCGTTTCTGGTTGGAATTTATTCTTCTTCGATATTCGTGTCAATGGGATTCTTGTACGGTATCTATCTTTGAGCCTTTATTTGGCGTTACTACTTGGCATTTCTACTTGAACTTTCCTATTGGTCATCTTGATGAAATACTTATTCAGTAGCTAATGAAGATTAGTCAGAATTGGATTTCAGATGATGCAGAGTTCTATTGGAAGAATAATTGCGAGGACGCAATTGTTTTAAGGGGGGAAGGATGTGATACCCCGAACATGGCATGTATTCAATAGCATTTTAAGTTCATTTAAATTGCATTTTATTGACCTTTCACCTTCTTTGACCAAACTAGTTGACTTTTCATCTACATTGACCAACTAGGACAAGGTGAGAATTTTTGAAATGTTTAATAAAGGGCAAACTTGGGATTAGAAATAAAAAAATACAATGTTAAGTTAGTCAAATTTTGGGTCAACTTTGGAATTAAATCTGAACCAATTGGGGAAGAGTTAGGTAGCAAATTATATATGGTTGGAAAGCTCTATGAGTCTAGTTTATGAGGGTTCAAACCGTTCGTGAATTGGAGTTTTCTAGAAGAAGTTATGGCCGTTTTCGTGAGGTCGCGCATAGCTGTTTTGGTTTAGCGGGTTGACCGAATTTTGACCTTTGACTTCTTGACTTTTTTTTTTTAAATAAGCAGAATTGCACGAAAAAAACAGAGAGAAAAGAGCTTGAGACCATGAGGAAAAGAAGGAGAAAAAAAAAAAGAAAATCTCAACTTCAAATCTTCGATTCTTCGCGAGGGCTTCCACGGGGTGGTTTCCGAGGCACTCTACAAGGTTTTCCTAGCGTCTAGGAGCGTCTGAGGTGAGGGTTTCATGCTTATTTGCGCATTTGAAAATTTTGTATCTAAACTTTGATTTTTAGATTTTATGCGTAGATTGTTGTTTTAATCGTTTTGTTGCTTAAAGAATGTTCCTTGTTGATTGTAGAACATGTATTTATAGCTTTTTAACATTTTCTGCGGTTAAATGTTGAGATTGCAATTTAAATTGATTAATGAATAGTAATTAATGAATAGTAAACCCTTGAAATGTTGAAGTTGCCCCGTTATGCTGTCTGGTGATGTAGAAATGTGCTAGGTATGCTAGAATGCCTAAATGTGTGGTTTAATTGGAATGTGTAATGGAAAAACGGAGAAAAACGGCTTAGTGAAAGTCGGGGTCGTTTAGGTCGGCTTTAGCGTTTTCTCGTTTTGCGTGTTGGCATTGCTTCGGGAAGCCATGGAAGCACTTTTGGTGCGGTCGTGGTGTTGGTTGGGTGTTTGGTTGGTATAGTTGTAGTTCAAACGAGCAAAGGGGGAAAATCGGGCTTTGCACGAATTCTAGGGTTAAGTAGGGTTTCAGAGTCTCTAGACGTGCCTTATAGTGACCTAGGAGGATTGGTGAAGTCGGTTTCCAAGACTCGTGGCTCGTTTGAAAGTAGTGGCATTTTGAAGGTTGGGGCATTTTTGGTGATTTTGTGTGTTTTATGTTTATATTGCTAAAAGAGTGCTTGTTAATGCTTGTTATTTTGCTTGTTATGCTTGTTAATGCTTATTACGCTTGTTAGAGTTAATTGTTGATTGAAATGTTTATCCATTGTTGAGAATGCTTGATATCGCTCGTTTATCGTCTTGTATCGAGTCTTGCATTGCATAGTGTCTCGCACGTGAGTGATGGGCCTCTCTGGGTAGCCTCGGGTTGCCAGTGTTGGTTGCTCTAGCTCCGTTGCTATTCCCTTTCTCGCTTGGGTTGCCTCCCAGGGAGATTTGGGTCGTAGATTGATGGATACTTCCGGGGTATTCCAAACTGGTGTTATAAGGTGGTTTGGGCCGGCGCGTCATCGTTAAAGTCATCGGAATCGTGATCGGTACATTACTCGCTCGAGTGAACCATAGCCTTCAGAGTGTGGTATAGCTTTGAATGGTTGTGTTAATGCTTTTATTGATTGTTTATTGTATTGATTGCTATATTGATTGCTTTTGTCAGATATATTGCTTAACTGTTTTACTTGCATTGCACGAACTTCTTTCTCTCCACCTCGATATCTGTCTCGCCCTCACTGAGTATACGTGTTGAGTATACTCACTCCTCACCACCACATTTCAGGAAATGCCATGTTAGCTGGAAAGTTCGTGATTTCGTGAAAGTCCGTGCTTGAAGGGTTGTCCTGCGTGCCTATGTGACTTGAGTTGTCAAAGTTGTAAAGTTGTATGTTTTTATGTATTATTTGTATTTAATGTCAAAGTATGTAATTTAAGTTTCATTAGATTGTTGAAGTAATTTGATAAGTTAGACATGTATCTAGTTATTATAACTTAACTTCAAATGTATGTTTGTAATGTCCTAAGGAAAAAGAGTTAGAATGGCATGATAGTTTATTTTATGCAGTAGCTTAGTATGGTTTAATTGTCTAGTTTGAATGTACTTGTCAAAAATGAAAAGAGATAGGTTAGCTTTTAAATTGGAAATGTATGTATACATGCTGAGTTTAATTGTTGAGAACCGAGGCTCGGATGGCCTTGAGGTAGTTTGTATGGTTGGACACGGTGTTGGTCCATTTATATGCTATTACAGGTTTTATATTTCGCCTAGAAACAGGGGAGACTCCGTCCGTTTTCCCTGAAAATATTGCCCGGGTTTGGATTTGGGTTGTGATTAGATTGATTGATAGAACTCCCGGTCTCGAGAGGGAACGGGGTGTCACACCTGTTCTGGATCTTCTTCACCTGAGATGATAAAAGAGGGTGAGTCCTTATGAACTCATCGAGGGGAAATGAGAAATAGGTTTTGAAACTCATTTTCCGGTTCAACTTATGAAATCCTTTTGCAAGCACGAATATAACAATAATATAAGTACAGGAACAGAAATACCAGTCTTTCCTCCCCGAGGTTCTCTAGGAACCAAGCGAGAGTACTTATACACATAGTAAAGGATACAGTGAGCTTTTGCTCTCAGATCAGTTCCAGAATCAGTTGTTGCGGCCGACTTCGAATCATTCCCCAAACATGCCAGGTGGGTGTACTCCGGATGTACCCCGAAATCCTACGACCCAACTCTTCCAGAAAGTCTAGCCCCCAAGCGAGAGAGGGAATAGGACCATGGTAGTCACAAGCGCACCGGCAAGCCTGATGTCGCCCGGTGTGCGTGATCGCTACCATGCCGACAGGAAAGGTTGCAACCTTGTATGCAGTGCACATTTATGACATTAACATATCACGTTAGGAGGTCAACAAAGTAGGTTGCCTCCGAACAGTCATAAGATTGCACATTGACAAGTAAACAGGTAGGGCACGATAAGATAAGTAACTTCACTTGAAAGGCATATAGAGTTATATGAACATTAAACGGGCAGCCATGTAACACATGTAAATCAAGCCATATAACTCATTTTGAAGTCCACATAATCATGTGATAGGATTATTCAACATGCAACAACATCTACGTGGGTTCGGATGCAGGAAAAGCCTATTTGTCAACATGCAATGATCAAAATTACATTTAAGGTTATAAGGGCATCTACGGGCAGCCTACTAAGCATATAATTCCACACAACATCCAAATGATCATCACTTAGCAAGACTACCTAGTCATTAGGGTTTCTATTTCGTGCATATCCGTGCAATTTAAGCCCCAAACCAATTCAAAATCAATCTCAAGCCATGCATCATTTAATTCAACATCCTCAAACATTCAAAACAGCCCACACAACATCCCAAAGCTACAATCCCAATCATTTATTTCAACAAGAGAAGTTACAACAATTTTCTAAGCATAACACTAAGTTAAACCCTTACTGCAATAGGCTGTTTTCTCACAATCATTAAGACAAGCAAAAAAATCTCCAATTTCAGTGAATAAGATTTGAAATTAAAGCTTAAGAAGTGAACTAAAATCAGAAACAAACCTTGCATCATTTGGAGTTCGGGATCATTAGTTATAGCCGAAACAGTGGGATAGCACAAAACTGTCCAGATTTGCACACATTTCTATAATTGACGTTTTTGAGGTCCTTAGGGTCAGTTTTAGCCTTAGTCCATTTCTGACAAAAATATCCAGAACTGAAAAATATAGTCGTACACAAAATTTAATGCATTTTGGACATCATTTAATAAGTCAAAATCTGGTTCGTTCTACAAGGTCAGTGCATCTGCCAAAACCTGCTTCATTTTTCCAGATTTCCAGATTTGGACACATTTTAAAGATTTCCCATTTTGAGGACTTTAGATTCAAAATTAGTTTTGGCATATTTCTGCAAAAAATGTTCAAAACTGACAAAAATAGTCACCTACCAATTTTCATGCATTTTCAACAACATTTTCCTAGCCAAACTTACCTCGAAACAACTGGTCAGAGAGCTGTCACATAATCCGACTTCACCTATCATCACTTTCAAGCCAAGATCTTGCCATGCATGGTTGTAAAAGCTTATGAACGAACATATAACTCAAGTACAGAAGCAAAGACATACATTTATGAGCATGCATGTGGATTTTTGAAGGATTTTCAAAAGGTTTTAGCCCTCACCTTAGCAATCAACCAAGAAGATGCACAAAACTTGTTGAAGCACAATTTTCTTCTTCTCCTTTGCCTAGCCGAGATTCCAACTAGATTTTCTCTATTTTTCCTAGCTTAGTGACCAAGCTCTTAGTACATGCATGAGGTTAGAACAAGAAGAAAAGAAATGGAAGCTTAAAAACTCACCTAGGGCCGAAATGAAGACCCTATTTGCTTGTATGCTTCTTTTGAGCTAACTACTTGCTTTCCTTTGCTTGGGCTTGCCTTGAATGGCCATAGGATGATGAAGATGAGTTGTGAAGTGAAGAGAATCAGCCAAAACCGAGATTGAGAGAGAAGAATGAGAGGGAGAGAGAGAAATGAGAGAAAATAGAAGCTTTTGCAATTGTTGTTGCAAATGTTGGCCTTGGGCATGCAAAAATCTGATTTTGTGTCATCTTTTGAATTGTTTTAGCATGTGTGTAAGAGCATGTTGGGTGTTTAGGGATTTTAGGTAGAATAGAATATAGAATATGTTTAGAGGTTTGTGAGATTTTGTCTTGTAGTGAGTTTAAAATATAATATTTAGGTGTTAGTGGATTAGGATTATAATAATAGTTAGTGGTGCTTGTAAGATTATTTTATAGTCTAGTACTTTGTGTAGGATTCTTTCTTGATTAAGGTGGTGGCACGGATTCCTAGGTCTAGGGCACGAATTACGAGGTAGACATGAACTACGAGGTAAGACACGAACTTCAAGACTAATGCACGTACTTTAAGATAAATGCACGGATTCCAATGCAAATGCACGCAACCCTAGGTAAATATACGTAAACCAATACAAGGCACGTAATTCAATGCAATACACGTAAATCGAGGTACAACTCTTAAACCTAGGTTAGGACATGCAATTCAAGGTCAGGACACACAAAACAAGACAAAAGCACACAATTCGAAGTTGGGACACGTAAGTCGAGGATTAGGGCACATAATTCTAGGTAAAGGCACGAATGACGAGGCATGCATGAAAACCAAGATAGGGCACGTAATCCAAGGTCAGTCATATCATTCTTAGTCTATGGCACGCAAATCAAGGTAACATACGTTATTTGGGGTCGAGCCTCACAGATACTAATGAAAACGTTTGATTTTGAGGTCGAAAAACGGCCGCAGCTGAGCAGGCTTGCTGCCTTCATCGTAGAGCTCTTGGAGAGCTTTCCAACGATATGTTGTGCATCGCGTAACTCCTTATGGATGAAAAGTTATGGGTACCAGAGCGACAGAGACCTGGTCACAAGCCCTACGCCCTCGATTTGCAGGCCCAGCCTCTACGTGAAACGAAGTTGTCTTGCCCAAGCTACCGTGGGATTCGTTAATAGAAATGTGGTGGATAAATAATCTTGGCAACCTTAACAGGGGCAAAAAAAATTAAAAAGGGGGGTACAACACGAGGACTTCCCAGGGGGTCACCCATCCTAGTACTACTCTCGCCCAAGAACGCTTAACTTCGGAGTTCTGATGGGATCCGGTACATTAGTGCTGGTATGATCGCACCCGTCATGGTGAGCGTATAAATCCTTTATGTGTTGATGGTTTACAGTCCTAGCCCAGAGAGATGTCCCATTCAAAAGGCCTAATGGGCTAAACGACAACCCATTTGCTTTAGCAATGCAGCATCCTCGCAAGACATGATATCGATGCATTCCAGGGCCCTCTAATGTCCCACGAGTTAGGTTGTCGTCCTTTTAACAGCTCACAACTTACGATCCGGGAAGTAAAAATAGCACAAAAGAAGAAAAGTTTCCCAAAACTAATGAAAACGTTCAATTTTGGGCTCTGAAAATAGGCGTTGCCTTGCAGGCTTGCAGCCCCCATCGTAGAGCTCTTGAAGAGCTTTCCAATTGTATGTCGTGCGTCGCGTAACTCCTTACGGATCAAAAGTTATGAGCACCGGAGCGACGGAGACCTGGTCCCAAGTCCCACGGCCTCGGTTTGCTGGCCCAGCCTCTATGTGAAGCGAAGTTGTCTTGCCCAAGGTGCCATGGGATTCGATAATAGAAATGTGGTGGATAAAGTATCTTGGCAACCCTAACTGGTGCAAAAAAAATTGAAAAGGGGGGGTGCAACACGAGGACTTCCCAGTGGGTCACCCATCCTAGTACTATTCTCGCCCAAGCATGCTTAACTTCGTAGTTCTGATGGGATCCGGAGCATTAATGCTAGTATGATTGCACCCATCATGTTGTGGGCACAAATCCTTTATTTGTTGACAGTTCACAGTCCCAGCCCATTCAAAAGCCCAAAGGGCTTAACGACAACCCATCAACTTCAACAACGTACCATCGTCGCAAGACATGATATCGATGTGTTGTAGGGCCCTCTAATATCCAGCGAATTAGGTTGTCGTCCTTTTAACAGCTCACGACGTACGTTCCGGGACGAAAAAACAGAGAAAAAGAAGTAAAGTGGCCCAAAACTGTTGAAACCGTTCGATTCTGGCCTCCAAAAACCAGTGCAACCGAGCAAGACGGCTGCTCCGGTTGTAGAACTCTCTGAGAGCTTTCCAACGGTATGCTGTGCATCGCGTAACTCTTTACGGATCAAAAGTTAAGGGCACCGAAGCGACGGAGACCTGGTCACAAGCCCTACGCCCTCGGTTTTGCGGGCCCAGCCTCTACGTGAAGTGAAGTTGTCTTTCCCAAGGTGCCATGGGATTTTGTAAAAGAATTGTGGTGGATAAAGTATCTTGGCAGCCCTAACCGCGGCAAAAAAAATTGAAAAGGGAGGTGCAATATGAGTACTTCCCAGGGGGTCACCCATCCTAAGTACTACTCTCGCCCAACCACGCTTAACTTCGGAGTTCTGATGGGATCCAGTGCATTAGTGTTGGTATGATCCCACCCTTCATGTTGAGGGCGCAAACACCTTATGTGTTGATGGTTCACAATCCCAGCCCAGAGATATGGCTCATTCAAAAGGCCCAATGGGCTTAACGACAACCCATCTGCTTCAACAACGCAGCATCCTCACAAGACTTGATATCGACGTTTTGTAGGTCCTTCTAATGTCCCGCGAGTTAGGTTGTCGTCCTTTTAACAGCTCACGACGTACGATACAGGACGAAAAAACTGAGCAAACGAATAAAAGTAGCCCGAAACAGATGAAAACATTCGATTTTGCACTCCAAAAATGGACGCAACCGAGTAGGCTTGCTACCCCCGTCCTAGAGCACTTGGAGAGCTTTCCAACGGTATGCTGTGCACCACATAACCCCTTACGGATCAAAAGTTATAGGCACCAGAGCGACGGAGACCTGGTCACAAGCCCTACGCCCTCGGTTTTGCGGGCCTAGCCTCTACGTCAAGCGAAGTTGTCTTGCCCAAGGTGCCATGGGATTCGGTAATAGAATTGTGGTGGATAAAGTATCTTGGCAACCTTAGTCGGGGCAAAAAAAATTGAAAAGGGGGATGCAACATGAGGGCTTCCGATGGGGTCACACATCCTAGTACTACTCTCGTCCAAGCACGCTTAACTTCGGAGTTCTGATGGGATCCGGTTTATTAGTACTAGTATGATCACACCCGTCATGTTGTGGGCACAAATACTTTATGTGTTGACGGTTCACAGTCCCATCCCAGAGAGATGACCCATTCAAAAGGCCCAATGGGCTTAATGGCAACCAATACACTTCAACAACACAGCATCCTCGTAAGACGTGATATCGTCATATGGTAGAGCCCTGTAATATCCCGCTAGTTACTTTGTCGTCCTTTAAACAGCTCACGACGTACGATCCGGGACCCAAAAACAGAGTAAAAGTAGAAAATTGGCCCAAAACTGATGAAAATGTTCGATTTAGGGCTTCAAAAATAGGAGCAGCCTTGCAGGCTTGTTGCCCCTGTCGTAGAGCTCTCGGAGAGCTTTCCAACAATATGCTGTGCGCTGTGTAACTCCTTACGGATCAAACGTTACGGGTACCAGAGCGACGAATACCTGGTCATAAGCCCTATGCGCTCAGTTTGCGGGACCAACCTCTACGTGAGGCGAAGTTGTCATGCCCAAGGTGCCGTGGGATTCGGTAATAGAAATGTGGTGGATAAAGAATCTTGGCAACCCTAATCGGGGCAAAAAAAATTGAAAAGGGGGGTGCAACACGAAGACTTCCCAGGGGGTCACCCATCCCTGTACTACTCTCGCCCAAGCACGCTTAACTTCAGAGTTGTGATAGGATCTGGTACATTAGTGCTGGTATGATCGCACCCGTCATGTTGAGGGCACAAATCCTTTATGTGTTGACGGTTCACAATCCCAGCCCAGAGAGATGGCCCATTGAATAGGACCAATGGGGTTAACGACAACCCATCCGCTTCAACAACGTAGCATCCTTAGAAGACGTGATGTCGACGCGTTGTAGGGCCCTCTAATATCCCGCGAGTTAGGTTGTCGTCCTTTAATAGCTCACGACGTACGCTCCGGGAGGAGAAAACAGAGCAAAAGAAGAAAAGTGACCCAAAACTGATGAAAACGTTCAATTTTGGGCTCCAAAAACAGGCGCAGCCAAGTAGGCTTGCTGCCCCTGTCGTAAAACTCTCAGAGAGCTTTCCAACGGTATGTTGTGCTTCGCGTAACTCGTTACGGATTAAAAGTTATGGGTACCAGAACGACGAAGACCTGGTCACAAGCCCTACACCCTCGATTTGCGAGCCCATCCTCTACGTGAAGCGAAGTTGTCATGCCCAAGGTGCTGTGGGATTCGGTAATAGAAATGTGGTGGATAAAGTATCTTGGCAACCTAACTGGGGAAAAAATTGAAAAGTAGGGATGCAACACGAGGACTTCCCAGGGGGTCACCCATCTTAGTTCTACTCTCGCCCAAGCACGCTTAACTTCGGAGTTATAATGGGATCCGGTGCATTAGTGTTGGAATGATCGCACCCGTCATGTTGTGGGCACAAATCCTTTATGTGTTGACGGGTCATAGTCCTAGCCCCGAGAGATGGCCCATTCAAAAGGCCCAATGGGCTTAGCGACAACCCAACCACTTCAACAACACAACATCCTCGCAAGACGTGATTTCAATGCATTGAAGGGCCAGCTAATGTCCCGCGAGTCAGGTTGTCATCCTTTTAACAACTCACGACGTACGATCTGGGATGGAAAAACAGAGCAAAAGAAGAAAAGTGGCCCGAAACTAATGAAAATGTTCGATTTTGGGCTCCAAAAATGGGCGCAGCAGAGTAGGCTTGCTGCCCCCGCCCTAGAGCTCTCGGAGAGCTTTCCAACTGTATGCTGTGTGCCGGGTCACTCCTTACGGATCAAAAGTTATGGGCACTGGAGTGATGGAGACCTGGTCATAAGCCCTACACCCTCAGTTTGCGGGCCAAGCCTCTACGTGAAGCGAAGTTGTCTTGCCCAAGGTGCTGTGGGATTCGGTAATAGAAATGTGGTGGATAAAGTATCTTGGGAACCCTAACCGGGGCAAAAAAAATTGAAAAGGGGGGTGCAACACGAGGACTTCCTAGGAGGTCACCCATCCTAAGTACTACTCTCGCCCAAGCACACTTAACTTCAGAGTTCTGATGGGATCTGGTGCATTAGTGCTGGTATGATCGCACCCGTCATGTTGAGGGCACAATTCCTTTATGTGTTGACGGTTCACAGTCGCAGCCCAGAGAGATGGCCCATTCAAAAGGCCCAATGGGCATAACGACAACCCATCTGCTTAAATAATTCAGCATCCTTGCAAGATGTGATATCGACGCGTTGTTGGGACCTCTAATGTATCGCTAGTTAGGTTATCGTCCGTTTAACAGCTCATGACGTACGATTCGGGATGAAAAAACAGACCAAAAGAACAAAGTAAAGCCAAAAATGGGCACAGCCTTGCAGGCTTGCTACCCACATCGTAGAGCTCTCGGAGAGCTTTACAACGGCATGTTGTGCGGTGCGTAACTCCTTACGGATAAAAAGTATTGGGCACCGGAGCGACGGATACCTGGTCACAAGCCCCACACCCTCGGTTTGCAGGCCCAGCCTCTACGTGAAGAGAAGTTGTCTTCCCAAGGTACCGTGGGATTCGATAATACAAATGTGGTGGATAAAGAATCTTGGCAACCCAAACCAAGGCAAAAAAAATTGAAAAGGGGGGTGCAACACGAGGACTTCTCAGGGGGTCACCCATCCTAGTACTACTCTCGCCCAAGTACCCTTAACTTCGGAGTTTTGATGGGATCCGGTACATTAGTGCTAGTATGATCGCAACCGTCATGTTGAGGACACAAATCCTTTATGTGTTGACAGTCCACAGTCCCAGCCCAGAGAAATGGCCCATTCAAAAGGCCCAATGGGCTTAACGACAACCCATCCGCTTCAACAATGGAGCATCCTCACAAGACATGATATCGACGCATTACAAGGTTCTCTAATGTCCCACGAGTTGGGTTGTCGTCCATTTAACAGTTCACGACGTACTATCCGGGATGAAAAAATAGAGCAGAAGAAGAAAAGTTGCCTGAAACTGATGACAACGTTCAATTTTGGGCATTGAAAACAGGCGCAGCCGAGCAGGCTTGATGCCCTTGTCGTAGAGCTCTCGGAGAGCTTTCCAACAATATGCTGTGTGTTGCGTAACTCTTTACGGATTAAAAGTTATGGGCACTAGAGCGACGGAGACCTAGTCATAAGCCCCAAGCCCTCGGTTTGCGGGCCCAGCCTCTACGCGAAGCGAAGTTTTGTTGCCCAAGGTGTTGTGGGATTCGGTAATAGAAATGTGGTGGATAAAGTATCTTGGCAACCGTAACTGGGGCAAAAAAAATTGAAAATGGGGGATGCAACACGAGGACTTCCCACGGGGTCACCCATCGTAGTACTACTCTCACCCAAGCATGCTTAACTTCGGAGTTCTGATGGGATCCGGTGCATTAGTGCTGATATGATCGCACCCGTCATGTTGTAGGCACAAATCCTTTATGTGTTGATGGTTCACAGTCCTATCCTAGAGAGATGGCCCATTCAAAAGGCCTAAAGGGCTTAACGACAACCCATCCACTGCAACAACGCGGCATCCTCACAATACGTGATATCAACGCGTTATAGGGCCCTCTAGTGTCCCGCGAGTTAGGTTGTCGTCCTTTTAAAAGCTCACGACGTACGATCCGGGACAGAATCTTGGCAAGGCTAACCGGGGAAAAAATTTGAAAAGCGGGGTACAGCACGAAGACGTCCCAAGGGGTCACCCATCCTAGTACTACTTTCACCCAACCACACTTAACTTCGGAGTTCTGATGGGATCTGGTACATTATTGCTGGTATGATCGCACTCGTCATGTTGAGGGCGCAAATCCCTTATGTGTTGATGGTTCACAGTCCTAGCCCGCAGAGATGGCCCATTCAAAAGGCCCAATGGGCTTAACAACAACCCATTCGTTCAACAACGCCGTATCCTAGCAAGATGTGATATCTATGCGTTGTAGGGCCCTGTGAAATCCCACTTTTCTATCCTGTCTCGTTTTGCGTGTTTATTTTCATTTTGCGTGAATTGACCTGTTTATGTGCTATATGACTTAGAATGTGATAATTTTGATATTAATACTCCTAGAACATGCTAATGTGCATTCATGAAATTTTCATAAAAAACAAAATCAGAAATTTTATCGTCGGTTTTGGTGAATGGTACTTTTGAACACCTGTTCGCTAAAATTTCTTACAGGGGTGTTTTAAATGTCTTAAAACCTAGTCCTCTATTATTAATAGACCCATGTTTGATAAAAATTGATTCTGAAACAGAATAGTAATTTAAATAGACTTTCCGGGCGAACAGTAGCGTTTTTTAGCCAAATAGTAATTTCTTCTAAACCCGATTCTTGCATTGACTTTTGTTGACCTAGTATATATTAATATAAATGTATTTATATGTGGCATTAAATGATTTTAGATTAATTATGCATTCAACAGACATTTGAAAATAAATAATATGACTTTTCACATTCTTTTGCAAAAATCGAGTTATAAGCTGACTCGGGTAGAATTGGTTGATTGTAAAACTTCTTGTCACCTAAAAAATAATCTACTAGAACTATCTTGAGTGTTGAATAATTGTTTTGAACTTTGGTGATCAAGAAAATGCATTTAAAGTCAAGAAAACACAAAAAAATGCTAAGTTTCAACTTTGACTATCATTTAAATGGTTGACCAACAACTTATATCACCAACACACACTCATAAAGCACAAAAACACCCCAAAAACACACACAAAACCATGGCTCCTTGGAGGAGAAAGATGAAGGTATTTTCAAAGCATTTTTCTCATAGATTTTGCATTTCAAAGCCAAATTGAGTGATTCAAAGCTTGATTTCACTTGTTTGGCATCCATTCTACACATTTCTTGCATCAAAACACATCAAAGGTGAGAGAAAATTTCTAGAGCTCAAAACTCATATTTTGTGTTTATGCGTATAAATGATTATTGAACCGTTAGAATGTTAATATGATATTAGACTATTGCTCCTTGCATGCTAGGGATCATTTAGCTGTAATACTAAGAGTTTTTATCGGTTGTAGCATAATTTTTATTTTTCGGGTATTTAAATTTGATTAATTTGTTCAAAGTTGATTAAATTGAGTTGTTTTGATTGGAATCGAATGCCGTAGATTTCTAAAAGTTTGTTAATTACGTGGTAGCGCCATTGTAATGCCGAATTTTTGATTGTGATGTTCGTGCCAAAATCTAGAAATTTCAGCCATGACATCTTAGGGTTTTGGGGTTGTTGGGTTTGGTTTGGTGGTGTTTTGGTTGGTTTCCGAGAGCGCTAATGTAGTTGATTGAATGGGTGAGTGTTTGAAACTGATTTGGAGTTGTTTGGATTAGTAGAATGTAAGATATAATTATTTGAAGTTTAGGTTATCTTTCTTTAAATTGTTGAATTGAGCTAGTTGATTGGGTGTAGTTTGAGTGATTGAATTGTGAGTTGATGATGGGTAAACTAGGGTTTGATTGTGTGTTTAATGCATGTTCGGTTAAATGGCCTACTTTGTCATCTAACTTAGTTGTTTGTTGTTTAATTAAATATTGATGTTATATTGATTGATTTTTGAGTACGGGAATCGGGCACTTTTGTTGCTGATCTCCCAGATTATTGATTGATTATTGAGTATGGGAATCGGGAACTTTTGTTGCTGATCCCCCAGATTATTGATTGATTATTGTGTACGGGAATCGGGCACTTTTGTTGCTGATCTCTCGGTTTATTTATGTTAAGTCTCATTGTTGTGAGCTTTGATAATGTTGTGTCACCTCAGGAGGCATCCTGGGCTGCGGGCACAGTTATCATGGCTAATCCCTATCTCGCATGGGCAGAGAGGCCATGGGGTGTGGGTCTAGGTCAAGGTACCTCAGGAATTGTGTCATTGAGTTTGAAGGAGTTGTTGAGCATGGAATTGGTGTACGGAGCTTCATCAGTAAATGTATTGTATCCTTATTATGTGTTTTCAGTTATTACAATTATTGCATTTATAATTATTATTGATGTTATTGTGTGTTTACTGACTCAAATGATTATTTCCAAGGAGTTTAGTAGACCTTGTTCGAGATCTATAGGATCCTCACTGGGCTTATTTTATATAAGCTCACTCTCTATTATTGCATGCATACAGGTGTCCTTGAGCAAGATTACGGATACGTGCCACAAGAAGATGAGAATGTGCTTTATGTGGACGAGTCTTGTGTGCCGAAGTTGTTGCCATGAATTTGTCTTAGTTGTTGTAATATGTCATATTGTATAGCTTACTCAATTATAAGACTTATGTATGACGGTTTAGTAGTCTTTCTTTTGATCATGTTTTGATTACTAAGTTGGTTTATAATCTATTTTGAAATGTATGCATAATCTATGTATGAAGCTAGAACGGAGGCATATAACTATGAATGGATTGTTGAAGGAATGATAATTGTATAATGTGGTTATGTTGGATGTTGTTAATTTAACTGAGGAGTTGGTTGTTGAATGGTTTGGAGGAGTTGGTTGTATGATTTTCTGAAGAGGTTGGTTTAGAGCCTCGGTTGCTTAATTACTGTCGTTATACTGCCAAAATTTCGTTGCGTCCTGACTGATTGTAGGTGGGGTCGAGTTGGGGCGTGACAGGCCCTCTAATGTCCGGCGGGTTAGGTTGTCGTCCTTTTAACAGCTCACGACTTACGATCCGGGATGAAAAAACATACCAAAAGAAGAAAAGTGGCCTGAAACTGGTGAAAACATTCAATTTTGGGCTCCAAAAATGGGCGCAGCCTAGCAGGCTTGCTACCCTCATTGTAGAGTTATCGAACAGCTTTCCAACGGTATGCTGTGTGCTACGTAAGTCCTTATGGATCCAAAGTTATGGGCACCGGAGCGACGGAGACCTGGTCACAAGCCCTACGCCCTCGATTTGCGGGTGTCACGCCCCAACCCGGCCTATAAAGGTTAGACTAGGGTGTGATCTAAACAATCAAGTCCTTTCACATTCTTAATCATTCTAGGAGGTTTAACACTTAACGTTTTATTCTAGACTCCAAAACTTTCCGGAAATCCGGCAGCATGACGGCTATAATTGAGCTCTTTGTTTTGACCTAAATTTTCTAACAGCCTCAAAATTTACCATTTCAAATTCAATTCCAGCTAAGATTACTATTATTCCATCAATTGAATTGCCTATTGGTTAATTCGACGTCCCGTTTGATTTATAACCTAACATGATACTATGTCTCGTTTGTTCATTTATCCTCATTTCAAAATATACCTGTTGATCTTAGCTTATTAGCGAGTACCTGCTGAGATTGGATAAGTTCATTAACCTATTTCTTAACTAAGCATCATAACCTGTGATAGATACTAGCGGTAGTAAAAGCAAAACGATCATAGTAGAGTCATGTCTAGTATCAGTCTACTTAAAATAAGTACAACCCAAAATTAGACCCCAAATTACAGCGGGGGTCTTTTACATCACAAGCAACAACAACATAAGGGAAATAGTCTTTAAGTAACAAAAGTTCACAAGAAGTCACGTTCAAGCAAAACAACGATAACAAGCAATCATTCCAGAGGTTCATCATTAGGTACATTGAGCTCGGGTTCCTGTGCCTGTTCTTCTTCACCTGAAATGATGAAAGAGGGTGAGTCCTTATGAACTCAGCGAGGGGGAACGAGAAATAAGTTTGAAACTCATTTTCCGGTTAAACTTATGAAAATCCCTTTTTCAAACATGAATACAACAGAAGTACAAATACAGAAACAGAAATACCAGTCTTTCCTCCCCGAGGTTCTCTAGGATCCAAGCGGGAGTACTTATACATATAATAAAAAGGATACGGTGAGCTTTTGCTCTCAGATCAGATCCAGGATCAACTGTTGCGGCCGACTTCAAATCATCCCCCAAACACACCAAGTGGGTGTACTCCGGATGTACCCCAAAATCCTACGACCCAACTCTCCGAGGAAGTCTAGCCCCCAAGCGAGAGAGGGAATGGGACCATGGTGGTCACGGTATCACCGGCAAGCCCGATGCCGCCCGGCGTACGTGATCGCTACCATGCCGACAGGAAAGGTTGCAACCTTGTATGCAATGCACATTTATGACATGTATTATATATCACAGAGGGAGGACAACAAAGTAGGTCACCTCCGGAGAGTCATAAGATTGCACATTGACAGATAAACAGGCAGGACACGATAAGACAGGAAATTTCACTTGAAAGGCATATAGAGTTATATGGAAAATAAACGGGCAGCCATGTAACACATGTAAAACAGGCCATATAACTCATTAAATAGTCCACGCAATCAAGTGATAAGATTACTCAACATGCAATGATATCAACATGGGTTCAAATGCTAGAAAAGCTTATTTGTCAACATGCAGTGGTCAAGATCACTTTTAAAGTTATAAAACAGTTACTGGCAGCCCACGCAACGTACAGTTTCCTCACAATATCCAATGGTTAACACTTAGCAAGAATACTTAGTCATTAGGGTTTCTATTTCATGCATAATCATGCGATCAAAACCCTAAGTCAACTTAACATCATTCCCAAGTCATGCATCAATCAATTCATACAACCTCAAGTGCTCAAAACAGTCCACATAATGTTCCAACACCACATTTCCAAGCAATTAGTGCCACAAAAGAGGTTACAATAGTTTTCCAAGCACATAGCTAAGTGGAACACTCACTGCAATAGGCTGTTTTCTCATGATCAATGGGGTAATCAAACAATCTCCAAATTCAGTGAATAAGATGTCAAATTAAAGCTTAATAAGTTAACTAAAATCAGAAACAAGCCTTGCATCAATTGGAGTTCAGAATCATTAGTTATAACCGAAACAGTGAGGTAACACAAAACTGTCCAGATTTGCACACTTTTCAGAAAATGACGTTTTTGAGGTCCTTAGAGTAATTTTTAGCTTTGGTCTATTTCTGAAAAAGTTGTCCAGAACTGAAAAATCTAGCAGTACACCAATTTTCATTCATTTTGGACAACAATGACTAAGACAAATATGGTCCGTTCCACAAGGTCAGTGCATCTGCCAAAACCTGATTCATTTTTCCAGATTTCCAGATTTGGTCACATTTTAATGATTTTCCATTTTGAGGACCTTAGAGTCAAAATTTGCTTCGACCTATTTCTGGGAAAAATGTTCAAAACTGCCCAAACCAGTCAGCCACCAATTTTCAAGCATTTTCAACACCATTTGCTTAGCTAAACTTACCTCGAACAGACTGGTCAGAGAGCTGTCACATAAATTCGACTTCACCTAGCATCATTTTCAAGCCAAGTTCTTGCCATGCATGGTTGTTTAAGCTCATGGACGACCACATAACTCAAGTACAAAAGCAAATATGCTCATTTGTGAACATGCATGTGAAATTTCAAAGAGTTTTCAAAAGCTTTTAACCCTCACCTTTGCAATCAACTAAACTATGTTCAAAAACCCGGTTGAAGCTCAAATCTGTTCTTCTCCTTGCTTGGCTGAGATTTCAACTTGGTTTTCTCTATTTTTGCTAGCCTAGTGATCAACCTCTTAGTGCATGCATGTAGTCAAAACAGGAAGAAAATAAATGAATGTCAAGAAGCTTACCTAAAGCCGAAATGAAGCTTCAAATGCGCATGCAAGAAAAATTTTCGAACTCTAGCTTGATTGCTTGGTTTTCTTGGTGGTTTGCTTGCCTTGCTCGACCAAGGTGTGATGAGGATGAACAAGGATGATGAGAGTTCAGCCAAGGACCGAAATGGAGAGAGAAGAATGAGAGGAGAGAGAGTTTGTGAGAGGAAATGAGAGAAATGACAAAGAAATGATGGTCTTGGCAATTTTTGAGGTGTATGTCGGCATTGGGCTTCAAAATTCTGCAATTTGTGTCTCCAATGTGATATTTTGAAATTGTTAGGATGGGCAAGGATGAAGTGGCCGAAAATTTGTGCAAGTGGAAGGATTTTTGAGCAATTTTTTAATGGCTTTGTGTCATAAGTTGTCTTGGCATGCATTAGAATAAAGAATTTTTTGCTCAAACCTTGTGCAAGACCATGGTATGGTCGGCCAAGGCTAATAAAATGGCTGAATTTGTGTCATCTTTTGGGTGTTGATTGTTGTGTGTTGAATTTGCAAAAAAAACAAAGAATAAAGAATAAGGAATGTCTAGTGTTTGGTGCCTTTTTGTCTTCTAGTGAATGGAATTTTGATTATTATATTGTTAGTGGATTTTGTAGAATTGTTTAATAGTCTAGTGTTTCGTGAAAGATGCTTTCTTGATTAGTGTGTAGGCACGCTTTTCTAGGTTTAGGGCACACACTTTGAGGTAGGACACGAACTACGAGACGAACGCACGTTTTTCAAGTAAACGCACGTAACTCTATATGAATGCACTAAATTCAATGCAAGGCACACAAAACTAAATACAATTCTCAAACCTAGGTCATGGAACGCAAATCTAGGTTAGGGCACACGAAGTTAGGTTTCGCACGCAAATCGAGGTCTGGCCTCACATCCTCCCCTCCTTAAAAGAATTTCGTCCCGAAATTCAATATTACCTTGTAATAATGCTGGATATTGCTCCTCCTTCTGGTCTCACCTTTCCCACGTTGCTTCTTTAACTCCATGATGATCCCACAACACTTTTACCATCGGTATAGTTCTATTGCGCAACTCCCGATCCTGTTGGTCTAGGATCCGAATGGGCTTTTCCTCGTAGGACAAGTTCTCCCGAAGCTGCAACGGCTCTGGCTCCAAGATATGCGACGGGTCAGGA
This sequence comes from Ehretia macrophylla, assembly GCA_037974665.1. NCBI lineage: Eukaryota > Viridiplantae > Streptophyta > Magnoliopsida > Boraginales > Ehretiaceae > Ehretia > Ehretia macrophylla. The sequence continues at coordinate 16,168,176 of CM075764.1, read as the reverse complement.
TGATACTTCCGCAGCATCGACACATGAAAGACGTCATGAATATTGGAGAGGTTCTGGGGTAGTGCTAGTCGATACGCCAACTTGCCAATCTTCTCAACTATCTCAAACGGTCCTACAAATCTCAGGCTCAACTTTCCGCCCTTGCCATGTTTAATCAGTCCCCTTCGGGGTGATATCTTCAAGAACACCCTGTCGCCAACCTCAAACTCGAGACTCCGTCACCCTCGGTCTGCATAACTCTTCTGCCTGCTCTGGGCGGTAAGCATCCGTTTTCGGATGAGGTGGATGTTATCAACAGTTTTCATCAGTTCAGGTAAAAGGGTCGGGTCAAAAGGCCTCGCCTCACCTACTTCATCCCAGTAAATTGGTGATCGACATTTCCGCCCATACAGCGCCTCAAATGGGGCCATCCCGATCGTGGCCTGATAACTATTGTTGTAGGCGAACTCTGCTAGAGATAGATATTTCTCCCAACCTTTCCCGAAGTCCAACACACATGCCCTCAGCATGTCCTCCAAAATCTGAATAGTTCTCTCCGATTGACCATCCGTCTGAGGGTGATAAGCCGTGCTAAAACTCAATTTCGTTCCCAAAGCTTCTTGCAATCTCTTCCAAAATCGGGAAGTAAAACGAGGATCCCTATCCGATACAATACTCACAGGCATCCCGTGCAATCTTACAATCTCCGCCACATACATATCTCCCAGTTTCTCAGGATTATCCTCCTTGTTTATTGGTAAAAAGTGTGCCGACTTAGTCAATCTATCTACTATAACCCAAGCGGCGTCACGACCCTTCTGTGATCTAGGCAGGTCCATAACAAAATCCATAGTGATATGTTCCCATTTCCATTGAGGAATTTCCAACGGCTGAAGTAAACCTGCGGGTCGTTGATGTTCCGATTTGACTCTCTGGCAGGTTAAACACCGTGCTACAAACTCCGCAATTTCTCTTTTCATGTTATTCCACCAATAGTGTTGCTTCACATCCCGCTACATCTTGGTTCCACCGGGGTGAATAGTATATCTTGAATTATGTGCTTCCTCAAGAATCTTCTTTTTCAGCTCTGGCTCATTGGGAACACAAACCCGGTTCCTAAACCTCCAAACACCATCGTCGTGAAACTTGAAATCTGCATTGCTTTCCTTAATCTTTTGAAATTGTTGGTCCTTCTGTTGAGCCTCTCGTAACTCAGATAATAAAGTCGATTGAACTTGGGTAGTGGCAAAAACTACCCCCTTCTGAGTTCATTGTGGTTTCCATAGAAACGCTTCCTCCAACAACTCCTGCACCTTGACTTCCAGTTTCGCCATGCTTGCTTTTCTGCTTAAGGCATCTGCAACTACGTTCGCCTTACCGGGCACATAATTAATTGAGCAGTTATAATCATCCAAAAGCTCCATCCACCGCCTTTGCCTCATATTCAATTCCTTTTGAGAAAACAAGTATTTCAAGCTCTTATGATCGGTAAATACCTCAAACTTGTTATCCCACAGATAATGCCTCCATTTCTTGAGTGCAAACACAATAGCCGCTAACTCCAAGTCATGCGTCGGGTAATTCGTCTCATACGGTTTTGGTTTCCTAGAAGCATATGCAATAACTCTTCCATTTTGCATCAATACGCATCCCAATCCTTCTTTCGAAGCATCACTATAGATTACGAAACCTTGACTGCCTTCAGGCAATGCAAGAACTGGTGCAGTAGTCAATCTCTTCTTCAACTCTTGGAAGCTGTTCTCACACTTATCATCCCACACGAACTTGGTTTTCTTTTGAGTGAGCTTTGTAAGCGGTCCTGCAATCTTAGAGAAATCCTTCACGAACCTCTGATAATAGCCGGCTAGACCAAGAAAACTCCGGACTTCCGTAACATTTTCCGGCTTCTTCCAAGACATCACTGCATCGATCTTTGCTGGATCTACCGCTATTCCCTCTTGGGATATGATATGCCCCAAAAATGCAATCTGCTGCAACCAGAATTCACACTTGCTAAACTTTGCATACAATCGATGCTCTCGAAGTTTCTGCAGTACCAACCGCAGATGTTGCTCATGCTCCGCCTCCGATTTCGAGTATACCAAAATATCATCAATGAAGATCACCACAAATTGGTCCAAGTAGGGTTGAAACACCCTATGCATCAAATCCATAAAGGCTGCAGGGGCATTAGTTAGTCCAAAAGGCATCACTACATATTCATAGTGCCCATATCTCGTCCTGAAAGCCGTTTTAGGCACATCTTCCTTCTTGATCCGCAACTGATAATACCCTTGCCTCAAGTCGAGTTTCGAATACACTTTGGCTCCTTGCAGTTGATCAAATAACTCGTCAATCAGGGGAAGTGGGTATTTATTCTTGACAGTCACTTGGTTCAATCCTCGGTAGTCAATGCATAGCCTCAACGTTCCGTCTTTCTTCTTAACAAATAGCACGGGCGCACCCCACGGTGAAGAGCTCGGTTGTACAAATCCCTTCTTCAGTAATCCTTGCAATTGGTCCTTTAATTCTTGTAGCTCGGCCGGTGCCATACGATAGGGAGCTTTTGATATCGGCTGGGCGCCCGGTAGCAATTCAATAACAAACTCGATCTCCCGATTTGGGGGCAAACCGGGTAACTCTTCAGGGAACACATCTGCATAGTCTTTGATTACAGGCATCTCCTCCAACTTAGCTTTATCCGACGGCTTATTGATAAGGTAAGCCAAGTATCCGCTGCATCCTTTCCTCAAGGACTTCACTGCTTTTGTAGATGAAATGATGGAACTCCCGGTGAAATCTCTTCGACCCATAATCTCCAGTATCGGTTGATCAGGTACCCGGAACGTTATGATATTCGCCCGGCAATCCAGTTGGACATGATGTTTTGCCAGCCAGTCCATCCCTAAAATGACCTCGTAGTCTCGAAAAGGTAATACAATAAGATTGGCCGAGAATTCCCTATCCTTAATTTGGATTTTACATGCTTTACAAGCTGAACTAGTTACAAGCTTAGAACCCATTGGAGTACCAACTTCTACTTCAAATGACAAACATACAACTTTCAATTTCACACGTTCCACACATAATGGAGTAATAAATGAATGAGTAGCACCCGGATCAATTAACACCTTAACAGGTTGATTCAGTATGAAGAATGTACCTTCAACAACAGCGGTCTCATCTGGGATCTCCTCGCACTCGATAGCATAGGCTCGGGCCTGGACCCTGGGAACTGGAGTCTTACCTCTACCGGCTGGTTTACCCTGATTCTGCCCTGCCTGACGTTTAGGGCAATCCTTGATCTGGTGCTGATCACTGCCGCACCTCATACATCGTCCCAACTTTCTCCAACACTGGGCCTCGGTATGCCCCTTCCTGTCACAATATGAGCAGCTGACGGACTGAGTAGCAGGTGAACTACCTGTGGATCTGCGGGTGGAAGAGGCTGATGGCGCTTTAGTCGGGCCACAGTTATTCCCTGGACTGTTCTGGCTCTGGCCCTGACTGCGACTCTGACTCTGAAACTTCCTCTGCTGACCTGGAGGCTGGTAAGGTTTCTTGCTCGGCTGACTCGAATCGGCTCCATCTAGTTTCCTCTTCTCAACTCGAGAGGCAGCAGCAAAGAGAGCAGAATAAGTATCGAAGTCATGAGAAGCTAACTGGGCTTGAATCTCTGGCCTCAATCCAATAGTAAATTTCCACATTTTTGCCTCCGGAGTACAAACCATATATTGAGCGTAACGGGATAGTCGATCAAAACGTGCCTTGTATTGGGCCACCGTCATGTTACCCTGGGTCAAGTGCATGAACTCCTCGATTCGCCTCTGCCTAGAAACTGCAGGTACATATTTCTCCTTAAACGCCTTAACGAAATTACCCCACAAGCGAGGTGTCTGATCAGTCTCCCACAGTGCCTCTACAGTGTGCCACCAATGCTCGGCATCCCCATGCAACAGAAATACAGCAAACTCCACTTTCTCTTCATCTGTATAATCGAGTGGCCTGAAAATCTTCTCGATTTCGGACAGCCAAGCCTCGGCTTTCTCATCATCAGCTTCCCCGTAGAATTTAGACGGGCAAAAGTCAAGGAATTCCTTCATTCTGTTATGTTTCCCACAGTTACCCTCATTCCTGTTGTTGATGTTGTTATTGGCCTCACGAGCATCCTGACGCTCCATTACACGTGATACACGATCCGTGGCAGTTGCCATCATATTAAACATAGCTATACCAGGATTAGTCTGATAGGCGTCCCCGGTCTCTTGATGTTCACCGCTCCTGTTAGTAGTACGGGTACTAGGGCCAGCCATCTATAGGCACAATTTATTGAAATATGATAATTAAGAATCTAATGCATAAGATATGCAACATATTATAGATACAATTCTAAAAACATTTAAGGCATATAAGTCACTTAAGCACATAGAGCATAGAAGCTACATTTAACACATAGACAAGTCATCCTAATTATCTTAGGGCTCTACCCACGGTCCGAGAGTTAAACCTGGCTTAAGCAATCTAAGCTCTGATACCATTCTTCTAAGGTGTCACGCCCCAACCCGGCCTATAAAGGTTAGACTAGGGTGTGATCTAAACAATCAAGTCCTTTCACATTCTTAATCATTCTAGGAGGTTTAACACTTAACGTTTTATTCTAGACTCCAAAACTTTCCGGAAATCCGGCAGCATGACGGCTGTAATTGAGCTCTTTGTTTTGACCTAAATTTTCTAACAGCCTCAAAATTTACCATTTCAAATTCAATTCCAGCTAAGATTACTATTATTCCATCAATTGAATTGCCTATTGGTTAATTCGACGTCCCGTTTGATTTATAACCTAACATGATACTATGTCTCGTTTGTTCATTTATCCTCATTTCAAAATATACCTGTTGATCTTAGCTTATTAGCGAGTACCTGCTGAGATTGGATAAGTTCATTAACCTATTTCTTAACTAAGCATCATAACCTGTGATAGATACTAGCGGTAGTAAAAGCAAAACGATCATAGTAGTGTCATGTCTAGTATCAGTCTACTTAAAATAAGTACAACCCAAAATTAGACCCCAAATTACAGCGGGGGTCTTTTACATCACAAGCAACAACAACATAAGGGAAATAGTCTTTAAGTAACAAAAGTTCACAAGAAGTCACGTTCAAGCAAAACAACGATAACAAGCAATCATTCCAGAGGTTCATCATTAGGTACATTGAGCTCGGGTTCCTGTGCCTGTTCTTCTTCACCTGAAATGATGAAAGAGGGTGAGTCCTTATGAACTCAGTGAGGGGGAACGAGAAATAAGTTTGGAACTCATTTTTCGGTTAAACTTATGAAAATCCCTTTTTCAAACATGAATACAACAGAAGTACAAGTACAGAAATACAAATACAGAAACAGGAATACCAGTCTTTCCTCCCTGAGGTTCTCTAGGAACCAAGCGAGAGTACTTATACACATAGTAAAAAGGATACAGTGAGCTTTTGCTCTCAGATCAGTTCTAGGATCAATTGTTGCGGTCGACTTCAAATCATCCCCCAAACACACCAAGTGGGTGTACTACGGATGTACCCCAAAATCCTACGACCTAACTCTCCGAGGAAGTCTAGCCCCCAAGCGAGAGAGGGAATAGGACCATGGTAGTCATGGTATCACCGGCAAGCCCGATGCCGCCCGGCGTACGTGATCGCTACCATGCCGACAGGAAAGGTTGCAACCTTGTATGCAATGCACATTTATGATAGGTAATATATATCACAGAGGGAGGACAACAAAGTAGGTCACCTCCGGACGGTCATAAGATTGCACATTGACAGATAAACAAGCAGGTCACGATAAGACATGAATTTTCACTTGAAAGGCATATAGAGTTATATGGAAATTAAACGGGCAGCCATGTAACACATGTAAAACAGGCCATATAACTCATTAAATAGTCCACGCAATCAAGTGATAAGATTACTCAACATGCAAAGATAGCAACATGGGGTCAAATGCAAGAAAAGCATATTTGTCAACATGCAGTGGTCAAGATCACTTTTAAAGTTATAAAACAGTTACTGGCAGCCCACGCAACATACAGTTTCCTCACAATATCCAATGGTTAACACTTAGCAAGAATACTTAGTCATTAGGGTTTCTATTTCATGCATAATCGTGCGATCAAAACCCTAAGTCAACTTAACATCATTCCCAAGTCATGCATCAATCAATTCATACAACCTCAAGTGCTCAAAACAGTCCACATAATGTTCCAACACCACATTTCCAAGCAATTAGTGCCACAAAAGAGGTTACAATAGTTTTCCAAGCACATAGCTAAGTGGAACACTCACTGCAATAGGCTGTTTTCTCATGATCAATGGGGTAATCAAACAATCTCCAAATTCAGTGAATAAGATGTCAAATTAAAGCTTAATAAGTTAACTAAAATCAGAAACAAGCCTTGCATCAATTGGAGTTCAGAATCATTAGTTATAACCGAAACAGTGAGGTAACACAAAACTGTCCAGATTTGGACACTTTTCAGAAAATGACGTTTTTGAGGTCCTTAGAGTAATTTTTAGCTTTCGTCTATTTCTGACAAAGTTGTCCAGAACTGAAAAATCTAGCAGAACACCAATTTTCATGCATTTTGCACAACAATGACTAAGTCAAATATGGTTCGTTCCACAAGGTCAGTGCATCTGCCAAAACCTGATTCATTTTTCCAGATTTCCAGATTTGGTCACATTTTAATGATTTGCCATTTTGAGGACCTTAGAGTCAAAATTTGCTTCGACCTATTTCTGGGAAAAATGTTCAAAACTGCCCAAACTAGTCATCCACCAATTTTAAAGCATTTTCAACACCATTTGCTTAGCTAAACTTACCTCGAACAGACTGGTCAGAGAGCTGTCACATAAATTCGACTTCACCTAGCATCATTTTCAAGCCAAATTCTTGCCATGCATGGTTGTTTAAGCTCATGGACGACCACATAACTCAAGTACAGAAGCAAATATGCTCATTTGTGAACATGCATGTGAAAGTTCAAAGAGTTTTCAAAAGCTTTTAACCCTCACCTTTGCAATCAACTAAACTATGTTCAAAAACCCGGTTGAAGCTCAAATCTGTTCTTCTCCTTGCTTGGCTGAGATTTCAACTTGGTTTTCTCTATTTTTCCTAGCCTAGTGATCAACCTCTTAGTGCATGCATGTAGTCAAAACATGAAGAAAAGAAATGAATGTCAAGAAGCTTACCTAAAGCCGAAATGAAGCTTCAAATGCGCATGCAAGAAAAATTTTCGAACTCTAGCTTGATTGCTTGGTTTTCTTGGTGGTTTGCTTGCCTTGCTCGACCAAGGTGTGATGAGGATGAACAAGGATGATGAGAGTTCAGCCAAGGACCGAAATGGAGAGAGAAGAATGAGAGGAGAGAGAGTTTGTGAGAGGAAATGAGAGAAATGACAAAGAAATGATGGTCTTGGCAATTTTTGAGGTGTATGTCGGCATTGGGCTTCAAAATTCTGCAATTTGTGTGTCCAATGTGATATTTTGAAATTGTTAGGATGCGCAAGGATGAAGTGGCCGAAACTTTGTGCAAGTGGAGGGATGTTGGAGCAATTTTTTGATGGCTTTGGGTCATAAGTTGTATTGGCATGCATTAGAATAAACAATTTTTTGCTCAAACCTTGTGCAAGACCATGGTATGGTCGGCCAAGGCTAATAAAATGGCTGAATTTGTGTCATCTTTTGGGTGTTGATTGTTGTGTGTTGAATTTGCAAAAAGAACAAAGAATAAAGAATAAGGAATGTCTAGTGTTTGGTGCCTTTTTGTCTTCTAGTGAATGGAATTTTGATTATTATATTGTTAGTGGATTTTGTAGAATTGTTTAATTGTCTAGTGTTTCGTGAAAGATGCTTTCTTGATTAGTGTGTAGGCACGCTTTTCTAGGTTTAGGGCACGCACTTTGAGGTAGGACACGAACTACGAGACGAACGCACGTTTTTCAAATAAACGCACGTAACTCTATATGAATGCACAAAATTCAATGCAAGGCACACAAAACTAAATACAATTCTCAAACCTAGGTCATGGAACGCAAATCTAGGTTAGGGCACATGAAGTTAGGTTTCGCACGCAAATCGAGGTCGGGCCTCACAGCGGGCCCAGCGTCTACGTGAAGCAAAGTTGTCTTGCCCAAGGTGCTGTGGGATTCGGTAATGGAAATATGGTGGATAAAGAATCTTGGCAACCCTAACCGGGGCAGAAAAAATTGAAAAGGGGGGTGCAACATGAGGACTTCCCAGGGGGTGATCCATCCTTGTACTACTCTTGCCCAAGCACGCTTAACTTCGGTGTTCTGATGGCATTCGGTGCATTAGTGCTGGTATGATCGCACCCGTCTTGTTGAGGGCACAATTTCTTTATGAGTTGACGGTTCACAGTCCCAGCCCAGAAAGATGGCCCATTCAAATGACCTAATGGCTTAACGACAACCCATTCGCTTTAACAACGCAGCATCCTCGCAAGACGTGATATCAACGCATTGTAGGGCCCTCTATTGTCCCGTAATTGAGGTTGTCGTCCTTTTAACAGCTCACGACATACGATCTGGGACAGAAAAATAGCGCAAATGAAGAAAAATGTCCCGAAACTAATGAAAACATTCAATTTTGGGCTCCGAAAATAGGCAAAGCCGAGCAGGCTTGTTAGCCCCGTCGTAGAACTCTCGGAGAGCTTTCCAACAAAATGTTGTGCCCTGCGTAACTCCTTACGGATCAAAAGTTATGGGCATCGTAGCGACGGAGACCTGGTCCCAAGTCCCACGCCCTCGGTTTGCTGGCCCAGCCTTTATGTGAAGCAAAGTTGTCTTGCCCAAGGTGTCGTAGGATTTGATAATGGAAATGTTGTGGATAAAGAAACTTGGCAACCCTAACCAGGGCAAAAAAAATTGAAAAGGGGGTGCAACACGAGGACTTCCCATGGGTTCACCCTTCCTAGTACTACTCTCGCCCAAGCACGCTTAACTTCGGAGTTCTAATGGCATTCGGTGCATTAGTGCTGGTATGATCGCACCCGTCATGTTGAGGGCACAATTTCTTTATGTGTTGACTGTTCACAGTCCCTGCCCAGAGAGATGGACCATTCAAAAGGCCCAATGGGCTTAACGACAACCCATCCACTTCAACAACGTAGCATCCTCGCAAGACGTGATATCGACGCATTGTAAGGCCCTCTAATGTCCCGCGAGTTAGGTTGTCGTCCTTTTAACAGCTCGCGACGTACGATCCGGGATGAAAAAACAGAGCAGAAGAAGAAAAGTGTCCCAAAACTGATGAAAATGTTCGACTTTAAGCTCAAAAAATGGGCGTAGCCGAACAACCATGCTGCCCCCGTCGTAGAGCTCCCGGAGAGCTTTCGAATGGTTTGTTGTGCACCGCGAAACTCATTACGGATCAAAAGTTATGGGCACCAGGGCGACGGAGACCTAGTCACAAGCCCTACAGCCTCGGTTTGTGGGCCCAACCTCTACGTGAAGCAAAGTTGTCTTGCCCAAGGTACCGTGGGAATCAGTAATAGAAATGTGGTGGATAAAGTATCTTGGCAACCCTAACCGGGGCAAAAATAATTGAAAAATAGGGGTACAACACGAGGACTTCCCAGGGGGTCACCTATCCTAAGTACTACTCTGACCCAAGCACGCTTAACTTCGGAGTTCTGATGGGATCTAGTGCATTAATATTGGTATGATCGTACCCGTCATGTTTAGGGCACAATTCCTTTATGTGTTGACGGTTCACAGTCCCAGCCCAGAGAGATGGCCCTATGAAAAGGCCTAATGGGTTTAACGACAACCCATCTGCTTCAACAACGCAACATCCTCGCAAGACGTGATATCCACGCATTGTAGGGCCCTCTAATGTCACGCGAGCTAGGTTGTCATCCTTTTAATAGCTCATGACGTACGATTCGGGACGAAAAAATAGACCAAAAGATGAAAAGTGGCCTGAAACTGATGAAAACATTTGATTTTGGGCTCCAAAAACGGGCGCAGCCGAGCAGGATTGTTACCCTCATCGTAGAGCTCTTGGAGAGCTTTCCCACGGTATGTTGTGCGCCGCGTAACTCCTTGCAGATCAAAAGTTATGGGCACCGAGCGATGGAGACCTGGTCAGAAGACCTACGCCGTCGGTTTGCAGGCCCAGCCTCAACGTGAAGCGAAGTTGTGTTGCCGAAGGTGCCGTGGGATTCGGTAATAGAAATGTTGTGGATAAAGAATCTTGGCAACCCTAACCGGGGTAAAAAAAAATTGAAAAAGGGGGTGGAACACGAGGACTTCCCAGGGGGTCACCCATCCTAGTACTACTTTCACCCAAGCACGCCTAACTTCGGAGTTCTGATGGGATCCGGTACATTAGTGCTGGTATGATCGCACCCGTCATGTTGAGTGCACAAATCCTTAATGTGTTGACGGTTCATAGTCCCAGCCCAGTGAGATGGCCCATTCAAAAGGCCCAATGGGCTTAAGGACAACCAATCCGTTTCAACAATGCCGTATCCTTGCAAGACATGATATCGATGCGTTGTAGGGCCCTCTAATGTCCCGCGAGTTATGTTGTCATCTTTTTAACACTCACGACGTACGATCTAGGATGAAAAAACAGACCAAAAGAAAAAAGTAACGTGAAACTGATGAAAACATTCGATTTTGGGCTCCTAAAATGGGTGTAGCCGAGCAGGTTTGCAACCCTTATCGTAGAGCTCTCCAACGGTATGTTGTGCGCCGCGTAACTCCTTATGAATCAAAAGTTATGGGCACCGGGACGACGGAGACCTGGTCAGAAGCCCAACAACCTCAGTTTGCGGGCCCAGCCTCTACTTGAAACAAAGTTGTCTTGCCCAAGGTGCCGTGGGAATCTGTAATAGAAATGTGGTGGATAAAGTATCTGGGCAACCCTAACCGAGGCAAAAAAAATTGAAAAATGTGGTGCAACACGAGGACTTCCCAGGGGGTCACCTATTCTAAGTACTACTCTCGCCCAAGCACACTTAACTTCGGATTTCTGATGGGATCCAGTGCATTAGTGCTAGTATGATCGTACCCGTCATGTTTAGGGCACAATTCCTTTATGTGTTGACGGTTCACAGTCCCAGCCCAGAGAGATGGCCCTATGAAAAGGCCTAATGGGCTTAACGATAACCCATATGCTTCAACAACGCAGTATCCTCGCAAGACGTGATATCGACGCATTGTAGGGCCTCTAATGTACCGCGAGTTAAGTTGTCGTCCTTTTAACAGCTCATGACGTACGATTCGGGATGAAAAAACATATCAAAAGAAGAAAAGTGGCCCGAAACTGATGAAAACGTTCAATTTTGGGCTCGAAAAACCGGCGCAGCCTAGTAGGCTTGCTGCCCTTGTCGTAGAGCTCTCGAAGAGCTTTCCAACGGTATGCTGTGCGTCGTGTAACTCCTTACGGATCAAAAGTTATGGGCACTGGAGCGACGGAGACCTTGTCACAAGCCCTACGCCCTCGGTTTGCAGGCCCAGCCTCTACGTGAAGCGAAGTTATCTTGCCCAAGGTGCCGTGGGATTCGGTAATAGAAATGCGGTGGATAAAGAATCTTGGCAACCCTAACCGGGGCAAAAAAAAATTGAAAAGGGGGGTGCAACACGAGGACTTCCTAGGGGGTCACCCATCGTAGTACTACTTTCACCCAAGCACGCTTAAATTCAGAGTTCTGATGGGATCCGGTGCATTAGTACTGGTATGATCGTACCCGTCATGTTGAGGGCACAAATCCTTTATGTGTTGACGGTTCACAGTCCCAGCCCAGAGTGATGGCCCATTCAAAAGGCCCAATGGGCTTAACGACAACCAATCCGTTTCAACAACACCGTATCCTTGCAAGACATGATATCCATGCGTTGTAGGGCCCTCTAATGTCCCGTGAGTTAGGTTGTCGTCGTTTAAACACTCACGACGTACGATCCGGGATGAAAAAACAAACCAAAAGAAGAAAACTGGCGTGAAACTAATGAAAACATTCAATTTTGGCCTCCAAAAAGGGGTGCAGCCGAGCAGGCTTGATGCCTATGTCGTAGAGCTCTCGTAGATCTTTCCAACGGTATGTTGTGCGCCGCGTGACTCCTTACAGATCAAAAGGTATGGGCACCGGAGCGACGGACACCTGGGCACAAGCCGTACGCCCTCAGTTTCTAGGCCCAGCCTCTACGTGAAGCAAAGTTGTCTTGCCCAAGGTACCGTAGGATTCGATAATAGAAATATGGTAGATAAAGAATCTTGGCAAGCCTAACCGGGGCAAAAAAAATTGAAAAGGGAGGTGCAACACGAGGAATTCCCACGGGGTTACCCATCCAAGTACTACTCTCGCCCAAGCAATCTTAACTATGAAGTTCTGATGGGATCCGGTGCATTAGTGCTGGTATGATCGCATCTGTGATACCCCGAACCTGGCATGTATTCAATAGCATTTTAAGTTCATTTAAATTGCATTTTATTGACCTTTCACCTTCTTTGACCAAACTAGTTGACTTTTCATCTACATTGACCAACTAGAACAAGGTGGGAATTTTTGAAATGTTTAATAAAAGGCAAACTTGGGATTAGAAATAAAAAAATGCAATGTTAAGTTAGTCAAATTTTGGGTCAACTTTGGAATTAAATCTGAACCAATTGGGGAAGAGTTAGGTAGCAAATTATATATGGTTGGAAAGCTCTATGAGTCTAGTTTATGAGGGTTCAAACCGTTCGTGAATTGGAGTTTTCTAGAAGAAGTTATGATCGTTTTCGTGAGGTCGCGCATAGCTATTTTGGTTTAGCGGGTTGACCGAATTTTGACCTTTGACTTCTTGACATTTTTTTTAAATAAGCAGAATGTGCACACGAAAAAACAGAGAGAAAAGGCTTGAAACCATGAGGAAAAGAAGGAGAAAAAAAAAAAAGAAAATCTCAACTTCAAATCTTCGATTCTTCGCGTGGGCTTGCACAGGGTGGTTTCCGAGGCACTCTACGAGGTTTTCCTAGCGTCTAGGAGCGTCTAAGGTGAGGGTTTCATCGTTATTTGTGCATTTATACGTTGTGTATGTTAACTTTGTCAATTTTTAGATTTATCTGTAGATCGTTATTTAAAGCGATTTGATGATTCTAGAATGTTCCTTGGCATTTGTAGAACATGAATTTATAGCTTTGTAACATTTTCTGCAGTTAAATGTTGTGATTGCAAATTAAATTGTTAATTGAATAGTGTTTTATGAATAGTAAAACCTTGAAACGTTGAAATTGCGCTGTTATGCTTTCCGTTGATGTAGAAACGTGCTAGGTATGCTAGAATGCTAAAATGTGTGGTTTAATTGGAATGTGTAATGGAAAAACGGAGAAAAACGGCTTAGTGAAAGTCGGGGTCGTTTAGGTCGAGTTTGGCATTTTCTCGTTTTGCGTGTTGGCATTGCTTCGGGAGGCCAAGGAAGCACTTTTGGTGCGATTATGGCGTTGGTTGGGTGTTTGGTTGATATAGTTGTAGTTCAAATGAGAAAGGGGGAAATCGAGGCTTTGCGCGAATTCTAGGGTAAAGTAGGGTTTCGGGGTCCTTGGACGTGCCTTATGGTGACCTAGGAGGATTGGCGAAGTCGGTTTCCAGAACTCGTGGCTCGTTTGGAAATGGTAGTGTTTTGATAGTTGGGGCCGATTTGTGATTTTGCTTGTTATCTTGTTATTATGTCTATAGCATGCTTAGCGTTGTTTGATATACTTGTTTAATTGGTGTTTTTGATGCTTATTATTGCTTGTTATCTCGTTTGTAGTCACTAGTTTGTATTGTTGTGCTATCGCTCGTTTCTTGCCTTGTATCGAGTCTTGCATTGCATAGTGTCAGCACGTGAGTGATGGGCCTCTCTGGGTAGCCTCGGGTTGCCAGTGTTGGTTGCTCTAGCTCCGTAGCTATTCCCTCTTCTCGCTTGGGCTGCCTCCCAGGGAGATTTGGGTCGTAGGATTGATGGATACTTCCGGGGTATTCCAAACTGGTGTTATAAGGTGGTTTGGGCTGGCGCGTCATCGTTAAAGTCATCGGAATCGTGATCGGTACATTACTCGCTCGAGTGAACCATAGCCTTCAAAGTGTGGTATAGCTTTGATTGGTTGTGTTAATGCTTTCTTTAGTTGTTAATTGTATTGTTGTTTATATTGAATGCCTTTTATTGATTGTATTGCTTAACTGTACCTATTTGCATTGCACGATCTTCTTTCTCTCCAATTCGATATCTGTCTCGCCCTCACTGAGTATACGTGTTGTGTATACTCACTCCTCACCACCACATTTCAGGAAATGCCATGTTAGCTAGAAAGTTCGTGATTTTGTGAAAGTCCGTGCTTGAAGAGTTGTCTTGAGTGCCTATGTAACTTGAGTTGTCAAAGTTGTCAAGTTGTATGCTTTTATGTTGTATGTAATTATTGTTAAAAGAAATGTAATATAAATCTAGCTATGTAGTTGGAATGGTTTGATAAGTTAGATTATGTATATAGTTAATGTAGCTTAACTTCAATGCATGGCTGTAATGTCCAAAGGAAAAGAATTAGAATGGCATGATAGTTTATTTTATGCAGTAGCTTTGTATGGTTTAATTGCCTAAATTGAATGTACTTGTCAAAATGAAAAGATAGGTTAGTTTTTAAATTGGAAATGTATGTATACTTGCTGAGTTTAAATTGTTGAGAAGCGAGGCTCGGATGGCCTTGAGGAAGTTTTGTATGGTTGGACACGGTGGTGGTCCATTTATATGCTATTACAGGTTTTGCATTTCGCCTATAAACAGGGGAGACTCCGTCCGTTTTTCCTAAAAATTTTGCCCGGGTTTGGTTTGGGTTGTGATTAGTTTGATTGATAGAACTCCCGGTCTCGAGAGGGATCGGGGTGTCACAGCATCGGTCATGTTGAGGGCACAAATCTCTTATATGTTGACGGTTCACAGTCACAGCCTAGAGAGATGGCCCATTCAAATGGCACAATAGGCTTAATGACAACCCATCCACTTCAACAACGTAGCATCCTCGCAAGACGTGATATAGAAGCGTTGTAGGGCCCTCTAATGTCCCGCAAGTTAGGTTGTCGTCCTTTTCGCGGCTCCCAATGTACGATCCGGGATGATAAAACAGCGCAAAAGAAGAAAAGTGGCCCGAAAGTGATGAACACATTCGATTTTGAGCTCCGAAAACAGGCGCAGCCAAGCAAGCTTGGTGCCCATGTCGTAGTTCTTTCAGAGTGCTTTCCAATGGCATGCTGTGCGCCGCGTAACTCCTTACGGATCAAAAGTTATGGGCACCGGAGCGACGAAGGCCTGGTCAGAGCCCCACGCCCTAAGTTTGCGGGCCCTGCCTCTACGTGAAGCAAAGTTGTCTTGCCCAAGGTGCCCTGGGATTCGGTAATAGAAATGTGGTGGATAAAGAATCTTGGCAACCCTAACCAGGGCAAAAAAAATTGAAAAGGGAGGAGCAACACGAGGACTTCCTAGGGGGTCATCCATCCTAGTTCTTCTCTCGCCCAAGCACGCTTAACTTCGGGGTTCTGATGGGATCCGGTGCATTAGTATTGGTATGATCGCACCCGTCATGTTGAGGGCACAATTTCTTTATGTGTTGACGGTTCACAGTCCCAGCCCAGAGAGATGGCCCATTCAAATGGCCTGCTTAACGACAAACCATCTGCTTCAACAACGCAGCATCCTCGTAAGATGTGATATCGAAGCATTGTAGGGCCCTCTAACGTCCTGCGAGTTAGGTTGTCGTCCTTTTAACAGCTCTCGATGTACGATCCGAGGAGAAAAAACAGAGCAAAAGAAGAAAAGTGGTCCGAAACTGATAAAAACATTCGAGTGTGGGCTCCAAAAATGGGCACAGCCGAGCAGCCTTGCTGCCCCCGTGGTAGAGCTGTTGGAAAGCTTTCCAACAGTTTGTTGTGCACCGTATAACTCTTTACGGATCAAAAGTTATGGGTACCGGGGCGACGGAGACCTAGTCACAAGCCCTACGCCCTCGATTTGCGGGTCCAGCCTTCACGTTAGGCGAAGTTGTCTTGCCCAAGGTGCCGTGGGAATCAGTAATAGAAATGTGGTGGATAAAGTATCTTGGCAACTCTAAGCGGGGCAAAAAAAATCGAAAAGGGGGGTGCAACACGAGTACTTCCCAGGGGGTCACCCATCCTAGTACTACTCTAGCCCAAGCACGCTTAACTTCGGAGCTCTGATGGGATCCGGTGCATTATTACTGGTATGATCGCACCCGTCATGTTGAGGGCACAATTCATTTATGTGTTAACGGTTCACAGTCCCAGCCTAGATAGATGGCCTATTCAAAAGGCCCAATGAGCTTAATGACAACCCATGCTCTTCAACAACGCAGCATCCTCAAAAGATATGATATCAACGCGTTGTAGGGCCCTCTTATGTCCCGCGTGTAAGGTTGTCGTCCTTTTAACAGCTCAAGACGTACGATCTGGGACGGAAAAACATAGCATAAGAAGAAAAGTGGCCCGAAACTAATGAAAACGTTCAATTTTGGGCTCTGAAAACAGGTGCAGCCGAGCAGGCTTGCTACCGCCATCGTAGAGCTCTCAGAGAGATTTCCAACGGTATGCTGTGTCTCGCGTAACTCGTTACGGATTAAAAGTTATGGGCACCGGAGCGACGGAGACCTGGTCACAAGCCCCAGGCCTTCGGTTTGCGGGCCCAACCTCTGCATGAAGCGAAGTTGTCTTTCTCAAGGCGCCGTGGGATTCGGTAATAGAAATGTGGTGGATAAAGTATCTTGGCAACCCTAACTGGGGCCAAAAAAATTGAAAAGTAGGGGTACAACACGAGGACATCCCAGGGGTTCACCCATCCTAGTACTACTCTCGGCCAAGCACGCTTAACTTCGGAGTTCTGATGGGATCTGGTGCATTAGTGCTGGTATGATCGCACCCGTCATGTTATGGGTACAAATCCAATATGTGTTGACGGTTCACAGTCCCAACCTAGAGAGATGGCCCATTCAAAAGTCCCAAAGTGGTTAACGACAACCCATCCACTTCAACAATGCAGCATCCTCGCAAGACGAGATATCGACGTGTTGTAGGGCCCTTTAATGTCCCGCGAGTTAGGTTGTAGTCCTTTTAACTTCTCACGACGTACGATCCGGGTTGAAAAAATAGCGTAAAAGAAGAAAAGTGTCCCAAAACTAATGAAAACATTCGATTTAGGGCACCAAAAACAAGCGCAGCCGAGCAGGCTTGGTGCCCCCGTCGTAGAGCTCATTGAGAGCTTTCCAACAGTATGTTGTGCGCCACGTAACTCTTTACGGATCAAAAGTTATAGGCACCAGAGCGACGAATACCTGGTTACAAGCCCCACGCCCTCAGTTTGCGGGCCCAGCCTCTACGTGAAGTGAAGTTGTCTTGCCCAAGGTGCCATGGGATTCGATAATAGAAATGTGGTGGATAAATTATTTTGGCAACCCTAATCGGGGCAAAAAAAATTGAAAAAGGGGGTGCAACACAAGGACTTCCCAAGGGGTCACCCATCCTAGTACTACTCTCGCCCAAGCACGCTTAAATTCGGAGTTCTGATGGGATCCGATGCATTAGTGCTGGTATGATCGCACCCGTCATGTTGAGGGCATAAATCATTTATGTGTTGAAAGTACACAGTCCAAGCCCAAAGAGATGGCCAATTGAAAAGGCGCAATGGGCTTAACGACAACCCATCTACTTTAACAACGCAGTATCCTCGCAAGACGTGAAATCAATGCGTTGTATGACCCTCTAATGTCCCGCGAGTTAGGTTGTCGTCCTTTTGACAGCTCACGACGTATGATCTGGGAAGAAAAAAAAGGGCAAAAGAAGAAAAGGTGCCCAAAACTAATGAAAATGTTTGATTTTGGGCTCAAAAAATGGGCACAACCGAGCAGGCTTGTTGTCCCCGTAGTAGAGCTCTTGCAGAGCTTTCCGACGGTATGCTGTGCACCGTATAACTCCTTACGGATCAAAAGTTATGGGCATCAGAGTGACGTTGACCAGGTCACAAGCCCTACGCCCTCGGTTTGCAGGCCCAGCCACTACGTGAAGCGAAGTTGTCTTGGCCAAGGTGCCGTGGGATTCGGTAATAGAAATACGGTGGATAAGGAATCTTGGCAACCTTAACCGAGGCAAAAAAAATTGAAAAGGGGGGTGCAACACGAGGACTTCCTAGGGGGTTACCCATCCTAGTACTACTCTCGCCCAAGCAAAGTTTAACTTCAGAGTTCTGATGGGATCTAGTACATTAGTGCTGGTATAATCGCACCAGTCATGTTGTGGGCACAAATCATTTATGTATTGACGGTTCACAATTCCAGTCCAGAGAGATGGCCCATTTGAAAGGCCCAATGGGCTTAACGACAACCAATCCGCTTCAACAACGCAGCATCCTCGTAAGACGTGATATTGACATGTGGTAGGGCCCTGTAATATCCCACGAGTTAGGTTGTCCTTTTAATAACTCACGATGTACGATCCGGGATGAAAAAACCTAGCAAAAGAAGAAAAGTGGCCCGAAATTGATGAAAACGTTCGATTTTGGGCTCTGAAAACAGGCGTAGTGGAGCGGGCTTCCTGCCCCCATCGTAGAGCTATCGGAGAGCTTTCCAACCGTATGCGATGTGTCGCGTAACTCCTTACGGATCAAAAGTTATGGGCACTGGAGCAACGGAGACCTGGTTACATGCCCGACGCCCTCGTTTTGCAGGCCCAGTCTCTACGTGAATCGAAGTTGTCTTGCCCAAGGTGCCGTGGGATTCGATAATAGAAATGTGGTGGATAAAGTATCTTGGCAACCCTCACCGGGGTAAAAAGAATTGAAAATGGGGGTACAACACGCGGACATCCCAAGGAGTCAACCATCCTAGTACTACTCTCGCCCAAGCACGCTTGACTTCTGAATTCTGATTGGATCCAATGCATTAGTGCGGGTATGATTGCACCCATCTTGTTGAGGGCACAATTTCTTTATGTGTTGACAGTTCACAGTCACAGCCCAGAGAGATGGCCCATTCAAAAGGCCCAATGGGCCTAACAACAACCCATCTGCTTCAACAACGAAGCATCCTCGCAAGACGTGATATCAATGCGTTGTAGGGCCCTCTAATGTCCTACGAGTTAGGTTGTTGTCCATTTAACAGCTCACGACGTACGATTCAGGACGGAAAAACAGACCAAAAGAGAAGAAAAGTGACACAAAATTGATGAAAACATTCGATTTTGGGCTCCAAAATGGGCGCAGCTGGGCAGGCTTGATTCTCTTATCGTAGAGCTCTCGGAGAGCTTTCCAACGGTATGCTGTGCGTCGTGTAAATCTCTATGGATCAAAAGTTATAGGCATCAGAGCGACGGAGACCTGGTCACAAGCACAACGCCCACGGTTTGCAGGCCTAGCCTCTACGTGAAGTGAAGTTTTCTTGCCCAAGTTGCCGTAGGATTCGGTAATAGAAATGTGGTGGATATAGAATCTTGGCAACCCTAACCGGGGCAAAAAAAATGGAAAAGGGTGGTGCACACGAGGACTTCCCAGGGGGTCACCCATCCTAGTACTACTCTTGCCCAAGCACACTTAACTTCGGAGTACTGATGGGATCTGGTACATTAGTGCTAGTATGATCGCACCCGTCATGTTGAGGGCACAATTCCTTTATGTGTTTACTGTTCACAGTCCCAGCCTAGAGAGATGGCCGATTCAAAAGGCCGAATGGGCTTAACGATAACCCATCCGCTTAACCAACACAGCATCCTTGCAAGACGTGATATCGACACATTGTAGGGCCCTCTAATGTCCCGCGAGTTAGGTTGTTGTCCTTTTAACAGCTCACGACGTACGATCCGAGCCGGAAATACAGAGCAGAAGAAGAAAAGTGGCCCGAAACTAATAAAAACGTTCGATTTTGGGCTGCAAAAATGGGCGTAGCCGAGCAGGCTACCTACCCCCATAGTAGAGCTCTTAGGGAGCTTTCCAACGGTATGTTGTGCGTCGCGTAACTCCTTAAGGATCAAAACATAAGGGCACCAAAGCCACGGAGACCTGGTCACAAGCCCCACGCCCTTGGTTTGCGGGCCCAGCCTCTACGTGAAGCGAATTTTTCTTGCCTAAGAAGCCGTGGGATTCGGTAAAAGAAATGGGGTGGATAAAGTATCTTGGCAACCCTAACCAGGGGAAAAAAAATTGAAAAAGGGGGGGTGCAACACGAGGACTTCCCAGGGGGTCGCCCATCCTAGTGCTACTCTCGCCCATGAACGCTTAACTTCGGAGTTCTGATGAGATCCGGTGCATTAGTGCTGGTATAATCGTACCCTCATGTTGAGGGCACAAATCCCTTATGTGTTAACAGTTCACAATCCCAGCCTGGAGAGATGGCCCATTCAAAAGTCCCAATAGGCTTAACGACAACCCATCCACTTCAAAAACGCAGCATCCTCCCATGACGTGATATCGACGAGTTGTAAGGCCCTCTAATGTCCCGCAAGGTAGGTCGTCTTCCTTTTCACGGCTCACGATGTACGATCCAGGAAGAAAAAATAGAGCGAAAGAAGAAAAGTGGCCCGAAATTTATGAAACCGTTCCACTTTGGGCACCAAAAATGGGCGCAGCCAACCAGGCTTGCTGTCCCTGTTGTAAAACTCTCGGAGAGCTTTCCAACAGTATGTTGTGCGCCGCGAAACTCCTTATGGATCAAAAGTTATGGGCACCGGAGAGACGGAGACCTGGTCACAAGCCCCACGCCCACGGTTTGCGAGCCCAACCTCTACGTGAAACGAAGTTATCTTGCCCAAGGTGCCGTGGGATTTGGTAATGGAAATGTGGTGGATAAAGTATCTTGGCAACCCTAACCGGGGCAAAAAAATTTGAAAACGGGGGTGCAACACGAGGACTTCCCAGGGGGTCACCCATCCTAAGTACTACTCTCGCCTAACCAGGCTTAACTTTGGATTTCTGATGGGATCTGGTGCATTAGTGCTGGTATGATCACACCGGTCATGTTGAGGGCACAATTCCTTTGTGTGTTGACGGTTCACAGTCCTAGCCTAGAGAGATGGCCCATTCAAAACGCCCAACGGGCTTAACGACAACCCATCCGCTTCAACAATGCAGCATCCTTGCAAGACGTGATATCAACGTGTTGTTGGGCCCTTTAATGTCCCACGAGTTTGTTTGTCGTCCTTTTAACTACTCACGACGAACGATCCGGGATGAAAAAACAGAGCAAAAGAAGAGAAGCGGCTCAAAATTGATAAAAACGTTCAATTTTGGGCTTCAAAATGGGCGCAACCGAGCAGGTTTGCTGCCCCCACAGTAGAGCTCTTAGAGAGCTTTCCAACGGTATGCTGTGCGTCGCGTAACTTCTTATGGATCAAAAGTTATGGGTGCCGTAGCAAGGGAGACCTGGTCACAAGCCCCACGCCCTCAGTTTCCAGGCCCAGCTTCCACGTGAAGTGAAGTTGTCTTGCCCATAGGGCCGTTGGATTCGGTAATAGAAATGTGGTGGATAAAGTATCTTGGCAACCCTAACTGGGGAAAAAATAATTGAAAAAGGGGGGTGCAACACGAGGACTTCCCAGGGGGTCACCCATCCTAGTACTACTCTCATCCATGCACGCTTAACTTTGTAGTTCTGATGGGATCCGGTGTATTAGTGCTGGTATGTTCGTACCCGTCATGTTGTGGGCACAAATCCTTTATGTGTTGACGGTTCATTGTCCTAGCCCAAAGAGATGGCCCATTCAAAAGGCCCAATGGGCTTAACGACAACCCATCCGCTTCAACCATGCAGCATCCTCATAAGCCATGATATCAACGCGTGGTAGGGCACTGTAATATCCTGCGAGTTAGGTTGTCATCCTTTTAACAGCTGACGAGTTACGATCCGGGAAGAAAAAATAGAGCAAAAGAAGAAATGTGGCCCGAAATTAATGAAAACGTTCTATTTTAGACCCCAAAAATAGGCGCAGCCGAGCAGGCTGGCTGCCCCCGTTGTAGAGCTCCCGGAGAGCTTTCCAACGGTATGCTGTGCATCGCGTAACTTCTTACGGATTAAAAGTTATGGGCTCCGGAGCGACGGAGACTTGGTCACAAGCCCTACATCCTCGGTTTGCAAGCCCAGCTTTTACATGAAGCGAAGTTGTCTTGCCCAAGGTACCGTGGGATTCGGTAATAGAAATGTGGTGGATAAAGTATCTTGGCAACCCTAACAAGGGCAAAAAAAATTGAAAAGGGGGGTGCAACACGAGGACTTCCCAAGGGGTTACCCATCCTAGTACTACTCTAGCCGAAGCACGCTTAACTTCGGAGCTTTGATGGGTTCCAATGCATTAGTGCTGGTATGATCGCACCCGTCAAGTTGAGGGCACAATTTCTATATGTGTTGACGGTTCACAATCCCAGCCTAGAGAGATGGCCCATTCAAAAGGCCCAATGGGCATAACGACAACCTATCCGCTTCAACAACGCAGCATCCTTGCAAGAAGTGATATCGACGGGCTGTAGGGCCCTCTAATGTCCCGCGAGTTAGGCTGTCATTCTTTTAACAACACACGACATATGATTCGGGATGGAAAAACAGACCAAAAGAAGAAAATTGTCCCAAATTGATGAAAATGTTCAATTTTAGGCTCCAAAAATGGGCGCAGTATAGCAAGCTCGCTGCCCCCGTCGTAGAGCTCTCGGAGAGCTTTCCAACGGTATGCTGTATGCCACGTAACTCCTTATGGATCAAAAGTTATGGGCGCCGGAGCAACGGAGTGAAGTAGAACTAGTCCCAAGCCCAACGCCCTAGGTTTGCGGGCCTAGCCTCTACGTGAGGCGAAGTTGTCTTGCTAAAGATGCTGTGGGATTCGGTAATAGAAATGTGGTGGATAAAGTATCTTGGCAACCCTAACCGGGGCAAAAAAAATTGAAAATGGGGGGTGTAACACGAGGACCTCCCAGCGGGTCAACCATCCTAGTACTACACTCGCCCAAGCATACTTAACTTCGTAGTTCTAATGGGATCAGGTGCATTAGTGCTGGTATGATCGCACCCGTCATGTTGTGGGCACAAATCCTTTATGTGTTGATGGTTCACAGTCCCAGCCCAGAAAGATGGCCCATTCAAAAGGGCCAAAGGGCTTAACGACAACCCATCCTCTTCAACTACGCAGCATCCTCACAAGACGTGATATCTACGCGTTGTAGGCCCTTCTAATGTCTCGTGAATTAGGTTGTCATCCTTTTAAAAGCTCACGACGTACTATCCGGGATAGAAAAACAGCGCAAAAGAACATAAGTGGATTGAAATTGATGAAAATGATTGATTTTTGGCTCCGAAAATAGGCGCAGCCGAGCAAGCTTGCTGCCCCTGTCATAGAGCTCTGGGAGAGCTTTCAAAAGGTATGTTGTGCGCCGCGTAACTCCTTACGGATCAAAAGTTATGGCCACCGGAGCGACGGAGACCTAGTAACAAGCCCTACGCCCTCGGTTTGCGGGCCCAGCCTCTATGTGAAGCGAAGTTGTCTTGCTAGAGGTGCTGTGGGATTCGGTAATAGAAAAGTGGTGGATAAAGTATCTTGGCAACCCTAACAAGGGCAAAAAAAATTGAAAATGGGGGGTGCAACACGAGGACTTCCTTGGGGGTCACCCATCCTAGTACTACTCTCGTCGAAGCACGCTTAACTTCAGAGTTTTGATGGGATCCGATGCATTAGTGCTGGTATGATCGCACCCGTCAAGTTGAGGGCACAATTTCTATATGTGTTAAAGGTTCAAAGTCCCAGCCTAGAGAGATAGCCCATTCAAAAGGCCCAATAGGCATAACGACAACCCATCCGCTTCAACAATGCAGCATCCTTGCAAGAAGTGATATCGACAGGCTGTAGGGCCCTCTAATGTCCTGCGAGTTTGGCTGTCATCCTTTTAACCGCACACGACGTACGATTCAGGATGGAAAAACAGACCAAAAGAGGAAAAGTTGCCCGAAGCTGATGAAAATGTTTGAATTTGGGCTCCAAAAACGGGCGCAGCCGAGCTTGCTAGCAACCACCGTCGTAGAGCTCTCGGAAAGCTTTCGAACGGTATGTTGTACACCGCGTAACTCCTTACGGATCAAAAGTTATGGGCACCGGAGCGACGGAGACCTGGTCCCAATCCCTACGCCCTCGGTTTACGGGCCCAACCTCTACGTGAAGTGAAGTTGTCTTGCTGAAGGTGCCGTTGGACTCGGTAATAGAAATGCAGTGGATAAAGTATCTTGGCAACCCTAACCGGGGCAAAAAAAATTGAAAAGGGGGGTTGCAACACGAGGACTTCCCAGCGGGTCAACCATCCTAGTACTACTCTCGCCCAAGGATAACGTCGGAGTTCTGATGGGATACGGTGCATTAGTGCTGGTATGATCGCACCCGTCAAGTTGTAGGCACAAATCTTTTATGTGTTGACGATTCACAGTCCCAGCCCAGAAAGATGGCCCATTCAAAAGGCCCAAAGGGCTTAACGACAACCTATCTTCTTCAACTACGTAGCATCCTCGCAAGACGTGATATCGACGCAATGTAGGGCCTTCTAATGCCCCGCGAGTTAGGTTGTCGTCCTTTTGACAGCTCACGACATATAATTCGGGACGGAAAAACAGACCAAAAGAGGAAAAGTGTCCCCAAACTGATGAAATTGTTCGATTTTGGGCTCCAAAAATAGGCGCAGTTATGCTGGCTTGCTGCCCTCATCATAGAGCTCTCGGAGAGCTTTCCAACGGTATGTTGTGCGCCGCGTAACTCCTTACGGATCAAAAGTTATGGGCATCGGAGCGATGGAGACAGGGTCACGAGCCCTACGCCCTTGGTTTGCGGGCCCAGCCTCTACGTGTGGCGAAGTTGTCTTGCCCATGGTATCGGGGGATTTGGTAATAGAAATGTGGTGGATAAAGTATCTCGGCAACCCTAACATGGGCAAAAAAAATTGAAAAGAGGGGGCACCACAAGGACTTCCCAAGGCGTCACCCATCCTTGTATTACTCTTGCCCAAGCACGCTTAACCTCGGAGTTCTGATGTGATCTGATGCATTAGTGCTGGTATGATCACACCCATCATGTTGAGGGCACAATTTCTTTATGTGTTGACAGTTCACAGTCACAGCCCAGAGAGATGGCCCATTCAAAAGGCCCAATGGGCCTAACAACAACCCATCTGCTTCAACAACGAAGCATCCTCGCAAGACGTGATATCGACGCATTGTAGGGCCCTCTAATGTCCCGTGAGTTAGGTTGTCATCCTTTTCATAGCTCACGATGTACGATTCGGGATGGAAAAACAGACCAAAAGTAGAAAAAGTGGCCCAAAAATGATGAAAACATTCGATTTTGGACTCCAAAAATGGGCGCAACTGAGCAAGCTTGCTACCCTCGTCATAGAGCTCTCGGAGAGCTTTCCGACGGCATGCTGTACGCCGAGTAACTACTTACGGATCAAAAGTTATGGGCACCGGAGCGACGGAGACCTGGTCACAAGCCCTACGCCCTCGATTTGCAGGCCCAGCCTCTATGTGAAGCGAAGTTGTGTTGCCCAAGGTGACGTGGGATTCGGTCATAGAAATGTGGTGGATAAAGTATCTTGGCAACCCTAACCAGGGAAAAAAAATTTGAAAAAGGGGGTGCAACATAAGGACCTCCCAGGGGGTCACCCATCCTAGTACTACTCTTGCCCAAGCATGCTTAATTTCGGAATTCTGATGGGATCTGGAGCATTAGTGCTAGTATGATCGCCCCCGTCATGTTGAGGGCACAAATCCTTTTTGTGTTGACGGTTCACAATCCCAGCCCAGAGAGATGGCCCATTCAAAAGGCCCAATGGGCTTAACGACAACCCATATGTTTCAACAACGTAACATCCACGGAAGACATGATATCGACGCATTGTAGGGCCCTTTAATGTCACGCAAGTTAGGTTGTTGTCCTTTTAACTGCTCACGACGTACGATAAGGGATTGAAAAATAGAGCAAAAGAATAAAAGTGGCCTAAAACTGATGAAAACGGTCGATTTTGGGCTCCAAAAACGGGGGCAGCCGAGCAGGCTTGCTCCCCCAGTCGTAGAGCTCTCGGAGAGCTTTCCAACGGTATGCTGTATGTCACGTAACTTCTTGCAGATCAAAAGTTAAGGGCAACGAAGCGACGGAGATCTGGTCACAAGCCCTACGACCTCATTTTGCGGGCCCAGCCTCTACGTGAAGCGAAGTTGTCTTGTCCAATGTGCCGTGGGATTAAGTAATAGAAATATGGTGGAAAAAGTATCTTGGCAGCCCTAACTAGGGCAAAAAAAATTGAAAAAAGGGGGTGCAACATGCGGACTTCCCAGGGGGTCACCCATCCTAGTACTACTCTCGCCCAAGCACACTTAACTTCGAATTTCTGATGGGATCCAGTGCATTAGTGCTGGTATGATCGCGCCCGTCAAGTTGTGGGCACAATTTCTTTATGTGTTGACGGTTCACAGTCTCAGCCCAGAGAGATGGCCCATTCAAATGGCCCAATGGGCATAACGACAACCCATCCGCTTCAACAACGAAGCATCCTCGTAAGAAGTGATATCAACGGGCTGTAGGGCCCTCTAATGTCCCGCTAGTTAGTCTGTCTTCCTTTTAACAGCACACGACGTACGATTCGGGATGGAAAAATAGACCAAAAGAAGAAAAGTTGCCCCAAATTGATGAAAACATTTGATTTTGGGCTCCAAAAACGGGCGCAGCCGAGCAAGCTAGCTGCCCCCGTCATAGAGCTCTCGGAGAGCATTCCAACGGTATGCTGTGAACCGCGTAACTCCCTACTGATAAAAAGTTATGGGCACCGGAGCGACGGAGACCTAGTCATAAGCCCTAAGGCCTCGATTTGCGAGCCCAACCTCTACGTGAAGTGAAGTTATCTTGCCCAAGGTGCCGTGGGATTCAGTAATAGAAATGTGGTGCATAAAGTATCTTGGCAACCTTAACCGGGGCAAAAAAAATTGAAAAGGGGGAGTGCAACACGAGGACTTCCCAGGGGGTTAACCATCGTAGTACTACTCACGCCCAAGCATGCTTAACTTCGGAGTTCTGATCGGATCCGGTGCATTAGTGCTGGTATGATCACACCCGTCAT
The DNA here is from genome assembly GCA_037974665.1 of Ehretia macrophylla. Lineage (NCBI taxonomy): Eukaryota > Viridiplantae > Streptophyta > Magnoliopsida > Boraginales > Ehretiaceae > Ehretia > Ehretia macrophylla. Next base: position 16,141,036 of record CM075764.1, on the reverse strand, counting down.
GTTGTGGGCACAAATCCTTTATGTGTTGACGGTTCATAGTCCCAGCCCAGAGAGATGGCCCATTCAAAAGGCCCAAAGGGCTTAACGACAACCCATCCTCTTCAACTACGTAGCATCTTCGGAAGACATGATATCGACGCGTTGTAGGGCCCTCTAATGTCCCGTGTGTTAGGTTGTTGTCCTTTTAACAGCTCACGACGTACAATCCGGGACGAAAAAACAAAGCAAAAGAAGAAAAGTGGCCCTAAACTGATGAAAACGTTCAATTTTGGGCTCCAAAAACAGGCGCTGCCAAGCAAGCTTGTTGCCTCTGTCATAGAGCTCTTCAAGCGAATTTGTCTTGCCCAAGGTGACGTGGGATTCGGTAATATAAATGTGGTGGATAAAGTATCTTGGAAATTCTAACTGGGGCAAAAAGAATTGAAAAGGGATGGTGCGACACGAGGACTTCCTAGGGGGTCACCAATCCTAGTACTACTTTCGCCCAAGCATGCTTAATTCGGAGTTCTGATGGGATCCGGTGCATTAGTACTGGTATGATCGCACCCGTCAAGTTGAGGGCACAATTTCTTTATGTGTTGACGGTTCACAGTCCCAGCCCAGAGAGATGGCACATTCAAAAGGCCCAATGGGCATAACGAAAACCCATCCGCTTCAACAACACAGCATCCTCGTAAGAAGTGATATCGACGGGTTGTAGGGTCCTCTAATATCCCGCTAGTTAGGCTGTCGTCCTTTCAACAACACACGACGTACGATTCGGGATGGAAAAATAGACCAAAAGAAGAAAAATGGCCCGAAATTGATGAAAACGTTTGATTTTGGGATTCAAAAAGGGCGCAGCCGAGCAGGCTAGATGCCCCCTTTCGTAAAGCTCTCGGAGATCTTTCCAATGGTATGTTGTGTGCCGCGTAACTCCTTACAGATCAAAAGTTATGGGCACTGGAGCGACAGAGACCTGGTCACAAGCCCTATGCCCTCGGTTTGCGGGCCCAGCCTCTACGTGAAGCGAAGTTGTCTTGCCCAAGGTGCCGTGGGATTCGGTAATAGAAATGTGGTGGATAAACTATCTTGGCAACCTTAACCGAGGTAAAAAAATTGAAAAGTGGGGTGCAACACGAGGACTTCCCAGGGGGTCGACTATCCTAGTACTACTCTCGCCCAAGCACACTTAACTTCGGAGTTCTGATGGGATCCGGTGCATTAGTGCTGGTATGATCACACCCATCATGTTGAGGGCGCAAATCCCTTATGTGTTGACGGTTCACAGTTCCAGCCTATAGAGATGGCCCATTCAAAAGGCCCAATGGGCTTAACGACATGCCATCTGCTTCAACAACGTAGCATCCTTGGAAGATATGATATCGACGTGCTGTATAGCCCTCTAATGTCCCGCGAGTTAGGTTGTCGTCCTTTTCGCGGCTCACGACTATGATTAGGGACGGAAAAACATAGCAAAAAGAAGAAAAGTGGCTAGAAACTGATGAAAACGTTCGATTTTGGGCTCCAAATATGGGAACTGACGACTTGGCTTGCTGCCCTCATCGTAGAGCTCTCGGAGAGCTTTCCAACGGTATGCTGTGCGCCGCGTAACTCATTACGGATCAAAAGTTATGGGCACCAGAGCGACGGAGACTTGGTCACAAGCCCTATACCATTGGTTTGCGGGCCCAGCCTCTACGTGAAGGGAAGTTGTCTTGCCCAAGGTGCCGTGGGATTCAGTAATAGAAATGTGGTGGATAAAGTATCTTGGCAACCCTAATTGGGGCAAAAAAATTTGAAAATGGGTGTACAACACGAGGACTTTCCAGGGGGTCACCCATCCTAATCCTACTCTCGCCCAAGCATGCTGAACTTCGGAGTTCTGATGGGATCTGGTGCATTATTGCTAGTATGATCGCACCCGTCATGTTTAGAGTACAATTTCTTTATGTGTTGACGGTTCACAGTCACAGCCCAGAGAGATGGCCTATTCAAAAGGCCCAATAGGCCTAACGACAACCCATCCGCTTCAACAATGCAGCATCCTCGAAAGACATGATAACAACACGTTGTAGGGCCCACTAATGTCCCGCGAGTTAGGTTGTCGTCCTGTTTTCAGCTCACGACATACGATTCGGGACGGAAAAACATACCAAAAGAAGAAAAGTGGCCCGAAATTGATGAAAAAGTTCGATTTTGGACTCCAAAAATGGACGCAACTGAGCAGGCTTGCTTCCCTAGTCGTAGAGCTCTCGGAGAGCTTTCCTACGGTATGCTGTGTGCAGTGTAACTTCTTATGAATCAAAAGTTATGGGCACCAGGGCGACGGAGACCTGGTCACAAGCTCCACGCACTTGGTTTGCGGGCCCAGCCTCTACGTGAAACGAAGTTGTCTTGCCCAAGGTGCCGTGGGATTCGGTAATAGAAATGTGGTGGATAAAGTATCTTGGCAACCATAACCGGGGCAAAAAAAATTGAAAAGGGGGGTGCAACACAAGGACTTCCTAGGTGGTCACCCATCCTAGTACTGCTGTCGCCCATGCACTCTTAACTTCGGAGTTCTGATGGGATCCGGAGCATTAGTGCCGGTATGATCGCACCCGTCATATTTAGGGCACAATTTCTTTATGTGTTGACGGTTCATAGTCCCAGCCCAGAGAGATGGCCCATTCAAAAAGCCCAATGGGCTTCACGACAACCCATCCGCATCAACAACTTAGCATCCTTGCAAGACGTGATATCGACGCGTTGTAGGGTCCTCTAATGTCCCGCGAGTATGGTTGTCTTCCTTTTAACAGCTCACGAAGTACGATCCAGGATGGAAAAATAGCGCAAAAGAAGAAAAGTGGCCCGAAACTAATGAAAATGTTCGATTTTGGGTTCCAAAAATTGGCACAGTCGAGTAGGCTTGTTTGCCTTTGTCGTAGAGCTTTCGGAGAGCTTTCCAACGGTATGCTATGCGCTACGTAACTCCTTACGGTTCAAAAGTTATGATCACCGGACTGATGGAGAGTTGTTCACAAGCCCACGCCCTCGGTTTGCGGGCCCAGCCTCTACGTGAAGCGAAGTTGTCTTGCCCAAGGTGACGTGCGATTCGGTAATAGAAATATGGTGGGTAAAGTATCTTGGCAACTCTAACTGGGGCAAAAAAAATTGAAAAGGGGGTGTGCGACACGAGGACTTCCCAGGGGGTCTCCCATCCTAGTACTACTCTCGCCCAAGCACGCTTAACTTCGGAGATCTGATGGGATCCGGTGCAATAGTGCTGGTATGACCGCACCCGTCATGTTGTGGGCATAAATCCTTTATGTGTTGACGGTTCACAGTCCCAGCCTAAAGAGATGGCCTATTCAAAAGGGCCAAAGGGCTTAACGACAACCCATCCCCTTCAACAACGTAGCATCCTCGCAAGACATGATATCGATGCATTTTAGGGCCCTCTAATGTGCAGCGAGTTAGGTTGTTATCCTTGTAACATATCACGACGTACGATCTGGGACGGAAAAACATAGCAAAAGAAGAAAAGTGGCCCAAAACTGATGAAAATGTTTGAGTTTAGGCTTCAAAAACGGGCATAGCCGAGCAGGCTTGTTGCCCCCGTCGTAGAGCTCTCGGAGAGCTTTTCAACTATCACTCCCCAACCCGGCCTATAAAGGTTAGACTAGGGTGTGATCTAAACATTTAAGTCTATCTCGTACTTAACTCTTCATGAAAGTTTAACACTTAACGTTTTAGCCTAAACTCCAGAATTTTCCAAAAAACCGACAGTATAACGGCTGTAATTGGGCTCTTTTGTTTGACCTGATTCCCTAAACGCCCCAAATTTTCTAATCTCAATTTTATTTCCAACAAATATTACTATTCATCAATTGAAACGCCTACTAGTTATCTTGATGTCTCATTTGATTTATAACCTAGCATGATACTATGTCTCGTTTGTTTGTTAATCCTCGTTACAAAAGTACATGTTGATCTTAGCTTAACAATGTGGACCTGCTTAAGATTGGATAGATTCATTTTACTTAGTCCTTACCGGATACTTCATAATCCTATGATAGTTACTAACTAGTAACGATAGCAAAACGACCATAGTAGTGTCTCTCTAGTTATTATCAGTACAAGCCAAAATTAGACCCCAAATTACAACGGGGGTCTTTTACATTACAAACATCAAACAACATGAAAAGAAATAGTCTTCAAGTAGCATAGTGTTCACAAATGGCCATAATCAAGTAAAGCACATAGGACAGGCAATCATTCCAAGGAATCATCGTTAGGCATGTCGTCCTCGGGTACCTGTTCTTGATCTTCTTCACCTGAGATGATAAAAGAGGGTGAGTCCTTATGAACTCAGTGAGGGGGAACGAGAAATAGGTTTTGAAACTCATTTTCCAGTTAAACTTATGAAAATCATTTTTGCAAGCATGAATATATCACAAATAAGTACATAACAATAATATAAAATTAAAGGAAAACAATTACCCATCTTTCCTCCCCGAGGTCCTCCAGGAACCAAGCGAGAGTACTTATACACATAGTGAAAAGGATACGGTGAGCTTTTGCTCTCAGTTTATTTCCAGTATCAGTTGTTGCAGCCAACTTCAAATCATCCCCTTATCACGCCAAATGGGTGTACTCCAGATGTACCCCGAAATCTTACGACCCAACTCTCCGAGGAAGTCTAGCCCCCAAGCGAGAGGGGGAATTGGACAATGGTAGTCACGGTTGCACCAGCAAGCCCGATGCCGCCTGGTGTGCGTGAACGCTACCACGCCAGAATGAAAGGTTGCAACCTTGTATGCAATGCACATTTATGACATTTAATATATCACATTAAGAGGACAACAAAATAAGTTGCCTCCGAGCAGTCATAAGATTGTACATTGACAAGTAAACAAGCGAGGCACGATAAGACAAGTAATTTCACTTGAAAGGCACATGGAGTTATATGAACATTAAACGAGCAGCCATGTAACGCACGTAAATCAAGTCATATAACTCATTTCAAAGTTCACGTAATCAAATAACAAGATTATTCAACATGTAACGACATCTACGTGGGACCAGGTGCAAGAAAAGCCTACTTATCAACATGAAATCATCGAAATCATATTTAGGGCAACTACGGGCAGCCTACTAAACACATAATCCAAGACAACATCCAAAAGATCAACACTTAGCAAATTCACCTGGTTACTAGGGTTCCAATTCGTGCTTACCCGTGCGATTAAGCCCCAAGTCATCTCAAAATCAAACTCAAGCCATGCATCGATTAATTCAAACACCCTCAAGTATTCAAAACAGTCCACACAAAATCCCAATGCCACAATCCCAAGCATTTAACACAACAAGAGAAACTACAATAATTTTTCTAAGCATATCACTAAGTGAAACCCTCACTGCAATGGGATGTTTTCTCACAATTATTAAGACATGCAAAAAATCTCCAATTCCAGTTAATAATATTTCAAATTAAAGCTTAAGAAGTGAACTAAATTCAGAAACAAACCTCGCATCATTTGGAGTTCGGGTTCAATAGTTATAGCCAAAACAGTAAAACTGCACAAAACTGTCCAGATTTGCACACATTTCAATACTTGTCATTTTTGAGGTCCTTAGGGTCAGATTTCATGCATTTTAGATGTCATTTACTAAGTCAAAACTGGTTCGTTCCACAAGGTCAGTGAATTTGCCAAAACCTGCTTCATTTTTCCAGAATTTCCAGATTTTGACACATTTTAATGATTTGCTATTTTAAGGACTTTAGAGTCAAAATTAGCTTTGGCCTATTTCTGCAAAATATGTTCATAACTGGCAGAACTGGTTACCTACCAATTTTCACGCATGTTCAACATCATTTACCTAGCCAAAATCACCTCGCACCAACAAGACAGAAAGCTGTCACATGCACGATTACATCTAACATCACATTCTAGCCCAAAATCTTGCCATGCATGGTTGTAAAAGCTTATGAACACACATATATCTCAAGTACAAAAGCAAAGATAAACATTTAAGAGCATGCATGTGGTTTTTTGAAGGATTTTCAAGAAGTTTTAGCCCTCACCTTAGCAAAACAACAAGAAGATGCACAAGACTCTTGGTGAAGCACAAAGTTGATCTTCTTCCTTGCTTAGCCGAGACACCACTCGATTTTCTCTATTTTTCCTAGCTTAGTGACCAAGTTATTAGTAGATGCATGTGATTAGAACAAGAATAAATGAAATGGAAGCTAGCAAACTCACCTAATCCAAAATGTATGTTCAATAAGCTTGTATGTGTGTTTCTTGCAACCGAGCGTCCTTAGTCGAGCTCCCTAGCTTCTTGCTTGTCTTGATGAATCATGGAGTGATGAAGATAAACTATGGAGTATAGGAACTCAGCCAAAGCCGAGAGAGAGAGAGAAAAATGAGAGGGAGTGAGAGAAATGTGAGGAAATGAGATAAATGAAAGAAAAAATGAAAGCCTTGCAAATGATGAAGCATGTGTCGGCCTTGGGCATAGAAATTTCAGATTTGTGTCTTCAAGAAGCATGGTTTTTGAATTTCCTAGCATGGTCAAGGAGCTTATGTCGAGATTGGAAGCTTTGAGGAGGTCTTTGAGCTAATTGTTTATGCATTTGTGTCATAGAATTGTCATAGAATGTTTGAGGAATAAATTGAAATATGCAAGCAAGCACAAAAGCTCAAAAAGTGGTCGGCCAAGGCATGAAAAATCTGAATCTTTGTCATCTTTTGAGCTTTATTTAATTGTGTGTTGAAAGTGCAAAAAGAATAAGGAATAAAGAATAAGGAATGTCTAGCTTTTTGTGAGATTTTGTCTTCTAGTGGGTTGAATTAGTAATTTAATAATAGTTAGTGGAATTCGTAGGATCAATTAATGACCTAGTGCTTTGTGTAAGATGCTTTCTTGACTAGCGTGAGGGCACGCTTTCCTAGGTCTATGGCACACATTACGAGACGAACGCACGTTTTCTAAGTAAATGCAAGTAACCCTAATGAATGCACGTAATTCAATGCAAGGCACATAAAATGAAACATGATTCTTAAATCTAGGTTAAGGCACGTAAATATAGGCTAAGGCACGCGAAATCAGGTATCGTATGCAAATCGAGGTCGGCCCTCACACTAACGGTATGTTGTGCGCTGCGTAACTCCTTACAGATCAAAAGTTATAGGAACCGGAACGACGGAGACCTGGTCACAAGCCTTACGCCCTCGGTTTGCGGGACTAGCCTCTACGTGAAACGAAGTTGTCTTGCCCAAGGTGCCGTGGGATTCAGTAATAGAAATGTGGTGGATAAATTATGTTGGCAACCCTAACCGGGGAAAAAAAAATTGAAAATGGGGGTGCAACACGACGACTTCCTAGGGGGTCGCCCATCCTAGTACAACTCTCGCCCAAGCATGCTTAACTTTTGAGTTTTGATGGGATCCTGTGCATTAGTGCTGGTATGATCGCACCCGTCATGTTGAGGGCACAATTTCTTTATGTGTTGACAGTTCACAGTCCCGTCCCAAAGAGATGGACCATTCAAAAGGCCAATGGGCTTAATGACAACCCATCCGCTTCAACAACGTAGTATCCTCGTAAGAGTTGATATCAACGCGTTGTAGGTCCCTCTAATGTCCCGTGAGTTAGGTTATCTTCCTTTTAACAACTCACAACGTACGATCCAGGACGGAAAAACAACGCAAAAGAAGAAAAGTGACCCGAAACTAATGAAAACGTTCAATTTTGGGTTCCAAAAATGGGCACAGCTGAGCAGGATTGCTGCCCCCGTCGTAGAGCTCTCGGAGAGCTTTCCAATGGTATGTTGTGTGTCGCGTAACTCCCTACGGATCAAAAGTTATGGGCATCGGAGCGACGGAGACTTGGTCATAAGCCCTACGCCCTCAGTTTGCGGGCCCAGCCTCTATGTGGAGCGAGGTTGTCTTGCCCAAGGTGCCGTGGGATTCAGTAATAGACATGTGGTGGATAAAGTATCTTGGCAACCCTAACCGGGGCAAAAAAAATTGAAAAGGGGGGTGCAACACAAGGACTTCCCAAGGGATCACCCATCCTAGTACTACTCTCACCCAAGCATGCTTAATTTCGGAGTTCTTATGGGATCCGGTGCATTAGTGCTAGTATGATCGCACCCGTCATATTGAGGGTACAATTTATTTATGTGTTGACGGTTCACAGTCCCAGCCCAGAGAAATGGCCCATTCAAAAGGACCAATGGGCTTAACGACAACCCATCCGCTTCAACAACGTAGCAACCTCGCAAGACGTGATATCGACGCGTTGTAGGGCCCTCTAATGTCCTGCAAATTAGGTTGTAGTCCTTTTAACAGCTCACGACGTACGATTTGGGGCGGAAAGACAGACCAAAAGAAGAAAAGTGGCCCAAAATTGATGAAAACATTCAATTTTGGACTCAAAAAATGGGCGCAGCCAAGCAGGCTTGCTGCCCTGTCGTAGAACTCTCGGAGAGATTTCGAACGGTATGCTGTGCGCCGCGTAACACATTACGGATCGAAAGTTATGGGCACCGGAGCGACGAAGACCTAGTAACAAGCCCTACGCCCTCGGTTTGCGGGCCCAACATCTACGTGAAGCGAAGTTGTCTTGCCCAAGGTACCGTGGGATTCGGTAATAGAAATGTGGTGGATAAAGCATCTTGGCAAACCTAACCGGGGGAAAAAATTGAAAAGGGGGGTGCAACACGAGGACTTCCCAGGGGGTCACCTATCCTAGTACTACTATCGCCCAAGCACACTTAACTTCGGAGTTCTGATGGGATGCGGTGCATTAGTGCTAGTATGATCGCACCCGTTTTGTTGAGGGCACAGATTCTTTTTGTGTTGACGGTTCACAGTCCCATCCCAAAGAGATTGCCCATTCAGAAGGCCCAATGGGCTTAACGAAAACCCATCCGCTTCAACAACGGAGCATCCTCGCAAGACGTGATATTGACGCGTTGTAGGGCCCTCTAATGTCCTTTGAGTTAGGTTGTCGTCCTTTTCGCAGCTCACGACGTACGATCCACGACGGAAAAACATTGAAAAAGAAGAAAAGTGTCCAGAAACTGATGAAAACGTTAGATTTTGGGCTCCGAAAAAAGGTACAACTGTGAGGCTCGACCCCGAATAACGTATGTTACCTTGATTTGCGTGCCATCGACCAAGAATGATATGACTGACCTTGGATTACGTGCCCTGTCTTGGTTTTTGTGCATGCCTCGTCATTCGTGCCTTGACCTAGAATTATGTGCCTTAATCCTCGACTTATGTGCCCCGACTTTGAATTGCGTGCATTATCTCGTTTTGTGTGCCCTGACCTTGAATTGCATGTCCTAACCTAGGTTTAAGAGTCGTACCTCCATTTACGTGCATTGCATTGAATTACGTGCCTTGTATTGGTTGACGTATATTTACCTAGGGTTGCGTGCATTTGCATTGGAATCTGTGCATTTATCTTGAAGTACGTGCATTAGTCTTGAAGTTCGTGTCTTACCTCGTAGTTCGTGCCACCACGTTAATCAAGAAAGAATCCTACACAAAGCACTAGACACTTAAATAATCCTACACAATCCACTAACCAATATTATATTCCTAATTCAAATTCTCTACAAACTCCACTAATAATAAAATAATACTAAACTATTCCTACATTTCCCACTATCTATTATTCTATTCATAATTCAACTCATCAACAAACATTCATATATTTTATTCTACCTAGATTCCCTAAATTCCCAACATTCCTATGACAATTCTATGACACAAATGCATAAAAATTAACCCAAAACCCTACCCAATGCACCCAAAATCTTGACATATGCATATGCCCATGCTAGGATGATTCAAATTGTGCTTCTTGGAGACACAAATCTGATTTTTGCATGCCCAAGGCCAACATTTGCATCACCAATAGCAAAAGCTTCTATTTTCTCTCATTTCTCTCACTCTCCTCACAATTCTCTCTCTCCCTCTCATTCTTCTCTCTCAATCTCGGTTTTGGCTGAGTTCTCTCACTTCATAGCTCATCTTCATCACACCATAGTTAGTCAAGACAAGCAACAGGCAATGAAACTCGCCCAAGCTAGCTAAGATGCAAGAATCACACATGCAAGCTTTTTGAACAACCATTTCGGTCTTGGTGAGTTTGCTATGTTCCATTTCTTTTCTTCTTGTTCTAACCACATGCATCTACTAAGAACTTGGTCTCTAAGCTAGGAAAAATAGAGTGAAATCGGGTGGTGTCTTGGCTAAGCAAGGAAGAAGAAGAAATTTGTGCTTCATCAAGTTTTGTGCATCTTCTTATTGATTTGCTAAGGTGAGGGCTAAAACTTCTTGAAAATCCTTCAAAAATCCACATGCGTGTTCTTAAATGTATGCCTTTGCTTCTGTACTTGAGCTATATGTGTGTTCATAAGCTTTTACAACCATGCATGGCAAGATTTCGGCTTGAGAATGATGATAGATGAAATTGGGTTTGGTGATAGCTCTTTGTCTTGTTGTTACGAGGTGAGTTTGGCTAGGAAAATGATGTTGAAAATGCATGAAAATTGGTAGGTAACTAGTTTTGTCAGTTTTGAACATTTTTCACAGAAATAGGCCAAAGCTAATTTTGACTCTAAGATCCTCAAAATGGCAAATTATTGAAATGTGTCCAAATCTGAAAATCTGGAAAAATGAAGCAGGTTTTGCCAGATGCACTGACCTTGTGGAACGAACCAGTTTTGACTTAGTAAATGATGCCCAAAATGCATGCAATTTGGTGTGATATTAGATTTTTCAGTTTTGGACGTTTTTGTCAGAAATGGACCAAGGCTAAATCGGACCCTAAAGACCTCAAACACGACAATTCTCGAAATGTGTGCAAATCTGGACAGTTTTGTGCCATCCCCCTGTTTTGGCTATAACTATTGATCTCGAACTTCAAATGATGCAAGGTTTGTTTCTGATTTTAGTTCACTTCTTAAGATTTAATTTGACATCTTATTCACTGGAATTGGAGATTTTTTGCTTGTCTTAATGATTGTGAGAAAACAGCCTATTGCAGTAAGGGTTTCACTTAGTGTTATGCTTAGAAAAATTGTTGTAACTTCTCTTGTTGAATTAAATGCTTGGGATTGTGACTTTGAGATGTTGTGTGGACTGTTTTGAGTACTTGGGGATGTTTGAATTAATTGATGTATGGTTTCAGATTGACTTTGAGTTGACTTGGGGCTTAATTGCACGGGTAAGCACGAAATGGAAACCCTAGTGATTAGGCGAACTTGCTAAGTGTTGATCCTTTGAATATTGAGTGTAATTATATGTTTAGTAGGCTGCCTGTAGTTGCCTTATAGCCCTAAATGTGATTTTGATTCGTTGCATGTTGACAAATGGGCCTTTCTTGCATCCGAACCACGTAGATTATTGTTGCATGTTGAATAACCTTATTATTTGATTACGTGGACATTGAAATGAGTTATATGACCTGATTTATGTTCGTTACATGTGGCTGCCCGTTTAATGTTCATATAACTCCATATGCTTTTCAAGTGAAATTACTTGTCTTATCGTGCCTCGCTTGTTTATTTGTCAATGTGCAATCTTATGACTGTCCGGAGGCAACCTACTTTGTTGTCCTCCTAATGTGATATATTAAATGTCATAAATGTGCATTGCATCCAAGGTTGCAACCTTTCATTCTAGCATGGTAGCGTTCACGCACACCGGGCAGCATCGGGCTTGCTAGTGCAACCGTGACTACCATTGTCCAATTCCCTCTCTCGCTTTGGGGCTAGACTTTCTCAGAGAGTTGGGTCGTAAGATTTTGGGGTACATCTGGAGTACACCCACTTGGCGTGTTAAGGGGATGATTTGAAGTCGGCCGCAACAACTGAGAGCAAAAGCTCACCGTATCCTTTTCACTATGTGTATAAGTACTGTCGCTTGGTTCCTAGAGAACCTTGGGGAGGAAAGACTGGTAATTGTGTTCCTTTACTTTATATTATTGTTATGTACTTAATTGTATTATATTCATGCTTGCAAAAGGATTTTCATAAGTTGAACTGGAAAATGAGTTTCAAAACCTATTTCTCGTTCCCCCTCGCTGAGTTCATAAGGACTCACCCTCTTTTTTGTCACAAGTGCAGCAGATTTGGAACAAGTACCCGAAGTAAATGTGCTTGTTGATGATTCCTTGGAGTGACTACGTGTTTTGTGCTTTGCCTGAAAGTGGTTGCTATATGGATATTGTGTTTGATTGCAAACTGTTCATTTTATTGACGTAAATGACCCCGTTGTAATTTGGGTCTAATTTTGGCTGTACTAATTGTAGCCGGACGAACTCTTTATTTGGTTGTTTACTTTCGTCATTTAATTAGTAGTTATCGTAGGTGTTTGAACCGCTAGGTGAAGAAGTAAATAATGTAACTCTACTCAATCTCACCTAGTGATCATGCACAAGCTAAAGGATAAAATGTACTTGCATGATAGGAAATTGACAAATAAACAGGACATAGTTATCATGTTAGGCTTATTAACCAAACGAGACTTTCAAGATAAACTAGTAGGCATATCGGTTGGTGACAAAATATGAGTTCTTAATGGAATTGGATTAATGATTGGAATAATTGAGGCGTTTAGAAATTAGGTCAAACTAAGGAGCCAATTACAGCCGTTATGCTGCCGGTTTTTCAAAAAATTTTGGAGTTCTAGGTTAACGTTAAGCGTTAAACGTTAAACCTTAATGAACGGTTAAGTACGTGAAATGATATGAACGTTTAGATCACACCCTAGTCTAACCTCTATAGGTCGGATTGGGGTGTGACACCTTATATTAGAATGGTATCAGAGCTTAGTTTAGTAACTAGGCATTAGTCGGGTTCAACTCTCGGACCATGGGTAGAAGCCCTAAGGTAATTATGATATCTTGTTTATATGTGTTAATGTGTGCTAATGTGCTTTAATTGCTTTGAGCATTGAATATTATGTGCTTTTGAGGACCATATGTATTATGTGTCATGCACACCAACACGTTAGTGACCTCGATAATACATGCATGCTTTTATACTCATTCCTTGATACATGTGCATGTTATATAACCGTGAATGACTGTTTATACACATAGATAGTTAGGATTAGGACTTTCAGGGAAGTGAATTTGTGCAGGACGAACGAAAAGGCTCGGTTAGAGATTTCTCGCATCTTCACAAGTACTCGATGGATCGTATGTATTATTGGATATGCATATATAAAATGCGTAGCACATGTATAAATGTTGAGGTAAAATTATCTCCTTATATTTGGAATACACATGCCTGTGATTAAGTTATCAATTTTATGACTATGAAGTTTTGATTCTGTTAAACCGTTCTTCTCATTGTGGTTCAAGTATAAAGGTTAAAGACATGCTACTTCCTTAGATATAAGGGTATACTATTAAATATGTAGAATAGTTTATATTCTCATGTGCTGATAGTGGAAGTTGACTTGGAGGTTTCTTTGAATCCATTTCTCACAAGACGTGATATTGACGACAATCCATCCGCTTCAACAACGTAGGATCCTCGCAAGACGAGATATTGACGCGTTTTAGGGCCCTCTAATGTCCCGTGAGTTAGGTTGTCATCCTTGTAACAGCTCACGACGTATGATCCGGGACGGAAAAATAGAGCAAAAGAAGAAAAGTAGCCCGAAACTGAAGAAAACGTTCGATTTTGGCCTCAAAAAATGGGCGCAGCCGAGCAGGCTTGTTGCCCTAGTCGTAGAGCTCTCGGAAATCTTTATAACGGCATGTTGTGCGCCGCGTAACTCCTTACGGATAAAAAGTTATGGGCACCGGAGCGACGGAGACCTGGTCACAAGCCCTAAGCCCTCGGTTTGCAAGCCCAGCCTCTACGTGAAGTGAAGTTGTCTTCCCCAAGGTGCCATGGGATTCGGAAATAGAAATGTGGTGGATAAAGAATCTTGCCACCCCTAACCGGGGCAAAAAAAATTAAAAAGGGGGGTGCACCACGAGAACTTCCCCAGGGGTCACCCATCCTAGTACTACTCTCGCCCAAGCACGCTTAACTTCGGAGTTCTGATGGGATATGGTGTATTAGTGCTGGTATGATCGCACCCATCATATTGTGGGCACAAATCCTTTATGTGTTGACGGTTTACAGTCTCAGCCCAAAGAGATGGCCCATTCAAAAGGCCCAATGGGCTTAATAACAACCCATCCGCTTCAACAACGCAGCATCCTCGTAAGACGTGATATCAACGTGTGGTGGGGCATTGTAATATCAAGCTAGTTAGGTTGTCGTCCTTTTAATAGCTGACGACGTACGATCCGGGATGAAAAAACAGAGCAAAAGTAGAAAAGTGGCCCAAAATTGATTAAAACGTTTGATGTTGGGCTCCAAAAATAGGCGCAGCAAGGTAGGTTGGCTACCCCCGTCGTAGAGCTCTCGGATTCCTTTCCAACGTATGTTGTGCGTCACGTAACTCCTTACGGATTAAAAGTTATAGGCACCAGAACGACGGAGACCTGGTCACATGCCCCACGCCCTCGGTTTGAGGGCCCAACCTCTACGTGAAGTTAAGTTGTCTTTCCCAAGGTGCCTTGGGATTTGGTATAAGAAATGCGGTGGATAAAGAATCTTGGCAACCCTAACCGGGGCAAAAAAATTGAAAAGGGGGGGTGCAACACGAGGACTTCCCAGGGGGTCACCCATCCTAGTACAACTCTCACCGAAGCACGCTTAACTTCGGAGTTCTGATGGGATCCGGTGCATTAGTGCTGGTATGATCGCAGCCGCCAAGTTGAGGGCATAATTTCTTTATGTGTTGACAGTTCATAGTCCCAGCCCAGATAGATGGCCCTTTCAAAAGGCCCAATGGGCTTAACAACAACCCATCCGCTTCAACAACGCAGCATCCTCGCAAGACGAGATATCTACGCGTTGTAGGGCCATCTAATGTCCAGCGAGTTAGGTTGTTGTCCTTTTTACAGCTCACGACGTACGATTCAGGACGACAAAATATACCAAAAGAAGAAAAATGGTGCAAAATTGATGAAAACGTTCAATTTTGGACTACAAAAACGGGCGCAGCTTAGCAGGCTTCCTGCCCTTGTCGTAGAGCTCTGGAAGAGCTTTCCAACGGTATGTTGTACGCCGCGTAACTCCTTACGGATCAAAAGTTATGGGTACCGGAGCAACGGATACCTGGTCACAAGCCCGACACCCTCAGTTTGCAAGCCCAGCCTCTACGTGAAGTGAAGTTTTCTTGCCCAAGGTACCGTAGAATTCGGTAATAGAAATGTGGTGCATAAAATATCTTGGGAACCCGAACTGGGGCAAAAAAATTTGAAAATGGGGGTGCAACACGAGGACTTCTCAAGGGGTCACCTATCCTAGTACTATTCTCGCCCAAGCATGCTTAACTTCGGAGTTCTGATGGGATCCGGTGCATTAGTGCTTGTATGATCGCACCTGTCATGTTGAGGGCACAATTTCTTTATGTGTTGACGGTTCACAGTCGCAGCCTAGGGAGATGGCCCATTCAAAAGGCACAATGGGCTTAACGACAACCCATCCGCATCAACAATGCAGCATCCTCGCAAGACGAGATATCTACGCATTGTAGAGCCATCTAATGTCCAGCAAGTTAAGTTGTCGTCCTTTTTACAGCACACGACGTACGATTCGGGACGAAAAAATAGACCAAAATAAGAAAAATGGCACAAATTGATGAAAACGTTCGATTTTGTACAACAAAAACCGGCGCAGTTGAGCAGGCTTGCTTCCCTCGTCGTAGAGCTCTTAGAGTGCTTTCCAACGGTATGCTGTGCGCCGAGTAACTCCTTACAGATCAAAAGTTATGGGCACCGAAGCGACGGAGACCTGGTCACAAGCCCTACGCCCTCGGTTTGCAGGCCTAGCCTCTACGTGAAGCGAAGTTGTCTTGCCCAAGGTACCGTGGGATTCGATCATCGAAATGTGGTGGATAAAGAATCTTGGCAACCCTAACCGGGGCAAAAAAAAATTGAAAAGGGGCGTGCGACACGAGGATTTCCCATGTGGTTACCCATCCTAGTACTACTCTAGCCCAAGCACGCTTAACTTCGGAGTTCTGATGGAATCCGGTGCATTAGTGCTGGTATGATCGCACGCGTCATGTGGAGGGTACAAATCCTTTTTGTGTTGATGGTTCACAGTCCCAGCACAGAGAGATGGCCCATTCAAAAGGCCCAATGGGCTTAACGACAACCCATCCGCTTCAACAATGTAGTATCGTTGCAAGACGTGATATCGATGCATTGTAGGGCCCTCTAATGTCCCGCGAGTTAAGTTGTCATCCTTTTAACAGCTCACGACGTATGATCCGGGATTGAAAAACATAGTGAAAGAAGAAAAGTGGCCTGAAACTAATGAAAATGTTCAATTTTGGGCTACAAAAATCGGCAAAGCCAAGTAGGCTCGCTGCCCCAGTCGTAGAGCTCTCGGAGAGCTTTCCAACGGTATGCTGTGCGCCACGTAACTCCTTACAGATCAAAAGTAAAGGCCACCGGAGCGATAGAGACATGGTCACAAGCCCTACGCCCTCAGTTTGCGAGTCCAACCTCTACGTGAAGCGAAGTTGTGTTGCCCAAGGTGCCGTGGGATTCGGTAATAGAAATGTGGTAGGTAAAGTATCTTGGCAACCCTAACTGGGGCAAAAAAATTTGAAAAGAGGGGGTGCAACACGAGGACTTCCCAGGGGGTCACCTATCCTAGTACTACTCATGCCCAAGAACGCTTAACTTCGGAGTTCTGATGGGATCCGGTGCATTAGTCCTGGTATGATCGCTCCCGTCATGTTGCGGGCACAAAACCTTTATGTGTTGACGGTTCACAAGCCCAGTCCAGAGAGATGGCCTATTCAGAAGGCCCAAAGGGCTTACCGACAACCCATCCCCTTCAACAGCGTAGCATCCCTGCAAGACGTGATATCGATGCATTTTAGGGCCCTCTAATGTCCAGCGAGTTAGGTTGTCGTCGTTGTAACAGCTCACGACGTACGATCCGGGATGGAAAAACTGAGTGAAAGAAGAAAAGTGGCCTAAAAATGATGAAAATGTTAGATTTTGGGCTTCAAAAACTGGCACAGCCGAGCAGGCTTGTTGCCCCGTCGTAGAGCTCTCGTAGAGCTTTCCAACAGTATGTAGTGCACCGCGTAACTCTTTACAGATCAAAAGTTATGGGCACCGGAGCGACGGAGACCTGGTCACAAGCCCTACGCCCTCGGTTTGTGGGCCCAGCCTCTACGTGAAGCAAAGTTGTCTTGCCCAAGGTGCCGTGGGATTCGGTAATAGAAATGTGGTGGATAAAGTATCTTGGCAACCCTAATCAGGGCGAAAAAAATTGAAAAGGGGGGTGCAACACGAGAACTTTCCAGGGGGTCGCCCAGCCTAGTACTGCTCTCGCCCAAGCATGCTTAACGTCGGAGTTCTGATGGGATCTGTAGCATTAGTGCTGGTACGATCACACCCGTCATATTGAGGGCACAATTTCTTTATGTGTTGACAGTTCACAGTCGCAGCCTAGAGAGATGGCCCAATCAAAAGGCCCAATGGGCTTAACGACAACCCATCCGCTTCAACAACGCAGCATCCTTGCTAGATGAGATATCGACATATTGTAGGGCCCTCTATTGTCCAGCGAGTGAAGTTGGTTGTTCTTTTAACTGCTCACGACGTACAATCTGGGATCGAAAAACAGAGCAAAAGAAGAAAAGTGGCCCAAAACTACCGAAAACGTTCGATTTCGGGCTACAAAAAGGGGCAAAGCCAAGTAGGCTCATTGCCCTAGTCGTAGAGCTCTCGGAGAGCTTTCCAACGGAATGCTGTGTGCTGCGTAACTCCGTACAAATCAAAAGTTAAGGGCACCGGAGCGACAGAGACCTGGTCACAAGCCCTACGCCCTCGGTTTGCTGGCCCAGCCTCTACGTGAAGCGAAGTTGTCTTGCCCAAGGTATCGTGGGATTCGGTAATAGAAATGTGGTGGGTAAAGTATCTTGGCAACCATAACTGGGGCAAAATAAATTGAAAATGGAGGGTGCAACACGAGGACTTCCCAGGGGGTCACCCATCCTAATACTACACTTGCCCAAGCACGCTTAACTTCGGAGTTCTGATGGGATCCGGTGCATTAGCGCTGGTATGATCGCACCCGTCATGTTCTGGGCACAAATCCTTTATGTGTTGACGGTTCACAGGCCCAGCCCAGAGAAATGGCCCATTCAAAAGGCCCAAAGGTCTTAACGACAACCCATCCCCTTCAACAGTGTAGCATCCCCACAAGACGTGATATCGACGCATTTTAGGGCCCTCTAATGTCCAGCGAGTTAGGTTGTCGTCCTTGTAACAGCTCACGACGTACGATCCGGGACGGAAAAATCGAGCGAAAGAAGAAAAGTGGCCCAAAACTGATGAAAATGTTTGATTTTGGGCTTCAAAAATGGTCACAACCGAGCAAGCTTGCTGCCCCGTCGTAGAGCTCCCGGAGAGCTTTCCAACGGTATACTGTGCGCCACGTAACACTTTACAGATCAAAAGTTATGGGCACCGGAGCGACAGAGTCCTAGTCACATGCCCTACGCCCTCGGTTTACGGAACCTGCCTCTACATGAAGCGCAGTTGTCTTGCCCAAGGTGCCATGGGATTCAGTAATAGAAATGTGATGGATAAAGCATCTTGGAAAGGCTAACCGGGGCAAAAAAAATTGAAAAGGGGGATGCAACATGAGGACTTCACAGGGGGTCACCCATCCCAGTACTACTATTGCCCAAGAACGCTTAACTTCGGAGTTCTGATGGGATCCGGTGCTTTAGTGTTGGTATGATCGCACCCGTCATGTTGTGGGCACAATACCTTTATATGTTGACGGTTCACAAGCCCAGCCTAGAGAGATGGCCTATTCACAAGGCCCAAAGGGCTTAATGACAACCCATCCCCTTCAACAACGTAGCATCCCCACAAGACGTGATATCGACGCATTTTAGGGCCCTCTAATGTCTAGCGAGTTAGGTTGTCATCCTTGTAACAGCTCATGGTTTACGATCCGGGACGGAAAAACAGAGTAAAATAAGAAAAGTAGCCCGAAACTGATGAAAATGTTCAATTTTGGGCTTCAAAAATCGGCGCAGCCGAGCAGGCTTGTTGCCCCGTCATAGAGCTCTCAAAGGGCTTTCCAACAGTATGTTGTGCGCCGCGTAACTCTTTACGTTTCAAAAGGTATGGGCACCGGAGCGACAGAGACCTGGTCACAAGCCCCACGCCCTCGGTTTGCGGGCCCAGCCTCTACGTGATGCAAAGTTGTCTTGCCCAAGGTGCCGTGGGATTCGGTAATAGAAATGTGGTGGATAAATTATCTTGGAAACCCTAACAGGGGCAAAAAAATTGAAAAGGGGGTGCAACACGAGGACTTCCCAAAGGGTCGCCCATCCTAGTACTACTCTCGCCCAAGCATTCTTAACGTCGGAGTTCTGATGGGATCTGTAGCATTAGTACTGGTATGATCGCACCCGTCTTATTGAGGGCACAATTTCTTTATGTGTTGACGGTTCACAGTCGCAGCCCAGAGAGATGGCCCATTCAAAAAGCCCAATGGGCTTAACGACAACCCATCCGCTTCAACAATGCAGCATCCTTGCAAGATGAGATATCGACGCATTGTAGGACCCTCTAATGTCCAGCGAGTTAAGTTGTCGTCCTTTTAACAACTCACGACGTACGATCCGGGATCGAAAAACAGAGCAAAAGAAGAAAAATGGCCCGAAACTAATGAAAACGTTCGATTTTGGGCTACAAAAATGGGCAAAGCCAAGTAGGCTCCCTGCCCCAGTCGTAGAGCTCTCGGAGAGCTTTCCAACGGAATACTGTGTGCCGCGTAAGTCCTTACAAATCAAAAGTAAAGGGCACCGGAGCGACAGAGACCTGGTCACAAGCCTTACGCCCTCAGTTTGCGGGCCAAGCCTCTACGTGTAGCGAAGTTTTCTTGCCCAAGGTATCGTGGGATTCGGTAATAGAAATGTGCTGGATAAATTATCTTGGCAACCGTAACTAGGGCAAAAAAAATTGAAAAGGAGGGGTGCAACACGAGGACTTCCCAGGGGGTCACCCATCCTAATACTACATTTGCCCAAGCACGTTTAACTTCGTAGTTCTGAAGGGATCCGGTGCATTAGTGATGGTATGATCGCACCCGTCATCTTGTGGGCACAAATCCTATATGTGTTGACGGTTCACAGGCCCAGCCCAAAGAGATAGCCCATTCAAAAAGCCCAAAGGTCTTAACGACAACCCATCCCCTTCAACAGCGTAGCTTCCCCGCAAGACATGATATCGACGCATTTTAGGGCCCTCTAATGTCCAGCGAGTTAGGTTGTCGTCCTTGTAACAGCTCACGACATACGATCCGGGACGGAAAAATCGAGCGAAAGAAGAAAAGTGGCATGAAAATGATGGAAATGTTCGATTTTGGGCTTTAAAAATGGGCGCGGCCGAGCAAGCTTGTTTCCTCGTCGTCGAGCTCTCAGAGAGCTTTCCAACTGTATGATGTGCGCCGCGTAACTCCTTACTGATCAAAAGTTATGGGAACTGGAGCGACGGACACCTGGTTACAAGCCCTACGCCCTCGGTTTGCGGGCCCAGCCTCTACGTGAAGTAAAGTTGTCTTGCCCAAGGAGCCATGGGATTCAGTAATAGAAATGTGGTGGATAAAGTATCTTGGCAACCCTAACAGGGGCAAAAAAAATTGAAAAGGTGGGTGCAACACAAGGACTTCCCACGTGGTCACCCATCCTAGTACTACTCTCGCCCAAGCATGCTTCACTTCAGAGTTCTAATGGGATCCGGAGCATTAGTGCTGATATGATCGGACCTGTCGTATTAAGGGCACAATTTCATATTGTGTTGACGGTTCACAGTCCCAGCCTAGAGAGATAGCCCATCCAAAAGGCCCAATGGGCTTAACGACAACCCATCCGCTTCCACAACGCAGCATCCTCACAGGACGTGATATTGACGCGTTGTAGGGCCCTCTTATATCCCCCGAGTTAGGTTGTCCTCCTTTTAACATCTCACTGCATACGATTTGTGGCGAAAAGACAGACCAAAAGAAAAAAAATGGCCCAAAATTGATGAAAACGTTTGATTTTGCACTCCAAAAATAGGCGCAGCTGAGCAGGCCTGCTGCCCCCGTCGTAGAGGTTTTGGAGAGCTTTCTAACGGTATGTTGTGCTCCACATAACACCTTACGAATCAAAAGTTAAGGGCACCGGAGCCACGGAGACCTCGCCACAAGGCCTACGCCCTCGGTTTGTGGGCCCTGCCTCTACGTGAAGCGAAGTTGTCTTGCCCAAGGTGCCGTGGGATTCGGTAATAGAAATGCGGTGGATAAAGAATCTTGGCAACCCTAACCGGGGAAAAAAAAAAATTGAAAAGGGGGGTGCAACACCAGGACATCCCAGGGGATCACCCATCCTAGTACTACTCTCGCCCAAGCACGCTTAACTTCGGAGTTCTGATGGGATCCAGTGCATTAGTGCTGGTATGATAGCAACTATCATGTTGAGGGCACAATTCCTTTATGTGTTGATGGTTCACAGTCCCAACCCAGAGAGATGGCCCATTCAAAAGGCCCAATGGACTTAACGACAATCCATCCGCTTCAACAACGTAGCATTCTCGCAACACGTGATATCGACGCATTGTAGGGCTCTCTAATGTCTGGCGAGTTAGGTTGTCGTCCTTTTAACAGCTCACGACGTACGATTCGTGACGAAAAAACAGAGCAAAAGAAGAAAAGTGGCCCGAAACAGATGAAAACGTTCGATTTTGGGCTCCAAAAATGGGCACTGTTGACCAGGCTTGCTTCGCCCGTCGTAGAGTTCTCGGAGAGCTTTCCAACGGCATGGTGCGCTCCACGTTACTCCTGACGGATCGAAAGTTATTGGCACCGGAGCGACGGAGACCTGGTCACAAGCCCTTCGCCCTCAGTTTGCTGGCCCAACCTCTACGTGAAGTGAAGTTGTCTTGCCAAGATGCCGTTGGATGCGATAATAGATATGTGGTAGATAAAGTATCTTGGCAACCCTAACCGGGGCAAAAAAAATTGAAAAGGGGGGTGCAACACGAGGACTTCCCAAGGAGTCACCTATCCTAGTACTACTCTCGCCCAAGCATGATTAACTTCGGAGTTCTAATGGGATCCGGTGTATTAGTGCGGGTATCATCGCACCCGTCATGTTGAGGGCACAATTTCTTTATGTGTTGATGGTTCATAGTCGCAGCCCAGAGATATGGCCCATTCAAAAGGCCCAATGGGCTTAACGAACATGGATCTGATTCAGCAGCGCAGCATCCTCGCAGGACGTGATATCTACACGATGCTGGCCCTCTAATGTCCCGCGAGTTAGGTTGTCGTTCTTTTAACAGCTCCCGACGTACAATCTAGGATAAAAAAACAGAGCAAAAGAAGAAAAGTGGCCCGAAACTACTGAAAACGTACGATTTTGGGCTACAAAAAGTGGCAAACCCAAGTTGGCTCGCTGCCCCAGTCGTAGAGCTCTCGGAGAGCTTTCCAACGGAATGCTGTGTGCCGCGTAACTCCTTACAAATCAAAAGTTAAGGGCACCAGAGCGACAGAGACCTGGTCACAAGCCCTACGCCCCCGGTTTGTGGGCCCAGCCTCTACGTGAAGTGAAGTTGTCTTGCCCAAGGTATCGTGGGATTCGGTAATAGAAATGTTGTGGGTAAAGTATCTTGGCAACCCTAACTGGGGCAAAAAAAATTGAAAAGGGGGGGTGCAACACGAGGACTTCCCAAGGGGTCACCCATCCTAATACTACACTTGCCCAAGCACGCTTAACTTCCGAGTTCTGATGGGATCCGGTCCATTAGCGCTGGTATGATCGCACCCGTCATGTTGTGGGCACAATACCTTTATGTGTTGACAGTTCACAAGCCCAGCCCAGAGAGATGGCCTATTCACAAGGCCCAAAGGGCTTAATGACAACCCATCCCCTTCAACAACGTAGCATCCCCACAAGACGTGATATCGACGCATTTTAGGGCCCTCTAATGTCCAGCGAGTTAGGTTGTCGTCGTTGTAACAGCTCACGACGTACGATCCGGGATGGAAAAACTGAGTGAAAGAAGAAAAGTGGCCTAAAAATGATAAAAATGTTAGATTTTGGGCTTCAAAAACTGGCACAGCCGAGCAAGCTTGTTTCCCCATCGTAGAGTTCTCAGAGAGCTTTCCAACGGTATGATGTGCGCTGCGTAACGCCTTACGGATCAAAAGTTATGGGCACCGGAGCGACGGAGACCTGGTCACAAGCCCTATGCCCTCGGTTTGTGGGCCCTGCCTCTACGTGAAGCGAAATTGTCTTGCCCAAGGTGCCATGGGATTTGTTAATAGAAATGTGGTGGATAAATTATCTTGGCAACCCTGACAGGGGCAAAAAAAATTGAAAAGAGGGGGTGAAACACGAGGACTTACCAGGGGGTCACCTATCCTAGTACTACTCTTGCCCAAGATTGTTTAACTTTGAAATTCTGATGGGATCCGCTGCATTAGTGCTTGTATGATCGCACCCCTCATGTTGTGGGCACAAATCCCTTATGTTTTGACGGTTCACTATCCCAGCCCAGAGAGATTGTCCATTAAAAAGACCCAATGGGCTTAACGACAACCCATCCGCTTCGACAACGTAGCATCTTCACAATACGTGATATTGAGGCATTGTAGGGCCCTCTAATGTCCAGCAAGTTAGGTTGTCGTCCTTTTAACAACTCACGACGTACGATCCAGGGCGGAAAAACAGAGCCAAAGAAGAAAAGTGGCCCGAAACAGATGAAAATGTTCGATTTCGGGATTCAAAAATGGGCGCAGCCGAGCAGGCTTGTTGCCCCGTCGTAGAGCTCTCAAAGAACTTTCCAACGGCATGATGTGAGCCGCGTAACTCCTTACTGATCACAATTTATGGGCACCGGAGCGACGGAGACCTGGTCATAAGCCTTACCCCCTTGATTTGCGGGCCCAGCCTCCACGTGAAGCGAAGTTGTCTTGCCCAAGGTGCCGTGGGATTCGGTAATAGAAATGTGGTGGATAAATTATCTTGGCAACCCTGACCGGGGCAAAAAAAATTGAAAAGGAGGGTGCAACACGAGGACTTCCTAGAGGGTCGCCCATCCTAGTACTACTCTCGCCCAAGCATGCTTAACGTCAGAGTTCTAATGGGATCTGTAGCATTAGTGCTGGTATGATCGCACCCGTCATATTGAGGGCACAATTTCTTTATGTGTTGACGGTTCACAGCCCCAGCCTAGAGAGATGGCCCATTCAAAAGGCCCAATGGGCTTAACGACAACACATCTACTTCAACAAAGCAGCATCCTCGCAAGACGTGATATCGATGCATTGTAAGGCCCTCTAATGTCCTGCGAGTTAAGTTGTCGTCCTTTTAATAGCTCACGACGTACGATCCGGGATCGAAAAACAGAGCAAAAGAAGAAAAATGGCCCGAAACTAGTGAAAACGTTCGATTTTGGGCTACAAAAAGGGGCAAAGCCTAGTAGGCTCGCTGCCCCAGTCGTAGAGCTCTCAGAGAGCTTTCCAACGGAATGCTGTGTGCCACGTAACTCATTACAGATCAAAAGTTAAGGGCACCGGAGCGACAGAGACCTGGTCACAAGCCCTACTCCCTCGGTTTGCGGGCCCAGCCTCTACGTGAAGCGAAGTTGTCTTGCCCAAGGTATCGTGGGATTCGGTAATAGAAATGTGGTGGGTAAAGTATCTTGGCAACCGTAACTAGGGAAAAAAAATTGAAAAGGGGGGGATGCAACACGAGGACTTCCCAAGGGGTCACCCATCCTAATACTACACTTGCCCAAGCACGTTTAACTTCGGAGTTCTGATGGGATCCGGTGCATTAGTGCTGGTATGATCGCACCCGTCATCTTGTGGGCACAAATCCCTTTTGTGTTGACGGTTCACAGGCCGAGCCCAAAGAGATGGCTCATTCAAAAGGCCTAAAGGTCTTAACGACAACCCATCCCCTTCAACAGCGTAGCATCTCTGCAAGACGTGATATCGACGCATTTTAGGGCCTTCTAATGTCCAGCGAGTTATATTGTCGTCCTTGTAATAACTCACGACGTACGATCTGAGACGGAAAAATCGAGCGAAAGAAGAAAATTGGGCTTCAAAAATAGGCGCAGCCGAGCAAGCATAATTCCCCGTCGTAGAGCTCTCAGAGAGCTTTCCAATGGTATGATGTGTGCCACGTAACTCCTTGCAGATCAAAAGTTATGGGCAACGGAGCAACGGAGACCTGGTCACAAGCCCCAAGCCCTAGGTTTCCGGGCCCAGCCTCTACGTGAAGTGAAGTTATCTTGCCCAAGGTGCCGTGGGATTTAGTAATAGAAATGTGGTGGATAAAGCATCTTAGCAACCCTAACCGAGGCAAAAAAAAATTGAAAAGGGGGGTACAACACGAGGCCTTCCCAGCGGGTCACCCATCCTAGTACTACTCTCGCCCAAGCACGCTTAACTTCAGAGTTCTAATGGGGTCCGGAGCATTAGTGCTGCTATGATCGCACCCGTCACATTGAGGGCACCATTTCTTTATGTGTTGACGGTTCACAGTCCCATCCCGGAGAGATAGCCTATTCAAAAGGTCCAATGGGCTTAACGACAACCCATCCACTTCAACAACGCAACATCCTTGCAAGACGTGATATCGATGCTTTGTAGGGCCCTTTAATGTCCCGCGAGTTAGGTTGTCGTCCTTTAAAAAGCTCACGACGTACGATTCGCAGCGGAAAGACATACCAAAAGAAGAAAAGTGGCCCAAAATTGATGAAAACATTCAATTTTGTACTCCAAAAATAAGCGCAGCTGAGCAGGCTTGCTACCCTCATCGTAGAGCTCTTGAGAGCTTTCCAAGGGTATTCTGTGCGCTCCATAACTCCTTAATGATCAAAAGTTATGGGCACCAGAGCAATGGAAACCTGGTCACAAGCCCTACGCCCTTGGTTTGCGGGCCCAACCTCTACGTGAAGCGAAGTTGTCTTGCCCAAGGTGCCATAGGATTCGGTTATAGAAATGTGGTGGATAAAGTATCTTGGCAACCCAAACCGGGGCAAAAAAAATTGAAAAAGGGGGGTGCAACACGAGGACTTCCCACGGGGTCACCCATCCTTGTACTACTCTCGCCCAAGCATGCTTAACTTCAGAGTTCTGATGGGATCCGGAGCATTAGTGCTGATATGATCGGACCCGTCGTATTGAGGGCACAATTTCATTATGTGTTGACGGTTCACAGTCCCAGCCCAGAGAAATGGCCCATTCAAAAGGCCCAATGGGCTTAACGACAACCCATCCGCTTCCACAACGCAGCATCCTCACAAGACGTGATATCGACGCGTTGTAGGGCCCTCTAATGTCCCGCGAGTTCGGTTGTCGTCATTTTAACATCTCACTGCGTACGATTCGGGGCGAAAAGACAGACAAAAAGAAGAAAAGTGGCCCGAAACTAATGAAAACGTTCAATTTTGGACTCCAAAAACAGGCACAGCCGAGTAGACCTGCTGCCCCCGTCGTGCAGCTCTCGGAGAGCTTTCCAACGGTATGCTGTACGCCGCGTAACTCCTTACGGATTAAAAGTTATGGGCACTGGAGCGACGGAGACCTGGTCACAAGCCCAACGCCCTCGGTTTGTAGGCCCCACCTCTACGTGAAGCGAAGTTGTCTTACCCAAGGTGCCGCGGAATTTGGTCATAGAAATGTGATGGATAAAGTATCTTGGCAACCCTAACCGGGGCAAAAAAAAATTTGAAAAGGGGGGTGCAACACGAGGACTTCCCACGGGGTCACCCATCCTAGTACTACTCTTGCCCAAGCTTGCTTAACTTCACAGTTCTGACGGGATCCGGTGCATTAGTGCTGGTATGATAGCAACCATCATGTTGAGGGCACAATTCCTTTATGTGTTGATGGTTCACAGTCCCAACCTAGAGAGATCGCCCATTCAAAAGGCCCAATGGGCTTAACGACAATCCATCCGCTTCAACAACGTAGCATCCTCGCAACACGTGATATCAATGCATTGTAGGGCTCTCTAATGTCCAGCGAGTTAGGTTGTCGTCCTTTTAACAGCTCACGACGTACGATTCGGGATGAAAAAATAGCGAAAAAAGATAAAAGTGGCCCGAAATAGATGAAAACGTTTGATATTGGGCTCCAAAAATGGGCGCAGTTGACCAGGCTTGCTTCCCCCGTCATAGGGCTGTCGGAGAGCTTTCCAACGGCATGGTGTGCTCCGCGTAACTCCTTACGGATCGAAAGTTATTGGCACCGGAGCAACGGAGACCTGGTCACAAGCCCTTCGCCCTCGGTTTGCGGGCCCATCCTCTACGTGAAGCGAAGTTGTCTTGCCCAAGGTGCCGTTGGATGCGGTAATAGAAATGTGGTAGATAAAGTATCTTGGCAAACCTAACCGGGGCAAAAAAAATTGAAAAGGGGGGTGCAACACGAGAACTTCCCAAGGGGTCACCCATACTAGTACTACTCTCGCCCAAGCATGATTAACTTCGGAGTTCTGATGGGATCTGGTGCATTAGTGCGGGTATCATCGCACCTGTCATGTTGGGGGCACAATTTCTTTATGTGTTGATGGTTCATAGTCGCAGCCCAGAGAGATAGCCCATTCAAAAGGCCCAATGGGCTTAACGACAATGCATCTGATTAAGCAGCGCAGCTTCCTCGCAGGACGTGATATCTACACGATGTAGGCCCTCTAATGTCCCGGGAGTTAGGTTGTCGTCCTTTTTATAGCTCACGACGTACGATTTGGGATGAAAAAACAGACCAAAAGAAGAAAAGTGGCCCAAATTAATGAAAATGTTCGATTTTGGACTCCAAAAAGGGCTCACGTGAGCACACTTGTTGCCCCCGTCATAGAGCTCTCGGAGAACTTTTCAACTGTATGTTGTGCACTGCGTAACTCCTTACGGATCAAAATTATGGACACCAGAACGACGGAAACCTGGTCACAAGCCCCACGCCCTCGGTTTGAGGCCTAGCCTCTACGTGAAGCGAAGTTGTCTTGCCCAAAGTACCGCGGGATTCGGTAATAGCAATTTGGTGGAGAAAGTAACTTCGCAACCCTAACCGGGGTAAAAAAAATTGAAAAGGGAGGTGCAACACGAGGACTTCCTAGGGGGTCCCCTATCCTAGTACTACTCTCGCCCAAGCACGCTTAACTTCGGAGTTCAGATGGGATCCGGTGCACTAGTGCTGGTATGATCCCACCTGTCATGTTGAGGGTGCAATTTCTTTATGTGTTGACGGTTCACATTCCCAACCCAGAGAGATGGTCAATTCAAAAGGTCCAATGGGCTTAACAACAACCCATCTACTTCAACAACGCAGCATCCTCGCAAGACGTGATATCGATGAGTTGTAGGGCCTTCTAATGTCCCACGAGTTAGGTTGTCATCCTTTTAACAGCTCACGACGTACGATTCGGTACGGAAAAACAGTCCAAAAGAAGAAAAGTGGCCCGAAACTGATGAAAACATTCAATTTTTGGATCCAAAAACGGGCACAGTTGAGTAGGCTTGTTTCCCCAGTCGTAGAGCTCTCGGAGAGCTTTCCAACGGTATGTTGTGCGCCGCGTAACTCCTTACGGATCAAAAGTTATGGGCACCGGAGTGACGGAGACCTGGTCACAAGCCCTACGCCCTCGGTTTGCGGACCCAACCTCTACGTGAATCGAAGTAGTCTTGCCTAAGGTACCGTGGGATTCGGTAGTAGAAATGTGGTGGATAAAGAATCTTGGCAACCCTAACAGGGGCAAAAAAATTTGAAAAGGGGGGTGCAACACGAGGACTTCCCAGGGGGTCGCCTATCCTAGTACTACTCTCACCCAAGCACGCTTAACTTCAGAGTTCTGATGGAATTCAGTGCATTAGTGCTGGTATGATTGCACCTGTCATGTTAAGGGCACAATTTCTTTATGTGTTGACAGTTAACAATCCCAGCCCAGAGAGATGGCCCATTCAGAAGGCTTAATGGGCTCAACGAAAACCCATCCGCTTCAACAGCGCAGCATCCTCGCAAGACGTGATATCGACACATTGTAGGGCCCTCTAATGTCCCGCGAGTTAGGTTTTCATCCTTTTAACAACTCACGACGTACGATTCGGTACGGAAAAATAGTCCAAAAGAAGAAAAATGGCCCGAAACTGATGAAAATGTTCGATTTTGGGCTCCAAAAATGGGTGCAATTGAGCCGGCTTACTGCCCACGTCGTAGAGCTCTCGGAGTGCTTTCTAACGGTATGCTGTGCGCCGCGTAACTCCTTACGGATCAAAAGTTATGGGCACCGGAGCGACGGAGACCTGGTCACAAGCCCTACTTCCTCTGTTTGCAGCCCTAACCTCTATGTGAAGCGAAGTTGTCTTGCCCAAGGTGTTGTGGGATTCGGTAATAGAAATGTGGTGGAAAAAGAATCTTGGCAACCCTAACCGGGGCAAAAAAAATTGAAAAGGGGGGTACAACACGAGGACTTCCCAGGGGGTCTTCCATCCTAGTGCTACTCTCGCCCAAGCAGGCTTAACTTCGGAGTTCTGATGGGATCTTGTGCATTATTGCTGGTATGATCGCACCCGTCATATTATGGGCACAAATCCTTTATTTGTTAACGGTTCACAGTCACAGCCCAGAGAGATGGCTCAACGACAACCCATCCGCTTCAACAACGCAGCATCCTAGTCAGACGTGAAATCGACACATGGTTGGGCCCTGTAATATCCTGCGAGTTAGGTTGCCGTCCTTTTAACAGCTCACGACGTACGATCCAGGATGAAAAATAGTGCAAAAGAAGAAAAGTGACCCAAAACTGATAAAAACGTTCGATTTTGGGCTCCGATAATAGGGGCTGCTTAGTAGGCTTGCTGCACACGTCGTAGAGCTCTCGGAAAGCTTTCCTATGGTATGTTGTGCGCCGTGTAACTCCTTATGGATCAAAAGTTTTGGGCTAATGAGCGACGGAGACATGGTCCCAACCCCATGCCCTCGATTTGCGAGCCCAGCCTCTGCGTGAAGCAAAGTTGTCTTGCCCAAGGTGCCATGGGATTCGATAATAGAAATGTGATGGATAAAGTATCTTGGCAACCCAAACTAGGGCAAAAAAAATTGAAAAGGGGGGAGCAACACTAGGACTTCCCAAGGGGGTCCCCTATCCTACTACTACTCTCACCCAAGTACGCTTAACTTCGAAGTTCTGAGGGGATCCAGTGCATTAGTGCTGGTATGATCACAACCCATCATGTTGATCGCACCCATTCAAAAGGCCCAATTGGCTTAACGACAACCCATCCGCTTCAACAACGCAGCTTCCTCGCAAGACGTGATATCGACGCATTTAAGGGCCCTCTAATGTCCCTTGAGTTAGGTTGTCATCCTTTTAATAGCTCATGCCGTACGTTCCGGGATGGAAAAACAAAGCAAAAGAAGAAAAGCGGCACAAAACTGATGAAAACGTTCAATTTTGGGATCCAAAAATGGGCGGAACCAAGCAGACTTGTTACCCCCGTCGTAGAGCTCTCGGGGAACTTTCCAACGGTATTCTGTGCGCCACGTAACTCCATACGGATCAAAAGTTATGGGCACCGGAGCGACGGAGACTTGGTCCCAAGCCTAACGTCCTCTGATTAAGGGCCCAGCCTCTACGTGAAACGAAGTTGTTTTGCCCACGGTGCCATGGGATTCGGTAAAATAAATGTGATGGATAAAGTATCTTGGTAGCCCTAACCGGGGCAAAAAAATTTGAATAGGGGGGTGCAACGAGGACTTCCCACGGGATCACCTATCCTAGTACTACTCTCGCCCAATCACGCTTAACTGCGCAGTTTTGATGGGATCCGGTGCATTAGTGCTAGTATGATCGCACCCGTCATGTTAAGGGCAAAAATTATTTATGTGTTGACGGTTCACAGTCTCAGCCTAGAGAGATGGCCCATTCAAAAGGCCCAATGGGCTTAACGACAGCCCATCCACTTCAACAACGTAGCATCCTCGCAAGACGTGATATCGACGCATTATAGGGCCCTCTAATGTCCCACGAGTTAGGTTGTCATCCTTTTAACAGCTCAGGACGGACGATCTGGGACGAAAAAACAGAGCAAAAGAAGAAAAGTGGGCCAAAACGTATGAAAACATTCAATTTTGGGATCCAAAAATGGGTGCAGCTGAGTAACCCTGCTACCCTTGTCGTAGAGCTCTCGAAGAGCTTTCCAACGGTATGCTGTGCGCTGCGTAACTCCTTACGGATCAAAAGTTCTGGGCGCCGGAGCGACAGAGACCTGGTCAGAAGCCCTATGCCATCGGTTTGCGGGCCCAGCCTCTACTCGAAGCAAAGTTGTCTTGCCCAAGGTGCCGTGGGATTCGGTAATAGAAATGTGGTGGATAAAGTATCTTTGCAACCCTAACTGGGGCAAAAAAAATTGAAATATTGGGTGCGACATGAGGACTTCCAAAGGGGTCACCTATCCTAGTACTACTCTCATCCAAGCACGCTTAACTTTGGAGTTCTGATAGGATCCAGTGCATTAGTGCTGGTATGATCGCACCTGTCATGTTTAGGGCAGAATTCCTTTATGTGTTGACGGTTCACAGTCCCAGCCCAAAGAGATGGCCCATTCAAATGGCCCAATGGGCTTAACGACAACCCATCCGCTTCAACAACACAGCATTCTCGTAAGACGTGATATCGACGCGTGGTAGGGCCCTATAATATCCCAAGATTTAGGTTGTCGTCCTTTTAATTAGCTCACGACGTACGATCCGGGATGGAAAAACAGAGCAAAACAAGAAAAGTGGCCCAAAACAGATGAAAAAGTTTATTTTGGGCCTCAATAATGGACGAAGCGAAGCAGGCTAGCTGCCCCCGTCGTAGAGTTCTTAGAGAGATTTCCAATGGAATGCTGTATGCCGCGTAACTCTTTACGGATCAAAAGGTACTGGCACCGGAGCGACGGAGACCTGGTCAAAAGTCCGACGCCCTCGGTTTACAGGCCTAACCTCTATGTGAAGCGAAGTTGTCTTATCCAAGGTGCCGTGGGATTCGGTAATAGAAATGTGGTGCATAAAACATCTTGGCAAGCCTAACCGGGGCAAAAATAATTAAAAAGGGGGATGCAACACGAGGACTTCCCAGGGGGTCACCCATCCTAGTACTACTCTCGCCCAAGCTCGCTTAAATTCGAAGTTCTGATGGGATCCTGTGCATTAGTGCTGGTATGATCGCACCCGTCATATTGAGGGCACAAATCCCTTAAGTGTTGACGGTTCACAGTCCCAGCCCAGAGAGATGGCCCATTCAAAAGGCCTAATGGGCTCAACGACAACCCATCCGCTTCAACAACGCAGCATTCTTGTAAGACGTGATATCGACGCGTGGTAGGGCCCTGTAATATCCCAAGATTTAGGTTGTCATCCTTTTAATAGCTCACGATGTACGATGCAGGACGGAAAAACATAGCAAAAGAAGAAAAGTGGCCCAAAACTAAAAGAAAACATTCGATTTTGGGCTCCAAAAACGGGCGCAACCGAGCAGGCTTGCTACCCCAGTCGTAGACCTCTCGAAGAGCTTTCCAATGGTATGCTGTGCGCCGCGTAACTCCTTACGAATAAAAAGTAATGGGCACCGAAGCGACGGAGACTTGGTCACGAGCCCTACGCCCTCGGTTTGCGGGCCCAGCCACTTCGTGAAGCGAAGTTGTCTTGCCCAAGGTACCGTGGGATTCGGTAATAGAAATGTGGTGGATAAAGAATCTTGGGAACCTTAACTAGGGCAAAAAAAAATTGAAAAGAGGGGTGCAACACGAGGACTTCCTAGGGGGTCACCCGTCCTAGTGCTACTCTCGCCCAAGCGCGCTTAACTTCGGAGTTCTGATGGGATTCGGTGCATTAGTGCTGGTATGATCGCACCCGTCATGTTGTGGGCACAAATCCTTTATGTGTTGACGGTTCACAGTCCCAGCCCAGAGAGATGGCCCATTCAAAAGGCCCAATGGGCCTAACGACAACCCATCTGCTTCAACAACGCAGCATCATTGCAAGACGTGATATCGACACATTGTAGGGCCCCCTTATGTCCCGCGCGTTAGGTTGTCGTCCTTTTAACAGCTCACGATGTACGATCCAGGACGGAAAAACACAGTAATAGAAGATGAGTGGCCCGAAACTGATGAAAATTTTCAATTTTGGTATCCAAAAACTAGCGCAGCCGAGCAGGCTTGCTGCCCCCGTCGTAGAGCTCTCAAAGAGCTTTCCAACAGTATGTTGTGGGCCGCGTAACTCCTTACGGATCTGATGGGATCCGGTGCATTAGTGCTGGTATGATCGCACCCGTCATGTTGAGGGCATAAATCCTTTATGGGTTGACAATTCACAGTCCCAGCCCCGAGAGACAGCCCATTCAAAAGGCCCATAGGGCTTAACGGTAACACATCTACTTCAACAACGCAACATCCTCTCAAGACGTGATATCAACGCATTGTAGGGCCCTCTAATGTCCCACGAGTTAGGTTGTTGTCCTTTTAACAACTAACGATGTACGATCCAGGACAGAAAAATAGAGCAAAAGAAGAAAAGTAGCCCGAAACTGATGAAAATGTTCAATTTTGGTATCCAAAAACTAGCGCTGCTAAGCAGGCTTGTTGCCCCCGTCGTAGAGCTCTCAAAGAGCTTTCCAATGGTATGTTGTGCGCCGCGTAACTTATTACGGATCAAAAGTTATGGGCGCCGGAGCTATAGAGACTTGGTCACATGCCCTACGCCCTCGGTTTGCGGGCCCAGCCTATACGTGAAGCGAAGTTGTCTTGACCAAGGTTCCGTGGGATTCGGTAATAAAAATGTGATGGATAAAGCAACTTGGCAAGCCTAACCGGGGCAAAAAAATTGAAAGAGGGGGGGGTGCAACACGAGGACTTCCTAGGGGGTCACCCATCCAAGTACTACTCTCGCCCTAGCACTCTTAACTTCGGAGTTGTGATGGGATCCGGTGCATTAGTGCTCATATGATCGCACCAGTCATGTTGACGGCACAAATCCATTATGTGTTGACAGTTCACCGTCCCAGCCCAGAGAGATGGCCCATTTAAAAGGCCCAATAGGCTTAACGACAACCCATCTACTTCAACAACGTAGCATTCTCGCAAGATGTGATATCGACGCATTGTAGGGCCCTCTAATGTCCTGCGAGTTAGGTTATCTTCCTTTTAACAGCTCATGACGTACGATCCAGGATGGAAAAACTGAGCAAAGGAAGAAAAGTGGTCCGAAAATGATAAAAACGTTCGATTTTGGGGGCAAAAACAGGCGCAGCCGAGTAGGCTTGCTGCCCTCGTCGCAGAACTCTCGGAGAGCTTTCCAACGGTATGCTGTGCGCGGTGTAACTCCTTACAAATCAAAAGTTATGGGCACCGGAGTAACAGAGACTTGGTCACAAGCCCTACGCCCTCGGTTTGCGAGCCCAGCATCTACGTGAAGTGAAGTTGTCTTTCCCAAGTTGCCATGGGATTTGGTAATAGAAATGTGGTGGATAAAGTATCTTGGCAACCTTAACTGGGGCACAAAAAATTGAAAAGGGGGGTGCCACACGAGGACTTCCTAAGGGGTCACCCATCCTACTACTACTCTCGCCCAAGCATGCTTAACTTCAGAGTTCTGCTGGGATCTGGAGTATTAGTGCTGGTATGATCGCACCCATCATGTTGTGGGCACAAATCCTTTTTGTGTTGACGATTCACAGTCCCAGCCCTGAGAGATGGCCCATTCAAAAGGCCCAATGGGCTTAACGATAACATATCCCCTTCAACAACGCAGCATCCTCGCAAGATGTGATATCGACTCATTTTAGGGCCTTCTAATGTCCCGCGAGTTAGGTTGTCATCGTTGTAACAGCTCACGACGTACGATCCAAGACGGAAAAACAGAGCAAAAGAAGAAAAGTGGCATGAAACTAATGAAAACGTTTGATTTTGTGCTCCAAAAACAGGCGCAGCCAAGCATGCTTGTTGCCCCCATCGTCGAGCTCTCGGAGAGCTTTCCAGAGGTATTTTGTGTGCCGCGTAACTCCTTACGGATCAAAAGTTATGGGCACCGGAGCGACGGAGACCTGGTCACAAGCCCTACGCCCTTGGTTTGCAGGCCTAGCCTCTACGTGAAACGAAGTTGTCTTCCCCAAGGTGTCGTGGGATTCGGTAAAAGAAATGTTGTGGATAAACCATCTTGGCAAGCCTAACCGGGGCAAAAAAAATTGAAAAGGGGGGTGCAACACGAGGACTTCCCAGGGGGTCACCCATCCTAGTACTACTATCACCCAAGCACGCATAACTTCAGAGTTTTGATGGGATCTGAAGCATTAGGGCTGGTATGATTGCACCCGTCATGTTGAGGGCCCAATTATTTTATGTGTTGATGGTTCACAGTAGCAGGCAAGAGAGATGTCCCCTTCAAAAGGCCCAATGGGCTTACCGATAACCCATATGCTTCAACAACGTAGCATCCTCGCAAGACGTGATATCGACGCGTAGTAGTGCCTTTAATGTTTGGCGAGTTAGGTTGTCGTCCTTTTAATAGCTCGCGACGTACGATTCAGGACGAAAAACAGAGCAAAATAAGAAAAGTGGCTCGAAACTGATGAAAATGTTCGATTTTGGGCTCCAAAAATAGGCGCAGCCGAGCAGGCATGCTGCCCCCGTCGTAGAGCACTCGGAGAGCTTTCCAAAGATATGCTGTGCACCGCGTAACTCCTTACGGATCAAAAGTTATGGGCACCGGAGTGATGGAGACCTGGTCACAAGCCCCAAGCCCTAGGTTTACGGGCCCAACCTCTACGTGAAGCGAAGTTGTCTTGCCCAAGTTGCCGTGGGATTCGGTAATAGAAATGTGGTGGATAAAGTATCTTGGCGACCCTAACCGGAGCAAAAAAAATTGAAAAGCTGGGGTGCAACACGAGGACTTCCCAGGGGGTCAACCATTCTAGTACTACTCTCGCCCAAGCACGCTTAACTTCGGAGTTCTGATGGGATCTGGTGCATTAGTGCGGGTGTAACACCCCGATCCCTCTCGAGACCGGAAGTTGAATCTATCAATCTAATCACAACCCAATTCCAAACCCGAGCAAAATTTTAGGGAAAGACGGACGGAGTCTCCCATGTTTCTAGGCAACATGTAAAACCTGTAATAGCATATAAGTGGACCAGCACCGTGTCCAACCATACAAACACCTCAAGGCCATCTGAGCCTTGGTTCTCAACAAGCGAACACAACCAAATATACATTTCCAATTTAAAAGCTAACCTATCTCTTTTCATCTTTGACAAGAACATTCATGCTAGGCAATTAAACTACAATAACCCATTACGTAAAATAGTCTATCATACCATTCTAACTCTTTTCCTTTGAGCATTACAAACATACATTAAAGTTAAACTATTCTATCTGAATACATAAACTACTTTTCCAAATCACTTCAATAACCTAGAAAACTCATTTTACATTCCTTTTTAACATTAAATACAAACAACACATGAAACATACATCTTTGCATCTTTGACAACTCAAGCCACATAGCACGCAAGACAACTCTTCAAGAATGATCTTTCACGTAATCACGAACTTTCCAGCTGACATGGCATTTCCTGAAATGTGGTGGTGAGGAGTGAGTATACACAACACGTATACTCAGTGAGGCGAGACAGATATTGAGGTAGAGATAAAGAAGTTCGTGCAATGCAAATAGGCACAGTTAAGCAATATAATCAATAAGAAGGCATTCAATATACACGACAATACAATAAACAATTAAAGAAAGCATTAACACAACCATTCAAAGCTATACCACACTCTGAAGGCTATGGTTCACTCATACGAGCAATGTACCGATCACGATTTCGATGGCTTTAACGATGACGCGCTGGCTCACCCACCTTATAACTTCCGTTAGAGTACTCCGGACATACTCTGTCAATTCTACGACCCAAAACCCCCTGGGCGGCAACCCAAGCGAGAAAAGGGAATCGGACACGGAGATAGAGCAACCAACACTAGCAACCCGAGGCTACCCAGAGAGGCCCATCACTCACGCGCCTGACACTTATGCAATGCAATACGAGATATATATAACGATAATCGAGCAAGGCACTGAAGTGCAAGTCAGTAACAACATGCAATACAATAAGCACACAATAAGCAATTACAAGCAATAAAGTAACAAGAACAACACTAACTAGCATTATCAACAATTGACATACAAATTCAATCATAATCAACTTTAACGAGCATAACAAGCATTATTAAGCATTCTATAGGCATTATACTATGAAAACACACAAAATCACAAAATGACCGCAACTTTCAAAACGCTACTACTTTCAAACGAGCCACGAGTTTTGGAAACTGACTTCACCAATCCTCCTAGGTCACCATAAGGCACGTCTAAAGACCCCGAAACCCTACTTAACCCTAGAATTCACGCAAATCCCCGATTTCCCCCTTTGCTCGTTTGAACTACCGCTACCCTAACCAAACACCCAACCAACGCCCTAACCACACAAAAAGTGCTTCCATGGCCTCCCGAGATAATGCCATCACGCAAAACGATAAAATGCCAAACTCGACCTAAACGACCCCAACTTTCACTAAGCCATTTTTCTCCGTTTTTCCATTACGCAACCCAAAAAAATCATGCATTTAGGCATTCTATCATATCTAGCACCTTCCTACATCAATAGAATGCATAACAGAGCAACTTCATCGAAACGGGAGTTTACTATTCACAATTTACTATTCAATTAACAATTTATATTTCAATTTTGATATTCAACCGCAGAAAATGTTAAAAAGCTATAAATACATGTTCTACAATTGCTAGGGAACATTCTTTAAGCCTCAAAACTATCAAAATAACATTCTACGGATAAAACCCAAAAATTAAAGTTAACACATAAAACATTCAAATGCACAAATAACGATGAAACCCTCACCTTAGACACTCCTAGGAGCTAGGAAAACCACGCTGGATGCCTCGGAAACCACCCCGCACAAGCTCTCGCGAAGAAATTGAAGGTTGAAGTTGAAAGGTTTTTTTTTTCTTCTCCT
Source organism: Ehretia macrophylla (assembly GCA_037974665.1). Lineage (NCBI taxonomy): Eukaryota > Viridiplantae > Streptophyta > Magnoliopsida > Boraginales > Ehretiaceae > Ehretia > Ehretia macrophylla. The sequence goes on along the minus strand of CM075764.1, from coordinate 16,102,866 downwards.
CTATGTTTCGGCCTGCTCACTATTTTTTCAGCTTTGTTTTTCATTTTTTTGCCTTCTAAATTGCTTAATAAAAGATGACAAGCTTGGTCAAAGTCAAGCTCTAGGTCAAAGCTAACTAAAAATTGGTCAAATAAGCTTATTTCTTGCATTTTAAAGCTTAAATAACTAGCACAATTTTAATTCTAGCTAACAACAACTAAAACACTAAAATTAAAACACTAAATACTAGTTTTCACTATTTGCTGAGGACTAGAAAACACTCTCTAACTATCGCTCTCGAAATGCAATGCACTTTGCGACAATAAAAGAATAACAATTAAATCTCAAAGAATTTAAGAAAATATAATTTTGAAAAGAATCATAGTTGAAAATTTACTCCGGCTCGGAGCTACTTTTCATTTAATTGAAAACCGAGCATTAAGATGCAAAAAAAATAAAACCGATTAACATAAATATGAAAATAAAGCTACAGATGAATGTTTAACTAAAAATAAACACAAAATTCAATGCTAACATTTAAGATAACACTTAATTAAATGTAATTAAATTTCATTAAATGCATGCCGAGTTCGGGTTATCACATCCTACCCCCCTTAAAATAATTGCGTCCTCGCAATTCTTCTTCCAATAGAACTCTGCATCCACTGAAATCCAACTCTGACTAATCTTCATCAGCTGCAGAGCAAGTATATTAATCAAGAAAACCAATAGGGAAGTTTAAGAAAAATTCCAAGTAGTAATGCCGAACAAAGGCTCAAATGTTGATACCGCACAGAATCCTGTTGACACGAATATCGAAGAAGAATAAATTCCAACCAAAAGCGTCGAGATAATACCAATAAAGACTAAAGCAAAGATACTGTAGATAAAATCACATCACATATTAATGATAAGAGGAATACGGAATGAATACCCGATACACAAATCTCTAGTAGAAGTTCAACTATTATCGCCCGAGAATACCCAAGCAAGAAGCCAAATAAAGGCTCAAATAAAGGTTCCATCCAGAGGTCCAAAGAAGTACCCCGCTGGTCATGAATTTTATAGAAGAATTCCCTGTGAAGAGGGCTGAAGAAAATACTAAGAAACCAAATCAAATATATATCAAAAGGTCCAAAGAAGCCTTCCAAATAATAACCCCTTAGGACGACCAATTAGATTCTGAGTATCACTATCAAATGCTGAGAAGAAGGTCTAAGGAAATAGCAGAGAAAATATAATGTGCCCAATAAGACAATCAAGTCGAATAACAAATATAGTTTCTCAGATAGACGAACACCCTAAGGAAAATACCGAGCTAGTGCACAACTTACAAAACCAAACTCTGAGGCCTCGTCATTGTTTGCCAAGTGAGAACTTTATACAACCTTGCCAATAAGGAAAATACCAATAGAATGCCCAATAAGAATTCCAAAGAGCAGCATAGGTAGCACTATACAATAAGTATGATAGGAATTCCAAATACCAAACCTACTGAGGAATGCCAAAGAAAATACCCGGACAATGCTCTAGTAAGAAAGTACCAAGAATTGCCCAATAAGTAATACTAAATAAATGGCCACTAAGAATCCTAGAGAATGCCAATGAAGAATTTCCAATAAGGAATGCCGGTATCACACCAATAAAGACCGAGACACATATACCATAGATAATACCATGCAGTAAGTCCGATTGAAACCCTAATAGCCAAGTCTACCAAGAAGTGCCAACAGAAGTTCCAAAGATACCCAATAAGAAAACCAAAGAATGCTCCAGAGAACGACCAAATAGAACCCCAGAGAAAGCTACTCTTTCACAACTGTTAAACACAGAGGAGGACCCTAGAGATTCGCCAATGACCGAGCTCCAAAAGCAAACACAAACTCCCAAATCAAGGCTAGTTAAATGCCATTCATTTCATGGCAATCCATACACCTTGAAAGCCCAACTGTGAATCACTTTCTTCAGGGGAGAAAGAGGACCTACTTACCATTTCCACGAGACATGTATGAATGCCAGGATATCACATTTATACACATGCCTTATACTATTATCCAAGCAAGTTTACAATAGAGTTTATTCAACAAAGTCACTCAAGCATGACAATCAACTCAAGCACAACATAATCAATTCAAATCATGGCATAACCAATTCAAGACATTCCAAGACACACATTACAAGCAATACTTCAAGCAAATAACAATTCACGAGATCAATTGGATTCACGATGCCAATTCATTAGGTCAATTCAATGCACAACTAGACACTTCACTTCACTTTGCACACAATTAACACATAACACATAATTATATCACATAAGAGCACACATTCAGGTCAAGACACACAATCTCACATACAAGCATACACTTTCAAGATACACTTAACAAGCACACATTCAAGGGTCACTACCCACCAGACCGAGGACCCTATCCCGGCTTATGAGCTAGACAAGCTCTGATACCACCTGTAACACCCCGATCCCTCTCAAGACCGGGAGTTCTATAAATCAATCTATTCACAACCCAATTCCAAACCTGGGCAAAATTTTAGGGAAAGACGGACGGAGTCTCCCCTATTTCTAGGCAAAATGTAAAACCTGCAATAGCATATAAGTGGACCAGCACCGTGTCCAACCATACAAACGCCTCAAGGCCATCCGAGCCTTGGTTCTCAACAAGCGAACACAACCAAATATACATTTCCAATTTAAAAGCCAACCTATCTCTTTTCATCTTTGACAAGACATTCATGCTAGGAAATTAAACTACACTAACCCATTACATAAATTAGACTATCATACCATTCTAACTCTTTTCCTTTGGGCATTACAAACATACATTAAAGTTAAACTATTCTATCTGAATCCATAACCTACTTTTCCATATCAATTCAATAACCTAGAAAACTCATATTACATTCTTTTTAACACTAACTACAGACAACACATGAAACATACATCTTTGCATCTTTGACAACTCAAGCCACATAGCACGCAAGACAACTCTTCAAGCATGATCTTTCACGCAATCACGAACTTTCCAACTAACATGGCATTTCCTGAAATGTGGTGGTGAGGAATAAGTATACACAACATGTATACTCAGTGAGGGCGAGACAGATATCGAGGTGAAGAGAAAGAAGTTCGTGCAATGCAAATAGGCACAATTAAGCAATATAATTAATAAGAAGGCATTCAATATACACGACAATACAATAAACAATTAAAGAAAGCATTAACACAACCATTCAAAGCTATACCACACTCTGAAGGCTATGGTTCACTCATACGAGCAATGTACCGATCACGATTTCGATGACTTTAACGATGACGCGCCGACTCACCCACCTTATAACTTCTGTTAGAGTACTCCGGACATACTCTGTCAATTCTACGACCTAAAACCCACTAGGCGACAACCCAAGTGAGAAAAGGGAATAGGACACGGAGCTAGAGCAACCAACACTGGCAACCCGAGGCTACCCAGAGAGGCCCATCACTCACGCGCCTGACACTTATGCAATGCAATACGAGATATATATAACGATAATCGAGCAAGGCACTGAAGTGCAAGTCAGTAACAACATGCGATACAATAAGCACACAATAAGCAATTACAAAAAATAAAGTAACAAGAACAACACTAACTAGCATTATCAACAATTGACATACAAATTCAATCATAATCAACTTTAACGAGCATAACAAGCATTATTAAGCATTCTATAGGCATTATACTATGAAAACACACAAAATCACAAAATGACCCCAACTTTCAAAACGCTACTACTTCCAAACAAGCCACGAGTTTTGGAAACCGACTTCACCAATCCTCCTAGGTCACCATAAGGCACGTCCAAAGACTCCGAAACCCTACTTAACCCTAGAATTCACGCAAAGCCCCGATTTATCCCTTTGCTCGTTTGAACTACCGCTACCCTAACCAAACACCCAACCAACGCCATAATCACACCAAAAGTGCTTCCATGGCCTCCCGAGACAATGCCATCACGCAAAACGATAAAATGCCAAACTTGACATAAACGACCCCAACTTTTACTAAGCCATTTTTCTCCGTTTTCCATTATGCAACCCAAACAAATCATGCATTTAGGCATTCTAGCATATCTAGCACTTTCCTACATCAACAGAACGCATAACGGAGCAACTTCATCGAAACGGGAGTTTACTATTCATAATTTACTATTCAATTAACAATTTATATTTCAATTTCGATATTCAACCGTAGAAAATGTTAAAAAGCTATAAATACATGTTCTACGATTGCTAGGGAACATTCTTTAAGCCTCAAAACAATCAAAATAACATTGTACGGATAAAACCCAAAAATTAAAGCTAACACATAAAACATTTAAATGCGCAAATAAACATGAAACCCTCACCTTAAACGCTCCTAGACGCTAGGAACACCACGGTGGATGCCTCAGAAACCACCCCGCACAAGCTCTCGCGAAGAAATTGAAGTTTGAAGTTGAAAGGTTTTTTTTTCTTCTCCTCTATGTTTCGGCCTGCTCACTGTTTTTTCAGCTTTGTTTTTCATTTTTTGCCTTCTGAATTGTTTAATAAAAGATGACAAGCTTGGTCAAAGTCAAGGTCTAGGTCAAAGCTAACTAAAAATTGGTCAAATAAGCTTATTTCTTGCATTTTAAAGCTTAAACAACTAGCACAATTTTAATTCTAGCTAACAACAACTAAAAAACTAAAATTAAAAACTAAATACTAGTTTTCACTATTTGCTGAGGACTATAAAACACTCTTTAACTATCGCTCTCGAAATGCAATGCACTTTGTGACCATAAAAGAATAACAATTAAATCTCAAAGAATTTAAGAAAATATAATTTTGAAAAGCATCATAGTTGAAAATTTACTCCGGCTCGGAGCTACTTTTCATTTAATTGAAAACCGAGCATTAAGATGCAAGAAAAATAAAACCGATTAACATAAATATGAAAATAAAGCTACAGATGAATGTTTAACTAAAAATAAACACAAAATTCAATGCTAACATTTAAGATAACACTTAATTAAATGTAATTAAATTTCATTAAATGCATGCCGAGTTCGGGTTATCACAGCTGGTATGATCGTACCCGTCATGTTGTGGGCACAAATCCTTTATGTGTTGACGGTTAACAGTGCCAGCCCAGAGAGATGGCCCATTCAAAAGGCCCAAAGGGCTTAACGACAACCCATCCGCTTCAACAACGTAGCATCCTCGCAAGATGTGATATCGACCCATTGTAGGGCCCTCTAATGTCCTGCGAGTTAGGTTGTCGTCCTTCTAACAGCTCACGACATACGATTCGGGATGGAAAAATAGTGGCCTGAAACTGATGAAAAGGTTCGATTTTGGGCTACAAAAATGGGTGTAGTAGAGCAATCTTGCTGCCCCCGTCGTAGAGCTCTCGAAGAGCTTTCCAACGGTATGCTGTTCGCCGCGTAACTTCCTACAGATCAAAAGTTATGGGCACTAGAGCGATGGAGACCTGATGACAGGCCCTACGCCCTCGGTTTGCGGGTCCAGCCTCCACGTGAAGTGAAGTCGTCTTGCCCAAGGTGCCGTGGGATTCGGTAATAGGATTGTGGAGGATAAAGTATCTTGGCAACCCTAACCGGGGCAAAAAAAATTGAAAACGGGGGTGCAACACGAGGACTTCCCAGGGGGTCACCCATCCTAGTACTACTCTCGCCCAAGCACGCTTAACTTCGGGGTTCTGATGGGATCCGGTGCATTAGTACTTGTATGATCACACCCGTCATGTTGTGGGCACAAATCCTTTATGTGTTGACGGTTCACAGTCCCAACCCAGAGAGATGGGCCATTCAAAAGGCCCAATGGGCATAACGAGAACCCATCCCCTTCAACAACACAACATCCTCGCAAGACGTGATATTGACGCATTTTAAGGCCCTCTAATGTCTCGCGAGTTAGGTTGTCGTCCTTGTAATAGCTCACGACGTACGATCCAGAACGGAAAAACAAAGCAAAAGAAAAAAAGTGGCCCGATACAGATGAAAATGTTCAATTTTGGGCTCCAAAAATGGGCGCAGCTGAGCTGGCTTGTTGCCCTCATCGTAGAGCTCCCGGAGAGCTTTCCAACAGTATACTGTGGGTTGCATAACTCCTTAGGGATCAAAAGTTATGGGCACTGGAGCGACAGAGACCAGGTCACAAGCCCTACGCCATCAGTTTGAAGACCTAGCCCCTACGTGAAACGAAGTTGTCTTGCCCAAGGTTCCGTGGGATTCGGTAATAGCAATGTGGTGGATAAATTATCTTGGCAACCCTAACCGGGGCAAAAAAAAAAATGAAAAGGGGGGGGGGGGGGGGGGCAACACAAGGACTTCCCAAGGGGTCACCTATCCTAGTACTACTCTCGCCCAAGCGCGCTTAACTTTGAAGTTCTGATGGGATCTGGTGCATTAGTGCTGGTATGATCGCACCAATCATGTTGAGGGCGCAATTCCTTTATGTGTTGATGGTTCACAGTCCTAGCCCAGAGAGATGGCCCATTCAAAAGCCCTAATGGGCTTAACGACAACCCATCTGCTTCAACAACATAGCATCTTCACAAAAGGTGATATCGACGCATTGTAGGCCCCTCTAACGTTTCGGGAGTTAGGTTGTCATCCTTTTAACAGCTCACGAAATACGATTCGGGACGGAAAATAGAGCAAAAGAAGAAAAGTGGCCCAAAACTGATGAAAACGTTCAATTTTGGGCTCCAAAAACAGGCGTAGCCGACCAGGCTTGTAGCCCTTGTCTCTACATGAAGTGAAGTTGTCTCGCCCAAGGTGCCGTGGGATTTAGTAATAGAAATGTGGTGGATAAAGAACTTGGCAACCCAGACCAGGGCAAAAAAAATTGAAAAGTGGGGTGCAACTCGAGGACTTCCTTTGGGGTCACCCATCCTAGTACTACTCCCGCCCAAGCATGCTTAAATTCGGCGTTCTGATGGGATTCGGTGCATTAGTGCTGGTATAATTGCACCCGTCATGTTGTGGGCACAAATCTTTTATGTGTTGACGGTTCAGAGTCCCATCCCAGAGAGATGGCCCATTCAAAAGGCCCAAAGGGCTTAACGACAACCCATCATCTTCAACTACACAGCATCCTCGCAAGATGTGATATCGACTCAGTGTAGGGCCCTCTAATGTCTCGCAAGTTAAGTTTTTGTCCTTTTAACTGCTCACGAGGTACGATCCGGGATGGAAAAACAGAGCAAAAGAAGAAAAGTGGCCCAAAACTGATGAAAATGTTCAATTTTGGGCTCCAAAAATGGGCGCAGCCGAGTAGGCTTGATGTTCTCATCGTAGAGCTCTCGGAGAGCTTTCCAACGGTATGTTGTGCGCCGCATAACTCCTTACGGATCAAAAGTTATGGGCACCGGAGCGATAGAGACCTAGTCCCAAGCCCTAGGCCCTCGGTTTGCGGGCCCCGCCTCTACGTGAAGCGAAGTTGTCATGTCCAAGGTACCGTGGGATTCGGTAATAGAAATATGATGGATAAAGTATCTTGGCAAGCCTAGCCGGAGCAAAAAAATTTGAAAATGGGGATGCAACACGAAGACTTCCCAGGGGGTCACCCATCCTAGTACTACTCTCGCCCAAGCATGCTTAACTTCGGAGTTCTGATGGGATCCTGTGCATTAGTGCTGGTATGATCGCACCTGTCATGTTGAGGGCACAATTTCTTTATGTGTTGACGAATCACAGTCCCAGCCAAAAAGATGGCCCATTCAAAAGGCCCAATGGGCTTAACGATAACCCATCCGCTTCAACAACGTAGAAACCTCACAATACGTGATATCGACGTGTTGTAGGGCCCTCTAATGTCCCGCGATTTAAGTTGTCGTCCTTTTCGCGGCTTACGACGTACGATCCAGGATGAAAAAATAGAGCAAAAGAAGAAAAGTGTCCCGAAACTAATGAAAACGTTCAACTTTGGGCTACAAAAATAGGCACAGCCGAGCAAGCTTGCTGCCCCCATTGTAGAGCTCTCGGAGAGCTTTCCAACGGTATGCTGTGCGCCGCGTAACTCCTTACGAATCAAAAGTTATGGGCACCGGAGTGACGGAGGCCTAGTCACAAGCCCTACGCCCTCGGTTTACATGCTCAGCCTCTATGTGAAGCGAAATTGTCTTGCCCAAGGTGCCGTGGGATTCTGTCATAGAAATGTGATGGATAAAGAATCTTGGCAACCCTAACCGGGGCAAAAAAAATTGAAAAGGGGGGTGCAACACGAGGACTTCCCAAGGGGTCACCCATCCTAGTACTACTCTCGCCCAAGCACGCTTAACTTCGTAGTTCTGATGGGATCAGGTGCATTAGTGTTGGTATGATCGCACCCGTCATGTTGAGGGCAAAAATCCCTTATGTGTTGACGGTTTATAGTCCCAACCCAAAGAAATGGCCTATTCAAAAGGACCAATGGGCGTAACGACAACCCATCTGCTTCAACAACACAACATCCTCACAAGATGTGATATCGATGCGTTATAAGACCTACTAATGTCCCGCGAGTTAAGTTGTCATACTTTTAACAGCTCACGACATACGATCCGAGATTGAAAAACAGAGTAAAAGAAGAAAAGTGGCACGAAACTAATGAAAACGTTCGATTTTGGGCTCCAAAAACCAGCACAACCAAGTAGGCTTGATGCCCCAGTTGTAGAGCTCTCGGAGAGCTTTCCAACGGTATGCTGTGCGCTGTGTAACTCCTTACAAATCAAAAGTTAAGGGCACCGGTTTGCGAGCCCAGCCTCTATGTGAAGCGAAGTTGTCTTGCCCAAGGTGACGTGGGATTCGGTAATAGAAATGTGGTGGGTAAAGTATTTTGGCAACACTAACTAGGGCAAAAAAAATGGAAAAGGGGGGGTGCAACACAAGGACTTCTCAGGGGGTCACCCATCATACTACTACTCTCGCCCAAGCACGCTTAACTTTGGAGTTCTGATGGGATCCAGTGCATTAGTGCTGGTATGATCGCACCCGTCATGTTTTGGGCACAAATCCTTTATGTGTTGACGGTTCACAGTCCCAGCCCAGAGAGATAGCCCATTCACATGGCCCAAAGGGCTTAACGACAACCCATCCACTTCAACAACACAGCATCCTCACAAGACGTGATATCGACGCGTTGTGGGGCCCTCTAATGTCACGCGAGTTAGGTTGTCGTCCTTTTAACAGCTCACGACGTACGATCCGGGACGAAAAAAACAGAGCAAAAGAAGAAAAGTGGCCTGAAACTGATGAAAATGTTCGATTTTGGGCTTCAAAAACGGGCGCAGCCGAGCAAGCTTGTTGGCCCCGTCGTAGAGCTCCTAGAGAGCTTTCCAACTGTATGCTGTGCGCCGCGTAACTCCGTACGGATCAAAAGTTATGGGCACCAGAGCAACGGAGACCTGGTCATAAGCCTTACGCCCTCGGTTTGCAGGCCCAGCCTCTATGTGAAGCGAAGTTGTCTTGCCCAAGGTGCCGTGGGATTCGGTAACAGAAATGTGGTGGATAAAGTATCTTGGCAACCCTAACCGGGGCAAAAAAAATTGAAAAGTGGGGTGCAACACGAGGACTTCCTAAGGGGTCACCCATCCTGGTACTACCCTCGCCCAAGCATGCTTAACTTCGGAGTTCTTATGGGATCAGGTTCATTAGTGCTGGTATGATCGCACCCGTCATATTGAGGGCACAATTTCTTTATGTGTTGACAGTTCACGGTCCCAGACCAGAAAAATGGCCCATTCAAAAGGCCCAATGGGTTTAACGACAACCCATCTGCTTCAACAACGCAGCATCCTCGCAAGACGTGATATCGATGCATTGTAGGGCCCTCTCATGTCCCGCGAGTTAGGTTGTCGTCCTTTTAATAGCTCACAACATACGATTAGGGGCGGAAAGACAGACCAAAAGAAGAAAAGTGGCCCGAAACTGATGAAAATATTCGATTTTGGACTCCAAAAACGGGCGCAGCCGAGCAGGCTTGCTGCCCTTATTGTAGAGCTCTCGGTGAGCTTTCCAACGGTATGCTGTGTGCCACGTAACTCCTTACAGATCAAAAGTTATGGGAACCAGAGCAACGAAGACCTGGTCACAAGGCCTACGCCCTAGGTTTGCAGGCCCAGCCTCTTCGTGTAGCGAAGTTGTCATGTCCAAGGTGCTGTGAGATTCGGTAATAGAAATGTGGTGGATAAAGTATCTTGGCAACCCTAGCCGGGGCCAAAAAAATTGAAAAAGGGGGTGCAACACGAGGCCTTCCTAGGGGGTCACCTATCCTAGTACTACTCTCCCCCAAGCACGCTTAACTCCAGAGTTCCGATGGGATACGGTACATTAGTGGTGGTGTGATCACACCCGTCATGTTGCGGGCACAAATTCTTTTTGTGTTGACGGTTCACAATTCCAGCCCAGAGAGATAGCCTATTCAAAAGGCCCAATGGGCTTAATGACAACCCATCCGCTTCAACAACGTAGCATCCTCGTATGATGTGATTTCAACGCGTCGTAGGGCCCTCTAATGTCCCGTGCGTTAGGTTGTCGTCCTGTTAACAGCTCACGACGTACAATCTAGGACTGAAAAATAGAGCAGAAGAAGAAATGTAGCTCGAAACTTATGAAAACGTTCGATTTTGGGCTCCAAAAACGGGCGCAGCCGAGTAGGCTTGCTGCCCCCGTCATAGAGCTCTCGGAGAGCTTGCCAACAGTATGCTGTGCACCGTGTAACTCCTTACGGATAAAGAGTTATAGGCACCGGAGCGACAGAGACCTGGTCACAAGCCCTACGCCCTCGGTTTGCGGGCCCAGCCTCTACTTGAAGCGAAGTTGTCTTGCCCTAGGTGCCATGGGATTCGGTCATAGAAATGTGGTGGATAAAGTATCTTGGCAACCTTAACCGGGGCAAAAAAAATTGAAAAGGGCGGAGCAACACGAGGACTTCCCACGGGGTCGCCCATCCTACTACGACTCTCACCCAAGCACGCTTAACTTCGAAGTTCTGATGGGATCCGGTGAATTAGTGCTGGTATGATCGCACCCGTCATGTTGGAGGCACAAATCCTTTATGTGTTGACAGTTCACAGTCCTAGCCCAGAGAGATGACCCATTCTAAAGGCCCAATGGGCTTAACGACAACCCATCCGCTTCAACAACGCAGCATCCTCGCAAGACGTGATATTGACGCATTGTAAGGCCTTCTAATGTTCCGCGAGTTAGATTTTCGTCCTTTTAACAGTTCACAACTTACGATCCGGGATGGAAAAACAGCGCAAAAGAAGAAAAGTGTCCCAAAACTGATAAAAATGTTCAATTTGGAACTCCAAAAATAGGCGCAGCCGAGCAGGCTTGCCACCCTTGTCGTAGAGATCTCGGAGAGCTTTCCAACGGTATGTTGTGCGCCGCGTAACTCCTTACGGATCAAAAGTTATGAGCACTGGAGCGACGGAGACCTGGTCCCAAGCCCTACGCTCTCAGTTTACGGGCCCAGCCTCTACATGAAGCTAAGTTGTCTTGCCCAAGGTGCCATGGGATTCGATAATAGAAATGTGATGGATAAAGAATCTTGGTAGCCCTAACCGGGGCAAAAAAAAGTGAAAAGGGGGGTGCAACACGAGGACATCCCACGGGGTCACCCATCCTAGTACTACTGTCGCCCAAGCATGCTTAACTTCGCAGTTCTGATGGGATCCGGTTCATTAGTGCTGGTATGATCGCACCCGCCATGTTGAGGGTACAAATCCTTTATGTGTTGACAATTCACAGTCCCAGCCCAGGGAAATGGTCCATTCAAAAGATCAAAGGGCTTAACGACAACCCATCCACTTCAACAACGCAGCATCCTTGCAAGACGTGATATCGACGCATTGTAGGGCCCTCTAATTTCCCTCGAGTTAGGTTGTCATCCTTTTAACAGCTCACGACGTACGATATGGGACGAAGAAATAGAGAAAAAGAAGAAAAGTTGCCCAAAACTGATGAAAACGTTCAATTTTGTCATGGACCTGCCCAGGTCACAAAAGGGTCATGACGCCGTTTGGGTCATAGTGGATAGGTTGACTAAGTCGGCGCACTTCTTACCGATGAACAAGGAGGATAATCCTGAAAAATTGGGAGATATGTATGTAACGGAGATTGTAAGATTGCACGGGATGCCTGTGAGTATAGTATCAGATAGGGATCCTCGTTTTACTTTCCGATTTTGGAAGAGATTGCAAGAAGCTTTGGGAACAAAGTTGAGTTTTAGCCCGCCTTATCACCCTCAGACGGACGGTCAATCGGAGAGAACTATTCAGATTCTGGAGGATATGCTGAGGGCATGTGTTTTAGACTTCGGGAAAGGTTGGGAGAAATATCTGTCTTTAGCGGAGTTCGCTTATAATAACAGTTATCAGGCCACTATCAGGATGGCCCCATTCGAGCCATTGTATGGACATAAGTGTCGATCTGTAATTTACTGGGATGAAGTAGGTGAGACGAAGACTTTTGACCCGACCCTTTTACCTAAACTTATGAAGACTGTTGATAATATCTACCTCATCCGGAAACGGATGCTTACCGCCCAGAGCAGGCAGAAGAGTTATGCAGACCGACGGAGACAGAGTCTCGAGTTTGAGGTTGGCGACAAGGTGTTCTTGAAGATATCACCCCGGAGGGGACTGATTAGACATGGCAAAGGTGGAAAGTTGAGCCCGAGATTTGTGGGACCATTCGAGATAATCGAGAAGGTTGGCAAGTTGGCGTATCGCCTAGTACTACCCCAGAACCTCTCGAATATTCACGACGTCTTTCACGTTTCGATGCTGCGGAAGTATCATTCTGATCCGTCGCATATCTTGGAGCTAGAGCCGTTGCAGCTTCGGGGAGCTTGTCTTACGAGGAGAAGCCCATTCGGATCTTAGACCAACAGGATCGGGAGTTGCGCAATAGAACTATACCTATGGTGAAGGTGCTGTGGGATCATCATGGAGTCGAAAAAGCAACCTGGGAAAGGCAAGACCAGATGGAGCAACAATATCCAGCCTTATTTCAAAGGTAATATTGAATTTTGGGATGAAATTCTTTTAAGGAGGGGAGGATGTGAGGCCCGACCCCAATTTACGTGCAAAACCTCACTTCGTGTGCCCTAACCTAGATTTGCGTGCCATGACCTAGGTTTGAGAATTGTGTTTAGTTTTGTGTTCCTTGCATTGAATTACGTGCATTCATTTAGGGTTACGTGCGTTTACTTGAAAAATGTGCATTCGTCTCGTAGTTCGTGTCCTACCTCGTAGAGCGTGCCCTAGACCTAGGAAAGCGTGCATTCACGTTAATCAAGAAAGCACCTTACACAAAGCACTAGACTACTAAATAATCCTACAAACTCCACTATCAATATTAAAATGCAAAAATCGACTCGCTAGAAGATGAAATAGCACCAAAAGCTAGACATTCTCATTCTTTATTCCTTATTCTTTTTGCACTTTCAAGACACAATTAAAATAATGCTCAAAGATGACAAAAAATTATGATTTGGAGCAAGCTTGGCCGACCACTTGCTTGCATTAGACTTGCCTTGCATGATTTTAAATTAAACTCAACATTCTATGACACAAAGGCATTAAAAATTGCTCAAAAACCCTACCATCTGCACACCATTCTCGGCCACATCACTCTTGCCCATCCTAGGAATTTCAAATTACACCTTGAAGACACAAAATGCTGAAATTTTGCTGCCCAAGGCCGACATGCTCCTCAAAATTGCAAAGGCCTTCATTTGTTTGTCATTTCCTCTCAATCTTTTCTCTCTCCCTCTCATTCTCCTCTCTCATTCTCGGCCTTGGCTGAGTTCTCTACCTCCATAGGTTATCTTCATCACACCTTAGTTGAACAAGGCAAGCAACCATCAAAGAAACTCAAGCAAACAAGCTAGGATGCGAAAATCACACTTGCATGCCCTTTGAAGTCTTCATTACGGCCCTAGGTAAGTTCTAAGCTTCCATTTCTTTTCTTCTTGTTTCAACCTCATGCTTGTACTAAGAGCTTGGTCACAAAGCTAGGAAAAATAGAGAAAAGCTAGTTGGAACCTCGGCTAGGCAAAGGAGAAGAAGAAAAGTTTGCTTCAACAAGTTTTTGTGCATCCTCTTGATTGATTGCAAAGGTGAGGGCTAAAACCTTTTGAAAACTCTTAAAAAATCCACATGCATGCTCATAAATGTGTGTATTGTTTTCTGAACTTGAGTTATAAGTTCGTTCATAAGCTTAAACAACCATGCATGGCAAGATCTTGGCTTGAAAGTGATGCTAGGTGAAGTCGAATTGTTGACAGCTCTCTGACCATTCTGTTCCGAGGTAAGTTTAGCTAGGACAATAATGTTGAAAATGCATGAAAATTGGTAGGCGACTATTTTGGACAGTTTTGAACATTTTTCCCAGAAATAGGCCGAAGCCAATTTTGAATCTAAGGTCCTAAAAATGGCAAATCTTTAAAATGTGTCCAAATCTGGAAATCTGGAAAAATGAAGCAGGTTTTGGCAGATGCACTGACCTTCTGGAACGAACCATATTTGACTTAGTAAATGATATCCAAAATGCATGAAATTATGTGTGCTGCTATATTTTTCAGTTATGGACAATTTTTTCAGAAATTGACCAAGGCTAAATCTGACCCTAAGGACCTCAAAAACGTCAATTACTGAAAAGTGTGCAAATCTGGACAGTTTTGTACTATTCCACTGTTTCCGCTATATCTAATGATCCCGAATTCCAATTGATGCAAGGTTTGTTTCTGATTTTAGTTAACTTATTAAGCTTTAATTTGACATCTTATTCACTGGATTTGGAGATTTTTTAAGTATCCTAGTGATTGTGAGAAAACAGCCTATTGCAGTAAAGGTTTCACTTAGTTACATGCTTGGAAAATTGTTGTAACCTCTCTCGTGGTACTAATTGCGTGGAATTGTGGTGTTGGGATGCTGTGTGGACTGTTTTGAATGTTTGAGGATGTTAAATTAAATGATGCATGGTTTGAGATTGACTTTGAGGTGGGTTGAGGCTCAAATTGCACGAATATGCACGAAATGGAAACCCTAATGACTAGGTAGTTTTGCTAAGTGTTGATCATTTGGATATTTTGTGGAATTATATGTTTAGTAGGCTGCCTGTAGTTGCCCTTATAAGCTTAAATGTAACTTTGATCATTGCATGTTGGCAAATAAGCTTTTCTTGCACGCGAACCCTTGTTGAATAATCTTATCACTTGATCATGTGGGCTTCGTAGTGAGTTATATAGCCTGTTTTACGTGTGTTACATGGCTGCCCGTTTAATTTGCATATAACTCTATATGCCTTTCAAGTGAAATTACTTGCCTTATCGTGCCTCGTTTGATTACTTGACACCGTACGATCTTATAACTGCTCGGAGGTGACCTACTTTGTTGTCCTCCTAATGTGATATGTTAAATGTTATAAATGTGCATTGCATACGAGGTTGCAACCTTTCAGTGTGGCATGGTAGTGTTTCACACATGCCAGGCGGCATCGGGCTTGCCGGTGTTACCGTGACTACTATGGTCCAATTCCTTCTCTCGCTTGGCATTTCACCCTCGGAGAGTTGAGTCGTAGGTTTTCGGGGTACATCCAAAGTACACCCAATTGGGAGCGATAAGTGGATTATTGAAGTCGGCCGCAACAATTGTATCAAAATTGAAATTGAGAGCAACTACTCACCGTATCCTTGAAATGATTGGTAAATGTATTTGTTACTCAATTTGTTTCATATATTTGCGTACCTTATTATTTGTAATACGTGACATGTTTTCAAAAAGAGTTTTCATAAATTGAACCAGAAAATGAGTTCCAAAATGTATTTCTCGTTCCCCCTCGCTGAGTTCATAATGACTCACCCTCTTTTATCATCTCAAGTGAAGAAGACCCAGAACAGGTACCCGAGGATGGTATGCCTAACGATAAACCCCTGGAGTGATTGCCTGTCATTGTTTGCTTTGCTTGAATGTGGCTACTTGTGAACTCTGTGCTACTTGAAGACTATTTATTTATGTTGCTTGTTATTTCTAATGTAAAAGACCCCCGTTGTAATTTGGGGTCTAATTTTGGTTTGTACTTATATTAAGTAGACTGATGCTAGACACTACTATGATCGTTTTGCTTTTATTACCACTAGTATATATCATAGGTTATTACGCATTAGTTAAGGACTAAGTAAATGAACTTATCCAATCTTAACAGGCACTCGCTATTAAGCTAAGATCAACATGTATATTTTGTAACGAGGACAAACAAACAAACGAGACATAGTATCATGCTAGGTTATAAATCAAACGAGACATCAAGATAACCAATAGGCATTTCAATTGACGATAAATAGCAATCTTAGTTGGAAATGAACTTGAGATAGTAAATTTTGAGGTGTTTAGAGAATTAGGTTAAACCAAATAGCCCAATTACAGCCGTTATGCTACCGATTTTCTGGAAAAAATTTGGAGTTTAGACTAAATCATTAGGTGTTAAATCTTCATCAACAGCTAAGCACGGGATATTACTTGAATGTTTACTTCACACCCTAGTTTAACCTTATAGGCCGAGTTAGGGCGTGACACCTTAGAGCCAAAATGGTATCTGAGCTTAGATTGCTTAAGCCGGGTTTAACTCTCGGACCGTGGGTAGAGCCCTAAGATAATTAGGATGACTTGTTTATATGTTATTGTGTGATAAATGTGCCTTCTATGTTCTATGTGCTTAAGTGATTTACATGCCTTAAATGTTTCTAGAATTGTACCTATATTATGTTGCATATCTTATGCATTAGATTCTTAATTGTCATATTTCAATAAATTTTGCATCGTAATCTGTGCCTATAGATGGCTGGTCCTAGTACCCGTACTACTAATAGGAGCGGTGAACCTCAAGAGACCGGAGATGCCTATCAAACTAATCCCGGTATAGCTATGTTTAATATGATGGCAAATGCCATGGATCGTGTATCACGAGTGATGGACCGACAAGATGCAGGTGAAGCCAACAACAAAAACATCAACAACAGGAATGAGGGTAACAGTAACCATGGGAGACATAGCAGAATGAGGGAATTCCTTGACTTTTGCCCGTCTAAATTCTACGGGGAAGCTGATGATGAGAAAGCAGAGGCTTGGCTATCCGAGATCGAGAAGATTTTCAGGCTACTTGATTATACAGATGAAGAGAAGGTAGAGTTTGCTCTATTTCTGTTGCACGGGGATACCGAGCATTGGTGGCACACTGTAGAGGCACTATGGGAGACTGATCAGATACCTCGCTTGTGGGGTAATTTCGTTAAGGCATTTAAGGATAAATATGTACCTATAGTTTCCAAGCAGAGGCGGATCGAGGAGTTCATGCACTTGACCCAGGGTAATATGACGGTGGCCCAATACGAGGCTCGTTTTGACCGACTGTCCCGTTATGCTCAATATATGGTTTTTACTTTGGAGGCAAAAATGTGGAAATTTACTATTGGATTGAGGCCAGAGATTCAGGACCAGTTGGCTTCTCATGACTTCGATACCTATTCTTCTCTCTTTGCTGCTGCCTCCAGAGTTGAGAAAAGAAAACTTGATGGAGCCGATTCGAGCCAGCCGAGCAAGAAACCATTTCAGCCTCCAGGTCAATAGAGGAAATTTCAGAGTCAGAGTCGCGGTCAAGGCTAGAGCCAGAATAGACCAGTGAATAACAGTGGCCCAACGAAAGCGCCATTAGCCTCTTCCACCCGCAGGTCCACAGGTAGTTCACCTGCTTCTTAGACTACCGTTTGTTCACACTGTAACAGGAAGGGTCACACCGAGGCCCAGTGTTGAAGAAAATTGGGGTAATGTATAGGATGTGGCAGCGATCAGCACCAGGTTAAGGATTGCCCTAAATGGCAAGGGGGATAGAATCAGGGTAAACCATCCGGTAGAGGCAAGACTCCAGTTCCTAGAATCCAGGCTCGAGCCTATGCTATTGAGTTTGAGGAGATTCCAGATGAGACCGCTGTTGTTGAAGGTACATTCTTCATACTGAATCAACTTGTTAAGGTGTTAATTGATCAGGGTGCTACTCATTCATTTATTATTCCCTTATATGTGGAACGTGTGAAATTGAAAGTTGTATGTTTGCCATATGAAGTAGAAGTTGGTACTCCAATGGATTCTAAACTTGTAACTAGTTCAGTTTGTAAAACATGTAAATCCAAATTAAGGATAGGGAATTCTCAGCCAATCTTATTGTATTACCTTTTTCGAGATTATGAGGTCATTTTAGGGATGGATTGGCTAGCAAAAAATCATGTCCAATTGGATTGCCGGGCAAAGATTAGAACCTTCCGGGTACCTGATCAACCGATACTGGAGATTATAGGCCGAATAGATTTCACCGAGAGTTCCATCATTTCATCTATGAAAGCAGTAAAGTCATTGAGGAAAGGGTGCAGCGGATACTTGGCTTACCTTATCAACAAGCCGTCGGACAAAGCTAAATTGGAGGAGATGCTTGTGATCAAAGACTGTGCAGATGTGTTCCCAGAAGAATTACCCGGTTTACCCCCGAATCGGGAGATCGAGTTTGTTATAGAGTTGCTGCCTGGCGCCCAGCCAATATCTAAAGCTCCCTATCATATGGCACCGACCGAGCTACAAGAATTGAAGGACCAATTACAAGGATTGTTGAAGAAGGGGTTTGTTCAACCAACTTCTTCATCGTGGGGTGCACCAGTCCTATTTGTGAAGAAGAAAGACGGAACGTTGAGGCTATGTATTGACTACCAAGGATTGAACCAAGTGACTGTCAAGAATAAATACCCACTTCCCCTGATCGACGAGTTATTTGATCAACTGCAAGGAACCAAAGTGTATTTGAAACTCGACTTGAGGCAAGGGTATTATCAGTTGCGGATCAAAAAGGAAGATGTGCCTAAAAACGGCTTTCAGGATAAGATATGGGCATTATGAATATGTGGTGATGCCTTTTGGACTAACTAATGCCCCTATAGCTTTTATGGATCTGATGCATAGGGTGTTTCAACCCTACTTGGACCAATTTGTGGTGATCTTCATTGATGATATTTTGGTATACTCGAAATCAGAGGCAGAGCATGAGCAGCATCTGCGGTTGGTACTGCAGAAACTTTGAGAGCATCAATTGTATGCAAAGTTTAGCAAGTGTGAATTTTGGTTGCAGTAGATTGCATTTTTGGGGCAAATCATATCCCAAGAGGGAATAGCGGTGGATCCAGTAAAGATTGATGCAGTGATGTCTTGGAAGAAGCCGTAAAATGTTACGGAGGTTCGGAGTTTTCTTGGTTTAGCCGGCTATTATCGGAGGTTCGTGAAGGATTTTTCTAAGATTGCGGGACCACTTACAAAGCTCATTCAAAAGAAAACCAAGTTCATGTGGGATGATAAGTGTAAGAGTAGCTTCCAAGAGTTGAAGAAAAGATTGACTACCGCACCAGTTCTTGCATTGCCTGAAGGAAGTCAAGGTTTTGTAATCTATAGCGATGCTTCGAAAGAAGGATTGGGTTGTGTGTTGATGCAAAATGGAAGAGTGATCACATATGCTTCTAGGAAACCAAAGCCGTATGAAGTGAATTACCCGACGCATGATTTGGAGTTAGCGGCCATTGTGTTTGCACTCAAGAAATGGAGGAATTATCTGTGGGGTAACAAGTTTGAGGTATTTACTGATCATAAGAGCTTGAAATACTTGTTCTCTAAAAAAGAGTTGAATATGAGGCAAAGGCAGTGGATGGAGCTTTTGGATGATTATAATTGCTCAATCAATTATGTGCCTGGTAAAGCGAATGTAGTTGCATATGCCTTAAGAAGAAAAGCAAGCATGGCAAAACTGGAAGTCAAGGTGCAGGAGTTGTTGGAGGAAGCATTTCTATGGAAACCACAATTGACTCAGAAATGGTTACTTTTTGCCACTGCCCAAGTTCAATCGACTTTGTTGTCTGAGTTACGAGAGGCTCAACAGAAGGACCAACAATTTCAGAAGATTAAGGAAAGCAACGCATATATCAAGTTTCATGATGATGGTATTTGGAGGTTTAGGAACCGGATTTGTGTTCCCAATGACCCGGAGCTAAAAAAGAAGATTCTTGAGGAAGCCCATAATTCAAGATATACTATTCACCCCGGCGGAACAAAGATGTATCGGGATTTGAAGCAACACTATTGGTGGAATAACATGAAAAGAGAAATTGCAGAGTTTGTGGCACGGTGTTTGACCTGCCAGAGAGTCAAAGCGGAACATCAGCGACCCGCAGGTTTACTTCAGCCGTTGGAGATTCCTCAATGGAAATGGGAACATATCACTATGGACTTTGTCATGGACCTGCCCAGGTCACAAAAGGGTCATGACGCCGTTTAGGTCATAGTGGATAGGTTGACTAAGTCGGCGCACTTCTTACCGATGAACAAGGAGGATAGTCCTGAGAAATTGGGAGATATGTATGTAGCGGAGATTGTAAGATTGCACGGGATGCCTGTGAGTATAGTATCAGATAGGGATCTTCGTTTTACTTTCCGATTTTGGAAGAGATTGCAAGAAGCTTTGGGAACGAAGTTGAGTTTCAACACGGCTTATCACCCTCAGACTGATGGACAATCGGAGAGAACTATTCAGATTCTGGAGGTTATGCTGAGGGCGTGTGTTTTAGACTTCGGGAGAGGTTGGGAGAAATATCTGTCTCTAGCGGAGTTCGCTTATAATAACAGTTATCAGGCCACTATCGGGATGGCCCTATTTGAGGCATTGTATGGACGTAAGTGTCGATCCCCAATTTACTGGGATGAAGTAGGTGGGACGAAGACTTTTGACCCAACACTTTTACCTGAACTTATGAAGACTATTGATAATATCTGCCTCATCCGGAAACGGATGCTTACCGCCCAGAGCAAGCAGAAGAGTTATGCAGACCGATGGAGACGGAGTCTCGAGTTTAAGGTTGCTGACTGGGTGTTCTTGAAGATATTACCCCGGAGGGGACTGATTAGACATGGCAAAGTTGGAAAGTTGAGCTCGAGATTTGTGGGACCATTCGAGATAATCGAGAAGGTTGGCAAGTTGGCGTATCACCTAGTACTACCCCAGAACCTCTCCAATATTCATGACGTCTTTCATGTTTCGATGCTGCGAAAGTATCATTCTGATCCGTCGCATATCTTGGAGCCAAAGCCGTTGCAGCTTCGGGAGAACTTGTCTTATGAGGAGAAGCCCATTCGGATCCTAGACCAACAGGATTGAGAGTTACGCAACAGAACTATACCTATGGTGAAGGTGCTGTGGGATCATCATGGAGTCGAAAAAGCAACCTGGGAAAGGCAAGACCAGATGGAGCAACAATATCCAGCCTTATTTCAAAGGTAATATTGAATTTTGGGATGAAATTCTTTTAAGGAGGGGAGGATGTGAGGCCCGACCCCAATTTACGTGCAAAACCTCACTTCGTGTGCCCTAACCTAGATTTGCGTGCCATGACCTAGGTTTGAGAATTGTGTTTAGTTTTGTGTTCCTTGCATTGAATTACGTGCATTCATTTAGGGTTACGTGCGTTTACTTGAAAAATGTGCATTCGTCTCGTAGTTCGTGTCCTATCTCGTAGTGCATGCCGTAGACCTAGGAAAGCGTGCATTCACGTTAATCAAGAAAGCACCTTACACAAAGCACTAGACTACTAAACAATCCTACAAACTCCACTATCAATATTAAAATGCAAAAATTAACTCGCTAGAAGACGAAATAGCACCAAAAGCTAGACATTCTCATTCTTTATTCCTTATTCTTTTTGCACTTTCAAGATACAATTAAAATAATGCTCAAAGATGACAAAAAATTCAGATTTGGAGCTAGCTTGGCCGACCACTTGCTTGCATTAGACTTGCCTTGCATGATTTTAAATTAAACTCAACATTCTATGACACAAAGGCATTATAAAATTGCTCAAAAACCCTACCATTTGCACACCATTCTCGGCCACATCACTCTTGCCCATCCTAGGAATTTCAAATTACACCTTGAAGGCACAAAATGCTGAAATTTTGCTGCCCAAGGCCGACATGCTCCTCAAAATTGCAAAGGCCTTCATTTGTTTGTCATTTCTCTCATTTCTTCTCAATCTTTTCTCTCTCCCTCTCATTCTCCTCTCTCATTCTCGGCCTTGGCTGAGTTCCCTACCTCCATAGCTTATCTTCGTCACACCTTAGTTGAACAAGGCAAGCAACCATCAAAGAAACTCAAGCAAACAAGCTAGGATGCGAAAATCACACTTGCATGCCCTTTGAAGTCTTCATTTCGGCCCTAGGTAAGTTCTAAGCTTCCATTTCTTTTCTTCTTGTTTCAACCTCATGCATGTACTAAGAGCTTGGTCACTAACCTAGGAAAAATAGAGTAAATCTAGTTGGAACCTCGACTAGGCAAAGGGGAAGAAGAAAAGTTTGCTTCAACAAGTTTTGTGCATCCTCTTGATTGATTGCTAAGGTGAGGGCTAAAACCTTTTGAAAACTCTTCAAAAATCCACATGCATACTCATAAATGTGTGTATTTTCTTCTGAACTTGAGTTATATGTTCGTTCATAAGCTTAAACAACCATGCATAGCAAGATCTTGGCTTGAAAGTGATGCTAGGTGAAGTCGAATTGTTGACAGCTCTCTGACCATTATGTTCTGAGGTAAGTTTAGCTAGGCAAATAATGTTGAAAATGCATTAAAATTGGTAGGTGACTAGTTTGGACAGTTTTGAACATTTTTCCCTGAAATAGGCAGAAGTTAATTTGGAGTCTAAGGTCCTCAAAATGGCAAATTTTTAAAATGTGTCCAAATCTGGAAATCTTGAAAAATGAAGCAGGTTTTGGCAGATGCACTGACCTTGTGGAACGAACCATATTTGACTTAGTAAATGATGTCCAAAATGCATGAAATGGACAATTTTGTCAGAAATGGACCAAGGCTAAATCCGACCCTAATGACCTCAAAAACGTCAATTACTGAAAAGTGTGCAAATCTGGACAGTTTTGTACTATTCCACTGTTTCCGCTATATCTAATGATCCCGAACTCCAATTGATGAAAGGTTTGTTTCTGATTTAAGTTAACTTCTTAAGCTTTAATTTGACATCTTATTCACTGGATTTGGAGATTGTTTGCATATCCTATTTATTGTAAGAAAACATCCTATTGCAGTAAAGGTTTCACTTAGTTATATGCTTGGAAAATTGTTGTAACCTCTCTCGTGGTACTAATTGCGTGGAATTGTGGTGTTGGGATGTTGTGTGGACTGTTTTGAATGTTTGAGGATGTTAAATTAAATGATGCATGGCTTGAGATTGACTTTGAGTTGGGTTGAGGCTCAAATTGCACGAATATGCACGAAATGGAAACCCTAATGACTAGGTAGTTTTGCTATATTTTGATCATTTGGATATTGTGTGGAATTATATGTTTAGTAGGCTGCCCGTAGTTGCCCTTATAAGCTTAAATGTAACTTTGATAATTGTATGTTGGCAAATAAGCTTTTCTTGCACGCGAACCCATGTTGAATAATCTTATCACTTGATCACGTGGGCTTCGTAGTGAGTTATATAGCCTATTTTACGTGTGTTACATGGCTGCCCGTTTAATTTGCATATAACTCTATATGCCTTTCAAGTGAAATTACTTGCCTTATCGTGCCTCATTTGATTACTTGACAACGTACGATCTTATAACTGCTCGGAGGCGACCTACTTTGTTGTCCTCCTAATGTGGTATGTCAAATGTTATAAATGTGCATTGCATACGAGGTTGCAACCTTTTAGTGTGGCATGGTAGTGTTTCACGCACGCCGGGTGGCATCGGGCTTGCCGGTGTTACCGTGACTACCATGGTCCAATTCCCTCTCTCGCTTGGCATTTCACCCTCGGAGAGTTGGGTCGTAGGTTTTCGGGGTACATCCGGAGTACACCCAATTGGGAGCGATAAGTGAATTATTGAAGTCGGCCGCAACAATTGTATCGAAATTGAAATTGAGAGCAACTGCTCACCGTATCCTTGAAATAATTGGTAAATGTATCTGTTACTCGATTTGTTTCATATATTTGCGTACCTTATTATTTGTAATACGTGACATGTTTTCAAAAAGAGTTTTCATAAATTGAACCGGAAAATGAGTTCCAAAATGTATTTCTCGTTCCCCCTCGCTGAGTTCATAAGGACTCACCCTCTTTTATCATCTCAGGTGAAGAAGACCCAGAACAGGTACCCGAGGACGGTGTGCCTAATGATGAACCCCTGCAGTGATTGCATGTCATTGTTTGCTTTCCTTTAATGTGGCTACTTGTGAACTCTGTGCTACTTGAAGGCTATTTATTTATGTTGCTTGTTATTTCTAATGTAAAAGACCCCCCGTTGTAATTTAGGGTCTAATTTTGGTTTGTACTTATATTAAGTAGACTGATGCTAGACACTGCTATGATCATTTTGCTTTTATTACCACTAGTATCTATCATAGGTTATGACGCATTAGTTAAAGACTAAGTAAACGAACTTATCCAATCTTAACAGGCACTCGCTATTAAGCTAAGATTAACAGGTATATTTTGTAACGAGGACAAACAAACAAACGAGACATAGTATCATGCTAGGTTATAAATCAAACGAGACATCAAGATAACCAATAGGCATTTCAATTGACGATAAATAGAAATCCTAGTTGGAAATGAACTTGAGATAGTAACTTTTGAGGTGTTTAGAGAAATAGGTTAAACCAAAGAGCCCAATTACAACCGTTATGCTGCCGGTTTTCCAGAAAAACTTTGGAGTTTAGACTAAATCATTAGGTGTTAAATCTTCATCAACAGCTAAGCACGGGATATTACTTGAATGTTTAGTTCACACCCTAGTCTAACCTTATAGGTCGGATTGGGGCGTGACAGTACTACTCTCGCCAAAGCACGCTTAACTTCGCAGTTCCGATGGGATCCGGTGCGTTAGTGCTGGTATGATCGCATCCGTCATATTGAGGGCATAAATTCTTTATGTGTTGACGGTTCACAGTCCCTGTCCAGAGAGATGGCCCATTCAAAAGGCCCAAAGGGCTTAATGACAACCCATCCACTTCAACAAGGCAGCATCCTCACAAGACGTGATATCGACGCGTTGTAAGACCCTCTAATGTCCCGCGTGTTAGGTTGTCGTCCTTTTAACAGCTCACGACGTACGATTCGGGATTAAAAAACAAAGCAAAAGAAGAAAAGTGGACTGAAACTGATGAAAATGTTCAATTTTGGAATCAAAAAATGGGTGCAGCCAGGCAGGCTTGCTGCCCCCGCCGTAGAGCTCTCGCAGAGCTTTCCAACGGTAAGCTGTGCGGCACGTAACTCCTTACGGAACAAAAGTTAAGGGCGCCAGAGCGACGGAGACTTGGTCACAAGTGCTACGCCATCGGTTTGCGGGCCTAGCCTCTACTTGAAGTGAAGTAGTCTTGCCCAATGTGCCGTTGGATTCGGTAATAGAAATGTGGTGGATAAAGTATCTTGGCAACCCTAACCGGGGCAAAAAAAATTGAATAGGGGGGTGCAACACGAGGACTTCCCAAGGGGTCACCTATCCTAGCACTACTCTCGCCCAAGAACGCTTAACTTCGGAGTTCTGATGGGATCCGGTGCATTAGTTCTGGTATGATCGCACCATCATGTTGAGGGCACAATTCATTTATGTGTTGACGGTTCACAGTCCCAGCCTAGAGATATGGCCCATTCAAACGGCCCAATGGGCTTAACGATAACCCATCCGCTTCAACATCGTAGGATCCTCATAAGACGTGATATTGACGCGTTGTAGGGCCTTGTAATATCCCACGAGTTAGGTTGTCGTCCTTTTAACAGCTCACGACGTACGATCCTGGACGGAAAAACAGAGCAAAAGAAGAAAACTGGCCCAAAACAGATGAAAACATTAGATTTTAGGCTCCAAAAATAGGTACAGCCGAGCAAGCTTGCTGTCCCCATCGTAGAGCTCTTGAAGAGCTTTCCAATGGTATGCTGTGCACCGCGTAACTCCTTACGGATCAAAAGTTATGGGCACCGGAGCGACGGATACCTAGTCACAAGCCCCACACCCTCGGTTTGCGGGCCTAGCCTCTACGTGAGGCAAAGTTGTCTTGCCCAATGTGACGTGGGATTCAGTAATAGAAATGTGGTGGATAAAGAATCTTGGCAACCCTAACCGGGGCAAAAAAATTTGAAAAGGGGGGTGCAACACGAGGACTTCCCAGGGGGTCACCCATCCTAGCACTACTCTCACCCAAGCAGGCTTAACTTCGGAGTTCTGATGGGATCCGGTGCATTAGTGCTGGTATGATCGCACCCGTTATGTTATGGGCACAAATCCTTTATGTGTTGACGATTCACAGTCCCAGCCCAGAAAGATGGCCCATTCAAAAGGCCCAATGGACTTAACGACAACCCATCCACTTCAACAACGCAGCATCCTAGTAAGACGTGATATCGACACGTGGTTGGGCCTTGTAATATCCCGCGAGTTAGGTTGTCGTCCTTTTAACAGATCACGACGTACGATCCGGGATGAAAAAACAGAGCAAAAGAAGAAAAGTGACCCAAAACAGATGAAAACATTCGATTTTGGGCTACAAAAATAGACGCACCTGAGCAGGCTTGCTACTCCAATCGTAGAGCTCTCGGAGAACTTTCTAACGGTATGCTGTGCATCGCGTAACTCCTTACCGATTTAAAGTTATTGGCACCGGAGCTACAGAGACCTGGTCACAAACTCCACACCCTTAGTTTGCGGGCCAAACTTCTACGTGAAGCGAAGTTGTCTTACCCAAGGTGCCATGGGTTTCAGTAATAGAAATGTGGCAGATAAAGTATCTTGGCAGCCTTAACCGGGGCAACAAAAATTGAAAAGGGGTGTGCAACATGAGGACTTCCCACGGGGTCACCCATCCTAGGACTATTCTCGCCCAAGCACGCTTAACTTCGCAGTTCTGATGGGATCCGGTGTATTAGTGCTGGTATGATCGCACCCGTCATGTTAAGGGCATAAATCCTTCATGTGTTGACGGTTCACAGTCCCAGCCCAGAGAGATGGCCCATTCAAAAGATCCAAAGGGCTTAACGACAACCCATCCACTTCAACAACATAACATCCTCGCAAGACGTGATATCAACGCGTTGTAGGGCCCTCTAATGTCCCGTGAGTTAGGTTGTCATCCTTTTAACAACTCACGACGTAAGATCTGGGATGAAAAAATAGAGCAAAAGAAGAAAAGTGGCCTGAAACTAATGAAAACGTTCAATTTTGGGATCCAAAAATGTGCGTAGCTGAGCAAGCTTGCTACCGTCGTCGTAGAGCTCTCGGAGAGCTTTCCAACAGTATGATGTGCGCCACGTAACTCCTTATGGATCAAGAGTTATGGGCGCCGGAGCGACAGAGACCTGGTCACAAGCCGTATGCCCTCGGTTTGCAGGCCCAGCCTCTACTTGAAGTGAAGTTGTCTTTCCCAAGGTGCCGTGGGATTCGGTAATAGAAATGTGGTGGATAAAGTATTTTGGCAGCCCTAACCGGGGCAAAAAAAATTGAAAAGGGGGGTGCAACACGAGGACTTCCAAAGGGGTCACACATCCTAGTACAACTCTCGCCCAAGCACACTTAACTTCGAAGTTCTGATGGGATCTGGTGCATTAGTGCTGGTATGATCGCACCCGTCATGTTGTGGGCACAAATCTTTTTTGTGTTGACGGTTCACAGTCCCAACCCAGAGAGATGGCCCATTCAAAAGGCCTAATGGGCTTAACAACAACCCATCCGCTTCAACAACGCAGCATCCTCGAAAGACGTGATATCGACGCTTTGTAGGGCCCTATAATGTCCCGTAAGTTATGTTGTTGTCCTTTTAACAGCTCACAACGTACGATCCGGGACGAAAAAACAGATCAAATGAAGAAAAGTAGCCCAAAACTGATGAAAACGTTCAATTTTGGGCTCAAAAAATAGGTGCAGTTGAGCAGGCTTGTTACCCTCTTCGTAGAGCTATCTGAAAGCTTTCCAACGATATGATGTACGCCGCGTAACTCCTTACAGATCAAAAGTTATGGGCACCGGAGTGACGGAGACCTGATCACAAGCCCGCGCCCTTGGTTTGCGGGCCTAGCCTCTACGTGAAGCGAATTTGTCTTGCCCAAGGTGCCGTGGGATTCGATAATAGAAAAGGGATGGATAAAGAATTTTGGCAACCCTAACCGGGGCAAAAAAAATTGAAAACGGGGGTGCAACACGAGGACTTCCCAGGGGGTCACCCATCCTTGTACTACTCTCACCCAAGCACGCTTAACTTCGGAGTTTTGATAGGATCCTGTGCATTAATACTGGTATTGTCGTACACGTCATGTTGAGGGCGCAAATCCTTTATGTGTTGACGGTTCACAGTCCTAGCCCAGACAGAAGGCCTATTCAAAAGGCCCATTGGGCTTAACGACAACCCATCCACTTCAACAACGCAGCATCCTCGCAAGACGTGATATCGACGCGTTATAGGCCCCTCTAATGTCCCGCGAGTAAGGTTGTCATCCTTTTAACAGCTCACGACGTACGATCCGGAACAAAAATAGAGCAAAAGAAGAAAAGTGGCCCGAAACTGAAGAAAACGTTCGATTTTGGGCTTCAAAAACGGGCACAAACAAGCAAACTTGCTACCTCCGTCATAGATCTCTCTGAGAGCTTTCCAACGGTATGCTGTGCACCACGTAACTCCTTACATATCAAAAGTTATGGGCACCGGAGCGACGGAGACTTGGTCACAAGCCCTACGTCCTCGGTTTGCGGGCCCAGCCTCTACTTGAAACGAAGTTGTCCTGCCCAAGGTGCCATGGGATTCAGTAATAGAAATGTGGTGGATAAAGTATCTTGGCAACCCTAACCGGGGCAAAAAATTTTGAAAAGAGGAGTGCAACACAAGGACTTCCCAGGGGGTCACCCATCCTAGTCCTACTCTCGCACAAGCACACTTAACTTCAGAGTTCTAATGGGATCTGGTGCATTAGTGTTGGTATCATAGCACCCGTCATGTTGAGGGCATAAATCCTTTATGTGTTGATGGTTCACAGTCCCAGCCCATGGAGATGGCCCATTCAAAAGGCCCAAAGTGCTTAACGACAACCCATCCACTTCAAAAACGCAGAATCCTTGCAAGACGTTATATCGACGCGTTGTAGGGCCCTCCAAAGTCCCGCGAGTTAAGTTGTCGTCCTTTTAACAGCTCACGGTGTACGATCCAGGACGAAAAAATAGAGCAAAAGAAGAAAAGTGGTCAGAAACTGATGAAAACGTTCAATTTTAGGATCCAAAAATTGGCGCAGCTGAGCAGGCTTGCTACCCTCGTCGTAGAGCTCTCGGAGAGTTTTCCACTGGTATGCTATGCGCTGCGTAACTCCTTACGAATCAAAAGTCATGGGCGCCGGAGCGACGGAGACTTGGTCACATACCCTACGCCCCCAGTTTGCGGGCCCACCCTCTACTTGAAGCGATGTTGTCTTGCCCAAAGTACCGTGGGATTCTGTAATAGAAATGTGGTGGATTAAGTATCTTGGTAACCCTAACCGGGGCAAAAAAAATTGAAAAGGGGGGTGCAACACGAGCACTTCCCAAGGGGTCACCCATCCAAGTACTACTCTCGCCCAAGCATGCTTAACTTCGGAGTTCTGATGGAATCCGGTACATTAGTGCTAGTATGATCGCACCCGTCATGTTAAGGGCACAAATCCTTTATGTGTTGACGGTTCACAGTCCCAGCCCAGAGAGATGGTCCATTCAAAAGGCCCAATGGGTTTAACGACAACCCATCCGCTTCAACAACGCTGCATCCTCGCAAGACGTGATATTGACATGTTGTAGGGCCCTCTAATGTCCTGCGAGTTAGGTTGTCATCCTTTTGACAGCTCACGAAGTACGATCCGGTAAGGAAAAACATAGCAAAAGAATAAAAGTGGCCTGAAACTGACTAAAACATTCGATTTTGGGCTCTAAAAACTGACGTAGCCAAGCAGGCTAGTAGCCCCCTTCGTAGAGCTCTCGGAGAGCTTTCCAACGGTATGTTGTGCGCCGCGTAACTCCATACAGATCAAAAGTTATGGGCATCGGAGCAACGCAAACTTGGTCATAAGCCCTACGCCCTCGGTTTGCGGGCCCAGGCTCTACGTGAAGTGAAGTTGTCTTGCCCAAGGTGCCGTGGGATTCGGTAATAGAAATGTGGTGGATCATGGAATTAGCGTATGTCACCCTAGGATCATGGAATTACTGTGATATTCCTTTTAAGGTATGAATGCGAGATTGATACAACATGAGTCATGATTTTGGAGTTATAGTTATATAGTCTGAATACCGATGCAGCCTTGATGACTATGTATGGAGATTCTAACCTTAGTTAATAAACTTGACCTTAAGATCAAATGGAGAATAGAGTCGTTCAAAGGAAAGAACTGTAAATGTAGAGGTCACACCGAACTAAATGATTGGAGAAACATAGGAAGTGAATTGGTTATGGTGAGAGATCACCAAACACGGAACAAACAGGAGTAGGAAGAATAACAAAGGTCAGAATCCGTCTAAATGACCTCAATAGGTGAGAATGAATTTCGGGACGAAATTCTTTTAAGGAAGGGAGGATGTGAGGCCCGACCCCGAATAACGTGTGTTACCTAGATTTACGTGCCTTAAACCCATAATTGTATGACTGACCTTAGACTACGTACCCTGTCTTGGTTTTCGTGCATGCTTCGTCATTCGTGCCTTGACCTAGAATGGTGTGTCCTAATCCCCTACTGATGTGCGATACCTAGATATACGTACCCTGACCTCGATGGAAGTGCGTTACCTCATTTGGTGTGTCCTAACCTTGAACTGCGTAATTCGTGCTCTAGACCTAGGAATCCGTGCCACCACGTTAATCAAGAAAGAATCCTACACAAAGCACTAGACACTAAAATAATCATACACAATCCACTAACCAATATTATATTCCTAATTCAAATTCTCTACAAACTCCACTAATAATAAAATAATACTAAACTATTCCTACATTTCCCACTATCTATTATTCTATTCATAATTCAACTCATCAACAAACATTCCTATATTTTATTCTACCTAGATTCCCTAATTTTCCAACATTCCTATGACAATTCTATGACACAAATGCATAAAAAAATTAGCTCAAAACTCCACCAATCTCGACAAAGACTCCTTGCCCATGCCAGGTGATTCAAAATTCAGCTTCTTGGAGACACAAATATGAATTTTTGTATGCCCATGGCCAACCCATGCTTCATCTTTTGCAAAGCCATCATTTTTCTTTCATTTCTCTCCCTCTCATTCTTCTCTCTCAAACTCGGTTTTGGGCTGAGTTTCTTCATCCCTTAGCTCATCTTCATCATCCTATGGTGCATCAAGACAAACAACAAGCAAAGGAACTCAACTAAGCTGGCTAGGATGCAAGAATCACACATGCATGCTCTTTGAGGCACCATTTTCGGCCTAGGTAAGTTTCCTAGCTTCCATTTCTTTTCTTCTTGTTCTAACCACATGCATGTACTAAGAGCTTGGCCACTAAGCTAGGAAAAATAGAGAAAATTGAGTTGGAATCTCGGCTAAGGAAGGAAGAAGAAGAATTTGAGCTTCATCAAAGTTTAGTGCATCTTCTTGTTGACTTGCTAAGGTGAGGGCTAAAACCTTTTGAAAATCCTTCAAAAATCCACATGCATGCTCTTAAATGTATGTCTTTGCTTCTGTACTTGAGTTATATGTTCGTTCATAAGCTTCTTCAACCATGCATGACAAGATTTTGGCTTGAAAGTGATGATAGGTGAAGTCGGATTATGTGACAGCTCTCTGACCTGTTGTTTCTAGGTGAGTTTGGCTAGGCAAATGATGTTGAAAATGGATGAAAATTGGTAGGTGACTAGTGTTGTCAGTTTTCAACATTTTTTGCGGAAATAGGACAAAGCTAATTTCGAATCTAAGGTCCTCAAAATGGAAAATCATTAAAATGTGTCCAAATCTGGAAATCTGGGAAAATGAAGCAGGTTTTGG
The DNA here is from genome assembly GCA_037974665.1 of Ehretia macrophylla. Lineage (NCBI taxonomy): Eukaryota > Viridiplantae > Streptophyta > Magnoliopsida > Boraginales > Ehretiaceae > Ehretia > Ehretia macrophylla. The sequence continues at coordinate 16,070,782 of CM075764.1, read as the reverse complement.
CAGATGCACTGACCTTTGAGAAAGAACCAGATTTTAGTTAGTAAATGATATAAAAAATGCACGAAACTTGGTGTGCTTCTATATTTTTCAGTTCTAGACATGTTTGTCAGAAATGGACAAAGGCTAAATCTGACCCCAAGGACCTCAAAAACGTAAATTATGGAAATGTGTGCAAATTTGGACAGTTTTGTGCTATCGCACTGTTTCGGCTATAACTAATGATCCTGAACTCCAAATGATGCAAGGTTTATTTATGATTTTAGTTCACTTCTTTAAATTTAATTTGACATCTTATTCACTGGAATTGGAGATTGTTTGCCTATCTTAATGATTGTGAGAAAACAGCCTATTGCAGTGAGGGTTTCACTTGGTTACATGCTTAGAAAATTGTTGTAACTTCTCTTGTGGTAATAATTGCTTGGGATTGTGACATTGGGATTGTTGTGTGGACTGTTTTGAGTACTTGGAGATGTTTGAATTAATCGATGCATGAATAGAGATTGATTTTGAGTTGACTTAGGATTTAATCACACGGGTAAGCACGAAATGGAAACCCTAATGACTAGGTAGTCTTGCTAAGTGTTGTTCATTTCGATATTGTGTGGAATTATATGCTTAGTAGGCTGCCCGTAGATGCCCTTATAGTCCTAAATGTGATTTTGATCATTGCATGTTGACAAATAGGCTTTTCTTGCATCCGAGCCTACGTAGATGTTGTTGCATGTTATATAATCTTATTATTTGATTACGTTGACTTTTTTATTGAGTTATATGGCGTGATTTACATGCGTTACATGGCTGCCCGTTTAATGTTCATATAACTCTATATGCCTTTCAAGTGAAATTACTTGTCCTATCGTGCCCTGCTTGTTTACTTGTCAATGTACAATCTTATGACTGTCCGAAGGCAACCTACTTTGTTGTCCTCCTAATGTGATATATTAAATGTCATAAATGTGCACTGCATACAAGGTTGCAACATTTCCTGTCGGCATGGTAGTGATCACGCACACTGGGTTGCATCGGGCTTGCCGGTGCACCCATGACTACCATGGTCCCATTCCCTCTCTCGCTTGGGGGCTAGACTTCCTCGGAGAGTTGGGTCGTAGGATTTCGGGGTACATCCGGAGTATACCCACCTGGCGTGTTTGGGGGATGATTTGAAGTAGGCCGCAACAATTGATACTGGAATTGATCTGAGAGCAAAAGCTCATCGTATCTTTTTTACTATGTGTATAAGTACTCTCGCTTGGTCCCTAGAGGACCTCACGGAGGAAGGACTGGTAATTGCGTTCTTTACTATTATATTACGCTATGTACTTGCTTATGATACACATCATGCTTGCAAAAGGATTTTTCATAAGTTGAATCCGGAAAATGAGTTTCAAAACCTATTTCTCGTTCCCCCTCGCTGAGTTCATAAGGACTCACCCTCTTTTATCATCTCAAGTGAAGAAGATCAAGAACAGGTACCTGAGGACGATGTGCCCATCGATGATTCCTTGGAGTGATTGCCTGTCTTGTGTGCTTTGCGTGATTATGGATACTTGTGAACTCTATGATACTTGAAGACCATTTCTTTTATGTTGCTTGTTGTTTGTAATGTAAAATACCACGTTGTAATTTGGGGTCTAATTTTGGTTTGTACTGATATTTCTAGACAGACACTAGATACTGCTATGGTCGTTTTGCTTTTATTATCGCTAGTAGGTGTAATAGGATTATGAAGTATAGGTAAGGGCGAAGTAAGATGAACCATCCAAACCTTAAACAGGTACTCGCTATTAAGCTAAGATCAACAAGTACTTTTATAACGAGGATAAACAAACAAATGAGACATAGCATCATGCTAGGTTATAAATCAAACGAGACATCGAAATAACCAATAGGCAATTCAATTGATGTTAAATGATAATCTTAGTTGGAAACGAAATTTAGATTGGAAAAATTTGAGGCGTTTAGAGAATTAGGCCAAACCAAAGAGCCCAATTACAGCCGTTATGCTGCCGGTTTTCTGGAAAATTTTGGAGTTTAGGCCAAAACGTTAAGTGTTAAATCTTCATGAACGGTTAAGTACGAGACGTGACTTGAATGTTTAGATCACACCCTAGTCTAACCTTTATAGGCCGGGTTAGGGAGTGACACCTTATATTAGAATGGTATCAGAGCTTAGATTGCTTAAGCCAGGTTCAACTCTCGAACCATGGGTAGAAGCCCTAAGGTAATTATGATGTCTTGTTTATATGTGTGAATGTGTGCTAATGTGCTTTAATTTCTTTGAATATTATGTGCCTTTATGGACTATATGTATTATGTGTCATGCGCACCGACACGTTAATGACCTCGATAATGCATGCATGCTTTTATACTCATTCCTTGATACATGTGCATGTTATATAATCGTGAATGACTGTTTATACACATAGATAGTTAGGATTAGGACTTGCAGGGAAGTGAATTTGTGCAGGACGAACGAAAAGGCTCGGTTAGAGATTTCTCGCATCTTCACAGGTACTCGATGGATCGTATGTATTATTGGATATGCATATATAAAATGCGTAGCACATGTATAAATGTTGAGGTAAAGTTATCCCCTTATCTTTGGAGCACTCATACCTATGATTAAGTTATCAATTTTATGGCTATGAAGTTTTGTTTTCGTTAAACCGTTCTTCTCATTGTGGTTCAAGAATAAATGTTAAGGACATACAACTTTCCTTAGATATAATAGTATACTATTGGACATGTGGAGTAGTATATATATGTTCATATGCTTATAATTGAAGTTTGACTTAGGAGTTGCTTTTGAATCAAATTCTTATATCTTGAAATGGTATAATAGACTATTTATATGATTGAATCCTTACTTGATTGGAATTAAGCATCGTTGAACCTAATAAGGTGTATATTAACGAGTTTCAAGTTAACTCAATGGTAAGATTGTGACCTAAAAATTAAGAGATGAACTTGTGGAAATTGACGATAGGGGTTAGATTATTAAGGCGTGAATAGTGTGTTTAAGTAACTCAACAATGGATAACCTCAAGACATGTAGGCAACTCTGGAGACTAACTTTAACAAGGTTGATGAATCTTTTGTATAACAAGATATGGGGATGTTGGAATCGAGGAATCCGCGTAACTAGAACTCGTGTTCGGAAGACTACACCTAAATGTTACGTCGAATGAGAGTGTAAGGTATTGAATTATGTATTAGATTACTAATGTTGCTAAGGTCCTAAGTTGGATATTGGTGATATTAAGAATCATGGTATCAAATTGTTGCCCCTCGGATTTAGTTGTGATTATGCAAAGTAAGTCATTCTATACACTCGTTATTTGGATACCCTAAAGGATATTAGGGAGCATATATCCCTAAGTATTACCGATGGACCTAATATATAAACCATGGAAATGAGATTAAAGCATTCAGTTACAAAGTGGAGTCGTTAGGGCATGATTAGAAATCCTAAATAGCTAATAGTGAGTATGCATGATGATTCATGGTGAACCCTAGGACCTAAAGTCGATAAGTCTTGATGCTCTTAGCTAGTTGAATATGTAAATGAGAAGAGTAAGATTTCATAGAGTTAAGATAGAGATGAATTAGAGTCATAATGACCCAAGAGACTATTGTTAGACCACTATATCTATATACACCGTTTCACATCTAGAAACTAGTGATTGGTAGACTTCGAATCGTGGTCGTTAAATGGAGGGCGGATCTTGTAGTGATAGTTAAATAAGTGGTTGATTACTTTTGAAGTTCTATTAGGTTATGTTGAAGGACGCATCGTAGTCATAATTCTTATATTGATACAACCTTGACGTTATCTCGTGTAAGTATCTTATGAGCTCGATCATTTTGGTACCCATTTATAGTCCTAAGACTGTTGTTGAACGGTTAGTAACCTAGTGGAGCATTGATATCACTTACATGGCGATGAACCCAGCTTAGTAACATTAAGGTTGAAGATATATTGGCAGGCATTAAGTGTTCGAAGAAATGACTAGGTCGCTAAGTAAGTAGGACCATTGTCTTCTTAAGTATGACATAACCTTGGATTGAGGTGAGTGAAATTTATTTGAGGTTGAAACTATTCGCTTTAGGAGTTTTGGATAAGATTAAAAGAAAATTCTGAAGCCTTGGGACTTGAAAATAAAGATTTGAATAAGGAAATAAATTGTGGATCACAAGCTGATGAAGCTTACTTGAAAAGTTGAACTAGTGCTACATGATTAGTTTACCCATGCAATTTCGATGGCAATTTGTTGGTGATACTTAATAAACCTTAGAATTCGAGTTTAATGAATCTCAACGGTCTTTCTCCTTGATTACGAGCATGAAGATTAACGAAGCAGGGAAAGGATGATAGTGAATAAGAGCTTATAACCGAAAGACTAGTCATTAGAAGATTTACTAATCCAATGTACCTTCAAGATAAGAACTATGATACTACCGATAGATGACGACTTGAGATGGATTAATTTGTTTGGTGAGTTCAACCTGAAATAGGGTCGTATTGTGGAAATAATCCATAACATGTGTATGTCCTACATGCTAACAATTTTGAAGCTAGTAGATAGGATATGTAAATCGGATATAGACCTGTCATCTTGAAATTAGCGTATGTCACCCTAGGATCATGGAATTATTGTGATATTCCTTTTGAGGTATGAATGCGAGATTGATACAACATGAGTCATGATTTTGGAGTTATAGTTATATAGTCTGAATACCGATGCAGCCTTGATGACTATGTATGGAAATTCTAACCTTAGTTAATAAACTTGACCTTAAGATCAAATGGAGAATAGAGTCCTTCAAAGGAAAGAATTGTAAATGTAGAGGTCACACCGAACTAAATGATTGGAGAAACATAGGAAGTGAATTGGTTGTGGTGAGAGATCACCAAACATAGGAAGAATAACAAGGGTCAGAATCTGTCTAAATGACCTCAATAGGTAAGAATGAATTTCGGGACGAAATTCTTTTAAGGAGGGGAGGATGTGAGGCCCGACCCCGAATAATGTGTGTTACCTAGATTTGCGTGCCTTAGACCCAGAATTGTATGACCGACCTTAAACTACGTGCCCTGTCTTGGCTTTCGTGCATGATTCGTCATTCGTGCCTTGACCTAGAATAGTGTGCCCTAATCCCCAACTAACATATGATACCTAGATATACGTACCCTGACCTCGATGTAACTGCGTTACCTCATTTGGTGTGCCCTAACCTTGAACTGTGTACCTTAACTTAGATATAGAGTCGTGCCTTGATTTGCGTGCATTGCATTGAATTACGTGCCTTGCATTGGTTTACGTGTATTCTGTCACGTCCCGACCCGACCCCGCAAAAGGCCAAGCCCACACCCGACACACGGACGGAGTCTCCTCTGTACCACGGACGATCCGAAAACCCTAAAATCAATATAATACTTGCGAAAGCCATAAAATAATCAAAACATGCCAACTTTCTTTAAAATATACATTCTCTTATTAACCAACTTTCCAAACCAAAATGCCATGCATACTCTGCAAGTATTTATGCCACTAAACAGTTAGCTATTAGCATGCATTTCTTTACTAGTCACAAGAGTAAACTTTTACAGCTTTACATTCTTCCAACTTATACAACATAAGACCGTAGAGGCCTCAACTAGAAAATACATACAAAGCTACAAGCCTCATAATTAAACGACATCCAAGCAATATACATATCATGCAAGGCTCGCACAAAAAATCTGGTAACCAACCACCAGCAAAGCAGAGAAGAGCAATCACGGGAACACCTCCACCTGTTCCTCCTCCTCAATTACCTCGAGATGGTCTGCTTCAACTACTCTGTAAAAATATTGTATAGAGAGGAATGAGCAAAAACTATTGCTCAGCGAGGGCAATTGGTCTCAAGGACGGAGATGAGAGGAGTATGCAATGCAATTAGCCAAGCAATACATACAAATCATATAAAGATACAACCAAAGCCAACAATAAAGCAATGCAAGTATTTAAAGCTATAAACACTCATTCAAAGGATACGATACTCTTTTCATGAGCAACTTTCAAACACGAATTCGATGACGACGCGCCGGCCCAAACCACCTTATAACCCCAGTTTGGAATACCCCGGAAGTATCCATCAACCTACGACCCAAATCTCCCTGGGAGGCAACCCAAGCGAGAAAGGGAATAGCAGCGGAGCTAGAGCAACCAACACTGGCAACCCAAGGCTACCCAGAGAGGCCCATCACTCACGCGCGAGACACTATGCAATGCAAGACTCGATACAAGGCGATAAACAAGCGATAAAGCCACACGTGGGAGAATAACAAAGTAGGTTACTCTCGCACGCAATAGCAGCAATTGATAAGCAATTCAATCCAAAACAACTCAAACAAGTATTTCAAGTAACCCTAAGCATTCTATAGGCACAAAGTCAAGAAAACACACAAAAACACAACTCGGCCCCAACTATCAAAACGCTACCATTTCCAAACGAGCCACGAGTTCTGGAAACCGACTTCGCCAACCCTCCTAGGTCACCATAAGGCACGTCTAAAGACCCCGAAACCTTACTTTACCCTAGAACTCGCGCAAAGCCTCGATTTCCCCCTTTCTTGTTTGAACTACAACTATAACAACCAAACGCCCAACCAACACCATAATCGCACCAAAAGTGCTTCCATGACTTCCCGAAGCAATGCCAACACGCAAAACAAGAAAATGCTAAAGTCGACCAAAACGACCCCGATTTTCCCAATGGCATAATTCTCATTTTTTCCACTACGCAACCCAAACAAACCACACATTTTAGCATTCTAGCGTACCTAGCACATTTCTACATCAACAGAAAGCATAACAGCGCAACTTCAACGTTTCAAGGTTTTACTATTCATAAAACACTATTCAATTGACAATTTAATTTGCAATCACAACATTTAACCGCAGAAAATGTTACAAAGCTATAAATACATGTTCTACAAATGCCAAGGAACATTCTAGAAGCATCAAATCGCTTTAAATAACGATCTACGGACAAATCTCAAAATTGACAAAGTTAACATACATAACGTTTAAATGCGCAAATAACATGCTTCCCTCACCTCAGGTACTCCTAGTCGCTAGGAAAACAACGCTAGTTGCCTCGAAAATCACCCCGCACGAGCTCTCGCGAAGATTGAATGATTGGAAGTTGAAATCTTTTTTTTCTCTCTTGGAACTCACGGCCTGCACCTCACTGTTTTCAGCTGCATTTTTTTTTTATTTTGCTTTGGTTTAGCTTATAAGGTGTTAAGTTAGGTCAAAGTTGGTCAAGGCTAGGTCAAACAACTTAAGACTTGGTCAAAGGGCCTTATTTTGTGCATTTTAAAGCCATTTTAGCTAAGGAAAGATCAATTAGAGCTAGAAACAACTAAAATATAAAATTTAAGTCTTCTATATACTAGTTTCACTATTTGCTGAGGACTAGAACGTTCTCTAGCTATCGCTCCTTAAATGCAATGCACGTTGCGACAGCGAGAAAGTAACAATTAATTCATAAAGAATTTAAGGAAATATAATTTTCAAAATAAGAAACAAGAAAATTCACATTCCGGGCTCGGGTATTACACCCTCTCCCCCTTAAAACAATTGTGCCCACGCAATTCTTACCTGCTCAACAAACAACTCCGGATACTGATCCCGAACCTGGTCCTCTCTTTCCAAAGTTGCTTCCTCAAACCCATGATGATTCCACATAACCTTTACTAATGGAATACTCTTTCTGCGAAGCTCCTGAATCCTCCGATCCACAATTCTAATCGGTTTCTCTTCATAAGACAACCTTTCTTCAATCTGCAAAGGCTCTGGTTCAAGTACGTGTGAAGGGTCTGGATGATACTTCTTCAACATAGACACGTGGAACACATCGTGCAGTCTCGACAAGCTCGGAGGCAAAGCTAATCGATAAGCCAAAGGACCTACCTTTTCGGTGATCTCATACGGACCCACATACCTGGGACTAAGCTTCCCGCTCTTACCGTGCCAAATCAATCCCTTCCGTGGAGAAATCTTAAGAAACACCCAATCTCCCAAATCAAACTCAAGATCCCGACGGTGCTTATCCGCATAACTCTTCTGACGACTCTGAGCTGTAAGCATACGCTGGTGAATAAGGTGAACATTATCTACCATCTTAATCATCTCAGGTAACACAGTCGGGTCAACTATTCTCATCTCTCCAACCCCTTCCCAATATAACGGGGATCTGCATTTCCGACCATACAACGCCTCGTAGGGAGCCATACCTATAGTAGATTGATAACTATTGTTGTAGGCGAACTCCGCTAAAGGCAAAAACTTCTCCCAATTCTTCCCAAAGTCAAGCACACATGCCCGAAGCATGTCTTCCAAGATCCTGATGGTTCTCTCAGACTGGCCATCAGTTTGCGGATGATATGCAGTACTGAAGCTCAATTTAGTTCCCATGGCCTCTTGCAACTTCTACCAAAAACGAGATCTGAATCTGGGATCCCTATCTGACACTATACTCTGTGGCACACCATGCAATCTCACAATATTAGCAACATAAAGTTTAGCTAACTTATCAAGGCTATCCTGTTTGTTCACGGGAATAAAATGTGTAACTTTAGTCAAGCGGTCCACAACAACCCAAACAGAATCACATCCTCTCGGAGATATAGGAAGATCGGTCACAAGGTCCATGGTTATATGTACCCACTTCCATTGTGGAATCGACAACGGCTGTAGAAGTCCGGCTGGCCTCTGATGCTCAACTTTAACCCTCTGACAAGTCAAACATCTAGATACAAACCCAGCAATCTCCCTCTTCATATTGTTCCACCAGAAGTGTTGTTTCAAATCTCTATACATTTTTGTACTGCCCGGGTGAATTGTATACCTCGAATTATGTGCCTCGGACAGGATCTCATTCTTTAAAGTCGGATCATCAGGAACACATACTCTATCCCTGAATCTGAAAACCCCAGCTGCATGTAATTTAAACTCCGACTCTCCCCCTTTTGATTTTTCTTGGATCTTCAAGATGTGAGGATCAGTCTTCTGAGCCTCTCTGATCTGTGCTAGCAATCCTGACTGAATCAGCAAACTAGCAAATCGAATCCCTACCTCAGTAGCTTCTGGCTTCCGTGAAGAAATTTCTTCCAAAGTCTCCCAGTCCTTGATAATCAAGCTTGCAACAATAGCCTTTCGGCTCAAAGCATCAGCAATAACATTTGCCTTACCTGGCACATAGTTAATAGAACAGTATTAACCACCCAATAGCTCTAGCCATCTCCGCTGCCTCATATTTAAATCCTTCTGTGAAAACAAATACTTGAGACTCTTGTGGTCAGTAAAAATTTCAAATCTGCAACCCCACAAGTAATGACGCCACTTCTTCAATGCAAACACAACCGCAGCTAACTCAAGATCATGTGTAGGGTAATTGACTTCATAAGGTTTCAATTTCCTAGAAGCATAGGCAATCACCTTACCATTCTGCATTAAAACACAGCCCAAACCTTCTTTAGATGCATCACTGTAGACAACGAAGTTCTCTGTTCCCTCAGGTAAAGCTAGTATAGGAGCTGTAGTTAGTCTCTTCTTCAATTCTTGGAAACTGGATTCACACTTAGCATCCCAGTTGTAAGCAACTTTCTTCCGAGTCAACTGGCTCAAAGGTCCAGAAATTTTGGAAAAGTCTTTAACAAATCTCCGGTAGTAACCTGCCAATCCAAGAAAACTCCGAATCTCTGACACCGTCTCAGGTCTCTTCCAAGATGAAACAACTTCAATCTTAGCTGGGTCCACTGAAATTCCTCGATCTGAAATGATATGGCCTAGAAAAGATATCTGATTCAACTAGAACTCGCACTTGCTGAATTTAGCAAAAAGCTTGTTTTCCTGCAAAGTCTGTAGCACAATCCTCAAGTGTTGCTCATGTTCAGCCTCGTTCTTCAAATACACTAAAATGTCGTCAATAAAGATCACGACAAACTGATCAAGGTAAGGTCGGAAAACCCTCTGCATCAAGTCCATGAATACGGCTGGTGCATTCGTCAAACCAAATGGAAAAACAACAAATTCATAGTGGCCATATCTAGTCCTGAAAGCCGTCTTCGGTATATTGTCACTCCGAATCCTAAGTTGATAGTAACCCTGCCTCAAGTCAAATTTGGAGTAAACACTCGCAGCCTGCAACTGGTCAAACAATTCTTCAATCAACGGCAAGGGGTATTTGTTCTTAATCGTGACTTGATTAAGTCCCCTGTAATCAATGCATAACCGTAGCGTGCCGTCTTTCTTTCTCACAAACAACACAGGTGCACCCCACGGTGAAGAACTAGGTTGTATAAACCCTTTCTCAAGCAAATTCTGAAGCTGAATTTTTAACTCTTGAAGTTCAGCCGAGGCCATTCTATAAGGACTCCTAGAAATTGGCGCAGTGCCTGGCACAAGATCAATCACGAACTCAATCTCCCTATCCGGTGGTAAACCCGGTAATTCCTCGGGAAATACACCAGGGAAGTCTCTAACAATCAGAACCTCATTCAAACTCAACTTATCAGCAGGCTGATTGATCAGATAGGCTAAGTAAGCTTCACAACCCTTATTCAACAACTTAGAAGTCTTGATCGCTGATAAAAGTGGAATGCGGGCAGCCCTGCAGTTCCCAACAATCTCTAGTACCGGTAGATCAGGAACCTTAAGATAAACGACCTTTGTTTTACAATCCAACTGAGCATAATACTTTCCCAACCAGTCCATTCCAAAAATGATTTCAAAGTCATGGAATGGTAATATAATTAAATCAGTAGGAAATTTACGGTTCTCAATACATATAACACAAGATTTGCAAATAGACTCAGTAACAAATTTCGCACCCAAAGGAGCACTAACTTCAACTTCATGAGGCAATTTATCAATGCAAACATTCACAGATCGTGCACATGCAGGAGTTATAAACGAATGTGTAGCTCCGGGATCAATCAAAACTTTAACTAGCTGAGTATTGAGAAGAAAGGTACCTTCCACTATAGCTGTAGTATCGGGTAGCTCCTCTGCATCCAGTGCAAAGACCCTAGCCTGAACTCTCTATGCTGGTCGTGCACCTGCAGCCCTATTCTGAACACCTTGGCCTCCACCACGGCCCTGAACATTATTATACTTAGGGCAATCTCTCACCCTATGATCGTCACTGCCACAACCCGTACATTTACCACTCTTCCTCTAGCAGTTAGCCTCAATATGCCCCGATTGATTACAATAATTACACTGCTGATTTTGCCTAACTACAGTGTTTCCCGTAGGTGCTGGGGCTCTGGCAGGGGTAGGAACTGTACCTCCCTGCTAGGTCTAGTCACAGCTGGCCTAGCCTGATACTGCTGCTGTGGCTGATATGGACACTGCTGAGGAACCTGTGTAGAAGTCTGATACTGCCTCGGCTGACTCTAGCTGCTCTGGCCCAAATACTGCTTCTTACTCGGCTGACTACTCTCAGCTAACATCTCAGCCTTCCGTTTCTCAAACTTCGAGGCTGCCTGAAATGCCTCGGGAAAAGTAGTGTAGGCCTTCCCAGTCAAATGCAACTGTATGTCCCTTCTCAGCCCACAGACAAACCTATGAATCATCCTCCTAGCCGGCCGTACCAACTCGGGCATATACCTCGACAGGCTAACAAACCTAGCCTCGTACTGAGCAACAGTCATATTTCCCTGTTTCAGGGCCACAAACTCATCTTCCCTCCTTTCCATAGCCATCTCGGGAATGTACTTATCCCGAAACTCACTTACAAAATCATCCCATAAATGTGGAACATCCTCACAATCCCATCTCAATCTGACAGTATTCCACCACTGCTCTGCATCACCCTCAAATAAGAATGACGCATAGTCTATTCTTGCCTCATCAGTATACCTCAACGCGGTGAAAATCTTCTCAACTCGATTAATCCATCTCTCGGCCGCCTCATCATCCGGCTCTCCGAAGAACTTCCCCGGCTTATGCCTCAGAAATTTCTCTAACTGATTATTCTCAACTCTGTACCCCTGTCCACCAGGATTAGCTTGATTTCCCTGGGGATTATTCCTGTCCTGCCTCTGTTCATGCAGCACCTGTGTGATCTGGTCTACTACAGTAGTCATGGTAGCCATAAACTGCTCAAGCAACGGCTGCTGACCCTGTTCTGCTGCCTCTTCATCTGATCCTATACCTTGAGTACCACGACGTGGCGGCATAGTAGCAACTCACAATAGCTGGCAACATTTAAAAGCAGTTTATAGACAGAAATATAGCACATAAGATTAGATAACACTCAAGTCAATAACAATCCAATATTCTATCACACAATTCACATAAGACAAGTTCAACTTGCCAAACTATTTCACTTAAACACATAAACATTCCAAGTTCACAAAGTCATGTTATAACATTTTCTTTTCACTTAGCAATCATACATAAACACTTTAGCATTTTAGACCTTTACCCCACAGACCGAGAATCATATCCCGGCTCATGCAAGACTATCATGCTCTGATACCACCTAAAGATGTCACACCATGACCCGACCCCGCAAAAGGCCAAGCCCGGACCCGACACAACGACGGAGTCTCCTCTGTACCGCGAACGATCCGAAAACCCTAAAATCAATATAATACTTGCAAAAGCCATAAACTAATCCAAACAAGCCAACTTTCTTTAAAATATACATTCTCTTATTAACCAACTTTCCAAACCAAAATGCCATGCATACTACACAAGTATTTATGCCACTAAACAGTTAGCTATTAGCATGCATTTCTTTACTAGTCACAAGAGTAAACTTTTACAGCTTTACATTCTTCCAACTTATACAACATAAGACTGTAGAGGCCTCAACTAGAAAATACGTACAAGGCTACAAGCCTCAAAATTAAACGGCATCCAAGCAATATACATATCATGCAAGGCTCGCACAAAAATCTAGTAACCAACCACCAGCAAAGCAGAGAAGAGCAATCACGGGAACACCTCCACCTGTTCCTCCTCCTCAATTACCTCGAAAGGGTCTGCTTCAACTACTCCTGTAAAAATATTGTATAGAGAGGAATGAGCAAAAACTATTGCTCAGCGAGGGCAATTCGTCTCAAGGACGAAGATGAGAGGAGTATGCAATGCAATTAGCCAAGCAATACATACAAATCATATAAAGATACAACCAAAGCCAACAATAAAGCAAGGCAAGTATTTAAAGCTGCAAACACTCATTCAAAGGATACGATACTCTTTTCACGAGCAACTTTCAAACACGAATTCGATGACGACGCGCCGGCCCAAACCACCTTATAACACCAGTTTGGAATACCCCGGAAGTATCCATCAACCTACGACCCAAATCTCCCTGGGAGGCAACCTAAGCGAGAAAGGGAATAGCAGCGGAGCTAGAGCAACCAACACTGGCAACCCAAGGCTACCCAGAGAGGCCCATCACTCACGCGCGAGACACTATGCAATGCAAGACTCGATACAAGGCGATAAACAAGCGATAAAGCCACACGTGGGAGAATAACAAAGTAGGTTACTCTCGCACGCAATAGCAGCAATTGATAAGCAATTCAATCCAAAACAACTCAAACAAGTATTTCAAGTAACCCTAAGCATTCTATAGGCACAAAGTCAAGAAAACACACAAAAACACAACTCGGCCCCAACTATCAAAACGCTACCATTTCCAACCGAGCCACGAGTTCTGGAAACTGACTTTGCCAACCCTCCTAGGTCACCATAAGGCACGTCTAAAGACACCGAAACCTTACTTTACCCTAGAACTCGCACAAAGCCCCGATTTCCCCATTTCTCGTTTGAACTACAACTATAACAACCAAACACCCAACCAACGCCATAATCGCACCAAAAGTGCTTCCATGGCTTCCCGAAGCAATGCCAACAAGTAAAATGAGAAAATGCTAAAGTCGACCTAAACGACCCCAACTTTCCCAAAGGCATAGTTCTCATTTTTTCCACTACGCAACCCAAACAAACCACACATTTTAACATTCTAGCGTGCCTAGCACATTTCTACATCAACAGAAAGCATAACAGCGCAACTTCAACGTTTCAAGGTTTTACTATTCATAAAACACTATTCAATTGACAATTTAATTTGCAATTACAACATTTAACCGCAGAAAATGTTACAAAGCTATAAATACATGTTCTACAAATGCCAAGGAACATTCTAGAAGCATCAAATCGCTTTAAATAACGATCTACAAACAAATCTCAAAATTGACAAAGTTAACGTACATAACGTTTAAATGCGCAAATAACATGCTTCCCTCACCTTAGGTACTCCTAGTCGCTAGGAAAACAACGCTAGTCGCCTCGAAAATCACCCCGCATAAGCTTACGCGAAGATTGAATGATTGGAAGTTGAAATCTTTTTTTTCTCTCTCTTGGAACTCATGGCCTGCACATCACTGTTTTCAGCTGCATTTTTTTTTTGCTTTGGTTTAGCTTATAAGGTGTTAAGTTAGGTCAAAGTTGGTCAAGGCTAGGTCAAACAACTTAAGACTTGGTCAAAGGGCCTTATTTTGTGCGTTTTAAAGCCATTTTAGCTAGGGAAAGATCAAATAAAGCTAGCAACAATTAAAATATAAAATTTAAGTCATCTAAATACTAGTTTCACTCTTTGCTGAGGACTAGAAATCGTTCTCTAGCTATCGCTCCTTAAATGTAATGCACGTTGCGACAGTGAGAAAGTAACATTTAATTCACAAAGAATTTACGGAATATAATTTTCAAAATAATAAACAAGAAAATTCACATTCCGGGCTCAGGTATTACACATTTACCTAGGATTTCATGCATTAGTCTTGAAGTACGTGCCATAGTCTTGAAGTTCGTGTCTACCTAGTAATTCGTGCCCTAGACCTAGGAATCCGTGCCACCACGTTAATCAAGAAAGAATCCTACACAAAGCACTAGACACTAAAATAATCCTACACAATCCACTAACCAATATTATATTCCTAATTCAAATTCTCTACAAACTCCACTAACAATAAAATAATACTAAACTATTCCTACATTTTCCACTATCTATTATTCTATTCATAATTCAACTCATCAACAAACATTCCTATATTTTATTCTACCTAGATTCCCTAATTTTCCAACATTCCTATGACAATTCTATGACACAAATGCATAAAAAAAATTAGCTCAAAACTCCACCAATCTCGACAAAGACTCCTTGCCCATGCTAGGTGATTCAAAATTCAGCTTATTGGAGACACAAATCTGAATTTTTGTATGCCCAAGGCCAACCCATGCTTTATCTTTTGCAAAGCCATCATTTTTCTTTCATTTCTCTCACTCTCCTCACATTTCTCTCTCTCCCTCTCATTCTTCTCTCTCAATCTCAGTTTTGGGCTGAGTTTCTTCATCCCTTAGCTCATCTTCATCATCCTATGGTGCCTCAAGACAAACAACAAGAAAAGGAACTCAATCAAGCTAGCTAGGATGCAAGAATCATACATGCATGCTCTTTGAGTCACCATTTTCGGCCTAGGTAAGTTTCCTAGCTTCCATTTCTTTTCTCCTTGTTCTAACCACATGCATGTACTAAGAGCTTGGCCACTAAGCTAGGAAAAATAGAGAAAATTGACTTGGAATCTCGGCTAAGCAAGGAAGAAGAAGAATGTGAGCTTCATCAAAGTTTTGTGCACCCTCTTGTTGATTTGCTAAGGTGAGGGCTAAAATCTTTTGAAAATCCTTCAAAAATCCACATGCATGCTCTTAAATGTATGTCTTTGCTTCTGTACTTGAGTTATATGTTCGTTCATAAGCTTCTTCAACCATGCATGGCAAGATTTTGGCTTGAAAGTGATGATAGGTGAAGTCAGATTATGTGACAGCTCTCTGACCAGTTGTTTCGAGGTAATTTTGGCTAGGCATATGTTGTTGAAAATGCATGCAAATTGGTAGTTGACTAGTTTGGACAGTTTTGAACATTTTTTGCAGAAATAAACCAAAGCTATTTTTGAATATAAAGTCCTCCAAATGGCAGATCTTTAAAATGTGTCCAAATCTTGAAATCTGGAAAAATGAAGCAGGTTTTGGCAAATGCACTGACCCTGTAGAACGAACCAGATTTGATTTAGTAATGATATCAAAAATGTATGAAATTTGGTGTGCTAATATATTTTTCCGTTCTGGACATTTTTCTCAGAAATGGACCAAGGCTATATCTGACCCTAATTACCTCAAAAATGTCAATTATGGAAAAGTGTGCAAATCTGGACAGTTTTGTGCTATCCCACTGTTTCGGCTATATCTAATGATCCCGAACTCCAATTGATGCAAGGTTTGTTTCTGATTTTAGTTAACTTCTTAAGCTTTAAGTTGACATCTTATTCACTCAAATTGGAGATTGTTTTCCTATCTTATTGATTGTGATAAAACAGCCTATTGCAGTGAGGGTTTCACTTGGTTACATGCTTAGAAAATTGTTGTAACTTCTCTTGTGGTAATAATTGCTTGGGATTGTTGTGTAGACTGTTTTGAGTACTTGGGGATGTTTGAATTAATCGATGCATGACTAGAGATTGATTTTGAGTTGGCTTAGGATTTAATCACACGGGTAAGCACGAAATGGAAACCCTAATGACTAGGTAGTCTTGCTAAGTGTTGGTCATTTCGATATTGTGTGGAATTATATGCTTAGTAGGCTGCCCGTAGATGCGCTTATAGGACTAAATGTGATTTTGATCATTGCATGTTGACAAATAGGCTTTTCTTCCATCCGAGCCTACGTAGATGTTGTTGCATGTTATATAATCTTATTATTTGATTACGTGGACTTTGAATTGAGTTATATGGCGTGATTTACATGCGTTACATGGCTGCCGGTTTAATGTTCATACAACTCTGTATGCCTTTCAAGTGAAATTACTTGTCTTATCGTGCCCTACTTGTTTACTTGTCAATGTGCAATCTTATGACTGTTCGGAGCCAACCTACTTTGTTGTCCTCCTAATGTGATATATTAAATGTCATAAATGTGCATTGCATACAAGGTTGCAACCTTTCCTGTCGGCATGGTAGCGATCACGCACACCGGGCTGCATCGGGCTTGCCGGTGCAGCAGTGACTACCATGGTCCCATTCCCTCTCTCTCTTGGGGGCTAGACTTCCACGGAGAGTTGGGTCGTAGGATTTCGGGGTACATCCGGAGTACACCCACCTGGCGTGTTTGGAGGATGATTTGAAGTCGGCCACAACAACTAATACTGGAATTGATCTGAGAGCAAAAGCTCACCGTATCCTTTTTACTATCTATATAAGTACTCTCGCTTGGTCCCTAGAGGACCTCAGGGAGGAAGGACTGGTAATTGCATTCTTTACTATTATATTACGCTATGTACTTGCTTATGATAAACATCATGCTTGCAAAAGGATTTTTCATAAGTTGAATCCGAAAAATGAGTTTCAAAACCTATTTCTCGTTCCCCCTTGCTGAGTTCATAAGGACTCACCCTCTTTTATCATCTCAGGTGAAGAAGATCAAGAACAGGTACCTGAGGACGATGTGCCTATCGATGATTCCTCGGAGTGATTGCCTGTCTTGTGTGATTTGCGTGATTATGGCTACTTGTGAACTCTATGCTACTTGAAGACCATTTCTTTTATGTTGTTTGTTATTTGTAATGTAAAATACCCTGTTGTAATTTGGGGTCTAATTTTGGTTTGTATTGATATTTCTAGACAGACACTAGATACTGCTATGGTCGTTTTACTTTTATTATCGCTAGTAGCTATAATAGGATTATGAAGTATTAGGTAAGGGCGAAGTAAGATGAACCATCCAAACCTTAAACAGGTACTTTTGTAACGAGGATAAACAAACAAACGAGACATAGCATCATGCTAGGTTATAAATCAAACGAGACGTCGAAATAACCAATAGACAATTCAATTGATGTTAAATGGTAATCCTAGTTGGAAACGAAATTGAGATTGGAAAATTTTGAGGCGTTTAGAGAATTAGGCCAAACCAAAGAGCCCAATTACAACCGTTATGCTGCCGGTTTTCCGGAAAATTTTAGAGTTTAGGCCAAAACGTTAAGGGTTAAATCTTCATGAACGGTTAAGTACGAGACGTGACTTGAATGTTTAGATCACACCCTAGTCTAACCTTTATAAGCCGGGTTGGGGCGTGACACCTTATATTAGAATGGTATCAGAGCTTAGATTGCTTAAGCCAGGTTCAACTCTCGGACCATGGGTAGAAGCCCTAAGGTAATTATGATGTCTTGTTTATATGTGTGAATGTGTGCTTATGTGCTGTAATTGCTTTGAATATTTTGTGGCTTTGTGGACCATATGTATTATGTGTCATGCACACCGACACGTTAGTCACCTCGATATTGCATGCATGCTTTTCTACTCCTTCCTTGATACATGTGCATGTTATATAACCGTGAATGACTGTTTATACACATAGATAGTTAAGATTAGGACTTGCAGGGAAGTGAATTTGTGCAGGACGAAATAAAAGGCTCGGTTAGAGATTTCTCACATCTTCACAGGTACTCGATGGATCGTATGTATTATTGGATATGCATATATAAAATGCGTAGCACATGTATAAATGTTGAGGTAAAGTTATCCCCTTATCTTTGGAACACTCATACCTATGATTAAGTTATCAATTTTATGGCTATGAAGTTTTGTTTTCGTTAAACCGTTCTTCTCATTGTGGTTCAAGAATAATTGTTAAGGACATACAACTTTCCTTAGATATAAGAATACACTATTGGACATGTGAAGTAGTATATATATGTTCATATGCTTATAATGGAAGTTTGACTTAGGAGTTGCTTTTGAATCAAATTCTTATATCTTGAAATGGTATAATAGACTATTTATATGATTGAATCCTTACTTGATTGGAATTAAGCATCGTTGAACCTAATAAGGTGTATATTAACGAGGTTCAACTTCACTCAATGGTAAGATTGTGACCTAGAAATTAAGAGATGAACTTGTGGAAATTGACAATAGAGGTTAGATTATTAAGGCGTGAATAGTGTGTTTAAGTAACTTAACAATGGATAACCTCAAGACATGGAGGGAACTCTGGAGACTAAGTTTAACAAGGTTGATGAATCTTTAGTATAACAAGATATGGGGATGTTGGAATCGAGGAATCCGCGTAACTAGAACTCATGTTCGGAAGACTACACCTAAATGTTAAGTCGAATGAGAGTGTAAGGTATTGAATTATGTATTAGATGACTAATGTTGCTAAGGTCCTAAGTTGGATATTGGTGATATTAAGAATCATGATATCAAATTGTTGCCCCTCGGATTTAGTTGTGATTATGCAAAGTAAGTCATTCTATACACTCGTTATTTGGATACCCTAAAGGATATTAGGGAGCATATATCCCTAAGTATTACCAATGGACCTAATATATAAACCATGGAAATGAGATTAAAGCATTCGGTTACAAAGTGGAGTCGTTAGGGTATGATTAGAAATCCTAAATAGCTAATAGTGAGTATGCATGATGATTCATGGTGAATCCTAGGACTTAAAGTCGATGAGTCTTGATGCTCTTAGCTAGTTGAATATGTAAATGAGAAGAGTATGATTTCATAGAGTTAAGATAGAGATGAATTAGAGTCATAATGACCGAAGAGACTATTGCTAGACCACTGTATCTATATACCCCGTTTCACATCTAGAAACTAGCGATTGGTAGACTTCGAATCGTGGTTGTTAAATGGAGGGCAGATCTTGTAGTGATAGTCAAATAAGTGGTTGATTACTTTTGAAGTTCTATTAGGTTATGTTGAAGGATGCCTCGTGGTCATAATTCTTATATTGATACAACCTTGAAGTTATCTCGTGTAAGTATCTTATGAGCTCGATCATTTCGGTACCCATTTATAGTCCTAAGACTGTTGTTGAAGGGTTGGTAACCTAGTGGAGCATTGATATCACTTACATGGCGATAAACCCAGCTTAGTAACATTAAGGTTGAAGATATACTGGCGGGCATTAAGTGTTCGAAGAAATGACTAGGTCGCTAAGTGAGTAGGACCATTGTCTTCTTAAGTATGAAGTAACCTTGGATTGAGGTGAGTGAAATTTATTTGAGGTTGAAACTATTCGGCTTAGGAGTTTTGGATAAGATTAAAAGAAAATTCTGAAGCCTTGTGACTTGAAAATAGAGATTTGAATAAGAAAATAAATTGTGGATCACAAGCTGATGAAGCTTACTTGAAAAGGTGAACTAGTGCTACATGATTAGTTTACCCATGCAATTTCGATGGCAATTTGTTGGTGATACTTAATTATCCTTAGAATTCGAGTTTAATGAATCTCAATGGTCTTTCTCCTTGATTACAAGCGTGAAGGTTAACGAAGCAGGGAAAGGATGATAGTGAATAGGACCTTATAATTGGAAGACTAGTCATTAGAAGATTTACTAATCCAATGTACCTTCAAGATAAGAACTATGATACTACCGATAGATGACGACTTGAGATGGATTAATTTGTTTGGTGAGTTCAACTTGAAAATAGGGCCGTATTGTGGAAATAATCCATAACATGTGTATGTCCTACGTGCTAACAATTTTGAAGCTAGTAGATAGGATATGTAAATCGGATATAGACCTATCATCTTGAAAATTAGCGTATGTCACCCTAGGATCATGGAATTATTGTGATATTCGTTTTGAGGTATGAATGCGAGATTGATACAACATGAGTCATGATTTTGGAGTTATAGTTATATAGTCTGAATACCGATGCAGCCTTGATGACTATGTATGGACATTCTAACCTTAGTTAATAAACTTGACCTTAAGATCAAATGGAGAATAGAGTCGTTCAAAGGAAAGAATTGTAAATGTAGAGGACACACCGAACTAAATGATTGGGGAAACATAGGAAGTGAATTGGTTGTGGTGAGAGATCACCAAACACGAGACGAATAGGAGTAAGAAGAATAACAAAGGTCAGAATCCGTCTAAATGACCTCAATAGGTAAGAATGAATTTCGGGACGAAATTCTTTTAAGGAGGGGAGGATGTGAGACCTGACCCCGAATAACGTGTGTTACCTAGATTTGCGTGCCTTAGACCCAGAATTGTATGACAGACCTTAGACTACGTGCCCTATCTTGGTTTTCGTGCATGCTTCGTCATTCGTGCCTTGACCTAGAATGGTGTGCCCTAATCCCCTACTGACGTGCGGTACCTAGAAATACGTACCCTGACCTCGATGTACGTGCATTACCTCGTTTCGTGTGCCCTAACCTTGAACTGCGTACCTTAACCTAGATATAGAGTCATGCCTTGATTTACGTGCATTGTATTGAATTACGTGCCTCGCATTGGGTTACATGCATTCACCTAGGATTGCGTGCATTAGTCTTGAAGTACGTGCTTTAGCCTTGAAGTTCGTGTCTACCTCATAATTCGTGCCCTAGACCTAGGAATCCATGCCACCATGTTAATCAAGAAAGAATCCTACACAAAGCACTAGACACTAAAATAATCCTACACAATCCACTAACCAATATTATATTCCTAATTTAAATTCTCTACAAACTCCACTAACAATAAAATAATACTAAACTATTCCTACATTTCCCACTATCTATTATTCTATTCATAATTCAACTCATCAACAAATATTCCTATATTTTATTCTACCTAGATTCCCTAATTTTCCAACATTCCTATGACAATTCTATGACACAAATGCATAAAAAAATTAGCTCAAAACTCCACCAATCTCGACAAAGACTCCTTGCCCATGCTAGGTGATTCAAAATTCAGCTTCTTGGAGACACAAATCTGAATTTTTGTATGCCCAAGGCCAACCCATGCTTCATCTTTTGCAAAGCCATCATTTTTCTTTCATTTCTCTCACTCTCCTCACATTTCTCTCTCTCCCTATCATTCTTCTCTCTAAATCTTGGTTTTGGGCTGAGTTTCTTCATCCCTTAGCTCATCTTCATCATCCTATGGTGCATCAAGACAAACAACAAGCAAAGGAACTCAACCAAGCTAGCTAGGATGCAAGAATCACACATGCATGCTCTTTGAGTCACCATTTTCGGCCTAGGTAAGTTTCCTAGCTTCCATTTCTTTTCTTCTTGTTCTAACCACATGCATGTACTAAGAGCTTGGCCACTAAGCTAGGAAAAATAGAGAAAATTGAGTTGGAATCTCGGCTAAGCAAGGAAGAAGAAGAATTTGAGCTTCATCAAAGTTTTGTGCATCTTCTTGTTGATTTGCTAAGGTGAGGGCTAAAACCTTTTGAAAATCCTTCAAAAATCCACATGCATGCTCTTAAATGTATGTCTTTGCTTCTGTACTTGAGTTATATGTTCGTTCATAAGCTTCTTCAACCATGCATGGCAAGATTTTGGCTTGAAAGTGATGATAGGTGAAGTCGGATTATGTGACAGCTCTCTGACCTGTTGTTTCGAGGTGAGTTTGGCTAGGAAAATGATGTTTAAAATGCATAAAAATTGGTAGGTGGCTATTTTTTCCAGTTTTGAACATTGTTTGCAGAAATAGGCCAAAGCTAATTTCGAATCTAAGGTCCTCAAAATGGAAAATCATTAAAATGTGTGCAAATCTGGAAATCTGGAAAAATGAAGCAGGTTTTGACAGATGCACTGACCATGTAGAACGAACCAGATTTGAGTTAGTAAATGATATCAAAAATGTATTAAATTTGGTGTGCTACTATGTTTTTCAGTTATGGACATTTTTGTCAGAAATGGACTAAGGCTAAATCCGAACCTAAGGACCTCAAAAACGTCAATTATGGAAATGTGTGCAAATCTGGACAATTTAGTGCTATCGCACTGTTTCGGCTATAACTAATGATCCTGAACTCCAAATGATGCAAGGTTTGTTTCTGATTTTAGTTCAATTCTTAAGCTTTAATTTTACACCTTATTCACTGGAATTGGATATTGTTTGTCTATCTTATTGATTGTGAGAAAACAGCCTATTGCAGTGAGGGTTTCACTTGGTTACATGCTTCGAAAATTGTTGTAACTTCTCTTGTGGTAATAATTGCTTGGGATTGTGACATTGGGATTGTTGTGTTGGACTGTTTTGAGTACTTGGGGATGTTTGAATTAATCGATGCATGACTAGAGATTGATTTTGAGTTGGCTTAGGATTTAATCACACGGGTAAGCACGAAATGGAAACCCTAATGACTAGGTAGTCTTGCTAAGTGTTGATCATTTGGATATTGTGTGGAATTATGTGCTTTGTAGGCTGGCCGTAGATGCCCTTATAGTCCTAAATGTGATTTTGATCATTGCATGTTGACAAATAGGATTTTCTTGCATCCGAGCCCACGTAGATATTGTTGCATGTTATATAATCTTATTATTTGATTACGTGGACTTTGAATTGAGTTATATGACTTGATTTATGTGCGATACATGGCTGTCCGTTTAATGTTCAAAGAACTCTATATGTCTTTCAAGTGAAATTACTTGTCTTATCGTGCCCTACTTGTTTACTTGTCAATGTGCAATCTTATGACTGTCCGGAGGCAACCTACTTTGTTGTCCTCCTAATGTGATATATTAAATGTCATAGATGTGCATTGCATACAAGGTTGTAACCTTTTATGTCGGCATGGTAGCGATCACGCACACCGGGCGGCATCGGGCTTGCCGGTGCACCCGTGACTACCATGGTCCCATTCCCTCTCTTGCTTGGGGGCTAGACTTCCTCAGAGAGTTGGGTCATCGGATTTCGGGGTACATCCGGAGTACACCCACCTGGCGTGTTTGGGGGATGATTTGAAGTCGGTCGCAACAACTGAGACTGGAATTGATCTGAGAGCAAAAGCTCACCGTATCCTTTTTACTATCTGTATAAGTACTCTCGCTTGGTCCCTAGAGGACCTCGGGGAGGAAGGACTGGTAATTGCGTTCTTTACTATTATATTATGCTATGTACTTGCTTATGATACACATCATGCTTGCAAACGGATTTTTCATAAGTTGAATCTGGAAATAAGTTTCAAAACCTATTTCTCGTTCCGCCTCGCTGAGTTCATAAGGACTCACCCTCTTTTATCATCTCAGGTGAAGAAGATCAAGAACAGGTAGCTGAGGATGATGTGCCCATCGATGATTCCTTGGAGTGATTGCCTGTCTTGTGTGCTTTGCGTGATTATGGCTACTTGTGAACTCTATGCTACTTGAAGACCATTTCGTTTATTTTGCTTGTTATTTGTAATGTAAAATACCCCGTTGTAATTTTGGGTCTAATTTTGGTTTGTACTGATATTTCTAGACAGACATTAGATACTGCTATGGTCGTTTTGCTTTTATTATCGCTAGTAGCTATAATAGGATTATGAAGTATTAGGTAAGGGCGAAATAAGATGAACCATCCAAACCTTAAACAGGTTCTCGCTATTAAGGTAAGACCAACAGGTACTTTTGTAACGAGGATAAACAAACAAACGAGACATAGCATCATGCTAGGTTATAAATCAAACGAGACGTCAAAAGAACCAATAGGCAATTCAATTGATGTTAAATGGTAATCCTAGTTGGAAACGAAATTAAGATTGGAAAATTTTGAGGCGTTTAGAGAATTAGGCCAAACCAAAGAGCCCAATTACAGCCGTTATGCTGCTGGTTTTCCGAAAAATTTTGGAGTTTTAGCCAAAACGTTAAGTGTTAAATCTTCATGAACGGTTAAGTACGAGACGTGATTTGAATGTTTAGATCATACCCTAGTCTAACCTTTATAGGCCGGGTTAGGGCGTGACACCTTATATTAGAATGGTATCAGAGCTTAGATTGCTTAAGCCAGGTTCAACTCTCGGACCATGGGTAGAAGCCTAAGGTAATTATGATGTCTTGTTTATATGTGTGAATGTGTTCTAATGTGCTTTAATTGCTTTGAATATTATGTGCCTTTGTGGACCATATGTATTATGTGTCATGCACACCGACACGTTAGTGACCTCGATAATTCATGCATGCTTTTACACTCCTTCCTTGATACATGTGCATGTTATATAACCGTGAATGACTGTTTATACACATAGATAGTCAGGATTAGGACTTGCAGGGAAGTGAATTTGTGCAGGATGAACGAAAAGGCTCGGTTAGAGATTTCTCGCATCTTCATAGGTACTCGATGGATCGTATGTAATATTAGATATGCATATATAAAATGCGTAGCACATGTATAAATGTTGAGGGAAAGTTATCCCCTTATCTTTGGAATACTCATACCTATGATTAAGTTATCAATTTTATGGCTACGAAGTTTTGATTCCGTTAAACCGTTCTTCTCATTGTGGTTCAAGAATAAATGTTAAGGACATACAACTTTCCTTAGATATAAGAATATACTATTGGACATGTAGAGTAGTATATATATGTTCATATGCTTATAATGGAAGTTTGACTTAGGAGTTGCTTTTGAATCAAATTCTTAAATCTTGAAATGGAATAATAGACTATTTATATGATTGAATCCTTACTTGATTAGAATTAAGCATATATATGTTCATATTCCAACGGTATGCTGTGCGCCGCGTAACTCCTTACGGATCAAAAGTTATGTGGACCAGAGCGACGGAGACCTGGTCACAAACCTTACGCCCTCGATTTGCGGGCCCAGCCTCTACGTGAAGCGAAGTTGTCTTGCCCAAGGTGCCGTGGGATTTGGTAATAGAAATGTGGTAGATAAAGTTTCATGGCAACCCTAACCGGGGCAAAAAAAATTGAAAAGGGGGGTGCAACACGAGGAATTCCCATGGGGTCACCCATCTTAGTACTACTCTCGCCCAAGCATGTGTAACTTCGCAGTTCTGTTGGGATCCAGTGCATTAGGGCTGGTTTGATCACCCCCGTCATGTTGAGGGCACAAATCCTTTATGTGTTGACGGTTCACAGTCCCAGCCCAGAGAGATGGCCCATTCAAAAGGCCCAATGGGCTTAACGACAACCCATCCGCTTCAACAACGCAGCATCCTTGCAATACATCATATCGACGCGTTGTAGGGCCCTATAATATCCTGCGAGTTAGGATGTCGTCCTTTTAACAGCTCATGACGTACGATCTGGGATGGAAAAATAGAGCAAAAGAACAAAAGTGGCCCGAAACTGATGAAAACGTTCGATATTGGGCTCAAAAAAATGTGTGCAGCCGAGCAGGCTTGTTGCCCCCATCGTAAAGATCTCGGAGAGCTTTCCAACGGTATGCTGTGCGCCGTGTAACTCCTTACGGATCAAAAGTTATGGCACCAGAGCGACGGGGACCTGGTCACAAGCCCTACGCCCTCGGTTTGTAGGCCCAGCCTCTACTTGAAGCGAATTTGTCTTGCCCAAGGTGCCGTGGGATTCGATAATAGAAATGTAGTGGATAAAGTATCTTGGCAACCCTAACCGGGGCAAAAAAAATTGAAAAGGGGGATGCAACACGAGGACTTCCCAAGGGGTCACCCATCCTAGTACTACTCTCGCCCAAGCACGCTTTACTTCGCAGTTTTGATGGGATCCGGTGCATTAGTGCTGGTACGATCGCATCCGTCATTTTGTGGGCATAAATCCTTTATGTGTTGACGGTTCACCGTCCCTGCCCAAAGATATGGCCCATTCAAAAGGCCCAATGCGCTTAACGACAACCCATCGGCTTCAACAATGCAGCATCCTCATAAGACTTGATATCGATGCGTTTTCGGGTCCTGTAATATCTGGCGAGTTAGGTTGTCATCCGTTTAATAGCTCACGACGTACGATTCTGGACGAAAAAAATAGAGTAAAAGAAGAAAAGTAGCCCGAAACAGATGAAAACGTTCGATTTTGGGAACCAAAAACAGGCGCAGCCTAGCAGGCTAGTTGCCCTCGTCGTAGAGCTCTCGGAAAGCTTTCCAACAGTATGTTGTGTGCCGCGTAACTCCTGACAGATCAAAAGTTATGGGCACCGAAGCAACGTAGACCTGGTCACAAGCCCTACGCCCTCAGTTTGCGGGTCCAGCCTCTACTTGAAGCGAAGTTGCCTTGCCCAAGGTGCCGTGGGATTAGGTAATAGAAATGTGGTGGATAAAGTATCTTGGCAACCCTAACTGGGGCAAAAAAAATTGAAAAGGGGGGTGCAGCACGAGGACTTCCTAGGGGGTCACCCATCCTAGTACTACTCTCGCCCAAGCATGCTTAACTTCGGAGTTCTGATGGGATCCGGTGCATTACTGCTGGTATGATCGCACTCGCCATATTGAGGGCACAAATCCTTTATGTGTTGACGGTTCACAGTCGCAGCCGAGAGAGATGGCCCATTCAAAAGGCCCAATGGATATAACGACAACCCATCCACTACAAAAATGCAGCATCCTCGCAAGACGTGATATCGATGCATTGTAGGGCCCTCTAATGTCCTGCGAGTTAGGTTGTCATCCTTTTAACCGCTCACGACGTACAATCCAGGACGGAAAAACAGAGCAAAAGAAGAAAAGTGGACCGAAACTGATGAAAATGTTAGATTTTGGGCTCCAAAATTGGGCGCGGCTGAGCAGGCTAGCTGCCCCCGTTGTAGAGCTCTCGGAGAGCTTTTCAACGGTATGCTGTGCGCCGCGTAACTCCTTACTGATCAAAAGTTATAGGCATCGGAACGACAGAGACCTTGTCACAAGCCCTACGCCCTTTGTTTAAGGGCCCAGCCACTACGTGAAGCGAATTTGTCTTGCCCAAGGTGTCGTGGGTTCCAGTAATAGAAATGTGGTGGATAAAGTATCTTGGCAATCCTAACCGAGGCAAAAAAAATTGAAAAAGGGGTTGCAACACGCGGACTTCCCAGTTGGTCACCCATCCTAGTACTACTCCTGCCCAAGCATGCTTAACTTAGCAGTTATGATGGGATCTGGTGCATTGGTGCTGGTATGATCGCACCCGTCATGTTTAGGGCATAAATCCATTATGTGTTGACAGTTCACAGTCCCAACCCAGAGAGATGGCCCATTCAAAAGGCCCAATGGGCTTAATGACAACCCATCCACTTCAACAACGCAGCAACCTAGCAATACGTGATATCCACGCGTTGTAGGGCCCTCTAATGTCCCGCGAGTTAGGTTGTCGTCCTTTTAACAGATCACGACGTACAATCCAGGACGAAAAAAAAGAAGAAAAGTGGCCCGAAACTGATGAAAACGTTCAATTTTGGGATCCAAAAATAGGCGCAGTAGAGCAAGCTTTGCTGCCCACGTCGTAGAGCTATCAGAAAGCTTTCTAACGGTATGCTGTGCGCCGCGTAACTCCTAATGGATCAAAAGTTATGGGTGCCGGAGCGACAGAGACCTGGTCACATGCCCTACGCCGTCGGTTTGCGAGCCCAACCTCTACTTGAAGCGAAGTTGTCTTGCCCAAGGTGCCGTGGGATTCGGTAATAGAAATGTGGTGGATAAAGTATCTTGGCAACCCTAACCGGGGCAAAAAAAATTGAAAAGGGGAGTGTAACACGAGGACTTCCCATGGGTCACCCATCCTAGTACTACTCTCGCCCAAGCACGCTTAAGTTCGCAGTTCTGATGGGATCCGGTGCATTAGTGATGGTATGATCGCACCTGTCATGTTGAGGGCATAAATCCTTTTTGTGTTGACGGTTCACAGTCTCTGCCCAAAGAAATGGCCCATTCAAATGGCCTAATGGGCTTAACGACAACCCATCGGCTTCAACAACACATCATCCTCGTAAGACGTGATATTGACGCGAGGTAGGGCCTTGTAATATCTCGCGAGTTAGGTTGTCGTCCTTTTAACAGCTCACGACGTACGATCCGGGATGAAAAAACAAAGCAATAGAAGAAAAGCGGCCCAAAATTGAAGAAAACGTTTGATTTTGGACTCCAAAAATGGGTGCAGACTAGTAGGCTTGCTGCCTCTGTCTTAGAGTTGTCGGAGAACTTTCCAACGGCATGTTGTGCACTGCGTAAATCCTTACGGATCAAAAGTTATGGGCACCGGAGCAACGGAGACCTGGTCACAAGCCCTACGCCCTCGGTTTGCGGGCCCAGCCTCTACGTGAAGCGAAGTTGTCTTGCCCATGGTGCTGTGGGATTCGGTGATAGAAATGTGGTGGATAAAGTATCTTGGCAACCCTAACCGGGGCAAAAAAAATTGAAAAGGGTGGTGCAACACGATCACTCTTCAAGGGGTCCCCCATCCTAGTCCTACTCCCGGCCAAGCACCCTTAACTTCGCAGTTCTGATGGAATCCGGTGCATTAGTGCTGGTATGATCGAACCCGTCATGTTGAGGGCATAAATCCTTTATGTGTTGACAGTTCACAGTCCCTGCCCAAAGAGATGGCTAATTCAAAAGGCCCAAAGGGCTTAACGACAACTCATCCACTTCAACAACGCAGCATCCTCACAAGACGTGATTTCAACGGGTTGTAGGGCCCTCTATTGTTCGACGAGTTAGGTTGTTGTCCTTTTAATAGCTCACGACGTACGATCCGGGATGGATAAACAGAGAAAATAAAGAAAAGTGGCCCAAAAATAATGAAACATTCGATTTTGGGCTCCGAGAATAGGCAGAGCAGAGCAGGCTTGCTGCCTTCAACGTAGAGCTCTCAGAGAGCTTTCCAACGGTATGCTGTGCACCGCATAACTCCTTACGGATCAAAAGTTATGGGTGCCGGAGCGACGGTGACCTAGTCACAAGCCCTACGCCCTCGGTTTGCATCCTTGTACTACTCTCGCCCAAGCACACTTAACTTTGGAGTTCTGATGAGATCCGGTGCATTAGTGCTGGTATGATTGCAGCCGTCATGTTGTGGGCACAAATCCTTTATGTGGTGACGGTTCACAGTCCCAGCCCAGAGAGATGGGCCATTCAAAAGGCCCAATGGGCTTAATGACAACCCATCCGCTTCAACAATGCAACATCTTCACAAGACGTGATATCGACGCATTGTAAGGCCCTCTAATGTCCCGCGAGTTAGGTTGTCGTCCTTTTAACAGCTCACGACGTACGATCCAGGATGAAAAAATAGAGCAAAAGAAGAAAAGTAGCCCGGAACTGATGAAAACGTTCAATTTTGGTATCCAAAAATGAGTGTAGCCAAGCAAGCTTGCAGCTCCCGTCATAGAGCTCTCGGAGAGGTTTCCAACAATATGCTGTGCGCCGCGTAACTCCTTGCGGATCAAAAGTTATGGGCACCGGAGTGACGAAGACCTGGTCACAAGCCCTACGCCCTCGGTTGGCAGGCCCAGTGTCACGCCCCAACCCGGCCTATAAGGTTAGACTAGGGTGTGATCTAAACATTCAGGTCATATCACATAGTTAATCGTTTATGAAGATTTAACACTTAATGTTTTGGCATAAACTCCAAGGTTTTTCTGGAAAACCGGCAGAATAACGGCTGTAAATGGGCTCTTTGATTTGACCTAATTCTCTAAATGCCTCAAAATTTTCTAATCTCAAGTTTCATTTCCAACTAGGATTACTATTTAACATCAATTGAAATGCCTATTGGTTATCTCGATGTCTCGTTTGATTTATAACCTAGCATGATACTATGTCTCGTTTGTTTGTTTATCCTCGTTACAAAAGTACCTATTGATCTTAGCTTAATAGCGAGTACCTGTTTAAGATTGGATAGGTTCATTTACTTAGTCCTTAACTAATACGTCATAACCTATGATAGATACTAGCAGTAATAATAGCAAACAATCATAGTGGTGTCTGGTGTCTGTCTAGTTAATATCAGTACAAACCAAAATTAGACCCCAAATTACAACGGGGGTCTTTTTACATTACAAATAACAAGCAACATAAAGGAAATAGTCTTCAAGTAGCATAGAGTCCACAAGTAGCCATAATCACACAAAACACACAAGACAGGCAATCACTCCAAGGATTCATCATTAGGCACACCGGCCTCAGCTACCTGTTCTGGATCTTCTTCACCTGAGATGATCAAAGAGGGTGAGTCCTTATGAACTCAGTGAGGGGAAACGAGAAATAGGTTTTGAAACTCATTTCTCGGTTCAATCTTATGAAAACCCTTTTGCAAGCATAATGTGTATCACAAGCAAGTACATAACGTAATATAATAGTAAAGAACGCAATTACCAGTCTTTCATCCCTGAGGTCCTCTAGGGACCAAGCGAGAGTACTTATACACATAGTAAAAAGGATACGGTGAGCTTTTGCTCTCAGATCAATTTCAGTATCAGTTGTTGCGGCCGACTTCAAATCATCCCCTTATCACGCCAAGTAGGTGTACTCCGGATGTACCCCGAAATACTACGACCCAACTCTCCAAGGAAGTCTAACCCCCAAGCGAGAGAAGGAATTGGACAATGGTAGTCACGGTTGCACCGGCAAGCCCGATGCCACCCGGTGTGCGTGAACGCTACCATGCCGACATGAAAGGCTGCAACCTTGTATGCAATGCACAATTATGACATTTAAAATATCACATTAGGAGGAAAACAAAGTAGGTTGCCTCCGGACAGTCATAAGATTGCACATTGACAAGTAAACAAGCGAGGAATGGATAGACAGGTAATTTCACTTGAAAAGCTCATGGAGTTATATGAACATTGAACGGACAGCCATGTAACGCACATAAATCAAGTCATATAACTCAATTCAAAGTCCACGTAATCAAATAATAAGATTATACAACATGCAACAACATCTACGTGGGCTCGGATGCAAGAAGAGCCTATTTGTCAACATGCAATGATCAAAATCACATTTAGTACTATAAGGGCATCTATAGGCAGCCTACTAAGCATATAATTCCACACAATGTCCAAATGATCAACACTTAGCAAGACTACCTAGTCATTAGGGTTTCCATTTCGTGCTTACACGTGTGATTCAACCTCAAGTCAACCCAAAATCATCCTCAAGCCATACATCAATTAATTCAAACATCCCCAAGTATTCAAAACAGTCCACAAAACAACCCAAAGCCACAATCCCAAGCATTTAATTCAACAAGAGAAGTTACAACAATTTTACCAAGCATATAACTAAGTGAAATCCTTACTGCAATAGGCTTTTTTCTCACAATCATTAAGATAATCAAACAATCTCAAATTCTAGTAAATAAGATTTCAAATTAAATCTTAATAAGTGAACTAAAATCAGAAACAAACCTCGCATCATTTGGAGTTTGGGATCATTAGTTATAGCCGAAACAGTGAGATAGCACAAAACTGTCCAGATTTACACACATTTCCATAATTGACTTTTTTGAGGTCCTTAGGTTCAGATTTAGCCTTGGTCCATTTCTGCCAAAAATGTCCAGAACTGAAAAATATAGTATCACACCGAATTTCATGCATTTTGGATATCATTTACTAAGTCAAATCTGGTTCGTTCTACAAGGTCAGTGCATCTGCCAAAACCTGCTTCATTTTTTTCCAGATTTCCAGATTTGGACACATTTCAAAGATTTGCCATTTTGAGGACTTTAGAGTCAAACTTTGCTTTGGCCTATTTCTGTGAAAAATGTTCAAAACTGGAAAAACTAGTTACCTACCAATTTTCATCCATTTGAAACAATATTTTCATAGCCAAACTTACCTCGAAACAACTGCTCAGAGAGCTGTCACATAATCCGACTTCACCTATCATCACTTTCAAGCCAAGATATTGCCATGCATGGTTGTGAAAGCTTATGAACGAACATATAACTCAAGTACAGAAGCAAAGACATACATTTATGAGCATGCATGTGGATTTTTGAAGGATTTTCAAAAGGTCTTAGCCCTCACCTTAGCAATCAACCAAGAAGATGCACAAAAACTTGTTGAAGTACAACTTCTTCTTCTTCTTCTTAGCCGAGATTCCAACTTGGTTTTCTCTATTTTTCCTAGCTTAGTGACCAATCTCTTAGTACATGCATGAGGTTAGAACAAGAAGAAAAGAAATGGAAGCTTAGTAACTCACCTAGGGCCGAAATGAAGACTCAAGGAGCATGCATGTGTGATTTTCGCATCCTAGCTAGTTTGGTCGAGCCTCTTGCTTGTTGCTTGCCTTGATCAACTATGGTGTGATGAAGATGAGCTATGGAGGCAACAATGTTCAGCTAGGGCCGAGAGAGAGAGAGAGAAGAATGAGAGGGAGAGAAAGAAGATTGAGGAAGAAAGAGGAAATGAAAAAAAAATGAAGGCCTTTGCAACTTTGATAAGCATGTCGGGCTTGAGCTTGATGATTCAGATTTTTGTGTCTTCAAGGTGTGATTTAAACATGCTAGCAT
This sequence comes from Ehretia macrophylla, assembly GCA_037974665.1. NCBI lineage: Eukaryota > Viridiplantae > Streptophyta > Magnoliopsida > Boraginales > Ehretiaceae > Ehretia > Ehretia macrophylla. The sequence goes on along the minus strand of CM075764.1, from coordinate 16,037,506 downwards.
GGGCAATGGTTGTTTGGGCGACCAAGGTGAAGAATTTGGGGTGGTATTGAGCAATTTTTTAAGCATTGATAAGTGTTTTTGTGTCATGACTTGTCTAGAATCAATTTGAATTTAGCATGCATGCAAAGACACCTCCTAGTAGTCGGACAAGGCTATACAAATTTTGAATTTTTGTCAACTATTGGAGTATTATTTAATTGTGTGTTGGAAGTGCAAAAAGAATAAGGAATAAAGAATGAAGAATGTTTAGTGTTTAGTGAATTTTTTGTCTTCTAGTGAGTTGAATTAAGATTATAATATTGATAGTGGATTTTGTAGGATTGTTTAATAGTCTAGTGCTTTGTGTAAGATGCTTTCTTGATTAGCGTGAGGGCACGCTTTTTTAGGTCTAGGGCACGCACTACGAGGTTGTCACGCCCCAACCCGGCCTATAAAGGTTAGACTAGGGTGTGATCTAAACATTCAAGTCCTTTCACATTCTTAATCATTCTAGGTGGTTTAACACTTAACCTTTTATTCTAGACTCCAAATTTTTCTAGAAATCCGGCAGCATGACGGCTGTAATTGAGCTCTTTGTTTTGACCTAAATTTTCTAACAGCCTCAAAATTTACCATTTCAAATTCAATTCCAGCTAAGATTACTATTATTCCATCAATTGAATTGCCTATTGGTTAATTCGACGTCCCGTTTGATTTATAACCTAACATGATACTATGTCTCGTTTGTTCATTTATCCTCATTTCAAAATATACCTGTTGATCTTGGCTTATTAGCGAGTACCTGCTGAGATTGGATAAGTTCATTAACCTATTTCTTAACTAAGCATCATAACCTGTGATAGATACTAGCGGTAGTAAAAGCAAAACGATCATAGTAGTGTCATGTCTAGTATCAGTCTACTTAAAATAAGTACAACCCAAAATTAGACCCCAAATTACAGCGGGGGTCTTTTACATCACAAGCAACAACAACATAAGGGAAATAGTCTTTAAGTAACAAAAGTTCACAAGAAGTCACGTTCAAGCAAAACAACGATAACAAGCAATCATTCCAGAGGTTCATCATTAGGTACATTGAGCTCGGGTTCCTGTGCCTGTTCTTCTTCACCTGAAATGATGAAAGAGGGTGAGTCCTTATGAACTCAGCGAGGGGGAACGAGAAATAAGTTTGAAACTCATTTTCCGGTTAAACTTATGAAAATCCCTTTTTCAAACATGAATACAACAGAAGTACAAGTACAGAAATACAAATACAGAAACAGGAATACCAGTCTTTCCTCCCCGAGGTTCTCTAGGATCCAAGCGGGAGTACTTATACATATAATAAAAAGGATACGGTGAGCTTTTGCTCTCAGATCAGATCCAGGATCAACTGTTGCGGCCGACTTCAAATCATCCCCCAAACACACCAAGTGGGTGTACTCCGGATGTACCCCAAAATCCTACGACCCAACTCTCCGAGGAAGTCTAGCCCCCAAGCGAGAGAGGGAATGGGACCATGGTGGTCAAGGTATCACCGGCAGGCCCGATGCCGCCCGGCGTACGTGATCGCTACCATGCCGACAGGAAAGGTTGCAACCTTGTATGCAATGCACATTTATGACAGGTAATATATATCACAGAGGGAGGACAACAAAGTAGGTCACCTCCGGAGAGTCATAAGATTGCACATTGACAGATAAACAAGCAGGACACGATAAGACAGGAAATTTCACTTGAAAGGCATATAGAGTTATATGGAAATTAAATGGGCAGCCATGTAACACATGTAAAACAGGCCATATAACTCATTAAATAGTCCACGCAATCAAGTGATAAGATTACTCAACATGTAATGATATCAACATGGGTTCAAATGCGAGAAAAGCTTATTTGACAACATGCAGTGGTCAAGATCACTTTTAAAGTTATAAAACAGTTACGGGCAGCCCACGCAACGTACAGTTTCCTCACAATATCCAATGGTTAACACTTAGCAAGAATACTTAGTCATTAGGGTTTCTATTTCATGCATAATCGTGCGATCAAAACCCTAAGTCAACTTAACATCATTCCCAAGTCATGCATCAATCAATTCATACAACCTAAAGTGCTCAAAACAGTCCACATAATGTTCCAACACCACCTTTCCAAGCAATTAGTGCCACAAAAGAGGTTACAATAGTTTTCCAAGCACATAGCTAAGTGGAACACTCACTGCAATAGGCTGTTTTCTCATGATCAATGGGGTAAACAAACAATCTCCAAATTCAGTGAATAAGATGTCAAATTAAAGCTTAAGAAGTTAACTAAAATCAGAAACAAGCCTTGCATCAATTGGAGTTCAGAATCATTAGTTATAACCGAAACAGTGAGGTAACACAAAACTGTCCAGATTTGGCCACTTTTCAGAAAATGACGTTTTTGAGGTCCTTAGAGTAATTTTTAGCTTTGGTCTATTTATGACAAAGTTGTCCAGAACTGAAAAATCTAGCCGCACAACAATTTTCATGCATTTTGGACAACAGTTACTAAGTCAAATATGGTTCGTTCCACAAGGTCAGTGTATCTGCCAAAACCTGATTCATTTTTCCAGATTTCCAGATTTGGTCACACTTTAATGATTTTCCATTTTAAGGACCTTAGAGTCAAAATTTGCTTCGACCTATTTCTGGGAAAAATGTTCAAAACTGCCCAAACTAGTCACCCACCAATTTTCAAGCATTTTCAACACCATTTTCTTAGCTAAACTTACCTCGAACAGACTGGTCAGAGAGCTGTCACATAAATTCGACTTCACCTAGCATCATTTTCAAGCCAAATTCTTGCCATGCATGGTTGTTTAAGCTCATGGACGACCACATAACTCAAGTACAGAAGCAAATATGCTCATTTGTGAACATGCATGTGAAATTTCAAAGAGTTTTCAAAAGCTTTTAACCCTCACCTTTGCAATCAACCAAACTATGTTCAAAAACCCGGTTGAAGCTCAAATCTGTTCTTCTCCTTGCTTGGCTGAGATTTCAACTTGGTTTTCTCTATTTTTCCTAGCCTAGTGATCAACCTCTTAGTGCATGCATGTAGTCAAAACATGAAGAAAAGAAATGAATGTCAAGAAGCTTACCTAAAGCCGAAATGAAGCTTCAAATGCGCATGCAAGAAAAATTTTCGAACTCTAGCTTGATTGCTTGGTTTTCTTGGTGGTTTGCTTGCCTTGCTCGACCAAGGTGTGATGAGGATGAACAAGGATGATGAGAGTTCAGCCAAGGACCGAAATGGAGAGAGAAGAATGAGAGGAGAGACAGTTTGTGAGAGGAAATGAGAGAAATGACAAAGAAATGATGGTCTTGGCAATTTTTGAGGTGTATGTCGGCATTGGGCTTCAAAATTCTGCAATTTGTGTCTCCAATGTGATATTTTGAAATTGTTAGGATGGGCAAGGATGAAGTGGCCGAAAATTTGTGCAAGTGGAATGATTTTTGAGCAATTTTTTAATGGCTTTGTGTCATAAGTTGTCTTGGCATGCATTAGAATAAAGAATTTTTTGCTCAAACCTTGTGCAAGACCATGGTATGGTCGGCCAAGGCTAATAAAATGGCTGAATTTGTGTCAACTTTTGGGTGTTGATTGTTGTGTGTTGAATTTGCAAAAAGAACAAAGAATAAAGAATAAGGAATGTCTAGTGTTTGGTGCCTTTTTGTCTTCTAGTGAATGGAATTTTGATTATTATATTGTTAGTGGATTTTGTAGAATTGTTTAATAGTCAAGTGTTTCGTGAAAGATGCTTTCTTGATTAGTGTGTAGGCACGCTTTTCTAGGTTTAGGGCACGCACTTCGAGGTAGGACACGAACTACGAGACGAACGCACGTTTTTCAAGTAAATGCACGTAACACTATATGAATGCACGAAATTCAATGCAAGGCACACAAAACTAAATACAATTCTCAAACCTAGGTCATGGCACGCAAATCTAGGTTAGGGCACACGAAGTTAGGTTTCGCACGCAAATCGGGGTCGGGCCTCACATCCTCCCCTCCTTAAAAGAATTTCGTCCCGAAATTCAATATTACCTTGTAATAATGCTGGATATTGCTGCTCCATCTGGTCTCGCCTTTCCCACGTTGCTTCTTCAACTCCATGATGATCCCGCAGCACTTTCACCATCGGTATAGTTCTGTTGCGCAACTCCCGATCCTGCTGGTCTAGGATCCGAATGGGCTTTTCCTCGTAGGACAAGTTCTCCCGAAGCTACAACGGCTCTGGCTCCAAGATATGCGATGGGTCAGGATGATACTTCCGCAGCATCGACACATGAAAGACGTCATGAATATTGGAGAGGTTCTGGGGTAGTGCTAGTCGATACGCCAACTTGCCAATCTTCTCAACTATCTCAAATGGTCCTACAAATCTCGGGCTCAACTTTCCGCCCTTGCCATGTTTAATCAGTCCCCTCCGGGGTGATATCTTCAAGAACACCCTGTCGCCAACCTCAAACTCGAGACTCCGTCTCCGTCGGTCTGTATAACTCTTTTGCCTGCTCTGGGCGGTAAGCATCCGTTTCCGGATGAGGTGGATGTTATCAACAGTTTTCATCAGTTCAGGTAAAAGGGTCGGGTCAAAAGTCCTCGCCTCACCTACTTCATCCCAGTAAATTGGTGATCGACATTTCCGTCCATACAGCGCCTCAAATGGGGCCATCCCGATCGTGGCCTGATAACTATTGTTGTAGGCGAACTCTGCTAGAGATAGATATTTCTCCCAACCTTTCCCGAAGTCCAACACACATGCCCTCAGCATGTCCTCCAAAATCTGAATAGTTCTCTCCGATTGACCATCCGTCTGAGGGTGATAAGCCGTGCTAAAACTCAATTTCGTTCCCAAAGCTTCTTGCAATCTCTTCCAAAATCGGGAAGTAAAACGAGGATCCCTATCCGATACAATACTCACAGGCATCCCGTGCAATCTTACAATCTCCGCCACATACATATCTCCCTGTTTCTCAGGATTATCCTCCTTGTTTATTGGTAAAAAGTGTGCCGACTTAGTCAATCTATCTACTATAACCCAAGCGGCGTCACGACCCTTCTGTGATCTAGGCAGGTCCATAACAAAATCCATAGTGATATGTTCCCATTTCCATTGAGGAATTTCCAACGGCTGAAGTAAACCTGCGGGTCGTTGATGTTCCGCTTTGACTCTCTGGCAGGTTAAACACCGTGCTACAAACTCCGCAATTTCTCTTTTCATGTTATTCCACCAATAGTGTTGCTTCAAATCCCGGTACATCTTGGTTCCACCGGGGTGAATAGTATATCTTGAATTATGTGCTTCCTCAAGAATCTTCTTTTTCAGCTCTGGCTCATTGGGAACACAAACCCGGTTCCTAAACCTCCAAACACCATCGTCGTGAAACTTGAAATCTGCATTGCTTTCCTTAATCTTTTGAAATTGTTGGTCCTTCTGTTGAGCCTCTCGTAACTCAGATAATAAAGTCGATTGAACTTGGGTAGTGGCAAAAAGTAACCCCTTCTGAGTTAATTGTGGTTTCCATAGAAACGCTTCCTCCAACAACTCCTGCACCTTGACTTCCAGTTTCGCCATGCTTGCTTTTCTGCTTAAGGCATCTGCAACTACGTTCGCCTTACCGGGCACATAATTAATTGAGCAGTTATAATCATCCAAAAGCTCCATCCACCGCCTTTGCCTCATATTCAACTCCTTTTGAGAAAACAAGTATTTCAAGCTCTTATGATCGTTAAATACCTCAAACTTGTTACCCCACAGATAATGCCTCCATTTCTTGAGTGCAAACACAATAGCCGCTAACTCCAAGTCATGCGTCGGGTAATTCGTCTCATACGGTTTTGGTTTCCTAGAAGCATATGCAATAACTCTTCCATTTTGCATCAATACACATCCCAATCCTTCTTTCGAAGCATCACTATAGATTACGAAACCTTGACTCCCTTCAGGCAATGCAAGAACTGGTGCAGTAGTCAATCTCTTCTTCAACTCTTGGAAGCTGTTCTCACACTTATCATCCCACACGAACTTGGTTTTCTTTTGAGTGAGCTTTGTAAGCGGTCCTGCAATCTTAGAGAAATCCTTCACGAACCTCCGATAATAGCCGGCTAGACCAAGAAAACTCCGGACTTCCGTAACATTTTCCGGCTTCTTCCAAGACATCACTGCATCGATCTTTGCTGGATCTACCGCTATTCCCTCTTGGGATATGATATGCCCCAAAAATGCAATCTGCTGCAACCAGAATTCACACTTGCTAAACTTTGCATACAATCGATGCTCTCGAAGTTTCTGCAGTACCAACCGCAGATGTTGCTCATGCTCCGCCTCCGATTTCGAGTATACCAAAATATCATCAATGAAGATCACCACAAATTGGTCCAAGTAGGGTTGAAACACCCTATGCATCAAATCCATAAAGGATGCAGGGGCATTAGTTAGACCAAAAGGCATCACTACATTTTCATAGTGCCCATATCTCGTCCTGAAACCCGTTTTAGGCCCATCTTCCTTCTTGATCCGCAACTGATAATACCCTTGCCTCAAGTCGAGTTTCGAATACACTTTGGCTCCTTGCAGTTGATCAAATAACTCGTCAATCAGGGGAAGTGGGTATTTATTCTTGACAGTCACTTGGTTCAATCCTCGGTAGTCAATGCATAGCCTCAACATTCCGTCTTTCTTCTTAACAAATAGCACGGGCGCACCCTACGGTGAAGAGCTCGGTTGTACAAATCCCTTCTTCAGCAATCCTTGCAATTGGTCCTTTAATTCTTGTAGCTCGGCCGGTGCCATACGATAGGAAGCTTTTGATATCGGCTGGGTGCCAGGTAGCAATTCAATAACAAACTCGATCTCCCGATTTGGGGGCAAACCGGGTAACTCTTTAGGGAACACATCTGCATAGTCTTTGATTACAGGCATCTCCTCCAACTTAGCTTTATCCGACGGCTTGTTGATAAGGTAAGCCAAGTATCCGCTGCATCCTTTCCTCAAGGACTTCACTGCTTTTGTAGATGAAATGATGGAACTCCCGGTGAAATCTCTTCGACCCATAATCTCCAGTATCGGTTGATCAGGTACCCGGAACGTTATGATCTTCGCCCGGCAATCCAGTTGGACATGATGTTTTGCCAGCCAGTCCATCCCTAAAATGACCTCGTAGTCTCGAAAAGGTAATACAATAAGATTGGCCGAGAATTCCCTATCCTTAATTTGGATTTTACATGCTTTACAAGCTGAACTAGTTACAAGCTTAGAACCCATTGGAGTACCAACTTCTACTTCAAATGACAAACATACAACTTTCAATTTCACACGTTCCACACATAATGGAGTAATAAATGAATGAGTAGCACCCGGATCAATTAACACCTTAACAGGTTGATTCAGTATGAAGAATGTACCTTCAACAACAGCGGTCTCATCTGGGATCTCCTCGCACTCGATAGCATAGGCTCGGGCCTGGACCCTGGGAACTGGAGTCTTACCTCTACCGGCTGGTTTACCCTGATTCTGCCCTGCCTGACATTTAGGGCAATCCTTGATCTGGTGCTGATCACTGCCGCACCTCATACATCGTCCCAACTTTCTCCAACACTGGGCCTCGGTATGCCCCTTCCTGTCATAATATGAGCAGCTGACGGACTGAGTAGCAGGTGAACTACCTGTGGATCCGCGGGTGGAAGAGGCTGATGGCGCTTTAGTCGGGCCACGGTTATTCCCTGGTCTGTTCTGGCTCTGGCCCTGACTGCGACTCTAACTCTGAAACTTCCTCTGCTGACCTGGAGGCTGGTAAGGTTTCTTGCTCGGCTGACTCGAATCGGCTCCATCTAGTTTCCTCTTCTCAACTCGAGAGGCAGCAGCAAAGAGAGCAGAATAAGTATCGAAATCATGAGAAGCTAACTGGTCTTGAATCTCTGGCCTCAATCCAATAGTAAATTTCTACATTTTTGCCTCCGGAGTACAAACCATATATTGAGCGTAACGGGACAGTCGATCAAAACGTGCCTCGTATTGGGCCACCGTCGTGTTACCCTGGGTCAAGTGCATGAACTCCTCGACTCGCCTCTGCCTAGAAACTGCAGGTACATATTTCTCCTTAAACGCCTTAACGAAATTACCCCACAAGCGAGGTGTCTGATCAGTCTCCCACAGTGCCTCTACAGTGTACCACCAATGCTCGGCATCCCCATGCAACAGAAATACAGCAAACTCCACTTTCTCTTCATCGGTATAATCGAGTGGCCTGAAAATCTTCTCGATTTCGGACAGCCAAGCCTCGGCTTTCTCATCATCAGCTTCCCCGTAGAATTTAGACGGGCGAAAGTCAAGGAATTCCTTCATTCTGTTATGTTTCCCACAGTTACCCTCATTCCTGTTGTTGATGTTGTTATTGGCCTCACGAGCATCCTGACGCTCCATTACACGTGATACACGATCCATGGCAGTTGCCATCATATTAAACATAGCTGTACCGGGATTAGTCTGATAGGTGTCCCCGGTCTCTTGAGGTTCACCGCTCCTGTTAGTAGTACGGGTACTAGGACAAGCCATCTATAGACAAAATTTATTGAAATATGATAATTAAGAATCTAATGCATAAAATATGCAACATATTATAGATACAATTCTAAAAACATTTAAGGCATATAAATCACTTAAGCACATAAAGGATAGAAGATACATTTAACACATAAACAAGACATCCTAATGATCTTAGCACTCAACCCATGGTCCGAGAGTTAAACCCGGCTTAAGCAATCTAAGCTCTGATACCATTCTTCTAAGGTGTCACGCCCCAACCCGGCCTATAAAGGTTAGACTAGGGTGTGATCTAAACAATCAAGTCCTTTCACATTCTTAATCATTCTAGGAGGTTTAACACTTAACGTTTTATTCTAGACTCCAAAACTTTCCGGAAATCCGGCAGCATGACGGCTGTAATTGAGCTCTTTGTTTTGACCTAAATTTTCTAACAGCCTCAAAATTTACCATTTCAAATTCAATTCCAGCTAAGATTACTATTATTCCATCAATTGAATTGCCTATTGGTTAATTCGACGTCCCGTTTGATTTATAACCTAACATGATACTATGTCTCGTTTGTTCATTTATCCTCATTTCAAAATATACCTGTTGATCTTGGCTTATTAGCGAGTACCTGCTGAGATTGGATAAGTTCATTAACCTATTTCTTAACTAAGCATCATAACCTGTGATAGATACTAGCGGTAGTAAAAGCAAAACGATCATAGTAGTGTCATGTCTAGTATCAGTCTACTTAAAATAAGTACAACCCAAAATTAGACCCCAAATTACAGCGGGGGTCTTTTACATCACAAGCAACAACAACATAAGGGAAATAGTCTTTAAGTAACAAAAGTTCACAAGAAGTCACGTTCAAGCAAAACAACGATAACAAGCAATCATTCCAGAGGTTCATCATTAGGTACATTGAGCTCGGGTTCCTGTGCCTGTTCTTCTTCACCTGAAATGATGAAAGAGGGTGAGTCCTTATGAACTCAGCGAGGGGGAACGAGAAATAAGTTTGAAACTCATTTTCCGGTTAAACTTATGAAAATCCCTTTTTCAAACATGAATACAACAGAAGTACAAGTACAGAAATACAAATACAGAAACAGGAATACCAGTCTTTCCTCCCCGAGGTTCTCTAGGATCCAAGCGGGAGTACTTATACATATAATAAAAAGGATACGGTGAGCTTTTGCTCTCAGATCAGATCCAGGATCAACTGTTGCGGCCGACTTCAAATCATCCCCCAAACACACCAAGTGGGTGTACTCCGGATGTACCCCAAAATCCTACGACCCAACTCTCCGAGGAAGTCTAGCCCCCAAGCGAGAGAGGGAATGGGACCATGGTGGTCAAGGTATCACCGGCAGGCCCGATGCCGCCCGGCGTACGTGATCGCTACCATGCCGACAGGAAAGGTTGCAACCTTGTATGCAATGCACATTTATGACAGGTAATATATATCACAGAGGGAGGACAACAAAGTAGGTCACCTCCGGAGAGTCATAAGATTGCACATTGACAGATAAACAAGCAGGACACGATAAGACAGGAATTTTCACTTGAAAGGCATATAGAGTTATATGGAAATTAAACGGGCAGCCATGTAACACATGTAAAACAGGCCATATAACTCATTAAATAGTCCACGCAATCAAGTGATAAGATTACTCAACATGCAATGATATCAACATGGGTTCAAATGCAAGAAAAGCTTATTTGTCAACATGCAGTGGTCAAGATCACTTTTAAAGTTATAAAACAGTTACGGGCAGCCCACGCAACGTACAGTTTCCTCACAATATCCAATGGTTAACACTTAGCAAGAATACTTAGTCATTAGGGTTTCTATTTCATGCATAATCGTGCGATCAAAACCCTAAGTCAACTTAACATCATTCCCAAGTCATGCATCAATCAATTCATACAACCTCAAGTGCTCAAAAAAGTCCACATAATGTTCCAACACCACATTTCCAAGCAATTAGTACCACAAAAGAGGTTACAATAGTTTTGCAAGCACATAGCTAAGTGGAACACTCACTGCAATAGGCTGTTTTCTCATGATCAATGGGGTAATCAAACGATCTCCAAATTCAGTGAATAAGATTTCAAATTAAAGCTTAAGAAGTTAACTAAAATCAGAAACAAGCCTTTTATCAATTGGAGTTCAGAATCATTAGTTATAACCGAAACAGTGAGGTAACACAAAACTGTCCAGATTTGGACACTTTTCGGAAAATGACGTTTTTGAGGTCCTTAGATTCATTTTTAGCTTTGGTCTATTTCTGACAAAGTTGTCCAGAACTGAAAAATATAGCAGCACACCAATTTTCATGCATTTTGGACAACAGTTACGAAGTCAAATATGGTTCGTTCCACAAGGTCAGTGCATCTGCCAAAACCCGATTCATTTTTCCAGATTTCCAGATTTGGTCACATTTTAATGATTTGCCATTTTGAGGACCTTAGTGTCAAAATTTGCTTCGACCTATTTCTGGGAAAAATGTTCAAAACTGCCCAAACTAATCACCCACCAATTTTCAAGCATTTTCAACACCATTTGCTTAGCTAAACTTACCTCGAACAGACTGGTCAGAGAGCTGTCACATAACTTCGACTTCACCTAGCATCATTTTCAACCCAAGTTCTTGCCATGCATGGTTGTTTAAGCTCATGGACGACAACATAACTCAAGTACAGAAGCAAATATACTCATTTGTGAACATGCATGTGAAATTTCAAAGAGTTTTCAAAAGCTTTTAACCCTCACCTTTGCAATCAACCAAACTATGTTCAAAAACCCGGTTGAAGCTCAAATCTGTTCTTCTCCTTGCTTGTCTGAGATTTCAACTTGGTTTTCTCTATTTTTCCTAGCCTAGTGATCAACCTCTTAGTGCATGCATGTAGTCAAAACATGAAGAAAAGAAATGAATGTCAAGAAGCTTACCTAAAGCCGAAATGAAGCTTCAAATGCGCATGCAAGAAAAATTTTCGAACTCTAGCTTGATTGCTTGGTTTTCTTGGTGGTTTGCTTGCCTTTCTCGACCAAGGTGTGATGAGGATGAACAAGGATGATGAGAGTTCAGCCAAGGACCGAAATGGAGAGAGAAGAATGAGAGGAGAGAGAGTTTGTGAGAGGAAATGAGAGAAATGACAAAGAAATGATGGTCTTGGCAATTTTTGAGGTGTATGTCGGCATTGGGCTTCAAAATTTTGCAATTTGTGTCTCCAATGTGATATTTTGAAATTGTTAGGATGGGCAAGGATGAAGTGGCCGAAAATTTGTGCAAGTGGAAGGATTTTTGAGCAATTTTTTAATGGCTTTGTGTCATAAGTTGTCTTGGCATGCATTAGAATAAAGAATTTTTTGCTCAAACCTTGTGCAAGACCATGGTATGGTCGGCCAAGGCTAATAAAATGGCTGAATTTGTGTCATCTTTTGGGTGTTGATTGTTGTGTGTTGAATTTGCAAAAAGAACAAAGAATAAAGAATAAGGAATGTCTAGTGTTTGGTGCCTTTTTGTCTTCTAGTGAATGGAATTTTGATTATTATATTGTTAGTGGATTTTGTAGAATTGTTTAATAGTCTAGTGTTTCGTGAAAGATGCTTTCTTGATTAGTGTGTAGGCACGCTTTTCTAGGTTTAGGGCACGCACTTCGAGGTAGGACACGAACTACGAGACGAACGCACGTTTTTCAAGTAAACGCACGTAACTCTATATGAATGCACGAAATTCAATGCAAGGCACACAAAACTAAATACAATTCTCAAACCTAGGTCATGGAACGCAAATCTAGGTTAGGGCACATGAAGTTAGGTTTCGTACGCAAATCGAGGTCGGGCCTCACAGAGGTAGTACACGAACTACGAGACGAACGCACATTTTTCAAGTAAATGCATGCAACCCTAAATGAATGTAGATAATTCAATGCATGGCACATAAAATGAACACAATTCTCAAACCTAGGTCAAGGTACACAAATCGAGGTTAGGGCACACGAAACGAGGTATCGCACGCAAATCGAGGTCGGGCCTCACATCATCCCCTCCTTAAAAGAATTTTGTCCCAAAATTCAATATTACCTTGAAATAAAGCTGGATATTGCTGCTCCATCTGGTCTCGCCTTTCCCACATTGCTTCTTCAACTCCGTGATGATCCCACAGCACTTTCACCATTGGTATAGTTTTGCTGCGCAACTCCCGATCTTGCTGGTCTAGGATCCGAATGGGCTTTTCCTTGTAAGATAAGTTCTCCTGAAGCTGAAATGGCTCTGGCTCCAAGATATGCGACATATCAGGATGATATTTCTGCAGCATTGAAACATGAAAGACGTCGTGAATATTGGAGAGGTTCTGGGGTAGTACTAGGCGATACGCCAATGTGCAAAGCTTCTCAACTATCTCTAAGGGTCCTACAAACCTTGGTCTCAACTTTCCACCCTTGCCATGTTTAACCAATCCCCTCCGGGGTGATATCTTCAAGAATACCTTGTCGCCGACCTCAAACTCTAGACTCCGTCTCCGTCGGTCTTCGTAACTTTTCTGCCTGCTTTGGGCAGTAAGCATCCGTTTCTAGATGAGGTGGACATTATCAACAGTCTTCATAAGTTCAGGTAGAAGGGTCGGGTCAAAAGTCTTCATCTCACCTACTTCGTCCCAGTAAATTGGGGATCGACACTTATGTCCATACAATGCCTCAAATGGGGCCATCCCGATAGTGGCCGGATAACTATTATTATAAGCGAACTCCGCTACAGATAGGTATTTCTCCAAACCTTTTCCAAAATCTAAAACACACGCCCTCAGCATATCCTCCAGAATCTGAATAGTTCTCTCTGATTGTCCATCAGTCTAAGGGTGATAAGCTGTGCTGAAACTCAACTTCGTTCCCAAAGCTTCTTGCAATCTCTTCCAAAATCGAGAAGTAAAACGAGGATCCCTATCCGATACAATACTCACAGTCATCCCGTGCAATTTTACGATCTCTGCCACATACATATCTCCCAATTTCTCAGGACTATCCTCCTTGTTCATCGGTAAGAAGTGTGACGACTTAGTCAATCTATCCACTATGACCCAAACAACGTCATGACCCTTTTGCGATTTGGGCAGGTCCATAACAAAGTCCATAGTTATATGTTCCCATTTTCATTGAGGAATCTCCAACGGCTGAAGTAAACCTGTGGGTCGTTGTTGTTCCGCTTTGACTCTCTGGCAAGTCAAACACCGTGCCACAAACTCCGCAATTTCTCTTTTCATGTTATTCCACCAATAGTGTTGCTTAAAATCCCGGTACATCTTTGTTCCACCAGGATGAATAGTGTATCTTGAATTATGGGCTTCTTCAAGAATCTTCTTTTTCAGCTCTGGCTCATTAGGAACACAAATCCGATTCCTAAACCTCCAAACACCATCATCATGAAACTTGAAATCCGCGTTGCTTTCTTTAATCTTCTAAAACTGTTGGTCCTTCTGTTGAGCCTCTCGTAATTCAGACAACAAGGTTGATTGAACTTGTGTAGTGGCAAAAAGTAACCCTTTCCGAGTCAAATGTGGTTTCCACAAAAATGCTTCCTCCAACAACTCCCGTACCTTGACTTCCAGTTTAGCCATGCTTGCTTTTCTACTTAAGGCATCTGCAACAACATTCGCTTTACCCGGCACATAATTGATTGTGCAGTTATAATCATCCAAAAGCTCCATCCACCGCCTTTGCCTCATATTCATCTCTTTTTGAGAGAACAAGTATTTCAAGCTCTTATGATCAGTAAATACTTCAAACTTGTTACCCCATAGATAATGCCTCCATTTCTTGAGTGCAAACACAATAGCCGCTAACTCCAAATCATGCGTCGGGTAATTCAATTCATACGGCTTTGGTTTCCTAGAAGCATATGCAATCACCCTTCCATTTTGCATCAACACACAACCCAATCCTTCTTTGGAAGCATCGCTATAGATTACAAAACCTTGACTTCCTTCAGGCAATGTAAGAACAGGTGCGGTGGTCAATCTTTTCTTCAATTCTTGGAAGCTGTTCTCACATTTATCATCCCACACAAACTTTGTTTTCTTTTGAGTGAGCTTTGTAAGCGGTCCTGCAATCTTAGAGAAATCCTTCACGAATCTCCAATAATAGCCGGCTAGACCAAGAAAACTCCAAATCTCTGTAACATTCTCCGGCTTTTTCCAAGACATCACTGCTTCTATCTTTGCTGGATCCACCGCTATTCCCTCTTGGGATATAATATGCCCTAAAAATGCAATATGCTGCAACCAAAATTTATACTTGCTAAACTTTGCATACAACCGATGCTCTCGAAGTTTCTGTAGTACCAACCGCAGATGTTGTTCATGCTCCGCCTCAGATTTCGAGTATACCAAAATATCATCAATGAAGATCACTACAAATTGATCCAAGTAGGGTTGAAACACCCTATGCATCAAATCCATAAAAGCTGCAGGGGCATTAGTTAGTCCAAAAGGCATCACCACATATTCATAATGCCTATATCTCGTCCTGAAAGCCGTTTTAGGCACATCTTCCTTTTTGATCCGCAACTGATAATACCCTTGTCTCAAGTCGAGTTTCGAATACACTTTGGCTCCTTGCAGTTGATCAAATAACTCGTCGATCAGGGGAAGTGGGTATTTATTCTTGACAGTCAGTTGGTTCAATCCTCGGTAATCAATGCATAGCCTTAACGTTCCGTCTTTCTTCTTTACAAATAGAACTGGTGTACCCCATGGTGAAGAACTTGGTTGAACAAACCCCTTCTTCAACAATCCTTGCAATTGGTCCTTCAATTCTTGTAGCTCGGCTGGTGCCATACGATAGGGAGCTTTAGATATCGGCTGGGCACTAAGCAGTAACTCTATAACAAACTCGATTTCTCGATTTGGGGGTAAACCGGGCAATTCTTCTGGAAACACATCCGCATAGTCTTTGATCACAGGTATCTCCTCCAACTTAGCTTTGTCCGACGGCTTGTTGATGAGGTAAGCTAAGTATCCGTTGCACCCTTTTCTCAAGGACTTCACTGCTTTTGTAGATGAAATGATGGAACTCCCAGTGAAATCTCTTTGACCCATTACCTCCAGTATTGATTGACCAGGTACCCGGAACGTTATAATCTTTGCCTGGAAATCTAGTTGGACATGATGTTTTGCCAGCCAGTCCATCCATAAAATGACCTCAAAATCTCGAAAAGGTAATACAATAAGATTGGCTGAGAATTCCCTATCCTTAATTTGGATTTTACATGCTTTACAAGCTGAGCTAGTAACAAGTTTAGAACCCATTGGAATACCAACTTGTACTTCGTATGGCAAACATACAACTTTCAGTTTCACACGTTCCACACATAAGGGAGTAATAAATGAATGAGTAGCACCCGGATCAATTAACACCCTAACAGGTTGATTCGGTATGAAGAATGTACCTTCAACAACAGCGGTCTCATCTGGAATCTCCTCGCACTCAATAGCATAGGCTTGAGCCTAAACTCTAGGAACTGGAGTTTTGCCTCTACCGGCTGGTTTACCCTGATTCTGCTCAGCCTGCCGTTTAAGGCAATCCTTGATCTGATGCTGATCATTGCCACATCTCATACATCGTCCTGACTTCCTCCAACATTGGGCCTCGGCATGCCCCTTCCTGTCACAATAAGAACAGCTGACAGACTGAGTAGTAGGTGAACTACCTGTGGATCTGCGGGCGGAAGAGGCTGATGGCGCTTTCGTTGGGCCACGGTTATTCACTGGCATGTTCTGGCTCGGGCCCTGATTACGACTCGGACCCTGAAATTTCTTCTGCTGACCTGGAGGCTGGTATGGTTTCTTGTTCGGCTGACTCGAACTGGCTCTATCTAGTTTCCTCTTCTCAACTCGAGAGGCAGCAGCAAAGAGAGCAGAATAGGTATCGAAGTCATGAGAAGCTAACCGGTCCTGAATCTCTGGCCTCAATCCAGTAGTAAATTTCCACATCTTCACCTCCGAAGTACTAACCATATATTGAGCATAACGGGACAGTCGGTCAAAACGAGCCTCGTACTGGGCCACCGTCATGTTACCTTGGGTCAAGTGCATGAACTCCTCAGCCCGCTTCTACCTGGAGACTGCAGGTACATATTTCTCCTTAAATACCTTAACGAAATTACCCCACAAGCAAGGTGTTTGATCAGTTTCCCATAGTGCCTCCACAGTGTGCCACCAATGTTTAGCATCCCCGTGCAACAGAAACACCGCAAACTCCACCTTTTCTTCATCAGTATAATCAAGTGGGCTAAAAATCTTCTCGATCTCGGACAGCCAAGCCTCTGCTTTCTCATCATCAGCTTCCCCGTGGAATTTAGACGGGCGAAAGTCAAGGAACTCCCTCATTCTGCTATGTCTCCCATGGCTACCCTCATTCTTGTTATTGTTATTGTTGTTGGCCTCACGTGCATCTTGACGCTCCATCACTCGTGATACACGATCCATGGCATTCTCCATCATGTTAAACATAGCTATACCGGGATTAGTTTGATAAGCATCTCCGGTCTTTTGAGGTTCACCGCTCCTATTAGTAGTACGGGTACTAGGGCCAGCCATCTATAGGCACAGATTACGATGCACAATTTATTAAAATATGACAATTAAGAATTTAATGCATAAGATATGCAATATAATATAGATACAATTCTAGAAACAACTAAGGCATGTTAATCACTTAAACACATAAAACATAGAAGACACATTTAACATTATCACACAATAACAAATAAACAAGTCATCCTAATTATCTTAGGGCTCTACCCACGGTCGGAGAGTTAAACCCGGCTTAAATAATCTAAGCTCTGATACCATTCTAGTTATAAGGTGTCACGCCCCAACCCAGCCTATAAGGTTAGACTAGGGTGTGATCTAAACATTCAGGTCATATCACATACTTAATCGTTTATGAAGATTTAACACTTAAAGTTTTGGCCTAAACTCCAAGGTTTTTCTAGAAAACCGGCAGCATAACGGCTGTAAATGGGCTCTTTGATTTGACCTAATTCTCTAAATGCCTCAAAATTTTCTAATCTCAAGTTTCATTTCCAACTAGGATTACTATTTAACATCAATTGAAATGCCTATTGGTTATCTCGATGTCTCGTTTGATTTATAACCTAGCATGATACTATGTCTCGTTTGTTTGTTTATCCTCGTTACAAAAGTACCTATTGATCTTAGCTTAATAGCGAGTACCTGTTTAAGATTGGATAGGTTCATTTACTTAGTCCTTAACTAATACGTCATAACCTATGATAGATACTAGCAGTAATAATAGCAAACAATCATAGTGGTGTCTGGTGTCTGTCTAGTTAATATCAGTACAAACCAAAATTAGACCCCAAATTACAACGGGGGTCTTTTACATTACAAATAACAAGCAACATAAAGGAAATATTCTTCAAGTAGCATAGAGTTCACAAGTAGCCACAATCACGCAAAGCATACAAGACAGACAATCACTCCAAGGATTCATCGTTAGGCACATTGTCCTCGGGTACCTGTTCTGGATCTTCTTCACCTGAGATGATAAAAGAGGGTGAGTCCTTATGAACTCAGCGAGGGGAAACGAAAAATAGGTTTTGAAACTCATTTTCCGATTCATTCTTATGAAAACCCTTTTGCAAGCATGATGTGTATCACAAGCAAGTACATATCGTAATATAATAGTAAAGAACGCAATTACCGGTCTTTCCTCCCCGAGGTCCTCTAGGGACCAAGCGAGAGTACTTATACTCATGGTAAAAAGGATACGGTGAGCTTTTGCTCTCAGATCAATTCCAGTATCAGTTGTTGCGGCCGACTTCAAATCATCCCCATAACACGCCAAGTGGGTGTATTTCGGATGTACCCCGAAATCCTACGATCCAACTCTCCGAGGAAGTCTAGCCCCAAGCGAGAGAGGGAATGGGACCATGGTAGTCATGGGTGCACCGGCAAGCCCGATGCCGCCCGGTGTGCGTGATCGCTACCATGCCGACAGGAAAGGTTGCAACATTGTATGCAATGCACAATTATGACATTTGAAATATCGCATTAGGAGGACAACAAAGTAGGTTGCCTCCGGACAGTCATAAGATTGCACATTGACAAGTAAACAAGCGAGACATAGATAGATAGGTAATTTCACTTGAAAAGCTCATGGAGTTATATGAACATTAAACGGACAGCCATGTAACGCACATAAATCAAGACATATAACTCAATTCAAAGTCCACGTAATCAAATAATAAGATTATATAACATGCAACAACATCTACGTGGGCTCGGATGCAAGAAGAGCCAATTTGTCAACATGCAATGATCAAAATCACATTTAGGACTATAAGGGCATCTATGGGCAGCCTACTAAGCATATAATTCCACACAATGTCCAAATGATCAACACTTAGCAAGACTACCTAGTCATTAGGGTTTCCATTTTGCGCTTACCCGTGTGATTAAACCTCAAGTCAACCCAAAATCATCCTCAAGCCATACATCAATTAATTCAAACATCCCCAAGTATTCAAAATAGTCCACACAACAACCCAAAGCCACAATCCCAAGCATTTAATTCAACAAGAGAAGTTACAACAATTTTACCAAGCATATAACTAAGTGGAATCCTTACTGCAATAGGCTATTTTCTCACAATCATTAAGATAAGCAAACAATCTCCAATTCTAGTGAATAGTATGTCAAACTAAATCTTAAGAAGTGAACTAAAATCAGAAACAAACCTTGCATCATTTGGAGTTCGGGATCATTAGTTATAGCCGAAACAGTGAGATAACACAAAACTGTCCAGATTTGCACACATTTCCATAATTGACGTTTTTGAGGTCCTTATGGTCATATTTAGCCTTGGTCCATTTCTGACAAAAATGTCCAGAACTGAAAAATATATCAGCAAACAAACTTTCATGCATTTTGGACATCATGTACTAAGTCAAATCTGGTTCATTCTACAAGGTTAGTGCATCTGCCAAAACCTGCTTCATTTTTCCAGATTTCCAGATTTGGACACATTTTCATGATTTGCCATTTTGAGGATCTTAGAGTCAAAATTAGCTTTGGCCTATTTCTGAAAAATATGTTCAAAACTGGAAAAACTAGTCACCTTCCAATTTTCATGCATTTGAAACAATATTTTGCTAGCCAAACGTACCTCGAAACAACTGGTCCGAGAGCTGTCACATAATCCGACTTCACCTATCATCACTTTCAAGCCAAGATCTTGCCATGCATGGTTGTAAAAGCTTATGAACAAACATAAAACTCAAGTACAGAAGCAAATACATACATTTATGAGCATGCATGTGGATTTTTGAAGGATTTTCAAAAGGTTTTAGCCCTCACCTTAGCAATCAACCAAGAAGATGCACAAAAACTTGTTGAAGTACAAACTTCTTCTTCTTCTTCTTAGCCGAGATTCCAACTTGGTTTTCTCTATTTTTCCTAGCTTAGTGACCAAGCTCTCAGTACATGTATGAGGTTAGAACAAGAAGAAAAGAAATGGAAGCTTAGTAACTCACCTAGGGCCGAAATGAAGACTCAAGGAGCATGCATGTGTGATTTTCGCATCCTAGCTAGTTTGGTCGAGCCTCTTGCTTGTTGCTTGCCTTGATCAACTATGGTGTGATGAAGATGAGCTATGGAGGCAACAATGTTCAGCTAGGGCCGAGAGAGAGAGAGAGAAGAATGAGAGGGAGAGAAAGAAGATTGAGGAAGAAAGAGGAAATGACAAAAAAATGAAGGCCTTTGCAACTTTGATGACCATGTCGGCCTTGAGCTTGATGATTCAGATTTTTTTGTCTTCAAGGTGTGATTTTAAAATGCTAGCATGGGCAAAGGTTGTTTGGTCGACCAAGGTGAAGAAATTGAGGTGGTATTGAGCAATTTTTTAAGCATTGATAAGTGTTTTTGTGTCATGACTTGTCTAGAATCAATTTGAATTTAGCATGCATGCAAAGACACCTCCTAGTGGTCGGCCAAGGCTATACAAATTCTGAATTTTTGTCAACTATTGGAGTATTATTTAATTGTGTGTTGGAAGTGCAAAAAGAATAAGGAATAAAGAATGAAGAATGTTTAGTGTTTAGTGAATTTTTGTCCTCTAGTGAGTTGAATTAGGATTATAATATTGATAGTGGAGTTTGTAGGATTATTTAATAGTCTAGTGCTTTGTATAAGATGCTTTCTTGATTAGCGTGAGGGCACGCTTTCGTAGGTCTAGGGCACACACTATGAGATAGTACACGAACTACGAGACGAACCCACATTTTTCAAGTAAATGCACGCAACCCTAAATGAATGCACATAATTCAATGCATGGCACATAAAACAAACACAATTCTCAAACCTAGGTCAAGGTATGCAAATCTAGGTTAGGGTACACGAAACGAGATATCGCACGCAAATCGAGGTTGGGCCTCACACCCAGCCTCTACTTGAAGCGAAGTTGTCTTGCCCAAGGTGCTGTGGGATTTGGTAATAGAAATGCGGTGGATAAAGTATCTTGGCAACCCTAACCAGGGCAAAAAAAATTGAAAAGGTGCGGTGCAACACGAGGACTTCCCAGGGGGTCACCCATCCTAGTACTACTCTCGCCCAAGCAGGCTTAACTTCGGAGTTCTGATGGGATCCGGTGCATTATTGCTGGTATGATTGCATCCGTCATGTTGAGGGCACAATTCCTTTATGTGTTAACGGTTCACAGTCCCTGCCTAGAGAGATGGCCCATTCAAAAGGCCCTATGGGCTTAACGACAACCCGTCTGCTTCAACAACGCAGTATCCTCGCAAGACGTGATATCGACGTGATATAGGGCCCTCCAATGTCCCGCGACTAAGGTTGTCGTCCTTTTAGCATCTCACGACGTACGATCTGCGACTGAAAAACAGAGCAAAAGAAGAAAAGTTGCCCGAAACTGAAGAAAACATTCGAGTAGTGCTGGTATGATCACACTCGTTATGTTGAGGGCACAAATCCTTTATGCGTTGACAATTCACAGTCCCAGCCCAGAGAGATGGCCCATTGAAAAGGCCTAATGTACTTAACGATAACCCATCCTCTTCAACAACGCAGCATCCTCGCAAGACGTGATATCGAAGCACTGTAGGGCCCTCTAATGTCTCGTGAGTTATGTTGTCGTCCTTTTAACACCTCGCGACGTACGATCTAGGATGAAAAAACAGAGCAAAAGAAGAAAAGTCACCTGAAACTGATAAAAACGTTCGATTTTGGGCTTCAAAAATAGGCGCAGCTGAGCAAGATTGCAGCCCCCATTGTAGAGCTCTCGGATAGCTTTCCAACGATATGCTGTGCTCCGCGTAACCCCTTACGAATCAAAAGTTATGGGCACGGGAGCGACAGAGACCTAGTCACAAGCCCCACGCCCTCAGTTTGCTGGCCCATCCTCTACGTGAAGCGAAGTTGTCTTGCCCAAGGTGCCTTGGGATTCAGTGATAATAATGTGGTGGATAAAGTTTTTGGCAACCCTAACTGGGGTAAAAAAATTTGAAAAGGGGGGGTGCAACACGAGGACTTCACCGAGGGTCACCCATCCTAGTACTACTCTCGCCCAAGCACGCTTAACTTCGCAGTTCTGATGGGATCCGGTGCATTAGTGATGGTATGATCCCACCCGTCATGTTGAGGGCATAAATCCTTTATGTGTTGACGGTTCATAGTCCCAGCCCAGAGAAATGGCCCATTCAAATAGCCCAATGGCCTTAACGATAACCCATCCGCTTCAACAATGCAGCATCCTTGTAAGACGTGATATAGACGCATGGTAGGGCCCTATAGTATCCTGCGAGTTAGGTTGTCGTCCATTTAACAGCTCACGACGTACGATCCGGGACGGAAAAACAGAGCAAAAGAAGAAAAGTATCTCGAAACTGATGAAAACGTTTGATTTTGGGATTCAAAAACGGGCACAGTCGAGTAGGCCAGCGGCCCACATCGTAGAGCTCTCGAATAGATTTCCAACGGTATGCTGTGCACCACGAAACTCCTTACGGATCAAACGTTATGGGCACCGGAGCGACGGAGACCTGGTCACAATCCCTACGCCTTCGGTTTATAGGCCCAGCCTCTACGTGAAGCGAAGTTGTCTTGCCCAAGGTGCCGTAGGATTCGGTAATAGAAATGTGGTCGATAAAGTATCTTGGCAACCCTAATCGGGGCAAAAAAATTTGAGAAAGGGGGTGCAACATGAGGACTTCCCAGGGGGTCACCCATCCTAGTACTACTCTCGCCCAAGCACGCTTAACTTCAGAGTTGTGATGGGATCTGGTACATTAGTGCTGATATGATCGCACCCGTCATGTTGAGGGCATAAATCCTTTATGTGTTGACGGTTCACAGTCCCAGCCCAGAGAGATGGCCCATTCAAAACGCCCAATGGGCTTAACGACAACCCATCCGCTTCAACAACGTAGCATCCTAGCAAGACGTGATATCGACGCAATGTAGGACCCTTTAATATCCCACACGTTAGGTTGTCATCCTTTTAACAGCTCACAACGTACGATCCAGGATGAAAAAACATAGCAAAAGTAGAAAAATTGCCCGAAACTGTTGAAAACATTCGAATTTGGGCTTCGAAAATAGGCGCAGCCGAGCAGGCTACCTACCCCCTGTCGTAAAGCTCTCAGAGAGCTTTCCAACGGTATGCTGTGCGCCGCGTAACCTTTATGTGTTGATGGTTCAAAGTCCCAGCCCAGAGAGATGGCCTATTCAAAAGGCCCAACGGGCTTATCGACAACCAATCCGCTTCAACAACGCAGCATCCTCACATGACGTGATATCGACGTGTTGTAGGGCCCTTTAATGTCCCGCAAGTTAGGTTGTCGTTCAATTTTTGGCTCAAAAAATGGGTGCAGCCGAGCAGGCTAGTAGCCCCCGTCATAGAGCTCTCTGAGAACTTTCCAACGGTATGCTGTACACTGCGTAACTCCTTACAGATCAAAAGTTATGGGCGCCAGAGCGACATAGACCTGATCACATCCCAGGGGGTCACCCATCCTAGTGCCACTCTCGCCCAAGCACGTTTAACTTCACAATTCTGATGGGATTCGGTGCATTAGTGCTGGTATGATAGCACCCGTCATGTTGATGGCATAAATACTTTATGTGTTGACGGTTAACAGTCCCAGCCCAGAGAGATGGCCCATTCAAAAGGCCCAAAGGGCTTAACGACTGCCCATCCACTTTAACAACACAGCATCATCACAAGACGTGATATCGACGGGTTGTAGGGCCCTCTAATGTTCCGCGAGTTAGGTTGTCATCCTTTTAATAGCTCACGATGTACGATTCAAGACGAAAAAATGGGCACAACTGAGCAGGCTTGCTGCCCCCGTTGTAGAGCTCTCGGAGAGCTTTCCAACGGTATGTTTGCGACGTGTAACTCCTTACAGATCAAAAGTTATGGACACCGGAGCGACGGAGACCTGGTCACAAGCCCCACGACCTCGGTTTGCGGGCCTAACCTCTACTTGAAGCGAAGTTGTCTTGCCCAAGGTGTCGTGGGATTCGGTAATAGAAATGTGGTGGATAAAGTATCATGACAACCCTAACTGGGGCAAAAAAAATTGAAAAGAGGGGTGCAACACGAGGACTTCCCATGGGGTCACCTATCCTAGCACTACTCTCGCCCAAGCACGCTTAACTTTGGAGTTCTGATGGGATCCGGTGCATTAGTGCTGGATTGATCGCACCCGTCATGTTGAGGGCACAAATCTTTTATGTGTTGACGGTTCACAGTCCTGCCCAGAGAGATGGCCCATTCAAAAGGTCAAATGGGCTTAACGACAACCCATCTGCTTCAACAACGCAGCATCCTCCTCACAAGATTTGATATCGACATGTTGTAGGGCCCTCTAATGTCCCGCGGGTTAGGTTGTTGTCCTTTTCACAACACACGACGTACGATCCGGGACGAAAAAACAGAGCAAAAGAAGAAAAGTGGCCCGTAACTGATGAAAATGTTCGATTTTTAGCTCCAAGAACGGGCGCACCGACCAGGCTAGTTGCCCCCGTCGCAGAGCTCTTGGAGAGCTCCCGGAGATCTTTTCAACGGTATGCTGTGGGCCGCGTAACCACTTACAAATCAAAAGTTACGGGCACCGGAGCGATGGAGACCTGGTCACAAGCCCTACGCCGTCGGTTTATGGGCCCAGCCTCTACGTGAAGCAAAGTTGTCTTGCCCAAAGTGCCGTGGGATTCGATAATAGAAATGTGGTGGATGAAGTATCTTGGCAAGCCAAACCGGGGCAAAAAAAATTGAAAATGCAGGTGCAACACGTGGACTTCCCAGGGGGTCACCCATCCTAGTACTACTCTCGCCCAAGCACTCTTAACTTCTAAGTTCTGATGGGATCCGGTGCATTAGTGATGGTATGATCGCACCTGTCATGTTGAGGGCACAAATCCTTTGTGTGTTGACGGTTCACAGTCCTAGCCCAGAGAGATGGCCTATTCAAAAGGCCCAATGGGCTTAACGACAACCCATCCGCTTCAACAACGCAGCATCCTCATAAGACGTGATATGGACGTGTTGTAGGGCCCTATAATGTCCGGCGAGTTAGGTTGTCATCCTTTTAACAACTCACGACGTACGATCCAGGACGGAAAAACAGAGCAAAAGAAGAAAAGTGGACCAAAACGGATGAAAATATTCGATTTTGGGCTATAAAAATGGGCACAGTTGATCAGGCATCTGACCCCGGCGTAAAGCTCTCGGAGTGGTTTCCAACAGAATGCTGTGCACCGTGTAACTACTTACGGATCAAAAGTTATGGGCACCAGAGCGTTGGAGACCTGGTCACAAGCCCTACACCCTCGGTTTGTGGGCCCAGCCTCAACATGAAGCGAAGTTGTCCTGCCCATGGTGCCGTGGGATTCGGTAATAGAAATGTGGTGGATAAAGTATCTTGGCAACCCTAACCGGGGAAAAAAATTTGAAAAATGGGGATGTAACACGAGGATTTCTAAGGGGGTTACCCATCCTAGTACTACTCACACCCAAGCACGCTTAACTTCGCAGTTCTGATGGGATCTAGTGCATTAGTGCTGATATGATCGCACCTGTCATGTTGAGGGCATAAATCCTTTATATGTTGATGGTTCACAGTCCCTGCCCAGAGAGATGGCCCATTCAAAAGGCCCAAAGGGCTTAAAGACAACCTATCCTCTTCAACAACGCAGTATTCTCGCAAGACGTGATAATGACGCATTGTAGGGCTATCTAATGTCCCACGAGTTACATTGTAGTCCTTCTAACAGCTCACGATGTACGATCCGGGATGAAAAAACAGAGCACAGGAAGAAAAGTGGCCCAAAATTGATGAAAACGTTCAATTTTGGGATCCAAAAAGGGGCGCAGCCGAGCAATCTTGCTGCCCCCGTCGTAGAGCTCTCGGAGAACTTTCCAATGGTATGCTGTGCGCCGTGTAACTCCTTACAGATCAAAAGTTATAGGCGCCAGAGCGACGAACACCTGGTCACAAGCCCTATGCCCTCGGTTTGTGGGCCCAGCCTCTACTTGAAGCGAAGTTGTCTTGACCAAGGTGCCGTGGTATTCGGTAATAGAAATGTGGTGGATAAAGTATCTTGGCAACCCTAACCGGGGTAAACAAAATTGAAAAGCGCGGTGCAACACGAAGACTTCCCAGGGGGACACCTATCCTAGTATTACTCTCGCCTAAGCACGCTTAACTTCGCAGTTCTGATGGGATCCGGTACATTAGTTCTAGTATGATCGCACCTGCCATGTTAAGGGCATAAATCCTTTATGTGTTGATGGTTCACAATCCCAGCCTAGAGAGATGGTCCATTCAAAAGGCCCAAAGGGCCTAACAACAACCCATCCACTTCAACAAGGCAGCATCCTCACAAGACGTGATATCGACATGTTGTAGTACACTCTAATGTCTGGTGTGTCAGGTTATCGTCCTTTTAACAGCTCACGACGTACGATTTGGGAAGAAAAAATAGAGCAAATGAAGAAATGTGGACCGAAAATGATGAAAACGTTCAACTTTGGGATCAAAAAATGGGTGCAGCCGAGTAGGCTTGCTGCACCCATTGTAGAGCTCTCAGAGAGCTTTCCCACAGTATCCTGTGCGCCGCGTAACTCCTTACGGATGAAAAGTTATGGGCGCCAGAGCGACGGAGACCTGGTCACAAGCCCTACGCACTCGGTTTGCGGGCACAGCCTCTACTTGATACGAAGTTGTCATGCCCAAGTTGCGGTGGGATTCAGTAATAGAAATGTGATGGATAAAGTATCTTGGCAACCCTAACCAGGGCAAAAAAAAAATAAAAAGGGGGGTGCAACACGAGGACTTCCCAGGGGGTCACCCATCCTAGTGCTACTCTCGCCCAAAGACGCTTAACTTCGCAGTTCTGATGGGATCAGGTGCATTAGTGCTGGTATGATTGCACCCATCATGTTGAGGGCATAAATCCTTTATGTGTTGACGGTTCATAGTCCCAGCCTAGAGAGATGGCCCATTCAAAAGTCCCAATGGGCTTAACGACAACCCATCCGCTTCAACAACGCAACATTCTCGCAAGACGTGATGTCAACGCGTTGTAAGGCCCTCTAATGTCCATCAAGTTAGTTTGTCGTCCTCTTCACGGCTCACGACGTACGATCCAGGACGGAAAAATAGAGTAAAAAAGGAAAAATAGCCCAAAACTAATGAAAACGTTCGATTTTGGGCTCCCAAAATTGGCGCAGCTGAGCAGGCTTGCTGCCCCTGTCGTAGAGCTATCGGAGAGCTTTCCAATGATATGTTGTGCCCCACGTAATTTCTTACGGATCAAAAGTTATGGGCGCCGGAGCGACGGAGACCTGGTCACGGGCCCTATGCCCTCGGTTTGCGGGCCTAGCCTCTACTTGAAGCGAAGTTGTCTTGCCCAAAGTGCCGTGGGATTCGGTAATAGAAATGTGGTGGATAAAGTATCTTGGCAACCATAACTGCGGCAAAAAAAATTGAAAATAGGGGGTGCAGCACGAGGACTTCATTGGGGGTCACCCATCGAAGTACTACTCTCGCCCAAGCATGATTAACTTCGGAGTTCTAATGGGATCCGGGGCATTTGTGCTGGTATGATCACACCCGTCATATTGTGGGCACAAAGCCTTTATGTGTTGACAGTTCACAGTCCCATCCCAGAGAGATAGCCCATTCAAAAGGCCCAATGGGCTTAACGACAACCCATCCGCTTCAACAACGCAGCATCGTTGCAAGATGTAAAATTGACTCGTTGTAGGGCCCACTAATGTCCAGCGCGTTAGGTTGTCGTCCTTTTCACAACTCACGACGTACGATCCAGCATGGAAAAACTGAGCAAAACAAGAAATGTTACCCAAAACTGATAAAAACATTCGATCTTGGGCTCCAAAAATGGGTGCAGCCGAGCAGGCTGGCTGCCCCCATCGTAGAGCACTCGGAGAGTTTTCCAACGGTATGCTGTGCGCCACATAACTCTTTACAGATCAAAAGTTATGGGCACCGGAGCAACGGAGACCTAGTCACAGGCCCCACGCCCTCGGTTTGCGGGCCAAACCTCTACGTGAAGCGAAGTTGTCTTGCCCAAGATGCCGTGGGACTCGATAATAGAAATGTGACGGATAAAGCATCTTGGCAACCCTAACCGGGACAAAAAAAATTGAAAAGGTGGGTACAACGCGAGGACTTCCAAGGGGGTCACCCATCCTAGCACTACTCTCGCCCAAGCACGCATAACTTTGGAGTTCTTATGGGATTCAGTGCATTAGTGCTGGTATGATCGCACCCATCATGTTGAGGGCACAAATCCCTTATGTGTTGACGTTTCACAGTCCCAACCCAGAGAGATGGCCCATTCAAAAGGCCCAATGGGCTTAACGACAACCCATCTGCTTCAACAACTCAGCATCCTCGTAAGACGAGATATTGACACATTATAGGGCCCTCTAATGTCCCGCGAGTTTGGTTGTCGTCCTTTTAATAACTCACAACGTACGATCCGGGACTAAAAAATAGTAGAAAAGAAGAAAAGTAGCCCGAAACTGATGAAAACATTCAATTTGGGGCTCCAAAAATAGGCGCAGTCGAGCAGGCTAATTGTCCCCGTCATAGAGATCTCAGAGAGCTTTCCATCCGTATGTCGTGCGCCACTTAACTCCTTACGGTTCGAAAGTTATGGGCACCGGAGTGACGGAGACCTGGTCACAAGCCCACGCTCTCGATTTGCGGTCCCAGCCTCTACGTGATGCGAAGTTGTCTTGCCCAAGGTGCCAAGGGATTCGGAAATAGAAATGTGGTGGATAAAGTATCTTGGAAACCCTAACCAGGGCAAAACAATTGAAAAGGGGGGTGCAACACGAGGACTTCGCAAGGGGTCACCCATCCTAGTACTACTCTCGCCCAAGCACCCTTAACTTCAGAGTTCTGATAGGATCCAGTGCATTAGGGCTGGTATGATCACACCCGTCATGTTGAGGGCACAAATCCTTTATGTGTTGATAGTTCACAGTCCCAGCCCAGAGAGATGGCAAATTCAAAAGGCCTAATGGGCTTAACGACAACCCATCCACTTCAATAACGCAGCATCCTCGCAAGACGTGATATCGACGAGTTGTAAGGCCCTCTAATGTCTGGCGAGTTAGGTAATCGTCCTTTTAACCACTCACGGCGTACGATCTGGGACGGAAAATCAGAGCAAAAGAAGAAAAGTGGCCCAAAAATGATGAAAACGTTCGATTTTATGCCCAAAAACGGGCGCAGACGAGTAGGCTTGCTGGCCCCGTCGTAGAGCTCTCGGAGAGCTTTCCACTGGTATTCTATGAGCCACGTAACTCTTTACAGATCAAAAATTATGGGCGCCGGAGCGACGGAGACTTAGTCACAAGCCCTGCGCCCTCGGTTTGCGGGCCCAGCCTCTACTTGATGCGATGTTTTCTTGCCCAAGGTGCCGTGTGATTCGGTAATAGAAATGTGGTGGATAAAGTATCTTGGCAACCCTAACCGGGGCAAAAAAAATTGAAAAGGGGGGTGCAACACGAGGACTTTCTAAGGGGTCACCCATCCTAATACTACTCTCACCTAAGCACGCTTAACTTCAGAGTTCTGATGGGATCCGGTGCATTAGTGCTAGTATGATCGCACCCGTCATGTTGAAGGCACAAATCCTTTATGGATTGACGGTTCACGGTCCCAGCACAGAGAGATGGCCCATTCAAAAGGCCCAATGGATTTAACAACAACCCATCCGCTTCAACAACGCAGCATCCTCACAAGACGTGATATCGACACGTAGTAGGACCCTCTAATGTCCTGCGAGTTAGTTTGTCGTCCTTTTAATTGCTCACGACGTACTATTCGGGATGAAAAAACAGAGCAAAAGAAGAAAAGTAGCTTGAAACTGATGAAAACGTTCGATTTTGGGCTCCAAAAACAGGTACAACAAAGTATGCTAGCTGCCTCCGTCGTATAGCTCTCGGAGAGCTTTCCAACGGTATACTGTGCACCGCGTAACTCCTTACGGATCAAATGTTATGCGTTCTGGAGCGACGGAGACCTGGTCACAAGCCCTACGACTTCAGTTTGGGGGCCCATCCTCTACGTGAAGCGAAGTTGTCTTGCCCAAGGTGCCGTGGGATTCGGTAATAGAAATGTGGTGGATAAAGTATCTTGGCAACCCTAACCGGGGCAAAAAAAATTGAAAAGTGGGCGTGCAACACGAGGACTTCCCAGGGGGTTACCCATCTTAGTACTACTCACGCCCAAGCATGCTTAACTTCGGAGTTCTGATGGGATCCGGTGCATTAATGCTGGTATGATCGCACCCGTTATGTTGAGGGAACAAATCCTTTATGTGTTGACGGTTCACAGTCCCAACCCAGAGAGATGGCCCATTCAAAAGGCCCAATGAGCTTAACGGCAACCCAACCGCTTCAACAATGCAGCATCCTCGTAAGACGTGATATCGATGCGTTTTAGGGCCCTGTAATATCCCGCGAGTTAGGTAGTCATCTTTTTAACAGCTCAAGACGTACGATCCGGGACGAAAAAATAGAGCAAAAGACGAAAAGTGGCCCAAAACTGATGAAAACATTTGATTTTGGGCTCTGAAAACAGGCGCAGCATAGCTGGCTTGCGGCCCCCATCGTAGAGCTCTTGGAGAGCTTTCCAACGGTATGCTGCGCGCCGTGTAACTGCTTACGGATTAAAAGTTATGGGCACCGGAGCGACGGAGACCTGGTCATAAGCCCCACGCCCTCGGTTTGCGGGCCCAGCCTCTATGTGAAGTGAAGTTGTCTTGCCCAAGGTGCCCTGAGATTCGGTAATAGAAATGTGGTGGATAAAGTATCTTTGCAACCCTAACTGGGGCAAAGAAATTTGAAAATGGGGGGCACAACACGAGGACTTCCCAGAGGGTAACCCATCCTAGTACTACTCTCGGCCAAGCACGCTTAACTTCGGAGTTTTGATGTGATCCGATGCATTAGTGCTAGTATGATCACACCCGTCATGTTGTGCGCACAAATCCTTTATGTGTTGATGGTTCACAGTCCCAGCCCAGAGAGATGGCCCATTCAAAAGGCCCAATGGGCTTCACGAAAAGCTATCCGCTTCAACAACGCAGCATCCTCATAAGACGTGATATCGACCGGTTGTAGGGCCTATAATATCCTACGAGTTAGGTTGTCGTCCTTTTAACAACTCACGACGTACGATCCAGGATGAAAAAACAGAGAAAAAGTTGAAAAATGGCCCGAAACTGATGAAAACGTTCGATTTTGGGCACCGAAAATAGGCGCAACTGAGCTGGCTCGCCGCTCCCATCGTAGAGCTCTTTGAGAGCTTTCCAACAGTATGATGTACGCCGCGCAACTCCTTACGGATTAAAAGTTATGGGCACCAGAGCACGGAGACCTGTTCACACGCTTTACGCCCTCGGTTTGCTGGTCCAGCCTCTACGTGGTGCGAAGTGGCCTTGCCCAAGGAGCCCTGAGATTCGGTAATAGAAATGTGGTGGATAAAGTATCTTGGCAACCCTAACCGGGGCAAAAAAAATTGAAAAGGGGGGGTGCAACACGAGGACTTCCCAGGGGGTAACCTATCCTAGTACTATTCTCGTCCAAGCACGCTTAACTTCGGAGTTCTGATGGGATCCGGTGCATTAGTGCTGGTATGATCGCACCCGTCAAGTTGTGGGCACAAATCCTTTATGTGTTGACGGTTCACAGTCCCAGCCCAAAGAGATGGCCCATTCAAAAGGCCCAATGGGCTTAACGACAACCCATCCACTTCAACAACGCAGCATCCTAGCAAGACGTGATATCGACGCATTGTAGGGCCCCCTAATGTCCCACGAGTTAGGTTGTCGTCCTTTTAACAGCTCACGACGTACGATCCGGGATGGAAAAACAGAGCAAAAGAAGAAAATTGGCCTGAAATTGATGAAAACGTTCGATTTTGGGCTCCAAAAATGGGCCCAGCCAAGCAAGCTTGGTGCCCCCGTCGTAGAGCTCTTGGAGAGCTTTCCAACGGTATGTTGTGGGCTGCATAACACCTTACGGATCAAAAGTTATGGGCACCGGAGCGACGGAGACCTGGTCCTAACCCCTACGCCCTCGGTTTACGGGCACAACCTCTACCTGAAGCAAAGTTTTCTTGCCCAAGGTGTCGTGGGATTCGATAATTGAAATGTGATGGATAAAGTATCTAGGCAACCCTAACCGGGGCAAAAAAAATTGAAAAGAGGGGTGTAACCCGAGGACTTCCCAGGGGGTCACCCATCCTAGTACTACTCTTGCCCAAGCACGCTTAACTTCACAGTTCTGATGGGATCCGGTGCATTAGTGTTGGTATGATCGCACCCGTCATGTTGAGGGAACAAATCCTTTATGTGTTGACGGTTCACAGTCCCAACCCAGAGAGATGGCCCATTCAAAAGGCCCAATGAGCTTAACGGCAACCCAACCGCTTCAACAATGCAGCATCCTCGTAAGACGTGATATCGATGCGTTTTAGGGCCCTGTAATATCCCGCGAGTTAGGTAGTCATCTTTTTAACAGCTCAAGACGTACGATCCGGGACGAAAAAATAGAGCAAAAGACGAAAAGTGGCCCAAAACTGATGAAAACATTTGATTTTGGGCTCTGAAAACAGGCGCAGCATAGCTGGTTTGCCGCCCCCGTCGTAGAGCTCTTGGAGAGCTTTCCAACAGTATGCTGCGCGCCGCGTAACTTCTTACGGATTAAAAGTTATGGGCACCGGAGCGACGGAGACCTGGTCATAAGCCCCACGCCCTCGGTTTGCGGGCCCAGCCTCTATGTGAAGTGAAGTTGTCTTGCCCAAGGTGCCCTGAGATTCGGTAATAGAAATGTGGTGGATAAAGTATCTTTGCAACCCTAACTGGGGCAAAGAAATTTGAAAAGGGGGGGTGCAACATGAGGACTTCCCAGAGGGTAACCCATCATAGTACTACTATCGGCCAAGCACGCTTAACTTCGGAGTTCTGATGGGATCCGGTGCATTAGTGCTAGTATGATCTCACCCGTCATGTTGTGAGCACAAATCCTTTATGTGTTGATGGTGCACAATCCCAGCCCAGAGAGATGGCGCATTTAAAAGGCCCATTGGGCTTAACGACAACCCATCCCCTTCAACAATGGAGCATCATCGTAACACGTGATATCGACACGTTCTAGGGCCCTCTAATGTCCTGTGAGTTAGGTTGTTGTCCTTTTAATAGCTCTCGTCGTATGATCCGGGACGAAAAAGTAGAGCAAAAGAAGAAAAGTGGCCCGAAACTAATAACAACATTCGATTTTTGGCTCTGCAAACAGGCGCAGCCGAGCAGGCTTGTTGCCCCGTCGTTGTCACGCCTCAACCCGGCCTATATAGGTTAGACTAGGGTGTGATCTAACATTCAAGTCATATCACATACTTAACCGTTTATGAAGATTTAACACTTAACGTTTTGGCCTAAACTCCAAAGTTTTCTAGAAAACCGGCAGCATAACGGTTGTAATTGGCTCTTTGGTTTGACCTAATTCTCTAAACGCCTCAAAATTTACCATCTCAAATTCAATTCTAACTAAGATTACTATTTATCATCAATTGAAACGCCTACTAACTATCTCGATGTCACGTTTGATTAATAACCTAGCATGATACTATGTCTCGTTCGTTTGTTAATCCTCATTACAAAAATACCTGTTGATCTTAGCTTAATAGCGAGTACCTGCTTAAGATTTGGTTGGTTCATTTTACTTAGCCTTTACCTAATACTTCATAATCCTATTATAGGTATTAGCAGTTATAATAGCAAAATGACCATAGTAGTGTCTAGTGTCTGTCTAGTAAATATCAGTACAATCCAAAATTAGACCCCAAATTACAACGGGGGTCTTTTACATTAGAAACATTGAGCAACATGAAAAGAAAGAGTTTTCAAGTAGCATAGTTCACAAATAGCCATAATCACGCAAAGCACATAGGATAGGCAATCACTCCAAGGAATCATCGTTAGGCACATCGTCCTCAGGTACCTGTTCTTGATCTTCTTCACCTGAGATGATAAAAGAGGGTGAGTCCTTATGAACTCAACGATGGGGAACGAGAAATAGGTTTTGAAACTCATTTTCCAGTTCAACTTATGAAAATCCTTTTGCGAGCATGAATATAACACAATTAAGTACATAACAATAATATAAAGTAAAGGAACACAATTACTAGTCTTTCCTCCCTGAGGTCATCTAGGAACCAAGCGAGAATACTTATACATATAGAAAAAGGATACGGTGAACTTTTGCTCTCAGTTGTTGCGGCCGACTTCAAATCATCCCCGTAACACGCCAAGTGGGTGTACTCTGGATGTACCCCAAAATCCTACGACCCAACTCTCCGAGGAAGTCTAGCCCCCAAGCGAGAGAGGGAATGGGACCATGGTAGTCACGGTTGCACCGGCAAGCCCAATGCCGCTCGGTGTGCGTGAACGCTACCATGCCAGAATAAAAGGTTGCAACCTTGTATGCAATGCACATTTATGACATTTAATATAACACATTAGGAGGACATCAAAGTAGGTTGCCTCCGGACAGTCATAAGATTGAACATTGACAAGTAAACAAGCGAGGCACGAATAGACAAGTAATTTCACTTGAAAAACATATGGAGTTATATGAACATTAAACGGGAGCCATGTAACGCATGTAAATCAAGTCATATAACTCAATTCAAAGTCCACGTAATAACATGCAACAACATCTACGTGGGCTCGGATGCAAGAAAGGCCTATTTGTCAACATGCAACGATCGAAATCACGTTTAGGGCTATAAGGAAAACTACGGGCAGCCTACTAAACATATAATTATACCCAATATTCAAAGGATCAACACTTAGCATGTTTACCTAGTTGCTAGGGTTTCCATTTCATGCTTACCCGTGAGATTAAGCCCCAAGTCCATTCAAAATCAATCTCAAGCCAAGCATCAATTAATCCAAACATCCCCAAGTACTCAAAACAGTCCACATAACATCCCAATGCCACAATCCAAAGCAATTAATACAACAAGAGAAGTTACAACAAATTTTCTAAGCATTTAACTAAATGAAACCCTCACTGCAATAGGCTGTTTTCTCACATTCATTAAGACAAGTAAACAATATCCAATTCCAGTGAATAAGATTTCAAATTAAATCTTAAGAAGTGAACTAAAATCAGAAACAAACCTTGCATCATTTGGAGTTGGGGTTCAATAGTTATAGCCAAAACAGTGGAACTGCACAAAACTGCGCAGATTTGCACACATTTCAATACTTGTCGTTTTTGAGGTCCTTGGGGTCAAATTTAGCCTTAGTCCATTTGTGGAAAAAATGTCCAGAACTGAAAAATATAGTAGCACACCAAATTTCATGAATTTTGGATATCATTTACTAAGTCAAAACTGGTTCGTTCCACAAGGTCAGTGCATCTACCAAAACCTGCTTCATTTTTCCAGACTTCCAGATTTGGACACATTTTAATGATTTGCAATTTTGAGGACCTTAGGGTCAAAATTAGTTTTGGCCTATTTCTGAAATTTTTTTTCAAAACGGGCAAAACTAGTCAACTACCAATTTTCATGCATTTTCAACATCATTTTCCTAGCCAAAATCACCTTGAACAACAAGTCAGAGAGCTGTCAACAAACCCGATTTCATCTATCATCATCTTCAAGCCAAAATCTTGCCATGCAGGGTTGTAAAAGCTTATGAACACACATATAGCTCAAGTACAGAAGCAAAGACATACATTTAAGAACATGCATGTGGATTTTTGAAGGATTTTCAAAAGGTTTTAGCCCTCACCTTAGCAAATCAACAAGAAGATGCACAAAACTTGATGAAGCACAAATTTCTTCTTCTTCCTTGCTTAGCCAAGACACCACCCGATTTCTCTCTATTTTTCCTAGCTTAGTGATCAAGTTCTTAGTAGATGCATGTGGTTAGAACAAGAAGAAAAGAAATGGAAGCTAGTAGACTCACCTACGCCGAAATGGCGACTCAATGAGCATGCATGTGTGTTTCTTGCATCCTAGCTCGTTTAATCGAGTTTCTTAGCTTCTAGCTTGCCTTGATGAACCATGGAATGATGAAGATGAGCTATGGGGTGTATGAAGTCAGCCAAAACTGAGATTGAGAGAGAAGAATGAGAGGGAGAGAGAGAAATGTGAGGAGAGTAAGAGAAATGAGAGAAAATAGAAGCTTTTGCTATTGTTGATGCAAATGTTGGCCTTGGGCATGCAAAAAATCAGATTTGTGTCTCCAAGAAGCACAATTTGAATCATCCTAGCATGGGCAAGGAAGCATTGTCGAGATTTGGAAGCTTTTGGGAGGTTTTTGAGATAATTTCTTTATGCATTTGTGTCATAGGATTGTCATAAGTTGTCTAGAATTAAATTGAATTGAGCAAGCAAGCACAAAACTCATGTGGTGGTCGGCCAAGGCAATAAAAAATCTGATTCTTTGTCATCTTTTGAGCATTATTTAATTGTGTGTTGAAAGTGCAAAAAGAATAAAGAATAAAGAATAAGGAATGTCTAGCTTTTTGTGAGATTTTGTCTTCTAGTGGGTTGAATTAGTAATTTAATAATAGTTAGTGGATTTTGTAGGATTGATTAATGACCTAGTGCTTCGTGTAAGATGCTTTCTTGATTAGCGTGAGAGC
The DNA here is from genome assembly GCA_037974665.1 of Ehretia macrophylla. Lineage (NCBI taxonomy): Eukaryota > Viridiplantae > Streptophyta > Magnoliopsida > Boraginales > Ehretiaceae > Ehretia > Ehretia macrophylla. Next base: position 16,000,722 of record CM075764.1, on the reverse strand, counting down.
ACACTTTCCTAGGTCTAGGGCACGCACTACGAGGTAGGACACAAACTACGAGACGAATGCACATTTTTCTAGTAAATGCACGCAACCCTAAATGAATGCACGTAATTCAATGCATGGCACACAAAACGACACAATTCTTAAACCTGGGTCAAGGCACGCAAATCTAGATTATGGCACACGAAACGAGGTATCGCACACAAATCGTGGTCTCGCACGTAATTCAAGGTCAGGACACGTATATCTAGGTATGTAGTATATCGAGGATTAGGGCACACAATTCTAAGTCAAGGCACGTATGACGAAGCATGCACAAAAACCAAGACAGGGCACGCAATCCAAGATCAAAAATATAATTCTAGGTCTAAGGCACGTAAATCGAGGTAACACACGTTATTCGGGGTCGGGCCTCACAGTCGTAGAGCTCTCGGAGAGCTTTCCAACGGTATGCTATGCGCCGCGTAACTCCTTACGGATTAAAAGTTATGCGCACTGTAGCAATGGAGACCTGGTCACTAGCCCCGTGCCCTCGGTTTGCGGGCCTAGCCTCTACGTGAAGGGAAGTTGTGTTGCCCAAGGTGCCGTAGGATTCAGTAATAGAAATGTGGTGGATAAAATATCTTGGCAACCCTAACTGGGGCAAAAAAAATTGAAAAAAGGGGGTGCAACACGAGGACTTCCCAGGGGGTCACCCATCCTAGTACTACTCTCGCCCAAGCACGCTTAACTTCGGAGTTCTGATGGTATCCAGTGCATTAGTGCAAGTATGATCGCACCCGTCATGTTGTGGGCACAAATCCTATATGTGTTGACGATTCACAGTCCCAGCACAAAGAGTTCGCCCATTCAAAAGGCCCAAAGGGCTTAACGACAACCTGTGATACCCCGAACCTGGCATGTATTCAATAGCATTTAAAGTTCATTTAAATTGCATTTTATTGACCTTTCACCTTCTTTGACCAAACTAGTTGACTTTTCATCTACATTGACCAACTAGGACAAGGTGGAAAATTTTGAAATGTTTAATAAAGGGCAAACTTGGGATTAGATATAAAAAAATGCAATGTTAAGTTAGCCAAATTTTGGGTCAACTTTGGAATTAAATCTGAACCAATTGGGGAAGAGTTAGTTAGCAAATTATAATTGGTTGGAAAGCTGTATGAGTCTAGTTTCTGAGGCTTCAAACCATTCGTGAATTGGAGTTTTCTAGAAGAAGTTATGGCCGTTTTCGTAAGGTCGCGCATAGTTGTTTTGGTTTAGCGAGTTGACCGAATATTTGACCTTTGACTTCTTGTCATTTTTTTTTCTAAATAAGCAGAATGCAAACGAAAAAAACAGAGAAGAAAGGCTTGAAACCATGAGGAAAAGAAAGAGAAAAAGAAAGAAAAAAATTTCAAAACAAATCAACAAATCTTCACTTGAGCTTGCTTAGGATCATTTCTGGGCCATTCAACGTTGTCTTTCTAGCGTCTAGGAGTGTCTAAGGTGAGGGAAATACGTTATTTGTGCATTTGAATATTTTGTGTATTAACTTTGATTTTTGGAATTTATCCGTATATTGCTATTTTAATCGTTTAGAGGCTTAAAGAATGTTCCCTAGCAATTGTAGAACATGTATTTATAGCTTTGTAACATTTTTTGCGGTTAAATCTTGAGATTGTAATTTTAATTGTTAGTTGAATAGTAAACTATGAATAGTAAAACCTCGTTTCGATAAAGTTGCGCTGTTATACTTTCTGTTGATGTGAAAAGGTGCTAGGTATGCTAGAATGCCTAAATGCATGGTTTGTTTAGGTTGCGTAATGAAAAAAATGAGAAAAATGCATTGGTGAAAGTCGGGGTTATTTCGGTCAAGTTTGGAATTTTCTCGATTTGCATGAAGGCATTGTCGAGGTATGTCATGGAAGCACTTTTGGTGCAGTTGTGACATTGGTTGGGTAATCGGTTGAAGTTGTTGTAGTTCAAACGAGCAAATGAGGAAATCAGAGCTTTGCGTGAATTCTGTGTTTTTGTGAAGTCGGTTTCCAAAACTCGTGGCTCGTTTGGAAGTAGTAGCGTTTGGTAAGTTGGGGTCATTTTGTGTTTTTGTTGGTTTTCGTAGAGTCTTGCTTGTTGAATGTTTGTTAATGCTTATATTGGTTATAGAATGCTTATATTGCTTATAGAATGCTTATACTGCTTATAGAATGCTTATATTGCCTATAGAATATTTATTATTGCTTGATATTGTTTGTTTGTGTTGTTCTTGTTGCTTATTTGATTGATAATGCTTGATATCTTGTTTGTCGCCTCTAATCTGTATTGTTGTGCTATCGCTCGTTTATCGCCTTGTATCGAGTCTTGCATTGCATAGTGTCAGGGCGGTGTGATGGGCCTTTCTAGGTAGCCTCGGGTTGCCAGTGTTGGTTGCCTTAGCTCCGTGTCCTATTCCCTTTCTCGCTTGGGTTGTCTCCCAGGGAGATTTGGGTCGTAGAATTGATGGATACTTCCGGGGTATTCCAAACTGAAGTTATAAGGTGGTTGCGCGCTTATTATCATCGTTGTCACATCAAGCTCGAGATTGATGTATCGCTCGTGAAATGGTACATTGCTCGTATGAGTGAACCATAGCTTTCAGAGTGTGGTATAGCTTTGAATGGTTGTGTTAATGCTTTCAGTAATTGCTTATTGTATTGATTGTTTGTCTTGAATGCTTACTTATCAGATATATCGCTTAACTGTCTTATGTGCATTGGACGAATTTCTTTTTCTCCAACTCGATATCTATCTCGCCCTCACTGAGTATACGTGTTGTGTATACTCACTCCTCACCACCACATTTCAGGAAATGCCATGTTAGCTGGAAAGTTTGTGATTTCGTGAAAGTTCGTGCTTGAAGAGTTGTCTTGCATGCCTTTGTGACTTGAGTTGTCGAAGTTGTAAAGTTGTATGCTTTTATGGATTGTATGTATTTAATGTCAAAAATGATGTAATTTGAGTTTCATTAGATTATTGAAGTGGTTTGATAAGTTAGATTATGTATCTAGTTAATGTAGCTTAACTCCAATGCATGTTTGTATTGTCCAAAAGAAAGAGATAGAAAGATATGATAGTCTAACTCATGCAATAGGTTGGTGTAGTTTAATTGCTAAGCATGAATGTATATTTGCTTGTGATTGCTTGTTGTGAGCTCAAGGCTCGGATGGCCTTGAGGTGGTTGAATGTTTGGACATGGTATTGGTCCACTTATATGCTGTCGCAAGTTTGCTTTTCCCCTAGAAACAGGGGAGACTCCATTCGTTTTTCCTGAAAATTATGCCCGGGTTTGGATTTGGGTTGTGATTAGATCGATTGATAGAACTCCCGGTCTCGAGAGGGATCGGGGTGTTACATGTGGTATCAGAGCTTGTCTAGCTCATAAGCCGGGACAGGGTCCTCAGTCTGGTGGGTAGTGATCCTTGAATGTGTGCTTGTTAAGTGTGTTTTGAAAGTGTATGCTTGTATGTGAGATTGTATGTCTTGACCTGAATGTGTGCTCCTATGTAATATAGTTATGTGTTATGTGTTAAATGTGTGTTAAGTAAAGTGAAGTGTCTAGTTGTGCATTGAATTGACCTATTGAATTGGCATCGTGAATCGAATTGACCTCATGAATTGTTATTTGCTTGAGGTATTGCTTGTAATGTGTGTATAGAATGTCTTGAATTGGTTGTGCCGTGATTTGAATTGATTATGTTGTGCTTGACTTGATTGTCGTGCTTGAGTGACTTGTTGAATAAATTGTTTTACAAACATGCTTGCATAATAGTTTAAGGCATGTGTATAAATGTGATATCTTGGCATTCATACATGTCCCGTGGAAATGGTAAGTAAGTCCTCTTTCTCCCATGAAGAAGTGGTTCACAGCTAGTCTCTCAAGGTGCATGGATTGGCAGGAAATGAATGGCATTTAATTAGCCTTTATTTGGGAGTTGGTGTTTGCTTTTGGAGCTCGATTATTGGCGAATCTCTAAGGTCTTCCTCTGTGATTAACAGTTGTGAAGAGTAGCTTTCTCTTGGGGTTTTATTTGATTGTTCTCTGAGGCATTCTTTGGTTTTCTTAATGGGTATTCTTTGGAGACTTATGTTGGCACTTTTCCGTGGACTTGGCTATTGGGCTTTCAATTGGATTTACTGCACGGTATTATCTATGGTATATGTGTCTCGGTCTTTATTGGTGTGATACTAACATCCCTGATTGAAAATTCTTCAATGGCATTTTATAGAATTCTTAGTGGGCATTCTACTAGTATCTTTCCTTGATGGCACTTATTGGAAGTCTTACACTTGGAATCCTGTTCAGACTTATTATCTCATATTGCTTATGGTATGCTGTGGAATACTTTGGGCTTTCTTGGTGGTAAATTGTATAAGTTCTCACCTGGCGAACAGTGAAGAGGCCTTGGAGTTTGGTTTTGTATGATGTACACCTGCTCGGGAATCTTACTCGGATTTCTCATCTAGTTGGAAAAATTATATTTGTTATTTAACTTGACTGTCTTATTAGACACATGATAATTCCTCCAGTATTTCCTTAGACATTCTTCTCAGCATTTGATAGCGATACTCGGAATCTAATGGGTTGTCCTATGGGATTATTATTTGGAAGGCTTCTTTGGAACTTTTGAAGTATATTTGATTGGGTTTCTTAGTATTTTCTTCAGCACTCTTATCAGGGAATTCTTCTATGAAATTCATGACCAGTGGGGTACTTATTTGGACCTATGGATGGAACCTTTATTTGAGCCTTTAGTTGGCTTCTTGTTAGGGAATTCTCGGGCAGTAATAGTTGAACTTCTACTCGAGATTCGTGTATGAGGTATTCATTCGGTATTCTTCTTATCATTAATATGTGATGTGATTTTATCTACAGTATCTTTGCTTAGGTCTTTATTGGTATTATCTCGGCACTTTTGGTTGGAATTTTATTCTTCTTCGGTATTTGTGTCAACGAGATTCTTCAACTGATGAAGATTAGTCAGAATTGGATTTCAGATGATGCTGAGTTCTATTGGAAGAAGAATTGCGAGGACGCAATTGTTTTAAGGGGGGAAGGATGTGATACCCCGAACTTGGCATGTATTCAATAGCATTTAAAGTTCATTTAAATTGTATTTTATTGACCTTTCACCTTCTTTGACCAAACTAGTTGACTTTTCATCTACATTGACCAACTAGGACAAGGTGAAAATTTTTGAAATGTTTAATAAAGGGAAAACTTGGGATTAGAAATAAAAAAATGCAATGTTAAGTTAGTCAAATTTTGGGTCAAATTTGGAATTAAATATGAACCAATTGTGGAAGAGTTAGGTAGCAAATTATATATGGTTGGAAAGCTCTATGAGTCTAGTTTCTGAGGCTTCAAACCGTTCGTGAATTGGAGTTTTCTAGAAGAAGTTATGGCCGTTTTCGTAAGGTCGCGCATAGTTGTTTTGGTTTAGCGGGTTGACCGAATCTTTGACCTTTGACTTCTTGTCATTTTTTTTTCTAAATAAGCAGAATGCAAACGAAAAAAACAGAGAAGAAAGGCTTGAAACCATGAGGAAAAGAAAGAGAAAAAGAAAGAAAAAAATTTCAAAACAAATCAACAAATCTTCATTTGAGCTTGCTTAGGATCATTTCCGGGCCATTCAATGTTGTCTTTCTAGCATCTAGGAGTGTCTAAGGTGAGGGAAGCACATTATTTGCGCATTTGAATATTTTATGTATTAACTTTGATTTTTGAGATTTATCCGTATATTGCTGTTTTAATCGTTTAGAGGCTTAAAGAATGTTCCCTAGCAATTGTAGAACATGTATTTATAGCTTTGAAACATTTTCTGCTGTTAAATCTTGAGATTGTAATTTTAATTGTTAGTTGAATAGTAAACTATGAATAATAAAACCTCGTTTCGATAAAGTTGCGCTGTTATGCTTTCTGTTGATGTGAAAAGGTGCTAGGTATGCTAGAATGCCTAAATGCATGGTTTGTTTAGCTTGCGTAATGAAAAAAAATGAGAAAAATGCATTGGTGAAAGTTGGGGTTGTTTCGGTCAAGTTTGGAATTTTCTCGATTTGCGTGAAGGCATTGTTGAGGCACGCCATGGAAGCACTTTTGGTGCAGTTGTGACATTGGTTGGGTAATCAGTTGAGGTAGTTGTAGTTCAAACGAGCAAAGGGGGAAATAAGAGCTTTGCGTGAATTCTGTGTTTTTGTGAAGTCGGTTTCCAAAACTCGTGGCTCGTTTGGAAGTAGTAGCGTTTGGTAAGTTGGGGTCATTTTGTGTTTTTGTGGGTTTTCGCAGAGTCTTGCTTGTTGAATGTTTGTTAATGCTTATATTGCTTATAGAATGCTTATATTGTTTATAGAATGCTTATATTGCTTATTGAATGCTTATATTGCCTATAGAATACTTATTATTGCTTGATATTGTTTGTTGGTGTTGTTCTTGTTGCTTATTTGATTGATAATGCTTGATATCTTGTTTGTCGCCTCTAATCTGTATTGTTGTGCTATCGCTCGTTTATCGCCTTGTATCGAGTCTTGCATTGCATAGTGTCAGGGCGGTGTGATGGGCCTCTCTGGGTAGCCTCGGGTTGCCAGTGTTGGTTGCCCTAGCTCCGTGTCCTATTCCCTTTCTCGCTTGGGTTGCCTCCCAGGGAGATTTGGGTCGTAGAATTGATGGATACTTCCGGGGTATTCCAAACTGAAGTTATAAGGTGGTTGCGCGCTTATTGTCATCGTTGTCAACATCAAGCTCGAGATTGATGTATCACTCGTAAAATGTTACATTGCTCGTATGATTGACCCATAGCCTTCAGAGTGTGGTATAGCTTTGAATGGTTGTATTAATGCTTTCAGTAATTGCTTATTGTATTGATTGTTTGTCTTGAATGCTTACTTATCAGATATATCGCTTATCTGTCTTATATGCATTGCACGAATTCCTTTCTCTCCACCTCGATATTTGTCTCGCCCTCACTGAGTATACGTGTTGTGTATACTCACTCCTCACCACCACATTTCAGGAAATGCCATGTTAGCTGGAAAGTTCGTGATTTCGTGAAAGTTCGTGCTTGAAGAGTTGTCTTGCGTGCCTTTGTGACTTGAGTTGTCGAAGTTGTAAAGATGTATGCTTTTATGGATTGTATGTATTTAATGTCAAAAAGGATGTAATTTGAGTTTCATTAGATTATTGAAGTGGTTTGATAAGTAGATTATGTATCTAGTTAATGTAGCTTAACTCCAATGCATGTTTGTATTGTCCAAAAGAAAGAGATAGAAAGATATGATAGTCTAACTCATGCAATAGGTTGGTGTAGTTTAATTGCTAAGCATGAATGTATTTTTGCTTGTGATTGCTTGTTGTGAGCTCAAGGCTCGGATGGCCTTGAGGTGGTTGAATGTTTGGACATGGTATTGGTCCACTTATATGCTGTCGCAGGTTTGCTTTTTGCCTAGAAACAGGGGAGACTCCGTCCGTTTTTCCTGAAAATTATGCCCGGGTTTGGATTTGGGTTGTGATTAGATCGATTGATAGAACTCCTGGTCTCGAGAGGGATCGGGTTGTTACAGGTGGTATCAGAGCTTGTCTAGCTCATAAGCCGGGACAGGGTCCTCGGTCTGGTGGGTAGTGACCCTTGAATGTGTGCTTGTTAAGTGTGTTTTGAAAGTGTATGCTTGCATGTGAGATTGTGTGTCTTGACCTGAATGTGTGCTCCGATGTGATATAGTTATGTGTTATGTGTTAAATGTGTGTTAAGTAAAGTGAAGTGTCTAGTTGTGCATTGAATTGACCTATTGAATTGGCATCGTGAATCGAATCGACCTCGTGAATTGTTATTTGCTTGAAGTATTGCTTGTAATATGTGTCTTGGAATGTCTTGAAATGGTTATGTCGTGATTTGAATTGATTATGTTGTGCTTGACTTGATTGTCGTGCTTGAGTGACTTGTTGAATAAATTGTTTTATAAACTGTTTTACAAACTTGCTTGCATAATAGTTTAAGGCATGTGTATAAATGTGATATCTTGGCATTCATACATGTTCCGTGGAAATGGTAAGTAAGTCCTCTTTTTCCCCTAAAGAAAGAGGACCACAGCAAACGTCTCAAGGTGTATGGGTTGGCAGAAAATGAATGGCATTTAATTAGCCTTTATTTGGGAGTTGGTGTTTGCTTTTGGAGCTCGGTTATTGGCGAATCTCTAAGGTCTTCCTCTGTGATTAACAGTTGTGAAGAGTAGCTTTCTCTTGGGGTTTTATTTGATTGTTCTCTGGGGCATTCTTTGGTTTTCTCAATGGGTATTCTTTGGAGACTTCTGTTGGCACTTTTCCGTGGACTTGGCTATTGGGCTTTCAATTGGATTTACTGCACGGTATTATCTATGGTATATGTGTCTTGGTCTTTATTGGTGTGATACTGACATCCCTGATTGGAAATTCTTCAATGGCATTTTATAGAATTCTTAGTGGGCATTCTACTAGTATCTTTCCTTGATGGCACTTATTGGAAGTCTTACACTTGGAATCCTGTTCAGACTTATTATCTCATATTGCTTATGGTATGCTGTGGAATACTTTGGGCTTTCTTGGTGGTAAATTGTATAAGTTCTCACCTGGCGAACAGTGAAGAGGCCTTGGAGTTTGGTTTTGTATGTTGTACACCTGCTCGGGAATCTTACTCGGATTTCTCATCTAGTTGGAAAAATTATATTTGTTATTTAACTTGACTGTCTTATTAGACACATGATAATTCCTCTAGTATTTCCTTAGACATTCTTCTCAGCATTTGATAGCGATACTCGGAATCTAATGGGTTGTCCTATGGGATTATTATTTGGAAGGCTTCTTTGGAACTTTTGAAGTATATTTGATTGGGTTTCTTAGTATTTTCTTCAGCACTCTTATCAGGGAATTCTTCTATGAAATTCATGACCAGTGGGGTACTTATTTGGACCTATGGATGGAACCTTTGTTTGAGCCTTTATTTGGCTTCTTGTTTGGGAATTCTCGGGCAGTAATAGTTGAACTTCTACTCGAGATTCGTGTATGGGGTATTCATTCGGTATTCTTCTTATCATTAATATGTGATGTGATTTTTTCTACAGTATCTTTGCTTAGGTCTTTATTGGTATTATCTCGGCGCTTTTGGTTGGAATTTTATTCTTCTTCGGTATTCGTGTCAACGAGATTCTTCAATCGATGAAGATTAGTCAGAATTGGATTTCAGATGATGCTGAGTTCTATTGGAAGAAGAATTGCGAGGATGCAATTGTTTTAAGGGGGGAAGGATGTGATACCCCGAACCTAGCATGTATTCAATAGCATTTAAAGTTCATTTAAATTGCATTTTATTGACCTTTCACCTTCTTTGACCAAACTAGTTGACTTTTCATCTACATTGACCAACTAGGACAAGGTGAAAAATTTTGAAATGTTTAATAAAGGGCAAACTTGGGATTAGAAATAAAAAAAAATGCAATGTTAAGTTAGTCAAATTTTGGGTCAATTTTAGAATTAAATCTGAACCAATTGGGGAAGAGTTAGGTAGCAAATTATATATGGTTGGAAAGCTCAATGAGTCTAGTTTCTGAGGCTTCAAACCGTTCGTGAATTCGAGTTCTCTAGAAAACGTTATGGCCGTTTTCGTAAGGTCGCGCATAGCTGTGTTGGTTTAGCAGGTTGACCGAAGCTTTGACCTTTGACTTCTTGTCATTTTTTTCCTAAATAAGCAGAATGCACACGAAAAAAAACAGAGAAGAAAGGCTTGAAACTATGAGGAAAAGAAAGAAAAAAATTTCAAAACAAATCAACAAATCTTCACTTGAGCTTGCTTAGGATCATTTCCGGGCCATTCAACGTTGTCTTTTTAGCGCCTAGGAGTGTCTAAGGTGAGGGAAGCACGTTATTTGCGCATTTGAATATTTTGTGTATTAACTTTGATTTTTGAGATTTATCCGTATATTACTATTTTAATCGTTTAGAGGCTTAGAGAATGTTCCATAGCAATTGTAAAACATGTATTTATAGCTTTGTAACATTTTCTGCGGTTAAATCTTGAGATTGTAATTTTAATTGTTAGTTGAATAGTAAACTATGAATAGTAAAACCTCGTTTCGATAAAGTTGCGTTGTTATGCTTTCTGTTGATGTGAAAAAGTGCTAGGTATGCTAGAATGCCTAAATGCATGGTTTGTTTAGGTTGCGTAATGAAAAAAATGAGAAAAATACATTGGTAAAAGTCGGGGTCGTTTCGGTCAAGTTTGGAATTTTCTCGATTTGCGTGAAGGCATTGTCGAGGTACGTCATGGAAGCACTTTTGGTGCAGTTGTGACATTGGTTGGGTAATCGGTTGAGGTAGTTGTAGTTCAAACGAGCAAATGAGGAAATCGGGGCTTTGCGTGAATTCTAGGGTATAGTAGGGTTTCGGGGTCTTTAGACGTGCCTTATGGTGACCTAGGAGGATTGGTGAAGTCGGTTTCCAAAACTCGTGGCTCGTTTGGAAGTAGTAGCATTTGGTAAGTTGGGGTCATTTTGTGTTTTTGTTGGTTTTCATAGAGTCTTGCTTGTAGAATGCTTGTTGATGCTTATATTGCTTCTAGAATGCTTATATTGCTTATAGGATGCTTATATTGCCTATAGAATACTTATTATTGCTTGATATTGTTTGTTGGTGTTGTTCTTGTTGCTTATTTGATTGATAATGCTTGATATCTTGTTTGTCGCCTCTAATCTGTATTATTGTGCTATCCCTCGTCCTTGTATCGAGTCTGGCATTGCATAGTGTCAGGGCGGTGTGATGGGCCTCTCTGGGTAGCCGCGGGTTGCCAGTGTTGGTTGCCCTAGCTCCGTGTCCTATTCCCTTTCTCGCTTGGGTTGCCTCCCAAGGAGATTTGGGTCGTAGAATTGATGGATACTTCTGGGGTATTCCAAACTGAAGTTATAAGGCGGTTGCGCGCTTATTGTCATCGTTGTCAACATCAAGCTCGAGATTGATATATCGCTCGTGAAATGGTACATTGCTCGTATGAGTGAACCATAGCCTTCAGAGTGTGGTATAGCTTTGAATGGTTGTGTTAATGCTTTCAGTAATTGCTTATTGTATTGATTGTTTGTCTTGAATGCTTACTTATCAGATATATCGCTTAACTGTCTTATGTGCATTGCACGAATTTCTTTCTCTCCAACTCGATATCTGTCTCGCCCTCACTGAGTATACGTGTTGTGTATACTCACTCCTCACCACCACATTTTAGGAAATGCCATGTTAGCTGGAAAGTTCTTGATTTCGTGAAAGTTCGTGCTTGAAGAGTTGTCTTGCGTGCCTTTGTGACTTGAGTTGTCGAAGTTGTAAAGATGTATGCTTTTATGGATTGTATGTATTTAATGTCAAAAAGGATGTAATTTGAGTTTCATTAGATTATTGAAGTGGTTTGATAAGTTAGATTATGTATCTAGTTAATGTAGCTTAACTCAAATGCATGTTTGTATTGTCCAAAAGAAAGAGATAGAAAGATATGATAGTCTAACTCATACAATAGGTTGGTGTAGTTTAATTGCTAAGCATGAATGTATATTTGCTTGTGATTGCTTGTTGTGAGCTCAAGGCTCGGATGGCCTTGAGGTGGTTGAATGTTTGGACATGGTATTGGTCCACTTATATGCTGTCGCAGGTTTGCTTTTGGCCTAGAAACAGGGGAGACTCCGTCCGTTTTTCCTAAAAATTATGCTCGGGTTTGGATTTGTGTTGTGATTAGATCGATTGATAGAACTCCCGGTCTTGAGAGGGATCGGGGTGTTACACAACCCATCCATTTCAACAACGCAACATCCTCGCAAGACGTGATATCGACGTGATGTAGGGCCCTGTAATATCCTACGAGTTAGGTTGTCGTCCTTTTAACAGCTCACGACGTACGATCCGGGACGAAAAAATAGAGTAAAAGAAAAAAAGTGGCTCAAAAATATTGAAAATGTTCGATTTTGGGCTCCAAAAATGGGCCAACTGAGCAGGCTTTTTGCCCCCATCATAGAGCTCTCGGAGAGCATTCCAACGGTATGCTGTGCGTGGCGTAACTCCTTACGAATCAAAAGCTATAGGCATCGGAGCGATGGATACCTGGTCACAAGCCCTTCGCCCTCGGTTTGCAGGCCCATCCTAGTACTACTCTCGCCCTAGCATGCTTAACTTTGGAGTTCAGATGGGCTTCGGTGCATTAGTGCTGGTATGATCGCACCCGTCATGTTGAGTGCACAAATCTTTTATGTGTTGACAGTTCACAGTCCTAGCCCAGAGAGATGGCCCAATCAAAACGTCCAATGGGCTTAACGAAAACCCATCCGCTTCAACAACGCAGCATCCTCGTAAGACGTGATATCGACGAGTTGTAGGGCCCTCTAATATCCCGTGAGTTAGGTTGTCGTCCTTTTTACAGCTCACAACGTACTATCCGGGACGACAAAACAGAGCAAAAGAAGAAAAGTGGCCCGAAACTGATAAAAACATTCAATTTTGGGCTAAACAATGGTCGCAGACGAGCAGGCTAGTTGCCCCAGTCGTAGAGCTCTCGTAGAGATTTCCAACGGTATGCTGTGCGTCGCGAAACTCCTTACGGATTAAAAGTTATGGGCACCGGAGCAACAGAGACCTGGTCACAAGCCCCACGCCCTCGGTTTACGGGCCCAACCTCAACGTGAAGCGAAGTTGTCTTGCCCAAGGTATCGTGGGATTCGGTAATTGAAATGTGGTGGTTAAAGTATCATGGCAACCCTAACCGGGTCAAAAAAAATTGAAAAGGGGGGGTGCAACACGAGGACTTCCCAGGGGCTCACCCATCCTAGTACTACTCTCGCCCAAGCACGCTTAACTTCGGAGTTCTGATGGGATCCGGTGCATTAGTGCTGGTATGATCGCACCTGTCATGTTGTGGGCATAAATTCTTGATGTGTTAACGGTTCACAGTCCCAGCCTAGAGAGATGGCCCTTTCAAAAGGCCCAAAGGGCTAAACGACAACCCATCCACTTCAACAACGCAGCATCCTCGCAAGACGTGATATCGACGTGTTGTAGGGCCCTCTAATGTCCCGCGAGTTAGGTTGTCATCCTTTTAACAGCTCACGACGTACGACCCGGGATGAAAAAATAGAGCAAAGGAGGAAAAGTGGCCCGAAAATGATGAAAACGTTCGATTTTGGATTTGACAAATGGGAGTAGCTGAGGAGGCTTGTTGCCCCTATCAGAGAGTTCTCAGAGAGCTTTCCAACGGTATGCTGTGCGCCGCGTAACTCCGTACAGATCAAAAGTTATGGGTACCGGAGCGACGCAGACCTGGTCACAAGCCCTACGCCCTCGGTCTGCGGGCGGCCCAGCCTCGACGTGAAGCGAAGTTGTCTTGCCCAAGGTGCCATGGGATTTGGTAATAGGAATGTGGTGGATAAAGTATCTTGGCAATGCTAACCGGGGCAAAAGAAATTGAAAAGGGGTGTGCAACACGAGGACTTCCTACGGGGTCACCCATCCTAGTACTACTCTCGCCCAAGCACGCTTAACTTCGGAGTTCTGATGGGATCCGGTGCATTAGTGCTAGTATGATCGCACCTGTCAAGTTGAGGGCATAAATACTTTATGTGTTGATGGTTCACAGTCCCATCCCAGAGAGATGGCCCATTCAGAAGGCCCAATGGGCTTAACGACAACCCATCCACTTTAATAACACAGCATCCTCGTAAGACGTGATATCGACGCATTGTAGGGCCCTGTAATATCCCACGAGTTAGGTTGTTGTCCTTTTCACAACTCACGACGTACGATCTGGGATGGAAAAATAGAGCAAAGAAGAAAAGTAGCCCGAAACTGATGAAAACGTTCAATTTTGGGCTACGAAAATAGGCGCAGCCGAGCAGGCTTGCGGCCTCAGTCAGAGAGCTCTCTGAGAGCTTTCCAACGGTATGCTGTGCGTTGCGAAACTCTTTACAGATTAAAAGTTATGGGCACCGGAGCAACAGAGACCTGGTCACAAGCCCCACGCCCTCGGTTTGCGGGCTCAGCCTCAACGTGAAGCGAAGTTGTCTTGCCCAAGGTGCCGTGGGATTCGGTAACAGAAATGTGGTGGTTAAAGTATCTTGGAAAGCCTAACCGGGGCAAAAAAAATTGAAAAGGGGTGGTGCAACATGAGGACTTCCTAGGGGGTCACCCATCCTAGTACTACTCTCGCCCAAGCATGCTTAACTTTAGAGTTCTGATGGGATCCGGTGCATTAGTGCTGGTATGATCGTACCCGTCATGTTGTGGGCACAAATTCTTTATGTTTTGACGGTTCACAGTCCTAGCCCAGAGAGATGGCCCAATCAAAAGGCCCAAAGGGCTTAACGACAACCCATCTACTTCAACAACGCAGCATCCTCGCAAAACGTGATATCGACGTGTTGTATGGCCCTCTAATGTCTCGCGAGTTAGGTTGTCATCTTTTTAACAACTCACGACGTACGATCCGGGACGAAAAAACAGAGGAAAAGAAGAAAAGTGGCCCAAAAATGATGAAAACGTTCGATTTTGGGCTCCACAAACGGGAACAGCTGGGGAGGCTTGCTACCCCTATCAGAGAGCTCTCGAAGAGCTTTCTAACGGTATGTTGTGCACCGCGTAACTCCTTACGGATCAAAAGTTATGGGCACCGGAGAGATGGAGACCTGGTCACAAGCCTTACGCCCTTGGTTTGCGGGCCCAGCCTCTACGTGAAGCGAAGTTGTCTTGCCCAAGGTGCCGTGGGATTTGGTAATAGAAATGTGGTGGATAAAGTTTCTTGGCAACCCTAACCGGGGCAAAAAAATTGAAAAGGGGGGTGCAACACGAGGACTTCCTAGGGGGTCACCCATCCTAGTGCTACTCTAGCCCAAGCACGCTTAAGTTCGGAGTTCTGATGGGATTCGGTGCATTAGTGCTGGTAAGATCGCACCTGTCATGTTGAGGGCACAAATACTTTATGTGTTGACGGTTGACCGTCCCATCTCAAAGAGATGGCCCATTCAGAAGGCCCAATGGGCTTAACGACAACCTATCCACTTCAACAACGTAGCATCCTCATAAGACGTGACATCGACGCGTTGTAAGGCCTTGTAATATCCCGCGAGTTAGGTTGTTGTACTTTTAACAGCTCCCGACGTATGATCCGGGACGGAAAAGCAAAGCAAAAGAAGAAAAGTGGCCTGAAACATATTAAAATGTCCAATTTTGGACTCCGAAAATAAGCGCAGCCGAGCAGGCTTGCTACCCCCGTCGTAGAGCTCTCGGAGAGCTTTCCAACGGTATGCTGTGCATCGCGAAACTCCTCGCGGATTAAAAGTTATGGGCGCCGGAGCGACGGAGACCTAGCCACAAGCCCCATGCCATCGTTTTGCGAGCCCAAGCTCTTCGTGAAGCGAAGTTGTGTTGCCTAGGGTGCCGTCGGATTCGAAAATAGAAATGTGGTGGATAAAGTATCTTGGCAACACTAACCGGGGCAAAAAAAATTAAAAACAGGGGGTGCAACACGAGGAATTCCTAAGGGGTCACCCATCCTAGTACTACTCATAACCAAGCACGCTTAAATTCGTAGTTCTGATGGAATCTGGTGCATTAGTGCTGGTATGGTCGCACCCGCCATGTTTTGGCCACAAATCTTTTATGTGTTGACGGTTCACAGTCCCAGCCAGGAGAGATGGACCATTCAAAAGGCCCAAAGGGCTTAACGACCACCCATCCACTTCAACAACGCAACATCCTCGCAAAACGTGATATCGACGTGTTGTATGGCCCTCTAATGTCCTGTGAGTTAGGTTGCCATCCTTTTAACAGCTCACGACGTACGATCCGGGATGAAAAAATAGAGCAAAAGAAGAAAAGTGGCTCAAAAAGGATGAAAACGTTCAATTTTGGGCTCCACAAACGGGAACAGCTGGGGAGGCTTGCTACACCTATCAGAGAGCTCTCGGAGTGCTTTCCAACGGTATGCTGTGCGTCGCGTAACTCCTTACTGATCAAAAGTTATGGGCACTGGAGCAATGGAGACCTGGTCACAAGCCCTACGCCCTCGGTTTGCGGGCCCAACCTCTACGTGAAGCGAAGTTTTCTTGCCCAAGGTGCCGTGGGATTTGGTAATAGAAATGTGGTGGATAAAGTTTCTTGGCAACCCTAACCGGGGCAAAAAAATTGAAAAGGGGGGTGCAACACGAGGACTTCCTAGGGGGTCACCCATCCTAGTGCTACTCTAGCCCAAGCACGCTTAAGTTCGGAGTTCTGATGGGATCCGGTGCATTAGTGCTGGTAAGATCGCACCCGTCATGTTGAGGGCACAAATACTTTATGTGTTGACGGTTCACCGTCCCATCTCAAAGAGATGGCCCATTCAGAAGGCCCAATGGGCTTAACGACAATCCATCCACTTCAACAACGTAGCATCCTCATAATACTTGATATCGACGCGGTGTAAGGCCTTGTAATATCTCGCGAGTTAGGTTGTTGTCCTTTTAACAGCTCACGACGTACGATCCGGGATGAAAAAATAGAGCAAAAGAAGAAAAGTGGCCCAGAACTGATGAAAATGTTCAATTTTGGGCTCTAAAAATAGGCACAACCGAGCAGGCTTGCTTCCCCCGTCGTTGAACTCTCGGAGAGCTTTTCAACGGTATGTTGTGCGTCGCGAAACTCCTTCCGGATTAAAAGTTATGGGCGCTAGAGCGACGGAGACCTTGTCACAAGCCCCATGCCCTCGTTTTGCGGGCCTAGGCTCTACGTGAAGCGAAGTTGTCTTGCCTAGGTTGCCGTGGGATTCGAAAATAGAAATGTGGTGGATAAAGTATCTTGGCAACCCTAACCGGGGCAAAAAAAATTGAAAAGTGGGGGTGCAACACGAGGACTTCCTTGGGGGTTACCCATCCTAGTACTACTCACGCCCAAGCACACTTAACTTCGGAGTTCTGATGGGATCTGGTGCATTAGTGCTGGTATGATCGCACCCGTCATGTTGTGGCCACAAATCCTTTATATGTTCACAGTTCACAGTCCCAGCTAGGAGAGATGGACCATTCAAAAGGCCCAAAGGGCTTAACGACCACCCATCCACTTCAACAACGCAGTATCCTCGCAAGACATGTTATCGAAGCATTGTAGGGCCCTCTAATGTCCAGCGAGTAAGGTTGTCGTCCTTTTAACATCTCATAATGTGCGATCGGGGACGGAAAAACAGAGCAAATGAAGAAAAGTGGCCTGAAAGTGATGAAAACGTTCAATTTTGGGCTCCCAAAATGGGCGCAACTGAGCAGGATTGCTGCCCCCGTCAAAGAGCTCTCGGAGTGCTTACCAACAGTATGCTGTACGCCGCGTAACTCTTGACGGATGAAAAGTTATGGGTACCAGAGCGATGGAGACCTAGTCATAAGCCCTACGCCTTCGGTTTGCGGGCCCAGCCTCTACGTGAAGCGAATTTGTCTTGCCCAAGATGTCATGGGATTTGGTAATACAAATGTGGTGGATAAAGAATCTTGGCAACCCTAACCAGGGCAAAAAAAATAGAAAAAGGGGGTGCAACACGAGGACTTGCCAAGGGGTCACCCATCATAGTACTACTCTCGCCCAAGCACGCTTAACTTCGGAGTTTTTATGGGATCTGGCGCATTAGTGTTGGTATGATCACACCCGTCATGTTGAGGGAATAAATCCTTTATGTGTTGACGGTTCACAGTCCCAGCCCCGAGAGATGGCCCATTCAAAAGGCCCAATGGGCTTAACGATAACCCATCCACTTTAACAACGCAGCATCCTCGTAAGACGTGATAACGATGCGTTGTAGGGCCCTGTCATATCCCGCGAGTTAGGTTGTCGTCCTTTTAACAGCTCACGATGTACGATTCGGGACGGAAAAATAGAGCAAAAGAAGAAAAGTGGCTCGAAACTGATGAAAATGTTCAATTTTAGGCTCCAAAAACGGGCGCAGCTGAGCGGGCTTGTTGCACCCATCGTAGAGCTCTCGGAGAGCTTTCCAACGGTATGTTGTGCAGTGCATAACTCTTTACGGATCTATAGTTATGGGCCCCAGAGCGATAGAGACCTAGTCACAAGCACCACGCCCTCGTTTTGTGGACCCAGCCTCTACGTGAAATGAAGTTTTCTTGCCCAAGGTGCCGTGGGATTCGGTAATAGAAATACGGTGGATAAAGTATCTTGGTAACCCTAACTGGGGCAAAAAAAATTGAAAAGGGGGGTACAACACGATGACTTCCAAAAGGGTCACCCATCCTAGTACTACTCTCGCCCAAGCACGGTTAACTTTGGAGTTCTGATGAGATCCGGTGCATTAGTGCTGGTGTGATTGCACCCGTCATATTGTGGGCACAAATCCTTTATGTGTTGACAGTTCACAGTCCTAGCCTAGAGAGATGGCCTATTCAAAAGGCCCAACGGGCTTAACGACAACCCATCCGCTTCAACAACGCATCATCCTCGCAAGACGTGATATCGGCATGTTGTAGGGCATTCTAATGTGCCACGAGTTAGGTTGTCGTCCTTTTAACAGCTCACGATGTACGATCCGGGATGAAAATGATGAAAACATTCGATTTTTGGCTCCACAAACGGGCGCAGCTGAGCAAGCTCGCTGCCCCCGTCAGAGAGCTCTCGGAGAGCATTCCAACGGCAAGCTGTGCGTCGTGAAACTCTTTACGGATTAAAAGTTATGGGCACCGGAGCGACGGAGACCTGGTCATAAGCACCACGCCCTCGTTTTACGGACCCAGCCTCTGCGTGAAGTGAATTTGTCTTGCCCATGGTGCCATGGGATTCGGAAATAGAAATGTGGTGGATAAAGTATCTCGGCAACCCTAACCAGGGCAAGAAAAATTGAAAAAGGGGGGTGCAACACGAGGACTTCCCAGGGGCTCACCCATCCAAGTACTACACTCGCCCAGACATGCTTAACTTCGGAGTTCTGATGGGATCTAGTGCATTACTGCAGGTATGATCACACCCGTCATGTTGTGGGCATAAATCATTTATGTGTCGACAGTTCACAGTCCTAGCCCAAAGAGATGGCCATTCAAAAGGTCCAAAGGGCTTAATGATAACCCATCTACTTCAACAACGCAGCATCCTCCCAAGACGTGATATCGACGCGATGAAGGGCCTTATAATGTCCCGCGAGTTAGGTTTTCGTCCTTTTAACAACTCACGACGTACGATCCGGGACGGAAAAACAGAGCAAAAGTAGAAAAATAGCTTGAAACTGATGAAAACATTCAATTTTGAGCTCCAAAAATAGGCGCAGCCGAGCAGGCTTGCTGTCCCCGTCATAGAGCTCTCAGAGAGCTTTCCAACGGTATGTTGTGCGCCGCGTAACTCCTTACGGATCAAAAGTTATGGGCACCAGAGCGATGGAGACCTGGTCACCAGCCCCACGCCCTCGGTTTGCGGGCCCAGCCTCTTCGTGAAGCGAAGTTGTCTTGCCCAAGGTGCCGTAGGATTCGATAATAGAAATGTGGTGGATAAAGAATCTTGGCAACCCTAACCGGGGCAAAAAAATTTGAATAAGGGGGTACAACACGAGGACTTCCGAGGGGGTTACCCATCGTAGTACTATTCTCGCCCAAGCACGCTTAACTTCGGAGTTCTGATGGGATCCGATGCATTAGTGCTGGTATGATTGTACCCGTCATGTTGAGGGCACAAATCCTTTATATGTTGACAGTTCACAGTCCCAGCCTAGAGAGATGGCCCATTGAAAAGGCCCAATGGGCTTAACGACAACCCATTTGCTTCAACAACGCAGCATCCTCAAAAGACGTGATATTGACGCGTTGTAGGGCTTTGTAATATGCCGCGAGTTAGGTTGTCGTCCTTTTAACTGCTCACGACGTACGATCCGAGATGGAAAAACAGAGCAAAAGAAGAAAAGTGGCCCAAAACTGATGAAAACGTTCAATTTTGGGCTCCAAAAATGGGCGCAGCCGAGCAGGCTTGCTGTCCCCGTCGTAGATCTCTCGGAGAGCTTTCCAACGGTATGCTGTGCACTGCGTAACTCCTTACGTATCAAAAGTTATGGGCACCGGAGCGACGGACACCTGGTCACAAGCCCTACACCCTCGGTTTGTGGGCCCAGCCTCTACGTGAAGCGAATTTGTCTTGCTCAAGGTACCGTGGGATTCGATAATAGAAATGTGGTGGATAAAGTATCTTGGCAACCCTAACCGGGGCAAAAAAATTGAAAATGGGGGTACAACATGAGGACTTCCCAGGAGGTCACCCATCCTAGTACTACTCTCGCCCAAGCATGTTTAACTTCGGAGTTCTGATCAGATACGGTGCATTAGTGGTGGTATAATCGCACCTGTCATGTTGAAGGCACTAATCCCTTATGTGTTGACGGTTCACAGTCCTAGCGCAGAGAGATGGCCCATTCAAAAGGCCCAATGGAGTTAACGACAACCCATCCGCTTCAACAACGCAGCATCCTCACAAGACGTGATATCGACACGTTGTAGGGCCCTCCAATGTCCGATGAGTAAGGTTGTCGTCCTTTTAACAGCTCACGACGTACGATCCGGGAAGGAAAAAACAGAACAAAAGAAGAAAAGTATCCTGAAACTGATGAAAACATTCGATTTTGGGCTCCAAAAAGGGCACAGCCGAGCAGGCTTGCTACCCCCATCGTAGAGCTCTCGGATAGCTTTCCAACGGTATGCTGCGCGCCTCATAACTCCTTACGGATCAAAAGTTATGGGCACCGGAGCGATAGAGACTTGGTCACAAGCCCTACGCCCTCGGTTTGTGTGCCCAGCGTCTGCATGAAGCAAATTTGTCTTGCCCAAGGTGCCGTGGGATTCGGTAATAGAAATGTGGTAGATAAAGTATCTTGGCAACCCTAACAGGGGCAAAAAAAATTGAAAAGGGGGGGTGCAACACGAGGACTTGCCAGGGGGTCACCCATCTTACTACTATTCTCGCCCAAGTATGCTTAACTTTGGAGTTCTGTTGGGATCCTATGAATTAGTGCTGGTATGATCGCACCCGTCATGTTAAGGGCACAAATCTTTTATGTGTTGACGGTTCACAGTCCCAGCCCAGATAGATGGCCCATTCAGAAGGCCCAATGGGCTTAACGACAACTCATTCGCTTCAACAACGCAACATCCTCGTAAGACGTGATATCGACTCGTTATAGGGCCCTATAATATCCTGCGAGTTAGGTTGTCGTAATTTTAACAGCTCACGACGTACGATCCGAGATAGAAAAACAGAGCAAAAGAAGAAAAGTGGCCCGAAACTGATGAAAACGTTCGATTTTGGGCTCCGAAAACAGGCGCAGCTGTCACGCCCCAACCCGACCTATGAAGTTTATACTAGGGTGTGATCTAAACATTCAAGTCGTGTCACGTACCTAATCGTTCAAGAGGGTTTAACACTTAATATTTTAGCCTAAACTCCATAAATTCTCTACAAAACCGGCAGCATAACGGCTGTAATTGGGCTCTTTAGTTTGACCTAATTCTCTAAATGCTTCAAAATTTCCAATCTCAATTTCATTTCTAACTAAGATTACTATTTAGAACCAATCGAAACGCCTACCAGTTATCTCGAAGTCCCGTTTGATTAATAACCTAGCATGATACTATATCTCATTTGTTTGTTAATCCTCGTTACAAAAGTACCTGTTGATCTTAGCTTATCAATGAGTACTTGCTTAAAATTGGATAGATTCATTTTACTTAATCCTTACCTGATACTTCATAATCCTATGATAGGTACTTAGCCAATAATGATAGCAAAAATGGTAGTGTCTATCTAGTTAGGATCAGTCCAAGGCAAAATTAGACCCCAAATTACAACGGGGGTCTTTTACATTACAACAACAAGCAACATAAAAGAAATAGTCTTCAAACAACATATTGTTCCCAAAATGGCCATGGTCACGTAAAGCACGTAGGGCAAGCAATCATTCCAAGGAATCATCGTTAGGCACGTTATCCTCTCGTACCTATTCCTGGGCTTTTTCACCTGAGATGATAAAAGAAGGGGAGACATTATGAACTCAGCTAGGGGAAACGAGAAATAAGTTTTGAAACTCATTTTCCAGTTGAACTTATGAAAACCCTTTTGCAAACATGATATATAGCACAAGTAAGTACGTAATGTAATGTAAAAGTAAAAGAACACAATTACCCATCTTTCCTCCCCGAGGTCCTCTAGGAACCAAACGAGAGTACTTATACACATATTAAAAAGGATACGGTGAGCTTTTGCTCTCAGTTCATTTCTAGTATCAGTTGTTGCGGCTGACTTCAAATCATCCCCTTATCACGCCAAATGGGTGTACTCCGGATGTACCCCGAAATCCAACGACCCAACTCTCCGAGGAAGTCTAGCCCCCAAGCGAGAGAGGGAATTGGACAATGGTAGTCACGGTTGCACCGGCAAGCCCGATGCCCCCCGGTGTGCGTGAACGCTACCACGCCAGAATGAAAGGTTGCAACCTTGTATGCAATGCACATTTATGACATTTAATATAACACATTAGGAGGACAGCAAAGTAGGTTGCGTCTGAGCATTCATAAGATTGCACATTGACAAGTAAACACACGAGACACGATATCACAGGTAATTTCACTTGTAAAGCACATGGAGTTATATGAATATTAACGGGCAGCCATGTAACGCATGTAAATCAAGTCATATAACTCATTTCGAAGTTTACGCAATCAAATAACAAGATTATTCAACATGCAACAACATCTGCGTGGGACTGGGTGCAAGAAAAGCCTACTTGTCAACATGTAATCGTCGGAATCATATTCAGGGCTATAAGGGCAACTACGGGCAGCCTACTAATTACATAATTAAACACGATATCCATAGGATCAACACTTAGTGAGTTTACCTAGTCATTAGGGTTTCATTTCATACTCACCCGTGCGATTAAGCCCTAAGTTGTCACGTGATTAAACTCAAGCCATGCATTGATTAATTCAAACACCCTCAAACATTCAAAACAGTCCACACAACATCCCAATGCCACAATCCCAAGCATTTGATACAACAAAAGAAGTTACAATAATTTTTCTAAGCATATCACTAGGTGAAACTCTCACTGCAATGGGCTGTTTTCTCACAATCATTGAGACATGCAAACAATCTCCAATTCCAGTGAACAAGATGTCAAATTAAAGCTTAAGGAGTGAACTAAATTCAGAAACAAACCTCACATCATTTGGAGTTCGGGTTCAATAGTTATAGCCAAAACAGTGAGACTACACAAAACTGTCCAGATTTGCACACATTTCAATACTTGTCGTTTTTAGGGCCTTAGGGTCCGATTTAGCCTTAATCCATTTCTGACAAAAATTTCCAGAACTGAAAAATCTAGCAGCACACAAATTTTCATGCATTTTGGATATCATTTACTAAGTCAAAACTGGTTCGTTCTACAAGGTCAGTGAATCTGCCCAAACCTGCTTCATTTTTCCAGACTTTCCAGATTTGGACACATTTTAATATTTTGCCATTTGGAGGACCTTAGAATCAAAATTAGCTTTGGACTATTTCTGTGAAAAGTGTTCAGAACTGGAAAAACTAGTTACCTACCCATTTTCACGCATTTTCAACATCATTTACCTGGTAAAACTCACCTCGCACCAACAAGGCAGAAGGCTGTCACATACCCGATTTCATCTATGATCACATTCTAGCCAAATATCTTGTCATGCATGATTACAAAAGCTCATGAACACACATATATCACAATTACAGAAGTAAAGATAGACATTTAAAGGCATGCATGTGGTTTTTGAAAACTTTTAAAAGAGTTTAACCCTCACCTTAGCAACTTGATGGATGAAAATGCACAAATGCTCTTGAAATCGCACAAATGGACCTTTTTCCTTGCTTTGGCTGAGAGGTATCTTGATTTCCTTTAAATCCTAGCTTAGTTAGCTTGTGTAGGAAGTGTGCATGTGTTTAGAACAAAAAGAAATGGAAGAAAACCATCAAAAATTTACCTAGACCGAAAATGATGAGTTATGAGCTTGTATGAGACTTTCTTGCGTGTTTGCTTGCTATGGTCGAGCTTGGGAGAGTTGTAGAGAGTCCTTGAGAGCTTGTGAGGAGTCTTGGATGCTCAAGAGAGAGCTAGGGTCGAAATTGATGAGAGAGGGGGAGAGAGTTGAGAGAAAAATGAGGTTTTGAGTGTTTTTTAGCTATGTGTGCTTAGGTGAAGTGTCAATTTCGTGTATGGCATGATGATTTCAGCCAAAGGCATTCAAATTATGCTAATTATTCTACCTAGGGAGTGCAAGGTGTAAGGGATAAGTGTGGGCATACTTGGGAGTTAGAAAAAAGAGCATAGGGTTTAGGAAAAGTGTGTAAGAGTATGTTTTTTTGTCTTAAGCATTTCAATTTTGATTATGTGTTGGGTGGGTGTGTATTTTCAGATTTGAGAGGATGAGAAAGAATGTAGAGATTTAGTGTGTGTGTGTGTGTATATTTTCATGAGTCTTGTGTTTAGTGTTTGTGTGAGAAAATGTTGGCTTATGTGTTTGTGTAGCTTTGAAGTTAGAATAGAATATAGGGTATGTTTAGAGGTTTGTGAGATTTTGTCTTGTAGTGGGTTTAAAATATAATATTTAAGTGTTGTGAATTTTGTAGGAAAAGGTAATTAGGTATATTATATTGGGGATGGTTTGGATGATGATAGAGTTTTGTCTTGTAGTGAATTTGAATTAGGATTAAAATAATTTTAGTGGAATGTTTAGGAATAATTTAATGTTATTTTATAGTTAGTGAAATTTGTAGGATTTGAATTAGGAATATAATAATAGTTAGTGGATTGCGTAAGATTATTTTATTGTCTTGTGCTTTGTGCTGGAATCTTTATTGATTAGCGTGTAGGCACGTATTCCTAAGTCTAGGGCACGCACTACGAGATAAACACGAACTACGAAGTAAGGCACATAATTCAAGACTAATACACGGATTTCAAAGTAAATGTACGCAATCCTAAATGAATGCACGTAAACCAATGCAAAGCACGAAATTCGATACGATGCACATAAAATAAGGTATGACACTTAAACCTAGGTTAAGACACGCAATTCAAGGTTGAGGCACACGAAACGAGGTAACGCACCTAAATCGAGGTTAGAAGACGTATATCTAGGTATCGCACGTAAGTCGAGGATTAGGGCACACAATTCTAGGTCAAGGCACGTATGACAAGGCAGACACGAAAACCAAGACAAGGCACGTAATCCAAGGTCAGTCATATAATTCTGGGTCTAAGGCATGCAAATTGAGGTAAGACACGCTATTCAGGGTCGGGCTTCACAGCAGCCTAGCAGGCTTGTTGACCCCGTCGTAGAGCTCTCGGAGAGCTTTCCAACGGTATGCTGTGCATCACGAAACTCCTTACGGATTAAAAGTTATGGGCACCGAAGCGGCGGAGACGTCACAAGCCCCACGCCCTCGGTTTGCGGGCCTAGCCTCAACGTGTGGCGAAGTTGTCTTGCCCATGGTGCCGTGGGATTCGAAAATAGAAATGTGGAAGATAAAGCATCTAGGCAAGCCTAACAGAGGAAAAAAAAAGTGAAAAGGGGGGTGCAACACGAGGACTTCCCAGGGGGTCTCCCATCCAAGTACTACTCTCGCCCAAGCACGCTTAACTTCGGAGTTCTGATGGGATCCGGTGCATTAGTGCTGGTATAATCGTACCCGTCAAATTGTGGGCACAAATCCTTTATGTGTTGACGGTTCACAGTCCCAGCCCAGAGAGATGGCCCATTCAAAAGGCCCAATGGGCTTAACGACAACCCATCCACTTCAACAACGCAGCATCCTGGCAAAACGTGATATAGACGTGTTGTAAGGCCCTCTAATGTCCCGCAAGTTAGGTTGTTGTCCTTTTAACAGCTAACGACGTACGATCCGGGACGAAAAAATAGAGCAAAAGAAGAAAAGTGGCCCGAAAATGATGAAATCATTTGATTTTATGCTCAAAAAATGGGCGCAGCTGAGCAGGCTTGTTGCCCCCGTCAGAAAGCCCTCGGAGAGCTTTCCAACGGTATGCTGTGCACCGTGTAACTCCTTACAGACCAAAACTTAAGGGCACCGGAGCGACGGAGACCTGGTCACAAGCCCTACGCCCTCGGTTTACGGGCCCAGCCTCTACGTGAAGTGAAGTTGTCTTGCCCAAGGTGCCGTGGGATTCGGTAATAGAAATATGGTGGATAAAGAATCTTGGCAACCCTAACCGGGGCAAAAAAAAATTGAAAAGGAAGGTGCAACACGAGGACTTCCCAGGGGATCACCCATCCTAGTACTACTCTCGCCCAAACGTGCTTAACTTCGGAGTTCTAATGGGATCCAGTGCATTAGTGCTGGTATGATCGTACCCATCATGTTGAGGGCATAAATCCTTTATGTGTTGACAGTTCACAGTCCTAACCGAGAGAGATGGCCCATTCAAAAGGCCCAATGGGCTTAACGATGACCCATCCGCTTCAACAACGCAACATCCTCGTAAGACGTGATATTGACGCATTGTAGCGCCTTGTAATATTCCGCGAGTTAGGTTGTCGTCCTCTTAACAGCTCATAACGTATGATCCGGGTTGAAAAAATAGAGCAAAAGATTAAAAGTGTCCTGAAACTGATGAAATCATTCGATTTCGGCCTCCAAAAACGGGCGCATTAGAGCAAGCTTGCTGCACCCGTCGTAGAGCTCTCGGAGATCTTTCCAACGGTATGCTGTGTGCCTCGTAACTCCTTACGGATCAAAAGTTATAGGCACTAGAGCAACGGAGACCTAGTCACAAGCCCTACGCCCTCGATTTACGGGCCCAACCTCTACATGAAGCGAAGTTGTCTTGCCTAAGGTGCCGTGGGATTCGGTAATAGAAATGTGGTAGATAAAGTCTCTTGGCAACCCTAACAGGGGCAAAAAAAATTGAAAAGGGGAGGTGCAACACGAGGACTTCCCAAGGGTCATCCATCCTAGTACTACTCTCGCCCAAGCACGCTTAACTTCGGAGTTCTGATGGGATCCAGTGCATTAGTACTAGTATGATCGCACCCGTCATGTTGAGGGCACAATTCCTTTATGTGTTGGCGGTTCACAGTCCCAGCCTAGAGAGATGGCCCATTCAAAAGGCCCAATGGGCGTAACGACAATCCATCCGCTTCAACAACGCCGCATCCTCGCAAGACGTGATATCGACGCGTTGAAGGGCCTTCTAATTTCTCGTGAGTAAGGTTGTCGTCTTTTTAACAGCTCATTACGTACAATCAGGGACGGAAAAACATAACAAAAGAAGAAACGTGGCCTGAAACTGATGAAAACGTTCGATTTTGGGCTTCGAAAACAGGCGTTACCGAACAAGTTTGTTGCCCCCATCGTAGAGCACTCGGAGACCTTTCCAACGGTATGCTGTGCGTCTCAAAACTCCTTATGGATTAAAAGTTATGGGCACCGGAGCGGCAGAGACCTGGTCATAAGCTCCACGCCCTCGGTTTGCAGGCCCAGCCTCTACGTTAAGCGAAGTTGTCTTGCCTTGGGTGCCGTGGGATTCGGAAATAGAAATGTGGTGGATAAAGTATCTTGGCAACACTAACCGGGACAAAAAAAATTAAAAAAGGGGGATGCAACACGAGGACTTCCCAGGGGGTCATCCATACGAGTACTACTTTCGCCCAAACACGTTTAACTTCGGAGTTCAGATGGGATCCGGTGCATTAGTGCTGGTATAATCGCACCCGTCAGGTTGTGGGCACAAATCATTTATGTGTTGACGGTTCACAGTCCTAGCCCAGAGAGATGGCCCATTCAAAAGGCCCAAAGGGCTTAACGACAACCCATCCACTTCAACAACGCAACATCGTCGCAAGACGTGATATCGATGCATTATAAGGCTCTCTAATGTCCCGCAAGTTAGGTTGTCGTCCTTTTAACAGCTCATGACATACGATCCAGGATGAAAAAACAGACCAAAAGAAGAAAAGTGGCTCGAAAATAATGAAAATGTTCGATTTTGGGCTCAAAAAACGGGTGCAGCTGAGCAGGCTTGTTGCCCCTGTCAGAGAGCCCTCGGAGAGCTTTCCAACGATATGTTGTGCACCGCGTAACTTCTTACGGATCAAACCTTATGGGCACCGGAGCAACGGAGACCTGGTCACCAGGCCCTACGCCCTCGGTTTACGGGCCCAGCCTCTACGTGAAGCGAAGTTGTCTTGCCCAAGGTGCCGTGGGATTCAGTAATAAAAATATGGTGGATAAAGAATCTTGGCAACCCTAACAAGGGCAAAAAAAATTGAAAAGTGGGGTGCAACACGAGGACTTCCCAGGGGATCACCCATCCTAGTACTACTCTTTCCCAAACACGCTTAACTTCGGAGTTCTGATAGGATCCAATCCATTAGTGCTGGTATGATCGCACCCATCATGTTGAGGGCATAAATCCTTTATGTGTTGACTGTTCACAGTCCCAGCCCAGAGAGATGGCCCATTCAAAAGGCCCAATGGGCTTAACGACTACCCATCCGCTTCAACAACACAACATCCTCGTAAGACATAATATCGACGCATTGTAGGGCCCTATAATATCCCACGAGTTAGGTTGTCGTCATTGTAACAGCTCACAATGTATGATCCGGGTCGAAAAAGCAGAGAAAAAGAATAAAAGTATCCCAAAACTGATGAAAACATTCGATTTTGGGCTCCAAAAATGGGCGCATCCGAGCAAGCTTGCCACCCACGTCGTAGAGCTCTCGGAGAGCTTTCCAACGGTATATTGTGTGCTGCGTAACTCCTTACATACCAAAAGTTATGGGCACCGGAGCAACGGAGTCTTGGTCACAAGCTCTACGCCCACGGTTTGCAGGCCCAGCCTCTACGTGAAGTGAAGTTGTCTTGCCCAAGGTGCCGTGGGATTTGGTAATAGAAATGTGGTGGATAAAGAATCTTGGCAAACCTAACCGGGGCAAAAAAAATTGAAAATAAGGGTGCAACACGAGGACTTCCCAAGGGGTCACCCATCCTAGTACTACTCTCGCCCAAGCACGCTTAACTTCGGACTTCTGATGGGATCCGGTGCATTAGTGCTGGTATGATCACACCCGTCATGTTGAGGGCACAAATCATATATGTGTTGACGGTTCACAGTCCCAACCTAGAGAGATGGCCTATTCAAAAGGCCCAATGGGCTTAACGAAAACAATCCGCTTGAACAACATAGCATCCTCGTAAGATTTGATATTAACGCGTTGTAGGGCCCTATCATATCCCGCGAGTTAGGTTGTCGTACTTTTAACAGCTTACAACGTACGATCCGGGAAGAAAAACAGAGCAAAAGAAGAAAAGTGGCCCGAAACTTATGAAAATGTTCGATTTTGGGCTGCAAAAATTGGCACAGCAGAACAGGCTTGCTGCAACCGTTTTAGAGCTCTCGGAGAAATTTCCAACGGTATGCTGTGTGTCGCGTAACTACTTACGGATTAGAAGTTATGGGCATTGGAGCGACGGAGACCTGGTCACAAGCCCTACGCCCTCGGTTTGCGGGCCCAGCCTCTACGTTAAGCGAAGTAGTCTTGCCCAAGATGCCGTGGGATTTGGTAATAGAAATGTGGTGGATAAAGAATCTTGGCAACCCTAACCAAGGCAAAAAAAATTAAAAAGGGGGGTGCAACATGAGGACTTCCCAGGGGGTCACCCATCCTAGTACTACTCTCGCCCAAGGACGTTTAACTTCGGAGTTCTGATGGGTTCCGGTGCATTTGTGTTGGTATGATCGCACCCGTCATGTTGTGGGCACAAATCCTTTATGTGTTGACGGTTCACAGTCCAAGCCCAGAGAGATGGCCCATTCAAAAGGCCCAATGGGCTTAACGACGACCCATTCGCTTCAACAACGCAACATCCTCGTAAGACGTGATATCGGTGCATTGTAGAGCCCTCTAATGTCCTTCGAGATAGGTTTTCGTCCTTTTAACAGCTCACGACGTACGATCCGGGATGGAAAAACAGAGCAAAAGAAGAAAAGTGGCCTGAAAATGTTGAAAACGTTCAATTTTAGGCTCAAAAAACGGGCGCAGCCGAGCAGGCTTGTTGCCCCCGTTAGAGAGCTCTCATAGAGCTTTCCAACGGTATGCTGTGCGCCCCGCAACGCCTTACGGATCAAAAGTTATGGGTACCGGAGCGATGGAGACCTGGTCACAAGCCCTATGCCCTCGGTCTGCGGGCCCAGCCACTACGTGAAGAAAAGTTGTGTTCCCCAATGTGCTGTGGGATTCGGTAATAGAAATGTGTTGGATAAAGTATCTTGGAAATCCTAACCGAGGCAAAAAAAATTGAAAAGGGGGGTACAACACGAGTACTTCCCAAGGGGTCACCCATCCTAGTACTACTCTCGCCCAAGCACGCTTAACTTCGGAGTTCTGATGGGATCCGGTGCATTAGTGCTGGTATGATCGCACCCGTCATGTTGAGGACACAAATCCCTTATGTGTTGATGGTTCACAATCCCAGCCCAGAGAGATGGCCCATTCAGAAGGCCCAATAGGCTTAAAGACAACCCATCCACTTCGACAATGTTGCATCCTCGTAAGACGTGATATCAACGCATTGAAGGGCCCTGTAATATCCCGCGAGTAAGTATGTCGTCATTTTAACAACTCATGACGTACGATTCGAGACGAAAAAATCGAGCAAAAGAAGAAAAGTGGCCCAAAACTGATGAAAACATTTGATTTTTGGTTTCGAAAACAGGCGCAGCCGAGCAGACTTGCTGCCCCCATCGTAGAGCTGTCGGAGTGCTTTCTAATGGTATGTTGTGCGTCACGAAACTCCTTACATATTAAAAGTTATGGGCACCGGAACGATAGAGACCTGGTCACAAGCCCCACGCCCTCTTTTTGCGAGCCCAGCCTCTACGTGAAGCGAAGTTGTCTTGTCTAGGGGGTCACCCATCCTAGTACTACTCTCGCCCAAGCACGTTTAACTTTGGAGTTCTGATGGGATCCGGTGCATTAGTGCTGGTATGATCACACTCGTCATGTTGTGGCACAAATCCTTTATGTGTAGACGGCTCACAATCCCAGCCCAGAGAGATGGCCCATTCAAAAGGCCCAAATGGCTTAACGACAACCCATCCACTTCAACAACGTAGCATCCTCGCTAGACATGATATCGATGCGTTGTAGGGCCCTCTAATGCCCCACAAGCTAGGTTGTCATCCTTTTAACAGCTCACGATGTACGATCCGGGATGAAAAAACAGAGCAAAAGAAGAAAATTGACCAAAAAATGATGAAAACGTTAGATTTTGGCTCCAAAACAGGCGCAGCTAAGCAGGCTTGTAGCCCTCGTCAGAGAGCTCTCGAGGTTCTTTCCAACTGTATGTTGTGCTCTGCGTAACTCCTTACGGATCAAAAGTATGGGCACCAGAGCGACGGAAACCTGGTCACAAGTCCCATGCCCTCGGTTTACGAGCCCAACCTCTACGTGAAGCGAAGTTGTCTTTTCCAAGTTGCCTTGGGATTCGGTAATAGAAATGTGGTGCTTAAAGTATCTCGCCAACCCTAACCGGGGTAAAATAAATTGAAAACGGGGGGTGCAACACGAGGACTTCCTACGGGGTCCCCTATTCTAGTACTACTCTCGCCCAAGCACGCTTAATTTCGGAGTTCTGATGGGATCAGGTGCATTAGTGCTGGTATGATCGCACCCGTCAAGTTGTGAGCACAAATCCTTTATGTGTTGACGGTTCACAGTCCCAGCCCAGAGAGATGGCCCATTCAAAAGGCCCAGTGGGCTTAACGACAACCCATCCACTTCAACAATGCTGCATCCTCGCATGACGTGATATCGATGTGTTGTAGGGCCCTCTAATGTCCCGCGATTTAGGTTGTCACATTTTTAACCGCTCACGACGTACGATCCGGGACAGAAAAATAGAGCAAAGGAAGAAAAGTGGCACGAAAATTATGAAAACATTTGATTTTGGGCTTCACAAACGGGCGCAGCCGAGCAGGGTTGCTACCTCTGTCAGAGAGCTCTTGGAGAGCTTTCCAACGGTATGCTGTACGCCGCGTAACTCCTTACGGATCAAAAGTAATGGGCACCGAAGCGACGGAGACCTGGTCACAAGTCCTATGCCTTCGGTTTGCGGGCCCAGCCTCTATGTGAAGCGAAGTTGTCTTGCCCAAGGTGCAGTGGGATTCGGTAATAGAAATGTGGTGGATAAAGTTTCTTAGCAACCCTAACCGGGGCAAAAAAAATTGAAAAGGGGGTACAACACAAGGACTTCCCATGGGGTCACCTATCCTAGTACTATTCTCGCCCAAACACACTTAACTTCGGAGTTCTGATGGGATCCGGTGTATTAGTGCTGGTATGATCGCAACCGTCATTTTGAGGGCACAAATCCTTTATGTGTTAACGGTTCAAAGTCCCAGCCCAAAGAGATGGCCCATTCAAAAGGCCCATAGGGCTTAATGACAACCCATCCACTTCAACAGCGCAGCATCCTCGTAAGGCGTGATATCGACGAGTTGTAGGGCCCTCTAATATCCCGCGAATTAGGTTGTCGTCCGTTTTACAGCTCACGACGTACGATCTGGGATGGAAAAATAGAGCAAAAGTAGAAAAGTAGCCTGAAAGTGATAAAAACGTTTGATTTTGGGCTATGAAAATAGGCGCAGCCGAGCAGGCTTTTTGCCCCCGCCGTAGATCTCTCGGAGAGCTTTCCAACGATATGCTGTGCGTCGCGAAACTCATTGCGTATCAAAAGTTATGGGCACCGGAGCGACGTAGACCTGGTCACAAGTCCCACACCCTTGTTTTGCGGGACTAGCCTCTACGCGAAGTGAAGTTGTCTTGCTCGGGGTGCCGTGGGATTCGGAAAT
The DNA here is from genome assembly GCA_037974665.1 of Ehretia macrophylla. NCBI lineage: Eukaryota > Viridiplantae > Streptophyta > Magnoliopsida > Boraginales > Ehretiaceae > Ehretia > Ehretia macrophylla. Next base: position 15,967,819 of record CM075764.1, on the reverse strand, counting down.
AGAAATGTGGTGGATAAAGTATCTTGGCAACCCTAACCGGTGCAAAAAAAATTGAAAAGGGGAGGTGCAACACGAGGACTTCCTAGGGGGCCACCCATCCTAGTACTACTCTTGCCCAAGCACGCTTAACTTCAAAGTTCTGATGGTATCCGGTGCATTTGTGCTGGTATGATCGCACCCGCCATGTTGTGGGCACAAATCATTTATGTGTTGACGGTTCACAGTCGCAGCCCAAAGAAATGGCCCATTCAAAAGGCCCAAGGGTCTTAACGACAACCCATCAACTTCAACAACGTAGCATCCTCGCGAGACGTGATATCGATGTGATGTAGGGCCCTTTAATGTCCTGCGAGTTAGGTATTCTTCCTTTTAATAGCTCACGACGTACGATCCGGGATGAAAAAACATAGCAAAAGGAGAAAAGTTGCCAGAAACTGATGAAAACATTCGATTTTGGGCTCCAACAATGGGTGCAACTGAGCAGGCTCGCTACCCTCGTAAGAGAGCTCTCGGAGAGCTTTCCAACGGTATACTGTGTGCCGCGTAACGCCTTACGGATCAAAAGTTATATGCACCGGAGCGACGGAGACTTGGTCACAAGCCCCACGTCCTCGGTTTACGGGCCCAGCCTCTATGTGAAGTGAAGTTTTCTTGCCCAAGGTGCCATGGGATTCGGAAATAGAAATATGGTGGATAAAGTATCTTGGCAACCCTAACCGGGGCAAAAAAAATTGAAAAGGGGGGGTGCAACTCGAGGACTTCCCAAGGGGTTACCCATCCTGGTACTACTCTCGCCGAAGCACACTTAATTTCGGAGTTCTGATGGGATCCGGTGCATTAGTGCTAGTATGATCGTACCCGTCATGTTGTGGGCACAAATCCTTTATGTGTTGACGGTTCACAGTCCCAACCCAGAGAGATGGCTCATTCAAAAGGCCCAAAGGGCTTAACGACAACCCATCCAATTCAACAACGTAGCATCCTTGCAAGATACGATATCGACACGTTATAAGGCCCTCTAATGTCTAGCGAGTTAGGTTGTCGTCCTTTTAACAGCTCACGAGGTACGATCCGGGAGGGAAAAACAGAGCAAAAGAAGAAAAGTGGCCCGAAAATGATGAAAACTTTCGATTTTGGGTTCCAAAAACCGGCGCAGCTGAACAGGCTTGCTGCCCCCGTTAGAGAGCTGTCGGAGAGCTTTCCAACAGTATGCTGTACGCTGCGCAACTCCTTACGGATTAGAAGTTATGGGCATTGGAGCGACGGAGACCTGGTCACAAGCCCTACGCCCTCGGTTTGCGGGCCCAGCCTCTACGTTAAGCGAAGTAGTCTTGCCCAAGATGCCGTGGGATTTGGTAATAGAAATGTGGTGGATAAAGAATCTTGGCAACCCTAACCGGGGCAAAAAAAAATTGAAAAGGGGGGTGCAACACGTGGACTTCTTGGGGGTTACCCATACTAGTACTACTCTCGACCAAACACCCTTAACTTCGGAGTTCTGATGAGACACGATGCATTAGTGCTTGTATGATCGCACCCATCATGTTGAGGGCACAAATCCTTTATGTGTTGACAATTCACAGTCCCAGCCCAGAGAGATGGCCCATTCAAAAGGCCCAATGGGCTTAACGACGACCCATTCGCTTCAACAACGCAACATCCTCGTAAGACGTGATATCGGCGCGTTGTAGGGCCCTATAACATCCCGCGAGTTAGGTTGTCATCCTTTTAACAGCTCACAACGTACGATACGGGTAGGAAAAATAGGGCAAAAGAATAGAAGAGGCCCAAAACTGATGAAAACATTCGATTTTGGGCTTGAAATGGGCACAGCTGAGCAAGCTTGCAGCCCCAGTCGTAGACCTCTCGGAGAGCTTTCCAACGGTATGCTGTGTGCTGCGTAACTCTATACGAATCAAAAGTTAAAGGCACCAGAGCGACGGAGACCTGGTGACAAGCCCTACCCCCTCGGTTTGCGGGCCCAGCCTCTACGTGAAGCGAAGTTGTCTTGCCCAAGTTGCCGTGGGATTCGGTAAAAGAAAGATGGTGGATAAAGAATCTTGGCAACCCTCATCGGGGCAAAAAAAATTGAAAATGGGGTTGGAACACGAGGACTTCCAATGGGGTCACCCATCCTAGTACTACTCTCGCCCAAGCACGCTTAACTTCGGAGTTTTTATGGGATCCGGTGCATTTGTGCTTGTATGATCACACCCGTCATGTTGAGGGCACATATCCTTTATGTGTTGACAGTTCACAGTCCCAGCCTAGAGAGATGGCCCATTCAAAAGGCCCAACGGCCTTAACGACAAACCATCCACTTCAACAACACAACATTCTCGTAAGACGTGATATCGACGCGTTGTAGGGCCCTCTAATATCCCGCGAGTTAGGTTGTCATCCATTTAATAGCTCATGACGTACAATCCGGGATGGAAAAACTGAGCAAAAGAAGAAAAGTGGTCTGAAAATGATAAAAATGATCGATTTTGGGCTCTGAAAATAGGCGCAGCTGAGCAGGCTTTTTGTCCCCGCAGTAGAGCTCTCAGAGAGCTTTCCAACGGTATGCTGTGCGCCGCGTAACTCCTTACGAATCAAAAGTTATGGGCACCGGAGCAACGGAGACCTAGTCACAAGCCCTACGCCCTCGGTTTGTCGGGCCAGCCTCTACGTGAAGTGAAGTTGTCTTGCCAAAGGTGCCGTGGGATTCGGTAATAGAAATGTGGTGGATAAATTGTCTTGGCAACCCTAACCGGGGAAAAAAAAATTGAAAAGGGGGTGCAACACGAGGACTTCCCAAGGGGTCACCCATCCTAGTACTACTCTCGCCCAAGCACGCTTAAATTCGGAGTTCTGATGGGATCCGATGCATTAGTGCTGGTATGATCGCACCCGTCATGTTTAGGACACAATTCCTTTATGTGTTGACGATTCACAGTTCTAGCCCAGAGAGATGGCCAATTCAAAAGGCCCAATGGACTTAACGACATCCCATCCGCTTCAACAACGCAGCATCCTCAGAAGACGTGATATCTACGCATTGGAGGGCCCTCTAATATCCTGCGAGTAAGGTTGTCGTCCTTTTAACAGCTCACGACGTACGATCCAGGAAGAAAAAACAGAGCAAAAGAAGAAAAATGACCTGAAGCTGATGAAAACGTTCGATTTTGGGCTCCAAAAACGGGTACAGCGGAGCAGGTTTGTTGCCCCCGTCATAGAGCTCTTGGAGAGCTTTCCAACAGTATGCTATGCGCTGCGTAACTCCTTACGGATCAAAAGTTATGGGCACCGAAGCGACGGAGACCTGGTCACAAGCCCCACGCCCTCGGTTTGCGGGCCCAGCCTTTACTTGAAGCGAAGTTGTCTTGCCAAAGGTGCTGTGGGATTCGAAAATGGAAAGGTGGTAGATATAGCATCTTGGCAAGCCTAACCAGGGAAAAAAATTGAAAAGAGGGGGTGCAATACAGGGGCTTCCGAAGGGGTCACCCATCCTAGTACTACTCTCGTCCAAGCACGCTTAACTTCAGAGTTCTGATGGGATCCGATGCATTAGTGCTGGTATGATCGCACCCGTCATGTTGAGCGCACAAATCCTTTATGTATTTACGGTTCGCGGTCCCAGCCCAGAGAGGTGGCCCATTGAAAAGGCTCGAAGGGCTTAACGACAACCCATCCACTTCAACAACGCAGCATCCTCGCAAGACGTGATATCGACGTGTTGTAAGGCCCTCTAATTTCCCGCGAGTTAGGTTATCGTCCTTTAACAGCTCACGACGTACGATCCGGGATGAAAAAACTGAGCAAAAGAAGAAAAGTGGCCCAAAAATGATGAAAACGTTCGATTTTGGGCTCAAAAAATAGGCGCAGCTGAGCAAGTTTGCTGCCCCAGTTAGAGAGCTCTCGGATATCTTTCCAACGGTATGTTGTGCGCCGTGTAACTCCTTACGGATCAAAAGTTATAGGCACCGGAGCGACGGTGACCTGGTCACAAGCCCTACGCCCTCGGTTTGCGAGCCCAGCCTCTACGTGAAGCGCAGTTGTGTTGCCCAAGGTGCCGTGGGATTCGGTAATAAAAATGTAATGGATAAAAAATCTTGGCAACCCTAACCGGGGCAAAAAGAATTGAAATGGGGGGTGCAACACGAGTACTTCCCACGGGGTCACCCATCCTAGTACTACTCTTGCTCAAGCACGCTTAACTTCGGGGTTCTGATGGGATCTAGTGCATTAGTGCTGGTATGATCGCACCCGTCATGTTGTGGGCACAAATCCTTTATGTGTTGACGGTTCACAGTCCTAGCCCAGAGAGGTGGCCCATTCAAACGGCCCAATGGGCATAATGTCACGCCCCAACCCAGCCTATAAAGGTTAGACTAGGGTGTGATCTAAACATTCAAGTCACGTCTCATACTTATCTGTTTATGAAGATTCAACACTTAACGTGTTAGCCTAAACTCCAATTTTTTTTGGAAAACCGGCAGTATAACGGTTGTAATTGGGCTCTTGGTTTGACCTAATTCTCTAAACGCCTCAATTTTTTCCAATCTCAATTTCATTTCCAACTAGGATTACTATTTAACATCAATTGAAATGCCTATTGGTTATCTCGATGTCTCGTTTGATTTATAACCTAGCATGATACTATGTCTCGTTTGTTTGATTTATCCTCGTCACAGAAGTACCTATTGATCTTAGCTTAATAGTGAGTACTTGTTTAAGGTTTGGTTGATTCATTTTACTAAGCCTTTACCTAATACTTCATAATCCTATTTTAGATACTAGCAATAATAATAGCAAAATGATCATAGTAGTGTCTAGTGTCTGTCTAGTTAATATTAGTACAATCCAAAATTAGACCCCAAATTACAACGGGGGTCTTTTACAATACAACATTGAGAAACATAAAAGAAATAGTCTTCAAGTAGCATAGTTCACAAATAGCCATATTCACGCAAGCACATAGGACAGGCAATCACTCCAAGGAATCATCGTTAGGCACATCGTCCTTAGGTACCTGTTCTTGATCTTCTTCACCTGAGATGATGAAAGAGGGTGAGTCCTTATGAACTCAGCGAGGGAGAATGAGAAATAGGTTTTGAAACTAATTTTCCAGTTCAACTTATGAAAATCCCTTTTGCAAGCATGAATATAACACAATTAAGTACATAACAATAATATAAAGTAAACGAACACAATTACCAGTATTTCCTGCCCGAGGTTCTCCGGGAACCAAGCGAGAGTACTTATACATATAGAAAAAGGATACAGTGAGCTTTTGCTCTCAGTTGTTGCGGCCGACTTCAAATCATCCCCTTAACAGGCCAAGTGGGTGTACTCTGGATGTACCCCAAAATCCTACGACCCAACTCTCCGAGGAAGTCAAGCCCCCAAGCGAGAGAGGGAATGGGACCACGGTAGTCACGGGTGCACCGGCAAGCCCGATGCTGCCCGGTGTGCGTGATCGCTACCATGCCAGAATGAAAGGTTGCAACCTTGTATGCTGTAATACCCGAGCCCGGAATGTGAATTTTCTTTGTTTATTATTTTGAAAATTTTATTTCCTTAAATTCTTTGTGAATTAATTGTTACTTTCTCGCCGTCGCAACGTGCATTGCATTTCAGGAGCGATAGCTAGAGAACGATTTCCAGTCCTCAGCAAATAGTGAAACTAGTATTTAGATGACTTAAATTTTATATTTTAAATGTTGCTAGCTTTAATTGATCTTACCTTAGTTAAAATGGCTTTAAAACGCACAAAATAGGGCCCTTTGACCAAGTTTTAAGTTGTTTGACCTTGGACCTTTGACTTGTTGACCATTTAACACCTTATAAGCTAAAAAACTAAGCAAAATAAAAAGAAAAACAGCAGCAAAACAGTGAGGGCAGGCCGTGAGCTTCATTGAGGAAAAAAAAAAACCTTTCAACTTCCAATCGATCAATCTTCGTGAGAGCTCGTGCGGGGTGATTTCCGAGGAAACTAGCGTTGTTTTCCTAGCGACTAGGAGTACCTGAGGTGAGGGAAGCATGTTATTTGCGCATTTAAACGTTATGTATGTTAACTTTGTCAATTTTGAGATTTATCCGTAGATCGTTATTTAAAGCGATTTGATGCTTCTAGAATGTTCATTGGCATTTGTAGAACATGTATTTATAGCTTTGTAACATTTTCTGTGGTTAAATATTGTGATTGCAAATTAAATTGTTAAATGAATAGTATTTTGTGAATACTAAAAACTTGAAACGTTCAAGTTGCGCTATTATGCTTTTCGTTGACGTAGAAACATGCTAGGTATGCTAGAATGCTAAAATGTGTGGTTTGTTTGGGTTGCGTAGTGGAAAAAACGAGAATTATGCCTTTGGGAAAGTCGGGGTCGTTTAGGTCGACTTTTGCGTTGTCTCATTTTGCGTGTTGGCATTGCTTCGGGAAGCCATGGAAGCACTTTTGGTGCGATTATGGCGTTAGTTGGGTGTTTGGTTGTTATAGTTGTATTTAAAACGAGAAAGGGGGAATCGAGGCTTTGCGCAAGTTCTAGGGTAAAGTAAGGTTTTGGGGTCTTTAGACGTGCCTTATGGTGACCTAGGAGGGTTGGCGAAGTCAGTTTCCAGAACTCGTGGCTCGTTTGGAAATGGTAGCGTTTTGATAGTTGGGGCCGATTTGTGTTTTTGTGTGTTTTCTTGTCTTTATGCCTCTAGAATGCTAAGAATTACTTGAAATACTTGTTTGAGTTGTTTTGGATTGAAATGCTTATCAATTACTGCTATTGCGTGCGAGAGTAACCTACTTTGTTATTCTCTCACATGTGGCTTTATCGCTTGTTTATCGCCTTGTATCGAGTCTTGCATTGCATAGTGTCTCGCGCGTGAGTGATGGGCCTCTCTGGGTAGCCTTGGTGTCACGCCCCAACCCGGCCTATAAAGGTTAGACTAGGGTGTGATCTAAACATTCAAGTCCTTTCATATTCTTAATCATTCTAGGAGGTTTAACACTTAACGTTCTATTCTAGACTTCAAAATTTTTCCAGAAATCCGGCAGCATAACGGCTGTAATTGGGCTCTTTGTTTTGACCTAAATTTTCTAACAGCCTCAAAACTTTCAATTCAAGTTCATTCCCGACTAGAATCTACTACTTAATCATCAATTGAATTGCCTATTGGTTATTTCGACGTCCCGTTTGATTTATAACCTAGCATAATACTATGTCTCGTTTGTCCATTTATTCTCATTTCAAAATATGCCTGTTTATCATAGCTTATTAGCGAGTACCTGTTGAGATTGGATGAGTTCATTTACCTATTCCTTAACCAAGCATCATAACCTGCGATAGATACTAGCGGTAGTAAAAGCAAAACGATCAAAGTAGTGTCATGTCTAGTAGCGGTCTACCTAAAATAAGTACAAATCAAAATCAGACCCCAAATTACAACGGGGGTCTTATACATTAGCAACAGCAAGCAACATAAGATAAATGGTCTTCAAGCAGCACAAAATACACAAGTAATCACGTTCTTGCAAAACAACAATAACAGGCAATCACTCCAGGGGTTCATCATTAGGTACATTATCCTCATGTTCCTGTACCTGTTCTTCTTCACCTGAAATGATAAAAGATGGTGAGTCCTTATGAACTCAGCGAGGGGGAACGAGAAATAAATTTTGAAACTCATTTTCCGGTTCACTTTATGAAAACCCCTTTTTAAAACATGTCACATATTACAAATAATATGGTAAGAAGTGATAAGAAACAAATCGAGAAACGGATACAATTACCAATCATTTCAAGGATACGGTGAGCATTTGCTCTCAATTTCAATTTCGAATCATTTGGTGCGGCCGACTTCAATAATCCACTTATCACTCCCAAATGGGTGTACTCCGGATGTACCCCGAAACCTACGACCCAACTCTCCGAGGGTGAAGTGCCAAGGGAGAGAGGGAACTGGCCCGTGCTCGTCACGGTAACACCGGCAAGCCCGATGCCGCCCGGCGTGCGTGAAACACTACCACGCCACACGAAAGGTTGCAACCTCGTATGCAATGCACATTTATAACATTTATCATATCACATTAGGAGGACAACAAAGTAGGTTGCCTCCGAGCAGTTATAAGATCGCATGTTGACAAGTAGTCAAACGAAGCACGATAAGGCAAGTAATTTCACATGAAGGCAAATAGAGTCATATGAACATTAATCGGGCAGCCATGTAACACATAGAAAACAGGCCATATAACACATTAAGAAGCTCATGGGATCAAGTGATAAGTTTATGCAACAGGCGAGGATATCAAAGGGGTTTGGGTGCAAGAAAAGCTTATTTGTCAACATGCAATGGCCTACTCACATTTGGAACTATAAAACATTTTACGAGCAGCCCACGCAACGTACATTTTCCACACAATAACCCCCGGTTAACACTTAACAAGAATACCTAGTCATTAGGGTTCGCTTTTCATGCAAAATCGTGCGATCAAAACCCTAAATCAACTCAATCATCATTCCAAAGTCATGCATCGTCTCATTCAACATCCTCAACATTCAATACAGTCCACACAATATTCCAATACTACCATTCCAAGCAATTAGTACCACAAAAGAGGTTCAACAAGTTTTCCCAAGCGCATAGTCAATTGAAACCCTAACTGCAATAAGCTGTTTTCTCACAATCAACTGGGCAGGAAAATGAACTCCAAATTCAGTGAATAATATATCAAATTAAAGCTTACTAAGTTAACTAAATCAGAAACAAACCTTGCATCAATTGGAGTTCTGGATCGTTAGTTATAGCCAAAATGGTGGAACTACTCAAAACTGTCCAGATTTGCCTATCTTTCGATATTGCATGATTTTGAGGTCCTTAGGTTCATTTTTAGCCTAAGCCTATTTCTGGAAAAAATGTCCACAACTCAAAAATCTAGCAGCACACAAATTTTCACGCATTTTGGATGTCGTTTGCTATGTCAAAATCATCTCGTTCCACACGGGCAGTAAATCTGCCAAACTGCTTCCTTTTTCTCAAAACTTTCCAGATTTAGCTATATTACGTGATTTTGCCATTTTGAGGGCCTTAGAGCCAAAATTTGACTTTGCTTATTTCTGCGAAAAGTGTTCAAAATTGGCCAAACTAGTCACCTAGGGATTTTCACGCAATTTCGACACCAAAATGCATTAAAAAATTGCTCAATTCCCCTCAATTTCTCACCATAACCGACCAGCCTTTGGATATCCCAAGCACATACAATATAATAATGCTCAAAACAAACAAAATTCAGATTGTAACATTGCTTTGGCCGACCATGTGATGCAAATTAACAAGCTTGCATAGTTTAAAATATTCCTAGACAAGCCTATGACAAAATGAATAAACAAATGAATCAAAACATACCTACCATGCTCCACTTTCTCGGTCAAAACACTCCAAGCATCTTCACATTCCAATAATGCACAATGACTAAGGAATTTTTAGAAATTGTAGAGCTCTTGGCCGACACATGCAATTAAAAACATCACCAAAGCATCTTTAACTTTATCTTTGCTTGCAAACCTTCTCTCAAGCTTCCATCTCCTCTCTCTCTCGACCTTAGTATTTTCATAGGCTTCCAAGTCTGAAAAATTTCTCCCCATAACACACAAGCATCTTCCAAAGCAAAGGAAAGCAAGCAAGAAGCAAGAACTCATACAAGCTCACAAATCTGTCCATTTCGGTCTTAGGTATGCTTTGCTAAGATTTCTTCCATTTCTTTTGGTTACAACCACATGCACACCCTCCTCACTTGCTAACTCAGTTGGGAATTAAAGGAAAACAAGCTATCTCTCTCGGCCAAAGCAAGAAAGAAGCTTCATTGGTGCATTTTCAAGAACATTCTGCATCTACCTGGTTGTTTTGATAAGGTGAGGGTTCAAAACTTTTGGAAAACTCTTTAAAACTTCACATGCATGACCATGAATGTGTGTATTTGCTTCTGTGCTTGAGCTATGTGGTCGTTCATGAGTTTAAACAACCATGCATGGCAATAACTTGGCTTGAAAATGATACTAGACAAAGTCAAAATTTGAGACTGCTTCTGACCCGTCTGTTCGAGGCAATTTTTTCTTCTAAGGTGTCATAGTTTGTCTAGCATGCAATTTAATTGTGTTGTTCAAAATTTTTTTTTTCTTTCTCAAAACATGGTATGGTTGGCTATGACATGTGCAAAATTCTGAATTCTTGTCATCTTTTGGGTGTTTAATTGATGTGTGTTGAAAATGCAAAAAGAACAAAGAATAAAGAATAAGGAATGTCTAGTGTTTGGTGCATTTTTTTTTTTTTTTTCTTTCTAGTGAATGAAATTTGGATTATTATATTGATAGTGGATTTTGTAGGATTGTTTAATAGCCTAGTGTTTCGTGTAAGATGATTTCTTGATTAGCGTGAAGACACGCTTTCCTAGGTTTAGGGCACGCACTTCGAGGTAGGACACGAACTACGAGACAAACGCGCGTTTTCCAAGTAAACGCACGTAACCCCATATGAATGCACGAAATTCAATGCAAGGACACAAACTAAATACAATTCTCAAACCTAGGTCATGGCATGCAAATCTAGTTTAAGGCACACAAAACGAGGTATCACACACAATTCGGGGTCGGGCCTCACACTTGGGTTGCCAGTGTTGGTTGCTCTAGCTCCGTTGCTATTCCCTTTCTCGCTTGGGTTGCCTCCCAGGGAGATTTGGGTCGTAGGTTGATGGATACTTCCGGGGTATTCCAAACTGGTGTTATAAGGTGGTTTGGGCCGGCGCGTCGTCATCGAATTCGTGTTTGAAAGTTGCTTGTGAAAAGAGTATCGTATCCTTTGAATGAGTTTATAGCTCTAATGCTTGCCTTGCTTTATTGTTAGCTTTGGATGTAACTTATATGATTTGTATGTATTTCTTGGCTAATTGCATTGCATACTCCTCTCATCTCCGTCCTTGAGACCAATTGCCCTCGCTGAGCAATAGTTTTTGCTCATTCCTCTCTATACTATGTTTTTACAGGAGTAGTTGAAGCAGACCCTCTCGAGGTAATAGAGGAGGAGGAGCAGGTGGAGGTGTTTCAGTGATAGCACTTCTCTGCTTTGCTGGTGGTTGGTTACCAGTTTTTGTGCGAACCTTGCTTGTTATGTATATTGCGTGGAGGTCGTTTAATTTTGAGGCTTGTAGCCTTGTATGTATTTTCTAGTTAGAGGCCTCTACGGCCTTATATTGTACAAGTTGAAAGAATGTAAAGTTGTAACTTATACTCTTGTGACTAGTAAGAGAATGCATGCTAATGGAATTGATTAGTGGCATAAGTACTTGTGTAGTATGCATATCATTTTTGGTTTGGTAAGTTGGATAATAAGAAATGTATGTTTTAAAGAAAGTTGCTTGTTTTGATTATTATATGGCTTTCGCAAGTGTTATATTGATTTTAGGTTTTTCGGATCGGCCGCGGTACAGAGGAGACTCCGTCCGTGTGTCGAGTCCGGACTTGGCCTTTTGCGGGGTCGGGTCGGGCCGTGACATATGCAATGCACATTTATGACATTTAATATATCACATTAGGAGGACAACAAAGTAGGTTTCCTCCGGACAGTCATATGATTGCACATTGACAAGTAAACAAGCAAGGCACGAATAGACAAGTAATTTCACTTGAAAGGCATAAGGAGTTATATGAACATTAAACGGGCAGCCATGTAACACATGTAAATCAGGTCATATAACTCATTTCAACGTCCACATAATCAAATAATAAGGTTATTCAACATGCAACAATAGTCTACGTGGTTCGGATGCAAGAAAGGCCTATTTGTCAACATGCAACAAATCAAATCAAATTTAGGGCTATAAGGCAACTACGGGCAGCCTACTAAACATATAATTACACCCAATATTCAAAGGATCAACACTTAGCATGTTTACCTAGTTGCTAGGGTTTCAATTTCGTGCTTACCTGTGCGATTAAACCCCAAGTCATCTCGTAATTAAGCTCAAGCCATGCATTGATTAAATTAAACACCCTCAAGCATTCAAAACAGTCCACACAACATCCCAAAGCGACAATCCCAAGCATTTAATTCAACAAGAAAAGTCACAACAATTTTCTAAGCATAACACTAAGTGAAACCCTTACTGCAATCGGCTGTTTTCTCATAATTATTAAGATAAGCAAAAAAATCTCCAATTCCAGTGAATAAGATGTCAAATTAAAGCTTAAGAAGTGAACTAAAATCAGAAACAAACCTTGCATCATTTGGAGTTCGAGATCATTAGTTATAGCCGAAACAGTGGGATAGCACAAAACTGTCCAAATTTGCACACATTTCAATAATTGACGTTTTTGAGGTCCTTGGTCAGATTTAGCCTTAGTCCATTTCTGACAAAAATGTCCGGAACTGAAAAATCTAGCAGTCCACCAAATTTCATGCATTTTGGACATCATTTACTAAGTCAAATCTGGTTTGTTCCACAAGGTCAGTGCATCTGCCAAAACCTGCTTCATTTTTCCAGATTTCCCGATTTGGACACATTTTAATTATTGATGTTTTTGAGGTCCTTAGGGTCGAAATTAGATTTGGCCTATTTCAGCGAAAAATGTTCAAAACTGGCAAAACTAGTCATCTACCAATTTTCATTCATTTTCAACATCATTTGCCTAGCCAAACTCACCTCGAAACAACACGTCAGAGAGCTGTCACACAATCCGATTTCACCTATCATCATTTTCAAGCCAAAACCTTGCCATGCATGGTTGTAAAAGCTTATGAACACATATATCTCAAATGCAGAAGCAAAGACATACATTTAAGAGCATGCATGTGGATTTTTGAAGGATTTTCAAAAGGTTTTAGCCAAGACACCACCCGATTTGTCTCTATTTTTCCTAGCTTAGTGACCAAGTTCTTAGTAGATGCATGTGGTTAGAACAAGAAGATAAGAAATGGAAGCTAGCAAACTCACCAAGGCCGAAATGGTGACTCAAAGAGCATGCGTGTGTGATTCTTTCATCCTAGCTAGCTTGGTCGAGTTCCTTTGCTTGTGGCTTGTCTTGATACACCATGGATTGATGAAGATGAGCAAAGGCAAGATAAAACTCAGCCAAAACCGAGATTGAGAGAGAAGAATGAGAGGGAGAGAGAGAAATGTGAAGAGAGTGAGAGAAATGAGAGAAAATAGAAGCTTTTGCAATTGTTGACGCAAATGTTGGCCTTGGGCATGCAAAAATCTGATTTTGTGTCATCTTTTGAATTGTTTTAGCATGTGTGTAAGAGAATGTTGGGTATTTAGGAATTTTAGTAGAATATAATATAGGATATGTTTAGAGGTTTGTGAGATTTTGTCTTGTAGTGAGTTTAAAATATAATATTTAGGTGTTAGTGGATTTTGTAGAGATTTGAATTAGGATTATAATAATAGTTAGTGGTATTTGTAGGATTATTTTAGTGTCTAGTGCTTTGTGTAGGATTCTTTCTTAATTAAAATGGTGGCACGGATTCCTAGGTCTAGGGCACGAATTACGAGGTAGACACGAACTACGAGGTAAGACACTAACTTTAAGACTAATGCACATACTTCAAGATAAATGCACGGATTCCAATGCAAATGCACACAACCCTAGGTAAATGTAGATAAACCAATACAAGGCAAGTAATTCAAGGTACGACTCTTAAACCTAGGTTAGGACACGTTATTCAAGGTCAGGGCACACAAAACGAGATAACGCACGCAATTCAAAGTCGGGGCACGTAAGCCGAGGATTAGGGCACATAATTCTAGGTCAAGGCACGAATGACGAGGTATGCACGAAAACCAAGACAGGGCACGTAATCCAAGGTTAGTCATATCATTCTAGGTCTATGGCACGCAAATCAAGGTAACACACGCTATTCGGGGTCAGGCCTCACATATAACAACGACCCATCTGCTTCAACAACGCAACATCCTTGTAATACATGATATCGATGCGTTATAGGGCCTTGTAATATCCCGTGAGTTAGGTTGTTGTCCTTTTAATAGCTCACAACGTACGATCCGGGTTGGAAAAATAGAGTAATAGAATAAAAGTGGCCCAAAACTAATGAAAACATTCGATTTTGGGCCTCAAAAACGGACGCAGCCGAGCAAGCTTGCTGCCCCCGTCGTAGAGCTGTCGAAGAGCTTTCCAACGGTATGCTGTGTTCCGCGTAACTCCTTACGGATCAAAAGTTATGGGCACCAGAGCGACGGAGACCTGGTTACAAGCCCTACGCCCTCGGTTTGCGGGCCCAGCCTCTACATGAAGCGAAGTTGTCATGCCCAAGTTTCCGTGGGATTTGGTAATAGAAATGTGGTGGATAAAGAATCTTGGCAACCCTAACCGGGGCAAAAAAAATTAAAAAGGGGGGTGCAACACGAGGACTTTCCAGGGGGTCACCCATCCTAGTACTACTCTCGTCCAAGCACGCTTAACTTCGGAGTTTTGATGGGATTCGGTGCATTAGTGCTGGTATGATCACACCCGTCTTGTTGAGGGCACAAATCATTTATGTGTTGACGGTTCACAGTTCCAGCCTAGAGATATGGCCCATTCAAAAGGCCCAATGGGCTTAACGACAACCCATCCGCTTCAATAACGCAGCATCCTCATATGACGTGATATCAACGCGTTGTAGGGCCCTGTAATATCCTGTGAGTTAGGTTGTCGTCCTTTTAACAGCTCATAACGTACGATCCGAGACGGAAAAACAGAACAAAAGAAGAAAAGAGGGTAGAAATTGATGAAAACGTTCAATTTTGGACTCCAAAAATGGGCGCAGCCAAGCTGGCTTGCTGCCCCCATCGTAGAACTCTCAAAGAGCTTTCCAACGGTATGCTGTGCGCCGCATAACTCCTTACGGATCAAAAGTTATGGGCACCGGAGCAACGGAGACCTGGTCACAAGCCCTACGCCCTCGGTTTCCGGGCCCAGCCTCTACGTGAAGCGAAGTTGTCTTGCCCAAGGTGCCATGGGATTCGGTAATAGAAATGTGGTGGAGAAAGTATCTTGGCAACCCTAACTGGGGCAAAAAAAATTGAAAAGGGGGGTGCAACGCGAGGACTTCCCAAGGGATCACCTATCCTAGTACGACTATCGCCCAAGCACGCTTAACTTCGGAGTTCTGATGGGATCCGGTGCATTAGTGTTGGTATGATCGCACCCGTCATGTTGAGGACACAATTCCATTATGTGTTGACGATTCACAGTCCTAGCCTAGAGATATGGCCCATTCAAAAGGCCCAAAGGACTTAACGATAGCCCATCCGCTTCAACAACGCAGCATCCTTGCAAGACGTGATATCGACGCGCTAAAAGGCCATCTAATGTCCCACAAATAAAGTTGTCGTCCTTTTAACAGCTCACGATGTACGATCCGGGAAGGAAAAACATAGCAAAAGAAGAACAGTGGCCTGAAAATGATGAAAACGTTCGATTTTGGATTCCAAAAACGGGCACAGCCGAGCAACTTTACTGCCCCCGTCGTAGAGCTCTCGGAGAGCTTTCCAACGTTATGTTGTGCTCTGCGTAACTCCTTACGGATCAAAAGTAATGGGCATCGGAGCGACGGAGACCTGGTCACAAGCCCTACGCCCTCGGTTTGTAGGCCAAGCCTCTACGTGAAGCGAAGTAGTCTTGCCCAAGGTGCTGTGGGATTCGGTAATCGAAATGTGGTGGATAAAGTATCTTGGAAACCCTAACCAGGGCAAAAAAAATTGAAAAGGGGGGTGCAACACGAGGGCTTCCCAAGGGGTCACCCATCCTAGTACTACTCTTGCCCAAGCACGCTTAACTTCGGAGTTCTAATGGGGTCCGATGCATTAGTGCTGGTATGATCGCACCCATCATGTTGAGGGCACAAATCCCTTATGTGTTGACGGTTCACAGTCGCAGCCCAGAGAGATAGCCCATTCAAAAGGCCCAAAGGGTTGAACGATAACCCATCCACTCAACAACGCAACATCCTCGTAAGATGTGATATCAACGCGTTAAAGGGCCCTGTAAAATCCTGCGAGTTAGGTTTTCGTACTTTTAACAGCTCATGACGTACGATCCGGGATGAAAAAATAGAGCAAAAGATGAAAAGTGGCCAAAAACTGATGAAAATATTCAATTCTGGGCTGCGAAAACAAGCACTGCCGAGCAGGCTTGCTACCCCCGTCGTAGAGCTCTCGGAAAGCTTTCCAACGGCATGTTGTGCGTCACGTAACTCCTTACAGATTAAAAGTTATGGGCACCGGAGCGACGGATACCTGGTCACAATCCCTACGCCCTCGGTTTACGGGCCCAGTCTCTATGTGAAGCGAAGTTTTCTTGCCCAAAGTGCTGTAGGATTTAGAAATAGAGATGTGGTGGATAAAGTATCTTAGCAACCCTAACTAGAGAAAAAAATTCAAAAAGGGGGGTGCAACACGAGGACTTCCCAGGGGGGCACCCATCCTAGTACTACTCTCGCCCAAGCACACTTAACTTCGGAGTTCTGAGGGGATCCGATGCATTTGTACTGGTATGAGCTCACCCGTCATGTTGTCGGCACAAATCCTTTATGTGTTGACGGTTCACAGTCCCAGCCCAGAGAGATGTCCCATTCAAAAAGCCCAAATGGCTTAACGACAACCCATCCACTTCAACAACGCTGCATCCTCACAAGACGTGATATTGACTCGTTGTAAGGCTCTTTAATGTCCGGCGAGTTAGGTTGTTGTCCTTTTAACAGCTCACGACGTGCGATCCGGGACGGAAAAACAGAGCAAAAGAAGAAAAGTGGCCCGAAAATGATGAAAACATTCGATTTTGGGCTGCAAAAATAGGCGCAGCTGAACAAGTTTGCTGCCCCTGTCAGAGAGCTCGGATAGCTTTCCAACGGTATGCTGTGCACCGTGTAACTCCTTACGGATCAAAAGTTATGGGCACCGGAGCGACGGAGACCTGGCCCAGCCTCTACGTGAAGTGCAGTTGCCTTGCCCAAGGTGCAGTGGGATTCGATAATAGAAATGTGGTGGATAAAGTATCTTGGCAACCCTACCCGGGGCAAAAAAAATTGAAAAGGAGATGCAACACGAGGACTTCCCATTGAGTCACCCATCCTAGTACTACTCTCGCCCAACCACGCTTAACTTCGGAGTTGTGATGGGATCCGGTGCATTAGTGCTGGTATGATCGCACCCGTCATGTTGAGAGCACAAATCCTTTATGTGTTAACGGTTCACTGTCCCAGCCTAGAGAGATGGCCCATTCAAAAGGCCCAATGGGCTTAACGGCAACCTATCCGCTTCAACAACGTACCATCCTCATAAGACGTGATATTGACGCATTACAGGGCCCTGTAATATCCCGCGAGTCAGGTTGTTGTAGTTTTAACAGCTCATGACGTACGATCCGGGACGGAAAAACAGAGCCAAAGACGAAAAGTGGCCCGAAACTGATGAAAATGTTCGATTTTGTGCCCTGAAAATAGGTGCACCCAAGTAGGCTTGTTGCCTCCGTCGTAGAGCTCTCAGAGAGCTTTCCAACGGTATGCCGTGCGTCACGAAACGCCTTACGGATTAAAAGTTAAGGGCGCTGGAGCGACGGAGACCTGGTCACAAGCACTACGCCCTCGGTTTGCGGGCCCAGACTCTACGTGAAGCAAAGTTGTCTTGCCCAGGGTGCTGTGGGATTCAGAAATAGAAATGTGGTGGATAAAGTATCTTGGCAACCCTAACCGGGGATAGAAAAATTGAAAAGTGGGGGTACAACACATGGACTTCCTAAGGGGTCACCCATCCTAGTGCTACTCTCGCCCAAGCACACTAGACTTTGAAGTTCTGATGGGATCCAGTGCAGTAGTGCTGGTATGATCTCACCTGTCATGTTGTGGGCACAAATCCTTTATGTGTTGACAGTTCACAGTCCCAACCCTGAGAGATGGCCCATTCAAAAGGCCCAAAGGGCGTAACGAGAACCCATCTACTTCAACAACGCCGCATCCTCGCAAGACGTGATGTCAACGTAAGGCCCTCTAATGTCCCGCGAAATAGGTTGTCGTCCTTTTAACAGCTCACGACGTACTATTCGGGACGAAAAAACAGAGCAAAAAGAAGAAAAGTTGCCCGAAAATGATGAAAACGTTCGATTTTGGCCTCCTATAATGGGCGCAGCTGAGTAAGTTTGCTGCCCCAATCAGAGAGCTCTCGGATAGTTTTCCAACGGTATGCTGTGCACCACGTAACTCCTTACGGACCCAAAGGTATGGGCAGCGGAGCGACAGAGACCTGGTCACAAGCCCTCCGCCCCCGGTTTGCTGGCCCAGCCTCTAGGTGAAGCGAAGGTGTCTTACTGAAAGTGCCGTGGGATTCGGTAATAGAAATGTGGTGGATAAAGAGTCTTGGCAATCCTAACCGGGTCATAAAATATTGAAAAGGGGGGTGCAACACGAGGACTTCCCACGGGGTCACCCATCCTAGTACTACTTTCGTCCAAACACGCTTAACTTCAGAGTTCTGATGGGATCCGGTGTATTAGTGCTGGTATGATCGCACCTGTCATGTTGTCGGCACAAATCCTTTATGTGTTAACAGTTCACAGTCCCAGCCAGAGAGATGGCTCATTCAAAATGCCCAATGGGCTTAACGACAATCCATCCACTTCAACAACGCAGCATCCTCGTAAGACATGATATCGATGCGTTGTAGGGCCTAGTAATATCCCGCGAGTTAGGTTGTCGTCCTTTTAACAGCTCACAACGTACCATCCACGTCAAAAAAATAGATCAAAAGATTAAAAGTGGCCCAAAATTGATGAAAACATTCGATTTTGGACTCCAAAAATAGGCGCAGCCGGGCAAGCTTGCTGCCCCCGTCATAGAGCTCTCGTAGAGCTTTGCAACGATATGCTATGTGCTGCGTAACTCCTTGCGAATCAAAAGTTATGGACACCGGTGCGACGGAGGCCTAGTCACAAGCCCCATGCCCTCGGTTTGCAGGCCCAGCCTCTTCGTGAAGCGAAGTTGTCTTGCCGAAGTTGCCGTGGGATTCAGTAGTAGAAATGTGGTGGATAAAGAATCTTAGCAACCCTAACCGGGGCAAAAAAAATTGAAAAAGGGGGGGCAACACGTGGACTTCCCAGGGGGTCACCCATCCTAGGACTACTCTCGCCCAAGCACTTTTAACTTGGAGTTTTGATGGGATTCGGTGCATTAGTGCTGGTATGATCACACCTGTCATGTTGAGTGTACAAATCCTTTATGTGTGGACGGTTCATAGTCCCAGCCCAGAGAGATGGCCCATTCAAAAGGCCCAATGGGCTTAACGACAACCCATCCGCTTCAACAACGCAGCATCCTCGTAAGATGTGTTATCAACGCGTTGCAAGGCCTTATCATATCCCGCGAGTTAGGTTGTCGTCGTTTTAACATCACACAACGTACAATCTGAGACGGAAAAACAGAGCAAAAGAAGAAAAGTGGGCCGAAACTTATGAAAATGTTTGATTTTGGGCTCCAAAAACGGGAGCAGCCGACCAGGCTTACTGCACCCATCGTAGAGCTCTCAGAGAGGTTTCCCATTGTATGCTGTGCGTCGCGTGACTCCTTACGGATTAAAAGGTATGGGCACCGGAGCGACAAAGACCTGCTCACAAGCCCCACGCCCTCGATTTGTAGGCCCAGCCTCTATGTGAACCGAAGTTGTCTTGCCCCAGGTGCCGTGGGATTTGGTAATAGAAATGTGGTGGTTAAAGTATCTTGGCAACCTTAACCGGGGCAAAAAAAATTAAAAAGGGGGAGGGGGGGCGCGACACGAGGACTTCCTAGGGGGTCACCCATCCTGGTATTACTCTCGCCCAAGCACGCTTAACTTCAGAGTTTGATGGGATCCAGTGCATTAGTGCTGGCATGATCACACCCGTCATGTTGAGGGCATAAATCCTTTATGTGTTGACGGTTCAGAGTCCCAACCCAGAGAGATGGCCCATTCAAAAGGCCTAATGGGCATAACGATAACCCATCCGCTTCAACAACGCAGCATCCTCGTAAGATGTGATATCGACGCATTGCAGGGCCCTGTCATATCCCGCGAGTTAGGTTGTCGTTCTTTTAACAGTACACAATGTACGATCTGGGACGAAAAAACAGAGCAAAAGAAGAAAAGTGGGCTGAAACTGATGAAAATGTTCGATTTTGGGCTCCAAAAACGGGTGCAGCTGACCATGCTTGCTACACCCGTCGTAGAGCTCTCGGAGAGCTTTTCAACGGTATGCTGTGCGCCGCGTAACTTCTTGTGGATCAAAAGTTATGGGCACCGGAGCTACAGAGACCTGGTCACAAGCCCTACGCCCTTGGTTTGCGGTACCAGCCTCTGCATGAAACAAAGTTGTCTTGCCCAAGGTGCCGTGGGATTCGGTAATAGAAATGTGGTGGATAAAGTATCTTGGCAACCCTAACCGGGGGAAAAAAATTGAAAAGGGGTGTGCACCACGAGGACTTCCCAGGGGGTCACCCATCCTAGTACTACTCTCGCCCAAGCACGCTTAACTTCGGAGTTCTGATGGGATCCGGTACATTACTGCTGGTATGATCGCACCCGTCATGTTGTGGGCACAAATGCTTTATGTGTTGACGGTTCACAGTCCCAGCCCAGAGAGATGGCCCATTCAAAAGGTCCAATGGGCTTAACGACAACCCATCCACTTCAACAACGCAGCATCCTCGTAAGACGTGATATCGACGCATTGTAGGGCCCTGTAATATCCCTCGAGTTAGGTTGTTGTCCTTTTAACAGCTCACGATGTACGATTCAAGACGAAAAAATAGAGCAAAAGAAGAAAAGTGGCCCAAAACTGATGACAACGTTCGATTTTGTGCTCTGAAAACAAGCACAGCAGAGCAAGCTTGATACACCCATCGTAGAGCTCCCGAAGAGCTTTCCAATGGTATGCTGTGCATCACGAAACTCTTAACGGATTAAAAGTTATGGGCAACGGAGTGACTGAGACCTGGGCACAAGCCCCATGACTTCGTTTTGCGGGCCCAGCCTCTACGTGAAGCGAAGTTGTCTTGCCCAGGGTGCCGTGGGATTCGAAAATAGAAATATGGTGGATAAAGTATCTTGGCAACCCTAACGAGGGCAAAAAAAATTAAAAATGGGGGGTGCAACACGAGGACTTCCAAGGGGGTCACCCATCTTAGTACTACTCTCGCCGAAGCACGCTTAGCTTCGGAGTTCTAATGGGATCTGGTGCATTAGTGCTGGTATAATTGCACCCGTCATGTTGTGGGAACAAATCCTTTATGTGTAGACGGTTCACAGTCCCAGTCCAGAGAGATGGCCCATTCAAAAGACCCAATGGGCTTAATGACAACCCATCTACTTCAGCAACACAGCATCCTCGTAACATGTGATATCGACACGTTGTAGGACCCTGTAATATCCTGCGAGTTAGGTTGTTGTCCTTTTAACAGCTCACAACATACGATCCGGGATGGAAAAACAGAGCAAAACAATAAAAGTGGCCCGAAACTGAGGAAAACATTCAATTTTGGGCTCAAAAAATTGGCGCAGTTGAGCAAGTTTGCTACCCTCGTCGTAGTGCTCTCGGATAGCTTTCCAATAGTATACTATGCGTCGCGTAACTCCTTTCGGAATAAAAGTTATGGGCACTGGAGCGACAGAGACCTGGTCACAAGACCCACGTCCTCGGTTTACGAGCCCAGCCTCTGCGTGAAGCGAAGTTGTCTTGCCCAAGGTGCCATGGGATTCGGTAATAGAAATGTGGTGGTCAAAGTATCTTGGCAACCCTAACCGGGGTAAAAAAACCTTTAAATTGGGGGTGGAACTTGAGGACTTCCCAGGGGGTCACCCATCCTAGTACTACTCTCGCCTAAGCACGCTTAACTTCGGAGTTCTGATGGGATCCAGTGCATTAGTGCTGGTATGATCGCACCCGTCATGTTGAGGGAAAAAATCCTTTATGTATTGACCGTGCCCATTCAAAAGGCCCAATGGGCTTAACGACAACCTATCCATTTCAACAATGCAACATCCTCGCAAGACGTGATATCAACACGTTGTAAGGCCCTCTAATATCCCGCAAGTTAGGTTGTCATCACTTTAACCGCTCACGACGTACGATTCGGGAGGGAAAAACAGAGTAAAAGAAGAAAAGTGGCCCAAAACTGATGAAAACGGTCAATTTTGGGCTCCGAAAATAGTTACAGCCGAGTAGGCTTGCTGCCCCTGTGGTAGAGCTCTTAGAGACCTTTCCAACTGTATGGTGTGTGCCGCATAACTCCTTACAAATCAAAAGTTATGGGCACCGGAGCGACGGAGACCCGGTCACAAGCCCTACGACCTCGGTTTGCGGGCCCAGCCTCTACGTGAAGCCAAGTTGTCTTGCCCAAGGTGCCGTGGGATTCGGTAATAGAAATGTGGTGGATAAAGAATCTTGGCAACCCTAACTGTGGCAAAAAAAATTGAAAAGTGGGTGCAACACGTGGACTTCCCAAGGGGTCACCCATCCTAGTACTACTCTCGCCCAAACACGCTTAACTTTGGAATTCTGATGGGATCCGGTGTATTAGTGTTGGTATGATCGCACCCGTCATGTTGAGGGCACAAATCCTTTATGTGTTGACAGTTCACAGTCGCAACCCATAGAGATGGCCCATTCAAAAGGCCCAATGGGCTTAACGACAACCCATTCGCTTCAACAACGCAGCATCCTCATAAGACCTGATATCGACGCGTTGTAGGGTCCTGTCATATCCCGCGAGTTAGGTTGTCGTCTTTTTAATAGCTCACAATGTACGATCCGAGACAAAAAAATAGAGCAAAAAAAGAAAAGTGGCCCAAAACTGATGAAAATGTTTGATTTTGGGCTCCAAAAACAGGCACAGTCAAGCAGGCTTGCTGCCCCCGTTAGAGAGCTCTTGGAGAGCATTCCAACGGTATGCAGTGTGCCGCATAACTCCTTACGAATCAAAAGTTATGGGCACCGGAGCAACGGATACCTAGTCACAAGCCATACACCCTCTGTTCGCGGGCCCAGCCTCTACGTGAAGTGAAGTTGACTTGCCCAAGGTGCCGTGGGATTCGGTAATAGAAATGTGGTGGATAAAGAATCTTGGTAACCCTATCCGGGGCAAAAAATTTGAAAAGGGGGGTGCAACACGAGCACTTCCCAGGGGGTCACCCATCCTAGTACTACTCTCTCCCAAACACGCTTACCTTCGGAGTTCTGATGGGATCCGATGCATTAGTGCTGGTATGATAGCACCCGTCATGTTGAGGGCACAAATCCTTTATGTGTTGACAGTCCTAGCCTAGAGAGATGGCCCATTCAAAAGGCCCAATGGGCCTAACGATGACCCATCCACTTTAACAACACAGCATCCTCGTAAGACTTGATATCAACGCATTGTAGGATTCTCTAATGTCCCGCGAGTTAGGTTGTCATCCTTTTAACAGCTCACAGTGTACGATCAGGGATGGAAAAACTGAGCAAAAGAAGAAAAGTGGCCCGAAAATGATGAAAATGTTTAATTTTGGGCTTCAAAAACGGGCACAACTAAGCAAGCTAGCTGCCCCCGTCATAGAGCTCTCGGAGATATTTCCAACGGTATGCTGTGCACTGCGTAACTCCTTACGGATCAAAAGTTATAGGCACCGGAGCGACGGAGACCTTCTCACAAACCCTACGCCGTCGGTTTGCGGGCCCAGCCTCTATGTGAAGCGAAGTTGTCTTGTCCAAGGTGCCGTGGGATTCGGTAATAGAAATGTGGTGGATAAAGAATCTTGGCAACCCTAACTGGGGCAAAAAAAATTGAAAAGAGGGGTGCAACACTAGGACTTCCCAGGGGGTCACCCATCCTAGTACTACTCTCGCCCAAGCACGCTTAACTTTGGAGTTCTGATGGGATTCGGTTTATTAGTGCTGGTATGATCGCACTCGTCATGTTGTGGGCACAAATCCTTTATGTGTTGACGGTTTACAGTTCCAGCCCAGAGAGATGGCCAATTCAAAAGGCCCAATGGGCTTAACGACAACCCATTTGCTTCAACAACGCTGCATCCTCGAAAGACGTGATATCGACGAATTGTAGGGCCCTGTAATATCCTGTGAGTTAGGTTGTCGTCCTTTTAACAGCTCACAATGTGCGATCCGAGATGAAAAAACCGAGCAAAAGAACAAAAGTGGCCCAAAACTGATGAAAACATTCGATTTTGGGCTCCAAAAACGGGCGCAGCTGTCACGCCCCAACCTGGCCTATAAAGGTTAGACTAGGGTGTGATCTAAACATTCAAGTCATATCTCGTACTTAATCGTTCATGAAAGTTTAACACTTAACATTTTAGCCTAAACTCCAAAATTTTCCGGAAAAGCTGGCGGCATAACAGCTGTAAGTGGGCTCTTTAGTTTGACCTAATTCTCAACACGCCTCAAAATTTCCAATCTCAATTTCATTTCCAACAAAGATTACTATTTATCATCAATTGAAATGCCTACTAGTTGTCTCGAAGTCTCGTTTGATTAATAACCTAGCATGATACTATGTCTCGCTTGTTTGTTAATCCTTGTTACAAAGGTACCTGTTGATCTTAGCTTAACAATGAGTACCCGCTTAAGATTGGATATGTTCATTTTACTTAATCCTTACCTGATACTTCATAATCCTATGATGGATTGGATACTAGTCAATAGCGATAGCAAAAATGACCATACTAGTGTCTATCTAGTTATTATCAGTACAAACCAAAATTAGACCCAAATTACAACGGGGGTCTTTTACATTACAATAGCAAGCATCATAAGAAATGAAATAGTCTTCAAGCAACATATTGTTCACAAAATGGCCATAGTCACGTAAGGCACGTAGGGCAAGCAATCATTCCAAGGAATCATCGTTAGGCACGTCGTCCTCGGGTACCTGTTCTTGGTCTTCTTCACAAGAGATGATAAAAGAGGGTGAGTCCTTATAAACTCAGCGAGGGGAGAACGAGAAATAAGTTTTGAAACTCATTTTCTGGTTCAACTTATGAAAAACCCTTTTTGCAAGCATGAACGTATCACAAGTAAGTACATAACGTAATGTAAAAGTAAAGGAACACAATTACCCGTCTTTTCTCCCCGAGGTCTTCTAGGAACCAAGCGAGAGTACTTATACACATAGTGAAAAGGATACGGTGATGCTTTTGCTCTTAGTTCATGTGAGTATCAGTTGTTGCGGCCGGCTTCAATTCATCCCCTTATCACGCCAAATAGGTGTACTCCGGATGTACCCCAAAATCCTACGACCCAACTCTCCGAGGAAGTCTAGCCCCCAAGCGAGAGAGGGAATTGGACAATGGTAGTCACGGTTGCACCGGCAAGCCCAATGCCACCCGGTATGCGTGAACGCTGCCACACCAGAATGAAAGGTTGCAACCTTGTATGCAATGCACATTTATGACATTTAATATATCACATTAGGAGGACAACAAAGTAGGTTGCCTCCGAGCAGTCATAAGATTGCACATTGACAAGTAAACATGCGAGGCACGATATGATAGGCAATTCCACTTATAAAGCACATGGAGTTATATGAATATTAAACGGGCTGCCATGTAACGCACGTAAATTAAGTCATATAACTCATTTCAAAGTTCACGTAATCAAATAATAAGATTATTCATCATGCAACGACATCTACGTGAGACCGGGTGCAAGAAAAGCCTACTTATCAACATGTAATCATCGAAATCATATTTAAGGTTACAAGGGCAACTATGGGCAGCCTACTAAACACATAATCAAACACAATATCCATAGGATCAACACTTAGCGAGTTTACCTAGTTACTAGGGTTTTAATTCATGTTTACCCGTGCGATTAAACCCCAAGTCATCTCGTAATTAAGCTCAAGTCATGCATTGATTAAATTAAACACCCTCAAGCATTCAAAACAGTCCACACAACATCCAAATGCCACAATCCCAAGCATTTAATACAACAAGGGAAGCGACATTCAATTTTCTAAGCACATCAATAGGTGAAACCCTCATTGCAATGGACTGTTTTCTCACAATCATTAAGACAAGCAAAAAACTCCAATTCCAGTGAAAAATATTTCAAATTAAAGCTTAAGGAGTGAACTAAATTCAGAAACAAACCTCGCATCATTTGGAGTCCGGGTTCAAGAGTTATAGCCAAAACAGTGAGACTACACAAAACTATCCAGATTTGCACACATTTCAATACTTGTCGTTTTTTAGGGCCTTAGGGTCAGATTTAGCCTTAGTCCATTTCTAACACAAATGTCCAGAACTAAAAAATATAGCTGCACACCAAATTTCATGCATTTTGGATATCATTTACTAAGTTAAAACTGGTTCGTTCTACAAGGTCAGTGAATCTGTCAAAACCTGCTTCATTTTTCCAGACTTTCCAGATTTGGACACATTTTGATAATTAGCCATTTTGAGGACCTTAGAGTCCAAATTAGCTTTGATCTATTTCTTCAAAAAGTGTTCAAAACTGGCAAAACTAGTTACGTACCAATTTTCACGCATTTTCAGCATCATTTACCTAGTCCAAATCACCTCGCACCCACAAGACAGAAGGCTGTCACATACACGATTTCATCTATCATCACATTCTAGCCAAGAATCTTGTCATGCATGTTTATAAAAGCTCATGAACACACATATCTCTCAAGTACAGAAGTAAAGATAAACATTTAAGGGCATGCATGTGGTTTTTTGAAAGATTTTCAAGAAGTTTTAGCCCTCGCCTTAGCAAAACAACAAGAGGATGCACAAGACTCTTGATGGTTGCACAAGATTGACTCTTTTCCTTGCTTAGCCGAGACACCACTCGATTTTCTCTAATTTCCTAGCTTAGTAAGCAAGTTCTTAGTAGGTGCATGTGGTCAGAACAAGAAGAAAAGAAATGGAAGCTAGCAAACTCACCTAAGCCGAAATGGAGGTTCAAAGAGCTTGCATGTGTGTCTTTTGCACTCTAGCTTTGCTAGGTCGAGTTCCTTGGTTGCTTGGAAGTCTTGAAGAGCCTTAGGATGAAGAACTTAGCTATGGAGTCTACAATATTCAGCTAGGGCCGAGAGAGAGAGAGAAGAATGAGAAGGAGAGAGAGAAATATGAGAAAGAAAGAAAGAATGAAGGAAAAAAAATGAAAGCTTGCTAGGTTTGATGCATATGTCGGCCTAGAGCCTTGCAAAATCAGAATTTTGTGTCTTCAAGAAGCATAATTTGAATCACCTAGCATGGGAAAGGAGCTTGTGTCGAGATTTGGAGTTTTGAGGAGGGTTTTGAGCTAATTTTTTATTGCTTTGTGTTATAGAATTGTCATAGAATGTTTGGGGAATAAATTTTGAAATTGGATTGCATGCACAAACCTCCTAGTGGTCGGCCAAGGCTTGTGCGAAATCTGAATTTTTTTGTCTTGTTCAAGGCTTATTTTATTTTGTGTTTGGGATATGCAAAGAATAAATAATAAAGAATAAAGAATGTCTAGCTTTTTGTGAGATTTTGTCTTCTAGTGCATTGACTTAGCATTTTAATATTAGTTAGTGGAGTTTGTAGGATTAATTGGTGATCTAGTGCTTCGTGTAAGATGCTTTCTTGATTAACGTGTGGGCACGCTTTCTTAGGTTTAGGGCACATACTATGAGACAAGGCACGAACTATGAGATGAATGCACGTTTTCCAAGAAAATGCACGCAACCCTAAATGAATGCACGTAATTCAATGCAAGGCACACAAAATAAAACACGATTCTTAAATCTTGGTCAAGGCACGCAAATCTAGGTTAGGCACACGAAACAAGGTATTATACGCAAATCGAGGTCCGGCCTCACATCCTCCCCTCCTTAAAAGAATTTCGTCCCGAAATTCAATATTACCTTTGAAATAAAGCTGGATACTGTTGCTCCATCTGGTCTCGCCTTTCCCACGTTGCTTCTTCAACTCCATGATGATCCCACAACACTTTCACCATCGGTATAGATTTGTTGCGCAATTCCCGATCTTGAATGGGCTTCTCCTCATAAGACAAGCTCTCCCGAAGCTGCAACGGCTCTGGCTCCAAGATATGCGATGGATCAGGATGATACTTCCGTAGCATTGAAACATGAAAGACATCGTGAATATTGGAGAGGTTTTGGGGTAGTACCCGGCGATACGCCAATTTGCGAACCTTCTCAATTATCTCGAATGGTCCTACAACCTCGAGCTCAACTTTTCACCCTTGTCGTGTTTAATCAATCCCTTCCGAGGTGATATCTTCAAGAACACCTTGTCGCCGACCTCAAACTCTAGGCTCCTTCTCCGTCGGTCTGCATAACTTTTCTGCCTGCTTTGGGGGGTAAGCATCCGTTTCCGGACGAGGTGGATATTATCAAAAGTCTTCATAAGTTCAGGTAGAAGAGTCGGGTCAAAAGTCTTCGTCTCACCTACTTCATCCCAGTAAATTGGGGATCGACACTTATGTCCATACAATGCCTCAAATGGGGCCATCCCAATAGTGGCCTGATAACTATTATTATAAGCGAACTCCGCTAGAGACAGATATTTCTCCCAACCTTTCCCGAAGTCTAAAACACACACCCTCTAACATTGCCTCAAGAATCTGAATAGTTTTCTCAGATTGTTCATCAGTTTGAGGGTGATAAGTCGTGCTGAAACTCAACTTCGTTCACAAAGCTTCTTGTAATCTCTTCCAAAATTGGGAAGTAAAACGAGGATCCCTATCCGATACAATAGTCATAGGCATCCCATGCAATCTTACAATCTCCGCCACATACATATCTCCCAATCTCTCAGGACTATCCTCCTTGTTCATCGGTAAAAAGTGTGCTGACTTAGTCAATCTATCCACTATGACCCAAACGGCGTCATGACCCTTTTGTGATCTGGGCAAGTCCATAACAAAGTCCATAGTTATATGTTCTCATTTCCATTGAGCAATCTCTAACGGCTGAAATAAACCTGCTGGTCGTTGATGTTCCGCTTTGACTCTCTGGCAAGTCAAACACCGTGCCACAAACTCCGCAATCTCTCCCTTCATGTTATTCCACCAATAGTGTTGCTTCAAATCCCGGTACATCTTTGTTCCACCGGGGTGAATAGTGTATCTTGAATTATGGGCTTCTTCAAGAATCTTCTTTTTCTGCTCTGGCTCATTAGGAACACAAATCTGATTCCTAAACCTCTAAACACCATCATCATGAAACTTGAAATCTGTGTTGCTTTCTTTAATCTTCTGAAACTGTTGGTCCTTTTGTTGAGCCTCTCGCAATTCAGACAACAAGGTCGATTGAACTTGTGTAGTGGCAAATAGTAATCCTTATCGAGTCAATTGTGGTTTTCACAAAAATGCGTCCTCCAACAACTCCTGCACCTTGACTTCCAGTTTTGCCATGCTCACTTTCCTACTTAAGGCATCTGCAACTACATTTGTTTTACCGGGCACATAGTTGATTGTGCAGTTATAATCATCCAAAAGCACCATCCACCACCTTTGCCTCATATTCAACTCTTTTTGTGAGAACAAGTATTTCAAGCTCTTGTGATCAGTAAACACCTCGAACTTGTTACCCCACAAATAGTGCCTCCATTTCTTGAGTGCAAACACGATAACTGCTAACTCTAGATCATGCATCGGGTAGTTCAATTCGTATGGCTTCGGTTTCCTAGAAGCATACGCAATCACTCTACTATTTTGCATCAACACACATCCCAGTCCTTCCTTCGAAGCATTGCTATAGATTACAAAACCTTGACTCGCTTCAGGCAATGCAAGAACGGGTGCAGTAGTCAATCTTTTCTTCAATTCTTGGAAGCTGTTCTTACTCTTATCATCCCACACGAACTTTGTTTTCTTTTGAGTGAGCTTTGTAAGCGGTCCTGCAATCTTAGAGAAATCCTTCACGAACCTCCAATAATAGCCGGCTAGACCAAGAAAACTCTGAACTTCCATAACATTTTCCTGCTTCTTCCAAGACATCACCGCTTCTATCTTTGCTGGATCCACTGCTATTCCCTCTTGGGATATGATATGCTCCAAAAATGCAATCTGGTGCAACCAAAATTCGCACTTGCTAAACTTTGTATACAATTGATGTTCTCAAAGTTTCTACAATACCAATCGGAGATATTGTTCATGCTCAGCCTCGGATTTCGAGTATACCAAAATATCATCAATGAAGATCACCACAAATTGGTCCAAGTAAGGTTGAAACACCCTGTGCATCAAGTCCGTAAAAGATGCAGGGGCATTGGTTAGTCCAAATGGCATCACCACATATTGATAATGCCCATATCTTGTCCTAAAAGCCGTTTTAGGCACATCCTCTTTTTTGATCCGCAACTGATAGTACCCTTGCCTCATGTCGAGCTTCGAATACACTTTGGCTCCTTGAAGTTGATCAAATAACTCGTTGATCCGTGGAAGTGGGTATTTATTCTTGACAGTCACTTGGTTCAATCCTCGGTAGTCGATGCATAGTCTCAACGTTCCGTCTTTCTTCTTTACAAATAGGACTGGCGCACCCCATGAAGAAGAACTCGGTTGAACAAACCTATTCTTCAACAATCCTTGCAATTGGTCCTTCAATTTTTGTAGCTCGGCTGGTGCCATACGAAAGGGAGCTTTAGATATCGGCTGGGTGCCAGGCAGTAACTCTATAATGAACTCAATCTCTCGATTTGGGGGTAAACCGGGCAATTCTTCTGGAAACACATCCGCATAGTCTTTGATCACTGGCATCTCCTCCAACTTAGCCTTGTCCGACAGCTTGTTGATGAGGTAAGCTAAGTATCCACTATACCCTTTTCTCAAGGACTTCACTGCTTTTGTAGATGAAATGATGGAACTCCCAGTGAAATCTCTTCGACCCATTACCTCCAGTATTGGTTGACCAGGTATCCGTAATGTTACAATCTTCGTCCGGCAATCTAGTTGGGCATGATGCTTTGCCAACCAGTCCATCCCTAAGATGACTTCATAGTCTCGAAAGGGTAATACAATAAGATTGGCTGAGAATTCCCTATCTTTAATTTGGATTTTACATGCTTTACAAGCTGAGCTAATAACAAGTTTAGAACCCATCGGAGTACCAACTTCTACTTCGTAAGGCAAACATGCAACTCGTAGTTTCACACGTTGCACACATAAGGAAGTAATAAATGAATGAGTAGCACCTAGATCAATTAGCACCCTAATAGGTTTTCAGTATGAAGAATGTACCTTCAACAACAGTGGTCTCCTCTGGAAGCTCCTCGCACTCAATAGCATAAGCTCGAGCCTGAACTCTAGGAACTGGGGTCTTGCCTCTACCAGCTGGTTTAACCTGATTTTGTCCTGCTTGCCATTTAGGGCAATCCTTGATCTGATGCTGATCACTGCCACACCGCACACATCGTCCTAACTTCTTCTAGCATTGGGCCTCGATATGCTCCTTCTTGTCACAATAAGAACAGTTGACAGACTGAGTAGCAGGTGAACTACCTATGGATCCACGGGTGGAAGAGGTTGATGGCGCTTTAGTCGGGCCACAGTTATTAACTGGTCCATTCTAGCTCTGGCCTTGACTACGACTCTGGCTTTGGAATTTCCTCTGTTGACTTGAAGGCTGGTATGGTTTCTTGTTCGGCTGACTCGAACTGGCTCTATCAAGTTTCCTCTTCTCAACTCGGGAAGCAGTAGCAAAGAGGGCAGAATAGATATCGAAGTCATGCGAAACCAATTGGTCCTGAATCTCTGGCCTTAATCCAGTCGTAAATTTTCACATCTTCGCCTCAGGAGTACTGACCATGTATTGAGCCTCGTACTGGGCCACCGTCATGTTACCCTGGTTCAAGTGCATGAATTACTCAATCCGCCTCTGCCTGGAAGCTGCAGGTACATATTTCTCCTTGAATGCCTTAACGAAATTACCCACAAGTGAGGTGTATGATCTGTTTCCCAAAGTGCCTCCACAGTGTGCCACCAATGCTCAGCATCCCCGTGCAACAAAAACAAAGCAAACTCTACCTTTTCTTTATCAATATAATCAAGTGGCCTGAAAATCCTCTCGATCTCAAACAGCCAAGCCTCTGCTTTTTCATCATCAGCTTCCCCGTGGAATTTGGACGGGCGAATATGATAACCCGAACCCAGCATGCATTTAAAGGCATTTAACTGCATTTAATTAAGTGACATCTTAAATGTTAGCATTGGATTTGTGTTTATTTTAGTTAAACATTTATATGGAGCTTTATTTCATATTTCTTTTAGAAGTAACTAGAATAATACTCGAGCCAATTATTTTAACGGAATAACAACTACTTTTTATAATTATGTTAATCGATTTTATTTTCTTGCACCTTAAAGCTCGATTTTCAATTAAATAAAAAGTAGTTCCGAGCCGAAATAAATTTTCAACTATGATTACTCTTCAAAATTATATTTTCTTAAATTCTTTGAGATTTAATTGTTAATCTTCTATTGTCGCAAAGTGCATAGCATATCGAGAGCGATAGTTAGGAAATGAATTCGAGTCCTCAGCAAATAGTGAAAACTAGTATTTAGTGTTTTAATTTTAGTGTTTTAAGTTGTATTTAACTAGAATTGGATTTATGTTAGTTATTTTAGCTTTAAAACGCATAAAACAAGCTTATTTGACCAAGTTTAAGTTAGTTGACCAAGCCTTGACCAAGTTGACTTGTTGTCATCTATAAAATAGCTTAAATTAGCACAAAAAAAAGAAGAAGCTGAAAACAGAACATGAACGACCGAAAATATGAACGAAAAGAAAAAAAAAAATTTCAAACCAAAACATCAAAGCTTCGCGTGAGCTTTCACATGGTGGTTTCCGAGCCGTCCTACGAGGTTTTCCTAGCGTCTAGGAGCGTCTAAGGTAAGGGTTTCATCGTTATTTGCGCATTTGAATATTTTGTTTATTAACTTTGATTTTTGGAATTTATCTGTATATTGTTATTTAAATCATTTTGAGGCTTAAAGAATGTTCCCTAGCAATCGTAGAACATGTATTTATAGCTTTTTAACATTTTTTGCAGTTGAATATCAAAATTAAAATATAAATTATTAATTGAATAGTAAATAGTGAATAGTAAACCCCCGTTTCAATGAAGTTGCTCCGTTATGCATTTTGTTGATGTAGGAAGGTGCTAGATATGCTAGAATGCCTAAATGTATGGTTTAATTGGAATGTGTAATGGAAAAACGGAGAAAAACATCTTAGTGAAAGTTGGTGTCGTTTAGGTCAAGTTTGGCATTTTATCGTTTTGTGTGATGACATTGTCTCGGGAGGTCATGGAAGCACTTTTGGTGCAGTTGTGACATTGGTTGGGTAATCGTTTGAGGTAGTTGTAGTTCAAACGAACAAAGGGGGAAATCGGGGCTTTGCGTGAATTCTAGGGTTAAGTAGGGTTTCGGGGTCTTTAGACGTGCCTTATGGTGACCTAGGAGGATTGATGAAGTCGGTTACCAAAACTCGTGGCTCGTTTGAAAGTAGTAGTGTTTTGAAAGTTAGGGTCGTTTTTGTGATTTTGTGTGTTTTCATAGTATATTGCTTATAGAATGTTTATATTACTTATAGAATGCTTATGTTGCCTATAGAATGCTTATAATGCCTATAAAATACTTGTTATTGCTTAATAATGTTAGTTGGTGTTGTTTTTGTTACTTATTTGATTGTAACTGCTTGTTAATGCTTGTTAATGCTTATTACGCTTGTTAGAGTTGATTATTGATTGAAATGTTTAACAATTGTTGAATAATGCTTGATATCTCGTTTATCTCCTCTATTTTGTATTGTTGTGCTATCGCTCGTTTATCGCCTTGTATCGAGTCATGCATTGCATAATGTCAGGGCGTGAGTGATGGGCCTCTCCGGGTAGCCTCGGGTTGCTGGTGTTGGTTTCCCTAGCTCCGTGTCCTATTCCCTTTTCTCGCTTGGGTTGCCTCCCAGGGAGATTTGGGTCATAGAATTGATGGATACTTCCGGGGTATTCCAAACTGGTGTTATAAGGTGGTTGCGCGCTTATTGTCATCGTTGTCAACATAAAGCTCGAGATTGATGTATCGCTCGTGAAATAGTACATTGCTCGTATGAGTGAACCATAGCCTTCAGAGTATGGTATAGCTTTGAATGACTGTGTTAATGCTTTCAATAATTGCTTATTGTATTGATTGTTTGTCTTGATTGCTTATTTATTAGTTATATTGCTTAACTGCCTTATTTGCATTGCACGACTTTCTTTCTCTCCAATTCGATATCTGTCTCGCCCTCACTGAGTATACATGTTGTGTATACTCACTCCTCACCACCACATTTCAGGAAATGCCATGTTAGCTGGAAAGTTCGTGATTTCGTGAAAGTTCGTGCTTGAAGAGTTGTCTTGCGTGCTATGTGGCTTGAGTTGTCAAAGATGCAAGATGTAAGATGTATGCTTTTATGTATTGTATGTATTTATTGTTAAAAGAAATGTAATCTAAATTAGCTAAATAGTTGAGGTAAATTGATAAGCTAGTTATGTAATCAGTTAGCATAGCTTAACCTCAATGCATGTTTGTAATGTCCCAAGAAAAAGGATTAGAATGGCATGATAGTTTATTTTATGCAGTAGCTTAGTATGGTTTAATTGTCTAGTTTGAATGTATTTGTCAAGAATGAAAAGAGATAGGTTAGCTTTTTAATTGGAAATGTATGTATACTTGCGGAGTTTAATTGTTGAGAACCGAGGCTCGGATGACCTTGAGGTGTTTGTATGGTTGGACACGGTGTTGGTCCACTTATATGATGTCGCAGGTTTTACATTTCGCATAGAAACAGGGGAGACTCCGACTGTTTTCCCTGAAAATTATGCCCGGGTTTGGATTTGGGTTGTGATTAGATCGATTGTTAGAACTCCCGGTCTCGTGAGGGATCGGGGTGTTATAGCGAAAGTCAAGGAACTCCCTCATTCTGCTATATCTCCCATGGTTAACATCATTCCTGTTGTTGTTGTTGTTGTTTGCTTCACGTGCATCTTGACGTTCTATCACTCGCGATACGTGATCCATGGCATTCGCCATCATATTAAACATAGATTTGCTGGGATTAGTTTGATAAGCATCTCCAGTCTCTTGGGGCTCACCGCTCCTATTAGTAGTACGGGTACTAGGGCTAACCATCTATAGGCACAGATTATGATGCACAATTTATTGAAATACGACAAGACAAGAATTTAATGCATAAGATATGCAACATAATATAGATACATAATTCTAGAAACAATTAAGACATGTTAATCACATACGCACATAGAACATAGAAGGCACAATTAACATTATCACACAATAACATATAGACAAATCATCCTAATTACCTTAGGGCTTCTACCCATGGTCCGAGAGTTAAACCCGGCTTAAGCAATCTAAGCTCTGATACCATTCTTTCTATAAGGTGTCACGCCCCAACCCGACCTATAAAGGTTAGACTAGGGTGTGATGTCACGCCCCAACCCGGCCTATAAAGGTTAGACTAGGGTGTGATCTAAACATTCAAGTCATGTCTCGTATTCAATCGTTCATAAAAGTTTAACGCTTAACATTTAGCTTAGGCTCCACAATTTTTTCAAAAAACCGGCAGCATAACGGATGTAATTGGGCTCTTTAGTTTGACCTAGTTCTCTAAACGCCTCAAAATTTCCAATCTCAATTTCATTTCCAACAAGTAATTCATCAATTGAAATGCTACTAGTTGTCTTGAAGTCTTGTTTGATTAATAACCTAGCATGATACTATGTCTCATTTTTTTGTTAATCCTCGTTACAAAAGTGCATGTTAATCTTAGCTCAACAATGGGTATCTGCTTAAGATTGGATAGGTTTATTTTACTTAGTCCTTACCTGATACTTCATAATCCTATGATAGATACTAATCAGTAACGATAGCAAAACGACCATAGTAGTGTTTGTCTAGTTATTATCAGTACAAGCCAAAATTAGACCCCAAATTACAACGAGGGTCTTTTACATTACAAACATCAAGCAACATGAAAAGAAATAGTCTTCAAGCAGCATAGTGTTCACAATGGCCATAATCAAGCAAAGCACATAGGACAGGCAATCATTCCAAGGAATCATCGTTAGACACGTCGTCCTCGGGTACCTGTTCTTAATCTTCTTCACCTGAGATGATAAAAGAGGGTGAGTCCTTATGAACTAGCGAGGGGGAACGAGAAATAGGTTTGAAACTCATTTTCCGATTCAACTAATGAAAACCCTTTTTTTGCAAGCATGAATATATCACAAGTAAGTACATAATATAATATAAAAGTAAAGGAACACAATTACCCGTCTTTCCTCCCCGAGGTCCTCTAGGAACCAAGCGAGAGTACTTATACACATAGTGAAAAGGATGCGGTGAGCTTTTGCTCTCGATTCATTTCCAGTATAAGTTGTTGCGGCCGACTTCAAATCATCCCCTTATCACGCCAAATGGGTGTACTCCGGATGTACCCCGAAATCCTATAACCCAACTCTCCAAGAAAGTCTAGCCCCCAAGCGAGAGAGGGAATTGGACAATGGTAATCACAGTTGCACCGGCAAGCCCGATGCCGCCCGGTGTGCGTGAACGCTACCACACCAGAATGAAAGGTTGCAACCTTGTATGCAATGCACATTTATGACATTTAATATATCACATTAGGAGGACAACAAAGTAGGTTGCCTCCGAGCAGTCATAAGATTGCACATTGACAAGTAAACAAGTGAGGCACGATAAGACAAGTAATTTCACTTGAAAGGTACATGGAGTTATATGAACATTAAACGGGAGCCATGTAATGCATGTAAATCAAGTCATACAACTCATTTCAAGGTTCATGTAATCAAATAATAAGATTATTCATCATGCAACGACATCTATGTGGGACCGGGTGCAAGAAAATCCTACCTATCAACATGTAATCATCGAAAGCATATTTAGGGCTACAAGGGAAACTACGGGCAGCCTACTAAACACATGATCAAACACAACATCCAAAGGATCGACACTTAGCAAGTTTACCTAGATAGTAGGGTTCCAATTCGTGCTTACCCGTGGGATTAAGCCCCAAGTCATCTTAAGATCAAACTCAAGCCATGCATCGATTAATTCAAACACCCTCAACTATTCAAACCAGTCCACACAACATCTCAATGCCACACTCCCAAGCATTTAATACAACAAGAGAAGCTACAATAATTTTTCTAAGCATATCACTAAGTGAAATCCTCACTTCAATGGACTATATTCTCACAATCATTAAGACAAGAAAAAAATCTCCAATTCAAGTGAATAAGATGTCAAATTAAATATTAGGAGGTGAACTAAATTCAGAAACAAACCTCGCATCATTTGGAGTTCGGGTTCAATAGTTATAGCCAAAATAGTGAGACTGCACAAAACTGTCCAGATTTGCACACATTTCAATACTTGTCATTTTTTAAAGCTTTAGAGTCCGATTTAGCTTTAGTCCGTTTCTGGCAAAAATGTCCACAACTGAAGAATCTAGCAGCACACCAACTCTCATGCATTTTGGATGTCATTTACTAAGACAAAACGGATTCGTGCTACAAGGACAGTGAATCTGCCAAAACCTGCTTCATTTTTCCAGATTTTCCAGATTTGGACACATTTCAATGATTTGCCATTTTGGGGACCTTAGAGTCAAAATTAGCTTTGTCCTATTTCTGGGAACAATGTTCAGAACGGGAAAGACTAGTTACCTACCAATTTTCACACATTTTCAACATCATTTGCCTAGCCAAAATCACCTCGCACCAACAAGACAGAAAGTTGTCGCATGCATGATTTCATCTATCATCACATTCTAGCCGAAAATCTTGCCATGCATGGTTATAAAAGCTTATGAACACACATATATCTCAAGTACAGAAGTAAAGATAGACATTTAAGAGCATGCATGTGGTTTTTTGAAAGATTTTCAAGAAGTTTTAGCCCTCACCTTAGCAAAACAACAAGAAGATGCACAAGACTCTTGGTGAAGCACAAAGTTGACCTTTTTCCTTGCTTAGCCGAGACACCACTTGATTTTTCTCAAATTTCCTAGCTTAGTAACCAAGTTCTTAGTAGGTGCATGTGGTTAGAACAAGAAGAAAAGAAATGGAAGCTAGCAAACTCACCTAAGCCGAAATGGAGATTCAAAGAGCTTGCATGTGTGTTTCTTGTAACCTAGCTTGCTTAGTCGAGCTCCCTAGCTTCTTGCTTGCCTTGATGAACCATGGAGTGATAATGATGAGCTATGGAGTCTACAATATTCAGCTAGCGCCGAGAGAGAGAGAGAAGAATGACATGGAGAGAGAAGAATGAGAGGAATTGAGATAAATGAAGGAAAAATGAAAGCTTTTGCAAATGTTGAAGCATGTGTCGGCCTTGGACATACAAATTTCAGATTTGTGTCATCAAGAAGCATGATTTTTGAATCACCTAGCTTATGTCGAGATTGGGAGCTTTGAGGAGGTCTTTGAGCTAATTTTTTTATGGATTTGTGTCATTACATTGGCATAGAATGTTAGGGGAATAATTTGAATTATGCAAAGCAAGCACAAAGCACACAAGGTGGTCGGCCAAGGCTTGAAAAATCTGAATCTTTGTCATCTTTTGAGCATTATTTAATTGTGTGTTTGCAAAAGTGCAAAAGAATAAGGAATAAAGAATGAGAATATCTAGCTTTTGGTGCAATTTCGTCTTCTACTAGGTTGAATTAGTAATTTATATTAGTTAGTGAAATTTGTAGGATTAATCAATGATTTAGTGCTTCGTGTAAGATGCTTTTTTGATTAGCGTGAGGGCACGCTTTCCTAGGTTTAGGGCATGCACTACGAGGTAGGGCACAAACTACGAGACGAATGCACGTTTTCCAAGTAAATACACGCAACCCTAAATAAATGCACGTAATTCAATGCAAGGCACATAAAACGAAACATGATTCTTAAATCTAGGTTAAGGCATGCAAATTTAGGTTAAGGCACACGAAATGAGGTATCACACGCAAATCGAGGTCGGGCCTCACATCTTTCCCTCCTTAAAATAATTTCATCCGGAAATTCAATATTACCTTTGACATAAAGCTGGATACTGTTGCTCCATCTGGTCTCGCCTTTCCCACGTTGCTTCTTCAACTCCATGATGATCCCATAACACTTTCAGCATCGGTATAAATTTGTTGCGCAACTCCCGATCTTGCTGGTCTAGGATCCGAATGGACTTCTCTTCATAAGACAAGTGCTCCCGAAGTTGCAACGGCTCTGGCTCCAAGATATGCGATGTATCAGGGTGATACTTCCGCAGCATCGAAACATGAAAGACGTTGAGAATATTGGAGAGGTTTTGGGGTAGTGCCAGGCGATATACCAATTTGCCAACCTTCTCAATTATCTCAAATGGTCCTACAAATCTCGGGCTCAACTTTCCATCCTTGCCGTGTTTAATCAGTCCCCTCTGGGGTGATATCTTCAAGAACACCTTGTCGTCAACCTCAAACTCTAGGCTCCGTCTCCGTCGGTCTGCATAACTTTTCTGCCTGCTTTGGGCAGTAAGCATCCGTTTTCGGATGAGGTGAATATTATCCACAGTCTTCATAAGTTCAGGTAGAAGGGTCGGGTCAAAAGTCTTCGTTTCACCTACCTCATCCCAGTAAATTGGGGATCGACACTTACGTCCATACAACGCCTCAAATGGGGCCATCCCGATAGTGGCCTGATAACTATTATTATAAGCAAACTCCGCTAGAGACAGATATTTCTCCCAACCTTTCCCGAAGTCTAAAACACACGCCCTCAGCATATCCTCCAGAATCTGAATAGTTCTCTCCGATTGTCCATCAGTCTGAGGGTGATAAGCCGTGCTGAAACTCAACATCGTTCCCAAAGCTTCTTGCAATCTCTTCCAAAATCGGGAAGTAAAACGAGGATCCCTATCTGATACAATACTCACAGGCACCCCGTGCAATCTTACAATCTCCACCACATACATATCTCCCAATTTCTCAGGACTATCCTCCTTGTTCATCGGTACAAAGTAGGCTGACTTAGTCAATCTATCTACTATGACCCAAACAGCATCATGACCCTTTTGTGACCTGTACAGGTCCATAACAAAGTCCATAGTTATATGTTCCCATTTCCATTGAGGAATCTCCAATTGCTGAAGTAAAACTGCTGGTCGTTGATGTTCCGCTTTGACTCTCTGGCAAGTCAAACACCGTGCCACAAACTCCGCAATCTCTCTCTTCATGTTATTCCACCAATAGTGTTGCTTAAAATCCCGATACATCTTTGTTCCGCTGGGGTGAATAGTGTATCTTGAATTATGGGCTTCTTCAAGAATCTTCTTTTTCAGCTCTGGCTCATTAGGAACACAAATCCAATTCCTAAACCTCTAAACACCATCATCATGAAACTTGAAATCTGTGTTGCTTTTTTTTATCTTCTGAAACTGTTGGTCCTTCTGTTGAGCCTCTCGTAATTTAGACAGCAAGGTCGATTGAACTTGTGTAGTGGCAAAAAGTAACCCTTTCCGAGTCAATGGTGGTTTCCACAAAAGTGTTTCCTCTAACAACTCCTGCACCTTGACTTCCAGTTTTGCCATGCTTGCTTTCCTACTTAAGGCATCTGCAACTACATTTGCTTTACCGGGCACATAATTGATTGTGCAGTTATAATCATCCAAAAGCTCCATCCACCGCCTTTGCCTCATATTCAACTCTTTTTGTGAGAACAAGTATTTCAAGCTCTTGTGATCAGTAAACACCTCAAACTTGTTACCCCACAGATAGTGCCTCCATTTCTTAAGTGCAAACACAATATCTGCTAACTCCAAATCATGCGTCGGGTAGTTCAATTCATACGGCTTCGGTTTCCTAGAAGCATACGCAATCACTTTACCATTTTGCATCAACACACAACCCAATCCTTCTTTCGAAGCATCACTATAAATTACAAAACCTTGACTCCCTTCAGGCAATGCAAGAATAGGTGCGGTAGTCAATCTTTTCTTCAATTCTTGGAAGCTGTTCTCACACATATCATCCTACATGAACTTTGTTTTCTTTTGAGTGAGCTTTGTAAGCGGTCCTACAATCTTAGAGAAATCCTTCATGAACCTCCGATAATAGCCGGCTAGACCAAGAAAACTCCGAACCTCCGTAATATTTTCCGGCTTCTTCCAAGACATCACCGCTTCTATCTTTGCTGGGTCCACTGCTATTCCCTCTTGGGATATGATATGCCCCAAAAATGCAATCTGCTGCAACCAAAATTCGTACTTGCTAAACTTTGCATACAATTGATGCTCTCGAAGTTTCTGCAGTACCAACCGCAGATGTTGTTTATGCTCAGCCTCGGATTTCGAGTATACCAAAATATCATCAATGAAGATCACCACAAATTGGTCCAAGTAGAGTTGAAACACCCTGTGCATCAAGTCCATAAAAGCTGCAGGGGCATTAGTTAGTCCAAATGGCATCACCACATATTCATAATGCCTATATCTCGTCCTGAAAGCCGTTTTAGGCACATCCTCCTTTTTGATCAGCAACTGATAGTACCATTGCCTCAAGTCGAGTTTCGAATACACTTTGGCTCCTTGAAGTTGATCAAATAACTTGTCGATCAGTGGATGCGGGTATTTATTCTTGACAGTCACTTGGTTCAATCATCGGTAATCGATGCATAGCCTCAACATTCCATCTTTCTTCTTTACAAATAGGATTAGTGCACCCCACGGAGAAGAACTTGGTTGAACAAACCCCTTCTTCAATAATCCTTGCAATTGGTCCTTCAATTCTTGTAGCTCGGCTGGTGCCATACGATAGGGAGCTTTAGATATCGGCTGGGTGCCAGGCAGTAACTCTATAATGAACTCGATCTCCTGATTTAAGGGTAAACCGGGCAATTCTTCTGGAAACACATCCGCATAGTCTTTGATCACTGGCATCTCCTCCAACTTAGCTTTGTCCGATAGCTTGTTAATGAGGTAAGCTAAGTATCCACTACACCTTTTTCTCAAGGACTTCACTGCTTTCGTAGATGAAATGATGGAACTCCCGGTGAAATCTCTTCAACCCATTACCTCCAGTATTGGTTGACCAGGTACCTGGAATGTTACAATCTTCATCCGGCAATCTAGTTAGGCATGATGCTTTGCCAACCAGTCCATCCCTAAGATGACTTCATAGTCTTGAAAAGGTAATACAATAAGATTTGCTGAGAATTCCCTATCCTTAATTTGAATTTTACATGATTTACAAGCTGAGCTAGTAACAAGTTTAGAACCCATTGGAGTACCAACTTCTACCTCGTAAGGCAAACATACAACTCGTAGTTTCACACGTTGCACACATAAGGGAGTAATAAATGAATAAGTAGCACTCGGATCAATTAGCACCCTAACAGGTTGATTCAGTATGAAGAATGTACCTTCAACAATAGTGGTCTCCTCTGGAAGCTCCTCGCACTTAATAGCATAAGCTCGAGCTTGAACTCTAGGAACTGGAGTCTTGCCTCTACCAGCTGGTTTAACCTGATTTTGTCCTGCTTGCCATTTAGGGCAATCCTTGATCTGATGCTGATCACTGCCACACCGCACACATCATCCCGACTTCTTCCAGCACTGGACCTCGGTATGCCTCTTTTTGTCACAGTAAGAACAGTTGATAGACTGAGTAGCAAGTGAACTACCTGTGGATCCGCGGGTGGAAGAGGCTGATGGTGCTTTAGTTGGGCCACGGTTATTAACTGGTATGTTCTGCCTCTGGCCCTGACTACAACTCTGGCTCTGGAATTTCCTCTGTTGACCTGGAGGCTGGTATGGTTTCTTGTTCGGTTGACTCGAACCGGCTCTATCAAGTTTCCTCTTCTCAACTCAGAAAGCAACAGCAAAGATAGCAGAATAGGTATCGAAGTCATGCGAAGCCAACTGGTCCAGAATCTCTGGCCTCAATCCCGTAGTAAATTTTCACATTTTCACCTTTGGAGTACTGACCATGTATTGAGCATAAAGGGACAGTCGGTCAAAACGAGCATTGTACTGGGCCACCGTCATGTTACCCTGGTTCAAGTGCATGAATTCGTCAATCCGTCTCTGCCTGAAAACTGCAGGTACATATTTTTCCTTGAATGCATTAACAAAATTACCCTACAAGTGAGGGGTATGATCAGTTTCCCACAGTGCCTCCACAGGGTGCCACCAATGCTCAACATCCCCGTGCAACAGAAACACAGCAAACTCCACATTTTCTTCATCAGTATAATCAAGTGGCTTGAAAATCCTCTCGATCTCAGACAGCCAAGCCTCTGCTTTCTCATCATCAGCTTCCCCATGGGATTTGGACGGGCAAAAGTTAAGGAACTCCTTCAGTCTGCTATATCTCCCAAGGTTACCAACATTCCTGTTGTTGTTGTTGTTTGCTTCATGTGCATCTTGACGTTCCATCACTCGTGACACGTGATCCATGGCATTCACCATCATGTTAAACATAGCTATGCCGTGATTAGTTTGATAAGCATCTCCGGTCTCTTGGGTTCACCACTCCTATTAGTAGTGCGGGTACTAGGGCCAGCCATCTATAGGCACAGATTACGATGCACAATTTTTTGGAATACGACAAGACAAGAATTTAATGCATAAGATATGCAACATAATATAGATATACAATTCTAGAAACAATTAAGACATGTTAATCACTTAAGCACATAGAACATAGAAGGCACAATTAACATTATCACACAACAACATATAGACAAATCATCCTAATTACCTTAGGACTTCAACCCATGGTCCGAAAGTTAAACCCGGCTTAAGCAATCTAAGCTCTGATATCATTCTTTCTTCTATAAGGTGTCACGCCCCAACCCGACCTATAACGGTTAGACTAGGGTGTGATGTCACGCCCCAACCCGACCTATAAAGGTTAGACTAGAGTGTGATC
Organism: Ehretia macrophylla; assembly: GCA_037974665.1. Lineage (NCBI taxonomy): Eukaryota > Viridiplantae > Streptophyta > Magnoliopsida > Boraginales > Ehretiaceae > Ehretia > Ehretia macrophylla. The sequence continues at coordinate 15,923,854 of CM075764.1, read as the reverse complement.
TAAACATTCAAGTCATGTCTCGTACTCAATCGTTCATAAAAGTTTAACACTTAACGTTTAGCCTAGGCTCCACAATTTTTTTGAAAACCCGGCAGCATAACGGCTATAATTGGGCTATTTAGTTTGACCTAGCTCTCTAAACTCCTCAAAATTTCCAATCTCAATTTCATTTCCAACTTAGATTACTATTTACCATCAATTGAAACGCCTATTAGTTATCTCGATGTCTCGTTTGATTAATAACCTAGCATGATACTATGTCTCGTTTGTTTGTTAATCCTCGTTACAAAAGTACCTGTTGGTCTTAGCTTAACAATGGGTACCTGCTTAAGATTGGATAGGTTCGTTTTACTTAGTCCTTACTTGATACTTCATAATCCTATGATAGATACTAACCAGTAATGATAACAAAACGACCATAGTAGTGTTTGTCTAGTTATTATCAGTACAAGCCAAAATTAAACCGCAAATTACAACAGGGGTTTTTTACATTACAAACATCAAGCAACATGAAAAGAAATAGTCTTCAATCAACATAGTGTTCACAATGGCCATAATCAAGCAAATCACATAGGACAAACAATCATTCCAAGGAATCATCGTTAGGCACGTCGTCCTCGGGTACCTGTTCTTGATCTTCTTCACCTGAGATGATAAAAGAGGGTGAGTCCTTATGAACTCAGCGAGGGAGAACGAGAAATAGGTTTTGAAACTCATTTTTTCGGTTCAACCTATGAAAACCTTTTTTGCAAGCATGAATATATCACAAGTAAGTACAGGACATAATATAAAAGTAAAGGAACAGAATTACCCATCTTTCTTTCCCGAGGTCCTCTAGGAACCAAGCAAGAGTACTTATACACATAGTGAAAAGGATACGGTGAGCTTTTGCTCTCGATTCATTTATGGTATCAGTTGTTGCGGCCGACTTCAAATCATCCCCTTATCACGCCAAATGGGTGTACTCCGGATGTAACCCGAAATCCTACGACCTAACTCTCCAAGGAAGTCTAGCCCCAAGCGAGAGAGGGAATTGGACAATGGAAGTCATGGTTGTACCGACAAGCCCGATGCCGCCCGGTGTGCATGAACATTACTATGCCAGAATAAAAGGTTGTAACCTTGTATGCAATGCACATTTATGACATTTAATATATCACATTAGGAGGACAACAAAATAGGTTGCCTCTGAGCAATCATAAGATTGCACATTGACAAGTAAACAAGCGAGGCACGATAAGACAAGTAATTTCACTTGGAAGGCACATGGAGTTATATGAACATTAAACGGGCAGCCATGTAACGCTTGTAAATCAAGTCATACTACTCATTTCAAGGTTCACGTAATCAAATAATAAGATTATTCATCATGCAACGACATCTATGTGGGACCGGGTGCAAGAAAATCCTACTTATCAACATGTAATCATCGAAAGCATATTTAGGGCTACAAGGGAAACTATGGGCAGCCTACTAAACACATGATGAAACACAACATCCAAAGGATCGACACTTAGCAAGTTTACCTAGATACTAGAGTTCCAATTCGTGCTTACCCGTGCGATTAAGCCCCAAGTCATCTCAAGATCAAACTCAAGCCATGCATCGATTAATTCAAACACCCTCAAGTATTCAAAACAGTTCACACAACATCTCAATGCCACAATCCCAAGCATTTAATACAACAAGAGAAGCTACAATAATTTTTCTAAGCATATCACTAAGTGAAACCCTCACTGCAATGGACTGTTTTCTCACAATCATTAAGACAAGAAAACAATCTCCAATTCTAGTAAACAAGATTTCAAATTAAAGCTTAGGAGGTGAGCTAAATTCAAAAACAAACCTTGTATCATTTGGAGTTTGGGTTCAATAGTTATCGCTAAAACAGTGGAATTGCACAAAACTGTCCAGATTTGCACACATTTCAATACTTGTCATTTTTGAGATCCTTAGGGTCAGATTTAGCCTTAGTCCATTTCTGGAAAAAATGTCCAGAACTGAAAAACATAGGAGTACGCCAAATCTCATGCATTCTGGATATCAATTACTAAGTCAAAACTGGTTCGTTCTACAAGGTCAGTGAATCTGCCAAACCCTGATTCATTCTTCCAGCCTTTCCAGATTTGGACACATTTTAATAATTTGCTATTTTGAGGACCATAGAGTCAAAATTCGCTTTGGCATATTTCTGTGAAAAATGTTCAGAACTGGCAAGAATAGTCACCTACCAATTTTCACGCATTTGTAACATCATTTACCTAGCCAAAATCATCTCGCACCAACAAGACAGAAAGATGTCACATGCACGATTTCATCTATCATCACATTCTAGCCCAAAATCTTGTCATGCATGTTTATAAAAGTTCCTGAACACACATATATCTCAAGTACATAAGTAAAGATATACATTTAAGAGCATGCATGTGGTTTTTTGAAAGATTTTCAAGAAGTTTTAGCCCTCACCTTAGCAAAACAACAAGAAGATGCACAAGACTCTTGGTGAAGCACAAAGTTGACCTTTTTCCTTGCTTAGCCGAGACACCACTCGATTTTTCTCAAATTTCCTAGCTTAGTAACCAAGTTCTTAGTAGGTGCATGTGGTTAGAACAAGAAGAAAAGAAATGGAAGCTAGCAAACTCACCTAAGCCGAAATGGAGATTCAAAGAGCTTGCATGTGTGTTTCTTGCAACCTAGCTTGCTTAGTCGAGCTCCCTAGCTTCTTGCTTGCCTTGATGAAACATGGAATGATGATGATGAGCTATGGAGTCTACAATATTCAGCTAGGGCTGAGAGAGAGAGAGAAGAATGAACGGGAGAGAGAAGAATGAGAGAAATTGAGAGAAATGAAGGAAAAATGAAAGCTTTTGCAAATGTTGAAGCATGTGTCGGCCTTGGGCATACAAATTTCAGATTTGTGTCTTCAAGAAGCATGATTTTTGAATCACCTAGCATGGGAAATGAGCTTATGTCGAGATTGGGAGCTTTGAGGAGGGTTTTGAGCTAATTTTTTATTGCTTTGTGTCATTACATTGTCATAGAATGTTTGGGGAATAATTTGAATTATGCAAAGCAAGCACAAAGCACACAAGGTGGTCGGCCAAGGCTTGAAAAATCTGAATCTTTGTCATCTTTTGAGCATTATTTAATTGTGTGTTTGGAAAGTGCAAAAGAATAAGGAATAAAGAATGAGAATGTCTAGCTTTTAGTGCAATTTCGTCTTCTAGTGGGTTGAATTAGTAATTTAATATTAGTTAGTGGAATTTGTAGGATTAATTATTGATCTAGTGCTTCGTGTAAGATGCTTTCTTGATTAGCGTGAGGGCACGCTTTCCTAGGTCTAGGGCACGCACTACGAGGTAGGGCACGAACTACGAGACGAATGCATATTTCTCAAGTAAATGCACGCAACCCTAAATGAATGCACGTAATTCAATGCAAGGCACATAAAACAAAACATGATTCTTAAATCTAGGTTAAGGCACGCAAATCTAGGCTAGTGCACACGAAATGAGGTATCGCACACAAATCGTGGTCGGGCCTCACATGTGATCTAAACAATCAAGTCATATCTCGTACTTAATTGTTCGTGAAAGTTTAACACTTAACGTTTTAGCCTAAACTCGAAAATTTTCGAAAAAGCTGGCGGCATAACAGTTGTAATTGGGCTCTTTAGTTTGACCTAATTCTCAAAACGCCTCAAAATTTCCAATCTCAATTTCATTTCTAACAAAGATTACTATTTACCATCAATTGAAATGCCTACTAGTTGTCTCGAAGTCTCATTTGATTAATAACCTAGCATGATACTATGTCTCGCTTGTTTGTTAATCCTCGTTACAAAGGTACTTGTTGATCTTAGCTTAACAATGAGTACCTGCTTAAGATTGGATAGGTTCATTTTACTTAATCCTTACCTGATACTTCATAATCCTATGATGGATTGGATACTAGTTAATAGCGATAGCAAAAACGACCATAGTAGTATCTATCTAGTTATTATCAGTACAAGACAAAATTAGACCCCAAATTACAACGGGGGTCTTTTACATTACAATAGCAAGCATCGTAAGAAATGAAATAGTCTTCAAGCAACATATTGTTCACAAAATGGCCATAGTCACGTAAGGCACGTAGGGCAAGTAATCATTCCAAGGAATCATCATTAGGCACGTCGTCCTCGGGTACCTGTTCTTGGTCTTCTTCATCTGAGATGATAAAAGAGGGTGAGTCTTTATGAGCTCAGCGAGGGGAGAACGAGAAATAAGTTTTGAAAATCATTTTTCGGTTTAACTTATGAAAACCTTTTTTGCAATGAATATATCACAAGTAAGTACATAATATAATATAAAAGTAAAGGAACACAATTACCCGTCTTTCCTCCCCGAGGTCCTCTAGGAACCAAGCGAGAGTACTTATACACATAGTGAAAAGGATACGGTGAGCTTTTGCTCTCGATTCATTTCCAGTATCAGTTGTTGCGGCCGACTTCAAATCATCCCCTTATCACGCCAAATGGGTGTACTCCGGATGTACCCCGAAATCCTACGACCCAACTCTCCGAGGAAGTCTAGCCCCCAAGCGAGAGAGGGAATTGGACAATAGTAGTCACGGTTGCACCGGCAAGCCCGATGCCGCCCGGTGTGCGTGAACGCTACCACACCAGAATGAAAGGTTGCAACCTTGTATGCAATGCACATTTATGACATTTAATATATCACATTCGGAGGACAACAAAGTAGGTTGCCTCCGAACTATCATAAGATTACACATTGACAAGTAAACAAGCGAGGCACGATATGACATGCAGTTTCACTTATAAAGCACATAGAGTTATATGAATATTAAACGGGCAGCCATGTAACACACGTAAATCAAGTCATATAACTCATTTCAAAGTTCACGTAATCAAATAATAAGATTATTCATCATGCAACGACATCTACGTGGGACCGAGTGTAAGAAAAGCCTACTTATCAACATATAATTATCGAAAGCATATTTAGGGATACAAGGGAAACTATGGGCAGCCTACTAAACACATAATCAAACACAATATCCATAGGATCAACAATTAGCGAGTTTACCTAGTTACTAGGGTTTCAATTCGTGTTTACCTGTGCGATTAAGCCCCAAGTCATCTCGTAATTAAGCTCAAGCCATGCATTGATTAAATTAAACACCCTTAAGCATTCAAAACAGTCCACACAACATCCAAATGCCACAATCCCAAGCATTTAATACAACAAGGGAAGCTACATTAAATTTTCTAAGCACATCAATAGGTGAAACCCTCACTGCAATGGACTGTTTTCTCACAATCTTTAAGACAATCAAACAATATCCAATTACAGTGAACAAGATTTCAAATTAAAGCTTAAGGAGTGAACTAAATTCAGAAACAAACCTCGCATCATTTGGAGTTCGGGTTCAAGAGTTATAGCCAAAACAGTGAGACTACACAAAACTGTCCAGATTTGCACACATTTCAATACTTGTCATTTTTCAGGGCCTTAGGGTCAGATTTAGCCTTAGTCCATTTCTGACAACAATGTCCATAACTGAAAAATATAGCTGTACACAAAATTTCATGAATTTTTTTATCATTTACTAAGTCAAAACTGGTTCATTCTACAAGGTCAGTGAATCTGCCAAAACTTACTTCATTTTTCCAGACTTTCCAGATTTGGACACATTTTGATAATTAGCCATTTTTAGGACCTTAGAATCAAAATTAGCTTTGGCCTATTTCTTCGAAAAGTGTTTAGAACTGGCAAAACTAGTTACCTACCAATGTTCACGCATTTTCAACATCTTTTACCTTGTCAAAATCACCTCGCACCAACAAGATAGAAGGCTGTCACATACACGATTTCATCTATCATCATATTCTAGCCAAGAATCTTGCCATGCATGTTTATAAAAGCTCATGAACACACATATATCTCAAGTACTGAAGTAAAGATAAACATTTAAGGGCATGCATGTGGTTTTTTGAAAGATTTTCAAGAAGTTTTAGCCCTCACCTTAGCAAAACAACAAGAGGATGCACAAGACTCTTGATGGTTGCACAAGATTGACTCTTTTCCTCGGTTAGCCGAGACACCACTCGATTTTCTCTAATTTCCTAGCTTAGTAACCAAGTACTTAGTAGGTGCATGTGGTTAGAACAAGAAGAAAAGAAATGGAAGCTAGCAAACTCACCTAAGCCGAAATGGAGGTTCAAAGAGCTTGCATGTGTGTCTTTTGCACTCTAGCTTTGCTTGGTTGAGTTCCTTCGTTGCTAGGAAGTCTTGAAGAGCCTTAGGATGAAGAACTTAGCTATAGAGTCTACAATATTCAGCTAGGGCCGAGAGAGAGAGAGAAGAATGAGAAGGAGAGAGAGAAATGTGAGAAAGAAAGAAAGAATGAAAGAAAAAAAATGAAAGCTTGCTAGGTTTGATGCATATGTCGGCCTAGGGCCTTCCAAAATCAGAATTTTGTGTCTTCAAGAAGCATAATTTGAATCACCTAGCATGGGCAAGGAGCTTATGTCGAGATTTGGAGTTTTGAGGAGGGTTTTGAGCTAATATTTTTTTGCTTTGTGTCATAGAATTGTCATAGAATGTTTGGGGAATAAATTTTGAAATTGGATTGCATGCACAAAGCTTCTAGTGGTCGGCCAAGCCTTGTGCTAAATCTGATTTTTTTTGTCATGTTCAAGGCTTATTTTATTGTGTGTTTGGGATATGCAAAGAATAAAGAATAATGAATAAAGAATGTCTAGCTTTCTGTGAGATTTTGTCTTCTAGTGCATTGGCTTAGCATTTTAATATTAGTTAGTGGAGTTTGTAGGATTAATTGGTGATCTAGTGCTTCATGTAAGATGCTTTCTTGATTAACGTGTGGGCACACTTTCCTAAGTTTAGGGCACGCACTACGAGACAAGGCACAAACTACTAGACGAATGCACGTTTTTCAAGTAAATGCACGCAACCCTAAATGATTACACGTAATTTAATGCAAGGCAACAAAACGAAACATGATTCTTAAACCTAGGTCAAGGCATGCAAATCTAGGTTAGGGCACACGAAATGAGGTATCGTACGCAAATCGAGGTCGGGCCTCACAGCAGCCGAGCAGGCATTTTGCCCCCGTCGTAGATCTCTCAGAGAGCTTTCCAATGGTATACTGTGTGGCGCATAACTCCTTACGGATCAAAGGTTATGGGCACCAAAGCGACGGAGACTTGGTCACAAGCCCTATGCCCTCAGTTTGCGAGCCCAGCCTCTACGTGAAGCAAAGTTGTCTTGCCCAAGGTGCCGTGGGATTCGGTACTAGAAATGTGGTGGATAAAGAATCTTGGCAACCCTAACCGGGGCAAAAAAAATTTAAAAGTAGGATCTAACACGAGGACTTCCCAAGGGGTCACGCATCCTAGCACTACTCTCGCCCAAGCACGCTTAACTTCGGAGTTTTGAGGAGATCTGGTGCATTAGTACTAGTATGATCGCACCCGTCATGTTGAGGACGCAAATCCTTTATGTGTTGACGGTTCACAGTCCCAGCCCAGAGAGATGGCCAATTCAAAAGACCCAAAGGGCTTAACGACAACCCATCCGCTTCAACAACGCAGCATCCTCGTAAGACCTTATATCGATGCATTGTAGGGCCCTGACATATCCTGTGAGTTAGGTTGTCGTCCTTTTAACAGGTCACAACGTACGATCCGGGACAAAAAAATAGAGCAAAAGAAGAAAAGTGGACCGAAACTGATGAAAATATTTGATTTTGGGCTCCAAAAATGGGCACAGCCGAGCAGACTTGCTACCCCCGTCGTATAGCTCTTGGAGAGCTTTCCAACGGTATGCTGTGCATCACGTAACTCCTTACAGATTAAAATTTATGGGCACTGTAGCAACAGAGACCTGGTCACATGCCCCACGCCCTCAGTTTGCGAGCCCAGCCTCTACGTGAAGCGAACTTGTCTTGCCCAAGGTGCCGTGGGATTCGGTAATAGAAATATGGGGGTTAAAGTATCTTGGCAACCCTAACCGAGGCAAAAAAAATTGAAAATGGGGGGTACAACACGAGGACTACCCGGGGGGTCGCCCATCCTAGTACTACTCTCACCCAAGCACGCTTAACATCGGAGTTCTGATGGGATCCAGTGCATTAGTGCTAGTATGATCGCACCCGTCATGTTGTGGGCCCAAATCCTTTCTGTGTCAACGGTTCACAGTCCTAGCCCAGAGAGATGGCCCATTCAATTGGCCCAAAGTGCTTAACGACAACCCATCCACTTCAACAACGCAGCATCCTCGCAAGACGTGATATCGACGCGTTGTAGGGCCCTCTAATGTCCCGCGAGTTAGGTTGTCGTCCTTTTAACAGCTCTCGACATACGATCCGGGATGCAAAAACAGAGCAAAAGAAGAAAAGTCACCCGAAAATGATGAAAACTTTTGATTTTGGACTCCAAAAACGCGCGCAGCTGAGCAGGCTTGCTGCCCCCGTCGTAGAGCTCTTGGAGAGCTTTCCAACTGTATGTTGTGCGCCACATAACTCCTTACGGATCAAAAGTTATGGGCACCGGAGCGACAGAGACCTGGTCACAAGCCCTATGCCCTCGGTTTGCGGGCCCTGCCTCTACGTGAAGTGAAGTTGTCTTGTCCAAGGTGCCGTACGATTCAGTAATAGAAATGGGGGGGATAAAGAATCTTGGCAACCCTAACCGAGGCAAAAGAAATTGAAAAAGAGGGTGCAACACGAGGACTTCCCAGGGGGTCACCTATCCTAGTACTACTTTCGCCAAAGCACGCTTAACTTCGGAGTTCTAATGGGATTTGGTGCATTAGGGCTGGTATGATCGCACCTGTCACGTTGAGGGCACAAATCCTTTATGTGTTGACAGTTCACAGTCCCAACCCAGAGAGATGGCCCATTCAAAAGACCCAATGGGCTTAACGACAACCCATCCACTTCAACAACCTAGCATCCTCATAAAACGTGATATCGACGCGTTGTCGGGCCTTGTAATATCCCGCGAGTTAGGTTGTCGTCCTTTTAATAGCTCACAACGTACGATTCGGGACGGAAAAATAGCGCAAAAGAAGAAAAGTGGCCCGAAACTGATGAAAATGTTCAATTTTGGGCTCCAAAAATGGGCACAACACAGTAGGCTTGATGCCCCCATCGTAGAACTCCCGGAGAGCTTTCCAACGGTATGTTGTGCGTTGCGTAACTCCTTACAGATCAAAAGTTATGGGCACCGGAGCGATAGTGTGATAACCCGAACCCGGCATGCATTTAATGGCATTTAATTATATTTAATTAAGTGTTATCTTAGATGTTAGCATTGAATTTTGTGTTTATTTTTAGATTAAACATTCATTTCTAGCATTATTTTCATATTTCTTTTAGAAGTAATTAAATAATACTTGAGTTAATTATTTTAACGGAATATCAACTACTTTTCATATTTATGTTAATCGGTTTTATTTTTCTTGCACCTTAATGCTTGATTTTCAATTAAAAGAAAAGTAGCTCCGAGCCGGAGTAAATTTTGAACTATGCTACTTTTTGAAAATTATATTTTCTTAAATTTTTTGAGATTTAATTGTTATTCTTTTATTGTCGCAAAGTGCATTGCATTTCGAGAGCGATAGTTAGAGAGTATTTTCTAGTCCTCAGCAAATAGTGAAAACTAGTATTTAGTGTTTTAATTTTAGTATTTTAGTTGTTGTTGATTAGATTTAAAATAGTGCTAGTTGTTTAAGCTTTAAAATGCCTAAAATAAGCCTATTTGACCAATTTTTAAGTTAGTTGACCAAGCCTTGACCAATTGACTTGTTGTCATCTTTTAGCATAGCTTAAAATAGCACAAAATAAAATTAAAAAAAACAAAGCTGAAACAGAAACAAGGGTTGGCCAAAAATACAAAGAAAGAAAAAAAAAAGGATTTTCAAGCCAAATCTTCAAATCTTGGCGTGAGCTTGCACGGGGTGGTTTTCGAGGCATCCAACGAGGTTTTCCTAGCATCTAGGAGCATCTAAGGTGAGGGTTTTATCGTTATTTGCGCATTTGAAATTATTGTACCTAAACTTTAATTTTTGTGATTTAATCGTAGGTTGTTATTTTATCCGTTTCGTTGCTTGAAGAATGTTCCCTAGCAATTGTAGAACATGTATTTATAGCTTTTTAACATTTTCTGCGGTTGAATATCAAAATTGCAATTTAGATTGATAATTGAATAGTGAATTATGAATAGTAAACCCCCGTTTCAATGAAGTTACTCCGTTATGTGTTCTGTTGATGTAAGAAGGTGCTAGATATGCTAGAATGCCTAAATGTGTGGTTTAATTGGATTGTGTAATAGAAAAATAGAGGAAAATGGCATAGAGAAAGTTGGGGTCGTTTAGGTCAAGTTTGGCATTTTATCATTTTGCGTGATGGCATTGTCTCGGGAGGCCATGGAAGCTCTTTTGGTGCGGTTATGGTGTTGGTTGGGTGTTTGGTTAGAGTAGCGGTAGTTCAAATGAGCAAAGGGAGAAATCGGGGCTTTGAGTGATTTCTAGGGTTAAGTAGGGTTTCGGGGTCTTTAGACGTGCCTTATGGTGACCTAGGAGGATTGGTGAAGTCGGTTTCCAAAACTCGTGGCTCGTTAGAAAGTAGTAGCGTTTTAAAAGTTGGGGTCATTTTGTGATTTTGTGGGTTTTCATAGTGTAATGCCTATAGAATGCTTAATATTGCTTGTTATGCTTGTTAAAGTTGATTATGATTGAATTTGTATATCAATTGTTGATAATGTTTGTTAGTGTTGTTCTTGTTACTTTATTGATTGTAATTGCTTATTGTGTGCTTATTGTATCGCATGTTGTTACTGACTTGCACTTCAGTGCCTTGCTCGATTGTCGTTAAATATCTTGTATTGCATTGCATAAGTGTCAGGCGCGTGAGTGATGGGCCTGTCAGGGTAGCATCGGGTTGCCAGTGTTGGTTGCTCTAGCTCCGTGTCCTATTCCCTTTCCCGCTTGGGTTGCCGCCTAGGGAGTTTTGGGTCGTAGAATTGACAAAGTATGTCTGAAATACTCTAACGAAAGTTATAAGGTGGGTGAGCCGGCACATCATCGTTAAAGTCATCGGAATCGTGATCGGTATATTGCTCGTTTGAGAGAACCATAGCCTTCAGAGTGTGGTATAGTTTTGAATGGTTGTGTTAATGCTTTTATTAATTGGTTATTGTATTGATTGTTTATATTGAATCCTTGCTTGTCAATTATATTGCTTAGCTGTACCTATTTGCATTGCATGACTTTCTTTCTCTCCACCTCGATAACTGTCTCGCCTTCACTGAGTATACGTGTTGTGTATACTCACTCCTCAATACCACATTTCAAGAAATGCCATGTTAGCTGGAAAGTTCGTGCTTGAAGAGTTATCTTGCGTGCTATGTGTGTTGAGTTGTCAAAGATGCAAAGATGTATGTTCATGTGTTGTATGTATTTATTGTTAAAAGGAATGTAATTTAAATTCAACTAGGCAATTGAGGTAGAATGAAAAGCTAGTTATGTATCTAGTTAGTATAGCTTAACTTTAATGCATGTTTGTATTGCTTAAAGAAAAGTTAGAATAGTCTGGGTACTTGGAATTGTATATTTACTTGTGTTTAATTGTTGAGAACCAAGGCTCGGATGGCCTTGAGGAAGTTTTGTATGGTTGGACACGGTGCTGGTCCACTTATATGCTATTACAGGTTTTACATTTTGCCTAGAAACAGGAGACTCTGTCCGTCTTTCCCTAAAATTTTGACCGGGTTTAGAATTGGGTTGTGAATAGATTGATTGATAGAACTCCCGGTCTCGAGAGTGATCGGGGGGTTACAGACAGAGACCTGGTCACAAGCCTTACGCCCTCAGTTTGCGAGCCCAGCCTCTACGTGAAGCGAAGTTGTCTTTCCCAAGGTGCCGTGGGATTCGGTAATAGAAATATGGTGGATAACGTATCTTGGCAACCCTAACCGGGGCAAAAAAAATTGAAAATGGGGGTGCAACAAGAGGACTTCCAAGGGGGTCACCCATCCTAGTACTACTCTCGCCCAAGCACGCTTAACTTCGGAGTTCTAATGGGATCCGGTGCATTAGTGCTGGTATGATCGCACCCGTCATGTTGAGGGCACTATTCCTTTATGTGTTGACGGTTCACAGTCCTAGCCCAAAGAAATGGCCAATTCAAAAGGCCCAATGGGCTTAACGACAACCCATCTGCTTCAACAATGCAGCATCCTCGCAAGACGTGATATCGACACGTTGTAAGGCCCTCTAATGTCCCGCGAGTAAGGTTGTCGTCCTTTTAACAGCTCACAACGTAAGATCCGGGACGGAAAAATAGAGCAATAGGATAAAAGGGGCCCGAAACTGATGAAAAAGTTCAATTTTGGGCTCCAAAAACGGACACAGACGAGCAGGCTTCCTGCCCCCATCGTAGAGCTCTAGGAGAGCTTTCCAATGGTATTTTATGCACCGCGTAACTCCTCACGGATCAAAAGTTATCGGCACCGGAGCGACGGAGACCTGGTCACAAGCCTTACGCCCTCGGTTTGCGGGCCTAGCCTCTACGGGAAGCGAAGTTGTATTGCCCAAGGTGTCATGGGATTCGGTAATAGAAATGTGGTAGATAAAATACCTTGCCAACCCTAACTGGGGCAACAAAAATTGAAAAGGGGGTGCAACACAGGGATTCCGAGGCAGTCACCCATCCAAGTACTACTCTCGCCCAAGCACTCTTAACTTCGGAGTTCTAATAGGATCCGGTGCATTAGTGCTGGTATGATCGCAACCGTTATGTTGAGGGCACAAATCCTTTATGTGTTGAGGGTTCACAGTCCCAGCCCAAAGTGATGGCCCATTCAAAAGGCCCAATGGGCTTAACGACAACCTATCCGCTTCAACAACACAGCAACCTCGCAAGACGTGTTATCGACACATTGTAGGGCCCTCTAATATCCCGCGAGTAGAGGTGTCGTCCTTTTAACAGCTCACAACATAGGATCCGGGACGAAAAATAGAGCAATAGGAGAAAAGTGGCCCAAAACTGATGAAAAGGTTTGATTTTGGGCTCCAAAAACGGACACAGCCGAGCAGGCTTGCTGCCCCTATCGTAGAGCTCTCGGAGAGCTTTCCAATGGTATGCTGTGCACAGCGTAACTCCTTACGGATCAAAAGTTATGGGCACCGGAGCGACGAAGACCTAGTCACAAGCCTTATGCCCTCGGTTGGCGGGCCCAGCCTTTACGTGAAGCGAAGTTGTATTGCCCAAGGTGTCGTGGGATTCGGTAATAGAAATGTGGTGGATAAAGTACCTTGCCAACCCTAACCGGGGCAACAAAAATTGAAAAGTGGGGTGCAACACGGGGACTTCCCAGGCGGTCACCCATGCAAGTACTACTCTCGCCAAGCACTCTTAACTTTGGAGGTCTGATAGGATCCGGTGCATTAGTGCTGGTATGGTCGCAACCGTCATGTTGAGGGCACAAATCCTTCGTGTTGAGGTTCACAGTCCCAGCCCAAAGTGATGGCCCATTCAAAAGGCCCAATAGGCTTAACAACAACCCATCCGCTTCAACAATGCAGCATCCTCAAAAGACGTGATACTGACGCATTGTAAGGCCATGTAATATCGCGCGACTTAGGTTGTCATCCTTTTAACAGCTCACAACGTACGATCCAGGACGGAAAAACAGAGCAAAAGAAGAAAAGTAGCCCGAAACTAATGAAAATGTTCCATTTTGGGCTCCGAAAATAGGCGCATCCGATCAGGCTTGCTGCCCCCATCGTAGAGCTCTCAGAGAGCTTTCCATTGGTATATTGTGCGCCGTGTAACTCCTTACGGATCAAAAGTTATGGGCACCGGAGCGATGGAGACCTGGTCACAAGCCCTACACCCTCAGTTTACGGGACCAGCCTCTACGTGAAGCGAAGTTTCCTTGTCCAAGGTACCGTGGGATTCGGTAATAGAAATGTGGTGGATAAAGAATCATCCCAACCCTAACCGGGGAAAAAAAAATTGAAAAGGGGGGTGCAACACGAGGACTTCCCAGGGGGTCACCCATCCTAGTACTATTCTCGCCCAAGCATGCTTAACTTCGGAGTTCTGATGGGATCCAGAGCATTAGTGCTAGTATGATTGCACCCGTCATGTTGTGGGCACAAAACCTTTATGTGTTGACAGTTCACAGTCGCAGCCTAGAGAAATGGCCCATTCAAAAGGACCAATGGGTTTAACGACAACCCAACTGCTTCAACAACCCAGCATCCTCATAAAACGTGATATCGGCTCACTGTAGGGCCCTGGAATATCACGCGAGTTAGGTTTTCGTCTATTTAACAGCTAACAACGTTTGATCCGGGATGGAAAAAATAGAGCAAAAGAAGAAAAGTGGCCGGAGATTAATGAAACCGTTCGATTTTGGACTCCAAAGTCGGGCGCAGCCGAGCAGGCTTACTGCCCCTGTTGTAGAGCTCCTGGAGAGCTTTCTAATGTTATGTTGTGCATCGCGTAACTCCTTACGAATCAAAAGTTATGGGCACCGGAGCGACGGAGACCTGGTCACAAGCCCCACGCCCTCGGTTTGCGGGCCCAGCCTCTACGTGAAGCGAAGGTGTCTCGCCGAAGGTGCCGTGGGATTCGGCAATAGAAATTTGGTGGAATAAGTATCTCAGCAACCCTAACCGGGGCCACAAAAATTGAGAAGGGGGGTCCAACACGAAAAGTTCCCAAACGGTCACCCATCCTAGTACTACTCTCGCCCAAGCACACTTAACTACGGAGTTCTGATGGGATCCAGTGCATTAGTATTGGTATGATCGGACCCGTCATGTTGAGGGTACAAAAACTTTATGTGTTGACGGTTCACACTCCCAACCCAGTGAGATGGCCACTTCAAAAGACCCAATGGGCTTAACGACAACCCATCAGCTTCAACAACACGGCATCCTCGTAAGACGTTATATCGACATGTTGTAGGGCCCTGTAATATCCCGCGAGTTAGGTTGTCGTCCTTTTAATAGCTCACGACGCACGATCTGAGACGATAAAATAGAGCAAAAGAAGAAAATTAGGCCAAAACTGATGAAAACATTCGATTTTGGGCTCCAAAAATGGACAGAGCTGAGCGGGCATGTTGCCCCCATCACAGAGCTCTCGGAGAGCTTTCCAACGGCATGCTGCGCGTCGTGTAACTCCTTACGGATCAAAAGTTATGGGCTCAGGAGCGACGGAGACCTGGTCACAAGCCCTATGCCCTCAGTTTGCAGGCCCAGCCTCTACGTGAAGCGAAGTTGTCTGGCCCAAGGTGCCGTTGGATTTGGTAATAGAAATATGGTGGATAAAGTATCTTGCAACCCTAACCGGGGCAAAAAAAATTGAAAAAGAGAGGTGCAACCCGAGGACTTTCCAGGGGGTCACCCATCCTAGTACTACTCTCGCCCAAGCACGCTTAACTTCAGAGTTCTGATGGGATCCGATACATTAATGCTGGTATGATCGCACTCGTCATGTTGTGGGTACAAATCCGTTATGTGTTGACAGTTCACAGTCCCAGCGTAGAGAGATGGCCCATTCAAAAGGCCCAAAGGGCTTAACGACAACCCATCCACTTCAACACGCAACATCTTCGCAAGATGTGATATCGACGCGTTGTAGGGCCCTCTAATGTCCCACGAATTAGGTTGTCGTCCTTTTAACAACTCACGACGTATGATCCGGCACAGAAAAACAAAGCAAAAGAAAAAATGTGGCCCAAAAATGATGAAAACGTTCAATTTTGGGCTCCAAAAAGGGGTGCAGCCTAGCAGGCTTGTTGCCCTCGTCATAGAGCTCTCGGAGAGCTTTCCAACGGTATGATGTGCGACGCGTAACTCCTTACAGACCAAAAGTTATGGGCACCGGAGTGACGGACACTTGGTCACAAGCTCTATGCCCTCGGTTTGCGGGCCCAACCTCTACGTGTAGCGAAGTTGTCTTGCCCAAGGTGCAGTGGGATTCGGTAATAGAAATGTGGTGGATAATGTATCTTGGCAACTCTAATAGGGGCAAAAAAAAAATTGAATAGGGGGGTGCAACACGAGGACTTCCCAAGGGGTCACCCATCCTAGTACTACTCTCTCCCAAGCACGCTTAACTTCGTAGTTCTTATGGGATCTGGTGCATTAGTGCTTGTATGATCGCACACGTCATGTTGAGGGCACAAATCTTTTATGTGTTGACAGTTCACAATCCCAGCCCAGAGAGATGGCCCATTCAAAAGGCCTAATGGGCTTAACGACAGCCCATCCGCTTCAACAACGCAGCAACCTCGTAAGATGTAATATCGACGTGTTGTAGGGCCCAGTAATATCTAGTGAATTAGGTTGTCGTCCTTTTAACAGCTCAGTACGTACGATCTGGGATGGAAAAACCAAGCAAGAAAAGAAAAGTGGCCTGAAACTGATGCAAACATTCTCATTTTGGGCTCCAAAAACAGGAGCAGCCGAGCAGGCTTGTTGCCCCTATCGTAGAGCTCTTGGAAAGCTTTCCAACGGTATGTTGTGTGATGCGTAACTCCTTACAAATCAAAAGTTATAGGCACCTAAGCGACAGAGACATGGTCACATGCACTATGCCCTCGGTTTGTAGGCCTAGCCTCTACGTGAAGCGAAGTTGTGTGATGCCCCGAACCTGGCATGTATTCAATAGCATTTAAAGTTAATTTAAATTGCATTTTATTGACCTTTCACCTTCTTTGACCAACTAGTTGACTTTTTATCTACATTGACCAACTAGGACAATGTGAAAATTTTTGAAATGTTTAATAAAGGGCAAACTTGGGATTAGAAATAAAAAAATGCAATGTTAAGTTAGTCAAATTTTGGGTCAATTTTGGAATTAAATCTGAACCAATTGGGGAAGAGTTAGGTAGCAGATTATATATGGTTGGAAAGCTCTATGAGTCTAGTTTCTGAGGCTTCAAACCGTTCGTGAATTGGAGTTTTCTAGAAGAAGTTATGGCCGTTTTCGTAAGGTCGCGTATAGCTGTGTTGGTTTAGCGGGTTGACCGAATCTTTGACCTTTGACTTGTCTTTTTTTTTTTTTCCTAAATAAGCAGAATTGCACACGAAAAAACAAAGAAAAAAAAAGCTTGAAACCATGAGGAAAAGAAGGAGAAAAAAAAAAAGAAAATCTCAACTTCAAATCTTCGATTCTTCGCGTGGGCTTGTGCGGGGTGGTTTCCGAGGCACTCTACGAGGTTTTCCTAGCGTCTAGGAGCGTCTAAGGTGAGGGTTTCATCGTTATTTACGCATTTGAAATATTTGTATCTAAACTTTGATTTTTGGATTTTATGCGTAGATTGTTGTTTTAATCGTTTTGTTGCTTAAAGAATGTTCCTTGTTGATTGTAGAACATGTATTTATAGCTTTTTAACATTTTCTGCGGTTAAATATTGGAATTGAAATATAAATTGTGTGATGAATAGTAAATTGTGAATAGTAAACCCACGTTTCGATGGAGTTGCTCCTTTACGCGTTCTGTTGATGTAGGAAGATGCTATATGCTAGAATGCCTAAATGTGTGGTTTAATTGGAATGTGTAATGGAAAAACGGAGAAAAACGGCTTAGTGAAAGTCGGGGTCGTTTAGGTCGAGTTTGGTATTTTCTCGTTTTGCGTGTTGGCATTGTTTCGGGAGGCCATGGAAGCACTTTTGGTGCGATTATGGCATTGGTTGGGTGTTTGGTTGGTATAGTTGTAGTTCAAACGAGCAAAGGGGGAAATCGGGTTGCACGAATTCTAGGGTAAAGTAGGGTTTCGGGGTCCTTGGACGTGCCTTATGGTGACCTAGGAGGATTGGCGAAGTCGGTTTCCAGAACTCGTGGCTCGTTTGGAAATGGTAGTGTTTTGATAGTTGGGGCCGATTTGTGATTTTTCTTGTTATCTTGATATGATGCCTATAGAATGCTTAGGGTTGCTTGATATACTTGTTTAATTGGTTTTATTGCTGCTTATTATTGCTTGTTATGCTTGAAAAGTTAGTTGAATGCTAGTATTGATTGTGATTGCTTGTTATCTCGTTTGTTGTCACTAGTTTGTATTGTTGTGCTATCGCTCGTTTATTGCCTTGTATCGAGTCTTGCATTGCATAGTGTCAGCATGTGAGTGATGGGCCTCTCTGGGTAGCCTCGGGTTGCCAGTGTTGGTTGCTCTAGCTCCGTAGCTATTCCCTCTTCTCGCTTGGGCTGCCTCCCAGGGAGATTTGGGTCGTAGATTGATGGATACTTCCGGGGTATTCCAAACTGGTGTTATAAGGTGGTTTGGGCCGGCGCGTCATCGTTAATGTCATCGGAATCGTGATCGGTACATTACTTGTTCGAGTGATCCATAGCCTTCAAAGTGTAGTATAACTTTATTGGTTGTGTTAATGCTTTTCTTAATTGTTTATTGTATTGTTATATATATTGAATGCCCTTTATTGATTGTATTGCTTAACTGTACCTATTTGCATTGCACGATCTTCTTTCTCTCCATCTCGATATCTGTCTCGCCCTCACTGAGTATACGTGTTGTGTATACTCACTCCTCACCACCACATTTCAGGAAATGCCATGTTAGCTGGAAAGTTCGTGATTTCGTGAAAGTCCGTGCTTGAAGGGTTGTCCTGCGTGCCTATGTGACTTGAGTTGTCAAAGTTGTAAAGTTGTATGCTTTTATGTATTATATGTATTTAATGTTAAAGGGGATGTAATTTAAGTTCATTAGATTATGTATTTAGTTGATATAGCTTAACTTCAATATATATTTGTAATGACAAAAAGGGAAAAAGATAGAAAGTCATGATAGTCTACTTTATGCAATAGGTTGGTGTAGTTTAATTGCTAAGCTTGAATTTATATTTACTTGTGAATTGCTTGTTGTGAACCGAGGCTCGGATGGCCTTGAGGTGGTTGAATGGTTGGACACGGTGTTGGTCCATTTATATGCTATTACAGGTTTTGCAATTTGCCTAGAAACAGGGGAGACTCTGTCTGTCTTTCCCTAAAATCTTGCCGGGTTTGGATTTGGGTTGTGAATAGATTGATTGTTAGAACTCCCGATCTCGAGAGGGATCGGGGTGTTACAGGTGGTATCAGAGCCAGGTTTAGCTCATAAGCCGGGACAGGGTTCTCGGTCTGGTGGGTAGTGGTCCTTGAATGTGTGCTTGCTAAGTGTGTCTTGAAAGTGTATGCTTGTATGTGATATTATGTGTCTTGACATGAATGTGTGCTCCTATGTGATATAGTTATGTGTTATGTGTTAATTATGTGCTAAGTGAAGTAAAGTGTCTAGTTGTGCATTGAATTGACCAATCGAATCGACCTCGTGGATTGTTATTTGCTTGAAGTATTGCTTGTAATGTGTGTACTGAAATGTCTTGAATTAGCTATGCCGTGATTTGAATTGATTATGCTGTGCTTGACTTGATTGTTATGCTTGAGTGACCTTGTTGAATAAACTATTTTGTAAACTTGCTGGCATAATAGCTTAAGGCATATGTATAACTGTGATATATTGGCATTCATACATGTCCTATTGAAATGGTAAGTAAGTCATCTTCCTCCCCTGAAGAAAGTGGTTCACCACTGGCTTTTCAAGGTGTATGGATTGGCAGGAAATGAATGGCATTTGACTAGCCTTTATTTGGGAATTGGTGTTTGCTTTTGGAGCTCGGTTATTGGCAAATCTCTATGGTCCTCCTCTGTGCTTAACAATTGTGAAAGGGTAGCTTTATCTTGGGGTTTTATTTCGTTATTCTTTGGAGCATTCTTTGGTTTTCTTAATGGGTATTCTTTGGAGACTTTTGTTGGCATTTCTCGGTGGATTTGGCTATTGGGATTTTAATCGGCCTTACTGCATAGTAATATCTATGGTATATGTGTCTCGGTCTTTATTGGTGTGATACTGGCATCCCTGATTGGAAATTCTTCAATGGTATTTTCTGGAATTCTCAGTGGCCAATTATTTAATATTTACTTATTAAGCAAACTTGGCTACTTTCTTATTGGAGCATTGTTTCGGATATCTTCTTCAGTGTTCCTCAGTAGGTTTGGTATTTGAAATTCCTATCAGACTTATTGTATAATACTACTTAAGGTATTCTTTGAAATTCTTATTGGGCGTTCTATTGGTATTTTCCTTATTGGCAAGGTTGCATGAAGTTTTCACTTGGCAAATAGTGAAGAGGCCTCAGAGTTTGGCTTTGGTGGGAAACTATGTTTGTTATTCAACTTGGTTGTTTTATTGGGCACATTATATTTTCTCTGCTATTTCCTTTGACATTCCTCTCAGCATTTGATAGCAAAACTCGGAATCTAATTGGGTGTCCCATGGGGTTATTATTTGGATGGCTTCTTTAGAACTTTGAAATATATTTGATTGGGTTCTTAGTATTTTCTTCAGCACTCTTAACTGGGTATTCTTCTATGAAATTCATGACCAGTGGGGTACTTATTTGGACCTCTGGATGGAACCTTTGTTTGAGCCTTTATTTGGCTTCTTGTTTGGGAATTCTCGGGCAGTAATAGTTGAACTTCTACTCGAGATTCGTGTATGGGGTATTCATTCGGTATTCTTCTTATCATTAATATGTGATGTGATTTTATCTACAGTATCTTTGCTTAGGTCTTTATTGGTATTATCTCGGCGCTTTTGGTTGGAATTTTATTCTTCTTTGGTATTCGTGTCAACGGGATTCTTCAACCGATGAAAATTAGTTAGAATTGGATTTCAGATGATGCTGAGTTCTATTGGAAGAAGAATTGCGAGGACGCAATTGTTTTAAGGGGTGAAGGATGTGATACCCCGAACCTGGCATGTATTCAATAGCATTTAAAGTTCATTTAAATTGCATTTTATTGACCTTTCACCTTCTTTGACCAAACTAGCTGACTTTTCATCTACATTGACCAACTAGGACAAGGTGAAAATTTTTGAATTGTTTAATAAAGGGCAAACTTGGGATTAGAAATAAAAAAATGCAATGTTAAGTTAGTCAAATTTTGGGTCAACTTTGGAATTAAATCTGAACCAATTGGGGAAGAGTTAGGTAGCAAATTATATATGGTTGGAAAGCTCTATGAGTCTAGTTTCTGTGGCTTCAAACCGTTCGTGAATTGGAGTTTTCTAGAAGAAGTTATGGCCGTTTTCGTAAGGTCGCGCATAGCTGTTTTGGTTTAGCGGGTTGACCGAAACTTTGACCTTTGACTTGTGTTTTTTTTTTTTTCCTAAATAAGCAGAAGTGCACACGAAAAAAAAGAGAGAAAAAAAGCTTGAAACCATGAGGAAAAGAAGGAGAAAAAAAAAAGAAAATCTCAACTTCAAATCTTCGATTCTTCGCGTGGGCTTGTGCGGGGTGGTTTCCGAGGCACTCTACGAGGTTTTCCTAGCGTCTAGGAGTGTCTAAGGTGAGGGTTTCATCGTTATTTGCGCATTTGAAATATTTGTATCTAAACTTTGATTTTTGGATTTTATGCGTAGATTGTTGTTTTAATCGTTTTGTTGCTTAAAGAATGTTCCTTGTTGATTGTAGAACATGTATTTATAGCTTTTTAACATTTTTTGCGGTTAAATATTGGAATTGAAATATAAATTGTGTGATGAATAGTAAATTGTGAATAGTAAACCCCCGTTTCGATGAAGTTGCTCCGTTACGCGTTCTGTTGATGTAGGAAGATGCTAGATATGCTAGAATGCCTAAATGTGTGGTTTAATTGGAATGTGTAATGGAAAAACGGAGAAAAACGGCTTAGTGAAAGTCGGGGTCGTTTAGGTCGAGTTTGGCATTTTCTCGTTTTGCGTGTTGGCATTGTTTCGGGAGGCCATGGAAGCACTTTTGGTGCGATTATGGCATTGGTTGGGTGTTTGGTTGGTATAGTTGTAGTTCAAACGAGCAAAGGGGGAAATCGGGGCTTTGCGCGAATTCTAGGGTAAAGTAGGGTTTCGGGGTCCTTGGACGTGCCTTATGGTGACCTAGGAGGATTGGCGAAGTCGGTTTCCGGAACTCGTGGCTCGTTTGGAAATGGTAGTGTTTTGATAGTTGGGGCCGATTTGTGATTTTGCTTGTTATCTTGATATGATGCCTATAGAATGCTTAGGGTTGCGTGATATACTTGTTTAATTGGTTTTATTGCTGCTTATTATTGCTTGTTATGCTTGAAAAGATAGTTGAATGCTAGTATTGATTGTGATTGCTTGTTATCTCGTTTGTTGTCACTAGTTTGTATTGTTGTGCTATCGCTCGTTTATTGCCTTGTATCGAGTCTTGCATTGCATAGTGTCAGCATGTGAGTGATGGGCCTCTCTGGGTAGCCTCGGGTTGCCAGTGTTGGTTGCTCTAGCTCCGTAGCTATTCCCTCTTCTCGCTTGGGCTGCCTCCCAGGGAGATTTGGGTCGTAGATTGATGGATACTTCCGGGGTATTCCAAACTGGTGTTATAAGGTGGTTTGGGCCGGCGCGTCATCGTTAATGTCATCGGAATCGTGATCGGTACATTACTTGTTCGAGTGATCCATAGCCTTCAAAGTGTGGTATAACTTTATTGGTTGTGTTAATGCTTTTCTTAATTGTTTATTGTATTGTTATATATATTGAATGCCTTTTATTGATTGTATTGCTTAACTGTACCTATTTGCATTGCACGATCTTCTTTCTCTCCATCTCGATATCTGTCTCGCCCTCACTGAGTATACGTGTTGTGTATACTCACTCCTCACCACCACATTTCAAGAAATGCCATGTTAGCTGGAAAGTTCGTGATTTCGTGAAAGTCCGTGCTTGAAGGGTTGTCCTGCGTGCCTATGTGACTTGAGTTGTCAAAGTTGTAAAGTTGTATGCTTTTATGTATTATATGTATTTAATGTTAAAGGGGATGTAATTTAAGTTCATTAGATTATGTATTTAGTTGATATAGCTTAACTTCAATATATATTTGTAATGACAAAAAGGGAAAAAGATAGAAAGTCATGATAGTCTACTTTATGCAATAGGTTGGTGTAGTTTAATTGTTAAGCTTGAATTTATATTTACTTGTGAATTGCTTGTTGTGAACCGAGGCTCGGATGGCCTTGAGGTGGTTGAATGGTTGGACACGGTGTTGGTCCATTTATATGCTATTACAGGTTTTGCAATTTGCCTAGAAACAGGGGAGACTCTGTCCGTCTTTCCCTAAAATATTGCCGGGTTTGGATTTGGGTTGTGAATAGATTGATTGATAGAACTCCCGGTCTCGAGAGGGATCGGGGTGTTACAGTTGTCTTCCCAAGGTGCCGTGGGATTCGGTAATAGAAATGTGATGGATCAAGCATCTTGGCAAGCCAACCGGGGCAAAAAAAATTGAAAATGGTGGTGCAACAAGAGGACTTCCCAGGGGGTCTCCCATCCTAGTAATACTTTGGCCCAAGCACGCTTAACGTCGGAGTTCTGATGGGATTCGGTGCATTAGTGCGGGTATGATCGCACCCGTCATGTTGAGGGCACTATTCCTTTATGTGTTGACGGTTCACAGTCCCAGCCTAGAGAGATGGCAAATTCAAAAGGTCCAATGGGCTTAACGATAACCCATCCGCTTCAACAACACAGCATCCTCGCAAGACGTGATATCGACGCATTGTAGGGCCCTTTAATGTCCCGCGAGTAAGGTTGTCGTCTTTTTAACTGCTCACGACGTACGATCTCGGACAGAAAAATAGAGCAAAAGAAGAAAAGTGGCACGAAATTGATGAAAACGTTCGATTTTGGGCTCCAAAAATGGGCACAGTCAAGCAAGCTTGTTGCCCCCATCGTAGGGCTCTCGGAGAGCTTTCCAACGGTATGCTGTGCGCCACATAACTCCATACGGATCAAAAGTTATGTGCACCGGAGCGACGGAGACCTGGTCACAAGCCCTACGCCCTCGGTTTGCTGGCCCAGCCTCTACGTAAAGCGAAGTTGTCTTGCCCAATATGTCGTGGGATTCGGTAATAGAAATGTTGTGGATAAAGTATCTTGGCAACCCTAACCGGGGCAAAAAATATTGAAAAGTGGGGTGCAACATGAGGACTTCCCAAGCGGTCACCCATCCAAGTACTACTCTCGCCCAAGCACGCTTAACTTCGGAGTTCTGATGGGATCCGGTGCATTAGTGCTGGTATGATCGCACCCGTCATGTTGAGGGCACAAATCCTTTATGTGTTGACGGTTAACAGTCCCATCCCAGAGAGATGGCCCATTCAAATGGCCCAATGGGCTTAACGACAATCCATTCGCTTCAACAACGCAGCATCCTCGTAAGACGTGATATTGACGCATTGTAGGGCCCTGAAATATCTCGCAAGTTAGGTTATCGTCCTTTTAACAGCTCACGACGTACGATCTGGGACGAAAAAATAGAGCAAAAGAAGAAAAATGACCTGAAACTGATGAAAACGTTTGATTTTTCTCTTTGAAAATAGGTACAGCCGAGCAGGCTTGCTACCTCCGTCGTAGAGCTCCTGGAGAGCTTTCCAACGGTATGCTGTGCGCCGCGTAACACCTTATGGATCAAAAGTTATGGACTCCGGATTCCTAGTTACAAGCCCCACACCCTCGGTTTGCGGGCCCAGCCTCTACGTGAAGCGAAGTTGTCTTGCCCAAGGTGCCGTGGGATTCGAAAATAGAAATGTGGTGGTTAAATTATCATGGCAACCCTAACCGGGGCAAAAAAAATTGAAACGGAGGGGTGTAACCCGAGGACTTCCCAGGGGGTCACCCATCCTTGTACTACTCTAGCCCAAGCACGCTTCACTTCGGAGTTCTGATGGGATCCTATACATTAGAGCTGGTATGATCACACCCGTCATGTTGCGGGCACAAATCCTTTATGTGTTGACAGTTCATAGTCCCAGCCCAGAGAGATGGCCCATTCAAAAGGCCAAATGGGCTTAACGACAACCCATCCGCTGCAACAATGTTGTATCCTTGTAAGACGTGATATCGACGCATTGTAGGGCCTTGTAATATCCCTCGAGTTAGGTTGTTGTCCTTTTAATAACTCACAACACACGATCCAGGACTGAAAAATAGAGCAAAAGAAGAAAAGTGGCCCGAAACCGATGAAAACATTCGATTTTGGGCTCCAAAATTGGGCACAGCCGAGCAGGCTTGCTGCCCCGTCGTAGAGCTCTCGGAGGGCTTTCCAACGGTTTGCTGTGTGTCTCTAACTCCTTACGGATTAAAAGTTATAGGCACCGGAGCGACGAAGACCTAGTCACAAGCCCCACGCCTTTGGTTTGCGTGCCCAACCTCTACAAGAAGTGAAGTTGTGTTGCCCAAGGTGTCGTGGGATTCGGTAATAGAAATGTGGTGGATAAAGTATCTTGGCAACCTTAACCGGGGCAAAAAAAAATTCAAAAGGAGGGGTGCAACTCGAGGACTTCCCAGGGGGTCACCCATCCTAGTACTACTCTCGCCCAAGCACGCTTCACTTCGGAGTTCTGATGGTATCCTGTACATTAGAGCTGGTATGATCGCGCCCGTCATGTTGTGGGCACAAATCCTTTACGTGTTGACAGTTCACAGTCCCAACCCAGAGAGATGGCCTATTCAAAAGGCCCAATGGGCTCAACGACAACCCATCCGCTGCAATAACGTAGCATCCTCATAAGACGTTATATCGACACGTTGTAGGTCCCTGTAATATCCCGCGAGTTAGGTTGTCGTCCTTTTAACAGCTCACGATGCACGATTCGGGATAAAAAAATAGAGCAAAAGAAAAAAAGTGGCCCAAAACTGATGAAAACGTCCGATTTTCGGCTCTGAAAATAGGCGCAGCTGAGCTGTCTTGTTGCCCCCGTCGTAGAGCTCTCGGAGAACTTTCCAACGGCATGCTGTGCGTCTTGTAACTCCTTACGGATTAAAAGTTATGGGCACCGGAGCAACGGAGACCTGGTCATAAGCCCACGTCCTCGGTTTGCGGGCCCAACCTCTACATGAATTGAAGTTGTCTTGCCCAACATGCCGTGGGATTCGTTAATAGAAATGTGGTGGATAAAGTATCTTGGCAACCCTAACCGGGGCAAAAAAAAATTCAAAAGGAGGGGTGCACCCCGAGGACTTCCTAGGGGGTTACCCATCCTAGTACTACTCTCACCCAAGCGCGCTTCACTTCGGAGTTCTGATGGGATCCTGTGCATTAGTGTTGGTATGATCACACCCGTCATGTTGTGGGCACAAATTCTTTATGTGTTGACGGTTCACAGTCCCAGCCCAGAGGATGGCCCATTCAAAAGGCCCAAAGGGCTTAACGACAACCAATCTACTTCAACAACACAGCATCCTCGCAAGACGTGTTGTAGGGCCCTCTAATGTCCCACGAGTTTGGTTATCGTCCTTTTAACAACTCACGACGTACGATTCGGGACGAAAAAACAAAGCAAAAGTAGAAAAGTTGCCTGAAAATGATGAAAACATTCGATTTTGGGATCAAAAAATGGGCGTAGCCTAGAAGGCTCACTGCCCCCGTCGTAGAGCTCTCGGAGAGCTTTCCAACGGTATGTTGTACACCGCATAACTCCTTACGGATCAAAAGTTATGGGCATACGAGCGATGAAGACCTGGTCAGAAGCCCAACGCCCTCGGTTTGCTAGCCCAGCCTCTACGTGAAGCGAAGTTATCCTGACCAAGGTGCCGTGGTATTCGGTAATAGAAATGTGATGGATAAAGAATCTTGTCAACCCTAACCGGGGTAAAAAAAATTGAAAAGGGGGGTGCAACACGAGGACTACCCAGGGGGTCACCCATCCTAGTACTACCCTCGCCTAACCATGCTTAACTTCAGAGTTCTGATGGGATCTGGTGCATTAGTCTTGGTATGATCGCACCCGTCATGTTGAGGGGACAAATCCTTTATGTGTTGACAGTTCACAGTCCCAGCATAGAGAAATGGCCCATTCAAAAAGCCCAATGGGCTTAACGACAACCCATCCGCTTCAACAATGCAGCATCCTCGTAAGACGTGATATCGATGCGTTGTAGGGCCCTACAATATCCCGCGAGTTAGTTTGTCGTCCTTTTAACAACTCACAACGTACGATCCAGGATGGAAAAACTGAGCAAAAGAAGAAAAGTGGCCCAAAACTAATGAAAACATTCGATTTTGGGCTCCAATAATGAGCGCAAACAAGCAAGCTTGCTGCCCCCATCGAAGAGCTCTCAGTGTGCTTTCCAATGGTATGCTGTGTGAAGTGTAACTCCTTACGGATCAAAAGTTATGGCCACCCTTCTGTCAGAGAGTGGTCACAAGGCCTATGCCCGCGCTTTGCTAGCACAGTCTCTACGTGAAGCGAAGTTGTCTGCCCCAAGGTACCATGGGATTCAGTAATAGAGATGTGGAGGATAAAGAATCTTGGCAACCCTAACCGGGGCAAAAAAAATAAAAAAAGTGGTGCAACACGAGGACTTCGCAGAGGGTCACCCATCCTAGTACTACTCTCACCCAAGCACTCTTAACTTCGGAGTTCCGATGGGATCCTGTGCATTAGTGCTGGTATGATCGCACCAGTCATGTTGGGGGCACAAATCCCTTATGTGTTGACAGTTCACAGTCCCAACTTAGAGAGATGGCCCATTCAAAAGGCCCAATGGGCTTAACGACACCCCATCCACTGCAACAATGTAGCATCCTTGTAAGACGTGATATCGACACGTTGTAGGGCCCTGTAATATCCCGTGAGTTAGGTTGTCGTCCTTTTAATAGCTCACAACGTACTATCCGAGATGAAAAAACAGAGGATAATAAAAAAAAGTGGCCCAAAATTGATGAAAACGTCCGATTTTGGGCTCTGAAAATAGGCGCAGCCGAGCGGTCTTGCTGCCCCCTTCGTCGAGCTCTCGGTGAGCTTTCCAACGACATGCTGTGTGTCTTGTAACACCTTACGGATTAAAAGTTATGGGCACCGTAGCGACAGAGACCTGGTCACAAGCCCCACGACCTCGGTTTGCTTGCCCAACCTCTACATGAATTGAAGTTGTCTAGCCCAAGGTGCCATGGGATTCGTTAATAGAAATGTGGTGGATAAAGTATCTTGGCAACCCTAACCGTGGCAAAAAAAATTCAAAAGGAGGGGTGCAACCCGAGGACTTCCCAGGGGGTCACCCATCCTTGTACTACTCTCGCCCAAGCGCGCTTAACTTCGGAGTTCTGATGGGATCCTGTTCATTAGTGCCGGTATGATCGCACCCGTCATGTTGTGGGCACAAATCCTTTATGTGTTGACGGTTCACAGTCCCAACCTATAGGATGGCCCATTCAAAAGGCCTAAAGGGCTTAAAGACAGCCCATCCACTTCAACAACACAGCATCCTCGCAAGACGTGATATCGACGCATTGTAGGGCCCTCTAATGTCCCACGAGTTCGGTTGTCGTCCATTTAACAACTCACGACGTAAGATCCGGGACGGAAAAACAATGCAAAAGTAGAAAAATGGCCTGAAAATGATGAAAACGTTCGATTTTGGTCTCCAAAAATGGGCGCAACCTAGTAGGCTCACTACCCTCGTCTTAGAGCTCTCGGAGAGCTTTCAAACGGTATGCTGTGCGCCGTATAACTCCTGACGGATTAAAAGTTATGGGCACCGGAGCGACGAAGACCTTGTCACAAGTCCTATGCCCTCGGTTTGCGGGCCCAGCCTCTACTTGAAGCGAAGTTGTCTTGCCCAAGGTGCCATGGGATTCGGAAATAGAAATGTGGTGGATAAAGAATCTTGTCAACCCTAACCGGGGCAAAAAAAATTAAAAAGGGGGGTGCAACACGAGAACTTCCCCAGGGGTCACCCATCCTAGTACTACTCTCGC
Organism: Ehretia macrophylla; assembly: GCA_037974665.1. Classification (NCBI taxonomy): domain Eukaryota; kingdom Viridiplantae; phylum Streptophyta; class Magnoliopsida; order Boraginales; family Ehretiaceae; genus Ehretia; species Ehretia macrophylla. The sequence continues at coordinate 15,895,001 of CM075764.1, read as the reverse complement.
CCATGCACGCTTAACTTCGGAGTTCTGATGGGATAGTGCTGGTATGATCGCACCCGTCATGTTAAGGGCACAAATCCTTTATGTGTTGACGGCTCACAATCCCAGCCCAGAGAGATAGCCCATTCAAAAGGCCCAATGGGCTTAACGACAACCCATCCGCTTCAACAACGCAGCATCCTCATAAGACATGATATTGATGCGTTGTAAGGCCCTGTAATATCCTATGAGTTAGGCTGTCATCCTTTTAATAGCTCACGATGTATGATCCGGGACGGAAAAATCGATCAAAAGAAGAAAAGTGGCCCGAAACTGATTAAAACATTCAATTTTGTGCACCAAATATGGGCACAGCCCAGCAGGCTTCCTGTCTCTGTCGTAGAACTCTCGGAGAGGTTTCCAACGGTATGCTGTGCGCCGCGTAACTCCTTACGGATCAAAAGTTATAGGTACCGGAGCGACGGAGAGCTGGTCCCAAGCCCTACGCCCCCAGTTTACGGGCCCAGCCTCTACATGAAGCAAAGTTGTCTTGCCCAAGGTGCAGTGGGATTAGATAATAGAAATGTGATGGATAAAGAATATTGTCAACCCCAACCGGGGCAAAAAAATTTGAAAAATCGGGTGTAACACGAGGACTTCCCAAGGGGTCACCCATCCTAGCACTACTCTGGCCCAATCATGCTTAACTTTGGAGTTCTGATGGGATCCGGTGCAGTAGTTCTCGTATGATCGCACCCATCATGTTGAGGGCACAATTCCTTTATGTGTTGACGGTTCACAGTCCCAACCTAGAGAAATGGCCAATTCAAAAGGCCTAGTAGGCTTAATGACAACCCATCTGCTTCAACAACGCCGTATCCTCGCAAGACGTGATATCGACATATTGTAGGCCCCTCTAATGTCCCGCGAGTAAGGTTGTCGTCCTTTTAACAGCTCACGACGGACGATCCGGGATGAAAAATAGAGGAAAAGAAGAAAAGTGGCATGAAATTGATGAAAACGTTTGATTTTGGGTTCCAAAAATGGGCACAATCAAGTAGGCTTGCTGCCCCCATCGTAGAGCTCTCGGAGAGCTTTCCAATGGTATGCTGTGCGCCACGTAACTCCTTACGGATCAAAAGTTATGGGCACCAGAGCGACGGAGACCTGGTTACAAGCCCCATGCCCTCGGTTTGCGGGCCTAGCCTCTGCGTGAAGCGATATTTTCTTGCCCAAGATGACGTGGGATTCGGCAATAGAAATGTGATGGATAAAGCATCTTGGCAAGCTTAACCGGGGCAAGAAAAATTGAAAAGGAGGGTGCAACACGACGATATCCCAGGCGATCACCCATCCAAGTACTACTCTCTCCCAAGCACGCTTAACTTCAGAGTTCTGATGGGATCCGGTGCATTAGTGCTGGTATGATCGCACCCATCATGTTGAGGGCGCAAATCCTTTATGTGTTGACGGTTCATAGTCCCATCCTAGAGAGATGGCCTATTCAAATGGCCCAATGGGCTTAACGACAATCCATCTGCTTCAACAACGCAGTATCCACGTAATACGTGATATTGACACGTTGTAGGGCCTTGTAATATCTCGGAAGTTAGGTTATCATCCTTTTAACAACTCACGACGTACGATCCGGTATGGAAAAATAGAGCAAATGAAGAAAAGTGACCCGAAACTGATGAAAACGTTCAATTTTGGGATCTAAAAATAGGTTCAGCCCAGCAAGCTTGTTGCCTCTGTCGTAGAGCTCTCGGAGAGCTTTCCAACGGTATGCTGTGCGCTGCGTAACTCTTTACGGATTAAAAGTTAAGGGCACCAGAGCGATGTAGACCTAGTCACAAGCCCCACGCCCTCAGTTTGCTGGCCCAGCCTCTACGTGAAGCGAAGTTGTCTTGCCCAATGTGCCGTGGCATTCGGTAATAGAAATGCGGTGGATAAAGAATCTTGGCAAACCTAACCGGGGCAAAAAAAATTGAAACGGAGGGGTGCAACCCGAGGACTTCCCAGGGGGGCACCCATCCTAGTACTACTCTCACCCAAGCACACTTAACTTCGGAGTTCCGATGGGATCCTATGCATTAGTGCTGTTATGATCGCACCCGCCATGTTGTGGGCACAAATCCTTTATGTGTTGACGGTTCACAGTCCCAGCTCACAGGATGGCCAATTCAAAAGGCCCGAAGGGCTAAACGACAACCCAACAACTTCAACAACACAGCATCCTCGCAAGACGTGATATCGATGCGTTGTAGGGCCCTCTAATGTCCCTCTTGTTAGGTTGTCGGCCAATAAACAGCTCACGACGTACGATCCAGGACGGAGAAACAAAGCAAAAGAAGAAAAGTGAACTAAAAATGATGAAAACATTCGACTTTAGGCTCCAAAAAGGGGCACAGCCTAGCAGGTTTGCTGCCCCCGTCATAGAGCCCTCGGAGAGCTTTACAACGGCATACTGTGCGCCGCGTAACTCATTGCGTATCAAAAGTTATGGCACCAGAGCTACGGAGACCTGGTCACAAGCCCTACGACCTCGGTTTGAGGGCCCAGCCTCTACGTGATGTGAAGTTGTCTTGCCCAAGGTAGCGTGGGATTCGGTAATAGAAATATGGTTGACAAAGAATCTTGTCAACCCGAACCGGGGCAAAAAAAATTGAAAAGGGGGGTGCAACACGAGGATTTCCATGGGGGTCATCCATCCTAGTACTACTCTCGCACAAGCACGCTTAACTTCGGAGTTCTAATGGGATATGGTGCATTAGTATTGGTATGATCGCACCCGTCATGTTGAGGGCACAAATCATTTATGTGTTGATTGTTCATTGTCCCAGCCCAGAGAGATGGCCCATTCAAAAGGCCTAATGGGCTTAACGACAACCCATCCGCTGCAAGAACGTTGTATCCTCGTAAGATGTGATATCGACGCGTTGTAGGGCCTTGTAATATCCTACGAGTTAGGTTGTCGTCCTTTTAACAACTCACAACGTACAATCCGGGACAGAAAAACCTAGCAAAAGAAGAAAAGTGGCCCGAAACTGATGAAAACATTCGATTTTGGGCTCCAAAAATGGGCGCAACCGAGCAGGCTTGCTGCCTCCGTCATAGAGCTCTCGCTAACTCTTTACGGATAAAAAGTTATGGGCACCGGAGCGACGGAGACCTGGTCACAAGCCCCACGCCCTCGGTTTATGGGCCTAACCTCTACATGAAATGAAGTTGTGTTGCCCAAGGTGCCGTGGGATTCGGTAATAGAAATGTGGTGGATAAAGTATCTTGGCAACCTTAACCGGGGCAAAAAAAAATTCAAAAGGAGGGGTGCAACTCGAGGACTTCCCAGGGGGTCACCCATCCTAGTACTACTCTCGCCCAAGCACGCTTCACTTCGGAGTTCTGATGGTATCCTGTACATTAGAGCTGGTATGATCGCACCCGTCATGTTGTGAGCACAAATCCTTGACGTGTTGACAGTTCACAGTGCCAACCCAGAGAGATGGCCTATTCAAAAGGCCCAATGGGCTCAACGACAATCCATCAGCTGCAATAACGTAGCATCCTCGTAAGACGTGATATCGATACGCTGTAGGGCCCTGTAATATCCCGCGAGTTAGGTTGTCGTCCTTTTAACAGCTCACGACGTACGATCTGGAACAAAAAAATAGAGCAAAAGAAAAAAGGTGGCCCAAAACTGATGAAAACATCCTATTTTGGGCTCTGAAAATAGGCGCAGCCGAGCGGTATTGTTGCCCCCGTCGTAGAGCTCTCGGAGAACTTTCCAACGGCATGCTGTGCGTCTTGTAACTCCTTACGGATTAAAAGTTATGGGCACCGGAGCAACGGAGACCTGGTCATAAGCCCACGTCCTCGGTTTGCGGGCCCAACCTCTACATGAATTGAAGTTGTCTTGCCCAACATGCCGTGGGATTCGTTAATAGAAATGTGGTGGATAAAGTATCTTGGCAACCCTAACCGGGGCAAAAAAAAATTCAAAAGGAGGGGTGCAACCCGAGGACTTCCTAGGGGGTTACCCATCCTAGTACTACTCTCACCCAAGCGCGCTTCACTTCGGAGTTCTGATGGGATCCTGTGCATTAGTGTTGGTATGATCACACCCGTCATGTTGTGGGCACAAATTCTTTATGTGTTGACGGTTCACAGTCCCAGCCCAGAGGATGGCCCATTCAAAAGGGCCAAAGGGCTTAACGACAACCCATCCACTTCAACAACGCAGCATCCTCGCAAGACGTGATATCGACAAGTTGTAGGGCCCTCTAATGTCCCACGAGTTTGGTTGTCGTCCTTTTAACAACTCACGATGTACGATCCGGGATGAAAAAACAAAGCAAAAGTAGAAAAGTGGCCTGAAAATGATGAAAACGTTCGATTTTGGACTCCCAAAACGGGCGCAACCTTGCAGGCTCGCTGCCCTCGTCTGAGAGCTCTTGGAGAGCCTTCCAATGGTATGTTGTGCGCCGCGTAACTCCTTACGGATTAAAAGTTATGGGCACCGGAGCGACGGAGACCTTGTCACAAGCCCTACGCCCTCGGTTTGCTGGCTCAGCCTCTACGTGAAGCGAAGTTGTCTTGTCCAAGGTTCTGTGGGATTCGGTAATATAAATGTGGTAGATAAAGAATCTTGTCAACCCTAACTGTGGCAAAAAAAATTGAAAAGGGGGTGCAACACGAGGACTTCCCAGGGGGTCACCCATCCTAGTACTACTCTCGCCTAAGCACACTTAACTTCAGAGTTCTGATGGGATCTAGTGCATTAGTGCTGGTATGATCGCACTCGTCATGTTGAGGGGCAAATCCTTTAAGTGTTGACAGTTCACAGTCCCAGCCCAAAGAGATGGCCCATTCAAAAGGCCCAATGGGCTTAACGTCAACCCATTCGCTTCAACAATGCAGCATCCTTGTAAGATGTGATATTGACGGGTTGTAGGGCCCTGTAATATCCCACAAATTAGGTTGTCATCCTTTTAACAGTTCACAACGTACAAAGAGAGCAAAAGAAGAAAAGTGGCCCAAAACATATGCAAATATTCAATTTTGGGCTGCAAATATTCATTTTTGGGCTCCAAAAATGCGCGAAGCCGAGCAGGCTTGCTGCCCCTGTTGTAGAGCTCTCGGAGAGCCTTCCGACGGTATGCTGTATGCCGTGTAACTCCTTACGGATCAAAAGTTGTGGGCACCGGAGCGACGGAGACCTGGTCACAAGCCCTACGCCCGCGGTTTGCGGGCCAAGCCTCTACGTGAAGCGAAGTTGTCTTGCCCAAGGTGCCGTGGGTTTCGGTAAAAGAAATGTGGTGGATAAAGAATCATGGCAACTTTAACCGGGGCAAAAAAATTGAAAATGGGGGTGCAAGACGAGGACTTGCCAGGGGGTTACCCATCCTAGCACTACTCACGCCCAACCATGCTTAACTTCGGAGTTCTGATGGGATCCGGTGCATTGGTGCGGGTATGATCGCACCCGTCATGTTGAGGGGACAAATCCTTTATGTGTTGATAGTTCACAGTCCCAGCACAGAGAGATGGCCCATTCAAAAGGGCCAATGGGCTTAACGACAACCCATCCACTTCAACAACGCAGCATCCTCGTAAGACGTGATATTGATCCGTTGTAGGGCCCTGCAATATCCCGCGAGTTAGTTTGTCATCCTTTTAATAGCTCACAACGTACGATCCAGGATAGAAAAACTGAGCAAAAGAAGAAAAGTGGCCCAAAACTGATGAAAACATTCAATTTTGGGCTCCAATAACGGGCGCAGACAAGCAAGCTTGCTTCCCCCATTGAAGTGCTCTTCGAGAGCTTTCCAATGGTATGCTGTGTGCGGCGTAACTCCTTACGGATCAAAAGTTATGGGCACCGTTCTGACAGAGACTGGTCACAAGACCTATGCCCTCGGTTTGCTAGCCCAGTCTCTACGTGAAGCGAAGTTGTCTTCCCCAAGGTACCATGGGATTCAGTAATAGAGATGTGGAGGATAAAGAATCTTGGCAACCCTAACTGAGGTAAAAAAAATTGAAAAAGTGGTACAACACAAGGACTTCCCAGGGGATCAACCATCCTAGTACTACTCTCGCCCAAGCACGCTGCACTTCGGAGTTCTAATGGGATTCGGTGCATTAGTGCTGTTATGATCGTACCCGTCATGTTGAGAGCACAAATCCTTTATGTGTTGACGGTTCACAGTCGCAGGCCAGAGAGATGGCCCATTCAAAAGGCCCAATGGGCTTAACGTCAACCCATCTGCTTCAACAACGCAACATCCTCATAAGATGTGATATTGACGCGATGTAGGGCCTTGTAATATACCACGAGTTTGGTTGTCGTCCTTTTAACAGCTCACGACGTACGATCCGGGACAAAAAAATAGAGCAAAAGAAGAAAAGTGGCCCGAAAGGGATGAAAACGTTCGATTTTGGGCTCCAAAAATAGGTGCAGCCTAGCAAGCTTGCTACCCCCGTCGTAGAGCTCTCGGAGAGCTTTCCAACGATATGTTGTGCATCGCATAACTACTTATGGATCAAAAGTTGTGGGCACCGGAGCGACGGAGACCTGGTCAAAAACACCACGCCCTCGGTTTGCGGGCCTAGCCTCTACGTGAAGTGAAGTTGTCTTGCCCAAGGTGCTGTGGGATTTGGTATTAGAAATGTGGTGGATAAAGTATCTTGGCAACCCTAACCGGGGCAAAAAAAATTGAAAAGGGGGGGTGCAACACGAGGACTTCCCAGGGGGTCACCCATTCTAGTTCTACTCTCGCCCAAGCATGCTTAACTTCGGAGTTCTGATGGGATCTGGTGCATTAGTGCAGGCATGATCGCACCCGTCATGTTGTGGGGACAAATCTTTTATGTATTGACGATTCACTGTCGCAGCCCAGAGAGATCGCGCACTCAAAAGGCCCACCGGCCCTGACGCCAACCCATCCACTTCAATAACGCAACATCTTCACAAGACGTGATATCGACACGTTGTAGGGCCCTCTAATGTCCCACGAGTTAGATTGTCATCCTTTTAGCAGCTCACGACATACGATCTGGGACAGAAAAACAAAGCAAAAGAAGAAAAGTGGATGAAAATGATGAAAATGTTCGATTTTGGGCTCCAAAAATGGGCGCAGCTAAGCAGGCTTGTTGCCCTCGTCATAGAGCTCTTGGGGAGCTTTCCAACGATATGTTGTGCGCTGCGTAACTCCTTACGGATCAAAAGTTATGGGCACCGGAGCGACGGAGGCCTGGTCACAAGCCCTACGTGAAGCAAAGTTGTCTTGCCTAAGGTGCCGTAGGATTCGGTAATAGTATTATGGTGGATAAAGAATCTTGGCAACCCCAACCGGGGCAAAAAAAATTGAAAAGGTGGGTGCAACACGGGGACTTCCCAAGGGGTCACCCATCCTAGTACTACTCTCGCCCAAGCACGCTTAACTTTGGAGTTCTGATGGGATCCTGTGCATTAGTACTGGTATAATCACACCCGTCATGTTGAGGGCACAAATCCTTTATGTGTTGACAGTTCACATTCCTAGCCTAGAGAGATGGCTCATTCAAAAGGCCCAATGGGCTTAACAACAACCCATCCGCTTCAACAACACAGCATCCTCGTAAGACATGATATCGACGCATTGTAGGGCCCTGTAATATCCCGTGAGTGAGGTTGTTATCCTTTTAACAGCTCACAATGTACGATTCGAGACAGAAAAGTCGAGCAAAAGAAGGAAAGTGGCCTAAAACTGATGAAAACATTCAATTTTGTGCTCCAAAAACTGGCTCAGCTGAGCGGGCTTGCTGCCCCAGTCGTAGAGCTCTCTGAGAACTTTCCAACAGTATGCTGTGTGCCGCATAACTCCTTACGGATCAAAAGTTATGGGCACAGGAGCGACGGAGACCTGGTCATAAGCCCTACACCCTCGGTTTGTGGGCCCAGCCTCTACGTAAAGCGATGTTGTCATGCCCAAGGTGTAGTGGGATTCGGTAATAGAAATGTGGGGGATAAATAATCTTGGCTACCCTAGCTGGGGCAAAAAAAAATGGAAAAGGGGGTGCAACACAAGGACTTCCCAGGGGGTATCCCATCCTAGTACTACTCTCGCCCAAGCACGCTTAACTTCGGAGTTCTGATAAGATCCGGAGCATTAGTGTTGGTATGATCACACCCGTCATATTGAGGGCATAAATCCTTTATGTGTTGACGGTTCACAGTCCCAACCGAGAGAGATGGCCCATTCAAAAGGCCCAAGGGGCTTAACGACAACCCATCCGCTTCAACAACGCAGTATCCTCGTAAGACATGATATTGACACGTTGTAGGGCCCTGTAATATCCCGCGAGTTAGGTTGTCATCCTTTTAACAGCTCATGACGTACGATCCATGACGGAAAAACATAGCAAAAGAAGAAAAGTGGCCCGAAACTGATGAAAACGTTCAATTTTGGGCTCCGAAAATAGGCGCAACCATGCAGTCTTTCTGCCCTCGTCGTGGAGCTCACGGAGAGGTTTCCATTGGCTGGCTGTGCGTCACGTAACTCCTTACGGATTAAAAGTTATAGGCAACGGAGCGAGGGAGACCTTGTCACAAGCCCCACACCCTTGGTTTGCGGGCCTAGCCTCTATGTGAAGCGATGGTGTCTTGCCCAAGGTGCCTGGGGGTCCGTTAATAGAAATGTGGTGGATAAAGTATCTTCGCAACCCTAACCAGGGTAAAAAAAATTGAAAATGAGGGGTACAACCCGAGGACCTCCCAGGGGGTCACCCAACCTATTACTACTCTCGCCCAAGCACGCTTAACTTCGGAGTTCTGATGGGATCCTGTGCATTAGTGTTGGTATGATCGCGCCCGTCATGTTGTGGGCACAAATCCTTTATATGTTGACGGTTCACAGCCCCATCCCAGAGAGATGGCAGCATCCTCGTCAGGTGTGATATCGACGCGTTGTAGGGCCATGTAATATCCAGCGAATTAGGCTTTCGTCCTTTTAACAGCTCACAACGTACGATCCGGGACGAAAAAATAGAGTAAAAAAAGAAAAGTGGCCCAAAACTGATGCAAACATTCGATTTTGGGCCACAAAAAAGGGCGCAGCCTAGCAGGCTTGCTGCCCCCGTCGTAGAGCTCTCGTAGAGCTTTCCAACTGTATACTGTGCGTCATGTAACTCCTTACGGATTAAAAGTTATGGGCACCGGAGCGATGGAGACCTGGTCAAAAGCCCCACGCCCTCGGTTTGCGGGCCCAACCTCTACGTGAAGTGAAGTTGTCTTGCCCAAGGTGCCGTGGGATTCGGTATTAGAAATGTGGTGGATAAAGTATCTTACCAACCCTAACCAGGGCAAAAAAAATTGAAAATGGGGGGTACAACATGAGGACTTCCCAGGGTGTCACCCATCCTAGTACTACTCTCGCCCAAGCACGCTTAACTTCGGAGTTCTGATGGGATCCTGTGCATTAGTACTGGTATGATCGCACCTGTCATGTTGTGGGCACAAATCCTTTATATGTTGACGGTTCACAGTCCGAGCCCAGAGAGATGGCCCATTCAAAAGGCCCAAAGGGCTTAACGACAACCCATCCACTTTAACAATGCAGCATCCTCGCTAGACGTGATATCGACGCGTTGTAGGGCCCTCTAATGTCCCGTGAGTTAGCTTATCGTCCTTTTAACAGCTCATGACGTACGATCTGGGTTGGAAAAACAAAGCGAAAGAAGAAAAGTGGCCCGAAAATGTTGAAAACATTCGATTTTGGGCTCCAAAAATGGGTGCAGCTGAGCAGGCTTGTTGTCCCCGTCATAGACCTCGCGGAGAGCTTTCCAACGGTATGTTTTGCACCGCGTAACTCCTTGCGGATCAAAAGTTATGGGCACCGGAGCGAAGGAGACCTGGTCACAAGCCCTACGCCTTCGGTTTGCGAGCCCAGCCTCTACGTGAAGCGAAGTTGTCTTGCCCAAGGCGCCGTTGGATTTGGTAATAGAAATGTGGTGGATAAAGAATCTTGGGAACCCTAACCGGGGCAAAAAAAATTGAAAAGGGGGGTGCAACACGAGGACTTCCCATGGGGTCAGCCGTCCTAGTACTACTCTCGCCCAAGCACGCTTAACTTCAGAATTCTGATGGGATCCGGTGCATTAGTGCTAGTATAATCGCACCCGTCATGTTGAGGGCACAAATCCTTTATGTGTTGACAGTTCACAGTCCCAGCCTAGAGAGATGGCCCATTCAAAAGGCCCAATGGGCTTAACTATAACCCATCCGCTTCAACAACGCAGCATCCTCGTAAGACGTGATATCGACGCATTGTAGGGCCTTGTCATATCCCACGAGTTAGGTTGTTGTCCTTTTAATAGCTCACAACGTACGATCCGGGACGAAAAACCAGAGCACAGGAAGAAAAATTTCCCAAAACTGATGAAAACGTTTGATTTTGTTCTCCAAAAATGGGCACAGTCAAGCAGGCTTGCTGCCCCATTCGTAGAACTCTCGGAGAGCTTACCAACGGTGTGTTGTGCGGCGCGTAACTCCTTAATGATCAAAATTTATGGGCACCAGAGCGATGGAGACCTGGTCACAAGCCCTACACCCTCAGTTTGTTGGCCCAGCCTCTACGTGAAGCGAAGTTGCCTTGCCCAAGGTTCCTTGGGATTCAGTAATAGAAATGTTGTGAATAAAGTATCTTGGCAACTCTAACCGAGGCAAAAAAAATTGAAAAGAAGGGGTGCAACACGAGGACTTCACAGGGCGTCACCCATCCTAGTACTACTCTCGGCCAAGCACGCTTACGTACGGAGTTCTGATGGGATCCTGTGCATTAGTGCTGGTATGATCGCACCCGTCATGTTGTAGGCACAAATCCTTTATGCGTTGACGGTTCACAGTCCCAGCCCAGAGAGATGGCCCATTCAAAAGGCCCAAAAGGCTTATCGACAACCCATCCACTTCGACAACGTAGCATCCTCCCAAGATGTGTGGGCCCCCTAATGTCCCACGAGTTAGGTTTTCGTCCTTTTAACTGCTCATGACGTGCGATCCGGGACCGAAAAACAAAGCAGAAGAAGAAAAGTGGCCTAAAAATGATGAAAGCGTTCGATTTTGGGCTCCAAAAAATGGGAGCAGTTGAGCAGGCTTGTTCTCCCCGTCGTAGAGTACTCGAAGAGCTTTCCAACGGTATCTTGTGTGCCGCGTAACTCCTTACGGATCAAAAGTTATGTGCACCGGAGTGACGGAGACCTGGTCACAAGCTCAACGCCCAAGGTTTGCGGGCCCAGCCACTACAGGAAGCGAAGTTGTCTTGCCCAAGGTGCTGTGGGATTCTGTAATAGAAATGTGGTGGATAATGAATCTTGGCAACCCTAACTGGGGCAAAAAAAATTGAAAAGGGGGGTGCAACACGACGACTTCCCAAGGGGTCACCCATCCTAGTAGTAGTCTCGCCCAAGCACGCTTAACTTCAGAGTTCTGATGGGATCCGGTGCATTAGTGCTGGTATAATCGCACCCATCATGTTGAGGGCACAAATCCTTTATATGTTGACGGTTCACAGTCCCAACCCAGAGAGATGGCCCATTCAAAAGGCCCAATAGGCTTAATGACAACCCATCCGCTTCAACAACGCAGTATCTTCGTAAGACGTGATATCGACGTGTTGTAAGGCCAGAACATATCCAACGAGTTAGGATGTCGTCCTTTTAACAGCTCACAACGTACGATCCGGGACGAAAAAACAGAGCAAAAGAAGAAAAGTGGCCCGAAATAGATGAAAATGTTTGATTTTATGCTCCAAAAATGGGCGAAGCCAGGTAGGCTTGTTATCCCCGGCGTAGAGCTCTTGGAGAGCTTTCTAACGGTATGTAGTGCACCGCGTAACTCCTTACGAATCAAAAGTTACGGGCACCGGAGCGACAGAGACCAGGTCACAAGCCCTACGCCCTCGATTTGTGGGCCCAGCCTCTACGAGAAGCGAAGTTGTCTTGTCCAAGGTGCCGTGGGATTCGGTAGGAGAAATGTGGTGGATAAAGTATCTTCGCAACCCTAACCGGGGAAAAAGAAATTGATAAGCGGGGTGCAACATGAGGACTTCCCAGGGGGTCGCCCAAGCATGCTTAACTTAAGAGTTCTGAGGGGATACAGTGCATTAGTGCTGGTATGATCGCACCTGTCATGTTGAGGGCATAATTCCTTTATGTGTTGACGGTTTACAGTCCCAGCCTAGCGAGATAGCCCATTCAAAAGGCCCAATAGGCTTAACGACAACCCATCCGCTTCAACAACGTAGCATCCTCCTAAGGTGTGATATTGACGCATTGTAGGGCCTTGTAATATCCCGCGAGTTAGCTTGTCGTCCTTTTAACAGCTCACGACGTATGATCCGGGACGAAAAAATAGAGCAAAAGAAGAAACTGATGAAAACAATCGATTTTTGTGTCCAAAAACAAGCGCAGCCGAGCAGGCTTGCTGCCCCAGTCATAGAGCTCTCGTATAGCTTTCCAAGGGTATACTGTGTGTCGCGTAACTCCTTACAGATTAAAAGTTATGGTCAACGGAGCGACGGAGGCCTGGTCACAAGCCCCATGCCCTCGGTTTGCGAGCCCAGCCTCTACATGAAGCGAAGTTGTCTTGCCCAAGGTGCCGTGGTATTCGGAAAAAGAAATATGGTGGATAAAGTATGTTGGCAACCCTAACCGGGGTAAAAAAAATTGAATAGGGAGGGTACAATGCGAGGGCTTCCCAGGGGGTCGCCCATCCTAGTACTACTCTCGCCCAAGCACGCTTAACTTCGGAGTTCTGATGGGATCCGGTGCATTAGTTCTGGTATGATCGCACCCGTCATATTGAGGGCACAAATCCCTTATGGTTGACGGTTCACGGTTCCAGCCCAGAGAGATGGCCCATTCAAAAGGCCCAATGTGGTTAATGACAACCTATCCACTTCAACAACGCAGCATCCTCGCAAGACGTGATATCGACGTGTTGTAGGGCCGTCTAATGTCCCGCGAGTTAGGTTGTCATCCTTTTTACAGCTCACGACGTACGATTCGGGATGAAAAAACAGAGCAAAACTTGAAATGTAGCCCGAAAATGATGAAAACATTCAATTTTGGGCTCCAAAAATGGGCGCAGCTAAGCAGGCTTGCTGCCCCCGTCAAAGAGCTCTCAGAGAGCTTTCAAGCAGTATGCTGTGCACCGCGTAACACCTTACGGATCAAAAGTTATGGGTACCAGAGCGACGGTGATCTGGTCACAAGCCCTTCGCCCTAGGTTTGCTGGCCCAGCCTCTACGTGAAGCGAAGTTGTCTTGCCCAAGTTGCCATGGGACTCGGTATTAGAAATGTGGTGGATCAAGAATCTTGGCAACTCTAACCAGAGCAAAAAAAACTGAAAACGGGGGGGAGGGGGGGGGAGGGGCAACACGAGGACTTCCCAAGGGGTCACCCATCCTAGTACTACTCTCGCCTAACTTCAGAGTTCTGATGGGATCCGGTGCATTATTGTTGGCATGATCGCACCTATCATGTTGAAGGCACAAATCCTTTATGTGTTGACAGTTCACAGTCCCAGCCCAAAGAGATGCCCATTCAAAAGGCCCAATGGGCTTAACGACAACCCATCCGCTTCAACAACCCAGCATCCTCATAAGACGTGATATCGATGCATTGTAGGGCCCCGTAATATCCCACGAGTTAGGTTGTTGTCCTTTTAACAACTCACAACATACAATCCGGGACGGAAAAACAGAGCAAAAGAAGAAAAGTGGCACGAAACAGATGAAGATGTTCAATTTAGGGTACCAAAAATGGGCGCAGCCGAGCAGGTTAACTTCCCCCGTCGTAGAGCTCTCGCAGAGCTTTCCAACGGTATGCTGTGCGCCGTGTAACGCCTTATGGATCAAAAGTTATGGGCATCGGAGCGACGAAGACCTGGTCACAAGTCCTTCTCCCTCGGTTTGCGGGCCCAGCCTCTATGTGAAGTGAAGTTGTCTTGCCCAAGGTGTCGTGGGATTTGGTAATAGAAATGTGGTGGATAAAGAATTTGGCAACCCTAACCGGGGCAAAAAAAATTGAAAAGGGGGGTACAACCCAAGGACTTTTTCCAGGGGGTCACCCATCCTAGTACTACTTTCGCCCAAGCATGCTTGACTTCGGAGTTCTTATGGGATCCGATGCATTAGTGCTGGTATGATCGCACCCGTCATGTTGAGGGTACAAATCCTTTATGTGTTGACAGTTCACTGTCCCAGCACAGAGAGATGGCCCATTCAAAAGGCCCAATTGGCTTAATGACAACCCATCTGCTTCAACAACCCATCATCCTCGTAAGACGTGATATCGACGCGTTGTAGGGCCTCTAATGTCCCACAAGTTAGGTTGTCGTCCTTTTAACAGCTCACGACGTACGATTCGGTACAGAAAAATCGAGCAAAAGAAGAAAAGTAGCCTAAAACTGATGAAAACATTCAATTTTGGCTCCAAAAACGGGCGCAGCCTAGCAAGCTTGCTGCTTCTGTCATAGAGCTCTCGTTGAGCTTTCCAACGATATGATGTGTGCCGCGTAACTCCTTACGGATCAAAAGTTATGGGCACCGGAGTGACGGAAACCTGGTCACAAGCCTACGCCCTTCGGTTTGCAGGCCCAACCTTTACGTGAAGCGAAGTTGTCTTGCCGAAGGTGCCGTGGGATTCGTTAATAGAAATGTGGTGGATAAAGAATCTTGGCAACCCTAACCGGGGCAAAAAAAATTGAAAAGGGGGGTGCAACACGAGGACTTCCCAGGCAGTCACCCATACTAGTACTACTCTCTCCCAAGCACACTTAACATCGGAGTTCTGATGGGATCTGGTGCATTAGTACTGGTATGGTCACACCCGTCATGTTGAGGGCACGAATCTTTTATGTGTTGACAGTTCACAGTCCCAGACCAGAGATATGGGCCATTCAAAAGGCCCAATGGGCCTAACGACAACCCATCCGGTTCAACAACGCAACATCCTCGTAAGATGTGATATCGACGTGTTGTAGGGCCCTGTAATATCCCGCGAGTTAGGTTGTCGTCCTTTTAACAACTCACAACGTACGATCCAGGACGGAAAAATAGAGCAAAAGAAGAAAAGTGGCCCGAAACTGATGAAAACATTCAATTTTGGGCTCAAAAAAGGGGCGCAGCCTAGCATGCTTTGTCACGCCCCAACTCGACCCCACCTACAATCAGTCAGGACGCAACAGAATTTCGGCAGTATAACGACAGTAAATAGAATACCGAGGTTCTAAACCAACCTCATTAAAAACATTAAACGTCCAATTCCATAACCATACAAACAACAACTCCTCAACAGCATAACAACACACAACATAACCGTAATATACAATAATCAGTTCTTGTTATCTGCCTCCGTTCCAACATAACATACAATACCTCAACCTTATCATACATTTCAAAGATAAGTTGAGACCCATCTAACAACTTAACCATAGACAAAAGAAGCTGCTAGAATAGTAACAACTAATTTATATTCTTTTCAGGATCCTATACAACAAGAACTATAAAGCATAGAAAAGGCTACTAAGCTCATATACATGCTAAATCCCAGCACAGAATCACGGATAAGCCTCTGGAACATCTGACTCGTCCACGTAAGGCACATTTTCCTCCTCAGGAGGCACGTACCCGTAAACCGGCTCTGCAACACCTGTAATCATGCAATAATAGAGAGTGAGCTTATATAAATAAGCCCAGTGAGGATTCGATAGATCTCGAGCAATGTCTACTAAACTCCTTGGAATAATCCTTTGAGTCAGTAAACACACAATAACATAAATAATACTATCATCACATAACTATATAACCATTCAATAAAGGATACTCTATTTGGTGTAGCTCCATACGCCATCACGATCTCAACCATTCTTCTTATAACTCCCCATTACTCACGCACCTGAGGTACCTCACTAGCCCCTCCCTCCATCACCCCTCCGTCATGCGAGCTGGGGGTAGCCTCTGGCAGTCATCCCGTTATCAACCTGACAGCCCAACGCTGCCCGAGAGGTGGCGCACACATACCAAGACTCCATAATCATCATCAATCATCAATCAATCATCAATCAATCATCATTTATTCATCATTGATAGCATCAATTAACATTTAAACAACAATAACTTAGTTAGATGACAAAGTAGGCCATTTAACCGGACATGCATTATATACACAATTAAACCCTAAGTTACTCATCAACAACTCACCATTCAACACTCAAACACCACCCAATCATCTAAAGGCATCGTTCAAGAAATTAAAGAATGACAACCTAAACTTCAAAAATTCATAACTTACATTCTACTAACCCAAACATTGCCAAATCAATTTCTATCACTCACCCATTCAACCTACTACATTAGCCCTCTCGGAAATCCACCATAACACCTCCAAATCATGCCCGATAACCCTAAAACCCTAGGATGTCTTGGCTGAATTTTCCGGACTTTCCCACGTGCAATGTAATCGAAAATTCAGCATTAAAACAGTGCTAACACGTAATTATCAAGTATTTAGAAATCGACGGCAATCGATTTCGATCATCGCAACTCAATTAATTCAACATTGAACAATTTAATCAAAATTTAATACCCGAAAAATAACAATTATGCTACATCCGACAGAAATTCGTAGTATTACCACTAAACGATCCCTAGCATGCAAGGAGCAATAATCTAACATCAGATTACAATTCTAACGGTTCAATCTTCATTTATACGCAAAAATGCAAAAGACAAGTTTTGAGATCTAGAATTTTTCTCTCACCTTTGATCCGAAGTAAAGCTAGGAATGCGTGCAATAGGTGCCCAACAAGCGGAATCCAGCCCGGTTTGAAAAGATTCGGACTTTAAATGAGTTTTCTAAGGCAAAATTACTTTAAAAATAAGTTGAATAAAATCTCTTTTTTTCCTAAGCTTTCACGGCTGCAAGGTGTGTGAAAATGTGGTGTTTTTCTTTGTTTCATTGTGTGTTGGTGATATATGCATGAAAGTCAACAAGTCAAATGAAAGTCAAAGTTGAAACTTTAGTATTTTTAGTGTTTTCTTGACTTTAAATGTATTTTATTGATCACCAAAGTTCAAAACAATTATTCAACAACCAAGATAGCTCAAGTAGGTTATTTTTAGGTAACCAGAAATTTTACAATCGAACAATTTCACCCGAGTCGGCTTAAAACTCCTTTTTCGCAAAAGTCGATGTAAAAACCCTAATAAATTCTTAAGTCGATTTTAAAACCGTTTTCATCAAACACAGGTCTATTAAAGTCCGTGGACTAGGTCTAGAAGGGTTAAAAAGACCAGTTTCAAAATTTTAGCGGACGTGTTTCGAAAATACTATTCACTAAAAATCGACGATAAAATTTCTGACTCCGTTTTTTATGAAAATTTCATGAATGCACATTTAGCACGTATTAGGAGTATTGATATCAAAATTATAGTATTCTAGGCCCTATAGCACATAAACAGGTCATATGCACGCAAAATGAGACAAAGCACGTAAATAAAGTTAAAGCAAATAAATGGGGTTTCACATGCTTGCTGCCCCCGTCGTAGAGCTCTCGGAGAGCTTTCCAATTGTATGTTGTGTGCCGCTTAACTCCTTACGGTTCAAAAGTGATGGGCACCGGAGCGACGGAGACCTAGTCACAAGCCCTACGCCCTCGGTTTGTGGGCCCAGCCTCTACGTTAAGCGAAGTTGTGTTGCCCAAGGCGCAGTGGGATTCGGTAATAGAAATGTGGTGGATAAAGAATCTTGGGAACCCAAACCGGGGCAAAAAAAATTGAAAAGGTGGGTGCAACAAGAGGACTTCCTAGGGGGTCAACTATCCTAGTACTAATCTCGCCCAAGCACGCTTGACTTCAGAGTTCTGAAGTGATTCGGTGCATTAGTGCTGGTCTGATCGCACCCATCATATTGATGGCACAAATCCTTTATGTGTTGACGGTTCCCAGTCCCAACCCAGAGAGATGGCCCGTTCAAAAGGCCCAATGGGCTTAACGTCAACCCATCCGCTTCAACAACGCAGCATCCTCGTAAGATGTGATATTGATGCGTTGTAAGACCCTGTTATATCCTGCGAGTTAGGTTGTCGTCCTATTAACAGCTCACGACGTACGATCCGAGATGGAAAAACAGAGCAAAAGAAGAAAAGTAGCCCAAAACTTATGAAAATGTTCGATTTTGGGCTACAAAAATTATCGCAGCTGAGCAGGCTTGTGGCCCCCATCTTAGAGCTCTCGGAGAGCTTTCCAATGGTATACTGTGTGCCGCATAACTCCTTACGGATCAAAAGTTATGGGCACCGGAGCGACAGAGACCTTGTCACAAGCCCCATGCCCTAGGTTTGCAGGCCCAGCCTCTACGTGAAGCGAAGTTGTCTTGCCCAAAGTGCCGTGGGATTCGGTAATAGAAATGTGGTGGATAAAGAATCTTGGCAACCCTAACCGGGGCAAAAAAAATTGAATAGGGGGGTGCAACATGAGGACTTCCCAAGGGGTCACCCATCATAGTACTTCTCTCGCCCAAACACTCTTAACTTCGGAGTTCTGATAGGATCCGGTGCATTAGTGCCGGTAAGATCGCATCGGTCATGTTGAGGGCACAAATCCCATATGTGTTAACGGTTCACAGTCCCAGCCCTGAGAGATCGCCCATTCAAAAGGCCCAATGGGTTTAATGACAACCCATCCGCTTCAACAACGCAGCAACCTCACAAGACATGATATCGACGCATTGTAGGGCCCTCTAATGTCCCGCGAGTTAGGTTTTCGTCCCTTTAATAGCTCACAATGTATGATCCGGGACGGAAAAACAGAGCAAAAGAAGAAAAGTGGCCCGAAACTGATAAAAACATACAATTTTGGGCTCCAAAAAGGGGCATAGCCTAGCAAGCTGGCTGCCCCCATCGTAGAACTCTCAGATAGCTTTCCAACGGTATGCTGTGTGCCGCGTAACTCCTTACGGTTCAAAAGTGATGGGCACCGGAGCGACGAAGACCTGGTCACAAGCCTTACGCCCTCGGTTTGTGGGCCCATCCTCTACGTGAAGCGAAGTTGTCTTGCCCAAGGTGCACTGGGATTCGGTAATAGAAATGTGGTGGATAAAGAATCTTGGCAACCCTAACCGAGGCAAAAAAAATTGAAAATGTGGATGCAACACGAGGACTTCGTAGGGGGTCAACTATCACAGTACTACTCTCGCCCAAGCACGCTTGACTTCGGAGTTCTGAGGTGATCTGGTGCATTAGTGCAGGTATGATCGCACCCGTCAGGTTGAGGGCACAAATCCTTTATGTGTTGATGGTTCACAGTCCCAGTCTAGAGAGATGGCCCATTCAAAAGGCCTAATGGGCTTAACGACAACCCATCTACTTCAACAATGCAGCATCCTCGTAAGACATGATATCGACGCATTATAGGGCCCTGTCATATCCCGCAAGTTAGGTTGTCGTCCTTTTAACAGCGCACAACGTATGATCTGGGATGAAAAAATAGAGCAAAAGAAGAAAAGTATCCCGAAACTGATGAAAACATTCAATTTTAGGCTCCAAAAACTAGCACAGACTAGCAGGCTGGCTGCCCTCGTCGTAGAGCTCTCGGAGAGCTTTCCAACGGTATGTTGTGTGCCGCGTAACTCCTTACAGTTCAAAAGTGATGGGCACCGGAGCGATGAAGACCTCGTCACAAGCCCTACGCCCTCGGTTTGTGGGCTCAACCTCCACGTGAAGCGAAGTTGTCTTGCCCAAGGTGTAGTGGGATTTGGTAATAGAAATGTGGTGGATAAAGAATTTTGGCAACCCTAACCAGGGCAAAAAAAATTGAAAAGGTGGGTGCAACACTGGGACTTCCTAGGGGGTCAACTATCGTAGTACTACTCTCGCCTAAGCATGCTTGACTTCAGAGTTCTGAAGTGATCTGGTGCATTAGTGCTGGTATGATCGCACAAGTCATATTGAGGGCACAAATCCTTTATGTGTTGACGGTTCACAGTCCCAGTCCAGAGAGATGGCCTATTCAAAAGGCCTAATGGGCTTAACGGCAACCCATCCGCTTCAACAACGTAGCATCCTCATAAGACGTGATATCGACGGGTTGTAGGGCCCTGTCATATCCCGCGAGTTAGGTGTTGTCCTTTTAACAGCTCACAGCGTATGATCCGGGATGAAAAAATAGAGCAAAAGAAGAAAAATGGCTCGAAATCGATAAAAATGCTCAATTTTGGGATCCAAAAATGTCCGCAGCCGAGCAAGATTGCTGATCCCATCGTAGAGCTCTTGGAGTGCTTTCCAACGGAATGCTATGCGCCACGTAACTCATTACGGATCAAAAGTTACGGGCCCAGCCTTTACGTGAAGTGAAGTTGTCTTGCCCAAGGTGCTATGGGATTCGGTAATAGAAATGTGGTGCATAAAGAATCTTGTCAACCCTAACCTAGGCAACATGAGGACTTCCCAGGGGGTCACCCATCCTAGTACTACTCTCGCCCAAGCATGCTTAACTTTAGATTTCTGATAGGATCCGGTGCATTAGTGATGGTATGATTGCACCCGTCATATTGAGGGCACAAATCCTTTATGTGTTGACGCTTCACAGTCCCAGTCCAGAGAGATGGCCCATTCAAAAGACCCAATGGGCTTAACAACAACCCATCCACTTTAACAACGCAGCATCCTCGTAAGACGTGATATCGACGCGTTGTAGGGCCCTGTCATATCCCGTGAGTTAGGTTGTCATCCTTTTAACAGTTCACAACGTATGATCCAGGACGGAAAAATAGAGAAAAAGAAGAAAAATGGCCCGAAACTAATGAAAATGCTCAATTTTGGGCTCCAAAAATGGCCGCAGCCGAGCAGGCTTGCTGTTCCCATCGTAGAGCTCTTGGAGAGCTTTCCAACGGAATGCTGTGCGCCGTGTAACTCCTTACGGATCAAAAGTTATGGGCACCGGAGCGACGGAGACCAGGTCACAAGCCCTACGCCCTCGGTTTTCGGGCCCAGCCTCTACGTCTAGCGAAATGGGGTGGATAAAGAGTCTTGTCAACCCCAACCGGGGCAAAAAAAATTGAAAACAGGGGTGCAGCACGAGGACTTCCCAGGGGGTCACGTATCCTAGTACTACTCTCGCCCAAGCACACTTAACTTCTGAGTTCTGATGGGATCTGGTGCATTAGTGCTGGTATGATCGCACCAGTCATGTTGAGCCCACAAATCCTTTATGTGTTCACAGTTCACCGTCCCAGCCCAGAGAGATGGCCCATTCAAAAGACCCAATGTGCTTAACGACAACCCATCAGCTTCAACTATGCAGCATCCTCGTAAGACATGATATCGACATGTTGTAGGGCCTTGTAATATCCCACGAATTAGGTTGTCATCCTTTTAACAACTCACAACGTACGATCTGGGACGAAAAAACATAGCAAAAGAAGAAAAGTTGCCCGAAACTGATGAAAGCATTCAATTTTGGTCTCCAAAAAGGGGCGCAGCCTAGCAGGCTGGCTGCCCTTGTTGTAGAGCTCCCGGAGAGCTTTCCAACTGTATGCTGTGTGCTGCGTAAGTCCTTACGGTGCAAAAGTTATGGGCACCGGAGGGACGGAGACCTGGTCACAAGCCCTACGCCCTCGCTTTGTGGGCCCAGCCTCTACATGAAGCGAAGTTGTCTTGCCCAAGGTGCAGTGGGATTCGGTAATATAAATATGGTGGATAAAGAATCTTGGCAATCCTAACCGGGGCAAAAAAAATTGAAAAGGGGGGTGCAAAACGAGGACTTCCCAGTGGGTCATCTATCCAAGTACTACTCTCGCCCAAGCATGCTTAACTTCGGAGTTCTGAAGTGATCCGGTGCATTAGTGCTGGTATGATAGCACCCGTCATGTTGAGGGCACATATCCTTTATGTGTTGACGGTTCACAGTCCCAGCCCAGAGAGATGGCCCATTCAAAAGGCTCAATGGACTTAACGACAACCGATCCGCTTCAACAACCCAGCATCCTCATAAGACGTGATATCGACACGTTGTAAGGCCCTGTTGTATCCCACGAGTTAGGTTGTCGTCCTTTTAACAGCTCACAACGTGTGATCCGGGATGAAAAAACAGAGCAAAAGAAGAAAAATGGCCCGAAATTAATGAAAATGCTATCTTTTGGGCTCCACAAATAGCCCCAGCCGATCAGGCTGGCTGTCCCCATCGTAGAACTCTCGGAGAGCTTTCCTACGGATTGCTGTGTGCCGCGTAACTCCTTACGGATCAAAAGTTATGGGCACCGGAGCGACAGAGACCTGGTCAAAAGCCTTGCGCTCTCGGTTTGCAGGGCCAGCCTCTACGTGAAGCGAAGTTGTCTTGCCCAAGGTACCATGGGATTCGGTAATAGAAATGTGGTGGATAAAGAATCTTGTCAACCCCAACTGGGGCAAAAAAAATTGAAAATGGGGGTAGAACACGAGGACTTCCCAAGGGGCCACCCATCCTAGTACTACTCTTGCCCAAGCACGCTTAACTTCAGAGTTCTGATTGGATCTTGTGCATTAGTGCTGGTATCATCGCACCCGTCATGTTGAGGGCACAAATCCTTTATGTGTTGATGGTTCACAGTCCCAGCCCAGAGAGATAGCCCATTAAAAAGGCCCAATAGGCCTAACGACAACCCATCCATTTCAACAACAAAGTATCCTCGTAAGACGTGATATCGACGCATTGTAGGGCCCTATAATATCCCGCGAGTTAGGTTGTCATCCTTTTAACAACTCACAACGTACGTTCCGGGATTGTAAAACAGAGCAAAAGAAGAAAAGTGGTCCGAAACTGATTAAAACTTTCAATTTTAGGCTCCAAAAAGGGGCACAGCCTAGCAGGCTAGATGCCCCCATCGTAGAGCTCTCGGAGAGCATTCCAATGGTATGCTGTGTGCCGCGTAACGCCTTACGGTTCAAAAGTGATGGGCACCAAAGCGACGGAGACCTGGTCACAAGCCCTACGCCCTCGGTTTGTAGGCCCAGCCTCTACGTGAAGCGAAGTTGTCTTGCCCAAGATGCAATGGGATTCGGTAATAGAAATGTGGTGGATAATGAATCTTGGAAACCCTAACCGGGGCAAAAAAAATTGAAAAGGTGGGTGCAACAAGAGGACTTCCCAGGGGGTCACCCATCCTATTACTACTCTCGCCCAAGCACGCTTAACTTTGGAGTTCTGATGGGATCCGGTGCATTAGTACTAGTATGATCGCACCCGTCATGTTGAGTGCACAAATCCCTTATGTGTTGACAGTTTACAGTCCCAGCCCAGAGAGATGGCTAATTCAAAAGGCCCAATGGACTTAACGACAACCCAACTGCTTCAACAACGCAGCATCCTCAAAAGACGTGATATCGAAGCATTGTAAGGCCCTGTCGTATCCTGCGAGTTAGGCTGTCGTCCTTTTAACAGCTCATAACGTGTGATCCGGGACGAAAAAACAGAGCAAAAAAAGAAATATGGCCCGAAACTGATGAAAATGCTCTATTTTCGGCTCCAAAAATGGCCCCAGCCAATCAGGCTGGCTGCCCCCATTGTAGAGCACTCGGAGAGCTTTCCAACAGATTGCTGTGCGCCGCGTAACTCCTTACGGATCAAAAGTTATGGGCACCGGAGCGACGGAGACCTAGTCAAAAGCCTTGCGCCCTCGGTTTGCAGGCCCAGCCTCTACATGAAGTGAAGTTGTCTTGCCCAAGGTACCGTGGGATTCGGTAATAGAAATATGGTGGATAATGAATCTTGTCAACCCTAACCGGGGTAAAAAAATTTGAAATCGAGGGTGCAGCACGAGGACTTCCTAAGGGGCCACCCATCCTAGTACTACTCTTGCCCAAGCACGCTTAACTTCGGAGTTCTGATTGGATCTGGTGCATTAGTGCTGGTATCATCGCACCCGTCATGTTGAGGGCACAAATCCTTTATGTGTTGATGGTTCACAGTCCCAGCCCAGAGAGATAGCCCATTAAAAAGGCCCAATAGGCCTAACGACAACCCATCCATTTCAACAACAAAGTATCCTCGTAAGACGTGATATCGACGCGTTGTAGGGCCCTGTAATATCCCGCGAGTTAGGTTGTCATCCTTTTAACAACTCACAACGTACGTTCCGGGACGGTAAAACATAGCAAAAGAAGAAAAGTGGTCCAAAACTGATCAAAACATTCAATTTTGGGCTCCAAAAAGGGGCACAGCCTAGCAGGCTGGCTGCCCCCATTGTAGAGCTCTCGGAGAGCATTCCAACGGTATGCTGTGTGCCGCGTAACTCCTTACGGTTCAAAAGTGATGGGCACCGAAGCGACGGAGACCTGGTCACAATCCCTACGCCCTCGGTTTGTAGGCCCAGCCTCTACGTGAAGCGAAGTTGTCTTGCCCTGGGATTCGGTAATAGAAATGTGGTGGATAATGAATCTTGGAAACCCTAACCGGGGCAAAAAAAATTGAAAAGGTGGGTGCAACAAGAGGACTTCCCAAGGGGTCAACTATCGTAGTACTACTCTCGCCCAAGCACGCTTGACTTCGGAGTTCTGAAGTGATCCGGTGCATTAGTGCTGGTATGATCGCACTCGTCATATCGACGGCACAAATCCTTTATGTGTGGACGGTTCCCAATCCCAGTCTAGAGAGATGGCCCATTCAAAAGGCCCAATGGGCTTAACGATAAACCATCCGCTTCAACAACGCAGCATCCTCGTAAGTCGTGATATTGACGCATTGTAGGGCATTGTCATATCCCGCGAGTAAGGTTGTCATCCTTTTAACATCTCACAACGTATGATCCGGGACGAAAAAATAGGGCAAAAGAAGAAATATGGCCCGAAACTGATGAAAATGCTCTATTTTCGGCTCCAAAAATGGCCCCAGCCAATCAGGCTGGCTGCCCCCATTGTAGAGCACTCGGAGAGCTTTCCAACAGTATGCTGTGCACCACGTAACTCCTTACGAATCAAAAGTGATAGGCACTGGAGCGACGGAGACCTGGTCACAAGCCCCACGCCCTCGGTTTACGGGCCCAGCTACTACGTGAAGCGAAGTTGTCTTGCCCAATGTACCGTTTAGATTCGGTAATAGTAATGTGGTGAATAAAGAATCTTGGCAAGCCTAACCGGGGCAAAAAAATTGAAAATGGGGGTGGAACACGAGGACTTCCCTAGGGGTCACCCATCCTAGTACAACTCTCGCCCAACCACGCTTAACTTCGGAGTTCTGATAGGATCTGGTGCATTAGTGTTGTTATGATCGCACCCGTCATGTTGAGGGCACAAATCCTTTATGTGTTGACAGTTCACAATCCCAGCCTAAAGAGATGGCCCATTCAAAAGGCCCAATGTGCTTAATGACAACCCATCCGCTTCAACAACGCAGCATCCTCTTAAGATGTGATATCGACGCGTTGTAGGGCCCTGTAATATCCCGCAAATTAGGTTGTCGTACTTTTAATATCTCACAACGTACGATCGGGGACGGAAAAACAGAGCAAAAGAAGAAAAGTGGCACGAAATTGATGCAAACATTCGATTTTGCGCTCCAAAAAGGGGCACAGCCGAGCAGGCTTGTAGCCCTCATCGTAGAGCTCTCGGAGAGCTTTCCAACGGTATGCTGTGTGCCGCGTAACTCATTACGAATCAGAAGTTATGGCCACCGGAGCGATAGAGACCTGGTCATATGCCCTATGCCCTCGGTTTGTAGGCCCAGCCTCTACGTGAAGCGAAGTTGTTTTGCCCAAGGTGCAGTGGGATTCAGTAATAGAAATGTGGTGGATAAAGAACCTTGGCAACCCTAACCGGGGCAAAAAAAATTGAAAAGGTGGGTGCAACACGAGGACTTCGTAGGGGGTCAACTATCCTAGTACTACTCTCGCCCAAACACGCATGAATTCGGTGTTCTGAAGTGATCCGGTGCATTACTGCTGGTATTATCGCACCCGTCATATTGAGGGCACAAATCCTTTATGTGTTGACGGTTCACAGTCCCAATCCCGGGAGATGGTTCATTCAAAAGGTCTAATGGGCTTAACGACAACCCATCCGCTTCAACAACGCAGCATCCTCGTAAGACTTGATATCAACGCGTTGTAGGGCCCGGTCATATCCTATGAGTTAGGTTGTCGTCCTTTTAATAGCTCACAACATATGATTCGGGACGAAAAAACAGAGCAAAAGAAGAAAAGTGGCCCGAAATTGATGAAAACATTCAATTTTGGGTTCCAAAAATGGGCACAGCCTAACAGGCTGGCTACCCCCGTCGTAGAGCTCTCGAAAAGATTTCCAACAGTATGCTGTATAACGCATAACTCCTTACGGTTCAAAAGTGATGGGCACCAGAGCGACGAAGACCTAGTCACAAGCCCTACGCCTTCGGTTTGTGTGCCCAACCTCTACGTGAATCGAAGTTGTCTTGCCCAATGTGCAGTGGGATTCGGTAATAGAAATGTGGCAGATAAAAAATCTTGGGAACCCTAACCAGGGCAAAAAAATTGAAAAGGTGGGTACAACACGAGGACTTCGTAGGGGGTCAACTATCCTAGTACTACTCTCGCCCAAGCACACTTGACTTCGGAGTTCTGAAGTGATCCAGTGCATTAGTGCTGGTATGATCGCACCCGTCATATTGAGTGCACAAATCCTTTATGTGTTGACGGTTCACAGTCCCAGTCCAGAGAGATGGCCCATTCAAAAGGTCTAATGGGCTTAACGACAACCCATCCGCTTCAACAACACAGCATCCTCGTACGACGTGATATCAACGTATTGTAAGGCCTTGCCATATCTTGCGAGTTAGGTTGTCATCTTTTTAACAGCTCACAACGTATGATCCGGGATGAAAAAACAGAGCAAAATACGAAAAGTGGCCCGAAATTGATGAAAACATTCAATTTTGGGTTCCAAAAATGGGCACAGCCTAACAGGTTGGTTGCCCTCGTCGTAAAGCTCTCGGAGAACTTTCCAACGGTATGCTGTGTGCCACGTAACTCCGTACGGTTCAAAAGTGATGGGCACCGAAGCGACGGAGACCTGGTCACAAGCCCTACGCCCTCGGTTTGTGGGCCCAACCTCTATGTGAAGCGAAGTTGTCATACCCAAGGAGTAGTGGGATTTGGTAATAGAAATGTGGTGGATAAAGAATCTTAGCAACCCTAACCGGGCCAAAAAAAATTGAAAAGGTTATTGCAACACGAGGACTTCCTAGGGGGTCAACTATCCTAGTACTACTCTCGCCCAGGCACGCTTGACTTCAGAGTTCTGAAGTGATCCGGTTTAGTGCTGGTATGATCGCACCCGTCATATTGAGGGCACAAATCCTTTATGTGTTGACAGTTCATAGTCCCAGTCTAGAGAGATGGTCCATTCAAAAGGCCTAATGGGCTTAACGACAACCCATCCGCTTCAACAACGTAGCATCCTCATAATACGTGATATCGACGCGTTGTAAGGCCCTGTCATATCCCGTGAGTTAGGTTGTCGTCCTTTTAACAGCTCACAACGTATAATCCGGGACGAAAAAACATAGCAATAGAAGAAAAATGGCCCGAAACTGATAAAAATGCTCGATTTTGGGCTCCAAAAATGGTCGCAGTCGAGCAGGCTTGCTGCCCCCATAGTAGAGCTCTCGGAGAGCTTTCGAACGGAATGCCGGCGCCGCGTAACTCCTTACAGATCAAAAGCTATGGGCACCGGAGTGACGGAGACCTGGTCACAAGCCCTACGGCCCCGGTTTGTGGGCCTAGCTTTACGTGAAGCGAAGTTGTCTTGCCCAAGGTGCCGTGGGATTCAGTAATAGAAATCTGGTGGATAAAGAATCTTGTCAAGCCTAACTGGTGCAAAAAAAATTGAAAAGGAGGGTGCAACACGAGGACGTCCCAAGGGGTCACCCATCCTAGTACTACTCTCGCCCAAGCATGCTTAACTTCAGACTTCTGATGGGATCTGGTGCATTAGTGCTGGTATGATCGCACCCGTCATATTGAGGGCACAACTCCTTTATTTGTTAACGGTTCACAGTCCCAGTCCAGAGAGATGGCCCATTTAAAAGACCCAATGGGCTTAACGACATGCTATCCGCTTCAACAACGCAGTATCCTCGTAAGACTTGATATCGATGCATTGCAGGGCCCTGTCATATCCCGCGAGTTAGGTTGTCGTCCTTTTAACAGCTTAGAACGTATGATCTGAATTGGAAAAACAGAGCAAAAGAAGGAAAATTGCCCGAAACTGATGAAAATGTTGGATTTTGGGCACTAAAAATGGCCGCAGCTGAGCAGGCTTGCTGCCCCCATCGTAGAGCACTCGGAGAGCTTTCCAACGGTATACTGTGTGCCGCGTAACTCATTACGGATCAAAAGTTATGGGCACTGGAGCGACAGAGACCTGGTCATAAGCCTTACGCCCTCGGTTTACGGGCCCAGCTTCTACGTGAAGCGAAGTTGTCTTGCCCAAGGTGCCGTGGGATTCGGTAATAGAAATGTGGTGGATAAAGAATAATGGCAATGCTAACTGGGGCAAAAAAATTAAATAGGGGTTTGCAACATGAGGACTTCCCAAGGGGTCACCCAACCGAGTACTACTCTTTCCCAAGCACACTTAACTTCGGACTTCTGATGGGATCTGGTACATTAGTGCTGGTATGATCGCACCCATCATATTGAGGGCACAAATCCTTTATGTGTTGACGGTTCACAGTCCCAGTTCAGAGTGATGGCCCATTCAAAAGACCTAATGGGCTTAACGACAACCCATCCGCTTCAACAATGCATCATCCTCAAAGGACGTGATATCGACCCGTTGTAGGGCCCTTTCATATCCCGCGAGTTAATTTGTCATCCTTTCAACAGCTCACAACATATGATCCGGGATGAAAAAACAGAGCAAAGGAAGAAATATTGCCCGAAACTGTTGAAAATGCTCGATTTTGGGCTCCAAAAATGTCCGCAGTCAAGCAAGCTTGCTGACCCCATCGTAGAGCTCTCGGAGAGCTTTCCAACAGAATGCTGTACGCCACGTAACTCCTTACAGATTAAAAGTTATGGGCACCGGAGCGACGGAGACCTGGTCACAAGCCCTACTCCCTCAGTTTGCGGGCCCAGCCTCAACGTCAAGCGAAGTTGTCTTGCCCAAGGTGCTGTGGGATTCGGAAATAGAAATGTGGATGGATAAATAATCTTGGCAACCCTAACCGGGGCAAAAACAATTGAAAAGGAGGGTGCAACACGAGGACTTCCTAGGTAGTCACCGATCTTAGTACTACTCTCGCCCAAGCACGCATAACTTCAGAGTTCTGATAGGATCCGGTGCATTAGTGCTGGTATGATCGCACCTGTCTTGTTGCGGGCACGAATCCTTTATATGTTGATAGTTCACAGTCCCAGCCGAGAGTGATAGCCCATTAAAAAGGCCCAATGAGCTTAATGACAACCCATCCGCTTCAACAACGCAGCATTCTCGTAAGACGTGATATCGACGTGTTGTAGCGTCCTGCAATATCCCGAGAGTTAGGTTGTTGTCCTTTTAACAACTCACAATGTATGATCCAGGACGAAAAAACAGAGCAAAAGAAAAAAAAAGGCCTGAAATTGATGAAAATATTCAATTTTGGGCTCCAAAAAGGGGCGCAACCTGGCAAGCTGGCTGCCCTTGTCGTAGAGCTCCCAGAGAGCTTTCCAACGTTATGCTGTGTGCTGCGTAACTACTTACGGTTCAAAAGTTATGGGCATCAGAGTGACAGAGACCTGGTCACAAGCCCTACGCCCTCGGTTTGTGGCCCAGCCTCTACGTGAAGCGAAGTTGTCTTGCCCAAGGTGCTGTGGGATTCGGTAATAAAAATGTGGTGGATAAAGAATCTTGGCAACCCTAACCGGGGGAAAAAGAAATTGAAAAGGGGGGTGCAACACGAGGACTTCCAAAGGGGTCATCTATCCTAGTACTACTCTCGCCCAAGTACCCTATACTTCGGAGTTTTGAAGTGATCCGGTGGATTAGTGCTGGTATGATCACCCCCGTCATGTTCAGCGCACAAATCCTTTATGTGTTGACGGTTCACAGTCCCATCCCAGAGAGATGGCCCATTCAAAAGGCCCAATGGCTTAACGACAACCAATCCACTTCAACAACGCAGCATCCTCATAAGACGTGACACCGACGCATTGTAGGGCCTTGTCATATCCCGCGAGTTAGGTTGTCGTCCTTTTAACAGCTCACAACGTGTGATCCGGCACGAAAAAATAGAGCAAAAGAAGAAAATTGGACCGAAACTATTGAAAATGCTCGATTTTGGGCTCCATAAATGGCAGCAGCCGAGCAGGCTTGCTACTCCAATCGTAGAGCTCTCGGAGAGCTTTCCAACAGAATGTTGTGCGCCGCGTAACTCCTTACGGATCAAAATTTATGGGCACCGGAGCGACGAAGACCTGGTCAGAAGCCTTACGCCCTCGGTTTGTGGGCCCAGCCTCTACGTGAAGCGAAGTTGTCTTGCCCAAGGTGCTGTGGGATTTGGTAACAGAAATGTGGTGGATAAAGAATCTTGGCAACCCTAACCGGGGCAAAAAAAATTGAAAAGGGGGGTGCAACACGAGGACTTCCCAGGTGGTCACCCATCCGAGTACTACTCTCACCCAAGCACGCTTAACTTCGGAGTTCTGATGGGATTCGGTGCATTAGTGCTGGTATGATCGCACTCGTCATGTTGAGGGCACGAATCCTTTATGTGTCGACAGTTCACAGTCCCAACCCAGAGAGATGGCCCAATCATAAGGCCCAATGGGCCCAAAGACAACCCATCCACTTCAACAACGCAGCATCCTCGTAAGACGTGATATCGACACGATGTAGGGCCCTGTCATATCCCGCGAGTTAGGTTGTCGTCCTTCTAACAGCTCAAAACGTATGATCCAGGATGGAAAAATAGAGCAAAAGAAAGAAAAATGGCCCGAAACTGATGAAAATGCTCTATTTTGGGCTCCAAAAATTGCCGCAGCTAAGCAGGCTTGTTTCCCCCATCGTAGAGCTCTCGGAGAGCTTTCCAATGGAATGCTGTGCGTCGCGTAACTCCTTACGGATCAAAAGTTATGGGCACCGAAGCGACGGCGACCTGGTCACAAGCCCTATGCCCTCGGTTTGCGAGCCCAACCTCTATGTGAAGCGAAGTTGTCTTGCCCAAGGTGCCGTGGGGTTCGGTAATAGAAATGTGGTGGGTAAAGAATCTTGTCAACCCTAACCGGGGAAAAAAAAATTGAAAAAGGGGTGCAACACAAGGACTTCCCAAGGGGTCACCCATCCTAGTACTACCCTTGCCCAAGAACGCTTAATTTCGGAGTTCTGATGGGATCTGGTGCATTAGTTCTGGTATGATCGCGCCCGTCATGTTGGGGGCTCAAATCCTTTATGTGTTAATAGTTCACAGTCCCAGCCCAGAGAGATGGCCCCTTCAAAATGCCCAATGTGCTTAACGACAAACTATCCACTTCAACAACGCATCATCCTCGTAAGGCGTGATATCGACGCATTATAGTGCCCTGTAATATCCCGTAAATAAGGTTGTTGTCTTTTTAACAACTCACAACGTACAATCCGTGATGGAAAAACAGAGCAAAAAAAGAAAAGTGGCCCGAAATTAATGTAAACATTCAATTTTGGGCTCCAAAAAGGGCATAACCGAGCAAGCTTGATACCCCCGTCGAAGAGCTCTCGGAGAGCTTTCCAGCTGTATGCTGTGTGCCGCGTAACTCATTACGGATCAAAAGTTATGGACATCGGAGCGACAGAGACCTGGTCACAGGCCTTAAGCCCTCAGTTTGCTAGCCCAGCCTCTACGAAGAGCGAAGCTGTCTTGCCCAAGCTGCCCTGGGATTCGGTAATAGAAATGTGGTGGATAAAGAATCTTGGCAACCCTAACCGGGGCAAAAAAATTGAAAATGGGGGTGCAACACGAGGACTTCCTTGGGGGTCACCCATCCTAGTACTACTCTCGCCTAAGCACGCTTAACTTAGTACTTCTGATGGGATCCGGTGCATTAGTGCTGGTATGATCGCACCCGTCATATTGAGGGCACAAATCCTTTATGTGTTGATGGTTCACAACCCCAGTCCAGAAGGCCCAATGGGCTTAACGAAAACCCATCCGCTTCAACAACGCAGCATCCTCGTAATACGTGACATCGACGCGTCGTAAGGCCCTGTCATATCCCGTGAGTTAGGTTGTCATCTTTTTAACAGCTCACAACGTATGATCCAGGACGGAAAAATAGGGCAAAAGAAGAAAAGTTACCCAAAAATCATGAAAATGTTCGATTTTGTTCTCCAAAAAAAGGCGCAGCTTAGCAGGCTTGCTGCCCCCATCGTAGAGCTCCCGGAGAGCTTTCCAACGGTATGCTGTGCGTAGCATAACTCCCTACGAATCAAAAGTTATGGGCACCGGAGCGACAGAGATGTGGTCACAAGCCCCACGCCCTCGGTTTGGGGGCCCAGCCTCTATGTGAAGTGAAGTTGTCTTGCCCAAGGTGCAGTGGAATTCGGTAATAGAAATGTGGTAGATAAAGAATTTTGGCAACCCTAACCGGGGAAAAAGAAATTGAAAAGGGGGGTGCAACACGAGGACTTCCCAGGGGTCACCCATCCTAGTACTACTCTCGCCCAAGCACGCATCTTGTTGTGGGCACAAATCCTTTATGTCGGCACAAATCCTTTCTGATGGGATCCTGTGTATAAGCGCTAGTATGATCGCACCCGTCATGTTGTGGGCACAAATCCTTTATGTGTTGACGATTCACAGTCTCAGCCCAGAGAGATGGCCCATTCAAAAAGCCCAAAGGGCTTAACGATAACCCATCCGCTTCAACAATGTAACATCCTCGTGAGACGTGATATCAACGCGTTGTAGGGCCCTGTCATATCCCGCGAGTTAGGTTTTCGTCCTTTTAACAGCTCACAACGTACGATCCGGGATGGAAAAACAGAGCAAAAGAAGAAAAGTTTTCCGAAACTGATGAAAACGTTCGATTTTGTTCTCCAAAAACGTGCGCAGCCGAGCAGGCTTGCTGTCCCCATTGTAGAGCTCTCGGAGAGCTTACCAACGGTAATCTATGCGTCGCGTAACTCCTTACGGATCAAAAGTTATGGGCACCGGAGTAACGGAGACCTGGTCACAAGCCCTACGCCCTCGGTTTGCGGGCCTAGCCTCTACGTGAAGCAAAGTTGTCTTGGCAACAATCAATTTTGGGCTCCAAACATGGGCACAGCTGAGCAGGCTTGCGGCCCCCATCATAGAGCTCTCGTTGAGCTTTCCAATGGTATTCTGTGCGACGCGTACCTCCTTACGGATCAAAAGTTATAGGCACCGGAGCGACGGAGACCTGGTCACAAGCCCTACGCCCTGGGTTTGCGGGCCCAGCCTCTACGTCAAGCAAAGTTGGCTTGGCCAAGGTGCCGTGGGATTCGGTAAGAGAAATGTGGTAGATAAAGTATCTTGGCGACCCTACCCGGGGCAAAAAAGTTGAAAATGGGGGTACAACACGAGGGCTTCCCAGGGGGTCACCCATCCTAGTACTACTATCGCCCAAGCACGCTTAACTTCGGAGTTCTGATGGGATCCGGTGCATTAGTGCTGGTATGATCGCACCCGTCATGTTGAGGGCACAATTCCTTTTTTGTGTTGACGGTTCACAGTCCCAGCCCAGCAGGATGGCCTATTCAAAAGGCCCAATGGGCTTAACGACAACCCATCCGCTTCAACAATGTAGCATCCTCGTAAGCCGTGATATCGACGCATTATAGGGCCCAAAAATATCCCGCGAGTTAGGTTGTTGTCCGTTTAACATCTCACGACGTACGATCCAGGATGGAAAAACACAGCAAAAGTAGAAAAGTGGCCCGAAAATGATGAAAACGTTCAATTTTCGAATCCAAAAATGGGCGCAGCTGAGCAAGCTTATTGCCCCCTTTGTAGACCACTCAGAGAGCTTGCCAACGGTATGCTATGCGCCGCGTAACTCCTTACGGATCAAAAGTTATGGGCACCGGAGCGACAGAGACCTAGTCACAAGCCAGGCCCACGGTTTGCGGGCCCAACCTCTATGTGAAGCGAAGTGGTCTTGCCCAAGATGCCGTGGGATTCGATAATAGAAATGTGGTGGATAAAGTATCTTGGCCACCCTAACCAGGGAAAAAAATTTAAAAAGGGGGGGTGCAACACGAGGACTTCTCAGGGGGTCACCCATCCTAGTACGACTCTCGCCCAACCACGCTTAACTTCAGAGTTCTGATGGGATCCAGTGCATTAATGCTTGTATGATCGCACCCGTCATGTTGAGAGCACAAATCATTTATGTGTTGACGGTTCACAGTCCCAGGCCAGAGAGATGGCCAATTCAAAAGCCCCAAAGGGCTTAAAGACTACCCATCCACTTCAACAACCCAGCATCCTCGCAAGACGTGATATTGACGCGTTGTAGGGCCCTCTAATGTCCCGTGAGTTAGGTTGTCGTCCTTTTAGCAGCTCACGACGCACGATCCGGGTGGAAAAACAAAGCAAAAGAAGAAAAATAGCCCAAAATGATGAAAACATTCGATTTTGAGCTCCAAAAATAGGCGCAGCCAGCCAGGCTTGTTGCCCTTATCTTAGAGCTCTCGGAGAGCTTTCCAACGGTATGCTGTGCGTCGCGTAACTCTTTACGGATCAAAAGTTATTGGCACCAGAGCAACGGTGACCTGGTCACAAGCCCTTCGCCCTCGGTTTGCGGGCACAACCTCTACGTGAAGCGAAGTTGTCTTGCCCAAGGTACCGTGGGATTCGGTAATAGAAATGTGGTGGATAAAGTATCTTGGCAACCCTAACCAGGGCAAAAAAAATTGAAAAGGGGGGTGCAACACGAGTACTTCCCAGGGGGTCATCCATCCTCGTACTACTCTTGCCCAAGCACGGTTAACTTCGGAGTTCTGATGGGATCTGGTGCATTAGTGCTGGTATGATCGCACCTGTCATGTTGAGGGCACAATTCCTTTATGTGTTGACGGTTCACAATCCCAGCCCAGTAGGATAGCCTATTCAAATGGCCCAATGGGCTTAACGACAACCCATCCGCTTCAATAACGTAGCATCCTCGTAAGCCGTGATATTGACGTATTATAGGGCCCAGAAATATCCTGTGAGTTAGGTTGTAGTCCTTTTAACAGCTCACGACATACAATCCAGGACGGAAAAACAGAGCAAAAGTAGAAAAGTGGCCCAAAATTTATGAAAACGTTCAATTTTGGGCTCCAAAAAAGGGCGCAGCGGAGGAAGCTTGCTGCCTCAGTAATAGAACTCCCGGAGACCTTTCCACCGGTATGCTGTGCGCCGCGTAACTCCTTACGGACCGAAAGTTATGGGCAACGGAGCGACGGAGACCTAGTCACACGACCTTCGCCCACGGTTTGCGAGCCCAGCCTCTACGTGAAGCGAAGATGTCTTGCCTAAGGTGCCGTTGGATTCGGTAATAGAAATATGGTGGATAAAGAATCTTGGCAACCTCAACCGGGGCAAAAAAAATTGAAATGGGAGGTGCAACACGAGGACTTCCCAGGGGGTAACCCATCCTAGTCCTACTCTCGCCCAAGCATGCGTAACTTCGGAGTTCTGATGGGATCCGGTGCATTAGTGCAGGTATGATCGCACTCGCCATATTGAGGGCACAAATCCTTTATGTGTTGACGGTTCACAGTCGCAGCCGAGAGAGATGGCCCATTCAAAAGGCCCAAAGGGCTTAAAGACTACCCATCCACTTCAACAACGAAGAATCCTCGCAAGACGTGATATCGACGCGTTGTAGGGCCCTCTAATGTCTGGCGAGTTAGGTTGTCGTCCTTTTAACAGTTCACGACGTATGATCCGGGATGGAAGAACAGAGCAAAAGAAGAAAAGTGGCCCAAAAATGATGAAAACGTTTGATTTTCAGCACCAAAAATAGGTGCAACTAGGCAAGCTTGCTGCCCTCATCGTAGAGCTCTCAGAGAGCATTCCAACGGTATGCTGTGCACCGTATAACTCCTTACGGATCAAAAGTTATGGGCACTTGAGCGACGGTGACCTAGTCACAAGCCCTTCGCCCTTGGTTTGCGGGCCCAGCCTCTACGTGATGCGAAGGCGGCATGCCCAAGTTTCCGTGGGAGTCGGTAATAGAAATCTTGGCAACCCTAACCAGGGCAAAAAAAATTAAAAAGGGGGGTGCAACATGAGGACTTCCCAGGGGGTCACCCATCTTAATACTACTCTCGCCCAAGCACACTTAACTTCAGAGTTCTGATGGGACACGGTGCATTAGGACTGGTATGATCGCACCCATCATGGTTACGGCACAAATCCTTCACGTGTTGACAGTTCACAGTCGCAGCCCAGAGAGCTGGCCCATTCAAAAGGCCCAATGGGCTTAACGACAACCCATCCACTTCAACAACACAACATCCTCGTAAGTCATGATATCAATGCGTTGTAGGGCCCTGTCATATCCTGTGAGTTAGGTTATCGTCATTTTAACATCTCACAATGTACGATCCGGGACGAAAACACGGAGCAAAAGAGGAAAAGTGGCCCAGAACTGATGAAAAATTTTAAATTTGGGCTCTTAAAAAGGGCTCAGCCAAGCAGGCTTATTGCCCGCGTCATAGAGCTCTTTGAGAGCTTTCCAACGGTTTGCTGTGCGGCGTTTAACTCCTTACGGATCAAAAGTTATGGGCACCGAAGCGACGGAGACCTGGTCACGATCCCTTCGCCCTCGGTTTACGAGCCCAGCCACTACGTGAAGCGAAGTGGTCTTGCCCAAGGTGCCGTGGGATTCTGTAATAGAAATGTGGTGGTTAAAGTATCTTGGCAACCATAACCGGGGCAAAAAAAATTGAAAATGGGGGGTGCAACACGAGGATTTGCCATGGGGACGCCCATCCTAGTACTACTCTCGCCCAAGTACGCTTAACTTCGGAGTTTTGATGGGATCCGGTGTATTAGTGCCGGTATGATCGCACCTATCATGTTGTGGGCACAAATCCTTTACGTGTTGACGGTTCACAGTCCTAGCCAGAGAGATGGCCCATTCAAAAGGCCCAAAGGGCTTAACGACAACCCATCCATTTCAACAGTGCAGCATCCTCGCAAGACGTGATATCGACGTGTTGTAGGGCCCTCTTATGTCCCAAGAGTTAAGTTGCCGCCCTTTTAAAAGCTCACGACATGAGATTTGGGACAGAAAAACAGACCAAAAGAAGAAAAGTGGCCTGAAAATTACAAAAACGTTCGATTTTGGGCTCCAACAATGGGCGCAGCTGGGTTGGCTTGCTGCCCCCGTCATAGAGCTCTCGGCGAGCTTTCCAACGGTTTGCTATGCGATGCGTAACTTCTTACGGATCAAAAGTTATGGTCACCGGAGCGATAAAGACCTGGTCACAAGCTCTACGCTCTCGGTTTGCTGGCCCAGCCTTTGCGTGAAGCGAAGTTGTCTTGCCCAAGGTGCCGTGGGATTCGGTAATAGAAATGTGGTGGATAAAGAATCCTGTCAACGCTAACTCGGGAAAAAAAATTTAAAAGGGGGCTGCAACACGAGGACTTCCCATGGGGTCACCCATCCTAGTATTACTCTCGCCCAAGCACGCTTAACTTTGGAGTTCTGATGGGATCTGGTGCATTAGTGATGGTATGATCGCACCTGTCATGTTCAGGGCACAAATTCTTTATGTGTTGACAGTTCATAGTCCAGCCTAGAAAGATGGCCCATTCAAAAGGCCCAATGTGTTTAACGACAACCCATCCGCTTCAACAACGTAGCATCCTCGTAAGACGTGATATCGACGCATTGTAGGGCCCTTTAATATCCCGTGAATTAGGTTGTAGTCCTTTTAACACCTCACAACGTACGATCCGGGATAGAAAAACAGAGCAAAAGAAGAAAAGTGGCCCGAAATTGATGCAAACATTCGATTTTGGGCAAAAAAAGGGGCACAGCCGAGCAGGCTTGCTACCCCCGTCGTAGAGCTCTCAGAGAGCTTTACAACGGTATGCTGTGTGCCGCGTAACTCATTACGGATCAAAAGTTATGGGCATCGACGCGACGGAGACCTGGTCACAAGCCCTACGCCCACGGTTTGCTGGCCCAGCCTCTACGTGAAGTGAAGTTGTCTTGCCCAAGGTACCGTTGGATTTGGTAATTGAAATGTGGTGGATAAAGAATCTTGGAAACCCTAACCGGGGCAAAAAAAAATTGAAAAGGGGGGTGCAACACGAGGACTTCCTAGGGGGTCACCCATCATAGTACTTCTCTCGCCCAAACACACTTAACTTCGGACTTCTGATGGGATCCGGTGCATTAGTGCTGGTATGATCGTACCCGAATATTGAGGGCACAAATCCTTTATGTGTTGACGGTTCACAGTCCCAGTCCAGAGAGATGGCCCATTCAAAAGGCCTAATGGGCTTAACGACAACCCACCTCTTCCAACACCGCAGCATCGTCATAAGACGTGATATCGTCGTGTTGTAGGGCCCTGTCATATCCCGCGAGTTAGGATGTCATCCTTTTAATAGCTTATAACGCATGATCCGGGATGAAAAAACATAGCAAAAGAAGAAAAGTGGCCCGAAACTGATGAAAGCATTCAATTTTGGGCTCCAAAAATGGGCACCAGAGCGACGAAGACTTGGTCACAAGCCCTACGCCCTCAGTTTGTGGGCCCAACCTCTACGTGAAGCGAAGTTGTCTTGCCCAAGGTGCAGTGGGATTCGGTAATAGAAATGTGGTGGATAAAGAATCTTGGCAATCCTAACTGGGGCAAAAAAAATTGAAAAGAGGGGTGCGACACGGGGACTTGGTGGGGGGTCAACTATCCTAGTACTATTCTCGCCCAAGCACGCTTGACTTCAGAGTTCTGAAGTGATCCGTTGCATTAGTGCTGGTATGATCGCACCCGTCATATTGAGGGCACATATCCTTTATGTGTTGACGGTTCACAGTCCCTGTCCAGAGAGGTGGCCCATTCAAAAGGCCTAATGGGCTTAACGACAACCCATCCACTTTCACAATGCAGCATCTTCGTAAGACGTGATATCGACGTGTTGTAGGGCCATTTCATATCCCGCGAGTTAGGTTGTCCTCCTTTTAACAGCTCACAACGTATGATCCGGGACAGAAAAATAGAGCAAAAGAAGAAAAATGGCCCGAAACTGATGAAAATGCTTGATTTTGGGCTGTAAAAATGGCCACAGCCAAGCAGGATTGCTGCCCTCATCGTAGAGCTCTCGAAGGGCTCTCAAACGGCATGCTGTGCGCCGCGTAACTCCTTTAGATAAAAAGTTTTGGGCACCGAAGCGGCGGTGACCTGGTCCCAAGCCCCACGCCCTCGGTTCGCGGGCTTAGCCTCTACGTGAAGCGAAGTTTTCTTGCCCAAGGTGCCCTGGGATTCGGCTATAGAAATGTGGTAGATAAAGAATCTTGTCAACCCTAACCGGGGCAAAAAAAATTGAAAAGGGGGGTGCAACACGAGGACTTCCCAAGCAGTCACCCATCCTAGTTCTACTCTCGCCCAAGCACTCTTAAATTCGGAGCTCTGATAGGATCCGATGCATTAGTGCTGGTATGATCGCACCCGTCTTGTTGAGGGCACGAATTCTTTATATGTTAACAGTTCACAGTCCCAACCTAGAGTGATGGCCCATTAAAAAGGCCCAATGGGCCTAACGACAACCCATCCGATTTAACAACGAAGCATTCTCATAAGACATGATATCGACGTGTTGTACGGCCCTGCAAAATCCCGCGAGTTAGGTTGTGTTCCTTTTAACAACTCACAACGTACGATCCGGGATAGAAAAACAGAGCAAAAGAAGAAAACTGGCCCAAAACTAATGAAAATATTCAATTTTGGGCTCCAAAAAGGGGTGCATCCTAGCAAGCTGGTTGCCCTTGTCATAGAACTCCCGGAGAGCTTTCCAACAGTATGCTGTGTGCTGCGTAACTCCTTACGGTTCAAAAGTTATGGGCACCGAAGCGACGGAGACTTGGTCACAAGCCCTTCTCCCTCGGTTTGCGGGCCCAGCCTCTACGTGAAACGAAGTTGTCTTGCCCAAGGTGCCTTAAGATTCGGTTATAGAAATGTAGTGGATAAAGAAACTTGTCAAAACCTAACCGCGGCAAAAAAAATTGAAAAGGGGGGTGCAACACGAGAACTTCCCAGGGGGTCACCCATCATAGTAGTACTCTCGCCCAAGCACTCTTAACTTCGGAGTTCTGATTGGTTCTGGTGCATTAGTGCAGGTATGATTGCACCCGTCATGTTGAGGGCACAGATCCGTTATGTATGACGGTTCACAGTCCCAGCCCAGAGAGATGGCCCATTCAAAAGGCCCAATGGGCTTAACGACAACCCATCTTCTTCAACAACCCAGCATTCTCGTAAGACGTGACCTCGACGCATTGTAGGGCCCTATAATATCGTGTGAGTTAGGTTGTCATCCTTTTAACAGCAATCCGTTGGAAAGCTCTTCGAGAGCTCTATTTTGGGCTCCAAAAATGGCCCCAGCTGACCAGGCTGGCTGCCCCCATCGTAGAGCTCTCGAAGAGCTTTCCAACGGATTGTTGTGCGCCACGTAACTCCTTACGGATCAAAAGTTATGGAAACCGGAGCAACAGAGACCTGGTCACAAGCTCTACGCCCTCGGTTTGCGGGCCCAGCCTCTACGTGAAGCGAAGTTGTCTTGCCAAAGGTGCCTTGGGATTCAGTTATAGAAATGTGGTGGATAAAGAATCTTGTCTACCCTAACCGGAGCAAAAAAAATTGAAAAGGGGGGTCCAACAAGAGGACTTCCCAGGGGGTCACCCATCCTAGTACTACTCTCACCCAAGTACGTTTAACTTCGGAGTTCTGATTGGATCTGGTGCATTAGTGCTAGTATGATCGTACCCGTCATGTTGAGGGCACAAATCCTTTATGTGTTGACAGTTCACAGTCCCAGCCCAGAGAGATGGCCCATTCAAAAGGCCCAATGTGCTTAACGACAACCCATCCGCTTCAACAACGTAGCATCTTCGTAAGACATGATATCGACGCGTTTTAGGACCCTGTAATATCCCGCGAATTACGTTGTCGTCCTTTTAAAATCTCACAATGTACGATCCGGGATGAAAAAACAGAGCAAAAGAAGAGAAATGGCCCGAAATTGATGCAAACATTTGACTTTGGGCTCAAAAAATGGGCACAGCCGAGAAGACTTGCTGCCCCAGTCGTAGAGCTCGGGGAGAGCT
The DNA here is from genome assembly GCA_037974665.1 of Ehretia macrophylla. Taxonomy (NCBI): domain Eukaryota; kingdom Viridiplantae; phylum Streptophyta; class Magnoliopsida; order Boraginales; family Ehretiaceae; genus Ehretia; species Ehretia macrophylla. The sequence continues at coordinate 15,853,736 of CM075764.1, read as the reverse complement.
TTCCAACTATATGCTGTGTGCCGTGTAACTCATTACGGATCAAAAGTTATGGGCACCGAAGCGACGAAGACCTAGTCACAATCCCTACGCCGTCGGTTTGTGGGCCCAACCTCTACGTGAAGCGAAGTTGTCTTGCCTAAGGTGCTGTCGGATTCGGTAATAGAAATGTGGTGGATAAAGAATTTTGACAACCCTAACCGGGGCAAAAAAAATTGAAAAGGGGGGTGCAACACGAGGACTTCCTAGGGGGTCACCCATCCTAGTACTACTCTCGCCCAAGCACGCTTAGCTTCGGACTTCTGATGGGATCCGGTGCAATAGTGCTGGTATGATCGCACCCGCCGTATTGACGGCACAAATCCTTTATGTGTCGACGGTTCACAATCCCAGTCCAGATAGATGGCCCATTCGAAAGGCCCAATGGGTTTAACGACAACCTATCCACTTCAACAACGCAGCATCCTCGTAAGACGTGACACTGACGCGTTGTAGGGCCCTGTCATATCCCGCAAGTTTGGTTGTTGTCCTTTTTACAGCTCACAACGTATGATCCGAGATGGAAAAACAGAGCAAAAGAAGAAAAAAGGCCCAAAACTGATGAAAATACAAGATTTTGGGCTCCAAAAATGGCACAGCCGGGCAGGCTTGCTGTCCCCAACGTAGAGCTCTCGGAGAGCTTTCCAACTGAATGTTGTGCACCGCGTAACTCCTTACGGATCAAAAGTTATGGGCACCGGAGCGACGGAGACCTGGTCAGAAGCCTTATGCCCCCGGTTTGCGGGCACAGCCTCTACGTGAAGCGAAGTTGTCTTGCCCAAGGTTCTGTGGAATTCGGTAATAGAAATGTGGTGGATAAAGAATCTTGGCAACCTTAATCGAGACCAAAAAAATTGAATAGGGGGGTGCAACACAAGGACTTCCCAGGGGGTCAACTATCCTAGTACTATTCTCGCCCAAGTGCGCTTAACTTCGGAGTTCTGAAGTGATCCGGTGCATTAGTGCCGGTATGATCGCACCTGTCATGTTGAGGGCACAAATCCTTTATGTGTTGACGTTTCATAGTCCCAGCCTAGAGAGATGGCCCATTCAAAAGGCCCAATGGGCTTAACGACAACCCATCCGCTTCAACAATGCAGCATCCTCATAAGACGTGAGATCAATGCATTGGAGGGCCCTGTAATATCCCGCGAGTAAGGTTGGTGTCCTTTTAACATCTCACAACGGATGATCCGAGACGAAAAAATAGAGCAAAAGAAGAAATATGGCCCGAAACTGATGAAAATGCTCTATTTTCGGCTCCAAAAATGGCCGCAGCCGAACAGGATTGCTGCCCTCATCGTAGAGCACTCGGAGAGCTTTCCAATGGAATGCTGTGCACCGCGTAACTCCTTACGGATCAAAAGTTATGGGCATCGAAGCAACGGAGACGTGGTCACAAGCCCTATACCCTTGGTTTGTGGGCCCAGCCTCTATGTGAAGCGAAGTTGTCTCTCCCAAGGTCCCGTGGGGTTCGGTAATAGAAATGTGGTGGATAAAGAATCTTGTCAACCCTAACCAGGGCAAAATAAATTGAAAAGAGGGGTGCAACACAAGGACTTCCCAAGGGGTCACCTATCCTAGTACTACTCTCGCCCAAGCTCGGAGTTCTGATGGGATCTGGTGCATTAGTGCTGGTATGATCGCACCCGTCATATTGAGGGCACAAATCCTTTATGTGTTGACAGTTCGTAGTACCAGCCCAATGTGCTTAACGACAACCCATCCGCTTCAACAACCCATCATCCTCGTAAGGCGTGATATCGACGCATTGTAGGGCCCTGTAATATCCCGCGAATTAGGTTGTCGTCCTTTTAACAACTCACAACGTACGATCTGGGATGGAAAAACAGAGCAAAAGAAGAAAAGTGGACTGAAATTGATGCAAACATTTGATTTTGGGCTTCAAAAAGGGGCATAGCCGGGCAAGCTTGCTACCCCAGTCGTAGAGCTCTCGGAGGGCTTTCCAACGGTATACTGTGTGCCGCGTAACTCTTTACGGATCAAAAGTTATGGGCAACGGAGCGACGGAGACCTAATCACAAGCCCTACTCCCTCGGTTTACGGGCCCAGCCTCTAGGTGAAGTGAAGTTGTCTTGCCCAAGGTGCCATAGGATTCGGTAATAAAAATGTGATGGATAAAGCATCTTGGCAAGCCTAACCGGGGCAAAAAAAATTGAAAAGGAAGATGCAAAGCGAGGACTTCCCAGGGGATCACCCATCCTAGTACTACTCTCGCCCAAGCACTCTAAACTTCGGACTTCTGATGGGATCCGATGCATTAGTGCTGGTATGATCGCACCAGTCATGTTGAGGGCACAAATCCTTTATGTGTTGATGGTTCATAGCCCCATTCCAGAGAGATGGCCTATTCAAAAGGCCCAATGGGCTTAACGAAAACCCATCCGCTTCAACAACGCAGCATCCTCGTAATACGTGACATCGACGCGTCGTAAGGCCCTGTCATATCCCGTGAGTTAGGTTGTCATCTTTTTAACAGCTCACAACGTATGATCCAGGACGGAAAAATAGAGAAAAAGAAGAAAAATGTCCCGAAATTGATGAAAACGTTTGATTTTGTTCTCCAAAAAAGGGTAAAGCCGAACATGCTTGCTGCCCCCATCGTAGAGCTCTCGGATAGCTTTCAAACGGTATGTTGAGCACAGCGTAACTCCTTACGGATCAAAAGTTATGGGCACCGGAGCGACAGAGACGTGGTCACAGCCCCATAGGCTCGGTTTGAGGGCCCAGCCTCTACGTGAAGCGAAGTTGTCTTGCTTAAGGTGCCATGAGATTCGGTAAAAGAAATGTGGTGGATAAAGCATCTTGGCAACCCTAACCGGGGAAAAAAAATTGAAAAGGGGGGTGCAACACGAGGACTTCCCAGCGGGTCACCCATCCTAGTACTACTCTCGCCCAAGCACACTTAACTTCGGACTTCTGATGGGATCTAGTGCATTAGTGTAGGTATGATCGCACCTGTCATATTGAGTGCAAAAATCCTTTATGTGTTGACGGTTCACAGTCCCAGTCCAAAGATATGGCCCATTCAAAAGGCCCAATGGGCTTAATGACAACCCATCTGCTTCAACAACACAGCATCCTCATAAGACGTGTTATTGACGCATTGTAGGGCCCTGGCATATCCCGCGAGTTAGGTTGTCATCCTTTTAACAGCTCCTAACGTACGATTCGGGATGAAAAAACCAAGCAAAAGAAGAAAAGTGGCCCGAAATTGTTGAAAACGTTCAATTTTGGGCTCAAAAAACAGGCGTAGCCGAGCAGGCTTGCTACCCCTATCGTAGAGCTCTCGGAGAGCTTTCCAACGGTATGTTGTGCGCCACGTAACTCCTTACAGATCAAAAGTTATGGGCACCGGAGCGACGGAGACCTGGTCACAAACCTTACGCCCTCGGCTTGTGGGCCCAGCCTCTACGTGAAGCGAAGTTGTCTTGCCCAAGGTGCCGCGGGATTCGGTAATAGAAATGTGGTGGATAATGTATCTTGGCAACTCTAACCTGGGCAAAAAAAATTAAAAAAGTGGGGGTGCAACACGAGGACTTCCCAGGGTGTCACCCATCCTAATACTAATCTCGGCCAAGCACGCTTAACTTCGGAGTTCTGATGGGATCCTGTGCATTAGTGCTGGTATGATCGTACCCGTCATTTTGTGGGCACAAATCCTTTATGTGTTGACAGTTCACAGTCCCAGCCTAGACAAATGGCCCATTCAAAAGGCCCAAAGGGCTTAACGACAACCCATCCGCTTCAACAACGCAGCATCCTCGTAAGACGTGATATCAACACATTGTAGGGCCCTGTCATATCCCGCGAGTAAGGTTGTCGTCCTTTTAACAGCTCACAATGTACGATTCGGGAAGGAAAAATAGTGCAAAAGAAGAAATATTTTTCGAAACTGTTGAAAACGTTCGATTTTGTTCTCCAAAAACGGGCGCAGTCGAGCAAGCTTGCTGTCCCCATCGTAGAGCTCTCGGAGAGCTTGCCAATGGTAAGCAGTGAGTCACGTAACTCCTTACGAATCAAAACTTATGGGCACCCGAGCGACGGAGACCTGGTCACAAGCCCTACGCCCTCGGTTTGCTGGCCTAGCCTGTACGTGAAGCGAAGTTGTCATGCCAACATTCAATTTTGGGCTCCAAAAATGGGCACAGCTGAGCAGGCTTGCTGCCCCCATCATGGAGCTCTCGGTGAGCTTTCCAATGGTATTCTGTGCGCCGCATAACTCCTTACGGATCAAAGGTTATGGGCACGAGATCGACGGAGACCTAGTCACAAGCCCTTCGCTCTCGGTTTATGGGCCCAGCCTTTATGTGAAGCGAAGTTGTCTTGCCCAAGGTACTGTGGGATTCGGTAATAGAAATGTGGTGGATAAAAAATCTTGGCAACCCTAACCGGAGCAAAAAAAATTGAAAAGGGGGGTGCAACACGAGGACTTCCTAGGGCGTCACCCATCCTATTATTACTCTTACCCAAGCACACTTAACTTCGGAGTTCTTCTGGGATTCGGTGCATTAGTGGTGGTATGATCGCACCCGTCATGTTGAGGGCACAAATCCTTTATGTGTTGACAGTTCACAGTCCCAACCCAGAGATTTGGCCCATTCAAAAGGCCCAATAGGCTTAACGACAACCCATTCGCTTCAACAACCTAGCGTCCTCGCAAGACATGATATCGACTCGTTGTAGGGCCATCTAATGTCCCACGAGTTAGGTTGTCATCCTTTTAATAGCTCACAATGTACGATCCGAGAAAGAACAATAGAGCAAAACAAGAAAAGCAGCCCGAAACTGATGAAAATGCTCGAATTTGGGCTCCAAAAATAGGCGCAGCCAAGTAGGCTTGCTGCTCCTGTCGTAGAGCTCTCGGAGAGCTTTCCAACGATATGATTTGTGCCGCATAACTCCTTACAGATCTAAAGTTATGGGCACCGGAGTGATAGAGATCTGGTCACAAGCCCTACGGCCTCGGTTTGCGGGCCCAGGCTCTACGTGTAGCAAAGTTGCCTTGCCCAAAGTGCCTTGGGATGTGGTAATAGAAGTGTGGTGGATAATGTATCTTGGTAACCTTAACAGGGGCTAAAAAAATTCAAAAGGGGGGTGCAAAACGAGGACTTCCCAGGGGGTCACCCATCCTAGTGCTACTCTCGCCAAAGAACGCTTAACTTCGGAGTTTTTATGCGATCTATTGCGTTAGTGCTGGTATCATCGCACCCGTCATGTTTAGGGCACAAATCCTTTATGTGTTGACAGTTCACAGTCCCAGCCCAGAGTGATGTCCCATTGAAAAGGCCCAATGGGCTTAACGATAACCCATCCGCTTTAACAATGTAGCATCCTCGTGAGACGTGATATCGACGCGTTGTAGGGCCCCGTCATATCCCGTGAGTTAGGTTGTCGTCCTTTAAACAGCATACAACATACGATCCGGGATGGAAAAACAGAGCAAAAGAAGAAAAGTGGCTTGAAACTGATGAAAATGTTTGATTTTGGGCTCCAAAAAGGGCCGCAGCCAAGCGGGCTAGCTGCCACCATCGTAGAGCTCTCGGAGGGTTTTTCAACGGTATACTGTGCGCCGCATAATTCCTTACAAATCAAAAGTTATGGGCACCGGAGCGACGGAGACCTGGTCACAAGCGCTACGCCCTCGATTTGCGGGCCTAACCTCTATGTGAAGCGAAGTTGTCTTGCCCAAGGTGCCGTGAGATTCGGTAATAGAAATATGGCTGTTAAAGTATCTTGGCAACCCCAACCGGGGCAAAAAAATTGAAAAGTGGGGGTGCAACACGGGGACTTCAAATGGGGTCACCCATCCTAGTACTACTCTCACGAAAGCACACTTAACTTCGGAGTTCTAATAGGATTCGGTGCATTAGTGCTGGTATGATCACACCCGTCATGTTGTGGGCACAAATCATTTATGTGTTGACGGTTCACAGCCCCAGCCCAGAGAGAGGGCCCATTCAAAAGGCCCAAAGGGCTTAACGATAACCCATCCACTTTAACAACGTATCATCCTTGCAGGACGTGATATCGACGCGTTGTAGGGCCCTCTAATGTCCGGCGAGTTAGGTTGTTGTCCTTTTAATAGCTCATGACGTACGATCCGGGACGGAAAAACAGAGCAAAAGAAGAAAAGTGGAACAAAATTTATGAAAACGTTCGATTTTGGGATCCAAAAATGGGCGCAGCAGAGCAGGTTTGCTGCCCTCATCATAAAGCTCTTGGAGAGCTTTCCAACGATATTATGTGCGCCGCGTAAGTCCTTACGGATCAAAAGTTATGGGCACCGGAGTGACAAAGACTAGGTCACAAGCCCTTCGCCCTCGGTTTGAGGGCCCAACCTTTACGTGAAGCGAAGTTGTCTTGCCCAAGGTGCCGTAGGATTCGGTAATAGAAATGTGTTGGATAAAGAATCTTGGCAACCCTAACTGGGGCAAAAAAAAATTGAAAAGGGGGCTGCAACACGAGGACTTCCCAAGGTGTCACCTATCCTAGTACTACTCTCACCTAAGCACGCTTAACTTTGGAGTTCTGATGGGATCTGGTGCATTAGTGCTGGTATGATTGCACCCGTCATGTTGAGGGCTCAAATCCTTTATATGTTGACGGTTCACAATCCCAGCCCAAAGAAATGGCCGATTCAAAAGGCCTAATGGGCTTAACGACAATCCATCCGCTTCAACAACCCAGCATCCTCATAAGACGAGAAATAGAAGCGTTGTAGGGCCCTGTAATATCCTGCGAGTTAGGTTGTCATCCTTTTAACAGCTCACAACGTACGATATGGGATGGAAAAATAGAGCAAAAGAAAAAAATTGACCCAAAACTGATGAAAACGTTCATTTTTGGGCTCCAAAAATGGGCGCAGTCGAGTGGGCTTGCTGCCCCCGTCCTAGAGCTCTCGGAGAGCTTTCCAACGATATGTTGTGCGCTGTATCACTCCTTACAGATCAAAATTTATGGGCACCGGAGCGATGAAGACCTGGTCATAAGTCCTACGCCCTCGGTTTGCGGGCGCAGCCTCTACGTGTAGTGAAGTTGTCTTGCCCAACGTGTCATGGGATTTGGTAATAGAAATGTGGTGGATAAAGTATCTTGGCAACCGTAACCGGGGCTAAAAAAATTGAAAAGGTGGGTGCAACACGAGGACTTCCCAGGTGGTCACCCATCCTAGTACTACTCTCGCCCAAGCACGCTTAACTTCGGAGTTTTGATGGGATCCGGTGCATTAGTGCTTGAATAATCGCACCCGTCATGTTAAGGGCACAATTCCTTTATATGTTGACGGTTCACAGTAGCAGCCCAGAGAGATGACCAATTCAAAAGGCCCAATATGCTTAACGACAACTCATCCGTGTCAACAACGCAACATCCTCGCAAGACGTGATATCGACACATTGTAGGGCCTTCTAATGTCCCACGAGTAAGGTTATCGTCCTTTTAACAGCTCACGACGTACGGTCCGGGACGGAAAAAAAAAAGGGCAAACGAAGAAAAGTGGCTCAAAACTGATGAAAATATTCAATTTTAGGCACCAAGAAAGGCACAGCCGAGTAGGCTTGCTGCCCCTGTCGTAGAGCTCTCGGAGAGCTTTCCAACGGTATGCTGTGCGTCGCATAACTTCTTACGGACCAAAAGTTATGGGCACCATAGCGACGGTGACCAGGTCACAAGCCCTTCGCTCTAAGTTTGCGGGCCCAGCCTCTACGTGAAGCGAAGTTGTCTTGCCCAAGGTGTCGGGGGATTCGGTAATAGAAACGTGGTGGATAAAGAATCTTGGCAACCATAACCGGGGCAAAAAATATTGAAAAGGGGGGTGCAACACGAGGACTTCCCCGGGGGTCACCCATCCTAGTACTACTCTCGCCTAAGCACGCTAAACTTTGGAATTCTGATGGGATCCGGTGCATTAGTGCTTGTATGATCGCACCTGTCATGTTGAGGGCACAAATCCTTTATGTGTTGACAATTCACAGTTCCAGCCCAAACACAAGTCCCATTCAAAAGGCCCAATGGGCTTAATGACAACCCATCCGCTTCAACAACGCAGTATCCTCGTAAGACATGATATCGACGTGTGGTTGGGCCTTGTCATATCCCGCCAGTTAGGTTGTCATCCTTTTAACACCTCACAACGTACGATTCGGTATGGAAAATCAGAGCAAAAGAGGAAAAGTAGCCCGAAACTAATGAAAATGTTCTATTTTGGGCACCAAAAACGAGCGCAGCCAAGCAAGCTTGCTACCCTCGTTGTAGAGCTCTCAGAGAGCTTTCCAATGGTATGCTGTGCGCTGTGTAACTCCTAACGGATCAAAAGTTATGGGCACCAGAGCGACGGTGATCTGGTCACAAGCCCTATTCCCTCGGTTTGAGGGGCCCAGCTTTTACGTGAAGCGAAGTTGTCTTACCCAAGGTGCCGTGGGATTCGGTAATAGAAATGTGGTGGTTAAAGTATCTTGGCAACCCTAACTGGGGAAAAAAAATTGAAAAGGGGGAAGGTGCAACACGAGAACTTCCCAGGGGGTCACCCATCCTAGTACTACTCTCGCCCAAGCACGCTTAACTTCGGAGTTCTGATGGGATCCGGTGCATTAGTGCTGGTATGATCGCACCAGTCATATTATGGGCACAAATCCTTTATGTGTTGATGGTTCACAATCCCAATCCAAAGAGATGGCCCATTCAAATGGTCCAAAGGGCTTAACGAAAACCCATCTACTTCAACAACGCAGCATCCTCACAAGACATGATATCGACGCATTGTAGGGCCGTCTAATGTCCCGCAAGTTAAGTTGTCGTCCTTTTAACAGCTCACGACGTACGATCCGGGACGGAAAAACCTAGCAAAAGCAGAAAAGTGGCCCAAAAATGATGAAAACGTTCAATTTTGGGCTTAAAAAATGGGCGGAGCTAAGCAGGCTTGCTACCCCCGCCATAGAGCTCTCGGAGAGCTTTCCAACGGTATGCTAGGCGCCGTGTAACTCTTTACGGATCAAAAGTTATGGGCACCAGAGTGACGGAGACTTGGTCACAAGCCCTACGCCCTGGGTTTGTGGGCCCAGCCTCTACGTCAAGCGAAGTTGTCTTGGCCAAGGTGTCGTGGGATTCGGTAATAGAAATGTGGTGGATAAAGAATCTTGGCAACCCCTAACCGGAGCAAAAAAAATTGAAAAATGGGGTGCAACACGAGGAATTCCCAGGGGGTCACCCATCCTAGTACTACTCTCGCCCATGCACGCTTAACTTCGGAGTTCTGATGGGATCTGGTGCATTAGTGCTGGTATAATCACACTCGTCATGTTGAAGGCACAATTAATTTATGTGTTGACGGTTCAAAGTCCTAGCCCAACGAGATGGCCTATTCAAAAGGCCCAATGGGCTTAACGACAACCCATCAGCTTCAACAATGTAGCATCCTCGTAAGCCATGATATCGACGCATTATAGGGCCCAGTAATATCCCACGAGTTAGGTTGTCGTCCTTTTGACCGCTCACGACGTACAATCCAGGATGGGAAAACAGAGCAAAAGAAGAAAAGTGGCACAAAAATGATGAAAACATTCGATTTTGGGCTCCAAAAATGGGCGTAGCTGAGCAGGCTGGATGCCCCAATCACAGAGCTCTCGGTGAGCTTTCCAACGGTATTCTGTGCGCCGCGTAACTCCTTACGGATCAAAAGTTAAGGGCACCGGAGCGACGGAGACCTAGTCACAAGCCCTTCGCCCACGGTTTGCGGGCCCAACCTCTACGTTAAGCGAAGTTGTCTAGCCCAAGGTGTCGTGGGATCCAGTAATAAAAATGTGGTGGATAAAGAATCTTCACAACCCCAACCGGGGCAAAAAAAATTGAAAATGGGGGTGCAACACGAGGACTTCCCAAGGGGTCACCCATCCTAGTACAACTCTTGCCAAACCACGCTTAACTTCGGAGTTCTGATGGGATCCGGTGCATTAGTACTGGTATGATCGCACCCGTCATGTTGAGGGAACAAATCCTTTTTGTGTTGACGGTTCACAATCGCAGCCTAGAGAGATGGCCCATTCAAAAGGCCCAAAGTGCTTAAAGACTACCCATCCACTTCAATAACGCAGCATCCTCGCAAGACGTGATATCGACGCATTGTAGGGCCCTCTAATGTCTAGCGAGTTAGGTTATCGTCCTTTTAACAGCTCACGACATACGATTCGGGATGGAAAAACAAAGAAAAATAAGAAAAGTGGCCCAAAAATGATGAAAATGTTCGATTTTGGTCTCCAAAACCAGACGCAGCTAGGCAACCTTGCTGCCCGCGTCATAGAGCTCTCGGAGAGCTTTTCGACGGTATGTTGTGCGCCGCATAACTCCTTACGGATCAAAAGTTATGAGCACCAGGGCGACAATGACCTGGTCACAAGCCCTTCGTCCTCAGTTGGCGGGCCCAACCTCTACGTGAAGCGAAGTTGTGTTGCCCATGGTGCCGTGGGATTCGGTAATAGAAATTTGGTGGATAAAGCATCTTGGAAACCCTAACCAGGGCAAAAAAAATTGAAAAGGGGGGTGCAACACGAGGACTTCCCAAGGGGTCACCCATCCTAGCACTACTCTCGCCCAAGCACGCTTAACTTCGGAGTTCTGATAGGATCCGGTGCATTAGTGCTAGTATGATCGCACCCGTCATGTTGATGGCAAAATTTCTTTATGTGTTGACGGTTCACAGTCTTAGCCCAGAGAGATGGCCCATTCAAAAGGCCCAATGGGCTTAACGACAACCCATCTGCTTCAACAACACAACATCCTCGTAATACGTGATATCGATGCATTGTATGGCCCTGTAATATCCCGCGAGTTAGGTTTTCAACCTTTTAACAGCTCACGACGTACGATCCGGGATGGAAAAATATAGCAAAAGTTGAAAAGTGGCCCGAAAATGATGAAAATGTTTAATTTTGGGCTCCAAAAATGGGTACAGCAAAGAAGGCTTGCTGCCCTCGTCATAGAGCTCTCGGAGAGCTTTCCAACAGTATGCTGTGCGCCACGTAACTCTATACGGATCAAAAGTTATGGGCACCGGAGCGACGGAGACCTGGTGACAAGCCCTTTGCCCTCAGTTTGTGGGCCCAGACTCTACATGAAGCGAAGTTGTCTTGCCCAAGGGACAGTGGGATTCGGTAATAGAAATGTGGTGGATAAAGAATCTTGGCAACCCTAACCGGTGCAAAAAAAATGAAAAGGAGGGTGCAACACGAGGACTTCCCAAGGGGTCACCCATCCTAGTATTACTCTCACCCAAGCACGCTTTACTTTGGAGTTCTGATGGGATCAGGTGTATTAGTGCTAGTATGATCGCACCCGTCATGTTGTGGGCACAAATCCTTTATGTGTTGACGGTTCACAGTCCCAGCCCAGTGAGATGGCCCATTCAAAAGGCCTAATGGGCTTAACGATAACCCATCTGCCTCAACAACGCGGCATCCTCGCAAGACGTAATATCGAATCATTATAGGGCCCTGTAATATCTCGCGAGTTAGGTTGTCATCCGTTTAACAGCTCACGACATACGATCCGGGATGAAAAAACAGAGCAAATGAAGAAAAGTGGCCCGAAAATAATGAAAACGTTCGATTTTGGACTCCAAAAATGGGTACAGCGGAGCAAGTTTGTAGCCCCTATCATAGAGCTCTTGGAGAACTTTCCAACGGTATGCTGTGCATTGCGTAACTCCTTACGGATCAAAAGTTATGGGCACCGGAGCGACAGAGACCTGGTCACAAGCCTTGCCCTCGGTTTGCGGGCCCAGCCGCTTCGTGAAGCGAAGTTGTCTTGCCCAAGGTGCCGTGCGATTCGTTAATAGAAATATGGTGGTTAAAGTATCTTGGAAACCTTAACCGGGGCAAAAAAAAATGAAAAGTGGGGGTGCAACACGAGGACTTCCCAAGGGGTCGCCCATCGTAGTACTACTCTCGCAAGCACGCTTAACTTCGGAGTTCTGATGGGATCCGGTGCATTAGTGTTGGTATCATCGCACCCGTCATGTTGTGGGCACAAATCCTTTATTTGTTGACGGTTCACAGTCCCAGCACAGAGAGATGGCCCGTTCAAAAGGCCCAAAGGGCTTAACGACAACCCATTCACTTCAAGAACGCAGCATCCTCGCAAGACATGATATCGACGCGTTGAAAGCCCTCTAATGTCTCACGAGTTAAGTTGTCATCCTTTTAACTGCTCACGACGTACGATCCGAGAAGGAAAAACAGAGAAAAAAGAAGAAAAGTGGCCTGAAATTTTTGAAAACGTTCGATTTTGGGCTCCAAAAATGGGCGTAGCTGAGCAGGCTTGCTTCCCCAGTCATAGAGCTCTCGAAGTGCTTTCCTACGATCTGCTGTGCACCGCGTAACTTCTTACGGATCAAAAGTTATGGGCACCGAAGCGATGGAGACCTAGTCACAAGCCCTACGCCCTCAGTTTATGGGCCCAGCCTTTACGTGAAGCGAAGTTGTCTTGCCCAAGGTGCCGTGGGATTCGGTAATAGAATTGTGGTGGATAATTTATCTTGGCAACCCAGATCGGGGCAAAAAAAATTGAAAAAGAGGGGTGTAACACGAGGACTTCCTAGGGGGTCACCCATCCTAGTACTACTCTCGCCCAAGCACGCTTAACTTCGAAGTTCTGATGGGAACCAGTGCATTAGTGCTAGTATGATCACACCCGTCATGTTGTGGGCACAAATCCTTTATGTGTTGACAGATCACAGTACCAGTTCAGTGAGATGGCCCATTCAAAAGGCCCAATGGGCTTAACGACAACACATCCACTTCAACAACCCAGTAACCTCGTAAGACGTGATATCGAGGCGGTGTAGGGCCCTGTTATATCCCGCGAGTTAAGTTGTCATCCTTTCAACAGCTCACAAAGTACGATCCGGGATGGAAAAACAGAGCAAAAGAAGAAAATTGGCCCGAAACTGATGAAAAAGTTTGATTTTGGGCTCCAAAAACGGGCGCAGCCAAGGTAGCATGCTGCCCCCATCGTAGAGCTCTCGAAGAGCTTTCCAACGATATGCTTTGCGCCGCGTAACTCCTTACGGATCAAAAGTTATGGGCAACAAAGCGACGGAGACCTGGTCCCATGCCCTACGCCCTCAGTTTGCGGGCACAGCCTCTATGTTAGGTGAAGTTGTCTTGTCCAAGGTGCCGTGGGATTCGGTAATAGAAATGTGGTGGATAATGTATCTTGGCAACCCTAATCGGGGCAAAAAAATTTGAAAAGGGGGGTGCAACACGAGGGCTTCGCAGGGGGGTCACCCATCATTGTACTATTCTCGCTCAAGCACGCTTAACTTCAGAGTTCCGATGGGATCTGGTGCATTAGTGCTGGTATGATCTCACCCATCATGTTGAGGCCGCAAATGCTTTATGTGTTGACAGATCACAGTCCCAGCCTAGAGAGATGGCCCATTCAAAAGGCCAAATGGGCTTAACGACAACCCATCTGCTTCAACAACGCAGCATCCTCGCAAGACGTGATATCAACTCGCTGTAGGGCCCTGTAATATCCCGCGAGTTAGGTTGTCGTCCTTTAAAAATCTCACAACGTACGATCCGAGATAGAAAAACATAGAAAAAGAATAAAAGTGGCCCGAAACTAATGAAAACGTTCAATTTTGGGCTCCAAAAACAGGTGCAGCCGAGCTTTCCAACGGTATGCTGTGCGCCTCGTAAATTTGTACAGATCAAGAATTATGGGCACCGGAGCGACGGAGACCTGGTCACAAGCCCTACGCCCTCAATTTGCTGGCCCAGCCTCTACGTGAAACGAAGTTGTCTTGCCCAAGGTGCCGTGGGATTCAGTAATAGAAATGTGGGGGATAAAGTATCTTGGCAACCCTAACCGAGGCAAAAAAAATTGAAAAAAGGGGTGCAACAAGAGGACTTCCCAGGGGTCACCTATCCTAGTACTACTCTCACACAAACACGCTTAACATCGGAGTTCTGATGGGATCTGGTGCATTAGTGCGGGTAAGAACGTACCCATCATTTGGTGGGCAAAAATCCTTTATGTGTTGACGGTTCACAATCCCAGCCTAGAGAGATGGCCCATTCAAAAGGCCCAATGGGCTTAACAACTACCCATACACTTCAACAACGCAGCATCCTCGCAAGATGTGATATCGACGCATTGTAGGGCCCTCTAATGTCCCACAACTTAGGTTTTCATCCTTTTAATAGCTCACGACGTACGATCCGGGATGGAAAAATAGAGCAAAAGATGAATTGTGGCCCAAAAATGATGTAAACGTTCAATTTTGGCTTCCAAAAATGGGCGCAGCAAACCAAGCTTGCTGCCCCCATCATAGATCTCTCGGAGAGCATTCCAACGGTTTGCTGTTCACCGCGTAACTTCTTACATATCAAAAGTTATGGGCACCGGAGCGACGGTGACCTGGACACAAGCCCTTCGCCCTCGGTTTACGGGCCCAGTCTCTACGTGCAGCGAATTTGTCTTGCCCAAGGTGCCGTGGGATTCGGTAATTGAAATGTGGTGGATAAAAAATCTTGGCAACCCTTAACCGGGGCAAAAAAAATTGAAAAGGGGGGTGCAACACGAGGACTTCCCAGGGGGTCACCCATCCTAATACTATTCTCGCCCAAACACGCTTAACTTCGGAGTTCTGATGGGATCCGGTGCATTAGTGCTGGTATGATCGCACCCATCATGTTGTGGGCACAAATCCTTTGCGTGTTGACGGTTCACAGTCCTAGCCCAGAGAGAAGGCCCATTCAAAAGGCCCAAAGGGCTTAACGACAACCTATCTATTTCGATAGCGCAGCATCCTCGCAAGACGTGATATCGACGCGTTGTACGGCCTTCTTATGTCCCGAAAGTTAGGTTGCCATCCTTTTAACAGCTCACGACATGAGATCCGGGATGGAAAAACAGAGCAAAAGAAGAAAAGTGGCCTGAAAATTATGAAAACGTTCGATTTTGGGATCCAAAAAAGTGTGCAGCCAAGCTGGCTTGCTGCCCCCGTAATAGAGCTCTCAGAGAGCTTTCCAACGGTATGCTGTGTGACGTGTACCTCCTTACGGATCAAAAGTAATGGGCACCGGAGCGACGGAGACCTGCTACCAACCCCACGCCCTCGGGTTGCGGGCCCAGTCTCCACGTGAAGGAAAGGTGTCTTGGCCCAGGTGTCGTGGGATTCGGTAATAGAAATGTGGTGGATAAAGCATCTTGCCAAGCCTAACCGGGGCAAAAAAAAATTGAAAATGGGGGTACAACATGAGGATTTCCCTGGGGGTCACCCAACTTAGTACTACTCTCGCCCAAGCACGCTTAACTTCGAAGTTCTGATGGGATCCGGTGCATTAGTGCTGGTATGATCGCACCCGTCATGTTGAGGGCACAATTCCTTTATGTGTTGACGGTTCACAGTCCCAGCCCAGTAGGATGGCCCATTCAAAATGCCCAATGGGCTTAACGACAACCCATCCGCTTCAACAACGTAGCATCCTCATCAGCCGTGATATCGACGCATTATAGGGCCCAGAAATATCCCACGAGTTAGCTTGTTGTCCTTTTAACAACTCACGACGTACGATCGAGGACGGAAAAACATAGCTAAAGTAGAAAAGTGGCCTAAAATGATGAAAACGTTAGATTTTGGGCTCCAAAAATGGGCACAGTTGAGCAAGCTTGCTGCCCCCATCATAGAACTCTCGGAGAGCTTTCCAACGGTATGCTGTGCGCCGCGTAACTCCCTACGCATCAAAATTTATGGGCACCGGAGTGACGGAGACCTAGTCACAAGCCCTTCGCCCTCGGTTTGCGGGCCCAGCTTCTACGTGAAGCGAAGTTGTCTTGCCCAAGGTGCCGTGGAATTCGGTAATAGAAATGTGGTGGATAAAGTATCTTGGCAACCCTAACTGAGGGAAAAAAAAATTGAAAAGGGGGGATGCAACACGTGGACTTCCCAGGGGGTCACCCATCCTAGTCCGACTCTCGCCTAACCACATTTAACTTTCGAGTTCTGATGGGATCCGGTGCATTAGTGCTGGTATGATCGCACCCATCATGTTGAGGGCACAAATCCTTTATGTGTAGACGGTTCGCAGTCCGAGCCCAGAGAGATGGCCCATTCAAAAGGCTCAAAGGGCTTAAAGACTATCCATCCACTTCAACAACGCAAAATCCTCGCGAGACGTGACATCAACACGTTGTAGGGCCCTCTAATGTCCTGCGAGTTAGGTTGTCACCCTTTTAATAGCTCACGACGTACGATCAGGGATGGAAAAACAGCGCAAAAGAATAAAAGTGGCCTAAAAATGTTGATAATGTTCGATTTTGGGCTCCAAAAATAGGTGCTGCTAGGCAAGCTTGCTACTCTCGTCATAGAGCTCTCGGAGAGCTTTCCAACGGTATGCCGTGAGCTGCGTAACTCCTTACGGATCAAAAGTTATGGGCACCAGAGTGACAGTGACCTGGTCACAAGCCCCACGCCCTCGGTTTGTAGGCCCAGCCTCTACATGAAGCTTAGTTGTCTTGCCCAAGGTGCCGTGGGATACGGTAATAGAAATGTGCTGGATAAAGTATCTTGGCAACCTTAACCGGGGCAAAAAAAATTGAAAAGGCGGGGTGCAACACGGGGACTTCCCAGGGGGTCACCCATCCTAGTACTACTCTCGCCCAAGCACGCTTAACTTCAGAGTTCTGATGGGGTCCGGTGCATTAGTGCTGGTATGATCGCACCCGTCATGTTGGGGGCACAAATCCTTTATGTGTTAACAGTTCACAGTTCACAATCCTAGCCCAGAGAGATGGCCTATTCAAAAGGCCCAATGGGCTTAACGACAACCCATCCGCTTCAACAACGCAGCATCCTCGCAAGTCATGATATCGACGCGTTGTAGGGCCCTGTCATATCCCGCGAGTTAGGTTGTCATCCTTTTAACAACTCACAACAATCGTTCCGGGATGAAAACACAGAGCAAAAGAAGAAAAGTGGCCCAAAATTGATGAAAATGTTCGATTTTGGGCTCCTAAAACGGGCGTAGCCAAGCAGGCTTGCTGACCGTGTCATAGAGCTCTCGGAGAGCTTTCGAACGGTTTGTTGTGCACCGCTTAACTCCTTACGGATCAAAAGTTATGGGCACCAGAGCGACGGAGACCTGGTCACAAGCCCTTCGCCCTCGGTTTACGAGCCTAGCCTCTACGTGAAGCGAAGTTGTCTTGCCCAAGGTGCAATGGGATTCTGTAATAGAAATGTGGTCGTTAAAGTATCTTGGCAACCCTAACCAGGTCCAAAAAAATTGAAAAGGGGGGGTGCAACACAAGGACTTCCCATGGGGACGCCCATCTTAGTACTACTCTCGTCCAAGCACGCTTAACTTCGGAATTCTAATGGGATCCGGTGCATTAGTGCTGGTATGATCGCACCCATCATGTTGTGGGCACAAATCCTTTACGTTTGGACGGTTCACAGTCCTGGCCCAGAGAGATAGCCCATTCAAAAGGCCCAAAGGGCTTAACGACAACCCATCCATTTCCACAGCACATCGTCCTAGCAAAACGTGATATCGACGCATTGTAGGGCCCTCTTATGTCCCGCGAGTTAGGTTTCCGTCCTTTTAAGAGCTCATGAAATGAGATCCGGGATGAAAAAATAGAGCAAAAGAAGAAAAGTGGCATGAAAATTATGAAAACGTTCGATTTTGGGCTCCAACAATGGGCACAGCTGGGTAGGCTTGCTGCCCCCATCATAGAGCTCTCGGCGAGCTTTCCAACGGTTTCCTATGCGCCGCGTAACTCTTTACGGATCAAAAGTTATGGGCACCGGAGCGACGGAGACCTGGTCACAAGACCTTCGCCCTCGGTTTGCGGGCCCAGCCTCTACGTGAACCGAAGTTGTCTTGCCCAAGGTGCCGTGGGATTCGGTAATAGAAATATGGTGGATAAAGAAACTTGGCAACCCTAACCGGGGCAAAAAAATATTGAAAAGAGGGGTGCAACACGAGGACTTCGCAGGGGGTTACACATCCTAGTACTACTCTCACCCAAGCACGCTTAACTTCGGAGTTCTGATGGGATCCGGTGCTTTAGTGCTGGTATGATCGTACCCGTCATGTTGAGGGCACAAATCCTTTATGTGTTGACATTTAACAGTCCCAGCCCAGAGAAATGGCCCATTCAGAAGGCCCAATGGGCTTAACGACATCCCATCCAACGAGATATCAACGCGTTCTAGGGCCCTGTAATATCCTACGAGTTAGGTTGTCACCCATTTAAAAGCTCACAAAGTACGATGCGGGACAGAAAAATAGAGCAAAAGAAGAAAATTGGCCCGAAACTGATGAAAACATTCGATTTTGGGCTTCAAAAAGGGGCACAACCAAGTTGGCTTGTTGCCCTCATCGTAGGGCTCTCAGAGAGCTTTCCAATGGTATGTTGTGCTCCGCGTAACTCCTTACAAATAAAAAGTTATGGGCACCGGAGCGACGGAGACTTGGTCAGAAGCCCTATGCCCTCGGTTTGCGGGCCCAGCCTCTACGTGAAGCGAAGTTGGCTTGCCAAGGTGCCGTGGGATTTGGTAATAGAAATGTGGTGGATAAATTATCTTGGCAACCCTAACCAGGGCAAAAACACTTGAAAAGGTTGGTGCAACACGAGGACTTCCGAGGGGGTCACCCATCCTACTACTACTCTCGCCCAAGCACGCTTACCTTTAGAGTTCTGATGGGATCCGATGTATTAGTGCTGGCATGATCGTACCCGTCATGTTGTTGGCACAAATCCTTTATGTGTTGACGGTTCACAGTCCTAGCCCAGAGAGATGGCCCATTCAAAAGGCCCAATAGGCTTAATGACAACCTATCCGCTTCTACAATGCAGCATCCTCGCAAGATGTGATTCTGACGAGTTGTAGGGCCCAGTAATATGCCGCGAGTTCGGTTGTCGTCCTTTTAACTTCTCACGACGTATGATCCGGGATGAAAAAATAGAGGAGAAGAAGAAAAGTGGCCCAAAACTGATGAAAACATTCAATTTTGGGCTCGAAAAATGGGCGCAGCCGAGCAGGTTTGCTGCCACAGTAATAGAGCTCTCGGAGAGCTTTCCAACGGTATGCTGTGCGCCGCGTACCTCCTTACGGATCAAAAGTTAAGGGCACCGGAGCGACGGACACCTGGTCACAAGCCCTACGCCCTGGGTTTGCGGGCCCAACCCCTACAACAAGTGAAGTTGTCTTGGCCAGGGTACCATGAGATTCAATAATAGAAATGTGGTGGATAAAGTATCTTGGGAACCCCAACCGGAGCAAAAAAAATTGAAAATGGGGGTGCAACACGACGACTTCGTAGCAGGTCACCCATCCTAGTACTACTCTCGACCAAGCACGCTTAACTTCGAAAATCTGATGGGATACGGTGCATTAGTGCTGGTATGATCGTACCCGTCATGTTGAGGGCACAATTCCTTTATGTGTTGACGGTTCACAGTCCCAGCCCAATAGGATAGCCCATTCAAAAGGCCCAATGGGCTTAACGATAACCCATCCGCCTCAACAACGTAGCATCTTCGTAAGCCGTGATATGGACGCATTATAGGGCCCTGAAATATCCTGCGAGTTAGGTTGTAGTCCTTTTAACAGCTCACGACGTACGATCCATGACGGAAAGATAGAGCAAAAGTAGAAAAGTGGCCCGAAAATTATGAAAATGTTCGATTTTGGGCTCCAAAAATGGGAGCAGCTGAGCAAGCTTGCTACCCCTGTCATAGAACTCCCGGAGAGCTTTCTAACAGTATGCTGTGCGCCGCGTAACTCCTACGGATCAAAAGTTATGGGCACTAAAGCGACGGAGACCTAGTCACAAGCCCTTCACCCACGGTTTGCGGGCCCAACCTCTACGTGAAGTGAAGTTATCTTGCCCAAGGTGCTGTGGCATTCGGTAATAGAAATGTGGTGGATAAAGAATCTTGGCAACCCCAACCGGGGAAAAAAAATTGAAATAGGGGGTATAACACGAGGACTTCCCAGGGGGTCACCCATCCAAGTACGACTCTCGCCCAAGCACACTTGACTTTGGAGTTGTGATGGGATCCGGTGCATTAGTACTGGTCTGATAGCAGCAGCCATGTTGTGGGCACAAATCCCTTATGTGTTGACGGTTCACAGTCCCAACCCATAGAGATAGCCCATTCAAAAGGCCTAAAGGGCTTAACGACAACCTATCCGCTTCAACAACGCAGCTTCCTCGCAAGACGTGATATCGACTCATTGTAGGGCCATATAATGTCCCGTGAGTTAGGTTGTCTTCCTTTTAACATCTCACGACGTACGATCCAGGATGGAAAAATAGAACAAAAGACAAAAAGTGGCCCAAAAATGATGAAAACGTTCAATTTTGGGCTCCACAAATAGGTGCAGCTAGGCAAGCTTGCTGCCCTCGTCATAGAGCTCTCGTAGAGCTTTCCAACGGTATGCTGTGTGCCGCGTAACTCCATACGGATCAAAAGTTATGGGCACCAGAGCGACAGTGACCTAGTCACAAGCCCTTCGCCCTCGGTTTGCGGGCCCAGCCTCTACGTGAAGCGAAATTATCTTGCCCAAGGTGCCATGGGATTCGGTAATAGAAATGTGGTGGATAAAGTATCTTGGCAACCCTAACCGGGGCAAAAAAAATTGAAATGTCGGGTGCAACACGAGGACTTCCGAGGAGGTCACCCATCTTAGTACTACTCTCGCCCAAGCACGCATAACTTCGGAGTTCTGATGGGATCCCATGCATTAGTGCTGGTATGATCGCACCCGTCAAGTGAGGGCACAAATCCTTTATGTGTTGACAGTTCACAGTCCTAGCCTAGAGAGATGGCCCATTCAAAAGGCCCAATGGGCTTAACAACAACCCATCCACTTCAACAATGTAGCATCCTCATAAGTCGTGATATCAACGAGTTGTAGGGCCCTGTCATATCCCGGGAATTAGGTTGTCTTCCTTTTAACATCTCACAATGTACGATCCGGGACGAAAACACAGAGCAAAAGAAGAAAAATGGCCCAGAACTGATGAAAAATTTTGATTTTGGGCTCCTAAAATGGGCGCAGCCAATCAGGCTTGCTACCCGCGTCATAGAGCTCTCGGAGTGCTTTCTAACAGTTTGCTGCGCGCTGCTTAACTCCTTACAGATCAAAAGTTATGGGCACCGGAGCGACGGAGACTTGGTCACAAGCCCTTCGCCCTCGGTTTACGAGCCCAGCCTCTACGTGAAGCGAAGTTGTCTTGCCTAAGGTGCCGTGGGATTCTGTAATAGAAATGTGGTGGTTAAAGTATTTGGAAACCATAACCGGGGCAAAAAAAATTGAAAATGGGGGGTGCAACACGAGGACTTGTCATGGGGACGCCCATCCTAGTAGTACTCTCGCCCAAGCACGCTTAACTTCGGAGTTTTGATGGGATATGGGGCATTAGTGCTGGTATGATCGTACCCATCATGTTGTGGGCACAAATCCTTTGCGTGTTGATGGTTCACAGTCCTAGCCCAGAGAGATGGCCCATTCAAAAGGCCCAAAGGGCTTAACGACAACCCATCCATTTTAACAGCGCAGCATCGTCACAAGACATGATATCGACGCGTTGTAGGGCCCTCTTATGTCCCAAGAGTTAGGTTGCCGTCCTTTTAACAGCTCACGACATGAGATCCGGGACGGAAAAACATACCAAAAGAATAAAAGTGGCCTAAAAATTATGAAAACATTCGATTTTGGGCTCCAAGTATGGGCGCAGCTGGGTAGGATTGCTGCCCCCGTCATAGACCTCTCGGCGAGCTTTCCAACGGTTTGCTATGCGTCGCGTAACTCCTTACAAATCAAAACATATGGGCTCCGAAGTGACAGAGACTTGGTCACAAGCCCTATGCTCTAGGTTTGCGGGCCCAGCCTCTATGTGAAGCGAAGTTGTCTTGCCCAAGGTGCCGTGGGATTCGATAATAGAAATGTGGTGGATAAAGAATCTTGGTAACCTTAACCGGGGCATAAAAATTTGAAAAGGGAGGTGCAACACGAGGACTTCCCATGGGGTCACCCATCCTAGTACTACTCTCGCCCAAGAACGCTTAACTTCGGAGTTCTGATGGGATCCGGTGCATTAGTGCTGGTATGATCGAATCCATAATGTTGAGGGCACAAATCCTTTATTTGTTGACAGTTCACAGTCCCAGCCCAGAGAGATGGCCCATTCAACAAGCCCAATGGGCTTAACGACAACCCATCCGCTTCAACAACCCAGCATCCTCGTAAGACGAGATATCGACACGTTGTAGGGCCCTGTAATATCCAGCGAGTCAGGTTGTCACCCATTTAAAAGCTCACAATGTACGATACAGGACGTAAAAACTGAGCAAAAGAAGAAAAGTGGCCCGAAACTGATGAAAACGTTCGATTTTGGGCTCCAAATATGGGCGCAGCTGAGTAGGCTTGTTGCCCCCGTCATAGAGCTCTCGGAGAGCTTTCAAACCCTATGTTATGGGCACTGGAGCGACGGAGACCTCGTCACAAGCCCTACACCATCTGTTTGCGGGCCCAGCCTCTACGTGAAGCGAAGTTGTCTTGCCAAGGTGCCGTGGGATTTTGGTAATAGAAATATGGTGGATAAAGTCTCTTGGCAACCCTAACCAGGGCAAAAAAACTTGAAAAAGGGGGTCCACCACGAGGACTTCCCAGGGGGTCACCTATCCTAGTACTACTCTCGCCCAAGCACGCTTAGCTTCGGAGTTCTGATGGGATCTGGTGCATTTGGGCTAGCAGGATCGTACCCGTCATGTTGAGGGTACAATTCCTTTATGTGTTGACGGTTCATACTCCCAGCCTAGAGAGATGGCCCATTCAAAAGGCCCAACGGGCTTAACGACAACCCATCCACTTCATCAACGCAGCATCCTCGCAAGACGTGATATCGACGTGTTGTAGGGCCCTCTAATGTCCCGTGAGTTAGGTTGTCATCCTTTTAACAGCTCATGACGTATGATCCGGGATGAAAAAATAGAGCAAAGGAAGAAAAGTGGCCCGAAAATGATGAAAACGTTCGATTTTGGGCTCCAAAAATGGGTGCAGCTGAGCAGGCTTGCTGCCCCCGTAATAGAGCTCTCGGAGAGCTTTCTAACGGTATGTTGTACGCTGCGTACCTCCTTACGGATCAAAAGTTATGGGCACCGAAGCGACGGAGACCTAGTCACAAGCCCTACGCCCTGGGTTTGCGGGCCTAGCCTCTACGTCAAGCGAAATTGTCTTGGCCAAGGTGCTGTGGGATTCGGTAATAGAAATTTGGTGGATAAAGTATCTTGGTAACCCTAATCGGGGCAAAAAAATTGAAAAGGGGGTGCAACACGAGGACTTCTCAAGGGGTCACCCATCCTGGTACTACTCTCGCCCAAGCATGCTTAACTTCGGAGTTCTGATGGGATCCGATGCATTAGTGCTGGTATGATCGCACCCGTCATGTTGAGGGCACAACTCCTTTATTGGTTAACGGTTCACAGTCCCAGCCCAGCAGGATGGCCCATTCAAAATGCCCAATGGGCTTAATGACAACCCATCCACTTCAACAACGTAGCATCCTCGTAAGCTGAGATATCGACGCATTATAGGGCCCAGAAATATCCCGCGAGTTAGGTTGTCGTCCTTTTAACAGCTCACGACGTACGATCCAGGACGGAAAAACAGAGCAAAAGTAGAAAAATGGCCCAAAAAGATGAATACGTTCGATTTTGAGCTCCAAAAATGGGCGCAGCTGAGCAAGTTTGCTACCCCCGTCATAGAACTCTAGGAGAGCTTTCCAACGGTATGATGTACGTCGCGTAACTCCTTACGGATCAAAAGTTATGGGCACGGAAGGGACGGAGATCTAGTCACAAGCCCTTCGCCCACGGTTTGCGTGCCCAACCTCTACGTGAAGTGATGTTGTCTTGCCCAAGGTGCTGTAGGATTCGGTAATAGTAATGTGGTGAATAAAGAATCTTGGCAAGCCTAACCGGGGCAAAAAAATTGAAAATGGGGGTGGAACACGAGGACTTCCCTAGGGGTCACCCATCCTAGTACAACTCTCGCCCAACCACGCTTAACTTCGGAGTTCTGATGGGATCCGTTGCATTTGTGCTGCTATGATCACACCCGTTATGTTGAGGGCACAAATCTTTTATGTGTTGACAGTTCACAGCCCCAACCAAGAGAGATGGCCCATTTAGAAGGCCCAATGGGCTTAACAACAACCCATCTGGTTCAAC
The DNA here is from genome assembly GCA_037974665.1 of Ehretia macrophylla. Taxonomy (NCBI): domain Eukaryota; kingdom Viridiplantae; phylum Streptophyta; class Magnoliopsida; order Boraginales; family Ehretiaceae; genus Ehretia; species Ehretia macrophylla. The sequence goes on along the minus strand of CM075764.1, from coordinate 15,829,430 downwards.
AATCCAGTATCCTCGTAAAACGTGATATCGGCGAGTTGTAGGGCCCTGCAATATCCCGCGAGTTAGGTTGTCATCCTTTTAACAGCTCACGACGTACGATCCGGGATGGAAAAACAGAGCAAAACAAGAAAAGTGGCCCCAAAATGATGAAAACGTTCAATTTTTGGCTCCAAAAATGGGCACAGCCAAACAAGCTTGCTGCCCCCGTCATAGATCTCCTGGAGATCTTTCCAACGGTATACTGTGCGCCGCGTAACTCCTTACGGATCAAAAGTTATGGGCACCTGAGTGACGGAGACTTGATCACAAGCCCTGCGCCCTCGGTTTGAGGGCCCAGCCTCTACGTGAAGCGAAAATGTCTTGCCCAAGGTGCCATGGCATTCAGTAATTGAAATATGTTGGATAAAGCATCTTGGCAAGCTTAATCGGGGCAAAAAAAATTGAAAAGGGTGGGGGTACAACACGAGGACTTCCCAAGGGGTCACCCATCCTTGTACTACACTCGCCCAAGAATGCTTAACTTCGGAGTTCTAATGGGATCCGTTGCATTAGTGCTAGTATGATCACACCTGTCATGTTAAGGGCACAAATCCCTTATGTGTTGACAGTTCACAGTCCCAACACAGAGAGATGACCCATTCAAAAGGCCCAATGGGCTTAAAGACAACCCATCCACTTTAACAACGTAGCATCCTCGCAAGAAGTGATATCGACACATTGTAGGGCCCTGTAATATCCCGCGAGTTAGGTTGTTGTCCTTTTAGTAGCTCACGACGTACGATCCAAGATGAAAAAACAGGGCAAAAGAAGAAAAGTGGCCCGAAACTGATGAAAACGTTCGATTTTGTGCTCCAAAAACGGGCGCAGTCGAGTAGGCTCGCTACACCCGTCGTAGAGCTCTCGGAGAGCTTTCCAACGGTATGTTGTGCGCCACATAACTCCTTACAGATCAAAAGTTATAGGCACCAGAGCGACGGAGAACTGGTCACAAGCCCTACGCCATCGGTTTGCGGGCCCAGCCTCTACGTGAAGCGAAGTTGTCTTGCCAAGGTGCCGTGAGATTTGGTAATAGAAATGTGGTGGATAAAGTATCTTGGAAACCCTAACCGAGGCAAAAAAAATTGAAAATGTGGGTGCAACAAGAGGACTTCCGAGTGGGTCACCCATCCGAGTACTACTCTCGCCCAAGCACGCCTAACTTCGGAGTTCTGATGGGATCTGGTGCATTAGTGCTGGTATGATCGCACCCGTCATGTTGAGGGCACAAATCCTTTAAGTGTTGATAGTTCACAGTCCCAGCCCAAAGAAATGGCCCATTCAAAAAGCCCAAAGGGCTTATCGACTACTCATCCACTTCAGCAACGCAGCGTCCTCGCAAGACGTGATATCGATACATTGTAGGGCCTGCTAATGTCCCACGAGTTAGGTTGTCGTCCTTTTAACAGCTCACGACGTACGATCCGGGATGGAAAAATGGAACAAAAAAAGAAAAGTGTCCCAAAAATGTTGAAAACTTTCGATTTTTAGATCAAAAAACGGGAGCATCTAAGCCGACTTGCTACCCCCGTCATAGAGCTCTCGGAGAGCTTTCCAACGGTATGCTGTGCACCACGTAAATCCTTACGAATCAAAAGTTATGGGCACCGGAGCGACGGTGACCTGGTCACAAGCCCTTCACCCTCGGTTTATGGGTCCAACCTCTACGTGAATCGAAGTACACTTGCCCAAGCACGCTTAACTTGGTATTCGGTAATAGAAATGTGGTGGATAATGTATCTTGGCAACCCTAATCGGGGAAAAAACAATTGAAAAGGGGGTGCAACACGAGGACTGGATCCTAGTACTACTCTTGCCCAAGCACGCATAACTTCGAAGTTCTGATGGGATCCGGTGCATTAGTGCTGGTATGATCGCACCCGTCATGTTAAGGGCCCAAATCCTTTAAGTGTTGATAGTTCACAATTCCAGCCCAAATAAATGGCCCATTCAAAAGGCCCAATGGGCTTAACGACAACCCATCCGCTTCAACAATGTAGCATCCTCGTAAGACGTGATATCGACGTGTTTTAGGGCCCTGTCATATCTGACGAGTTAGGTTGTCGTCTTTTTAACATCTCAAATCGTACGATCCGGAATGGAAAAACTGAGCAGAAGAATAAATGTGACCCGAAACTGATGAAAATGTTCAATTTGGCTCCAAAAATGGGTGCAGCCGAGCAAGCTTGCTGCCCTCGTTGTAGAGCTCTCAAAAAGCTTTCCAACGGTATGCTGTGCGCCGCGTAACTCTTTATGGATCAAAAGTTATGGGCACCGGAGCGACAGAGACCTGGTCCCAAGCCTTATCCCCTCAGTTTGCAAGCCCAGCCTCTACGTGAGGCGAAGTTGTCTTGTCCAATGTGCCGTGGGATTCGGTAATAGAAATGTGGTGGTTAAAGTATCTTGGCGACCCTAACCGGGGCAAAAAAAATTGAAAAGGGGGGGTGCAACTCGAGGACTTCCCAGGGGGTCGCCCATCCTAGTTCTACTCTTGCCCAAGCACGCTTAACTTCGGAGTTCTGATGGGATCCGGTGCATTAGTGCTTGTATGATGGCACTTGTCATGTTGACGGCATGAATCCTTTATGTGTTGACGGTTCACAGTCCCAGTCTAGAGAGATGGCCCATTCAAAGGGCCCAATGGGCTTAACGACAACCAATCCGCTTCAACAACCCAGCATCCTCATAAGACGTGATATCGACGCTTTGTAGGGCCCTGTAATATCCCGCGAGTTCAGTTGTCGTCCTTTAAACAGCTCACAATGTACGATCTGGGATGGAAAAACAGAGCAAAAGAAGAAAAGTGGCCCAAAATTGATGAAAGCGTTTGATTTCAGGCTCCAAAAATTGGTGCAGCTGAGAAGGCTTGCTACCCCTGTCGTAGAGCTGTTGGAGAGCTTTCCAAAGGTATGCTGTGCACCGCGTAATTCCTTACGGATCAAAACTTATGGGCACCGGAGCGACGGAGACCTAATCACAAGCCCTACACCCTCAGTTTGCGGGTCCAGCCTCTATGTGAAGCGAAGATGTCTTGCCCAAGGTGCCGTGGGATTCGGTAATAGAAATGTGGTGGATAAAGTATCTTGGCAACCCTAACTGGGCCAAAAAAAATTGAAAATAGGGGTGCAACATAAGGACTTCCAAGAGGGTCACCCATCCTAGTACTACTCTCGCCTAAGCACGCTTAACTTCAGAGTTCTGATAGGATGCGGTGCATTAGTGCTGGTATGATCGCACCTGTCATGTTGAGGGCATAAATCCTTTATGTGTTGACTGTTCATAGTCCCATCCCAGAGAGATGGCCCATTCAAAAGGGCCAAAGGGCTTAACAACTACCCATCCACTTCAACAACGCTGCATCCTCATAAGACATGATATCAACGCATTATAGGGCCCTATCATATCCTGCGCATTAGGTTGTCGTCCTTTTAACTGCTCACAACGTACGATCTAGGATGGAAAAACATAGCAAAAAAAGAAAAGTGGCCCGAAACTGATGAAAATGTTCGATTTTGGGCTTCTAAAACCGGCGCAGCCGAGCAGGCTTGCTACCCAGTCATAGAGAACTCAGAGAGCTTTCCAACGGTTTGCTGTGCGTCGCGTAACTCCTTACGGATCAAAAGTTATGGGCACCGGAGCAACGGTGACCTGGCCAAAAGCCCTTCGCCCTCGGTTTACGTGCCCAGCCTCTACGTGAAGCGAAGTTGTCTTGCCCAAGGTGCTGTGGGATTCGGTAATAGAAATGTGATGGTTAAAGTATCTTGGCAACCGTAACCGGGTCGGAAGAAATTGAAAAAGTGGGGAGAAACACTAGGACTTCCCATGGGGTCGCCCATCCTAGTACTACTCTCGCCCAAGCACGCTTAACTTCGGAGTTCTAATGGGATCCAGTGCATTAGTGCTGGTATGATCACACCCGTCAAGTTGTGGGCACAAATTCTTTACGTGTGTACGGTTCATAGTCCTAGCCCAGAGAAATGGCCCATTCAAAAGGCCCAAAGGGCTTAACGACAACCCATCCGTTTCAACAACGCAGCATCCTCGCACGATGAGATATCAACGCATTGTAGGTCCCTCTAATGTCCTGCGAGTTAGGTTGCCGTCCTTTGAACAGCTCACGACGAACGATCCAGGACGAAAAAACAGAGCAAAAGAAGAAAAGTGTCCAAATTTTTTTGAAAATGTTCAATTTTGGGCTCTGAAAATAGGCACAGCCGAGCAGGCTTACTGCCCCCGTCGTAGAGCTCTCGGAGAGCTTTCCAACGGTATATTGTATGCCACATAACTCCTTACAGATCAAAAGTTATGGGCACTAGAGCGACGGAGACCTAGTCCTAAGCCCTACGCCCTCGGTTTGCGGGCCCAGTCTCTACGTGAAGGTAAGTTGTCTTGCCAAGATGCCGTAGGATTTGGTAATAGAAATGTGGTGGATAAAGTATCTTGGCAAACCTAACCGGGGAAAAAAAAATTGAAAAGGTGGGTGCAACACGAGGACTTCCGAGGGGGTTACCCATCCTAGTACTATTCTCGCCCAAGCACGCTTAACTTCAGAGTTCTGATGAGATCCGGTGCATTAGTGCGGGTATGATCGCACTAGTCATGTTGAGGGCACAAATCCTTTATCTGTTGACGGTTCACTATCCCAGCCCAGAGAGATGGCCCATTCAAAAAGCCCAAAGGGCTTAACGATTACCCATCCACTTCAACAACGCAGCATCCTCGCAAGATGTGATATCGATGCATTGTAGGGCCCGCTAATGTCCCGTGACTTTGGTTGTCGTCCTTTTAACAGCTCACGACGTACGATCTGGGACGGAAAAATGGAACAAAAGACGAAAAGTGGCCCGAAAATGATGAAAAGGTTTGACTTTTCGCTCCAAAAATGGGGGCAACTAAGCAGACTTGCTGCCCCCGCCGTAGAGCTCTGAAAGAGCTTTCCAACTGTATGTTGTGTGCCGCATAACTCCTTACAGATCAAAAGTTATGGGCACTGGAGCGACGGAGACTTGGTCACGAGCCCTACGCCCTCAGTTTGCGGGCCCAGCCTCTACATGAAGCGAAGTTGTCTTGCCAAGGTGCCGTGGGATTTGGTAATAGAAATGTGGAGGATAAAGAATCTTGGCAAGCCTAACCGGGGCAAAAAAAATTGAAAAGGGGGGTGCAACACGAGGACTTCCCAGGGGGTCACCTATCCTAGTACTACTCTCGCCCAAGCACGGTTACTTTCGGAGTTCTGATAGGATCCGGTGCATTAGTGCTGGTATGATCGCACCTGTCATATTGAGAGCACAAATCCCTTATGTGTTGACAGTTCACAATCCTAGCCCTGAGAGATGGCCCATTCAAAAGGCCCAATGGGCTTAACGATAACCCATCTGCTTTAACAATGCAGCATCCTCTTAAGACATGTTATCGACGTGTTGTAGGGCCCTGTCATATCCCGCGAGTTAGGTTGTCGTCTTTTTAACAGCTCATAACGTACGATCCAGAACGGAAAAACAGAGCAAAAGAATAAATTTGGCCCGAAACTGATGAAAATGTTCAATTTTAGGCTATAAAAATGGGCGCAGCCGAGCAAACATGTTGCCCCCGTCGTAGAGCTATCGGAGAGCCTTCCAACGGTATGTTGTGCACCGCGTAGCTCCTTACAGATCAAAAGTTATGGGCACCGGAGCGACGGAGACTTGGTCACAAGCCCTACGCCCTTGGTTTGCGGGCCCAGCCTCTATGTGAAGCGAAGTTATCTTGCCCAAGGTACCGTGAGATTCGGTAATAGAAATGTGGTGGTTAAAGTATCTTGGCAACCCTAATCGGGGAAAAAAAAATTAAAAATGGGGGGTGCAACCCATGGACTTCCCTGGGGTTGCCCATGCTAGTACTACTCTCGCCCAAGCACGCTTAACTTTGTTGTTCTGATGGGATCCGGTGCATTAGTGCTGGTATGATTGCATCCGTCACGTTGTGGGCACAAATCCTTTATATGTTGACAATTCACAATCCCAGCCTAGAAAGATAGCCCATTCAAAAGGCCCAATGGGCTTAACGAGAACCCATCCGCTTCAACAACGCAGCATCCTCGCAAGACGTGATATGGATTGTAGGGCCCTCTAATGTCCTGCGAGTTAGGTTGTCGTCCTTTTAACAGCTCACGACGTACAATCCGGGATGGAAAAACAGAGAAAAAGAAGAAAAGTGGCCCAAAAATTATGAAAATGTTCAATTTTGGGATCCAAAAATGGGTACAGCTGAGCAGGCTTGCTGCCCCCATCATAGAGCTCTCGGAGAGCTTTCTAACGGTTTGCTGGGCGCCGCGTAACTCCTTACGGATCAAAAGTTATGGGCACCAGAGCGACGGAGACCTAGTCTCAAGCCCTTCGCCTTCAATTTGCGGGCCCAGCCTCTACGTGAAGCAAAGTTGTCTTGCCCAAGGTGCCGTGCGATTCCATAATAGAAATGTGGTGGATAACGAATCTTGGCAACCCTAACCGGGGCAAAAAAAAATTGAAAATGGGGGTGCAACACGAGGACATCCCAAGGGTCACCCATCCAAGTACTACTTTCGCCCAAGCACGCATAACTTCGGAGTTTTGATGGGATCCGATGCATTAGTGCTGGTATGATCACACTCGTCATGTTGAGGGCACAAATCCTTTATGTGTTAACAGTTCATAGTCCCAGCCCAGAGAGATGGCTCATTCAAAATGCCCAATGGCTTAACGGCAACCCATCCGCTTCAACAACCCAACATCCTCGTAAGACGAGATATCAAAGCATTGTAAGGCCCTGTAATATCCCACGAGTTAGGTTGTCATCCTTTTAACAGCTCACAACGTACGATCCGGGATGAAAAAATGAAGCAAAAGAAGAAAAATGGCCAAAAAATGATGAAAACATTAAATTTTGGGCTCCGAAAAGGGGCGCAGCCAAGCAGGCTTGCTATCTCCATCGTAGAGCTTTCATAGAGCTTTCCAATGGTATGTTGTGTGCCGCATAACTCCTTACAAATCAATATTTTTGGGCACCGAAGCGACAGTGACCTGGTCACAAGCCCTTCGCCCTCGGTTTGCGGGTCCAGCCACAATGAGAACCGAAGTTGTCGTGCCCAAGGTGCCATGGGATTTGGTAATAGAAATGTGGTGGATAAAGTATCTTGGCAACCCTAACCAGGGCAAAAAAAATTGAAAAGGTGGGTGCAACACGAGAACTTCCCAAGGGGTCACCCATTCTCGTACTACTCTCGCCCAAGCTCGCTTAACTTCGGAGTTCTAATAGGATCCGGTGCATTAGTGCTGGTATGATCGCACCTGTCATGTTGAGGGCACAATTTCTTTATGTGTTGATGGTTCACATTCCGAGCCTAGAGAGAGGGCCAATTCAAAAGGCCCAATAGGCTTAACAACAACCCATCCGCTTCAACAACGCAGCATCCTCGTAAGACTTGATATCGACGCGTTGTAGGGCCCTCTAATGTCCCGCGAGTAAGGTTTTCGTCATTTTAACAGCTCACAAGGTATGATCCGGGACTAAAAAACAGAGCAAATGAAGAAAAGTGGCTCGAAACTGATGAAAACGTTTAATTTTGAGCTCCAAAAAAGGGGCACAGCCGAGCAGTCTTGCTACCCCCAACGTAGAGCTCTCGGAGAGCTTTCCAACTGTATGTTGCTTGCCGCGTAACTCCTTACGGATCAAAAGTTATGTGCACCGGAGCGACGGAGACTTGGTCACAAGCTTTATGCCCTCGATTTGCGGGCCCAACCTCTAGAGAAGCGAAGTTGTCTTGCCCAAGGTGCCGTGGGATTCAGTTATAGAAATGTGGTGGATAAAGTATCTTGGCAACCCTAACCGAGGCAAAAACAATTGAAAAGCGGGGTGCAACACGAGGACTTCCCAGGGGGTCACCCATCCTACTACTACTCTCGCCCAAGCATGCTTAGCTTCGGAGTTCTAATAGGATCCGGTGCATTGGTGCTGGTATGATCGCACCCGTTGTGTTGAGGGCACAAATCCTTTATGTGTTGATGGTTCACAGTCCCAACCCAGAGAGATGGCCCATTCAAAAGGCCTAATGGGCTTAACGACAACCCATCTGCTTCAACAATGTAGCATCCTTGTAAGACATGATATTGACGCATTGTAGGGCCCTGTAATATCCCGTGAGTTTGGTTGTCATCCTTTTAACAGCTCACGACGTACGATCCGGGACAGAAAAATAGAGCAAAAGAAGAAAAGCGGCCCAAAAATGATGAAAACGTTCAATTTTGGGCTCCAAAATTAGGCGCATCCGAGCAAGCTTATTGCCCCCGTCGTAGATCTCTCGGAGAGCTTTCCAACAGTATGATGTGCGTCGCTTAACTCCTTAAGGATCAAAAGTTATAGGTACCGGAGCGACGAAGACCTGGTCACAAGCCCTACGCCCTCGGTTTGCGGGCCCAGCATCTATGTGAAGCGAAGTTGTTTTGCCCAAGGTGCCGTGGGATTCAGTAATAGAAATGTGGTGGATACAGAATCTTGGGAACCCTAACCGGGGCAAAAAAAATTGAAAAGGCGGGGTACAACACGAGGACTTCCCAGTGGGTCAACCATCCTAGTACTACTCTTGCCCAAGCACGCTTAACTTCGGAGTTTTGATGGGATCCGGGGCATTAATGCTGGTATGATCGCACCCGTCATGTTTTGGGCACAAATCCTTTATGTGTTGACAGTTCACAGTCCCATCCTAGAGAGATGGCCCATACAAAAGGCCCAAAGGGCTTAATGACAACCCATCCACTTCAACAGCGCAGCATCCTTGCAAGACATGATATCGACGCATTATAGGGCCTTCTAATGTCCCACGAGTTAGGTTGTCATCCTTTTAACAGCTCAAGACGTACGATTCGGGATAGAAAAACAAAGCCAAAGAAGAAAAGTGGCCCGAAAATGATGAAAACGTTCGATTTTGGGGTCCAAAAATGGGCGCAACTGAGCAGGATTGATGCCCCCATCATAGAGCTCTCGGAGAGCTTTCCAACGGTATGCTGATCGCCACGTAACTCCTTACGGATCAAAAGGTATGGGCACCAGAGCAACGGAGACCTGGTCACAATCCCTACACCCTCGGTTTGCGGGCCTAACCTCTACGTGAAGCGAAGTTGTCTTGCCCAAGGTGTCGTAGGATTCAGTAATAGAAATATGGTGGATAAAGAATCTTGGCAACCCTAACCGGGGCAAAAAAATTGAACATAGGGTGCAACATGAGGACTTCCCAGGGGGTCACCCATCCTAGTACTACTTTCGCCCAAGCACGCTTAATTCAGAGTTCTGATGGGATTTGGTGCATTAGTGCTGGTATGATCGCACCCGTTATGTTGTGGATGCAAAGCCATTATGTGTTGACGGTTCACAGTCACAGCCCAGAGAGATGGACCATTCAGAAGGCCCAATAGGCTTAACGACAACCCATCCGCTTCAACAACACAGCATCCTCATAAGATGTGATATCGATGCATTGTAGGGACCAGTAATATCCCGCGAGTTAGGTTGTCGTCCTTTTAACAGCTCATGATCTACGATCCGGGAAGGAAAAATAGAGCAAAAGAAGAAAAGTGGACCAAAACTGATGCAAACGTTCGAGTTTGGGTACCAAAAATAGGCACAACCGAGCAGACTTGCCACCCCCGTCGTAGAGCTCTCGGAGAGCTTTCCGATGGTATGCTGTGCGTCGCGTAACTCCTTGTAGATCAAAAGTTATGGGCACTAGAGTGACAGATACCTGGTCACAAGCTCTACACCCTCGGTTTGCGGGCCCAACCTCTACGTGAAGTGAAGTTGCCTTGCCCAAGGTGCCGTGGGATTCGGTAATAGAAATGTGGCGGATAAAGTATCTTGGGAACCCTAATTGGGACAAAAAAAAATTGAAAAGAGGGGTGCAACACGAGTACTTCCTAGGGGGTTACCCATCCTAGTACTACTCTCGCCCAAGCACGTTTAACTTCAGAGTTCTAATGGGATCTGGTGCATTAGTGCTGGTATGATTGCACCCGTCATGTTGAGGGCGCAAATCCCTTACGTGTTGACAGTTCACAGTCCCAGCCCAGAGAAATGGCCCATTAAAAAGGTCCAATGGGCTTAACGATAACCCATCAGCTTCAACAACGCAGCATCCTCACAAGATGTGATATCAAAGTATTTTAGGGCCTGTAATATCCTGCGAGTAAGGTTGTCATCCTTTTAGAGGCTCACGACGTACGATCTAGGACAGAAAAACAGAGCAAAAGAAGAAAAGTGGTCCGAAATTGATGAAAACGTTTGATTTTGGGCTCCAAAAATAGGCGCAGCCGAGCAGGCTTGCTGCGCCTGTCGTAGAGCTCTTGGTAAGATTTCCGATAGTATGTTGTGTGCCATGTAACTCCTAACGGATTATAAGTTATGGGAACTGGAGCGACGGAGACTTGGTCACAAGCCCTACGCCCTCGATTTGCAGGCCCAGCCTCTACGTGAATCGAAGTTGTGTTGCCCAAGGTACCGTGGGATTCGGTAATAGAAATGTCGGGGTTAAAGTATCTTGGCAACCCTAATCGGGGCAAAAAAAATTGAAAATGGGGGGTGCAACACTAGGACTTCCTAGGGGGTCACCCATCCTAGTACTACTCTTGCCCAAGCACGCTTAACTTCGGAGTTCTGCAGGGATCCGGTGCATTAGTGATGGTATGATCGCACCCGTCATTTTGTTGGCACAAATCCTTTATGTGTTGACGGTTCACAGTCCCAGCCCAGAGGGATGGCCCATTTAAAAGGCCCAAAGGGCTTAACGACAACCCATCCACTTCAACAACGCAGAATCCTCGCAAGACGTGATATCGACGCGTTGTTGGGACCTCTAATGTCCCGCGAGTTAGGTTGTCGTTCTTTTCACAGCTCACAACGCACGATCCGGGACAGAAAAACAGAGCGAAAGAAGAAAAGTGGCCCAAAATGAAGAAAACGTTCAATTTTGGGCTCCAAAAATGGGCGCAACTAAGCAAGCTTGTTGCCCCCGCCATAGAACTCTCAGAGAGCTTTCCAACGATATGCTGTACGCCACGTAACTCCTTACGGATTAAAAGTTATGGACACCGGAGCGACGGAGACCTAGTCACAAGCCCTACGCCCTCGGTTTGCTAGCCCAACCTCTACGTGAAGCGAAGTTGTCTTGCCCGAGGTGTAGTGGGATTCAATAATAGAAATGTGGTGGATAAAGAATTTGGGCAACACTAACCCGGGCAAAAAAAATTTGAAAAGGGGGGTGCAGCATGAGAACTTCCCAGGGGGTCACCTATCCTACTACTACTCTCGCCCAAGCACGCTTAACTTCGGAGTTCTGATAGGATCCGGTGCATTAGTGCTGGTATGATCACACCCGTCATATTGAGGGCACAAATCCTTTTTGTGTTGACGGTGCACAGTCCCAGCCCAAAGAGATGGCCCATTCAAAAGGCCCAAAGGGCTTAATGACAACCCATCTACTTCAACAACGCAGCATCCTCGTACGGGACGGGACGATACGGGATGGGAAAACAGAGCAAAAAAAGAAAAGTGGCCCAAAACTGATGAAAACGTTCGATTTTGGGCTCCAAAAATAGGCGCGGCCAAGCAGGCTTGCTGCCCCTGTCGTGGAGCTCTCGGAGAGCTTTCCAACGGTATGTTGTGCGCCGCGTAACTCCTTACGGATTAAAAGTTATGGGCACCGGAGCGACGGAGACCTGGTCACAAGCCCCACGCCCTCGGTTTGCGTGCCCAGCCTCTACGTGAAGCGAATTTGTCTTCCCCAAGGTGCCGTGGGATTCGGTATTAGAAATGTGGTGGATAAAGTATCTTGGCAACCCTAACCGGTGCAAAAAAAAATTGAAAAGGTGGGGTGCAACACTAGGACTTCCTAGGGGGTCACCCATTCTAGTACTACTCTCGCCCAAGCACGCTTAACTTTGGAGTTCTGATGGGATCCGGTGCATTAGTGCTGCTATGATCGCACCCGTCATGTTGTCGGCACAAATCCTTTATGTGTTGACGGTTCACAGTCTCAGCCTAGAGAGATGGCCCAAAGGGCTTAACGACAACCCATCCACTTCAACAACGCAACATCCTCGCAAGACGTGATATCGACGCATTGTAGGGCCCTCTAATGTCCCGCGAGTTAGGTTGTCGTCCTTTTTACAGCTCACAACGTACTATCCGGGATGGAAAAACAGAGCAAAAGAAGGAAAGTGGCCCGATAATGATGGAAACGTTCGATTTTGGGCTCCAAAAATGGGCGTAGCCTAGCAGACCTGCTGCCCCCATCATAGAGCTCTTAGAGAGGTTTCCAACGGTATGCTGTGCGCCGCGTAACTCCTTAGGGATCAAATGTTATTGGCACCGGAGCGACGGAGACCTGGTCACAAGCCCTTCGCCATCTGTTTACGGGCCCAGCCTCTACGTGAAGCGAAGTTGTCTTGCCCAAGGTGCCGTGGGATTCGGTAATTGAAATGTGGTGGATAAAGTTTCTTGGCAACCCTAACCGGGGCAAAAAAAATTGAAAAGGCGGGTACAACACGAGGACTTCCCAAGGGGTCACCCATCCTAGTACTACTCTCACCCAAGCACGCTTAACTTCGGAGTTCTGATGGGATCTAGTGCATTAGTGAGGGGACAAATCCTTTATGTGTTGACAGTTCACAGTCCCTGCACAGAGATATGGCCCATTCAAAAGGCCCAATGGGCTTAACGACAACCCATCTATTTCAACAACGCAACATCCACGTAAGACGTGATGGCGACGGATTGTAGGGTCCTGTCATATCCTGCGAGTTAGGTTGTCATCTTTTTAACAGCTCATAACGTACGATCCGGGACTGAAAAACAGAGCAAAAGAAGAAAAGTGGCCCGAAATTGATGAAAATGTTTGATTTTGGACTCCAACAATGGGCGCAGCCGAGCAAGCTTGCTACCTCATCGTAGAGCTCTCAGAGAACTTTCCAACGTTATGCTGTGCCCTGCGTAACTCTTTACGCATTAAAATTTATGGGCACCAGAGCGACGGAGACCTGGTCACAAGCCCAACACCCAAGGTTTGCGGGCCCAGCCTCTAAGTGAAGCGAAGTTGCCTTGCCCAAGGTGCCGTGGGATTCGGTAATAGAAATGTGTTGGATGAAGTATCTTGGCAACCCTAACTGGGGCCAACAAAATTGAAAATGGGGGTGAAACACGAGGACTTCCCAGGGGGTCATCCATACGAGTATTACTCTCGCCCAAGAACGTTTAACTTCGGAGTTCTAATGGGATCTGGTGCATTATTACTGGTATGATCGCACCCCTCATGTTGAGGGCACAAATCCTTTATGTGTTGACGGTTCACAGTCCCAGCCTTGAGAGATGGCCCATTCAAATGGCCCAATGGGCTTAACAACAACCCATCCTCTTCAACAATGTAGCATCCTTGTAAGACGTGATATCGACGCATTGTAGGGCCGTGTAATATCACGCAAGTTAGTTTGTCGTCCTTTTAACAGCTCATGACGTACGATCCGGGACTGAAAAACATAACAAAAGAAGGAAAGTAGCACAAAACTGATGAAAATGTTCAATTTTGGGCTCCAAAAATAGGCGCAGCCCAGTAGACTTGCTGCCCTTGTTGTACAGTTCTTGGAGAGCTTTCCAACGGTATGCTGTGCATCGCATAACGCCTTACGGACTAAAAGTTATGGGTACCGGAGCGACGGAGACCTGGTCACAAGCCCCACGCCCTCGGTTTATGGGCCCAGCCTCTACGTGAAGCGAAGTTGTCTTGCCCAAGGTGCTATGGGATTCGGTAATAGAAATGTGGGCAAAAAAAATTGAAAAGGGAGGTGCAACACGAGGACTTCCCAGGGGGTCACCCATCCTAGTACTACTCTCGCCCAAGCACGCTTAACTTCAGAGTTCTTATGGGATCCGGTGCATTAGTGCTGGTATGATTTCACCCATCATGTTCAGGGCACAAATCCTTTATGTGTTGACAGTTTACAGTCCTAGCCCAGAGAGATGGCCCATTCAAAAGGCCCAATAGGCTTAACGACAACCCATCCACATCAACAACCAAGCATCCTCGTAAGACGTGATGTCGACGTGTTGTAGGGCCTTCTAATATCCCACGGGTTAGGTTGCCGTCCTTTTAACAGCTCACAACGTACGATCTAAGACGAAAAAACATAGCAAAAGAAGAAAAGTGGACTGAAACGAATGAAAACGTTCGATTTTGGGCTCCAAAAATTGGCGCAGCCTAGTAGGCCTACTACGATCGTCGTAGAGCTCTTGGAGAGCTTTTCAACGGTATGCTGTGCGTCGCGTAACTCCTTACGGATCAAAAGTTATGGGCACCGGAGCGACGGAGACTTGGTCCCAAGCCCTACGCCCTCGGTTTGCGGGCCCAGCCTCTACGTGAAGCGAAGTTGTCTTGCCCAAGGTGCCGTGGGATTCGGTAATAGAAATGTGGTGGATAAATTATCTTGGCAACCCTAACCGGGGCAAAAAAAATTGAAAAGGGGGGTGCAACACGAGGACTTCCCAGGGGGTCACCCATCCTAGTACTACTCTCGCCCAAGCATGCTTAACTTCGGAGTTCTGATGGGATCCGGTGCATTAGTGCTGGTATGATCGCACCCGTCATGTTGAGGGCACAAATCCTTTATGTGTTGACAGTTCACAGCCCCAGCCTAGAGAGATGGCCCATTCAAAAGGCCCAACAGCTTAACGACAAACCATCCGCTTCAACAACTCAGCATCCCCGTAAGACGTGATATTGACGCGTTGTAGGGCCTTCTAGTATCCCGCGGGTTAGGTTGTCGTCCTTTTAACAGCTCACAACGTACAATCTAGGATGAAAAATCATAGCAAAAGAAGAAAACTAGACTGAAACTGATGAAAACGTTCGATTTTCGACTCCAAAAATTGGCACAGCCTAGCAGGCCTGCTACGATCATCTTAGAGCTCTCGGAGAGCTTTCCAAAGGTATGCTGTGCGCCGTGTAACTCCTTACAGATTAAAAGTTATGGGCACCGGAGCGAATGAGACCTAGTCACAAGCCCTATGCCCTCGTTTTGCGGGCCCAAGCTCTACGTGAAGCGAAGTTGTCTTGCCCAAGGTGCCGTGGGATTCGGTAATAGAAATGTGGTGGATAAAGTATCTTGGCAACCCTAACTGGGGCAAAAAAAATTGAAAAGGGGGGTGCAACACGAGGACTTCCTAGGGGGTCACCCATCCTAGTACTACTCTCGCCCAAGCATTGTTAACTTTAGAGTCCTGGTGGGATCCAGTGCATTAGTGCTGGTATGATCGCACCCGTCATGTTGAGGGAAAAAATCCTTTATGTATTGACAGTTCATAGTCCCAGCCCAGAGAGATGGCCCATTCAAAAGGCCCAATAGGCTTAACGACAACCCATCCGCTTCAACAACCCAGCATCCTCGTAAGACTTGATATGGACGCGTTGTACGCCCTTCTAATATCCCGCGAGTTCGGTTGTCGTCCTTTTAACAGCTCACAACGTACGATCCGGGACGAACAAACAAAGCAAAAGAAGAAAAGTGGACCGAAACTGATGAAAACATTCAATTTTGGGCTCCAAAAATTAGCACAGGCGAGCAGGCTTGCTGCGATCATCGTAGAGCTCTCGGAGAGCTTTCCAATGGTATGCTGTGCGTTGCGTAACTCCCTACGGATCAAATTTATGAGTACCGGAGCGACGGAAACCTGGTCATAAGCCCTACGCCCTCAATTTGCGGGCCCATCCTCTACGTGAAGTGATGTTGTCTTGCCTGAGGTACAGTGGGATTCAGTAATAGAAATGTGATGGATAAAGTATCTTGGCAACCCTAACCGCGGCAAAAAAAATTGAAAAGCGGGGTGCAACACGAGCACTTCCCAGGGGGTCACCCATCCTAGTACTACTCTCAGCCAAGCATGCTTAACTTCGGATTTCTAATGGGATCCAGTGCATTAGTGCTTGTATGATCGCACCCGTCATGTTGAGGGCACAAATCCTTTATCTGTTGATGGTTCACAGTCCTATCCCAGAGAGATAGCCCATTCAAAAGGCCCAATGGGCTTGACAACAACCCATCCGCGTCAACAACGCATCATCCTCGTAAGACGTGATATCGATGCGTTGTAGGGCCATATCATATCCCGCGAGTTACGTTGTCGTCCTTTTAACAGCTCACAATGTACGATCTGGGACGGAAAAACAAAGCAAAATAAGAAAATTGTCCCAAAACTAATGAAAACGTACGATTTTAGGCTCCAAAAATAGGCACAGCTGAGCAGGGTTGTTGCCCCCGTCGTAGAGCTCTCGGAGAGCTTTCCAACGGAATGTTGTGCGTTACATAACTCCTTACGGATCAAAAGTTATGGGCTTCGGAGCGACGGAGACCTGGTGACAAGCCCTATGCCCTTGGTTTGTAGGCCCAACCTCTACGTGAAGTGAAGTTGTCTTGCCCAAGGTGCCGTGGGATTCGGTAATAGAAATGTGGTCGATAAAGTATCTTGGCAACTCAAACCAGGGCAAAAAAAATTGAAAAGGGGGGTGCAACACGAGGACTTCCCAGGGGGTCACCCATCAAAGTACTACTCTCGCCCAAGCATGCTTAACTTCAGAGTTCGGATGGGATCCGATGCATTAGTGTTGGTATGATCGTACCCGTCATGTTAAGGGCACAAATCCTTTATTTGTTGATTGTTCACTGTTCCAGACCAGAGAGATGGCCTATTCAAAAGGCCTAATGGGCTTAACGACAACCCACCCTCTTCAACAACGCAGCATCCTCGAAAGACATAATATCGACGCTTTGTAGGGCCCTGTCATGTCCCGCGAGTTAAGTTGTCGTCCTTTTAGCAGCTCACAACGTATGATCCAGAACGAAAAAATAGAGCAAAAGAAGAAAAGTGGCACGAAACTGATGACAATGTTCGATTTTGGGTTCCAAAAATGGGCACAGCCGAGTAGGCTTGTTGCCACCGTCGTAGAACTCTCAGAGAGCTTTCCAACGGTATGCTGTGCTCCACGTAACTCCTTGCAGAGCAAAAGTTATGGGCACCCGAGCGACGGAGAACTGGTCACAAGCCCTACGCCCTCGATTTGCAGGCCCAACCTCTACGTGAAGCGAAGTTGTCTTGCCCAAGGTGTCGTGGGATCGGTAATAGAAATGTGGTGGATAAAGTATCTTGGCAACCCTAACCGCGACAAAAAAAAATTAAAAGGGGGGTGCAACACGAGGACTTCCAATGGAGTCACCCATCCTAGTACTACTCTCGCCCAAGCACGCTTAACTTCGTTGTTCTGATGGGATCCGGTGCATTAGTGCTTGTATGATAGCACCCATCATGTTGAGGGCACAAATCCGTTATGTGTTGAAGGTTCATAGTCCCAACCCAGAGAGATGGCCCATTAGAAAGGCCCAATGGGCTTAACAACAACCCATCCGCTTCAACAACGCAGCTTCCTCGTAAGACATGATATCGACGCATTGTAGGGCCCTGTAATATCTCGCGAGTTAGGTTGTCTTCCTTTTCGCGGCTCACGACGTAAGATCTGGGATGAAAAAATAGTGCAAAATAAGAAAAGTGTCCCGAAACTGATGAAAACGTTCGATTTTGGGCTACGAAACAGGCACAGCCGAGCAAGCGCAGCCGAGCAAGCGCAGCCGAGCAGGCGCAGCCGAGTAGGCTTGCTGCCCCTGTCTTAGAGCTCTCAGAGAGCTTTCCAACGGTATGCTGTGTGCCATGTAACTCCTTACGGATCAAAAGTTATTAGCACCGGAGTGACAGAGACCTGGTCCCAAGCCCCACGCCCTCAGTTTGCAGGCCCAGCCTCTACGTGAAGTGAAGTTGTTTTGCCCAAGGTACCGTGGGATTTGATAATAGAAATATGGTAGAAAAAGTATCTTGGCAACCCTAACCGAGGCAAATAAATTGAAAAGAGGGGTGCAACACGAGGACTTCCCAAGGGGTCACCCATCCTAGTACTACTCTCGACCAAGCATGCTTAACTTCAGAGTTCTGATGGGATCTGGTGCATTAGTACTGGTGCGATCGTACCCGTCATGTTGAGGGCACAATTCCATTATGTGTTGATGGCTCACCGTCCCAGCCCAGAGATATGGCACATTCAAAAGGCCAATGGGCTGAACGACAACCCATCCGCTTCAACAATGTAGAATCCTCGTAAAACGTGATATCGACGCATTGTAGGTCCAAGTAATATCCCACGAGTTAGGTTGTCATCCTTTTAGTAGCTCACGACATAGGATCCGGGATGAAAAAATAGAGCAAAAGAAGAAAAGTGGCCCCAAACTAATGAAAACATTCAATTTTGGGCTCCGAAAATAGGCAAAGCCGAGCAGGCTTCCAACCACCGTCGTAGAGCTCTCAGAGGGCTTTCCAACGGTATACTGTGCACCGCGTAACTCCTTACGGATTAAAAGTTATGGGCATTGGAGCGACGGAGACCTGGTCACAAGCCCCACGCCCTCGGTTTGCTGGCCCAGCCTTTACGTGAATCGAAGTTGTCTTGCCCAAGGTGCAGTGGGATTTAGTAATAGAAATGTGGTGGATAAAGTATCTTAGCAACCCTAACCGGGGCAAAAAAAATTAAAAAGGGGAGGTGCAACATGAGGACTTCCCTGGGGGTCACCCATCCTAGTACTACTCTTTCCCAAGCACGCTTAACTTCGGAGTTCTGGTGGGATCCAGTGCATTAGTGCTGGTATGATCTCACCCGTCATGTTTTGGGCACAAATCCTTTATGTGTCGACGGTTCACAGTCCCAGCCTAGAGAGATGGCCCATTCAGAAGGCCCAATGGCCTTATCGACAACCCATCTTCTTCAACAACGCAACATCCTCACAAGACTTGATATCAACGCGTTGTAGGGCCCTCTAATGTCCCACGAGTTAGGTTGTCGTCCATTTAACAGCTCACGACGTACGATCCGGGATGAAAAAACAGAGCAAAAGAAGAAAAATGGACCGAAAATGATGAAAACATTCGATTTTGGGTTCCAAAAATAGGGACAGCTGAGCAGGCTTGCTGCCCCCGTCGTACAGCTCTCGGAGAGCTTTCCAACGGTATGCTATGCGTCGCGTAACTCTTACGGATCAAAAGTTATGGGCTTCCGAGTGACGGAGACCTGGTCACAAGTCCTACGTCCTCGGTTTACAGGCCCAACCTCTACGTGAAGTGAAGTTGTCTTGCCCATGGTACCGTGGGATTCGGTAATAGAAATGTGGTGGATAAAGTATCTTGACAACCCTAATGGGGGAAAAAAAAATTCAAAACGGGGGTACAACACGAGGACTTCCCAAGGGGTCACCCATCCTAGTACTACTCTCGCCCAAGCACGCTGAACTTCAGAGTTCTGATGGGATCCAGTGCATTAGTGCGGGTACGATCGCACCCGTCATGTTGAGGGCACAAATCTCTTATGTGTTGACTTTTCACTGTCCCAGCTCAAAAAGATGGCCCATTCAAAATTCCCAATAGGCTTAACGACAACCCATCCGCTTCAACAACACAACATCCTCACAAGACGTGATATCAATGCGTTGTAGGGCCATCTAATGTCCCGCGAGTTAGGTTGTCGTCCTTTTAATAGCTCACGACGAACGATCCGGGATGGAAAAACAGAGGAAAAGAAGAAAAGTTGCCCGAAACAGATGAACACGTTCGATTATGGGCTCTAAAAATAGACGCAGCCTAGCAGGCTTGCTACCCCCATCGTAGAGCTCTTGGACAGCTTTCCAAGGGTATGGTGTGCACCGCACGACTCATTACGGATCAAAAGTTATGGGCACCAGAGCGATGGAGACCTAGTCACAAGCCCTATGTCCTCGGTTTACGGGCCCAGCGTCTACGTGAAGCGAAGTTATCTTGCCCAAGGTGCCATGGGATTCGGTAATAGAAATGTGGTGGATAAAGTATCTTGGCAACCCTAACGGGTACAAAAAAAATTCCAATGGGGGTGCAACACGAGGACTTCCCAGGGGGTCACCCATCCTAGTACTACTCTCGCCGAAGCACGCTTAACTTCGGAGTTCTGATGGGATCCGGTGCATTAGAGCTGATATGATTGCACCTGTCACGTTGAGGGCACAATTCCTTTATGTATTAACGGTTCACAGTCGCAGCCTAGAGAGATGGCCCATTCAAATGGCCCATTAGGCTTAATGACAACCCATCCGCTTCAACAATGCATCATCCTTGGAAGACGTGATATCCACGCATTTTAGGGCCTTGTAATATCTCGCGAGTTAGGTTGTCGTCCTTTTAACAGCTCATGAAAACTATCGATTTTGGATCCAAAAAAAAGCGCAGCCGAGCAGGCATGCTTCCCTCGTCGTAGAGCTCTTGGAGAGCTTTTTAATGGTATTTTGTGCGTCGTGTAACTCCTTACGGATCAAAAGTTATGGGCACCAGAGCAACGGATACCATGTCACAAGCCCCACGCCCTCGGTTTGCGGGTACAGCCTCAACGTGAAATGAAGTTGTCTTGCCCAAGGTTCTGTCGGATTTGGTAATAGAAATGTGCTGGATAAAGCATCTTGGCAAGCCAAACCGAGGCAAAAAAAAAATTAAAAGGGGGGTGGAACACGAGGAATTCCTAGGGGGTCACCTATCCTAGTACTACTCTCTCCCAAGCACGCTTAACTTCAGAGTTCTTATGGGATCCGGTGCATTAGTGCTTGTATGATCGCACCCATCATATTCTAGGCACAAATCCTTTATGTGTTGACGGTTCACAGTCCCAGTCAAGAGAGATAGCCCATTCAAAAGGCCCAATAGGCTTAACGACGACCCATTTGGTTCAACAACGCAGCATCCTTGCAAGATGTGATATCGACGCGTTGTAGGGCTTTTTAATGTCCCGTGAGTTAGGTTGCCGTCTTTTTAACAGCTCACGACGTACGATCCGGGACGAAAAAACAGAGTAAAACAAGAAATGTGGCACGAAGCTTATGAAAATGTTCAATTTTGGGCTCCAAAAATGGGCGCAGCCGAGCAAGCTTGCTACCCTCGTCGTAGAGCTCTTGGATAGCTTTCCTACGGTATGCTGTGCGTTGTGTAACTCTTTACGGATTAAAATTTAAGGGCACCGAAGCGACGTGGACCTGGTCACAAGCCCCACGTCCTCGGTTTGCGGGTCCAGCCTTTACGTGAAGTGAAGTTATCCTGCCCAAGGTGCCGTGGGATTCGGTAATAGAAATGTGGTGGATAAAGTATCTTGGCAACCCTAACCAGGAAAAAAAAATTGAAAATGGGGGTGCAAGACGAGGACTTTCCAGGGGGTCACCCATAATAGTACTACTTTTTCCCAAGAACGCTTAGCTTCATAGTTTTGATGGGATCCGGTGCATTAGTGTTGGTATTATAGCACCCGTCATGGAGAGGGCACAAATCCTTTATGTGTTGACGGTTCACAGTCCCAGCCCAGATAGATGGCCCATTCAAAAGGCCCAAATGGCTTAACGACAATACATCCGCTTCAACAACGTAGCATCCTCGCAAGACGTGAAATCCACGCATTGTAGGGACCTCTAATATCTCACGAGTTAGGTTTTCATCCTTTTAACTACTCACGACGTACGATCCGGGATGGAAAAAAAAGAGCAAAAGAGGAAAAGTTGACCAAAAATAATGAAAACGTTTGATTTTGGGCTCCAAAAATGGACGCAGTTGAGCAGGCTTGTTAACCTCGTCGTAGAGCTCTCGAAGAGCTTTCCAACAGTATGCTGTGCGCTATGTAACTCCTTACGGATCAAAAGTAATGGGTACCGGAGCGACGGAGACTTGGTCGCAAGACCTACGCCCTCGGTTTGTGGGCCCAACCTCTACGTGATGCGAAGTTGTCTTACCCAAGGTGCCGTAGGATTCGATAATAGAAATGTGGTGGATAAAGTATCTTGGCAACTCTAAACAGGGCAAAAAAAATAGAAAAGGGGGGTGCAACACGAGGACTTCCCAGGGGGTCACCCATCCTAATACTACACTCGCCCAAGCACGCTTAACTTCGGAGTTCTGATGGGATCCAGTTCATTAGTGTTGGTATGATCGCACCCGTCATGTTGAGGACACAATTCCTTTGTGTTAACGGTACACAGTCCCAGCCTAGAGAGATGGCCCATTCAAAAGGACCAATAAGCTTAACGACAACCCATCCGCTTAAAAAACGCAGCATCCTCGCAAGACGTGATATTGACGCATTATAGGGCCCTCTAATGTCCCGCGAGTAGGGTTGTCGTCCTTTTAACAGCACTCGATGTACGATCCGGGATAAAAAAAACAGGGAAATAGAAGAAAAGTGGCCAAAAACTGATAAAAATGTTCGATTTTGGGTTCCAAAAAGGGGCACAGCCTAGCAAGCTGGCTGCCCCTGTCGTACAGCTCTCGGATAGCTTTTCAATAGTATGCTATGGGCCGCGTAACTCCTCACAGATCAAAAGTTATGGGCACCGGAGCGACGGAGACCTGGTCACAAGCCCCACACCTCGGTTTGCGGGCCCAGCCTCTACATGAAGCGAAGTTGTCTTGCCCAAGGAGCCATGGGATTCGGTAATAGAAATGTGGTGGATAAGACATCTTGTCAAGCCTAACCGGGGCAAAAAAAATTGAAAAGGGGGGTGCAACACGAGGACTTCCCAAGGGGTCACCTATCCTAGTACTACTCTCAACCAAGCACCCTTAACTTTGGAGTTCTGATGGGATCCGGTGCATTAGGGCTGGTATGATCGCACCGGTCAAGTTGAGGGGACAAATCGCTTATGTGTTGACGGTTCACAGTCCTAGCCCAGAGAGATAGCCCATTCAAAAGGCCCAATAGGCATAACGACAACCCATCGGCTTCAACAACGCAGCATCCTTGCAAGACGTGATATCGACGCTTTGTAGGGCCCTCTAATGTCCCGCGAGTAAGGTTGTCATCCTTTTAATAGCTCACGACGTACGATCCGGGTTGAAAAAATAGAGCAAAAGAAGAAAAGTTGCCCAAAACTGATGAAAACGTTGAATTTTGGGCTCCGAAAATAGGCACAGCCGAGCAGTCTTGCTGCCCCCATCGTAGAGCTCTTGGAGAGCTTTCCAACGGTATGTTGTACGTCGCGTAACGCCTTACGGATTAAATGTTATGGGGACCGGAGCGACAAAAACCTGGTCACACGCCTTACGCCCTCGGGTTGCGGACCCAGCCTCTACGTGAAGAGAAGTTGTCTTGCGCAAGGTTCCTTGGGATTCGATAATAGAAATGTCGTGGATAAACTATTTTTGCAACCCTAACCGGGGCAAAGAAAATTGAAAAGGGGGGGTCCAACACATGGACTTCCAATGGGGTCACCCATCCTAGTACTACTCCCGCCCAAGCATGCTTAACTTCAGAGTTCTGATGGGATCCGGTGCATTAATGCTGGAATGATCACAACCGTCATGTTATGGGCACAAATCCTTTATGTGTTGATGGTTCACAGTCCCAGCCCAAAGAGATGGCCCATTCAAAAGGCCCAACGGGCTTAACGATAACCTATCTGCTTCAACAACGCAGCATTTGAGCATGACGTAATATCGACGCATTGTAGGGCCCTCTAATGTCCCGCGAGTTTGGTTGTCATCCTTTTAACTGCTTACGACGTACGATCCGGGATGGAAAAACAGAGCAAAAGAAGAAAACTGGCCTAAAACTGATGAAAACGTTCAATTTTGGGCTCCAAAAATGGGTGCAGTGTTGATAGCTTGCTGCCCCCGTCGTAGAGCTCTCGGAGAGCTCTCCAACGGTATACTGTGCGCCTCGTAACTCCTTACGGATCAAAAGTTATGGGCACCGGAGCGACGGAGACCTAGTCATACGCCCTACGCCTTCAGTTTACGGGCCCAGCCTCTACGTGAAGTGAAGTTGTCTTGCCCAAGGTGCCGTGGGATTCGGTAAAAGAAATGTGGAGGATAAAGTATCTTGGCAACCCTAACGGGGGCAAAAAAAATTGAAAATAGGGGTGCAGCACGAGGACTTCCCAAGGGTCACCCATCCTAGTACTACTCTAGCCTAAGCACGATTAACTTCGGGGTTTTGATGGGATCCGGTGCATTAGTTCTGGTATGATCGCACCCATCATGTTGAGGGCACAAATTCTTTATGTGTTGACAATTCACAGTCCCAACCCCGAGAGATGGCCCATTCAAAAGGCCCAATGGGCTTAACGACAACCCATCCGCTTCAACAACGCAGCAGCCTCGCAAGACGTGATATCGACGCGTTGTTGGGCCATCTAATATCCTGCGAGTTAGGTTGTCGTCCTTTTAATAGCTCATGACGTACGATCCGAGATGGAAAAACAGAGCAAAAGAAGAAAAGTGGCTCGAAAATGATGAAAATGTTCGATTTTGGGCTCCAAAATTGGGGCAGCTAAGCAGGCTTGCTACCCTCGTCATAGAGCTCTCGGAGAGCTTTCAAACGGTATTTTGTGCACCGTGTAACTCCTTACGAATCAAAAGTTATAGGCACCGGAGCAACAGAGACTTGGTCACAAGCCCTATGCCCTCCGTTTGCGGGCCCAGCCGCTACGTGAAGCGAAGTTGTCTTGCCCAAGGTGCCGTGGGATTCGGTAATAGAAATGTTGTGGATAAAGTATGTTGGCAACCCTAACCGGGGCAAAAAAAATTAAAAAGTGGGGGTACAACACGAGGACTTCCCAGGGGGTCACCTATCCTAGTACTACTCTCACCCAAGCATGCTTAACTTCGGAGTTCTGATGGGATCCAATGCATTAGTGCTGGTGTGATCGCACCCGTCATGTTGAGGGCACAAATACTTTATGTGTTGACGGTTCACAGTCCCAGCCCAGAGAGATGGCCCATTCAAAAGGCCCAATTGGCTTAATCACAACCCATCCGCTTCAACAACGTAGCATCCTTGTAAGACTTGATATCGACGCATTGTAGGGCCCTGTAATATCCTGCGAGTTAGGTTGTCGACCTTTTAAAAGCTCACGACGTGAGATCCGTTATAGAAAAACAGAGCAAAAGAAGAAAAGTGGTTTGAAACTGATAAAAACATTCGATTTTGGGCTCCAAAAACAGGCGCAGCCCAGCAAGCTTGCTGCCCCTATCGTAGAGCTCTCAGAGTGCTTTCCAACGGTATGTTGTGCGCCCCGTAACTCCTTACGGATCAAAAGTTATAGGCACCTGAGCGACGGAGACCTGGTCATAAGCCTTACGCCCTCGGTTTGCGGGCACAGCCTCTACGTGAAGCGAAGTTGTCTTGCCCAAGGTGCCGTGGGATTCGGTAATAAAAATGTTGTAGATAAAGTATCTTGGCAACCCTAACCATGGAAAAAAAATTGAAAATGGGGGTGCAACACGAGGACTTTCCCAGGGGTCACCCATCCTAGTACTACTATTGCCCGAGCACACTTAACTTCGGAGTTCTAATGGGATCCGGTGAATTAGTGCAGGTATGATCGCACCCGTCATGTTGAGGACACAAATCCTTTATGTGTTAACGGTTCACAGTCCCAGTCCAGAGAGATGGCCTATTCAAAAGACCCAATGGGCTTCACGACAGCCCATCTGCTTCAACAACACAGCATCCTCGTAAGACGTGATATCGACGCATTGTAGGGCCCTTTAATGTCCCATGAGTTAGGTTCTCATCCTTTTAACAGCTCACGACGTACGATCCAGGACAGAAAAACATAGCAAAAGTAGAAAAGTGGCCCGAAACTGATGAAAACATTAGATTTTGGGCTCCAAAAACGGGCGTAGTCGAGCGTGCTTGCTGTACCTGTCGTAGAGCTCTCGGAGAGCTTTCAAACAATATACTGTACGCCGCGTAACTCCTTACGGATCAAAAGTTATAGGCACCGGAGCGACGGAGACCTGGTCACAAGCCCCACACCCTCAGTTTGCGGGCCCAGCATCTACGTGAAGCGAAGCTGTCTTGCCCAAGGTGCCGTGGGATTTAGTTATAGAAAAGTGGTGGATAAAGTATCTTGGCAACCCTAACCGGGGCAAAAAAAATTGAAAAGAGGGGTGCAACACGAGGACTTCCGAGGGGGTCACCCATCCTAGTACTACTTTCACCCAAACATGCTTAACTTTGGAGTTCTGAAGGGATCCGGTGCATTAGTGCCGGTATGATCGCACTTGTCTTGTTGTGGGTGCAACGCCATTATGTGTTGACGGTTCACAGTCCCAGCCCCGATAGATGGTGTAACACCCCGATCCCTCTTGAGACCAGAAGTTCTATCTATCAATCTAATCACAACCCAATTCCAAACCCGGGCAAAAATTTTCAGGGAAAACGGACGGAGTCTCCCCTGTTTCTAGGAGAAAAGTAAAACCTGCGACATCATATAAGTGGACCAATACCATGTCCAAACATTCAACCACCTCAAGGCCATCCGAGCCTTGGTTCACAACCAGCAAAATACAAGTAAATATACATTCAAGCTTAGCAATTAAACTACACCAACCTATATCATAAGCTAGACTATCATACCTTTCTATCTCTTTTCCTTTGTCATTACAAATATACATTGAAGTTAAGCTACATTAACTAAATACATAATCTAGTGAAACTTAAATTACATCCCCTTTAACATTAAATACATATAATACATAAAAGCATACAACTTTACAACTTTGACAACTCAAGTCACATAGGCACGCAGGACAACTCTTCAAGCACGGACTTTCACGAAATCACGAACTTTCCAGCTAACATGGCATTTCCTGAAATGTGGTGGTGATGAGTGAGTATACACAACACGTATACTCAGTGAGGCGAGACAGATATCGAAATGGAGAGAAAGAAAGTCGTGCAATGCAAATAAGATAGTTAAGCAATATAACTGATAAATAAGCAATCAAAACAAACAATCAATACAATAAACAATTACTGGAAGCATTAACACAACCATTCAAAGCTATACCACACTTTAAAGGCTATGGTTCACTCTTACGAGCAATATACCATTTCACGAGCGATACATCAATCTCAAGCTTGATGTTGACAACGATGACAATAAGCGCGCAACCACCTTATAACACCAGTTTGGAATACCCCGGAAGTATCCATCAATTCTACGACCCAAATCTCCCTGGGAGGCAACCCAAGCGAGAATGGGAATAGCAGCGGAGCTAGAACAACCAACACTGGCAACCCGAGGCTACCCAGAGAGGCTCATCACTCACGCGCGAGACACTATGCAATGCAAGACTCGATACAAGGCGATAAACGAGCGATAAACAAGATATCAAGCATTCTCAACAATGGATAAACATTTCAATCAACAACCAACTCTAACAAGCGGAATAAGCATTAGCAAGCATAACAAGCAATAATAAGCATTAAGAAGCATTCTATAAGCAATATAAACATTCTATTAGCATTATAATCATTCTACAAGCATCATAAACATTTTATAAGCAACATACTATGAAATCACACAAAATTCCAAAAATGACCCCAACTTTCAAAACGCTACTACTTTCAAACGAGCCACGAGCTTTGGAAACTGACTTCACCAATCCTCCTAGGTCACCATAAGGCACGTCTAAAGAACTCGAAACCCTACTTTACCCTAGAATTCACGCAAAGTCCCGATTTCCCCCTTTGCTCGTTTGAACTACAACTATACCAACCAAACACCCAACCAACGCCATAATCGCACCAAAAGTGCTTCCATGGCCTCCCGAAATAATCCCAACACGTAAAACGAGAAAACACCAAACTCGACCTAAACGACCCCAACTTTCACTAAGCCGTTTTTCTCCGTTTTTCCATTACACATTACAATTAAACCACATATTTAGGCATTCTAGCATATCTAGCACCTTTCTGCATCAATAGAACGCAACTCGGAGCAAAATTTTGAACGGGGGTTTACTATTCACGTTTTTCACTATTCACTCAACATTTGAAATACAATAATCAATTTTAACCGTAGAAATTGCTAAAAACTTACAAAAGTAAGGTCTACTGACATCATAGAACATATTTCAAGCAACAAAATGAATTAAACAACATTCTATATGCAATTTCTAAAAATTAAAGTCTTGACATTGTATTTTCTAATGCGCAAATAACGATGCATCCCTCACCTTAGCTGCTAATAGACGCTAGGAAAACAACATTAGAAGCCTCGGAAACGATCCCGTGCAAGCCCTCGCAAAGATTTGGAGATTTGAAGTTGAAAATTCTTTTTTCTTTCTTTTCTCCTTGAACTCTTGGTTTTGTCTCTTTATTTTTCAGCTTTTCGTTTTTTTTCTATGCTATTTTATGCTTATAAAAGATGGCAACAATAGTCAAAGCTTCGGTCAACCCGCTAAACCAAAACAGCTATGCGCGACCTTACGAAAACGGCCATAACTTCTTCTAGAAAACTCCAATTCATGAACGGTTTGAAGCCACAGAAACTAGACTCATAGAGCTTTCCAACCATATATAATTTGCTACCTAACTCTTTCCCAATTGGTTCAGATTTAATTCCAAAGTTGACCCAAAATTTGACTAATTTAACATTGCATTTTTTTTTCTAATCCCAAGTTTGCCCTTTATTAAACATTTCAAAAATTTTCACCTTGTCCTAGTTGGTCATTGTAGATGAAAAGTCAACTACTTTGGTCAAAGAAGGTGAAAGGTAAAAAAAAATGCAATTTAAATGAACTTTAAATGCTATTAAATATATGCTAGGTTCGGGTTATCACATCCTTCCCCCCTTAAAACAATTGCGTCCTCGCAATTCTTCTTCCAATAGGACTCTGCATCATCTAAAATCCAACTCTGACTAGTCTTCATTAGCTACTGAACAAGTATTTCATCAAGATGACCAATAGGAAAGTTCAAGTAGAAATGCCAAGTGGTAACACCAAATAAAGGCTCAAAGGTAGATACCGTACAAGAATCCCGTTGACACGAATACCGAAGAAGAATAAATTCCAACCAGAAACGCCGAGATAATACCAATAAAGACTAAAGCAAAGATACTGTAGATGTCATTAATACCACACAATAACGACAAGAAGAATACCTCACGCACGAATCTCCAATAGAAGTCTAACTGTTACTGCCCGAGAATTCCAAAGCAAGAAGCCAAATAAAAGCTCCAACAAAGATTCTATCTAGAGGTCCAAAGAAGTACCCCGCTAGTCATGGATTTCATAGAAGAATTCCCTGTTAAGAGTGCTGAAGAAAATACCAAGAACCCAATCAAATATATTTCCAAAGTTCCAAAGAAGCCTTCCAAATAATAACCCCATGGAACAACCATTTAGATTTTGAGTTTTGCTATCAAATGCTAAGAGGAATGTCAAAGGAAATAACAGAGAAAATATAATGTGCCCAATAAGACAACCAAGTTGAATAACAAACATAGTTTCCCAGATGGACGAAAACTCCAAGGATAAACACCGAACTGATGAACAATATACCGAGACCAAACTCTGAGGCCTCTTCACTGTTTGCCAAGTGAGAACTTCATACAACTTTGCCAACAAGGAAAATACCAAGAGAACGCCTAATAAGAATTTCAAAGAATACCATAAGTAGTATTATTCAATAAGTCTGATAGGAACTCCAAATACTAAACATACTGAGGAACACTGAAGAAGATATCCGAGACAATGCTCCAATAAGAAAGTAGCCAAGTTTGCCTAATAAATAAATACTAAATAATTGGCCACTGAGAATTCAAGAAATTACAATTGAAGAATTTCCAGTCAGGGATGCCAGTATAATACCAATAAAGACAGAGACACATATACCCTAGATAATACTGTGCAGTAAGGCCGATTGAAATCCCAATAGCCAAATCGATCGAGAAATGCCAACAGAAGTCTCCAAAGAATACCCATTAAGAAAACCAAAGAATGCTCCAAAGAACAACCAAATAAACCCCAAGAGAAAGCTATTCTTTCACAACCGTTAAGCACAGAGGAAGACCATAGAGATTCACCAATAACCGAGCTCCAAAAGCAAACACCAATTCCCAAATAAAGGCTAGTCAAATGCCATTCATTTCCTGCCAATCCATACACCTTGAAAAGCCAGCAGTGAGCCACTTTCTTCAGGGGAGGAAGAGGACTTACTTACCATTTCAATAGGACATGTATGAATGCCAATATATCACAGTTATACATATGCCTTAAGCTATTATGCCAGCAAGTTTACAAAATAGTTTATTCAACAAGGTCACTCAAGCATAACAATCAAGTCAAGCACAGCATAATCAATTCAAATCACAGCATAGCTAATTCAAGACATTTCAAAACACACATTACAAGCAATACTTCAAGCAAATAACAATCTACGAGGTCGATTCGATAGGCCAATTCAATGCACAACTAGACACTTTACTTCACTTAGCACACAATTAACATATAACACATAACTATATCACATAGGAGCACACATTCATGTCAAGACACATAATCGCACATACAAGCATACACTTTCAAGACACACTTAAGCTGCACACATTCAAGGACCACTACCCACCAGACCGAGGACCCTGTCCCGGCTTATGAGCTAGACAAGCTCTGATACCACCTGTAACACCCCGATCCCTCTCGAGACCGGAGGTTCTATCAATCATTCTAATCACAACCCAAATCCAAACCCGGGCATAAATTTTCAGGGAAAACGGACGGAGTCTCCCCTGTTTCTAGGAGAAAAGTAAAACCTGTGACATCATATAAGTGGACCAATACCATGTCCAAACATTCAACCACCTCAAGGCCATCCGAGCCTTGGTTCACAACCAGCAAAATACAAGTAAATATACATTCAAGCTTAGCAATTAAACTACACCAACCTATATCATAAGCTAGACTATCATACCTTTCTATCTCTTTTCCTTTGTCATTACAAATATACATTGAAGTTAAGCTACATTAACTAAATACATAATCTAGTGAAACTTAAATTACATCCCCTTTAACATTAAATACATATAATACATAAAAGCATACAACTTTACAACTTTGACAACTCAAGTCACATAGGCACGCAGGACAACTCTTCAAGCATGGACTTTCACGAAATCACGAACTTTCCAGCGAACATAGCATTTCCTGAAATGTGGTGGTGAGGAGTGAGTATACACAACACGTATACTCAGTGAGGCGAGACAGATATCGAATTGTAAGAAAGTCGTGCAATGCAAATAAGACAGTTAAGCAATATAACTGATAAATAAGCAATCAAAACAAACAATCAATACAATAAACAATTACAGGAAGCATTAACACAACCATTCAAAGCTATACCACACTTTGAAGGCTATGGTTCACTCTTACGAGCAATATACCATTTCACGAGCGATACATCAATCTCGAGCTTGATGTTTGACAACGATGACAATAAGCGCGCAACCACCTTATAACACCAGTTTGGAATACCCCGAAAGTATCCATCAATTCTACGACCCAAATCTCCCTGGGAGGCAACCCAAGCGAGAATGGGAATAGCAGCGGAGCTAGAGCAACCAACACTGGCAACCCGAGGCTACCCAGAGAGGCTCATCACTCACGCGCGAGACACTATGCAATGCAAGACTCGATACAAGTCGATAAACGAGCGATAAACAAGATATCAAGCATTCTCAACAATGGATAAACATTTCAATCAACAACCAACTCTAACAAGCGGAATAAGCATTAGCAAGCATAACAAGCAATAATAAGCATTAACAAGCATTCTATAAGCAATATAAACATTCTATTAGCATTATAATCATTCTACAAGCATCATAAACATTTTATAAGCAACATACTATGAAATCACACAAAATTCCAAAAATGACCCCAACTTTCAAAACGCTACTACTTTCAAACGAGCCACGAGCTTTGGAAATTGACTTCACCAATCCTCCTAGGTCACCATAAGGCACGTCTAAAGAACTCGAAACCCTACTTTACCCTAGAATTCACGCAAAGTCCCGATTTCCCTCTTTGCTCGTTTGAACTACAACTATACCAACCAAACACCCAACCAACACCATAATTGCACCAAAAGTGCTTCCATGGCCTCCTGAAATAATGCCAACACGTAAAACGAGAAAACACCAAACTCGACCTAAACGACCCCGACTTTCACTAAACCGTTTTTCTCAATTTTTCCATTACACATTCCAATTAAACCACACATTTAGACATTCTAGCATATCTAGCACCTTTCTGCATCAATAGAACGCAACTCGGAGCAAAATTTCGAACGGGGGTTTACTATTCACGTTTTTTACTATTCATTCAACATTTGAAATACAATAATCAATTTTAACCGCAGAAATTGCTAAAAACTTACAAAAGTAAGGTCTACTGACATCATAGAACATATTTCAAGCAACAAAATAAATTAAACAACATTCTATATGCAATTTCTAAAAATTAAAGTCTTGACATTGTATTTTCTAATGCGCAAATAACGATGCATCCCTCACCTTAGCTGCTAATAGACGCTAGGAAAACAACATTAGAAGCCTCAGAAACGATCCCGTGCAAGCCCTCGCAAAGATTTGGAGATTTGAAGTTGAAAATTCTTTTTTCTTTCTTTTCTCCTTGAACTCTTGGTTTTGTCTCTTTATTTTTCAGCTTTTCGTTTTTTTTCTATGCTATTTTATGCTTATAAAAGATGGCAACAATAGTCAAAGCTTCGGTCAACCCGCTAAACCAAAACAGCTATGCGCGACCTTACGAAAACGGCCATAACTTCTTCTAGAAAACTCCAATTCACGAACGGTTTGAAGCCACAGAAACTAGACTCATAGAGCTTTCCAACCATATATAATTTGCTACCTAACTCTTTCCCAATTGGTTCAGATTTAATTCCAAAGTTGACCCAAAATTTGACTAATTTAACATTGCATTTTTTTTTCTAATCCCAAGTTTGCCCTTTATTAAACATTTCAAAAATTTTCACCTTGTCCTAGTTGGTCATTGTAGATGAAAAGTCAACTACTTTGGTCAAAGAAGGTGAAAGGTAAAAAAAAATGCAATTTAAATGAACTTTAAATGCTATTAAATATATGCTAGGTTCGGGTTATCACAGATGGCCCATTCAAATGGCCTAATGGGCTTAACGACAAACCATCCACTTCAATAACTCAGCATCCTCGTAAGACGTGATATCGACTGGTTGTAGGACCCTTTAATTTCCATCGAGTTAGGTTGTCGTCCTTTTAACAGCTCATGACGTACGATCCGGGACAGAAAAAAAAGAGCAAAAGAAGAAAAGTGGACCAAATATGATGAAAACATTGGATTTTGGGTGCCAAAAATAGGCGTAGTGGAGCAATCTTACTGCCCCCGTCGTAGAGCTCTCGGAGAGCTTTCCAACGGTATACTGCGCGTCGTATAACACCTTACGGATCAAAAGTTATGGGCACCGAAACGATGGAGACCTGGTCACAAGCCCTACGCCCTCCGTTTGCGGGCCCAGCCTCTACGTGAAGTGAAGTTGTCTTTGCCAAGGTGCCGTGGGATTCAGTAATAGAAATGTGATGGATAAAGTATCTTGGCAACCCTAACCGGGGCAAAAAAAAATGAAAAGTGGGGTTCAACACGAGGACTTCCCTGAGGGTCACCCATCCTAGTACTATTCTCGCCCAAGCACGCTTAACTTCGGAGTTCTAATGGGATCCGGTGAATTAGCGCAGGTATGATCGCAACCGTCATGTTGAGGGCACAAATCCTTTATATGTTAATGGTTCACAGTCCCAGCCCAGAGAGATGACCCATTCAAAAGGCGTGCAACACGAGGATTTCCCAAGGGGTCACCCATCCTAATACTACTCTCGCCCAAGCTGGCTAAACTTCGGAGTTCTGATGGGATCCGGTGCATTAGTGCTGGTATGATCGCACCCGTCAAGTTGTGGGCACAAATCCTTTATGTGTTGATGATTCACAGTCCCAACCCAGAGAGATGGGTCATTCAAAAGGCCCAATGGGCTTAACGACAACCCATCCGCTTCAACAACGTGGCATCCACACAAGACATGATATCGACACATTGTAAGGCCCACTAATGTCCTGCTAGTTAGGTTGTCGTCATTTTAACAGCTCACGACATACGACCCGGGACGGAAAAAAAGAGTAAAAGTAGAAAAGTGGCCCGAAACTGATGAAAATGTTCGATTTTGTGCTTCAAAAAATGGTGCAGCCGAGCAGGCTTGCTACCCCCGTCGTAGAGCTCTCGGACAGCTTTCCAACCGTATGTTGTGTACCACATAACTCCTTACGGATCAAAAGTAATATGCACTGGAGCGACGAAAACCTGGTCACAAGCCCTACACCCTCGTTTTGCGGGCCCAGCCTCTACGTGAAGCGAAGTTGTCTTGCCCAAGGTGCCGTGGGATTCGGTAATAGAAATGTGGTGGATAAAGTATCTTGGCAACCCTAACCGGGGCAAAAAAAATTGAAAAGGGGGGTGCAACACGAGGACTTCCCATGGGGTCACCCATCCTAGTACTGCTCTTACCCAAGCACGCTTAACTTCGGAGTTCTGACGGGATCCGGTGCATTAGTGCTAGTATGATCGCATCCGTCATGTTGAGGGCACAATTCCTTTATGTGTTAACGGTTCACAGTCCCATCTTTGAAAGATGGCCCATTCAAAAGGCCCAATGGGCTTAACGATAACCCATCCACTTCAACAACGCAGCATCCTCGCAAGACGTGCTATTGACGCGTTGTAAGGCCCCCTAATGTCCAGCGAGTAAGGTTTTCATCCTTTTAATAGCTCACGATGTACGATCCGGGATGAAAAAACAGAGCAAAAGAAGAAAAGTGGACTGAAACTGATGAAAACGTTCGATTTTGGGCTCTGAAAACTGGCGCAGCCGAGCAGGCATGCTTCCCCCGTCGTAGAGCTCTCGGAGAGCTTTCCAACGGTATGCTTTGCGCTGCGTAACTCCTAACGGATTAAAAGTTATGGGCACCGGAGCGACGGAGACCTGGCCACAAGCCCCACGCCCTCGGTTTGCGGGCCCAGCCTTTAAGTACCTGTTGATCTTGGCTTAACAATGAATACCTGCTTAAGATTGGATAGGTTCATTTTACTTAGTCCTTACCTGATGCCTCATAATCCTATGATAGATACTAGCCAATGACGATAGCAAAACGACCATAGTAGTGTCTATCTAGTTATTATCAGTACAAGCCAAAATCAGACCCCAAATAACAACGGGGGTCTTTTACATTACAACATCAAGCAAAATGAAAAGAAATAGTCTTCAAGCAGCATAGTGTTCACAAATGGCCATAATCAAGCAAAGCACATAGGACAGGCAATCATTCCAAGGAATCATCGTTAGACACGTCATCCTCAGGTACCTATTCTTGATTTTCTTCACCTGAGATGATAAAAGAGGGTGAGTCCTTATGAACTCAGCGAGGGGAAACAAGAAATAGGTTTTGAAACTCATTTTCCAGTTCAACTTATAAAAACCCTTTTTGCAAGCATGAATATATCACAAATAAGTACACGACAATAATATAAAAGTAAAGGAACACAATTACCCGTCTTTCCTCCCCAAGGTCCTCTAGGAACCAAGCGAGAGTACTTATACACATAGTGAAAATGATACGGTGAGTTTTTCCTATCAGTTCATTTCCAGTATCAGTTGTTGCGGCCGACTTCAATTCATCCCTTTATCACGCCAAATGGGTGTACTCCGGATGTACCCTGAAATCCTACAACCCAACTCTCCGAGGAAGTCTATCCCCCAAGCGAGAGAGGGAATTGGACAATGGTAGTCACGGTTGCACCGCCAAGCCCGATGCCGCCCGGTGTGCGTGAACGCTACCACGCCAGAATGAAAGGTTGCAACCTTGTATGCAATGCACATTTATGACATTTAATATATCACATTAGGAGGACAACAAAATAGGTTGCCTCCGAGCAGTCATAAGATTGCACATTGACTAGTAAACAAGTGAGGCACGATAAGACAAGTAATTTCACTTGAAAGGCACATGGAGTTATATGAACATTAAATGGGCAGCCATGTAACACACGTAAATCAAGTCATATAACTTATTTCAAAGTTCACATAATCAAATAATAAGATTATTCATCATGCAACGACATCTACGAGGGACCGGGTGCAAGAAAAGCCTACTTATCAACATGAAATCACCGAAATCATATTTAGGGCTACAAGGGCATCTACGGGTAGCCTACTAAACACATAATCCAACACAACATCCAAAGGATCAACACTTAGCAAATTCACCTAGTTACTAGGGTTCCAATTCGTGGTTACCCGTGCGATTAAGCCCCAAGTCATCTCAAAATCAAAATCAAGCCATGCATTGTCACGCCCCAACCCGGCCTATAAAGGTTAGACTAGGGTGTGATCTAAACATTCAATTCCTTTCACATTCTTAATCGTTCTTTGAGGTTTACCACTTAACGTTTTATTCTAGACTCCAGAATTTTCCAGAAATCCGGTAGCATAACGGCTATAATTGGGCTCTTTGTTTTGACCTAAATTTTCTAACAACCTCAAAATTTACCATCTCAAATTCAATTCCAGCTAAGATTATTATTATTCCATCAATTGAATTTCCTATTGGTTAATTCGACGTCCCGTTTGATTTATAACCTAACATGATACTATGTCTCGTTTGTCCATTTATCATCATTTCAAAATATACCTGTTGATCTTAGCTTATTAGTGAGTACCTACTGAGATTGGATAAGTTCATTAACCTATTCCTTAACTAAGCATCATAACCTGTGATAGATACTAGCGGTAGTAAAAAAAAAACGATCATAGTAGTGTCATGTCTAGTATCAGTCTACTTAAAATAAGTACAAACCAAAATTAGACCCCAAATTACAACGGGGGTCTTTTACATTAACGACAACAACAACATAAGATAAATAGTCTTCAAGCAGCACAAGGTACACAAGTAGTCACGTTCAAGCAAAACAACAATAACAGGCAATCACTCCAGAGGTTCATCATTAGGTACATTATCCTCGGGTTTCTGTACCTGTTCTTCTTCACCTGAGATGATAAAAGAGGGTGAGTCCTTATGAACTTAACGAGGGGGAACGAGAAATAAGTTTTGAAACTCATTTTCCGGTTAAACTTATGAAAACCCCTTTCTCAACATGAATACAACAGATATACAAGTACAGAAATACAAGTACAGAAATAGGAATACCGATCTTTCCTCCCCGAGGTTGTCTAGGATCCAAGCGGGAGTACTTATACACATAATAAAAAGGATACGGTGAGCTTTTGCTCTCAGACCAGATCCAGGACCAGTTGTTGCACCCGACTTCAAATCCTTCCCCAAACACACCAGGTGGGTGTTCTCCAGATGTACCCCAAAATCCTATGACCCAACTCTCCGAGGAAGTCTAGCCCCCAAGAGAGAGAGGGAA
Source organism: Ehretia macrophylla (assembly GCA_037974665.1). NCBI lineage: Eukaryota > Viridiplantae > Streptophyta > Magnoliopsida > Boraginales > Ehretiaceae > Ehretia > Ehretia macrophylla. The sequence goes on along the minus strand of CM075764.1, from coordinate 15,791,992 downwards.
TGGGACCATAGAGGTCACGGTATCACCGGCAAGCCCGATGCCACCCGGCGTACGTGATCGCTACCATGCCGACAGGAAAGGTTGCAACCTTGTATGCAATGCACATTCATGACAAGTAATATATATCACAGAAGGAAGACAACAAAGTAGGTTGCCTCCGGACAGTCATAGGATTGCACATTGACAGATAAACAAGCATGACACGATAAGAACGGAAATTTCACTTGAAAGGCATATAGAGTTATATGGAAATTAAATGGGCAGCCATGTAACACATATAAAACAGGCCATATAACTCATTAAAAAGTCCACGCAATCAAGTGATAAGATTATTCAACATGCAATGATATCAACATGGGTTCGGATGCAAGAAAAGCTTAATTGTCAACATGCAATGATATCAACATGGGTTCGGATGCAAGAAAAGCTTAATTGTCAACATGCAATGGTCAAGATCACTTTTGAAGTTATAAAACATTTACGGGTAGCCCACTAAGCCTATGATTCCAACACAATATCCAAATAATCAACACTTATTAAGATTGCCTAGTCGTTAGGGCTTCCATTTCAAGTATATTCGTGCAATTTGAGCCTCAACCCAACTCAATGTCAATCTCAAACCATACATCATTTAATTCAACATCCTCAAACTTTCAAAATAGTCCACACAACATCCCAACACCACATTTCCACACAATTAGTACCACAAGAGAGGTTACAACAATTTTCCAAGCATATGGCTAAATAAAACCTTTACTGCAATAGGATGTTTTCTCACAATCCATAGGATAATCAAACAATCTCCAAATTCAGTAAATAAGATGTCAAATTAAAGCTTAAGAAGTTAACTAAAATCAGAAACAAACCTTGCATCAATTGGAGTTCAGAATCATTAGTTATAGCCAAAACAGTGAGGTAGCACAAAACTGTCCAGATTTGTACACTTTTCAGAAATTGACGTTTTTGAGGTCCTTAGAGTCAGTTTTAGCTTTGGTCCATTTCTGACAAAATTGTCCAGAACTGAAAATTCTATCCACACACCAAATTTAATGTGTTTTGAACAACATTTACTAAGTCAAATATGGTTTGTTCCACAAGGTCAGTGCATCTGCCAAAACCTGATTCATTTTTCCAGATTTCCAGATTTGGTCACATTTTAATGATTTTCCATTTTGAGGATCTTAGGGTCAAAATTAGCTTCGGCCTATTTCTGGGAAAAAATTCCAAAACTGTCCAAAATAGTCACTCACCAATTTTCAAGCATTTTTAACATCATTTGCTTAGCTAAACTTACCTCGAACGGACTGGTCAGAGAGCTGTCATCCATTTCGACTTCACCTAGCATCATTTTCAAGCCAAGATCTTGCCATGCATGGTTGTTTAAGCTTATGAACGACCATATATCTCAAGTACAGAAGCAAATACACACATTCATGAGCATGCATGTGAAATTTTGAAGAGTTTTCAAAAGGTTTTAACTCTCACCTTAGCAATCAACCACAAAATGCTCAAGACCCTTGTTGAAGCTCAAATCTTCTCCTTTCCTTTGCTTAGCCGAGAACCTCACTAGTTTTTCTCTATTTTTCCTATCTTAATGATCAATCTCTTAGTGCATGCATGTAGTTAGAACTTGAAGAAAAGAAATGGATGCTTAATAACTCACCTAGGCCGAAAATGAAGCTTCAATGCACATGCATGAGTGATTTCGAACTCTAGCTTGCTCGGTTGTAGTTCCTTGCTTGTAGCTTGCAAAACTTAGCTATGGTGTGAAGAGGAGAAGTTGAGAAGATGGTGAATTCAGCCAAGGCCGAAAATGAGAGAGAAAGGAGAGACGAGGAGAGAAATGAGTGAAAAGAAATGAAGAAAATGACAAGCAAGGAAGCCTTTTGCATCTTCAAGGAGAATGTCGGCCTTGGGCTTCAAAATTCTGCATTTTGTGTCTCCAATGTGCTATTTTGAAATTGCTAGGATGGGCAAGGTGTTGTGGTCGAGAATGGTGAGGAGATTGAGTGAATTTTGAGCAATTTTTTAATGCTTTGAGTCATAAATTGTCTTGGCATGCAATAGAATAAAAAAAATTTGCTGAAACCTTGTGCAAAACCATGGTATGGTCGGCCAAGGCTAAAGAAATGGCTGAATTCTTGCCATCTTTTGGGTGTTAATTGTTGTGTGTTGAAAATGCAAAAAGAACAAATAATAAAGAATAAGGAATGTCTAGTGTTTGGTGCCTTTTTTGTCTTCTAGTGAATGGAATTTGGATTATTATATTGTTAGTGGATTTTGTAGGATTGTTTAATAGTCTAGTACTTCGTGAAAGATGCTTTCTTGATGAGCGTGAAGGCACGCTTTCCTAGATCTAGGGCACGCACTACGAGGTAGGACACGAACTACGAGATGGACGCACATTTTTCGAGTAAATGCACGCAATCCCAAACGAATACACGTAATTCAATGCATGGCACATAAAATGAACACAATTCTTAAACCTAGGTCATAGCACGCAAATCTAGGTTAGGGCACACGAAGCTAGGTTTCGCACGCAAGTCGGGGTCGGGCCTCACATGCATCGATTAATTCAAACACACTCAAGTATTCAAAACAGTCCACACAACATCCCAATGCCACAATCCTAAGCATTTAACACAACAAGAGAAGCTACAATAATTTTTCTAAGCATATCACTAAGTGAAACCCTCACTGCAATGGGCTGTTTTCTCACAATCATTAAGACAAGCAAACAATCTCCAATTCCAGTTAATAAGATTTCAAATTAAAGCTTAAGAAGTGAACTAAATTCAGAAACAAACCTCGCATCATTTGGAGTTCGGGTTCAATAGTTATAGCCAAAACAGTGGGACTGCACAAAACTTCCCAAATTTGCACACATTTCAATACTTGTCATTTTTGAGATCCTTCGCGTCAGATTTAGCCTTAGTCCATTTTTGAAAAAAATGTCCAGAACTGAAACATATAGCAGCACACTAAATTTAATGAATTTTGCATGTCATTTACTAAGTCAAAACTGGTTCGTTCTATAAGGTCAGTGAATCTGCCAAAACCTGCTTCATTTTTCCAGACTTCCAGATTTGGACACATTTTAATGATTTGCCATTTTGAAGACCATAGAGTCAAAATTCACTTTTGCCTATTTCTGTAAAAAATGTTCAGAATGGGCAAAACTAGTTATCTGCCAATTTTCACACATTTTCAACATCAATTACCTAGCCAAAATCACCTCGCACCAACAAGATAGAAAGTTGTCACATGCACGATTTCATCTAGCCCAAACTCTTGCCATGCATGGTTGTAAAAGCTTATGAACACACATATATCTCGAGTACAGAAGTAAAGATAGACATTTAAGGGCATGCATGTGGTTGTTTGATAGATTTTCAAGAAGTTTTAGCCCTCACCTTAGCAAAACAACAAGAAGATGCACAAGACTCTTGATGAAGCACAAAGTTGATCTTTTTCCTTGCTTAGCCGAGACACCACTCAATTTTTTCTATTTTTCCTAGCTTTGTGACCAAGTTCTTAGTAGGTGCATGTGGTTAGAACAAGTAGAAAAGAAATGAAAGCTAGCAAACTCACCTAAGCCGAAATGGATGTTCAATAAGCTTGCATGTGAGTTTCTTGCAACCTAGCTTGCTTAGTCGAGTTCCCTAGCTTCTTGCATGCCTTGATGAACCATGGAGTGATGAAGATAAGCTATGGAGTCTACAATATTCAGGTAGGGCTGAGAGAGAGAGAAGAATGAGAGGGAGAGAGAAGAATGAGAGGAAAATGAGAGAAATGAAAGAAAAATAAAAGCTTTTGCAATTGTTGAGGCTTGTGTCGGCCTTGGGCATAAAAATTTCAGACTTTTGTGTCTTCAAGAAGCATTTTGAAATTCCTAGCATGGGCAAGGAGCTTGTGTCGAAATGGTGGGGCTTTGGGGAGGGTTTGAGCAAATTTTTTTATGCATTTGTGTCATAGAATTGTCTAGATTTAATTTTGAATTAAGCAAGCAAGCACAAATGTACACAAGGTGGTCGGCCAAGGCATGTAAAAATCTGATTTTTTATCATCTTTTGAGCATGATTTAATTATGTGTTTGAAAGTGCAAAAGAATAAGGAATAAATAATAAGGAATGTCTAGCCTTTTGTGAGATTTTGTCTTCTAGTAGGTTGAATAAGTAATTCAATATTAGTTAGTGTGATTTGTAGGATTAATTATTGATCTAGTGCTTCGTGTAAGATGCTTTCTTGATTAACGTGTAGGCACGCTTTCCTAGGTTTAGGGCATGCATTACGAGATAAGGCAAGAACAACGAGACGAATGCACGTTTCCCAAGTAAATGCACGCAATCCTAAATGAATGCACGTAATTCAATGCAAGGCACATAAAACGAAACACGATTCTTAAACCTAGGTCAATGCATTAGTACTAGTATGATCGCACACGTCATGTTGAGGGCACAATTCCATTATATGTTGACTGTTCACAGTCCCAGCCCAGAGAGATGGCCCATTCAAAAGGCCCAATGGGCTTAACGACAACCTGTCCACTTCAACAACGTAGCATCCTTGCAAGACGTGATATCGACGCGTTGTAGGCCCTCTAATGTCCAGCGAGTAAGTTTGTCGTCCTTTTAATAGCTCACGTCGTACAATTCGGGATGAAAAAACAGAGCAAAAGAAGAAAAGTGGCCCAAAACTATTGAAAATGTTCGATTTTGGGCTGCAAAAATGGGCACAGTCGAGCAAGCTTGTTGCCACCGTCGTAGAGCTCTCGGAGATCTTTCCACCGGTATGTTGTGCGCCCCATAACTCTTTACGGATCAAAAGTTATAGGCACCGGTGCGACGGAGACCTGGTCACAAGCCCTACGCCCTCGGTTTGCAGGCCCAGCCTCTATGTGAAGCGTAGTTGTCTTGCCCAAGGTGTTGTGGGATTCGGTAATAGAAATGTGGTGGATAAAGGATCTTGGCAATCCTAGCCAGAGGAAAAAAATTGAAAAGGGAGGTGCAACACAAGGACTTCCCAGGGGGGTCACACATCCTAGTACTACTCTAGCCCAAGCACGCTTAACTGCGTAGTTCTGATGGGATCCGGTTCATTATTGATGGTATGATCGTACCCATCATGTTGAGGGCACCATTCCTTTATGTGTTTACGGTTCACAGTCCCAGCCTAGAGAGGTAGCCCATTCAAAAGGCCTAATGGGCTTAACGACAACCCATCCGCTTCAATAATGCGGCATCCTTGCAAGACGTGATATCGATGCATTGTAGGGCCCTCTAATGTCCCGCAAGTTAGTTTGTCATCCTTTTAACCGCTCACGACGAACGATCCAGGATGAAAAAACATCGCGACAAGAAGAAAAGTATCCCAAAACTAATAAAAACGTTCAATTTTGGGTACCGAAAACGGCCACAGCTGAGCAGGCTTGCTGCCCACGTCGTAGAGCTCGTGGAGAGATTTCCAACACTATGTTGTACACCGCGTAACTCCTTACGGATCAAAAGTTATGGACACCGGAGCGACGGAGACCTGGTCACAAGCCCCACGCCCTCAGTTTGCGGGCCCAGCCTCTACGTGAAGCGAAGTTGTCTTGCCCAAGGTGCCGTGGGATTCGGTAACAGAAATGTGGTGGATAAACTATCTTGGCAACCTTAACCGGGGCAAAAAAAATTGAAAAAGGGGGTGTAACACGAGGACTTCCCAACGGGTCACCCATCCTAATACTAATGTCGTCCAAGCACGTTTAACTTCGGAGTTCTGATGGGATCCGGTGCATTAGTACTGGTATGATCGCACCCGTCATGTTGACGGTTCACTGTCCCAGCCTAGAAAGATAGCCCATTCAAAAGGCCCAATGGGCTTAACGGCAACCCGTCCGCTTCTACAATGCAGCATACTCGCAAGACGTGATATCGACGCATTGTAGGGCCCTCTAATATCTAGCGAGTAACGTTGTCATCCATTTAACAACTCACGACGTACGATTCAGGACAAAAAACAGAGCAAAAGAAGAACAGTGGCCCAAAACTGATGAAAACGTTCAATTTTGGGCTCCAAAAAGGGTCACAGCCGGGCAGACTTGCTGCCCCCGTCGTAGGGCTCTCGGAGAGCTTTCCAACGGTAAGATGTGTGCCGCATAACTCCTTACGGATCAAAAGTTATGGGCACTGGAGCGACGAAGACGTGGTCACAAGCCCTATGCCCTCGGTTTGCTGGCCCAGCCTCCACGTGAAGCGAAGTTGTCTTGCCTAAGGTGTCGTGGGATTCAGTAATAGAAATGTGGTGGATAAAGTATCTTGGCAACCTTAACCGGGGCAAAAAAAAATGAAAAGGGGGGTGCAACACGAGGACTTCCCTGAGGGTCACCCATCCTAGTACTATTCTCGCCCAAGCACGCTTAACTTCGGAGTTCTAATGGGATCCGGTGAATTAGCGCAGGTATGATCGCAACCGTCATGTTGAGGGCACAAATCCTTTATATGTTAATGGTTCACAGTCCCAGCCCAGAGAGATGGCCCATTCAAAAGGGGTGCAACACTAGATTTCCCAAGGGGTCACCCATCCTAATACTACTCTCGCCCAAGCTGGCTAAACTTCGGAGTTCTGATGGGATCCGGTGCATTAGTGCTGGTATGATCGCACCCGTCAAGTTGTGGGCACAAATCCTTTATGTGTTGATGATTCACAGTCCCAACCCAGAGAGATGGGTCATTCAAAAGGCCCAATGGGCTTAACGACAACCCATCCGCTTCAACAACGTGGCATCCACACAAGACATGATATCGACGCATTGTAGGGCCCACTAATGTCCTGCTAGTTAGGTTGTCGTCATTTTAACAGCTCACGACATACGTCTCGGGACGGAAAAAAAGAGTAAAAGTAGAAAAGTGGCCCGATACTGATGAAAAATGTTAGATTTTGGGTTTCAAAAACTGGCGCAGCCGAGCAAGCTGGCTACCCCCATCGTAGAGCTCTCGGAGAGCTTTCCAACTGTATGCTATGCGCCGCGTAACTCCTTACGGATCAAAAGTGATAGGCACCGGTGCGACGGAGACCTGGTCAAAAGCCCCATGCCCTCAGTTTAGGGGCCCAGCCACTACGTGAAGTGTAGTTGGCTTGCCCGAGGTGCCGTGGTATTCGGTAATAGAAATGTGGTGGATAAATGATCTTGGCAAACCTAACCGGGGCGCAAAAAAATTGAAAAGGAGGGTGCAACACGAGGACTTCCCAGTGGGTCACCCATCCTAATACTACTCTTGCCCAAGCATGCTTAACTTCGTAGTTCTGATGGGATCTGGTGAATTAGTGCTGGTATGATGGTACCCTTCATGTTGAGGGCACAATTCCTTTATATGTTAACGATTCACAGTCCCAACCCAGAGGGATGGCCCATTCAAAAGGCCCAATGGGCTTAATGACAACCAATCCACTTAAACAACGCAGCATCCTCGCAAGTCGTGATATCGATGCATTGTAGGGCCCTCTAATGTCCCGCGAGTAAGGTTGTCGTCCTTTTAACGCCTCACGATGTAAGATTCGGGACAAAAAAATAGCGCAAAAAAGAAAAGTGGCCTAAAACTGATGAAAACATTCAATTTTGGGCTATGAAAACTAGCGCAGCCGAGCAGGCATGCTTCCCCCGTCGTAGAGCTCTCGGAGAGCTTTCCAACGGTATGCTTTGCGCTGCGTAACTCCTAACGGATTAAAAGTTATGGGCACCGGAGCGACGGAGACCTGGCCACAAGCCCCACGCCCTCGGTTTGCGGGCCCAGCCTCTACGTGAAGCGAAGTTGTCTTGCCCAAGGTGCCGTGGGATTCAGTGATAGAAATGTGGTGGGTAAAGTATCTTGGGAACCCTAACTGGGGCAAAAAAAATTGAAAATGGGGGGTTCAACACGAGGACTTCCTAGGGGGTCACATATCCTAGTACTACTATCGCCCAAGCACGCTTAACTTCAGAGTTCTGACGGGATCCAGTGCATTAGTGCTGGTATGATCTCACCTGTCATGTTAAGGGCACAAATCCTTTATGTGTTGACCGTTCACAGTCCCAGCCCAGAGAGATAGCCCATTCAAAAGGCCCAAAGGGCTTAACGACAACCCATCCACTTCAACAACGCATCATCCTCGCAAAACGTGATATCGACGCATTGTAAGGCCCACTAATGTCCCGCTAGTTAGGTTGTCGTCCTTTTAACAACTCACAACGTACGATCCGGGATGGAAAAACAGTGCAAAGGAAGAAAAGTGGTCCAAAACTGATGAAAACCTTCGATTTTGGTCACCAAAAATGTCACGCCCCGACTCGGCCTATAAAGGTTAGACTAGGGAATGATCTAACATTCAAGTCATATCATATACTTAACTGTTTATGAAGGTTTAACACTTAACATTTTGGCCTAAACTCCACAAACTCTCCGGAAAATTGGCAGCATAACGGCTGTAATTGGGCTCCTTAGTTTGACCTAATTCTCTAAACGCCTCAAAATTTACAATCTCAAATTCATTTCCAACTAAGATTACTATTTATCATCTATTGAAACGCCTACTAATTATCTTGAAGTCTCGTTTGATTAATAACCTAGCATGATGCTATGGCTCCTTTGTTTGTTTGTCCTCAATACAGAAGTACCTGTTGATCTTGGCTTAACAATGAATACCTGCTTAAGATTGGATAGGTTCATTTTACTTAGTCCTTACCTGATGCCTCATAATCCTATGATAGATACTAGCCAATGACGATAGCAAAACGACCATAGTAGTGTCTATCTAGTTATTATCAGTACAAGCCAAAATCAGACCCCAAATAACAACGGGGGTCTTTTACATTACAACATCAAGCAACATGAAAAGAAATAGTCTTCAAGCAGCATAGTGTTCACAAATGGCCATAATCAAGCAAAGCACATAGGACATGCAATCATTCCAAGGAATCATCGTTAGACACGTCATCCTCAGGTACCTATTCTTGATTTTCTTCACCTGAGATGATAAAAGAGGGTGAGTCCTTATGAACTCAGCGAGGGGAAACGAGAAATAGGTTTTGAAACTCATTTTCCAGTTCAACTTATAAAAACCCTTTTTGCAAGCATGAATATATCACAAATAAGTACACGACAATAATATAAAAGTAAAGGAACACAATTACCCGTCTTTCCTCCCCAAGGTCCTCTAGGAACCAAGCGAGAGTACTTATACACATAGTGAAAAGGATACGGTGAGCTTTTGCTCTCAGTTCAATTCCAGTATCAGTTGTTGCGGCCGACTTCAATTCATCCCCTTATCACGCCAAATGGGTGTACTCCAGATGTACTCCGAAATCCTACGACCCAACTCTCCGAGGAAGTCTACCCCCCAAGCGAGAGAGGGAATTGGACAATGGTAGTCACGGTTGCACCGGCAAGCCCAATGCTGCCCGGTGTGCGTGAACGCTACCACGCCAAAATGAAAGGTTGCAACCTTGTATGCAATGCACATTTATGACATTTAATATATCACATTTGGAGGTCAACAAAGTAGGTTGCCTCCGAGAAGTCATAAGATTGCACATTGACAAGTAAACAAGCGAGGCACGATAAGACAAGTAATTTCACTTGAAAGGCACATGGAGTTATATGAACATTAAACGGACAGCCATGTAACACACATAAATCAAGTCATGTAACTCATTTCAAAGTTCACATAATCAAATAATAAGATTATTCATCATGTAACGGCATCTACGTGGGATCGGGTGCAAGAAAAGCCTACTTATCAACATGAAGTCATATTTAGGGCTACAAGGGCAACTACAGGCAGCCTACTAAACACATAATCCAACACAACATCCAAAGGATCAACACTTAGCAAATTCACCTAGTTACTAGGGTTCCAATTCGTGCTTACCCGTGCGATTAAGCCCCAAGTCATCTCAAAATCAAAATCAAGCCATGCATTGTCACGCCCCAACCCGGCTTATAAAGGTTAGACTAGGGTGTGATCTAAACATTCAAGTCCTTTCACATTCTTAATCATTCTAGGAGGTTTACCACTTAACGTTTTATTCTAGACTCCAGAATTTTCCAGAAATCCGGTAGCATAACGGCTATAATTGGGCTCTTTGTTTTGACCTAAATTTTCTAACAACCTCAAAATTTACCATCTCAAATTCAATTCTAGCTAAGATTACTATTATTCCATCAATTGAATTTCCAATTGGTTAATTCGACGTCCCGTTTGATTTATAACCTAACATGATACTATGTCTCGTTTGTCCATTTATCATCGTTTCAAAATATACGTGTTGATCTTAGCTTATTAGTGAGTACCTGCTGAGATTGGATAAGTTCATTAACCTATTCCTTAACTAAGCATCATAACCTGTGATAGATACTAGCGGTAGTAAAAGCAAAACGATCATAGTAGTGTCATGTCTAGTATCAGTCTACTTAAAATAAGTACAAACTAAAATTAGACCCCAAATTACAACGGGGGTCTTTTACATTAACGACAACAACAACATAAGATAAATAGTCTTCAAGCAGCACAAGGTACACAAGTAGTCACGTTCAAGCAAAACAACAATAACAGGTAATCACTCCAGGGGTTCATCATTAGGTACATTATCCTCGGGTTCCTGTACCTGTTCTTCTTCACCTGAGATGATAAAAGAGGGTGAGTCCTTATGAACTTAACGAGGGGGAACGAGAAATAAGTTTTGAAACTCATTTTCTGGTTAAACTTATGAAAACCCCTTTCTCAACATGAATACAACAGATATACAAGTACAGAAATACAAGTACAGAAATAGGAATACCGATCTTTCCTCCCCGAGGTTGTCTAGGATCCAAGCGGGAGTACTTATACACATAATAAAAAGGATACAGTGAGCTTTTGCTCTCAGACCAGATCCAGGATCAGTTGTTGCGGCCGACTTCAAATCATTCCTCAAACATACCAGGTGGGTGTACTCCAGATGTACCCCAAAATCCTACGCCCCAACTCTCCGAGGAAGTCTAGCCCCCAAGCAAGAGAGGGAATAGGACCATGGTGGTCACGGTAACACCGGCAAGCCCGATGCCGCCCAGCGTACGTGATCGCTACCATGCCGACAGGAAAGGTTGCAACCTTGTATGCAATGCACATTCATGACAAGTAATATATATCACAGAAGGAAGACAACAAAGTAGGTTGCCTCCGGACAGTCATAGGATTGCACATTGACAGATAAACAAGCAGGACACGATAAGATAGGAAATTTCACTTGAAAGGCATATAGAGTTATATGGAAATTAAACGGGCAGCCATGTAACACATGTAAAACAGGCCATATAACTCATTAAAAAGTCCACGCAATCAAGTGATAAGATTATTCAACATGCAATGATATCAACATGGGTTCGGATGCAAGAAAAGCTTAATTGTCAACATGCAATGATATCAACATGGGTTCGGATGCAAGAAAAGCTTAATTGTCAACATGCAATGGTCAAGATCACTTTTGAAGTTATAAAACATTTACGGGTAGCCCACTAAGCCTATGATTCCAACACAATATCCAAATAATCAACACTTAATAAGATTGCCTAGTCGTTAGGGCTTCCATTTCAAGTATATTCGTGCAATTTGAGCCTCAACCCAACTCAATGTCAATCTCAAACCATACATCATTTAATTTAACATCCTCAAATGTTCAAAACAGTCCACACAACATCCCAACACCACATTTCCACACAATTAGTACCACAAGAGAGGTTACAACAATTTTCCAAGCATATGGCTAAATAAAACCTTTACTGCAATAGGCTGTTTTCTCACAATCAATAGGATAATCAAACAATCTCCAATTCAGTAAATAATATGTCAAATTAAAGCTTAGGAAGTTATCTAAAATCAGAAACAAACCTTGCATCAATTGGAGTTCAGAATCATTAGTTATAGCCAAAACAGTGAGGTAGCACAAAACTGTCCAGATTTGTAAACTTTTCAGAAATTGACGTTTTTGAGGTCCTTAGAGTCAGTTTTAGCTTTGGTCCATTTCTGACAAAATTTTCCAGAACTGAAAAATCTATCCTCACACCAAATTTAATGTGTTTTGAACAACATTTACTAAGTCAAATATGGTTTGTTCCACAAGGTCAGTGCATCTGCCAAAACCTGATTCATTTTTCCAGATTTCCAGATTTGGTCACATTTTAATGATTTTCCATTTTGAGGATCTTAGGGTCAAAATTAGCTTCGGCCTATTTCTGGGAAAAAATTCCAAAACTGTCCAAAATAGTCACTCACCAATTTTAAAGCATTTTCAACATCATTTGCTTAGCTAAACTTACCTCGAACAGACTGGTCAGAGAGCTGTCATCCATTTCGACTTCACCTAGCATCATTTTCAAGCCAAGATCTTGCCATGCATGGTTGTTTAAGCTTATGAACGACCATATATCTCAAGTACAGAAGCAAATACACACATTCATGAGCATGCATGTGAAATTTTGAAGAGTTTTCAAAAGGTTTTAACCCTCACGTTAGCAATCAACCACAAAATGCTCAAGACCCTTGTTGAAGCTCAAATCTTCTCCTTTCCTTTGCTTAGCCGAGAACCTCACTAGTTTTTCTCTATTTTTCCTAGCTTAATGATCAATCTCTTAGTGCATGCATGTAGTTAGAACTTGAAGAAAAGAAATGGATGCTTAATAACTCACCTAGGCCGAAAATGAAGCTTCAATGCACATGCATGAGTGATTTCGAACTCTAGCTTGCTCGGTTGTAGTTCCTTGCTTGTAGCTTGCAAAACTTAGCTATGGTGTGAAGAGGAGAAGTTGAGAAGATGGTGAATTCAGCCAAGGCCGAAAATGAGAGAGAAAGGAGAGATGAGGAGAGAAATGAGTGAAAAGAAATGAAGAAAATGACAAGCAAGGAAGCCTTTTGCATCTTCAAGGAGAATGTCGGCCTTGGGCTTCAAAATTCTGCATTTTGTGTCTCCAATGTGCTATTTTGAAATTGCTAGGATGGGCAAGGTGTTGTGGTCGAGAATGGTGAGGAGATTGAGTGAATTTTGAGCAATTTTTTAATGCTTTGAGTCATAAATTGTCTTGGCATGCAATAGAATAAAAAAAATTTACTCAAACCTTGTGCAAAACCATGGTATGGTCGGCCAAGGCTAATGAAATGGCTGAATTCTTGTCATCTTTTGGGTGTTAATTGTTGTTTGTTGAAAATGCAAAAAGAACAAGGAATAAAGAATAAGGAATGTCTAGTGTTTGGTGCCTTTTTTGTCTCCTAGTGAATGGAATTTGGATTATTATATTGTTAGTGGATTTTGTAGGATTGTTTAATAGTCTAGTACTTCGTGAAAGATGCTTTCTTGATGAGCGTGAAGGCACGCTTTCCTAGGTCTAGGGCATGCACTACGAGGTAGGACACGAACTACGAGATGGACGCACATTTTTCGAGTAAATGCACGCAATCCCAAACGAATGCACGTAATTCAATGCATGGCACATAAAATGAACACAATTCTTAAACCTAGGTCATAGCACGCAAATCTAGGTTAGGGCACACAAAGCTAGGTTTCGCACGCAAATCGGGGTCGGGCCTCACATGCATCGATTAATTCAAACACCCCCAAGTATTCAAAACAGTCCACACAACATCCCAATGCCACAATCCTAAGCATTTAACACAACAAGAGAAGCTACAATAATTTTTCTAAGCATATCACTAAGTGAAACCCTCACTGCAATGGGCTGTTTTCTCACAATCATTAAGACAAGCAAACAATCTCCAATTCCAGTTAATAAGATTTCAAATTAAAGCTTAAGAAGTGAACTAAATTCAGAAACAAACCTCGCATCATTTGGAGTTCGGGTTCAATAGTTATAGCCAAAACAGTGGGACTGCACAAAACTGTCCAGATTTGCACACATTTCAATACTTGTCGTTTTTGAGGTCCTTAGGGTCAGATTTAGCCTTAGTCCATTTCTGACAAAAATGTCCAGAACTAAAAACTATAGCAGCACACAAAATTTAATGGATTTTGGATGTCATTTACTAAGTCAAAACTGGTTCGTTCTATAAGGTCAGTGAATCTGCCAAAACCTGCTTCATTTTTCCAAACTTTCCAGATTTGGACACATTTTAATGATTTGCCATTTTGAAGACCATAGAGTCAAAATTCACTTTTGCCTATTTCTGTAAAAAATGTTCAGAATGGGCAAAACTAGTTATCTGCCAATTTTCACACATTTTCAACATCAATTACCTAGCCAAAATCACCTCGCACCAACAAGATAGAAAGTTGTCACATGCACGATTTCATCTAGCCCAAACTCTTGCCATGCATGGTTGTAAAAGCTTATGAACACACATATATCTCAAGTACAGAAGCAAAAATAAACATTTAAGAGCATGCATGTGGTTTTTTGAATGATTTTCAAGAAGTTTTAGTCCTCACCTTAGCAAAACAACAAGAAGATGCACAAGACTCTTGGTGAAGCACAAAGTTGATCTTCTTCCTTGCTTAGCCAAGACACCACTCGATTTTCTCTATTTTTCCTAGCTTTGTGACCAAGTTCTTAGTAGGTGCATGTGGTTAGAACAAGAAGAAAAGAAATGGAAGCTAGCAAACTCACCTAAGCCGAAATGGATGTTCAATAAGCTTGCATGTGAGTTTTCTTGCAACCTAGCTTGCTTAGTCGAGCTCCCTACCTTCTTGCTTGCCTTGATGAACCATGGAGTGATGAAGATGAGCTACGGAGTCTACAATATTCAGCTAGGGCCGAGAGAGAGGGAAGAATGAAAGGGAGAGAGAAGAATTATAGGAAAATGAGAGAAATGAAAGAAAAATGAAAGCTTTTGCAATTGTTGAGGCTTGTGTCGGCCTTGGGCATAAAAATTTCAGACTTTTGTGTCTTCAAGAAGCATTTTGAAATTCCTAGCATGGGCAAGGAGCTTGTGTCGAAATGGTGGGGCTTTGGGGAGGGTTTGAGCAAATTTTTTTATGCATTTGTGTCATAGAATTGTCTAGATTTAATTTTGAATTAAGCAAGCAAGCACAAATGTACACAAGGTGGTCGGCCAAGGATTGAGAAATCTGAATTTTTTGTCATCTTTTGAGCATTATTTAATTGTGTGTTGAAATTATAAAAGAATAAGGAATAAAGAATAAGGAATGTCTAACTTTTTGTGAGATTTTATCTTCTAGTAGGTTGAATTAATAATTTAATATTAGTTAGTGAAATTTGTAGGATTAATTATTGATCTAGTGCTTCGTGTAAGATGCTTTCTTGATTAGCGTGAGGGCACGCTTTCTTAGGTTTAGGACATGCACTACGAGGTAAGGCATGAACTACGAGACGAATGCACGTTTCTCAAGTAAATGCACGCAACCCTAAATGAATGCACGTAATTCAATGCAAGGCACATAAAACGAAACACGATTCTTAAACCTAGGTCAATGCATTAGTACTAGTATGATCGCACACGTCATGTTGAGGGCACAATTCCATTATATGTTGACTGTTCACAGTCCCAGCCCAGAGAGATGGCCCATTCAAAAGGCCCAATGGGCTTAACGACAACCTGTCCACTTCAACAACGTAGCATCCTTGCAAGACGTGATATCGACGCGTTGTAGGCCCTCTAATGTCCAGCGAGTAAGTTTGTCGTCCTTTTAATAGCTCACGTCGTACAATTCGGGATGAAAAAACAGAGCAAAAGAAGAAAAGTGGCCCAAAACTATTGAAAATGTTCGATTTTGGGCTGCAAAAATGGGCACAGTCGAGCAAGCTTGTTGCCACCGTCGTAGAGCTCTCGGAGATCTTTCTAACGGTATATTGTGGGCCCCATAACTCTTTACGGATCAAAAGTTATGGGCACCAGAGCGATGGAGACCTGGTCCCAAGCCCCATGCCCTCGGCTTGCGGGCCCAGCCTCTATGTGAAGCGAATATGTCTTGCCCAAGGTGTTGTGGGATTCGGTAATAGAAATGTGGTGGATAAAGTATCTTGGCAATCCTAGCCAGAGGAAAAAAATTGAAAAGGGAGGTGCAACACAAGGACTTCCCAGGGGGGTCACACATCCTAGTACTACTCTAGCCCAAGCACGCTTAACTGCGTAGTTCTGATGGGATCCGGTTCATTATTGATGGTATGATCGTACCCATCATGTTGAGGGCACCATTCCTTTATGTGTTTACGGTTCACAGTCCCAGCCTAGAGAGGTAGCCCATTCAAAAGGCCTAATGGGCTTAACGACAACCCATCCGCTTCAATAATGCGGCATCCTTGCAAGACGTGATATCGATGCATTGTAGGGCCCTCTAATGTCCCGCAAGTTAGTTTGTCATCCTTTTAACCGCTCACGACGTACGATCCGGGATGGAAAAACAGAGCAAAAGAAGAAAAGTATCTCGAAACTGATAAAAACGTTCAATTTTGGGTACCGAAAACGGGCACAGCTAAGCAGGCTTGCTGCCCCTGTCGTAGAGCTCGCAGAGAGATTTCCAACACTTTGTTGTGCGCCGCATAACTCCTTACTGATCAAAAGTTATGGGCACCAGAGTGACGGAGACCAGGTCACATGCCCTACGCCCTCGGTTTGCGGGCCAAGCCTCTACGCGAAGCGACGTTGTCTTGCCCAAGGTGCCGTGGGATTCGGTAACAGAAATGTGGTGGATAAACTATCTTGGCAACCTTAACCGGGGCAAAAAAAATTGAAAAAGGGGGTGTAACACGAGGACTTCCCAACGGGTCACCCATCCTAATACTAATGTCGTCCAAGCACGTTTAACTTCGGAGTTCTGATGGGATCCGGTGCATTAGTACTGGTATGATCGCACCCGTCATGTTGACGGTTCACTGTCCCAGCCTAGAAAGATAGCCCATTCAAAAGGCCCAATGGGCTTAACGGCAACCCGTCCGCTTCTACAATGCAGCATACTCGCAAGACGTGATATCGACGCATTGTAGGGCCCTCTAATATCTAGCGAGTAACGTTGTCATCCATTTAACAACTCACGACGTACGATTCAGGACAAAAAACAGAGCAAAAGAAGAACAGTGGCCCAAAACTGATGAAAACGTTCAATTTTGGGCTTCAAAAAGGGGCACAGCCGGGCAGACTTGCTGCCCCCGTCGTAGGGCTCTCGGAGAGCTTTCCAACGGTAAGATGTGTGCCGCATAACTCCTTACGGATCAAAAGTTATGGGCACTGGAGCGACGAAGACTTGGTCACAAGCCCTACGCCCTCGGTTTGCGGGCCCAACCTCCACGTGATACGAAGTTGTCTTGCCCAAGGTGCTGTGGGATTCGGTAATAGAAATGTGGTGGATAAAATATCTTGGCAACCCTAACCAAAGGAAAAAAAATTGAAAAGGGAGGTGCAACATAAGGACTTCCCAGGGGGTTACCCATCCTAGTACTACTCTCGCCCAATAACGCTTAACTTCAGAGTTCTAATGGGATCCGGTGCATTAGTGCTGGTATGATCGAACCCGTCATGTTGAGGGCACAAATCCTTTATGTGTTGACAGTCATAGTCCCAGCATAGAGAGATCGCCCATTTAGAAGGCGCAATGGGCTTAACGACAACCCATCTGTTACAAAAACGCGGCATCCTCGCAAGACGTGATATCAACGCGTTGTTGGGCCTTCTTATGTCCCGCAAGTAAGGTTGTCGTCCTTTTTACAGCTCACGACGTACGATTCGGGACAGAAAAACCGAGCAAAAGAAGAAAAGTGGCCCAAAACGGTAGAAAACATTCGATTTTGGGCTCCAAAAACTGGCACATCCAAGCAGGCATATTGTCCCTATCGTAGAGCTCTTGGAAAGCTTTCCAACTGTATGTTGTGCACCGTGGAACTCCTTACAGATCAAAAGTTAAAGTCACCGGAGCGATGGAGACCTGGTCACAAGCCCTACGCCCTCGGTTTGCGGGCCCAGCCTTTACGTGAAGCGAAGTTGTCTTGCCCAAGGTGCCGTGGGACTCGGCAATAGAAATATGGTGGATAAAGTATCTTGGCAACCCTAACCGGGGCAAAAAAAATGAAAATAGGGGGTGCCACACGAGGACTTCCCAGGGGGTCACCCATCCTAGTACTACTCTCGCCCAAGCACGCTGAACTTCGGAGTTTTGATGGGATTCAGTGCATTAGTGTTGGTATGATCGCACCCGTCATGTTGAGGGAATAATTCCTTTATATATTGACGGTTCGCAGTCCCAGCCTAGAGAGATGGCCCATTCAAAAGTCCTAATAGGCTTAACGACAACCCTTCCACTTCAACAACGCAACTTCCTCACAAGACGTGATATCGACGCATTGTTGGGGCCTCTAATGTCACGCGAGTACGGTTGTCGTCCTTTTCGCGGCTCATGACGTACGATCTGGGATGAAAAAACAGCGCAAAAGAAGAAAAGTGTCCCAAAACTGATGAAAACGTTCAATTTTGTGCTCCAAAAATCGGCGCAGCCATGCAGGCTTCCTGCCCCCATTGTAGAGCTCTCGGAGTGCTTTCCAACGGTATGTTGTGCGCTGTGTAACTCCTTACGGATCAAAAGTTATGTGCACTGAAGCGATCGATACCTGGTCAAAAGCCCTACGCCCTAGGTTTGCGGGCCCAGCCTCTACTTGAAGTGAAGTTGTCTTGCCCAAGGTGCCATGGGATTCGGTAATAGAAATGTTGTGGATAAAGTATCTTGGCAACCCTAACCAGGGCAAAAAAAATTGAAAAGGGGTGTGCAACACGAGGACTTCCCAAGGGGTTACCCATCCTAGTACTACTCTCGCCCAAGCATGCTTAACTTCAGAGTTCTGATGAGATCCGGTGCATTAGTACTGGTATGATCGCACCCGTCACGTTGTGGTCACAAATCCTTTATGTGTTGACGGTTTACAGTCACAGCCCAGAGAGATGGGCCATTCAAAAGGCCCAATGGGCTTAACAACAACCCATCCGCTTCAAGAATGCAGCATCCTCGCAAGACGTGATATTGTCACATTGTAGGGCCCACTAATGTACCACTAGTTAGGTTGTCATCCTTTTAACAGCTCACGATGTACGATCCGGTATAGAAAAACAGAGTAAAAGAAGAAAAGTGGAGCGAAACTAATGAAAACGTTCAATTTTGGGCTCAAAAAATGGTCACAGCCGAACAAGCTTGCTGTCGCTGTCGTAGAGCTCTAGGAGAGCTTTCCAACGATATGTTGTGCACCTCGTAACTCCTTACGGATCAAAAGTTATGGGCACCGGAGCGAAGGAGACCTGGTCACAAGCCCTACACCCTCGGTTTCAGGCCCAACCTATATGTGTAGCGAAGTTGTTTTGCCCAACATGCCGTGGGATTCGGTAATAGAAATGTGGTGGATAAAGTATCTTGGTAACCCTGACTGGGGCAAAAAAAATTGAAAAGGGGGGTGCAACACGAGGACTTCCCCGGGGGTCACCCATCATTGTACTATTCTCGCTCAAGCACGCTTAACTTCAGAGTTCTTATGGGATCCGGTGCATTAGTGCTGGTATGATCGCACCGGTCAAGTTGTGGGCATAAATCCTTTATCTGTTGACAGTTCACAGTCCCAACCCAGAGAGATGGGCCATTCAAAAGGCCCAATTGTGATACCCCGAACCTGGCATGTATTCAATAGCATTTTAAGTTCATTTAAATTGCATTTTATTGACTTTTCACCTTCTTTGACCAAACTAGTTGACTTTTCATCGACATTGACCAACTAGGACAAGGTGGGAATTTTTGTAATGTTTAATAAAAGGCAAACTTTGGATTAGAAATAAAAAAATGCAATGTTAAGTTAGTCAAATTTTGGGTCAACTTTGGAATTAAATCTGAACCAATTGGGTAAGAGTTAGGTAGCAAATTATATATGGTTGGAAAGCTCTATGAGTCTAGTTTATGAGGGTTCAAACCGTTCGTGAATTGGAGTTTCAAGAAGAAGTTATGGCCGTTTTCGTGAGGTCGCGCATAGCTGTTTTGGTTTAGCGGGTTGACCGAATTTTGACCTTTGACTTCTTGACATTTTTTTTTTAAAATAAGCAGAATGTGCACGAAAAAAACAGAGAGAAAAGGCTTGAAACCATGAGGAAAAGAAGGAGAAAAAAAAAAAGAAAATCTCAACTTCAAATCTTCGATTCTTCGCGTGGGCTTGTGCGGGGTGGTTTTCGAGGCACTCTACGAGGTTTTCATAGCATCTAGGAGCGTCTAAGGTGAGGGAAGCATGTTATTTGCGCATTTATACGTTGTATATGTTAACTTTGTCAATTTTTAGATTTATCCGTAGATCGTAATTTAAAGCGATTTGATGCTTCTATAATGTTCCTTAGCATTTGTAGAACATGTATTTATAGCTTTGTAACATTTTCTGCGGTTAAATGTTGTGATTGCAAATTAAATTGTGAAATGAATAGTGTTTTATGAATAGTAAAACCTTGAAACGTTGAAATTGCGCTGTTATGCTTTCCGTTGATGTAGAAACGTGCTAGGTATGCTAGAATGCTAAAATGTGTGGTTTGTTTGGGTTGCGTAGTGGAAAAAATGAGAATTAAGCCGTTGGGAAAGTTGGGGTCGTTTTGGTCAACTTTTGCGTTTTCTCGTTTTGCATGTTCGCATTGCTTCGGGAGGCCATGGAAGCACTTTTGGTGCGATTATGGCGTTGGTTGGGTGTTTGGTTGATATAGTTGTAGTTCAAACGAGAGAGGGGGAAATCAGGGCTTTGCACGAGTTCTAGGGTAAAGTAAGGTTTCGGGGTCTTTAGACGTGCCTTATGGTGACCTAGGAGGGTTGGCGAAGTCGGTTTCCAGAACTCTTGGCTCGTTTGGAAATGGTAGCATTTTGATAGTTGGGGCCGATTTGTGTTTTTGTGTGTTTTCTTGTCTTTATGCTTGTAGAATGTTTAGAATTACTTGGAATACTTGTTTGAGTTGTTTTGGATTGAATTACTTATCAAATTGCTGCTATAGCGTGCGAGAGTAACCTACTTTGTTATTCTTTCACGTGTGGCTTTATCACTTGTTTATCGCCTTGTATCGAGCCTTGCATTGCATAGTGTCTCGCGCGTGAGTGATGGGCCTCTCTAGGTAGCCTTGGGTTGCCAGTGTTGGTTGCTCTAGCTCCGCTGCTATTCCCTTTCTCGCTTGGGTTGCCTCCCAGGGAGATTTGGGTCGTAGGATTGATGGATACTTCCGGGGTATTCCAAACTGGTGTTATAAGGTGGTTTGGGCCGGCGCGTCATCGTTAAAGTCATCGGAATCGTGATCGGTACATTACTCGCTCGAGTGAACCATAGCCTTCAAACTGTGGTATAGCTTTGATTGGTTGTGTTAATGCTTTCTTTAGTTGTTTAATTGTATTGTTGTTTATATTGAATGCCTTTTATTGATTGTATTGCTTAACTGTACCTATTTGCATTGCACGATCTTCTTTCTCTCCAATTCGATATATGTCTCGCCCTCACTGAGTATACGTGTTGTGTATACTCACTCCTCACCACCACATTTCAGGAAATGCCCTGTTAGCTGGAAAGTTCGTGATTTCGTGAAAGTCCGTGCTTGAAGAGTTGTCTTGAGTGCCTATGTAACTTGAGTTGTCAAAGTTGTCAAGTTGTATGCTTTTATGTTGTATGTAATTTTTGTTAAAAGAAATGTAATATAAATCTAGTTATGTAGTTGGAATGGTTTGATAAATTAGATTATGTATATAGTTAATGTAGCTTAACCTCAATGCATGGCTGTAATGTCCAATGGAAAAGAATTAGAATCGCATGATAGTTTATTTTATGCAGTAGCTTTGTATTGTTTAATTGCCTAAATTGAATGTACTTGTCAAAATGAAAAGATAGGTTAGTTTTTAAATTGGAAATGTATGTATACTTGCTGAGTTTAAATTGTTGAGAACCGAGGCTCGGATCGCCTTGAGGATGTTTTGTATGGTTGGACACGGTGGTGGTCCATTTATATGCTATTACAGGTTTTGCATTTTGCCTATAAACAGGAGAGACTCCGTCCGTTTTACCTGAAAATTTTGCCCGGGTTTGGTTTGGGTTGTGATTAGTTTGATTGATAGAACTCCCGGTCTCAAGAGGGATCGGGGTGTCACAGGTGGTATCAGAGCTTATTTAGCTCATAAGCCGGGACAGGGTCCTCAGTCTGGTGGGTAGTGACCCTTAAATGTGTGCTTGTTAAGTGTGGCTTGAAAGTGTATGGCTTTATGTGAGATTATGTGTCTTGACATGTATGTGTGCTTCTATGTGATATAGTTATGTGTTATGTGTTAATTGTGTGCTAAGTGAAGTAAAGTGTCTAGTTGTGCATTGAATTGACCTATCGAATCGACCTCGTGGATTGTTATTTGCTTGAAGTATTGCTTTTAATGTGTGTACTGAAATGTCTTGAATTAGCTATGCCGTGATTTGAATTGATTACACTGTGCTTGACTTGATTGTTATGCTTGAGTGACTTTGTTAAATAAACTATATTGTAAACTTGCTGGCATAATAGCTTAATGCATATGTATAACTGTGATATATTGGCATTCATACATGTCCTATTGAAATGGTAAGTAAGTCCTCTTCCTCCCCTGAAGAAAGTGGTTCACCGCTGGCTTTTCAAGGTGTATGGATTGGCAGGAAATGAATGGCATTTGACTAGCCTTTATTTGGGAATTGGTGATTGCTTTTGGAGCTCGGTTATTGGCGAATCCCTTTGGTCCTTCTCTGTGCTTAACAGTTGCGAAAGAGTAGCGTTCTCTTGGGGGGTTAATTGGGGGTTCTCTGGAGCGTTCTTTGGTTTTCATAATGGGTGTTCTTTGGGGACTTTTGTTGGCACTTATCGGTGGACTTGGTTAATGGGATTTCAATCGGCCTTATTGCATGGTATTATCTATGGCATATGTGTCTCGGTCTTTATTGGAGTGTTACTGGTATTCCTTATTGGAAATTCTTCAATGGCATTCTCTAGGATTCTCAGTGGCCAATTATTTAGTATTACTTATTGGGCAATTCTTGGTACTTTCTTACTGGAGCATTGTTCGGGTATTTTCTTTGGCATCCCTCAGTTGGTTTGGTAACTGGAATCCCTATCAGACTTATTGTATAATACTACTTATGGTATTCTTTGAAATTCTTATTAGGCATTCTCTTGGTATTTTCCTTGTTGGCAAAGTTGTATGAAGTTCTCACTTGGCAAACAGTGAAAAGGACTCAGAGTTTGGTTTCGGTATATTGTTCATCAGTTCGGTGTTTATCCTTGGAGTTTTCGTCCATCTGGGAAACTATGTTTGTTATTCAACTTGGTTGTCTTATTGGGCACGTTATATTTTCTCTGTTATTTCCTTTGACATTCCTCTCAGCATTTGATAGCAAAACTCGGAATCTAATTGGTTGTTCCATGGGATTATTATTTGCAAGGCTTCTTTGGAACTTTGGAAATATATTTGATTGGGTTCTTGGTATTTTCTTCAGCACTCTTAACAAGGAATTCTTCTATGAAATCCATGACCAGCGGGGTAGTTCTTTGGACCTCTAGATAGAATCTTTGTTTTAGCTTTTATTTGGCTTCTTGCTTGGGAATTCTCGGGCAATAACAGTTAGACTTCTATTGGAGATTTGTGCGTGAGGTATTCTTCTTGTCGTTATTGTGTGGTATTAATGACATCTACAGTATCTTTGCTTTAGTCTTTATTGGTATTATCTCGGCGTTTCTGGTTGGAATTTATTCTTCTTAGGTATTCGTGTCAAAGGGATTCTTGTACGGTATCTACATTTGAGCTTCTATTTGGCGTTACTACTTGGCATTTCTACTTGAACTTTCCTATTGGTCATCTTTATTAAATACTTTTTCAGTAGCTAATGAAGACTAGTCAGAGTTGGATTTTAGATGATGCAGAGTCCTATTGGAAGAAGAATTGCGAGGACACAATTGTTTTAAGGGGGGAAGGATGTGATACCCCGAACCTGGCATGTATTCAATAGCATTTTAAGTTCATTTAAATTGCATTTTATTGACCTTTCACCTTCTTTGACCAAACTAGTTGACTTTTCATCTACATTGACCAACTAGGACAAGGTGGAAATTTTTGTAATGTTTAATAAAAGGCAAACTTGGGATTAGAAATAAAAAAATGCAATGTTAAGTTAGTCAAATTTTGGGTCAACTTTGGAATTAAATCTGAACCAATTGGGGAAGAGTTAGGTAGCAAATTATATATGGTTGGAAAGCTCTATGAGTCTAGTTTATGAGGGTTCAAACCGTTCGTGAATTGGAGTTTTCTAGAAGAAGTTATGGCCGTTTTCGTGAGGTCGCGCATAGCTGTTTTGGTTTAGCGGGTTGACCGAATTTTGACCTTTGACTTCTTGACATTTTTTTTTTAAAATAAGCAGAATGTGCACGAAAAAAACAGAGAGAAAAAGGCTTGAAACCATGAGGAAAAGAAGGAGAAAAAAAAAGAAAATCTCAACTTCAAATCTTCGATTCTTCGCGTGGGCTTGTGCGGGGTGGTTTTCGAGGCACTCTACGAGGTTTTCCTAGCGTCTAGGAGCGTCTAAGGTGAGGGAAGCATGTTATTTGCGCATTTATACGTTGTATATGTTAACTTTGTCAATTTTTAGATTTATCCGTAGATCGTTATTTAAAGCAATTTGATGCTTCTAGAATGTTCCTTAGCATTTGTAGAACATGTATTTATAGCTTTGTAACATTTTCTGCGGTTAAATGTTGTGATTGCAAATTAAATTGTGAAATGAATAGTATTTTATGAATAGTAAAACCTTGAAACGTTGAAATTGCGCTGTTATGCTTTCCGTTGATGTAGAAACGTGCTAGGTATGCTAGAATGCTAAAATGTGTGGTTTGTTTGGGTTGCGTAGTGGAAAAAATGAGAATTAAGCCTTTGGGAAAGTTGGGGTCGTTTTGGTCGACTTTTGCGTTTTCTCGTTTTGCGTGTTGGCATTGCTTCGGGAGGCCATGGAAGCACTTTTGGTGCGATTATGGCGTTGGTTGGGTATTTGGTTGATATAGTTGTAGTTCAAACGAGAAAGGGGAAATCAGGGCTTTGCGCGACTTCTAGGGTAAAGTAAGGTTTCGGGGTCTTTAGACGTGCCTTATGGTGACCTAGGAGGGTTGGCGAAGTCGGTTTCCAGAACTCTTGGCTCGTTTGGAAATGGTAGCATTTTGATAGTTGGGGCCGATTTGTGTTTTTGTGTGTTTTCTTGTCTTTATGCTTATAGAATGTTTAGAATTACTTGGAATACTTGTTTGAGTTGTTTTGGATTGAATTACTTATCAAATTGCTGCTATTGCGTGCGAGAGTAACCTACTTTGTTATTCTTTCACGTGTGGCTTTATCCCTTGTTTATCGCCTTGTATCGAGTCTTGCATTGCCTAGTGTCTCGCGCGTGAGTGATGGGCCTCTCTGGGTAGCCTTGGGTTGCCAGTGTTGGTTGCTCTAGCTCCGCTGCTATTCCCTTTCTCGCTTGGGTTGCCTCCCAGGGAGATTTGGGTCGTAGGATTGATTGATACTTCGGGGTATTCCAAACTGGTGTTATAAGGTGGTTTGGGCCGGCGCGTCATCGTTAAAGTCATCAGAATCGTGATCGGTACATTACTCGCTCGAGTCAACCATAGCCTTCAAATTGTAGTATAGCTTTGATTGGTTGTGTTAATGCTTTCTTTAGTTGTTTAATTGTATTGTTGTTTATATTGAATGCCTTTTATTGATTGTATTGCTTAACTGTACCTATTTGCATTGCACGATCTTCTTTCTCTCCAATTCGATATATGTCTCGCCCTCACTGAGTATACGTGTTGTGTATACTCACTCCTCACCACCACATTTCAGGAAATGCCCTGTTAGCTGGAAAGTTTGTGATTTCGTGAAAGTCCGTGCTTGAAGAGTTGTCTTGAGTGCCTATGTAACTTGAGTTGTCAAAGTTGTCAAGTTGTATGCTTTTATGTTGTATGTAATTATTGTTAAAAGAAATGTAATATAAATCTAGCTATGTAGTTGGAATGGTTTGATAAATTAGATTATGTATATAGTTAATGTAGCTTAACTTCAATGCATGGCTGTAATGTCCAAAGGAAAAGAATTAGAATGGCATGATAGTTTATTTTATGCAGTAGCTTTGTATGGTTTAATTGCCTAAATTGAATGTACTTGTCAAAATGAAAAGATAGGTTAGTTTTTAAATTGGAAATGTATGTATACTTGCTGAGTTTAAATTGTTGAGAACCGAGGCTCGGATGGCCTTGAGGATGTTTTGTATGGTTGGACATGGTGGTGGTCCATTTATATGCTATTACAGATTTTGCATTTCGCGTATAAACAGGAGAGACTCCGTCCGTTATCCCTGAAAATTTTGCCCGGGTTTGGTTTGGGTTGTGATTAGTTTGATTGATAGAACTCCCGGTCTCGAGAGGGATCGGGGTGTCACACCAATGGACTTAACGACAACCCATCCCCTTCAACAACGCAACATCCTCGCAAGACGTGATATTGACGCGTTGTAGGGCACTCTAATGTCCAGCGAGTAAGGTTGTCGTCCTTTTAACAACTCACGACGTACTAATCAGGAAGGAAAAACAGAGCAAAAGAAGAAAAGTGGCCCAAAACTGATGAAAACGTCAGATTTTGGTCTCCATAAAGGGGCACAGTCGAGCATGCTTGCCATCCCTGTCGTAGAGCTCTTGAAGATCTTTCTAACGGTATGTTGTGCGCTGCATAACTCCTTACAGATCAAAAGTTATGGGCACCAGAGCGACGGAGACCTGGTCACCAGCCCTACACCCTCGGTTTGCGGGCCCAACCTTTACGTGAAGCGAAGTTATCTTGCCCAAGGTGCTGTGGGATTCGGTAATAGAAATGTGATGGATAAAGTATCTTGGCAACCCTAACCGGGGCAAAAAAAATTGAAAAGGGGGGTGTAACACGAGGACTTCCCATGGGGTCACCCATCCTAATACTACTCTCGCCCAAGCCCACTTAACTTCGGAGTTCTGATGGGATCTGGTGCAATAGTATTGGTATGGTGGCACCCGTCATGTTGAGGGCACAATTGCTTTATATGTTGACGGTTCACAGTCCCAGCCCAGAGAGATGGCCCATTCAAAAGGCCCAATAGGATTAACGACAACCTATCCGCTTCAACAACGATGTATCCTCGCAAGACGTGACATCGACGTGTTGTAGGGCCCTCTAATTTCTAGCGACTAAGGTTGTTGTCCTTTTAACTGCTCACGACGTACGATTTGGGAAGGAAAAACATAGCAAAAGAAGAAAAGTTGCCATAAACTAATGAAAACATTCGATTTTGGGCTCCAAAAAGCGGTATAGCCGAGCAGGCTTGCTGCCCCCGGCGTAGAGCTCTCAAAGAGCTTTCCAACGGCATGCTGTGCATGACGTAATTCCTTACATATCAAAAGTTATGGGCATCGGAGGGACGGAGACCTGGTCACAAGCCCTACGCCCTCGGTTTGCGGGCCCAACCTCTACGTAAAGCGAAGTTGTCTTGCCCAAGGTGCTGTGGGATTCGGTAATAGAAATGTGGTTGGTAAATATCTTGGCGACCATAATCGGGGCAAAAAAAATGAAAAGGGGGGTACAACGCGAGGACATCCCATGGGGTCACCCATCTTAATACTACTCTCGCCCAAGCACGCATAACTTTGGAGTTCTGATGGGATTTGGTGCATTAGTGCTGGTATGATCGCACCCATCATGTTGAGGGCACAATTTCTTTACATGTTGACGGTTCACAGTCCCAGCCCAGAGAGATGGCCCATTCAAAAGGTCCAATAGGCTTTACGACAACCGATCCGCTTCAACAACGCAGCATCCTAGCAAGACGTGACATCGACGCGTTGTAGGGCCCTCTAATGTCCAGCGAGTAAGGTTGTCGTCCATTTAACAGCTCACGACGTACGATTTGGGATAGAAAAATAGAGCAAAAGAAGAAAAGTACCCCAAAACAGATGAAAACGTTCGATTTTGGGCTTCAAAAAGGGGCATAGCTGAGCAGGCTTGCTACCCCCATCATAAAGCTCCCAAAGAGCTTTCCAACGGTATATTGTGCATCGCATAACTCTTTACAGATCAAAAGTTATAGGAACTGGAGTGATAGAGACCTGGCCACAAGCCCCATGCCCGCGGTTTGCGAGCCCAGCCTCTACGTGATGCGAAGTTGCCTTGCCCAAGGTGCTGTGGGATTCGGTAATAGAAATGTGATGGATAAAGTATCTTGGCAACCCTAACAGAGGCAAAAAAAATTGAAAATGGAGGTGCAACACAAGGACTTCTCATGGGGTCACCCATCCTAGTACTACTCTCGCCCAAGCACGCTTAACTTCGGAGTTCCAATGGGATCCAGTGCATTAGTACTGATATGATCGCACCCGTCAAGTTAAGGGCACAAATCCCGTATGTGTTGAGGGTTTACAGTCGCAGCCCAGAGAGATAGCCCATTCAAAAGGCCCAATGGGCTTAACGACAACCCATCCGCTTCGACAACGCAGCATCCTCACAAGACGTGATATCGACACGTTGTAGGGCCCTCTTATGTCCCGCAAGTTAGGTTCTTGTCCTTTTAACCGCTTACGACGTATGATCCGGGACGAAAAAACATAGCAAAAGAAGAAAAGTGGCCCGAAACTTATGAAAATATTTGATTTTGGGCTCCAAAAATGGGCACAGCCGAGCAGGCTTGCTGCCCCCGTCGTAGAGCTCTCAGAGAGCTTTCTAATGGTATGTTCTGCGCCGCGTAACTCGTTACCGTTCAAAAGTTATGGCCACCGGAGCGACGGAGACTTGGTCACAAGTCCTACACCCTCGGTTTACGAGCCCAGCCTCTACGTGAAGCGAAGTTGTCTTGTCCAAGGAGCCGTGGGATTCAGTAATAGAAATGTGGTGGATAAAGTATCTTGAAAACCCAAACCGGGGCAAAAAAAATTGAAAAGGGGGTACAAAACGAGGACTTCCCAAGGGGTCACCCATCCTAGTACTAATCTCGCCCAAGCACGCTTAACTTCGGAGTTCTGATGGGATCCGGTGCATTAGTGCTGGTATGATCGCACTGGTCTTGTTGTGGGTACAAATCATTTATGTGTTGACGGTTCACAGTCCCAGCCCATAGAGATGGCCCATTCAAAAGGGCCAATAGGCTTAACGACAACCCATCCGCTTCAACAACGCAGCAGCCTCGTAAGACGTGATATCGAAGTATTGTAGGGCCCTCTGATGTCCTGTGAGCTAGGTTGTCATCCTTTTAACCGCTCCCAACATACGATCCGGGACGGAAAAATAGAGTAAAAGAAGAAAAGTGACCCAAAACTGATGAAAACGTTCAATTGTGGGCTCTAAAAAGGGGCACAGCCAAGCAGGCTTGCTGCCCCCATCGTAGAGCTCGCGGAGAGCTTTCCAACGGTATACTGTGCGCCTCGTAACTCCTTACGGATCAAAAGTTATGGGTACCGGAGCGATGGAGACAATGTCACAAGCCCTATGCCCTCGGTTTGCGGGCCCAGCCTCTACGTGAAGCCATGTTTTCTTGCCCAAGGTGCAGTGGGATTGCATAATAGAAATGTGGTGGATAAAGTATCTTGGCAGCCCTAACCACGGCAAAAAAAATTGGAAAGGGGGGTGTAACACGAGGACTTCCCAGGGGGTCACCCAACCTAGTACTACTCTCGCCCAAGCACGCTTAACTTCGGACTTCTGATGGGATCCGATGCATTAGTGTTGGTATGATCGCACCAGTCATGTTGAGAGTGCAAATCCTTTATGTGTTGACGGTTCACAGTCCTAACCCAGAGAGATGTGTCATTCAAAAGGCCCAATGGGCTTAACGACAATCCATCCGCTTCAACAGCGCGGCATCCTCACAAGATGTGATATTTATGTGTTGTAGGGCCCACTAATATCTCGCTAATTAGGTTGTCGTCCTTTTAATAGCTCATGACGTATGATCTGGGACGAAAAAACAGAGCAAAAGTAGAAAAATATCCCGAAACTGATGAAAATGTTCAATTTTGTGACCCAAAAAATACCGCAATTGGGCAGGCATCCCACCCGTGTCGTACAGCTCTAGGAGAGCTTTCCAACGGTATATTGTGCGCCACGAAACTCCTTACGGATCAAAAGTTATGGGCACCGGAGCGACAAAGACTTGGTCACAAGCCCTACGCCCTCGGTTTTCGGGCCCAAACTCTACGTGAAGCGAAGTTGTCTTGCCCAAGGTGCCGTGGGATTCTGTAATAGAAATGTGGTTGATGTAGTATCTTGGCATCCCTAACCGGGGCAAAAAAATTTGAAAACGTGGGTGCAACACGAGGACTTCTCAAGGGGTCACCCATCCTAGTACTACACTCGCCCAAGCACGCTTAACTTCGGAGTTCTGATGGGATTCGGTGCATTAGTGCTGGTATGATCGCACCCGTCATGTTGAGGGCACAATTCCTGTATTTGTTAACGACTCACAGTCCCAGCCTAGAGTGATGGCCAATTGAAAAGGCGCAATGGGCTTAACGACAACCCATCCGCTTCAACAACGCAGCATCCTCGCAAGATGTGATATTGTCTCGTTGTAGGGCCCTCTAATGTCCCGTGAGTAAGGTTGTCGTCCTTTTAATAGCTCACGACTTTCGATCCGGGACGGAAAAATAAAGGAAAAGAAGATAAGTGCTCCGAAACTGATGAAAACGTTTGAGGCTCCAAAAACGGGCACAGTAGAGCAGGCTTGCTGTCCCCGTCGTAGAGCACTCTGAGAGATTTCCAACGGTATGCTATGCGCCGCGTAACTCCTTACGGATCCAAAGATATGGGCATCGGAGCGACAGAGACCTGGTCACAAGCCCATGGTGCCATGGGATTCGGTAATAGAAATGTGGTGGATAAAGTATCTTGGCAACCCTAACTAGGGCAAAAAAAATTGAAAAGGTGGGTGCAAGACGAGGACTTCCCAGGGGGTCACCCATCCTAGTACTACTTTCGCCAAAGCGCGCTTAACTTTGGTGTTCTGATGGGATCTGGTGCATTAGTGCAAGTATGATCGCACCCGTCAAGTTGTGGGAACAAATCCTTTATGTGTTGACGGTTCACAGTCCTAACCCAGATAGATGGGCCACTCAAAAGCCCAATGGGCTTAATGACAACCCTTCAGCTTCAACAACGCGGCATCCTCGCAAGATGTGATGTCGATGCATTGTGGGGCCCCTCTAATGTCCCGTTAGTTAGGTTGTCGTCCTTTTCGCGGCTCACGACGTACGATTCGGGACGGAAAAATAACACAAAAGAAGAAAAGTGTCCCAAAATTGATTAAAACGTTAGATTTTGTTCTCCAAAAAATGGCGCAGCTGAGCAGGCTTACTCCCCACGTCGTAGAGCTCTCGGAGAGCTTTCCAACGGTATGCTGTGAGCCGCGTAACTCATTACGGATCAAAAGTTATGGGCACCGGAGCGACGGAGACCTGGTCACAAGCCCCACACCCTTGGTTTGCAGGCCCAGCCTCTATGTGAAGTAAAGTTCTCTTGCCCAAGGTGCCGTGGGATTCGGTAAAAGAAATGTGGTTGATGAAGCATCTTGGCAAGCTTTATTGGGGAAAAAATTGAAAAGTGGGGTGCAACACGAGGACTTCCCAGGGTGTCACCCATCCTAGTACTACTCTCGTCCAAGCACGCTTAACTTTGGAGTTTTGATAGGATTTGGTGCATTAGTGCTGGTATGATCGCACCCATCATGTTTAGGGCACAATTTCTTTATATGTTGATTGTTCACAGTCCCAACCCAAAGAGATGGCCCATTCAAATGGCCCAATGGGCTTAACGACAACCGATCCGCTTCAACAATGCAGCATCCTCGCAAGACGTGTTATCGACGCGTTGTAGGGAACTCTAATGTCCAGCGAGTGAGGTTGTCGTCCTTTTAACAACTCACGACGTACGATTTGGGACGAAAAAACAGAGCAAAAGAAGAAAAGAGCCCAAAAATTGATAAAAATGTTCAATTTTGGGCTCCAAAAATGGGCGCAGCTGAGCAAGCTTGCTGCCCCTGTCGTAGAGCTCTCGAAGAGCTTTCCAACGGTATACTGTGCGCTGCGTAACTCCTTATGGATCAAAAGTTATGGGCGCCGGAGTGACGGAGACCTGGTCACAAGCCCAACGCCATCGGTTTGCGGGCCCAGCCTCTACGCGAAGTGAAGTTGTCTTGCCCAATGTGCTGTGGGATTCAATAATAGAAATGTGGTGGATAAAATATCCTGGCAACCCTAACCAGGGGAAAAAAATGGAAAAGAGGGGTGCAACACAAGGACTTCCCAGGGGCTCACCCATCCTAATACTGCTCTCACCCAATCACGCTTAACTTCGGAGTTCTAATAGGATCCGGTGCATTTGTGCTGGTATGATCGCACCCGTCATGTTGAGGGCACAATTCCTTTATGTGTTGACGGTTCACAGTCCCAGCCCAGGGAGATAGCCTATTCAAAAGGCCCAATGGGCTTAACGACAACCCATCCGCATCAACAACCCGGCATCCTCGCAAGACATGATATCGACTCGTTGTAGGGCCCTCTAATGTCCCACAAGTTAGGTTGTCGCCCTTTTAGCCGCTCACAACGTACGATTCGGGACGGTAAAACAGAGCAAAAGAAGAAAAGTGGCCTGAAACTGATGAAAACGCTCATTTTTAGGCTGCAAAAATTGGTGCAGCCGAGCAGGCTTGCTGCCCCAGTCGTAGAGCTCTCGGAGAGCTTTCTAACGGTATGCTGTGCCTTGTGTAACTCCTTACGGATCAAAAGTTATGGGCTCCAGAGCGATGGATACCTGGTGACAAACCCTACGCCCTCGGTTTACGGGTCTAGCTTCTACCTGAAGTGAATTTGTCTTGCCCAAGGTGCCGTAGGATTCTGTAATAGAAATTTGATGGATTAAGTATCTTGGCAACCTTAACCGTGGCAAAAAAAATTGAAAAGGGGGTACAACAAGAGGACTTCCCAGAGGGTCACCCATCCTAGTACTACTCTCGCCCAAGCACGCTTAACTTCGGAGTTCTTATGGGATTCGATGCATTAGTGCTGGTATGATCGCACCCGTCATGTTAAGGGCACAATTCCTTTATATGTTGACGGTTCACAGTCCCAGCCCAGAGAGATGGCCCATCCAAAAGGCCCAATGGGCTTAACGACAACCCATCCGCTTCAACAACGCTGCTTCCTCCCAAGACGTGATATCGATGTCTTGTAGGGCCCTCTAATGTCCCGCGAGTAAGGTTGTCGTCCTTTGAATAGCTCACGACGTACTATCCGGGACAGAAAAACAGAGCAAAAGAAAAAATGTGGACCAAAACTGATGAAAACATTCTATTTTGGTCTCCAAAAAGAGGCACAGCCGAGGAAGCTTGGTGCCCCCGTCGTAGAATTGTCGGAGAGCTTTCCAACGGTATGCCGTGCACTGTGTAATTCCTTACTAATCAAAACTTATAGGCACCGGAGCAACAGAGACCTGATCACAAGCCCCACGCCCTCGGTTTGCGAGCCCAGCCTCTACGTGAAGCCATGTTTTATTGCCCAAGGTGCTGTGGAATTGGGTAATAGAAATGTGGTGGATAAAGTATCTTGGCAACCCTAACCAGGGCAAAAAAAATTGAAAAGGGGGGTGCAACACGAGGACTTCCCAATGGGTCAACCATCCTAGTACTACTCTCGCCCAAGCACGCTTAACTTCAGAGTTCTGATGGGATCCGCTGCATTAGAGCGGGTATGATCGCACCCGTCATGTTGGGGGCACAATTCCTTTATATTTTGGCGTTTCACAATCCCAGCCAAGAGAGATGGCCCATTCAAAAGGCCCAACGGGCTTAACGACAACCCATCCGCTTCAACAACGCAGCATCCACGCAAGCGTGATATCGACGCATTGTAGGGCCCTCTAATGTCCCGCATGTAAGGTTGTCGTC
The DNA here is from genome assembly GCA_037974665.1 of Ehretia macrophylla. Lineage (NCBI taxonomy): Eukaryota > Viridiplantae > Streptophyta > Magnoliopsida > Boraginales > Ehretiaceae > Ehretia > Ehretia macrophylla. Next base: position 15,758,060 of record CM075764.1, on the reverse strand, counting down.
CTTTTAACAGCTCACGACGTACGATCCGGGATGGAAAAACAGCAAAAAAAGAAGAAAAGTTGCCCGATACTGATGAAAACGTTTGATTTTGGCCTCCAAAAACTAGCACAGCCGAGTAGGCTTGCAACCCCCCGCCGTAGAGCTCACGGAGATCTTTCCAACAGTATGCTGTGCACCTCGTAACTCCTTACGGATCAAAAGTTATAGGCGCCGGACCGATGGAGACCTAGTCATAAGCCCTACGCCCTCGGTTTGCGGGCCCAGCCTCTACAACAAGCGATATTTTCTGGCCCAAAGTGCCGTGGGATTGGGTAATAGAAATGTGGTGGATAAAGTATCTTGGCAACCCTAACCAGGGCAAAAAAAATTGAAAAGGGGGGTGCAACACGAAGACTTTCCACGGGGTTACCTATCCTAGTACTACTCTTGCCCAAGCACGCTTAACTTCAGAGTTCTGATGGGATTCGGTGCACTGGTGCTGGAATGATCGCACCCGTCATGTTGTGGGCACAAATCCTTTATGTGTTGATGGTTCACAGTCCCAGCCCAGAAAGATAGGCCATTCAAAAGGCCCAATAGGCTTAACGACAACTCATCCGATTCAACAACGCGGCATCCTCGCAAGACATGATACTGACGCGTTGTAGGGCCCACTAATGTGCCGCTAGTTAGGTTGTCGTCCTTTTAACAGCTCACGACATATGATCTGGTACTGAAAAATAGAGCAAAAGGAGAAAACATTCCATTTTGAGCACCAAAAAAGTCACAGCCAAGCAAGCTTGCTACCCCTGTCGTTGAGCACTCGGAGAGCTTTACAACGGTATGTTGTGCACCGCGTAACTCCTTACAGATCTAAAGTTATGGGCACCGGAGCGACGAAGACCTAGTCTCAAGCCCCACGCCCTCGGTTTGCGGGCCCAGCCTCTATGTGAAGTGAAGTTTTCTTGCCCAAGGAGCCATGGGATTCAGTAATAGAAATGTGATGGATAAAGTATTCTGGCAACCCTAACCGTGGCAAAAAAAATTGAAAATGTGGGTGCTACACGAGGACTTCCCAGGGGGTCACCCATCCTAGTACTACTCTTGCCCAAGCGCGCTTAACTTCGGAGTTCGGATGGGATCCGGGGCATTAGTGCTGGTATGATCACGCCCGTCATGTTGAGGGCACAGTTCCTTTATACGTTGATGGTTCACAGTCCCAGCCCAGAGAGATGGCCCATTCAAAAAGCCCAATGGGCTTAACGATAACCCATCCGCTTCAACAATTTAGCATCCTCGCAAGATGTGCTATTGAGGCATTGTAGAGCCCTCTAATGTCCAGCTAATAAGGTTGTCGTCCTTTTAACAGCTCACGACGTGCGATTCGGGACGAAAAATCAGAGCAAAAGAAGAAAAGTGGCCCAAAACTGATGAAAACGTTTGAGGCTCCAAAATGGGCACAGCAGAGCAGGCTTGCTACCCCCATCGTAGAGCTCTCAGAGAGATTTCCAACGGTATGCTATGCGCCGCATAACTCCTTATGGATCAAAAGATATGGGCACCGGAGCGACGGAGACTTGGTCATAAGCCCTACGCCCTCGGTTTGCGGGCCCAGACTCTACGTGAAGCGAAGTTTTCTTGCCCATGGTGCCATTGGATTCGGTAATTTGGATAAAGTATTTTGGCAACCCTAACCGGTGCAAAAAAAATTGAAAAGGGGCATAGAACATGAGGACTTCCCAGTGGGTCACCCATCCTAGTACTACTCTCGCCCATGCACGCTTAACTTTGGAGTTCTGATGGGATCCGATGCATTAGTGCAGGAATGATCGCACCCGTCAAGTTGTGGGCACAAATCCTTTATGTGTTGACGGTTCACAGTCCCAACCCAGAGAGGCGGGCCATTCAAAAGGCCCATTGGGCTTAATGACAACTCATCCGCTTGAACAACGTGGCATTCTCGCAAGACGTGATATTGACGTATTGTAGGGCCTACTAATGTCCCGTTAGTTAGGTTGTCGTCCTTTTAACAGCACACAACGTACGATTCGAGACAGAAAAATAAAGCAAAAGTAGAAAAGTGGCCTGAAACTGATGAAAATGTTCGATTTTGTGCTAAAAAAAATGGCGTAGCCGAGCAGGCTTGCTGCCCCCATCGTAGAGCTCGCGGAGAGCTTTCCAATTGTATGTTGTGGGCCGCGTAACTCCGTACGGATCAAAATTTATGGGCACCAGAGCGACGGAGACCTAGTCACAAGCCCTAAGCCCTCGGTTTGCGGGCCCAGCCTCTACGTGAATCGAAGTTGTCTTGCCCAAGGTGCCGTGGGATTCGGTAATAGAAATGTGGTGGATAAAGTATGTTGGCAACCCTAACCAGGCCCAAAAAAAATTGAAAAGGGGGGAAGGGCAACACGAGGACTTCCTAGGGGGTCACCCATCCTAGTACTACTCTCGCCCAAGCACGCTTAACTTTGGAGTTTTGATGGGATTTGGTGCATTAGTGCTGGTATGATCGCACCCGCCATGTTGTGGGCACAAATCCTTTATGTGTTGATGGTTAACAGTCCCAGCCAAGAGAGATGGCCCATTCAAAAGGCCCAATGGGCTTAACGACAACCCATCCACTTTAACTGCGCAGCATCCTTGCAAGACGTGATATTGACACGTTGTAGGGCCCTATAATATCCTACGAGTTAGGTTGTCATCCTTTTAACAGCTCACGACGTACGATCCGGGACAAAAAACCAGAGCAAAAGAAGAAAAGTGGCCCGAAACTGATGAAAACATTCAATTTTGGGCTCCAAAAATGGGCGTAGCCAAGCAGGCTTGCTGCCCCCATCGCAGAGCTCTTGGAGAGATTTCCAACGGTATGCTGTGCACCGCGGAACTCTTTACAGATCAAAATTTATGGGCACCGGGGCGACGGAGACCTGGTGACAAGCCCTACGCCCTTGGTTTACGGGCCCAGCCGCTACATGAAGTGAAGTTGTCTTGCCCAAGGTGCCGTGTGATTTGGTAATAGAAATATGGTGGATAAAGTATCTTGGCAACCCTAACCGGAGTAAAAAAAAATTGAAAAGGGGGGTGCAACACGAAGACTTCCCAGGGGGTCACCCATCCTAGTACTACTCTGGCCCAAGCACACCTAACTTCGGAGTTCTGATGGGATCCGGTGCATTAGTGCTGGTATGATCGCACCCGCCATGTTGAGCGCACAATTCCTTTATATGTTGACGGTTCACTGTCCCAGCACAGAGAGATGGCCCATTCAAAAGGCCCAATGGGCTTAACGGCAACCCATCCGCTTCAACAACGTAGCTTCCTCGCAAGACGTGATATCGATGTGTTGTAGGGCCCTCTAATGTCCCGCGAGTAAGGTCGTCGTCCTTTTAACAGCTCACGACGTACGATCCGGGACGGAAAAACAAAGCAAAAGAAGAAAAGTGGCCTAAAAATGATGAAAAAGTTCAATTTTGGGCTCCAAAAATGGGCACAGCCGAGCAAGCTTGGTGGCCCAATCATAGAGCTCTCGGAGAGCTTTCCAACGGTGTGCTGTGCGCCGTGTAACTCCTTACGGATGAAACGTTATGGGCATCGGAGCGACGGAGACCTAGTCACAAGCCCAGCCTCTACGTTAAGGCATGTTTTCTTGCCCAAGGTCCCATGGGATTCGGTAATAGAAATGTGGTGGATAAAGTATATTGGCAACCCTAACCAGGGCAAAAAAAATTGAAAAGGGGGGTGCAACACGAGGACTTCCATAGGGGTCACCCATCCTAGTACTGCTCTCGCAAAAACACGCTTAACTTCGGAGTTCTGATGGGATCCGGTGCATTAGTGCTGGTATGATCGCACCCGTCATGTTGTGGGCACAAATCCTTTATGTGTTGACAGTTCACAGTCCCAACCCAGAGACATGGGCCATTCAAAAGCCCAATAGGCTTAACGGCAACCCATCTGCTTCAACAACGCGGCATCCTCGCAAGACGTGATAATGACGCATTGTAGGGCCCACTAATGTCCCGCTAGTTAGGATGTCGTCCTTCTTAACAGCTCACGACATATGATCCGGGATGGAAAAATCGAGCAAAAGAAGAAAAGTAGCCCAAAACTAATGAAAAAGTTCAATTTTGTGCTCCAAAACTAGGCACAGCCGAGCAAGCTTGCTGCCCCCTTCGTAGAGCTCTCGGAGAGCTTTCCAACGGTATGCTGTGCGCCACGTAACTCTTTATGGATCAAAAGTTATGTTCACCGGAGCGACGGAGACCTAGTCCCAAGCCCTACGCCCTCGGTTTGCGGGCCCAGCCTCTACGGGAAGCGAAGTTGTCTTACCCAAGGTGCTGTGGGAGTCGGTAATAGAAATGTGGTAGATAAAGTATCTTGGCAACCTTAACCGGGGTAAAAAAAATTGAAAAGGGTGGTGCAACACAAGGACTTCCCAGGGGGTCACCCATCCTAGTACTACTCTCGCCCAATCATGCTTAACTTTGGAGTTCTGATGGGATCCGGTGCATTAGTGCAGGCATGATCGCACCCATCATGTTGTGGGCACAAATCCTTTATGTGTTGACGGTTCACAGTCCCAACCCAGAGAGATAGGCTATTCAAAAGGCCCGATGGGCTTTACGACAACCCATCCGCTTCAACAACGCAGCATCCTCACAAGACATGATATCGATGCATTTTAGGGCCCTCTAATGTCCCGCGAGTTAGGTTGTCGTCCTTTTCACAACTCACGACGTATGATCCGGGACGGAAAAACAGACCACAAGAAAAAAATTAGCCTGAAACTATGAAAAGGTTTGATTTTGGACTCCAAAAACGGGCGCAGATGAGCAGGCTTGCTACCCCTGTCGTAGAGCTCTCAAAGAGCTTTCCAACGGTATGCTGTGTGACGCATAACTCCTTACGGATCAAAAGTTATGGGCACCGAAGCGACGGAGACCTGGTCACAAGCCCCATGCCCTCGGTTTGCAGGCCCAGCCTCTACGTGAAGTGAAGTTGTCTTGCCCAAGGTGCCGTGGGATTCGGTAATAGAAATGTGGTGGATAAAGTATCATGACAACCCTAAACGGGCCAAAAAAAATTGAAAAGGGGGGTGCAACACGAGGACATCCCAGGGGGTTACCCATCATAGTACTACACTTGCTCAAGCACGCTTAACTTCGGAATTCTGATGGGATTCGGTGCATTAGTGCTGGTATGATCGCACCCGTCATGTGGAGGTCACAATTTCTTTATTTGTTAACGGTTCACAGTCCCAGCCTAAATGGCCCATTCAAAAGTCCCAATGGGCTTAATGACAACCCACCTGCTTCAATAACGCAGCTTCCACACATGACGTGATATTGATGTGTTGTACGGCCCTCTAATGTCCCGTGAGTAAGGTTGTCGTCCTTTTAACAGCTTATGACGTTCGATCCGGGACGGAAAAACAAAGCAAAAGAAGAAAAGTGGCCCAAAACTGATGAAAACATTCAATTTTGGGCTCCAAAAAGGGGCACAAGTGAGTAGGCTTGCAGTCCCCATCGTAGAGCTCTCAGAGAGCTTTCCAACGGTTTGTTGTGCGCTGCGTAACTCCTTACGGATCAAAAGTTATGGGCACCGGAGTGACGGAGACCTGGTCATAATCCCTACCCCCTCGGTTTGCGAGCCCAGCCTCTACGTGAAGCCATGTTTTCTTGCCCAAGGTGCCGTCGGATTGGGTAATAGGAATGTGGTGGATAAAGTATCTTGGCAACCTTAACCAGGGTAAAAAAAAATTTGAAAAGGTGGGTACAACACAAGGACTTCCCAGGGGATCACGCATCCGAGTGCTACTCTTGCCCAAGCACACTTAACTTCAGAGTTCTGATGGGATCCGGTGCATTAGTGCTGATATGATCGCACCCGTCAAGTTGAGGGCACAATTCCTTTATGTGTTAACGATTCACAGTCCCAGCCCAGAGAGATAGCCCATTGAAAAGGCCCAATGGGCTTAACGACTACGCATCTGCTTTAACGACGCAGCATCCTCGCAAGACATGACATCGATGTGTTGTAGGGCCCTCTAATGTCCCGCGAGTAAGGTTGTCGTGCTTTTAACAGCTCACGACGTACGATCCGGGATGGAAAAACAGAGCAAAAGAAGAAAAATGGCCCAAAACTGATGAAAATGTTCGATTTTGGGCTCCAAAAATTTGTACAGCCAAGTAGGCTTGCTGCCCCCGTCGTAGATCTCTTGGAGAGCTTTCCAACGGTATATTGTGCGTCGCGTAACTCCTTACGTATCAAAATTTATGAGCACTAGAGTGGCGGAGACCTGGTCATAAGCCCTACGCCCTCAGTTTACGGGCCGAGCCCCTATGTGAAGTGAAGTTGTCTTGCCCAAGGTGCCGTGGGATTCGGTAATAGAAATGTGGTAGATAAGGTATCTTGGGAAGCCTAAGTGGGGCAAAAAAAGTGGAAAAGGGGGGTGCAACACGACGGCTTCCTAGGGGGTCACCCATCCCATTACAACTCTCGGCCAAGCATATTTAACTTCGGAGTTTTGATGGTATCCGGTGCATTAATGCTGGTATGATCGCAGCCGTCATGTTGAGGGCACAATTCCTTTATATGTTGACGGTTCACAGTCCCAGCCCAGAGAGATGGCCCATTCAGAAGGCCCAATGGGCTTAACGAAAACCCATCTGCTTCAACAACGCATCATCCTCGCAAGACATGATATCGACGCGTTGTAGGGCCCTCTAATGTCCCGCAAGTAAGGTTGTCGTCCTTTTAACCGCTCACGACGTACGATCCGGGACAGAAAAACAAAGCAAAAGAAGAAAAATGCCCCAAAACTAATGAAAACGTTAGATTTTGTGCTCGAAAAAGGGGCACAGCCGAGCAGGTTTGCTTCCCCCGTCGTAGATCTCTCAGAGAGCTTTCTAACGGTATGTTGTACGCCGCGTAACTCCATACGGATCAAAAGTTATGGGCACCGGAGCGACGGAGACCTGGTCACAAACGCTACGCCCTCGGTTTGTGGGCCTAGCCTCTACGTGAAGCGAAGTTGTCTTGCCCAATGTGCCGTGGGATTCGGTAATAGAAATGTGGTGGGTAAAGTATCATGGCAACCCTAAACGGGCCAAAAAAAATTGAAAAAGAGGGTGCAACACGAGGACTTCCCAGGGGGTCACCCATCCTAGTACTACTCTCGCGCAACTTTGGAGTTCTGATGGGATCCGGTGCATTAGTTCTGGTATGATCACACCCGTCATGTTGAGGGCACAATTCCTTTATATGTTGACAATTCACAGTCCCAGCCCAGAGAGATGGCCCATTCAAAAGGCCAAATAGGCTTAACGACAACCCATCCGCTACAACAACACAGTATCCTCGCAAGACGTGATATCGACGTGTTGTAGGGCCCTCTAATGTCTTGCAAGTAAGGTTGTCGTCCTTTTAATAGCTCACGACGTACGATCCTGGATGAAAAATAGAGCAAAAGAAGAAAAGTGGCCCAAAACTGATGAAAACGTTCAATTTGGTCTCCAAAAACAGGCACAGCCAAGTAGGCTTGCTGCCCCCATTGTAGAGCTCTCGGAGAGCTTTCCAACGGTATGTTGCTGCGTTACTACTTACAGATCAAAAGTTATAGGTTCTGGAGCGACGAAGACCTAGTCCTAAGCCCTACGCCCTCGGTTTGCTGGCCTAGCCTTTATGTGAAGCCATGTTTTCTGTCCCAAGGTGCCGTGGGATTCGGTAATACAAATGTGGTGGATAAAGTATCTTGGCAACCCTAACCAAGGCAAAAAAAATTTAAAAGAGGGGTACAACACGAGGACTTCCCAAGGGGTCACCCATCCTAGTACTACTCTCGCCCAAGCACGCTTAACTTTGGAGTTCTTATGGGATCCGATGCATTAGTGGAGGTATGATCGCAGCCGTCATGTGGTGGGCACAAATCTTTTATGTGTTGACGGTTCACAGTCCCAGCCCAGAGAGAAGGGCCATTCAAAAGGCCCAATGGGCTTAATGACAACCCATCCGCTTCAACAACATGGCATCCTCGCAAGACGTTATATTAACGCATTGTAAGGCCCACTAATGTCCCGCTAGTTAGGTTGTCGTCCTTTTAACAGCTCACGACGTACGATACGGTACGGAAAAAAAAAGCAAAAGTAGAAAAGTGGCCCGAAACCTGGGAAAACGTTCGATTTAGGCTCCAAAAAGGGTCACAGTCGAGCCAGCTTGCTACCCCCGTCATAGAGCTCTTGGAGAGCTTTGCAATGGTATGCTGTGCACCGCGTAACTCCTTACGGATCAAAAGTTATGGGCATCGGAGCGACGGAGACCTAGTCACAAGCCCTACGCCCTAGGTTTGCGGGCCCGGACTCTACTTTAAGCGAAGTTGTCTAGCCCAAGGTGCATTGGGATTCGGTAATAAAAATGTGGTGGATAAAGTATCTTGACAACCCTAATTGGGGCAAAAAAAATTAAAAAGTGGGGTGCAACACGAGGACTTCCCAAGGGGTCACACATCCTAGTACTACTCTCACCCAAGCACGCTTAACTTCGGAGTTCTGATGGGACCCGGTGCATTAGTGCTGGCTTGATCGCACCCGTCAAGTTGTGGGCACAAATCCTTTATGTGTTGAAGGTTCACAGTCCTAACCCAGAGAGATGGGCCCTTCAGAAGGCCCAATGAGCTTAACGACAACCTATCTGCTTCAACAACGCGGCATCCTCGCAAGATATGATATCGACGCGTTGTAAGGCCCACTAATGTACCGCTAGTTAGGTTGTCGTCCTTTTAACAGCTCACGACGTACGATCCGGGACGGAAAAACATAGCTAAAGTAGAAAAGTGGCCCAAAACTGATGAAAATGTTCGAATTTGTGCTCCAAAAAATGGCATAGCCGAGTAGGCTTGTTGCGTATATCGTAGAGCTCTCGGAGAGCTTTCGAACGGTATGTTGTGCGTCGCGTAACTCCTTACGGATCAAAAGTTATGAGCACCGGAGCGACGAAGATCTGGTCACAAGCCATAGGCCCTTGGTTTACGGGCCCAACCTCTACGTGAAGCGAAGTTGTCTTGCCCAAGGTGCCGTGTGATTTGGTAATAGAAATATGGTGGATAAAGTATCTTGGCAACCCTAACCGGGGCAAAAAAAAATTGAAATAGGGGCTGCAACACGAGGACTTCCCAGGGGGTTACCCATCCAAGTACTATTCTCGCCCAAGCATGCTTAACTTCGGAGTTCTGATGGGATCTGGGGCATCAGAGCTAGTATGATCGCACCAGTCATGTTGAGGGCACAATTACTTTATATGTTGACGGTTCACAGTCACAACCCAGAGAGATGGCCCATTCAAAAGGCCCAATGGGCTCAACGACAACCCATCCGCTTCAACAACGCAGCATCCTCACAAGACGTTATATCGACGCGTTGTGGGGCCCTCTAATGTCTGCGAGTAAGGTTGTCGTCCTTTTAACAGCTCACGACATACGATTCGGGACGGAAAAACAAAGCAAAAGAAGAAAAGTGGCCCAAAACTAAAGAAAATGTTCGATTTTGGGCTCGAAAAAGGGGTACAACCGAGCAGGCTTGCTGACCCGGTCGTAAAGCTCTCGGAGAGCTTTCCAACGGTTTGTTGGACGTAGCGTGACTCTTCACGGATCAAAAGTTATGGGTACCAGAGCGACGGAGACCTGGTCACAAGACCTACGCCCTCGGTTTGCAGGCCGAGCCACTACGTGAAGCGAAGTTGTCTTGCCCAAGGTGCTGTGGGATTCGGTAATAGAAATATGGTGGATAAAGTATCTTGGCAAACCTAACCTGGGGAAAAAAATTTGAAATAGGGGTGCAACACAAGGACTTCCCAAGGGTTCACCCATCCTAGTACTACTCACGCCCAAGCACGCTTAACTTCAGAGTTCGGATGGGATCCGGTGTATTAGTGCTGGTATGATCGCACCCGTCATTTTGAGGGCACAATTCCTTTATGTGTTGACGGTTCACAATCCAAGCCCAGAGAGATAGCCCATTCAAAAGGCCCAATGGGCTTAACGACAACCCATCCACTTCAACAACGCGGCATCCTCACAAGACGTGATATCGACGCATTGTAGTGCTCTCTAATGTCATGCAAGTTAGGTTGTCATCCTTTTAACAGCTCACTACATACGATCCGGGACGAAAAAACTGAGCAAAAGAAGAAAAGTGGCCCAAAACTGATGAAAATGTTTGATTTTGGGCTCCAAAAATGGGCGCAGCCGAGCAGGCTTACTACCCTCGTCATAGAGCTCTCGAAGAGCTTTCCAACGGTATGTTGTGCGCCACGTAACTTCCTACATATCAAAAGTTATGGTCACCGGAGTGACGGAGACCTGGTCACAAGCCCTACGCCCTCGGTTTGTGGGCCCAGCCTCTACGTGAAGCGAAGTTGTCTTGCCCAAGGTGCTGTGGGATTCAGTAATCGAAATGTGGTGGATAAAGTAAATCGGCAACCCTAACCGGGGCAAAAAAAATTGAAAAGGGGGGTGCAACACCAGGACTTTCCAGGAGGTCACCCATCCTAGTACTACTCTCGCCCAAGCGCGCTTAACTTCGGAGTTCTAATGGGATCCGGTGCATTAGTGCTGGTAGGATCGCACCCGTCATGTTGAGGGAACAATTCCTTTATATTTTGACGGTTCACTGTCTCAGCCTAGAGAGATGGCCCACTCAAAAGGCCCAATAGGCTTAACGACAACTCATCCGCTTCAACAACGCAACATCCTCGCAAGACGTGATATCGACGTATTGTAGGGCCCTCTAATGTCCCACGAGTAAGGTTGTCGTCCTTTAAACAGCTCACAACGTATGGTCCGGTATAGAAAAACAGAGCAAATGGAGAAAAATGGCCCAAAATTGATGAAAGCGTTCAATTTTGGGCACCAAAAAGGGGCACAGCAAAGCTGGCTTGCTGCCCCCGTCGTACAGCTCTCGGAGAGCTTTCTAACGGTATGCTTTGCGCCGCGTAACTCCTTACGGATCAAAAGTTATGGGCACCAGAGCAACAAAGACCTAGTCACAAGCCCTACGCCCTCGGTGCGCGGGCCCAACCTCTACGTGAAGCAACGTTTTCTTGCCCAAGGTGCCGTGGGATTAGGTAATAGAAATGGGGTGGATAAACTATCTTGGCAACCATGACCGGGGCAAAAAAAATTGAAAATGGGGATGCAACACGAGGACTTCCCAGGGGGTCACCCATCTTAGTACTACTCTCACCCAAGCACGCTTAACTTCAGAGTTCTGATGGGATCCGATGCATTAGTGCGGGTATGTTCGCACCCGTCATGTTGTGGGCACAAATCCTATATGTGTTGACAGTTCATCGTCCCAGCCTAAAGAGATAGGCCATTCAAAAGGCCCAATGGGCATAACGACAACCCATCCGCTTCAACAACGCGACATCATCGCAAGATTGGATATCGATGCATTAAAAGGCCCTCTAATGTCGCACTAGTTAGGTTGTCGTCCATTTAACAACTCACGACGTACGACCCGGGACGGAAATATAGAGCAATAGAGGAAAAGTTGCCCGAAACTAATGAAAATGTTAGATTTTGGGCTCCAATAATTGGCACAGTCGAGCAGGCTTGTTGGCCCGTCGTAGAGCTCTAAGAGAGCTTTCCAACGATATGTTGTGCATCGCGTAACTTCTTACAAATCAAAAGTTATAGGCACCGGAGCGACGGAGACCTGGTCCCAAGCCCGATGCCCTCGGTTTACATGCCCAGCCTCTACATGAAGCGAAGTTGTCTTGCCCAAGGTACTGTGGGATTCGGTAATAGAAATTTTGTGGATAAAGTATCTTGGCAACCCTAACAGAGGCAAAAAAAATTGAAAAGGGGGGTACAACACGAGGACTTCCCAGGGGGTCACCTATTCTAGTACTACTCTCGCCCAAGCACGCTTAACTTCGAAGTTCTAATGGCATCCGGTGCATTAGTGCTGGTAGGATGGCACCCGTCATATTGAGGGCACAATTCCTTTATGTGTTGACGGTTCACAGTCCCAGCCCAGAGAGTTAGCCCATTCAAAAGGCCCAATGGGCTTAACGACAACCTATCCGCTTCAACAATGCGGCATCCTCGCAAGACGTGATATCGACGCATTGTAGTGCCCTCAAATATCCCGCAAGTTAGGTTGTCGTCCTTTTAATCGCTCACGATGTACGATCTGGGACGAAAAAACAGAGCAAAAGAAGAAAAGTGGCCCAAAATTGATCAAAACATTTGATTTTTGGCTCCAAAAATGAGCGCTACCTAGCAGGCTTGCTACCCCGTCATAAAGCTCTCGGAGAGCTTTCCAACGGTATGCTGTGTGCCGCGTAACACCTTACCGATCAAAAGTTATGGGCACCGGAGCGACGGAAACCTGGTCACAAGCCCTACGCCCTCGGTTTACGAGCGCAGCCTCTACGTGAAGCGAAGTCGTATTGCCCAAGGTGCCGTTTGATTCGGTAATAGAAATGTGATGGATAAAGTATCTTGGCAACCCTAACCGGGGCAAAAAAAATTGAAAAGGGGGGTGCAACACGAGGACTTCCCAGGGGACACCCATTCTAGTACTACTCTCGCCCAAGCACGCTTAACTTCGAAGTTCTAATGGGATCCGGTGCATTAGTGCTGGTAGGATCGCACCCGTCATGTTAAGGGAACAATTCCTTTTTATTTTGACGGTTCACAGTCCCAGCCCAGAGAGATGGCCCATTCAAAAGGCCCAATGGGCTTAACGACAACACATCTACTTCAACAATGCAACATCCTCCCAAGACGTGATATCGACGTGTTGTAGGGCCTTCTATTGTCCCGCGAGTTAGGTTGTCATCCTTTTAACTGCTCACGACATACAATCCGGGACAGAAAAATAGAGCAAATGATGAAAAATGGCCCAAAATTGATGAAAGCGTTCAATTTTGGTCTCCAAAAAGGGGCACAGTCGGGCAGGCTTGCTGCCTCCATCGTAGAGCTCTCGGAGAGCTTTTCAACGGTATGCATTGCGCCGCGTAACCCCTTACGGATCAAAAGTTATGGGCACCGGAGCAATAGAGACCTAGTCACAAGCCCTACGCCCTAGGTTTGTAGGCCCAACCTCTACGTGAAGCGATGTTTTCTTACCCAAGGCGCCGTGGGATTGGGTAATAGAAATGTGGTGGATAAAGTATCTTGGCAACCCTAACCAGGGCAAAAAAAATTGAAAAGGGGGAAGCAACACGAGGACTTCCCAAGGGGTAACCCATCCTAGTACTACTCTCACCCAAGCATGCTTAACTTCGGAGTTCTGATGGGATCCGGTGCATTAGTGCTGGTATGTTCGCACCTGGCACAAATCCTATATGTGTTGATGGTTCATAGTCCCAGCCCAAGGAGATGGGCCATTCAAAAGGCCCAATGGGCATAACGACAACCCATCAACTTCAACAACGCGGCATCCTCGCAAGATGTGATATCGACGCATTGTAAGGCCCTCTAATGTCCCGCTAGTTAGGTTGTCGTCCTTTTAACAGCTCACGACGTACGATCCGGGACGGAAAAACAGAGCAATAGAGGAAAAGTTGCCCAAAACTTATGAAAATGTTCGATTTTGGGCTCCAAAAAATGGCACAGCCGAGCAGGTTTATTGCCCCCGTCGTAGAGCTCTCTTAGAGCTTTCCAACGATATGCTGTGCGCCACGTAACTCCTTACGGATCAAAGGTTATGGGCACCGGAGCGACGGAGACCTGGTCACAAGCCCTACGCCCTCGGTTTATGGGCCTAGCCTCTACATGAAGCGAAACTGTCTTGCCCAAGGTGCCATGAGATTCGGTAATAGAAATGTGGTGGATAAAGTACCTCAGCAACCCTAACCGAGGCAAAATAAATTGACAAGGGGGGTGCAACACAAGGCCTTCCAAGGGGGTCACCCATCCTAGTACTACTCTTGCCCAAGCATGCTTAACTTCGGAGTTCTGATTGGATCTGGTGCATTAGTGCTGGTATGATCGTACTCGTCATATTGAGGGCACAATTCCTTTATATGTTGACGGTTCACAGTCCTAGCCCAGAGAGATGGCCCATTCAAAAGGTCCAAAGGGTTTAACGACAACCCATCCGCTTTAACAACGCACCATCCTCATAAGACGTGATATCGATGCGTTGTAGGGCTCTCTAATGTCCTGTGAATAAGGTTGTCGTCTTTTTACAGCTCACGATGTACGATTCGAGACAAAAAAACAAAGCAAAAGAATAAAAGTGGCCCAAAACTGATGAAAACGTTCGATTTTGGGTTTCAAAAATTGGCACAGCCGAGCAAGCTTGCTGCCCTGTCGTAGAGCTCTCGGAGATCTTTCCAACGGTAAGCTGTGCGCCGCGTAACTCCTTAAAGATCAAAAGTTATGGGCACCGTAGCGATGAAGGCCTGGTCACAAGCCCTACTACACCCTCGGTTTATGGGCCCGGCCTCTACGTGAAGCGAAGTTGTCTTGCCCAATGTGTTGTGGGATTCGGTAATATGAATGTGGTGGATAAAGTATCTTGGCAACCCTAACCAGGGGAAAAAAAATTGAAAAGGGGGGTGCAACACAAGGACTTCCCAGGGGCCACCCATCCTAGTACTACTCTCGCCCAAGCACGCTTAACTTCGGAGTTCTGATAGGATCCGTCGTATTAGTGCTGGTATGATCGCACCCGTCATATTGAGGGTACAATTCCTTTATGTGTTGATAGTTCACAGTCCTAGCCTAGAGAGATAGCCCATCCAAAAGGCTCAATGGGCTTAACGACAACCCATCCTCTTCAATAACATAGCATCCTCGCAAGGCGTGATATTGACGCGTTGTAGAGCTCTCTAATATCCCGCGAGTTAGGTTGTCGTCCTTTTAACCGCTCACGATATACTATCCGGGACGAAAAAACAGAGCAAAAGAACAAAAGTGGCCCAAAACTGATGAAAACGTTCAATTTTGGGCTCCAAAAATAGGCGCAGCCGAGGAAGCTTACTGTCTCCGTCGTAGAGCTCTCAGAGAGTTTTCCAACGGTTTGCTGTGCACCGCGTAACAACTTACGGATCAAAAATTAGGGCACCAGAGCGATGGAGACCTGGTCACAAGCCCTACGCCCTCGGTTTACGAGCCTAGCCACTACGTGAAGCGAAGTTGTCTTGCCTAAGCTGCCGTGGGATTTGGTAATAGAAATATGGTGGATAAAGCATCTTGCCATGCCTAACCGGGGAAAAAAAATTGAAAGGCGGTGTGCAACACGAGGACTTCCCAAGGGGTCACCTATCCTAGTACTACTCTTGCCCAAGCAAGCTTAACTTCGGAGTTCTGACGGGATACGATGCATTAATACTGGTATAATTGCACCCGTCAAGTTGAGGGAACAATTCCTTTATATTTTGACAGTTCATAGTCTCAGCCTAGAGAGATGGCCCATTCAAAAGGCCCAATGGGCTTAACGACAACCCATCCGCTTCAACAACGCAGCATCCTCGCAAGATGTAATATCGACGTGTTGTAGGCCCCATTAATGTCCCGCGAGTAAGGTTGTCGTCCTTTAAACAGCTCATGACGTACGGTCTGGGATGGAAAAACAGAGCAAAAGAAAAAAAGGTGGCCTAAAATTGATGAAAAGGTTCAATTTTGGTTTCCAAAAAGGGGCACAGCCGAGCAGGCTTGCTGCCCCTATCGTAGAGCTCTCGGAGAGCTTTCCAACGGTATGCTATGCGCCGCGTAACTCCTTACGGATCAAAAGTTATGGACACCGGAGTGACGGAGACCTAGTCACAAGCCCTACGCCATCGGTTTGTGGGCGCAGCATCTACGTGAAGCGATGTTTTCTTGCCCAATGTGCCGTGGGATTGGGTAATGGAAATGTGGTGGATAAAGTATCTTGGCAACCCTAACCAGTGCAAAAAAAATTGAAAATGGGGGTGTAACAGGAGGACTTCCTAGAGGGTCCCCCATCCTAGTACTACTCCCGCCCAAGCACGCTTAACTTCGGAGTTATGATGGGATCCGGTGCATTAGTACTGGTATGATAGCACCCATCATGTCGTCGGCACAAATCTTTTATGTGTTAACGGTTCACAGTCACTGCCCAGAGAGATGGGCCATTCAAAAGGCCCAATGGGCATAATGACAACCCATCCGCTTCAACAACGCGGCATCCTCACAAGTCGTGATATCGACGCATTATAAGGCCCTCTAATGTCTCGCTAGTTAGGTTGTCGTCCTCTTAATAGATCACGACGTGCAATCCGGACCAGAAAAACAGGGCAAAAGAAGAAAAGTTGCCCGAAAGTGATCAAAATGTTCAATTTTGGGATCAAAAAATTGGCACAGTCGAGTAGGGTTGCAGCCCCCGTCATAGAGCTCTCGGAGAGCTTTCCAACGGTATGCTGTGCGCCGCGTAACTCCTTACGGATAAAAAGTTATGGGCACCGGAGCAACGAAGACCTGGTCACAAGACCTACCCCCTCGATTTGTGGGCCCAGCCACTACGTGAAGCGAAGTTGTCTTGCCCAAGGTATCGTGGGATTCGGTAACAGAAATGTGGCAGATAAAGAATCTTGGCAACCCTAACCGGGGCAAAAAAAATTGAAAATGGGGGGTGCAACAAAAGGATTTCCCAGGGGGTCACCCATCCAAGTACTACTCTCGCCCAAGAATGCTTAAATTCGGAGTTCTAATGTGATCCGGTGCATTATTGTTGGTATGATCGCACCCGTCATGTTGTGGGCACAAATCCTTTATATGTTGGCTGTTCACAGTCCCAGCCTAGAGAGATGGCCTATTCAAAAGGCTCAATGGGCTTAACGAGAACCCATCCGCTTCAACAATGCAGCATCCTCGCAAGATGTGATATTGATGCATTGAAGGGCACTCTAATGTTCTGCGAGTTAGGTTGTCGTCCTTTTAACTGCACACGACGTACGATCCGGGACCGAAAAATAGAGCAAAAGAAGAAAAGTCGCCCGAAACTGATGAAAATGTTCAATTTTGGGTTCCAAAAATGGGCGTAGCCGAGTAGGCTTGCTGCCCTCGTCGTAGAGCTCTCAGAGAACTTTCCAACGGTATCCTGTGCGCCGCATAACTCCTTACGGATCAAATGTTATGGGCACCTGATCGACGGAGGCCTGGTCACAAGCCCTACGCCCTCGGTTTGCGGCCCATCCTCTACGTGAAGTGAAGTTGTCTTGCCCAAGGTTCCGTGGGATTCGGTAATAGAAATGTGGTGGATAAAGAATCTTGGCAACCCCAACCGAGGCAAAAGAAATAGAAAAGGGGGTGCAACACAAGGACTTCCCAGGGGGTCACCTATCCTAGAACTACTCTCGCCCAAGTAGACGCTTAACTTCAGAGTTTTGATTGGATTTGGTACATTAGTGCAGGTATGATCGCACCCGTCTTGTTGTGGGCACAAATCCTTTATTTGTTGACAGTTCACTGTCCCAGCCCAAAAAGATAGGCCATTCAAAAGGCCCAATGGGCTTAACGACAACCCAACAGTTGTAGCAACGCAGCATCCTCGCAAGACGTGATATTGACGTATTGTAAGGCCCTCTAATGTCCCGTGAGTTAGGTTGTCGTCCTTTTAATAGCTCACGACGTACGATCCAGGATGAAAAAACAGGGCAAAAGAAGAAAAGTGTGCCAAAACTGCTGAAAACGTTTGATTTTGTGCTCAAAAAATGGGAGCAGCCGAGCAGGATTGCTGCCCTTGTCGTAGAGCTCTCGGAGTGCTTTCCAACGGTGTGTTGTGCACCTCGTAACTCCTTTCGGATCAAAAGTTATGGGCACTGAAGCGACAGAGACCTGGTTACAGGCCCTACGCCCTCGGTTTACGGGCCCAGTCTCTACGTGAAGTGAAGTTGTCTTGCCCAACGTGCCATGGGATTCGGTAATAGAAATGTGGTGGATACAGTATCTTGGCAACCGTATCCGGGGCAAAAAAAATTGAAAAGGGGGGTGCAACACGAAGACCTCCCAAGGGGTCACCCATCCTAGTACTATTCTCGCCCAAGCACGCTTAACTTCAGAGCTCTGATGGGATCCGGAGCATTAGTGATGGTATGATCGCATCCGTCATGTTGAGGGCACAATTCCTTTATGTGTTGACGGTTCACAGTCCCAGCCCAGAGAAATAACCCATTTAAAAGGCCCAATGGGCTTAACGACAACCCATCTACTTCAACAGCGCAGCATCCTCGTAAGACATGATATCGTCGCATTGTAAGGCCCTGTAATATCCCGCGAGTTAGGTTGTCGTCCTTTTAACAGCTCACGACGTACGATCCAAGACGGAAAAACAGAGCAAAAGAAGAAAAGTGGCTCGAAACTGATGAAAACGTTTCATTTTGGGCTCTGAAATTAGGTGCAGCTGAGCAGGATTGCTGCCCCCGTCGTAGAGCTCTCGGAGTGCTTTCCAACAGTATGCTCTAGTCACAAGCCCCACGTCATCGGTTTGCGGGCCCAGCCTCTACGTGAAGCGAATTTGTCTTGCCCAATGTGCCGTGGGATTTGGTAATAGAAATGTGGGGGATAAAGTATCTTGGCAACCCTAACTCAAGCAAAAAAAATTGAAAATGGGGGGTACAACATGAGGACTTTCCAAGTGGTCAACCATCCTAGTACTACTCTCGCCTAAGCATGCTTAACTTCAGAGTTATGATGGGATTTGGTGCATTAGTGATGGTATGATCATACCCGTCATGTTGAGGGTGCAAATCCTATATGTGTTGATGGTTCACGGTCCCAGCCCAGAAAGACGGCCTATTCAAAAGGCCCAAAGGGCTTAACGACAACCCATCCACTTTACCAACATAGCATTCTCGCAGGACGTGATATCGATGCGTTGTAGGGCCCTCTAATGTTCTGCGAGTTAGGTTGTCGTCCTTTTAACAGCTCACGACGTACAATCCGAGACAGAAAAATAGAGCAAAAGAAGAAAAGTGGCCTGAAACTGATGAAAACATTCAATTTTGGACACCAAAAACGGGCACAGCAAGGTAGGCTTGCTACCCCCGTCATAGAGCTCCCGGAGAGCTTTCCAACGGTATGCTGTGCGCCACGTAATTCCTGACGAATCAAAAGTTATGGGCACCGGAGCGACGAAGACCTGGTCACAAGCCCTACGCCCTCGGCTTGCGGTCCCAGCCTCTACGTGAAGTGAAGTTGTCTTGCCCAAGGTGCCGTGGGATTCGGTAATAGAAATGTGCTAGATAAAGTATCTTGGCAACCCTATTCGGGGCAAAAAAAATTGAAAAGGGGGGTGCAACACGAAGACTTCCCAAGGGGTCACCCATCCTAGTACTATTCTCGCCCAAGCACGCTTAACTTCAGAGCTCTGATGGGATCCGGAACATTAGTGCTGGTATGATTGCACCCGTCATGTTGTGGGCACAAATCCTTTAAGTGTTGACAGTTCACAGTCCCAACCCAGAGAGATGGCCCATTCAAAAGGTCCAATGGGCTTAACGACAACCCATCTACTTCAACAACGTAGCATCCTCGTAAGACTTGATATCGACGCGTTGTAGGGCCCTGTAATATCATGCAAGTTAGGTTGTCGTCCTTTTAACAGCTCATGACGTACGATCCAGAACGGAAAAACAGAGCAAACAAAGAAAATTAGCCTCGAAACTGATGAAAACGTTCAATTTTGAGCTCCGAAATCAAGCGTAGATTAGCAGGCTTGCTAGCCCCGTCGTAGAGCTTTCAGAGAGGTTTCCAACGGTATGTTGTGCGCCGCGTAACTCCTTACGGATCAAAAGTTATGGGCAACCCTAACCAGGGCAAAAAAAATTGAAAAGGGGGGGGGGGGGGGGTGCAACACAAGGACTTCCCAAGGGGTCACCCATCCTTGTACTACTCTCGCCCAAGCACACTTAACTTCGGAGTTTTGATGGGGTCTGGTGCATTAGTGCTGGTATGATCGTATCCATCATGTAGAAGGAACAAATCCTTTATGTGTTGACAGTTCAAAGTCCCAGCCCAGAGAGATGGCCCATTCAAAAGGCCCAATGGGCTTAACGACAACCCATCCCCTTCAACAACGCAGCATCCTCGCAAGACGTGATATCGACACGTTGTAGGGCCCTCTAATGTCTCGCGAGTTAGGTTGTTGTCCTTTTAACAACTCACGACGTACGATTCGGGACGGATAAATAGAGCAAAAGAAGAAAAAATGCCCGAAACAAATGAAAACGTTCGATTTTAGGATCCCAAAATGGGTGCAGCTGAGTAGGATTGCTGCCGCCGTCGTTGTGCTCTCGAAGAGCTTTCCAACGGTATGCTGTGCGCTGCGTAACTCCTTACGGATCAAAAGTTATGGGCACCGGAGCGATGCAGACCTGGTCACAAGCCCCACGCCCTCAGTTTGCGGGCCTAGCCTCTACGTGAAGCGAAGTTGGATTTCCCAAGGTGCCATGTTATTCGATAATAGAAATGTGGTGGATAAAGTATATTGGCAACCCTAACCGGGGCAAAAAAAATTGAAAATGGGGTTGCAACACGATGACTTCCTAGGGGGTCACCCATCCAAGTACTACTCTCGCCCAAGCACGCTAAACTTCGGAGTTCTGATGGGATCCAGTGCATTAGTGTAGGTATGATCACACCCGTCATGTTGAGGGCAGAAATCCTTTATGTGTTGACGGTTCACAGTCCCAGCCTAGAAAGATGACCCATTCAAAAGGCCCAATGGGCTTAATGACAACCCATTTGTTTCAAGAATGCAGCATCCTCGTAAGACGTGATATCGTAGCATTGTAGGACCCTGTAATATCCCCCGAGTTAGGTTGTCGTCCTTTTAACAGCTCACGATGTACGATCCACGACGGAAAAATAGAGCAAAAGAAGAAAAGTGGCCTGAAACTGATGAAAACGTTCTATTTTGGGCTCCGAAAACAGGCGCAGCTGAGCAGGCTTTTTTCCCCTGTCGTAGAGATCTCGGAGAGCTTTCCAACGGTAAGCTATGCGTCGTGTAACTCCTTACAGATTAAAAGTTAAGGGCACGAGAGCGACGGAGACTAGGTCACAAGCCCCACGCCCCCGGTTTTCGGGCCCAGCCTCTACATGAAGTGAAGTTGCCTTGTCCAAGGTGCCGTGGGACTCAGTACGAGAAATGTGGTGGATAAAGTATCTTGGCAACCCTAACCGGCGCAAAAAAAATTGTAAAGGGGGGGTGCAACACGAGGACTTCCGAGGGGGTCACCCATCCTAGTACTACTCTCGCCCAAGCACGATTAACTTCAGAGTTCTGGTGGGATCCAGTGCATTAATGCTGGTATGATTCCACCCGTCATGTTGCGGGCACAAATCCTTTATGTGTTGACGGTTCACAGTCCCAGCCCAGAGAGATGGGCAATTCAAAAGGCCCAATCGGCTTAATGACAACCCATCCGCTTCAACAACGCAACATCATCGGAAGACGTGGTATCGACATGTTGTAGGGCCCTCTAATTTCCCGAGTTAGGTTGTCTTCCTTTTAACAGCTGACTACGTACGATCCGGGACCCAAAAACAGAGCAAAAGAAGAAAAGTGGTCCGAAACTGATGAAAACGTACGATTTTGGGCTTCCAAAAAAAGGCGCAGCCGAGCAAGCCTGTTGGTCCTGTCGTAGAGCTCTCGAAGAGCTTTCTAACGGTATGCTGTGCGTCGCGTAACTCCTTACATATTAAAAGTTATGGGCACCAGAGCGACGGAGACCTGGTCAAACGCTCCACGCCCTCAGTTTGCGGGCCCAGCCTCTACGTGAAGCGAAATTGTCTTGCCCAAGTTGCCATGGGATTCGGTAATGGAAATGTGGTGGATAAAGAATCTTGACGAGCTTAACCGGGGCAAAAAAAATTGAAAAGGGGGGTACAACACAAGGACTTCCAAGGAGGTCACCCATCCAAGTACTACTCTCGCCCAAGCACACTTAACTTCGGAGTTCTGATGGGATCCGGTGCATTAGTGCTGGTATGATCGCACCCGCCATATTGAGGGCATAAATCCCTTATGTGTCGATGGTTCACAGTCCCAGCCAGTAGAGATGGCCCATTCAAAAGGCCCAATGGGCTTAACAACAACCTATCTGCTTCAACAACATAGCATCCTCGTAAGAGGTGATATCGACGCGTTGCAGGGCCCTGTAATATCCAGCGACTTAGGTTGTCGTCCTATTAACAGCTTACAACGTACGATCCAGGAGGGAAAAACAGAACAAAAGAAGAAAGGTGGCCCAAAACTGATAAAAACATTCGATTTTGGGCGCCGAAAATAGGCGCAGCCTAGCAGGCTTGCTGCCCCCTTTGTAGAGCTCTCGGAGAGCTTTCCAACTATATGTTGTGCACCACGTTACACCTTACGGATTAAGAGTTATGGGCTCCGAAGCGACGGAGACCTGGTAACAAGCCCCACGCCCTCATTTTGTTGGCCCAGCCTCTACGTGAAGCGAAGTTGTCTTACCCAAGGTGCTGTGGGATTCGGAAATAGAAATGTGGTGGATAAAGAATCTTGGCGATCCTAACCGGGGCAAAAAAAATTGAAAAGGGGGGTGCAACACAAGACTTCCCAAGGGGTCACCCATCCAAGTACTACTCTCGCCTAAGCACGCTTATCTTCGGAGTTCTGATGGGATCCGGTGCATTAGTGCTGGTATGATCGCACCCGTCATGTTTAGGGCACAATTTCTTTAGGTGTTGACGGTTCACAGTCCCAGCCCAGAGAGATGGCCCATTCAAAAGGCCCAATGGGCTTAACGACAACCCATCTGCTTCAACAATGTAGCATTCTCACAAGACGTGATATCGACGCATTGTAGGGCCCTCTAATGTCCCGTGAGTTAGGTTGTTGTCCTTTTAACTGCTCACAACGTACGATCTGGGATGAAAAAACTGGGCAAAGGAAGAAAAGTGGCCCAAAAATAATGAAAGCAATCGATTTTGGGCTACAAAAATGGACGCAGCCGAGCAGGCTTGCTGCCCCCGTCGTAGAGCTCTCGTAGAGCTTTACAACGGTATGCTGTGCGCCGCATAACTCATTACGAATCAAAAGTTATAGGCACCGGAGTGACGGAGACCTGGTCACAAGCCCTATGCCTCGGTTTGCGGGCCCAACCTCTACGTGAAGCAAAGTTGTCTTGCCCAAGGTGCCGTGGGATTCAGTAAGAGAAATGTGGTGAATAAAGTATCTTTGCAACCTTAACCGGGGCAAAAAAAATTGAAAAGGGGGGGTGCAACACGAGGACTTCCCAGGGGGTCACCCATCGAAGTACTACTCTCGCCCAAGCACGCGTAACTTCGGAGTTCTGATCGGATCCGATGCATTAGTGCCGGTATGATCGCAGCCGTCATGTTGAGGGCACAAATACTTTATGTGTTTGCGGTTCACAGTCCCAGCCTAGAGCGACGGCCCATTCAAAAGACCAATTGGGCTTAATAGCAACCCATATGCTTCAACAACGCAGCATCCTCGTAAGACGTGATATCGACGCATTGTAGGGCCCTGTAATATCCCGCAACTTAGGTTGTTGTCCTTTTAACAGCTCACGATATACGATCTGGGATGGAAAAACAGAGCAAAAGAAGAAAAGTGGCCCGAAACTGATGAAAACGTTCAATTTTAGACTCTGAAGACAGGCGCAGCTGAGCAGGCTTGCTGCCCCCGTCGTAGAGCTCTCGGAGAACTTTCCAACGGTATGCTGTGCGCCGCGGAACTCCTTACGGATTAAAAGTTATTGGCACTAGAGCGACGGAGACCTGGTCGTAAGCCCCACGCCCTCGGTTTGTGGGCCCAGCCTCTACGTGAAGCAAAGTTGTCTTGCCCAAGGTGCCGTGGGATTCGGTAATAGAAATGTGGTGGATAAAGTATCTTGGCAACCCTAATCGGGGCAAAAAAAATTGAAAATGGGGGTGCAACACGAGGACTTCCCAAGAGGTCACCAATCCTAGTACTACTCTCGCCCAAGCACACTTAACTTTGGAGTTCTGATAAGATTCGGTGTCACGCCCAACCCGGCCTACTAACTATCTCAAATTCATTTCCAACTAAGATTACTATTTATCATCAATTGAAACACCTACTAACTATCTCGATGTTACGTTTGATTAATAACCTAGCATGATACTATGTCTCGTTTGTTTGTTAAACCTCGTTACAAAAATACCTGTTGATTTTAGCTTAATAGCGAGTACCTGCTTAAGATTTGGTTGGTTCATTTTACTTAGCCCTTACCTAATACTTCATAATCCTATTATACGTACTAGCAGTAATAATAGCAAAATGACCATAGTAGTGTCTAGTGTCTGTCTAGTAAATATCAGTACAACCCCAAATTACAACGGGGGTCTTTACATTACAAACATTGAGCAACATAAAAAGAAATAGTCTTCAAGTAGCATAGTTCACAAATAGCCATAACCACGCAAAGCACATAGGATAGGCAATCACTCCAAGGAATCATCGTTAGGCACATAGTCCTCAGGTACCTGTTCTTGATCTTCGTCACCTGAGATGATAAAAGAAGGTGAATCCTTATGAACTCAGCGAGGGGGAACGAGAAATAGGTTTTGAAACTCATTTTCCGGTGCAACTTATGAAAATCCTTTTGCAAGCATGAATATAACACAATTAAGTACATAACAATAATATAAAGTAAAGGAACACAATTACCAGTCTTTCCTCCCCGAGGTTCTCTAGGAACCAAGCGAGAGTACTTGTACATATAGAAAAATGATACGGTGAGTTTTTGCTCTCAATTGTTGCAGTCGACTTCAAATTATCCCCTCAACACGCCAAGTGGGTGTACTCCGAATGTACCCCAAAATCCTACGACCCAACTCTCCAAGGAAGTCTAGCCCCCAAGCAAGAGAGGGAATAGGACCATGGTAGTCACGGGTACACCGGCAAGCCCGATGCTGCCCGGTGTGCGTGATCGCTACCATGCCAGAATGAAAGGTTGCAACCTTGTATGCAATGCACATTTATGACATTTAATATATCACATTAGGAGGACAACAAAGTAGGTTGCCTCCGAACAGTCATAAGATTGCACATTGACAAGTAAACATGCGAGGCACGAATAGACAAGTAATTTCACTTGAAAAGCATATGGAGTTATATGAACATTAAACGGGCAGCCATGTAACGCACGTAAATCAGGTCATATAACTCATTTCAACGTCCACGAAATCAAATAATAAGGTTATTCAACATGCAACAACAATCTACGTGGTTCGGATGCAAGAAAGGCCTATTTGTCAACATGCAACGAATCAAAATCACATTTAGGGCTATAAGGCAACTACGGGCAGCCTACTAAACATATAATTACACTCAATATTCAAAGGATCAACACTTAGCAAGTTCGCCTAGTCACTAGGGTTTCCATTTCGTGCTTACCCGTGCGATTAAGCCCCAAGTCAACTCAAAGTCAATCTCAAGCCATACATCAATTAATTCAACATCCCCAAGTACTCAAAACAGTCCACACAACATCTCAAAGCCACAATCCCAAGCATTTAATTCAACAAGAGAAGTTACAACAATTTTTCTAAGCATAACACTAAGTGAAACCCTTACTGCAATAGGCTGTTTTCTCACAATCATTAAGACAAGCAAACAATCTCCAATTCCAGTGAATAAGATGTCAAATTAAATCTTAAGAAGTTAACTAAAATCAGAAACAAACCTTGCATCATTTGAAGTTCGAGATCAATAGTTATAGCCAAAACAGTGGGATTGCACAAAACTGTCCAGATTTGCACACATTTTGATAATTGTCGTTTGGAGGTCCTTAGGGTCCGATTTAGCCTTGGTCCATTTCTGAAAAAAACGTCCAGAACTGAAAAATATAGCAGAACACCAAATTTCATACATTTTGGGTATCATTTACTAAGTCAAACCTAGTTCGTTCCACAAGGTCAGTGCATCTTCCAAAACCTGCTTCATTTTTCCGGACTTCCAGATTTGGACACATTTTAATGATTTGTCATTTTGAGGACCTTAGAGTCACAATTAGCTTTGTCCTATTTCTGCAAAAAGTGTTCAAAACTGGCAACAATAGTTACCTACCAATTTTCATGCATTTTCAACATCATTTTCCTAGCCAAACTCACCTCGAAACAACAAGACAGAGAGCTGTCACCAAACCCGATTTCATCTATCATCATCTTCAAGCCAAAATCTTGCCATGCATGGTTGTAAAAGCTTATGAACACACATATAACTCAAGTACAGAAGCAAAGACATACATTTAAGAGCATGCATGTGGATTTTTGAAGGATTTTCAAAAGGTTTTAGCCCTCACCTTGGAAAATCAACAAGAAGATGCACAAAACTTTGATGAAGCACAAGATTTGTTCTTTTCCTTGCTTAGCCAAGACTCCACCCATTTTTTTCTCAATTTTCCTAGCTTAGTGACAAAGTTCTTAGTAGGTGCATGAGGTTAGAACAAGAAGAAAAGAAATGGAAGCTAGGAAACTCACCTAAACCGAAATGGAAGTTCAAAGAGCTTGCATGTGTGTTTCTTGCATCCTAGCTTGTTTAATCGAGTTTCTTAGCTTCTAGCTTGCCTTGATGAACCATGGAATGATGAAGATGAGCTATGGAGTGTATGAACTCAGCCAAAACCGAGATTGAGAGAGAAGAATGAGAGGGAGAGAGAGAAATGTGAGGAGAGTGAGAGAAATGAGAGAAAATAGAAGCTTTTGCTATTGTTGATGCAAATGTTGGCCTTGGGCATGCAAAAATCAGATTTGTGTCTCCAAGAAGCACAATTTGAATCATCCTAGCATGGACATATGCATGTGACGAGATTTTGGGTGCATTGGGTAGGGTTTGGGTTAATTTTTATGCATTTTGTGTAATAGAATTGTCATAGGAATGTTGGGAATTTAGGGAATCTAGGTAGAATAAAATATAGGAATGTTTGTTGATCAGTTGAATTATGAATAGAATAATAGATAGTGGGAAATGTAGGAATAGTTTAGTGTTATTTTATTGTTAGTGGAGTTTGTAGAGAATTTGAATTAGGAATATAATATTGGTTAGTGGATTGTGTAGGATTCTTTCTTGGTTAGCGTGTAGGCACACAGTTTGAGGTTTAGGATACGCACAACGAGGCATGTACCGAAATCAATACGGGGCACTAATCACGAGGTAGGCACGAACTACGAGACGAATACACGTTTTCCAAGTAAATGCATGCAACCCTAAATGACTGGACGTAATTCAATGCAAGATACACAAAATGAATACAATTCTTAAACCTAGGTCAAGCCACGCAAATCTAGGTCAAGCCACACAAATCTAGGTCAGGGCACACGAAACGAGGTATTACACGCAAATTGAGATCTTGCACGTAATTCAAGGTCAGGACACGTATATCTAGGTATGTAGTACACTGAGGATTAGGGCACACAATTCTAAGTCAAGGCATGTATGACGAAGCATGCACAAAAACCAAGATAGGGCACGCAATCCAAGATCAGTCATATAATTCTAGGTCTAAGGCACGTAAATTGAGGTAACACACGTTATTCAGGGTCGGGCCTCACATTCGGTGCAATAGTGCTGGTATGATCGCACCCGTCATGTTGATGGCACAAATCCTTTATGTGTTTACGGTTCACAGTCCCAGCCCAAAGAGATGGCCTATTCAAAAGGCCCAATGGACTTAACAACAACCCATCTGCTTCAACAATGCAGCATCCTCACAAGACGTGATATCGACGCATTGTAGGGCCCTCTAATGTCCCACGAGTTAGGTTGTCATCCTTTTAACAGCTCACGACGTACGATCCAGGATGAAAAAACTGAGTAAAAAAAGAAAAGTGGCCCGAAACTGATGAAAACGTTCAATTTTGGGCTTCGAAAATAAGCGCAGCTTAGCAGGCTTTAGCCCCAATCGTAGAGCTCCCAGAGAGCTTTATAATGGTATGTTGTGCATCGCGTAACTCCTTACGGGTTAAAAGTTATGGGCATCGGAGCGACGGAGACCTGGTCACAAGCTCCACGCCCTCGGTTTACCGGCCAATCCTCTACGTGAAGCGAAGTTGTCTTGCCCAAGGTGCCATGGGATTCGGTAATAGAAATATGGTGAATAAAGTATCTTGCCAACCCTAACCGGGGCAAAAAAAATTGAAAATGGGGGTGCAACATGAGGACTTCCCAGGCGGTCACCCATCCTAGTACTACTCTCTCCCAAGCACGCTTAACTTTGGAGTTCTGATGGGATTCGTTGCATTAGAGCTTGTATGATCCCACCCGTCATTTTGAGGGAACAAATCCTTTATGTGTTGACAGTTCAAAGTCCCAGCCCAGAGAGATGGCCCATTCAAAAGGCCCAATGGGCTTAACGACAACCCATCCCCTTCAACAACGCAGCATCCTCGCAAGACGTGATAACGACGCGTTTTAGGGCTCTCTAATGTCCCGCGAATTAGGTTGTCTTCGTCTTAACAACTCACGACATACGATCTGGGACGGAAAAACATAGCAAAAGAATAAAAGTGGCCTGAAACTGACGAAAAATGTACAATTTTGGGCTCCCAAAACGGGCACAGCCGGGCAAACATGCTGCCGCCATCGTAGAGCTCTCGAAGAGCTTTCCAACGGTATGTTGTGCGCCGCGTAACTCCGTACGGATCAAAAGTTATGGGCACTAGAGCGACGGATACCTGGTCACAAGCCCAATGGCCTCGGTTTGTGGGCCCAGGCTCTACGTGATGCGAAGTTGTCTTGCCCAAGGTGCCGTGGGATTCGATAATAGAAATGTGGTGGATAAAGTATCTTGGTAACCCTAACCGGGGCAAAAAAAATTGAAAAGGGGGGTTGCAACACGAGTACTTCCCACGGGGTCACCCTTCCAAGTACTACTCTCGCCCAAGCACGCTAAACTTCGTAGTTCTGATGGGACCCAGTGCATTAGTGCTGGTGTGAGCGCACCCGTTATGTTGAGGGCCCAAATCCTTTATGTGTTGACAGTTCACAGTCTTAGCCCAGAGAGATAAACCATCCAAAAGGCCCAATGGGATTAACGACAATCCATCTACTTCAACAACGCAGCATCCTCGTAAGACGTGATATCGACGCATTGTAAGGCCCTGTAATATCCAGCGAGTTAGGTTGTCGTCCTTTTAACAGCTCGCGACGTACGATCCAGGATGGAAAAATAGAGGAAAAGTAGAAAAGTTTCTCGAAACTAATGAAAATGTTCGATTCTGGGCGCCAAAAACAGGCGGAGCTTAGCAGGCTTGCTGCCCCCGTCGTAGAGCTCTCGGAGAGATTTCCAATGGTATGATATGCGCCGCGTAACTCCTTACAGATCAAAAGTTATGGGCACAAGAGCTACGGAGACCTAGTCACATGCCCCACGCCCTCGGTTTGTGGGCCCAGCTTCTACGTGAAGCGAAGTAGTCTTGCCCAAGGTGCCGTCGGATTCAGTATTAGAAATATGATGGATAAAGCATCTTGGAAAGGCTAACCGGGGTAAAAAAAAAAAAAAAGGGGGGGGGGGGGGGGTACAACAGGAGGATTTCCCAGGGGGTCGACCATCCTACTACTACTCTCGCCCAAGCATGCTTAACTTTGGAGTTCTGATGGGATCTAGTGTATTAGTGCTGGTATAATCGCACCCGTCATGTTGTGGGCACAAATCCTTTATGTGTTGATGGTTCATAGTCCCAGCCTAGAGAGATGGCCCATTCAAAAGGCCCAAAAGGCTTAACGACAACCCATCTGTTTCAACAACGCAGCATCCTAGAAAGACGTGATAACGACGGGTTTTAGGGCCCTCTAATATCCCACGAGTTAGGTTGTCTTCCTTTTAACAGCTCACGACATACGATCTGGGATGAAAAAACATAGCAAAAGAAGAAAAGTGGCCCGAAACAGATTAAAACGTTCAATTTTGGGCTCCCAAAATGGGCACAGCCGAGCAAGCTTGCTGCCCCCATCGTAGAGCTCTCGGAGAGATTTCCAACGGTATGTTGTGCATCGCGTAACTCCTTACGGATCAAAAGTTAAGGGTACCGGAGCGACGGAAACCTAGTCACAATCCCTACACCCTCGATTTGAGGGCCCAGCCTCCACATGATGCGAACTTGTCTTGCCCAAGGTGTCGTGGGATTCAGTAATAGAAATGTGGTTGATAAAGTATCTTGGCAACCCTAATCGGGGCAAAAATAATTGAAAATGGGGGGTGCAACACGAGGACTTCCCATGGGGTCACCCTTCCAAGTACTACTCTCGCCCAAGCACGCTTAACTTCGTAGTTCTTATGGGACCCGGTGCATTAATGCTGGTGTGATCGCACCCGTCATGTTGAAGTCACAAATCCTTTATGTGTTGACGTTTCACAGTCCTAGCCCAGAGAGATGGCCCATCCAAAAGGCCCAATCGGTCTAATGAAAACCCATTTACTTCAACAACGCAGCATCCTCGCAAGACGTGATATCGACGCATTGTAAGGCCCTGTAATATCCCGTGAGTTAGGTTGTCGTCCTTTTATTAGCTCACAACGTACGATCCAGGATGGAAAAATAGAGCAAAAGAAGAAAAGTGGCCAAAAACTAATGAAAACGTTCGATTTTGGGCGCCAAAAATAGGCAGAGCTTAGCAGGCTTGCTATACCCGTCGTAGAGCTCTCGGAGAACTTTCCAACGATATGCTGTGCACTGCGTAACTCTTTACGGATTAAAAGTTGTGGACACCATAGCTACGAAGACCTGGTCACATACCCCACGCCCTTGGTTTGCGGGCCCAGCCTCTACTTGAACTCAAGTTGTCTTACCCAAGGTGCCGTGGGATTCGGTAATAGAAATGTGGTGAATAAAGTATCATGGAAACCTTAACCGGGGCAAAAAAAATTGAAAAGGGGGGGTGCAACACGAGGACTTCCCACATGGTCACCCATTCTAGTACTACTCTCGCCCAAGCATGCTTAACTTCGGAGTTCTGATGGGATCCGGTGCATTAATGCTAGTATGATCACACCCGTCATGTTGGGGGCACAAATCCCTTATGTGTTTACAGTTCACAGTCCTAGCCCAGAGAAATGGCCCATTCAAAAGGCCCAATGGGCTTAACGACAACCCATCATTTTCAACAACGCAGCTTCCTCGCAAGACATGATATCGACGCGTTGTAGGGCCCTCTAATGTCCCGCGAATTACGTTGTCGTCCTTTTAACAGTTCACGATGTACAATCCGGGATGGAAAAATAGAGCAAAAGAAGAAAAGTGGCCTGAAACTGATGAAAACGTTCGATTTTGGGCTCAAAAAATGGGCGCAGCTGAGCAGGCCTGCTACCCACGTCATGGAGATCTCGGAGAGTTTTCCAACGGTATGCTGTGCACCGCGTAACACTTTACGGATCAAAAGTTATGGGCACCAAAGCAACGGAGATCTGGTCACAAGCCCTACGCCCTCGGTTTGCGAGCCCAGCCTCTACGTGAAGCGATGTTGTCTGGCCCAAGGTGGTATGGGATTCGCTAATAGAAATGTGGTGGATAAAGAATCTTGGCAACCCTAACCGGGGCAAAAAAAATTGAAAAGAGGGTTGCAACACGAGGACTTCCCAGCGGTCACCCATCCTAGTCCTACTCTCACCCAAGCACGCTTAACTTCGGAGTTCTGATGGGATCCGGTGCATTAGTACTGGTATGATCGTACCCATCATGTTGAGAGCAAAATTCCTTTATGTGTTGACCGTTCACAGTCCCAGCCCAGAGAGATGGCCCATTAAAAAGGCCCAATAGGATTAACGGCAACCCATCTGCTTCAACAACGCAGCATCCTTGCAATACGTGATAACGACGCGTTGTAGGGACCTCTAATGTCCCACGAGTTGGGTTGTCATCCTTTTAACACCTCACGACGTACGATCCGGGACGGAAAAATAGTACAAAAGAAGAAAAGTATCCCGAAACTGATGAAAACATTCGAATTTGGACTCCGAAAAAAGGCACAGCCGAGTAGGCTTGTTGCCCCCGTCGTAGAGCTCTCGGAGAGCTATTCAACGGTATGCTGTGCGCTGCGTAACTCCTTACGGATCAAAAGTTATAGGCACTAGAACGACGGAAACCTGGTCCCAGGTCCCACGCCCTCGGTTTGCGGGCCCAGCCTCTACTTGAGGCGAAGTTATCTTGCCCAAGGTGCCGTGGGATTTGGTAATAGAAATGTTGAGGATAAAGTATCTTGGCAACCCTAACCGGGGCAAAAAAAATTGAAAATGGGGGTGCAACACGAGCACTTCCCAGGGGGTCATGCATCCTAGTACTACACTCGCCCAAGATCGCTTAACTTCAGAGTTCTGATGGGATTCGGTGCATTAGTGCTGGTATGATAGCACCCATCATGTTGAGGCCACAAATCCTTTATGTGTTGACGGTTCACAGTCCCAGCCCGGGGAGATGGCCCATTCAAAAGGCCTAATAGGCATAACGACAACCCATCTGCTACAACAATGCAGCATACTCGTAAGACGTGATATCGACTCGTTGTAGGGCCCTGTAATATCCCTCGAGTTAGGTTGTCGTCCTTTTAACAGCTCACGACGTACGATCCAAGATAGAAAAATAGAGCAAAAGAAGTAAAGTATCCCAAAATTGATGAAAATGTTCGATTTTGGGTGCCGAAAACAGGTGCATCTTGGTAGGCTTGCTGCCCCCGTCGTAGAGCTCTTGGAGAGCTTTCCTACGGTATGCTGTGCACCGCGTAACTTCTTACGAATTAAAAGTTATGGGCACCGGAGCTACGGTGACCTGGTCACAAGCCCCACGCCCTCGATTTGCGGTCCCAGCTTCTACGTGAAGCGAAGTTGTCTTGCCCAAGGTGCCGTGGGATTCGGTAATAGAAATGTGGTGGATAAAGTATCTAGGCAACCCAAACTGGGGCAAAAAAAATTGAAAAAGGCGGGTGCAACACAAGGACTTCCCAGGGGGTCATCCATTCTAGTACTACTCTCGCCCAAGCACACTTAACTTCGGAGTTCTGATGGGATCCAGTGCATTAGTGCTGGTGTGATCGCACCCATCATGTTGTGGGCACAAATCCTTTATATGTTGACAGTTCATAGTCCCAGCCTAGAGAGATGGCCCATTCAATAGGCCCAAAGGGCTTAACAACAACCCATCCACTTCAAAATTGTAGCATCCTCGCAAGACGTGATATCGTCGCGTTGGAGTACCTCTAATGTCCAGCGAGTTAGGTTGAAAAAATAGAGCAAAAGAAGAAAAGTGGCCCGAAACTGATGAAAACATTCAATTTTGGGATACAAAAACTGACGCAGCAGAGCAAGCTTGCTGTCCCTGTCATAGAGCTCTCTAAGAGCTTTCCAACAGTATGTTGTGCGCCGCGTAACTCCTTAGGGATCAAAAGTTATGGGCATCGGAGTGACGGAGACCTGGTCACAAGCCCTACGCCCTCGATTTGCGGGCCCAGCCTCTACATTAAGCGAAGTTGTCTTGCCCAAGCTGTTGTGGGATTCGGTAATAGAAATGTGGTGGATAAAGAATCTTGGCAACCATAACCGGGGTAAAAAAAATTGAAAAGGGGGGTACAACACGAGGACTTCCCAGGGGGTCACCCATCATAGTACTAATCTCGCCCAAGCACGTTTAACTTTGGAGTTCTGACGGGATCCAGTGAATTAGTGCTGGTATGGTCGCACCCGTCATGTTGAGGGTACAATTCCTTTATTTGTTAATGGTTCACAGTCCCAGCCCAGAGAGATTGCCCATTCAAAAGGCCCAATGGGCTTAATGACAACCCATCCGCGTCAATAACGCAGCATCCTCGCAAGACGTGATATCGACGTGTTGTAGGGCCCTGTAATATCTCGTGAGTTAGGTTGTCGTGCTTTTAAATGCTCACGACGTACGATCCGGGACGAAAAAACAAAGGAAAAGAAGAAAAGTTACTTGAAACTGTTGAAAACATTTAATTTTGGGCTCTGAAAATAGGCGCAGCCTAGCAGGCTTGCTGCCCCCATCGTAGAGCTCTCGGAGAGCTTTCCAACGGTATGCTGTGCATCGCGTAACTCCTTACGGATTAAACGTTATGGGCTCTGGAGCGACGTAGACCTAGTCACAAGCCCCACGCCTTCGGTTTGCGGGCCCAGCCTCTACGTGAAGTGAAGTTGTCTTGCCCAAGGTGCCGTGGGATTCGGTAATAGAAATGTGGAGGACAAAGTATCTTGGCAACCCTAACCGGGGAAAAAAAATTGAAAATGGGGTTGCAACACGAGGACTTCCTACAGGGTCACCCATCCTAGTGCTACTCTCGCCCAAGCACGCTTAATTTTGGAGTTCTGATGGGATTCGGTGCATTAGTGCTGGTATAATTGCACTCGTCTTGTTGAGGGCACAAATCCATTATGTGTTGACAGTTCACAGTCCCAGACCAGAGAGATGGCCCATTCGAAAGGCCCAATGGGCTTAACGACAACCCATCCACTTCAACAACGCAACATCCTCGCAAGACATGATATCGACGCGTTGTACGGCCTTCTAATGTCCCGCGAGTTAGGTTTTCGTCCTTTTAACAAATCACGGCGTACGATCTGGGATGGAAAAACATAGCAAAAGAAGAAAAGTGGCCCAAAACTGATGAAAACGTTCGATTTTAGGCTTCAAAAAGGGGCACAGCTGAGTAGGCTTGCTACCCACGCCATGGAGCTCTCGAAGAGCCTTCCACCGGTGGGCTGTGCACCGCGTAACTCATTACAGATCAAAAGTTATGGGCACCGGAGCGACGGAGACCTGGTCACAAGCCCTACGCCCTCAGTTTGGGGGGCCCAGCCTCTACGTAAAGCGAAGTTGTCTTGCCCAAGGTGCTGTTGGATTCGCTAATAGAAATGTGGTGGATAAAGAATCTTGGCAACCCTAACCGGGGCAAAAATAATTGAAAATGTGGGTACAAAACGGGGACTTCCCAGGGGATTACCCATCCTAGTACTACTCTCGTCCAAGCACGTTTAACTTCAGAGTTCTAGTGGGATTCGGTGCATTAGTACTGGTATGATCGCACCCGTCATGTTGAGGGCACAAATCCCGTATGTATTGATAGTTCACAGTCCCAGCCCAGAGAGATGGCCCATTAAAAAGGCCCAATGGGCTTAACGACAACGTGCCCGCTACGACAATGCAGTATCCTTACAAGAGGTGACATAGAGGCATTGTAGGGCTCTCTAATGTCTCGCGAGTTAGGTTGTCGTCCTTTTTACAGCTGACGACGTACGATCCGGGACGGAAAAACTGAGCAAAAGAAAAAAAGTGGGCTCCGAAAATGTTTAATTTTAGGCTCCAAAAAGGGCACAGCCGGGCAGGCTTGCTGCCCGTCGTAGAGCTCTCAGAGAGCTTTCCAATGGTATGTTGTGCGCCGCGTAACTCCTTACGGATCAAAAGTTATGGGCACCAGAGCAACGGAGACATAGTCACAAGCCCTACGCCCTCGGTTTGCGAGCCCAACCTCTACGTGAAGCGAAGTTGTCTTGCTCAAGGTACCGTGGGATTCGGTCATAGAAATGTGGTGGATAAAGTATCTTGGCTACCCTGACCGGGGCAAAAAAAATTGAAAATGGGGGTACAACACAATGACTTCCTAGGGGATCACCCATCCAAGTACTACTCTCACCCAAACATGCTTAACTTCGGAGTTCTGATGGGATCCGGTGAATTATTGCTGGTATGATCGCACCCGTCATGTTGAGGGTACAAATCCATTATATGTTGACGGTTCACAGTCCCAACGCAGAGAGATGGACCATTCAAAAGGCCCAATGGGCATAACGACAACCCATCCGCTTCAACAACGTAGAATCCTCGCAAGACATGATATTGACGTGCTGTAGGGACCTCTAATGTCCCACAAGTTAGGTTCTCGTCCATTTCACAGCTCACGACGTACGATCCGGGATGGAAAAATAGTGCAAAAGAAGAAAAGTGTCCCAAAACTGATGAAAACGTTAGATTTTGGGCTCCGAAAAAAGGCGGAGTTGAGCAGGCTTGCTACCCCTGTCATAGAGCTCTCGGAGAGCTTTCCAACTGTATGATGTGCACTACGTAACTCCTTACGGATCAAAAGTTATGGGCACCAGAGCGACGTATACCTGGTCACAAGCCCCACGACCTCGCTTTGCAGGCCCAGCCTCTACGTGAAGTGAAGTTTTCTTACCCAAGGTGTGGTGGGATTCGGAAAAAGAAATGTGGAGGATAAAGTATCTTGCCAACCCTAAACGGGGCAAAAAAAATTGAAAAGGGGGTGCAACACGAGGACTTCCCTAGGGGTCACCCATACTAGTACTACACTCGCCCAAGATAGCTTAACTTCGGAGTTCTAATAGGATCTGATGCATTAGTGCTGGAATGATCGCACCCGTCATGTTGAGGCCACAAATCCTTTATGTGTTGACGGTTCACAGTCCCAGTCCAGAGGGATGGCCCATTCAAAAGGCCCAATGGGCTTAACGACAACCCTTCTACTTCAACAACGCAGCATCCTCATAACACGTGATATCGACGCAGTGTTGGGCCCTGTAATATCCTGTGAGTTAGGTTGTCGTCCTTTTAACAGCTCACGACGTACGATCCAGGACGGAAAAACATAGCAAAAGAAGCAAAGTGGCCCGAAACTGATGAAAATGTTCGATTTTGGGCGTCAAAAATAGGTGCAGCTTGGCAAGCTTGCTGCCCCCGTCGTAGAGCTCTCGGAGGGCTTTCCAGTGGTATGTTGTGCGTCGCGTGACTCCTTACAGATTAAAAGTTATGGGCACCGGAGGACGGAGTCCTGGTCACAGCCCCACGCCCTCGGTTTGCGGGCCCAGCCTCTACGTGAAGCGAAGATGTCTTGTCCAAGCTGCCGTGGGATTCGGTAATAGAAATGTGGTGGATAAAGTATCTGGGCAACCCTAACCGGGGCAAAAAAAATTGAAAAGTGGGGGCGCAACACGAGGACTTCTTAGGGGGTCACCCATCCTAGTACTACTCTCGCCCAAGCACGCTTAACTTCGGAGTTCTGATGGGATCCGCCGCATTAGAGCTGGTATGATTGCACCCGTCATGTTCTAGGCACAAATCCTTTATGTGTTGATGGTTCATAGTCTCAGCCTAGAGAGATGGCCCATTCAAAAGGCCCAAAGGGCTTAACGATAACCCATCCACTTCAACAACGTAGCATCCTCGCAAGACGTGATATCATCGCGTTGGAGGCCCTCTAATGTCCTGCGAGTTAGGTTGTTATCCTTTTAACAACTCACGACGTACGATCCGGGACGGAAAAAATGAGCAAAAGAAGAAAAATGGCCCAAAACTAATGAAAACGTTCGATTTTGGGATACAAAAACTGGCACAATTGAGCAGGCTTGCTACCTTTGTCATAGAGCTCTTGGAGAGCTTTCCAACGGTATGCTGTTTGACGCGTAATTCCTTACGGATCAAAGGTTACGGGCACCGGAGCGACGGAGACCTGGTCACAAGCCCTACGCCCTCGGTTTGCGGGCCCAGCCTCTACATGAAACGAAGTTGTCTTGCCCAAGGTGCTGTGGGATTCGGTAATAGAAACATGGTGGATAAAGAATCTTGGCAACCCTAACCGGGGTAAAAAAAAGATGAAAATGGGGGTACAACACGAGGACTTCCCAGGGGGTCACCCATCCTAGTACTAATCTCGACCAAGCACGCTTAACTTTGGAGTTCTGATGGGATCCGGTGTATTAGTGCCGGTATTGTCGCACCCATCATGTTGAGGGCACAATTCCTTTATGTGTTGGCGGTTCACTGTGCCAGCCCAGAGAGATGGCCCATTCAAAAGGCCCAATTGGCTTAACGACAACCCATTCGCTTTAACAACGCAGCATCCTTGCAGGACGTGATATCGACTCGTTGTAGGGCCCTCTAATGTCCAGCGAGTTAGCTTGTCATCCTTTTAACAGTTCACGACGTACAATCCGTGACGAAAAAATAGAGCAAAAGAAGAAAAGTTACCTAAAATTGAAGAAAATGTTCTATTTTGGGCTCTGAAAGTAGGCGTAGCTGAGCAGGCTTGCTGCCCCAGTCGTAGAGCTCTCGAAGAGCTTTCCAACGATATGCTGTGCGTCGCGTAACTCTTTACGGATTAAAAGTTATGCGCACCGGAGCGACGTAGACTTGGTCACAAGCCCCACGCCCTCAGTTTACGGGCCCATCCTCTACGTGAAGCGAAGTTGTCTTTCCCAAGGTACCGTGGGATTCAGTAATAGAAAACTGGTGGATAAAGTATCTTGACAACCCCAACCGGGGTAAAATAAATTTACAAAGGGGGGTGCAACATGGGGACTTCCCAGTGGCGTCACCCATCCTAGTACGACTCTCGTCCAAGCACGCTTAACTTTGGAGTTCTGATGGGATCTGGAGCATTAGTGCTAGTATGATTGCACCCGTCATGTTGTGGGCACAAATCCTTTATGTGTTGACGGTTCACAGTCCTAGCCTAGAGAGATAGGCCATTCAAAAGGCCCAATGGGCTTAACGACAACCCATCTGCTTTAACAACGTAGTATCCTCGAAATACGTGATATCGACGTGCTGTAGGGGCCTCTAATGTCCCGCGAGTTAGGTTGTCGTCATTTTAACAGCTCACGACGTACGATCTGGGACGGAAAACAGAGCAAAAGAAGAAAAGTGGCCCAAAACTGATGAAAACGTTCAATTTTGGGCTCAAACAACGGGTGCAGCAGAGCAGGCTTGCTACCTTCATTGTCGAGCTCTTGCAGAGCTTTCCAACGGTATGCTATGCGCCGCATAACTCCTTACGGATCAAAAGTTATGGGCACCGTAGCGACGGAGACCTGGTGACAAGCCCTACGCCCTTAGTTTGCAGGCCCAGCCTCTACGTTAAGCGAAGTTGTCTTCCCCAACGTGCCGTGGGATTCGGTAACATAAATGGGGCGGATAAAGTATCAAGGCAACCCTAACCGAGGCAAAAAAGATTGAGAAGGGGATGCAACACGAGAACTTCCCAGGGGGTCACCCATCCTAGTACTACTCTCGCCCAAACATGCTTAACTTTGAAGTTCTTATGGGATCCGGTGCATTAGTGCTGGTATGATCGCACCCATCATGTTGAGGGCACAAATCATTTTTGTGTTGACGGTTCATAGTCCAGCCCAGAGAGATGGCCTATTCAAAAGGCCCAATAGGCTTAATGACAACCCATCAGCTTCAACAACGTAGCATCCTCATAAGATGTGATATCGATGCATTGTAGGGACCAGTAATATCCCGCGAGTTAGGTTGTCGTCCTTTTAACAGCTCATGATCTACGATTCGGGATGAAAAAAGTAGTACAATAGAAGAAAAGTGGCCAGAAACTGATGAAAATGTTCGATTTTGGGCTCCAAAAACTGGCGCAGTAGAGCAAGCTTGCTGCCTCCGTCGTCGAGCTCTCGGAGAGCTTTCCAACGATATGCTGTGCGCCATGTAACTCCTTACGGATTAAAAGTTATGGGCACCGGAGCGACGGAGACCTGGTCATAAGCCCTACGCCCTCGTTTTGCGTGCCCAGCCTCTACGTGAAGCGAAGTTGTCTTACCGAAGGTGCTGTGGGATTCGGTAATATAAATGTGGTGGATAAAGTATCTTGGCAACCCTAACCGGGGCAAAAAAATTGAAAAGGGAAGGTGCAACACGAGGACTTCGCAGGGGGTCAACCATCTTAGTACTGCTCTCGCCCAAGCACGCTTAACTTCAGAGTTCTGATGGGATCCGGTGCATTAGTGTTGGTATGATCACACTCGTCATGCTGTGGGCATAAATCCTTTATATGTTGACGGTTCACAGCCCCAGCCCAAAGAGATGGCCCATTCAAAAGGCCTAATGGGCTTACCAACACCCCCTCCGCTTCAACAATGTAGCATCCTCACAAGATCTGATATCGATACATTGCAGGGCCCTCTAATGTCACGCGAGTTAGCTTGTCGTCCTTTTAACAGTTCACGACGTACGATCCGGGACCCAAAAAAAGAGCAAAAGAAGAAAAGTGGCCCGAAATTGATGAAAACATTTGATTTTGGGCTCCAAAAACAGGTGCAGCCTATCAAGCTGGCTGCCCCCATAGTAGAGCTCTCGGAGAGCTTTCCAACGGTATACTGTGTGCTGCGTAACTCCTTATGGATTAAAAGTTATGGGCACCGGAGCGATAGAGACCTGGTCACAAACCCCAAGCCCTCGGTTTGCGGGCCCAGCCACTACGTGAAGCGAAATTGTCTTGCCTAAGGTGCCGTGGGATTCGGTAAAAGAAATGTGTGGATAAAGCATCTTGTCAAGCCTAACTAGGGCAAAAAAAATTGAAAAGGGGGGTGCAACACGAGGACTTCCCAGGGGGTTACCCATCCTAGTACTACTCTCGTCCAAGAACGCTTAACTTTGGAGTTCTGATGGGATCCGGTGCATTAGTGCTAGTATGATCGCACCCGTCATGTTGTGGGCACAAATCCTTTCTGTGTTGACGGTTCACAGTCGCAACCCAGAGAGATGGTCCATTCAAAAGGCCCAATGGGCTTAACTACAACCCATCTGCTTCAACAACATAGCAACCTCGTAAGATGAGATATCGACACATTGTAAGACCCTCTAATGTCCCTCGAGTTAGGTTGTCGTCCTTTTAACAGCACATAACGTACGATCCGGGA
Source organism: Ehretia macrophylla (assembly GCA_037974665.1). Taxonomy (NCBI): domain Eukaryota; kingdom Viridiplantae; phylum Streptophyta; class Magnoliopsida; order Boraginales; family Ehretiaceae; genus Ehretia; species Ehretia macrophylla. The sequence goes on along the minus strand of CM075764.1, from coordinate 15,717,428 downwards.
TGGAAAAGGAGAGCAAAAGAAAAAAGTGGCCCGAAATTGATGAAAACATTTGATTTTGGGCTCCAAAAACAGGTGCAGCCTATCAAGCTGGCTGCCCCCATAGTAGAGCTCTCGAAGAGCTTTCCAGCGGTATGTTGTGCGCCGCGCAACTCCTTACGGATTAAAAGTTATGGGCACCGGAGCGACGGAGACCTAGTCACAAGTCCCACGACCTCGGTTTGCGGGCTCAGCCTCTACGTGAAGCGAAGTTGTCTTGCCCAAGGTGCCGTGGGATTCGGTAATAGAAATGCAGTGGATAAAGAATCTTGGCAACCCTAACCGGGGCAAAAAAAATTGAAAAGGGGGGGTGCAACACGAGGACTTCCCAAGGGGTCACCCATCCTAGTACTACTCTCGCCCAAGCACGCTTAACTTCGGAGTTCTGATGGGATCCGGTGCATTAGTACAGGTATAATCACACCCATCATGTTGTGGGCACAAATCCTTTATGTGTTGACGATTCACAATCCCAACCAAGAGAGATGGCCCATTCAAAAGGCCTAATGGGCTTAATGACAACCCATCCATTTCAACAACATAGCATCCTCACAAGACGAGATATCAACGCATTGTAGGGCCCTTTAATGTCCCGCGTGTGAGGTTGTCGTACTTTTAACAGCTCACGACATACGATCCGGGATGGAAAAGGAGAGAAAAAGAAGAAAAGTGTCCCAAAACTAATGAAAACATTTGATTTTGGGCTCCAAAAATGGGCTCAGCTGAGTAGGCTTGCTGCCCCCGTCGTTGAGCTCTCGGAGAGCGTTCCAACGGTATGTTGTGCGCCGTGTAACTCCTTACGGATCAAAAGTTATGGGCATCGGAGCGACGGAGACCTGGTCATAAGCCCTACGCCCTCGTTTTGCGTGCCCAGCCTCTACGTGAAGCGAAGTTGTCTTACCGAAGGTGCTGTGGGATTCGGTAATATAAATGTGGTGGATAAAGTATCTTGGCAACCCTAACCGGGGCAAAAAAATTGAAAAGGGAAGGTGCAACACGAGGACTTCGCAGGGGGTCAACCATCTTAGTACTGCTCTCGCCCAAGCACGCTTAACTTCAGAGTTCTGATGGGATCCGGTGCATTAGTGTTGGTATGATCACACTCGTCATGCTGTGGGCACAAATCCTTTATATGTTGACGGTTCACAGCCCCAACCCAAAGAGATGGCCCATTCAAAAGGCCTAATGGGCTTAACAACAACCCATCCGCTTCAACAATGTAGCATCCTCGCAAGACGTGATATCGATGCATTGTAGGGCCCTCTAATGTCACGCGAGTTAGGTTGTCGTCCTTTTAACAGCTCACGACGTACGATCTAGGTCAAAAAAATAGAGCAAAAGAAGAATAATGGCCCGAAACTAAAGAAAACTTTTGATTTTCTGCTCCAAAAACAGGTACAGCCGAGCAAAGTTGCTGCCCCCGTCATAGAGATCTCGAAAAGCTTTCCAACGGTATGTTGTACGCCGCGTAACTCCTTACGGATCAAAAGTTATAGGCACCAGAGCGACGGAGACTTCGTGACAAGCCCTACGCCCTCGGTTTACGGGCCCAGCCTCTACGTTAAGCGAAGTTGTCTTGCCCAAGGTGCCGTGGGATTCGGTAATAGAAATGCGGTGGATAAAGAATCTTGGCAACCCTAACCGAAGCAGAAAAAATTGAAAAGGGGGGTGCAACACGAGGACTTCCCAGGGGGTCACCCATCCTAGTACTACTTCTGCCCAAGCACGCTTAACTTCGGAGTTCAAATGGGATCCAGTGCATTAGTACTGGTATGATCTCACCCGTCATGCTGAGGGCACAAATTCTTTATGTGTTGACGGTTCACAGTCTCAGCGCAGAGAGATGGCCCATTCAAAAGGCCCAATGGGCTTAACGACAGCCCATTCGCTTCAACAACGCAGCTTCCTCGTAAGACGTGATATCGACTTGTTGTAGGGCCCCATAATATCCCACGAGTTAGGTTGTCGTCTTTTTAACAGTTCACGACGTATGATCCGGGATCGAAAAAAAGAGCAAAAGAATAAAAGTGGCCCGAAATTGATGAAAACGTTTGATTTTGGGCTCCAAAAACAGGTGCATCCTAGCAAGCTGGCTGCCCCCGTAGTAGAGCTCTCGGAGATCTTTACAAAGGTATGTTGTGAGCCGCGTAACTCCTTACGGATTAAAAGTTATGGGCACCGGAGCGACGGAGACCTGGTAACAAGCCCCACGGCCTCGGTTTATGGGCCCAGCGTCTACGTGAAGCGAAGTTTTCTTGCCCAAGGTGCCATGGGATTCAGAAATAGAAATGTGGTGGATAAAGTATCTTGGAAACCCTAATCGGGGCAAAAAATTTGAAAAGGGGGGTACAACACGAGGACTTTCCAAGGGGTTACCCATCCTAGTACTACTCTCGCCCAAGCACGCTTAACTTTGGAGTTCTGATGGGATCCGGTGCATTAGTGCTAGTATGATTGCACCCGTCATGTTGTGGGCACAAATCCTTTCTGTGTTGACAGTTCACTGTCGCAACCCAGAGAGATGGTCCATTCAAAAGGCCCAATGGGCTTAACTACAACCCATCCGCTTCAACAACACAGCATCCTCGTAAGACGAGATATCGACACGTTGTAAGGCCCTCTAATGTCCCTCGAGTTAGGTTGTCGTCCTTTTAACAGCACATGACGTACGATCCGGGATGGAAAATGAGAGCAAAAGAAAAAAATTAGCCCGAAACTGATGAAAACATTCGATTTTGGGTTACGAAAATAGACGCAGCCTAGCAAGCTGGCTGCCCCCGTCGTAGAGCTCTCGTAGAGTTTTCCAACGGTATGATGTGCGCCGCGTAATACCTGACAGATCAAAAGTTATGGGCATCAGAGCGACTGCGACCTAATCACAAGCCCCACGCCCTCGGTTTACAGGCTCAGCCTCTACGTGAAGTGAAGTTGTCTTGCCCACGGTGCCGTGGGATTCAGTGATAGAAAAGTGATTGTAAAAGCAACTTGGCAACCCTAACCGGGGCAAAAAAAATTGAAAAGGGGGGGTGCAACACGAGGACTTCCCAAGGGGTCACCCATCCTAGTACTACTCTCGCCCAAGCACGCTTAACTTCGGATTCTGATGGGATCCGGTGCATTAGTGCTGGTATGATCGCACCCGTCATGTTGTGGGCACAAATCCTTTATGTGTTGACGGTTCACAGTCCCAACCCAGAGAAATGGTCCATTCAAAAGGCCCAATGGGCTTAATGACAACCCATCCGCTTCAACAACATAGCATCCTCGCAAGACGAGATATCAATGCATTGTAGGGCCCTTTAATGTCCCACGAGTTAGGTTGTCATACTTTTAACAGCTCATGACATACGATCCGGAACGGAAAAGGAGAGCATAAGAAGAAAAGTGGCTCGAAATTGATGAAAACGTTCGATTTTGGGCACCAAAAATGGGCGCAGCTGAGTAGGCTTGCTACCCCGGTCGTTGAGCTCTTGGAGAGCTTTCTAACGGTATGATGTGCAGCGCGTAACTCCTTACGGATTAAAAGTTATAGGCACCGGAGCGACGGAGACCTGGTCATAAGCCCCACGCCCTCGTTTTGCGTGCCCAGCCTCTACGTGAAGCGAAGTTGTCTTACCCAAGGTGCCGTGGGATTCGGTAATAGAAATATGGTGGGTAAAGTATCTTGGCAACCCTAACCGAGGCAAAAAAATTGAAAAAGGAAGGTGCAACACGAGGACTTCGCAGGGGGTCAACCATCTTAGTACTGCTCTCGCCCAAGCACGCTTAACTTCAGAGTTCTGATGGGATCCGGTGCATTAGTGTTGGTATGATCACACTCGTCATGCTGTGGGCATAAATCCTTTATATGTTGACGGTTCACAGCCCCAGCCCAAAGAGATGGCCCATTCAAAAGGCCCAATGGGCTTAACGACAACCCATCCGTTTCAACAATGCTGCATCCTCGCAAGACATGATATCGATGCATTGTACGGCCCTCTAATGTGACGCGAGTTAGGTTGTTGTCCTTCCGCGGCTCACGACGTACGATCTAGGTTGAAAAAATAGAGCAAAAGAAGAATAATGGCCCGAAACTAATGAAAACTTTCAATTTTCTGCTCCAAAAATAGGTGCAGCCGAGCAAACTTGCTGCCCCAATCGTAGAGATCTCGAAAAGCTTTCCAACGGTATGTTGTACACCGCGTAACTCCTTACGGATCAAAAGTTATAGGCACCAGAGGGACGGAGACTTCGTGACAAGCCCTAAGCCCTCGGTTTACGGGCCCAGCCTCTACGTGAAGTGAAGTTGTCTTGCCTAAGGTGTCTGGGATTCGGTAATAGAAATGCGGTGGATAAAGAATCTTGGCAACCCTAACCGGGGCAGAAAAAATTGAAAAGAGGGGTGCAACACGAGGACCTCCAAGGGGGTCACCCATCCTAGTACTACTCTCGCCCAGGCATGCTTAACTTCGGAGTTCAAATGGGATCCAGTGCATTAGTGCTGGTATGATCTCACCCGTCATGCTGAGGGCACAAATTCTTTATGTGTTGACGGTTCACAGTCCCAGCGCAGAGAGATGGCCCATTCAAAAGGCCCAATGGGCTTAACGACAGCCCATCCGCTTCAACAATGCAGCTTCCTTGTAAGACGTGATATCGACTTGTTGTAGGGCCCCATAATATCCCACGAGTTAGGTTGTCGTCCTTTTAACAGTTCACAACGTACGATTCGGGACCAAAAAAAAGCACAAAAGAAGAATAGTGGCCCGAAATTGATGAAAACGTTTGATTTTGGGCTCCAAAAACAAGTGCAGCCTAGCAAGCTGGCTGCCACCGTAGTAGAGCTCTCAGAGAACTTTACAACGGTATGTTGTGCGCCGCGTAACTTCTTACGGGTTAAAAGTTATGGGCACCGAAGCGATGGTGACCTGGTCACAAGCCCCACGCCCTCGGTTTGTGGGCCCAGCCTCTACGTGAAGCGAAGTTGTCTTGCCCAAGGTGCCGTGGGATTTGGTAATAGAAATGCAGTGGATAAAGAATCTTGGCAACCCTAACCGGGGCAAAAAAAATTGAAAAGGGGAGTGCAACATGAGGACTTTCCTGGGGGTTACCCATCCTAGTACTACTCTCGCCCAAGCATGCTTAACTTTGGAGTTCTGATAGGATCCGGTGCATTAGTGCTAGTATGATCGCAGCCGTCATGTTGTGGGCACAAATCCTTTATGTGTTGACAGTTCACAGTCGCAACCCAGAGAGATGGTCTATTCAAAAGGCCCAATGGGCTTAACTACAACCCATCCGCTTCAACAACACAGCATCCTCGTAAGACGAGATATCGACACGTTGTAAGGCCCTTTAATGTCCCTCGAGTTAGGTTGTCGTCCTTTTAACAGCACATGACGTACGATCCGAGACGGAAAAGGAGAGCAAAAGAACAAAAGTGGCCCGAAATTGATGAAAACGTTCGATTTTGGGCTCCAAAAATAGGCACATCCTAGCAAGATGGCTGCCCCCGTAGTAGAGCTCTCGAAGAGCTTTCCAACGGTATGCTGTACGCCGCGTAACTCCTTACGAATTAAAAGTTATGGGCACCGGAGTGACGGAGACCTAGTCACAAGTCCCACGACCTCGGTTTGCGGGCTCAGCCTCTACGTGAAGCGAAGTTGTCTTGCCCAAGGTGCCGTGGGATTCGGTAATAGAAATGCAGTGGATAAAGAATCTTGGCAACCCTAACCGGGGCAAAAAAAATTGAAAAGGGGGGGTGCAACACGAGGACTTCCCAAGGGGTCACCCATCCTAGTACTACTCTCGCCCAAGCACACTTAACTTCGGAGTTCTGATGGGATCCGGTGCATTAGTGCTGGTATGATCGCACCCGTCATGTTGTGGGCACAAATCCTTTATGTGTTGACGGTTCACAGTCCCAACCCAGAGAAATGGTCCATTCAAAAGGCCCAATGGGCTTAATGACAACCCATCCGCTTCAACAACATAGCATCCTCGCAAGACGAGATATCAATGCATTGTAGGGCCCTTTAATGTCCCACGAGTTAGGTTGTCATACTTTTAACAGCTCATGACATACGATCCGGAACGGAAAAGGAGAGCATAAGAAGAAAAGTGGCCCAAAATTGATGAAAACGTTCGATTTTGGGCTCCAAAAATTGGCGCAGCCAAGTAGGCTTGCTGCCCCCGTCGTTGATCTCTCGGAGAGCTTTCCAACAGTATGCTGTGCAGCGCGTAACTCCTTACGGATTAAAAGTTATGGGCATCGGAGCGACGGAGACCTGGTCACAAGCCACACGCCTTCGTTTTGCGGGCCCAGCCTCTACGTGAAGTGAATTTGTCTTGCCCAAGGTGCGGTGGGATTTAGTAATAGAAATGTGATAGATAAAGTATTTTGGCAACCCTAACCGGGGCAAAAAAAATTGAAAAGGGGGGGGGGGGGTGCAACACGAGGACTTCCTAGGGGGTCACCCATCCTAGTACTACTCTCGCCCAAGCACGCATAACTTCAAAGTTCTGATGGGATCTGGTGCATTAGTGCTGGTATGATCGCACCCGTGATGTTGAGGGCACAAATCCTTTATATGTTGACGGTGCACAGTCCCAACCCAGAGAGATGGCCCATTCAAAAGGCCCAATGGGCTTAACGACAACCCATCTGCTTCAACAACGCAGCATCCTCGTAAGACGTGATATCGACTCATTGTAGGGCCCTGTAATATACCGCGAGTTAGGTTGTCGTCCTTTTAACAGCTCACAACGTACGATCCGTGACGGAAAAACAGAGCAAAAGAAGAAAAGTGGCACGAAACTAATGAAAACGTTCAATTTTGGGCTCCGAAAACAGGCACAGTCGAGCAGGCTTGCTTCCCCAGTCGTAAAGCACTCGGAGAGCTTTCCAACGGTAGTCTGTGCGCTACGTAACTCCTTACGAATTAAAAGTTATGGGCACCGCAGCGACGGAGACCTGGTCACAAGCACCATGGCCTCGGTTTGTGGGCTCAGCCTCTACATGAATCCAAGTTGTCTTGCCCAAGGTGCCGTGGGATTCGGTAATAGAAATGTGGTGGATAAAGCATCTTGGCAACCCTAACCGGGGCAAAAAAAATTGAAAAGGGGGGTACAACACGAGGACTTCCCAAGGGGTCACCCATCCTAGTACTACTCTCACCCAAGCACGCTTAACTTCAGAGTTCTGATGGGATCCGGTGCATTAGTGCTGGTATGATCGCACCCATCATGTTGAGGGCTCAAATTCTTTATGTGTTGACGGTTCACAGTCCCAGCCCAGAGAGATGGCCCATTCAAAAATCCCAATGGGCTTAACGACAGCCCATCCGCTTCAACAACGCATCATCCTCCCAAGACACGATATCGACGCGTTGTAGGGCCCTCTAATGTCCTGCGAGTTAGGTTGTCATCCTTTTAACATCTCACGACGTATGTTTCGGGATGGAAAAACAGAGCAAAAGAATAAAAGTGGCCCAAAATTGATGAAAACGTTTGATTTTGGGCTCCAAAAATGGACGCAGCCGAGCAGGCTTCCTGCCCCCGTCGGAGAGCTCTCGGAGTGCTATCCAACAGTATGCTGTGCGCCGCATAACTCCTTACAGATCGAAAGTTATGGGCACCGGAGTGACGGAGACCTGGTGACAAGCCCCACGCCCTAGGTTTGCGGGCCCAGCCTCTACGTGAAGTGAAGTTGTCTTACCTAAGGTTCCGTGGGATTCGGTAATAGAAATGTGGTGGATAAAGTATCTTGGCAAACCTAACCGGGGTAAAAAGAATTGAAAAGGGGGGTGCAACACGAGGACTTCCCTGGGGGTCACCCATCCTAGTACTACTCTCGCCCAAGCACGCTTAACTTCGGAGTTCTGATGGGATCCGGTGCATTAGTGCTGGTATGATCGCACCTGTCATGTTGAGGGCACAAATCCTTTATGTGTTGACGGTTCACAGTCCTAGCCCATAGAGATGGCCCATTCAAAAAGCCCAATGGGCTTAACAAGAACCCATCTGCTTCAACAACATATCAACCTCGCAAGACGTGATATCGACGCGTTGTAGGGCCTTCTAATGTCCCACGAGTTAGGTTTTCGTCCTTTTAACATCTCACGACATACGATCCGGGACAGAGAACCAGAGCAAAAGAAGAAAAGTGGCCCAAAACTTATGAAAACGTACAATTTTTGGATTCGAAAAGAGGCGCAACGGAGCAGTCTTGCTACCCCCATCATAGAGCTCCCGGAGTGCTTTCCAACGGTATGCTGTGCGCCATGTAACTCCTTACGGATCAAAAGTTATGTACACCGGAGCGACAGAGAACTGGTCACAAGCCCCACGCCCTCGGTTTACAGTCCCAGCTTCTACGTGAAGCGGAGTTGTTTTGCCCAAGGTGCCGTGGGATTCGGTAATAGAAATGTGGTGGATAAAGTATCTTGGCAACCCTAACCGGGGCACAAAAAGTTTAAAAGGGGGGCACAACACGAGGACTTCCCAGGGGGTGATGCATCCTAGTACTACTCTCGCCCAAGCACGCTTAACTTCGGGGTTCTGATAGGATCCGGTGCATTAGTACTGGTATGATCACACCCGTCAGGTTGAGGGCACAAATCCTTTATGTGTTGACGGTTCACAGTCCCAGCCCAGAGAGATGGCCCATTCAAAAGGCCCAATGGGCTTAACGACAACCCATCCGCTTCAACAATGTGAAACCCCACTTTTCTGCTTTAACTCGATTTACGTGTTTTATCTCGTTTTACGTGTATTTGACCTGTTTATGTGCTATATGACCTAGAATGTTATAATTTTGATGTCAATACTCCTAATACGTGCTAAATGTGCATTCATGAAATTTTCATAAAAAACGGAGTCAGAAATTTTATCGTCGATTTTTAGTAAATAGTGTTTTCGAAACACGTCCGCTATAATTTTGAAACTGGTCTTTTTAACCCTTCTAGACCTAGTCCACGGACTTTAATAGACCTGTGTTTGATGAAAACGGTTTTAAAATCGGCTTAAGAATTTATTAGGGTTTTTACACTGACTTTTGCGAAAATCGAGTTTTAAGCCGACTCGGGTGAAATTGTTGGATTGTAAAACTTCTTGTCACCTAAAAATAATCCACTTGAGATATCTTGGGGGTGGCATAATTATTTTTAACTTGGTGAGCACTAAAATGCAATTAAAGTCATTAAAAACACAAAAATACTAATTAAAACTAACTTTGACTTTGCATTTTTTTAATTGACCAAGCTTTTAAATACTCCTTGTCATCAACACACACTCACACAACACAAAACACACTCCTCAAACACACACAAGGCCGAGAGAAAAGAGGGAGAAAAAGAAAGAGAAAAACTCAAGCTTTCAATCCAATTTTTCAAAGAAAAACCTAGTTTTTGTCCGTGAAACTTCGCACCGACTTGGATTCTGCTTGTTGGGCACGCATAGCACGCATTCCTAGGCTTATATCGCATCTAAGGTGAGAGAAAAATTCTAGATCTCAAAATGTCATTTTTATGTTTTTGCTCATAAATGAAAATTTAACCGTTAGAATTGAAATCTGATGATAGATTATTGCTCCTTGCATGCTAGGGATCGTTATATACTAATACTATGAATTTCTGTCGGATGTAGCATAATTTTTATTTTCCGGGTATTTAATTTTGATTAAAATGTTCAAAGTTGAATTAAATGAGTTGTGTTGATTGAAATCGATTGCCGTCGATTTCTAAATACTTGATAATTACGTGTTAGCGCTGTTGTAATGCCAAATTTTCGATTACATTGTTCGTGTGAAAATCCGAAAAATCCAGCCAAGACATCTTAGGGTTTTAGGGTTATCGGGCATGATTTGGAGGTGTTATGGTGGATTTCTGAGAGGGCTAATGTAGTAGGTTGAATGGGTGAGTGATAGAAACTGATTTGGCAATGTTTGGATTAGTAGATTGTAAGTTATGAATTTTAGAAGTTTAGGTTGTCATTCTTTAATTTCTTGAACGATGCCTTTAGATGGTTGGGTAGTGTTCGAGTGATGAATGGTGAGTTGTTGTCGAGTAATTTAGAGTTTAATTATGTATATTATGCATGTCCGGTTAGATGGCCTACTTTGTCATCTAACTACGTTGTTTGTTGTTTAATTTAATATTGATGTTATATTGATGTTATTGATTGATTATTATTGAATGCGGGAATCGGGCACTCTTGTTGCTGATCTCCCAATTGAATGATTGATTGATGATTGATGATTATGGAGTCTTGGTATGTGTGTGCCGCCTCTCGGGCAGCGTCGGGCTGTCGGGTTGATAACGGCATGACTATCATAGGCTACCCCCAGCTCGCATGACGGAGGTGTCATGGAGGGAGAGGCTAGTGAGGTACCTCGGGTGCGTGAGTAATGGGGAGTTATAAGAAGAACGGTTGAGATCGTGATGGCGTTTGGAACTACACCAAATAGAGTATCCTTATTGATTGGTTATATAGTTATGTGATGATAGCATTATTTATGTTGTTGTGTGTTTACTTGCTCAAAGGACTAAATCCAAGGAGCGTAGTGAATACTGTCGAGATCTATCGGATCCTCACTGGGCTTATGTATATAAGCTCACTCTCTATTAATGCATGCTTACAGGTGTTGCAGAGCCGGATTACGGGTATGTGCCTCCTGAAGAGGAGAATGTGGAAAATGTGCTTTACGTGGACGAGTCATATGTTCCCGAGTCTTATCCATGATTTTATGTTGTTTAAATGTCTTGTATATTAGTTTAATAGACTTTATATACCTTATGGTTCTTAATGTAATAGATATTGAAAAGATGATGATCCAAATGTTGTTAACTTAGCGGTTTTCTTTTGTTTATGGTTAAGTTGTAAATGTGTCTCAACTTATTTTTGAAATGTATGATAAGGTTGAGGTATTGTATGTTATGTTGGAACGGAGGCGTATAACGAGGATGGTTTATTGTATAATATGATTGTGTTGTATGTTGTTGTTTGAATTAAGGAGTTGCTGGATGTATGATGTTTAATGAGGTTGGTTTGGAACCTCGGTGTCCTATTTACTGTCGTTATACAGCCGAAATTCCCATGCGTCCTGACTGATTGTAAGAGGGGTCGAGTTGAGGTTTTAATCTAGTGATTTGCCTTGAAAATTATTGTAACTTCTCTTGTTGTATTAAATGCTTGGGATTGTGGCATTGGGATGTTGTGAAGACTGTTTTGAATGCTTGAGGGTGTTTGAATTAATCAATGCATGGCTTGAGTTTAATTACGAGATGACTTGGGGCTTAATCGCACGGGTAAGCACGAATTGAAACCCTAGTGACTAGGTAAATTCGCTAAGTGTTGATCCCATAGTTGCCCTAATAGCCCTAAATGGGGTTCCGATGATTACATGTGGACAAGTAGGCCTTTCTTGCACCCGGTCCCACGTAGATGTCGTTCCATGTTGAATAATCTTATTAATTGATTACGTGAACTTCGAAATGAGTTATATGACTTGATTTACATGCGTTACATGGCTGCCCATTTAATATTCATATAACTCCATGTGCTTTATAAGTGAAATTACTTGTCATATCGTGCCTTGCGTGTTTACTTGTCAATGTGCAATCTTATGACTGCTCGGAGGCAACCTACTTTGTTTTCCTCCTAATGTGATATATTAAATGTAATAAATGTGCATTGCATACAAAGTTGCAACCTTTCATTCTGGCGTGGTAGCGTTCACGCACACCGGGTGACATCAGGCTTGCCGGTACAACTGTGACTACCATTGTCCAATTCCCTCTCTCACTTGGGGGCTAGACTTCCTCGGAGAGTTGGGTCGTAGGATTTCGGGGTACATCCAGAGTACACTCATTTGGCGTGATAAGGGGATGATTTGAAGTAGGCCGCAACAACTGATACTGGAAATGAACTGAGAGCAAAAGCTTACTGTATCCTTTTCACTATGTGTATAAGTACTCTCGCATGGTTCCTAGAGGACCTCGAGGAGGAAAGATGGGTAATTGTGTTCTTTTACTTTTACATTACATTATGTACTTACTTGTGATATAATGTCATGCTTGCAAAAGGGTTTTCATAAGTTGAACCGGAAAATGAGTTTCAAAACTTATTTCTCGTTCCCCCCTCGCTGAGTTCATAAGGACTCACCCACTTTTATTATCTCAGGTGAAGAAGACCAGGAACAGGTACCCGAGGACAACGTGCCTAATGATGATTCCTTGGAATGATTGCTTGCCCTACGTGCCTTACTTGACTCTGGCCATTTTGTGAACGATATGTTGCTTGAAAACTATTCCATTTCTTATGTTGCTTGCTATTGTATTGTAAATGACCCCCGTTGTAATTTGGGGTCTAATTTTGGCTTGTACCGATCCTAACTAGATAGACACTACTATGGTGGTTTTTGCTATCATTATTGGCTAGTATCTATCATAGGATTATGAAGTATCAGGTAAGGATTAAGTAAAATGAATCTATCCAATCTTAAGCAGGTACTCATTATTAAGCTAAGATCAACAGGTACTTTTGTAACAAAGATTAACAAACAAGCGAGACATAGTATCATACTAGGTTATTAATTAAACGAGACTTCGAGATAACTAGTAGGCATTTCGATTGGTGATAAATAGTAATCTTAGTTAGAAATGAAATTGAGATTGGAAATTTTGAGGCGTTTAGAGAACTAGGTCAAACTAAAGAGCCTAATTACAGCCGTTATGCTGCCGGTTTTCCAGAGAATTTGTGGAGTTTAGGCTAAAACGTTAAGTGTTAAACTTTCATGAATGATTAAGTACGTGATATGATTTAAATGTTTAGATCACACCCTAGTCTAATCTTTATAGGTCGGGTTGGGACGTGACACCTTATAGAAGAATAGTATCAGAGTTTAGATTGCTTAAGTCGGGTTTAACTCTTGGACCGTCGGTAGAAGCCCTAAGGTAATTACGATGACTTGTTTATATATAAATGTGTGATAATGTTGATTGTGCCTTCTATGTTCTATGTGCTTATGTGATTAACATGTCTTAATTGTTTCTAGAATTGTGTACCTATACAAAATTATATGTGGCATACATGATACATTAAATTCTTGTTTGTCATATTTCAATAAATTGTGCATCGTAATCTGTGCCTATAGATGGCTGGCCCTAGTACCTGCACTACTAATAGGAGCGGTGAGACCCAAGAGACCGAAGATGTTTATCAAACTAATCCCGGCATGGCTCTGTTTAATATGATGGCGAATGCCATGGATTGTGATGGAACGTCAAGATGCACGTGAAGCAAACAACAACAACAACAACAACAACAACAGGAATGATGGTAACCATGGGAGACATAGCAGAATGCGGGAGTTTCTTGACTTTCGCCCGTCCAAATTCCACGGGGAAGCTGATGATGAAAAGGAAGAGGCTAGGCTGTCTGAGATCGAGAGGATTTTCAGGCCACTTGACTATACTGATGAAGAAAAGGTGGAGTTCGTTGTGTTTCTGTTGCACGGGGATGCTGAGCATTGGTGGCACACTGTGGAGGCACTTTGGGAAACTGATCATACACCTAGCTTGTGGGGTAATTTCGTTAAGGCTTTCAAGGAGAAATACGTACCTGCAGTTCCCAAGCAGAGGCGAATTCAAGAATTCATGCACTTGAACCAGGGTAACATGCCGGTGGCCCAGTACGAGGCTCGTTTTGACCGACTATCCCGTTATGCTCAATACATGGTCAGTACTCCTGAGGCGAAGATGTGGAAATTTACGAATGGGTTGAGGCCAGAAATTCAGGACCAGTTGGCTTCGCATGACTTCGATACCTATTCTGCTCTCCTTGCTGCTGCTTCCCGAGTCGAGAAGAGGAAACTTGATAGAGCCAGTTCAAGCCAGCCGAACAAGAAACCATACCAGCCTCTAGGTCAACAGAGGAAATTCCAGAGCCAGAGTCGTAGTCAGGGCCAAAGCCAGAACAGACCAGTTAATAACCGTGGCCCGACTAAAGCACCATCAGCCTCTTCCACCCACGGATCCACAGGTAGTTCACATGCTACTCAGTCTATCAACTATTCTTACTGTGACAAGAAGGGTCATACCGAGGCCCAGTGCTGGAAGAAGTCAGGAAGATGTGTGCGGCGTGGCAGTGATCAGCATCAGATCAAGGATTGCCCTAAATGGCAAGCAGGACAAAATCAAGTTAAACCAGCTGGTAGAGGCAAGACTCCAGTTCCTAGAGTTCAGGCTCGAGCTTATGCTATTGAGTGCGAGGAGCTTCCAGAGGAGACCGCTGTTGTTGAAGGTACATTCTTGATACTGAATCAACCTGTTAGGGTGCTAATGGATCGAGGTGCTACACATTCATTTATTACTCCCTTATGTGTGCAACGTGGAAAACTACAAGTTGTATGTTTGCCTTACGAAGTAGAAGTTGGTACTCCGTTGGGCTCTAAACTTGTTACTAGCTCAGCTTGTAAAGCATGTAAAATCCAAATTAAAGATAGGGAATTCTCAGCCAATCTTATTGTATTACCTTTTCAAGACTATGAAGTCATCTTAGGGATGGAATGGTTGGCAAAGCATCATGCCCAACTACATTACCGGACGAAGATTGTAACATTCTGGATACCTGGTCAACCAATATTGGAGGTAATGGGTCGAAGAGACTCCACCGGGAGTTCCATCATTTCATCTACGAAAGCAGTGAAGTCCTTGAGAAAAGGATGTAGTGGATACTTAGCTTACCTCATCAACAAGCCGTCGGACAAAGCTAAGTTAGAGGAGATGCTAGTGATTAAAGATTATGCGGATGTGTTTCCAGAAGAATTGCCCGGTTTACCCCCAAATCGGGAGATCGAGTTCATTATAGAATTACTGCCTGGCACCCAGCCGATATCTAAAGCTCCCTATCGTATGGCGCCGGCCGAGCTACAAGAATTGAAGGACCAATTGCAAGGATTGTAGAAGAAGGGGTTTGTTCAACCAAGTTCTTCTCCGTGGGGTGCACCAGTCCTATTTGTAAAGAAGAAAGACGGAACGTTGAGGCTATGCATCGATTACCGAGGATTGAACCAAGTGACTGTCAAGAATAAATACCCACTTCCACTGATCGACGAGTTGTTTGATCAACTTCAAGAAGCCAAAGTGTATTTGAAGCTCGACTTGAGGCAAGGGTACTATCAGTAATGGATCAAAAAGGAGGATGTGCCTAAAACGGCTTTTAGGACGAGATATGGGCATTATGAATATGTGGTGATGACATTTGGACTAACTAATGCCCCTGCAGCTTTTATGGACTTGATGCACAGGGTGTTTCAACCCTACTTGGACCAATTTGTAGTGATCTTCATTGATGATATTTTGGTATACTCGAAATCCGAGGCTGAGCATGAACAACATATGCGATTGGTACTGCAGAAACTTCAAGAGCATCAATTGTATGCGAAGTTTAACAAATGCGAATTTTGGTTGTAGCAGATTGCATTTCTAGGGCACATCATATCCCAAGAGGGAACAGCAGTAGATCCAGCAAAGATAGAAACGGTGATGTCTTGGAAGAAGCCGAAAAACGTTACGGAGGTTCGGAGTTTTCTTGGTCTAGCCGGCTATTATCAGAGGCTCATGAAGGATTTCTCAAAGATCGCAGGACTGCTTACAAAGCTCACTCAAAAGAAAACAAAGTTCATGTAGGATGACAAGTGTGAGAACAACTTCCAAGAATTGAAGAAGAGATTGACTACCACACCCGTTCTTGCATTGCCTGAAGGGAGTCAAGGTTTTGTAATCTATAGCGATGCTTCGAAGGAAGGAATGGGTTGTGTGTTGATGAAAAATGGTAGAGTGATTGTGTATGCTTCTAGGAAACCGAAGTCGTATGAATTGAATTACCCGACGCATGATTTGGAGTTAGCAGCTATTGTGTTTGCACTCAAGAAATGGAGGCACTATCTGTGGGGTAACAAGTTCGAGGTGTTTACTGATCACAAGAGCTTGAAATATTTGTTCTCACAAAAAGAGTTGAACATGAGGCAAAAGCAGTGGATGGAGCTTTTGGATGATTATAACTGCACAATCAATTATGTGCCCGGTAAAGCAAATGTAGTTGCAGATGCCTTAAGTCGGAAAGCGAGCATGGGAAAACTAGAAGTTAAGGTGCAGGAGTTGTTAGAGGAAGCATTTTTGTGGAAACCACAATTGACTTGAAAAGGGTTACTATTTGCCACTACACAAGTTCAATCGACCTTGTTGTCTGAATTACGAGGGGCTCAACAGAAGGACCAATAGGTTCAGAAGATTAGAGAAAGCAACACAGATTTCAAGTTTTATGATGATGGTATTTGGAGGTTTAGGAATCGGATTTGTGTTCCTAATGAGCCAGAGCTGAAAAAGAAGATTCTTGAAGAAGCCCATAATTCAAGATACACTATTCACCCCAGCGGAACAAAGATGTACTAGGATTTGAAGCAACACTATTGGTGGAATAACATGAAGAGAGAGATTGCGGAGTTTGTGGCACGGTGTTTGACTTGCCAGAGAGTCAAAGTAGAACATCAACAACCAGCAGGTTTACTACAGCCGTTGGAGATTCCTCAATGGAAATGGGAACATATAACTATGGACTTTGTTATGGACCTGCCCAGGTCACAAAAGGGTCATGACGTCGTTTGGGTCATAGTGGATAGATTGACCAAGTCAACGCACTTCTTACCAATGAACAAGGAGGATAGTTCCGAGAAATTGGGAGATATGTATATGGCGGATATTGTAAGATTGCATGGGATGCCTGTGAGTATTGTATCGGATAGGGATCCTCGTTTTACTTCCCGATTTTGGAAGAGACTGCAAGAAGCTTTGGGAACGAAATTGAGTTTCAGAACGGCTAATCACCCTCAGACTGATGGACAATCTGAGAGAACTATTCAAATTCTGGAGGATATGCTGAGGGCGTGTGTTTTAGACTTCAGGAAAGGTTTGAAGAAATATCTGTCTCTAGCAGAGTTCACTTATAATAATAGTTATCAGGCCACTATCGGGATGGCCCCATTTGAGGCATTGTATGGACGTAAGTGTCGATCCCCAATTTACTGGGATGAAGTAGGTGAGACGAAGACTTTTGACCCGACCCTTCTACCTGAACTTATGAAGACTATTGATAATATCCACCTCATCCGAAAACGAATGCTTATCGCCCAGAGCAGGCAGAAAAGTTATGCAGACCGACTGAGACGGAGCCTAGAGTTTGAGGTCGGCGACAAGGTGTTCTTGAAGATATCACCCCAGAGGGGACTGATTAAACACGGCAAGGGTGGAAAGTTGAGCCCGAGGTTTGTGGGACCCTTTGAGATAATTGAGAAGGTTGGCAAGTTGGCGTATCGCCTGGTACTACCCCAAAACCTCCCCAATTTCATGTTTCAATGCTACAGAAATATCACCCTGATCCATCGCATATCTTGGAGCTAGAGCCATTGTAGCTTCGGGAGAACTTGTCTTATGAAGAGAAGCCCATTCGGATCCTAGACCAGCAAGATCGGGAGTTGCGCAACAAATCTATACTGATGGTGAAAGTGTTGTAGGATCATCATGGAGTTGAAGAAGCAACGTGGGAAAGGGGAGACCAGATGGAGCAATAGTATCTAGCATTATTTCAAAGGTAATATTAAATTTTGGGATGAAATTCTTTTAAGGAGGGAAGGATGTGAGGCCCGACCTCGATTTGCGTGTGATACCTCGTTTCGTGTGCCCTAACCTAGATTTACGTGCCTTGACCTAGGTTTAAGAATTGTGTTTTGTTTTGTGTGTCTTGCATTGAATTACGTGCATACATTTAGGGTTGAGTGCATTTATTTGGGAAACGTGCATTCGTCTCGTAGTTCGTGCCTGACCTCATAGTGCGTGCCCTAAACCTAGGAAAGCATGCCCTCACGCTAATCAAGAAAGCATCTTACACGAAGCACTAGATCATTAATTAATCCTACAAACTCCACTAACTAATATTAAACTGCTAATTCAACTCACTAGAAGACGAAATTGCACCAAAAGCTAGACATTCTTATTCTTTATTCCTTATTCTTTTGCGTATCCAAACACACAGTTAAATATTGCTCAACCAAGACAAAAATTCAGATTCTTGCAATGCCTTGGCCGACCACTTTTTGTGCATTTGTGCTTGCTTGCTTAATTCAAATTCTGTTCCTAAGCATTTTATGACATATTATGACACAAAGCATAAAAAAAATTGGCTCAAAACTCTATCCAAGGCTCCATATTCTCGACACAAACTCCATGCCCATACTAGACAATTCAAAAATGCTCCTTGAAGACACAGAATCAGATTTTACAAGTGTCACACCCCAACCCGCCCCCGCAAAAGGCCAAGCGCGGACCTGACACACAGACGGAGTCTCCTCTGTACCATGGATGATCCGAAAACCCTACATTCGACATAATATTCGTGAAAACCACAATAATCATTTGAAACAAGTCAACTTTCTTTTAGAAACATACATCTTCTCATTAACCAACTTTGCAAACCAAAATGTCATGCATATTATACAAGTACTTATGCCACTAAGCAGTAAAACCATTAGCATGCAGTTCCTACTAGTCACGTGAGTATATCTTTACAACTTTACAACCTTTAAACTTTTACAATATAAGACCATAGTGGCCTCAAAATAGAAACTACATACAAGGCTCCAAGCCTCAAAATGAAGCGTCAACCAAGCAATATATACATCAAGCATGGCCTGCACAAAAGACTGGCAACCAATCACTAGCTAAGCAAAGAAAGTGCCATCAAGGAAACACCTCCACTTGCTCCTCCTCCTCAATTACCTCAATAGGATCCGCTTCAACTACTCCTAGAAAATATAGAATAGAAAGGAATGAGCAAAAACTATTACTCAGCGAAGGTAATTGGTCTCAAGGACGGAGGTGAAAAGAGAATGCAATGCAAATAGTCAAGTAGATCAATCAATCATCATATAGAGACACAAGCAAAGCCAGCAATAAATCAAGACAAGCATTAAGGCTATAATTATTCAATTAAAGGATACAATTCACTTTCCACGAGCAACTCTCAATCACGAATCCGATGACGACGCGCCGGCCTAACCACCTTATAACTTCAGTTTGGAATACTCCGGAAGTATCCAATCAATTCTACGACCCAAATCTCCCTGGGAGGCAACCCAAGCAAGAAAGGGAATAGGACACGGAGCTAGGGCAACCAACCTTGGCAACCCGAGGCTACCCAGAGAGGCCCATCACACCGCCCCTGACTCTATGAATACAATACAATATACAATGCAACAATCGAGCAATCAAGCAATAGAGCCACACGTGGGAGAATAACAAAGTAGGTTACTCTCACACGCAATAGCAACAGTTAGCAAACATTTCAATCATAACCAACTTTAACAAGCATAATAAGCATCAATAAGCATTCTACAGGCATAACACTATGAAAACCAACAAAAACACAAAACGACCCCAACTTTCAAAACGCTACTACTTCCAAACGAGCCATGAGTTTTGGAAACTGACTTCACCATTCCTCCTAGGTCACCATAAAGCACGTCTAAAGACCACGAAACCCTACTTTACCCTAGAATTCCCGCAAAGCCCCGATTTTTCCCTTTGCACATTTGAACTATAGCTACCCTAACCAAACACCCAACCAATGCCATAACCACACCAAAAGTGCTTCCATGGCCTCCCGAGACAATGCCATCACGCAAAATGAGAAAATGCTAAACTCGACCTAAATGACCCCAACATGTACCAAGGCATTTTTCTCCGTATTTCCATTACACAACCCAAACAAATCATGCATTCAGGCATTCTAGCATATCTAGCATCTTTTCACATCAACAGAATGCAAAACAGAGCAACTTTTACGAAACGGGCATTTACTGTTCACAATTTACTATTCCATTGTCAATTTAAATTGCAATTTTGATATTCAACCGCAGAAAATGCTAAAAAGCTTCAAATACATGTTCTACAATTGTCAAGGAACATTCTTCAAGCATCAAAACGGATAAATTAACGATCTACGTATAAAACCTAAAAATTAAAGTTTGTGTATCATATATTCAAATGCGCAAATAAAGATGCTTCCCTCACCTTAGACGTTCCTAGATCCTAGGAAAACCACGTTGTAAGCCTCGGACACAACCCCGTGCAAGCTCTCGCGAAGATTTGAAGATTGAATGTTGAAAATGGTTTTTTTTTCCCTTTGGAGTTTCAGCCCTTGCTCTCAAAATTTTCAGCTTTTCTTGTTTTATTTCTTTGCTATTATAAGCTTAAAATGATGACAAGCTAAGTCAAACTAGTCAAGGCTTGGTCAAGGTTACTTAAGTTGGTCAAATAAGCTTATTTTAGGCATTTTAAGGCTAAAACAACTAATGCAATTATATTTCTAGTCAACAACAACTAAAACACTAAAATTAAAACACTAAATACTAGTTTTCACTATTTGCTGAGGACTAGAAAACACGCTCTAACTATCGCTCTTGAAATGCAATGCACTTTGCCACGACAAAGGAATAACAATTAAATTTCAAAGAATTTAAGGAAAAATATAATTTTCAGAAAACTAAACAAGAAAATTTCACGTTCCGGGCTCGGGTATTACACCCTCTCCCCCTTAAAACAATTGCGTCCACGCAATTCTTACCTGGTCGTCAAACAACTCCGGATACTGACTCTGAACCTGGTCCTCTCTTTCCCAAGTTGCTTCCTCAAAGCTGTGATGATTCCACAGAACCTTTACCAACGGAATACTCTTCTTGCGAAGTTCCTGAACTTTCCGATCCACAATTCGAATCGGTCTCTCCTCATAAGTTAACTTTTCCTCAATCTACAAAGGCTCTGGTTCATGTACATGTGAAGGATCTGGATGGTATTTCCTTAACATTGACACGGGGAAAACATCGTGCAGTCTCGACAAGCTCGGAGGTAAAGCTAACTGATAAGCCAAAGGACCCACCTTTTTGGTGATCTTAAACGGACCCACATACCTAGGACTAAGTTTCCCGCTCGTACCGTGCCTAATCAACCTCTTTCGAGGAGAAATCTTAAGACACCCCCAATCTCCCAAAGTAAACTCAAGATCCCGACGGTGCTTATCTGCATAACTCTTTTGACGACTCTGAGCTGTAAGCATACGTTGGCGAACAAGGTGAACATTATCTACCATCTTAATCATCTCAGGTAACACAGTCAGATCAACTGTTCTCATCTCTCCAACCTCTTCCCAATACATTGGGGATCTGCACTTACGACCGTACAATGCCTCGTAGGGAGCCATACCTATAGTAGATTGATAACTATTATTGTAGGCGAACTCCGCTAAAGGCAAAATTTCTCCCAATTCTTCCCAAAGTCTAACACACATGCCCGAAGCATGTCTTCCAAGATCCTGATAGTTCTCTCATACTGGCCAGCAGTTTGTGGATGGTTTGCAATACTGAAGCTCAACTTAGTTCCCAAGGCCTCTTGCAGCTTCTGCCAAAAACGAGATCTAAATCTGGGATCTCTATTTGACACTATAATCTGTGGTACACCATGAAGTCTCACAATATTAGTAACATAGAGCTCAACTAGTTTATCAAGGCTATCCTGTTTGTTCACGGAAATAAAATGTGAAACCTTAGTCAATCGGTCCATAACAACCCAAACGGAATCACATCCTCTTGGAGATCTCGGAAGATCGGTCATAAGGTCCATTGTTACATGCACCCACTTCCATTGCAGAATCGACAAAGGTTGCAGAAGCCCGGCTGGCCTCTGATGCTTAGCTTTAACCTTTTGGCAAGTTAAACACTTGGATACATACCTAGCAATCTCCCTCTTCATATTGTTCCACCAGAAGTGTTGTTTCAGATCTCTATACATTTTAGTATTGCCCGGGTGAATTGTATATCTTGCATTATGTGCCTCGGACAGAATCTCATTCTTCAAAGTCGGATCACCAGGAACACACACTCTGTCCCTGAATCTGAATATACCATCTGCATGTAATTTAAACTCCGACTCTCCCCGTTTTGCTTTTTCTTGGATTTTCAAGATGTGAGGATCAGTCTTCTGTGCCTTCCTGATTTGTGTTAGCAATCCCGACTGAATTTGTAAGCTAGCAAATTGAATCCCTACCTCAGTAGCTTCTGGCTTCCATGAACAAATTTTCTCCAAAGTCTCCCAATCCTTGTTAATTAGACTTGCAATAGTAGCCTTTCGGCTCAAAGCATTTGCAACAACATTGGCCTTACCTGGCACGTAGTTTATAGAACAATTGTAGCCACTTAATAGCTCTAGCCATCTTCACTGCCTCATATTCAGATATTTTTGTGAAAATAAATATTTGAGACTCTTATGGTCAGTAAAAATTTCAAATCTGCTGCCCCACAAAAAATGACGCCACTTCTTTAAAGCAAACACAACTGCAGCTAACTCAAGATCATGTGTAGGGTAATTGACTTCATATGGTTTCAACTTCCTAGAAGCATAGGCAATCACCTTACCATTCTGCATTAAAACACAGCCCAAACCCTCTTTAGATGCATCACTGTAGACAACAAAGTTTTATGTACCCTCAGGTAAAGTTAGTATAGGAGCTGTAGTTAGTCTCTTCTTCAGTTCCTGGAAACTGGATTCACATTTAGTATCCCAGTTGTAAGTAACTTTCTTTCGAGTCAACTGGCTTAAAGGTCCAAAAATTTTGGAAAAGTCTTTAACAAACCTCCGATATTAACCTGCCAACCCTAGAAATCTCCGAATCTCTGACACCATTTCAGGTCTCTTCCAAGATGAAACAACTTCAATCTTAGCTGGGTCTACTGAAATTCCTTGATGTAAAATGATATGGCCCAGAAAAGATATTTGATTAAACCAGAATTCGCACTTGCTGAATTTAGCAAAAAGCTTGTTTTCTTGCAAAGTCTGTAGCACAATCTTCAAATGTTGTTCATGTTCAGCCTCATTCATAGAGTATACTAAAATGTCGTCAATAAAGATTATGACAAATTGATCAAGATAAGGTCGAAAGACCCTCTGCATTAAGTCCATGAATGCGGCTGGTGCATTCGTCAATCCAAACGGTAACACAACAAATTCATAGTGGCCATATCTAGTCCTGAATGCCGTCTTAGGTATATCATCACTCCGAATCCTGAGTTGATAGTAACCCTACCTCAAGTCAAAATTGGAGTAAACACTCGCACCCTGCAACTGGTCAAACAATTCTTCAATCAAAGGCAAGGGGTATTTGTTCTTAATCGTGACTTGATTAAGTCCCCTGTAATCAATACATAACCATATCGTGCCGTCTTTCTTTCTCACAAACAACACAGGCATACCCCACGACGAAGAACTAGGTTGTATAAACCCTTTCTCAAGCAAGTTCTAAAGCTGAATTTTCAATCCCTGAAGTTCAGCCGGTGCCATTCTATAAGGACTTCTAGAAATTGGCGCAGTGCCCGGCATAAGGTCAATCATAAATTCAATCTTTCTATCCGGTGGTAAACCCGGTAATTCCTCGGGAAAATACACCAGGGAAGTCTTTAACAATTGGAACCTCATTCAAATTCAACTTATCAGTAGGTTGATTGATTAGTTAAGCTAGGTAAGCTTCACAACCTTTATTCAACAACTTAGAAGCCTTGATTGATGATAAAAGGGGTATTCGGGCAGCCCTGCAGTTCCCAACAATCTCTAGTACCGATAGGTCAGGAATCTGAAGATAAACAATTTTTGTTCTATAATCCAATTGAGCATAGTATTTCCCCAACTAGTCCATTCCCAAAATGATTTCAAAGTCACGGAAGGGCAGTATAATTAAATTAGCAGGAAATTTACGGTCCTCAATGCATATAACACAAGATTTGCAAATAGACTCAGTCACAAATTTCGCACCCAAAGGAGTACTAACTTCAACTTTATGTGGCAGTTTATCAATGCAAACATTCACAGATCATGCACATGAAGGAGTTATAAACGAATGCATAGCTCTGGGATCAATCAAAACTTTAACTGGCTGAGTATTGAGAAGAAAGGTACCTTCCACTATTGCTGTAGTATCGGGCAGCTCCTCCGCCTCTAGTACAAAGACCCTAGCCTGTACCCTCTGTGCTGGACCTACACCTGTAGCCCTGTTCTGCACACCCTGGCCTCCAGTACGGCCCTGAACATTCATAAACTTAGGACAATCTTTCACCCTGTGCTGATCGCTCCCATAACCAGTGCACTTACCACTCTTTCTCCAGCAATTAGCTTCAATGTGCCCCGATCGATTACAAAAGTTACACTGCTGATTTTGCCTTACGACAGTGTTTCCCGTAGGTGCGGGGGCTCTGGCAGTGGTAGGAACTGTACCTCCCTACTAGGGTCTAGTCGCAGCTGGTCTCCCTTGAATCTGATATTGAGGCTGATACGGACGCTGCTGGGGAACCTGAACAAAACTCTGATACTGCCTGTGCTGACTCTGGCTGCTCTGGCCCAAGTACTGTTTTTTACTTGGCTGGCTACTCTCAGCTATCATCTCTGACTTTCGTTTCTCAAACTTCGAGGCTGCTTGGAATGCCTCGAGAAAAGTAGTATAAGTCTGCCCAGTCAAATGCAGCTGTATATCCATTCTCAGCCCACGAACAAACCTACTAATCATCCTCCTAGCTGGCTATACTAGCTCAAGCATATACCTCGACAGGCTGACAAACCTAGCCTCATACTGTGCGACAGGCTGACAAACCTAGCCTCATACTGTGCGACAGTCATGTTTCCATGCTTCAGGCCCACAAATTCATCTTCCCGCCTTTCCCTAGCCATCTCAGGAATATACTTGTCCCGAAACTCACTCACGGAATCATCCCACAAATGCGGAACATCCTCACAGTCCCACCTCAACCTAACAGTGTTCCACCATTGTTCCGCGTTGCCCTCAAATAGGAATGCTGCATAAGCTATCTTTGCCTCATCAGTGTACCTCAAAGCAGCGTAAATTTTCTCAACACGGTTAATCCATCTCTCGGCTACCTCGTTATCTGGCTCTCCGAAGAACTTACCCGGATCGTGCCTCAGGAATTTCTCCAACTGATTATTCTCAGCCCTATGCCCTTGTCCACCTGGATTAGCTTGATTTCCCTGGGGATTATTATTCCTTTCCTGCCTCTGCTCATGCAGTACCTGAGTAATCCGGTCACCTACAATGGTCATAGTAGCCATAAACTGTTCAGGCATCGGTTGCTGGCCCTGTTCTGCTGCCTCTTCATCGGCCCCTTGACCTTGCGTACTACGTCGTGGCGGCATAGTAACAACTTACAGTAGCTAGCCACATATAAAAGCAGTTTATAGACAGAAATATAACACATAAGATTAGATAACACTCAAGTCAATAACAATCAAATATCCTATCACACAATTCATATAACACAGGATTGACATGTCAAACTAATTCACTTAAACACATAAGCACTCCAAGTTCACATAGTCATACTATAACACTTTTCACTTAACAATCATACAATAACACTTTATCATTCTAGACCTTTACCCCACAGACCGAGAAACATATCCCGGCTCATGCAATACTATCATGCTCTGATACCACCTAAAGATGTGACGCCCTGACCCGACCCCGCAAAAGGTCAAGCCCGGACCCAACACACGGACTGAGTCTCCTCTGTACCGTGGACGATTCACAAACCATACATTCGACATAATATTCGCGAAACCCACAATAATCATTTGAAACAAGTCAACTTTCTTTTAGAAACATACATCTTCTCATTAACCAACTTTGCAAACCAAAATGTCATGCATATTATACAAGTACTTGTGCCACTAAGCAGTAGAACCATTAGCATGCAGTTCTTACTAGTCACGTGAGTATATCTTTACAACTTTACAACCTTTAAACTTTTACAACATAAGACCATAGAGGCCTCAAAATAGAAACTACATACAAGGCTTCAAGCCTCAAAATGAAGTGTCAACCAAGCAATATACACATCAAGCATGGCCCGCACAAAAGACTGGCAACCATTCACCAGCTAAGCAAAGAAAGTGCCATCAAGGAAACACCTCCACTTGCTCCTCCTCCTCAATTACCTCAATAGGATCTGCTTCAACTACTCCTGTAAAATATAGTATAGAAAGGAATGAGCAAAAACTATTGCTCAGCGAGGGTAATTGGTCTCAAGGACGGAGGTGAGAGGAGAATGCAATGCAAATAGTCAAGTAGATCAACCAATCATCATATAGAGGTACAAGCAAAGCCAGCAATAAATCAAGACAAGCATTAAGGCTATAATCATTCAATTAAAGGATACAATTCACTTTCCACGAGCAACTCTCAATCACGAATCCGATGACGACGCGCCGGCCCAACCACCTTATAACTTCAGTTTGGAATACCCCAGAAGTATTCAATCAATTCTATGACCCAAATCTCCCTGGGAGGCAACCCAAGCAAGAAAGGGAATAGGACACGGAGCTAGGGCAACCAACCCTGGCAACCCGAGGCTATCCAGAGAGGCCCATCACACCGCCCCTAACTCTATGAATGCAATACAATATATAATGCAACAATCGAGCAATCGAGCAATAGAGCACACGTGGGAGAATAACAAAGTAGGTTACTCTCGCACGCAATAGCAACAGTTAGCAAACATTTCAATCATAACCAACTTTAACAAGCATAATAAGCATCAATAAGCATTCTACAGGCATAACACTATGAAAACCAACAAAAACACAAAACGACCCCAACATTCAAAACGCTACTACTTCCAAACGAGCCACGAGTTTTGGAAACCGACTTCACCATTCCTCCTAGGTCACCATAAGGCACGTCTAAAGACCACGAAACCCTACTTTACCCTAGAATTCCCGCAAAGCCCCAATTTTCCCCTTTGCTCATTTGAACTATAGCTACCCTAACCAAACACCCAACCAATGCCATAACCACACCAAAAGTGCTTCCATGGCCTCCCGAGACAATGCCATCACGCAAAATGAGAAAACACTAAACTCGACCTAAACGACCCCAAGATGTACCAAGGCATTTTTCTCCGTTTTTCCATTACACACCCAAACAAATAATGCATTTAGGCATTCTAGCATATCTAACATCTTTTCACATCAACAAAATGCAAAACAGAGCAACTCTTACGAAACTGGGGTTTACTATTCACAATTTACTATTCCATTGTCAATTTAAATTGCAATTTCTATATTCAATCGCAGAAAATGCTAAAAAGCTACAAATACATGTTCTACAATTGTCAAGGAACATTCTTCAAGCACCAAAACGGATAAATTAACGATCTACGCATAAAACCTAAAAATTAAAGTTTGTGTATCAAACATTCAACTGCGCAAATAAAGATGCTTCCCTCACCTTAGATGCTCCTAGACGCTAGGAAAACCACGTTGTAAGCCTCGGACACAACCCCATGCAAGCTCTCGCGAAGATTTGAAGATTGAATGTTGAAAATGTTTTTTTTTTCCCTTTGAAGTTTCGGCCCTTGCTTTCAAAATTTTCAGCTTTTCTTGTTTTATTTCTTTGCTATTATAAGCTTAAAATGATGACAAGCTAAGTCAAACTAGTCAAGGCTTGGTCAAAGGTTACTTAAGTTGGTCAAATAAGCTTATTTTAGGCATTTTAAGGCTAAAACAACTAATGCAATTATATTTCTAGTCAACAACAACTAAAACACTATAATTAAAACACTAAATACTAGTTTTTCACTATTTGCTGAGGACTAGAAAACACGCTCTAACTATCGTTCTTGAAATGCAATGCACTTTGCGACGACAAAGGAATAACAAGTAAATTTCAAAGAATTTAAGAAAATATAAATTCTAGAAAAATAAACAAGTAAATTCCACATTTCGGGCTCGGGTATTACAAGAAGGCCCTAGGCCGACACAAACATCAAACATTTCAAAGCTTTTCATTTTTCTTTCATTTTCTCTCTTTCTCTCATTCTTTCTCTCATTCTTCTCTCTCTCTCTTGGCCTTGGCTGAAGTTCTACTCTCCATAGCTTGAGTTCATCATCCTAAGGGTTATCAAGTCATGCAAGCTACTAGGAACTCGACCAAGCAAAGCTAGAATGCAAAAGACACACATGCAAGCTCATTGAACCTTCATTTCGACTTTGCTGAGTTTGTTAGCTTCCATTTCATCTTCTTCTTGTTCTAACCACATGCACCTACTAAGAACATGGTAACTTAGCTAGGAAATTAGAGAAATCTCAAGTTATCTCTCGGCTAAGGAAAGAGAAGAGTCGACATTGTGCTTCATCAAAAGTTTGTGCATTTTCCTTGTTGTCTTGTTAAGGTGAGGGCTAAAACTTCTTGAAAAGCTTTCAAAATCCACATGCATGCCTTTAAATGTCTATTTCTCCCTCTGTACTTGTGATATATGTGTGTTCATGAGCTTTTGTAAACATGCATGGCAAGATATTTGGCTAGAATTTGATGATAGATGAAATCGCATATGGGACAGTCTTCTGTCTTGTTGGTGCGGGGTGCTTTTGACCAGGTAAATGAGGTTGAAAATGCATGAAAATTGGTAGGTGACTAGTTTTGCCAGTTATGAGAATTTTTCTCAGAAATAGGCCAAAGCGAATTTGGACTCTAAGATCCTCAAAATGGAAAAATATCAAAATGTGTCCAAATCTGGAAAATCTGGGAAAATGAAGCAGGTTTTGGCAGATTCACTGTCCTTGTAGAACGAACCCGTTTTGACTTAGTAAATGACATCCAAAATGCACGAAATTTGGTGTGTTGCTATATTTTTCAGTTATGGACATTTTTGTCAGAAATGGACTAAGGCTAAATCTGACCCTAAGGCCCTCACAAACGACAAGTATTAAAATGTGTACAAATCTGGACAGTTTTGTGTAGTCTCACTGTTTTGGCTATAACTCTTGAACCCGAACTCCAAATGATGTAAGGTCTATTTCTGGATTTAGTTCACTCATTAAGATTCAATTTGAAATTTTGTTTACTAGGATTGGAGTTTGTTTGCTTGTCTCAATGATTGTGAGAAAATAGATCATTGCAGTGGGGTTTTCATCTAGTGATTTGCCTTGAAAATTATTGTAACTTCTCTTGTTGTATTAAATGCTTGGGATTGTGGCATTGGGATGTTGTGTAGACTGTTTTGAATGCTTGAGGGTGTTTGAATTAATCAATGCATGGCTTGATTTTAATTACGAGATGACTTGGGGCTTAATCGCACGGGTAAGCACGAATTGAAACCCTAGTGACTAGGTAAATTCGCTAAGTGTTGATCCTATGAGTATCATGTTTAATTATGTGATTAGTAGGCTGCCCGTAGTTGCCCTTATAGCCCTAAATGTGGTTCCGATGATTACATGTTGACAAGTAGGCCTTTCTTGCACCCGGTCCCATGTAGATGTCGTTGCATGTTGAATAATCTTATTAATTGATTATGTAAACTTCGAAATGAGTTATATGACTTGATTTACAGGCGTTACACGGCTGCCCGTTTAATATTCATATAACTCCATGTGCTTTATAAGTGAAATTAACTGTCATATCGTGCCTCGCGTGTTTACTTGTCAATGTGCAATCTTATGACTGCTCGGAGGCAACCTACTTTATTGTCCTCCTAATGTGATATATTGAATGTCATAAATGTGCATTGCATACAAGATTGCAACCTTTCATTCTGGCGTGGTAGCGTTCATACACACCGGGTGGCATCGGGCTTGTCGGTGCAACTGTGACTACCATTGTCCAATTCCCTATCCCGCTTGGGGGTTAGACTTCCTCGGAGAGTTGGGTCGTAGGATTTCGGGGTACATCTGGAGTACACCCATTTGGCATGATAAGGGGATGATTTGAAGTCGGCCGCAACAATTGATACTGGAAATGAACTGAGAGCAAAAGCTCACTGTATCTTTTTCACTATGTGTATAAGTACTCTCCCTTGGTTCCTAGAGGACCTCGGGGAGGAAAGACGGGTAATTGTGTTCTTTTACTTTTATATTACATTATGTACTTACTTGTGATATAATGTCACGCTTGCAAAAGGGTTTTCATAAGTTGAAACGGAAAATGAGTTTCAAAACTTATTTCTCATTCCCCCCTTGCTAAGTTCATAAGGACTCACCCTCTTTTATCATCTCAGGTGAAGAAGACCAAGAACAGGTACTTGAGGACAACGTGCCTAATGATGATTCCTTGGAATGATTGCTTGCCCTACGTACCTTACTTGACTCTGGCCATTTTGTGAACGATATGTTGCTTGAAGACTATTCCATTTCTTATGTTGCTTGCTATTGTATTGTAAATGACCCCCGTTTTAATTTGGGGTCTAATTTTGGCTTGTACTGATCCTAACTAGATAGACACTACTATAGTCGTTTTTGCTATCGTTATTGGCTAGTATCTATCATAGGATTATGAAGTATCAGGTAAGGATTAAGTAAATGAATCTATCCAATCCTAAGCAGGTATTCATTATTAAGCTAAGATCAACAGGTACTTTTGTAACAAGGATTAACAAACAAACGAGACATAGTATCATGCTAGGTTATTAATCAAACGAGACTTCGAGACAACTAGTAGGCATTTCGATTGGTGATAAATAGTAATCTTAGTCAGAAATGAAATTGAGATTGGAAATTTTGAGGCGTTTAGAGAACTAGGTCAAACTAAAGAGCCTAATTACAGCCGTTATACTGCCCGTTTTCCAGAGAATTTGTGGAGTTTAGGCTAAAACGTTAAGTATTAAACTTTCATGAACGATTAAGTACGTGATATGACTTCAATGTTTAGATCACACCCTAGTCTAACCTTTATAGGTCGGGTTGGTGCGTGACATAAAGTATCTTGGCAACCCTAACCGGGGCAAAAAAAGTTGAAAATGGGGGTGCAACACGAGGACTTCCCAGGGGGTCACCCATCCTAGCACTACTCTCGCCCAAGCACGCTTAAGTTCAGAGTTCTGATGGAATCCAGTGCATTAGTGCTGGTAAGATCGCACCGGTTATGTTGAGGGCACAAATCCTTTATGTGTTGACGGTTCACAGTCCCAGCCAAGAGAGATGGCCCATTCAAAAGGCCCAATGGGCTTAACGACAACCCATCCGTTTCAACAATGCAGCATCCTCCCAAGACGTGATATCGACGCGTTGTAGGGCCCTCTAATGTCTCGCGAGTTAGGTTTTCGTCCTTTTAATAGCTCACAACGTACGATCGGGGACGAAAAAATAGAGCAAAAGAAGAAAAGTATCTCGAAACTGATGAAAACTTACGATTTTGGGCTCTAAAAATAGGCGCAGCCGAGCAAGATTGTAGCCCCCGTCGTAGAGCTCTAGGAGAGCTTTCCAACGATATGTTGTGCGCCACGTAACTTGTCACGCCCTAACCCGGCCTTTAAAGGTTAGACTAGGGTGTGATCTTAAACATTCAAGTCATATCTCGTACTTAATCATTCATGAGAGTTTAACATTTAATGTTTTAGCCTAAACTCCATAATTTTTCGGAAAACCGGCAGCATAACGACTGTAATTGGGCTCTTTAGTTTGACCTAGTTCTCTAAACGCCTCAAATTTCATTTCCAACTAAGATTACTATTTACCATCAATTGAAACGCCTACTAGTTATCTCGATGTCTCGTTTGATTAATAACCTAGCATGATACTACGTCTCGTTTGTTTGTTAATCCTCGTTACAAAAGTACCTGTTGATCTTAGCTTAACAATGGGTACCTGCTTAAGATTGGATAGGTTCATTTTACTTAGTCCTTACCTGATACTTCATAATCCTATGACAGATACTAACCAATAATGATAGCAAAACGACTATAGTAGTGTCTATCTAGTTATTATTAGTACAAACCAAAATTAGACCCCAAATTACAACGGGGGTCTTTTACATTACATCAACAAGCAACATAAAAGAAATAGTCTTCAAACGACATATTGTTCACAAAATGGCCATAGTCACGTAAGGCACGTAGGGCAAGCATTCATTCCAAAGAGTTATCGTTAGGCACGTTGTCCTCGGGTACCTGTTCTTGGTCTTCTTTACCTGAGATGATAAAAGAGGGTGAGTCCTTATGAACTCAGCGAGGGGGAACGAGAAATAGGTTTTGAAACTCATTTTTCGGTTCAACTTATGAAAACCCTTTTTGCAAGCATGAATATATCACAAGTAAGTACATAACATGATATGAAAGTAAAAGAACACAATTACCCGTCTTTCCTCCCCGAGGTCCTCTAGGAACCAAGCGAGAGTACTTATACACATAGTGAAAAAGATACGGTGAGCGTTTGCTCTCAGTTCATGTCGGTATCAGTTGTTGCGGCCGACTTCAAATCATCCCCTTATCACGCCAAATGGGTGTACTCCGGATGTACCCCGAAATCCTACGACCCAATTCTCTAAGGAAGTCTAGCCCCCAAGCGAGAGAGGGAATTGGACAATAGTAGTCACGGTTGCACCGGCAAGCCCGATGCTGCCCGGTGTGCGTGAACGCTACCACGCCAGAATGAAAGGTTGCAACCTTGTATGCAATGCACATTCATGACATGTAATATGTATCACATTAGGAGGACAACAAAGTAGGTTGCCTCCGAGCAGTCATAAGATTTCACATTGACAGTTAAACACGCGGGGCACGACATGACAAGTAAATTCGCTTGAAAAGCACATGGAGTTATATGAATATTAAACGGGCAGCCATGTAACGCACGTAAATCAAGTCATATAACTCATTTCAAAGTTCACGTAATCAAATAATAAGATTATTCATCATGCAACGGCATCTACGTGAGACCGGGTGCAAGAAAAGCCTACTTATCAACATGAAATCATCGAAATCATATTTAGGGCTACAAGGGCAACTACGGGCAGCCTCCTAAACACATAATCCAACACAACATCCAAAGGATCAACACTTAGCAAATTCACCTAGTTACTAGGGTTCCAATTCGTGCTTACCCATACGATTAAGCCCCAAGTCATCTCGTAATTAAGCTCAAGCCACGCATTGATTAGTTCATACACCCTCAAGCATTGAAAACAGTCCACACAACATCCAAATGCCACAAACTCAAGCATTTAATACAACAAGAGAAACAACAATAATTTTTCTAAGCATTTCACTAAGTAAAACCCTCACTGCAATGGACAATTTTCTCACTATCATTAAGACAAGGAAACAATCTCTAATTCCAATTAATAAGATGTCAAATTAAATCTTAAGAAGTGAACTAAATTCAGAAATAAACCTCGCATCATTTGGAGCTCGGGTTCAATAGTTATAGCCAAAACAGTGAGACTGCACAAAATTGTCCAGATTTGCACACATTTCAAAACCTGTCGTTTTGGAGGGCCTTAGGGTCAGATTTAGCCTTAGTCCATTTCTGACAAAAATGTCCAGAACTAAACAATATAGCAGTACACAAAATTTCATGCATTTTGGATATCATTTACTAAGTCAAAACTGGTTCGTTCTACAAGGTCAGTGAATTTGCCAAAACCTGCTTCATTTTTCCAGACTTTCCAGATTTAGACACATTTTAATGATTTTCCATTTTGAGGACCTTAGAATCAAAATTAGCTTTGGCCTATTTCTGCGAAAAATGTTCAGAACTGGAAAAACTAGTTACCTAACAATTTTCACACATTTTCAACTTCATTTACCTAGCTAAATCATCTCGCAACAATAAGACAGAAAGCTGTCATATGCACGATTTCATCTATCATCACATTCTAGCCCAAAATCTTGCCATGCATGTTTATAAAAGCTCATGAACACACATATATCTCAAGTACAGAAGTAAAGATAGACATTTAAGGGCATGCATGTGGGTTTTTTGAAAGATTTTCAAGAAGTTTTAGCCCTCACCTTAGCAAAACAACAAGAAGATGCACAAGACTCTTGGTGAAGCACAAAGTTGACCTTTTTCCTTGCTTAGCCGAGACACCACTCGATTTTTCTCAAATTTCCTAGCTTAGTAACCAAGTTCTTAGTAGGTGCATGTGGTTAGAACAAGAAGAAAAGAAATGGAAGCTAGCAAACTTACCTAAACAGAAATGGAAGTGCCAAAGGGTGGCATGTGCATTTCTTTGCTCCTAGCGTTGCTTGGTTGAGTTCCTTGTTGCTTGGAAGTCTTGAAGAGCCTTAGGATGAAGAACTTAGCTATAGAGTCTACAATATTCAGCTAGGGCCTAGAGAGAGAGAGAAAAATGAGAGGGAGAGAGAAGAATGAGAGGAAAATGAGAGAAATGAAAGAAAAATAAAAGCTTTGTTGGACAAAAGAGCTTGTGTCGGCCTTGAGACTTGCAATTTCAGATTTTGTGTCTTCAAGAAGCATGATTTTTGAATCACCTAGCATGGCAAGAGAATGGGTCGAGAATATGGGTGCATTGGGTAGGGTTTTGGGTTATTTTTTTAAGCATTTGTGTCATAACTTGTCATAGAATGTTTGGGGAATAATTTGAATTATGCAAAGCAAGCACAAAGCACACAAGGTGGTCGGCCAAGGCTTGAAGAATCTGAATTTTTTGTCTTGTTCAAGGCTTATTTTATTGTGTGTTTGGGATATGCAAAGAATAAAGAATAAAGAATAAGGAATGTCTAGCTTTTGGTGCAATTTCGTCTTCTAGTGGGTTGAATTAGTAATTTAATATTAGTTAGTGGGATTTGTAGGATTAATTATTGACCTAGTGCTTCGTGTAAGATGCTTTCTTGATTAGCGTGAGGGCACGCTTTCCTAGGTCTAGGGCACGCACTACGAGGTATGGCACAAACTACGAGACGAATGCTCGTTTACCAAGAAAATGCACGCAACTTTAAATGAATGCACGTAATTCAATGCAAGGCACATAAAACTAAACATGAGTCTTAAATCTAAGTTAAGGCACGCAAATCTAGGCTAAGGCACACAAAATGAGGTATCGCACGCAAATCGAGATCGGGCCTCACATAACTCCTTACGGATCAAAAATTATGGGCACTAGAGCAACGGAGACCTGGTCACAAGGCCCAAGCCCTCGATTTACGGGCCTAGCCTCTACGTGAAGCGAAGTTGTCTTTCCCAAGGCGCCGTGGGATTCGGTAATAGAAATGTGGTGGATAAAGTATCTTGGCAAACCTAACCAGGGCAAAAAAAATTGAAAAGGGGGGTGCAACACAAGGACTTCCTAGGGGGTCACCCATCCTAGTACTATTCTAGCCTAAGCACGCTTAACTTCGGAGTTCTGATAGGATTCGGTAGATTAGTGCTGGTATGATCGCACCTGTCATGTTAAGGGCACAAATCCTTTATGTGTTGGCAGTTCACAGTCCCAGCCCAGAGAGATGGCCCATTCAAAAGGCCCAATGGGCTTAACGACAACCCATCTGCTTCAACAATGCATCATCCTCGCAAGACGTGATATCGATGCATTGTAGGGCCTCTAATGTCCCACGAGTTAGGTTGTCATCCTTTTAACAGCTCACGACGTACGATCCGGGATGAAAAAATAGAGCAAAAGAAGAAAAGTGGCCCAAAATTGATGAAAACATATGATTTTGGGATCTAAACATAGGCGGAGCAGAGCAAGCTTGTAGCCTCTGTCGTAGAGCTCTTGGAGAGCTTTCCAACGGTATGTTGTGCACCGTGTAACTCCTTACGGATCAAAAGTTATGTGCACCGGAGCGACGAAGAACTGGTCACAAGCCCCACGCCCTCAGTTTGCGGGCCCAGCCTCTACGTGAAGTGAAGTTGTCTTGCCCAAGGTTCTGTGGGATTTGGTAATAGAAATGTGGTGGATAAAGTATCTTGGCAAACCTAACCGGGGCAAAAAAAATTGAAAAGAGGGGGTGCAACACTAGGACTTCCCAAGGGGTCACCCATCCTATTACTGCTTTCGCCCAAGCACGCTTAACTTCGGAGTTCTGATGGGATCCGGTGCATTAGTACTTGTATTATCGCACCCATCATGTTAAGGGCACAAATCCTTTATGTGTTGACAGTTCACAGTCCTAGCCTAGAGAGATGGCCCATTCAAAAGGCCCAATGGTCTTAACGAAAACCCATCCGCTTCAACAACGCATCATCCTAGCAAGACGTGTTATCGACGCATTGTAGGGCCCTCTAATGTCCCGCGAGTTAGGTTGTCGTCCTTTTAACAGCTCACGACGTACGATTCGGGATGGAAAAACAGAGCAAAAGAAGAAAAGTGGCCCAAAACTGATGAAAATGTACGATTTTTTGCTCTGAAAATAGGCGCAGCCGAGCAGGCTTGTTCCCCCATCGTAGAGCTATCGGAGAGCTGTCCAACGGTATGATGTGCGCCACATAACTCCTTACGGATCAAAAGTTATGTGCACCGAAGCGACGGAGAATTGGTCACAAGCCCCACGCCGTCGATTTGCGGGCCTAGCCTCTACGTGAAGCGAAGTTGTCATGCCCAAGGTGCAGTGGGATTCGGTAATAGAAATGTGGTAGATAAAGTATCTTGGCAAATCTAACCGGGGCAAAAAAAAATTGAAAAGGGGGGTGCAATACGAGGACTTCCCAGGGGGTCACCTATCCTAGTACTACTCTCGCCCAAGCATGCTTAACTTCGGAGTTCTGATGGGATCCGGTGCATTAGTGCTTGTGTGATAGCACCCGTCATGTTGTGGGCACAAATCCTTTATGTGTTGACGGTTCGTAGTCCCAGCCCAGAGAGATGGCCCATTCAAAAGTCCCAATAGACTTAACGACAACCCATCCACTTTAACAACGCATCATCCTTGAAAGACGTGATATCGACGCGTTGTAGGGCCCTCTAATGTCCCACAAGTTAGATTGTTATCCTTTTAACAGCTCATGACATACGATCCGGGACGGAAAAACAATGCAAATGAAGAAAAGTGGCCCAAAACTGATGAAAACATTCAATTTTGGGCTCCAAAAATTGGCACAATCGAGCAAGCTTGCTACCCCAGTCGTAGAGCTCTCGGAGAGCTTTCCAACGGTATGCTGTGTTTCGTGTAACTCCTTACTGATCAAAAGTTATGGGTACCGAAGTGATGGAGACCTGGTCAAAAGCCCCATGCCCTCGGTTTGTGGGCCCAGCCTCTACGTGAAGCGAAGTTGTCTTGCCCAAGGTGCCGTGGTATTCGGTAATAGAAATGTGGTGGGTAAAGCATCTTGGCAACACTAATCGGGGCAAAAAAAAATTGAAAAGGGGGGTGCAACACGAGGACGTCCCAGGGGGTCACCCATCCTAGTACTACACTTGCCCAAGCACGCTTAACTTCGTAGTTCTGATGGGATCTGGTGCATTAATGCTAGTATGATCGTACCCGTCATGTTGAGGGCACAAATCCTTTATGTGTTGACGGTCCACAATCCCAGCCCAGAGAGATGGCCCATTCAAAAGGCCCAATTGGTTTCACGACAACCCATCCACTTCAACAACGCAGCATCCTTGCAAGGCTTGATATCGACGCGTTGAAGGGCCCTCTAATTTCTCGCAAATTAGGTTGTCATCCTTTTAACAACTCACGACGTACGATCTGCGATCGAAAAACATAGCAAAAGAAGAAAAGTGGCTTACTGCCTTCATTGTAGTGCTCTCAGAGAGTTTTCCAACGGTTTGTTATGCGCCGCGTAACTCCTACGGATCATAAGTTATGGGCACCGTAGCGACGGAGACCTGGTCACAAGCCCCACGCCTTAGGTTTGCAGGCCCAACCTCTATGTGAAGCGAAGTTGTCTTGCCCAAGGTACCGTGGCATTCGGTAATAGATATGGGGTGGATAAAGCATCTTGGCAACCCTAACCGGGGCAAAAAAATTGATAAGGGGGGTACGACACGAGGACTTCCCAGGGGGTCGCCCATCCTAGTACTACTATCGCCCAAGCACGCTTAACTTTGGAGTTTTGATGGGATCCGGTGCATTAGTGCCGCTATGATCGCACTCGTCATGTTGAGGGCACAAATCCTTTATGTGTTGACGGTTCACAGTCCTAGCCCAGAGAGATGGCCCATTCAAAAGGCCGAATGGGCTTAATGACAACCCATCCGCTTCAACAACGCAGCATCCTCAGAAGACGTGAAATCGACGCGTTGTAGAGCCCTCTAATGTCCCACGAGTTAGGTTGTCGTCCTTTTAACAGCTCACGACGTACGATCCGAGACAGAAAAACAGAGCAAAAGAAGAAAAGTGGCTTGAAACTGATGAAAACGTACAATTTTGGGATTTGAAAATAGGTGCAGCATAGCAGGCTTGCTGCCCCATCGTAGAGCTCTCGGAGAGCTTTCCAACAGTATGTTGTGCACCGTGTAACTCCTTACGGATCAAAAGTTATGTGCACCGGAGCGACGGAGAACAGGTAATAAGCCCCATGCCCTCAGTTTGCGGGCCCAGCCTCTACGTGACGCGAAGTTGTCTTGCCCAAGGTGTCGTGGGATTCGGTAATAGAAATATGGTCGATAAAGTATCTTGGCAGCCCTAACCAGTGCATTAGTGCTGGTATGATCGCACCCGTCATGTTGAGGGTACAAATCCTTTATGTGTTGACGGTTCACAGTCCCAGCCCAGAGAGATGGCCCATTCAAAAGGCCCAATGGGCTTAACGACAACCTATCCGCTTCAACAATGCATCATCCTCGCAAGACGTGATATCAATGCGTTGTAGGGCCCTCTAATGTCCCATGAGTTAGGTTGTCGTCCTTTTAATAGCACACGACGTACGATCTGGGACGGAAAAACAGAGCAAATAAAGAAAAGTGGCGCAAAACTGATGATAACATACGATTTTAGGCTCTGAAAATAAGCACAGCCGAGCAGGCTTGCTGCCCCCGTCGTAGAGCTCTTGGAGAGCTATCCAACGGTATGCTGCGTGCCGCGTAACTCCTTACGGATCAAAAGTTTTGGGCATCGGAGCGACGGAGTCCTAGTCACAAGGGGTATGCTACGTGCCGCGTAACTCCTTACGGATCAAAAGTTTTGGGCACCGGAGCGACGGAGACCAAGTCACAAGCCCTACGCCCTCAGTTTTCGGGCCCTACGCCCTCAGTTTGCCGGCCCAACCTCTACGTGAAACGAAGTTGTCTTGCCCAAGGTGCCGTGGGATTCGGTAAGAGAAAAGTGGTGGATAAAGTATCTTGGCAAACCTAACCGGGGCAAAAGAAATTGAAAAGGGGGTGCAACACGAGGACTTGGTGGGGGGCCACCCATCCTAGTACTACTCTAGCCCAAGCACGCTAAACTTTGAAGTTCTGATGGGATCCGGTGCATTAGTGCTAGTATGATCGCACTCGTCATGTTAAGGGCACAAATCTTTTATGTGTTGACGGTTCACAGTCCCAACCTAGAGAGATGGCCCATTCAAAAGGCCCAATTGGCTTAAGACGACCCATCCACTTCAACAACGCAGCATCCTCGCAAGACGTGATATCGACGCATTGTAGGGCCCTCTAATGTCCCTTAAGTTAGGTTGTCGTCCTTTTAACAGCTCACAACGTACGATCCGGGACGAAAAAATAGAGCAAAAGAAGAAAAGTGGCCCGAAACTGATGAAAACTTGCGATTTTGGGATCCGAAAACAAGCGCAGCAAAGCAGGCTAGCAGCCCCCCGTCATAGAGCTCTCGGAGGCTTTCCAATGGTATGTTGTGCGCCGCGTAACTCCTTACGAATCAAAAGTTATAGGCACCAGAGCGACGGA
The DNA here is from genome assembly GCA_037974665.1 of Ehretia macrophylla. Classification (NCBI taxonomy): domain Eukaryota; kingdom Viridiplantae; phylum Streptophyta; class Magnoliopsida; order Boraginales; family Ehretiaceae; genus Ehretia; species Ehretia macrophylla. The sequence goes on along the minus strand of CM075764.1, from coordinate 15,677,726 downwards.
GACCTGGTCACAAGCCCTACGCCCTCGGTTTGCTAGCCCAACCTCTACGTGATGCGAAGTTGTCTTGCCCAAGCTGCCGTGGGATTCAGTAATAGAATTGTGGTAGAAAAAGTATCTTGGAAAACCTAACCGGGGCAAAAAAATTGAAAAAGGGGGTGCAACGTGAGGACTTGTGAAACCCCACTTTCCTGCTTATCTCGTTTTACGTGCTATACCTCGGTTTGCGTGCATATGATCTGTTTATATGCTATAGGACCTAGAAAGTTATAATTTTGATGTCAATACTCCTAATACGTGCTAAATGTGCATTCATGAAATTTTCATCAAAAACGGGATCATAAATTTTATCATCGTCTTTTAGTGAATAGATTTTTGGACGCACGTCCGCTAAAATTTTGAAACTGGTCTTTTTAACCCTTCTAGACCTAGTCCACGGACTTTAATAGACCTGTGTTTGATGAAAACGGTTTTAAAATCGGCTTAAGAATTTATTAGGGTTTTTACACCGACTTTTACGAAAATCGAGTTTTAAGCCGACTCGGGTGAAATTGTTGGATTGTAAAACTTCTTGTTACCTAAAAATAATTTACTTGAGCTAGCTTGGGTGTTGAATAAATGTTTTGAACTTTGGTGATCAAGAAAATGCAATTAAAGTCAAGAAAACACAAAAATTAATTAGTTTTTCTAACTTAAACTATATTAAATATAAACTATATCATGCATAAGTAGTTACACACACTAAAAATAATACAAAACACTATCACACACACACACATTTCCGTGAGAAGAAGGAGAGAAAAAGAAAAGAGATTTCAAAGCTTTTCAATCCAATTTTTCAAAGAAAAACTTGGTTTTTGTCCGTAGAACTTTGCACCGACTTGGATTCTGCTTGTTGGGCACGCACTTCACGCATTCCTAGGCTTATATTGCATCAAAGGTGAGAGAAAAATTCTAGATCTCAAAATGTCATTTTTATACTTTTGCTCATAAATGAAAATTTAACCATTAGAATTGAAATATGATGATAGATTATTGCTCCTTGCATGCTAGGGATCATTTTGATGCAATACTACGAATTTCTGTCGGATGTAGCATAATTTTTATTTTCCGGGTATTTATTTTTGATTAAAATGTTCAAAGTTGATTTAATTGAGTTGTGTTGATCGAAATCGATTGCCGTCGATTTCTAAATACTTGATAATTACGTGTTAGCGCTGTTGTAATGCCGAATTTTCGATTACATTGTTCGTGTGAAAATCCGGAAAATCCATCCATGACATCCTAGGGTTTTAGGGTTATCGGGCATGATTTGGAGGTGTTATGGTGGATTTCCGAGAGGGCTAATGTAGTAGGTTGAATGGGTGAGTGATAGAAACTGATTTGGCAATGTTTGGATTAGTAGATTGTAAGTTATGAATTTTAGAAGTTTAGGTTGTCATTCTTTAATTTCTTGAACGATGCCTTTAGATGGTTGGGTGGTGTTTGAGTGTTGAATGGTGAGTTGTTGATGAGTAATTTAGGGTTTAATTGTGTATATAATGCATGTCCGGTTAGATGGCCTACTTTGTCATCTAACTAAGTTATTGTTGTTTAAATGATTATTGATGCTATCAATGATGTATAATTGATGATTGATTGATGATTGATTGATGATTGATTGATGATTGATGATGATTATGGAGTCTTGGTATGTGTGTGCCACCTCTCGGGCAGCGTTGGGCTGTCGGGTTGATAACGGCATGACTGCCATAGGCTACCCCCAGCTCGCATGACGGAGGTGTCATGGAGGGAGGGGCTAGTGAGGTACCTCGGGTGCGTGAGTAATGGGGAGTTATAAGAAGAACGGTTGAGATCGTGATGGCGTTTGGAGCTACACCAAATAGAGTATCCTTTATTGATTGGTTATATAGTTATGTGATGATAGTATTATTTGTGTTATTGTGTGTTTACTGACTCAAAGGATTATTCCAAGGAGTTTAGTAGACCTTGCTCGAGATCTATCGGATCCTCACTGGGCTTATGTATATAAGCTCACTCTCTATTATTGCATGCTTACAGGTGTTGCAGAGCCGGATTACGGGTACGTGCCTCCTGAGGAGGAAAATGTGCCTTACGTGGACGAGTCATATGTTCCTGAGTCTTATCCATGATTTTATGTTGTTTAATGTCATGTACATTAGCTTAATAGACTTTTATATACTTTATGGTTCTTATTGTAATAGATGTTGAAAAGATGATGATCCAAATGATGTTAACTTAGTGGCTTTCTTTTGTCTATGGTTAAGTTGTTAGATGGGTCTCAACTTATTTTTGAAATGTATGATAAGGTTGAGGTATTGTATGTTATGTTGGAACGGAGGCAGATAACGAAGACTGATTATTGTATATTACGGTTATGTTATGTGTTGTTATGCTGTTGAGGAGTTGTTGTTTGTATGGTTATAGAATTGGATGTTTAATGTTATTAATGAGGTTGGTTTAGAACCTCGGTAATCTATTTACTGTCGTTATGCTGCCGAAATTCCGTTGCGTCCTGATTGATTGTAGGTGGAGTCGAGTTGGGGCGTGACATGACTTCCCAGGGGGTCACCCATCCTAGTGCTACTCTCGTCCAAGCACGCTTAACTTCGGAGTTCTGATGGGATCCAGTGCATTAGTGTCGGTATTATCGCACCCGTCATGTTGAGGGCACAAATACTTTATGTGTTGACTGTTCACAGTCCCAGCCCAGAGAGATGGCCCATTTAAAAGGCCCAATGTGCTTAATGACAACCCATCCGCTTCAACAACGCATCATCCTCGCAAGACGTGATATCGACGCGTTGTAGGGCCTTCTAATGTCCCGTGAGTTAGGTTTTCGTCCTTTTAACAACTCATGATGTACGATCCTGGAGGAAAAAACAGAGCAAAAGAAGAAAAGTAGCCCGAAATTGATAAAACGTACAATTTTGGGATCTGAAAATAGGTGCAACAGAGCAGGCTAGCTGCTCGCGTCGTAGAGCTTTCAGAGAGCTTTCCAACGGTATGTTGTACGCCGTGTAACTCTGTACAGATCAAAAGTTATGGGCACCGTAGCGACGGAGAACTGGTCATAAGCCACACTCTCAATTTGCGGGCCCAGCCTCTATGTGAAGCGAAGTTGTCTTGCCCAAGGTGCTGTGGGATTCGGTAATAGAAATGAGGTGGATAAAGTATCTTGGCAAACCTAATAGGGGCAAAAAAAATTGAAAAGGGGGGTGCAAAATGAGGACTTCCCAGGGGGTCACCCATCCTAGTACTACTCTCGTCCAAGCATGCTTAACTTCGGAGTTCTGATAGGATCCGGTGCATTAGTGCTGGTATCATTGCACCCGTCATGTTGAGGCACAAATCCTTTATGTGTTGATGGTTCACAGTCCCAGCCTAGAGAGATAGCCCATTCAAAAGGCCCAATGGGCTTAACGACAAAACATCTACTTCAACAACACATCATCCTCGCAAGATGTGATATCGACGCATTGTAGGGCCCTCTAATGTCCCGCGAGTTAGGTTGTCGTCATTTTAACAGCTTACGACGTACGATCCGGGACGGAAGAACATAGCGAAAGAAGAAAAGTGGCCTAAAACTAATGAACACGTACGATTTTGGGAACTGAAAATAGGTGCAGTAGAGCAAGCTTGCTGCCCCCGTCGTAGAGCTCTCAGAGAGCTTTTCAACGGTATGCTGTGCGCTACGTAACTCCTTACGGATCAAAAGTTATGAGCGCCGAAGCAACGGAGACCTGGTCACAAGCCCCACGCCTTTGGTTTGCGGGCCTAGCTGCTAAGTGAAGCGAAGTTATCTTGCCCAAGGTACCGTGTGTGAACCCCACTTTTCTATCTTGTCTCGTTTTACGTGCTTTATCTCATTTTGAGTGAATTAACCTGTCTATGTGCTATATGACTTAAAATGTGATAATTTTGATATTAATACTCCTAGAACATGCTAAATGTGCATTTATGAAATTTTCAGAAAAAACAGAGTCAGAAATTTTATCGTCGATTTTTTATGAATAGTATTTTCGAAACACGTCCGCTAAAATTTTGAAATTGTCTTTTTAACCCTTCTAGACCTAGTCCACGGACTTTAATAGACCTATGTTTGATGAAAACGGATTTCAAATCGGCTTAGGAATTTATTAGGGTTTTTACACCTGCTTTTACAAAAATCGAGTTTTAAGCCGACTCAGGTGAAATTGTTAGATTGTAAAACTTCTTGTCACCTAGAAATAAATTATTTGAGATAGTTTAAGTGTTAATTTAATAGTTGAGCAAGAAATACTCAAGAATTGAATTAAAAGGCCAAAAATACAATTAAAAGACTAATTTAAACTAACTTTGACTTTATTCAAATGTTGACCAATATGCATATATCACCAACACACACAAGCAAAGCACAAAAACACCCTCAAACACACCTAGATGGCCGAGAGTTTTATGGGAGAATAGCCAAGCTTTTCTTCAAAGTTTTCAAAGAAAACTTTCAAAGAAAAACCTAGTTTTTATCCGTAGAACTTCGTGTCGAGTTGGATTCCGCTTGTTGGGTACGCATTGCACGCATTTCTAGGCTTTTATCGCATCAAAGGTGAGAGAAAAATTCTAGATCTCAAAACTCATCTTTTGTGCTTTTGCGTAGAATTGATTATCGAATCGTTAAAATGTTAATCTGATGATAGATTATTGCTCCATGCATGCTAGGGATCATTTATATGTAATCCTACGAGATTTGAACCGTTGTAGCATAATTATTTATTTTCGGGTATTTAAAGTTGATTAATTTGCTAAATGTTGATTATTTTGAGTTGTGTTGATCGAAATCGATTGCCATCGATTTTTAAAAGTTTTTTAATTACGTGGTAGCGTCGTTGTAATGCCGAATTTTTGATTGTGATGTCCGTGCTAAAATCCAGAAATTTCAGCCATGACACACTAGGGTTTTAGGGTTATTGGGTATGAGATGTATTTTGGTTGGTTTTCGAGGGGACTAATGTAGTTGATTGAATGGGTGAGTGATAGAAACTGATTTGGAGTTGTTTGGATTAGTATAATGTAAGATATGAATATTTGAAGTTTAGGTTGTCTTTCTTTAAAATGTTAAATTATGCCTTTAGTTGATTGGGTGTGGTTTGAGTGATTGAATTGTGAGTTATTGATGGGTAAACTAGGGTTTGATTGTGCGTTTAATGCATGTTCGGTTGGATGGCCTACTTTGTCATCTAACTTAGTTATTTGTTGTTAAATTGATTATTGATGTTATTATGATGATAATATGATTATTGATTGATGATTGATGCCAGGAAATAGGCAGTTCTTCTAGACTGTCCTCCAGTGAATGATTGATGTTTATTATTATTGCTGAGTCTTTGGTATGTGTGTGTCACCTCTCGGGCAGCATCGGGCTGTCGAGTTGATAACGGCATGACTACCAGAGACTGCCTCCAGCTCGCATGACGGAGGTGTCATGGAGGGAGAGGTTATTGGGGTACCTCGGGTGCGTGAGTTTATGGGAGTCATAAGAAGGCTGTTATGATCGTGATGGCGTTTGGAGCTACACCAACTAGTGTATCCTTTATTGAATGGTCATTATAGATTATGTGATGATAGTATTATTGATATTATTGTATGTTTACTTGCTCAAAGAATTATTTCCAAGGAGTTTATTAAACCTTGCTCGAGATCTATCGGATCCTCACTGGGCTTATTTATATAAGCTCACTCTCTATTATTGCTTGCATATAGGTATACTCTCATAGGATTACGGGTACGTGCCTCCTTAAGAGGAAAATGTGGAAAATGTGCCTTACGTGGATGAGTCTTATGTTCTGGAGTCTTATCCTTGATGTTGTATTGTTTTACTATCTTGTATATTAACTTAGTATACTTTTATATGCTTTGTAGTTCATAATGTAAAAGATGTTGAAAAGATAATGAATTAGTTGATGTTGTCTTATTAGCATTGCTTTTGTTTATGATTAGGTTGCTAGATTGGCTCAATATGTTTTTGTAATGTATATTAAGGTTCATGTATTATGTTGGAACAGAGGCGTATAACAAAGAATGATTATGGTGTAATATAGTTGTTGTATGTTGTTATTTATTGAGGAGTTGTTTGTTGTATGGTTTATGGAGTTGATGTATGATGTTCTAATGAGGTTGGTTTAGAGCCTCGGTATCCTATTTACTGTCGTTATACTGCCGAAATTCCGTTGCGTCCTGACTGATTATAGGAGGGGTCGAGTTGGGGCATGACATTGAAGTGGTATCAGAGCGCATGTTAGTTGTCAACCGGGGTATTCTCGGAATGTGGGTAATGGTCTTAGCATGAAAGTATGTATGAAAAGAAAGAAAAGTGAAATATATTTTAACATAATTAGATGATAAGTGATTATGTGATTAAAGTGCTTATGTGATTATGTGTTTGTTTATGTGATTGATACTTAAGGGATTTATGTGTTTTATGTGATTTATGTGCTTAATATGAGTTTGTTGTTTATGTGTTAATAGTTGTTTATAACCTATTTACGTGCTATAACCTGTGCTAACTCTTTGATTAGTAAAATGGCCGGTAGACCAAGGACCAGAGGTAGGCCCGAGGTAGAAGATGAGACTCCTGGTAATGCGGCACCGCGCCGTGATAGGGGTGATGACCGTTTGGGAGCGGCTATGGATAGGATTCCTGAGTTAATGGCCGGATAGGCACAGTTGATAGCAGGAAGGCTACCCAGACTCAGGCTTGGCAAGCTCAGTTGTTGAATGTGCAGGGTGGAAACCACCAGTGTGGTACCCTGAAAGAGTTCTTAGGGTATCATCCACCTAGATTCCAGGGGGAACCTGATGATCGGAAGGCTGAAGCGTAGATTAATAAGGTGGAGAAGATTTATGATCCTCTTAATTACACCGATGAGCGGAAGGTTACCTTTGCCGTATACTTATTCGATGATGAGGTAGAGGAATGGTGGCGCATAGTGAGAGCTGACTCGGAATGTTCCTTATGCCTGGGATACCTTCTTGAGAGCTTTTCGGGATAAGTATATCCCGAGGATTGCACATGAGAGGAAAAAGGCTGAGTTTCTGTCTCTGATTCAGGGGGATGCCTTAGTGGCTCAGTATGAGGCCACCTGTACTCGATTGTCCCGGTATGCACCGGAGTATGTGGCTGATGAGGAGCGGAGGACTCGTAGATTCATGTCGGGGTTGAGGCCTGAGATTCAGGATGCGATGGCTTTGAATCAGTATGATATATTCACTGAGGCCTTTGATGCAACTTCTAGGCTAGAGAAGAGAAAAGGGGATCAGCTTGTGTCTAGTCAGCCCAGTAAGAGGTCGTATCAGCTACAGTTTCAGCAGGGTATGTATAGGCCTCCCGTACAGCAGGTTGTGTACAGGCCACCAGCTCAGCAGGGTTCTTTTAGACCACAGGGACAACAGAGTTATTATCGGCCTCAGTTTCAGCAGGGTCATATCAGGTTCAGTCCCAGTTTAGGCCAGCCCAGTCTCAGGGTCAGTACATGCCTAGTTTGGTAAGGCCTCAGCAGCAGGCTGGTTCAACTGTTTCTTCAGCTTCTGGTTCTTCCAAGGGGCAGTGTTAGTACATCATCACCACAGTGTACCCACTGCAACCGCACGGGGCATGTGGAGGCCGATTGCAGAGTGAAGGCAGGGACGTGTTTAGGGTGCGGCAACAATCAGCACAGGGCGAGGGATTGACCTAGATATTCGAGGACTGAGGTCGGACAGCGACTCAGGGTTATCAGGGCCGACCTGTGGCCAGTGTACCTCCGCAGCAGCGGGTTCAAGCTCGGGCCTACGCAGTTGACTTAGAGGAGATGCCTGAGGAGACTGTAGTTGTGGAAGGTAACTTCCTTATACTTGATCAACTTGTTAAAGTGTTGATTGATTCTGGTGCTACGCATTCTTTCATTACTCCTGCTTGTGTGCAATGTGTTAATTTGCAACCTGAATGATTGCCTTATGTGGTTGAGATTAGTACCTCTTTGACTGATAAGTATGTGATTGGCTTAGTACGTAAGGATTGTATAATACATGTTAAGGGGCATAATTTTCCTTCGGACCTTATCTTATTTCCTATCCGGGGGTATGATGTTATCTTGGGTATGGATTGGCTTTCTAAATATGATGCCCAGTTAAATTCTAGAACCAAGGTAGTACAGTTTCGTTTGCCAGATCAGCCAGTAGTTGAGGTAGTAGGGAACCGGGGTGCAAAGACGAGTTTTGTTATCTCGGCAACTAAAGCTGTTAAGTTGGTGAGTAAGGGGTGTTTGGGTTATCTAGCTTATTTGATCAACAAGCCATCTGATAAGCTACAGCTGGAGGAAGTCCCTATTATTCGGGAATATCCCAATATATTTCCCGAGGAGTTGCCAGGGTTACCGCCAGAGAGGGATGTAGAGTTTGTGATTAATCTTATTCCCGACACTCAACCTATTTCTAAATCAGCGTACCGGATGGCACCAGCTAAGTTGAAGGAGTTGAAAACTCAGTTGCAGGAGTTGTTGGAGAAGGGATTCATTCAGCAGAGTTCTTCACCTTGGGGAGCTCCTGTTTTATTTGTGAAGAAGAAGGATGGTACCTTAAGATTGTGTATTGACTACTGTGGTTTGAATCAGGTTACCATCAAGAATAAGTATCATTTTCCACTGATTGACGAGTTGTTTGATCAACTTTAGGGAGCCAAAGTCTATTCTAAATTTGATTTGAGGTAGGGGTATTATTAGCTTCGGATTCGTACGGAGGATGTTCCGAAGTTTACCTTCAAGACTCGGTACGGGCATTATGAGTTTGTTGTTATGCCCTTTGGATTAACTAATGCACCAGCAGCATTCATCGATCTTATGCATCGGGTTTTTCAGCCGTATTTAGACCAGTTCATGGTAATCTTTATTGATGATATCTTGGTCTATTCTAAATCTGAATCGGAGCACGAGCAACATCTACGGCTTGTCTTACAGAAGCTGCAGGAGCATCAGTTATTTGCCAAGTTCAGCAAATGTGAATTTTGGCTACAACACATATCTTTTCTTGGTCATGTTATCACACAGAGCGGTATATCTGTAGATCCCACTAAGATTGAAGTGGTGATGTCTTGGAAACGGCCAAAGAATGTTTCTGAAGTTCGTAGCTTTCTTGGCTTGGCGGGTTATTACCGTAGGTTTGTAAAGGACTTCTCGAAGATTGCTGCGCCACTTTCTAAGTTGACTCAGAAATGAATTATCTTTGCTTGGGATGAGAAGTGTGAGAGTGGGTTTCAGGAGCTGAAAAAGAGGTTGACTACCGCTCCAGTACTTGCTCTACCAGAGGGGACCGATAATATGGTTATTTACAGGGATGCATCCAAGGAGTGCTTGGGATGTGTTCTTATGCAGAATAGCTGAGTTATTGCCTATGCTTCCAGAAAGTTGAAGCCTAATGAGGTGAATTATCTGACTCATGATCTTGAGTTGGCAGTAGTTGTCTTCGCACCGAAGAAGTGGCATCATTATTTGTGGGGCAGTAAGTTTGAGATTTTCACTAATCATAAGAGTCTGAAGTACTTGTTCTCACAGAAGGAGTTGAATATGCGCCAGCGGAGGTGGATAGAACTTCTTGGAGATTATAATTGCTCTATCAGTTATCTGCCTGGCAAGGCAAATGTGGTAGCAAATGCTCTCAGCCAGAAGGCGAGTGTTGCTTGTTTGGCTGTCAAGAAATGGGAGATTCTTGAGGAATTCACTTATTGGAGACCAGAGTTGACTCAGGTTGGGGTGATGTGTTCATATCTCCGTATTCAACCTTTATTATTGTCTCAGATCAAAGAAGCTCAGCAACTTGATGTTAAACTTCGGAAGATCAAGGATCAGATCACGGATGATCGGTCTGACTTTAAACTACATGCGGACGGTATTCTTCGGTTTCGGAACAGGGTTTGTGTTCCCGATGAACCGGGCTTGAGGCGAGGTATTCTAGAGGTAGCTCATAATTCTAAGTACACTATTCATCCCGGTGGAACCAAGATGTATTGGGATTTGAAGCAACACTATTAGCGGAATAACATAAAGAGAAAGGTTGCTCAGTTTGTATCTAGATGTTTGACTTGTCAGGGGGTGAAAGCCGAGCATCAACGACCTGTAGGGTTACTTCAGCCGTTGGCAATACCATAGTGGAAATAGGAGCATATTATGATGGATTTCGTCACTGGTTTGCCTAGAACACTGAGGGGTAATGATGCAGTTTGGGTTGTCATGGATCGTTTGACGAAGACAGCTCACTTTATTTTGATGAGGATGGGAGATGAAGTTACAAAGTTGATGGGTCTTTATTTGGATCAGATTGTTAGACTTCACGGGATTCCATCTAGTATTGTCTCATATCGAGATCCTCGATTTACTTCTCATTTGTGGGAGAAACTTCAGGAGACCTTGGGTACTCAGTTGAACTTCAATACCGCGTATCATCCACAGACCGACGGTCAGTCTGAAGGACTATTTAGATTCTGGAAGATATGCTTAGGGCTTGTGTTCTGGACTTCGGGAAGAACTAGGAGAAACATCTACCACTTGCCGAGTTTGCCTATAACAATAGTTATCAAGCTACTATTGGGATGGCACCTTTTGCAGCTCTTTACGGTCGTAAGTGTGGATCACCTTTATATTGGGACGAGGTAGGGGAGATGAAGACTATTGATCCGACTATCATGCCAGAGCTTCTAGAGAAGATTGAGAATGTTCAGTTGATCAGGCAGAGAATGCTTACGACACAGAGTAGATTCAAGAGTTATGCTGATAAGCGTCGTCGGGACTTGGAGTTTGCAGTCGGGGATCGGGTTTTCTTGAGATTATCTCCTCGTAAGGGGTTTGCTCGTTATGGTAAAGGTGGTAAGCTGAGTCCGAGATTTGTTGGGACGTTTGAGATTATCCGCAGGGTTGGTAAGTTGGCATATCGGTTGGCTTTACCGGAGAACTTCTCTAATGTCCACGATGTATTTCACGTGTCTAATTTGCGAAAATATAATATGGATCCTTCTCATATTCTTGAGCCAGAGCCGTTACAACTTCGTGAGAATCTGACTTATGACGAGCGTCCGATTCGTATTCTTGATAAGATGGAACGAGAGTTGAGGTCGAAGAAGATTTCGATGGTTAAAGTATTGTGGAAGCATCACGACATTGAAGAAGCGACTTGGGAGAGACGAGATCAGATGCAGCAGCGGTACCCAGATCTGTTCAGTACATCAAGTAAGAATTTCGAGGACGAAATTTCTTTAAGGGGGGGAGAATGTGAAACCCCACTTTTCTATCCTATCTCGTTTTGTGTGCTTTATCTCGTTTTGCGTGAATTAACCTGTTTATGTTCTATATGACTTAGAATGTGATAATTTTGATATTAATACTCCTAGAACATGCTAAATGTGCATACATGAAATTTTCATAAAAAACGGAGTCATAAATTTTATCGTCGAGTTTTAGTGAATAGTATTTTTGAAACACGTCCGCTATAATTTTGAAACTAGTCTTTTTAACCCTTCTAGACCTAGTCCACGGACTTTAATAGACCTGTGTTTGATGAAAACGGATTTCAAATCGGCTTAGGAATTTATTAGGGTTTTTACACCGACTTTTGCAAAAATCGAGTTTCAAGCCGACTCGGGTGAAATTGTTTGATTGTAAAACTTCTTGTCACCTAGAAATAAATTATTTGAGATAGTTTAAGTGTTAATTTAATAGTTGAGCAAGAAATACTCAAGAATTGAATTAAAAGACCAAAAATGCAATTAAAAGACTAATTTAAACTAACTTTGACTTTATTTAAATGTTGACCAATATGCATATATCACCAACACACACAAGCAAAGCACAAAAACACCCTCAAACACACCTAGATGGGTGAGAGTTTCATGGGAGAATAGCCAAGCATTTCTTCAAAGTTTTCAAAGCAAATTTTCAAAGAAAAAACTAGTTTTTGTCGGTAGAACTTCGTGCCGAGATGGATTCTACTTGTTGGGCGCACATTGCAAGCATTTCTAGGCTTTTATCACATCAAAGGTGAGGGAAAAATTCTAGATCTCAAAACTCATCTTTTGTGTTTTTGCGTAGAATTGATTATCGAACCGTTAGAATGTTAATCTGATGTTAGATTATTGCTTCATGCATGCTAGGGATCATTTATATGTAATCCTACGAGATTTGAATCGTTGTAGCATAATTATTTATTTTCGAGTATTTAAAGTTGATTAATTTGCTAAATGTTGATTATTTTGAGTTGTGTTGATCGAAATCGATTGCCGTCGATTTTTAAAAGTTTGTTAATTAAGTGGTAGCGCCGTTGTAATGCCAAATTTTTGATTGTGATGTCCGTGCTAAAATCCAAAATTTTCAGCCATGACACACTAGGGTTTTAGGGTTATTGGGCATGATTTAGATGTGTTTTGGTTGGTTTCCGAGAGGGCTAATGTTGTTGATTGAATGGGTGAGTGTTTGAAACTAATTTGGAGTTGTTTGGATTAGTAGAATGTAAGATATGATTATTTGAAGTTTAGGTTGTCTTTCTTTAAAATGTTAAATTATGCCATTAGTTGATTGGGTATGGTTTGAGTGATTGAATTGTGAGTTGTTGATGGGTAAACGAGGGTTTGATTGTGCGTTTAATGCATGTTCGGTTGGATGGCCTACTTTGTCATCTAACTTAGTTATTTGTTGTTAAATTTATTATTGATGTTATTATGATGATAATATGATTATTGATTGATGATTGATGCCGGGAGATAGGCAGTTCTGCTAGACTGTCCTCCTGTGAATGATTGATGTTTAATATTATTGCTGAGTCTTTGGTATGTGTGTGCCACCTCTCAGGCAGTATCGGGCTGTCGGGTTGATAACAGCATGGCTACCAGAGACTACCTCCAGCTCGCATGACGGAGGTGTCATGAAGGGAGAGGTTATTGGGGTACCTCGGGTGCGTGAGTTTATAGGAGTCATAAGAAGGCTGTTATGATCGTGATGGCGTTTGGAGCTACACCAACTAGTGTATCCTTTATTGAATGGTCATTATAGATTATGTGATGATAGTATTATTGATATTATTGTGTGTTTACTTGCTCAAATGATTATTTCCAAGGAGTTTAATAAACCTTGCTCGAGATCTATCGGATCCTCACTGGGATTATTTATATAAGCTCACTCTCTATTATTGCATGCATACAGGTGTACTTTCGCAGGATTACGGGTACGTGCCTCCTGAAGAGGAAAATGTGAAAAATGTGCCTTACGTGGATGAGTCTTAAGTTCCGGATTCTTATCCTTCATGTTGTATTGTTTTTGTGAGGCCCGACCTCGATTTGCGTACGATACCTCGTTTCGTGTGCCCTAATCTTGATTTACGAGCCTTGACCTAGGATTGAGAATTGTGTTCGTTTTATGTGCCATGCATTGAATTATGTGCATTCATTTAGGGTTGCGTGCATTTACTTGGAAAACGTGAGTTCATCTCGTAGATCGTGTCCTACCTCGTAGTGTGTGCCCTAGACCTAGGAAAATATGCCTCACGCTAATCAAGAAAGCATCTTACACAAAGCACTAGACTATCAAATAATCCTACAAACTCCACTATCAATATTAAATTACTAATTCAACTCACTAGAAGACAAAATTTCACTAAACACTAAGCATTCTTCATTCTTTATTCCTTATTATTTTTGCACTTTCAACACACAAATAAACAATGCACAAAAGATGACAAAATTCAGCATTTTTACATGCGTTGGCCGACCACTATGTGGCATTTGTGCTTGCTTGTTCAAATTCAACTTAATTCCTAGACAAACTATGACATTCTATGACACAAATGCATAAAAAATTGCTCAAAAATCTCCTCAAAACCCCACCCTACTCGACCAAACATTCCTTACCCATGCTAGGAATTTCAAAATACTCCTTGAAGACACAAAAGGCTGAATTTTTGCTGCCCAAGGCCGAGCATACTCATCAATTGCAAGGCTTTTGTTTTCTTCTTCATTTCTCTCATTTTCCTCTCACCTTCTCTCTCTCCCTCTCATTTTTTTCTCTCTCTCTCGGCCTTGGCTGAGTTTACTCTTGCCTTTGCTCATCTTCATCAATTCATGGTGCATCAAGACAAGCAACAATCAAAGAAACTCAAGCAAGCTAGCTAGGATGCAAGAATCACACATGCATGTCCTTTGAGTCTTCATTTCGGCCCTAGGTGAGTTTCTTAGCTTCCATCTCTTTTCTCCTTGTTCTAACCACATGCATGTACTAAGAGCTTGGTCACTAAGCTAGGAAAAATAGAGAAAATTGAGTTGGAATCTCGGCTAGGCAAAGAAGAAGAAGAAAATTGCGCTTCAACAAGTTTTGAGCAGCTTCTTGGTTGAATTGCTAAGGTGAGGGCTAAAACCTATTGAAAATCCTTCAAAAATCCACATGCATACTCTTAAATGTATGTATTTGCTTCTGTACTTGAGTTATATGTTCGTTCATAAGCTTCTTCAACCATGCATGGCAAGATTTTGGCTTGAAAGTGATGATAGGTGAAGTCGGATTATGTGACAGCTCTCTGACCTGTTGTTTCGAGGTGAGTTTGTCTAGGCACCTGATCTTTAAAATGCATGAAAATTGGTAGGTGACTATTTTGGCCAGTTTCGAACATTTTTCGCAGAAATAGGCCAAAGCTAATTTTTATTCTAAGGTCCTCCAAATGGCAAATCTTTGAAATATGTCCAAATCTGGAAATCTGGAAAAATGAAGCAGGTTTTGGCAGATGCACTGACCTTGTAGAACGAACCAGATTTGACTTAGTAAATAATGTCCAAAATCCATGAAACTTGGTGTGCTTCTATATTTTTCAGTTCTGGACATTTTTGTCCGAAATGGACTAAGGCTAAATCTGACCCTAACGATCTCAAAAACGTCAATTATCGAAATGTGTGCAAATCTGGACAGTTTTGTGCTATCCCACTGTTTCGGCTATAACTAATGATCCCGAACTCCAAATGATGCAAGGTTTGTTTCTGATTTTAGTTCACTTCTTAAGATTTAATTTGACATCTTATTCACTAGAATTGGAGATTGTTTGCTTATCTTAATGATTGTGAGAAAACAGCCTATTGCAGTAAGGGTTTCACTTAGTGTTATGCTTAGAAAAATTGTTGTAACTTCTCTTGTTGAAATAAATGCTTGGGATTGTAGCTTTGGGATGTTGTGTGGACTGTTTTGAGTACTTGAGGATGTTTGAATTAAATGATGCATGACTTGAGATTGATTTTGAGTTGACTTTGGGTTTATTCACACGGGTAAGCACGAAATGAAAACCCCAATGACTAGGTAGGCTTGCTAAATGTTGATCATTTGGATATTGTGTGGAATTATATGCTTAATAGGCTGCCCGTAGATGCCCTTATAGCCCTAAATGTGATTTTGATCAGTGCATGTTGACAAATAGACCTTTCTTGCATCCGAGCCCACGTAGATTATTGTTGCATGTTGAATATCAATATTATTTGATTACGTGGACTTCGAAATGAGTTATATGGCTTGATTTATATGCGTTACATGGCTGTCCGTTTAATGTTCATATAACTCCAAATGCTTTTCAAGTGAAATTACTTGTCTATTCGTGCGTCGCTTGTTTACTTGTCAATGTGCAATCTTATGACTTTCCGGAGGTAACCTACTTTGTTGTCCTCCTAATGTGATATATTAAATGTCATAAATGTGCATTGCATACAAGGTTGCAACCTTTTATTTCAGCATGGTAGCGATCACGCACACCGGGCGGCATTGGGCTTACCGGTGCACCCGTGACTACCATAGTCCCATTCCCTCTCTCGCTTGGGGGCTAGACTTCCTCGGAGAGTTGGGTCGTAGGATTTTGGGGTACATCCGGAGTACACCCACTTGGCGTGATATGGGGATGAATTGAGGCCGGCCGCAACAACTAATACTGGAATTGATCTGAGAGCAAAAGCTCACCGTATCCGTTTACTATGTGTATAAGTATTCTCGCTTGGTCCCTAGAGGACCTTGGGGAGGACAGTCTAGTAATTGCATTCTTTACTATTATATTACGTTATGTACTTGCTTGTGATTCATATCATGCTTGCAAAAAGGGTTTTCATAAGATTGAACCGGAAAATGAGTTTCAAAACCTATTTCTCGTTCCCCCCTCGCTGAGTTCATAAGGACTCACCCTCTTTTATCATCTCAGGTGAAGAAGATCAAGAACAGTTACCCGAGGACGATGTGCCTAACAACGATTCCTTGGAGTGATTGCCTGTCCTGTGTGCTTTGCTTGATTTATGGCCAATTGTGAAAACTATGCTACTTGAAGATTGTTTCTTTCATGTTGCTAATGTTGTAATGTAAAAGACCCCTGTTGTAATTTGGGGTCTAATTTTGGTTTGTACTGATATTTCTAGACAGACACTAGATACTGCTATGGTCGTTTTGCTTTTATTATCGCTAGTAGATATAATAGGATTATGAAGTATTAGGTAAGGGCGAAGTAAGATGAACCATCCAAACCTTAAACAGGTACTCGCTATTAAGCTAGGATCAACAGGTACTTTTGTGACGAGGATAAACAAACAAACGAGACATAGCATCATGCTAAGTTATAAATCAAACGAGACGTCGAAATAACCAATAGGCAATTCAATTGATGTTAAATGGTAATCCTAGTTGGAAACAAAATTGAGATTGGAAAAATTTGAGGCGTTTAGAGAATTAGGCCAAACCAAAGAGCCCAATTACAGCCGTTATGCTGCCGGTTTTTCAGAAAATTTTGGAGTTTAGGCCAAAACGTTAAGTGTTAAATATTCATGAACGGTTAAGTACAAGACATGACTTGAATGTTTAGTTCACACCCTAGTCTAACCTTTATAGGCCGGGTTGGGGCGTGACACCTTAGAACAAGAATGGTATCAAAGCTTAGATTGCTTAAGCCGGGTTTAACTCTCGGACCGTGGGTAGAGCACTAAGATAATTAGGATGACTTGTTTATATGTTATTGAGTGATAGTGTTAAATGTGCCTTCTATGTTTTATGTGTTTATGTGATTAGCATGCCTTAATTGTTTCTATAATTGTATCTATATTATGTTGCATATCTTATGCATTAAATTCTTAATTGTCATATTTCAATAAATTGTGCATCATAATATGTGCCTATAGATAGCTGGCCCTACTACCCGGACTACTAAAAGGAGCGGTGAACCTCAAGAGACCGGAGATGCTTATCAAACTAATCCCGGTATAGCTATGTTTAATATGATGGCGAATGCCATGGATCGTGTATCACGATTGATGGAACGTCAAGATGCACGTGAGGCCAACAACAACAACAACAAGAATGATGGTAACCACGGGAGACATAACAGAATGAGGGAGTTCCTTAACTTTCACCCGTCCAAATTCCATGGGGAAGCTGATGATGAGAAAGCAGAGGCTTGGCTGTCCGAGATCGAGAAGATTTTTAGGCCACTTGATTATATTGATGAAGAAAAGGTAGAGTTTGCCGTGTTTCTGTTGCACGGGGATGCTGAGCATTGGTGGCACACTGTGGAGGCACTGTGGGAAACTGATCAGACACCTCGTTTGTGGGGTAATTTCATTAAGGCATTCAAGGAGAAATATGTACCTACAGTTTCCAAGCAGAGGCGGATTGAGGAGTTCATGCACTTGACCCAGGGTAACATGACGGTGGCCTAGTACGAGGTTCGTTTTGACCGACTGTCCCATTATGCTCAATATATGATTAGTACTCCGGAAGTGAAGATGTGAAAATTTACTACTGGATTGAGGCCAGAGATTCTGGACCAGTTGGCTTCTGACGACTTTGATACATATTCTGCTCTCTTTGCTGCTGCCTCTCGAGTTGAGAAGAGGAAACTAGATGGAGCCGGTTCGAGTCAGCTGAACAAGAAACCATACCAGCCTCCAGGTCAGCAGAGGAAATTCCAGAGTCAGAGTTGTAATCAGGGCCAGAGCCAGAACAGACCAGTGAATAACCGTGGCCTGACAAAAGCGCCATCAGCCTCTTCTACCCGCGGATCTACAGGTAGTTCACCTGCTACTCAGTCCATCAGCTGTTCTTATTGTGACAAAAAGGGTCATACCGAGGCCCAGTGTTGGAGGAAGTCAGGACGATGTATGAGATGTGGCAATGATTAGCATCAGATCAAGGATTGCCCTAAACGGCAGGCAGGATAGAATTAGGGTAAACCAGCTGCTAAAGGCAAAACTCCAGTTCCTAGAGTTTAGGCTCGAGCTTATGCTATTGAGTGCGAGGAGATTCCAGATGAGACCGCTGTTATTGAAGGTACATTCTTTATACTGAATCAACCTGTTAGGGTGTTAATTGATCCAGTTGCTACTCATTCATTTATTACTCCCTTATGTATGGAACGTGTGAAATTGAAAGTTGTATGTTTGCCATACGAAGTAGAAGTTGGTACTCCAATGGGTTCTAAACTTGTTACTAGGTCAGCTTGTAAAACATGTAAAATCCAAATTAAGGATAGGAAATTCTCAGCCAATCTTATTGTGTTACCTTTTCGAGACTATGAGGTCATTTTAGGGATGGACTGGTTGGCAAAACATCATGTCCAACTAGATTGCCGGGCAAAGATTATAATATTCCAGGTACCTGGTCAACCAATACTGGAGGTAATGGGTCGAAGAGATTTCACCGGGAGTTCCATCATTTCATCTACGAAAGCAGTGAAGTCCTTGAGAAAAGGGTGTAGCGGATACTTAGCTTACCTCATCGACAAGCAGTCGGACAAAGCTAAGTTGGAGGAGATGCCAGTGATCAAAGACTATGCGGATGTATTTCTAGAAGAATTTCCCGGTTTATCCCCAAATCGGGAGATCGAGTTCGTTATAGAGCTACTACCTGGCACCCAGCCGATATCTAAAGCTCCCTATCGTATGGCACCGGCCGAGCTACAAGAATTAAAGGACCAATTGCAAGGATTGTTGAAGAAGGGGTTTGTTCAACCAAGTTCTTCACCGTGGGGTGCACCAGTTCTATTTGTAAAGAAGAAGGACGGAACGTTGAGGCTATGCATCGACTACCGAGGATTGAACTAAGTGACTGTCAAGAATAAATACCCACTTCCACTGATCGACGAGTTATTTGATCAACTGCAAGGAGCCAAAGTGTATTCGAAACTCGACTTGAGGCAAGGGTATTATCAATTGCGGATCAAAAAGGAAGATGTGCCTAAAACGGCTTTTAGGACGAGATATGGGCATTATGAATATGTGGTGATGCCTTTTGGACTAACCAATGCCCCTGCAGCTTTTATGGATTTGATGCACAGGGTGTTTCAACCCTACTTGGACCAATTTGTGGTGATCTTCATTGATGATATTCTGGTATACTCGAAATCTGAGGCGGAGCATGAGCAACATCTGCGGTTGGTACTGCAGAAACTTCGAGAGCATCAATTGTATGCAGAGTTTAGCAAGTGCTAATTTTGGTTGCAGCAGATTGCATTTTTAGGGCATATCATATCCCAAGAGAGAATAGCGGTAGATCCAGCAAAGATAGATGCAGTGATGTCTTGGAAGAAGCCGGAGAATGTTACGGAGATTCGGAGTTTTCTTGGTCTAGCCGGCTATTATCGGAGATTTGTGAAAGATTTCTCTAAGATTGCAGGACCGCTCACGAAGCTCACTCAAAAGAAAACAAAGTTCGTATGGGATGATAAGTGTGAGAATAGCTTCCAAGAGTTGAAGAAAAGATTCACCACCGCACCTGTTCTTGCATTGCCTAAAGGGAGTCAAGGTTTTGTAATCTATAGCGATGCTTCAAAAGAAGGATTGGGTTGTGTGTTGATGCAAAATGGAAGAGTGATTGCGTATGCTTCTAGGAAACCAAAGCCGTATGAATTGAACTACCTGACGCATGATTTGGAGTTAGCGGCTTTTGTGTTTGCACTCAAGAAATGAAGGCATTATCTGTGGGGTAACAAGTTTGAGGTATTTACTGATCACAAGAGCTTGAAATACTTGTTCTCACAAAAAGAGTTGAATATGAGGCAAAGGCGGTGGATGGAGCTTTTGGATGATTATAACTGCACAATCAATTATATACCCGGTAAAGCAAATGTAGTTGCAGATGCCTTAAGTAGAAAAGCAAGCATGGCAAAACTGGAAATCAAAGTGCAGGAGTTGTTGGAGGAAGCATTTTTGTGGAAACCACAATTGACTCGGAAAGGGTTACTTTTTGCCACTACGCAAGTCCAATCGACCTTGTTGTCTGAGTTACAAGAGGCTCAACAGAAGGACCAACAGTTTCAGAAGATTAAAGAAAGCAACGCGGATTTCAAGTTTCATGATGATGGTGTTTGGAGGTTTAGGAATCGGATCTGTGTTCCCAATGAGCCTGAGCTAAGAAAGAAGATTCTTGAAGAAGCCCATAATTCAAGATACACTATTCACCCCGGTGGAACAAAGATGTACTGGGATTTGAAGCAATACTATTGGTGAAATAACATGAAGAGAGAGATTGCGGAGTTTGTGGCACGGTGTTTGACTTGCCAGAGAGTCAAAGCAGAACATCAACGACCTGCAGGTTTACTTCAGCCATTGGAGATTCCTCAATGGAAATGGGAACATATAACTATGGACTTTGTTATGGACCTTCCTAGATCACAAAAGGGTCATGACGCCATTTGGGTCATAGTGGATAGATTGACTAAGTCGGCACACTTTTTACCGATGAACAAGGAGGATAGTCCTGAGAAATTGAGAGATATGTATGTGGCGGAGATTGTTAAATTGCATGGGATGCCTGTGAGTATTGTATCGGATAGGGATCCTCGTTTTACTTCCCAATTTTGGAAGAGATTGCAAGAAGCTTTGGGAACGAAGTTGAGTTTTAGCACGGCTTATCACCCTCAGACTGATGGTCAATCGGAGAGAACTATTCAGATTCTGGAGGATATGCTGAGGGCATGCGTTTTAGATTTCGGAAAAGGTTGGGAGAAATATCTGTCTCTAGCGGAGTTCGCTTATAATAATAGTTATCAGGCCACTATCGGGATGGCCCCATTTTAGGCGTTGTATGGACGTAAGTGTCGATCCCCAATTTACTAGGATGAAGTAGGTGAGACGAAGACTTTTGACCCGACCCTTTTACCTGAACTTATGAAGACTGTTGATAATATCCACCTCATCCGGAAATGGATGCTTACCGCCCAAAGCAGGCAGAAGAGTTATGTAGACCGACGGAGACGGAGCCTAGAGTTTGAGGTCGGCGACAAGGTGTTCCTGAAGATATCACCCCGGAGGGGACTGATTAAACATGGCAAGGGTGGAAAGTTGAGCCCGAGGTTTGTAGGACCATTTGGGATAATTGAGAAGGTTGGCAAATTGGCGTATCGTCTAGCACTACCCCAAAACCTCTCCAATATTCACGACGTCTTTCATGTTTCAATGCTGCAGAAGTATCATCCTGATTCGTCGCATATCTTCGAGCCAGAGCTGTTGCAGCTTCAGGAGAACTTGTCTTACGAGGAGAAGCCGATTCGGATCCTAGACCAGCAAGATCGGGAGTTGCGCAACAAAACTATACCAATGGTGAAAGTGTTGTGGGATCATCATGGAGTTGAAGAAGCAACGTGGGAAAGGCGAGACCAGATGGAGCAGCAATATCCAGCATTATTTCAAAGGTAATATTGAATTTCGGGATGAAATTCTTTTAAGGAGGGGAGGATGTGAGGCCTGACCTCGATTTGCATGCGATACCTCGTTTCATGTGCCCTAATCTTGATTTATGAGCCTTGACCTAGGATTGAGAATTGTGTTCGTTTTATGTGCCATGCATTGAATTATGTGCATTCATTTAGGGTTGCGTGCATTTACTTGAAAAACGTGCGTTCATCTCGTAGTTCGTGTCCTAACTCGTAGTGTGTGCCATATACCTAGGAAAATGTGCCTTCACGCTAATCAAGAAAGAATCTTATACAAAGCACTAGACTATCAAATAATCCTACAAACTCCACTATCAATATTAAATTACTAATTCACCTCACTAGAAGACAAACTTTCACTAAACACTAAGCATTCTTCATTCTTTATTCCTTATTCTTTTTGCACTTTCAACACACAAATAAACAATGCACAAAAGATGACAAAATTCAGCATTTTTACATGCATTGGCCGACCACTATGTGGCATTTGTGCTTGCTTGTTCAAATTCAACTTAATTCCTAGATAAACTATGACATTCTATGACACAAATGCATAAAAAATTGCTCAAAAATCTCCTCAAAACCCCACGCTACTCGACCAAACATTCCTTGCCCATGCTAGGAATTTCAGAATACTCCTTGAAGACACAAAAGGCTGAATTTTTGCTGCCCAAGGACGAGCATACTCATCAATTGCAAGGCTTCTGTTTTCTTCTTCATTTCTCTCATTTTCCTCTCAACTTCTCTCTCTCCCTCTCATTTTTCTCTCTCTCTCTCGGCCTTGGCTGAGTTTACTCTTGCCTTTGCTCATCTTCATCAATTCATGGTGGATCAAGACAAGCAACAATCAAAGAAACTCAAGCAAGCTAGCTAGGATGCAAGAATCACACATGCATGTCCTTTGAGTCTTCATTTCGGCCCTAGGTGAGTTTCTTAGCTTCCATCTCTTTTCTCCTTGTTCTAACCACGTGCATGTACTAAGAGCTTGGTCACTAAGCTAGGAAAAATAGAGAAAATCTAGTTGGAATCTCGGCTAGGCAAAGAAGAAGAAGAAAATTGCGCTTCAACAAGTTTTGAGCATCTTCTTGGTTGAATTGCTTAGGTGAGGGCTAAAACCTTTTGAAAATCCTTCAAAAATCCACATGCATGCTCTTAAATGTATGTCTTTGCTTCTGTACTTGAGTTATATGTTCGTTCATAAGCTTCTTCAACCATGCATGGCAAGATTTTGGCTTGAAAGTGATGATAGGTGAAGTCGGATTATGTGACAGCTCTCTGACCTGTGGTTTCGAGGTGAGTTTGGCTAGGCAAACGATGTTGAAAATGGATGAAAATTGGTAGATGACTAGTTTGGCCAGTTTTGAACATTTTTCAAAGAAATAGGCCAAAGATAATTTTGAATCTAAGGTCCTCAAAATGGCAAATCTTTGAAATATGTCCGAATCTGGAAATCTGGAAAAATGAAGCAGGTTTTGGCAGATGCACTGACCTTGTAGAACGAACCAGATTTGGCTTAGTAAATGATGTCCAAAATGCATGAAATTTGGTGTGCTGCTAGATTTTTCAGTTTTGGACATTTTTGTTAGAAATCGACTAAGACTACATCTGATCCTAAGGACCTCAAAAACGTCAATTATCGAAATGTGTGCAAATCTAGACAGTTTTGTGTTATCCCACTGTTTCGGCTATAACTAATGATCCCGAACTCCAAATGATGCAAGGTTTGTTTCTGATTTTAGTTCACTTCTTAAGATTTAATTTGACATCTTATTCACTGGAATTGGAGATTGTTTGATTATCTTAATGATTGTGAGAAAACAGCCTATTGCAGTAAGGGTTTCACTTAGTGTTATGCTTAGAAAAATTGTTGTAACTTCTCTTGTTGAAATAAATGCTTGGGATTGTAGCTTTGGGATGTTGTGTGGTCTGTTTTGAGTACTTGAGGAGTTTGAATTAAATGATGCATGACTTGAGATTGATTTTGAGTTGACTTAGGGTTTATTCACACGGGTAAGCACGAAATGAAAACCCCAATGACTAGGTAGGCTTGCTATCATTTGGATATTGTGTGGAATTATATGCTTAGTAGGCTGCCCGTAGATGCCCTTATAGCCCTAAATGTGATTTTGATCAGTGCATGTTGACAAATAGACCTTTCTTGCATCCGAACCCACGTAGATTATTGTTGCATGTTGAATATCAATATTATTTGATTACGTGGACTTCGAAATGAGTTATATGGCTTGATTTATGTGCATTACATGGCTGTCCGTTTAATGTTCATATAACTCCAAATGCTTTTCAAGTGAAATTACTTGTCTATTCGTGCCTCGCTTATTTACTTGTCAATGTGCAATCTTATGACTGTCCGGAGACAACCTACTTTGTTGTCCTCCTAATGTGATATATTAAATGTCATAAATGTGCATTGCATACAAGGTTGCAACCTTTCATTTCGGCATGGTAGCGATCACGCACACCGGGCGGCATCGGGCTTACCGGTGCACCCGTGACTACCATGGTCCCATTCCCTCTCTCGCTTGGGGGCTAGACTTCCTCAAAGAGTTGGGTCGTAGGATTTCGTGGTACATCCGGAGTATACCCACTTGGCGTGATATGGGGATGAATTAAGGCCGGCCGCAACAACTGATACTGGAATTGATTTGAAAGCAAAAGCTCACCGTATCCTTTTACTATGTGTATAAGTACTCTCGCTTGGTCCCTAGAGGACCTCGGGGAGGAAAGTCTGGTAATTGTGTTCTTTACTATTATAATACGTTATATACTTGCTTGTGATACATATCATGCTTGCAAAAAGGGTTTTCATAAGATTGAACCGAAAAATGAGTTTCAAAACCTATTTCTCATTCCCCCCTTGCCGAGTTCATAAGGACTCACCCTCTTTTATCATCTCAGGTGAAGAAGATCAAGAACAGGTACCCAAGGACGATGTGTCTAACGACGATTCCTTGGAGTGATTGCCTGTCCTATGTTCTTTGCTTGATTTATGGCCAATTGTGAAAACTATCCTACTTGATGATTGTTTCTTTCATGTTGCTAATGTTGTAATGTAAAAGACCCCCGTTGTAATTTGGGGTCTAATTTTGGTTTGTACTGATATTTCTAGACATACACTAGATATTGCTATGGTCATTTTCCTTTTATTATCGCTAGTAGCTATAATAGGATTATGAAGTATTAGGTAAGGGCGAAGTAAGATGAACCATCCAAACCTTAAACAGGTACTCGCTATTAAGCTAAGATCAACATGTACTTTTTGTAACGAGGATAAACAAACAAACGAGACATAGCATCATGCTAGGTTATAAATCAAACGAGACGTCGAAATAACCAATAGGCAATTCAATTGATGTTAAATGGTAATCCTAGTTGGAAACGAAATTGAGATTGGAAAATTTTGAGGCGTTTAGAGAATTAGGCCAAACCAAAGAGCCCAATTACAGCCGTTATGCTGCCGGTTTTCTAGAAAATTTTGGAGTTTAGGCCAAAACGTTAAGTGTTAAATCTTCATGAATGGTTAAGTACGAGACGTGACTTGAATGTTTAGATCACACCCTAGTCTAACCTTTATAGGCCGGGTTGGGGCGTGACAGTTTTACTATCTTGTATATTAACGTAGTAGACTTTTATATGCTTTGTAGTTTATAATGTAAAAGATGTTGAAAAGATAATAAATTACTTGATGCTGTCTTAGTAGCCTTTCTTTTGTTTTGTGATCAGGTTGCTAGATTGGCTCAATATGTTTTTGTAATGTAAATTAAGGTTCATGTATTATGTTGGAACAGAGACGTATAACAAAGAATGGTTATGGTGTAATATGGTTGTTGTATGTTGTTATTTATTGAGGAGTTGTTTGTTATATGGTTTATGGAGTTGATGTATGATATTCTAATGAGGTTGGTTTAGAACCTCGGTATCCTATTTACTGTCGTTATACTGTCGAAATTCCATTGCGTGCTGACTGATTATAGGAGGGGTCGAGTTGGGGCGTGACGCCGTGAGATTCGGTAATAGAAATGTGGTAGATAAAGCATCTTGGCAACATTAACTGGGGCAAAAAAAAATTGAAAAGGGGGGTGCAACCCGAGGACATCCCAGGGGGTCACCCATCCTAGTACTACTCTCACCTAAGCACGCTTAACTTCAGAGTTCTGATGGGATCCGGTGCATTAGTGCTAGTATGATCGCACCCGTCATGTTGAAGGCACAAATCCTTTATGGATTGACGGTTCACGGTCCCAGCACAGAGAGATGGCCCATTCAAAAGGCCCAATTGGTTTCACGACAACCCATCCACTTCAACAACGCAGAATCCTCACAAGACGTGATATTGACGCGTTGTAGGGCCCTCTAATCTCTCGCGAGTTAGGTTGTCATCCATTTAACAGCTCACGACGTACGATCCGGGATGGAAAAACATAGCAAAAAAAGAAAAGTGGCCTGAAACTGATGAAAACATTCGATTTTGGGCTCCAAAAAGGGGCACAGCCGAGCAGGCTTGTTGCCTTCATCGTAGAGCTCTCAGAGTGTTTTCCAACGGTATGCTATGCACCGCGTAACTCCTTACAAATCAAAAGTTATGGGCACCGTAACGACGGAGACCTGGTCACAAGCCCTACGCCCTAGGTTTGCGGGCCGATCCTCTACGTGAAGCGAAGTTGTCCTGCCCACAGTGCCGTGGGATTCGGTAATAGATATGGGGTGGATAAAGCATCTTGGCAACCCTAACCGGGGCAAAAAAAATTGATAAGAGGGGTGCAACACGAGGACCTCCTACGGGGTCACCCATCCAAATACTACTCTCGCCTAAGCACGCTTAACTTTAGAGTTCTGATGGGATCCGGTGCATTAGTGCTGGTATGATCTCACCCGTCATGTTGAGGGCACAAATCCTTTATGTGTTGACGGTTCATAGTCCTAGCCCAGAGAGATGGCCCGTTCAAAAGGCCCAATGGGCTTAACGATAACCCATCCACTTCAACAACGCAGCATCCTCGCAAGACGTGATATTGACACATTGTAGGGCCCTCTAATGTCCTGCGAGTTAGGTTGTCATCCTTTTACCAACTCACGACGTACGATCCGGGATGAAAAAATAGAGCAAAAGAAGAAAAGTGTCCCGAAACTGATGAAAACGTTCTATTTTGGGCTCCAAGAATGGGCACAGTCGAGCAGGCTTGTTGCCACCATCGTAGAGCTCTTGGAGAGCTTTCCAATGGTAAACTGTGTGCCGCGTAACTCCTTATGGATCAAAAGTTATGGGCACGGGAGCAACAGAGACCTGGTCACAAGTACCACGCCCTCGGTTTGCGGGTCCAGCCTCTACGAGAAGCGAAGTTGTCTTGCCCAATGTGCCGTGGGATTCGGTAATAGAAATGTGGTGGATAAAGCATCTTGGCATCCCTTACTGGGGCAAAAAAATTTGAAAAGGGGGGTGCAACACGAGGACTTCCCGGGGAGTCACCCATCCTAGTACTACTCTCGCCCAAGCACGCTTAACTTTGGAGTTC
This sequence comes from Ehretia macrophylla, assembly GCA_037974665.1. NCBI lineage: Eukaryota > Viridiplantae > Streptophyta > Magnoliopsida > Boraginales > Ehretiaceae > Ehretia > Ehretia macrophylla. The sequence continues at coordinate 15,650,472 of CM075764.1, read as the reverse complement.
TGATGGGATCCGGTGCATTAGTGCTGGTATAATCGCACCCGTTATGTCAAGGGCACAAATCCTTTATCTGTTAACGGTTCACAGTCCTAGTCCAGAGAGATGGCCCATTCAAAAGGCCCAATGGGCTTAACGACAACCCATCCCCTTCAACAACGCAGAATCCTCGCAAGACATGACATCTATGCATTGTAGGGCCCTCTAATCTCCCGCAAGTTTGGTTGTCGTCCTTTTAACCGCTCACAACGTACGATCCGTGACTGAAAAATAGAGCAAAAGAAGAAAAGTGGCCTGAAACTGATGTAAACGTACGATTTTCAGCTCCGTAAACAAGCGCAGCCAAGCAAGCTAGCAGCCTCCATCGTAGAGCTCTCGGAAAGCTTTCCAACGGTATGTTGTGCACCGCGTAACTCCTTACGAATCAAAAGTTATGGGCACCAGATGTGACGGAGACCTGGTCACAAGCCCCACGCCCTCAGTTTGCGGGCCTAGCCTCTACGTGAAGCGAAGTTTTCTTGCCCAAGGTGCCATGGGATTCGAAAATAAAATGTGGTGGATAAAGCATCTTGGCAAGCCTAACCGGGGAAAAAAAATTGAAAAGGGGGGTGCGACACGAGGACTTCCCAGCGGGTCACCTATCCTAATACTACTCTCGCCCAAGCACGCTTAACTTCAGAGTTCTGATGGGATCCGGTGCATTAGTGCTGGTATGATCGTACCCTTCATAATGAGGGCACAAATCGGTTCACTGTCCCAACCCAGAGAGATGGCCCATTCAAAAGGCCCAATGGGCTTAACGACAACCCATCCACTTCAACAACGCAGCATCCTCGCAAGACGTGATATCGACACATTGTAGGGCCCTCTAATGTCCCGCAAGTTAGGTTGTCGTCCTTTTAACAACTCACGACGTACGATCCATGATGAAAAAACAAAGCAAAAGAAGAAAAGTATCCCGAAACTAATGAAAACATTCTATTTTGGGCTCCTAAAATGGGCACAGCCAAGCAGGCTTGTTGCCCCCATCATAGAGCTCTCGGAGAGCTTTCCAACAGTATACTATGCACCGCGTAACTCCTTATGGATCAAAAGTTATGGGCACCGGAGCAACGTAGACCTGGCCACAAGCCCCACGCCCTCGGTTAGCGGGCCCAGCCTCTACGAGAAGCGAAGTTGTCTTGCCCAATGTGCCGTGGGATTCGGTGATAGAAATGTGGTGGATAAAGTATCTTGGCAACCCTAACCGGGGCAAAAAAAATTGAAAAAGGGGGTGCAACACAAGGACTTCCTTGGGGGTCACCCATCCTAGTACTACTCTCGCCCAAGCACGCTTAACTTCGGAGTTCTGATGGGATCCGGTGCATTAGTGCTGGTCTGATCGCACCAGTCATGTTGAGGGCACAAATCCTTTATGTGTTGACGGTTCACAGACCCAGCCCAGAGAGATGGCCCATTCAAAAGGCCTAATGGGCTTAACAACAACCCATCCGCTTCAACATTGTAGCATCCTCGCAAGACGTGATATCGACGTATTGGAGGTCCCTCTAATGTCCCGCGTGATAGGTTGTTGTCCATTTAATTGCTCACGATGTACGACCCGGGATGAAAAAATAGAGCAAAAGAAGAAAAGTGGCCTGAAATTGATGAAAATTTTGGTTTTGGGCATCGAAAACAGGCGCAGCTTAGCAGACTTAATGTCCCCATCATAGACCTCTCGGAGAGCTTTCCAACGGTATGCTGTGCGCCGCGTAACTCCTTACGGATCAAAAGTTATGGGTACTGGAGCGACAGAGACCTAGTCACAAGCCCTACGCTGTCGGTTAGCGAGCCCAGCCTCTACGTGAAGTGAAAATGTCTTGCCCAAGGTGCCGTGGGATTCAGTAATAGAAATGTGGTGGATAAAGTATCTTGGCAACCCTAACCGGGGCTAAAAAAATTGAAAACGGGGGTACAACAATAGGACTTCCCATGGGGTCACCCATCCTAGTACTACTCTCGCCCAAGCACGCTTAACATCGGAGTTCTGATGGGATCCGGTGCATTAGTGCTGGTATGATCACAGCCATCATGTTGTGGGCACAAATCCTTTATGTGTTGACGGTTCACAGTCCCAGGCTAGAGAGATGGCCCATTCAAAAGGCCCAATGGGCTTAACGACAACCCATCCGCTTCAACAATGTAGCATCCTCGTAGGACGTGATATTGACGCCTTTTAAGGCATTCTAATGTCCAGTGAGTTAGGTTGTCGTCCTTTTAACAACTCACGATGTACGATCTGTGATGAAAAAACAGAGCAAAAGAATAAAAGTGGCCCGAAACAAATGAAAACATTTGATTTTGGCCTCCAAAAATAGTTGCAGCCGAGCAGGCTAGTTGCCCTCGTAGTAGAGCTCTCGGAGAGCTTTCCAACGGTATGTTGTGCACCGCATAACTCCTTATGGATGAAAAGTTATGGGCACCGTAGTGACGGAGACCTGGTCACAAGCCCCACGCCCTTGGTTTACGGGCCCAACCTCTTCGTGAAGCGAAGTTGTCATGCCCAAGGAGCCATGGGATTCAGTAATAGAAATGTGGTGGATAAAGTATCTTGGCAACCCTAACCGGGGCAAAAAAAATTGAAAAGGGGGGTACAACAAGAGGACTTCCCACAGGGTCACCCATCCTAGTACTACTCTCGCCCAAGCATGCTTAACTTCAAAGTTCTATTGGGATCCGGTACATTAGTGCTGGTATGATCGCACCCGTCATGTTAAGGGCACAAATCATTTATGTGTTGATGGTTCACAGTCCCAGCCCAAGGAGATGGCCCATTCAAAAGGCCCAATGGGCTTAACGACAACACATCTGCTTCAACAATGTAGTATCCTCGTAAGACGTGATATCAACGTGTTATAGGGCCCTGTAATGTCCCGCGAGTTAGGTTTTCGTCCTTTTAACAACTCATGACGTACGATCCGGGACGAAAAAACAGAGCAAAAATAGAAAAATGGCTTGAAACTGATGAAAACATTCGATTTTGGGCTCCGAAAATAGGTATCACTGAGCAGGCTTGCTGCCCTCGTCATAGAGCTCTCAAAGAGGTTTCCAACGGTATGTTGTGTGCCGTGTAACTCTTTACAGATCAAAAGTTATGGGCACTGGAGTGACGGAGACCTGGTCACAAGCACCACTCCCTCGATTTGTGGGCCCGGCCTTTAAAGGTTAAACTAGGGTGTGATCTAAACATTCAAGTCATATCTCGTACTTAATCGTTCATGAACGTTTAGCACTTAACGTTTTCGCCTAAACTCCACAATTTTCCAGAAAACCGGCAACATAACGGCTGTAATTGGGCTCTTTAGTTTGACCTAATTCTCTAAATGCCTCAAAATTTCCATTCTCAATTTCATTTCCAACTAAGATTACTATTTACCATCAATTGAAACGCTTACTAGTTATCTCGAAGCCTCGTTTGGTTAATAACCTAGCATGATACTATGTCTCGTTTGTTTGTTAATCCTTGTTACAAAAGTACCTGTTCATCTTAGCTTAACGATGAGTACCTGCTTAAAATTGGATAGATTCATTTTACTTAATCCTTACCTGATACTTTATAATCCTATGATAGGTTCTAGCCAATAACGATAGCAAAAACAACCATAGTAGTGTCTATCTAGTTATTATCAATACAAGCCAAAATTAGACCCCAAATTATAAAGGGGGTCTATTACATTACAACAACAAGCAACATAAAAGGAAACAGTCTTCAAACAACATATCGTTAACGAAAATGGCCATAGTCAAGTAAGGCACGTAGGGCAAGCAATCATTCCAAGGAATCATCATTAGGCATGTTGTCCTCGGGTACCTGTTCCTGGTCTTCTTCACCTGAGATGATAAAAGAGGGTGAGTCCTTATGAACTCAGCGAGGGGGAACGAGAAATAAGTTTTGAAACTCATTTTCCGGTTCAACTTATGAAAACCCTTTTGCAAGCATGAATATATCACAAGTACATAACGTAATGTAAAAGTAAGGAACACAATTACCCATCTTTCCTCCCCGAGGTCCTCTAGGAACCAAGCGAGATTACTTATACACATAGTGAAAAGGATACAATGAGCTTTTGCTCTCAGTTCATTTCCAGTATCAGTTGTTGCGGCCGACTTCAAATCATCCCCTTATCACGCCAAATGGGTGTACTCCGGATGTACCCCGAAATCCTACGACCCAACTCTTCGAGGATGTTTAGCCCCCAAATGAGAGAGGGAATTGGACAATGGTAGTCACGATTGCACCAGCAAGCCCGATGTTGCCCAGTGTGCGTGAACGGTACCATGCCAGAATGAAAGGTTGCAACCTTGTATGCAATGCACATTTATGACATTTAATATATCACATTTGGAGGTCAACAAAGTAGGTTGCATCCGAGCAATCATAAGATTGCACATTGACAAGTAAACAAGCGAGGCACGATATGACAGGCAATTTCACTAGAAAAGCACATGGAGTTATATGAAGATTAAACGGGCAGCCATGTAACGCATGTAAATCAAGTCATATAACTCATTTCGAAGTTCACGTAATCAAATAATAAGATTATTCAACATGCAACAACATCTATGTGGAATCGGATGCAAGAAAGGCCTACTTGTCAACAAGTAATCATCGAAATCATGTTTAGGGCAATGAGGGCAACTACGGGCAGCCTACTAATCACATAATTAAACACGATATTCATAGGATCAACATTTAGCGAGTTTACCTAGTCGTTAGGGTTTCAATTCACGTTCACCCGTGCGATTAAGCCCTAAGTCATCTCGTAATTAAAATCAAGCCATGCATTGATTAATTAAAACACTCTCAAGCATTCAAAACAGTCCACACCACATCCAAATGCCACAATTCCAAGCATTTAATACAACAAGAGAAGCTACAATAATTTTTCTAAGCATATCACTAGGTGAAACCCTCACTGCAATGGACTGTTTTCTCACAATCATTGAGACAAGCAAAAAATCTCCAATTCCAGTGAACAAGATGTCAAATTAAAGCTTAAGGAGTGAACTAAATTCAGAAACAAACCTCGCATCATTTGGAGTTCGGGTTCAAGAGTTATAGCCAAAACAGTGAGACTACACAAAACTGTCCAGATTTGCACACATTTCAATACTTGTCATTTTTGAGGGCTTAGGGTCAGATTTAGTGTTAGTCCATTTCGAACAAAAATGTCCAAAACTGAAAAATCTAGCAGCACACCAATTTTCATGCATTTTGGATGTCATTTACTAAGTGAAAAATGGTTCGTTCTACAGGGTCAGTGAATCTGCCAAAACCTGCTTCATTTTTCCAGACTTTCCAGATTTGGACACATTTTGATATTTTGCCATTTTGAGGACCTTAGAGTCAAAATTAGCTTTGTCCTATTTCTACGAAAAATTCTCAGATTTTTGTGTCTTCAAGAAGCATTTTGAATTGTCTAGTATGGGCAAGGAGCTTGTGTCGAGATGGTGGAGCTTTGGGGAGGGTTTTTGAGCCATTTTTTTATGCTTGTGTCATAGTATTGTCATAGAATGTTTAGGAATAGAATTTGAAATTAAAATGCATGCACAAGTGTAAGAGTTGGTCAGCCAAGGCTTGTGCAAAATCTGAATTTTTGTCTTGGATGAGCAATAATTAATTGTGTGTTTGGGATATGCAAAGAATAAAGACTAAAGAATAAAGAATGTCTAGCTTTTTGTGAGATTTTGTCTTCTAGTGGGATCTGTAGGATTAATTAATGATCTAGTGCTTCGTGTAAGATGCTTTCTTGATTAACGTATGGGCACGCTTTCCTAGGTTTAGGGCACGCAATACAAGGTATCGCACGTAAATTGAGGTCGGGCCTCACATTGAGGGCACAAATCCTTTATGTGTTAACGGTTCACAGTCCTAGCGTAGAGAGAGGGGCTATTCAAAAGGCGCAATGGGCTTAATGACAACCTATCTGCTTTACCAACGAAACATCCTCACAAGACGTGATATTGAGGCATTGTAGGGCCCTCTAATTTCCCACAGTTTAGGTTGTCGTCCTTTGAACAACTCACGACGTACGATCCGGGACAGAAAAATAGAGCAAAACAAGAAAAGTGTCCCAAAACTAATAAAAACATTCATTTTTGGGATCCAAAAATGGGCCAAGCCGAGAAGGCTTCCAGCCCCTATCATAGAGCTCTCGGAGAGCTTTCCAACGGTATGTTGTGCGCCGCGTAACTCCTTACGGATCAAAAGTTATGGGCACTAGAGCGGCGGAGACCTGGTCACAAGTCCCACGCCCTCGGTTTGCGGACCTAGCCTCTACGTGAAGCGAAGTTGTCTTGCCCAAGGTGCCATGGGATTCGGTAATAGAAATGTGGTGGATAGAGCATCATGGCAACCCTAACCGGGGTAAAAAAAAATTAAAAAGGGGGGTACAACACGAAGACTTCCCAGGGGGTCACCCATCTTAGTACTACTCTCGCCCAAGAATGCTTAACTTCGTAGTTCTGATGGGATCCGGTGCGTTAGTGCTGGTATGATCGCACCTGTCATGTTAAGGACATAAATCCTTTATGTGTTGACGGTTCACAGTCCCAGCCCAGAGAGATGACCCATTCAAAAGGCCCAATGGGCTTAACGACAATCCATCTGCTTCAACAACGTAGCATCCTAGCAAGATGTGATATCGACGCGTTATAGGGCCCTCTAATGTCCCGCGTATTAGGTTGTCGTCCTTTTAACAGCTCACGACGTACGATCCGGGACGAAAAAATAGAAAAGAAGAAAAGTGGCCCAAAACTGATGAAAATGTACAAATTTGGGCTCTGAAAATAGGTGCAGCAAAATACGCGTGCTTCCTCCGTCGTAGGGCTCTAAGAGAGATTTCCAACGGTATGCTGTGCGCCGTGTAACTCCTTACGGATCAAAAGTTATGGGCACTGGAGCGACGGAGACTTGGTCCTAAGCCCCGCACCCTCGGTTTGCGGGCCCAGCCTCTACGTGAAGCGAAGTTGTCTTGCCCAAGGTGCTATGGTATTCGGTAATAGAAATGTGGTGGATAAAGCATCTTGGCAACCCTAACCGGGGCAAAAAAAATTGAAAAAGGGGGTACAACTATAGGATTGCCCAGGGGGTCACCCATCCTAGTACTACTATCGCCCAAGCACGCTTAACTTCGAAGTTCTGATAGGATTCGGTGCATTAGTGCTGGTATGATCGCACTCGTCATGTTGAGGGCACAAATCCTTTATGTGGTGATGGTTCACAGTCCCGGCCCAGAGAGATGGCCCATTCAAAAGGCCCAATGGGCTTAACGACAAGCCATCTGCTTCAACAACGCAGCATCCTAGCAAGACGTGATATCGACGCGTTGTAGGGCCCTCTAATGTCCAGCGAGTTAAGTTGTCATCCTTTTAACAACTCACGACGTACGATCCGGGATGGAAAAACAAACCAAAAGAAGAAAAATAGCCCAAAACTGATGAAAACGTTCTATTTTGGGTACCGAAAACAGGCACAACCGAGCAGACTTGTTGCCCCCGTCGTAGAGTTCTCAGAGAGATTTCCAACGGTATGCTGTGCACCGTGTAACTCGTTACGAATCAAAAGTTATAGGCACCGGAGCGACGGAGACCTGGTTACAAGCCCCACGCCCTAGGTTTATGGGCCTAGCCTCTACGTGAAGCAAAGTTGTCTTGCCCAAGGTGCCGTGGGATTCGGTAATAGAAATGTGGTGGATAAAGCATCTTGGCAACCCTAACCGGGGCAAAAAAAAAAATTGAAAAGGGGGGTACAACACAGGGACTTCCCAAGGGGTCACCCATCCTAGTACTACTCTTGCCCAAGCACGCTTAACTTTGGAGTTCTGATAGAATCATGTGCATTAGTACCGGTATGATCACACCCGTCATGTTGAGGGCACAAATCCTTTATGTGTTTACGGTTAACAGTCCCAGCCTAGATAGATGCACCATTCAAAACGCCCAATGGGCTTAACGACAACCCATCCACTTCAACAACGCAGCATCCTCGCAAGACGTGATATCGAGGCATTGTAGGGCCCTCTAATGTCCCGGGAGTTAGGTTGTCGGCCTTTTAACAGCTCATGATGTACGATCCGGAACGAAAAAGCAAAGCAAAAGAAGAAAAGTAGCTCGAAACTGATGAAAACGTTCGATTTTGGGCTCAAAAAACGATCGTAGCTAAGCAGGCTTGCTGCCTTCGCCGTAGAGTTCTCGGAGAGCTTTCCAACGGTATGCTGTGTCCCACATAACTCCTTATGAATCAAAAGTTATAGGCACCAGAGCAACGGAGACCTGGTCATAATCCCCACAACCTAGGTTTGCGGGCCCAGCCTCTACGTGAAGCGAAGTTGTTTTGCCCAAGGTGTCGTGAGATTCGGTAGTAGAAATGTGGTGGATAAAACATCTTGGCCACCCTAACCGGGGCAAAAAAAATGGAAAAGGGCGGTGCAACTCAAGGACTTCCCAGGAGGTCACCCATCCTAGTACTACTCTCGCCCAAGCACGCTTAACTTCGGAGTTCTGATGGGATCCGGTGCATTAGTGCTGGAATGATCGCACCCGTCATGTTGAGGGCACAAATCCTTTATGTGTTGACGGTTCGCAGTCCCAGCCCAGAGAGATGGCCCACTCAAAAGGCCCAATAGGCTTAACGACAACCCATCCGCTTCAACAACGTAGCATCCTCGTATGACATGATATTGACATGTTGTAGGGCCCTCTAATGTCCCGCTAGTTAGGTTGTCGTCCTTTGAACAGCTCACGACGTACGATCCGGGGAAAAAAATAGAGCAAAAGAAGAAAAGTGGCCCAAAACTAATGAAAACGTTCAAATTTGGGATCCAAAAACAAGCGTAGCTGAGAACACTTACTACCCCTGTCGTAGAGCTCTCAGAGAGATTTCCAACGGTATGCTGTGCGCCATGTAACTCCTTACGGATCAAAAGTTATGGGCATCGGAGTGACGGAGACCTGGTCACAAGCACCACGCCCTCGGTTTGCTGGCCCAACCTATATGTGAGGTGAAGTTGTCTTGCCCAAGATGCCGTGGGATTCGATAATAGAAATGTGGTGGATAAAGCATCTTGGCAACCCTAACAGGGGCAAAAAAAATCACAAAGGGGGGTGCAACACAAGGATTTCCCAAGGGGTCAACCGTCCTAGTACTACTCTCGCCCAAGCACGCTTAACTTCGGAGTTCTGGTGCATTAGTGCTGGTATGATCGTACCCGTCATGTTGAGGGCACAAATCCATTATGTGTTGAAGGTTCACAGTCCCAACCCAGAGAGATGGCTCATTAAAAAGGCTCAGGGGGCTTAACGACAACCTATCCGCTTCAATAACGCAGCATCCTCGTAAGACATGATATCGACACGTTGTAGGGCACTCTAATGTCCCGCGAGTTAGGTTGTCGTCCTTTTAACAGCTCAAGACATACGATATGGGATGAAAAAACAGAGCAAAAGAAAAAAAGTGGCCCAAAACAGATGAAAACTTAGGATTTTGGCCTCCGAAAACTGGCGCAGCCGACCAAGCTTGTGGCCCCTGTCGTAGAGGTCTCAGAGAGATTTTCAACGGTATGCTATGCACCATATAACTCCATACGAATCAAAATTCATGGGCATCGGATCGATGGAGACATGGTCACAGGCACCATATCTTCGGTTTGCGAGCCCAACCTCTACACGATGCGAAGTTGTCTTGCCCAAGGTGCCGTGGGATTCGGTAATTTAAATGTGGTGGATAAAGCATCTTGGAAACCCTAACCGGGGCAAAAAAAATTGAAAATGGGGCACAACTCGAGGACTTCCCAGGGGGTCACCCATCCTAGTACTACTCTCGCCCAAGCACCCTTAACTTTGGAGTTCTGATGGGATCCGGTGCATTAGTGCTGGAATGATCGAACCCGTCATGTTGAGGGCACAAATCCTTTATGTGGTGACGGTTCACAGTCCCAATCCAGAGAGATGGCCCATTCAAAAGGCCCAATGGGCTTAACAACAACCCATCTGCTTCAACAATGAAGCATCCTCGCAAGACATGATATCGACGTGTTGTAGGACCCTCTAATGTCCCGCTAGTTAGGTTGTCGTCCTTTGACCAGCTCACGATGTATGATCTGGGACAAAAACACAGAGCAAAAGAACAAAAGTGGCCCAAAACTAATGAAAACGTTCAAATTTGTGATCCAAAAACGGGCGCAGCTGAGAAGTCTTGCTACCCCCGTCTTAGAGCTCTCGGAGTGCTTTCCAACGGTATGCTGTGCATCGCGTAACTCCTTACGGAGGAAAAGTTATGGGCACCGGAGCGATGGAGACCTGGTCATAAGCCCCACGCCCTCGGTTTGCGAGGCCAGCCTTTACGTGAAGGGAAGTTGTCTTGCCCCAGGTGCCGTGGGATTCGGTAATAGAAATGTGGTGGATAAAGCATCTTGGCAAACCCTAACCGGGGCAAAAAAAATTGAAAAGAGGGGTACAACACGAGGACTTCCCAGGGCGTCACCCATCCTAGTACTACTCTCACCCAAGCACGCTTAACTTCGCAGTTCTGACGGGATCTGGTGCATTAGTTCTAGTATGATCGCACCCGTCATGTTGAGGGCACAAATCCATTCTGTGTTGATGGTTCACAGTCCCAGCCCAGAGAGATGGCCCATTCAAAAGGCCCAATGGGCTTAACGACAATCCATCCGCTTCAACAACGCAGCTTCCTCGTAAGACATGATATCGATGCATTGTAGGGCCCTCTAATGTCTCGCGAGTTAGGTTGTCGTCCTTTTAGCAGCTCACGACGTACGATCCGGAACAAAAAAATAGAGGAAAAGAAGAAAAGTGGCCCGAAACAGATGAAAATGTTATCTTTTGGCCTCTAAAAACTTGCGCAGCCGAGCAGTATTGCTGCCTCTGTCGTAGAGCTCTTGGAGAGCTTTCCAACGGTATGCTGTGTGCTGCGTAACTCCTTACGGATCAAAAGTTATGGGCACCGGAGCAACGGAGACCAGGTCAAAAGCCCCACGCTCTCGGTTTACAATCCCAGCCTCTACGTGAATCGAAGTTGTCTTGCCCAAGCTGCCGTGGGATTCGGCAATAGAAATGTGGTGGACAAAGTATCTTGGCAACCCTAACCGGGGCAAAAAGAATTGAAAAGGAGGGTGCAACACGCGGACTTCCCAGGGGGTCACCCATGCTAGTACTACTCTACCCCAAGCACGCTTAACTTCAGAGTTCTAATGGGATTCGGTGCATTAGTGCTGGTATGATTGCACCGGTGCATTAGTGCTGGTATGAATCCTTTATATGTTGGCGGTTCACAATCGCAGCCCAGAGAGATGGCCCATTCAAAAGGCCCAATGGGCTTAACGACAATACATCCGCTTCAACAACGTAGCATCCTCGCAGGACGTGATATCCACGCGTTGTAGGCCCTCTAATGTCCTGTGACTTAGGTTGTCTTCCTTTTAACAACTCACGACATACGATCCGGGAAGGAAAAACAGAGCAAAAGAAGAAATGTGGCCCAAAACTGATAAAACGTTTGATTTTAGGATCCAAAAATGGGCACAGCAGAGCAGGCTTGCTGCCCCAGCTTTCCAACGGTTTGCTGTGTGCCACGTAATGCCTTACGGATCAAAAGTTATGGGCACCGGAGCGGCGGAGACCTGGTGACAAGCCCCACACCCTCGGTTTACGAGCCCAGCCTATACGCGACGTAAAGTTGTCTTGCCCAAGGTGCCGTGGGGTTCGGTAATAGAAATGTGGTGGATAAAGTATCTTGGCAACGCTAACTGGGGAAAAAAAATTGAAAAGGAGGGTGCAACACGAGGACATCCCGGGGGATCACCCATCCTAGTACTACTCTAGCCCAAGCACGCTTAACTTTGGAGTTCTGATGGGATCTGGTGCAATAGTGCTGGTATGATCACACCCGTCATGTTTAGGGTACAAATCCCTTATGTGTTGAGGGTTCACAGTCCCAACCTAGGGAGATGGCCCATTAAAAAGGCCCAATGGGCTTAACGACAACCCATCCACTTTAACAATACAACATCCTAGCAAGACAGTATATCGACGCATTGTACGGCCCTCTAATGTCCCGCGAGTTAGGTTGTCGTCCTTTTAACAGCTCACGGCGTACGATCCGGGTCGAAAAAGTTGAGCAAAAGAAGAAAAGTGGCCCAAAATTGATGAAAACGTTCAATTTTGGGCTCCGAAAATTGGCACAGCCGAGCAGGCTTGCTGCCCCTGTCGTAGAGCTCTCGGATAGCTTTTCAACGGTATGCTGTGCACCGCGTAACTCTTTACGGATCAAAAGTTATGGGCACCGGAGTGACGGGGACCTGGTCACAAGCCCCACGCCCTCGGTTTGCGGGCCCAGCCTCTACGTGAAGAAAATTTGTCTTGTCCGAGAAGCCGTGGGATTCGGTAATAAAAATATGGTGGATAAAGTATCTTGGCAACCCTAACCGGGGCAAAAAAAAACTGAAACGGGGGGTGCAACACGAGGACTTCCAAGGGTGTCACCCATTCTAGTGCTACTCTTGTCAAAGCACGCTTAACTTCTGAGTTCCGATAGGATCCTATGCATTAGTGCTAGTATGATCGCACCCGTCATGTTGAGGGCACAAATCCTTTATGTGTTGACAGTTCACAGTCCCAGCCCAGAGAGATGCCCCATTCAAAAGGCCCAATGGGCTTAACGACAACCCATCCATTTCAACAACGCCGCAACTTCGCAAGACGTGATATCGACGCATTGTAGGGCCCTCTAATGTCCCGTGAGTTTGGTTTTCGTCCTTTTAACAGCTCACAACGTACGATCTAGAACAGAAAAACCGAGCAAAAGAAGAAAAGTAGCACAAAACTGATGAAAACGTTTGATTTGGGGCTCCAAAGATGAGCGCAGCCGAGCAGGCTTGCTGCCCCCATCGTAGAGTTCTCGGAGAGCTTTCCAACGGTATGCTGTGCACTGCATAACTCCTTACGGATCAAAAGTTATGGGCACCGGAGCGACGGAGACCTGGTCACAAGCCCCACGCCTTAGGTTTGCTGGCCCAGCCTCTACGTGAAGCGAAGTTGTGGCACCCCAATCCCTCACGAGACCGGGAGTTCTAACAATCGATCTAATCACAACCCAAATCCAAACCCAGGCATAATTTTCAGGGAAAACGGACGGAGTCTCCCCTGTTTCTAGGCGAAATATAAAACCTGCGACAGCATATAAGTGGACCAACACCGTGTCCAACCATACAAACACCTCAAGGCCATCCGAGCCTCGGTTCTCAACAATTAAACTCAGCAAGTATACATACATTTCCAATTAAAAAGCTAACCTATCTCTTTTCATTCTTGACAAATACATTCAAACTAGACAATTAAACCATACTATGCTACTGCATAAAATAAACTATCATGCCATTCTAATTCTTTTTCTTGGGACATTACAAACATGCATTGAGGTTAAGCTATGCTAACTGATTACATAACTAGCTTATCAATTTACATCAACTATTTAGCTAATTTAGATTACATTTCTTTTAACAATAAATACCTCCAATCCATAAAGGCATCCATCTTGCATCTTTGACACCTCAAGCCACATAGCACGCAACACAACTCTTCAAGCACGAGCTTTCACGAAATCACGAACTTTCCAGCTAACATGACATTTCCTGAAATGTGGTGGTGAGGACTGAGTATACACAACACGTATACTTAGTGAGGGCGAGACAGATATCGAATTGGAGAGAAAGAAAGTCGTGTAATGCAAATAAGACAGTTAAGCAATATAACTGATAATAAGCAATCAAGACAAACAATCAATACGATAAGCAATTATTGAAAGCATTAACACAGCCATTCAAAGCTATACCACACTCTGAAGGTTATGGTTCACTCATACGAGCAATGTACCATTTCATGAGTGATACATCGATCTCGAGCTTGATGTTGACAACGATGACAATAAGCGTGCAACGACCTTATAACACCAGTTTGGAATACCCCGAGAGTAACCATCAATTCTACGACCCAAATCTCCCTGGGAGGCAACCCAAGCGAGAAAAGGGAATAGGAGACGGAGCTAGAGCAACCAACACCGGCAACCCGGCGGTACCCGGAGAGGCCCATCATTCACGCCCTGACACTATGCAATGCAAGACTCGATACAAGGCGATAAACGAGCGATAGCACAACAATACAGATTAGAGACGATAAACGAGATATCACGCATTATCAACAATTGTTAAACATTTCAATCAACAATCAACTCTAACAAGCGTAATAAGCATTAACAAGCATTTACAATCAAATAAGTAACAAGAACAACACCAGCTAACATTATCAAGCAATAACAAGTATTCTATAGGCATTATAAGCATTCTATAGGCAACATAAGCATTCTATAAGCAATATAAGCAAGTAACGGCAGTTCAAACACGAAAACAACAAATATCACTATTCAATCTCTAACTTCTAAAGGCAATTACGAGCAAACGAGCTACGGGATTAGGAAACCGATTTCACTACATTCACTCAGGCACTACAAGGCACGTTTCTATGTCACTAAACTTCACTTTCTCACCCGAGGCCCGAAAGTCCACCTACTGCGTTTGAACTACAACTATGCTAACCGGTCACTCAATCAACGCCACAACAGCGTCAAAAGTGCTTCCATGCCCTCAATTGCAAAACCCCCAACTCAATTCGAGCACGGTCAACTTTTGGTCAAACGGCCCCTTTACGTTTCTTTGTCTAATTTCCAATTTTAACAAAGGCCGATCCGTTTTTATTTCACATTTTAGCTTTCTATCATTAATGACACCTATCCAAATCAATCAATCGCAATTCGGATCGAAATCCAAAATTCTAGGGTTTACTATTCATAATTCACTATTCATTATTTTTTCCCAATTTCAAATACGTAGTTTCAACCGTAAAAATTACTAAATAACTATCAAGCAATGCTCTACGAACCCTAAAGAAGCATTTCCAATCAATTTCAGGCATTATAACGCATTAAATATCAAATCTAAAAATTTGAATCAAAAATCAAATTTCATAAAATATGCACAAAAGCATGAAAACCCTCACAGAGATTGAAGACCAAGACCCGCAAAGACCCGAGCCACGACCCCCGAGCAATTCCACGCACAATTGTAGAAGAAAATGCAAGAAAAAATCCTTTCTTTTCTCCCTATGACCATTCGGCCATGGCAAGGGATATGGTTGGCATTTTGCAAAATGTTTTTATTGATTTTTGCCTTGTTTTATTATTTAAAAAATGAAAATGGCATTTTTGGTCATTTGCAAAATCAAACTTTAATTAAAAATAGTCAAATAAGCTTATTTTGATGCCGCTAAATCTAATTCAAGTTAAAACAATGCAATTAAATGAAAAACAACTAAAACTAGTTAAATTAAACTAAAAACATTTTTCACTAAGTCCGAAGAATATTTCTCTAACTCTCATTTTTGAAATACTGCGAGCGAACAGTCAATAATCGATCGCTAATAAGGTGATGAGCAATAATATAAAACTTTAATTCTTTGAAAAGTAGAATAGTAGAATAGTTTAAAATTCACTCCGGCTCGGAGTTACTTTCCTCATTTATTTGAAAACCGATTATTAAAATATTCACAACAATCAAGGTAATCAATATTCATTTAAAATAATTAATTTAACTATTTCTAGAATATTTTAAGAATTATGAAGTTAATATTAAGCTACAAAGGAAAGTTAATAAAAACACATAGTCAAATACCATTAAACACTAACATTTAAGATAACACTTAATTAATCACAAGAGAAGAAATCCAATTACTATAATTATTAGAAATAGGTAACAATCTTTTAATTATTCAATATATAACTACTAAATGCTTCCAAGGGAAATATTAAAATAGTGCAAATTGGTTGATTTAACTAATTAGACAATTAATTAAATGCAGTCAAATGCTATTAAATGCATGCCGGGTTCGGGTTATCACATAAGTTGTGTGATAACCCGAACCCGGCATACATTTAATAGCACTTGACTGCATTTGATTAAATGTTTAATTAGTTAAATCAACCAATTTGCACTATTTTCATATTTCTCTTGGAAGTATTTAGTAGTTATATATTGAATAATTGAAAGGTTGTTATCTACTTCTATTAATTATAGTAATTGAATTTATTCTCTTTTGATTAATTAAGTGTTATCTTAAATGTTAGGGTTTAATTGTGTTTGACTATGTGTTTATGTTAACCTTCATTTGTAGTTTAATGTTAACTTTATAATTCTTTTAAATGTTCAAGAAATAGTTAAATAGATTATTTTAAATGAATATTGATTACCTTGATTGTTTTGATTATTTTAATAATCGGTTTTGGTTGTTTTGTGTTAAAATCACTCGGTTTTCAAATAAATGAGAAAAGTAACTCCGAGTCGGAGTAAATTTTAAACTATGATGCTCTCCAAAAATGATATATTTCTTAGATTATTTGAGAATTAATTGTTATTCTTTTATTGTCGCAACGTGCATTGCATATCGAGGGCGTTAGCTAGAAAACGGATTCCAGTCCTCAGCAAATAGTGAAACTAGTATTTAGATGACTTAAATTTTATATTTTAATTGTTACTAGCTAGAATTAATTTTGGTGTTAGTTATTTAGCTTAAAAATGCACAAAAATAAGCCATTTTGACTAGTTTTAAGTTGTTTGACCAACCTTGACCAAAGCTTTGACCCTTTTGACCTTTGTCATCTTTAAAATAGCCTAAATAACACAAAATAAAAAAAAACAGACCTGAAACAGCAGCATGATGGCCGAAAATAAGAAGAGAGGAAAAAAAAAAGAATTCAACTTCAATTCATCAATTCTTCGCGAGGGCTTCCATGTGGTGGTTTCCGAGGCGTTCTACGAGGTTTTCCTAGCGTCTAGGAGTGTCTAAGGTGAGGGTTTCATCGTTATTTGCGCATTTGAAATATTTGTATCTAAACTTTGATTTTTGGATTTTATGCGTAGATTGTTGTTTTAATCATTTTGTTTCTTAAAGAATGTTCCTTGTTGATTGTAGACATGTATTTATAGCTTTTTAGCATTTTCTGTGGTTGAAAATCGAAATTGCAATTTAAATTGTTTAATGAATAGTAATTAGTGAATAGTAAACCCCTGTTTCGTTGAAGTTGCTCCGTTATGCTGTCCGTTGATGTAGAAATGTGCTAGGTATACTAGAATGCCTAAATGAGTGGTTTAATTGGAATGTGTAATAGAAAAACAGAGAAAAATGGCTTAGTGAAAGTCGGGGTCGTTTAGGTCGACTTTAGCGTTTTCTCGTTTTGCGTGATGGCATTGTTTCGGGAGTCCATGGAAGCACTTTTGGTGCGGTCATGGTATTGGTTGAGTGTTTGGTTGGTATAGTTGTAGTTCAAACGAGCAAAGGGGAAAAATCGGGCTTTGCGTGAATTCTAGGGTTAAGTAGGGTTTCGGAGTCTCTAGACGTGCCTTATAGTGACCTAGGAAGATTGGCGAAGTCGGTTTTCGGAACTCGTGGCTCGTTTGGAGATGGTAGTGTTTTGATAGTTGGGGCCGATTTGTGACTTTGTGTGTTTTCCTGATGTTATGCCTATAGAATGCTTGTTAATGCTTTTTATTGCTTGTTATGCTTGCTAATGCATGATATCTTGTTTATCGCTCGTTTATCGCCTTGTATCGAGTCTTGCATTGCATAGTGTCTCGCGCGTGACTGATGAGCCTCTCTAGGTAGCCTCGGGTTGCCAATGTTGGTTGCTCTAGCTCCGCTGCTATTCCCATTCTCGCTTGGGTTGCCTCCCAGGGAGATTTGGGTCGTAGATTTGATTGGATACTTCCGGGGTATTCCAAACTGGTGTTATAAGGTGGATGCGCGCTTATTGTCATCGTTGTCAACATCAAGCTCGAGATTGATGTATTGCTTGTGGAATGGTACATTGCTCGTATGAGTGAACCATAGCCTTCAGAGTGTGGTATAGCTTTGAATGGTTGTGTTAATGCTTTCGGTAATTACTTATTATAATGATTGTTTATCTTGATTGCTTATTTATCAGTTATATTGCTTAACTGTCTTATTTGCATTGCACGACTTTCTTTCTCTCCAATTCGATATCTGTCTCGCCCTCACTGAGTATACGTGTTGTGTATACTCACTCCTCACCACCACATTTCAGGAAATGTCATGTTAGCTGGAAGTTCGTGATTTCGTGGAAGTTTGTTGCCTGAAGAGTTGTCTTGCGTGCCTATGTGGCTTGAGTGTCGAAGTTGTGAAGATATATGCTTTCATATGTTGTATGTATTTAATGCTAAAAGTATGTAATTTAAGTTTCATTAGATTGTTGAAGTAGTTTGATAAGTTAGATTATGTATCTAGTTATTATAACTTAACTTCAAATGCATGTTTATAATGTCCAAAAGAAAAGAACTAGAATGGCATGATAGTTTATTTTATGCAGTAGCTTAGTATGGTTTAATTGCCTAGTTTGAATGTACTTGTCAAAATGAAAAGAGATAGGTTAGCTTTTAAATTTGAAATGTATGTAAACTTGTTGAGTTTAAATTGTTGAGAACCGAGGCTCGGATGGCATTGAGGAAGTTTTGTATGGTTGGACATGGTATTGGTCCCCTTTTATGCTGTCGCAGGTTTTACATTTCGCCTAGAAATAGGGGAGACTCCGTCCATTTTCCCTAAAATTTTTGCCCGGGTTTGGTTTGGGTTGTGATTAGATCGATTGATAGAACCTCCGGTCTCAAGAGGGATTGTGGTGTCACAGGTGGTATCAGAGCTTGTCTAGCTCATAAGCCGGGATAGGGTCCTCGGTCTGGTGGGTAGTGACCCTTGAATGTGTGCTTGTTAAGTGTGTCTTGAAAGTGCATGCTTGTATGTGAGATTGTGTGTCTTGACATGAATGTGTGCTCCTATGTGATATAGTTATGTGTTATGTGTTAATTGTGTGCTAAGTGAAGTAAAGTGTCTAGTTGTGCATTGAATTGACCTATCGAATTGGCATTGTGAATCGAATTGATCTCGTGAATTGTTATTTGCTTGAAGTATTGCTTGTAATGTGTGTTTTAAAATGTCTTGAATTGATTATGTTATGCTTGACTTGATTGCCGTGCTTGAGTGACTTTGTTGAATAAACTATTTTGTAAACTTGCTTGCATAATAGTTTAAGGCATATGAATAACTGTGATATATTGGCAGTCATACATGTCGTATGCAAATGGGAAGTAAGTCCTCTTCCTCCCCCGAAGAAAGTGGTTCACCGCTGGCTTTTCAAGGTGTATGGATTGGCAGGAAATGAATGGCATTTGGCTAGCCTTTATTTGGGAATTGGTGTTTGCTTTTGGGGCTCGGTTATTGGCAAATCTGTATGGCCTCCTCTGTTCTTAACAGTTGTGAAAGAGTAGCTTTCTCTTGGGGTTTTATTTGATTATTCTTTGGAGCATTCTTTGGTTTTCTTAATGGGTATTCTTTGGAGACTTCTGTTGGCATTTCTCGGTGGATTTGGCTATTGGGATTTTAATCGGCCTTACTACACAGTAATATCTATGGTATATGTGTCTTGGTCTTTATTGGAGTGTTACTGGTATTCCTTATTGGAAAATTCTTCAATGGCATTCTCTAGGATTCTTAGTGGCCATTTATTTAGTACTACTTATTAGGCAATTCTTAGTACTTTCTTACTGGAGCATTGTTCGGGTATTTTCTTTGGCATCCCTCAGTTGATTTGGTAACTGGAATTCCTATTAGACTCATTATCTCATATTACTTACGGTATTCTTTGGAATTCTGATCGGGCATTTTACTAGTATTTTTCTTATTGGCATTTATTGGAAGGTCCTACACTTGGAATTCTGCTTGGACATATTATCTTGTACTGTTTACGGCTTCTCCTTCGGCCTTTCCACTCAGGGAGAATATATACTTGCTGTTTGACTAAGATGTTGTAGTAGGAACACAGTGATTGGAAGATTTCATTTAGAGGTTGGCCTTTGGTATTCTTCTCTATATTGCTTTACAGAACTTTCAGCTGGGTATATTTACGGTAGTCAGTACTGCATGAGGTGTATCTACTCTGGCTATCTCTTAACTTTCTTATTTGGTACTTGTTAGACTTCTATTGAAGATTCTTAAATAGGGTACTCCTTCGGTACTCTTCCTGCCATTAGTATGTGGTATTGATGATATCTACAGTATCTTTGCTTCAGTCTTTAGTTGGTATTTCCTCGGCATTCTTGATTGGAATTTCTATTCGGGATTTCCTACGGGCATTCTTATATATTATCTTGCTCAGCAACCGATGAAGATTAGTCAGAATTGGATTTCAGACGATGCTGAGTTCTATTGGAAGAAGAATTGCGAGGACGCAATTGTTTTAAGGGGGGAAGGATGTGATAACCCGAACCCGGCATGCATTTAATAGCACTTGACTGCATTTGATTAAATGTTTAATTAGTTAAATCAACCAATTTGCACTATTTTCATATTTCTCTTGGAAGCATTTAGTAATTATATATTGAATAATTGAAAGGTTGTTATCTACTTCTATTAATTATAGTAATTGAATTTATTCTCTTGTGATTAATTAAGTGTTATCTTAAATGTTAGGGTTTAATTGTGTTTGACTATGTGTTTATGTTAACCTTCATTTGTAGTTTAATGTTAACTTTATAATTCTTTTAAATGTTCTAGAAATAGTTAAATTAATTATTTTAAATGAATATTGATTACCTTGATTGTTTTGATTATTTTAATAATCGGTTTTGGTTGTTTTGTGTTAAAATCACTCAGTTTTCAAATAAATGAGAAAAGTAACTCTGAGCTGGAGTAAATTTTAAACTATGATGCTTTCCAAAAATGATATATTTCTTAGATTCTTTGAGAATTAATTGTTATTCTTTTATTGTCGCAACGTGCATTGCATATCGAGGGCGTTAGCTCGAAAACGGATTCCAGTCCTCAGCAAATAGTGAAACTAGTATTTAGATGACTTAAATTTTATATTTTAATTGTTACTAGCTAGAATTAATTTTGGTGTTAGTTATTTAGCTTAAAAATGCACAAAAATAAGCCATTTTGACTAGTTTTAAGTTGTTTGACCAACCTTGACCAAAGCTTTGACCCTTTTGACCTTTGTCATCTTTAAAATAGCCTAAATAACACAAAAAAAAGACCTGAAACAGCAGCATGATGGCCGAAAATAAGAAGAGAAAAAAAAAGAATTCAACTTCAATTCATCAATTCTTCGCGAGGGCTTCCACGGGGTGGTTTCTGAGGCGTTCTACGAGGTTTTCCTAGCGTCTAGGAGCGTCTAAGGTGAGGGTTTCATCGTTATTTGCGCATTTGAAATATTTGTATCTAAACTTTGATTTTTGGATTTTATGCGTAGATTGTTGTTTTAATCGTTTTGTTGCTTAAAGAATGTTCCTTGTTGATTGTAGAACATGTATTTATAGCTTTTTAGCATTTTCTGCGGTTGAAAATCGAAATTGCAATTTAAATTGTTTAATGAATAGTAATTAGTGAATAGTAAACCCCCGTTTCGATGAAGTTGCTCCGTTATGCTGTCCGTTGATATAGAAATCTGCTAGGTATGCTAGAATGCCTAAATGAGTGGTTTAATTGGAATTTGTAATAGAAAAACGGAGAAAAACGGCTTAGTGAAAGTCGGGGTCGTTTAGGTCGACTTTAGCGTTTTCTCATTTTGCATGATGGCATTGTTTCGGGAGCCCATGGAAGCACTTTTGGTGCGGTTGTGGTGTTGGTTGGGTGTTTGGTTGGTATAGTTGTAGTTCAAACGAGCAAAGGGAGAAAACCAGGCTTTGCGTGAATTCTAGGGTTAAGTAGGGTTTCGGAGTCTCTAGAGGTCCCTTGTAATGACCTAGGAAGAGTGGCGAAGTCGGTTTCCGGAACTCGTGGCTCGTTTGGAGATGGTAGTGTTTTGATAGTTGGGGCCGATTTGTGACTTTGTGTGTTTTCTTGATGTTATGCCTATAGAATGCTTGTTAATGCTTTTTATTGCTTATTATGCTTGCTAATGCTTGATATCTTGTTTATCGCTCGTTTATCACCTTGTATCGAGTCTTGCATTGCATAGTGTCTCGCGCGTGAGTGACGAGCCTCTCTGGGTAGCCTTGGGTTGCCAGTGTTGGTTGCTCTAGCTCCGCTGCAATTTCCATTCTCGCTTGGGTTGCCTCCCAGGGAGATTTGGGTCGTAGATTTGATTGGATACTTCCGGGGTATTCCAAACTGGTGTTATAAGGTGGATGCGCGCTTATTGTCATCGTTGTCAACATCAAGCTTGAGATTGATGTATCGCTCGTGGAATGGTACATTGCTCGTATGAGTGAACCATAGCCTGCAAAGTGTGGTATAGCTTTGAATGGTTGTGTTAATGCTTTAAGTAATTACTTATTGTAATGATTGTTTATTTTGTTTGCTTATTTATCAGTTGTATTACTTAACTGTCTTATTTGCATTGCACGACTTTCTTTCTCTCCAATTCGATATCTGTCTCGCCCTCACTGAGTATACGTGTTGTGTATACTCACTCCTCACCACCACATTTCAGGAAATGTCATGTTAGCTGGAAGTTCGTGATTTCGTGGAAGTTTGTTGCCTGAAGAGTTGTCTTGCGTGCCTATGTGGCTTGAGTGTCGAAGTTGTGAAGATATATGCTTTCATATGTTGTATGTATTTAATGCTAAAAGTATGTAATTTAAGTTTCATTAGATTGTTGAAGTAGTTTGATAAGTTAGATTATGTATCTAGTTATTATAACTTAACTTCAAATGCATGTTTATAATGTCCAAAAGAAAAGAACTAGAATGGCATGATAGTTTATTTTATGCAGTAGCTTAGTATGGTTTAATTGCCTAGTTTGAATGTACTTGTCAAAATGAAAAGAGATAGGTTAGCTTTTAAATTTGAAATGTATGTATACTTGCTGAGTTTAAATTGTTGAGAACCGAGGCTCGGATGGCCTTGAGGAAGTTTTGTATGGTTGGACATGGTATTGGTCCCCTTTTATGCTGTCGCAGGTTTTACATTTCGCCTAGAAACAGGGGAGACTCCGTCCGTTTTTCCTAAAATTTTTGCCCAGGTTTGGTTTGGGTTGTGATTAGATCGATTGATAGAACCTCCGGTCTCGAGAGGGATCGGGGTGTCACAAGTTGTCTTTCCCAAGGTGCCGTGGGATTCGGTAATAGAAATATGGTGGATAAAGCATCTTGGCAACCCTAACCGGGGCAAAAAAAATTTAAAAAAGGGGTGCAACACGAGGGCTTCCTAAGGGGTCACCCATCCTAGTACTACTCTCGTCCTAGCACGCTTAACTTCGGAGTTCTGATCGGATCCGATGCATTAGTGTTGGTATGATCGCACCCATCATGTTGAGGGCACAAATCCTTTATATGTTGATGGTTCACAGACCCAGCCCAGAGAGATGGCCCATTCAAAAGGCCCAATGGGCTTAACGACAACCCATCCACTTCAACAACGCAGCATCCTTGCAGGACGTGATATCGAAGTATGATCCGGGACGGAAAAATTCCGTGAGTTAGTTTGTCGTCCTTTTAACAACTCACGACGTACGATCCAGGACGGAAAAATAGTGAAAAAGAATAAAATGGCCCAAAACTGATCAAAAAGTTAGATTTTGGGATTCAAAAGTAGGCGCAGCCGAGCAAGCTTGCTACCCAAGTCGTAGAGCTCTCGAAGAGCTTTCCGATGGTATGATGTGTGCCGCGTAACTCCTTACGGATCAAAAGTTATAGGCACCGGAGCGATAGAGACCTGGTCACAAGCTCCACGCTCTCGATTTGCGGGGCCAGCCTCTACATGAAGCGAAGTTGTCTTGCCCAAGGTGCTATAGGATTCGGTAATAGAAATGTGGTGGATAAAGTATCTTGGCAACCCTAACCGGCGGAAAAAAAATTGAAAAGGGAAGTGCAACACAATGACTTCCCAGGGGGTCACATATCCTAGTACTACTCTCGCACGCTTCACTTCGGAGTTCTGATAGGATCCGGTGCAATAGTGCTAGTATGATCACACCAGTCATGTTGAGGGCACAAATCCCTTATGCATTGACGGTTCACAGTCCCAGCCCATATAAATGGCCCATTGAAAAAGCCCAAGGGCTTAACGACAACCCATCCACTTTACCAACACAGCATTCTCGCAAGACATGATATCGATGCCTTGTAGGGCCCTCTAATGTCCCGTGAGTTAGGTTGTTGTCCTTTTAACAGCTCACGATGTACGATCCGGGACGAAAAAACACATCAAAAGAACAAAAGTGGCCCAAAATTGATGAAAATGTTTGATTTTGGGCTCCGAAAATAGGCACAGCCGAGCAGGCTTGTGCAGTTGTCGTAGAGCTCTCGGAGAGCTTTCTACGGTATGCTGTGCACTGCGTAACTCCTTACAGATCAAAAGTTATGGGCACCGGAGCGACAGAGACCTGGTCATAAGCCCCATTCCCTCGATTTACGGGCCCAGCCTCAACGTGAAGCGAAGTTGTCATGCCCAAGGTGACGTGGGATTCGGTAATAGAAATATGGTGGATAAAGTATCTTGGCAACCCTAGGCGGGGAAAAAAAATTGAAAAGGGGGGTACAACACGAGGATTTCCCAGGGGGTCACCCATCCTAGTACTACTCTCGCCCTAGCACGCGAAACTTCGGAGTTCTGAGGGATCTGGTGCAATAGTGCTGGTATGATCGCATTCGTAATGTTGAGGGCACAAATCGTTTATGTGTTAATGGTTCACAGTCCCAGCCTAGAGAGATGGCCCATTCAAAAGGCCCAATGGGCTTAACGACAACCCATCCACTTCAACAACGAAGCATTCTCGCAAGACTTAATATCGATGTGTTGTAGGCCATTCTAATATCCAGAGAGTTAGGTTGCAGTCCTTTTAAGAGATCACGACGTACGATCCGTGACAAAAAAACAGAGCGAAAGAAGAAAAGTGGCTCGAAACAGATGAAAACGTTGGATTTTGGCATCTGAAAACTACTGCAGCGGAGCAGGATTGCTGCCCTCGTCGTAGAGAGCTCAAATAGCTTTCCAAGGTATGATGTGCACCGCGTAACTCCTTACGGATCAAAAGTTATGGGCACCAGAGCTACAGAGACTTGGTCACAAGCCCCACGCCCTCATTTTGTAGGCCCAGACTCTACGTGAAGCGAAGCTATCTTGCCCAAGGCACCGTGGGATTCGGTAATAAAAATGTGGTGGATAAAGTATCTTGGCAACCCTAACCTGGGAAAAAAATTGAAAAGGGGGGTGGAACACGAGGACTTCACAAGCGGTCACCCATCCTAGTACAACTCTCGCCCAAGCACGCTTAACTTTGGAGTTCTGAGGGATTTGGTGCAATAGTACTGGTATGATAGCACCCGTCATGTTGAGGGCTCAAATCCCTTATATGTTGACGGTTCACAGTCCCAACCCAGAGAGATGGCCCATTCAAAAGGCCCAATGGGCTTAACGATAGCACATCCACTTCAACAAAGTAACATCCTCGCAAGACATGATATCGAGGCATTGTAAGGCCCTCTAATGTCCCGCGAGTTAGGTTGTCGTCCTTTTAACAACTCACGACGTACGATCCGGGATGAAAAAATAGTGAAAAGCTAGAAAAGTGGCCCAAAACTGATGAAAATGTTCAATTTTGGGCTTCGAAATCAGGTGCAGTTGAGCAGGCTTGCTGCCCCCGTCGTAGAGCTCTCGGGGAGCTTTCCAATAGTATGTTGTGCACCGCGTAACTCCTTACGAATCTAAAGTTATGGGCACCGGAGCGACGGAGACCTGGTCATATGCTCCACGCTTACGATTTGTGGGCCCAGCCTCTACATGAAGCGAAGTTGGCTTGCCCAAGGAGCCGTGGGATTCGATAATAGAAATGTGGTGGATAAAGTATCTTGGCAACCCTAACCAGGGAAAAAAAATTGAAAAGGGGGGTGCAACACGAGGACTTCCCATGGGGTCAACCATCCAAGTACTACTCTCGCCCAAACACGCTTACCTTCGTAGTTCCGATGGGATCCGGTGCAATAGTGCTGGTATGATCACACCCGTCATGTTGAGGTCACAAATCCCTTATGAGTTGACGGCTCACAGTCCCAACCCAGAGATATGGCCCATTCAAAAGGCCCAATGGGCTTAACGACAACCCATCACTTCAACAATGCAGTATCCTCGGAAGACATGATATTGAAGCATTGTAGGGCCCTCTAATGTCCGGCGAGTTAGGTTGTCATCCTTTTAACAGCTCACGACATACGATCCAGGACAGAAAAACAGAGCAAAAGAAGAAAAGTGGCACAAAACTGATGAAAACGTTCAATTTTGGGCTCCGACATCAGGGGTAGCCGAGCAAGCTTGCTACCCCCATTGTAGAGCTCTCGGAGAGCTTTCCAACGATATACTGTGCACCGCGTAACTCCTTATAGATCTAAAGTAATGGACATCGGAGTGACGGAGACCTGGTCACAAGCCCCATTCCCTTTGTTTGCGGGTCCAGCCTCTACGTGAATTGAAGTTGTCTTGCCCAAGGTGCCGTGGGATTCGGTAATAGAAATATGGTAGATAAAGTATCTTGGCAACCCTAACCGGGGCAAAAAAAAATTGAAAAAGGGGGTGCAACATGAGGACTTCCTAGGGAGTCACCCATCCTTGTACTATTCTCGCCCAAACATGCTTAACTTCGGAGTTCTGATGGGATCCGGTGCATTAGTACTGGTATGATCGCACCCGTCATGTTAAGGGCACAAATCCTTCATGCGTTGACAGTTCACAGTCCCAGCCCAGAGAGATGTCCAATTTAAAAGGACCAATGGGCTTAACGACAACCCATCTACTTCAACAACGCTGCATCCTCGCAAGACGTGATATCATTGCATTGTAGGGCCCCCTTATGTCCATTGAGTTAGGTTGTCGTCCTTTTAACAGCTCCCGACGTACGATCTGGGAAGGAAAAAAAGAGGAGAAGAAGAAAAGTGGCCCAAAATTGATTAAAACGTACAATTCTCGGCTCTGAAAATAGTAACATCCGAGTAGGATTGCTGCTTCCATCGTAGACCTCTCGGAGAGCTTTCTAACGGTATGTTGAGCGCCACGCAACTCCTTACGGATCGAAAGATATGGGCACCCAAGCGAGGTAGACCTGGTCACAAGCCCATGCCCTCAGTTTGTGGTCCCAACCTCTACGTGAAGTGAAGTTGTCTTGCCCAAGGTGTCGTGGGATTCGGTAATAGAAATATGGTGGATATAGTACCTTGGAAACCTTAATCGGGGCAAAAAAAAATTGAAAAGGGGGGTGCAACACGAGGACATCCCAGGGGGTCACCCATCCTAGTACTATTCTCGCCCAAGCACACTTAACTTTTGAGTTCTGATGGGATCCGGTGCAATAGTTCTGGTATGATCGCACCTGTCATGTTGAGGGCACAAATCCCTTATGTGCTGACCGTTCACAGTCCCAGCCCAAAGAGATGGCCCATTCAAAAAGCCCAATGGGCTTAACGACAACCCATCCGCTTCAACAACGTAGCATCCTCACAATACGTGATATCGACACATTGTAGGGTCCTCTAATTTCCAGCGAGTTTGGTTGTTGTCCTTTTAATAGCTCACGACGTACGATCCATGACGAAAAAACATAGCAAAAGAAGAAAAGTGGCCCAAAACTGATAAAAATATTCGATTTTGGGCTCTAAAAATGGGCCCAACCAAGCATTCTTGCTTCCCCCGTCGTAGAGCTCTCAGAAAGATTTCGAACGGTATGCTGTGCACTGTGTAACTCCTTACGGATCAAAAGTTATGGCATTAGAGCAACGGAGACCTGGTCACAAGCCCTATTGCCTCGGTTTGCGGCCTAGCCACTACGTTAAGCGAAGTTGTCTTGCCCAAGGTACCGTCCGATTCGGTAATAGAAATATGGTGGATAAAGTACCTTGGCAACCCTAACCGGGGCAAAAAAAATTGAAAAGGGGGTACAACACGAGGACTTCCCGGGGAGTCACCCATCATAGTACTACTCTCGCCCAAGCATGCTTAACTTTGGAGTTTTGATGGGATCTGGTGCATTAGTGCTGGTATGATCGCACCCGTCATGTTGAGGGCACAATTCCTTTATGTGTTGATGGTTCACAGTCCCAGCCTAGAGAGATGGCCCATTCAAAAGGCCCAATGGGCTTAACGACAATCCATCTACTTCAACAACGCAGCATCCTCGCAAGACTACATATCGACGCGTTGTAGGGCACTCTAGTGTCCGGCGAGTTAGGTTGTCATCCATTTAACAGCTCACAACGTATGATCCACGACAGAAAAATAGTGCAAAAGAAGAAAAGTGGCCCGAAACTGAAGAAAATGTACGAATTTGGGCTCTGAAAACAGGCGCAGCCAAGAAGGCTTGCTACCCACGTCATAGAGCTCTCGAAGATCTTTCCAACGGTATGTTGTGCGCCGCGTAACTCCTTGCGGATCAAACGTTATGGGCACCAGAGCGACATAGACTTGGTCACAAGCCCTACTTCCTAGGTTTGCGGGCCCAGCCTCTACGTGAAGCGAAGTTTTCTTGCCCAAGATGTCATGGGATTTGGTAATGGAAATGTGCTGGATAAAGTATCTTGGCAACCCTAACCGAGGCAAAAAAAAATTGAAAAGGGGGGTGCAACACGAGGACTTCCCAGGGGGTCACCCATCCTAGTACTACTCTCGCCCAAGAACGCTTAACTTTGGAGTTCTGTTTGGATCCTGTGCATTAGTGCTGGTATGATCGCACCCGTCATGTTGAGGACACAAATCATTTATGTGTCGACGGTTCACATTCCAAGACTAAAGAGATAGCCCATTCAAAAGGCCCAATGGGCTTAACGACAACCTATCCACTTCAACAACGCAACATTCTCGCAAGACGTGATATCGACGCGTTGTAGGGCCCTTTAATGTCCTGCGAGTCTGGTTGTCGTCCTTTCAACAGCTCACGACGTACGATCCAGGATGAAAAAACAGTGTAAAGGAAGAAAAGTGGCCAAAACTGATGAAAACGTTCGATTTTGTGCTCCAAAAATGCCGAGCAGGCT
The DNA here is from genome assembly GCA_037974665.1 of Ehretia macrophylla. NCBI lineage: Eukaryota > Viridiplantae > Streptophyta > Magnoliopsida > Boraginales > Ehretiaceae > Ehretia > Ehretia macrophylla. The sequence goes on along the minus strand of CM075764.1, from coordinate 15,621,346 downwards.
TGCTGCCCCCGTCGTAGAGCACTTGGAGAGCTTTCGAACGGTATGTTGTGAACTATGTAACTCCTTACGGATCAAAATTTATGGGCACCAGAGCGACGGAGACCTGGTCACAAGCCCTATTCCCTCGGTTTACGGCCCAGCCTCTACGTGAAGCGAAGTTGTCTTGCCCAAGGTGCCGTGTAATTCGGTAATAGAAATATGGTGGATAAAGTACCTTGGCAACCTTAACCGGGGCAAAACAATTGAAAAGGCGGGTGCAACACGAGGACTTCCTAGGGGGTCACCCATCCTAGTGCTACTCTCGCCCAAGTACGCTTAACTTCGGAGTTCTGATGGGATCCGGTGCATTAGTGCTGGTATGATCGCACCTGTCATGTTGAGGGCACAAATCTTTTATGTGTTGACGGTTCACAGTCCCAACCCAAAGAGATGGCCCATTCAAAAGGCCCAATGGGCTTAACGACAACCGATCCACTTCAACAACGTAGCATCCTCGTATGACGAGATATCAACGCATTTTAGAGCCCTCTAATGTCACGCGAGTTAAGTTGTCATCCTTTTAACAGCTCACGACGTACGATCCGGAATGAAAAAGCAGACCAAAAGAAGAAAAGTGTTCCGAAACTGATAAAAATGTTCGATTTTGAGCTCCAAAAATGGGCGTAGCCGAGCAGGCTTGCTACCCCCGTCATAGAGTTCTCGGATAACTTTCCAACGGTATGCTGTGTGCCGTGTCACTCCTTACGGATCAAAAGTTATGGGCACCGGAGTGACGGAGGCTGGTCACAAGCCCCACGCCCAAGGATTACGGGCCCAGCCTCTACGTGAAGCGAAGTTGCCTTGCCCAAGGTGCTGTGGGATTCGGTAATAGAAATGCGGTGGATAAAGCATCTTGGCAACCCTAAACGGGGCAAAAAAAATTGAAAAGGGGGGTGCAACACGAGGACTTCCCAGGGGGTCACCCATCCTAGTACTACTCTCGCCCAAGCATGCTTAACTTCAGAGTTCTGATGGGATCCGGTGCATTAGTGCTGGTATGATAGCACCCGTCATGTTGAGGGCACAAATCCTTTATGTGTTGACAGTTCACAGTCCCAGCCCTGAGAGATGGCCCATTCAAAAGGCCCAATGGGCTTAACGACAACCCATCCGCTTCAACAATGTAGCATCCTCGCAAGACGTGATGTCAACGCGTTGTAGGGCCCTATAATGTCCGGCGAGTTAGGTTGTCATCCTTTTAACAGCTCACGACGTACGATCCGAGACAGAAAAACAGAGCGAAAGAAGAAAAGTGGCCCAAAATAGTTGAAAACGTTGGATTTTGGTCTCCTAAAATTGGCACGGCATAGCAGGATAGCAGCCCCCGTCGTAGAGCTCTCGAAGAGCTTTCCAACGGTATGTTGTGCACCGCATAACTCCTTACGGATTAAAAGTTATGGTCACTGGAGAGACGGACACCTGGTCACAAGCTCCACGCCCTCGGTTTGTCGGCCTAGTCTCTACGTGAAGCGAAGTTGTCTTGCCCAAAGTGCCATGGGATTTGGTAAAAGAAATGTGGTGGATAAAGTATCTTGGCAACCCAAACCGGGGCAAAAAAAGTTGAAAATGGGGGTGTAACACGAGAACTTCCCAGGGGGTCGCCAATCTTAGTACTACTCTTGCACAAGCACGCTTAACTTCGGACTTTTGACGGGATCCTGTGCATTAGTGCTGGTATGATAGCACCCGTCATGTTGAGGGCACAAATCCTTTATGTGTTGACGGTTCACAGTCCCAGCCCTGAGAGATGGCCCATTCAAAAGGCCCAATGGGCTTAACGACAACCCATCCGCTTCAACAATGTAGCATCCTCGCAAGACGTAATATCGACGCGTTGCAGGGCTTGCTAATGTCCCGCGAGTTAGGTTGTCATCCTTTTAACAGCTCACGACGTACGATCTGGGACGGAAAAATAGAGAAAAAGAAGAAAAGTGGCCTGAAACTGACGAAAACATACGATTTTGGGCTCTAAAAACAGACATAGCCGAGCAGGCTTGCTACCCCCGTTGTAGAGCTCTCGGAGAGCTTCTGAACGGTATGCTGTGCACCGCGTAACTCCTTAAGGATCAAAAGTTATGGGCACTAGAGCGACGGAGATCTTGTCACAAGCCCCACGCCCTCGGTTTGCGGGCCCAGCTTCTACGTGAAGCAAAGTTGTCTTGCCCAAGGTGCCGTGGTATTCGGTAATAGAAAAATGATGGATAAGGTATCTTGGCAACCCTAACCGCGGCAAAAAAAATTGAAAAAGGGGGATGCAACACGAGAACTTCTCAGGGGGTCACCCACCCTAGTACTACTCTCGCCCAAGCACACTTAACTTCGCAGTTCTGATGGGATCTGGTAGAATAGTGCTAGTATGATCGCACCGGTCATATTAAGGGCACAAATCCCTTATGTGTTTACGGTTCACAGTCCCAGCCAAGAGAGATGGCCCATTCAAAAAGTCCAATGGGCTTAACGACAACCCATCTGCTTCAACAGCGCATCATCCTCACAAGATGTGATATCGACGCATTTTAGGGCCCCCTAATATCCCACGAGTTTGGTTGTCGTCCTTTTAACAGCTCACGACGTACGATTCGGTATGGAAATACATAGCAAAAGAAGAAAAGTGGCCCAAAATAGATGAAAACGTTCAATTTTGGACTCTAAAAATAGGCACAACCGAGCATTCTTGTTCCCCCGTCGTAGAGCTCTCGAAGAGCTTTCGAACGGTATGTTGTGCACTGCGTAACTCCTTTCGGATCAAAAGTTTTGGGCACCGGAGTGACGGAGACCTGGTCACAAGCTCCATTCCCTCGGTTTGCGGCCCAGCCTCTACGTGAAGCGAAGTTGTCTTGCCCAAGGTACCGTGTGATTCAGTAATAGAAATATAGCGGATAAAGTACCTTGGCAACCCTAACCGGGGCAAAAAATAGTTGAAAAGGGGGGTATAACACGAGGACTTCCCGGGAGTCACCCATCCTAGTACTACTCTAGCCCAAGCATGCTTAACTTCAGAGTTTTGATGGGATCCAGTGCATTAGTACTGGTATGATCGCACCCGTCGTGTTGAGGGCACAAATCCTTTATGTGGTGACGGTTCACAGTCCCAGCCCAGAGAGATGGCCCATTTAAAAGGCCCAGGGGGCTTAACGACAACCTATTCACTTCAACAACGCAGCATCCTCGCAAGACATGATATCGACACATTGTAGGGCCCTCTAATGTCCCGCGAGTTAGGTTGTCGTCCTTTGAACAGCTCACGACGTACGATCCGAGATGGAAAAACAAAGCAAAAGAAGAAAAGTGGCCAAAAACTAATGAAAACGTTCGATTTTGGGATCCAAAAACAAGCGCAGCCGAGAAGGCTTGCTGCCCCTTTCATAGAGCTCTAGGAGAGCTTTCCAACGGTATGCTGTGCGCTGCGCAACTCCTTACGGATCAAAAGTTATGGGCAACGGAGCAACGGAGACCTGGTCACAAGCCCCACGCCTTCGGTTTGCGGGCCCAGCCTCTACGTGAAGCGAAGTTGTCTTGCTCAAGGTGTCGTGGGAATCGGTAATAGAAATGTGGTGGATAAAGCTTCTTGGCAAACCGGGGCAAAAAAAATGAAAAGGGGGTTGCAACACGAGGACTTCGCAGGGGGTCACCTATCCCAGAACTACTCTCGCCCAAGCACGCTTAACTTCGGATTTCTGATGGGATCCTGTGCATTAGTGCTAGTATGATCGCACTCGTCATGTTAAGGGCACAAATCCTTTATGTGTTGATGGTTCACAGTCCCAACCCAGAGAGATGGCCCATTCAAAAGGTGCAATGGGCTTAACGACAACCTATCCGCTTCAACAACGCAGCATTCTCACAAGACATGATATCGACACGTTCTAGGGCCCTCTAATGTCCCGCGAGTTTGGTTGTGTCCTTTTAACAACTCACGACGTACGATCCGGGATAGAAAAACAGAGCAAAAGAAGACAAGTGGCCCAAAACTGATGAAAATGTTCAATTTTGGGCATCGAAAATAGGCGCAACCGAGCAGGCTTGCTGCCCCGTCGTAGAGCTCTCGGAGAGCTTTCGAACCGTATGTTGTGCACTACGTAACTCCTTACGGATCAAAATTTATGGGCACCAGAATGACAAAGACCTGGTCACAAGCCCCATTCCCTCGATTTGCGGCCTAGCCTCTACGTGAAGCGAAGTTGTCTTGCCTAAGGTGCCGTGCCATTCGGTAATAGAAATATGGTGGATAAAGTACCTTGGCAACCCTACCCGGGGCAAAAAAAATTTGAAAGGGGGGGTGCACCATGAGCACTTCGCAGGGGGTCACCCATCCTAGTGCTACTCTCGCCCAAGCACACTAAACATCGGAGTTCTGATGGGATCCGGTGCATTAGTGCTGGTATGATCGCACCCGTCATGTTGAGGGCACAAATCCTTTATGTGTTGATGGTTCACAGTCCCAGCCTAGAGAGATGGCCCATTCAAAAGGCCCAATGGGCTTAACGACAACCCATCCACTTCAACAACGCAGCATCGTCACAAGACGAGATATCAACGCATTGTAGGGCCCTCTAATGTCCCGCGAGTTAGGTTGTCATCCTTTTAACAGCTCACGACGTACGATCCGGGACCCAAAAATAGAGCAAAAGTAGAAAAGTGGCCCGAAACTGAAGAAAACGTACAAGTTTGGGCTCTGAAAATAGGCACAGCTGAGCAGGCTTGCTGCCCCGGTCGTAGAGCTCTCGGAGAGCTTTCCAATAGTATGCTGTGCACCGTGTAATTCCTTACGGATCAAAAGTTATGGGCACCGGAGCGACGGAGACCTGGTCACAATCCCCACGCCCTCGGTATGCGGGCTCAGCCGCTACGTGAAGCGAAGTTGTCTTGCCCAAGGTGCCGTGGGATTCGGTAATAGAAATGTGATGGATAAAGCATCTTGGCAACCCTAACCGGGGCAAAAAAAATTGAATAGGGGGGTGGAACTCAAGGATTTCCCAGGGGGTCAGCCATCCTAGTACTACTCTTGCCCAAGCACGCTTAACTTCGGAGTTCTAATGGGATCCAGTGTGAGGCCCGACCTCAATTTACGTGTGATATCTGGTTTCATGTGCCTTAAGGTAGATTTGCATGCCTTGACGTAGGTTTAAGAATCGTGTTTCATTTTGTGTGCCTTGCATTGAATTACATGCATTCATTAGGGTTGCATGCATTTACTTGGGAAACGTGCAGTTGTCTCGTAGTTCGTGCCTTACCTGGTAGTGCGTGCCCTAAACCTAGGAAAGCGTGCCCTCACGCTAATCAAGAAAGCATCTTACACGAAGTACTAGATCATTAATTAAACCTACAAACTCCACTAACTAATATTAAGTTGCTAATTCAACCTACTAGAAGACAAAATCTCACAAAAAGCTAGACATTCTTTATTCTTTATTCCTTATTCTTTGCATATCCCAAACACAATTAAATATTGCTTAACCAAGACAAAAATTCAGATTTTGCACAAGCCTTGGCCGGCCACTAGGAGCTTTGTGCATGCAATCCAATTTCAAAATTTATTCCCCAAACATTCTATTACAATTTAATGACACAATGCATAAAAAATTTAACCCAAAACCCTACCCAATGCACCCATATTCTCGACCCATCTTCTTGCCATACTAGACAATTCAAAAATGTTCCTTGAAGATACAAAAATCTGAATTTGCAAGGCCCTAGGCCGACATATGCATCAATCTCTACAAGGCTTTTCATTTTTCTTTCATTCTTCTTTCTTTCCCTCATTCTTCTCTCTCTCCCTCTCATTTCTTCTCTCTCTCTCGGCATTGGCTGAGTTTCTACACTCCATAGCTTAACTTCATCACTCAATGGTTCATCAAGATATGCAAAAAGCTTAGGATCTCAACCAAGCAAAACTAGGAGCAAAGAAGCACACATGTAAGCCTTTAGCACATCTATTTTGTCTTAGGTGAGTTTGTTAGCTCCTATTTCGTTTTCTTCTTCTTCTAGCCACATGAACCGACTAGAAACTTGGTTACTAAGCTAGGAAATTAGAGAAATCCCAAGTTGTCTCTCGACTAAGCAAGGAAAATATCAACTTTGTGCTTCACCAAGAGTTTGTGCATCATCTTTGTTGTCTTGCTAAGGTGAGGGCTAAAACTTCTTGAAAATCTTTCAAAAAACCACATGCATGCCCTTAAATGTCTATCTTTACTTCTGTTCTTGTGATATATGTGTGTTCATGAGCTTTTGTAAACATGCATGGCAAGATATTTGGCTAGAATGTGATGATAGATGAAATCGGGTATGTGACAACATTCTGCCTTGTTGGTGCAAGGTGATTTTGACCAGGTAAAAGATGTTGCAAATGCGTGAAAATTGGTAGGTAACTAGTTTTGCCAGTTCTGAGAACTTTTCTCAGAAATAGCCCAAAGCTAAGTTTGACTCTAAGGTCCTCAAAATGGAAAAATATCAAAATGTGTCCAAATCTAGAAAGTCTGGAATAATGAAGCAGGTTTTGGCAGATTCACTGACCTTGTAGAACGAACCAGTTTTGACTTAGTAAATGATAATAAAAATGCATGAAATTTTCTGTGAAGCTATATTTTTCAGTTCTAGACATTTTTGTCAGAAATGGACTAAGGCTAAATCTGACCCTAAGGCCCTAAAAACGACAAGTATTGAAATGTGTGTAAATCTGGACAGTTTTGTGTAGTCTCACTGTCTTGGCTATAACTCTTGAACCCGAACTCCAAATAATGCAAGGTTTGTTTCTGAATTTAGTTCACTCCTTAAAATTTAATTTGACATCTTGTTCACTCGAATTGGAGATTGTTTGCTTGTCTTAATGATCATGAGAAAACAGTCCATTGCAGTGAGGGTTTCACCTATTGATATGCTTAGAAAATTAATGTAGCTTCCCTTGTTGTATTAAATGCTTGGGATTGTGGCATTTGGATGTTGTGTGGACTGTTTTGAATGCTTGAGGGTGTTTGAATTAATCAATGCATAGCTTGAGATTAATTACGAGATGACTTGGGGTTTAATCGCACGGGTGAGCATGAAATGAAACCCTAATGGCCAGGAAAAACTCGCTAAGTGTTGATCCTATGAACATTGTGTTTGATTATGAAATTAGTAGGCAGTCCGTAGTTGCCCTTGTAGCCTTAAACGTGATTTCGATGATTACATGTTGACAAGTAGGCCTTCTTGCACCCGGTCCCACGTAGATATCGTTGCATGATGAATAATCTTATTATTTGATTACGTGAACTTTGAAATGAGTTATATGACTTGATTTACATGCGTTACATGGCTGCCCGTTTAATATTCATATAACTCCATGTGCTTTATAAGTGAAATTGCCTGTCATATCGTGCCTCGCTTGTTTACTTGTCAATGTGCAATTTTATGACTGTTCGGAGGCAACCTACTTTGTTGTCCTCCTAATGTGATATATTACATGTCATAAATGTGCATTGCATACAAGGTTGCAACCTTTCATTCTGGCATGGTAGCGTTCACGCACACCAGGCGACATCGGGCTTGCCGGTGCAACCGTGACTACCATTGTCCAAGTCCCTCTCTCGCTTGGGGGCTAGACTTCCTCGGTGTGAGGACTGACCCCGAATAACGTATGTTACCTCGATTTACATGCCATAGACCCCTAATTATATGACCGACCTTGGATTACATGCCCTATCTTGGTTTTCGTGCATACCTCGTCATACATGCCTTGACCTAGAATAGGGTGCCCTAATCCTCGATTGACGTGCGATACCTAGATATATGTGTCCTGACCTCAATTTGCGTGCGATACCTTGTTTCGTGTGTCCTAATCTAGATTTGTGTGTCTTGACCTAGGTTTAAGAATTGTGTTCGTTTTGTGTGCCATGCATTGGTTTACGTGCATTCACCTAGGATTGCATGCATTAGTCTTGAAGTACGTGCCTTAGTCATGAAGTATGCGTCTACCTCGTGATTCGTGCCTCGTATCGATTTATGTGTGTGTCTCGTAGTGCGTGCCCTAGACCTAGGAAAGCGTGCCCGCATGCTAATCAATAAAGAATCCTACACAAAGTACTAGACTGTAAAATAATCCTACAAACACCACTAACTATTATTATAATCCTAATTCAAATCTCTACAAAATCCACTAACATCTAAATATTATATTTTAAACTCACTACAAGACAAAATCTCACAAACCTCTAAACATATCCTATATTCTATTCTACCTAAAATCCCTAAATACCCAACATTCTCTTACACACATGCTAAAACAATTCAAAAGATGACACAAAATCAGATTTTTGCATGCCCAAGGCCAACATTTGCATCAACAATTGCAAAAGCTTCTATTTTCTCTAATTTCCCTCACTCTCGTCACATTTCTCTCTCTCCCTCTCATTCTTCTCTCTCAATCTTGGTTTTGGCTGAGTTTTATCTTGCCTTTGCTCATCTTCATCAATCCATGGTGTATCAAGACAAGCCACAAGCAAAGGAAATCGACCAAGCTAGCTAGGATGCAAGAATCACACATGCATGCTCTTTGAGTCACCATTCCGGCCTTGGTGAGTTTGCTAGCTTCCATTTCTTTTCTTCTTGTTCCAACCACATGCATGTACTAAGAGCTTGGTCACTAAGCTAGGAAAAATAGAGAAAACCAAGTTGGAACCTCGGCTAGGCAAAGAAGAGGAAGACATTTGTGCTTCAACAAGTTTTTGTGCATCTTCTTGTTGATTTGCTAAGGTGAGGGCTAAAACCTTTTGAAAATCCTTCAAAAATCCACATGCATGCTTATAAATGTATTTATTTGCTTCTGTACTTGAGTTATATGTTCGTTCATAAGCTTTTACAACAATGCATAGCAAGATTTTGGCTTGAAGATGATGATAGGTGAAATCGGATTGTGTGACAGCTCCCTGACCTATTGTTTCGAGGTGAGTTTGGCTAGGCTAATGATGTTGAAAATGCATCAAAATTGGTAATTGACTAGTTTTTCCAGTTTTGAACATTTGTCACAGAAATAGTCCAAAGCTAATTTCGATTCTAAGGTCCACAAAATGGCAAATCATTAAAATGTATCCAAATCTGGAAATCTGGAAAAATGAAGCAGGTTTTGGCAGATGCACTGACCTTGTAGAACAAACCAGATTTAACTTAGTAAATGATGTCCAAAATGCATGAAATTTGGTGTGCTGCTATTTTTTTTAGTTCTGGACATTTTTGTCAGAAATGGACTAAGGCTAAATCTGACCTAAGGACCTCAAAAATGACAATTATTTAAATGTGTGCAAATCTGGACAGTTTTGTGCAATCCCACTGTTTTGGCTATAACTATTGATCTCGAACTCCAAATGATGCAAGGTTTGTTTCTGATTTTATTTAACTTCTTAAGATTTAATTTGACATCTTACTCACTAGAATTGGAGATTGATTGCTTGACTCAATGATTGTGAGAAAACAGCCTATTGCAGTGAGGGTTTCACTTAGTTATATGCTTAGAAATTTGTTGTAACTTCTCTTGTGGTATTAATTGCTTTGGATTGTGGCATTGGGATGTTGTGTGGACTGTTTTGAGTGCTTTGGGATGTTTGGATTAATTGATGCTTGGCTTGAGATTGATTTTGAGTTGACTTGGGGCTTAATTGCACGGGTAAGCACGAAATGGAAACCCTAGTGACTAGGCGAACTTGCTAAGTGTTGAACCTTTGAATACTGAGTGTAATTATATCTTTAGTAGGCTTCCCGTAGTTTCCTTATAGCCTTAAATGTGATATTGATTCGTTGCATGTTGACAAATAGGCCTTTCTTGCATCCGAGCCCACGTAGATGTTATTGCATGTTGAATAATCTTAATATTTGATCACATGGACTTTGAAATGAGTTATATGATTTGATTTACATGTGTTACATGGCTGCCCGTTTAATGTTCATATAACTCCATATGCTTTCAAGTGAAATTACTTGTCTATTCATGCCTCGCTTGTTTACTTGTCAATGTGCAATCTTATGACTGTCCGGAGGCAACCTACTTTGTTGTCCTCCTAATGTGATATATTAAATGTAAAAAATGTGCATTGCATACAAGGTTGCAACCTTTTAGTCTGGCGTGGTAGCGATCACGCACACCGGGCGACATCGGGCTTGCCGGTGCACCCGTGACTACGACTGTCCAATTCCCTCTCTCACTTAGGGGCTAGACTTCCTCGGAGAGTTGGGTCGTAGGATTTCGGGGTACATCCGGAGTACACCCACTTGGCGTGTTAAAGGGATTATTTGAAGTCGACCGCAACCACTGAGAGCAAAAGCTCACCGTATCCTTTTTCTAGATGTATAAGTACTCTCGCTTGGTTCCTGGAGAACCTCGGGGAGGAAAGACTGGTAATTGTGTTCTTTTACCTTATATTATTGTTATGTACTTAATTGTATTATATTCATGCTTGCAAAATGATTTTCATAACTTGAACCGGAAAATGAGTTTCAAAACCTATCTCTCGTTCCCCTTCGCTGAGTTCATAAGGACTCACCCTCTTTTATCATCTCAAGTGAAGAAGATCAAGAATAGGTACCTGAGGACGATTTGCCTAACGATGATTCCTTGGAGTGATTGCCTGTCCTATGTGCCTTGCATGACTATGGTTATTTGTGAACTATGCTACTTGAAGACTATTTCTTTTTTATGTTGCTTGATGTGTAATGTAAAAGACCCCCGTTGTAATTTGGGATTTAATTTTGGTTTGTACTGATGTTAACTAGACAGACACTAGACGCTACTATGGTCATTTTGCTATTATTACTGCTAGTACCTATAATAGGATTATGAAGCATTAGGTAAGGGCTAAGTAAAATGAACGAACCAAATCTTAAGCAGGTACTCGCTATTAAGCTAAGATCAACATGTACTTTTGTAACGAGGATTAACAAACGAACGAGACATAGTATCATGCTAGGTTATTAATTAAATGAGCCATCAAGACAAATAGTAGGCATTTCAATTGATGATAAATAGTAATCTTAGTTGAAAATAAATTTGAGATGGTAAATTTTGAGGCGTTTAGAGAATTAGATCAAACCAAAGAGCCCAATTGCAGCCGGTATACTGCCACTTTTCCGAAAAATTTTGGACTCTAGGACAGAACGTTAAGTGTTAAATCTTCATGAACAGTTAAGTACGAGACGGACTTGAATGTTTAGATCACACCCTAGTCTAACCTTCATAGGACGGGTTGGGGCGCGACACCTTATATTAGAATGGTATCAGAGCTTAGTTTAGTAACTAGGCATTAGTCGAGTTCAACTCTCGGACCAAGGGTAGAAGCCCTAAGGTAATTATGATATCTTGTTTATATGTGTTAATGTGTGCTAATGTGCTTTCATTGCTTTGAGCATTGAATATTATGTGCTTTTCAGGACCATATGTATTATGTGTCATGCACACCGACACGTTAGTGACCTCGATAATGCATGCATGCTTTTATACTCCTTCCTTGATACATGTGCATGTTATATAACCGTGAATGACTGTTTATACACATAGATAGTTAGGATTAGGACTTTCAGGGAAGTGAATTTGTGCAGGACGAACGAAAAGGCTCGGTTAGAGATTTCTCGCATCTTCACAGGTACTCGATGGATCGTATGTATTATTGGATATGCATATATAAAATGCGTAGCACATGTATAAATGTTGAGGTAAAGTTATCCCCTTATCTTTGGAATACTCATACCTATGATTAAGTTATCAATTTTATGGCTATGAAGTTTTGATTCCGTTAAACCGTTCTTCTCATTGTGGTTCAAGTATAAAGGTTAAAGACATGCTACTTCCTTAGATATAAGGGTATACTATTAAATATGTAGAATAGTATATATTCTCACGTGCTGATAGTAGAAGTTGACTTGGAGGTTTATTTGAATCCATTTCTCACATCTTAAAATTGGCTTGATAGACTATCTAAGAAGTTAACAATATACTCGTACGATTGAATCCTTACTTGACTGGAATTAAGTATTAATGAATCTGATGTGGTGTATACTAGCAAGTTTCAAGTTCACCAAGTGTTGAGATCATGACCTAGAAATTAAGAGAGGAATTCGTGGAAGTTGACAAAAATTTACTTTTAGGGGTTAGAATATTAAGTCATGGATAGCGTATTTAAGTGAGTTAACAATGGATAACCTCAAGACATGTAGGCAGCTATGGAGACTGAGTTTAACAAGGTTGATGATTCTTTAGTATAACAAGGTATAGGAGTGTTGGAATCAAGGAATTCACGTAGCTAGAACTCGTGTTTGGAAAACTACACCTAAAATGTTAGGTCGAATAGAAGTATAAGGTGTTGAATTTTGCATTAGATGACTAACGTTGCTGAAGGCCCTAAGTTGGATATTGGTGATATTAAGAACCATGGTATCAATTTGGTGCCCTCGAATTTAGTTGTGATTATGCAAAGTAAATTATTATATATACTCGTTATTTGGATACCGTAGAGGATGTTAAGAAGCATATATCCCTAAGTAATACCAATGGACCTAATATATAAACCATGGAAATAAGATTAAAGCATTCGATTACAAAGTGGAGTCGTTAGGGTATGATTAGTAATCCTAAATAGCTAATAATGAGTATGCATGATGATTTATGGTGAACCCTAGGACCTAAGGTCGATGAGTCTTGACGCTCTTAGCTAGTTGAACATGTAAATGAGAAGAGTAAGATTTCATGTAGTTAAGATAGAGATGAATTAGAGTCATAATGACCCAAGAGACTATTGTTAGACCACTGTATCTATGTGCACCGTTTCACATCTAGAAACTAGTGATCGGTAGACTTCGAATTGTGGTCGTTGAATAAGATGGGTGAATCTTGTAATGATAGTTAAATAAGTGGTTGATTACTTTTGAAGTTCTATTAGGTTATATTGAAGGATGCGTCGTGGTCATAATTCTTATGTTGATACAGCCTTGAAGTTATTTCGTGTAACAAGCTACTTGGGTTAGTATGGTAAGTATCCTATGAACTAGATCATTCCGGTACCCATTTATAGTCCTAGGATTATTGTTGTACGACCGATAACCTAGTGGAACATTGATATCGCTTACGTGGCTATAACCCTAGCTTAGTAGCATTACTATTGAGGATATATTGGCGGGTATTAAGTGTTCGAAAGAATGACTAGGTCACTAAGTAAGTGGGACCATTATCTTCTTAAGTATGACGTAACCTTGGATTGAGGTGAGTGAAATTTATTTGAGGTTTAAACCATTCGCTTTAGGAGTCTTGATTAAGATAAAAAGAAATTCTGGAGCTTCGTAACTTGAAGACAGAGATTTGAATAAAGAAATAAATTGTGGGTCACAAGCTAATGAAACTTACTTGAAGAGTTGAATGAGTGCCACATGATTAGTTTACCCATGTAATTTTGACGGCAGTCTATTGGTGGTACTTAATAAGCCTTAGAGTTGAGTTTAACGAATCTCAATGGTCTTTCTCGTTGATTACGAGCGTGAAGGTTAACAAAGCCGGGAAAGGAGGTTAGTGAATAGGAGCCTGTAACTTGGAGACTAGTCATTAGAAGATTTGCTAATCTAATGTACTTATGAGATAAAAAGGACTATGATACTATTGATAGATGAGGACTTGAAATGGATTAGTTTGTTTGGAAGAGTTCTTCTTGAAGATAGGGTCATATTGTGGAAATGATCCATAACTTGTTTATATCCTACGTGTTAACAATTTTGGAAGCTAGTTGATAGGATATGTAAATCGGATATAGACTTATCATCCTGAAATTAGTGTATGTTATCATAGGATCATGGTGTTATTGTGATATTCCTTTTGAGGTATGAATGCAAGATTGACACAACATAAGTCATGGTTTTGGAGTTATAGTTATATTGTTAGAATACCGATGCAACTTTGATTACTATGTTTGGAGATCCTAACCTTAGCTAACGAACTTTACCTTAAGATCAAATGGAGAATAGAGTCGTTCAAAGGAGAGAACTATAAATGTAGAGGTCACACCGAATTAAATGATTGGAAAAACATAAGAAGTGAATTTGTTGTGGTAAGAGATCACCAAACACGGGATGAACCGGAGTAGGAAGAATAACAAGGGTCAGAATCCGTCTAAATGACCTCAATAGGCAAGAATGAATTTCGGGACGAAATTCTTTTAAGGAGGGGAGGATGTGAGGCCCGACCCCGAATAACGTGTGTTATCTCGATTTGCGTGTCATAGACCCCTAATTATATGACCGACCTTGGATTACGTGTCTTGTCTTGGTTTTTGTACATACCTCGTCATACGTGCCTTGACCTAGAATAGGGTGCCCTAATCCCCGACTGACGTGCGATACCTAGATATACGTGCCTGACCTCGATTTGCGTGCGATACCTCATTTTGTGTGCCCTAATCTAGATTTGTGTGTCTTGACCTAAGTTTAAGAATTGTGTTCGTTTTGTGTACCTTGCATTGGTTTACCTACATTCACCTAGGATTGTGTGCATTAGTCTTGAAGTACGTGCCTTAGTCATGAAGTACGCGTCTACCTCGTAGTTCGTGTCTACCTCGTGATTCGTGCCTCGTATTGATTTATGTGTGTGTCTCATAGTGCGTGCCCTAGACCTAGGAAAGCATGCCCGCACGGTAATCAATAAAGAATCTTACAAAAAGGACTAGAGTGTAAAATAATCCTACAAACACCACTAGCTTTTATTATAATCCTAATTCAAATCTCTACAAAATCCACTAACACCTAAATATTATATTTTAAACTCATTACAAGACAAAATCTCACAAACCTCTAAACATATCCTATATTCTATTCTACCTAAAATCCCTAAATACCCAACATTCTCTTACACACATGCTAAAACAATTCAAAAGATGACACAAAATCAGATTTTTGCATGCCCAAGGCCAACATTTGCATCAACAATTGCAAAAGCTTCTATTTTCTCTCATTTCTCTCACTCTCCTCACATTTCTCTCTCTCCCTCTCATTCTTCTCTCTCAATCTCGGTTTTGGCTGAGTTTTATCTTGCCTTTGCTCATCTTCATCAATCCATGGTGTATCAAGACAAGCCACAAGCAAAGGAACTCGACCAAGCTAGCTTGGATGCAAGAATCACACATGCATGCTCTTTGAGTCACCATTTCGGCCTTGGTGAGTTTGCTAGCTTCCATTTATTTTCTTCATGTTCTAACCACATGCATGTACTAAGAGCTTGGTCACTAAGCTAGGAAAAATAGAGAAAACCAAGTTGGAACCTCGGCTAGGCAAACAAGAGGAAGACATTTGTGCTTCAACAAGTTTTTGTGCATCTTCTTGTTGATTTGCTAAGGTGAGGGCTAAAACCATTTGAAAATCCTTCACAAATCCACATGCATGCTTATAAATGTATGTCTTTGCTTCTGTACTTGAGTTATATGCTCGTTCATAAGCTTTTACAACCATGCATGGCAAGATTTTGGCTTGAAGATGATGATAGGTGAAATCGGATTGTGTGACAACTCTTTGACCTGTTGTTTCGAGGTGAGTTTGCTAGGAAAATGATGTTGCAAATGCATGAAAATTGGTAGGTGACTATTTTTGCCAGTTTTGAACATTTTTCGCAGAAATAGGCCAAAGCTAATTTCGACTCTAAGTCCTCAAAATGGAAAATCATTAAAATGTGTCCAAATCTGGAAATCTGGAAAAATGAAGCAGGTTTTGGCAGATGCACTGACCTTGTAGAACAAACCAGATTTTACTTAGTAAATGATGTCTAAAATTCATGAAATTTGGTGTGCTGCTATGTTTTTCAGTTCTGGACATTTTTGTCACAAATGGACTAAGGCTAAATCTGACTCTAAGGACCTCAAAAACGACAATTATTGAAATGTGTGCAAATCTGGACAGTTTTGTGCAATCCCACTGTTTTGGCTATAACTATTGATCTCGAACTCCAAATGATGCAAGGTTTGTTTCTGATTTTAGTTAACTTCTTAAGCTTTAATTTGACATCTTATTCACTAGAATTGGAGATTTATTTCTTAACTCAATGATTGTGAGAAAACAGCCTATTGCAGTGAGGGTTTCACTTAGTTATATGCTTAGAAATTTGTTGTAACTTCTCTTGTGGTATTAATTGCTTTGGATTGTGGCATTGGGATGTTTTGTGGACTGTTTTGAGTGCTTGGGGATGTTTGGATGAATTGATGCTTGGCTTGAGATTGATTTTGAGTTGACTTTGGGCTTAATTGCACGGGTAAGCACGAAATGGAAACCCTAGTGACTAGGCGAACTTGCTAAGTGTTGAACCTTTGAATATTGAGTGTAATTATATGTTTAGTAGGCTGCCCGTAGTTTCCTTATAGCCTTAAATGTGATATTGATTCGTTGCATGTTGACAAATAGGCCTTTCTTGCATCCGAGTCCACGTAGATGTTGTTGCATGTTGAATAATCTTAATATTTGATTACGTGGACTTTGAAATGAGTTATATGATTTGATTTACATTTGTTACATGGCTGCCCGTTTAATGTTCATATAACTCCATATGCTTTCAAGTGAAATTACTTGTCTATTCATGCCTCGCTTGTTTACTTGTCAATGTGCAATCTTATGACTGTCCGGAGGCAACCTACTTTGTTGTCCTCCTAATTTGATATATTAAATGTCAAAAATGTGCATTGCATACAAGGTTGCAACCTTTCAGTCTGGCGTGGTAGCGATCACGCACACCGGGCGGCATCGGGCTTGCCAGTGCACCCGTGACTACCACTGTCAATTCCCTCTCTCGCTTGGGGGCTAGACTTCCTCGGAGAGTTGGGTCTTAGGATTTCGGGGTACATCTGGAGTACACCCACTTGGCGTGTTAAGGGGATGATTTGAAGTCGGCCGCAACCACTGAGAGAAAAAGCTCACCGTATCCTTTTTCTAGATGTATAAGTACTCTCGCTTGGTTCCTGGAGAACCTCGGGGAAGAAAGACTGGTAGTTGTGTTCCTTTACCTTATATTATTGTTATGTACTTAATTGTATTATATTCATGCTTGCAAAAGGATTTTCATAAGTTGAACCAGAAAATGAGTTTCAAAACCTATCTCTCGTTCCCCCTCGCTAAGCAATCATTCCAATGAATCATCAATAGACATGTTGTCCTCGGGTACCTATTCCTGGTCTTCTTCACTTGAGATGATAAAAGAGGGTGAGTCTTTATGAACTCAGCGAGGGGGGAACGAGATATAAGTTTTGAAACTCTTTTTCCGGTTCAATTATGAAAACCCTTTTGCAAGCATGACATATATCACAAGTAAGTACATAAAGTAATGTAAAAGTAAAAGAACACAATTACCCGTCTTTCCTACCCGAGGTCCTCTAAGAACCAAGCGAGAGTACTTATACACATAGTGAAAAGGATACGGTGAGCTTTTGCTCTCAGTTCATTTCCAGTATCAGTTGTTGTGGCTGACTTCGAATCATCCCCTTATCACGCCAAATGGGTGTACTCTAGATGTACCCCGAAATCCTACGACCCAACTCTCCGAGGAAGTCTAGCCCCCAGGCGAGAGAGGGAATTAGATAATGGTAGTAAAGGTTGCACCGGCAAGCCCGATGCTGCCCGGTGTGCGTGAAACGCTACCACGCCAGAATAAAAGGTTGCAACCTAGTATGCAATGCACATTTATGGCATTTAATATATCACATTAGGAGGACAACAAAGTAAGTTGCCTTCGAGCAGTCATAAGATTGCACATTGACAAGTAAACACGCGAGGCATGATATGACAGGTAATTTCACTTGTAAAGCACATGGAGATATATGAATATTAAACGGGCAGCCATGTAACGCATGTAAATCGAGTCATATAACTCATTTCGAAGTTCACGTAATCAAATAATAAAGTCATACAACATGCAACGACGTTTATGTGGGACCGGGTACAAGAAAGGCCTACTTGTCAACATGTAATCATCGGAACTACATTTAGGTCTATGAGAGCAACTACGGGCACCCTACTAATCACATAATTAAACACGATATCCATAGGATCAACACTTAACGAGTCTTCCTAGTCATTAGGGTTTCAATTCATGCTCACCCGTGCGATTAAGCCCTTAGTTATCACGTAATTGTCCTCAAGCCATCCATCGATTAATTAAAACACCCTCAAGCATTAAAAAACAGTCCACACAACATCCGAGTTCCACAATCCCAAGCATTTAATACAACAAGAGAAGTTACAATAATTTTCAAAGCATATCACTAGATGAAAACCTCACTGCAATGGACTGTTTTCTCACAATCATTGAGACAAGCAAACAATCTCCAATTCTAGTGGACAAGATTTCAAATTAAATCTTAAGGAGTGAACCAAATTCAGAAACAAACCTCGCACCATTTGGAGTTCGGGTTCAAGAGTTATAGCCAAAACCGTGAGATAACGCAAAACTGTCCAGATTTGTACACATTTCAATACTTGTCGTTTTTGAGGACCTTAGGGTCAGATTTAGCCTTAGTCTATTTCTGACAAAAATGTCCAAAACTGCAAAATATAGCAGCATACCAAATTTAATGCATTTTGGATATCATTTACTAAGTCAAAACTGGTTCGTTCTACAAGGACAGTGAATCTGCCAAAACCTGCTTCATTTTCCCAGATTTTCCAGATTTGGATACCTTTCAATGTTTTGCCATTTTGGGGACTTACAGTCAAAATTAGCTTTGGCCTATTTCTATGAAAAATCCTCAGAACTGGAAAACATAGTCGCCTACCAATTTTCACGCATTGTCAACATCATTTACCTGGTCAAAATCACTTCGCTCCAACGGAATAGAAAGCTGCAAAATACGCGATTTGACCTATCTTCACATTCTAGCCAAATATCTTGCCATTCATGTTTACAAAAGCTCATGTACACACATATATCACAAGTACAGAGGTAAAAATAGACATTTAAAGGCATGCATGTGGTTTTGAAAGCTTCTCAAAGAAGTTTTAGCCCTCACCTTAGCAAGACAACAAAGAAAATACACAAACTCTTGATGAAGCACAATGTCGACCTTTTTCCTTGCTTAGTTGAGAGACAACTTGAGATTCTTTAATTTCCTAGCTTAGTAACCATGTTCTTAGTATGTGCAAGTGGCTAGAACCAAAAGAAAAAGAAATAGGAGCTATTAAACTTACCTAAGCCGAAATGAATGTGCTATGAGCTTGCATGTGTGTGTTTTACAATCTAGCTTGCTTGGTCGAGCTCCTAAGCAACTTGCATGTCTTGAAGAACCTTTGGATGAAGAACTTAAGCCATGGAGTCTATAATTTCAGCTAGGGCTGAGAGAGAGAGAGAGAAGAAATGAGAGAAAGAATGAGAGAAAGAGAGAAAGAATGAAAGAAAAATGAAAGGCTTGAAGAAATTGATGCATATGTCGGCCTAGGGCTTGCAAAATTCAGAATTGTGTCTTCAAGGAGCATAATTTTGAATCACCTAGCATGGGCACTTGCATATGTCGAGGTTGGTGGAGCTTTGGGTAGAGTTTTGAGTCATTTATTTAAGGCTTTGTGTCATAACTTGTCATAGAAGGTCTAGGAATAGATTTTGAAATTGAAATGCATGCACAAATGCAAGAGGTGGTCGGCCAAGGCTTGCAAAATTCTGAATTTCTGTCATCTTTTGAGCATTATTTAATTGTGTGTTTGGGATGTGCAAAAGAATAAGGAATAAAGAATAAGAATGTCTAGCTTTTTGTGAGATTTCGTCTTCTAGTGAGCTGAATTGGCATTTTAATATTAGTTAGTAGAGGTTGTAGGATTAATTAATGATCTAGTACTTCGTGTAAAATCCTTTCTTGGTTAGCGTGCGGACATGCTGTCCTAGGTCTAGAGCACGTACTACGAGGTAAGGCATAAACTACGAGACGAATGCACATTTCACAACTAAATGCACGCAACCCTAAATGAATGAACATAATTCAATGCAAGGCACAAAAAATGAAACACAATTCTTAAACCTAGGTCAAGGCACGCAAATCTAGGTTAGGGCACACGAAATGAGATATCGCACAAAAATCGAGGTCTTGCCTCACACCGAAAATAGACGTAGTCGAGTAGGCTTGCTGTCCCCGTCGTAGAGCTCTCGAAGATCTTTCCAACGGTATACTGTGCGCTGCGTAACTCCTTAAGGATCAAAAGTTATGGGCACCGGAGCGATGGAGACCTGGTCACAAGCCTTACGCCGTCGGTTTACGGGCCCAGCCTCTACGTGAAGCGAAGTTGTCTTGCCTAAGGTGCCGTGGGATTCGGTAATAGAAATGTGGTGGATAAAGTATCTTGGCAACCCTAACCGGGGAAAAAAAAATTGAAAACGGGGGGTGCAACACGAGGATTTCCCAATGGGTCACCCATCCTAGTACTACTCTTGCCCAAGCACGCTTAACTTCGGAGTTCTGATGGGATCCAGTGCATTAGTGCTGGTTTGATCGCACCCGTCATGTTGAGGGCACAAATCCTTTATGTGTTGACGGTTCACAGTCTCAGCCCAGAGAGATGGCCCATTCAAAAAGCTCAATATGCTTAACGACAACCTATCTGCTTTAACAACGCAGCATCCTCACAAGACGTGATATCGATCCGTTGTAGGGCCCTGTAATATCCCACGAGTTAGGTTGTCATCCTTTCAACAGCTCAGGACGTATGATCCGGGACGGAAAAACAGAGCAAAAGAAGAAAAGTGGCCCGAAACTAATGAAAATGTTCGATTTTGGCTCTGAAAATAGGCGCAGTAGAGTAGGATTGATACCTCCGTCGTAGAGCTCTTGTAGTACATTCCAACGGTATGCTGTGCGCTGCATAACTCCCTACGGATCAAAAGTTATGGACAACGGAGTGACGGATACCTGGTCACAAGCCCCACGCCTAAGGTTTGCGGGCCCAGCCTCTACGTGAAGCGAAGTTGTCTTGCCCAAGGTGCCGTGGGATTCAGTAATAAAAATGTGATGGATAAAGTATCTTGGCAACCCTAACTGGGGTAAAAAAAATTGAAATGGGGGGTTGCAACTCGAGGACTTCCCAAGGGGTCATCTATCCTAGTACTACTCTCGCCCAAACACACTTAACTTCGGAGTTCTAATGGGATTCGGTGCATTAGAGCTGGTATGATCGCACCCGTCATGTTGAGGGCACAAATCCTTTATGTGTTGACAGTTCACAGTCCCAGCCCAGAGAGATGGCCCATTCAAAAAGCTCAATAGGCTTAACGACAACCCATCCGCTTTAATAACGCAGCATCCTCGCAAGACGTGATATCGATCCATTGTAGGGCGGTGTAATATCCCGCGAGTTAGGTTGTCATCCTTTTAACAGCTCACGATGTATTATCAGGGACGAAAACATAGCGCAAAAGAAGAAAAGTGTCCCGAAACTGATGAAAATGTTCAATTTTGGAGTCCGAAAATAGGTGCAGCAGAGCGGGCTTGCCGTCCCCGTCGTAGAGCTTTCAGAGAGCTTTCCAACGGTATGCTGTGCGCCGTGTAACTCTTAACAGATCAAAAGTTATTGGCATCGGAGAGACGGATACCTGGTCACAAGCCCCACGCCCTCGGTTTTTGGGCCCAGCTTCTACGGGAAGTGAAGTGGTCTTGCCCAAGGTGCTGTGGGATTCGGTAATAGAAATTTGGTGGATAACGTATCTTGGCAACCCTAACCAGGACAAAAAAAAGTGAAAAGGGGGGTTGCAACTCGAGGACTTCCCAAGGGGTCATCTATCCTAGTACTACTCTCGCCCAAGCATGCTTAACTTTGGAGTTCTAATGGGATCCGGTGCATTAGTGCTAGTATGATTGCACCCGTCATGTTGTGGGCACAAATCTTTTATGTGTTAACGGTTCACAGTCCCAGCCCAGAGAGATGGCCCATTCAAAAGGCCCAATGGGCATAACGACAACCCATCCACTTTAACAACGCAGCATCCTCGCAAGACGTGATATCGACATGTTGTAGGGCCTTGTAATATCCCGCGAGTTAGGTTGTCGTCCTTTTAACAGCTCACGATGTACGATCCGGGATGAAAAAATAGTGCAAAAGAAGAATGCTTTCCAACGGTATGTTGTGCGCCGCGTAACTCCTTACGGATCAAAAGTTATGACCACCGGAGCGACGAAGACTTGTTCACAAGCCCTACGTCCTCGGTTTGTGGGCCAAGCCTCTACGTGAAGCGAAGTTGTCTTGCCCAAGGTGCCGTGGGATTCGGTAATAGAAATGTGGTGGATAAAGAATCTTGGCAACCCTAACCGGCCCAATAAAAATTGAAAAGGGGGGTGCAACACGAGGACTTCCCAGGGGGTCACCCATCCTAGTACTACTCTCGCCCAAACACGCTTAACTTCGGAGTTCTGATGGGATCTGGAGCATTAGTGCTGGTATGATCGCACCCGTCATGTTGAGGGCACAAATCCTTTATGTGTTGAAGGTTCATAGTCACAGCCTAGAGAGATGGCCCATTCAAAAGGCCCAATAGGCTTAACGATAACCCATCCGCTTCAACAATGCAGCATTCTTGCAAGACGTGATATCGACGCATTGTAGGTCCCTTTAATGTCCTGCGAGTTGGGTTGTCGTCCTTTTAACCGCTCACAACATACGATCCGGGGCGAAAAAACATAGCAAAAGAAGAAAAATGGCCTGAAACTAATGAAAATGTTTGATTTTGGGCTCCAAAAATGGGCGTAGCCAAGCAAGCTTGCTGCCCCCGTCGTAGAACTCTTGGAGAGCTTTCCAACGGTATGCTGTGCGCCGCGTAACTCCTTACGGATCAAAAGTTATGACTACCGGAGGGACAGAGACCTGGTCACAAGACCTACGCTCTCGGTTTGCGGGCCAAGCCTCTACGTGAAGCGAAGTTATCTTGCCCAAGGTGCCGTGGGAATCGGTAATGGAAATATGGTGCATAAACAATTTTGGCAACCCTAACGGGGGCAAAAAAAAATTGAAAAGGGCGGTGCAACACGAGGACTTCCCAGGGGGTCAGCCATCCTCATACTACTCTCACCCAAGCACGCTTAACTTTGGAGATCTGATGGGATCCAGTGCATTAGTGCTGGTATGATCGCACCCGTCATGTTGAGGGCACAAATCCTTTATGTGTTGACAGTTCACAGTCCCAGCCCAGAAAGATGGCCCACTCAAAATGTGACACCCCGATCCCTCTCGAGACCGGGAGTTCTATCAATCGATCTAATCTCAACCCAAACCAACCCGGGCATAAATTTTCAGGGAAAACGGACGGAGTCTCGCTTGTTTCTAGGCGAAAGGTAGGACCTGCAACAGCATATAAGTGGACCAACACCGAGGCCAACCATACAAACACCTCAAGGCCATCCGAGCCTTGGTTCTCAACAATTAAACTCAGCAAGTATACATACATTTCCAACTTACAAGCTAGCCTATCTCTTTTCATTTTTTTGACAAGTACATTCAATCTAAACAGTTAAACCATACTAAGCTACTGAATAAAATAAACTATCATGCCATTCTAACTCTTTTCCTCTAGATATTACAAACATACATTGAAATTAAGCTACATTAACTAAATACCCAATCTAACTTATCAAACTACTTCAACAATCTAATGAAACTTAAATTACAATCTTTTTGACATTAAATACATATAATACATAAAAGCACAAATCCTAACAACTTTGACAACTCTAGTCACACAGGCACGCAAAATAACTCTTCAAGCACGGACTTTCACGAAATCACGAACTTTCCAGCTAACATGGCATTTCCTGAAATGTGGTGGTGAGGAGTGAGTATACACAACACGTATACTCAGTGAGGGCGAGACAGATATCGAAGTGGAGATAAAGAAGATCGTGCAATGCAAATAGGTACAGTTAAGCAATACAATCAATGAAAGGCATTCAATATAAACAACAATACAATAAACAATTAAAGAAAGCATTAACACAACCAATCAAAGCTATACCACACTTTGAAGGCTATGGTTCACTTGAGCGAGTAATGTACCGATTACGATTCCGATGACATTAACGATGACGCGCCGGCCCAAACCACCTTATAACACCAGTTTGGAATACCCTGGAAGTATCCATCAATTCTACGACCCAAAACTCCCTGGGAGGCAACCCAAGTGAGAATAGGGAATAGCTACGGAGCTAGAGCAACCAACACTGGCAACCCGAGGCTACCCAGAGAGGCCCATCACTCACGTGCGATACACTATGCAATGCAAGACTCGATACAAAGCGATAAACGAGCGATATCAAGCATTCTCAACAATTGATAAACATTTCAATCAATAATCAACTCTAATAAGCGTAATAAGCATTAACAAGCATTTGCAATCAAACAAGTAACAAGAACAACACCAACTAACATTATCTAGCAATAACAAGTATTATATAGGCACCATAAGCATAGTATAAGCAATATAAACATACTATAATCAATATAATCATTCTATGAGCAATATAAGCATTCTATAATCAATATAACCATACTATAAGCAATATTGTATGAAAACACACAAAATAACAAAAATGACCCCAACTTCAAAACACTACTACTTTCAAACGAGCCACGAGCTTTGGAAAAGGACTTCACCAATCTTCCTAGGTCACCATAAGGCACGTCTAAAGACCCTGAAACCCTACTTTACCCTAGAATTCACGCAAAGTCCCGATTTCCCTCTCTGCTCTTTTGAACTACAACTATACCAACCAAACACCCAACCAACGCCATAAAAGTACCAAAAGTGCTTCCATGGCCTCCCGAAACGATGCCAACACGCAAAACGAGAAAATGCCAAACTCGCCCTAAACGACCCCGACTTTCACTAAGCCGTTTTTCTCCATTTTTCTATTACACATTCCAATTAAACCACACATTTAGGCATTCTAGCATATCTAGCATCTTCCTACATCAACAGAACGTGTAACAGAGCAACTTCATCGAAACGGGGTTTTACTATTCATAATTTACTATTCATCATACAATTTATATTTCAATTCCAATATTTAACCGCAGAAAATGTTAAAAAACTATAAATACATGTTCTACAATCAACAAGGAACATTCTTTAAGCAACAAAACGATTAAAACAACAATCTACGCATAAAATCCAAAAATCAAAGTTTAGATACAAATATTTCAAATGTGCAAATAACGATGAAACCCTCACCTTAGACGCTCCTAGACGCTAGGAAAACCTCGAAGAGTGCCTCGAAAACCACCCCGCACAAGCCCACGCGAAGAATCGAAGATTTGAAGTTGAGATTTTCTTTTTTTTTTTCCTTCTTTTCCTCATGGTTTCAAGCCTTTTTCTCTCTGTTTTTTCGTGTGCATTCTGCTTATTTAGAAAAAAAAAATGACAAGAAGTCAAAGGTCAAAATTCGGTCAACCCGATAAACCAAAACAGCTATGCGCGACCTTACGAAAACGGCCATAACTTCTTCTAGAAAACTCCAATTCACGAACGGTTTGAAGCCTCAGAAACTAGACTCATAGAGCTTTCCAACCATATATAATTTGCTATCTAACTCTTCTCAATTGGTTCAGATTTAATTCCAAAGTTGACCCAAAATTTGACTAACTTAACATTGCATTTTTTTATTTCTAATCACATGTTTGCCTTTTATTAAACATTTCAAAAATTCCCACCTTGTCCTAGTTGGTCAATCTAGATGAAAAGTTAACTAGTTTGGCCAAAGAAGGTGAAAGGTCAATAAAATGCAATTTAAATGAACTTTAAATGCTATTGAATACATGCCAGGTTTGGGGTATCACACAAAAGGCCCAATGGGCTTAACGACAACCCATCCGCTTCAACAACGTAGCATCCTCATAAGAGGTGATATCGACTAGTTTTAGGGCCATGTAATATCCTGCGAGTTAGGATGTTGTCCTTTTAACAGCTCACGACGTACGATCCGGGATGGAAAAATCGGGCAAAAGAAGAAAAGTGGTCCGAAAATGATGAAAATGTTCAATTTTGGGCTCTGAAACCAGGCGCAGTCGAGTAGGCTTGCTGCCCTCATCATAGAACTCTCAGAGAGCTTTCCAACGGTATGCTGTGCGCTGCGTAACTCCTTACGAATTAAAAGTTATGGGCACCGGAGCGATGGAGACCTGGTCACAAGCCTCACACACTCGGTTTGCGGGCCCAGCCTCTACGTGAAGCGAAGTTGTCTTGCCCAATGTGCCATGGGATTCGGTAATAGAAATGTGGTGGATAAAGTTACTTGGCAACCCTAACCGGTGAAAAAAAAATTGAAAAGGGCGGTGCAACACGAGGACTTCCCAGAGGGTCACCCATGCTAGTAGTACTCTCACCCAAGTACGCTTAACTTTGGAGTTCTGATGGGATCCGGTGCATTAGTCCAGGTATGATCGCACCCGTCATGTTGAGGGCACAAATCCTTTATGTGTTGACGGTTCACAGTCCCAGCCTTGAGAGATGGCCCATTCAAAAGGCCCAATGGACTTAATGACAACCCATCCGCTTCAACAACGTAGCATCCTCGTAAGAGGTGATATCGACTCGTTGTAGGGCCATGTAATATCCCACGAGTTAGGTTGTCGTCCTTTTAACAGCTAACGACGTGCGATCCGGGATGAAAAAACAGAGCAAAAGAAGAAAAGTGGCCCAAAAATGATGAAAACGTTCAATTTTGGCCTCCAAAAATGGGCGCAGCCAAGTAAGCTTGTTGCCCCATTGTAGAGTTCTTGGAGAGCTTTCCAACGGTATGCTGTGCACCGCATAACTCCTTACGGATTAAAAGTTATGGGCACCGGAGCGACGAAGACCTGGTCACAAGCCCTACGCCCTCGGTTTGCGAGCCCATCCTCTACGTGAAGCGAAGTTGTCTTACCCAAGGTGCGATGGGATTCGGTAATAGAAATATGGTGTATAAGGAATCTTGGCAACACTAACCCGGGAAAAAAAATTAAAAAGTGGGGTGCAACACGAGGACTTCCCAGGGGGTCAACCATCCTTGTACTACTCTCGCCCAAGCATGCTTAACTTCATAGTTCTGATGGGATCCGGTGCAATAGTGCTGGTATGATCGCACTCGTCATGTTGAGGCACTAATCCTTTATGTGTTGACGGTTCACAGTCCCAGCCTAGAGAGATTGCCAATTCAAAAGGCCTAATGGGCTAAACGACAACTCATCCACTTCAATAACGCAGCATCCTCATAAGACGTGATATCGACACATTGTAGGGCCCTGTAATATCCTGCGAGTTAGGTTGTCATCCTTTTAACAGCTAACAACATACGATCCGGGACGAAAAAATAGAGCAAAAGAAGAAAAGTGGACCAAAATTGATGAAAACGTTGGATTTTGGGCTCCAAAAATGGGCGCAGCCAAGCAGGCTTGCTGCCCCGTTGTAGAGCTCTTGGAGAGCTTTCCAATGGTATGTTGTGCGCCACGTAACTCCTTACGGATTAAAAGTTATGGGCATCGGAGCGACGAAGACCTGGACACAAGCCCTATGCCCTCGTTTTGCAGGCCCAGCACTAATGCACCCGTCATCTCTGGATAAACAACGTAGCATCCCCGCAAGACGTGATTTCAACGCTTAGTAGGGCCCTTGAATGTCCAGCGAGTTAGGTGGCCGTCCTTTTAACAACTCGCGACGTACGATCCGGGATGAAAAAATAGAGCAACAGAAGAAAAGTGGCCCAAAATAGATGAAACATTCAATTTTGGGCCTCGAAAATAGGCTCAGCCGAGCAGGCTAGTTGCCCCCGCCATAGAGCTCTCGAAGAGCTTTCCAATGGTATGTTGTGCGCCGGATAACTCCAAACGGATCAAAAGTTATGGGCACCGGAGCGACGAATACCTGGACACAAGTCCCACGCCCTCGGTTTGCGGGTCCAGCCTCTACGTGAAGTGAAGTTGTCTTGCCCAAGGTCCCATGGGAGTCGGTGATAGAAATGTGGTGTATAAAGTATCTTGGCAACCTTAACCGAGGCAAAAAAAATTCAAAAAGGGGGTGCAACACGAGGACTTCCCAAGGGGTCACCCATACTAGTACTACTCTCGCCCAAGCACACTTAACTTCAGAGTTTTGATGGGATATGGTTCATTAATGTTGGTATGATCACACCCGTCATGTTGAGGCACTAATCCTTTATGTGTTGACGGTTCACAGTCCCAGCCTAGAGAGATTGCCAATTCAAAAGGCCTAATGGGCTAAACGACAACTCATCCACTTCAATAACGCAGCATCCTCGCAATACGTGATATTGACTCGTTGCAGGCTCCTTTAATGTCCTGCAAGTTAGGTTGTCGTCCTTTTAACAACTCACAACGTAAGATCCGCGGCGAAAAAACATAGCAAAAGAAGAAAAGTGGCCTGAAACTGATGAAAACATTTGATTTTGGGCTCCGAAAATTGGCACAGCCGAGGAGGATTGTTGTGCCCGTCGTAGAGCTCTCGGAGAGCTTTCCAACGGTATGTTGTGCTCCGTGTAACTCCTTACGGATTAAAACTTATGGCCACCGGAGCGACGGAGACCTGGTCATAAGCCCACACCCTCGGTTTGCGGGCCCAGCCTCTACGTGAAGCGAAGCTGTCTTGCCTAAGGTGCCGTGGGATTCAGTAATAGAAATGTGGTGGATAAAGTATCTTGGCAACCCTAACCGGGGCAAAAAAAATTGAAAATGGGGTGCAACACGAGGACATCCCAGGGGGTCACCCATCCTAGTACTACTCTCGCCCAAGCACGCTCAACTTCGGAGTTCTGATGGGATCCAGTGCATTAACGTTGGTATGATCGCACCTGTCATGTTGAGGGCACAAATCCTTTATGTGTTGACTATTCGCAGTCCTAGCCCGGAGAGATGGCCCATTCAAAAGGCCCAATGGGCTTAACGACAACCCATCTGCTTCAACAACGCAGCATCCTCGTAAGACGTGATATCGACACGTTGTAAGGCCCTCTAATATCCCACGAGTTATGTTGTCATCCTTTTAACAGCTCACGATGTACAATTCAGGATGGAAAAACAGCGCAAAAGAATAAAAATGGCCCGAAATTGATGAAAACGTTCAATTTTGGCCTCCGAAAATAGGCGCAGCTAAGCAAGCTTGCTATCCCTGTCGTAGAGCTCTCGGAGAGCTTTCCAACGGTATGTTGTGCACTGGTGTAACTCCTTACGGATCAAAAGTTAAAGGCACCGTAGCGACGGAGACCTGATCACAAGCCCACGCCCTCGGTTTGCGGGCCCAGCCTCGACGTGAAGCGAGGTTGTCTTTCCCAAGGTACCATGGGATTCGGTAATAAAAATGTGGTGGATAAAGTATCTTGGCAACCCTAACCGGGGCAAAAAAAATTGAAAATAGGGGTGCAACACGAGGACTTCCCAGGGGGTCACTCATCCTGGTACTACTCTCGCCCAAGCACGCTTAACTTCGGAGTTCTGATGGGATCTTGTGCATTGGTGCTGGTATGATCGCAGCCGTCATGTTGAGGGCGCAAATCCCTTATGTGTTGATGTTTCACAGTCCCAGCCCAGAAAGATGGCCCATTCAAAAGGCCAATGGGCGTAACGACAACCCATCCGCTTCAACAACGTAGCATCCTTGCAAGACGTGATATCGACGCGTTGTAGGGCCCTATAATGTCCAGCGAGTTAGGTTGCCGTCCTTTTAACAACTCACGACATACGATCCGAGACGGAAAAATAGAGCAAAAGTAGAAAAATGGCCCGAAACAAATGAAAACGTTCAATTTTGGCCTCCAAAAACAGGCGCAGCTGAGCAGACTTTCTACCCCCGTTGTAGAGCTGTTGGAGAGCTTTCCAACGGTATGCTGTGCGCCGCGCAACTACTTACGGATCAAAAGTTATGGGCACAGGAGGGACGGAGACTTGGTCACAAGCCCCACGCCCCCGGGTTCGGGGCCCGGCCTGTACGTGAAGCGAAGTTGTCTTGCCTAATGTGCCGTGGGACTCGGTAATAGAAATGTGGTGGATAAAGTGTCTTGGCAACCCCAACCGGGGCAAAAAAAATTGAAAAGGGGGGTGCAACACGAGGACTTGCCAAGGGGTCACCCATCCTAGTACTACTCTCGGCCAAGCACGCTTAACTTCGGAGTTCTTATGGGATCCGGTGCATTAGTGCTGGTATGATCGCACCCGTCATGTTGAGGGCACAAATCCTTTATGTGTTGACGGTTCACAGTCTCAGCCTAGAGAGATGGCCCATTCAAAAGGCCCAATGGGCTTAACGACAACCCATCCATTACAACAACGCAACATCCTCATAAGACATGATATCAACGTGTTGTAGGGCCCTCTAATGTCCTGCAAGTTAGGTTGTCTTCCTTTTAACAGCTCACGATGTACGATCCGGGACGAAAAAACAGAGCGAAAGAAGAAAAGTGGCTCTGAAAACAGGCACAGCCAAGCAGGCTCGCTCCCCGCGTCGTAGAGCTCTCGGAGAGCTTTCTAACGGTATGCTATGCGCCGTGTAACTCCTTACAGATCAAAATTTATGGGCACCGGAGCTACGGATACCTGGTCACAAGCCCCACACCCTCGGTTTGCGGGCCCAACCTCTACGTGAAGTGAAGTTGTCTTGCCTAAGGTGCTGTGTGATTTGGTAATAGAAATGTGGTGGATAAAGCATCTTGGCAACCCTAACTGGGGCAAAAAAAATTGAAAAAGGGGGGGGGGGGGTGGGCAACACGAGGACTTCCCAAGGGGTCACCCATCCTAGTACTACACTCGCCCAAGCACGCTTAACTTCGGAGTTCTAATGGGATCCAGTGCATTAGTGCTGGTATGATCGCACCCGTCAAGTTGAGGGCACAAATCCTTTATGTGTTGACGGTTCATAGTCTCAGCCTAGAGAGATAGCCCATTCAAAAGGGCCAATGGGCTTAACGACAACCCATCTACTTCAACAACGCAGCATCCTTGCAAGACGTGATATCGACGTGTTGTAGGACCCTCTAATGTCCCGCGAGTAAGGTTGTCATCCTTTTAACAGTTCATGACATACGATCCGGGACGGAAAAATAGAGCAAAAGAAGAAAAGTGGCTCGAAACTGTTGAAAACGTTCAATTTTGGGCAGAAAAATGGGCACAGCTGAGCGGGCTTGCTGCCCCCGTCGTAGATCTCTCGGAGACCTTTCCAACGGTATGCTGTGCGCCTTATAAATTGTCACGCCCCAACTCGGCCTATAAAGGTTAGACTAGTGTGTGATCTAATCATTCAAGTCACGTCTCGTTCTTAACCGTTCATGAAGATTTAACACTTAACGTTTCGGCCTAAACTCTAAAATTTTTCGGAAAACCGACAGCATAACAACTGTAATTGGGCTCTTTGGTTTGACCTAATTCTCTAACGCCTCAAAATTTACCATTCCAAATTCATTTCCCACTAAGATTACTATTTATCATCAGTTGATATGCCTAGTGGTTGTCTTGATGACTCGCTTGATTAATAACCTAGTATGATACTATGTCTCGTTCATTTGTTCATCCTCGTTACAAAAGTACCTGTTGATCTTAGCTTAATAACGTGTACCTGCTTAAGATTTGGTTGGTTCATTTTACTTAGCATTTACCTAATACTTCATATTCCTATTACAGATACTAGTAGTAATAAATAGCAAAACAATCATAGTAATGTCTAGTGTTTGTCTAGCAATATCAGTACAAACCAAAATTAGACCCCAAATTACAACGGGGGTCTTTTACATCACAACATCGAGCAACATAAAAGGAAATAGTCTTCAAGAAGTATAAAGTTCACAAGTAGCCATAATCACGCAAGGCACGCAAACAGGCAATCACTCCAGGGATTCATCATTAGACACACCGTCCCCGGGTACCTGTTCTGGATCTTCTTCACCTGAGATGATATAAGAGGGTGAGTCCTTATGAACTCAGCGAGGGGGAAGGAGAAATAGGTTTTGAAACTCATTTTCCGGTTCAACTTATGAAATCCTTTTTGCAAGCATGAACATAACAATAACATAAGTATAGGAATAGAAATACCGGTCTTTCCTCCCCGAGGTTCTCTAGGAACCAAGCGAGAGTACTTATACAGATAGTAAAAAGGATACAGTGAGCTTTTGCTCTCAGATCAGTTTCAGAATCAGTTGTTGCGGCCGACTTCAAATCATCCCCAAAACACGCCAGGTGGGTGTACTCCGGATGTACCCCGAAATCCTACGACCCAACTCTCCGAGGAAGTCTAGCCCCCAAGCGAGAGAGGGAATGGGACCATGGTAGTCACGGGTGCACCGACAAGCCCGATGCCGCCCGGTGTGCGTGATCGCTACCATGCCGACAGGAAAGGTTGCAACCTTGTATGCAGTGCACATTTATGACATTAACATATCACGTTAGGAGGACAACAAAGTAGGTTGCCTCCGGACAGTCATAAGATTGCACATTGACAAGTAAACAGGCAGGGCACGATAAGACAAGTAATTTCACTTGAAAGGCATATAGAGTTATATGAACATTAAACGGGCAGCCATGTAACACATGTAAATCAAGCCATATAACTCATTTCGAAGTCCACGTAATCAAGTGATAGGATTATTCAACATGCAACAACATCTACGTGGGTTCGGATGCAAGAAAAGGCTCTTTGTCAACATGCAATGATCAAAATTACATTTAAGGTTATAAGGGAAACTACGGGCAGCCTACTAAGCGTATAATTCCACACAATATCCAAATGATCAATACTTAGCAAGCCTATCAAGTCATTAGGGTTTCCATTTTGCGCATATCCGTGCAATTTGAGCCCCAAACCAATTCAAAATCAATCTCAAGTCATGCATCATTTAATCCAACATCCTCAAACATTCAAAACAGTCCACACAACATCCCAAAGCTACAATCCCAAGCATTTAATTCAACAAGAGAAGTCACAACAATTTTCTAAGCATAACACTAAGTGAAACCCTTACTGCAATAGGCTGTTTTCTCACAATCATTAAGATAAGCAAACAATCTCCAATTCCAGTGAATAAGATGTCAAATTAAATCTTAAGAAGTGAAATAAAATCAGAAACAAACCTTGCATCATTTGGAGTTCGAGATCATTAGTTATAGCTGAAACAGTGGGATAGCACAAAACTGTCCAGATTTGCACACATTTCTATAATTGACGTTTTTTAGGTCCTTACGGTCAGATTTAGCCTTAGTCCATTTCTGACAAAAATGTCTAGAACTGAAAAATATTACAGCACACCAAATTTCATGCAATATGGATATCAATTACTAAGTCAAATCTGGTTCGTTCTACAAGGTTAGTGCATCTGTCAAAACCTGCTTCATTTTTTTCCAGATTTCCAGATTTTGACACATTTTAAAGATTTGCCATTTTGAGGACCTTAGATTCAAAATTAGCTTCAGCCTATTTCTGAAAACAATGTTCAAAACTGTCCAAACTAGTCACCTACCAAATTTCAAGCATTTTCAACATCATTTGCCTAGCTAAACATACCTCGAAACAGACTGGTCAGAGAGCTGTCAACAGTCCGACTTCACCTATCACCACTTTCAAGCCAAGATCTTGCCATGCATGGTTGTTTAAGCTCATGAACGAACATATAACTCAAGTACAGAAGCAAAGACATAATTTTATGAGCATGCATGTGGATTTTTGAAGGATTTTCAAAAGGTTTTAGCCCTCACCTTAGCAATCAACCAAGAGGATGCACAAAAACTTGTCGAAACACAATTTTCTTCTTCTCCTTTGCCTAGCCGAGGTTCCAACTAGATTTTCTCTATTTTTCCTAGCTTAGTGACCAAGCTCTTAGTACATGCATGAGGTTAGAACAAGAAGAAAAGAAATGGAAGCTTAAAAACTCACCTAGGGCCGAAATGAAGACTCTATGTGCTTGTATGCATCTTTTGAGCTAACTACTTGCTTTGCTTTGTTTGGGCTTGCCTTGAATGGCCTTATGATGATGAAGATGAGTTGTGAAGTGAAGAGAATCAGCCAAAACCGAGATTGAGAGAGAAGAATGAGAGGGAGAGAGAGAAATGTGAGGAGAGTGAGAGAAATGAGAAAAAATAGAAGCTTTTGCAATTGTTTATGCAAATGTTGGCCTTGGGCATGCAAAAATCTGATTTTGTGTCATCTTTTGAATTGTTTTAGCATGTGTGTAAGAGAATGTTGGGTATTTAGGGATTTTAGGTAGAATAGAATATAAGATATGTTTAGAGGTTTATGAGATTTTGTCTTGTAGTGATTTTAAAATTTAATATTTAGGTGTTAGTGGATTTTGTAGAGATTTGAATTAGGATTATAATAATAGTTAGTGGTGTTTGTAATATTATTTTACAGTCTAGTGCTTTGTGTAGGATTATTTCTTGATTAACGTGGTGGCACAGATTCCTAGGTCTAGGGCACGATTTACTAGGTAGACACGAACTTCAAGACTAATGCACACAATCCTAGGTAAATGTACATAAACCAATACAAGGCACATAATTCAATGCAATGCACATAAATTGAGGTACGACTCTTAAACCTAGATTATGACACGCAATTCAAGGTCAGGGCACACAAAATGAGACAATGCACGTAATTCGAAGTCAGGGCACGTAAGTCTAGGATTAGGGCACATAATTCTAGGTCAAGGCACGAATGACGAGGCATGCACGAAAACCAATATAGGGCACGTTATCCAAGGTCAGTCATATCATTCTTGGTCTATGGCACGCAAATCAAGGTAACATAAGTTATTCGGGGTCGGGCCTCACATCCTCCCCTCCTTAAAATAATTTCGTCCCAAAATTCATTCTTACCTGTTGAGGTCATCTAGGTGGATTCTGACCATTGTTATTTTCCAATTCCGGGTCGTCCTTTGCTCTGTGATCTCTCTTACTATAACCAATTCACTTCCTAGCTTTCTCCAATCATTTAATTCCGTGTGACCCCTACATTTACAGTTCGTTCCTTTGAACAACTCTATTTTCTCCAATTGATCTTAAGGTCGAGTTCATTAACTAAAGTTAGAATCTCCAAACATAGACATCAAAGTTGCATCGCTATTCTAACAATATAACTATAACTCCAAAATCATGACTCATGTTGTATCAATCTCCCATTCATACCTCAAAAGAAATATCACAATAATTCCATGATCCTAGGGTGACATATGCTAATTTCAAGATGATAGGTCTATATCCGATTTACATATCCTATCTACTAGCTTCAAAATTGTTAGCACGTAGGACATACACATGTTATGGATTATTTCTACAATACGACCCTATCTTCAAGAAGAACTCACCAAACAACTAATCCATCTCAAATCGTCATCTATCGACAATATCATAATCCTTATCTTGTAGGTACGTTAGATTAACAAATCTTCTAATGACTAGTCTCCCGGTTACAGGCTCCTATTCACTAACATTCTTCCCCAGTTCCGTTAACCTTTACGCTCGTAATCAAGGAGAAAGACCGTTGAGATTCATTAAACTCAAACTCTAAGATTTATTAAGTATCACCAACAAATTGCCATCGAAATTGCATGGGTAAACTAATCATGTAACACTAGTTCAACTTTTCAAGTAAGCTTCATCAGCTTGTGATCCACAATTTATTTCCTTATTCAAATCTCTATTTTCAAGTCACAAGGCTTCATAATTTTCTTTTAATCTTAACTAAGGCTCCTAAGGCGAATAGTTTCAATCTCAAATAAATTTCACTCACCTCAACCCAATGTTATGTCATACTTAAGGAGACAATGGTCCTACTCACTTAGCGAACTAGTCATTCCTTTGAACACTTAATGCCCACCAATATATCTTCAACATTAATGTTACTAAGCTAGGTTCATAGCCATGTAAGTGAGATCAATTCTCTACTAGGTTATCGGTCGAACAACAACAATCCTAGGACTATAAATGGGGATCGAAATGATCTAGCTCATAAGATACTTACCATACTAATACAAGAAGCTTGTTACACAAAATAACTTCAAGGCCGTGTCAACATAAGAATTATAACGACAATATAATCTAATAGAACTTCAAAAGTAGTCAACGACTCATTTAACTATCATTACAAGATCCGCCCTCCATTTAACGACCACGATTCGAAGTCTACTAATGGCTAGTTTCTAGACGTGAAACGGTGCACATAATACGGTTGTCTAACAGCAGTCTCTTGGGTCATCATGACTCTAATTCATCTCTATCTTAACTATATGGAATCTTACTCTCTTCATTTACATGTTCAACTAGCTAAGAGCATCAAGTCTCAATGACCTTAGGTCCTAGGGTTCACCATGAATCATCATGCATACTCACTATTAGCTATTTAGGATTACTAATCATATCCTAACGACTCCACTTTGCAACCAGATGCTTTAATCTCATTTTCATGGTTTATATACTAGGTCCATCATCTTACTTTGCATAATCACAACTAAATCCGAGGGGCAACAATTTGATACCATGATTCTTAATATCACCAATATCCAACTTAGGACCTTAGCAACATTATTCATCTAATACATAATTCAATACCTTACACTTCTATTCGACCTAACATTTACGTGTAGTCTTCCGAACACGAGTTCTAGTTACGCGAATTCCTCGATTCCAACGTCCCCATATCTTGTTATACTAAAGATTCATCAACCTTGTTAAACTTAGTCTCCAGAGTTACCTACATGTCTTGAGGTTATCCATTGTTAAGTTACTTAAACACACTATTCACGCCTTAATAAGCTAACCCCTATCGTCAATTTCCATGAGTTCATCTCTTAATTTCTAGCTCACAATCTTACCATTGAGTGAAGTTGAAACTCGTTAATATACACCTTATTAGGTTCAACGATACTTAATTCCAATCAAGTAAGGATTCAATCATATAAATAGTCTATTATACCATTTCAAGATATAAGAATTTGATTCAAAAGCAACTCCTAAGTCAAATTTCCATTATAAGCATATGAACATATATATACTACTCCACATGTCCAATAGTATATTCTTATATCTAAGGAAAGTTGTATGTCCTTAACATTTATTCTTGAACCACAATTAGAAGAACAGTTTAACAGAATCAAGAACTTTATAGCTATAAAATTGATAACTTAATCACAGGCATATGTATTCCAAGGATAAGGAGATAATTTTACCTCAACAATTATACCTGTGCTACGCATTTTATATATATGCATATCCAATAATAAATACAATCCATCGAGTACCTGTGAAGATGCGAGAAATCTCTAACCGAGCCTTTCGTTCGTCCTGCACAAATTCACTTCCCTGAAAGTCCTAATCCTAACTATCTATGTGTATAAACAGTCATTCACGGTTATATAACATGCACATGTATCAAGGAAGGAGTATAAAAGCATGCATGCATTATCGAGGTCACTAACGTGTCGGTGTGCATGACACATAATACATATGGTCCTCAAAAGCACATAATATTCAATGCTCAAAGCAATTAAAGCACATTAGCATACATTAACACATATAAACAAGATATCATAATTACCGTAGGGCTTCTACCCATGGTCCGAGAGTTAAACCCGGCTTAAGCAATCTAAGCTCTGATACCATTCAAGTCACGTCTCGTTCTTAACCGTTCATGAAGATTTAACACTTAACGTTTCGGCCTAAACTCCAAAATTTTCCGGAAAACCGACAGCATAACGGTTATAATTGGGCTCTTTGGTTTGACCTAATTCTCTAACGCCTCAAAATTTACCATTCCAGATTCATTTCCCACTAAGATTACTATTTATCATCAGTTGATATGCCTATTGGTTGTCTTGATGACTCGCTTGATTAATAACATAGCATGATACTATGTCTCGTTCGTTTGTTAATCCTTGTTACAAAAGTACCTGTTGATCTTAGCTTAATAACGTGTACCTGCTTAAGATTTGGTTGGTTCATTTTACTTAGCCTTTACCTAATACTTCATATTCCTATTACAGATACTAGCAGTAATAAATAGCAAAACGATCATAGTAGTGTCTAGTGTTTGTCTAGCAATATCAGTACAAACCAAAATTAGACCCCAAATTACAACGGGGGTCTTTTACATCACAACATCGAGCAACATAAAAGGAAATAGTCTGCAAGAAGCATAAAGTTCACAAGTAGCCATAATCACGCAAGGCACACAAATAGGCAATCACTCCAGGGATTCATCATTAGGCACACTGTCCTCAGGTACCTGTTCTGGATCTTCTTCACCTGAGATGATATAAGAGGGTAAGTCCTTATGAACTCAGCGAGGGGGAACGAGAAATAGGTTTTGAAACTCATTTTCCGGTTCAACTTATGAAATCCTTTTTACAAGCATGAACATAACAATAACATAAGTACAGGAACAGAAATATCGGTCTTTCCTCCCCGAGGTTCTCTAGGAACCAAGCGAGAGTACTTATACAGATGGTAAAAAGGATACAGTGAGCTTTTGCTCTCAGATCAGTTTCAGAATCAGTTGTTGCGGCCGACTTCAAATCATCCCCAAAACACGCCAGGTGGGTGTATTCCGGATGTACCCCAAAATCCTACGACCCAACTCTCCGAGGAAGTCTAGCCCCCAAGTGAGAGAGGGAATGGGACAGTGGTAGTCACGGGTGCACCGGCAAGTCCGATGCCGCCCGATGTGCGTGATCGCTACCACGCCGACAAGAAAGGTTGTAACCTTGTATGCAGTGCACATTTATGACATTAACATATCACGTTAGGAGGACAACAAAGTAGGTTGCCTCCGAACAGTCATAAGATTGCACATTGACAAGTAAACAGGCAGGGCACAATAAGACAAATAATTTCACTTGAAAGGCATATAGAGTTATATGAACATTAAACGGGCAGCCATGTAACACATGTAAATCAAGCCATATAACTCATTTCGAAGTCCACGTAATCAAGTGATAGGAGTATTCAACATGCAACAACATCTACGTGGGGTCGAATGCAAGAAAAGCCTATTTGTCAACATGCAATGATCAAAATTACATTTAAGGTTATAAGGGAAACTAAGGGCAGCCTACTAAGCATATAATTCCACACAATATACAAATGATCAATACTTAGCAAGCCTATCAAGTCATTAGGGTTTCCATTTCGTGCATATCCGTGCAATTTGAGCCCCAAACCAATTCAAAATCAATCTCAAGTCATGCATCATTTAATCCAACATCCTCAAACATTCAAAACAGTCCACACAACATCCCAAAGCTACAATCCCAAGCATTTAATTCAACAAGAGAAGTCACAAAAATTTTCTAAGCATAACACTAAGTGAAACCCTTACTGCAATAGGCTGTTTTCTCACAATCATTAAGATAAGAAAACAATCTCCAATTCCAGTGAATAAGATGTCAAATTAAATCTTAAGAAGCCTTGCATCATTTGGAGTTCGAGATCATTAGTTATAGCTGAAACAGTGGGATAGCACAAAACTGTCCAGATTTGCATACATTTCGATAATTGACGTTTTTGAGGTCCTTAGGGTCAGATTTAGCCTTAGTCCATTTCTGACAAAAATGTCCAGAACTGAAACATCTTGTAGCACACCAAATTTCATGGATTTTGGATATCATTTACTAAGTAAAATCTGGTTTGTTCTACAA
This sequence comes from Ehretia macrophylla, assembly GCA_037974665.1. Lineage (NCBI taxonomy): Eukaryota > Viridiplantae > Streptophyta > Magnoliopsida > Boraginales > Ehretiaceae > Ehretia > Ehretia macrophylla. Next base: position 15,581,711 of record CM075764.1, on the reverse strand, counting down.
GGTCAGTGCATCTGTCAAAACCTGCTTCATTTTTTCCAGATTTCCAGATTTGTACACATTTTAAAGATTTGCCATTTTGAGGACCTTAGAGTCAAAATTAGTTTCAGCCTATTTCGGCGAAAAATGTTCACAACTGTCCAAACTAGTCCCTTACCAATTTTCAAGCATTTTAAACGTCATTTTCCTAGCTAAACTTACCTCGAAACAGACTAGTCAGAGAGCTGTCAACAGTCCGACTTCACCTATCACTACTTTCAAGCCAAGATCTTGCCATGCATGGTTGTTTAAGCTCATGAACGAACATATAACTCAAGTACAGAAGCAAAGACATACTTTTATGAGCATGCATGTGGATTTTTGAAGGATTTTCAAAAGGTTTTAGCCCTCACCTTAGCAATCAACCAAGAGGATGCACAAAAACTTGTCGAAGCACAATTTTCTTCTTCTCCTTTGCCTAGCTGAGGTTCCAACTAGATTTTCTCTATTTTTCCTAGCTTAGTGACCAAGCTCTTAGTACATGCATGATGTTAGAACAAGAAGAAAAGAAATGGAAGCTTAAAAACTCACCTAGGGCCGAAATGAAGACTCTATGTGCTTGTATGCATCTTTTGAGCTAACTACTTGCTTTCCTTTGCTTGGGCTTGCCTTGAATGGCCTTAGGATGATGAAGATGAGTTGTGTAGTGAAGAGAATCAGCCAAAATCGAGATTGAGAGAGAAGAATGAGAGGGAGAGAGAGAAATGTGAGGACAGTGAGAGAAATGAGAGAAAATAGAAGCTTTTGCAATTGTTGATGCAAATGTTGGCCTTGGGCATGCAAAAATCTGATTTTGTGTCATCTTTTGAATTGTTTTAGCATGTGTGTAAGAGAATGTTGGGTATTTAGGGATTTTAGGTAGAATAGAATATAGGATATGTTTAGAGGTTTTTGAGATTTTGTCTTGTAGTGAGTTTAAAATATAATATTTAGGTGTTAGTGGATTTTTTAGAGATTTGAATTAGGATTATAATAATAGTTAGTGGTGTTTGTAATATTATTTTACAGTCTAGTGCTTTGTGTAGGATTATTTCTTGATTAACGTGGTGGCACGAATTCCTAGGTCTAGGGCACGAATTACAAAGTAGACACGAACTTCAAGACTAAGGCACGTACTTCAAGACTAATGCACGCAATCCTAGGTGAATGCACGTAAACCAATGCAAGGCACGTAATTCAATGCAATGCACGTAAATTGAGGTACGACTCTAAAACCTAGGTTAGGACATGCAATTCAAGGTCAGGACATACAAAACGAGACAACGCACACAATTCAAAGTCGGGGCACGTAAGTCGAGGATTAGGGCACATAATTCTAGCTCAAGGCACGAATGACGAGGCATGCACAAAAACCAAGACAGGGTAGGTAATCCAAGGTCAGTCATATCATTCTTTGTTTATGGCACGCAAATCAAGGTAACATACATTATTCGAGGTCGGGCCTCACATAGCTCCTTACAAATCAAAATTTATGGGCATTGGAGCGACGGAGACCTGGTCACAAGCCCCACGCCCTCAGTTTGCAGGCCCAGCCTCTATGTGAAGCGAAGTTGTCTTGCCTAAGGTGCCGTGGGATTCGGTAATAGAAATGTGGTGGATAAAGCATCTTGGCAACCCTAACCGTGGCAAAATAAATTGAAAAAGGGGGTCCAACACGAGGACTTCCCAGGGGGTCACCCATCCTAGTACTACTCTCGCCCAAGCACGTTTAACTTCGGAGTTCTGAGGGGATCCGGTGCATTAGTGCTGGTATGATCGCACCCGTCATGTTGAGGGCACAAATCCTTTATGTGTCGACGGTTCACAGTCCCAGCTTAGAAAGATGACCCATTAAAAAGGCCCAGTGGTCTTAATGATAACCCATCCACTTCAACAATGCAGCATCCTTACAAGATGTGACATCGACACGTTGTAGAGCCCTCTAATGACCTATGAGTTAGGTTGTCGTTCTTTTAACTGCTCACGACGTACGATCCGGGAGACGAAAAAATAGCATAAAAGTAGAAAAATGGCCCAAAACTGATGAAAATGTTCAATTTTGGGCTCCGAAAGCAAGTGCAGCCAAGCAGTCTAGCTACCCCCATCGTAGAGTTCTTAGAGAGCTTTCAAACGGTATGTTGTGCACCGCGTAACTCCTAACGGATCAAAAGGTATGGGCACCGGAGCAACGGATACCTGGTCATAAGCCCCACGCCCTCGGTTTATGGGCCCAACCTCTACGTGAAGTGAAGTTGTCTTTCCCAAGGTCCCATGGGATTCGGTAATAGAAATGTGGTGAATAAAACATCTTGGTAAGCCTAACGAGGCAAAAAAGATTGAAAAATGTGGTGCAACACGAGGACTTTCCAGGGGGTCACCCATCCTAGTACTACTCTCGCCCAAGCACACTTAACTTCGGAGTTCTGATGGGATCCGGTGCATTAGTGCTGGTATGATCGCACCCATCATGTTGAGGGCACAAATCCTTTATGTGTTGACAGTTCACAGTCTCAGCCTAGAGAGATAGCCCATTCAAAAGGCCCCGATGGGCTTAACGACAACCCATCCACTTCAACAACGCAGCATCCTCGCAAGACGTGATATCGTCGCGTTGTAGGGCCCTCTAATGTCACGCACGTTAGGTTGTTATCCTTTTAGCAGCTCACGACGTATGATCCGGGATGAAAAAATAGAGCAAAAAAAGAAAAGTGACCTGAAACTGAGGAAAACGTTCGATTTTGGGCTCCAAAAATAGGCACAGCCGAGCAGGCATGTTGTCCCCATTGTAGAGCTCTCGGAGAGCTTATCAACGGTATGCTGTGAGCCGCGTAACTCCTTACAGATCAAAAGTTATGGGCACCTGAGCTACGGAGACCTGGTCACAAGCCCCACGCCCTCAGTTTGCATGCCCAGCCTCTACGTGAAGAGAAGTTGTCTTGCCCAAGATGCCGTGTGATTCGGTAATGGAAATGTGGTGGATAAAGCATCTTGGCAACCCTAACCGGGGCAAAAAAAATTGAAAAGGGGGGTGCAACACGAGGACTTCCCAGGGGGTCATCCATCTTAGTACTACTCTCGCCCAAGCACACTTAACTTTGGAGTTCTGATGGGATCCGGTGCATTAGTACTGGTATGATTGCACTCGTCATGTTGAGGACACAAATCCTTTATGTGTTGACGGTTCACAGTCCCAGCCTAGAGAGATGGCCCATTCAAAAGGCCCAATGGGCTTAACGACAACCCAACCACTTCAACAACACAGCATCCTCGCAAGACGTGATATCGACGTGTTGTTGGGCCCTCTAATGTCCCGCGAGTTAGGTTTTCATCTTTTTAACAGCTCACGACGTACGATCCGGGATGAAAAAACAGAGCAAAAGAAGAAAAGCGGCTAGAAACTATTTAAAACGTTCAATTTTGGGCTGAAAAATGGGTACAGCTGAGCAGGCTTGCTACCCCCATCGTAGAGCTCTCGAAGACCTTTCCAACGGTATACTATGCGCTGCATAACTCCTTACAGATCAAAATTTATGGGCACCGTAGCAACGGAGACCTGGTCACAAGCCCCACGCCCTCGGTTTGCGGGCGCAGCTTCTTCGTGAAGCGAAGTTGTCTTGCCCAAGGTGCCGTGGGATTCGGTAATAGAAATGTGGTGGATAAAGCATCTTGGCAACCTCAACTGGGGCAAAAAAAATTGAAAATGGGGGTACAACACGAGGACTTCCCAAGGGGTCACCCATCCTAGTACTACTCTCAGCCAAGCACGCTTAACTTCGGAGTTCTGATGGGATCTGGTGCATTAGTACTGGTATGATCACACCCGTCATGTTAAGGGCACAAATCCTTTATGTATTGACGGTTCACAGTCTCAGCCGAGAGAGATGGCCTATTCAAAAAGCCCAATGGGCTTAACGACAACCCATCCACTTCAACAACGCAGCATCTGTAAGAATATAACCAATTTCCCAGAAACGTCTTAACAACAATCAAGTAGAAAGACAACACTACTCGTTATAACAATTCAATATAACACTTACAAGATAATTGTCCCACCGTGCGCTCTCAAGATTAGAGCTTCAATGGCTTCTGGACTTACAAGAAGAATACAAGAAAGAAAGACTAACTTAGGATTGTGTTTGGAGTTGTGTTGTGGATAAAATGATGAACTAATGCATGCCTATTTATAGAATTCAGTTAGCCCGCCACATGAGACTTTCCTATCAAACATTTCAATCTTGGTTGGCTTTACCAACCATGTTCAAAGTATTAGCCACCCATATTTATCACATGGGTGGCTACAATTAACCACATGGGTGGCTAGCATCCAAGTCAACTTCTAGGAAGTTTCCTTTGGTCAAGTTGGCTAACTTTAGCATTGTATCATCCCGATGTCATCTTAGGTAATTCCAAATTTCTGAACTTCTTTCTTGTAGCCATCGCGATCTATTTTGACCTCATCGACGTTTAAGTCGGAATCATTAATTTATGCTACCATATAATTAACGATACTTATTATGAAGAGGTGGATGTTGACATATATCAACACCCCCCTCAATGTTCACCTCATGTTGACTAAGCTATTGGGCCAACACCCAATGTTTGAAGATGCTTGCTCAATTGGATGCTCCCTAACGCTTTAGTGAAGATATCTGCACAATTATCTTCTGTAGGGCAGTACTCCATGTAGATTTCACCATCCTCAATCAGTTCCCTCACATAGTGATACTAAATCTCTATGTGTTTTGTTCTAGCATGAAATATCAGATTCTTTGACATGGCTATACAACTCTGACTGTCACATTTCAACATTGTTACTTCCTCTATTGGAATGCCAATATTAGTCATGATGCGTCGTAGCCAAACAGCTTCACAGGATGCTACACAAGCAGCCTTGTATTCTGCCTCCGTTGATGAAAGTGCAACAGTGGGTTGCTTCTTACTAGCCCATGAGATGACTCTACCACCGAATGTGAATACGTAACCTGTAACAGATTTTCTTGAGTCAATATCACCAGCCCAGTCTGAGTCACAATACCCAGATAAAGTATCTCCAGACTTGTATGATATCCCATACTCCAACGTGCCTTTGAGATATTTGAGGATCCGCATCCCTGCTTGCCAGTGACTTTGTTTCGGTTTATTTGAAAACCGACTGAGAACTCCCACAGCATAACTAATATCAAGTCTTGTGTTACAAAGGAAGATTAAACTTCCCACCAACCTTCTATAGAGCTTGTTATCAACTTGTTCTGAAGGATCGTCAATTGATAACTTTATATTCACTTCCATCGGGGTGACAATTGGTTTGCACTCGGACATACCAAATGCAGTCAGAAGCTCACAAACATATCGTTGCTGCGAGATGAAGATCGTATGAGGTTTTTGTCATACCTTGATTCCCAAGCAATAATGAAGAAGACCAAGATTTGTCATTTCAAATTCTTGGCTCAACCATTCTTGCGTCTTCCGAATATTATCTTCATGGTCACCAGTGATTACAAGATCATCCACATATAGGACTACAATTACCTTCTTTCCTTGTTCACTTAGAACATACAAGTTGGCCTCTGATTTGCTTCTACAGAAACCATGTTGCAAGAAGAAAGAGTCTATACGTTTGTACCAAGCTCGTGGTGCTTGCTTTAACCCATATAAAGCCTTTTTCAATTTGCAGACTTTTTCTTCTTCACTTGGTATTTGGAAGCCAGGGGGTTGTACAACGTAGACTTCTTCTTCAAGTTGCCCATTAAGAAAAGCTGACTTGACATCCATTTGATGTACAATCCATTCATAATGCACGGCAGCTGCAACAACTAGCCTGATTGTTGACATTTTTGCTGTTGGAGCAAAGGTTTCATATACATCGAAACCTTCGACTTGTGAAAATCCTTGTGCTACAAGGCGTGCCTTGTATTTTTCAAGACTTCCATCTGCCTTGTACTTCACTTTCCAGATCCATTTGGTGCCGATAATTTTTCTATTCGGTGGCTTTTCAACGATCTCCCAAGTATCATTTTTCATGATACTATCATACTCGGCTTGCATAGCTGCTCTCCAATTTGGATCTGACATGGCTTCCTCCACAGTTACCGGTTCTTTTACCGTCTTGATGATTTGGGTCATCAAAGCCATGTTTACTAGTTGTTGTCCTGATCTGTTCTGCTCCTCTATTCTCTTTGATCGTCTTAGTCCATCAGGACGTGGACTATTATCAGTAATTCCTAGATTTCTTCCATCAAAGAGCTGTTGGAACCACTTCGGTTGTGGCTTCCTTGTGGGTACAACAGATTGGTCTTCAGTCTCCTCATCATTAGAGACTTCTTCATTGTTCAACGGTCGTTGTTTAGGCACTTGGTGGATTACTTCATCAGTTGATGACGAAATGGCAGGACCGCTATCCTTTATTGAGTGTGGTCGTTCATTAAACATCACATCTCGGCTTATGATCACCTTCTTGGCCTCTACATCATAGAGTCTGTATGCTTTAAAATCTTCACTACATCCCAAGAAAATGCCATTCTTGCTCTTGTCATCCAATTTCTTTCGATTTTCATTTGGAATGTGTACAAAACATTCACACCCAAATTTTCTTAAATGAGACACAGAAGGTTTCGTACCATAATAAGCCTCATTAGGAGTCTTATCGTTGAGTGCCCTGGTTGAGCACCGATTGAGGATGTATACCGCTGTGTTGACTGCTTCAGCCCAGAATGTGTCAGGTAGGCCAGCACCTTTCAACATGCATCGAGCCATTTCTACAATTGTTCGATTTCTTCGTTCCACAACTCCATTTTGTTGTGGTGTGTATGGAGCAGTCAATTGGCGCTTAATCCCAAGCTTGTTGCAGTAGTTGGTGAACTCTATAGAACAGAATTCCCCCCCACGATCGGTACGAAGTTTCTTCAACTGAGTTGTGTTCTCATTTGTCATAAGTTTGTGCCACACTTTAAACTTTTCAAGAGCATCAGCCTTGTCCCGAAGGAAGTACACCTACATCTTCCTACTATAATCGTCGACTAACAGCATAAAGTAGGAAGATCCTCCCAACGCTGTCGTAGTCATTTTTCCGCAGAGGTCAGCATGTACCAACTCTAGAGGAGCCTTTGATCGGTTATGACTCTCTTTGGGAAATGACTGTCTATGTTGCTTGCCCAGCATACAAGCTTCACATGGTCCTTCAATTTCTTCAATTGAAGGCAAGTCGGCCACCATCTTCTTCTTTTGCATTTCCTTTAACACAGGATAGGAAATGTGCCCGAACCATTCATGCCAAAGTTGACTTGTTTTGGCATCCACGACAGCAGAAAGAGAGCTGATTTTGTAAAGATTATTTTTGCGAATACCTTTACTTACGATATTTTGATCCTTGTCCAGAATCAAAGCTTTCGTCTTTTTGAACTGCACTTCTAGATCATTATCTGTAATAGCAGCTACAGATAGCAAATTTTTGGTGATCTGGGGTACAAAGAGTTCGTTGGACAGCTTCTTGCTTCCTCCATCTTGAGACACGAGCGAGACGGTTCCAGTGCCCTCAACGGGATACCTCGCATTATTCCCGACGACAACATTCATTGGTTCTTGTAGAGGTTTTATGGAGTCATATAACTCCTTCTTGCTGGTCATGTGTCGGGAAGCTCCACTATCTAACACCCATGCACTTGTTTGATGTACATGTGCGCTAGTACACGTTTCCTCCGATACATCTGTTACAGTAAACAGATGCACTTCCGTTTCAGCCATATTGGCAGATTCTTTATTTCTCCAATTTGGTTTTAAAGTTCCGTTCTTCTCATCATGGATTCGTTTCCTGCAATCTTTGACAGCATGACCTTTCTTATTGCAGTAGTAGCACTATCCAGAGAACGTCTTCTTCTTTGCTTTCTTCTTTTCTTCTTGGTTACTCCTCGCCTTGGCTGTAAAGGCAGAGTCAAGTTGATTTTCTCTGCTCCTCAGCCTCATCTCTTCCTCCATCAACATGGAAGTGAATTCTTCAAACGTCAAAGGAGGAATGCGAACTTGTGTATTGAGTGATGTCACAAGGCCGTCAAATTTTGGAGGCAACACTCTAATGCACCTTCGAGCTAGTTCCTCGGTTGATTTGGCAATACCAACTGCAGCCATTTGATCACGTAGGTTTTTCATCCTACTGATAAATGACTCAGCTGCTTCATCTTCACTTAATCTCTCAGCAGCTAACTGATTCTCCAAGTTCTGAATGCGAGTCTGGTTCCTTGTTTCATACTGATTTTTCAGTATGTTCCAAGCTTCAGATGCCTTGGTTGTGTGTTGAATAAGAGTGGGGACAGAATCTTGAACACTTATGACAATTGCACAAAGTGCATCAGCATTTCGTCTCCTCCATTCTTTGACAAGCTGAGGACCTGGAGGTGTGACCTTTTTTGTGTCATCTTCAGCACGGACTACAACTGGTTATGCATCTGTGCCTAACACTGTATCAAGGAATTCGTAGGAATCCAGAACTGTAGTGATTTTGAACTTCCACAAAAGATAGTTCGTGCCATGGAGCTTTCCTTCCGTGAAGGTAGGGGGATGGATACGAATTGTCGGTACTAAACCGGAACTAGAACTGGTAGAAGAAGAACTAGCACCTTGAGTAGTCATAGTTGTTGAGCTTTACTAGACAAGATTGTTGTTAAGAGCCCCTTAAGCTCTTGATACCATGTATGAATATAACTAATTTCCTAGAAACGTCTTATAAACAATCAAGTAGAAAGACAACACTACTCGTTATAACAATTCAATATAACACTTACAAGATAATTGTCCCACCGTGCGCTCTCAAGATTAGAGCTTCAATGGCTTCTGGACTTACAAGAAGAATACAAGAAAGAAAGACTAACTTAGGATTGTGTTTGGAGTTGTGTTGTGGACAAAATGATGAACTAATGCATGCCTATTTATAGAATTTAATTAGCCCGCCACATGAGACTTTCCTATCAAACATTTCAATCTTGGTTGGCTTTACCAACCATGTTCAAAGTATTAGCCACCCATATTTATCACATGGGTGGCTACAATTAACCACATGGGTGGCTAACATCCAAGTCAACTTCTAGGAAGTTTCTTTTGGTCAAGTTGGCTAACTTTAGCATTGTATCATCCCGACGTCATCTTAGGTAATTCCAAATTTCTAAACTTCTTTCTTGTAGCTCGCGATCTCTTTTGACCTCATCGACGTTTAAGTCGGAATCATTAATTTATGCTACCATATAATTAACGATACTTATTATGAAGAGGTGGATGTTGACATATATCAACAGCATCCTCGCAAGACGTGATATCGATGAGTTGTATGGCCCTCTAATGTCCCGTGAGTTAGGTTGCCGTTGTTTTAACAGCTCACGACGTACGATTCGGGACGAAAAAATCAGGCAAAAGAAGAAAAGTGGCCTGAAACTGATGAAAACGTTCGATTTTGGGCTCCGAAAACGTTCGATTTTGGGCTCCAAAAACTGGCGCAGTAGAGCAGGATTGCTGCCCCAGTTGTAGAGCTCTTGGAGAGCTTTCCAACCGTATGCTATGCGCCGCGTAACTAACGGATCAAAAGTTATGGGCACCGGAGTGACGGAGACCTGGTCACAAGCCCTACGCCCTCGGTTTGTGGGCCCAAACTCTACGTCAAGCAAATTTGCCTTGCCCAAGGTGCCGTGGGATTCGGTAATAGAAATGTAGTGGATAAAGAATCTTGGCAACCCTAACCGGGGCAAAAAAAATTGAAAAGGGTGTGCAACATGGGGACTTCCCCGGAGGTCATCCATCCTAGTATTACTCTCGCCCAAGCACGCTTAACTTCGGAGTTCTAATTGGATCATGTGCATTAGTGCTCCTATGATCGCACCTGTCATGTTGAGGGCACAAATCCTTTATGTGTTGACGGTTCACAGTCCCAACCTAGAGAGATGGCCCATTCAAAAGGCCCAACGGTCTTAACGACAGCCCATCCACTTCTACAACGCAACATCCTCACTAGACGAGATATCAACACGTTGTATGGCCCTCTAATGTCCTGCAAGTTAGGTCGTCGTCCTTTTAACACCTAAAGATGTACGATCCGAGACCGAAAAATAGTGTAAAAGAAGAAAAGTAGCCCGAAAGTGATAAAAACGTTCGATTTTGGGCTCCAAAAATGGGTGCATATGAGTTGGCTTGTTGCCCCCATTGTAGAACTCTCAGAGATCTTTCCAGCGGTATGTTGTGCGCCGCGTAACTTCTTACGGATCAAAAGTTAAGGGCACCGGAGCGACGAAGACCTGGTCACAAGCCCCATGCCCTCGGTTTGCGGGCCCAACCTCTACGTGAAGCGAAGTTGTCTTTCCCAAGGTGCCGTGGGATTCGGTAATAGAAATGTGGTGAATAAAGCAACTTGGCAAGTCTAACCGGGGCAAAAAAAATTGAAAAGGGTGGTGCAACACGAGGACTTCCCCAGGGGTCACCCATCCTAGTACTACTCTCGCCTAAGCACGCATAACTTTGGAGTTCTGATGGGATCCGGTGCATTAGTGATGGTATGATCGCACCCATCTTGTTGATGGCACAAATCCTTTATGTGTTGACGGTTCACAGTCTCAGCCTAGAGAGATGGCCCATTCAAAAGGCCCAATGGGCTTCACGACAACCCATCCACTTCAACAATGCGGCATCTGCGCTAGACGTGATATCGACGCGTTGTAGGGCCCTCTAATGTCCCACAAGTTAGGTTGTCATCCTTTTAATAGTTCACGACGTACGATCTGGGACTGAAAAACAGGACAAAAGTAGAAAAGTTGCCCGAAACTGATGAAAACATTTGATTTTGGGCTCCAGAAATAGGCGTAGCAGAGCAGGCTTGCTGCCCCCGTCGTAGAGCTCTCAGAGATCTTTCCATCGGTATGCTGTGCGCCGCGTGACTCGTTACGGATCTAAAGTTATGGAAATCGGAGCGACGGAGACCTTGTCACAAACCCCACGCCCTCGGTTTGCGGACACAGCCTTTACATGAAGCAAAGTTATCTTTTCCAAGGTGCCGTGGGATTCGGTAATAGAAATGTGGTGGATATGTATCTTGGCAAGCCTAACCGGGGCAAAAAAAATTGAAAAGGGGGGTGCAACACGAGGACTTCCCACGGGGTCACCCATCCTAGTACTACTCTCACTCAAGCACGCTTGACTTCAGAGTTCTAATGGGAGCCGGTGCATTAGTGCTGGTATGATCACACCCGTCATTCTGAGGGCACAAATCCTTTATGTGTTTACGGTTCACAGTCTCAGATGGCCCATTCAAAAAGCCCAACGGGCTCAACGACAACCCATCTACTTCACCACCGCAGCATCCTCACAAGACATGATATCGACGCGTTGTAGGGCCCTCGAATGTCCCGCAAGTTAGGTTGTTGTCCTTTTAACAGCTCACGACGTACGATCCAGGACGAAAAAACAGAGCAAAAGAAGAAAAGTGGCTCAAAACTGATGAGAACGTTCAATTTTTGGCTGAAAAACAGGCACAGCCTAGCAGGATTGCTGCCCCTATCGTAGAGCTCTCTGAGTGCTTTCCAACGGTACGCTGTGCACCGCGTAACTACTTACGGATCAAAAGTTATGGGCACCAGAGCGACGGAGACCTGGTCACAAGCCCCACGCCCTCGGTTTGCGGGCCCAGACTCTACGTGAACCGCAGTTGTCTTGCCCAAGGTGCCGTAGGATTCGGTAATAGAAATGTGATGGATAAAGCATCTTGGCAACCCTAACCAGGGCAAAAAAAATTGAAAAGGGGGGTGCAACACAAGGACTTCCTAGGGGGTCACCCATCCTAGTACTACTTTCGGCCAAGCATACTTAACTTCGGAGTTCTGATAGAATTCCGGTGCATTAATGCTGGTATGATCGCACCCGTCATGTTAAGGGCACAAATCCTTTTTGTATTGACAGTTCACAGTCTCAGCCTAGAGAGATGGCCCATTCAAAAGGCCCAATGTGCTTAACGACAACCCATCCACTACAACAACGCAACATCCTGTCAAGACGTGATACCGAAGCATTGTAGGGCCTCTAATGTCCGGCGAGTTAGGTTGTGTTCCTTTTAACAGCTCACGACGTACGATCCAGGACCCAAAAAACCAAGCAAAAGAAGAAAAGTAGACCGAAACTAATGTAAACGTTCGATTTTGGGCTCCAAAAATGGACGCTGTAAAGCAGGCTTGCTGCCCCCGTCGTAGAGCTCTCGGAGAGCTTTCCACTGGTATGTTGTGCGTTGCATAACTCCTTACATATCAAAAGTTATGGGCACCATAGCGACGGATACCTGGTCACAAGCCTTACGCCCTCGGTTTGCGGGCTCAGCCTGTACGTGAGGTGAAGTTGTCTTTCCCAAGGTGCCGTGGGATTCTGTAATAGAAATGTGGTAGATAAAGAATCTTGGCAACCCAAACCGGGGCAAAAAAAATTGAAAAGGGGGGTGCAAAACGAGGACTTCCCAGGAGGTCACCCATCATACAGCTACTCTCGCCCAAGCACGCATAACTTCAGAGTTCTGATGGGATCCAGTGCATTAGTGCTGCTATGATCGCACCCGTCATGTTGACGACACGAATCCTTTATCTATTTACGGTTCACAGTCCTAGCCTAAAGAGATGACCGATTCAAAAGGCCCAATGGTCTTAACGACAACCCATCCATTTCTACAAAGCAGCATCCTCGCTAGACGTGATATCGACACGTTGTAGGGCCCTCTAATATCCTGCGTGTTAGGTCATCGTCCTTTTAACATCTCACGACGTACGATTTGGGATGAAAAAACAGAGCAAAAGAATAAAAATGGCCCAAAACTGATGAAAACGTTCAATTTTGGGCTCCAAAAATGGGCGCAGCCGAGTAGGCTTGTTGCCCCCATCGTAGAGCTCTCAAAGATCTTTCCAACGGTATGCTGTGCGCCGCGTAACTCCTTACGGATCAAAAGTTAAGGGCACCGGAGCGACGGACACCTAGTCATAAGCCAAATGCCCTCGGTTTGCGGGCCAGCCTCTACGTGAAGCGCAGTTGTCTTTCCCAAGGTGCCGTGGGATTCGGTAATAGAAATGTGGTGGATAAAGCATCTTGGCAAGCGTAACCAGGGTAAAAAAATTTGAAAATGGGGGTGTAACACGAGGACTTCCCATGGGGTCACCCATCCTAGTACTACTCTGGCCCAAGCACGCTTAACTTTGGCGTTCTGATGGGATCCGGTGCATTAGTGCTAGTATGATCGCACCCATCATGTTGAGCACATAAATCCCTTATGTGTTGCTGGTTCATAGTCCCACCCCTGACAGATGGCCCATTCAAAACGCGCAATGGTCTTAACGATAACCCATCCACTTCAACAACGCACTATCCTCCCAAGATGTGATATCAACACGTTGTAGGGCCCTCTAATGTACCGCGAGTTAAGTTGTCGTCCTTTTAACAACTCATAACGTACGATCCTGGACCCAAAAACAGAGCAAAAGTTGTAAAATGTCCCGAAACTGATGAAAACATTCGATATTGGGCTCCAAAAATAGGTGCAGCTGAGCAGGCTAGTTTCCGCAGTCATGAAGCTCTCGGAGAGCTTTCCAATAGTATATTGTGTGCCGCGTAACTCCATACGGATCAAAAGTTATGGGCACCGGAGTGACGGAGACCTGGCCCCAAGCCCCACGCCAACGGTTTGCAGGCCCAGCCTCTACGTGAAGCGTAGTTGGCTTGCCCGAGGTGCCGTGGGATTCGGTAATAGAAATGTGGTGGATAAAGCATCTTGGAAAACCTAACCGGGGCAAAAAAAATTGAAAAGGGGGGTGCAACACAAGGACTTCCCAGGGGGTCACCCATCGTAGTACTACTCTCGCCCAAGCATGCTTAACTTTAGAGTTCTGATGGGATCTGGTGCATTAGTACTGGTATGACCGCACCAGTCATGTTGGTGGCACAAATCCCTTATGTGTTTACGGTTCACAGTCCCAGCCCTGAGAGATGACATAGTTAAAAGGCCCAATGCACTTAACGACAACCCATCCGCTTCAACAACGCAACATCCCCAGGGGACATGATATCGACGCATTGTAGGGCCCTCTAATGTCGCGCGAGTTATGTTTTCGTCCTTTTAACAGCTCATGACGTACGATGCGGGATGGAAAAACATCGCAAAAGAAGAAAACTATTCTGAAACTGATGAAAATATTCAATTTTGGGCTCCGAAAATAGGCGTAGCCAAGCAAGCTTGCTACCCCCATCGTAGAGCTCTTGGAGAGCTTTCCAACGGTATGCTGTGTGTCACGCCCCAACCCGTCCTATAAAGGTTAGACTAGCGTGTGATCTAATCATTCAAGTCATATCACGTACTTAATCATTCAAGAGGGTTTAACACTTAACGTTTTATCCTAAACTCCACAATTTTCTGGAAAACCGGCAGCATAACGGCTGTAATTAGGCTATTTAGTTTGACATAATTCTCAAAACGCCTCAAAATTTCCAATCTCAATTTTATTTCCTACAAAGATCACTATTTATCATCAATTGAAACGCCTACCAGTTATCTTGAAGTCTCGATTGATTAATAACCTAGCATGATACTATGTCTCGTTTGTTTGTTTGTCCTTGTTACAAAAGTACCTGTTGATCTTAGCTTAACAATGAGTACTTGCTTAAGATTGGATAGGTTTATTTTACTTGGTCCTTACCTGATACTTCATAATCCTATGATAGATACTAGCTAATAACGATAGCAAAAACGACCATAGTAGTGTCTATCTAGTTATTTTCAGTACAAGCCAAAATTAGACCCCAAATTACAACGGGGGTCTTTTACATTACAACAACAAGCATCATAAGAAATGAAATAGTCTTCAAGCAACATATTGTTCACAAAATGGCCATAGTCAAGCAAGGCACGTAGGGCAAGCAATCATTCCAAGGAATCATCATTAGGCACGTCGTCCTCGGGTACCTGTTCTTGGTCTTCTTCACCTGAGATGATAAAAGAGGGTGAGTCCTTATGAACTCAGCGAGGGGGAATGAGAAATAAGTTTTGAAACTCATTTTCCGGTTCAACTTATGAAAACCCTTTTTGCAAGCATGAATATATCACAAGTAAGTACATAACGTAATGTAAAAGTAAAGGAACACAATTACCTGTCTTTCCTCCCCGAGGTCCTCTAGGAACCAAGCGAGAGTACTTATACACATAGTGAAAAGGATACGGTGAACTTTTGCTCTCAGTTCAATTCCAGTATCAGTTGTTGATGCCGGCTTCATTTCATCCCCTTATCACGCCAAATGGGTGTACTCCGGATGTACCCCAAAATCCTACGACCCAACTCTCCGAGGAAGTCTAGCCCCCAAGCGAGAGAGGGAATTGGACAATGGTAGTCACGGTTGCACCGACAAGCCCGATGCCGCCCGGTGTGCGTGAACGCTACCATGCCAGAATGAAAGGTTGCAACCTTGTATGCAATGCACATTTATGACATGTAATATATCACATTAGGAGGACAACAAAGTAGGTTGCCTCCGAACAGTCATAAGATTGCACATTGACAAGTAAACAAGCGAGGCACGATATGACAGGCAATTTCACTTATAAAGCACATGGAGTTATATGAATATTAACCGGGAAGCCATGTAACACATGTAAATCAAGTCATCTAACTCACTTCGAAGTTCACGTAATCAAATAACAAGATTATTCAACATGCCACGTCATCTACGTGGGACCGGGTGCAAGAAAAGCCTACTTGTCACCATGTAATCATCATATTCATATTTAGGGCTATGAGGGCAACTACGGCCAGCCTACTAATTACATAATCAAACACGATATCCATAAGATCAACACTTAGTGAGTTTACCTAGTCATTAGGGTTTCATTTGGTGCTCACCCGTGCGATTAAGCCCTAAGTTGTCACGTGATTAAACTCAAGCCATGCATTGATTAATTCAAACACCCTCAAACATTAAAAACAGTCCACACAACATCTCAATTCCACAATCCCAAGCATTTAATACAACAAAAGAAGTTACAATAATTTTTCTAA
Source organism: Ehretia macrophylla (assembly GCA_037974665.1). Lineage (NCBI taxonomy): Eukaryota > Viridiplantae > Streptophyta > Magnoliopsida > Boraginales > Ehretiaceae > Ehretia > Ehretia macrophylla. The sequence goes on along the minus strand of CM075764.1, from coordinate 15,565,653 downwards.
GCATATCACTAGGTGAAACCCTCATTGCAAATGGCTGTTTTCTCACAATCATTGAGACAAGCAAAAAATCTCCAATTTCATTGAACAAGATTTCAAATTAAAGCTTAGGGAGTGAAATAAATTCAGAGACAAACCTCGCATCATTTGGAGTTCGGGTTCAAGAGTTATAGCCAAAACAGTGAGACTACACAAAACTGTCCAGATTTGCACACATTTCAATACTTGTCGTTTTTGAGGGCTTTAGGGTCAGATTTAGCCTTAGTCCATTTCTGATAAAAATGTCCAGAACTGAAAAATATAGCTCTACACCAAATTTAATGCATTTTTGATATCATTTACTAAGTCAAAACTGGTTCGTTCTACAAGGTCAGTGAATCTGCCAAAACTTGCTTCATTTTTCCAGACTTTCCAGATTTGGACACATTTTGATAATTTGCCATTTTGAGGACCTTACATTCAAAATTAGCTTTGGCCTATTTCTGTGAAACGTGTTCAAAACTGGCAAAACTAGTTACCTACCAATTTTCACACATTTTCAACATCTTTTACCTGGTCAAAATCACCTCGTACCAACAAGGTAGAAGGCTGTCACATACCCGATTTCATCTATCTTAGCAGTCTAGCCAAATATCTTGCCATGCATGTTTACAAAAGCTCATGAACACACATAAATCACAAGTAGAGAAGTAAAGATAGACATTTAAAGGCATGCATGTGGTTTTTGAAAGATTTTCAAGAAGTTTTAGCCCTCACCTTAGCAAGACAACAAAGAAGATGCACAAAATCTTGATGAAGCACAATGATGACTCTTCTCCTTGCTTAGCCGAGAGACAACTTGGGATTTCTCTAATTTCCTAGCTAAGTTACCATGTTCTTAGTAGGTGCATGTGGTTAGAACAAGAAGAAAACGAAATGGAAGCTAACAAACTCACCTAAGCCGAAATGGATGTTCAATGAGCTTGCATGTGTGTCTCTTGCACTCTAGCTTTGCTTGGTCGAGTTCCTTGGTAGCTTGGAGGTCTTGAAGAGCCTTAGGATGAAGAACTTAGCTATGGAGTCTACAATATTCAGCTAGGGCCGAGAGAGAGAGAGAAGAAATGAGAGGGAGAGAGAAGAATGAGAGGAAATGAGAGAAAATGAAAGAAAAATAAAAGCCTTGCAATGTTTGAAGCTTGTGTTGGCCTAGGGCCCTGCAAAATCAGAGTTTTGTGTTTCCAAGAAGGATGTTTGAATCATCTATCAGGCGCAAGAGAATGGGTTGAGAATATGGAGCCTTGGGTAGAATTTTGAGCCAAATTTTTTTATGCCTTGTGTCATAGATTTGTCATAGAATGTTTAGGAATAGAATTTGAAATTGGAATGCATGCACAAGTGCTCCTAGCGGTTGGCCAAGGGTGTGTTAAAATCTGAATTTTTTTCTTGGTTGAGAAATAATTAATTGTGTATTTAGGATATGCAAAGAATAAAGAATAAAGAATAAAGAATGTCTAGCTTTTTGTGAGATTTTGTCTTCTAGTGGGTTGAATTAGCAATTTAATATTAGTTAGTGGAATTTGTAGGATTAATTAATGATCTAGTGCTTCGTATAAGATGCTTTCTTGATTAGCGTGAGGGCACGCTTTCCTAAGTCTAGGGCACACACTACGAGGCAAAACACGAACTACGAGACAAATGCACGTTTCCCAAATAAATGCACGCAACCCTAAATGAATGCACGTAATTCAATGCAAGGCATACAGAATGAAACACAATTCTTAGACCTAAGTCAAAGCACGTAAATCTAGGTTAGGGCACACGAAACGAGGTATCGCACGCAAATCGAGGTCGGACCTCACATCCTCCTCTCCTTAAAAGAATTTCGTCCCGAAATTCAATATTACCTTTGAAATAATGCTGGATACTGTTGCTCCATCTGGTCTCGCCTTTCCCACGTTGCTTCATCAACTCCATGATGATCCCACAACACTTTCACCATCGGTATAGATTTGTTGCGCAACTCCCGATCTTGCTGGTCTAGGATCCAAATGGGCTTCTCTTCATAAGACAAGTTCTCCCGAAGTTGCAACGGCTCTGGCTCCAAGATATGCAATGGATCAGGATGATACTTCCGTAACATTGAAACGTGAAAGACATCGTGAATATTGGAGAGGTTTTGGGGTAGTTCCACGTGATACGCCAATTTGCCAACCGTCTCAACTATCTCAAAGGGTCCTACAAACCTCGGGCTCAACTTTCCACCCTTGTCGTGTTTAATCAATCCCCTCCGATGTGATATCTTCAAGAACACCTTATCGCCGACTTCAAACTCGAGGCTCCGTCTCTGTCGGTCTGCATGACTTTTTTGCCTGATCTGGGCGGTAAGCATCCGTTTCTGGATAAGGTGGATATTATTAACAGTCTTCATAAGTTTAGGTAGGAGGGTCGGGTCAAAAGTCTTCGTTTCACCTACTTCATCCCAGTAAATTGGGGATCGACACTTACGTCCATACAATGTCTCAAATGGGACCATCTCGATAGTGGCCTGATAACTATTATTATAAGCGAACTCCGCTAGAGACAGGTATTTCTCCTAACCTTTCCCGAAGTCTAAAACACACGCCCTTAGCATATCCTCCAGAATCTGAATAGTTCTCTATGATTGTCCATCAGTCTGAGGGTGATAAGCCGTGCTGAAACTCAACTTCGTTCCCAATGCTTCTTGCAATCTCTTCCAAAATCGAGAAGTAAAACGAGGATCCCTATTCGATACAATACTCACAAGCATCCCGTGCAATCTTACAATCTCTGCCACATACATATCTCCCAATTTCTTAGGACTATCCTCCTTGTTCATCGGCAAGAAATGCGCTGACTTAGTCAATCTTTCCACTATGACCCAAACGGCGTCATGACCCTTTTGTGACCTGGACAGGTCCATAACAAAGTCCATAGTTATATGCTCCCATTTCCATTGAGGAATCTCCAACGGCTGAAGTAAACCTGCTGGTCGTTGATGTTTCGCTTTGACTCTCTGGCAAGTCAAACACCGTGGCACAAACTCTACGATCTCTCTCTTCATGTTATTCCACCAATAATGCTGCTTCAAATCCCGGTACATCTTTGTTCCGTCGGGGTGAATAGTGTATCTTGAATTATGGGCTTCTTCAAGAATCTTCTTTTTCAATTCTGGATCATTAGGAACATAGATCCAATTCCTAAACCTCCAAATACCATCATCATGAAACTTGAAATCTGTGTTGCTTTCTTTAATCTTCTGAAACTGTTGGTCCTTCTGTTGAGCCTCTCGTAATTCAGACAACAAGGTCGATTGAACTTGTGTAGTGGCAAAAAGTAACCCTTTTTGAGTCAATTGTGGTTTCCACAAGAATGCTTCCTCCAACAACTCCTGCACCTTAACTTCCAGTTTTGCCATGCTCGCTTTCCTACTTAAAGCATCTGCAACTACATTTGCTTTACCAGGCACATAATTGATTGTGCAGTTATAGTCATCCAAAAGCTCCATCCACCGTCTTTGCCTCATGTTCAACTCTTTTTGTGAGAACAAGTACTTCAAGCTCTTGTGATCAGTAAACACCTCGAACTTGTTACCCCACAGATAGTGCCTCTATTTCTTGAGTGCAAACACAATAGCCGCTAACTCCAAATCATGCGTCAGGTAGTTCAATTCATATGGCTTCAGTTTCCTAGAGGCATACGCAATCACTCTACCATTTTGCATCAACACACAACCTAGGCCTTCATTCGAAGCATCGCTATAGATTACAAAACCTTGACTCCCTTCAGGCAATGCAAGAACAGGTGCAGTAGTTAATCTTTTCTTCAATTCTTGGAAGCTGTTCTCACACTTATCATCCCATATAAACTTCGTTTTCTTTTGAGTGAGCTTTGTAAGCGGTCCTGCGATCTTTGAGAAATCTTTCACGAACCTCCGATAATAGCCAGCTTGACCAAGAAAACTCCGAACCTCCGTAACGGTTTCTGGCTTCTTCCACGACATCACCGCCTCTATCTTTGCTGGATCCACTGCTATTCCCTCTTGGGATATGATATGCCCCAAAAATGCAACCTGCTGCAACCAAAACTCACACTTGCTAAACTTTGCATACAATTGATGCTCTCGAAGTTTCTGTAGTACCAACCGCAGATGTTGTTCATGCTCAGCCTCGGATTTCGAGTACACCAAAATATTATCAATGAAGATTACCACAAATTGGTCCAAGTAAGGTTGAAACACCCTGTGCATCAAGTCCATAAAAGCTGCAGGGCCATTAGTTAGACCAAATGGCATATTCATAATGCCCATATCTCGTACTGAAAGCCGTTTTAGGCACATCCTCCTTTTTGATCCGCAACTGATAGTACCCTTGCCTCAAGTCTTTGAATACACTTTGGCTCCTTGAAGTTGATCAAACAACTCGTCGATCAGTGGAAGTGGGTATTTATTCTTCGATGCATAGCCTCAGTGTTCCGTCTTTCTTCTTTACAAATAGGACTGGTGCACCCCATGGAGAAGAACTTGGTTGAACAAACCCCTTCTTCAACAATCCTTGCAATTGGTCCTTCAATTCTTGTAGCTCGGCTGGTGCCATACGATAGGGAGCTTTAGATATTGGTTGGGTGCTAGGCAGTAATTCTATAATGAACTCGATCTCCCGATTTGGGGGTAAACCGGGCAATTCTTCTGGAAACACATCCGCATAGTCTTTGATCACTTGCATCTCCTCCAACTTAGCTTTGTCCGACGACTTGTTAATGAGGTAAGCTAAGTATCCACTACACCCTTTTCTCAAGGACTTCACTGCTTTCGTAGATGAAATAATAGAACTCCCAGTGAAATATCTTCGACCCAATACCTCCAGTATTGGTTGACCAGGTATCCGGAATGTTACAATCTTCGTCCGACAATCTAGTTGGGCATGATGCTTTGCCAACCAGTCCGTCCCTAAAATGACTTCATAGTCTCGAAAGGGTAATGCAATAAGATTGGCCGAGAATTCCCTATCTTTAATTTGGATGTTACATGCTTTACAAGCTGAGCTAGTAACAAGTTTAGAACCCATCGGAGTACCAACTTCTACTTCGTAAGGCAAACATACAACTCTTAGTTTCACACGTTGCACACATAAGGGAGTAATAAATGAATGAGTAGCACCTGGATCAATTAGCACCCTAACAGGTTGATTCAGTATGAAGAATGTACCTTCAACAACAGCGGTTTCCTCTAGAAGCTCCTCGCACTCAATAGCATAAGCTCGAGCCTGAACTCTAGGAACTGGAGTCTTGCCTCTACCAACTGGTTTAACTTGATTTTGTCCTGCTTGCCATTTAGGGCAATCCTTGATTTGATGTTGATCACTGCCACACCGCACACATCGTCCTGACTTTTTCCAGCACTGGGCCTCGGTATGCCCCTTCTTGTCACAGTAAGAACAATTGACAGACTAAGTAGTAGGCGAACTACCTGTGGATCAGCGGGTGGAAGAGGCTGATGGTGTTTTAGTCGGGCCACGGTTATTAACTGGTATGTTCTGGCTCTGGCCCTGACTGCGACTCTGGCTCTGGAATTTCCTCTGTTGACCTGAAGGCTGGTATGGTTTCTTGTTCAGCTGACTCAAACTGGCTCTATCAAGTTTTCTCTTCTCAACTCGGGAAGTAGCAGCAAGGAGAGCGGAATAGGTATCAAAGTCATGCGAAGCCAACTAGTCCAGGATCTCTGGCCTCAATCCAGTCATAAATTTCCACATCTTCGCCTCAGGAGTGCTGACCATGTATTGAGCATAGCGGGACAGTCGGTCAAAGCGAGCCTCGTACTGGGCCACCGTCATATTACCCTGGTTCAGGTGCACGAATTCCTCAATCCGCCTCTGCCTAGAAAATGTAGGTACATATTTTTCCTTGAATGCCTTAACGAAATTACCCCACAAGCGAGGTGTATGATCAGTTTCCCACAGTGCCTCCACAGTGTACCACCAATGCTCAGCATCCCCGTCCAACAGAAACACAACAAACTCCACATTTTCTTCATCACTATAGTCAAGTGGCCTGAAAATCCTCTCGATCTCAGACAGCCAAGCCTCTGCTTTTTTATCATCAGCTTCCCCGTGGAATTTAGACGGGTGAAAGTCAAGAAATTCCCTCATTCTGCTATGCCTCCCATGGTTAGCATCATTCCTGTTGTTGTTGTTGTTGTTGTTGTTGTTGTTGTTGTTGTTGTTGTTGTTGTTGTTGTTGTTGTTTGCTTCATGTGCATCTTGACGCTCCATCACTCGCGACACGCCATCCATGGCATTCACCATCATGTTAAACATAGCCATGCCGGGATTAGTTTGATAAGCATCTCTGGTCTCTTGGGGCTCACCGCTCCTATTAGTAGTGCGGGTACTAGGGCCAGCCATCTATAGGCACAGATTACGATGCACAATTTATTGAAATACGACCAACAAGAATTTAATGTATAAGGTATGCAACATTCAATTTTAGATAAACACACAATTCTAGAAACAGTTAAGACATGTTAATCACATAAGCACATAGAAACAGAGAAGGCACACTTGATATTGTCATACAATAACACATAAACAAGTCATCCTAATTACCTTAGGGCTTCTACCTATGGTCCGAGAGTTAAACCCAGCTTAAGCAATCTAAGCTCTGATACCATTCTTCTCTAAGGTGTCACGCCCTAACTTGACCTATAAAGGTTAGACTAGGGTGTGATCTAATCATTCAAGTCATATCACGTACTTAATCGTTCAAGAGGTTTTAACACTTAACGTTTTAGCCTAAACTCCACAATTTTCTGGAAAACCGGCAGCATAACGACTGTAATTGGGCTATTTAGTTTGATCTAATTCTCTAAACGCCTCAAAATTTCCAATCTCAATTTCATTTCCAACTAAGATTACTATTTATAACCAATCGAAACGCCTATCAATTATCTCGAAGTCTCGTTTGATTAATAACCTAGCATGATACTATGTCTCGTTTGTTTGTTTGTCCTCGTTACAAAAGTACTTGTTGATCTTAGCTTAACAATAAGTACCTGCTTAAGATTGGATAGGTTCATTTTATTTGGTCCTTACCTGATACTTCATAATCCTATGATAGATACTAGCCAATAATGATAGCAAAAACGACCATAGTAGTGTCTATCTAGTTATTATCAGTACAAGCTAAAATTAGACCCCAAATTACAACGGGGGTCTTTTACATTACAACAACAAGCATCATAAGAAATGAAAAAGTCTGCAAGCAACATATTGTTCACAAAATGGCCATAGTCAAGCAAGGCACGTAGGGCAAGCAATCATTCCAAGGAATCATCATTAGGCACGTCGTCCTCGGGTACCTGTTCTTGGTCTTCTTCACCTGTGATGATAAAAGAGGGTGAGTCCTTATGAACTCATGCAAGGGGGAACGAGAAATAAGTTTTGAAACTCATTTTTGGTTCAACTTATGAAAACCCTTTTTGTAGGCATGAATATATCACAAGTAAGTACACAACGTAATGTAAAAGTAAAGGAACACAATTACCCGTCTTTCCTCCCCGAGGTCCTCTATGAACCAAGCGAGAGTACTTATACACATAGTGTGATAACCTGAACCCGACATGCATTTAATAGCATTTAATTACATTTGATTAAATGCCATCTTAAATGTTAATATTTAATTGCACTTGATTACATGTTTATATTTACTTGTTCATTTGTATCTTGGCATTAACTTCATAATTCTTTAAAATATTCTAGAAACAGTTAAATTAATTATTTTAAATGTATATTGATTATTTTGATTGATTTGATTATTTTAATAATCAGTTTTAATTATCTTGCATTAAAATCACTCGATTTTCAAATAAATGAGAAAAATAACTCCGAGCCGGAGTGAATTTTAAACTATTCTACTATTCTACTTTTAAAAAAATTAAAGTTTTCTATTATTGCTCATCACTTTATTTTCGATCATTTATTGACCGTTCGATCGTAGTATTTCAAAAATGAGAGTTAGAAAAATATTCTTCGGACTTAGTGGAAAATATTTTTAGCTTAATTTAACTAGTTTTAATTGTTTTTAATTTAATTGCATTGTTTTAACTTGAATTAGATTTAATGGCATTAAAATAAGCTTATTTGACCATTTTTAACTAAAGCTTGATTTTACAAATGACCAAAATGCCCTTGTCACCTTTTAAATAATAAAACAAGGCTAAAATAAAAAAAAACAAAACCACAAATGCCATCCATGTCCTTGCCATGGCCGAATGGTCTCAAGGAGAAAAAGAAAAGACTTTTCTTGCATTTTCTTCTACAATTGCACGTGGAATTGCTCGGGGGTCGTGGCTCGGGTCCTTGCGGGTCTTGGTCTTTAATCTCTGTGTGGGTTTTCACGCTTTTGTGCATATTATATGAAATTTGATTTTTGATTCAAATTTTTAGATTTGATATTTAATGCGTTATAATGCTTGAAATTGATTGGAAATGCTTCTTTAGGGTTCGTAGAGCATTGCTTGATAGTTATTTAGCAATTTTTACCGTTGAAACTGCATATTTGAAATTGGGGAAGAATAATGAATAGTGAATTATGAATAGTAAACCCTAGAATTTCGGATTTCGATCCAAATTGTGATTGCTTGATTTGGATAGGTGCCATTAGTGATAGAAAGATAAAATGTGCGATAAAAATGGATTGGCCTTTGTTAAAATTGGAAATTAGACAAAGAAACGTAAAGGGGTAGTTTGACCAAAAGTTGACCGTACTCGAATTGAGTTGGGGGTTTTGCAATTGAGGGTATGGAAGCACTTTTGGCGCTGTTGTGGCATTGATTGAATGACCGGTTAGCATAGCTGTAGTTCAAATGCAGTAGGTGGACTTTCGGGCCTCAGGTGAGAAAATGAAGTTTAGTGACATAGAAACGTGCCTTGTAGTGCCTGAATGAATGTAGTGAAATTGGTTTCCTAATCTCGTAGCTTGTTTGCTCGTAATTGCCTTTGGAAATTAGGGATTGAATAGTGATATTTGTCGTTTTTGTGTTTGAACTGCTGTTACTTGTTTAATTGGTGTTATTGTTGCTATTAAAGATAGTTATGCTTTAAAAGTTAATTGAATGCTAGTATTGATTGTAAATGCTTGATTTCTCGTTTATCGCCTCTAATCTGTATTGTTGTGCTATCGCTCGTTTATCGTCTTGTATTGTGTCTTGCATTGCATAGTGTCAGGCGCGTGAATGATGGGCCTCTCTGGGTAGTCTTGGGCTGCCAGTGTTGGTTGCTCTAGCTCCGTGTCCTATTCCCATTCTCGCTTGGGTTGCCACCCAAGGAGATTTGGGTCGTAGAATTGATGAATACTTCCTGGGTATTCCAAACTGAAATTATAAGGTGGTTGGGCGCTTATTGTCATCGTTGTCAACATCAAGCTCGAGATTGATGTATCACTCGTGAAATAGTACATTACTCGTATGAGTGAACCATAGCCTTCAGAGTGTGGTATAGCTTTGAATGGTTGTGTTAATGCTTTCAGTAATTGCTTATTGTATTGATTGTTTGTCTTGATTGCTTACTTATCAGTTATATTGCTTAACTATCTTATTTGCATTGCACGAATTTCTTTCTCTCCACCTCGATATCTGTCTCGCCCTCACTGAGTATACATGTTGTTTTCATTTAATTGCATTGTTTTAACTTGAATTAGATTTAATGGCATTAAAATAAGCTTATTTGGCCATTTTTAACTAAAGCTTGATTTTACAAATGACCAAAATGCCCTTGTCACCTTTTAAATAATAAAACAAGGCTAAAATAAAAAAAAGCAAAACCACAAATGCCATCCATGCCCTTGCCATGGCCGAATGGTCTCAAGGAGAAAAAGAAAAGATTTTTCTTGCATTTTCTTCTACAATTGCATGTGGAATTGCTCGGGGGTCGTGGCTCGGGTCCTTGCGGGTCTTGGTCTTCATAGAGCATTGCTTGATAGTTATTTAGCAATTTTTACAATTGAAACTGTGTATTTGAAATTGGGGAAGAATAATGAATAGTGAATTATGAATAGTAAACCCTAGAATTTTGGATTTCGATCCGAATTGCGATTGCTTGATTTGGATAGGTGCCATTAGTGATAGAAAGATAAAATATGCGATAAAAATGGATCGGCCTTTGTTAAAATTGGAAATTAAACAAAGAAACGTAAAGGGGCCGTTTGACCAAAAGTTGACCGTGCTCGAATTGAGTTGGGGGTTTTGCAATTGAGGGTATGGAAGCACTTTTGGCGCTGTTGTGGCGTTGATTGAATGACCGGTTAGCATAGCTGTAGTTCAAACGCAGTAGGTGGACTTTCGGTCCTCGGGTGAGAAAATGAAGTTTAGTGACATAGAAACGTGCCTTGTAGTGCTTGAGTGAATGTAGTGAAATCGGTTTCCTAATCTCGTAGCTCGTTTGCTCGTAATTGCCTTTGGAAGTTAGGGATTGAATAGTGATATTTGTCGTTTTCGTGTTTGAACTGTTGTTACTTGTTTAATTGGTGTTATTGTTGTTATTAAAGATAGTTATGCTTTAAAAGTTAATTGAATGCTAGTATTGATTGTAAATGCTTGATATCTCATTTATCGCCTCTAATCTGTATTATTGTGCTATCGCTCGTTTATCGCCTTTTATCGTGTCTTGCATTGCATAATGTCAGGCGCGTGAGTGATGGGCCTCTCTGGGTAGTCTCGGGCTGCCAGTGTTGGTTGCTCTAGCTCCGTGTCCTATTCCTATTCTCGCTTGGGTTGCCTCCCAGGGAGATTTGGGCCGTAGAATTGATGGATACTTCCTGGGTATTCCAAACTAAAGTTATAAGGTGGTTGGGCGCTTATTGTCATCGTTGTCAACATCAAGCTCGAGATTGATGTATCGCTCGTGAAATAGTACATTACTCATATGAGTGAACCATAGCCTTCAGAGTGTGGTATAGCTTTGAATGGTTGTGTTAATGCTTTCAGTAATTGCTTATTGTATTGATTGTTTGTCTTGATTGCTTACTTATCAGTTATATTGCTTAACTATCTTATTTGCATTGCACGAATTTTTTTCTCTCCACCTCGATATCTGTCTCGCCCTCACTGAGTATACGTGTTGTGTATACTCACTCCTCACCACCACATTTCAGGAAATGTCATGTTAGCTGGAAAGTTCGTGATTTCGTGAAAGTTCGTGCTTGAAGAGTTGTCTTGCGTGCCTATGTGGCTTGAGTTGTCGAAGTTGTAAAGATGTATGCGTTCATGTGTTGTTTGTATTTAATGTTAAAAAGGAATGTAATATAAGTTTTATTAGATTATTGAAGTGGTTTGATAAGTTAGATTATGTATCTAGTTAGTATACCTTAACTTTAATGCATGTTTGTAATGTCTAAAGGAAAAGAGTTAGAATGGTATGATAGTCTATTTTATGTAATGGGTTAGTGTAGCTTAATTGCCTAGCATGAATGTTCTTGTCAAAGATGAAAAGAGATAGGTTAGCTTTTAAATTGGAAATGTATATTTGGTTGTGTTCGCTTGTTGAGAACCAAGGCTCGGATGGCCTTGAGGTGTTTGTATGGTTGGACACGGTGCTGGTCCACTTATATGCTATTACAGGTTTTACATTTCGCCTAGAAACACGGGAGACTCCATCCGTCTTTCCCTAAAATTTTGCCCGGGATTGGAATTGGGTTGTGATTAGATTGATTGATAGAACTCCTGGTCTCGAGAGGGATCGGGGTGTTACACATAGTGAAAAGGATACGGTGAGCTTGTGCTCTCAATTCAATTCCAGTATCAGTTGTTGCGGCCGGCTTCAGTTCATCCCCTTATCACGCCAAATGGGCGTACTCCGGATGTACCCTGAAAGCCTACGACCCAACTCGCCGAGGAAGTCTAGCCCCCAAGCGAGAGAGGGAATTGGACAATGGTAGTCACGGTTGCACCGACAAGCCCGATGCCGCCCGGTGTGCGTGAACGCTACCACGCCAGAATGAAAGGTTGCAACCTTGTATGCAATGCACATTTATGACATGTAATATATCACATTAGGAGGACAACAAAGTAGGTTGCCTCCGAACAGTCATAAGATTGCACATTGACAAGTAAACAAGCAAGGCACGATATGACAGGCAATTTCACTTATAAAGCACATGGAGTTATATGAATATTAAACGGGCAGCCATGTAACGCATGTAAATCCAGTCATATAACTTACTTCAAAGTTCACGTAATCAAATAACAAGATTATTCAACATGCAACGACATCTACGTGGGACCGGGTGCAAGAAAGGCCTACTTGTCAACATGTAATCATCAGATTCATATTTAGGGCTATGAGGGCAACTACTGGCAGCCAACTAATTACATAATCAAACACGATATCTATAAGATCAACACTTAGTGAGTTTACCTAGTCATTAGGGTTTCATTTTGTGCTCACCCGTGCGATTAAGCCCTAAGTTGTCACGTGATAAAACTCAAGCCATGCATTGATTAATTCAAACACCCTCAAACATTCAAAACAGTCCACACAACATCCCAATGCCACAATCCCAAGCATTTAATACAACAAAAGAAGTTACAATAATTTTTCTAAGCATATCACTAGGTGAAACCCTCACTGCAATGGGCAGTATTCTCATAATCATTGAGATAAGCAAACAATCTCCAATTCCAGTGAACAAGATATCAAATTAAAGCTTAAGGAGTTAACTAAATTCAGAGACAAACCTCGCATCATTTGGAGTTCGGGTTCAAGAGTTAAAGCCAAAACAGTGAGACTACACAAAACTGTCCAGATTTGCACACATTTCAATACTTGTCGTTTTTTAGGGCTTTAGGGTCCGATTTAGCCTTAGTTCATTTCTGATAAAAATGTCCATAACTGAAAAATATACTACAAACCAAATTTCATGCATTTTGGATATCATTTACTAAGTCAGTGAATCAGTGAAAACCTACTTCATTTTTCCAGACTTTCCAGATTTTGATACATTTTGATAATTTGCCATTTTGAGGACCTTAGATTCAAAATTAGCTTTGGCCTATTTCTGTGAAACGTGTTCAAAACTGGCAAAACTAGTTACCTACCAATTTTCACGCATTTTCAACATCTTTTACCTGGTCAAAATCACCTCGCACCAACAAGGCAGAAGGCTGTCACATATCCGATTTCATCTATCTTCGCATTCTAGCCAAATATCTTGCCATGCATGTTTACAAAAGCTCATGAACACACATAAATCACAAGTACAGAAGTAAAGATAGACATTTAAGGGCATGCATGTGGTTTTTGAAAGATTTTCAAGAAGTTTTAGCCCTCACCTTAGCAAGACAACAAAGAAGATGCACAAAATCTTGATGAAGCAAAATGATGACTCTTCTCCTTGCTTAGCCGAGAGACAACTTGGGATTTCTCTAATTTCCTAGCTAAGTTACCATGTTCTTAGTAGGTGCATGTGGTTAGAACAAGAAGAAAATGAAATGGAAGCTAACAAACTCACCTAAGCCGAAATGGATGTTCAATGAGCTTGCATGTGTGTCTCTTGCACTCTAGCTTTGCTTGGTCGAGTTCCTTGGTAGCTTGGAGGTCTTGAAGAGCCTTAGGATGAAGAACTTAGCTATGGAGTCTACAATATTCAGCTAGGGCCGAGAGAGAGAGAGAAGAAATGAGAGGGAGAGAGAAGAATGAGAGGAAATGAGAGAAAATGAAAGAAAAATAAAAGCCTTGCAATGTTTGAAGCTTGTGTCGGCCTAGGGCCTTGCAAAATCAGAATTTTGTGTTTTCAAGAAGCATTTTTGAATCACCTAGCATGGGCAAGAGAATGGGTCGAGAATATGGAGCCTTGGGTAGAGTTATGAGCCAAATTTTTTTATGCATTGTGTCATAGATTTGTCATAGAATGTTTAGGAATAGAATTTGAAATTGGAATGCATGCACAAGTGCTCCTAGGGTGTGTTAAAATCTAAATTTTTGTCTTGGTTGAGCAATAATTAATTGTGTGTTTGGGATATGCAAAGAATAAAGAATAAAGAATAAAGAATGTCTAGCTTTTTGTGAGATTTTGTCTTCTAGTGGGTTGAATTAGCAATTTAATATTAGTTAGTGGAATTTGTAGGATTAATTAATGATCTAGTGCTTCGTATAAGATGCTTTCTTGATTAGCGTGAGGGCATGCTTTCCTAGGTCTAGGGAACGCATTACGAGGCAAGGCACGAACTACGAGACAAATGCATGTTCCCCAAATAAATGCACGCAACCCTAAATGAATTCACGTAATTCAATACAAGACACATAAAATAAAACACAATTCTTAAACCTAAGTCAAAGCACGCAAATCTAAGTTAGGGTACACGAACTGAGGTATCGCACACAAATCGAGGTCGGGTCTCACACTATGCATCGCATAACTCCTTACGGATCGAAAGTTATGGGACCGGAGCGACAGAGGCCTGGTCACAAGCCCCACGCCCTCAGTTTGCAGGCCCAGCCTCTACGTGAAGCGAAGTTATCTTGCCCAAGGTGCCGTGGGATTCGGTAATAGAAATGTGGTGGATAAAGCATCTTGGCAACCCTAACCGGGGTAAAACAAATTGAAAAAGGGGTTGCAACACGAGGACTTCCCAGGGGGTCACCCATCCTAGTACTACTCTCACCCAAGGACGCTTAACATCGGAGTTCTGATGGGATCCGATGCATTAGTGCTGGTACGATGGCACCCGTCATGTTGAGGGGGCAAATCCTTTATGTGTTGACGATTCACAGTCCCAGCCTAGAGAGATGACCCATTCAAAAGGCCCAATGGGTTAACGATAACACATCCACTTCAACAACGCAGCATCCTCACAATACATGATATCGACGCATTGTAGGGCCATCTAATGTCCCGCGAGTTAGGTTGTCGTCCTTTTAACAGCTCACGACGTACTATTCGGGAAGGAAAAATAGAGCAAAAGAATAAAAGTGGCCCAAAACTGATGATAACAATCGATTTTGGGCCCCAAAAATGGGCACAGCTGAGCAGGCTTGCTGCCCACGTCGTAGAGCTCTCGGAGAGCTTTCCAACGATATGCTGTGCGCCGCGTAACTCCTTACGGATCAAAAGTTATGGGCACCGGAGTGACGGAGACCTGGTCACAAGCCCCATGTCCTCGGTTTGTGGGCCCAGCCTCTACGCGAAGCAAAGTAGTCCTGCCAAAGGTGCTGTGGGATTCAGTTATAGAAATGTGGTGGATAAAGCATCTTCGCAACCCTAACCGGGGCAAAAAAATTTGAAAAGGGGGGTGCAACACAAGGACTTCCCAGGGTGTCACCCATCCTAGTACTACTCTCGCCCAAGCACGCTTAACTTCGGAGTTCTGATGGGATCCGGTGCATTAGAGCTGGTATGATCGCACCCGTTATGTTGAGCGCATAAATCCCTTAAGTGTTGACGGTTCACAGTCACAGCCCAGAGAGATGGCCCATTCAAAAGGAACAATGGGCCCAATGACAACCCATCCGCTTAAAAAACGCAACATCCTCGCAAGATGTGATATCGACGCTTTGTAGGGCCCTCTCATGTCCCACAATTTTGGTTGTCGTCCTTTTAATAGCTAACGATGTAAGATCTGGGATGAAGAAACAGAGCAAAAGGAGGAAAATGGCCCGAAACTGATGAAAATGTTCAATTTTGGGGCACGAAAATAGGTGCAACCGAGCAGGCTTGCTACCCACATCGTAGAGCTCTCGGAGTCCTTTTCAACGGTAAGCTATGCGCCGCGTAACTCCTTATGGATCAAAAGTTATGGGCTCCAAAGCGAAAGAGACCTGGTCACAAGCCCTACGCACTCGGTTAGCGGGCCCAACCTCTATGTGTAGCAAGGTTGTCTTGCCCAAGGTGCCATAGGATTCGGTAAGAGAAATGTGGTGGATAAAGCATCTTGGCAACCCTAACCGGGGTAAAAAAAATTGAAAAGGGGGGTGCAACACAAGGACTTCCTAGGGTGTCACCCATCCTACTACTTCTCTCACCCAAGCACGCTTAACTTCGGAGTTCTGATGGGAACCTGTGAATTAGTGCTGGTATGATTGCACCCGTCATGTTGAGCGCACAAATCTCTTATGTGTTAACAGTTCACAGTCCCAGCCCAGAGAGATGGCTCATTCAAAAGGAACAATGGGCTTAACGACGACCCATCCACTTCAACAACGCAACATCCTCGCAAGACGTGATATTGGCGTTTTGTAGGGCCCTCTAATGTCCCACGATTTAGGTTGTCGTCCTTTTAACAACTGACGATGTACGATCCAGGACGGAAAAACAGAGCGAAAGAAGAAAAGTGGCCCAAAACTGATAAAAACGTTTGATTTTGGGCTCCAAAAATGGGCGCAGCCGAGCAAGCTTACTATTCTCGTAGTAGAGCTCTCGGAGAGCTTTGCAACGGTATGCTCTGTGCCACGTAACTCCTTACGAATCAAAAGTTATGGGTACTAGAACGATGGAGACCTGGTCACAAGCCCCACGCCCCCGGTTTGCGGGCCAAGCCTCTACGTGAAGCGAAGTTGTCTTGCCCAAGGTGCCGTGGGATTCGGTAATAGAAATGTGGTGTATAAAGCATCTCGACAAGCCTAACCGGGGCAAAAAAAATTGAAAAGGGGGGGTGCAACACGAGAACTTCCCATGGGTCACCGATCCTAGTACTACTCTCGCCCAAGCACGCTTTACTTCAGAGTTCTGATGGGATCCGGTGCATCAGTGTTGGTATGATCACACCTGTCGTGTTTAGCGCACAAATGCCTTAAGTGTTGATGGTTCACAGTTGCATCCAAGAGAGATAGCCTATTCAAAAGGCCAAATGGGCTTAACGACAACCCATCTCCTTGACCAATGCAGAATCCTCGCAAGACGTGATATCGACGCGTTGTAGGGCCCTCTAATGTCTCGCGAGTTTGGTTGTCATCGTCTTAACAGCTCACGACGTACGATCCGGGATGGAAAAACAGAGCAAAAGAAGAAAAGTGGCCCGAAACTGATGATAACATTCAATTTTGGGCTACGAAAATAGGCGCAGCTGTGCACGCTTGCTGCCACCATCGTAGAGCTCTCGGAGACCTTTCCAAAGGTATGTTGTGCGCCACGTAACTTATTACGGATCAAAAGGTATGGGCACCGGAGCGACAGAGACCTGGTCACAAGCTCCACGCCCTCGGTTTACGGGCCCAGCCTCTACGTGAAGCGAAGTTGTCTTGCCCAAGGTGCCGTGGGATTCAGTAATAGAAATGTGCTGGATAAAGCATCTTGGCAACACTAACCGGGGCAAAAAAAATTGAAAAGGGGGCTACAACACGAGGACTTCCCAGAGGGTCACAAATCCTAGTACTACTCTCGCCCAAGCACGCTTAACTTCGGAGTTCTGATGGGATCCGGTGCATTAGTGTTGGTATGATCGCACCCGCCATGTTGAGCGCATAAATCCCTTGAGTGTTGACGGTTCACAGTCATAGCCCAGAGAGATGACCCATTCAAAAGGCCCAATGGGCTTAACGACAACCCATCCGCTTCAACAACGTAGCATCCTCGCAAGACATGATATCAACACGTTGTACGGCCCTCTAATGTCTTGTGAGTTAGGTTGTTGTCCTTTTTACTACTCACGACGTACGATCTAGGATGAAAAAACATAGCAAAAGTAGAAAAGTGGCCTGAAATAGATGAAAGCATTCGATTTTGGGCTCCAAAAATAGGCGCAGCCGAGTAGGCTTACTATTCTCGTCGTAGAGCTCTCGGAGAGCTTTCCAACGGTATGTTGTGCGCCGTGTAACTCCTTACAGATCAAAAGTCATGGGCACCGGAACGACGGAGACCTAGTCACGAGCCCCACGCTCCCGGTTTGTGGGCCCAGCCTTTAGGTGAAGCGAAGTTGTCGTGCCCAAGGTGTCGTGGGATTCGGTGAAAGAAATGTGGTGGATAAAGCATCTTGGCAACCCTAACCGGGACAAAAAAAATTGAAAAGTGGGGTGCAACATGAGGACTTCCCCGAGGGTCAACCATTCTAGTACTACTCTCGCCCAAGCATGCTTAACTTTAAAGTTCTGATGGGATACGGTGCATTAGGGGTAGTATGATTGCAACCATCATGTTGAGGGAACAAATCCCTTGTGTGTTGACGGTTCACAATCCCAGCCCAAAGAGATGGCCCATTCAAAAGGCCCAATGAGCTTAACGACAGCCAATCCAATTCAACAATGCAGCATCCTCGCAAGCCGTGATATCGATGCGTTGTAAGGACTTCTAATGTCCCGCAAGTTAGGTTGTTGTCCTTTTAACAGCTCACGACGTATGATTCGAGATGGAAAAACAGAGCAAAAGAAGAAAAGTGCCCCAAAACTAATGAAAACGTTCAATTTTGAGCTCAAAAAATAGGAGCAACCAAGCAAGCTTGCTGCCCCTATCATAGAGCTCTCGGAGAGCTTTCCAACCGTATGTTGTGAACCGTGTAACTCCGCAGGGATCAAAAGTTATGGGAACCAGAACGACGGAGACCTGGTCATAAGCCCCACGCCCCCGGTTTGTGGGCCCAGCTTCTACGTGAAACGAAGTTGTCTTGCCCAAGGTCCCGTGGGATTCGATAAAAGAAATGTGATAGATAAAGTACCTTGGCACCCCTAACCGGGGTAAAAAAATTTGAAAAGGGGGGTGCAACACGAGGACTTCCCAGGGGGTCACCTATCCTAGTACTAATCTTGCCCAAGCACACTTAGCTTTGGAGTTCTTATGGGATTTGGTGCATTGGTGCTGGTATGATCGTACCCGTCATGTTGAGCGCACAAATCACTTATGTGTTGACGATTCACAGTCCTAGCCTAGAGAGATGGCCCATTCAAAAAGCCCAATGGGCTTAACGACAACCTATCTGCTTCAACAATGCAGCATCCACGAAAGACTTGATATCGACGCGTTATAGGGCCCTCTAATGTCCCGCAAGTTAGGTTGTCGTCCTTTTAACAGCTCACGATGTACGATCAGGGACGAAAAAACAAAGCAAAGGAAGAAAAGTGGCCCGAAACTAATGAAAACGTTCAATTTTGGGCTACGAAAATAGGTGCAGCGGTACAGGCTTGTTACCCCCATCGTAGAGCTCTCGGAAGCCTTTCCAACGATATGTTGTGCGCTTCATAACTTATTACGGATCAAAAATTATGGGCACCGGAGTGATGGAGACCTGGTCACAGGCCTCGCGCCCTCAGTTTGCGGGCCCAGCCTCTACGTGAAGCGCAGTTGTCTTGCCCAAGGTGGCGTGGGATTCAGTTATAGAAATGTGGTGGATAAAGTATCTTGGCAACCCTAACCGGGACAAAAAAAATTGAAAATGGGGGGTGCAACTCGTGGACTTCCCAGGGGGTCACCCATCCTAGTACTACTCTCGCCCAAGCACACTTAACTTTGGAGTTCTGATGGAATCCGGTGCATTAGGGTGGTATGATTGTACCCGTCATATTGTGGGCACAAATCCTTTATGTGTTGACGGTTCACAGTCCCATTCCAAAGAGATGGCCCATTGAAAAGCCCTAATGGGTTTAACGACACCCCATCCGCTTCAACAATGCAACATCCTCACAAGACGTGATATCGAAGTGTTGTAGGGCCCTCTAATGTCCCGCAAGTTCGGTTGTCATCTTTTTAACATCTCAGGACGTAGGATTCGGGACAAAAAAATAGAGCAAAAGAAGAAAAGTGGCCCAAAATAGATGAAAATGTTCTATTTTGGGAGCCGAAAATAGGCGCAGGCAAGCAGGCTTGTTGCCCCCATCGTAGAGCTCTCGGGGACCTTTCCAACCATATGTTGTGCGCCACGTAACTTCTTACATATCAAAATTTATGGCCACCGGAGCGACGGAGACCTGGCCACAAGCCCCACGCCCTCGGTTTGTGGGCCCAGCCTTTATGTGAACCGAAGTTGTCTTGCCCAAGTTGCCGTGGGATTCGATGCATTAGTGCTAGTATGATCGCACCAGTCATGTTTACCGCATAAATCCCTTATTTGTTGACGGTTCACAGTCCCAGCCCAGTGAGATGGCCCATTCAAAAGGCCCAATGGGCTTAATGACAACCCATCTGCTTCAACAATGCAGCATCCTCACAACACGTGATATCGACGAGTTGTAGGGCCCTCTAATGTCCCTCGAGTTAGGTTGTCGTCCTTTTAACAGCTCACGATGTATGATCCGGGACAGAAAAATAGAGCGAAAGAAGAAAAGTGGCCCGAAACGGATGAAAACATTCGATTTAGGGCTCCAAAAATGGGCGCAGCCAATCAGGATTGTTGCCTTCGTCATAGAGCTCTCGGAGAGCTTCCCAACGATATGTTGTGCGCCGTGTAACTCCTTACGGATCAAAAGTTATGGGCACCGGAACGACGGAGACCTAGTCATAAACCCCACGACCCCGGTTTGCGGGCGCAGCCTCTACGTGAGGCGAAGTTGTCTTGCCCAATGTGCCGTGGGATTCGGTAATAGCAATGTGGTGGATAAAGCATCATGGCTAACCTAACCGGGGCAAAAAAAAAAAAAAAAAAGGAGTACAACATGAGGACTTGCCACGGGGTCACCCATCCTAGTACTACTCTCGCCCAAGCATGCTTAACTTCGGAGTTCTGATGGGATCCGGTGCATTAGTACTGGTATGATCGCACCCGTCATGTGGAGGGCATAAATCCTTCACGTGTTGACGATTCGCAGTCCCAACCCAGAGAGATGGTCCATTGAAAAGGCCAAATGGGATTAACAACAACCCATCCACTTCAACAACGCAACATCCTCGAAAGATGTGATACCGACGTATTGTAGGGCCCTCTGATGTCCCGCGAGTTAGGTTGTCATCCATTTAACAGCTCATGACGTACGATCCGGGACGAAAAAACAGAGCAAAAGAAGAAAAGTGGCTAGAAACTATTTAAAACGTTCAATTTTGTGCCCCGAAAATAGTCGCAGCCAAGCAGGCTTGATGCCAACATCGTAGAGCTCTCGGAGACCTTTCCAACGGTATACTGTGCACCACGTAACTCCTTACGGATCAAAAGTTGTGTGCACCAGAACGACGGAGACCTGGTCACAAGCCCCACGCCCTCGGTTTGCGGGCCCAACCTCTACGTGAAGCGAAGTTGTCTTGCCCAAGGTACCGTGGTATTCGGTTATAGAAATGTGGTGGATAAAGCATCTTGGCAACCCTAACCGGGGCAAAAAAAATTGAAAAGGAAGGTGCAACACTAGAACTTCCTGGGGGATCACCCATCCTAGTAATACTCTCGCCAAAGCATGCTTTACTTCGGAGTTCTGATGGGATCCTGTGCATTAGTGCGGGTATGATCGCACCCGTCATGTTGAGGGAAAAAATTCTTTATGTGTTGACGATTTACAGTCACAGCCTAGAGAGATGGCCCATTGAAAAAGTCCAATGGGCTTAACGACAACCCATCTACTTCAACAACGCAACATCCTCACAAGACGTGATATCGATGCGTTGTAGGGCCCTCTAATGTCCCGCAAGTTAGGTTGTTGTCCTTTTAACAGCTCACAACGTACGATCTAGGACGGAAAAACAGTGCAAAAGAAGAAAAGTGGACCAAAACAGATGAAAATGTTTGATTTTGGGCTCTGAAAACAGGCGCTGCGGAACAAGGTTGCTGCCCTCATCGTAGAGCTCTCGGAGAGCTTTCCAACGGTATGCTGTGAGCCGCGTAACTCCTTACCGATCAAAAGTTATGGGCACCAGAGCAACGGAGACCTGGTCACAAGCCCCACGCCCTCAGTTTGCAGGCCCAGGTGCCCATGGGATTCGGTTATAGAAATGTGGTGGATAAAGCATCTTGGCAACCCTAACCGGGGCAAAAGAAATTGAAAAGGGGGGGTGCAACACGAGGATTTCCCAGGGGGTCACACATCCTAGTACTACTCTCGCCCAAGCACGCTTAACTATGGAGTTCTGATGGGATCCGATGCATTAGTGATGGTATGATCGCACCCGTCATTTTAAGGGCACAAATCATTTATGTGTTGACGATTCACAGTCCCATTCCAAAGAGATGGCCCATTGAAAAGCCCTAATGGGCTTAACGACAACCCATCCACTTCAACAACGCAGCATCCTCGCAAGATATGATATCGACGCATTGTACGGCACTCTAATGTCCCGCGAGTTAGGTTGTCGTCCATTTAACAGCTCATGACGTACGATCTGGGATGAAAAAACAGAGCAAAAGAAGAAAAGTGGCTCGAAACTGATGAAAACGTTCTATTTTGGGATCCAAAAATTGGCGCAGGCAAGCAGGCTTGTTGCCCCCAATGTAGAGCTCTCGGACACCTTTCCAACGATATGCAGTGCGCTGCGAAACTTCTTACGGATCAAAAGTTATGGCCACCAGAGCGACGAAGACCTAGTCACAAGCCCCACGCCCTCGGTTTGTGGGCCCAGCCTCAATGTGAACCAAAGTTGCCTTGCCCAAGTTGCCATGGGAATCGATGCATTAGTGCTGGTATGATCGCACCTGTCATGTTTAGTGCACAAATCCCTTATGTGTTGATAGTTTACAGTCCCAGCCCAGAGAGATAGCCCATTCAAAAGGCCCAATGGGCTTAACGATAACCCATCCGCCTCAACAGCACAGCATCCTCGCAAAACGTGATATCGACACATTTTAGGGCCCTCTAATGTCCCGCGAGTTACGTTGTCATCCTTTTAACAGCTCACGACATACCATCCGGGACGAGAAAAATGAGCAAAAGAAGAAAAGTGACCCAAAACTGATTAAAACGTTCAATTTTGGGCTCCAAAAATAGGCGTAGCCAAGCAAGTTTGCTGCCTGCGTCGTAGAGCTCTCGGAGAGCTTTCCAACGGTATTTTGTGTGTCACGTAACTCCTTACAAATCAAAAATTATGGGTACCGGAATGATGGAGACTTGGTCACAAGCCCCACGCCCCCGGTTTGCGGGCCCAGCCTCTACGTGAAGCGAAGTTGTCTTGGCCAACGTAACGTGGGATTCGGTAATAGAAATGTGGCGGATAATGCTTCTGGGCAACCCTAAACGGGGCAAAAAAATTTGAAAAGGGGGGTGCAACACGAGGACTTCCCAGGGGGTCACCCATCCTAGTACTACTCTCGCCCAAGCACGCTTAACTTCGGAGTTCTGATGGGATTCGACGCATTAGTGCTGGTATGATCACACCTGTCATGTTGAGCACACAAATCATGTATGTGTTGACGGTTCACAGTCCCAGGCGATAGAGATGACCCATTCAAAAGGCTCAATGGGCTTAACAACAACCCATCCGTTTCAACAACGCAGCATTCTCATAAGATATGATATCGACACGTTGTAGGGCCATCTAATGTCCCGCGAGTTAGGTTGTTGTCTTTTTAACAGCTCACGACGTACGATCCAGGAAGAAAAAACAGAGCAAAAGTAGAAAAGTTACCCGAAACTGATGAAAACGTTCAATTTTGGGCTCTGAAAATAGGCGCAGCCGAGCAGACTTGTTGCCCCCGTCGTAGAGCTGTTGCAGACGTTTCCAACGATATGATGTGCACCGCGTAACTCCTTACGGATCAAAAGTTATGGGCACCGGAGCGTCGGAGTCCTAGTCACAAGCCCCATGCCCTCGGGTTGCAAGCCCAGCCTCTACGTGAAACGAAGTTGCCATGCCCAAGGTGCCGTGGGATTTGGTAATAGAAATGTGGTGGATAAAGCATCTTGGCAACCTTAACCAGGGCAAAAAAAATTGAAAAAGGGGGTCACCCATCCTAGTACTACTCTCACCCAAGCACACTCAACTTCGGAGTTCTGATGGAATCCGATGCATTAGTGCTGGTACGATCGCACCCGTCATGTTGAGGGCACAAATCCTTTATGTGTTGACGATTCACAGTCCCAGCCTAGAGAGATGGCCCATTGAAAAGGACAAATTGGCTTAACGACAACCCATCCACTTCAACAACGCAGCACCCTCGCAAGACGTGATATCGACGCATTGTAGGGCCCTCTAATATGCCGCGAGTTAGGTTGTCGTTCTTTTAAAAACTCACGACGTATGATCCGGGACAAAAAAATAAAGCAAAAGAAGAAAAGTGGCTAGAAGCTGATGAAAACGTTCAATTTTGGGCTACAAAAATAGGCATAGCCGAGCAGGCTTGCTGCCCCCGTCATAGAGCTCTCAGAGAACTTTCCAACGGTATGCTGTGTACCATGTAACTCCTTGCAGATCAAAAGTTATGGGAACCAGAACGACGAAGACCTAGTCACAAGCCCTACGCCCCCGGTTTGTGGGCCCAGCCTCTACGTGAAGCGAAGTTGTCTTGCCCAAGGTGCCGTAGGATTCGGTAATAGAAATGTGGTGGATAAAGCATCTTGGCAACCCTAACCGAGGCAAAAAAAATTGAAAATGGGGGGTGCAACACGAAGACTTCCCAGGGTGTCACCCATCCTAGTACTACTCTCGCTCAAGCACGCTTAACTACGGAGTTCTGATGGGATCCGGTGCATTAGTACTGGTATGATTGCACCCATCATGTTGAGCGCACAAATCCCTTTTATGTTGACGGTTCACAGTCCCAGCCCAAAGAGATGGCCGATTCAAAAGGCCCAATGGGCTTAACGACAACCGACTTGCTTCAACAACGCAGCATCCTCGCAAGACGTGATATCGATGAAATGTAGGGCCATCTAATATCCCGCAAGTTAGGTTGTCGTCCTTTTAACAGATCGCGATATACGATCCGAGATGGACAAACAGAGTAAAAGATGAAAAGTGGCCCAAAACTGATGAAAACGTTCAATTTCGGGATCCAAAAATAGGCGCAGCCATGCAGGCTTGCTACCCCCATCGTATAGCTCTCAGAGACCTTTCCAACGGCATACTGTGCGCCGCGTAACTCATTATGGATCAAAAGTTATAGGCACCAGAGCAACGGAGACCTGGTCACAAGCCCCACGTCCTCAGTTTGCGGGCCCAGCCTCTGCGTAAAGTGAAGTTGTCTTGCCCAAGGTGCCGTGGTATTCGGTTATAGAAATGTGGTGGATAAAGCATTTTGGTGACCCTAACCGGGGTAAAAAAATTTGAAAAAGGGGGTACAACACGAGGACTTCCCAGAGAGTCACCTATCCTAGTACTACTCTAGCCCAAGCACTTCGACAACGCAGCATCCTCGCAAGACGAGATATCAACGCGATGTAGGGTCTTTTAATGTCCCGCGAGTTTGGTTGTCGTCCTTTTAACATCTCACGACGTACAATCCGGGATAAAAAAACAGAGCAAAAGAAGAAAAGTGGCCCGAAACTAATGAAAACGTTCGATTTTGGGCTCTGAAAATAGGCGCAGCCAAGTAGGCTAGCTTTCCTCGTCATAGAGCTTTTGAAGAGCTTTCCAATGGTATGATGTGCATTGCGTAACTCCTTACGGATCAAAAGTTTTGGGCACCGGAGCGACGGAGACCTGGACCCAAGCCCCACGCCCTCGGTTTGCAGGCCCATCCTAAACGTGAAGCGAAGAGGTCTTGACCAAGGTGCCGTGGGTTTCGGTTATAGAAATGTGGTGGATAAAGCATCTTGGCATCACTAACCGGGGTAAAAAATGTTTAAAAGGGGGGGTGCAACACGAGGACTTCCCAGGGGGTCACCCATCCTAGTACTACTCTCGCCCAAGCACGCTTGACTTCGGAGTTCTGATGGGATCCAGTGCATTAGTGCCGGTATGATCACACCCATCATGTTGGGGGCACAAATCCTTTGTATGTTGACGATTCACACTCCTAGCCTAGAGAGATGGCCCATTGAAAATGTCCTATGGGCTTAACGACAACTCATCCACTTCAACAACGCAGCGTCCTCGCAAGACATAATATCAACGCGTTGTAGGGCCCTCTAATGTCCCGCGAGTTAGGTTGTCGTCCTTTTAACAACTCATGACGTACAATCCAGGAGTGAAAAACAGAGCAAAAGAAAAAAAGTGGCCCGTAACTGATGAAAACATTCGATTTTGGGATCCGAAATCAGGCTCTGCAGAGCAAGCTTCCTGCCCCTGCCGTAGAGCTCTCAGAGAGCTTTCCAACAGTATACTAAGCGCCACGTAACTCCTTACGGATCCAAAGTTATAGGCACCGGAACCACGGAGACCTGGTCACAAGCCCCACACCCCCGATTTACGGGCACAGCCTCTACGTGAAGTGAAGTTGTCTTGCCCAAGGTGCCGTGGTATTCGGTTACAGAAATGTGGTGGATAAAGCATTTTGGTGACCCTAACCGGGGTAAAAAAAACTTGAAAAAGGGGGTGCAACACGAGGACTTCCCAGAGGGTCACCTATCCTAGTACTACTCTAGCCCAACCACTTTGACAACGCAGCATCCTCGCAAGACGAGATATCGACGCGATGTAGGGCCTTTTAATGTCCCGCGAGTTTGGTTGTCATCCTTTTAACAACTCACGACCTACGATCCGGGATGAAAAAACAGAGCAAAAGAAGAAAAGTGGCCCGAAACTAATGAAAACGTTCGATTTCGGGCGCCGAAAATAGGTGCAACCAAGCAGGGTTACTGCCCCCGTCGTAGAGCTCTCAGAGAGCTTTCCAACGGTATGTTGTGCGCTGCGTAACTCCTTAGGGATCAAAAGTTATTGACACCAGAGTGACGGAGACATGGTCAGAAGCCCCACGCCCTCGGTTTGCGGGCCCAGCCTCTACGTGAATCGAAGTTGTCTTGACCAAGGTGCCGTGGGATTCGGTTATAGAAATGTGGTGGATAAAGCATCTTGGCATGACTAACCGAGGCAAAAAAGTTTAAAAGGGGGGGTTGAACACGAGGACTTCCAAGGGGGTCACCCATCCTAGTACTACTCTCGCCCAAGCACGCTTGACTTCAGAGTTCTGATGGGATCCGGTGCATTAGTGCCGGTATGATTGCACCCGTCATGTTGGGGGTACAAATCCTTGGTATGTTGACGATTCACAGTCCCAGCCTAGAGAGATGGCCCATTGAAAATGTCCAATAGGCTTAACGACAACTCATCCACTTCAACAACGCAGCGTCCTCGCAAGACATGATATCGACAAGTTGTAGGGCCCTCTAATGTCCCGCGAGTTAGGTTGTCATCCTTTTAACAACTCACGACATACAATCCGGGAGGGAAAAACAGAGCAAAAGAAGAAAAGTGGCCCGAAACTGATGAAAACATTCGATTTTGGGATCCGAAATCAGCCGCTGGAGAGCAAGCTTCCTACCCCCGCCGTAGAGCTCTCGGAGAGCTTTCCAACGGTATACTAAACGCCACGTAACTCCTTACAGATCCAAAGTTATAGGCACCGGAACGACGGAGACCTGGTCACAAGACCCACACCCCCGGTTTACGGGCGCAGCCTCTACGTGAAGCGAAGTTGTCTTGCCCAATGTGCCATGGGATTCAGTAATAGAAATGTGGTGGATAAAGCATCTTGGCAAACCTAACCGGAGCAAAAAATATTAAAAATGGGGTACAAGACGAGGACTTCCCAGGGGGTCACCCATCCTAGTACTACTCTCGCCCAAGAACGCTTAACTTCGGAGTTCTAATGGGATCCGGTGCATTAGTGCTGGTATGATCACACCCGTCATGTTGAGGGCACAAATCCTTTACGTGTTGACGATTCGCAGTCCCAGCCGAGAGAGATGGTCCAATGAAAATGCCCAATGGGCTTAATGACAACCCATCCACTTCAACAACGCAGTAACCTCGAAAGACGTTATACCGACGCGTTGTAGGGCCCTCTAATGTCCCGCGAGTTAGGTTGTTATCCTTTTAATAGCTCACGACGTACGATCCGGGACGGAAAAACAAAGCAAAAGAAGAAAAGTGTCCTGAAACTGATGAAAACATTCAATTTTATGCTCCGAAAACAGGCGCAGCCGAGCAGGCTTGCAGCCCCCGTCGTAGAACTCTCAGAGACCATTCCAACGGCATCCTGTGCGCCGCGTAACTCCATACGGATAAAAAGTTATGGGCACCGGAGCGACGGAGTCCTGGTCACAAGCCCCACGCCATCGGTTTGCGGGCCCAGCATCTACCTGAAGCGAAGTTGTCTTCCCCGATGTACCGTGGGATTCGGTTATAGAAATGTGGTGGATAAAGCATCTTGGCAACCATAACCGGGGCAAAAAAAATAGAAAAGGGGGGTGCAACACGACGACTTCCCACGGGGTCATCATCCTAGTACTACTTACGCCCAAGCACGCTTAACTTCGGAGTTCTAATGGGATCCGGTGCATTAGTGCAGGTATGATCGCACCAGTCATGTTGAGGGCACAAATCCTTTTTGTGTTGACGATTCACAGTCCCAGCCTGGAGAGATGGCCCATTAAAAAGGCCCAATTGGCTTAACGACAACCCATCCACTTCAACAATGCAGCATCCTCACAAGACGTGATATTGACGCATTGTAGGGCTCCCTATTGTCCAGCGAGTTAGTTTGTCATCCTTTTAACAGCTCATGACGTACGATCCGGGATGAAAAAATAGAGCAAAAGACGAAAAGTGGCCTGAAACAGATGAAAACGTTCAATTTTGGGCTCCAAAAATATGAGCAGCCAAGCAGGCTTGGTGCCCCCGTCGTACAGCTCTCGGAGACCTTTCCAATAGTGTGCTGTGCGGCACGTAACTCCTTACAGATCAAAAGTTGTGGGCACCGGAACGACGGAGACCTGGTCACAAGCCCCTCGCCCTCAGTTTTGCGGGCCTAGCCTCTACGTGAAGCGAAGTTGTCTTGCCCAAGGTACCGTGGTATTCGCTTATAGAAATGTCGTGAATAAAGCATCTTGGCAACCCTAACCGGGGCAAAAAAAATTAAAAAGGGGGGTGCAACACGAGGACTTCCCGGGGGATCACCCATCCTAGTACTACTCTCACCCAAGCATGCTGAACTTCGTAGTTCTTATGGGATCCGATGCATTAGTGCTGGTATGATCGCACCCGTCATGTTGAGGGCACAAATTCTTTATGTGTTGACGATTCACAGTCCCAGCCCAGAGAGATGGCCCATTGAAAAGTCCCAATGGGCTTAGCAACAACCCATCAACTTCAACAACGCAGCATCCGGGCAAGGCGTGAAACCGACGCATTGTAGGGCCCTCTAATATCCCGCGAGTTAGGTTGTCGTCCTTTTAACAACTCACGACGTACAATATGGAGTGGAAAAACAGAGTAAAAGAACAAAAGTAGACCGAAATTGATGAAAACGTTCGATTTTGGGCTTCAAAAACAAGCGCTGCTTATCAAGCTACCTGCCCCAATCGTAGTGCTCTTGGAGAGCTTTCCAAAGGTATGTTGTGCGCCGCGTAACTCCTTACGGATCAAAAGTTATGGGCACTAGAGCGACAGAGACCTTGTCACAAGCCTCATGCCCTCAGTTTCCGGGCCTAGCCTCTACATGAAGCGAAGTTTTCTTGCCCATGGTGCCGTGGGATTTGGTTATAAGAATGTGGTGGATAAAGCATCTTGGCAACCCTAACTGGGGAAAAAAAATTGAAAAGGGGGGTGCAACACTAGAAATTCCCAGGGGGTCACCCATCCTAGTACTACTCTCGCCCAAGCACGCTTAACTTTGGAGTTCTGATGGGATCCGATGCATTAGTGCTGGTATGATCGCACCCATCATGTTGAGGGCACAAATCATTTATGTGTGGACGATTCACAGTCCCAGTCCAAAAAGATGGCCCATTTAAAAGTTCCAATGGGCTTAACGACAACCCATCCACTTCAACAATGCAGCATCCTCGAAAGATGTGATATCGACGCATTGTAGGGCCCTCTACTGTACCGCGAGTTAAGTTGTCGTCCTTTTAACAGCTCACGACGTACGATGCGAGACGGAAAAACAAAGCAAAAGAAGAAAAGTGGCTTGAAATTGATGAAAATGTTCAATTTTGACCAAACTAGTTGACGTTTCATCTACATTGACCAACTAGGACAAGGTGGAAATTTTTGAAATGTTTAATAAAGGGCAAACTTGGGATTAGAAATAAAAAATTACAATGTTAAGTTAGTCAAAATTTGGGTCAAATTTGGAATTAAATCTGAACCAACTGGGGATGATTTAGGTAGGAAATTATATATGGTTGGAAAGCTCTATGAATCTAGTTTCTGAGGCTTCAAACCGTTCGTGAATTGGAGTTTTCCAGAAGAAGTTATGGCCGTTTTCGTAAGGTCGCGCATAGCTGTTTTGGTTTAGCGGGTTGACCGAAGCCTTGACCATTGACTATTGTTGTCATCTTTTATAAGCATAAAATAGCATTAAAAAAAACAAAGGAAAAGCTGAAAAATAAAGAGAGAAAACCAAGAGTTGAAGGAGAAAAGAAAAAAAAGAATTTTCAACTTCAAATCTTCAAATCTTTGCGAGGGCTTGCACGGGATCATTTCCGAGGTTTCTAATGTTGTTTTCCTAGCGTCTATTAGTAGCTAAGGTGAGGGATGCATCGTTATTTGTGCATTAAAAAATATGATGTCAAGACTTTAATTTTTAGAAATTGCATATAGAATGTTGTTTAATTCGTTTTGTTTCTTGAAATATGTTCTATGATGTTAGTAGACCTTACTTTTGTAAGTTTTTAGCAATTTCTACAGTTAAAATTGATTATTGTATTTCAAATGTTGATTGAATAGTGAAAAACGTGAATAGTAAACCCCCGTTCAAAATTTTACTCCGAGTTGCGTTCTATTGATGTAGGAAGGTGCTAGATATGCTAGAATGCTTAAATGTATGATTTATTTGGGTTGTGTAATGTAAAAACGGAGAAAAATGGCTTGGTACACGTTGGGGTCGTTCCAGTCGAGTTTGGCATTTTATCGTTTTGCGTGAAGGCATTGTCGTAGTATGCCATGGAAGCAATTTTGGTGCAGTTATGACATTGGTTGGGTGATCGGTTGAGGTAGTTGTAGTTCAAACGAGCAAAGGAGAAAATCGAGGCTTTGCGGGACTTCTAGGGTAAAGTAGGGTTTCGTAGTCTTTAGACGTGCCTTATGGTGTTCTAGGAGGAGTGGTGAAGTCGGTTTCCAAAACTCATGGCTCGTTTGAAAGTAGTAGTGTTTTGAAAGTTCGAGTTGTTTTGTGTTTTTGTTGGTTTTCATAGTGTTATGCTTGTAGAATGCTTATTATTGCTTGTTATGCTTGTTAAAGTTGGTTATGATTGAATTGTATATCAATTGTTGATAATGCTTGTTAGTGTTGTTCTTGTTACTTTATTGATTGTAATTGCTTATTTTATCGCATGTTGTTACTAACCTGCACTTCAGTGCCTTGCTCAATTATCGTTATATTCCTCGTATTGCATTCCATTGTGTCAGGCGTGTGAGTGACGGGTCTCTCTGGGTAGCCTCGGGTTGCCAGTGTTGGTTGCTCTAGCTCCGGGGCCTATTCCCTTTCTCGCTTGGGTTGTCGTCCAGGGAGTTTTGGGTCGTAGAATTGACAGAGTATGTCCGGAGTACTCTGACGGAAGTTATAAGGTGGGTGAGCCGGTGCGTCATCGTTAAAGTCATCGAAATCATGATCGGTACATTACTCGCTCGAGTGAACCACAGCCTTCAAAGTGTGGTATAGCTTTGAATGGTTGTGTTAATGGTTTCTTAATTGTTTGTTGTATTGTCATTTACATTGAATGTTTCCTTATTGATTATATTGCTTAACTGTACCTATTTGCATTGCACGATCTTCTTTCTCTCCACCTCGATATATGTCTCGCCCTCACTAAGTAAACGTGTTGTGTATACTCACTCCTCACCACCACATTTCAGGAAATGCCTTGTTAGCTAGAAAGTTCGTGGTTACGTGAAAGATCATGCTTGAAGTGTTGTCTTGCGTGCTATGTGGCTTGAGTTGTCAAAGATGCAAAGATGTATATTTTCACGTAATGTATGTGTTTAATGTTAAAAGGATTGTAATTTAAGTTTTACTAGATTATTGAAGTGGTTTGATAAGCTAGTTTATGTAATGGGTTAGTGTGGTTTAATTGTCAAGCTTGAATGTACTTGTCAAAGATGAGAAGAGATAGGTTAGCTTTTAAACTGGAAATGTATATATACTTGTTGTGTTTATTTGTTGAGAAACAAGGCTCGGATGGCCTTGAGGTGTTTGTATGGTTGGACACGGTGCTGGTCCACTTATATGATATTACAAGTTTTACATTTTGCCTAGAAACAGGGGAGACTTCGTCCATCTTTCCCTAAAAATTTTATGCCCGAGTTTGGAATTGGGTTGTGATTAGATTGTTTAATAGAACTCCCTGTCCCAAGAGGGATCGGGGTGTTACAGGTGGTATCACAGCTTGTTTAGCTCATAAGCCAAGACAGGGTCCTCGGTTTGGTGGGTAGTGACCCTTGAATGTGTGCTTGTTAAATGTGTCTTGAAAGTGTATGCTTGTATGTGAGATTGTGTGTCTTGACTTGAATGTATGCACCTATGTGATATAGTTATGTGTTTTGTGTTAAATGTTTCTCAAGTGAAGTGAAGTGTCTAGTTGTGTATTGAATTGACCTATTGAATTGACCTCGTGAATCGAATCGACCTCGTGAATTGTTAGTTGGTTGAAGTATTGCTTGTAATGTGTGTATTGGAATGTCTTGAATTAGTTGTGCTGTGATTTGAATTGATTATGTTGTGCTTGACTTGATTGTCATGCTTGAGTGACTTTGTTGAACAAACTGTTTTACAAACTTGCTTGCATAATAGTTTAAGGCATGTATGTATAAATATGATATCTTGGCATTCATACATGTCCTGTTGAAATGGCAAGAAAGACTTCTTCCTCCCCTGAAGAGAAGTGGTTAGTAGCAGGCCCTTCAAGTTATGTGGATTGACGGGAATAAGCAGTATTTGACTAGCCCTTTATTTGGGAGTTGGTATTTATTGTTGGAGTTGTTTATTGGGATTCCTCTAAGGTTATCTTCTTTGCTCAATAAATAAATGACTTTCTTTGGAGTTCTACATAATTATTTTTTGTAGGATTTTCTTAATATTTCCTTGTTGGTCATTCGTCGGGTATTTCCATATTGGCATTCCGCAGAAGACTTGGTTAGGATTCTAATCGGCCTTTGGTGTTCTTTCTGCATTTTTTTTTATGGGGAAACTTTGCTTTGAGTTTACTTACGATGATCAGTTTTGCATGAGGCGCATTATTTTGGTATTCTTTGTGGACATTTCTCAGTGGATTTGGCAATCGGAATTCTTATCGGACTTACTGCATAATATTATCTACAATATCTCTGCTCTAGTCTTTCTTGATATTTTATTGGCAATTGTGATTGGAATTCTTCAATGGTATATGGTACACCTGCACGACATTCCCTATGGAATTTTACCCAATATTCGGTAGCAATATTATTTTGGGAATCTACTTGGTTATTCAGCTTGGTGTTCATTCATGGACTTTTGATAAGTATATATATGTTGGCGTACATTTTGGTTTCCCTATTCAGATGCTTCTTGAGCTATATTTTGTAACACTTCCTTGAAACTTCTGAAATATGATAGACTGGATTTCTTGTCTAGAGTCTTCCTGAGCTGTACTTGGATTCTCGTTTAGATTCTACTTCAGACTGTCTATTGGTATGTTCTTGGTACTTTTAGTTGGGATTCTATTATGACATTCATGTCTAGTAAAATTTTTATTCGGAATTCTATTTGGTATTCTCTAGAGCCTTTATTTGGCCTTATTACCTTGGAATTTTCAGACTGTACTATTGGGATTTTAGATGGGTTTTCTTCGAGTGTCCTTATGTAGTGTCTTGCTGAGCAATCGATGAAGATTAGTCAAATTTGTATGTCAGATGATACAGAGTCCTATTGGGAGAAGAATTGCGAGGACGCAATTATTTTAAGGGGGGAATGATGTGATACCCCGAACCTGGCATGTATTCAATAGCATTTAAAGTTCATTTAAATTGCATTTTATTGACCTTTCACCTTCTTTGACCAAACTAGTTGACTTTTCATCTACATTGACCAACTAAGACAAGGTGGGAATTTTTGAAATGTTTAATAAAGGGCAAACTTGGGATTAGAAATAAAAAAATGCAATGTTAAGATAGTCAAATTTTGGGTCAACTTTAGAATTAAATCTGAATCAATTGGAGAAGAGTTAGGTAACAAATTATATAAGGTTGGAAAGCTCTATGAGTCTAGTTTCTGAGGCTTCAAGCCGTTCGTGAATTGGAGTTTTCTAGAAGAAGTTATGGCCGTTTTCGTAAGGTCGCGCATAGTTGTTTTGGTTTAGCGGGTTGACCGAAGCCTTGACCATTGACTATTGTTGTCATCTTTTATAAGCATAAAATAGCATAAAAAAGACAAAGGAAAAGCTGAAAAATAAAGAGAGAAAACCAAAAGTTCAAGGAGAAAAGAAAAAACAAAAATTTGAACTTCAAATCTTCAAATCTTTGCAAGGGCTTGCACGGGATCGTTTCTGAGGCTTCTAACGTTGTTTTCCTAGCGTCTATTAGCAGCTAAGGTGAGAGATGCATCATTATTTGCGCATTATAAAATATGATGTCAAGACTTTAATTTGTAGAAATTGTGTATAGAATGTTGTTTAATTCATTTTGTTGCTTGAAATATGTTCTATGATGTTAGTAGACCTTACTTTTGTAATTTTTTAGCAATTTCTGCGGTTAAAATTGATTATTGTATTTCAAATGTTGATTGAATAGTGAAAAACGTCAATAGTAAACCCCCGTTCGAATTTTACTCCAAGTTGCGTTCTATTGATGTAGGAAGGTGCTAGATATGCTAGAATGCTTAAATGTATGATTTATTTGGGTTGTGTAATGTAAAAACGGAGAAAAATGGCTTGGTACACGTTGGGGTCGTTCCAGTCGAGTTTGACATTTTATCGTTTTGCGTGAAGGCATAGTCGTAGTATGCCATGGAAGAACTTTTGGTGCAGTTATGACATTGGTTGGGTGATCGGTTGAGGTAGCTATAGTTCAAACGAGCAAAGGGGGAAATCGGGGCTTTGTAGGAATTCTAAGGTAAAGTAGGGTTTTGTGGTCTTTAGACGTGCCTTATAGTGTCCTAGGAGGAGTGGTGAAGTCGGTTTCCAAAACTCGTAGCTCGTTTGAAAGTAGTAGCATTGAGAAAGTTGGGGTCGTTTTGGGGTTTTGTTGGTTTTCATAGTGTTATGCTTGTAGAATGCTTATTATTGCTTGTTATGCTTGTTAAAGTTGGTTATGATTGAATTGTATATCAATTGTTGATAATGCTTGTTAGTGTTGTTCTTGTTACTTTATTGATTGTAATTGCTTATTGTATCGCATGTTGTTACTAATCTGCACTTCAGTGCCTTACACGATTATCGTTATATTCCTCGTATTGCATTGCATTGTGTCAGGAGCGTGAGTGCCAGGTCTCTCTGGGTAGCCTCGGGTTGCCAGTGTTGGTTGCTCTAGCTCCGTGTCCTATTCCCTTTCTCGCTTGGGTTGCCACCCAGGGAGTTTTGGGTCACAGAATTGACAGAGTATGTCCGAAGTACTCTAACGGAAGTTATAAGGTAGGTGAGCCGGTGCGTCATCATTAAAGTCATCGAAATCATGATCGGTACATTACTCGCTCGAGTGAACCACAGCCTTCAAAGTGTGGTATAGCTTTGAATGGTTGTGTTAATGCTTTCCTAATTGTTTATTGTATTGTCGTTTACATTGAATGTTTCCTTATTGATTATACTGCTTAACTGTACCTATTTGCATTGCACGAACTTCTTTCTCTCCACCTCGATATCTGTCTCGCGCTCACTGAGTATACGTGTTGAGTATACTCACTCCTCACCACCACATTTCAAGAAATGCCTTGTTAGCTAGAAAGTTCGTGGTTACGTGAAAGACCATGCTTGAAGAGTTGTCTTGCGTGCTATGTGGCTTGAGTTGTCAAAGATGCAAAGATGTACATTTTCACGTAATGTATGTTTTTAATGTTAAAAGGAATGTCATTTAAGTTTTACTAGATTAATGAAGTGGTTTGATAAGCTAGTTTATGTAATGGGTTAGTGTGGTTTAATTGTCAGGCTTGAATGTACTTGTCAAAGATGAGAAGAGATAGGTTAGCTTTTAAACTGGAAATGTATATATATACTTGTTGTGTTTATTTAATGAGAAACAAGACTCGGATGGCCTTGAGGTGTTTGTATGGTTGGACACGGTGCTAGTCCACTTATATGTTATTACAGGTTTTACATTTTGCCTAGAAACAGGGGAGACTCCATCAGTCTTTCCCTAAAAATTTTTTGCCCGTGTTTGGAATAAAGTTGCGATTAGATTGACTAATAGAACTTCCGGTCTTGAGAGGGATCGGGGTGTTATACTACGAGTTAGGTTGTCGTTCTTTTAATAGCTCACGACATACGATCCGGGATGGAAAAACAACGCAAAAGAAGAAAAGTGTACCTAAACTGATGAAAACTTTCGATTTTGGTCTACGAAAATTTTCGCAACCAAGCAGGCTTGCTGCCCCCGTCGTAGAGCTCTCGGAGAGCTTTCCAACGGTATATTGTGCGCTACGTAACTCCATAGGGATCAAAAATTATGGACACCAGGGTGACGGAGACCTGGTCAGAAGCCCCTGCCCTCGGTTTGCGGGCCCAGCCTCTACGTGAATCGACGTTGTCTTGACCAAGGTGCCGTGGGATTTGGTTATAGAAATGTGGTGGATAAAGCATCTTGGCATCCCTAACCGGGGCAAAAAAAATTTAAAAGGGGGGGTGCAACGCGAGGACTTCCCAGGAGGTCACCCATCCTTGTACTACTCTCGCCCAAGCACGCTTAACTTCTGAGTTCTGATGGGATTCGGTGCATTAGTGCGGGTATGATCGCACCCGTCATGTTGAGGGCACAAATTCTTTACGTGTTGACGATTCGCAGTCCCAGCCCAGAGAGATGGTCCATTGAAAAGGCCTAATAGGCTTAACGACAACCCATCCGCTTCAACAATGCATTATTCTCGCAAGATGAGATTCCGACGCGTTGTAGGGCCCTCTAATGTCTCGCGAGTTTAGTTGTCGTCCTTTAAACAACTCGCGTCGTACGATCTGGGACCTAAAAACAGAGCAAAAGAAGAAAAGTATCCTGAAACTGATGAAAATGTTCAATTTTGTGCTCCGAAAATAGGTGCAACTGAGCAGGCTTGCGGCCCGCGTCGTAGAACTCTCGGAGACCATTCCAACGGTATGTTGTGTGCCGCGTAACTCCATACGGATCAAAAGTTATAGGCACCGGAGCGACGGAGACCTAGTCACAAGCCCCACACCTTCGGTTTGCGGGCCCAATATCTATGTGAAGCGAAGTTGTCCTCCCCAATGTGCCGTGGGATTCGGTTATAGAAATGTGGTGATAAAGCACCTTGGACCCTAACCGGGGCAAAAAAAAAAAAAGAAAAAGGGGGTGCAACACGACAACTTCCCAAGGGGTCATCATGCTAGTACTACTCACGCCCAAGCACGCTTAACTTCGGAGTTCTGATGGGATCCGGTGCATTAGTGCAGGTATGATCGCACCAGTCATGTTGAGGGCACAAATCCTTTATGTGTTGATGATTCACAGTCCCAACCTGGAGAGATAGCCCATTGAAAAGGCCCAATTGGCTTAACGACAACCCATCTACTTCAACAACACAGCATCCTCATAAGACGTGATATCGACGCATTGTAGGGCCCTCTAATGTCCCGCGAGTTAGGTTGTCGTCCTTTTAACAGCACACGACGTACGATCCGGGACAAAAAAAACAGAGCAAAAGATGAAAAGTGACCCGAAACAGATGAAAACGTTCAATTTGGGGCTCCAAAAATAGGCGCAGCCGAGCATGCTTGGTGCCCCTGTCGTAAAGCTCTCGGAGACCTTTCTAACAGTATGCTGTGCGCCGCGTAACTCCTTACAGATCAAAAGTTGTAGGCACCGGAACGACAGAGACCTGGTCACAAGCCCCTGCCCTTGGTTTGCGGGCCCAGCCTCTATGTGAAGCGAAGTTGTCTTGCCCAAGGTGCCGGGGTATTCGCTTATAGAAATGTGGTGAATAAAGCATCTTGGCAACCCTAACCGGGGCAAAAAAAATTGAAAAGGCGGGTACAACACGAGGACTTCTCGGAGGATCACCCATCCTAGTACTACTCTCGCCTAAGCACGCTTAACTTCGTAGTTCTGATGGGATCCGGTGCATTAGTGCTGGTATGATCGCACCCGTCATGTTGAGGGCTCAAATTCTTTATGTGTTAACGATTCACAGTCCCAGCCTGGAGAGATGGCCCATTGAAAAGCCCCAATGGGCTTAACGACAACCTATCCACTTCAACAATGCAGCATCCACGTAAGATGTGATATCGACGCATTGTAGGACCCTCTAATATCCTGCGAGTTAGGTTGTCGTCCTTTTAACAACTCACGACGTACGATCCGGGACGGAAAAACAGAGCAAAAGAAGAAAAGTGGCCTGAAACGGATGAAAATGTACAATTTTGGGCTCCTAAAATTGGAGCAACAAAGCAGGCTTGCTGCCCCCATCGTAGAGCTCTCGGAGACCTTTCCAACGATATGTTGTGCGCCGCGTAACTGCTTACGGATCAAAAATTATGGGCACCGGAGCGACGGAGACCTGGTCACAAGCCCTACGCCATCGGTTTGCGAGCCCAGCATCTACGTGAAGCGAAGTTGTCTTCCCCAATGTACTGTTGGATTCGGTTATAGAAATGTGGTGAATAAAGCATATTGGCAACCCTAACCGGGACAAAAAAAATTGAAAAGGGGGGTGCAACACGAGGCCTTCCCGGGGGATCACCCATCCTAGTACTACCCTCGCCCAAGCACGCTTAACTTCGTAGTTCTAATGGGATTCGGTTCATTAGTGCTGGTATGATCGCACCCGTCATGTTGAGGGCACAAATTCTTTATGTGTTGACGATTCAAAGTCCCAGCCCAGAGAGATGGCCCATTGAAAAGGGCCAATGGGCTTAACGACAACCCATCCACTTCTACAACGCAACATCCGCGCAAGGCTTGATATCGACGCGTTGTAGGGCCTTCTAATGTCCCGCGAGTTAGGTTGTCGTCTATTTAACAGTTCACGACGTACAATCTGGGATGAAAAAACATATGAAAAGAAGAAAAGTGGACTGAAACTGTTGAAAACGTTCAATTTTGGGCTCCGAAAACATGCGCTACTTATCAAGCTAGTTGCCCCAGTCGTAGAGCTCTCGGAGAGCTTTCCAACGGTATGCTGTGCGTCGCGTAACTCCTTACGGATCAAAAGTTATGGGCACCAGAGCGACGGAGACCTGGTCACAAGCCCCACGCACTCAGTTTGCGGGCCCAGCCTCTTCATGAAGCGAAGTTGTCTTGCCCATGGTGCCGTGGGATTCGGTTATACAAATGTGGTGGATAATGCATCTTGGCAACCCTAACCGGGGCAAAAAAATTTGAAAAGGGGGGTGCAACACGCAGAATTCCCATGGGGTTACCCATCCTAGTACTACTCTCCCCCAAGCATGCTTAACTTTGGAGTTTTGATGGGATCCGATGCATTAGTGCTTGTATGATCGCACCCATCATGTTGAGGGCACAAATCATTTATGTGTTGGCAATTCATAGTCCCAGTCCAAAGAGAAGGCCCATTGAAAAGCCCCAATGGGCTTAACGACAACCCATCCACTTCAACAACGAAGCATCCATGCAAGATGTGATATCGACGCATTGTAGGACTCTCGAATGTCCTGCGAGTTAGGTTGTCGTCCTTTTAACAGCTCACGACATACGATCCGGGACAGAAAAAGAGAGCAAAAGAAGAAAAGTGGCCTGAAACTGATGAAAATGTTCAATTTTGGGCTCCAAAAATTGGCACAGCCAAGCAGGCTTGCTGCCCCCATCGTAGAGCTCTCGGAGACCTTTCCAACGATATGTTGTGCGCCACGTAACTCCTTACGAATCAAAAGTTATGGGCATCGAAGCGACAGAGACCTGGTCACAAGCCCCACGCCCTCGGTTTGCGGGCCCAGCCTCTACGTGAAGCGAAGTTGTCTTGCCCAAGGTGGCATGGGATTCAGTTATAGAAATGTGTTGGATAAAACATCTTGGCAACCCTAACCGGGGGAAAAAAATTGAAAAGGGGGGTGCAACACGAGGACTTCCCAGGGGTTCACCCATCCTAGTACTACTCTCGCCCAAGCACACTTAACTTTGGAGTTCTGATAGGATCCGATGCATTACTGCTGGTATGATCGCACCCGTCATGTTGAGGGCACAAATCATTTATGTGTTGACAATTCACAGTCCCAATCGAAAGAGATGGCCCATTGAAAAGCCCCAATGGGCTTAACGACAACCCATCCACTTCAACAACGCAGCATCCTCGCAAGATGTGATATCGACGCATTGTAGGGCCCTCTAATGTCCCGCGAGTTAGGTTGTCGTCCTTTTAACAGCTCACGACGTACGATCCGGGACGGAAAAACTGAGCAAAAGAAGAAAAGTGGCTCAAAACTGATGAAAACGTCCAATTTTGGGCTTCAAAAATAGGCGCAACCGAGCAGGCTTGCTGCCTACGTCGTAGAGCTCTCGTAGAGCTTTCCAACGGTATGTTGTGCACTGCGTAACTCCTTAGGGATCAAAAGTTATGGGCACCGGAGCGACGGAGACCTAGTCAAAAGCCCCACGCCCTCGGTTTCAGGCCCAGCATCTACGTGAATCGAAGTTGTCTTGACAAAGGTGCCATGGGATTCGGTTATAGAAATGTGGTGGATAAAACATCTTAGCATCCCTAACCGGGGCAAAAAAAATTTAAAAGTGGGGGTGCAACACGAGGACTTCCCAGGGGGTCACCCATCCTAGTACTACTGTCGCCCAAGCACACTTAACTTCGGATTTCTAATGGGATCTGGTGCATTAGTGTTGGTATGATCGCACCCGTCATGTTGAGGGCACAAATCCATTGTGTGTTGACGATTCATAGTCCTAACCTAGAGAGATGGCCCATTGAAAATGTCCAATGGGCTTAACGACAACTCATCCACCTCAACAACGCAGCGTCCTCGCAAGACGTGATATCGACGCGTTGTAAGGCCCTCTAATGTCCCGCGAGTTAGGTTGTCGTCCTTTTAACAGCTCACGACGTATTATTCGGGATGGAAAAACAGAGCAAAAGAATAAAATTGGCCCGAAACAGATTAAAACATTCGATTTTGGGCTCCAAAAACAGGCGCTGCCGAGCAAGCTTGCAACCCACGCCGTAGAGCTCTCAGAGAGCTTTACAATGGTATGCTGTGCGCCGCGTAACTCCTTACGGATCCAAAGTTATAGGCACTGGAATGACGGAGACCTGGTCACAAGCCCCACGCCCCCAGTTCACGGGCGCAGCCTCTACGTGAAGCGAAGTTGTCTTGCCCAATGTGCCGTGGGATTCGGTAATAGAAATGTGGTGGATAAAGCATCATGGCAAACCTAACCGGGGCAAAAAAAATTTAAAATGGGGTACAACAAGAGGACTTTCCAGGGGGTCATGCATCCTAGTACTACTCCCGCCCAAGCACGCTTA
Organism: Ehretia macrophylla; assembly: GCA_037974665.1. Classification (NCBI taxonomy): domain Eukaryota; kingdom Viridiplantae; phylum Streptophyta; class Magnoliopsida; order Boraginales; family Ehretiaceae; genus Ehretia; species Ehretia macrophylla. The sequence goes on along the minus strand of CM075764.1, from coordinate 15,524,114 downwards.
ACTTCGGAGTTCTAAAGGGATCCGGTGCATTAGTGCTGGTATGATCGCACTCGTCATGTTGAGGGGACAAATCCTTTGCGTGTTGACGATTCGCAGTCCCAGCCCAGAGAGATGGTCCATTGAAAAGGCCCAATGGGCTTAACGACAACCCATCCGCTTCAACAACGAAGCATCCTCAAAAGACGTGATACCGACGCCATGTAGGGCCCTCTAATGTCTCGCGAGTTAGGTTGTCGTCCTTTTAACAGCTCACGACGTACGATCCAGGATGAAAAATAAAGCAAAAGAAGAAAATTGGCCAGAAATAGATGAAAACTTTCAATTTTGGGCTCCGAAAACGGGCGCTACCGAGCAAGCTTGCAACCCCCCGCAGTAGAGCTCTCGGCGATCTTTCCAACAGTATGCTGTGCGCTGCGTAACTCCTTACGGATCCAAAGTTATAGGCACCAGAACGACGGAGACCTTGTCACAAGCCCCACACCCCCGGTTCACGGGCGCAGCCTCTACGTGAAGCGAATTTGTCTTGCCCAATGTGCCGTGGGATTCGGTAATAGAAATGTGGTGGATAAAGCATCATGGCAAACCTAACCGGGGCAAAAAAAATTGAAAAGGGGGTACAACACGAGGACTTCCCAGGGGGTCACCCATCCTAGTACTACTCTCGCCCAAGCACGCTTAACTTCGGGGTTTTAATGGGATCCGGTGCATTAGTGCTGGTATGATCGCACCCGTCATGTTGAGGGCACAAATCCTTTACGTGTTGACGTTTCGCAGTCCCAGCCCAGAGAGATGGTCCATTGAAAAGGCCCAATGGGCTTAACGACAACCCATCCAATTCAACAACGAAGCATCCTCGAAAGACGTGATACCGACGCGTTGTAGGGCCCTGTAATGTCCCGCGAGTTTGGTTGTCGCCCTTTTAACAGCTCACGACATACGAACCGGGACGAAAAAATAGTGCAAAAGAAGATAAGTATCCTGAAACTGATGAAAACGTTCAATTTTGTGCTCCGCAAATAGGAGCAGCTGAGCAGGCTTGCTGCCCCTATCGTAGAACTCTCGAAGACCATTCCAACGGTATGCTGTGTGCCGCGTAACTCCTTACGAACCAAAAAATATAGGCACCGGAGCGCCGAAGACCTGGTCGCAAGCCCCGCGCCCTCGGTTTGCGGGCCCAGCACCTACATGAAGCGAAGTTGTCTTCCGCAATGTACCGTGGGATTTGGTTATCGAAATGTGGTGGATAAAGCATCTTGGCAACCCTAACCGGGGCAAAAAAAATAGAAAAGGGGGGTACAACACGACGACTTCCCAGGGGTCATCATCCTAGTACTACTCTTGCCCAAGCATGCTTAACTTCGGAGTTATGATGGGATCTGGTGCATTAGTACTGGTATGATCGAACCAGTCATGTTGAGGGCACAAATCCTTTATGGTTTGACGATTCACAGTCCTAGCCTAGAGAGATGGCCCATTGAAAAGGCCCTATTGGCTTAACGACAACCCATCCACTTCAGCAAGGCAGCATCCTCACAAGACGTGATATCAACGCATTGTAGGGCCCTCTAATGTCCCACGGTTAGGTTGTCGTCCTTTTAACAACTCACGACGTACGATCCTGGACGAAAAAACAGAGCAAAAGATAAAAAGTGGCCCGAAATAGATGAAAACGTTCAATTTTGGGCTCTAAAAATAGGCGCAGCTGAGCAGGATTGGTGCCGCCGTCGTACAACACTCGGAGACCTTTCCAACGGTATGCGGTGCGCCGCGTAACTCCTTACGGATCAAAAGTTGTAGGCACCAGAACGACGGAGACGAGGTCACAAGCCCCATGCCCTCGGTTTGCGGGCCCAGCCTCTACGTGAAGCGAAGTTGTCTTGCTCAAGGTGCCGTAGTATTCGCTTATAGAAATGTGGTGGATAAAGCATCTTGGCAACCCTAACCGAGGTAAAAAAAATTGAAAAGGGGGGTGCAACACGAGGACTTCTCGGGGGATCACCTATCCTAGTACTAATCTCGCCCAAGCACGCTTAACTTCGGAGTTCTGATGGTATCCGGTGCATTAGTGCTGGCATGATCGCACCCGTCATGTTGAGGGCACAAATTCTTTATGTGTTGTCGATTCACAGTCCCAGCCCAGAGAGATGGCCCATTGAAAAGGCCCAATGGGCTTAATGACAACCCATCCACTTCAACAACGCAGCATCCGCGCAAGACGTGATATCGACGCGTTGTAGGGCCCTCTAATTTCTGGCGAGTTAGGTTGTCGTACTTTTAACAGCTCATGACGTACGATCTGGGCCAAAAAAACAGAGCAAAAGAAGAAAAGTGGACCAAAACTTATGAAAACGTTCGATTTTGGGCTCCGAAAATAGGCATTGCTTACAAGCTAGCTGCCCCCGTCGTTGATCTCTCGAAGAGCTTCCAACGGTATGTTGTACGCAGCGTAACTCCTTACGGATCAAAAGTTATGGGCACCAGAGCGACGGAGACCTGGTCACAAGCCCCACGCCCTCAGTTTACCGACCCAGCCTCTACGTGAAGCGAAGTTGTCTTGCCCATGGTACCGTGGGATTTGATTATAGAAATGTCGTGGATAAAGCATCTTGGCGACCCTAACCGAGGCCAAAAAAATTGAAAAGGGGGATGAAACACGAGGACTTCCCAGGGGGTCACCCATCCTAGTACTACTTTCGCCCAAGCACGTTTAACTTAGAGTTCTGATGGGATCCAATGCATTAGTACTAGTATGATCGTACCCGTCATGTTGAGGGCACAAATCATTTATGTGTTGACGATTCACAGTCCCAGTCCAAAGAGATGGCCTATTGAAAAGCCCTAATGGGCTTAACAACAACCCATCCACTTCAACAACGCAGCATCCTCGCAAGATGTGATATCGACGCATTGTAGGGCCCTCTAATGTCTCGCGAGTTAGGTTGTCATCCTTTTAACAACTCACGACGTACGATCTATGACGGAAAAACAGAGCAAAAGAAGAAAAATGGCCCGAAACTGAGGAAAATGTTCAATTTTGGGCTCCAAAAATTGGCGCAACCAAGCAAGCTTGCTACCCCCTTCGTAGAGCTCTCGTAGAGCTTTCCAACGATATGTTGTGCGCCGCGTAACTCCTTACAGATCAAAAGTTATGGGCACCGGAGCGACGGAGACCTGGTCACAAGCCCCACGCCCTCGGTTTGCGGGCCCAACCGCTACGTGAAGCGAAGTTGTCTTGCCCAAGGTGGAGTGGGATTCGGTTATAGAAATGTGGTGGATAAAGTATCTTGGCAACCCTAATCGGGGCAAAAAAAATTGAAAAAAGGGGTGCAACACGAGTACTTCCCAGGGGGTCACCCATCCTAGTACTACTCTCGCCCATGCACACTTAACTTTCGAGTTCTGATGGGATCCGTTGCAATAGTGCAGGTATGATGGCACCCGTCATATTAAGGGCACAAATCATTTATGTGTTGACGATTCACTATCCCAATCCAAAGATATGGACCATTGAAAAGCCACAATGGGCTTAACGACAACCTATCCACTTCAACAACGCAGCATCCTCACAAGATATGATATCGACGCATTGTAGGGCCCTCTAATGTTCCACGAGTTAGGTTTTCATCCTTTTAACAGCTCACGACTGACGATCCGGGACAGAAAAACAGAGCAAAAGAAGAAATGTGGCCTGAAACTGATGAAAACATTCTATTTTGGGATTCGAAAAATGGCGCAGGCAAGCAAGCTGCTGCCCCCATTGTAGAGCTGTCGGAGACCTTTCCAACGACATGCTGTGCGCCGCGTAACTCCCTACGAATCAAAAGTTATGGCCACCGGAGCGACGGAGACCTGGTCACAAGCCCCACGCCCCCGGTTTGCTGGCGCAGCCTCTACGTGAAGCGAAGTTGTCTTGCCCAATGTACCGAGGGATTCGGTAATAGAAATGTGGCAGATAAAGCATCTTGGCAACCCTAACTGGATCAAAAATAAATAAAAAAAGGGGGTGCAACACGAGGACTTCCCAGGGGGTCACCCATCCTAGTACTAGTCTCGACCAAGCACACTTAACTTTGGAGTTCGGATGGGATCTGGTGCATTAGTGTCGGTATGATCACACCAGTCAAGTTGAGGGCACAAATCCTTTATGTGTTGACCATTCACAGTCCCAGCCTAGAGAGATAGTCCATTGAAAACGCCCAATGTGCGTATCGACAACCCATCCTCTTCAACAATGCAGCATCCTGGCAAGACGTGATATCGACTCATCGTAGGGCCCTCTAATGTCTCGCGAGTTAGGTTGTCGTCCTTTTAACAGCTCACGACATACGATCTGGGATGAAAAAACATAGCAAAAGAAGAAAGTGGATCGAAACTGATGAAAACATTCAATTTTGGGCTACGAAAACAGGCGCTGCTCAGCAAGCTTGCTGCGTCCGTCATAGAGCTCTCAGAGAGCTTTCCAACGGTATGCTGTGCGCTGCGTAACTCCTTACGGATCAAAAGTTATGGCCACCAGAGCGAATGAGACCTAGTCACAAGCCCCACGACCTCAGTTTGCAGGCCCAGCCTCTACGTGAAGCGAAGTTGTCTTGCCCATGGTGCCGTGAGATTCGGTTATATAAATGTGGTGGATGAAACATCTTGGCAACCCTAACCCGGACAAAAAAAATTGAAAAGGGGGAGGGGGTGCAACACGAGGACTTACCAGGGAATCACCCATCCTAGTACTATTCTAGCCCAAGCGCACTTAACTTCGGAGTTCTGATGGGATCCGGTGCATTAGTGCTGGTATGATCGCACCTGTCATGTTGAGGGCACAAATTTTTTATGTGTTCACGATTCACAGTCCCAGCCCAGAGAGATGGCCCATTGAAAAGGCCCAATAGGCTTAACGACAATGCATCCACTTCAACAACGCAGCATCCTCGCAAGACATGATATCGACGCGTTGTAGGGCCCTCTAATGTCCCGGAAGTTAGGTGGTCATCCTTTTAACAGCTCACGACGTATGATCTGAGACTGAAAAACATAGCAAAATAAGAAATATGGACCGAAATTGATTAAAATGTTCAATTTTGGATACCGAAAATAGGTACTGCTTAGCAAGCTTGCTACCCCGTCGTAGATCTCCCAGAGAGCTTTCCAACGGTATGCTGTGCGCCACATAACTCCATACAGATCAAAAGTTGTGGGCATCTGAACGACGGAGACCTGGTCACAAGCCCCACGCCCTCAGTTTGCGGGCCCAGCCTCTACGTGAAGCGAAGTTGTCTTGCCCAAGGTGCTGTGGTATTCAGTTATAGAAATGTGGTGGATAAAGCATCTTGGAAACCCTAACCGGGGCAAAAAAAATTGAAAATGAGGGTACAACACGAGGACTTCCCAGGGGGTCACCTATCCTAGTACTACTCTCGCCCTAGCACGCCTAACTTCGGAGTTCTGATGGGATCCGGTGCATTAGTGCTGGTATGATTACACCCGTCATGTTGAGGGCACAAATCCTTTATGTGTTGACGATTCATAGTCCCAGCCTACAGAGATGGCCAATTGAAAAGGCCCAATGGGCTTAACAACAATCCATCCACTTCAACAATACAGCATCCTCGTAAGACGTGATATCGACGCGTTTTAGGGCCCTATAATGTGCCGCGAGTTAGGTTGTCGTCCTTTTAACAGCTCATGACGTACGATTCGGGACGAAAAAATAGAGCAAAAGATGAAAAGTGGATTGAAACTGATGAAAACATTCAATTTTGGGCTACAAAAACAGGCGCAACTGAGTAGGCTTACTACCCCCATCGTAGAGCTCTCCGAGAGCTTTCCAACGGTGCGTTGTGCGCCGCATAACACCTTACGGATCAAAAGTTATGGGCACCGGAGTGATAGAGACCTAGTCACAGGCCCCGCCCCGTCGGTTAGCGGGCCCAGCCTCTACGCGAAGCACAGTTGCCTTGCCCAAGATGCCGTGGGACTCCATAATAGAAATATGGTGGATAAAGCATCTTGGCAACCCTAACTGGGGCAAAAAATTTGAAAAGGGGGGGTGCAACATGAGGACTTCCCATGGTGTCACCCATCCTAGTACTACTCTCACCCAAGCACGCTTAACTTTGGAGTTCTGATGGGATCCAGTGCATTAGTGCTGGTATGATCGCACCCGTCATGTCGAGGGCACAAATCCTTTGTGTTGACTATTCACAGTCCCACCTTAGAGAGATGGCGCATTGAAAATGCCTAATAGGCTTAACGACAACCCATCCACTTTAACGACGCAGTATCCTTGCAAGACGTGATATCGACACGTTGTAAGGCCCTCTAATGTCCCGCGAGTTGGGTTGTCGTCCTTTTAACAGCTCACGACGTCTTATCCAGGACGGAAAAATAGAGCAAAAGAAGAAAAGAGGCTTGAAACTGATCAAAATGTTCAATTTTGGGGTACGAAAACAGGCTCAGCCAAGCAGGCTTGCTGCCCCCGTCGTAGAGCTCTCGGAGACCTTTCCAACGGTATGCTATGCGCCGCGTAACTCCTTACGGATCAAAAGTTATGGGCACCGGAGCGACGGAGACCTGGTCACAAGCCCCACATCCTCGATTTGCGAGCCCAGCCTCTACGTCAAGTGAAGTTGTCTTGCCCCAGGTGCCGTGGGATTCGTTTATAGAAATGTGGTGGATAAAGAATCTTGGCAACCTTAACCGGGGCAAAAAAAATTGAAAAGGGGGGTGCAACACGAGGACTTCCTAGGGGGTCACCCATCCTAGTACTACTCTCGTCCAAGCACGCTTAACTTCGGAGTTGTGAGGCCTGACCTCGATTTATGTGTGATACCTCGTTTCGTGTGCCCAAACCTAGATTTGCGTGCCTTGACCTAGGTTTAAGAATTGTGTTTCGTTTTGTGTGCCTTGCTTTGAATTATGTGCATTCATTTGGGGTTGCGTGCATTTACTTGGGAAACATGCATTCGTCTCGTAGTTCATGCCTTACCTCGTAGTGCATACCCTAAACCTAGAAAAACGTGCCCACACGTTAATCAAGAAAGCATCTTACACAAAGCACTAGATCATTAATTAATCCTACAAATCCCACTAACTAATATTAAATTGCTAATTCAACCTACTAGAAGACAAAATCTCACAAAAAGCTAGACATTCTTTATTCTTTGCATATCCCAAATACACAATTAATTATTACTCAACCAAGACAAAAATTCATATTTTGCACAAGCCTTGTCCGACCAACTCTTACACTTGTGCATGCATTTTAATTTCAAATTCTATTCCTAAACATTCTATGACAATACTATGACACAAGCATAAAAAAATGGCACAAAAACCCTCCCCAAAGCTCCACCATCTCGATGCAAGCTCCATGCCCATACTAGACAATTCAAAATGCTTCTTGAAGACACAAAAATCTGAAATTTACATGCTCAAGGCCGACACATGCATCAATGCCCATCTAGCTTTCTTTTTCTTTCATTTTCTCTCATTTCCTCTCATTCTTCTCTCTCCCTCTTGGCCCTAGCTGAATATTGTAGACTCCATAGCTAAGTTCTTCATCCTAAGGATCTTCAAGACCTCCAAGCTACCAAGGAACTCGACCAAGCAAAGCTAGAGTGCAAGAGACACACATGCAAGCTCATTGAACATCCCTTTCGGCTTAGGTGAGTTTGTTAGCTTCCATTTCGTTTTCTTCTTGTTCTAACCACATTCACCTACTAAGAACATGGTAACTTAGCTAGGAAATTAGAGAAATCCCAAGTTGTCTCTCGGCTAAGCAAGGAAAAGAGTCAATCTCGTGCATCCTCAAGAGTTTGTGCATCTCTTTGTTGTCGTGCTAAGGTGAGGGCTAAAACTTCTTGAAAATCTTTCAAAAACCACATGCATGCCCTTAAATGTCTATCTTTACTTCTGTACTTGTGATATATGTGTGTTCGTGAGCTTTTGTAAACATGCATGGCGTGGCTAGAATGTGATGATAGATGAAATCGGGTATGTGACAGCCTTCTGCCTTGTTGGTGCGAGGTAATTTTTACCAGGTAAATGAGGTTGGAAATGCGTGAAAATTTGGTAAGTGACTAGTTTTACCAGTTCTGAGCATTTTTCTTTGAAATAGGCCAAAGCTAATTTCGACTCTAAGGTCCTCAAAATGGCAAAATATCAAAATGTGTCCAAATCTGGAAAGTCTGGAAAAATGAAGCAGGTTTTGGCAGATTCACTGACCCTGTAGAACGAACCATTTTTGACTTAGTAAATGAAATCAAAAATGCATGAAAATTATATTCCTGCTAGATTTTTCAGTTCTGGACATTTTTGTCAGAAATGGACTAAGGAAAAATCTGACCCTAAGGCTCTCAAAAACGACAAGTATTGAAATGTGTGCAAATCTGGACAGTTTTGTGTAGTCTCACTGTTTTGGCTATAACTCTTGAACCCGAACTCCAAATGATGTGAGCTTTGTTTCTGAATTTAGTTCACTCCTTAAGGTTTAATTTGACATCTTGTTCATTGGAATTGGAGATTGTTTTCTTGTCTCAATGATTGTGAGAAAACAGTCCATTGCAGTGAGGGTTTCACCTAGTGATATGCTTAGAAAAATTATTGTAGCTTCTCTTGTTGTATTAAATGCTTGGGATTGTGGCATTTGGATGTGGTGTGGACTGTTTTGAATGCTTGAGGGTGTTTTAATTAATCAATGCATGACTTGAGTTTAATTACGAGATGACTTAAGGCTTAATCGCATGGGTGAGCGTGAATTGAAACCCTAATGACTAGGTAAACTTGCTAAGTATTGATCCTATGAATATCGTGTTTAATTATGTGATTAGTAGGCTGCCCGTAGTTGCCCTCATAGCCCTAAACATGATTTCGATGATTACTTGTTGACAAGTAGGCCTTTCTTGCACCCGGTTCCACATAGATGTTGTTGCATGTTGAATAATCTTATTATTTGATTACGTGAACTTCGAAATGAGTTATATAACTTGATTTACATGCGTTACATGGCTGCCCGTTTAATATTCATATAACTCCATGTGCATTTCAAGTGAAATTGCCTGTCATATCGTGCCTCGTTTGTTTACTTGTCAATGTGCAATCTTATGACTGCTCGGAGGCAACCTACTTTGTTGACCTCCAATTGTGACATATTAAATGTCATAAATGTGCATTGCATACAAGGGTGTAACCTTTCATTCTGGCGTGGTAGCGTTCACGCACACCGGGCGGCATCGGGCTTGCTGGTGCAATCGTGACTACTATTGTCCAATTTTCTCTCTCGCTTGGGGGCTAGACTTCCTCAGAGAGTTGGGTCATAGGATTTCGGGGTACATCTGGAGTACACCCACTTGGCATGATAAGGGGATGATTTGATGTCGGCCGCAACAATTGATACTGGAAATGAACTGAGAGCAAAAGCTCATTGTATCCTTTTCACTATGTGTATAAGTACTCTTGCTTGGTTCCTAGAGGACCTCAGGGAGGAAAGACGGGTAATTGTGTTCCTTTACTTTTACATTACGTTTTGTACTTACTTGTGATATATTCATGCTTGCAAAAGGGTTTTCATAAGTTGAACCGGAAAATGAGTTTCAAAACTTATTTCTCATTCCCCCTCGCTGAGTTCATAAGGACTCACCCTCTTTTATCATCTCAGGTGAAGAAGACCAGGAACAGGTACCCGAGGACAACGTGCCTAATGATGATTCCTTGGAATGATTACTTGCCCTACGTGTCTTACTTGACTATGGCCATTTTCGTGAACGATATGTTGTTTGAAGACTGTTTCCTTTTATGTTGCTTGTTGTTGTAATGTAAAAGACCCCCGTTGTAATTTGGGGTCTAATTTTGGCTTGTACTAATCATAACTAGATAGACACTATTATGGTCATTTTGCTATCATTATTGGCAAGTACCTATCATAGGATTATGAAGTATCAAGTAAGGATTAAGTAAAATGAATCTATCCAATTTTAAGCAGGTACTCATCGTTAAGCTAAGATCAACAGGTACTTTTATAACAAGGATTAACAAACAAACGAGACATAGTATCATGCTAGGTTATTAATCAAACGAGACTTCGAGATAACTAGTAAGCGTTTCAATTGATGGTAAATAGTAATCTTATTTGGAAATAAAATTGAGATTGGAAATTTTGAGGCGTTTAGACAATTAGGTCAAACTAAAGAGCCCAATTACAACCGTTATGCTGCTGGTTTTCCAAAAAATTGTGGTGTTTAGGTTAAAACATTAAGTGCTAAACTTTCATGACCGATTAAGTACGAGATATGACTTGAATGTTTATATCACACCCTAGTCTAACCTTTATAGGCCAGGTTGGGGCGTGACAGGAGTTCTGATGGGATCCGATGCATTAGTGCTGGTAAGATCGCACCCATCATGTTGAGGGCATAAATCATTTATGTGTTGACGATTCACAGTCCTAGCCCAAAGAGATGGCCCATTGAAAAGGCCCAATGGGCTTAACAACAACCCATCCACTTCAACAACGTAGCATCCTCGCAAGATGTGATATCGACGCATTGTAGGGCCCTCTAATGTCCCGCGAGTTAGGTTGTCGTCCTTTTAACAGCTCACGATGTACGATCTAGGACGAAAAAACAGAGCAAAACAAGATAAGTGCCCCGAAATAGATGAAAATATTCAATTTTGGGCTCCAAAAATAGGCGCAGTCGAGTAAGCTTGCTGCCCCCATCGTAGAGCTCTTGGAGGGCTTTCCAACGGTATGCTGTGCGCTGCGTAACTCCTTACGGATCAAAAGTTATCGACACCAGAGCGACGGAGAAATAGTCACAAGCCCTACGCCCTCAGTTTGCGGGCCCAGCCTCTACGTGAAGCGAAGTTGTCTTGCCCATGGTGCCGTGGGATTCGGTTATAGAAATGTGGTGGATAAAGCATCTTGGCAACCCTAACCACGGCAAAAAAATTTGAAAAGGGGGGTGCAACACGAGGACTTCCCAGGGGGTCACCCATTCTAGTACTACTCTCGCCTAAGCACGCTTAACTTCGGAGTTCTGATGGGATCCAGAGCGACGGAGACTTAGTCACAAGCTCCACGCCCTCGGTTTGTGGGCCCAGCCTCTACGTGAAGAGAAGTTATCTTGCTCAAGGTGCTATGGTATTCGGTAATAGAAATGTGGTGGATAAAGTATCTTGGCAACCCTAACTGGGGCAAAAAAAATTTAAAAAGAGGGTGCAACACGAGGACTTCCCAGGGGGTCACCCATCCTAGTACTACTCTCGCCTAAGCACGCTTAACTTCGGAGTTCTGATGGGATCCGGTGCATTAGTGATGGTATGATTGCACCCGTCATGTTGAGGGCACAAATCCTTTATGTGTTGAAGGTTCACAATCCCAACCTAGAGAGATGGCCCATTCAAAAGGCCCAATGGGCTTAACGACAACCCATCTACTTCAACAACGCAGCAACATCGCAAGACCTGATATCGACGCGTTGTAGGGCCCTTTAGTCTCCCGCGAGTTAGGTTGTCGTCCTTTTAACAGCTCACGACGTATGTTTCGGAACGAAAAAAATGAGCAAAAGAAGAAAAGTGGCCCGAAACAAATGAAAATGTTTGATTTTGTGCTCCAAAAATAGGCACAGCCGAGCAGTCTTGCTGCCCCCTTCGTTGATCTCTCGAAGACCTTTCCAATGGTATGTTGTGCACCGCATAACTCCTTACGGGTCAAAAGTTATAGGCACCGGAGCGATAGAGACCTGGTCACAAGCCGCACGCCCTCGGTTTGCGAGCCCAGCCTCTACATGAATTGAAGGTTTCTTGCCCAAGGTGCTGTGGGATTCTGTAATAGAAATGTGGACGATAAAGCATCTTGGCAGCCTAACGGTGGAAAAAAAATTTAAAAGGGGGGTGCAACACGAGGAATAACCAGGGGGTCGCCCATCTTAGTACTACTCTCACCCAAGCATGCTTAACTTCAGAGTTCTGATGGGATTCGGTGCATTAGTGCTAGTATGATCGCACCCGTCCTGTTGAGCGCATAAATCCCTTATGTGTTGACGGTTCACAGTCCCAGCCCAGGGAGATGACCCATTCAAAATGCCTAGTGGGCTTAACAGCAACCCATTCACTTCAACAACACAGCAACCTCGCAAGACCTGATATCAACACGTTGTAGGGCCCTCTAATGTCCTGCGAGTTAGGTTGTTGTCCTTTTAATAGCTCACGACGTACGATCCGAGACGGAAAAACTGAGCAAAAAAAGAAAAGTGACCCAAAACTGATGAAAACGTTAGATTTTGGGCTCTGAATACATGCGTAGCTGAGAAGGCTTGCTCTCCCTATCATAGAGATGTTGGAGAGCTTTCAAACGGTATGCTGTGCACCGCGTAACTCCTTACGGATCAAAACTTATGGCACTAGAGCGACGGAGACCTGGTCACAAGCCCCATGCCTTCGGTTTGCGTGCCCAGCCTCCACGTGAAGAGAAGTCATCTTGCCCAAGGTGCCGTGGTATTCGGTAATAGAAATGTGGTGGATAAAGCATCTTGGCAACCCTAACCAGGGCAAAAAAAATTGAAAAGGGAGGTGCAACACGAGGACTTCCCAGGGGGTCATCCATCCTAGTACTACTCTCGCCTAAGCACGCATAACTTCGGAGTTCTGATGGGATCCGGTGCATTAGTACTGGTATGATTGCACCCGTCATGTTAAGGGTACAAATCCTTTATATGTTGACGGTTCACAGTCCCAGCCTAGTGAGATGGCCCATTCAAAAGGCCCAATGGGCTTAACGACAACACATCCACTTCAACAACGCAGCATCCTCGCAAGACATGATATCGACGCATTGTAGGGCCCTCTAATTTCCCGTGAGTTAGGTTGTCGTCTTTTTAACAACTCACAACGTACGATCCGGGATGAAAAAACCGAGAAAAAGAAGAAAAATGGCCCAAAACTGAGGATAACGTTCAATTTTATGCTCCGAAAATAGGCATAGCCGAGCAGGCTTGCTACCCCCATTGTAGAGCTCCCGGAGATCTTTCCAACGGTATGCTGTGCACAGCGTAACTCCTTACAGATCAAAAGTAATGGGCACCAAAATGACGGAGACCTGGTCACAAGCCCCACGCCCCCGGTTTGCGTGCCCAGCCTCTACGTGAAGTGAAGTTGTCTTGCCCAAGGTGCCGAGGGATTCGGTAATAGAAATGTGGTGGATAAAGCATCTTGGCAACCCTAACTAGGGCATAAAAAATCAAAATGGGGGTTCAACACGCGGACTTCCCAGGGGGTCACCCATCCTAGTAATACTCTCGCCTAAGCACGCTTAACTTCGGAGTTCTGATGGGATCCGGTGCATTAGTGATGGTATGATCACACCCATCATGTTGAGGGCACAAATACTTTATGTGTTGACAGTTCACAATCCCAACCTAGAGAGATGGACCATTCAAAAGGCCCAATGGGCTTAACGACAACCCATCCACTTCAACAACGTAGCAACCTCGCAAGACCTAATATCGATGCGATGTAGGGCCCTCTAGTGTCCCGTGAGTTAGGTTGTCTTCCTTTTAACAGCTCACGACGTACGATCTGGGATGAAAAAACTGAGCAAAAGAAGAAAAGTGGCCCGAAACAAAAGAAAACGTTCAATTTTTGGCTCCAAAAATAGGTACTGCTGAGCAGGCTTGCTGCTTCCTTCGTTGATCTCTCGGAGACATTTTCAACGGTATGCTGTGCGCCGCATAACTCCTTACGGATCAAAAGTTATGGGCAACGGAGCGATGGAGACCTGATCACAAGACGCACACCCTCGGTTTTGGCAGCCCAGCCTCTACGTGAAGAGAAGTTTTCTTGCCCAAGGTGCCGTGGGATTCTGTAATAGAAATGTGGCGGATAAAGCATCTTGGCAAGCCTAACCGTGGAAAAAAGTTTAAAAGGGGGGTGCAACACGAGGAATAACCAGAGGGTCACCCATATTAGTACTACTCTCGCCCAAGCACGCTTAACTTCAGACTTATGATGGGATTCGGTGCATTAGTGCTGGTATGATCGCACCCGTCATGTTGAGCGCATAAATCCCTTACGTGTTGACGGTTCACAGTCCCAGCCTAAAGAGATGTCCCATTCAAAAGGCCCAATGGGCTTAACGACAACCCATCCATTTCAAAAATGCACCATCCTCGCAATACGTGATATCGACATATTGTTGGGCCCTCTAACTTCCCGTGATTTAGGTTGTCATCCTTTTAATAGATCACAACGTACGAGCCGGGAGAAAAAAAATCTAGCAAAAGAAGAAAAGTGGCCCAAAACTGAGCATAACGTTCAATTTTGGGCTCTGAAAAAAGGCATAGCCGAGAAGGCTTGCTGCCCCAGTCGTAGAGCTCTCAGAGAGCTTTCCAACGGTATGCTGTGCGCCGCGTAACTCCTTACGGATAAAAAGTTATGGGCACCAAAACGACGGAGACCTGGTCACAAGCCCCACGCCCCCGGTTTGGTGGCCCAGCCCCTACGTGAAGCGAAGTTGTCTTGCCCAAGGTGCCGAGGGATTCGGTAATAGAAATGTGGTGGATAAAGCATTTTGGCAACCCTAACCGGGGCATAAAAAATCGAAAAGGGGGGTGCAACACGAGGACTTCCCAGGGGGCCACCAATCCTAGGACCACTCTCGCCCAAGCACGGTTAACTTCAGAGTTTTGATGAGATCCAGTACATTAGTACTGGTATGATCGCACCCGTCATGTTGAGCGTACAAATCCCTTATGTGTTGACAGTTCACAGTCCCAGCCCAGAGAGATGGCCCATTTAAAAGGCCCAATGGGCTTAACAACATCCCATCCGCTTCAACAACGTAGCATCCTCACAAGACATGATATCGACGTGATGTAGGGCCCTCTAATGTCCCACGAGTTAGGTTGTCGTCCTTTTTGCGGCTCACGACTTACGATCCGGGATAGAAAAATAGCGCAAAAGAAGAAAAGTGTCCCAAAATTGATGAAAATGTTCGATTTTGGGCTCCAAAAATAGGCGCAGCAAGGCAAGCTTGCTGCCCCCATCGTAGAGCTCTCAAAAGGGCATTCTAACGGTATGCTGTGCATCGCATAACTCCTTACGGATTAAAAGTTATGGGCACCGGAGCGATGAAGACCAGGTCACAAGCCCCACACCCTTGGTTTGCGGGTCCAGCATCTACGTGAATCGAAGTTGTCTTGCCCAAGGTACCGTGGGATTCGGTTATAGAAATGTGGTGGATAAAGCATCTTGGCAACCCTAACCGGGGCAAAAAATTTGAAAAGAGCGGTGCAACATGAGGACATCCTAAGGGGTCACCTGTCCTAGTACTACTTTCGCCCAAGCACGCTTAACTTCGGAGTTCTTATGGGATCTGGTGCATTAGTGCTGGTATGATCGCACCCATCATGTTGGGGGCACAAATCCTTTATGTGTTCACGGATCACAATTCCAGCCTAAAAAGATGGCCCATTCAAAAGGCCCAATGGGCTTAACGACAACCCATCCACTTCAACAACGCAGCATCCTTGCAAGACGTGATATCGACACGTTGTAGGGCCCTCTAATGGCCCGCGAGTTAGGTTGTCGTCCTTTTAACAGCTCATGGCGTATGATCCGAGACTGAAAAATAGAGCAAAAGAATAAAAGCGGCCCGAAACTGATGAAAACATTCAATTTTGGGCTCATAAATGGGTACAGCCAAGTACGCTTGCTACCCCCATCGTAGAGCTCTCGGAGAGCTTTCCAACGGTATGCTATGTGCCGCATAACTCCTTACGGATCAAAAGTTATAGGCACCGGAGCGACGGAGACCATGTCACAAGCCCAACGCCCTCGGTTTGAGAGCCCAGCCTCTACGTGAAGCGAAGTTTTCTTGCCCAAGGTACCGTGGGATTCGGTAATAGAAATGTAGTGGATAAAGCATCTTGGCAAGGCTAACTGGGGAAAAAAATTTTAAAAGGGTGGTGCAACACGAGGAATAACCTGGGGGTCACCCAAGCACGCTTAACTTCGGAGTTCCGATAGGATTCGGAGCATTTTTGCTGGTATGATCGCACCTATCATGTTGAGCGCATAAATCCCTTTTGTGTTGACTGTTCACAGTCCCAGCCCAGAGAGATGGCACAATCAAAAGGCCCAATGGGCTTGATGACAACCCGTCCACTTCAATAACGTAGCATCCTCGCAAGATGTGATATCCATGCGTTGTAGGGCCCTCTAATGTCCCGTGAGTTAGGTTGTCGTCCTTTTAATAGCTCACGACGTACGATCTGGGATGGAAAAACTGAGCAAAAGAAAAAAAGTAGCCCGGAATTGATGAAAACGTTCAATTTTGGGCTCCAAAAATAGGCGCAATTGAGCAAGCTTGCTGACCCCGTCGTAGAGCTCTCGGAGAGCTTTCCAACGGTATGCTTAGCACCACGTAACTCCTTACGGATCAATAGTTACGGGCACCGGACCGACGGAGACCTGGTCACAAGCCCTACGCCATCGGTTTGTGGGCCCAGCCTTTACGTGAAGAGAAGTTGTCTTGCCCAAGGTGCAATGGGATTCGGTAATAGAAATATGGTGGATAAAGCATATTGGCAACCCTAACCAAGGCAAAAAAAATTGAAAAGGGGGTGCAAAACGAGGACTTCCTAGGGGGTCAGCCATCCTAGTACTACTATCTCCCAAGCATGCTTAACTTCGGAGTTCTGATGGGATCCGATGCATTAGTGCTAGTATGATCGCACCCGTCATGTTGAGGGCACAAATCCTTTATGTGTTGACAGTTCACAGTCCCAGCCTAGAGAGATGACCCATTCAAAAGGCCCAATGGGCTTAACCACAACCCATCCACTTCAACAACGCAGCATCCTCGCAAGACGTGATATCGACGAAATGTAGGGCCCTCTAATATCCTTCGGGTTAGGTTGTCATCCTTTTAACAGCTCACGACGTACGATCCGGGATGGAAAAACCGAGCAAAAGAAGAAAAGTGGCGCGAAACTAATGAAAACGTTGGATTTTGGGCTCCGAAAATAGGTGCAGCCTAGTAGGCTTGCTGCTTCTGTAGTAGAGGTCTCGGAGAGCTTTCCAACGGTATGTTGTGCGCCGTGTAACTCCTTAAGGATCAAAAGTTATAGGCACTGGAGCGACGAAGACCTAGTCACAAGCCCCACGCCCTCGGTTTGCGGGCCCAACCTCTATGTGGAGAGAAGTTATCTTGCCCAAGGTGCCATGGTATTCGGTAATAGAAATATGGTGGATAAAGCATCTTGGCAACCCTAACCGGGGAAAAAAAATTTGAAAAGGGGGGTGCAACACGAGGACTTCCTAGGGAGTCACCCATTCTAGTACTACTCTCGCCTAAACACACTTAACTTCGGAGTTCTGATGGGATCCGGTCCATTAGCGCTGGTATGATTGCATCCGTCATGTTGAGGGCACAAATCCTTTATGTGTTGACGGTTCACAGTCTAAGCCTTGAGAGATCGCCCATTGAAAAGGCCCAATGAGCTTAACGATAACCCATCCACTTCAACAACGCAGAATCCTCGCAAGACGTGATATCGATGCATTGTAGGGCCCTCTAATTTCCCCCGAGTTAGGTTTCCATCCTTATAACAGCTCACGACGTACGATACAGGACGGAAAAACTGAGCAAAATAATAAAAGTGGCCCAAAACTGAGGAAAACATTCGATTTTGGGCTTCGAAAATAGGCACAGCCTAGCAGGCTTGCTACCCGCGACATAGAGCTCTCGGAGAGCTTTCCAACGATATGTTGTGCGCCACGTAACTCCTTACGGATCAAAAGTTATGGGCATCGGAGCGACGAAGACCTGGTCACAAGCCCCACCACCTCGGATTGTGGGCCCAGCGTCTACGTGAAGAGAAATTGTCTTGCCCAAGGTGCCGTGGGATTTGGTAATAGAAATGTGGTGGATAAAGCATCATGACAACCCTATCCGGGGCAAAAAAAATTGAAAAGGGGGGTACAACACGAGGACTTCCTTAGGGGTCACGTATCCTAGTACTACTTTCGCCCAAGCATGCTTAACTTTGGAGTTCTGATGG
This sequence comes from Ehretia macrophylla, assembly GCA_037974665.1. Lineage (NCBI taxonomy): Eukaryota > Viridiplantae > Streptophyta > Magnoliopsida > Boraginales > Ehretiaceae > Ehretia > Ehretia macrophylla. The sequence continues at coordinate 15,506,061 of CM075764.1, read as the reverse complement.
GATCTGGTGCACTAGTGCTGGTATGATCACACCCGTCATGTTAAGGGCATAAATCCTTTGAGTATTGACAACGGTATGCTGTGTGACGCGTAACTCCTTACAGATCAAAAGTTATAGGCACCGGAACGACGGAGACCTAGTCACAAGCAACATGCCCTCGGTTTGCGGGCCTAGCCTCTACATGAAGAGAAGTTGTCTTGCCCAATGTACCGTGGGATTTGGTAAATGAAATGTGGTGGATAAAGCATCTTGTCAACCCTAACCGGGGCAAAAAAAAATTGAAAAAGGAGGTGCAACATGAGGACATCCCAAGGGGTCAGCCATCCTAGTACTACTCTCGCCCAAGCACGCTTTACTTCGGAGTTCTGATGAGATCCGGAGCATTACTGCTGGTTTGACAGCACCTGTCATGTTGAGGGCACAAATCCTTTATGTGTTGACGGTTCACAGTCCCAACCTAGAGAGATGGCCCATTCAAAAGGCCTAATGGGCTTAACGACAACCCATCTACTTCAACAACACAGCATCCTCACAAGACGTGATATCGACGAGTTGTAGGGCCCTCTAATTTCCCACGAGTTAGGTTGTCGTCCTTTTAACAGCTCACGACGTACGATCCAGGACTGAAAAACCAAGCAAAACAAGAAAAGTAGCCCAAAACTGATAAAAACATCCGATTTTGGGCTCCAAGCACGGGGACAGCAAAGTAGGCTTGCTGCCCCTGCCGTAGAGCTCTCGGAGAGCTTTCCAACGGTCTGCTGTACGCCACGTAACTCCTTACAGATAAAAAGTTATGGGCACCGGAGCGACGGGGACCTAGTCATAAGCCCTATGCCCTCGGTTTGCGGGCCCAACCTTTACGTGAAGTGAAGTTGTCTTGCCCAAGGTGCCGTGGGATTCGGTAATAGAAATGTAGTGGATAAAGCATCTTGGCAAGCCCAACCGGGGCAAAGAAAATTTAAAAGGTGGGTGCAACACGAGGACTTCACAATCCCAGCCAAGAGAGATGACCCATTCAAAAGACCCAATGGGCTTAACGACAACCCATCCACTTCAACAACGTTGCATCCTCGATAGACGTGATATCAACACGTTGTAGGGCCCTCTAATGTCCTGCGAGTTAGGTTGTCGTCCTTTTAACAGCTCACAATGTACGATCCGGGACAGAAAAACAGAGTAAAAGAAGAAAAGTGGCCCAAAACTGATGAAAACGTTCAATTTTGGGCTCCAAAAATTAGCACAGCCGATCAAGCTTGCTACCCCCGTCGTAGAGCTCTCGGAGAGCTCTCCAACGGTATGCTGTGCACCGCGTAACTCTGTACGGATCAAAAGTTAAGGGCACCAGAGCGACGGAGACCTGGTCATAAGCCCAACGCCCTCGGTTTGCGGGCCCAGCCTCTACATGAAGCGAAATTGTCTTTCCCAAGGTTCCGTGGGAATCGGTAATAGAAATGTGGTGGATAATGAATCTTGGCAACCCTAACTGGGGCAAAAAAAAATTGAAAATGGGGGTGCAACACGAGGACTTCCCTGGGGGTCACCTATCCTAGTACTACTCTCGCCCAAGCATGCTTAACTTCAGAGTTCTGATGGGATCCGGTGCATTAGTGCTGGTATGATCGCACCCGTCATGGTGTGGGCACAAATCCTTTATGTGTTGACGGTTCACAATCCCAGCCCAGAGAGATCGCCCATTCGAAAGGCCCAATAGGCTTAATGAGAACCCATCAACTTTAGCAACGTAGCATCCTCGCAAGACGTGATGTCGACGCGTTGTACGGTCCTCTAATGTCCCGCAAGTTAGGTTGACATCCTTTTAACAGCTGACGCCGTACGATCCGAGACGGAAAAACCGAGCAAATGAAGAAAAGTGGCCCAAAACTAAAGAAAATGTTCGATTTTGGGTTCCAAAAACAAGCACAGTCGAGCAGGCTTGCTGCCCCCATCGTACAGGTCCTGAAGAGCTTTCCAACGGTATGCTGTGCAGCGCGTAACTCCTTACAGATCAAAAGTTATGGGCACCGGAGAGACGGAGACTTGGTCACAAGCCCCACGCCCTCGGGTTGCCGTCTTAGCCTCTACGTGAAGAGAAGTTGTCTTGCCCAAGGTGCCGTGGGATTCGGTAATAGAAATGTGGTGGATAAAGAATCTTGGCAACCCTAATCGGGGCAAAAATAATTGAAAATGGGGGAGCAACACGAGAACTTCCCAAGAGGTCATCCATCCTAGTACTACTCTCGCCCAAGCACGTTTAACTACGAAATTCTGATGGGATCCGGTGCATTAGTGCTAGTATAATCATACCTATCATGTAGAGGGCACAAATCCTTTACGTGTTGACGGTTCACAGTCCCAGCCTAGAGAGATGGCCCATTCAAAAGGCCCAATGGGCTTAACGACAACCTATCCACTTCAACAACGCAGCATCCTCGCCAGAAGTGATATCGACGCATTGTAGGGCTATGTAATGTCCCGCGAGTTTGGTTGTCGTCCTTTTAATAGCTCATGACGTACGATCCGGGATGAAAAAACAGAGCAAAAGAAGAAAAGTGGCCCGAAACTGATGAAAACGTTCAATTTTGGGCTGAAAAATGAACACAATCGAGCAGGCTTGCTGCCCCGTCTTAGAGCTCTTGGTGAGCTTTCCAACGGTATGCTGTGCACCGCGTAACTCCATAAATATCAAAAGTTATGGGCACCGAAGCGACGGAGACCTGGTCACAAGCCTCACGCCCTCGGTTTGCGGGCCTGGCCTCTACGTGAAGCAAAGTTGTCTTGCCTAAGGTACCGTGGGATTCAGTCATAGAAATGTGGTCAATAAAGCATCTTGGCAACCCTAACCGGGGTAAAAAAATTTGAAAAGGGGGGTGCAACACGAGGACTTCCCAAGAGGTCACCCATCTTAGTACTACTCTCGCCCAAGCACGCTTAACTTCGGAGTTCTGATGGGATCCGGTGTATTAGTGCTGGTATGATCGCACACGTCATGTTAAAGGCACAAATCCTTTATGTTTTGACGGTTCATAGTCTCAGTCTAGAGAGATGGGCCATTCAAAAGGCCCAATGGGCTTAACGACAATCCATCCACTTCAACAATGCGGCATCCTCGCAAGATGTGATATCAACGCATTGTAGGGCCCTCTATTGTCACGCGAGTAAGGTTGTCGTCCTTTTAACAGCTCACGACGTATGATCCGGGATGGAAAAATCGAGCAAAAGAAGAAAACTAGCCTGAAATTTATGAAAACGGTCGATTTTGGGCACCAAAAATAGGCGCAGCAGAGCAGGCTTGCTACCCCCATCGTAGAGCTCTCGGAGGGCTTTCCAACGGTATCCTGTGCGCCACGTAACTCTTTACGGATCAAAAGTTATCAGCACTGGAGCAACGGAGACCTGGTCACAAGCCCCACGCCCCCGATTTGCGGGCCCAGCCTCTACGTGAAGCGAAGTTGTCTTGCCCAAGGTACCGTGGGATTCAGTAATAGTAATGTGGAGGATAAAGCATCTTGGCACCCCTAACCGGGGAAAAAAAAATTGAAAAGGGGGGTGTAACACGAGGACTTCCCAGGAAGTGACCCATCCTAGTACTACTCTCGCCCAAGCATGCTTAACTTTGGAGTTCTGATGGGATTCGGTGCATTATTGCTGGTATGATCGCACCCGTCATGTTGTGGGCACAAATCCTTTATGTGTTGATAGTTCACAGTTCCAGCCTAGAGAGATGACCCATTCAAAAGGCCCAATGGTCTTAATGACAACCTATCCACTTCTACAACGCAGCATCCTCGCTAAACATGATATAGACACGTTGTAGGGCCCTCTAATGTCCTGCGAGTTAGGTTGTCGTCCTTTTAACAGCTCATGACGTACGATCCGGGACAGAAAAACAGAGGAAAAGAAGAAAAGTGGCCCAAAACTGATGAAAACGTTCGATTTGAGGCTCCAAAAATGGGCGCAGCCGAGCAGGCTTGCTGCCCCCGTCATAGAGCTCTCAAGGATCTTTCCAACGGTGTGTTGTGCACCGCGTAACTCATAACGGATCAAAAGTTAAGGGCACCGGAGCAACGGAGACTTGGTCACAAGCCCCACGCCCTCGGTTAGCGGGCCCAGCCTCTATGTGAAGCGAAGTTGTCTTTCCCAAGGTGCCGTGAGATTCGGTAATAGAAATGTGGTGGATAAAGTATCTTGGCACGCCTAACCGGGGCAAAAAATTTGAAAAAGGGGGTGCAACACGAGGACTTCCCAGGGGTTCACCCATCCTAATACTACTCCCGCCCAAGCACGCTTAATTTCGGTGTTCTGATGGGATTCGATTCATTAGTGCTGGTATGATCGCACCCGTCATGTTGAGAGCACAAATCCTTTATGTGTTGACAGTTCACAGTCTCAACCTAGATAGATGGCCCATTCAAAAGGCCCAATGGGCTTAACGACAACCCATCCACTTCAACAATGCAGCATCCTCGCAAGAGGTGATATCGATGCATTGTAGGGCCTTCTAATGTCCCGCAAGTTAGGTTGTCATCCTTTTAACAACTCACGACATACGATTCGGGAAGGAAAAACAGAGAAAAAGAAGAAAAATGGCCCAAAATTGATGAAAACGTTCAATTTTAGGCTCTAAAAATAGGCTCAGCCAAGCAAGCTTGCTGCCCCCATGTAGAGCTCTCGGAGAGCTTTCCAACGGTATGATGTGCGCCACGTAACTCCTTACAGATCAAAAGTTATGGACACCAGAGCGACGGAGACCTGGTCACAAGCCCTACCCCCTCAGATTGCGGGCCCAGCCTTTACGTGAAGCGAAGTTGTCTTGCCCAAGGTGCCGTGGGATTCGGTTACAGAAATGTGGTGCATAAAGCATCTTGGCAACCCTAACCTGGGCAAAAAAAATTGAAAAGCGAGGTGCAACACGAGGACTTCACAGGAGGTCACCCATCCTAGTACTACTCTCGCCCAAGCACACTTAACTTCGGAGTTCTTATGGGATCCGGTGCATTAGTGCTGGTATGATCGCACCCGTCAAGCTGAGGGCACAAATCCTTTATGTGTTGAGGTTTCACAGTCCTAGCCTAGAGAGATGGCCCATTGAAAATGCCCATTGGGCTTAACGACAACACATCCAATTCAACAACGCAGCATCATCGCAAGACGTGATATCAACGCATTGTAGGACCTTCTAATGTCCCGCGAGTCGGGTTGTCTTCCTTTTAACAGCTCACAACATAGATCCGGGATGGAAAAACAGAGAAAAGCATAAAAGTGGCCCGCAACTAATGAAAACATATGATTTTGGGCTCCAAAATCAGGCGCAGCCGAGCAAGTTTGTTGTCCCCTTCGTAGAGCTCTCGGAGAGCTTTCCAACGGTATGCTGTGTGTCGCGTAACTCCTTACGGATCAAAAGTTATGGGCACCAGAGCGACGGAGACCTGGTCACAAGCCCGACGCCCTCGGATTGCGGGCCCAACCTCTACGTGAAGCGAAGTTGTCTTGCCCAAGGTGCCGTGGGATTCGGTTATAGAAATGTGGTGCATAAACCATCTTGGCAACCCTAACCGGGGCAAAAAAAATTGAAAAGGGGGGTGCAACACGAGGACTTCACAGGAGGTCACCCATCCTAGTACTACTCTCGCCCAAGCACGCTTAACTTTTGAGTTCTTATGGGATCCGTTGCATTAGTGCTGGTATGATCACACCCGTCATGTTGAGTCCACAAATCCTTTATGTGTTGATGATTCACAGTTCCAACCTAGAGAGATGGCCCATTGAAAATGCCCATTGGGCTTAACGACAACCCATCCACTTCAAAAACGTAGCATCATTGCAAGACGTGAAATCGATGTATTGTCGGGCCTTCTAATGTCCCACGAGTTGGGTTGTTATCCTTTTAATAGCTCATGACGTAGATCCGGGACGGAAAAACAGAGAAAAGTAGAAAAGTGGCCCGAAACTGATGAAAACATTAGATTTTGGGCTCCAAAATTCGGCGTAGCCGAGCAGGCTTGCTGCCCCCGTCATAGAGCTCTCGGAGAGCTTTCCAACGGTATGTTGTGCGCCGTGTAACTCCTTACGGATCAAAAGTTATTGGTAGCGGAACGACAGGGACTTGGTCACAAGACCCATGCCCCCAATTTGCCGACCCAGCCTCTACGTGAAGCGAAGTTGTCTTGCCCAAGGTGCCGTGGGATTCGGTTTTAGAAATGTGGTGGATAAAGCATCTTGGCAACCCTAACTGGGGCAAAAATGATTGAAAATTGGGGTGCAAGACGAGGACTGCATAGGAGGTCGCCCATCCTAGTACTACTCATGCCCAAGCACGCTTAACTTTGTTGTTCGGATGGGATCCGGTGCATTAGTGCTAGTATGATGGCACCTATCATGTTGAGGGCACAAATCCTTTATGTGTTGACGATTCACAGTCCCAGCCTAGAGAGATGGCCCATTGAAAATGCCCAATGGGCTTAACGACAACCCATCCACTTCAACAATTCAGCATCCTTGCAAGACATGATATTGACGCGTTGTAGGTCCCTCTAATGTCTCGCGAGTTAGGTTGTCGTCCTTTTAACAGCTCACGATGTACGATCTGGGACGGAAAAATAGAGCAAAAGAAATAAAGTGGCCCAAAAATGATGAAAACATTCAATTTTGGGCTACAAAAAAGGGCGCAACCGAGCAGGCTGGCTGCCCCCATCGTAGAGCTCTCGGAGAGCTTTCCAATGGTATGTTGTGCGCCGTGTTACTCCTTACGTATCAAAAGTTATGCGCACCGGAATGACGGAGATCTAGTCACAAGCCCCACGAGCCCGGTTTGCGGGCCCAGCCTTTATGTGAAGCGAAGTTGTCTTGCCCAAGGTGTCGTGGGATTCGGTAATAGAAATGTGGTGGATAAAACATCTTGGCAACCTTAACCGGGGCAAAAAAAATTGAAAAGGGGGGTGCAACACGAGGACTTCCGAGGGGGTCACCCATCCTAGTACTACTCTCACCGAAGCATGCTTAACTTCGTAGTTTTGATGGGATCCAGTGCATTAGTGCTAGTATGATCACACCCATCATGTTGAGCACACAAATCCCTTATGTGTTGACGGCTCACAGTCCCAGCCTAGAGAGATGGCCATTCAAAAGGCCCAATGGGCTTAACGACAACCCATTCGCTTCAACAACACAACATCCTCGTAAGACATGATATCAATCCATTGTGGGGCCCTCTAATGTCCTGCGAGCTAGATTGTCGTCCTTTTAACAACTCACGACGTACGATCCAGGACAAAAAACAGAGCAAAAGAAGAAATGTGGCCCAAAAATGATGAAAAATGTTCTATTTTGGGCTCCGAAAATATGCGCAACTGAGCAAGCTTGCTACCCAGGTCGTAGAGCTCTCGGAGAGCTTTCCAACGGTATGCTGTGCACCGCGTAACTCCTTGCGAATCAAAAGTTATGGGCACTGGAACGATAGAGACCTGGTCACAAGCCCCACGCCCTCAGTTTGCGGGCCCAGCCACGTAAGACGTGAAATTGACGCGTTGTAGGGCCCTCTAATGTCCCACGAGTTAGCTTCTCCTCCTTTTAACAGCTCACGACGTACGATCCGGGACGGAAAAATAGAGCAAATGAAGAAAAGTGGCCCGAAACTGATAAAATGTTCGATTTTGGGCTCTGAAAACAGTCGCAGCTGGGTAGGCTAGCTACCCCTGTCGTAGAGCTCTTAGAGACCTTTTCAACAGTATGTTGTGCACCACGTAACTCCTTACGGATCAAAAGTTATGGGCACCAGAGCGACGAAGACTTGGTCACAAGCCCCATGCCCTCAGTTTGCGGGCCCAGCCTCTACGTGAATCGAAGTTATCTTGACCAAGGTACCGTGGGAATCGGTTATAGAAATGTGGTGGATAAAACAACTTGGCAACCCTAACCGGGGCAAAAAAAATTGAAAAGGGGGGTGTAACACAAGGACTTCCCAGGGGGTCGCCCATCCTAGTACTACTCTCGCCGAAGCACGCTTAACTTCGGAGTTCTGATGGGATCTGGTGCATTAGTGCCGGTATGATCACACACGTCATGTTGAGGGCACATATCCTTTATGTGTTGACGATTCACAGTCCCAACCTTGAGAGATGACCTATTGAAAAGTCCCAATGGGCTTAACGACAACCCATCCACTTCAACAATACAGCATCCTCGCAAGATGTGATATCCACGCATTGTAGGGCCCTTTAATGTCCCGTGAGTTAGGTTGTCGTCCTTTTAACAGCTCACGACTTACGATCCAGGACGGAAAAATAGAGCAAAATAATAAAAGTGGCCCAAAACTGATGAAAACATTCAATTTTGGGCTCTGAAAACAGGCGCAACCAAGCAAGCTTGCAGCCCCCTTCGTAGAGCACTCGGAAAGATTTCCAACGGTATGCTATGTGCCACATAACACCTTACGGATCAAAAGTTATGGGCACCGGAACGACGAAGACCTGGTCACAAGCCCCACGCCCCCAGTTTGCGGGCCTAGCCTCTACGTGAAGTGAAGTTGTCTTGCCCCAGGAGACGAGGGATTTGGTAATAGAAATGTGGTTGATTAAGCATCTTGGAAACCTTAACCGGTGCAAAAAAAAAATTGAAAAGGGGGGTGCAACACGAGGACTTCACAGGGGGTCACCTATCCTAGTATTTCTCTCGCCCAAGGACGTTTAACTTTGGAGTTCTTATGGAATCCAGTGCATTAGTTCTGGTATGATCGCACCCGTCAAGTTGAGCGCACAAACCCCTTATGTGTTGGCAGTTCACAGTCCCAGTCCAGAGAGATAACCCATTCAAAAGGCCCAATGGGCTTAACGACAACCCATCCGCTTCAACAATGCGGCATCCTCGCAAGACGTTATATCGACGCGTTGTAGGCCCTTCTAATGACCCGCGAGTTGGGTTGTTATCCTTTTAACAGCTCACGACGTAGATCCGGGACGGAAAAATAGAGGAAAGAAGAAAAGTGGCCCGAAACTGATGAAAACATTAGATTTTGGGCTCCAAAATTCGGCGTAGCCGAGCAGGCTTGCTGCCCCCGTCATAGAGCTCTCGGAGACCTTTTCAACGGTATGTTGTGCGCCACGAAACTCCTTACGGATCAAAAGTTATGGGCACCGGAAAGACAGGGACCTGGTCACAAGACCCATGCCCCCGGTTTGCCGACCCAGCCTCTACGTGAAGCGAAGTTGTCTTGCCCATGGTGCCGTTGGATTTGGTTTTAGAAATGTGGTGGATAAAGCATCTTGGCAAACCTAATCGGGGCAAAAATGATTGAAAAGTGGGGTGCAACACGAGGACTGCATAGGAGGTCGCCCATCCTAGTACTACTCATGCCCAAGCACGCTTAACTTTGTTGTTCGGATGGGATCCGGTGCATTAGTGCTAGTATGATGGCACCTATCATGTTGAGGGCACAAATCCTTTATGTGTTGACGATTCACAGTCCTAACCTAGAGAGATGGCCCATTGAAAATGCCCAATGGGCTTAACGACAACCCATCCACTTCAACAACGCAGCATCCTTACAATACATGATATTGACGCGTTGTAGGTCCCTCTAATGTCTGACGATTTAGATTGTCGTCCTTTTAACAGCTCACGATGTACGATCTGGGACGGAAAAAAAGGGTAAAATAAATAAAGTGGCCCAAAAATGATGAAAACATTCAATTCTCAGCTACAAAAATGGGCGTAACCGAGCAGGCTGGCTGCCCCCATCATAGAGCTCTCGGAGAACTTTCCAACGGTATGTTGTGCGCTGTGTTACTCCTTACGGATCAAAAGTTATGCGCACCGGAATGACGGAGATCTAGTCACAAGCCCCACGAGCCCGGTTTGCGGGCCCAGCCTTTATGTGAAGCGAAGTTGTCTTGCCCAAGGTGTCGTGGGATTCGGTAATAGAAATGTGGTGGATAAAACATCTTGGCAACCTTAACCGGGGCAAAAAAAATTGAAAAGGGGGGTGCAACACGAGGACTTCCGAGGGGGTCACCCATCCTAGTACTACTCTCACCGAAGCATGCTTAACTTCGGAGTTCTGATGGGATCCAGTGCATTAGTGCTGGTATGATCACACCCATCATGTTGAGCACACAAATCCCTTATGTGTTAACGGCTCACAGTCCCAGCCTAGAGAGATGGCCCATTCAAAAGGCCCAATGGGCTTAACGAAAACCCATCCGCTTCAACAACACAACATCCTCGTAAGACATGATATCAACGCATTATGGGGCCCTCTAATGTCCCGCGAGCTAGATTGTCGTCCTTTTAACAACTCACGACGTACGATCCGGGATGAAAAAACAGAGTAAAAAAGAAATGTGGCCCAAAACTGATGAAAATGTTCTATTTTGGGCTCCGAAAATATGCGCAACTGAGCAAGCTTGCTACCTAGGTCGTAGAGCTCTCGGAGAGCTTTCCAACGGTATGCTGTGCACCACGTAACTCCTTGCGGATCAAAAGTTATGGGCACTGGAACGATGGAGACCTGGTCATAAGCCCCACTCCCTCGGTTTGCGGGCCTAACCACGTAAGACGTGAAATTGACGCGTTGTAGGGCCCTCTAATATCCCATGAGTTAGCTTCTCCTCCTTTTAGCAGCTCACGATGTACGATCCGGGACGAAAAAACATAGCAAATGAAGAAAAGTGGCCCGAAACTGATAAAAATGTTTGATTTTGGGCACTAAAAACAGGCGCAGCTAGGTAGGCTTGCTACCCCCGTCGTAGAGCTCTCAGAGACCTTTTAAACGGTATGTTGTGCGCCACGTAACTCCTTACGGATCAAAAGTTATGGGCACTAGAGCGACGAAGACCTGGTCACAAGCCCCATGCCCTCGGTTTGCGGGCGCAGCCACTACGTGAATCGAAGTTATCTTGACAAAGGTGCCGTGGGAATCGGTTATAGAAATGTGGTGGATAAAGCAACTTGGCAACCCTAACCGGGGCAAAAAAAATTGAAAAGGGGGGTGCAACACGAGGACTTCCCAGGGGGTCACCCATCCTAGTACTACTCTCACTGAAGCACGCTTAACTTCGGAGTTCTGATGGGATCCGGTGCATTAGTGCCAGTATGATCACACACGTCATGTTGAGGGCACATATCCTTTATGTGTTGACGATTCACAGTCCCAACCTTGAGAGATGGCCTATTGAAAAGTCCCAATGGGCTTAATGACAACCCATCCACTTCAACAATACAGCATCCTCGCAAGACGTGATATCCACGCATTGTAAGGCCCTCTAATGTCCCGTGAGTTAGGTTGTCGTCCTTTTAACAGCTCATGACTTACGATTCGGGACGGAAAAACAGAGCAAAAGAAAAAAAGTGGCCCAAAACTAATGAAAACGTTCAATTTTCTCCGAAAATAGGCGCAGCCAAGCAAGCTTGCAGCCCCCGTCGTAGAGCACTCGGAAAGATTTCCAACGGTATGCTATGCGCCGCGTAACACCTTACGGATCAAAAGTTATGGGCACCAAAACGACGAAGACCTGGGCACAAGCCCCACGCCCCCGGTTTGCGGGCCCAGCCTCTACGTGAAGCGAAGTTGTCTTGCCCTAGGAGACGAGGGATTCGGTAATAGAAATGTGGTTGATAAAGCATCTTGGCAACCCTAACCGGTGCAAAAAAAAAAATGAAAAGGGGGGTGCAACACGAGGACTTCACAGGGGGTCACCCATCCTAGTACTACTCTCGCCCAAGCACGTTTAACTTTGGAGTTCTGATGGAATCCAGTGCATTAGTTCTGGTATGATCGTACCCGTCATGTTGAGTGCACAAATCCCTTATGTGTTGGCAGTTCACAGTCTCAGCCTAGAGAGATGGCCCATTCAAAAGGCCCAATGGGCTTAACGACAACCCATCCGCTTCAACGACGCAGCATGCTCGTAGGACATGATATCGACGAGTTGTAGGGCCTTCTAATGTCCCGCGAGTTAGGTTGTCATCCTTTTAATAGCTCACGACGTACGATCCGGGATGAAAAAATAGAGGAAAAGAAGAAAAGTGGCCCGAAACTGATGAAAACGTTCGATTTTGGGCTCTGAAAATAGGCGCAGCCGAGCAGGATTGCTATCCCCGTCATAGAGCTCTCAGAGACCTTTCCCACGGTATGTTGTGCGTCGCGTAACTCTTTACAAATCAAAAGTTATGGGCACCGGTGTGACGGAGACCTGATCACAAGCCTTGCGCCCTCGGTTTGCAGGCCCAGCCTCTACGTGAATCGAAGTTGTCTTACCCAAGGTGCCGTGGGATTCGGTTATAGAAATGTGGTGGATAAAACATCTTGGCAACTCTAACCGAGGCAAAAAAAATTGAAAATGTGGGTACAACACGAGGACTTCCCATGGGGTCACCCATCCTAGTACTACTCTCGCCCAAGCACGCTTAACTTCGGAGTTCTGATGGGATGCGGTGCATTAGTGCAGGTATGATCGCACCCGTCATGTTGAGGGCACAAGTCCTTTATGTGTTGACGATTCACAGTCCCAGCCTAGAGAGATGGCCCATTGAAAATGCCAAATGGGCTTAACGACAACCCCTCCACTTCAACAACGCAGCATCCTTGCAAGACATGATATTGACGCGTTGTAGGTCCCTCTAATGTCCCGCGAGTTAGGTTGTCGTCCTTTTAACAGCTCATGATGTACGATCTGGGACGGAAAAACAGAGTAAAAGAAATAAAGTGGCCCAAAAATGATGAAAACATGCAATTCTCAGCTACAAAAATGGGCGTAACCGAGCAGGCTGGCTGCCCCCATCATAGAGCTCTCGGAGAACTTTCCAACGGTATGTTGTGCGCTGTGTTACTCCTTACGGATCAAAAGTTATGCGCACCGGAATGACGGAGATCTAGTCACAAGCCCCACGAGCCCGGTTTGCGGGCCCAGCCTTTATGTGAAGCGAAGTTGTCTTGCCCAAGGTGTCGTGGGATTCGGTAATAGAAATGTGGTGGATAAAACATCTTGGCAACCTTAACCGGGGCAAAAAAAATTGAAAAGGGGGGTGCAACACGAGGACTTCCGAGGGGGTCACCCATCCTAGTACTACTCTCACCGAAGCATGCTTAACTTCGTAGTTTTGATGGGATCCAGTGCATTAGTGCTAGTATGATCACACCCATCATGTTGAGCACACAAATCCCTTATGTGTTGACGGCTCACAGTCCCAGCCTAGAGAGATGGCCATTCAAAAGGCCCAATGGGCTTAACGACAACCCATTCGCTTCAACAACACAACATCCTCGTAAGACATGATATCAATCCATTGTGGGGCCCTCTAATGTCCTGCGAGCTAGATTGTCGTCCTTTTAACAACTCACGACGTATGATCCGGGACAAAAAATAGAGTAAAAGAAGAAATGTGGCCCAAAAATGATGAAAAATGTTGTATTTTGGGCTCTGAAAATATGCGCAACTGAGCAAGCTTGCTGCCCAGGTCGTAGAGCTCTCGGAGAGCTTTCCAACGGTAAGCAGTGCACCGCGTAACTCCTTGCGAATCAAAAGTTATGGGCACTGGAACGATGGAGACCTGGTCACAAGCCCCACGCCCTCGTTTTGCCGGCCCAGCCACGTAAGATGTGAAATTGACGCGTTGTAGGGCCCTCTAATGTCCCATGAGTTAGCTTCTCCTCCTTTTAGCAGCTCACGATGTACGATCCGGGACGAAAAAACATAGCAAATGAAGAAAAGTGGCCCGAAACTGATAAAAATGTTTGATTTTGGGCACTGAAAACAGGCGCAGCTGGGTAGGATAGCTACCCCCGTCATAGAGCTCTCAGAGACCTTTTCAACGGTATGTTGTACGCCACGTAACTCATTACGAATCAAAAGTTATGGGCACCAGCGCGATGAAGACCTGGTCACAAGCCCCATGCCCTCGGTTTGCGGGCGCAGCCACTACGTGAATCGAAGTTATCTTGACAAAGGTGCCGTGGGAATCGGTTATAGAAATGTGGTGGATAAAGCAACTTGGCAACCCTAACCGGGGCAAAAAAAATTGAAAAGGGGGGTGCAACACGAGGACTTCCCTACGGGTCACCCATCCTAGTACTACTCTCCCCTAAGCACGCTTAACTTCGGAGTTCTGATGGGATCCGGTGCATTAGTGCCGGTATGATCACACACGTCATGTTGAGGGCACATATCCTTTATGTGTTGATGATTCACAGTCCCAACCTTGAGAGATGGCCTATTGAAAAGTCCCAATGGTCTTAACGACAACCCATCATCTTCAACAATACAGTATCCTCGCAAGATGTGATATCCACGCATTGTAGGGCCCTCTAATGTCCCGTGAGTTAGGTTGTCGTCCTTTTAACAGCTCACGACTTACGATACGGGACGGAAAAATAGAGCAAAAGAATAAAAGTAGCCCAAAACTGATGAAAACGTTCAATTTTGGGCTTCGAAAACAAGCGCAGCCAAGCAAGCTTGTAGCCCCCTTCGTAGAGCACTCGGAAATATTTCCAACGGTATGCTATGTGCCGCGTAACACCTTACGGATCAAAAGTTATGGGCACCGGAACGACGAAGACCTGGTCACAAGCCGCACGCCCCCGGTTTACGGGCCTAGCCTCTACGTGAAGCGAAATTGTCTTGCCCCAGGAGACGAGGGATTCGGTAATAGAAATGTGGTTAATTTAGCATCTTGGTAACCTTAACCGGTGCAAAAAAAAAATTGAAAAGGGGGGTGCAACACAAGGACTTCCCAGGGGGTCACCCATCCTAGTACTACTCTCGTCCAAGCACGCTTGACTTCGGAGTTTTGATGGGATCCGGTGTATTAGTACTGGTATGATCACACCCGTCATGTTGAGCGCACAAATCCCTTATGTGTTGACGGTTCAAAGTCCCAGCCCAGAAAGATGGCCCATTCAAAAGGCCCAATGGGATTAACGACAACTCATCCGCTTCAACAACGTAGCATCGTCGCAAGACATGATATCGACGTGTTGTAGGGCCTTCTAATGTCCTGCGAGTTAGGTTGTCATCCTTTTAACAGCTCACGACGTACGATCCGGGACGAAAAAATAGAGGAAAAGAAGAAAAGTGGCCCGAAACTGATGAAAACGTTCGATTTTGGGCTCTGAAAACAAGCGCAGCCGAGCAGGATTGCTATCCCCGTCGTAGAGCTCTCAGAGACCTTTCCCACGGTATGTTGTGCGTCACATAACTCTTTACAAATCAAAAGTTATGGGTACCGGTGCAACGGAGACCTGATCACAAGCCCTACGCCCTCGGTTTGCAGGCCCATCCTCTACGTGAATCGAAGTTGTCTTACCTAAGGTGCCGTGGGATTCGGTTATAGAAATGTCGTGGATAAAACATCTTGGCAACTCTAACCGGGGCAAAAAAAATTGAAAATGTGGGTGCAACACGAGGACTTCCCATGGGGTTACCCATCCTAGTACTACTCTCGCCCAAGCACGCTTAACTTCGGAGTTCTGATGGGATGCGGTGCATTAGTGCAGGTATGATCGCACCCGTCATGTTGAGGGCACAAGTCCTTTATGTGTTGATGATTGACAGTCCCAACCTAGAGAGATGACACATTGAAAAGGCCCAATGGGCTTAACAACAACCCATCCACTTCAACAACGCAGCATCCTCTCAAGACGTGATATCGACGCATTGTAGGGCCCTCTAATATCCCGCGACTTAGGTTGTCATCATTTTAACAGCTCACGATGTATGATCTGGCACGGAAAATTAGAACAAAATAAGAAAAGTGGCCCGAAACTGATGAAAATGTTTGATTTTGGGCTCCGAAAATAGGCGCGGCTGAGCAAACTTGCAGCCCCCATCGTAGAGCTCTCGGAGAGCTTTCCAACGGTATGCTGTACGCCGCGTAACACCTTACGGATCAAAAGTTATGGACACCAGAAAGACGGAGACCTGGTCATAAGCCCCACGCCCCCAGTTTGCGCGCCTAGCCTCTACGTGAAGCGAAGTTGTCTTGCCCAAGGTAACATGGGATTTGGTTATAGAAATGTGGTTGATAAAGCATCTTGGCAACCCTAACAGGGCAAAAAAATTTGAAAAGGGGGATCCAACACGAGGACTTCTGAGGGGGTCACCCATCCTAGTACTACTCTCGCCAGAGCACGCTTAACTTAAGAGTTCTGATAGGATCTGGTGCATTAGTGCTGGTATGATCACACCCATCATGTTGAGGGCATAAATCCTTTATGTGTTGACGATTCACAATCCCAGCCTAGAGAGATAGCCCATTGAAAAGGCCCAATGGGCTTAACGATAACCCATCCACTTCATCAATACAGCATCCTCGCAAGACGTGATATCGACGCGTTGTAGGGCCTTCTAATGTCCTGCGAGTACGATTGTCGTCCTTTTAACAACTCACGACGTACGATCCGGGACAAGGCAAAAAAAGAAAAGTGGCCCAAAACTGATGAAAACATTCGATTTTGGGCTCCAAAAACAGGTGCAGGCGAGTAGGCTTGGTGCCTCTGTCGTAGAGCTCTTGGAGATCTTTCCAACGATATGTTCTGCGCCGTGTAACTCCTTACGGATCAAACGTTATGGGCACCGGAGCGACGGAGACCTGGTCACAAGCCCCGTGCCCTCAGTTTGCGGGCCCAGCCTCTGCGTGAAGCGAAGTTGTCTTGCCCAAGGTGCCGTGGGATTTGGTTTTCGAAATGTGGTGGATAAAGCATCTTGGCAACCCTAATTAGGGCAAAAAAAAGTTAAAAAGGGGTGTGCAACACGAGGACTTCGTAGGGGGCCACGCATCCTAGTACTACTCTCGCCCAAGCACGCTTAACTTCGAAGTTGTGATGCGATCCGGTGCATTAGTGCTGGTATGATCGCACTTGTCATGTTGAGGGCACAAATCCTTTATGTGTTGACGATTCACAGTCCCAGCCTAGAGAGATGGCCCATTGAAAAGGCCCAATGGGCTTAACGATAACCCATCCACTTCAACAACGCAGCATCCTCGCAAGACGGGGTATCGACGCATTGTAGGGCCATCTAATGTCCCGCGAGTTAGGTTGTCGTCCTTTTAACTGCTCACAACGTACGATTCGGGGCAGAAAAACATAACAAAAGAAGAAAAGTAGCCCGAAACTGATGAAAATATTCAATTTTGGGCTCTAAAAACTGGTGCAGCTGAGCAGGCGCACTGCCCTCATAGTAGAGCTCCAGGAGAGCTTTCCAACGGTATGTTGTGCGCCGCATAAATCCTTACAGATCAAAAGTGATTGGCACCGGAGCGACGGACACCTGGTCACGAGCCCCACGCCCTCAGTTTGCGGGCCCAGCCACTACGTGAAGCGTAGTTGTCTTACTCAAGGTGCCATGGGATTCGGTAATAGAAATGTGGTGGATAAAGCATCTTGGCAAGCCTAACCGGGGTAAAAAAAATTGAAAATGGGGGTGCAACACGAGGACTTCCCAAGGGGTCACCCATCCTAGTACTAGTCTCGCCCAAACATGCTTAACTTCGGAGTTCTGATGGGATCCGGTGCATTAGTGCTGGTATGATCGCACCCGTCATGTTGAGTGTACAAATCCCTTATGTGTTGATGGTTCACAGTCCCAGCCCAGAGAGATGGCCCATTCAAAAGGCCCAATAGGCTTAACGATAACCCATCCGCTTCAACAACGCAGCATCATCTCAAGACGTGATATCGACGCGTTGTAGGGCCCTCTTATGTCTCGCGAGTTAGGTTGTCATCCTTTTAACAGCTCACGACGTATGATCCGGGACTAAAAATAGAGCAAAAGAAGAAAAGTGGACCAAAACTAATGAAAACGTTCGATTTTGGGCTCCGAAAGCAGGCACAGCCGAGCAGGCTTGCTACCCCCGTCGTAGAGCTCTTTGAGAGCCTTCCAACGGTATGCTGTGCGCTGCGTAACTCCTTATGGATCAAACGTTATGGGCATTGGAGCGACGGAGGCCTGGTGACAAGCCCCACGCCCTCGGTTTGCTGGCCCAGCCTCTATGTGAAGTGAAGTTGTCTTGCCCAAGGTGAGGTGGGATCCGGTTATAGAAATGGGGCGGAGAAAGCAGCTTGGGAACCCTAACTAGGGCAAAAAAAATTGAAAAGCAGGGTGTAACACGACGACTTCGCAGGCGGTCACCCATCCTAGTACTACTCTCGGCCAAGCACGCTTAACTTCGGAGTTCTGATGGGATCCGGTGCATTAGTGCTGGTATGATCGCACCCATCATGTTGAGGGCACAAATCCTTTATGTGTTGACGATTCACAGTCCCATCCTTGACATATGCCCCATTGAAAAGGCCCAATGGGCATAACGATAACCCATCTACTTCAACAATGCAGCATCCTCGCAAGATGTGATATCGACGCGTTATAGGGCCCTCTAATGTCCCGTGAGTTAGGTTGTCGTCCTTTTAACAGCTTATAACGTATGATCCGTAATGGAAAAACCGAGCAAAAGAGAAAAAGTGGCATAAAACTGATGAAAACGTTTGATTTTGGGCTTCGAAAACAGGCGCCGCCGAGCAGGCTTACTGCCCTTATCGTAGAGCTCTCGGAGAGCTTTGCAACGGTGTGTTGTGCACCGCGCAACTCCTTACGGATCAAACGTTATGGGAACTGGAGCGACGAAGACCTGGTAACAAGCCCCATGCCCACGGTTTGTGGGCCCAGCCTCTACGTGAAGCGAAGTTGTCTTGCCCAAGATGCCATGGGATTCGGTAAAAGAAATGTGGTGGTAAAGCATCTTGGCAAGCCTAACCGGGACAAAAAAAATTGAAAAGGGGGGTGCAACACGGGGACTTCCCAGGGGGTCACCCATTCTAGTACTACTCTCACCCATGCATGCTTAACTTCGGAGTTCTGATGGGATCCGGTGCATTAGTGCTGGTATGATTGCACCCGTCATGTTGAGCGCACAAATCCCTTATGTGTTGAAGGTTCACAATCCCAGCCCAGAGAGATGGCCTATTGAAAAGGCCCAATGGGCTTAATGACAACCCATTCGCTTCAACGACTCAGTATCGTCACAAGACGTGATATCGACGCGTTGTATGGCCCTTTAATGTCCCTCGAGTTAGGTTGTCGTCCTTTTAACAACTCACGATGTACGATCCGGGAAGGAAAAACCGAGCAAAAGAAGAAAAGTGGCCCGAAATTGCTAAAAACGTTCGATTTTGGGCTCCAAAATTGGGCGCAGCCGAGTAGTCTTGTTGCCCCTGTCGTAGAGCTCTCGAAGAGCTTTTCAATGGTATGTTGTGTGCCGCGTAACTCCTTACGGATCAAAATTTATGGGCACCGGAGCGACAGAGACCTGGTCACAAGCCCCACGCCCTCGGTTTGCGTGCCCAACCTCTACGTGAAGTGAAGTTGTCTTGCCCAAGGTGCCGTGGGATTCGGTAATTGAAATGTGATGGATAAAGCATCTTGACAACCCTAACCGGTGCAAAAAAAATTGAAAAGGTGGGTCCAACACGAGGACTTCCCAGGAGGTCACCCAACCTAGTACTACTCTCTCCCAAGTACGCTTAACTTTGGAGTTCTGATGGGATCTAGTACATTAGTGTGAGGCCCGACCTTAATTTGCGTGCGATACCTCGTTTCGTGTGCCTTAACCTAGATTTGCGTGCCATGACCTAGGTTTAAGAATTGTGTTTCGTTTTGTGTGCCTTGCATTGAATTACGTGCTTTCATTTCGGGTTGCATGCATTTACTTGGGAAACGTGCATTCGTCTCGTAGTTTGTGTCTTGTCTCGTAGTGCGTGCCATAGACCTAGGAAAGCGTGCCCTCATGCTAATCAAGAAAGCATCTTACACGAAGCACTATATCATTAATTAATCCTACAAATTCCCATAACCAATATTAAATTAGTAATTCAACCTACTAGAAGACGAAATTGCACCAAAAGCTAGACATTCTCATTCTTTATCCCTTACTCTTTTGCACTTTCTGTCACGCCCCAACCCGGCCTATAAAGGTTAGACTAGGGTGTGATCTAAACATTCAAGTCCTTTCACATTCTTAATCATTCTAGGAGGTTTAACACTTAACGTTTTATTCTAGACTTCAAAATTTTTCCAGAAATCCGGCAGCATAACGGCTGTAATTGGGCTCTTTATTTTGATCTAAATTTTCTAACAGCCTCAAAATTTACCATCTCAAATTCTATTCCAGTTAAGATTACTATTATTCCATCAATTGAATTTCCTATTGGTTAATTCGACGTCCCGTTTGATTTATAACCTAGCATGATACTATGTCTCGTTTGTCCATTTATCCTCGTTTCAAAATATACCTGTTGATCTTAGCTTATTAGCGAGTACCTGTTGAGATTGGGTAAGTTCATTTACCTATTCCTTAACTAAGCATCATAACCTGTGATAGATACTAGCGGTAGAAAAAGGAAAACGATCATAGTGGTGTCATGTCTAGTACCAGTATACTTAAAATAAGTACAAACCAAAATTAAACGACAAATTACAACGGGGATCTTTTACATCACAAGCAACAAATAACATAAGGGAAATAGTCTTCAAGCAGCAAAAGGTACACAAGTAGTCACGTTCAAGCAAAACAACAATAATAGGCAATCACTCCAGGGGTTCATCATTTGGTACATTATCCTCGGGTTCCTGTACCTGCTTTTCTTCACCTGAGACGATAAAAGAGGATGAGTCCTTATGAACTCAGGGAGGGGAAACGAGAAATAAGTTTTGAAACTCATTTTCCGGTTCAATTTATGAAAACCCCTTTTTAAAACAAGTCACATATTACAAATAATATGGTAAGCAATTATAAGAAACAAATCGAGAAACAGATACAATTACCAATCATTTCAAGGATACGGTGAGCATTTGCTCTCAATTTCAATTTCGAATCAATTGTTGCGGCCGACTTCAATAATCCACTTATCACTCCCAATTGGGTGTACTCCGGATGTACCCCGAAACCTACGACCCAACTCTCCAAGGGTGAATACCAAGCGAGAGAGGGAATTGGATCATGGTAGTCACGGTAGCACCGGCAAGCCCGATGCCGCCCGGCGGACATGAAACGCTACCATGCCACACGAAAGGTTGCAACCTTGTATGCAATGCACATTTATAACATTTAACATATCACATTAGGAGGGCAACAAAGTAGGTTGCCTCTGAACAGTTATAAGATCGCACGTTGTCAAGTAGTCAAACAAGGCACGATAAGACAAGTAATTTCACTTGAAAGGCATATAGAGTCATATGAACATCAAACGGGCAGTCATGTAACACATGTAAAACAGGCCATATAACTCATTAAGAGGCTCATATAATCAAGTGATACGAATTATTCAACATGCAACAACATTTACATGGGTTCGGTAGCAAGAAAAGCTTATTTGACAACATGCAATGGTCAAAACCATAATTGAAGTTGTAAGACATTTTACGGGCAGCCCACGCAACGTACAGTTTTCACACATTATCCAATGATTAACACTTAGTAAGACTACTTAGTCATTAAGATTTCCATTTCATGCATAATCGTGTGTTCAAACCCTAAGTCAACTCAACATCATTCCCAAGTCATACATCATTCAATTCAAACATCCTCAAGTACTCAAAACAGTCCACGCAATATTCCAACATCACAATTCCAAGCAATTAGTACCACAAGAGAGGTTACAATAGTTTTCCATGCATATAGCTAAGTGAAACACTCACTGCATAGGCTGTTTTCTCACAATCAATCGGGTAAGCAAACAATTTCCAATTTCAGTGAATAAGATGTCAAATTAAAGCTTAAGAATTTAACTAAACGAAAAAACAAACCTTGCATCAATTGGAGTTCAGAATCGTTAGTTATAGCCGAAACACAGAGGTAGCACAAAACTGTCCAGATTTGCACACTTTGCTGAACATGACGTTTTTGAGGTCCTTAGGGTCAGTTTTAGCTTTGGTATATTTCTGACAAAATTGTCCAGAACTGAAAAATATAGCATTACACCAATTTTCATGCATTTTGAACAACATTTACTAGGTCAAATATGGTACGTTCCACAAGGTCAGTGCATCTGCCAAAACCTGATTCATTTCTCCAGATTTCCAGATTTTGTCACATTTCAAAGATCTGCTATTTTGAGGACCTTAGAGTCAAAATTAGCTTCGGCCTATTTCTGGAAAAAATGTTCAAAACTGTCCAAACTAGTCACCTACTAATTTTCAAGCATTTTCAACATCATTTTCCTAGCTAAACTTACCTCGAACAGACGGGTCAGAGAGCTGTCACATAAATTCGACTTCACCTAGCATCATTTTCAAGCCAAGATCTTGCCATGCATGGTTGCTTAAGCTCATGACCGACCATATAGCTCAAGTACAGAAGCAAATACACACATTTATGAGCATGCATGTGAAATTTTAAAGAGTTTTCAAAAGGTTTTAACCCTCACCTTTGCAATCAATCAAAAGATGCACAACAACCTTGTTGAAGCTCAAATCTTCTCCTTTACTTTGCCTAGCCGAAATCCTACTAGCTTTTCTCTATTTTTCCTAGCTTAATGATCAATCTCTTAGTGCATGCATGTAGTTAGAACTTGAAGAAAAGAAATGGATGCTTAGTAACTCACCTAGGCCGAAAATGAAGCTTCAATGCACATGCAAGAGTGATTTTCGAACTCTAGCTTGTTTGCTTGAGTTGCTTGGATGATTGGCTTGCCTTGTTCGACTAAGGAATGATGAAGAGGAGCAAAGATGGTGAGAGTTCAGCCAAGGACCGAAATGGAGAGAGGAAATGAGAGTGAGAGAGAAATGTGAGAGAAAGAAATGAAGGAAATGAAGATAAAACAAAAGCTTTGCAAGTTGAGGAGCATGCTCGGCCTTGATGCTTTCAAATTCAGCTTTTGTCTTCAAAATGCTTTAAATTTTGAAATGTCTAGCATGGCAAGGTGTTATGGCCGAGAATGGTGAGGAGATTGAGTGAGATTTGAGCAATTTTTTAATGCTTTGAGTCATAATTTGTCTTAGCATGCAATAGAATAAAAAAAAAATTTGCTCGAACCTTGTGCAAAACCATGGTATGGTCAGCCAAGGCTAATGAAATGGCTGAATTCTTGTCATCTTTTGGGTGTTAATTGTTGTGTGTTGAAAATGCAAAAAGAACAAAGAATAAAAAATAAGGAATGTCTAGTGTTTGGTGCCTTTTTTGTCTTTTAGTGAATGGAATTTGGATTATTATATTGTTAGTGGATTTTGTAGGATTGTTTAATAGTCTAGTGCTTCTTGAAAGATGCTTTCTTAATGAGCGTGAAGGCACGCTTTCCTAGGTCTAGGGCACGCACTATGAGGTAGGACATGAACTACGAGACGGACACATGTTTTTTGAGTAAATGCACGCAATCCCAAACAAATGCACGTAATTCAATTCATGGCACATAAAATGAACACAATTCTTAAACCTAGGTCATAGCACGCAAATCTAGGTTAGGGCACACGAAGCTAGGTTTCGCACGCAAATCGGGGTCGGGCCTCACACTTTCTAAACACACAATTAAATAATGCTAAAAAAAAACCAAAAATCTGATTTTTACATGCCTTGGCCGACCACCTTGTGAGCTTTTGTGCTTGCTTGCATAATTCAATTTATTCCTCAAACATTCTTAGACAACTTATGACACAAATGCATAAAAAAAGAACCCAAAACCCTACCCAATGCACCCATATTTTCGACCCATTCCCTTGCCATGCTAGGTAATTCAAAAACCATGCTTCTTGAAGACACAAATCTGAAATTTGTATGCCCAAGGTCGACACATGCTTCAACATTTGCAAAAGCTTTCATTTTTCTTTCATTTCTCTCATTTCCTCACATTTCTCTCTCTCCCTCTCATTCTTCTCTCTCTCTCGGCTTTGGCTGAGTTTCTACACTCCATAGCTCATCTTCATCACTCCATGGTTCATCAAGGCAAGCAAGAAGCTAGGGAGCTCGACTAAGCAAGCTAGGTTGCAAGAAACACACATGCAAGCTCTTTGAATCTCCATTTCAGCTTAGGTGAGTTTGCTAGCTTCCATTTCTTTTCTTCTTGTTCTAACCACATGCACCTACTAAGAACTTGGTCACTAAGCTAGGAAAAATAGAGAAAATCGAGTGGTGTCTCGGCTAAGCAAGGAAGAAGATCAACTTTGTGCTTCACCAAGAGTCTTGTGCATCTTCTTGTTGTTTTGCTAAGGTGAGGGCTAAAACTTCTTGAAAATCTTCCAAAAAACCACATGCATGCTCTTAAATTTTTATCTTTGCTTCTGTACTTGAGATATATGTGCGTTCATAAGCTTTTACAACCATGCATGGCAAGATTTTGGGCTAGAATGGGATGATAGATGAAATCGTGCATGTGATAGCTTTCTGTCTTGTTGGTACGAGGTGATTTTGGCTAGGTAAATGATGTTGAAAATGCGTGGAAATTGGTAGGTAACTAGTTTTGCCAGTTCTGAACATTTGTCCCAGAAATAGGCCAAAGCTAATTTTGACTCTAAAGTCCTCAAAATTGAAACTCATTGAAATGTGTCCAAATCTTGAAAATCTGGAAAAATGAAGCAGGTTTTGGCAGATTCACTGACCTTGTAGAACGAACCAGTTTTGACAAAGTAAATGATATCCAAAATGCATGACATCTGGTGTGATGCTATATTTTTCAGTTCTGGGCATTTTTGTCAGAAATGGACTAAGGCTAAATCTGACCCTAAGGACCTCAAAAACGACAAGTATTGAAATGTGTGCAAATCTGGACAGTTTTGTGTAGTCCCACTGTTTTGGCTATAACTATTGAACCCGAACTCCAAATGATGCGAGGTTTGTTTCTGAATTTAGTTCAATTCTTAAGCTTTAATTTGAAATCTTATTCACTGGAATTGGAGATTGTTTGCTTGTCTTAATGATTGTGAGAAAACAGCCCATTGCAGTGAGGGTTTCACTTAGTGATATGCTTAGAAAAATTATTGTAGCTCCTCTTGTTGTGTTAAATGCTTGGGATTATGGCATTGGGATGTTGTGTGGACTGTTTTGAATACTTGAGGGTGTTTGAATTAATCGATGCA
Source organism: Ehretia macrophylla (assembly GCA_037974665.1). Lineage (NCBI taxonomy): Eukaryota > Viridiplantae > Streptophyta > Magnoliopsida > Boraginales > Ehretiaceae > Ehretia > Ehretia macrophylla. The sequence goes on along the minus strand of CM075764.1, from coordinate 15,481,012 downwards.
TGGCTTGAGTTTGATTTTGAGATGCCTTGGGGCTTAATCGCACGGGTAAGCACGAATTGGAACCCTAGTAACTAGGTGAATTTGCTAAGTATTGATCCTTTGGATGTTGTGTTGGATTATGTATTTAGTAGGCTGCCCGTAGTTTCCCTTGTAGCCCTAAATATGATTTCTATGATTTCATGTTGATAAGTAGGCTTTTCTTGCACTCGGTCCCACGTAGATGTCGTTGCATGATTAATAATCTTATTAATTGATTACGTGAACTTTGAAATGAGTTATATGACTTGATTTACGTGCGTTACATGGCTTCCCGTTTAATGTTCATATAACTCCATGTGCCTTTCAAGTGAAATTACTTGTCTTATCATGCCTCGCTTGTTTACTTGTCAATGTGCAATCTTATGACTGTTTGGAGGCAACCTACTTTGTTGACCTCCAAATGTGATATATTAAATGTCATAAATGTGCATTGCATACAAGGTTGCAACCTTTCATTCTGGCGTGGTAGCGTTCACGCACACCGGGCGGCATCAGGCTTGCCGGTGCAACCGTGACTACCATTGTCCAATTCCCTCTCTCGCTTGGGGGCTAGACTTCCTCGGAGAGTTGGGTCATAGGATTTCGGGGTACATCCGGAGTACACCCATTTGGCGTGATAAGGGGATGATTTGAAGTCGGCCGCAACAACTGATACTGGAAATGAACTGAGAGCAAAAGCTCACCGTATCCTTTTCACTATGTGTATAAGTACTCTCGCTTGGTTCTTAGAGGACCTCGGGGAGGAAAGACGGGTAATTGTGTTCCGTTACTTTTATATTATTGTTGCGTACTTATTTGTGATATATTCATGCTTGCAAAAAGGGTTTTCATAAGTTGAACCGAAAAATGAGTTTCAAAACGTATTTGTCGTTCCCCCTCGCTGAGTTCATAAGGACTCATCCTCTTTTATCATCTCAGGTGAAAAAGATCAAGAACAGGTACCCGAGGATGACGTGCCTAACGATGATTCCTTGGAATGATTGCCTGTCCTATGTGCTTTGCTTGATTATGGCCATTTGTGAACACTATGCTGCTTGAAGACTATTTCTTTTCATGTTGCTTGATGTTTGTAATGTAAAAGACCCCCGCTGTAATTTGGGATCTAATTTTGGTTTGTACTGAAAATAACTAGATAGACACTACTATGGTCGTTTTGCTATCGTCATTGGCTAGTATCTATCATAGGATTATGAGGTATCAGGTAAGGACTAAGTAAAATGAACCTATCCAATCTTAAGCAGGTATCCATTGTTAAGCCAAGATCAACAGGTACTTCTGTAACGAGGACAAACAAACAAATGAGACATAGCATCATGCTAGGTTATTAATCAAATGAGACTTCAAGATAATTAGTAGGCGTTTCAATTGATGATAAATAGTAATCTTTGTTGGAAATGAATTTGAGATTGTAAATTTTGAGGCGTTTAGGGAATCAAGTCAAACCAAAGAGCCCAATTACAACCGTTATGCTGCTGATTTTCTGGAAAATTATGGAGTTTAGGCTAAAACGTTAAGTGTTAAACTTTCATGAATGATTAAGTACGAGATATGACTTGAATGTTTAGATCACACCCTAGTCTAACCTTTATAGGCCGGGTTGGGGCGTGACAATTAGTACTAGCATGATCGCACTAGTCATGCTGAGGGCACAAATCCATTATGTGTTGACGGTTCACAGTCCCATCCCAGAGAGATGGCCCATTCAAAAGGCCCAATGGGCTTAACGACAACCCATCCACTTCAACAACGCAGCATCCTCGCAAGGCGTGAAATTGAAGTGTTGTAGGGCCCTCTAATGTCCCGCGAGTTAGGTTGTCATCCTTTTAACAGCTTACAACATACGATCCGGTATGAAAAAACAGACCAAAAGAAGAAAAGTGGCTTGAAACTGATGAAAACGTTCAATTTTGGGCTTCGAAAATAGGCGCAGTCGAGCAGGCTTACTGCCCCTGTTGTAGAGCTCTCGGAGAGCTTTCCAATGGTTTGCTGTGCACCGCATAACTCTTTACGGATTAAAAGTTATGGGCACCGAAGCGACGGAGACCTGGTCACAAGTCCCACGCCCTCGGTTTGTGGGGCCCAGCCTCTACGTGAAGTGAAGTTGTCTTACCCAAGGTGCCGTGGGGTTTGGTAATAGAAATGTGGTGGATAAAGTATCTTGGCAGCCCTAACCGGGGCTAAAAAAATTGAAAAGGGGGGTAGAACACGAGGACTTCCCAGGGGGTCACCTATCCCAGTACTACTCTCGCCCAAGCACGCTTAACTTCAGAGTTTTGATGGGATCCGGTGCATTAGTGCTGGTATGATCGCACCAGTCATGTTGAGGGCACAAATCCTATATGTGTTGACGATTCAAAGTCCCAACCCAAAGAGATGTCCCATTCGGAAGGCCCAATGGGCTTAACGACAACCCATCCGCTTCTACAACGTAGTATCCTCTTAAGACGTAATTTCGATGCCTTGTAGGGCCTTGTAAAGTCTCGCAAGTTAGGTTGTCGTTCTTTTAACAGCTCATGACATACGATCTGGGACAGAAAAACAGAGCAAAATTAGAATAGTTGATTGAAACTAATGAAAATGTTAAATTTTGGGCTCCGAAAATAGACACAATCGAGTAGGCTTGTTGCCCCCGTCGTAGAGCTCTCGAAGAGCTTTCCAACGATTTGCTGTGCACCATGTAACTCCTTACGGATCAAAAGTTATGGGTACCGGTGCGACGGAGACCTGGTCACAAGCCCCAAGCCCTCGGTTTGCGGTCCCAGCCTCTACGTGAAACAAAATTTTCTTGCCCAAGGTGCCGTGGGATTCGATAATTGAAATGTGGTGGATAAAGTATCTTCGTAACCCTAAATGGGGCAAAAAAAATTGAAGAGGGAGGTGCAACACGAGGACTTCCTAGGGGGTCACCCATCCTAGTACTACTTTCGTCCAAGCACGCTTAACTTCGGAGTTCTGATGGGATCCGATACATTAGTGCTGGTATGATCACACCCATCATGTTGAGGCACAAATCCCTTATGTGTTGACTGTTCACAGTCCCAGCCCATAGAGATGACCCATTCAAAAGGCCCAATTGGCTTAACGATAATCTACCCACTTCAACAACGTAGCATCCTCGTAAGACGTGATATCGACGCGTTGTAGGGCCTTCTAATGACCGACGAGTTAGGTTGTCATCCTTTTAACAGCTCACGACGTACGATCCGGTACGAAAAAATTGAGCAAAAGAAGAAAAGTGGCCCGAAATAGATAAAATCGTTCGATTTTAGGCTCCGAAAATAGGCACAGCCGAGTAGGCTTGATGCCCCCATCGTAGATCTCTCGGAGAGCTTTCCAATGGTATGCTGTGCGTCGCGTAACTCCTTAGGATCAAAAGTTATAGGCACCGGAGCGACGGAGACCTGGTCACAATCCCCATGCCCTCGGTTTGCGAGCCTAGCCTTTACGTGAAGCGAAGTTGTCTTGCCCAAGTTACCGTGGGAGTCGGTAATAGAAATGTGGTGGATAAAGCATCTTGGCAAGCCTAATCGGGACAAAAAAAAAATTGAAAAGGTAGTGCAACGCAAGGACTTCCCCGGGGGTAACCCATCCTAGTACTACTCTCGCCCAAGCACGCTTAACTTCGGAGTTCTGATGGGATCTGATGCATTAGTGCTGGTATGATCGCACCCGTCTTCTTGAGCACACAAGTCCCTTATGTGTTGACTATTCACAGTCCCAGCCCAGAGATATGGCCCATTCAAAAGGCCCAATGGGCTTGACGACAACCCATCCACTTCAACAACGCAGCATCCTCGCGAGACGTGATATCGGCGTGTTGTAGGGCCCTCTAATATCCCGCGAGTTACGTTGTCGTCCTTTTAACAGCACATGACGTACGATCCGGGACGAAAAAACATAGCAAAAGAAGAAAGTGGCCCGACACTAATTAAAACATTCGATTTTGGGCTTCAAAATTGGGCGCAACCGAGCAGGCTTGCTGCCCCCGTCTTAGTCCTTTCGGAGAGTTTTCCAATGGTATGTTGTGCGCTGCGTAACTCCTTACGTATCAAAAGTTGTAGGCACCATAGCGACGGAGACCTGGTCATAAGCCTCACACCCACGGTTTGCGGGCCTAGCCTCTATGTGAAGCGAAGTTGTCTTGCCCAAGGTACCGTCCTTTTAACAGCTCATGAAGTACGATCCGGGATGGAAAAACAGAGCAAAAGAAGAAAAGTTGCCCGAAACTGATAAAAACATTCGATTTTGGGCTCCAAAAATAGGCGCAGCCGAGTAGTCTTGCTACACCTGTCGTAGAGCTCTCAAAGAGCTTTCCAACGGTATGCTATGCACTGCGTAACTCCTTACGGATCAAAAGTTATGGGCACTGAAGCGACGGAGACCTAGTCACAAGCCCTACGCCCTTGGTTTGCGGGCCCAGCCTCTACGTGAAACGAAGTTGTCTTGCCAAGGTGCCGTGGGATTCGGTAATAGAAATGTGGTGGATAAAGTATCTTGGCAACCCTAACTGGGGCAAAAAAAAATTGAAAAGGGGGGTGCAACACAAGGACTTCCCCGGGGGTCACCCATTCTAGTACTACTCTCGCCTAAGAACGCTTAACTTCGGAGTTCTGATGGGATCCGGTGTATTAGTACTGGTATCATCGCACCCGTCATGCTAAGGGCATAAATCCTTTATGAGTTCACGGTTCACAGTCCCAACCCAGAGAGATGACCCATTGAAAAGGCCCAATGGGCTTAACGACAGCCCATCTGGTTCAACAACGCAAGATCCTCGCAAGACGTGATATCGACGCATTGTAGGGCCTTCTAATGTACCGCGAGTTTGGTTGTCGTCATTTTTGCGGCTCACGATGTACGATCCGGGAAGAAAAAACAGCGTAGAAGAAGAAAAGTAGTCCGAAATTGATAAAAATGTTCAATTTTGGGCTCTGAAAATAGACGCGACCGAGCAGGCTTACTGCCTACATCGTAGAGCTCTCAGAGAGTGTTCCAACGGTATGCTGTGCGCCTCGTAACTCCTTACGGATCAAAAGTTATGGGCACCGGAGCGACGGAGATCTGGTCACAAGCCCCATGCCCCCAGTTTGCGGGTCCATCCTCTACGTGAAGCGAAGTTGTCTTGCCCAAGGTACCGTGGGATTCGGTAATAGAAATGTGGTGGATAAAGTATCTTGGCAACCCTAACCAGGGCAAAAAAAATTGAAAAGGGGGGTGCAACACTAAGGCTTCCCTGGGGGTCACCCATCGTAGTACTACTCTCGCCCAAGCACGCTTTACTTCAGAGATCTGTTGGGATCGAGTGCATAGTGCTGGTATGATTGCCCCCGTCATGTTGAGGGCACAAATCCTTTATGTGTTGATAGGTCACAGTCCCAACCCAGAGAGATGTCCCATTCAAAAGGCCCAATGGGGTTAACGACAACCCATCCTCTTCAACAACGCAGCATCCTCGTAAGACGTGTTTTTGATGCGTTGTAAGGCCCTCTAATGTGCCGGGAGTTAGGTTGTCGTCATTTTAACAGCTCACAACGTACGATCTGGGACGGAAAAACATAGCAAAAGAAGAAAAGTGGCCCAAAACTGATGAAAAAATTCAATTTTGGGATCCCAGAATGGGCGCAGCCGAGTAAGCTTGCTACCCTCGTCGTAGATCTCTCAGAGAGCTTTCCAATGGTATGCTGTGCGCTGCGTAACTCCTTACGGATCAAAAGGTATGGGCACCGGAGCGATAGAGACCTGGTCACTAGCCCCCCCCCCTCGGTTTGCGAGCCCTCCCTCTATGTGAATCGAAGTTGTCTTGCCCAAGGTGCCGTGGGATTCGATAATAGAAATGTGGAGGATAAAGTATCTTGGCAACCCTAACCGGGGCAAAAAAAATTGAAAAGTGGGGTGCAACACGATGACTTCTCAGGGGGTCACCCATCTTAGTACAACTCTTGCCCAAGCTCGCTTAATTTCGGAGTTCTGATGGGATCTGGTGCATTAGTGCTGGTACGATCGCACCAGTCATGTTGAGGGCACAAATCCTTTATGTGTTGACGGTTCACAGTCCCATCCCAGAGAGATGGCCCATTCAAAAGGCCCAATGGGCTTAACGACAACGCATACGCTTCAACAATGCAGCATCCTCGTAAGACGTTATATCGAGGCGTTGTAGGGCCCTCTAATGTCCTGCGAGTTAGGTTGTCGTCCTTTGAACAGCTCACAACGTACGATTTGGGACGGTAAAACAACGCAAAAGAAGAAAAGTGGCCTAAAACTGATGAAAACGTTTGATTTTGGGCTCTGAAAATAGGCGTAGCTGAGCAGGCTTGCTGCCTCCGTTGTAGAGGTCTCGGTGAGCTTTCCAACGGTATACTGCTGTAATACCTCGATCCCTCTCGAGACCGGGAGTTTAATCAATCAATCTAATCGCAACCCAATTCCAAACCCGGGCAAAATTTTAGGGAAAGACGGACAGAGTCTCCCCTGTTTCTAGGCAATTTGCAATTCCTGCAATAGCATATAAGTGGACCAGCACCGTGTCCAACCATACAAACACCTCAAGGCCATCTGAGCCTTGTTTCTCAGCAAATAAACACAACAAGTATATATATACATTTCTAGTTTAAAAGCTAACCTATCTATTCTCATCTTGGACAAGTACTTCATGCTTGGCAATTAAACTATATTAACCTACTGCACAAAATAGACTATCATACCATTCTAACCTTTTCCTTTGGACATTACAAACATATATTGAAATTAAACTATACTATCCGAATACATAAACTAGCTTATCAAACCACTTCATTAAACTAGTAAAACTTAAATTACATTCCTTTTTAACCATAAATGCAAACAACACATGAAACATACATCTTTGCATCTTTGACAAAGCAAGCCACATAGCACGCAAAACAACTCTTCGAGCACGAACTTTCACGTAATCACGAACTTTCCAGCTATCATGGTATTTCCTGAAATGTGGTGGTGAGGAGTAAGTATACTCAACACATATACTCAATGAGAGCGAGATAGTTATCGAGGTGGAGAGAAAGAAGATCATGCAATGCAAATAGACACAGTTAAGCAATAAAGTCAATAAGAAAGCATTCAATACAAATGACAATACAATAAACAATCAAAGAAAGCATTAACACAACCATTCAAAGCTATACCACACTCTGAAGGCTATAGTTCACTCATACGAGCAATGTACCATTTCACGAGCGATACATCAATCTCGAACTTGATGTTGACAACGATGACAATAAGCACGCAACCACCTTATAACTTTAGTTTGGAATACCCTGGAAGTATCCATCAATTATACAACCTAAATCTCCCTGGGAGGCAACCCAAGCGAGAAAGGGAATAGGACATGGAGCTAGGGCAACCAACACTGGCAACTCGAGGCTACCCAGAGAGGCCCATCACTCACGCGCCTGACACTAGGCAATGCAAGACACGATACAAGGCAATAACCGAGCGATAGCACAACAATATAGTTTAGAGGCGATAAATGAGATATCAAGCATTTACAATCAATACTAGCATTCAATTAACTTTTCAAGCATAACTATCATTAATAGCAACAAGAACATCAGTTAAACAAGTAACAGCAGTTCAAACACGAAAACGACAAATATCACTATTCAATCCCTAACTTCCAAAGGTAATTACTGGCGAACGAGCTACAGAATTAGGAAACCGATTTCACTACATTCACTTAGGCACTACAAGGAACGTTTCTATGTCACTAAACTTCACTTTCTCACTCGAGGCCCGAAAGTCCACCTATTGCGTTTGAACTACAGCTATGCTAACCGGTCACTCAATCAACGCCACAACAGCGCCAAAAGTGCTTCCATACCCTCAATTGCAAAACCCCCAACTCAATTCGAGCACGGTCAACTTTTGGTCAAACGGTCCATTTACGTTTCTTTATCTAATTTCTAATTTTATCAAAGGCCGGTCCATTTTTATTACACATTTTATCTTTCTATCACTAATGGCACCTATCCAAATCAAGCAATAGCAATTCAGATCAAAATCTGAAATTCTAGGGATTACTATTCATAATTTACTATTTATTATTCTTCCCCAATTCCAAATACGCAGTTTCAACCGTAAAAATTGCTAAATAACTATCAAACAATGCTCTACGAACTCAAAGGAAGCTATATCAAGCAATTACAGGCATTATAATACATTATATATCAAATCTAAAAATTTGACACAAAATTCAAATTCGAATTTAAATGCACAAAAGCATGAAAACCCTCACAGAGATTGAAGACCAAGACCCGCAATGACCCGAGCCACGACCCCCGAGCAATTCCAAGCATGATTTTGGATTAAAAATGGAAAATCATTTTTTTTTCTTTTCTCCTTAACCTTCGGCCAAGGGAGGACTTAAGGGCCATTTTTGGTTTTGTTTTTTTTTGTCAATTTTGCTTAATTTTGGCTATTTAAAAGATGACAAAGCCTCAAGGGCAAAATGGTCATTTTGCAAAGTCAAAATTCAAGTTAAATTGGTCAACTTAGCTTATTTTGATGCCATTTAATCTAATTCAAGTTAAAACAATGGAATTAAATGAAAAACAACTAAAACTAGTTAAATTAAGCTAAAAACATTATTCACGAAATTCAAAAAATATTTCTCTAACTCTCATTTTCGAAATGCTACGATCAAACGATCAATAAATGATCGCTAATAAAGTAATTAGTAATAATAGAAAACTATAATTAAAATTTTTTTTTTGAAAAGTAGAATAGTGGAATAGTTTAAAATTCACTCCGGCTCGGAGTTACTTTCCTCTTTTAATTGAAAATCGAGTAATTTTAATGCAGGACAATTAAAACCGATTATTAAAATAATCAAAACAATCAAAATAATCAATATTCATTTAAAAATAATTGTTTTAACTATTTCTAGAATATTTTAAAGAATTATGAAGTTAATGCTAAGATACAAATAAACAAGTTATAATAAACATGTAATCAAATGCAATTAAACACTAACATTTAAGATGAAACTTAATTAAATAAAATTAAATGCTATTAAATGCATGCCGGGTTTGGTTTATCACAATTGCGCACCGCGTAACTCCTTACGGATCAAAAGTTATGGGCACCAGAGTGACGGAGACCTAGTCACAGCCCCACGCCCTCAGTTCGCGGGCCCAGCCTCAATGTGAAGCGAAGTTGTCTTGCCCCAGGTAACGTGGATTCGATAATAGAAATGTGGTGGATAAAGCATCATGGCAACCCTAATCGGGGCAAAAAAAATTGAAAAGTGGGGTGCAACACGAGGACTTCCAAGGGGGTCACCGATCCTAGTACTACTCTCGCCTAAGCATGCTTAACTTTTGAGTTCTGATGGGATCTGATGCATTAGTCCTACTATGATCACACTGTCATGTTGAGGGCACAAATCCTTTATGTGTTGACGGTTCACAGTCACAGCCCAGAGAGATGGCCTATTCAAATGGCCCAATGGGTTAACGACAACCCATCCACTTCAACAACACAGCATCCTCCCAAGCTGTGATATCGACGCGTTGTAAGGCCCTCTAATGTCCCGCGAGTTAGTTTGTCGTCCTTTTAACAACTCACTACATACGATCCGGGATAGAAAAGCCGCGCGAAAGAAGAAACGTTGTCTGAAATTGATAAAAAAAGTTCAATTTTGGGCTCCGAAAATAGGCGCAACTGAGCAGGCTTGGTGCCCCCGTCATAGAGCTCTCGGAGAGCTTTCCAACAGTAGGCTGTGTGGCACGTAACTCTTTACGGATCAAAAGTTATGAGAACCGTAGTGACGGAGACCTGGTCACAAGCACCACGCCCTCGGTTTGCGGGCCCAGCCTTTACGTGAAGCGAAGTTGTCTTGCCCAAGGTGTCGCGGGATTCGGTAATAGAAATGTGGTAGATAATTAACTTGGCAACCCTAACTGGGGCAAAAAAAATTTAAAAGGGGGTTCAACACGGGGACTTCCCAGGCGGTCACCCATCCTAGTACTACTCTCGCCCAAGCACGCTTAATTTCAGAGTTCTGATGGGATCCGGTGCATTAGTGCTGGTACGATCGCACCCGTCATGTTGAGGGCACAAGTCCTTTATGTGTAGCCGGTTCATAGTCCCAGCCTAGAGAGATGGACCATTCAAAAGGCCCAATGGGCTTAACGACAATGCATACGCTTCAACAACGCAGCATCCTCGCAAGACGTTATATAAACGTGTTGTAGGGCTCTCTAATGTCTCGCGAGTTAGGTTTTCGTCCTATGAACAACTCATAACGTACGATCCGGGATGGAAAAACAGTGCAAAGAAGAAAAGTGGCCCAAAACTGATGAAAACGTTCGATTTTGGGCTCTGAAAATAGGCGTAGCCGAGCAGGCTTGCTGCCTCCGTTGTAGAGGTCTCGGTGAGCTTTCCTACGGTATATTGCGCAACGCGTAACTCCTCACGGATCAAAAGTTATGGGCACCGGAGTGATAGTGACCTAGTCACAATCCCCACGCCCTCGGTTTGCGGGCCCAGCCTCTATGTGAAGCAAAGTTGTCTTGCCCAAGTTAATGTGGGATTCAAAAATAGAAATGTGGGGGATAAAGCATCATGGCAACCCTAATCGGGGCAAAAAAAATTGAAAAGGGGGGTGCAACACGAGGACTTCCTAGGGGGTCACCCATCCTCGTACTACTCTCGCCAAGCATGCTTAACTTCTGAGTTCTGATGGGATCTGGTGCATTAGTGCTGCTATGATCGCACCGTCATGTTGAGGGCACAAATCCTTTTTGTGTTGACGGTTCAGTGTCACAGCCCAGAGAGATGGCCCATTCAAATGACCCAATGGGTTAACGACAACCCATCCGCTTCAACAACATATCATCCTCCCAAGCCGTGATATCGATGCATTGTAGGGCCCTCTAATGTCCTGCGAGTTAGGTTGTCGTCCTTTTAACAACTCACTATGTACGATCCGGGATAGAAAAACCGAGAAAAAGAAGAAAAGTTATCCGAAACGGATGAAAACATTCGATTTTGGGCTCTGAAAATAGGCGCAGCCGAGCACGCTTGGTGCCCCCGCCGTAGAGCTCTCGGAGTGCTTTCCAATGGTAGGCTGTGCGCCATGTAACTCCTTACGGATCAAAAGTTATGAGAACCGCAGCGACGAAGACCTGGTCACAAGTACAACGCCCTCGGTTTGCGGACCCAGCCTTTACGTGAAGTGAAATTGTCTTGCCCAAGGTGCCGCGGGATTTGGTAATAGAAATGTGGTGGATAAAGTATGTTGGCAACCCTAACCGGGGCAAAAAAAATTGAAAAGGGGGTTCAACACGGGGACTTCCCAGGCAATCACCCATCCTAGTACTACTCTCGCCCAAGCATGCTTAACTTCGGAGTTTTGATGGGATCCGGTGCATTAGTGCTGGTATGATTGCACCCGTCATGTTGAGGGCACAAATCCTTTATGTGATGAAGGTTCACAGTCCCAACCCAGAGAGATGGCCCATTGAAAAGGCCTAATGGGCTTAACGACAACCCATCCGCTTCAACAACGTAGCATCCTAGCAAGACGTGATATCGATGCGTTGTAGGCTCTCTAATGTCCCGCGAGTTAGGTTGTCGTCCTTTTAACAGCTCATGACGTACGATCCGGGATGAAAAACAGAGCAAACTAAGAAAAGTTACCCGAAATAGATGAAAACGTTCGATTTTGGCCTCTAAAAATTGGCGCAGCCATGCAGGACTGCTACCCCCCATCGTAGAGCTTTCAGAGAGCTTTCCAATGGTATGTTGTGCACCGCCTAACTCCTTACAGATATAAAGTAATGGGTACCGTAGCGACGGAGACCTGGTCACAAGCTCCACGCCCTCAGTTTGCGGGCCCAGCCTCTACTTGATGCGAAGTTGTTTCGCAAAAGGTGCCGTGGCATTCGGTAATAGAAATGTGCTGGATAAAGTATCTTGGCAACCCTAACCGGGGCAAAAGAAATTTAAAAGGGGGGAGCAACACGAGGACTTCCCAAGGGGTCACCCATCCTAGTACTACTCTCGGCCAAGCACGATTAACATCGGAGTTCTGAGGGGATCCGGTGCATTAGTGCTAGTATGATCGTACCCGTCATGTTGAGGACACAAATACCTTATGTGATGACAGTTCACAGTCCCAGCCTAGAGAGATAGCCCATTCAAAAGGCCCAATGGGCTTAACAACAGCCCATCTGCTTCAACAACGCAGCATCATCGAAAGACGTGTTTTTGATGCGTTGTAAGGCCCTCTAATGTCCCGGGAGTTAGGTTGTCATCCTTTTAGCAGCTCACGACGTACGATTCGGGGCGAAAAAATAGAGCAAAAGAAAAAAAGTGGCCCAAAACTAATGAAAACATTCAAATTTGGGATACGAAACCGGGTGTAGCCGAGCAGGCTTGCTGTCCCCGTCGTAGAGCTCTCGGAGAGCTTTCCAATGGTATGTTGTGCGCCGCATAACTCCTTACGGATCAAAAGTTATGGGCACCGGAGCCATAGAGACCTGGTCACCAACCCCTCGCCCTCAGTTTGCGGGCCCCGCCTCTATGTGAATCGAAGTTGTCTTGCCCAAGGTGCCGTGGGATTTGGTAATAGAAATGTGGAGGATAAAGTATCAATGCAACCCTAACCGGAGCAAAAAAAATTGAAAATGGGGGGTGCAACACGATGACTTCCTAGGGTTCACCCATCGTAGTACTACTCTCACCCATGCATGCTTAACTTCTGAGTTCTGATGGGATCTGGTGCTTTAGTGCTGCTATGATCGCACCGTCATGTTGAGGGCACAAATCCTTTATGTGTTGACAGTTCACAGTCACAGCCCAGAGAGATAGCCTATTCAAATGGCCCAATGGGTTAACGACAACCCATCCGCTTCAACAACACAGCATCCTCCCAAGCCGTGATATCGACGCGTAGTAAGGCCCTGTAATGTCCTGTGAGATAGGTTGTCATCCTTTTAACAACTCACTACGTACGATTCGGGATAGAAAAGCCAAGGAGAAGAAGAAAAGTTGTCCGAAACTGATAAAAACATTTGATTTTGGGCTCCGAAAATAGGCGCAGTTGAGCAGGCTTGATGCCCCCGTCGTAGAGCTCTCGGAGAGCTTTCCAACTATATGATGTGCACCACGTAACCCCTTACGGATCAAAAGTTATAAGAACCGTGGCGACGAAGATTTGGTCACAAGCACCACGACCTTGGTTTGCGGGCCCAGCCTTTACGTGAAGCGAAGTTGTCTTACCCAAGGTGTCGCGGGATTCGGTAATAGAAATGTGGTGGATAAAGTATCTTGGCAACCCTGACCGGGCCAAAAACAATTGAAAAGGCAGTTCAACAAGGGGACTTCCCCCAGGCGGTCACCCATCCTACTACTACTCTAGCCCAAGCACGCTTAATTTCGGAGTTCTGATGGGATCTGGTGCATTAGTGCTAGTACGATCGCACCCATCATGTTGAGGGCACAAATCCTTTATGTGTTTATGGTTTACAGTCCCAACCCAGAGAGATGGCCCATTCAAAGGGCCCAATGGGCTTAACGATAATGCATACGCTTCAACAATGCAGCATCCTCGCAAGATGTTATATCGACGTGTTGTAGGGCCCTCTATTGTCCCGCGAGTAAGGTTGTCGTCCCTTGAACAGCTCACGGCGTACGATCTGGGATGGAAAAATAGCGGAAAAGAAGAAAAGTGGCCCAAAACTAATGAAAATGTTCGATTTTGGGCTCTGAAAACAAGCGTAGCCCAGCAGGCTTGCTACCTTCATTGTAGAGGTCTCGGTGAGCTTTCCAACGGTAGACTGCGCAACGCGTAACTCCTTACAGATCAAACGTTATGGGCACTGGAGTGACGCAGACCTAGTCACAAGCCCCACGCCCTCAGTTTGCTGGCGTAGCATCTATGTAAAGCGAATTTGTCTTGCCCAAGGTAACGTGGGACACGATAATAGAAATGTGGTGGATAAAGCATCATGGCAACCCTAATCGGGGCAAAAAAAATTGAAAATGGGGGTGCAACACGAGGACTTCCTAGGGGGTCACCGATCCTAGTACTACTCTCGCCCAAGCACGCTTAACTTCTGAGTTCTGATGGGATCTGGTGCATTAGTGCTGCTATGATCGCACGTGTCAGGTTGTGGGCACAAATCCTTTAAGTGTTGACGGTTCACAGTCTCAGCCCAGAGAGATGGCCCATTCAAATGGCCCAATGGGTTAACGACAACCCATCCGCTTCAACAACACAGCATCCTCCCAAGCCGTGATATCGATACGTTGTATGGCCCTCCAATGTCCCGCGAGTTAGGTTGTCATCCTTTTAACAACTAACTACGTACAATCCGGGATAGAAAAACCAAGAAAAGAAGAAAAGTTGTCCGAAACTGATGAAAACGTTCGATTTTGGGGTTAGAAAAAAAGGCGCAGCCGAGCAGGCTTGGTGCCCCCATCGTAGAGCTCTCGGAGTGCTTTCCAACGGTAGGCTGTACGCCACGTAACTCCTTACGGATCAAAACTTATGAGAACCGTAGCGACGGAGACCTGGTCACAAGCACCACGCCCTCGGTTTGCAGGCCCAGCCTTTATATGAAGCGAAGTTGTCTTGCCCAAGGTGTCGCGGGATTCGGTAATAGAAATGTGGTAGATAATTATCTTGGCAACCCTAACCGGGGCAAAAAAAATTGAAAAGGGGGTTCAACACGGGGACTTCCCAAGCGGTCACCCATCCTAGTACTACTCTCGCCCAAGCACGCTTAATTTCGGAGTTCTTATGGGATCCGGTGCATTAGTGCTGGTACGATCGCACCCGTCATGTTGAGGGCACAAATCCTTTATGTGTTGACGGTTCACAGTCCCAGCCCAGAGAGATGGCCCATTCAAAAGGCCCAATGGGCTTAACGACAACGCATACGCTTCATAACGCAGCATCCTCGCAAGACATTATATCAACGCGTTGTAGGGCCCTCTAATGTCCCGCGAGTTAGGTTGTCGTCCTATGAACAGCTCACAACGTACGATCCGGGACGGAAAAACAGCGCAAAAGAAGAAAATTGGCCCAAAACTGATGAAAACAATCGATTTTGGGCTCTGAAAACAGGCATAGCTGAGCAGGCTTGCTGCCTCCGTTGTAGAGGTCTCGATGAGCTTTCCAACGGTATATTACGCAATGCGTAACTCTTTACGGATCAAAAGTTATGGGCACCGGAGTGACGGAGACCTAGTCATAAGCCCACGCCTTCGGTTTGCGGGCCCAGCCTCTATGTGAAGCGAAGTTATCTTGTCAAAGGTAACGTGGGATTCGATAATAGAAATGTGGGGGATTAAGCATCATGGCAACCCTAATCAGGGCAAAAAATTTGAAAAGGGGGGTGCAACACGAGGACTTTCTACGGGGTCACCCATCCTCGTACTACTCTCGCCAAGCATGCTTAACTTCTGAGTTCTTATGGGATCTGGTGCATAAGTGCTGCTATGATCGCACCGTCATGTTGAGGGCACAAATCCTTTTTATGTTGACGGTTCACAGTCACAGCCCAGAGAGATGGCCCATTCAAATGGCCCAATGGGTTAACGATAACCCATCCTCTTCAACAACATAGCATCCTCCCAAGCCGTGATATCAACGCGTTGTAGGGCCCTCTAATGTCCCGTGAGTTAGGTTGTCGTCCTTTTAACAACTCACTATGTGAAACCCCACTTTTTTATCTTATCTCGTTTTGCGTGCTTTATCTCGTTTTGCGTGAATTAACCTGTCTAAGTGCTATGTGGCTTAGAATGTGGTAATTTTGGTATCAATACTCTTAGAAATTTTCATCAAAAATGGGGTTAGAAATTTTATCGTCGATTTTTAGTGAATAGTATTTTCGAAACACGTCCGCTAAAATTTTGAAAATGGTCCTTTTAACCCTTCTAGACCTAGTCCACGGACTTTAATAGACCTGTGTTTGATAAAAACGGTTTTAAAATCGGCTTAGGAATTTATTAGGGTTTTTACACCGACTTTTGCTAAAATCGAGTTATAAGTTGACTCGGGTAGAATTGTTTGATTGTAAAACTTCTTGTCACCTAAAAATAATCTACTTGAACTATCTTGAGTGTTGAATAATTGTTTTGAACATTGGTGATCAAGAAAATGCATTTAAACTCAAGAAAACACTAAAAACACTGAAGTTTCAACTTTGACTTTCATTAAAAATCTTGACTTTCATGCATATCTCATCAACACACATTGCCAAAGCACAAAAACATACTCATTTTCACACACATGGCCGAGATTTTCATGGGAGAATAAGCCAAAGAGTTTTCAAGGTTTTCAAAGCAAAATTTCAAAGAAAAACTTAGTTTTTGTCCGTAGAAATTCGTGCCAAGTTGGATTCCTCTTGTTGGGCACACATTGCACGCATTCCTAGGCTTATATCGCATCAAAGGTTAGAGAAAAATTCTAGATCTCAAAACTCATCTTTTGTGTTTTTGCGTAGAATTGAAAATCGAACAGTTAGAATGTTAATCTGATGTTAGATTATTGATCCATGCATGCTAGGGATCATTTATATGTAATCCTACAAGATTTGAACGGTTCTAGCACAATAATTATTTTTCGGGTATTTAAAGTTGAATAATTTGTTTAATGTTGATTATTTTGAGTTGTGTTGATCGGAATCGATTTCCGTCGATTTCTAAATGTTTGATAATTACGTGGTAGCGCCGTTGTAATGCCGAATTTTCGATTGTAATGTCCGCACTAAAATCCAGAAATTTCAGCCATGATATACTAGAGTTTTAGGGTATTGGGCATGATTTGGATGTGTTTTGGTTGGTTTCCGAAGGGGCTAATGTAGTTGATTGAATGGGTGAGTGTTTGAAACTGATTTGGAGTTGTTTGGATTAGTAAAATGTAAGATATGATTATTTGAAGTTTAGGTTGTCTTTCTTTAAATTGTTGAATTGAGCCTTTAGATGATTGGGTGTGTTTGAGTGATTGAATTGTGATTTGTTAATGGATAGACTAGGGTTAGATTACGTGTTTCATGCATGTTAAGTTGGATGGCCTACTTTGTCATCAAACTTAGTTGTTTGTTGTTTAATTAAATATTGATGTTATATTGATGTTATTTTGATGATTATGGATTACGGGAATCGGGCACTTTTGTTGCTGATCTCCCAGATCATTGATTGATTATTGAGTACGGGAATCGAGCACTTTTGTTGCTGATCTCCCAGATTATTGATTGATTATGGATTACGGGAATCGGGCACCCTCGTTGCTGATCTCTCGGTCTATTTATGTTGAGTCTCATTGTTGTGAGCTTTGATAATGTTGTGTCACCTCGGGAGGCATCCTGGGCTGCGGGCACAGTTATCATGGCTAATCCCTATCTCGCATGGGCGGAGAGGCCATGGGGTGTGGGTCTAGGTCAAGGTACCTCAAGAATTGTGTCATTGAGTTTGGAGGGGTTGTTGAGCATGGAATTGGTGTATGGAGCTTCATCAGTAAACGTATTGTATCCTTATTGTATGTTTGCAATTATTACTATTGTTGCATTTATAATGATTATTGATGTTATTGTGTGTTTACTGACTCAAAGGATTATTTCCAAAGAGTTTAGTAAACCTTGTTCGAGATCTATCGGATCCTCGCTGGGCTTATTTTATATAAGCTCACTCTTTATTATTGCATGCATACAGGTGTACTATTGCAGGATTACGGGTACGTGCATCCTGAAGAGGAAAATGTGCCTTACGTGGATGAGTCCTATGTTCCAGAGTCTTATCCTTGATGTTGTATCGTTTTACTATCTTGTATATTAACTTAGTAGACTTTTATATGCTTTGTAGCTCATAATGTAAAAGATGTTGAAATGATAATGAATTAGTTGATGCATCTTAGTAGCCTTCCTTTTGTTTATGATTAGGTTGCTAGATTGGCTCAACGAATTTTTGTAATGTATATTAAGGTTTATGTATTACGTTGGAACAGAGGCGTATAACAAGAGATGATTATTGTATAATATGGTTATGATGTATGTTGTTATTTTATTGAGGAGTTGTTGTATGTATGACGTTATGTTGAAGTTGGTTTAGAGCCTCGGAGTCCTATTTACTGTCGTTATACTGCCGAAATTCCGTTGCGTCCTGACTAATTATTGGAGGGGTCGAGTTGGGGCGTGACATTGAAGTCGTATCAAAGCTTGATTAGCTGTCAGCCGGGGTATCCTCGGAATGTGGGTAGTGGTATAAGCATGCAAGTATGTATGAAGTGAAAGAAAAGTGAAATATGTGTTAATATGATTAAATGATTAAGTGATTAAGTGATTATGTGATTAATTTGTTTATGTGTTTTATATGAGTTTGTTGTTTAGGTGTTAATAATTATTTATAACTTGTTTACGTGCTATAACTATGCTAACTCTTTGATTAGTAGAATGGCCGGCCGACCGAGAACCAAAGGTAGGCCTGAGATGACTGATGAGACTCCGAGTAACGCGGCACCGGGCCGTGATAGGGGTGATGACTGATTGGGGGCAGCTATGGAGAGGATTGCTGAGTTAGTGGCTAGTCAGGCACAGTTACTGGCAGGGCAGGGTGCCCAGACTCAGGCATTGTAGGCTCAGATACTGAATGTACAGGGTGGAAACCACGGGCGTGGTACCCTGAAAGAGTTCTTAGGATATCATCCACCTAGATTTCAGGGGGAACCGGATGATAGGAAGGCTGAGGCATGGATAAGCAAGTTGGAGAAGATTTATGATCCACTTGATTATAATGATGAGCAGAAGGTCTCTTTTGCCGTGTACTTGTTAGATGACGAGGCAGAGGAGTGGTGGCGCACAGTGAGAACTAGCTGGGCGGCACAGGGTATTCCGTATATTTGGGGTACCTTCTTGAGAGCTTTCCGGGAGAAGTATGTCCCGAGGATCGCGAGAGAGCGAAGAGAGGCAGAGTTTCTAGCCTTGGTTCAGGGAGATGCTACAGTGGCTCAATATGAGGCCACCTTTACTCGATTGTCCCGGTATGCACCGGAGTATGTGGCAGACGAGGAGCGGAGGACTAGTAGATTCATGCTGGGGTTGAGGCCCGAGATTCAGGATGTGATGGCTCTGAATCGGTATGATATTTTCACTGAGGCTTTTGAGGCAGCTTCTAGACTAGAGAAGAGAAAGGGGGATCAGATTGTCTCCAGTCAGCCTAGTAAGAGGCCGTATCAGTCGCAGGGCCAGCAGGTTATTTATAGGCCTCCAGTACAGTAGGTTATTTATAGGCCTCTAGTACAGTAGGTTGTGTATAGGCCTCCAGCTCAGCAGGGTACTTATAGGCCACAGGGTCAGCAGAGTTACTATCGGCCTCAGTTTCAGCAGGGGCCATATCAGGTTCAGACTCAATACAGGCCAGCTCAGTCATAGGGTCAGTACAAGCCTAGTGTTGTTATACCTCAGCAGCAGGCTGGTTCAGTTGCTTATTCAGCTTCTGGTTCTTTAGGAGGCAGTGTCAATGCTCCAATGCTGCAGTGTGTTTATTGTAAACGTAAGGGCCATATGGAGGCCGACTGTCGAAGAAAGGCAGGGACGTGTTTAGGTATCGGTAGCAACTAACACCGGGTGAGGGATTGCCCAAGGTATCAGGGTTCTACGGGTCAGCCAGTAGTCCAGGGTTATCAAGGTGGACCTGCAAGCAGTACACCTCAACAGCAGCGGGCTCAGGCTCGGGCCTACGTAGCAGACTTGGAGGAATTGCCAGAGGCGACAGCAGTGGTGAAAGGTAACTTACTTATTCTCAACCAATTAAATATTATACCTCCTTGAGTGCAACGTGATAAAATGTAAGTAGAAAGTTTGCCTTATGCGATTAAAGTTAGCATGTGCATCATATCAGTTGGCGACTGAGTAGTATGTGATGTTTAGGTATATGGAATTCCGATTAGGGGTCAAGCTACATTATGACTATACATTGATTATTGGGATTCTTATTTGGTGATTTTATACGGCATTCTTCCTCAAGATTTTTATATGGAGATTCTTATTCAGCATACTTCTTTGGACTTTTCCTATGGTATTTTCTATGTGGTATTCTTATGTGGATTTCTGATACGGTATTATCCGGAGTTCTTATATTGGGATTATTATTTGGTATTCTCGCTCGGTGATCCTGTTGAAGTTCTTACTGTGTATTTTTGGTTAGTACTCTATTACGGGATCTATGTTTGGCATTTTCTTCAGCAATTATTTGAGATTCTCATCTGGAAGTCTTAGTCGGTGTTCTTATTCAGCGTTCCTATTCAAGCTTCTTGTTTGGTATTCCTAGTTGGCATACTTAATTGGTATTCAGGATTTGATTTCGGTCATTCATTCCGTATGTTTGAGCCAGCAGTACTTTAGTGAAGAATTGCGAGGACGCAATTGTTTTAAGGAGGGGAGAATGTGAAACCTTACTTTTCTATCTTATCTCGTTTTGCGTGCTTTATCTCGTTTTGCATGAATTAACCTGTCTAAGTGCTATGTGACTTAGAATGTGGTAATTTTGGTATCAATACTCTTAGAACATGCTAAATGTGCATTCATGAAATTTTCATCAAAAACGGGGTCAGAAATTTTATCGTCGATTTTTAGTGAATAGTATTTTCAAAACACGTCCGCTAAAATTTTGAAAATGGTCCTTTTAACCCTTCTAGACCTAGTCCATGGACTTTAATAGACCTGTGTTTGATGAAAACGGTTTTAAAATCGGCATAGGAATTTATTAGGGTTTTTACACCGACTTTTGCGAAAATCAAGTTATAAGCCGACTCGGGTAGAATTGTTTGATTGTAAAACTTCTTGTCACCTAAAAATAATCTACTTGAACTATCTTGATTGTTGAATAATTGTTTTGAACATTGGTGATCAAGAAAATGCATTTAAAGTCAAGAAAACACTAAAAACACTAAAGTTTCAACTTTGACTTTCATTAAAAATCTTGACTTTCATGCATATATCATCAACACACATTTCCAAAGCACAAAAACACACTCATTTTCATACACATGGCCGAGATTTTCATGGGAGAATAAGCCAAGGAGTTTTCAAGGTTTTCAAAGCAAAATTTCAAAGAAAAACTTAGTTTTTGTCCGTAGAATTTCGGGCCGAGTTGGATTCCGCTTGTTGGGCACGCATTTCACGTATTCCTAGGCTTATATCGCATCAAATGTGAGAGACAAATTCCAGATCTCAAAACTCATCTTTTGTGTTTTTGGGTAGAATTGAAAATCGAACCGTTAGAATGTTAATCTGATGTTAGATTATTGCTCCATGCATGCTAGGGATCATTTATATGTAATCCTACAAGATTTGAATGGTTGTAGCATAATTATTATTTTTCGGGTATTTAAAGTTGAATAATTTGCTTAATGTTGATTATTTTGTGTTGTGTTGATCAGAATCCATTGCCGTCGATTTCTAAATGTTTGATAATTCCGTGGTAGCGCCGTTGTAATGCCGAATTTTCGATTGTAATGTCCGTGCTAAAATCCAGAAATTTCAGCCATGATACACTAGGGTTTTAGGGTTATTGGGCATGATTTAGATGTGTTTTGGTTGGTTTCCGAAGGGGCTAATGTAGTTGATTGAATGGGTGAGTGTTTGAAACTGATTTGGAGTTGTTTGGATTAGTAAAATGTAAGATATGATTATTTGAAGTTTAGGTTGTCTTTCTTTAAATTGTTGAATTGAGCCTTTAGATGATTGGGTGTGTTTGAGTGATTGAATTGTGAGTTGTTAATGGTTAGACTAGGGTTAGATTACGTGTTTCATGCATGTTAAGTTGGATGGCCTACTTTGTCATCTAACTTAGTTGTTTGTTGTTTAATTAAATATTGATGTTATATTGATGTTATTTTGATGATTATGGATTACGGGAATCGGGCACTTTTGTTGCTGATCTCCTAGATTATTGATTTATTATTGAGTACGAGAATTGGGCACTTTTGTTGGTGATCTCCCAGATTATTGATTGATTATGGATTACAGGAATCGGGCACCCTCGTTGCTGATCTCTCGGTCTATTTATGTTGAGTCTCATTGTTGTGAGCTTTGATAATGTTGTGTTACCTCGGGAGGCATCCTGGGCTGCGGGCACAGTTATCATCGCTAATCCCTATCTCACATGGGCGGAGAGGCCATGGGGTGTGGGTCTAGGTCAAGGTACCTCAGGAATTGTGTAATTGAGTTTGGAGGGGTTGTTGAGCATGGAATTGGTGTATGGAGCTTCATCAGTAAACGTATTGTATCCTTATTGTATGTTTACAGTTATTACTATTGTTGCATTTATATTATTGATGTTATTGTGTGTTTACTGACTCAAAGGATTATTTCCAAGGAGTTTAGTAAACCTTGTTTGAGATCTATCGGATCCTCGCTGGGCTTATTTTATATAAGCTAACTCTCTATTATTGTAAGCATATAGGTGTACTATCATAGGATTACAGGTACATGCCTCCTGAAGAGGAAAATGTGCCTTACGTGGATGAGTCCTATGTTCCAGAGTCTTATCCTTGATGTTGTATCGTTTTACTATCTTGTATATTAACTTAGTAGACTTGTATATGCTTTGTAGCTCATAATGTAAAAGATGTTGAAAAGATAATGAATTAGTTGATGCAGTCTTAGTAGCCTTCCTTTTGTTTATGATTAGGTTGCTAGATTGGCTCAACGAATTTTTGTAATGTATATTAAGGTTTATGTATTACGTTGGAACGGAGGCGTATAACGAGAGATGATTATTGTATAATATGGTTATGATGTATGTTGTTATTTTGTTGAGGAGTTGTTGGATGTATGACGTTCTGTTGAGGTTGGTTTAGAGCCTCGGAGTCCTATTTACTGTCGTTATACTGCCGAAATTCCGTTGCGTCCTGACTGATTATTGCACGGGTCGAGTTGGGGCGTGACACACTACGTATGATCTGGGATAGAAAAATCGAGCAAAAGAAGAAAAGTTGTGCGAAATGGATGAAAACATTCAATTTTGGGCTCTGAAAATAGGCGCAGCCGAGCACGCTTGGTGCCCCCGTCATAGACCTCTCGGAGAGCTTTCCAATGGTAGGCTGTGCGCCACGTAACTCCTTACGGATCAAAAGTTATGAGAATCGTAGCGACGAAGACCTGGCCACAAGCACAACGCCCTCGGTTTGTGGGCCCAGCCTTTACGTGAAGTGAAGTTGTCTTGCCCAAGGTGCCACGGGATTCGGTAATAGAAATGTGGTGGATAAAGTATGTTGGCAACCCTAACCGGGGCAAAAAAATTTGAAAAAGGGGTTCAACACGGGGACTTCCCAGGCAATCACCCATGCTAGTACTACTCTCGCCCAAGCACGCTTAACTTCAGAGTTCTGATGGGATCCGGTGGATTAGTGCTGGTATGATCGCACCGGTCATGTTGAGGGCACAAATCCTTTATGTGATGACGGTTCATAGTCCCAACCCAGAGAGATGGCCCATTCAAAAGGCCTAATGGGCTTAACGACAACCCATCCGCTTCAACAACGCAGCATCCTCGCAAGACATGATATCGATGCGTTGTAGGGCCCTCTAATGTCCCGCGAGTTAGGTTGTCGTCCTTTTAACAGCTCATGATGAACGATCCGGGACAAAAAAAACATAGCAAATTAAGAAAAGTTACACGAAACAGATGAAAACGTTCGATTTTGGCCTCTAAAAACTGGCACAGCCATGCAGGACTGCTACCCCTTGTCGTCGAGCTCTCAGAGAGCTTTCCAACGGAATGCTGTGCGCTGCCTAACTCCATACAGATAAAAAGTTATGGGCACCGTAGCGACGGAGACCTGGTCATAAGCCCCACGCCCTCAGTTTGCGGGCCCAGCCTCTACTTCATGTCAAGTTGTTTTGCACAAGGTGCCGTGTGATTCGGTAATAGAAATGTGTTGGATAAAGTATCTTGGCAACCCTAACCGGGGCATAAGAAATTTAAAAGGGGGGAGCAACACGAGGATTTCCCAAGGGGTCACACATCCTAGTACTTCTCTCGCCCAAGCACGCTTAACATCGGAGTTCTAAGGGGATTCGGTGCATTAGTGCTAGTATGATTGCACCCATCATGTTGAGGGCATAAATCCCTTATGTGATGACGGTTCATAGTCCCAGCCCAGAGAGATGGCCCATTCAAAAGGCCCAATGGGCATAACGACAACCCATCCGCTTCAACAACGCAGCATCCTCGTAAGACGTGTTTTTGATGTGTTGTAAGGCCCTCTAATGTCCTGGGAGTTAGGTTGTCATCCTTTTAACAGCTCACGACGTATGATTCAGGGCGAAAAAACAGAGCAAAAGAAGAAAATTGGCCCAAAACTGATGAAAACATTCAATTTTCAAAGCCAAGAATGGGCGCAGCCGAGCAGGCTTACTGTCCCCATCTTAGAGCTCTCGGAGAGCTTTCCAACGGTATGTTGTGCACTGCATAACTCCTTACGGATCAAAAGGTATGGGCACCGGAGCGATAGAGACGTCGTCACCAGCCCCTCGCCCTCAGTTTGCAGGCCCTGCATCTATGTGAATCGAAGTTGTCTTGCCCAAGATGCCGTGGGATTCGGTAATAGAAATGTGGAGGATAAAGCATCATGGCAACCCTAACCGGGGCAAAAAAATTGAAAAGGGGGGTGCAACACGATGACTTCCTAGGGGGTCACCCATCCTAGTACTACTCTCGCCCAAGCATGCTTAACTTCTGAGTTCTGATGGGATCTGGTGCATTAGTGCTGCTATGATCGCACCGTCATGTTGAGGGCACAAATCCTTTATGTGTTGACGGTTCACAGTCACAACCCAGAGAGATAGCCCATTCAAATGGCCCAATGGGTTAACGACAACCCATCTGCTTCAACAACACAGCATCCTCCCAAGCCGTGATATCGACGCGTTGTAGGGCCCTCTAATGTCCCGTCAGTTAGGTTGTCATCCTTTTAACAACTCACTACGTACGATCCGGGATAGAAAAGCTGAGCAAAAGAAGAAAAGTGGTTCGAAACTGATAAAAAAGTTTGATTTTGGGCTTCGAAAATAGGCGCAGCCGAGCAGGCTTCAAGCCCCCGTCGTAGATCTCTCGGAGAGCTTTTCAACGGTAGGCTGTGCACCACGTAATTCCTTACGGATCAAAAGTTATAAGAACCGTAGCGACGGAGACCTGGTCACAATCACCATTCCCTCGGTTTGCGGGCCCAGCCTTTACGTGAAGCGAAGTTGTCTTGCCCAAGGTGTCGCGGGATTCGGTAATAGAAATGTGGTGGATAAAGTATCTTGGCAAGCCTAACTGGGGCAAAAAAAATTGAAAAGGGGTTCAACACGGGGACTTCCCAAGCGGTCACCCATCCTACTATCACTCTCACCCAAGCACGTTTAATTTCGGAGTTCTAATGGGATCTGGGGCATTAGTGCTAGTACAATTGCACCCGTCATGTTGAGGGCACAAATCCTTTATGTGTTGACGGTTCACTGTCCCAACCCAGAGAGATGGCCCATTCAAAGGGCCCAATGGACTTAACGACAACGCATGCGCTTCAACAATGCAGCATCCTCGCAAGACGTTATATTGACGCATTGTATGATCCTCTAATGTCCCGCGAGTTAGGTTGTCGTCCATTGAACAGCTCACGACGTAGGATCCGGGATTGAAAAACAGCGTAAAAGAAGAAAAGTGGCCCAAAATTGATGAAAACGTTCGATTTTGGGCATTGAAAACAAGCGTAGCCCAGCAGTCTTGCTTCCTCCGTTGTAGAGGTCTCGGTGAGCTTTCCAACGGTATACTGCGCAATGCGTAACTCCTTACGGATCATAAGTTATGGGCACCGGAGTGACGCAAACCTAGTTACAAGCCCCACACCCTCGGTTTGCGAGCCCAGCCTTTACGTGAAGTGAAGTTGTCTTGCCCAAGGTGCCGCGGGATTCGGTAATAGAAATGTGGTGG
Organism: Ehretia macrophylla; assembly: GCA_037974665.1. Lineage (NCBI taxonomy): Eukaryota > Viridiplantae > Streptophyta > Magnoliopsida > Boraginales > Ehretiaceae > Ehretia > Ehretia macrophylla. The sequence goes on along the minus strand of CM075764.1, from coordinate 15,455,011 downwards.
ATAAAGTATGTTGGCAACCCTAACCGGGGCAAAAAAAAATTGAAAATGGGGGTGCAACACGAGGACTTCCTACGGGGTCGCTGATCCTAGTACTACTCTCGCCCAAGCATGCTTAACTTCTGAGTTCTTATGGGATCTGGTGCATTAGTGCAGCTATGATCGCACCGTCATGTTGAGGGCATAAATCCTTTATGTGTTGATGGTTCACAGTCACAGCCCAGAGAGATGGCCCATTCAAATGGCCCAATGGGTTAACGACAATCCATCTGCTTCAATAACACATCATCCTCCCAAGCCGTGATATCGACGCGTTGTAGGGCCCCCTAATGTCCTGCGAGTTAGGTTGTCATCCTTTTAACAACTAACTACATACGATCCAGGATAGAAAAACCGAGCAAAAGAAGAAAAGTTGTCCGAAACTGATGAAAACGTTCGATTTTGGGCTCAGAAAAAAGGCACAGCCGAGCAGGCTTCGTGCCCCCGTCGTAGAGCTCTCGGAGTGCTTTCCAACGGTAGGCTGTGCACCACATAACTCCTTACGGATCAAAAGTTATGAGAACCATAGCGACGGAGACCTGGTCACAAATACCACGCCCTCGGTTTGCGGGCCCATCCTTTGCGTGAAGCGAAGTTGTCTTGCCCAAGGTGTCGCGGGATTCGGTAATAGAAATGTGGTACATAATTATATTGGCAACCCTAACTAAGGCAAAAAAAATTGAAAAGGGGGTTCAACACGGGGACTTCCCAGGCGGTCACCCATCCTAGTACTACTCTAGCCCAAGCACGTTTAATTTCGGAGTTTTGATGGGATCCGGTGCATTAGTGCTGGTACGATCGCACCCTTCATGTTGAGGGCACAAATCCTTTATGTGTTGATGGTTCACAGTCCCAGCCCAGAGAGATGGCACATTCAAAAGGCCCAATGGGCTTAACGATAACGTATACGCTTCAACAACGCAGCATCCTCAGAAGACGTTATGTCAACGAATTGTAGGGCCCACTAATGTCCCGCGAGTTAGGTTGTCATCCTATGAATATCTCACAACGTACGATCCGAGACGGAAAAATAGTGCAAAAGAAGAACAATGGCCCAAAATTGATGAAAACGTTCGATTTTGGGCTCTGAAAACAGGCGTAGCCCAGCAAGCTTGCTGCCTCCGTTGTAGAGGTCTCAGTGAGCATTCCAACGGTATACTGCGCAACACGTAACTCCTTACGGATAAAAAGTTATGGGCACCGGAGTGACGCAGACCTTGTTACAAGCCCCACACCCTCGGTTTGCGGGCCCAGCCTCTATGTGAAGTGAAGTTGTCTTGCCCAAGGTAACGTGGGATTCGAAAATAGAAATGTGGTGGATAAAGCATCATGGCAACCCTAATTGGGGCAAAAAAAATTGAAAATGGGGGTGCAACATGAGGACCTCCTAGGGGGTCACCGATCCTAGTACTACTCTCGCCCAAGCATGCTTAACTTCTGAGTTTTGATGGGATCTGGTGCATTAGTGCAACTATGATTGCACCGTCATGTTGAGGGCACAAATCATTTATGTGTTGACGGTTCATAGTCACAGCCCAAAGAGATGGCCCATTCAAATGGCCCAATGGGTTAACGACAATCCATCCGCTTCAACAACATAGCATCCTCCCAAGCCGTGATATCGACACATTGTAGGGCCCTCTAATGTCCCGCAAGTTAGGTTGTCATCCTTTTAACAACTAACTACATACGATCCGGGATAGAAAAATCGAGCAAAAGAAGAAAAGTTGTCCGAAACTGATGAAAACGTTTGATTTTGGGCTTAGAAAAAAGGCGCAGCCAAGCAGGCTTGGTGCCCTCGTCGTAGAGCTCTCGGAGTGCTTTCCAACGGTAGGCTGTGCGCCACGTAACTCCTTACGGATCAAAAGTTATGAGAACCGTAGCGACGGAGACTTGGTCACAAGCACCACGCCCTCAGTTTGCGGGCCCAGCCTTTACGTGAAGCGAAGTTGTCTTGCCCAAGGTGTCGCTGGATTCGGTAATAGAAATGTGGTGGATAAAGTATCTTGGCAACCCTAACCGGGGAAAAAAATTGAAAAAGGGGTTCAACACGGGGACTTCCCAAGCGGTCACCCATCCTAGTACTACTCTCACCCAAGCACGCTTAACTTCAGAGTTCTGATGGGATCCGGTGCATTAGTGCTGGTATGAACGCACCTGTCATGTTGAGGGCACAAATTCTTTATGTGATGATGGTTCATAGTCCCAGCCCAGAGACATGGCCCATTGAAAAGGCCTAATGTGCTTAACGACAACCCATCCGCTTCAACAGCGCAGCATCCTCGCAAGACGTGATATCGATGAGTTGTAGGGCCCTCTAATGTCCCGCGAGTTAGGTTGTCGTCCTTTTAACAGCTCACGATGTACGATCCGGGATGAAAAAATAGAACAAATTAAGAAAAATGGCTCGAAATAGATGAAAACGTTCGATTTTGGCCTCTAAAAACTGGCGCAGCCAAGCAAGACTGCTTCCCTCGTCGTAGAGCTCTCGGAGAGCTTTCCAATGGTATGCTGTGCGCCGCCTAACTCCTTACAGATCAAAAGTTATGGGCACCGGAGCGTCTGAAACCTGGTCACAAGCCCCATGCCCTCGGTTTGCGGGCCCCGCTTCAATGTGAAGCGAAGTTGCCTTGCCCAAGGTGCCGTGGGATTTGGTAATAGAAATATGGTTGATAAAGCATCTTGGCAACCCTAACAAGGGCAAAAAAATTTGAAAAGGGGGGTACAACACGAGGACTTCCCAGGGGGTCACCCATCCTTGTACTACTCTCGCCCAAGTACGCTTAACTTTGGTGTTTTGATGGGCTGCAGTGCATTAGTGTTGGTATAATTGCACCCGTCATGTTGAGGGCACAAATCCTTTATGTCTTGACGGTTCATAGTCCCAGCCTAGAGAGATGGCCCATTCAAAAGGCCCAATGGGCTTAACTGTGATAACCCGAACCCGGCATGCATTTAATAGCATTTGACTGCATTTAATTAAGTTTAATTAGTTAAATCATCCATTTTTGCACTGCTTTGATATTTCTTTTAAAAGCATTCAATAATTTTTATATTGATTAATTAAAAGATTATTACCTATTTTTATTGTTTATAGTAAATAGATTTATTTTCTTGTGTTTAATTAAGTGTCATTTTAAATGTTTGTATTTAATTGTTTAAAATATTCTAGAAATAGTTAAATTAATTATTTTTAAATGAATATTGATTATTTTGATTGTTTTGATTATTTTAATAATCGGTTTTAATTGTCTTGCATTAAAATTACTCGGTTTTCAATTAAAGGAGGAAAGTAACTCTGAGCCGGAGTGAATTTTAAACTATTCTACTATTCTACTTTTCAAAAAATTATAGTTTTATATTATTGCTCATCATTTGATTAGCGATCGTTTATTGACCGTTCGATCGTAGCATTTCGAAAATGGAAGTTAGAGAAATATTCCTCGGACTTAGTGAAAAATGTTTTTAGCTTAATTTAGCTAGTTTTAGTTGGTTTTCATTAAAATTGCATTGTTTTAACTTGAATTTGGTTAAATGGCATCAAAATAAGCTTGTTTGACCATATTTTCACTTAAGCTTGACCTTGCAAAATGACCAAAATGCCCTTTGTCATCTTTTATAAATAAAACAAGGCAAAAATCAAAACAAAACAAATTACAAAATAACCTTTGTATCCCCCCCATGGCCGAATGCTTTCAAGGAGAAAAAAAATTAATTTTGCTTCAATTTTCTTCTCCAATCATGCGTGGAATTGCTCGAGGGTCGTGGCTCGGGTCCTTGCAGGTCTTCCTCGTCAATCTCTATGAGGATTTTCACGTTTTTGTGCATTTATATTCAAATTTGATTTTTGATTCAATTTCTTAGATTTGATATTTAATGCGTTATAATGCTTGAAATTGCTTGGAATTACCTCTTTAGGGTTCGTAGAGCATTGCTTGTTAGTTATTTAGCGATTTTTATGGTTAGAAATGCAAATTGAATTTAGGCAAGAACGTGAATAGTAAAAATGAATAGTAAAACCCTAGATTTTCAGATTTTTGATCCGAATTGTGATTTCTTGATTTGGATAGGTGCTATTAATGATAGAAAGATAAAATGTGCAATAAAAATCGATCAACCTTTGTTAAAATTGAAAATTAGACAAAGAAACGTAAAGGGGCCATTTGACCAAAAGTTGACCGTGCTCGAATTGAGTTGGGGGTTTTGCTATTGAGGGCATGGAAGCACTTTTGGCACTGTCGTGGCGTTGATTGAGTGACCGGTTAGCATAGCTGTAGTTCAAACGCAGTAGGTGGACTTTCGGGCTTTGGTTGGGAAAGTGGGGTTTAGTGACATAGAAATGTGCCTTGGAGTGACTAAGTGAATGTAGTGAAATCGGTTTCCTAATCCCGTAGCTCGTTTGCTCATAATTGCCTTTGGAAGTTAGAGATTAAATAGTGATATTTGTCGTTTTCGTGTTTGAACTGCTATTACTTGTTTAATTGGTGTTCTTGTTGCTATTAATGATAGTTATGCTTGAAAAGTTAATTGAATGCTAATGTTGATTGTAAATGCTTGATATCTCGTTTATCGCCACTAATCTGCACTTTCGTGCTATTGCTCGTTTATTGCTTGTATCTCGTATTGCATTGCATTAGTGTCAGGCACGTGAGTGATGGGCTTCTCTGGGCAGTCTCGGGCTGCCAGGGTTGGTTTGCTCTAGCTCCGTGTCCTATTCCCATTCTTGCTAGGGGTGCCGCCCTGGGAGATTTGGGTCGTAGATGTGTCGGGATACTTCCGGAGTACACCCAGTGGATGTTATAAGGTGGTTGCGCGCTTATTGTTATCGTTGTCAACATCAAGCTCGAGATTGATGTAATGCTCGTGGAACCGAATTGCATGGTACATTGCTCGTATGAGTGAACCGTCACCTTCAAAGTGTGGTATAGCTTTGAATGGTTGTGTTAATGCTTTCTTTAATTGTTTATTGTATTGTCGTGTATATTGAATGCTTTCTTATTGATTATATTGCTTAACTGTACCTATTTGCATTGCACGTTTTCTTTCTCTCCACCGCGATATTTGTCTCGCTCTCACTGAGTATACGTGTTGTGTATACTCACTCCTCACCACCACATTTCAGGAAATACCATGTTAGCTGGAAAGTTCGTGGTTATGTGGTAGATCGTGCTTGAAGAGTTGCCTTGCATGCTATGTGGCTTGAGTTGTCAAAGATGCAAAGATGTATATTTTCATGTAATGTATGTATTTAGTGTTAAAAGTTATGTAATTAACTTAACTAGGTTTATTAGAATGGTATGATAGTCTATTTTATGCAATGGGTTAGTATAGTTTAATTGCCAAGCATGAATGTACTTGTCAGAGATGAAAAGAGATAGGTTAGCTTTTAAATTGGAAATGTATATTTACTTGTGTTTGCTTGTTGAGAACCAAGGCTCGGATGGCATTGATGTGTTTGTATGGTTGGACACGGTGCTGGTCCACTTATATGCTGTCATAGGTTTTGCATTTTGCCTAGAAACAGAGGAGACTTCGTCCGTTTTCCCAAAAAATTTTATGCCTGGGTTTGGAATTGGGTTGTGATTAGATTGATTGATAGAACTCCCGGTCTCGAGAGGGATCAGGGTGTTACATTAACGACAACCCATCCACTTCAACAACGTAGCATCCTCGCAAGACGTGATATCAACGCGTTGTAGGGCCCTCTAATGTCCCGTGAGTTAGGTTGTCATCCTTTTAACAACTCATGACGTACGATCCGGGATGGAAAAACAGAGCAAAAGAAGAAAAGTGGCCTGAAACAGATGAAAACGTTAGATTTTGGCCTCCGAAAATAGGCGCAGCCGAGCAAGCTTGCTGCCCCCGATGTAGAGCTCTCGGAGAGCTTTCCAATGGTATGTTGTGCGCCATGTAACTCCATACGGATCAAAAGTTATGGGCACCGGAGCGACGGAGACCTAGTCACAAGCCCCACGCCCTCGGTTTTTGGGCCCAGCCTCTACATGAAGTGGAGTTGTCTAGCCTAAGGTGCCGTGGGATTCGGTAATAGAAATATGGTGGATAAAGCATCTTGGCAACCCTAACCAGGGCAAAAAAAATTGAAAAAAGGGTGCACCACGAGGACTTCCCAGGGGGTCACCAATCCTTGTACTACTGTCGCCCAAGTACGCTTAACTTTGGTGTTCTGATGGGCTGCAGTGCATTAGTGCTGGTATGATCGCACCCGTCATGTTGAGGGCACAAATCCTTTATGTGTTGACGGTTCATAGTCCCAGCCCAAAGAGATGGCCCATTCAAATGGCCCAATGGGCTTAATGACAACCCATCTGCTTCAACAACGCAGCATCCTCGCAAGACGTGATATCGACGCGTTGTAGGGCCCTCTAATGTCCCGCGAGTTAGGTTGTCGTCCTTTTAACAGCTCATGACGTACGATACAGGACGGAAAAACAGTGCAAAAAAAGAAAAGTGGCATGAAACAGATGAAAACATTTGATTTTGACCTCCGAAAACTAACGCAGCCGAGCAGGATTGCTGTCCACGTCATGGAGCTCTTAGAGAGCTTTCCAACGGTATGTTGTGCGCTGCGTAACTCCTTACGGATCAAAAGTTATAGGCATTAGAGCGACGGAGACCTAGTCACAAGCCCCACGCCCTCGGTTTGCGGGCCCAGCCTCTACGTGAAGCGAAGTTGTCTTGACCAAGGTGCCGTGGGATTCGGTGATAGAAATGTAGTGGATAAAGAATCTTAGCACACCTAACCGGGGCAAAAAAAATTGAAAAAGGGGGTGCAACACGAGGACTTCTCAGGGAGTCACCCATCGTAGTACTACTCTCACCCAAGCACGCTTAACTTTTGAGTTATGATGGGATCTAGTGCATTAGTGCTAGTATGATCGCACCCATCATGTTGAGGGCACAAATCCTTTATGTGTTGACGGTTCACAGTCCCAGCCCAGAGAGATGGCCCATTCAAAAGGCCCAATGGGCTTAACGACAACCCATCAACTTCAACAATGCAGCATCCTCACAAGACGCGATATCGACACGTTGTAGGGCCCTCTAATGTCCTGCGATTTAGGTTGTCGTCCTTTTAATAGCTCACGACGTACGATCCGGGACGAAAAACCAGGGCAAAAGAAGAAAAGTGGCCCGGAACTGATGAAAACGTTCGATTTTGGGCTCGAAAAATAGGTGCAGCTGAGCAAGCTTGCTACCCCCATCGTGGAGCTCTCGGAGAGCTTTCTAACGGTATGTTGTGCACCGTGTAACTCTTTACGGATCAAAGGTTGTGGGTACCAGAGCGACGGAGACCTGGTTACAAGCCCCACGCCCTCAGTTTGCGGGCCCAACCTCTACGTGAAGCAAAGTTGTCTTGCCCAAGGTGCTGTGGGATTCCGTAATAGAAATGTGGTGGATAAAGCATCTTGGCAACCCTAATCGGGGCAAAAAAAATTGAAAAGGGGGTGCAGTACGAGGACTTCCCAGGGGGTTACCCATCGTAGTCCTACTCTGGCCCAAGCACGCTTAACTTCGGAGTTCTGATGCGATCCGGTGCATTAGTACTAGTATGATCGCACCCCTCATGTTGAGGGCCCAAATCCTTTATGTGTTGATGGTTCACAGTCGCAACCTAGAGAGATGCCCCATTGAAAAGGCGCAATCGGCTTAACGGCGTGCCATCCGCTTGAACAACGCAGCATCCTCAAATGACATGATATCGACGCGTTATAGGGCCTCTAATGTCCCGCGAGTTAGGTTGTCGTCCTTTTTACAGCTCATGACGTACAATCTGGGACAGAAAAACAAAGCAAAAGAAGAAAAGTGGCCAGAAACAGATGAAAATGTTCGATTTTGTCCTCCGAAAACTTGCGAAGCCTAGCAAGATTGCTGCCCCTGTCCTAGAGCTCTGGGAGAGCTTTACAACGGTATGCTGAGTGCCGTGTAACTCCTTACGAATCAAAAGTTATAGACACCGAAGCGACGGAGGCCTAGTCATAAGCCGCATGCCCTCGGTTTGCTGGCCCAACCTCTACGTGAAGCGAAGTTGTCTTGCCCAAGGTGCCGTTGGATTCGGTAATAGAAATGTGGTGGATAATGCATCTTGGCAACCCTAACCTGGGCAAAAGAAATTGAAAAGGGGGGTGCAACACGAGGACTTCCCCGGGGGTCACCAATCCTAGTACTACTCTCGCCCAAACACGCTTAACTTTGGTGTTCTGATGGGATGCGGTACATTAGTGCTGGTATGATCGCATCCGTCATGTTGAGGGCACAAATCCTTTATGTGGTGACGGTTTACAATCCTAGCCCAGAGAGATGGCCCATTGAAAAGGCTCAATGGGCTTAACGACAACCCATCCACTCCAACAACGCAGCATCCTCCCAAGACGTGATATCGACGCATTGTAGGGCCCTCTAATGTCTCGCGAGTTAGGTTGCCATCCTTTTAACATCTCAAGACATACGATCCGGGACGAAAATCAGAGCAAAAGAAGAAAAGTAGCACGAAACAGATGAAAACGTTTGATTTTGGCCTCCGAAAATTGGCACAGCCGAGTAGGATTGCTACTCCCGTCGTAGAGCTCTTGGATAGCTTTCCAACGGTATGTTGTCTACCGTGTAACCCCTTACGGATTAAAAGTTATGGGCACCAGAGTGACGGAGACCTTGTCACAAGCCCCACGCCCTCGGTTTGCTGGCCCATCCTGTACGTGAAGTGAAGTTTTCCTACCCAAGGTGCCGTGGGATTCGGTAATAGAAATGTGGTAGATAAAGTATCTTGGCAACCCTAACCGGGGCAAAAAAAATTGAAAAGGGGGGTGCAACACGAGGACTTCCCAGGGGGATACCCATCCTAGTGCTACTCTCGCCCTAGCACGCTTAACTTCTGAGTTCTGATGGGATCCAGTCCATTAGTGCTGGTATGATCACACACGTCATGTTGTGGGCACAAATCCTTTATGTGTTGACGGTTCACAGTCCCAGCCTAGAGAGATGGCCCACTCAAAAGGCCCAATGGGCTTAACGATAACCTATCCACTTCAACAACGCAGCATCCTCACAAGACGTGATATCGACGCGTTGTAGGGCCCTCTAATGTCCTACGAGTTAGGTTGTCGTCCTTTTAACAGCTCACGACGTACGATTTGGGACAGAAAAACAGAGCAAAAGAAGAAAAGTAGCCCGAAATTGATGAAAATGTTCGATTTTGGGCATTGAAAATAGGCGCAGCCAAGTAGGATTGCTGCCCCCATCGTAGAACTCTCGGAGAGATTTCCAACGGTATGTTGTGTGCCGTATAACTCCATACGGATAAAAAGTTATGGGCACCGGAGCGACGGAGACGTGGTCACAAGCCCACGCCCTCGGTTTGTGGGCCCAGCCTCTAAATGAAGTAGAGTTGTCTACCCTAAGGTGCTGTGGGATTCGGTAATAGAAATATGGTGGATAAAGCATCTTAGCAACCTTAACCGGGGCAAAAAAAATTGAAAAAGGGGTCCAACACGAGGACTTCCCAGGGGGTCACCCATCCTTGTACTACTCTCACCCAAGCACGCTTAACATCGGAGTTCTGATGGGATCCGATGCATTAGTGCTAGGATGATCGCACCCGTAACACCCCGATTCCTCTCGAGACCAGAAGTCCTATTAATCAATCTAATCGCAATCCAATTCCAAACCCGAGCATAATATTTAGGGAAAATGGAGGGAGTCTCTCCTGTTTCTAGGCAAAATGCAAAACCTGCGACAGTATATAAGTGGACCAGTTCCGTGTCCAACCATTCATAACTCCTCAAAGCCATCAGAGCCCCGGTTCTCAACAATTAATCACAAAAAATATATATTTTCAAGTACCAAGACCATTCCAACTCTTTCCTTTAGACAATTACATACATGCATTGAAGTTAAACTATACTAACTGAATACTTAAACTAGCTTATTATACCACTTCAATAACCTAGTTAAACTTAAATTACATTCCTTTTAACACTAAATACATACAATACATGAAAACATACATCTTTCCATCTTTCTACCATCAGCCACATAACACGCAAGACAACTCTTCAAGCACGAGCTTTCCAGCTAACACGGCAATTTCCTAAAATGTGGTGGTGAGTAGTGAGTATACACAACACGTATACTCAGTAAGGGCGGAATAGATATCGAGGTGGAGAGAAAGAAAGTCATGCAATGCAAATAAACAATTAAGCAATATATCCAATAAGAACAACAATCAATATAATCAAGAATACAATAACAATTAAAGAAAGCATTAACACAACCAATCAAAGCTATACCACACTTTGAAGGCTACAGTTCACTCATACGAGTAATGTACCAATCATGATTTCGATAACTTTAATGATGATGCGCCGGCTCACCCACCTTATAACTTCCGTTAGAGTACTCCGGACATACTCTGTCAATTCTACGACCCAAAACTTCCTGGGCGACAACCCAAGCGAGAACGGGAATAGGACACGGAGATAGAGCACCCAACCCTGGCAGCCCGAGACTACCCAGAGAGACCAGTCACTCACGCACCTGACACAATGCAATGCAATACGAGGAATATAACGATAATCGAGCAAGGCACTGAAGTACAGATTAGTATCAACATGTGATACAATAAGCATTTACAATCAATAAAATAACAAGAACAACACTAACAAGTATTATCAACAATTGATATACAATTCAATCCTAATCAAGTATAACAAGCATAATAATCCACAATAAGCATTATATAAGCAAGCATTATAAAAATCAACTAAAACACTAAATGACCCCAAATTTCTCAATGCTACCCCGTCCAAACGAGCCATGAGATTTGGAAACCGATTTCACCAATCATCCTAGGACACCATAAGGCACGTTCAAAAGCCGCGAAACCCTACTTTAACCTAGAATTCCCGCAAATTCCCAATTTGCCCCAATACTTGTTTGAACTATAGCTACCTCAACCAATCACCCAACAAATGCCATAACTACACCAAAAGTGCTTCCATGGCATATTACGACAATGCCTTCACGTAAAATGAGAAAATGCCAAACTCGACCGGAACGACCCCAACATAAACCTTGACATTTTTCTCCGTTTTTCTATTACACAAACAAAATAAACCACGCATTTTAGCATTTAAGCATATCTAGCACCTTTCTGCATCAATAGAACACAACTCGAAGCAGAATTTCGGACGGGGATTTACTATTCACGTTTTTCACTATTCAACCAACATTTGAAATGCAATAACCAATTTTAACTGCAGAAATTGCTAAAAACTTACAAAAGTAAGGTCTACTAACATCATAGAACATATTTCAAGCAACAAAACGAATTAAGCAACGTTCTATACACAATTTCTAAAAATTAAAGTCTTGACATCATATTTTCTAATGCGCAAATAACGATGCATCCCTCACCTTAACTACTAGTAGACGCTAGGAAAACAACGTTGAGAGCCCCTGGAACGACCTCAAGCAACCCCATGCGAAGATTCGAAGATTTGAAGTTGAAAGGTTTTTTTTTTCTTTTCTCCTTGATGTTTCGGTTTTCTCTTCTTTTTTTCAGCTTTTCCTTGTTTTATTTTGTATGTATTATGCTTACAAGGTGACAACTAAGTCAAATGGTTAAGGCCTTTGGTCAATGCTAAATAAACTTGGTCAAAGTAGTTCATTTTGTGCATTTTAAGCTTAAAACAACTAACACAATTTTAATTCTAATCAACAACAACTAAAATACTAAAATTAAAACACTAAATACTAGTTTTCACTATTTGTTGAGGACTAGAAAACACTTGCTAGCTACCACTCTCGAAATGCTATGCACAAAACGACGAAGAACGAATAACACATAAATATTATGGAATATAAAAAAAATATAATTTTTGAAAAGTAACATAGTTCAAAATTCACTCCGGGCTCGGAGCTACTTTTCCATTTAATTAAAAACTGAGCATTAAGGTGCAAGAAAATAAAACCAAGTAACATAAATATGAAAAGTAGTTGATACTCTGTTAAAATAATTAACTCAAGTATTATTTAATTACTTCTAAAATAAATATGAAAATAATGCTAGAAATGAATGTTTAACTAAAAATAAACACGAAATTCAATGCTAACATTTAAGATGACACTTAATTAAATGCAATTAAATGCCATTGTAAATGTGCTGGGTTTAGGGTATCATAATACCCGTCATGTTGAGGGCACAAATACCTTATGTGTTGACGGTTCATAGTCCCAGCCTAGAGAGATGGCTCATTCAAAAGGCCTAATGGGCTTAACGACAACTCATCTGCTTCAATAACGCAGCATCCACATAAGACGTGATATTGACGATTTGTAGGACCCTCTAATGTCCCGCGAGTTAGGTTATTGTCCTTTTAACAACTCACGACGTACGATCCAGGATGAAAAAATAGAGAAAAGAAGAAAATTGGCCCAAAATTGATGAAAATGTTCAATTTTGGCTTCCAAAAATAGTGGCAGCCAAGCAGGCTTGCTTCCCCCATCGTAGAGCCCCCGGAGAGCTTTCCAACGGTATGTTGTGCACTGCATTACTCCTTACGGATCAAAAGGAATAGGCACCGGAGTGACGGAGACCGGGTCACAGTCCCCACGCCCTCAGTTTGCGGGCCCAGCTTCTACGCGAAGCGAAGTTGTCTTGCCCAAGGTACCGTGGGATTCGGTAATAGAAATGTGTCCGATAAAGCATCTTGGCAACCCTAACCGGGGCAAAAAAAAAATTGAAAAGGGGGGTGCAACACGAGGACTTCCTTGGGGGTCACCCATCCTAGTACTACTCTCGCCCAAGCATGCTTAATTTCGGGGTTCTGATGGGATCCGGTGCATTAGTGCAGGTATGATTGCACCCGTCATGTTGAGGGCACAAATCCTTTATGTATGACGGTTCACAGTCCCAGCCCAGAGAGATGGCCCATTCAAAAGGCCCAATGGGCTTAACGACAACCCATCTGCTTCAACAACCCAGCATCCTTGCAAGACGTGAAACCAAAACATTGTAGGGCTCTCTAATGTCCCGCGAGTTAGGTTGTCTTCCTTTTAACAACTCACGACGTACGATCCGGGACAGAAAAACAGAGCAAAAGAAGAAAAGTGGCCCAAAATTGATGAAAACATTCGATTTTGGGCACCAAAAATAGGAGCAGCCGATCTAGATTGCTGCCCCCGTCGTAGAGCTCTCGGAGAGGTTTCCAACGATATGTTGTACGCCACGTAACTCCTTACGGATCAAACGTTATGGGCACCGGAGTGACGGAGACCAGGTCACAAGGCCCACGCCCTCAGTTTACGGGTCCAGCCTTTACGTCAAGCGAAGTTGTGTTGCCCAAGGTGCCGTGAGATTCGGTAATAGAATTGTGACAGATAAAGCATCTTGGCAAGGCTAACCGGGACAAAAAAAATTGAAAATGGGGATGCAACACAAGGACTTCCCAGTGGGTCACCCATCCTAGTACTAATCTCGCCCAAGCACGCTTAACTTCAGAGTTCTGAAGGGATCTGGTGCATTAGTGCTGGTATGATCGCACCTGTCTTGTTGAGGGCACAAATCCTTTATGTGTTGACGGTTCACAGTCCAAGCCTAGAGAGATGGCCCATTCAAAAGGCCCAATGGGCTTAACGACAACCCATCCGCTTCAACAACGCAGGATCCTCGCAAGACGTGATATCGACACGTTGTAGGGCACTCTAATGTCCCGCAATTTAGGTTGTCATCCTTTTAACAGCTCACGACGTACAATCCGGGATGGAAAAACAGAGCAAAAGAAGAAAAGTAGCTTGAAATAAATGAAAACGTTCGATTTTGGCTTCTAAAAACTGGCGTAGCAAAGCTGGATTGCTGCCCCCGTCGTAGAGCTCTGGGAGAGCTTTCCAACGGTATGCTGTGCGCCGTATTACTCCTTGCGGATCAAAAGTTATGGACACCAGAGTGACAGATACTTGGTAACAAGCCCCACGCCCTCGATTTACTTGCCCAACCTCTGCGTGAAGCGAAGTTGTCTTACCCAAGGTGCCGTGGGATTCGGTAATAGAAATGTGGTGGATAAAGCATCTTGGCAACCCTAACCAGGGCAAAAAAAAGGGAAACGGGTGTGCAACACGAGGATTTTTTCCCAGGGGGTCAACCATCCTAGTACTACTCTCGCCCAAGCATGCTTAACCTCTGAGTTCTGATGGGATCCACTACATTAGTACTGGTATGATCGTACCCGTCATGTTGGGCGCACAAATCCTTCATGTGTTGATGGTTCACAGTCCCAGCCCAGAGAGATGGCTCATTTCGAAAGGCCCAATGGGCTTAACGACAACCCATCCACTTTAACAACACAACATCCTCGCTAGACATGATATCGATGTGTTGTAATGTCCCGCGAGTTAGGTTATCGTCCTTTTAACAGCTCACAACGTACAATTCGGGACAGAAAAATAGAGCAAAAGAAGAAAAGTGGCCCGAAACTGATGAAAACGTTCAATTTTGGGTTCCAAAAATAGGCACAGCCAAGTAAGGTTGTTGCCCCAGTCGTAGAGCTCTCGGAGAGCTTTCCAACGGTATGCTGTGCGCTGCGTAACTCCTTACTCATCAAAAGTTATGGGCACCGGAGCGACGAAGACCTGGTCACAAGCCCCACGCACTTGGCTTGCGAGCCCAGCCTCTACATGAAGCGAAGTTGTCTTGCCCAAGGTGCCTTGGGATTTGGTAATAGAAATGTGGTGGATAAAGCATCTTGGCAACCCTAACCGGGGTAAAAAAATTGGAAAGAGGGGTGCAACACGAGGACTTCCCAGGTTCCTAGTACTACTCTCGCTCTAGCACGCTTAACTATGGAGTTCTGATAGGATCCGGTGCATTAGTGCTGGTACGATTGCACCCGTCATGTTGAGGGCACAAATCCTTTATGTGTTGACGGTTCACAGTCCCAACGTAGAGAGATGGCCCATTCAAAAGGCCCAATGGGCTTAATGACAACCCATCCGCTTCAACAACGCAGCATCCTCGCAAGACATGATATCGACGTATTGTAGGGCCTTCTAATATCCCGTGAGTTTGGTTGTCATCCTTTTAACAACTCACGACGTATGATCCAGGACAGAAAAAAAGAGCAAAAGAAGAAAAATGGCCTGAAACAAATGAAAATGTTCAATTTTTATCTCCAAAAACTAGCTCAGCCGAGCAGGATTGCTGCCCCGATCGTAGAGCTCTCGGAGAGCTTTCCAACGGTATGTTGTGCGCTGCGTAACTCCTTACGGATCAAAAGTTATGGGCACCAGAGCGAGAGAGACTTGGTCACAAGCCCCACACCCTCGGTTTACGGGCCCAGCCTCTAGGTGAAGTGAAGTTCTCTTGCCCAAGGTGCCATGGGATTCGGTAATAGAAATGTGGTGGATAAAGTATCTTGGCAACCCTAACCGGGGCAAATAAAATTGAAAAGTGGGGTGCAACACTAGGACTTCCCAAGGGGTCACCCATCCTAGTACTACACTCACCCAAGAACGCTGAACTTCTGAGTTCTGATGGGATTTGATGCCGTAGCGCTGGTATGATCGCACCCATAATGTTGAGCGCACAAATTCCTTATGTGTTGACGGTTCACAACCCCAGCCCAGAGAGATGGCCCATTCAAAAGGCCCAATGGGCTTAACGACAACCCATCCGCTTCAACAATGCAGCATCCTCGCAAGACGTGATATCGATGTGTTGTAAGGCCCTCTAATGTCCCGCGAGTTAGGTTGTCATCCTTTTAACAGCGCATGACATACGATTCAGGATGGAAAAACAGGGCAAAAGAAGAAAAGTGGCCCGAAACTGATGAAAACTTTCTATTTTAGGGTCGAAAAATAGGCACAGCCAAGCAAGCTTGAAACCCCCGTCGTAGAGCTCTTGGAGAGCTTTCCAACGTCTGCTGTGCGCCGCATACCTCCTTACAGATTAAAATTTATGGGCACCGAAGCGACGGAGACCTGGCCACATGCCCCACGCCCTCAGTTTGTGGGCCCAGCCCCTAGGCAAATCGAAGTGGTCTTGCCCAAGGTGCCATGGGATTCGGTAATAGAAATGTGGTGGATAAAGTATCTTGGCAACCCTAACCGGGGCAAATAAAATTGAAAAGTGGGGTGCAACACTAGGACTTCCCAAGGGGTCACCCATCCTAGTACTACTCTTGCCCAAGCACGCTTAACTTCGGAGTTTTGATGAGATATGGTGCATTAGTGCTGGTATGATCGAACCCGTCATGTTGAGGGAACAAATTCTTTATGTGTTGATGGTTCACAGTCCTAGTCCAGAGAGATGGCCCATTCAAAAGGCCCAATGGGCTTAACGACCACCCATTCGCTTCAACAACGTAGCATCCTTGCAAGATGTGATATTGACGCGTTGTAGGGCCCTCTAATGTCCCGCGAGTTAGGTTTTCGTCCTTTTAACAACTCATGACATACGATCCAGGATAGAAAGATAGAGCAAAAGAAGAAAAGTGGCCTGAAACAGATGAAAAAGTTCAATTTTTATCTCCAAAAACTGGCACAGCCGAGCAAGTTTGCTGCCCCCGTCGTAGAGCTCTCGGAGAGCTTTCCAACGGTATGTTGTACGCCGCGTAACTCCGTACGGATCAAAAGTTATGGGCACTGGAGCAACGGAGACCTGGTCACAAGCCCCATACCCTTGGTTTGCGGGCCCAGCCTCTACGTGAAGCGAAGTTGTCTTACCCAAGGTGCCGTGGGATTTGGTAATAGAAATGTGGTGGATCAAGCATCTTGGCAACCCTAATAGGGGCAAAAAAAAATTGAAAATGGGGGTGGAACATGAGGACTTCCCAGGGGGTCATCCATCCTAGTATTACTCTCGCCCAAGCACGCTTAACTTCGGAGTTCAGATGGGATCTGACACATTAGTACTGGTATGATCACACCTATCTTGTTGAGGGCCCAAATCCTGTATGTGTTGACAGTTCACAGTCCCAGCCCAGAGAGATGGCCTATTCAAAAGGCCTAATGGGCTTAACGACAACCCATCCGCTTCAACAACACAGCATCCTGACAAGATGTGATATCGATGCGTGTTAGGGCCCTCTAATGTCCCGCGAGTTAGGTTGTCGTCCTTTTAACACCTCACGACGTATGATTCGGGACGGAAAAACAGCGCAAAAGAAGAAAAGTGGCCCAAAACTGATGAAAACATTAGATTTTGGGCTCCAAAAACGGGCGCAGCCGAGCAGGCTTATTCCCCTCGTCGTAGAGCTCTCGGAGAACTTTCCAACGGCATGATGTGTTCCACATATCTCCTTACGAATCAAAAGTTATAAGCACCAGAGCGACGGAGACCTGGTCACAAGCCCCACGCCCTCAGTTTGCGGGCCCAGCCTCTACATGAAGCGAAGTTGTCTTGCCTAAGGTATCGTGGGATTCGGTAATAGAAATGGGGTGGATGAAACATCTTGGCAACCCTAATCGGGGCAAAAAAATTTGAAAAAGGGCTGCAACACGAGGACTTCCCAAGGGGCCACCCATCCTAATACTACTCTTGCCCAAGCACGCTGAACTTCGGAGTTCTGATGGGATCCGGAGCATTAGTCCGGGTATGATCGCACCCATCATGTTGAGAGCACAAATCCTTTATGTGTTGATGGTTCACAGTCCCAGCCCAGAGAGATGGCCCATTCAGAAGGCCCAATGGGCTTAACGACAACCCATCCAGTTCAATAACGTAGCATCTTCGCAAGACGTGATATCGACGCGTTGTAGGACCCTCTAATGTCGCGCGAGTTAGGTTGTCGTCCTTTTAACAGCTCAAGACGTACGATCCGAGATGAAAAAATAGAGAAAAAGAAGAAAAGTGGCCCGAAACTGATGAAAATTTTCAATTTTGGGCTCTGAAAATAGGCACAGCCGAGCATGCTTGCTGCCCTCGTCGTAGAGCTCTCAGAGAGCTTTCCAACGGTATGCTGTGTGCTGCGTAACTCCTTACAGATCAAAAGTTATGGGCACCGGAGCAAGGGAGACCTGGTTACTAGCCCCACGCCCTAGGTTTGTGGGCCTAGCCTCTACGTGAAGCGAAGTTGTCTTGCCCAAGGTGTCGTGGGATTCGGTAATAGAAATGTGGTGGATAAAGCATCTTGGCAACCCTAACTGGGGCAAAAAAAATTGAAAAGAGGATACAACACGAGGACTTCCTAGGGGGTCACCCATCCTAATACTACTCTCGCCTAAGCACGCTAAACTTCGGAGTTCTGATGGGATCCGGAGAATTTGTGCTGGTATGATCGTACCCATCATGTTGAGCGTACAAATCCCTTATGTGTTAACGGTTCACAGTCCCAACCCAGAGAGATGGCCCATTCAAAAGGCCCAATGGGCTTAACGACTACCCATCCACTTCAACAACGAAGCATCCTCGCAAGACACGATATTGAAGCGTTGTGGGGCCCTCTAATTTCCCTCGAGTAAGGTTGTTGTCCTTTTAACAACGCACGACGTACGATCCAGGATGGAAAAACAGAGCAAAAGAAGAAAAGTGACCCAAAATTGATGAAAACGTTTGAGTTTGGGCTTCAAAAATAGGCGTAGATGAGCAGGCTTACTACCCCCGTGGTAGAGCTCTCGAAGAGATTTACAACAGTTTGATGTGCACCGCGTAACACCTTACGGATCAAAAATTAATGGCACCGAAGCGACGGAGACCTGGTCACAAGCCCCATGCCCTCGGTTTGCGGGCCCAGCCTCTACGTGAAACAAAGTTGTCTTGCCCATGGTGCCGTGGGATTCGGTAATAGAAATGTGGTGGGTAAAGTATCTTGGCAACCCTAAACGAGGCAAAAGAAATTTAAATGTGGGGTGCAACACGAGGACTTCTCTGGGGTCACCCATCCTAGTACTACTCTCACCTAAGCACGTTTAACTTCGGAGTTCTGATGGGATCCGATGCATTAGTGCTGGTATGACGCACCCGTCATGTTTAGGGCACAAATCCTTTATGTGTTGACGGTTCGCAGACACAGCCCAAAGAGATGGCCCATTCAAAAGGCCCAATGGGCTTAACTACAACCCATCTGCTTCAACAACGCAGCATCCTAGTAAGACGTGATATTGACGGATTGTAGGGCCCTGTAATGTCCTGCGAGTTAGGATGTCGTCCTTTTAACAACTCATGACGTACGATCCGGGACAAAAAGTTAGAGCAAAAGAAGAAAAGTGGCATGAAATAGATGAAAACATTCAATTTTTATCTCCAAAAACTGGCGCAACCGAGCAGGCTTGCTGCCCCCATCGTAGAGCTCTCGGAGAGCTTTCCTACGGTATGCTGTCCGCCGCATAACCCCCACGCCCTCGGTTTGCGGGCCCTGCCTCAACATGAAGCGAAGTTGTCTTTCCCAAGGTGCCGTGGGATTCGGTAGTAGAAATGTGGTGGATAAAGCATCTTGGCAAGCCAAACCGGGGAAAAAAATTGAAATGGAGGGTGCAACATGAGGACTTCCCAGGGGGTCACCCATCTTAGTACTACTCTCGCCCAAGCACGCTTAACTTCGAAGTTCTGATGGGATCTGGTACATTAGTGCTGGTATGATTGCACCAATCTTGTTGACGGTTTACAGTCCCAGCCTAGACAAATGGCCCATTGAAAAGGCCTAATAGGCTTAATGACAACCCATCCGCTTCAACAATGCAGCATCCTCAAAAGACGTGATATCGACGCGTTGTAGGGCATTCTAATATCCCGCGAGTTAGGTTGTCGTCCTTTTAACAGCTCACAACGTACGATCCAAGACGGAAAAACAGAGCAAAAGTAGAAATGTGGCCCAAAACTGATGAAATGTTAGATTTTGGGCTCCAAAAATAGGCGCAGCCGAGCAGGCTTATTGCCCTTGCCGTAGAGCTCTCGGAGAGATTTTCAACGGCATGCTGTGTGCCGTATAACTCCTTGCGGATCAAAAGTTATGGGCACTAGAGCAACACAGACCTAGATACCGGCCCCACGCCCTCGGTTTGCTGGCCCAGCCTCAACGCGAAGCGAAGTTGTCTTGCGCAAGATACCGTGGGACTCGATATTAGAAATGTGGTGGATAAAGTATCTTGGCAACCCTAGCTGGGGCAAAAAAAATTGAAAAGGGTGGTGCAACATGAGGACTTCTCGGGGTGTCACCCATCCTCGCCCAAGCACACTTAACTTCGGAGTTCTGATGGGATCCGGTGCATTAATAATGGTAAGATAGCACCCGTTTTGTTAAGGGCCCAAATCCTTTATGTGTTGATAGTTCACAGTCCCAGCCTAGAGAGATGGCCCATTCAAAAGGCCTAATGGGCTTAACGACAACCCATCCGCTTGAACAACGCATCATCCTCGTAAGACGTGATGTCGACGTGTTGTAGGGCACTCTAATGTCCAGCGAGTTAGGTTGACGTCCTTTTAACAGCTCACAATATGCGATCCGCGATGGAAAGACAGAGCAAAAGAGGAAAAGTAGCCTGAAACTATTGATTACATTCGATTTTGGGCTACAAAAATAGGCGCAGCCGAGCAAACTTGCTACGCCCGTCGTAGAGCTCTCGGAGAGCTTTCCAACGGTATGTTGCGCGCCGTGTAACTCCTTGTAGATCTAAAGTTATGGGCAACGGAGCCACAGAGACCTGGTCACAAGCCCTACGCCCTCGGTTTGCGGGCCCAGCCTCTATATGAAGCGAAGTTGTCTTGCCCAAGGTGCTGTGGGATTCGTTAATAGAAATGTGGTAGA
This sequence comes from Ehretia macrophylla, assembly GCA_037974665.1. Classification (NCBI taxonomy): domain Eukaryota; kingdom Viridiplantae; phylum Streptophyta; class Magnoliopsida; order Boraginales; family Ehretiaceae; genus Ehretia; species Ehretia macrophylla. The sequence goes on along the minus strand of CM075764.1, from coordinate 15,434,222 downwards.
TAAAGCATCTTGGCAACCCAAACCGGGGCAAAAAAAAATTGAAAAGGGGGGTGTAACACGGGGACTTCCCGAAAGGTCACCCATCGTAGTACTACTCTCGCCCAAGCACGCTTAACTTCGGAGTTCTGATTGGATTCGCTGCATTAGTGCTGGTATGATAGCACTCGTAATATTGAGGACACAAAACCGTTATGTGTTGACGGTTCACAGTCCCAACCTAGAGAGATGGCCCATTCAAAAGGCCTAACGGGCTTAACGACAACCCATCCGCTTTAACAACGCGGCATCCTCATAAGACGTTATATCGACGCGTTGTAGGGCCCTACAATGTCCCATGATTTAGGTTGTCGTCCTTTTAACAGCTCAAGACGTACAATCCGGGATAGAAAAAGTGAGCTAGAGAATAAAAGAGCCCCGAAACTGATGAAAGCGTTTGATTTTGGGCTCCAAAAACAGGTGCAGCCGAACAAGCTTGCTGCCCCCGTCTTAAAGCTCTTGGAGAGCTTTCAAACTGTATTCTATGCACCACGTAACTCCTTACGGATCAAAAGTTATGGGCACCGGAGCGATGGAGACCTCGTCATAAGCCCAACGTCCTCGGTTTGTGGGCCCAGCCCCTACGTGATGCAAAGTTGTCTTGCCCAAGGTGCCGTGGGATTCGGTAATAGAAATATGGTGGATAAAGTATCTTGTCAACCCTAACCAAGGAAAAAAAAATGAAAAGGGGGGTGCAACACAAGGACTTACCTAGGGGGCCACCTATCCTAGTACTACTCTCTCCCAAGCACGCTTAACTTCGGAGTTCAGATGGGATCCGGTGCATTAGTGCTGGTATGATCGCACCCGTCATGTTGACGACACAAATCCTTTATGTGTTGTCGGTTCACAGTCCCAACCTAGAGAGATGGCCTATTCAAAAGGCCCAATGTGCTTAATGACAACCCATCCGCTTCAACAACGCAGCATCCTCGTAAGACGTGATAATGACTCGTTGTAGGGCCTTGTAATGTCCCACGAGTTAGGTTGTTGTCCTTTTAACAGCTCAAGGCGTACGATCCGGAACAGAAAAACGGAGATAAAGAAGAAAAGTAGCCCAAAATTGAAGAAAATAGTGCAAAAGAAGAAAAGTAGCATGATCTGGGGAGGAAAATAGTGCAAAAGAAGAAAAGTTGCCCGAAATTGAAAAAAATGTTCAATTTTGGGCTCCTAAATGGGAGCAGCCGAGCCGGCTTGCTACCTCCATCGTAGAGCTCTCGAAGAGCTTTCCAATGGTATGCTGTGCACCACATAACTCCTTACGGATCAAAAGTTATGGGCACCGGTGCGACGGAGACCTGGTCATAATCCCCACGCCCTCAGTTTGCGGGCCTAGCCTCTACGTGAATCGAAGTTGTCTTGCCCAAGGTGCCGTGGGATTCGGTAATAGAAATGTGGAGGACAAAGTATCTTGGCAACCTTAACTCGGGCAAAAAAAATTGAAAAGGGGGGTGCAACACGAGGACTTTCCCAGGGGGTCACCCATCCTAGTACTACTCTCTCCCAAGCACGCTTATCTTCGGAGTTTTGATGGGATCCGGAGCATTAGTGCTGGTAGGATCGAACCCGTCATGTTTAAGGCACAAATCCTTTATGTGTTGACGGTTCATAGTCCTAGCCCAGAGAGATAGCCCATTCAAATGGCCCAATGGGCTTAACGACAACCCATCCGCTTCAACAACACAGCATCCTCAAAAGACGTGATATCGATGCATTGTAGGGCCATGTAATGTCCCGCGAGTTAGGTTGTCGTCCTTTTAACAACTCAAGACGTACGATCCGGAACAGAAAAACGGAGATAAAGAAGAAAAGTAGCCCAAAAGTGATGAAAATGTTCAATTTTTGGCTCCAAAAACATTCGCAGCCGAGCAGGCTTTCTTCCCCCGTTGTAGAGCTCTCGGAGAGCTTTCCTACGGTATGTTGTGCACTGCATAAATTTTTACGGATCAAAAGTTATGGGCACTAGAACGACGGAGAGCTGGTCACAAGCCCTACGCCCTCGGTTTGCAGGCCCAGCCTCTACGTCAAGCGAAGTTGTCTTGCCCAAGGTGCCGTGGGATTCGGTAATAGAAATGTGGTGGATAAAGTATCTTGGCAACCCTAACCGGGGCAAAAAAAATTGAAAAGGTGGGTGCAACACGAGGACTTCCTAGGGGGTCACCCATCCTAGTACTACTCTCGCCCAAGCACGCTTAACTTCGGAGTTCTGATGGGATCCAATGCATTAGTGCTGGTATGATCGCACCCGTCATGTTGGGGGACAAATCCTTTATGTGTTGACGGTTTGCACTCCCAGCCTAGAGAGATGGCCTAATCAAAAGGCCCAATGGGCTTAACGACAACATATATGCTTCAACAACGCAGCATCCTCACAAGACGTGATATCGATGCATTGTAGGGCCTTCTAATGTCCCGTGAGTTAGGTTGTCATCCTTTTAACTGCTCACGGTGTAGGATCCGGGATGAAAAAACAGAGCAAAAGAAGAAAAGTGGCACGAAATTGATGAAAACTGTTCGATTTTGGGCTCCAAAAATAGGCGCAACTGAGAAAACTTGCTTCCCCCGTCGTAGAGCTCTCAGAGAGCTTTCCTACGTATGCTGTGCACCGCGTAACTCCTTACAGATCAAAAGTTATGGGCTCCGGAGCGACGGAGACCTGGTCACAAACCCCACGCCCTCGGTTTACGGGCCCAACCTCTACGTGAAGCGAAGTTGTCTTGCCCAAGGTGCTGTGGGATTCGGTAATAGAAATGTGGTGGATAAAGCTTCTTGGCAACCCTAACCGGGGCAAAAAAAATTGAAAAGAGGGTGCAACACGAGGACTTTCTAGGGGGTCACCCATCTTAGTACTACTCTCGCCCAAGCACTCTTAACTTCGGAGTTCTGATGGGATCCGGTGCATTAGTGATGGCATGATCGCACCCATCATGTTGAGGGCACAAATCCTTTATGTGTTGACGGTTCACAGTTCTAGCTCAGAGAGATGGCCCATTCAGAAGGCCTAATGGGCTTAACGACAACCCATCCGCTTCAACAACGCAGCATATTCACAAGACGTGATATCGACGCGTTGTAGGACCCTCTAATGTCCCGCGAGTTAGGTTGTCATCCTTTTAACAGCTCATGAAGTACGATCCGAGACGAAAAAATAGAGCAAAAGAAGAAAAGTGGATGAAAACTGATGAAAACGTCCAAAAATGGGCACAGCCGAGGAAGCTTGCTGCCCCCATCGTAGATCTCTCGGAGAGCTTTCCAACGGTATGTTGTGCGCCGCGTAACTCTTTACGGATCAAAAGTTTTGGGCATCGTAGCTTCGGAGAGCTGGTCACAAGCCCCACGCCCTCGGTTTGCGGGCCCAACCTCTACATGAAGCGAAGTTGTCTTACCCAAGGTGCCCTGGGATTCGGTAATAGAAATTTGGTGGATAAAACATCTTGGCAACCCTAACCGGGGCAAAAAAAGTTGAAAAGGGGGCGGCACAAGAGGACTTCTCAGGGGGTCACCCATCCTAATACTACTGTCGCCCAGGCACGCTAAACTTCGGAGTTCTTATGGGATCTGGAGCATTAGTGCTGGTATGATCACACCCATCATGTTGAGTGCACAATTCCTTTATTTGTTAACAGTTCACAGTCCCAGCCTAGTGAGATGGCCCATTCAAAAGGCCCAATGGGCTTAACGACAATGCATCCACTTCAACAACGTAGCATCCTCGCAAGACATGATATCGAAGCATTGTAGGGACTCTAATGTCCCGCGAGTAAGGTTGTCGTCCTTTTAACAACTCATGACGTACGATCTGAGACTGAAAGCCAGAGCAAAAGAAAAAAAGTGGCTCGAAAATGATGAAAACGTTTCATTTTGGGCTTCAAAAACGGGCGTAGCTGAGCAGGCTTGCTGCCCCCATCGTAGAGCTCTTAGAGAGCTTTCCAACGATATGCTGTGCACCGCGTAACTCTTTACCTATCAAAAGTTTTGGGCACCGGAGCGACGGAGACTTGGTCACAAGCCCCATGCCCTCGATTTGCGGGCCGAGCCTCTACGTGAAGCGAAGGTGTCTTGCCCAAGGTACCGTGGGATTCGGTAATAGAAATGTGGTGGATAAAGTATCTCAGCAACCCTAAACGGGGCAAGAGAAATTTGAAAGGGGGGGTGCAACACGAGGACTTCTCTGGGGTCACCCATCCTAGTACAACTCTCACCCAAGCACGTTTAACTTCGGAGTTCTGATGGGATCCGACGCATTAGTGCTAGTATGACGCACCCGTCTTATTGAGGGCACAAATATTTTATGTGTTGACGGTTCACAGTCCCAGCCCAAAGAGATGCCCATTCAAAAAGGCCCAATGGGCTTATTGACAACCCATCCGCTTCAACAACGCAGCATCCTCACAAGACGTGATATCGACAAATTTTAGGGCCCTGTAATGTCCCAAGAGTTAGGTTGTCATCCTTTTAACAACTCATGACGTACGATCCAGGATAGAAAGATAGAACAAAAGAAGAAAAGTGGCCCGAAACTGATGAAAATGTTCTATTTTGGTCTCCAAAAATTGGTGCAGCCATGAAGGCTTGCTACCCCAGTCATAGAGCTCTTGGAGAGCTTTCCAACGGTTTATTGTGCGGTGCGTAACTCCTTACGGTTCAAAAGTTATGGGCACCGGAGCGACGGATACCTGGTCATAAGCCCAACGCCCTTGGTTTGCGAGCCCAGCCTCCACGTTAAGTGAAGTTGTCTTGACCAAGGTGCCGTGGGATTCGGTAATAAAAATGTGATGGATAAAGCATCTTGGCAACCCTAACTGGGGCAAAAAAAAATTGAAAATGGGGGTGCAACATGAGGACTTCCCAGGGGGTCACCCATCCTAGTACTACTCTCGCCCATGCACGTTTAACTTCGGAGTTTTGATGGGATCCGGTGCATTAGTACTGGTATGATCGCACCTATCTTGTTGAGGGCCCAAATCCTTTATGTGTTGACAGTTCACAGTCCCAGCCCAGAGAGATGGCCCATTCAAAAGGCCTAATAGGCTTAACGACAACCAATCCACTTCAACAATGCAGCATCCTCACAAGATGTGATATCGATGCGTTGTGGAACCCTCTAATGTCCCGCGAGTTAGGTTGTCGTCCTTTTAACAGCTCACGACATACGATCCGGGATGGAAAAAGAGAGCAAAAGTAGAAAAGAGGCCCAAAACTGATGAAAACGATAGATTTTGTCTCCAAAAATGAGCGCTGCCGAGCAGGCTTATTGCCCTCGTCGTAGAGCTCTCGGAGAGCTTTTCAATGGCATGCTGTGCGCCGCGTAACTCCTTACGGATAAAAATTTATGGGCACCGGAGCGACGGAGACCTGGTCACATGCCCCACGCCCTCGGTTTGCAGGCACAGCCTCAACGTGAAGCGAAGTTGTCTTGCCCAAGGTACCGTGGGATTCGGTTATAGAAATGTGGTGGATAAAGTATCTTGGCAACCTTAGCTGGGGCAAAAGAAATTGAAAAGGGGAGTACAGCATGAGGACTTCCCAAGGTGTCACCCATACCCGCCCAAGCATGCTTAACTTCGGAGTTCTAATGGGATCCGGTGCATTACTACTGGTATGATCGCACCCGTCTTGTTGAGGGCCCAAATCCTTTATGTATTGACAGTTCACAGTCCCAGCCTAGAGAGATGGCCCATTCAAAAGGCCTAACGGGTTTAACGACAACTCATCCGCTTCAACAACGCAGCATCCTCGCAAGACGTGATATCGACGTTTTGTAGTGCACTCTAATGTCCAGCGAGTTAGGTTGTCGTCCTTTTAACAGCTCACGACGTGCGATCTGCGACGGAAAAATAGAGCAAAAGAGGAAATGTGGCCTGAAACTGTTGAAAACATTCGATTTTGGGCTACAAAAATAGGCGCAGCCGAGCAAACTTGCTGCGCCCAGCGTAGAGCTCTCGGAGAGCTTTCCAACCGTATGTTGTGCGCCGCATAACTCCTTGCGGATCTAAAGTTATGGGAAACGGAGCGACAGAGACCTGGTCACAAGCCCCACACCCTCGGTTTGCGGGCCCAGCCTCTACGTGAAGCGAAGTTGTCTTGCCCAAGGTGCCGTGGGATTCGTTAATAGAAATGTGGTGGATAAAGCATCCTGGCAACCCTAACCGGGGAAAAAAAAATTGAAAAGGGGGGTGCAACACGAGGACTTCCCAAAGGGTCACCCATCCTAGTACTACTCTCGCCCAAGCATGCTTAACTTCGGAGTTCTTATTGGATTTGGTGCATTAGTGCTAGTATGATCACACCCGTCATATTGAGGACACAAAACCTTTATGTGTTGACGGTTCACAGTCCCAGCCCAGAGAGATAGCCCATTCAAAAGGCCTAACGGGCTTAACGACAACCCATCCACTTCAACAATGCAGCATCCTCGTAAGATGTTATATCGACGCATTGTAGGGCCATGTAATGTCCCGCGAGTTAGGTTGTCGTCCTTTTAACAGCTCAAAACTTACGATCCGGGATAGAAAAAGCGAGCTAGGGAAGAAAAGTACCCCGAAACTGATGAAAACGTTTGATTTTAGCTCTGAAAACTGGCATAGCCGAGCAAGCTTGCTGCCCCTGTCTTAAAGCTCTCAGAGAGCTATCAAATGGTATGCTATGCACCACGTAACTCCTTAAGGATCAAAAGTTATGGGCACCGGAGCGATGGAGACCTAGTCATAAGCCTAACGTCCTCGGTTTGTGGGCCCAACCTCTACGTGAAGCAAAGTTGTCTTGCCCAAGGTACCGTGGGATTCGGCAATAGAAATATGGTGGATAAAGTATCTTGGCAACCCTAACCAAGGCAAAAAAAATTGAAAAGGGGGGTGCAACACGAGGACTTACCCAAGGGGTCACCCATCCTAGTACTACTCTCTCCCAAGCATGCTTAACTTCGGAGTTCTGAAGGGATCCGGTGCATTAGTGCTAGTATGATCGCACCCGTCATGTTGAGGGCACAAATCCTTTATGTGTTGACGGTTCACAGTCCCAACACAGAAAGATGGCCTATTCAAAAGGCCCAATGGGCTTAACGACAACCTAGCCGCTTCAACAATGCAGCATCCTCGTAAGACGTGATATCGACACATTGTAGGGCCCTGTAATGTCCCACGAGTTAGGTTGTTATCCTTTTAACAGCTCAAGACGTACGATCCGGGGCGGAAAAATAGTGCAAAAGAATAAAATTTGCCCGAAACTGATAAAAATGTTCGATTTTGGGCTCCAAATATGGGCGCAGCCGAGCGCGCTTGCTGCCTCCATCATAGATCTCTCGAAGAGCTTTCCAACGGTATACTGTGCACCGCGTAACTCCTTACGGATCAAAAGTTATGGACACTGGTGCGACGGAGACCTTGTCACAAGCCCCACGACCTCGGTTTGTAAGCCCAGCCTCTACGTGAATCGAAGTTGTCTTGCCCAAGGTGCCGTGGGATTCGGTAATAGAAATGTGGTGGATAAAGTATCTTGGCAACCCTAACCGGGGCAAAAAAAATTGAAAAGGGGTGCAACACGAGGACTTTCCCAGGGGGTCACATCCTAGTATTACTCTCTCCCAAGCACGCTTAACTTCGGAGTTCTGATGGGATTCGAGCATTAGTGCTGGTAGTATCGCACCCGTCATGTTTAGGGCACAAATCCTTTATGTGTTGACGTTTCACAGTCCCAGTCCAGAGAGATAGCCCATTCAAAAGGCCCAATGGGCTTAACGACAACCTATCTGCTTCAACAACGTAACATCCTCGCAAGACGTGATATCGATGCATTGTAGGGCCTTGTAATGTCCCGTGAGTTAGGTTGTCATCCTTTTAACAGCTCAAGACGTACGATCCGGAACACAAAAATGGAGATAAAGAAGAAAAGTGGCCCGAAAGTGATGAAAATGTTCACTTTTTTGGCTCCAAATTCGCAACCGAGCAGGCTTGCTTCCCCCATCGTAGAGCTCTTGGAGAGCTTTCCTACGGTATGTTGTGCACCGCGTAACTCATTACGGATCAAAAGTTATGGGCACTAGAGCGACGGAGAGCTGGTCACAAGCCCCACGCCCTCGGTTTGCGGGCCCAACCTCTACATGAAGCGAATGTTGTCTTGCTAAAGGTGCCATGGGATTCGGTAATAGAAATGTGGTGGATAAAGTATCTTGGCAACCCTAACTGGGGCAAAAAAAATTGGAAATGTGGGTGCAACACGAGGACTTTCTAGTGGGTCACCCATCCTAGTAGTACTCTTGCCAAAGCACGCTTAACTTCGGAGTTCTGATGGGATCCAATGCATTAGTGCTGGTATGATCGCACCCGTCATGTTGGGGGATAAATCCTTTATGTGTTGACGGTTCACAGTCCCAGCCTTGAGAGATGGCCCAATCAAAAGGCCTTGTGGGCTTAACGACAACCCATCCGCTTCAACAATGTAGCATCCTCGCCAGATATGATATCGACGCGTTGTAGGGCCTTCTAATGTCCCGTGAGTTAGGTTGTGATCCTTTTAACTGCTCATGGCGTAGGATCTGGGATGGAAAAACAGAGCAAAAGAAGAAAAGTGGCACGAAACTGATGAAAACTGTTCGATTTTGGAATCCAAAAATAAGCGCAACCGAGAAAGCTTGTTGTCCCCGTCGTAGAGCTCTCAGAGAGCTTTCATTCGGTATGGTATGCACCATGTAACTCCTTACGGATCAAAAGTTTTGGGCTCCAGAGCAACAGAGACCGGGTCACAAGCCCCACGCCCTTGATTTACGGGCCAAGCCCCCACGTGAAGCGAAGTTGTCTTGCCTAAGGTATAGTGGGATTCGGTAATAGAAATGTGTTGGATAAAGCATCTTGGCAACCCTAACCGGGGCAAAAAAATTGAAAAGAGCGTGTAACACGAGGACTTTCCTGGGGGTAACCCATCCTAGTACTACTCTTGCCCAAGCACGCTTAACTTCAGAGTTCTGATGGGATCCGGTGCATTAGTGCTGGCATGATCGAACCTACCATGTTAAGGGCACAAATCCTTTATGTGTTGATGGTTCACAGTTCCAGCCTAGATAGATGGCCCATTCAGAAGGCCTAATGGTCTTAACGACAACCTATCCACTTCAAGAACATAGCAACCTCGCAAGACGTGATATCGACGCGTTGTAGGACCCTCTAATATCCCGTGAGTTAGGTTGTCGTCCTTTTAACAGCTCACGAAGTACGATCAGGCACTTAAAAATAGAGCCAAAGAAGAAAAGTTACCCGAAACTGATGAAAACATTCAATTTTGGGCTCTGAAAATAGGTACAGCCGAGCAAGCTTGCCACCCCCGCCATAAATCTCCCGGAGAGCTTTCCAACGGTATGCTGTGCGCAGCGTAACTCCTTACGGATCAAAAGTTTTGGGCACCGGAGCGACGGAGACCTAGTCACAAGCCCCACGCCCTCGGTTTGCGGGCCCAGCCTCTACGTGAAGCGAAGTTGTCTTGCCCAAGGTGCTGTGGGATTCGGTAATAGAAATATGGTGGATAAAACATCTTGGCTAGCCTAACCGAGGCAAAAAAAATTGAAAAGAAGGGTGCAACATGAGGACTTCCCAAGGGTCACGCATCCTAGTACTACCATCGCCCAAGCACGCAAAACTTCGGAGTTCTTATGGAATCCGGAGCATTAGTGCTGGTATGATCGCACCCGTCATGTTGAGGGCATAAGTCCTTTATGTGTTGATGGTTCACAGTCCCAGCCTAGAGAGAGGGCCTATTCAAAAGGCCCAATGGGCTTAACGACAACCCATCCGCTTCAACAACGCAGCATCCTTGCAAGACGTTATATCAGATCGTTGTAGGGCCCTCTAATGTCCCACGAGTTAGGTTCTCATCCTTTTAACAACTAACGACGTACAATCCGGGATGAAAAACCAGAGCAAAAGAAAAAAAGTGGCCCGAAATTGATGAAAACGATTGATTTTGGGCTTCAAAAATGGAAGTAGCTGATCAGGCTTGCCCCCCCCGTCGTAGAGCTCTCGGAGAGCTTTCCAACAGCATGTTGTGCACCGCGTAACTTCTTACGGATCAAAACTTATGGGAACCGAAGCGACGGAGTCCGGGTCAAAAGCCCCACGCCCTCGGTTTGCGGGCCCAACCTCTACGTGAAGCGAACTTTTCAAGCCCAAGGTGCCGAGGGATTCGGTAATAGAAATGTGGTGGATAAAGTATCTTAAAAACCCTAACCGGGGCAAAAGAAATTTAAAAGGGGGGTGCAACACGAGGACTTCCCTGGGGTCACCCATCTTAGTACTACTCTCACCCAAGCACGTTTAACTTTGGAGTTCTGATGGAATCCGATGCATTAGTGCTGGTATGATGCACCCGTCATATTGAGGGCACAAATCTTTTGAGTGTTAACGGTTCACAGTCACAGCCTAGAGAGATGGCCCATTGAAAAGTCCCAATGGGGATAACGACAACCCATCCGCTTCAACAATGCAGCATCCTCACAAGACGTGATATCGATGCATTGTAGGGCCCTATAATGTCCCGTGAGTTAGTTTGTTGTCCTTTTAACAACTCAAGACGTACGATCCGGGACAGAAAAATAGAGCAAAAGAAGAAAAGTGGCCCAAAATTATTGAAAACTTTTGATTTTGGGGACCAAAAATAGGCGCAGCCGAGTAGGCTTGCTGCCCCCATCGTAAAGCTCTTAGAGAGCTTTCCAACGGTATGCTGTGCACGACGTAAATCCTTACGGAACAAAAGTTATGGGCATCGGAGCGACGGAGACCTGGTCACAAGCCCCTCGCCCTTCGTTTGTGGGCTCAGACTTTAAGTGGATCGAAGTTGTTTTGCATAAGGTGTGGTAGGATTCAGTAAAAGAAATATGGTGGATAAAGCATCTTGGCAACCTTAACCGAGGCAAAAAAAATTGAAAAGTGGGGTGCAACACGAGGACTTCCCAGGGGGGTCACCCATCCTAGTACTGCTCTCGTCCAAGAACACTTAACTTATGAGTTTTGATGGGATCCAGTGCATTAGTGCTGGTATCATCACACCCATCATGTTGGGGGCTCAAATACTTTATGTGTTGATGGTTCGCAGTCCCAGCCCAAAGAGATGGCCCATTCAAAAGGCCCAATGGGCTTAACGATAACCCATCCACTTCAACAATGTAGCATCCTCGCAAGACGTGATATCGACGCATTTTAGGGCCCTCTAATGTCCGGCAAGTTATTTTACGTCCTTTTAATAGATCACGGTGTACGTTTCGGGACAGAAAAACAAAGCAAAAGAGGAAAAGTGGCTAGAAATTAATGAAAATGTTCAATTTTGGGGTCTAAAAATTGGCTCAACCAGGGAAGCTTGCTGCTCCCATCGTAGAGCTCTCAAGGAGCTTTCCAACGGTATGTTGTGTACCGCGTAACTCCTTACAGGTCAGAAGTTAAGGGCACTGGACCGACGGAGACCTGGTCATAAGCCACACGCCCTCGATTTACTAGCCCAGCCTCTACGTGAAGCGAAGTTGTCTTGCCCAAGGTACCGTGGAATTCGGTAATAGAAATGTGGTGGATAAAGCATCTTGGCAACCCTAACCGGGGCAAAAAAAATTGAAACGGGGGTGCAACACGAGGACTTCCCAGGGGGTCACCCATCCTAGTACTACTCTCGCCCAAGAATGTTTAATTTCGGAGTTTTGATGGGATCCGGTGCATTAGTGCTGGTATGATCGAACCATTCTTGTTGAGGGCACAAGTCCTTTATGTGTTGACAGTTCACAATCCCAGCCTAGAGAGATGGCATATTGAAAAGGCCCAATGGACTTAACGACAACGCATCTGCTTCAACAACGCAGCATCCTTGTAAGACGTGATATTGATGCATTGTAGGACCCCCTAATGTCCCGCGAGTTAGGTTGTCATCCTTTCAATAGCTCACGAAGTACGATCCGAGACAAAAAAACAGAGCAAAAGAAGAAAAGTGGCCTGAGACTAACGAAAACGTTCAATTTTGGGCACCAAAAATAGGCACTGCCGAGCAAGCTTGTTGCCCCCATCGTAGAGCTCTTGGAGAGCTTTCCAACGGTGTGTTGTGTGCCGCGTAACTCCTTACGAATCAAAACTTATGGGCTCCGGAGCAACGGAGACCTGGTCACAAGCCCCATGCCCTCAGTTTGCGGGCCCAGCCTCTACGTGAAGCGAAGTTGTCTTGCCCAAGGTGCCGTGGGATTCAGTAATAGAAATGTGGTGGAAAAAGCATCTTGGCAACCCTAACTGGGGAAAAAAAATTAAAAATAGGGTACAACACGAGGACTTCCCAAGGGGTTACCCATCCTAGTACTACTCACGCCCAAGCACGCTTAACTTAGGAGTTCTGATGGGATCCGGTGCATTAGTGCTGGTATGATGGCACCCGTCATGTTAAGGGCACAAATCCTTTATGTGTTGACGGTTCGTAGTCCCAGCCCATAGAGATGGCATATTCAAAAGGCCCAATGGGCTGAACGACAACCCATCCGCTTCAACAACGCAGTATCCACGCAAGACGTGATATCGACGCGTTGTAGGACCCTCTAATGTCCCGCGAGTTAGGTTGTCATCCTTTTAACAGCTCACGACGTACGATCCAGGATGGAAAAACAGAGCAAATGAAGAAAAGTGGCCCGAAACTGATGAAAACGTTCAATTTTGGGCCCCGAAAATAGGTAAAGCCTAGCAAGTTTGCTGCCCCCATCGTAGAGCTCTCGGAGAGCTTACCTACGGTATGCTGTGTATAGCGTAACTCCTTACGGATCAAAAGTTTTGGGCACCGGAGTGACGGAGACCTGGTCACAAGCCCCACGCCCTCGGTTTGCAGGCTCAGCCTCTACGTGAAGTGAAGTTGGCTTGCCCAAGGTGCCGTGGGATTCGGTAATAGAAATGTGGTGGACAAAACATCTTGGCAACCCTAACCGGGGCAAAAAAATTTGAAAAGGGGGTACAACACGAGGACTTCCCAGGGGGTTACCCATCCTAATACTACTCTCGCCCAAGCACACTAAACTTCAGAGTTCTGACGGGGTCCGGAGCATTTTTGCTGGTATGATCGCACCCATCATGTTGAGGGCATAAATCCTTTATGTGTTGACGGTTCACAGTCCCAGCCCAGAGAGATAGCCCATTCAGAAGGCCCAATGGGCTTATTGACAACGCATCCGCTTCAACAATGTAGCATCCTTGCAAGACGTGATATCAGATCATTATAGGGCCCTCTAATGTCCCATTAGTTAGGTTCTCATCCTTTTAACAACTAACGACGTACAATCCGGGATGAAAAACCAGAGCAAAAGAAAAAAAGTGGCCCAAAATTGATGAAAACATTTGATTTTGGGCTTCAGAAACGGACATAGCTGAGCAGGATTGCTGCCCCTATCGTAGAGCTCTCAGAGAGCTTTCCAACGGTATGCTGTACGCCGCGTAACTTCTTTTGGATCAAAAGTTATGGGCACCGGTGCGACAGAGACCTGGTCACAAACCTCACACGCTTGGTTTGCGGGCCTAGCCACAACGTGAAGCGAAGTTGTCCTGCCCAAGGTGCTGTGGGATTCGGTAATTGAAATGTGGAGGAGAAAGCATCTTGGCAAGCCTAACCGGCGCAAAAAAAATTGAAAAGGGGGGTGCAACATGAGGACTTCCCAGGGGGTCAACCATCCTAATACTACTCTCGCCCAAGCACACTAAACTTCGGAGTTCTGACGTGGTCCGGAGCATTATTGCTAGTATGATCGCACCCATCATGTTGAGGGCACAAATCCTTTATGTGTTGATGGTTCACAGTCCCAGCCTAGAGAGAGGGCCTATTCAAAAGGCCCAATGGGCTTAACGACAACCCATCCGCTTCAACAACGCAGCATCCTTGCAAGACGTTATATCAGATCGTTGTAGGGCCCTCTAATGTCCCACGAGTTAGGTTCTCATCCTTTTAACAACTAACGACGTACAATCCGGGATGAAAAACCAGAGCAAAAGAAAAAAAGTGGCCCGAAATTGATGAAAACGATTGATTTTGGGCTTCAAAAATGGAAGTAGCTGATCAGGCTTGCCCCCCCCGTCGTAGAGCTCTTGGAGGGCATTTCAATGGTATGTTGTGCGCCGCGTAACTCCTTACAGGTCAAAAGTTATGGGCACCGAAGCGACGGAGACCTGGTCACATGCCCCACGCCCTCGGTTTGCGGGCCCAGCCTCTACATGAAGCGAAGTTGTCTTGCCCAAGGTGCCGTGGTATTCAGTAATAGAAATGTGATGGATAAAGCATCTTGGCAACCCTAAACGGGGCAAAAGAAATTTAAAAGGGGGGTGCAACACGAGGACTTCCCTGGGGTCACCCATCCTAGTACTACTCTCACCCAAGCACGTTTAACTTTGGAGTTCTGATGGAATCCGATGCGTTAGTGCTGGTATGACGCACCCGACATATTGAGGGCACAAATCTTTTGAGTGTTGACGCTTCACAGTCGCAGCCTAAAGAGATGGCCCATTCAAAAGTCCCAATGGGGTTAACGACAACCCATCCGCTTCAACAATGCAGCATCCTCACAAGACGTGATATCGATGCATTGTAGGGCCCTATAATGTCCCGTGAGTTAGTTTGTTGTCCTTTTAACAACTCAAGACGTACGATCCGGGACAGAAAAATAGAGCAAAAGAAGAAAAGTGGCCCAAAATTATTGAAAACTTTTGATTTTGGGGACCAAAAATAGGCGCAGCCGAGTAGGCTTGCTGCCCCCATCGTAAAGCTCTTAGAGAGCTTTCCAACGGTATGCTGTGCACCACGTAACTCCTTACGGATCAAAAGTTATGGGCATCGGAGCGACGGAGACCTGGTCATAAGCCCCACGCCCTCGGTTTGTGGGCCCAGACTCTACGTGGATCGAAGTTGCTTTGCCCAAGGTGCCGTAGGATTCGGTAATAGAAATATAATGGATAAAGTATCTTGGCAACCTTAACCGGGGCAAAAAAAATTGAAAGGTGGGGAGCAACACGAGGACTTCCCAGGGGGGTCACCCATCCTAGTACTGCTCTCGTCCAAGAACACTTAACTTATGAGTTTTGATGGGATCCAGTGCATTAGTGCTGGTATCATCACACCCATCATGTTGGGGGCTCAAATACTTTATGTGTTGATGGTTCACAGTCCCAGCCCAAAGAGATGGCCCATTCAAAAGGCCCAATGGGCTTAACGATAACCCATCCACTTCAACAATGTAGCATCCTCGCAAGACGTGATATCGACGCATTTTAGGGCCCTCTAATGTCCGGCAAGTTATTTTACGTCCTTTTAATAGATCACGGTGTAAGTTCCGGGACAGAAAAACAAAGCAAAAGAGGAAAAGTGGCTAGAAATTAATGAAAATGTTCAATTTTGGGGTCTAAAAATTGGCTCAACCAGGGAAGCTTGCTGCCCCCATCGTAGAGCTCTCGGAGAGCTTTCCAACGGTATGTTGTGTACCGCGTAACTCCTTACAGATCAAAAGTTATGGGCACCGGATCGACGGAGACCTGGTCATAAGCCACACGCCCTCGATTTACTAGCCCAGCCTCTACGTGAAGCGAAGTTGTCTTGCCCAAGGTACCGTGGAATTCGGTAATAGAAATGTGGTGGATAAAGCATCTTGGCAACCCTAACCGGGGCAAAAAAAATTGAAACGGGGGTGCAACACGAGGACTTCCCAGGGGGTCACCCATCCTAGTACTACTCTCGCCCAAGAACGTTTAATTTCGGAGTTTTGATGGGATCCGGTGCATTAGTGCTGGTATGATCGAACCATTCTTGTTGAGGGCACAAGTCCTTTATGTGTTGACAGTTCACAATCCCAGCCTAGAGAGATGGCATATTGAAAAGGCCCAATGGACTTAACGACAACGCATCTGCTTCAACAACGCAGCATCCTTGTAAGACGTGATATTGATGCATTGTAGGACCCCCTAATGTCCCGCGAGTTAGGTTGTCATCCTTTCAATAGCTCACGAAGTACGATCCGAGACAAAAAAACAGAGCAAAAGAAGAAAAGTGGCCTGAGACTAACGAAAACGTTCGATTTTGGGCACCAAAAATAGGCACTGCCGAGCAAGCTTGCTGCCCCCATCGTAGAGCTCTTGGAGAGCTTTCCAACGGTGTGTTGTGTGCCGCGTAACTCCTTACGAATCAAAACTTATGGGCTCCGGAGCAACGGAGACCTGGTCACAAGCCCCATGCCCTCAGTTTGCGGGCCCAGCCTCTACGTGAAGCGAAGTTGTCTTGCCCAAGGTGCCGTGGGATTCAGTAATAGAAATGTGGTGGAAAAAGCATCTTGGCAACCCTAACTGGGGAAAAAAAATTAAAAATAGGGTACAACACGAGGACTTCCCAAGGGGTTACCCATCCTAGTACTACTCACGCCCAAGCACGCTTAACTTAGGAGTTCTGATGGGATCCGGTGCATTAGTGCTGGTATGATGGCACCCGTCATGTTAAGGGCACAAATCCTTTATGTGTTGACGGTTCGTAGTCCCAGCCCATAGAGATGGCATATTCAAAAGGCCCAATGGGCTGAACGACAACCCATCCGCTTCAACAACGCAGTATCCACGCAAGACGTGATATCGACGCGTTGTAGGACCCTCTAATGTCCCGCGAGTTAGGTTGTCATCCTTTTAACAGCTCACGACGTACGATCCAGGATGGAAAAACAGAGCAAATGAAGAAAAGTGGCCCGAAACTGATGAAAATGTTCAATTTTGGGCCCCGAAAATAGGTAAAGCCTAGCAAGCTTGCTGCCCCCATCGTAGAGCTCTCGGAGAGCTTACCTACGGTATGCTGTGTATAGTGTAACTCCTTACGGATCAAAAGTTTTGGGCACCGGAGTGACGGAGACCTGGTCACAAGCCCCACGCCCTCGGTTTGCAGGCTCAGCCTCTACGTGAAGTGAAGTTGGCTTGCCCAAGGTGCCGTGGGATTCGGTAATAGAAATGTGGTGGACAAAACATCTTGGCAACCCTAACCGGGGCAAAAAAATTTGAAAAGGGGGTACAACACGAGGACTTCCCAGGGGGTTACCCATCCTAATACTACTCTCGCCCAAGCACACTAAACTTCAGAGTTCTGACGGGGTCCGAAGCATTTTTGCTGGTATGATCGCACCCATCATGTTGAGGGCATAAATCCTTTATGTGTTGACGGTTCACAGTCCCAGCCCAGAGAGATAGCCCATTCAGAAGGCCCAATGGGCTTAACGACAACCCATCCGCTTCAACAATGTAGCATCCTTGCAAGACGTGATATCAGATCATTGTAGGGCCCTCTAATGTCCCACGAGTTAGGTTCTCGTCCTTTTAACAACTAACGACGTACAATTCGGGACGAAAAACCAGAGCAAAAGAAAAAAAGTGGCCCAAAATTGATGAAAACGGGTGATTTTGGGCTTCAAAAATGGACGTAGCTGAGCAGGCTTGCTGCCCCCGTCGTAGAGCTCTCGAAGAGCTTTCCAACGGTATGCTATGCACCGCGTAACTCCTTATGGATCAAAAGTTATGGGAACCGGAGCGACGGAGACCTGGTCACAAGCCCCACGCCCTCGGTTTGCAGGCCCAGCCTCAACGTGAAGCGAAGTTGTCTTGCCCAAGGTGCTGTGGGATTCGGTAATAGAAATGTGGTGGACAAAACATCTTGGCAACCCTAACCGGGGCAAAAAAATTTGAAAAGGGGGTTCAACACGAGGACTTCCCAGGGGGTCAACCATCCTAATACTACTCTCGCCCAAGCACACTAAACTTCGGAGTTCTGACGTGGTCCGGAGCATTATTGCTGGTATGATCGTACCCATCATGTTGAGGGCACAAATACTTTATGTGTTGAAGGTTTACAGTCGCAGCCAAGAGAGAGGGCCTATTCAAAAGGCCCAATCAGCTGAACGACAACCCATCCGCTTTAACAACGCAGCATCCGCGCAAGACGTTATATCAGATCGTTGTAGGGCCCTCTAATGTCCCACGAGTTAGGTTCTCATCCTTTTAACAACTAACGACGTACAATCCGGGATGAAAAACCAGAGCAAAAGAAAAAAAGTGGCCCGAAATTGATGAAAACGATTGATTTTGGGCTTCAAAAATGGAAGTAGCTGATCAGGCTTGCCGCCCCCGTCGTAGAGCTCTCGGATAGCTTTCCAACTGTATGTTGTGCGTCACGTAACTCCTTACAGATCAAAAGTTATGGGCACCGGAGCGACGAGGACCTGGTCATAAGCCCCACGCCCTCGGTTTGCGGGCCCAGCCTCTACATGAAGCGAAGTTGTCTTGACCAAGGTGTCGTAGGATTCGGTAATAGAAATGTGGTTGGTAAAGTATCTTGGCAACCCTAACCGGGGCAAAAGAAATTTAAAAGGGGGGTGCAACATGAGGACTTCCCTGGGGTCACCCATCCTAGTACTACTCTTACCTAAGCACGTTTAACTTTGGAGTTCTGATGGGATCCGATGCATTAGTGCTGGTATGACGCACCCGTCATATTGAGGGCACAAATCTTTTGAGTGTTGACGCTTCACAGTCGCAGCCTAAAGAGATGGCCCATTCAAAAGTCCCAATGGGGTTAACGACAACCCATCCGCTTCAACAACACAGCATCCTCAAAAGACGTGATATCGATGCATTGTAGGGCCCTATAATGTCCCGTGAGTTAGTTTGTTGTCATTTTAACAGCTCAAGACGTACCATCCGGGACAGAAAAATAGAGCAAAAGAAGAAAAGTGGCCCAAAATTATTGAAAACTTTTGATTTTGGGGACCGAAAATAGGCGCAGCCGAGTAGGCTTGCTGCCCCCATCGTAAAGCTCTTACAGAGCTTTCCAACGGTATGCTGTGCACCACGTAACTCCTTACGGATCAAAAGTTATGGGCATCGGAGCGACGGAGACCTGGTCATAAGCCCCACGCCCTCGGTTTGTGGGCCCAGACTCTACGTGGATCGAAGTTGCTTTGCCCAAGGTGCCGTAGGATTCGGTAATAGAAATATAATGGATAAAGTATCTTGGCAACCTTAACCGGGGCAAAAAAAATTGAAAGGTGGGGAGCAACACGAGGACTTCCCAGGGGGGTCACCCATCCTAGTACTGCTCTCGTCCAAGAACACTTAACTTATGAGTTTTGATGGGATCCAGTGCATTAGTGCTGGTATCATCACACCCATCATGTTGGGGGCTCAAATACTTTATGTGTTGATGGTTCACAGTCCCAGCCCAAAGAGATGGCCCATTCAAAAGGCCCAATGGGCTTAACGATAACCCATCCACTTCAACAATGTAGCATCCTCGCAAGACGTGATATCGACGCATTTTAGGGCCCTCTAATGTCCGGCAAGTTATTTTACGTCCTTTTAATAGATCACGGTGTAAGTTCCGGGACAGAAAAACAAAGCAAAAGAGGAAAAGTGGCTAGAAATTAATGAAAATGTTCAATTTTGGGGTCTAAAAATTGGCTCAACCAGGGAAGCTTGCTACCCCCATCATAGAGCTCTCGGAGAGCTTTCCAATGGTATGTTGGGTACCGCGTAACTCCTTACAGATCAAAAGTTAAGGGCACCGGAACGACGGAGACCTGGTCATAAGCCACACGCCCTCGATTTACTAGCCCAGCCTCTACGTGAAGCGAAGTTGTCTTGCCCAAGGTGCCGTGGGATGCGGTGTTAGAAATGCGGTGGATAAAGAATCTTTACAACCCTAATCGGGGCCAAAAAAATTGAAACGGGGGTGCAACACGAGGACTTCCCAGGGGGTCACCCATCCTAGTACTACTCTCGCCCAAGAACGTTTAATTTCGGAGTTTTGATGGGATCCGGTGCATTAGTGCTGGTATGATCGAACCATTCTTGTTGAGGGCACAAGTCCTTTATGTGTTGACAGTTCACAATCCCAGCCTAGAGAGATGGCATATTGAAAAGGCCCAATGGACTTAACGACAACGCATCTGCTTCAACAACGCAGCATCCTTGTAAGACGTGATATTGATGCATTGTAGGACCCCCTAATGTCCCGCGAGTTAGGTTGTCATCCTTTCAATAGCTCACGAAGTACGATCCGAGACAAAAAAACAGAGCAAAAGAAGAAAAGTGGCCTGAGACTAACGAAAACGTTCGATTTTGGGCACCAAAAATAGGCACTGCCGAGCAAGCTTGCTGCCCCCATCGTAGAGCTCTTGGAGAGCTTTCCAACGGTGTGTTGTGTGCCGCGTAACTCCTTACGAATCAAAACTTATGGGCTCCGGAGCAACGGAGACCTGGTCACAAGCCCCATGCCCTCAGTTTGCGGGCCCAGCCTCTACGTGAAGCGAAGTTGTCTTGCCCAAGGTGCCGTGGGATTCAGTAATAGAAATGTGGTGGAAAAAGCATCTTGGCAACCCTAACTGGGGAAAAAAAATTAAAAATAGGGTACAACACGAGGACTTCCCAAGGGGTTACCCATCCTAGTACTACTCACGCCCAAGCACGCTTAACTTAGGAGTTCTGATGGGATCCGGTGCATTAGTGCTGGTATGATGGCACCCGTCATGTTAAGGGCACAAATCCTTTATGTGTTGACGGTTCGTAGTCCCAGCCCATAGAGATGGCATATTCAAAAGGCCCAATGGGCTGAACGACAACCCATCCGCTTCAACAACGCAGTATCCACGCAAGACGTGATATCGACGCGTTGTAGGACCCTCTAATGTCCCGCGAGTTAGGTTGTCATCCTTTTAACAGCTCACGACGTACGATCCAGGATGGAAAAACAGAGCAAATGAAGAAAAGTGGCCCGAAACTGATGAAAATGTTCAATTTTGGGCCCCGAAAATAGGTAAAGCCTAGCAAGCTTGCTGCCCCCATCGTAGAGCTCTCGGAGAGCTTACCTACGGTATGCTGTGTATAGTGTAACTCCTTACGGATCAAAAGTTTTGGGCACCGGAGTGACGGAGACCTGGTCACAAGCCCCACGCCCTCGGTTTGCAGGCTCAGCCTCTACGTGAAGTGAAGTTGGCTTGCCCAAGGTGCCGTGGGATTCGGTAATAGAAATGTGGTGGACAAAACATCTTGGCAACCCTAACCGGGGCAAAAAAATTTGAAAAGGGGGTACAACACGAGGACTTCCCAGGGGGTTACCCATCCTAATACTACTCTCGCCCAAGCACACTAAACTTCAGAGTTCTGACGGGGTCCGAAGCATTTTTGCTGGTATGATCGCACCCATCATGTTGAGGGCATAAATCCTTTATGTGTTGACGGTTCACAGTCCCAGCCCAGAGAGATAGCCCATTCAGAAGGCCCAATGGGCTTAACGACAACCCATCCGCTTCAACAATGTAGCATCCTTGCAAGACGTGATATCAGATCATTGTAGGGCCCTCTAATGTCCCATGAGTTAGGTTCTCATCCTTTTAACAACTAACGACGTACAATCCGGGATGAAAAACCAGAGCAAAAGAAAAAAAGTGGCCCAAAACTAATGAAAACGTTCGATTTTGGGCTCCAAAAACGGGCGCAGCCGAGTAGGCTTGCTTCCCCCGATCGTAGAGCTCTCGAAGAGCT
Organism: Ehretia macrophylla; assembly: GCA_037974665.1. Taxonomy (NCBI): domain Eukaryota; kingdom Viridiplantae; phylum Streptophyta; class Magnoliopsida; order Boraginales; family Ehretiaceae; genus Ehretia; species Ehretia macrophylla. Next base: position 15,412,644 of record CM075764.1, on the reverse strand, counting down.
TTCCAACGGTATGCTGTGCACCGCGTAACTCCTTATGAATCAAAAGTTATGGACACCGGAGCGATGGAGACCAGATCACAAGCCCCACGTCTTCGGTTTGCAGGCCCAGCCTTTTCGCGAAACGAAGTTGTCTTGCCCAAGGTACCATGGGATTCGGTAATAGAAATGTGGTGGATAAAGCATCTTGGCAACACTAACCGGGGCAAAATAAATTGAAAAGGGGGTTCAACACGAGGACTTCCCAGGGGGTCAACCATCCTAATACTACTCTCGCCCAAGCACACTAAACTTCGGAGTTCTGACGTGGTCCGGAGCATTATTGCTAGTATGATCGCACCCATCATGTTGAGGGCACAAATCCTTTATGTGTTGATGGTTCACAGTCCCAGCCTAGAGAGAGGGCCTATTCAAAAGGCCCAATGGGCTTAACGACAACCCATCCGCTTCAACAACGCAGCATCCTTGCAAGACGTTATATCAGATCGTTGTAGGGCCCTCTAATGTCCCACGAGTTAGGTTCTCATCCTTTTAACAACTAACGACGTACAATCCGGGATGAAAAACCAGAGCAAAAGAAAAAAAGTGGCCCGAAATTGATGAAAACGATTGATTTTGGGCTTCAAAAATGGAAGTAGCTGAGCAGGCTTGCTGGCCCCGTCGTAGAGCTCTCGGAGAGCTTTCCAACGGTATGTTGTGCGCCGCGAAACTCCTTACAAATAAAAAGTTATGGGCACCGGAGAGACGGAGACCTGGTCCTAAGCCCCACGCCCTCGGTTTGCGGGCCCAGCCTCTACATGAAGCGAAGTTGTCTTGCCCAAGGTGCCATGGGATTCGGTAATAGAAATGTGGTTGGTAAAGTATCTTGGCAACCCTAAACGGGGCAAAAGAAATTTAAAAGGCGGGTGCAACATGAGGACTTCCCTGGGGTCACCCATCCTAGTACTACTCTTACCTAAGCACGTTTAACTTTGGAGTTCTGATGGAATCCGATGCATTAGGGCTGGTATGACGCACCCGTCATATTGAGGGCACAAATCTTTTGAGTGTTAACGGTTCACAGTCACAGCCTAGAGAGATGGCCCATTGAAAAGTCCCAATGGGGATAACGACAACCCATCCGCTTCAACAATGCAGCATCCTCACAAGACGTGATATCGATGCATTGTAGGGCCCTATAATGTCCCGTGAGTTAGTTTGTTGTCATTTTAACAGCTCAAGACGTACCATCCGGGACAGAAAAATAGAGCAAAAGAAGAAAAGTGGCCCAAAATTATTGAAAACTTTTGATTTTGGGGACCGAAAATAGGCGCAGCCGAGTAGGCTTGCTGCCCCCATCGTAAAGCTCTTACAGAGCTTTCCAACGGTATGCTGTGCACGACGTAAATCCTTACGGAACAAAAGTTATGGGCATCGGAGCGACGGAGACCTGGTCACAAGCCCCACGCCCTCGGTTTGTGGGCCCAGACTCTACGTGGATCGAAGTTGCTTTGCCTAAGGTGCCGTAGGATTCAGTAATAGAAATATAATGGATAAAGTATCTTGGCAACCTTAACCGGGGCAAAAAAAATTGAAAGGTGGGGAGCAACACGAGGACTTCCCAGGGGGGTCACCCATCCTAGTACTGCTCTCGTCCAAGAACACTTAACTTATGAGTTTTGATGGGATCCAGTGCATTAGTGCTGGTCTGATTGCACCCATCAAGTTGAAGGCACAAATCCCTTATGTGTTGATGGTTCACTGTCCCAGCCCAAAGAGATGGCCCATTCAAAAGGCCCAATGGGCTTAACGATAACCCATCCACTTCAACAACGTAGCATCTTGGCAAAACGTGATATCGACGCATTGTAGGGCTCTCTAATGTCCGGCAAGTTATTTTACGTCCTTTTAATAGATCACGGTGTAAGTTCCGGGACAGAAAAACAAAGCAAAAGAGGAAAAGTGGCTAGAAATTAATGAAAATGTTCAATTTTGGGGTCTAAAAATTGGCTCAACCAGGGAAGCTTGCTGCCCCCATCGTAGAGCTCTCGGAGAGCTTTCCAACGGTATGTTGTGTACCGCGTAACTCCTTACAGATCAAAAGTTATGGGCACCGGATCGACGGAGACCTGGTCATAAGCCACACGCCCTCGATTTACTAGCCCAGCCTCTACGTGAAGCGAAGTTGTCTTGCCCAAGGTACCGTGGAATTCGGTAATAGAAATGTGGTGGATAAAGCATCTTGGCAACCCTAACCGGGGCAAAAAAAATTGAAACGGGGGTGCAACACGAGGACTTCCCAGGGGGTCACCCATCCTAGTACTACTCTCGCCCAAGAACGTTTAATTTCGGAGTTTTGATGGGATCCGGTGCATTAGTGCTGGTATGATCGAACCATTCTTGTTGAGGGCACAAGTCCTTTATGTGTTGACAGTTCACAATCCCAGCCTAGAGAGATGGCATATTGAAAAGGCCCAATGGACTTAACGACAACGCATCTGCTTCAACAACGCAGCATCCTTGTAAGACGTGATATTGATGCATTGTAGGACCCCCTAATGTCCCGCGAGTTAGGTTGTCATCCTTTCAATAGCTCACGAAGTACGATCCGAGACAAAAAAACAGAGCAAAAGAAGAAAAGTGGCCTGAGACTAACGAAAACGTTCGATTTTGGGCACCAAAAATAGGCACTGCCGAGCAAGCTTGCTGCCCCCATCGTAGAGCTCTTGGAGAGCTTTCCAACGGTGTGTTGTGTGCCGCGTAACTCCTTACGAATCAAAACTTATGGGCTCCGGAGCAACGGAGACCTGGTCACAAGCCCCATGCCCTCAGTTTGCGGGCCCAGCCTCTACGTGAAGCGAAGTTGTCTTGCCCAAGGTGCCGTGGGATTCAGTAATAGAAATGTGGTGGAAAAAGCATCTTGGCAACCCTAACTGGGGAAAAAAAATTAAAAATAGGGTACAACACGAGGACTTCCCAAGGGGTTACCCATCCTAGTACTACTCACGCCCAAGCACGCTTAACTTAGGAGTTCTGATGGGATCCGGTGCATTAGTGCTGGTATGATGGCACCCGTCATGTTAAGGGCACAAATCCTTTATGTGTTGACGGTTCGTAGTCCCAGCCCATAGAGATGGCATATTCAAAAGGCCCAATGGGCTGAACGACAACCCATCCGCTTCAACAACGCAGTATCCACGCAAGACGTGATATCGACGCGTTGTAGGACCCTCTAATGTCCCGCGAGTTAGGTTGTCATCCTTTTAACAGCTCACGACGTACGATCCAGGATGGAAAAACAGAGCAAATGAAGAAAAGTGGCCCGAAACTGATGAAAATGTTCAATTTTGGGCCCCGAAAATAGGTAAAGCCTAGCAAGCTTGCTGCCCCCATCGTAGAGCTCTCGGAGAGCTTACCTACGGTATGCTGTGTATAGTGTAACTCCTTACGGATCAAAAGTTTTGGGCACCGGAGTGACGGAGACCTGGTCACAAGCCCCACGCCCTCGGTTTGCAGGCTCAGCCTCTACGTGAAGTGAAGTTGGCTTGCCCAAGGTGCCGTGGGATTCGGTAATAGAAATGTGGTGGACAAAACATCTTGGCAACCCTAACCGGGGCAAAAAAATTTGAAAAGGGGGTACAACACGAGGACTTCCCAGGGGGTTACCCATCCTAATACTACTCTCGCCCAAGCACACTAAACTTCAGAGTTCTGACGGGGTCCGAAGCATTTTTGCTGGTATGATCGCACCCATCATGTTGAGGGCATAAATCCTTTATGTGTTGACGGTTCACAGTCCCAGCCCAGAGAGATAGCCCATTCAGAAGGCCCAATGGGCTTAACGACAACCCATCCGCTTCAACAATGTAGCATCCTTGCAAGACGTGATATCAGATCATTGTAGGGCCCTCTAATGTCCCACGAGTTAGGTTCTCGTCCTTTTAACAACTAACGACGTACAATTCGGGACGAAAAACCAGAGCAAAAGAAAAAAAGTGGCCCAAAATTGATGAAAACGTTTGATTTTGGGCTTCAAAAATGGACGTAGCTGAGCAGGCTTGCTGCCCCCGTCGTAGAGCTCTCGAAGAGCTTTCCAACAGTATGCTGTTTGCTGCGTAACTCCTTACGGCTCAAAAGTTATCGGGACCGGAGCGACGGAGACGTGGTCACAAGCCCCACGCCTTCGGTTTGCGGGCCCAGCCTCAACGTGAAGCGAAGTTGTCTCACGCAAGGTGCCGTGGGATTCGGTAATAGAAATGTGGTGGACAAAACATCTTGGCAACCCTAACCGGGGCAAAAAAATTTGAAAAGGGGGTTCAACACGAGGACTTCCCAGGGGGTCAACCATCCTAATACTACTCTCGCCCAAGCACACTAAACTTCGGAGTTCTGACGTGGTCCGGAGCATTATTGCTAGTATGATCGCACCCATCATGTTGAGGGCACAAATCATTTATGTGTTGACGGTTCACAGTCCCAGCCCAGAGAGAGGGCCCATTCAAAAGGCCCAATGGGCTTAACGACAACCCATCCGCTTCAACAACGCAGCATCCTTGCAAGACGTGATATCAGATCATTGTAGGGCCCTCTAATGTCCCACGAGTTAGGTTCTCGTCCTTTTAACAACTAACGACGTACAATTCGGGACGAAAAACCAGAGCAAAAGAAAAAAAGTGGCCCAAAATTGATGAAAACGTTTGATTTTGGGCTTCAAAAATGGACGTAGCTGAGCAGGCTTGCTGCCCCCGTCGTAGAGCTCTCGGAGAGCTTTCCAACGGTATGCTATGCACCGCGTAACTCCTTACGGATCAAAAGTTATGGGAATCGGAGCGACGGAGACCTGGTCAAAAGCCCCACGCCCTCGGTTTGCGGGCCCAGCCTCTATGTGAAGCAAAGTTGTCTTGCCCAAGGTGCCGTGGGATTCGGTAATAGAAATGTGGTGGGTAAAGTATCTTGGCAACCCTAAACGGGGCAAAAGAAATTTAAAAGGCGGGTGCAACATGAGGACTTCCCTGGGGTCACCCATCCTAGTACTACTCTTACCTAAGCACGTTTAACTTTGGAGTTCTGATGGGATCCGATGCATTAGTGCTGGTATGACGCACCCGTCATATTGAGGGCACAAATCTTTTGAGTGTTAACGGTTCACAGTCACAGCCTAGAGAGATGGCCCATTGAAAAGTCCCAATGGGGATAACGACAACCCATCCGCTTCAACAATGCAGCATCCTCACAAGACGTGATATCGATGCATTGTAGGGCCCTATAATGTCCCGTGAGTTAGTTTGTTGTCCTTTTAACAACTCAAGACGTACGATCCGGGACAGAAAAATAGAGCAAAAGAAGAAAAGTGGCCCAAAATTATTGAAAACTTTTGATTTTGGGGACCAAAAATAGGCGCAGCCGAGTAGGCTTGCTGCCCCCATCGTAAAGCTCTTAGAGAGCTTTCCAACGGTATGCTGTGCACGACGTAAATCCTTACGGAACAAAAGTTATGGGCATCGGAGCGACGGAGACCTGGTCACAAGCCCCACGCCCTCGGTTTGTGGGCCCAGACTCTACGTGGATCGAAGTTGCTTTGCCTAAGGTGCCGTAGGATTCAGTAATAGAAATATGGTGGATAAAGCATCTTGGCAACCTTAACCGGGGCAAAAAAAATTGAAAGGTGGGGAGCAACACGAGGACTTCCCAGGGGGGTCACCCATCCTAGTACTGCTCTCGTCCAAGAACACTTAACTTATGAGTTTTGATGGGATCCAGTGCATTAGTGCTGGTATCATCACACCCATCATGTTGGGGGCTCAAATACTTTATGTGTTGATGGTTCACAGTCCCAGCCCAAAGAGATGGCCCATTCAAAAGGCCCAATGGGCTTAACGATAACCCATCCACTTCAACAATGTAGCATCCTCGCAAGACGTGATATCGACGCATTTTAGGGCCCTCTAATGTCCGGCAAGTTATTTTACGTCCTTTTAATAGATCACGGTGTAAGTTCCGGGACAGAAAAACAAAGCAAAAGAGGAAAAGTGGCTAGAAATTAATGAAAATGTTCAATTTTGGGGTCTAAAAATTGGCTCAACCAGGGAAGCTTGCTGCCCCCATCGTAGAGCTCTCGGAGAGCTTTCCAACGGTATGTTGTGTACCGCGTAACTCCTTACAGATCAAAAGTTATGGGCACCGGATCGACGGAGACCTGGTCATAAGCCACACGCCCTCGATTTACTAGCCCAGCCTCTATGTGAAGCGAAGTTGTCTTGCCCAAGGTACCGTGGAATTCGGTAATAGAAATGTGGTCGATAAAGCATATTGGCAAGCCTAACCGGGGCAAAAAAATTGAAAAGGGGGGTGCAACACGAGGACTTTCCAGGGGGTCACCCATACAAATACTACTCTCGCCCAAGCACGGTTAATTTCGGAGTTTTGATGGGATCCGGTGCATTAGTGCTGGTATGATCGAACCATTCTTGTTGAGGGCACAAGTCCTTTATGTGTTGACAGTTCACAATCCCAGCCTAGAGAGATGGCATATTGAAAAGGCCCAATGGACTTAACGACAACGCATCTGCTTCAACAACGCAGCATCCTTGTAAGACGTGATATTGATGCATTGTAGGACCCCCTAATGTCCCGCGAGTTAGGTTGTCATCCTTTCAATAGCTCACGAAGTACGATCCGAGACAAAAAAACAGAGCAAAAGAAGAAAAGTGGCCTGAGACTAACGAAAACGTTCGATTTTGGGCACCAAAAATAGGCACTGCCGAGCAAGCTTGCTGCCCCCATCGTAGAGCTCTTGGAGAGCTTTCCAACGGTGTGTTGTGTGCCGCGTAACTCCTTACGAATCAAAACTTATGGGCTCCGGAGCAACGGAGACCTGGTCACAAGCCCCATGCCCTCAGTTTGCGGGCCCAGCCTCTACGTGAAGCGAAGTTGTCTTGCCCAAGGTGCCGTGGGATTCAGTAATAGAAATGTGGTGGAAAAAGCATCTTGGCAACCCTAACTGGGGAAAAAAAATTAAAAATAGGGTACAACACGAGGACTTCCCAAGGGGTTACCCATCCTAGTACTACTCACGCCCAAGCACGATTAACTTAGGAGTTCTGATGGGATCCGGTGCATTAGTGCTGGTATGATGGCACCCGTCATGTTAAGGGCACAAATCCTTTATGTGTTGACGGTTCGTAGTCCCAGCCCATAGAGATGGCATATTCAAAAGGCCCAATGGGCTGAACGACAACCCATCCGCTTCAACAACGCAGTATCCACGCAAGACGTGATATCGACGCGTTGTAGGACCCTCTAATGTCCCGCGAGTTAGGTTGTCATCCTTTTAACAGCTCACGACGTACGATCCAGGATGGAAAAACAGAGCAAATGAAGAAAAGTGGCCCGAAACTGATGAAAATGTTCAATTTTGGGCCCCGAAAATAGGTAAAGCCTAGCAAGCTTGCTGCCCCCATCGTAGAGCTCTCGGAGAGCTTACCTACGGTATGCTGTGTATAGTGTAACTCCTTACGGATCAAAAGTTTTGGGCACCGGAGTGACGGAGACCTGGTCACAAGCCCCACGCCCTCGGTTTGCAGGCTCAGCCTCTACGTGAAGTGAAGTTGGCTTGCCCAAGGTGCCGTGGGATTCGGTAATAGAAATGTGGTGGACAAAACATCTTGGCAACCCTAACCGGGGCAAAAAAATTTGAAAAGGGGGTACAACACGAGGACTTCCCAGGGGGTTACCCATCCTAATACTACTCTCGCCCAAGCACACTAAACTTCAGAGTTCTGACGGGGTCCGAAGCATTTTTGCTGGTATGATCGCACCCATCATGTTGAGGGCATAAATCCTTTATGTGTTGACGGTTCACAGTCCCAGCCCAGAGAGATAGCCCATTCAGAAGGCCCAATGGGCTTAACGACAACCCATCCGCTTCAACAATGTAGCATCCTTGCAAGACGTGATATCAGATCATTGTAGGGCCCTCTAATGTCCCATGAGTTAGGTTCTCATCCTTTTAACAACTAACGACGTACAATCCGGGATGAAAAACCAGAGCAAAAGAAAAAAAGTGGCCCAAAATTGATGAAAACATTTGATTTTGGGCTTCAAAAACGGACATAGCTGAGCAGGCTTGCCGCCCCGATCGTAGAGCTCTCGAAGAGCTTTCCAACGGTATGCTGTGCACCGCGTAACTCCTTATGAATCAAAAGTTATGGACACCGGAGCGATGGAGACCAGATCACAAGCCCCACGTCTTCGGTTTGCAGGCCCAGCCTTTTCGCGAAACGAAGTTGTCTTGCCCAAGGTACCATGGGATTCGGTAATAGAAATGTGGTGGATAAAGCATCTTGGCAACACTAACCGGGGCAAAAAAATTTGAAAAGGGGGTTCAACACGAGGACTTCCCAGGGGGTCAACCATCCTAATACTACTCTCGCCCAAGCACACTAAACTTCGGAGTTCTGACGTGGTCCGGAGCATTATTGCTAGTATGATCGCACCCATCATGTTGAGGGCACAAATCCTTTATGTGTTGATGGTTCACAGTCCCAGCCTAGAGAGAGGGCCTATTCAAAAGGCCCAATGGGCTTAACGACAACCCATCCGCTTCAACAACGCAGCATCCTTGCAAGACGTTATATCAGATCGTTGTAGGGCCCTCTAATGTCCCACGAGTTAGGTTCTCATCCTTTTAACAACTAACGACGTACAATCCGGGATGAAAAACCAGAGCAAAAGAAAAAAAGTGGCCCGAAATTGATGAAAACGATTGATTTTGGGCTTCAAAAATGGAAGTAGCTGATCAGGCTTGCCGCCCCCGTCGTAGAGCTCTCGGAGAGCTTTCCAACAGTATGCTATGCACCGCGTAACTCCTTACGGATCAAAAGTTATGGGAATCGGAGCGACGGAGACCTGGTCAAAAGCCCCACGCCCTCGGTTTGCGGGCCCAGCCTCTATGTGAAGCAAAGTTGTCTTGCCCAAGGTGCCGTGGGATTCGGTAATAGAAATGTGGTGGGTAAAGTATCTTGGCAACCCTAAACGGGGCAAAAGAAATTTAAAAGGCGGGTGCAACATGAGGACTTCCCTGGGGTCACCCATCCTAGTACTACTCTTACCTAAGCACGTTTAACTTTGGAGTTCTGATGGGATCCGATGCATTAGTGCTGGTATGACGCACCCGTCATATTGAGGGCACAAATCTTTTGAGTGTTGACGCTTCACAGTCGCAGCCTAAAGAGATGGCCCATTCAAAAGTCCCAATGGGGTTAACGACAACCCATCCGCTTCAACAACACAGCATCCTCAAAAGACGTGATATCGATGCATTGTAGGGCCCTATAATGTCCCGTGAGTTAGTTTGTTGTCATTTTAACAGCTCAAGACGTACGATCCGGGACAGAAAAATAGAGCAAAAGAAGAAAAGTGGCCCAAAATTATTGAAAACTTTTGATTTTGGGGACCGAAAATAGGCGCAGCCGAGTAGGCTTGCTGCCCCCATCGTAAAGCTCTTACAGAGCTTTCCAACGGTATGCTGTGCACCACGTAACTCCTTACGGATCAAAAGTTAAGGGCATCGCAGCGACGGAGACCTGGTCATAAGCCCCACGCCCTCGGTTTGTGGGCCCAGACTCTACGTGGATCGAAGTTGCTTTGCCCAAGGTGCCGTAGGATTCGGTAATAGAAATATAATGGATAAAGTATCTTGGCAACCTTAACCGGGGCAAAAAAAATTGAAAGGTGGGGAGCAACACGAGGACTTCCCAGGGGGGTCACCCATCCTAGTACTGCTCTCGTCCAAGAACACTTAACTTATGAGTTTTGATGGGATCTAGTGCATTAATGCTGGTATGATCGCACCCGTCATGTTGAGGGCACAAATCCTTTATGTGTTGATGGTTCACAGTCCCAGCCCAGAGAGATGGCCCATTTAAAAGGCCCAATGGGCTTAGCGAGAACCCATCCACTTCAACAATATAGCATCTTCGCAAGACGTGATATTGACGCGTAGTAGGGCCCTCTAATGTCCCGCAAGTTAGGTTTTCATCCTTTTAATAGCTCACGGTGTAAGTTCCGGGACAGAAAAACAAAGCAAAAGAGGAAAAGTGGCTAGAAATTAATGAAAATGTTCAATTTTGGGGTCTAAAAATTGGCTCAACCAGGGAAGCTTGCTACCCCCATCATAGAGCTCTCGGAGAGCTTTCCAATGGTATGTTGTGTACCGCGTAACTCCTTACAGATCAAAAGTTAAGGGCACCGGAACGACGGAGACTTGGTTACAAGCCCCACGCCCTCGATTTGCAGGAAAGCCTCTACGTGAAGCGAAGTTGTCTTGCCCAAGGTGCTGTGGGTTTCGGTAATAGAAACGTGATGGATAAAGCATCTTGGCAAGGCTAACCGGGGCAAAAAAAATTGAAAAGAGGGTGCAACATGAGGACTTCCCAGGGGGTCACCCATCCTAGTACTACTTTCTCCTAAGCCCGCTTAACTTTGAAGTTCTGATGGGATCCGGTGCGTTAGTGCTGGTATGATCGAACCATTCTTGTTGAGGGCACAAGTCCTTTATGTGTTGACAGTTCACAATCCCAGCCTAGAGAGATGGCATATTGAAAAGGCCCAATGGACTTAACGACAACGCATCTGCTTCAACAACGCAGCATCCTTGTAAGACGTGATATTGATGCATTGTAGGACCCCCTAATGTCCCGCGAGTTAGGTTGTCATCCTTTCAATAGCTCACGAAGTACGATCTGAGACAAAAAAACAGAGCAAAAGAAGAAAAGTGGCCTGAGACTAACGAAAACGTTCGATTTTGGGCACCAAAAATAGGCACTGCCGAGCAAGCTTGCTGCCCCCATCGTAGAGCTCTTGGAGAGCTTTCCAACGGTGTGTTGTGTGCCGCGTAACTCCTTACGAATCAAAACTTATGGGCTCCGGAGCAACGGAGACCTGGTCACAAGCCCCATGCCCTCAGTTTGCGGGCCCAGCCTCTACGTGAAGCGAAGTTGTCTTGCCCAAGGTGCCGTGGGATTCAGTAATAGAAATGTGGTGGAAAAAGCATCTTGGCAACCCTAACTGGGGAAAAAAAATTAAAAATAGGGTACAACACGAGGACTTCCCAAGGGGTTACCCATCCTAGTACTACTCACGCCCAAGCACGCTTAACTTAGGAGTTCTGATGGGATCCGGTGCATTAGTGCTGGTATGATGGCACCCGTCATGTTGAATGCACAAATCCCTTTTGTGTTGACGGTTCACAGTCCCAGCCCAGAGAGATGGCCTATTCAAAAAGCCCAATAGGCTTAACGACAACCCATCCGCTTCAACAACGCAGCATCCTCGTAAGATGTGATATCGACGTGTTGTAGGGCCATCTAACGTCCCGCTAGTTAGCTTGTCGTCCTTTTAACAGCTCACGACGTACGACCCAGGATGGAAAAACAGAGCAAAAGAAGAAAAGTGGCCCGAAACTGATGAAAATGTTCAATTTTGGGCCCCGAAAATAGGTAAAGCCTAGCAAGCTTGATGCCCCCATCGTAGAGCTCTCGGAGAGCTTACCTACGGTATGCTGTGTATAGTGTAACTCCTTACGGATCAAAAGTTTTGGGCACCGGAGTGACGGAGACCTGGTCACAAGCCCCACGCCCTCGGTTTGCAGGCTCAGCCTCTACGTGAAGTGAAGTTGGCTTGCCCAAGGTGCCGTGGGATTCGGTAATAGAAATGTGGTGGACAAAACATCTTGGCAACCCTAACCGGGGCAAAAAAATTTGAAAATGGGGTACAACACGAGGACTTCCCAGGGGGTTACCCATCCTAATACTACTCTCGCCCAAGCACACTAAACTTCAGAGTTCTGACGGGGTCCGAAGCATTTTTGCTGGTATGATCGCACCCATCATGTTGAGGGCATAAATCCTTTATGTGTTGACGGTTCACAGTCCCAGCCCAGAGAGATAGCCCATTCAGAAGGCCCAATGGGCTTAACGACAACCCATCCGCTTCAACAATGTAGCATCCTTGCAAGACGTGATATCAGATCATTGTAGGGCCCTCTAATGTCCCATGAGTTAGGTTCTCATCCTTTTAACAACTAACGACGTACAATCCGGTATGAAAAACCAGAGCAAAAGAAAAAAAGTGGCCCAAAATTGATGAAAACATTTGATTTTGGGCTTCAAAAACGGACATAGCTGAGCAGGCTTGCCGCCCCCGTCGTAGAGCTCTCGAAGAGCTTTCCAACGGTATGCTGTGCACCGCGTAACTCCTTATGGATCAAAAGTTATTGGAACCGGAGCGACGGAGACCTGGTCACAAGCTGCACGCCCTCAGTTTGCTGGCCCAGCCTCAACGTGAAGCGAAGTTGTCTTGCCCAAGGTGCCGTGGGATTCGGTAATAGAAATGTGGTGGACAAAACATCTTGGCAACCCTAACCGGGGCAAAAAAATTTGAAAAGGGGGTTCAACACGAGGACTTCCCAGGGGGTCAACCATCCTAATACTACTCTCGCCCAAGCACACTAAACTTCGGAGTTCTGACGTGGTCCGGAGCATTATTGCTAGTATGATCGCACCCATCATGTTGAGGGCACAAATCCTTTATGTGTTGACAGTTCACAGTACCAGCCCAGAGAGATAGCCCATTCAGAAGGCCCAATGGGCTTAACGACAACCCATCCGCATCAAATATGCAGCATCCTTGCAAGACGTGATATCAGATCGTTGTAGGGCCCTCTAATGTCCCACGAGTTACGTTCTCGTCCTTTTAACAACTAACGACGTACAATTCGGGACGAAAAACCAGAGCAAAAGAAAAAAAGTGGCCCGAAATTGATGAAAACGTTTGATTTTGGGCTTCAAAAATGGACGTAGCTGAGCAAGCTTGCTGCCCCTATGGTAGAGCTCTCGGAGAGCTTTCCAACGGTATGCTGTACACAGCGTAACTTCTTATGGATCAAAAGTTATGGGCACCAGGGCAACGGAGACCTGGTCACAAGCTCCACGCCCTTGGTTTGCGGGCCCAGCCTCTATATGAAGTGAAGTTGTCTTGCCCAAGGTGCCGTGGGATTCGATAATTCAAATATGGTGGATAAAACATCTTGGCAACCCTAGCCGAGGCAAAAAAATTTGAAAAGGGGGTTCAACACGAGGACTTCCCAGGGGGTCACCCATCCTAATACTACTCTCGCCGAAGCACGCTAAACTTCGGAGTTCTTATGGGATCCGAAACATTAGTACTGGTATGATCGCACCCGTCATGTTGAGGGCACAAATCCCTTATGTGTTGACGGTTCACAGTCCCAGCCCAGAGAGAGGGCCCATTCAAAAGGCCCAATGGGCTTAACGACAACCCATCCGCTTCAACAACGCAGCATCCTTGCAAGACGTGATATCAGATCATTGTAGGGCCCTCTAATGTCCCACGAGTTAGGTTCTCGTCCTTTTAACAACTAACGACGTACAATTCGGGACGAAAAACCAGAGCAAAAGAAAAAAAGTGGCCCAAAATTGATGAAAACGTTTGATTTTGGGCTTCAAAAATGGACGTAGCTGAGCAGGCTTTCTGCCACCGTCGTAGAGCTCTCGGAGAGCTTTCCAACGGTATGCTGTGCACTGCGTAACTCCTTACGGATCAAATGTTAAGGGAATTGGAGCGACGGAGACCTGGTCACAAGTCCTACGCCCTCGGTTTACGGGTCCAGCCTCTACGTGAAGTGAAGTTGTCTAGCCCAAGGTGCTGTGGGATTCGGTAATGGAAATGTGGTGGATAAAGTATCTTGGCAACCCTAATTGGGGAAAAAAAATTTAAAAGGGCGGGTGCAACATGAGGACTTCCCTGGGGTCACCCATCCTAGTACTACTCTTACCTAAGCACGTTTAACTTTGGAGTTCTGATGGGATCCGATGCATTTGTGCGGGTATGACGCACCCGTCATATTGAGGGTACAAATCTTTTGAGTGTTGACGGTTCACAGTCGCAACTTAGAGAGATGGCCCATTCAAAAGTCCCAATGGGGTTAACGATAACCCATCCGCTTCAACAACGCAGCATCCTCACAAGACGTGATATCGACGCATTGTTGGGCCCTATAATGTCCCGTGAGTTAGTTTGTTGTCCTTTTAACAGCTAAAGACGTACGATCCGGGATAAAAAAATAGAGCAAAAGAAGAAAAGTGGCCCAAAATTATTGAAAACTTTTGATTTTGGGCTCCAAAAATAGGTGCAGCCAAGTAGGCTTGTTGCCCTAGTCGTAAAACTCTAAGAGAGCTTTCCAACGGTATGCTGTGCACCACGTAACTCCTTACGGATTGAAAGTTATGGGAACCGGAGTGACGGAGACCTAGTCACAAGCCCCAAGCCCTCGGTTTGCGGGCCCGGCCTCTACGTGGATCGAAGTTGCTTTGCCTAAGGTGCCGTAGGATTCAGTAATAGAAATATGGTGGATAAAGCATCTTGGCAACCTTAACCGAGGCAAAAAAAATTGAAAAGTGGGGTGCAACACGAGGACTTCCCAGGGGGGTCACCCATCCTAGTACTGCTCTCGCCCAAGAACGGTTAACTTCTGAGTTTTGATGGGATCTAGTGCATTAGTGCTGGTATCATCGCACCCGTCATGTTGGGGCTCAAATCCTTTATGTGTTGACGGTTCACAGTCCCATCCCAGAGAGATGGCCCATTCAAAAGGCCCAATGGGCTTAACGACAACCCATCCACTTCAACAATGTAGCATCCTCGCAAGACGTGATATCGACGCGTTTTAGGGCCCTCTAATGTCCGGCAATTTATTTTACGTCCTTTTAACAAATCACGGTGTACTATCCGGGACAGAAAAACAGAGCAAAAGAGGAAAAGTGGCCTGAAATTGATGAAAATGTTCAATTTTGGGGTCTGAAAATTGGCACAACCGGGGAAGCTTGCTGCCCCCATCGTAGAGCTTTCGGAGAGCTTTCCAACGGTATGTTGTGTACCACGTAACTCCTTACAGATCAAAAGTTATGGGCACCGGATCGACGGAGACCTGGTCATAAGCCGCATGCCCTCGGTTTACTGGCCCAGCCTCTACGTGAAGCGAAGTTGCCTTGCCCAAGGTGCCGTGGAATTCGGTAATAGAAATGTGGTGGATAAAGCATCTTGGCAACCCTAACCGGGGCAAAAAAAATTGAAACGGGGGTGCAACACGAGGACTTCCTAGGGGGTCACCCATCCTAGTACTACTCTCTCCCAAGAACGCTTAACTTCGGAATTTTGATGGGATCCGGTGCATTAGTGCTGGTATGATCGAACCATTCTTGTTGAGGGCACAAGTCCTTTATGTGTTGACAGTTCACAGTCCCAGCCTAGTGAGATGGCCTATTCAAAAGGCCCAATGGACTTAACGACAACGCATCTGCTTCAACAACGCAGCATCCTTGTAAGACGTGATATCGATGCATTGTAGGACCCCCTAATATCCCGCGAGTTAGGTTGTCGTCCTTTCAATAGCTCACGAAGTACGATCCGAGACAGAAAAACAGAGCAAAAGAAGAAAAGTGGCCTGAGACTAACGAAAACATTCAATTTTGGGCACCAAAAATAGGCACTACCGAGCAAGCTTACCGCCCCCATCGTAGAGCTCTCAAAGTGCTTTCCAATGGTGTGTTGTGTGCCGCATAACTCCTTACAGATCAAAAGTTATGGTAACTGGAGCCACGGAGACCTGGTCACAAGCCCCATGCCCCTATCTTGCGGGCCCAGCCTCTAGGCGAAGCGAAGTTGTCTTGCCCAAGGTGCCATGGAATTCGGTAAAAGAAATGTGGTGGATAAAGCATCTTGGCACCTGTCATGTTGAGGGCACAAATCCTTTATGTGTTGACGGTTCGTAGTCCTAGCCCACAGAGATGGCACATTCAAAAGGCCCAATGGGCTTAACAACAACCCATCCGCTTCAACAACGAAGCATCCACGCAAGACGTGATATCGACCCATTGTAGGACCCTCTAATGTCCCGCGAGTTAGGTTGTCGTCCTTTTAACAGCTCACGAAGTACGATCCCGGATGGAAAAAGAGAGCAATAGAAGAAAAGTCTCCCGAAACTGATGAAAACGTTCAATTTTGGCCCCCGAAAATAGGCAAAGCCTAGCAAGATTGCTGCCCCCGTCGTAGAGCTCTCGGAGAGCTTACTTACGGTTTGCTGTGTACTGCGTAACTCCTTACGGATCAAAAGTTTTGGGCACCGGAGTGACGGTGACCTGGCCACAAGCCCCACGCCCTCGGTTTGCAGGCCCAGCCTCTATGTGAAGCGAAGTTGTCTTGCCCAAGGTGTCGTGGGATTCGGTAATAGAAATGTGGTGGACAAAGCATCTTGGCAAGCCTAACCGGGGCAAAAGAAATTGAAAAGGGGTGTACAACATGAGGACTTCTCAAGGGGTCACCCATCCTAATACTACTCTCGCCCAAGCACACTAAACTTCGGAGTTCTGATGGGGTCCGGAGCATTATTGCTGGTATGATCGCACCCATCATGTTGAGGGCACAAATCCTTTATATGTTGACGGTTCACAGTCCCAGCTCAAAAAGATAGCCCATTTAGAAGGCCCAATGGGCTTAACGACAACCCATCTGCTTCAACAATGCAGCATCCTTGCAAGACGTGATATCAGATCATTGTAGGGCCCTCTAATGTCCCACGAGTTAGGTTCTCGTCCTTTTAACCACTAACGACGTACGATCCGGGACTAAAAACCAGAGCAAAAGAAAAAAAGTGACCCGAAATTGATGAAAACGTTTGATTTTGGGCTTCAAAATCGGACGTAGCTGAGCAGGCTTGCCGCCCCATCGTAGAGATCTCGGAGGGCTTTCCAACGGTATGCTGTGCACCGCGTAACTCCTTACGGATCCAAAGTTATGGGCACCGGAGCGATGGAGACCTGGTCACAAGCCCCACGCCCTCGGTTTGCTAGCCCAGCGTCTACGTGAATCGAAGTTGTCATGCCCAAGTGCCGTGGGATTCGGTAATAGAAATGTGGTGGGTACAGTATCTTGGTAACCCTAAGCGGGGCAAAAGAAATTTAAAAGGGGGTGCAACACGAGGACTTCCCTGGGGGTCACCCATCCTAGTACTACTCTCGCCCAAGCACGTTTATCTTCGGAGCTCTAATAGGATCCGACGCATTAGTGCTGGTATGACGCACCCGTCTTATTGAGGGCACAAATCCTATATGTGTTGATGGTTCACAGTCGTAGCCCAGAGAGATGGCCCAATGGGCTAAACGACAACCCATCCATTTCAACAACGCAGCATCCTCGCAAGACATGATATCGACGCATTGTAGGGCCTTGTAATGTCCCGCGAGTTAGGTTGTCGTACTTTTACCAACTCACGACGTACGATCTGGGACAAAAAAATAGAGCAAAAGAAGAAAAGTTATCCGAAATTGACGAAAACGTTTGATTTTGGGATCCAAAAAGGCGCAGCCGAGCAGGCTTGCTGCCCCCGTTGTAGAGCTCTTGGAGAGCTATCCAACGGTATCTTGTGCGCCACGTAACTCCTTACGAATCAAAAGTTATGGGCACCAGAGCGACGGAGACCTGGTCACAAGCCCCACGCCCTCGGTTTGCGGGCCCAGCCTCTACATGAAGCGAAGTTGTCTTGCCCAAGGTGCCGTGGGATTCGGTAATAGAAATATGGTGGATAAAGTATCTTGGCAACCCTAACCGGGGCAAAAAAAATTGAAAAGGAGGATGCAACACGAGGACTTCCTAGGGGGTCACCCATCCTAGTACTATTCTCGCCCAAGCACGCTTAACTTCTGAGTTCTGATGGGATCTGGTGCATTAGTGGTGGTATGATTGCACCCATCAAGTTGAGGGCACAAATCCTTTATGTGTTTACGGTTCACAGTCCCAGCCTAGAGAGATGGCCCATTCAAAAGGCCCAATGGCCTTAACGACAACCTATCCGCTTCAACAACGCAGCATCCTCACAAGACGGGATATCGACACGTTGTAGGGCCCACTAATGTCCCTCGAGTTAGGTTGTCATCCTTTTAACAGCTCATGATGTACGATCCGGGACGAAAAAATAGCACATAAGAAGAAAATTGGCCCAAAACTGATGAAAATGTTCGATTTTGGGCTCCGAAAATAGGCGCAGCTAAGCATGCTTGCTGCCTCCGTCATAGAGCTCTTGGAGAAGTTTCCAACGGTATGCTGTGCGCCGTGTAACTCCTTACGGATCAAAAGTTATGGGCACCAGAGCGATGGAGACCTGGTCATAAGCCCCACGCCCTCGGTTTGCGGGCCCAGCCTCTACGTGAAGCGAAGTTATCTTGCCCAAGGTGCCGTGGGATTCGGTAATAGAATTGTGGTGGATAAAGTATCTTGGCAACCATAACCGGGCCAAAAAAAATTGAAAAGGGGGATGCAACACGAGGACTTGTCACCCATCCTAGTACTACTCTCGCCCAAACACGCTTAACTACTGAGTTCTGATGGGATCCGGTGCATTAATGCTGGTATGATCGCACCCATCATGTTGACGGCACAAATCCTTTATGTCTTGACGGTTCACAGTCCCAACCCAGGGAGATGGCCCATTCAAAAGGCCCAATGGGCTTAACGACAACCCATCCACTTCAACAACGTAGCATCCTCACAAGACGTGATATTGATGCATTGAAGGGCCCTCTAATGTCTCGCGCAGGTTGTCGTCCTTTTAACTGCTCACCACGTACGATCCGGGATGGAAAAATAAGCAAAAGAAGAAAATTCGCTCGAAACTGAGGAAAATGTTCGATTTTGGGCTCCAAAAATAGGCGCAGCTAAGCATGCTTGTTGCCCTTGACGTAGAGCTCTTGGGGAGCTTTCCAATGGTATGTTGTGCCCCGCGTAACTCCTTACGAATCAAAAGTTATGGACACCGGAGTGACGGAGAGCTAGTCACAAGCCCTACGCCCTCAGTTTGCGGGCCCAGCCTCTACGTGAAGGAAAGTTATCTTGCCTAAGGTGCCGTGGGATTCGATAATAGAAATGTGGTGGATAAAACATCTTGGCAACCCTAATCGAGGCAAAAACAGTTGAAAAGGGGGGTGCAACATGAGGACTTCCTAGGGGGTCACCCATCCTAATACTACTCTCGCCCAAGAACGCTTAACTTCGGAGTTCTAATGGGATCTGGTGCATTTGTGCTGGTATGATCGCACCCGCCATGTTGAGGGCACAAATCCTTTATGTGTTGATGGTTCATAGTCCCAGCATAGAGAGATGGCCCATTCAAAAGGTCCAATGGGCCTAACGGCAACCCATCCGCTTCAACAACGAAGCATCCTTGCAAGACATGATATCGACGCGTTGTAGGGCCCTCTAATGTCCCGCAATTTAGGTTGTCGTCCTTTTAACAACTCACGACGTACGATCCGGGATGGAAAAATAGAGAAAAAGAAGAAAGTGGCCCAAAACATATGAAAACGCTCGATTTTGGGCTCCAAAAATTTGCGCATCCGAGCAAGTTTGCGGCCCCCGTCGTAGAGCTCTCGGAGAGCTTTCCAACGTTATGCTGTGCGCCGCATAACTCTTTATAGATCAAAAGTTATAGTCTCCGGAGCGACGGAGACCTGGTTACAAGCCCCACGCCCTCGGTTTGCGGGCCCAACCTCAACGTGAAGTGAAGTTGTCTTGCCCAAGGTGCCGTGGGATTCAGTAATAGAAATGTGGTGGATAAAGTACCTTGGCTACCCTAACCGGGGGAAAAAAAATTGAAAAGGGGGGTACAACACGAGGACTTCCCAAGGGGTCACCCATCCTAATACTACTCTCGCCCAAGCACGCTTAAGTTCGGAGTTCTGATGGGATCTAGTGCATTAGTGCTGGTATGATCGCACCCATCACATTGAGGGCACAAATCCTTTATGTATTGACGGATCACTGTACCAGCCCATAGAGATAGCCCATTCAAAAGGCCCAATGGGCTTAACGACAACCCATCCGCTTCAACAACGCAGCATCCTCGCAAAAAGAGATATCGACGCATTGTAGGGCCCGCTAATGTCCCACGAATTAGGTTGTCGTCCTTTTAACAGCTCACGATGTACGATCCGGGGTGGAAAAACAAAGCAAAAGAAGAAAAGTTACCCGAAACTGATGAAAACGTTCAATTTTTGGTTCCAAAAATGGGCGCAGCTGAGCAAACTTGCTGTCCCCGTTGTAGAGCTCTCGGAGAGCTTTCCATCGGTATGTAGTACGCAGCGTAGCTCCTTAGGGATCAAAAGTTATGGGTACAGGAGCGACGGAGACCTGGTCACAAGCCCCACGCCCTCAGTTTGCGGGCCCAGCCTCTACGTGAAGCGAAGTTGACTTGCCCAAGGTGCCGTGGGATTTGGTAATAGAAAGGTGGTGGATAAAGCACCTTGGCAACCCTAACCGAGGCAAAAAAAATTGAAAAGGGGGGTGCAACATGAGGTCTACCCAGCGGTTCACCCATCCTAGTACTACTCTCACCCAAGCACGCTTAAATTCAGAGTTCTGATGGGATCCAGTGCATTAGTGCCAGTATGATAGCACTCGTCATATTGAGGGCACAAATCCTTTATGTGTAGACGGTTCACAGTCCCAATCCCGAGAGATGGGCCATTCAAAAGGCCCAATGGGTTTAACGATAACCCATCCACTTCAACAACGTAGCATCCTCGCAAGATGTGATATCGACGCGTTGTAGGTCCCTCTAATGTCCCACGAGTTAGGTTGTCGTGCTTTTATCAGCTCACGACGTACAATCCGTGATGGAAAAATAGAGCAAAAGAAGAAAAGAGGCCTGAAACTGATGAAAACGTTTGATTTTGGTTACCAAAACGGGTGCAACCGAGCAAGCTTGTTGCCCCCGTCGTAGAGCTCTTGGAGATCTTTCCAACGGTATGTTGTGCGCCGCGTAACTCCTTACGGATCAAAAGTTATGGCAACCGAGTGACGGAGATCTGGTCACAAGTACCACGCCCTCGGTTTGCGGACCTAGCCTGTACGTGAAGCGAAGTTGTCTTGCACAAGGTACCATGGGATTCGATAATAGAAATGTGGTGGATAAAGTATCTTGGCAACCTTAGCCGGGGCAAAAAAAATTGAAAAGGGGGGTGCAACACGAGGACTTCCCAAGGGGTCACCCATCCTAGTACTACTCTCGCCCAAGCACGCTTAACTTCGGAGTTCTGATGCGATCCGGTGCATTGGTACTGGTATGATCGCACCCGTCATGTTGAGGGTACAAATCCCTTATGTGTTGACGGTTCACAATGCCAACCCAGAGAGATGGTCTATTCAAAAGACCCAATGGGCTTAACGATAACCCATCCGCTTCGACAACGTAGCATCCTCACAAGACGTGATATCGACGCATTGTATGGCCCTCTAGTGTCCAGCGAGTTAGGTTGTCGTCCTTTTAACAACTCACGACATACGATCTGTGACCCAAAAATAGAGCAAAAGAAGAAAAGTGGCACGAAATAGATGAAAACGTTCAATTTTGGCCTCCGAAAATAGGTGCAGTCGAGCATACTTGCTACCCCCGTCGTAGAGCTGTCGAAGAGCTTTTCGACGGTATGCTGTGCGCCGCATAACTCCTTACGGATCAAAAGTTATAGACACCAAAGCGACGGAGACTTGGTCACAAGCCCCACACCCCCAGTTTGCGGGCCCAGCCTGTACGTGAAGCAAAGTTAACTTGCCCAAGGTGCCGTGGGATTTCGTAATAGAAATGTGGTGGATGAAGCATCTTGGCAACCCTAACCAGGGCAAAAAAAAATGAGAAGGGGGGTGCAACACGAGGACTTCCCAAGGGGTCACCCATCCAAGTACTACTCTCGCCCAAGCACGCTTAACTTCATAGTTCTGATGGGATCCAGTGCATTAGTGCTGGTATGATCGCACCCCTCATGTTGAGGGCACAAATCCCTTATGTGTTCACGGTTCACAGTCGCAGCCCAGAGAGATGGCCCATTCAAAAGGCCCAATGGGCTTAACGACAACCCATTCGCTTCAACAATGCTGCATCCTCGCAAGACATGTTATCTATGCGTTGTAGGGCCCTCTAATGTCCCACAAGTTAGGTTGTCCTCCTTTTAACAGCTCACGGCGTACGATCCGGGATGAAAAAACAGAGCAAAAGAAGAAAAACGGTCTGAAATAGATAAAAACATTCGATTTTGGGCTCTGAAAATAGGCGCAGCTGAGCAGGATTGCTACCCTGTCGTAGAGCTCTCGGAGAGCTTTTCAACAGTATGCTTTGCGCCGCGTAACTCCTTACGGATCAAAAGTTATGGGCACCGGAGCCACAAAGACCTGGTCACAAGCCCCATGCCCTCGGTTTGTTGGCCTAACCTCTACGTGAAGCGAAATTGTCTTGCCCAAGGTGCCATGGGATTCGGTAATAGAAATGTGATGGATAAAGCATCTTGGCAAGGTAAACCGGGGCAAAAAAAATTGAAAATGGGGGTGCAACACAAGGACTACCCAGGGGGTCCCCCATCCTAGTACAACTCTCGCCCAAGCACGGTTAAATTCGGCGTTCTGATGGGATCCAGTGCATTAGTGCCGGTATGATCACACTCATCATGTTGAGGGCACAAATCCCTTATGTGTAGACGGTTCACAGTCCCAGCCCCAAGAAATAGGGCATTAAAAAGGCCCGATGGGTTTAACGACAACCCATCCACTTCAACAACGTAGCATCCTCGCAAGATGTGATATCGACACGTTATAAGTCCCTCTAATGTCCCACGAGTTAGGTTTTCGTCCTTTTAACAATTCACGACGTACGATCCGGGATGGAAAAATATAGCAAAAGAAAAAAAGTGGCCCGAAACTGATGAAAATGTTCAATTTTTGTTACCAAAACGTCTGCAATTGAGCAAGCTTGTTGCCCCCTTCGTAGAGCTCTTGGAGATCTTTCCAATGGTATGCTGTGTGCTGCGTAACCCCTTACGGATCAAAAGTTATGGCAACCGGAGCGACGGAGACCTACTCATAAGCCTCTACGTGAAGCGAAGTTGACTTACCCAAGGTGCCGCAGGATTCGGTTATAGAAAGGTGGTGGATAAAGCATCCTGGCAACCCTAACCGGGGCAAAAAAAATTGAAAAGGGGGTGCAACACGAGGACTTCCCAGGGGTCACCCATCTTTGTACTACTCCCGCCCAAGCATGCTTAACTTTGGAGTTTTGATGGGATCCGGTGCATTAGTACTGGTATGATCGCACCCGTCATGTTAAGGGCACAAATCCCTTTTGTGTTGATGGTTCACAGTCCCAGCCCAGAGAGATGGCCCATTCAAAAGGCCCAACGGGCTTAACGACAACCCATCTGCTTCAACAAGGTAGCATCCTTGCAAGACATGATATCAACGCGTTGTAGGGCCTCTAATGTCCAGCGAGTTAGGTTGTCGTCCTTTTAACAACTCATGACGTACGATCTGGGTTGGAAAAAATAGAGGAAAAGAAGAAAAGTGGCCTGAAATAGATGAAAACAATCAATTTTGGCCTCCAAAAATAGGTGCGGCTTAGCAGGCTTGCTGCCTCCATCGTAGAGCTAGTCGAGAGCTTCGCAACGGTATGTCGTGCGCCGCGTAACTCCTTACGGATCAAAAGTTATGGGCACCGGAGCGACGGAGATCTGGTCACAAGCCCCACGCCCTCGGTTTGTTGGCGCAACCTGTACGTGAGGCAAGGTTGTCTTGCCCAAGGTGCCATGGGATTCGGTAATAGAAATGTGGTGTATAAAGAATCTTCGCAACCTTAGCCGGGGCAAAAAAAAATTGAAAAGAGGGGTACAACACGAGGACTTCCCAAGGGGCCACCCATCCTAGTACTACTCTTACCCAAGCACGCTTAACTTCGGAGTTCTGATGCGATCCAGTGCATTGGTACTGGTATGATCGCACCCGTCATGTTGAGGGCACAAATCCCTTATGTCTTGACGATTCACAGTGCCAGCCCAAAGAGATGGCCCATTCAAAAGACCCAATGGGCTTAACGACAACCCATCTGCTTCAACAACGTAGCATCCTCAAAGACGTGATATCGACGCATGGCGTGGCCCTCTAATGTCCCGCGAGTTAGGTTGTCGTCCTTTTAACAACTCACGACATACGATCTGGGACCGAAAAATAGAGCAAAAATAGAAAAGTGGCACGAAATAGATGAAAACGTTCGATTTTGGCCTCCGAAATATGCGCAGTCGAGCATACTTGCTGCCCCCGTCATAGAGCTGTCGAAAAGATTTTCGACGGTATGCTGTGCGCCGCATAACTCCTTATGGATCAAAAGTTATGGACACCGAAGCGACGGAGACCTGGTCACAAGCCCCATACCCTCAGTTTGCAGGCCCAGCCTCTACATGAAGCAAAGTTGCCTTGCCCAAGGTGCCATGGGATATCGTAATAGAAATGTCGTGGATAAAGCATCTTGGCAACGCTAACCAGGGCAAAAAAAAAATGAAAAGGGGGGTGCAACACGAGGACTTCCCAGGGGGTCACCCATCGAAGTACTACTCTCGCCCAAGCACGCTTAACTTCACAGTTCTGATGGGATCCGGTGCATTAGTGCAGGAATAATTGCACCCGTCATGTTGAGGGCACAAATCGCTTATGTGTTCACGGTTCACAGTCGCAGCCCAGAGAGATGGCCCCTTCAAAAGGCCCAATGGGCTTAACGACAACCCATTCACTTCAACAACATAGCATCCTCAGAAGACGTGTTATCGATGCATTGTAGGGCCCTCTAATGTCCCGCGAGTTAGGTTGTCGTCCTTTTAACAGCTCACGGCGTACGATCCGGGACCGAAAAATAGGGAAAAAAAAGAAAAGTGGACCGAAAAAGATAAAAACATTCGATTTTTGTGTTTGAAAACAGGCGCAGTTGAGCAGGATTGCTACCCCTGTCGTAGAGCTCTCGGAGAGCTTTCCAACAGTATGCTTTGTGCCGTGTAACTCCTTACGGATCAAAAGTTATGGGCATTGGTGCGACGAAGACCTGGTCACAAGCCCATGCCCTCGATTTGTGGGCCCAGCCTCTACGTGAAGCGAAGTTGTCTTGCCCAATGTGACGTGGGATTCGGTAATAGAAATGTGGTGGATAAAGTATCTTGACAACCCTAACCAGGGCAAAAAAAATTAAAAAAGGGGGGTGTAACACGAGGACTTGCCAGGGGGTCACCCATCCTAGTACTACTCTTGCCCAAGCGCACTTAACTTCGGAGTTCAGATGGGATCCCATGTATCAATGCTGGTGAGATCGCACCCGTCATGTTGAGGGCACAAATCCTTTATGTGTTGACAGTTCACAGTCCTAGCCCAGAGAGATGGCCCATTCAAAAGGCCCAATGGGCTTAACGACAACGCATCCACTTCAAGAACGCAGCATCCTCATAAGACGTGGTATCGAAGTGTTGTAGGGCCCTTTAATGTCCCACGAGTTAAGTTGTCGTCCTTTTAACAAAAGAAAAAAAGTTCCCCGAAACAGTAAAAAATATTCAATTTTGGGTTCCAAAAAAAGAGCAGCTGAGCAGGATTGCTACCCCCGTCGTAGAGCTCTCGAAGAGGTTTCTAACAGTATGCTGTACGCCGCGTAACTCCTTACGGATCAAAAACTAAGGGCATCGGAGCGACGAAGACCTGGTCACAAGCCCTACGCCCTCGGTTTACGGGTCCAACCTCTACGTGAAACGAGGTTGTCTTGCCCAAGGTACCATGGGATTCGGTAATAGAAATGTGGTGGATAAAGTATCTTGGCAACCCTAACCGGGGCAAAAAAAATTGAAAAGGGGGGTGCAACACGTGGACTTCCCAGGGGGTCACCTATCCTAGTATTACTCTCGCCCAAGCACGCTAAACTTTGGAGTTCCGATGGGATCCGGTGCATTAATGATGGTATGATCGCACCTGTCATGTTGAGGACACAAATCCCTTATGTGTTGACTGTTCACAGTCCCAGCCCAGAGAGATGGCTGATTCAAAAGGCCCAATGGGCTTAACGACAACCCATCCGCTTCAAGAACGTAGCATCCTTGCAAGACGTGATATCGACGCGTTGTAGGGCCCTCTAATGTCCCGCAAGTTAGGTTATCGTAATTTTAACAGCTCACGACATACGATCTGGGATGGAAAAACAGAGCGAAAGATGAAATGTGTCCCAAAACTAATGAAAACGTTCGATTTTGGGCTCTAAAAATAGTCCCAGCTAAGCAGAATTGATGCCCCCATCGTAGAGCTCTTGGAGAGATTTCCAACGGTATGTTGTGTGCCGTGTAACTCCTTGCGGATCAAACGTTATGGGCACCGGAGCGACGGAGACCTAGTCATAAGCCCCACGCCCACAGTTTGCGGGTCCAGCCTCTACGTGAAGCGAGGTTGTCTTGCCCAAGGTACCGTGGGATTCGGTAATAGAAATGTGGTGGACAAAGTATCTTGGCAACCCTAATCGGGGCAAAAAAAATTGAAAAAGGGGGTAAAACATGTGGACTTCCCAGGGGGTCACCCATCCTAGTGTTACTCTCGCCCAAGCACGCTTAAATTGGGAGTTCTGATTGGATCCGGTGCATTAATGATGGTATGATCGCACCTGTCATGTTGAGGGCACAAATCCCTTATGTGTTGACTGTTCACAGTCCCAGCCCAGATAGATGGCCCATTCAAAAGGCCCAATGGCCGTAACGACAACCCATTTGCTTCAACCATGTAGCATCCTTGCAAGACGTGATATCGACGCATTGTTGGGCCCTTTAATGTCCTGCGAATTAGGTTGTCGTCCATTTAATAGCTCACGACGTACGATCTAGGATAGAAAAATAGAGAAAAAGAAGAAAAGTGGCCCGAAACTGATGAAAACGTTCGATTTTGGGCTCTGAAAATAGTCGCAGCTAAGGAGAATTGATGGCCCCGTCGTAGAGCTCTCGTAGAGCTTTCCAACGGTATGCTGTGCGCCGCGTAAGCCCTTACAGATCAAAAGTTATGGGCACCGGAGCGACGGAGACCTAGTCAGAAACCCCACGCCCACAGTTTGCAGGCCCAGCCAGTACGTCAAGCGAAGTTGTCTTGCCCAAGGTGCCATGGGATTCACTAATAGAAATGTGGTGCATAAAGTATCTTGGCAACCTTAACTGGTGTAGAAAAAATTGAAAAGGAGGGTGCAACACGAGGACTTCCCAAGGGGTCACCCATCCTAGTACTACTCTCGCCCAAGCACGCTTAACTTCGGAGTTCTAATGCGATCCGGTGCATTAGTGCTAGTATGATCACACCCGTCATGGTGAAGGCACAAATCCTTTATGTGTTGACGGTTCACAGTCCCAACCCAGAGAGATGGCTTATTCAAAAGGCCCAATGGGCTTAACAACAACCCATTTGCTTCAATAACGCAGCATCGTCGCAAGACGTGATATCGACGGGTTGTAGAGCCCTCTAATTTCTGGCAAGTTAGGTTGTCGTCCATTTAACAGCTCACGACGTACGATCCGGGATAGAAAAACAGAGCAAAAGAAGAAAAGTGGCCCAAAACTGATGAAAACATTCGATTTTGGGCTCTGAAAATAGTCGCAGCTAAGCAGAATTGATGCCCCCGTCGTAGAGCTCTCATAGAGCTTTCCAACGGTATGCTGTGCGCCGCGTAAGCCCTTACAGATCAAAAGTTATGGGCATCGGAGCGATGGAGACCTAGTCAGAAACCCCACGCCCACAGTTTGCGGGCCCAGCCAGTATGTCAAGCAAAGTTGTCTTGCCCAAGGTGCCATGGGATTCACTAATAGAAATGTGGTGCATAAAGTATCTTGGCAACCTTAACTGGTGCAGAAAAAATTGAAAAGAGGGGTGCAACACGAGGACTTCCCATGGAGCCACCTATCCTAGTACTACTCTCGCCCAAGCACGCTTAACTTCGGTGTTCTGATGCGATCTTGTACATTAGTACTGGTATGATCACACCCGTCATGTTGAGGGCACAAATCCCTTAAGTGTTGACGGTTCACAGTCCCAACCGAGAGAGATGGCCCATTCAAAAGGCCCAATTGGCTTAACAACAACCCATCCTCTTCAACAACGTAGCATCCTTGCAAGACGTGATATCGACGCATTTTTGGGCCCTCTAATGTCCTGCGAATTAGGTTGTCGACCTTTTAACAACTCACGACGTACGATCCGGGATCGAAAAATAGAACAAAAGAAGAAAAGTGGACCAAAACAGATAAAAACATTCGATTTTGGGCTCTGAAAATAGGCGCAACTGAGCAGGATTGCTACCCCCGTCGTAGAGCTCTCGGAGAGCTTTCCAATAGTATGCTTTCTAATACCCGAGCCCGGAATGTGAAAATTTCTTCTTTATTATTTTGGAAATTATATTTCCTTAAATTCTTTTAGAATTAAATGTTACTTCCTTGTTGTCGCAACGTGCATTGCATTTAGGGAGCGATAGCTAGAGAACGGTTTCTAGTCCTCAGCAAATAGTGAAACTAATATTTAGATGACTTAAATTGTATATTTTAATTGTTGCTAGCTATAATTAATCTTTCCTTAGTTAAAATGGCTTTCAAGTGCACAAAAATAGTCTAATTGACCAAATTTTAAGTCATTTGACCTAGGACTTTGACCTTTTGACCAAGCCGACACCTTATAAGCTAAAAAAAAAAAAGAAGCTGAAAAACAGCCAAGCAGGCCGTGAGCTTCAAGAGAAAAAAAAACCTTTCAACTTCCAATCGTTCAATCTTCGCGTGAACTCGTGCGGGGTTGTTTCCGAGCCATCCAGTGTTGTTTTCCTAGCGACTAGGAGTGCCTAAGGTGAGGGAAGCATGTTATTTGCGCATTTAAATGTCAAGTGTATCAACTTTGTAATTTTTAGATTTTATCCGTAGATTGTTGTTTAAAGCGTTTTGATGCTTCTAGTATGTTCCTTGGCAATTGTAGAACGTGTATTTATAGCTTTTTAACATTTTATGCGGTTAAATGTTGAGATTGCAATTTAAATTAGTTGTTGAATAGTATTTTGTGAATAGTAAACCCTAGAAACGATGAAGTTGCTCCGTTATGCTGTCCGTTGATGTAGAAATATGCTAGGTGTGCTAGAATGCCTAAATGCATGGATTGTTTGGGTTGCGTAATGGAAAAAATGGGAATTACGCTTTGGTGAAAGGTGGGGTCGTTTAGGTCGAGTTTGGAATTTTCTCATTTTATCTGTTGTCATTGTTTCGGGAGGCCATGTAAGCACTTTTGGTGCGATTATGGCATTGGTTGGGTGTTTGGTTGGTATAGTTGTAGTTCAAACGAGCAAAGGGAGAAATCGGGACTTTTCGTGAATTATAGGGTTAAGTAGGGTTTCGAGATATTTAGACGTGCCTTATGGTGACCTAGGAGGATTGGCGAAGTCGGTTTCCATAACTCGTGGCTCGTTTGGAAATGGTAGTGTTTTGATAGTTGGGGCCAATTGGTGATTTTGTTTGTTCTCTTGATATTATGTCTATAGAATGCTTAGGGTTGCTTGATATACTTGTTGGAATTGATTTTGATTGGAATGCATATCAACTGTTGCTATTGCGTGCGAGAGTAACCTACTTTGTTATTCTCCCACGTGTGGCTTAAGTGCTCATTTATCGCCTTGTATCGAGTCTTGCATTGCATAGTGTCTCGCGCGAGTGATGGGCCTCTTTGGGTAGCCTCGGGTTGCCAGTGTTGGTTGCTCTAGCTCCGTTGCTATTCCCTTTTCTCGCTTGGGTTGCCTCCCAGGGAGATTTAGGTCGCAGATTGATGGATACTTCCGGGGTATTCCAAACTGGTGTTATAAGGTGGTTTGGGCCGGCGCGTCGTCATTGAATTCGTGTTTGAAAGTTGCTCGTGAAAAGAGTATCGTATCCTTTGAATGAGTGTTTACAACTTTAAATACTTGCATTGCTTTATTGATGGCTTTATTGGTATCTCTATATGATACTTGTATGTATTGCTTGACTAATTGCATTGCATACTCCTCTTATCTCCGTCCTTGAGACCAATTGCCCTCGCTGAGCAATAGTTTTTGCTCATTCCTCTCTATACTATATTTTTTTTACAGGATTAGTTGAAGCAGACCCAATTGAGGTAATAGAGGAGGAGGAGCAAGTGGAGGTGTTTCCGTGATAACACTTCTTTGCTTTGCTGGTGGTTGGTTACGAGATTTTGTGCGAGCCTTGCTTGATATGTATATTGCTTGGATGTCGCTTAATTTTGAGGCTTGTAGCCTTGTATGTATTTTCTAGTTTGAGGCCTCTACGGTCTTATGTTGTATAAGTTGAAAGAATGTAAAGTTGTAAACTTATACTCTTATGACTAGTAAGGAAATGCATGCTAATGGAATTGATTAGTGGCATAAATACTTGTGTAGTATGCATATCATTTTTGGGTTGCAAAGTTGGTTAATAAGAAATGTAAGTTTCAAAGAAAGTCGGCTTGTTTTAATTGTTTTATGGCTTTCGCAAGTATTATGTTGATTTTAGTGTTTTCGGATCGTCCACGGTATAGATGAGACTCCGTTCGTGTGTCGGGTCTGGGCTTGGCCTTTGCGGGGTCGGGTCGGGGCATGACATCTTTAGGTGGTATCAGAGCATGATAGTCTTGCATGAGCCGGGATATGTTTCTTAGTCTGTGGTGTGATAACCTGAACCCGGCAAGCATTTAATGACATTTAATTTCATTTAACCAAGTGACATCTTAAATGTTGGCATTGAATTTGTGTTTATTTTTTAGTTAAACATTATTTGAAGCTTTATTTTCATATTTCTTTCAGAAGTAACAAGAATAATACTTGAGCTAATTATTTTAACGGAATAACAACTACTTTTCATATTGATGTCAATCGGTTTTATTTTTCTTGCGCTTAAATGCTCAGATTTCAATTAAATGAAAAGTAGCTCCGAGCCGGAGTAAATTTTAAACTATGATGCTTTCCAAAAATGATATATTTCTTAAATTCTTTGAGATTTAATCGTTATTCTTTTATTGTCGCAAAGTGCATAGCATTTCGAAAGAGATAGATAGGAAATGAATTCTAGTCCTTAGCAAATAGTGAAAACTAGTATTTAGTGTCTTGATTTTAATATTTTTGTTGTTGTTAGCTAGAATTAGAATTGTGCTAGTTGTTTTAGCTTCAAAATGCCTAAAATAAGCTTATTTGACCAATTCTTAAGTGGTTTGACCAATGCCTTGGCCATTGACCTTGTCATCCTTTTTAATAGCATAACATAGCACAAAATAAAAAAAGAAAAAAAGCTGAAAACAGTTTGGTCATGGCCGAAAATAGAAGGAAAGAAAAAAAAAACATTTCTTCATCAAATCATCAAATCTTCGCGTAAGCTTGCACGGGGTGGTTTCCGAGGCACTCTACGAGGTTTTCCTAGCGTCTAGGAGCGTCTAAGGTGAGGGTTTCATCGTTATTTGCGCATTTGAAATATTTGTATCTAAACTTTGATTTTTGGATTTTATGCGTAGATTGTTGTTTTAATCGTTTTGTTGCTTAAAGAATGTTCCTTGTTGATTGTAGAACATGTATTTATAGCTTTTTAACATTTTCTGCGGTTAAATGTTGAGATTGCAATTTAAATTGATTGTTGAATAGTATTTTGTGAATAGTAAACCCTTGAAACGATGAAGTTGCTCCGTTATGCTGTCCGTTGATGTAGAAATGTGCTAGATATGCTAGAATGCCTAAATGTGTGGTTTAATTGGAATGTGTAATGGAAAAACGGCTTAGTGAAAGTCGGGGTCGTTTAGGTCGAGTTTGGCATTTTCTCGTTTTGCGTGTTGGCATTGTTTCGGGAGGCCATGGAAGCACTTTTGGTGCGATTATGGCGTTGGTTGGGTGTTTGGTTGGTATAGTTGTAGTTCAAATGAGCAAAGGGGGAAATCGGGACTTTGCGTGAATTCTA
Source organism: Ehretia macrophylla (assembly GCA_037974665.1). NCBI lineage: Eukaryota > Viridiplantae > Streptophyta > Magnoliopsida > Boraginales > Ehretiaceae > Ehretia > Ehretia macrophylla. The sequence goes on along the minus strand of CM075764.1, from coordinate 15,380,782 downwards.
GGGTTAGGTAGGGTTTCGGGGTCTTTAGTCGTGCCTTATGGTGACCTAGGAGGATTGGCGAAGTCGGTTTCCAGAACTCGTGGCTCGTTTGGAAATGGTAGTGTTTTGATAGTTGGGGCCGAGTTGTGATTTTGCTTGTTTTCTTGATAATTATGTCTATGGAATGCTTAGGGTTGCTTGATATACTTGTTTGAATTGATTTTGATTGAAATGCTTATCAACTGTTGCTATTGCGTGCGAGAGTAACCTACTATGTTATTCTCCCACGTGTGGCTTTATTGCTTGTTTATCGCCTTGTATCGAGTCTTGCATTGCATAGTGTCTCGCGCGTGAGTGATGGGCCTCTCTGGGTAGCCTCGGGTTGCCAGTGTTGGTTGCTCTAGCTCTGCTGCTATTCCCTCTTCTCGCTTGGGTTGCCTCCCAGGGAGATTTGGGTCGTAGATTGATGGATACTTCTGGGGTATTCCAAACTGGTGTTATAAGGTGGTTTGGGCCGGTGCGTCATCGTTAATGTCATCGGAATCGTGATCGGTACATTACTGGCTCGAGTGATCCATAGCCTGCAGAGTGTGGTATAGCTTTGAATGGTTGTGTTAATGCTTTCATTAATTGCTTATTGTATTGATGGTTTGTCTTGATCCCTTACTTTCTCAGTTATATTGCTTACCTGCCTATTTCTATTGCACGACTTTCTTTCTCTCTATCTCGATATCTGTCTCGCCCTCACTAAGTATACGTGTTGTGTATACTCACTCCTCACCACCACATTTCAGGAAGTGCCTTGTTAGCTGAAAAGTTCATGGATATGTGTTAGTTCGTGCCTGAAGAGTTGTCTTGTGTGCTTTGTGGCTTGAGCTGTCAAAGATGTAAAGATGTATTTTCATATGTTGTATGTATTTATTGTTAAAAGAAATGTAATTTAATCTAGCTAAGTAGTTGAGGTAGATTGATAAGTTAGTTATGTATTCAGTAGTATAGTTAACCTGATGCATGTTTGTAATTGTCTAAAAGAAAAGAGTGAGAATGGTATGATAGTATATTTTGTGCAGTAGATTAGTATGGATTAAATGTCAAGCTTGAATGTTCTTGTAAAAGATGTAAAGAGATAGGTTAGCTTTAAACTGGAAATGTATATTTATATGCTGTGTTTAGTTGTTGAGAACCAAGGCTCGGATGGCCTTGAGGTGGTTGAATGTTTGGACATGGTATTGGTCCACTTATATGCTGTTACAGGGTTTTACATTTTGCCTAGAAACAGGGGAGACTCCATCCGTTTTCCCTGAAAATTATGCCCGGGTTTGGTTTTGGGTTGTGATTAGATTGATTGATAGAACTTCTAGTCTCGAAAGGGATCGGGGTATCACAGGTGGTATCAGAGCTTGTCTAGCTCATAAGCCAGGAGAGGGTCCTCGGTCTGGTGGGTAGTCTCCTTGAATGTGTGCTTGTTAAGTGTGTCTTGAAAGTGTATGCTTGTATGTGAGATTATGTGTCTTGACTTGAATGTATGCACTTATGTGATATAGTTATGTGTTATGTGTTAAATGTTTCTCAAGAAAGGTGAAATGTCTAGTTGTCTATTGAATTGACCTCGTGAATCGAATCGACCTCGTGAATTGTTAGTTGCTTGAAGTATTGCTTGTAATGTGTGTATCGGAATATCTTGAATTGGTTGTGCCGTGATTTGAATTGATTATGTTGTGCTTGACTTGATTGTCATATTTGAATGACTTTGATGGTTAAATGGTTTTGTAAACTCTTTTGTAAACTTGCTTACATAATAGTTTAAGGCATGTGTATAAATGTGATATCTTGGCATTCATACATGTCCCGTGGAAATGGTAGGAAAGACTTCTTCCTCCCCTGAAGAAAGTGGTTCATCGCTGGCTTTTCGAGGTGTATGGATTGGTAGGAAAGGAATGGCATTTGACTAGCCTTATTTGGGAGTTGGTGTTTATTTATGGAGCTCAGTTGTTGGCATACTTCTAAAACTTTTATTTGTGAATGGCAATCATAAAAAGATAACTTTCTTTGGGGTTTCTGTATGATGGCTCTTGGTAGCATTCTTGGGTTTCTTACTGGGTATTCTTTGGAGACTTCTATTGGCACTTCTTGGCAGACTTGGCTATTGGGTTTTCAGTTGGACTTACTGCATGGTATTATCTATGGCATATGTGTCTCGGTCTTTATTGGTGTGCTACTGGCATTCCTCATTAGATATCCTTCAATGGCATTCTATAGAATTCTTAGTGGTCATTTATCCAATACTTACTCGCAATCCTTGGTATTTTCTTGCTAGAGCATTGTTTCGGGTATTTTCTTTGGCATCCCTCAGTTGGTTTGGTAATTGGAATTCCTATCGGACTTATTGTGTAATATTACTCACAGTATTTTTTGGAATTCTTATTGGGCATTCTACTAGTATTTTCCTCATTGGCATTTATTGGAAGATCCTACACTTGGAATTCTGCTTGGACTTATTATCTAGTATTGTTTACGGCTTTCCCATCGGCCTTTCTACTTAGGGGAATCTATAATTGCTGTTTGACTAAAATGTTGCGGTAGGAACACAGTGATTGGAAGATTTCATTTAGAGGTTGGCCTTTGGTATTCTTCTCTATAATTCTTTATAGAACTTTCAGCTGGGTCTATTTACGGTAATCAGCACTGCATGAGGTGCATCTGCTCTGACTATCTTTTAACTTTCTTATTTGGTACTTGATAGACTTCTATTGGAGATTCGTGTGTGGGGTATTCTTCTTGCCATCAATATGGTATTGCTATCATCTACAGTATCCTTGCTTTAGTCTTTATTGGCGTCTTCTCGGCACTCTTAGAGGGGAATTCTTTTATGATATTCTTGACCAGCAGAATTCTTATTTGGATTTCAAGATGGTATTTTCAATTAAACCATTATTTGGTCTTATTGTTTTGGAGTTTTCAGTCAGTACTATTGGTGTTTCTTAGTAAGGTATTCTTCAGGCATTCTTAATCAGTGTCTTGTTCAGTAACCAATGAGGAGTGGTCAGAGTTGGATTTCAGATGATGCTGAGTTCTATTGGAAGAAGAATTGCGAGGATGCAATTGTTTTAAGGGGGGAAGGATGTGATAACCCGAACCCGGCATGCATTTAAAGGCATTTAATTGCATTTAACTAAGTGACATTTTAAATGTTGGCATTGAATTTGTGTTTATTTTTTAGTTAAACATTATTTGAAGCTTTATTTTCATATTTCTTTCAGAAGTAACTAGAATAATACTTGAGCTAATTATTTTAACGGAATAACAACTACTTTTCATATTGATGTCAATCGGTTTTATTTTTCTTGAGCTTAAATGCTCATATTTCAATTAAATGAAAAGTAGCTCCAAGCCGGAGTAAATTTTAAACTATGATGCTTTCCAAAAATGATATATTTCTTGAATTCTTTGAGATTTAATCGTTATTCTTTTATTGTCGCAAATTGCATAGCATTTCGAGAGAGATAGATAGAAAATGAATTCTAGTCCTTAGAAAATAGTGAAAACTAGTATTTAGTGTCTTGATTTTAATATTTTTGTTGTTGTTAGCTAGAATTAGAATTGTGCTAGTTGTTTTAGCTTCAAAATGCCTAAAATAAGCTTATTTGACCAATTCTTAAGTGGTTTGACCAATGCCTTGACCATTGACCTTGTCATCCTTTTTAATAGCATAACATAGCACAAAATAAAAAAAGAAAAAAAGCTGAAAACAGTTTGGTCATGGCCGAAAATAGAAGGAAAGAAAAAAAACATTTCTTCATCAAATCATCAAATCTTCGCATAAGCTTGCACGGGGTGGTTTCCGAGGCACTCTACGAGGTTTTCCTAGCGTCTAGGAGCGTATAAGGTGAGGGTTTCATCGTTATTTGCGCATTTGAAATATTTGTATCTAAACTTTGATTTTTTGGATTTTATGCGTAGATTGTTGTTTTAATCATTTTGTTGCTTAAAGAATGTTCCTTGTTGATTGTAGAACATGTATTTATAGCTTTTTAACATTTTCTGCGGTTAAATGTTGAGATTGCAATTTAAATTGATTGTTGAATAGTGTTTTGTGAATAGTAAACCCTTGAAACGATGAAGTTGCTCCGTTATGCTGTCCGTTGATGTAGAAATGTGCTAGATATGCTAGAATGCCTAAATGTGTGGTTTAATTGGAATGTGTAATAGAAAAATGGAGAAAAACGGCTTAGTGAAAGTCGGGGTCATTTAGGTCGAGTTTGGCATTTTCTCGTTTTGCGTGTTGGCATTGTTTCGGGAGGCCATGGAAGCACTTTTGGTGCGATTATGGCGTTGGTTGGGTGTTTGGTTGGTATAGTTGTAGTTCTAACGAGCAAAGGGAGAAATCGGGACTTTGCATGAATACTAGGGTTAGGTAGGGTTTCGGGGTCTTTAGTCGTGCCTTATGGTGACCTAGGAGGATTGGCGAAGTCGGTTTCCAAAACTCGTGGCTCATTTGGAAATGGTAGTGTTTTGATAGTTGGGGCCGAGTTGTGATTTTGCTTGTTTTCTTGATAATTATGTCTATGGAATGCTTAGGGTTGCTTGATATACTTGTTTGAATTGATTTTGATTGAAATGATTATCAAATGTTGCTATTGCATGCGAGAATAACCTACTATGTTATTCTCCCACGTGTGGCTTTATTGCCAATTTATCGCCTTTTATCGAGTCTTGCATTGCATAGTGTCTCGCGCGTGAGTGATGGGCCTCTCTGGGTAGCCTCGGGTTGCCAGTGTTGGTTGCTCTAGCTCTGCTTCTATTCCCTCTTCTCGCTTGGGTTGCCTCTCAGGGAGATTTGGGTCGTAGATTGATGGATACTTCTGGGGTATTCCAAACTGGTGTTATAAGGTGGTTTGGGCCGGTGCGTCATCGTTAATGTCATCGGAATCGTGATCGGTACATTACTGGCTCGAGTGATCCATAGCCTGCAGAGTGTGGTATAGCTTTGAATGGTTGTGTTAATGCTTTCATTAATTGCTTATTGTATTGATGGTTTGTCTTGATCGCTTACTTTCTCAGTTATATTGCTTAGCTGCCTATTTGTATTGCACGACTTTCTTTCTCTCTATCTCGATATCTGTCTCGCCCTCACTAAGTATACGTGTTGTGTATACTCACTCCTCACCACCACATTTCAGGAAGTGCCTTGTTAGCTGAAAAGTTCGTGGATATGTGTTAGTTCGTGCCTGAAGAGTTGTCTTGCGTGCTTTGTGGCTTGAGCTGTCAAAGATGTAAAGATGTATGTTCATATGTTGTATGTATTTATTGTTAAAAGAAATGTAATTTAATCTAGCTAAGTAGTTGAGGTAGATTGATAAGTTAGTTATGTATTCAGTAGTATAGTTAACCCGATGCATGTTTGTAATTGTCTAAAAGAAAAGAGTGAGAATGGTATGATAGTATATTTTGTGCAGTAGATTAGTATGGATTAAATGTCAAGCTTGAATGTTCTTGTAAAAGATGTAAAGAGATAGGTTAGCTTTAAACTGGAAATGTATATTTATATGCTGTGTTTAGTTGTTGAGAACCAAGGCTCGGATGGCCTTGAGGTGGTTGAATGTTTGGACATGGTATTGGTCCACTTATATGCTGTTACAGGGTTTTACATTTTGCCTAGAAACAGGGGAGACTCCGTCTGTTTTCCCTGAAAATTATGCCCGGGTTTGGATTTGGGTTGTGATTAGATTGATTGATAGAACTCCCGGTCTCGAGAGGGATCGGGGTATCACATGTGGGGTAAAGGTCCAAAATGCTAGAATGTTATTGTATAATTGTTAAGTGGAAAGAAAGTGTAATAGCATGACTTTGTGAACTTGGAGTGGTTATGTGTTTAAAGTGAATTAGTTTGGCATGTCAATCTTGTGTTATGTGAATTGCGTGTTAGAATGTTTGATTGTTATTGACTTGAGTGTTATCTAATCTTATGTACTATATTTCTATCTATAAACTACTTTTAAATGTTGCCAGCTATTGTGAACTGCTACTATGCCGCCACGTCGTGGTACTCAAGGTATAGGGTCAGATGAACAGGCAACAGACCAGGGTCAGCAACCGTTGCCTGAGCAGTTTATGGCTACCATGACTACAACGGTTGACCGGATTACACAAGTGCTACATGAGCAGAGGTAGGATAGGAATAATCCCCAGGGAAATCAAGCTAATCCTGGTGGACAGGGGCATAGAGTTGAGAACAATCAGTTAGAGAAATTTCTGAGGCACGAGCCGGGAAAGTTCTTCGGGGAGTCGAATGATGAGGTGGCCGAGAGATGGATTAATCGTGTTGAGAAAATTTTCACCGCTTTGAGGTACACTGATGAGGCAAGAATAGATTATGCGTCATTCTTATTTGAGGGTGATGCAGAGCAGTGGTGGAATACTGTCCGGAGGAGGTGGGATTGTGAGGATGTACCACATTTGTGGGATGATTTTGTGAGTGAGTTTCAGGACAAGTATATTCCCGAGATGGCTATGGAAAGGAGGGAGGACGAGTTTGTGGCCCTGAAGCAGGGAAATATGACTGTTGCACAGTACGAGGCTAGGTTTGTTAGCCTGTCGAGGTATATCCCCGAGTTGGTACGACCAGCTAGGAGGATGATTCATAGGTTTGTCCGTAGGCTGAGAATGGACATTCAGTTGCATTTGACTGGGCAGACCTACACTACTTTTCCCGAGGCATTTCAGGCAGCCTCGAAGTTTGAGAAACGGAAGGTTGAGATGTTAGCTGAGAGTTGTCAGCCGAGTAAGAAGCAGTATTTGGGCCAGAACAGCCAGAGTCAGCCGAGGCAGTATCAGACTTCTGCGTAGGTTCCTCAGCAACGTCCGTATCAGCCACAGTAGCAGATTCAGGCTAGGCCAACTGTGACTAGACCCCAGCAGGGAGGTACAGTTCCTACCACTGCCAGAGCCCCAGCACCTACGGGAAACACTGTTGTAAGGCAAAATCAGCAATGCAACTATTGTAATCGATCGGGGCATGTTGAGGCAAATTGTTGGAGAAAGAGTGGTAAATGTACGGGTTGTGGCAGTGATGACCATAGGGTGAGAGATTGTCCTAAGTATAACAATGTTCAGGGCCGTACTGGAGGCCAGGGTGTTCAGAATAGGGCTGTAGGTGCACGTCCAGCACAGAGGGTTCAGGCTAGGGTCTTTGCACTGGATGCGGAAGAGCTGTCCGAGACTACAGCTATAGTGCAAGGTACCTTTCTTCTCAATATTCAGCCAGGTAAAGATTTGATTGATCCTGGAGCTGCATATTCGTTTATAACTCCTGCATGTGCACGATCTGTGAATGTTTGCATTGATAAATTGCAGCATGAAGTTGAAGTTAGTACGCCTTTGGGTGCAAAATTTGTTACTGAGTCTATTTGCAAATCTTGTGATATATGCATTGAGAATCGTAAATTTCCTGCTAATTTAATTATATTGCCATTCCGTGACTTTGAAATCATTTTGGGAATGGACTGGTTGGGGAAGTACTATTCTCAGTTGGATTGTAGAACAAAGATTGTTTATTTGGGTCCGATTGTTAGAGACTTCCCTGGTGTATTTCCCGAGGAATTACCGGGTTTACCACTGGATAGGGAGATTGAGTCCGTGATTGATCTTGTGCCAGGCACTGCGCCAATTTCTAGGAGTCCTTATAGAATGGCATCGGCTGAACTTCAGGAGTTAAAAATTCAGCTTCAGAATTTGCTTGAGAAAGGGTTTATACAACCTAGTTCTTTGCCGTGGGGTGCGCCTGTGTTGTTTGTGAGAAAGAAAGATGGCACGCTACGGTTATGTATTGATTACAGGGGACTTAATCAAGTCACGATAAAGAACAAATACCCCTTGCCGTTGATTGAGAAATTGTTTGACCAGTTGCAGGGTGCGAGTGTTTACTCCAAATTTGACTTGAGGCAAGGTTACTATCAACTTAGGATTTGGAGTGACGATATACCGAAGACGGCTTTCAGGACTAGATATGGCCACTATGAATTTTTTGTGTTGCCGTTTGGATTGACGAATGCACCAGTCGCATTCATGGACTTGATGCAGAGGGTTTTTCGACCTTACCCTGATTAGTTTGTCGTAATCTTTATTGTCGACATTTTAGTGTACTCGAAGAATGAGGCTGAGCATGAACAACACTTGAGGATTGTGCTGCAGACTTTGCAGGAAAACAAGCTTTTTGTTAAATTCAGCAAGTGCGAGTTCTGGTTGAATCAAATATCTTTTCTAGGCCATATCATTTCAGATCAAGGAATTTCAGTAGACCTAGCTAAGATTGAAGTTGTTTTATCTTGGAAGAGATCTGAGACGGTGTCAGAGATTCGGAGTTTTCTTGGATTGGCAAGTTACTACCGGAGATTTGTTAAAGACTTTTCCAAAATTTCTGGACCTTTGAGCCAGTTGACTCGGAAGAAAGTTGCTTACAACTGGGATGCCAAATGTGAATCCAGTTTCCAAGAATTGAAGAAGAGACTAACTACAGCTCCTATATTAGCTTTACCTGAGGGAACAGAGAACTTCGTTGTCTACAGTGATGCATCTAAGGAAGGATTGGGCTGTGTTTTAATGCAGAATGGTAAGGTGATTGCTTATGCTTCTAGGAAGTTGAAATCTTGAGAAGTGAATTACCCTACAGACGATCTTGAGTTAGCTGTAGTTGTGTTTGCTTTGAAGAAGTGGCGTCATTACTTGTGGGGTAGCAGATTTGAAATTTTTACTGACCACAAGAGTCTCAAGTATTTGTTTTCATAGAAGGATCTGAATATGAGGCAGCGGAGATGGCTAGAGCTATTGAGTGGTTACAACTATTCTATTAACTACGTGCCAGGTAGGGCAAATGTTGTTGCTGATGCTTTGAGCCGAAAGGCTACTATTGCAAGCTTAATTATCAAGGATTGGGAGACTTTGGAAGAAATTTGTTCATGGAAGCCAGAAGCTACTGAGGTAGGGATTCGATTTGCTAGTTTGCAGATTCAGTCAGGGTTGCTAGCACAGATTAGAGAGGCTCAGAAGACTGATCCTCACATCTTGAAGATCCAAGAAAAATCAAAAAGAGGGAGAGTCAGAGTTTAAATTACATGCAGATGGTATCTTCATATTCAGGGACAAGGTGTATATTCCTGGAGATTCGACTTTGAAGAATGAGATTCTGTCCGAGGCACATAATTCGAGGTATATGATTCACCCGGGCAGTACTAAAATGTATAGAGACTTGAAACAATACTTCTGGTGGAACAATATGAAGAGGGAGATTACTGGGTATGTATCCAGATGTTTGACTTGTTAGAGGGTTAAAGTTGAGCATCAGAGGCCAGCTGGACTTCTACAGCCGTTGTCGATTCCGCAATGGAAGTGGGTACATATAACAATGGACCTTGTGACCGATCTTCCTAGATCTCCGAGAGGATGTGATTCTGTTTGAGTTGTTGTGGACCGCTTGACTAAAGTTACACATTTTATTCTCGTGAACAAACAGGATAGCCTTGATAAGCTAGTTGAGCTTTATGTTGCTAATATTGTGAAATTGCATGGTGTGCCAAAGAGTATAGTGTCAGATAGGGATCCTAGATTCAGAACTCGTTTTTGGCAGAAGTTGCAAGAGGCCATGGGAACTAAGTTGAGCTTCAGCACTGCATATCATCCACAAACTGATGGACAGTCTGAGAGAACTATTAGGATCTTGGAAGACATGCTTCGAGCATGTGTGCTGGACTTTGGGAAGAATTGGGAGAAGTTTTTGCCTTTAGCGGAGTTCGCCTGCAACAATAGTTATCAATCTACTATAGGTATGGCTCCCTACGAGGTGTTGTATGGTCGTAAATGCAGATCCCCGTTATATTGGGAAGAGGTTGGAGAAATGATAACAGTTGATCCGACTGTGCTACCTGAGATGATTAAGATGGTAGATAATGTTCACCTTATTCGCTAGCGTATGCTTACAGCCCAGAGCCGTCAAAAGAGTTATGCGGATAAGCACCGTCGAGATCTTGGGTTTGCTTTGGGGGATTGAGTGTTTCTTAAAATTTCTCCACGGAAGGGATTGATTCGGCACGGTAAAAGCGGGAAACTTAGTCCCAGGTATGTGGGTCCGTATGAGATCACCGAAAAGGTAGGTCCTTTGGCTTATCAGTTAGCCTTGCCTCCTTGCTTGTTGAGACTGCACGATGTGTTCCACGTGTCTATGTTAAAGAAATACCATCCAGACCCTTCACATGTACTTGAACCAGAGCCTTTGCAAATTGAAGAAAAGTTGTCTTATGAAGAGAAACCGATTCGAATTGTGGATCGGAAAGTTCAGGAGCTTCACAGAAAGAGTATTCCGTTAGTAAAGGTTTTGTGGAATCATCATGGGTTTGAGGAAGCAACTTGGGAAAGAGAGGACCAAGTTCGGGATCAGTATCCGAAGTTGTTTGTTGACCAGGTAAGAATTGCGTGGGCGCAATTGTTTTAAGGGGGAGAGGGTGTAATACCCGAGCCCGGAATGTGAAAATTTCTTGTTTATTATTTTGGAAATTATATTTCCTTAAATTCTTTTAGAATTAATTGTTACTTCCTTGCTGTCGCAACGTGCATTGCATTTAGGGAGCGATAGCTAGAGAACGGTTTCTAGTCCTCAGCAAATAGTGAAACTAGTATTTAGATGACTTAAATTGTATATTTTAATTGTTGCTAGCTATAATTAATCTTTCCTTAGTTAAAATGGCTTTAAAGTGCACAAAAATAGTCTAATTGACCAAATTTTAAGTCATTTGACCTAGGACTTTGACCTTTTGACCAAGCCAACACCTTATAAGCTAAAACAAAACAAAATAAAAAAAATAGAAGCTGAAAAACAGCCAAGCAGGCCGTGAGCTTCAAGAGAAAAAAAAACCTTTCAACTTCCAATCGTTCAATCTTCGCGTGAGCTCGTGCGGGGTGGTTTCCGAGGTGACCAGCGTTGTTTTCCTAGCGACTAGGAGTGCCTAAGGTGAGGGAAGCATGTTATTTGCGCATTTAAATGTCAAGTGTATCAACTTTGTGATTTTTAGATTTTATCCGTAGATTGTTGTTTAAAGCGTTTTGATGCTTCTAGAATATTTCTTGGCAATTGTAGAATGTGTATTTATAGCTTTTTAACATTTTCTGCGGTTAAATGTTGAGATTGCAATTTAAATTAGTTGTTGAATAGTGTTTTGTGAATAGTAAATCCTTGAAACGATGAAGTTGCTCCGTTATGCTGTCCGTTGATGTAGAAATGTGCTAGGTGTGCTAGAATGCCTAAATGCATGGTTTGTTTGGGTTGCGTAATGGAAAAAATGGGAATTAAGCCTTGGTGAAAGCCGGGGTCGTTTAGGTCGAGTTTGGCATTTTCTCGTTTTGCGTGTTGGCATTGTTTCGGGAGGCCATGGAAGCACTTTTGGTGCGATTATGGCGTTGGTTGGGTGTTTGGTTGGTATAGTTGCAGTTCAAACGAGCAAAGGGGGAAATCGGGACTTTGTGTGAATTCTAGGGTTAAGTAGGGTTATGGGGTCTTTAGACATGCCTTATGGTCACCTGGGAGGATTGGCGAAGTCGGTTTCCAGAACTCGTGGCTCGTTTGGAAATGGTAGTGTTTTGATAGTTGGGGCCGATTGGTGATTTTGTTTGTTTCCTTGATATTATGTCTATAGAATGCTTAGGGTTGCTTGATATACTTGTTGGAATTGATTTTGATTGGAATGCATATCAACTGTTGCTATTGCGTGTGACCGTAACCTACTTTGTTATTCTCCCATGTGTGGCTTAAGTGCTCGTTTATCGCCTTGTATCGAGTCTTGCATTGCATAGTGTCTCGCTCGTGAGTGATGGGCCTCTCTGGGTAGCCTCAGGTTGCCAGTGTTGGTTGCTCTAGCTCCGCTGCTATTCCATTTTCTCGCTTGGGTTGCGTCCTAGGGAGATTTGGGTCGTAGATTGATGGATACTTCTGGGGTATTCCAAACTGGTGTTATAAGGTGGTTTGGGCCGGCGTGTCGTCATCGAATTCGTGATTGAAAGTTGCTCGTGAAAAGAGTATCGTATCCTTTGAATGAGTGTTTACGGCTTTAAATACTTGCATTGCTTTATTGATGGCTTTATTGGTATCTCTATATGATACTTGTATGTATTGCTTGACCAATTGCATTGCATACTCCTCTCATCTCCGTCCTTGAGACCAATTGCCCTCGCTGAGCAATAGTTTTTGCTCATTCCTCTCTATACTATATTTTTTTTACAGGAGTAGTTGAAGCAGACCCTATTGAGGTAATAGAGGAGGAGGAGCAGGTGGAGGTGTTTCCGTGATAGCACTTCTTTGCTTTGCTGGTGGTTGGTTACCAGATTTTGTGCGAGCCTTGCTTGATATGTATATTGCTTGGATGTCGCTTAATTTTGAGGCATGTAGCCTTGTATGTATTTTCTAGTTTGAGGCCTCTACGGTCTTATGTTGTATAAGTTGAAAGAATGTAAAGTTGTAAACTTATACTCTTGTGACTAGTAAGGAAATGCATGCTAATGGAATTGATTAGTGGCATAAATACTTGTGTAGTATGCATATCATTTTTGGGTTGCAAAGTTGGTTAATAAGAAATGTATGTTTCAAAGAAAGTCGGCTTGTTTTAATTGTTTTATGGCTTTCGCAAGTATTATGTTGATTTTAGGGTTTTCGGATCGTCCGCGGTACAGAGGAGACTCCGTCCGTGTATTAGGTCCGGGCTTGGCCTTTTGCGGGATCGGGTCGGGGCGTGACAAGCTTTGTGCCGCGTAACTCCTTACGGATCAAAGGTTATGGGCACCGGTACGACGAAGACCTGGTCACAAGCCCCACGCCCTCAATTTGCGGGCCCAGCCTCTATGTGAAGCGAAGTTGTCTTGCCCAATGTGATGTGGGATTCGGTAATAGAAATGTGGTGGATAAAGTATCTTGACAACCCTAACCGGGGCAAAAAAAATTAAAAAGTGGGAGTGCAACACGAGGACTTGCCAGGGGGTCACCCATCCTAGTACTACTCTCGCCCAAGCGCACTTAACTTCGGAGTTCAGATGGGATCCGGGGCATCAATGGTGGTGAGATCGCACCCGTCATGTTGAGGGCACAAATCTTTTATTTGTTGACGGTTCACAATCCCAACCTAGAGAGATGGCCCATTCAAAAGGCCCAATGGGCTTAACGACAACCCATCCGCTTCAACAACGCAGCATCCTCATAAGACGTGGTATCGAAGCGTTGTAGGGCCCTCTAATGTCCCACAAGTTAGGTTGTCGTCCTTTTAACAGCTCATGACGTACGATCCAGGACTGAAAAACATCGCAAAAGAAGAAAAGTTCCATGAAACAGTAAAAAATGTTCAATTTTGGGCTCCGAAAACAAGAGCAGCTGAGCAGGATTGCTACCCCCGTTGTAGAGCTCTTGGAGAGCTTTCTAACAGTATGCTGTGTGCCGCGTAACTCCTTACGGATCAAAAGTTATGCGCATCAGAGCGACGGAGACCTGGTCACAAGCCCCACGCCCTCGGTTTGCGGGTCCAGCCTCTATGTGAAGCGAGATTGTCTTGCCCAAGGTACCGTGGGATTCGCTAATAGAAATGTTGTGGATAAAGTATCTTGGCAACCCTAACCGGGGCAAAAAAAATTGAAAAGGGGGGTGCAACACGTGGACTTCCTAGGGGGTCACCCATCCTAGTATTACTCTCGCCCAAGCACGCTTAACTTTGGAGTTCTGATAGGATCCGGTGTGAGACCCCGAACCTGGCATATATCCAATAGCATTTAAAGTTCATTTAAATTGCATTTTATTGACCTTTCACCTTCTTTGACCAAACTAGTTGACTTTTCATCTACATTGACCAACTAGGACAAGCTGAGAATTTTTGAAATGTTTAATAAAGGGCAAACTTGGGATTAGAAATAAAAAAATGCAATGTTAAGTTAGTCAAATTTTGGGTCAACTTTGGAATTAAATCTGAACCAATTGGGGAAGAGTTAGGTAGCAAATTATATATGGTTGGAAAGCTCTATGAGTCTAGTTTCTGAGGCTTCAAACCGTTCGTGAATTGGATTTTTCTAGAAGAAGTTATGGCCATTTTCGTAAGGTCGCGCATAGCTATTTTGGTTGAGCGGGTTGACCGAAGCTTTGACCATTTGTCATATGTTATTTAAGTTTAAATACGAAACAAAAGAGCAAAAACCAGAAAAATAAAGGCCATGGCTGAAACCATGGAGGAAAAAGAAAAAAAAAACATTTCAACTTCAAATCTTCATTTCCTCGCGTGAGCTTGTGAAGGGTGGTTTCCGAGGCATCCAGCATGGTCTCCCTAGCGTCTAGGAGCGTCTAAGGTGAGGGTTTCATCGTTATTTGCGCATTTGAAATATTTGTGTCTAAACTTTGATTTTTAGATTTTATGCGTAGATTGTTGTTTTAATCGTTTTGTTCCTTAAAGAATGTTCCTTGTTGATTGTAGAACATGTGTTTATAGCTTTTTAGCATTTTCTGCGGTTGAAAATTGAAATTGCAATTTAAATTGACTAATGAATAGTAATTAGTGAATAGTAAACCCTTGAAACGATGAAGTTGCTCCGTTATGATGTCCGTTGAGGTAGAAATGGGCTAGGGGTGCTAGAATGCCTAAGTGCATGGTTTGTTTGGGTTGCGGAATGGAAAAAATGAGAAATATGCCTTGGTGAAAGTCGGGGTCGTTTAGGTCGAGTTTAGTGTTTTCTCGTTTTGCATGATGGCATTGTTTCGGGAGGCCATGGATGCATTTTTGGTGCGATTATGGCGTTGGTTGGGTGTTTTGTTAGTATAGTTGTAGTTCAAATGAGCAAAGGAAAAATCTGACATTGCGTGAATTCGAGGGTTAAGTAGGGTTTCGGGGTCTTTAGACGTGCCTTATAGTGACCTAGGAGGATTGGTGAAGTCGGTTTTCAAAGCTCGTGGCTCGTTTGAAAGTAGTAGTATTTTGAAGTTGGGGTCATTTTTGTGATTTTGTGTGTTTTCATAGAATATTGCTTATAGTATGTTTATATTGATTATAGAATGCTTATATTGCTCATAGAATGATTATATTGATTATAGTATGCTTATATTGCTTATAGAATGCTTATGTTGCCTATAGAATGCTTATAATGCCTATAGAATGCTTGTTATTGCTTGATAATGTTAGTTGGTGTTGTTCTTGTTACTTGTTTGATTGCAAATGCTTGTTAATGCTTATTACACTTGTTGGAGTTGATTATTGATTGAAATGTTTATCGATTGTTAAGAATGCTTGATATTGCTAGTTTATTGCCTTGTATCGAGTCTTGCATCGCATAGTGTTTCGCGAGTGAGTGATGGGCCTCTCTGGGTAGCCTCGGGTTGCCAGTGTTGGTTGCTCTAGCTCCGCTGCTATTCCCTCTTCTTGCTTGGGTTGCCTCCCAGGGAGTTTTGGGTCGTAGAATTGATGGATACTTCCGGGGTATTCCAAACTGGTGTTATAAGGTGGTTTGGGTCGGCGCGTCATCGTTAATGTCATCGGAATCGTGATCGGTACATTACTCGCTCGAGTGATCCATAGCCTTCAAAGTGTGGTATAGCTTTGATTGGTTGTGTTAATGCTTTTCTTAATTGTGTATTGTATTGTTGTATATATTGAATGCCTTTTATTGATTGTATTGCTTAATTGTACCTATTTGCATTGCACGATCTTCTTTCTCTCCACCTCGATATCTGTCTCGCCCTTACTGAGTATACGTGTTGTGTATACTCACTCCTCACCACCACATTTCAGGAAATGTCATGTTAGCTGGAAAGTTCGTGATTTCGTGAAAGTTCGTGCCTGAAGAGTTGTCTTGCGTGCCTATGTGGCTTGAGTGTTGAAAATGTAAAGATATATGATTTCATATGTTGTATGTATTTATTGTTAAAAGAAATGTAATTTAAATTTAGCTAAGTAGTTGAGGTGAATTGATAAACTAGTTTATGTAATCAGTTAGCATAGCTTAACTTAACAGCATGTTTGTAATGTCTAGAGGAAAAGAGTTAGAATGGCAGTGTGGTTTTATTGTCTAGTTTGAATGTACTTGTCAAAAATGAAAAGAGATATGTTAGCTTTTAAATTGGAAATGTATGTATGCTTGCTGAGTTTAAATTGTTGCGAACCAAGGCTCGGATGGCCTTGAGGTGGTTGAATGGTTGGACACGGTGTTGGTCCATTTATATGCTATTACAGGTTTTGCAATTTGCCTAGAAACAAGGGAGACTCTGTCCGTCTTTCCCTAAAATCTTGCCCGGGTTTGGTTTGGGTTGTGGTTAGATTGATTGATAGAACTCCCAGTCTCGAGAGGGAACGGGGTGTTACATCCGGTGCATTAATGATGGTATGATCGCACCTGTCATGTTGAGGACACAAATCCCTTTTGTGTTGACTGTTCACAATCCCAGCCTAGAGAGATGGTCGATTCAAAAGGCCCAATGGGCTTAACGACAACCCATCCGCTTCAAGAACGTAGCATCCTTGCAAGACGTGATATTGACGCATTGTAGGGCCCTCTAATGTCCCGCAAGTTAGGTTGTCGTAATTTTAACAGCTCACGACGTACGATCCGGGATGGAAAAATAGAGCAAAAGATGAAAAGTGGCCCGAAACTAATGAAAACGTTCAATTTTGGGCTCTAAAAATAGTTGCAGCTGAGCAGAATTGATGCCCCCATCGTAGAGCTCTCAGAGAGATTTCCAACAGTATGTTGTGTCAGACGTAACTCCTTACGGATCAAAAGTTATGGGCACCGGAGCGATGGAGACCTGGTCACAAGCCCCACACCCACTGTTTGCGGGGCCAGCCTCTACGTGAAGCGAGGTTGGCTTGCCCAAGGTAGCGTGGGATTCGGTAATAGAAATGTGGTGGACAAAGTATCTTGGGAACCCTAATCGGCGCAAAAAAAATTGAAAAAGGGGGTGCCTCACGTGGACTTCCCAGGGGGTCCCCCATCCTAGTGTTACTCTCGCCCAAGCACGCTTAATTTGGCAGTTCTGATGGGATCCGGTGCATTAATGATGCTATGATCTACCCTGTCATGTTGAGGGCACAAATCCCTTATGTGTTGATTGTTCACAGTCCCAGCCCAGAGAGATGGCCCATTCAAAAGGCCAAATGGGCTTAACGACAACCCATTCACTTCAACAACGTAGCATCCTTACAAGACGTGATATAGACACGTTGTAGGGCCCTTAAATTTCCCACGAGTTAGGTTGTTGTCCTTTTAACAGCTCACGACATACGATCTGGGATAGAAAAACAGAGCAAAAGATGAAAAGTGGCCTAAAACTGATGAAAATGTTCAATTTTGGTTTCGAAAAACATGCGCAGCAGAGCAGGCTTACTACCCATGTCGTAGAGCTCTCGGAGAGCTTTCTAACGGTATGTTGTGCGCCGCGTAATTCCTTACTGATCAAAGGTTATGGGCACCGGAGCGACGGAGACCTGGTCACAAGCCCCACACCCTTGGTTTAAGGGCCCAGCCTCTACGTGAAGCGAAGTTGTCTTGCCCAAGGTGCCGTGGGATTCGATAATAGAAATGTTGTGGATAAAGTATCTTGGCAACCCTAGCTGGGGCAAAAAAAATTGAAAATGAGGGTGCAACACGAGGACTTCCCATGGGGTCACCCATCCTAGTACTACTCTCCCAAGCACGCTTAACTTCGGAGTTCTAATGCGATCCGGTGCATTAGTGCTAGTATGATCGTACCCATCATGGTGAAGGCACAAATCCTTTATGTGTTGACGGTTCACAGTCCCAGCCCAGAGAAACGGCCTATTCAAAAGGCCTAATGGGCTTAACGACAACCCATTTGCTTCAATAACGCAGCATCGTCGCAAGACGTGATATCGACGGGTTGTAGAGCCCTCTAATTTCTGGCAAGTTAGGTTGTCGTCCATTTAACAGCTCACGACGTACGATCCGGGATAGAAAAACAGAGCAAAAGAAGAAAAGTGGCCCGAGACTGATGAAAATATTCGATTTTCGGCTCTGAAAATAGTCACAGCTGAGTAGAATTGATGCCCCCATCGTAGAGCTCTCATAGAGCTTTCCAACAGTATGCTGTGCACCGCATAAGTCCTTGCGGAT
The DNA here is from genome assembly GCA_037974665.1 of Ehretia macrophylla. Classification (NCBI taxonomy): domain Eukaryota; kingdom Viridiplantae; phylum Streptophyta; class Magnoliopsida; order Boraginales; family Ehretiaceae; genus Ehretia; species Ehretia macrophylla. The sequence continues at coordinate 15,362,671 of CM075764.1, read as the reverse complement.
CAAAAGTTATGGGCACCGGAGCGACGGAGACCTAGTCACAAACCCCACGCCCACAGTTTGCGGGCCTAGCCAGTACGTCAAGCGAAGATGTCTTGCCCAAGGTGCCATGGGATTCACTAATAGAAATGTGGTGGATAAAGTATCTTGGCAACCTTAATTGGTGCATAAATTTTTGAAAAGGGGGGTGCAACACGAGTACTTCCCAGGGAGCCCCCAATCCTAGTACTACTCTCGCCCAAGCACGCTTAACTTCAGAGTTATGATGTGATCTGGTGCATTAGTACTGGTATGATCACACCCGTCATGTTGAGGGCACAAATTCTTTAAGTGTTGACGGTTCACAGTCCTAGCCGAGAGAGATGGCCCATTCAAAAGGCCCAATTGGCTTAACAACAACCCATCCTCTTCAACAATGTAGCATCCTTGCAAGACGTGATATCGACGCATTGTTGGGCCCTCTAATGTCCTGCGAGTTAGGTTGTCGTCCTTTTAACAACTCACGGCATACGATCCGGGATCGAAAAATAGAGCAAAAGAAGAAAAGTGGAACGAAACTGATGAAAATGTTCGAGTTTGGCCTCTGAAAATAGGCGCAGTCGAATAGGCTTGCTGCCCCCATCGTAGAGCTGTCAGAGAGCTTTTCGACGGTATGCTGTGCGCCACGTAACTCCTTACCGATCAAAAGTATGTGCACCAGAGCGACGGAGATGTGGTCTCAAGCCCCACGCCCTCGGTTTGCAGGCCCAGCCGGTACGTGAAGCGAAGTCGTCCTGCCAAGGTGCTGTGGGATTCGGTAATAGAAATATGGTGGATAAATCATCTTGGCAACCCTAACTGGGGCAAAAAAATTGAAAAGGGGGGTACAACACGAGGACATCCAAGAGGGTCACCCATCCTAGTACTACTCTCGCCCAAGCATGCTCAACTTCGAAGTTCTGATGGGATCCTGTGCATTAGTGCTGGTTTGATCGAACCCGTCATGTTGAGGGCACAAATCGCTTATGTGTTCTCAGTTCATAGTCCCAGCCCAGAGAGATGGCCTATTCAAAAGGCCCAATGGGCTTAACGACAACCCATTTGCTTTAACAACGCAGCATCGTCGCAAGACGTGATATCGACGGGTTGTAGAGCCCTCTAATTTCTGGCAAGTTAGGTTGTCGTCCATTTAACAGCTCACGACGTACGATCCGGGATAGAAAAACAGAGCAAAAGAAGAAAATTAGCCCAAAACTGATAAAAACGTTCGATTTTGGGCTCTGAAAATAGTCGCAGCTAAGGAGAATTGATGGCCCCGTCGTAGAGCTCTCGTAGAGCTTTCCAACGGTATGCTGTGCGCCGCGGAAGCCCTGACAGATCAAAAGTTATGGGCATCGGAGCGATGGAGACCTAGTCAGAAACCCCACGCCCACAGTTTGCGGGCCCAGCCAGTATGTCAAGCCAAGTTGTCTTGCCCAAGGTGCCATGGGATTCACTAATAGAAATGTGGTGCATAAAGTATCTTGGCAACCTTAACTGGTGCAGAAAAAATTGAAAAGAGGGGTGCAACACGAGGACTTCCCATGGAGCTACCCATCCTAGTACTACTCTCGCCCAAGCACGCTTAACATCGGAGTTCTGATGCGATCCGGTGCATTAGTGCTAGTATGATCGCACCCGTCATGGTGAAGGAACAAATCCTTTATGCGTTGACGGTTCACTGTCACAACCCAGAGACATGGCCTATTCAAAAGGCCCAATAGGCTTAACGACAACCCATTTGCTTCAACAATGTAGCATCCACGCAAGACGTGATATCGATGCATTGTAGGGCTCTCTAATGTCCTGCGAATTAGGTTTTCGTCCTTTTAACGACTCACGACGTTTGATCTGGGATCGAAAAATAGAGCAAAACAAGAAAAGTGGACCGAAATAGATAAAACGTTCGATTTTGGGCTCTGAAAATAGTTGCAGCTGAGCAGAATTGATACCCCCATCGTACAGCTCTCGTAGAGATTTTAAACGGTATGTTGTGCGCCGCGTAAGTCCTTACGGATCAAAAGTTATGGGCACCGGAGCGACGGAGACTTGGGTACATGCCCCACGCCCTCGATTTACGGGCCCAGCCTCTACGTGAAGCGAAGTTGTCTTGCCCAATATGATGTGGGATTTGGTAATAGTACTACTTTCGCCCAAGCACGCTTAACTTTGGAGTTCTGATGCGATCCGGTGCATTAGTGCTAGTATGATCGCACCCGTCATGGTGAAGGCACAAATCCTTTATGTGTTGACGGTTCAAAGTCCCAGCCCAGAGAGATGGCCTATTCAAAAGACCCAATAGGCTTAACGAAACTGATGAAAACGTTCGATTTTGGCCTTTGAAAATAGGCACTGTTGAATAGGCTTGCTGCCCCCATTGTAGAGCTGTCGGAGAGCTTTCCGACGGTATGCTGTGCGCCACGTAACTCCTTACCGATCAAAAGTATGTGCACCGGAGCGACGGAGACGTGGTCGCAAGCCCCACGCCCACGGTTTGTAGGCCCAGCCTCTACGTGAAGCGAAGTCATCCCGCCCAAGGTGCCGTGGGATTTGGTATTAGAAATGTGGTGGATAATACATCTTGGCAAGCCTAACCGAGGCGAAAAAAATTGAAAAGGGGGGGTGCAACACGACTACTTCTAATGGGGTCACCCATCCTAGTACTACTCTTGCCCAAGCACGCTTAACTTTGAAGTTCTGATGGGATTCTGTGCATTAGTGCTGGTATGATCACACCCGTCATGTTGAGGGCACAATCCCTTATGTGTTCTCAGTTCATAGTCCCAGCCCAGAGAGATGGCCCAATCAAAAGGCGCAATGGGCTTAACGACAACCCATCTGCTTCAAAAAACGTAGCATCCTCACAAGACATGATATCGTCGCGTTGTAGGGCCCTCTAATGTCCAACGAGTTAGGTTGTCATCTTTTAAACAACTCACGACGTACGATCCGGGACGGAAAAACAGAGCGAAAAAGGAAAAGAGGCCCGAAACTAATGAAAATGTTCGATTTTGGGCTCTGAAAACAGGCACTGTCACGCCCCGACCCAACCCCCAAGCTAAAGGTTAAGTCCGGACCCGACACACGGACAGAGTCTCCCCTGTACCGTGGACATTCTAAAAACCTGTAAACACTTAAACAAGGTCCCAACAATACAACACAGCTTTTCTCAATTAAATAACAAAGCTATAAGGCCATCCGAGCCTTATAGTACACAATAATTCCAAAACACACAAGCATGCGAGAACTTGTTGTCAGCATAGTCTTATAACCCTGACATTCTAGGAAATCAATAAAACAACTTAAAGAGTAAAGCATTCTACATTAACCATCCACTCCCAAGCATGCAAGGAAATAAGGCAAGAATAAAAGTTATTACAGTTCGTAGACTTTCAAAGCTACAACCCAACCATCTAATCTTCGACTTATACAACAAGCATATACAAAGCCCTTGGGCTACAAAATAGTACATAAAGTAATCAGACGAGTCTTCCACATAGCAACAAAATCATTAACCACCTCAAGTTATCAGACACAGCAACTAAGGTAAAGGCTCGATCTGAACTTCTTCTTCCTCAACTAAATCAACAAGCTGGGGATCACCCTCAGCGTCTCCTGAAACAGATATCGAGGTATGAGCAACCACTGTTGCCCAGTGAGGGATATAGTCCCGGGGCGTGCAATGCAACAGATAATACAATTACACAACAATAACACTTTAACAATTTAAGAATCAATGATAACTTAAATAACCACACAATTAAAAGGATACATTTCAACAATCCCCTATACACCAATCTTCACTGGTCTTCAATCACGAACCACGAACCACGAACCACGAGCACGATCACGATAAGCCGGCATAACCCCAATCACTCCAGTGGGTGTACTCCGGATGTACCCCGAATCCTACGACCCAACATCCCCTGGCAATCTCCGGACCAGGCGAATGAGGGAATAGGGCACGGAGTTTGAATATCCACCGGCAAGCCCTCTGCCGCCCAGCCGATATTCAACACATCCGCCCCGACACTATGGTTGCGCAACCACTATGCAATGCACTCAACGTTGGCAAGTTAACAACAATAATATAAGCATTAACACATATGAGGATCAACAAAGTAGGTTGACCTCGTTGCAGTTAGGATAGAAACAAAGATAGAAGCTAATAAGCAGTTTACAAATGAACTTATACCATATAAGCATAGAAGCATTCCAAAAGCTCCAAATCAAATTAAAAGCATATATAAACACTTAAGATCCCCTGACATGGTTTTAGAAGTGTGAGACAACTTAAATTACACCTAGACCCCATTGTTTTTCGAACTATTTCTCTTCTAAACCATAGTTAATGATTTCATTTTCAAAGGAAACTCTCCCAACCTTCTAACTAACCCCCAAGGTACCCTCTCAACCCTCGAACTTAATCAAATGCCCGCGTTTACCCCGAAAGTCCCAATTTCCCTCTTTTGGCTTTAAACCACACCTACATTGTCCGGGCTTCAAACAAGGGATATCAAGGCATCTATAGCACCTAGGTAGCCTAAGGATACTAGAATTGAAGCTCGAATCCACCCGGATTCGCATTAACCCCGAAAGCCCCAACTTAAAGTCGGCTATTTTCCATTTTTAGGCGATTTAAGGGCAATGCAAGTGTACGGGGCTATTTAATTATCTTCACTAGTACCTAAGGCATCAATTAGAAGCATTAATTCAAGCCAATTCGAGCAATTACACAAAACCCTAGAAAAAACGTCACTATTCACCCTAAAAATCAAACTAACGATTCTAACCGTTTAAATTGCGAAACGACGGTTCAAAAGTGTTCTCTAGCATTCATATAGATAGTATATTAGCATAGATAACAATTACAATAGCATATAATCATATTTTCAACAAATCAATAAATGAGCAACTATTTAAAAATGCAAAAACAAGTCGTGAAATCCCTCACCACTACGCGTAGGAGCACCTAGGAACCTTGCAAACACCCCACACTAGTTGCTCAAGGCTTGGCTTGGCTTGAATTGAAGAGTTGAAGATGGAAAAATGCTCCCAAGGGCAAGGAGGGGCTGTCGGGTTTTGGGGCTGCTGTTTCAGCTTTCTATTTTTTTTTTTTTTGCATTTTATGAGCTTAAGTGTTAATATAAAGGGGTTAAGTTGAGGTGGGGTCCTTTGGGTGTTTAAGCGATCTAATAAAATGTGCGTAGTAAGCTTTAAAACGAGCTTAGATGGTAAAATATATGCTAGCTAATTAATTACCTAAGTTAGTTACGTAACACTATTCACTTGACTTCTAAAATTATTTTCTAAACGAGCCCTCCTAACGCCTTTAGCTCAAATGCACATTTTTCCCACTACTTTTACAATTAATATGATTTGATAAAAATGCTAATTAATTAATAGAAGACAGTTTAAAAAAATAGAGTGAATAGTAGTCACAAAGTCAGTTAATAAGGCATAGAAGTAAATGCGCAAACAAGGGATGCAACAGTAATTAAATGCATGGTAAATTCTCGGGCGTCACATCCTCTCCCCCTTAAACTAATTGCGTCCACGCAATTCTTACATGATTCGGCGAATAACTCTTGATACCGATCCCGCATCTGATCCTCTCTTTCCCACGTCGCATCCTCTACTCCGTGATGATCCCACAGAACTTTAACCATCGGAATGCTTTTAGTCCTCAGCTCCTGAACTTTCTGATCAACAATTCGAAGAGGTTTCTCGGTGTAGGTCAAAGTTTCACTGATCTCTAGCGGTTCCGGCTCAAGTATGTGAGAGGGATCTGGCTGATACTTCCGAAGCATGGAAACATGGAATACGTCATGAATTCTGCCCAGACTGGGAGGTAAAGCTAGACGGTAAGCCAAATCACCAACAGTTTCAGTTATCTCAAATGGTCCCACATATCGAGGACTGAGTTTACCTCCTTTACCATGCCGAATCAAACCTTTGCGAGGAGAAATTTTCAGAAATACCCGGTCCCCCACAGCAAATTTCAGATCACGACGTCGTCTATCTGCATAACTCTTCTGCCGGCTCTGGGCTGTAAGCATTCTTTTTTTGATAAGCTGCACCTGATCAATCATTTTGTTCATTTCAGGTAAGAGAGTAGGGTCGATAGTCTTCATCTCACCAACATCATCCCAGTAGAGAGGAGACCGACATTTACGCCCATACAGTGCCTCATAAGGTGCCATACCAATAGTAGCTTGATAACTATTGTTGTAGGCGAACTCTGCTAGTGGCAAATATTTCTCCCAACTTTTACCGAAGTCCAGAATGCAAGCCCGCAACATATCCTCAAGGATCAAGATAGTTCTCTCAGATTGACCATCTGTCTGAGGATGATAAGTTGTACTGAAATTCAAATTCGTGCCCAAAGCTTTCTGAATCTTCTGCCAGAACTGAGATGTGAATCTGGGATCTCTATCCGACACGATACTCTTTGGAATTCCATGAAGTCGGACAACATTCTCAATATACAACTCTACCAGTTTATCAAGAGAATCAGACTTCTTTTTAGCAATAAAATGGGAAGTCTTGGTTAGTCTATCCACAATAACCCAGACTGAGTCGTTACCCCTCGAAGACCTCGGTAAATCGGATACGAAATCCATAGTAATATGATCCCATTTCCAAACAGGAATAGCCAAGGGCTGCAACAACCCTGCAGGTCTCTGATGTTCTGCTTTAACTTTCTGACAAGTAAGACATCGGGCAACATAGTCAGCAATTTCTCTCTTCATATTATTCCACCAGAAATTCTTCTTTAAATCTTTATACATTTTCATACTGCATGGATGGATAGTATATCTGGAACTGTGTGCCTCAGCAAGAATATCCTTCTTCAGAGTTGGATCATTCGGAATACAGATTCTACCTTTGAATTTGAGAATACCATCGTCGTGCAGTTTGAAATCCGACTCTCCCCCTTTAGAATTCTCTAAGACTTTCAACAATTGAAGATCAGCCTGTTGAGCTTCTCGAATCCTGGATAACAACAGAGATTGAATCTGCAAACTTGCAAATTGAATACCAGAATTTGAAGTACTAGGCTTCCATAAGCACAACTCTTCCATGAATTCCCAATTCTTGATAATCAAGCTAGCAACAGTAGCCTTTCGGCTCAAAGCATCAGCAACAATATTGGCCTTACCTGGAAGATAGTTAATAGTGCAGTTATAGTCCTCAAGTAATTCCAGCCAACGCCTCTGCCTCATGTTCAACTCTTTCTGTGAAAACAGATATTTCAAGCTCTTATGATCTGTAAAGATTTCAAACTTGTTGCCCCAGAGATAATGACGCCATTTCTTTAATGCAAGGATGATAGCTGCAAGCTCAAGATCGTGAGTCGGATAGTTAAGTTCATAAGGCTTTAGTTTCCTGGAAGCATAAGCAATAACCCTGCCATTCTGCATCAATACACAACCCAGACCTTCCTTCGAAGCATCACTATAGATCATCAAATTATCATAACCCTCAGGTAAAGCAAGAATAGGAGCTGTAGTCAATCTCTTCTTCAATTCCTGGAAGCTGGCCTCACATTTATCATTCCAGTCAAATACTGTTTTCTTCTGAGTAAGCTGAGTTAAAGGCCCTGCAATCTTAGAGAAATCCTTTACAAACCTCCGATAATACCCAGCTAAACCAAGGAAGCTACGAATTTCCGTGACAGTTTCAGGTCGTTTCCAAGATAACACAACTTCAATCTTCGCTGGATCAACAGAAATACCATCCGGCGAGATAATATGGCCAAGAAAAGCAACTTGCTTAAGCCAGAATTCACATTTGCTAAACTTTGCAAATAACCTATGCTCCTGAAGTGTCTGTAACACAATTCTGAGATGCTGTTCATGTTCCGCCTCAGATTTAGAATAGACAAGAATATCATCAATGAATATGACCACAAATTGGTCCAGATAAGGGCGGAATACCCTCTGCATTAAATCCATGAATGCGGCGGGAGCATTAGTAAGACCAAACGGCAAGACAACAAACTCATAATGGCCATATCGAGTTCTGAAAGCAGTTTTAGGAACATCATCTTTCTTAATCCTCAGCTGATAATAACCCTGCCTCAGATCAAATTTAGAGAATACCCTGGCGCCTTGCAACTGATCAAATAACTCTTCGATTAAAGGCAAAGGATATTTATTTTTGATGGTTACCTGATTAAGACCCCGATAATCGATGCATAGGCGAAGAGATCCGTCTTTCTTTTTAACGAAGAGAACTGGCGCACCCCACGGTGAAGAACTCGGCTGAATGAATCCCTTCTCAAGCAAGCCCTGCAATTGAACTTTCAATTCCTGCAACTCAGGTGGAGCCATTCTGTACGGAGTCCTAGAGACAGGGGAAGTCCCCGGCAACAAATCAATCATGAACTCTATCTCTCTATCAGGCGGTAACCCAGGTAATTCCTCAGGGAAGACCCCCGGAAACTCTCTCACGATAGGTACATCATTCAATTTCAATTGATCCCCAGGTTGATTAATCAAATAAGCAAGATAAGCCTCACAACCCTTGCTCAATAATTTAGATGCCCTAATAGAAGAAATAATAGGAGTTCCCGTAGATTTTCTACTACCAACTATTTTAAGTACAGGCTGGTCAGGCATCTCTAGATACACAATCTTCTTTCTACAATCAAGCTGGGCATAATATTTACTTAACCAGTCCATCCCCAATATAATTTCAAAGTCATTGAAGGGTAGGATAATCAAATCAGCAGGAAAAACACGACCTTCAATAAATATACTACATGCTCTGCAAATAGACCTAGTAACAAACTTCGGACCCATAGGAGTATAGACCACAATCTCATGCAACAGTTTATCATGTTTCAATTTAGCATTTTGTGCACAAGTAGGAGTAATAAAAGAATGCGAAGCCCCGGAATCAATTAAAACCTTAACTGATTGATCATTAAGAAGAAAAATACCTTCTACCACAGCGGTAGTATCCGGAAGCTCCTCAGCATCCAAAGCAAATACACGGGCCTGGCCTCGTGGTGGTGGTGCTGCAGCTGGAGCCCTGGTCTGAGAGTTCTGAGCTGATGTCTGACCTCTAGGGTTCTTAAATTTCTGACAGTCTTTAACCCTGTGCTGATCACTGCCGCAACCTGTACACTTGTTATGTTTCTTCCAACAAACATCCTCAGTGTGACCCTGACGCTGACAGAAGCTGCACTGCTGGTGACGTCTTGCAACAGTGCCTCCCGAATGAGCTCTGTAAGTAGAGGTAGCTGAACTACCCTGCTGCGAACGGGAAACTGCTGGACAGAACTAACTCTGAGTCTGACTCTGAACTGGTCGTGCCTGAGTCTGAGTAGGCCCTGTGTAACTCTGAGTCTGCCTCGGCTGCGAACTCTCCCCACCTGATACAGCCACCCCCTGGTACGCCTGACTCTGAGACTGAAGCCGTTTACTCAATTGACTGGTCTCGGCTAACTCATCGGCCTTCCGTTTCTCATACCTCGAGGCAGCTCGGACTACTGCAGAATAGTTAGGAAAATCATTTGAAGACAAGTTCAGCATAATATCTCTCCTCAAACCCATGATGAACCTCTGAATCTTCATGTCCTCCGGCTGAATTAAAGCTGGTGCATAACGGGAAAGCCGGGTAAACGTAGCCTCGTATTGATCTACCGTCATACTTCCCTGCCTCAAGTTTATGAACTCAGTCTGTCGCCTCTCGCGGGCAACTACCGATATATACTTGTCTCGAAATTCTCGGACAAAGTCGGCCCACGAATGATGACCTCCCTCAGCTACCCATTTCTCACTGATGGTATTCCACCAATCTTCAGCATCACCCTCGAGAAGGAAAGTAGCATAGGTAATCTTCCTGTCATCATGGCACTCCAGTATCGCTGCCACTCTCTCGAACTTCCTTAGCCACATCTCAGCTTTCATATCGTCCGGCTCCCCAAAGAAAGTATAGGCCCCATGATGTATAAACCGATCATACAGATTACCTCCGGTAGGGCCACTACCTCCGGCTCTCGCAGCCTGATTACCTCCAACGACCCCTGGTTGACCCTGTTGTGTAACAAATTGGGCGATAGTGTTCATAGCTGTGGCCATCATGGCCAAGATCTGTGCAGTGCTCGGTTCTTGAACCTGCGGTGCATTTTCGGCCACCTCAGCTTCTTGCCCACGAACCCCCTCGGGTTCTCCACCAACATTCGGATTATCAGCACGACAGCGAGGCCCCATCTCGAATAGCTAGAATGCAAAGTGTTATGACAGGTATATATATGTATATATGCAATTTATAAGTAAACACATAAAGAAGAGTCCAATTAGATTCACATAAAGTCAAGTGCATAGAAGTTCAAATAAATATTCCACATTTTTGAAGTAAACATAAATCACTAGATCATACTTGACATTCTAGACTCTTGATATTCTATTTCCATGCTAGCATATTCATTCCTTATTCAAATTTTACTTAGGCAAATCGAAATCAAAGACTCATGTATCCACAAAGTCACATAACAATTCTCTACCCACAGACCGAGAAATTTAACCCGGCTTCATGCAATCTATAGCTCTGATACCACTTAAATGTCACGCCCCGACCCAACCCCCAAGCTAAAGGTTAAGTCCGGACCCGACACACGGACAGAGTCTCCCCTGTACCGTGGACATTCTAAAAACCTGTAAACACTTAAACAAGGTCCCAACAATACAATACAGCTTTTCTCAATTAAACAACAAAGCTATAAGGCCATCCGAGCCTTATAGTACACAATAATTCCAAAACACACAAGCATGCGAGAACTTGTTGTCAGCATAGTCTTATAACCCTGACATTCTAGGAAATCAATAAAACAACTTAAAGAGTAAAGCATTCTACATTAACCATCCACTCCCAAGCATGCAAGGAAATAAGGCAAGAATAAAAGTTATTACAGTTCGTAGACTTTCAAAGCTACAACCCAACCATCTAATCTTCGACTTATACAACAAGCATATACAAAGCCCTTGGGCTACAAAATAGTACATAAAGTAATCAGACGAGTCTTCCACATAGCAACAAAATCATTAACCACCTCAAGTTATCAGACACAGCAACTAAGGTAAAGGCTCGATCTGAACTTCTTCTTCCTCAACTAAATCAACAAGCTGGGGATCACCCTCAGCGTCTCCTGAAACAGATATCGAGGTATGAGCAACCACTGTTGCCCAGTGAGGGATATAGTCCCGGGGCGTGCAATGCAACAGATAATACAATTACACAACAATAACACTTTAACAATTTAAGAATCAATGATAACTTAAATAACCACACAATTAAAAGGATACATTTCAACAATCCCCTATACACCAATCTTCACTGGTCTTCAATCACGAACCACGAACCACGAACCACGAGCACGATCACGATAAGCCGGCATAACCCCAATCACTCCAGTGGGTGTACTCCGGATGTACCCCGAATCCTACGACCCAACATCCCCTGGCAATCTCCGGACCAGGCGAATGAGGGAATAGGGCACGGAGTTTGAATATCCACCGGCAAGCCCTCTGCCGCCCAGCCGATATTCAACACATCCGCCCCGACACTATGGTTGCGCAACCACTATGCAATGCACTCAACGTTGGCAAGTTAACAACAATAATATAAGCATTAACACATATGAGGATCAACAAAGTAGGTTGACCTCGTTGCAGTTAGGATAGAAGCAAAGATAGAAGCTAATAAGCAGTTTACAAATGAACTTATACCATATAAGCATAGAATCATTCCAAAAGCTCCAAATCAATTTAAAATCATATATAAACACTTAAGAGGCCCTGACATGGGTTTAGAAGTGTGAGACAACTTAAATTACACCTAGACCCCATTGTTTTTCGAACTATTTCTCTTATAAACCATAGTTAATGATTTCATTTTCAAATGAAACTCTCCCAACCTTCTAACTAACCCCCAAGGTACCCTCTCAACCCTCGAACTTAATCAAATGCCCGCGTTTACCCCGAAAGTCCCAATTTCCCTCTTTTGGCTTTAAACCACACCTACATTGTCCGGGCTTCAAACAAGGGATATCAAGGCATCTATAGCACCTAGGTAGCCTAAGGATACTAGAATTGAAGCTCGAATCCACCCGGATTCGCATTAACCCCGAAAGCCCCAACTTAAAGTCGGCTATTTTCCATTTTTAGGCGATTTAAGGGCAATGCAAGTGTACGGGGCTATTTAATTATCTTCACTAGTACCTAAGGCATCAATTAGAAGCATTAATTCAAGCCAATTCGAGCAATTACACAAAACCCTAGAAAAAATGTCACTATTCACCCTAAAAATCAAACTAACGATTCTAACCGTTTAAATTGCGAAACGACGGTTCAAAAGTGTTCTCTAGCATTCATATAGATAGTATATTAGCATAGATAACAATTACAATAGCATATAATCATATTTTCAACAAATCAATAAATGAGCAACTATTTAAAAAAGAAAAAACAAGTCGTGAAATCCCTCACCACTACGCGTAGGAGCACCTAGGAACCTTGCAAACACCCCACACTAGTTGCTCAAGGCTTGGCTTGGCTTGAATTGAAGAGTTGAAGATGGAAAAATGCTCCCAAGGGCAAGGAGGGGCTGTCGGGTTTTGGGGCTGCTGTTTCAGCTTTCTATTTTTTTTTTTTTTGCATTTTATGAGCTTAAGTGTTAATATAAAGGGGTTAAGTTGAGGTGGGGTCCTTTGGGTGTTTAAGCGATCTAATAAAATGTGCGTAGTAAGCTTTAAAACGAGCTTAGATGGTAAAATATATGCTAGCTAATTAATTACCTAAGTTAGTTACGTAACACTATTCACTTGACTTCTAAAATTATTTTCTAAACGAGCCCTCCTAACGCCTTTAGCTCAAATGCACATTTTTCCCACTACTTTTACAATTAATATGATTTAATAAAAATGCTAATTAATTAATAGAAGACAGTTAAAAAAAAAATAGAGTGAATAGTAGTCACAAAGTCAGTTAATAAGGCATAGAAGTAAATGCGCAAACAAGGGATGCAACAGTAATTAAATGCATGGAAAATTCTCGGGCGTCACAGGCACAGTAGAGCAGGATTACTGCCCCCATCGTAGAGCTCTAGGAGAGCTTTCCACCGGTATGTTGTGCGCCGCATAACTCCTTACAAATCAAAAGTTAAAGGCACCGGAGCAACGGAGACCTGGTCACAAGCCCCACACCCTCAGTTTGCGGGCCCAGCCTGTACGTGAAGCGAAATTGTCTTGGCCAAAGGGCTGTGGGATTCAGTAATAGAAATGTGGTGGATAAAGTATCTTGGTAACCCTAACCGGGGCAAAAAAAATTGAAAAGGAGGGTGCAACATGTGGACTTCCTAGGGGTCACCCATCCTAGTACTACTCTCGCCCAAGTATGCTTAAGTTCAGAGTTTTGATGGGATCCGATGCATTAGTGCTGGTATGATCGCACCCGTCATGTTAAGGGCACAAATTGCATTATGTGTTGACGGTTCACAGTCCCAACATTGAGAGATGGCCCATTCAAAAGGCCCAATGGGCTTAACGATAACCCATCGACTTCAACAACGCAGCATCCTCGTAAGACGTGTTATCAATGAGTTGTAGGGCTCTGAAAATAGGTGCAGCGTAGCAAGATTGCTGCCCCCATCGTAGAGTTCTCGGAGAGCTTTCAAACGGTATGTTGTGTGCCGCGTAACTCCTTACGGATCAAAAGTTATGGGCATCGGAGCGACGGAGACCTGGTCACAAGCACCACGCCCTCGGTTTACGGGCCCAGCCTACGTTCGATTTTGGCCATAAAAAATCGGCGCAGTCGAGCATGCTTGCTGCCCCCGTCGATGAGCTTTCCGACGGTATGCTATGCGCCTCATAACTCCTTACGGATCAAAAGTTATGGGCACCGAAGCGACGGAGACCTGGTCACAAGCCCCACACCCTCAGTTTGCCGGCCCAGCCGATACGTCAAGCAAAGTTGTCTTGCCTAAGGTGCCATGGGATTCGGTAATAGAAATGTGGTGGATAAAGTATCTTGGCAACCCTAACAGGGGCAAAAAAAAATAAAAAGGGGGGTGCAACACGAGGACTTCGTTGGGGGTCACCCATCCTAGTACTACTCTCGCCCAAGCACGCTTAACTTTATAGTTCTAATGGGATCATGTGCATTAGTGCTGGTATGATCGCACCCGTCATGTTGAGGGCACAAATCCCTTATGTGTTCACGGTTCACAGTCGCACCCTAGAGAGATGGCCCATTCAAAAGGCCCAATGGACTTAACGACAACCCATTCACTTCAACAACGCAGCATCCTCGCAAGACGTGTTATCGATGCATTGTAGGGCCCTCTTATGTCCAGCGAGTTAGGTTGTCGACCTTTTAACAGCTCACGGCATACGATCCGGGATAGAAAAACAGAGCAAAAGAAGAAAAGTGGACCGAAATAGATGAAAACCTTCGATTTTGGGCTCTGAAAAAAGGCGCAGCTTAGCAGGATTGCTGCCCCCGTCATAGACATCTCGGAGAGCTTTCCAAAGGTATGTTGTGCGCCGCGTAACTCCTTACGGATTAAAAGTTATGGGCCTTGGAGAGACGGAGACCTGGTCATTAGCCCTATGCCCTCAGTTTGCGGGCCCAGCCTCTAAGTGAAGCGAAGTTGTCTTGCCCAAGGTGCCGTGGGATTCGGTAATAGAAATGTGGTGGATAAAGTATCTTGGCAACCCTAATTGACGCAAAAAAAAATTAAAAAGAGGGGTGCAACACGAGGACTTCCCTGGGGGTCACCCATCCGAGCACTACTCACGCCCAAGCACACTTAACTTCAAAGTTCTGATGGGATTCGGTGCATTAGTGATACTAAGATCGCACCCGTCATGTTGAGGGCACAAATCTTTTATTTGTTGATGGTTCACAATCCTAGCCCAGAGAGATGGCCCATTCAAAAGGCCCAATGGGCTTAACGACAACCCATCCGCTTCAACAACGTAGAATCATCGCAGGACGTGGTATCGAAGCATTGTAGGGCACTCTAATGTCCCACGAGGTAGGTTGTCGTCCTTTTAACAGCTCACGACGTACGATCCGGGACCAAAAAGGAAAGCAAAAGAAGAAAGTTCCCCGAAATAGAAGAAAATGTTCGATTTTGGGCTCTGAAAATAGGAGCAGCTGAGCAGGATTGCTGTACCCGTCGTAGAGCTCTTGGAGAGCTTTCCAACGGTATGTTGTGCGCCGCATAACTCCTTACGGATTAAAAGTTATGGGCACCGGAGCGACGGAGACCTGGTCATAAGCCCCATGCCCTCGATTTGCAGGCCCAGTCTCTACGTGAAGCGAAGTTGTCTTGCCAAAGGTACCGTGGGATTCGGTAATAGAAATATGGTGGATAAAGTATCTTGGCAACCCTAACCGGGGCAAAAAAATTGAAAAGAAGGGTGCAACACGCGGACTTCCCAGGGGGTCACCCATCCTAGTATTACTCTCACCCAAGCACGCTTAACTTGGGAGTTCTGATAGGATCCGGTGCATTAATGATTGGATGATCACAATTGTCATGTTGAGGGCACAAATCCCTTATGTGTTTATGGTTCACAGTCCCATCCTAGAGAGATGGCCCATTCAAAAGGCCCAATGAGCTTAACTACAAACCATTCGTTTCAACAACGTAGCATCCTTACAAGACTTGATATCGACGCGTTGTTGGGCCCTCTAATGTCCCGCTAGTTAGGTTGTCGTCCCTTTAACAACTCACGACGTACTATCCAAGACAGAAAAACAGAGCAAAAGAAGAAAAGTTCCCCGAAAGAGAAGAAAATGTTCGATTTTGGGCTTCGAAAATAGGAGCAGTTGAACAGGATTGCTGCCCCGGTCGTAGAGCTCTTGGAGAGCTTTCCAACGGTATGCTGTGCGCTGCGTAACTCCTTACAGATCAACAGTTATGGGCACCGGAGCTACGGAGACCTGGTCACATGGCCCACGCCCTCGGTTTGCGGGCCCAGCCTCTAGGTGAAGCGAAGTTGTCTTGCCCAAGGTACCGTGGGATTCGGTAATAGAAATGTGGTGGATAAAGTATCTTGGAAACCCTAACCGGGGTTAAAAAAAAAAAGAAAAGGGGGGGGTGCAACACGAGGACTTCCCAGGGTGTCACCCATCCTAGTACTACTCTCCCCTAAGCATGCTTAACTTCGTAGTTCTGATGGGATTTGGTGCATTAGTGCTGGTATGATTGCACCCGTCATGTTGTGGGCACAAATCCTTTATGTGTTGACTGTTCACAGTCCCATCCCAGAGAGATGACCCATTCAAAAGGCCCAATCGGTTTAACGACAACCCATCCGCGTCAACAACGAAGCATCCTCGCAAGACATGATATCGACTCGTTGTAGGGCCCTCTAATGTCCCGCAAGTTAGGTTGTCGTCCTTTTAACAGCTTACGACGTACGATCCAGGACGGAAAAACATAGCAAAAGAAGAAAAGTGGCAAGAAACTGATGAAAAAGTTCAATTTTGTGCTCTAAATATAGTCGCACCTGAGCAGAATTGATACCCCCATCGTAGAGCTCTCGGAGAGCTTTCCAACGGTATACTGTGCATCACGTAACTCTTTACGGACCAAAAGTTATGGGCACCGGTGCGACTGAGTCCTTGTCATAAGCCCCATACCCTCGGTTTGCGGGTCCAGCCTCTACGTGAAGTGAGGTTGTCTTGCCAAGATACCGTGGGATTCGCTAATAGAAATGTTCTGGATAAAGTATCTTGGCAACCCTAACCTGGGCAAAAAAAATTGAAAAGGGGGGTGCAACACGTGGACTTCCTAGGGGGTCACCCATCCTAGTATTACTCTCGCCCAAGCACGCTTAACTTGGGAGTTCTGATGGGATCCGGTGCATTAATGATGGTATGATCGCACCTGTCATGTTGAGGGCACAAATCCTTTATGTGTAAAACTAATGAAAACGTTCAATTTTGGGCTCCAAAAATGGACCCAGCTAAGCAGGCTTTCTAGTCTTGTTGTAAAGATCTCGGAGAGCTTTGCAACGGTATACTGTGCGCCACGTAAATCCTTACGGATCAAAAGTTATTGGCGCCGGAGAGACGGAGACGTGGTCACAAGCCCCACGCACTCGGTTTGCGGGCCCAACCTCTACGTGAAGTGAGGTTGTGTTGCCCAAGGTACCGTGGGATTCGGTAATCGAAATGTGGTGGATAAAGTACCTTGGCAACCCTAACCGGGTTAAAAAAAATTGAAAAGGGGGGTGCAACAAGAGGACTTCCCAGGGGGTCACCCATCCTAGTACTACTCTCGCCCAAGCACGCTTAACTTGGGAGTTCCGATGGGATCCGGTGCATTAATGCTGGTATGATTCCACCCGTAATGTTGAGGGCACAAATCCTTTATGTGTTGACGATTCAGAGTCTCAGCCCAGAGAGATGGCCCATTCAAAAGGCCCAATGGGCTTAACGACAACCCATCTGCTTCAACAACTCAGCATCGTCGCAATACTTTATATTGATGCGTTGTAGGGCCCCTAAATGTCCCGCGAGTTAGGTTGTCTTCCTTTTAACAACTCATGACGTAAGATCCGGGATGGAAAAACAGAGCAAAAGAAGAATAGTGGCCCAAAACTTATGTAAACTTTTAATTCTGGGCTCCGATAATAGGCGCAGCTAAGCACGCTTGCTGCCCCCGTCTTAGAGCTCTCGGAAAGCTTTCCAATGGTATTCTGTGTGCCATGTAACTCCTTATGGATCAAAGGTTATGGCCACCGAAGCGACAAAGACCTGGTCACAATCCCCTTGCACTAGGTTTGCGGGCCCAGCCTCTACGTGAAGCGAAGTTGTCTTGCCTAAGGTGCCGTGGGATTTGGTAATAGAAATGTGGTGAATAAAGCATCTTGGCAACCCAAACCGGGGCAAAAAAAAATTGTAAAGGGGGGTGCAACACTAGGACTTCCCAGGGGGTCACCCATCCTAGTACTACTCTCGCCCAAGAATGCTTAACTTCTGAGTTCTGATGGGATCTGGTGCATTAATGCTGGTATGATCGCACCCGTCATGTTGAGGGCACAAATCCTTTATATGTTGACGGTTCACAGTCCCAGCCCAACGAGATGGCCTATTCAAAAGGCCCAATGGGTTTAATGACAACCCATCCGCTTCAACAACGTAGCATCCTCGTAAGACGTGATATCGACGCGTTGTAGGGCCCTCTATTGTCCCACGAGTTAGGTTGTCGTCCTTTAAATAGCTCACAACGTACGATCCGGGACGGACAAACCGAGCAAAAGAAGAAAAGTGGCCTAAAATTGATGAAAACGTTCGATTTTGGGCTCCAAAAACTTGTGCAGCCGAGTAGGCTTGTTGCCCTTATTGTAGAGCTCTTGGAGAGCTTTCCAACGGTATGTTGTGTGCCACGTAAATCCTTACAGATCAAAAGTTGTGGGCACCGGAGCGACGGAGACCTGGTCACAAGCCCCACGCCCTCGGTTTGCGGGCCCAGCCTCTACGTGAAGCGAAGTTGTCTTTCCCAAGGTGCCATGGGATTCGGTAATAGAAATGTGCTAGATAAAGCATCTTAGCAACCTTAACCGGGGCAAAAAAAATTGAAAATGGGGGTACAACACGAGGACTTCGCAGGGGGTCACCCATCCTTGTACTACTCTCGTCCAAGCGCGCTTAACTTTGGAGTTATGATGGGATCCTGTGCATTAGTTCTTGTATGATCGGACCCGTCATGTTTAGGGCACAAATCCTTTATTTGTTGACGGTTCACAGTCCCAGCCTAGAGAGATGGCCTATTCAAAAGGCCCAATGGGCTTAACCATAACCCATCAACATCAACAATGCAGCATCCTCACAAGACTTGATATCGACGCATTGTAGGGCCCTCTAATGTCCCGCGAGTTAGGTTGTCATCCTTTTAATTGCTCACGACGTACGATCCAAGACGAAAAAATAGAGCAAAAGAAGAAAAATGGCCCAAAATTGATGAAAACGTTCAGTTTTGGGCTCCAAAAATGGGCGTTGCCGAGTAGGTTTACTGCACCCGTCGTTGAGCTCTCTAAGAGATTTCCAACGGTATGCGGTGCACTGCGCTACTCCTTACGGATCAGAAGTTATGGGCACCGAAGCGACGGAGACATGGTCACAAGCCCCACACCCTCAGTCTACGGGTCTAGCCTCTACTTGAATCGAAGTTGTCCTGCCCAAGGTGCTGTGGGATTCAGTAATAGAAATGTGGTGGATAAAGCATCTTGGCAACCCTAACCGGGGGAAAAAAAATTGAAAAGGGGGGTGCAACACGAGGACTTCCTAAGGCGTCACCCATCCTTGTACTACTCTCGCCCAACCAAGCTTAACTTCGGAGTTCTGATGGGATTCGTTGCATTAGTGCTGGTGTGATCGTACCCGTCATGTTGAGGGCACAAATCCCTTATGTGTTCATGGTTCACAGTCCCAGCCCAGAGAGATAGCCTATTCAAATGGCCCAATTGGCTTAACGACAACCCATCCACTTTAACAACACTGCATCCTCGCAAGACGAGATATCGTCGCGTTTTAGGGCCCTCTAATGTCCCGCGAGTTAGGTTGTCGTCCTTTTAACAGCTCATGACGTACGATCTGGGATGGAAAAACAGAGCAAATGAAGAAATGTGGCCCAAACCTCATGAAAATATTCGATTTTGGTCTCCGAAAATAGGCATAGCTAAGCATGCTTGCTGCTCCCGTCGTAGAGCTCTCGGAGAGCTTTCCAACAGTATGCTGTGCCCTGCGTAACTCCTTACAGATCAAAAGTTATGTGCACCAGAGCGACAGAGACCTGGTCACAAGCCCCACGCCCTCAGTTTGTTGGCCCAGCCTCTACGTGAAGCGAAGTTGTCTTGCCCTAGGTACCGTAGGATTCGGTAATAGAAATATGGTGGGTAAAGTATCTTGGCAACCATAACCGGAGCAAAAAAATTTGAAATGGGCAGTGCAACACGAGGACTTCCCAAAGGGTCACCCATCGTAGTACTCCTCTCCCCCAGGCACGCTTAACTTCGGAGTTCTGATGGGATCCAATGCATTAGTGCTGGTATGATCGCACCCGTCATGTTGAGGGCACAAATCCCTTATGTGTTGACGGTTCACAGTCCCAGCCCAGAGAGATGGCCCATTCAGAAGGCCCAATGGGCTTAACGACAACCCATCCGCTTCAACAACGCAGTATCCTCGCAAGACTTGATATCGACGAGTTGTAGGGCCTTGTAATAGCCCGCGAGTTAGGTTGTCATCCTTTTAACAGCTCACGACGTATGATCTGGGATGGAAAAATATAGTAGAAGAAGAAAAATGGCCCGACACTATTGTAAACGTTCGATTTTTTTCTCCAAAACTAGGCACAGCCGAGCAGGCTTACTGCCCTTGTCGTTCAACTCTCGGAGAGCTTTCCAACGGTATGCCGCGTAACTTCTTACGGATCAAAAGTTATGGGCACCGGAGCGACGGAGACCTAGTCACAAGCCCCACGCCCTCGGTTTGTGAGCCTAGCCTCTACGTGAAGCGAAGTTGTCTTGCCCAATGTGTCGTGGGATTCGGTAATAGAAATGTGGTGGATAAAACATGTTGGCTACCCTAACCGAGGCAAAAAAAAAAGAAAATGGGGGTACAACACGAGGACTTCCCAGGGGGTCACCCATCCTAGTACAACTCTCGCCGAAGCACGCTTAACTTCGGAGTTCTGATGGGATCCTGTGCATTAGTGCTGGTATGATCGCACACGTCATGTTGAGGACACAAATACTTTATGTGTTGACGGTTCACAGTCCCCGCCCAGAGAGATGGCCCATTCAAAAGGCCCAATGGGCTTAACGACAACCCATCCACTTCAACAACACAGCGTCCTCGCAAGACGTGATATCGACGAGTTGTAAGGTCCTCTAATGTCCCGCGAGTTAGGTTGTCCTCCTTTTAACAGCTCACGACGTTCGATCCGGGATGGAAAAACAGATTAAAAGAAGAAAAGTGGCCCGAAATTGATGAAAATGTTTGATTTTGGGCTCCAAAAGTGGGAGCAGCCGAGCAGGTGTGCTGCCTCCGTCGTGGAACTCTCAGAGAGCTTTCCAACAGTATGCTGTGCGCTGCGTAACTCCTTATGGATCAAAAGTTATGGGCACCAGAGCGACGAGGACCTAGTCACAAGCCCCACGACCTCGGTTTGCGGGCCCAGCCTCAATGTGATACGAAGTTGTCTTATTGAAGGTGCCGTGGGATTCGTTAATAGAAATGTGGTGGATAAAGTATCTTGGCAACCCTAACCGGGGCTAAAAAAATTGAAAATAGGGGTGCAACACGAGGACTTTCCAAGGGATCACCCATCCTAGTACTACTCTCGCCCAACCACGCTTAACATCGAATTTCTGACGGGATATGGTGCATCAGTGCTGGTATGATCGCACCCATCATGTTGAGTGCATAAATCCCTTATGTGTTGACAGTTCACAGTCCCAGCCTAGAGAGATGGCCCATTCAAAAGTCCCAATGGGCTTAACGATAACCCATCCGCTTCAACAACACAGCATTCTCGTATGATGTGATATCGACGAGTTGTAGGGCCGTGTAATATGTCGCGAGTCAGGTTGTTGTCCTTTTAACAGCTCACGACGTACTATCCGGGATGGAAAAATAGAGTAAAAGAAGAAAAGTGGCCCAAAACTAATGAAAATGTTTGATTTTGGGCTCCAAAAATGGTCGCGGTCAAGCAGGCTTATTGACCCTATTGTAGAGCTCCCAGAGAGCTTTCCAATGGTATTCTGTGCGCCGCGTAACTCCTTACGGATCAAAAGTTATGGGTACCAGAGCGACAGAGACCTGGTCAGAAGCCCCACACCCTCAGTTTACGAGCCCAGCCTCTGCGTGAAGAGAAGTAGTCTTGCCCAAGGTGCCATGGGATTCTGTAATAGAAATGAGGTGGATAAAGTATCTTGGCAACCCTAACCGGGGAAAAAAAAATTGAAAAGGGAGATGCAACAGGAGGACTTCCTAGGGGGTCACCCATCCTAGTGCTCTCCTCGCCCAAGCACGCTTACCTTCAGAGTTATGATGGGATCCGGTGCATTAGTGCTGGTATGATCACACTCGTCATGTTGAGGGCACAAATCCTTTGTGTGTTGACAGTTCATAGTCCCTGCCCAGAGAGATGACCCATTCAAAAGGCTCAATGGGCTTAACGACAACCCATCCACTTCAACAACGCAGCATCCTCGCAAGACGTGATATCGACGAGTTGTAGGGCCCTCTAATGTTCCATAAGTTAGGTTGTCGTCCATTTAATAGCTCACAACGTACGATCCGTGATGGAAAAACAGAATAAATGAAGAAAAGTGGCCCAAAACTGATGAAAATGATTTATTTTAGGCTCCAAAAATGGGCGCAACCTAGCAGACTTACTGCCCCCGTCGTAGAGCTCTCGGAGTGCTTTTCAACGGTATGCCGTGCGCAGCGTAACTCCTTACGGATAAAAAGTTATGGGCACCGGAGTGATGGAGACCTGGTCACAAGCCCCACACCCTTGGTTTGCTGGCCCAGCCTCTACGTGACGCGAAGTTGTCTTGCCCAAGGTGCCGTGGGATTCGTTAATAGAAATGTGGTGGATAAAGCATTTTGGCAACCCTAACTAGGGCAAAAAAAAAATTGGAAAAGGGGGTGCAACACGAGGACTTCCCACGGGGTCACCCATCCTAGTACTGCTCTCGCCCAAGCACGTTTAACTTCGGAGTTCTGATGGGATCCAGCGCATTAGTGATGGTATTTTCGCACCCGCCATGTTGAGGGCACAAATCCCTTATGTGTTGACAGTTCACAGTCCCCGCCTAGAGAGATGGCTCATTTAAAAGGCCCAATGGGCTTATTGACAATCCATCCACTTTAACAATGCAGCGTCCTCGCAAGACGTGATATCGACGAGTTGTAGGGCCCTCTAATGTCCCGCGAGTTAGGTTGTCGTCCTTTTCGTAGCTCACGACGTAAGATCCGGGATGAAAAAATACCATAAAAGAAGAAAAGTAGCCCGAAACTGATGAAAACGTTTGATTTTGGGCTCCAAAAATAGGCGCAGCCGAGTAGGCTTACTTCCCTTGTCGTAGAGCTCTCGGAGAGCTTTCCAACGGTATGCTGTGCGCCGCGTAGCTCTTTACGGATCAAAAGTTATGGGCACCGTAGCGACGGAAACTTGGTCACAAGCCCCACTCCCTCGGTTTGCGAGCCCAGCCTCTACGTGAAGCGAAGTTGTCTTGCCCAAGGTGCCGTGGGATTCGATATTAGAAATGTGGTGGATAAAGCATCTTGGCAACCCTAACCGGGTCAAAAAAAATTGAAAAGGGGGGTGCAACACGAAGACTTCCCAGGGGGTTACCCATCCTAGTACTGCTCTTGCCCAAGCACGCTTAACTTCAGATATATGATGGGATCCAGTGCATTAGTGCTGGTATGATCACACCCGTCATGTTGAGGGCAGAAATCCTTTATGTGTTGACGGTTCACAATCCCAGCCTAGAGAGATGGGCCCATTCAAATGGCCCAATGGGCTTAACGACAACCCATCCACTTCAACAACGTAGCATCCTCGCAAGACGTGATATCGACGAATTGTAGGGCCCTTTAATGGCCCGCGAGTTAGGTTGTCGTCCTTTTAACTGTTCACGACGTACGATCCGAGACGGGAAAACAGAGCAAAAGAAGAAAAGTGGCCCGAAATTGATGAAAATGTTATATTTTGGGCTCCAAAAAGGGGAGCAGCCGAGCAGGCTTACTGCCCCCGTCGTTGAGCTCTCGGAGAGATTTCCAATGGTATGCGGTGCGCCGCGTTACTCCTTACGGATGAAAAGTTATGGGTACCGGAGCGACGGAGACTTGGTCACAAGCCCCACACCCTCGGTCTGCGGGCCCAGCCTCTACTTGAAGCGAAGTTGTCTTACCCAAGGTGCCGTGGGATTTGGCAATAGAAATGTGGTGGATAAAAAATCTTGGCAACCCTAACTGGGGCAAAAAAAATTGAAAAGGGGGGTACAACACAAGGACTTCCCAGGGGGTCACCCATCCTAGTACTACTCTCGTCCAAGCACGCTTAACTTCGGAGTTCTGATGGGTTCTGTCATGCCCCATCTTGACCTATAGAGGTTAGATTAGGGTGTGATCTAATCATTTATATCAGTTCACCTACATAATCATTCATTAAGATTTAACACTTAATGTTAGCCTAGAACTCCAAACGATTTTCGAAAAACCGACAGCATAACGGCTGTAATTGGGCTCTTTTGTTTGACCTAATTTTCTAAATCCCTCAAAACTTTCAATCTCAAATTCATTTTCAACTAAGATTACTATTTATCACCGATCGAAATGCCTACTAGTTATCTCGAAGTCTCGTTTGATTAACAACCTAGCATGATAACTATGTCTCATTTATTAGTCAATCCCTGTTACACAAGTGCTTGTTGATCTTAGCTTACCAATGAGTACTTGCTTAAGATTGGATAGATTCATTTTACTTAACTCTTGCCTAGTACTTCATAAGCCTATAGTAGTTACCAATCAAAGTAGCAAAACGAGCAAATAGGGTGTCTGTCTAGTTAATATCGGTACAAATCAAAATTAGACCCCAAATTACAACAGGGGTCATTTACAATAATAACAACAAGCAACATAAGAAATAGTCTTCAAAACAACATATCATTCACAAAACAACCACAATTACGTAGGGCACGTAGGGCATGCAATCACTCCAAAGAGTCATCAATAGGCACGTTATCCACGGATACCTATTCCTAATCTTCTTCACCTGTGATGATAAAAGAGGGTGAGTCCTTATGAACTCAGCGAAGGGGAATGAGAAATACGTTTTGAATCTCTTTTTCTGGTTCAACTTATGAAAACCCTTTTTGAAAGCATGACATATAACACAAGTTTATAATGTAATATAAAAGTAAAAGAACACAATTACCCGTCTTTCCTCCCCGAGGTCCTCTAGGAACCAAGCGAGAGTACTTACACAGGTTCTCTAGAAACCAAGCGAGAGTACTTACACACATAGTGAAAAGGATACGGTGAGCTTTTGCTCTCAATTCATTTCCAATAATAGTTGTTGCGGCTGACTTCAAATCATCCACTTATCACGCCAAATGGGTGTACTTCGGATGTACCCCGAAATCCTACGACCCAACTCTCCGAGGAAGTCTAGCCCCCAAGCGAAAGAGGGAATTGGACCATGGTAGTCACGGTTGCACCGGCAAGCCCGATGCCGCCCGGTGTGCGTGAACGCTACCATGCCAGAATGAAAGGTTGCAACCTTGTATGTTGTGATAACCCGAACCCAGCATGCATTTAATGACATTTAATTGCATTTAATTAAGTGTTATCTTAAATGTTAGCATTGAATTTTGTGTTTATTTTTAGTTAAGCATTCATTTGTAGCTTTATTTTTATATTTCTTTTAGAAGTAATTAAATAATACTTGAGTTAATTATTTTAACGGAATATCAACTACTTTCATATTTATGTTAATCGGTTTTATTTTTCTTGCACCTTAATGCTCGGTTTTCAATTAATGAAAAGTAGCTTCGAGGCGGAGTAAATTTTGAACTATGTTACTTTTCAAAAATTATATTTTCTTAAATTCTTTGAAATTTAATTGTTATTCTTTTGTTGTCGTAAAGTGCATAGCATATCGAGAGCGATAGTTAGGAAATGATTTCTAGTCCTCAGCAAATAGTGAAAACTAGTATTTAGTGTTTTAATTTTAGTGTTTTAGTTGTTGTTAGCTAGAATTAAAATTGTGTTAGTTGTTTAAGCTTTTAAATGCCTAAAATAAGCCTAATTGACCAACTTAAGCAACCTTTGACCAAGCTTTGACTTGAGGACTTGTGTCATCTTTTATAATAACACATTATAGCACAAAATATATATAAAAAAAGCTGAAACAGAATAAGGGCTGGCCGAAAAATACAAGGAGAGAAAAAAAAGATTTTCAAGCCAAATCTTCAAATCTTCGCGTGAGCTTGCACGGGGTGGTTTCCGAAGCATCCAATGAGGTTTTCCTAGCGTCTAGGAGCGTCTAAGGTGAGGGTTTCATCGTTATTTGCGCATTTGAAATTATTGTAACTAAACTTTAATTTTTGTGATTTAACCGTAGGTTGCTATTTTATCCGTTTCATTGCTTAAAGAATGTTCCCTAGCAATCGTAGAACATGTATTTATAGCTTTTTAGCATTTTCTGCCGTTGAATATTGAAATTGAAATTGAAATTGATAATTGAATAGTAAATTATGAATAGTAAACCCTCGTTTCGATGAAGTTGCTCCGTTATGCGTTATGTTGATGTGAAAATATGCTAGATACATTAGAAAGCCTAAATGCATGATTTTTTTGGGTTGTGTAATGGGGAAACAGAGAGAAATGCCTTGGTGAAAGTTGGGGCCGATTAGGTCGAGTTTAGCGTTTCCTCATTTTGCGTGATGGCATTGTCTCAAGAGGCCATGGAAGCACTTTTGGTGCGGTTATGGTGTTGGTTGGGTGTTTGGTTAGGGTAGCGATAGTTCAAACTAGAAAAGGAGAAATCGGGGCTTTGCAGGAATTCTAGGGTTATGTAGGGTTTTGGGGTCTTTAGACATGCCTTATGGTGACCTAGGAGGATTGGTGAAGTCGGTTTCCAAAAATCGTGGCTCTTTTGAAAGTAGTAGCGTTTTGAAAGTTGGGGTCATTTTGTGATTTTGTGTGTTTTCATAGTGTAATGCCTATAGAATGCTTAATAATGCTTGTTATACTTGTTAAAGTTGATTATGATTGAATTTGTATATCAATTGTTGATAATGCTTATTAGTGTTGTTCTTGTTACTTTATAGATTGTAAATGCTTATTGTATCGTATGTTGTTACTAACCTGCACTTTAGTGCCTTGCTCGATTATCATTATATGTCTCGTATCGCATTGCATTAGTGTCAGGCGCATGAGTGACGGGCCTCTCTGGGTAGCCTCGGGTTGCCAGTGTTGGTTGTTCTAGCTCCGTGTCCTATTCCCATTCTCGCTTGGGTTGCCGCCCAGGGAGTTTCGGGTCATAGAATTGACAGAGTATGTCCGGAGTACTCTAAACGGAGGTTATAAGGTAGGTGAGCCAGCGCGTCATCGTTAAAGTCATCGAAATCGTGATCGGTACATTACTTGCTCGAGTGAACCATAGCCTTCAAAGTGTGGTATAGCTTTGAATGGTTGTGTTAATGCTTTCTTAATTGTTTATTGTATTATCGTTTACATTGAATGTTTCCTTATTGATTATGTTGCTTAACTGTACCTATTTGCATTGTACGAACTTCTTTCTCCCCACCTCGATATCTGTCTCGCCCTCATTGAGTATACGTGTTGAGTATACTCACTCCTCACCACCACATTTCAGGAAATGCCATGATAGCTGGAATGTTCGTGACTGTGTGAAAGTTCGTGCTTGAAGAGTTGTTTTGCGTGCTATGTGGCTCGAGTTGTCAAAGATGCAAAGATGTATGTTCATGTATTGTATGTATTTAATGTCAAAAGGAATGTAATTAAAGTTTTATTAGATTATTCAAGTGGTTTGATAAGTTAGTTTATGTATCTAGTTAGTATAGCTTAACTTTAATGCATGCTTGTATTGGTTAAAGAAAAGTTAGAATAGTCTGGGTACTTAGAATTGTATATTTAGTTGTGTTTAATTGTTGAGAACCAAGGCTCAGATGGCCTTGAGGAGGTTTTGTATGGTTGGACATGGTGCTGGTCCACTTATATGCTGTTACAGGTTTTATATTTTGCCTAGAAATAGGGGAGACTCTGTCCGTCTTTCCCTAAAATTTTGACCGGGTTTGGAACTGGGTTGTGAATAGATTGATTGACAGAACTCCCGGTCTCGAGAGGGATCGGGGTGTTACATACGCAATGCACATTTATAACATTTAACATATCACATTAGGAGGACAACAAAGTAGGTTGCCTCCGAGCAGTTATAAGATCGCACGTTGGCAAGTAAACACACGAGGCATGCTTTGATATTTAATTTCGCTTGTAATACACATGGAGTTATCCGAATATTAAACGGGCAGCCATATAACACATGTAAATCAAGTCATATAGTTCATTTCGGGGTTCACGTAATCAAGTAATAAGTTTATACAAGCATGCAACGACGTCTACATGAGAACAGGTCCAAGAAAAGTCTACTTATCAATATGTAATCATTGGAATCACATTTCAAGCATACTTAACATCTATTAGGCAGCCCACTAATCACACAATTAGACACAATAACCATAGGATCACCACTTAGCGAGTTTTCATAGTCAATAGGGTTTCAATTCATGCTTACACGTGCGATTAAGCCGCAAGTTGTCACGTAATTAAACCCAAGCCATGCATCGATTAATTGAAACATCCTTAATCATCCAAAACAGTCCACATAACATCCAAGTGCCACAATCCCAAGCATTCAATGCCACAACAGAAGTTACAACATTTTTCGAAGCATATCACTAAACAAAAACCTCACTGCAATGGTCTGTTTTCTCACAATCATTTGGACAAGCAAACAATTTCCAATTACAGTGAAAAAAATGTCAAATTAAATATTAATTAGTGATTTAAATCCAGAAATAAACCTCACCTCATTTGGAGTTCATCCTTAGGAGTTATGGCCAAAACCGTGAGACTACGCAAAACTGTCCAGTTTTAGACATATTACGATTTTTTCCAATTTTACGATTCTTAGAGTCATAATTAGCTTTGGTCTATATCTGACAAAAATTTACAGAACTGAAAAATCTAGCAACCTACCAAATTTCATGCATTTTAGATATCATTTACAAGGTCAAAACTATTTAGTTCTACAAGGACAGAGAACTGCCAAAAACCTGC
Source organism: Ehretia macrophylla (assembly GCA_037974665.1). Taxonomy (NCBI): domain Eukaryota; kingdom Viridiplantae; phylum Streptophyta; class Magnoliopsida; order Boraginales; family Ehretiaceae; genus Ehretia; species Ehretia macrophylla. The sequence goes on along the minus strand of CM075764.1, from coordinate 15,333,746 downwards.
TCCATTTTCCCAGATTTTCCAGATTTAGATACCTTTAGATGTTTTTCCATTTTGGAGACTTTAGAGTCAAAATTGGCCTTGGCTTATTTCTACAAAAAATTCTCATAACTGGCAAAAATAGTCACCTACCAATTTTCATGCATTTTCAACATCATTTACCAGGCTAAATTTACTTCACTCTAACAAGTCAGAAATCTGTCATTTTCGCGATTTTACCTATCTTCAAGTTCTAGCTAAATATCTTGCCATGCATGGTTACAAAAGCTCATGTACACACATATACCACAAGTACAACGGTAAAAATAGACATATGAAGGCATGCATGTGGTTTTTGAAAGCTTTTAAAAGAGTTTTAGCCCTCACCTTAGCAAGACAATAAATGAAGATGCACAAAGCTCTTGAAGATTCACAAAAACGTCTTTTCTCGTTGCTTGGTCGAGAGATAGCTTGAGATTCTCTAATTCCTAGCTTAGTTACCATGTTCTTAGTATGTGCATGTGGCTAGAACAAAAGGAAATGAAATAGAAGCTATAAAACATACCTAAGCCGAAATGAGAGTTCTATGAGCTTACATGCAATTTTTCTTGCTTCTTGCTTGCTTGGTCGAGCTTCCTAGGGTCCTTGAGTGTCTTGGTGAGCATTAGGAGATGAGCTTAACCTATGGTGGTGCTTGAAGCAGCCTATGCCGAGAGGGTGAGAGAAAATGAGAGCAATTGAAATGTTTATGAGGAATGAAGTGTTTGTGTGTGAGTGTGTCGGCCTAGGGCCTTGAAAAATCTGAAATGGCATCTCTTTTGGAGCATGTTGGAGTTGTTTGGCATGCTTGGTGATGTGGCCGAGAATGTGGAGCATGGTGGTGGAACAAATAATGCTTTGGTTTCATTTTTTTTTGCGTTGTGTCATAGAATGTCTAAAGCTTGATTTTTGAAATTGCAAAGCATGTCAAAAGATCTTCATATGGTCGGCCAAGGCAATGCTCAAATCTGAATTTTGTTATGTTTTGAGCATTATTTTATTGCATGTGCTTGGAATTTGCAAAAGAATAAAGAATAAAGAATAAGAATGTTTAGCTTTTGGTGAAATTTTGTCTTCTAGTGCATTGACTTAGCATTTTAATATTAGTTAGTGGAGTTTGTAGGATTAGTTAATATTCTAGTGCTTCGTGTAAGATGTTTTCTCGATTAGCATGCGGGCACGCTTACCTAGGTCTAGGGCACGTACTACGAGATAAAGCATGAACTACGAGACCAATGCACGTATTCCAAGAAAATGCACGCACTTCTAAACGAATGCACGTAATTCAATGCAAGGCACATAAAACGAGACACGACTCTTAAACCTAGGTCAAAGCACGCAATTCAAGGTTAGGACACGTGAAATGAGATATCGCACGCAAATTGAGGTCGGGCCTCATAGGATCCGGTGCATTAGTGCTGGTATGATCACACCCGTCATGTTGACGGCACAAATCCTTTATGTGTTGACGGTTCACAGTCCCAGCCTAGAGAGATGGCCCATTCAAAAGGTCCAATGGGCTTAACGACAACCCATCCGCTTCAACAACGCTGCATCCTCGCAAGACGTGATATTGTCACGTTGTAGGGCCCTCTAATGTCCCGCAAGTTAGGTTGTCGTACTTTTAACAGCTCACGACGTACGATTCGGGACGGAAAACAGAGCAAATGAACAAAAATGGCCCAAAACTGATGAAAACGTTCGATTTTGGGCTCCGAAAAAGGTGCACAAGAGTAGGCTTACTGCCCCCATCGTAGAGCTATCAGAGAGCTTCCTAACAGTATGCTGTGCACCGCATAACTCTTTACGGATCAAAAGTTATGGACACAGGAGCGACGGAGACCTGGTCCAAGCCCCACGCCCTCAGTTTACAGGCCCAGCCTCTACGTGAAGTGAAGTTTTCTTCCCCACGGTGCCGTGGGATTCGGTAATAGAAATGCGGTGGATAAAGTATCTTGGCAACCCTAACCGGGGCAAAAAAAATTGAAAAGGGGAGTGCAACACGAGGACTTCCCATGGGGTCACCCATTGTAGTACTACTCTCGCCCAAGCACGCTTAACTTTGGAGTTCTAATGGGATCCGGTGCATTAGTGCTGGTATGATTGCACCGGTCATGTTGAGGGCACAAATCCTTTATGTGTTGACGGGTCACAATCCTAGCACAGAGAGATAGCCTATTCAAAAGGCCCAATGGGCTTAACGACAACCCATCTGCTTTAACAACGCAGTATCCTCGTAAGATGTGATATCGATGCGTTGTAAGGCCCTATAATATCCCACGAGTTAGGTTGTCGTCCTTTTAACAGCTCACGACATACGATCCGGGATGGAAAAACAGAGCAAAAGAAGAAAAGTGGCCCAAAACTGATAAAAACATTCGATTTTGTGCTCTGAGAACAAGCGCAGCCAAGCAGGCTTGCTGCCCCCATCGTAGAGCTCTCGGAGAGCTTTTCAACAGTATGTTGTGCGCCGCGTAACTCCTTACGGATCAAATGTTATGGGCACCGGTGTGAGGCCCGACCCCAAATAACATGTCCTATCTCGATTTGCGCACCTTAGACCTAAAATTAAATGACCGACCTTGGATAACGTGTCCTGTCTTGGTTTTCGTGCATACCTCGTCATACGTGCCTTAACCTAAAATAGTGTGCCCTAATCCCTGAGTCACGTGCGGTACCTAGAAATACGTGCCCTGACCTCGATATACGTGCATTACCTCATTTCGTGTGCCCTAACCTTGAACTGTATACCTTAACCTAGGTTTAAGAGTCGTACCTCCATTTGCGTGCATTACATTGAATTACGTGCCTTGCATTGGTTTACGTGCATTCACCTAGGATTGCGTGCATTAGTCCTGAAGTCCGTGTCTTACCTCGTAGTTCGTGTCTACCTCGTGATTCGTGCCCTATATTAATTTATGTGTGTGTCTCGTAGTGTGTGCCCTAGACTTAGAAAAGCGTGCCCGCACGCTAATCAATAAAGAATCCTACACAAAGCACTAGACTATAAAATAATCCTACAAACACCACTAACTATTATTATAATACTAATTCAAATCTCTACAAAATCTACTAACACCTAAATATTATATTTTAAACTCACTACAAGACAAAATCTCACAAACCTCTAAACATATCCTATATTCTATTCTACCTAAAATCCCTAAATACCCAACATTATCTTACACACATGTTAAAACAATTCAAAAGATGACACAAATCTGAATTTTTGCATGCCCAAGGCCAACATATGCATCAACTTTTGCAAAAGCCTCATTTTTCTCTCATTTCTCTCACTTTCCTCACATTTTCTCTCTCTCCCTCTCACTCTCTCTCTCCATTTCGGTTTTGGCTGAGTTCTCTCCACCTCTTAGCTCATATTCATCATCCTATGGTGCATCAAGACAAACCACAAGCAAAGAAACTCACCCAAGCAAGCTAGGATGCAAGAAACACACATGCAAGCATTTTGAGTCACCATTTTCGGCCTTGGTGAGTTATTAAGCTTCCATTTCTTTTCTTCTTGTTCTAACCTCATGCATGTGCTAAGAGATTGATCACTAAGCTAGGAAAAATAGAGAAAAGCTAGTTGGAATCTCGGCTAAGCAAGAAGAAGAAGAGATTTGAGCTTCAACAAGGTTTTGAGCATTTTTTGGGTTGATTGCTAAGGTGAGGGTTAAAACCTTTTGAAAACTCTTCAAAAATTCACATGCATGCTCATAAATGTGTGTATTTGCTTCTGTACTTGAGCTATATGGTCGTTCATAAGCTTAAACAACCATGCATGGCAAGATCTTGGCTTGAAAATGATGCAAGGTGAAGTCGAAATTGTTGACAGCTCTCTGACCAGTCTGTTCGAGGTAAGTTTAGCTAGGAAACTAATGTTGAAAATGCTTCAAAATTGGTAGGTGACTATTTTGGACGGTTTTGAACATTTTTCCCAGAAATAGGCCGAACCTAATTTTGAATCTAAGGTACTCAAAATGGAAAATCTTTAAAATGTGACCAAATCTGGAAATCTGAAAAACTGAAGCAGGTTTTGGCAGATGCACTGACCTTGTGGAACGAACCATATTTGACTTTCTAAATAATGTCCAAAATGCATGAAATTTGGTGTGATTATATATTTTTCAGTTCTGGACAATTTTGTCAGAAATGGACCAAGGCTAAAACTGACCCTAAGGACCTCAAAAACGTCAATTTCTGAAAAGTGTGCAAATCTGGACGGTTTTGTGCTATTCCACTGTTTCGGCTATATCTAATGATCCTGAACTCCAATTGATGCAAGGTTTGTTTATTATTTTATTTAACTTCTTAAGATTTAATTTGACATCTTATTCACTGAATTTGGAGATTGTTTCCTTTTCCGATTGATTGTGAGAAGACAGCCTATTGCAGTAAGGGTTTCACTTAATGTTGTGCTTAGAAAATTGTTGTGACTCCTCTTGTTGAATTAAATGCTTGGGATTATAGCTACGGGATGTTGTGTGGACTGTTTTGAATGTTTGAGGATGTTGAATTAAATGATGCATGGTTTGAGATTGACTTTGAGTTGGGTTGAGGCTCAAATTGCACGAATATACATGACATGGAAACCCTAATGACTAGGTAGTTTTGCTAAGTATTGATCAATTGGACATTGTGTGGGAATTACTTGCTTAGTGGGCTGCCCGTAAATGTCTTATAACTACAAATGTAATTTTGACCATTGCATGTTGACAAATAAGCTTTTCTTGCACCCGAACCCATGATTGATGTCATTGCATGTTGAATAATCGTATCACTTGATTACGTGGACTTCGAAATGAGTTATATGGCTTGACTTGCATGTGTTACATGGCTGCCCGTTTAATGTTCATATGACTCTATGTGTTCTACAAGTAAAATTTCATGTCAAGCATGCCTCGTTCGTTTACTTGGCAATATGTGATCTTGAAATTGCTCGGAGGCAACCTATTTTGTTGTCCTCTTAATGTGAATTGTTAAAATATATTCAATGGTTTATTTGAACATGATTACTTGGATGCCCGTTAAAGTTAATTGCTTTCAAACGGATATATGAAATGATTATATGTTCTTACAATGCCTTATATGCCAATATGTCAAAATGTGATCATATACTTGCTCGGAGGCAACCTACTTTGTTGACCTCCTAATGTAAAATGTTAAATGACATAAATGGGCATTGTATTCAAGGTTGCAACCTTTCATTGTGGCATGGTAGCGTTTCACGAACGCCGGGCGGCATAGGGCTTGCCAGTGCTCCCGTGACTACCATGGTCAAATTCCCTCTCTCGCTTGGCATTCCACCCTCAGAGAGTTGGGTCGTAGGTTTCGGGGTACATCCGGAGTACACCCAATTGGGAGTGATAAGTGGATTATTGAAGTCGGCCGCACAAAATGAATCGAAATTGATATTGAGAGCAAATGCTCACCGTATCCTTTTTACTATGTGTATAAGTACTCTCGCTTGGTTCCTAGAGAACCTCGGGGAGGAAAGACTGGTATTCTTGTTCCTGTACTTATATGTAAGTACTCTCGCTTGGTTCCTAGAGAACCTCGGGGAGGAAAGACTGGTATTTCTGCTCTCTTATTTTGTATCCGTTACTCGATTTGTTTCTTATAATTGCGTACCTTATTATTTGTAATACGCGACATGTTCTCAAAAAGAGTTTTCATAAATTGAACCGAAAAATGAGTTTCAAAACGTATTTCTCGTTCCCCCTCGCTGAGTTCATAAGGACTCACCCTCTTTTATCATCTCAGGTGAAGAAGATCAAGAACAGGTACTCGAGGACGATGTGCCTAACGATGATTCCTTGAAATGATTGCCTGTCCCTACGTGCTTTTATGCTTTGCCTGAAAGTAGTTGCTATATGGATGTTGTGTTTGATTGCAAACTATTCATTTTATTGATGTAAATGACCCCGTTGTAATTTGGGTCTAATTTTGGGATTGTACTATCTATAACCGGATGAACTTTCATTTGGTTGTTTTGCTTTCGTTTTCTTAATTAGTAGTTATCGTAGGCATTCAAACCACTAGATGAACAATTAACTAAGTTAATTCTATCTAATTTCACTTAGGTGCTCATTTGCAAACTAAAGGATAATAGGTACTTGCATGATAGGAAATTGACAAATAAACGGGACATAGTTATCATGTTAGGCTTATTAACCAAACGAGACTTTCAAGACAAACTAGTGGGAAAATCGGTTGGTGACAAATAGGAGTCCTTAATGGAATTGGATTAATGATTGAAATAATTGAGGCGTTTAGAGAATTAGGTCAAACCAAAGAGCCCAATTACAGCCGTTATGCTGCCGGTTTTCTGAAAAAACCTTGGAGTTTAGGCCAAAACGTTAAGTGTTAAATCTTCATGAACGGTTAAGTACGAGACGTGAGTTGAATGTTTAGATCACACCCTAGTCTAACCTTTATAGGCCGGGTTGGGGCGTGACACCTTATAACTAGAATGGTATCAGAGCTTAGTTTAGTAACTAGGCATTAGTCAGGTTCAACTCTCGGACCATGGGTAGAAGCCCTAAGGTAATTATGATGTCTTGTTTATATGTGTTAATGTGTGCTAATGTGCTTTAATTGCTTTGAGAATTGAATACTATGTGCCTTTGTGGACTATATGTATTATGTGTCATGCACAACGACACGTTAGTGCCCTCAGTAATACATGCTTTTATACTCCTTCCTTGATACATGTGCATGTTATATAACCGTGAATGACTGTTTATACACATAGATAGTTAGGATTAGGACTTTTAGGGAAGTGAATTTGTGCAGGACGAACGAAAAGGCTCGGTTAGAGATTTCTGGCATCTTTACAGGTACTCAATAGATCGTATATATTATTGGATATGCATATATAAAATGCGTAGCACAGGTATAATTGTTGAGGTAAAGTTATCTCCTTATCTTTGGAATACCTATACCTGTAATTAAGTTATCAATTTTGTAGCCATAAAGTTCTTGATTCTGTTAAACCGTTCTTCTAATTGTGGTTCAAGAATAAATGTTAAGGACATACAACTTCCCTTAGATATAAGAATATACTATTGGACATGTGGAGTAATATATATATATATATATATATATATATATATTCATATGCTTATAATGGAAGTTTGACTTAGGAGCTGCTTTTGAATCAAATTCTTATATCTTCAAATGGTATAATAGACTATTTATATGATTGAATCCTTACTTGATTGGAATTAAGCATCGTTGAACCTAATAAGGTGTATATTAACGAGTTTCAAGTTCACTCAATGGTAAGATTGTGACCTAGAAATTAAGAGATGAACTTGTGGAAATGGACGATAGGGGTTAGATTATTAAGGCATGAATAATGTGTTTAAATAGCTTAATAATGGATGACCTCAAGACATGTAGGCAACTTTGGAGACCGAATTTAACAAGGTTGATGATTCTTTAATATAACAAGATATAAGGATGCTAGAATCAAGGAATTCACGTAGCTAGAACTCATGTTTGGAAAGCTGCACCTAAAATGTTAGGTCGGATAGAAGTGTAAGGAATTGAATTATACATTAGATGACTAACATTGCTAAAGGTCCTAAGTTGGATATTGGTGATATTAAGAATCATGGTATTAAATTGTTGCCCCCCGGATTTAGTTATGATTATGCGAAGTAAGTCATTCTATGCACTCGTTATTTGGATACCCTAAAGGATATTAGGAAGCATATATCCCTAAGTATTACCGATGGACCTAATATATAAACCATGGAAATGAGATTAAAGCATTCAGTTACAAGTGGAGTCGTTAGGGTATGATTAGTAATCCTAAATAGCTAATAGTGAGTATGCATGATGATTCATGGTGAACCCTAGGGCCTAAGGTCAATGAGTCTTGATGCTCTTAGCTAGTTGAACATGTAAATGAGAAGAGTAAGATTTCATATAGTTAAGATAGATATGAATTAGAGTTACGATGGCCCAAGAGGCTGTTGTTAGACAACCGTATTTAAGTGCACCGTTTCACTTCTAAAAACAAGCGGTTGGTAAACTTTGAATCGTGGTCGTTGAATAGAGGGTAAATCTTGTAGTGATAGTTAAATAAGTGGTTGATTACTTTTGAAGTTCTATTAGGTTATGTTGAAGGATGCCTCGTGATCATAATTCTTATGTTGATACAACCCTGAAGTTATCTCGCGTAAGTATTTTATGAGCTAGATCATTTCGGTACCCATTTATAGCCCTAGGATTGTTGTTGTACGGCCGGTAACCTAGTAGAGCATTGATATCACCTACATGGCGATGAACCCAGCTTGGTAACATTAATGTCGAAGATATATTGGCGGGCATTAAGTATTCGAAGGAATGACTAGGTCGCTAAATGAGTAGGACCATTGTCTTCTTAAGTATGACATAACTTTGGATTGAGGTGAGTGAAATTTATTTGAGATTGAAACTATTCGCCTTAGGAGTCTTGGTTAAGGTTAAAGAAATTCTGAAGCCTCGTGACTTGAAGATAGGGATTTGAATAAGGAAGTAAATTGTGGATTACGAGTTGATGAATTTACTTGTAAGAGTTGAACTAGTGCAACATGATCAGTTTGCCCATGCAATTTCAATGGCAATTTGTTGGTGGTACCTAATAAACCTTAGAGTTTGAGTTTAACGAATCTCAACGGTCTTTCTTCTTGATTACGAGCTTGAAGGTTAACGAAGCTGAGGAAGAATGTTAATCAATAGGAACCTGTAACTAGGAGACTAGTCGTTAAGAGATTTGTTAATCTAATGCCCCTACAAGATAAGGATTATGATACTATCGATAGATGACGATTTGAGATGGATTAGTTTGTTTGGTGAGTTCTTCCTGAAAATAGAGTCGTATTGTGGAAATGACTCATAACATGTGTATGTCCTACGTGCTAACAATTTTGAAGCTAGTAGATAGGATATGTAAATCGGATATAGACCTATCATCTTGAAATTAGCGTATGTCACCCTAGGATCATGGAATTATTGTGATATTCCTTTTGAGGTATGAATGCGAGATTGATACAACATGAGTCATGATTTTGGAGTTATAGTTATATAGTCTGAATACCGATGCAGCCTTGATGACTATGTATGGAGATTCTAACCTTAGTTAATAAACTTGACCTTAAGATCAAATGGAGAATAGAGTCGTTCAAAGGAGAGAACTGTAAATTTAGAGGTCACACCAAACTAAATGATTGGAGAAATATAGGAAGTAAATTGGTTGTGGTAAGAGATCGCCAAAAACGGGACGAACCGGAGTAGGAAGAATAACAAGGGTCAGAATCCGTCTAAATGACCTTAACAAGTAAGAATGAATTTCGGGACGAAATTCTTTTAAGGAGGGGAGGATGTGAGGCCCGACCCCAAATAACATGTCCTATCTCGATTTACGCGCCTTAGACCTAAAATTAAATGACCGACCTTGGATAACGTGTCCTGTCTTGGTTTTTGTGCATACCTCGTCATACGTGCCTTGACCTAAAATAGTGTGCCCTAATCCCTGACTCACGTGCGGTACCTAGAAATACGTGCCATGACCTCGATGTACGTGCATTACCTCATTTCGTGTGTCCTAACCTTGAACTGTGCACCTTAACCTAGGTTTAAAAGTCGTACCTCAATTTGCGTGCATTACATTGAATTACGTGCCTTGCATTGGTTTACGTGCATTCACCTAGGATTGCGTGCATTAGTCTTGAAGTCCGTATCTTACCTCGTTGTTCGTGTCTACCTCGTGATTCGTGCCTTATATTAATTTCTGTGTGTGTCTCGTAGTGCGTGCCCTAGACTTAGGAAAGCGTGCCCGCACGCTAATCAATAAAGAATCCTACACAAAGCACTAGACTATAAAATAATCCTACAAACACCACTAACTATTATTATAATCCTAATTCAAATCTCTACAAAATCTACTAACACCTAAATATTATATTTTAAAATCACTACAAGACAAAATCTCACAAACCTCTAAACATATCCTATATTCTATTCTACCTAAAATCCCTAAATACCCAACATTATCTTACACACATGTTAAAAAAATTCAAAAGATGACACAAATCTGAATTTTTGCATGCCCAAGGCCAACATATGCATCAACTTTTGCAAAAGCCTCATTTTTCTCTCATTTCTCTCACTTTCCTCACATTTTCTCTCTCTCCCTCTCACACTCTCTCTCCATTTTGGTTTTGGCTGAGTTCTCTCCACCTATTTGCTCATCTTCATCATCCTATGGTGCATCAAGACAAACCACAAGCAAAGAAACTCACCCAAGCAAGCTAGGATGCAAGAAACACACATGCAAGCATTTTGAGTCACAATTTTCGGCCTTGGTGAGTTTTTAAGCTTCCATTTCTTTTCTTCTTGTTCTAACCTCATGCATGTGCTAAGAGATTGATCACTAACCTAGGAAAAATAGAGAAAAACTAGTTGGAATCTCGGCTAAGCAAGAAGAAGAAGAGATTTGAGCTTCAACAAGGTTTTGAGCATTTTTTGGGTTGATTGCTAAGGTCCAATTCCCTCTCTCGCTTGGCATTCCACCCTCAGAGAGTTGGGTCGTAGGTTTCGGGGTACATCTAGAGTACACCCAATTGGGAGCGATAAGTGGATTATTGAAGTCGACCAAACCAAATGAATCGAAATTGATATTGAGAGCAAATGCTCACCGTATCCTTTTTACTATGTGTAATACCCGAGCCCGGAATATGAATTTTCTTTGTTTATTATTTTGAAAATTATATTTCCTTAAAATCTTTGTGAATTAATTGTTACATTCTCACCGACGCAACGTGCATTGCATTTAAGGAGCGATAGCTAGATAACGATTTCCAGTCCTCAGCAAATAGTGAAACTAGTATTTAGATGACTTAAATTTTATATTTTAAATATTGCTAGCTTTAATTGAACTTACCATAGCTGAAACGGCTTTAAAACGCGCGAAATAGGGGCCTTTGACCAAGTTTTAAGTGGTTTGACCTTGGACCTTTGACCCTTTGACCTTTTGACCTTTAATTAAGCAATTAAGTAAGCAAAATAAGAAGAAAAATAGCAGCAAACAGCAGCAGCAGGCCGAGAGCTTTAGAGAGGAAAAAAAAAAAACCTTTCAACTTCTATACGATCAATCTTCGCGTGTGCTCGTGCGGGGTGATTTCCGAGGCAACCAACGTTGTTTTCCTAGCGACTAGGAGTACCTAAGGTGAGGGAAGCATGTTATTTGCGCATTTATACGTTGTGTTAGTTAACTTTATCAATTTTTAGATTTATCCGTAGATCGTTATTTAAAGCGATTTGATGCTTCTAGAATGTTCCTTAGCATTGGTAGAACATGTATTTATGGCTTTGTAACATTTTCTGCAGTTAAATGTTGTGATTGCAACTTGAATTGTGATATGAATAGTACCTTATGAATAGTAAAACCTTGAAACGTTGAAGTTGCGCTGTTATGCTTTCCGTTGATGTAGAAACGTGCTAGGTATGCTAGAATGCTAAAATGTGTGGTTTGTTTGGGTTGCGTAGTGGAAAAAATGAGAATTAAGCCTTTGGAAAAGTCGGGGTCGTTTAGGTCGACTTTGGCGTTTTCTCGTTTTGCGTGTTGGCATTGCTTCGGGAAGCCATGGAAGCACTTTTGGTGCGATTATGGCGTTGGTTGGGTGTTTGGTTGTTGTAGTTGTAGTTCAAACGAGAAAGGGGAAAATCGGGGCTTTGCGCTAGTTCTAGGGTAAAGTAAGGTTTTGAGGTCTTTAGACATGCCTTATGGTGGCCTAGAGGGGGTGGGGGAGTCGGGTTGCAGAACTCGTGCCTCGTTTGGAAATGGTAGCATTTTGACAGTTGGGGCCGATTTGTGTTTTTGTGTGTTTACTTGTCTTTATGCTTATAGAATGCTTAGAGTTACTTGAATTACTTGTTTGAGTTGTTTTGGATTGAATTGCTTATCGAATTGCTGCTATTGCGTGCGAGAGTAACCTACTTTGTTATTCTCCCACCTGTGGCTTTATCGCTGGTTTATCGCTTGTGTATCGCTTGTTTATTGTCTTGTATCGAGTCTTGCATTGCATAGGGTCTCGCGCGTGAGTGATGGGCCTCTCTGGGTAGCCTTGGGTTGCCAGTGTTGGTTGCTCTAGCTCCGCTGCTATTCCCTTTCTCGCTTGGGTTGCCTCCCAGGGAGATTTGGGTCGTAGGATTGATGGATACTTCCGGAGTATTCCAAACTGGTGTTATAAGGTGGTTTTGGGCCGGCGCGTCGTCATCGAATTCGTGTTTGAAAGTGGTTCGTGAAAAGAGTATCGTATCCTTTGATTGAGTGTTTGCAGCTTTAAATACTTGCCTTGCTTTATTGTTGGCTTTGGATGTATCTTTATATGTTTTGTATGTATTGCTTGGCTAATTGCATTGCATACTCCTCTCATCTTCGTCCTTGAGACCAATTGCCCACGCTGAGCAATAGTTTTTGCTCATTCCTCTCTATACTATGTTTTTACAGGAGTAGTTGAGGCAGACCCTCTCGAGGTAATTGAGGAGGAGGAGCAGGTGGAGGTGTTTCCGTGATAGCACTTACCTGCTTTGCTGGTTGTTGGTTACCAGTTTTGTGCAAACCTTGCTGTTATGTATATTGCGTGAGGAACGCTTAATTTTGAGGCTTGTAGCCTTGTATATATATTTTCTAGTTGAGATCTTTATTAGTCTTATGTTGAAATGGATTAAAGTTTGTAAGTTGTAAACTTATACTCGGATGACTAGTGAAGAATGCATGCTAATGGCTAATGGTTTAGTGGCATAAGTACTTGTATAGTATGCATATCATTTTTGGTTTGGAAGTTGGATAATAAGAAATGTATGTTTTATAGAAAGTTGGCTTGTTTTGATTATTTTATAGCTTTCGCAAGTGTTATATTGTTTTTAGGGTTTTCGGATTGTCTGCGGTACAGAGGAGACTCCGTCCGTGTGTCGGGTCCGGGCTTGGCCTTTTGCGGGGTTGGGTGGGGGCGTGACATCTTTTGGTGGTATCAGAGCATGATAGTTGTGCATGAGCCGAGATATGATTCTCGGTCTGTGGGGTAAAGGTCTAAAATGCTAAAGTGTTTATGAATGATTGCTAAGTGAAAAGAAAATGTTCTAGCATGACTTGTGAACTTGGAATGTTTATGTGTTTAAGTGAAATAGTTTGGCAAGTTAAACTTGTCTTATGTGAATTGTGTGATAGAATGTTGGATTGTTATTGATTTGAGTGTTATCCAATCTTATGTGTTATATTTCTGTCTATAAACTGCTTTTAAATGTTGCCAGCTATTGTGAGTTGCTACTATGCCGCCACGTCGTGGTACTCAAGGTATAGGATCAGATGAAGAGGCAGCAGAACAGGGTCAGCAGCCGTTGCCTGAGCAGTTTATGGCTACCATGACTACTGCAGTAGACCGGATCACACAGGTACTACATGAGCAGAGGCAGGACCGGATTAATCCCCAGGGTAATCAAGCTAATCCTGGTGGACAGGGGTACAGAGTTGAGAATAACCAGCTAGAGAAATTTCTGAGGCACGAGCCGGGAAAGTTCTTCGGGGAGCCGGATGATGAGGCGGCCAAGAGATAGATTAATCGAGTTGAGAAAATTTTCACCGCTTTGAGGTACACTGATGAGGCAAGAATAGATTATGCATCATTTTTATTTGAGGGTGATGCAGAGCAGTGGTGGAATACTGTTAGGCTGAGGTGGGATTGTGAGGATGTTCCACATTTATGGGATGATTTCGTAAGTGAGTTCCGGGACAAATATATTCCCGAGATGGCTATGGAGAGACGGGAAGATGAGTTTGTGGCCCTGAAGCAGGGAAATATGACTGTTGCACAATATGAGGCTAGGTTTGTTAGCCTGTCGAGGTATATGCCCGAGTTGGTACGGCCAGCTAGGAGGATGATACATAGGTTTGTCCGTGGGCTGAGAATGGACATACAGTTGCATTTGACTGGACAGACCTACACTACTTTTCCCGAGGCATTTCAGGCAGCCTCGAAGTTTGAGAAACGGAAGGCTGAGATGTTAGCCGAGAGCAGTCAGCCGAGTAAGAAGCAGTTTTTGGGCCAGAGTAGCCAGAGTCAGCCGAGGCAGTATCAGGCTTCTGCACAGGGTCCTCAGCAGCGTCCGTATCAGCCACAGCAGCAGATTCAGGCTAGGCCAGCTGTGACCAGACCTCAGCAGGGAGGTACAGTTCCTACCCCTGCCAGAGCCCCAGCACCTACAGGAAACACTGCGGTTAGGCAAAATCAGCAGTGTGATTATTGTAATCGACCAGGGCATATTGAGGCTAACTGCTGGAGGAAGAGTGGGAAATGTACGGGTTGTGGCAGTGATGAGCATAGGGTGAGGGATTGCCCTAAATATAATAATGTTCAGGGACGTGGTGGAGGCCGAGGTGTTCAGAATAGGGCTGCAGGTGCACGACCAGCACAGAGAGTACAGGCTAGGGTCTTTGCACTGGATGCAGAGGAGCTGCCCGATAATACAGCTATAGTGGAAGGTACTTTTCTTCTCAATACTCAGCCAGTTAAAGTTTTGATTGATCCTGGAGCTACACATTCGTTTATAACTCCTGCATGTGCACGATCTGTGAATGTTTGCATTGATAATTTGCCTCATGAAGTTGAAGTTAGTACTCCTTTGGGTGCAAAATTTGTTGCTGAATCTATTTGCAAATCTTGTGATATATGTATTGAGAACCGTAAATTTCCTGCTGATTTAATTATATTACCATTCCGTGACTTTGAAATCATTTTGGGAATGGACTGGTTGGGAAAGTATTATGCTCAGTTGGATTGTAGAACAAAGGTCGTTTATCTTAAGGTTCCTGACTTACCGGTACTAGGGATTATTGGGAACTGCAGGGCTCCCCGCATTCCACTTTTATCAGCGATCAAGACTTCTAAGTTGTTGAATAGGGGTTGTGAAGCCTACTTAGCCTATTTGATCAATCAGCCTGCTGATAAGTTGAGTTTGAATGAAGTTCCGATTGTTAGAGACTTCCCTGGTGTATTTCCCGAGGAATTACCGGGTTTACCACCGGATAGGGAGATTGAGTTCGTGATTGACCTTGTGCCAGGAACTACGCCAATTTCTAGGAGTCCTTACAGGATGGCATCGGCTGAACTTCAGGAATTAAAAATTCAGCTTCAGAACTTGCTTGAGAAAGGGTTTATACAACCTAGTTCTTCACCGTGGGGCGCACCTGTGTTGTTTGTGAGAAAGAAAGACGGCACACTACGGTTATGCATTGATTACAGGGGACTTAATCAAGTCACGATTAAGAATAAATACCCCTTGCCGTTGATTGAAGAATTGTTTGACCAGTTGCAGGGTGCGAGTGTTTACTCCAAATTTGACTTGAGGCAGGGTTACTATCAACTTAGGATTCGGAGTGACGATATACCAAAGACGGCATTCAGGACTAGATATGGCCACTATGAGTTTGTTGTTTTTCCGTTTGGTTTGACGAATGCACCAGCCGTATTCATGGACTTGATGTAGAGGGTTTTTCGGCCTTACCTTGATCAGTTTGTATGATCTTCATTGACGACATTTTAGTGTATTCGAAGAACGAGGCTGAACATGAGCAACACTTGAGGATTGTGCTTCAGACTTTGCAGGAAAACAAGCTTTTTGCTAAATTCAGCAAAGGTGAGTTCTGGTTGAACCAGATATCTTTTCTAGGCCATATCATTTCAGATCGAGGTATTTCAGTAGACCCAGCTAAGATTGAAGTTGTTTCAGCTTGGAAGAGTCCTGAGACGGTGCCAGAGGTTCGGAGTTTTCTTGGATTGGCTGGTTACTACCGGTGAGTTGGTAAAGACTTTTCTAAAATTTCTGGACCTTTGAGCTAGTTGACTCGGAAGAAAGTTGCTTACAACTGGGATGCTAAATGTGAATCCAGTTTCCAAGAATTGAAGAAGAGACTAACTACAGCTCCTATACTAGCTTTACCTGAGGGAACAGAGAACTTTGTTGTCTACAGTGATGCATCTAAAGAAGGATTGGGCTGTGTTTTAATGCAGAATGGTAAGGTGATTGCCTATGCTTCTAGTAAATTGAAACCTTATGAAGTCAATTACCCTACACATGATCTTGAGTTGGCTGCAGTTGTGTTTGCATTGAAGAAGTGGCGTCATTACTTGTGGGGTTGCAGATTTGAAATATTTACTGACCACAAGAGTCTCAAGTATTTGTTTTCACAGAAGGATCTAAATATGAGGCAGCGGAGATGGCTAGAGCTATTGGGTGGTTATAACTGTTCTATTAACTATGTGCCAGGTAAGGCAAATGTTGTTGCTGATGCTTTGAGCCGAAAGGCTACTGTTGCAAGCTTGATTATCAAGGACTGGGAGACTTTGGAAGAAATTTGTTCATGGAAACCAGAAGCTACTGAGGTAGGGATTCGGTTTGCTAGTTTACAGATTCAGTCAGGATTGCTAGCACAGATCAAAGAGGCTCAAAAGACTGATCCTCACATCTTGAAGATCCAGGAGAAAGCTAAAGGGGGAGAGTCGGAGTTTAAATTACATGCAGATGGCATTTTCAGATTTAGGGATAGAGTATGTGTTCCTGATGATCCGACTTTGAAGAATGAGATCCTGTCCGAGGCACATAATTCGAGGTATACGATTCACCCGGGCAGTACTAAGATGTATAGAGATTTGAAACAACACTTCTGGTGGACAATATGAAGAGGGAGATTGCTGGGTATGTATCCAGATGTTTGACTTGTCAGAGGGTTAAAGTTGAGCATCAGAGGCCAGCCGAACTTCTACAGCCATTGTCGATTCCGCAATGGAAGTGGGTACATATAACAATGGACCTTGTGACCGATCTTCCTAGATCTCCGAGAGGATGTGATTCTGTTTGGGTTGTTGTGGACCGCTTGACTAAGGTTACACATTTTATTCCCGTAAACAAACAGGATAGCCTTGATAAGCTAGCTGAATTGTATGTTGCCAGATATTGTGAGATTGCATGGAGTACCACAGAGTATAGTGTCAGATAGGGATCCCAGATTCAGATCTCGTTTTTGGCAGAAGTTGCAAGAGGCCATGGGAACTAAGTTGAGCTTCAGTACTGCATATCATCCGCAAACTGATGGCCAGTCTGAGAGAACCATCAGGATCTTGGAAGACATGCTTCGGGCATGTGTGCTTGACTTTGGGAAGAACTGGGAGAAGTTTTTGCCTTTAGCGGAGTTCGCCTACAACAATAGTTATCAATCTACTATAGGTATGGCTCCCTACGAGGCGTTGTATGGTCGGAAATGCAGATCCCCATTATATTGGGAAGAGGTTGGAGAGATGAGAACAGTTGATCCGACTGTGTTACCTGAGATGATTAAGATGGTAGATAATGTTCACCTTATTCGCCAGCGTATGCTTACAGCTCAGAGTCGTCAGAAGAGTTATGCGGATAAGCACCGTCGGGACCTTAAGTTTGATTTGGGAGATTGGGTGTTTCTTAAGATTTCTCCACGAAAGGGATTGATTCGGCACGGTAAGAGTGGGAAGCTTAGTCCCAGGTATGTGGGTCCGTATGAGATCACCGAAAAGGTAGGTCCTTTGGCTTATCGATTAGCTTTGCCTCTGAGCCTGTCGAGACTGCACGATGTGTTTCACGTGTCTATGTTGAAGAAGTATCATCCAGACCCTTCACATATACTTGAACCAGAGCCTTTGCAGATTGAAGAAAAGTTGTCTTATGAAGAGAAACCAATTAGAATTGTGGATCGGAAGATTCAAGAGCTTCGCAGGAAGAGTATTCCGTTAGTAAAGGTTCTGTGGAATCATCATGGGTTTGAGGAAGCGACTTGGGAAAGAGAGGACCAAGTTCGGGATCAGTATCCGGAGTTGTTTGTTGACCAGGTAAGAATTGCGTGGGCGCAATTGTTTTAAGGGGGAGAGGGTGTAATACCCGAGCCCGGAATATGAATTTTCTTTGTTTATTATTTTGAAAATTATATTTCCTTAAAATCTTTGTGAATTAATTGTTACATTCTCACCGACGCAACGTGCATTGCATTTAAGGAGCGATAGCTAGATAACGATTTCCAGTCCTCAGCAAATAGTGAAACTAGTATTTAGATGACTTAAATTTTATATTTTAAATATTGCTAGCTTTAATTGAACTTACCATAGCTGAAACGGCTTTAAAACGCGCGAAATAGGGGCCTTTGACCAAGTTTTAAGTGGTTTGACCTTGGACCTTTGACCCTTTGACCTTTTGACCTTTAATTAAGCAATTAAGTAAGCAAAATAAGAAGAAAAATAGCAGCAAACAGCAGCAGCAGGCCGAGAGCTTTAGAGAGGAAAAAAAAAAAACCTTTCAACTTCTCTACGATCAATCTTCGCGTGTGCTCGTGCGGGGTGATTTCCGAGGCAACCAACGTTGTTTTCCTAGCGACTAGGAGTACCTAAGGTGAGGGAAGCATGTTATTTGCGCATTTATACGTTGTGTTAGTTAACTTTATCAATTTTTAGATTTATCCGTAGATCGTTATTTAAAGCGATTTGATGCTTCTAGAATGTTCCTTAGCATTGGTAGAACATGTATTTATGGCTTTGTAACATTTTCTGCGGTTAAATGTTGTGATTGCAACTTGAATTGTGATATGAATAGTACCTTATGAATAGTAAAACCTTGAAACGTTGAAGTTGTGCTGTTATGCTTTCCGTTGATGTAGAAACGTGCTAGGTATGCTAGAATGCTAAAATGTGTGGTTTGTTTGGGTTGCGTAGTGGAAAAAACGAGAATTAAGCCTTTGGGAAAGTCGGGGTCGTTTAGGTCGACTTTGGCATTTTCTCGTTTTGCGTGTTGGCATTGCTTCGGGAAGCCATGGAAGCACTTTTGGTGCGATTATGGCGTTGGTTGGGTGTTTGGTTGTTGTAGTTGTAGTTCAAACGAGAAAGGGGAAAATCGGGGCTTTGCGCTAGTTCTAGGGTAAAGTAAGGTTTTGAGGTCTTTAGACATGCCTTATGGTGACCTAGGAGGGTTGGCGAAGTCGGTTTCCAGAACTCGTGGCTCGTTTGGAAATAGTAGCATTTTGACAGTTGGGGCCGATTTGTGTTTTTGTGTGTTTACTTGTCTTTATGCTTATAGAATGCTTAGAATTACTTGTTTGAGTTGTTTTGGATTGAATTGCTTATCAAATTGCTGCTATTGCGTGCGAGAGTAACCTACTTTGTTATTCTCCCACGTGTGGCTTTATCGCTGGTTTATCGCTTGTGTATCGCTTGTTTATTGTCTTGTATCGAGTCTTGCATTGCATAGGGTCTCGCGCGTGAGTGATGGGCCTCTCTGGGTAGCCTTGGGTTGCCAGTGTTGGTTGCTCTAGCTCCGCTGCTATTCCCTTTCTCGCTTGGGTTGCTCTCCAGGGAGATTTGGGTCGTAGGATTGATGGATACTTCCGGAGTATTCCAAACTGGTGTTATAAGGTGGTTTTGGGCCGGCGCGTCGTCATCGAATTCGTGTTTGAAAGTGGTTCGTGAAAAGAGTATCGTATCCTTTGATTGAGTGTTTGCAGCTTTAAATACTTGCCTTGCTTTATTGTTGGCTTTGGATGTATCTTTATATGTTTTGTATGTATTGCTTGGCTAATTGCATTGCATACTCCTCTCATCTCCGTCCTTGAGACCAATTGCCCTCGCTGAGCAATAGTTTTTGCTCATTCCTCTCTATACTATGTTTTTACAGGAGTAGTTGAGGCAGACCCTCTCGAGGTAATTGAGGAGGAGGAGCAGGTGGAGGTGTTTCCGTGATAGCACTTACCTGCTTTGCTGGTGGTTGGTTACCAGTTTTGTGCAAACCTTGCTGTTATGTATATTGCGCGAGGAACGCTTAATTTTGAGGCTTGTAGCCTTGTATATATATTTTCTAGTTGAGATCTTTATTAGTCTTATGTTGAAATGGATTAAAGTTTATAAGTTGTAAACTTATACTCGGATGACTAGTGAAGAATGCATGCTAATGGCTAATGGTTTAGTGGCATAAGTACTTGTGTAGTATGCATATCATTTTTGGTTTGGAAGTTGGATAATAAGAAATGTATGTTTTATAGAAAGTTGGCTTGTTTTGATTATTTTATAGCTTTCGCAAGTGTTATATTGTTTTTAGGGTTTTCGGATTGTCCGCGGTACAGAGGAGACTCCGTCCGTGTGTCGGGTCCGGGCTTGGCCTTTTGCGGGGTTGGGTCGGGGCGTGACACTATGTGTATAAGTACTCTCGCTTGGTTCCTAGAGAACCTCGGGGAGGAAAGACTGGTATTCTTGTTCCTGTACTTATATGTAAGTACTCTCGCTTGGTTCCTAGAGAACCTCGGGGAGGAAAGACTGGTATTTCTGTTTCCTTATTTTGTATCCGTTACTCGATTTGTTTCTTATAATTGCGTACCTTATTATTTGTAATACGCAACATGTTCTCAAAAAGAGTTTTCATAAATTGAACTGGAAAATGAGTTTCAAAACGTATTTCTCGTTCCCCCTCGCTGAGTTCATAAGGACTCACCTTCTTTTATCATCTCAGGTGAAGAAGATCAAGAACAGGTACTCGAGGACGATGTGCTTAACGATGATTCCTTGGAGTGATTGCCTGTCCCTACGTGCTTTTATGCTTTGCCTGAAAGTAGTTGCTATATAGATGTTGTGTTTGATTGCAAACTATTCATTTTATTGATGTAAATGACCCCGTTGTAATTTGGGTCTAATTTTGGGATTGTACTATCTATAACCGGATGAACTTTTATTTGGTTGTTTGCTTTCGTTTTCTTAATTAGTAGTTATCGTAGGCATTCAAACCACTAGATGAACAATCAACTAAGTTAATTATAACTAATTTCACTTAGGTGCTCATTTACAAACTAAAGGATAATAGGTACTTATATGATAGAAAATTGACAAATAAACGGGACATAGTTATCATGTTAGGCTTATTAACCAAACGAGACTTTCAAGATAAACTAGTAGGCAAATCGGTTGGTGACAAATAGGAGTCCTTAATGGAATTGGATTAATAGTTGAAATAATTGAGGCGTTTAGAGAATTAGGTCAAACCAAAGAGCCCAATTACAGCCGTTATGCTACCGGTTTTTCGGAAAAAACTTTGGAGTTTAGGCCAAAACATTAAGTGTTAAATCTTCATGAATGGTTAAGTACGAGACGTGACTTGAATGTTTAGATCAAACCCTAGTCTAACCTTTATAGGCCGGGTTGGGGCGTGACAACCGGAGCGACGGATACCTGGTCACAAGTCCCATGCCCTCGTTTTGCTGGCCCAGCCTCTATGTGAAGTGAAGTTGTCTTGCCCAAGGTACCGTAGGATTTGGTAATAGAAATGTTGTGGGTAAAGTATCTTGGCAACCAAAACAGGGGCAAAAAAAATTGAAAAGGAGGGTGCAACACGAGGACTTCCTAGGGGGTCACCTATCGTAGTATTACTCTCATCCAAGCACACTTAACTTCGGAGTTTTGATGGGATCCGGTCCATTAGTGCTGGTATGATCGTACTCGTCATGTTGAGGGCACAAATCCTTTATGTGTTGATGGTTCACAGTCCTAGCCCAGAGAGATGGCCCATTCAAAAGGCCCAATAGGCTTAACAACAATCCATCCGCTTCAACAACGCAGCATCCTCTCAAGATGTGATATCGATGAGTTGTAGGGCCCTGTAATATCCCACGAGTTAGGTTGTCGTCCTTTTAACAGCTCACGACGTACGATCCGGGATGGAAAAATAGAGTAAAAGAAGAAAAGTGGCCCGAAACTGATGAAAACGTTACATTTTGGGCTCCAAAAATGGGTGCAACTGAGCAGGCTTATTGCCCGATCGTAGAGCTCTCTGAGAGCTTTCCAATGGTATGTTGTGCGTTGTGTAACTCTTAACGGATCAAAAGTTATGGGCATCGGAGCGACGGAGACCTGGTCGCAAGCCCCACGCCTTCGGTTTGCGAGCCTAGCCTTTGCGTGAAGCGAAGTTGTTGTCTTGCCCAAGGTGTCGTGGGATTCGGTAATAGAAATGTGGTGGATAAAGCATCTTGGCAATCCTAATCGGGGCAACAAAAATTGAAAAGGGCGGTGTAACACGAGGACTTTCCAAGGGGTCACCCATCCTAGTACTACTCTCGCCCAAGCACGCTTAACTTCGGAGTTCTGGTGGGATCCAATGCATTAGCGTTGGTATGATCACACCCGTCATGTTGAGGGCACAAATCCTTTTTGTGTTGACGAATCACAATCCCAGCCCAGAGATATGGCCCATTCAAAAGGCCCAATGGGCTTAACGATAACCCATCCACTTCAACAACGCAATATCCTCGCAAGACGTGATATCGACGAGTTGTAGGGCCTTCTAATGTCCCGCGAGTTAGGTTGTCGTCCTTTTAACAGCTCACGACGCACGATCCAGGATGGAAAAACATAGTAGAAGAAGAAAAGTGGCTCGAAACTGATGAAAACATTTTATTTTGGGCTCCAAAAATAGGTGCAACCGAGCAAGCTTACTGCCCCCGCCGTAGAGCTCTCAGAGAGCTTTCCAATGGTATGTTGTGCGCAGCGTAACTCCTTACAGATCAAAAGTTATGGGCACCGGAGTAACGGATCCTGGTCACAAGCCCTACGCCCTCGGTTTGCAGGCCCAACCCCTACGTGAAGCGAAGTTGTCTTACCTAAGGTGCCGTGGGATTCGGTAATAGAAATGTGGTGTATAAATCATCTTGGCATCCCTAAACGTGGCAAAAGAAAATTGAAAACGGGGGTGCAACACGAGGACTTTCCAGGGGGTCACCCATCATGTACTACTCTCGTCCAAGCACGCTTAACTTCAGAGTTCTGACGGGATCCAGTGCATCAGTGCTTGTATGATCGCACCCATCATGTTGAGCACATAAATCCCTTATGTGTTGACGGTTCACAGTCCCAGCCCAGGGAGATGGCCCATTTAAAAGGCCGAATGGGCTTAACGATAACCCATCCGCTTCAACAACGCAGCATCCTCGCAAGACGTGATATTGACACGTTGTAGGGCCCTCTAATGTCCCGCGAGTTAGGTTGTCATCCTTTTAACAGCTCACGACGTACGATCCGGGATGGAAAAATCGAGCAAAAGAAGAAAAGTGGCCCTAAACTTATGAAAACGTTCGATTTTAGGCTCCAAAAATAGGCGAAGCCGGTCAGTCTTGCTACGCCTGTCGTAGAGCTCTTGGAGAGCTTTCCAATAGTATGCTGTGCACCGCGTAACTCCTTACGGATAAAAAGTTATGGGTACCGGAGCGACGAAGTCTTGGTCATAAGCCCCACGCACACAGTTTGCGGGCCCAGCCTCTACGTGAAGTAAAGTTGTCTTGCCCAAGGTATCGTGGGATTTGGTAATAGAAATGTGGTTGATAAAGCATCTTGGCAACCCTAACCGGGGCAAAAAAAATTGAAAAGGGGGGTGCAACACGAGGACTACCCAGGGGGTCACCCATCCTAGTACTACTCTCGCCCAAGCACGCTTAACTTCGGAGTTTTGATTGGATCCAGTGCATTAGTGCTGGTATGATCACACACGTCATGTTGAGGTT
Source organism: Ehretia macrophylla (assembly GCA_037974665.1). Lineage (NCBI taxonomy): Eukaryota > Viridiplantae > Streptophyta > Magnoliopsida > Boraginales > Ehretiaceae > Ehretia > Ehretia macrophylla. The sequence goes on along the minus strand of CM075764.1, from coordinate 15,310,129 downwards.
ACAAATCCTTTATGTGTTGACGGTTCACAGTCCTAGCCTAGAGAGATGGCTCATTGAGAAGGCCCAATAGGCTTAACGACAACCCATCCACTTCAACAACGTAGAATCCTCGCAAGACGTGATATCGACGCGTTGTAGGGCCCTCTAATGTCCCGCGAGTAAGGTTGTCATTCTTTTAACAGCTCACGATGTACGATCCGGGACGGAAAAACCGAGTAAAAGAAGAAAAGTGGCTCGAAATTGATGAAAACGTTCGAATTTGGGCTCCAAAAATGGGCGCAGCCGAGCAGGCTTGCTGCCCTCGTCGTAGAGCTCTCAGAGAGCTTTCGAACAGTATACTGTGCGCTGCGTAACTCCTAACGGATAAAAAGTTATGGGAATTGGAGCGACGGAGACCTAGTCACAAGCCCCACACCCCCAGTTTGCGGGCCCATCCTCTACGTGAAACGAAGTTGTCTTGTCCAAGGTACCGTGGGATTCGGTAATAGAAATGTGGTGGATAAAGCATCTTGGCAAGCCTAACCGGGGAGAAAAAAATTGAAAAGTGGGGTGCAACACGAGGACTTCCTAGGGGGTCACCCATCCTATTACTACTCTCGTCCAAGCACGCTTAACTTCGGAGTTTTGATGAGATCCGGCATATTAGAGTTGGTATGATCGCACCCGTCATGTTGGGCGCTTAAATCCCTTATGTGTTGACGGTTCACAGTCCCAGCCCAGAGATATGGCCCATTCAAAAGCCGAATGGGCTTAACGACAACTCATCCACTTCAACAATGCAACATCCTCGCAAGACGTGATATCGTCGCATTATAGAAGCCTCTAATGTCCCGCTAGGTAGGTTGTTGTCCTTTTAACAGCTCACGACGTACGATCCGGGACGAAAAAATAGAGGAAAGTAGAAAAGTGCCTCGAAACTGTAGAAAACATTTGATTTTGGGCTCTGAAAACAGGCGCAGCCTAGCAGGCTTGCTACCTCCGTCGTAGAGTTCTTAGACAGCTTTTCAACGGTATGCTGTGCACCGCGTAACACCTTACGGATCTCAAGTTATGGGCACCGGAGCGACGAAGACCTAGTCACAAGCCGCATGCCCTAAGTATGTGGGCCCAGCCTCTGCGTGAATCGAAGTTGTCTTGCCCAAGGTGCAGTGTGATTCAGTAATAGAAATGTGGTGGATAAAGTATATTGGCAACCCTAACCGGGGCAAAAAAATTGAAAAGGGGGATGCAACACGAGGACTTCCCAGGAGGTCACCCATCCTAGTACTACTCTCGCTCAAGCACGCTTAACTTTGGAGTTCTGATGGGATTCGGTGCATTAGTGTTGGTATGATTGCACCCATCATGTTGAGAGCATAAATCCCTTATGTGTAGACGGTTCACAGTCCCAGCCCAGACAGATGGCCCATTCAAAAAGCCCAATTGGCTTAACGACAACCCATCTGCTTCAACAACGTAGCATCGTCGTAAGACATGATATCGACGCGTTGTAGGGCCCTGTAATATCCCGCGAGTTAGGTTGTCGTCCTTTTAGCAGCTCACGACGTACGATCGGTGATGGAAAAATAGAGCAAAAGAACAAAAGTGGCCCGAAACTAATGGAAACGTTCAATTTTGGGCTCCGAAAATAGGCGTAGCCTAGTAGGTTTGTTACGCCCGTCGTAGAGCTCTCGGAGAGCTTTCCAACGGTATGCTGTGCGCCACGGAACTCCTTGCAGATCTAAAGGTATGGGCACCAGAGCGACGGAGACCTAGTCACAAGCCCCATGCCCTCGATTTTCGAGCCCAGCCTCTACGTGAACCGAAGTTGTCTTGCCCAAGGTGCCGTGGGATTCGGTAATAGAAATGTGGTGGATAAAGCATCTTGTCAAGCCTAACCGGAGCAAAAAAAATTGAAAAGGGGGTGCAACAAGAGGACTTCCCAGGGGGTCACCCATGCTATTACTACTCTTTCCCAAGCACGCTTAACTTTGGAGTTCTGATGAGATCCAGTGCATTAGTGCTGGTATGATTGCACCCGTTATGGTGAGGGCCCAAACCCTTTATATGTTGACGGTTCATAGTCCCAGCCCCGAGAGATGTCCCATTCAAAAGGCCCAATGGGCTTAACGACAACCTATCCGCTTTAACAATGTAGCATCGTCGTAAGACATGATATCGATGCACTGTAGGGCCCTGTAATATCCGCAAGTTAGGTTGTCGTCCTTTTAACAACTCACGACGTATGATCCGGGACAGAAAAATAGAGCAAAAGAAGAAAAGTGGCCTGAAACAAATGAGAACGTTCGATTTTGGGATCCAAAAATAGGCGCAGCCTAGCAGGCTTGCTGCGCCCGTCATAGAGCTCTCGTAGAGCTTTCCAATGGTAAGCTGTGCGCCGCGTAACGCCTTACGGATCTAAAGTTATGGGCACCGGAGTGACGGAGATCTGGTCACAAGCCCCACGCACTCAGTTTGCGGGACCTGCCTCTACGTGAAGCGAAGTTTTCTTGCCCAAGGTGCCGTGGGATTCGGTAATAGAAATACGGAGGATAAAGCATCTTGGCAAGCCTAACCGGGGAAAAAAAATTGAAAAGGGGGGTGCAACATGAGGACTTCCAGGGGGTCACCCATCCTAGTACTACTCTCGTCCAAGCACGTTTGACTTCGGAGTTCTTACGGGATCCGGTGCATTAGTGCTGGTATGATCACACCCGTCATGTTGAGCGCGTAAATCCTTTATTTGTTAACGGTTCACAGTCCCAGCCTAGAGAGATGGCCCATTCAATAGGCCCAATGGGCTTAACGACATCCCATCCACTTCAACAACGTAGCATCGTCGCAAGACGTGATATCGATACTTTGTAGGGCCCTCTAATGTCCCGCGAGTAAGGTTGTCATCCTTTTAACAGCTCACAACGTACGATCGAGGAGGAAAAAATAGAGTAAAAGGAGAAAAGTGGCTTGAAACTGATGACAACATTCGATTTTGGGCTCCCAAAATAGGCGCAGCAGAGCAGGCTTGCTGCCCCTGTTGTAAAGCTCTCAGAGTGCTTTCCAACAGTATACTGTGGGTCACGTAACTCCTCACGGATCAATAGTTATGGGCACCGGAGCGACGGAGACCTGGTCACAAGGCCCACACCCTCGGTTTGCAGGCCTAGCCTCTACTTAAAACGAAGTTGCCTTGCCCAAGGTGCCGTGGGATTCGGTAATAGAAATGTGGTGGATAAAGCATCTTGGCAAGACTAACTAGGGAAGAAAAATTGAAAAGAGGGGTGCAACACGAGGACTCCCCATGAGGTCACCTGTCCTATTACTACTCTCGCCCAAGCACGCATAACTTCGGAGTTCAGATGGGATCCGGTGCATTAGTGCTGGTATGATCGCACCCGACATTTTAAGGGCACAAATCCTTTATGTGTTGACAGTTCACAGTCCCAGCCCTGAGAGATGGTCCATTCAAAGGGCCCAATGGGCTTAACGACAGCCCATCCGCTTCAACAACGCAGCATCCTCGTAAGACGTGATATCGACGCATTGTAGGGCCTTGTAATATCCCTCGAGTTAGGTTGTCGTCCTTTTAACAGCTCACAACATATGATCCGGGATGGAAAAACAGAGAAAAAGAAGAAAAGTGGTTCAAAACTGATGAAAACATTCGATTTTGGGATCCAAAAACAAGCGCTGCATAGCAAGCTTACTGCCACCATCGTAGAGATCTCAGAGAGCTTTCCAACGGTATGCTGTGCGCTGCGGAACTCCTTACTGATCAAAAGTTATGGCCACTGGAGCGACGATGACTTGGTCGTAAGCCCCGTGCCCTCGGTTTGCGGGCCCAGCCTCTACGTGTAGCGAAGTTGTCTTGCCCAAGGTGCCGTGGGATTCGGTAATAGAAATGTGGTGGATAAAGCATCTTAGCAAACCTAACCATGGAAAAAAAAATTGAAAAGGGTAGAGTAACACGAGGACGTCCCAGGGGGTCACCTATCCTAGTACTACTCTTGCCCAAGCACGCTTAACTTTGGAGTTCTGATGAGATCCGGTGCATTAGTGCTAGTATGATCGCAACTGTCATGTAATGCCCAGCCCGAGACCACATTTGCATATTGGTCATATCATACATAAATAAATTATTTCGTATGCTTTTATATTGATTTATGTGCATTTATATTGTTTTAAGAGCATTTATCTTGATTTACATGCATTTCATTGTTTAACGTGCCATTACGTGTTTTAAATGTCATTGGAGGATAATTAAATATTATTGACCTAAACCTAGCAACTAACTAGTTAATATACAACTATAATGGCATGTAATAAATAGCGTTAGGTTGGAGGGCAAGGTGGTCATTGGGCATGTCAAATAATATATCACCTAACAACACTATTCTCTCCCACTCAAAACACACACCACACAGTCAAACATACACAAATCTCTGCACATACACTTATACACTTTCTCACACGATCAAGGAGGGAGAAGAAGAAGGAAAAGAGGAAGAAGAAAAGGAGAAGCAGCCATTGTTAACCATTTTGGAAGCTAGACTTTCATCCTACAACCTTGAACTAGCATTTCTCTTGCATTGTTGAGGTGAGGGAATCTTTCATAAATGGTTTTAAAATGATACATTCAAGTTTATTAATGTTCGTTGGTGTTTAAATTGCTTTAGCTTGCTTATCGAAGCTTGGATGATGAAAATTTGTGTATATGTGTTGTAGATCTAAGAATTAAAAATGTATGTTGGGTGTTGTGGTTTGTTGAGGAGAGGTGATTTGGGTGGAGTTGGAACCCTTATATGATGCTCATAAACTATATTGAAGATGCTTGGTTGATGGTAGGAGGTTGTGGGGATTGTTTGGATGATTTTTGTCGAAAATATGTTTTTCCCGTCCAACTATCCAGGCATCACAGCCCCTATCCAGTCGCTCGAATAGAGGTCTCAACGTCGTCAGAAAGCTTCGATCCGAGTGTTACTTGCTTTTTCCCGGCTCCCGGACAAAGCCCCCAACTCCCGTATGTTTGACAACTCTATGTAGTGATTTTCCGAAGGCCATATCTCATTTGTTTCAACTCCGAATCGCATTCCGTTTGATTCTAGAGTTTTCTACTTTTGATAAGTTTCGATTATAGATTGAAATTCGATTAATTGAAGTTTGGGAAATTAGTCAAATGTACCTCCTAATTTAGGCTATTTTAAATAAGATGAGTTTGCTTCATAGCTTCACTTGTGCTTGATTTTATTGTCGATTTGAGTTGTTTTAAGGTATCCTTACACCCTTCTTTAGTATATGACCATGTTGAGTTCTTCTACATGGTATGGATATGGTCAAGCATGGTGGGTATTGGTTTAATGATTGTCTAAACGATGCACCCTAATTGCTACATATGCGTGATCATTATATGTTTGCTTGATATGCCATTGATAATTGTAATGCATTGAGTAATATATGCGCGGCGGTTATAACCATTGTTAATGGAGGTAGTGACGGGACCTCCGGTTTTGTCGGTATATCCTGACCTTCCCATTGTTAATAGAGGAAGTGATGGGATCTCCGGATTTGCCGGTATATCTCGATCCTCTCATTATTGATTGAAGGCTTGTGGTAAGAATATTTTTGCTTGGATATGTGCATGTCATGTTTTATCAACTGTTTGTGAAAATGATAAAACCTTTACGAAAACCTTTCTCGTTCACCCTCATTGAGCTATACGTGATGATCTAGTTCACCCCTCTTTTCACATTCCAGGTGAGGTTGAGCCTGAGCAGGCCACTCAAGATGATGACGGAACTCCTTGGTGTGATCCCGAGGACTTCTGCTTTATATGATCACTACATGTTGATGTAATTGAAATGTAAATGATGTATAAATTATTCTTTTGGACAACTTCAATGTAACTAAATACTTACATTCTTTTGAGACCTAGATACCTGAATGTTGGCTATATCTTATGTATGGACAGGTGATTCGAGGTCTTGTACATATGGAACTAATTATGGTTTCCTTTTCTAAGGCCGATGACTTGGTTGACTTTTGAACTCTGATGGAATATAAGAAAGGGATGTACAGGTTGTTAAGCTTTCAATTTACAGATTTACGATTATGATTGTCGCGTTTCAGCCTTATTCTTTGCAGGAATACGGGTCGGGGCGTTACAAATATAAGTGGTATCAGAGCTAGCCTTAGTTAGTATAGAGATAGCTTGTGCTAGCGTAGTCCGGGTTTTGAACCCCTGGTTAGTGGGTAGGAGAATTGGGGTGAGAACATGTTGTAACACCTCTAGGAACTAAATTGCTTATGTGAACTTATGTGCTTAACATGTTATACTTGTTTCTTGCTTGTGTGTAACCTATGTGTTAGGAGCATTGTTAGTACATACATTCACATCTCATATCATGCATAGAGAACATATAACTATAAGTGGTATTTGTTCTATAGCTATAGATGGCAGGATGTAATACTCGCAATAACCCTGGACCTCAAGAGACCTGGGGCGCAAATCAAGCTAATCCCGATATAGCAATGTTCAATTTGATGGCAACTTCCATCGATCGGATGAGTAGGGCTATGGAACAACAAGCAGAAACTGCAGCAGCTACAGCAGTAGTAGGTAATAATAATAATAACAACAACAATCATGGTGCTGGTAGCAGTGGTGGAAATGGAGGTAATAGGGAAGGTGATAACCTCAAGGATTTCTTGTTCTATAGCCCTCCGAAGTTCAGGGGCCAGCCGAATAGTGAAGAGGCAGAGTATTGGCTATCATGGATGGAGAAGATCTATGATGCATAGGTTTATGTAGATGAGAAAAAGATTACCTATGTAGTTTTTTAGATGGAAGGCGATGCTGAAATATGGTGGGATGCAGTGAGAGATCAATGGGAGGCACAATATACTCCCTTTACATGGAGGAACTTTGTTAGAGTGTTCAAGAGTAAGTACCTATCTAAGGCTTCCCGGGACAGGAGGATTAAGGAGTTTATGTACTTGAAGCAAGGGAGCATGATGGTGGCTGAGTATGGGGCAAAATTTGATAGCCTCTTCCAATATGCACCGCATATGGTCCAGACCCCGACCACCAAGATATGGAAATTTAAACAAGGGTTGAGACTCAAGATTCAAGATGGGCTGGCAGTAGCAGAGTTCGACACTTATGATGCTATCTTTGTAGCTACATCGAGGGTTGAGGAGATGAAACTAGCGATGAGGGTTGGTCTAGCTCAGCTGAACAAGAGGCCCTTTCAAACGCAGGGTAAATCCAGAGCATTCCAGATTCAGAACCCCCAAGCCCAAGGATAAGTAAGACCAGCTGCTCCTAGATCACAGCCTAATGCCCCAACCAATCAACCCACTCGTGGTACAACAGGTGCTACTACTACTACTCAGGGTGCCCTTGTGCAACTATTGCAAAAAGAGGGGGCATGTGGAAGCCCAATGTTGGAAGAAACTGGGCACATGTTTGGCTTGCGGAAGTGATAAGCTCCAGGCTAGGGATTGCCCGAGGTGGCAGAACAAGGGAGTACAGAATCCGCCTGCAAGAAATACCCCAGGTCAAAGAATTCAAGCTCGAGCTTATGCCATGGATCAAGAAGTAATCCCAGATGATGCCGCTATTGTTGAAGGTACCTTCCTGATTCAAAATCAATTGGTTAAGGTTCTTATTAATACTGGAGCTACGCATTCATTCATAACTCCCAAATGTGCATACTGCACTAAGTTGCCAGTTGAAAACTTGCCATATCATGTAGAAGTTAGCACACCAATGGGTCCCAAATATGCTACTAGATTGGCATGTAAAGCATGTAAGATACAGATTGGGAATTGGGAATTTTTGGCCGATCTCATAGTGTTTATCTTCCGAGACTATGAGGTTATTTTGGGAATGGACTGGCTATCACGGCATCATGCATGATTAGATTGTCGGACCAAGGTTATTGAGTTCTGAGTACCTGGACAACCTGTACTTAAGGTGAAGGGAGAATGTGACTTGTCGGGAAAGGCTGTGATATCCTCAATCAAAGCTGTGAAATAAATGAGGAAAGGTTACAATGGATATTTGGCTTACTTAATCAACAAGCCAATGGATCAAGTTAAGTTAGCGGAAGTGCTAGTGGTTAGGGAATATAGAGATGTATTTATGGAAGAGTTATTGGGGGTGCCACCTGCAAGGGAAATTGAGTTTGTGATTGCGACACTAACAGGTACACATCCGATCTCTAAGGCTTCGTACTGTATGGCTCCGGCTGAATTGCCAGAGTTAAAGGTTCAACTACAAGGTTTGCTAGAGAAGGGATTTATTCAGCCTAGTTCATCTCCATGGGGTGCACCAGTTTTATTTGTGAAGAAGGATGGAACTTTGAGATTGTACATCGATTACAGGGGGTTGAACCAAGTGACAATAAAAAACAAGTACCCTTTACCATTGATTGATGAATTGTTTGATCAACTTCAAGGAGCCGAGGTTTATTCAAAATTTGACTTAAGGCAGGGATATTATCAACTCCGTATCAAACGGGAGGATGTATCTAAGTCAGTTTTTAGAATAAGGTACGGACATTATGAGTTTGTTGTAATGTCATTTGGATTAACAAATGCTCTTACCGCTTTTATGGACTTGATGCACAGAGTGTTTCAACCGTATTTGGACCAGTTTGTGGTGATTTTTATAGATGATATCTTGGTGTATTCGAAGACCGAGGAGGAACATGAAAGGCATTTGCGTTTGGTGTTGCAGAAGTTGAAGGAGCACCAATTGTTTGCCAAGTTCAGCAAATGTGCGTTTTGGCTCAAACAAGTAGCCTTCTTGGGTCATGTGATATCACAAGAAGGGATTGTTGTGGATCCTTCGAAGATTGATGTTGTGCAATCATAGAAGATACCGAAGAATGTCATCGAGGTACGTAGTTTTCTCAGTTTGGCGGGATACTATAGGAGATTTGTAAAGGATTTCTCCAAGCTTGCGGAGCTGCTCACAAGGCTCACACAGAAGAAGATTAGTTTTGTGTGGGATGATAAATGTGAAAATAGTTTCCAGGAGTTGAAGAAGAGATTGACAACTGCTCCTGTATTGGCATTGCCCGAATGAAGTCAAGGGTTTGTTATTTATAGTGATGCCTTGAAGGAAGGATTGGGATGTGTGTTGATGCAAAACAATTAAGTCATAGCTTATGCATCACGAAAGTTGAAGCCTTATGAGCCAAATTATCCTATGCATGACTTAGAGCTCGTAGCTATTGTGTTTGCCTTGAAAAAGTAGAGGAATTACTTGTGGGGAAGTAAGTTCGAGATATTCACCGACCACAAGAGTTTGAGATATCTCTTATCTCAAAAGGAGTTGAACATGCATCAGAGAAGGTGGATGGAACTTTTGGATGACTACAATTGCTCTACAAATTATGTGCCTGGAAAGGCAAATGTGGTGGCGGATGCATTAAGCCGGAAGGCGAGTTTGGCAAGGTTGGAGATCAAGGAACCTACATTGTTGTCCTAGATCCGAGAGTTACAACAGCAGGATCCTCAGTTCAAAAGCTAAAAGACAGCAATCCAGATTTCAAGTTGCATGAAGATGGGTTGTGGAAGTTCAAGAACAGGATTTGTGTGCCAAATAATCCAGAGTTGAGAAAGAAGGTCCTTGAATAAGCTCATCATGCTAGGTACACAATTCACCCGGGGGTACAAAGATGTATCGAGACCTAAGACAACACTATTGGTGGAACAACATGAAGCGGGAGATTGCGGAGTTTGTGTCTTGATGCTTGACATGTCAACGGGTGAAGGCAGAACATCAAAGACCTGTGGGACTACTACAGCCTTTGGAAATTCCACAATGGAAATGGGTGCATGTGACCATGCATTTCGTCATGGAGTTGCCGAGGACTCCTTGGGGAAATGATGTAGTTTGGGTCATTGTGGATAGGTTGACAAAGACCGCTCATTTCATTGCAATGAACAAGATAGATAGTGTAAAGAAATTAGATGAATTATATATGGCTAACATTGTGAAATTACATGGAGTGCCAGCTAGTATTATGTCTGACAGAGATCCAAGGTTCATATCTCAGTTCTGGCAAAAATTGCAAGAAACCTTGGGGATGAAATTGAAGCTCAGTACAGCGTATCACCCACAAACCAACGGACAATCGGAGAGGACCATCCAAATTTTGGAAGACATGTTAAGGGCGAGTGCATTGGATTTTGGAGGTTCATGGGAAAAACATTTATCTTTGGTGGAATTGGCCTATAATAACAGTTACCAGGCAACAATTGGCATGGCACCGTATGAGGCTCCATATGGACGAAAGTGAAGGTCGCCGTTGTATTGGGATGAAGTCAGTGAGATGAAGATGATTGATCCTACTTTATTGCCAGAATTAATAGAGAAGATTGAGAAGGTGCAGTTGATTAGGAAGAGAATGCTCACAGCCCAAAGTAGACAAAAGAACTATGCCGACAAGCGGAGGCAAGACTTAGAATTTGCGGTTGGTGACCGAGTGTTCTTGAAGTTGTCACCCCGAAAAGGATTGATCAGGCACGGGAAAGGAGGAAAATTAAGCCCGAGGTATGTAGGGCCATTTGAAGTTGTGGAGCGAATTGAAAAGTTGGCGTATCGGTTGGATCTACCACCAAATCTCTCCAACATTCACAATGTGTTTCATGTTTCAATGTTGAGGAAGTACCATCCCGATCCCTCCCACATTCTGGAACTAGAACCGTTGGAACTTCAGGAGAACTTATCCTACGAGGAGAAACCTTTGCGAATTCTAGATGAGCAAGACCGGGAGTTGCACAACAAGAGTATTCCCATGGTAAAGGTACTTTGGAATAACCATGGAGTTGAGGATGCAACTTGGGAAAGGCGTGACCAGATGGAGCAACAATACTCGTTCTTGTTTGCGAGGTAAATAGGGAATTGCGATGGCACAATTTTTTTTTAAGGAGGGGAGATTGTAAAGCCCAACCGGAGACCACATATGCATATAGGTCATATCATACCTAAATAAATTATTTTGTATGCTTTTTTATTGATTTATGTGCATTTATATTGTTTGAAGAGCATTTATCTTGATTTACGTGCATTTCATTGCTTAACGTGCCATTACGTGTTTTAAATGTCGTAGGAGGATAATTAAATATTATTGAACTAAACCTAGCAACTAACTAGTTAATATACAACTATAATGGCACGAAATAAATAGCATTAAGTTGGAGGGCAAGGTGGCCATTAGGCATGTCAAATAATATATCACCTGACAACATTATTCTCTCCCACTCAAAACACACACCACATGCTCAAACACACACACTCACACACTCACTCACACGATCAAGGAGGGAGAAGAAGAAGGAAAAGAGGAAGAAGAAAAGGAGAAGCAGCCATTGTTAACCATTTTTGAAGCTAGACTTTCATCCTACAACCTTGAACTAGCATTTCTCTTGCATTGTTGAGGTGAGGGAATTTTTCATAAATGGTTTTAAAATGATGCATTCAAATTTATTAATGTCCATTGGTGTTTAAATTTCTTTAGCTTCCTTATCTAAGCTTGGATGATGAAAATTTGTGTATATGTGTTGTAGATCTAAGAATTGAAAATGTATGTTGGGTGTTGTGGTTTCTTGAGGAGAGGTGATTTGGGTGGAGTTGGAACCCTTATATGATGCTCATAAATTATATTGAAGATGCTTGGTTGATGGTAGGAGGTTGTGGAGATTGTTTGGATGATTTTTGTAGAAAATATGTTTTTCCCATCCAGCTATCCAGGCATTACAGCCCCTATCCAGTCGCCAGGATAGAGGCCTCAATGCCCGGCAAAAAGCTTTGATTCGGGCATTACTTGCTTGTTCCGGGCACCCGGACAAAGGCCCCAATGCTCAGATGTTTGACAACTCTGCGCAACGATTTTTATAAGGCCATATCTCATTCGTTTCAACTCCGAATCGCATTCCGTTTGATTCTAGAGTTATCTAATTTTGATAAGTTTCGATTATAGACTAAAATTAGATTAATTGGAGTTTGGGAAATTAGTCAAATGTACCTCCTAATTTAGGCTATTGCAAATAAGATGAGTTTGCTTCATAGCTTCACTTGTGCTTGATTTTATTGTCGATTTGAGTTGTTTTAAGGTATCCTTACACTCTTCTTTAGTATATGCCCATGTTGAGTTCTTCAACATGGTATGGATATGGTCAAGCATGGTAGGTATTGGTTTCATGATTGTCTAAACGATGCACCTTAATTGCTACATATGCATGATCATTATATGTTTGCTTGATATGCCATTGATAATTGTAATGCATTGAGTAATATATGCACGGCGGTTATAACCATTGTCAATGGAGGGAGTAACGGGACCTCCGGTTTTATCGGTATATCCCAACCCTCCCATTGTTAATAGAGGAAGTGACGGGACCTTCGGATTTGCCGATATATCTCGACCCTCACATTATTGATTGAAGGCTTGTGGTAAGAATATTTTTGCTCGGATATGTGCATGTCATGTTTTATCAACTGTTTGTGAAAATGATAAAACCTTTACGAAAACCTTTCTCGTTCACCCTCATTGAGCTATACGTGATGATCTAGCTCACCCCTCTTTTCACATTCCAGGGGAGGTTGAGCCTGAGCAGGCCACTCAAGAGGATGACGGAACTCCTTGGTGGGATCCCGAGGACTTCTGCGTTATGTGATCACTAGATGTTGATGTAATTGGAATGTAAATGATGTATAAATTATTCTTTTGGACAACTTCAATGTAACTAAATACTTACATTCTTTTGAGACCTAGATACCTAAATGTTGGCTAGATCTTATGTATGGACAAGTGATTCAAGGTCTTGTGCATATGTAACTAATTATGGTTTCCTTTTCTAAGGCCGATGACTTGGTTGACTTTTGAACTCTGATGGAATATAAGAAAGGGATGTACAGGTTGTTAAGCTTCAATTTACAAAATTACGATTATGATTGTCGCATTCCGGTCTTAGCCTTTGCAGTAAAACAGGTCGGGGTGTTACACGTCATGTTGAGCGCATAAATCCCTTACGTGTTGACGGTTCATAGTCCCAGCCTAGAGAGATGGCCCATTCAAAAGGCCCAATGGGCTTAACGATAACCCATCCACTTCAACAATGCAGCATCCTCGCAAGACGTGATATCGACGCATTGTAGGGCCTTCTAATGTCCTGCGAGTTAGGTTGCTGTACTTTTAACAGCTCACGACGTACGATCTAGGATAGAAAAATTGAGCAAAAGAAGAAAAATGGCCTGAAACTGATAAAAATGTTCGATTTTAGGGTCCAAAAATGGGCGTAGCCAAGTAGGCTTGCTACCCCCATTGTAGAGCTCTCGGAAAGCTTTCCAATGGTATGTTGTACGCCGCATAACTCCTTACGGATCAAAAGTTATGGGCACCGGAGCGACGGAGACCTGGTCACAAGCCCAACGCCCTCGGTTTGCGAGCCCAACCTCTACGTGAAGCGAAGTTGTCTTGCCCAAGTTGCCGTGGGATTCGGTAATAGAAATGTGGTGGATAAAACATCTTGGAAACCCTAACCGGGGAAAAAAAATTGAAAAGGTAGGTGCAACACGAGGACTTCCCAAAGGGTCACCCATCTTACTATTCTCGCCCAAGCATGCTTAACTTCGGAGTTTTGATGGGATCCGGTGCATTAGTGCTGGTATGATTGCACCCTTCATGTTGAGGGCACAAATCCTTTATGTGTTGACTGTACACAGTCCCAGCCTAGAGAGATGGTCTATTCAAAAGGCCCAATGGGCTTAATGATAACCCATCCGCTTCAACAACATAGCATCCTTGCAAGACGTGATATAGACGTGTTGTAGGGCCTTCTAATCTCCCGCGAGTTAGGTTGTCTTCCTTTTAACAGCTCACGACGTACGATCCCGGACAGAAAAATCGAGCAAAAGAAGAAAAGTAGCCTGAAACTGATGAAAACGTTCTATTTTGGGCCCCAAAAATGGGCCTAGCCAAGTAGGCTTGCTACCCCCATTGTAGAGCTCTCGGAGAGCTTTCCAACGGTTTGTTGTACGCCGCATAACTCTTAACGGATCAAAAGTGATAGGCACCGGAGCGACGGAGACCTGGTGATAAGCCCAACGCCCTCGGTTTGCGAGTCCAACCTCTATGTGAAGCGAAGTTGTCTTGCCCAAGGTGCCGTGGGATTCGGTAATAGAAATGTGGTGGATAAAACATCTTGGCAACTCTAATTGGGGAAAAAAAATTGAAAAGGTGGGTGCAACACGAGGACTTCCCAAGGGTCACCCATCCTACTACTATTCTCGCCCAAGCATGCTTAACTTCGGAGTTCTGATGGGATCCGATGCATTAGTGCTAGTATGATCGTACCCTTCATGTTGAAGGCATAAATCATTTGTGTTGACCGTACACAGTCCCAGCCTAGAGGGATGGTCTATTCAAAAGGCCCAATGGGCTTAACAATAACCCATCCGCTTCAACAACATAGCTTCCACGCAAGATGTGATATAGACGTGTCGTAGGGCCCTCTAATGTCCCGCGAGTTAGGTTGTCGTCCTTTTAACAGCTCACGACATACGATCCTGGACAGAAAAATAGAGGAAAAGAAGAAAAGTAGCCCGAAACTAATGAAAATGTTCGATTTTGGGCTCAAAAAACTGGCGCAGCAGCGAAAGCTTGCTGCCCCGTCGTAGAGCTCTCAGAGAGCTTTCTAACAGTATGATGTGCATCGCGTAACTCCTTACGGATCAAAAGTTATGGGCACCGGAGCGACGGAGACCTGGTCACAAGCCCCACGCCCTCGGTTTGCGGGCCCAGCCTCTACGTGAAGCGAAGTTGTCTTGCCCAAGGTGCCGTGGGATTCGGTAATAGAAATATGGTGGATAAAGCATCTTGGCAAGCCTAACCGGGGAAAAAAAATTGAAAAGGGGGGTGCAACACGAGGACTTCCCAGGGGGTCACCCATCCTAGTACTACTCTCGCCCAAGCACGCTTAACTTCGGAGTTCTGATGGGATACGGTGCATTAGTGCTGGTATGATCGCACCCGTCACGTTAAGCGTATAAATGCCTTATGTGTTGACTGTTCACATTCCCAGCCTAGAGAGATTGCCCATTCAAAAGGCCCAATGGGCTTAACAATAACTCATCCGCTTCAACAATGAAGCATCCTCACAGGACGTGATATCGACGCATTGTAGGGCCCTCTAATGTCCCGCGAGTTAGGTTGTCATCCATTTAACAGCTCACGACGTACGATCCGCGACGGAAAAATAGATCAAAAGTAGAAAAGTGGCCCGGACTAATGAAAACGTTTGATTTTGAGCTCCGAAAATAGGTGCAGCAGAGCAAGCTTGTAGCCTTCGTCGTAGAGCACTCGGAGAGCTTTCCAACGGTATGCTGTGCACCGCGTAACTCCTTACAGATCAAAAGTTATGGGCACCGGAGCGACAGAGACCTGGTCATAAGCACCACGCCCTCGATATATGGGCCCAGCCTCTAAGTGAAGCGAAGTTGTCTTGCCCAAGGTGCCTTGGGATTCGGTAATAGAAATGTCGTGGATAAAGGTTCTTGGCAACCCAAATCGGGGCAAGAAAAATTGAAAAGAGGGGTGCAACACGAGGAGTTCCCAAGGGGTCACCCATCCTAGTACTACTCTCATCCAAGCACGCTTAACTTCGGAGTTCTGATGCGATCCGGTGCATTAGTGCTGGTATGAACGCACCATGTTGAGGGCACAAATCCTTTATGTGTTGATGGTTCACAGTCCTAGCCTAGAGAGATGGCCCATTCAAAAGGCCCAATGGGCTTAACGACAACGCATCCACTTCAACAATGCAGCATCCTCGCAAGACGTGATATCAACGCGTTGTAGGGCCCTCTAATCTCCCGCGAGTTAGGTTGTCGTCCTTTTAATAGCTCACGACGTACAATCCGGGAGGAAAAAACTGAGCAAAAGATGAAAAGTGGCTTGAAACTGATGAAAAGGTTCAATTTTGGGCTCCAAAAACTGGCGCAGCCAAGCAGGCTTGCTACCCCCGTCGTAGAGCTCTCGGAGAGCTTTACAACGGTATGCTGTGTGCCGTGTAACTCCTTACGGATTAAAAGTTATGGGCATCGGAGCGACGAATACTAATCACCAGGGCCACGCCCTCGGTTTGCGGACCTAGCCTCTACATGAAATGAAGTTGTCTTGCCCAAGCAGCCGTGGGATTCGGTAACAGAAATGGGGTGGATAAAGCATCTTGGCAAGCCTAACCAGGGAAAAACAAATTGAGAAGGGGGGTGCAACATGAGGACTTCCCATGTGGTCACCCATCCTAGTACTACTCTCGCCCAAGCACGCTTAACTTCGGAGTTCTGATGGGATCCGGTGCATTAGTGCTGGTATGATTGCACCCGTCATGTTGAGCGCATAAATCCCTTATGTGTTGATGGTTCACAGTCCCAGCCTAGATAGATGGCCCATTCCAAAGGCCCAATGGGCTTAACAACAACCCATCCACTTCAACAACGCAGCATCCTCGCAAGACGTGAAATCGACGCGTTGTAGGGCCCTCTAATGTCCCATGAGTTAAGTTGTCGTCCTTTTAACAATTCACGATGTACAATCCGAGAAGAAAAAACAGAGCAAAAGTAAAAAGTGGCCCAAAACTGATAATAACGTTCAAATTTCGGATCTGAAAACAAATGCAGCCTAGTAGGCTTGCTACCTCCGTCGTAGAGCTTTCGGAGAGCTTTCCAACGGTATGCTGTGTGCCGCGTAATTCCTTACGGATCTAAAGTTATGGGAACCGGAGCGACGGAGACCTAGTCACAAGCCCCGTGCCCTCGGTTTGCGGGCTTAGCCTCTACGTGAAGTGAAGTTGTCTTGCCCAAGGTGCCGTGGGATTCGCTAATAGAAATGTTGTGGATAAAGTATCTTGGCAACCCTAACCGGGGCAAAAAAATTTGAAAAGGGTGGTACAACATGAGGACTTCCCAGGGGTTCACCTATTCGAGTACTATGGGATCTATTGCATTAGTGCTGGTATGATCGCACCAGTCATGTTGAGGCCATAAATCCTTTATGTGTTGACAGTTCACAGTCATGGCCTAGAGCGATGGCCCATTAAAAAGGCCTAATGGGCTTAATGACAACCCATCCGCTTCAACAACGTAGCATCATCGTAAGATGTGATATCGACGTGTTGTAGGGCCTTGTAATATCCCGCGAGTTAGGTAGTCGTCCTTTTAACAGCTCACGACATACGATCCAGGATGGAAAAAATGCAAAAGAAGAAAAATTGCTCGAAACTGATGAAAATGTTCAATTTTGGGCTCCGAAAATAGGCGAAGCCTAGTAGGTTTGATGTCTCCGTCGTAGAGCTCTCGGAGAGCTTTCCAACAATATGCTGTGCGCCTCGTAACTCCTTACGGATCTAAAGTCATAGGCACCGGTATGACGGAGACCTGGTCACAAGCACCACGCCCTCGGTTTGCGGGCCCAGCCACTACGTGAAGCGAACTTGTCCTGCCCAAGGTGTTGCGGGATTCGGTAATAGAAATGTGGTGGATAAAGCATCTTGGCAAGCCTAACCAGGGCAAAAAAAATTGAAAAAGGGAGGTGCAACACGAGGACTTCCCAGGGGGTCACCCATCCTAGCACTACTCTCGCCGAAGCACGCTTAACTTCGGAGTTCTGATGGGATCTGGTGCACTAGTGCTGGTATGATTGCAACCGTAATGTTGAGCGCATAAATCCCTTATGTGTTGATGGTTCATAGTCTCAGCCTAGAGAGATGGCCCATTCAAAAGGCCCAATGGGCTTAACGACATCCCATCCGCTTCAACAACGCAGCATCTTTGCAATACGTGATATCGACGCATTGTAGGGCCCTCTAATGTACCGCGAGTTAGGAGGTCGTCTTTTTCGCAGCTCACGACGTACGATCTGGGACGGAAAAATCTAGCAAAACAAGAAATGTGGCCCAAAACTGATGAAAACGATCGATTTTGGGCTCCAAAAATGGGTGCAGCGAAGCAAGCTTGCTGCCCCCCTCATAGAGCTCTCGGAGAGATTTCCGACGGTATGTTGTGCGCCGCGTAACTCCTTATAGATAAAAATTTATGGGCACCTAAGAGACGGAGACCTAGTCACAAGCCCCACGCCCTCGGTTTGCAGGCACAGCCTATACGTGAAACGAAGTTGTCTTGCCTATGGTGCCGTGGGATTCGATAATAGAAATGTGGTGGACAAAGCATCTTGGCAGGCTTAACCGTGGAAAAAAAATTGAAAAGGTGGGTGCAACACGAGGACTTCCCAAGGGGTCACCCTTCCTACTACTATTATCACCCAAGCATGCTTAACTTCGGAGTTCTTATGGGATCTGGAGCATTAGTGCTGGTATGATTGCACCCATCATGTTGAGGGCATAAATCCCTTATGTGTTGACGGTTCACAGTCCTAGCCCAGAGATATGGCTCATTCAAAAGGCCCAAGGGGCTTAATGAAAACTCATCCACTTCGACAACGTAGCTTCCTCGCAAGACGTGATATCGAGGCATTGTAGGGCCCTCCAATGTCCGGCGAGCTAGGTTCTCATCCTTTTAACAGCTCACGACGTATGATCCGAGACAGAAAAATAATGAAAAAGCTGAAAAGTGGCCCAAAACTGATGAAACGTTCGCTTTTGGGCACCAAAAACTGGCGATGCCGAGCAAGCTTGATGGCCACATCGTAGAGCTCTCGGAGATCTTTCCAACGGTATACTTTGAGCTGTGTAACTCCTGACAGATCAACAGTTATGGGCACCGGAGCGACGGAGACTTGGTTATAAGGCCCACACCCTCGGTTTGTGGGCCCAGCCTCTACGTGAAATGAAGTTGTCTTGCCCAAGGTACCGTAGGATTCGGTAATAGAAATGTGGTGGATAAAGCATCTTGGCAAGCCTAACTAAAGGAAAAAAATGAAAAGGGGGGTACAACATGAGGACTTCCCAGGGGGTCACCCATCCTATTACTACACTCGCCCAAGCATGCTTAACTTCGGAATTCTGATGGGATCCAGTGCATTAGTGCTGGTATGATCACACCCGTCATGTTGAGCGCATAAATCCCTTATGTGTTGATGGTTCACAGTCCCAGCCCAAAGAGATGTCCCATTCAAAAGGCACAATGGGCTTAACGATAACCCATCCGCTTCAACAACGCAGCATCCTCACAAGACATGATATCATCATGTTGTAGGGCCCTCTAATGTCCTGCAAGTTAGGTTGTCGACCTTTTAACAACTTACGACGTACGATCCGGGACCGAAAAATCAAGCAAAAGAAGAAAAGTAGCCCGAAACTGATGAAAACGTTCTATTTTGGGCCCCAAAAACTGGCGAAGCCGAGCAAGCTTGCTGCCCCAGTCGTAGAGCTCTCAGAGAGATTTCCAACGGTATACTGTGGGCTGTGTAACTCCTCACGAATCAAAAGTTATGCGCACCGAAGCAACGGAGACCTGGTCACAAGCCCCACGCCCTCGGTTTGCGGGCCTAACCTCTACGTGAAACGAAGTTGTCTTGCCCAAGGTGCCGGGGGATTCAGTAATAGAAATGTGGTGGATAAAGCATCTTGGCAAGCCTAACTAGGGAAAAAAATTGAAAAAAGGGGTGCAACACGAGGACTTCCCAGGGGGTCACCCATTCTATTACTGCATTCGCCCAAGCACGCTTAACTTCAGAGTTCTGATTGGATCCAGTGCATTAGTGCTGGTATGATCACACCCGTCATGTTGAGCGCATAAATCCCTTATGTGTTGACGGTTCACAGTCCTAGCCCAGAGAGATGTCCCATTCAAAAGGCGCAATTGGCTTAACGACAACTGATCAGCTTCAACAACGCAGCATCCTCGCAAGACGTGATATCATCGCGTTGTGGGGCCCTCTAATGTCCTACAAGTTAGGTTATCGTCCTTTTAACAGCTCACGACGTACGATCCGAAATGCAAAAATAGAGCAAAAGAAGAAAAGTAGCCCGAAACTGATGAAAACGTTCGATTTTGGGATCCAAAAATAGGCACAGCTTAGTAGGCTTGCTGCCTCCGTTGTAGAGCTGTCAGAGCGCTTTCCAACAATATGTTGTACACTGCGTAACTCCTTACGCATCTAAAGTTATGGGCACCGAAGCGATGGAGACCTGGTCATAAGTCCCACGCCCTCGGTTTGCTGGCCCAACTTCTACGTGAAGAGAAGTTTTCTTGCACTAGGTGCCGTGGGATTCGGTAATAGAAATGTTGTGGATGAAGTATCTTGGCAACCGAAACCGGGGCAAAAAAAAATTCAAAAGTGGGGTGCAACATGAAGACTTCCCAGGGAGTCACCCATCCTAGTACTACTCTTGCCCAAGCACGCTTAACTTCAGAGTTCTGATAGGTTCCAGTGCATTAAAGTTGGTATGATCGCACCCATCAAGTTGAGGGCACAAATCCTTTACGTGTTGATGGTTCACAGTCCCAGCCCAGAGAGATGGCCCATTCAAAAGAGCCAATGGGCTTAACGACAACCCATTCGCTTCAACAACGTAGCATCCTCGTAAGACATTATATCGACGCGTTGTAGGGCCCTGTCATATCTTGCGAGTTAGGTTGTTGTCCTTTTCACAGCTCACGATGTTCAATCCGGGACCGAAAAAAAGAGCAAAAGAAGAAAAGTAGCCCAAAACTGATGAAAACGTTTTATTTTGGGCTCCAAAAACAAGCGCAGCCGAGCAAGATTGCTGCCCCTATCGTAGAGCTCTCGGAGTACTTTCCAACGGTTTGCTGTACGCCATGTAACTCCTTACGAATCAAAAGTTATGTGCACCAGAGCGACGGAGACCTGGGCACAAGCCCCACTCCCTCGGTTTATGGGCCCAGCCTCTACGTGTACCGAAGTTGTCTTGCCCATGGTGACGTGGGATTCGGTAATAGAAATTTGCTGGATAAAGCATCTTGGCAAGCCTAATCGAGAAAAAAAATTGAAAATGGGCGTACAACACGAGGACTTCCCAAGGGGTCACCTATCCTAGTACTACTCTCGCCCAAGCATGCTTAACTTCGGAGTTCTTATGGGATCCGGTGCATTGGTGCTAGTATGATCGCATATGTCTTGTTGAGCGCATAAATCCCTTATGTGTTGACGGTTCATAGTCCCAGCCCAGAGAGATAGCCCATTCAAAAGGCCCAATGTGTTTAACAACAACCCATCCACTTCAACAACGAAACATCCTCGCAAGACGTGATATTTATGCGTTGTAGGACCCTCTAATGTGCCGCTAGTTGTGTTGTCGTCCTTTTAATAGCTCACGACGTACGATCTGGCACAAAAAAATAGGTGCAACCGAGCAAGCTTGTTTTCCCCCTCGTAGAGCTCTCGAAGAGCTTTCCAACGGTATGTGGTGCGCTGCGTAACCCCTTACAGATCAAAAGTTATGGGCACCGAAGAGAAGGAGACCTGGTCACAAGCCCCACGCCCTCAGTTTGCAATCCCAGCCTATACGTGAAACGAAGTTGTCTTGCCCATGGTGCCGTGGGATTCGGTAATAGAAATGTGGTGCATAAAGTATCTTGGCAAGCTTAACCGGGGAAAAAAAATTGAAAAGGGGGGTGCAACATGAGGACTTCCCAGGGGGTCATCCATCCTAGTACTACCATCGCCCAAGCATTGCTTAACTTCGGAGTTCTGATGTGATCCGGTGCATTTGTTCTGGTATGGTCGCACCCGTCATGTTAACCGCATAAATCCCTTATGTGTTGACGGTTCACAGTCTCAGCCTAGAAAGATGGCCCATTCAAAAGGTCCAATGAGCTTAACGACAACCCATTCGCTTCAACAACGCAGCATCCTGGCAATACGTGATATCTTCGCATTGTAGGGCCCTCTAATGTCCTGCGAGTTAGGCTGTCATCCTTTTAACAGCTCACGACGTACGATTTGGGATGAAAAAATCCAGCAAAACAAGAAAAGTGGCCCGAAACTGATGAAAACGATCAATTTTGGGCTCCAAAAATGGGTGCTGCCGGGCAAGCATGCTGCCCCCCTCGTAGAGCTCTCGGAAAGCTTTCCAACGGTATATTGTGCACCACGTAATTCCTTACAGATCAAAAGTTATGGGCACCGGAGAGACGGAGACCTGGTCTGTCACGCCCAAACCAGGCCTATAAGGTTAGACTAGGGTGTTATCTAAACATTCAGGTCATATCACATGCTTAATCGTTTATGGAGATTTAACACTTAATGTTTTGGCCTAAACTCCAAGGTTTTTCTGGAAAACCGGCAGCAAAACGGCTGTAAATGGGCTCTTTGGTTTGACCTAGTTCTCTAAATGCCTCAAAATTTTCTAATCTCAAGTTTCATTTCCAACTAGGATTACTATTTAACATCAGTTGAAATGCATATTGGTTATCTCAATGTCTCGTTTGATTTATAACCTAGCATGATACTATGTCTCGTTCGTTTGTTTATCCTTGTTACAAAAGTACCTGTTGATCTTAGCTTAATAGCGAGTACCTATTTAAGATTGGATAGGTTCATTTACTTATTCCTTAACTAATGCGTCATAACCTATGATAGATACTAGCGATAAAAATAGCAAACGATTATAGTAGTGTCTAGCGTCAGTCTACTTAATACCGGTACAAACCAAAATTAGACCCCAAATTACAATAGGGGTCTTTTACATTACAAATAACAAGCAACATAAATGAAATAGTCTTCAAGTAGCATAGAGTTCACAAGTAGCCACAATCACGCAAAGCACACAAGACAGGCAATCACTCCAAGGATTCATCGTTAGGCACACCATCCTCGGGTACCTGTTCTGGATCTTCTTCACCTGAGATGATAAAAGAGGGTGAGTCCTTATGAACTTAGCGAGGGGGAAACGAGAAATAGGTTTTGAAACTCATTTTCCGGTTCAACTTATGAAAATCCTTTTGCAAGCATGAATATAACAATAATATAAAGTAAAGGAACAGAAATACCAGTCTTTCCTCCCCGAGGTTCTCTAGGAACCAAGCGAGAGTACTTATACACATAGTAAAAGGATACGGTGAGCTTTTGCTCTCAGATCAGTTCCAGAATCAGTTGTTGCGGCCGACTTCAAATCATCCCCCAAACACGCCAGGTGGGTGTACTCCGGATGTACCCCGAAATCCTACGACCCAACTCTCCGAGGAAGTCTAGCCCCCAAGCGAGAGAGGGAATGGGACCATGGTAGTCACGGGTGCACCGGCAAGCCCGATGCCGCCCGGTGTACGTGATCGCTACCATGCCGACATGAAAGGTTGCAACCTTTGATGCAGTGCACATTTATGACATTAACATATCACATTAGGAGGACAACAAAGTAGGTTGCCTCCAGACAGTCATAAGATTGCACATTGACAAGTAAACAAGCGAGGCACAAATGGACAAGTAGTTTCACTTGAAAAGCATATGGAGTTATATGAACATTAAACGGACAGCCATGTATCGCACATAAATCAAGTCATATAACTCAATTCAAAGTCCACATAATCAAATAATAATAAAATTACATAACATGCAACAACATCTACGTGGGCTCGGATGCAAGAAAGCCTATTTGTCAACATGCAATGATCAAAATCACATTTAGGACTATAAGGGCATCTACGGGCAGCCTACTAAGCACATAATTCCACACAATATCCAAATGATCAACACTTAGCAAGACTACTTAGTCATTAAGGTTTCCATTTCGTGCATATCCGTGCAATTTAAGCCCCAAACCATTTAAATATCAATATCAAGCCATGCATCATTTAATTCAACATCCTCAAACATTCAAAACAGTCCATACAACATCCCAAAGCTACAATCCCAAGCATTTATTTCAACAAGAGAAGTTACAACAATTTTTCCAAGCATAACACTAAGTGAAGCCCTTACTGCAATAGGCTGGTTTCTCACAATCATGAAGATAAGAAAACAATCTCCAATTCTAGTGAATAAGATGTCAAATTAAATCTTAAGAAGTGAACTAAAATCAGAAACAAACCTTGCATCATTTGGAGTTCGGAATCATTAGTTATAGGCGAAACAGTGGGATAGCACAAAACTGTCCAGATTTGCACACCTTTCGATAATTGACGTTTTTGAGGTCCTTAGGGTTAGATTTAGCCTTAGTCCATTTCTGAAAAACATGTCCAGAAATGAAAAATATAGCATCACACCAAATTTCATGCATTTTGGACATCATTTACTAAGTCAAATCTGGTTCGTTCTACAAGCTCAGTGCATCTGCCAAAACCTGCTTCATTTTTCCAGATTTCCAGATTTGGACACATTTTAAAAATTTGCTATTTTGAGGACCTTAGAATCAAAATTCGTTTCGGCCTATTTCTGCGAAAAATGTTCAAAACTGGAAAAACTAGTCACTTACCAATTTTCAAGGATTTTTAACATCATTTGCCTAGCTAAACTTACCTCGAAACAACTGGTCAGAGAGCTGTCACATAATCCGACTTCACCTATCACCACTTTCAAGCCAAGATCTTGCCATGCATGGTTGTGAAAGCTTATGAACGAACATATAACTCAAGTACAGAAGCAAAGACATACATTTATGAGCATGCATGTGAATTTTTGAAGGATTTTCAAAAGGTTTTAGCCATCACCTTAGCAATCAACCAAGAAGATGCACAAAAACTTGTTGAAGCACAATCTTCTTTTTCTCCTTTGCCTAGCCGAGGTTCCAACAAGATTTTCTCTATTTTTCCTAGCTTAGTGACCAAGCTCTTAGTACATGCGTGAGGTTAGAACAAGAAGAAAAGAAATGGAAGCTTAAAAAACTCACCTAGGGCCGAAATGAAGACTCTATGTGCTTGCATGCATCTTTTGAGCTAACTACTTGCTTTCCTTTGCTTGGGCTTGCCTTGAATGACCTTATGATGATGAAGATGAGTTGTGAAGTTAAGAGAATCAACCAAGGCCGAGAGAGAGAGAGAATATGAGAGGGAGAGAGAGAGAAATGTGAGAGGAAAATGAGAGAATGAAAAGAAACAAAAGCCTTGAAGTTAGATGAGCATGTTTGGCCTTGGGGCTTTCAATTTCAGCTTTGTGTTTTCAAAATGCTTTATTTTTTAAATGTTTAGCATGGGCAAAGGTGGTTTGGTCGAGCAAGGTAGAGGATTGAGGTGGTTTTGAGCATTTTTTTATGCATTGTGCTAAGTGTTTGTCATAGTTTGTCTAAGCATGCATGTTTAAATGAATAATAGTTTAATCCTTGCTCAAATGTCTTGGTATGGCCGGCCATAGCATGTATAATTTCTGAATTTTCTCATCTTTTGAGTGTTATTTAATTGTGTGTTGAAAGTGCAAAAAGAACAAAGAATAAAGAATAAGGAATGTCTAGTGTTTAGTGAACTTTTTGTCTTCTAGTGAGTTGAATTAGGATTATAATATTGATAGTGGATTTTGTAGGATTGTTTAATAGTCTAGTGCTTTGTGTAAGATACTTTCTTGACTAGCGTGAGGGCACGCTTTCCTAGGTCTAGGGCACGCACTACGAGGTTAGACACGAACTACAAGATGAATGCACGTTTTCGAGATAAATGCACGCAACCCTAAATGAATGCACATAATTCAATGCATGGCACACAAAACGAACATAATTCTTAAACCTATGTCAAGGCACGCAAATCTAGATTAGGGCACACGAAATGAGGTATTACACGCAAATTCGGGTCGGGCCTCATATGGTCACAAGCCCCACGTCCTCGGTTTGCAGGCCCAGCCTATACGTGAAACGAAGTTGTCTTGCCCATGGTGCCGTGGGATTCGGTAATAGAAATGTGGTTGATAAAGAATCTTGGCAAGCTTAACCAGGGAAAAATAAATTAAAAAGGTGGGCGCAACACGAGGACTTCCTAAGGGGTCACCCATCCTACTACTATTCTCGCCCAAGCACGCTTAACTTCGGAGTTCTGATGGGATCCAGTGCATTAGTGCTGGTATGATCGCACCCGTCATGTTGAGTGTATAAATCCCTTATGTGTTGACGCTTTACAGTCCCAGCCCAGAGAGATGGCCCATTCAAAAGGCCCAATGGGCTTAGCGACAACCCATCCACTTTAACAACGCAGCATCCTTGCAAGACGTGATATCGTCGCGTTGTAGGGCCCTCTAATGTGCCGTGAGTTAGGTTGTTGTCCTTTTAACAACTCTCGACGTACGATCTGGGACGGAAAAATCGAGCAAAAGATAAAAAGTGCCCCGAAACTGATGAAAATGTTCAATTTTGGGCTCCAAAAATGGGCGCAGCCGAGCAGGCTTGTTGCCCCTGTCGTAAAGCTCTCGGAGAACTTTCCAACGGTATGTTGTGCGCTGCGTAACTCCTTACAGATCAAAAGTTATGGCCATCGGAGTGATGGAGACCAGGTCAAAAGCCCCACGCCCTCAGTTTGCGGGCCCAGCCTTTACGTGAAACGAAGTTATCTTGCCTATGGTGCCATAGGACTTGGTAATAGGAATGTGGTGGATAAAGCATCTTGGCAAGCCTAACCGGGGAAAAAAAATTGAAAAGGAGGGTGCAACACAAGGACTTCCCAGAGGGTCACCCATCCTAGTATTACTCTTGACCAAGCACGCTTAGCTTCGGAGTTCTGATGGGATTCGGTGCATTAAGCAACATCGTCGCAAGACGTGATATCGACGAGTTGTAGGGCTCTCTAATGTCCCGCGAGTTAAGTTGTTGTCTTTTTAACAGTTCACGACGTACGATCCGGGACACAAAAACCGAGCAAAAGAAGAAAAGTGGACCAAAACTGATGAAAACATTCGATTTTGGGTTCAAAAATTGGCGCAGCCGAGTAGGCTTGTTGCCCCCGTCGTAAAGCTCTTGGAGAGCTTTCCAATGGTATGCTGTGCGTCGCGTAACTCCTTACGGATCAAAAGTTATGGGCACTGAAGTGACGGAGACCTGGTCACAAGCCCCACTTCCTCGGTTTGCGGGCCCAACCTCTACCTGAAACGAAGTTGTCTTGCCCATTGTACCGTGGGATTCAGTAATAGAAATGTGGTGGATAAAGCATCTTGGCCAGCCTAACCGTGGAAAAAAAAATTGAAAAGGGGGGTGCAACACGAGGACTTCCCAGGGGGTCACCCATGCCAAAACTACTCTCGCCCAAGCACGCTTAACTTCAGAGTTCGGAAGGGATCCATTCCATTAGAGCTGGTATGATCGCACCTGTCTTGTTGATGGCAGAAATCCCTTATGTGTTTACAGTTCACAGTCCTAGCCCAGAGAGATGGCCCATTCAAAAGGCCCAATGGGCTTAACGACAACCGATCCTCTTCAACAATGCATCATCCTAGCAAGACGTGATATCGACGCGATCTAGGGCCTTCTAATGTGCCACGAGTTAGGTTGTCGCCTTTTTAACAGCTCTAGACATACGATCCGAGATGGAAAAACCAAGCAAAAGATGACAAGTGCCTCGAAACTGATGAAAATGTTCAATTTTGGGCTCCAAAAATGGGCGCAGCAGAGCAGGCTTGCTGCCCCTGTCGTAAAGCTCTCGAAGAACTTTCCAACGGTATGTCGTGCGCTGCATAACTCCTTACAGATCAAAAGTTATGGGCACCGGAGTGATGGAGACCTGGTCACAAGCCTCACGCCATCGGTTTGCGGGCCCAGCCTATACGTGAAACGAAGTTGTCTTGCCCATGGTACCGTGGGATCCGGTAATAGAAATGTGGTGGATAAAGCATCTTCGCAAGCCTAACCGGGGAAAAAAAAATTGAAAATGGGGGTACAACACAAGAACTTCCCCGGGGGTCACCCATCCTACTACTACTCTCGCCCAAGCACGCTTAACTTCGGAGTTCTGATGGGATCTGGCGCATTAGTACTGGTATGATCATACCCATCATGTTGAGCGCATAAATCTTTTATGTGTTGACGGTTCACAGTCCCAACCTAGAGAGATGGCCCATTCAAAAGGCCCAATGGGCTTAACGACAACCCATCCGCTTCAACAACACAACATCCTTGCAAGATGTGATATCAACGCATTGTAGGGCTCTCTAATGTCCTGCGAGTTAGGTTGTTGTCTTTTTAACAGCTCACGACGTACGATCCGGGATAGAAAAATTTAGTAAAAGAAGAAAAGTGGACCAAAACTGATGAAAATGTTCGATTTTGGGTCTAAAAATTGGTGCAGCCGAGTAGGCTTACTACCCCCGTCGTACAGCTCTCGGAGAGCTTTCTAATGGTATACTGTGCGCCGCGTAACTCCTTACGGATCAAAAGTTATGGGCCCCAAAGCGACAAAGACCTGGTCACAAGCCCCACTTACTCAGCTTGCGATCCCAACCTCTACGTGAAACGAAGTTGTCTTGTCCATTGTGCCGTGGGATTCGGTAATGGAAATGTGGTGGATAAAGCATCTTGGCCAGCTTAACCGGGGAAAAAAAAATTGAAAAGGGGGGTGCAACACGAGGATTTCCCAGGGGGTCACCCATCCTATTACTACTCTAGTCCAAGCATGCTTAACTACGGAGTTCTGATGGGATCCAGTGCATTAGTGTTGGTATGATCGCACCCGTCATGTTGAGCGCATAAATCCCTTATGTGTTGACGGTTCATTGTCCTAGCCCAGAGAGATGTCCCATTCAAATTGCCAAATGGGCTTAACGACAACCCATTTGCTTCAACAACGCAGCATCCTCATAAGACGTTATATCGACGCGTTGTAGGGCCTTGTAATATCCTGCGAGTTAGGTTGTTGTCCTTTTCACAACTGACGACGTACGATCCGGGACGAAAAAATAGAGCAACAGAAGAAAAGTGGCCCGAAACTGATGAAAACGTTTGATTTTGGGCTCCGACAACAAGTGCAGCCGAGCAGGCTTGCTGCCCCAATCGTAGAACTCTTGAAGAGCTTTCCAACGGTATGCTATGCACCGCGTAACTCCTTACGGATCAAAAATTATGGGCACCTTGCCCAAGGTGCTGTGGGATTCGGTAATAGAAATGTGGTGGATAAAGCATCTTGGCAAGCCTAACCAGGGAAAAAAAAATTGAAAATGGGGGTGCAACACGAGGACTTCCCAAGGGGTCACCCATCCTAGTGCTACTCTCACCCAAGCATGCTTAACTTCGGAGTTCTGATGGGATCCGGAGCATTAATGTTGGTATGATCGCACCCGTCATGTTGAGAGTATAAATCCCTTATGTGTTGACGGTTCACAGTCCCAGCCCAGAGAGATTGCCCATTCAAAAGGCCCAATGGGCTTAACGATAACCCATCCGCTTCAGCAACATGGTATCCTCGCAAGACGTGATATTTACGCGTTGTAGGGCCCTCTAATGTGCCGCGAGTTAGGTTGTCGTCCTTTTAACAAATCACGACGTACGATCTGGCATAGAAAAATCCACCAAAACAAGAAAATGATGAAAACGTTCGATTTTGGGTTCCAAAAATGGGCGCAGCAAGGCAAACTTGATGCCCCTGTCGTAGAGCTCTCGAAGAACTTTCCAACGGTATGCTGTGCGCTACGTAACTCCTTACGGATCAAAAGTTATGGCCACCGGAGTGATAGAGACCTGGTCCCAAGCCCCACGCCCTCAGTTTACGGGCCCAGCCTCAACGTGAATCGAAGTTGCCTTTCCCAAGGTGCCGTGGGATTCGGTAATAGAAATGTGGTGGATAAAGCATCTTGGCAAGCCTAACCGGGGAAAAAAAATTGAAAAGGGGGGTGCAACACAAGGACTTCCCAGGGGGTCACCTATCTTAGTACTACTCTCGCCCAAGCACGCTTAACTTCGGAGTTCTGATGGGATCCGGCACATTAGTGCTGGTATTATCATACCCATTATGTTAAGCGCATAAATGCCTTAGCTGTTGACGGTTCACAGTCTTAGCCCAGAGAGATTGCCCATTCAAAGGGCCCAATGGGCTTAACGACAACCCATCCGCTTCAACAATGCAGCGTCCTTATAGGACGTGATATCAACGCATTGTAGGGCCCTCTAATGTCCCGCGAGTTAGCTTGTCGTCATTTTAACAGCTCTCGACGTACGATCCGGGACTGAAAAACTGAGCAAAAGATGAAAAGTGCCCTAAAACTGATGAAAACGTTTGATTTTAGGCTCCAAAAATAGGCGCAGCGGAGCAGGCTTACTGCCCCTATCGTAAAGCTCTCGAAGAACTTTCCAACTGTATGTTGTGCGCTGCGTAACTCCTTACAGATCAAAAGTTATGGGCACCAGATAGACGGAAAATTGGGCACAAGCCGCACGCCCTCGGTTTGCGGGCCCAGCCTATACGTGAAACGAAGTTGTCTTGCCCATGGTGCCATGGGATTCGGTAATAGAAAGTGGTGGATAATGCATATTGGCAAGCCTAACCGGGGAAAAAAAAATTGAAAAGGGGGGTGCAATATGAGAACTTCCCAGGGGGTCACCCATCCTATTACTACTCTCGCGCAAGCACGCTTAACTTCAGAGTTCTGATGGGATCCGTCGCATTAGTACTGGTATGATCATACCCATCATGTTGAGCGCATAAATTCCTTATGTGTTGACGGTTCACAGTCCCAGCCTAGAAAGATGGCCCATTCAAAAGGGCCAATGGGCTTAATGTCAACCCATCCGCTTCAACAACGCAACATCCTCGTAATATGTGATATCGACGAGTTGTAGGGCTCTCTAATGTCCTGCGAGTTAGGTTGTTGTCTTTTTAACAGCTCACGACGTATGATCCGGGACAGAAAAACCGAGCAAAAGAAGAAAACTGGCCCAAAATTGATGAAAACGTTAAATTTTAGGTCCAAAAATTTGTGCATCCGAGTAGGCTTGCTGCCCCCATCGTAAAGCTCTCAGAGAGCTTTCCAATGGTATGTTGTGCACCGCGTAACTCCTTATGGATCAAAAGTTATGGGCACCAAAGCGACGAAGACCTGGTCATAAGCCCCACTTCCTCGGTTTGCGAGCCTAGCCTCTGCGTGAAGCGAAGTTGTCTTGCCCAAGGTGCCGTGGGATTCAGTAATAGAAATGTGGAGGATAAAGCATCTTGGCCAGCCTAAATGGGGAAAAAAAATTGAAAAGGGGGGTACAACACGAGGACTTCCTAAGGGGTCGCCCATCCTATTACTACTCTCGCCCAAGCACGCTTAACTTCGGAGTTCTGATGGGATCCAGTGTATTAGTGCTGGTATGATCGCACCCGTCATGTTGAGCGCATAAATCCCTTATGTGTTGACGGTTCGCAGTCCTAGCCTAGAGAGATGGCCTATTCAAAAGGCCCAACGGGCTTAACGACAACCCATCCACTTCAACAACGCAGCATCCTCGCAAGACGTGATATCGACGCGTTGTAGGGCCCTCTAATGTGCTGCGAGTTAGGTTTTCGTCCTTTTAACAGCTCTCGACGTACGATCCGGGATGGAAAAATCGAGCAAAAGATGAAAAGTCTCCCGAAACTGATGAAAACGTTTGATTTTCGGCTCCAAAAATGGGCGCAGCCGAGCAGGCTTGCTGCCCCTGTCGTAAAGTTTTCGGAGAACTTTCCAACGGTATGCTGTGCACTGCGTAAGTCCTTACAGATCAAAAGTTATAGGCACTGGAGTGATAGAGACCTGGTCACAAGCCCCACGCCCTCGATTTACGGGCCCAGCCTATACGTGAAACGAAGTTGTCTTGCCCATGGTGCCGTGGGATTCGATAATAGAAAGTGGTGGATAAAGCATCTTGGCAAGCCTAACCGGGGAAAAAAAAATTGAAAAGGGGGATGCAACACGAGAACTTCCCAGGGGGTCACCCATCCTATTACTACTCTCGCCCAAGCACGCTTAACTTCGGAGTTTTGATGGGATCCGTCGCATTAGTACTGGTATGATCATACCCATCATGTTGAGCGCATAAATCCCTTATGTGTTGACGGTTCACAATCCCAGCCTAGAGAGATGGCCCATTCAAAAGGCCCAATGGGCTTAATGACAACCCATCCGCTTCAACAACGCAACATCCTCACAAGATGTGATATCGACGAGTTGTAGGGCCCTCTAATGTCCTGCGAGTTAGGTTGTTGTCTTTTTAACAGCTCACGACGTACGATATGGGACAGAAAAATCGAGCAAAAGAAGAAAAATGGCCCAAAACTGATGAAAACGTTCGATTTTGGGTCCAAAAATTGGCGCAGCTGAGTAGGCTTGCTTCCCAAGTCGTAAAGCTGTCGGAGAGCTTTCCAATGGTATGTTGTGCGCCGCGTAACTCCTTACGAATTAAAAGTTATGGGCACCGAAGCGACGAAGACCTAGTCACAAGCCCCCCTTCCTTGGTTTGTAGGCCCAGCCTCTACGTGAAACGAAGTTGTCTTGCCCATTGTGCCATGGGATTCGGTAACAGAAATGTGGTGGATAAAGCATCTTGGCCAGCCTAACCGGGGAGAAAAATTGAAAAGGGGGGTGCAACACTAGGACTTCCCAGGGGGTCACCCATCCTAGTACTACCCTTGCCTAAGCACGCTTAACTTCAGAGTTCTGATGGGATCCGGTGTATTTGTACTGGTATGATCACATGCGTCATGTTGAGGGCGCAAATCCCTTTTGTGTTAACGGTTCACAGTCCCAGTCTAGAGAGATGACCCATTCAAAAGTCCCAATGGGCTTAACGACAACCCATCCGATTTAACAATGCAGCATCCTCACAAGACATGATATCAACACGTTGTAAGGCCCTCTAATGTCCCGCGAGTTAGGTTGTCATCCTTTTCATGGCTCACGACGTACGATCGGGGATGGAAAAACAGAGCATAAGAAGAAAAGTGGGCTGAAATTGATGAAAATGTTCAATTTTGGGCTCTGAAAACAAGCGCAGCTGAGCAGGCTTTCTGCCCTTGTCGTAGAGCTCTCGGAGAGCTTTCCAACGGTATGCTGTGCACTGCGTAACTCCTTACGTATCTAAAGTTATAGGCACCGGAGCGACGGAGACTTGGTTACAAGCCCCACGCCCTCGGTTTGTAGGCTCAACCTCTACGTGAAGCGAAGTTTTCTTGCACAAGGTACTGTGGGATTCGGTAATAGAAATGTGGTGGAGAAAGTATCTTGGAAACCTTAACCGGGGTAAAAAAATTGAAAAGGGGGGTGCAACACGAGGATTTCCCACGGGGTCACCCATCCTTGTACTACTATTGCCCAAGCACGCTTAACTTCAGAGTTCTGATGGGATATGGTGCATTAGTGGTGGTATGATCGCACCCGTCATGTTAAGAGCACAAATCTCATATGTGTTGACGGTTCACAGTCCCAGCCTAGAGAGATGGCCTATTCAAAAGGCCCAATGGGTTAACGACAACCCATACGCTTCAACAACGAAGCATCCTCGCAAGACATGATATCGACGCGTTGTAGGGCCTTTTAATATCCCGCGAGTTAGGTTGTCATCCTTTTAACAGCTCACGACGTACGATCCAAGATGGAAAAACATAGCAAAAGAAGAAAAGTGGCTTGAAATTGATGAAAACAATCGATTTTGGGCTCCGAAAACAAGCGCAGCCGAGAAGGCTTACTGCCCCATCGTAGAGCTCTCAGAGTGCTTTCCAACGGTATACTGTGCACCGCGTAACTCCTTATGGATCAAAAGTTATGGGCACCAGAGCGACGAAGATCCGATCACAAGCCCCATGCCCTCGGTTTACCGGTCCAGCCTCTACGTGTAGCAAAGTTGTCTTGCCCAAGGTTGTGATACCCCGAACCCAGCATGCATTTAATAGCATTTGACTGCATTTAATTAACTGTTTAATTAGTTAAATCATCCCTTTTTTGCTATTTTGATATTTCTTTTAATAGCATTCAAATAATTTTTATATTGATTAATTTAAAAGATTATTACCTTTTTTATTATTTATAGAAATTGGATTTACTTTCTTGTATTTAATTAAGTGTCATCTTAAATGTTAGTATTTAATTGCATTTGATTACCTATTTATATTAACTTGTTTATTCGTATCTTAGCATTAATTCCATAATTCTTTAAAATATTCTAGAAATAGTTAAATTAATTATTTTTAAATGAATATTGATTATTTTGATTGTTTTGATTATTTTAATAATCGGTTTTATTTTTTTGCATTAAATTACTCGGTTTTCAATTAAATGAGAAAAGTAACTCCGAGCTGGAGTAGGTTTTAAACTATTCTACTATTCTACTTTTCAAAAATTATAGTTTTATATTATTGCTCATCATTTGATTTGCGATGTTTTATTGATCGTTTGATCGTAGCATTTCAAAAATGAAAGTTAGAGAATTGTTTATAGTTCTTCGTAAATAATGGTTTTTGCTTGTTTTAGTTGGTTTTGATTAAAATTGCATTGTTTTAACTTCGAATAGATTTAATGACATCAAAATAAGCTTGTTTGACCATTTTAACTTAGCTTTGACCTTGGCTTTTTACATTTTTACCCTTGTCATCTTTTTCAAAACAAAACAAAGCCAAACATGCAAAAAAACAAAAAAAAAGGCTCCCATGGCTGAAACTCCATGGGGAAAGAAAAAATTTTGATTTTTTAATTTAAGCAACAATTTCACATGGAATTGCTCGGGGATCGAGGCTAGGGTCCTTGCAAGGCTTCCTCTTCAATCTCTGTGAGGGTTTTTATGTTTTTGTGCATTTATATTCGAATTTGATTTTTGATTCAATTTCTTAGATTTGATATTTAATGCGTTATAATGCTTGAAATTGCTTGGAATTGCCTCTTTAGGGTTCGTAGAGCATTGCTTGTTAGTTATCTAGCGATTTTTACGGCTAGAAACGCAAATTGAAATTAGGGAAGAACGTAAATAGTAAAAATGAATAGTAAAACCTTAGATTTTTGGATTTTTGATCCGAATTGCGATTTCTTGATTTGGATAGGTACCATTAGTGATAGAAAGATACAATGTACAATAAAAATGGACCGGCCTTTGTTAAAATTAGAAATTAGACAAAGAAACGTAAAGGGGCCATTTGACAAAGTGTTGACCGTGCTCGAATTGAGTTGGGGGTTTTGCTATTGAGGGCATGGAAGCACTTTTGGTGCTGTTGTGGCGTTGATTGGGTGACCGGTTAACATAGATGTAGTTCAAACACAGTAGGTGAACTTTCAGGCTTCAGTTGGGAAAGTGAGGTTTTGTGATATAGAAATGTGCCTTGTAGTACCTAAGTGAATGTAGTGAAATCGGTTTCCTAATCCTGTAGCTCGTTTGCTCGTAATTGCCTTTGGAAGTTAGAGATTGAATAGTGATATTTGTCGTCTTCGTGTTTGAACTGCTATTACTTGTTTGATTGATGTTATTGTTGATATTAATGATAATCATGCTTGAAAAGTTAATTGATTGCTATTATTGATTGTAAATGCTTGATATCTCGTTTATCGTCACTAATCGGCACTTTCGTGCTATCTCTCGTTTATTGCTTGTATCTCGTATTGCATTACATAGTGTCAGGCGCATGAGTGATGGACCTCTTTGGGCAGTCTCGGGCTGCCAGGGTTGGTTTGCTCTAGCTCCGTGTCCTATTCCCATTCTCGCTAGGGGTGCCGCCCTGGGAGATTTGGTTCGTAGATATGTCGGGGTATATCCGGAGTATACCCAGTGAAAGTTATAAGGTGGTTGCACGCTTATTGTCATCGTTGTCAACATCAATCTTGAGATTGATGTATCGCTTGTGAAATGATACATTGCTCGTAAGAGTGAACCATAGCTTTCAAAGTGTGGTATAGCTTTGATGGGTTGTGTTAATGCTTTCTTTAATTGTTTATCGTATTGTTGTTTATATTGATTGTTGTCCTTATTAGATATATTACTTAATTGTCTTATTTTCATTGCACAAACTTCTTTCTCTCTACCTCGATATCTCTCTCGCCCTCACTAAGTATACGTGTTGTGTATACTCACTCCTCACCACCACATTTCAGGAAATACCATGTTAGCTTGAAAGTTCGTGGTTATGTGATAGATCGTGCTTGAAGAGTTGTCTTGCGTGCTATGTGGCTTGAGTTGTCAAAGATGCAAAGATGTATATTTTCATGTAATGCATGTATTTAGTGTTAAAAGTTATGTAATTAACTTAACTAGGTTTATTAGAATGGTATGATAGTCTATTTTATGCAATAGGTTAGTATAGTTCAATTGCCAAGCATGAATGTACTTGTCAAAGATGAGAAGAGATATGTTAGCTTTTAAACTGAAAATGTATATTTACTTGTGTTCGCTTGTTGAGAGCCAAGGCTCGGATGGCCTTGAGGTGGTTGTATGGTTGGACACAGTGCTGGTCCACTTATATACTATTGCAGGTTTTGCATTTTTCCTAGAAACAGGGGAGGCTCCGTCCGTCTTTCCCTAAAATTTTTTGCCCGGGTTTGGATTTGGGTTGTGATTAGATTGATTAATAGAACTTCTGGTCTCGAGAGGGATCGGGGTGTTACAAAGGTGCCGTGGGATTCGGTTCAGTAATAGAAATGTGGTGGATAAAGCATCTTGGCAAGCCTAACCGGGAAAAAAAAATTGAAAAAGAGGGTGCAACACGAGGATTTCCCAGGGGGTCACCCATCCTAGTACTACTCTCGCCCGAGCACCCTTAACTTCGGAGTTCTGATGGGATCTAGTGCATTAGTGCTGGTATGATCGCAGCCGTCATGTAAAGCCCAGCCCGAGACCACATATGCATATAGGTCATATCATACATAAATAAATTATTTTGTATACTTTTATATTGATTTATGTGCATTTATATTGTTTTAAGAGCATTTATCTTGATTTACGTGCATTTCAATGTTTAATGTGCCATTACGTGTTTTAAATGACGTAGGAGGATAATTAAATATTATTGAACTAAACCTAGCAACTAACTAGTTAATATACAACTATAATGGCATGAAATAAATAGCATTAAGTTGGAGGGCAATGTGGTCATTGGGCATGTCAAATAATATATCACCTAACAATACTATTCTCTCCCACTCAAAACACACACCATATACTCAAACATACACAAATCTCTGCACACACACTTACACACTCACTCACACGATCAAGGAGGGAGAAGAAGAAGGAGTTAGTTGGTTGTAATCTTAGCTTTGAGATATTATGGCTTGTAATAACTTTTAATTCTCCTTTTAGTTCTTGCATGATTAGGGGTATATGTTTAGAGGTATGTTTGATTTCAACTTCTAGGATTGCTCTAATGTTATCATAGAATGGCATGTTATAATGGTTTAATGAAAAGTTAAATTAGGTGCATGCTTGTGTGATTCGGAGTTGTTGTGTGTTTCAAGGCTTGGATGGCCTTGAACCTTGGAATTTAATTATAAAAGTTTGTTTTAGTATATTGTGGATATTTTGAGCATTTACAGGTTTCCAAAATGTTCGCGGTAAAGAGGAGACTCTGTCCGTTTATCGGGTCCAGACTTAACCTTTAGCGTAGGGTTGGGTCGAGGCGTTACATTTTAGGTGGTATCTGAGCTATAGATTGCATGAAGTCGGGTTGAATTTCTCGGTCTGTGGGTAGGGGTCTGCTATGTGATTTTGTGATTGTATGAAACTGTAGTTCTTTAATTTGTCTAAGTGAAATTTGAATTGGGAATGAACGTGCTAGTATGTTAATGGAATGCGAAAGGCCTTTAAAAGTTAATGTTTGAAAGTGAAAAGTCTAGGATATCAAGCATGATTAAGTGATTATGAATCTCTTGTATGTGAACATTCTTCTAATATAATATGTGACTTATGTGGATTTATTTGAACTTCTTCCTATGTGCTTTACCTGTAATTTATGTAAATGTCTATCATAATACTTTGCATTCTAGCTGTTGAGATGAGGAGAGGGGCAAACCGGGGAGAGAGCCGGAAGAAGCTCCTAGGCAGGGTGTACCAGGAGAAGGTGAAGGTGTAGCAGAGAATGCACCACCGCAGGGACCAGAACCCAGCACTGCACAGATTCTGGCTACTATGGCTACTGCTATGAATGCCATTGCCCAGTTTGTAACTTAGCAGGGTCAGACAGGGGCTGCTAGAGGTAATCAGGCTGCCAGAGCCGAGGGTAGTGGTACTACTGGAGTTAATTTGTATGACAGATTTTTATATCACGGGGCCTACAGCTTCTTTGGAGAACCTGATGATATGAAGGCCGAATTGTGGTTGAGGAAATTTGAAAGGGTGGCTACAATTCTCGAGTGCAATGATGAGAGGAAAATTACTTATGCCACATTCCTTCTGGAGGGTGACGC
The DNA here is from genome assembly GCA_037974665.1 of Ehretia macrophylla. Lineage (NCBI taxonomy): Eukaryota > Viridiplantae > Streptophyta > Magnoliopsida > Boraginales > Ehretiaceae > Ehretia > Ehretia macrophylla. Next base: position 15,271,925 of record CM075764.1, on the reverse strand, counting down.
CGAGGAATGATGGTGTACTATTAATGAGAAATGGGAAGTTGAGACGGTTCAACATTCGTGGGCTGACTTCGTTCGAGAGTTCCGAGATAAATATATATCAGTGGTTGCCCGTGAGAGACGTCAGGCAGAGTTCATAGCTTTGAAATAGGAAAATATGACAGGAGATCAATATGAGGCTGCTTTTACTAGGCTTTCCCGTTATGTGCCGGCTTTGGTACAACTAGAGGACATGAAGATGCAGAGATTCATTATGGGATTGAGGAATGATATTATGCTTAATCTGTCTGCGAATGATTACCCTAACTATGCTGCAGTGATCAGAGCCGCCTCGAGGTATGAAAAACGCAAGGCAGACGTGTTGGCAGAGACTAGTCAATTGAGTAAGCGTCAGTTCCAGTCTCAGAGTCAGGGGTACCAGAGGCAGACAATTCCAGTGGGGCAGAGTCCACAGCCGAGGCAAACACAGAGTTATACAGGGCTTGTTCAGACTCAGTCGCGACCAGCCTAGAGTCAGAGTCAGGGGCAGACCCGACCAGCAGTAGTTCATTCTCAATAGGGTAGTTCAGCTACCTCTACTTACAGAGCTCCTTCGGGAGGCACTGTTGCAAGACGTCACCAGCAGTACAGCTTCTGTCAACGCTAGGGTCATACTAAGGTGAATTGTTGGAAGAGATTGGGCTGATGTACCGGATGCGGCAGTGATCAACACAGGGTTAGAGACTGCCAGAAATTCAAGAATACCAGGGGTCAGACATCTGGTCAAGGTAATCAGACCAGGGGTTTCGTTACAGCACCAGTACCGCGGGGTCAGGCCTGAGTATTTGCCTTTGATGCTGAGGAGCTTCCGGATACGACCGCTGTAGTATAAGGTACTTTTCTTCTTAATGATCAATCAGTTAAAGTTTTAATTGATTCCGGGGCTTCGCATTCATTTATTACACCTATTTGTGCACAAAATGCTAAGTTGAAGCATGATAAACTATTGCATGATATTGTGGTTTATACACCTATGGGGCCGAAGTTTGTTACCAAATCTATTTGCAAGGCATGTAATATTTTTATTCAAGGTCGTGTTTTTCCTGCCGATTTAATTATTCTACTTTTCCGCGACTTTGAAATTATATTGGGGATGGACTAGTTAGGTAAATATTATGCCGAACTTGATTATAGAAAGAAGATTGTGAAACTAGAAATACCCGACCAGCCCGTACTTGAAATAGTTGGTAGTAGAAAATCTACAGGAACTCCTGTCATATCTTCTATTAAAGCATAAAAAATGTTAGGTAAGGGTTGTGAGGCTTACTTTGCTTATTTGATTAATCAACCTAGTGATCAATTGAAAATGAATGATATGCCTATCGTGAGAGAGTTTCCGGGGGTATTTCCTGAGGAATTACCTGGTTTACCACCTGATAGAGAGATAGAGTTTGTAATCGACTTATTACCAGGGGCTATACCTATCTCTAGGACTCCGTACAGAATAGCTCCACCTGAGTTGCAAGAATTGAAAATTTAGTTGCAGGGTTTACTTGAGAAGGGATTCATTCAGCTGAGTTCTTCACCTTGGGGTGCACTGGTCTTATTTGTTAAAAAGAAAGACGGATCTATTCGGTTATGCATTGATTATCAGGTTCTTAATCAGATAACTATCAAAAACAAATATCCATTGCCTTTGATTGAGGAAATATTTGATCAGCTGCAAGGTGCCAGGGTATTTTCTAAATTCGATTTGAGGCAGGGCTATTACCAGTTAAGGATTAAGTCTAATGATGTTCCCAAAACTGCTTTCAGAACTCGGTATGGTCATTATGAGTTTGTTGTTCTGCCGTTTCGGTTAACTAATGCTCCCGCCGCATTTATAGATTTGATGCAAAGAGTATTCCGCCCATATCTGGATTAGTTTGTGGTTACTTTCATTGATGATATTCTTGTCTATTCTAAATCTGAGGCGGAACATGAACATCATCTTAGAATTGTGTTGCAGACTCTTCAGGAGCATCGGTTATTTACAAAGTTTAGCAAATGTGAGTTCTGGTTAAGGCAAGTCACTTTTCTGGGCCACATTATTTCTCAGGATGGAATTTCTATTGATCCAGCAAAGATTGAGGTTGTCATGGCATGGAAACAGTTGGAGACTGTTACAGAAATTTGCAGTTTTTTGGGTTTAGCGGGTTATTACAGAAGTTTTGTCAAGGATTTCTCTAAAATTGCTGGACCTTTGACTCAACTCACTCGAAAGAAGACTATATTTGACTGGAATGAGAAATGTGAGGCTAGCTTCCAGGAATTGAAGAAGAGATTAACCACAACTCCTATTCTCGCTCTACCTGAGGGTATCGATAATTTGGTAATCTATAGTGATGCTTCTAAGGAAGGTTTGGGCTGTGTATTGATGCAGAGTGGGAGAGTTATTGTTTATGCTTCCAGAAAACTGAAACCTTATGAGCTTAATTACCCGACATATGATCTTGAGATTATAGCTATCATCTTTGCATTAAAGAAATGGCGTCACTATCTTTGGGGTAATAAATTTGAAATCTTTACTGATCACAAGAGTCTGAAATATCTCTTTTCTTAGAAAGAGTTGAATATGAGGCAGAGCCGTTGGTTGGAGTTACTTGAAGATTATAATTGTACTATCAATTATCTGCCAGGTAAGGCTAATATTGTTGCTGATGCCTTAAGCCGAAAGGCTACAGTTGCTAGTCTAATCATAAAAAATTGGGAGTTCATGGAGGAATTATGGTTATGGAGGCCCAACACATCAGATTCTAGAATTCAATTTGCAAGTTTGCATATTTAGTCTCTTTTATTATCCAGGATTAGAGAGGCTCAGCAAGCTGATCTGCAATTGATGGAAATCTTAAAAAAGTCAAAAGGGGGAGAGTCGGATTTCAAATTACATGATGATGAACTTCTTAAGTTCAAAGACATAATTTGTATTCCTTCTGAGCCAGCTTTAAAGAAAGAAATTATTGCGGAGGCTCATAATTCTAAGTATACTATCCATCCAGGCAGTACCAAGATGTACAGAGATCTGAAACAGAACTACTGGTGGAACAACATGAAGAGAGAGATTGCTGACTATGTTGTTAAATGTCTTACATGTCAGAAAGTTAAAGCTGAACATCAGAGACCGACAGGGTTGTTGCAGCTGTTGGCCATTCCTGTTTTGAAATGGGACCACATTACCATGGATTTCGTGTCAGATTTACCGCGGCCTTCGAGAGGACATGATTCAGTCTGGGTTGTTGTGGATAGATTGACCAAAACCTCTCATTTTATTGCTACAAAGAAAACTGAATCTCTTGACAAGTTGGCTGAAATTTATGTTGATAATATTGTCAGACTTCATGGAATTCCCAAGAGTATTATGCCAGACAGAGATCCCAGATGTACATCTCAGTTCTGGTAGAAGATTCAGAAAGCTTTGGGCACGACATTGAGCTTCAGTACCTCTCATCATCCTCAAACTGATGGACAATCTGAAAGAACAATCTTGATATTAGAGGATATGCACCGAGCGTGCATTTTGGACTTCGGTAAGAGTTGGGAGAAATACTTACCTCTTGCAGAATTTGTTTATAACAACAGTTATTAAGCTATTATCGGTATGGCACCGTATGAAGCTTTGTATGGGCAAAAATGCAGATCTCCTTTATATTGGAATGAAGTTGGAGAGTTGAAATCTATTGATCCTACTTTATTGCCAGAGATGAACAGAATGATTGATAATGTTCAACTTATCAGAAAAAGAATGCTTACATCACAGAGTCGGCAAAAGAGTTATGCAGATAGACGCTGTCGTGATCTAAAATTTGCCGTAGGGGATCGGGTATTTCTGAAAATTTTTCCTCACAAGGGCTTGATTCGCCATGGCAAGGGAGGTAAACTAAGTCCTCGTTTCGTGGGACCGTTTGAAGAAATTGAAACTATTGGTGAATTGGCTTATCGACTAGTTTTGCCTCCTAGCCTGGGTAGAATTCATGTTGTCTTCCATGTTTCTATGCTTCGAAAGTATCAGCCAGATCCTTCTCATGTTCTTCAGCCCGAGCCATTAGAGATTAGTGAAACTTTGACCTACACAGAGAAACCTCTTCGAGTTGTTGATCAGAAAGTTCAGGAGCTGAGGACTAAAAACATCCCGATGGTTAAAGTTCTGTGGGATCATCATGGGTTGGAGGATGTTACCTGGGAAAGAGAGGATCAGATGCGAGATCGATATCCAAAGTTATTCGTTGAATCATGTAAGAATTGCATTGACGCAATTAGTTTAAGGGGGAGAGGATGTGACGCCCGAGCTTTTTGCCTTGCATTAACTTACTATTGCATCCATTATTTGCGCATTTCCTTCTGTGCTTTATTAACTATCTTCTTTAGCTACTATTCACTCCATTTTCAAACTGCAATATATTAGTGAATTATCAATTTTATTAAATCATATTAATTATAGTAGGAATGGGAAAAATGTGCAATGGAGCTAGAAGCGATAGGAGTACACGTTTGGGAAATGTTTTAGCAAATTAGGAATAGTGTTATGTAACTAACTTAGAGTTTTAATTAACTAGCATACATTTCTCACTTTAGGCTCGTTTAAAACTATCTACGCGCGTTTTAGGAGACCACTTAAGCACCCAGTTGACCCCCTTTTTTATAAAACTCTCACATAACTCAACTTAGCTCACAACTAGCAAAAAAAAAAAAAAAAAATAGAAGCTGAAAATGCACTGTAGCAGGGCCGAAACCTTTAAGCAGCTCAAGGAAGATAATATTGCTCTTCTACTCTTCAATCCAACCCTTTCCATGCCTAGAGCAAGTGGATTAGGGTGTGTGCAAGCCTTCTAAGTGTTCCTACGCGCATTGGTGAGGGATTTCATGGCTATTTCTGCATTTTTAAAAATGTTACACATTTATTGATTTGTTAGAAATGCTATCAAATGTTAATGTAAAGCTTATCTATGCTATTATACATTGTATATAAATGCTAGAGAACACCTTTAAGCCTTTAGTTCGCATTTTAAACAGTAGGAAATGTTATTTTGAAATTACGAGGTGAATAGTGACGAATTCTAGGGTTTTGTGTAAATTCGCGTATTTGCCTAATTCAATGCTTCTAATAGATGTCTTAGGTGCTAATGAAGGTATTCTACTAGCCCCGTGCATTTGAATTGCTCTAAATTTGCATAGAACATGAATTAGTCGACTTTAACAAAGGGATTTCGGGGTTAATGCGAATCCGGTTGGATTCGGGCTTCACTTTTAGTGTTCTTAGGCTACCTAGGTGCTATAGAACCTTTGCTAACTCTTGTTTGAAGCCCGGTTGAAGTATGTGTAGTTCAAAGCCATAAGAGGGAAATTGGGGCTTTTGGGGTAATAGCGGGTAATTTTCACGTGTTTGAGTGTTGTAGGGGTGCCTTAGGGGTTACTTAGAAGATTGGTATAGCTTCCCCTCAAATTTGAAACCTTAACTTTGATTCGGAAGAAAAATAGCTTGAATAACAAAGGGGTTTAAGTGCGAATTCAGTTGTTTCTCGCTTCTAAGTCCATGGCATGGCTCCGTAGGTGTTTAAATGTGGTTTCCAGTTGATTTGAAACTTTTGGTATAATTCTAAATGTATTTTATATATACCCCTTTGTAAAGTTGCTTATTTGCTTGTATAAATTGCTTCCAATCTATCTATTATGAGGTCAACCTACTTTGTTGATCCTCTTATGTGTTATTGCTTATAAGGTTGATATTGACTTGTCATCGTTAACTGTATTACATAGTGGTTGCACAACCATAGTGTCAGGGGCGGATGTGTTGAATATTGGCTGGGCGGTAGAGGGCTTGCCGGTGGATATTCAAACTCCATGCCCTAGTCCCTCATTCGCCTAGTCCAGAGATTGCTAGGGGATATTGGGTCGTAGGATTATCGGGGTACATCCGGAGTACACCCACTAGAGTGTTTGGGGTTATGTCGGCTTATCGTGATTGTGATCGTGGTTCGTGGATCGTAAATGAAGACCAAGTGAAGATTGGAGTATAGGGGTTATGTGAAATGTATCCTTTTTAATGTGTGGTTATTTAAGCTATTGTTATTTCTTGAATTGTTTAATTGCTATTATTGTTTAACTGTATTACCTGTTGCATTGCACACCCCGGGACCTTATCCCTCACTGGGCAACAGTGTTGCTCATACCTCGATATCATGTTTCAAGAAGTGCTGTGGGTGATCCCCAGCTAGTTGAGGTGGTAGTGGATGAGGAAGAAGTACAGGCGGAGCCTTTGCCCTAGTAGCTGTGTGTTTGTTGCCTAAGGTGAATGTGCCTTCTTGTTGTTACATGGCGTACTTGTATTGCTATAGCATGATCTATTTTGTGGCCTTAAGGCTATGTGTATTCTTGTAGTTGCAAGCTGAAAGTTAGTTGGTTGTAATGTTAGCTTTGAGATATTATGGCTAGTAATATCTTTTAATTCTTCTTTTAGTTCTTGCATGCTTGGGGTGTATGTTTAGAGGTATGTTTGATTTCCACTTCTAGGATTGCTCTAATGTTATCATAGAATGGCATGTTATAATGGTTTAATGAAAAGTTAAATTAAGTGCATGCTTGTGTGATTCGGAGCTGTTTTGTGTTTCAAGGCTTGGATGGCCTTGAACCTTGAAATTCTAACTATAAAAGCTTGGTTTAGTATATTGTGGCTATTTTGAGCATTTACAGGCTTCCAAAGTGGCCGCGGTACAGAGGAGACTCTGGCCGTTTATCGGGTCCAGACTTAACCTTTAGCGTGGGGTTGGGTCGGCGCGTTACAATATGTATATGTATGTATATATTATATGTTATCAAGTAGGAATATCCTACTAAATATAGTCAAAATGTTGGAATATATATATATATATATATATATAAGCAAAATAGTCTAAAACAACTAAAATGACAAAATTTACCAACTTTGACTTTTGTATCTTGCTTTGACTTTGCCTATAAAATGACTACACACATTAAAACAAAGCAAAACACCACATTTGCACAAACTTTGCAGCTGTGAGATTTGGGAGAAAGAGGGAAAAATATTTTCATAGGTTTTCAAGCTTAACTTTCTCATAGAATTTGCAAATCAAGTCCAAATCACTTCATTGAAAGCTTGTTTTTGCTTGTTGGGCATCCATTCTACCTATTCCTAGCATTTTTTTGGATCAAAGGTGAGGAAAAAACTAGATTATAATTTTAAAGCTTATGTCAAATTTTTAAAATTGAATATTTAGTTGTTGTTTTGTTAAATTGTTTTTAGATTATTGCTAGTTAGGTGTTGTAGACTAACTTTGTGGATTTATAGCAATTTTAAACGGTTTTAACATGTATTTTCATTTTTCGGGTATTTAATTGATAATTTAGCTCATTTCTTGAATAATTGTAGTTGTAGAAGTTGAAATCGAGTTGTAGTTGCTTCTATAGACTCGTTATTTATTGTGTAGTAATGTTGTAATGCCAAATTTTTAATTTGATAGCTATGGGAAAAGTCAAAAATTCCAGCCATGGTGCATTGCCTTTTTTGGGCTTGTTGGTCTTGTTTTTGGTGGCTTTTGGTTGGTTTACGAGGGGGCTAATGTACTTGCATTGATGGTTGAGTGGTAGGAAGTGGTTTGGAGGTTATTGGATTTCTAGATTGTAAGTTATGAATTTTTGAAGTTTGTGTAGTCTTTCTTTGAAATGCTTAAATGTTGTCTCTAGTTGTTTGGTAGTGCTTGAGTAGTTGTTTCTTGCATTGTTGTTGAGTGGGTTCGGGATCGAATGTTTGTTGATATGTGTGTTAAGTTGGGTGGCCTACTTTGTCATCTAACTTGGTTCTCTTAGTTGTTTAATTGATGTTATGTTGATTAAAGTGTTGTTAACTGATTGATGATTGATGATCCTCTGGAGGACAACCTACTTTGTTGTCTTCGCAGAATATAAATGTTTATTATTATTGTCATGAGTCTTGATAATGTGTGCCACCTCTCGAGTTGTCGGGTTGATAATGACATGACTATCATAGACTACCCCTAGCTCGCTTGGCAGAGATGCCATAGAAGGAGGGGCTAGATGAGGTACCTTAGTTATGTATTATGGGAGTTACAAGAAGTTGGTTGAGATCATAATGGCGTATGGAGTTACACCAACTAGAGTATCATTTCTCAATTGAATGGTCATTTATGTGGTTTGAAATGAATTGTTGATGTTAATGATTATTAGTGCGTGTTATTGCTCATAAGATGATTTCCAAAGTGGTAAAGTAAATGTTTTCAAAGATCTATCGAATTCCTCACTGGGCTTTGTTTTATATAAGCTCACCCTCATTCGTTTGCTGCAATCAGGTGTTACTGAATCAGATTACGGGTACGTGTGTAACACCCCGATCCCTCACGAGACTGGTAGTTCTATCAATCAATCTAATCACAACCCAATTCCAAACCCGCAAAATTTTAGGGAAAACGGAAGGAGTCTCCCCTGCTTCTAGGCAAAATACAAACCTGCGACAGCATATAAGTGGACCAATACCATGTCTAAACATTCAATCACCTCAAGGCCATCCGAGCCTCGGTTCTCAGCAAGTAATCACAAGCAAATATACATTCATGCTTAGTAATTAAACTACACCAACCTATCGCATAAGTTAGACTATCATATCTTTCTATCTCTTTCTTTTGGACAATACAAACATACATTGAAGTTAAGCTACATTAACTAGATACATAATCTAACTTATCAAACGACTTCAATACTCTAATGAAACATAAATTACATCCCTTTTGACATTAAATACATACAATCCATAACAGCATACATCTTTACAACTTCGACAACTCAAGTCACAAAGGCACGCAAGACAACTCTTCAAGCACGAACTTTCACGAAATCACTAACTTTCCAGCTAACATGGCATTTCTTGAAATGTGGTGGTGAGGAGTGAGTATACACAACACGTATACTCAGTGAGGGCGAGACATATATCGAATTGGAGAGAAAGAAAGTCATGCAATGCAAATAAGGCAGTTATCCAATATAACTGATAAATAAGCAACCAAGACAAACAATCAATACAATAAGCAATTATTGAAAGCATTAACACAACCATTCAAAGCTATACCACACTCTGAAGGCTATGGTTCACTCATACGAGCAATGTACCATTTCACGAGCGATACATCAATCTCGAGCTTGATGTTGACAATGATGACAATAAGCGCGCAACCACCTTATAACTTCAGTTTGGGATACCCCGGAAGTAACCATCAATTCTACGACCCAAATCTCCCTGTGAGGCAACCCAAGCGAGAAAAGGGAATAGGACACGGAGCTAGAGCAACCAACACTGGCAACCCGAGGCTACCCAGAGAAGCCCATCACTCACGCGCCTGACACTATGCAATGCAAGACTCGATACAAGGTGATAAACGAGCGATAGCACAACAATACAGAATAGAGGAGATAAACGAGATATCAAGCATTATCAACAATTGTTAAACATTTCAATCAACAATCAACTCTAACAAGCGTAATAAGCATTAACAAGCATTTACAATCAAATAAGTAACAAGAACAACACCAACTAACATTATCAAGCAATAACAAGTATTCTATAGGCATTATAAGCATTCTATAAGCAACATAAGCATTCTATAAGCAACATAAGCATTCTATAAGCAATATACTATGAAAACACACAGAATCACAAAAATGACCCCAACTTTCAAAACACTACTACTTTCAAACAAGCGACGGGTTTTGGAAACCGACTTCAGCAATCCTCCTAGGTCACCATATGGCACGTCTAAAGACCCCGAAACCCTACTTAACCCTAGAATTCACGCAAAGCCCCGATTTCGCCCTTTGCTGGGTTGAACTACAACTACCTCAACCGATTACCCACCCAATGTCACAACTGCACCAAAAGTGCTTCCATGACCTCCCGAGACAATGCCATCACGCAAAACGATAAAATGCCAAACTTGACCTAAACGAACCCAACTTTCACTAAGCTATTTTTTCCGTTTTTCCATTACACAATCCAATTTAACCATACATTTAGGCATTCTAGCATATCTAACACCTTCCTACATCAACAGAACGCGTAACGGAGCAACTTCATCGAAACAGGGGTTTACTATTTACTATTTACTATTCAATTAACCATTTATATTTCCTTTTTGATATTCAACCGCAGAAAATGTTAAAAAGCTATAAATACATGTTCTACGATTGCTAGGGAACATTCTTTAGGGCTCAAAATGATTTAAATAACAATATACGGATAAATCCCAAAAATCAAAGTTAATACACAAAATATTCAAATGCGCAAATAACGATGAAACCCTCACCTTAGACGCTCGTAGATGCTAGGAAAACCTCGTAGGATGCCTCAGAAACCACTCCGTGCATGCTCACGCGAAGAATCGAAGATTTGAAGGTTGAAATGTTTTTTTTTCTCTTTGGATTTTCAGCCCTGCCCTTTCTGTTTTAGCTCTGTTTTTTCTTTTATTTTGTTCTATTTTAGGCTTTAAATAAAATGAAACTCAAGTCAAAAGTCAAGGCTTGGTCAATGCCACTTAAGTTGGTCAAACTAGCCTATTTCATGCATTTTAAAGCTAAAACTAGTAACATAAATCCAATTCTAGTTAAATACAACTTAAAACACTAAAATTAAAACACTAAATACTAGTTTTCACTATTTGTTGAGGACTAGAAATATTTCCTAACTATCGCTCTCGATATGCTATGCACTTTGCCTCAATAGAGGAATAACAATTAAATATCAAGGAATTCAAGAAAATATAATTTTTTTGATGAGTAAACATGGTTGAAAATTTATTCCGGCTCGGAGTTACTTTTCATTTAATTGACAACCGAGCATTAAGGTGCAAGAAAAATAAAACCGATTAACAGAAGTATGAAAGTAGTTGATATTCCGGTAAAATAATTAGCTCAAGTATTATTCTGATTACTTCTAAAAGAAATATGAAATTAAAGCTACAAATAAATGTTTAACTAAAAATAAACACAAATCCAATGCTAACATTTAAGATGTCACTTAATTAAATGCAATTAAATGCCTTTAAATGCATGCCGGGTTCAGGTTATCACATCCTTCCCCCCTTAAAACAATTGCGTTCTCGCAATTCTTCTTCCAATAGAACTCTACATCATCTGAAATCCAACTCTGACCACTCTTCATTGGTTGCTGAGCAAGACACTGAATAAGGACGCTCGAAGAATACCTTACTAAGAAACCCCAATAGTACTGACTGAAAACTCCAAAACAATAAGGCCAAATAAAGGCTTAATTGAAAATACCATCTTGAAATCCAAATAAGAATTCCGCTGATCAAGAATACCATAGAAGAATTCCCTGCTAAAGGTACCAAGAAGATGCCAATAAAGACTAAAGCAAAGATATTGTAGATATTACCAATTCCACATATTATTAACAAGACGAATACCGAATGAATATTCTATATACGAATCCTCTATAAAAGTCCAACAAGTAACAAATAAGGAAGTCAAAGGATGGCCAAAGTAGATGCGGCACATATAAGACCAAGCTCCAAGACCTCATCGCCATTTGCCGAGTGCAAACTTTATACAACTTACCACCAAAGAAGCTTAAAGTATTCCACAGCATACCGTAAGCAATATAAGATAATAATTCTGAACAAGATTCCAAGTGTAAGACTTCCAATAGTGCCAACAAGGAAAATACCAGTAGAATGCCCACTAAAAATTTCCAATGAATACCATAAGTAGTGCTATACAATAAGTCCGATAGGAATTCCAATTACCAAACCACCTAAGGAATGCCAAGAAAAATACCCGAGCAATGCTCCGATAAGAATGTAGCCAAGTTTGCTAATAAGTAAATGCTAAATAAATGGCCACTAAGGATCAATAGATATACCATACAGTAAGTCCGGTTGAGATTCCAATAACCAAGTCCACCGAGAAATGCCAACAAAAGTCTCCAAAGAACACCAATAAACAATCTAAGGCAGAGTCTAAACAAGAATCCCTAGTACTGCTCAGGAAGATTCCAGTCAAGAAATCCAGTCAATCATATTACAGAGGTTTCAAGGAAGTTTTCCAAGATATAGCTCAAGAAGCGTCTGAATAGGGAATGCAAAAGGTACGTCAACATATATATGCTTATCAAAGGTCCATGAATGAACACCAAGCTGAATAACCAAGTAGATTCCCAGAATAATATTGCTACCAAATATTGGGTAAAATTCCAGAGGGAATGTCATGCAGGTGTACCATATACTATTGAAGAATTCCAATCACGATTGCCAATAAAATATCAAGAAAGACTAGAGCGGAGATATTGTAGATAATATTATGCAGTAAGTCCGATAAGAATTCCGATTGCCAAGTCCACTGAGAAATGTCCACAAAGAATACCAAAGTAGTACGCTTCATGCAAAACTGATCATTGTAAGTAGATTCAAATCAAAGTTTCCCCATAAGAATGCGGAAAGAACACCAAAGTTTGATTAAAATCCCAACTAAGTCTCCCACGAAATACCAATATAGAAATACCCAATGAATGCTCAACAAGGAAATATTAAGAAAATGCTCCAAAGAATAATCATGTAGAACTCCAAAGAAAGTCATTTACACAAAACATAGAAGATAACCTTCAAGGAACCCCAAAAAGAAAGCTATTCTTCTACAACTGTTAAGTACAGGGGAGGACCTTAGATATTCGCCAATAACCGAGCTCCAAAAGCAAACACCAACTCCCAAATAAAAGCCAGTCAAATACTACTAATTCCCGTCAATCCACACAACTTAGAGGGCTTGCTACTAATCATTTCTCTTCAGGGGAGGAAGAAGTCTTTCTTACCATTTCAATAGGACATGTATGAATGCCAAGATATCTCATTTATACACATGCCTTAAACTATTATGCAAGCAAGTTTATAAAAGAGTTTATAAACAGTTTAATCATCAAAGTCATTCAATCATGACAATCAAGTCAAGCACAACATAGTCAATTCAAATCACGGCACAACCAATTCAAGACATTTCAATACACATATTATAAGCAATACTTCAAGCAAATAACAATTCACGAGATCAATTCGATTCACAATGCCAATTCAATAGGTCAATTCAATGCACAACTTGACATTTCACTTTACTTGAGAAACATTAAACACATAACACATAACTATATCACATAGGAGCACACATTCAGGTCAAGACACACAATCTCACATACAAGCATACACTTTCAAGACACACTTAACAAGCACACATTCAAGGATCACTACCTACCAGGCCGAGGACCCTGTCCCGGCTTATGAGCTAAACAAGCTCTGATACCACCTGTAACACCCCAATCCCTCACGAGACCGGAAGTTCTATCAATCACTCTAATCACAACCCAATTCCAAACCCGGGCAAAATTTTAGGGAAAACGGACGGAGTCTCCCCTGTTTCTAGGCAAAATACAAACCTGCAACAGCAGATAAGTGGACCAATACCATGTCCAAGCATTCAATCACCTCAAGGCCATCCCAGCCTCGGTTCTCAGCAAGCAATCACAGGCAAATATACATTCATGCTTAGCAATTAAACTACACCAACCTATCGCATAACTTAGACTATCATATCTTTCTATCTCTTTCTTTTGGACAATACAAACATACATTGAAGTTAAGCTACATTAACTAGATACATAATCTAACTTATCAAACCACTTCAATACTCTAATGAAACTTAAATTACATCGCTTTTGACATTAAATACATACAATACATAAAAGCATACATCTTTACAACTTCGACAACTCAAGTCACAAAGGCACGCAAGACAACTCTTCAAGCACGAACTTTCATGAAATCACGAACTTTCCAGCTAACATGGCATTTCCTGAAATGTGGTGGTGAGGAGTGAGTTTACACAACACGTATACTCAGTGAGGGCGAGATAGATATCGAATTGGAGAGAAGGAAAGCCGTGCAATGCAAATAAGGCAGTTAAGCAATATAACTGATAAGTAAGCAATCAAGACAAACAATCAATACAATAAGCAATTACTGAAAGCATTAACACAACCATTCAAAGCTATACCACACTCTGAAGTCTATGGTTCACTCATACGAGCAATGTACCATTTCACGAGCGATACATCAATCTCGAGCTTGATGGTGACGATGACAATAAGCGCGCAACCACCTTATAACTTTAGTTTGGAATACCCCGGGAGTAACCATCAATTCTACAACCCAAATCTCCCTGGGAGGCAACCCAAGCGAGAAAAGGGAATAGGACACGGAGCTATAGCAACCAACACTGGCAACCCGAGGCTACCCAGAGAGGCCCATCACTCACGCGCCTGACACTATGCAATGAAAGACTCGATACAAGGTGATAAACGAGCGATAGCACAACAATACATAATAGAGGAGATAAACGAGATATCAAGCATTATCAACAATTGTTAAACATTTCAATCAACAATCAACTCTAACAAGCGTAATAAACATTAACAAGCATTTATAATCAAATAAGTAACAAGAACAACACCAACTAATATTATCAAGCAATAACAAGTATTCTATAGGCATTATAAGCGTTCTATAGGCAATATAAGCATTCTATAAGCAACATAAGCATTCTATAAGCAATATACTATGAAAACACACAGAATCACAAAAATGACCCCAACTTTCAAACACTATTACTTTCAAACGAGCCATGAGTTTTGAAAACCGACTTCATCAATCCTCTTAGGTCACCATAAGGCACGTCTAAAGACCTTGAAACCCTACTTAACCCTAGAATTCACGCAAAGCCCCGATTTCCCCCTTTGCTCGTTTGAACTACAACTACCTCAACCGATTACCCAACCAATGTCACAACTGCACCAAAAGTACTTCCATGACCTCCCGAGACAATGCCATCACGCAAAACGATAAAATGCTAAACTTGACCTAAACGAACCCAACTTTTACTAAGCCATTTTTTTCCGTTTTTCCATTACACAATCCAATTAAACCATACATTTAGGCATTCTAGCATATCTAGCACCTTCCTACATCAACAGAATGCGTAATGGAGCAACTTCATTGAAACGGGGGTTTACTATTCACTATTTACTATTCAATTAACCATTTATATTTCCTTTTTGATATTCAACTGCAGAAAATGTTAAAAAGCTATAAATACATGTTCTACAATTGCTAGGGAACATTCTTTAAGCCTCAAAATGATTTAAATAACAATATACGGATAAATTTCAAAAATCAAAGTTAATACACAAAATATTCAAATGCACAAATAATGATGAAACCCTCACCTTAGACGCTCCTAGACGATAGGAAAACCTCATAGGATGCCTCGAAAACCACCCTGTGCAAGCTCACGCGAAGAATCGAAGATTTGAAGGTTGAAATGTTTTTTTTTTCTCTTTGGATTTTCGGCCTTGCCTTTTCTGTTTCGGCTCTATTTTTTTTATTTTGTGCTATTTTAGGCTTTAAATAAAATGAAAATCAAGTCAAAAGTCAAGGCTTGTTCAATGCTCACTTAAGGTGGTCAAACTAGCATATTTCATGCATTTTAAAGCTAAAACTAGTAACATAAATCCAATTCTAGTTAAATACAACTTAAAATACTAAAATTAAAACACTAGATACTAGTTTTCACTATTTGCTGAGGACTAGAAATCATTTCCTAACTATCGCTCTCGATATGCTATGCACTTTGCATCAATAGAGGAATAACAATTAAATCTCAAGGAATTCAAGAAAATATAATTTTTTTGTAGAGTAAACATGGTTGAAAATTTATTCCGGCTCGGAGTTACTTTTCATTTAATTGACAACCGAGCATTAAGGTGCAAGAAAAATAAAACCGATTAACAGAAGTATGAAAGTAGTTGATATTCCGGTAAAATAATTAGCTCAAGTATTATTATGATTACTTCTAAAAGAAATATGAAATTAAAGCTACAAATAAATGTTTAACTAAAAATAAACACAAATCCAATGCTAACATTTAAGATGTCACTTAATTAAATGCAATTAAATGCCTTTAAATGCATGTCGGGTTCGGGTTATCACAATGTGCCTCAGGAAGCTGAGAATGTGACTTATGTTGAAGAGTCTTATGTGCCAGAGTCATATCCTTGAATCTTAGCTGGAATGCTTTATGCTATTTTGTAGTATAACTTATGCTGTAAAGTTTCAAGCTTTTAAAGATTGTATTGTATAAATTGATCTAAAGATAGTAAAAGTGTTATGCTAGTTTAGTTGTCTTACTTTTGGAATTTGAATAGGTTGCTAAGCTAGTATATTATGTTATGTATACGGTTTAACTTTTTGATGTTGTTGTTGAAATGGAGGCATGTAATCTATGGTTGGGTTGTTGAATGGTTGTTTAATATATGGAATCAGTTTTGTTGTTTATTGTTGAAGTATTTGTGGAGTTGTTGTTGATATTTGGAGTTGGTTGTATGATACTATAAAAGGTTGGTTTAGAGCCCTAATGTCCGTATTACAAACGTTATAATGCCGAAATTCTGTTGCGTCCTGACTGATTGTAAGTGGGGTCGAGTTGGGGTGTGACACTCTCGCAGTTTCATTCGTTCAGTATAGTGATTGACAGGTAGTAGTCAAGATAAGATCCATTAACCTCCACCGTGAGGCGATGTCCTATGTGATCTAAGCTTTGTTGTTTAACAACAAAATCCTTGGCCGAGGTGTGAATGATGGAGAATTAGTTTTCCATGTGTCATCTTTCATTACACCAATTAGATCTATGCATGGTATCGAGTTTATGAACTTTAATCAAATCATGGTTCTTGCTCGACGGGACAATTAATGGAATGATTGGATTGCACGATAATCGGCTACCATAAATAGATTCACTTGAATAAGATTTCATTGCTTTATAAACTGTCTTGATACGTTAGTAGCTAGAACGTCACTCAAGAACTCTGAAGGTGTTTTGAGAATGACGGGAGATATTCTCTAAACAAATCAAATAGTTTGATTAACATTGAAAGTGTTCAACGTTTCCTCAGTGATATATAGCGGTGAATCTAGAAAGTCACACAAAATAGAGCATGACATGTTTTTTCTATTGAGCTTGATTTAGTTTCTCTTGAGTTGTTAAAGTGTTAACAATTGCATTTAGTTTTCTCTTGAATTGTTAAAGTGTTAACAATTGTATTTTTTTCTCTTGAATTGTTAAAAAGTTTACAATGGTGCAATTGACCATTAAAAGTTATTGGGGGCAATATGAAATTATTAGTAAGTGTTGGGTCTAATGTGGAAATATGAAAAGGTTGTTTTCATAATTTCAACTAATGGTGATTAGGTTGAATATTTAAATGCATTAGTGGAAAAATACTACACGATATACATATGATGTATATATATGTACATTATTGCCTTAGTGGAAAAATACTACACAATATATATGATATATATATATGTGTATGTTTTATCTTCCAACAAAAAGCTAGACAACACAACAAAGATCCAAGAACGGTTGTCTTCCCTTTTGTTTAAAAGAGGGGACAATAATGAGGAAATAAGGGAAAAAGATGACAAGACTTGTCTTCTTTCTCTTATCTCTATACGTTGGAGTAGAGGTGGCATTTGGGCTGGGCCGACACAGGCCCAGCACAGCCCAGCACACGAAAATTCGGGTCTAGCCTAGCTCAATTGGTAGTGGGCTTAACTCGGCCTAGCCCACCACATATATGTGGGCCGAACTAGGTCATATAATTTCTGACCCAGCCCATTTGAGCCCAAACCCATTTGAGTTCAGGTCCAGCTCAGCCTAGCCCAACTCGAAGTCCAACCCAGCTCGAGCCTAAATAAGGCCCATTTTGAGCCCAGATAAGGCCCATCTCGAGCCTAACTCAATCTCAACACAATTTGAGCTCACTTATTAAAAGAAATTAAAATATTACACTTTATGTATGCAATGCAAATTGTAGTAACTATTTTTTTTAAAAAACAAACTAGCAAGTCGTAGTATTTATATTTTTTAACAAACTAATAATAAAAACTAGCAAATGTATTTCTTAAGTTAATATTAAATGACTTCTTATCAAAACTTTTTTTATAATATCGCAAGTTTGCAACTTGCAACTTTAAATCTCTTCATACAATTTTTTTAAAAACATTTTAGGTACATTTTTTTTTTATAATTTTTATAATTGTACATATAATTTTTCCTATGAATACTTAGTGACAGTGTTTTAGTCACTTAATATATTCAACTTTATTTTACTACAAGTCTACAACATTATATATAACTATGTTCGTGGAAGAATAAACTCTTTCACGACAATTACATTCGTTAGAAGTTTGGAATCATCTTACGTACTTTGAAGAACAAGGGTATGTAATTTGTAACTATTATCAACATCAATTTATAGTTCTAAGTAAATTTAAAATTGGAACAGTTGTAAGACACCTTGTATCTCAACAACCAAATGTCACAAACTATTTTAATCTTGAAGTAGTTATTCAACTACCGCTACCGCCAAACCCACTACCACTACCAATATGCCCAACACCCGTACAACGAGCATAAAAAAATGAAAAACTTTTATAGTAGCTTTCCTCAAGAATTTATGTAATGTTTTATTTTCATATTTATCTCACTAATATATTTGTGTCTCATTAACTTGTAGTTTGTTATGTTGAGTTGTATTTTATCATTTAAGTTAATTATTAATATTATCAATCAACTCGTGTACTGTTTCATTAATAATTAAATTAACTTTCCTTAAAAATATTAAGTTTAAATTTTAATATATATGTATATGGGCTAGCCCAGCTCAGCTAGCGACTCGTGATAGCGGGCTCGTGGGCCGAGCTGGGTTCTATATTCTAAAAATTGAGCCCAGCTCAGCTCGGCCCACCAAACATATGTGTCGAGCTGGGCTCAATTTTGTTGACAAACAATTCAGCCGAGCTGGGCCGAGCTGTGCCGAGCTGGCCCAAATACCACCTCTACGTTGGAGACTACACAAGAGAGAGAAGAAGAGTTGTCTTCTTCTTCTTTACTAAGCCTACATGGCTGAAAATCAAGAGAAAAACGCAGCAAGAAGAATGAGAAGAAGTTGTCTTCTTTTCTTCATCATCTTCTTTATACACGGCTGAAAATGAAGCAAATAGAGAAAAATATGTCTTCTCTTCTTCATCACCAAAAACGTAGCCATATTAGATGCAAGAAGAAGGAAATTGTTTTGCTCCTTTCTTCACAATCAAGCTCATAAATCTTACATGGTAGATCTAGCACAAAACAACCATGAAGGTGGAAAAACCATTCTTTGCTCGTGTGGACGGGCTAGATCTCTTGTGCTTTCAAGGGATGGTGTCTTCCATCAAGTGATAAGAAATTTCAGATTTGTAGCTTCTATGAGTTGTCTACTAGAGGTATCTTCTTCTCTTATCTCTTGTCAATATATATATTTTCTATATATATGTTTTGCATATGTTAATCACATGATATCAAGATTAGAGTTTTATATGCACATTATGCTTTGAAATTTCAGAAAGTTTTGAACTTCATGTTATGCTTCCGCTCGATTCTTAGCTAGATAATGTTCATAGCTCTAAATATATGAGATCTTTCAATAATGACAATCAGTTGGAAAGGTTTTTAAAACACGAGCCTCCCAAATTTGTCGGGAAACTAGATGATGTGAAAGTGGAGTTATGGCTTGGCCGAATTGAAAAGATCTACAATGCTTTAGAGTACTCAGATGAGAGAAAAGTTTCATTTGCTGTCTTTTTGCTCGATGGTGATGCCAAGTAGTGGTGGAGAACTATCAAGTTAAGGTGGAAGACCCAGCATACATGTAACAGCCCGATCCCTCACGAGACCAGAGCCCCGATCCAAATTCCGAGGTCACGAAAAACGAGAAAAAATAGGAGTCTCCCCTGTTTATAGGACTATCCACAAACCTACATGTAGAAGAAATGAACCACAACAACAATATACCAATGTCCATAACAGCCACAAGCTTCAATATCACAACCTTTTCAATTCCTTAAGGCCATCCGAGCCTTTTTATAATGACAAAATTAGGCATACAAGCATGCATTCACATTAACTATTGAAATACTATAATCATGTTCTCGATTATCATACCACTCTAATCTTATCTATTCCATTTTCTTAGGTTTTAAGTCTATCAACCAACTTCCATTTAAACCCACACAAGCATGCAAGATAACTAAGCAATAAGGTAAATCATTAGAAATTATTACAGTCCACTATCACTAGGTGAGTCTTTCTTAGTTACATTCATTACAGCCAAATAATATAAACAGGGCATGCCGGTCTCAAAAGATTATACATAAACATTTACGAATTATATAGACAACATTAAAATCTAACTAGTAGCAAGGAATCAAGTAGACTCTCGAGCCACCTCCTCCTCAGACTCTAGAGGAACGGAACCTGTCTTACTTGTAGAGTATTAGAAAGGAAGGGTGAGCATACAATACATGTATACCCAGTGAGGGAGAGAAACAGTTAATCGGGGAGTTTTCTAAAAATACTTTCATGCAATGCAAATAGGCAAACTAGACACAAACATTATAAGGTAACAGTTAAACAACAATTACAAGATGACAATTAAAGGTAATAAAGCTAGATTGCAAATTACATATAATCCAGAAGAGATAAGCAATACAATCACATAGTGCCACATCAACTCGAAAGAATTAACTTAAAGCAAATCAACATTACGAATCAAGTAACACATATAAAAGAATACGATCAATAGTAACTCTCCAAGGACAAAGGGCCAAAGCTAGAGTTATGCAAAAGGATACAATTTGATAGGCCTATCACTCCAATTGTCGAATCATGAACCGCGAACTCACAAACCACGAACTCGAATTCAATATGTCGGCATCCCAAACACCAATAGGTACTCTAGATATACCCGATACCTATGACCCAGTACCCCTTGGCAATCTCCAAACAGACGAATGTGGGAATAGCTATGGAGCTAGGGCAACCAACTCTGGGAAGCCCGATACTGCCCAGAGAGGCCCATCAAATTAGTGAGGACGAAAATAGCTACGGAGGTTGCACAACCATCGAAACGATAACACAAATAGCAATAACAAGAACCATATAACAACATAATTTGATAAACACATAATCGAGGGTCAACAAAGTAGGTTTACCTTGCACGAACATTAAGAAATAACAAGTATATAACTCAAGCAATTATACTAAATCTGTAACACCCCCATCCCTCTCGAGACCGGGAGTTCTATCAATCAATCTAATCACAACCCAATTCCAAACTCGGGCATAATTTTTAGGGAAAGACGGACGGAGTCTCCCCTGTTTCTAGGCAAAATGCAAACCTGTGACAGCATATAAGTGGACCAGCACCGTGTCCAACCATACAAACACCTCAAGGCCATCCGAGCCTTGTTTCTCAACAATTAAACACAACAAGTATATATACATTTCCAGTTGAAAAAACTATCCTATCTCTTCTCATCTTTGACAAGTACATTCATGCTTGGCAATTAAATTATACTAACCTATTGCATAAAATAGACTATCATTGTCACGCCCTGACCCGACCCCGCAAAAGGCCAAACCCAGACCCGACACACGGAGGGAGTCTCCTCTGTCCGGTGGACGACTTGAAACCCTACACTCAACATAATACTTGCGAAAGCCATAATAAACATTTGAATCAAGACAACTCTCTTTTAGAAAATATACATCTTCTCATTAACAACTTTGCAAACCAAAAATGTCATGCATACTACACAAGTATTCGTGCCACTAAACAGTTAAACCATTAGTATGCAATTCTTTACTAGTCATAAGAGTATAACTTTACAACTTTACAATCTTTAAACTTTTACAACATAAGACCATGAAGGCCTCAAAATAGAAACTACAAGCGACGACCAAGCATTAAACACATCAAGCATGGCCCACACAAAAGTCTGGCAACCAACCACCAGCTAAGTAAAGAAGTGCTATCAAGGAAACACCTCCACTTGCTCCTCCTCCTCCTCAATTACCTCAAGAGGATCCACTTCAACTACTCCTATAAAATATAGTATAGAAAGGAATGAGCAAAAACTATTGCTCAGCGAGGGTTATTGGTCTCAAGGACGGAGATGAGAGGAGAATGCAATGCAAATAGTCAAGCAATTCATTCAATTATCATATAGAGATACAAACAAAGCCAACAATAAACAAGACAAGCTTTAAAACTATAAACACTCATTCAAAGGATACGATTCACTTTCCACGAACAACTTTCAATCACGAATTCGATGACGACGCGCCGGCCCAAACCACCTTATAACTTCAGTTTGGAATACCCCGGAAGTATCCATCAATTCTACGACCCAAATCTCCCTGGGAGGCAACCCAAGTGAGAAAGGGAATAGGACACGGAGCTAGGGCAACCAACACTGGCAACCCGAGGCTACCCAGAGAGGCCCATCACACCGCTCCTGACTCTATGAATGCAATACAATATACAATGCAACAATCGAGCAATCAAGCAATAGAGCCACACGTGGGAGAATAACAAAGTAGGTTACTCTCGCACGCAATAGCAACAATTGATAAACATTCCAATCAAAATGAACTCTAACAAGTATAATAAGCATTAACAAGCATTAACAAGCATTCTACAAGCAAAATTCTATGAAAACCAACAAAAACACAAAACGACCCCAACTTACCAAACGCTACTACTTTCAAATGAGCCACGAGTTTTGGAAACCGACTTCACCAATCCTCCTAGGTCACCATAAGGCACGTCTAAAGACCCCAAAACCCTACTTTACCTTAGAATTCACGCAAAGTCCCGATTTCCCCCATTGCTCGTTTGAACTACAACTATCCTAACCAAACACCCAACCAACGCCATAACCACACCAAAAGTGCTTCCATGGCCCCCCGAAACAATGCCGTTACGCAAAACGAGAAAATGCTAAACTCGACCTAAACGACCCTGACCTTCACCAATGCAATTTTCTCATTTTTTCCATTACACAATCCAAACAAATCATGCATTTAGGCATTCTAGCATATCTAGCATCTTTTCACATCAACAGAACGCATAACGGAACAACTTCTACGTTTCGAGGGTTTACTATTCATATTTTACTATTCAATTGACATTTTAAATTACAATCTCAACATTCAACAACAGAAAATGTTAAAAAGCTATAAATACATGTTCTACAATTGTCAAGGAACATTCTTTGAGCATTTAAATGATTAAAATAACAAACTACAGATAAAATCCAAAATCATTAAAGTTGAGACATATAACATTAAAATGCACAAATAATGTGCTTCCCTCACCTTAGACACTCCTAGTCGCTAGAAAAACCACGCTGGATGCCTCGATAACAACCCCGTGCAAGCTTACGCGAAGATTGGAAGTTTTGAAAGTTGAAAATCTTTTTTTTTTCTCTTCAAAGTTTTGGCCAGCAGGTTCTGTTTTGTGCTTGTTTTTTTTATTTTGCTATGTTATAACTTAAATAAGATGACAAGCCTTTGGTCAAATGGTCAAGCTTGGTCAACTAACTTAAAATTGGTCAATTTAGCCTATTTTTATGCATTTTAAAGCTAAAATACCCAACACCAAATTAATTCTAGTTAACAACAAGTAAAATATTAAATTTTAGGCACCAAAATACTAGTTTCACTATTTGTTGAGGACTAGAAGACACCCTCTAACTATCGCTCTCGAAATACAATGCACTTTGCGACAGTAAAGAAGTAATAATTTAATTCCAAGGAATTTAAGAAAACATAATTTTTAGAATTATAAACAAGAAAATTCCACATTCCAGGCTCGGGTATTACACCCTCTCCCCCTTAAAACAATTGCACTCACGCAATTCTTACCTGGTGAACAAACAACTCCGGATACTGACTCCGAACTTGGTCCTCTCTTTCCCAAGTCGCTTCCTCAAACCCATGATGATTCCAAAATACCTTTACTAATGGAATACTCTCCCTGCGAAGTTCCTGAACTTTTTGATCCATAATTCGAATCGGTTTATCCTCATAAGTCAACTTTTCCTCAATCTGCAAAGGCTCTTGTTCAAGAACATGTGAAGGATCTAGATGATATTTCCTTAACATTGACACGTGGAAAATGTCGTGCAGTCTCGACAAGCTCGGAGGTAAAGCTAATTGATAAGCCAAAGGACCTACCTTTTTGGTAATCTTATACGGGACCACATACCTGGGACTAAGTTTCCCGCTCTTACCGTGCCGAATCAATCCCTTTCGAGGAGAAATCTTAAGAAATACCCAATCTCCCAAATTAAACTCAAGATCCCGACGGTGCTTATCCGCATAACTCTTTTGACGACTCTGAGCTGTAAGCATATGCTGGCGAATAAGGTGGACATTATCTAACATCTTAATCATCTCAGGTAACACAGTCGGATCAACTGTTCTCATCTCTCCAACCTCTTCCCAATACAATGGGGTTCTGCATTTACGACCGTACAACGCCTCGTAGGGAGCCATACCTATAGTAGATTGATAACTATTATTGTAGGCGAACTCTGCTAAAGGAAAAAACTTCTCCCAATTATTTCTAAAGTCTAACACACATGCCCGAAGCATGTCTTCCAAGATCCTGATGGTTCTCTCAGACTGGCCATCAGTTTGTGGATGGTATGCAGTACTGAAGCTCAATTTAGTTCCCATGGCCTCTTGCAACTTCTGCCAAAAACGAGATCTGAATCTAGGATCTCTATCTGACACTATACTCTATGGCACACCATGAAGTCTCACAATATTAGCAACATAAAGCTCAGCTAGTTTATCAAGGCTATCATGTTTGTTCACAGGAATAAAATGTGAAACTTTAGTCAATCGGTCCATAACAACCCAAACAGAATCACATCCTCTCGGAGATCTAGGAAGATCGGTCACAAGGTCCATTGTTATATGCACCCATTTCCATTGTGGAATCGACAATGGTTGTAGAAGCTTGGCTGGCCACTGATGCTCCGCTTTAACCCTCTGACAAGTTAAACACCTAGATACATACCCAGCAATCTCCCTCTTCATATTGTTCCACCAGAAGTGTTGTTTCAAATCTCTATACATTTTAGTACTGCCCGGGTCGATCGTATACCTTGAATTATGTGCCTCGGATAGAATCTCATTCTTCATGGTCGGTTCACGAGGGACACACAACTTGGCCGTGAATCCAAAGATACCATATGCATGTAATTTAAACTCCGACTCTCCCCTTTTTGCTTTTTCTTGGATTTTCATGATATGAGGATTAGTCTTCTGAGCTTCCCTGATTTGTGCTAGCAATCCCGACTGAATTTGTAAGCTAGCAAATCGAATCCCTACCTCAGTAGCTTCTGGCTTCCATGAAAAATTTTCCCCCAAAGTCTCCCAATCCTTGATAATTAAACTTGCAACAGTAGCCTTTCGGCTCAAAGCATCTGCAACAACATTTGCCTTACCTGGCATGTAGTTTATAGAACAATTATAGCCACTTAATAGCTCTAGCCATCTCTGCTGCCTCATATTCAAATATTTTTGTGAAAATAAATATTTGAGACTCTTGTGGTCAGTAAAAATTTCAAATATGCTACCCCACAAGTAATGACGCCACTTCTTCAAAGCAAACACAACTGCAGCTAACTCAAGATCATGTGTAGGGTAATTGACTTCATAAGGTTTCAACTTCCTAGAAGCATAGGCAATCACCTTACCATTCTTCATTAAAACACAACACAAACCTTCTTTAGATGCATCACTGTAGACAACAAAGTTTTATGTACCCTCAGGTAAAGCTAGTATAGGGGCTGTAGTTAATCTCTTCTTCAGTTCTTGGAAACTGGATTCACATTTACCATCCCAATTGTAAGTAACTTTCTTTCGAGTCAACTGGATTAAAGGTCCAGAAATTTTGGAAAAGTCTTTAACAAACCTCCGATAGTAACCTGCCAAACCCAGAAAACTCCGAATCTCTGACACCGTTTCAGGTCTCTTCCAAGATGAAACAACTTCAATCTTAGCTGGGTCTATTGAAATTCCTTGATCTGAAATGATATGGCCTAGAAATGATATTTGATTCAACCAGAATTCACACTTGCTAAATTTAGCAAAAAGCTTGTTTTCTTGCAAAGTCTGTAGCACAATCTTCAAATGTTGTTCATGTTCAGCTTCATTCTTAGAGTACACTAAAATGTCGTCAATAAAGATTACGACAAATTGATCAAGATAAAGTCAAAAAACCCTCTGCATTAAGTCCATGAATGCGGCTGGTGCATTCGTCAAACCAAACGGTAACTCAACAAATTCATAGTGGCCATATCTAGTCCTGAATGCCGTCTTAGGTATATCGTCACTCCCAATTCTGAGTTGATAGTAACCCTGCCTCAAGTCAAATTTGGAGTAAACACTCGTACCCTGCAATTGGTCAAACAATTCTTCAATCAACGACAAGGGGTATTTGTTCTTAATTGTGACTTGATTAAGTCCCATATAATCAATACATAACCGTAGCGTGCCGTCTTTCTTTCTCACAAACAACACAGGCGCACCCCACGGCGAAGAACTAGGTTGTATAAACCCTTTCTCAAGCAAGTTCTGAAGCTGAATTTTTAATTCCTGAAGTTCAGTCGATGCCATTCTATAAGGACTTCTAGAAATTGGCGCAGTGCCTGGCACAAGATCAATCACAAATTCAATCTCCCTATCCGGTGGTAAACCCGGTAATTCCTCAGGAAATACACCAGGGAAGTCTTTAACAATCGGAACCTCATTCAAATTTAACTTATCAGTAGGTTGATTGATCAGATAAGCTAAGTAAGCTTCACAACCTTTATTCAACAACTTAGAAGCCTTGATCGATGATAAAAGAGGTATTCGGGCAGCTCTGCAGTTCCCAACAATCTCCAATACCGGTAGGATAGGAATCTGAAGATAAACAATTTTTGTTCTACAATCCAACTGAGCATAGTATTTCCCCAACCAATCCATTCCCAAAATGATTTCAAAGTCACGGAAGGGCAATATAATTAAATCAGCAAGAAATTTACGGTTCTCAATGCATATATCACAAGATTTGCAAATAGACTCAGTAACAAATTTTGCACCCAAAGGCGTACTAACTTCAACTTCATGCGGCAGTTTATTAATGCAAACATTCACAGATCGTGCACATGCAGGAGTTATAAACGAATGTGTAGCTCCAGGATCAATCAAAACTTTAACTGGCTGAGTATTGAGAAGAAAGGTACCTTCCACTATTGCGGTAGTATCGGGCAACTCCTCCACATCTAGTGCAAAGACCCTAGCCTGTACCTTCTGTGCTGAAACTGCACCTCCAGCCCTATTCTGCACACCTTGGCCTCCAGTACGGCCCTGAACATTCTTATACTTTGGGCAATCTTTCACCCTATGGTCATCACTCCCACAACCAGTGCATTTACCATTCTTCCTCCAGCAATTAGTCTCAACGTGCCCCGATCGATTACAAAAGTTACACTGCTGATTTTGCCTTACAATAGTGTTTCCCGTAGGTGCGGGGGCTCTGGCAGTCGTAGGAACTGTACCTCCCTACTGGGGTCTAGTCGTAGCTGGTCTTGCCTGAATTTGATACTGTGGCTGATACGGACGTTGCTGAGGAACCTGCGCAGAAGTCTGATACTGCCTCGGCTGACTCTGGCTGCTCTGGCCCAAGTATTGTTTCTTAATCGGCTGGCTACTCTTAGCTATCATCTAAGCCTTCCATTTCTCAAACATCGAGGCTGCTTGGAATGCCTCGG
The DNA here is from genome assembly GCA_037974665.1 of Ehretia macrophylla. Taxonomy (NCBI): domain Eukaryota; kingdom Viridiplantae; phylum Streptophyta; class Magnoliopsida; order Boraginales; family Ehretiaceae; genus Ehretia; species Ehretia macrophylla. Next base: position 15,244,119 of record CM075764.1, on the reverse strand, counting down.
GAAAAGTAGTATAGATCTGCCTAGTCAAATGCAGCTGTATATCCATTCTCAGCCCACGAACAAACCTATGAATCATCCTCCTAGCTGGCCGTACCACCTCGGGCATATACCTCGACAGGCTGACAAACCTAGCCTCATACTGTGCAACAGTCATGTTTCCCTGCTTCAGGGCCACAAATTCATCCTCCCACCTTTCCCTAGCCATCTCAGGAATATACTTGTCCTGAAACTCACTCACGAAATCATCCCACAAATGTGGAACATCCTCACAATCCCACCTCAACCTGACAGTGTTCCACCACTGTTCTGCGTCGCCCTTAAACAGAAATGCCCCAAAATCTATTCTTGCCTCATCAGTGTACCTCAAAGCAGTGAAAATTTTATCAACACGGTTAATCCATCTCTCGGTTGCCTCATCATCCGGCTCTCCAAAGAACTTACCCGGCTCGTGCCTCAGGAATTTCTCCAACTGATTATTCTCAGCCCTATACCCCTGTCCACTAGGATTAGCTTGATTTCCATGGGGATTATTATTCCTGTCCTGCCTCTGCTCATGCAGTACTTGAGTAATCCGGTCAACTGCTGTGGTCATAGTAGCCATAAACTGTTCAGGCAACGGTTGCTGACCCTGTTCTGCTGCCTCTTCATCTGCCCCTTGACCTTGAGTACCATGACGTGGTGGCATAGTAACAACTCACAATAGCTGGCAACATTTAAAAGCAGTTAATAGACAGAAATATAGCACATAAGATTAGATAACACTCAAGTCAAAAACAATCAAATATCCTATCACACAATTCATATAACACAAGATTGACATGCCAACCATTTCACTTGAACACATAAGCACTCAAGTTCACATAGTCATACTATAACACTTTTCACTTAACAATCACACAATAACACTTTATCATTTTAGACCTTTACCCCACAGACCGAGAAACATATTCCAGCTCATGCAAGACTATCATGCTCTAATACCACCTAAAGATGTCACGCCCCGACCCGACCCCGCAAAAGGCCAAGCCAGGACCCGACACACGGACGAAGTCTCCTCTGTACCGTGGACGATCTGAAACCCTACACTCAACATAATACTTGCGAAAGCCATAATAAACATTTGAATCAAGACAACTCTCTTTTAGAAAATATAAATCTTCTCATTAACAACTTTGCAAACCAAAAATGTCATGCATACTACACAAGTATTCGTGCCACTAAACAGTTAAACCATTAGTATGCAATTCTTTACTAGTCATAAGAGTATAACTTTACAACTTTACAATCTTTAAACTTTTACAACATAAGACCATGAAGGCCTCAAAATAGAAACTACATACAAGGCTACAAGCCTCAAAATAAAGCAACGACCAAGCATTAAACACATCAAGCATTGCCCGCACAAAAGTCTGGCAACCAACCACCAGCTAAGCAAAGAAGTGCTATCAAGGAAACACCTCCACTTGCTCCTCCTCCTCAATTACCTCAAGAGGATCCGCTTCAACTACTCCTGTAAAATATAGTATAGAAAAGAATGAGCAAAAACTATTGCTCAGTGAGGGTTATTGGTCTCAAGGACGGAGATGAGAGGCGAATGCAATGCAAATAGTCAAGTAATTCATTCAATTATCATATAGAGATACAAACAAATCCAACAATAAACAAGACAAGCTTTAAAACTATAAACACTCATTCAAAGGATACGATTCACTTTCCATGAACAACTTTCAATCACGAATTCGATGACGACGCGCCGGCCCAAACCACCTTATAACTTCAGTTTGGAATACCCCGGAAGTATCCATCAATTTTACAACCCAAATCTCCCTGGGAGGCAACCCAAGCGAGAAAGAGAATAGAACACGGAGCTAGGGCACCCAACACTGGCAACCCGAGGCTACCCAGAGAGGCCCATCACACCGCTCCTGACTCTATGAATGCAATACAATATACAATGCAACAATCGAACAATCAAGCAATAGAGCCACACGTGGGAGAATAACAAAGTAGGTTACTCTCGCATGCAATGGCAACAGTTGATAAATATTTCAATCAGAATCAACTCTAACAAGTATAATAAGCATTAACAAGCATTAACAAGCAAAATTCTATGAAAACCAACAAAAACACAAAACGACCCCAACTTACCAAACGCTACTACTTTCAAACAAGCCACGAGTTCTGGAAACTGACTTCACCAATCCTCCTAGGTCACCATAAGGCACGTCTAAAGACCCCGAAACCCTACTTTACCCTAGAATTCACGCAAAGCCCCGATTTCCCCCTTTGCTCGTTTGAACTATAACTACCCTAACCAAACACCCAACCAATGCCACAACCACACCAAAAGTGCTTCCATGGCCTCCCGAAACAATGTCATCATGCAAAACGAGAAAATGCTAAACTCGGCCTAAACGACCCCGACTTTCACTAATCCATTTTCTCATTTTTTCCATTACACAATCCAAACAAATCATGCATTTAGGCATTCTAGCATATCTAGCATCTTTTCACATCAACAGAACGCATAACGGAACAACTTCTACGTTTTGAGGGTTTACTATTCATATTTTACTGTTCAATTGACATTTTAAATTACAATCTCAACATTCAACCGCAGAAAATATTAAAAAGCTATAAATACATGTTCTACAATTGTCAAGGAACATTCTTTAAGCATTTAAACGATTAAAATAATAAACTACGGATAAAACCCAAAATCATTAAAGTTGAGACATATAACATTAAAATGCGCAAATAACATGCTCCCCTCACCTTAGACACTCCTAGTTGCTAGAAAAACCACGTTGGATGCCTCGGTAACAACCCCGTGCAAGCTTACGCGAAGATTGGAAGTTTTGAAAGTTGAAAATCTTTTTTTTTTCTCTTCAAAGTTTCGGCCAGCAGGTTCTATTTTGTGCTTGTTTTTTATTTTATTTTTCTATGTTATAACTTAAATAAGATGACAAGCCTTTGGTCAAATGGTCAAGCTTGGTCAACTAACTTAAAATTGGTCAATTTAGCCTATTTTCATGCATTTTAAAGCTAAAATACCCAACAACAAATTAATTCTAGTTAACAAGAAGTAAAATATTAAATCTAAGGCACCAAAATACTAGTTTCACTATTTGTTGAGGACTAGAAGACACCCTCTAACTATCGCTCTCGAAATGCAATGCACTTTGCGACAGTAAAGAAGTAATAATTTGATTCCAAGGAATTTAAGAAAACATAATTTTCAGAATAATAAATAAGAAAATTCCACATTTCAGGCTCGGGTATTACAATCATACCATTCTAATAAACCTAGTTAAGTTAATTACATAACCTTTAACACTAAATACAAACAATACATGAAAACATACATCTTTGCATCTTTCTAGAACTCAGCCACATAACACGCAAGACAACTCTTCAAGCACGATCTTTCACGTAACCACGAACTTCCGGCTTACATGGCATTTCCTGAAATATGGTGGTAAGGAGTGAGTATACACAACACATATACTCAGTGAGGGCGAGACAGATATCGAGGTGGAGAGAAAGAAAGTCGTGCAATGCAAATAGGGCAGTTAAGCAATATTACTGACAAGTAAGCAATCAATATAAACAATCAATACAATAAGCAATTAATAAAAGCATTAACACAACCATTCAAAGCTATACCACACTCTAAAGGCTATGGTTCACTCATACGAGCAATGTACCATGCGATTCGATTCCACAAGCATTACATCAATCTCGAGCTTGATGTTGACAACGATGACAATAAGCATGCAACCACCTTATAACATCCATTAGGTGTACTCCGAATGTACCCCGACACATCTACGACCCAAATCTCCCAAGGCAGCATCCTTAGCAAGAGTGGGAATAGGACACGGAGCTAGAGCAAACCAACCCTAGCAGCCCGAGACTGCCCAGAGAGGCCCATCACTCATGCGCCTGACACTATGCAATGCAATACGAGATATAAGCAATAAACGAGCGATAGCACGAAAGTGCAGATTAGTGACGATAAACGAGATATCAAGCATTTACAATCAATAATAGCAATCAATTAACTTTTCAAGCATGATTATCATTAATATCAACAATAACATCTATCAAACCAGTAATAGCAGTTCAAACACGAAAACGACAAATATCACTATTCAATCTCTAACTTCCAAAGGCAATTACGAGCAAACGAGCTACAGGATTAGGAAACCGATTTCACTACATTCACTTAGGTACTACAAGGCACGTTTCTATATCACGAAACTTCACTTTCTCACACGAAGCCCGAAAGTCCACCTACTGCGTTTGAACTACAACTATGCTAACCGGTCGCTCAATCAACACCACAACAGCGCCAAAGTGCTTCCATGCACTCAATAGCAAAACCCCCAACTCAATTCGAGCACGACCAACACTTGGTCAAACGGCCCCTTTACGTTTCTTTGTCTAATTTCCAATTTTAACAAAGGCCGGTCCGTTTTTATTGCACATTTTATCTTTCTATCACTAATGACACCTATCCAAATCAAGAAATCGCAATTCGGATCAAAATCTGAAATTCTAGGGTTCTACTATTCAAAATCACTATTCATTATTCTTCCCCAATTTCAAATTTGCATTTTTAGCCGTAAAAATTGCTAAATAACTAACAAGCAATGCTCTACGAACTCAAAGGAAACTATATCAAGCAATTATGGGTATCATAACACAATATATATCAAATTTGAAAAATTTGAAACAATAATCAAATTTCACAAAATATGCACAAAAACGTGAAAACCCTCACAGAGATTGAAGACCAAGACCCGCAAGAACCTTAGCCACGATCGTTGCTCGATTCCACGCATGATTGCACAAGAAAATGGAAGCAAAATCTTTTTTTATTCCTCTTGGGAAGTTTCGGCCATGGGGGGGAGATGAGGACTTGGGTGTTATTTTGGTTTTGTTTTTATGATTATTTTGGTAATTTTTTGGCTATTTAAAAAGTTGACAAAGCTCAAGGACAAAATGGTCATTTAGCAAAGTCAAAATTCAATTAAATTGGTCAACTACGGTTATTTTGGTTATCATTTGGTCTAGGTCAAGTTAAGACAATGCAATTAGATGGAAAACAACTAAAACTAGCTAAATTAAACTAGAAACGCTATTCACAAAATCCGAGAAATATTCTTCTAACTTTCATTTTCGAAATGCTACGATCGAACGGTCAATAAATGATCGCTAATCAGATGATAAGCAATAATATAAAACTATAATTTTTTTTGAAAGGTAGAATAATAGAATAGTTTATAATTCACTCCAACTCGGAGTTATTTTTCTCATTTAATTGAAAACTGAGTAATTTAATACAAGAAAATAAAACTGATTATTAAAATAATCAAAATAATCAATTTTCATTTAAAAATAAATAATTTAACTATTTCTAGAATATTTTAAAAAAATTTGAAATTAATGCTAGGATACGAATGAACAAGTTAATATAAACACGTAATCAAATGCAATTAAATACTAACATTTAAGATGACACTTAATTAAATACAAAAAAATAAATCCAATTTCTATAAATAATAAAAATAGGTGATAATCTTTTAATTAATCAATATAAAAATTATTGAATGCTTCTAAAAAAAATATCAAAATAGTGCAAAATGGATGATTAACTAATTAAATACTTAATTAAATGCAGTTAAATGTTATTAAATGCATGCCCGGTTCGGGTTATCACAAAATCATATAATTTATTAATAAGAAAATGAACCAGAATGCACAAAAGGATGAAAATCCCTCACCTTTACCAAGCTCAAAGATGTAAGAACTAGCTTCAATCCACTCTTAAACACCCTGAATAATTAACTAAAGATTCTTGTGGCTCTAAAACATTCCATAACTTCCTAGATGTCATTAACTATATTAACATTTAACAAGGTACCTTTATAAAAAGCTCAACTTCAATTAAACCACAAAAGAACTTCAAGTTAAGCAATCAATCAAAACAACTACACCTAAGCACTAAACATAGCTCAACTACAAAACATGCTCTAAGAATTATTACCATGCATTATATTTAAGTTTTATGAGTTACATACATGGAATACTCTTTAACTTCATTTATACTCAAAGCACTTGCAAGTAAACTACAATATACCACTTAGCACAAGTAATCACATAGATGTCATTCATAGCCAATACAATAAAGTTCATATTAATGGCTCAACTAATAATTCCACATGATTAGATATCACTTAGTAACAATAGACATTAGCAAGAATTAGCAATTTTACCACTTAGTAATCCCAATTAACAATATCAAATAATAATCTATCTAAGACATTTTCCAATTTCTCTAACATAAGCTTTACTTTATCAATTCGGTTAACTATTATATTGACCTCCAAATTGTCTTATTTTTATGTATAAATGTAGATCTTCGAGTCTAGATAATTTTAGGCTCAAACAGTGCTTCATTCTGAGTTATATTCCACAAGTTATGACTATTTTATTGCAACTACACCTAGCATCCCCTGCACAGCGATTTTCCAGACACATTTCTAAAATGGCTAAATTGGAGGGTCAAAATGTTAGAATTAGCCTTAGCACTAAAAACTGCCAAATCTAGCTGCTATATAAATTTTGTTCAATTATAAGCTCGTTTATTATGTCAAAAAAGTTCTAGAAGATGGCAGCAGTGCACTGTCCAGAGTTTCACTTTGGTGCCTTGCATTTTAACTAGTTTATATTATTGCTAAGACATGAATTGAGCATATGAAACCAACTACCTTCACTTAGAACTTCTAACAAGCACCTAAACTACATACAATACTCTTGTTCAACCACCAACAACAACATCAACAAAATCACTAAGATGTTCAAGATTAGCTAGCAACAACACCACAACTTCACATAATCTTCATCATAAACTAGTAAGCTAGTTAACTCAAGTCATAAAACAAATTTAATTAACATTTATACAAACTTTCCATTGTTAGAAATTCAAGAAAATACACAAAATACAAACCCCTCACCTTGATTTTTGGCTAGAAAAGCTTGAAATGAAGCTAAAATGGCTTTCTTTCTTCTCTTTTCCTTCTTCTTCTTCTTCTTCTTCCTTCCTATTGTCAGCCGTGTATGTGTGTGTGTGTTTTCAGCTTGTATTTGTGTGTGTGTGTGTGTAGAGATGGATTTTTTATGTCTCTGTATGTGTGTGTTGTGTTTGTTTTGTGTGTTTTATTTGTTTTTATTTTGTGTCTTATGTGTATATATGTGTGTTTTATTTGTTTTTATTTTGGGCTAAAAACATTAAATAGGTAGCTTAAAACAAGTCCAAAAGCTAATTAGTCTTCTAATGGCTAAAATGCAAGTCTAGATTTTACTATTCATGCAATACCTTTAGCAATTTTTCTACCTGTCTTCCCAAAGTGCTATGCAAATGAAATTTATGAATGTATGCCCAAAAGCAAATATATAATGAGAGAAAAATGTGAATTTTACAAAATAAAATACTAAAATTTTCACTCCGGGCTCATTTTAAAATGATGAAAACTAATTTATTAAATGTAAGAAAGTAATCCCACATAATACAAATATTAAAATAATAGGTTAATTATATTATATAAATTAATTGAACTTAGTTTGTACATTTTCAAAAATAGAAAATAAATGTTAATAAAAAATACAATTAATTCAAGTAAACATGTAATTATGCACAAACACTTAAATTAAGCACATAAACATATGTAAATAAATATATTAACTATATGTTGAGTAGGGAATGTCACAGTACACCTGTTCTATGGGACAAGTTCGTTAGTGAATTCCAGGGATAACTATACTCCCGAGGTTGCCCATAAGAGCCGAGAGGAAGAATTCATGATCTTGAAATAAGGGAATATGATAGTCACTCAATACGAGGCCACTTTCAATCGGTTGTCTCAGTATGTACCAGATCTTGTGCAGCCTACTAGGAGGAGAATACAGAGGTTTATCGGGTCTGAGGCCTGACATAAAGCTTAGTTTGTCTCCATTGCACTTTGCTATCTACAGTGATGCCATAAATACAAGCGCTAGATTTGAGAAATGAAAGGCCGATATGAGAGCCAAAAGTTCTTCCATGCCCTCAGTAGCAAAACCCCCAACTCAATTCGAGCACGGTCAACTTTTGGTCAAACGGCACCTTTCCGTTTCTTTGCCGGGAACTAGTACTTCTAGTCTACCTACACAGCTCCCTTTTTAGGCGAAGTAAGAGCCTGTTTGATCATGGACCCCATCGCCAAGGAAAGTTGAATCCCACAGGTAAAAAACCAAGGGTACGAAAGGATAGCTATTCAAAGCATCTCACATGAAAGGAATAGGACCTAGGGCTTGAAGGCTTAGCTCTTCTTTCCTGGAAAGTAGCTGGGCTAGGAAAAGGTGACCGTTCGCTACTAACTCTAAGCCTAGGGGGGCTATGATTCAAGCATTTTGATAGAAAGATGAAGTGAGAAACACTTAATTAAAGTATCCATTTCACATTTGCCAATCTATGTATGAAATAAGAGTGAAATTCCCCATGAACAGGGTGTAGAGTCGGTAGGAAGAGGTCTTTACCTTATTCGCAACATGCGTCATAGCCATCGATCTTTGAATTCAATGAAAGAAGCTTTCAAAGGCTAGAAGGAATACCACAAACGAAAATAGATTGATTGGGGCACATAAGTCCTCCAGCTTATCTTATGCATAAAAAAGGTGACTTGACCAGCCTACTGATTCTTCTTATGGGGCAGTACCAATAAAGATATGAAATAAGGGCACCCGAGTCCCTAATTGGAATCACGGAAAAAGTCTCTTATGCAAGTATACAAACAGCTCTCATAGTTCAAAAAAACGTGTGCTAGGATTCTAATTGTACTAAGGCGGGGGCGTGAAGAGAGATTAATGAAGAAAAGAAAGCAAGACCGAAGCATAATTGACTTAAAAAAGAAAAGGGAAGGACCTAGGCACTACGGTTCACCTGGGTGCTCACTTGGAAGCAAGAGAGGTAAGAGGCCACCTACGGGAGGTCTCCTTATATTCCGAGCTGGGTCAAGAAATTCCAAAATCAAAAATAGTCCTAGGTAGAGATATAGCAGGACCAGGAGGAAGTACGAACAGATGGATTGATCATCGATCGCTTTCCAAATCAAGGTATCTTAAGCCGGACCTTTCTCCAGAAGTCTCTTTGGCCAGAAGAAGGAATGACCAAAAGAATGATGAAGGAAATCGACTGGGCGAAAGGGCTGGTCAACTCCTTTTTAGCTATAAAAGGGCTTGAGAAATAACAAAGTTTGCCTTTCATTTATATGAAAAAGAAAGTATGAAAAGGCTGCTCGACAAAAGGGTACAAGAAGGCTTAGGGAATTGGCATGAGAAGTTCATAGCAAGGGTCATAGCATGGGTGTAAAAGATGGCTTCCCCCTTATAGTGGTTCTTTCGGCACTTCCACTTAAGGCCTGTTCACCATTCCAAGCAAGCCCAATCCGCTCGTTCACAATTGGGATACGTTCTATCTGATGGGAGTTGTGTATTATAAGATTGAACCATTTGGTACGTAAGGGCTCTATTCTCCTTGACATTGGCAAGGGCATTCCATCTTTCCCTTGCTCTTAGTTCTGGGGGCTTGAACTTGGCTCAGTCCAGTACACATCATGGTACCGATAGCTTCGAAAGAGTTCGTCCGTCAATTCAACTTTTTCATCATTTGGGGTCCCTGACTGGGCTAATCGATGGCTACATTGGGGTAAAGATGGAGTTCCCATCTACCCAAGTGGAGTCAAGGCCATGAAGGAAGATCCGTTCTTTGAAGCTCTAGCCTAGGCTGCTGCATAGGGTCTAGGGCTATAGTCCGGTAGGGGCGGAGTCAAAAAGGAATGGAATTGACTTTCTAGTGTGTACTTTCCATACCTTTCTTTCTGGTCCAGTGATGCGTCCAAGGTGGGGTAGAGGCTGGTCGTAGATCAGAAGACAACAAGGGCTTGAGATATTCGTAATACTAAAATTGAGAAAGTGATACCTATCGACCTCAGACGACCAATTATGCCCTATGATGTCCTTTAGAATATAGGAATTCAAATTAGAGTTGGGGAAGTTCAGAAAGTTGAAGATTAAGTAAACAACTCTTGATACAAAGAAGACCCATAAAAAGCCTGCTTTCCGTTTCGTCCCAAAAAAGTCAGAAGAAGCATGGTGAGTCAGCTTTTATGCCAATTCAAGATGAGAGTTCCACTTCACTTTAAAGTATAGGGAGGATATCTGAGTCGATAAGACCATATTCAAAAGAGAAATAAGTGGATTGAGTGTACTTTAATGCAAAAAAAGAAAGAGAACATCAACAATTCCTCATCCCTTTGAGAAAGGTTAAGGCCTTACCCAATTCCATAACTGGAATTGCGGCCTTGCAGGAAGGAAGGGAATGGTTTCCCTTCCCCCGGACCCCTATCCTTTCCTATAAGGGCTCCCCTTACTTTATTCCTTCCTAAACTCAGGAATAGTGGGGGAAATGTAGCTACTTTCATTGGGCCAATCGGTCACTAACTCGTATGCACTATCCCTTATGCTTTTTGGGCTACAGGGAGAGTGCTATGAGTATGTTTCTTTACTCCCAATGAGAATCGAGACTATAATGTCGAGTCTTAAGGAGTTTTAAGTGTGCCGTGCGGGGCCTAGAGTTTTAATTAGTCAGCTCATCCGTTCCTGCCTTCCCCCAAAAGGCAGTCACTGGCTAGGAGAGGAAGTCTTTTTCTTCTTACTATGGTAGCTACGGAAGGTTTCCCGTGGAAGCTCCTTGGGAGGGTAGTTAGATCCATTCATTCCTTCCCCCAAAAGGAAGTCACTGGACTTTAGATAGGCCTTAGTACCGTTCGTGCCCCATACCAATGGGTCACTTAACTTCTTTCAATAGTTTAAGGAATCCTTAATGCCACGTTTGTGTAATATTATATATGACCAAAGACTATTTGTGGGGGTACTATTCGAGAAGATACTATGCTTGACCATGGAATAGGGAGACAACTCTGGTTGTTCACATCCGAGAGGACATTTTGAGTTGTACGCCGGATACGATGTGCTTGGGGCGGGCATTCTGGCATCGAAACCCAGGGTGACCCGTCTGCTTGTGTTCGTCGGTCCTTGGTTCAGTTGAATTGAACGAGGTGCCCAGCTGCTATACTCAAAGAACTTGGCTCCATACAAGGGGTAATTGGGGAATTTTGGCGAAAGCCGCTTTTCCCCCTATACCCCCGGGAGGTGGAAGGAAGGAGAGAGGCAGCCCTCGTAGGGGAGCTCAGGATAATGCTTTAATGGAAGAAAAGCCAGTCCATAGAAACCTTAGTAGTCAGAAGCTCAAGTAGGAGGGTATTAAAGACTAGTTAAGCTCAAGGAATTCATAGACATAAATACCCATACCATTGAGATACTTCCTAACAAAGAAGGTATACAAGCTACCTTTACTATCCTTACAATTGCTTAAGGTCCTATTATATACATGGGTTAGTAAGAACACGCAAGAATAAGGTAAATACATTGAGGCTACGGGCTGTAGTTAACTTAAAGTCGATGACTGAGGAAGTAATGTGACCTTTGAACGACCCGGCCCGTAGATCTAAAAGGATCTATCCATAGGCTTGACCGGATATCCTTTGTCCACAAACAAAAACAAAGTAGGTTTTTAGTAGTAGTTCATGAGACCTCGAATTCCCACGTTCCTGCATGCATTATGGCAAGAGATCCCACCCACACCTCTAGCTAAGAAGTTGAGTCACCCTTCTTTTTTTTGTTGCAGCAAGTCAGTTGCGAGGCGCTCCAGACCTGGACCTGTTCAGACATAAGCTGAGCTTCAAACAAAAGATCTTACTATTGCTCATTCCAGCGGACGGGGCGCTTCCCCTAGCTTTTGAGTTTCACATACTTTTTTCATTTTTCTCACCAGAATGCATGTGAAAATCAACTCACCGGCGTGTGATTTTTTTTTTTTCTGTCTTCACTTGATCCCAGTTTCCATTCCCCTTTTTCTCTACTAAGAAGGTAAGCTTCATAGCTCCAACCTAGTAAAGGCTCATCTTTCTTTTTTTTTCAAAAAAAGAATAGAATAAAGAAAGAGATAGTCTATATCCTGTATCGATTATATGATCACTCTATGAATAGATAAATTCTCTGTGACCTCCCACTGTTCACAACATTCTTTGCTTCTCGCTGCGAATGGCTCCTCGGGGGAGGAGTAGAAGCACTGGCCCTCTTCGGTCAAGTTGCTTGTGCCTGCTGTTACCTACCATAGGACCTCTGTCCCTGAAGTGAAGAAAAAGGAGCAGGAACAACAGGTTGTCCTCTCCCGGCCCAATAGTTCCGCAACTACAGCCGTGGTTGTTGCCAACGGGGATCCCCCATTCCGAAAGGTTACTAGGCCGGTCCTTAGGTCCAAAGTTGGATGCCACTGCTATGGTGCCGATAGATTCACTACCTCAGTGCCATTATCGGACATTGCAGTTGAGCATCTATTTCTTGTATATCGTTCCACACCGAGAAGAGGGATGTGTACCTCCAGCAACAACAAGAATGGAACCATAGGCTCCTATGCTGGGAGCATTTCGGGGTATATGTCTAACCACTGTAACTCCCCGTTTCTGGCATGCTATAGTTATTAAAGTCTCTTGACGGTAGGAATGGGAGATTACCGGTAAGCTAGATGCTTCGCCAACCATATTCCACTTTAAGGCATTTTGTTGCACTTAAATCACCCTCGTGAAGAGGCTCAATCTGATACCATTGATGTCCAATAGCTTTGATAGTAATGGCTGGATATATTACTATCTCGTCCATTGAGTATAACAGACAAATGATGGTTTAGCAATGAACATCGGGATGATACTAGGAAATATGGTCCGAAGAATCTCGATAGTAGTTCCATGAACAATCCTTTGCAGGATTGGATTTTTTTTATAGTGGAAATGCGATAAAGCGCGAACAAAGATCCATGATACGAAAACCAAAATCAGAATGAGGAACAAAAAGATATCGTGATGTAAGTCTATTATTCCTTGCATCATAGGTGTTGATGCATCTTGAGATCCTAATTGCCATGGTTCCGCTGCATCACAAGGAATAATTGTGAGGAATAACCATTCTAGAACAATCATTTGATTTGGTTCATTCTTTGATTGCTCTGCTCCCCCCCAAAAAAAGAGAGACTTGTTCTTGCTCTCCTAATTCTTGAAGACGAAAATCGCCGGTTGGGTTGGTCTGACCAAGAAAGGCATGGGAGTCTTTGGGCATTACTTGGGCCTAGTTAAGTAAAGACTGGCTACCTAGCAAGAAAATGGATGTGCGTTAGCGCAACGGCTTTTGCACCCTTTGCTTGTTCCCTCATTGTACACTTTTTATATATCTGTCTTCATTATCGGCTGCATGCTATCGAAGATAGAGCAATGGGTGGTTCAGTCTTACCGTGCACCGCACTCAATTCAATGATCAAGCAACACAAATATCTTTCTCTTTCTATATGAAATTTTGGGCTCCGTAGTTAGCTGCACAGCAACCAATGTATCTAACGGAAAAAAAAAAAGAAATCCTAGATAAAGTCCTCCTTCTATTGCATAGCCTAAAAAAGCTATAAACAAAGTACCAAAGTGGTTGCGGGAATGATACATTTTGGTTACCGGCATATGCTTCTAAAAGCGACTAGCTTTCAATATTAGTAGTTACCTTACGCTGCCATTTTTCCAATATTATTGAATTGAATAACATGGCATGGAGCTAAGATAACTCAAGTGGGAGAGCCGTGTTATGGGTGACCTTATTGCATGATTCAAAGAGCACTTATGTATGTGATGCAAGTGAATGTGTACAAAAAAGCTGCCGTAAAGTTTTGTTGTTCGTTTCTTTGTTGTCCTTATCTATGTTTCTATGCTGGCCCAAGAACAAGCTCATTCTTCAGCTGTAAAGAGACTTTTGAATTGCGAGGTACCATTACGAGCTCAATATATATGAGTGTTATTCCGTGAAATAACTCAAATTTCAAATCATTCACTTGTTTTAACTACTCATGCTAGGGATGTGGGAGCATCCACTCCATTCCTGTGGGCTTTTGAGGAGCGGGAGAAATTGTTGGAATTCTACAAAAGAGTGTCGGGAGCCAGGATGCATGCCAGTTTCATACGACCAAGTGGAGTGGCACAAGATCTGCCTCTTGGCTTATGTCGAGATATTGATTCCTCCACACAACAATTTGTTTCTCATATCAACGAATTAGAAGAGATGTCAATCGGCAACCGTATCTGGAAACAATGATTAGGGGATATTGGTACTGTCTCTGCATAACAAGCAAAGGATTGGGGATTCAATAGTGTAATATTAAGAGGTCCAGGAGTATGCTAGGATTTGCGAAGAGCAACACCTTACAATGTTCATGACCAATCGAATCCTGACGTACCAGTAGGTACTAGAGGAGATCGCTATAATTGTTACTGTATTCGTATCGAAGAGATGCGACAATGTGAAACCCTAGTTTTCATCTTTACCTCAATTTGTGTGATTTGACATGCTTATCTGTTATGAGTTAGAATGTGCTAAATATGTGATTTATATTTCTAATACATGCTATGTGTCCATTCATGAAATTTTCACCAAAAACGGAATTATAAATTTTATCGACGGTTTTTGTAAATAGTATTTTGGACGCACGTCTACTAATATTTTTACAGGGGTGTTTTAAACATTTTAAAAACTAGTCTTCCATTATTAATAGACCCATATTTGAATAAAAATTATTTTTGAAATTGATTAAGAATTTAAATAGAATTTACGGGCGAAAAAGTACGTTTTTAAGCTAAAATAGTGATTTTTGCTCAAAAAGAATCTTACGTTGACTGTCATTGACCTATTATATATTGAATAAAAATTATATTTCATTTTAAATATTTATAGAATGGTACAATTGAAAAATGCATTTAAAAGACATTTGAAAACAAATAATATAACTTTTCATCTTCTTTTGTAAAAAATGAGTTTTTAGCCGAGTCGGGTGTTAATGTATGCATAAGAAAATTGTTTTCAACTAAAAATATACTACTTAAAAATTGTCTAAGTGTTGAATGCATATAAGTAAGCACAATAGTCAAGAAAACAATTAAAAGACTAAAAATACTAATTAAAAGACTAAGTAAATCAACTTTGACTTTTATATTTTGTTGAATTGAGCTAATATATCACCAACACACATTAAAAACAAAGAAAACACACTCACAAAACACACACATTACCGAAAATCCAAAGGGAAGCAAAAAGAAGTCATTTTAAAGGTTTTTCAAAGCAATTTTCACACAGATTTTGTGACGCCCGAGATTCTACCGTACACATTTCTAAATGTTGCATCCATTAATTGTGCATTAAATTATGTGCTTTACCTGTTGTCTTTCTTGGTCACTATTCATTCAATTTTTAAACTGCATTATATTAGTGAATTAGCATTTTTATTAAATCATATTAATTGTTAAAGGAATGTGAAAATTGTGCAATTGAGCTAGGAGCGATAGGAGCACTCGTTTAGAAAATGATTTTAGTAGTTCAATGAACAGTGTTACGTAACTAACTTAGAATTTTAATTAACTAGCACACATGCTTCACTTTAGGCTCGTTTTAAGCTTACTACGCGCATTATAAGTGACCTTTTAAATACCCAAACTTGACCCCACCCAACTATGCACCCTATATTACCCACCTTAGCTCATAACTAGCAAAGAACAAAAACAAAAAAATGCCGAAAAATCACTGTAGCAAATCCGAGAATAGTGTAGGAGGAGAATGAGAGGATTTTGCTCATCAAATCTTCAAGCCAAGCCAAGCCAAGCCAAGCTAGGAGCAAGTAGTTTAGGGTGTTTGCTAGCCTCCCGAGAGTTCCTACGCGCAATTGGTGAGGGTTTTCATGACTTTTTATGCATATCTAAAATGTTACATTTTTCTTGATTTGTTGAAAATGTTATCAAATGCTATTGCAAAGCTTATCTATGCTATTATACCTTGTATATAAGTGCTAGAGAACACATTTGAGCTATTAGTTCGCATTTTAAACGGTTGGAATCGTCATTTGAATTTATGAGGTGAATAGTGACGTTTTTCTAGGGTTTTATGTAATTGCACGTATTAGCTTGATTCAACACTCCTAATAGATGCCTTAGGTGCTAATGAAGGTAGTCTAATAGCCCCGTGCACTTGAATTGCTCTAGAATCGCATAAAACGTGAAATAGCCGACTTTAACTTGGGGCTTTTGGGGTTAATGCGAATCCGGGTGGATTCGGGCTTCAATTCTAGTATCCTTAGGCTACCTAGGTACTATAGATGCCTTGATATCCCTTGTTTGAAGTCCGGACAATGTATGTGTAGTTTAAAGCCATAAGAGGGAATTTGGGGCTTTCGGGGTAAACGCGAGCGTTTGATTGAGTTAGAGGGTTAAGAGGGTACCTTGAGGGTTAGTTAGAAGGTTGGGAGAGTTTCCTTTGAAAATGGAATCATTAACCTTGGTTTGGAAGAGAAATCGTTTGAAAAACAAAGGGGTTTAGGTGCAATTTAGGTTGTCTCACACTTCTAAACCCATGTCATGACTTCTTGAGTGTTTATAAGTGATTTTAAGTTGATTTGGAGCTTTTGGTATGATTCTAAACTTATCTTGCTAATGTCTCTTTGTAAAACTGCATATTTGCTTATATAATTGTTCTATTCTAATTGCATCGAGGTCAACCTACTTTGTTGATCCTCATATGTGTTAATGCTTATATTATTGCTATTAACTTGCCATCGTTAAGTGCATTGCATAGTGGTTGCGCAACCATAGTGTCAGGGGCGGATGTGTTGAATATCGGCTGGGCGGCAGAAGGCTTGCCGGTGGATATTCAAACTCCGTACCCTATTCCCTCATTCGCCTGGTCCGGAGATTTCCAGGGGATGTTGGGTCGTAGGATTCGGGGTACATCCGGAGTACACCCACTGGAGTGATTGGGGTTATGCCGGCTTATCGTGATCGTGCTCGTGGTTCGTGGATCGTGATTGAAGACCAGTGAAGATTGGTGTATAGGGGATTGTGTGAAATGTATCCTTTTAAATGTGTGGTTATTTAAGTTATCATTGTTTCTTTAATTGACTAAGTGTTATTGTTGTATAACTGTATTATCTGTTGCATTGCACGCCCCGGGACCATATCCCTCACTGGGCAACAGTGGTTGCTCATACCTCGCTAACATGTTTCAGGTGGCGCAGTTGGAGGAGTTGCATTAGTTGCTTTGTTTAGTTGCTTGAGGTGGACTATGTTCTTGTTGATGAGAGTAGGACTTGTTTTCTTTACTTTATGTTCTATTTTGTAACCTAAGTGATATGTGTATATTATATAGTTTGCAAATTGAGGGATAGATGTTGTAGTGGTAGATTTAGAACCATGGCATGTAATAACTTATATTTCTGCTATTAGCTGCTTTGCATGCTTGGGAGTGAATGGCTTAGTGTAGAATGTTTTATCTCTAAGTATGTTTTAATGTTATCCTAGAATGGCATGGTTATTAGACTATATTATAAACAAGTTACTTGCATGCTTGTGTGGTTTTGGAACTGTTGTTTGCTTCAAGGCTCGGATGGCCTTGAATCTTTAAATATTTAGCCATGAAAAGTTTGTTTATCTTGTAGTTACCTTATTTGAGAATTTACAGGTTTTCAGAATGTCCATAGTACAGGGGAAACTCTGTCCGTTTTTCCCTAAAATTTTGTGACCGGGTTTGGTATTGGGTTGAGAATAGCATGGTTATTAGAGCCTCCGGTCTCGTGAGGGATCGGGGCGTTACAGGTGGTATCAGAGCTTAGTTAGCTCTAAGCCGGGACAGGGTCCTCGGCCTGTCGGGTAGTAACCCTTGAGTTTGTGCTTGTTAAGTGTGTGTCTTGAAAGTGTATGCTTGCATATTTGATTGTGTGTCTTGTATTGAATGTGTGTACCTATGTGATATAATTATATGTTACGTGCTAAATGTGTGCTAAGTGAAGTAAAGTGGCTAGTTATGCATCAAATTGACCTCGTGAATTATTAATTGCTTGAACTGTTGTTTGTAATGTGTGTATTTGAATGTCTTTGATTGAGTTGTATTATGATTGACTTGATTATCGTGCTTGAATGACTTTGATGATTACACTGTTTCACAAACTCTTTTATTAACATGTTTGCGTAATAGTTTAAAGAATGTTTATACATATGCAATTGTTTGGCATGCATACATAGCTCGTCGAATGGTAAGAAAAAACTTCTTCCTCCCCTGAAAAGAGGTGATTAGTGGCTGGCCTTTCAAGTTATGTGGATTAGTAGGAACGTGAAGCGGTTGATCAACCTTTTATTTGGGAGTTGGTGTTGTGGGCAGAACTCAGTTATTGGGATTTCTTCCAAGGCATTTTTCTATGCTCATTAGTCAGAAATGAATGGCGTCCCTTGGGATTTCTATATGACCGTTCTCTCGGTTTTCTTATTGAGTATTCTTCTAGTATTTTCTTGCTGGCATTACTCGGAAGACTTAGTTTGGGATTCTAATCAGCCTTATTATATGGAATTATCTTCGGTATTTGTACTCTAAATTCTTATTGGTATTTTCTCGCCACTGTTAGTTGGGATTCTATTCTTCTATGGTATTCGTGCCAGCGGGATTCCTATTTGGATTTCGAAGTAGCATCTCTATTGGAGCCTTTATTTGGCCTTATTACGTGAGGTTCGCAGGCAAGACTACTGGGATTTCTCAATGAGCTCCCACGAGAGTTCGTATATGGTATTCTTGCTTAGCAATTGATGAGGAGTAATCGGAGTTGGTTTTCAGTTGTTGTGGAGTTCCCTTGTGAAGAAGAATTGCGTGGACGCAATTTGTTTAAGGGGGAGAGGATGTGACGCCCGAGATTCTACCGTACACATTTTTAAATGTTGCATCCATTAATTGTGCATTAAATTATGTGCTTTACCTGTTGTCTTTCTTGGTCACTATTCATTCAATTTTTAAACTGCATTATATTAGTGAATTAGCATTTTTATTAAATCATATTAATTGTTAAAGGAATGTGAAAATTGTGCAATTGAGCTAGGAGCGATAGGAGCACTCGTTTAGAAAATGATTTAATAGTTCAATGAATAGTATTACGTAACTAACTTAGAGTTTTAATTAACTAGCACATATGCTTCACTTTAGGCTCGTTTTAAGCTTACTACGCGCATTATAAGTGACCTTTTAAATACCCAAACTTGACCCCACCCAACTATGCACCCTATATTACCCACCTTAGCTCATAACTAGCAAAGAACAAAAACAAAAAAATGCTGAAAAATCACTGTAGCAAATCCGAGAATAGTGTAGGAGGAGAATGAGAGGATTTTGCTCATCAAATCTTCAAGCCAAGCCAAGCCAAGCTAGGAGCAAGTAGTTTAGGGTGTTTGCTAGCCTCCCGAGAGTTCCTACGCGCAATTGGTGAGGGTTTTCATGACTTTTTATGCATATCTAAAATGTTACATTTTTCTTGATTTGTTGAAAATGTTATCAAATGCTATTGCAAAGCTTATCTATGCTATTATACCTTGTATATAAGTGCTAGAGAACACATTTGAGCTATTAGTTCACATTTTAAACGGTTGGAATCGTCATTTGAATTTATGAGGTGAATAGTGATATTTTTCTAGGGTTTTATGTAATTGCACGTATTAGCTTGATTCAACACTCCTAATAGATGCCTTAGGTGCTAATGAAGGTAGTCTAATAGCCCCGTGCACTTGAATTGCTCTAGAATCGCATAAAACGTGAAATAGCCGACTTTAACTTGGGGCTTTTGGGGTTAATGCGAATCCGGGTGGATTCGGGCTTCAATTCTAGTATCGTTAGGCTACCTAGGTGCTATAGATGCCTTGATATCCCTTGTTTGAAGCCCGGACAATGTATGTGGAGTTTAAAGCCATAAGAGGGAATTTGTGGGTTTCGGGGTAAACGCGAGCGTTTGAATGAGTTAGAGGGTTAAGAGGGTACCTTGAGGATTAGTTAGAAGGTTGGGAGAGTTTCCTTTGAAAATGGAATCATTAACCTTGGTTTGGAAGAGAAATCGTTTGAAAAACAAAGGGGTTTAGGTGCAATTTAGGTTGTCTCACACTTCTAAACCCATGTCATGACTTCTTGAGTGTTTATAAGTGATTTTAAGTTGATTTGGAGCTTTTGGTATGATTCTAAACTTATCTTGCTAATGTCTCTTTGTAAAACTGCATATTTGCTTATATAATTGTTCTATTCTAATTGCATCGAGGTCAACCTACTTTGTTGATCCTCATATGTGTTAATGCTTATATTATTGCTATTAACTTGCCATCGTTAAGTGCATTGCATAGTAGTTGCGCAACCATAGTGTCAGGGGCGGATGTGTTGAATATCGGCTGGGCGGCAGAGGGCTTGCCGGTGGATATTCAAACTCCGTACCCTATTCCCTCATTCGCCTGGTCCGGAGATTGCCAGGGGATGTTGGGTCGTAGGATTCGGGGTACATCCGGAGTACACCCACTGGAGTGATTGGGGTTATGCCGGCTTATCGTGATCGTGCTCGTGGTTCGTGGATCGTGATTGAAGACCAGTGAAGATTGGTGTATAGGGGATTGAGTGAAATGTATCCTTTTAAATGTGTGGTTATTTAAGTTATCATTGTTTCTTTAATTGACTAAGTGTTATTGTTGTATAACTGTATTATCTGTTGCATTGCACGCCCCGGGACCATATCCCTCACTGGGCAACAGTGGTTGCTCATACCTCGCTAACATGGTTCAGGTGGCGCAGTTGGAGGAGTTGCATTAGTTGCTTTGTTTAGTTGCTTGAGGTGGACTATGTTCTTGTTGATGAGAGTAGGACTTGTTTTCTTTACTTTATGTTCTATTTTGTAACCTAAGTGATATGTGTATATTATATAGTTTGCAAATTGAGGGATAGATGTTGTAGTGGTAGATTTAGAACCATGGCATGTAATAACTTATATTTCTGCTATTAGCTGCTTTGCATGCTTGGGAGTGAATGGCTTAGTGTAGAATGTTTTATCTCTAAGTATGTTTTAATGTTATCCTAGAATGGCATGGTTATTAGACTATATTATAAACAAGTTACTTGCATGCTTGTGTGGTTTTGGAACTGTTGTTTGCTTCAAGGCTCGGATGGCCTTGAATCTTTAAATATTTAGCCATGAAAAGTTTGTTTATCTTGTAGTTACCTTATTTGAGAATTTACAGGTTTTCAGAATGTCCATAGTACAGGGGAAACTCTGTCCGTTTTTTTTTCCTAAAATTTTGTGACCGGGTTTGGTATTGGGTTGAGAATAGCATGGTCATTAGAGCCTCCGGTCTCGTGAGGGATCGGGGCGTTACAGATTTTGCAATTCAAGTCCAAATCAATTTATAAAAAGCTTGATTTTGCTTGTTGGGCATCTATTGTACCTATTTCTAGCCTTAGTTTGCATCAAAGGTGAGAGAAAAGTTCTAGATCTCAAAATGTCATTTGTATATTAATTCAGATAATCAAATTTTTAGCCGTTGAAATGTTAAATTGATGTTATATTATTGCTTAGTGAATGCTAAGGATCATTTATATGTGTTTATTTAAGTTTTGAACCGTTGTAGCATTAATTTTTATTTTTTGGGTATTAAAATTGAGTTGTTGGCTATTTGTTGAATAATTGGAGTTGTGGTGGTTGGGATCGATTGTTGTTAGCTTGTAGAAGTTTGTTAAATACGTAGTAGTAATGTTGTAATGCCAAAATTTGATTGTGATGTCGGTGTGAAAGTCCGGAAATTTCAGCCACGATGCATTAGGGTTTTAGGGTTGTTGGGCTTGATTTGGATGGATTATGGTTCGTTTCCAAGGGGGAAAATGTAGTTGATTGAGTGGGTGAGTAATAGAAATTGGTTTGGAGGTGTTTGGATTAGTAGAATGTGAGTTATGACTTTTAGAAGATTGGGTTGTCTTTCTTTAAAATGTTGAATTATGCCTTTGGATTTTTGGGTGGTGTTTGAGTGATTGAATTGTGAGTTGGTGATGGTTAGACTAGGGGTTGAATGTGTGGTTATCGCATGTTAAGTTGGATGGCCTACTTTGTCATCTAACTTAGTTGTTGAGTTGTTAATTGTTTATTTGATGGTATGTTGTTGACATGATGATTATTGATTGATTATTGATGAACCGGGAAATAGACAACCTACTTTGTTGTCCTCCTGTGATAATTGATTATTGATGAGTCGGGAGATAGTCAATGTGAAAGGTTGTCCTCCTGAATTATGAATATTTATTATTATTGTCATGAGTCTTGGTATGTGTGTGCCACCTCTCGGGCAGTGTCGGGCTGTCGGGTTGAAAACGGCATGACTACCATAGGCTACCCCCAGCTCGCATGGGCGGAGGTGCCATGGAGGGAGGGGCTAGAGAGGTACCTTAGGTGTGTGAGTAATGGTGAGTTACAATAAGAACGGTTGAGATCGTGATGGTGTTTGGAGCTACACCAACTGGAGTATCCTTTATTGATTGGTTATTATAATTAATGTGCTTATATTGTTATTGATGATTATTATTGTGTTTACTGCTCAAAGGATGATTTCCAAGGAGATCTATCGAATCCTCACTGGGCTTGTTTTATATAAGCCCACTCTCAATTATTGCATGCATATAGGTGTTACCGATCCAGATTACGGGTACGTGCCTCTAGAAGAGGATAATGTGCCATATGTGGACGAGTCCTAAGTGCCAGAGTCTTGTCCTTGATGTCTGAGATGTAGTTCTCTTTTGTTGTCTTGTATATTTAAAACTATATGTTTTGTATTTACTTAGAAGTTTTTGATGTTTAAGATGTTGTAAAAATAATGGATTAAATGTTGCTAGCTTAGTAGTCTTGTTTTGGAACATGATTACGTTGCTAGATTGGTTATAATCTATTTTGGAAAAAAGTATGTTATTTAGTAAATGTATGATGTTGGAACGGAGGCGTATAACTTATGGATGCAGTGGTAAAAGAATGTTTAATTTATATTGTGGTTGTGTTGTTTAATTGTTGAATTGTTTGTGGAGTTGGTTGTATGAGTTGCGTAGAAGTTGGTTTAGAGCCTCGGTATCTTGGTTACAGTCATTATACTGCCGAAATTCTTTTGCGTCCTGACTGATCTTAAGGGGGGTCGAGTTGGGGCGTGACATTGAATGGTATCAAAGCGCATGTTTAGCCGTCAGCCGAGGTATCCTCAGAATGTGGGTAGTGATCAAAACATGCAAGTATGTATTAAGTGAAAAAGTGAAATATATGATTTCATGATTATGTGGTTAATTTGCTCATGTGACTAACTTTTTATGTGATTAATATGCCTCATGTGTTAAGTGAACTAATGTGGTCAATATGTTTTATGTGACAACATGCCTTACGTACTCAATGTGTTGTAATTAATGTGCATTATGTGATTAATGTGTATTATGTGACAATTGTGTTTTATGTGATCAAAGTGCCTTGTGTGAAGTTAGTTGTTTATGTGGTTTTAATTGTTTGTAACTAGCTTATGTGAAACAACGTGCTTTAGGTGCTCAATGTCCTTTAAGTGACCAATGTGAGTTACGTGATGAACTTGTCTTATGTGAAGTTTGTTGCTCATGTGACTTTAATTGTTTATAACTTACTTTTGTGATATAACCTATTTATGTGATGTTGGCTTCTTATATGTTGAATTGTGTGTTATGTGATAATGTTATATTATATGATAATCATGCATTACGTTGTACCTGTTTTCATGTGATGTAATTGTATATATGCTATAACTGTGGGTGAATCTTTTGGGTGAAGTAAAGATAGCTGCAAGAGCTTTCAGAACTAGAGGTAGGCCGTGATTTTGAATTATTATTATTCTGGTAGTTTAGCATTGAGATTTTGATTGTTATCTTTATGGATTTTAGTCTCAGCTTAATGGATTGATCTTGATGTTCCCTTAGCGAGAATGAAGTTGTTCGAGGAAATAGTAATATATCTTGATGATTATAATTACTTTTCTTTCCATGTTTAACTTGTTATTACTTGGAGATGGATCATAAGTTGAGGTTTCCGTGGGGTTGTGATCATTCACTTTTGGAGTCTCAACTCAAATTATACTTTCTTGAGGTTATTTTAGAATAAAATTTATTTGAAGAATTAGTGATGTATATTTGTGAATGGAATAGATTGTGGTATAACATGTGAATATTTCTACTATTTGGGATTGCTATATTATTAATGGATATTTTGGAGTTTTGATCATTAAACCTTGGAGCCAATTAGAGTGATTCCTGACTAAAGTTACTTTATTTGATGTAATTGTTGGGAGATAGAATTATTTGAGGAAATAACAATGCATTTTTGTGATTGAACATTTACTTGCCTACATCGAGCTTTTGAGTTCTAGGTGGTATGACTTTCTAAATTGTTGATTGGGGATTCGCTTGTGTTATAATGGGTTAGTATGAATCTGTATTGTGTTATTAGATTTTGGAGTCTTCATCAGTCAATCTTGTTTGGTAATCGGTGATTTATTTTGTTTAGTGATTGGTCTGGTGCGAAATGTAAATTTTGGAGTGATTGGTATGACTCCTTAGGTTCTCTAGATCTCCTTAGTGCCTTGTTTTGGAGGAAGATAGATTGTACGATTTGACTTGTTGGTATTTAAATGTGTAGGTGGGACACCCCGTTCGTGCTTCCTAATTCTATTGGTCTTATTATTCTTTTCTACTCTACTCTCACTTATTTGAGGGAGAATTACCCTTTTCTAGCATATCAATTGTTCCTTGAAAGTTATGCTTATTGGATTAATGGATCCTATACTCATTTGACATTGTTTCTGTTCTTAACCTTCATACTTGCTTCCTATAACAATGTAACTTATTAGAGTTAAGGTTTGAGACTTCTATATTTCATTATATATCTCTAGCCATTGGTTTCAATATTTCATTTCATCCTATTACTATTCATTTGAAAGTAATCTCTCCGTTGGTATACCATTTTACTTATTCGAATCTCATATGCTTGATGTACTCCTTATTTGTGAAACCCCAATTTTCGTCTTTACCTCGTTTTGCGTGAATTAACCTGTTTATGTGCTATATGACTTAGAATGTGTTAAAAATGTGATTAATACTCCTAATACATGCTAAGTGTGCATTCATAAAAGTTTCATAAAAAACAGAATCAGAAATTTTATCGTCAGTTTTGGTGAACAGTGTATTTGAACACCTGTCCGCTAAAATTTTTACAGGGTGTTTTAAACGTTTTAAAACATAGTCCGTGGGTATTAATAAACCCGTGTTTGATTAAAACGGATTTGGAATTGGTTTTAGAATTTTAAAGATTTTTACATTTTCTTTTGTAAAAAAAATGAGTTTTAAGCCGACTCGGGTGAAACTATTTTAATGTAACACTCTTTGTCACCTAAAATATAATGTATAGAATTAGTTTAAGTGTTAATTTAATAGTTGTGCAAGAAATAGTCAAGAAATGAATTAAAAGACTAAAAGATTAACTTTGACTTTCTTTTAATTTATTTGACCTTAGTTTATTTATGCATCAACACCTACTAACTAAGCACAAAACACACTCAAAGCACACACAAGTGGCCAAAACTCCATAGCATTTCTTGAGAGCATTTTCAACATTTTTTCAAAGTAAATTTTCATTAAAAGTTGCAATTCAAGGCCAATTTCCATCAACCAAGGCTTGATTCCACCTCTTGAGCATCCATTGAGCATCTTTGTAGCTTCAAAACACATCAAAGGTGAGAGAAAAATTCTAGATCTCAAAAGTCATTTTTTATGTTTTTGCTTATAATTGCATTTTAAACTGTTAGAATGTTAATTTGAAGTTATATTATTGCTCAGTGCATGCTAGGGATCATTTATGTGTATTCCTACGAGATTTGAACCGTTATAGCAAAATTATTTATTTTCGGGTATTTAAAGTTGATAGATTGGCCATTTGATGAATATCTTGAGTTGTTGTGGTTGAAATCGATTGCCGTCGATTTCTAAAAGTTTGTAAATTACGTGGTAGCGCCGTTATAATGCCGAATTTTCAATTGCGATGTTTGTGTGAAAATCCAAAAATTTCAGCCTAGGTGCATTGAGATTTTAGGGTTGTTGGGCTTGATTTTGATGTGTCTTGGTTGGTTTCCGAGAGGGCTAATGTAGTTGATTGAATGGGTGAGTGTTAGAAACTGATTTGGAGTTGTTTGAATTAGTAGAATGTAAGATATGATTATTTGGAGTTTAGGTTATCTTTCTTTGAATTGTTGAATTGAGCCT
Organism: Ehretia macrophylla; assembly: GCA_037974665.1. NCBI lineage: Eukaryota > Viridiplantae > Streptophyta > Magnoliopsida > Boraginales > Ehretiaceae > Ehretia > Ehretia macrophylla. The sequence goes on along the minus strand of CM075764.1, from coordinate 15,217,794 downwards.
TTAGTTGATTGAGTGGTATTTGAGTGATTGAATTGTGAGTTGTAAATGGTTAGACTACGGTTAGATTACGTGTTTAATGGATGTTAAGTTGGATGGCCTACTTTGTCATCTGACTTAGTTGTTTGTTGTTTAATTGATCACTTGATATTATATTGATGATAATTGATGATTATTGATGATTATTGATTGATGATTGGTGAACCGGTAGCTAGGAAATTCTTCTAGATTGTCCTCCTGTGAATGATGTTTATTATCATTGCTGAGTCTTGGTATGTGTGTGCCACCTCTCGGGCAGCATCGGACTATCGGATTGATAATGACATGACTACCAGAGACTACCTCCAGCTCGCATGACGGAGGTGTCATGGAGGGCGAGGCTAGTGAGGTACCTCGGGTGTGTGAGTAATGGGGAGTTACAAGAAGAATGGTTGAGATCGTGATGGCGTTTGGAGCTACACCAACTAGAGTATCCTTTATTGATTGGTCATTATAGTTATGTGTTTATATTGTTATTGATGTTTTATTGTGTGTTTACTGCTCAAAGGATCATTTCCAAGGAGTATAGTAAATAATGTTAGAGATCTATCAGATCCTCATTGGGCTTGTTTTATATAAGTTCACTCTCAATTATTGCATGCATACATGTGTTATTGAGCAAGATTACGGGTACGTGCCTTAGGAAGCTAAAAATGTGCCTTACGTGAATGAGTATTATGTGCAGGAGTCTTTGCCATGAGATTGTTTATAGTTATTGTAATACAATGTATTGTAAAACCTACCTTAGTATGAAGACATATGTATGTTGACTTAGTAGTCTTTCTTTTGATCATGTTTAGATTACTAAGTTGGTTTTAATCTATTTTGCATTGTATACTAAAGTTAAGGTATTATGTTGGAACGGAGGCGTATAACTAAGAATGATTATTGTATAGTATGGTTATGTTGTATGTTGTTAACTTAATTGATGAGTTGATTGTTGAATGGTTGAGGAGTTTGGTTGTATGATATTCTGAGAGGTTGGTTTAGAGTCTCGGTGTCTTAATTATTGTCGTTATACTGCCGAAATTCCGCTGTTGTAGGTGGGGTCGAGTTCGGGTGTGACATTATCTAAGTACATCATTGACATTCTTGTTGATCCTTGTTAATCCTATTGTTTTAGTATTAAATCCTGAGCCATTTACTTTGCTTGTAATTCCTCATTCAATCTCCTCAGCCCTTTCCTTTCTTTTTTGTACTTCTTTGGTTATTGCATGCTGAGATACTCATTATATTGCCACTCATATTTTCTATTGAATTAATCATCTCTTATTTCTTAATTTCATTTCGCCCCAAGTACAACTTACTTGTTGGTTCCTTGAACAATCATCGAGAATTGAAATGTCTACTTATTCAAGAATGTTTGTTCAACATACTCACCACTATTTTGACTCATCATCATCCTTTGTTCGTGCTTATTTAGCTAATAGGTGCTGAGACATTCTATATCCTAGTTATCATGTTTTTTTTATTAAACTATTAGCCTCTTGATTTTCTAACTTGTTTGACCTCTTGTTCACTTGATTGTTGGCTCGAATATAACTTTCCATATCCTTATTTCCTTGTAAATTTCATAATAGCCATATTCTGACCAATGTCACTTTTGAGATATTCCCTTGATCAGTAATCATTCATGTTATCGTGAATGAGTTTTTAAACCATCGGGATGTTCATAGAGCTCTTTTGTGTAGTAGGGGATGATTGATAAGTAGTGGTGTCAAGCTAAGACCTTGGAGTTGCAATTTCTTTCATATGCAATATGATGTTAGGTGGGAGAGAATTATGAATTGAAGATTGTCTTGGAATTATGATCATCAACTTGTAGTCATCGGAGTTTTTTTCAATTGATAAGTAGTGGTGTCAAGCTAAGACCTTGGAGTTGCAATTTCTTTCATATGCAATATGATGTTAGGTGGGAGAGAATTATGAATTGAAGATTGTCTTGGAATTATGATCATTAACTTGCAGTCAGCGGAGTTTATTTCAATTGAGGTCTTTGTTTAGGTATCATCCTACGAGATAAATGAGAACTAAGAGAAGTATTGTTAAGTGTAACGTTTGATGTTTTATTTGTCTGTTAGTTCGAGAATTGCGCGGATGCATTTTCTTTAAGGGGGGGGGGGGGAGAACGTGAAACCCCAGATTTTGTCTTTACCTCGATTTGCGTGTCTTTGCCTCGATTTACGTTATTTGACCTGTTTATGTGTTATATGAGTTAGAATGTGCTAAATATGTAATTTATATCCCTAATACATGCTATGTGTGCATTTATGAAATTTTTATAAAAAACGGAATCATAAGTTTTATCGACCGTTTTTGTAAATAGTGTTGGGGACGCATGTCCGCTAAAATTTTTACACGAGTGTTTTAAACGTTTTAAAAACTAATCCTCCATTATTAATAGACCCGTATTTGAATAAAAATTCTTTATGAAATTGATTAGGAATTTAAATAGAATTTACGGGTAAAAAAATACGTTTTTAAGATAAAATAGTGATTTTTGCTCAAAAGGATTCTTGCGTTGACTTTCATTGACCTAGTAGATATTAAATCCAAATTATATTTCATTTTAAATATTTATAGAATGACACAATTGAAAAATGTATTTAAAAGACATTTGAAAACAAATAATATAACTTTTCATCTTCTTTTTGCAAAAACTAAGTTTTTAACCGAGTCGGGTGTTAAGGTATGCATAAGAAAATTGTTGTCAACTAAAAATATACTACTTAAAAATAGTCTAAGTGTTGAATGCATATAAGTAAGCAAAACAGTCAAGAAAACAATTAAAAGACAAAAAATATTATTAAAAGAGTAAGTAAATCAACTTTGACTTTTATATTTTGTTGACTTGAGCTAATATATCACCAACACACATTAAAAACAAAGCAAACACGCTCACAAAACACATACATTGCCGAAAATCCATAAGGAAGCAAAAAGAAGACGTTTTCAAGGTTTTTCAAAGCATTTTTCACATAGATTTTGCAATTCAAGTCCAAATCACTTCATTCAAAGCTTGATTTTGCCTGTTGGGCATCCATTCTACCTATTTCTAACCTTAGTTTGCATCAAACGTGAGATAAAGATTCTATATCTGAAAATGTCATTTTTATGTTAATTCATATAATCAAATTTTTAGCTGTTGAAATGTTAAATTGATGTTATATTATTGTTCAGTGAATGCTAAGGATCATTTATAAGTGTTTATATTAGTTTTGAACCCTTGTAGCATGAATTTTTATTTTTCGAGTATTAAAATTGAGTTGTTAGCTATTTGTTGAATAATTGGAGTTGTGGTGGTTGGAATCGATTTCTGTTAGCTTGTAGATATTTGTTAAATACGTAGTAGTAATGCTGTGATGCCAAAATTTCGATTGTAATGTCAGTGTGAAAGTCCAAAAATTTCAGCCATGATGCATTAGGATTTTAGGGTTGTTGGGCTTGATTTGGATAGATTATGGTTGGTTTCCGAGGGAGCTAACGTAGTTGATTGAGTGGGTGAGTAATAGAAACTGGTTTGGAGGTGTTTAGATTAGTAGAATGTAAGTTATGATTATTAGAAGTTGGGTTGTCTTTCTTTAAAATGTTGAATTATGCCTTTGGATGTTTGGGTGGTGTTTGAGTGATTGAATTATGAGTTGTTGATGGTTAGACTAGGGTTTGAATGTGTGGTTATTGCATGTTAAGGTGGATGGCCTACTTTGTCATCTAACTTAGTTGTTGAGTTGTTAATTGTTTATTTGATGGTATGTTGTTGAAATGATTATTATTGATTGATTATTGTTGAACCAGGAGATAGGCAACCTACTTTGTTGTCCTTCTGTGATAATTGATTATTGATGAGCCAGGAGATGGTCAACGTGAATGGTTGTCCTATTGAGTTATGAATGTTTATTATTATTGTCATGAGTCTTGGTATGCATGTACCACCTCTCGGGCAGCGTCGGGCTATCGGGTTGAAAACAGCATGACTACAATAGGCTACCCCCAGCTCGCATGGGTGGAGGTGCCATGGAGGGAGGGGATAGAGAGGTACCTCGGGTGCGTGAGTAATGGTGAGTTACAAGAAGAACGGTTGAGATCGTGATGGCGTTTGGAGCTACACCAACTAGAGTATCCTTTATTGATTGATTATTATAATTAATGTGCTTATATTGTCATTGATTATTATTATTGTGTTTATTGCTCAAAGGATGATTTCCAAGGAGGATAGTAAATACTGTTAGAAATCTATCAAATCCTCACTGGGGTGGTGTTATATACGTTCTCTCTCAATTATTGCATGCATACAGGTGTTACCGATCCAGATTATGGGTACGTGTCTCCATAAGAGAATAATGTGCCATATGTGGATGAGTCCTATGTGGTAGAGTCTTGTCCTTGATGTCTGAGATGTAATTCTCTTTTGTTATCTTGTATATTTAAAACTAGATGCTTAAGATGTTGTAAAAATAATGGAATAAATGTTGCTAGCTTATTAGTCTTGTTTTGGAACATGATTAGATTGCTAGATTGGTTATAATCTATTTTGGGAAAAAGTATGTTATTTAGTAAATGTATGATGTTGGATCAGAGGCGTATGACTTATGGATGTCACACCCTGACCCGACCCCGCGAAAGGCCAAGCCCAGACCCGACACACGGACGGAGTCTCCTCTGTACCGTGGACGATCCGAAAACCCTACATTCAAAATAATACTTGCGAAAGCCATAATAAACATTTGAAACAAGCCAACTTTCTTTTAAAACATACATTTTCTTATTAACCAACTTTGCAAACCAAAATGCCATGCATACTACACAAGTATATATGCCACTAAACAGTTAACCATTAGTATGCAATTCTTTACTAGTCATAAGAGTGTATCTTTACAACTTCACAATCCTTTAAACTTTTACAACAAAAGACCATAAAGGCCTCAAAATAGAACTACATACAAGGCTACAAGCCTCAAAATAAAGCGACGACCAAGCATTAAACACATCAAGCATGGCTTGCACAAAAGTCTAGCAACCAACCACCAGCTAAGCAAAGAAGTGCTATCAAGGAAACACCTCCACTTGCTCCTCGTCCTCAATTACCTCAAGAGGATCAGCTTCAACTACTCCTTTAAAAATATGTTATAGAATGGAATGAGCAAAAACTATTGCTCAGCGAGGGCAACTGGTCTCAAGGACGGAGATGAGAGGAGAATGCAATGCAAATAGCCAAGCAATTCATTCAAGTACCATATAAAGACACAAACAAAGCCATCAAATAAGCAAGACAAGCATTAAACTATAAACACTCATTCAAAGGATACGATTCACTTTCCATGAACAACTTTCAATCACGAATTCAATGACGACGCGCCGGCCCAAACCACCTTATAACTTCAGTTTGGAATACCCAGGAAGTATCCATCAATTCTACGGCCCAAATCTCCTTCCGGGGCAACCCAAGCGAGAAAGGGAATAGGACACAGAGCTAGGGCAACCAACACTGGCAACCCCAGCCTACCCAGAGAGGTCCATCACACTGCGCCTGACTCTATGAATGCAATACAATATACAATGCAACAATCGAGCAATCAAGCAATAGAGCCACACGTGGGAGAATAACAAAGTAGGTTACTCTCGCACGCAATAACAACAATTGGTAAGCATTTCAATCAAAATCAAGTCTAACAAGCATATCAAGCAATATTAAACATTCTATAGGCATAACATTAAGATAACAAGCAAAATCACAAATCGACCCCAACTATCAAAACGCTACTATTTCCAAACGAGCCACGAGGTCTGGAAATCGACTTCAGCAATCCTCCTAGGTTACCATAAGGCACGTCTAAAGACCCCGAAACCCTACTTTACCCTAGAATTCACGCAAAGCCCCGATTTTTCCCTTTGCTCGTTTGAACTATCGCTACTCTAACCAAACACCCAACCAACGCCACAACCACACCAAAAGTGCTTCCATGGCCTCCCGAAACAATGCCATCACGCAAAATGAGAAAACGATAAACTCAACCTAAACGACCCTGACTTTCACCAATGCATTTTTCTCATTTTTTCCATTACACAATCCAAACAAATCATACATTTAGGCATTCTAGCATATCTAGCATCTTTTCACATCAAAATAACGCATAACGGAACAACTTCTACGTTTCGAGGGTTTACTATTCATAATCTACTATTCAACTAACATTTTAAATTGCAATCTCAACATTCAACCGCAGAAAATGTTAAAAAGCTATAAATATATGTTCTACAATTGTCAAGGAACATTTTTTAAGCGTTAAAATGATTAAAACAACAAACTACGGATAAAACCCAAAAACATTAAAGTTGAGACATATAACATTAAAATGCGCAAATAACGTGCTTCCCTCACCATGGACACTCCTAGTCGCTAGGAAAACCACGCTGGGTACCTCGGCAATGACCCCGCACAAGCTCACGCGAAGATTGGAAGTTTGAAGATTGAAAATCTTTTTTTTTTCCTCTCTTGGTTTCGGCCAGCAGGTTTCTTTTTTCAGCTTTTGTTTTGTTTTTTTTTTGTAATTTTTAAGCTAAATAAGGTGACAAGCTTGGTCAATGGTCAAACCCCTTGGTCAAACTAACTTAAGTTGGTCAAATTAGCCTATTTTATGCATTTTTAAAGCTAAAATAACCATCCCCAAATTAATTCTAGCAAACAACAAATAAAATATAAAATTTAAGACACCAAAATACTAGTTCCACTATTTGTTGAGGACTAGAAGATACCCTCTAACTATCGCTCTTGAAATGCAATGCACTTTGCGACAATAAAGAAGTAACAATTTGATCTCAGAGAATCTAAGAAAATATAATTTTCAAAATAATAAACAAGGAAATTTCACATTCCGGGCTCGGGTATTACACCCTCTCCCCCTTAAAACAATTGCGCCCACGCAATTCTTACCTGGTCAACAAACAAATCCGGATACTGATTTCGAACCTGGTCCTCTCTTTCCCAAGTCGCTTCCTTAAACCCATGATGATTCCGCAGAACCTTTACTAACGGAATACTCTTTTTCCAAAGTTCCTGAATTTTTCGATCCACAATTCGAATCAGCCTTTCCTCATAAGTTAACTTTTTCTCAATCTGCAAAGGTTCTGGTTCAAGTACATGTAAAGGATCTGGATGATATTTTTTTAACATTGACACGTGGAAAACATCGTGCAGTCTCGACAAGCTCGGAGGTAAAGCTAACCAGTAAGCCAAAGGACCCACCTTTTCGGTGATCTCAAACGGACCCACAAACCTGGGACTAAGTTTCCCGCTCTTATCGTGCCGAATCAATCCCTTTCGAGGAGAAATTTTAAGAAACAGCCAATCTCCCAAATCAAATTCAAGATCCCGACGGTGCTTATCCGCATAACTCTTCTGACGACTTTGAGCTGTAAGCATACGCTGGCGAATAAGGTGAACATTATCTACCATCTTAATCATCTCAGGTAACACAGTCGGATCAACTGTTCTCATCTCTCCAACCTCTTCCCAATACAATGGGGATCTACATTTACGACTGTACAACGCCTCGTGGGGAGCCATACCTATAGTAGATTGATAACTATTATTGTAGGCGAACTCCGCTAAAGGCAAAAACTTCTCCCAATTCTTCCCAAAGTCCAACACACATGCCCGAAGCATGTCTTCCAAGATCTTGATAGTTCTCTCAGACTGGCCATCAGTTTGTGGATGGTATGCACTACTGAAGCTCAATTTAGTTCCCATGGCCTCTTGCAACTTCTGTCAAAAACGAGATCTAAATCTAGGATTTCTATTCTGACACTATACTCTGTGGCACACCATTCAATCTCACAATATTAGCAACATAAAGCTTAGCTAGTTTATCAAGGCTATCCTGTTTGTTCACGAAAATAATATGTGAAACCTTAGTCATTCGATCCACAACAACCCAAACAGAATCACATCCTCTCGGAGATCTAGGAAGATCGGTCACAAGGTCCATTGTTATATGCACCCACTTCCATTGCGGAATCGACAACGGTTGTAGAAGCCCGGCTGGCCTCTGATGCTCAACTTTAACCCTCTGACAAGTTAAACACCTGGATACATACCCAGCAATCTCCCTCTTCATATTGTTCCACCAGAAGTGTTGTTTCAAGTCTCTATACATTTTAGTACTGCCCGGGTGAATCGTATATCTTGAATTATGTGCCTCGGACAGAATCTCATTCTTCAAAGTCGGATCTCCAGGAACACATACTCGGTCCCTGAATCTAAAGATACCATCTGCATGTAATTTAAACTCCGACTCTCCCCCTTTTGCTTTTTCTTGGATTTTCAAGATATTAGGATCAGTCTTATGAGCCTCTCGTATTTGCGCGAGCAATCCCGACTGAATTTGTAAGCTAGCAAATCGAATCCCTACCTCAGTAGCTTCTGGCTTCCATGAACACATTTCCTTCAAAGTCTCCCAATCCTTGATAATTAAACTTGCAACAGTAGCCTTTCGGCTCAAAGCATCTGCAACAACATTTGCCTTACCTGGCACGTATTTTATAGAACAATTGTAGCCACTTAAAAGCTCAAGCCATCTTCGCTGCCTCATATTCAGATCCTTTTGTGAAAATAAATATTTGAGGCTCTTGTGGTTAGTAAAAATTTCAAATCTGCAACCCCACAAGTAATGACGCCACTTCTTTAAAGCAAACACAACTGCAGCTAACTCAAGATCATGTGTAGGGTAATTAACTTCATAAGGTTTCAACTTCCTAGAAGCATAGGCAATCACCTTACCATTTGGCATTAAAACACAGCCCAAACCTTCTTTAGATGCATCACTGTAGACAACAATGTTTTCTGTACCCTCAGGTAAAGCTAGTATAGGAGCTGTAGTTAGTCTCTTCTTCAGTTCTTGGAAACTGGATTCACATTTAGCATCCCAGTTGTAAGTAACTTTCTTTCAAGTCAACTAGCTTAAAGGTCCAGAGATTTTGGAAAAGTCTTTAACAAACCTTCGATAGTAACTTGCCAAACCCAGAAAACTCCGTATCTCTGACACCATTTCAGGTCTCTTCCAAGATGAAACAACTTCAATCTTAGCTGGATCTACTAAAATTCCTTGATTTGAAATGATATGGCCTAGAAAAGATATTTGATTCAACCAGAATTCACACTTGCTGAATTTAGCAAAAAGCTTGTTTTCTTAAAAAGTCTGTAGCACAATCTTCAAATGTTGCTCATGTTCAGCCTCATTCTTAGAGTATACTAAAATGTCGTCAATAAAGATTACGACAAACTGATCAAGATAAGGTCGAAAAACCCTCTGCATCAAGTCCATGAATGCGGCTGGTGCATTCGTCAATCCAAACGGTAACACAACAAATTCATAGTGGCCATATCTAGTCCTAAATGCCGTCTTTGGAATATCGTCACTCCAAATTCTGAGTTGATAGTAACCCTACCTCAAATCAAATTTGGAGTAAACACTCGCACCCTGCAACTGGTCAAACAATTCTTCAATCAATGGCAAGGGGTATTTGTTCTTAATCGTGACTTGATTAAGTCCCCTGTAATCAATACATAATCAAAGCGTGCCGTCTTTCTTTCTCACAAACAACACAAGCACACCCCACGGCGAAGAACTAGGTTGTATAAACCCTTTCTCAAGCAAGTTCTGAAGCTGAATTTTCAATTCTTGAAGTTCAGCCGATGCCATTCTATAAGGACTTCTAAAAATTGGCGCAGTGCCTGGCATAAGAATGGCATCGGTTGAACTTCAATCATAAATTCAATCTCCCTATCCGGTGGTAAACCCGGTAATTCCTCGGGAAATACACCAGTAAAGTCTTTAACAATTGGAACCTCATTCAAATTCAACTTATCAGTAGGTTGATTGATCAGATAAGCTAGGTAAGCTTCACAACCTTTATTCAACAACTTAGAAGCCTTGATTGATGATAAAAGAGGTATTCGGGCAGCCCTGCAGTTCCTAACAATCTCTAGTACCGGTAGGTCAGGAATCTGAAGATAAACAATCTTTGTTCTACAATCCAACTGAGCATAGTATTTCCCCAACCAGTCCATTCCCAAAATGATTTCAAAGTCACGGAAGGGCAGTATAATTAAATCAGCAGGAAATTTATGGTTCTCAATGCATATATCACAAGATTTGCAAATAGACTCAGTAACAAATTTCGCACCCAAAGGCGTACTAACTTCAACTTCATGCGGTAGTTTATCAATGCAAACATTCACAGATCGTGCACATGCAGGAGTTATAAACGAATGTGTAGCTCCGGGATCAATCAAAACTTTAACTGGCTGAGTATTGAGAAGAAAAGTACCTTCCACTATTGCTGTAGTGTCGGGTAGCTCCTCCGCATCTAGTGCAAAGACCCTAGCCTGCACCCTTTGTGCTGGACCTGCACCTGCAGCCCTATTCTGCACACCTTGGCCTCCAGTACGACCCTGAACATTCTTATACTTAGGGCAATCTTTCACCCTATGGTCATCACTCCCACAACCGGTGCACTTACCACTCTTCCTCCAACAATTAGCCTCAACGTGCCCCAACCGATTACAAAAGTTACACTGCTGATTTTGTCTTACAACAGTGTTTCCCGTAGGTGCAGGGGCTTTAGCAGTAGTAGGAACTGTACCTCCCTGCTGGGGTCTAGTCACAGCTGGCCTCCCCTGAATCTGATACTGAGGCTGATACAAATGTTGCTGGGGAACCTGCGTAGAAGTCTGATACTGCCTCGGCTGACTCTGGCTGCTCTGGCCTAAGTACTGTTTCTTACTCGACTGGCTACTCTCAGCTGTCATCTCAGCCTTCCATTTCTCAAACTTCGAGGCTGCTTGGAATGCCTCGGGAAAAGTACTGTAGGTCTGCCCAGTTAAATGCTGCTGTATATCCATTCTCAGCCCACGAACAAACCTATGAATCATCCTCCTAGCTGGCCGTGCCAGCTCGGGCGTATACCTCGACAGGCTGACAAACCTAGCCTCATACTGTGAAACAGTTATGTTTCCGTGCTTAAGGCCCACAATTTCCTCTTCCCGTCTTTATCTAGCCATCTCGGGAATATACTTATCCCGAAACTCACTCACAAAATCATCCCACAAATGCGGAACATCCTCACAGTCCCACCTCAACCTGACAGTGTTCTACCACTGTTCTGTGTCGCCCTCAAACAGAAATGCCGCATAATATATTCTTGCCTCATCAGTGTACCTCAAAACAGCGAAAATTTTCGCAACACGGTTAATCCATCTCACGGCTGCCTCATCATCCGGCTCTCGAAAGAACTTACCCGGCTCGTGCCTCGGGAATTTCTCTAACTGGTTATTCTCAGCCCTGTGCCGTTGTCCACTAGGATTAGCTTGATTTCCCTGGGGATTATTATTCCTGTCCTGCCTCTGCTCATGCAGTACCTGTGTAATCTGGTCAACTGCTGTGGTCATAGTAGCCATAAACTATTCAGGCAACGGTTGCTGACCCTGTTCTGCTGCCTCTTCATCTGCCCCTTGACCATGAATACCACGACGTGGCGGCATAGTAACAACTCACAATAGCTGGCAGCATATAAAAGCAGTTTATAGACTGAAATATAACACATAAGATTAGATAACACTCAAGTCAATAACAATCAAATATCTTATCACACAATTCACATAACACAAGATTGACATGCCAACCATTTCACTTAAACACATAAGCACTCAAGTTCACATAGTCATACTATAGCACTTTTCCACTTAACAATCATACAATAACACATCAGCACTTTAAACCTTTACCCCACAGACCGAGAAACATATCCCGACTCATGCAAGACTATCATGCTCTGATACCACCTAAAGGTGTCACGCCCTGACCCGACCCCGCAAAAGGCCAAGCCCAGACCCGACGTACGGAAGGAGTCTCCTCTGTACCGTGGACGATCCGAAAACCCTACATTCAACATAATACTTGCGAAAACCATAATAAATATTTGAATCAAGCCAACTTTCTTTTAAAACATACATCTTCTTATTAACCAACTTTGCAATCCAAAATGCCATGCATACTTCACAAGTATATATGCCACTAAACAGTTAACCATTAGTATGTAATTCTTTACTAGTCATAAGAGTGTATCTTTACAACTTCACAATCCATTAAACTTTTCCAACAAAAGACCATAAAGGACTCAAAATAGAACTACATATGTAACACCCCGATCCCTCTCGAGACCGGGAGTTCTATCAATCAATCTAATGACAACCCAATTCCAAACCCGGGCAAAATTTTTAGGGAAAGACGGACGGAGTCTCCCCTGTTTCTAGGCAAAATGTAAAACCTGTAAAAACATATAAGTGGACCAGCACCGTGTCCAACCATACAAATACCTCAAGGCCATCCGAGCCTTGTTCTCAACAAGCAATTACAAGCAAATATACATTTCCAGTTTACAGACTAACCTACCTCTTCACATCTTTTACAAGTACATTCATGCTTGACAATTAAACCATACTAACCTATTGCATAAGTTAGACTATCAAACCATTCTAACTCTTTTCCTTTGGACATTACAAACATGCATTGAAGTTAAACTATACTAACTAAATACATAAGCTAGCTTTTCAAATATCTTCAATAACCTAGTAAAACTTAAATTACATTCTTTTAATATTAAATACATACAATACATGAAAGCATACATATTTGCCACTTCGACAACTCAAGCCACATAGGCACGCAAGACAACTCTTCAAGCACGAACTTTCACATAATCACGAACTTTCCAGCTAACATGGCATTTCCTGAAATGTGGTGGTGAGGAGTGAGTATACACAACACATATACTCAGTGAGGGCGAGACAGATATCGAGGTGGAGAGAAAGAAAGTCGTGCAATGCAAATAAGGCAGTTAAGCAATATAACTGATAATTAAGCAATCAAGACAAACAATCAATACAATAAGCAATTAATGAAAGCATTAACACAACCATTCAAAGCTATACCCCACTCTGAAGGTTATGGCTCACTCATACGAGCAATGTACCATTTCACGAGCGATACATCAATCTCGAGCTTGATGTTGACAATGATGACAATAGTGCGCAACCACCTTATAACACCAGTTTGGAATACCCCGGAAGTATCCATCAATCTACGACCCAAATCTCCCTGGGAGGCAACCCAAGCGAGAAGAGGGAATAGCCACGGAGCTAGAGCAACCAACACTGGCAACCCGAGGCTACCCAGAGAGGCTTATCACTCATGCGCTGGACACTATGCAATGCAAGACTCGATACAAGGCAATAAACGAGCGATAGCACAACAATACAAACTAGTGACAACAAACGAGATAACAAGCAATCACAATCAATACTAGCATTCAGCTAACTTTTCAAGCATAACAAGCAATAATAAGCAACAATAACACCAATTAAACAAGTAACAACAGTTCAAACACGAAAACAACAAATATCACTATTCAATCCCCAACTTCCAAAGACAATTACGAGCAAACGAGCTACGGGATTAGGAAACCGATTTCACTACATTCACTCAGGCAATACAAGGCACGTTTCTATGTCACTAAACTTCACTTTCTCACCCGAGGCCTAAAAGTCCACCTACTGCGTTTGAACTACAGCTATGCTAACCGGTCATTCAATCAATGCCACAACAGCGCCAAAAGTGCTTCCATACCCTCAATTACAAAACCCCCAACTCAATTCGAGCACGGTCAACTTTTGGCCAAACGGCCCCTTTACGCTTCTTTGTCTAATTTCCAATTTTAACAAAGGCCGATCCATTTTTATTTCACATTTTAGCTTTCTATCATTAATGACACCTATCCAAGTCAAGCAATCGCAATTCGGATCGAAATCTGAAATTCTAGGGTTTACTATTCATAATACACTATTCATGTTCTTCCCCAATTTCAAATACGCAGTTTCAACCGTAAAAATTGCTAAATAACTAGCAAGCAATGCTCTACATACCCTAAGCAAGCTATTTCAAGCAATAACAGGCATTATAAAGCGATAAATATCAAATCTGAAAAATTGACACAAAAATCAAATTCATATTAAAATGCACAAAAGCGTGAAAACCCTCACAGAGATTGAAGACCAAGACCCGCAAGGACTCGGGCCACGACCGCCGAGCAATTCCACGCGCAATTGTAGAAGAAAAATATAAGAAAATCTTTTCTTTTTTCCTTCTTGAAGCTTCGGCCATGGCAAGGGATACAAGGGTCATTTTTTGTTTTGTTTTGAGTCATTTTTGCCTTGTTTTTAATTTAAATGGTGACAAGGGCATTTTGGTCATTTGCAAAATCAAACTTTAATTAAAAATAGTCAAATAAGCTTATTTTGATGCCATTAAATCTAATTCAAGTTAAAACAATGAAATTAAATTAAAAACAACTAAAACTAATTAAATTAAGCTAAAAACATTTTCCACTAAATTCGAAGAATATTTCTCTAACTCTTATTTTCGAAATTCTACGATCGAACGGTCAATAATCGATCGCTAATAAAGTGATGAGCAATAATATAAAACTTTAATTCTTTGAAAAGTAGAATAGTAGAATAGTTTAAAATTCACTCCGGCTCGGAGTTACTTTTCTCATTTATTTGAGAACCGAGTGATTTTAACACAAAACAACCAAAACCGATTATTAAAATAATCAAAACAATCAAGGTAATCAATATTCATTTAAAATAATTAATTTAACTATTTCTAGAACATTTTAAAGAATTATGAAGTTAATGTTAAGTTACAAATGAACAAATAAATATAAACATGTAATCAAGTGCAATTAAATATTAACATTTAAGATGGCACTTAATTAAATACAAGAGAATAAATTCAATTACTATAATTAATAGAAGTAGATAACAACCTTTCAATTATTTCATATACAATTACTAAATGCTTCCAAAAGAAATATGAAAGTAGTGCAAATTGGTTGATTTAACTAATTAAACATTTAATCAAATGCAATCAAGTGCTATTAAATGCATGCCGGGTTCGGGTTATCACAACATACAAGGCTAAAAGCCTCAAAATAAAGCGACGACCAAGCATTAAACACCTCAAGCATGGCTCGCACAAAAGTCTGGCAACCAACCACTAGCTAACCAAAGAAGTGCTATCAAGGAAACACCTCCACTTGCTCCTCCTCCTCAATTACCTCAAGAGGATCAGCTTCAACTACTCCTGTAAAAATATGGTATAGAAAGGAATGAGCAGAAACTATTGCTTAGCGAGAGCAAATGGTCTCAAGGACGGAGATGAGAGGAGAATGCAATGCAAATAGTCAAACAATTCATTCAAGTACCATATAAAGACACAAACAAAGCCATCAAATAAGCAAGACAAGCATTAAACTATAAACACTCATTCAAAGGATACGATTCACTTTCCATGAACAACTTTCAATCACGAATTCGATGACGACGCACCGGCCCAAACCACCTTATAACTTTAGTTTGGAATACCCCAGAAGTATCCATCAATTCTACAACCCAAATCTCCCTGGGAGGCAAACCAAGCGAGAAAGGGAATAGGACACGGAGTTAGGGCAACCAACACTGGCAACCCGAGGCTACCCAGAGAGGCCCATCACACTGCCCCTGACTCTATGAATGCAATACAATTTACAATGCAACAATCGAGCAATCAAGCAATAGAGCCACACATGTGAGAATAACAAAGTAGGTTACTCTCGCACGCAATAGCAACAGTTGATAAGCATTTCAATCAAAATCAACTCTAACAAGCATATCAAGCAATATTAAACATTCTATAGGTATAACATTAAGATAACAAGCAAAATCACAAATCGACCCCAACTATCAAAACGCTACTATTTCCAAACGAGCCATGAGTTCTGGAAACTGACTTCACCAATCCTCCTAGGTCACCATAAGGCACGTCGAAAGACCCTGAAACCCTACTTTACCCTAGAATCACGCAATGCCCTGATTTCCCCCTTTTCTCGTTTGAACTATCGCTACTCTAACCAAACACCCAACCAACGCCATTATAACACCAAAAGTGCTTCCATGGCCTCCCGAGACAATGCCATCATGCAAAACGAAAAAATGCTAAACTCGACCTAAATGACCCCGACTTTTACCAATGCATTTTTCTCATTTTTTCCATTACACATTCCAAACAAATCATGAATTTAGGCATTCTAGCATATCTAGCATCTTTTCACATCAACATAACGCATAACGGAACAACTTCTACATTTTGAGGGTTTACTATTCATAATTTACTATTCAATTGACATTTTAAATTACAATCTCAACATTCAACCGCAGAAAATGTTAAAAAGCTATAAATACATGTTCTACAATTGTCAAGGAATATTCTTTAAGCATTAAAATGATTAAAATAACAAACTACGGATAAAACCCAAAAATCATTAAAGTTGAGACATAAAACATTAAAATGCACAAATAACGTGCTTCCCTCACCTTGGATACTCCTAGTCGCTAAGAAAACCTCGCTGGATGCCTCGGCAACAACCCCGCACAAGCTCATGCGAAGATTGGAAGTTTGGAAGATGAAAATCTTTTCTTTTTCTCTATTGGTTTCGGCCAGCAAGTTTCTATTTTCAACTTTTGTTTTTTTTTATTTTGTAATGTTTAAGTTAAATAAGGTGACAAGCTTGGTCAATGGTCAAACCCCTTGGTCAAACTAACTTAAGTTGGTCAAATTAGCCTATTTTATGCATTTTTAAAGCTAAAATAACCATCACCAAATTAATTCTAGCTAACAACAAATAAAATATAAAATTTAAGACACCAAAATACTAGTTTCACTATTTGTTGTGGACTAGAAGACACCCTCTAACTATCGCTCTCGAAATGCAATGCACTTTGCGACAATAAAGAAGCAACAATTTGATTTCAAAGAATTTAAGAAAATATAATTTTCAAAATAATAAACAAGAAAATTCCACATTCCGGGCACGAGTATTACAATGGATGCTATGGTAAAATAATGTTTAATGTATATTGTGGTTGTGTTGTTTAATTGTTGAATTGTTTGTGGAGTTGGTTGTATGAGTTGCATAGAGGTTGGTTTAGAGCCTCGGTTTCCAGGTTACAGTCGTTATACTGCCGAAATTCTGTTGCATCCTCACTGATCTTAAGGGGGGTCGAGTTGAGGCGTGCCAGACACAGTGTCCGGATCCTTGTGCACTGTCCCACTCAAATCCCTAGTGGCATGATCAAAGTCGATGATCGTAAGCTATGCCCTCCATCACGAGGTCGAATGAAACTATCCATGGAATCGTGCGCCGTGTGAAACGCAGATAATTGTCGTTCTTAACTGAGACCCAGGTTAAGCTCCATCTCGGAACCTTGTGGGGTTAGGAGTAAAGCATCCAGAGGTTGACGCATCTCGTTGAGCATAGAGAAGCATTGGTAACCCCAATTTCTTTCTACAGAGCCGTTTCTTTTCCCGTGCCCCTGCCCCGGCATAACGCTTCGCTTCCGGTTCTTCAGAATAATCAACTTATGTCTCCCTTCTTCATTGATTTGGGGGAAAAAGAACCGCCTACCAGTTGGGAAGCTAGACATAATGTAAGTGGCTTGATGAGGATAACTAAGTTGACATGCCGGAGTTGGCTCCTGGCATAACAAGGTGGTGCCTTACCACACCGCAGGAAGGCGTGCGGTAGCGTTCGTGGTGGTGCTTCAGAATTCCACTGTACTGCGTCCAAGATCAGAACGAGCTTGCCGGTGGACCACTGTCGTCCCATTCTTGAGTAAGCTGGAGCGCAACCATCTTATCCACTGAACTAGCTAGAAGCTATCGCTTCGGGTCGAAGCACTAAAAGAAAAGGATCGGGAAACTTAGTGGCATAGGAACCACGGGACCCCAACTAGTAAAGGGAAAACGGAAGTGCGCTCCTGCTCACCAGCTGAAAAAGCCAAGTCCCTTTTTAATAATAATAAGGTAAGCTTCATAGCTCCAACCTAGTAAAGGGGCTTTGATGCCCTTTGTATAGGTCGGGTTGCTGGATACGAGATCCTTGTAGTAGGCTGGACCAATATCCAGCCGAGAAATGGCAGTCTTTAGAAACAACAGGTTGGGAAAGCAAGAGAACGCTTCGCCTTTTCTTATCTTCTTCCTGCCCTAGGAGTAAGAGTAGCAGGAGCCCCAAGAATGCGAGAATTTTCAAGGACTAACAGTAACTAAGCACAGTATAAGACGGAACAACGTATGAGCGTAAGCTATAGAAGGGCGGCGAAGGGTAATCGACCATGTCACGCCCCAACTCGACCCCACCTACAATCAGTCAGGATGCAACGGAATTTCGGCAGTATAACGACAATAATAAAGACCCCGAGGCTCTAAACCAACCTCTCATAACATCATACAATCAAACTCCTCAACCAAACAACAATCAATTCCTTAATACCATTAACAACATACAACAAAACCACATTATACAACAATCATTCTTAGACGATCCATTCATAGTTATACGCCTCTGTTCCAACATAATACCTTAACTTTAACATACATATCAAAATAGATTATAAACCAACTTAGCAACCTAGATCATATAAAAGAAAGACTACTAAGTTAGCATCATTCAGTTCCTTATCTTTACTACAACTTATACATCATAAATTACAAGGAAAATAAAAGACAACTAGTTTAATATACAAGATAATAGAGTATACAACATCTCAATCATCAAGGACAAGACTCTGGCACATAGGACTCGTCCACATACAACACATTACCCCCTTCTGAAGGCACGTACCCGTAATCTTGCTCAAAGACACCTGTATGCATGCAATAATAGAGAGTGAGCTTATATAAAACAAGCTCAGTGAGGATCCGATAGATTTCTAACAGTATTTACTATACTCCTTGGAAATGATCCTTTGAGCAAGTAAACACACAAATAAACATCAATACAATATAATCACATAACTATAATGACCAATCAATAAAGGATACTCAATTTGGTGTAGCTCCATACGCCATCACGATCTCAACCATTCTTCTTATAACTCCCCATTACTCATGCACCCAAGGTACCTCACTAGCCTCTCCCTCCATGACACCTCCGTCATGCGAGCTGGAGGTAGTCTCTGGTAGTCATGCCGTTATCAACCCGACAGCCCGACGCTGCCCGAGAGGTGGCACACACATACCAAGACTCAACAATAATAATAAACATCATTCACAGGAGGACAGTCTAGCAGAACTGCCTATCTCCCGGTTCATCAATCATCAATCAATAATCATCAATAATCATCCATTTCCATCAATGTAACATCAATAATCATCAATATAACATCAATATAACATCAAGTAATCAATTAAACAACAAATAACTAAGTTAGATGACAAAGTAGGCCATCCAACTTAACATGCATTAAACACGTAATCTAACCCTAGTCTAACCATCAACAACTCACAATTCAATCACTCAAACACCACCCAATCATCTAAAGGCTCAATTCAACAATTTAAAGAAAGACAACCTAAACTTCAAATAATCATATCTTACATTCTACTAATCCAAACAACTCCAAATCAATTTCAAATACTCACCCATTCAATCAACTACATTAGCTCTCTCGGAAACCAACCAAGACACATAAAAATCAAGCCCAACAACCCTAAAACCACAATACACCTAGGCTGAAAATTTTGAATTTTCACCCAAACATCGCAATCGAAAATTCGGCATTATAACGGCGTTACCACGTAATTAACAAACTTTTAGAAATCAACGGCAATCGATTCCAACCACAACAACTCAAGATAATCCTCAAATAGTCATTCTATCAACTTTAAATACCCGAAAATAAATAATTTCGCTACAATGGCTCAAATCTCGTAGTAATACACATAAACGATCCCTAGCGTGCACTGATCAATAATATAACTTCAAATTAACATTCTAACTGTTCAAAATACAGTTATGAGCAAAAACATAAAAAAATGAGTTTTGAGATCTAGAATTTTTCTCTCATATTTGATGCGATATAAGCCTAGATATGCGTGCAATGCGTGCCCAACAAGCGAAATCCAACTCGGCACGAAATTCTACGGACAAAAACTAGATTTTTCTATGAAAATTTGCTTTGAAAACTTTGAAAAAAACTCTTGGCTTTCGCCTATGGTGCTCTCGGCCAACTAGATGTTTTTGAGTGTGTTTTTATGCTAATGTAATGTGTGTTGATGCTTATAAGTAGAAGTCAAACATTTAAAATGCAAAGTCAAAGTTAATTTTTAGTCTTTTAATTCTATTTTTAGTCTTTTAATTAATTTCTTGAGTATTTCATGCTCAACTAACAAATTAACACTTAAATTAATTCTAGACACTATATTGTAGGTGACAAAGAGTGTTACTTTAAAATAGTTTCACTTGAATCGGCTTAAAACTTGTTTTCTTGCAAAAGAAAGTGTAAAAATCTTTAAAATTCCAAAACCGATTCTAAATCCATTTTAATCAAACACGGATCTATTAATACTCGAGGACTAGGTTTTAAAACGTTTAAAACACCCTTGTAAAAATTTTAGCGGATAAGTGTTCAAAAACACTATTTACCAAAACCGACGATAAAATTTCTGACTCCGTTTTTTATGAAAATTTCATGAATGCACATTTAGCATGTATTAGGAGTATTAATCACATAATTATCACATTCTAAGTCATATAGCACATAAACAGATTAATTTACACAAAACGAGGTAAAACACACAAATCGAGATAAAGCAAAATATGGGGTCTCACATTCTCCCCTCCCCCCCCTTAAAGAAATTTCGTCCCCGAAATTCTTACTTGCTGAATGGAAAAGATCTGGATACTGCTGCTGCATCTGATCTCGCATCTCCCAAGTAGCTTCTTCGATACCGTGATGCTTCCACAACACCTTGACCATCGAAATCTTCTTCGACCTCAACTTGCGTTCCATCTGATCAAGAATACGAATCGGTTGCTTGTCATATGTCAGATTCTCACGAAGCTGTAACGGCTCTGGCTCAAGAGTATGAGAAGGATCCAGATTATATTTCCGCAAATTAGACACGTGAAATACATTGTGGACATTAGAGAAATTCTCCGGTAAAGCCAACCGACATGCTAACTTACCAACTCTGCCAGTAATCTCAAACGACCCCACAAACCTCAGACTTAGCTTACCACCTTTACAATAACGAGTAAACCCCTTACGAGGAGACAATCTCAAGAAAACCTAATCTCCGACTGCAAACTCCATGTCCTGACGATGCTTATCAGCATAACTCTTGAATCTACTCTGCCCCGTAAGCATTCTCTGCCTGAACAACTGGGCATTCTCGATCTTCTCTAGAAGCTCTGGCATAATAGTCGGATCAATAGTCTTCATCTCCCCTACTTCATCCCAATATAAAGGTGAACGGCACTTACGACCGTAAAGAGCTGCAAAAGGTGCCATCCCAATAATAGCTTGATAACTATTGTTATAGGCAAACTCGGCAAGTGGTAGATGTTTCTCCCAGTTCTTCCCGAAGTCCAGAACACAAGCCCTAAGCATATCTTCCAGAATCTGAATAGTCTTCTCAGACTGACCGTCGGTTTGTGGATGATACACTGTACTAAAATTAAGCAGAGTACCCAAAGTCTCCTGAAGTTTCTCCCACAAACGAGAAGTAAATCTTGGATCTCGATCGGAGACAATACTAGATGGAATCCCGTGAAATCTAACAATATGATCCGAATAAAGATCAGTCAACTTTGCAACTTCATCACCCATCCGCATCGAAATAAAGTGAGTTGTCTTCGTCAAACGATCCACAACAACTTAAACTGCATCGTTACCTCTGGGAGTTCTAGGCAAACCAGTGACGAAGTCCATCGTAATTGTAACACCCCGATCCCTCTCGATACCAGAAGTTCTATCAATCAATCTAATCACAACCCAATTCCAAACCCGGGCCAAAATTTTAGGGAAAGACGGACGGAGTCTCCCTTATTTCTAGGCAAAATGTAAAACCTGTAATAGCATATAAGTGGACCAGCACCGTGTCCAACCATACAAGCACCTCAAGGCCATCCGAGCCTTGTTTCTCAACAAATAAACACAACAAGTATATATATACATTTCCAGTTTAAAAGCTAACCTATCTCTTCTCATCTTTGACAAGTACTTCATGCTTGGCAATTAAACTATATTAACCTACTGCACAAAATAGACTATCATACCATTCTAACTCTTTTCCTTTGGACATTACAAACATACATTGAAATTAAACTATACTATCTGAATACATAAACTAGCTTATCAAACCACTTCATTAAACTAGTAAAACTTAAATTACATTCCTTTTTAACCATAAATGCAAACAACACATGAAACATACATCTTTGCATCTTTGACAAATCAAGCCACATAACACGCAAAACAACTCTTCGAGCACGAACTTTCACATAATCATGAACTTTCCAGCTATCATGGTATTTCCTGAAATGTGGTGGTGAGGAGTGAGTATACACAACACGTATTCTCAGTGAGGGCAAGACAGATATCGAATTGGAGAGAAAGAAAGTCGTGCAATGCAAATAAGACAGTTAAGCAATATAACTGATAAATAAGCAACCAAGACAAACAATCAATACAACAAGCAATTATTGAAAGCATTAACACAACCGTTCAAAGCTATACCACACTTTTAAGGCTATGGTTCACTCATACGAGCAATGTACCATTTTATGAGCGATACATCAATCTCGAGCTTGATGTTGACAACGATGACAATAAGCGTACAACCATCTTATAACTTCAGTTTGGAATTTCCCGGAAGTATCCATCAATTCTACGACCCAAATCTCCCTGTGAGACAACCTAAGCGAGAAAAGGGAATAGGACAAGGAGCTAGAGCAACCAACACTTGCAGCCCGAGACTACCCAGAGAGGCCCATCACTCACGCGCCTGACATTATGCAATGCAAGACACGATAAAAGGCGATAAACGAGCGATAGCACAACAATACAGTTTAGAGGCGATAAACGAGATATCAAGAATTTACAATCAATACTAGCATTTAATTAACTTTTCAAGCATAATTATCATTAATAGCAACAATAACACCAATTAAACAAGTAACAACAGTTCAAACACGAAAACAACAAATATCACTATTCAATCTCTAACTTCCAAAGGCAATTACGAGCAAACGAGCTATGGGATTAGGAAACCGATTTCGCTACATTCACTCAAGTAATACAAGGCACGTTTCTATGTCACTAAACCGCACTTTCCCAACCAAAGCCCGAAAGTCCATCTACTGCGTTTGAACTACAGCTATCCTAACCGGTCACTCAATTAACGCCACAATAGCGCCAAAAGTGCTTCCATACCCTCAATTGCAAAACCCCCAACTCAATTCGAGCACGGTCAACTTTTGGTCAAACGACCCCTTTACGTTTCTATGTCTAATTTCTAATTTTATCAAAGGCCGGTCCATTTTTATTGCACATTTTATCTTTCTATCACTATTGGCACCTATCCAAATCAAGCAATCGCAATTCGGATTAAAATCCGAAATTCTAGGATTTACTATTCATAATTCACTATTCATTATTCTTCCCCAATTTTAAATACGCAGTTTCAACTGTAAAAATTGTTAAATAACTATCAAACAATGCTCTACGAACTCAAAGGAAGCTATATCAAGCAATTACAGACATTATAACACATTATATATCAAATCTAAAAATTTGACACAAAATTCAAATTCGAATTTAAATGCACATAAACGTGAAAAACGTCATAGAGATTGAAGACCAAGACCCGCAAGGACCTGAGCCACGACCCCCGAACAATTCCACGCATGATTATAGAAGAAAAAGCAAGAAAAATTATTTCTTTTCCCTCCTTGAGAGCTTCGGCCATGGCAAGGACAAAATGGTCATTATGCAAATTTTTTTTATTGATTTTTGCCTTGTTTTATTATTTAAAAGGTGACAAGGGCATTTTGGTCATTTGCAAAATCAAACTTAAGTGAAAATTGGTCAAATAAGCTTATTTTGATGCCATTTAATCTAATTCAGGTTAAAACAATGCAATTTTAATGAAAACCAACCAAAACTAGCTAAATTAAACTAGAAACGCTATTCACGAAATCCGATAAATATTCTTCTAACTTTCATTTACGAAATGCTACGATCAAACGGTCAATAAATGATTGCTAATAAAGTGATGAGCAATAATAGAAAACTTTAATTTTTTGAAAAGTAGAATAGTAGAATAGTTTAAAATTCACTCCGGCTCGGAGTTACTTTTCTCATTTATTTGAAAACCGAGTGATTTTAATGCAAGATAATTAAAACCGATTATTAAAATAATCAAAACAATCAAAGTAATCAATATTCATTTAAAATAATTAATTTAACTATTTCTAGAATATTTTAAAGAATTATGAAGTTAATATTAAGTTACAAATGACTAAGTTAATATAAACACGTAGTCAAATACAATTAAACACTAACATTTAAGATGGCACTTAATTAATCACAAGAGAATAAATTCAATTACTGTAATTATTAGAAATAGGTAATAATCTTTTAATTAATTAATATAAATCTTTTTGAATTCTTCAAAAAGAAATAGCAGAACAGTGAAAATTAGATGATTTAACTAATTAAACATTTAATTAAATGCTGTCAAATGCCATTAAATGCATGCCGGTTTTGGGTTATCACATCCTTCCTCCCTTAAAACAATTGCGTCCTCGCAATTCTTCTTCCAATAGAACTCTGCATCGACTGAATCCAACTCTGACTAATCTTCATCGGTTGCTGAGCAAGTATACTAAACAAGAAGGCCAATAGAGAAGCTTAAGAAGAATTTCCAAATAATAATGCCGAATAAAGGCTCAAATGAAGATATCTTACATAAATCCAAACAAGAATCCCGCTGACACAAATTCCAAAGAAGAATAAAATTCCATCCAAGAATGCCGAGAAAATACTAACTAAAGACTAAAGTAGGGATACTGTAGATATCACTAATACCGTACAATAACGACAAGAATACCCCATACATGAATCTCCAATAGAAGTTCAACTACAACCGCTCGGAAACTCCCTAACAAGAAACCAAATAAAGACTCAACTGAAGATTCCATCCAGAAGTCCAAAGAAATACCCCGCTAGTTATGAATTCCATAGAAAAATTTCCCCGTTAGGAGTGCTGAGGAGAGTATTAAGAAAACCCAATCAAATATACTTCAAGAGTCCCAGAGAAGTCTTCCAAATAAGAACCCCATAGGATAACCAATTAGATTCCGAGTATGGCTATCAAATAATAAGGAGAATGTCAAATGAGATAGCAGAGAAAATATAATGTGCCCAATAAGACAATCAAGTTGAATGACAAATATAGTTTCCCAACTAGACGAAAACCCAAAGGAAAAATACCGAGCTGGTGCACAATATACAAAATCGAACTCCGAGGCCTCTTCACTATTTACCAAGTGAGTACTTCATACAACCTTGCCAATAAGGAAACCCAATAAGAGAATACCAAAAGAATGCTACCAAGAGCCATCATATAAAAAACCCCAATGAACGTTATCTTTTTTATGATTGCCAACCACGAAGAAGAGTCTTAGAAGTATGCCAATAACCGAGCTCCAAAAGCAAACACCAACTCCCAAATCAAGGCTAGTTAAATGCCATTCATTTCATGCCAATCCATACACCTTGAAAGGCCAACTGTGAACCACTTTCTTCAGGGGAGAAAGAGGACTTACTTACCATTTCCACGGGACATGTGTGAATGCCAAGATATCACATTTATACACATGCCTTAAACTATTATGCAAGCAAGTTTACAAAAGAGTTTATTTAACAAAGTCACTCAAGCACGACAATGAAGTCAAGCACAACATAATCAATTCAACTCACGATATAACCAATTCAAGACATTTCAATATACACATTACAAGCAATACTTCAAGCAAATAACAATTCACGAGGTCGATTCGATTCACGAGGGCAATTCAATAGGTCAATTCAATACACAACTAGACAATTCACTTCACTTAGCACACATTTAGCACATAACACATAACTATATCACATAGGAGTACACATTCAGGTCAAGACACACAATCTCACATACAAGCATACACTTTCAAGACACACTTAACAAGCACACATTCAAGGATCACTACCCATCAGACCGAGGACCCTGTCCCGGCTTATGAGCTAAACAAGCTCTGATACCACCTGTAATACCCCGATCCCTCTAAAAACCAGAAGTTCTATCAATCAATCTAATCACAACCCAATTCCAAACCCGGGCATAATTTTAGGGAAAGACGGACGGAGTCTCCCCTGTTTCTAGGCAAAATATAAAACCTGTAATAGCATATAAGTGGACCAGCACCGTGTCCAACCATACAAGCACCTAAAGGCCATCCGAGCCTTGTTTCTCAACAAATAAACACAACAAGTATATATATACATTTCCAGTTTAAAAGCTAACCTATCTCTTCTCATCTTTGACAAGTACTTCATGCTTGGCAATTAAACTATATTAATCTACTGCACAAAATAGACTATCACACCATTCTAACTCTTTTCCGTTGGACATTACAAACATACATTGAAATTAAACTATACTATCTGAATATATAAACTAGCTTATCAAACCACTTCATTAAACTAGTAAAACTTAAATTACATTCCTTTTTAACCATAAATGTAAACAACACATGAAACATACATCTTTGCATCTTTGACAAATCAAGCCACATAACACGCAAAACAACTCTTCGAGCACGAACTTTCACGTAATCACGAACTTTCCAGCTATCATGGTATTTCCTGAAATGTGGTGGTGAGGAGTGAGTATACACAACACGTATACTCAGTGAGGGCGAAACAAATATCGAGGTGGAGAGAAAGAAAGTCGTGCAATGTAAATAAGGCAGTTAAGCAATATAACTGACAAGTAAGCAATCAAAATAAACAATCAACACAATAAGCAATTAATAAAAGCATTAACACAACCATTCAAAGCTATACCACACTCTGAAGGCTATGGTTCACTCATACGAGCAATGTACCATTTCACGAGCGATGCATCAATCTCGAGCTTGATGTTGACAACGATGACAATAAGCGCGCAACCACCTTATAACTTCAGTTTGGAATACCCCGAAAGTATCCATCAATTCTACGACCCAAATCTCCCTGGGAGGCAACCCAAGCGAGAATAGGAATATGGCACATAGCTAGAGCAACCAACACTGGCAGCCCGAGACTACCCAGAGAAGCCCATCACTCACGCGCCTGACACTATGCAATGCAAGACATGATACAAGGCAATAAACGAGCGATAGCACAACAATACAGTTTAGAGGCGATAAACGAGATATCAAGCATTTACAATCAATACAAGCATTTAATTAACTTTTCAAGCATAATTATCATTAATAGCAATAATAACACCAATTAAACAAGTAACAGCAGTTCAAACACGAAAACAACAAATATCACTATTCAATCTCTAACTTCCAAAGGCAATTACGAGCAAACGAGCTACGGGATTAAGAAACTGATTTCACTACATTCACTCAATCACTACAAGGCACGTTTCTATGTCACTAAACCTTACTTTCCCAACCGAAGCCTAAAAGTCCACCTACTGCGTTTGAACTACAACTATACTAATCGGTCGCTCAATCAACACCACAACAGCGCCAAAAGTGCTTCCATGCCCTCAATTGCAAAAACCCCAACTCAATTCGAGCACGGTCAACTTTTGGTCAAACGGCCCCTTTATGTTTATTTGTCTAATTTCCAATTTTATCAAAGGCCGGTCCATTTTTATTGCACATTTTATCTTTCAATCACTAATTGCACCTATCCAAATCAAGCAATCGCAATTCGGATCAAAATCCAAAATTCTAGGGTTTACTATTCATAATTCACTATTCATTATTCTTCCCCAATTTCAAATACGCAGTTTCAACTGTAAAAATTGCTAAATATCTATCAAACAATGCTCTACGAACTCAAAGGAAGCTATATCAAGCATTTACAGGCATTATAACACATTATATATCAAATCTAAAAATTTGACACAAAATTCAAATTCGAATTTAAATGCACAAAAGCGTGAAAACCCTCACAGAGATTGAAGACCAAGACCCGCAAGGACCCAAGCGACGACCCCCGAGCAATTCTACGCATGATTGTGGAAGAAAAAAACAAGAAAAATTATTTCTTTTCCCTCCTTGAGAGCTTCTGTAACACCCCGATCCCTCTCGAGATCGAGAGTTCTATCGATCGATCTAATCACAACCCAAACCAAACCCGGGCATAAATTTTCAGGGAAAACGGACGGAGTCTCCCTTGTTTCTAGGCGAAATGTAAAACCTGCGACAACATATAAGTGGACCAATACCATGTCCAAACATTCAACCACGTCAAGGCCATCCGAGCCTTGGTTCACAACAAGCAAATCACAAGTAAATATACATTCATGCTTAGCAATTAAACTACACCAACCTATTGCATAAGCTAGACTATCATATTTTCTCTATCTTTTTTTCCTTTGTCATTACAACCATACATTGAAGTTAAGCTACATTAACTAAATACATAATCTAACTTATCAAACCACCTCAACTACTTAGCTAGATTTAAATTACATTTCTTTTAACAATAAATACATACAACATATGAAAGCATATATCTTTACAACTTCGATACTCAAGCCACATAGGCACGCAAGACAACTCTTCAGGCACGAACTTTCATGAAATCACGAACTTTCCAGCTAACATGACATTTCCTGAAATGTGGTGGTGAGGAGTGAGTATACACAACACGTATACTTAGTGAGGGCGAGACATATATCGAATTGGAGAGAAAGAAGATCGTGCAATGCAAATAGACACAGTTAAGCAATAAAGTCAATAAGAAAGCATTCAATACAAACGACAATATAATAAACAATCAAGAAAGCATTAACACAACCAATCAAAGCTATACCACACTTTGAAGGCTATGGTTTACTCTTACGAGCAATATACCATTTCACGAGCGATACATCAATCTCGAGCTTGATGTTGACAACGATGACAATAAGCGCGCAACCACCTTATAACACTAGTTTGGAATACCCCGGGAGTAACCATCAATTCTACGACCCAAATCTCCCTGGGAGGCAACCCAAGCGAGAAGAGGGAATAGCCACGGAGCTAGAGGAACCAACACTGGCAACCCGAGGCTACCCGGCGAGGCCCATCACTCACGCGCTGGACAATATGCAATGCAAGACTCGATACAAGGCGATAAACAAGCGATAGCACATCAATACAGAATAGAGGAGATAAACGAGATATTACGCATTATCAACAATTGTTAAACATTTCAATCAACAATCAACTCTAACAAGCGTAATAAGCATTAACAAGCATTTGCAATCAAACAAGTAACAAAAACAACACCAACTAACATTATCAAGCAATATCAAGTATTCTATAAGCAATATAAACATTCTATAAGCAATAATCTATGAAAACACACAAAATCACGAAAATGACCCCAACTTACCAAACGCTACTACTTCCAAACGAGCCACGAGTTTTGGAAATCGACTTCACCAATCCTCCTATGTCACCATAAGGCATGTCTAAAGACCCCGAAACCCTACTTTACCCTAGAATTCACGCAAAGCCCCGATTTCTCCCTTTGCTCGTTTGAACTACAACTATGCTAACCAATCACCCAACCAACGCCATAATCGCACCAAAAGTACTTCCATGGCCTACTGAGACAATGCCATCACGCAAAACGAGAAAATGCTAAACTCGACCTAAACGACCCCGACTTTCACCAATGCATTTTTCTCATTTTTTCCATTACGCAACCTAAACAAATCATGCATTTAGACATTCTAGCATACCTAGCACCTTTTCACAACAACAGACAGCAGAACAGTGGAAGTTTATCGTTTCAAGGGTTTACTATTCATAAAATACTATTCAACTAACAATTTATATTTCAATTTCAATATTCAACCGCAGAAAATGTTAAAAAGCTATAAATACATGTTCTACGATTGCTAGGGAACATTCTTTAAGCCTCAAAATGATTAAAACAACAAACTACGGATAAAATCCAAAAATTAAAGTTAATACATAAAACTTTCAAATGCGCAAATAAACATGAAACCCTCACCTTAGACGCTCCTAGACGCTAGGAAAACCTCATAGGATGCCTCGGAAACCACCACGTGCAAGCTCATGCGAAGATTTGTTGATTTGTTTTGAAATTTTTTTCTTTCTTTTTCTCTTTCTTTTCCTCATGGTTTCAAGCCTTTCTTCTCTATTTTTTTCATTTGCATTCTACTTATTTAGAAAAAAAATGACAAGAAGTCAAAGGTCAAAGATTCGGTCAACCCGCTAAACCAAAATAGCTATGCACGACCTTACGAAAACGGCCATAACTTCTTCTAGAAAACTCCAATTCACGAACGGTTTGAAGCCTCAGAAACTAGACTCATAGAGCTTTCCAACCATATATAATTTGCTACCTAACTCTTTCCCAATTGGTTCAGATTTAATTCCAAAGTTGACCCAAAATTTAACAAACTTAACATTGCATTTTTTTATTTCTAATCCCAAGTTTGCTCTTTATTAAACATTTCAAAAATTTCCACCTTGTCCTACTTGGTCATTGTAGATGAAAAGTCAACTAGTTTGGTCAAAGAAGTTGAAAGGTCAATAAAATGCAATTTAAATGAACTTTAAATGCTATTAAATATATGCCAGGTTCGGGGTATCACAGCATCGGCCATGGCAAGGACAAAATGGTCACTATGCAAATTGTTTTTATTGATTTTTGCCTTGTTTTATTATTTAAAAGGTGACAAGGGCATTTTGGTCATTTGCAAAATCAAACTTAAGTGAAAATTGGTCAAATAAGCTTATTTTGATGCCATTTAATCTAATGCAGGTTAAAACAATCTAATTTTAATGGAAACCAACTAAAACTAGCTAAATTAAACTAGAAATGCTATTCATGAAATCCGAGAAATATTCTTCTAACTTTCATTTTCGAAATGCTACGATCAAACGGTCAATAAATAATTGCTAATAAAGTGATGAGCAATAATAGAAAACTTTAATTTTTTTGAAAAGTAGAATAGTAGAATAGTTTAAAATTCACTCCGGCTCGGAGTTACTTTTCTCATTTATTTGAAAACTGAGTGATTTTAATGCAAGATAATTAAAACCGATTATTAAAATAATCAAAACAATCAAAACAATTAAAGTAATCAATATTCATTTAAAATAATTAATTTAACCATTTCTAGAATATTTTTAAAGAACTATGAAGTTAATATTATGTTACAAATGAATAAGCTAATATAAACACGTTGTCAAATACAATTAAACACTAACATTTAAGATGACACTTAGTTAATCACAAGAGAATAAATTCAATTACTATAATTATTAGAAATAGGTAATAATCTTTTAATTAATTAATATAAATCTTTTTGAATTCTTCTAAAAGAAATAGCAGAACAATGAAAATTAGATGATTTAACTAATTAAACATTTAATTAAATGCTGTCAAATGCCATTAAATGCATGCCGGTTTCGGGTTATCACATCCTTCCCCCCTTAAAACAATTGCATCCTCGCAATTCTTCTTCCAATAGAACTCTGCATCCACTGAATCCAACTCTGACTAATCTTCATCGATTGCTGAGCAAGTATACTAAACAAGAAGGCCAATAGAGAAGCTTAAGAAGAATTTCCAAATAATAATGCTGAATAAAGGCTCAAATGAAGATACCGTACATAAATCCAAACAAGAATCCCGTTGACACAAATTCCGAAGAAGAATAAAATTCCATCCAAGAATGCCGAGAAAATACCAACTAAAGACTAAAGTAGGGATACTGTAGATATCACTAATACCGCACAATAACGACAAGAAGAATACCCCACACACAAATCTCCAATAGAAGTTCAACTGCAGCCGCTCGGAAATTCCCTAACAAGAAACCAAATAAAGACTCAACCGAAGATTCCATCCAAAAGTCCAAAGAAATACCCCACTAGTCATGAATTCCATAGAAGAATTTCCCCGTTAGGAGTGCTGAGGAGAGTATTAAGAAAACCCAATCAAATATACTTCAAGAGTCCCAGAGAAGTCTTCCAAATAATAACCCCATAGGATAACCAATTCGATTCTGAGTATCGCTATCAAATGCTAAGGAGAATGTCAAAGGAGATAGCAGGGAAAATATAATGTGCCCAATAAGACAATCAAGTTGAATGACAAATATAGTTTCCCAGCTAGACGAAAACCCTAAGGAAAAATACCGAGTTGGTGCACAATATACAAAACTGAACTCCGAGGCCCCTTCACTGTTTACCAAGTGAGTACTTCATACAACCTTGCCAATAAGGAAACCCAATAAGAGAATACCAAAAGAATGCTACCAAGAGCCATCATATAAAAACCCCAATGAAAGTTATCTTTTTATGATTGCGAACCACGAAGAAGAGTCTTAGAAGTATGCCAATAACCGAGCTCCAAAAGCAAACACCAACTCCTAAATCAAGGCTAGTTAAATGCCATTCATTTCTTGCCAATCCATACACCTTGAAAGGCCAACTGTGAACCACTTTCTCCATCGGAGAAAGATGACTTACATACCATTTCCACGGGACATGTATGAATGCCAATATATCACATTTATACACATGCCTTAAACTATTATGCATGCAAGTTTACAAAAGAGTTTATTCAACAAAGTAACTCAAGCACGACAATCAAGACAAGCACAATATGATCAATTCAAATCAGGACATAACCAACTCAAGACATTTCAATACACACATTACAAGCAATACTTCAAGCAAATAACAATTCACGAGGGCAATTCAATAGGTCAATTCAATACACAACTAGACACTTCACTTCACTTAGCACGCATTTAGCACATAATACATAACTATATCACATAGGAGCACACATTCAGGTCAAGACACACAATCTCACATACAAGCATACACTTTCAAGACACACTTAACAAGCACACATTCAAGGATCACTACCCACCAGACCGAAGACCCTGTCCCGGCTTATGAGCTAACAAGCTCTGATACCACCTGTAACACCCCGATCCCTCTCGAGAGCGGAAGTTTTATCAATCTATCTAATCACAACCCAATTCCAAACCCGGGCCAAAATTTTATGGAAAGACGGACGGAGTCTCCCCTGTTTCTAGGCAAAATGTAAAACCTATAATAGCATATAAGTGGACCAGCACCGTGTCCAACCATACAAACACCTCAAGGCCATCCGAGCCTTGTTTCTCAACAAATAAACACAACAAGTATATATATACATTTCCAGTTTAAAAGTTAACCTATGTCTTCTCATCTTTGACAAGTACTTCATGCTTGGCAATTAAACTATATTAACCTACTGCACAAAATAAACTATCATACCATTCTAACTCTTTTCCTTTGGACATTACAAACATACATTGAAATTAAACTATACTGTCTGAATGCATAAACTAGCTTATCAAACCACTTCATTAAACTAGTAAAACTTAAATTACATTCATTTTCAACCATAAATACAAACAACACATGAAACATACATCTTTGCATCTTTGACAAATCAAGACACATCACACGCAAAACAACTCTTCAAGCACGAACTTTCACGTAATCACGAACTTTCCAGCTATCATGGTATTTCCTGAAATGTGGTGGTGAGGAGTGAGTATACACAACACGTATACTCAGTGAGGGCGAGACAGATATCGAGGTAGAGAGAAAGAAAGTCGTGCAATGCAAATAAGGCAGTTAAGCAATAGAACTGACAAGTAAGCAATCAAAATAAGTAATCAACACAATAAGTAATCAACACAATAAGCAATTAATAAAAGCATTAACACAACCATTCAAAGCTATACCACACTCTGAAGGCTATGGTTCACTCATATGAGCAATGTACCATTTCACGAGCGATACATCAATCTCGAGCTTGATGTTGACAACGATGACAATAAGCGCGCAATCACCTTTTAACTTCAGTTTGGAATACCCCGGAGAGAATAGGAATAGGACACGGAGCTAGAGCAACCAACACTGGCAGCCCGAGACTACCCAAAGAGGCCCATCACTCACGCGCCTGACACTATGCAATGCAGGACACGATACAAGGAGATAAATGAGCGATAGCACAACAATACAGATTAGAGGCGATAAACGAGATATTAAGCATTTACAATCAATACTAGCATTCAATTAACTTTTCAAGCATAACTATCATTAATAGCAACAATAACACAAATTAAACAAGTAATAGCAGTTCAAACACGAAAGCAACAAATATCACTATTCAATCTCTAACTTCCAAAGGCAATTACGAGCAAACGAGCTACGGGATTAGGAAATCGATTTCACTACATTCACTCAGGCACTACAAGGCACGTTTCTATGTCACTAAACCTCACTTTTCCAACCGAAGCCCAAAAATTCACCTACTGCGTTTGAACTACAACTATACTAACTGGTCGCTTAATCAACGCCACAACAGCGCCAAAAGTGCTTCCATACCCTCAATAGCAAAACCCCCAACTCAATTCAAGCACGGTCAACTTTTGGTCAAACGGCCCCTTTACGTTTCATTGTCTAATTTCTAATTTTATCAAAGGAAGGTGCATTTTTATTTGACAATTTATCTTTCTATCACTAATGGCACCTATCCATATCAAGCAATCGCAATTCGGATCAAAATCCAAAATTCTAGGGTTTACAATTTATAATTTACTATTTATTGTTCTTCCCCAATTTCAAATACGCAGTTTCAACTGTAAAAATTGCTAAATATCTATCAAACAATGCTCTACGAACTCAAAGAAAGCTATATCAAGCATTTACAGGCATTATAACACATTATATATCAAATCTAAAAATTTGACACAAAATTCAAATTCGAATTTAAATGCACAAAAGCGTGAAAACCCTCACAGAGATTGAAGACCAAGACCCGCAAGGACCCGAGCCATCACTCCTGAGCAATTCCACGCATGATTGTAGAAGAAAAAACAAGAAAAATTATTTCTTTTTCCCTCCTTGAGAGCTTCGGCCATGGCAAGGACAAAATGGTCATTATGCAAATTGTTTTTTTTGATTTTTTCCTTGTTTTATTATTTAAAAGCTGACAAGGGCATTTTGGTCATTTGCAAAATCAAA
Organism: Ehretia macrophylla; assembly: GCA_037974665.1. Taxonomy (NCBI): domain Eukaryota; kingdom Viridiplantae; phylum Streptophyta; class Magnoliopsida; order Boraginales; family Ehretiaceae; genus Ehretia; species Ehretia macrophylla. Next base: position 15,182,496 of record CM075764.1, on the reverse strand, counting down.
CTTAAGTGAAAATTGGTCAAATAAGCTTATTTTGATGCCATTTAATCTAATTCAGGTTAAAACAATGCAATTTTAATGAAAACAAACTAAAACTAGCTAAATTAAACTATAAACGCTATTCACGAAATCCGAGAAATATTCTTCTAACTTTCATTTTTGAAATGCTACAATCAAACGGTCAATAAATGATTGCTAATAAAGTGATAAGCAATAATAGAAAACTTTAATTTTTTTGAAAAGTAGAATAGTAGAATAGTTTAAAATTCACTCCGGCTTGAAGTTACTTTTCTCATTTATTTGAAAACCGAGTGATTTTAATGCAAGATAATTAAAAACCGATTATTAAAATAATCAAAACAATCAAAGTAATCAATATTCATTTAAAATAATTAATTTTACCATTTCTAGAATATTTTAAAGAATTATGAAGTTAATATTAAGTTACAAATGAATTAGTTAATATAAACACGTAGTCAAATACAATTAAACACTAACATTTAAGATGACACTTAATTAATCACAAGAGAATAAATTCAATTACTATAATTATTAGAAATAGGTAATAATCTTTTAATTAATTAATATAAATCTTTTTGAATTCTTCTAAAAGAAATAGCAGAACAGTGAAAATTAGATGATTTAACTAATTAAACATTTAATTAAATGCAGTCAAATGCCATTAAATGCATGTCGGTTTCGGGTTATCATAGTAATATGCTCCCATTTCCACTGTGGTATAGCCAACGACTGAAGCAAACCTGCAGGTCGTTGATGCTCGGCTTTCACTCATTGACAAGTCAAACATCTAGACACGAACTGAGCAACTTCTCTCTTTATATTATTCCACTAGTTATGTTGCTTCAAGTCCCGATACATCTTGTTTTCACCAGGATGAATAGTATACTTAGAATTATGAGCCTCCTCTAGAATACCTCGCCTCAAGCCCGGTTCATCGGGAACACAAACCCTGTTCCGAAACCAAAGAATACCATCCTCGTGCACTTTGAAGTCAGTTTGATCATCCGTGATTTGATCCTTGATCTTCTGAAGTTTAACTTCAAGTTGCTGAGCTTTTCTGATTTGAGACAACAATAACGGCTGAATACGAAGATGTGAACACATCACCCCAACCTGAGTTAACTCCAGTCTCCAATAAGTGAATTCCTCAAGAACCTCCCACTTCTTGACAGTCAAACAAGAAACACTCGCCTTAATGCTAAGAGCGTCTGCCACAACATTTGCCTTTCCAGGCAGATAGCTGATAGAGCAATTATAATCTCCAAGAAATTCCATCCACATCCGCTGACGCATATTCAACTCCTTCTGTGAGAATAAATACTTAAGACTCTTATGATCAGTGAAAATCTCGAACTTACTGCCCCACAGATAATGACGCCACTTTTTCAGTGAGAAAACAACAGCTGCCAACTCAAGATCATGAGTCAGATAGTTCACCTCATAAGGTTTCAACTTCCTAGAAGCATATGCAATAACCTAACCATTCTACATAAGAACACATCCCAAGCCCTCCTTGGATGCATCACTGTAAATGACCATATTCTCGATCCCCTCTGGTAGAGCAAGTACTGGAGCAGTAGTCAATCTCTTTTTCAACTCCTGAAACCCACTTTCACATTTCTCATCCCAAACAAAACTAGTCTGTTTCTGTGTTAACTTAGAAAGTGGCCCTGCAATCTTAGAAAAGTCCTTGACAAACCTACGATAATAACCCGTCAAGCCAAGAAAGCTACGAACCTCCGAAACATTCTCCGGACGTTTCCAAGACATCACCGATTCAATCTTAGTGGGATCTATAGAAATACCACTATGTGTGATAACATGACCAAGAAAAGATATGCCTTGCAGCCAAAATTCACATTTGTTGAATTTCGCAAACAACTGTTGTTCCTGCAGCTTCTATAAAACAAGATGTAGATGTTGCTCGTGCTCCGATTCAGTCTTAGAATAAACCAAGATATCATCAATAAAGATAACTACAAACTAGTCAAAGTATGGCTGAAAAACCCGATGCATAAGGTCCATGAATGCTACTGGTGCATTAGTTAATCCAAAGGGCATAACACAAACTCATAATGCTCGTACCGAGTCCTGAAGGCAGACTTCGGAACATCCTCCGTGCGAATCTGAGGCTGATAATACCCCTGCCTCAAGTCAAACTTAGAGTAGACTTTGGCTCCCTGAAGTTGATCGAACAACTCGTCAATCAGTGGCAAAGGATACTTGTTCTTGATGGTCACCTGATTCAAACCACGATAATCAATGCACAACCTCAAGGTACCATCATTCTTCTTCACAAATAAAAAAGGAGCTTCCCAAGGTGAAGAACTCTGCTGAATGAAACCCTTCTCTATTAACTCTTGCATCTGAGTTTTCAGCTGCTTCAACTCAGCTGGTGGCATCCGTTACGCTGATTTAGAAATAGGTTGAGTACCGGGAACAAGATTAATCACAAACTCGACATCTCTCTCTGGCGCTAACCCTGGCAACTCCTCGGGAACTACATTAGGATTCTCCCGAATAATAGTAACTTCCTCCAGCTGTAGCTTATCAGATGACTTGTTGATCAAATAAGCTAGATAACCCGAACTCCTCTTACTCACCAACTTAAGGGCTTTAGTTACTAAGATAAAAAAACTCGTCTTAGCACCCCGATTCCCTACTACCTCAACTACTGGCTAATTTGGCAAACGAAACTGTACTACCTTTGTTCTATAGTTCAACTGGGCATCATACCTAGAAAGCCAATCCATACCCAAGATAACATCATACCCCTGGATAGGAAATATGATAAGGTCTGAAGGAAAATTATACCCCTTAACAGGAATTATACAATCCTTACATACTAAGCCAGTAATATACTTATCAGTCAAAGAGGTACTAATCTCAACCACATAAGGCAGTCTTTTAGGTTGCACATTAACACGTTGCACACCAGCAGGAGTAATGAAAGAATGCGTAGCACCAGAATCAATCAACACTTTAACAAGTCGATCAAGTATAAGGAAGTTACCTTCCACAACTGCAGTCTCCTCAGGCATCTCCTCCAAGTCAACTGCGTAGGCCCGAGCCTAAACCCACTGCTGCTGAGGTGCACTGCCCTCAGGTCGACCCTGATAACCCTGAGTCGCTGCCCGACCCTCAGTCCTCTGATATCTAGGGCAATCCCTCGCCCTATGCTGATTGCTACCGCAACCCAAACAAGCCCCTAAATTTACCCTGCAGTCGTCCTCTACATGGCCCTAGCGCTTGCAGTAAGTACACTACGGTGATGATGCACTGACACTGCCACTAGAAGAACCAGAAGCTGAAAAAGCAGCTGTACCAGCCTGCTACTGAAGTTTAACAAAACTAGGCCTGTATTGACCCTGAGACTGGGCAGGCCTGTACTAGGACTGAACCTGATAAGACCCCTGTTGAAGCCGACGTCGATAATAACTATGCTGATCCTGTGGCCTGAAAGAACCCTGCTGAGCTGGCGGCCTGTACACAACCTACTGTACTGAAGGCCTATACACTCCCTGTTGGCCTTAAGGCCGATTCAGGCCCATCGCATCCTGAATCTCGGGCCTCAACCGCAACATGAACCTATGAGTCTTACGTTCCTCATCAGCCACATACTCTGGTACATACCGGGACAACCTAGTAAAAGTGGCCTCGTACTGAGCCACGGAAGCATCTCCCTGCACTAAGGCTAGTAACTCTGCCTCTCTCCGCTCCCTCGCGATCCTCGGGATATACTTTGCCCAGAAAGCTAACATAAAGGTATCCCAAACATACGGAATACCCTGAGTCTCCCAACTAGTTTTCATTGTGCGCCACCATTCTTCCGCCTCATTATCCAGCAAGTACACGACAAAAGTGACATTCAGCTCATCGGTATAATCAAGAGGGTCAAAAATCTTCTCCACCTTGCTAATCCACGCCTCAGCTTTCCTATCGTCCGGCTCCCCCTGAAACCGTGGTGGATAATACCTTAAAAACTCTTTCAGTGTACCACGACCGTGGTACCCAGCCTGTGTATTCAACAACTGATTCTGCAATGCCTGATTTTGGACAGCCTGCCTTGCTAGTAACTGTGCCTGACTGGCCATGATCTCGTTCATCCTATCAAAAGCTACACCTATACAATCATCCTCCCTAACTTGGCCTGGTGCCACATTTCTCGGAACCTCATCAGTCATCTCAGGCCTACCTTTGGTCCTCGGTCTACCCGTCATTCTACTAATCAAAGAGTTAGCACAGATTATAGCAAATAAGCAAACTATGAAAACTATTAACACATAAGCAACAAACTTATATAAAGCACATAAATCACTTAAGTATCAATCACATAAACAAATTAGTCACATAATCACATAAGCACTAAATCACATAATCACATAATCACTTAACCATATTAGCACATAGTTCACTTTTCTTTCACTTCATACAAACTTTCATGCTAAGACCATTACCCACATTCCGAGAATACCTCGGCTGACAGCTAACATGCGCTCTGATACCACTTAAATGTCATGCCCCAACTCGACCCCACCTACAATCAGTCATGATGCAACGGAATTTCGGCAGTATAATGACAGTAATAAAGACCCCGGGGCTCTAAACCAACCTCTCAGAACATCATACAATCAAACTCCTCAACCAAACAACAATCAATTCCTTAATAGCATTAACAACATACAACATAACCACATTATACAACAATCATTCTTAGACGATCCATTCATAGTTATACGCCTTCGTTCCAACATAATACCTTAACTTTAACATACATATCAAAATAGATTATAAACTAACTTAGCAACCTAGATCATAACAAAAGAAAGACTACTAAGTTAGCATCATTTAGTTCCTTATCTTTACTACAACTTATACATCATAAATTACAAGGAAAATAAAAGACAACTTGTTTAATATACAAGATAATAGAGTATACAACATCTCAAGCATCAAGGACAAGACTCTGGCACATAGGACTCGTCCACATAAGACACATTATCCCCTTCTGGAGGCACGTACCCGTAATCTTGCTCAAGGATACCTGTATGCATACAATAATAGAGAGCGAGCTTATATAAAACAAGCTCAGTAAGGATCCGATAGATCTCTAACAGTATTTATTATTCTCCTTGGAAATGATCCTTTGAGCAAGTAAACACACAAATAAACATCAATACAATATAATCACATAACTATAATGACCAATCAATAAATGATACTCAATTTGGTGTAGCTCCATACGCCATCATGATCTCAATCATTCTTCTTATAACTCCCCATTACTCATGCACTCGAGATACCTCACTAGCCTCTCCCTCCATGACACCTCCGTCATGCGAGCTGAAGGTAGTCTCTGGTAGTCATGCCATTATCAACCCGACAGCCCGTCGCTGCCCAAGAGGTGGCACACACATACCAAGACTCAACAATAATAATAAACATCATTCACAGGAGGACAATCTAACAAAACTTCCTATCTCCCGTTTCATCTATCATCAATCAATAATCATCCATTTCCATCAATGTAACATCAATAATCATCAATATAACATCAATAATCATCAATATAACATCAAGTAATCAATTAAACAACAAATAACTAAGTTAGATGACAAAGTAGGCCATCCAACTTAACATGCATTAAACATGTAATCTAACCCTAGTCTAAGCATCAACAACTCACAATTCAATCACTCAAACACCACCCAATCATCTAAAGGCTCAATTCAACAATTTAAAGAAAGACAACCTAAACTTCAAATAATCATATCTTACATTCTACTAATCCAAACAACTCCAAATCAGTTTCAAACACTCACCCATTCAATCAACTACAATAGCACTCTCGGAAACCAACCAAGACACATCAAAATCAAGCCCAACAACCCTAAAACCTCAATGCACCTAGGCTGAAAATTCTGGATTTTCACCCAAATATCGCAATCGAAAATTCGGCATTATAACGGCGTTACCACATAATTAACAAACTTTTAGAAATCGACGGCAATCGATTCCAACCACAACAACTCAAGATAATCCTCAAATAGCCATTCTATCAACTTTAAATACCCGAAAATAAATAATTTCGCTACAATGGCTCAAATCTCGTAGTAATACACATAAACGATCCCTAGCACGCACTGATCAATAATATAACTTCAAATTAACATTCTAACGGTTCAAAATGCAGTTATGAGCAAAAACAAAAAAAAGAGTTTTGAGATCTAGAATTTTTCTCTCACCTTTGATGCGATATAAGCCTAGATATGCGTGCAATACGTGCCCAACAAGCAGAATCCAACTCGGCACAAAGCTCTACGGACAAAAACTAGGTTTTTCTATGAAAAATTGCTTTGAAAACCTTGAAAAAACTCTTTGCTTTCTCCTATGGTGCTCTCGGACAACTAGGTGTTTTTGAGTGTGTTTTTTTGCTAATGTAATGTGTGTTGATGCTTATAAGTAGAAGTCAAACAATTAAAATGCAAAGTCAAAGTTAATTTTTAGTCTTTTAATTCTATTTTTATTCTTTTAATTCATTTATTGAGTATTTCTTTCTCAACTAACAAATTAACACTTCAATTAATTCTAGACATTATATTTTAGGTGACAAAGAAGGTTACATTAAAATAGTTTCACCCGAATCGGCTTAAAACTCGTTTTCTTGCAAAAGAAAGTGTAAAAATCTTTAAAATTCCAAAACCGATTCCAAATCTGTTTTAATCAAACACGGGTCTATTAATACTCGAGGACTAGGTTTTAAAACGTTTAAAACACCCCTGTAAAAATTTTAGTGGACAGGTGTTCAAAAATACTATTCACCAAAACCGACGATAAAATTTATGATTCCGTTTTTGATGAAAATTTCATGAATACACACTTAGCATGTATTAGGAGTATTAATCACATAATTATCACATTCTAAGTCATATAGCACATAAATAGGTCAATTCACGCAAAATGAGGTAAAGCACGCAAATCGAGATAAAGCAAAATATGGGTTCTCACAGGCCACTAGTTACAAAGCTCCAATAAGGTATCGAGAGGGCGATCATAGTCAGGTGCGAAGCAATTACCCTTATTCCTATTTAGGGAGTTGTGGCGAAAAATGGCTGGATGAACCATTCTGTCCATTCCTCTCCCAATTAGTCGAGCATCTTCAAGCCTCACACTGGCCCCATTCACTTACTTCTCGTGGAGGCTGAAAGTACACTGTGCCCCACAACTATGAATAGTATAGTGGGGTTGAAAGACAAGAGTGTAGGCCATTTTTTCTGGAACGTTGTCTGAGATAATCGTAACCGTGTATATATAGAAATATATCTTTGATGCTGTCATTTAGAAATATCCGCTTCAACCGCTGTTTCACATCCCAAAGAGCAATGTTGGCTTGATGAGCGAAGATGAGGAAGCGGGAGCAAGAAAACCAATAATATCTTTCTTGTCCTTCTACTTAAAGGGAAAAGAGAAGTGCTTTTGCTACGGAGAAAGCGAACGGTCAGTACGAAGGTTTCAAGACTTAGTCAAGCATTAACGAAGCTAGATTCTCATAGCGAGGCGCTTCGAGTGAGCGAAGCGCTGTAGTAGCACCAAAGCCCTATGTGCTATAATGCTAATCCAAGGACGCTCTGCCTTATCTATAGAAGTAGTCAACTGAGTTCTGAACGAATTAGCTCCCTAGTAATAGCACAATCTATAGATAGAAAGCCCTATGATGGGAAAATACCACGTTAGGTTTGGAGAGATATGGGATCGGTTATATAATAGGAGAAGTAGATGCAAGCTTTTCTTTTCAATAGCCGGCCAAATGACTGCAGGATCATCAGTCTACTCTACCTCAATTTACCATTTTGAACCTTATACAGAAGGTTTTTCCGTACTTGCTCCTTCGACCTATACAGCAGTTGAAGCACCTAAGGGAGAATTTGGTGTCTTTCTAGTCAGTAATGGAAGCAATCGTCCCTACCGTCGTAAAAGAAGAGCACCTGGCTTTGCCCATTTACAAGGACTCGATTCTATGTCCAAACATCACATGCCAGCAAATGTGGTCACCATCATAGGTACTCAATATATTGTGTCTTGAGAGGTGGATAGAGAGGACTACTAGTTGCTTGATCAGGACCCTAGCTTTATTACGAGTCAAAAACCTTGATAGATTCCCCTTCCCCTTCTATCCTCAATACTAGAGATGAACGAATTCCATATGCCCGAAATTTAGATCGAATAATTTGATTTCTATTGTTGGTCTTGGAATTTCATGACTGCGGAACCAACGAGTTCAGTTGAACAGCCTATATAGTAAATAGAAGTAGAAGAGCCTTTCATTTCGTTTACAGTTGTTTAAAATGAAAGGAGCCACCATAGTTGTATGCACAATGATTGGATTTTGGTGCATACAGTAGCGAATCAAAATGCATAAGCCCCTTTAGAGTAGAGATAAGGGTGGGCCATTGAATAAATCGAATCAAAGAATCCATAAAAAAGTAGAACAAAAGAAGCCCATGGAGAAGGACACAACCCACAATAAGCCACAATGGACTATCAAAAAAGGGCGAATTTTATTTTAAAAAAAAACCTTTTGATAAAAAAAAAGTCCTCCACTTAGTTACGCACTTTGCTCCCTGTATAAAATAAAACAAAAATGCAGCTGAAACCAATGAAGATAGAGCTTTGAAGGTGCCAGGTTCCTGCAGAAGAGGACTTTAAATCATGCCAATGGAAGCAGTTTCAAGGGATGAACATGCCTATCTGCCTTTTTGACCTGCCTGCATACTTGGTAAGATTGGATGTTAAAATAGACTAAGGCTTCATCTACTTATTATTCATATTTCTCTTCATCCGTTTTATTTCACTCACTGATTTCTGACTGTTGCTTATCATATTAAGGTACTTATGATCTTGTAGGTTAGGATTCTAGAAAAATAGTGGAATCGCTTTTCTTTGATACTATTCTATTGTTGCGGCTTCGGGTTGTTCATGCTAAACTTTTCTAACACTCTGAGTAGCCCAATGGACAAAGACCTTTTATGAGTTCTTGTCTTGCTCTCATCACCCCTTGGTTGCCAATGTTGTCATTTCCTATGACAAAGCAGTACGGTAAATGGAATATCCCGTATCTCACCTTATAGGCGCTAAAAACTATAAGCTTTGCAAAAAAACTAGTATCCCCAGGAAGTATGAAGAAGCAAGTTATCCAGTTTGAAAACAGGTCTGTCAAAGGCCACGCGAATCAACACTTTTCTTCGCCTTACCGCGGCCTCTTTGAATCAAACCTAAACGTGAATGGGCGAGCGAATCTGCTTTGTGATCGACTCTTTGAATCGCGTTAATGCGAATCTGTGAGAAGTCGACTCAGTGATTTGACGACCCAAAAAGAGATGTTCTTTACAAATGGACCCCATGTACTTCGACTTTGATCAAGCGTGCGAACCCCGGCAAATGAATCAACTAATGGGTGGATCGAAGACTGAGGCAGCAACCATGCTGATCTGACCTGAAGACGTCGGATGGACACCAACTGTGTCGACTTAGTCACTAGACTTAATAGTCGTTTATCTGGTGATTCCTGAATCACCTATTGGCTAGTCGACAATAACAACTGTACAAGACCCAGAAGTCAAATCCACCGAACTTAAGTTACAACTCCACTTCACTTAAGGCAGGATCCCGCTTTGAGAAATCCTCTACCTCTATCGGTCAAGCAAGATTTAGCAAAACAATATTGTTCTTAAGACTTAGCCACTATACTCTGCAGTTTCAACCAACCATCGGTGATTAATGAAAAAAATGGCAAACTGGCACATACAGAATCAAATTCTTTTTTTTTAGACAAGGATTTCAAAATCAGTTAAGGGAGGACGACTCGAACCAAGTGGCACTACTATCTGTCCAACCAGGATCAAACCACTGCGAAAATCTACACTCCCTGGATAAACCACATAAGGTATGGAACAGCTACCCTGCTGTCTCTGTGAAGAAAATGAAGACCCGCCCTCAGCGAAGAATGCGTAATCGTGTGTACTAAAGTCAAAGACCACATCGCGGGCTCTCCTCACTTCTGCAAATTGAATATGCTTGTGTCGCGCCTTCCCTGTCTACCTCTCCTCATTATCTTCCTTAACAAGAAGCATTTTTGTTGTGAACTCTATCACGTAGTGCCCTATCTGCCCGCACCTAAGACATGCATCCCATTCTACTTATTCTTCTTGGAAGAGCTCCCTGATCCTGCTTTTGCCTTCCCCTTAAATTGAATTTGGATGTAGAAGTGAACAAAAGTATATCCCTAGGATTAGGATCTACACTTTCTCCAGATAGGCTCAGCCACCAATACGTAAACGTCTTATCATGCACCTTTGCATTAAGAAAATAAGGAAGGGTTATGTTGATGCAGTAGCAAAGACTTCCTTATCCCATCAGATTTTTAAATTTATAGCCTTCATGATCTGACTAAGATTATTGGCATCATTGTTTTTCATACCAAGAGCCTCCAGCTGATCACAAAGGTTCTTCACCTTAATACTGTAACAAGAATCAAACTACCCCATTTCAGGCCATGTTGTTCAGTCTCCAGGCATTGACGCTTACTTGCGGGCGTATGTTCATTAACTTCCCTCAAAGTACGCCATGCCTTTCTTGGGTTTGTAATGCCCACATATAATATATATGGATGCGTATCTTATCAGCTATAGACACTATGATCGCCTGCATATATCCCTACCAGACAAGAACAACATGAAAATGGCTTCTTACTCGCCACACTCTTTGGTTTACCTACATCATCACTAATAATTATCTGCCATTCCTGGCCCATCAAGAAGCACTTTACCTCTTCATGAACATTTACAAAATTTTGCCATGTTGGAGTGAATGGCACACAATCGACAAGCCAAACATTATTTCAAATGCAAAAAAAAGAATTCGACGATCTGATTCTAGAGAAGAATACATGTCCACATAATTTTCTCAATATCTTATTTCCAGAGGCACTGATCATCAGAAATCATGTGCGTATGAATAGCTAAGAGGAAAAAAAGATACTTATTGGAAACGATTAGAACTATAATGTTTGGGATGAAAGTCCTCGTTTGGGCATAAGCTGTGTTGACCATAACTTGATCAATCGCATACCGTCTAAGTTCTTGCTGGAAGTATCCTTGATTACTATCATTTAAAACTTTTTTCCTACTGTTCATATTGTATTTTTTTTAAGTTTATTTAAAGAAAGAAAAGGAAACTAACGAAACAAACAAAGTGAGCAGCAAGGAGAAGATCGGTAGTAGAAGGTAACGAACTAGAGACTCAAAGAGAGATGAGATGCAAAATTCAACAAAGAGAAGCTTGAACCCATGTGCTACACTAAAATAGGCGTTACCTAGGGCCGCACGACTTAGGCAGACTCTCTACCCGTGTGTGTGCCTATTTCGCTTTAGGAGGTATCTGAGCGGAGTTTTGAGTAAATCCCTTTCGATTTATGCTAATTCTCTTCTTGTTGTACCATGTCCAAAGCGTGACGGACCTGCCATACTTTAATTAAGAATCTCAGTTCCCAGGCTATTAATGAAGAAGAGAAGCAAAATCGATCATAACAACACTTCCAATACTGGAATTGAAATCAAAGGATATGGAATCGACAGATTCTTTAACTCAGGCTTCAGGGGAAGGACTAATCAGAACTTAGTAGAAAGACTAATGGGCGAAGCACTTAGTTGTTAGTTGAAAGAAACTGGGCCTAACACCATGAGGCCTTTTGGCGAAGTGAAGTCAATTTCGGGCCACCAAACCCTGCAACTAATGAGAAGGCCCTATGGAGTAAAGAGAAGCGTGCATGTTGTCACATTCCCTACCTTTCAAAGGTGCCTAGAGGACGGGCCAGACGTAGCAGAGCGACAACCCGGGAATGGATTCCCCACCGGAAGGGGGATAGGAGATGGCCATCTGAAGGCACATCATAACCTACAGGCAACACTGGCGAGACCAGGGAAGGCAACCCAATTGGGAGTCAGAGGATCCATAGTACCTGTAGCCTCCCGTACTTCATATTCATCATTTTTGAAAGCGAGGGGAAGGGATCTCTTTTCTGCAACAGAAAAAAATGGAGCAGATTTGACTCAGCACAACCTAACGATACATCTAATACTAATGATCTGTGCCTAGAATGCGTTGCTAGATCTTTGCTGACAAAAATTATACAAGCAACAATGACCGCGGTTTGGACATCCGGAGCAAAAGCACGTTAGGCTCGAAGTTTAGACTGCTCACAGTAGTTAACCCATAGAAAAGATCATCAGGCAGGAGACAACCCACCCATTTATTCCAGCCGAGAATACTAGTAAAAAGAAAGATCAAGAATGTTGAATTTTTTTCAATCTTGTTGCCTTTGTTTTTTTTAAATTTTTGTTTCTTGCAGGATGCTTCGAACATTCAGGACTTTCTGAATTGGCTTCTTTCGTACATGGATAGATTGCCTCTTTCCATGGGGGGTGGGCGGTACCGGCTTGTTGAAGCGGCCGCTCTTCGATCTCAATTTATCTCCTCTGCCAGATGAGGAAGCTAGCTCCCTTGAAGAAGAAATGAGAAGGCTTGTCGACTCCGAAGAGTATAAGAAAGCGGATTGACACAACCTCAAGCTGATAGAACCGATCAAGGAGATCTCCCAACGAGCGAAAGAAATCGCTCAGGAAAGGGGATTCTGCCCCGATGATCTCGCCTCTGCGGCCGACTATGTGGCCAGCGGGGTTGACGAGCCGCCCCAAAACAAGCAATTAGGCTTTCTGTCCAAGTTGATGCAAAGCCTCGGCTTTCTCCCTAACGTATACTTTTACTTGCTTGCCATAGCACAAGTTGATTACACTATGACGTCGAGCACTTCGGAGAAAGCGCGGTTAACAAATTCCTAAGCGCTTAAAGCAAGATTCGAAACTTTAGTTAGGGCCATCGTTTCATCCGCCCTTTCTCTTTCAAAAGAGGGTCTTGGTCTGTGTTGGTGGTATCATGAGCTTAGCTAGGCGGAGGGCTGTATACCGGACCATTGAAAGGGCAAAAGCGTGGAATAGAGTGAAGTCTTGCCATTTTCTCATTTATCCAATCATCCAACAGCCAAGATTAGATATCGAGATTCAAAGCCCAGATTAAGGGTATCTTTGTCTGATTCGGATTCCTATGTTTAATAATTTAGGATTCATAGAACTCGAAAATAAAGTAAAGGAAATCTAGCCTTTAGAGTCTATTCAGGATTACCTTTTATATTAATAGAGTCGAAAGCCCAACCTTTCCCGCCCTTCACTCAGCTATCTTGCGCTATTACTCACTTAGCTCTGCTCCTTACGCTTAGCTTGTTTGGCCCTATCCCACCCGCCACCAAACAGATGAAGAGAAGAAGCCATACCAGACTTAGCGAAGAATGTTCCACACAGACTACTTGATGAAGCTTTATTTCTCATATCACAGACAGCTGATAGAGAGATGGATGTCTCACTTGAAGCTTATAGTTCCATGTGTTAGTCAAGCGAGAGGGCTAGATCAAGCTGGCAAAGTGGAAGGAAGCGTAGGAGGAAATGAAAGCTAGTTCCTTATTAAAGAATTTCGTCGATTTCTACGCCTTTCCTCCTCTCTAGGTGCCTACGTATCCACCGTAAGCCTTTTCTCCTTTGAACCTCGACCTTAACTTTGAAAGCTATGTCATCCTAAGGTGTTGCTAAATGTATGGATCTTATCAACGTCCATGAATGAGAATGAATAGATCATAAAAAGAGGGTGCTATCATATAGCTTTGTATCGGCTAAGTTCATGAGTATGAGATAAGCGGACTCGAACCGATGACATCCACCGTAGAGGACACCCCTGCCTCTCAGGTCCCCCGACTGATTCTACCATAGAGGCCACCGATAGACAAGAACTTCCCCCCGAACACAGCTTATAACTTTCATCCTACTGTGCCCTCCAAAGTGAAAGTCTTCTCTTTATCTCAATCAAAAGTTGATGACTTGGGTCAGAGGGTGAAGACGAGATTCAATTTTGCAATATTTGCGTAGAGGTGAGGTCGACAGCAGTAATGGTTGCCTTCTAGTGACTAGTGCTCAGAATGACTTGAGGTGAGTTCGAGATGGTGCAGAGGCACCCGGGTTCCGTGATAAGTTGATTTAAGTCGACTAGCGTGATGCCAATAGATGAGGGATTCGGTTTCTTGGAAGGACCAACAAGGACTGTTGGCCAGGATGTGTAAAGGGCACCGGTACACAATTCAGTCGCGTACAGGGTGCAGCACAATGCCGAATCGATAAAAGGGTCGGGAACCCAAGTGTTACGCCCCAACTCGACCCCACCTACAATCAGTCAGGACGCAACGGAATTTCGGCAGTACAGTAATTAGGACACCGAGGCTCTTAACCAACCTCTTCACAACTCATACAACCAACTCCACAAACATTCAACAATAAACAACCTAACCATATTATACATTAATTACTCCTTCAATAATTCATTCATAGTTATACGCCTCCATTCCAACTTAGTACATAGGCTATACATACATTTCAAAATAGGTTAAAACAAGTCCAATGAGGATTCGATAGATCTCTAACAGTATTTACTATACTCCTTGGAAATCATCCTTTGAGCAGTAAACACAATAAATATCAAACCCTAGTCTAACCATTAACAACTCACAATTCAATCACTCAAACACCACCCAAACAACTAAAGGCATATATCAACATTTTAAAGAAAGACAACCTAAACTTCTAATAATCATAACTTACATTCTACTAATCCAAACAAGTCCAAACCAATTTCTATCACTCACCCACTCACTCAACTTCTTTAACGCCCTCAAAAAACCAACCAAAATACATCCAAATCAAGACCAACAACCCTAAAACTCTAATGCACCTTGGCTGAAATTTCAAGACTTTTGCACCAACATCGCAATCAAAATTTCGGCATTACAACAGTACTACCACGTATTTAACAAACTTTTACAAATCGACGGCAATTGATTCCAACCACTACAACTCAAAATATTCAACAAATAGCCATCAACTCAACTTTTAATACCCGAAAATAAAAATTCATGCTACAACGGTTCAAATCTTATATAAACGCATATAGACGATCCTTAGCATGCACTGAGTAATAATATAACATCAATTCAACTTTCTAACGGTTCAAAGTTCAATTATACGCAAAAACATAAAAGATGACATTTGAGATCCAGAATTTTTCTCACCTTTAATATGTTATGAAGCTAGAAAGATGCTCAATGGATGCTCAAGAAGTGGAATCAAGCTTTGGTTGATGAAGTTTGGCCTTTAATTGCAACTTTTAATGAAAAATCTCTTTGAAAAATGTTGAAAACAACTCTCAAGGAAAGCTATGGAGTTTCGGCCACCTTGTGTGTGTGCTTGTGGTGTTGTGTTGATTCTAATGTGTGTTGATGCATATATGCCAAGGTCAAACAAATTTAAAATGGTCAAAGTTAGTTTTATTTAGTCTTTTAATTATTTCTAGTCTTTTAATTTAGTTTCTTGACTATTTCTTGCTCAAACATTAAATTGACACTTAAACCATCTCAAGTAGTTTATTTTTAGGTGACAAGAAGTTTTACATTCAAACATTTTCACTCGAGTCGGCTTAAAATCCGATTTTTGCAAAAGTAGGTGTAAAAACCTTTAAAATTCCAAAACCGATTCCAAATCCATTTTAATCAAACACGGCTCTATTAATACCCGAGGACTAGGTTTTAAAATGTTTAAAACACCCCTATAAAAATTTTAGCGGACATGTGTTCAAAATACTATTTACTAAAACCGGTGATAAAATTTCTAGTGCCGATTTCGATGAAAATTTCATGAATGCACATATAGAATGTATTAGGAATATAAATCACATATTTAACACATTCTAACTCATATAACACATAAACAGGTCAAATCATGCAAAACGAGAAAAAACACGCAAATCGAGGTTAAGATAAAAATTGGGGTTTCACATTCTCCCCCCCTTATAGAAATTTCGTCCCTAAAATTCTTACTTGCTGAACGGAAAAGATCTGGGTACTGTTGCTGCATCTGGTCTCGCATCTCCCAAGTAGCCTCCTCAATACCGTGATGCTTCCACAACACTTTGACCATCAGAATCTTCTTCGATCTCAACTCCCGTTCCATCTGATCAAGAATACGAATTAGCCTCTCATCATAAGTCAAATTCTCTCGAAGCTGCAGCGGTTCTGGCTCTAAAATATGAGAAAGATCTGGATTATACTTCTGTAAATTAGACACGTGAAAGACATCATGAACATTAAAGAAATTCTCTGGTAAAGCCAACTAATATGCTAACTTGCCAACTCTGCCGGTAATCTCAAATGGCCCTACAAACCCCGGACTTAGCTTTCTTGCCTTTACCATATCGAGCAAACCCCTTACGAGGAGACAATCTCAAGAAAACCCGATCCCCGACTGTAAACTCCAAGTCCTGACGACGTTTATCAGCATAACTCTTGAATCTGCTCTGCACTGCAAGCATTCTCTGCCTGATCAACTGAACATTCTCAATCTTCTCTAGAAGCTCTAGCATAATAGTCGGATCAATAGTCGGATCAATAGTCTTCATCTCCCCTACTTCATCCCAATACAAATGTGAACGACACTTACGACCGTAAAGGGCTGTAAAAGGTGCCATCCCAATAGTAGCGTGATAACTATTGTTATAGGCAAACTCGGCAAGTGGTAGATGTTTATCCCAGTTATTCCCGAAGTCCAGAACACAAGCCCTGAGCATATCCTCTAGAATTTGAATAGTCCTCTCGGACTAACCGTCGGTCTGTGGATGATACGTTATACTGAAGTTCAGCTGAGTACCCAAAGTCTCTTGAAGTTTCTCCCACAAGCGAGAAGTAAATCGAGGATCTCAATTTGAGACAATACTAGATGGAATTCTGTGGAGTCTAACAATCTGATCCAAATAAAGATTCGTCAACTTTGCAACTTCATCTCCCATCCTCATCGAAATAAAGTGAGCTGTCTTCGTCAAACGATCTACGACAACCCAAACTGTATCATTACCTCTCAGTGTTCTAGGCAAACCAGTGAGGAAGTCTATCGTAATATGCTCCCATTTCCACTATGATATATTCAATGGCTGAGGCAAACCTACAGGTCGTTGATGCTTGGCTTTCACTCGCTAACAAGGCAAACATCTAGATATAAACTGAACAACTTCCCTCTTCATATTATTCCACCAGTAATGTTGCTTCAAATCCCGATAGATCTTGTTTCCACCAGGATGAATGGTGTACTTAGAATTATGAGCCTCCTCCAGAATACCTCACCTCAAACCCGGTTCATCGGGAACACAAACCTTGTTCCGAAACTGAAGAATACCATCCTCATATAATTTGAAGTCAGACAGATCATCCGTGATTTGATCCTTGATCTTCTGAAGTTTAACATCAAGTTACTAAGTTTCTCTGATCTGTGACAACAATAAAGGTTGAATACGGAGATGTGAACACATCACTCCAACCTGAGTCAACTCTGGTCTCCAATAAGTAAATTCCTCAAGAACGTCCCACTTCTTGACTGCCAAACAAGAAACACTCGCCTTACAGCTAAGAGCATCTGCCACAACATTTGCCTTCCCAGGCAGATAGCTGATAGAACAATTATAGTCTTCGAGAAGTTTTATCCACCTTCGTAGACGCATATTCAACTCCTTCTGTGAAAACAAATACTTCAGACTCTTATGATCAGTGAAAATCTCGAACTTACTGCCCCACAAATAATGTCGCCACTTTTTTAGTGCGAAAACAACTGCCGCCAACTCAAGATCATGAGTCGGATAATTTATCTCATACGGTTTCAACTTCCTGGAAGCATAGGAAATAACTCGACCATTCTGCATAAGTACACAACCCAAACCATCATTGGATGCATCACTATAGATAACCATATTATCGGTCCCCTCTGGTAGAGCAAGTACTGGAGCGGTAATCAATCTTTTTTTTAACTCCTGAAACCCACTCTCACATTTCTCATCCCAAGTAAAGCTGGTCCGTTTCTGAGTTAACTTAGAAAGTGGCTCGACAATCTTAGAAAAGTCTTTCACAAACCTACGGTAATAACCTGCCAAGCCAAGAAAGATAGGAACCTTCGAAACATTCTCCAGCCGTTTCCAAGACATCACCAATTCAATCTTTGTGGGATCTACAGAAATACCGCTCTATGTGATAACATAGCCAAGAAAAGATATGTGTTGTAGCCAAAATTCACATTTGCTGAACTTCGCAAACAACTGATGCTCATGCTGCTTCTGTAGGACAAGCCGTAGATGTTGCTCGTGCTTTGATTCAGACTTGGAATAAACCAAGATATCATCAATAAAGATCACCATGAACTGGTCCAAGTACGGCTGAAAAACCCGATGAATAGGATCCATAAATGCTACCGGTGCATTAGTTTATCGAAAGGGCATAACTACAAACTCATAATGCCCGTACTGAGTCCTGAAGGCAGACTTCGGAACATCCTCTATGCGAATCCGAAGCGGATAATACCCCTACGTCAAGTCAAACTTAGAGTAGACTTTGGCTCCTTGAAGTTGATCAAACAACTCGCCAATCAATTGCAAAGGATACTAGTTCTTGATGGTCACTTGATTCAAACCACGATAGTCAATGCATAATCTCAAGGTACCATCCTTCTTCTTCACAAATAAAATAGGTGCTCCCCACGGTGAAGAACTCTGCTGAATGAAACCCTTCTCTATTAACTCTTGCAACTAAGTTTTCAGCTCCTTCAACTCAGCTGGTGCCATCCGGTACGCTAATTTAGAAATAGGTTGAGTACCGGGAATAAGATTGATCACAAACTCCACATCTCTATCTGGCGGTAACCCTGGCAACTCCTCGGGAAATACATTGGGATATTCCCGAATAATAGATACTTCCTCCAGCTGTAGCTTATCAGATGGCTTATTGATCAAATAAGCTAGATAACCCGAACACCTCTTACTCACCAACTTAACGGCTTTAGTTGATGAGATAATAAAACTCGTCTTAGCATCCCGATTCCCCGCTACCTCAACCGCTGGCTGATCTGGCAACCAAAACCGTACTACCTTCGTTCTACAGTTTAACTGGGCATCATACTTAGAAAGTCAATCCATACCCAAGATAACATCATACTCCCGGATAGGAAATAAGATAAGGTACGAAGGAAAATTATACCCCTTAACATGTATTTTACAATCCTTACATACTAAGCCAGTCACATACTTATCAGTCAAAGAGGTACTAATCTCAACCACATAAGGCAGTCTTTTAGGTTGTATATTAACACGTTGCACACAAGCAGGAGTAATGAAAGAATGCTGAGCACCAAAATCAATCAACACTTTAACAAGTTGATCAAGTATAAGGAAGTTACCTTCCACAACTGCAGTCTCCTCAGGCATCTCCTCAAAATCAACTACGTAGGCCCGACCTTGAACCCGCTGCGGCTGAGGTGCACCACCAGTAGGTCGACCCTGATAACCTTGGGTCGCCGCCCGACCCTCAGTTCCCCAAAATCTAAGGCAATCCTTCACCCTATGCTGATTGCTGCCGCAACCCAAACACGTTACTACCTTCGCCCTGCAGTCGGCCTCCACATGGCCCTAACGCTTGCAGTAAGTACACTGCGGTGATGAAACACTGCCACTACCCCTAGAAGAACAAGTACTTGAGAAAGCAGTTGTACCAGCCTGCTGCTGAGGTCTCCCACCACGAGGCCTATATGATCCTTGAGACTGGGCCAACCTATACTGCAAATGAGCCTGATAAGACCCTTACTGAAATTGTGGCCGATAGTAACCCTACTGACCCTGCGGTATGAAAGAACCCTGCTGCACCGTAGGCCTATAACCACCCTGCAGTACTGAAGGTCTATACATACCTTGCTGGCCCTATGACTGAAATGGCCTCTTGCTAGGCTGACTAGGTCCGATCTGTTCCCCCTTTCTCTTCTCTAACCTAGAAGTTGCATCAAAGGGCTTAGTAAATATATCATACTGATTCAGGGCCATCGCATCCTGAATCTCCAACCTCAAACCCAACATAAACCTCCGGGTCTTGCGCTCCTCATCAGCTACAAACTCTAGTGCATACCAGGACAGTCTAGTGAAAGTGGCCTCATACTGTGCCACTGAAGCATCCCCGTGAACCAAGGACAGAAACTCTGCCTCTCTCCGTTCCCGTGCAATCCTCGGGACATACTTCGCCCGAAAGGCTCTAAGGAATGTATCCCAAACATATGGAGTACCTTTTGCCTCCCAACCAACTCTCACTGTGCACCACCATTCTTTCGCCTCATCATCAAACAAATAAACGACAAATGTGACCTTTCTTTCATCAGTATAATCCATAGGGTCAAATATTTTCTCCACTTTATTAATCCATGCCTCGTCTTTCCGATCATTTGGTTCCCCTTGAAACCTCGGTGGATAGTACCCCAAGAACTCCTTCAGTGTACCACGCCTATGGTATCCACCCTATACATTCAGTAACTATGTCTGCAAAGTCTGAGCTTGGGTAGCCTGCCCTGCTAGCAACTGTGCCTGACCGGCCACAACCTCTGCAATCCTATCCATGGCTGCTTCAAAACGATCATCATCCCTATTACGGCATGGTGCCATAATACCCGGAACCTCGTCAACTACCTCGGGCCTACCTCTCGTTCTCGGTCTACCAGCCATTCTACTGATCAAAGAGTTAGCACAGGTTATAGCACAAACACAGGCTATAGACAATTATTAGCAAATAAACAACAACTCACATAAAACACATAATCACTTAAATCAATCACATAAACAAATTGATCACATAATCACATAATCCCTAAATCACATAATCATTTAATCATTTAATCATATTAACACATAGTTCACTTTTCTTTCACTTCATACATACTTTCATGCTAAGATCATTACCCACATTCCGAGAATACCCCAGCTGACAACTAATATGCGCTCTGATACCACTTAATGTCACGCCCCAACTCGACTCCACCTACAATCAGTCAGGACACAACGGAATTTCGGCAGTATAACGACAGTAATTAGGACACTGAGCTTCTAAACCAACCTCTTCACAACTCATACAACCAACTCCATAAACATTCAACAATAAACAACCCAACCATATTATACAATAATCACTCCTTCAATAATCCATTCATAGTTATATGCCTCCGTTCCAACTTAGTACATAGGCTATACATACATTTCAAAATATGTTATAACCAACTTAGTAATCTAGTCATGATCAAATTAAACACTACTGAATCAACATACATATGTCTTTATATTAAGCTAGGTTATACAATACATTATTTTATAACAACTAAGACAATCTCATGACAATGACTCCTGCACATAAGACTCATCCAAATATGGCACATTTCCCTCTTCAAGAGGCACGTACCCATAGTCAGGCTCAGTAATACCTGCATGCGTGCAATAATTGAGAGTGAGCTTATATAAAACAAGCCTAGTGAGGATTCGATAGATCTCTAACAATATTTACTATAATCCTTAGAAATCATCCTTTGAGTAGTAAACACAATTATCAATAACAATATAAGCATATAAATTATAATGACCATTCAATAAATGATACTCTAGTTGGTGTAGCTTCAAATGCCATCACGATCTCAGCTGTTCTTCTTATAACTCCCCATTACTCACGTACCCGAGGTACCTCTCTAGCCTCGCCCTCCATGAACCTCCATCATGCAAGATGGGGGTAGCCTATGGTAGTCATATCGGTTTCAACCCGACAGCCCGATGCTGCCTGAGAGGTGGCACACACATACCAAGACTCATCAATAATAATAAACATTCAATCACAAGAGGACAACCTTTTTCGTTGACTATCTCCCGTTTCATCAATAATCAATAATCAATAATCAATTAATCATCATTCAATTAATAACATTTCAACATAACATCAATTACTCACTTACCAACAAAACAACAAAGTTAGATGACAAAGTAGGCCATCCAACTTAACATGCATTAAACACACAATCAAACCCTAGTCTAACCATTAACAACTCACAATTGAATCACTCAAACACCACACAAACAACTAAAGGCATATATCAACATTTGAAAGAAAGACAACCAAAACTTCTAATAATCATAACTTACATTCTACTAATCCAAACAACTCCAAACCAATTTCTATCACTCACCCACTCACTCAATTACATTAGCGCCCTCGGAAACCAACCAAAATACATCCAAATCAAGTACAACAACCCTAAAACTCTAATGCACCTTGGCTGAAATTTCCGGACTTTCGCACCGATATCGCCATCAAAATTTTGGCATGACAATAGTACTACCACGTATTTAACAAACTTTTACAAATCGACAGCAATCGATTCCAACCACTACAACTCAAAATATTCAACATACAGCCAACAACTCAACTTTTAATACCCAAAAATAAAAATTCATGCTACAACGGTTCAAATCTTATATAAATGCATATAAATTATCCTTAGCATGTACTGAGCAATAATATAACATCAATTCAACTTTCTAACAATTCAAAATTCAATTATTCGCAAAAACAGAAATGATGACATTTGAGATCTAGAATCTTTCTCTCACCTTTGATGTGTTATGAAGCTAGAAAGATGCTCAATGGATGTTCAAGAAGTGGAATCAACCTTTGGTTGATGAAGTTTGGCCTTTAATTGCAACTTTTAATATAAAATCTCTTTGAAAAAATGTTGAAAAAAACTCTCAAGGAAAGCTATTGAGTTTTGGCCACCTTGTGTGTGTGCTTGTGGTGTTTTGTGTTGATTCTAATGTGTGTTGATGCAAATATGCCAAGGTCAAACAAATTTAAAATGGTCAAAGTTAGTTTTATTTAGTCTTTTAATTATTTCTAGTCGTTTAATTTAGTTTCTTGGATATTTCTTGCTCAAACATTAAATTGACACTTAAACCATCTCAAGTAGTTTATTTTTAGGTGACAAGAAGTTTTACATTCAAATATTTTCACTCGAGTCAGCTTAAAACCCGATTTTTACAAAAGAAAGTGTAAAAACTTTTAAAATTCCAAAACCGATTCCAAATCCGATTCTAATCAAACGCGATTCTATTAATACCAGAGGACTAGGTTTTAAAATGTTTAAAACACCCCTGTAAAAATTTTAGACCGATTCCAAAACCGATTCCAAATCTATTTTAATCAAACACTGGTCTATTAGTTCCCGAGGACTTGGTTTTAAAACGCTTAAAACACCCCTGTAAAAATTTTAGTGGACAGGTGTTCAAAATACTATTCACTAAAACCGGCGATAAAATTTATGATTCCATGTTTGATGAAAATTTCATGAATGCACACATAGCATGCATTAGGAATATAAATCACATATTTAGCACATTCTAACCCATATAACACATAAACAGGTCAAAGCACAGAAAATGAGGCAAAATACGCTGATCGAGGTTAAGATAAAAAGTAGGGTTTCACACCAAGTGCTAGATTGTGACCTTTGGTAAAGGCGCGGATCAAAGGAATGCGAAATGTGCGTGGCATGTCAAATGGACCTTGTGTCAGTGGCGAAGACGAATTCTAGTAGTTGAAGGACCATGGCACTTTGCCTCAATGGATGAGGCGTGTATCGGCGCAGTGGTGTTTAAAGTGATGTGTTGTTAGCCATGTTCGGCATTCATATATGTCCGAGAGTGAAGCATTTGTTGGTGGCATGAGTTGTTATGCTAATATGGTGAAGTGTTGTAGCTTATGGGCGACTAGACTAGAAGGTGCGTGAGACTGTTGCATTGCAGAAGTGTTTGGGTTTGTGCTTGGACATGGTACGAAGAGATGGCTCGATGATCCGTGACAGACTCTAGGCCGGCTAAATTCTGGTGCACAGGTTGGGTCAGTTTCATGAGGATGGGCCAGGCCAGTACTTGGAATCGAGGGTTTCGGGTTCTTTCCCTTACTAAATCTTCCTCTCAGGTGAAGTCCTTATACTTGGCTTGGCGAAGATGATCTCTTTAGTGCGGTGTTCCACCTCTACTGAATTATCCAATAGAACTCTTTCTAAGGAAATGTATAAGGTACGAAGTAACTAGACTAATTAGGAGAGGTTTGAAGATGCTCGACCGATAAGGAGAGGAATGGAGTTGGCTCGACCAAAGGCTGAGGCGGTGAAGGATGTGAATCAATCATGAATGCGGTTCTTGCATTTGTGAATGAAGAGCGCTGCTATGCTACGATTCATTGACTGAAAGTGGCCGATGGAAACTTCGATGATTCATCTGAGCTGGCTTATGTGTCGGCTTCATACTATTTCTCCTCTTGACTTTGTGGGTTGAAGCTTCTCGACAGCCATAGTAGGCCCTTTTTTCCAGCTATAGTCATAGTGCTACCCCATTTCCCTCATATCTTTCTCGTAGAGTGGCCTTGAGCTCCACCTTCGCCCATTCATTGCTTTCAACTTCAAGCAACCGAAACATGAATAGTTTCCACTCTTGATGTGAGGCCCGATCCCGAATAACGTGCCTTACCTCGATTTACGTGCCTTAGAACTAGAACTGTACGACCGACCATAGATTACGTGCCATGTCTTGGTTTTCGTGCATGCCTCGTTATACGTGCCTTAACCTAAAATTGTGTGCCCTAATCCTCAATATACGTGCGATACCTAGATAAACATGCCATGACCTTAATTTACATGCGAGACCTTGATTTGCGTGTGTCTCTTCGTTTCGTGTGCATTAACCTTGAACTGCGTGCTTTAACCTAGGTTTAAGAGTCGTGTCTTGAATTACGTGCCTTGTATTGGTTTACGTACATTTATCTAGGGATTGCGTGCATTTGCATTGAAATCTGTGCATTAGTCTTGAAGTACGTGCATTATTCTTGAAGTTCGTGTCTTACCTCGTAGTTCGCGTCTACCTCGTAATTCGTGCCCTAGACCTAGGAATCCGTGCCACCACGTTGATCAAGAAAGAATCCTACACAAAGCACAAGACAATAAAATAATCCTACACAATCCACTAACTATTATTATAATCCTAATTCAAATCTCTACAAAATCCACTAACACCTAAATATTATATTTTAAACTCACTACAAGACAAAATCTCACCAACCTCTAAACATACCCTATATTCTATTCTACCTAAAATCCCTAAATACCCATCATTCTCTTACACACACGTTAAAACAATTCAAAAGATGACACAAAATCAGATTTTTGCATGCATGTTTAATTCAAAATAATTCTACACCAGTCCTGACACAAAAACACTTATCAATGCATAAAAAATTGCCCAAAACCACCTCAATTTCCTCTCATTTTCGACCAAACCACTCATGGCCCATGCTAACATTTCAAATTCCACCTTGAAGACACAAAAATTCAGATTTGGAAGCCCAAGGCTGACCACATGCTCAAAAATTGCAAAAAGCCTCATTTTTCTCTCATTTCTCTCACTTTCCTCACATTTCTCTCTCTCCCTCTCATTTTCTCTCTCCATTTCGGTTTTGGCTGAGTTATTCATCTCCATAGCTTCTCTTCTTCACACCATAGCTAAACCAAGCAAGCCACAAGCAAAGGACCTCAACCGAACAAGCTATGATGCAAAAATCACTCATGCATGTGCATTGAAGCTTCATTTTCGGCCTAGGTGAGTTACTAAGCTTCCATTTCTTTTCTTCAAGTCCTAACTACATGCATGTACTAAGAGATTGCTTACTAGGCTAGGAAAAATAGAGAAAACCAAGTTGGAAACTCGGCTAAGCAAGAAGAGGAAGAAATTTGAGCCTCAACAAGGTTTTTGTGCATCTTTTGGTTGATTGCAAAGGTGAGGGTTAAAAGCTTTTGAAAACTCTTTGAAATTTCACATGCATGCTCATAAATGTGTGTATTTGCTTCTGTAATTGAGCTATATGGTCGTTCATAAGCTTAAACAACCATGCATGGCAAGATCTTGGCTTGAAAATGATGCTAGGTGAAGTCGAAGTGGATGACAGCTCTCTGACCAGTCTGTTCGAGGTAAGTTTAGCTAAGAAAATGATGTTTAAAATGCTTGAAAATTGGTGGGTGACTAGTTTGGACAGTTTTGAACATTTTCCCCAGAAATAGGCCGAAGCTAATTTTGAATCTAAGGTCCTCAAAATGGCAAATCATTAAAATATGACCAAATCTGGAAATCTGGGAAAATGAATCAGGTTTTGGCAGATGCACTGACCTTGTGGAGCGAACCATGTTTGACTTAGTAAATGTTGTCCAAAATGCATGAAATTTGGTGTGCTACTGGATTTTTCAGTTCTGGTCAATTTTGGCAGAAATGGACCAAAGCTAAAAATGAATCCAAGACCTCAAAACCGTCAATTTCTGAAACGTGTGCAAATCTGGACAGTTTTGTGCTACCTCACTGTTTCGGCCATAACTAATGATTCTGAACTCCAATTGATGCAAGGTTTGTTTCTGAGTTTAGTTAACTTCTTAAGATTTAATTTGACATCTTATTCACTGAATTTTGAGATTTTTTGATTATCCTATTGATTGTGGGAAAACAGCCTATTGCAGTAAAGGTTTCACTTAGTTATATGCTTGGAAAATTGTTGTAACCCCTCTTGTGGTGCTAATTGCTTGGAATTGTGGTGTTGGGATGTTGTGTGGACTGTTTTGAGTACTTGAGGATGTTTGAATTGAATGATGCATGACTTGTGAATGAACTTGAGTTGACTTAGGGTTTAATCACATGGTTAAGCATGAAACGGAAACCCTAATGACTAGGTAGTCTTGCTAAGTGTTGATCATTTAGATATTGTGTGGAAATTATATGCTTAGTGGGCTGCCCGTAAATGTCTTATAAGCTTAAATGTAATTTTGATCATTGCATGTTGACAAATAGGCTTTTCTTGCATCCGAAACCACCACGTAGATGTTGTTGCATGTGAATAATTGTATCACTTGATTACGTGGACTTCGAAATGAGTTATATGGCTTGACTTGCATGTGTTACATGGCTGCCCGTTTAATGTTCATATGACTCTATGTGTTCTACAAAGTGAAATTTCATGTCAAGCATGCCTCGTTCGTTTACTTGGCAATATGTGATCTTGAAATTGCTCGGAGGCAACCTACTTTGTTGTTCTCCTAATGTGAATTGTTAAAAGATATTCAATGGTTTATTTGAACGTGATTACTTGGCTGCCCGTTAAAGTTTAATTGCTTTCAAATGGATATATGAAATGATTATATGTTCTTACAATGCCTTATATGCCAATATGTCAAAATGTGATCATATACTTGCTCGGTGGCAACCTACTTTGTTGACCTCCTAATGTGAAATGTTAAATGACAAAAATGGGCATTTTATACGAGGTTGCAACCTTTCAGTGTGGCATGGTAGTGTTTCACGCACGCCGGGCGGCATCGGGCTTGCCGGTGTTACCGTGACTACCATGGTCCAATTCCCTCTCTCGCTTGGCGTTTCACCCTCGGAGAGTTGGGTCGTAGGTTTCGGGGTACATCCGGAGTATACCCAATTGGGAGCGATAAGTGGATTATTGAAGTCGGCCGCACCAAATGAATCGAAATTGACATTGAGAGCAAATGCTCACCGTATCCTTTTTACAATGTGTATAAGTACTCTCGCTTGGTTCCTAGAGAACCTCGGGGAGGAAAGACTAGTATTCTTGTTCCTGTGCTTATATGTAAGTACTCTCGCTTGGTTCCTAGAGAACCTCGGGGAGGAAAGACTGGCATTTATGTTCCCTTACTTTGTATCCGTTACTCGATTTGTTTCTTATAATTGCGTACCTTATTATTTGTAATACGTGACATGTTCTCAAAAAGAGTTTTCATAAATTGAACCGGAAAACGAGTTTCAAAACGTATTTCTCGTTCCCCCTCGCTGAGTTCATAAGGACTCACCCTCTTTTTCATCACAGGTGAAGAAGAACAGGTACAAGTACCCGAGGATGGTGTGCCTAACGATGAACCCCTGGAGTGATTGCTTGTCTTGTGTGCCTTGCGTGATTATGGCTATTTGTGAACTATGCTACTTGAAGACTATTTCTTTTATGTTGCTCGTTGTTTATTGATGTAAATGACCCCGTTGTAATTTGGGTCTAATTCTGAGATTGTACTATCTATAACCGGACGAACTTTTATTTGGTTGTTTGCTTTCGTTTTCTTAATTAGTAGTTATCGTAGGCATTCAAACCACTAGATGAACAATCAACTAAGTTAATTCTATCTAATTTCACTTAGGTGTTCATTTGCAAACTAAAGGATAATAGGTACTTGCATGATAGGAAATTGAAAAATAAACTGGACATAGTTATCATGTTAGGCTTATTAACCAAACGAGACTTTCAAGGTAAACTAGTTAGCCAATCGGTTGGTGTCAAATAGGAGTCCTTAATGGAATTGGATTAATGATTGGAATAATTGAGGCGTTTAGAGAATTAGGTCAACCAAAGAGCCCAATTACAGCCGTTATGCTGCCGATTTACCGAAAAATTTTGGAGTTTAGGCCAAGACGTTAAGTGTTAAATCTTCATGAACGGTTAAGTACGAGACGTGACTTGAATGTTTAGATCATACCCCAGTCTAACCTTTATAGGCCGGGTTGGGGCGTGACTCCTTATATTAGACTTGAACCTCTACTTCTACTGGAGTGGCCGCTCCTACTTTCTTCTCAGTGGTTTGGTACTCCCTTTTTTAAGAAGTAAGAAGGGCTCTTTGTCGTTACAGGAAAGTAGTGCATGAAAATCTATTCCCCTCATCCTACGACCTTTCCGCCTAAGGGGGAGGATTAAGGCTTATAGTTCGTGTTCCCTGGCCAAAATAGCGAAATCACACAAGGAAATCAAGTCTAGCTCAACCCGAGCGGTACTTCCACGAAAGAACCATAAAGTCAAAAAGGAACTAGCTCCAACTGCTACTATTCCCAAAACATCTACTTTTAAATGGAACTCCCGCAGGACGAAGCACAGATTAGTAGATATTCGAGTCTAACTGCTTTCACTAATGGAACTCGGTCAAATTGGTATCAAGTCATTTTCCTTCGTCAACGTCAATTGAAATGTGAGAGTTGGGCCATTTACCTTCTTTTTTGGCATAGGCCGGGGATTCCTTTAGATGGTCTTTTTCCTTGAGCCAGGACCTCGGGCTGTGGAGACTGGTTGGACGTATTCTATGTAGAAATAGAATGCATCGCACCAGGGGGAAGTGAGTAAGAACCACACCGGATATCAACAGCGTAAAGAAGCTTCTGACCGACTCCATTAGTTGCAATCAGTTGAGCTACGAGCTATGGAGCTAGGGCAGCTACTTCTACTATTTATTAGAAAAAGAAGTCTTTGGTGCTCCGCCAAGGGCTACCGCTAATTTGAGATTGTGCTATACTATTACTTTTGGGTAAGACCTCTACCAAAGGTCATGTTCCGACTGTCGGTTCTTCATTTTCTTTTTGACTTTCTTGTGGAATTGACGTCTCATAGGCTGCCCTTACTCAATATCATTTAAGAGGATCAATTGCTTATTTAGTTACGTTACGATAGAACCAAACTCAACGGATGAAAGAACATCAATTCTTTATTCATGCTTTCATGGGAAAAGAGTGAACAGTCAATTCGGCAAGGAGAGGTCTTACGAACACTAGGGCAATCTCGATGAAAGTTGAAGGAAGTAGATCAACGGCTACTTTCCAGCTTGCTACTTTCACTATGACCTTCCCCACCTAATCTTCTTCTCCATAAATAGGGGTATAAGAGAAGCCCCGGAACTAGGCTTGAAGCTTCATTCAGATCGATTTCAGTCGCCGCTACCAGAAAGGAACTAGAAGTCACCTTTTCTTTAATAGTCATCTTCTCTAGTCTTTCAAATGGTGAATCATCGAAGTCAAATCCATCTAGTGCATACGAGAGACGATGATCGAAGTCAGACTTGAGTATGGGATGAGAACTTGCTGATTTTGATTCGAATCAAATGAGACTGAAAACACCATTTCTTTTGACATTTGACTTGTTCGTCAGCCTCTTCTTTATAGAACAGACGGTGGCAGCTCGCTTTCTTCTTCTTTTTCTTGATTAGCTATCCAAAGCTCTCACAACAAAGCCTTTTTTCTTTCGATTCAGTGGCTGAAGGAGCTAATTGCAATAGTCTTTTTTTACCCTGCAACACACTCTGAGACTGCGATTCTACACGCTAGCTGAAAGGCTGATTCAGATTCTGCTTGACTTAGTTGAAATTGAAGGTCGAAAAGCAGCAAAGTCTCTTCCCCTTACACCCTAAAAAGAAAAAAAGGAGCAAGATAGCTTCCATTGATCATTGAGAAGGAAATCAAGATGTGAGAAAAGAATAGCTTTTATTCAATAGCCATTGCCTGTTAAGTGGAGTGGCCAGGCTCTGATCTTCTTCCTCTTTGCGACTGTAAACGAATGCTATCGGCATTCAATCATACATATATGAATTGCGCCGCGAGTCACCTTAGAGTTAGAAAAAGAACTTCTAATTATTGCTATTATGAAATAAGGGGTAGAAGGAATTGTTGACTATACGAGAATTCCATCCATTCCATAATAAGCATCCCCTGCAATTGCAGTTACCTTTAAAAGGAATGATCTCAGGCATCAATCTATAGAGAGTTTGTTTCCTTTTACACGGGCAATTGCCTTATCTTATTATAGGAAAAGGAAGAACTCGCTAGGCACCAAGGCTTATTTCATTTCACTGCTAATTTCCCTTGAGACTGGTTAAGAAGGGTCCAATCCCAGCTTCTGAAAAAAAAAAGTGTGAATTGGCAAAGCTAACCTTGAGTTCACAGTCGATTTGGCAACAGGAAATACAAAGACTACCGCGAGTGACCCATAGCTGATCTACGACTAACTAAAGGCTCCATTCTAGTAATAGAATCTAATTCCGTAAAGATAAGATCTTATTATTCAAAATAATTGAAATTTATTATGCTATTCCCCTGCCTCCTGATCAACCCCACTGTAATCCTAACAACTCCATATCATTTATCATTAAAGCGAAAGCGACAATGTGTTACCCTAACCAACAAATCGATAAACAGGAATGCGTTACCTAATAATGAGATAATGAGCAATGCTGATAATAGCAAATGGTTCCTAACCTCAACAAAATCATAGTACAACATATCCAACTATTCGGCAACACGCTTGGATAAGTAAGGCGATGAACCGTACCTCTATATCTAGGTGCTATGATGTGTTATTGAGGGATGAAGATCTCGATGATTCAGATTATGATCTCAATCTAGTCGACTCTGTTGATTTAGTAGATCCGACCGGTTGAACGCTTTCTAGCAGTACCAAAAGTTGTGGTAGTGGGATGTGAAAGTTAAAGAATTCCCCTCTTCCTTCGCTGCTTGAGTTGAGTGCGATAGGGCTTCGCTAACTGAGCCTTATTCTGCCCAGTGCCCAACAAAGCTTGGGCTATTATTTTACTACTGACTGACCAGTTGAAAGGATAGTAGGAAGAAAGAGTATTTGTCAATTAGTATCCCTTACTTAATGATTAGGAAATGAGAAATGACTTTAGCAGCTTGGAACCTCCAACCAAGGGCTTTAGCATTTTAATATATCATTAATGGAAGACACAAGAGCAGATCCCTATCTTCCACCCTGAGGGAAGCAAAACAACCACACTAATGCGGTCACCTGTGGGAAGGTGCAAAAGCCCGAAAAAAGAGGGATTCCCGGAACCAAGCATCCCAGTTCTACACCTTATACCAAAGTGCGGGACTGCAGTGTATTGTATGCTAATAAATTAGAAAGTCTTCGGTACAACCGTTATTTACTCCGTTCACCCCACTCCTAATGAAGGCAAGTGCCACTCCTAGCGCTAAGCATAGAAAGCTCTCACACACACTATAGACTCTATCAGACTAGGACGATCTTACCCTTCCCTAACCCAAAGAGGTTAATCGATGGAACTGCACTCTGTCTTGTCTTTCCTTGAATGACTAGCTCTTCCTTACTGACCTTTCCTTACTCCTTGTTTAGCTGCAAAAAATGGAATAGGCAGACAGTTTCGATCATCATTCATTTGGCAAGAAACCTTGGACTAAAGGTGCTTTAAATGAAAAAATCACATGCCACTAACTTCATATTTCGCTTAATCAAAAAAGGAAGTCACTCCCTTGTTAGAAGAAGAAGGGAGTTTATTGGCTCGATTGAGAGTGATATTTTCACTAGAATGAATTGAAATGATTACGCGATCGCCGACTTCCC
The DNA here is from genome assembly GCA_037974665.1 of Ehretia macrophylla. Classification (NCBI taxonomy): domain Eukaryota; kingdom Viridiplantae; phylum Streptophyta; class Magnoliopsida; order Boraginales; family Ehretiaceae; genus Ehretia; species Ehretia macrophylla. Next base: position 15,150,203 of record CM075764.1, on the reverse strand, counting down.
TTGATGGATTAGAATTAACGCACCAGTTCCACGTCGCTTTCCCGGCTGAGGAAGTTAGTGCAGTTCCTTCAATGCCTAGTCTTCATTTCCTTTTCATAGGCTAAGCTTCCCGCTTTCCTTCATACAAGGGAAGTTCTCCTATCCTCGAGGAACTTTAGCTAGAATGAGGAGCAGACTCAGTCGCTTCCTTCTTTCTTCGTCCCAAATGTCTGCTTTCTATTCTATATAGACTTTTTAGAAATGCTTTAATGTACTTCATATGTCAAATAGTTGTTAGCCTTACTTCATCTGCTGTAATAAGACTTGGGAAATGAATTTCCCCGAGCTTTGGATTACTTTCTAAAATAGGGCAATAGTGAATTGAATCTTTTTCTCTAAAGCATCGTGCCCATGGTGTAAGAAAGCTTGGCACACACCGACCAAGAGAGGACTACAACTAGACATAGGCCCTAAAACACTCTCTCAAAAACAGTTCCTTTTTTCTTTCCTACCTTCAACTTAGAGTTGAAGTTCAATTCTACAGCTTCATGCTGATTGACTTCTTGGCTTCCTGAAGTGAATGCTTAATCTTATCTTGCCTTGTTGAATCTATCTTTGATTCAGTAATAGAGAGAATTTTGTATAAAAGAAGATGCAAGTATATCTGAACTCGATTCCGTGAACACCAGATCTTGCAAATGAGAAGTGAATCTATATTGCTATTTCGCTAGGGGACTAATTGAATTTTATTCTTGTCTGCTAAGAGAATTATTCTTCCGATGATTGTGATTCAATTCTAATAGGGCATTCAATTAACTAGTCTCCCTTGTTCCTCCGTTGAGAATGGAGGATTCTAAACCTTCCCTTTTTTATTTCTAATGTCAAACTGCCCTTTTTTCCTTGAAAGCTCTAGCCCTTAAGGCCCTATTAGCCCTTCTAGCCTTTGAAAACAATTACCATGTCTTAGAAGAAAAGTCATCGGGGTTTGCCAAAGAAGAAGACTGGTTAATTGAGCACTTACCTACTCTCTTCGATAAACGGATAAGATCCCAAATGCATTTTCTAATTCACTTCCTCCACTACTCCTCAGTAATGAAAGAGCGGAAAGAGTCAGAGCTGCTACATATTCAGTTCCCTTTTCTTGCATCAGTTGACTATCTTTCTAAGAGCATAGTAGGGACAAATATAGTGGTGTACTTTTGCCATGGTAACCTCCCAAAGCTTCTACTTCGTCTTTTTTGTAATCCCTCTTTTACCTCTCTTTATCTGTAACTGTCCTATGTTACCTGCTACTACTCGTCTAGGACCGAAACTAGCATTCCAATATAGATCCTATACAAGTACAGTCTTGTAATAGCTTTTACCAAGGTCGCTATTCCTGCTAAGGAATTGAGTAGGCCTTGACCTTCTATATTACAGTGTTAATAACCCATCTGCGACATCAATAAGGAAATGGGATAAGATCTATAGATCCTAAGATGTATAGATCGGGTACAAACTAGTAGTGGGGTCGTATGTTTGCTGAGGCCCCTCCTTGGGCCCAAGGAGATATGGTTAGTTATAGCCAGCTGACGACACAAGGATGACAGACTCCTCTTTAGGAAGCTATGGGAACCTCTCGATTGGTCACCAAATGGACATATGCCAGATACTAAGACCAGAGCACAAGAGAACAAGATAACTTGGCCAAAAGAGAGGTTCGACCATAGTGGAGAGACTGAGACTGAAGGGGGATCTGGATACCCGTCCTTAGGTATTCTGGGCAGGTCGCAATAAGTCGCGAGTCAAAGGTTTAGACCAATCGCAATTCATCACCATCTTGCCCACTTCCAATTGATGACTGGCTATTATATAAGTGTTGACCTAAGCCCCTGTGTTGGGGCTCGACTCTCAAATAGTACGTGAGCTGCCTCATACGGCTCTTTCTAAGAAATTGAAGCCCACTCTCTCTAAATAGAAAGAAATTCATTTACAAGACAAAAAACACGTTTTCAAAAAGCCTTCGCCCTCCTATTCAACGAGGCTTTTAGAGAAAAAGCTTCGTTCATTGACTTATTTGCTCAGTCGAGCTTCATTGTTCCTTAGTGTAGTCTCGGTCCATAGTTTAAGACTCCGTTACTTATAGCCTAATCTATATCCACAGCTGACTTGACTTAGTACCGACGTCTTTCCCTTTGTATATGGCTAAGTGACTTCGTAACTTTAACGTACTTTCTTTCTTACTATAGCATAGGCCTTCATCGGGCTTTCGTCCCTTTTCCAATAGACGATGGCTTGGCTTCGCTATCGCTCATGACTTGGGATAGAGCCGTGTAGTCATCAGTCTTACCACCCGAATGCCTATGATATAGTGGTTGGCCTTTCAAATGCCTCATTCCTTACTTTTCTGAAAAGCCCTTTAAGACTATAAAGGACAGGGGGCTGCTCACCTTTGGAAACTTAGCTACTTAAATACTACTCATAAAGTAAAGGCGAACGACATTCTGTTCTACAACTACTTTATTAAGATTAATAATCTTAGAGTAGAACAACTGTCGTACTACTAAAGTACCTAGGAAACCTTCGGTTCCATTTGGTTGAATAAATACCGCCTATTTTAGTTTACATTCAAACCAAAGTAAACCAAGCCTAATCGATCATGACATATTGTTTGTTGATATTTATTGAGGAGTTTGATGGAGTTTAGCTGACTGAATCCATAAACCATCAAAGTAACCGTCACTGGTAGTTTTTTGATTTGACTCTATAGGTAGATATTGGTGGGGCTTACGTAATATAGTTGTATTGTAGTTAAAGCTGAATTGCAGTAGTGCTTTTGATTTTTCAAGATCTACTTAAGTTCCAAAGGCTTTCAGGGCTCCCAGGCCTGTACGTCTGGTAGAAAGCTAGACCTCCTGCGCTGCAAGCGACACTCGAAGGCTGAGCTTCTGGCGGTGACGGTGACGCACTAGATAATAGGCATTAGGCATTTTGAGTTGGAAGGAGGCAAGCAAATGAAAGAAGTCGTTACGGGCCGACTACAAGAGGCAAAGATTCATAGACTGGGAAAGTCTCTTGTAGAATTCCGATTACTATTTTCTACTTAATTTCAAAAAATAAGGGAAGGGGGAAAGAAGCTTTACTTATCGAGCTTCTAGAAGGCCAACCACTACATAAGCTATTGGCTGAGAAAGCTCTTCGAGCTTTCCTTCATTTGTTGCTAAGCCAAGGTCCCAGGTCTCCGAGTTAGCCCACGCTTTTTCGAAGAATCCTACACCTATAGGCATACGGCCTAGCAGGCCTTCCCTTTTCACCGGAGCTTCATGGGCATTGCCCCGTTCACGAGGAGCCAAACGGGCGTATGGCCTTGCCTTGCCATTTGACCTCTCTACCCTGTGACTAGGCATGCTCAATGACAACCTCTCAATTATCACCGCCTGGCCTCTCTTGCTACCACGGTAACACTTAGTATGGCCCCGCTACGGCTCGCTGTACATTCTTTTAGCTATAGGCATGTTCAATTCGATAATAGTTTGTTCCACATAGTGCAAGGATGCTTGGTAGGCTTTCATACGAGGGTCCTGCGTACTGTGCCGTCGCCCAACCAGTACAGTACGACCATCCTTGTTATGGTCAACAAGCTCTTGTGTAGGGACTTGCGTTAAACTGCCATTTTGTGTACGCACCGTCCCTTCGCTGTTTCGGTGAGTAACCGCCACTGTCTGTTGTTCAAATCCTTTCATCGGACCTTCAGTTGCCCTACCTAAACTTGTTTGCCTAGTTGGGCTTAATGCGTCCCAGTTTAGAAGGACGCCCCACCCCCTATTGCGCTTGTCTTTGCTTGTCTTTTTACCTTTGGGATTTCTTTTCCATTTTTTCAGGTACTATTTCCTGTGATTGTTCGGGATATTCACCTTTATGATAACAAGGTGGTGCTTGGGTAGGTCTTCTCTGATTACGTTTGGATGTGACAGGGAAGTCAGGAGGTCCAGGGACATAGCCGACTGATTCATTTCCCATCCAACACTTAACCGACGAAAGAGAGGAGGAAGACTAGCATATGAGATGGAAACTATTATACTTTTACTCTTCTTTTGTGGGAGAGGAAAAAATGCAAGATGTCTTTTTTTGTTTTGGTGATAATCACTTATGGGAAGGTGAATGCCAGGTTCCACCACAAGAAAGAAGGACAAATAGAAGTGGATTAGGGGGTCGTCATATATTTTAGGTAGGGTTTTCTAAAAGAGTGCCCTTTCCCCAACTAAACATTGGGTCAGAACAGAGGACTAATCTCACTACAATTCCAGTCCACCCCGACCTCCACTAAGTGAGTTTCGCCTCAAAACCAAAGGGAATAGAAAAATAGAGACAAGTTCAGCTGTGAATGAAGTCTACGTTTCGTAGACTCAATTTCACACTTATGGATACGAGTTCCATAGGCTCCACCAAGTTCTGTCTATAGCTCATTCATAAATTCACTCGAGCACTCAGACTTAACGAGGAAGTCCACGTAGTGTGATACCCCGAACATAGCACGTATTTAATAGTATTTAATTGTATTTAATTACGCGTTATCTTAAATGCTAGTTGCGAGGACCCGATCATTCATTACATGTGTGTTCATTTATTTTAATAATTATTTGAAAAATAATATGTGCATTTATATGACTTATTTAGTGTTTTAAAATTTAAAATTGTATTTAAAGTTCATTTAAATTGCATCTTGTTTACTTTTCACCTTCATTGACCAACTAGGACAAGGTTGGAATTTTTGAAATGTTTAATGAAGGGCAAACTTGGGATTAGAAACAAAAATGCAAGGTTAAGTTAGTCAAATTTTGGGTCAACTTTGGGATTAAATCTGAACAAATTGGGAAAGATTTAGGTGACAAATTATATATGGTTGGAAATCTCTACGAGTCTAGTTTCTAGGACTTCAAACCGTTCATGAATTGGAGTTTTCTAGAAGAAGTTATAGCCGTTTTCATAAGGTGTCGCATAGCTGTTTTACCTACGCGGGTTTGACCGAACCTTTGACCTTTTAACCTTCTATTTAAGTTATTTTCATCCAACCAAAGCTAAAAACGTTTTTCTCATCTTCTCCACCAGCCAAGAGCTATTTCCTCACATGAATAATAAACCCTTTCACATTTTATCTATTATCTTAAGTTTGGAGTGGAACCAAGGCGCAATTCCAACGTTTTTGAGTTCATGGCGACTTCTAGCATCTTTCTATCGGAGATTTTAGCTTTATTTTTGCAGAAAAAAGTGAGGGCATTTTCTAACCCATTTTTCAAAAGTCATTATTTATGTTAGATATTGTTAAATCTATGCTTAATACTTGTTATTTAGATGCTAGAGCACATATTTCTTGTTTTATAGCTTGTGTAGAGTTGATTTTAGTTGTAGTTGATACATTGCTAGATATGAATATAAATGTAGACAAGGTGTTTGTTTAATGTTCTAAGTGAAGTATAGGGATGTGTTACATGCTAGATTAATGCCTATAGATAGCTCAAATGCAAGAAAACACCAAGAGAATTCAAGCATGCAAAATATGAATTTCGGACAGTGCACTGCCCCTGTTTCTTGGAGGCTTTTTGACATAGTAAACGAGCTCATAAATTAACTAAAATTGTACAGAAGCTAGATTAGGAAATTTAGAACAAATATTGATTTATAGAGTTAAGGCTAATTTTAACGTTTTAGGCCTCCGAATTAGCCATTTCCGAAATGTGTCCTGAAAATCGCTGCTACTGGACAGTTTGTGTAGTTGCACGGGAAAGGCCATACCTTGCTGATTTTAAACTGGAATTAAGCTCTATTTGATTCTAAAATCAACTACACTCGAAGAGCTATATTTATATGTAAAATCCAGAGAATTTAGAGTTCAAGAGCATAGGTAATGAATTTGATCAATTTAGGGTTCTGTTAGAAGTTTTGAAAATGGGCATGTTTTCATGAAGTTCTCCTTGCTATGTGTTGTCTTTCATTTTTTTCTTTTATTTTAGAGTTCATAAGTGAGTAAGAGTATTCTTTTGATAGTTTAGAAGTTTTTATGGTTATTTTCATGTTAGATCAAGGATTAGTTAATAATGTATATATTGAAGACCAAGTGTTTGAGTTTATGCTTGAATGAAGTGTTTTATTGTAGAAGTTTAAAAATGTTCTAGTTAACTGTTTTAAGTGTTCTACATGTATTAACTTAGTAATTCTAGCATGTTAAATATCTAGTTAGTCTATGTGATTTAAAACCCCATGCATGCTAAGTGAAATACTCGAGAATGAATGTAAAGTTAACTTATATGGTTAGATTGTTAATAAATGTCACAGTTAAAGAGTATTTAAAGTTATATGCATGTTGTTGACCAACAAGTTAAGATGTTTGCAAACCATGATATAAGGTAAAGAATGTTTTCAAACATGTTAGTGAGATGATGAAAAGTAGTTAAGTTTGATGTGTTAGTTAACTACAATCAAATCTAAATTGCTCTTATGTATGAATTCTATTTGAATTACAAGTTTATAGTGCAAGAAAATATAGAATGACTTTGCTGAAATTTGCAGTTTTTGGGAGTTTAGCGGCTGACCAAGTTGGGCAGTTTTATGCCATCCTTAAATTGGTCATTTTAGAATATAATATGGTTTAATAACTTGTATTTAGGTAGGAAAAAATGTTGGTAGTTGAAGAGGCATGTTGGTTTGGCTTGGAGATATGTTTTAGTGGTTATTTTGAGTCTATTTGACTAGTTCAAGTGCACTTGTGTACTCTTAAATATTTTGTGAATTGAATATGCTTTATGGTTGTTCAAATTGCTAATGTTTATATGCCTATCGAATTGTGGGTTTAATCAGAGAATATTTAACGTGTTGCATAAAGTAATGAATGTATTGCGTGCTAAATAAAGAAATGTATTTGATAGTTATGATAGCTCAATAGAATCAAATGGAAATTAATAAGTTAATGGAATTATAAACTAGCTTTAGTTGAGAATGAATGTATAACTTCTTATATAGATAGTTGATTGTATTATGTACTGGAATTGAAGGAGTTGGTGCATTCGGAGAATATGAAAAGGGTTCTTAACTAAATTCTTATAGGTTTAGCTTTCCAAGGTGAGGGAGTTGCATCTTATTTGCATTTCTCTTTTGTATATTGAATATGTTAAATAGTTTTCATGCAATTAATGTGATTTAGCATATTCTAACAAGATTTGACAATTTTATAGTTAGTAGAATGAGTTTAATGGTTAATGCTCGTTATTTCGCTTCTATTGTTGTCAACTGGTTAATGTGTGAGGACAACCTCTTTTGTTGTTCCTCGATTATGTGTTTATCGGCTTACCTTGTTATATCGCTTTTTATTAATGCTTTTCATGTCATCGAAATAATGGTTGCACAACCTTATTGTCGGGGCGGATGCGATGGGCCTTTCTGGGCGGTAGCGGGCTTGCCAGGGTTGCTTGCTCTAGCTCCGTACCCTATTCCCTTACTCGCCTGGTCTGGAGATTGCCAGGGGGTGTTGGGTCATAGGTATTGGGTATATCCGGAGTACTCATTGGTGCAAGGGATACCGACATATCGATACTGTGCTCAAAGTTCGTGGATCGAGGCTTGTGAATTGAAGATTTGGAGTGATAAGGGTTATCGATCGTATCCTTTTAAAGTATGGTATTAGAATTGTTATTCATTGTTTATTTATTGTGTTAATTGTGTTAAATTGTTGTATTGCACGAACCCCGGTATACTGTTTCCGTTCCCCCCTCCCCCACTGAGTATACATTATTTGTATACTCACTCCTCATCATGAATCTTTCAGGTTATAGTTCGTGATCACGTGATAGTTCGTGCTTGAAGAGTGGCCTTATGTGTTCTGTGGCTTGAGCTGTAAAAGTTGTAAAGTTTTACTTTCATGATTTATATATACTCAATGTAGGAGAGAAATGTATTTAAGGTTAACCAGGTCATAGAGTGCTTTGATAACCTAGTTTATGTAATAGCTTAAAAAAGGTTTGAGTTCAACGCATGTATGGAGTTGTTGTATGTTTGGACATGGTACTGGTCCATTTATATGTTGTGTGAAGGTAAACTGTTTGTCCTAATAACAGGAGAAACTCCGTCTGTTCTCCCTAAATTTTGTGACCGGGTTTGGAATTGGGTTGAGTATAGCATGGTTATTAGAGTCTCCAGTCTCGTGAGGGATCAGGGTCATGTAGACTTGACGAGAACTTGTTAGAGGAGTTCCGTGTAGCCGGTGAGTATGAGCACAGCCTATGAAACAGGCTTTGAGTTATGTTGCATTGCAAGAAATCATTCCCACCATTCTCCCTTCCAGTGAACTCTGCAAGAAATCCGTGAGACTATCTCTTGAAATTCCACTAGGATCAACTCATTATGCATAATAATTGGCAATTTTAAATCAGAGAATTAGGATTACCTCTTCGAACGATTCATGGTGGTGTTATGGAATTGCCCAACAGAAGCGTCTATCTCCTCCTACTTCGCACACGAACAAGGATGAAAGAGGAGGAGGCTATAATTTTCAGAGAAAGGATTTTTTTTTTTCTTTCTCTTGTTCCTACGTTTTCAGAAAAACGATATATCTCAATCTCCCTACTTTGAAAACCCTACATGGCCCTTCTTATAAAGACCATGTCGGCTAGGCTTTTCAAAAGGCTAACTCCCAAAATAGTTAAAAAAAACCCAATCTTTTAATGTGGGTTTTCATCAAGCGCACAACGATTCAAATTAAATAACTATTTAATTTAAATCAATCAGCCTAGGATTTAATTGATGGATCATAAATCTAGTGCTAGCTACAAATTCTCAAATAATTAAATCCACCACCTAATAATAATAATTAGATAATATTTAATTCACAAATAATATTTAATTCTCAATTAAATATTGATTATAATTAGGCCATCTCTCCAATTAAATCACTTATTCTTTTGCGTGACTCCATAGGTTCAAACTTAAGCCGGTAGCATAAAGACTATCCTTACACTAATCGAAGGTACCATCTAGCAATAGTTCCCGATGACCGAATAAGCTGAATAGGGGCAAGGCAACATTCAATAAACCTCGGTGTTCCGAAATAACCCTAGGGACATGGTTAATTGGAAAATCCCTAATTTAGTTACTTCATGTCAAATTTCAATCCTGTCATGACACATCACGACTTACCCTCGCGACTCATCACGAGATTTGCTTTAGGCAAAGATTTTCTGAATTGAAATTAAGCGAAACACCATTCTCCAAATACCCAGAGCGGTCAATCCCACCTTGACTCACACATTAACTTCTCCTGCACTTGCCCATATCCAGTAACCTTCCGTTACCAGATTAGAAATCTGGATAGTCCGGCACCTAAGCATGAGGAGTAACCCGTAAGTCTCCATGACAGCCTCAGGTCAGAGGGAACATGTCTACTTCATGTACCATGAGCTATCCTTAGACAGTAGGGTACATACCATAGGACGCTCGTAGAGAGAGTCATGTTTAGTGAACATGTCTCTACATGTCACCTGTTTATCGCACCGGTGTCCCAATACCCATTGGGCACAAGAATAACCAACCAATGCAACAAACAATAACGTATACTCGATAAAATTGATGTCCCAATACCAATTTCATCCTTCAGTTACAAACAAAGTTTAAGAATGAGTAAAATCAACCCTCATTCATATGATTCCATAAAGTCATTCTAAGGACTACATCATGATCAATCAAAAGTAAAAGAAGATGGATGATATGATGTAATGGCCAAATATTATTAATAGAACAATAATCCACATACAAAATAATTTGCCAGCTATACTCGATAACTGACTATAGGACACGTTTCCTAACAATCTCCCACTTGACGTAAAGTCAGCCGGATCTGTATCCTATACCTACCTTTTCTCAATGTGCATCAAACTCTTTGATCCTGAGAGCTTTGGTGAAGGGCTCAGCTAAATTCTCTTTACTATCAATCTTTTGTAGAGTGATGTCACCTCTAGCAATGATCTCTCTAATTAGGTGGTAACGTCTCAGTACATGTTTGGCTTTCTGATGAGATTGGGGTTCCTTAGCTTGTGAAATGGCTCCAGTACTATCACTAAAGATCGGGACTAGACCAGTCAGATCAGGAAGAACTCCGAGCTCCGTGATGAATTTTTTAAGCCAAACTACCTCCTTCAATGCACCCGATGCTGCTATATATTCTGCCTCACAGACAGAATCGGCTACAGTCTGCTGTTTGGAACTTTTCCAACTGATGGCTACACCATTAGGTGAACACAAAACCAGATATGCTCTTACTATCATCTCTATCTGATTGAAAACTTGAATCGGTATAACCAACCAGCTTCATATCAGAATCTTCATAAACGAGCCATTAGTCCTTTGTATTTCTTAAATACTTTAGAATGGTCTTAACCACTTGTCAATGTTTCTCGCCAGGATCAGATTTGTATATGCTTACTATTCCAAGGGAATAAGCCACGTCAGGTCTCATACAAGACACATCGTACATGATAGATCTTACTGCCGAGGCATATGGGAATCTACTCATGCGCTCTCTTTCTTGAGAAGTTGTCGGACAATCCTTTTTAGAAAGAGTAATTCCATGGCCCATTGGGAGATATCCTTTCTTGGAATTTTCCATGCTAAACCTTTTCAGCACGGTGTCTATGTACCTATACTCGGACAATCCCAGCAACCTTCTTGATCTATCCCTATAGATCCTGATCCCAAGGATATAGGAAACCTCTCCTAAATCCTTCATGGAAAATTGGGATGACAACCACAACTTCACGCTCTGCAATGCAGATATGTCATTCCCTATAAGAAGAATATCATCCACATATAGCACCAAGAACATGACCACACGACCATTTGCCCATTTATAGATGCAAGGCTCTTCTTCATTCTTAACGAAGCCATACGTTCTGACAACCTTGTCAAAACGTATGTTCCAAGTCCTAGAGGCTTGCTTGAGTCCATAAATAGATCTCTGTAGCTTGTATACTTTAGATTCATTTGTGGATGTGAACCCTTCAGGCTGTGTCATGTACACCTCCTCTTCCAGCTCACCATTAAGGAAAGTTGTCTTGACATCCATTTGCCAAATTTCATAATCTAGGTATGCAGCTATAGCAAGCATAATGCGAATCGATTTGAGCATTGTTATGGGATAAAATGTCTCATCATAGTCAATACTATAACGTTGACGAAATCCCTTAGCAACCAAATGGGCTTTGTAGGTTTCTACCTTCCCATCTGTTCCTTTTTTCCTTTTAAAAATCCATTTACACCCTATGGGTCTTACCCCTTCGGGTAGGTCAACTAATGTCCAAACATTGTTCACATGCATGGATTGTATCTCGGATCGCATGGCTTTAAGCCATTATTCAGAATCAAGTCTCTAAATTGCATTCATATAACTGATCAGATCCTCATCATTCTCATCAAGTTCGATGGGATCACCGCCACGGAGTAGGAATCCATATATGTCCGGTTGACGTGGTACTCTACCAGATCTTCTTATTGTTATGTCTACAGTGGGCTTAGGATTCGGTTCACTAACCTTATCATGTTCTGTATGTTCTTCTGCTAATGTTTGTTCTTGTTCTAGTTTAACTTCTCCAAGTCCAATATTGGAGGCATTGCTTTCCTTCTCGAGAAACTCTTTCTCTAGGAAAACCGCTCTAAGGGCAACAAACACCTTTTGTTCGCTGGTGTTGTAGAATTGGTATCCTCTAGACTCTCTAGGGTACCCTACGAGCAAACATTTATCAGATTTTGGTTCTAATTTGTCAGCTTGTAGACGCTTGACATATGCTAGACACCCCCAAACCTTAAGGTGTATGAGTATTGGTTTATGCCAAAACCACATCTCATTTGGTGTCTTATCTCCTGACTTGCTAGGAACCCTATTCAGCACGTGAGCAGCAATTTCAAGGGCATATCCCCAAAAGGATATGGGTAGATTCGCACATCCCATCATGGATTGTATTATGTCTAACAAGGTTTGATTTCTAATCTGAGATACACCATTATGCTGCAGTGTAGCGGGGGTAGTCCATTCTGAAAGAATCCCATTCTCCTCAAGATAACCCAGAAACTCATTGGAAAGATACTCACCTCCATGATCAGATCGTAGAATCTTGATATATTTCCCAATTTGTTTCTCTACTTCATTACAATATCTTTTGAACATTTCAAAAGATTCTGACTTATTTCTCATCAAATAGATATACCCATAGCTAGATAGATTATCAGTAAATGTAATAAAGTAGGAGTATCCTCCTCTAGCACTTGTGCTCATAGGCCCACATACATCTGTATGCACGAGTCCCAAGAGCTCTGCAGCCCGATCACCTTTTCCAATAAAAGGAGATTTGGTCATTTTACCCAATAGACAAGACTCACAAGTAGGTAGTAATACTGGATCACTAATATCAAGCAACCCTTCCTTGATTAACTTGTTAATTATGTTTTCATTTATATGACCTAACCTGTAGTGCCAAAGGTAGGCACTTGAGTTTATTCCTTGCTTTATACGCTTATTGCTAACATACATTATGTTAACAGGCTGTGTTATAACATAAATTCCATATTTCAGTTGTCCTTTATTGACAGTAGTGTTATTCAAAATAACATCAAAATCATTATTCATAATAGTAAAGGAATAACCATCCTGGGCTAAAAGCCCAACTGAGATAATGTTCAAAACAAAATCTGGACAATAGAAAACATTATAAAGACTAGAGTTCCATGAGTTTGTAGCTAAAGATAAACACCATAACGCTAGTACTGGAACTCGATTTCTATTTCCAACGCTGAGGTGTCGCTTACCAACTCTGAACTTCCTACTAACCACCAGCCCCTGCAACGAATTGCAAATATGATAAGGACTGCCTGTATCTAATACATAGGTAGTAGAGTCTATAACACTGAAGTTGTAAGGTATTATCATATACATACCTTGCTTAGCAACTCCTTGCTGTCTCTTTTGCCTGTTTGGATCTAACGACGTTAGATACTGAGGACAATTCCTCTTCCAGTCCCTTCCTTTTACAGAAGAAACATTCTTCTTGACTTTGGTCAGCTTTCTGCTTGCGAACTTGTGGTTGCTGCTGAGCAGGTTTCTTAACCCCGCTTTGAGTTGCATATGCATTTTTGTTCTTTTTCTTGCCACGTCGTGAAGAATTCTTGCATTTTGAGGAACTAGCACCTCTAACCGCATTAACCGTTTTTCTGAGGAGTTGATTATCTTTCTCAAAGGTTTGCAGCAACCCCAGAAGCACATGGTAGTTAACAACTAGCTTGTTCATCTTGAACTGGTTCAAGAAAGGGAAGTAAAATGGAGGAAGAGAGTTGAGGATGGCATCCTTGCCAAGCTACTCACAGAGTAGATAGCCTAACTTTGCCAACTTCTCAATCTGCTCAGTCATGTACAATACATGATCAGTCATGGAAGTCCCTTCTCTCATTCTAGTGCTGAAGATGGCACAAGAGGTCCTATGTCTTTCTGCATCATTAGATGTGCCGAAAGATTCATTCAATGCTTGGATGATGTCCTCAGGTTGTGTTTCCTCAAATTTGTGACGGAATTCATCATTCATCACAACCTTCATGATACAGCGAACTGTTATTCTATCATCGACCTATTTCTGATATCGCCGACGATCGACAACAGTCGCTTGGGCAGCAGGTTCAGCAGGTGCTGGATCATATAGAACATACAGGATACCTTCATGCCCGAGCACAATATGCAATTTACAATACCAACTATCGTAATTTGGTAGGTCAACTTTTCACTATCCAATAGTGATCTCAAAGAAAACGTGTTAGCCATTAAATTTGCAAATAATTGAAGTAAAGGAAATAAATTAGCTAATATATGTGAATTATCTAATCACATTAGACATAGGACAATGTCTAAAGGGTTCTCCCACTGTTTTGTTCAGATTGATAGTCTCTACCTTCAATCCGAAGGAATTTCCGATCCAAATTCCCTTAGTGGGTACTAAGATCCAAATAATTGTACATAAGCCTGACGGAGGCCGGCCCATCTATGCACATTTATCTGGTAGGTTTATAACCAGTTATTTCTCCAAATAACTCTCAGTGATCTCAATTCTGCCCCAGGCACCCCTTCAGTAGGACGGAGGTCCTCAATTGAAAGGCCCAGTTAGGTCAAACCATTAACATGATATCTCATAGTCCCTCTCTAAGCTTGATGAGTAGGCCTGACAGAGGGCACCCCACCTACTCACCATCTCAAAAAGATTCCATGGACTTCATACAATGAATAATAATCCCAACACCTTGATAAAAGCTAGGCCGGAGGGCCTCCAACGTTTATTAAGATGTTGGGCCCATTATTATTCACTTTAATGGGAGGCAGTGAGTTGAACATCCAATGTTCAACCCACTTAAAGGACCTAATAATTTAGAGGATTTTAATTATAGTATAATGATTGGTTTTATTTGCCTTATTATTAATTAATCCAATTAATTGATCGCGAGAGATATATATAAATAAGGCATGCATGATAATAAATTGAGCATAAATAATAGGTGGTTATGGGCTTTCCTAATGTGGTCCACTAGAGCCATCATGGACCACTCTAGTCATGCAAATAAAGATTATTACATTTAATTGGGTTAACCTTGACAGGCCTAGGCCTTCTAGAAATGTTCAACACCTTGATCCATGCTCCAAAGCCCTATCTCTATTAATTACATAAACGTGATAGAGAACTCCTTCTAAAAGAAGGGGATACATTACTTGGGGTATGGGTTTACAACCAGAAAAATAGAAGATTGGACTCGTACGCCCAATTTAACCCAAATAAATAATTAGAACAATTTATAATAATAAAATGCAATAATCATCATGATATGCAAGCCCATAACCACCTTTAAATCCATGTCATACATCATTAACACAAATAGGTATACACATAGACATTCTATATAATTTCCAAGGCATTAAATCAATTTAATCAAATTAAATCAATATTTCCAATTAATTAAACTAATTTTAAATTAATTGGATGTCCTACAACAATATTAAGAATAAATAGTGTTAAAGAGGCACAAATTAATAAACAATTTATTAATATTAGCAAAATTAACAATTAAGTTTAATATTTTTCCAATTAATTAAACTAACTTTCAATTAATTGGATATCCTAAATTAATTAACCAAATTAATTAAGTTAAATAAATACAACTAATAAACTATTTACTAATTGCTATCTAAATTAAAAATTAATTTAAATTTAATTAAACTCAATTGCAATACTATATATATATATTTTAATAATATGGCCCTAGTGCAATTCTATGAAACTATTTCATATACCAAAACAATTAATAAACTATCTTATTAATTGTTGATCCAAAATAAAATTTAATCCATATTGGATTAACACTATCAACTAATTAATATTAATTTGGACTTAGTTTAAATTAATTTAATAGTTGAGCCCAATGTTTCCGAACAATTTTAGAAATAGACATTTAATTATCATATAAGCCCAACATAAAAAACAACAAGTGAATAAATTAAGGCCCAATAGAATTAATATATCCTAAGGCCTAAAGCCTTAGAATTAACTTATGCCTAACTCCTTGAGCCCAAAAAGAAATAAAATAAAAAGAAGTAAGATTGGGTTGAACTGATCCAAATTGGGTCAAGCCCAATTGGATATGGCAGGCCATTAGGGTTCAGATCCTTTTTTTTTGCTACAGTAATCACTACAGTATGTGATACCCCGAACCTGGCATGTATTCAATAGCATTTAAAGTTCATTTAAATTGCATTTTATTGACCTTTCACCTTCTTTGACCAAACTAGTTGAATTTTCATCTACATTGACCAACTAGGACAAGGTGAAAATTTTTGAAATGTTTAATAAAGGGCAAACTTGGGATTAGAAATAAAAAAATGCAATGTTAAGTTAGTCAAATTTTGGGTCAACTTTGGAATTAAATCTGAACCAATTGGGGAAGAGTTAGGTAGCAAATTATATATGGTTGGAAAGCTCTATGAGTCTAGTTTCTGAGGCTTCAAACCGTTCGTGAATTGGAGTTTTCTAGAAGAAGTTATGGCCGTTTTCGTAAGGTCGCGCATAGCTGTTTTGGTTTAGCGGGTTGACCGAAGCTTTGACCATTTGACTTCAAATTGTCATCTTATATATGCATAATACATTACAAAAACAACCAAAAATCTGGAAAAAAAAAAAGAGAAAGGGCCAAAACCATAGGAGAAAAAAGAAAAAAAAAGATTTCAACATCAAAACTTCTAATCTTCGTGAGAGCTTGCATGGGGTTGTTTCCGGGGCTTCCAAAGTGGATTTTCGAGCATCTAGTAGCGTCTAAGGTGAGGGTTTCATCGTTATTTGTGCATTTGAAAATGTTGTATATTAACTTTAATTTTTGGATTTTAGCCCTAGATTGTTATTTAATTCATTTTGATGCTTAAAGAATGTTCCTTGGCAATTGTAGAACATGTATTTGTAGCTTTTTAGCATTTTCTACTGTTAAATATAGCGATTGTAATTTAAAATGCCAATTGAATAATAAATTATGAATAGTAAACCCCCGTTTCGTAGAAGTTGCTCCGTTATGCGTTCTGTTGATGTGAAAAGATGCTAGATATGCTAGGATGCCTAAATTCAAGATTTGTTTGGATTGCGTAATGGAAAAACGGAGAAAAATGCCTTGGTACAAGTTGGGGTCGTTTAGGTCGAGTTTAGCATTTTTTCGTATTGCGTGATGGCATTGTCTCGGGAGGCCATAGAAGCACTTTTGGTGCGGTTATGGCATTAGTTGGGTGTTTGGTTAGGGTAGCTGTAGTTCAAACGGACAAAGGGAGAAATCGGGGCTTTGCGGGAATTCTAGGGTAAAGTAGGGTTTCGGGGTCTTTGGACGTGCCTTATGGTGACCTAGGAGGATTGGTGAAGTCGATTTCCTAAACTCCTGGCTCGTTTGAAAATAGTAGCGTTTTGAAAGTTGGGGTCGTTTTGTGTTTTGTTGGTTTTCATAGTGTTATACTTGTAGAATGCTTATTATTGCTTGTTATGCTTGTTAAAGTTGGTTATGATTGAATTGTATATCAATTGTTGATAATGCTTGTTAGTATTGTTCTTGTTACTTTATTGATTGTAATTGCTTACTGTATCGCATGTTGTTACTAACCTGCACTTCAATGCCTTGCTCGATTATCGTTATATATATCTTGTATTGCATTGCATTAGTGTCAGGCACGTGAGTTATGGGCCTCTCTGGGTAGCATCGGCTTGCTAGTGTTGGTTGTTCTACCTCCGTGTCCTATTGCCTTTCTCGCTTGGGTTGTCGCCCAGGGAGTTTTGGGTCGTAGAATTGACAGAGTATGTCCGAAGTACTCTAAACAGAAGATATAAGGTGGGTGAGCCGGCGCGTCATTGTTAAAGTCATCGAAATCATGATCGGTACATTGCTCGTATGAGTGAACCATAACCTTCAGAGTGTGGTATAGCTTTGAATGGTTTTGTTAATGTTTTTATTAAGTGTTTATTGTATTGATTGTCTATATTGAATGCTTACTTGTCAATTATATTGCTTAACTACCTTATTTGCATTGCACGACTTTCTTTCTCTCCATCTCGATATCTGTCTCGCCCTCACTGAGTATACGTGTTGAGTATACTCACTTCTCACCAGCACATTTCAGGAAATGCCTTGTTAGCTGGAAAGTTCATGGTTACGTGAAAGATCATGCTTGAAGAGTTATCTTGCGTGCTATGTGGCTTGAGTTGTCAAAGATGCATAGATGTATATTTTCATGTAATGTATGTGTTTAATGTTAAAAGGAATGTAATTTAAGTTTTACTAGATTAATGAAGTGGTTTGATAAGCTAGTTTATGTATACAGTTAGTATAGTTTAACTTCAATGCATGTTTGTAATGTCCTAAGGAAAAGAGTTAGAATGGTATGATAATCTATTTTATGCAATAAGTTAGTTTAGTTTAGTTGCCAAGCATGAATGTACTTGTCAAAGATAAGAAGAGATAGGTTAGCATTTAAACTGGAAATGTATATTTACTTGTGTTCGCTTGTTGAGAACCAAGGCTCGGATGGCCTTGAGGTGTTTGTGTTGTTGGACACGGTGCTGGTCCACTTATATGCTATTACCGATTGTACATTTTTCGTAGAAACAGGGGAGACTCGGTCTGTCTTTCCCTAAAAATTTTGCCTGGGTTTGGAATTGAGTTGTGATTAGATTGATTGATAGAACTCCCGGTCTCGAGAGGGATCGGGGTGTTACAAGTGGTATCAGAGCTTGTTTAGCTCATAAGCCGGGACAGGGTCCTCAATCTGGTGGGTAGTGATCCTTGAATGTGTGCTTGTTAAGTGTGTCTTGAAAGTGTATGCTTGCATGTGAGATTGTGTGTCTTGACTTGAATGTATGCACCTATGTGATATAGTTATGTGTTATGTGTTAAATGTTTCTCAAGTGAAGTGAAGTGTCTAGTTGTGTATTGAATTGACCTATTGAATTGACCTCGTGAATCAAATCGACCTCGTGAATTGTTAGTTGCTTGAATTGTTGCTTGTAATATGTGTAATTGAATGTCTTGGATTGAGTTGTGTTGTGATTGACTTGATTGACGTGCTTGAATGACTCTGATGATTAAACTGTTTTATAAATTCTTTTATAAACTTGCTTGCATAATAGTTTAAGGCATGTATGTATAAATGTGCTATCTTGACATTCATATATGTCAAGTTGAAATGGTAAGAAAGATTTCTTCCACCCCTGAAGAGAAGTGGTTAGTAGTAGGCCCTCCAAGTTATGTGGATTGACGGGAATGAGTAGTATTTGACTAGCCTTTATTTGGTAGTTGGAGTTTGTTTATTGGGATTCCTCTAAGGTTATCTCCTATGCTTAGTATAAATGACTTTCTTTGGAGTTCTACATGATTATTCTTTGGAGCATTTTCTTAATATTTACTTGTTGGGCATTCATCGGGTATTTTTATATTGACATTTCGTGGGAGACTTGGTTGGGATTTTAATCAACCTTTGGTGTTCTTTCTGTATTCTTATGGGGAACTTTGATTTGAGTCTTCTTATAATGATCAGTTTTGCGTGAAGCGTACTACTTTGGTATTCCTTGTGGACATTTCTCAGTGGACTTGGCAATCGGAATTCTTATTGGACTTACTGCATAATATTATCTACAATATCTCCGCTCTAGTCTTTCTTGATATTTTATCGGCAATCGTGATTGGAATTCTTCAATAGTATATGTTGCACCTGCACGACATTCCCTCTGGAATTTTACCCAAAATTCGGTAGCAATATTATTTTGGGAAACTACTTGGTTATTCCGCTTGCTGGTCATTCATGGACTTTTGATAAGGATATATATGTTGGCGTACATTTTGGATTCCCTATTCAGATGCTTCTTGAGCTATATTTTGGAAGACTTCCTTGAAACTTCTGAAATATGATTGACTGGATTTCTTGTCTGGAGTCTTCCTGAGCAGTACTTGGGTTCTCGTTTAGACTTTACTTCAGACTATTTATTGGTTTGTTCTCAGTACTTTTAGTTGGGATCTATTATGGCATTCATGTCTAGTAAGATTTTAATTTGGAGTTCTATTTGGTATTCTCTAGAGCCTTTATTTGGCCTTATTATTTTGGAATTTTCGGGCAGTACTACTCGGGTTTCTTAGATTGGTTTTCTTCGGATGTCCTTATGTAGTGTTTTGCTCAGCAATCGATGAAGATTAGTCAATTTGTATGTCAGACGATACAAAGTCCTATTGGAAGAAAAATTGCGAGGACGCAATTGTTTTAAGGGGGGAAGGATGTGATACCCCGAACCTGGCATGTATTCAATAGCATTTAAAGTTCATTTAAATTGCATTTTATTGACCTTTTACCTTCTTTGACCAAACTAGTTGACTTTTCATCTACATTGACCAACTAGGACAAGGTGGAAATTTTTGAAATGTTTAATAAAGGGCAAACATGGGATTAGAAAAAAAAAAATGCAATGTTAAGTTAGTCAAATTTTGGGTCAACTTTGGAATTAAATCTGAACCAATTGGGAAATAGTTAGGTAGCAAATTATATATGGTTGGAAAGCTCTATGAGTCTAGTTTCTGAGGCTTCAAACCGTTCGTGAATTGGAGTTTTCTAGAAGAAGTTATGGCCGTTTTCGTAAGGTCGCGCATAGCTGTTTTGGTTTAGCGGGTTGACCGAAGCTTTGACCATTTGACTTCAACTTGTCATCTTATATATGCATAATACATTACAAAAACAAGCAAAAATCTGGAAAAAAAAAGAAAGGGCCAAAACCATAGGAGAAAAAGAAAAAAAAAAGATTTCAACATCAAAACTTCAAATCTTCGCGAGAGCTTGCACGGGGTTGTTTCCGGGGCTTCCAACGTGGATTTCCTACCATCTAGTAGCGTCTAAGGTGAGGGTTATTTGAAAATATTGTATATAAACTTTAATTTTTGGGTTTTAGCCGTAGATTGTTATTTAATTCGTTTTGATGCTTAAAGAATGTTCCTTGGCAATTGTAGAACATGTATTTGTAGCTTTTTAGCATTTTCTACGGTTAAATATAGCGATTGTAATTTAAAATGCCAATTGAATAGTAAATCCCCGTTTCGTAGAAGTTGCTCCGTTATGCGTTCTGTTGATGTGAAAAGATGCTAGATATGCTAGGATGCCTAAATGCATGATTTGTTTGGATTGCGTAATGGAAAAACGGAGAAAAATGCCTTGGTACAAGTTGGGGTCGTTTAGGTCGAGTTTAGTGTTTCCTCGTATTGCGTGATGGCATTGTCTCGGGAGGCCATGGAAGCACTTTTGGTGCGGTTATGGCGTTGGTTGGGTGTTTGGTTAGGGTAGCTGTAGTTCAAAAGAGCAAAGGAAAAAATCGGGGCTTTGCGGGAATTCTAGGGTAAAGTAGGGTTTCGGGGTCTTCAGACGTGCCTTATGGTGACCTAAGAGGATTGGTGAAGTCGGTTTCCAAAACTCGTGGCTCGTTTGAAAGTAGTAGCGTTTTGAAAGTTAGGGTCGTTTTGTGTTCTTGTTGGTTTTCATAATGTTATGCTTGTAGAATGCTTATTATTGCTTGTTATGCTTGTTAAAGTTGGTTATGATTGAATTGTATATCAATTGTTGATAATGCTTGTTAGTATTGTTCTTGTTACTTTATTGATTGTAATTGCTTATTGTATCGCATGTTTTTACTAACCTACGCTTCAATGCCTTGCTCGATTATCGTTATATATATCTCGTATTGCATTGCATTGTGTCAGGCGCGTGAGTGATGGGCCTCTCTGGGTTGTCACGCCCCAACCCGGCCTATAAAGGTTAGACTAGGGTGTGATCTAAACATTCAAGTCCTTTCACATTCTTAATCATTCTAGGAGGTTTAGCACTTAACGTTTAATTCTAGACTCCAGAATTTTCCGGAAATCCAGCTGCATAACGGCTGTAATTGGGCTCTTTGTTTTGACCTAAATTTTCTAACAGCCTCAAAATTTACCATCTCAAATTCAATTCCAGCTAAGATTACTATTATTCCATCAATTGAATTGCCTATTGGTTAATTCGACGTCCCGTTTGATTTATAACCTAACATGATACTATGTCTCGTTTGTCCATTTATCCTCGTTTCAAAATATACCTGTTGATCTTAGCTTATTAGTGAGTACCTGCTGAGATTGGATAAGTTCATTAACCTATTCCTTAACTAAGCATCATAACCTGTGATAGATACTAGCGGTAGTAAAAGCAAAACGATCATAGTAGTGTCATGTCTAGTATCAGTCTACTTAAAATAAGTACAAACCAAAATTAGACCCCAAATTACAACGGGGGTCTTTTACATTAACGACAACAACAACATAAGATAAATAGTCTTCAAGCAGCACAAGGTACACAAGTAGTCACGTTCAAGCAAAACAACAATAACAGACAATCACTCCAGGGGTTCATCATTAGGTACATTATCCTCGGGTTCCTGTACCTGTTCTTCTTCACCTGAGATGATAAAAGAGGGTGAGTCCTTATGAACTCAGCGAGGGGGAATGAGAAATAAGTTTTGAAACTCATTTTTCGGTTAAACTTATGAAAACCCCTTTCTCAACATGAATACAACAGATATACAAGTACATAAATACAAGTACAGAAATAGGAATACCGGTCTTTCCTCCCCGAGGTTCTCTAGGATCCAAGTGGGAGTACTTATACACATAATAAAAAGGATACGGTGAGCTTTTGCTCTCAGATCAGATCCAGGATCAGTTGTTGCGGCCGACTTCAAATCATTCCCCAAACACACCAGGTGGGTGTACTCCGGATGTACCCCAAAATCCTACGACCCAACTCTCCGAGGAAGTCTAGCCCCCAAGCGAGAGAGGGAATGGGACCATGGTGGTCACGGTAACACCGGCAAGCCCGATGCCGCCCGGCGTACGTGATCGCTACCATGCCGACAGGAAAGGTTGCAACCTTGTATGCAATGCACATTCATGACAGGTAATATATATCACAGAAGGAAGACAACAAAGTAGGTTGCCTCCGGACAGTCATAGGATTGCACATTGACAGATAAACAAGCAGGACACGATAAGACAGGAAATTTCACTTGAAAGGCATATAGAGTTATATGGAAATTAAACGGGCAGCCATGTAACACATGTAAAACAGGCCATATAACTCATTAAAAAGTCCACGCAATCAAGTGATAAGATTATTCAACATGCAATGATATCAACATGGGTTCGGATGCAAGAAAAGCTTAATTGTCAACATGCAATGATATCAACATGGGTTCGGATGCAAGAAAAGCTTAATTGTCAACATGCAATGGTCAAGATCACTTTTGATGTTATAAAACCTTTACTGGCAGCCCACTAAGCCTATGATTCCAACACAATATCCAAATAATCAACACTTATTAAGACTACCCAGTCGTTAGGGCTTCCATTTCTAGTATATTCGTGCAATTTGAGCCTCAACCCAACTCAATGTCAATCTCAAACCATACATCATTTAATTCAACATCCTCAAATGATCAAAACAGTCCACACAACATCCCAACACCACATTTCCACACAATTAGTACCATAAGAGAGGTTACAACAATTTTCCAAGCATATGGCTAAATAAAACCTTTACTGCAATAGGCTGTTTTCTCACAATCAATAGGATAATCAAACAATCTCCAAATTCAGTAAATAAGATTTCAAATTAAAGCTTAAGAAGTTAAATAAAATAAGAAACAAACCTTGCATCAATTGGAGTTCATAATCATTAGTTATAGCCAAAACAGTTAGGTAGCACAAACCTGTCCAGATTTGTACACTTTTCAGAAATTGACGTTTTTGAGGTCCTTAGAGTCAGTTTTAGCTTTGGTCCATTTCTGACAAAATTGTCCAGAAATGAAAAATCAAGCAGCACACCAAATGTCACGCGTTTTTAACGACATTTACTAAGTCAGATATGGTTCGTTCCACAAGGTCAGTGCATCTGCCAAAACCTGATTCATTTTTCCAGATTTCCAGATTTGGTCACATTTAATGATTTGCCATTTTGAGGACCTTAGGGTCAAAATTATCTTCGGCCTAATTCTGGGAAAAATGTCCAAAACTGTCCAAACTAGTCACCCACCAATTTTCAAGCATTTTTAACATCATTTTCTTAGCTAAACTTACCTCGAACGGACTGGTCAGAGAGCTGTCATCCATTTCGACTTCACCTAGCATCATTTTCAAGCCAAGATCTTGCCATGCATGGTTGTTTAAGCTTATGAACAACCATATATATCAAGTACATAAGCAAATACACACATTCATGAGCATGCATGTGAAATTTTGAAGAGTTTTCAAAAGATTTTAAACCTCACCTTAGCAATCAACCACAAAATGCTCAAGACCCTTGTTGAAGCTCAAATCTTCTCATTTCCTTTGCTTAGCCGAGAACCTCACTAGTTTTTCTCTATTTTTCCTAGCTTAATGATCAATCTCTTAGTGCATGCATGTAGTTAGAACTTGAAGAAAAGAAATGGATGCTTAATAACTCACCTAGGCCGAAAATGAAGCCTCAATGCACATGCATGAGTGATTTCGAACTCTAGCTTGCTCGGTTGTAGTTCCTTGCTTGTAGCATGCAAAACTTAGCTATGGTGTGAAGAGGAGAAGTTGAGAAGATGGTGAATTCAGCCAAGGCCGAGAATGAGAGAGAAAGGAGAGATGAGGAGAGAAATGAGTGAAAAGAAATGAAGAAAATGACAAGCAAGGAAGCCTTTTGCATCTTCAAGGAGAATGTCGGCCTTGGGCTTCAAAATTCTGCATTTTGTGTCTTCAATGTGCTATTTTGAAATTGCTAGGATGGGCAAGGTGTTGTGGTCAAGAATGGTGAGGAGATTGAGTGAATTTTGAGCAATTTTTTAATGCTTTGAGTCATAAATTGTCTTGGCATGCAATAGAATAAAAAAAATTTGTTCAAACCTTGTGCAAAGCCATGGTTTGGTCGGCCAAGGCTAATAAAATGGCTGAATTTGTGTCATCTTTTCGGTGTTAATTGTTGTGTATTGAAAATGCAAAAAGAACAAAGAATAAAGAATAAGGAATGTCTAGTGTTTGGAGCCTTTTTTGTCTTCTAGTGAATGGAATTTGGATTATTATATTGTTAGTGGATTTTGTAGGATTGTTTAATAGTCTAGTGCTTCGTGAAAGATGCTTTCTTGATGAGCGTGAAGGCACGCGGTCCTAGGGCTAGGGCACGTACTACGAGGTAGGATACGAACTACGAGATGGACGCACGTTTTTCAAGTAAATGCACGCAATCCCAAACGAATGCACGTAGTTCAATGCATGGAACATAAAATGAACACAATTCTTAAACCTAGGTCATAACACGCAAATCTAGGTTAGGGCAGACGAAGCTAGGTTTTGCACGCAAATCGGGGTCGGGCCTCACATCCTCCCCTCTTTCAAAGAATTTCGTCCCGAAATTCAATATTACCTTGAAATAAAGCTGGATACTGTTGCTCCATCTGGTCTCGCCTTTCCCACGTTGCTTCTTCGACTCCATGATGATCCCACAGCACCTTCACCATAGGTATAGTTCTGTTGCGCAACTCCCGATCCTGCTGGTCTAGGATCCGAATGGGCTTTTCCTCGCAGGACAAGTTCTCCCGAAGCTGCAACGACTCTGGCTCCAAGATATGCGACGGGTCAGGATGGTATTTTCGCAGCGTCGAAACATGAAAGACGTCGTGAATATTGGAGAGGTTCTGGGGTAGCGCTAGGCGATATGCCAACTTGCCAACCTTCTCAACTATCTCAAATGGTCCCACAAATCTCGGGCTCAACTTTCCACCCTTGCCATGTCTAATCAGTCCCCTCCGGGGTGATATCTTCAAGAACACCTTGTCGCCAACCTCAAACTCGAGACTCCGTCTCTGTCGGTCTGCATAACTCTTTCTGCCTACTCTGGGCGGTAAGCATCCGTTTCCGGATGAGGTGGATGTTATCAACAGTATTCATCAGTTCAGGTAAAAGGGTTAGGTCAAAAGTATTCGTCTCACCTACTTCGTCCTAGTAGACTGGGGATTGACACTTACGTCCATACAGCGCCTCAAACGGGGCCATCCCGATAGTGGCATGATAACTATTATTGTAGGCGAACTCCGCTAGAGATAGATATTTCTCTCAACCTTTCCCGAAGTCTAACACACATGCCCTCAGCATATCCTCGAAAATCTGAATGGTTCTCTCCGATTGACCGTCCATTTGAGGGTGATAAGCCGTGCTAAAACTCAATTTCGTCCCCAAAGCTTCCTGCAATCTCTTTCAAAATCAGGAAGTAAAATGAGGATCCCTATCCGACATAATACTCACAAGCATCCCGTGCAGTCTTACAATCTCCGTCACATATATATCTCCCAATTTCTCAGGACTATCCTCCTTGTTCATCGGTAAGAAGTGCGCCGACTTAGTCAATCTATCCACTATAACCCAAACGGCGTCATGACTCTTTCGTGATCTAGGCAGGTCCATAACAAAATCCATAGTGATATGTTCCCATTTCCATTGAGGAATCTCCAACGGCTGAAGTAAACCTGCGGGTCGTTGATGTTCTACTTTGACTCTCTGGCAAGTCAAACACCGTGCTACAAACTCCGCAATTTCTCTTTTCATGTTATTCCACCAATAGTGTTTCTTTAAATCCCGATACATCTTTGTTCCGCCGGGGTGAATAGTATATCTTGAATTATGTGCTTCCTCAAGAATCTTCTTTTTCAGCTCTGGCTCACTGGGAACACAAATCCGGTTCCTAAACCTCCAAACACCATCATCATGAAACTTGAAATCTGCGTTACTTTCCTTAATCTTCTGAAATTGTTGGTCCTTCCATTGAGCCTCTCGTAACTCAGACAATAACGTCGATTGAACTTGGGTAGTGGCAAAAAGTAACCCCTTCTGAGTCAATTGTGGTTTCCATAGAAACACTTCCTCCAACAACTCCTGCACCTTGACTTCCGGTTTCGCCATGCTTGCTTTTCTGCTTAAGGCATCTGCAACTACGTTCGCCTTACCGGGCACATAATTAATTGAGCAGTTATAATCGTCCAAAAGCTCCATTCACCGCCTTTGCCTCATATTCAACTCCTTTTGAGAGAACAAGTATTTCAAGCTCTTATGATCAGTAAATACTTCAAACTTGTTACCCCACAGATAATGCCTCCATTTCTTGAGTGCAAACACAATAGCTGCTAACTCCAAATCATGTGTCAGGTAATTCATCTCATACGGCTTTGGTTTCCTAGAAGCATATGCAATAAATCTTCCATTTTGCATCAATACACATCCCAATCCTTCTTTCGAAGCATCGCTATAGATTACGAAACCTTGACTCCCTTCAGGCAATGCAAGAACTGGTGCAGTAGTCAATCTCTTCTTCAACTCTTGGAAGCTGTTCTCACACTTATCATCCCACACGAACTTGGTTTTCTTTTGAGTGAGCTTTGTAAGCGATCCTGCAATCTTAGAGAAGTCCTTCACGAACCTCCTATAATAGCCGGCTAGACCAAGAAAACTACGAACTTCCGTAA
The DNA here is from genome assembly GCA_037974665.1 of Ehretia macrophylla. Taxonomy (NCBI): domain Eukaryota; kingdom Viridiplantae; phylum Streptophyta; class Magnoliopsida; order Boraginales; family Ehretiaceae; genus Ehretia; species Ehretia macrophylla. The sequence goes on along the minus strand of CM075764.1, from coordinate 15,123,114 downwards.
TATTTTCCGACTTCTTCCAAGACATCACTACATCGATCTTTGCTGGATCTACCGCTATTCCCTCTTGGGATATGATATGCCCCAAAAATGCAATCTGCTGCAGCCAAAATTCGCACTTGCTAAACTTTGCATAAAATTGGTGCTCTCGAAGTTTCTACAGTACCAACCGCAGATGTTGCTCATGCTCCGCCTCCGATTTTGAGTATACCAAAATATCATCAATGAAGATCACCAAAAATTGGTCCAAGTAGGGTTGAAACACCCTATGCATCAAATCCATAAAAGCTGCAGGGGCATTAGTTAGTCCAAAAGGCATCACCACATATTCATAGTGCCCATATCTCGTCCTGAAAGCCGTTTTAGGCACATCTTCCTTCTTGATCCGCAACTGATAATACCCTTGTCTCAAGTCGAGTTTCGAATACACTTTGGCTCCTTGCAGTTGATCAAATAACTCGTCAATCAAGGGAAGTGGGTATTTATTCTTGACAGTCACTTGGTTCAAACCTCGATAGTCAATGCATAGTCTCAACGTTCCGTCTTTCTTCTTAACAAATAAAATTGGCGCACCCCACGGTGAAGAGCTCGGTTGTACAAATCCCTTCTTCAGCAATCCTTGCAATTGGTCCTTCAATTCTTGTAGCTCGGTCGGTGCCATGCGATAGGGAGCTTTTGATATCGGCTGGGTGCCAGGCAGCAACTCTATAACAAACTCGATCTCCCGATTTGGGGGTAAACAGGGTAATTCTTCTGGGAACACATCTGCATAGTCTTTGATCACTGGCATTTCCTCCAATTTAGCTTTATCCGACGGCTTATTGATAAGGTAAGCCAAGTATCTGTTGCACCCTTTCCTCAAGGACTTCACTGCCTTTGTAGATGAAATGATAGAACTCCCGGTGAAATCTCTTCGGCCCAAAATCTCCAGTATCGGGTGATCAGGTACCCGAAAGGTTATAATCTTTGCCCGGCAATCCAGTTGGACATGATGTTTTGCCAGCCAGTCCATCCCTAAAATGACCTCATAGTCTCAAAAAGGTAATACAATAAGATTGGCTGAGAATTCCCCATCCTTAATTTGGATTTTACATGCCTTACAAGCTGAATTAGTTACAAGTTTAGAACCCATTGGGGTACCAACTTCTACTTCATATGGCAAACATACACCTTTCAATTTCACACGTTCCACACATAAGGGAGTAATAAATGAATGAGTAGCACCCGGATCAATTAACACCTTAACAGGTTGATTCAGTATGAAGAATATACCTTCAACAACAGCGGTCTCATCTGGAATCTCCTCGCACTCAATAGCATAGGCTCGAGCCTGGACCCTAGGAACTGGAGTCTTGCCTCTACCGGCTGGTTTACCCTGATTCTGCCCTGCCTGACGTTTAGGGCAATCTTTGATCTGGTGTTGATCACTGCCGCACCTCATACATCATCCCAACTTCCTCCAACACAGGGCCTCGGTATGCCCCTTCCTGTCACAATATGGACAGCTGACGAACTGAGTAGCAGGTGAACTACCTGTGGATCCGCGGGCGGAAGAGGCTGATGACGCTTTCGTCGGGCCACGGTTATTCCCTGGTCTGTTCTGGCTCTGGCCCTGATTACGACCCTGACTCTGGAATTTCCTCTGCTGACCTGGAGGCTGGTATGGTTTCTTGTTTGGTTGACTCGAACTGGCTCCATCTAGTTTCCTCTTCTTAACTCGAGAGGCAGCAGCAAAGAGAGCAGAATAAGTATCGAAGTCATGAGAAGCTAACTGGTCCTGAATCTCTGGCCTCAAACCAACAGTAAATTTCCACATTTTTGCCTCCGGAGTACAAACCATATATTGAGCATAACGGGACAGTCGATCAAAACGTGCCTCGTACTGGGCCACCGTCATATTACCCTGGGTCAAGTGCATAAACTCCTCGATCCGCCTCTGCCTGGAAACTGCAGGTACATATTTTTCCTTAAATGCCTTAACAAAATTACTCCACAGGCGAGGTGTCTGATCAGTCTCCCATAGTGCCTCTACAGTGTGCCACCAATGCTCGGCATCCCCGTGCAACAGAAATACACCAAACTCCAACTTCTCTTCATCTGTATAATCAAGTGGTCTAAAACTCTTCTCGCTCTCGGACAGCCAAGCCTCTGCTTTCTCATCATCAGCTTCCCCATAGAATTTAGACTGGCGAAAGTCAGGGAATTCCTTCATTTTGCTATGTCTCCCATGGTTACCCTCATTCCTGTTGTTGATGTTGTTGTTGGCTTCACGAGCATCCTAACGCTCCATCACATGTGATACGCGATCCATGGAATTTTCCATCATATTAAACATAGCTATACCGGGATTAGTCTGATAGGCATCCCCGGTCTCTTGAGGTTCACCGCTCCTATTAGTAGTACGGGTACTAGGGCCAGCCATCTATAGGCATAATTTATTGAAGATACAACAATAAAGAATCTAATGCATAAGATATGCAACATACTATAGGTACAATTCTAAAAACATTTAAGGTACGTAAGTCACTTAAGCACATAGAACATAGAAGGCACATTTAACACAATAACAACACATAAACAAGTCATTCAAATTATCTTAGGGCTCTACCCGCGGTCCGAGAGTTAGACCTGGCTTAAGCAATCTAAGCTCTGATACCATTCTTCTAAGGTGTCACGCCCCAACCCGGCCTATAAAGGTTAGACTAGGGTGTGATCTAAACATTCAAGTCCTTTCACATTCTTAATCATTCTAGGAGGTTTAGCACTTAACATTTTATTCTAGACTCTAGAATTTTTCAGAAATCCGGCAGCATAACGGCTGTAATTGGGCTCTTTGTTTTGAGCTAAATTTTCTAACAGCCTCAAAATTTACCATCTCAAATTCAATTCCAGCTAAGATTACTATTATTCCATCAATTGAATTTCCTATTGGTTAATTCGACGACCCGTTTGATTTATAACCTAACATGATACTATGTCTCGTTTGTCCATTTATCCTCGTTTCAAAATACACCTGTTGATCTTAGCTTATTAGTGAGTACCTGCTGAGATTGGATAAGTTCATTAACCTATTCCTTAACTAAGCATCATAACTTGTGATAGATACTAGCGGTAGTACAAGCAAAACGATCATAGTAGTGTCATGTCTAGTATCAGTCTACTTAAAATAAGTACAAACCAAAATTAGACCCCAAATTACAACGGGGGTCTTTTACATTAACGACAACAACAACATAAGATAAATAGTCTTGAAGGAGGACAAGGTACACAAGTAGTCACGTTCAACCAAAACAACAATAACACGCAATCACTCCAGGGGTTCATCATTAGGTACATTATCCTCAGGTTCCTGTACCTGTTCTTCTTCACCTGAGATGATAAAAGAGGGTGAGTCCTTATGAACTCAGCGAGGGGGAGCGAGAAATAAGTTTTGAAACTCATTTTCCGGTTAAACTTATGAAAACCCCTTTCTCAACATGAATACAACAGATATACAAGTACAGAAATACAAGTACAGAAATAGGAATTCCAGTCTTTCCTCCCCGAGGTTCTGTAGGACCCAAGCGGGAGTACTTATACACATAATAAAAAGGATACGGTGAGCTTTTGCTCTCAGATCAGATCCAGGATCAGTTGTTGCGGCCGACTTCAAATCATCCCCCAAACACACCAGGTGGGTGTACTCCGAATGTACCCCAAAATCCTACGACCCAACTCTTCAAGGATGTCTAGTCCCCAAGCGAGAGAGGGAATAGGACCATGGTGGTCACGGTAACACCGGTAAGCCCGATGCCGCCCGGCGTACGTGATCGCTACCATGCCGACAGGAAAGGTTGCAACCTTGTATGCAATGCACATTCATGACAGGTAATATATATCACAGAAGGAAGACAACAAAGTAGGTTGCCTCCGGACAGTCATAGGATTGCACATTGACAGATAAACAAGCAGGACACGATAAGACAGGAAATTTCACTTGAAAGGCATATAGAGTTATATGGAAATTAAACGGGCAGCCATGTAACACATGTAAAACAGGCCATATAACTCATTAAAAAGTCCACGCAATCAAGTGATAAGATTATTCAACATGCAATGATATCAACATGGGTTCGGATGCAAGAAAAGCTTAATTGTCAACATGCAATGGTCAAGATCACTTTTGAAGTTATAAAACATTTACGGGCAGCCCACTAAGCCTATGATTCCAACACAATATCCAAATAATCAACACTTATTAAGACTACCTAGTCGTTAGGGCTTCCATTTCAAGTATATTCGTGCAATTTGAGCCTCGACCCAACTCAATGTCAATCTCAAACCATACATCATTTAATTCAACATCCTCAAACGTTCAAAACAGTCCACACAACATCCCAACACCACATTTCCACACAATTAGTACCACAAGAGAGGTTACAACAATTTTCCAAGCATATGGCTAAATAAAACCTTTACTGCAATAGGCTGTTTTCTCACAATCAATAGGATAATCAAACAATCTCCAAATTCAGTAAATAAGATGTCAAATTAAAGCTTAATAAGTTAACTAAAATCAGAAACAAACCTTTCATCAATTGGAGTTCAGAATCATTAGTTATAGCCAAAACAGTGAGGTAGCACAAAACTGTCCAGATTTGTACATTTTTCAGAAATTGACGTTTTTGAGATCTTTGATTCAGTTTTAGCTTTGGTCCATTTCTGACACAATTGTCCAGAACTGAAAAATCTAGCAGCATACCAAATTTCATACGTTTTGGACAAAATTTACTAAGTCAAATATGGTTCGTTCCACAAGGTCAGTGCATCTGCTAAAACCTGATTCATTTTTCCAGATTTCCAGATTTGGTCACATTTTATTGATTTGCCGTTTTGAGGATCTTAGGTTCAAAATTAGCTTCGGCCTATTTCTGGGACAAATGTCCAAAACTGTCCAAACTAGTCAACCACCAACTTTCAATTATTTTTAACATTATTTGCTTAGCTAAAATTACCTCGAACAGACTGGTCAGAGAGTTGTCATCCATTTCGACTTCACCTAGCATCATTTTCAAGCCAAGATCTTGCCATGCATGGTTGTTTAAGGTTATGAACGACCATATATCTCAATTACAGAAGCAAATACACACATTCATGAGCATGCATGTGAAATTTTGAAGGGTTTTCAAAAGGTTTTAACCCTCACCTTAGCAATCAACCACAAAATGCTCAAGACCCTTGTTGAAGCTCAAATCTTCTCCTTTCCTTTGCTTAGCTAAGAACCTCACTAGTTTTTCTCTATTTTTCCTAGCTTAATGATCAATCTCTTAGTGCATGCATGTAGTTAGAACTTGAAGAAAAGAAATGGATGCTTAATAACTCACCTAGGCCGAAAATGAAGCTTCAATGCACATGCATGAGTGATTTCGAACTCTAGCTTGCTCGGTTGTAGTTCCTTGCTTTTAGCTTGCAAAACTTAGATATGGTGTGAGGAGGAGAAGTTGAGAAGATGGTGAATTCAGCCAAGGCTGAAAATGAGAGAGAAAGGAGAGATGAGGAGAGAAATGAGTGAAAAGAAATGAAGAAAATTACAAGCAAGGAAGCCTTTTGCATCTTCAAGGAGAATGTCAGCCTTGGCCTACAAAATTTTGCATTTTGTGTCTCCAATGTGCTATTTTGAAATTTCTAGGATGGGCAAGGTGTTGTGGTCGAGAATGGTGAGGAGATTGAGTGAATTTTGAGCAATTTTTTAATGCTTTGAGTCATAAATTGTCTTGGCTTGCAATAGAATAAAAAACATTTGCTCCAACCTTGTGCAAAACCATGGTATGGTCGGCCAAGGCTAATGAAATGGCTGAATTCTTGTCATCTTTTGGGTGTTAATTATTGTGTGTTGAAAATGCAAAAAGAACAAAGAATAAAGAATAAGGAATGTCTAGTGTTTGGTGCCTTTTTTGTCTTCTAGTGAATGGAATTTGGATTATTATATTGTTAGTGGATTTTGTAGGATTGTTTAATAGTCTAGTGCTTCGTAAAAGATGCTTTCTTGATGAGCGTGAAGGCACGCTTTCCTAGGTCTAGGGCACGCACTACGAGGTAGGACACAAATTACGAGACGGACGCACGTTTTTCGAGTAAATGCACGCAATCCCAAACAAATGCACGTAATTCAATGCATGGCACATAAAATGAACACAATTCTTAAACCTAGGTCATAGCACGCAAATCTAGGTTAGGGCACATGAAGCTAGGTTTTGCACGCAAATCGGGGTCAAGCCTCACATGGGTAGCCTCGGGTTGCTTGTGTTGGTTGCTCTAGCTCCGTGTCCTATTCCCTTTCTCGTTTGGGTTGCCGCCCAGGGAGTTTTGGGTCGTAGAATTGACAGAGTATGTCCGGAGTACTCTAAACGAAAGATATAAGGTGGGTGAGCTGGCGCGTCATCGTTAAAGTCATCGAAATCTTGATCGGTACATTGCTCGTATGAGTGAACCATAACCTTCAGAGTGTGGTATAGCTTTGAATGGTTGTGTTAATGCTTTTATTAAGTATTTATTGTATTGATTGTCTATATTGAATGCTTACTTGTCAGTTATATTGCTTAACCGCCTTATTTGCATTGCATGACTTTCTTTCTCTCCATCTTGATATCTGTCTCGCCCTCACTGAGTATACGTGTTGAGTATACTCACTCCTCACCACCACATTTCAGGAAATGCCTTGTTGGCTGGAAAGTTCGTGGTTACGTGAAAGATCATGCTTGAAGAGTTGTCTTGCGTGCTATGTGGCTTGAGTTGTCAAAGATGCAAAGATGTATATTTTCATGTAATGAATGTGTTTAATGTTAAAAGGAATGTAATTTAAGTTTTACTAGATTAATGAAGTGGTTTGATAAGCTAATTTATGTATACAGTTAGTATAGTTTAACTTCAATGCATGTTTGTAATGTCCAAAGGAAAAGAGTTAGAATGGTATGATAGTCTATTTTATTCAATAAGTTAGTTTAGTTTAGTTGCCAAGCATGAATGTACTTGTCAAAGATAAGAAGAGATAGGTTAGCATTTAAACTGGAAATGTATATTTACTTGTGTTCGCTTGTTGAGAAACAAGGCTCGGATGGCCTTGAGGTGTTTGTATGGTTGGACACGGTGCTGGTCCACTTATATGCTATTGCAGGTTTTACATTTTGCCTAGAAACAGAGGAGACTCTGTCCGTCTTTCCCTAAAAATTTTGCCTGGGTTTGGAATTGGGTTGTGAATAGATTGATTGATAGAACTCCCGGTCTTGAGAGGGATCGGGGTGTTACAGTAATCACTATAGTAACACGCTACAGTAACATGCTACAGTCCCATCGTTACAATAATCGCTACAATATGCCTTTTTTTTTATTTTACTACAGTAACAGTATGAAAAAAAATATATATATATATCAACCATATCATGTAGGCAACGTATAATCTAGTATCAAATACGTAAAATAAACACACTAAATGAGATGACTCTGATACCACTACAAGAAATCTGTGAGACTATCTCTTGGAATTCTACCAGGATCAACTCGTTATACATAATAATTGACAATTTTAAATCAGGGAATTAGGATTACCTCTTCGAACGATTCGTGGTAGTGTTATGGAATTGCCCAACGGAAGCGTCTAGCTCTTCCTACTTCTTACGCGAATAACGATGAAAAAGGAGGAGGCTATAATTTTTAGAGAGAGGGTTTTTTTTTCTTTCTCTTGTTCCTACGTTTTCAGAAAAACGATATATGTCAATCTTCCTACTTTGAAAACCCTACATGGCCCTTCTTATAAAGACCATATGGGCTAGGCTCTTCAATAGGCCAACTCCCAAAATAGTTTTAAAAAAAACCCAATCTTTAATGTGGGTTTCCATAAAGCCCACAACGATTCAAATTAAATCACTATTTAATTTAAATCAATCAGCCTAGAATTTAACTGATGAATCATAAATCTAGTGCTAGCTAGAAATTGTCAAATAATTAAATCCACGACCTAATAATAATAATTAGATAATATTAATCACAAATAATATTTAATTCTCAATTAAATATTGATTATAATTTGGTCGTCTCTCCAATTAAATCACTTATTCTTTTGCGTTACTCCATAGGTTCAAACTTAAGCCGGTAGCATAAAGACTATCCTTACACTAATCGAAGATACCATCTAGCAATGGTTCCCGACGACCGAATAAGCTGAATAGGTGCAAGGCAACATTCAACAAAACTCGCTACAATGGTGAATTCCCTATGACCCTCTGTGTTCCGAAATAACCCTAGAGACATGGTTAACTGTCAAATCCCTAATTTAGTTACTTCATGTCAAATTTTAATCCTGTCACGATACATCATGACTTACCCTCGTGACTCATCACGAGATGTGCTTTGGCCAAAGACTTTCTGAATTGAAATTAAGCGAAACACCATTCTCCAAATACCCGGAGCAGTCAATCCCATCTTGACTCATACATTGACTTCTCCGGCACTTGCCCATACCCAGTAACCTTCTGTTACCAGATTAAAAATCTAGATAGTCCGGCATCTAAGCATGAGGTGTAATCCGTAAGTCGCCATGGCAGTCTCAGGTTAGAGGGAACATGTCTACCACATGTACCGCGAGCTATCCTTAGACAGTAGGGTACATACCATAGGACGCTCGTAGAAAGAGTCATGTTCAATGAACATGTCTCCACATGTCACCTGTTTATCGTACTGGTGTCCCAACACCCCTTGGTCATGAGGATAACCAACCAATGCAACAAACAATAACCTATACTCGATGAAATTGACGTCCAAATACCAATTTCATCATTCGGTAACGAACAAAGTTTAAGAATGAGCAAAATCAACCCTCATTCATATGATTCCATAAAGTTATTCTAAGGACTACATCATGATCAATCAAAGGTAAAAGAAGATGGACGATATGATGTAATGGCCAAATATTATTAATAGAACAATAATCCATATACAAATTAATTTGCCAGCTATACTCGATGACTGAATTTAGGACACACTTCCTAACATACTCCATATGTCTGCTCCGACTACGAAGCGGTGGAGAAGAGTTCCGAGGTACACTTGTTGCTTCGACTTCATTCATACACTTGTCAGCTCAGTTAGTGAAGGCAAGGTGTGAAACGTTGTCTCCACTACTCGTGAAAGGGAAGATTCTCGGTCAGTATAAGGAATGTTTCTCAAGCTCAGGTACGGGCAACTCAGTCACATGTGCTCGACTTAATATGCATCCACAGAACTGCTAAATCTCTTGTGAGACTCTAGTTTCGATCAATCATGTCAGCCTTCATCACTACAGCGACCCGACTGAACGAATGTGATGAGGCGATATGTGTAGCGGGGAGCTTTCGATAGTAAAACCTGTCAAGTTCAGTCCCTTCTTCTCGATCCTATTTTGATCTACGACCATCCTTGGTATCCTTTGTGGATATCCCACATGAAATTCTCAATGAGGGTTCCAAACCTCCTCTATCCCATGTTGAGATTTTAAAAAGAAGGTGGGCTTCGACACAAACTCAACTTCTTCGATTAGGCTACCACCCGAGGCCAGGCCGATCAAAGCTATCCTTGGGTTCGATCCAACTACACATTTCCCTTCCTCCGTGAATTCAATATCTGCCTCGCCTGTGAATCCTTATCCCTATTAAGCTGCTTTAGGCTACGTCGTACAAGTGCGAAAAGCATAGATGGGGAAGGTGAGAAAAGATTTTTCTTTTTGAGATATCGGAATCGCGAAGTTTGACTATCTTCTTAAGTTAGATAAGAACTGATTGAGACCATGGATGCAACAGAAGGTGTAGCAAATGAAGAAAGCTATTTTGATAGTGAAGAAAGTATGGAAGAAGCAGATTAAGAATAGATATTTTGCTTTCTTATATATTACGCTTTTGATATGTGAGGGAATGGTTTCTTGCAAGAAGAAGGGCTTTGCCTTTGCTAGTGCAATCGTATAATAAGATCTAGAATCTGACTCTATCAATAAGTTTTGAATTGAGAGATGATATGAATTCCATTTTAAAATAAATCTTCCTAAATAGGAACTGAACTGAGAGTAGAGGAATAAGACAACGTTAATGGACTTAGGGGCGTAGCGAGCAGCAAATCCTTTAACAGCAGGAAATCACACACATTGGAAAATTCATACCCTAGCTAAGATAAGCGGGGAGATAAGGAAGTAACTGATTTTATTTCACTAGTCTCAGTCTCAGGGACAAATGCGCAGAAGGACTAGATATTTCATAAGAGATGACAGTATGAATCTCTCCTATTGAATAAGCCAATGACCATCGAAAGGTAATATTTTCTGTTGGGATATTATTCGCTGTTCATGTATTAGCCCTTGTCCGCGAGAAGATGGCTCATGGCTTGCATGTACAAGATTGTAATGAAATTACAACTTCACTGCTGTTCGCGCCGATCCTAAGCAACGTGTCGGCCGAGAGGGAACTCGGTAAAGCGGATTCACTATCATATATACTATCTATATGGGGTGGCTCACTTTTATTCAATTTTGAATTATTTCCTAAAACCTGAGTAGGGTCAAAGAAACTAGCGGACCGATTACTAAATAGATACAAGTCAAAATTCGGACATCACCACAGAACGAACATCCCTCATTCCTTAAAATTATGAAAACTAAGAAAATCTTGTAATGCTATTTTATCTACCTAGCCATTACACTCGTGAAAAGAACAGCTAGAGCGGTTGTACCAATTAACAATGCCATTCTATGATTTGTATTTAGGAAGACCTGGAGAAGCTGAACAACTTTCCACGGGCTCTTCAGTTATCCCACTCACACTATCCAATCCGAACTCACTCTTAAATTTTATCACTTAGGTGGGTTAGTGTCCCGCTCTCTCTTGTCGGTAAGTATATCTGCTTGGGGCATGATATACAATTTTTCAAGTACTTCCTTTATACTTCCTAGGAAAGAAGTCGTCTTGGTATTGGATCCACTATTCTCTTGTTATTTTTAGGGGGTACAAATTAATTCGGAATGAGCCCACCGATGGATATTCAATTTAGCTAGTTTTGCGTATATCGTTGGAGCTCGTACATGAATGAAAGAGGGTCATCCCTCTTTCGTACAAGTATGCTCATTCTTCCTTTGATGACTCCCAGTAAAGAAAGCCTAAATTTGGCGATGTGGATTGAAAGGAAGTTGGGGATAGACATAGATCATTTCGCTTATCCGGAGGTGTATAAATCAAGCAATGGCTTTTGTATTTCTGATTTCTCGATCATTGGAAGCAATATTTACTGGCACAAGGATCTCCTCAGAGCAACCTCCACTCCGATAGAACCCGACAATGAGTTTACGAAGGCTTCGAGTAGTGTGGGATAGGCTAATCGCCAAACTGGAATAGGTTAATCGCAAGAATAAATGTACTAAAATACAAGGGACCAGCGAAAAACTTGGTCACTCCTTAATGGTTTGAGTCACAGTACGCTGACCCATCTCGTACAAAATAGGTACGGGTAGAATCCAACTTTCGGATTGATTGGCACACTCTGAACATCCGCAAGAAACAAAAATTGGTCAGGCTTGGGATTAATCAGGGGACCAAGAGGATAGCTGTATATCACAGAGATGTCTAGGTGGATACTGATCCAATTGATATCATTGACTTGTCAGGCCTAGATCACATTGGAAAACAAATAATCAAATCACTAAGGAATCATATAAAAGGACTACCTCAACGAGAAATTATCTCAGAAGGAAAGAGAGATTGCCAAAAGAAACAAAGAGATACAGACTAGTGAAGACAAAACACTATTAGATAAAGAAGAAGAACCAACAGAGGTGACTAACCCTACATTAGATGAGATACCTAAGACAGACGAGGGAGGGATAGCCATAGGTCGCAGAGTATGCAAGCTATTATTAATTATGCTTATCTTTCTCTTTTTTATGTAGCGTAAATGCTACTACTTTTGATGCCTCGGCAGCCAAAAGGAAATGAGACTAGCTAAGCAACTTCCGATTGACTGCCTAGGAAATTCATTCATTCATTAGAAAGTTGGGTTTACCTTCTTCCTTAGTTGACTAGACTAATGTGATAGATAGGTAGACATTTCTCAAATGAAGGTCAGTCATTCGTCATCAATATATTGGTATAAAGGTCTTTGCCAGTCAGTTCCCTTCTCTTCCGAAAGCTAATCATAGGCCTAGAATAGAATGTAAGGCTTGTCGAGACAAACCTCTCACTTAACCTTTGAGCTAGGGAACTAGTTATTAATGATTTCTGTCTCACCGGAAGTACGAAAGCCTATTTGTTGCTTTTAATACGAGATCAGAATAAGCCTATAGAAAGGCACTTTCCTCTTCTTTGTAGAGTAGATTGTCAGTGGTACCGAAATAAAATGAAATGGAAAAGTTCCCCCTAAAGAACAAGGTTGGTTGTAAGTAGGGATGAGATCTAGAAGTTTGGGACTAATCATTTCAGTTGGAATGCCAAATCATTAGCGAATGGCACTGTCTTAAACTTAAAGAAGTACCATTGAGGTATTTGTAGAAGTAGGGTCAGGTTAGGGCTTCTTCTTTAGCACATAGCTGGGCTGAAGCTCAAACCAAACAACGACATGGGATGATTTCCTAAGCAATTGGTGCAGAGTTCCATCTATCCTTGCCTGAAGCTCTCTTCCTTGATAGTTTGGACCAAATCTAGAACAGAAGCTGGAATTAATGGCACTAGTCCTGATGTCTTGTGGGAACACCTACTACATTTCTTTATTACTATATCTGACCATGTCTTGTACCAAGGCTAAAATAGTACCGAGATGAACCAGAAGTAGGGGGAAAGACTCCTACTCAGCTCTTCATTGCTAGCTAGCGCAAACTAGCGGTTAAACGCTTTGTTTGTATGGCCTTTCCTTGCATTATATACCACCTTTCATTTTCATAGCCACACCCACAAGAACTTCCACTTATGTTTTCTTTCCTAAAGGTAGCCCTCCACTTCAAGCGATTACGCTCTTCACGGGTTGGATTTCCTTTTTTTTTCATCATCCGTAGAAAGTCTTGTCGCGAGCCAATTTGAGTGTAGAACATTGACAGGGAACCACGAGGAGAATTGCGCCCAAGGCTCGATCTACGACTGTCAAGCTTTCCTATTCGCATGCCTTAGGCGGGGGGGTCTCACCGCTCAATCTTTGTTTCTTCAGAACAAGGTTCGAAGAAATGTGGGAATAAAGGCAGCACTTCCTTAAGGTAGCCAAGCGAGCTTCACGGATTTCATAGTTTCATCGGGGTCGTCATGAGTTGAGTTAGCATGAAACGGGCCATCTTACAAAGCATATCTTCGGCTATAGGGGACAGTTGTCCATTTGACACATCTGTTATAGCTTAGTGCTTCTTTTGCTACTCCACAATGCTCTCTCCAAAACATATGTGAGTGAGAGAAGCCCACTTGCCCACACTTCTTTCCCCTTATCGCTAGGGGCCTCGCCTTTCAGCTACATTTGATTATGAAAAGGGGTAAAACCGCAGACTTTTAGTTCAGGAATTGACCTTTCTAAAAAAGTACACCCAAAAAGGGATCAAGTTGCACTACGTTCTTTCTCTCTTACGGACGCAGCAAACATTAGAAATGTACGAGTTTCTATTACAATATGCCCAATTCAAATTAATCTGTTATATTAGAAGTGGTAATAGCATTTAGCATAATTCCCATCAGGGCAGAAGCTAGGGCGATCACAAAAGCATTAGTTCTAGCCTTTGCTCTTGCTTCTTCTGTAAGCCCCAAGCTCCTTTGTTGGAAATCCTCGGTGATTTGGTTATGGACTGGATTCTTAGTGCATGTACATATGCTCCCATCAAGCACATCTAGCGATTGACACCCTTGATGCAGTATCACCTTCTTGAGGATTTTCACTTTCTTAGGTTGTAAGACTAGAGTGGGGTCAACTTCTAGGAAAATCTGCAGGACCATTTTCTAGATAGCAATGACACCTAACACGAAAGAAATGTTAAGCATGAGTTCGAGTGAGTTCTTGTTGTTTGAGTTCATGAGATATCTCACTCGAAAGTCAAGAAGGGACACTAGTCCTCTGTTTGGACCACTTAGCGAGAACATCAATCGTCTATGTGAGACCCCAGATTTCGTCTTTGCCTAGATTTGCATGATTTGACCTGTTTATATGTTAGATAAGTTATAATGTGTTAATTTTATGATTTATATTCCTATTACATGCTAAATGTTCATTCATGAAATTTTCATCAAAATCGGCATCAGAAATTTTATTGACGGTTTTTGTGAATAGTATTTTGATCACACGTCAGCTAAAATTTTTACAAGGGTGTGTTAAACGTTTTAAAACCTCGTCCTTGGATATTAATAGACTCGTGTCTGATTAAAATGGATTTTAAATCTGATTAGGAATTTTAAAGATTTTTATACCTTCTTTTGCGAAAACGGAGTTTTTAATCAAGTCGGGTATAGGTCTATACATGTGAAACATGTTGTCAACTAAAAATATGCTACTTAAAAATAGTCTATGTGTTAATTGCTTTCTTGTGAGAAAAATAGTCAAGAAACTAATTAAAAGACTAAAAATACTAAATTAAAAGACTAAGAAATTAACTTTGACTATTTTAATTTTGTTGACTTTAAGATTATAAGCATCAACACATGCTAAAAAGCTCACAAAACACACTCACAAACACACACAAGGCCGAGAGGTTGAGGAGATAAAAATAAAATAATTTCATAGGTTTTCAAAGCAAAATTCTCTTGAAAAACCTAGTTTTTGTCCAAAGCTTTGAAAACTGAGCTAGATTCCACTTGTTGGGCATGCATTGCAAGCATTGCTAGGCTTATTTCGGATCAAAGGTGAGAAAAAAATTCTAGATCTCAAAATATCATTTTTATGTAAATTCATATAATCGAATTTGTAGCCGTTGAAATGTTAAATTGTTGTTAGATTAATGCTCAGTGGATGCTAAGACCAATTATATGTGTTTATAGCTGTTTTGATCGGTAGTAGCATGCATTTCTATTTTTCGAGTATTAAAATTGAGTATTAGCTTCAATGTTGAATAATTGTTGTTGTGGTCGTTGGAATTGGTTGCTGTTAGCTTCTAAAAGTTTGTTAAATAAATGGTGGTAATGTTGTAATGCCAACATTTTGATTGTGATGTCGTGGTGAAAGTTCAGAAATTTCAGCCATGGTGCATTGAGGTTTTAGAGTTGTTGAGTTTATTTCAGATGGATTTTGGTTGGTTTTCGATGAGGTAAATGCAGATGCATGTGTGGGTGAGTGATAGGAAGTGGTTTGGAGGTTATCGGGTTAGTAGATTGTGAGTTATGAAGTTTGGAAGATTGTGTTGACTTTTCTTGAAATGTTGAATTGTTGTTTTGAATGTTGGGTAGTGTTTGGGTAGTGATTCTTAGATTGTTGTTGGTTGAGATCGGGGTTTAATGTTGCTTTAAATGCATGTTGAGTTGGATGGCCTACTTTGTCATCTAACCTAAATGTTTCATAACTGTATAGTTCTTGATTGTTAAATGTTGTTTATTTGGTTGTTGAAATATGGTTTAATAGATTATTGATTATGGATTGTGGAAAGTGAGAGTCAGGCAACCCTCGTTGTTGACTTCTCGAATTGAAATTGTTATTGTTCCTAAGAGTCGAGAGTCGGGCAACCCTCGTTGTTGGCTTCTCAAATTGAGTCTCATTGTTGTGAGCTTTGATAATGTTGTGCCACCTCAGGAGGCATCCTGGGTTGTTGGCACAGTTATCATGGCTAATCCCTATCTCGCATGGGCAGATAGGCCATGGGGTGTGGGTCTAGGTCAAGGTACCTCAGGGTTATGTCATTCGGTTTGGAGGAGTTGGTGAGCATTGAAAATGGTGTATGGAGCTTCATCAGCAAGAGTATAGTATCCTTATTATGTGTTTACTGTTATTGTATTGTTGCACTTATATTGTTGTTGATGTTTATTATGTGTTTACTACTCAAATAATGATTTTCAAGGAGTATAGTAAATACTGTTAAGAGATCTATCGAATCTTCACTGTGCTTGTTTTATATAAGCTCACTCTCAATTATTGCATGCATACAGGTGAAGTTGAACAAGATTTCGGGTACGTGCCTCAGGAAGCTGAGAATGTGCCATATGTGGATGAGTCCTATGTACCAGAGTCTTGTCCTTGATATCTAAGATGTAGTTCTCTTTTGTTATCTTGTATATGAAAACTAGTTGGTTGTATTTACTTAGAAGTTTATGATGTATAAGATGTTTTAAAGATAATGGGTTAAATATTACTAGCTTAGCAGTCTTGTTTTGGAACATGATTAAGTTGCTAGATCGGTTATAAGCTATTTTGGAAATGTATGTTATATAGCATATGTATGATGTTGGAACGGAGGTGTATGACCTATGGATACATTGGTAAAAGAATGTTTAATTTATATTATGGTTATGTTGTTTATTGTTGAATTGTTTGTGGAGTTGGTTGTATGTGTTGCAAAGAGGTTGGTTTAGAGCCTCGGTATCCAAGTTACAGTCGTCATACTGGCGAAATTCCGTTGCGTCCTGAATGATTGTAGAAGGAGTCGTGTTGGGGCATGACAACCTACTCCTAGGCACCCCGAGTATGCTTAAGGCACTCATTATATCCCCTAGTTGCCACCTCCAACCCTTCATTGGTAGTAAATAAGAATTCCTGCGTAACCATTGAATTCTCAAGTTAACACCTTGGTCCATATCCAGAAAAGTTTTGTCCCACTTGTTGGCATGCCACTGCATGTTGACGAAAGCAATTAACCATTGCATGTAAGCTCGTTTCCTAAAACTCTGTCTTCTCACATGAAATGGTAACATATGAATATCTCTTTCCATTGTATGAACTCCCCTAATTGTTTCCCTATCACTGCATTGAACCCCTAACCACAACTCATCCGCAAATTCATCAACATCAGTCGGTTCGGACCTCCACTTAGTTTCACTCAAGCTTCATCCTGGTCATGGATAGATCACCCAGGTTCGGGGCCATAAGCTGTGACAATTTCCCTATGAAGACTCACTTTCGCTACGGCTCTGGTAGGTTCCCTTAACCAAGCCACTGCCTATGAGTCGCCGGCTCATTCTTCAACAGGCACTGTGGAATGATCCCAAAAAGGATGAAAAAGGGCTTTCTATGGTTGTAAGGTGGCCTTCTCGTAAACATCCTTCACCACCTCAACCTTTGATCGACCCTAGCGATCTTCTATTATTGGAATCCCCACTTCCTCTTCTAGAACAGTGACAACCTTTTCTTCTTCACGTGAATAAGCCATTCTTGCAGCAAGAGCGCATTCTTCCTGTTCTTTTCTCAGGCATTCTCTGAATCAACAATTGAACTTCCTTGCCACGATGAATATGTCGATTCTCACCAATGGTGGTCCATCTAGCTTTTTCTCCTGCTCTAAAGCCTAATTGAGGCATTGAGCCTTTATTAGGATCACAAGGAAAGACCTAGACCGAGTGCTCTCTTGTTCTTGGTCGCCGCCCCTACCCCATGGTTCAAACCTTTGTGCGCAGCTCTTTCCCTGAGTCTACCCTAACCGAGCTGGATTTTAGCTCTTACCTTTCGAAGGAGACTTTCTCTTCGATTGGCTTTGTGTTCAGCTGACTTTACTACATATCATGCTACAAGCAAAAAGCACCTAAGCTTGCTTCTTTCCTTATTCCGTCAGGTTCAGCAGATCCAACTCTAGCTAGTTTGTTCGGAAGGTTTGAACCGTAGTCTCTCATATCCATCCCGGCTGCTCTCTTCCGTTCAATGATGATCTTCATTATATATTCAATTTAAGGATAAAGCTTTTTACGGGATGTTCCTTTCCTCGTAGAGTTCCTAGCCTGTCTACTAATTGGATAGCTTATGATCTATAGTCCTTTCTTTCCAAGAGGAAATCCTACTAGCTTAGCATTGTTGGGATTCAGGTTTCGCCTTAGACTTCAACTAAGCTTGGACAAACCTTCTTTCTTAAAGAGCTGGACATTTCACCTTGACATTGGGATATGTTCTAACTTCTAACTTCTCCGCTCCGAAATTGACTGGCCCTGACTGCCTCGACTTCATCTTTTAGCAAGCACTGACTGCCTTGACCTTTGCTTCCAACTGGCTTGCTTGCTTGCAACCCTTGGACAGCTACTGGATTCTCTCTCAGTAAAAGTAATTATTCCCACGAAATTGAAACTAAACTATTCATCTCTCTATCGGTCAAGTACCTTCAATCCTTGGCTTACAAATCGCTCTATTTTCTCTTTCCTTCATTTCTAGCCTATATCTAAAGTTCTCTACTATCACTTAGGCTCGAGACATGCCTCCTATCGTGTTTTCTTCCCTGCCTCCCTACAACACTTAAGAATCCAAATGTGACTCTCTCCTAACTAGCTTGCTACTCGGGAAGCTCCTCTGTTCTGAACTCCTTGCACTTAACTGCTTTGGCATAGGGGCCGGGGGGTTATAGGACTTATAAGGGGGTCTTGGGACCTTCCGAGTTTTTAGAGAAAAACCACACGGAATTTTGCGAGATTTTGAAACTTATCGTTTCAAAGCGGCAAAAACTCTTGTGAAATTCCTAAGGCAAAACCTCGAGACTTTTCACTTGTCTTCTACAAATCTGAGACATTACTTCTGTGACTATTTGACTTTTGCAAGTCCTTATCTCGAAAAAATATCCTTATAGTCTCTTCTATTTCAGTGTTTTTTCTAAAATCAAAAAAATTCACCAATAGCCAACTAATAGATTGAGTTATATAGTGCCACCCAGGTTTGGAACCCACTCTTTAGAAGTTCATGTGCATGTGTCATCACCTCATTGGTCGGAGTTCCAAAAAGAAGACAAATTTGATTATTTTTGTCTATAACACACTTTGATCCAAAAGAGCTACTGGTAACCGTCGAGATCCAAAGGCATGAAGGGAAAAAAACTGGACATCTCATATGTTTGGCAATCGAAGAATGATATAACAAAGAAATAAGCTTTTCATTTCTCTAGAACACTAAGCCCAACTCGAATACGATGCGGTAGGGTCCTCGTGACCCTGCTGGTGGTTGCCACTGCTTCGAACTTAAATACAGCCATCTCTGTCTTTTTACTTAAGGCATCCGCGACCTGGTCGGTCCGTCCAAGCTTATACTCTAGCACCATATCAATAAAACTTGGCAAGTTTGTCTTGCTGCCATCGTCCCTATTTTGGCATGAATTTCTTCAAGGTCAGGAAGTCACTCATCGCCACATTATCTATCGTGAATCGTGACCTGCCTCCACATTTTCAAGTAGTGCACTATTGTTGTCATCTCCTTCACTTGGACCGCGCCTCTCGTTCTCATTGAGCTTTCGGCTCTCAAATGCAATAGGGTTACCTTATTATACTATCACACTGTCTATGACATAGTCTGACGTATCCGTGTGTACTTCAAATGGCTAGTGTAATCTGGCAACTGCAATACGGGGTCATCAATCACTGCCTGCTTTAGGTCCTCAAAAGCGCTTTGACACTCTTTCGAAAAGTGCAGTGCCATGATCGGTCCGTACATCCTTCTATAGGAGGTTTTTGAGTTGAGCAGCCCTCTTCGAGTTACTTACGATTAATCTTCGGTAATATAGTTCACGAGCCCTAAAAACAATCTTAGCTCACTCACCTTGGTAGGAGGTGCTTGCCACTCCTCGATGGCTCTGATGCCCGTCCAATGCCCTAGGAAAAGGATATCTATTTGTCCAAATGAGCATTTCTCTTTCTTTACATATAGGTGATTCTTCCTTAACAGTCCATAGGTGGCTAATGTGGTCGTTTAACGAATGGCTATAGCCCACGATCAAAATATACCACAAGTCATCTAAGTACGGGTGGAATAGCTTATTGTGGAGGGTGCAAAATGTGGCAGGGGCATTGGTGAGTCCAAAAGGCATAACAAAAAAATTATCAAATGCCCCTTTGTTAGTAAGGTTGTTTGCTTGTCACACAGGTCGTCTTTGGCTCGTCTCCTTCCGTGATACGTACCTGATAGTAGCCTAACCCTTGATCCAACTTTGAGAAGTATCTCGCACTTATTGATTAGGGCGAAGAAGTCTGCAATCAAAGTGGATACTTGTTCTTGATGGTTAGGTTACCTTGTTGAGCGCCTGATAATCAATGAAAAGGCTCCCGCTTTTTCTGGAATAAAATAGGGGCTCCCCAAGCTTTTCCCCAGCAAGGTAGGGAAAAATTGCATGTTCAGCTGGAATATAAATAGGCTTCAATGAGTTCCTTAAATTCTTTCCTAAGCTCAACCGAGCCCCAAGACTAATAGATGCTAGTTGGGAAGGCCATCCACTAAACCCAGCCCCAGTCTAAATAAGTTAAGGGGCGCTCCAGGCCCCAACTCGATCTTGTGGTAGACTTCCCTCCTAGGGGGCACTTGGCAACAAATTCGTGGGGCATGATATGCCAAAAATCCTCAAGTACTTGCTGCACTTCCTGAGAAAGAAGTCGTATTGGTATTGGATTCGTTCCTCTGTTAGCATGAACATTATTTAGATTATATTTGTCTTCTTTATTCTTAAGAGAACCCCCCACTTGAACCATTCTTAAGACCGCCAAGCCCTCTCGAATGAGTTCTACTATAGAAGCTTTCAACGCAGACCCGGGGACAAATCTTTCACTCATTGCGAAGTGAAAACCTGTGACTAGATCGTCCTGAAGACGGATGCGACGGGAAGAAGTGGCATTTGGAAGTGTTGCTGACTTAACATTTAGGTTTTGATATAACAAAGCTTGCACTGTCTTTTCGACTTACGCGCACAGCGTGCCATTGGTAATGATTCTACTACGGTGACACAAATTTGCAAGTTGATCCTAAGTAATCGTTGTTGTTCATTGGATTCCAGAGGAACTACTTCCTTAGGATTGGGGAATTGCTGCGATTCTTCCTAAATAGCCTAGATTCTCCCATCAAGAGTCACTTTGAAAGTCTTACCTAAATGACTGAATATGATAAAGGCTATAAAACAACAAGCTGCTATCATTTCTTCATTATAGATTGAGATCTTCTTCGAACTTGATGCACAAATAGATAGAATAGTGGCAAATAACATCTTTATAGCCTGCATATTCGTGGAACTCAATCTTATTTAGAAAGCCTTATCTCTATCTTTCAACAACTGAACGGGAAGTGGTTTAGGAAAGGACTTTAGAATCGGATGCGCTCGCCCAGTGAGAAAGGCCCTGACCCTGCCAACCAAATCAAAATCAAAAAGAAAGAAGAGAACGAAAGGAGAAGAGAACTTCATATTTTGGTAACTCTGACGGAGTCATGTTTAACCTTGAATGCTATTAATAGATTCTACAGCAATAGTCCCTTGGACTCAGAAAGTAATAATGAAAATGGCTAACCCAATAGCAGATTCCGTAGCTACCACCGTTGGAACCAATGAAGCAAATAATTGACCCATCATATCATCCGAAGAAACGAAAAATACCAAAAAGTTCGAATTCATAGCTAATAACATTGATTCAATTGGCATTGACATAATAGGAATATTTCGTCTATTAAGGAGGATTCCTCGAATACTTGAAATAGAGATGATCATAGAAAATGTGAAATATTTGATAGGATCCGTTTCGGGAATGTAGAATGTAAGAGAAATTCAAATGTTGTAACTCCAGTACATCAGGAACCATTAGAAAAAGAAAGACTACCCGCCAAGAAATTGTATAACTTGGAGAAAGTATTCACTTTGTGTTCCCTGAGAAATAAGATCACAATAAATATCATGCAGAAGGCTCTCGTCTACAAAAAAATAGATGTGCGCTTACCTCTTAGAGATTGACTCCTGTTGGTAAGTTCACATCTTCAGTAGTATCTCTATAGACTCTCAAACGAATTGAGAGTTGCTCAATGATCTTTTCCTTAACAACATCTGTCACGCCCCAACCCGACGTATAAAGGTTAAACTAGGGTGTGATCTAAACATTCAAGTCCTTTCACATTCTTAATCATTCTAGGAGGTTTAACACTTAACGTTTTATTCTAGACTCCAAAATTTTCCGGAAATCCGGCAGCATAACGGCTGTAATTGGGCTCTTTGTTTTGACCTAAATTTTCTAACAGCCTCAAACTTTCAATTCAAGTTCATTCTCGACTAGAGTTTACTATTTTATCATCAATTGAATTGCTTATTGGTTATTTCGACGTCCCGTTTGATTTATAACCTTGCATGATACTATGTCTCGTTTGTCCATTTATCCTCATTTCAAAATGTACCTGTTGATCTTAGCTTATTAGCGAGTACCTGTTGAGATTGGATAAGTTCGTTTGCCTATTCCTTAGCTAAGCATCATAACCTATGATAGATACTAGCGATAATAAAAGCAAAAGTTCACAAGTAGTCACAATCAAGCAAAATAAGCAATGACAGGCATTCACTCCAGGGGTTCATCATTAGGCACACCGTCCTCAGGTTCCTGTACCTGTTCTTCTTCACTTGAGATGATAAAAGAGGATGAGTCCTTATGAACTCAGCGAGGGGGAACGAGAAATAAGTTTTGAAACTCATTTTTCGATTAAACTTATGAAATTCCCTTTCTCACACATGAATGTAACAGAAATACAAGTACAGAATAGGAATACCGATCTTTCCTCCCCGAGGTTCTCTAGGAACCAAGTGGGAGTACTTATACACATAATAAAAAGGATACGGTGAGCTTTTGCTCTCAGATCAAGTCAAGTAACAGGAGTTGCGGCCGACTTTAATTCATCCCCAAAACACGCCAGGTGGGTGTACTCCGGATGTACCCCGAAATCCTACAACCCAACTCTCCAAGGGTGAATACCAAGTGAGAGAAGGAATTGGATCATGGTAGTCACGGTAACACCGGCAAGCTCGATGCCGCCCGGCGGACGTGAAACGCTACCATGCCACACGAAAGGTTGCAACCTTGTATGCAATGCACATTTATAACATTTAACATATCACGTTAGGAAGACAGCAAAGTAGGTTGCCTCCGAACAGTTATAAGATCGCACGTTGTCAAGTAGTCAAACAAGGCACGATAAGACAAGTAATTTCACTTGAAAGGCATATAGAGTCATATGATCATCAAACATGCAGCCATGTAACACACGTAAAACAGGCTATATAACTCATTAAGAGGTCCACGCAATCAAGCGATAAGATTATTCAACGTGCAATGATATCAACATGGGTTCGGATGCAAGAAAAGCTTATTTGTCAACATGCAATGGTCAAGATCACTTTTGAAGTTATAAAATATTTACGGGCAGCCCACTAAGCATATGATTCCAACACAATATCCAATTGATCAACACCTATTAAGACTATTGAGTCATTAGGGTTCCCATTTCATGCTTAATCAAGTGATTAAAACCCTAAGTCTACTCAAGATCATTATCAAGTCTTGCATCATTTAATTCAACATCCTCAAGTGCTCACAACAGTCCACATAACATCCCAACACGACATTTCCACACAATTAGTGTCACAAGAGAGGTTACAACAATTTTCCAAGCATATGGCTAAATAAAACCTTTACTGCAATAGGCTGTTTTCTCACAATCAAATAGGATAATCAAATAATCTCCAAATTCAGTAAATAAGATTTCAAATTAAAGCTTAAGAAGTTAACTAAAATCAGAAACAAACCTTGCATCAATTGGAGTTTCGAATCATTAGTTATAGCCGAAACAGTGAGGTAGCACAAAACTGTCCAGATTTGTACACTTTTCAGACATTGACGTTTTTGAGGTCCTTAGAGTCAGTTTTAGCTTTGATCCATTTCTGACACAATTGTCCAGAACGGAAAAATCTAGCATCACGAAAAATTTCACTCATTTTGGACAATATTTACTAAGTAAAATATGGTTCATTCCACAAGGTCAGTGCATCTGCCAAAACCTAATTCATTTTTCCAGATTTCCAGATTTGGTTACATTTTAATGATTTTCCATTTTGAGGACCTTAGATTCAAAATTAGCTTCGGCATATTTCTGGGAAAAATGTTCAAAACTGTCCAAAATAGTCACCCGCCAATTTTAAAGCATTTTCAACATCATTTGCTTAGCTAAACTTACCTCGAACAGACTGGTCAGAGAGCTGTCATCCATTTCGACTTCACCTAGCATCATTTTCAAGCCAAGATCTTGCCATGCATGGTTGTTTAAGCTTATGAACGACCATATATCTCAAGTACAGAAGCAAATACACATATTTATGAGCATGCATGTGAGTTTTTAAAGAGTTTTCAAAAGATTTTAACCCTCACCTTTGCAATCAATCCAAAAATGCTCAAAACCTTGTTGAAGCTCAAATCTCTTCTTCTTCTTGCTTAGCCGAGATTCCAACTAGCTTTTCTCTATTTTTCCTAGCTTAGTGATCAATCTCTTAGCACATGCAGGAGGTTAGAACAAGAAGAAAAGAAATGGAAGCTTAAAAACTCACCAAGGCCGAAAATGGTGACTCAAAATGCTTGCATGTGTGTTTCTTGCATCCTAGCTTGCTTGGGTGAGTTTCTTTGCTTGTGGTTTGTCTTGATGCACCATAGGATGATGAAGATGAGCTAAGAGGTGGAGAGAACTCATCCAAAACCGAAATGGAGAGAGAGAGTGAGAGGGAGAGAGAGAAAATGTGAAGAAAGTGAGAGAAGTGAGAGAAAAATTAGGCTTTTGCAATTTTTTGAGCATGTGGTCAGCCTTGGGCATACAAATTCAGGCTTTTTTTGTCTTCAAGATGGAATTTTGAAATGTTAGCATGGGCATATGTGGTTTGGTCGAAAATGGTGTGAGAATTGAGGTGGTTTGAGCAATTTTTTATGCATTTGTGTCATAGTTTGTCTAAGCATGCATAGTTAATTGTATAATTGTTCAAACCTTGTGCAAAAACCATGGTATGGTCGGCCAAAGCATGTGCCAAATCTGAATTCTTGTCATCTTTTGAGTGTTAATTTGTTATGTGTTGAAAATGCAAAAAGAACAAAGAATAAAGAATAAGGAATGTCTAGTGTTTGGTGCATTTTTGTCCTCTAGTGAATTGAATTAGGATTATTATATTGATAGTGGACTTTGTAGGATTGTTTTAGGATTATTTTATAGTTTAGTGCTCCGTGTAGGATTCTTTATTGATTAGCGTTCGGGCACGCTTTTCTAAGTCTAGGGCACGCACTACGAGGTAGGACACGAACTACGAGACAAATGCACGTTTTTCAAGACTAAGGCACATACTTCAAGATAAGTGTACATATTCTAATGCTAACACACGCAACCCTAGGTGAATGAACGTAGATCAAAATAAGGCACGTAATTCAATGCAATGCACGTAATTCAAGACACGACTCTTAAACCTAGGTTAAAGCACGCGGGTCAAGGTTAATGCACACGAAACGAAGAGACACATGTAAATCGAGGTCTCGCACGTAAATTAAGGTCATGGCATGTTTATCTAGGTATCGTACGTATATCAAGGATTAGGGCACACAATTCTAGGTTAAGGCACATATAACGAGGCATGCACGAAAACTAAGATAGGGCACGTAATCCAGGGTCGGTCATATAATTTTAGGTCTAAGGTGCGCAAAACGAGGTAGAACACGTTATTCGGGGTCGGGCCTCACATCCTCCCCTCCTTAAAAGAATTTCGTCCCGAAATTCATTCTTACTTGTTAAGGTCATTTAGACGGATTCCGACCATTGTTATTTTCCAACTCCGGGTCGTCCTTTGCTCTGTGATTTCTTTTACCACAACGAATTCACTTCCTAGCTTTCTCCAATCATTTAATTCGGTATGACCCCTACATTTACAGTTCGTTCCTTTGAACAACTCTCTTTTATCCAATTGATCTTAAGGTCGAGTTCATTAACTAAGGTTAGAATCTCCATACATAGTCATCAAGGCTGCATCGGTATTCAGACTATATAACTATAACTCCAAAATCATGACTCATGTTGTATCAATATCGCATTCATACCTCAAAAGCAATATCACAATAATTCCATGATCCTAGGGTGACAGACGCTAATTTCAAAATGATAGGTCTATATCCGATTTACATATCCTATCAACTAGCTTCCAAAATTGTTAACACATAGGACATCAACAAGTCATGGATCATTTCCACAACATGACCCTATCTTTTAGAAGAACTCACCAAACAAATTGATCCATCTCAAGTCATCATCTATTGATAGTATCGTAGTCCTTATCTCGTAGGTATTAGATTAGCAAATCTTCTAATGACTAGTCTCCCGGTTACAGGCTCCTATTCATTAACATTCTTCCCCAGCTTCGTTAACCATCAAGCTCGTAATCAAGAAGAAAGACCGTTAAGATTCGTTAAACTCAAACTCTAAGGTTTATTAGGTACCACCAACAACTGCCATCGAAATTGCATAGGTAAACTAATCATGTTGCACTAGTTCAACTCTTACAAGTAAATTTCATCAACTTGCAATTCACAATTTATTTCCTTATTCTAATCTCTATCTTCAAGTCACGAAGCTGTAAAATTTCTTTTAATCTTATACAAAACTCCTTTGACGTATAGTTTCAACCTCAAATAAATTTCACTCACCTCAATCCAAGGTTACATAATACTCAAGAAGACAATGGTCCCACTCACTTAGCGACCTAGTCATTCCTTCGAACACTTAATACACGCTAATATATTTTCAACATTAGTGTTACTAAGTTAGGGCTATAGCCATAGAAGAATATCAATGCTCCACTAGGTTACCGGCCGTACAACAACAATCTTAGGATTATAAATGGGTGCCGAAATGATCTAACTCTTAAGATACTTATCATACTAATTCAAATAGCTTGTTACACGAAATAACTTCAAGGCTGTATCAATATAAGAATTATGACCACGAAACATCCTTCAATATAACATAATAGATTTTCAAAACTAATCAGCCACTCATCTAACTATCACTACAAGATTCACCCTCTATTCAGCAACCACAATTCGAAGTCTATCAACTGCTAGTTTCTAGGCTTTACCACGAATCATCATGTATACTTACTATTAGCTATTTAGGATTACTAGTCATACCCTAACGACACAACCTTGCAGTCGGATGCTTTAATCTCATTTCCATGGTTTATATACAAGGTGCATCGGTATTACTTAGGGATATATGCTTCCTAACATCCTTTAGGCTATTCAAACAATGAGTGCATAGAATGACTTATTTTGCATAATTACAACTAAATTCGAGGGGCACCAAACTAATACCATGTTTCTTCATATCACAAATATCCAACTTAGGACCTTTAGTAACGTTAGTCATCTAATGCATAATTCAATTCCTTACACTTCTATTTGACCCAATATTTTAGGTGTAGTCTTCTGAACACAAGTTCTAGCTACGTGAATTCCTTGATTCCAACATCACCATACCTTGTTATACTAAATAATCATCAACCTGGTTAAACTTAGTCTCCAAAGTTGCCTACATGCCTTGAGGTTATCTATTGTTAAGTTACCTAAACACATTATTCACGCATTAATAATCTAACCCCTATCGCCCATTTCCACGAGTTCATCCCTTAATTTCTAGGTCACAATCTTACAATTGAGTGAACTTGAAACTCGTTAATATACACCTTATTAGGTTCAACGATGCTTAATTCCAATCAAGTAAGGATTCAATCGTATGAGTATATTCCTAACTTCTTAGATAGTCTATCAAGCCAATTTTAGGATATGAGAACTGGATTCAAAGAAACCTCCAAGTAAACTTCCACTATCAGCACATGAGAATATATACTATTGTACATATTTAATAGTATACCCTTATATCTAAGGAAGTAGTATGTCCTTAACATTTATTCTTGAACCACAATTAGAAGAACGGTTTAACAGAATCAATAACTTCATAGCTATAAAATTGACAACTTAATCACAGGTATAGGTATTCCAAAAATAAGGAGATAACTTTAACTCAACAATTATACCCGTGCTACGCATTTTATATATATGCATATCCAATAATACATATGATCCGTCGAGTACCTGTAAAGATGTGAGAAATCTCTAACCGAGCCTTTTCGATCTTCTTGCATGAATTCAATTCCCTGAAAGTCCTAATCCTAACTATCTATGTATATAAACAGTCAATCATGGACATATAACATTCATATGTATCAAGGAAGGAGTATAAAAGCATGCATGCATTATTGAGGGCACTAACGTGTCAGTGTGCATGACACATAATACATTTGGTCCACAAAGGCACATAATATTCAATGCACAAAGCAATTAAAGCACATTAGCACACATTAACACATATAAACAAGACATCATAGTTACCTTAGGGCTTCTACCCACGGTCCGAGAGTTGAACCCAACTAACGCCTAGTTAGTAAACTAAGCTCTGATACCATTTCTTCTAAGGTGTCACGCCCCAACACGACCTATAAAGGTTAGACTAGGGTGTGATCTAAACATTCAAGTCATTTGACAATATTAATCATTCTAGGAGGTTTAACACTTAACGTTTTATTCTAGACTCCAAAATTTTCTGGAAATCCGACAGCATAACGGCTGTAATTGGGCTCTTTGTTTTGACCTAAATTTTCTAACAGCCTCAAACTTTCAATTCAAGTTCATTCTCAACTAGAGTTTACTATTTTATCATCAATTGAATTGCTTATTGGTTATTTCGACGTCCCGTTTGATTTATAACCTAGCATGATACTATGTCTCGTTTGTCCATTTATCCTCGTTTCAAAATGTACCTATTGATCTTAGCTTATTAGCGAGTACCTGTTGAGATTGGATAAGTTCGTTTGCCTATTCCTTAGCTAAGCATCATAACCTATGATAGATACTAGCGATAATAAAACCAAAAACGATCATAGTATGTCTAGTATTAGTCTACTTAATATAAGTACAAACCAAAATTAGACCCCAAATTACAACGGGGGTCTATTACATCACAAACAACAAATAACGTAGGGAAAATAGTCTTCTAGTAGCAAAAGTTCACAAGTAGTCACAATCAAGCAAAATAAGCAATGACAGGCATTCACTCCAGGGGTTCATCATTAGGCACACCGTCCTCGGGTTCCTGTACCTGTTCTTCTTCACCTGAGATGATAAAAGAGGGTGAGTCCTTATGACCTCAGCGAGTCGGAACGAGAAATAAGTTTTGAAACTCTTTTTCCAGTTAAACTTATGAAATTCTCTTTCTCACACATGAATGTAACAGAAATACAAGTACAGAATAGGAACACCGATCTTTCCTCCCTGAGGTTCTCTAGGAACCAAGTGGGAGTACTTATACACATAATAAAAAGGATACGGTGAGCTTTTGCTCTCAGATCAAGTCAAGTAACAGGAGTTGCGGCCGACTTTAATTCATCCCCAAAACACGCCAGGTGGGTGTACTCCGGATGTACCCCGAAATCCTACGACCCAACTCTCCAAGGGTGAATACCAAGCGAGAGAAGGAATTGGATCATGGTAGTCACGGTAACACCAGCAAGCCCGATGCCGCCCGGTGGACGTGAAACGCTACCATGCCACACGAAAGGTTGCAACTTGTATGCAATGCACATTTATAACATTTAACATATCACATTAGGAAGACAACAAAGTAGGTTGCCTCCGAACAGTTATAAGATCGTACATTGTCAAGTAGTCAAACAAGGCACGATAAGACAAGTAATTTCACTTGAAAGGCATATAGAGTCATATGATCATCAAACAGGCAGCCATGTAACACATGTAAAACAGGCTATATAACTCATTAAGAGGTCCATGCAATCAAGCGATAAGATTATTCAACGTGCAATGATATCAACATGGGTTCGGATGCAAGAAAAGCTTATTTGTCAACATGCAATGGTCAAGATCACTTTTGAAGTTATAAAATATTTACGGGCAGCCCACTAAGCATATGATTCAAACACAATATCCAATTGATCAACACCTATTAAGACTATTGAGTCATTAGGGTTCCCATTTCATGCTTAATCAAGTGATTAAAACCCTAAGTCCACTCAAGATCATTATCAAGTCTTGCATCATTTAATTCAACATCATCAAGTGCTCACAACAGTCCACATAACATCCCAACACCACATTTCCACACAATTAGTGTCACAAGAGAGGTTACAACAATTTTCCAAGCATATGGCTAAATAAAACCTTTACTGCAATAGGCTGTTTTCTCACAATCAAATAGGATAATCAAACAATCTCCAAATTCAGTAAATAAGATTTCAAATTAAAGCTTAAGAAGTTAACTAAAATCAGAAACAAACCTTGCATCAATTGGAGTTTCGAATCATTAGTTATAGCCGAAACAGTGAGGTAGCACAAAACTGTCCAGATTTGTACACTTTTCAGAAATTGACGTTTTTGAGGTCCTTAGAGTCAGTTTTAGCTTTGGTCCATTTCTGACAAAATTGTCCAGAACTGAAAAATATAGCATCAGACAAAATTTCACTCATTTTGGACAACATTTACTAAGTAAAATATGGTTTGTTCCACAAGGTCAGTGCATCTGCCAAAACCTGATTCATTTTTCCAGATTTCCAGATTTGGTCACATTTTAATGATTTTCCATTTTCAGGACCTTAGAGTCAAAATTAGCTTCGGCCTATTTCTGGGAAAAATGTTCAAACCTGTCCAAACTAGTCACCCACCAATTTTAAAGCATTTTCAACATCATTTGCTTAGCTAAACTTACCTCGAACCGACTGGTCAGAGAGCTGTCATCCATTTCGACTTCACCTAGCATCATTTTCAAGCCAAGATCTTGCCATGCATGGTTGTTTAAGCTTATGAACGACCATATATCTCAAGTACAGAAGCAAATACACACATTTATGAGCATGCATGTGAGTTTTTAAAGAGTTTTCAAAATATTTTAACCCTCACCTTTGCAATCAACCCAAAAATGCTCAAAACCTTGTTGAAGCTCAAATCTCTTCTTCTTCTTGCTTAGCCGAGATTCCAACTAGCTTTTCTCTATTTTTCCTAGCTTAGTTATCAATCTCTTAGCACATGCATGAGGTTAGAACAAGAAGAAAAGAAATGGAAGCTTAAAAACTCACCAAGGCCGAAAATGGTGACTCAAAATGCTTGCATGTGTGTTTCTTGCATCCTAGCTTGCTTGGGTGAGTTTCTTTGCTTGTGGTTTGTCTTGATGCACCATAGGATGATGAAGATGAGCTAAGAGGTGGAAAGAACTCATCCAAAACCGAAATGGAGAGAGAGAGTGAGAGGGAGAGAGAGAAAATGTGAGGAAAGTGAGAGAAATGAGAGAAAATTTAGGCTTTTGCAATTTTTTGAGCATGTGGTCAGCCTTGGGCATGCAAATTCAGGCTTTTTTTGTCTTCAAGATGGAATTTTGAAATGTTAGCATGGGCATATGTGGTTTGGTCTAAAATGGTGTGAGAATTGAGGTGGTTTGAGCAATTTTTTATGCATTTGTGTCATAGTTTGTCTAAGCATGCATAGTTAATTGTATAATTGTTCAAACCTTGTGCAAAAACCATGGTATGGTCGGCCAAAGCATGTGCCAAATCTGAATTCTTGTCATCTTTTGAGTGTTAATTTGTTATGTGTTGAAAATGCAAAAAGCACAAAGAATAAAGAATAAGGAATGTCTAGTGTTTGGTGCATTTTTGTCCTCTAGTGAATTGAATTAGGATTATTATATTGATAGTGGATTTTGTAGGATTGTTTTAGGATTATCTTATAGTTTAGTGCTCCGTGTAGGATTCTTTATTGATTAGCGTGCGGGCATGATTTTCTAAGTCTAGGGCACGCACTACGACGTAGGACACGAACTACGAGACGAATGCACGTTTTTCAAGACTAAGGCACATACTTCAAGATAAGTGCACGGATTCTAATGCTAACACATGCAACCCTAGGTGAATGAACGAAGATCAAAATAAGGCACGTAATTCAATGCAATGCACGTAATTCAAGACACGACTCTTAAACCTAGGTTAAAGCACGCGGGTCAAGGCTAATGCACACGAAACGAAGAGACACATGTAAATCGAGGTCTCGCACGTAAATTAAGGTCATGACATGTTTATCTAGGTATCGTACGTATATCGAGGATTAGGGCACACAATTCTAGGTTAAGACACGTATAACGAGGCATGCACGAAAACCAAGATAGGGCACGTAATCCTAGGTCGGTCATATAATTTTAGGTCTAAGGTACGCAAATCGAGGTAGAACATGTTATTCGGGGTCGGGCCTCACAACATCTATTGTAACTGATGTTATCTTTGTTTCCATATTAAAACTATTTATTTGATGGATCATTCAGCCAGCCCTAACGGCTACAAGAATAGCTACAGGCAAAGCCAAACGCATCCTATAAACAAAATCAGCAACGAGTTGATCCATAATGGGTATTAGAAAAAAGTGCTCTTAAATAAGACCGCCAACTCGTATCCCGAAGATACAAGACAAGCAAAGTGCCTGATCCTATTCTCTTTTGTCGATGTGTAGTGTGGTGAGGTTTTGCCTCACAAAAGGTTGGGGAAAAAGTTGAAACGGAACTAACGGAGATTGAGGTATACTCTGTGCTACGAAACGGATTCGGCCAGTACAATACTTAGTCTTATTGAGGCCATGAAGACGGACAGCGCTTTTAGCCTGCCTACCTATAGGGTTCTTTTCGATCTTGTACCCAGGGTTTGGTACACTTCACACCAAGCCAATCTCGACAAAGTGAAAAGTGGAATCGATTCGATCATTCAAGTCGGATAGCATTTATCTACGCTGACCTACGTTAACAACTTTGTTCTCTTATGAAATTTAAATTTAATAGCAAACAATGGTTATTTCAAATATCGTCTACTTTCCTACCAACTGATCAGTGGGTTCATGCCACACATAAACTGAGACCTGAGAATGAGGCTGTAAGAGAGAGTCCAACATAACTGAAATCATCTAAGCTGACAAGGACCCTGAAAAGGAGGATTCTGAGGAAGAAGGCTTCAGTGAAGAGAAAAATATAGATTGAAGCAAAAAAGGCGACCGAATGGAGGTCTGATGGTGAAGTACCCAGTAGAAGGTAAGGCTGGGAAAGACAACAAGAAGGGACAGACTTGGTCAACGGAGCTTTCTTTCAGAAGGCTTGGCTCCGGAAGATGACTTGATGAAGTCAGACTTGAGGGTTGGTAAGTCAGACCCAGGTTAAAGAAAATGAGCCAAAGTTTCAAGTTCAGTTAGGTAACTTACCTGATAAGGTGGATTGCAAGATGATCTTGACTTTGCCAAGAAAGTTCATGGCAAACAGCAATCAGAATGAATCTTTGGAAATGGATGTGGTGGATACTCAGAAAGCTTGCCATGAGGTAGTGATGCCAAAAGTGCCAGCCTCGAGGAGGTTACTTGAAGAAGGTTCTTCTCATTATCACTGACGGTCTAACCAAGGAACTATGTATTGGAGCTTACCTGTTCTCCATGTCTGTTATTAGGATAGGACGGAAGTCGGGGTGGCTGCACTGCACTTTATATCTTAAGCAGTGTGCTTCTTCCCTTCAAAATGGATCAGTCAAGCTCTTCTTATCTTTCCAACTCGAAAGCCAGCCACTATTCATAAAGTCTTTGTTTAAGAGGCACGGATTAGGGAATGGAAAATTGGATGCTAGGTATCAAAGTTTGACTATTTCACACTCTCTTTTTCGATGGCACTATCACTTTTGAGCGATAGCTGGAACTAATGACTAGTATTAGAAAGCTAAACCTAGGATTCTACATAGCCTTTATGTTAACAAGAAGGGCTTGCCTAGATCTCATATTCCATCTTCCATAGACGCTTTCTTTCTTTTTACTACGCAAGCAACCCAAGGAGTGAGGAAAGCGGAAGTGGGACAGGAACAAACTAGTAACAAGGACTAGTCTACTTATAATAATATAAAGTAGTAAGCCGAAGTCTTCAAGTTCATCAATACGTCTAAGAACAATAGAAGAGGGATATGTAAGGGCATTTGTAACATTATGTGCATTCCGGCCTTATGCTACAACCTACATGGCATTATGGGCATTTTTTACACCTATGACATTTGTAACAAAAAGAAAGAAAGAAGACGAGTTAGAGTAGGAAACAAGCCCCCTTGGATCAAATAGGAAATGCAGTAAAGGTAGCTTTTCACTGGGTCTTATCGTAAGCTTTTACACTATTCCAGCATCATCTAAATAGGGTGTTGATTGAATTGTAAACTTTTGGATTAATCGATAAACTCCTGGACAAGGAAGATGCAGTAGAAAAATTAAGTTCGAGTTTCAGTGCCCCTTTTAGGATGGGGTTTCAGTCTATTAAATAAATTCTTTTTTATAGTTTCGTGGAATGATGAAGGAAGACCATGCCATTAGAGTAAGGGTGTTTGCTCGCTTAGTCTTATTAAGCAAGAAGTTTTTTGTAACGAAGACGTTCGCTAATCTTCGGTCTCGATCGTTGGTTAATTGGGTAGGTGTCGATAGTAGCAGAACCCATTCTTTGGTCCATACCACAAAAAAAGAAAAGTATGCCCTTTATTTCACTAGATAGCTAACCCATACGGATGCGTGCTTGTCCAGTTTTTCAGGGATGGCTTCATTAATAACATCAGTCACCGAGAAAGGTTTTTACATGGATGTACGGGAACCAAAGGCTCTATTTAGGTAAGTAAGCCCGCAACATCACTACCAGATCAAAAGCCAGGGTAAGTTTCGGTTCTAGGTAAAAATCCATAACCACTAGTCCCTCATCTAGTAGCCTTCGTATCCATCCCCTGTCCTAAAGTCCACAAGTCTTCACTTGTTCTTTGCCAAAAAGTGAGAAAAAGTTCTAAGCCCATCTTTAGTTGGAGTTCTCCTACTGCCCTTAGGAATTCCCTTAATCGAGAGAGAATTTCCTTTGGTTGTCGGTCCAGTTCTAGTATAAATAAATAGGGGCAGCCTTGACAGATGATGACCAAGAAGCCGTCTTTCTAGTATGATCGCAGAGCATTAGTCGGCTCCCCAATTCATTTATGGGGAAGGTGCTTTGTGCCTCCCTACATGCATAATCTATCCCGAGCTAGGTCTCACATGACGGGACCTCCTTATTTATGAAGCATGCTTATCAAAGATGTCGAGGGAGCATTTCGTTGCAAGTTTTTGGCCAGTCGATGAGAGTTTGCTTAGGAAAAAAGGTAAGAGATTGAAAGGCATATTTCAATCAAACCTGTTAGCGATGTACTTCTAATTAGATCAGTTAAGCCATCTGTCAAGGTCAAGCCCTATCACTCGACTTGGGAGAATCATTCTTTTTCTCCTAGCCAGTAAAGTGGTTTATTATTTTATCCTCTCCCATCCCAGAGCAGGAGTTAGCCTATCAGTAGCTGGCACTGGTCTATCTTTCTTTCTTAAGGTGGGAAGGAAAGGCTAAGGCAAGTAAATGTTCACAAAAGAAAAGGCCCATCGAAGTCTCATTTCTTACAAATATATTTTTGAAGCAGATAGTTCGCAGTGCTTATTCTATAGATACTAGAAAAGCCAACTCATGTTTCCTATTCAAAAACTATTTTTCAGTATCACCGTACTCAACATTAGTTGTTTCCTTTTTTATTGGAAGGAGGCTGACTTCTTTCTTCTATATGTGGAAAGGTTAGTAGACTGTATCGAGATGGGCTTGTCCTTCATGGAAAAGATTCCTCTTTCCATTGAAGGCTGTGGAAGCGGTGGTGTAGAAACTTCTCCCTTCCCTTCTAGACAAAGAAAACAATCAAGCAGGACTGACATTAACCCCCCGGGAGCCCCCTTCCTTCTATTTCAAAATCTAGAATGAGAACTCCCAGCTCTGGGGCTGATTGAATGGAACTAGATGTAATCGAACTTACACTTGATGAAGGCAACCCCCAAAGAATAGACTGCATGGACCCTATTCGATGTAACCCAACGAGTAACTAGTGCCCCCAATGGACCTCTCCTATGTAACTCCAACTGAAAAGGGAGACGGAATAGAAATAGAATATTATGGGCTTGCTTGCTCACTTGCTGACTTACTTCTTTTCCAAAGAAAGAGAAAGCCTACTCTGAATGGAGAAAAACATATTCTAGTATTTTCCTATAAGAAACTTCAAAAGAGGAATGCTACATAAGCATATGCTAAAGGGAAGTAAATTTCTTATTTCTTTCTTCTAGATTTCCTTCTGAGCTTAGTAGCTAGAGGAAAAGTTTGCAATCATAAATAAGTTCTACAATTTCGTCAAGCGGGTTTTACCCAGGGGTTTATAATGCGGGGAAAAGACTGACATCATTCATCCCCAATACAAAATCCATTGGGCAACCCCAATTGTTGCACAATGTAACTAAAAAGAGGCCAAGCCCCACCCCAACAGTTAGGTTGCGGCTTAGGTCAACTAACACAAAGAAGATATAGTTCACTCAATGATTGCCTTTGTGTTCCGAACTCTTTATGGGGAAGAAGCATTGTTGTTTGTGAGGTCTCGATCAATTATATGGACCCACTTCTTATTCCATTTGTGGGAATTTGATGATCTATAAACCGTCCCTAACGAATGATCGACTTATGTTTGAGCATGATGAATCACTTCGTACCGACCTAATGCCAATCAACTTTTTGGACTCATATGAGAATGGAAAACTGGAGCATTTTCTGCATCGGAGGATGAAGAATTGCGAACATAATAATTTCTGGTTGACCATGTTCCTAGAAAAAAAGATACTTTCGAGAAACGAGGAGCATGACTGAAGTTGCTATACATACAAATCTATTTACGGATCTATATGCTTCGATTGGAACTGGAAGTTCCAGAACACGTAGTTGGTATACCAATATAATGAAACTATCATTTCTTTTTTTTTTTTATTCAAATCGGATTTATGTTGGCTTCGTTGGGAGGCTCACGTAGTTTGTTACGTCAGGTCCAAAAGGATAAGTTGCGTTGGAATTGAGAAAGTTTCGTGGAGTTCATAATTGCATAAAAGGAGTCAAAGTAGTGGTCGTAGTGCGTTGAGGCACTTCTTCGACGGTCCCCGTACGCTCGGCCTGCCGACCCGCTCTAAAGAATTCATGGGTCGCCTTTAGGGGCGAGACAGAATGCGTGGGCACTACTAACCAAGCCCAGTTCTCGCCGATAGGCGGTGGTAGCTTGCTTCCAAGCCTTGACTTATATGATAGTTCTAGCCATGGCCTGAAGGAGCCTTGAGCACTTGTACAATGCTTAAGTCAAGGCTCCCTCCCACTCGTTGCCTAGAGGTGCTGGTTCGAGTCCAGCTCATGACAATCCCGTTTATTGTGTCGAAACCGGTGTTAACCGCTCATTTTCGAGGCAATGAAGGGGATACGAGTGTTTAGCGTATAAAAAAGGATTTCTTTCTTATTCTTATTGATAGGGTAGTGGAAAATATCCCGTTGTTAGGATGGGGAATCCTTTTTCTAATCGTGGTAGTAGACATAGACGTTCAAGCAAGCCGGAGGGGACTCCCACAAAATGGACAATTAATGCTCAATCAAGTCCGATGGTTCCGAAAGAATAAGGGGTTAGTACGCTATTACTAGGTGGGCTCTATACGGCACAATAATGAATGCAAATTCGCAGGTCGCTCCTCACTCCGTACCAACGCGAATGAGTTTTACACGTGTAACATTCCCAAAAATCCAAAGGGATAAGGGAACGTCACACGTGGAAAGCACTTCGGCTACCTTATCTCAAGGGTTTTGACAAAAAAAAGCATCCCCACTAAATCAAGAGTTTAGATGCCCAAAGATCTAAGAAGGTTGAATAAAAAATAAGTGGGTGATTTCTTGAAGAAGGGCCTAATTAGGCCAAGAAAGAGTCCAACACTACAAAATACATTAATAACATAAATGAGCAAGAAAGGGGAATGCCAAGTTTAGTGATCAACTATAAACCCCTTTCAGAGGCCTTCTAGTGGATTAGGTATCCCGTACCTAATCGACAAATACTTTTTCATTCGTAAGCACTGAGCGAGCTGCTAGTGCTTTGATGGCTTCTGTGATAAGGGGAAGGGGAGTGGTGAGGTAGGCCCCTTGACTTTTTTAGGACGGAGTGTTCACTTAGGCCAGCAAGAAAATAGATGAGCGGGCTAACGCGCAAGGGCTTTTGCGTTAGTGCCCTTGCTTGTTGGGTCATAAGTCGGGCGTATCCATTGGGACAGTAGAATCAGACGTGGGTCTATTGATTCGACGAGAAAGTGTTATGGTTTGAAGATGCTCGAATGATAGGTCGAGCATCTACCTTCGTCTCTTTATCAGTCGAGCTGAATTCTATCCAACCTCTCCCATTCTTTTTTGTAAAATGTAGGTTTCACGATGGTGGTGGTGCGCACACAATTCAGCATCTCATCATTGAATTTTTTGACTTGTGGGATACTCAACTTCATTTGCTAACTCTTACATTAGATTTAGTTGATGACCATGTGGTTGTTTTGTTTCCGTTCCTCTGAGTAAGGCCCGTTGGTTGTTCATTGGCGATGCTCTTTGCTTGTATGC
The DNA here is from genome assembly GCA_037974665.1 of Ehretia macrophylla. NCBI lineage: Eukaryota > Viridiplantae > Streptophyta > Magnoliopsida > Boraginales > Ehretiaceae > Ehretia > Ehretia macrophylla. The sequence continues at coordinate 15,084,627 of CM075764.1, read as the reverse complement.
TGCATGTGCTATGTAAGTTGTGTGGCTGCCGAGGCTACATGTGGAAATGCCATATGCAAAAGTCCTGTAATCAAATTGAAATAACGTTTCGCATTTTTCAAGATCTATGAATTGCTTAATCCCAATCAACGAGGGAAATAAATAAAAAGGAAATTCTTTTTTCAAGGTTCTCGGAAGAGCATTTGTTGGAAAGATGCCATGGCCGAGGAGTTAGATGCTATTAAAGAAAACCATACATGGGATCTTATTCCTACTCTTATTCACATCGATATGCCCGGAAACAAGAACTTTCTTTCTCTCATGCTCTTTATCTCAAACCTGACAAAGATAGAATCTTTCACTTTCTCTATCGCTTTCATTGCCCGTAAAGACTCTATCTCTACAGCTGCCTTCTCTTTCCTTTTCATTACAAACAAAGCGATCCACTTTCATAACTAATAAGGCGTAAAAGAAAGGAGTCTCGGTATTCGTTCTGACTTTCGCGCGCAACGGAACAAGTTCTGGATTTGACAAGGGCGTTACTATGCGAGTGGAGAGATTTATGCGAGCTAATAGCGAGTGGACTTTGCCCCTCCCTTTCTTTAGACTTGCAGTAAAGCTGAACAAGTTTACTCAGCTTGCACTTGCCGAATAGTACATCGCCTTCCTCACTTTCCTAGCTACCAAACCCCTCTTCAAACCTTTGCCAGAAGGACGAAAGGAAAGATTCTCTGTGATACCGCTTGAATAACGATAATCGTAATGAAAAACCTTAAAGAAAACACTTTAGCAATGGAAGGAATTACTACTTACGCCAGCACTTGACGAGCTTACCTTATTATTAAAGAAAGGGGAAAGGGGGAATGTGGGGATAATCCATAAGATCTGGTTCTCTAATATTGATTCTGAATCTGGCTAAATTGTGATCTTGAAATGTCATTCTTCTCAAAGAAATATCCCCAGAAAAGGAATCCCATTGAGAGGCAATCATCACTAGTTTCTCCAAAGGGCATGGTCCCCCGAGAAAGAATGTATTTCAGTCAATTTCGTTGGCTAGGCAGCCTTTTCTTCTATTGTTCCTTCTAACATTGGGAAATAATAAGAATAATAGAAAATTAATAAAATAATTGAAAGCATTGAGGTTAATTCGCATAGTCGAAAGGGAAACATGGCCGAGGATCGTAGATTCGACCGCGAAACCAGAAAACAGATGTTTGTTAATGTTGACTTCCGGTTGCCTATTCAGCTCTATGAAATCAAATTATTCTCATAAGACTTTCTATTGGAAAATCCTAAGGGTCGAAAGAGAAAACAACGCTCGCTGCAACTCAAGAGATTTAGGAGTGTATAAGATATCTATTCAAGACTTGCATGCAGGCCTCATAGAAAGCCTTGAATTCAAGCTCCATAGATCTGAACATTTAAATGCTTGTAATTAGAGGAGAGGAAGATTAAAGAGAGATTCTCAATTCTAGAGAAAAGCACCAAGCAGGGAAATAGTCAAAGTCAAGACAAACTAAGGCGATAAAGAGAATTCCTATTGAGTTACCTTTCCTGGGGTCACTCCCTTTGAGCTGGGGATATGTTGACAATAGCTGAAATAATAACGCTTAGGCCTAATCCCAATGCCCTTACTCAAGGATTCAGAAAAGAGAAGAGTGGAGGCGTGAACAAGAACAACTTCCTCTTGTGACCATTCTACCAAGAATGAATTCCACTTCTTTCTCCTTCAGACCCTCATCGCTAACCAAGAGCAGTTGACAGGAGACAAAGTCTTTCCTTTATGTTGATGGATAGGCAGACTTCACTCCCATTGATCTAACATCATGGGATATGATCACAAGAGATGATTCAATCGGGTTAACAACATCGGCTCACTACTAGCAATCCAGTTAGTTAGATCTCGTATGTCTATTATATAGTCTTACTAATAGTTCATAGTATCTAATCTGATCTGAGAACGAAATTCAAATAAACCGAAAAGGTGAGTGACGGTGAAACTGCATGCAATCGACATCCAAAAGAGAGAAGGTCCAGCTTTACTTATTCCACTTTCTTTAGGAATGAAAGAATCACAACTTGATGCAGAAGAAGGGGTCTTTGATGCTATCTTACTTCCTGACTTCCCTAGGGGAGGAAAAAGAAGCTCTTCTTGCTAACGTTGAATCAGCTCTTCTTCCTATTGTAGACTCGGGCTTGAATGAGTGCAGATGGGTTGTCGTTAAGCCCATTGGGCCTTTTGAATGGGCCATTTCTCTGGGTTGGGACTGTGAACCGTCAACACATAAAGGATTTTTTCCCACAACATGACGGGTGTGATCATACCAGCACTAATGCACTAGATCCCATCAGAACTCCGAAGTTAAGCATGCTTGGTGAGAATAGTACTAGGATGGGTGACCTCCTGGGAAGTCCTTGTGTTGCACCCTACCTTTTCAATTTTTTTTGCCCCGGTTAGGGTTGGCAAGATACTTTATCCACCACATTTCTATTATCGAATCCCACAGCACCTTGGGCAAGACAACTTCGCTTCACGTAGAGGCTAGGCTCACAAACCGAGCGCTTGGGGCTTGTGACCAGGTCTCCGTCGCTCCGGTGCCCATAACTTTTAATCCATAAGGAGTTATGCGGCGCACAGCATACTGTTGGAAAGCTCTCCCAGAGCTCTACGTTGAGGATTGGAAGCCTGCTCAGCTGCGCCTATTTTCGGAGCCCAAAATCGAATGCTTTCATCAGTTTCGGGCCACTTTTCTTCTTTTGCTCTATTTTTCTGTCCCGGATCGTACGTCGTGAGCTGTTAAAAGGATGACAACTTAACTCACGGGACATTAAAGGGCCCTACAATGTGTCGATATCACTTCTTGCGAGGATGCTGTGTTTGTGATGACCCGAACCCCGCATGAATTTAATGGCATTTGACTATATTTAATTAAATGCTTAATTAGTTAAATCAACCATTTTGCACTATTTTGATATTTCTTTTGGAAGCATTTATTAATTTTTATATTGATTAATTAAAAGATTATTACCTATTTCTATTAATTATAGTAATTGAATTTATTCTCTTGTATTTAATTAAGTGTCATCTTAAATGTTAGTGTTTAATTGCACTTGATTACATGTTTATGTTTACTTGTTCATTCGTATCTTAGCATTAATTTCATAACTCTTTAAAATATTCTAGAAATAGTTAAATGAATTATTTTTAAATGAATATTGATTATTTTTATTATTTTGATTATTTTAATAATCGGTTTTATTTTCTTGCATTAAATTACTCGGTTTTCAATTAAATGAGAAAAATAACTCCGAGCCGGAGTGAATTTTAAACTATGCTACTATTCTACTTTTCAAAAATTATAGTTTTATATTATTTCTCATCATTTGATTAACGATCGTTTATTGACCGTTCAATCGTACCATTTCAAAAATGAGAGTTAAAGAAATATTCCTCGGACTTAGTGAAAAATGTTTTTAGCTTAATTTAACTAGTTTTAGTTATTTTTCATTTAATTGCATTGTTTTAACTTGAAATAGATTAAATGCCATCGAAATGAGCTTGTTGACCATATTTTCACTTAAGCTTGATCTTGGAAAATGACCAAAATGCCCTTTGTCATCTTTTATAAATAAAACAAGGAAAAAATAAAAAAAAACAAATCTAAAAATTCCCATTTTGTCCCTTGCTAGGCCGAATACATTCAAGAGAGAAAAAAAATATTTTTTCTTCAATTTTCTTCTACAATCATGCGTGGAATTGCTCGGGGGTCGTGGCTTGGGTCCTTGCGGGTCTTGGTCTTCAATCTTTGTGAGGGTTTTCACACTTTTGTGCATTTTAAATGAAATTTGAATTTTGTTTCAATTTCTCAGATTTGTTATATAGTGTTTAAATGCCTTTTGTTGCTTGAATTAGGTTCTATAATGATCGTAGAGCATTGTTTGATAGTTATTTAGAGATTTTTACGGCTGAAATTGCGTATTTGAAATTGGGGAAGAATAATAAATAGTGATTTTGAATAGTAAAACCTTAGAATTTCAGATTTTGATCCAAATTGCGATTTCTTGATTTGGATAGGTGCCATTAATGATAGAAAGATAAAATGTGCAATAAAAATGGATCGGCACTTAAAGACTATTAATGATAAACCCTCTTTTATCATCTCAGGTGAAGAAGACCAAGAACAGGTACCCGAGGACGACGTGTGTGATACCTCGAACTTGGCATGTATTCAATGGCATTTAAAGTTCATTTAAATTGCATTTTATTGACCTTTCACCTTCTTTGACCAAACTAGTTGACTTTTCATCTACATTGACCAACTAGGACAAGGTGGGAATTTTTGAAATGTTTAATAAAGGGCAAACTTGGGATTAGAAATAAAAAAAAATGCAATGTTAAGTTAGTCAAAATTTGGGTCAACTTTGGAATTAAATCTGAACCAATAGGGGAACACCTAGGTAGAAAATTATATATGGTTGGAAAGCTCAATGAGTCTAGTTTATGAGGCTTCAAACCGTTCGTGAATTGGAGTTTTCTAGAAGAAGTTATGGCCGTTTTCGTAAGGTAGCGCATAGCTGTTTTGGTTTAGCGGGTTGACCGAAGCTTTGACCATTTGACTTCAACTTGTCATCTTATATATGCATAATACATTACAAAAATAAGCATAAATCTGGAAAAAAGGGCCAAAACCATAGGAGAAAAAGAAAAAAAAAAGATTTCAACATCAAAACTTCAAATCTTCGCGAGAGCTTGCACGGGGTTGTTTTCGAGGCTTCCAACGTGGTTTGCCTAGCATCTAGGAGCGTCTAAGGTAAGGAGTCCATCGTTATTTGCGCATTTGAAAATGTTGTATATAAATTTTAATTTTTGTGATATAACCATATGTTGTTATTTTATCCATTTTGTTGCTTAAAGAATGTTCCCTAGCAATCGTAGAACATGTATTTATAGCTTTTTAGCATTTTTTACGGTTGAATATCAAATTGAAATTGAAATTGATAATTGAGTAGTAAATTATGAATAGTACTCCTCCGTTTTGATGAAGTTGCTCGGTTATGCATTCTGTTGATGTAGGAAGGTGCGAGATATGCTAGAATGCCTAAATGTGTGGTTTAATTGGATTGTGTAATCGAAAAACGGAGGAAAATGGCTTAGTGCATGTTGGGGTCGTTTAGGTCGAGTTTACCATTTCCTCGTTTTGCATGATGGCATTGTCTCGGGAGGCCATGGAAGCACTTTTGGTGCAGTTATGACATTGGTTGGGTGATCGGTTGAGGTAGTTGTAGTTCAAACGAGCAAAGGGGAAATCGGGGGTTTGCGTGAATTCTAGGGTAAAGTAGGGTTTCGAGGTCTTTAGACGTGCCTTATGGTGACCTAGGAGGATTGGTGAAGTCGGTTTCCAAAACTCGTGGCTCGTTTGAAAGTAGTAGCGTTTTGAAAGTTGGGGTCATTTTGTGATTTTGTTTGTTTTCATAGTGTAATGCCTGTAGAATGCTTATTATTGCTTGTTATGCTTGTTAAAGTTGATTATGATTGAATTGTAAATCAATTGTTGATAATGCTTGTTAGTGTTCTTATTATTTTATTGATTGTAAATGCTTATTGTATCGCATATTGTTACTAACCTGCACTTCAGTGCCTTGCTCGATTATCGTTATATTCTTCGTATTGTATTGCATAGTGTCAGGCGCGTGAGTGATGGGCCTCTCTGGGTAGTCTCGGGCTGCCAGTGTTGGTTGCTTTAACTCTGTGTTCTCTTCCCATTCTCACTTGGGTTGCCGCCCAAGGAGTTTTGGGTCGTAGAATTGACAGAGTATGTCCGGAATACTCTAACGGAAGTTATAAGGTGGGTGAGTCGGCGCGTCATCGTTAAAGTCATCGAAATCGTGATCGGTACATTGCTCGTATGAGTGAACCATAGCCTTCAGAGTGTGGTATAACTTTGAATGGTTATGTTAATGCTTTCTTTAATTGTTTATTGTATTGTCGTGTATATTGAATGCTTTCTTATTTATTATATTGCTTAACTGTACCTATTTGCATTGCACGACCTTCTTTCTCTCCACCTCGATATCTGTCTCGCCCTCACTGAGTATACGTGTTGTGTATACTCACTCCTCACCACCACATTTCAGGAAATGCCATGTTAGCTGGAAAGTTCGTGATTTTGTGAAAGTTCATGCTTGAAGAGTTGTCCTGCGTGCCTATGTGGCTTGAGTTGTCGAAGTTGTAAAGATGTATGCTTTCATGTATTATATATATTTAATATTAAAAGAATGTAATTTAAATTTAACTAGGTAATTGAAGTAGAATGTTAAGCTGGTTATGTATTCAGTTAGTATAGTTTAACTTCATTGCATGTTTGTATTGTCCAAAGGAAAAGAATTAGAATGGTATGATAGTCTATTTTATACAATGGGTTAGTATAGTTTAATTGCCTAGCATGAATGTTATTGTCAAAGATGAAAAGAAATAGGTTAGCTTTTAAACTGGAAATGTATATATATAATTGTTGTGTTTATTTGTTAAGAAACAAGGCTCGAATGGCCTTGAGGTGTTTGTATGGTTGGACACGGTGCTGGTCCACTTATATGCTATTACAGGTTTTACATTTTGCCTAGAAACAGGGGAGACTCCGTCCGTCTTTCCCTAAAATTTTTCCCGGGTTTGGAATTAGGTTGTGAATAGATTGATTGATAGAACTCCCGGTCTCGAGAGGGATCAGGGTGTTACAGGTAGTACCAGAGCTTGTTTAGCTCATAAGTTGGGACAGGGTCCTTGGTCTGGTGGGTAGTGATCCTTGAATGTGTGCTTGTTACGTGTGTTTTGAAAGTGTTTGCCTTTATGTGAGATTGTGTGTCTTGACTTGAATGTATGCACCTATGTGATGTAGTTATGCGTTATGTGTTAAATGTTTCTCAAGTAAAGTGAAGTGTCTAGTTGTGCATTGAATTGACCTATCGAATTGGTATCGTGAATCGAATTGATCTCGTGAATTGTTATTTGCTTGAAGTATTACTTGTAATGTGTGAATTGAAATGTCTTGAATTTGTTATGTCATAATTTGAATTGATTATGTTATGCTTAATTTGATTGTCGTGCTTGAGTGACTTTGTTGAATAAACTCTTTTGTAAACTTGCTTGCATAATAGTTTAAGGCATGTGAATAAATATGATATCTTGGCATTCATACATGTCCTGTGGAAATGGTAAGTAAGTCCTCTTTCTTCCCTGAAGAAAGTGGTTCACAGCTGGCCTTTCAAAGTGTATGGATTGGCAGGAAATGAATGGCATTTAATTAGCCTTTATTTGGGAGTTAGTGTTTGTTTTTGGAGCTCGGTTATTGGCGAATCTCTACGGTCCTCCTCTGTGCTTAACAACTGTGAAAGAGTAGTTTTCTTTTGAGATTCTATTTGGCTGTTCTTTGGAGCATTCTTGGTTTTCTTATTGGGTATTCTTTGGAACTTCTGTTGGCACTTCTTGGTAGACTTTGCTATTGGGGTTTCAATCGGACTTAATGCATAGAATTATCTATGGCATATGTGTCTCGGTTTTTATTGGTGTGTTACTGGCATTCCTTATTGGCAATTCTTCAACGGCATTTTATAGAATTCTCAGTGGTCATTTATCTAGTACCTACTTATTGGGCAATTCTTGGTACTTTCATACTGGAGCATTATTCGGGTATTTTCTTTGGCATCCCTCAGTTGGTTTGGTGATTGGTATCCCTATTGGACTTATCGTGTAATATTACTTACGATATTTTTTGGAATTCTTATTGTGCATTCTTATTGGATTTCTTAGTAGTATTGTTGTGGGCATTCTTATTGGTATTTTCTGCGATGTTCATATTCGGGATTCTTGTTCAGGGTGTTCAAGATGCACATGTAGAATTCTCTTGAAAGAAGAATTGCGAGGACGCAATTGTTTTAAAGGGGGAAGGATGTGATACCCCGAACTTGGCATGTATTCAATAGCATTTAAAGTTCATTTAAATTGCATTTTATTGACCTTTCACCTTCTTTGACCAAACTAGTTGACTTTTCATCTACATTGACCAACTAGGACAAGGTGGGAATTTTTGAAATGTTTAATAAAGGGCAAACTTGGGATTAGAAATTTAAAAAAATAAAATGTTAAGTTAGTCAAATTTTGGGTCAACTTTGGAATTAAATCTGAACCAATTGGGGAACAGCTAGGTACCAAATTATATATAGTTGGAAAGCTCTATGAGTCTAGTTTCTGAGGCTTCAATCCGTTCGTGAATTGGAGTTTTCTAGAAGAAGTTATGACCGTTTTCGTAAGGTCGCGCATAGCTGTTTTGGTTTAGCGGGTTGGCCGAAGGTTTGACCATTTGACTTCAACTTGTCATCTTATATATGCATAATACATTACAAAAACAAGCAGAAATCTGGGAAAAAAAAAACAAAGGGCCAAAACCATAGGAGAAAAACAAAAAAAAAGATATCAACATGAAAACTTCTAATCTTCAGAAGAGCTTGCACGGGGTTGGTTCCGAGGCTTCCAACGTGGTTTTCCTAGCATCTAGTAACGTTTAAGGTGAGGGTTTCATCGTTATTTGCGCATTTAAAAATGTTGAACATAAACTTTAATTTTTGTGCTATAAATGTAGGTTGTTATTTTATCTGTTTCGTTGCTTAAAGAATGTTCCCTAGCAATCGTAGAACATGTATTTATAGCTTTTTAGCAATTTCTGTAGTTGAATATCGAAATTTAAATTTAAATTGACAACTGAATAGTAAATTATGAATAGTAAATGCCTGTTTCGATGAAGTTGCTTCATTATGTGTTCTATTGATGTAGGAAGGTGCTAGATATGCTAGAATGCCTAAATGTGTGGTTTAATTGGATTGTGTAATGGAAAAATGAAGGAAAATGGCTTAGTGAAAGTTGGGGTCGTTTAGGTCGAGTTTAGCATTTTCTCGTTTTGCATGATGGCATTGTCTCAAGAGGCCATGGAAGCACTTTTGGTGCGGTTATGACATTGGTTGGGTGATCGGTTGAGGTAGTTGTAGTTCAAACGAGCAAAGGGGGAAATTAGTACTTTGCGGGAATTCTAGGGTAAAGTAGGGTTTCGGGGTCTTTAGACGTGCCTTATAGTGACCTAGGAGGATTGGTGAAGTAGGTTTCCAAAACTCGTGGCTCGTTTGAAGGTAGTAGCGTTTTAAAAGTTGGGGTCATTTTGTGATTTTGTTTGTTTTCATAGTGTAATGCCTATAGAATACTTAATATTGCTTGTTATGCTTGTTAAAGTTGGTTATGATTGAATTGTATATCAATTGTTGATAATGCTTATTAGTGTTGTTCTTGTTATTTTATTGATTGTAAATGCTTATTGTATCGCATATTGTTACTAACCTGCACTTCTGTGCCTTGCTCGATTATCGTTATATTCTTCGTATTGCATTGCATAGTGTCAGGTGCGTGAGTGATGGGCCTCTCTGGGTAGTCTCAGGCTGCCAGTGTTGGTTGCTCTAACTCCGTGTCCTATTCCTATTCTCACTTGGGTTTCCGCCTAGGGAGTTTTGGGTCGTAGAATTGACAGAGTATGTCCAGAGTACTCTAACGGAAGTTATAAGGTGGGTGAGCCAGCGCGTCATCATTAAAGTCATCAAAATCGTGATCGGTACATTGCTCGTATGAGTGAACCATAGCCTTCAGAGTGTGGTATAGCTTTGAATGGTTGTGTTAATGCTTTCTTTAATTATTTATTGTATTGTCGTGTATATTGAATGCTTTATTATTGATTATATTGCTTAACTGTACCTATTTGCATTGCACAACCTTCTTTCTCTCCACCTCGATATCTGTCTCGCCCTCACTTAGTATACATGTTGTGTATACTCACTCTTCACCACCACATTTCAGGAAATGCCATATTAGCTGGAAAGTTCGTGATTTCGTGAAAATTCATGCTTGAAGAGTTGTCTTGCGTGCCTATGTGGCTTGAGTTGTCGAAGTTGTAAAGATGTATGCTTTCATGTATTGTATGTATTTAATATTAAAAGAATATAATTTAAATTTAACTAGGTAATTGAGGTAGAATGATAAGCTGGTTATGTATTCAGTTAGTATAGTTTAACTTCATTGCATGTTTGTATTGTCCAAAGGAAAAGAATTAGAATGGTATGATAATCTATTTTATGCAATGGGTTAATATAGTTTAATTGCCTAGCATGAATGGTATTGTCAAAGATGAAAAGAAATAGGTTAGCTTTTAAACTGGAAATGTATATATATAATTGTTGTGTTTATTTGTTAAGAAACAAGGCTCGAATGGCCTTGAGGTGTTTGTATGGTTGGACACGGTGCTGGTCCACTTATATGCTATTACAGGTTTTACATTTTGCCTAGAAACAGGGGAGACTCCGTCCGTCTTTCCCTAAAATTTTTCCCGGGTTTGGAATTAGGTTGTGAATAGATTGATTGATAGAACTCCCGGTCTCGAGAGGGATCAGGGTGTTACAACGTGCCTAACGATGATTCCTTGGAATGATTGCTTGCCCTACATGCCTTACGTGACTATGGCCATTTTGTGAACAATATGTTGCTTGAAGACTATTTCATTTCTTATGATGCTTGCTATTATAATGTTAAAGACCGCCGTTGTAATTTGGGGTCTAATTTTGGTTTGTACTGATAATAACTAGATAGACACTACTGTGGTCGTTTTGCTATCGTTATTGGCTAGTATCTATCATAGGATTATGAAGTATCAGGTAGGGATTAAGTAAAATGAACCCATCCATTCTTAAGCAGGTACTCATTGATAAGCTAAGATCAACAGGTACGTTTGTAACAAGGATTAACAAACAAACGAGACATAGTATCATGCTAGGTTATTAATCAAACGAGACTTCGAGATAACTAGTAGCGTTTCAATTGATGAATATTAATCTTTGTTGGAAATGAAATTGAGATTGGAAATTTTGAGGTGTTTAGAGAGCTAGGTCAAACTAAAGAGCCCAATTACAGCCGTTATGCTGCTGGTTTTCTGAAAAAATTGTGGAGTCTATGCTAAACGTTAAGTGTTAAACTTTCATGAACGATTGAGTACGAGACATGACTTGAATGTTTAGATCACACCCTAGTCTAACCTTTATAGGCCGGGTTGGGGCGTGACAGTTAAACCCATTGGGCCTTTTGAATGGGCTATCTTTCTGGACTGGGACTGTGAACCATCAACACATAAAGGATTTGTGCCCTCAACGTGACGGGTTCGATCATACCAGCACTAATGCACCGGATCCCATCAGAACTTCGAAGTTAAGTGTGCTTGGGCGAGAGTAGTACTAGGATGGGTGACCCCCTGGGAAGTCCTCGTGTTGTACCCCCCTTTTCAATTTTTTTTGCACCGGTTAGGGTTGCCAAGATGCTTTATCCACCACATTTCTATTACTGAATTCCACGGCATCTTGGGCGAGACAATTTCGCTTCACGTAGAGGCTGGGCCCGCAAACCTAGGGCATAGGGCTTGTAACCAGGTCTCCAGCGCTCCGGTGCCCAGAACTTTTGATCCGTATAGAGTTACGCAGCACACAGCATACCGTTGGAAAGCTCTCTGAGAGCCCTACGACGAACCAGGATGCTTGCTTTACTGCGCCTGTTATTGGAGCCCAAAATCTAATGTTTTCATCAATTTTGGGCTACTTTTCTTGTTTTGCTCTACTTTTCCGTCCTGGATCGTACGTCGTGAGCTGTTAAAAGGGCGACAACCCAACTCGCGGGGCATTAGAGGGCCTTACAATGCGTCGATATCACGTTTTGCGAGGATGCTACGTTGTTGAAGCGGATGGGTTGTCGTTAAGCCCATTAGGCCTATTGAATGGGTTATCTCTCTGGGTCGGGACTGTGAACTGTCAACACATAAAGGATTTGTGCCCTCAACATGATGGGTGCGATCATACCATCACTAATGCACCGGATCCCATCCAAACTCCAAAGTTAAGCGTGCTTGGGCGAGAGTAGTACTAGGATAGGCGACCCCCTGGGAAGTCCTCGTGTTGCAGCCCCCTTTTCAATTTTTTTTGCCTCGGTTAGGGTTCCCAAGATGCTTTATCCACCATATTTCTATAACCGAATCCCATGGCACCTTGGGCAAGACAACTTCGCTTCACGTAGAGGCTAGGCCCGTAAACCGAGGGTGTGGGGCTTGTGACCAGGTCTCCGTCGTTCCGGTGCCAATAACTTTTGATTCGTAAGGAGTTACGTTGCGCACAACATACCGTTGGAAAGCTCTCCGAGAGCTCTATGACATGGGCATTAAGCATGCTCAGCTGAGCCCATTTTTGGAGCCCAAAATCTAACATTTTTATCAGTTTCAGGCCACTTTTATTCTTTTGCTCTATTTTTTTGTCCCGGATCATACGTCGTGGGCTATTAAAAGGAAAACAACCTAACTCGTAGGATATTACAGGGTCCTACAATGCGTCGATATCACGTCTTACGAGGATACTGCGTTGTTGAAGCGGATGGGTTGTCGTTAAGCCCATTGGGCCTTTTGAATGGGCCATCTCTCTGGGCTGGGACTGTGCACCGTCATCACATAAAGGATTTGTGCCCTCAGTATGACGGGTGCGATCATACCAGCACTAATGCACCGGATCCCATCAGAACTCCGAAGTCAAGCGTGCTTGGGCAAGGTAGTACTAGGATGGGTGACCCCTTGGGAAGTCCTCGTGTTGCACCCCTCTTTTCAATTCTTTTTGCCCCGGTTAGGGTTGCCAAGATACTTTATCCACAACATTTCTAATACATAAAACCACGGCACCTTGGGCAAGACAACTTATATTCACGTACAGGCTGGGCCCGCAAACTGAGGGCATAGGGCTTGTGACTAGGTCTCCGTCGCTCTGGTGACCATAACTTTTGATCTGTAAGGAGTTATACGACGCAAATCATACCGTTGGAAAGCTCTCCGAGATCTCTACGACATGGGCATTAAGCCTGCTCGGCTGCGCCCTTTTCAGGATCCAAAAATTGTACGTTTTGTTCAGTTTCGACCAACTTTTATTCTTTTGCTCTATTTTTCAGTCCCGGATCGTACGTCGTGAGCTGTTAAAAGGTCGACAACCTAACTTGCGAGACATTAGAGGGCCCTACAACACGTCGATATCATTGTCTTGCGAGGATGCTGCGTTGTTGAAGCGGATGGGTTGTCGTTAAACCCATTGGGCCTTTTGAATGGGCTATCTCTATCGGCTGAGACTGTGAACCGTCAACACATAAAGGATTTGTGCCCTCAACATGACGGGTGCGATCATACCAGCACCAATGCACCAGATCCCATCAGAACTCCGAAGTTAAGCGTGCTTTGGTGAGAGTAGTACTTGGATGGGTGACCCCCTGGGAAGTCCTCGTGTTGTAACCCCATTTTTAATTTTTTTTGCCCCGGTTAGGGTTGCCAAGATGCTTTATCCACCACATTTCTATTACCGAATCCCACGGCACCTTGGGCGAGACAACTTCGCTTAACGTAGAGGCTGGTCCCGCAAACATTGGGCGTGGGGCTTGTGACCAGGTCTCTAACGCTCCGATGCCTATAACTTTTGATCCGTAAGGAGTTACGCGGAGCACAGCATACCGTTGGAAAGCTCTCCGAGAGCTCTACGACGAGAGCAGAAAGTTTGCTTTGCTGCGCCTATTATCAGAGCCCAAAATCGAAAGTTGTCATCAGTTTCGGGCCACTTTTCTTCATTTGCTCTATTTTTTCATCCCGGATCATACGTCGTGAGCTGTTAAAAGGATGACAACCTAACTCGCGGGACATTAGAGGGCCCTACAATGCGTCAATATCACGTCTTGCGAGGATGCTGCGTTGTTGAAGCGGATGGGTTGTCGTTAAGCCCAATTGGCCCTTTGAATGGGTTATCTCTCTGGGCTGGGACTGTGAACCGTCAACACATAAAGAATTTGTGTGCTCAACATGACGGGTACGATCATACCAACACTAATGCACCGGATCCCATCCGAACTCCGAAGTTAAGCGTGCTTGGGCGAGAGTAGTACTAGGATGGGTGACCCTATGGGAAGTCTTCGTGTTGCACCCCCCTTTTTAATTTTTTTTGCTCCGGTTAGGGTTGCCAAGATACGTTATACACCACATTTCTTTTACCGAATCCCATGGTACATTGGGCAAGACAACCTCGCTTCATGTAGAGGCTGGGCCCGCAAACCGAGGGCGTGGGGCTTGTGACTAGGTCTCCGTCGCTCCGGTGCCCATAACTTTTGATCCGTAAGGAGTTACACGGCGCACAAAATATACCGTTGGAAAGATCTCCGAGTGCTCTACAACAGGGGCTGCAAGCCTGAACGACTGCGCCCATTTTTGGAGCCTAAAATCGAATGTTTTCATCAGTTTCGGCCCACTTTTCTTCTTATATTCTGTTTTTCTGTCCCCAATCGTATATTGTGAGATGTTAAAAGGACGACAACCTTACTTGCGGGACATTAGAGGGCCCTACATTGCATCAATATCATGTTTTGCCAGGATGCTGCATTGTTGAAGCGGATGGGTTGTCGTTAAGCCCATTGGTCCTTTTGAATGGGCCATCTTTCTAGGCTGGGACTGTGAACCGTTAACAAATAAAGGAATTGTTCCCTCAACATGACGGGTGCGATCATACCGGCACTAATGTAACGGATCCTATCAGAACTCAGAAGTTAAGCATGCTTGGGCTAGAGTAGTACTAGGATGGGTGACCCCGTGGGAAGTCCTCTTGTTGCAGCCCCCTTTTCAATTATTTTTGCCCCAGTTAGGGTTGCCAATATACTTTATCCACCACATTTCTATTACCGAATCCCACGGCACCTTAGGCAAGACAACTTCGCTTCACGTAGAGGCTGGGCCAGGAAACCGAGGGCATGAGGCATGTGACCAGGTCTCCTTCGTTCCGGTGCGCAAAACATTTAATCCGTAAGGAGTTACACTGCGCACAGCGTACAGTTGGAATGCTCTCCGAGAGCTCTATGACGAGAGCAGCAAGCCTGCTCTACTGCGCCTGTTATCAGAGCCCAAAATCGAAAGTTTTCATCAGTTTTGGGTCACTTTTCCTCTTTTGCTCTGTTTTTCTGTCCCGGATCATACGTCGTGAGCAATTAAAAGGATGACAACCCAACTCATGGGATATTACAGGGCCCTACAACGCGTCGATATCATGTCTTACGAGGATACTGCGTTGTTGAAGCAGATGGGTTGTCGTTAAGCCCATTGGGCCTTTTGAACTGGCCATCTCTCTAAGCTGAGACTGTGAACCATCAATACAGAAGGATTTGTACCCTCAACATGACCGGTGCGATAATACCAGCACTAAGGCAGCGGATCCCATAAGAACTCCGAAGTTGAGCGTGCTTGGGCGAGAGTTGTACTAGGATAGGTGACCCCGTGGGCACTCCTCGTGTTGCACCCCTCTTTTCAATTTTTTTTCCCCAGTTAGGGTTGCCAAGATACTTTATTCACCACATTTCTATTACCGAATCCCACGGTACCTTGGGCAAGACAATTTCACTTCACGTAGAGGCTGGGCCCGCAAACTGAGGGCGTGGGGCTTCTGACCAGGTCCTCGTTGCTCCGGTGCCCATAACTTTTGATCCGTAAGGAACTATGCGGCGTACAACATACTGTTGGAAAGCTCTCCGAGAGGTTTACGACAGAGGTAGTAAACCTGCGTGGCTGTACCCATTTTTGGAGCCCAAAATCGAACGTTTTCATCACGTTCGGGTTACTTTTCTTCTTTTGCACTATTTTTTCGTCTCAGATCGTACGTCGTGAGCTATTAAAAGGACGACATCCACAATTTCCGAACATTAGAGGTCCCTAGAACTCGTCGATATCACATCTTGTGAGGATGCTGTGTTGTTGAAGATGATGGGTTTTTGTTAAGCCCATTGGTCCTTTTAAATGGGCCATCTCTCTGGGCTGGGACTGTGAACCATCAACACATAAAGGATTTATGCCCACAACATGATGGGTGTGATCATACCAGCACTAATGCACCAGATCCTATTAGAACTCCGAAGTTAAGCGTGCTTGGGTGAGAGTAGTGCTAGGATGGGTGACCCCCTAGGAAGTCCTCTTGTTGCCCCCCCCCCCCCCCCCTATTTTTCAATTTTTTTTGCCTCGGTTTGGGTTACCAGGATACTTTATCCACCACATTTCTATTACCGAATCCCACAGCACCTTGGGCAAGTCAACTTCGCTTCACATAGAGGTGTAGCCCGCAAATCGAGGTCGTGGTGCTTGTGACTAGGTCTCTGTCGCTCCGGTGCCCATAACTTTTGATCCGTAAGGAGTAACGCAGTGCACAGCATACCATTGGAAAGCTCTCTGAGGGCTCTACGACGGTGGCAACAAGCCTATTCAATTGCGCCTATTTTTGGAGTCCAAAATTGAACATTTTCGTTAGTTTCGGGCCACTTTTCTTCTTTTGCCCTATTTTTACGTCCCGGATCGTGCGTCGTGAGTTGTTAAAAGGATGACAATCTGACTCGCAGGACATTAGAGAGCCCAACAATGCGTTGATATCATGTCTAGTGAGGATGCTACGTTGTTGAAGAGGATGGGTTTTTGTTAAGCCCATTAGGCGTTTTGAATGGGCCATCTCTCTGGGCTGGGACTGTGAACTGTCAACACATAAATGATTTATGCCCTCAACAACACGGGTGCGATCATACCAGCACTAATGCACTGGATCCCATAAGAACTCCAAAGTTAAGCGTGCTTGGGCGAGAGTAGTACTAGGATAGGGGACCCCCTAGGAACTCCTCGTGTTGCACCCCACTTTTCAATTTCTTTTTCCCCGGTTAGGGTTACCAAGATACTTTATCCACCACATTTCTATTACCGAATCCCACGGCACCTTGGGCAAGACAACTTCGCTTCACGTAGAGGTGTGGCCCGCAAATCGAAGTCGTGGTGCTTGTGACTAGGTCTCCGTCGCTCCGGTGCCCTTAACTTTTGATCCGTAAGGAGTTACGCGGTGCACAACATACCATTGGAAAGCTCTCCGAGAGCTCTACGACGGGGGCTGCAAGCCTACTAGGCTGCGCTTGTTTTTGAAGCCCAAAGTTGAACTTTTTCATTAGTTTCGGGAAACTTTTCTTCTTTTGCCCTATTTTTTCGGCTCGGATCGTACGTCGTGAGCTGTTAAATGGATGACAACCTAACTCGCGGGGTATTACAAGGGCCTACAACACATTGATATCACGTCTTACGAGGATGCTGCATTGTTGAAGTGGATGGGTCATCGTTAAGCCCATTGGGCCTTTTGAATGGGCCATCTCTCTGGGCTGGAACTGTGAAGAATCAACACATAAAGGATTTGTGCCCTCAACATGACGGGTGCGATCACACCATCACTAATGCACCGGATCCCATAAGAACTCCGAAGTAAAGCGTGCTTGGGAGAGAGTAGTACTAGGATGAGTGACCCCCTGGGAAGTCCTCGTGTTGCACCCCTCTTTTCAATTTTTTTTGCCCCGGTTATCCTTGCCAATATGCTTTATCCATAACATTTCTATTACCGAATCCCACGGACCCTTGGGCAAGACAATTTAGCTTCACGTAGAGGTTGGGCTCGCAAACTGAGGGCGTGGGACTTGTGACTAGGTCTCCGTCGCTCCAGTGCCCATAATTTTTTATCTGTGAGGAGTTACACGGCACACAGCATACTGTTGGAAAGCTCTCCTAAAGCTCTACGACAGGGGCATTAAGCCTGTTCGGCTGCGCCTATTTTTGGAGCCCAAAATCAAACGTTTTAAACAGTTTCGGGCAACTTTTCATCTTTTGCTCTATTTTTTCATCCCGGATAGTACATCGTGAACTGTTAAAAGGACAACAACCTAACTCGCGGGACATTGAGGGCCCTACAACGCGTCGATATCACGTCTTGCGAGGATGCTGCGTTGTTGAAGCGGATGGGTTTTTGTTAAGCCCATTGGGCCTTTTGAATGGGCTATCTCTCTGGGTTGGGACTGTGAACCGTCAACACATAAAGGATGTGTGCCCTCAACATGACGGGTGCGATCGGACCAGCACTAACGCATCGGATCCCATCAGAATTCCGAAGTTAAGCGTGCTTGGGCGAGAGTAGTACTAGGATGGGTGACCCCCTGGGAAGTTCTCGTGTTTCACCACCTTTTTCTATTTTTTTTCCCCCGGTTAGGGTTGCTAATATACTTTATCCTCCACATTTCTATTACAGAATCGCATGGCACCTTGGGCAAGACAACTTCGCTTCACGTAGTGGCTGGGCCAGCAAGCCGAGGGCGTGGGGCTTGGGACCAGGTCTCCGTCACTTCGGTGCCCATAACTTTTGATCCGTAAGGAGTTACACAGTGCAAAGCATACCGTTGGAAAGCTCTCCAAGAGCACTAAGACGGGGGCAACAAACTTGCTCGGCTGCGCCTGTTTTCGGAGCCCAAAATAGAACATTTTCAATAGTTTCGGGCCACTTTACTTCTTTTGCTCTGTTTTTCCATCACGGATCGTACGTCATGAGCTGTTAAAAGGATGACAACCTTACTCGCGGGACATTAGAGAGCCCTACAACGCGTCGATATCACGTCCTGTGAGGATGCTACATTGTTGAAGTGGATGGGTTGTTGTTAAGCCCATTGGGCCTTTTGAATGGGCCAACACTCTGGGCTGGGACTGTGAACCGTCAACACATAAAGGATTTGTGCCCTCAACATGACGTGTGCGATCATACCAGCACTAATGCACTGGATCCCATCAGAACTCCAAAGTTAAGCGTGCTTAGGCGAGAGTAGTACTAAGATGGGTGACCCGCTAGGAAGTCCTCGTGTTGCACCACCATTTTCAATTTTTTTTGGCCCGGTTAGGGTTGGAAAGATACTTTATCCACCACATTTCAAATACCGAATCTCACGGCACCTTGGGAAAGACAACTTCGCTTCACGTAGAGGCTGGGCCCGCAAACCTGGGGCGTGGGGCTTGTGACCAGGTCTCCATCGCTCCGGTGCCCATAACTTTTGATCCGTAAGGCGTTACGCAGCGCATAGCATACCGTTGGAAAGCTCTCCAAGAGCTCTACAATGGAGGCAACAAACCTGCTCAGCTACACCTATTTTCAGAGCCCAAAATCGTATGTTTTCATCACTTTCGGGCAACTTTTCTTCTTTTGCTCTGTTTTTCAGTCCCGGATCGTATGCCGTGAGTTGTTAAAAGGACGACAACCTAACTCGCGGGATATTACACGGCCCTACAACGCGATGATATCATGTCTTACGAGGATACTACTTTATTGAAGCAGATGGGTTGTCGTTAAGCCATTTGGGCCTTTTGGATTGGCCATCTCTCTGGGCTGGGACTGTGAACCATCAACACATAAAGGATTTGTGCCCTCAACATGACGGGTGCGATCATACCAGCACTAATGCACTGGATCCCGTCAGAACTCCGAAGTTATGCGTGCTTGGACTCTAGTAGTACTAGGATGGGTGACCCCCTGGGAAGTCCTCGTGTTGCACCCCTCTTTTCAATTTTTTTTGCCCCGGTTAGGGTTGCCAAGATACTTTATCCACCATATTTCTAATACAGAATACCACGGCACCTTGGGCAAGGCAACTTCGATTCAAGTAGAGGCTGGGCCTGCAAACCGAGGGCGTGGGGCTTGTGACTAGGTCTCCGTCGCTCCAGTGCCCATAACTTTTGATCCGTAAGGAGTTACGTGATGCACAACATACCGTTGGAAATCTCTCCGAGAGCTGTACGACATGGGCATTAAGCCTGCTCGGCTGCACCCATTTTTGGATCCCAAAATCGTACGTTTTCATCATTTTCGGGTAACTTTTATTCTTTTGCTCTGTTTTTCAGTCCCGAATCGTACGTCGTGAGCTGTTAAAAGGATGACAACCTAACTCACAGGATATTAGAGGGCCCTACAACGGATGGGCTATCTTTCTAGGATGGGACTGTGAACCGTCAACACATAAAGGGGTTGTGCCCTCAACATGACCAGATCCCATCAGAACATCGAAGTTAAGTGTGCTTGGGCGAGAGTAGTACAAGGATGGGTGACCCTTTGGGAAGTCCTCGTGTCGCACCCCCCCCTTTTCAATTTTTTTACACCGGTTAGGATTACCAAGATGCTTTATCCATCACATTTCTATTACCGAATCCCACGGCACCTTGGGCGAGAAAATTTCGCTTCACGTAGAGGCTGGGCCAGCAAACCTAGGGCGTGGGGCTTGTGACCAAGTCTCCAGCGCTCCGGTGCCCATAACTTTTGATCCGAATGGAGTTACGCAGCGCACAGCATACTGTTGGAAAGCTCTCTGAGAGCCCTACGACGAAAGCATCAAACCTGCTTTGCAGTGCCTGTTATCAGAGCCCAAAATCTAAAGTTTTCATCAATTTCGGGCCACTTTTCTTCTTTTGCTCTATTTTTCCATCCTGGACTGTACGTCGTGAGCTGTTAAAAGTATGACAACCTAAATCGGGGGACATAAGAGGGGCCTACAATGCGTCGATATCACGGCTTGAGAGGATGCGACGTTGTTGAAGCAGATGGGTTGTTGTTAAACCCATTGTGCCTTTTGAATGGGTTATCTCTCTGGGCTGGGACTGTGAACTGTAAACACATAAAGGATTTGTCCCCCCAACAAGACGGGTGCGATCACACCACCAATAATGCTCCGGATCCCATCCGAACTCCGAAGTTAAGCGTGCTTGGACGATAGTAGTCCTAGGATGGGTGACCCCCTAGGAAGTCCTCGTGTTGCAGCCCCATTTTCAATTTTTTTTGCCCCGGTTAGGGTTTCCAAGATGCTTTATCCATCACATTTCTATTACCGAATCCCATGGCATATTGGGCCAGACAACTTCGCTTCACGTAGAGGCTGGGCCTACAAATCGAGGGCGTGGGGCTTGTGACCAGGTCTCCGTCAGTCTGGTGCCCATAACTTTTGATTCGTAAGGAGTTACGCTGATCACATCATACCGTTGGAAAGCTCTCCGAGAGCTCTACGACATGGGTATTAACCCTACTCGGCTGAGCCCATTTATGGAGCCCAAAATCTACATTTTCATTAGTTTCGGGCCACTTTTATTCTTTTGCTCTATTTTTTTTCCCGGATCGTACGTCGTCAGCTGTTAAAAGGACGACAACCTAACTCAATGGATATTACAAAGCCCTACAACGCGTCGATATCACATCTTACGAGGATATGCGTTGTGGAAGCGGATGGGTTGTCGTTAAGCCCATTGGGCCTTTTGAATGGGCCATCTTTGGGACTGCGAACCATCAACACATAAAGGATTTGTGGCCTCAGCATGACGGGTGCGATCATACTAGCAATAATGCACTGGATCCCATCAGAACTCCGAAGTTAAGCATGCTTGGGTGAGAGTAGTACTATGATGGGTAACCCCCTGGGAAGTCCTCGTGTTGCACCCCTCTTTTCAATTTTTTTGGCCCTGGTTAGGGTTGCCAAGATACTTTATCCACGACATTTCTAATACATTATAGCACGACTGTGATAACCCGAACCTAGCATATATTTAATAGCATTTAAAGTTCATTTAAATTGCATTTTTTTTGACCTTTCACCTTCTTTGACCAAAGTAGTTGACTTTTCATCTACAATGACCAACTAGGACAAGGTGAAAATTTTTGAAATGTTTAATAAAGGGCAAACTTGGGATTAGAAATAAAAAAAATGCAATGTTAAGTTAGTCAAATTTTGGATCAACTTTGGAATTAAATCTGAACCAATTGGGAAAGAGTTAGGTAGCAAATTATATATGGTTGGAAAGCTCTATGAGTCTAGTTTCTGTGGCTTCAAACCGTTCATGAATTGGAGTTTTCTAGAAGAAGTTATGGCCGTTTTCGTAAGGTCGCGCATAGCTGTTTTGGTTTAGCGGGTTGACCGAAGCTTTGACTATTGTTGCCATCTTTTATAAGCATAAAATAGCATAGAAAAAAACGAAAAGCTGAAAAATAAAGAGAGAAAACCAAGAGTTCAAGGAGAAAAGAAAAAAAAAAGAATTTTCAACTTCAAATCTTCAAATCTTTGCGAGGGCTTGCACGGGATCGTTTCCAAGGCTTCTAATGTTGTTTTCCTAGCATCTATTAGCAGCTAAGGTGAGGGATGCATCGTTATTTGCGCATTAGAAAATACAATGTCAAGACTTTAATTTTTAGAAATTGCATATAGAATGTTGTTTAATTCATTTTGTTGCTTGAAATATGTTCTATGATGTCAGTAGACCTTACTTTTGTAAGTTTTTAGCAATTTCTGCGGTTAAAATTGATTATTGTATTTCAAATGTTGAGTGAATAGTGAAAAACGTGAATAGTAAACCCCCGTTCGAAATTTTGCTCCGAGTTGCGTTCTATTGATGCAGAAAGGTGCTAGATATGCTAGAATGCCTAAATGTGTGGTTTAATTGGAATGTGTAATGGAAAACGGAGAAAAACGGCTTAGTAAAAGTCGGGGTCGTTTAGGTCGAGTTTGGTATTTTCTCGTTTTACATGTTGGCATTATTTCGGGAGGCCATGGAAGCACTTTTGGTGTGATTATGGCGTTGGTTGGGTGTTTGGTTGGTATAGTTGTAGTTCAAACGAGCAAAGGGTGAAATCGGGACTTTGCGTGAATTCTAGGGTAAAGTAGGGTTTCGGGGTCCTTGGACGTGCCTTATGGTGACATAGGAGGATTGGCGACGTCGGTTTCCGGAACTCGTGGCTCGTTTGGAAATGGTAGTGTTTTGATAGTTGGGGCCGATTTGTGATTTTGCTTGTTATCTGGATATGATGCCTATAGAATGCTTAGGGTTGCTTGATATACTTGTTTAATTGGTGTTATTGTTGCTTATTATTGCTTGTTATGCTTGAAAAGTTAGTTGAATGCTAGTATTGATTGTGATTGCTTGTTATCTCGTTTGTTGTCACTAGTTTGTATTGTTGTGCTATCGCTCGCTTATTGCCTTGTATCGAGTCTTGCATTGCATAGTGTCAGCACGTGAGTGATGGGCCTCTCTAGGTAGCCTCAGGTTACTAGTGTTGGTTGCTCTAGCTCCGTAGCTATTCCCTCTTCTCGCTTGGGTTGCCTCCCAGGGAGATTTGGGTCGTAGATTGATGGATACTTCCGGGGTATTCCAAACTGGTGTTATAAGGTGGTTGTGCGCTTATTGTCATCGTTGTCAACATCAAGCTCGAGATTGATGTATCGCTCGTGAAATGGTACTTTGCTCGTATGAGTGAACCATAGCCTTCAGAGTGTGGTATAGCTTTGAATGGTTGTGTTAATGCTTTCAGTAATTGCTTATTGTATTGATTATTTGTTTTGATTGCTTATTTATCAGTTATATTGCTTAACTGTCTTATTTGCATTGCACGACTTTCTTTCTCTCCAATTCGATATCTGTCTCGCCCTCACTGAGTATACGTGTTGTGTATACTCACTGCTCACCACCACATTTCAGGAAATGCCATGTTAGTTGGAAAGTTCGTGATTTCGTGAAAGTCCATGCTTGAAGAGTTGTCCTGCGTGCCTATGTGACTTGAGTTGTCAAAGTTATAAAGTTGTATGATTTTATGTATTATATGTATTTAATGTTAAAGAGGATGTAATTTAAGTTTAACTAGATTATGTATTTAGTTAATGTAGCTTAACTTCAATGTATACTTATAATGACAAAGGAAAAGAGATAGAAAGGTATGATAGTCTAGCTTATGAAATAGATTGGTGTAGTTTAATTGCTAAGCTTGAATGTATATTTACTTGTGATTTGCTTGTTGTGAACCAAGGCTCGGATGGCCTTGAGGTGATTGAATGGTTGGACATGGTATTGGTCCACTTATATGCTATCGCAGGTTTGCTTTTTGCCTAGAAACAGGGGAGACTCTGTCTGTTTTCCCTAAAACTTATGCCCGGGTTTGGATTTGGGTTGTGATTAGAATGATTGATAGAACCTCCGGTCTCGAGAGGGATCGGGGTATTACAGGTGGTATCAGAGCTTGTCTGGCTCATAAGCCGGGACAGGGTCCTCGGTCTAGTGGGTAGTGATCCTTGAATGTGTGCTTGTTAAGTGTGTCTTGAAAGTGTATACTTGTATGTGAGATTGTGTGTCTTGACTTGAATGTATGCACCTTTGTGATATAGTTATGTGTTATGTGTTAATTGTGTGCTAAGTGAAGTGAATTGTCTAGTTGTGCATTGAATTGACCTATTGAATTGGCATTGTGAATCGAATCAACCTCGTGAATTGTTATTTGCTTGAAGTATTGTTTGTAATATGTGAATTAAGATGTCTTGAATTGGTTGTGCCGTGATTTGAATTGATTATGTTGTGCTTGACTTGATTGTGATTGAATGACTTTGATGATTAAACTGTTATAAACTCTTTTATAAACTTGCTTGCATAGTAGTTTAAGGCATATGTATAACTGTGATATATTGGCATTCATACATGTCCTATAGAAATGGTAAGAAGGACTTCTTCCTCCCCTGAAGAGAAGTGGTTAGTAGCAAGCCCCAAGTTATTTGGATTGACGGAAACGAGCAGTGCTTAACTAGGCCTTTATTTGGGAGTTGACATTTATAGCTGGAGTTTGTTTATTGGGATTCCTTGAAGGTTATCTTCTATGCTTTGTGTAAATGACTTCCTTTGGAGTTTTACATGATTATTCTTTGGAGTGTTTTCTTAATGTCTTCTTGATTGGGCATTCATCGGGTATTTTTATATTGGCATTTTGTGGAAGACTTGGTTGGGATTTTAATCAGTCATTGGTGTTCTTTTTCCATTCTTATGGGGAACTTTGATTTGAGTCTGCTTACAATGATCAGTTTGTGTGAGGCGTATTACTTTGGTATTCCTTGTGGACATCTCTCAGTGGATTTGGCAATCGGAATTTTTATCGGACTTGCTGCATAATATTGTCTACAATATCTTTGTTCTAGTCTTTCTTGATATTTTATCGACAATCGTGATTGGAATTCTTCAATAGTATATGATGCACCTGCACGACATTCCCTCTGATGCTTCTTGAGCTATATATTTTGAAAGACTTCTTTGAAACCTCTGTAATATGATTGACTGGATTTCTTGTCTGGAATCTTCCTGAGCAGTACTTAGGATTCCTGTTTAGACTCTGCCTCAAATTGTTTATTGGTATGTTCTTGGTACTTTTAGTTGGGATTCTATTATGGCATTCATGTCTAGTAAGATTTTATTTGGGGATCTACTTGGTTGTTCTCTGGAACGTTCTTTGGTTTTCTTAATGGGTGTTCTTTGGAGACTTTTGTTGGCATTTCTCGGTGGACTTGGTTATTGGAATCTCAATCGGACTTACTGTATGGTATTATCTATGGATCCGTAGTGGCCATTTATTTAACATTTACTTATTGGGCAAACTTGGTTACATTCTTACCGGAGCATTGTTCGGGTATTTTTCTTGGCATTCCTCAGTTGGTTTGGTAATTGGAATTCCTATCGGACTTATTGTATAGCACTACTTACGGTATTCTTTGGAATTCTTAGTGGGCATTTTACTGGTATTTTCCTTATTGGCAAGGTTGTATGAAGTTCTCACTTGGCAAACAGTGAAGAGGCCTCAGAGTTTGGTCTCGGTATATTGTTCACCAGTTCGGTGTTTATCCTTGGAGTTTTCATCCATCTGGGAAACTATGTTTGTTATTCAACTTGGTTGTCTTATTGGGCACATTATATTTTCTCTACTATTTCCTTTGACGTTCCTCTCAGCATTTGATAGCAAAACTCGGAATCTAATTGGTTGTCCTATGGGGTTATTATTTGGAAGGCTTCTTTGGAACTTTGGAAGTATATTTGATTGGTTCTTGGTATTTTCTTCAGCACTCTTAATAGGGAATTCTTCTATGAAATTCATGACCAGCGGGAGTACTTCTTTGGACCTCTAGATGGAACCTTTGTTTGAGCTTTTATTTGGCTGCTTGCTTGGGAATTCTCGGGAAGTAATAGTTAGACTTCTATTGGAGATTCGTGCGTGATGTATTCTTCTTATCGTTATTGTGTGGTATTAATGACACCTACAGTATCTTTGCTTTAGTCTTTATTGGTATTATCTCGGCGTTTCTGGTTGGAATTCATTCTTCTTCGGTATTCGTGTCAACGGGATTCTACCTTTGAGCCTTTATTTGGTGTTACCATTTGGCATTTCTACTTGAACTTTCCTATTGGTCATCTTGATGAAATACTTGTTCAGTAGCTAATGAAGACTAGTCAGAGTTGGATTTTAGATGATGCAGAGTCCTATTGGAAGAAGAATTGCGAGGACGCAATTGTTTTAAGGGGGGAAGGATGTGATAACCCGAACCTAGCATATATTTAATAGCATTTAAAGTTCATTTAAATTGCATTTTTTTTGACCTTTCACCTTCTTTGACCAAAGTAGTTGACTTTTCATCTACAATGACCAACTAGGACAAGGTGAAAATTTTTGAAATGTTTAATAAAGGGCAAATTTGGGATTAGAAATAAAAAAATGCAATGTTAAGTTAGTCAAATTTTGGATCAACTTTGGAATTAAATCTGAACCAATTGGGAAAGAGTTAGGTAGCAAATTATATATGGTTGGAAAGCTCTATGAGTCTAGTTTTTGTGGCTTCAAACCGTTCGTGAATTTGAGTTTTCTAGAAGAAGTTATGGCCGTTTTCGTAAGGTCGCGCATAGCTGTTTTGGTTTAGCGGGTTGACCGAAGCTTTGACTATTGTTGCCATCTTTTATAAGCATAAAATAGCATAGAAAAAAACGAAAAGCTGAAAAATAAAGAGAGAAAACCAAGAGTTCAAGGAGAAAAGAAAAAAAAAGAATTTTCAACTTCAAATCTTCAAATCTTTGTGAGGGCTTGCACGGGATCGTTTCCAAGGCTTCTAATGTTGTTTTCCTAGCGTCTATTAGCAGCTAAGGTGAGGGATGCATCGTTATTTGCACATTAGAAAAAACAATGTCAAGACTTTAATTTTTAGAAATTGCATATAGAATGTTGTTTAATTCATTTTGTTGCTTGAAATATGTTCTATGAAGTCAGTAGACCTTACTTTTGTAAATTTTTAGCAATTTATGCGGTTAAAATTGATTATTGTATTTCAAATGTTGAGTGAATAGTGAAAAACGTGAATAGTAAACCCCCGTTCGAAATTTTGCTCCGAGTTGCGTTCTATTGATATAGAAAGGTGCTAGATATGCTAGAATGCCTAAATGTGTGGTTTAATTGGAATGTGTAATGGAAAAGTGGAGAAAAACGGCTTAGTGAAAGTCGGGGTCGTTTAGGTCGAGTTTGGTATTTTCTCGTTTTACGTGTTGGCATTATTTCGGGAGGCCATGGAAGCACTTTTGGTGTGATTATGGCATTGGTTGGGTGTTTGGTTGGTATAGTTGTAGTTCAAACGAGCAAAGGGAGAAATCGGGACTTTGCGTGAATTCTAGGGTAAAGTAGGGTTTCGGGGTCCTTGGACGTGCCTTATGGTGACATAGGAGGATTGGCGACGTCAGTTTCCGGAACTCGTGGCTCGTTTGGAAATGGTAGTGTTTTGATAGTTGGGGCCGATTTGTGATTTTGCTTGTTATCTGGATATGATGCCTATAGAATGCTTAGGGTTGCTTGAAATACTTGTTTAATTGGTGTTATTGTTGCTTATTATTGCTTGTTATGCTTGAAAAGTTAGTTGAATGCTAGTATTGATTGTGATTGCTTGTTATCTCGTTTGTTGTCACTAGTTTGTATTGTTGTGCTATCGCTTGCTTATTGCCTTGTATCGAGTCTTGCATTGCATAGTGTCAGCACGTGAGTGATGGGCCTCTCTAGGTAGCCTCGGGTTACTAGTGTTGGTTGCTCTAGCTCCGTAGCTATTCCCTCTTCTCGCTTGGGTTGCCTCCCAGGGAGATTTGGGTCGTAGATTGATGGATACTTCCGGGGTATTCCAAACGGGTGTTATAAGATAGTTGCGCGCTTATTGTCATCGTTGTCAACATCAAGCTCGAGATTGATGTATCGCTCGTGAAATGGTATATTGCTCGTATGAGTGAACCATAGCCTTCAGAGTATGGTATAGCTTTGAATGGTTGTGTTAATGCTTTCAGTAATTGCTTATTGTATTGATTATTTGTTTTGATTGCTTATTTATCAGTTATATTGCTTAACTGTCTTATTTGTATTGCACGACTTTCTTTCTATCCAATTCGATATCTGTCTCGCCCTCACTGAGTATACGTGTTGTGTATACTCACTCCTCACCACCACATTTCAGGAAATGCCATGTTAGTTGGAAAGTTCGTGATTTCGTGAAAGTCCGTGCTTGAAGAGTTGTCCTGCGTGCCTATGTGAGTTGAGTTGTGAAAGTTATAAAGTTGGATGCTTTTATGTATTATATGTATTTAGTGTTAAAGGGGATGTAAGTTAAAGTTCACTAGATTATGTATTTAGTTAATGTAGCTTAAGTTCAATGTATACTTGTAATGACAAAGGAAAAGAGATAGAAAGGTATGATAGTCTAGTTTATGAAATAGATTGGTGTAGTTTAATTGCTAAGCTTGAATGTATATTTACTTGTGATTTGCTTGTTGTGAACCAAGGCTCGGATGGCCTTGAGGTGATTGAATGGTTGGACATGGTATTGGTCCACTTATATGCTGTCGCAGGTTTGCTTTTTGCCTAGAAACAGGGGAGACTCTGTCCGTTTTCCCTAAAAATTATGCCCGGGTTTGGATTTGGGTTGTGATTAGAATGATTGATAGAACCTCCGGTCTCGAGAGGGATCGGGGTATTACAGGTGGTATCAGAGCTTGTCTAGCTCATAAGCCGGGACAGGGTCCTCGGTCTGGTGGGTAGTGATCCTTGAATGTGTGCTTGTTAAGTGTGTCTTGAAAGTGTATGCTTGTATGTGAGATTGTGTGTCTTGACTTGAATGTATGCACCTTTGTGATATAGTTATGTGTTATGTGTTAATTGTGTGCTAAGTGAAGTGAATTGTCTAGTTGTGCATTGAATTGACCTATTGAATTGGCATTGTGAATCGAATCAACCTCGTGAATTGTTATTTGCTTGAAGTATTGTTTGTAATATGTGAATTAAGATGTCTTGAATTGGTTGTGCCGTGATTTGAATTGATTATGTTGTGCTTGACTTGATTGTGATTGAATGACTTTGATGATTAAACTGTTATAAACTCTTTTATAAACTTGCTTGCATAGTAGTTTAAGGCATATGTATAACTGTGATATATTGGCATTCATACATGTCCTATAGAAATGGTAAGAAGGACTTCTTCCTCCCCTGAAGAGAAGTGGTTAGTAGCAAGCCCCAAGTTATTTGGATTGACGGAAACGAGCAGTGCTTAACTAGGCCTTTATTTGGGAGTTGACATTTATAGCTGGAGTTTGTTTATTGGGATTCCTTGAAGGTTATCTTCTATGCTTTGTGTAAATGACTTCCTTTGGAGTTTTACATGATTATTCTTTGGAGTGTTTTCTTAATGTCTTCTTGATTGGGCATTCATCGGGTATTTTTATATTGGCATTTTGTGGAAGACTTGGTTGGGATTTTAATCAGTCATTGGTGTTCTTTATGCATTCTTATGGGGAACTTTGATTTGAGTCTGCTTACAATGATCAGTTTGTGTGAGGCGTATTACTTTGGTATTCCTTGTGGACATCTCTCAGTGGATTTGGCAATCGGAATTTTTATCGGACTTGCTGCATAATATTGTCTACAATATCTTTGCTCTAGTCTTTCTTGATATTTTATCGACAATCGTGATTGGAATTCTTCAATAGTATATGATGCACCTGCACGACATTCCCTCTGATGCTTCTTGAGCTATATATTTTGAAAGACTTCTTTGAAACCTCTGTAATATGATTGACTGGATTTCTTGTCTGGAATCTTCCTGAGCAGTACTTAGGATTCTTGTTTAGACTCTGCCTCAAATTGTTTATTGGTATGTTCTTGGTCCTTTTAGTTGGGATTCTATTATGGCATTCATGTCTAGTAAGATTTTATTTGGGGATCTACTTGGTTGTTCTCTGGAACGTTCTTTGGTTTTCTTAATGGGTGTTCTTTGGAGACTTTTGTTGGCATTTCTCGGTGGACTTGGTTATTGGAATCTCAATCGGACTTACTGTATGGTATTATCTATGGATCCGTAGTGGCCATTTATTTAACATTTACTTATTGGGCAAACTTGGTTACATTCTTACCGGAGCATTGTTCGGGTATTTTTCTTGGCATTCCTCAGTTGGTTTGGTAATTGGAATTCCTATCGGACTTATTGTATAGCACTACTTACGGTATTCTTTGGAATTCTTAGTGGGCATTTTACTGGTATTTTCCTTATTGGCAAGGTTGTATGAAGTTCTCACTTGGCAAACAGTGAAGAGGCCTCAGAGTTTGGTCTCGGTATATTGTTCACCAGTTCGGTGTTTATCCTTGGAGTTTTCATCCATCTGGGAAACTATGTTTGTTATTCAACTTGGTTGTCTTATTGGGCACATTATATTTTCTCTACTATTTCCTTTGACATTCCTCTCAGCATTTGATAGCAAAACTCAGAATCTAATTGGTTGTTCCATGGGGTTATTATTTGGAAGGCTTCTTTGGAACTTTGGAAATATATTTGATTGGGTTCTTGGTATTTTCTTCAGCACTCTTAACAGGGAATTCTTCTATGAAATTCATGACCAGCGGGGGTACTTCTTTGGACCTTTAGATGGAACCTTTGTTTGAGCTTTTACTTGGCTTCTTGCTTCGGAATTCTCGGGAAGTAATAGTTAGACTTCTATTGGAGATTCGTGCATGACGTATTCTTCTTGTCGTTATTGTGTGGTATTAATGACATCTATAGTATCTTTGCTTTAGTCTTTATTGGTATTATCTCGGCGTTTCTGGTTGGAATTCATTCTTCTTCGGTATTCGTGTCAACGGGATTCTTGTACAGTATCTACCTTTGAGCCTTTATTTGGTGTTACCATTTGGCATTTCTACTTGAACTTTCCTATTGGTCATCTTGATGAAATACTTGTTCAGTAGCTAATGAAGACTAGTCAGAGTTGGATTTTAGATGATGCAGAGTCCTATTGGAAGAAGAATTGCGAGGACGCAATTGTTTTAAGGGGGGAAGGATGTGATAACCCGAACCTAGCATATATTTAATAGCATTTAAAGTTCATCTAAATTGCATTTTTTTTTACCTTTCACCTTCTTTGACCAAAGTAGTTGACTTTTCATCTACAATGACCAACTAGGACAAGGTGAAAATTTTCGAAATGTTTAATAAAGGGCAAACTTGGGATTAGAAATAAAAAAATGCAATGTTAAGTTAGTCAAATTTTGGATCAACTTTGGAATTAAATCTGAACCAATTGGGAAAGAGTTAGGTAGCAAATTATATATGGTTGGAAAGCTCTATGAGTCTAGTTTATGTGGCTTCAAACCGTTCGTGAATTGGAATTTTCTAGAAGAAGTTATGGCCGTTTTCGTAAGGTCGCGCATAGCTGTTTTGGTTTAGCGGGTTGACCGAAGCTTTGACTATTGTTGCCATCTTTTATAAGCATAAAATAGCATAGAAAAAAACGAAAAGCTGAAAAATAAAGAGAGAAAACCAAGAGTTCAAGGAGAAAAGAAAGAAAAAAGAATTTTCAACTTCAAATCTTCAAATCTTTGCGAGGGCTTGCACGGGATCGTTTCCAAGGCTTCTAATGTTGTTTTCCTAGTGTCTATTAGCAGCTAAGGTGAGGGATGCATCGTTATTTGCGCATTAGAAAATACAATGTCAAGACTTTAATTTTTAGAAATTGCATATAGAATGTTGTTTAATTCATTTTGTTGCTTGAAATATGTTCTATGAAGTCAGTTGTCCTTACTTTTGTAAGTTTTTAGCAATTTCTGTGGTTAAAATTGATTATTGTATTTCAAATGTTGAGTGAATAGTGAAAAACGTGAATAGTAAACCCCCGTTCGAAATTTTGCTCCGAGTTGCGTTCTATTGATGCAGAAAGGTGCTAGATATGCTAGAATGCCTAAATGTGTGGTTTAATTGGAATGTGTAATGGAAAAACGGAGAAAAACAGCTTAGTGAAAGTCGGGGTCGTTTAGGTCGAGTTTGGTATTTTCTCGTTTTACGTGTTGGCATTATTTCGGGAGGCCATGGAAGCACTTTTGGTGCGATTATGGCATTGGTTGGGTGTTTGGTTGGTATAGTTGTAGTTCAAACGAGCAAAGGGGGAAATCGGGACTTTGCGTGAATTCTAGGGTAAAGTAGGGTTTCGGGGTCCTTGGACGTGCCTTATGGTGACATAGGAAGATTGGCGACGTCGGTTTTCGGAACTCGTGGCTCGTTTGGAAATGGTAGTGTTTTGATAGTTGGGGCCGATTTGTGATTTTGCTTGTTATCTGGATATGATGCCTATAGAATGCTTAGGGTTGCTTGATATACTTGTTTAATTGTTGTTATTGTTGCTTATTATTGCTTGTTATGCTTGAAAAGTTAGTTGAATGCTAGTATTGATTGTGATTGCTTGTTATCTCGTTTGTTGTCACTAGTTTGTATTGTTGTGCTATCGCTCGTTTATCGCCTTGTATCGAGTCTTGCATTGCATAGTATCCAACACGTGAGTGATGGGCCTCTCTGGGTAGCCTTGGGTTACCAGTGTTGGTTGCTCTAGCTCCGTAGCTATTCTCTCTTCTCGCTTGGGTTGCCTCCCAGGCAGATTTAGGTCGTAGATTGATGGATACTTCCGGGGTATTCCAAACTGGTGTTATAAGGTGGTTGCGTGCTTATTGTCATCGTTGTCAACATCAAGCTCGAGATTGATGTATCGCTCGTGAAATGGTACTTTGCTCGTATGAGTGAACCATAGCCTTCAGAGTGTGGTATAGCTTTGAATGGTTGTGTTAATGCTTTCAGTAATTGCTTATTGTATTGATTGTTTGTTTTGATTGCTTATTTATCAGTTATATTGCTTAACTGTCTTATTTGCATTGCACAACTTTCTTTCTCTCCAACTCGATATCTGTCTCGCCCTCACTGAATATACGTGTTGTGTATACTCACTCCTCACCACCACATTTTAGGAAATGCCATGTTAGTTGGAAAGTTCGTGATTTCGTGAAAGCCCGTGCTTGAAGAGTTGTCCTGCGTGCCTTTGTGACTTGAGTTGTCAAAGTTGTAAAGTTGTATGCTTTTATGTATTATATGTATTTAATGTTAAAGGGGATGTAATTTAAGTTTCATTAGATTAAGCATTTAGTTAATGTAGCTTAACTTCAATGTATATTTGTAATGATAAAGGAAAAGAGATAGAAAGGTATGATAGTCTAGCTTATGAAATAGGTTGGTGTAGTTTAATTGCTAAGCTTGAATGTACATTTACTTGTGATTTGCTTGTTGTGAACCAAGGCTCGGATGGCCTTGAGGTGATTGAATGGTTGGACATGGTATTGGTCCACTTATATGTTGTCGCAGGTTTGCTTTTTGCCTAGAAACAGGGGAGACTCTGTCCGTTTTCCCTAAAAATTATGCCCGGGTTTGGATTTGGGTTGTGATTAGAATGATTGATAGAACCTCCGGTCTCGAGAGGGATCGGGGTATTACAGGTGGTATCAGAGCTTGTCTGGCTCATAAGCCGGGACAGGGTCCTCGGTCTAGTGGGTAGTGATCCTTGAATGTGTGCTTGTTAAGTGTGTCTTGAAAGTGTATGCTTGTATGTGAGATTGTGTGTCTTGACTTGAATGTATGCACCTTTGTGATATAGTTATGTGTTATGTGTTAATTGTGTGCTAAGTGAAGTGAATTGTCTAGTTGTGCATTGAATTGACCTATTGAATTGGCATTGTGAATCGAATCAACCTCGTGAATTGTTATTTGCTTGAAGTATTGTTTGTAATATGTGAATTAAGATGTCTTGAATTGGTTGTGCCGTGATTTGAATTGATTATGTTGTGCTTGACTTGATTGTGATTGAATGACTTTGATGATTAAACTGTTATAAACTCTTTTATAAACTTGCTTGCATAGTAGTTTAAGGCATATGTATAACTGTGATATATTGGCATTCATACATGTCCTATAGAAATGGTAAGAAGGACTTCTTCCTCCCCTGAAGAGAAGTGGTTAGTAGCAAGCCCCAAGTTATTTGGATTGACGGAAACGAGCAGTGCTTAACTAGGCCTTTATTTGGGAGTTGACATTTATAGCTGGAGTTTGTTTATTGGGATTCCTTGAAGGTTATCTTCTATGCTTTGTGTAAATGACTTCCTTTGGAGTTTTACATGATTATTCTTTGGAGTGTTTTCTTAATGTCTTCTTGATTGGGCATTCATCGGGTATTTTTATATTGGCATTTTGTGGAAGACTTGGTTGGGATTTTAATCAGTCATTGGTGTTCTTTCTGCATTCTTATGGGGAACTTTGATTTGAGTCTGCTTACAATGATCAGTTTGTGTGAGGCGTATTACTTTGGTATTCCTTGTGGACATCTCTCAGTGGATTTGGCAATCGGAATTTTTATCGGACTTGCTGCATAATATTGTCTACAATATCTTTGCTCTAGTCTTTCTTGATATTTTATCGACAATCGTGATTGGAATTCTTCAATAGTATATGATGCACCTGCACGACATTCCCTCTGATGCTTCTTGAGCTATATATTTTGAAAGACTTCTTTGAAACCTCTGTAATATGATTGACTGGATTTCTTGTCTGGAATCTTCCTGAGCAGTACTTAGGATTCTTGTTTAGACTCTGCCTCAAATTGTTTATTGGTATGTTCTTGGTACTTTTAGTTGGGATTCTATTATGGCATTCATGTCTAGTAAGATTTTATTTAGGGATCTACTTGGTTGTTCTCTGGAACGTTCTTTGGTTTTCTTAATGGGTGTTCTTTGGAGACTTTTGTTGGCATTTCTCGGTGGACTTGGTTATTGGAATCTCAATCGGACTTACTGTATGGTATTATCTATGGATCCGTAGTGGCCATTTATTTAACATTTACTTATTGGGCAAACTTGGTTACATTCTTACCTGAGCATTGTTCGGGTATTTTTCTTGGCATTCCTCAGTTGGTTTGGTAATTGGAATTCCTATCGGACTTATTGTATAGCACTACTTACGGTATTCTTTGGAATTCTTAGTGGGCATTTTACTGGTATTTTCCTTATTGGCAAGGTTGTATGAAGTTCTCACTTGGCAAACAGTGAAGAGGCCTCAGAGTTTGGTCTCGGTATATTGTTCACCAGTTCGGTGTTTATCCTTGGAGTTTTCATCCATCTGGGAAACTATGTTTGTTATTCAACTTGGTTGTCTTATTGGGCACATTATATTTTCTCTACTATTTCCTTTGACATTCCTCTCAGCATTTGATAGCAAAACTCGGAATCTAATTGGTTGTCCCATGGGGTTATTATTTGGAAGGCTTCTTTGGAACTTTGGAAATATATTTGATTGGGTTCTTGGTATTTTCTTTAGCACTCTTAACAGGGAATTCTTCTATGAAATCCATGACCAGCGGGGTACTTCTTTGGACCTTTAGATGGAACCTTTGTTTGAGCTTTTATTTGGCTTCTTGCTTGGGAATTCTCCGGCAGTAACAGTTAGACTTCTATTGGAGATTCGTGCATGAGGTATTCTTCTTGTCGTTATTGTGTGGTATTAATGACATCTACAGTATCTTTGCTTTAGTCTTTATTGGTATTATCTCGGCGTTTCTGGTTGGAATTCATTCTTCTTCGGTATTCGTGTCAACGGGATTCTTGTACGGTATCTACCTTTGAGCCTTTATTTGGTGTTACCATTTGGCATTTCTACTTGAACTTTCCTATTGGTCATCTTGATAAAATACTTGTTCAGTAGCTAATGAAGACTAGTCAGAGTTGGATTTTAGATGATGCAGAGTCCTATTGGAAGAAGAATTGCGAGGACGCAATTGTTTTAAGGGGGGAAGGATGTGATAACCCGAACCTAGCATATATTTAATAGCATTTAAAGTTCATTTAAATTGCATTTTTTTTGACCTTTCACCTTCTTTGACCAAAGTAGTTGACTTTTCATCTACAATGACCAACTAGGACAAGGTGAAAATTTTTAAAATGTTTAATAAAGGGCAAACTTGGGATTAGAAATAAAAAAATGCAATGTTAAGTTAGTCAAATTTTGGATCAACTTTGGAATTAAATCTGAACCAATTGGGAAAGAGTTAGGTAGCAAATTATATATGGTTGGAAAGCTCTATGAGTCTAGTTTATGTGGCTTCAAACCGTTCGTGAATTGGAGTTTTCTAGAAGAAGTTATGGCCGTTTTCGTAAGGTCGCGCATAGCTGTTTTGGTTTAGCGGGTTGACCGAAGCTTTGACTATTGTTGCCATCTTTTATAAGCATAAAATAGCATAGAAAAAAACGAAAAGCTGAAAAATAAAGAGAGAAAACCAAGAGTTCAAGGAGAAAAGAAAAAAAAAATAATTTTCAACTTCAAATCTTCAAATCTTTGCGAGGGCTTGCACGGGATCGTTTCCAAGGCTTCTAATGTTGTTTTCCTAGCGTCTATTAGCAGCTAAGGTGAGGGATGCATCGTAATTTGCTCATTAGAAAAAACAATGTCAGGACTTTAATTTTTAGAAATTGCATATAGAATGTTGTTTAATTCATTTTGTTGCTTGAAATATGTTCTATGATGTCAGTAGACCTTACTTTTGTAAGTTTTTAGCAATTTCTGCGGTTAAAATTGATTATTGTATTTCAAATGTTGAGTGAATAGTGAAAAACGTGAATAGTAAACCCCCGTTCGAAATTTTGCTCCGAGTTGCGTTCTATTGATGCAGAAAGGTGCTAGATATGCTAGAATGCCTAAATGTGTGGTTTAATTGGAATGTGTAATGGAA
The DNA here is from genome assembly GCA_037974665.1 of Ehretia macrophylla. NCBI lineage: Eukaryota > Viridiplantae > Streptophyta > Magnoliopsida > Boraginales > Ehretiaceae > Ehretia > Ehretia macrophylla. Next base: position 15,047,758 of record CM075764.1, on the reverse strand, counting down.
AAACGGAGAAAAACGGCTTAGTGAAAGTCGGGGTCGTTTAGGTCGAGTTTGGTATTTTCTCGTTTTACGTGTTGGCATTATTTCGGGAGGCCATGGAAGCACTTTTGGTGCGATTATGGCGTTGGTTGGGTGTTTGGTTGGTATAGTTGTAGTTCAAACAAGCAAAGGGGAAAATCGGGACTTTGCGTGAATTCTAGTGTAAAGTAGGGTTTCGGGGTCCTTGGACGTGCCTTATGGTGACCTAGGAGAATTGGCGAAGTCGGTTTCCGGAACTCGTGGCTCGTTTGGAAATGGTAGTGTTTTGATAGTTGTGGCCGATTTGTGATTTTGCTTGTTATCTTGATATGATGCCTATAGAATGCTTAGGGTTGCTTGATATACTTGTTTAATTGGTGTTATTGTTGCTTATTATTGCTTATTATGCTTGAAAAGTTAGTTGAATGCTAGTATTGATTGTGATTGCTTGTTATCTCGTTTGTTGTCACTAGTTTCTATTTTTGTGCTATCGCTCGTTTATTGCCTTGTATCGAGTCTTGCATTGCATAGTGTCAGCACTTGAGTGATGTGCCTCTCTGCGTAGCCTCGGGTTGCTAGTGTTGGTTGCTCTAGCTCCGTAGCTATTCCCTCTTCTCGCTTGGGCTGCCTCCCAGGCAGATTTGGGCCGTAGATTGATGGATACTTTCGTGGTATTCCAAACTGGTGTTATAAGGTGGTTGCGCGCTTATTGTCATCGTTGTCAACATCAAGCTCGAGATTGATGTTTCGCTCGTGAAATGGTGCTTTGCTCGTATGAGTGAACCATAGCCTTCAGAGTGTGGTATAGCTTTGAATGGTTGTGTTAATGCTTTCAGTAATTGCTTATTGTATTGATTATTTGTTTTGATTGCTTATTTATCAGTTATATTGCTTAACTGTCTTATTTGCATTGCACGACTTTCTTTCTCTCCAATTCGATATATGTCTCGCCCTCACTGAGTATACGTGTTGTGTATACTCACTCCTCACCACCACATTTCAGGAAATGCCATGTTAGCTGGAAAGTTCGTGATTTCGTGAAAGTCCGTGCTTGAAGAGTTGTCATGCGTGCCTATGTGACTTGAGTTGTCAAAGTTATAAAGTTGTATGCTTTTATGTATTATATGTATTTAATGTTAAAGGGGATGTAATTTAAGTTTCACTAGATTATGTATTTAGTTAATGTAGCTTAACTTCAATGTATACTTGTAATGACAAAGGAAAAGAGATAGAAAGGTATGATAGTCTAGCTTATGAAATAGATTGGTGTAGTTTAATTGCTAAGCTTGAATGTATATTTACTTGTGATTTGCTTGTTGTGAACCAAGGCTCGGATGACCTTGAGGTGATTTAATGGTTGGACATGGTATTGGTCCACTTATATGCTGTCGCAGGTTTGATTTTTGCCTAGAAACAGGGGAGACTCTGTCCCTTTTCCCTAAAAATTATGCCCGGGTTTGGATTTGGGTTGTGATTAGAATGATTGATAGAACCTCCGGCCTCGAGTGGGATCGGGGTGTCACAATGACACCTTGGGCAAGACAACTTCGCTTCATGTAGAGACTGGGCCAGGAAACCGAGGGCTTGGGGCTTGTGACCAGGTCTCTGTCGCTCCGGTGCCCATAACTTTTGATTCGTAAGGAGTTATACGACGCAAAGCATACCGTGAGAAAGCTCTCCGAGAGCTCTACGACATGGGCATTAAGCCTGCTCTGCTGTGCCCGTTTTTGGTACGATTTATCGTACGTTTTCTTCAGTTTCGGCAACCTTTTATTCTTTTGCTCTATTTTTCAGTCCCGGATCGTACGTCGTGAGCTGTTAAAAGGACGACAACCTAACTTGCGGGACATTAGAGGGCCCTACAACGCGTCGATATCATTGTCTTGCGAGGATGCTGCGGTGTTGAAGCGGATGGGCTGTCGTTAAAACCATTGGGCCTTTTGAATCGGCCATCTCACTGGGTTGGGACTGTGAATCGTCAACACATGAAGGATTTGTGCCCACCGCAAGACGGGTGCGTTCATACCAGCACTAATGCACCGGATCCCATGAGAGCTCCAAAGTTAAGTATGCTTGTGTGAGAGTAGGACTATGATGGGTGACCCCCTGGGAAGTCCTCGTGTTGCATCCTCCTTTTCAATTTTTTTAACCCTGGTTAGGGTTGCCAAGATGCTTTATCCACCACATTTCTATTACCGAATCCCACGGCACCTTGGGTGAGACAACTTCGATTCACGTAGAGGCTGGGCCCGCAAACCTTGGGTATGGGGCTTGTGACCAGGTCTCCAGCGCTCCGGTGCCCATATCTTTTTATCCATAAGGAGTTACGCGGCGCACCGCATACCATTGGAAAGCTCTCTGAGAGCTCTACGATAAGAGTAGCAAGCCTGCTATCAGAGCCCAAAATCAAAAGTTTCATAAGTTTTGGGCCACTTTTCTTCTTTTGCTCTATTTTTCCGTCCTGAATCGTACGTCGTGAGCTGTTAAAAGGACGACAACCTAACTCGCAGGACATTAGAGGGCTCTACAATACGTCGATATCACGTCTTGCGAGGATGCTGCATTGTTGAAGCGGATGGGTTGTCGTTAAGCCCATTGGGCCTTCTGAATGAGCTATCTCTCTAGGCTGGGACTGTGAACCGTTAACACATAGAGGAATTGTGCCCTCAACATGACGGGTGCGATCATACTAGCACTAATGCATCAGATCCCATCGGAACACCGAAGTTAAGCATGCTTGGGCGAGAGTTGTACTCAGATAGGTGACCCCATGGGAAGTCTTCGTGTTGCACCCCTCTTTTCAATTTTTTTTTGCTCCGGTTAGGGTTGCCAAGATACTTTATCCACCACATTTCTATTATCGAATCCCACGGCACCTTGGGCATGAAAATTTCGCTCTACGTAGAGGCTGGGCCGGCAAACCGAGGGCGTGGGGCTTGTAACCAGGTCTCCAGTGCTCCAGTGCCCATAACTTTTGATTCGTATGGAGTTACGCGGTGAACAGCATACTGTTGGAAAGCTCTCTGAGAGCCCTACGACGAAAGCATCAAACCTGCTTTGCAGTGCCTGTTATCAGAGCCCAAAATCTAAAGTTTTCATCAATTTCGGGCCACTTTTCTTCTTTTGCTCTATTTTTCCATCCTGGACTGTACGTCGTGAGCTGTTAAAAGTACGACAACCTAAATTGTGGGACATAAGAGGGCCCTACAATGCGTCGATATCACGTCTTGAGAGGATACTACGTTGTTGAAGCGGATGGGTTGTCGTTAAACCCATTGGGCCTTTTGAATGGGTTATCTCTCTGGGCCGGGACTGTGAACCGTCAACACATAAAGGATTTGTGCCCTCAACAAGAAGGGTGCGATCACACCACCAACAATGCTCTGGATCCCATCCGAACTCCTAAGTTAAGCGTGCTTGGGTGAGAGTAGTACTAGGATGGGTGACCCCTTGGGAAGTCCTCGTGTTGCAGCCCCCTTTTCAATTTTTTTTGCCCCGGTTAGGGTTTCCAAGATGCTTTATCTACCACATTTCTATAACCGAATCTCACGGCATCTTGGGCAAGACAACTTCGCTTCACGTAGAGGCTGGGCCCGCAAATCGAGGGCGTAGGGCTTGTGACCATGTCTCCATCATTCTGGTGCCCATAACTTTTGGTTCGTAAGGAGTTACGCTGCGCACAACATACCATTGGAAAGCTCTCCGAGAGCTCTACGACATGGGCTTTAAGCCTGCTCGGTTGAGCCCATTTATGGAGACCAAAATCCACATTTTCATTAGTTTCGGGCCAATTTTATTCTTTTGCTCTATTTTTTTGTCCCGGATCGTACGTCGTCAACAGTTAAAAAGACGACAACCTAACTTGCTGGATATTACAAAGCCCTACAACGCGTCGATATCACGTCTTATGAGGATATGCGTTGTTGAAGCGGATGGGTTGTCGTTAAGCCCATTGGGCCTTTTGAATGGGCCATCTCTGGGATTGCGAACCATCAACACATAAAGGATTTGTGCCCTCAGCATGACGGGTGCGATCATACTAGCAATAATGCACTGGATCCCATCAGAACTCCGATGTTAAGCATGCTTGGGTGAGAGTAGTACTATGATGGGTGACCCCCTGGGAAGTCCTCGTGTTGCACCCCTTTTTTCAATTTTTTTTGCCCTGGTTAGGGTTGCCAAGATACTTTATCCACGACATTTCTAATACATTATACCACGACACCTTGGGCAAGACAACTTATATTCACGTACAGGCTGGGCCCGCAAACTGAGGGCATAGGGCTTGTGACTAGGTCTCCGTCGCTCTGGTGACCATAACTTTTGATCTGTAAGGAGTTATACGACGCAAATCATACCGTTGGAAAGCTCTCCGAGATCTCTACGACATGGGCATTAAGCCTGCTCAGCTGCGCCCATTTTTGGTACCCAAAATCGAACGTTTTCTTCAGTTTCGGCCAACTTTTATTCTTTTACTCTATTTTTCAGTCCCGGATCGTACGTCGTGAGCTGTTAAAAGGTCGACAACCTAACTTGCGAGACATTAGAGGGCCCTACAACACGTCGATATCATTGTCTTGCGAGGATGCTGCGTTGTTGAAGCGGATGGGCTGTCGTTAAACCCATTGGGCCTTTTGAATGGGCCATCTCTCTGGGTTGGGACTGTGAACCGTCAACACATAAGGGATTTGTGCCCTCAAGATGACGGGTGCGATCATACTAGCACTAATGCATCGAATCCCATTTGAACACCAAAGTTAAGCGTGCATTAGTGAGAATAGTACTAGGATGGGTGACTCCCTGGGAAGTCCTCGTGTTGTACCCCATTTTTCAATTTTTTTTGCCCCAGTTAGGGTTGCCAAGATGCTTTATCCACCACATTTCTATTATCGAATCCCGCGGCACCTAGGGCAAGATAACTTCAATTCACGTAGAGGCTGGGCCAGTAAACCGAGGGCGTGGTGCTTGTGACTAGGTCTCCAGTGCTCCGATGTCCATATCTTTTGATCCATAAGGAGTTACGCGGCGTATCACATACCGTTGGAAAGCTCTTTGAGAGCTCTACGACGAGAGTAGCAAGCCTACTATCCTGCGCCTATTATCAGAGCCCAAAATCGAAACTTTTCATAAGTTTTGGGCCACTTTTCTTCTTTTGCTCTATTTTTCCGTCCTGAATCGTACGTCGTGAGCTGTTAAAAGGACGACAACCTAACTCGCAGGACATTAGAGGGCTCTACAATACGTCGATATCACGTCTTGCGAGGATGCTGCATTGTTGAAGCGGATGGGTTGTCGTTACGCCCAATGGGCCCTTTGAATGGGTTATCTCTCAGGGCTGGGACTGTGAACCGTTAACACATAAAGGATTTGTGCCCTCAACATGACGGGTGCGATCATACTACCACTAATGCACCGGATCCCATCCGAACTCTGAAGTTATGCGTGCTTGGGTGAGAGTAGTACTAGGATGGGTTACCCCTTGGGAAGTCCTCGTGTTGCACCCCCATTTTCAATTTTTTTTGCTCTGGTTAGGGTTGCCAAGATACGTTATACACCACATTTCTATTACCGAATCCCAATGTACCTTGGGCAAGACAACCTTGCTTGATATAGAGGCTGGGCTCGTAAACCGAGGGCATGGGGCTTGTGACCAGGTCTCCGTCGCTACGGTGCCCATAACTTTTGATCCGTAAGGAGTTATACGACGCACAGAATATACCGTTGGAAAGCTCTCCGAGTGCTCTACGATAGGGGCAACAAGCCTGCTCGGCTGTGCCCGTTTTTGGAGCCCAAAATCGAACGTTTTCATCAGTTTCAGGCTACTTTTCTTCTTTTACTCTGTTTTTTCGTCCTGAATCGTATGTCGTGAGTTGTTAAAAGGACGACAAGCTAACTCGCGGGATATTAGAGGGCCCTACAATGCTTCGATATCACGTCTTGCGACGATGCTACGTTATTGAAGTGGATGGGTTGTCGTTAAGCCCATTGGGGCTTTTGAATGGCCCATCTCTCTAGGCTGGGACTGTGAACCATTAACACATAAAGGATTTGTGCCCTCAACATGATGGGTGCGATCATACCGGCACAAATGCACCGGATCCCATCAGAACTCATAAGTTTAGCATGCTTAGGCGAGAGTAGTACTTGGATGGGTGACCCCCTGGGAAGTCCTCTTGTTACACCCCCATTTTCAATTTTTTTTGCCCTAGTTACGGTTGCCAAGATACTTTATCGACCACATTTATATTACCGAATCCCACAGCACCTTGGGCAAGACAACTTCGCTTCACATAGAGGCTGGGCCAGCAAACCGAGGGCGTGAGGCTTGTAACCAGGTCTCCGTCGTTCCGGTGTGCATAACATTTGATCGGTAAGGAGTTACCCTGCGCACAGCATACCGTTCCAGCGCTCTACGAGAGCTCTACGACAGGGGCAACAAGCCTGCTCGGCTGAGCCCATTTTTGGAGCCCAAAATCGAACATTTTCATCAGTTTCGGGCCACTTTTATTCTTTTGCTCTATTTGTTTGTCCTGGATCGTACGTCGTGAGCAGTTAAAAAGACGACAAATTAACTCACGAAACATTACAGGGTCCTACAACACATCGATATCACCTCTTATGAGGATGCTGCATTGTTGAAGCGGATGGGTTGTCGTTAAGCCCATTGGGCCTTTTGAATGGGCCATCTCTCTGGGCTGGGACTGTGAACCGTCAACAAATAATGGATTTGTGCCCTCAACATGACGGGTGCTATCATACCAGCACTAATGCACCGGATCCTATCAGAACTCCGAAGTTAAGCGTGCTTAGGCGAGAGTAGTACTAGGATAGGTGACCCCTTGGGATGTCCTCGTGTTGCACCTCCCTTTTCAATTTTTTTTTGCCCCAGTTGGTGTTGCCAAGATACTTTATCCACCACATTTCTATTACCCAATCCTATGGCCCCTTAGGCAAGACAACTTCGCTTCACGAAGAGTCTGGGCTCGCAAACTGAGTGCGTGGGGCTTTTGACCTGGGGTCCGTCATTCCGGTGCTCATAACTTTTGATCCGTAAAGAGATACGCGGTGCACAGCATACCGTTAGAAAGCTCTCTGAGAGCTCTACAACAGGGGCAGCAAGCCTGCTCGGTTGTGCCTATTTTTGGATCCCAAAATCGAACATTTTCATCAATTTCGGGCCACTTTTCTTCTTTTGCTCTATTTTTATGTCCCGGATCGTACGTCCTGAGCTGTTAAAAGGACAACAACCTAACTCGTAGGATATTACAGGGCCCTACAATGCATTAATATCACGTCTAGCGAGGATGTTGTGTTGTTGAAACAGATGGGTTGTCGTTAAGCCCATTGGGCCTTTTGAATGGGCCATCTCCCTGGGCTAGGACTAGGAACCGTCAACACATAAAGCATTTGTGCCCTCAATATGATGGGTGTGATCATACCAGCACTAATGCACCAGATCCCATCAGAACTCTGAAGTTAAGCGTGCTTAGGCAAGAGTAGTACTAGGATAGGTGACCCCTTGGGAAATCCTCGTGTTGCACCCCACTTTTCAATTTTGTTTACCCCGGTTAGGGTTGCCAGGATGCTTTATCCACCACACTTCCATTGCTGAATCCCACGGCACCTTGGGTAAGACAACTTCGCTTCACGTAGAGGCTGGGCCTGCAAACCTAGGGCGTGGGGCTTGTGACCAGGTTTCTATCACTTCGGTTCCTATAACTTTTAATCCTTAAGGAGTTACGCGGTGTACAACATACCTTTGGAAAGCTCTCCGAGAGCTCTACGACGAATGTAGAAAGCCTGCTCAGCTGCGCCTGTTATCGGAGCCCAAAATCAAAAGTTTTGGGTAACTTTTCTTCTTTTGCTCTGTTTCTCCATCCCGGATCGTACGTCGTGACATGTTAAAAGGACGACAACCTAACTCGCAAGACATTAGAGAGCCCTACAATGCGACGATATCACATATTGCGAGGATGCTGTGTTGTTAAAGTGGATGGGTTGTCGTTAAGCCTATTGGGCCTTTTGAATGGGCTCTCTCTCTAGGCTGGGGCTGTGAACCGGCAACACATAAAGGATTTGTGCCCTCAACATGATAGGTGTGATCCTACCAGCACTAATACCCCGGATCCCATCGGAACTTCGAAGTTAAGCGTGCTTGGGCGAGAGTAGAACTAGGATGGGTGACCCCTTGGGAAGTCCTCGTGTTGTACCCCTCTTTTCAATTATTCTTGCTCCGGTTACGGTTGCCAAGATACGTTATCCACCACATTTCTATTACCAATTCCCACTGTACCTTGGGTAAGACAACATCGTTTCACGTAAAGGCTAGGCCTGCAAATTGAGGGCGTGGGGCTTCTGACTAGGTCTCCGTCGCTCCGGTGCCCATAACTTTTGATCCGTAAGGAGTTACGCGACGCGCAGAAAACAGCTGGAAAGCTCTCCGAGAGCTCTACGACAAGGGCAACAAGCCTGCTCGGCTGCGCCTATTTTTGGTGCCCAAAATCGAACATTTTCATCATTTTCGGTCCACTTTTCTTCTTTTGCTATGTTTTTTGGTCCCAAATCGTACGTCATGAGCTGTTAAAAGGACGACAACCTAACTCCCGGGACATTAGAGAGCCCTACAATACTTCGATATCACGTCTTGCGAGGATGCTGCGTTGTTAAAGCGGATGGGTTTTCGTTAAGCCCATTGGGCCTTTTCAATGGGCCATCTCTCTGGGCTGGGACTGCGAACCTTCAACACATAAAGGATTTGTGCCCTCAACATGCCAAGTGCGACCATACCAGCACTAATGCATCTGATCCCATCAGAACTCTGAAGTTAAGCATGCTTGGGCGAGAGTAGTACTAGGATGGGTGACCCCCTAGGAAGTCCTCGTGTTGCACCACCATTTTCAAATTTTTTTGCCCCGGTTAGGGTTGCCAAGATACTTTATCCACCATATTTCTATTACCGAATCCTATGGTACATTGGGCAAGACAACTTCGCTTCACGTAGAGTTAGGCCCGCAAACCAAGGGCGTGGTGCTTGTGACCAGGTCTCCATCACTCCGGTGCCCATAACTTTTGATCCTTAAGGAGTTACGCGACGTAAAGTATACCATTGGAAAACTCTCCGAGAGCTTTACGACAGGGGCAACTAGCCTGCTCGACTGCGCCCATTTTTGGAGCCCAAAATTGAACATTTTTATCATTTTCGGTCTATTTTTCTTCTTTTGCTCTGTTTTTCTGACCTGGATCATACGTCGTGAGCTATTAAAAATGACGACAACCTAACTCACGGGATATTACATGGCCCTACAACACGTCGATATCACGTCTTACGAGGATGCTGCATTGTTGAAGCGGATGGGTTGTCGTTAAGCCCATTGGGCCTTTTGAATGGGCAATCTCTCTGGGCTGGGACTGTGAACCGTCAACACATAAAGGATTTGTGCCGTCAACATGACTGGTGCGATCATACTGGTACTAATGCGCTGGATCCCATCAGAACTAAGAAGTTAAGCATGCTTGGGCGAAAGTAGTTGTGATAACCCGAACCCAGCATGCATTTAATGACATCTAATTGCATTTAATTAAGTGTTATCTTAAATGTTAGCATTGAATTTTGTGTTTATTTTTAGTTAAACATTCATTTGTAGCTTTATTTTCATATTTATGTTAATTGGTTTTATTTTTCTTGCATCTTAATGCTCGGTTTTCAATTAAATGAAAAGTAGCTCCGAGCCAGAGTAAATTTTGAACTATGTTACTTTCCGAAAATTATATTTTCTTAAATTCTTTGAGATTTAATTGTTATTCTTTTATTGTCGCAAAATGCATAGCATATCGAGAGCGATAGTTAGGAAATGATTTCTAGTCCTCAGCAAATAGTAAAAACTAGTGTTTAGTGTTATAATTTTAGTAGTTTAGTTGTTATTACCTTGAATTTGATTTGTGATAGTTGTTTTAGCTTCAAAATGCATAAAATAAGCCTATTTGACCAAGTTTAAGTTAGATTTCACCAAGGGCTTGACTTGTTGACTTGTTATCATCTTTTATAAGCTTAAAATAACAAGGAAAAAAAGAAAAAAAGCTGGAAACAGAATGCTTAGGGCCGGAAATAAGGAAGGAAGAAAAAAAAACCTTTCAACTTCAAACTTCAATTTCTTCGTGGGAGCTTGTGCGGGGTGGTTTCTGAGTCATCCAGCGTGGTTTTCCTAGCATCTAGGAGCGTCTAAGGTGAGGGTTTCATCGTTATTTGCGCATTTGAAATTGTTGTACCTAAACTTTAATTTTTGGATTTTAGCCGTTAATTGTTATTTTGATCGTTTTGATGCTTGAAGAATGTTCCCTAGCAATTGTAGAACATGTATTTATAGCTTTTTAGCATTTTCTGCGGTTGATTATCGAAATTGCAATTTAAATTGATAATTGAATAGTAAATTATGAATAGTAAACCCCCGTTTCGATGAAGTTGCTCCATTATGCATTTTGTTGATGTAGGAAGGTGCTAGATATGCTAGAATGCCTAACTGTGTGGTTTAATTGTATTGTGTAATGGAAAAACGGAGAAAGATGACTTAGTGAAAGGTGGTGTCGTTTAGGTCAAGTTCGGCATTTTATCATTTTGTGTGATGGCATTGTCTCGGGAGGCCATGGAAGCACTTTTGGTGTGATTATGGCGTTGGTTGGGTGTTTGGTTAGGGTAGCGATAGTTCAAACGAGTAAAGGGAAAAATCGGGGCTTTGCGTGAATTCTAGGGTTAAGTAGGGTTTCGGGGTCTTTAGACGTGCCTTATAGTGACCTAGGAGGATTGGTGAAGTCGGTTTCCAAAACTCGTGACTCGTTTGAAAGTAGAAGCGTTTTGAAAGTTGGGGTCATTTTGCGATTTTGTGTGTTTTCATAGTATAATGCCTATAGAATGCTTAATAATGCTTGTTATGCATGTTAAAGTTGATTAGGATTGAATTTGTATATCAATTATTGATAATGCTTGTTAGTGTTGTTCTTGTTACTTTATTATTTGTAATTGCTTATTGTGTGCTTGTTGTATCGCATGTTGTTACTGACTCACACTTCAGTGCCTTGCTCGATTATCATTAAATATCTTGTATTGCATAGCATAAGTGTCAGGCGCGTGAGTGATGGGCCTCTTTGGGTAGCCTCGGGTTGCCAGTGTTGGTTGCTCTAGCTCCGTGTCCTATTCCCTTTTCTCGCTTGGGTTGCCGCCCAGGGAGTTTTGGGTCGTAGAATTGACAGAGTATGTCCGGAATACTCTAAACGGAAGTTATAAGGTGGGTGAGCCGGCGCGTCATCGTTGAAGTCATCGAAGTCATGATTGGTACATTTCTCGCTCGAGTGAACCATAGCCTTCAGAGTGTGGTATAGCTTTGAATGGTTGTGTTAATGCTTTTATTAATTGGTTATTGTATTGATTGTTTATATTGAATGGTTGTTTGTCAATTATATTGCTTAGCTGCACCTATTTGCATTGCACGAGCTTCTTTCTCTCCACCTCGATATCTGTCTCGCCCTCACTGAGTATACGTGTTGTGTATACTCACTCCTTACCACCACATTTCAGGAAATGCCATGTTAGCTGGAAAGTTCGTGATTATGTGAAAGTTCGTGCTTGAAGAGTTGTCTTGCGTGCCTATGTGGCTTGAGTTGTCGAAGTGGCAAAGATGTATGCTTTAATGTATTGTATGTATTTAATATTAAAAGAATGTAATTTAAGTTTTACTAGGTTATTGAAGGGATTGGAAAAGTTAGCTTATGTATTTAGTTAGTATAGTTTAACTTCAATGCATGTTTGTAATGTCCAAAGGAAAAGAGTGAGAATGGTTTGATAGTCTAACTTATGCTATAGGTTAGTATGGTTTAATTGTCAAGCATGAATGTACTTGTAAAAGATGTGAAGAGGTGGGTTAGTCTGTAAACTAGAAATGTATATTTGCTTGTGATTGCTTGTTGAGAACAAGGCTGGGATGGCCTTGAGGTGGTTGAATGTTTGGACATGGTATTGGTCCACTTATATGCTGTCGCAGGTTTGCTTTTTGCCTAGAAACAGGGGAGACTCTGTCCGTTTTGCCTAAAAATTATGCCTGGGTTTGGATTTGGGTTGTGATTGGATTGATTGACAGAACTCCCGGTCTCGAGAGGGATCGGGGTGTTACAGTAGTACTAGGATGGGTGACCCCCTGGGAAGTCCTCTTGTTTCACCCCCATTTTTAATTTTTTTTGCCCCGGTTAGGGTTGCCAAGATACTTTATCCACCACATTTCTAGTACCGAATCTCACGGCACCTTGGGCAAAAGAACTTCGCTTCTCGTAGAGGCTGGGCCTGCAAATCGAGTGCGTGGGCGCTTATGACCAGGTCTCCGTCGTTCTGGTGACCATAACTTTTGATCTGTAAGGAGTTACGTGGCACACAACATACCGTTTGAAAGCTCTCTATGTGCTCTACGACAATGCTTCGATATCACGTCTTACGAGGATGCTGCGTTGTTAAAGCGGATAGGTTGTCGTTAAGCCCATTGGGCCTTTTGAATGGGCCATCTCTCTGGGCAGGGACTATGAACCGTCAACACAAAAAACATTTGTGCCCTCAACATGATGGGTGCAATCAAACCAGCACTAATGCACCGGATTCCATCAGAACTCCGACGTTAAGTGTGCTTGGGCGAGAGTAGTACTAGGATGGGTGACCCCTTGGGAAGTCCTCGTGTTGCACTGTAACCCCCCGATCCCTCTCGAGACCGGGAGTTCTATCAATCAATCTAATCACAACCCAAATTCAAACCCGAGCATAATTTTTAGGGAAAACTGACGGAGTCTCACCTGTTTCTAGGCAAAAAAACAAACTTCGGACAGTATATAAGTGGTCCAATATAATGTCCAAACATTCAACCACCTCAAGGCTATCCGAGCCTTGTTCTCAACAAGCAACCACAAGCAAATATACATACAATTTCAAGTACTAGATTATTCTAACTCTTCCTTTAAACAATTCAACATGCTTTGAAGTTAAGCTATGCCAACTGATTACATAAACTAGCTTATCAATTCACCTCAACTACTTAGCTAGATTTAGATTACATTTCTTTTAGCAATAAATACATACAACATATGGAAGCATATATCTTTACAACTTCAACAACTCAAGCCACATAGGCACGCAAGACAACTCTTCAAGCACGAGTTTTCGAGAAATCACGAACTTTCCAGCTAACATGCAATTTCCTGAAATGTGGTGGTGAGGAGTGAGTATACACAACACGTATACTCAGTGAGGGCGTGACATATATCGAGTTGGAGAGAAAGAAAGTCGTGCAATGCAAATAGACACAGCTAAGCAATAAAGTCAATAAGGAAGCATTCAATACAAACGACAATATATTAAACATTCAAGAAAGCATCAACACAACCATTCAAAGCTATACCACACTCTGAAGGCTATGGTTCACTCTTACGAGCAATATACCATTTCACGAGCGATACATCAATCTCGAGCTTGATGTTGACAACGATGACAATAAGCACGCATCCACCTTATAACACCAGTTTGGAATACCCCAGGAGTAACCATCAATTCTACGACCTAAATCTCCCTGGGAGGCAACCCAAGCGAGAAAAGGGAATAGGACACGGAGCTAGAGCAACCAATACCGGCAACCCGAGGCTACCCGGAGAGGCCCATCACTCACGCCCTGACACTATGCAATGCAAGACTCGAGACAAGGGGAGAAACGAGGGATAGCACAACAATACAAATTAGAGGCAATAAACAAGATATCAAGCATCATCAACAATTGATAAACATTTCAATCAACAATCAACTGTAACAAGCGTAATAAGCATTAACAAGTATTTACAATCAAATAAGTAACAAGAACAACACCAACAACATCATCAAGCAATAACAAGTATTCTATAGGCATTATAAGCATTTTATAGCAATATAAGCATTCTATAAGCAATATAAGCATTCTATAAGCAATATTCTATGAAAACACACAAAATCACGAAAATGACCCCAACTTACCAAACGCTACTACTTCCAAACGAGCCACGAGTTTTGGAAATCGACTTCACCAATCCTCCTAGGTTACCATAAAGCACGACTATAGACCACAAAACCCCACTTTACCCTAGAATTCCCGCAAAGCCCCGATTTCCCCCTTTGCTCGTTTGAACTACAACTACCTCAACCGATTACCCAACCAATGTTACAACTGCACCAAAAGTGCTTCCATGACGTACCTCGACAATGCCTTCACGTAAATCTAGAAAATTCTAAACTCGACCGAAACGACCCCAACTTTCACTAATGTATAATTCTCGTTTTTTCCATTACGCAACCTAAACAAACCATGCATTTAGGCATTCTAACATACCTAGTACATTTTTACATCAACAAAAAGAATAACAACGCAACTTCATCGTTTCAAGGATTTACTATTCACAACTTACTATTCAACTAACAATTTATATTTCGATTTCGATATTCAACCGCATAAAATGTTAAAAAACTATAAATTCATGTTCTACGATTGCTAGGGAACATACTTTAAGCCTCAAATCAATTAAAATAACAATATACGGATAAAACCCAAAAATCAAAGTTAATACACAAAATATTCAAATTCACAAATAACGATGAAACTCTCACCTTAGACACTCCTAGACGCAAGGAAACCCTCCTAGGATGCCTCGAAAACCACCCCGTGCAAGCTCACGTGAAGAATCGAAGATTTGAAGGTTGAAATGTTTTTTTTTTCTCTTTGGATTTTCGGCCCTGCCCTTTTCTATTTAAGCTCTGTTTTTTTTTTTTTATTTTGTGTTTTTTAAGCTATTAAAAGGATGAGACAAGGTTAAATGGTGAAGGCTTTGGTCAAAGTTCACCTAAGTGGACAATCAAGCTTATTTCATGCATTTTAGGGCTAAAACAAGTAACATAAATCAAATTCTAGTTAAATACAACTTAAAACACTAAAATTAAAACACTAAATACTACTTTTCACTATTTGTTGAGGACTAGGAACCGCTCTCTAACTATCGCTCTCAATATGCAATGCACGTTACGACAACAAAGAAGTAACAATTAAATCTCAAAGAATCTAAGAAATATATCATTTTTGGAAAGCATCATAGTTTAAAATTTACTCCGGCTCGAAGCTACTTTCCTCATTTATTTGAAGACCGAGTGATTTTAATGCAAGACAAACAAAATTGATTATTAAAATAATCAAAACAATCAAGGTAATCAATATTCATTTAAAATAATTAATTTAACTATTTCTAGAATATTTTAAAAAATTATGAAATTAATATTAAGCTACAAATGAAAGTTAATATAAACACGTAGTCAAATACAATTAAACCCTAACATTTAAGATGACACTTAATTAATCACAAGAGAATAAATTCAATTACTATAATTATTAGAAATAGATAATAATCTTTTAATTATTCAATATACAACTACTAAATGCTTCCAAGAGAAATATTAAAATAGTACAAATTGGTTGATTTAACTAATTAAACATTTAATCAAATGCAGTCAAGTGCTATTAAATGCATACCGGGTTCGGGTTGTCACGCCCCGACCCGACCCCGCAAAAGGCCAAGCCCAGACCCGATACACGGACGGAGTCTCCTCTGTACCACGGACGATCCGAAAACCCTAAAATCTATATAACACTTGCGAAAGCCATATAATAATCAAAACAAGCCAACTTTCTTCAAAACATACATTTCTTATTATCCAACTTTCCAAGCCAAAAATGATATGCATACTACACAAGTATTTATGCCACTAATCAGTTTCAATAGCATGCATTTTCTTACTAGTCACAAGAGTGTAAGTTACAACTTTACATTCTTTCAACTTATACAACATAAGACCATAGAGGCCTCAAACTAGAAAATATATGTAACACCCCGATCCCACTCGAGACCGGAGGTGCTCTCAATCATTCTAAACACAACCCAAATCCAAACACGAGCATAATTTTTAGGGAAAACGGACAGAGTCTCCCCTGTTTCTAGGCAAAAAGCAAACCTGCGACAACATATAAGTGGACCAATACCATTTCCAACCATTCAATCACCTCAAGGCCATCCGAGCCTTGGTTCACAACAAGCAAATACAAGTAAATATACATTCAAGCTTAGCAATTAAACTACACCAATCTATTTCATAAGCTAGACTATCATACATTTCTATCTATTTTCCTTTGTCATTACAAGTATACATTGAAGTTAAGCTACATTAACTAAATACATAATCTAGTGAAACTTAAATTACATCCCCTTTAACATTAAATACATATAATACATAAAAGCATACAACTTTATAACTTTGACAACTCAAGTCACATAGGCACGCAGGACAACTCTTCAAGCACGAACTTTCACGAAATCACGAACTTTCCAACTAACATGGCATTTCCTGAAATGTGGTGGTAAGGAGTGAGTATACATAACACATATACTCAGTGAGGGCGAGACAGATATCGAATTGGAGAGAAAGAAAGTCGTGCAATGCAAATAAGACAGTTAAGCAATATAACTGATAAATAAGCAATCAAAACAAACAATCAATACAATAAGCAATTACTGAAAGCATTAACACAACCATTCAAAGCTATACCACACTTTGAAGGCTATGGTTCACTATTACGAGCAATATACCATTTCACGAGCGATACATCAATCTCTAGCTTGATGTTTGACAACGATGACAATAAGCGCGCAACCACCTTATAACACCAGTTTGGAATACCCCGGAAGCATCCATCAATTCTACGACCCAAATCTCCCTGGGAGGCAACCCAAGTGAGAATGGGAATAGCAGCAGAGCTAGAGCAACCAACACTGGCAACCCGAGGCTACCCAGAGAGGCTCATCACTCACGCGCGAGACACTATGCAATGCAAGACTCGATACAAGGCGATAAACGAGTGATAAACAAGATATCAAGCATTCTCAACAATGGATAAACATTTCAATCAACAACCAACTCTAACAAGCGGAATAAGCATTAGCAAGCATAACAAGCAATAATAAGCATTAACAAGCATTCTATAAGCAATATAAACATTCTATTAGCATTATAATCATTCTACAAGCATCATAAACATTTTATAAGCAACATACTATGAAATCACACAAAATTCCAAAAATGACCCCAACTTTCAAAACGCTACTACTTTCAAAAGAGCCACGAGCTTTGGAAACTGACTTCACCAATCCTCCTAGGTCACCATAAGGCACGACTAAAGACCTCGAAACCCTACTTTACCCTAGAATTCACGCAAAGTCCCGATTTCCCCCTTTGCTCGTTTGAACTACAACTATACCAACCAAACACCCAACCAATACCATAATCGCACCAAAAGTGCTTCCATGGCCTCCCGAAATAATGCCAACACGTAAAACGAGAAAATACCAAACTCGACCTAAACGACCCCGACTTTCACTAAGCCATTTTTCTCTGTTTTTCCATTATACATTCCAATTAAACCACACATTTAGGCATTCTAGCATATCTAGCACCTTTCTGCATCAATAGAACGCAACTCGGAGCAAAATTTCGAACGGGGGTTTACTATTCACGTTTTTCACTATTCACTCAACATTTGAAATACAATAATCAATTTTAACCGCAGAAATTGCTAAAAACTTACAAAAGTAAGGTCTACTGACATCATAGAACATATTTCAAGCAACAAAATGAATTAAACAACATTTTATATGCAATTTCTAAAAATTAAAGTCTTGACATTGTATTTTCTAATGCGCAAATAACGATGCATCCCTCACCTTAGCTGCTAACAGACGCTAGGAAAACAACATTAGAAGCCTCAGAAACGATCCCGTGCAAGCCATCATAAAGATTTGAAGATTTGAAGTTGAAAATTATTTTTTTTTCTTTTCTCCTTGAACTCTTGGTTTTCTCTCTTTGTTTTTCAGCTTTTCATTTTTTTTTCTATGCTATTTTTTGCTTATAAAAGATGGCAATAATAGTCAAAGCTTCGGTCAACCCGCTAAACCAAAACAACTATGCGTGACCTTATGAAAACGGCCATAACTTCTTCTAGAAAACTCCAATTCACGAACGGTTTGAAGCCACAGAAACTAGACTCATAGAGCTTTCCAACCATATATAATTTGCTACCTAACTCTTTCCCAATTGGTTCAGATTTAATTCCAAAGTTGACCCAAAATTTGACTAACTTAACATTGCATTTTTTTATTTCTAATCCCAAGTTTGCCCTTTATTAAACATTTCAAAAATTTTCACCTTGTCCTAGTTGGTCATTGTAGATGAAAAGTCAACTACTTTGGTCAAAGAAGGTGAAAGGTCAAAAAAAATGCAATTTAAATGAACTTTAAATGCTATTAAATTTATGCTAGGTTCGGGTTATCACAATATATACAAGGCTACAAGCCTCAAAATTAAGCGACCTCCACGCAATATACATAACATGCAAGGTTCGCACAAAAACTGGTAACCAACCACCAGCAAAGCAGAGAAGTGCTATCACGGAAACACCTCCACCTGCTCCTCCTCCTCTATTACCTCGAGAGGGTCTACTTCAACTACTCCTGTAAAAACATGGTATAGAGTGGAATGAGCAAAAACTATTGCTCAGCGAGGGCAATTGGTCTCAAGGACGGAGATGAGAGGAGTATGCAATGCAATTAGCCAAGCAAGACATACAAATCATATAAAAATACAACCAAAGCCAACAATAAACCAAGGCAACAATTTAAAGCTGTAAACACTCATTCAAAGGATACGATACTCTTTTCACGAGCAACTTTCAAACACAAATTCGATGACGACGCGCCGGCCTAAACCACCTTATAACACCAGTATGGAATACCCCGGAAGTATCCATCAACCTACGACCCAAATCTCCCTGGGAGGCAACCCAAGCGAGAAAGGGAATAGCAGCGGAGCTAGAGCAACCAACACTGGCAACCCAAGGCTACCCAGAGAGGCCCATCACTCACGCGCGAGACACTATGCAATGCAAGACTCGATACAAGGCGATAAACAAGCGATAAAGCCACACGTGAGAGAATAACAAAGTAGGTTACTCTCGCACGTAATAGCAGCAATTGATAAGCAATTCAATCCAAAACAACTCAAACAAGTATTTCAAGTAATTCTAAGCATTCTATAGGCATAGAGACAAGAAAACACACAAAAACACAAATCGGCCCCAACTATCAAAATGCTACCATTTCCAAACGAGCCACGAGTCTTGGAAACCGACTTTGCCAACCCTCCTAGGTCACCATAAGGCACGTCTAAAGACCCCGAAACCTTACTTTACCCTAGAACTCGCGCAAAGCCCCGATTTCCCCCTTTCTCGTTCGAACTACAACTATAACAACCAAACTCCCAACCAACACCATAATCGCACCAAAAGTGCTTCCATGGCTTCCCGAAGCAATGCCAACACGCAAAACGAGAAAACGCTAAAGTCGACCTAAACGACCCCGACTTTTCCAAAGGCATAATTCTCATTTTTTCCACTACGCAACCCAAACAAACCACACATTTTAGCATTCTAGCGTACCTAGCACATTTCTACATCAACAGAAAACATAACAGCGCAACTTCAACGTTTCAAGGTTTTACTATTCATAAAACACTATTCAATTAACAATTTAATTTGCAATCACAACATTTAACCGCAGAAAATGTTACAAAGCTATAAATACATGTTCTACAAATGCCAAGGAACATTCTAGAAGCATCAAATCGCTTTAAATAACGATCTACGGATAAATCTCAAAATTGACAAAGTTAACATACATAACGTTTAAATGCGCAAATAACATGCTTCCCTCACCTCAGGTACTCCTAGTCGCTAGGAAAACAACGCTAGTTGCCTCGGAAATCACCCCGCACGAGCTCTCGCGAAGATTGATCAATTGGAAGTTGAAAGGTTTTTTTTTTCTTCTTGGAAACTCACGGCCAGAGCTACTGTTTTGCTGCTGTTTTTTTATTTTTATTTTGCTTAGTTAATTGCTTATTTAAGAGTTAAATGGTCAAAGGGTCAAAGGTCCAAGGTCAAACTACTTAAGACTTGGTCAAAGGGCCTTATTTTGTGCGTTTTAATGCCATTTTAGCTAAGGTAAGATTAATTAAAGCTAGCAACATTTAAAATATAAAATTTAAGTCATCTAAATACTAGTTTCACTATTTACTGAGGACTAGAAATCATTATCTAGCTATCACTCCTTAAATGCAATGCACGTTGCGACGGCGAGAAAATAACAATTAATTCACAAAGAATTTAAGAAAATATAATTTTCAAAATAATAAACAAAGAATTTTCACATTCCGGGCTTGGGTATTACACCCTCTCCCCCTTAAAACAATTGCGCCCACGCAATTCTTACCTGGTCAACAAACAACTCCGGATATTGATCCCGAACTTGGTCCTCTCTTTCCCAAGTCGCTTCCTCAAACCCATGATGATTCCACAGAACCTTTACTAACGGAATACTCTTTTTGCGAAGCTCCTAAACTTTCCGATCCACAATTTGAATCGGTTTCTCTTCATAAGACAACTTCTCTTCAATCTGCAAAGGCTCTGGTTCAAGTACATGTGAAGGGTCTGGATGATACTTCTTCAACATAGACACATGGAACACATCGTGCAGTCTCGACAAGCTCGGGGGTAAAGCTAATCAATAAGCCAAAGGACCTACCTTTTCGGCGATCTCATACGGACCCATATACCTGGGACTAAGCTTCCCGCTCTTACCATGCCGAATCAATCCCTTCCGTGGAGAAATCTTAAGAAACACCCAATCTCCCAAATCAAACTCAAGATCCCGACGGTGCTTATCCGCATAACTCTTCTGACGACTCTGAGCTGTAAGCATACGCTAGCGAATAAGGTGAACATTATCTACCATCTTAATCATCTCAGGTAACACAGTCGGATCAACTGTTCTCATCTCTCCAACCTCTTCCCAATATAACGGGGATCTGCATTTACGACCATACAACGCCTCGTAGGGAGCCATACCTATAGTAGATTGATAACTATTGTTGTAGGCGAACTCCGCTAAAGGCAAAAACTTCTCCCAATTCTTCCCAAAGTCTAGCACACATGCCCGAAGCATGTCTTCCAAGATCCTGATGGTTCTCTCAGACTGGCCATCAGTTTGCGGATGATAAGCAATACTGAAGCTCAACTTAGTTCCCATGGCCTCTTGCAACTTCTGCCAAAAACGAGATCTGAATCTGGGATCCCTATCTGACACTATACTCTGTGGCACACCATGCAATCTCACGATATTAGCAACATAAAGTTCAGCTAACTTATCAAGGCTATCCTGTTTGTTCACAGGAATAAAATATGTAACTTTAGTTAAGCGGTCCACAACAACCCAAACAGAATCACATCCTCTCGGAGATCTAGGAAGATCGGTAACAAGGTCCATTGTAATATGTACCCACTTCCATTGCGGAATCGACAACAGCTGTAGAAGTCCGGCCGGCCTCTGATGCTCAACTTTAACCCTCTGACAAGTCAAACATCTGGATACATACCCAGCAATCTCCCTCTTCATATTATTCCACCAGAAGTGTTGCTTCAAATCTCTATACATTTTTGTACTGCCCGGGTGAATTGTATACCTCGAATTATATGCCTCGAACAGGATCTCATTCTTTAAATTTGGATCATTAGGAACACATACTCTGCCCCTGAATCTGAAGATGCCATCTGCATGTAATTTAAACTCCGACTCTCCCCCTTTAGCTTTTTCTTGGATCTTCAAAATGTGAGGATCAGTCTTTTGAGCCTCTCTGATCTGTGCTAACAACCCTGACTGAATCGACAAACTAGCAAATCGAATCCCTACCTCAGTAGCTTCTGGTTTCCATGAACAAATTTCTTCCAAAGTCTCCCAATCCTTGATAATCAAGCTTGCAACAGTAGCCTTTCGGCTCAAAGCATCAGCAACAACATTTGCCTTACCTGGCACATAGTTAATAGAACAGTTATAACCACCCAATAACTCTAGCCATCTCCACTGCCTCATATTCAGATCCTTCTGTGAAAACAAATACTTGAGACTCTTGTGGTCAGTAAATATTTCAAATCTGCAACCCCACAAGTAGTGACGCCACTTCTTCAAAGCAAACACAACTACAGCTAACTCAAGATCATGTGTAGGGTAAACGACTTCATAAGGTTTCAATTTCCTAGAAGCATAGGCAATCACCTTACCATTCTGCATTAAAATATAGCCCAAACCTTCCTTAGATGCATCACTGTAAACAACAAAGTTCTCTGTTCCCTCAGGTAAAGCTAGTATAGGAGCTGTAGTTAGTCTCTTCTTCAATTCTTGAAAACTGGATTCACATTTAGCATCCCAGTTGTAAGCAACTTTCTTCCGAGTCAACTGGCTCAAAGGTCCAAAAATTTTAGAAAAGTCTTTAACAAATCTCCGGTAGTAACCTGCCAATCCAAGAAAACTCCGAATCTCTGACACCGTCTCAGGTCTCTTCCAAGATGAAACAACTTCAATCTTAGCTGGGTCCACTGAAATTCCTCGATCTGAAATGATATGGCCTAGAAAAGTTATCTGATTCAACCAGAACTCACACTTGCTGAATTTAGTAAAAAGCTTGTTTTCCTGCAAAGTCTGAAGCACAATCCTCAAGTGTTGCTCATGTCCAGCCTCGTTCTTCGAATACACTAAAATGTCATCAATAAAAATCACGACAAACTGATCAAGGTAAGCCCGAAAAACCCTCTGCATCAAGTCCATGAATGCGGCTGGTGCATTCGTCAATCCAAACGGCAACACAACAAACTCATAGTGGCCATATCTAGTCCTGAATGCCGTCTTTGGTATATCGTCACTCCGAATTCTAAGTTGATAGTAACCCTGCCTCAAGTCAAATTTGGAGTAAACACTCGCACCCTGCAACTGGTCAAACAATTCTTCAATCAACGGCAAGGGGTATTTATTCTTAATCGTGACTCGATCAAGTCCCCTGTAATCAATGCATAACCGTAGCGTGCTGTCTTTCTTTCTCACAAACAACACAGGTGCACCCCACGGCGAAGAACTAGGTTGTATAAACCCTTTCTCAAGCAAGTTCTGAAGCTGAATTTTTAACTCCTGAAGTTCAGCCAATGCCATTCTATAAGGACTCCTAGAAATTGGCGCAGTGCCTGGCACAAGATCAATCACGAACTCAATCTCCCTATCCGGTGGTAAACCCGGTAATTCCTCGGGAAATACACCAGGGAAGTCTCTAACAATCGGAACCTCATTCAAACTCAACTTATCAGTAGGCTGATTGATCAAATAGGCTAAGTAAGCTTCACAACCCCTATTCAACAACTTAGAAGTCTTGATCGCTGATAAAAGTGGAATGCGGGCAGCCCTGCAGTTCCCAACAATCTCTAGTACCGGTAGGTCAGGAACCTTAAGATAAACGACCTTTGTTCTACAATCCAACTGAGCATAATACTTTCCCAACCAGTCCATTCCCAAAATGATTTCAAAGTCACGGAATGGCAATATAATTAAATCAGCAGGAAATTTACGGTTCTCAATACATATATCACGAGATTTGCAAATAGACTCAGTAATAAATTTTGCATGCAAGGGAGTACTCACTTCAACTTCATGAGGGAATTTATCAATGCAAACACTCACAGATCGTGCACATGCAGGAGTTATAAATGAATGTGTAGCTCCGGGATCAATCACAACTTTAACTGGCTGAGTATTGAGAAGAAAGGTACCTTCCACTATAGCTGTAGTATCGGGTAGCTCCTCTGCATCCAATGCAAAGACCCTAGCCTGAACTCTCTGTGCTGGACGTGCACCTGCAGCCCTATTCTGAACACCTTGGCCTCCACCACGGCCCTGAACATTATTATATTTAGGGCAATCCCTCACCCTATGGTCATCACTGCCACAACCCGTACATTTACCACTCTTCCTCCAGCAGTTAGCCTCAATATGCCCTGATCGATTACAATAATTACACTGCTGATTTTGCCTAACCGCAGTGTTTCCTGTAGGTGCTGGGGCTCTGGCAGGGGTAGGAACTGTACCTCCCTGCTGGGGTCTAGTCACAGCTGGCCTAGCCTGAATCTGCTGCTGTGGCTGATACGGACGCTGCTGAGGAACCTGTGCAGAAGCCTGATACTGCCTCGGCTGACTCTGGCTGCTCTGGCCCAAATACTGCTTCTTACTCGGCTGACTGCTCTCAGCTAACATCTCAGCCTTCCGTTTCTCAAACTTCGAGGCTGCCTGAAATGCCTCGAGAAAAGTAGTGTAGGTCTGCCCAGTCAAATGCAACTGAATGTCCATTCTCAGCCCACGGACAAACCTATGTATCATCCTCCTAGCCGGTCGTACCAACTCGGGCATATACCTCGACAGGCTAACAAACCTAGCCTCATACTGTGCAACAGTCATATTTCCCTGCTTCAGGGCCACAAACTCATCCTCCCGCCTTTCCATAGCCATCTCGGGAATATACTTATCCCGAAACTCACTTACAAAATCATCCCACAAATGTGGTACATCCTCACAATCCCACCTCAATCTGACAGGATTCCACCACTGCTCTTGATCACCCTCAAATAAAAATGATGCATAATCTATTCTTGCCTCATCAGTGTACCTCAAAGCGGTGAAAATATTCTCAACTCGATTGATCCATCTCTCGCCTGCCACATCAAACGGCTCTCCGAAGAACTTCCCCGGCTCGTGCCTCACAAATTTCTCTAACTGATTATTCTCAACTCTGTACCCCTGTCCACCAGGATTAGCTTGATTAGCCTGCAGATTAATCCGATCCTGGCTCTGCTCATGTCGTACCTGTGTGAGCCGACCTACTGCAGTAGTCATGGTAGCCATAAACTGCTCAGGCAACGACTGCTGACCCTGTTCTGCTGCCTCTTCATCTGATCCTATACCTTGAGTACCACGACGTGGCGGCATAGTAGCAACTCACAATAGCTGGCAACATTTAAAAGCAGTTTATAGACATAAATATAGCACATAAGATTAGATAACACTCAAGTCAATAACAATCCAATATTCTATCACACAATTCACATAAGACAAGTTTAACTTGCCAAACTATTCCATTTAAACACACAAACATTCCAAGTTCACAAAGTCATGTTATAACATTTTCTTTTCACTTAGCAATCATACATAAACACTTTAGCATTTTAGACCTTTACCCCACAGACCGAGAATCATATCCCGGCTCATGCAAGACTATCATGCTCTGATACCACCTAAAGATGTCACGCCCCGACCCGACCCCGCAAAAGGCCAAGCCCGAACCCGACACGCGGACGGTGTCTCCCCTGTCCCGCGCACGATCCGAAAACCCTAAAATCAATATAACACTTGCGAAAGCCATATAATAATCAAAACAAGCCAACTTTCTTCAAAACATACATTTCTTATTATCCAACTTTCCAAGCCAAAAATGATATGCATACTACACAAGTATTTATGCCACTAATCAATTCCAATAGCATGCATTTTCTTACTAGTCACAAGAGTGTAAGTTACAACTTTACATTCTTTCAACTTATACAACATAAGACCATAGAGGCCTCAAACTAGAAAATATATACAAGGCTACAAGCCTCAAAATTATGCGACCTCCACACAATATACATAACAAGCAAGGTTCGCACAAAAACTGGTAACCAACCACCAGCAAAGCAGAGAAGTGCTATCACGGAAACACCTCCACCTGCTCCTCCTCCTCTATTACCTCGAGAGGGTCTGCTTCAACTACTCCTGTAAAAACATAGTATAGAGAGGAATGAGCAAAAACTATTGCTCAGCGAGGGCAATTGGTCTCAAGGACGGAGATGAGAGGAGTATGCAATGCAATTAGCCAAGCAATACATACAAATCATATAAAGATACAACCAAAGCCAACAATAAAGCAAGGCACGTATTTAAAGCTGAAAACACTCATTCAAAGGATACGATACTCTTTTCACAAGCAACTTTCAAACACGAATTCAATGACGACGCGCCGGACCAAACCACCTTATAACACCAGTTTGGAATACCCCAGAAGTATCCATCAACCTACGACCCAAATCTCCCTGGGAGGCAACCCAAGCGAGAAAGGGAATAGCAGCGGAGCTAGAGCAACCAACACTGGCAACCCAAGGCTACCCAGAGAGGACCATCACACATGCGCGAGACACTATGCAATGCAAGACTCGATACAAGGCGATAAACAAGCGATAAAGCCACACGTGGGAGAATAACAAAGTAGGTTACTCTCGCACGCAATAGCAGCAATTGATAAGAAATTCAATCCAAAACAACTCAAACAAGTATTTCAAGTAATTCTAAGCATTCTATAGGCATAAAGACAAGAAAACACACAAAAACACAAATCGGCCCCAACTATCAAAACGCTAACATTTCCAAACGAGCCACGAGTTCTGGAAACCGACTTTGCCAACCCTCCTAGGTCACCATAAGGCACGTCTAAAGACCCCGAAACCTTACTTTACCCTAGAACTCGCGCAAAGCCCCGATTTTCCCCTTTCTCGTTCGAACTACAACTATAACAACCAAACACCCAACCAACGCCATAATCGCATAAAAAGTGCTTCCATGGCTTCCCGAAACAATGCCAACACGTAAAACGAGAAAACGCTAAAGTCGACCTAAATGACCCCGACTTTCCCAAAGGCATAATTCTCGTCTTTTCTACTATGCAACCCAAACAAACCACACATTTTAGCAATCTAGCGTACCTAGCACATTTCTACATCAACAGAAAACATAACAGCGCAACTTCAACGTTTCAAGGTTTTACTATTCACAAAACACTATTCAATTAATAATTTAATTGCAATCACAACATTTAACCGCAGAAAATGTTACAAAGCTATAAATACATGTTCTACAAATTCCAAGGAACATTCTAGAAGCATCAAATCGCTTTAAATAACGATCTACGGATAAATCTCAAAATTGACAAAGTTAACATACATAACGTTTAAATGCGCAAATAACATGCTTCCCTCACCTCAATTACTCCTAGTCGCTAGGAAAACAACGCTAGTTGCCTCGAAAATCACCCCACACGAGCTCTCGCGAAGATTGATCGATTGGAAGTTGAAAGGTTTTTTTTTCTTCTTGGAAACTCACGGCCAGAGCTGTTGTTTTGTTGCTGTTTTTTTTTTTATTTTGCTAAGTTAATTGCTTATTTAAGAGTTAAATGGACAAAGGGTCAAAGGCCCAAGGTCAAACTACTTAAGACTTGGTCAAAGGACCCTATTTTGTGCGTTTTAAAGCCATTTTAGCTAAGGTAAGATCAATTAAAGCTAGCAAAATTTAAATTTTAAAATTTAAGTCATCTAAATACTAGTTTTACTATTTGCTGAGGACTAGAAATCGTTATCTAGCTATCGCTCCTTAAATGCAATACACGTTGCGACGGCGAGAAAGTAACAATTAATTCACAAAGAATTTAACGAAATATAATTTTCAAAATAATAAACAAAGAATTTTCACATTCCGGGCTCGGGTATTACACGGGTTATCACATCCTTCCCCCCTTAAAATAATTGCGTCCTCGCAATTCTTCTTCCAATAGAACTCAGCATCATCTGAAATCCAATTCTGACTAATCTTCATCAGTTGAAGAATCTCGTTGACACAAATATCGAAGAAGAATAAAATTCCAACCAAGAGCGCCGAGATAATACCAATAAAGACTAAAGCAAAGATACTGTAGATGTCATTAATACCACACAATAACGACAAGAAGAATACCCCACGCACGAATCTCCAATAGAAGTCTAACTATTACTGCCCGAAAATCCCCAAGCATAAAGCCAAATAAAGGCTCAATCAAAGGTCCCATCTAGAGGACCAAAGAAGTCCCCCGTTGGTCATGAATTTCATAGAAGAATTCCCTATTAAGAGTGCTGAAGAAAATACCAAGAAACCCAATCAAATATACTTCCAAAGTTCCAAAGAAGCCTTCCAACTAATAACCCCATGGGACAACCAATTAGATTCTGAGTTTTGCTATCAAATGCTGAGAGGAATATCAAATGAAATAGTAGAGAAAATATAATGTGCCCAATAAGACAACCAAGTTGAATAACAAACATAGTTTCCCAGATGGATGAAAACTCCAAGGATAAACACCGAACTGGTGAACAATATACCGAGACCAAACTCTAAGGCCTCTTCACTGTTTGTCAAGTGAGAACTTCATACAACTTTGCCAATAAGGAAAATACCAATAGAACGCCCAATAAGAATTTCAAAGAATACCATAAGTAGTATTATACAATAAGTCTGATAGAAACTCCAAATACCAAACCTACTGAGGAACACTGAAGAAGATATCTGAAACAATGCTCCAATAAGAAAGTAGCCAAGTTTGCCCAATAAGTAAATACTAAATAATTGGCCACTGAGAATTCCATAAAATACCATTGAAGAATTTTCAATCAGGGATGCCAGTATCACACCAATAAAGACCGAGACACATATACCATAGATAATACTGTGCAGTAAGGCCGATTGAAATCCCAATAGCTAAATCCACCGAGAAATGCCAACAGAAGTCTCCAAAGAATACCCATTAAGAAAACCAAAGAATGCTCCAAAGAATAACCAAATAAAACCCCAAGAGAAAGCTACTCTTTCACAACTGTTAAGCACAGAGAAGGACCATAGAGATTTGCCAATAACCGAGCTCCAAAAGCAAACACCAATTCCCAAATAAAGGCTAGTCAAATGCCATTCATTTCCTGCCAATCCATACACCTTGAAAAGCCAGGGGTGAACAACTTTCTTCAGGGGAGGAAGATGACTTACTTACCATTTCCATAAGACATGTATGAATGCCAATATATCACAGTTATACACATGCCTTAAACTATTATGCAAGCAAGTTTACAAAACAGTTTATTCAACAAAGTCACTGAAGCACGACAATCAAATCAAGCACAACATAATCAATTCAAATCATGGCATAACCAATTCAAGACATTTCAATACACACATTACAAGCAATACTTCAAACAAATAACAATTCACGAGGTCGATTCAATTCACGATGCCAATTCAATAGGTCAATTCAATACACAACTAGACACTTCATTTTACTTGAGAAACATTTAACACATAACACATAATTATACCACATAGGTGCATACATTCAAGTCAGGACACACAATCTCACATACAAGCATACACTTTCAAGACATACTTATCAAGCACACATTCAAGGGTCACTACCCACCAGACCGAAGACCCTGTCCCGGCTTATGAGCTAAACAAGCTCTGATACCACCTGCAACACCCCGATCCCTCTCGAGACCGGGAGTTCTATCAATCAATCTAATCACAATCCAAATCCAAACCCGGGCATAATTTTTAGGGAAAACGGACGGAGTCTCCCCTGTTTCTAGGCAAAAAAAAAAAAACAAACCTGCGACAGCATATAAGTGGACCAATACCATGTCCAAACATTCAACCACCTCAAGGCCATCCGAGCCTTGTTCTCAACAAGCAACCACAAGCAAATATACATACATTTTCAAGTACTAGACTATTCTAACTCTTCCTTTAAACAATACAACATGCTTTGAAGTTAAGCTATGCCAACTGATTACATAAACTAGCTTATCAATTCACCTCAACTACTTAGCTAGATTTAGATTACATTTCTTTTAGCAATAAATACATACAACATATGGAAGCATATATCTTTACAACTTCAACAACTCAAGCCACATAGGCACGCAAGACAACTCTTCAAGCACGAGCTTTCACGAAATCACGAACTTTCCAACTAACATGACATTTCCTGAAATGTGGTGGTGAGGAGTGAGTATACACAACACGTATACTCAGTGAGGGCGAGACAGATATCGAGTTGGAGAGAAAGAAAGTCGTGCAATGCAAATAGACACAGCTAAGCAATAAAGTCAATAAGGAAGCATTCAATACAAACAACAATATATTAAACATTCAAGAAAGCATCAACACAACCATTCAAAGCTATACCACACTCTGAAGGCTATGGTTCACTCTTACGAGCAATATACCATTTCACGAGCGATACATCAATCTCGAGCTTGATGTTGACAACGATGACAATAAGCGTGCAACCACCTTATAACACCAGTTTGGAATACCCCAGGAGTAACCATCAATTCTACGACCCAAATCTCCTTCGAAGGCAACCCAAGCGAGAAAAGGGAATAGAACACGGAGCTAGAGCAACCAACACCGGCAACCCGAGGCTACCCAGAAAGGCCCATCACTCACACCCTGACACTATGCAATGCAAGACTCGATACAAGGCGATAAATGAGCGATAGCACAACAATACAGATTAGAGGCGATAAACAAGATATCAAGCATCGTCAACAATTGATAAACATTTCAATCAACAAACAACTGTAACAAGCGTATTAAGCATTAACAAGCATTTACAATCAAATAAGTAACAAGAACAACACCAACAAACATCATCAAGAAATAACAAGTATTCTATAGGCAACATAAGCATTCTATAGGCAATATAAGCATTCTATAAGCAATATTCTATGAAAACACACAAAATCACGAAAATGACCCCAACTTACCAAACGCTACTACTTCCAAATGAGCCACGAGTTTTGGAAATCGACTTCACAAATCCTCCAAGGTTACCATAAAGCACGACTATAGACCACAAAACCCCACTTTACCCTAGAATTCTAGCAAAGCCCCGATTTTCCCCTTTGCTCATTTGAACTACAACTACCTCAACCGATTACCCAACCAATGTTACAACTGCACCAAAAGTGCTTCCATGACGTACCTCGACAATGCCTTCACGCAAATCGAGAAAATTCTAAACTTGACCGAAACAACCCCAAATTTCACTAATGTATAATTCTCATTTTTTTCATTACGCCACCTAACCAAACCATGCATTTAGGCACTCTAGCATACCTAGCACATTTTTACATCAACAGAAAGCATAACAACGCAACTTCATCGTTTCAAGGGTTTACTATTCACAAATTACTATTCAACTAACAATTTATTTTTCAATTTTGATATTCAACCTCAGAAAATGTTAAAAAACTATAAATACATGTTCTACGATTGCTAGGGAACATACTTTAAACCTCAAATCAATTAAAACAACAATATACGGATAAAACCCAAAAATCAAAGTTAATACACAAAATATTCAAATGCGCAAATAACGATGAAACCCTCACCTTAGACGCTCCTAGACGCAAGGAAAACCTCTTAGAATGCCTTGGAAACCACCCCGTGCAAGCTCACGCGAAGAATCGAAGATTTGAAGGTTGAAATGTTTTTTTTTCTCTTTGGATTTTCGGCCCTGCCCTTTTCTGTTTCAGCTCTGTTTTTTTTTTTGTGCTATTTAAGCTATTAAAAGGATGACACATGGGCAAATGGTCAAAGCTTTGGTCAAAGTTCACTTAAGTTGGTCAATCAAGCTTATTTCATGCATTTTAGGGCTAAAACAAGTAACATAAATCCAATTCCAGTTAAATACAACTTAAAACACTAAAATTAAAACACTAAATACTAGTTTTCACTATCTTTTGAGGACTAGGAACTGCTCTCTCACTATCACTCTCGATATGCAATGCACGTTGCGACAACAAAGAAGTAATAATTAAATCTCAAAGAATCTAATAAATATAACATTTTTGGAAAGCATCATAGTTTAAAATTTACTCTGGCTCGGAGTTACTTTTCTCATTATTTGAAAACTGAGTGATTTTAATGCAAGACAACCAAAACTGATTATTAAAATAATCAAAACAATCAAGGTAATCAATATTCATTTAAAATAATTAATTTAACTATTTCTAGAATATTTTAAAGAATTATGAAGTTAATATTAAGCTACAAATGAAAGTTAATATAAACACGTAGTCAAATACAATTAAACACTAACATTTAAGATGACACTTAATTAATCACAAGAGAATAAATTCAATTACTATAATTATTAGAAATAGATAATAATCTTTTAATTATTCAATATACAACTACTAAATGCTTCCAAGAGAAATATTAAAATAGTACAAATTGGTTGATTTAACTAATTAAACATTTAATCAAATGCAGTCAAGTGCTATTAAATGCATGCCGGGTTCGGGTTATCCCAGCATCCCCCTTTTCAATATTTTTTGCCCCGGTTAGGGTTGCCATGATACTTTATCCACCACATTTCTATTTTCGAAGCCCACGGCACATTGGGCAAGACAACTTCGTTTCATGTAGAGGTTGGGCCTGCAAACCGAGGGCGTGGTTCTTGTGACCAGGTCTCCATCACTCCGGTGCCCGTAACTTTTGATCCTTAAGGAGTTACGCGGTGCACAGTATACCGTTGGAAAGCTCCCCGAGAGCTTTACGACTGGGGCAGCAAGCCTGCTCCGCTGCGCCTATTTTTGGAGGCCAAAATCGAAATTTTTTTTCACTTTTAGGCCAATTTTCTTCTTTTGCTCTGTTTTTCCGTCTTGGATCGTACGTTGTGAGCTGTTAAAAATGACGACAACCTAACTCATGGGACATTACATGGCCCTACAAGACGTCGATATAACGTCTTATGAGGATCCTGCATTGTTGAAGCAGATGGGTTGTCGCTAAGCCCATTGGGACTTTTGAATGGGCCATCTCTCTGGGCTAGGACTGTGTACCGTAAACACATAATTGATTTGTGCCATCAACATGACTGGTACGATCATACCAGCACTAATGCAACGGATCCCATCAGAACTAAGAAGTTAAGCGTGATTGGGCGAAAGTAGTACTAGGATGGGTGACCCCCTGGGAAGTCCTCTTGTTGCACCCCCCTTTTTAATTTTTTTTGCCCCAGTTAGGGTTGCCAAGATACTTTATCCACCACATTTCTATTACCGAATCTCACGGCACCTTGGGCAAAAGAACTTCGCTTCTCGTAGAGGCTGGGCCCGCAAATCAAGTGCGTGGGGCTTATGAGCAGGTCTCCGTCGTTCTGGTGCCCATAACTTTTGATCTGTAAGGAGTTACGCAGTGCACAGCATACCGTTTGAAAGCTCTCTAAGTGCTCTACGACAGGGGTAGCAAGCCTGCATGACTGTGCCTATTTCTAGAGCCCAAAATTGAACATTTTCATCCATTTTGAGCCACTTTTCTGCCTTTGCTCTGTTTGTCTATCCCGGATCGTACGTGCTGAGCTGTTAAAAGGACAACAACTTAACTCATGGGACATTAGAGGGCCCTACAATGCGTCGATATCATGTCTTACAAGGATGCTGCGTTGTTGAAGCAGATGGGTTGTCGTTAAGCCCATTGGGCCTTTTGAATAGGCCATCTTTCTAGGCTAGGATTGTGAACCATCAACACATAAAGTATTTGTGCCCTCAACATAATGGGTACGATCATACCAGCACTAATGTACCGGATCCCATCAGAACTTCGAAGTTAAACGTGCTTGGGCGAGAGTAGTACTAAGATGGGTGACCCCTTGGGATGTCCTCGTGTTGCATCCCCCTTTTCAATTTTTTTTGCCCCAGTTAGGGTTGCCAAGATACTTTATCCACCACATATCTATTTTTGAATCCCACAGCACATTGGGCAAGACAACTTCTCTTCATGTAGAGGTTGGGGCCTGCAAACCGAGGGCTTGGGGCTTAGGACTAGGTCTCCGTCGCTCCGGTGCCTATAACTTTTGATCCGTAGGGATTTACGCGGCACACAACATACCGTTGGAAAGCTCTCCGAGAGCTCTACGACGGGGGCAGCAAGCCTGCTCAGATGCGCCCGTTTTCAGAGCCCAAAATTGAACATTTTCATCAGTTTCTGTACACTTTTCTTCTTTTGCGCTATTTTTTTGTCCCGGATCGTACGTCGTGAGCAGTTAAAATGACGACAACCTAATTCGCGGGATATTACAGGTCCCTACAACTCATCGATATCACGTCTTACGAGGATGCTGTATTGTTGAAGTGGATGTGTTATCGTTAAGCCCATTGGGACTTTTGAATGGGCCATCTCTCTCGGCTGGGACTGTGAACCGTCAACACATAAAGGATTTGTGCCCTCAATATGACGGGTGCAATCATACTGGCACTAATGCACAGGATCCCCTCAGAACTTGGAAGTTAAGTGTGCTTGGGCGAGAGTAGTACTAGGGTGGGTAACCGCCTGGGAAGTCCTCTTGTTGCACCCCGCTTTTCAATTTTTTTTGCCCCAGTTAGGGTTGCCAAGATAGTTTATCCACCACATTTCTATTACCGAATCCCATGGCACCTTGGGCAAGACAACTTAGCTTCACATACAGGCTGGGCCCGCAAACCGTAGGCGTGGGGCTTGTGATCAGGTCTCCGTCGCTCCGGTCCTATAACTTTTGATCCGTAAGGAGTTATGTGGCACACAACATACCGTTGGAAAGCACTAAGAGACCTCTACGACGGGGACATCTAGCCTGCTGCTGCGTCTATTTTTAGAGTCCAAAATCAAACGTTTTCATCTATTTCGAGCCACTTTTCTTATTTTGCTCTGTTTTTATGTCCCGGATTGTACGTCGTGAGTTATTAAAAGGACGACAACCTAACTCGCTGGACATTAGAGGGCCCTACCACGCGTCGATATAACGTCCAGCGAAGATGCTACATTGTTGTAGCGGATAGGTTGTTGTTAAGCCCATTGGGCCTTTTGAATGGGCCATCTCTCTGGGCTGGGACTTTGAACTGTCAACACAAAAGGGATTTGTGTCCTCAATATGACGGGTGCGATCATACCAACAGTAATGCACCGGATCCCATCAGAACTCTGAAGTTAAGCGTGCTTCGGCGAGAGTAGTACTAGGATGATTGACCCCCTGGGAAGTCCTCGTGTTGCACCCCCATTTTCAACTTTTTTTGCCCCGGTTGGGGTTGCCAAGATGTTTTATCCACCACATTTCTATTGCCGAATCCCACGGTACCTTAGGCAAGACAACCTCGCTTCACGTAGAGGCTGGGCCTGCAAACCGAGGGGTGGGGCTTGTGACGAGGTCGCCGTCGCTCTGGTGCCCATAACTTTTTCTCCGTAAGGAGTTACGCGGCACACAACATACCGTTGGAAAGCTCTCCGAGAGCTCTAGCACAGGGGCAGCAAACCTGCTTGGCTGCGCCCATTTTTGAAGCCCAAAATGGCACGTTTACATCAATTTTGGGCTACTTTTCTTCTTTTGCTCTGTTTTTCCATCCTAGATCGTACGTCGTGAGCTGTTAAAAGGATGACAACCTAACTCGTGGGACATTACAGGGTCCTACAACATGTCGATATCACGACTTATGAGGATGCTGTATTGTTGAAGCGGATGTGTTGTCGTTAAGCCCATTGGGCCTTATGAATGGGCCATCTCTCTGGGCTGGGACTATGAACCTCCAACACATAAAGGATTTGTGACCTCAACATGACGGGTGCGATCATACCAGCAGTAATGCAACGGATCCCATCAGAAAATAGAAGTTAAGCGTGCTTGGGCAAGAGTAGTACTAAGATGGTTGACCCCCTGGGAAGTCCTCTTGTTGTAACCCCCTTTTCAATTTTTTCTGCCCCTGTTAGGGTTGCCAAGATACATTATCCACCACATTTCTATTACCGAATCCCACTGCACCTTGGGCAAGACAACTTCGCTACATGTAGAGGCTGGGCTTGCAAACCGAGGGCGTAGGGCTAGTGACCAGGTCTCCGTCGCTCCGGTGCCCATAACTTTTGATCCATAAGGAGTTACACGGTGCACAACATACTGTTGGAAAGCTCTCCGAGAGCTCTACGGTGGGGGCAGCCAGCTTACTCAACTGCCCCTGTTTTTGGAGCACAAAATCGAACGTTTTCATATGTTTTGGGCCACTTTTCTTCTTTTGCTCTGTTTTTTCATGCCGGATCGTACGTCGTGAGTTGTTAAAAGGACGACAACCTAGCTCACATGACATTACAGGGCCTTACAACGCGTAGATATCACGTCTTGTGATGATGCTACGTTGTTTAAGTGGATGGGTTGTCGTTAAGCCCATTGGGCCTTTTGAATGGGCCATCTCTCTAGGCTGGGACTGTGAACCGTCAACACATAAGGGATTTGTGCCCTCAACATGACGGCTGCGATCATACCAGCACTAACGCATCGGATCCCAACAGTATTCTGAAGTTAAGCATGCTTGGGTGAGAGTAGTACTAGGATAGGTGTCCCCCTGGGAAGTCCTCATGTTGCACCCCATTTTTCAATTTTTTTTGCCCCGGTTAGGCTTGCCAAGATGTTTTATCCACCACATTTCTATTACCAATTCCCACAGCAGTTTGGGCAAGACAACTTCGCTTCACGTAGAGGCTGGGCCTGCAAGCCGAGGGCGTGGGGCTTGTGTCCAGGTCTCTGTCGCTATAGTGCCCAAAACTATTGATCCGTAAGGAGTTACACAGTGCCCAACATACCGTTGGAAAGCACTCTGAGAGCTCTACAATGGGGACAGCAAGCCTGCTCGGTTGCGCCAGTTTTCGGGGCCCAAAATCGAACGTTTTCAACAATTTCAAGCCACTTTTCTTCTTTTGCCCAGTTTTTCCGTCCAGGATCGTACATCGTGAGCTGTTAAAAGGATAAAAAACCATACTCGCGGGACATGAGAGAGCCCTACAACGCATCGATATCACGTCTTGTGAGGATGCTGCATTGTTGAAGCGGATGGGTTGTTGTTAAGCCTATTGGGCCTTTTGAAAGGGCCATCTCTCTGGGCTGGGACTGTAAACCGTCAACACATAAGGGATTTGTGCCCTCAACATGACGGGTGCGATCATACCAGCACTAATGCACCAGATCCCATCAGAACTCCGAAGTTAAGCATGCTTGGGCGAGTGTAGTACTAGGATGGGTGACCCCTTGGGAAGTCCTCTTGTTGCACCCCGCTTTTCTATTTTTTTTCCCCGGTTAGCGTTGCCAAGACAACTTCGCTTCATGTAGAGGCTGGGCCCGCAAACGGAGGGCGTGGGGCTTGTGACTAGGTCTCCCTCGTTCTGGTACCCATAACTTTTGATCCGTAAGGAGTTACGCGGCGCACAACATACCGTTTGAAAGCTCTCCGAGAGCTCTATAATGGAGGTAGCAAGCCTGCTTATCTGCACCTATTTTCGGAGCCCAAAATCGTACGTTTTCCTCAGTTTCAAACAACTTTTCTTCTTTTGCTCCGTTTTTCAGTCCCGGATCGTACGACGTGAGCAGTTAAAAGGACGACAACCTAACTCGCAACATATTATAGGGCCCCACAACGCGTCGATATCACGTCTTATGAGGATACTGTGTTGTTGAAGCTGATGGGTTATCGTTAAGCCCATTGGGCCATTTGAATGGGCCATATCTCTGGACTGGGACTGTGAACCATCAACACATAAAGGATTTGTGCCCTAAACATGACAGTTGCGATCATACCAGCACTAATGCACCGGATCCCATCAGAACTACGAAGTTAAGCTTGCTTGGGTGAGAGTAGTACTAGGATGGGTGACCCCTTGGAAAGTCCTCGTGTTGCACCCATTTTTTCAATTTTTTTCACCCCGGTTAGGGTTGCCAAGATACTTTATCCACCATATTTCTAATACAGAATACCACGGCACCTTGGGCTAGATAACTTCGATTCACGTGCAGGCTGGGCGCGTAAACCGAGGGCGTGGGGCTTGTGACTAGGTCTCCGTCGCTCTGGTGCCCATAACTTTTGATCCGTAAGGAGTTACGCGACGTACAGCATACCATTGGAAACCTCTCCGAGAGCTTTACGACACGGGCATTAAGCCGGCTTGGCTCTACCCGTTTTTGGATATCAAAATCGTACGTTTTCATCTTTTTCGGGCAACTTTGATTCTTTTGCTCTGTTTTTCAGTCCCGGATCGTACGTCGTGAGTTGTTAAAAAGACGACAACCTAACTAGCAGGACATTAGAGGACCCTACAACACGTTGATATCATTGTCTTGCGAGGATGCTGCATTGTTGAAGCGGATGGGTTGTCGTTAAACCCATTGGGCCTTTTGAATGGGCTATCTCTCTGGGTTGAGACTGTGAACTGTTAACACATAAAGGATTTGTGCCCTCGACATGACGGGTGCGATCATACCAGCACTAATGCACCGGATCCCTTCAGAACTCCGAAGTTAAGCGTGTTTGGGCAAGAGTTGTACTAGGATGGGTGACCCCATGGGAAGTCCTCGTGTTGCACCCCACTTTTCAATTTTTTTTGCCCCGGTTAGGGTTGCCAAGAAACGTTATACACCACATTTCTATTACCGAATCCCACGGCAGCTTGGGCAAGACAACCTCACTTCATGTAGAGGCTGGGCTCGCAAACCAAGGGTGTGGGGCTTGTGACCAGGTCTCTATCGCTCCGGTGCCCATAACTTTTGATCCTATGGAGTTATGCAGCGCACATAATATACCGTTGGAAAGCTCCCTGAGAGCTCTACTGTCACGCCCCAACACGACCCCTCCTATGATCAGTCAGGACGCAACGGAATTTCGGCAGTATAACGACAGTAAATAGGACACCGAGGTTCCAAACCAACCTCATTAAACATCATACATCCAGCAACTCCTTAATTCAAACAACAACATACAACACAATCATATTATACAATAAACCATCCTCGTTATACGCCTCCGTTCCAACATAACATACAATACCTCAACCTTATCATACATTTCAAAAATAAGTTGAGACACAACTACAATTTAACCATAGACAAAAGGAAGCCACTAAATTAACATCATTTGGTTCATCATCTTTTCAATATCTATTACATTAAGAACCATAAGACATATAAAGTCTAATAAACTAATATACAAGACATTTAACAACATAGAATCATGGATAAGACTCAGGGACATATGACTCATCCACGAAAGGCACATTTTCCACATTCTCCTCTTCAGGAGGCACGTACCCGTAATCTTGTGAAAGTACACCTGAAAACATGCATTAATAGAGAGTGAGCTTATATACATAAGCCCAGTGAGGATCCGATAGATCTCGACAGTATTCACTACGCTCCTTGGATTTAGTCCTTTGAGCAAGTAAACACACAACAACAATAATAATGCTATCATCACATAACAACATAAATAATGCTATCATCACATAACAACATAAATAATGCTATCATCACATAACAACATAAATAATGCTATCATCACATAACTATATAACCAATCAATAAGGATACTCTATTTGGTGTAGCTCCAAACGCCATCACGATCTCAACCGTTCTTCTTATAACTCCCCATTACTCACGCACCCGAGGTACCTCACTAGCCCCTTCCCTCCATGACATCTCCGTCATGCGAGCTGGGGGTAGCCTATGGCAGTCATGCCGTTATCAACCCGACAGCCCGACGCTGCCCGAGAGGTGGCACACACATACCAAGACTCCATATTCATCAATCATCATGCAAGCATAAATCAATCAATCAATTGGGAGATCAGCAACAAGAGTGCCCGATTCCCGCATTCAATAATAATCAATCAATAACATCAATATAACCTCAATATTGAATTAAACAACAAACAACATAGTTAGATGACAAAGTAGGCCATCTAACCGGACATGCATAATATACATAATTAAACCCTAAATTACTCAACAACGACTCACCATTCATCACTCGAACACTACCCAACCATCTAAGGCATCGTTCAAGAAATTAAAGAATGACGACCTAACTTCTAAAATTCATAACTTACAATCTACTAATCCAAACATTGCCAAATCAGTTCATATCACTCACCCATTCAACCTACTACATTAGCCCTCTCGGAAATCCACCATAACACCTCCAAATCATGCCCGATAACCCTAAAACCCTATGACGTCATGGCTGGATTTTACGGATTTTCACACAAACAATGTAATCGAAAATTAGGCATTACAACAGCGCTAACACGTAATTATCAAGTATTTAGAAATCGACGGCAATCGATTTCGATCAACACAACTCATTTAATTCAACTTTGAACATTTAAATCAAAATTAAATACCCGGAAAATAAAAATTATGCTATATCCGACAGAAACTCGTAGTATTAGTATAAAATGATCCCTAGCATGCAAGGAGCAATAATCTAACATCAGATTACAATTCTAACGGTTCAATCTTCATTTATACGCAAAAACACAAAAATGACATTTTGAGATCTAGAATTTTTCTCTCACCTTTGATGCGATATAAGCCTAGGAATGCGTGCAATGCGTGCCCAACAAGCGGAATCCAAGTCGGTGCGAAGTTTCACGGACAAAAACTAGGTTTTTCTTTGAAAAATTGGATTGAAAGCTTGAGTTTTTCTCTTTCTTTTTCTCTCCTCTTTCTCTCGGCCATGTGTGTGTTTGTGGAGTGTGTTTTGTGTTGTGTGAGTGTGTGTTGATGACAAGGAGTATTTAAAAGCTTGGTCAATTAAAAAAATGCAAAGTCAAAGTTAGTTTTAATAGGTATTTTTGTGTTTTTAATGACTTTAATTGCATTTTAGTGCTCACCAAGTTAAAAATAATTATGCAACCCCCAAAATATCATAAGTGGATTATTTTTAGGTGACAAGAAGTTTTACATTCAAAGAATTCCACCCGAGTCGGCTTAAAACTCGATTTTCGCAAAAGTCGGTGTAAAAACCCTAATAAATTCTTAAGCCGATTTTAAAACCGTTTTCATCAAACACAGGTCTATTAAAGTCCGTGGACTAGGTCTAGAAGGGTTAAAAAGACCAGTTTCAAAATTATAGCGGACGTGTTTCGAAAACACTATTCACTGAAAATCGATGATAAAATTTCGGACTCCGTTTTTGATGAAAATTTCATGAATGCACATT
The DNA here is from genome assembly GCA_037974665.1 of Ehretia macrophylla. Classification (NCBI taxonomy): domain Eukaryota; kingdom Viridiplantae; phylum Streptophyta; class Magnoliopsida; order Boraginales; family Ehretiaceae; genus Ehretia; species Ehretia macrophylla. Next base: position 15,006,836 of record CM075764.1, on the reverse strand, counting down.
TAGCACGTATTAAGAGTATTGAAATCAAAATTATAACTTTCTAAGTCCTATAGCACATAAACAGGTCATATGCACGCAAAACGAGACAAAACACGTAAATCAAGTTAAAGCAGAAAAATGGGATTTCACATCTACGATAGGGGCACCAAGCTTGCTCGGCTCCACCTATTTTTGGCGCCCAAAATTGAACGTTTTCATCAGTTTCGGGCCACTTTTCTTCTTTTGCTCTGTTTTTCCGTCTTGGATCGTATGTCGTGAGTTGTTAAAAGGTCGACAACCTAACTCGCAGGACATTAGAGGGCCCTACAATGCTTCGATATCACGTCTTGCGAGGATGCTGCGTTGTTGAAGTGGATGGGTTGTCGTTAAGCCCATTGGGCCTTTTCAATGGCCCATCTCTCTGGACTGGGACTGTGAACTGTCAACACATAAAGGATTTGTGCCCTCAACATGACGGGTGTGATCATACCGGCACTAAAGCCCCGGATCCCATCAGAACTCTGAAGTTAAGCGTGCTTGGGCGAGAGTAGTACTAGGATGGGTGACCCCGTGGGAAGTCCTCTTGTTGCAACCCTTTTTTCAATTTTTTTTACCTCGGTTAGGGTTGCCAAGACATTTTATCCACCACATTTCTATTACCGAATCCCACGGCACCTTGGGCAAGACAACTTCGCTTCACGTAGAGGCTGGGCCCGCAAACCAAGGGCGTGGGGCTTGTGACCTGGTCTCCGTCGTTTCAATGCCCATAACTTTTGATCCTTAAGGAGTTAAGCTGCACACTGTATACCGTTGGAAAGCTCTCCGAGAGCTCTACGACAGGGGAAACAAGCCTGCTTGGCTGAGCCCATTTTTGGAGCCCAAAATCAAACATTTTCATCAGTTTCGGGCCACTTTTATTCTTTTGCTCTATTTTTTTGTCCTGGATCGTACATCGTGAGCTGTTTAAAGAACGACAACCTAACTCGCGGGATATTACAGGGCCCTACAATGCATCAATATCATGTCTTACGAGGATATAGCGTTGTTGAAGACGATGGGTTGTCGTTAAGCCCATTGGGCTTTTTGAATAGGCCATCTCTTTGGGTTGGGACTATGAACCATCAACACATAAAGGATTTGTGCCCTCACCATGACGGGTGCGATCATACTAGCACTAATGCACAAAAGCACATCAGAACTGCGAAGTTAAGCATGCTTGGGCGAGAGTAATACTAGGATGGGTGACCCATTCGGAAGTCCTCGTGTTGCATGCTCTTTTCAATTTTTTTTGCCCCGGTTAGGGTTGCCAAGATACTTTATCCACCACATTTCTAATCCAGAATACCACGGCACCTTGGGCCAGATAGCTTCGATTCACGTATAGGCTGGGCCCGCAAACCGAGGGCGTAGGGCTTATTACTAGGTCTCTGTCGCTCCGGTGCCCATAACTTTTGATTTGTAAGGAGTTATGCAACGCACAACATACCGTTGGAAAGCTTTCTGAGAGCTCTACGACATAGGCATTAAGCCTGCCCAGTTACTCCCATTTTTGGAAAAGAAAATCGTACGTTTTCATTAGCTTCGGGCAACTTTTATTCTTTTGCTCTGTTTTTCAGTCCCGGATCGTACACTGTAAGCTGTTAAAAGGACGACAACCTAACTCACGGGACATTAGGGGGCACCACAACGCGTCGATATCATTGTCTTGCGAGGATGCTGCATTGTTGAAGCGGATGGGTTGTCGTTAAGCCCATTGGGCCTTTTGAATGGGTCATCTCCCTTGCATGGGTCTGTGAACCATCAACACATAAGGGATTTGTGCCCTCAACATGATCGGTGTGATCATACCAGCATTAATGCACCGGATCCCATCAGAACTCCGAAGTTAAGCATGCTTGGGCAAGAGTAGAACTAGGATGGGTGACCCCCTGATAAGTCCTCGTGTAGTACCCCTCTTTTCAATTTTTTTTACCCCCATTAGCCTTGCCAAGATGCTTTATCCATCACATTTCTATTACCGAATCCCATGGCACCATGGGAGAGACAACTTCGCTTCACGTAGAGGCTGGGCCCATAAACTTAGGGCGTGGGGCTTGTGACCAAGTCTCCAACGCTCCGATGCCCATAACTTTTGATTCGTAAGGAGTTACGCAGCGCACAGCATACTGTTGGAAAGCTCTCCGAGAGCACTACGACGAGAGCAGCAAGCTTGCTCTGCTACGCCTGTTATCGGAGCCCAAAATTGAATGTTTTCATCAGTTTCGAGCCACTTTTCGTCTTATGTTCTATTTTTCCATCCTGGATCGTACGTCGTGAGCTGTTAAAAGGACAACAACCTAACTCACGGGACATTAGAGGGCCTTACAATGCGTTCATATCACGTCTTGCGAGGATGCTGCGTTGTTGAAGTGGATGGGTTGTGGTTAAGCCCATTGGGCCTCTTAAATGGGTTATCTCTCTGGGCTGGGACTGTGAACCGTCAACACAAAAAGGATTTTGGCCTCAACATGACAGGTGCGATCATACCAGTACTAATGCACCGGATCCCATCCGAACTCTGAAGTTAAGCGTGCTTGGATGAGAGTAGTACTAAGATGGGTGACCCCTTGGGAAGTCCTCGTGCTGCACACCCCTTTTCAATTTTTTTTGCTCCGATTAGGGTTGCCAAGATACGTTATACACCACATTTCTATTACCGAATACCACGGTACCTTGGGCAAGACAACCTCACTTCATGTAGAGGCTGGGCCCGCAAACCGAGTGCGTGGGGCTTATGACCAGGTCTCCGTCGCTCCGGTGCCCATAACTTTTGATCCGTAAGAAGTTACGCGGCACACAGAATATACCATTAGAAAGCTCTCCGAGAGCTCTACGACAGGGGCAGCAAGCCTGCTCAGCTAGCCCATTTTTGGAGCCCAAAATCGAACGTTTTCATCAGTTTCGGGACACTTTTATTCTTTTTCTTTGTTTTTTCGTCCCGGATCGTAAGTCGTGAGTTGTAAAAAGGACGACAACCTAACTCGCGGGACATTAGAGGGCCCTACAATGTTTCGATATCACGTCTTGCGAGGATGCTGCATTGTTGAAGCGGATGGGTTGTCGTTAAGCCCATTGGGCCTTTTGAATGGCCCATCTTTCTGGGCAGGGACTGTGAACCGTCAACACATAGAGGATTTGTGCCCTCAACATGACGGGTACGATCATACTGGCACTAATGCACCGAATCCCATCAGAACTCAGGAGTTAAGCATGCTTGGGCGAGAGTAGTACTAGGATGGGTGACCCCTTGGGTAGTCCTCTTGTTGCACCCCCTTTTTCAATTTTTTTTGCCCCGGTTAGGGCTGCAAAGATACTTTATCCACCACATTTTTATTACCGAATCCCACGGCACATTGGGCAAGACAACTTCGCTTCACGTAGAGGCTGGGCTAGCAAACCGAGGGCTTGGGGCTTGTGACCAGGTCTCCGTCGTTCCGGTGCCCATAACTTTTGATCCGTATGATGTTACGCTAAGCACAGCATACCGTTGGAAGGCTCTCCGAGAGCTCTACGACAGGGGCAGCAAGCCTGCTCGATTGAGCCCATTTTTGGAACCCAAAATTGAACATTTTCATCAGTTTCGGGCTACTTTTATTCTTTTGCTCTGTTTTTTTTATCCCGGATCGTACGTCGTGAGTTGTTAAAAGGACGACAACCTAACTCACGGGATATTCGAGGGCCCTACAATGAGTCGATATCACGTCTTGTAAGGATGCTGTGTTGTTGAAATAGATGGGATGTCGTTAAGCCCATTGGGCCTTTTGAATAGGCCATCTCTCTGGGCTAGGACTGAACCATCAACACGTAAAGGATTTCTGCCCTCAACATGACGAGTGCTATCATACCAGCACTAATGCACCGGATCCCATCAGAACTCCGAAGTTAAGCGTGCTTGGGCGAGAGTAGTAGTAGGATGGGTGACCCCCTGGGAAGTCCTCGTGTTGTACCCCTCTTTTCAATTTTTTTTGCCCCGGTTAGGGTTGGCAAGATACTTTATCCACCACATTTCTAATATAGAATACCACGCACCTTAGGAAAGACAACTTCGATTCAGGAAGAGGCTAGGCCCGTAAACCGAGGGCGTGGGGCTTATGACTTGGTCTCCGTCACTCCGGTGCCCATAACTTTTGATCCGTAAATAGTTACGCGGCGCATAGCATACCGTTGGAAAGCTCTCCGAGAGCTCTACGATGTGGGCATTAAGCCTTCTCAGTTGCGCCCATTTTTGAATCCCAAAATCGTACATTTTTATCAGTTTCGTGTAACTTTTATTCTTTTGCTCTGTTTTTCAGTCCCGAATCGTACGTCGTGAGCTGTTAAAAGGACGACAACCCAACTCGCGGGACATTAGAGGGCCCTACAACTCGTTGATATCATTGTCTTGCCAGGATGCTGCGTTGTCGATGCGGATGGGTTGTTGTTAAACCTATTGGGCCTTTTGAATGGGCTATCTCTCTGGGCTGGGACTGTGGACCGTCAACACATAAAGGATTTGTGCCCTCAACTTGATGGGTGTGATCATACCAGCACTAATGCACCGGATCCCAACAGAACTCCGAAGTTAAGCGTGCTTGGGAGAGAATAGTACTAGGATGGGTGTCCCCCTGGGAAGCCCTCGTGTTGTACCCCTCTTTCCAATTTTTTTTGCCCCAGTTAGGGTTGCCAAGATGCTTTATCCACCACATTTCTATTACCAAATCCCACGACACCTTGGGCGAGACAACTTTGCTTCACGTAGAGGCTGGGCCCGCAAACCTATAGCGTGGGGCTTGTGACTAGGTCTCCAACGCTCCGGTGCCCATAACTTTTGATTCGTAACGAGTTACGTGGCGCAGAGCATACCGTTAGAAAGCTCTCCGAGAGCTCTACGACCAGAGCAGCAAGCCTGCACTACTGTGCCTGTTATCGGAGCCCAAAATTGAAAGTTTTCATCAGGTTCAAGCTACTTTTCTTCTTTTGCTCTATTTTTCCGTCATGGATCGTACATCGTGAGTTGTTAAAAGGATGACAACCGAACTCGTGGGACATTAGAGGGCCCTACAATGCGTCGATATCACGTCTTGCGAGGATGCTGCGTTGTTGAAGCGGATGGGTTGTCGTTAAGCCCAATGGGCCTCTTGAATGGGTAATCTCTCTGGGCTGGGACTGTGAACCGTCAACACATAAAGGATTTGTGCCCTCAATATGACTGGTGCGATCATACTAGCACTAATGCATCGGATCCCATCAGAACTTAGAAGTTAAGTGTGCTTTGGCTATAGTCGTACTAGGATGGGTGACCCCCTAGGAAGTCCTCTTGTTGTACCCCCCTTTTCAATTTTTTTCCCCCTGGTTAGAGTTGCCAATATACTTTATCCACCACATTTCTATTACCGAATCCCACGGCACCTTGGGCAAGAAAACTTCGTTTCACGTAGAGGCTGGGCCCACAAACCGAGGGCGTGGGGCTTGTGACCAAGTCTCCGTCGTTCCGGTTACCATAACTTTTGATCCGTAAGGAGTTACACTGCGCACAGCATACCGTTGGAAAGCTCTCCGAGAGCTCTAAGACAGGTGCAGCATGCCTGCTCGGGTAAGCCCATTTTTGGAGCCCAAAATCGAACATTTTAATTAGTTTTGGGATACTTTTATTCTTTTGCTCTATTTTTTTGTACCGGATCGTACGTCGTGAGCTATTAAAAAGACGATAAACTAACTCGTGAGACATTAGAGGGCCTTACAATGCTTCGATATCATGTCTTGCGAGAATGCTGTGTTGTTAAAGTGTATGGGTTGTCATTAAGCCCATTGGACCTCTTGAATGGGCCATCTCTCTGGGCTAGGACTGTGAACCGTCAACACATAAATGATTTGTGCCCTCAACATTACAGGTGCGATCATACTAGCACTAATGCACCGGATCACATCAGAACTCCAAAGTTAAGCGTGCTTGGGCGAGAATAGTACTAGGATGGGTGACCCCTAGGAAGTCCTCGTGTTGCACCCCCCTTTTCAATTTTTTTTGCCCCGGTTAGGGCTGCAAAGATACTTTATCCACCACATTTTTATTACCGAATCCCACGGCACATTGGGCAAGATAACTTCACTTCACGTAGAGGTTGGGCCCGCAAACCGAGGGCGTGGGGCTTGTGACGAGGTTTCCATCTCTCCGGTGCCAATAACTTTTGATCCTTAAGGACTTACGCAGCGCATAGCATACCGTTGGAAATCTCTCCGAGAGCTCTACGACCGGGGCAACAAGCCTGCTCGGCTATGCGTATTTTTGGAGCCCATAATTGAACATTTTCATCAGTTTCGGGCCACTTTTCTTCTTTTGCTCCTTTTTTCCGTCCCGAATCACACGTCGTGAGCTATTAAAATAATGACAACCTAACTCGCGGGACATTACAGGGCCCTACAACACGTCGATATCACGTCTTACGAGGATGCTGTATTGTTGAAGCAGATGGGTTGTCATTAAGCCCATTGGGCCTTTTGAATGGGCCATCTCTCTGGGCTGGGATTGTGAACCGTCAACACATAAAGGATTTCTGCCCTCAACATGACAGGTGCGATCATACCGGCACTAATGCACCGGATCCCATCCGAACTCTGAAGTTAAGCGTGCTTGGGCGATAGTAGTACTAGGATGGGTGACCCCTTGGAAAGTCCTCGTGTTGCACCCCCCTTTTCAATTTTTTTTGCTCCGGTTAGGTGTGCCAAGATACGTTATACACCACATTTCTATTACTGAATACCACGGTACCTCGGGCAAGACAACCTCGCTTCACGTAGAGGCTGGGCCAACAAACTGAGGGAGTGGGACTTGTGACCAGGTCTCAGTCGCTCCGGTGCCCATAACTTTTGATTCGTAAGGAGTTACATGGCACACAACATATCGTTGGAAAGCTCTCCGAGAGCTCTACGACAGGGGCAACAAGCCTGCTTGGTTGCGCCCGTTTTGGAGCCCAAAATCAAACGTTTTCATCAATTTTGGGCCACTTTTCTTCTTTTATTATGTTTTTTTGTCTCAGATCGTATGTCGTGAGTTATTAAAAGGATGACAACCTAACTCGCAGGACATTAGAGGGCCCTAAAATGCTTCAATATTACGTCTTGCGAGGATGTTGCGTTGTTGAAGTGGATGGGTTGTCGTTAAGCCCATTGGGCCGTTTAAATGGCACATCTCTTTGGGCTGGGATTGTGAACCGTTAACACATAAAGGATTTGTGCCCTCAACATGACGGGTGCGATCATACCGGCACTAATGCACCGGATCCCATTCGAACTCAGAAGTTTAGCGTGATTGGGCGAGAGTATTACTAGGATGGGTAACCCCCTGGGAAGTCCTCTTGTTGCACCCCCGTTTTCAATTTTTTTTGCTCCGGTTAGAGTTACCAAGATACTTTATCCACCACATTTCTATTACCGAATCCCACGGCACCTTGGGCAAGATAACTTTGATTCACGTAGAGGCTGGGCCCGCAAACCGAGGGCGTGGGGCTTGTGACCAGGTCTCCATAATTCCGGTGCCTATAACTTTTGAACCGTAAGGAGTTGCGCTGCGCACAGCATACCGTTGGAAAGCTCTCCGAGAGCTCTACGACAAGGGCAGCAAACCGTCTCGGCTGAGCCCATTTTTGGAGCACAAAATCGAACATTTTCATCAGTTTCGGGCCAATTTTATTCTTTTGCTCTGTTTTTTTGTCCCGGATCGAACGTCGTGAGCTGTTAAAAGGACGACAAACTAACTTGTGGGACATTAGAGGGCCCTACAAAGCTTCAATATCATGTCTTGCGAGGATGATGTGTTGTTAAAGTGGATGGGTTGTCGTTAAGCCCATTGGGCTTTTGAATGGGCCATCTCTCTAGGCTGGGACTGTGAACCATCAACACAAAAAGGATTTGTGCCCTCAACATGACAGGTGCGATCATACCAGCACTAATGCATCGGATTCCATCAGAACTCTGAAGTTAAGCGTGCTTGGGTGATAGTAGTGCTAGGATGGGTGACCCCCTGGGAAGTCCTAGGGTTGCACCCCCATTTTTAATTTTTTTTGCCCCGGTTAGGGCTGCTAAGATACTTTATCCACCACATTTCTATTACCGAATCCCACAGCCCCTTGGGCAAGACAACTTCGCTTAACGTACAGGCTGGGCCCGCAAACCAAGGGCGTAGGCTTGTGACCAGGTCTCCGTCGCTCCGGTGCCCATAACTTTTGATCCGTAAAGAGTTACGCAGTGCATAGTATACTGTTGGAAAGCTCTCTGAGAGCTCTACAACGGGGTCTACAATCTTGCTCGGCAGCGCCTATTTTCGGAGCCCAAAATTGAATGTTTTCATCAGTTTTGGGCCACTTTTCTTCGTTTGCTCTATTTTTTTGCCCCGGATCGTACGTCGTGAGTTGTTAAAAGGATGACAACTTAACTCGCTGGACATTATAGGACCCTACAACTCGTCGATATCAAGTCTTGCGAGGATGTTGCGTTGTTCAAGATGATAGGTTGTCGTTAATCCGATTGGGCCTTTTGAATGAGCCATTTCTCTGGGCTGGGACTGTGAACCGTCAACCCATAAGGGATTTGCGCGCTCAATATGACGGGTGCGATCATACTAACTCTAATACACCGGATCCTATTAGAACTCCGAAGTTAAGCGTGCTTGGGCGAGAGTAGTACTAAGATGGCTGGCCCCCTGGGAAGTCCTTGTGTTGCACCCTCATTTTCAATTTTTTTTGCCCCGGTTAGGGTTGCCAAGATGCTTTATCGATCACTTTTCTATTACCGAATCCCTTGTCACCTTGGGCAAGACAACTTTCCTTCACGTAGAGGTTAGGCCCGCAAATCGAGGACGTGGGGTTTGTGACCACGTCTCCGTCACTCCGGTGCCCCCTAACTTTTGATCCGTAAGGAGTTACGCGGTGCACAACATACCGTTGGAAAGCTCTCAGAGAGCTGTACGATGGGGGTAGCAATCCTGCTTGGCTGCGCCTATTTTCAGAGGCCAAAATCGAACGTTTTCATCTATTTTGGGCCACTTTTCTTCTTTTGCTCTTTTTTTCCATCCCGGATCGTACGTCGTGAGCTGTTAAATGGACGACAACCTAACTCGTGGGACATTAGAGGGCCCTACAATGCATCGATATCATGTCTTGTGAGGATGCTGCATTGTTGAAGCGGATGGGTTAACGTTGAGCCTATTGGGCCCTTTGAATGGGCCATGTCTCTGGGCTGGAACTGTGAACCGTCAACACATAAAGGATTTTTGCTCTGAACATGACGGGTGGAATCAGACCAGTACTAATGCACCGAATCCCATCAGAACTCTGAAGTTAAGCCCGTTTTGGCGAGAGTAGTACTAGGATGGGTGACCCCCTGGGAAGTCCTCGTGTTGCACCCCCTTTTCAAAATTTTTTGCCCTGGTCAGGGTTGCCAAGATACTTTATCCACCACATTTCTATTACCGAATCCCACGGCACCTTAGGCAAGACAACTTCACTTCACGTTGAGGCTGGGCCCATAAACCGAGGGCGTGGGGCTTGTGACCAGTTCTCCGTCGCTCCGTTGTACATAAATTTTGATCCGTAAGGAGTTACGCGGCGCACAACATACCGTTGGAAAGCTCTCCGAGAGCTCTATGACGGGGGCAGTAGGCCTGCTCTGCTGCGCCTCTTTTTGGATCCCAAAATTATATGTTTTCATTAGTTTCAGGCCACTTTTCTTCTTTTGCTCTATTTTTTCATCCCGAATTGTACGTCGTGAGCTATTAAAAGGACGACAACCTAAATCGCGGGACATTAGAGGGCCCTACAATGCATCGATATCACGTGTTGCGAGGATGATGCGTTGTTGAAGCGTATGGGTTGTCGTTAAGCCCAATTGACCTTTTGAATGGGCCATCTCGCTGGGCTGGGACTGTGAACCGTCAACACACAAAGGATTTGTGCCCTCAACATGACCGGTGATATCATACCAGCACTAATACACTAGATCCCATCAGAACTCATAAGTTAAGCGTGCTTGGGCGAGAGTAGTACTAGGATGGGTGACCGCCTGGGAAGTCCTCTTGTTGCACCACCCTTTTTATTTTTTTTTGCCCCGGTTAGGGTTGCCACGATATTTTATCTACAACATTTCAATTACCGAATCCCACGGCACCTTGGGCAAGACAACTTCGCTTCACATAGAGGCTGGGCTTGCAAACCGAGGGGGTGAGGCTTGTGACCAGGTCTTCGTCACTCCGGTGCCCATAACTATTGATCTGTAAAGAGTTACATGGTGAACAGCATACCGTTGGAAAGCTCTCCGATAGCTCTACGACGGGGGAAGCAAGCATGCTCGGTTGCGCCTATTTTCGGAGGCCAAAATCGAACGTTTTCATCTATTTTGGGGCACGTTTCTTCTTTTGCTCTGTTTTTCAGTCCCGGATCGTACGTCGTGATTTGTTAAATGGACGACAACCTAACTCGTGGGACATTAGAGGGCCCTACAATGCGTCGATATCATGTCTTGCGAGGAAGCTACGTTGTTGAAGCGGATGGGTTGTCGTTAAGCCCATTGGGACTTTTGAATGGGCCATCTCTCTGGGCAGGGACTGTGAACCGTCAACACATAAGGGATTTGTGCCCTCAACATGACGCGTGCAATCATACTAGTACTAATGCACCGGATCCCATCAGAACTCCGAAGTTAAGCGTATTTGCGCGAGAGTAGTACTAGGATGGGTGACCCCCTGGGAAGCCCTCGTGTTGCACCCCCCTTTTCAAATTTTTTTGCCTTGGTTAGGGTTGCCAAGATACTTTCTCCACCACATTTCTATTACCGAATCCCACGGCACCTTGGGCAAGACAACTTCGCTTTACGTAGAGGCTAGGCCCGTAAACTAAGGGTGTGGGGCTTATGACCAGTTCTTCGTCGCTCCGGTGTACATAACTTTTGATCCGTAAGGAGTTACGCGGCGCAAAGGATACCGTTGGAAAGCTCTCCGAGGGCTCTACGAGGGGGGCAACAAGCCTACTCTATTGCGCCTCCTTTCGGATCCCAAAATCGAACATTTTCATCAGATTCAGGCCACTTTTCTTCTTTTGCTATGTTTTTCCGTCCCGAATTGTACATCGTGAGCTGTTAAAAGGACGACAACCTAACTCGCGGGACATTAGAGGGCCCTACAATGCATTGATATCACATTTTGCGAGGACGAAGTGTTGTTGAAGTGGATGGGTAGTCGTGAAGCCCATTGGGCCTTTTGATGGGCCATTTCTTTGGGCTAGGACTGTGGACCGTTAAGACATAAAGAATTTGTTCCCTCAACATGACCGGTGTGATCATACAACACTAATGCACCGGATCCCATCAGAACTCAGAAGTTAAGTGTGCTTGCACGAGAGTAGTTCTAGAATGGGTGACCCCCTGGGAAGTCCTCTTGTTGCACCCGACTTTTCAATTTTTTTTGCCCGGGTTAGGGTTGCCAAGATACTTTATCCACAACATTTCAATTACCGAATCCCACGGCACCTTGGGCAAGACAACTTCGCTTCACGTAGAGGCCGGGCCCGCAAACCGAGGGTTTGGGACTTGTGACCAGGTCTCCGTCGCTCCGGTGCCTATAACTTTTGATCTGTAAGGAGTTACGCGGCACAAAGCATGCCGTTGGAAAGCTCTCCGAGAGCTCTATGATGGGGGCAGCAAGCCTGCTCGGCTGCGCCAGTTTTTGAAGGCCAAAATGGAACATTTTCATCTGTTTCGGGCCACTTTTCTTCTTTTTCTCTATTTTTCTATCCCGAATCGTACGTTGTGAGTTGTTAAAAGGATGACAACCTAACTCACAGGATATTAGAGGGCCCTACAACGTGTCAATATCACTTCTTACGAGGATGCTATGTTGTTAAAGTGGATGGGTTGTCGTTAAGCCCATTGGGCCTTTTGAAAGGGCCATCTCTCTAGGCTATGACTTTGAACCGTCAACACATAAGGGATTTGTGCCATCAACATGACGGGTGCTGTAACACCCCAATCCTCCTCGAGACTGAGAGTTCTAGAAATCAATCTATTCACAACCCAATTCCAAAACGGGTCAAAATATTAAGGAAAGACAGACAGAGTCTCCCCTGTTTCTAGGCAAAATGTAAAACCTATAATAGCATATAAGTGGACCAGCACCATGTCCAACCATACAAAACTTCCTCAAGGCCATCCGAGCCTTGGTTCTCAACAATTAAACACAAGTAAATATACAATTCCAAGTACCCAGACTATTCTAACTCTTCTTTAAGCAATACAAACATACATTAAACTTAAGCTATACTAACTAGATACATAACTAGCTTTTCATTCTACCTCAATTACCGAGTTTAATTTAAATTACATTCTTTTTAACAATAAATACATACAAGACATGAACATACATCTTTGCATCTTTGACAACTCAAGCCACATAGAACGCAAGATAACTCTTCAAGCACGAACTTTCACGTAATCACGAACTTTTCAACTAACATGGCATTTCTTGAAATGTGGTGGTGAGGAGTGAAAATACACAACACGTATACTCAGTGAAGGCGAGACAGTTATTGAGGTGGAGAGAAAGAAGTTCGTTCAATACAAATAGGTATAGCTAAGCAGTATAATTGACAAGCAAGCATTCAATATAAACAATCAATACATTAACGAATTAATAAAAGCATTAACATAACCATTCAAAGTTATACCACACTCTGAAGGCTATGGTTCACTCATACAAGCAATGTATCGATCACGATTTTGATGACTTTAACAATGACGCGCTGGCTCACCCACCTTATAACTTCCATTAGAGTACTCCGGACATACTCTGTCAATTCTACGACCCAAAACTCCCTAGGCGGCAACCCAAGCGAGAAAGGAAATAGGACACGGAGCTAGAGCAACCAACACTGGCAACCCGAGGTTACCCAGAGAGGCCCATCACTCACGCGCCTGACACTTATGCAATGCAATACGAGATATATAACGATAATCGAGCAAGGCACTGAAGTGCAGGCTAGTAACAACATGCAATACACTAAGCAATTACAATCAATAAAGTAACAAGAACAATACTAACATGAATTATCAACAATTGATATACAAATTCAGTCATAATCAACTTTAACAAGCATAACAAGCAATTTTAAGCATTCTATAGGCATTACACTATGAAAACACACAAAATCACAAAATGGCTCCAACTTTCACTAAGCCATTTTCCTCCGTTTTACCTTTACACAATCCAATTAAACCACACATTTAGGCATTCTAGCATATCTAGCACCTTCTTACATCAACAGAACGTATAACGGAGCAACTTCATCGAAACGGGGGTTTACTATTCACAATTTACTATTCAATTGCAATTTCGATATTCAACTGCAGAAAATGCTAAAAAGCTATAAATACATGTTCTACAATTGCTAAGGAACATTCTTCAAGCATCAAAACGAATTAAATAACAATCTACTGCTAGAACCCAAAAATTAAAGTTTAAACACAATTATTTCAAATGCGCAAATAACGATGAAACCCTCACCTTAGACGCTCCTACATGATAGGAAAACCACGCCGGAAGCCCCATACACAACCCCGTGCAAGCTCACGTGAAGAATTGAATATTTGAATGTTGAAATGTTTTTTTTTCCCTCTTGAAGTTTTGGCCTGCTCATTGTTTTTTTTTTTTTTTTCAGTTTTTGTGCTTTATTTTGCAATGTTATATGCTTAATATAAGATGACAACTCAAGTCAATTGGTCAAAGCCTTGGTCAAACTAACTTAAGTTGGTCAAATAAGCTTATTTCTTGCATTTTAAAGTTAAAACAACTAGCACAATTCTAATTTTAGCTAACAACAACTAAAATATTAAAATTAAACACCAAATACTAGTTTTTACTATTTGCTGAGGACAGAAATCATTTCCTAACTATCGCTCTCGATATGCTATGCACAAAACGACGAGGAATGAATAACACCTAAATATTATGGAATATAAGAAAATAATGCCAGAAATGAATGTTTAACCAAAAATAAACACAAAATTCAATGCTAACATTTAAGATAACATTTAATTAAATGCAATTAAATGCCATTAAATGCATGCCGAGTTCGGTTTATCACATCCCCCCCCCCCTTAAAACAATTGCGTCCTCGCAATTCTTCTTCCAATAGAACTCTGCATCCACTGAAATCCAACCCTGTCTAATCTTCATCATCTGCTGAGCAAGTATACTAATCAAGATAAACAATAGGGAAGTTTAAGAAGAAATTCCAAGTAGTAATGCCGACTAAAGACTCAAATGTAGATACCGCACAAAAATCCCGTTGACACGAATACCGAAGAAGAATAAATTTCCAACCAGAAGCGTCGAGATAATACCAATAAAGACTAAAACAAAGATATTGTAGATAAAATCATATAACATATTAATGATAAGAAGAATATCGAATGAATACCCCATACACGAATCTCTAGTAGAAGTTCAACTATTACTGCCCAAGAATTCCCAAGCAAGAAGCCAAATAAAGGCTCAAACAAAGGTTCCATCCAGAGGTCCAAAGAAGTACTCCGCTGGTCATGAATTTCATAGAAGAATTCCCTGTTAAAAGTGCTGAAGAAAATACTAAGAAACCCAATCAAATATACTTCAAAAGTTCCAAAGAAGCCTTCCAAATAATAACCCATAGGACAACCAATTAGATTCCGAGTATTGCTATCAAATGCTGAGAAGAATGTCGAAAGGAATAGCAGAGAAAATATAATATGCTCAATAAGACAATCAAGTTGAATATCAAATATAGTTTCCCAGATAGACGAAAACCCTAAGTAAAATACCGAGCTGGTGCACAATATACAAAACCAAACTCTAAGGCCTCTTCACTGTTTGCCAAGTGAAAACTTCGTACAAACTTGCCAATAAGGAAACCCAGCAAGAAAATACCAAAAGAATGTTCCCAAGAGCCGTCATATAGAAGTCCCAAGGAGTGTTTCCTTTTATGATTGCCAACCACAAATGAAAGCCTTAGAAGAATGCTAGCAACAGTGCTTCAAGGACAAATACCAACTCCCAAATAAAGGCTAATTAAATGCCATTCATTTCCTGCTAATCCATACACCTTGAAAGGCCAGCTGTGAACCACATTCTTCAGGGGAGGAAGAGGACTTACTTACCATTTCCACGGGACATGTATGAATGCCAAGATATCACATTTATACACATGCCTTATACTATTATGCAAGCAAGTTTACAAAAGAGTTTATTCAACAAAGTCACTCAAGCACGACAATCAAGTCAAGCACAACATAATCAATTCAATTCACGGCACTACCAATTCAAGACATTTCAATACACACATTACAAGCAATACTTCAAACAAATAACAATTCCCGAGATCAATTCGATTCACGATGTCAATTCGATAGGTCAATTCAATGCACAACTAGACACTTCACTTTACTTGAGAAACATTTAACACATAACACATAACTATATCACATAGGTGCATACATTCAAGTCAAGACACACAATCTCACATACAAGCATACACTTTCAAGACACACTTAACAAGCACACATTCAAAGATCACTACCCACCAGACCGAGGACCCTGTCCCGGCTTATGAGCTAAACGAGATCTGATACCACCTGTAACACCCCGATCCCTCTCGAGACCGGGAGTTGTATCAATCAATCTATTCACAACCCAATTCCAAACCCGGTCAAGATTTTAGGGAAAGATAGACAGAGTCTCCCCTGTTTCTAGGCAAAATGTAAAACCTATAATAGCATATAAGTGGACCCGCACCGTGTCCAACCATACAAAACTTCCTCAAGGCCATCCGAGCCTTGGTTCTCAACAATTAAACACAAGTAAATATACAATTCCAAGTACCCAGACTATTCTAACTCTTCTTTAAGCAATACAAACATGCATTAAAGTTAAGCTATACTAAGTAGATACATAACTAGCTTTTCATTCTACCTCAATTACCTAGTTGAATTTAAATTACATTCCTTTTAACAATAAATACATACAACACATGAATATACATCTTTGCATCTTTGACAACTCAAACCACATAGCACGCAAGATAACTCTTCAAGCACGAACTTTCACGTAATCACGAACTTTTCAGCTAACATGGCATTTCCTGAAATGTGGTGGTGAGAAGTGAATATACACAACACGTATACTCAGTGAAGGCGAGACAGTTATCGAGGTGGAGAGAAAGAAGTTCGTGCAATGCAAATAGGTACAGCTAAGCAGTATAATTGACAAGCAAGCATTCAATATAAACAATCAATACAATAACCAATTAATAAAAGCATTAGCACAACCATTCAAAGCTATACCACACTCTGAAGGCTATGGTTCACTCATACGAGCAATGTACCGATCACGATTTCGATGACTTTAACAATGACGCGCCGGCTCACCCACCTTATAACTTCCGTTAGAGTACTCTGGACATACTCTGTCAATTCTACGACCCAAAACTCCCTGGGCGGCAACCCAAGCGAGAAAGGGAATAGGACACGGAGCTAGAGCAACCAACATTGGCAACCCGAGGCTACCCAGAGAGGCCCATCACTCACGCGCCTAACACTTATGCAATGCAATACAAGATATATAACGATAATTTGGCAAGGCACTGAAGTGCAAGTTAGTAACAACATGCAATACAATAAGAAATTACAATCAATAAAGTAACAAGAACAATACTAACATGCATTATCAACAATTGATATACAAATTTAGTCATAATCAACTTTAACAAGCATAACAAGCAATTTTAAGCATTCTATAGGCATTACACTATGAAAACACACAAAATCACAAAATGACCCCAACTTTTACTAAGCCATTTTCCTCCGTTTTTCCAATACACAATCCAATTAAACCACACATTTAGGCATTCTAGCATATCTAGCACCTTCCTACATCAACAGAACGCATAACGGAGCAACTTCATCAAAACAAGGGTTTACTATTCACAATTTACTATTCAATTATCAATTTCAATTTCAATTTCGATATTCAACTGCAGAAAATGTTAAAAAGCTATAAATACATGTTCTACAATTGCTAGGGAACATTCTTCAAGCATCAAAACGAATTAAATAACAATCTACGGCTAAAACCCAAAAATTAAAGTTTAAACACAATTATTTCAAATGCGCAAATAATGATAAAACCCTCACCTTAGACACTCCTAGACGCTAGGAAAACCACGCTGGAAGCCCCGGACACATCCTCGTGCAAGCTCATGCGAAGAATTGAAGATTTGAATGTTGAAATGTTTTTTTTTCCCTCTTGACGTTTCGACCTGCTCATTGTTTTTTTTTTCGGTTTTTGTGCTTTATTTTGCAATGTTATATGCTTAATATAAGATGACAACTCAAGTCAATTGGTCAAAGCCTTGGTCAAACTAACTTAAGTTGGTCAAATAAGCTTATTTCTTGCATTTTAAAGTTAAAACAACTAGCACAATTCTAATTTTAGCTAACAACAACTAAAATATTAAAATTAAACACCAAATACTAGTTTTCACTATTTGCTGAGGACTAGAAATCATTTCTTAACTATCGCTCTTGATATGCTATACACAAAACGACGTGGAATGAATAACACCTAAATATTATGGAATATAAGAAAATAATGCTAGAAATGAATGTTTAACCAAAAATAAATATGAAATTCAATGCTAACATTTAAGATGACACTTAATTAGATGCAATTAAATGCCATTAAATGCATGCCAGGTTCGGGTTATCACAAGTGCAATCACAACAGTACTAATGCACCGGATCCCATCTGAACTCCGAAGTTAAGCGCGCTTGGGCGAGAGTAGTACTAGGATGGGTGACCCCATAGGAAGTCCTCGTGTTGCACCCCTCTTTTGGATTTTTTTTTTGCCCCGGTTAGGGTTGCCAAGATACTTTATCCACCACATATCTATTACTAAATCCCACGGCCCCTTGCGCAAGACAACTTCAATTCACGTACAGGCTGGGCCCACAAACCGAGGGCGTGGGGCTTGTGACCAGGTCTCCGTCGCTCCGGTACCCATAACTTTTGATCCGTAAGGAGTTACGCGGTGCACAACATGCCATTAGAAAGCTCTCCGAGAGCTCTACGACGGAGTCAGCAATCTTACTCAGCTGCGCCTATTTTCGGAGTCCAAAATCGAACGTTTTCATCTGTTTTGGACCACTTTCCTTCTTTTGCTTTGTTTTTCTATCCCGGATCGTACGTCGTGAGTTGTTAAAAGGACAAAAACCTCACTCGCTAGACATTAGAGGGCCCTACAACGCGTCGATATCTCATCTTGCAAGGATGCTACGTTGTTGAAGAAGATGGGTTGTCGTTAAGCCCATTGGGCCTTTTGAATGGGCGATCTCTCTAGGCTGGGACTGTGAACTGTCAACATATAAGGGATTTGAGCCCTCAACATGACGGGTACTATCATACTAATACTAATGCACCGGATCCCATAAGAACTCCGAAGTTAAGCGTGCTTGGGCGAGAGTAGTACTAGGATGGGTGACCCCCTGGGAAGTCCTCGTGTTGCACCCCCATTTTCAATTTTTTTTGCCCCGGTTAGGTTTGCCAAGATGCTTTATCTATCACATTTCTATTACCGAATCCCATGGCAGCTTAGGCAAGACAGCTTCACTTCACGTAGAAGTTGGGGCAACAAACTGAGGGCGTAGTTCTTGTGACCTGGTCTCCGTCGCTCTGGTGCCCCTAACTTTTGATCCGTTAGGAGTTACGCAGGGCACAACTTACCGTTGGAAAGCTCTCCGAGAGCTCTACGATAGGGGTAGCAATCCTGCTCGGCTGCGCCAATTTTTAGAGCCCAAAATATAACAATTTCATCAATTTCGGGCCACTTTTCCACTTTTGCTCTACTTTTTCGTCCTGGACCGTACGTGGTGAACTGTTAAAAGGATGACAACCTTACTCGCGGGACAATAGAGGGTCCTACAATGCGTCGATATCACGTCTTGCGAGGATGCTCCGTTGTTGAAGCAGATGGGTTGTCATTAAGCCCATTGAATGGGCTATCTCTCTGGGCTGGGACTGTGAACCGTCAACACATAAAGGATTTGTGCCCTCAACATGACGGGTGCGATCATACCAGTACTAATGCACCGGATCCCATCACAACTCCGAAGTTAAGCATGCTTGGGCGAGAGTAGTACTAGGATGGGTGACCCCCTGGGAAGTCCTCGTGTTGCACCCCCCTTTTTAATTTTTTTTGCCCCGGTTAAGGTTGCCAAGATACTTTATCCACCACATTTCTATTATTGAATCCCACGTCCCCTTAGGCAAGACAACTTCGTTTGATGTACAGGCTGGGCCCGTAAACCTAGTGCGTAGGGCTTGTGACCAGGTCTCCGTCGCTTCGGTGCCCATAACTTTTGATCCATAAGGAGTTACGTGGCGCATAGCAAACCGTTGGAAAGCTTTCCGTGAGCTCTACGATGGGGCTAGCAATCTTGCTCGACTATGCCTATTTTCGGAGCCCAAAATCAAACATTTTCTTCAATTTTGGGCCACTTTTCTTCTTTTGCTTTGTTTTTCCGTCCCAGATCGTACGTCGTGAGCTGTTAAAAGAATGACAACAAAACTTGCAGGACATTTGAGGGCCCTACAATGTATCGATATCACGTCTTGCGAGGATGCTGCGTTGCTGAAGTGGATGGGTTGTCGTTAAGCCCATTGTGCCTTTAGAATGGGCCATCTCTCCGGGCTGGGACTGTGAACCGTCAACACATAATTGATTTGTGCCCTCAACATGATGGGTGCAATCATACCAGCACTAATGCACCGGATCCCATCAGAACTCCGAAGTTAAGAGTGCTTGGGCGAGAGTAGTACTAGGATGAGTGACCCCTTGGGAAGTCCACGTGTTGCACCCTCTTTTTCAATTTTTTTTGCCCCGGTTAGCCTTGCCAAGATGCTTTATCCATCACATTTATGTTACCGAGTCCCTCGGCACCTTGAGCAAGACAACTTCGCTTCACGTACAGGCTAGGCCCGTAAACTGGTGGGTGTGGGGCTTTTGACCAGGTCTCCATCACTATGGTGCCCCTAACTTTTGATCCGTAAGAAGTTACGCGGCACACAGCATACCGTTTGAAAGCTCTACGATGGGGGTAGAAATCTTACTTGGCTGCGCCTGTTTTCGGAGCCCAAAATCTAACATTTTCATCAATTTTGGGCTACTTTTCTACTTTTGCTATATTTTTCTGTCCTGGATCATACATCGTGAGCTGTTAAAAGGACGACAACATAACTCGCGGGACATTAGAGGGCCCTACAATGTGTTGATATCACGTCATGCGAGGATGCTGCGTTGTTGAAGCAGATGGATTGTCGTTAAGCCCATTGAATGGGCTATCTCTCTAGGCTGGGACTGTGAACCGTCAACACATAAAGGATTTGTGCCCTCAACATGACGGGTGCGATCATACCAGCACTAATGCACCGGATCCCATCAGAACTCCGATGTTAAGCGTGCTTGGGCGAGAGTAGTACTAGGATAAGTAACCCCCTGGGAAGTCCTCGTGTTGCACCCCCCTTTTAAATTTTTTTTGCCCCGATTAGGGTTGCCAAGATACTTTATCCACCACATTTCTATTATTGAATCCCACGTCCCCTTAGGCAAGACAACTTCGCTTCATGTACAGGCTGGGCCCATAAACCGAGTGCGTGGGGCTTGTGACCAGGTCTCCGTCATTCCGGTTCCCATAACTTTTTATCCTTAAGGAGTTACGCAGCGCACAGCATACTGTTGGAAAGCTCTCCTAGAGCTCTATGATGGGGGAAGCAATCCTGCTCGGCTGCGCCTGTTTTTTGAGGCCAAAATTGACTATTTTCATCTATTTCGGGCCACTTTTCTTCTTTTGCTATGTTTTTTCATCCCGGATCGTACGTCGTGATTTGTTAAAAGGACGACAACCTAACTCACGGGACATTAGAGGGCCCTACAGCGCGTCGATATCACGTCTTGCGAGGATGCTACGTTGTTGAAGAGGATGGGTTGTCCTTAAGCCCATTGGGACTTTTGAATGGGCCATCTCTCTGGGCAGGGATTGTGAACCGTCAACACATAAGGGATTTGTGCCATCAACATGACAAGTGCGATAATACCAGTACTAGTGCACCGGATCCCATCAAAACTCTGAAGTTAAGCATGCTTGGGCGAGAGTAGTACTAGGATGGGTGACCCCCTGGGAAGTCCTTATCTTGCACCCCTCTTTTCAATTTTTTTTTGCCCCGGTTAGGGTTGCCAAGATACTTTATCCACCACATTTCTATTAGCGAATCCCATGGCACCTTGGACAACACAACTTCACTTCACGTATTGGCTGGGCCCGCAAACCGGGGGCTTGGTGCTTGGCACCAGGTCTCCGTCGCTCCGGTGCCCATAACTTTTGATCCGTAAAAACTTACGTAGTGCACAACAAACAGTTGGAAAGCTCTCCGAGAGCTCTACGATGGGGGTAGCAATCCTGCTCAGCTACTCCTATTTTTGGAGCCCAAAATTGAACGTTTTCATCAGTTTCAGGCCACTTTTCTTCTTTTGGTTTATTTTTTCGGCCTAGATCGTATGTCGTGAGGTATTAAAAGTATGACAACCAAACTTGCGAGAAATTAGAGGGATCTACAATGCGTCGATATCACGTTTTGCAAGGATGCTTCGTTGTTGAAGCGGATGGGTTGTCGTTAAGCCCATTGGGCATTTTGAATGGGCCATCTCTCTGGGCTGGGACTGTGAACCGTCAACACATAAGGGATTTGTGCCCTCAACATGACGGGTGCGATCATACCAGCACTAATGCACCGGATCCCATCAGAACTCCGAAGTTAAGCATGCTTGGGTGAGAGTAGTACTAGGATAGCTAACCCCCTGGGAAGTCCTCATGTTGCACCCAACTTTTCAATTTTTTTTGCCCCGATTAGGGTGCCAAGATACTTTATACACCACATTTATAATACCGAATCCTACTGCACCTTGGCCAAGACAACTTCGCTTGACGCAGAGGCTGAGCCCGTAAACCGAGGGCGTGGGGCTTGTGACTAGGTCTCCATCACTCCGGTGCCCATAACTTTTGATCCGTAAGGAGTTACGCGTTGCACAGCATACCGTTGGAAAGTTCTCTGAGAGCTCTAGGATGTGGGCAGCAGGCCTACTTGGCGGCACCTATTTTCAGAGCCCAAAATTGAATGTTTTCATCTACTTTGCGCTACTCTTCTTCTTTTGCCCTGTTTTTCCGTCTCATATCGTACATCGTGAGTTGTTAAAAGGACAAAAACCTAACTCGCGGGACATTAGAGGGCCCTACAATGAGTTGATATCATGTTTTGTGAGGATGTTGTGTTGTTGAAGCGGATAGGTTGTTGTTAAGCCCATTGGGCCTTTTGAATGGGCCATCTCTCTCGGCTGGGATTGTGAACCGTCAACACATAAGGGATTTATGCCCTCAACATAACGGGTGCGATCATACCAGCACTAATGCACTAGATCCCATCAGAACTCCGAAGTTAAGGGTGCTTGGCCGAGAGTAGTACTATGATTGGTGACCCCTTGGGAAGTCCTCGTGTTGCACCCCCTTTTTCAATATTTTTTTACCCCGGTTAGGGTTGCCAAGATGCTTTATCCACCACATTTCTAATACCGAATCCCACGTCACCTTGGGCAAGGCAACTTCGTTTCACGTAGAAGCTGGGCCTGCAAACCTAGGGTGTAAGGCTTGTGACCAGGTCTCCATCGCTCTGGTGCCCATAACTTTTGATCCGTAAGGAGTTACGCGGTGCACAAAATACCTTTGGAAAGCTCTCCGAGAGCTCTACGATAGAGGCAGCAAGCCTGCTCAGCTGCGCCTGTTATCAGAGCCCAAAATTGAAAGTTTTCATTGATTTCAGGCTATTTTTCTTGTTTAACTCTATTTTTCAGTCCCAGCTCTTACGTTGTGAGCTATTAAAAGGACGACAAGCTAACTCGCAGGACATTAGAGGTCCCCACCATGCGTAGATATCACGTCTTGCGAGGATGCTGCGTTGTTGAAGCGGATGGGTTGTCGTTAAGCCTATTGAATGGGCCATCTCTCTGGGCTGGGATTGTGAACCGTCAACACATAAAGGATTTGTGCCCTCAACATGACCGGTGCGATCATACCAGTACTAATGCACCGGATCCCATTAGAACTCAGAAGTTAAATGTGCTTGGGCAAGAGTAGTACTAGGATGGGTGACCACCTGGGAAGTCCTCTTGTTGCACCCCCCCTTTCTAATTTTTTTTGCCCCGGTTAGGGTTGCCAAGATACTTTATCCACAACATTTCTATTATCGAATCTCACGGCACCTTGGGCAAGACAACTTCGCTTGACGTAGAGGCTGGGCCCGAAAACCGAGGGCGCGGGGCTTGTGACCAGGTCTTCGTCGCTCCGGTGCCCATAAATATTGATCCGTAAAGAGTTACACGGCGTACAGCATGCCGTTGGAAAGCTTTCTGAGGCCTCTAAGGCGGGGACAACTAGCCTGCTTGGCTGCGTCTATTTTCGCAGTCCAAAATTGAACATTTTCATCTATTTCGGGCCACTTTTCTTCTTTTGCTCTATTTTTCCGTCCCGGATCGTACGTCGTGAGTTGTTAAAAGGACGAAAACGTAACTCGTTGGACATTAGAGGGCCCTACAATGCGTCGATATCACGTCCTGCGAAGATGCAACATTGTTATAGCAGACGGGTTGTCGTTAAGTCCATTGGGCCTTTTGAATGGGCCATCTCTCTGGGCTGGGACTGTGAACTATCAACACAAAAGTGATTTGTGCCCTCAACATGATGGGTGTGATCATACCAGCAGTAATGCACCAGATCCCATCAGAACTCCGAAGTTAAGCGTGCTTCGTTTAGAGTAATACTAGGATGGTTGACCCCTGGGAAGTCCTCGTGTTGCACCCCTCTTTTCAAATTTTTTTGCCCCGATTAGAGTTGCCAAGATGCTTTATCTGCCACATTTCTATTACCGAATCCCACGGTACCTTAGGCAAGACATCATCGCTTCACGTAGAGGCTGGGCCTGCAAGCCGAGGGCGTGGGGCTTGTGACCAGGTCGCCGTCGCACCGGTGCCCATAACTTTTGATCCGTAAGGAGTTATGTGTCGCACAGCATACAGTTGGAAAGCTCTCCGAGAGCTCTACCACAGGGGCAGCAAGCCTGCTCTGCTGCACCTGTTATCGGAGCCTTAAATTGAAAGTTTTCATCAGTTTCGGGCCACTTTTATTCTTTTGCTCAGTTTTTCCATCCTAGATCGTACGTCGTGAGCTGTTAAATGGATGACAACCTAACTCATGGGATATTACAAGGCCCTACAACACGTCGATATCACGTCTTACGAGGATGCTATATTGTTGAAGCGGAAGGGTTGTCGTTAAGCCCATTGGGCCTTTAAAATAGGCCATCTCTTTGGGCTGGGACTATGAACCTCCAACACATAAAGGATTTGTGACCTCAACATGATGGGTATGATCATACCAGCACTAATGCAACGGATCTCATCAGAACTTAGAATTTAAGCATGCTTGGCCGAGAGTAGTACTAGGTGGTTGGTGTCACACTCCAACCTGACCTATGGAGGCTAGACTAGGGAATGACCTAATTCTTCTATGCTATTTGTAGGACTTGGTCATTTCTTACGATTAATACGTAACATTGATTTAGAATTCCAAGAGATTTTTTGAAAATCCGACATTATGACGGCTATATTTAAGACCTTTGGTTTGACCAATTTTCTAAAGCGCCTCAAAACCTTTAATCATTGATTCAATTCCAACTAAAATTTCCTATTTTGTTATCAATAGATATGCCTACTAATTATCTCAAAGCCTCGTTTGACTAATAACCTAGCTTGATAACTATTTCCCGTTTATTTTTCAATTTACCCCTATCATGCACGTAACTATTACCCTTTAGCTTACGAATTAGTACCTAAGTGGAGTTGGATAGAGTTAACTTTGTTGATTATTCACCTAGTGGTTTAAACCCCAATAATAACTAATAATCAAGACAATAAAACAATAACCAAATAAGGAGTTCATCCAGTTATAGATAGTACAATCCAAAATTATACCCAAATTACAACGGGGTCATTTACATCAACAAAATAAATATTTGTCAAAACAAACACAACGTTCACAAAACAGCCACTGTCAAGCAAGGCACATAAAGCACGTAATCACTCCAAGGATTCATCAACAAGCACATTTACTTCGGGTATCTGTTCCAAATCTGCTGCACCTGTGACAAAAAAGAGGGTGAGTCCTTATGAACTCAGCGAGGGGGAACGAGAGATAACATTTTGAAATTATTTTCCGGTTAAACTTATGAAAAACTTTTTTTGAAAGCATGACATATAACACAAGTAAGTTTTATAACGTAATGTAAAGTAAAGAACACATTTACCCGTCTTTCCTCCTCGAGGTCCTCTAGGAACCAAGCGAGAGTACTTAAACACATAGTGAAAAGGATACGGTGAGCTTTCGCTCTCAAGATCATTTATGATAACAGTTGTTGCAGCCAACTTCAATCATCCACTTATCACGCCAAATGGGTGTACTCCGGATGTACCCCGAAATCCTACGACCCAATTCTCCGAGGAAGTCTAGCCCCCAAGCGAGAGAGGGAATTGGACAATGGTAGTCACAATTGCACCGGCAAGCCCAATTCCGCCCAGTGTGTGTAAAACGCTACTACGCCAGAATGAAAGGTTGCAACCTTGCATGCAATGCACATGTATGCCATTTAACATTTCACATTGGGAGGTCAACAAAGTAGGTTGCCTCCGAGCAAGTATATGATCACATTTTGACATATTGGCATATAAGGCATTGTAAGAACATGTAATCATTTCATATATCAATTTGAAAGCAATTAAACTTCCACGGGCAGCCAAGTAATCATGTTCAAATTAGCCATAGAATGCCTTTTAACAATTCACATTAGGAGGACAACAAAGTAGGTTGCCTCCGAGCAAGTATAAGGTCACATATTGACAAGTAAACACACGAGGCATGCTTTGACATGTAATTTCACTTGTAAAACGCATGGAGTTATATGAATATTAAACAAACAGCCATGTGACACATGTAAATCAAGTCATATAACTCATTTCGGGGTTCACGTATCAAGTAATAAGATTGTACAAGCATGTAACGACGCTTACTTTAGACCGGCTGCAAGCAAAGTCTACTTATCAACATGTAATCATCGGGAATCACATTTAGGGCTATAAGGACATATATGGGCAGCCTATTAATCTTCCTCAATATCCTTCATAATTCACAAAAGAACGGTTTATGACTCGGGGAGCTACGGGGCCATTAGGGTTTGCTAGGCCGTGCTTGGTGTCGGTTTCATTCGCTAAACACCACAAGCAACTCTTAAACCATTTCAAGCATACTTAAAATTTGTTAGGTAGCCCACTAATCACACAATTAAACACAATAACCATAGGATCATCGCTTAGCAAGTTTTCATAGCCAATAGGGTTTCATTTCATGCTTACACGTGCGATTAAGCCACAAATTGACAAATAATTAAACCCAGGCCATGAATTGATCAATTAAAACATCCTCAAACATCCAAAACAGTCCACACAACATCCAACTGCCACAATCCCAAGCATTTAATACCACAAGAGAAGTTACAATAATTTTCAAAGCATATCACTAGATACAAACCTCACTGCAATGGCCTGTTTTCCCATAATCATTTAGACAAACAAACAATCTCCAATTCTAGTGAACAAAATTTCAAATTAAATCTTATTAAGTGAACTAAATCCAGAAACAAACCTCGCATCATTTGGAGTTCGGATTCAAGAGTTATAGCCAAAACCGTGAGACTGCGCAAAACTGTCAAGATTTGTACACATTTCAATACTTGTCAATTGTGAGGGCCTTAGGGTCAGATTTAGCCTTAGTCTATTTCTGACAAAAATGTCCAGAACGGACAATTCTAGCAACCTACCAAATTTCATACATTTTCAATATCGTTTACTCGGCCAAAATGGTTTCGCTCTATGAGGTCAGTGAACTGCCAAAAACCTGCTCTATTTTCCTAGATTTTCCAGATTTCGACACATTTTGATATTTTTCCATTTTAGGGGTCTTGGAGTCAGAATTGGCCTTGGCATATTTTCTACAAAAAATGCTCAGAACTGGCAAAACTAGTCACCTACCAATTTTCACCGATTTTCAACATCATTTACCTGGACAAATTTTCTTCGCTCCAACAAGTCAGAAAACTGCTCAGATTTTGCTATTCGTCATATCTTCAAGTTCTAGCCAAATATCTTGCCATGCATGGTTACAAATGCTCAAGTGCACACATATATCACAAGTATAGAGGTAAATATAGACATATGAAGGCTTGCATGTGGTTTTTGAAAGCTTTTTAAAAAGGATTAACCCTCACCTCTTGAAGATTTAGCAAATGAGCACAAATGCTCTTCAAAATGCATAAAGTGAGCTTCTTCCTTGCTTCTTGCTTGCTTGGGCTGCTATGGCCGAGCTTGGGAGAGATCTTGAGAGCATGCTTGAGGTCATGGAAGGTCAAGAAGCAGCCACGGTCGAAAATGAGAGAGAAGGAGAGAGAATGAGAGAGTTTGTGAGGAAATGGATGAAGTTGAGTGTTTGTTTGAGTAGGTGCTTGTGTGTGTCAGCCTTGGGCTTGCAAAAATCTGATTTTGTCTCATCTTTTGAGCATTTTGAATTGTGAGGCATGCTTTGATAAGATAAAAAGGGTAATTCTTGTGTTTGGAGAAAGTCGAAAGCATAGAATAATGTAATGAATATTTTAATTCATGCATTGTCTTGAAATATCTTCAATTTTTGAGTGTTTGGTCGTGTAATGCAATGAAGAATCTGGAAATTCAGATTCATGTTAGTCTATTTTGGATTATAATAAGTGTAGGTTTATAATAGTTTATTGGTTAGTTGAATGTGTTAGGAAGAATAGAATATTTTAGTAGTTAGTGGGTTTTGTAGAGAATTTGAATTAGGAATATAATATTAGTTAGTGGATTGTGTAGGATTATTTTATAGTTTAGTGCTTTGTGTAGGATTCTTTATCGATTAACGTGCGGGCACGCTTTTCTATGTCTATGGCACGTACTACGAGACACGCACAGAAATCAATACGGGGCACGAATCACGAGGTAAACACGAACTACGAGGTAAGACACGAACTTCAAGACTAAGGCACGTACTTCAAGACTAATGCACGCAATCCTAGGTGAATGCACATAAACTAATGCAAGGCACGTAATTCAATGCAATGCACATAAATCAAGGCACGACTCTATATCTAGGTTAAGGTAAGCAGTTCAAGGTTAAGGCACACGAAACGAGGTAACACATGTACATCGAGGTTAGGGTACGTATATCTAGGTATCACACGTCAGTCGGGGATTAGGGCACACCATTCTAGGTCAAGGCACGAATGACGAAGCATGCACGAAAACCAAGAAAGGGCAAGTAATCCAAGGTCAGTCATATAATTCTTGGTCTATGGAACGCAAATCAAGGTAACACACGTTATTCGGGGTCGGGACTCACATCCTCCCCTCCTTAAAAGAATTTCGTCCCGAAATTCATTCTTGCCTATTGAGGTCATTTAGACGGATTCTGACCCTTGTTATTCTTCTTACTCCGGTTCGTCCCGTGTTTGGTGATCTTTTGTCGCAACCAATTCACTTCTTATGTTTCTCCAATCATTTAGTTCGGTGTGACCTTTACATTTACAGTTCTTTCCTTTGAACGACTCTATTCTCCATTTGATCTTAAGGTCAAGTTCATTAACTAAGGTTAGAATCTCCATACATAGTCATCAAAGCTACATCGGTATTCTAACTATATAACTATAACTTCAAAATCATGACTCATGTTGTATCAATCTCGCATTCATACCTCAAAAGGAATATCACAACAATTCCATGATCCTAGGGTGACATACGCTAATTTCAAGATGATAGGTCTATATCCGATTTACATATCCTATCTGCTAGCTTCAAAATTGTTAGCACGTAGGACATACACATGTTATGGATTATTTCCACGATACGACCCTATTTTCAGGTTGAACTCACCAAACAAACTAATCCATCTCAAGTCATCATCTATCGGTAGTATCATAGTTCTTATCTTGAAGGTACATTGGATTAGTAAATCTTCTAATGACTAGTCTTCCGGTTATAGGCTCCTATTCACTAACATCCTTTCCCATCTTCGTTAACCTTCACGCTCGTAATCAAGGAGAAAGACCGTTGAGATTCATTAAACTCGAATTCTAACGTTTATTAAGTATCACCAACAAATTGCCATCGAAATTGCATGGGTAAACTAATCATGTTGCACTAGCTCAACTCTTACAAGTAAATTCATCAACTCGTACTCCACAATTTATTTCCTTATTCAAATCTCTAACTTCAAGTCACGAAGCTTCGAAATTTCTTTTAATCTTAACCAAGACTCCTAAGACGAATAGTTTGAACCTCAAATAAATTCCACTCACCTCAATCCAAGGTTACGTCATACTTAAGAAGACAATGGTCCTACTCACTTAGCGACCTAGTCATTCCTTCGAACACTTAATGCCCGTCAATATATCTTCAACATTAATGTTACTAAGTGATCGCGTCGTTTTGCACTCAAAAATAATAAGGTTAAATGATTGAAAATATTGCTTACCTTGAATTACCTCTAGCTGTGGCGAGTAGAGGGTCGATCCATGGAGATTGAGTTATCAAGTTAAGTTAAGTCCTTAATTTAGAATTGTTTGACTATCTCTTGTCACGGATAAGTTTAATTAAGTCCAAAAGTCCAAAAGTACAGAAGTATGGAAGTACGAAAAATTAAGTCCAAGAGGTGTCCACAAAATGTCCAAAGATACAATAGTAACAAGGTCCAAAAGTGAATTAATCAAAAGTAATAAATTAAAGAATCACAACACTCAACACTAAAAATCCAAAGGTTTAATTATTCAGGGTGGTTATAGCTCGATATATACAAGTACAAAGTTATTGATTCAGATTTAAAGTTAAGTCCTTCAGAAATAGGGCTACAAGCTCCCACTACTGAAATGAGCCTTTAATTACATAAGTGAGAAGATTAATTAATTAGCAAGACTGGAGGTGTTGGTACAACCTAACGATATCCAATCTCTCAATTAATCTTTCACTTATGTAACCTGGAGGTGTCGGTACAACCAGACTATAATCCATCCGAGGTAGTCTCGTATTGCCACTGGTTTACAAAACCGGGCGTATATGTACTTTCAATTAAATATAACATAACTACAAGTATACGTATAATTAATCAAAGAATACTTAAAAATAGAAATACGAGACTTTAATAAATCTGAATCACAACATATGTACAAGAATAACCTCACACATACCACCCCGAATCTCGGGTCTAGTGTGACATGATAAACATTAAAGTACAAGAAATTGTAACGTAAACCGAAATAAAAGAATACTTATCGTGTTGTACGGATTTTGGTAGACCGTTATGATGTCGGTAAGTTGATAGCACACTAGACCCTCCCATCGGGATTAAAACTTTGCACAAAACTAAAAATAATAATTAAAACACTCAAAACTCACTTCACAAATACTAGAGTAGCACAATATATGCTAATAAGAGAAAAATGATACAAGAAAAAGGAAATGAAGAATGGAGCATTTATAGAGAAATTTCGGCACTATTCACGGTACTATTGAAACCATGATGTCATCATTGTGTCAGCATGACGTCATCACCTAGGTCATCATTGTGTCAGCATGACGTCATCGAAATTTACTATTCACGCGCTGATTTTACTATTCATCTGTTGACCGTTGACTTTACTATTCATGCATTGACTTTTACTATTCATGCTCAATCGGTCTCTATTTACACGTTGACTTTTACTACTCATGCATTGACCATTGACTTTACTATTCATGCATTGACCGAAAGTTGACCAAAGCTTCTTCAAGGTTTTTCAGCGTCCTGAATTCGTTTTCGCACTCTGTTTAGCCAAATTCAATCTCGATTTGCTCATATCAAAGTCGCTCGACCTTCCTCCTTTAGTATTGTGCTGAACTTCTCATTCAAGTGTTGGCTTTTGTGGCCATTTTTGTTATTTCTTCTTCAGAACCTATATTGCACTAAATTTGTGTAAAATATACAATTAAGCTTGAAATGATAATGCAATATACATGATTCAATGGGTTAAAATTACTAAAAATATGGATTTATCAACCTCCTCAAACCCATTATTTGCTTGTCCTCAAGTAAAGGCATCAATTACTTCATAAGTTCAAAAATATTAAATTTAAGCAGTCAATGTATTCACACAGTTAATATTTTATAAAACACCAGGTTAACTGTGAATTTGTCTTCCAAACAATTTTACCCCAAGAAATCATTTTGTATCTAGAAGAATAGAAACCAACTTAACTACAAAAAATCCTTTGAGCCTTTTTAAGCACTTGTAACTCAATTAAGAGGTAAGAAAATTAATCACGCAAAATTTGTAAAATCGAAAATATCTTCTATGGATAGTCATAAAACATTAAAACTCAACTACTTCCCAAATCATGTAATACTCCCTTAGATTTTTTATATATATATATATATATATATATATATATATATATATATATTTTTTTTTTTTGTTTTTTTGTTTTTATATGAATAGATGACTCGAGTGGTAGATGTTGGTTGATTCAAAGACTTTCTTGAAGTATTGCCTTTCTTTGGTTGAATTGTGTTTGGTGAAAGAAAGCTTGTCTGGCAAGATTTGTATTGATAGCTTTTTTTTTTTTTTTCATAATAAAAATGCTCAAAAATGGTTAGAAGAAAGCATTTGTTATGAGTTTCTTTTCTGCATCTTTTTGCTGAATCAACACTTTTGATATTTAATTGATATTGAGCGAGTCATCTAAACACATTTTTTTTCTTGTTCTTTTTTTTTTCAAAGGAGTATACCGATTTAGAAAAATAAGTCAAATTTTAATAAAACACAACATCTCACATTGAAAACATCTCAATCTACTCCTTTTTTGATAATTAATTAAAAACTTCTAATTTAATCATGTGACGCTGTTGGGATGTAATAATAGTTAACAAGGTTTCAAAAAAAAAAATCCAGATACAAACTCAACTCTAGTGGTTAATCATTTTTCCATTCCAAACTTCACAGTTAATTCAAATATTTTATCAAAATCCAACCATATTTCAACACTTGACTACTCAACTTTAATTATCTTGAATAAATGAAGCACAAAAAATGGAAATTGAAAATTTTAAAATTTTGGAAATTTTTTTAGCAGGTGGTATCGACTATTTGTTCCTCCTCAAACCCGAACCTTACATTGCCCTCAATGTAAGAAAGTTATGCAATGGATTGCAAATTAAAAAAAGATAGATACAACCTAATAAAAATTCCAAGCATTGTTCCTCAAATGGTTCTAAAAAAAGATTTGTCATTAAAAGCTTCAAACACCAACGTTAGCTATGAGGATAAAAACAAAAGTGATCCAAAATGAAATTTAAACTGAATGATATATACAATGTGATTTCGCAAGGACGAAAAAAATTTTATGGTTTTTTTTTTTTTAAAGAGAAATTTAACAAACCAAATTAAAATATACACAATAAATCTCCTTTAACGGTTTGCTAACAAATGCATTGGAGGAGACTCAGAATATATACACTAATAAATATATAGCCATAACAGTTGCTGAAAATTATGCAGAGAGGGTTGAAGCCACACCAGATTACCAAAATCGTTAGAAGACCTTAGTGACAAGATTAACTAAAGACATTCTCGAGACATATCAAAAATTCAACTCCTAGATCCAATATTCAGAAGAACTAAATCCAAAAAGGTTTTTTTTTTTTTTAGGCCGGCATGTGAGGGAGTTCGAACATTGGCTAGATCTACATCCCCAGTTTCAACAAATCATTATCAAACATCCACACTCTATTTTTTTTATCCCTTCGGCCTGTTTTTTTATTTATTTATATATATATACCAGATTCAACATCAAAACAAAATTAGTGTATATACTAGGTAAATAACCACAATAAAAATCAGATTACCATACAAAAAAAACATAAAAATAAAACTCACAAATTTTATTCATGGAAATGGAAACGGTACATTAACTTAACAAATACAACAACAAAACAACTACTTATATTATAAACCTACTTCTTTCTCTTTTCCCAGGAACTGGGCAGTTCATGATGAACTACCCAAGCCAAATAAAGAAGAATCACAATAATAACACCAAGAACCACAAGCAACGACTCATCTGCCGTGAGACTTTTAAACAACACCATCTTCGTGGAAATTTTAACAAAAAAAACTGAAGACGGAGAAGTTTTGTGGGGAGAAATGTAGGAGATGGCGGTGGCAAGGAGGAGATTAAAAAATGGTAGGGTTAGGGTTTTTAAAACCGTTTGGCTGCCCTTTTTTTTTTTTTTTTTCAACAAACAAAAAAAAAAAAAAAAAACAACAACACAACTTATTACATAAGCCTAAAAACTAAAAATCTTTTCTTCCTCCATGGATTCGTCCCATCCTAATCATAAGATAGATGAGGAAGATGTACAAGAAGAAGAATAAGGCAAAAATGGCCACAATAAGAAGCAAAACTTGGTCGGTCATTTTGAGTTGATGAAACAAGTTTGGGAGATTGAGAGAAAATTGTGATTGTTGTGTGAGAGAGATTGAGGTGTCGGCGGTGAAGAGAAAAAAGAATGAGGGAAAGAAAGATTAGGGTAAAAACCCTTTTTACAGACCCCCCACTTTTTTATATATATTTTTTTTAAACACTTTTTTTTTTATTTTTTTTAAATAGATGTAAATTAAAACAAGCACACATAATGACAAGAAAATGCAAACATATTAGAATTCACCCTTAAGATGGTCTCACACAAAAAATAAGCCCGGGAAATGCAAAAATAGGATCTTAACCCTATTTCAGTTTCATACCTACGCAGCAAAGTAAACCACATCCGAACACCAAATAAATGGCATTAAAATATGGATAGTAAATCTACTAGTCATAGCGTAAGAACTGGCCGAAGCAGAGGTGATGAATCATGTATCACATGCCCCTCAGAATGGTATTAGTTATCTTTCTCTCAAATACCATGAGAGCCACTATTTCCATAAGGGTGGAAAAAGACCTCCTAACATTGAAGTTAACGCCAATTTAAAGCTAATTGGTAACCAAACGACAACATCTAGGATGAACCTTGGAATGTTACCGCCACGAGATCCTAGATTACCCAAAGATCACTTGGGTTCATGTGAGGCACACACCCTAGTACAAACAACACCCTGTTTTATCCTTAGACAGTCACTACCGAATGTTGCCACTGTGTACCCATCCTCCCACCCATTTAGGATGAGCGCGTCACACAAATTGTCAGAGTTTTTCCTTCTAACCGGGAATGGGCACTGGAACCATTTAATGTCATCCAGCAAGACATGCACACACAATTAAGTGTCGTAGTTTAACGCCTTTGGGCAATTTTTTTTTATAAAAAAACTAACAGACTAGCTCTTCCAGAGGTTTTTGTATTTACGCCATCCAATACTTTCCTTCGGCACTCACATGGGGCCATAGCCAGTTCCACAGGGTCAAGAGCAAGACAGTGGGGTTTTACGTTACAAACAATACCGTCTGGTGAATGCTCTCACTCCTAACTACCTTATCAAGTAATGCCCAAACAGACCCTAAACTACATTAAGCTGGTGGAGTGGCAAGTACTGTTAGACAGAGTTGCACTGATTAGTCAACCGCACACAGAAACGTACAGTGACCACTAGTATTATGGCAAAAATACCTGAATGAGTGCTTCTCAGGGTTTAGACCCAAACTACATTAAGCTGGAGAAAGACTCATTTGGTACGAAGAAAAAAATAAATAAATAAATAAATGAATAAATCCTAGGTTGCCTCCTAGGAGCGCTAAGTTTAACGTCTTCAGCCAGACAAAATTACTTTGAAATTGCTACTCTGCAGGGATTGGATTCTTAAGTTCAATTGACTCTTCACCCCAATTCTTTAACTGGATTGCTGGTTTAAGTCTTTGTCCATTTACAAACATAGTTTTCCCATTTGTTTTATCTTTTATCTTGACAACCCCAAACAAAAAAACTTGTTCAATCTCAAATGGTCCATCCCATCTAGATCTCTATTTTCCTGGAAACAATCGTAACTTAGAATTAAATAACCACACATCTTCTCCAGGAATAAATGACTTCCAAATAATCATTTTATCATGCGTTCTCTTCATTTTCTCACTGTAAATCTTGGCATTCTCGTATGCTTCTAAACGCATCTCTTCAAGTTCATTTAGATGGAACAACATATTTTCACCAACTTTCTGCAAGTCAAAATTTACAGTTCTTATTGCCCAGTAAGCCTTATGTTGTAACTCAACAGGTAAATGACATGATTTTCCGAAAACTAAACGAAAAGGTGACATTCCTATGGGGGTTTTATATGCAGTTCTATATGCCCAAAGTGCATCATTCAATCGAGTGGCCCAATCCTTCCTATCAGGTCTAACTATCTTTTCAAGGATTGATTTAATCTCCCTATTAGAAACCTCAACCTGTCCACTAGTTTGTGGGTGATATGGAGTTGCAACCTTATGAATGACTGAGTATTTCTTCAACAATTTTTCAAAAGTTCGGTGAATGAAATGACTTCCACCGTCACTAATGATGGCTCGTGGAATTCCAAACCGATAAAAAATATTTTCTTTTATGAATTTCATCACGATAGTATGATCATTTGTCCGAGTTGCAATTGCTTCAATCCATCTAGACACATAATCAACACCAACCAAAATGTATTGAAAACCAAAGGAGATGGGGAAAGGACCCATGAAATCAATACCCCAAACATCAAAAAGTTCACAAACCACGATGGGATTTAAGGGCATCATATCCCTTTTTTCCATGTTACCTGTCTTTTGGCATCTTTCACATGCTTTGCAAAACTCATGAGCATCCTTGATTAATGTGGGCCAATCAAACCCACTTTCCAGCACTTTGATAGCTGTCCGTCGTCCTCCAAAGTATCTCCCACATTCCTGCGAATGACAAAATGACATGATGCTTAGCTGTTCAGACTCGGGTACACATCTACGAATAATTTGATCAGAACAAATACGGAACAAATGAGGATCCTCCCAGAAATAATGCTTTTCAATTAAGAAAAATCCGTCTCTCTCCGCCTTGTTTCACTCCTTGCGTATTTTACCATCTGCAAGATAATTCACAATATGAGCATACCAAGGAAGTTTAGGAGCAGAAATTAACAGCAACTGTTCATCAAGAAATGTATCTCTCAATGGTAATTCATTTTCTGTTTCCTGAGTTACAATCCTTGACAAGTGATCAGCAACAACATTTTCTCGACCTTTCTTATCTTTGATTGTTAAATCAAATTATTGAATTAATAACAACCATCGAATAAGCCTAGGTTTAGCATCTTTCTTTTCCAACAGGTATCTCAATGCTGAGTGGTCAGAATAAATGATTATTTTTGACCCTAATACATAAGACCGAAACTTTTCTAATGCAAAAACTACAGCAAGCAATTCTTTCTCTGTGGTGGTATAGTTTTTCTGGGCATCATCCAAAGTTCGGCTAGCGTAATAGATCACACAAGGAACACGATCCTTGCGTTGACCTAATACAGCTCCTATGACATAATCTGAAGCATCACACATGATTTCAAAAGGAAGAGAGTGGTCTGGTGGTTGAATCACTAGAGCAGTGGAAAGTGCATTTTTTAGTGTTTCAAAAGCAGTAACACATTTTTCATCAAACTGAAATGAAGTATCCTGTGCTAACAAATATGATAAAGGTCTAGCAATTTTACTAAAATCCTTTATAAATCGTCGGTAGAAACCAGCATGTCCAAGGAACGATCTCACCTGTTTAACAGTTGTTGGAGGGGGCAAATCATAAATAATATCAACCTTAGCTTTATCAACCCGAACTCCTTCCTTGGATATAATGTGTCCGAGAACAATTCATTCTTGAACCAAGAAATGACTTTTATCCCAGCTAAGTATGAGATTAGATTCCTGACATCTTTTCAACACCAAAGAAAGATTATTCAAACAAGTGTCAAATGAAGAGCCAAAGATAGAAAAATCATCCATAAAGACCTCAACAAATTCATCCATCATATCAGTGAAAATAGACATCATGCAGCATTGGAAAGTGGCTGGTGCATTACAAAGGCCAAAAGGCATTCTTCTATAAGCAAACGTGCCAAAAGGACATGTAAAAGTTGTATTTTCCTGATCTTCAGGGTCCACAGGGATTTGATTGTATCCCGAGTACCCGTCAAGAAAACAGTAATAACCTTGTCCTGCCAACCTGTCCAAAATTTGATCAATGAATGGTAAAGGAAAATGATCCTTTCTTGTTGCAGCATTGAGTTTCCTATAATCAATACACACACACCATCCAATTGTGGTGCGGGTAGGTACCAATTCACCTTTATCACTTGTCACTACAGTGATTCCTGATTTCTTAGGTACAACCTATATAGGACTAACCCATTTACTATCCGAAATAGGATAAATGATACCTGCATCTAACAACTTCACTATTTCCTTCTTTACAACTTCCCTCATGTTCGGGTTCAGCTTACATTGCATCTCTCTAGATGTCTTGGCTCCATCTTCCAAATTAATCTTATGCATGCAAAAAGAGGGATCTATTCCTTAAAGGTCTGCAACAGTCCAGCCTAATGCTTCCTTATTCTTAGACAACACATCTACAAGCTTAGCTTCCTTCTCCAAAGAAAGGTTTGAAGCTATAATGACTGGAAGTGTTTGATCTACCCCTAGAAAAACATACTTGAGATGACTAGGAAGTTGCTTTCTAACTCAGGAGGAGATTGTATACAAGGAATCATGGGTTCTTTAGAAAGAGTCAAGGATGGTTCTATTGCACAAATTTGAAATTTTTCATCAAATCTTAAA
Organism: Ehretia macrophylla; assembly: GCA_037974665.1. NCBI lineage: Eukaryota > Viridiplantae > Streptophyta > Magnoliopsida > Boraginales > Ehretiaceae > Ehretia > Ehretia macrophylla. The sequence goes on along the minus strand of CM075764.1, from coordinate 14,968,749 downwards.
TTGCTTTCTAAAGATTCATCGGATTCCTCCTCAAACCTACTCAACACTACTTCATCATTATTCAAAGCATTCTCCAAAAAATCTTTTTGCATAAGACTAAGGAAAGACTCTTCAATTAATGGATCAATCTTATCAAGAATAAAACATTCAAGACCATCATCTCCATCTGCAAACCTAGCAGCATTAGCAACATTCAACTTTACCTTAATATCTCCAAATGTAAACTCCAATTCTCCAGTTGCACAGTGAATTTTTGCATTAGCTGTTGCTAAAAATGGTCTCCCTAGTATAACTGGAGTTTGGAACTTTTGAATTTCTCCTGGTTCCATATCTAGCACAACAAAATCCACAGGAAAATAAAATTCATCAACCTTTATCAACACATCTTCAATCATACCCCTAGGAATTCTAAGTGATCTATCAGCCAATTGAAGGGTGACAGGAGTAGGTTTCAATTCTCCTATATCTAACTACTCAAAAAGATTAAAGGGAAGAAGATTCACACTAGCTCCTAAATCAAGAAGGGCATGATCTACACAATGATTACCAATATAACAAGGAATGGTAAATGCACCTGGATCTTTCAATTTTTGTGGAACATGAGAAGGAAGAATGCTGCTTACCTTTTCGGTCAACCTTACTTTGTTTGATATCAAAGCTGAATTCTTCCTTTTCTGAGTGCATAAATCCTTAAGAAACTTTGCATAAGCAGGAATTTTCCTGATAATTTCTAATAGAGGTAAATTGATTTTCACTTGCTTAAAGGTTTCAAGCATTTCTTCCCTCTTTGAATCTTTATTAGGTGGATTACCTAATTGTGATACCCCGAACCTGGCATGTATTCAATAGCATTTAAAGTTCATTTAAATTGCATTTTATTGACCTTTCACCTTCTTTGACCAAACTAGTTGACTTTTCATCTACATTGACCAACTAGGACACGGTGAGAATTTTTGAAATGTTTAATAAAGGGTAAACTTGGGATTAGAAATAAAAAAATGCAATGTTAAGTTAGTCAAATTTTGGGTCAACTTTGGAATTAAATCTGAACCAATTGGGGAAGATTTAGGTAGCAAATTATATATGGTTGGAAAGCTCTATGAGTCTAGTTTCTGAGGCTTCAAACCGTTCGTGAATTGGAGTTTTCTAGAAGAAGTTATGGCCGTTTTCGTAAGGTCGCGCATAGCTGTTTTGGTTTAGCGGGTTGACCGAAGCTTTGACCATTTGTCATCTTTTATTTAAGTTTAAATACGAAACAAAAGAGCAAAAACCAGAAAAATAAGAGCCATGGCTGAAACCATGGAGGAAAAAAAATATATTTCAACTTCAAATCTTCATTTCGTCGCGTGAGCTTGTGCGGGGTGGTTTCCGAGGCATCCATCGTGGTTTCTCTAGTGTCTAGGAGCGTCCAAGGTGAGGGTTTCATCATTATTTGCGTATTTAAAAAATGTATATCTAAACTTTAATTTTTAGAACTTATGCGTAGATTGTTGTTTTAATCATTTTGTTGCTTAAAGAATGTTCCTTGTTGATTGTAGAACATGTATTTATAGCTTTTTAGCATTTTCTGCGGTTGAAAATCGAAATTGCAATTTAAATTGACTAATGAATAGTAATTAGTGAATAGTAAACCCTTGAAAAGATAAAGTTGCGCTGTTATGCTGTCCGTTGATGTAGAAATGTGCTAGATATGCTAGAATGCCTAAATGTGTGGTTTAATTGGAATGTGTAATAGAAAAACGGAGAAAAATGGCTTGGTGAAAGTCGGGGTCGTTTAGGTCGAGTTTAGCATTTTCTCGTATTGCGTGTTGGCATTGTTTCGGGAGGCCATGGAAGCAATTTTGTTGCGATTATGGCATTGGTTGGGTGGTTGGTTGATATAGTTGTAGTTCAAACTAGCAAAGGGGGAAATCGAGACTTTGCATGAATTCTAGGGTAAAGTAGGGTTTCGAGTTCTTTAGACATGCCTTATGGTGACCGAGGAGGACTGGTGAAGTCGGTTTCCAAAGCTCGTGGCTCGTTTGAAAGTAGTAGTGTTTTGAAGTTCGGGCCATTTTTATGATTTTGTGTGTTTTCATAGAATATTGCTTATAGTATGTTTATATTGATTATAGAATGCTTATGTTGCCTATAGAATGCTTATAATGCCTATAGAATACTTGCTAATGCTTGATAATGTTAGTTGGTGCTGTTTTTGTCACTTGTTTGATTGTAAATGCTTGTTAATGCTTATTACGCTTGTTAGAGTTGATTATTGATTGAAATGTTTATCAATTGTTGAGAATGGTTGATATCGCTCGCTCATTGCCTTGTATCGAGTCTTGCATTGCATAGTGTCTCGCGCGTGAGTGATAGGCCTCTCTAGGTAGCCTCGGGTTGCCAGTGTTTGTTGCTCTAGCTCCGCTACTATTCCCTTTCTCGCTTGGGTTGCCTCCCAGGGAGATTTGGGTCGTAGAATTGATGGTCACTCTCGGGGTATTCCAAACTGGTGTTATAAGGTGGTTTGGGCCGGCGCGTCATCGTTAATGTCATCGGAATAGTGATCGGTACATTACTCGCTCGAGTGATCCATAGCCTTCAAAGTGTGGTATAGCTTTGATTGGTTGTGTTAATGCTTTTCTTAATTGTTTATTGTATTGTTATATATATTGAATGCCTTTTATTGATTGTATTGCTTAACTGTACCTATTTGCATTGCACGATCTTCTTTCTCTCCATCTCGATATCTGTCTTGCCCTCACTGAGTATACGTGTTGTGTATACTCACTCCTCAGCACCACATTTCAAGAAATGCCATGTTGGCTGGAAAGTTCGTGATTTCGTTAAAGTCCGTGCTTGAAGGGTTGTCCTGCGTGCCTATATGACTTGAGTTGTCAAAGTTGTAAAGTTGTATGCTTTTATGTATTATATGTATTTAATGTTAAAGGGGATGTAATTTAAGTTCATTAGATTATGTATTTAGTTAATATAGCTTAACTTCAATATATATTTGTAATGACAAAAAGGGAAAAAGATAGAAACTCATGATAGTCTACTTTATGCAATAGGTTGGTGTAGTTTAATTGCTAAGCTTGAATTTATATTTACTTGTGAATTGCTTGTTGTGAACCGAGGCTAGGATGTCCTTGAGGTGGTTGAATGGTTGGACACGGTGTTGGTCCATTTATATGCTATTACAGGTTTTGCAATATACCTAGAAACAGGGGAGACTCTGTCTGTCTTTCCCTAAAATCTTGCCCGGGTTTGGATTTGGGTTGTGAATAGATTGATTGTTAGAACTCCCAGTCTCGAGAGGGATCGGGGTGTCACAGGTGGTATCATAGCTTGTCTAGCTCATAAGCTGGGACAGGGTCCTCAGCCTGGTGGGTAGTGGTCCTTGAATGTGTGCTTGATAAGTGTGTCTTGAAAGTGTATGCTTGTATGTGAGATTGTGTGTCTTGACTTGAATGCAAGCGCTTATGTGATATAGTTATGTGTTATGTGTTAAATGTTTCTCAAGAAAGGTGAAATGTCTAGTTGTCTATCGAATTGACTTATTGAATTGACCTCATGAATCGAATCGACCTCGTGAATTGTTAGTTGCTTGAAGTATTACTTGTAATGTGTGTATAGAATGTCTTGAATTAGCTATGACGTGGTTTGAATTGATTATGTTGTGCTTGACTTGATTGCCATGCTTGAGTGACTTTGTTGAATAAACTGTTTTACAAACTTGCTTGCATAATAGTTTAAGGCATGTGTATAATTCTGATATATTGGCATTCACACATGTCCTATGGAAATGGTAACTAAGTCCTCTTCCTCCCCTGAAGAAAGTGGTTCACCGCTGGCTTTTCAAGGTGTATGGATTGGCAGGAAATGAATGGCATTTGACTAGCCTTTATTTGGGAATTGGTGTTTGCTTTTGGAGCTCGGTTATTGGCAAATCTCTATGGTCCTCCTCTGTGCTTAACAATTGTGAAAGGGTAGCTTTCTCTTGGGGTTTTATTTGGTTATTCTTTGGAGCATTCTTTGGTTTTCTTAATGGGTATTCTTTGGAGATTTTTGTTGGCATTTCTCGGTGGATTTGGCTATTGGGATTTTAATCGGCCTTACTGCACAGTAATATCTATGGTATATGTGTCTCGGTCTTTATTGGTGTGATACTGGCATCCCTGATTGGAAATTCTTCAATGGTATTTTCTAGAATTCTCAGTGGCCAATTATTTAATATTTACTTATTAGGCAAACTTGGCTACTTTCTTATTGGAGCATTGTTTCGGATATCTTCTTCAGTGTTCCTCAGGAGGATTGGTATTTGGAGTTCCTATCAGACTTATTGTATAATTCTACTTAGGGTAATCTTTGAAATTCTTATTGGGCGTTCTATTGGTATTTTCCTTATTGGCAAGGTTGCATGAAGTTTTCACTTGGCAAATAGTGAAGAGGCCTCATAGTTTGGCTTTGGTGGGAAACTATGTTTGTTATTCAACTTGGTTGTTTTATTGGGCACATTATATTTTCTCTGCTATTTCCTTTGACATTCCTCTCAGCATTTGATAGCAAAACTCGGAATCTAATTGGGTGTCCCATGGGGTTATTATTTGGAAGGCTTCTTTAGAACTTGGAAATATATTTGATTGGGTTCTTAGTATTTTCTTCAGCACTCTTAACTGGGTATTCTTCTATGAAATTCATGACCAGTGGGGTACTTATTTGGACCTTTGGATGGAACCTTTGTTTGAGCCTTTATTTGGCTTCTTGTTTGGGAATTCTCGGGCAGTAATAGTTGAACTTCTACTCGAGATTCGTGTATGGGGTATTCATTCGGTATTCTTCTTATCATTAATATGTGATGTGATTTTATCTACAGTATCTTTGCTTAGGTCTTTATTGGTATTATCTCGGCGCTTTTGGTTGGAATTTTATTCTTCTTCGGTATTCGTGTCAACGAGATTCTTCAACCGATGAAGATTAGTCAGAATTGGATTTCAGATGATGCTGAGTTCTATTGAAAGAAGAATTGCGAGGACGCAATTGTTTTAAGGGGGGAAGGATGTGATACCCCGAACCTGGCATGTATTCAATAGCATTTAAAGTTCATTTAAATTGCATTTTATTGACCTTTCACCTTCTTTGACCAAACTAGTTGACTTTTCATCTACATTGACCAACTAGGACAAGGTGAGAATTTTTGAAATGTTTAATAAAGGGCAAACTTGGGATTAGAAATAAAAAAATGCAATGTTAAGTTAGTCAAATTTTGGGTCAACTTTGGAATTAAATCTGAACCAATTGGGGAAAATTTAGGTAGCAAATTATATATGGTTGGAAAGCTCTATGAGTCTAGTTTCTGAGGCTTCAAACCGTTCGTAAATTGGAGTTTTCTAGAAGAAGTTATGGCCGTTTTCATAAGGTCGCGCATAGCTGTTTTGGTTTAGCGGGTTGATCGAAGCTTTGACCATTTGTCATCTTTTATTTAAGTTTAAATACGAAACAAAAGAGTAAAAACCAGAAAAATAAGAGCCATGGCTGAAACCATGGAGGAAAAAAAAAAACATTTCAACTTCAAATCTTCATTTCGTCGCGTGAGCTTGTGCGGGGTGGTTTCCGAGGCATCCATCGTGGTTTCCCTAGCGTCTAGGAGCATCCAATGTGAGGGTTTCATCATTATTTGTGCATTTGAAAAATGTATATCTAAACTTTAATTTTTAGAACTTATGCGTAGATTGTTGTTTTAATCGTTTTGTTGCTTAAAGAATGTTCCTTGTTGATTGTAGAACATGTATTTATAGCTTTTTAGCATTTTCTGCGGTTGAAAATCGAAATTGTAATTTAAATTGACTAATAAATAGTAATTAGTGAATAGTAAACCCTTGAAACGATAAAGTTGCTCTGTTATGCTGTCCGTTGATGTAGAAATGTGCTAGATATGCTAGAATGCCTAAATGTGTGGTTTAATTGGAATGTGTAATAGAAAAACGGAGAAAAATGGCTTGGTGAAAGTCGGGGTCGTTTAGGTCGAGTTTAGCATTTTCTCATATTGCATGTTGGCATTGTTTCGGGAGGCCATGGAAGCACTTTTGGTGCAATTATTGCGTTGGTTGGGTGTTTGGTTGATATAGTTGTAGTTCAAACGAGCAAAGGGGGAAATCGGGACTTTGCGTGAATTCTAGGGTAAAGTAGGATTTCGGGGTCTTTAGACGTGCCTTATGGTGACCTAGGAGGACTGGTGAAGTCGATTTCCAAAGCTCGTGGCTCGTTTGAAAGTAGTAGTGTTTTGAAGTTGGGGCCATTTTTGTGATTTTGTATGTTTTCATAGAATATTGCTTATAGTATGTTTATATTGATTATAGAATTCTTATGTTGCCTATAGAATGCTTATAATGCCTATAGAATACTTACTGATGCTTGATAATGTTAGTTGGTGTTGTTTTTGTCACTAGTTTGATTGTAAATGCTTGTTAATGCTTATTACGCTTGTTAGAGTTGATTATTGATTGAAATGTTTATCAATTGTTGAGAATGCTTGATATCGCTCGCTCATGGCCTTGTATCGAGTCTTGCATTGCATAGTGTCTCGCGCGTGAGTGATGGGCCTCTCTGGGTTGCCTCGGGTTGCCAGTGTTTGTTGCTCTAGCTCCGCTGCTATTCCCTTTCTCGCTTGGGTTGCCTCCCAGGGAGATTTGGGTCGTAGAATTGATGGTTACTCCCGGGGTATTCCAAACTGGTGTTATAAGGTGGTTTGGGCCGGCGCGTCATCGTTAATGTCATCGGAATCGTGATCGGTACATTACTCGCTCGAGTGATCCATAGCCTTCAAAGTGTGGTATAGCTTTGATTGGTTGTGTTAATGCTTTTCTTAATTGTTTATTGTATTGTTATATATATTGAATGCCTTTTGTTGATTGTATTGCTTAACTGTACCTATTTGCATTGCACGAGCTTCTTTCTCTCCATCTCGATATATGTCTTGCCCTCACTGAGTATACGTGTTGTGTATACTCACTCCTCACCACCACATTTCAGGAAATGCCATGTTGGCTGGAAAGTTCGTGATTTCGTGAAAGTCCGTCCTTGAAGGGTTGTCCTACGTGCCTATGTGACTTGAGTTGTCAAAGTTGTAAAGTTGTATGCTTTTATGTATTATATGTATTTAATGTTAAAGGGGATGTAATTTAAGTTCATTAGATTATGTATTTAGTTAATATAGCTTAACTTCAATATATATTTGTAATGACAAAAAGGGAAAAAGATAGAAAGTCATGATAGTCTACTTTATGCAATAGGTTGGTGTAGTTTAATTGCTAAGCTTGAATTTATATTTACTTGTGAATTGCTTGTTGTGAACCGAGGCTCGGATGGCCTTGAGGTGGTTGAATGGTTGGACACGGTGTTGGTCCATTTATATGCTATTACAGGTTTTGCAATTTGCCTAGAAACAGGGGAGACTCTGTCCGTCTTTCCCTAAAATCTTGCCCGGGTTTGGATTTGGGTTGTGAATAGATTGATTGTTAGAACTCCCAATCTCGAGAGGGATCGGGGTGTCACACTAATGCCTGTGGAAAGGGTGCTTTGGGACTTAGTGTCAATGGAATATTTTCATGTGAAATTAAAGTTTCGGGTTCATTTGCAGTTTCTTTTGATGAATCAACAGTAACTTGAGACTTGGCTTTTTGCTTTGCAAGTCTTGCATTTTCGTAAGCTTCAACACTTACTTTGTTATCAACTTTCTTACCACTTCGCAATGTGGTGATAGCTTGAAGATCCTCCACTATTTGACTTGTGGATGCTACATGGGCCTTACCTTTTGGGTTTCCATCTGATTGGGCAGGGAGTGTTCCTTCTTCCCTTTTCTGAATTGTGTTAGCTAATTGCCCAATTTGTCTTTCCAAGTTGGCAATTGCCTTTGTATGTGTACTTATCAGTTGCATAGTTGGTTCCCAACTGTGAAGCTTTTTCAAAACCTGTTCTTCAAAAGTAGTCCCATAAGAATTGGAACCTGAATTAGAGCTTGTAGGTACCTATCCTTGTGGAACTGAATAAAATCCTGGAGGATATCCTCTTGGTCTTTGTTGTTGAACATCTTCCCGATTCTGATCCCACCGGAAATTTGGATGATCTCGTGTACCTGGATTATAAGTGTTAGAGAATGGATCATAATTGCGGGGATATCTATAAGCAGCACAAGCTTGTTCTGAAATTGAATTGGGATTTGATGCAAGAACACCTTCACCTGAATCAACTACATGCAATGATTCTTTCCTTTTAACCATTTTTTCCAAAGCAAGAGTTAGGTTTTCAATCTTTGATGTCAAAGAATTGTAATCATTTGAACCTACACTTTCTCTCCTTTCTCTAGATGAAGATGCACGCTTTCATGAATTATTGCTTAGTTTTATGAACAATTCTGTGGTTTGTTCTGGAGATTATTCAAGAAGTGAACCATTACAAGCTGAATCGAGCAAACTTTGATTATGCTCATTTAACCCTCGATAGAAATTCTGAGCTAATTGTCAATCTGGAATACTATAATGTGGACATTCATAAATTAAGGTTTCAAATATGTCTCAACTCTCATGAAGTGCCTCTCCAGGTAATTGAGAAAAATTATTTAATTGATTCCTACATCCATTGGTTTTTGAAGAAGAGTAAAATCTTTCAAGAAATTCTCTTTGCAATTGTCCCCAAGAAGTGATAGAACCAGAACGTAATCTGTAAAGCCAATTTTGTGCTTGACCCATTAAAGAGTAAGGAAACAATCTCAACTTAACAACCTCTTCCGAGGCAGTTCTAGTATTGATCGATCTGCATGTATGAACAAAAGTATTAATGTGATCATACGGGTTTTCATTAGAAAGACCGTGGAACAAGGGAAGCATTGAAATCATGTGAGACTTTATTTTAAAACCATCACCAGTTTCAGGTAAGGCGATAGCTCGTGGAGGAACATAATCTTGTGGTGTGGAAAAATCTTTTATGCTTCTCTTCACATTTCCTACTTCTCTACCTTCCACTTGATCCTGATTTTGGTTTTGATTCAGATTTTGATCAGCCATGATTAGAAATTTATGTGCTTTGTTTCTGAATTTAAAAGTTTTCTTAATTTCTGTATCAAAAACAAAGATGGGTGGCTTTAAAGATCTCCGACCATGCATACAAAATTAAAACATGAAAAAGAAACAAAAAAAAAATGAAATAAAGTCTATACAAAATAACAAAAATAAAAATAAAAACTAAAATCTAAGATATATACATATTAACACTTATATACATAAATCAAAAACTTACCTTATTTGATGAACACCAATCCCCGGCAACGGCGCCAAATTTTGATCGCATCATTTTGCGCTCAAAAATAGTAAGGTTAAATGATTGAAAATATTACTTACCTTGAATTACATTTAGCTATGGCGAGTAGAGGGTCGATCCACAGAGATTGGGTTATCAAGTTAAGTTAAGTCCTCAATTTAAAATTGTTTGACTATCTCCCGTCACGGATAAGTTTGATTAAGTCCAAAAGTCCAAAAGTACAGAAGTACGGAAGTACGGAAAATTAAGTCAAAGAGATGTCCACAAAATGTCCAAAGATACAGTAGTAACAAGGTCCAAAAGTGAATTAATCAAAAGTAATAAATTAAAGAATCACAACACTCAACACTAAAAATCCAAAGGGTTAATGATTCAGGGTAGTTATAGCTCGGTATATGCAAGTACAAAGTTATGGATTCAGATTTAAAGTTAAGTCCTTCAGAAATAGGGCTACAAGCTCCCACAATTGAAATGAGCCTTTAATTACACAAGTGAGAAGATTAATTAATTAGCAAGACTGGATGTGTTGGTACAACCTAACGATATCCAATCTCTCAATTAATCTTTCACTTATGTAACCTGGAGGTGTCGGTACAACCAGACTATAATCTATCTGAGGTAGTATCGTATTGCCACTGGTTTACAAAATCGGGCGTATATATACTTTCAATTAAATATAACATAACTACAAGTATACGTATAATTAATCAAAGAATACTTAAAAACAAAAATACGAGACTTTAATAAATCTGAATCAAACATATGTACAAGAATAACCTCACACATACCACCCCGAATCTCGGGTCTAGTGTGTCATGATAAACATTAAAGTACAAGAAATCGTAACGTAAACCGAAATAAAAGAATACTTATCGTGTTGTACGGATTTCGGTAGACCGTTATGATGTCGGTATGTTGATAGCTCACTAGACCCTCCCCTCGGGATTAAAACTTTGCACAAAACTAAGAATAATAATTAAAACACTCAAAACTCACTTCACAAATACTAGAGTAGCAAAATCTATGCTAATAAGAGAAAATTGGTACAAGAAAAATGAAATGAAGAATGGAGCATTTATAGATAAATTTTGACACTATTCACGGTACTATTCAAACCATGATGTCATCATTGTGTCAGCATGACATCATCGCCTAGGTCATTATTGTGTCAACATGATGTCATCGAAATTTACTATTCGCGCGCTGATTTTACTATTCATCTGTTGACCGTTGACTTTACTATTCATGCATTGACTTTTACTATTCATGCTCAATCGGTCTCTGTTTATACGTTGACTTTTACTATTAATGCGTTGACCGTTGACTTTTACTTTTAATGCGTTGACCGTTGACTTTACTATTCATGTGTTGACCGAAAGTTGACCAAAGCTTCTTCAAGGTTTTTCAGCATCCTGAATTCGTTGCCGCACTCTGTTTGGCCAAATTCAATCTCGATTTGCTCATGTCAAAGTCGCTCGACCTTCCTCCTTTAGTATTGTGCTGAACTTCTCATTCAAGTGTTGGCTTTTGTGGCCATTTTTGTTATTTCTTCTTCAGAACCTATATTGCACTAAATTTGTGTAAAATATACAATTAAGCTTGAAATGATAATGCAATATACCTGATTCAATGGGTTTAAATTACTAAAAATATGGATTTATCACTAAGTTGGGTTCATCGCCATGTAAGTGATATCAATGCTCTACTAGGTTACTGGCTGTACAACAACAACCCTAGGACTATAAATGGGTAACGAAATGATCGAGCTCATAAAATACTTACACAAGATAACTTCAAGGTTGTATCAATATAAGAATTATGACCATGCGGCATGCTTCAACATCACATAATAGAAATTCAAAAGTACTCAACGACTCATTTAACTATCACTACAAGATTCACCTCTTTATTCAATGGCCACAATTCGAAGTCCACCAATCGCTAGTTTCTAGACGTGAAACGGTGCACATAGATACGGTGGTCTAACAATAGTCTCTTGGGTCATCATGACTCTAATTCATCTCTATCTTACTCTATTTGTTTACATGTTCAACTAGCTAAGAGCATTAAGTCTGATCGACCTTAGGTCCTAGGGTTTACCATGAATCATCATGCGTACTCACTATTAGCTATTTAGGATTACTATTCATACCCTAACGACTCCACTTTGCAACCGGATGCTTTAATCTCATTTCCATGGTTTATATACTAGGTCCATCGGTCTTACTTAGGGATATATGCTTTCTAACATTCTCTAGGGTATCCAAACAACGAGTGCATAGAATGACTTACTTCGCTTAATCATAACTAAATCTGAGGGGCAACAATTTAATACCATGATTCTTGATATCACCAATATCCAACTTAGGACCTTAGCAACGTTAGTCATCTAATGCATAATTCAATACCTTACACTTTTATTTGACCTACCATTTACGTGTAGTCTTCTGAACACGAGTTCTAGTTACGTGAATTTCTCGATTCCAACATCCCCATATCTGGTTATACTAAAGATTCATCAACCTTGTTAAACTCAGTCTCCATAGTTGCCTACATGTCATGTTATCCATTGTTAACTCACTTAAATACGCTATCAATGACTTAATAATCTAACCCCTAAAAGTAACTATCGTCAACTTTCACGAATTCATCTTTTAATTTCTAGGTCATGATCTCAACATTTAGTGAACTTGAAACTCGCTAGTACATACCATATCAGATTCATCAATGCTTAATTCCAATAAAGTAATGATTCAATCGTACGAGTATATTGCTAACTTCTTAGATAGTCTATCAAGCCAATTTTAAGATGTGAGAAATGGATTCAAAGAAACCTCCAAGTCAACTTCTACTATCAGCACATAGGAATATACACTACTCTACATATTTAATAGTATACTCTTATATCTTAAGCGAAGTTGTGTGTCATTAACCTTCATACTTGGACCATAATTAGAAGAACGATTTAACGGAATCAAGAACTTCATAGCTATAAAATTGATAACTTAATCACAGGTATGAGTATTCCAAAGATAAGGGGATAACTTTACGTCAACAATTATACCTGTGCTACGCATTTTACATATGCATATCCAATAATACATACGATCCATTGAGTACCTGTGAAGATGCGAAAAATCTCTAACTGAGCCTTTTCATTTGTCCTACACAAATTCACTTCCCTGAAGGTCCTAATCTTAACTATCTATGTGTATAAACAGTCATTTACAGTTATATAACATGCACATGTATCAAGGAATGAGTATAAAAGCATGCATGCATTATTGAGGACGTGACGGTGTGCATGATACAGAATACATATAGTCCACAAAGGCACATAATATTCAATGCACAAAGCAATTAAGCACATTAGCACACATATAAACAAGACATCATATTTACTTTAGGGCTTCTACCTACGGTCCGAGAGTTCAACCCGACTAATGCCTAGTTAGGAAACTAAGCTCCGAGACTTTTCTAATATAAGGTGTCACGCCCCAACCCGACCAATGGAGGCTAGACTAGGGAATGACCTAATTCTTCTATGTTATTTGTACGACTAGGTCATTTCTTACGATTAATACTTAACGTTGATTTAGAATTCCAAGAGATTTTTTGAAAATCTGGCAGTATGACGGCTATATTTAAGACCTTTGGTTTGACCTATTTTCTAAAACGCCTCAAAACCTTTAATCATTGATTCAATTCCAACTAAAATTTCCTATTTTGTTATCAATAGATATGCCTACTAATTATCTCAAAACCTCGTTTGACTAATAACCTAGCATGATAACTATGTGCTGTTTATTTTTCAATTTACCCCTATCATGCACGTAACTATTATCCTTTAGCTTACGAATTAGTACCTAAGTGGAGTTGGATAGAGTTAACTTTGTTGATTATTCACCTAGTGGTTTAAACCCCAATAATAACTACTAATCAAGACAATAAAACAATAACCAAATAAGGAGTTCGTCCGGTTATAGATAGTACAATCCAAAATTAGACCCAAATTACAACGGGGTCATTTACAGCAACAAAATAAGTATTCTTCAAAGCAAACACAACATTCACAAAACAGTCACTGTCAAGCAAGGCACATAAAGCACGTAATCACTCCAAGGATTTATCAACAAGCACATTTACTTCGGGTATTTGTTCCAAATCTGTTGCTCCTGTGACAAAAAAGAGGGTGAGTCCTTATGAACTCAGCGAGGGGGAACGAGAGATAACGTTTTGAAATCCTTTTACTGTTAAACTTATGAAAAACCCTTTTTGAAAGCATGATATATAACACAAGTAAGTTTGATAACGTAATGTAAAGTAAAGAACACATTTACCCGTCTTTCTTCCCCGAGGTCCTCTAGGAACCAAGCGAGAGTACTTAAACACATTGTGAAAAGAATACGGTGAGCTTTCGCTCTCAAGATCATTTCTAATAACAGTTTTTGTGGCCGGCTTCAATCATCCACTTATCACGCCAAATGCGTGTACTCCGGATGTACCCTGAAATCATACGACCCAACTCTCCGAGGAAGTCTAGCCCCCAAGCGAGAGAGGGAATTGGACAATGGTAGTCACGGTTGCACCGGCAAGCCCGATGCCACCCAGTGTGTGTGAAACGGTACCACGCCAAAATGAAAGGTTGCAACCTTGCATGCAATGCACATGTATGCCATTTAACATTTCACATTGGGAGGTCAACAAAGTTGGTTGCCTTCAAGAAAGTATATGATCACATTTTGACATTTTGGCATATAAGGCATTGTAAGAACATGTAATCATTTCATATATCAATTTGAAAGCATTTAAACTTCCATGGGCAGCCAAGTAATCATGTTCAAATAAGCCATAGAATGTCTTTTAACAATTCACATTAGGAGGACAACAAAGTAGGTTGCCTCCGAGCAAGTATAAGGTCACATATTGACAAGTAAACACACGAAGCATGCTTTGACATGTAATTTCACTTGTAAAACACATGGAGTTATATGAATATTAAACAGGCAGCCATGTGACACATGTAAATCAAGTCATATAACTCGTTTCGGGGTCCACGTATCATGTAATAAGATTGTACAAGCATGTAACGACGCTTACTTTAGACCGGGTGCAAGCAAAGTCTACTTATCAACATGTAATCATCGGGAATCACATTTAGGGGTATAAGGACATATACGGGCAGCCTATTAATCTTCCTCAATATCCTTCATAATTCACAAAAGAACGGTTTATGACTCGGGGAGCTACGGGGCCATTAGGGTTTGCTAGGTCATGCTCGGGGTCGGTTTCGTTTGCTAAACACCACAAGCAACTCTTAAACCATTTCAAGCATACCTAACATTTATTAGGCAGCCCACTAATCACACAATTAAACACAATAACCATAGGATCATCGCTTAGTGAGTTTTCATAGCCGATAGGGTTTCATTTCATGCTTACACGTGCAATTAAGCCACAAGTTGACAAATAATTAAACCCAAGCCATGAATTGATCAATTAAAACATCCTCAAACATCCAAAACAGTCCACACAATATCCAAGTGCCACAATCCCAAGCATTTAATACCACAAGAGAAGTTACAATAATTTTCAAAGCATATCACTAGATACAAACCTCACTGCAATGGCTTGTTTTCCCACAATAATTTAGACAAACAAACAATCTCTAATTCCAGTGAAAAAAATGTCAAATTAAATCTTATTAAGTGAACTAAATCCAGAAACAAACCTCGCATCATTTGGTGTTCGGATTCAAGAGTTATAGCCAAAACCGTGAGACTGCGCAAAACTGTCCAGATTTGTACACATTTCAATACTTATCATTTTTTAGGGCCTTATGGTCAGATTTAGCCTTAGTCTATTTCTGACAAAAATGTCCAAAACTGAAAATTCTAGCAACCTACCAAATTTCAGACATTTTCAATATCTTTTACTAGGCAAAATGGTTTCGCTCTACGAGGTCAGTGAACTGCCAAAAACCTGCTCTATTTTCTAGATTTTCCAGATTTTGACACCTTTTTATATTTGGCTATTTTAGGGGTCTTAGAGTCCGAATTGGCCATGGCCTATTTCTACAAAAAATTCTCAGAACTAGAAAAACTAGTCACCTACCAATTTTTACAATTTTCAACATCCTTTACCTGGACAAATTTTCTTCGCTCCAACAAGTCAGAAAACTTCACAGATTTCGCGATTCGTTCTATATTCAAGTTCTAGCCAAATATCTTGCCTGCATGGTTACAAAAGCTCAAGTGCACACATATATCACAAGTACAGAGGTAAATATAGACATATGAAGGCTTGCATGTGGTTTTTGAAGGCTTTTTAAAAAGGATTAACCCTCACCTCTTGAAGATTTAGCAAATGAGCACAAATGCTCTTCAAAATGCATAAAGGGAGCTTCTTCCTTGCTTCTTGCTTGCTTGGGCTGCTATGGCCGAGCTTGGGAGAGATCTTGAGAGCATGCTTGAGGTCTTGGAAGGTCAAGAGGCAGCCATGGTCGAAAATGAGAGAGAAGGAGAGAGAATGAGAGAGTTTGTGAGGAAATGGATGAAGTTGAGTGTTTGTTTGAGTAGGTGCTTGTGTGTGTCAGCCTTGGGCTTGCAAAAATCTGATTTTGTGTCATCTTTTGAGCATTTTGAATTGTGAGGCATGCTTTGATAAGATAAAAGGGTAAGTCTTGTGTTTGGAGAAAGTGGAAAGCATAGAATAATGTAATGAATATTTTAATGCATGCATTGTCTTGAAATATCTTCAATTTTTGAGTGTTTGGTCGTGTAATGCAATGAAGAATCTGGAAATTCAGATTCATGTTAGTCAATTTTGGATTATAATAAGTGCAGGTTTATAATAGTTTATTGGTTAGTTAAGTGTGTTAGGAAGAATAGAATATTTTAGTAGTTAGTGGGTTTTGTAGAGAATTTGAATTAGGAATATAATATTAGTTAGTGGATTGTGTAGGATTATTTTATAGTTTAGTGCTTTGTGTAGGATTCTTTATCGATTAGCGTGCGGGCACACTTTTCTATGTCTATGGCACGCACAAAAATCAATACGGGGCACGAATCATGAGGTAGACACGAATTACGAGGTAAGACACGAACTTCAAGACTAAGGCACGTACTTCAAGACTAATGCACGCAATCATAGGTGAATGCACGTAAACCAATGCACGCAAATCAAGGCACGACTCTATATCTAGGTTAAGGTACGCAGTTCAAGGTTAGGACATACGAAACGAGATAACGGACGTACATCGAGGTCAGGGTACGTATATCTAGGTATTGTACGTCAGTCGAGGATTAGGGCACACCATTCTAGGTCAAGACACGAATGACGAAGCATGCACGAAAATCAAGACAGGGCACGTATTCCAAGGTCAGTCATATAATTCTTGGTCTATGGCACGCAAATCAAGGTAACACATGTTATTCGGGGTCGGGCCTCACAGTTGACCCCTTGGGAAGTCCTCTTGTTGTACCCCCCTTTTCAATTTTTTTTGCCCCGGTTAGGGTTGCCAAGATACTTTATCCACCACATTTCTATTACCGAATCCCACTGCACCTTAGGCAAGACAACTTCACTTCATGTAGAGGCTAGACTCGCAAACTGAGGGCGTGGGGCTAGTGACCAGGTCTCTGTCGCTCCGGTGCCCATAACTTTGATCCGTAATGAGTTACGTGGTGCACAACATACCGTTGAAAAGCTCTCCAAAAGCTCTACAGCGGGGGCAGCCAGCTTACTCGACTACGCTTGTTTTTAGAGCCCAAAATCGAACGTTTTCATATGTTTCGGGCCACTTTTCTTCTTTTGCTCTGTTTTTCCATCCCGGATCGTACGTAATGACTTGTTAAAAGGACGACAACCTAGCTCACAGGACATTACAGGGCCCTACAACGCATCAATATCACGTCTTGCGAGGATGCTACGTTGTTGAAGCGGATAGGTTGTCGTTAAGCCCATTAGGCCTTTTGAATGGGCCATCTCTCTAGGGTGGGACTGTGAGTACTAGGATGGGTGATCCCCTGGGAAGTCCTCGTGTTGCACCCCCATTTTCAATTTTTTTTGCCCCAATTAGGGTTGCCTAGATACTTTATCCATCACATTTCTATTACCGAATCCCACAACACCTTGGGCATGACAATTTCGCTTAACGTAGAGGCTGGGCCCGCAAGCCGAGGGCGTGGGGCTTGTGACCAGGTCTCTGTCGCTCCGGTGCCCATAATTTTGATCTGTAAGGAGTTACGCGGCGCATAACAAACCGTTGGAAAGCACTCCGAGAGCTCTACGACGAGGGTGGCAAAGCCTGCTAGGCTGTGCCTGTTATCGGAGCCCAAAATCGAACGTTTTCATCATTTTTGGGCAACTTTTCTTCTTTTGCTCTGTTTTTCCGTCCTGGATCGTTCATCGTGAGCTGTTAAAAGAACGACAACCTAACTCGCGGGATATTAGTGAGCTCTACAATGCGTCAATATCACGTCTTTTGAGGATGCTGCATTGTTGAAGTGGATGGGTTGTCGTTAAGCCCATTGGGCATTTTGAATAGGTCATCTCTCTAGGATGGGACTGTGAACCGTCAACAGATAAAGGATTTGTGGCCTCAACATAACAGTTGCAATCATACCAGCACTAATGCACTGCATCCCATCAGAACTCCAAAGTTAAGCGTGCTTGGGCGAGAGTAATACTATGATGGGTGACCCCTTGGGAAGTCCACCTGTTGCACCCACATTTTCTATTTTTTTTGCCCCGGTTAGGGTTGCCAAGATACTTTATCCACCACATTTCTATTACCCAATCCCACGGCACCTTGGGCAAGACAACTTCGCTTCACGTAGAGGCTGGGCCCGCAAACCGAGGGCATGGGGCTTGTGACCAGGTCTCCGTCGCTCCGGTGCCCATAACTTTTGATCTGTAAGGAGTTACGCTGCGCACAGTATACCGTTAGAAAGCTCTCCGAGAGCTCTATGATGGAGGCAGCAAGCCTGCTTGGCTGCACCTATTTTCGGAGCTCAAAATCGTATGTTTTCATCAGTTTCGGGTAACGTTTCTTCTTTTGCTTTGTTTTTCAGTCCCGGATCGTATGCGGTGAGCTGTTAAAAGGACGACAACATAACTTGTGGGATATTACAGGGCCCTACAACGCGTCGATATCACGTCTTACGAGGATACTGCGTTGTTGAAGTGGATGAGTTGTCGTTAAGCCCATTGGGCCTTTTGAATGATCCATCTCTCTAGGCTGGGATAGTGAACCATCAACACATAAAGGATTTGTGCCCTCAACAAGATGGGTGCTATCATACCAGCACTAATGCACCGGATCCCATCAGAACTCCGAAGTTAAGCGTGCTTGGGCGAGAATAGTACTAGGATGGGTGACCCTTGGAAAGTCCTCATGTTGCACCCCTCTTTTCAATTTTTTTTGCCCCGGTTAGGGTTGCCAAGATACTTTATCCACCACATTTCTAATACAGAATACCACAGCACCTTGGGCAAGACAACTTCGATTCACGTAGAGGCTGGGCCCGCAAACCGAGGGCGTGGGGCTTGTGACTAGGTCTCCGTCGCTCCGGTGCCCACAACTTTTGATCTGTAAGGAGTTACACGACGCACAGCATACCGTTGTAAAGCTCTCCGAGAGCTATACGACATGGGCACTAAGCCTGCTCAGTTGTGCCCATTTTTGGATCCCAAAATCGTACGTTTTGATCAGTTTCGGGCACCTTTTATTATTTTGCTCTATTTTTCAGTCCCGGATCGTACGTCGTGAGCTGTCAAAAGGACGACGACCTAACTCGCGGGACATTAGGGAGCCCTACAACGCGTCAATATAATTGTCTTGCGAGGATGCTGCGTTGTTGAAGCAGATGGGTTGTCATTAAACCCATTGGGCCTTTTGAATGGGCTATCTCTTTGGACTGGGACTGTGAACCGTCAACACATAAAGGATTTGTGCCCTCAACATGACGGGTACGACCATACCAGCATTAATGCACCGGATCCCATCAGAACGCCGAAGTTAAGCGTGCTTAGGCGAGAGTAGTACTAGGATGGGTGACCCCCTACGAAGTCCTCGTGTTGCACCCCCTCTTCAATTTTGTTTTCCCCACTTAGGATTGCCAAGATGCTTTATCGACCACATTTCTATTTCTGAATCCCACGGTGCCTTGGGCAAGACAACCTTGCTTCATGTAGAGGTTGGGCTTGCAAACCGAGGGCGTGGGGCTTGTGACCAGGTCTCTGTCGCTCCGGTGCCCATAACTTTTGATCCGTAAGGAGTTATACAGCACACAGAATATACCGTTGGAAAGATCTCCAAGAGCTCTACGACAGGGGTTGTAAGCCTGCTCGGCTGCGCCAGTTTTTGGGGTCCAAAATCGAACGTTTTAGTCAGTTTCAAGCCACTTTTCTTCTTTTGGTCAATTTTTCGGTCCCAGCTCATATGTCGTGAGTTGTTGAACGGACGACAACCTAACTCAAGGGACATTAGAGGGCCCTACAATGCTTCGATATCACGTCTTGCGAGGATGCTGCAATGTTGAAGCGGATGGGTTGTCATTTAGCCCATTGGGCCTTTTGAATGGCCCATCTCTCTGGGTTGGGACTGTGAACCGTCAACACATAAAGGATTTATGCCCCCAACATGACAGGTGCGACCATACCAGCACTAAAGCACCAGATCCCATCAGAACTCCGAAGTTAAGCGTGCTTGGGCGAGAGTAGTACTAGTATGGGTGACCCCCTCGGAAGTCCTCTTGCTGCACCCCCATTATCAATTTTTTTTGCCCTGGTTAGGGTTGCCAAGATACTTTATCCACAACATTTCTATTACCGAATCCAACGGCACCTTGGGCAAGACAACTTCGCTTCACGTAGAGGCTGGGCCCGCAAACCGAGGGCGTGGGGCTTGTGACCAAGTCTCCGTTGTTCCGGTGCCCATAACTTTTGATCCGTAAGGAGTTACGCTACGCACAACATACCGTTGGAAAGCTCTCCGAGAGCTCTACGATAGTGGCAACAAGCCTGCTTGGCTGAGCCCATTTTTGGAGCCCAAAATCGAACATTTTCATAAGATTGGGGCCACTTTTATTCTTTTGCTTTGTTTTTTTGTCCCGGATCGTACGTCTTGAGCTGTTAAAAGGATGACAACCTAACTAGCGGTATATTACAGGGCCCTACAACGTGTTGATATCATGTCTTGTGAGGATACTGCGTTGTTGAAGCGAATAGGTTATCGTTAAGCCCATTGGGCCTTTTGAATAGGCCATCTCTCTGGGCTGGGACTGTGAACCATCAACACATAAAGGATTTGTGCTCTCAAAATGACGGGTGCGATCATACAAGCACTAATGCACCGGATCCCATCAGAACTCAGAAGTTAAGCATGCTTGGGCGATAGTAGTACTAGGATAGGTGACCCCCTGGGAAGTCCTCGTGTTGCACCCCTTTTTTCAATTTTTTTTACCCCGGTTAGGGTTCCCAAGATACTTTATCCACCACATTTCTAATACAGAATACC
This sequence comes from Ehretia macrophylla, assembly GCA_037974665.1. Lineage (NCBI taxonomy): Eukaryota > Viridiplantae > Streptophyta > Magnoliopsida > Boraginales > Ehretiaceae > Ehretia > Ehretia macrophylla. Next base: position 14,947,937 of record CM075764.1, on the reverse strand, counting down.
ACGGCACCTTGGGCAAGACAACTTCGATTCACGTAGGGGTTGGGCCCGCAAACCGAGGACGTAGGGCTTGTGACTAGGTCTCTGTCACTCCGGTGCCCACAACTTTTGATCCGTAAGGAGTTACGCGATGCACAACATACAGTTGGAAAGCTCTCCGAGAGCTCTACGACATGGGCATTAGGCCTGCTCGGCTGCCTCCATTTTTGGATTCCAAAATCGTATGTTTTCATTAGTTTCGGGCAACTTTTATTCTTTTGCTCTATTTTTCAGTCCCGGATTATACGTCGTGAGCTGTTAAAAGGATGAAAACCTAACTTGCGGGACATTAGAGGGCCCTACAACGCGTCGATATCATTGTCTTGCGAGGATGCTGTATTGTTGAAGCGGATGGGTTGTTGTTAAACCCATTGGGCCTTTTGAATGAGCTATCTCTCTGGGCTGGGACTGTGAACCGTCAACACATAAAGGATTTGTGCCCTCAACATGATGGGTGCGATCATACTAGCACTAATGCACCGGATCCCATCAGAACTCCAAAGTTAAGTGTGCTTGGGCGAGAGTAGTACTAGGATGGGTGACCCCCTGGGAAGTCCTCGTGTTGTACCCCCCCCCCCCCCCTTTTCAATTTTTTTCCCTTGTTAGGGTAGCCAAGATGCTTTATCCACCACATTTCTATTATTGAATCCCACGGCACCTAGGGCGTGGGGCTTGTGACCAGGTCTCCAGCACTCCGGTGCCCATAACTTATGATCCGCAATGAGTTACACGGTGCACAGCAAATCATTGGAAAGCTCTCTGAGAGCTCAACGACGAGAGCAGTAAGCCTGCTCTGCTGCGCCTGTTATCGGAGCCCTAAATTAAAAGTTTTCATTAGTTTCTGGCCACTTTTCTTCTTTTGCTCTGATATTCCGTCCTGGATCGTACGTCGTGAGCTGTTAAAAGGATGACAACCTAGCTCGCGAGACATTAGAGGTCCCTACAATGTGTCGATATCATGTCTTGTGAGGATGCTGCGTTGTTGAAGCGGATGGGTTGTTATTAAGCCCATTGGGCCTCTTAAATGGGTTATCTCTCTAGGCTGAGACTGTGACCTGTCAACACATAAAAGATTTGTGCCCTCAACATGACGGGTGCGATCATACCAGTACTTATGCACCGGATCCCATCCGAACTCTGAAGTTAAGTGTGCTTGGGCGAGAGTAGTACTAGGATGGGTGACCCCTTGGGAAGTCCTCGTGTTGCACCCCCATTTTCAATTTTTTTTGCTCCGGTTGGGGTTGCCAAGATACGTAATACACCACTTTTCTATTACCGAATACCACGGTACCTTGGGCAAGACAACCTCGCTTCATTTAGAGGCTGGCCCTGCAAACCGAGGGCGTGGGGCTTGTGACCAGGTCTCCGTCGCTCCGGTGCCCATAACTTTTGATCTGTAAGGAGTTACGAGGTGCACAGAATATACCGTTGAAAAGCTCTCTGAGAGCTCTACGATGGGGGCAGCAAGCCTACTTGGCTGCGCCCATTTTTGGAGCCCAAAATACATTGCTTTCATTAGTTTTGGGCCACTTTTCTTCTTTTGCTCTGTTTTTTCGTCCCGTATCGTACGTCGTGAGCTGTTAAAAGGACGACAACCTAACTCGCGGGATATTACAAGGCCCTACAATGCGTCGATATCATGTCTTACGAGGATACTGTGTTATTGAAGCGGATGGGTTGTCGTTAAGCCCATTGGGCCTTTTGAATGGCCCATCTCTCTGGGCTGGAACTGTGAACCGTCAAAACATAAAGGATTTGTGCCCTCAACATGACGGGTGCAATCATACCGGCTCTAATGCACCGGATCCCGTTAGAACTTAGAAGTTAAGCGTGCTTGGGCGAGAGTAGTACTAGGATTGGTGACCCCTTGGGAAGTCCTCTTGTTGCACCACCCTTTTCAATTTTTTTTGCCCCGTTTAGGGTTGCCAAGATACTTTATCCACCACATTTCTATTACCGAATCCCACGGCACCTTGGGCAAGACAACTTCGCTTCACGTTAGAGGCTGGGCTCGCAAACCGAGGGCGTGGGGCTTGTGACCACGTCTTTGTCATTTCGACGCCCATAACTTTTGATCCGTAAGGAGTTACGCTGCGCATGGTATACCGTTGGAAAGCTCTCCGAGCGCTCTACGACAGGCAGCAAGCCTGCTCGGCTGAGACCATTTTTGGATCCCAAAATCAAACATTTTCATCAGTTTCGGGCCACTTTTATTCTTTTGCTCTATTTTTTTATCCCGGATCGTACGTCGTGAGCTGTTAAAAGGACAACGACCTAACTCGTGGGATATTATCGAGCCTTCCAAAGCGTCAATATCACGTCTTACGAGGATGCTACGTGGTTGAACAAGAAGGGTTGTAGTTTAGGCCATTGGGCCTTTTGAATAGGCCATCTCTCTGGGCTGGGACTCTGAACCATCAACACATAAAGGATTTGTGCCCTCAACATGACGGGTGCAATCATACTAGGACTAATGCACCGGATCCCATCAAAACTCCGAAGTTAAGCGTGCTTGGGCGAGAGTAGTACTAGGACAGGTGACCCCCTGGGAAGTCCTCGTGTTGCACCCCCCTTTTCAATTTTTTTTGCCCTGGTTAGGGTTCCCAAGATTCTTTATCCACCATATTTGTAATACAGAATACCACGGCACCTTGGGCAAGACTACTTCAATTCACAGAGGCTGAGCCTGCAAACCGAGGGCGTGGGGCTTGTGACTAGGTCTCTATCGCTCCGGTGCCCATAACTTTTGATCCGTAAGGAGTTACGCGACGCACTGCATAACGTTGGAAAGCTCTCCGAGAGCTCTACAACATGGGCATTAAGGCTGCTCAGTTTCTCCCCTTTTTGGATCCTAAAATCGTACATTTTCATCAGTTTTGGGCAACTTTTATTCTTTGGCTCTATTTTTCAGTCCCGGATCGTACGTCGTGAGCTGTTAAAAGGATGACAACCTAACTCACCGGACATTACAGGGCCCTACAACACGTTGATATCACGTCTTATGAGGATGCAGCGTTGTAGAAGCGGATGGGTTGTCGTTAAGCCTATTAGGCCTTTTGAATGGGCCATCTCTCTAGGCTAGGACTGTGAACGGTCAACACATAAAGGATTTGTGCCCACAACATGACAGGTACGATCATACCGGCACAAATGCACCAGATCCCATCAGAACTCCGAAGTTAAGCGTGCTTGGGTGATAGTAGTACTAGGATGGGTGACCCCTGGGAAGTCCTCGTGTTGCACCCCCTCTTTTCAATTATTTTTGCCCTGGTTAGGGTTGCCATGATATTTTATCCACCACATTTCTATTACCGAATCCCACGGCACCTTGGGTAAGACAACTTCGCTTCACGTAAAGGCTGGGCCCGTAAACCGAGGGCGTGGGGCTTGTGACTCGGTCTTCGTCATTCTGGTGCCCATAACTTTTGATCCGTAAGAAGTTATGCGGCGCAAAGCATACCGTTGGAAAGCTCTCTGAGAGCTCTACGACGGGGGCAACCAGCCTACTTGGCTGCACCTATTTTTGGAGTCCAAAATCTAACGTTTTCATCTATTTCAGGCCACTTTTCTTCTTTTGTTCTCTTTTTCCATCCCGGATCGTATGTCATGAGTTGTTAAAAGGACGACAACGTAACTCGCTGGGCATTAGAGTGCCCTACAATGTATAGCTAGTCTTAAGGAAGGGAAAAGGAAGCCCTTCATTGTTTATCTACACGCCCGCTTACCGAATAGGTCTCTTTTGGCGAATCAAGTGGGTGGGAATGCTCCCCCTATGTCAATTGTTGTAAGGTAACTAAGGAGTGAGGGTTTACAATAAATAGCTTGATTTCAGTAGTGCCTTACCTTGCAGCTCTATCTATCGTCTATGCTTTTGATATATAAATGATTTTTTAGTGCTCTCATGCTTGCTTTCTCCATGCCACGGCGCGATATTGATGATCAGTTAATCATGCGATATGGACTCAGCCGTTAACGGCTTTATCATGCTCTCTATATGTGTTAATCTGTTAAATCATGCACCCCCACTTCTACAGCAGCATATAATCTCGGGCCCTTGATGCCAGCAGCTCAATCTGTTTTGCAGTATGGACGGCGCAAGAACAAGAATCCGCCGCTTTGTTGTTGTTGCAACGGTGGCAGTGCTATTGCATCTACTCTTTCTCGCCCTCTTGCCCGCTCCCTCAGGGCCAGGGCATCCTTCCACTCTAAGGTTGACTAATGGCCAACAAAATGGTACTCCTAACTTTGCTCTTTTAGGTAAAAGAAGACTCGTTCCACCTTCTATGCCAAGTCGGAGACATAATCTGAATAGTGCTCCTTACTTTGATTTTATGAGTCAAAAAAGGCTTGTTCTGTCTAGCCCGAATCCGCTCCATAACAAGTAGTGTAGTGAAGTCCTTGTGAAGCATCTCCGATCAGGGCATCTACTCGCTATTGGAAAGGCAATCTCTACTTCCTCTCTGCTTCAGTTGGTCAAGCTCATCACACTCAACTGTCTTCTTCTTCCTCAGCCACTCTGCATACCTGGCATTTTCGTCTTGCTCATGAAAGCTTTACAAGCATTAAGAGTCTAGTGTCTACAGGGTCCTTGAAAGTCGATTGTAATAATGCTTCACCCAGTCATATTTGTCCTGGTTGTCAACTAGGGAAGCACACCAAACTACCATTTTCTCCATGCAATAAAAGAGTTGACCATTTTTTTGAATTTCTCTATGCTGATGTCTGGGGTCCTGCACCTTCTTCTTCTTTATCTGGTTCACGTTATGTTGTTTTGATTGTTACAAGTTCTTTTTTCTTCATGCCAAATCTGAAGTTTTTGATCTTTTTTTAACCTTTCACTTATAACCAAGCATTTTGAGAAACCTATAACATTTTTCAGAAGTTACCCTTTCCGAAAATATCTATATTAAAATGATTTATGTTACCTGTACTTAACAGGCAGTAACGACCATACATTTTGCCGGTAGGCTGACTTAAGTAACCCCTAGAGAGTTCAGACTAATTTCTAAGGCTGTGGCCTGGCGGGTAGGTACTCGAGCAATCTAGAGGTTTGCATACCATAGGCAAGTTGAGCTTGATCGGTTGTAATAAGATATCAAAGTTGCAGACAACGTAGAGATGTCTTGGAAGATAATAATCTCATTTCTTCTTCTTCACTCAAACTGCCCTGCTTAAATCATTTAATGTGATCAAACCTCTTTTTTCCATGACTACAACGAAGGCGGTACCGAAGGGATACATCAACTCCATTTTAGATCTTTTCCTATCCTTACCAAACATCTGAACTTCACCATCCTTGGCTTTGGCTATAGAAGAAAATGGGATATCAATCCACTATGAATAATAAATAAGAGGCATTTCTTATCTTAAGATATTTCTAGTTGGATGAAAACTCCAACTAGATTAGTCAGAACTTCTCTGTCTTGCCTCCTGGACCTATCTATCCTCTTCTTTTTAAGAGATAGGGGCTACATTTTCTATTCCCACCGCTTGCTTTTGTGTAAATAAAAAAAATGTCAAAGCTTGACAACTAAACTTGTCCTAGTTTGCTACGTAATGCATCTAAGCTTGATAACATATCTCACAAAGAGGTGCTTTCGGTCGATCAAGTATAAGTATATTATAGCTTCTGTTTGATAACTGTCCTTTATACAATGCATCTATAATTGGATTTATCATAGGCGGCACTCCTACTTCTACTGGATCTCAAACCGTTGGGAAAGAAGAAATAAGGAAAATCATTTATTCACCTACAAACTTGTATCTCCTATGACTGGAACAGAAGTCCCAGACACAACAACTTCCATCAAGCCATCTTCTACTCAATGAATTAAGCTTTCTATCAATGGATGGCAGGGAACTTCCAAGAGATGGAATAAGACTGTTTTTCTCAACTAGATGGCCTAAAGTAAGCTAGCTCGAGATATACTTTCAAGTATTGGAAACAAGGCAAGGGAATAGCACTTTAAATCAAATATGCAAAAATATTCAATATTCATTACTGGAAATAAGGAAACTCGCCTACGCCTTTACCTTATCGAAATAGAGGGGATTCAAATTCTATAGCACCGTTTTCTTCCCTCAAACCTGAAAGGGATTGTGAACAAGAAAAGAAGTTAGACCTTTTCTGTGGGCTTTCGAACTCTTCTTCCTACTACTCTTTCACAAGATAGCTTCTAGAAAGAGAGACTGGCTCTTTTCGTGACTCCGTTACGATTGAATCTAATATTCTTGTTCGAGAATCCGCAGCACATGAATATGAGTAAAAAGAACTGATTTACCAAGGTCTTATAGAAGGAGCTTTGTTAGTCAAAAAGACAGGCTTTCCATGACCACGAGGTCATGGAGAAGTGTGCATCTTTATGTTGGGTGTTCTTCTGTCGTGCGACCCAACGACTTATGTGTGACCTGTGGCCTATGCCTCCTATTTGTTCAGGGCGGGCGGCATGAACTCTGATTCAATCCATGTATTCAATCTTGCAGATGAGATGCTCAATTGACTCCTTAACCTTGATAGAAAGATGGCTTATTCAATAATTTGTGCATAAGGGTAAGGAACTTTAGATGAACTAATGTGAATGGGTGTAAGCCTCACTACTCGAAAATACCCAGTGCTGACCATACTGAGAGACACGAAAGCGCAGGTAACGCTAGTTGGTGAAGTGGCGTTAAGCAACCCTAGCGGTATGGAAAGAGAGGTCGTGATGATATCATCTACGTCCGTACCGCTCCTCGTGGAGTAGATCTCGTATCCAACCAAGTCTTTGACCAGGGAACGGGGGAATTCTTACTACCGCTGGCAGGCCAGCCAGGCCGTGAGAAGAGGTGCATCTATCGTTAACTCTAAAGCTAGTTAAGAAATCACTCTTCGAATACGAAACAAGAATGAGCGAAAGCTAACTATCGTCTTCAACCTGGTAAAGGCCTCCCATTAAGATGGAATACCAGAAAGCCTTACCTTAGGTTAAGAATACGAATCACATTTCCTTTATGTCAATAGCTTCTAAATCTATTAAACAACCATTTTCTTTCTCAATGCGAAGAATAGCATAGTCCCGTACCCAACAAGCAAGGGATGAGTTCCTACTGTCTGAGGAAAATGTGAAGAATTGCCATTTTATGAGCTTGTAAGGCCCGAATAAAGGGGAAAATAGGGCTATAAGTAGGCCGTTCGCTATTGCTATAAGTGTTGCTCGCCTTTCTATGGCTTGGCTTTGCTATCACTCCTATGTAGCAGTCGACCTAAAAAGTCCCATGGGAGAAAAGCTCGGCATTCCTAGGAAAGCCCTTGCTTAAGAGGAAAGACTGATTGTTACATGAGAAAGTACGTACTGTTAGAACGAAAGGGGGAACAAACAAGCATTCATCTCTACCTCTCCATGCGACTACTACTAAGTGGATATTCTTTTTGGAAGAAAGACCACGACCGGACCTAGTCCTCCCTCAATAGGGTCTCTCATTTCTTTTCTAAGTTATGTCACATGTTTGTGGAAGGCTCTCTCGCCTACTCTACTAAACTAATAAGATTGAATTTTAAAAAGAATACGCACCTGGGATCAAATACATCTTCAATCCTTGAATGCCAGTTTTGCCTTTTTTTCAGTCTATCGATGAGAGAACAAGTCGAAGTGGGAAAGGTCATTTCCTTTATTAACCCATAACGAATGGTTCCGGTGAAGAGGTCTCGTAGCTAGAAGTCAATCAATCCACCGGTTCATTTTATGATTGATTAGAAAGACCAACCCCTGCCATAGTGAGAAAAAGATGGTTAGATGCCAATTGAAATAGGGGTAGTTTTATCCATGATGACCGGGTAGCTCTCTTTGCCCTTTTGATCTATTTCCTAAACTAAAGGAGGATCTAGTTGTGGATGATGTCCCAGCTAGAGAGTCAACCTTTGAATATTAATGCCTGCCCTATTGGAGATTCCAACTATAACTATTATGCATTTTCTTTTTATGCGATAGGTATGTGACCTTGGGAATTAGGTTTGGGAGTTGCTTTAGCCATTTAAGCTGGTTCCAAGTGTCAGTAATAGAAAAAGATTGGGAAAAACCATGGAGGTTGACAAACCTTTGCTGTTGGGAAAGCCTATCATCGAGAAGAAAAAAGAAAATAGGACAATAGCTAACTAAACCTCTAGGCTCTTTTTATGTAAATATCCTTTTCTTAAAGGGACATTTCTGCACTCATTTGAGATCATAGAGGTCGGGCTTCAGTCGAACCACCTTCAAAGGTCCTACTTTTGACCCATTCAAGCCATGAAAGTGACCTTTTGGATTAGAAAACATGGCCTCTAAGACCAAAACTTGAGTTGATCGAAGAGCTGCTAACAAAAGGGCAAAGGCAAGATTGACAATAAAATAGCTGTGGACGGATGGAAAGACCGGAAGAAAAGATCCATTTTTTGTTGAAAAGACAGAGATGAATATGGACAGAGCACATACCTTAAATCGATGGATTAAACCTATTATTGTAGAGTTTCAAGGGGAAGTATTGAATTAAAGTCATTCATGTGTACTGATTTCCTTATGGTTGACTTAACAATTGGAATATAGGTTTCACCGTACAACTAATTCATTATATGAAAATTGCAGTCTATAAGTTTATAGCAAAGCTTAGCTAGAGGGAAAGTCTAACATACACAGTATGTAGGGCTTATACACACCTTTAGTAGTTTCCTCCAAATCCCCTATTCTGCCTACCGACCAAGACTTCTCTTTCTAGCCCTTTTACGCTTACCATGATATGCATTCCTTTTATTGCTTGTTGTACTCCTTCTACCATATTCTTTTGTCTTTTTACCTTAGTCTCGGATCGACTATAAGTCTTCTTTGCTATAACTTGAATCCACGTGATTTATCTATATTATTAAAAGTGCCGAATCCCTACTTCTTGTTGCTAAAAAAAGGGAAAAAACTACTTATTGGACTGTGACCGACACCTAAGAAGACTAATTAGAGATTTGCTAAGCGAACTAGCTTGGAAGCACTTCTTCTAGCTTAATCTTAGTCTTTTACATTAATGTTGCAGCTTGACTTATATGCTCCTATTCCCTTGCTTTATTATACGGATTATAACAGATGAAGCGAAGGACATTGATTATCTATAATGAATATTCGACATCGATGGATAGGCCTTCTATTACACCATCTCTTAGCCTTTCTCCCCTTCTATTGCCAGTAAGAAAGGGGATAAGGACTTCCATAAACTAAATAAAGAATGGAATCTCCTCCGATTGCTGCTTGCGGGTACGAAGCCTTCGACCGTGAGATGAGAGGCTCTTGTGGCTTCCTTAGGGCCATGTGAAGCTTAGTTTGCTTTAGCAGCCATGTGATGATTCAAGCTCATGGAAGGTGTAGGAGTTGGGCGAAGCGGTAGCGAAGCTTAGGTGGTAATGCAAGTGTGCAATGAGCGTAGTAGCCTTCTCGAGCATGCTCTTTATACAAAGAATCGAAGATCTAGTGAGAGCCGGAATGGAATATCGTATGTAGTATAGAATCCGATCTTAAGCTATTTGGAACAAGTGAGGAATGAGTTATCACAAGCTCCGCTTAAGCGCTCGACATGCAGTTAGCTTAAAAAATGTTCATCATGTGGCCGAGCGAAGCGTACCTTTGTGAAACAGCCTAGCCTCACTTTAGATAGGAACATAATGGATGACTTATAACTGAAAGTATGTTCTCCGAATTGATATATTGTATGACGTAATAGAGATCTTGATCTAGATCCGGTGGTTCATAGAATTCGGGACCTAACGATGTTCGGTTCGTCACATGAACTGAATGGGAGCGTCTTCATTCCTATCCCTATTGGGCAATCACCTTCAAACCTTGCCTCTCCCTTTTCGGGGAACGGTTGCAATCAAAAGCAAGTGATTGAATGAGTAGGGGCCCCGAAAGCACATGCATGATAAACAGGTATTTCATGAGACGGTCTAAAAAAGGGTCCGGTCCAAAAAGATAACTCTCAACAAAAAAAACGAAGCTGGAACTAATCAAGATCAATAGGAAAAGGAATAAGCGTGGAATCTATTGACAAACCATGACGATCTATATGGAAGGGCAGTTTTGTTGATGCATTCCTCATGAGAAAGTGTTTTTTTGAATTCTCCAACTCCGGGTGAGTTTGAGGGCTCCGACGCCTTTTTTGAATACTTTTTGTTTCGCCCTTATCTCTAAAGGGCGAGGGTGTCAGCTTTGTATAGTAGGGGTACGCCACCGACGAATAATAGGTACCCCCACCCCAGGTAAAGTTAGTGAGTTGGGTAATAGGTGGCCATTTTGCGCGGTTCGGGGGGACTTGAGGCAACCGTTGGCGCCTGACAGCGTCTTGACCCCCATCCAATTTTTAGGCCAATTCCCCCTTCGTACTACTAAAAATTGAGATTCTTGTTGAATCCGAGTTTGTTGCTCCAACAATTACAAAACTCATACCTATTTTGTTAAGTACTTCAGGTGCTTTTGTTGCGTATAATATAAATCTAGTAGCGGATCAATTCTAACGAGTCTTTCAAACTAGTACTTTTTGTAATCGACTCTATAGCTTCGTCAATAAATGTTGGTTTTTCAATCAAGTTTTGAATGACTTTCTAGTTAGATCGTTCTTGCATTTCGGATATGAAGTCTCATTTGAAGCTTTAGACAATTGTGCTATTGAGATATTGGGCCCTTATGGTATCTCGTACACATTCTGACGATTGGCTGAGCGAATAAGTCAACTTCAAAGTGGATTTGTTGTGCAAAGAGTGCATTATGACCCATGGCCGCCAGTGGGGGTGTCTCATCCGTTGTGGGTAAACGGGAAACCCAACTTTACAAACCTGAGGAAAAGCTGCATAGTAGTAGTAGGAGTTTTAAGACCGGAGCTTTTTGTAGTGCTAGCAGGAATGCAAGTGAATGAATCCCATCCCCCAGCGAGTGAAGTACTTACGCCCCTTTAGAGATAGGGGCGAGCCAAAGAGCTTGTTCTTCCATTTTTATATCTTGAGATTCGTAAGATCATAATAGAGTCACTTTACTTTCTATTATATTAGTCAAGCGCAAACGCGTCCCTATCTCTAATAATAAGGAAATTTGAAGCTCTTGCTTGCTGCTTGCTGTCTACTTCGTGAGCCTTCACTGCCCCCTTCTGTAACTTCCCTTCTTTCGTCCGTCCACAAGGCTATAAAAAGAGAGAAATGGGTGGCTATCTAGCGGGACTCATTTTGGTTGTATGCCATGAGGTCCCTACGGACAATGGGACAAGTGAATCATCGCTTTTGTGCGCAGACAACCCTCTACCATCTATCCTATTGTATTCCATCATCTTATAGAAAAGGGTAAGGATCCAAGCTAGTTCCGCCATTAGCGAGGAATATTTTTTTGATTAGTAAAGGAATGAAGCAAACCGGAAAGAAGATGGATTTGTGAATCCATCTGTGAGGAAGACAAAAGCAAGAACAGTAAGAGCTCCATAACCGAATTGTCTTCCTATAACTGAGAAGAAAGCGCTCTTACCTCTCCTTCTTACCGAAACCTTTATTTCATCAATCCCTTTCCATTCTATATCAATAGGGAACTTCTACCTCTCATTCATCTAGTTGTGATAGCTATCGCCCAACAAAGCCCCTCCTTTATAAATGAGGGGAACTACCTTCGCTACCGTTATCTCCAAGCCAGCCATAATAGAATAGATAGGCCAAGCTTCTCTCTTTATTATTTGGCTTGAGTGGCTTAACGCTCCTTCCTCATGCAAGAAGAATAGACAGATAGACTGAGAACAGAGGGAGAGATAGCATTCATTCTTTACTTACCATAGGAAGGAACGAAAGCTTACCAAGGCCAATACCTACTCCTCCTCCTAGTACAGCTACTATAGCTATGACCGACCGGTAAACAAGATCTATGAAGTTTTATCGGTCGACTTTTTTCGTCTCTGTCTATTCCGTTTAGGGAATAGGCTTATGTAGGATAAGGCAGACCTTTTTGAATATCAGTAAGCACTCTATCAAGGGAATGACTGGAAGTACTTCAACTCATATGAGTTCAGGTCTTTCTTCACGTCTTGAAGGTGTAAAATCAATAGCAGCTTATTCTGCTACAATGGGTTCAGCCTTTTTAGCCTTTTGTAATAGTTGTTTTCCTTAGTTCCAAAATCCTGCTTAAAAACTGACGGACACAGTTATTCAGTTTACTAAAAAAAGAACTATCTGAAAGTGGAATGAACGGGAGGCTCCAAATAGTACGATTCCCTTTTTTCAATAGTAGTTCTCCCTCCCCTTCATCTGATCCTTTCAATGTAGCTCATTCCCACGTCAATTGCCAATTCTTGGTCATTGAGATTCATGGGCGATTCGGATCTTTATTTAGGTTTGGAACCCTATCTTTTTTCCCCTTTCAAACAAATTGAAATTCTTGAATTTTTTCTATTTGGAATCGTGTTAGGTCTAATTCCTATTATTGGCTGGATTATTCGTAACTGCATATTTACAATACATATGCAGTGATCAGTTGGACCTTTGATTAATTAACATCTCTTTTTTATTTACTTTCTCGTTTCTTTAATCCGCAGGAGGTCAAATTAAGGTTGCTCTCCAAGTTAGTGAAGTTGTTTCATTGTAATTAGACCTAACAAGAACGGAATCACGCTCTGTAGGATTTGAACCTACGACATCGGGTTTTGGAGACCCACGTTCTACCGAACTGAACTAAGAGCGCTTTCTTATCATAGTAGATACGACTATAAAGAAAAATGATTCTTTTTCTACCTCCAATACACCTTGCATGCATATAGTCTCATAAAGTAAAAATATGTATGTCCAATTTGAATCGATCTCAATGGATCATTTCTTACTGCCTAGAGGAGAAGAATAGGTAGGGATAACAGGATTGGAACTCGTGACATTTTTTACCCCAAAAAAAGGCGCTACCAAGCTGCGCTACATCCCTTTCAATTGGTCTACAGTGTCATTGTAGAGAATCCCTACCCTATTTTCCTTCACATCGTTATTTCCTCCATCGATATCAAATTTTTATTGCCATTTTTTCTTTTTTTCTTTTTTTGTGTTTATTGATTTATATACTCATCATCATCCCGCCACTCCTACCAACTCTTACTTATGAGCAAAAAAGGTTATAAATAATCAGCCCTTTGAATAAATGAGTCTTTCCCGATAGAAAGATTTGCCATGCGACAGATATCCCAATTTTGTGTATCCAGTTAAACAAGCCCTGTCCGCCAGCTTCTACCCAGACAAAAAAGATGAGTGCCTAGCGCGAAAGCTTGCTTTACTAAGAAACTAATAGTTGACAAGAAGTAAGTGTCGCGAAAGCCGTTGCACTAATGCGCATCCATTTTCTTGTTCGTTAGCACATTCGTTTTCCCTAAGGGGCGGAGCTTGAAGAAGCGAAGTGAGCCTAGAGTAGTAGCCTAATACATTTTTTCAGGCCCCATTGATATGTTATTAGTCAAACGCTAGCGCCCCTATAGAGTAAGGGTGTATTCTACTATCAATGAAAGCGAAAGAAAGACAAAAAAACCAGTGCCTTTCGTATAGATCAAGACTTGTAGCTTGATTCTTTACTCATTCCATACTGGGAAGAATTGTAGGAAATCGTTCTATTATAAGACTTCTTCCTATTTGTTTCTCAATGATATCCGACGATCAAGACAATTCCCGTGAAACTCTTTCATTTCATAGAAGTTCATTCTTATTCTTACGAAGCAAATAACATTTCTTATTGATTTGTCCCCTAGACTGGACCTATTCTGATTCTTAATTATCCGTCGCTACACTGTTCCCAAGGACTAGAAAAATTGAAATAGCAAAATTCTTGGGTCAACTCAATGGGTTCAGAAACCACACGTTTCTCTGGATCATCATAGCGTACTTCTACATATCCACTCAGAGGAAGGTCTTTTCGTAATGGATGACCCTCGAAACCATATTATGTTGATATACGGTGTAGATCCAGATGATTGATGGAAGAAACACCAAACATATCCCACATTTCTCGATCCTACTAGCCGACTGATAGAAATGGACTGACTACCGGAGATATTCGTGTTACTTCATCTACACTGGTTTGTACACGAATGAATGAGATGTTCGATAATGTACTTTCTAATGCGTGAGGAATGCGAAGGTTTTTAGAGAAATAGCATGACAAACTAAGGGGAGGTCTACGACTGAAGGGAGATCGACTGAGTTGGAGAGCCAATCACCTATTTTCAGTATACTTTCTCACTGGCTGGTCCGACCGCAGAGAGACTTCAAATGCCTCTTCATCTCGAGATAAGCCATTTCTATCGAAACCAATGCAATCTTCTCTTTCGACTTCCTTTGCCCCAAAGCCTTTGACCTCTACACATCCAAGTGACTAACAAGGACTAGTGGCGTGGGATAAAAGCCATTTTATTTTCTTCTTCTTTAGCACCTGAACTCCTGAGCTTGCTTGAAGCCCGATCATCACTTCCACCAAAGAGAGTATTTTTGAATAGTCAAGATCTTAAACTAATGCTAGGATTCAAAACCGTGACTTGACTTATTCCGTGTAGCAGTACTTTCTTTAAGTCATTTCCATGATTCTACTTGTGAGCACAACTACAAGCATCAAAGAGAGAAGCAAAAGCGTAGAAGCAAGGAATTCTTTCTTTGCATCCTTCAAATCCTACTCCTATTCCTTTCTTACTCGATGCTTTGAATAGCGTAGTAAAGTACCCAAGCACGGTATGAGACTTTTCTTTCTTCTTTCACATAGTGACATGACTCCAATTTCTCCTTCTATTATGAGAAAGAGTTGGTCATCTTCCTTAGAGTTGTTTTCATTTTTCACTTCCTTTCCAATCTCGAAAATTGCCGGTTGGTTTTTTTCCAACCAAGAAGGGAATGGGAGAAAGATGCAAAAACTCTGTTAGTCATCCTTTTTTTAATATGAGTCAAAAAATGGATCTAATAAAGTTTTCAGTCTTTTCTAATTATTTATGTATTCAGCAAGATTTCCAATTTCAATATTCGTTTTAGTTTCAATGTCTAATTCAGAAATCGCTATATACTGAGCAAAATAATGGAAATCTTCCTGCTTCCAATCTAAAAGAAACGAATATTTTGTCAAGGAAGTCAGTCTAAGCCCTAAGCCAAGATCTATTTATTGCCAGTCAACTCTCTTTAGAGAAGTATCAAGCACTTAACCACTTATTTAGGAAAAGAGAAAATAGGTGGCACTTGTACATAGAATAAAAAGAAAACTTGAAGTTCAATTAGAGTTCTCTGTTAGGGTGACATGATAGCTAGATTAATAGCCTTTTGTAAATTCTTTAATTTAGAAAGTAGGCATTTAGCCTCTGAGTCAGCTTGCTTTTTTCCTTGTGGCTTGGATCGAAGGAGAGTGAATAAAGTTTCATTTCTCTCTATGGAAGCATCAAGAACAAGCAAAGATGCCACTGATTAAGAGTTGGAGATTGTGCTTCATATTCTTTATGTATGTATTATCCATTAATTTGGATTTCAAACAAGCCTTAGGTTGAATCTCGACATGGACGTGTAGGGATTCTAGGACAGTTTCAAACAGCTTCTTAGGGCTAGTTACTATCGTATCCAAATTCGCCTTAGCTAGCCAAGCTAGTTCAATTCATCCCTTTCTTGCTGGAGGTTATTCAGTTAGTACCTTCCCACTACTCGAATCCCTTTTAATTAAACCCGATCTCAAGGTTCATTCTATAGCTGCCAAGGTTCATTCTACAACTGCCAAGTTTCCACATTTACACGAGGGTGGTCTTCTAGCAACGATCTTCATTCTTTCAGGAATAGTGTCAGTCAATTGGTGTATAGGACATCTCGGTCCAGTTCAGAATTGATCTCAATTATCAATCCCGCGTCCTTGTTAGCTGGGAAAGCCCTTCTATTTGAAGTAGAGAATGATCGATCGAAGACTGAGAAAGAGAATAGACCAAGTTCTTACTCTTATGTTGAGATCAGTGCAAGTCTGTCTATGATTAAGAATCAAGTGCCTTTGAAGGGGCATAAGCACCATCAAGCCTCTCGAGTCAACTACCTTTTTAGCTTTAGAGAATCTAGTGAAAGCAGAACCCGCGCCTTAAGGAAGAGTAGGATCCGTTGGTAAGTAGATTCCCATTCCCTTAAGCCCGGTATTCCTTATTGAAAGCCTTGAACCAAGTGTGGGCTCGATTCCCTTTTTGGGTAAAAGATAGGGCTATTCAAACCAACCTAACCAAGCCACCCAAGAAAAGGAAGTTTAGCTAGTCTAATGCTAGGTGATTCGATTCATCTCTATCAATGACTTAACCACCTTCCCAAATTCAACTTGCCCCAGGTGCCATGGGATTCAGTAATAGAAATGTGGTGGATAAAGAATCTTGGCAACCCTAACCGGGGAAAAAAATTGAAAAGGGGGGGTGCAACACGAGGACTTCCCAAGGGGTCACCCATCTTAGTATTACTCTTGCCCAAGCACGCTTAATTTCGGAGTTCTGATAGGATCTGGTGCATTAGTGCTGGTATGATCACACCCGTCATGTTGAGGGCACAAATCCCTTATGTGTTGACGGTTCACAGTCCCAGTCCAGAGAGATGGCCCATTCAAAAGGCCCAATGGGCTTAACAACAACCCATCCGCTTCAACAACGCAGCATCCTCGCAAGACGTGATATCAAGGCGTTGTAGGGCCCTCTAATGTCCCGCGAGTTAGGTTGTTGTCCTTTTAACAGCTCACGACGTACGATCCAGGATGGAAAAATAGAGCAAAAGAAGAAAAGTGGCCCAAAACTGATGAAAATGTTCAATTTTGTGCTCCAAAAATGGGCACAGCCTAGCTGGCTTGCTGTCCCTGTCGTAGAACTCTTAGAGTGCTTTCTAACGGTATGTTGTGCGCTGCGTAACTCCCTACGGATTAAAAGTTATGGGCACCGAAGCGACGGAGACCTGGTCATAAGCCCTACGCCCTCGGTTTGCGGGCCCAGCCTCTACATGAAGCGAAGTTGTCTTGCCCAAGGTGCCATGGGATTCAGTAATAGAAATGTGGTGGATAAAGTATCTTGGCAACCCTAACCGGGGTAAAAAAAATTGAAAAGGGGGAGTGCAACACATGTACTTCTCAGGGGGTCACCCATCCTAGTACTACTCTCGCCCAAGCATGCTTAACTTTGGAGTTCTGATGGCATCCGGTGCATTAGTGCTGATGATCGCACCCGTCATGTTGTGGGCACAAATCCTTTATGTGTTGACGGTTCAAAGTCCTAGCCTAGAAAGATCGCCCATTCAAAAGGCCCAATGCGCTTAACGACAACCTATCCACTTCAACAACGTAGAATCCTTGCAAGACGTGACATCGATGAGTTGTAGGGCCCTCTAGTGTCCCACGAGTTAGGTTGTCATCCTTTTAATGGCTCACGACGTACGATCCGGGATGGAGAAATAGAGCAAAAGAAGAAAAGTGGCTGGAAATTGATGAAAAAATGTTCGATTTTGGGCTCAAAAATCGAGCGCAGCCGACGAGCTAACTGCACTCGTCGTAGAGCTCTCGGAGAGCTTTCCAATGGTATGCTGTGCGTTGCATAATTCCATACGTATCAAAAGTTATGGGCACCGGAGCGATGGACACCTGGTCACTAGCCCTACGCCCTCGGTTAGCGAGCCCAACCTCCACGTTAAGCGAAGTTGTCTTGCCCAAGGTTCCGTGGGATTCGGTAATAGAAATGTGGTGGATAAAGAATCTTGGCAACCCTAACCGGGGTAAAAAAATTTGAAAAGAAGAGGTGCAACACAAGGACTTCCCAGGGGGTCACCCATCTTAGTACTACTCTCGCCCAAGCACGCTTAACTTCGGAGTTCTGATGGAATCCTGTGCATTAGTGCTGGTATGATCGCACGCATCATGTTGAGGGCACAAATCCTTTATGTGTTGACGGTTCATAGTCCCAGTCCATAGAGATGGCCAATTCCAAAGGCCCAATGGGTTTAACGATAACCCATCCGCTTCAACAACGCATCATCCTCGCAAGACGTGACATTGACGCGTTGTAGGGCCCTCTAATGTCCCACGAACTTTCCAGCTAACATGGCATTTCCTGAAATGTGGTAGTGAGGAGTGAGTATACACAACACGTATACTTAGTGAGGGCGAGACAGATATCAAGGTGGAGAGAAAGAAGATCGTGCAATGCAAATAGGTACAGTTAAGCAATATAATCAATAAGAAAGCTTTCAATATAAACGACAATACAATATACAATTAAAGAAAGCATTAACACAACCATTCAAAGCTATACCACACTTTGAAGGTCACGGTTCACTCATACAAGCAATGTACAAAGCGGTTCGAATCCACAGGCGATACATCAATCTCGAGCTTGATGTTGACAACGATGACAATGAGCGCGCAGCCACCTTATAACATCCACTGGGTGTACTCCAGAAGTACCCCGACACATCTACGACCCAAATCTCCCAGGGCGGCACCCCTAGCGGAAATGGGAATAGGACACGGAGCTAGAGAAACCAATCCTGGCAGCCCGAGACTGCCCGGAGAGGCCTATCACTCACGCGCCTGACACTAATGCAATGCAATATGAGATACAAGCAATAAACGAGCAATAGCACGAAAGTGCAGATTAGTGGCGATAAATGAGATATCAAGCCTTTACAATCAACATTAGCATTCAATTAACTTTTCAAGCATGATTATCATTAACTTCAACAAGAACATCAACTTAGACACGTAATAGCAGTTCAAGCACGAAAACGACAAATATCACTATTCAATCCCCAATTTCCAAAGGAAATTACGAGCAAACGAGCTACAGGATTAGGAAACCGATTTCACTACATTCACTTAGGCACTACAAGACACGTTTCTATGTCACTAAACTTCACTTTCCCAACCGAAGCCTGAAAGTCCACCTACTGCGTTTGAACTACAGCTTTGCTAATCGGTCATTCAATCAACGCCACAACAGCGCCAAAAGTACTTCCATGTCCTCAATAGCAAAACCCCCAACTCAATTCGAGCACGGTCAACTTTTGGTCAAACGGTCCTTTTCCGTTTCTTTGTCTAATTTCCAATTTTAACAAAGGCCGATCCGTTTTTATTGCACATTTTATCTCTCTATCATTAATGGCACCTATCCAAATCAAGAAATCGTAATTCAGATCAAAATCCGAAATTCTAGGGTTTTACTATTCAAAATCACTATTTATTATTCTTCCCCAATTTCAAATACCCAATATCAGTCGTAAAAATCTCTAAATAACTATCAAACACTACTCTACGATCATTATAGAACCTAATTCAAGCAACAAAAGACATTTAAACACAATATATAACAAATCTAAGAAATTGAAACAAAATTCAAATTTCATTTAAAATGCACAAAAGCATAAAAACCCTCACAGAGATTGAAGACTAAGACCCGCAAGAACCCGAGCCACGACCCCCGAGCAATTCCTCGCATGATTGTAGAAGAAAATTGAAGAAAAATTATTATTTTTCTCTCTTGAATACATTCGGCCAAGCAAGGGACAAAATGGGCATTTTTAGATTTGTTTTGTTTTGATTTTTGCCTTGTTTTATTTATAAAAGACGACAAAGGGCATTTTGGTCATTTTGCAAGATCAAGCTTAAGTGAAAATATGGTCAACAAGCTCATGTCGATGGCATTTAATCTATTTCAAGTTAAAACAATGCAATTAAATGAAAAACAACTAAAACTAGTTAAATTAAGCTAAAAATATTTTTTACTAAGTTCGAGGAATATTTCTCTAACTCTCATTTTCGAAATGCTACGATCGAACGGTCAATAAACGATCGATAATCAAATGATGAGAAATAATATAAAACTATAATTTTTGAAAAGTAGAATAGTAGAATAGTAGAATAGTTTAAAATTCACTCTGGCTCGGAGTTATTTTTCTCATTTAATTGAAAACCGAGTAATTTAATGCAAGAAAATAAAACCGATTATTAAAATAATCAAAATAATAAAAATAATCAATATTCATTTAAAAATAATTAATTTAACTATTTCTAGAATATTTTAAACAGTTACGAAATTAATGCTAAGATACGAATGAACAAGTAAACATAAACATGTAATCAAGTACAATTAAACACTAACAATTAAGATGACACTTAATTAAATACAAAAGAATAAATTCAATTACTATAATTAATAGAAATAGGTAATAATCTTTTAATTAATCAATTAAAAATTATTAAATGCTTCCAAAAGAAATATCAAAATAGTGCAAAATGGTTGATTTAACTAATTAAGCATTTAATTAAATGCAGTCAAATGCCATTAAATGCATGCCGGGTTCGGGTTATCACATCCTTCCCCCCTTAAAACAATTGCGTCCTCGCAATTCTTCTTCCGATAGAACTCAACATCATCTGAAATCCAACTCTGACCACTCTTCATTGGTTGCTGAGCAAGACAGTGAATAAGGATGCTCGTAGGAAAACCCGAATAGAAATCCCAACCAAGAATGCCGAGAAAATACCAACTAAAGGCTGAAGCAAAGATACTGTAGATAAAATTAACATCACATATTAATGATAAGAAGAATACCGAATGAATACCCCACATACGATTCTCTAGTAGAAGATCAACTATTATCGCTTGAGAATACCCAAGTAGGAGGCCAACTAAAGGCTCAAATAAAGGTTCCATCCAGAGGTCCAAGGAAGTACCCCGCTGGTCATGAATTTCATAGAATAACTCCCTGTTAGGAGTGTTGAGGAAAGTACTAAGAAAACCCAATCAAATATACTTCAAAAGTTCCAGAGGAGTCTTCCAAATAATAGCCCCATAGGATAACCAATTAGATCCCGAGTATCGTTATCAAATGCTGAGAAGAATGTCAAAGAAAATAGCAGAGAAAATATAATGTGCCCAATAAGACAATCAAGTTGAATAACAAATATAGTTTCCCAGCTAGACGAAAACCCTAAGGAAAAATATCGAGCTGGTGCACAATATTAAAAACCAAACTCCGAAGCCTCTTCACTGTTTGCCAAGTGAGAACTTTGTACATCCTTGCCAAAATGGAAAATACTAGTAGAATGCCCACTAAGAATTCCAAAGAATACTGTAAGTAGTACTATACAACAAGTATAATAGGAATTCCAAATACTAGACCTGCTGAGGAACACTAAAGAAAATACCCGAAACAATGCCAGTAACACACCAATAAAGACCGAGACACATATGCCATAGATAATACCGTGCAGTAAGTCCGATTGAAACCCCAATAGCCAAGTCTACCAAGAAGTGCCAACAGAAGTTCCAAAGAATACCCAATAGGAAAATCAAAGAATGCTCCAGAGAACAACCAAATAGAACCCCAAAAGAAAGCTACTCTTTCACAACTTTTAAGCACAGAGGAGGACCTTAGAGATTTGCCAATAACCGAGCTCCAAAAGCAACCACCAACTCCCAAATCAAGGCTACTCAAATACTGCTCATTCCCGTCAATCCACATAACTTGGAGGGCCTGCTACTAACCACTTCTCTTCAGGGGTGTAAGAAGTCTTTTTTACCATTTCAACAGGACATGTATGAATGCCAAGATATCACATTTATACATATATGCCTTACTCTATTATGCAAGCAAGTTTGTAAAACAGTTTATAAAACAATTTATTCAACAAAGTTACTCAAGCACGACAATCAAGTCAAGCACAACATAATCAATTCAAATCACGTCACAACCAATTCAAGGCATTCCAATACACACATTACAAGCAATACTTTAAGCAAATAACAATTCACGAGGTCGATTCGATTCACAATGTCAATTCAATAGGTCAATTCAATGCACAATTAGATACTTCACTTCACTTAGCACACATTTAGCACATAATACATAAATATTTCACATAGGTGCATACATTCAAGTCAAGACACACAATCTCACATAGAAGCATACACTTTTAAGACACACTTAACAAGCACACATTCAAGGATCACTACCCACCAGACCGAGGACCCTGTCCCGGCTTATGAGCTAAACAAGCTTTGATACCACCTGTAACACCCCGATCCCTCTCGAGACTGGGAGTTCTATCAATCAATCTATTCGCAACCCAATTCCAAACCCGGGCAAAATTTTTAGGGAAAGACGGAAGGAGTCTCCCCTGTTTCTAGGCAAAATGCAAAACCTGTAATAGCATATAAGTGGACTAGCACCGTGTCCAATCATTCAACCACCTCAAGGCCATCCGAGCCTTGGTTCTCAACAAGCGAACACAAGTAAATGTACATTTCCAGTTTAAAAGCTAACCTATCTCTTCTCATCTTTGACAAGTACATTCATGCTTGACAATTAAACCATACTAACCTATTGCATAAAAAAGACTATCATACCGTTCTATTAAACCTAGGTAAGTTAATTACATAACTTTTAACACTAAATACATTCAATACATGAAAACATACATCTTTGCATCTTTCTACAACTCAGCCACATAACACGCAAGACAACTCTTCAAGCACGATCTTTCGCGTAACCACGATCTTACTAGCTAACATGGTATTTCCTAAAATGTGGTGGTGAGAAGTGAGTATACACAACACGTATACTCAGTGAGGGTGATACAGATATCGAGGTGGAGAGAACGAAGATCGTGCAATGCAAATAGGTAAAGTTAAGCAATATAATCAATAAGAAAGCTTTCAATATAAATGACAATACAATAAACAATTAAAAAAAGCATTAACACAACCATTCAAAGCTATACCACACTTTGAAGGTCACGGTTCACTCATACAAGCATGTACCAAGCGATTCGAATCCACAAGCAATACATCAGTCTCGTGCTTGATGTTGACAACGATGACAATAAGCGCGCAACCACTTTATAACATCCACTGGGTGTACTCCGAAAGTACCCCGACACAACTACGACCCAAATCTCCCAAGGCGGCACCCCTAGCGGAAATGGGAATAGGACACGGAGCTAGAGCAACCAACCCTGGCAGCCCGAGACTACCCAGAGAGACCCATCACTCACGCGCTTGACACTAATGCAATGCAATACGAGATACAAGCAATAAACGAGCAATAGCACGAAAGTGCAAATTAGTGGCGATAAATGAGATATCAAGCATTTACAATCAACATTAGCATTCAATTAACTTTTCAAGCATGATTATCATTAACTTCAACAAGAACATCAACTAGACACATAATAGCAGTTCAAGCACGAAAACGTCAAATATCACTATTCAATCCCAAACTTCCAAAGGCAATTACGAGCAAATGAGCTACAGGATTAGGAAACCGATTTCACTAAATTCACTTAGGCACTACAAGGCATGTTTCTATGTCACTAAACTTCATTTTCCCAATCGAAGCCCGAAAGTCCACCTATTGCATTTGAACTACAGCTATGCTAACCGATCATTCAATCAATGCCACAATAGTGCCAAAAGTGCCTCCATGCCCTCAATAGCAAAACCCCCAACTCAATTCGAGCACGGTCAACTTTTGGTCAAACGTTCCCTTTCCGTTTCTTTGTGTAATTTCCAATTTTAACAAAATAGGCTCTTGCGATTTCTCGCAAGACATGATATCGATGCGTTGTAGGGCCCTCTAATGTGCCACTAGTTAGGTTTTCATCTTTTTAACAGCTCACGACGTACGATTCGAGATGAAAAAATTGACCAAAAGAAGATAAGTGTCTCAAAATTGATGAAAACGTTTGATTTTGGGCTACAAAAATGGGCGCAGCTGAGTTGGCTTACTGCCCTCGTCGTAGAGCTCTCGGAGAGATTTCCAACGGTATGCTGTGCGCTGCATAACTCCTTACCGATCAAAAGTTATGGGCGCTGGAGCAACGGAGATCTGGTCACAAACCCTACGCCCTAGGTTTGCGGGCCCAGCCTCTAGGTGAAGCAAAGTTGTCTTGCCCAAGGTGCCGTGGGATTCGGTAATAAAAATGTGGTGGACAAAGTATCTTGGCAACCTTAACCGGGGTAAAAAAAAAATTAAAAAAGGGGGTGCAACACGAGGACTTCCCAGGGGGTCACCCATCCAAGTACTACTCTCGCCAAGCGCGCTTGACTTCGGAGTTCTAATAGGATACGGTGCATTAGTGGTGGTATGATCGCACCCGTCATGTAGAGGGCACAAATCCATTATGTGTTGACGGTTCATTGTCCCAGCCTAGAGAGATGGCCCTCTCAAAAGGCCCAATGTGCTTAACGACAACCCATCCGCTTCGACAACGCAACATCCTCACAAGACATGATATCGAGGCATTGTAAGGCCCTCTAATGTCTCGCGAGTTAGGTTGTTGTCCTTCTAACAGCTCACGACGTACAATTCGGGATGAAAAAACGGAGCACAAGCAGAAAAGTGGCCTGAAACTGATGAAAATGTTCAATTTTGGGCTCCAAAAATGGGCAAGGCTGAGCAGGCTTGCGGCCCTCGTCGTAGAGCTCTCGGAGAGCTTTTCAACGATATGCTGTGTGCTGTGTAACTCCGTACGAAACAAAAGTTATGGGTACCGGAGCGACAGAGACCTGGTCACATGCCCTACGCCTTCAGTTTGCAAGCCCAACTTCTACGTGAAGCGAAGTTGTCTTGCCCAAGGTACCGTGGGATTCAGTACTAAAAATGTGGTGGATAAATAATTTTGGCAACCCTAACTGGGGCAAAATAAAATGAAAAAGGGGGTGAAACACGAGGACTTCCCAAGGGGTCACCCATCCTAGTACTACTCTCGCCCAAGCACATTTAACTTCAGAGGTCTGATAGGATCCGGTCCATTAATGCTGGTCTGATCGCACCCGTCATGTTGTGGGCACAAATCCTTTATGTGTAGACGGTTCACAGTCCAAGCCCTGAGAGATGGCCCATCCTAGTACTACTCTCGCCCAAGCACGCTAAACTTCGGAGTTCTGATGGGATCCGGTGTATTAGTGCTGGT
This sequence comes from Ehretia macrophylla, assembly GCA_037974665.1. Taxonomy (NCBI): domain Eukaryota; kingdom Viridiplantae; phylum Streptophyta; class Magnoliopsida; order Boraginales; family Ehretiaceae; genus Ehretia; species Ehretia macrophylla. The sequence goes on along the minus strand of CM075764.1, from coordinate 14,922,972 downwards.
ACGATCGCACTCGTCATGTTGTGGGCACAAATCCTTTATGTGTTAACGGTTCACAGTCCCGTCCCAGAGAGATAGCCCATTCAAAAGGCCCAATGGGCTTAACGACAACCCATCCGCTTCAACAGCGCAGCATCCTTGCAAGAAGTGATATCGACACATTGTAAGGCCCTGTAATATCAGGCAAGTTAGGATGTCATCCTTTTAACAGCTCACGAAATACAATCTGGGATGAAAAAACTGAGCAAAAGAAGAAAAGTGCCCTAAAACTGATGAAAACGTACCATTTTGGGCTTTGAAAATAGGCACAGCTGAGGAGGCTCGCTGCCTCCGTCGTAGAGCTCTCAGAGAGCTTTCCAACGGTATACTGTGCGTCGTGTAACTCCTTACGGATTAAAAGTTATGGGCACCGGAGCGACGGAGACCTAGTCACAAGCGCCAAGCCATCGGTTTGTGGGCCCAGCCTCTACGTGAAGCGAAGTTGTCTTGCCCAAGGTGTTGTGGGATTCGGTAATAGAAATGTGGTGGATAAAGTATCTCGGCAACCATAACCGGGGAAAAAAAATTTAAAAGGGGGGGTGCAACACGAGGACTTCCCTGGGGGTTACCCATCCCTGTACTACTCTCGCCCAAGCACGCTTAACTTCGGAGTTATAATGGGATACGGTGCATTAGTGCTGGTATGATCGCACCCATCATGTTGAGGCCACAAATCCTTTATGTGTTGACGGTTCACAGTCCTACCCCAGAGAGATAGCCCATTCAGAAGGCCCAATGGGCTTAACGACAACCTATCCGCTTCAACAACGCAGCATCCTCGCAAGATGTGATATCGACGCGTTGTAGGGCCCTGTAATGTCCCGCGTGTTAGGTTATCATCCTTTTAATAGCTCCCGACGTACGATCCGATACTGAAAATGGAGCAAAAGAAGAAAAGTGGGCCGAAAATGATGAAAACGTTCAATTTTGGGCTCTGAAAACAGGCACAGCCGAGCAAGCTTGCTGCCCCTATCGTAGAGCTCTCGGAGAACTTTCCAACGGTATTCTATGCAGTGCGTAACTCCTTACGGATTAAAAGTTATGGGCAAAGGAGCGACGGAGACCTGGTCACATGCCCCACGCCCTCAGTTTGTGGGCCCAGCCTCTACGTGAAGCGAAGTTGTCTTGCCAAAGGTGCTGTGGGATTCGGTAATAGAAATGTGGTGGATAAAGTATCTTGGCAACCCTAACCGGGGCAAAAAAAATTTAAAAGGGGGGTGCAACACGAGGACTTCACAGGGGGTCACCCATCCTAGTACTACTACCGCCCAAGCACGCTTAACTTCGGAGTTCTGATGGTTTCCGGTGCATTAGTGCTGGTATGATCACACCCGTCATATTGTGGGCACAAATCTTTTATGTGTTGACGGTTCACAGACCCAGCCCAACGAGATAGCCCATTCAAAAGGCCTAATGGGCTTAATGACAACCCTTCCGCTTCAACAACACAGCATCCTCACAAGACGTGATATCGACGCACTATAGGGCCCTCTAATGTCCCGCGAGTTAGGTTGTCATCCTTTTAATAGCTCACGACTTACGATCTGGGATGAAAACATAGAGCAAAAGAAGAAAAGTGGCCCGAAACTGATGAAAACGTTTGATTTTGGGCTCCAAAAATGGGCGCAGCCGAGCAGGCTTTTTACCCGTGTCGTAGAGCTCTCGGAGAGCTTTCCAACGGTATACTGTGCACCACGTAACTCCTTACGGATTAAAAGTTATGGGCACCGGAGCGACGGAGACCTGGTCAAAAGCCCTACGCCCTCAATTTTGCGGGCCCAACCTCTACATGAAGCGAAGTTGTCTTGCCCAAGATGCCATGGGATTTGATAATAAAAATGTGGTGGATAAAGTATCTTGGCAACCCTAACCGGGGTAAAAAAAATTGAAAAGGGGGGTGCAACATGAGGACTTCCCAGGGGGTTATCCATCCTAGTACTATTATCGCCCAAGCTTGCTTAACTTTGGAGTTCTGATGGAATCCGTTGCATTAGTGCTGGTATGATCGTACCCATCATGTTGAGGGTACAAATCCCTTATGTGTTGACGGTTTACACTCCTAGCCCAGAGAGATAGCCCATTAAAAAGGCTCAATGGGCTTAACGACAACCCATCAACTTCAACAACGTAGCATCCTCATAAGACGTGATATCAACGCATTGTACGGCCTTGTAATATCTCGCAAGTTAGGTTGTCGTCCTTTTAACAGCTCACGACGTACGATCTGGGACGGAAAAACAAAGGAAAAGAAGAAACGTAGCCCAAAACTGATGAAATGTTCAATTTTGGGCTCAGAACACAAGCACAGCCGAGCAGGCTTGCTGCACCCATCGTAGAACTCTCGGAGAGCTTTCCAACGGTATGCTGTGCTCCGTGTAATTCCTTACGGATCCAAAGTTATGGGCACCGGAGCGACGGAGAGTTGGTCACAAGCCTCACGCCCTCGGTTTGCAGGCCCAGCCTCTACGTGAAGCGAAGTTGTCTTGCCCAAGGTGCCGTGGGATTCGGTAATAGAAATGTGGTGGATAAAGTATCTTGGCAATCCTAACTGGGGCAAAAAAAATTGAAAATGGGGGGTGCAACACGAGGACTTCCCAAGGGGTCACCCATCCTAGTACTACTCTCGCCCAAGCACGCTTAACTTTGGAGTTCTGATGGGATCCGGTGCATTAGTGCTGGTATGATCGTACCCGTCATGTTGTGGGCACAAATCTTTTATGTGTTGACGGTACACAGTCCTAGCCCATAGAGATGGCCCATTCAAATGGCCTAATAGGCTTAACGACAACCCATCCACTTCAACAACACAACATCCTCGCAGGACATGATATCGACGCATTGTAGGGCCCTCTAATGTCCCGCGAGTTAGGTTGTCATCCTTTTAACAGCTCACAACGTACGATCCTGGACGAAAAAATAGAGCAAAAGATGAAAAGTGGCCGAAAATTGATGAAAACGTTCGATTTTAGGCTCCAAAAATGGTTTCAACCAAGCATGCTCGCGACCCACGTTGTAGAGCTCTCAGAGAGCTTTCCAACGGTATGTTGTGCGTCTCGTAACTCCTTACGGATCATTAGTTATGTCCACCGGAGCGATGGAGACTTGGTCAAAAGCCCTACGTCCTCGGTTTGCGGGACCAGCCTATACGTGAAGCGAAGTTGTCTTGCCCAATGTGTCATGGGATTAGGTAATAGAAATGTGATGGATAAAGTATCTTGGCAACCCTGACTGGGGCAAAAAAAATTGAAAGGGGGGGTGTAACACGCAGCCTGCGTAGGGGGTTACCCATCTTAGTACTACTCTCGCCCAAGCACGCTTAACTTCAGAGTTTTGATGGGATCCGATGCATTAGTGCTGGTATGATCGCACCCGTCAAGTTGACGGCACAAATCCTTTATTTGTTGACGGTTTATAGTCTCAGCCTTGAGAGATGGCCCATTCAAAAGGCCCAATGGGCTTAACGACAACCCATCCGCTTCAACAACGCAACATCCTAGTAAGACGTCATATTGACGCGTTGTAGGGCCCTAAAATTTCCCGCGAGTTAGGTTGTCGTCCTTTTAATAGCTCAAGACGTACGACCCGAGAAGAAAAAATAGAGCAAAAGAAGAAAAATGGCCCGAAACTGATGAAAACGTTTGATTTTGGGTTCCAAAAAGGCCACAGCCTAGCAGGCTTGCTACCCACGTTGTAGAGCTCTCGGAAAGCTTTCCAACGGTATGTTATGCATCGCGTAACTCCTTACAGACCAAAAGTTATGTCCACCGGAGCGATGGAGACCTGGTCAGAAGGCCTACGCCCTCGGTTTGCAGGCCCAGCCTCTACGTTAAGCGAAGTTGTCTTGCCCAAGACGCCGTGGGATTCGGTAATTGAAATGTGGTGGATAAAGTATCTTGGCAACCTTAACCGGGGCAAAAAAAATTGAAAAATGCGGTGCAACACGAGGATATCCCAGGGGGTCACCCATCGTAGTACTACTCTCTCCCAAACACGCTTAACTTCAGACTTCTGATGGGATCCGGTGCATTAGTGCTGGTATGATTGCACCCATCTTGTTGAGGACACAAATCCTTTATGTGTTGACAGTTCATAGTCCCAGCCTAGAGAGATGGCCCATTCAAAAGGCCCAACGGGCTTAACTGTGATACCCCGAACCTGGCATGTATTCAATAGCATTTAAAGTTCATTTTAATTGCATTTTATTGACCTTTCACCTTCTTTGACCAAACTAGTTGACTTTTCATCTACATTGACCAACTAGGACAAGGTGGGAATTTTTTAAATGTTTAATAAAGGGCAAACTTGGGATTAGAAATAAAAAATGCAATGTTAAGTTAGTCAAATTTTGGATCAACTTTGGAATTAAATCTGAACCAATTGGGGAAGAGTTAGGTAGCAAATTATATATGGTTGGAAAGCTCTATAAGTCTAGTTTCTGAGGCTTCAAACCGTTCATGAATTGGAGTTTTCTAGAAGAAGTTATGGCCGTTTTCGTAAGGTCGCGTGTAGCTGTTTTGGTTTAGCGGGTTGACTGAAGCTTTGACCATTTGACTTCAACTTGTCATCTTATATATGCATAATACATTACAAAAACAAGCAAAAATCTGGAAAAAAAAAAAAAAGAAGAGAAAGGGCCAAAACCATAGGAGAAAAAGAAAAAAAAAAAGATTTCAACATCAAAACTTCAAATCTTCGCAAGAGCTTGCACGGGGTTGTTTCTGAGGCTTCCAACGTGATTTTCCTAGCATCTAGTAGCGTCTAAGGTGAGGGTTTCATCGTTATTTGCGCATTTGAAATTATTATGCCTAAACTTTAATTTTTAGGAATTATGTGTAGATCGTTATTTTATCTGTTTGATGCTTAAAGAATGTTCCTTGACAATTGTAGAACACATATTTGTAGACTTTTAGCATTTTCTATGGTTGAAAATAGCAATTGAAATTTTAAATGCGAATGGAATAGTAAAATATGAATAGTAAACCCTTGTTACATTAAAGTTACTTCATTTTGCGTTTTGTTGATGTAGGAAGATGCTAGATATGCTAGAATGCCTAAATGTACGGTTTAATTGGATTTTGTAATGGAAAAATGAGGAAAATGCCTTGGTACAAGTTGGGGCCATTTAGGTCAAGTTTAGCATTTCCCCGTAATGCGTGAAGACGTTGTCTCAGGATGCCATGGAAGCACTTTTGGTGCAATTATGACATTGGTTGGGTGATCGGTTGAGGTAGCTGTAGTTCAAACGAGGAAATGGGAAAATCGGGGCTTTGCGAGAATTCTAGGGTAAAGTAGGGTTTCGTGGACTTTAGACGTGCCTTATGGTGTCCTAGGAGGAGTGGTGATGTCGGTTTCCAAAACTCGTTGCTCGTTTAGAAGTAGTAGCATTGAGAAAGTTGGGGTCATTTAGTGTTTTAGTTGATTTTTATAATGCTTGCTTATATAATGCTTATTGTGGATTATTATGCTTGTTATACTTGATTATGATTGAATTGTATATCAATTGTTGATCATGTTTGTTAGTGTTATTCTTGTTATTTTATTGATTGTAAATGCTTATTGTATCGCATGTTGATACTAATCTACACTTCAGTGCCTTGATCGATTATCGTTATATCCCTCGTATTGCATTGCATTGTGTCAGGCGCGTGAGTGACGGGCCTTTCTGGGTAGTCTCGGGCTGCCAGGGTTGGTTGCTTTAGCTCCGTGTCCTATTCCCGTTCTCGCTTGGGTTGCTGCCCAGGGAGTTTTGGGTCGTAGAATTGACAGAGTATGTCTGGAGTACTCTAACGGAAGTTATAAGGTAGGTGAGCCGGCGCGTCATCGTTAAAGTCATCGAAATCATGATTGGTACATTACTCGTTCGAGTGAACCGTAGCCTTCAAAGTGTGGTATAGCTTTGAATGGTTGTGTTAATGCTTTCTTTAATTGTACATTGTATTGTCGTTTATATTGAAAGCTTTCTTATTGATTAAATTGCTTAACTGTACCTATTTTCATTGCACGATCTTCTTTCTCTCCACCTCGATATCTGTCTCGCCCTCACTGAGTATACGTGTTGTGTATACTCACTCCTCACCACCACATTTCAGGAAATGCCTTTTTGCTGGAAAGTTCGTGGTTACGTGAAAGATCATGCTTGAAGAGTTGTCTTGCGTGCTATGTGGCTTGAGTTGTCAAAGATGCAAAGATGTATTTTTCATGTAATGTATGTGTTTAATGTTAAAAGGAATATAATTTAAGTTTTACTAGATTATTGAAGTGGTTTGATAAGCTAGTTTATGTATACAGTTAGGATAGATTAACTTCAATGCATGTTTGTAATGCCCAAAGGAAAAGAGTTAGAAGGGTATGATAGTCTATTTTATGCAATAAGTTAGTTTAGTTTAGTTGCCAACCGTGAATGAACTTGTCAAAGATAAGAAGAGATAGGTTAGCATTTATATTGGAAATGTATATTTACTTGTGTTCGCTTGTTGAGACCCAAGGCTCGGATGGCCTTGAGGTGTTTATATGGTTGGACACGGTGTTGGTCCACTTATATGCTATTACAGGTTTTATATTTTGCCTAGAAACAAGGGAGACTACGTCCGTCTTTCCCAAAAAATTTGCCCGGGTTTGGAATTGAGTTGTGATTAGATTGATTGATAGAACTCCTGGTCTCTAGAGGAATTGGGGTGTTACATTAACATCAACCCATCTGCTTCAACAACGTAGCATCCTAGTAAGACGTGATATCGACGCGTTGTAGGGCCCTAAAATATCCCGTGAGTTAGGTTGTCGTCCTTTTAACAGCTCAAGATGTATGATCCGGGATGAAAAAACAGAGCAAACAAAGAAAAGTGGCCCAAAACTAATGAAAATGTTCGATTTTTAGCTCCGAAAATAGGCACAGCCAAGCAGGCTAGCTGCCCCCATCGTAGAGCTCTTGAAGAGCTTTCCAACGGTATGCTGTGCGCCACGTAACTCCTTACGGATTAAAAGTTATGTTCACCGGAGCGACGGAGACCTGGTCAACTGCCCCACGCCCTCAGTTTGCGGGCCCAACCTCCACGTGATGCAAAGTTGTCTTGCCCAAGGTACCGTGGGATTCGGTAATAGAAATGTGGTGGATAAAGTAACTTGGCAACCCTAAGCGGGGCAAAAAAAATTGAAAAGGGGGGGTGCAACACGAGGACTTCCCAGGGGTCACCCATCATAGTAATACTCTCGCTGAAGCACGCTTATCTTCAGAGTTCTGATGGGATCCGGTAGATTAGTGCTGGTATGATCGCACTCGTCATGTTGTGGGCACAAATCGTTTATGTGTTAACGGTTCACAGTCCTAACCCAGAGTGATGGCCCATTCAAAAGGCCCAATGGGCTTAACGACAACCCATCCACTTCAATAACGCTACATCCTCGCAAGACGTGATATCGACGTATTGTAGGGCCCTCTAATGTCCCGCGAGTTAGGTTGTCATCCTCTTAACAGCTCATGTCATACGATCCGGGACGAAAAAATAGAGCAAAAGAAGAAAAGTGGCCCGAAACTGATGAAAACGTTCAATTTTGGACTCCAAAAACGGGCACAGCCTTGCAGACTTGCTGCCTCCGTCGTAGAGCTCTTGAAGAGCTTTCCAACGGTATGCTGTGGGCCGTGTAACTCCTTACGGATCAAAAGTTATGGGCACCGGAGCGACGGTGACCTGGTCCTAAGCCCCACGCCCTCGGTTTGCGAGCCTAAACCTCTACGTGAAGCGAAGTTGTCTTGCCCAAGGTACCGCGGGATTTGGTAATAGAAATGTGGTGGATAAAGTTTCTTTGCAACCCTAACCGAGGCAAAAAAAATTGAAAATGGGGGGTGCAACATGGGGACTTCCCAGGGGTTCACCCATCCTAGTACTACTCTCGCCCAAGCACGCTTAACTTTGGAGTTCTGATGGGATCCGATGCATTAGTGCTTGTATGATCGTACCTGTCATCTTGAGGGCACAAATCCTTTATGTGTTGATGATTCACAGTCCCAGCCCAGAGAGATGGCCCATTCAAAAGGCCCAATGGGCTTAATGACAACCCATCAGCTTAAACAACGCAGCATCCTCGTAAGACGTGATTTCAACGCATTGTAAGGCCCTGTAATATCCTGCAAGTTAGGTTGTCATCCTTTTAACAGCTCACGATGTACGATCCGGGACGAAAAAACAGAGCAAAAGAAGAAAAGTGGCACGAAATCGATGAAAACATTCGATTTTGGGCTCCGAAAACAGGCACAGCCAATCAGGCTTGCTGTCCCCGTCGTAGAGCTCTCGGAGAGCTTTTCAATAGTATTCTGTGAACCGCGTAACTCCTTACGGATTAAAAGTTATGGACACCGGAGCAATGGAGACCTGGTCACATGCCCCACGCCCTTGGTTTGCGGGCCCAACCTCTACATGAAGCGAAGTTGTCTTGCCCAAGTTGCCGTGGGATTCAGTAATAGAAATGTGAAGGATAAAGTATCTTGGCAACCCTAACCGGGGCAACAAAAATTGAAAAGGGGGGGTGCAACACGAGGACTTCCCAGGGGGTCACCCATCCTAGTACTAATCTCGCCCAAGCACGCTTAACATCGGAGTTCTGATGGGTTCCGGTGCATTAGTGCTGGTATGATCGCACCTGTCATTTTGAGGGCACAAATCCTTTATGTGTTGACGGTTCACGGTCCCAACCCAGAGAGATGGCCCATTCAAAAGGCCCATTGGGCTTAATGACAACCCATTCACTTCAACAACACAGCATCCTCGCAAGACATGATATCGACGCGTTGTAGGGCCCTCTAATATCCCGCGAGTTAGGTTGTTATCCTTTTAACAGCTCACGACGTACGATCTGGGACGGAAAAACAGAGCAAAAGAAGAAAAGTGGCGCGAAACTAATGAAAACGTTTGATTTTGGGCTTTGAAAATGGCCACAACCGTGCAGGCTTGTTGCCCCTATCGAAGAGCTCTCGGAGAGCTTTCCAATGGTATGATGTGCGTTGCATAACTTCTTACGGATCAAAAGTTAAGGCACTGGAGCGATGGAGACCCGGTCAAAAGCCCTACACTCTCGGTTTGCAGGCCCAACCTCTACTTGAAGCGAAGTTTCCTTGCCCAAGGTGCCGTGGGATTCGGTAATAGAAATGTGGTGGATAAAGTATCTTGGCAACCCTAACCAGGGCAAAAAAAAATTGAAAAGGGGGTGCAACACGGGGACTTCCCTCAAGGTCACCCATTCTAGTACTACTCTTGCCCAAGCACGCTTAACATCGGAGTTCTGATGGGATCCGGTGCATTATTGCTGGTATGATCGCACATGTCATGTTGAGGGCACAAATCCTTTATGTGTTGACAGTTCACGGTCCCAGCCCAGAGAGATGGCCCATTCAAAAGGCCCATTAGGCTTAACGACAACACATCCACTTCAACAACACAGCATCCTCGCAAGACATGATATCGACGCACTATAGGGCCCTCTAATGTCTCGCGAGTTAGGTTGTCATCCTTTTAACAGCGCATGACATACGATCTGGGATGGAAAAACAGAGCAAAAGAAGAAAAGTGGCGCAAAACTGATGAAAACGTTCGATTTTGGGCTCTGAAAACGGCCGCAATCGTGCAGGCTTGTTTCCACTATCGTAGAGCTCTCGGAGAGCTTTCCAACGGTATGATGTACGTCATGTAACTTCTTACGGATCAAAAGTTATGGGCACTGGAGCGACGGAGACCCGGTCAAAAACCCTACGCCCTCGGTTTGCGGGCCCAACCTCTACTTGAAGTGAAGTTGTTTTGCCCAAGATGCCGTGGGATTTGGTAATATAAATGTGGTGGATAAAGTATCTTGGCAACCCTAACTGGGGCAAAAAAAATTGAAAAGGGGGTGCAACACGAGGACTTCCTAGGGGGTCACCCATCCTAGTACTACACTTGCCCAAGCACGCTTAACTTCAAAGTTTTGATAGGATCCGGTGCATTAGTGCAGGTATGATTGCACTAGTCATGTTGAGGGCACAAATCCCTTATGTGTTGACGGTTCACAATCCCAGCACAGAGAGATGTCTCATTCAAAAAGCCCAATGGGCTTAACGACAACCCATCCGCTTCAACAACGTAGCATCCTGCTAAGACGTGATATCGACGCGTTGTAGGGCCCTCTAACATCCCGCGTGTTAGGTTGTCGTCATTTTAATAGCTCATGACGTATGATTCGGGACGGAAAAACAGAGCAAAAGAAGAAAAGTGGCCAGAAACTGATGAAAACATTCAATTTTGTTCTCTGAAAATCGGCACAGCCAATCAAGCTTGTTGCCTCCGTCGTAGAGCTCTCGGTGAACTTTCTAACGGTATGCTGTGCATCACGTAACTCCTTACGGATAAAAAGTTTTGGGCACCGGAGCGACGAAGACCTGGTCACATGCCCCACGCCCTCGGTTTGCTGGTCCAGCCTCTACGTGAAGCGAAGTTGTCTTGCCCAAGGTTCCGTGGGATTCGGTAATAGAAATGTGGTGGATATAGTATCTCAGCAACCCTAATCGGGGCAAAAAAAATTGAAATGGGGGGGTACAACACGAGGACTTCCTAGGGGGTCACCCATCCTAGTACTACTCTCGCCCAAGCACGTTTAACTTCGGAGTTCTGATGGGATCTGGTGCATTAGTGCTGGTATGATCGTACCTGTCATGTTGTGGGCATAAGTCTTTTATGTGTTGACGGTTCACAGTCCCAGCCCAGAGAGATGGCCCATTCAAACGGCCTAATGGGCTTAACGACAACCTATCCGCTTCAACAACACAGCATCCTCACAAGATGTGATATCGACGCATTGTAAGGACCTCTAATGTCCTGCGAGTTAGGTTGTCGTCCTTTTAACAGCTCACGACGTACGATCCGGGATGGAAAAAAAGAGCAAATGAAGAAAAGTGGCCTGAAACTGATGAAAATGATTGATTTTGGGCTCCAAATATGGCTGCAAGCGAGCAGGCTTGCTGCCCACGTCGTAGAGCTCTGGGAATGCTTTACAACGGTATGCTGTACGTCGCGTAACTCATTCTGGATCAAAAGTTATAGGCACCGGAGCGATGGAGACCTGGTCAAAAGCCCTACGCCCACGGTTTGTAGGCCCAGCCTCTACGTGAAGCGAAGTTGTCTTGCCCAAGATGCCGTGGGATTCAGTAATAGAAATGTGCTGGATAAAGTATCTTGGCAACCTTAACCAGGGCAAAAAAAATTGAAAATGGGGGTACAACACGAGGACTTCCCAAGGGCTCACCCATCCTAGTACTACTCTCGCTCAAACATGCTTAACTTTGGAGTTCTGATGGGATCCGGTGAATTAGTGCTGGTATGATCGCACCCATCATGTTGAGGGCGTTAATCCCTTATTTGTTGGTGGTTCACTGTCCCAGCCTAGAGAGATGCCCCATTCAAAAGTCCCAATGGGTTTAACAACTACCCATCCGCTTCAACAACGCAGCATCCTAGTAAGATGTTATATCGACACGTTGTAGGGCCCTAAAATATCCCGCGAGTTAGGTTGTCGTCCTTTTAACAGCTCAAGACGTACGATTCGGGATGGAAAAACAGAGGAAAAGAAGAAAAGTGGCCTAAAACTGATGAAAATATTCGATTTTGGGCTCCGAAAATAGGCACAGCCGAGCAGGCTTGCTCCCTCCGTCGTAGAGCTCTCAGAGAGCTTTCCAACGATATGCTATGCGCCACGTAACTCCTTACGGATCAAAAGTTATGTTCATCAGAGCGACGTAGACCTGGTCACATACCCCACGCCCTCGGTTAGCGGGCACAGCCTCCTTGTGACGCGAAGTTGTCTTGCCCAAGGTGCTGTGGGATTCGGTAATAGAAATGTGGTGGATACAGTATTCTGCCAACCCTAAGTGAGGCAAAAAAAATTGAAAAAGGGGGGTGCAACACGAGGACTTCCCAGGGGGTCACCTATCCTAGTACTACTCTCGCCCAAGCACGCTTAACTTCGGAGTTATGATGGGATTCGGTGCATCAGTGATGGTATGATCGCACCCGTCATGTTGACGGCATAAATCCTTTATGTGTTGACGGTTTACAGTCCCAACACAAAGAGATGGCCCATTCAAAAGGCCCAATGGCCTTAACGACAACCCATCCGCTCCAACAACACAGCATCCTCTCAAGACATGATATCGACGCATTGTAGGGCCCTCTAATGTCTCGCGAGTTAGGTTGTCATCCTTTTAACAGCTCATGTCATACGATCCAGGATGGAAAAACAGAGCAAAAGAAGAAAAGTGGCCCAAAACTGATGAAAACGTTCGATTTTGGGCTCCGAAAAAAGGCACAGCCTAGCAAGCTGGCTACCCGCGTCATAGAGCTCTCGAAGTGCTTTCCAACAGTATGTTTTGCGCCGCATAACTCCTTACGGATCAAAAGTTATGGGCACCGGAGCAACGGAGACATGGTCACAAACCCCACGCCCTCGGTTTGCAGGCCCAGCCTCTACGTGAAGCGAAGTTGTCTTGCCCAAGGTGCCGTGGGATTCGGTAATAGAAATGTGGTGGATAAAGTTTCTTGGCAACCCTAACCGGGGCAAAAAAAATTGAAAAGGGGGGTGCAACACGAGGACTTCCTAGGCAGTCACCCATCCTAGTACTACTCTCGCCCAAGCACGCTCAACTTCGGAGTTCTAATGGAATCTAGTGCATTAGTGCTGGTATGATCGTACTTGTCATGTTGAGGGCACCAATCCATTATGTGTTGACGGTTCACAGTCCCAACCCAGAAAGATGGCCCATTCAAAAGGCCCAATGGGCTTAACGACAACCCATCCGCTTTAACAACGCAGCATCCTCGTAAGACGTGATATTGACGCATTGTAAGGCCCTGTAATATCTCGCGAGTTAGGTTGTCGTCCTTTTAACAGCTCACGATGTACGATCCGGGATGAAAAAACTGAGCAATAGAAGAAAAGTGACCCGAAATTGATGAAAACATTTGATTTTGGGCTCTGAAAATAAGTACAGCCGAATAGGCTTGCTGCCCCCGTCGTAGAGCTCTCGGAGAGCTTTCCAACGGTATTCTGTGCGCCGCGTAACTCCTTACGGATTAAAAGATATGGGCACCGGAGCGATGTAGACCTGGTCACATGCCCCATGCCCTTGGTTTGCAGGCCCAGCCTCTACGTGAAGCGAAGTTGTCTTGCCAAAGTTGCCGTGGCATTCGGTAATAGAAATGTGGAGGATAAAGTATCTTGGCAAGCCTAACCGGGGCAAAAAAATTGAAATGGGGGGGTGCAACACGGGGACATCCCAGGGGGTCATCCATCCTACTACTACTCTCGCCCAAGCACGCTTAACTTCGGAGTTCTGGCGGGATCCGGTGCATTAGTACTGGTATGATCGCACCTGTCGTGTTGAGAGCACAAATCCCTTATGTGTTGACAGTTCACAGTCCCAGCCCAGAGAGATGGCCCATTCAAAAAGCCCATGGGCTTAAAGACAACCCATCCACTTCAACAACGCAGCATCCTCACAAGACGTGATATCGACACATTGTAGGGCCCTCTAATGTCCGACGAGTTAGGTTGTCGTCCTTTTAACAGCTCACGACATACGATCCGGGACGAGAAAACAGAGCAAAAGAAGAAAAGTGGCCCAAAACTGATGAAAACAATCAATTTTGGTCTCTGAAAATAGGCACAGCCGAGCAGGCTTGCTGCCCCCGTCGTAGATCTCTCGAAGAGCTTTCTAACGGTATTCTGTGCGACACCTGACTTCTTACGGATTAAACGTTATGGGCACCGGAGCGACGGGGACCTGGTCAGATGCCCCACGCCCTCAGTTTGCAGGCCCAGCCTCTACGTGAAGCGAAGTTGTCTTGCCCAAGGGACCGTGGGATTCGGTAACAGAAATGTGGAGGATAAAGTATCTTGGCAACCCTAACCAGGGCAAAAAAAATTGAAAAGCGGGGGTGCAACATGAGGACTTCCCTAGGGGTCACCCATCCTAGTACTACTCTCGCCCAAGCATGCTTAACTTCGGAGTTCTGATGGGATCCGGTGTATTAGTGCTGGTATGATCGCACCCGTCATGTTGTGGGCACAAATCTTTTATGTGTTGACGGTTCATAGTCCCAAACCAGAGAGATAGCCCATTCAAAAGGCCTAATGGGCTTAACGATAACCCATCCGTTTCAACAACGCAGCATCCTCGCAAGACGTGATATCTACGCATTGTAGGGCCCTCTAATATCCCGCGAGTTAGGTTGTCGTCCTTTTAATAGCTCACGACGTACGATCTGGGATGGAAAAACAGAGCAAAAGATGAAAATTGGCACTCAACTGATTAAAACGTTCAATTTTGGGCTCTGAAAATGGCCACAGCCGTGCAGGCTTGTTGCCCCTGTTGTAGAGCTCTCGGAGAGCTTTCAAACGGTATGTTGTGCTTCGCGTAACTTCTTACGGATCAAAAGTTATGGGCATTGGAGCGACGGAGACCCGGTCAAAAACCCTACGCCTTCAGTTTGCGGGCCCAACCTCTACTTGAAGCGAAGTTGTCTTGCCCAAGATGCCGTGGGATTCAGTAATAGAAATGTGGTGGATAAAGTATCTTGGCAACCCTAACTGGGGCAAAAAAAAATAGAAAAGAAGGGTGCAACACAAGGACTTCTGAGGGGGTCATCCATCCTCGTACTACTCTCGCCCAAGCACTCTTAACTTTGGAGTTCTGATGGGATCCGGTGCATTAGTACTGGTATGATCGCAACTGTCATGTTGAGGGCACAAATCCTTTATGTGTTGACGGTTCACAGTTCCAGCCCAGAGAGATGGCCCATTCAGAAGGCCCAATGGGCTTAACGACAACCCATCCGCTTCAACAATGCAGCATCCTCGCAAGACATGATATCAAAGCATTGTAGGGCCCTCTAATGTCTTGCGAGTTAGGTTGTCATCTTTTTAGCAGCTCAAGACGTATGATTCGGGACGGAAAAACAGAGTAAAAGAAGAAAAGTGGCCAGAAACTGATGAAAACATTCAATTTTGGTCTCTGAAAATAGGCACAGCTGAGCAAGCTTGTTGCCTCTGTCGTAGAGCTCTCGAAGAGCTTTCTAACGGTATTATGTGCGCCGCATACCTTCTTACGGATTAAAAGTTATGGGCTCCGGAGCGACGGAGACCTAGTCACATGCCCCACGCCCTCAATTTGTGGCCCCAACCTCTACGTGAAGCGAAGTTGTCTGGCCCAAGGTGCCGTGGGATTCAGTAATAGAAATGTGATGGATAAAGCATCTTGGTAAGGCTAACAGGGGCAAAAAAAATTGAAAATGGGGGGTACAACACGAGGACTTCCCAAGGGGTCACCCATCCTAGTACTACTCTAATCCAAGCACGCTTAACTTCGGAGTTCTGATGGGATCCGGTGCATTAGTGCTGGTATGATCGTACCCGTCATGTTGTGGGCATAAGTATTTTATGTGTTGACGGTTCACAGTCCCAGCCCAGAGAGATGGCTCATTCAAAAGGCCCAATGGGCTTAACGACAACCCATCCGCTTCAACAACACAGCATCCTCACAAGATGTGATACCGACACGCTGTAGGGAACTCTGATGTCCCGCGAGTTAGGTTGTCGTCCTTTTAACGGCTCACGACGTACGATCCGGGACGGAAAAAAAGTGCAAAAGAATAAAAGTGGCCTGAAACTAATGAAAATGATTGATTTTGGGCTCCAACTATGGCTGCAAGCGAGCAGGCGTGCTGCCCACGTCGTAGAGCTCTGGGAATGCTTTCCAACGGTATGCTGTACGTCGCGTAACTCATTCTGGATCAAAAGTTATAGGCACCGGAGCGATGGAGACCTGGTCAAAAGCCCTACGCCCACGGTTTGTAGGCCCAGCCTCTACGTGAAGCGAAGTTGTCTTGCCCAAGATGCCGTGTGATTCAGTAATAGAAATGTGCTGGATAAAGTATCTTGGCAACCTTAACCAGGGCAAAAAAAATTGAAAAAAGGGGTGCAACACGAGGACTTCCCAAGGGGTCACCCATGCTAGTACTACTCTCGCACAAACACGCTTAACTTCAGAGTTCTTACAGGATTTGGTGCATTAGTGCTGGTATGATCGTACCCGTCTTGTTGAGGGCACAAATCCATTATGTGTTGATGGTTCACAGTCCCAGCCTAGAGAGATGCCCCATTCAAAAGGCCCAATGGGCTTAACGACAACCCATCAGCTTCAACAACGCAGCATCCTCATAAGATGTGATATCGATGCATTGTAGGGACCAGTAATATCCCGCGAGTTAGGTTGTCGTCCTTTTAACAGCTCATGATCTACGATCCGGGAAGGAAAAATAGAGCAAAAGAAGAAAATTGGCCCAAAACTGATGAAAATGTTCAATTTTGGGCTCCGAAAGCGGGCGCAGCCGAGCAGGCTTGCTACCCCCATCGTAGAGCTCTCCGAGAGCTTTCCAACGGTATGCTTTGCGCCGCGTAACTCCTTACGGATCAAAAGTTATGTTCATCAGAGCGACGTAGACCTGGTTACATACCCCACGCCCTCGGTAAGCGGGCCCAGCCTCTACGTGAAGCGAAGTTGTCTTGCCCAAGGTGCTGTGGGATTCGGTAATAGAAATGTGGTGGATAAAGTATTCTGCCAACCCTAAGCGAGGCAAAAAAAATTGAAAAAGGGGGGTGCAACACGTAGAATTCCCAGGGGGTCAACGATCCTAGTACTATTCTCACCCAAGCACGCTTA
Source organism: Ehretia macrophylla (assembly GCA_037974665.1). Taxonomy (NCBI): domain Eukaryota; kingdom Viridiplantae; phylum Streptophyta; class Magnoliopsida; order Boraginales; family Ehretiaceae; genus Ehretia; species Ehretia macrophylla. The sequence goes on along the minus strand of CM075764.1, from coordinate 14,906,201 downwards.
ACTTCGGAGTTCTGATGGGATCCGGTATATTAGTGCTGGTATGATCGTACCCGTCATGTTGTGGGCACAAATCCTTTATGTGTTGACGGTTCACAGTCCCAGCCCAGAGTGATAGCCCATTCAAAAGGCCCAATGGGCTTAACGACAACCCATCCGCTTCAACAACGCTGTATCATCGCAAGACGTGATATTGACGCATTGTAGGGTGCTCTAATGTTCCGCGAGTTAGGTTGTCATCCTTTTTACAACTCATGTCGTATGATCCGGGACGGAAAAATAGTGCAAAAGAAGAAAAGTGTCCCAAAACTAATGAAAATGTTCAATTTTGGGCTCCGAAAATAGGCACAGCCTAGCAAGATGGCTGCCCCCTTTGTAGAGCTCTCGGAGAGCTTTCCAACGACATGCTGTGCGTCGCGTAACTCCTTACGGATCAAAAGTTATGGGCACCGGAGTGACGGATACCTGGTCACATGCCTCACGCCCACAGTTTCCAGGCCCAACCTCTACGTGAAGTGAAGTTATCTTCCCCAAGGTGCCATGGGATTCGGTAACAGAAATGTGATGGATAAAGCATCTTGGCAAGGCTAACAGGGTAAAAAAAAATTGAAAAGGGGGGTGCAACACGAGGACTTCCCAGGCAGTCACCCACCCTAGCACTACGCTCGCCCAAGCACGCTCAACTTCGGAGTTCTGATGGAATCTAGTGCATTAGTGCTGGTATGATCGTACTTGTCATGTTGAGGGCACCAATCCATTATGTGTTGACGGTTCACAGTCCCAACCCAGAAAGATGGCCCATTCAAAAGGCCCAATGGGCTTAACGACAACCCATCCGCTTTAACAACGCAGCATCCTCGTAAGACGTGATATTGACGCATTGTAAGGCCCTGTAATATCTCGCGAGTTAGGTTGTCGTCCTTTTAACAGCTCACGATGTACGATCCGGGATGAAAAAACTGAGCAATAGAAGAAAAGTGACCCGAAATTGATGAAAACATTTGATTTTGGGCTCCGAAAATAGGCACAGCCGAACAGGCTTGCTGCCCGCGTCGTAGAGCTCTCGGAGAGCTTTCCAACGGTATTCTGTGCACCGCGTAACTCCTTACGGATTAAAAGATATGGGCACCGGAGCGATGTAGACCTGGTCACATGCCCCATGCCCTCGGTTTGCAGGCCCAGCCTCTACGTGAAGCAAAGTTGTTTTGCCCAAGTTGCCGTGGCATTCGGTAATAGAAATGTGGAGGATAAAGTATCTTGGCAACCCTAACCGGGGCAAAAAAAATTGAAAAGGGGGGGTGCAACATGAGGACTTCCCTAGGGGTCACCCATCCTAGTACTACTCTCGCCCAAGCATGCTTAACTTCGGAGTTCTGATGGGATCCGGTGCATTAGTACTGGTATGATCGCACCTGTCATGTTGAGGCACAAATCCTTTATGTGTTGACAGTTCACAGTCCCAGCCCAGAGAGATGGTCCAATCCAAAGGCCTAATGGGCTTAATGACAACCCATCTGATTCAACAACGCAGCATCCTCGAAAGACATGATATTGATGCATTGTAGGGCCCTCTAATGTCCGACGAGTTAGGTTGTCGTCCTTTTAACAGCTCACGACGTACAATCCGGGACGAGAAAACAGAGCAAAAGAAGAAAAGTGGCCCAAAACTGATGAAAACAATCAATTTTGGTCTCTGAAAATAGGCACAGCCGAGCAGGCTTGCTGCCCCCGTCGTAGAGCTCTCGAAGAGCTTTCTAACGGTATTCTGTGCGACACCTGACTTCTTACGGATTAAACGTTATGGGCACCGGAGCGACGGGGACCTGGTCAGATGCCCCACGCCCTCAGTTTGCAGGCCCAGCCTCTACGTGAAGCGAAGTTGTCTTGCCCAAGGGACCGTGGGATTCGGTAACAGAAATGTTGAGGATAAAGTATCTTGGCAACCCTAACCAGGGCAAAAAAAATTGAAAAGCGGGGGTGCAACATGAGGACTTCCCTAGGGGTCACCCATCCTAGTACTACTCTCGCCCAAGTATGCTTAACTTCGGAGTTCTGATGGGATCCGGTGTATTAGTGCTGGTATGATCGCACCCGTCATGTTGTGGGCACAAATCTTTTATGTGTTGACGGTTCACAGTCCCAAACCAGAGAGATGGCCCATTCAAAAGGCCCAATGGGCTTAACGACAACCCATCCGCTTCAACAACGCAGCATCCTCGCAAGACATGATATCTATGCATTGTAGGGCCCTCTAATATCCCGCGAGTTAGTTTGTCGTCCTTTTAAAAGCTCACGACGTACGATCTGGGATGGAAAAACAGAGCAAAAGATGAAAATTGGCACTCAACTGATTAAAACGTTCAATTTTGAGCTCTGAAAATGGCCACAGCCGTGCAGGCTTGTTGCCCCTGTTGTAGAGCTCTCGGAGAGCTTTCAAACGGTATGTTGTGCTTCGCGTAACTCCTTACGGATCAAAAGTTATGGGCACCGGAGCAATGGAGACCTGGTCAAAAGCCTTACGCTCTCGGTTTACGGGCCCAGCCTCCACGTGAAGCGAAGTTGTCTTCCCAAGTTGTCGTGGGATTCGGTAATAGAAATGTGGTAGATAAAGTATCTTGGCAACCCAAACTAGAGCAAAAAAAATTGAAAGGGGGGGTGCAACACAAGGACAGCCCAAGGGGTCACCCATCCTAGTACTACTCTCGTCCAAACACGCTTAACTTCGGAGTTCTGATGGGATCCGGTGCATTAGTGCTTGTATGATCGCATCCGTCATGATAAGGGCACAATTCCTTTATGTGTTAACGGTTCACAGTCCCAGCCTAGAGAGATGGCCAATTAAAAAGACCCAATGGGCTTAACGATGACCCATTTACTTCAACAACGCAGCATCCTAGCAAGACGTGATATCGACGCATTGTAGGGCCCCCTAATGTCCCGCAAGTAAGGTTGTCGTCCTTTTAACAGCTCACGACGAACGATCCGGGACGAAAAAATAGAGCAAAAGAAGAAAAGTGGCCCGAAACTGATGAAAACGTTCGATTTTGGGCTTTGAAAATTGACACAGCCGACTAGGCTTACTACCTCCGTTGTAGAGCTCTCAGAGAGCTTTCCAATGGTATGCTATGCGCCACGTAACTCCTTACGGATTAAAAGTTATGTTTATCGGAGCGACGGAGACTTGGTAGCATGCCCACGCCCTCGGTTTGCAGGCCCAGCCTCTATGTGAAGAAAAGTTGTCTTGCCCAAGGTGTCGTGGGATTCGGTGATAGAAATGTGGTGGATAAAGTAACCTAGAAACCATAAGTGGGGCAAAAAAAATTAAAAGGGAGGGGTGTGCAACACGAGGACTTCCAAGGAGTCACCCATCCTAATACTACTCTCGCCCAAGCACGCTTATCTTTGGAGTTCTGATGGGATCCGGTACATTAGTACTGGTCTGATCGCACCCGTCATGTTGTTGGCACAAATCCTTAATTTGTTGACGGTTCACAGTCCTAGCCTAGAGTGATGGCCTATTCAAAAGGCCCAATGGGCTTAACGACAACCCATCTGCTTCAACAACACTGCATCCTCGCAAAACGTGGTATTGACGCATTGTAGGGCCCTCTAATGTCCCATGAGTTAGGTTGTCGTCCTTTTAACAGCTCATGTCGTACGATCCGGGATGGAAAATCATAGCAAAAGAAGAAAGGTGGCCCGAAACTAATGAAAACGTTCGATTTTGGGCTCCAAAAAGGGGCATAGCAAAGCAGGCTTGCCGCCCCCATCGTACAGCTCTTGGAGAGCTTTCCAACGGTATGCTGTGCGCCGCGTAACTTCTTACGGATCAAAAGTTATGGACACCAGAGCGACGGAGACCTAGTCACAAGCCCCACGCCCTCGGTTTGTGGGCCCAGCCTCTATGTGAAGCGAAGTTGTTTTGCCCAAGGTACCGTGGGATTTGGTAATAGAAATGTGGTCGATAAAGTTTCTTGGCAACCCTAATCGGGGCAAAAAAAATTGAAAAAGGGGGTGCAACATGAGTACTTCCCAAGGGGTCACCCATCCTAGTACTATACTCGCCCAAGCACGCTTAACTTTGGAGTTCTGATGGGATCCAGTGCATTAGTGCTGGTATGATCGCACCTTTCATGTTGAGGGCACAAATCCTTTATGTGTTGACGATTCCCAGTCCCAGCCCAGAGAGATGGCCCATTCAAAAGGCCCAATGGGCTTAACGACAACCCATTTGCTTCAACAACACAGCATCCTCATAAGACATGATATCGATGCATTGTAAGGCCTTGTAATATCCCGCGAGTTAGGTTGTCGTCCTTTTAACAGCTCACGATGTACGATCCGGGATGAAAAAACAGAGCAAAAGAAGAAAAGTGGCCCGAATCTAATGAAAATGTTCGATTTTGTGCTCCAAAAATAGGCACAGCCGAGCAAGCTTGCTGCCGCCGTCGTAGAGCTCTTGGAGAGCTTTCCAACGGTATTCTGTGCGCCGCGTAACTCCTTACGGATTAAAAGTTATGGGCACCGGAGCGATGGAGACCTAGTCACATGCCCCACGCCATCGGTCTGCGGGCCCAGCCTCAACATGAAGCGAAGTTGTCTTGCCCAAGTTGCCGTGGGATTCGGTAATAGAAATGTGGAGGATAAAGTATCTTGGCAACCCTAACCGGGGCAACAAAAATTGAAAAGGAGGGGTGCAACACGAGGACTTCCCAAGGGGTCACCTATCCTAGTACTACTCTCACCCAAACACGCTTAACTTTGGAGTTCTGATGGGATCCGGTGCATTAGTGCTGGTATGATCGCACCTGTCATGTTGAGGGCACAAATCCTTTATGTGTTGACGGTTCACGGTCCTAGACCAAAGAGATGGCCCATTCAAAAGGCCCAATGGGCTCAACGACAACACATCCGCTTAAAAAACACGGCATCCTCGTAAGGCGAGATATCGACGCGTTGTAGGGCCCTCTAATGTCCCGTGAGTTAGGTTGTCATCATTTTCGCAGCTCATGACGTATGATTTGGGATCATGCTCCAACCCGACCTATAAAGGTTAGAATAGGGTGTGATCTAACCATTCAAGTTATATCACGTACTTAATACTTCATGAAAGTTTAACACTTAACGTTTTAGCCTAAACTCCACAAATTCTCTGGAAAACCGGCAGCATAACGGCTGTAATTGGGCTCCTTAGTTTGACCTAATTTTCTAAAGGCCTCAAAACTTTCAATCTCAATTTCATTCCTAGCTAAGATTACTATTTATAAGCAATCGAAACGCCTACCAGTTATCTCGAAGTCTCGTTTGATTAATAATCTAACATGATACTATGTCTCGTTTGTTTGTTAATCCTTGTTACAAAAGTACCTGTTGATCTTAGCTTAACAATGAGTACCTGCTTAAGATTGGATAGATTCATTTTACTTAATCCTTACCTGATACTTCATAATCCTATGATAGATACTAGTCAATAGCGATAACAAAAACGACCATAGTAGTGACTATCTAGTTATGATCAGTACAAGCCAAAATTAGACCCCAAATTACAACGGGGGTCATTTACAATACAATAACAAACAACATAAGAAATGAAATAGTCCTCAAGCAACATATCATTCACAAAATGGCCATAGTCAAGTAAGGCACGTAGGGAAAGCAATCATTCCAAGGAATCATCATTAGGCACGTTGTCATCGGGTATCTGTTCCTGGTCTTCTTCACCTGAGATGATAAAAGAGGGTGAGTCCTTATGAACTCAGCGAGGGGGAACAAGAAATAAGTTTTGAAACTCTTTTTCCAGTTCAACTTGTGAAAACCCTTTTTACAAGCATGACATATATCACAAGTAAGTACATAATGTAATATAAGAGTAAAGGAACACAATTACCCGTCTTTCCTCCCCGAGGTCCTCTAGGAACCAAGCGAGAGTACTTAAACACATAGTGAAAAGGATACGGTGAGCTTTTGCTCTCAATTTGTTTCCAATATCAGTTGTTGCGGCCGACTTCAAATCATCTACTTATCACGCCAAATGGGTGTACTACGGATGTACCCCGAAATCCTATGACCCAACTCTCCGAGGAAGTCTAGCCCCCAAGCGAGAGAGGGAATTGGACAATGGTAGTCACGGTTGCACCGGCAAGCCCGATGTCGCCCGGTGTGCGTGAACGCTACCACGCCAGAATGAAAGGTTGCAACCTTGTATGCAATGCACATTTATGACATTTAATATATCACATTAGGAGGACAACAAAGTAGGTCGCCTCCGAGCAGTCATAAGATTGCACATTGACAAGTAAACAAGCGAGGCACAATATGACAAGTAATTTCACTTGAAAAGCACATGGAGTTATATGAATATTAAACGGTCAGCCATGTAACGCATGTAAATCAAGTCATATAACTCATTTCAAAGTCCACGTAATCAAATAATAAGATTATACAATATGCAACGATATCTACGTGGTACCGGGTGCAAGTAAGGCCTACTTGTCAACATGTAATCATCGAAATCATGTTTAGGGCTAAGAGGGAAACTACGGGCAGCCTACTAATTACATAATTAAACACGATATCCATAGGATCAACACTTAGCTAGTTTTTCCTAGTCATTAGGGTTTCATTTCATGCTCACCCGTGCGATTAAGCCCCCTAAGTTGTCACATAATTAAACTCAAGCCATGCATTGATTAATTAAAACACCCTCAAGCATTCAAAACAGTCCACACCACATCCAAATGTCACAATCCCGGGCATTTAATACAACAAGAGAAGTTACGATAATTTTCAAAGCAAATCCCTAATTGAAAACCTCACTGCAATGGTCTGTTTTCTCACAATCATTGAGATAACCAAAAAAACTCCAATTCCAGTGAAAAAATATTCAAATTAAAGCTTAAGTAGTGAACTAAATCCAAAAACAAACCTCGCATCATTTGGAGTTCGGGTTCAAGAGTTATAGCCAAAACCGTGAGACTATACAAAACTGTCCAGATTTGCACACATTTCAATACTTGTCGTTTTTGAGGACCTTAGCGTCAGATTTAGCCTTAGTCTATTTCTGAAAAAAATGTCCAGAACTGAAAAATATAGTATCATACCAAATTCCATGCATTTTGGATATCATTTACTAAGTCAAAACTGGTTCGTTCTACAAGGACAGTGAATCTGCCAAAACCTGCTTCATTTTCCCAGATTTTCCAGATTTGGACACCTTTCAATGTTTTGCCATTTTAAGGACCTTAGAGTCAAAATTGGCTTTGTCCTATTTCTTCAAAAAATGTTCAGAACTGGAAAAACTAGTCACCTACCAATTTTCACGCATTTTAAACAACAGTTACCCGGTCAAAATAACTTCGCTCCAACAGAACAGAAAGCTGCCAAATACGCGACTTCACCTATCTTCACATTCTAGCCAAATATCTTGCCATGCATGCTTACAAAAGATCATTTACACACATATATCACAAGTGAAGAGGTAAAAATAGTCATTTAAAGGCATGCATGTGGTTTTTTAAAGCTTTTCAAAGAAGTTTTAGCCCTCACCTTAGCAAGACAACAAAGAAGATGCACAAACTCTTGATGAAGCACAATGTCGACCCATTTTTCCTTGCTTAGCCAAGAGACAGCTTGATATTTCTCTAATTCCTAGCTTAGTAACCATGTTCTTAGTATGTGCAAGTGGCTAGAACAAAAGAAAATGAAATGAAAGCTAACAAACTTACCTAAGCCGAAATGAAAGTGCTATGAGCTTGCATGTGAGTTTCTTTGTTCCTAGATTTGCTTGGTCGAGCTCCTAAGTAGCTTGCATGACTTGATGAACCTTAGGATGATGAACTCAAGCTATGGAGTGTAGGATTTCAGCTAGGGCCGAGAGAGAGAGAGAAGAAATGAGAGAGAGTGAGAGAAGAATGAGGGAAAGAAAGAAGAATGAAAGAAAAATGAAAAGCATTTAAGGAATTGTTGCATATGTCGGCCTAGGGCTTGCAAAATTCAGAATTTGTGTCTTCAAGAAGCATGTTTGAATCATCCTAGCATGGGCATATGCATATGTCGAGATTTTGGGTGCATTGGGTAGGGTTTTGGGTTTTTTTTTTTTTTTTTTGTGTCATAACATGTCATAGAATGTCTAGGAAGAGATTTTGAAATTGAAAGGGATGCACAAAGGCTCCATGTGGTCAGCCAAGCTTGTGTTCAAATCTGAATTTTTTGTCTTGGTTTGAGCAATATAATATTGTGTGTTTGGGATGTGCAAAAGAATAAGGAATAAAGAATAAGAATGTCTAGCTTTTGGTGCAATGTTCGTCTTCTAGTGAGTTGAATTAGCATTTTAATATTGGTTAGTGGAGTTTGTAGGATTAATTAATGATCTAGTGCTTCATGTAAGATGCTTTCTTGATTAGCGTGTGGGCACACTTTCCTAGGTTTAGGGCACGCACTACGAGGTAAGACACGAACTACGAGATGAATGCACGTTTTCCAAGTAAATGCACGCAACCCTAAATGAATGAACGTAATTCAATGCAAGGCACACAAAATGAAACACAATTCTTAAACCTAGTGTGAAACCCCACTTTTCTATGTTATCTCGTTTTACGTGCTTTATCTCGTTTTGCGTGAATTAACCTGTCTATGTGCTATGTGACTTAGAATGTGGTAATTTTGATATCAATACTCCTAGAACATGCTAAATGTGCATTCATGAAATTTTCATAAAAAACGGAGTCAGAAATTTTATCGTCGACTTTCAGTGAATAGTATTTTCGAAACACGTCCGCTAAAATTTTGAAACTGGTCTTTTTAACCCTTCTAGACCTAGTCCACGGACTTTAATAGACCTGTGTTTGATTAAAACGGTTTTAAAATCGGCTTAGGAATTTATTAGGATTTTAACACCAATTTTGTGAAAATCGAGTTTTAAGCCGACTCGAGTGAAATTGTTTGATTGTAAAACTTCTTGTCACCTAAAAATAACCTACTTGAGCTATCTTGGGTGTTGAATAATTGTTTTGAACTTTGGTGATCAAGAAAATGCATTTAAAGTCAAGAAAACACAAAAATACTAAGTTAATTCAACTTTGACTTTATTTAAAATGTTTACCTTTAAACTTATATCACCAACACACACAAAACACAACACAAAACACACTCCTCAACACACACAAAGGGCTGAGAGCTCCATAGGAGAAAACCAAGCTTTTTCTACAACTTTTTCAAAGGCAGTTTTCATTAAAAGTTGCAATCCAAGGCCAATTTCTATCAACCAAATATTGATTCCACCTTTTGAGCATCCATTGAGCACATTCCTAGGCTTATATCGCATCAAAGGTGAGAGAAAAATTCTAGATCTCAAAACTCATCTTTTGTGTTTTTGTGTAGAATTGAATATCGAACCGTTAGAATGTTAATCTGATGTTAGATTATTGCTCCATGCATACTAGGGATCATTTATATGTAATCCTACGAGATTTGAACAGTTGTAGCATAATTATTATTTTTCGGGTATTTAAAGTTGATTAATTTGCTAAATGTTGATTATTTTGAGTTGTGTTGATCGGAATCGATTGCCGTCGATTTCTAAAAGTTTGATAATTACGTGGTAGCGCCGTTGTAATGCCGAATTTTCGATTGTGATGTCCATACTAAAATCCGGAAATTTCAGCCATGACACACTAGGGTTTTAGGATTATTGGGCATGATTTGGATGTGTTTTGGTTGGTTTCCGATGGGGCTAATGTAGTTGGTTGATTGGGTGAGTGATAGAAACTGATTTAGAGTTGTTTGGATTAGTAGAATGTAAGATATGATTATTTTAAGTTTAGGTTGTCTTTCTTTAAAATGTTAGATTGAGCCTTAGTTGATTTGGTATGGTTTGAGTGATTGAATTGTGAGTTGTTGATGGGTAAACTAGGGTTTGATTGTGTGTTTAATGCATGTTCGGTTGGACGGCCTACTTTGTTATCTAACATAGTTATTTGTTGTTAAATTGGTTATTGATGTTATTATGATGATAATATGATTATTGATGATTATTGATTGATGATTGATGCAGGGAGGTAGGCAGTTCTGCTAGATTGTCCTCCTATGAATGATTGATGTTTATTATTATTGCTGAGTCTTTGGTATGTGTGTGTCACCTCTCGGGCAGCATCGGGCTATCGAGTTGATAACGGCATGACTACCAGAGACTACCTCCAGCTCACATGACGGAGGTGTCATGGAGGGCGAGGCTAGTGGGGTACCTCGGGTGCGTGAGTTTATGGGAGTCACAAGAAGGCTGTTATGATTGTGATGGCGTTTGGAGCTACACCAACTAGTGTATCCTTTATTGAATGGTCATTATAGTTATGTGATGATAGTATTATTGATGTTATTGTGTGTTTACTTGCTCAAAGGATTATTTCCAAGGAGCTTAGTAAACCTTGCTCGAGATCTATCGGATCCTCACTAGGCTTATTTTATATAAGCTCACTCTCTATTATTGCATGCCTACAGGTGTACTTTCGCAAGATTACGGGTACGTGCTTTCTGAAGAGGAAAATGTGCCTTACGTGGATGAGTCTTATGTTCCTGAGTTTTATCCTTGATGTTGTACTGTTTTATTATCTTGTAAATTAACTTAGTAGCCTTTCTTTTGTTTATGATTAGGTTGCTAGATTGGCTCAATATGTTTTTGTAATGTATATTAAGGGTTCATGTATTATGTTGGAACAGAGGCATATAACGAGGAATGTTTATTGTATAATATGGTTATGATGTATGTTGTTATGTTATTGAGAAGTTGTTTGTTGTATGGTTTATGGAGTTGATGTATGATGTCCTATTGAGGTTAGTTTAGAGCATCGGTATCCTATTCATTGTCGTTATACTGCCGAAATTTCGTTGCGTCCTGACTGGTTATAAGAGGGGTCGAGTTGGGGCATGACACCTAGGTCAAGGCACGTAAATCTAGGTTAGGGCACACGAAATAAGGTATCGCACACAAAACGAGGTTGGGCCTCACATAAGGCCCTCTAATGTCCCACGAGTTAGGTTGTCGTCCTTTTAACAGCTCACGACGTACAATCCGGGATGGAAAAATAAAGCAAAAGAAGAAAAGTGGCCCGAAACTGATGAAAACGTTCAATTTTGGGCTCCAAAAATGGGCACAGCCATGCAGGCTTGCTGCCCACGTCGGAGAGCTCTCGGAGAGCTTTCCAACGGTATACTATGCATTGCGTAACTCCTTACAGATCAAAAGTTATGGGCACCAGAGCGGTAGAGACCTGGTCAAAAGCCCTACGCCCTCGGTTTGCGGGACCAGCCTCTACGTGAATCGAAGTTGTCTTGCCCAAGGTGCCGTGGGATTAGGTAATATAAATGTGGTGAATAAAGTATCTTGGCAACCCTAACCGGGGCAAAAAAAAATTGAAAATATGGGTGCAACTCGAGGACTTCCCAGGGGGTCACCCATCCTAGTACTACTCTCGCCCCAGCACGCTTTCCTTCGGAGTTCTAATGGGACTTGGTGGATTAGTGTTGGTATGATCGCACCCGTCATGGTGAGGGCACAAATCCTTTAGGTGTTAACGGTTCACAGTCCCAGCCCAGAGAGTTGGCCCATTCAAAAGGCCCAATAGGCTTAACCACAACCCATCTGCTTCAACAACGCAGCATCCTCGTAAGACTTGATATCGATGCATTGTAGGGCCCCATAATATCCTGCGAGTCAGGTTGTCATCCTTTTAACAGCTCACGACATGAGATTCGGGACGGACAAACAAAGCAAAAGAAGAAAAGTGGCCCAAAACTGATGAAAACGTTCGATTTCTGGCTCCGAAAGCAGGCATAGCCGAGCAGGCTTGCTGCCCCCGTTGTAGAGCTCTCGGAGAGCTTTCTAACGGTATGTTGTGTGTTATGTTCACCAAAGCGACAGAGACCTGGTCACATGCTCCATGCCCACAGTTTGCGGGCCCAGCCTCTACGTGAAGCGAAGTTGTCTTGCCCAAGGTGCCGTGGGATTCGGTAATAGAAATGATGAGGATAAAGTATCTTGGCAACTCTAACCTGGGAAAAAAAAATTGAAAAGGGGGGGTGCAACAAGAGGGCTTCCCAGGGGGTCACCCATCCTTGTACTACTCTCGCCCAAGCATGCTTAACTTTAAAGTTCTGATGGGATACGGTGCATTAGGGGTAGTATGATTGCAACCATCATGTTGAGGGAACAAATCCCTTGTGTGTTGACGGTTCACAATCCCAGCCCAAAGAGATGGCCTATTCAAAAGGCCCAATGGGCTTAACGACAACCTATCCAATTCAACAACGCAGCATCCTAGCAAGACTTGATGTCGACACATTGTAGGGCCCTTTAATGTCCCCCGAGTTAGGTTATCGTCCTTTTAACAACTCACGACGTACAATCCGGGACGGAAAAAAAGTGCAAAAGAAGAATAGTGGCCCAAAACTAATGAAAACGTTCAATTTTGGGCTCTAAAAACCGGTGCAGCCGAGAAGGCTAGCTACCCCTGTCGTAGAGATCTCGGAGAGCTTTTCAACGGTGTGCTGTGCACCGCCTAACTCCTTACGGATCAAAAGTTATGGGCACCGGAGCGACGAAGACCTGGTCACAAGCCCCAAACCATCGGTTTGCGGGCCCAGCCTCTACGTGAAGCGAATTTGTCTTGCCCAAGGTGCCGTGGGATTTGGTAATGGAAATGTGGAAGATAAAGTATCTTGGTAACCCTAATCGAGGCAAAAAAAATTTGAAAAGAGGGGGTGCAACACGAGAAATTCCCAGGGGGTCACCCATTCTAGTACTACTATCGTCCAAGCACGCTTAACTTCGGAGTTCTGATAGGATCCAGTGCATTAGTGCTTGTATTATCGCTCCAGTCAAGTTGTGGGCACAAATCCTTTAGGTGTTAACGGTTAACAGTCCCAGCCCAGAGAGATGGCCCATTTAAAAGGCCCAATGGGCTTAATGACGACCCGTCCGCTTCAACAACACTGCATCCTCGCAAGACGTGATATGGACACGTTGTAGGGCCCTCTAATGTCCCGCGAGTTAGGTTGTCATCCTTTTAATAGCTCACGACGTCCGATCTGGGATGCAAAACAAGAATAAAAGAAGAAAAGTGGCCCGAAACTGATGAAAACGTTCAATTTTTGGCTCCAAAAACGGGCGCAGCCAAGCAGGCTTTTTGCCCCGGTCATAGAGCTCTCGGAGAGCTTTCCAACAGTATGTTGTTCACCGCGTAACCCCTTACGAATCAAAAGTTATGGGCATAGGAGCGATGGAGACCTGGTCAAAAGCCCTACGCCCTCGGTTTGCGGGCCCAGCCTTTACGTGAAGCGAAGTTGTCTTGCCCAAGATTCCATGGGATTCGGTAATAGAAATGTGGTGGATAAAGTATCTTCGCAACCCTAACCGGGGCAAAAAAAATTAAAAATGGGGTTCAACACGAGGACATCCCAAGGGGTCACCCATCCTAGTACTACTCTCGCCCAAGCACGCTTAACTTCGGAGTTCTGATGGGATCCAGTGCATTAGTACTGGTATGATCGCACCCGTCTTATTGAGTGCACAAATCGTTTATGTGTTGATGGTTCACAGTCCCAGCCCCGAGAGATGGCCCATTCAAAAGGCCCAATGGGCTTAACGACAACCCATCCACTTCAACAACGCAGCATTATCGGAAGACGTGATATCGACACGTTGTAGGGCCCCGTGTTATCCCGCGAGTTAGGTTGTCGTCCTTTTAACAACTCACGATGTACGATCTGAGACGAAAAAACAGAGCAAAAGAAGAAAAATGGCCCGAAACTATTGAAAACATTCGATTTTGTGTGCCAAAAACAGGCGTAGCAGAGCAAGCTTGCTGCCCCCGTCGTAGAGCTCTCGGAGAGCTTTCCAACGATTTTCTGTGCGCTGTGTAACTCTTTTTGCATTGAAAGATATGTTCACCGGAGCGACGGAGACATGGTCACATGACCCACGCCCACGGTTTGTGGGCCCAGCCACTACGTGAAGCGAAGTTGTCTTGCCCAAGGTGTCGTGGGATTCGGTAATAGAAATGTTGACGATAAAGTATCTTGGCGACCCTAACTTGGGAAAAAAAATTTGAAAAGGGGGGTGCAACACGAGGACTTCCCAGGGGGTCACCCATCCTAGTACTACTATCACCCAAGCACGCTTAACTTCGGAGTTCTGATGGGATCCGGTGCATTAGTGCTGGTATGATCGCACCCGTCATGTTAAGGGCACAAATCCCTTATGTATTGATGGTTCACAATCCCATCCCAGAGAAATGGCCCATTCAAAAGGCCTAATGGGCTTAACGACAACCCATCCGCTTCAACAACCCTACAACCTCGGAAGACGTGATATCAACGTGTTGTAGGGCCTTCTAATGTCCAGCGAGTTAGGTGGTCATCCTTTTAACAGCTCACGACATACGATCTGGGACGAAAAACTAGAGCAAAAGAAGAAAAGTGGCCCGAAACTAATGAAAACGTTCGATTTTTGGCTCCAAAAATGGGCGCAGAAGAGAAGGCTAGCTACCCCTGTCGTAGAGCTCTCAAAGAGCTTTCCAACGGTATGCTGTGTACCATGTAACAGCTTACGGATCAAAAGTTATGGGCACCGGAGCAACGGAGACCTGGTCAAAAGCCCTACGCCCTCGGTTTGCAGGCCCAGCCTCTACGTGAAGCAAAGTTGTCTTGCCCCAGATGCCGTGGGATTCGGTAATAGAAATGTGGTTGATAAAGTGTCTTGGCAACCCTAACCGGGGCAAAAAATATTGAAAAGGGCGGTGCAACACGAGGACTTCCCAGGGGGTCACCCATCCTAGCACTACTCTCGCCCAAGCACGCTTAACTTCGGAGTTCGGATGGGATCCGATGCATTTGTGCTGGTATGATCGCACCCATCACGTTGAGGGCACAAATCCTTTATGTGTTGACGGTTCACAGTCCCAGCCCAGAGAGATGGCCCATTCAAAAGGCCAATGGGCTTAACGATAACCCCTCAGCTTCAACAATGCCGCATCCTAGTAAGACGTGATATTGACACATTGTAGGTCCTTGAAATATCACGCGAGTTAGGTTGTTGTCCTTTTAACAGCTCACGACGTACGATCCGTGATGGAAAAACAGAGCAAAAGAAGAAAAGTGCCCCAAAACTGATGAAAACGTTTGATTTTGGGCTCCGAAAATAGGCACAACCGAGCAAGCCTGCTGCCCCCGTCGTACAGCTCTTGGAGAGCTTTCCAACGGTATGCTCTACGCTCCGTAACTCCTTACGGATTAAAAGTTATGTTCACCTGAGCGACGGAGACCTGGTCAAATGCCCCACGCCCTCATTTTGCGGGCCCAGCCTCTACGTGAACCGAAGTTGTCTTGCCCAAGGTGTTGTGGGATTTGGTAATAGAAATGTGGTGGATAAAGTATTCTGCCAACCCTAACCAAGGCAAAAAAAATTGAAAAGGGGGTGTGCAACACCAGGACTTCGCAGGGGGTCACCCATCCTAGTACTACTCTCACCCAAGCACGCTTATCTTCGGAGTTCTGATGGGATCCAGTGCAGAAATACTGGTTTGATCACACCCGTCATGTTGACGGCACAAATCCATTATGTGTTGATGGTTCACAGTCACAGCCCATAGAGATGGCCCATTCAAAAGGCCCAATGGGCTTTATGATAACCCATCCGCTTCACCAACGCAGCATCCTAGTATGACGTGATATCGACGTGTTGTAGGGCCTAGAAATATCCCGCGAGTTAGGTTGTCATCTTTTTAACAGCTCACGACGTACGATCCGGCACGAAAAAATAGAGCAAAAGAATAAAAATGGCCCAAAAATGAAAAAAACATTCGATTTTGGGCTCCAAAAATAGGCACAACCGAGCAGGCTTGCAACCCCCGTTGTAAAGCACTTAGAGAGCTTTCCAACGGTATGCTATGCGCGGTGTAACTCCTTACGGATTAAAAGTTATGGGCACTGAAGTGACGGAGACCTATTCACAAGCCCCACGCCCTCGGTTTGTGGGCCCAGCCTCTACGTGAAGCGAAGTTGTCTTGCCCAAGGTGCCGTGGGATTCGGTAATAGAAATGTAGTAGATAAAGTATCTTGGCACCCCTAACTGGGGGAAAAAAAATTGAAAAGGGGGGTGCGACACAAGGATTTCCCTGGGGGTCACCCATCCTAGTACTACTCTCGCCCAAGCACGCTTGACTTCGGAATTCTGATGGGATCTAGTGCATTAGTGTTGGTATGATCGCACCCGTCATGTTGTTGGCACAAATCCTTTATGTGTTGACGGTTCACATTCCCAGCCCAGAGAGATGGCCCATTCAAAAGGCCCAATGGGCTTAACGACAACCCATCTGCTTGAAGAACACAACATCTGCATAAGACGTGATATCGACGAGTTGTAGGGCCCTGTAATATCCCGCGAGTTAGGTTGTTTTCCTTTTAATAGCTCACGACGTACGATCCAATACAGAAAAACAGAGTAAAAGAAGAAAAGTGGCTCGAAAATGATGAAAATGTTCAAATTTGGGCTCCGAAAATAGGCGCAGCTCACTAGACATGTTGTCCCCGTCGTAGAGCTCTCGGAAATCTTTCCAACGGTATGTTGTGCGCTGCGTAACTCCTTATGGATTAAGAGTTATGGGCACCGGAGGGACGGAGACCTAGTATCAAGCCCCACGCCCTCGATTTACGGGACCAGCCTCTACGTGAAGCGAAGTTGTCTTGCCCAAGGTGCCGTGGGATTCGGTAATAGAAATGCGATGGATAAAGAATCTTGGCAACCCTAACCAGGGCAAAACAATTTGAAAAGGGGAGGTGCAACACGAGGACTTCCCTGGGGTCACCCATCCTAGTAAAACTCTTACCCAAGAACGCTTAACTTATGAGTTCCTATGGGATCCGGAGCATTAGTGTTGGTATGATCGCACCCGTTATGTTGTGGGCACAAATCCTTTATGTGTTGACGGTTCACAGTCCCACCCCAGAGAGATAGCCCGTTTAAAGGGCCAATAGGCTTAACGACAACCCATCCGCTTCAACAACGCATCATCCTTGCAACATGTGATATCGACGCGGTGTAGGGCCCTGTAATATCTTGCGAGTTAGGTTGTCGTCCTTTTAACAGCTCACGACGTATGATCCGGGATGAAAAAACAGAGCAAAAGAAGAAAAATGGCCCGAAACTGATGAAAACGTTCGATTTTGGGCCCCGAAAATAGGAACAGCCAAGTAGGCTTGCTGCCCCCATCATAGAGCTCTCGGAGTGCTTTCCAACGGTATGTTGAGCGTTGCATAACTCGTTACGGATTAAAAGTTATGGGCACTGGAGCCACGGAGACCTAGTCACAAGCCCCACGCCCTCGATTTGCGGGCCCAGCCTCTACGTGAAGCGAAGTAGTCTTGCCCAAGGTGCTGTGGGATTCGGTAATAGAAATATGGTGGATAAGTAATCTTGGCAACCCTAACTGGGAAAAAAAAATTGAAAATGGGGGGTGCAACACGAGGATTTCCCAGGGGGTCACCCATCCTAGTACTACTCTCGCCCAAGCGCACTTAACTTCGGAGTTCTGATGGGATCCGGTGCATTAGGGATGGTATGATCGCACCCGTCATGTTGTGGGCACAAATCCTTTATGTGTTGACGGTTCACAGTCGCAGCCCAGAGAGATGGCCCATTCAAAAGGCCCAATGGGCTTAACGACAACATTTCCGCTTCAATAATGTAGCATCCTCGCAAGACGTGATATCGACGCGTTGTAGGGCCCTCTAATGTCCCACGAGTTAGGTTGTCGTTCTTTGAACAACTCACGACGTACGATCTGGGACGAAAAAACAGAGCAAACGAAGAAAAGTTGCCTAAAACTGATGAAAATGTTCGATTTTTGGCACCAAAAATGGGCACAGCCGAGCAGGCTTCTTGCCCCCATCGTAGAACTCTCAAAGTGCTTTTCAACGGTATGCTGTGCTCTGCTTAACTCGTTACGGATCAAAAGTTATGGGCACCGGAGCGACAGAGACCTGGTCAAAAGCCCTATGCCCTCAGTTTGCGAGGCGAGCCTCTACATGAAGCGAAGTTGTCTTGTCCAAGATGTCGTGGGATTCGGTAATAGAAATATGGTGGATAAAGTATCTTGGCAACCCTAACTAGGGCAAAAAAAATTGAAAAGGGGGGTACAACACGAGGACTTCCCAAGGGTTCATCCATCTTAGTACTACTGTCGCCCACGCACGCCTAACTTGGGAGTTCTGATTGGATCCGGTCTATTAGTGCTGGTATGATCGCCCCCGTCATGTTGAGGGCACAAATCCTTTATGTGTTGATGATTCACAGTCCCAGCCGAGAGAGATGGCCCATTCAAAAGGCCCAATGGGCTTAACGACAACCCATCTGCTTCAACAACGCAGCATTCTCATAAGACGTGATATTGAAGCATTGTAAGGCCCTGTAATATCCCGCGATTTAAGTTGTCGTACTTTTAACAACTCACGATGTACGATTCGGGATGGAAAAACAGAGCAAAAGAAGAAAAGTGGCCCGAAACTGATGAAAACGTTCGATTTTAGGCTTTGAAAACAGGTACAGTTGAGCAGGCTTGCTGCCCCCGTCGTAGATCTCTCGGAGAGCTTTCTAACGGTATATTGTGCATCGTGTAACTCCTTACGGATTAAAAATTATGGGCACCAGAGCGACGGAGACCTAGTAACAAGCCCCACGCCCTCGGTTTGCCGACCCAGCCTCTACGTCAAGCGCAGTTGTCTTGCCCAAGGTGCCGTGGGATTCGATAATAAAAATGTGGTGGATAAAGTATCTTGGCAACCCTAACCCGGGCAAAAAAATTTGAAAAAGGGAGGGGGGAGGGGTGCGACACAAGGATTTCCCTGGGGGTCACCCATCCTAGTACTACTCTCGCCCAAGCACGCTTGACTTCGGAATTCTGATGGGATCCGGTACATTAGGGCTGGTATGATCGCACTCGTCATGTTGTGGGCACAAATCCTTTATGTGCTGACGGTTCACAGTCCCAGCCCAGAGAGATAGCCCATTCAAAAGGCCCAATGGGCTTAACGACAACATTTCGGCTTCAACAATGCAGCATCCTCGCAAGACGTGATATTGACGCTTTGTAGGGCCCTCTAATGTCCTGCGAGTTAGGTTGTCATTCTTTGAACAACTCACGACATACGATCTGAGATGAAAAAACAGAGCAAAAGAAGAAAAGTTGCCCAAAACTAATGAAAACGTTCGATTTTTGGCACCAAAAATGGGCGTAGCCGAGCAGGCTTCTTGCTCATCGTAGAGATCTCAAAGTGCTTTCCAACGGTATGCTGTGCTCTGCTTAACTCCTTACGGATCAAACGTTATGGGCACCGGAGCGACGGAGACCTGGTCAAAAGCCCTATGCCCTCGGTTTGCGGGGCCAGCCTCTACGTGAAGCGAAGTTGTCTTGCCCAAGATGTCGTGGTATTCGGTAATAGAAATATGGTGGATAAAGTATCTTGGCAACCCTAACTGGG
Organism: Ehretia macrophylla; assembly: GCA_037974665.1. Lineage (NCBI taxonomy): Eukaryota > Viridiplantae > Streptophyta > Magnoliopsida > Boraginales > Ehretiaceae > Ehretia > Ehretia macrophylla. The sequence goes on along the minus strand of CM075764.1, from coordinate 14,886,677 downwards.
GCAAAAAAAAATTGAAAAGGGGGGTACAACACGAGGACTTCCCAAGGGTTCACCCATACTGGTACTACTCTCGCCCAAGCACGCTTAACTTCGGAGTTCTGATGGGATCCGGTGCATTAGTGCTGGTATGATCGCACTCGTCATGTTGTGGGCACAAATCCTTTATGTGCTGACGGTTCACAGTCCCAGCCCAGAGAGATAGCCCATTCAAAAGGCCCAATGGGCTTAACGACAACCCATCTGCTTCAACAACGCAGCATCCTCGTAAGACGTGATATCGAAGCATTGTAAGGCCCTATAATATCCCGCGAGTTAAGTTGTCGTACTTTTAACAACTCACGACGTACGATCCGGGACGGAAAAACAGAGCGAAAGAAGAAAAGTGGCCTAAAATTGATGAAAACGTTCGAATTTATGCTCCGAAAACCGGCACAGCCGAGCAAGCTTGCTGCCCCCGTCGTAAAGCTCTTGGAGAGCTTTCCAACGGTATGTTGTACGTCTCGTAACCCCTTACAGAGTAAAAGTTATTGGCACCGGAGCGACGGAGATGTGGTCACAAGCCCCACGCCATCGGTTTTACAGGTCTAGCCTTTACATGAAGCGAAGTTGTCTGGCCCAAGGTACCGTGGGATTCGGTAACAGAAATGTGGTGGATAAAGTATCTTGGCAACCGTAACCGGGGCAAAAAAAATTGAAAATGGGGGGTACAACACGAGAACTTCCAAGGGGGTCACCCGTCCTTGTACTACTCTCGCCCAAGCACACTTGACTTCGGAGTTCTGATGGGATCCGGAGCATTAGTGCTGGTATGATCGCACCCGTCATGTTGTGAGCACAAATCCTTTATGTGTTGACGGTTCACAGTCCCAACCCAGAGAGATGGCCCATTCTAAAGGCCCAATGGAGCGACGGAGACCTGGTAACAAGCCCCACGGCCTCGGTTTACGAGCCCAGCCTCTATGTGAAGCGCAGTTGTTTTGCCCAAAGTGCCGTGGGATTCGGTAATAGAATTGTGGTGGTTAAAGTATCTTGGCAACCCTAACCAGGGCAAAAGCAATTGAAAAGGGGGGTTACAACACGACGACTTCCCAGGGGGTCACCCATCCTTGTACTACTTTCGCCTAAGCACGCTCAACTTCGGAGTTCTAATGGGATCCGGTGCATTAGTACTGGTATGATTGCACCCATCATGTTGAGGGCGCAAATCCTTTATGTGTTGATGGTTCGCAGTCCCAGCCCAAAGAGATGGCCTATTCAAAAGGCCCAATGGGCTTAACGACAACCCATCCGCTTCAACAATGCAGCACCCTCGTAAGACGTGATATCAACGAGTTGTAGGGCCCTGAAATATCCCGTGTGTTAGGTTGTCGTCCTTTTAACAGCTCACGACGTACGATCCGGGACAGAAAAATAGAGCAAAAGAAGAAAAGTGGCACGAAATTGATGAACATGTTCGATTTTAGGCTCTAAAAATACGTACAGTTGAGCAGGCTTGCTGCCTCCGTCGTAGATCTCAGGGAGAGCTTTCTAACGGTATGTTGTGCATCGCGTAACTCCTTACGGATTAAAAGTTATGGGCACCGGAGCGACGGAGACCTGGTAACAAGCCCCAAGACATCGGTTTGCAGGCCCAACCTCTACGTCAAGCGCAATTGTCTTGCCCAAGGTACCGTGGGATTTGATAATAAAAATGTGGTGGATAAAGTATATTGGCAACCCTAACCGGGGCAAAAAAAATTGAAAAGGGGGGGGGGGGAGGAGCAACACGAGGACTTCCCAAGGGGTCACCCATCCTAGTACTACTCTCGCCCAAGCACAACTTAACTTCAGAGTTCTGATTGGATCCGGTGCAATAGTGCTGGTATGATTGTACACGTCTTGTTGAGGGCACAAATCCTTTATGTGTTGACGGTTCACAGTCCGAGCCCATAGAGATGGCCCATTCAAAAGGCCCAATGGGCTTACGACAACCCATCCGCTTCAACAATGCAGCATCCGAGTAAGACATGATATCGACGCGTTGTAGGGCCCTGAAATATCCCGTGAGTAAGATTGTCATCCTTTTAACAGCTCACGACATACGATCCGGGACGAAAAAACAGAGCAAAAGAAGAAAAGTGGCCCAAAACTGATGGAAACGTTCGATTTGGTGCTCTGAAAATAGGAAAAGCCGAGCAGGCTTGCTGGCCCTGTCGTAGAGCTCTCGGAGAACTTTCCTACGGTATGCTGTACGTCACATAACTTCTTACGGATTAAAAGTTAGGGGCATCGGAGCGACGGAGACCTGCTCACAAGCCCCGCGCCCTCCGTTTGCTGGCCCAGTCTCTACGTGAAGCGAAGTTGTCTGGCCCATGGTGGCATGGGATTCGGTAATAGATATGTGGTGGATAAAGTATCTTGGCAACCCTAACCGGGGTAAAAAAAATTGAAAAGTGGGGTGCAACCCGAGGACTTCCCAGGGGGTCAGCCATCCTAGTACTACTCTTGCCCAAGCACGGTTGACTTCGGAGTTCTGATGGGATCCGGTGCATTTGTGCTGGTCTGATCGCACCCGTCTTGTTGTGGGCACAAATCCTTTATGTGTTGACGGTTCACAGTCCTAACCTAGAGAGATTGCCCATTCAAAAGGCCCAATGGGCTTATGACAACCAATCCACTTCAACAATGCAGCATCCTAGTAAGACGTGATATCGACGCATTGTAGGGCCCTGAAATATACCGGCGAATTAGGTTGTTGTTCTTTTAACAGCTCACGACGTACGATCCGCGACAAAAAAACAGAGCAAAAGAAGAAAAGTGGCCAAAAATTGATGAAAATGTTCGATTTGGTGCTCCAAAAATAGGCAAATACGAGAAGGCTTACTGCCCCTCTCGTAGAGCTCTTGGAGAGCTTTCCAACGGTATGTTGTACATCGCGTAACTCTTTACGGATTAAAAGTTAAGGGCACCGGAGCGACGGAGACCTAGCCACAAGCCCCACGCCCTCGGTTTGCAGGCCTAGCCTCTACGTGAAGCGAAGTTGTCTGGCCCAAGGTGCCGTGGGATTCGGTAATAGAAATGTGGTGGATAAAATATCTTGGCAACCCTAACCGGGGCAAAAAAAATTGAAAAGTGGGGTGCAACACGAGGACTTCCTGGGGGGTCACCCATCATAGTACTACTCTCACCCAAGCACGCTTAACTTCGGAGTTCTGATGGAAACCGGTGTATTAGTGCTTGTATGATCGCACCCTTCATGTTGAGGGCACAAATCCTTTATGTGTTGACGGTTCGCAGTCCTAGCCTATAGAGATAGCCCATTCAAAAGGCCCAATGGGCTTAACGACAACCCATCTGCTTTAACAACGCATCATCCTAGTACGATGTGATATCGACGAGTTGTAGGCCCCTGAGATATCCCGCGAGTTAGGTTGTGCTCCTTTTAATAGCTCACGACGTACGATCCGGGATGAAAAAACAGAGCAAAAGGAGAAATGTGGCCAAAAACTGATGAAAACGTTCGATTTGGTGCTTCGAAAATAGGCAAAGACGAGAAGGCATACTGCCCTTGTCGTAGAGCTCTCGGAGAGCTTTCCAACGGTAAGCTGTACGTCGCGTAACGCCTTACGGATTAAAAGTTATGGGCACTGGAGCGACGGAGACCTAGTCATAAGCCCCACGCCCTCGGTTTGCGGGCCCAGCCTCTATGTGAAGCGAAGTTGTCTGGCCCAAGGTACCGTGGGATTCGATAATAGAAATGTGGTGGATAAAGTATCTTGGAAACCCTAACCGGGGTAAAAAAAATTGAAAAGTGGGGTGCAACACGAGGACTTCCCGGGGGGTCACCTATCCTAGTACTACTCTCGCCCAAGCACGCTTAACTTCGGAGTTCTGATGGGATCCAGTGTATTAGTGCTGGTATGATTGCACCCTTCATGTTGAGGGCAAAAATCCTTTATGTGTTGACGGTTCGCAGTCCCAGCCCATAGAGAAGGCCCATTCAAAAGGCCCAATGGGTTTAACGACAACCCATCCGCTTCAACAACGCAGCATCCTAGTAAGATGTGATATCGACGAGTTGTAGGGCCCTGAAATATCACGCGAGTTAGGTTGTCGTCCTTTTAACAGCTCACGACGTACGATTCGGGACGAAAAAATAGGGCAAAAGAAGAAAAGTGGCCTGAAACTTATGAAAACGTTCAATTTTAGGCTCTAAAAACAGGCACAGCTGAGCAGGCTTGCTGTCCCTGTCGTAGAGCTCTCGGAGAGCTTTCTAACGGTATGTTGTGCATCGCGTAACTCTTTACAGATTAAAAGTTATGGCCACCAGCGCGACGGACACCTGGTAACCAGCCCCACGCCCTCGGTTTGCGGGTCCAGCCTCTACGTCAAGCGCAGTTGTCTTGCCCAAGGTGCCATGGGATTCAGTAATAGAAATGTGGTGGATAATGTATCTTGGCAACCCTAACCGGGGCAAAAAAAATTGAAAAGGGGGGGGGGGGGGGGGAGGGAGGGGTGCAACACGAGGACTTCCCAGGGGGTCACCCATCCTAGTACTACTCTTGCCCAAGCACGCTTTACTTCGGAGTTCTGATGGGATCTGGTGCATTAGTGCTGGTACGATCGTACCCGTCATATTGACAGCACAAATCCTTTATGTGTTGACGGTTCACAGTCACAGCCCATAGAGATGGCCTATTCAAAAGGCCCAATGGGCTTAACGATAACCCATCCGCTTCACCAACGCAGCATCCTAGTAAGACGTGATATCGACATGTTGTAGGGCCCATAAATATCCCGCAAGTTAGGTTGTCGCCCTTTTAACAGCTCGCGACGTACGATCCGGCACGGAGAAACAGAGCAAAAGAAGAAAAGTGGCCCAAAAATGATGAAAACGTTCGATTTTGGGATATGAAAATAGGCACAGCCGAGCAGGCTTGCAACCTTCGTCGTAGAGCTCTCGGAGAGCTTTCCAACGGTATGCTGTGCGCCGTGTAACTCCTTACGGATTAAAAGTTATGGGCACCGGAGTGACGAAAACCGGGTCACAAGCCCCAAGCCCTTGGTTTGCGGGCCCAGCCTCTACGTGAAGCAAAGTTGTCTTGCTCGAGGTGCCGTGGGATTCGGTAATAGAAGTGTGGTGGATAAAGTATCTTGGCAACCCTAACCGGGGAAAAAAAATTGAAAAGGGGGGTGCAACACGAGGATTTCGCAGGGGGTCACCCATCCTAGTACTACTCTCGCCCAAGCACGCTTGACTTCGGAGTTCTGATGGGATCCGGTGCATTAGTGCTGGTATGATCACACCCGTCATGTTGTGGGCACAAATCCTTTATGTGTTGACGGTTCACATTCCCAGCCCAGAGAGATGGCCCATTCAAAAGGCCCAATGGGCTTAATGACAACCCATCTGCTTAAAGAACGCAGTATCCTCATAAGATGTGATATCAACGCGTTGTAGGGCCCTGTAATATCCCACGAATTAGGTTGTCGTCCTTTTAACAGCTCACGACGTAGGATTCGAGAATGAAAAACAAAGCTAAAGAAGAAAAGTGGCCCGAAATTGATGAAAACGTTCAATTTTGGGCTACGAAAATAGGCGCAGCCGACCAGACATGATGTCCCCGTCGTAGAGCTCTCGTAGAGCTTTCCAACGGTATATTGTGCGCTGCATAACTCGTTACGGATAAAAATTCATGGGCACCGTAGCGACGGAGACTGTCACGCCCCGACCCGACCCTGCAAAAGGCCAAGCCCGGACCCGACACACGGACGGAGTCTCCTCTGTACCGTGGACGATCCGAAAACCCTACATTCAATATAATACTTGCGAATTCCATAATAAACATTTGAAACAAGTCAACTTTCTTTTAAAACATACATCTTCTTATTAACCAACTTGCAATCCAAAATGCCATGCATACTACACAAGTATTCGTGCCACTAAACAGTTAAACCATTAGTATGCAATTCTTTACTAGTCATAAGAGTATATCTTTACAACTTCACATTGTTTCAACCTTTACAACAAAAGACCATAAAGGCCTCAAAATAGAACTACATACAAGGCTACAAGCCTCAAAATAAAGCGACGACCAAGCATTAAACACATCAAGCATGGCCCGCACAAAAGTCTAGCAACCAACCACCAACTAAGCAAAGAAGTGCTATCAAGGAAACACCTCCACTTGCTCCTCCTCCTCAATTACCTCAATAGGGTCCGCTTCAACTACTCCTGTAAAATATAGTATAGAAAGGAATGAGCAAAAACTATTGCTCAGCGAGGGTTATTGGTCTCAAGGACAGAGATGAGAGGAGAATGCAAAGCAAATAGTCAAGCAATTCATTCAATTATCATATAGAGATACAAACAAAGCCAACAATAAACAAGACAAGCATTAAAACAATAAACACTCATTCAAAGGATACGATTCACTTTCCACGAGCAACTTTCAATCACGAATTCGATGACGACGCACCGGCCCAAACCACCTTATAACTTCAGTTTGGAATACCCCGGAAATATCCATCAATTCTACGACCCAAATCTCCTGGGAGGTAACCCAAGCAAGAAAGGGAATAGGACACGGAGCTAGGGCAACCAACACTGGCAACCTGAGGCTACCCAGAAAGGCCCATCACACCGCCCCTGACTGTATGAATGCAATACAATATACAATGCAACAATCGAGCAATCAAGCAATAGAGCCACACGTGGGAGAATAACAAAGTAGGTTACTCTCGCATGCAATAGCAACAATTGATAAACATTCCAATCAAAATCAACTCTAACAAGCATTATAAGTATTAACAAGCATTAACAAGCATTCTACAAGCAAAATTCTATGAAAACCAACAAAAACACAAAGCGACCCCAACTTTCCAAACGCTACTACTTTCAAACGAGCCACGAGTTCTGGAAACCGACTTCACCAATCGTCCTAGGTCACCACAAGACACGTCTAAAGACCCCGAAACCCTACTTTACCCTAAAATTCACGCAAAGCCCCGATTTTCCCCTTTGCTCGTTTGAACTACAACTACTCTAACCAAACACCCAATCAACGCCATAACCACACCAAAAGTGCTTCCATGGCCTCTCGAGACAATGCCATCACGCAAAACGAGAAAACGCTAAACTCAACCAAAACGACCCCGACTTCACCAAGGAATTTTTCCTCGTTTTACCATTACACAATCCAAACAACGCATGCATTTAGGCATTCTAGCATATCTAGCATCTTTTCACATCAACAGAATGCATAACGGAGCAATTTCTACTAATCGAGGGTTTACTATTCATATTTTACTATTCAATTAACATTTTAAATTACAATAGCTATATTTAACCATAGAAAATGCAAAAAAACTATAAATACATGTTCTACAATTGACAAGGAACATTCTTTAAGCATTAAAACGATTAAAATAACAATCTACGGACAAAACCCAAAAATCATAAAGTTGATATACATGATATTCAAATGCGCAAATAACGTGCTTCCCTCACCTTAGACACTCCTAGTCACTAGGAAAACCATGCTGGATGCCCCGGTAACAACCCCGTGCAAGCTCACGCAAAAATTTGAAGTTTTGAAGTTTAAAATCTTTTTTTTCCCTTTGAGTTTCGGTCAGCTCTTGGTCTGTTTTTTCAGCTTTGTTTTTTTTATTTTGCAATGTTATAAGCTAAATAAGATGACAAGCCTTTGGTCAAATGGTCAAGCTTGGTCAACTAACTTAAAAATTGGTCAAATTGGCTTATTTTATGCATTTTAAAGCTAAAATACCCAACACCAAATTAGTCTTAGTTACCAACAAGTAAAATATTAAATTTAAGGCACCAAAATACTAGTTTCACTATTTGCTGAGGACTAGAAAACACCCTCTAACTATCGCTCTCCATATGCAATGCACTTTGCGACAATAAAGAAGCAACAATTAGATTCCAAGGAATTTAAGAAAATATAATTTTCAGAATAATAAACAAGAAAATTTCACATTCTGGGCTCGGGTATTACAGAGACCTAGTTACAAGCCCCACGCACTCGGTTTACGGGCCCAGCCACTACGTGAAGCGAAACTGTCTTGCCCAAGGTACCGTGGGATTCAGTAATGGAAATGTGGTGGATAAAGCATCTTGGCAAGCCTAACCGGTGCAAAAAAAATTGAAAAGGGGGGGTGCAACCCGAGGACTTCCCTGGGGGTCACCCATCCTAGTACTACTCTCATCCAAGCACGCTTAACTATGGAGTTCTTATGGGATCCAGAGCATTAGTGCTGGTATGATCATATCCGTTATGTTGTGGGCACAAATCCTTTATGTGTTGATAGTTCACAGTCCCAGCCCAGAGAGATAGCCCATTCAAAGGGCCTAATGGGCGTAACGGCAACCCATCCGCTTCAACAACGCATTATCCTCACAAATTGTGATATCGACGCGTTGTAGGGCCCTGTAATATCTTACGAGTTAGGTTGTCGTCCTTTTAACAGCTCACGACGTACGATCCGGGATGAAAAAACAAAGCAAAAGAAGAAAAATGGCCCGAAACTGATGAAAACGTTCGATTTTGGGCCCCGAAAATAGGCACAGCCAAGCAGGCTTGCTGTCCCCGTCGTAGAGCTCTCGGAGAGCTTTCCAATGGTATGCTGTGCGTTGTATAACACCTTACGGATTAAAAGTTATAGGCACTGGAGAACTGGTCACAAGCCCCACGCCCTCGGTTTGCGAGCCCAGCCTCTACGTGAAGCGAAGTAGTCTTGCCCAAGGTGCCGTGGGATTCGGTAATAGAAATGTGGCAGATAATGTATTTTGGCAACCCTAACCGGGGCAAAAAAATTGAAAAGGGGGGGTGCAACATAAGAACTTCCCAGGGGGTCACCCATCCTTGTACTCCTTTCGCCCAAGCACGCTTGACTTCGGAGTTCTGATAGGATCCGGAGCATTAGTGTTGGTATGATCGCACCCGTCATGTTGTGAGCACATATCCTTTATGTGTTGACGGTTCACAGTCCCAACCTAGAGAGATGGCCCATTCAAAAGGCCCAATGGGCTTAACAACAACCCATCCGCTTCAACAACGCAGCATCCTTGTAAGACGTGATATCGACGCGTTGAAAGGCCCAGAAATATTCCGCGAGTTAGGTTGTCCCCCTTTTTACAGCTCATGATGTACGATCCGGGATGAAAAAACAGAGCAAAAGAAGAAAAGTGGCCCGAACCTAATGAAAATGTCGATTTTGGGCTCCGAAAATAGGCACAGTCGAGCAAGTTTGCAGCCTCGTCGAAGAGCTCTCAGAGAGCTTTACAACGGTATTCTGTGCATCACGTAACTCCTTACGGATTAAAAGTTATGGGCACCGGAGCGACGGAGACCTGGCAATAAGCCCCACACCCTCGGTTTACGGGCACAGCCTCTGCGTGAAGCGCAGTTGTCTTGCCCAAAGTGCCGTGGGATTCGGTAATAGAAATGTGGTGGATAAAGTATCTTGGCAACCCTAACCAGGGAAAAAAAAATTGAAAAGCAGGGGTGCGACACGAGGACTTCCCAGGGGGTCACCCATCCTAGTACTACTCTCGCCCAAGCACGCTTAACGTCGGAGTTCTGATGGGATCCGGTGCATTAGTGCTGGTATGATGGCACCCATCATGTTGAGGGCACAAATCCTTTATGTGTTGACGGTTCGCAGTCCCAACCCATAGAGATGGCCTATTCAAAAGGCCCAATGGGCTTAACGACAACCCATCCGCTTCAACAACGCAGCATCCTAGTAAGATGTGATATCGACGAGTTGTAGGGCTTCGAAATATCCTGCGTGTTTGGTTGTCTTCCTTTTAACAGCTCACGACGTACGATCCGGGACAGAAAAAATAAAAGCAAAAGAGGAAAAGTGGCCCGAAACTGATGAAAATGTTTGATTTTAGGCTCTGAAAATAGGTACATCTAAGCAAGCTTGTTGCCCCCGTCGTAGATCTCTCGGAGAGCTTTCTAACGGTATGCTGTGCATCGCGTAACTCCTTACGGATTAAAAGTTACGGGCACCGGAGCGACGGAGACCTGGTAACAAGCCCCACGCCCTCGGTTTGCCGGCCTAGCCTCTACGTCAAGTGCATTTGTCATGCCCAAGGTGCCGTGGGATTTGATAATAGAAATGTGGTGGATAAAGTATCTTGGCAACCCTAACCGGGGCAAAAAAAATTGAAAAGGGGAAGGGGGGTGCAACATGAGGACTTCCCATGGGGTCACCCATCCTAGTACTACTCTCGCCCAAGCACACTTATCTTCGGAATTCTGATGCGATCCGGTGCATTTGTGCTGGTATGATCGTACACGTCTTGTTGAGGGCAAAAATCCTTGATGTGTTGACGGCTCACAGTCCCAGCCCATAGAGATGGCCCATTCAAAAAGCCCAATGGGCTTACAACAGCCCATCCGCTTCAACAATGCAGCATCCTAGTAAGATGTGATATCGACGCATTGTAGGGCCCTGAAATATCCTGCGAGTTAGGTTGTCGTCCTTTTAACAGCTCACGATGTACGATCCGGGATGAAAAAACAGAGCAAAAGAAGAAAAGTGGCCAAAACTGATGGAAACGTTTGATTTGGTGCTCCAAAAATAGGGAAAGCCGAGTAAGTTTGCTGCCCTTGTCGTAGAGCACTCGGTGAGCCTTCCAACGGTATGCTGTTCGTCGCGTAACTTCTTACGGATTAAAAGTTATGGGCACCGGAGCGACGGAGACCTGGTCACAAGCCCCACGCCCTCGGTTTGCTGGCCCTGCCTCTACGTGAAGCGAAGTTGTCTGGCCCAAGGTGCCGTAGGATTCGATAATAGAAATGTGGTGGATAAAGTATCTTGGCAACCCTAACCGGGGCAAAAAAAATTGAAAAGTGGGGTGCAACACGAGGACTTCCCAGGGGATCACCCATCCTAGTACTACTCTCGCCCAAGCACGCTTGACTTCGGAGTTCTGATGGGATCCGATGCATTAGTGCTGGTATGATCTCACCCATCATGTTGTGGCCATAAACCATTTATCTGTTGAGGGTTCACAGTCGCAACCGAGAGAGCTGGCGCATCCAAAAGGCCAATGGGCTTAACGACAGCCCATCCGCTTCAACAATGCAGCATCCTAGTAAACGTGATATCGACGCGTTGTAGGGCCCTGAAATATTGCGCGAGTTTGGTTGTCCTCTTTTTAACAGCTCACGACGTACGATCCGGGATAGAAAAACAGAGCAAAAGAAGAAAAGTTTCCCGAAACAGAGGAAAACGTCGATTTTGGGCTCTGAAAATAGGCACAGCCGAGCAAGCTGGTTGCCCCCATCATAGAGTTCTCGGAGAGCTTTCCAACGGTATGCTGTGCATCACGTAACTCCTTACTAATTAAAAGTTATGGGCACCCGAGTGACGGAGACCAGGCCACAAGCCCCACGTCCTCGGTTTACGGGCCAAGCCTCTACGTGAAGCGCAGTTGTCTTGCCCAAAGTGCCGTGGGATTCGGTAATAGAATGTGGTGGATAAAGTATCCTGGCAACCCTAATCAGGGCAAAAAAAATTGAAAAAGGGGGTGCAACACGAGGACTTCCCAGGGGGTCACCCATCCTAGTACTACTCCCGCCCACGCACACTTAACTTCGGAGTTCTGATGGGATCTGTTGCATTAGTGCTGGTATGATCACACCCATCATATTGAGGGCACAAATCCTTTATGTGTTGACGGTTCACAGTCCCAGCCCATAGAGATGGCCCATTCAAAAGGCTCAATGGGCTTAACGATAACCCATCCGCTTCAACAATGTAGCATCCTAGTAAGACGTGATATCGACGCGTTGTAGGGCCCTGAAATATCCAGCGAGTTAGGTTGTCGTCCTTTTAACAACTCAAGACGTACGATGCGGGACGGAAAAACATAGCAAAAGAAGAAAACTTTCCCGAAACAGATGAAAACGTCGATTTTGGGCTCTGAAAATAGGCACAGCCGAGCAAGCTGGTTGCCCCCATCATAGAGTTCTCGGAGAGCTTTCCAACGGTATGCTGTGCATCACGTAACTCCTTACTAATTAAAAGTTATGGGCACCCGAGTGACGGAGACCAGGCCACAAGCCCCACGTCCTCGGTTTACGGGCCAAGCCTCTACGTGAAGCGCAGTTGTCTTGCCCAAAGTGCCGTGGGATTCGGTAATAGAATGTGGTGGATAAAGTATCCTGGCAACCCTAATCAGGGCAAAAAAAATTGAAAAAGGGGGTGCAACACGAGGACTTCCCAGGGGGTCACCCATCCTAGTACTACTCCCGCCCACGCACACTTAACTTCGGAGTTCTGATGGGATCTGTTGCATTAGTGCTGGTATGATCACACCCATCATATTGAGGGCACAAATCCTTTATGTGTTGACGGTTCACAGTCCCAGCCCATAGAGATGGCCCATTCAAAATGCCTAATGGGCTTACGAAAACCCATCCGCTTCAACAATGCAGCATCCTAGAAAGACGTGATATCGACACGTTGTAGGGCCCTGAAATATCCCGCGAGTTAGGTTGTCCTTTTAATAGCTCACGACGTACGATCCGGGACAGAAAAACTGAGCAAAATAAGAAAAGTGGTCCAAAACTGATGAAAACATTCGATTTGGGGCTCCGAAAATAGGGAAAGATGGGAAGGCTTGCTATCCCCGTCGTAGAGCTCTCGGAGAGCTTTCCAACGATGTGTTGTACGTCACGTAACTCCTTACGGATTAAAAGTTATGGGCACCGGAGCGACGGAGACCTGGTCACAAGCCCTACGCGCTCGGTTTCTGGGCCCAGCCTCTACGTTAAGCGAAGTTGTCTTGCCCAAGGTGCCGTGGGATTCGGCAATAGAAATGTGGTGGATAAAGTATCTTGGCAACCCTAACCTAGGCAAAAAAAATTGAAAAGTGTGGTACAACACGAAGACTTCCTTGGCGGTCACCCATCCTTGTACTACCCTCGCCCAAGCACGCTTAACTTCGGAGTTCTGATGGGATCTGGTGCATTAGTGCTGGTATGATTGCACCTGTCATGTTGAGGGCACAAATCCTTTATATGTTGACGGTTCACAGTCCTAGCCCATAGAGATGGCCCATTCAACAGGCCCAATGGGCTTACGACAACCCATCCGCTTCAACAATGCAGCATCCTAGAAAGACATGATATCAACGCATAGTAGGGCCCTGAAATATCCCACGAGTTCGGTTGTTGTCCTTTTAACAGCTCACGACGTACGATCCGGGACAGAAAAATAGAGAAAATGAAGAAAAGTGGCCCAAAACTAATGAAAACGTTTGATTTGGTGCTCCGAAAATAGGCAAAGCCGAGCACGCTTGCTACCCCTGTCGTAGAGCTCTCGAAAAGTTTTCCAACAGTATGTTGTACGTCGTGTAACTCCTTACGAATTAAAAGTTATGGGCACCGGAGCAACGGAGACCTGGTCACAAGCCCCATGGCCTCGGTTTGCGGGCCCAGCCACTTCGTGAAGCGAAGTTGTCTGACCCAAGGTGCCCTTGGATTCGGTAACAAAAATGTGGTGGGTAAAGTATCTTGGCAACCCTAATCGAGGCAAAAAAAATTGAAAAGTGGGGTGCAACACGAGGACTTCCCAGGGGGTCACCCATCAGAGTACTACTCTCGCCCAAGCATGCTTGACTTCGCTGTTCTGATGGGATCCGGTGCATTAGTGGTGGTATGATCGCACCCGTCATGTTGTGGGCACAAATCCTTTATGTATTGACGGTTCACAGTCCCAACCAAAGAGATGGCCTATTCATAAGGCCCAATGGGCTTAACGACAACCCAGCCGCTTCAACAACGCAGCATCCTAGTAAACGTGACATCGACGCGTTGTAGGGCCCTGAAATATCCCGTGAGTTAGGTTGTCCTCTTTTTAACAGCTCACGACGTACGATTCGGGACGAAAAAGCAGAGCAAAAGAAGAAATGTGGGCCAAAACTGATGAAAACGTCAATTTTGGGCTCCAAAAATAGGCACAGCCGAGCAAGTTTGCTGCTCCCGTCGTAGACCTCTCGGAGAGCTTTCCAATGGTATGATGACCTGGCCATAAGCCCCACGCCCTCGGTTTACGGGCCCAGCCTCTACGGTAAGCGCAGTTGTCTTGCCGAAAGTGCCATGGGATTCGGTAATAGAAATGTGGTGGATAAAGTATCTTTGCAACCCTAACCGGGGAAAAAAAAATTGAAAAGCGGTGGTGCAACACGAGGACTTCCCAAGGGGCAACCCATCTTACTACTACTCTCGCCCAAGCACGCTTAACTTCGGAGTTCTGATAGGATCCGATGCATTAGTACTAGTATGATCGTCCCCATTATGTTGAGGGCACAAATCCTTTATGTGTTGACGGTTCGCAGTCCCAGCACATAGAGATAGCCCATTCAAAAGGCCTAATGGGCTTAACAACAACCTATCCGCTTCAACAACGCCGCATCCTAGTAAGATGTGATATTGACGTATTGTTGGGCCTACAAATATCCAACAATTTAGGTTGTCGTCCTTTTAGCAGCTCACGACGTACGATCCGGGACAGAAAAACAAAGCAAAAGAGGAAAAGTGGCCCAAAACTGATGAAAACATTCGGTTTTAGGCTCCAAAAATAGGCAAAGCCGAGCAGGGTTGCTACCCCCATCGTAGAGCTCTCGGAGAGCTTTCTAACGGTATACTGTGCATCCCGTAACTCCTTACGGATTAAAAGATATGGGCAGCGGAGCGATGGAGACCTGGTAACAAGTCCCACGCCCTCGGTTTCCGAGCCCAGGCTCTACGTGAAGCGCAGTTGTCATGCCCAAGGTGCCGTGGGATTCGATAATAGAAATGTGGTGGATAAAGTATCTTGGCAACCCTAACCGGGGCAAAAAAAATTGAAAAGGGGAGGTGCAACACGAGGACTTCCCACCGGGTCACCCATCCTAGTACTACCTCGCCCAAGCATGCTTAACTTAGGAGTTTTGATGGGATCCGGTGCATTAGTGCTGGTATGATCGCACCCATCATGTTGTGGGCAGAAATCCTTTATGTGTTGACGGTTCACAGTCCCAGCCCTGAGAGATGGCCCATTCAAAAGGCCCAATGGGCTTAACGACAACCCATCCGCTTTAACAACGCAGCATCCTCGCAAGATGTGATATCAACGTGTTGTAGGGCCCCCTAGTGTCCCGCGAGTTAGGTTGTCGTCCTTTTAACAGCACACGATGTACGATCCGGGACGAAAAAATAGAGCAAAAGTAGAAAAGTGGCCCGAAACTGATGAAAAAGTTTGATTTTGGACTCGAAAAACTGGCACAGCCGAGCAGGCTTGCTGCCCACGTCGTAGAGCTCTCGGAGAGCTTTCCATTAGTATGTTGTGTGCCACGTAACTCCTTACGGATCAAAAGTTATTGGCACCGGAGTGACGGAGACTTGGTCAAAAGCCGTACGCCCTAGGTTTGTTGGCCCATCATCTACGTGAAGCGAAGTTGTCTTGTCGAAGATGCCGTCGGATTCGGTAATAGAAATGTGGTGGATACTGTATCTAGGCAGGCCACCCAAACCGGGGCAAAAAAAATTGAAAAGTGGGGGTGCAACACGAGGACTTCCCAGGGGCCCACCCATCCTAGTACTACTCTCGCCCAAGCACACGCTTAACTTCAGATTTCTGATGGGATCCGGTGCATTAGTTCTTGTATTATCGCGCCCGTCTTGTTGTGGGCACAAATCCTTTATGTGTTGACGGTTCCCGGCCCCAGCCCAGAGAGATGCCCAATGGACTTAACCACAACCCATCCGCTTAAAAACCGCAGCATCCTCGCAAGACGTGATATCGACGAATTGTAGGGCCCTCTAATGTCCCGCGAGTTAGGTTGTCGTCCTTTTAACAGCTCACGACGTACGATCCATGACATAAAAACATAGCAAAAGAAGAAAAGTGTCCCGAAACTAATGAAAACGTTCGATTTTGGGCTCCGAAAACAGGTACAGCTGAGCAAGCTTGCTGCCCTCATCGTAGAGCTCTAGGATAGCTTGCCAACATTATGTTGTGCATCGCGTAACTCCTTACGGATTAAAAGTTAAGGGCAACGGAGCGACAGAGACCTGGTCACAAGCCCCACGCCCTCGGTGTGTGGGCCCAGCCTCTACGTGAAGCGAAGTTGTCTTGCCCAAGGTTCCGTGGGAGTCGGTAATAGAAATGTGGTGGATAAAGTATCTTGGCAACCCTAACCGGGGCATTGAAAATGTGGGGTGCAACATGAGGAATTCCTATGGGGTCACCCATCCTAGTATTACTCTCGCCCAAGCACGCTTAACTTCGGAGTTCTAATGGGATCCGATGCATTAGTGCTGGTATGATCGCACCCGTCAAGTTGAGGGCACAAATCCTTTATTGGTTGATGGTTTGCAGTCCCAGC
The DNA here is from genome assembly GCA_037974665.1 of Ehretia macrophylla. NCBI lineage: Eukaryota > Viridiplantae > Streptophyta > Magnoliopsida > Boraginales > Ehretiaceae > Ehretia > Ehretia macrophylla. Next base: position 14,870,287 of record CM075764.1, on the reverse strand, counting down.
CCATAGAGATGGCCCATTCAAAAGGCCCAATGGGCTTAACGACAAACTATCCGTTTCAACAACGCCGTGTCCTAGTAAAATGTGATAACGACGCGTTGTTGGGCCCTGAAATATCCAACGAGTTAGGTTGTCATTCTTTTAACAGCTCACGACGTACGATCCGAGATGGAAAAACAAAGCAAAAGAAGAAAAATGGCCCAAAACTGATAAAAACATTCGATTTTAGGCTCCAAAAACAGGCACAGCCGAGCAGGCTTGCTGCCCCCATCGTACAGCTCTCGAGGATCTTTCTAATGGTATGTTGTGCATCGCGTAACTCCTTACAGATTAAAAGTTATGGGCACCGGAGCGACGGATACCTGGTAACAAGCCCACGCCCACGGTTTGCGGGCCCATCCTTAACGTGAAGATCAGTTGTCTTGCCCAAGGTGCCGTGGTATTCGGTAATAGAAATGTGGTGGATAAAGTATCTTGGCAACCCTAACCGGGGCAAAAGAAATTGAAAATGGGGGGTTGCAACACGAGGACATCCCACGGGGTAACTCATCCTAGTACTACCCTCGCCCTAGCACGCTTAACTTTGTAGTTATGATGGGATCCGGTGCATTAGTGCTTGTATGATCGCACCCGTCATGTTGTGGGCATAAATCCTTTATATGTTGATGGTTCACAGTCCCAGCCCAGAGAGATGGCCCATTCAAAAGGCCCAATGGGCTTAACGACAACCCATCCGCTTCAACAACGCAGCATCCTTGCAAGACGTGATATCGACATATTGAAGGGCCCTATAGTGTCCCGCGAGTTAGGTTGTCGTCCTTTTAACGGCACACGACGTACGATCCAGGACGGAAAAATAGAGCAAAAGAAGAAAAGTGGCCTAAAACTGATAAAAATGTTTGATTTTGTGCGCAAAAAACCAGCGTAGCCGAGCAGGCTTGCTATCCACATCGTAGAGCTCTCGGAGAGCTTTCCAACAGTATGTTGTGTGCCACGTAACTCCTTACGGATCAAAAGTTATGGGCATCGGACTGACGGAGACCTGGTCAAAAGCCGTACACCCTCGGTTTGTGGGCCCAGCCTCTACTTGAAGCGAAGTCGTCTTGTCAAAGTTACTGTGGGATTCAGTAATAGAAATGTGGTGGATAAAGTATCTTCGCCACCCTAACCGGGGCAAAAAAAATTGAAAAGGGGGGGTGCAACACGAGGACTTCCTAGGGAGTCACCCATCCTAGTACTACTCTCACCCAAGCACGCGTAACTTCAGAGTTCTGATGGGATCCCATGCATTAGTGCTTTTATTATCGCGCCCATCTTGTTGTGGGCACAAATCCTTTATGTGTTGACGGTTCACAGTCCCATCCCAGAGAGATGGCCCATTCAAAAATCCCAATGGGCTTAACGACAACCCATCTGCTTCAACAACGTAGCATCCTCGCAAGACGTGATATCGACGCATTGTAGGGCCCTTTAATGTCCCGAAAGTTAGGTTGTTGTCCTTTTAACAGCTCACGACGTACGATCTAGGACGGTAAAACAAAGCAAAAGAAGAAAAGTGGCCCGAATTTGATGAAAACGTTCGATTTGGGCTCCAAAAATGGGCATAGCTGAGCAGGCTTGCTGCTCCCGTTGAAGAGCTCTAGGATAGCTTTCCAACGGTATGCTGCACATCACGTAACTCGTTACGGTTTAAAAGTTATGGGCACCGGAACGACGGAGACCTGGTCACAAACCCACGCCCTCGGTTTGTGGGCCCAGCCTTTACGTGACGCGAGGTTGTCTTGCCCAAGGTGCCGTGGGATTCGGTAATAGAAATGTGGTGGATAAAGTATCTTGACAACCCTAACTGGGGCAAAAAAAATTGAAAAGGGGGGTACAACACGAGGACTTCCCAAGGGTTCACCCATCCTAGTACTACTGTCGCCCAAGCACGCTTAACTTCGGAGTTCTGATGGGATCCGGTGCATTAGTGCTGGTATGATCGCACCCGTCATGTTGAGGGCACAAAATCCTTTACGTGTTGACGATTCACAGTCCCAACCGAGAGAGATGGCCTATTCAAAAGGCCCAATGAGCTTAACGACAACCCATCTGCTTCAACAACGCAGCATGCTCGTAAGACGTGATATTGAAACGTTGTAAGGCCCTGTAATATCCCGCGAGTTAAGTTGTCGATGTGAGGCCCGACCCCGAATAACATGTCCTACCTCGATTTGCGTGCCTTAGACCTAAAATGATATGACTGACCTAGGATTACGTGCCCTGTCTTGGTTTTCGTGCATGCCTCGTTATACGTGCCTTAACCTAGAATTATGTGTCCTAATCCTCGATATACGTGCGATACCTAGATAAACATGCCATGACCATAATTTACGTGCGAGACCTCGATTTGCATGTGTCTCTTCATTTCGTGTGCATTAACCTTGAACTACGTGCCTTAACCTAGGTTTAAGAGTTGTACCTTAATTTACGTGCATTGCATTGAATTACGTGTCGTGCATTGGTCTACGTGCATTGACCTAGGATTGCGTGCGTTAGCATTGGAATCTATGCATTAGACTTGAAGTACGTGCCTTAGTCTAGAAGTTCGTGTCTTACCTCGTAGTTCGTGTTTACCTCGTGTTTCGTGCCCCGTCTTGATTTCGGTGCGTGCCTCGTAGTGCGTACCCTAGACCTAGGAATCCATGCCACCACGTTAATCAAGAAAGCATCCTACACAAAGCACTAAACTATAAAATAATCCTAATTCAAATCTCTACAAAATCCACTAACAATAAACAATTCAATCTACACAAACACCTAAACATTCTTTATTCTTTATTCTCACCCAAAACCAATGCACATAAAATTTCACCCCTATTATAATCCATAATATGTTAAATAGAATCTGAAATTTCAGCAATTTGCAAGCCCTTGGCTGACCACTAAGTGCATTTAGTCTAGCATTGCATCATTTATTCATAATCCTAGACAAACTATGACACAAAGGCATTAAAAAATTGCTCAATTCCCCTCAAATCTCCACCATTTTCGACCAGCCCTTGCATGCCCATGCTAGCATTCAAAAAACAACATTTTTAAGACACAAAAATCAGATTTTGGCTGCCCAAGGCCGACCACACCCTCAAAGGAATTGCAAAGCCATCACTTTGTCACATTCTCTCATTTTCCTCAATCTTTTCTCTCTCCCCTTCATTCTCTCTCTCCATTTTCGGTTCTTGGCTGAGTTCTCTACCTCCTTGGCTTGTCTTCTTCACATCTTGGTTGAGCAAAGTCGAGTAGCCATCGAGAAACCCAAGCAAACAAGCTAGAGTTCGAAATCACTCATGCATGTGCATTGAAGCTTCATTCTCGGCCTAGGTGAGTTACTAAGCATCCATTTCTTTTCTTCAAGTTCTAACTACATGCATGCACTAAGAGATTGATCATTAAGCTAGGAAAAATAGAGAAAAACTAGTGAGGTTCTCGGCTAAGCAAGGGAAAGGAGAAGATTTGAGCTTCAACAAAGGGTCTTGAGCATTTTGTGGTTGATTGCTAAGGTGAGGGTTAAAATCTTTTGAAAACTCTTTAAAAACTCACATGCATGCTCATAAATGTGTGTATTTGCTTCTGTACTTGAGATATATGGTCGTTCATAAGCTTAAACAACCATGCATGGCAAGATCTTGGCTTGAAAATGATGCTAGGTGAAGTCGAAATGGATGACAGCTCTCTGACCAGTCTGTTCGAGGTAAGTTTAGCTAAGAAAATGATGTTGAAAATGCTTAAAAATTGGTGGGTGACTATTTTGGACAGTTTTGAACATTTTTCCCAGAAATAGGCCGAAGCTAATTTTGACTCTAAAGTCCTCAAAATGGAAAATCATTAAAATGTGACCAAATCTGGAAATCTGGAAAAATGAATCAGGTTTTGGCAGATGCACTGACCTTGTGGAAAGTACCATATTTGACTTAGTAAATGTTGTCCAAAATGCATGATATTTGGTGTGCTACTATATTTTTCAGTTCTGGACAATTTTTTCAGAAATGGACCAAAGCTAAAACTGACTCTAAGGACCTCAAAAACGTCAATTTCTGAAAAGTGTACAAATCTGGACAGTTTTGTGCTACCTCACTGTTTCGGCTATAACTAATGATTCTGAACTCCAATTGATGCAAGTCTTGTTTCTGAATTTAGTTAACTTCTTAAGATTTAATTTGAAATCTTATTCACTGAATTTGGAGATATTTTGATTATCCTATTGATTGGGAGAAAACAGCCTATTGCAGTAAAGGTTTTATTTAGCTACATGCTTGGAAAATTATTGTAACCTCTCTTGTGATACTAATTGTGTGGAAAAGTTGTGTTGGGATGTTATGTGGACTGTTTTGAGTACTTGAGGATGCTTGAATGGAATGATGCATGACTTAAGAATGACTTTGAGTTGACTTAGGGTTTTCATCACACGATTAAGCATGAAATAGAAACCCTAATGACTAGGTAGCTTTACTAAGTGCTGATCACTTGGTTTGGTGTGGAAATTATGTGCTTAGTGGGCTGCCTGTAATTGTTCTATAACTTCAAATGTGAATTTGACCATGGCATGTTGTCAAATAAGCTTTTCTTGCTACCGAACCCACGTAAATGTTGTTGCATGTTGAATAATTCGTATCACTTGATTATATGAGCTTCTTAATGAGTTATATGACCTGTTTTACATATGTTATATGGCTGCCCGATTAATGTTCATATAACTCCATATGCCTCTCATGTGAAATTACTTGTCTTATCGTGCCTCGTTCGACTACTTGTTAACATGCGATCTTATAACTGCTCGGAGGCAACCTACTTGTTGTCCTCCTAATGTGATATGTTAAATGTTATAAATGTGCATTGCATTCGAGGTTGCAACCTTTCAGTGTGGCATGGTAGTGTTTCACGCACGCCGGGCGGCGTCGGGCTTGCCGGTGTTACCGTGACTGCCATGGTCCAATTCCCACTCTCGCTTGGCATTTCACCCTCGGAGAGTTGGGTCGTAGGATTTCGGGGTACATCCGGAGTACACCCACCTGGCGTGTTTTGGGGATGAATTAAAGTCGGCCGCAACTCCTATTACTTGACTTGATCTGAGAGCTAAAGCTCACCGTATCTTTTTTATTATATGTATAAGTACTCCCGCTTGGATCCTAGAGAACCTCGGGGAGGAAAGACGGGTATTCCTGTTCTGTACTTGTAATTCTGTACTTGTATTTCTGTTATATTCATGTTTGAGAAAGGGATTTTCATAAGTTTAACCGGAAAATGAGTTTCAAAACTTATTTCTCGCTCCTCCTCGCTGAGTTCATAAAGACTCACCCTCTTTTATCATCTCAGGTGAAGAAGAACAGGTGCAGGAACCCGAGGATAATGTACCTAATGATGAACCCCTGGAGTGATTGCCAGTTATTGTTGTTTTGCTTGAACGTGACTACTTGTGTACCTTGTGCTGCTTGACGACTATTTATCTTATGTTGTTGTTGTTGCTAATGTAAAAGGCCCCCATTGTAATTTGGGGTCTAATTTTTGTTTGTACTTATATTAAGTAGACTGATACTAGACATGACACTACTATGATCGTTTTGCTTTTACTACTGCTAGTATCTATCTTAGGTTACAACGCTTTAGTTAAGAACAAAGTAAATGAACTTATCCAATCTTAATAGGTACTTGCTATTGAGCTAAGATCAACAGGTATATTTGTAACGAGGACAAATAAACAAACGAGACATAGGATCATGCTAGGTTATAAATCAAACGGGACGTCGAAATAACCAATAGGAAATTCAATTGATGATAAAATAGTAAATTCTAGTTAGGAATGAACTTGATTTGAAAGTTTTGAGGCTGTTAGAAAATTTAGGTCAAAACAAAGAGCCCAATTACAGCCGTTATGCTGCTGGATTTCTGAAAAAATTGGAGTCTAGAATAAAACGTTAAGTGTTAAACCTCCTAGAACGATTAAGAATGTGAATGGACTTGAATGTTTAGATCACACCCTAGTCTAACCTTTATAGGCCGGGTTGGGGCGTGACAGTCGAACTTTTAACAACTTATGACGTATGATCCGGGACGGAAAAATAGATCAAAAGAAGAAAAGTGGCCCGAAACTAATGCAAATGTTTGATTTTGGGCTCCGAAAATAGGCACAGCAAAGCAGGCTTTCTGGCCCCATCGTAGAGCACTCAGAGAGCTTTCCAAGGGTATGCTGTGTGTCACGTAACTCCTTACAGATTAAAAGTTATGGGCACCAGAGCGACAGACACTTGGTCACATGCTCCACGCTCTCGGTTTGCGGGCCCAGCCTCCACGTGAAGTGCAGTTGTCTTGCCTAAGGTACCATGGGATTCGGTAATAGAAATGTGGCGGATAAAGTATCTTGGCAACCCTAACCGGGGCAAAAAAATTTGAAAATGGGGGGTGCAACACGAGAACTACCCAGGGGGTCAACCATCCTAGTACTACTCTCGCCCAAGCATGCTTAACTTCAGAGTTCTTATGGGATCCGGTGCATTAGTGTTGGTATGATAGAAAATGTCATATTGTGGGCACAAATCCTTTATGTGTTGACGGTTCACAGTCGCAGCCCAGAGAGATGGCCAATTCAAAAGGCCCAATGGGCTTAACGACAACCCATCCGCTTTAACAATGCAGTATCCTCGTAAGACATGATATCGACGCGTTGTAGGGCCCTCTAGTGTCCCGCGAGTTAGGTTGTCGTCCTTTTAACAGCTCACGATGTACGATCCGGGACGAAAAAATAGAGCAAAAGAAGAAAAGTGGCCCAAAACTAATGAAAACGTTCAATTTTAGGCTCCAAAAACAAGCACAGCTGAGCAGTCTTGCTGCCCACGTCGTAGAGGTCTCGGAGAGCTTTCCAACAGTATGTTGTGCGCCGCGTAACTCCTTACGGATCAAAAGTTATGGGCACTGGAGCGACGGAGACCTGGTCAAAAGCCCTACGCTCTCGGTTTGCGGGCCCAGCCTCAATGTGAAGCGAAGTTGTCTTGCCCAAGATGTCATGAGATTCGTTAATCGAAATGTGGTGCATAAAGTATCTTGGCAAACTTAACCGGGGCAAAAAAAATTGAAAATGGGGGGTGCAACACGAGGACTTCCCAGAGGGTCACAGTCCCAGCCCATAGAGATGGCCCATTCAAAAGACCCAATGGGATTAATGACAACCCATCCGCTTCAACAACGCAGCATCCTAGTCAAACGTGATATCGACGCATTGTAGAGCCCTATAATGTCCCGTGAATCAGGTTGTCGTCATTTTAACAGCTCACGAGGTACGATCCGGGACAAAAAAATAGAGTAAAAGAAGAAAAGTAGCCCGAAACTGATGAAAACATTCGATTTTGGCCTCCGAAAAGAGGCAAAGCCGAGCAGGCTTATTGCCCCCGTCATAGAGCTCTCGGAGAGCTTTCCAACGGTATGTTGTGCATCACGCAACTCGTTACGGATTAAAAGTTATTGGCACTGGAGCGACGGAGACTTGGTCACAGGCCCCACGCCCTCGGTCTGCAGGCCCATCCTCTATGTGAAGCGAAGTTGTCTTGCCCAAGGTGCCGTGGGATTCGGTAATAGAAATGTGGTGGATAAAGTATCTAGGCAACCCTAATCGGGGCAAAAAAAATTGAAAAGGGGTGGTGCAACACGAGGACTTCCCAGGGGGTCAACCATCTTAGTACTACTCTCGCCCAAGCATGCTTAACTTTGGAGTTCTGATGGGATCCGGTGCATTAGTGTTGGTATGATCGCAAACGTCATGTTGTGGGCACAAATCCTTTATGTGTTTATGGTTCACAATCCCAGCGCAGAGAGATGGCCCATTCAAAAGGCCTAATGAGCTTAACGACAACCCATTCGCTTCAACACTGCAGCATCCTCGTTAGACGTGATATCGTCGCATTGTAGGGCCCTGTAATATCATGCGAGTTAGGTTCTCGTCCTTTTAACAGCTCACGACGTACAATCCGATACGGAAAAACATAGCAAAAGAAGAAAAGTGTCACAAAACTGATGAAAACGTTCGATTTTGTTCTCTGCAAATAGGCACAGCCGAGTTGGCTTGCTGAACCCTCCTTAGAGCTCTCGGAGAGCTTTCCAACGGCATGCTATGCGCCACGTATCGCGTTACGAAATAAAAGTTATGGGCACCGGAGCGACAGAGACCTAGTCAAAAGCCCTACGTTCTCGGTTTGCAGGCCCAGCGTCTACGTGTAGCGAAGTTGTCTTGCCCAAGATACCGCGGGATTCGGTAATAGAAATGTGATAGATAAATTATCTTGGCAACCCTTGAAAAGGGGGGTGCAACACGAGGACATCCCAGGGGGTCACCCATCCTAGTACTACTCTCGCCTAAGCGCGCTTAACTTTGGAGTTCTGATGGGATCCAGTGCATTAGTGCTGGTATGATCGCACCCGTCATGTTGTGGGCACATATCCTTTATGTGTTGACGGTTTACAGCCCCAGCCCAGAGAGATGGCCCATTCAAAAGGTCCAATGGGCTTAACGACAACCGATCCGCTTCAACAACGTAGCATCCTCACAAGATGTGATATCGACGCATTGTAAGGCCCTCTAATGACCCGTGAGTTAGGTTGTCATCCTTTTTACAGCTAACGACGTACGATCCGGGACAAAAAAATAGTGCAAAAGAAGAAAAGTGGCCGAAAACTGATGAAAACGTTCAATTTTGGGATCCAAAAATGGGCGCAGCCGAGCAGGCTTGCTGCCCACGCCGTAGAGCTCTTGGAGAGCTTTTTGATGGTGTGCTGTCTCCGCGTAACTCATTACGGATCAAACGTTATGGGCACCGGAGCGACGGAGACCTGGTCAAAAGCCCTACGCTCTCGGTTTGCAGGCCCAGCCCCTACGTGAAGCAAAGTTGTCATGCCCAATATGCCGTGGGATTCGTTAATAGAAATGTGGTGGATAAAGTATCTTGGCAACCCTAACTGGGGCAAAAAAAATTGAAAATGGGGGTGCAACACGAGGACTTCCCAAGGGGTCACCCATCCTAGTACTGCTCTCACCAAGCACGCTTAACTTCGGAGTTCTGATGGGATCCGGTGCATTAGTGCTGGTATGATCGCACCCGTCATGTTGTGGACACAAATCCTTTATGTGTTGAAGGTTCACAGTCCCAGCCTAGAGCGATGACCCATTCAAATGGCCCAATGGGCTTAACGACAACCAATCCTCTTCAATAACACAGCATCCTTGCAAGACGTGATATCGACGTATTGTAGGGCCCTTTAATGTCCCGCAAGTTAGGCTGTCATCCTTTTAACAGCTCACGACGTACGATCCGGGACGAAAAAATAGAGCAAAAAAAGAAAAGTCGCTTGAAACTGATGAAAACGTTCAATTTTGTGGTACGAAAATAGGCGCAACCGAGCAGGCTTGTTGCCCGCGTCGTAGAGCTCTTGGAGAGATTTCCAACGGTATGTTGTACGCCACGTAACTCCTTTTGCATCAAAAGTTATAGGCACCGGAGCGACGGAGACTTGGTCACAAGCCCCCGCCCTCGGTTTGCGGGCCCAGCCTTTACGTGAAGTGAAGTTGTCTTGCCCAAGGTGCCGTGGGATTCGGTAATAGAAATATGGAGGATAAAGTGTCTCGGCATCCCTAACCGGGCCAAATAAAATTGAAAAGGGGGGGTGCAACATAAGGACTTCCCAGGGGTCACCCATCCTAGGACTACTCTTGCCCAAGCATGCTTAACTTCGGAGTTCTTATGGGAATCGGTGCATTAGTGCTTGTATTATCACACCCGTCATGTTGTGGGCACAAATCCTTTTTGTGTTGACGGTTCACAGTCGCAGCCCAGAGAAATGGCCCATTCAAAAGGCCCAATGGGCTTAACAACAACCCATCCGCTTCAACAACACAGCATGCTTGCAAGACGTGATATGGATGCATTGTAGGGCCCTCTAATGTCATACGAGTTAGGTTGTCATCCTTTTAACAGCTCACGACATACAATCTGGGACGGAAAACACGAGCAAAAGTAGAAAAGTGGCCCGAAACTGATGAAAACGTTTGATTTTTGGCTCCAAATACGGGTGCAGCCATGCAGGCTTGTTGCCCCCGTCATAGAGCTCTCGGAGAGCTTTCCAACGGTATTCTGTGCGCCGCATAACTCCTTACAGATCAAAAGTTAGGGGCACCGAAGCAACGGAGACCTGGTCAAAAGCCCTATGCTCTCGGTTTGCGGGCCCAGCCTCTACATGAAGCGAAGTTGCCTTGCCCAAGATGCCATGGGATTTGGTAATAGAAATGTGGTGGATAAAGTCTCTTGGCAACCCTAACTGGGGCAAAAACAATTGAAAATGAGGGTGCAACACGAGGACTTCCCAGGGGTCACCCATCCTAGTACTACTCTCGCCCAAACACGCCTAACTTCGGAGTTCTGATGGGATTCGGTGCATTAATGCAGGTATGATCGCACCCGTCATGTTGAGGGCAAAAATCCTTTCTGTGTTGATGGTTCACAGTCCCAGCCTAGAGAGATGGCCCATTCAAAAGGCCCAATGGGCTTAACGACAACCCATCCGCTCTAACAACGCAACATTCTAGTAAGATGTGATATCGATGCGTTGTAGGGCCCTGTAATATCCAGCAAGTTAGGTTGTCATCCTTTTAACAGCTCATGACGTACGATCTGGGACGGAAAAACATAACAAAAGAAGAAAAGTGTCCCGAAACTGATGAAAATGTTATATTTTGGGCCCCAAAAACAGGCACAGCTGAGCAGGCTTGCTGCCCCCGTTGTAGAGCTCTCGGAGAGCTTTCCAACGGTATGCTGTGCATCGCGTAACTCCTTACGGCTTAAATGTTATGGGCATCGGAGCGACGGAGACCTAATAAGAAGCCCCAAGCCCTCAGTTTGCGAGCCCAGCCTCTACGTGAAGCGAAGTTGTCTTGCCCAAGGTGCCGTGGGATTTGGTAATAGAAATGTGATGGAAAAAGCATCTTAGCGAGGCTAACCAGGGCAAAAAAAAATTGAAAATAGGGGCACAACACGAGGACTTCCCAGGGGATCGCCCATCCTTGTACTACTCTCGCCCAAAGCATGCTTAACTTCGGAGTTCTGATGGGATCCGGTGCATTAGTGCTGGTATGATCGCACCTGTCATGTTATGCGCACAAATCCTTTATGTGTTGATGGTTCATAGTCCCAGCCTAGAGAGATGGCTCATTCAAAAGGCCCAATGGGCTTAACGACAATCCATCAGCTTCAACAACGTAGCATCCTCGCAAGACGTGATTTTGACGCGTTGTAGGGCTCTCTAAAGTCCGACGAGGTAGGTTGTCGTCCTTTTAACAGCTCACGACGTACCATCTGGGACGGAAAAATAGAGCAAATGATGAAAAGTGGCCCAAAATAGATTAAAACGTTCGATTTTGGGCTCCAAAAATGGGCGTAGCCGAGCAGGCTTGCTGCACACGCCGTAGAGCTCTTGGAGAGCTTTCCAACGGTGTCCTGTGCACCACGTAACTCCTTACAGATCAAAAGTTATGGACACCAGAGCGACGGAGACCTAGTCAAAAGCCCTACGCTCTCGGTTTGTGGGCCCAGCGTCTACGTGTAGCGAAGTTGTCTTGCCTAAGATGGCGCAGGATTCGGTAATAGAAATGTGGTAGATAAAGTATCGTGACAACCCTAACTGGGACAAAAAAAATTGAAAAGGGGGGTGCAACACGAGGACTTCCTAGGGGGTTACCCATCCTAGTACTACTCTCGCCCAAGCGCGCTTAACTTTGCAGTTCTGATGGGATCCGGTGCATTAGTGCTGGTATGATCGCACCCGTCATGTTGAGGGCAAAAATCCTTTATGTGTTGATGGTACACAGTCCCAGCCAAGAGAAATGGCCCATTCAAAAGGCGCAATGTGCTTAACGACAACCCATCCTCTTCAACAACGCAGCATCCTCACAAGATATGATATCAACGTGTTGTAAGGCCCTGTAATATCCAGCGAGTTAGGTTGTTGTCCTATTCGCGGCTCACGACGTACGATCCGGGATGAAAAAACAGCGCAAAAGAAGAAAAATGTCCCGAAACTGATGAAAATGTTCAATTTTGGGATCCAAAAACAGGCAAAGACGAGTGAGCTTGCAGCCCGCGTTGTAGAGCTCTCGGAGAGCTTTGCAACGGTATGTTGTGCACCGCGTAACTCCTTACGAATTAGAAGTTATGGGCACCGGAGCGACAAAGACCTCGTCACAAGCACCACAACCTCGGATTGCGGGCCCAGACTCTACGTGAAGCGAAGTTGTCTTGCCCAAGGTGCCGCGGGATTCGGTAATAGAAATTTGGTGGACAAAGTATCTTGGCAACCCTAACCGGTGCAAAAAAAATTGAAAAGGGGGGGAGGGGGGTACAACACGAGGACTTCACAGGGGGTCACCCATCCTTGTACTACTCTCGCCCATGCACGCTTAACTTCGGAGTTTTAATGGGATCCGGTGCATTAGTGATCGTATGATCATGCCCGTCATGTTGGGGCACATTATGTGTTGACGGTTCACAGTCCCAGCCCAGATAGATGGCCCATTCAAAAGACCCAATGGGCTTAATGACAACCGATCCGCTTCGACAACGCAGCATCCTTGCAAGACGTGATATCGATGCGTTGTAGGGCCCTCTAATGTCCCACGAGTTAGGTTGTCGTCCTTTTAACAGTTCACGACGTACGATCCGGGACAAAAAAATAGAGCAAAATAAGAAAAGTAGCCCGAAAGTGATGAAAACTTTCGATATTGGGCTTAAAAAATGGGCATAGCCGAGCAAGCTTGCTGCCCACGTCGTAGAGCCCTCGGAGAGTTTTCCATCAGTATGCTGTGTGCCGCGTAACTCCTTACGAATCAAAGGTTATGGGCACCGGAGCGATAGAGACCTAGTCAAAAGCCCTACGCCCTCTGTTTGCGGGCCCAACCTCTACGTGAAGCGAATTTGTCTTGCCCAAGGTGCCGTGGGATTCGATAATAGAAATGTGGTGGATAAAGTTTCTTGGCAACCCTAACCGGGGCAAAAAAAATTGAAAAGGAGGGTGCAACACGAGGACTTCTCAGAGGGTCACCCATCCTTGTACTACTCTTGCCCAAGCACGCTTAACATCGGAGTTCTGATGGGATCCGGTGCATCAGTGCTAGTATTGTCGCACCCGTCATGTTGAGGGTATAAATCCTTTATGTGTTGACGGTTCACAGTCTTAGCACAGAGAGATGGCCCATTGAAAGGCCCAATGGGCTTAACAATAACCCATCAGCTTCAACAATGCAGCATCCTCGTAACACGTGATATCGATACATTTTAGGGCCCTTTAATATCCCGCGAGTTAGGTTGTTGTCCATTTAACAGCTCACGACGTACGATCCGAGATGAAAAAATAGCGCAAAAGAAGAAAAGTGTGCCAAAACTGATGAAAACGTTCGATTTTGGGCTCCGAAAATAGGCACAACCGAGCAGGCTTGCAGACCTCGACGGAGAGTTCTCGGAGAGCTTTCCGACGGTATGCTGTGTGCCACGTAACTCCTTACGAAATAAAGGTTATGGGCACCGTATCGACGGAGACTTGGTCACAAGCCCTACGCCCTCGGTTTACGGGCCCAGCCTCTACGTGAAGTGAAGTTGTTTTGCCCAAGGGGCAAAAAAAATTGAAAAGGGGGGGTGCAATACGAGGACTTCCAAAGAGGTTCCCCATCCTAGTACTTCTCTCGCCCAAGCACGCTTAACTTCAGAGTTCTGATGGGACCCGGCGTATTACTGCTGGTATAATCGCACCCGTCATGTTGTGGGCACAAATCCTTTAGGTGTTACCAGTTCAAAGTCCCAGCCCAGAGAGATGGCCCATTCAGAAGGCCCAATGGGCTTCACGACAACCCATCCCCTTCAACAACAGAGCATCCTCGCAGGACGTGACATCGACGCGTAGTAAGGAGCTCCAATGTCCTGCGAGTTAGGTTGTTGTCCTTTTAACAACTCACGATCTACGATCCGGGATGAAAAAAAGTGCAAAAGAAAAAAAATGGCCCGAAACTAATGAAAACGTTCAATTTTGGGCTTCGAAAACTAGCGTAGCCAAGCAAGGTTGGTACCCCATCGTAGAGCAATTGGAGAGCTTTCCAACGGTATGTTGTGCACTGCATAACTCCATAAGGATAAAAAGTTATGAGCACCGGAGCGACGGAGACCTGGTCAAAAGCCCAACGCCCTCGGTTTGCTGGCCTAGCCTCTACGTGAAGCGAACTTGTCTTGCCTAAGATGCCGTGGGATTCGGTAATAGAAATGTGGTGGATAAAGTATCTTGGCAACCTTAACCGGTGCAAAAAAAATTGAAAAGGGGGGTGCAACACGAGGACTTCCTAGGGGGTTACCCATCCTAGTACTGCTCTCACCCAAGCACGCTTAACTTCATAGTTATGATGGGATCCAGTGCATTAGTGCTGGTATGATCGCACCCGTCATGTTGAGGGCGCAAATCCTTTATGTGTTGACGGTTCACAATCCCAGCCCTGAGAGATAGCCCATTCAAAAGGCCCAATGGGCTTAACGACAACCCATCCGCTTCGACAACAGAGCATCCTCATAGGACGTGATATCGACTCGTTGTAAGGAGCTCTAATGTCCCGCGAGTTAGGTTGTCATCCTTTTAACAACTCACGACGTACGATCCGGGGTGGAAAAACAGTGCAAAAGAAGAAAAGTGGCCCAAAACTGATGAAAACGTTCAATTTTGGGCTCCAAAAACCTGCGCAGCCATGCAACGTTGCTACCCCCATCGTAGAGCTCTCGGAGAGCTTTCCAACAGTATGTTGTGCGTCGTGTAACTCGTTACGGATCAAAAGTTATGATCACCGGAGCGATGGAGACCTGGTCAAAAGCCCAACGCCCTCGGTTTGCTGGCCTAGCCTCAACGTGAAGCAAAGTTGTCTTGCCCAAGGTGTCGTGGGTTTCGGTAATAGAAATGTGATGGATAAAGTGTCTTGGCAAGCGTAACCGGGGAAAAAAAATTGAAAAGGGGAGTGCAACACAAGGACTTCACTTGGGGTCACCCTTCCTAGTACTAATCTCACCCAAGCACGCCTAACTTCGTAGTTCTGATGGGATCCAGTGCATTAGTGGTGGTATGATTGTACCCATCATGTTGTGGGCACAAATCCTTTATGTGTTGACGGCTCACAGTCCCAGCCCTGAGAGATGGCCCATTCAAAAGGCCCAATGGGCTTAACGACAACCCATCAGCTTTAACAACGCAGCATCCTGGCAAAAAGTGATATCAACGCATTGTAGGGCCCTCTAATGTCCCGCGAGTTAGGTTGTCGTCTTTTTAACAGCTCACTACGTACGATCCGGGATGAAAAAATAGGGCAAAAGAAGAAAAGTGGCCCGAAACTGAGGACAACGTTCAATTTTGGGCTTCAAAAATGGGCATATCCAAGCAGGCTTGCTGACCATGTCGTATAGCTCTTGGAGAGCTTTCCAACGGTATGCTGTGTGCCGCATAACTCCTTACGGATCAAATGTTATGAGCACCGGAGCGACGGAGACCAGGTAAAAAACCCTACAACCTAGGTTTGCGGGCCCAGCCTCTACATAAAGCGAATTTGTCTTGCCCAAGATGCCGTGGGATTCAGTAATAGAAATGTGGTGGATAAAGTATCTTGGCAACCATAACCGGGGCAAAAAAAATTGAAAAGGGGGGTGCAGCACGAGAAATTCCCTGCGGGTCACCCATTCTAGTACTAATCTCACCTAAGCACGCTTAACTTCGGAGTTCTGATGGGATCCGGTGCATCAATGCTGGTATGATCGCACCCGTCATGTTGAGGGCATAAATCCTTTATTTGTTGACGGTTCACAGTCCCAGCCCAGAGAGATGGCCCATTCAAAAGGCCCAATGTGCCTAACGACAACCCATATGCTTTAACAACGCAGTATCCTCGTAAGACATGATATCAACTCGTTGTGGGGAAGTGTAATATCCCGCGAGTTAGGTTGTCGTCCTTTTAACAACTCACGACGTACGATCCGTGAAGAAAAAACAGAGCAAAAGAAGAAAAGTAGACCAAAACTGATCAAAACGTTCGATTTTGGGCTCCGAAAATAGTCACAGCCGAGTAGGCTTGCTGCCCTTGTGGTAGAGCTCTCGGAGAGCTAACCAACGGTTTGCTGCGCATCGCGTAACTCCTTACGGATTAAAAGTTATGGGCATCGGAGCGACGGAGACCTGGTCACAAGCCCCACGGCCTCAGTTTGTGGGCCCAGCCTCTTCGTGAAGTGAAGTTGTCTTGCCCATGGTGCCGTGGGATTCAGTAATATAAATGTGGTGGATAAAGTATCTTGGCAACCCTAACTGGGGCAAAAAAAATTGAAAAGGGGGGGGTGCAACACAAGGACTTCCCAGGGGGTCACCCATCCTATTACTACTTTCGCCAAGCAAGCTTAACTTCGGACTTCTGATGAGATCCGGTGCATCAATGCTGGTATGATCGCACCGGTCATGTTGAGGGTACAAATCGTTTATGTGTTGACGGTTCACAGTCCCAGCCTTGAGAGATTGCCCATTCAAAAGGCCCAATGGTCTTAACGACAACCCATCAGCTTTAAAAACGCAGCATCCTCGTAGGACGTGATGTCGCCGTGTTGTAGGGTCTAGTAATATCCCGCAAGTTAGGTTGTTGTCCTTTTAACAGCTCATGACGTACGATCCGGGACGAAAAAACAGAGCTAAAGAAGAAAAGTGGCACGAAACTGATGAAAACGTTCAATTTTGGGCTTCGAAAACAGGCATAGCCGATTAGGTTTGCTGCCCCCGTCGTAGAGCCCTCGGAGAGCTCTCCAAGGGTATGTTGTAAGCCACGTAACTTCTTACAGAATAAAAGTTATGGGCACCGGAGTGACGGAGACCTGGTCACAAGCCCCACGCACTAGGTTTGCGGACCCAGCCTCTACATGAAGCGAAGTCGTCTTGCCCAAAGTGCCGTGGGATTCGGTAATAGAAATGTGGAGGATAAAGTATCTTGGCAACCCTAACCTGGGCAAAAAAAATTGAAAAGAAGGGGTGCAACACGAGTACTTCCCAGAGGGTCACCCATCCTAGTACTACTCCCGCCCAAGCACACTTAACTTCAGAGTTCTGATAGGATTCGGTGCATTATTGCTGGTATGATCGCACCCGTCACGTTGTGGGCACAAATCCTTTATGTGTTGACGGTTCAAAGTCCCTGCCCAAAGAGATAGCCCATTCAAAAGGCCCAATGGGCTTACCGACAACCCATCCGCTTCAACAACATAGCAACCTCGCAACACGGGATATCGACGCGTTGTACGGCCCTCTAAAGTCTCGTGAGTTAGTTTTTCGTCCTTTTAACAGCTCATGTCGTACGGTCCGGGATGAAAAAACAGAGCAAAAGAAGAAAAGTGGCACGAAACTGATGAAAATGTTCGATTTTGGGCTCCAAAAATGGGCACAGCTTAGCAGGCTTGTTGCACCCGTCGTAGAGCTCTCGGAGATCTTTCTAACAGTATATTGTGCGCCGCGTAACTCCTTACGGATCAAAAGTTATGGGCACCGGAGCGACGGAGACCTAGTCAAAAGCCCAACGCCCTCAGTCTGCGGCCCCAGCCTCTACGTGAAGCGAAGTTGGGCAAGCTGCCGTGGGATTCGATAATAGAAATGTGGTAGATAATGTTTCTTGGCAACCCTAACCGGGGCAAAAAAAATTGAAATGGGGGGTGCAACACGAGGACTTCCAAGAGGGTCACCCATCCTTGTACTACTCTTGCCCAAGCACGCTTAACATCGGAGTTCTGATGGGATTCGGTGCATCTGTGCTAGTATTGTCGCACCCGTCATGTTGAGGGCGTAAAACCTCTATGTGTTGATGGTTCACAGTCCCAGCCCCGAGAGATGGCCCATTCAAAAGGCCCAATGGGTTAACGACAATGCATCTGCTTCAACAACGCAACATCCTCGTAAAATGTGATATCGATGCATTGTATGGCCCTGTAATATCCCGTGAGTTAGGTTGTCGTCCATTTAACAGCTCACAACATACGATCCAGGGCAAAAAAACAGAGCAAAAGAAGAAAAGTGGCCTGAAACTGATGAAAACGTTCAATTTTGGGCTCCAAAAATAGGCACAGCCATGTAGGCTTGCTACCCCCATAGTAGAGCTCTCGGAGAGCTTTCTAACGGTATGGTGTGAGCCACATAACTCCTTACGGATCAAAAGTTATGGGCACCGGAGCGACGGAGACCTGGTCACAAGCCCTACGCCCTCGGTTTGCGGGCGCAGCCTCTACGTGAAGCGAAGTTGTCTTGCCCAAGGTGCCGTGGGATTTGGTAATAGAAATGTGGTGGATAAAGTATCTTGGCAACCCTAACCGGGGAAAAAATAATTGAAAAGGGGGGTGCAACACGAGATCTTCCCAAGGAGTCACCCAACATAGTACTACTGTCGCCCAAACAAGCTTAACTTCGGAGTTCTGATGTGATCCGGTGCATCAGTGCTAGTATGATCGCACCCGTCATGTTGTTGGCATAAATCCTTTATGTGTTGACGGTTCACAGTCCCAGCCTAGAGAGATGGCCCATTCAAAAGGCCCAATGGGCTTAACGACAACCCATCTACTTCAACAACATAGCATCCTCGCAAGACAAGATATCGACGCATTGTAAGGCCCTCTAATGTCCCGCGAGTTAGGTTGTCATCTTTTTAACAGCTCACGAGGTATGATCCTGGACGAAAAAACAAAGCAAAAGAAGAAATGTGGCCCGAAACTGATGAAAATGTTCAATTTTGGGTTCCAAAAATGTGCGTAGTTGAGCAATCTTGTAGCCCCCGTCGTAGAGCACTCGGAGATCTTTCCAACGGTATGCTGTGAGCCGCGTAAATCCTTATGGATCAAAAGTTATGGGCACCGGAGCAACGGAGACCTAGTCAAAAGCCCTACACCCTCAGTTTGCGAGCCCAGCCTCTACGTGAAGCGAAGTTGTCTTGCCCAAGATGCCGTGGGATTCGGTATTTGAAATGTGGTGAATAAAGTATCTTGGAAACCCTGCCCGGAGCAAAAAAGAAATTAAAAAAGGGGGTACAACACGAGGACTTCCCAGGGGGTCACACATCCTAGTACTACTCTTGCCCAAGCACGCTTAACTTCAGAGTTCTGATGGGATCCGGTGCATTAGTGCTGGTATGATAGAACACGTCATGTTGAGGACGCAAATCCCTTATGTGTTGACGGTTCACAGTCCCAGCCCCAAGAGATGGCCCATTCAAAAGGCCCAATAGGCTTAACGACAACCCATCCGCTTCTACAACGCAGCATCCTTGCAAGACGTGATATCAACGCATTGTAGGGCCCTCTAATGTCCCGCGAGTCAGGTTGTCGTCCATTTAACAGCTCATATCTTACTATCCGGAACGGAAAAATAGAAAAAAAAAAAAGAAAAGTGGCACGAAATTGATGAAAATGTTCGATTTTGGGCTAAAAAAATGGGCGCAGCCAAGTAGGCTTGTTGCCTACATTGTAGAACTCTCGGAGAGCTTTCCAACGGTATGCTGTGCGCCGCGTAACTCTTTGCGGATCAAAAGTTATGGGCACCGGAGCAACGGAGACCTGGTCAAAAGCCCTACGCCCTAGGTTTGTGGGCCCAGCCTCTACGTAAAGCGAAGTTGTATTGGCCATGATGCCATGGGATTCCGTAATAGAAATGTGGTGGATAAAGTATCTTGGCAACTCTAACCGGGGCAAATAAAATTGAAAAGGGGGGTGCAACACGAGGACTTCCCATGGGGTCACCCATCCTAGTACTACTCTCACCCAAGCATGCTTAACTTCGGAGTTCTGATGGGATCCGGTGCATCAGTGCTGGTATGTTCGTATCTGTCATGGTGAGGGCATAAATCCTTTATGTGTTGACAGTTAACAGTCCCAGCCTAGAGAGATGGCCAATTCAAAAGGCCTGATAGGCTTAACGAAAACCCATCTGGTTCAACAACGCAGCATCCTAGTAAGACCTGATATCGACGTGTTGTAGGACCCTGTAATATCCCGCAAGTTAGGTTGTCATCCTTTTCGCAGCTCACGACGTACGATCCGGGATGAAAAAACAGCGTAAAAGAAGAAAAGTGTCCCGATACTGATGAAAACTTTCGATTTTGGGCTCTGAAAATAGGCACAGTTGAGTATGCTTGCTGTCCCCGTCGTAGAGCTCTTGGAAAGCTTTCCATCGGTATGTTGTGCGCCGCGTAACTCCTAACGAATCAAAAGTTATGGGCACTGAAGCGATGGAGACTTGGTCCCATGCCCCAAGCCCTCGGTTTGCGAGCCCTGGCTCTACGTGAAACGAAGTTGTCTTGCCCAATGTGCCGTGGGATTCGATAATAGAAATGTGGTGGATAAAGTATCTTGGCTACCCTAATCGGGGCAAAACTAATTGAAAAGGGGGGTGCAACACGAGGACTTCCCAGCGGGTCACCTAACCTAGTACTACTCTCGCCCAAGCACGCTTAACTTCGGAGTTCGGATGGGATCCGGTGCATTAGTGCTGGTATAATCACACACGTCATGTTGAGGGCATAAATCCTTTATGTGTTGACAGTTCACAGTCCAAGCCCAGAGAGATGGGCCATTCAAAAGGCCTAATGGGCTTAACGACAACCCATCTGCTTCAACAATGTAGCATCCTCGTAAGACGTGATATCGACTCGTTGTAGGGCCTCCAATGTCCTACAAGTTAGGTTGTCATCCTTTTAACAGCTCACGAGGTACGATCCGGGATGGAATAACATTGCAAAAGAAGAAAAGTGGCCCGAAACTATTGAAAACATTCGATTTTGGGCTCCAAAAACGGGCGCAGCCAAGCAAGCTTACTGCTCCCGTCGTAGAGCTCTCGGAGAGCTTTCCAACGAAATGGTTTGCGCTGCGTAACTCCTTACGGATCAAAAGTTATGGGCACCGGAGCGATGGAGACCTGGTCAAAAGCCCTACGCACTCGGTTTGCAGGCCCAGCCTCTACGTGAAGCAATGTTGTCTTGCCCAAGATGCCGTGGGATTCAGTAAAAGAAATGTGGTAGATAAAGTATTTTAGCAACTCTAACCGGGGCAAGAAAAGTTGAAAAGGGGGGGTGCAACACGAGGACTTCCCAAGACGTCACCCACCCTAGTACTACTCTCGCCCAAGCATGCTTAACTTTGGAGTTCTGATGGGATCCGGTGCATCACTGCTGGCATGATCGCACCTGTCTTGTTGAGGGCATAAATCCTTTATTTGTTGACGGTTCACAGTCCCAGCCCAGAGAGATAGCCCATTCAAAAGGCCTAATGGGCTTAACGATAACCCATCCGCTTCAACAACACAGCATCCCCGTAAGACGTGTTATTGACGCGTTATAAGTCTCTGTAATATCCTGTGAGTTAGGTTGTCATCCTTTTAACAACTCACGACGTACGATCCGAGACAAAAAAAATAGCACAAAAGAAGAAAAGTGTCCCAAAACTGAAGAAAATGTTTAACTTTGGGCTCTGAAAATAGTTGCAAAACGAGTAGCCTTGCTACCCCCATTGTAGGGCTCTCATAGAGCTTTCCAACGGTATGCTGTGCGCCGCGTAACTCCTTACGGATCAAAAGTTATGGGCAGCGGAGCAACGGAGACCTAGTCACAAGCCCTACGCCTTCGGTTTGCGGGCCCAGCCTTTAGGCAAAGCGAAGTTGTAACACCCCGATCCCTCTCGAGACCGGAAGTTCTATCAATCAATCTAATCACAACCCAAATCCAAACCTGGGCATAATTTTTAGGGAAAACGGACGGAGTCTCCCCTGTTTCTAGGCAAAAAGCAAACCTACGACAGCATATAAGTGGACCAATACCATATCGAAACATTCAACCACCTCAAGGCCATCCGAGCCTTGGTCTCAACAAGCGACCACAAGCAAATATACATACATTTTCAAGTACTAGACTATTCTAACTCTTCCTTTAAACAATACAAACATGCTTTGAAGTTAAGCTATGCTAACTGATTACATAAACTATCTTATCAATTCACCTCAACTACTTAGCTAGATTTAAATTATATTTCTTTTAACAATAAATACATACAACATATGAAAGCATATATCTTTGCAACTTTGACACTCAAGCCACATAGGCACGCAAGACAACTCTTCAGGCACGAACTTTCACGAAATCACGAACTTTCCAGCTAACATGACATTTCCTGAAATGTGGTGGTGAGGAGTGAGTATACACAACACGTATACTCAGTGAGGGCGAGACAGATATCGAGTTGGAGAGAAAGAAAGTCGTGCAATGCAAATAGACACAGCTAAGCAATAAAGTCAATAAGGAAGCATTCAATACAAACGACAATATATTAAACATTCAAGAAAGCATTAACACAACCATTCAAAGCTATACCACACTCTGAAGGCTATGGTTCACTCTTACGAGCAATATACCATTTCACGAGCGATACATCAATCTCGAGCTTGATGTTGACAACGATGACAATAAGCGCGCAACCACCTTATAACACCAGTTTGGAATACCCCAGAAGTATCCATCAATTCTACGACCCAAATCTCCCTGGGAGGCAACCCAAGCGAGAAAAGGGAATAGGACACGGAGCTAGAGCAACCAACACTGGAAACCCGAGGCTACCCAGAGAGGCCCATCACTCACGCGCCTGACACTACGCAATGCAAGACTCGACACAAGGCGATAAACGAGTGATAGCACAACAATACAGAATAGAGGAAATAACCGAGATATCAAGCATTATTCAACAATTGTTAACATTTCAATCAACATTCAACTCCAACAAGCGTAATATGCATTAACAAGCATCAACAAGCATTTACAATCAAACAAGTAACAAGAACAACACCAACTAACATTATCAAGCAACAATAAGTATTCTATAGACAATATAAGCATTCTATAGGCCTTATAAACATTCTATAAGCACTATAAACATTCTTTAAGCATTATAAACACTCTATAGGTAATATACTATGAAAACACACAAAATCACAAAAATGACCCCAACTTACCAAACGCCACTACTTTCAAACGAGCCACGAGTTTTGGAAATTGACTTCACCAATCCTCCTAGGTCACCATAAGGCATATCTAAAGACCCCGAAACCCTACTTTATCCTATAATTCACGCAAAGCCCCGATTTCCCTCTTTGCTCGTTTGAACTACAACTACCTCAACCGATTACCCAACCAATGTCACAACTGCACCAAAAGTGCTTCCATGACCTCCTAAGACAATACCATCACGCAAAACGATAAAATGACAAACTTGACCTAAACGACCACAACTTTCACTAAGCCATTTTTCTCCATTTTTCCATTATACATTCCAATTAAACCATACATTTATGCATTCTAGCATATCTAGCACCTTCCTACATCAACAGAATGCATAACGGAGCAACTTCATCGAAATGGGGGTTTACTATTCACTATTTACTATTCAATTAACAATTTATATTTCTTTTTCAATATTCAACCACAGAAAATGTTAAATAGCTATAAATACATATTCTACGATTGCTAGGGAACATTCTTTAAGCCTCAAAATGATTTAAATAACAATATACGGATAAATGCCAAAAATCAAAAGCTAATACACAAAATATTCAAATGCCCAACTAACGATGAACCCCCTACCTTAGACGCTCCTAGATGCAAGGAAAACCTCCTAGGATGCCTCAGAAACCACCCCGTGCAAGCTCACGCGAAGAATCGAAGTTTTGAAGTTGAAATGTTTTTTTTTTCTTTTTGGATTTTCAGCCCTGCCATTTTCTGTTTCAACTCTATTTTTTTTGTGTGTGTGCTAATTAAGCTATTAAAAGGATAACACAAGGTCAGATGGTCAAAGCTTTGGTCAATGTTCACTTAAGTTGGCCAATCAAGCTTATTTCATGCATTTTAGGGCTAAAACAAGTAACATAAATCCAATTCCAGTTAAATACAACTTAAAACACTAAAATTAAAACACTAAATACTATTTTTCACTATTTGCTGAGGACTATGAACCGCTCTCTAACTATCACTCTCGATATGCAATGGACTTTGCGACAACAAAGAAGTAACAATTAAATCTCAAATAATCTAAAAAATATATCATTTTTGGAAAGTATCATAGTTTAAAATTTACTCCGGCTCGGAGCTACTTTTTATTTAATTGAAATCCGAGCATTTAAGTGCAAGAAAAATATAACCGATTGACATAAATATGAAAAGTAGTTGATATTCCGTTAAAATAATTAACTCAAGTATTATTTTAACTACCTCTAAAAGAAATATGAAAATAAAGCTACGAATATATGTTTAACTTAAAAATAAACACGAAATTCAATGCTAACATTTAAGATAACACTTAATTAACCACAAGAGAATAAATTCAATTACTATAATTATTAGAAATAGATAATAATCTTTTAATTATTCAATATACAACTACTAAATGCTTCCAAGAGGAATATTAAAATAGTGCAAATTGGTTGATTTAACTAATTAAACAATTAATCAAATGCAGTCAAGTGCTATTAAATGCATGCCGGGTTCGGGTTATCACAGAAGTTGTCTTACCCAAGGTGCCGTGTGATTCGGTAATAGAAATATGGTGGATAAAGCATCTTTGCAAGCCTAACCGGGGAAAAAAATTTGAAAAAGGGGGTGCAACACGAGGACTTCCCAGGGGGACACCAATCCTAGCACTACTCTCGCCCAAGCACGCTTAGCTTCGGAGTTCTAATGGGATCCAGTACATTAGTACTAGTATGATCGCACCCGTCATGTTGAGGCCACAAATCTTTTATGTGTTGACGGTTCACAGTCTCAGCCTAGAGAGATGGCCCATTCAAAAGGCCCAATGGGCTTAACGACAGCCCATCCACTTCAACAACGTAGCATCCTCGCAAGACGTGATATCGACGCATTATAGGGCCCTAATGTCCCGTGAGTTAGGTTGTCGACCTTTTAACAGCTCATGTCGTACGATCCGGGATGAAAAAACATAGCAAAAGAATAAAAGTTGCCGAAACTGATGAAAACATTCGATTTTTGTCTTCAAAAAGGGACACAGCTGAGCATGCTTGCTGCCCACGTCGTAGACTTCTTGAAAAGCTTTCCAACGGTATGCTGTGCATCGCGTAACTCCTTACGGATCAAAAGTTATGGGCACTAGAGCGACGAAGACCTGGTCACAAGCGCTACGCCCTCGGTTTGCGGGCCCAGCCTCTACGTGAAGCGAAGTTGTCATGCCCAACGTGCCGTGGGATTCAGTAATAGAAATGTGGTGGATAAAGTTTCTTGGCAACCTTAATTGGGGCAAAAAAAATTAAAAAGGGGGGTGCAACACGAGAACTCGAGGGGGTCACACATCCTAGTACTACTCTCACCCAAGCACGCTTAACTTCAGAGTTCTGATGGGATCCGCTGCATTAGTGCTAGTATAATCGCACCCGTCATGTTGAGTGCACAAATCTATTATGTGTTGATGGTTCACTGTCCCAGCCCAGAGAGATGGCCCATTCAAAAGGCCCAATAGGCTTAACGACAACCCATCCACTTTAACAATGCAGTATCCTCGCAGGACGTGATATCAACACGTTGTAGGGCCCTATAATATCCCACGAGTTAGGTTGCCGTCCTTTTAATAGCTCAGGATGAACGATCCAGACTGAAAAAAAGCAAAAGAAGAAAAGTGGCCCGAAACTAATGAAAACATTCGATTTTGGACTCTGAAAATAGGAACAACCAAGTAGGCATATTGCCCTCGTCGTAGAGCTCTCAGAGAGCTTTCCAACGGTATATGGTGCGCCACGTAACTCTTTACGAAATAAAAGTTATGGGCACCGGAGCGACGGAGACTTGGTCACAAGCCCCACACCCTCGGTTTGCAGGCGCAGCCTCTACATGAAGTGAAGTTGTCTTGCCCAAGGTGCCATGAGATTCAGTAATATAAATGTGAAGGATAAAGTATCTTGGCAACCCTAACCGGGGCAAAAAGAATTGAAAATGGGGGGTGCAACGCGAGGACTTCCCAGGGGGTCACCCATCCTAGTGCTACTCTCGTCCAAGCACGCTTTACTTCGGAGTTCTGATGGGATCCGGTGCATTAGTGCTGGTATGATCGCACCTGTCATGTTGTGGGCACAAATCCTTTATGTGTTGACGGTTCAGAGTCCTAGCCTAGAGAGATGGCCCATTCAAAAGCCCTAATGGCCTTAACGACAACCCATCCGCTTCAACAACACAGCATCCTCGCAAGACGTGATATCGATGCATTGTAGGGCCCTCTACTGTCCAGTGAGTTAGGTTGTCGTCCTTTTAACAGCTCACGACGTACGATCCGGGGTGGAAAAATAGAGCTAAAGAAGAAAAGTGGCCCAAAACTAATCAAAACGTTGAATTTTGGGCTCCAAAAACGGGCGCAACCGAGCAGGCTTGCTGCCCCAGTTGTTGGGCTCTCGAAGAGCTTTCCAATGGTATGTTGTGCACCGCGTAACTCTTTACGGTTCAAAAGTTATGGGCATCGGAGCGACGGAGACCTGGTCAAAAGCCCTACGCCCTCGGTGTGCGGGCCCAGCCTCTACGTGAAGCGAAGTTGTCCTGCCCAAGATGCCGTAGGATTCGGTAATAGAAATGTGGTGGATAAAGTATCTTGGCAACCCAAACCGGGGAAAAAAAAATTGTAAAGGGGGGACAACATGAGGACTTGCCAAGGGGTCACCCATCCTAGGACTACTCTCCCCCAAGCACGCTAATCATCGGAGTTCTGATGGGATCTGGTGCATTAGTGCTGGTATGATCACACCCGTCATGTTGAGGGCACAAATCCTTTATGTGTAAACGGTTCACAGTCCTAGCCCAAAGAGATGGCCCATTCAAAAGGCCCAATGGGCATAACGACAACCCATCCGCTTCAACAACTTAGTATCCTCGTAAGACGTGATATCGTTGCATTTTAGGCAATGTAATATCCCGCGAGTTAGGTTGTTGTCCTTTTAACAGCTCACGAAGTACGATCCAGGACGAAAAAACAGAGCTAAAGAAGAAAAGTGGCCCGAAACTGATGAAAACGTTCGATTTTGGGCTCCGAAAATTGGCACAGCCGATTAAGCCTGCTGCCCCCGTCGTAGAGCTCTTGGAGAGCTTTCCAACGGTATGTTGTACGCCATGTAAATCCTAATGGAATAAAAGTTATGGGGGCCAGAGCTACGGAGACCAAGGCAAAATACCTACGCCCTCGGTTTACGGGCCCAGCCTCTACGTGAAGCGAAGTTGTCTTGCCCAAGGTGCCGTGGGATTCTGTAATAGAAATTTGGTGGATAACGTATCTTGCCAACCCTAACCGGGGCAAAAAAAATTAAAAAGGGGGGTACAACACGAGGACTTCCCAGAGGGTCACACATCCTAGTACTACTCTCGCCCAAGCACGCTTAACTTCGGAGTTCTAATGGGCTCCGGTGTATTAGTGCTGGTATGATCGCACTGATCATGTTGTGGGCACAAACCTTTATGCGTTGACAGTTCAAAGTCGCAGCCCAAAGAGATGGCCCATTCAAAAGGCCCAATGGACTTAACGACAACCCATCCGCTTCAACAACACAGCAACCTCACAAGACGTGATATCGACGCGTTGTAGGGCTCTCTAATATCCTGCGAGTTAGGTTTTCATCCTTTTAATAGCTCACGACGTACGATCCGGGATGAAAAAAAGAGCAAAAGAAGAAAAGTGGCCCGAAACTATTTAAAACGTTCAATTTTAGGCTTAAA
Organism: Ehretia macrophylla; assembly: GCA_037974665.1. Classification (NCBI taxonomy): domain Eukaryota; kingdom Viridiplantae; phylum Streptophyta; class Magnoliopsida; order Boraginales; family Ehretiaceae; genus Ehretia; species Ehretia macrophylla. Next base: position 14,842,452 of record CM075764.1, on the reverse strand, counting down.
AAATGGGCGCAGTCGAGCAGGCCGACTGTCCCCATCGTAGAGCTCTCGGAGAGCTTTCCAACGGTATGTTGTGCGCCGCGTAACTCCTTACTGACCAAAAGTCATGGGCACCGGAGTGACGGAGACCGGTTCAGAAGCACTACACCCTCAGTTTGCGGGCCCAGCGTCTACGTGAAGCGAAGTTGTCTTGCCCAAGGTATCGTGGATTCGTTAATAGAAATAAGGTGGATAAAGTATCTTGGCAGCCCTAACCGGGGCAAAAAAAATTGGACAGGGGGGTGCAACACGAGGACTTCCCAGGGGGTCACCCATCCTAGTACTACTATTGCCCAAGCACGCTAATCTTCAGAGTTCTGATGGGATCCGGTGCATTAGTGCTGGTATGATCGCACCCGTCATGTTGAGGGCACAAATCCTTTATGTGTTAACGGTTCACAGTCCCAGCCTAGAGAGATGGCCCATTCAAAAGGCCCAATGGGCATAACGACAACCCATCTGTTTCAACAATTCAGTATCCTCGTAAGACGTGATATCGACGCGTTGTAGGCAATGTAATATCCCGCGAGTTAGGTTGTTGTCCTTTTTACAGCTCACGACGTCTGATCCGGGACAGAAAAACAGAGCTAAAGAAGAAAAGTGGCCCGAAACTGATGAAAACATTCGATTTTGGGATCCGAAAACAAGCACAACCGATTAGGCTTGCTGCCCCCGTCGTAGAGCTCTTGGAAAGCTTTCCAACGGTATGCTGTACGCCACGTAAATCCTAACAGAATAAAAGTTATGGGCACCGGAGCTACGGAGACCATGGCAAAAGCTCTACGCCCTCGGTTTGCAAGCCCAGCCTCTACGTGAAGTGAAGGTGTCTTGCCCATGGTGCCATGGGATTCGGTAATAGAAATATGGTGGATAAAGTATCTTGGCAACCCTAACCGGGTGAAAAAAAATTAAAAAGAGGGGTACAACACGAGGACTTCCCAGGGGGTCACCCATCCTAGTACTACTCTCGCCCAAGCACGCTTAACTTCGGAGTTCTAATGGGCTCCGGTGCATTAGTGCTGGTATGATCGTACCCGTCATGTTGTGGGTTCAAATCCTTTATGTGTTGACGGTTCAAAGTCGCAGCCCAGAGAGATGGCCCAATCAAAAGGCCCAATGGGCTTAACGACAACCCATCCGCATCAACAACACAGCAACCTCGCAAGACGTGATATCGACGCGTTGTAAGGCTCTCTAATATCCAGCGAGTTAGGTTTTCGTCCTTTTAATAGCTCACAACGTATGATCCGGGAAAAAAACAAAGTGCAAAAGAAGAAAAGTGGCCCGAAACTAATGAAAACGTTCGATTTTAGACTTAAAAAATGGGCACAGTCGAGCAGGCCGGCTGCCCACGACGTGGAGCTCCCGGAGAGCTTTCCAACGGTATGCTGTGCACTGCATAACTCCTTACGGACCAAAAGTTATGGGCACCGGAGCGACGGAGACCTGTTCAGAAGCACTACGCCCTCAGTTTGCGGGCCCAGCATCTACGTGAAGCGAAGTTGTCTTGCCCAAGGTGCCGTGGGATTCGGTAGTAGAAGTGTGGTGGATAAAGTATCTTGGCAACCCTAACCAGGAAAAAAAAAATTGAAAAGAGGGGATATCGACAACCCATCTGCTTTAACAACACAGCATCCTCGCAAGACGTGATATCGATGCATTGTAGGGCCCTTTAATATCCCGCGAGTTAGGTTTTCATCCATTTAATAGCTCACGAGGTACGATCCGGTACTGAAAAACACAGCAAAAGAGGGAAGGTGGCACGAAACTGTTGAAAATATTTTATTTTGTGCTCCAAAAACGGGCGCAACCGAGCAGGCTTACTACCCCCGTCGTAGAGCTCTCAGAGAGCTTTCCAACGGTATGCTGTGTGCCGCGTAACTCCTTACGGATCTAAAGTTATGTGCACTGAAAATATGGAGATCGGGTTACAAGCCCCACTCCCTTGGCTTGCGGGCCCAGCCTCTACGTAAAGTGAAGTTGCCTTGCCCAAGGTGCCGTGGGATTCGGTTATAGAAATGTGGAGGATAAAGTATCTTGGCAACCCTAACCGGGGAATAAAAAATTTGAAAAGGGGGAGGGTGCAACTCGAGAACTTCCCAGGGGATCACCCATCCTAGTACTCATCTCGCCCATGCACTCTTAACTTCGGAGTCCTGATGGGATCCGGTGCATTAGTGCTGGTATGATCGCACGCGTCATGTTGTAGGCACAAATCCTTTATGTGTTGACGGTTCAAAGTCCCAACCTAGAGAGATAGCCCATTCAAAAGGCCCAATGGGCTTAATGACAACCCATCCGCTTCAACAACACAGCATCCTCGCAAGATGTGATATCGACGAGCTGTAAGGCCCTCTAATGTCCCGCGAGTTAGGTTGTCGTCGTTCTAACAACTTACGATGTAAGATCCGGGACGAAAAAACAGAGCAAAAGAGGAAAAGTGGCCTGAAACTGATGAAAACGTTCAATTTTCGGCACCAAAAATGGGCGCGGACAAGAAAACTTGTTGTCCACGTCATAGACCTCTTGGAGAGCTTTCCAACGGTATGCTGTGCACTGTGTAACTCCCTACGGATCAAAAGTTATGGGCACCGGAGCGATGAATACGTGGTCACGAGCCCTAAGCCCTCGGTTTGCGGGCCCAGCCTCTACGTGAAGCGAAGTTGTTTTGCCTAAGGTGCCATGGGATTCGGTAATTGAAATATGGTGGATAAAGTATCTTGGCAACCCTAACCGGGGCAAAAAAAATTGAAAAGGGGGGTGCAACACGAGGACTTCCCAGGGGGTCACCAATCCTAGTACTACTCTCGCCCAAGCACACTTAACTTCGGAGTTCTGATGGGATCTGGTGCATCAGTGCTGGTATGATCACACCCGTCTTGTTAGGGTCATAAATCCTTTATATGTTGATGGTTCACAGTCCCAGCCCAAAGAGATGGCCCATTCAAAAGGCCTAATTGGCTAAACGACAACCCAGCAGCTTCAACAACGCAGCATCCTTGTAAGATGTGATATCGATGCATTGTAGGACCCTATAATATCCCGCGAGTTAGGTTGTCGTCCTTTTAATAGCTCACGACGTACGATCCGGGATGAAAAAATAGAGCAAGATAAGAAAAGTGACCCGAAACTGATGAAAACGTTCAATTTTGGACTCTTAAAACAAGCGCAGCCAAGCAAGCTTGCTGCTCCCGTCGTAGAGCTCTCGAAGAGCTTTCCAACGGTATGCAGTGCATCGCGTAACTCCTTATGGATTAAAAGTTATGGGCACCGGAGCGACAGAGACCTGGTCACAAGCCCCACGCCATCGGTTTGCAGGCCCAGCCTCCACATGAAGCGAAGTTGTCTTGCCCGAGGTGCCGTGGGATTCAGTAATAGAAATATGGTGAATAAAGTATCTTGGCAAACCTAACCGAGACAAAAAAAATTGAAAAGGAGGGGTGCAACACGAGGACTTCCCAAGGGGTCACCTATCCTAGTAGTACTCTCGCCCAAGCACGCTTAACTTCGGAGTTCTGATGGGATCTGGTGCATCAATGCTTGTATAATTGCACCCGTCATGTTGAGGGCATAAATCCTTTATGTGTTGATGGATCACAGTCGCAGCCTAAAGAAATGGCCCATTCAAAAGGCCTAATGGGCTTAACGACAACCCATCCGCTTTAACAACGAAGCATCCTCGTAAGACGTGATATCGACGCATTGTATTACACTGTAATATCTTGCGAGTTAGGTTGTCATCCTTTTAACAGCTCACGACGTTCGATCCGAGACGGAAAAACATAGCAAAAGAAGAAATATGGACCGAAACTATTGAAAATATTCAATTTTGGGCGGTGAAAATAGGCGCAGCAAAGCAGGCTTGCTGCCCCCGTCATAGAGCTCTCGAAAAGCTTTCCAACAGTATGTTGTGCGCCACATAACTCCTTACGGATTAAAAGTTATTGGCACCGAAGCGACGGAGACCTGGTCATAAGCCCCACGCCCTATGTTTGCGAGCCTAGCCTTTACATGAAACGAAGTTGTCTTGCCCAAGGTGCCGTGGGATTTGGTAATAGAAATACGGAGGATAAAGTATCTTGGCAACCCTAACCGGGGCAAAAAAAGTTGAAAAGGGGGGGTGCAACACGAGGACTTCCCAAGGGGTCACCCATCCTAGTACTACTTTCGCCCAAGCACGATTAACTTCGGAGTTTTGATGGGATCTGGTGCATTAGTGCTGGTATGATCGCACCCGTCATGTTGTGGGCACAAATCCTTTATGTGTAGACGGTTCACAGTCACAGCCCAGAGAGATGGCCCATTCAAAACGCCCAATGGGCTTAACGACAACCCATCCGCTTCAACAATGCAGCATCCTCGCAAAACATGATATCGATGAGTTGTAGGGCCCTCTAATGTCCTGCGAGTTAGGTTTTCGTCCTTTTAACCGCTCACGATGTATGATCCGGGATGAAAAAACATAGCAAAAGAAGAAAAATGGCCCGAAACTGATGAAACGTTCGATTTTGGGCTCCAAAAACTGGCATAGCCGAGCAGGCTTGTTGTTCCCATCGTAGAGCTCTCGGAGAACTTTCCAACCGTATGCCGTGCACCGCGTAACTCCTTACGGATCAAAAGTTATGGGCACCGGAAAGGCGGAGACCTGGTCAGAAGCCCTACGCCCTCGGTATACAGGCCCAGCCTCTACGTGAAGCGAAGTTGTCTTGCCCGAGGTGCCGTGGGATTCAGTAATAGAAATGTGGTGGATAAAGTATCTTGGCAACCTTAACCGGGGCAAAAAAAATTGAAAATGGAGGTGCAACATGAGGACTTCCCAGGGGGTCACCCATCCTAGTACTACTCTCGCCTAAGCACGCTTAACTTCGGAGTTCTGATGGGATCCGGTGCATCGGTGCTGGTATGATAGCACGGGTCAAGCTGAGGGCATAAATCCTTTATGTGTTGACGGTTCACAGTCCCAGCCTAGAGAGATGGCCTATTCAAAAGGCCCAATGGGCTTAACGACAACCATCCATTTCTACAACGCAGCATCCTCGTAAGACGTGATATCGACGCGTTGTAGAACCCCGTAATATCCCGCGAGTTAGGTTATCATGATTTTAACAGCTCACGACGTACGATCCGGGACTGAAAAACAGAGTGAAAGAAGAAAAGTTGCCCGAAACTGATGAAAACGTTTGATTTTGGGCTCTGAAATCAAGTGCAGCCGAGCAGGATGCTGCCCCCATCATAGAGCTCTCGGAGAGCTTTCCAACGGTATGCTTGCGGCGCGTAACTCCTTACGGATCAAAAGTTATGGGCACCGGAGCGACAGAGACCTGGTCACAAGCCCTAGGCCCTCGGTTTGCGGGCCCAGCCTCTACATGGAGCAAATTTATCCTGCCCAAGGAGCCGTGGGATTCGGTAATAGAAATGTGGAAGATAAAGTATCTTGGCAACCCTAACCGGGGTAAAAAAAAATTAAAAAGCGGGGGTGCAACACGAGGAATTCCCAAGGGGTCACCCATCCTAGTACTACTATCGCCCAAGCACGCTAAACTTCGGAGTTTTGATGGGATCTAGTGCATTAGTGCTGGTATGATCGCACCCGTCATGTTGAGGTCACAAATCCTTCATGTGTTGACGGTTCGCAGTCCCAGCCCAGAGAGATGGCCCATTCAAAAGGCCCAATTGGATTAACGACAACCCATCTACTTCAACATCGCAAGACGTGATATCGATGCATTGTCGGGACCTCTAATGTCCCGCGGGTTAAGTTGTCAGCCTTTTAACAGCTCACGTCGCACGATCTGAGATGGAAAAATAGAGCAAAAGAAGAAAACGGGCACAAAACTGATGAAAACGTTCGATTTTGGGCACAAAAAATGGGCACAGCCGAGCAGGCTTGCTGCCCCCGTCGTAGTGCCCTAGGAGAGCTTTCCAACAGTATGTTGTGCTCCACGTAACTCCCTACGGATCAAAAGTTATGGGCACCGGAACAACGAAGACCTGGTCACAAGGCCTACGCCCCTGAGTTGCGGGCCCAGACTCTACGTGAAGCAAAGTTGTCTTGCCCAAGGTGCCGTGGGATTCGGTAATAGAAATGTGGTGGATAAAGCATCTTGACAACCTTAACCGGGGCAAAAAAAATTGAAAAGGGGGGAGCAACACGAGGACTTCCCCGGGTGTCACCCATCCTAGTACTACTCTCGCCCAAGCACACTTAACTTCGGAGTTCTGATGGGATCCGGTGCATTAGTGCTGGTATGATCACACCGGTCATGTTGAGGACACAAATCCTTTATGTGTTGATGGTTCACACTCCCAACCCAGAGAGATGGCCCATTCAAAAGGCCCAATGGGCTTAACGACAACCCATCAACAATGCAGCATCCTCGCAACAGGTGATATAGACGCGTTGTAGGGCCCTCTAATGTCACGCGAGTTAGGTTGTTGTCCTTTTAATAGCTCACGACGTACGATCTGGGACAGAAAAAGAGCGCAAAAGAAGAAAAGTGGCCCAAAATGGATGAAAACATTTGATTTTAGGCCGCAAAAATTGGCGCAGTTGAGCAGACTTGCTGCCCCTGTCGTAGAGCTCTCGGAGAGCTTTCCAACAGTATGTTGTACCCCTAGTAACTCCTTACTGATCAAAAGTTATAGGCACCGGAGCGACGGAGACTTGGTCACAAGCCGTATGCCCTCGGTTTGCGGGCCCAACCTTTACGTGAAGTGAAGTTGTCCTGCCCAAGGGGCTGTGGGATTCGGTAATAGAAATGTGGAGGATAAAGTATCTTGGCAACCCTAACCGGGGCAAAAAAATTGAAAAGGTGGGAAGGGTGCAACACGAGGGCTTCCTCAGGGGTCACCCATCCTAGTACTACTCTCGCCCAAGCACGCTTAACTTCGGAGTTCTGATGGGATCTGGTGCATTAGTGCTGGTATGATCGCACCATTGATGTTGAGGGCACAAATCCTTTATGTGTTGACGGTTCACAGTCCCATCCCAGAGAGATAGCCTATTCAAAAGGCCCAATGGGCTTAATGACAACCTATCCGCTTCAACAACGTAGCATCCTTATAAGACGTGATATCGACGCCTTGTAGGGCCCGGTAATATCCCGTTAGTTAGTTTGTTGTCCTTTTAACAACTCACAACGTACGACCCGGGACGGAAAAATAGAGCAAAAGAAGAAATGTGTCCCGAAACTCATGAAAACGTTCGATTTTGGGATACAAAAAGGGCGCAGCCGAGCAGGCTTTCTCCCCACGTCATAGAACTCTCGGAGAGCTTTCCAACGGTATGCTGTGCGCCGCGTAACTCTTTACGGATTAAAAGTTATAGGAATCGGAGCGACAGAGACCTGGTCATAAGCCCCACGCCCTCGGTTTGCCGGCCCACAATCTACGTGAAGCGAAGTTGTCTTGCCCAAGGTGCCGTGGGATTCGGTATCGAAATGTGGACGATAAAGTATCTTGGCAACCCTAACTGGGGCAAAAAAAATTGAAAAGTGGGGGTGCAACACGAGGACTTCCTAGGGGTTCACCCATCCTAGTACTACTCTCGCCCAAGCACGCTTAACTTCGGAGTTCTAATCGAATCCGGTGCATTAGTGCTGGTATGTTTGCACCCGTCATGTTGTGGGCACAAATCCTTTATGTGTTGATGGTTCACAATCCCTGCCCAGATCGATGGCCCATTCAAAAGGCCCAATGGGCTTAACGACAACCCATCTGCTTCAACAACGCAGCATTCTCACAAGACGTGATATCGACGCATTTTAGGGCCCTCTAATGTCTTGCGAGTTAGGTTGTCAGCCTTTTAACAACTCACGACGTACGATCCGGGACGAAAAAATTGAGCAAAAGAAGAAAAGTGGCCCGAAATTGATGAAAACGTTCGATTTTAGGCTCCAAAAATGGGCCCAGCCGAGCAGGCTGGCTACCCCCGTTGTAGAGCTTTTGGAGGGCTTTCCAACATTATGCTGTGCACCGCGTAATTTCTTACGGATCAAAAGTTATAGGCACTGGAGCGACGGAGACTTGGTCACAAGCTCTACGCCCTCAGTTTGCGGGCCCAGCCTCTACGTGAAGCGAAGTTTTCTTGCTCAAGGTGCCGTGGGATTCAATAATAGAAATGTGGAGGATCAAGTATCTTGGCAACCCTAACCGGGGCAAAAAAAATTGAAAAGGGAGGGTGCAACACGAGGACTTCCCAGGGGGTCACCCATCCTAGTACTACTCTTGCCTAAGCACGCTTAACTTCGGATTTCTGATAGGATCCGGTGCATTAGTGCATGTATGATCGCACCCGTCATGTTAAGGGCACAAATCCTTTATGTGTTGACGGTTCACAGTCCTTGCCCAGAGAGATGGCCCATTGAAAATGCCCAATGGGCTTAACGACAACCTATCCGCTTCAACAACGCAGCATCGTCGGAAGACGTGATATTGACGGATTGTAGGGCCCTATAATATCCTGCAAGTTAGGTTGTCATCCTCTTAACAGCTCACAACGTACGATCCTAGATGAAAAAATAGAGCGAAAGAAGAAATGTGGCCCGAAACTCATGAAAATGTTCGATTTTTGGCTCCAAAAACTGGCACAGCCAAGTAGGCTTACTGCCCCCGTAGTAGAGCTCTCGGAGAGCTTTCCAACGGTATGCTGTGCGCCGCGTAACTTCTTACGGATTAAAAGTAATGGGCATTGGAGCTACAGAGACCTGGTCACAAGCCCCACGCTCTCGGTTTGCGGGCCCAGCCTCTACGTGAAACGAAGTTGTCTTGCCCAAGGTACCGTGGTCTTCGGTAATAGAAATGTGGACGATAAAGTATCTTGGCAACCCTAACCGCGGCAAAAAAAATTGAAAATAGGGGGTGCAACACGAGAACTTCCCAGAGGGTCACCCATCCTACTACTACTCTCGCCCAAGCACGCTTAACTTCAGAGTTCTAATGGGGTCTGGTGTATTAGTGCTGGTATTATCGCACCCGTCATGTTGTTGGCACAAATCCTTTATATGTTGACAGTTTACAGTCCCAGCCTAGAGAAATGACCCGTTTAAAAGGCCCAATGGGCTTAACGACAACCCATCCACTTCAACAACGCAGCATCCTCACTAGACGTGATATCGACGCGCTGTATGGCCCTCTAATGTCCCGCGAGTTAGGTTATCGGCCTTTTAACAGCTCACGACATACGATCCGGGACGGAAAAATTGAGCAAAAGAAGAAAAGTGGCCCAAAACTGATGGAAATGTTTGATTTTGGGCTCCAGAAACGGTCGCAGCCAAGCATGCTTGCTGCCCCCATCGTAGAGCTCTCGGAGGGCTTTCCTACGGTATGTTGTGCGCCGCGTAACTCCTTACGGATCAAAAGTTATGGGCACCGGAGCGACGGAGACCTGGTCACGAGCCCTACGCCCTCGGTTTGCGGGCCCAGCCTCTACGTGAAATGAAGTTGTCTTGCCCAAGGTGCCGTGGGATTCGGTAATAGAAATGTGGAGGATAAAGTATCTTGGCAACCCTAACCGGGGGAAAAAAATTGAAAATGTGGGGTGCAACACGAGGACTTTCCAGGGGGTCACCCATCTTAGTACTACTCTCACCCAAGCACGCTTAACTTCGTAGTTCTGATGGGATCCGGTGCATTAGTGCTGGTATGATCACACCCGTCATGTTGAGGGCACAAATTCTTTTTGTGTTGACGGTTCACAATACCAGCCCAGAGAGACAGCCCAATGGGCTTAACAACAACCTATCTGCTTCAACAACACAGCATCCTCGTAAGATGTGATATCGACGCGTTGTAGGGCCCTGTGAAACTCCACTTTTCTATCTTATCTCGTTTTGCATGAATTAACCTGTCTATGTGCTATGTGACTTAGAATGTCGTAATTTTGATATCAATACTCCTAGAACATGCTAAATGTGCATTCATGAAATTTTTATCAAAAACGGAGTCAGAAATTTTATCATCGACTTTCAGTGAATAGTGTTTTCAAAACACGTTCGCTAAAATTTTGAAACTGGTCTTTTTAACCCTTCTAGACCTAGTCCACAGACTTTAATAGACCTGTGTTTGATTAAAATGGTTTTAAAATTAGCTTAGGAATTTATTAGAATTTTTACACCGACTTGGTTGATTGGGTGAGTGATAGAAACTGATTTGGAGTTGTTTGGGTTAGTAGAATATAAGATATGATTATTTGAAGTTTAGTTTGTCTTTCTTTAAAATGTTAGATTGTGCCTTAGTTGATTGGGTGTGGTTTGAGTGATTGAATTGTGAGTTGTTGATGGTTAAACTAGGGTTTGATTGTGTGTTTAATGCATGTTCGGTTGGATGGCCTACTTTGTCATCTAACTTAGTTATTTGTTGTTAATTTGCTTATTGATGTTATTATGATGATAATATGATTATTGATGATTATTGATTGATGATTGATGCCGAGAGATAGGCAGTTCTGCTAGACTGTCCTCCTATGAATGATTGATGTTTATTATTATTGCTGAGTCTCTGGTATGTGTGTGTCACCTCTCGGGCAGCATAGGGCTGTCGGGTTGATAACGGCATGACTACTAGAGACTACCTCCAGCTCACATGACGGAGGTGTCATGGAGGGCTTGGCTAATGGGGTACCTCGAGTGCATGAGTTTATGGGAGTCACAAGAAGGTTGTTATGATCGTGATGGCGTTTGGAGCTACACCAACTAGTGTATCCTTTATTGAATGGTCATTATAGTTATGTGATAATAGTATTATTGATGTTATTGTGTGTTTACTTGCTCAAAGGATTATTTCCAAGGAGCTTAGTAAACCTTGCTCGAGATCTATCAGATCCTCACTGGGCTTATTTTATATAAGCTCACTCTCTATTATCTCATGCCTATAGGTGTACTTTCGCAGGATTACGGGTACGTGCCTCCTGAAGAGGAAAATGTGCCTTACGTGGATGAGTCTTATGTTCCGGAGTCTTATCCTTGATGTTGTACTATTTTATCATCTTGTAAATTAACTTAGTAGACTTTTATATGCTTTGTAGTTCACAGTGCAAAAGATGTTGAAAAGTTAATGAATTAGTTGATGCTGTCTTAGTAGCCTTTCTTTTGTTTATGATTAGGTTGCTAGATTGGCTCAATATGTTTTGATAATGTATATTAAGGGTTCTTGTATAATATGGGAAGGTAGGCAAATAAGAAGAAATGTTTATTGTATAATATGGTTATGATGTATGTTGTTATGTTATTGAGAAGTTGTTTGTTGTATGGTTTATGGAGTTGATGTATGATGTCCTATTGAGGTTGGTTTAAAGCCTCGGTATCCTATTCACTGTTGTTATACTGTCGAAATTTCGTTGCGTCCTGACTGATTATACGAGGGGTCGAGTTGTTTATAACCTGTTTACGTGCTATAAACTGTGCTAACTCTTTGATTAGTAGAATGGCCAGTAGACCAAGGACCAGAGGTAGGCCCGAGGTAGTAGATGAGACTCCTGGTAATGCGGCACTGGGCCGTGATAGGGGTGATGACCGTTTGGGGGCAGCTATGGAGAGGATTGCTGAGTTAGTGGCCGGACAGGCTCAGTTGATAGCAGGGCAAGCTGCCCAGACTCAGGCTTGGCAGGCTATGTTGTTGAATGTGCAGGGTTGGAAACCGCGGGCGTGGTGCCCTGAAAGAGTTCTTAGGGTGTCGTCCATCTAGATTTCAGGGGGAGCCGGATGGTAGGAAGGCTGAGGCGTGAATTAGCAAGTTGGAGAAGATTTATGATCCTCTTGACTATACCGATGAGCAAAAAGTCTCCTTTGGCGTGTACTTGTTAGATGATGAGGCAGAAGAATGGTGGCGCACAGTGAGAACTAGCTGGGCGACTCAGGGTATTCCGTATGTTTGGGGTACCTTTCTGATGGCTTTCTGGGCAAAGTATGTCCCGAGGATCGCAAGGGAACGGAGAGAGGCAGAGTTTCTAGCCTTAGTGCAGGGAGATGCTTCAGTGGCTCAGTATGAGGCCACCTTTACTCGATTGTCCTGGTATGCACCGGAGTATGTGGCTGATGAGGAGCGGAGGACTCGTAGATTCATGTTGGGGTTGAGGCCCGAGATTCAGGATGTGATGGCTCTGAATCGGTATGATATATTCACTGAGGCCTTTGAGGCAGCTTCTAGACTAGAGAAGAGAAAGGGGGATCAGCTTGTGTCTAGTCAGCCCAGTAAGAGGCCGTATCAGCCGCAGTTTTAGCAGGGTATGTATAGGTCTCCCGTACAGCAGGTTGTGTACAGGCCACCAGTTCAGCAGGGTTCTTTTAGGCCACAGGGACAGCAGAGTTATTATCGGCCTCAGTTTCAGCAGGGGTCATATCAGGTTCAGTCCCAGTTTAGGCCAGCCCAGTCTCAGTGTCAGTACAGGCCTAGTTTGGTAAGGCCTCAGCAGCAGCATGCTAGATCAGCTGTTTCTTCAGCTCCTGGTTCTTCTAGGGGCAGTGTTAGTGCATCATCACCGCTGTGTACTCACTGCAACCGCACGGGGCATGTGGAGGCCGATTGCAGAGTGAAAGCAGGGACGTGTTTAGGTTCCGGCAGCAATCAGCACAAGGCAAGGGATTGCCCTAGGTATGTGAGGACTGAGGTCAGACAGTGACTCAGGGTTATCAGGGTCGACCTGCGGCCAATGCACCTCAGCAGAAGCGGGTTTAGGCTCGGGCCTACGCAGTTGACTTAGAGGAGATGCCTGAGGAGACTGCAGTTGTGGAAGGTAACTTCCTTATACTTGATCAACTTGTTAAAGTGTTGATTGATTCTGGTGCTACACATTCTTTCATTACTACTTCTTGTGTGCAACGTGTTAATTTGCAACCTGAAAGATTGCCTTATGTGGTTGAGATTAGTACCTCTTTGACTGATAAGTATATGTCTGGCCTAGTTTGTAAAGATTGTGTAATACATGTTAAGGGGCATAATTTTCCTTCGGACCTTATCTTATTTCCTATCCGGGGGTATGATGTTATCTTGGGTGTGGATTTGCTTTCTAAGTATGATGCCCAGTTGAACTGTAGAACCAAGGTAGTACAGTTTTGTTTGCTAGATCAGCAAGTAGTTGAGGTAGTAGGGAACTGGGGTGCTAAGACAAGTTTTGTTATCTCAGCAACTAAAGTTGTTAAGTTGGTGAGTAAGGGGTGTTCGGGTTATTTAGCTTATTTGATCAACAAGCCATCTGATAAGCTACAGTTGGAGGAAGTACCTATTATTTGGGAATATCCCAATGTTTTCCCGAGGAGTTGCCAGGGTTTCTGCCAGAGAGAGATATGGAGTTTGTGATCAATCTTACTCCTGGTACTCAACCTATTTCTAAATCAGCGTACCGGATGGCACCAGCTGAGTTGAAGGAGTTAAAGACTCAATTGCAAGAGTTATTGGAGAAGGAATTTATTCAGCAGAGTTCTTCACATTGGCGAGCTCCTATTTTATTTGTGAAGAAGAAGAATGGTACTTTGAGATTGTGTATTGATTACCGTGGTTTGAATCAGGTGACCATCAAGAATAAATATCATTTGCCACTGATTGATGAGTTGTTTGATCAACTTCAGGGAGTTAAAGTCTATTCTAAATTTGATTTGAGACAGGGGTATTATCAGCTTTAGATTCGTACGGAGGATGTTCCGAAGTCTGCCTTCAGGACTCGGTACGGGCATTATGAGTTTGTTGTTATGCCCTTTGGATTAACTAATGCACCGGTAGCATTCATGGATCTTATGCATCGGGTTTTTCAGCCGTATTTAGACCAGTTCATGGTAATCTTTATTGATGATATCTTGGTCTATTCTAAATCTAAATCGGAACACGAGCAACATCTACGGCTTGTCTTACAGAAGCTGCAAGAGCATCAATTGTTTGCCAAGTTCAGTAAATATGAATTTTGCCTACAACGCATATCTTTTCTTGGCCACGTGATTACACAGAGTGGTATATCTATAGATCCCACTAAGATTGAAGTGGTGATATCTTGGAAACGTCCGGAGAATATTTTAGAGGTTCGTAGCTTTCTTGGCTTGGCGGGTTATTACCGTAGGTTTGTCAAGGATTTCTCTAAGATTACAGGACCACTTTCTAAGTTGACTCAGAAACGGACTATCTTTGCTTGGGATGAAAAGTGCGAGAGTGGGTTTCAGGAGTTGAAAAAGAGGTTAACTACTGCTCCAATACTCGCTCTACCATAGGGGACCGATAATATGGTTATTTACAGCGATGCATCCAAGGAAGGCTTGGGATGTGTTCTTACGCAAGATGGCCGAGTTATTACCTATGCTTCCCAGAAGTTGAATCCTTATGAGGTGAATTATCCGACTCATGATCTTGAGTTGGCAGCAGTTGTCTTCGCACTGAAGAAGTGGCGTCATTATCTGTGGGGCAGTAAGTTCGAGATTTTTCATTGATCATAAGAGTCTGAAGTACTTGTTCTCACAGAAGGAGTTGAATATGCGCCAACGGAGGTGGATGGAACTTCTTGGAGATTATAATTGTTCTATCAATTATCTGCCTGGCAAGGCAAATGTTGTAGCAGATGCTCTCAGCCAGAAGGCGAGTGTTGCTTGTTTGGCTATCAAGAAATGGGAGATTCTTGAGGAATTCACTTATTGGAGACCAGAGTTGACTCAGGTTGGGGTGATGTGTTCACATCTCCGTATTCAACCTTTATTGCTGTCTCAGATCAGGGAAGCTCACCAGCTTGATGTTAAACTTCAAAAGATCAAGGATCAGATCACAGATGTTCAGTCTGACTTTAAACTGCATAAGGATGGTATTCTTCGGTTTCGGAACAGGGTTTGTGTTCCCGATGAACCGGGTTTGAGGCGAGGTATTCTGGAGGAAGCTCATAATTCTAAGTACACTATTCATCCTGGTGGAACCAAGATGTATCGGGATTTGGAGCAACATTATTGGTGGAATAATATAAAGAGGGAGGTTGCTCAGTTTGTATCTAGATGTTTGACTTGTCAGAGGGTGAAAGCCGAGCATCAACGACTTGCAGGTTTGCTTTAGCCGTTGGCTATACCATAGTGGAAATGGGAGCATATTACGATGGACTTCGTCACTGGTTTGCCTAGAACACCGAGAGGTAACGATGCAGTTTGGGTTGTCGTGGATCGTTTGACGAAGACAGCTCATTTTATTTCGATGAGGATGGGAGATGAGGTTACAAAGTTGACGGATCTTTATTTGGATCAGATTGTTAGACTTCACAGGATTCCATCTAGTATTGTCTCAGATCGAGATCCTCGATTTACTTCTCGTTTGTGGGAGAAACTTCAGGAGACCTTGGGTACTCAGTTGAACTTCAATATAGCGTATCATCCACAGACTGACGGTCAGTCTAAGCGGACTATTCAGATTCTGGAAGATATGCTTAGGGCATGTGTTCTGGACTTCGGGAAGAACTGCGAGAAACATCTACCACTTGCCGAGTTTGCCTATAACAACAGTTATCAAACTACTATTGGGATGGCACCTTTCGCAGCTCTTTATGGTCGTAAGTGCCGTTCACCTTTATATTGGGACGAGGTAGGGGAGATGATGACTATTGATCCGACTATCATGCCAGAGCTTCTAGAGAAGATCGAGAATGTTCAGTTGATCAGGCAGAGAATGCTTACGGCACAGAGTAGATTCAAGAGTTATGCTGATAAGCGTCGTCGGGACTTGGAGTTTGCAGTCGGAGATCGGGTTTTCTTGAGATTATCTCCTCGTAAGGGGTTTGCTCGTTATGTTAAAGGTGGAAAGCTAAGTCCAAGATTTGTTGGACCATTTGAGATTACCGGCAGGGTTGGAAAGTTGGCATATCGGTTGGCTTTACCGGAGAACTTCTCTAATGTCCACGATGTATTTCACGTATCTAATTTGCAGAAATATAATCCGGATCCTTCTCATATTCTTGAGCCAGAGCCGTTACAGCTTTGTGAGAATCTGACTTATGACGAGCATCTGATTCGTATTCTTGATTAGATGGAACGAGAGTTGAGGTCGAAGAAGATTCCGATGGTTAAGGTGTTGTGGAAGCATCACGGCATTGAAGAAGCTACTTGGGAGAAACGGGATCAGATGCAGCAGTAGTACCCAGATCTGTTCAGTACATCAAGTAAGAATTTCAAGGGCTAAATTTCTTTAAGGGGGGGAGAATGTGAAACCCCACTTTTCTATCTTATCTCGTTTTGCATGCTTTATCTCATTTTGCGTAAATTAACCTGTCTATGTGCTATGTGACTTAGAATGTGGTAATTTTGATATCAATACTCCTAGAACATGCTAAATGTGCATTCATGAAATTTTCATAAAAAACGGAGTCAGAAATTTTATCGTCGACTTTCAGTGAATAGTATTTTTGAAACACGTCCGCTAAAATTTTGAAACTAGTCTTTTTAACCCTTCTTGACCTAGCCCACGGACTTTAATAGACCTGTGTTTGATTAAAACGGTTTAAAAATCGGCTTAGGAATTTATTAGGGTTTTTACACCGACGTTTGCAAAAATTGAGTTTTAAGCCGACTCAGGTGAAATTGTTTGATTATAAAACTTCTTGTCACCTAAAAATAACCTACTTGAGCTATCTTGGGTGGTGAATAATTGTTTTGAACTTTGGTGATCAAGAAAATGCATTTAAAGTCAAGAAAACACAAAAATACTAAGTTAATTCAACTTTGACTTTATTTAAAATGTTGACCTTTAAGCTTATATCACCAACACATACTAAACACAACACAAAACACACTCCTCAACACACACAAAGGGCCGAGAGCTCCATAGGAGAAAACCAAGCTTTTTCTTCAACTTTTTCAAAGGTATTTTTCATTAAAAGTTGCAATCCAAGGCCAATTTCCATCAACCAAAGCTTGATTCCACCTTTTGAGCACATTTCTAGGCTTATGTCGCATCAAAGGTGAGAGAAAAATTTTAGATCTCAAAACTCATCTTTTGTGTTTTTGCGTAGAATTGAATATCGAACCGTTAGAATGTTAATCCGATGTTAGATTATTGCTCCATGCATGCTAGGGATCATTTATATGTAATCCTACGAGATTTGAACGGTTGTAGAATAATTATTATTTTTCGGGTATTTAAAGTTGATTAATTTGCTAAATGTTGATTATTTTGAGTTGTGTTGATCGGAATCGATTGCCGTCGATTTCTAAAAGTTTGATAATTATGTGGTAGAGCCGTTGTAATGCTGAATTTTCGATTGTGATGTCCGTGCTAAAATTCGGAAATTTCAGCCATGACACACTAGGGTTTTTGGGTTATTGGGCATGATTTGGATGTGTTTTGGTTGGTTTCCAAGGGGGCTAATGTAGTTGGTTGATTGGGTGAGTGATAGAAACTGATTTGGAGTTGTTTGGATTAGTAGAATGTAAGATATGATTATTTGTAGTTTAGGTTGTCTTTCTTTAAAATGTTAGATTGAGCCTTAGTTGATTGGGTGTGGTTCGAGTGATTGAATTGTGAGTTGTTGATGGGTAAACTAGGGTTTGATTATGTGTTTAATGCATGTTCGGTTGGATGGCCTACTTTGTTATATAACTTAGTTATTTGTTGTTAAATTGGTTATTGATGTTATTATGATGATAATATGATTATTGATGATTATTGATTGATGATTGATGCTGGGAGATAGGCAGTTATGCTAGACTGTCCTCCTGTGAATGATTGATGTTTATTATTATTGCTGAGTCTTTGGTATGTGTGTGCCACCTCTCGGGCAGCATCGGGCTGTCGGGTTAATAACGGCATGACTACTAGAGACTATCTCCAGCTCGCATGACGGAGGTTTCATGGAGGGCGAGGCTAGTGGGGTAGCTCGGGTGCGTGAGTTTATGGGAGTCACAAGAAGGCTGCTATGATCGTGATAGTGTTTCGAGCTACACCAACTAGTGTATCCTTTGTTGAATAGTCATTATAGTTATGTGATGATAGTATTATTGATGTTATTGTGTGTTTACTTGCTCAAAGGATTATTTCCAAGGAGCTTAGTAAACCTTGCTCGAGATCTATCGAATTCTTACTGGGCTTATTTTATATAAGCTTATTCTCTATTATTGCATGTCTACAGGTGTACTTTCGCAGGATTACGGGTACGTGCCTCCTGAAGAGGAAAATGTGCCTTACGTGGATGAGTCTTATGTTCCAGAGTCTTATCCTTGATGTTGTACTGTTTTATTATCTTGTAAATTAACTTAGTAGACTTTTATATGCTTTGTAGTTCATAGTGTAAAAGATGTTGAAAAGTTAATGAATTAGTTGATGCTGTCTTAGTAGCCTTTCTTTTGTTTATGATTAGGTTGCTAGATTGGCTCAATATGTTTTTGTAATGTATATTAAGGGTTCATGTATTATGTTGGAACGGAGGCATATAACGAGGAATGTTTATTGTATAATATGGTTATGATGTATGTTGTTATGTTATTGAGAAGTTGTTTGTTGTATGGTTTATGGAGTTGATGTATGATGTCCTACTGAGGTTGGTTTAGAGCCTCGGTATCCTATTCACTGTTGTTATACTACCGAAATTTCGTTGCATCCTGACTGATTATAAGAGGGGTCGAGTTGGGGCGTGATAGGCCCTGTAATATCCCGCGAGTTAGGTTGTCGTCCTTTTAACAGCTCACAACGTACGATCCAAGATGGAAAATAGAGCAAAAGAAGAAATGTGGCCCAAACCTGATGAAAAGGTTCGATTTTGGGCCCCAAAAATAGGCGCAGCCGAGTAGGCTTACTCCTCCAGTCGTAGAGCTCTCGGATAGCTTTCCAACGGTATGCTGTGCGCCACGTAACTCCTTACAGATTAAAAGTTATGGGCATAGGAGCGACAGAGACCTGGTCACAAGCCCCACGCCTTCGGTTTGTGGGCCCAGCCTCTACGTGAAGCGAAGTTGTCTTGCCAAGGTGCCATGGGATTCGGTAATAGAAATGTGGAAGATAAAGTATCTTGGCAACCCTAACCGGGACAAAAAAAATTGAAAAGGGGGGTGTGCAACACGAGGACTTCCCAGGGGGTCACCCATCCTAGTACTACTCTCGCCCAAGCATGCTTAACTTCAGAGTTCTGATGGGATCCAACCGTCATGTTGTGGGCATAAATCCTTTATGTGTTGACGGTTCACAGTCCCAGCCCAGAGAGATGGCCTATTCAAAAAACCCATCCGTTTCAACAACGCAGCATCCTCGCGAGTTAGGTTGTCGGCCTTTTAACAACTCACGACATACAATCCAGGAAGGAAAAATAGAGCGAAAGAAGAAAAGTGGCCTGAAACTGATGAAAATGTTCGATTTTGGGCTCCAAAAACAAGCGCAGCCAAGCAAGCTTGCTACCCCTGTCGTAGAGCTCTTGGAGGGCTTTCCAACGGTATGCTGTGTGCCGCGTAACTCCTTACGGATCAAAAGTTATGGGCGCCGGTGCTACGGAGACCTGGTCACAAGCCCTACGCCCTCGGTTTGCGGGCCCAGCCTCTATTTGAAGCGAAGTTGTATTGCCCAAGGTGCCGTGGGATTCGGTAATAGAAATGTGGAGGATCAAGTATCTTGGGAACCCTAACCGGGGCAAAAGAAATTGAAAAGGGGGGTGCAACACGAGGACTTCCCAAGGGGTCACCCATCTTAATACTACTCTAGCCCAAGCATGCTAAACTTCGGAGTTCTGATGGGATCCGGTGCATTAGTGCTGGTATGATCGCATCCGTCATGTTGAGGGCACAAATCCTTTATGTGTTGACGGTTCACAGTCCCAACCCAGAGGGATGGCCCATTCAAAAGGCCCAATGGGCTTAACGACAACCTATCTGCTTCAACAACACAGCATCCTTGTAAGACATGATATTGACGCGTTGTAGGGCCTTGTAATATCCCGCGAGTTAGGTTGTCATCCTTTTAACAGCTCACAACATACGATTCGGGACGAAAAAATAGAGCAAAAGAAGAAATGTGGCTTGAAACTGATGAAAACGTTCAATTTTGGGCTCCAAAAACGGGCGCAGGTGAGCAAGCTTGTTTCCCGCGTCATAGAGCTCTTGGCGAGCTTTCCAACGGTATGCTGTGCGCCACGTAACTTCTTACGGAATAAAAGTTATGGGCACCGGAGCGACAAAGATCTGGTCACAAGCCCCACGAGTTAGGTTGTTGTCCTTTTAACAGCTCACAACGTATGATCCGGGAAGGAAAAATAGAGCAAAAGAAGAAAAGTGGCCGAAAACTAATGAAAATATTAGATTTTGGGCCCCAAAAACGGGCGCAGCCGAGCATGCTTACTTTCCCAGTCGTAGAGCTCTCGGAGGGCTTTCCAACGGTATGCTATGCACCGCGTAACTCCTTACGGATCAAAAGTTATGGGCACTGGAGCGACGGAGACCTGGTCACAAGCCGTACGCCCTCGGTTTGCGGGCCCAGCCTCTACATGGAGCGAAGTTGTCTTGCCCAAGTTGCCGTGAGATTTGGTAATAGAAATGTGAAAGATCAAGTATCTTGGAAACCCTAATCGGGGCAAAAAAAAATTGAAAATGGAGGGTACAACACAAGGACTTCCCAGGGGGTCACCCTTCCTAGTACTACTCTCGCCCAAACACGCTTAACTTCGGAGTTCTGATGGGATCCGGTGCATTAGTGCTGGTATGATTGCAGCCGTCATATTGAGGGCACAAATCCTTTATGTGTTGACGGTTCACAGTCTTAGCCTAGAGAGATGTCCCATTCAAAAGGCCCAATGGGCTTAACGACAACCTATCCACTTCAACAACGCAGCATCCTCGTAAGACATGATATCGACGTGTTGTGGGGCCCTGTAATATCCAGCGAGTTAGGTTGTCGTTCTTTTAACAGCTCACAACGTACGATCCGGGACGGAAAAATAGAGCAAAAGAAGAAATATGGCCCGAAACAAATGAAAACGTTCGATTTTGGGCTCCAAAAATGGGCACAACCGAGCAGGCTTACTCTCTCGGTCATAGAGCTCTCGGAGAGCTTTCCAACGGTATGCTGTGCGCCACATAGCTCTTTATAGATTAAAAGTTATTGGCACAGGAGCGACAGAGACCTGGTCACAAGCCCCACGCCCTCGGTTTGCGGGCCCAGCCTCTACGTGAAGCGAAGTTGTCTTCCCAAGGTGCCATGGGATTCGGTAATAGAAATGTGGAGGATAAAGTATCTTGGCAACCCTAACCGGGGCAAAAAAGATTGAAAAGGGGGGGTGCAACACAAGGACTTCCCTAGGGGTCACCCATCCTAGTACTACTCTCGCCCATGCACACTTAACTTCGGAGTTCTGATGGGATCCGGGGCATTAGTGCTGGTATGATCACACCCATCAAGTTGCGGGTACAAATCCTTTATGTGTTGACGATTCACAATCCCAACCAAGAGAGATGGCCCATTCAAAAGGCCTAATGGGCTTAACGACTACCCATCCGCTTCAACAATGCAGCAACCTCGCAAGACATGATATCGACGCATTGGAGGGACTCAAATGTCCCATGAGTTAGGTTGTCGGACTTTTAACAGCTCACGACGTACGATCTGGGACGGAAAAACAGAGCAAAAGAAGAAAAGTGGCCCGAAATTGATGAAAATGTTCAATTTTGGGCTCAAAAAATGGGCGCAGCCGTGCAGGCTTGCGATCCCCGTGGTAGAGCTCTCAGAGAGCTTTTCAACGGTATGATGTGCGCCGCATAACTCCTTACGGATCAAAAGTTATGGGCATTGGAGCGACGGAGACATGGTCATAAGCCCCCACGCCCTCTGTTTGTGGGCCCAGCCTCTGCGTGAAGCGAAGTTGTCTTGCCCAAGGTGCCGTGGGATTCGGTAATAGAAATATGGTGGATAAACTATCTTGGCAACCCTAACCGGGGCAAAAAAAATTGAAAATGAGGGTTGCAACCCGAGGACTTCCCAGGGGGTCACCCATCCTAGTACTACTCTCGCCCAAGCACGCTTAACTACGGAGTTCTGATGGGATCTCGGGCATTAGTGTTGGTATGATCGCATCGATCATGTTGTGGGCACAAATCCTTTATTTATTGACGGTTCACAGTCCCAGCCCAGAGAGATGGCCCATTCAAGAGGCCCAATGGCCTTAACGACAACCCATCCGCTTCAACAACGCAGCATCCTCGCAAGACGTGTTATCAACGCGTTGAAGGGCCTCAAATGTCCCACGAGTTAGGTTGTCAGACTTTTAACAGCTCACGACATACGATCCGGGACGGAAAAATAGAGTAAAAGAAGAAAAGTGGCCTGAAACTGATAAAAATGTTCAATTTTGGGCTCAAAAAATGGGCGCAGCCAAGCAAGCTTGCTACCCCCGTCGTAGAGCTCTCGGAGGGCTTTCCAACGATATGATGTGCGCCGCGTAAGTCCTTACGGATCAAAAGTTATGGGCACCAGAGCGACGGAGACCCAGTCACAAGCCCCACGCCCTCGGTTTGTGGGCCCAGCCTCTGCATGAAGCGAAGTTGTCTTGCCCAAGGTTCCGTGGGATTCGGTAATAGAAATATGGAGGATAAAGTATCTTGGCAACCTTAACCGGGGCAAAAAAAATTGAAAATGAGGGGTGCAACACGAGGACTTCCCAGGGGGGTCACCCATCCTAGTACTACTCTCGCCCAAGCGCGCTTAACTTCAGATTTATGATGGGATCCGGTGCATTAGTGCTGGTATGATCGCACCCGTCATGTTAAGGGTACAAATCCCTTATGTGTTTACGGTTCATAGTCCCAGCCCAGAGAGATGGCTCATTCAAAAGGCCCAATGGGCTTAACGACAACCTATCCGCTTAAAAAATGCAGCATCCTCGTAAGACGTGATATCAATGCGTTGTAGGGCCCTGTAATATCCCACGTGTTAGGTTGTCTTCCTTTTTACAGCTGACAACGTACGATCCCGGACGGAAAAATAGAGCAAAAGAAGAAATATGGCCCGAAATTGATGAAAATGTTCTATTTTGGTCTACAAAAACGGATGCAGCTGACCATGCTTGCTCCCCCCGTCTTAGAGCTATCGGAGAGCGATCCAACGGTATGTTCTGCGCTGCATAACTCCTTATGGATCAAAAGTTATAGGCACCGGAGCGACGAAGACCTGGTCACAAGCCTTAAGCCCTCGGTTTGCAGGCCCAGCCTCTACGTGAAGCGAAGTTGTCTTGCCCAAGGTGCCGTGGGATTCGGTAATAGAAATGTGGTGGATAAAGTATCTTGGCAACCCTAACCGGGGCAAAAAAAATTGAAAAGGGGGGTGCAACATGAGGACTTCCCAGGGGGTCACCCATCCTAGTACTACTCTCGCCCAAGCACGCTTAACTTCGGAGTTCTGATAGGATCTAGTGCATTAGTGCTGGTATGATTGCACCTGTCACGCCCTAGGCCGACCTATAGAGGTTAGACTTGGGAGTGATCTAAACATTCAAGTCATTTCACGTACTTAATCGTTCATGAAGGTTTAACAATTAACGTTTAGCCTAAAATCCACAAATTCTCCGGAAAACCGGCAGCATAACGGCTGTAATTGGGCTCTTTAGTTTGACCTAATTCTCTAAATGCCTCAAAACTTTCAATCTCAAATTCATTTCTAACTAAGATTACTATTTATCACCAACCGGGGTGCATACTAGTTATCTCGAAGCCTCGTTTGACTAAGAATCTAGCATGACACTATGTCTCGTTTATTTGTCAATCTAGTTACACCAGTTCCTGTTGATCTTAGCTTAACAATGAGTACCTGCTTAAGATTGGATAAATTCATTTTACTTAGCTCTTATCTAGTACTTCACAAGTCTGTGATAGATACTAAACCAAAGTAGCGATAGCAAAATGACCAGAAGAGTGTGTACCTAGTTATGATCAGTACAAGCCAAAATTAGACCCCAAATTACAACGGGGGTCATTTACAATACAACAACAAGCAACATAAGAAATAGTCTTCAAGCAACATATCGTTCACAAAATGGCCATAGTCAAGTAAGGCACGTAGGGCAAGCAATCATTCCAAGGAGTCATCAATAGGCACGTTGTCCTCGGGTACCTGTTCCTGGTCTTCTTCACCTGAGATGATAAAAGAGGGTGAGTCCTTATGAACTCAGCGAGGGGGAATGAGAAATAAGTTTTGAAACTCTTTTTCCGGTTAACTTATGAAAAACCCCTTTTTGAAAACATGTCACGTATTACAAGTAATAAGGTACGGAAGTATAAGAATCAAATTGAGCAACAAATACAATTACTAATCATTTCAAGGATACGGTGAGCATTTGCTCTCAATATCGATTTCGATACGATTGTTACAGCTGACTTCAATAATCCACTTATCGCTCCCATTTGGGTGTACTCCGGATCTACCCCGAAAACCTACGACCCAACTCTCCGAGGGTGGAATGCCAAGCGAGAGAGGGAATTGAACCA
The DNA here is from genome assembly GCA_037974665.1 of Ehretia macrophylla. Classification (NCBI taxonomy): domain Eukaryota; kingdom Viridiplantae; phylum Streptophyta; class Magnoliopsida; order Boraginales; family Ehretiaceae; genus Ehretia; species Ehretia macrophylla. The sequence goes on along the minus strand of CM075764.1, from coordinate 14,818,018 downwards.
TGGTAGTCACGATAGCACCGGCAAGCCCGATGCCGCCCGGCGTGCGTGAAACGCTACCATGCCACAACGAAAGGTTGCAACCTTGTATGCAATGCACTTTTATAACATTTAACATATCACATTAGGAGGACAACAAAGTAGGTTGCCTCCGAGCAGTTATAAGATCGCACGTTGACAAGTAAACACACAAGGCATACTATGACAGGTAATTTCACTTGTAAGGCACATGAAGTTACATGAATATTAAACGGACAGCTATGTAACACATGTGAATCAAGTCATATAACTCATTTCGGGGTTCACGCAATCAAATAATAAGGTCATACAACATGCAATGACATCTACGTGGGACCGGGTGCAAGAAAGGTCTACTTGTCAACATGTATTCATTGGAATCACATTTAGGGCTATAAAGACAACTACGGGCAGCCCACTAATCACACAATTAGACATGATAACCATAGGATCAATACTTAGCGAGTTTTTCATAGTTACTAGGGTTTCAGTTCATGCTTGCACGTACGATTAAGCCACGAGTTGACAAGTAATTAAACCAAAGCCATGCATTGATTAATTAAACAACCTCAAGCATTCAAAACCGTCCACACAACATCCAAGTGCCACAATCCCAAGCATTTATTACAACGAGAGAAGTTACAATAATTTTCAAAGCATATCACTAGATGAAACCTCACTGCAATGGTCTGTTTTCTCACAATCATTGAGACAAGCAAACAATCTCCAATTCCAGTGAACAAAATGTCAAATTAAAGCTTAAGGAGCGAACTAAATCCAGAAATAAACCTCGCATCATTTGGAGTTCGGATTCAAGAGTTATAGCCAAAACCGTGAGACGACGCAAAACTGTCCAGATTTGTACACATTTCAATACTTGTCATTTTTGAGGACCTTAGGGTCAGATTTAGCTTTAGTCTATTTCTGACAAAAATGTCCAGAACTGAATAATTTATCAGTCTACCAAATTTCATGCATTTTGAATATCATTTACTAAGTCCAAACTGGTTCGTTCTACAAAGACAGTGAACTGCCAAAAACCTGCTTCATTTTCCTAGATTTTCCAGATTTGGACACCTTTCGATATTTTTCCATTTTGGAGACTTTAGAATCAAAATTGGCCTTGGCCTATTTGTATGAAAAATTCTCAGAACTGGTAAAACTAGTCACCTACCAAGTTTCATGTATTTTCAACATCATTTACTAGGTCAAATTCACTTCACTCCAACAAGTCAGAAAACTGCCATTTATGCGATTTCTCCTATCTTCAAATTCTAGCCAAATATCTTGCCATGCATGTTTACAAATGCTCATGTACACACATATATCAAAATTAAAGAGGTAAAAATAGACATTTAAAGGCATGCATGTGGTTTTGGAAAGCTTTTAAAAAATGATTAACCCTCACCTTAGCAACTTTATCAACAAAGGATGCTTAAAACTCTTGGAGATGCACAAATGGTCTTCTTTCCTTGTTTGGCCGAGGGATATTGCTTGTTTTCCTTAATTCTTACCTAAGTTACCATGTCCTTAGTATGTGCATGTGGTTAGAACAACAAGGAAATGAAATAGAAGCTATCAACATACCTAAGGGCCGAATGAGTGTTCTATGAGCTTGCATGCATGTTTCTTTGCTTCTAGCTTGCTTGGTCGAGTTCCTTAGTGTCTTGAATGTCTTGGTGAACCTTAGGATGATGAGCTTAAGCTAGGGAGAGTGAGATTGCAGCCAAGGCCGAGAGAGAGATAGGAAATGAGAGAGTGAAAGAATGAAAGAAAGAAATGAGAAACTTGAGCATTTGGTCGGCCTTGAGCTTCACAAAATTTTGATTTTGTGTCTTCAAGAGCATATTTTTGAATCATCTTAGCATGGGTAATTGAGTGCGCCGAGATTGTGGTGCATTGGGTAGGGTTTTAAGTCATTTTTTTATGCTTTGTGTCATAGGTTGTCTAGGCATGATTTTTGAAATTGCAAAGCATTGTCAAATGCATCATGTGGTCGGCCAAGGCTTTGATCAAATATGAATTTTTTGTTTGTTCAAAGCTTATTTTATTGTAGGTTAGATTGTGGTCTTTTAGGTGCATAGGTTTTGCAAATAGAATAAGGAATAAAGAATAAAGAATAAGAATGTCTAGCTTTTTGTGAAATTTCGTCTTCTAGTGAGTTGAATTAGCATTTTAATATTAGTTAGTGGAGTTTGTAAGATTAATTAATGATCCAGTGCTTCGTGTAAGATGCTTTCTTGATTAGCGTGCGGGCACACTTTCTTAGGTTTAGGGCACGCACTACGAGGTAAGGCACGAACTACGAGACGAATGCACGTTTTCCAAGAAAATGCACGCAACCCTAAATGAATGCACGTAATTCAATGCAAGGCACATAAAACGAAACACGACTCTTAAACCTAGGTCAAGGCAAGCAAATCTAGGTTAGGGCACACAAAACGAGGTATCGCACATAAACGAGGTCGGACCTCACATCCTCCCCTCCTTAAAAGAATTTCGTCCCAAAATTCAATATTACCTTTGAAATAATGCTGGATACTGTTGCTCCATCTGGTCTCGCCTGTCCCACGTTGCTTCTTCAACTCCATGGTGATCCCATAACACTTTCACCATCGGTATAGATTTTCTGCGCAACTCCCGATCTTGCTGGTCTAGGATCCGAATGGGCTTCTCTTCATAAGACAAGTTCTCCCGAAGCTGCAACGGCTCTGGCTCCAAGATATACGATGGATCAGGGTAATACTTCCGTAGCATTGAAACATGGAAGACGTCGTGAATATTGGAGAGGTTTTGGGGTAGTTCCAGGCGATACGCCAATTTTCCACCCTTGCCGTGTTTAATCAGTCCCCTCCAAGGTGATATCTTCAAGAACACTTTATCGCCGACCTCAAACTCTAGACTCCGCCTCCGTCGGTCTGCATAACTTTTCTGCCTGCTTTGGGCGGTAAGCATCCGTTTCCGGATGAGGTGGACATTATCAACAGTCTTCATAAGTTCAGGTAGAAGGGTCGGGTCAAAGGTCTTTGTCTCACCTACTTCATCCCAGTAAATTGGGGATCGACATTTACGTCCATACAATGCCTCAGATGGGGCCATCCCGATAGTGGCCCGATAACTGTTATTATAAGCGAACTCCGCTAGAGACAGATATTTCTCCGAACCTTTTCCAAAGTCTAAAACACACACCCTCAGCATATCCTCCAGAATTTGAATAGTTCTCTCAGATTGTCCATCAGTCTGAGGGTGATAAGCCGTGCTGAAACTCAACTTTGTTCCCAAAGCTTATTGCAATCTCTTCCAAAATCGGGAAGTAAAATGAGAATCCCTATCTGATACAATACTCACAGGCATCCCGTGCAACCTGACAATATCCGCCACATACATATCTCCCAGTTTCTTAGGACTATCTTCCTTGTTCATTGGTAAGAAGTGCGCTGACTTGGTCAATCTATCCACTATAACCCAAACGGTGTCATGACCCTTTTGTGACCTGGGCAGGTCCATGACAAAGTCCATAGTTATATGTTTCCATTTCCATTGAGGAATTTCCAACGGTTGAAGTAAACCTGCTAGTCGTTGATGTTCTGCTTTGACTCTCTGGCAAGTCAAACACCGTGCCACAAATTCCGCGATCTCTCTTTTCATGTTATTCTACCAATAGTGTTGTTTCAAATCCCGGTACATCTTTGTTCCGCCGGGGTGAATAGTGTATCTTGAATTATGGGCTTCTTCAATAATCTTCTTTTTCAACTCTGGATCATTAGGAACACAAATTCGATTCCTGAACCTCCAAATACCATCATCATGAAACTTGAAATCTGTGTTGCTTTCTTTAATCTTCTGAAACTGTTGGTCCTTCTGTTGAGCCTCTCGTAATTCAGACAACAAGGTCGATTGAACTTGTGTAGTGGCAAATAGTAACCCTTTTTGAGTCAATTGTGGTTTCCACAAAAATGCTTCCTCTAACAACTCCTATATCTTAACTTCCAGTTTTGCCATGCTCGCTTTCTGACTTAAGGCATCTGCAACTACATTTGCTTTACCGGGCACATATTTGATTGTGCAGTTATTATCATCCAAGAGCTCCATCCACCGTCTTTGCCTCATGTTCAACTCTTTTTGTGAGAACAAGTATTTCAAGCTCTTGTGATCAGTAAACACCTCGAACTTGTTACCCCACAGATAGTGTCTCTGTAACGACCCCACTCCCCACGTGGAGCCCACGCAGAGTCTCACCGAGCTGTCACTACCGAGGTATTGTCCGCTATTGGCAATCTCTGGCCTGCAGGCACAAGGCCCTCACGGCTTTGTCCTTTCAAGGATCTCTCCTCAAAAGGCGCCTCGGCTGATCCAAGGAACTAAGCCTTTATATCCAGCTCTCACATTCCCAGGACTTCCGATGTGGGATTGTGTTACCACATTCCACCCCCCTTAAGGAGCCCCACTCCTTCGCAGGCACGAGCAGAAGGGAAGACTGGCTCTGATACCATTTGTAACGACCCCACTCCCCACGTGGAACCCACGCAGAATCTCACAGGGCCATCACTACCGAGGTATTGTCCGCTATTGGAAACCTAGCCCGCAGGCACAGGCCCCTCGCAGGTTTGTCCCTTCGAGGATCTCTCCTCAAAAGGCGCCTCGGCTGATACAAGGAACTAAGCCCTTATATCTAGCTCTCTCACTTCCAAGACTTCTGATGTGGGATTGTGTTACCACATTCCACCCCCCTTAAGGAGCCCCGCGCCCTCGCGGGCACGAGCACAAGGGAAAACTGGCTCTGATACCATTTGTAACGACCCGACTCCCCACGTGGAACTCACGCAGAGTCTCACCGAGCCGTCACTACCACGATATTGTTCGCTATTGGCAATCCCTGGCCCGCAGGCACAGGGCCCTCACAGCTTTGTTTCTCCTATGGTCTCCCACGGGAAAAGGCCTCATGGCTGTGCAAGGAACTAAGCCCTTATATCCAGCTCTCTCACTTCCAGGACTTCTGATGTGGGATTGTGTTACCACAGTCTCTATTTCTTGAGTGCAAACACAATAGCTGCTAACTCCAAATCATGTGTCGGGTAGTTTAATTCATACAGCTTCGGTTTCCTACAAACATATGCAATCACTCTACCATTTTGCATCAACACACAACCCAGTCCTTCCTTCGAAGCATCGCTATAGATTACAAAGCCTTGACTCCCTTCAAGAAATGCAAGAACAGGTGCAGTACTCAATCTTTTCTTTAATTCTTGAAAGCTGTTCTCACACTTGTCATCCTATACAAACTTTGTTTTCTTTTGAGTGAGCTTTGTAAGCGGTCCTGCAATCTTTGAGAAATCCTTTACGAACCTCCGATAATAGCCGGCTAGACCAAGAAAACTCCGAACCTCCGTAACATTTTCCGGCTTCTTCCAAGACATCACCGCTTCTATCTTTGCTGGATCCATCACTATTCCCTCATAAATGCAATCTGCCGCAACCAAATTTCGCATTTGCTAAACTTTGCATACAATTGATGCTCTCGATGTTTCTGCAGTACCAATCGTAGATGTTGTTCATGCTCAGCCTCGAATTTCGAGTATACCAAAATATCATCAATAAAGATCACCACAAATTGGTCCAAGTAGGTTTGAAACACTCTGTGCATCAAGTCCATAAAAGCTGCAGGGGTATTACTTAGCCCAAATGGCATCACCACATATTCATAATGCCCATATCTCATCTTGAAAGCCGTTTTAGGCACATCCTCCTTTTTAATTCGCAACTGGTAGTACCCTTGCCTCAAGTCGAGCTTTGAATATACTTTAGCTCCCTGAAGTTGATCAAACAACACGTCGATCAGTGGAAGTGGGTATTTATTCTTAACGGTCACTTGGTTCAATCCTCGGTAATCGATGCATAGCCTCAACGTTCCGTCTTTCTTCTTTACAAATAGGACTGGCGCGCCCCACGGAAAAGAGCTTGGTTGAACAAACCCCTTCTTCAACAATCCTTGCAATTGGTCCTTCAGTTCTTGTAGCTCGGCTGGTGCCATATGATAGGGAGCTTTAGATATCGGCTGGGTGCCAAGCAGTAATCCTATAATGAACGCGATCTCCCGATTTAGGGGTAAATCGGGCAATTCTTCTGGAAACACATCCGCATAATCTTTAATTACTGGCATCTCCTCCGACTTAGCCTTGTCTGACGGCTTGTTGATAAGGTAAGCTAAGTATCCACTACATCCTTTTCTCAAGGACTTCACTGCTTTCGTAGATGAAATGATGGAACTCCCGGTGAAGTCTCTTCGACCTATTACCTCCAATATTGGTTGACCAGGTATCTGGAATGTTACAATCTTCGTCCGGCAATCTAGTTGGGCATGATGCTTTGCCAACCAGTCCATCCCTAAGATGACTTCATAGTCTCGAAAGGGTAATACAATAAGATTGGCTGAGAATTCCCTATCTTTAATTTGGATTTTACATGCTTTACAAGCTGAGCGAGTAACAAGTTTAGAACCCATCGGAGTACCAACTTCTACTTCGTAAGGCAAACATACAACTCGTAGTTTCACACATTGCACACATAAGGGAGTAATAAATGAATGAGTAGCACCTGGATCAATTAGCACCCTAACAGGTTGATTCAGTATCAAGAATGTACCTTCAACAATAGCGGTTTCCTATGGAAGCTTCTCGCACTCAATAGCATAAGCTCGGGCCTGAACTTTAGGAACTGGAGTCTTGCCTCTACCAGCTGGTTTAATCTGATTTTGTCCCCCTTGCCATTTAGGACAATCCTTGACCTGGTGTTGATTGCTGCTACACCCTACGCATCGTCCCGATTTCCTCCAACACTGGGCCTCGGTGTGACCCTTCCTGTTACAGTAAGAATAGGTGACAGTCTGAGTAGTAGGTGAACTACCTGTGGATCCACGAGTAGAAGAGGCTGATGGTGCTTTAGTTGAGCCACAGTTATTAACTGGTATGTTCTGGCTCTGGCCTTGACTGCGACTTTGAGTCTGGAATTTCCTCTGTTGTCCTGGAGGCTGATATGGTTTCTTGTTCGGCTGGCTCGAACCGGCTCTATCAAGTTTCCTCTTTTCAACTCAAGAGGCAGCCGCAAGGAGAGCAGAATTGGTAGTAAAGTCATGCGAAGCCAACTGGTCCTGAATTCTGTCCTCAACCCATTCATAAATTTTCACATCTTTGCCTCAGGGGTACTGACCATGTATTAAGCATAGCGGGACAGTCGGTCAAAACGAGCCTCATACTGGGCCACTGTCATATTACCCTGGTTCAAGTGCATGAATTCCTCAATTCGCCTCTACCTGGAAATTGCAGGTATGTATTTCTCATTGAATGCGTTAACAAAATTACCCCATAAGCGAGGTGTTTGATCAGTTTCCCAAAGTGCCTCCACAGTGTGCCATCAATGCTCAGTATCCCCGTGCAACAGAAACACAGCGAACTCAATCTTTTCCTCGTCAGTATAGTCAAGTGGCCTGAAAATTCTTTCAATCTCAGACAGCCAAGCCTTTGCCTTTTCATCATCAGCTTCCCCGAAGAATTTGGACGGGTGAAAATCAAGGAACTCCCGCATTCTGTTGTTTTTCCCATTATTACCCCCATTCCTGTTGTTGTTGCTTGCTTCACCTGCATCTTGACGTTCCATCACTCGCGACACGCGATCCATAGCATTCGCCATCATATTAAACATAGCCATGCTGGGATTAGTTTGATCAGCATCTTTGGTCTCTTCACCACTCCTATTAGTATTGCGGGTCCTAGGGCCAGCCATCTATAGGCACATATTATTATGCACAATTTATTGGAATACGACAAACAAGAATTTAATGTATAAGGTATGCAATATACAATTTTATATAGACACACAATTCTCGAAACAGTTAAGACATGTTAATCACATAAGCACATAGAAATAGAAAAGGCACAATTGATATTGTCACACAATAACATACATAAACAAGTCATCCTGATAATCTTAGGGCTTCTACCTATGGTCTGAGAGTTAAACCTGGCTTAAGCAATCTAAGCTCTTATACCATTTCTCTAAGGTGTTACGCCCCAACCCGACCTATAGAGGTTAGACTAGGGAGTGATCTAAACATTCAAGTCATTTCACGTACTTAATCATTCATGAAGGTTTAACACTTAACGTTTAGCCTAAACTCCACAAATTCTCTAGAAAACCGGCAATTTAACGGCTGTAATTGGGCTATTTAGTTTGACCTAATTCTCTAAATGCCTCAAAACTTTCAATCTCAAATTCATTTCCAACTAAGATTACTATTTATCACCAAACGGGGTGCATACTAGTTATCTCGAAGCCTCGTTTGACTAATAATCTAGCATGATACTATGTCTTGTTTATTTGCCAATCTAGTTACACCGGTACCTCTTGATCTCAGCTTAACAATGAGTACCTGCTTAAGATTGGATAAATTCATTTTACTTAGCTCTTATCTAGTACTTCATAAGTCTGTGATAGATACTAAACCAAAGTAGCGATAGCAAAATGACCAGAAGAGTGTGTACCTAGTTATGATCAGTACAAGCCAAAATTAGACCCCAAATTACAATGGGGGTCATTTACAATATAACAACAAGCAACATAAGAAATAGTCCTCAAGCAATATATCGTTCACAAAATGGCCATAGTCAATTAAGGCACGTAGGGCAAGCAATCATTCCAAGGAGTCATCAATAGGCACGTTGTCCTCGGGTACCTGTTCCTGATCTTCTTCACCTGAGATGATAAAAGAGGGTGAGTCCTTATGAACTCAGTGAGGGGGAATGAGAAATATATTTTGAAACTCTTTTTTCGGTTAACTTATGAAAACTCCCTTTTTGAAAACATGTCACGTATTACAAGTAATAAGGTACGCAAGTATAAGAATCAAATTGAGCAACAAATACAATTACCAATCATTTCAAGGATACGGTGAGCATTTGCTCTCAATATCGATTTCGATACGATTGTTGCGGCTGACTTCAATAATCCATTTATCGCTCCCAATTGGGTGTACTCCGAATCTACCCCGAAAACCTACGACCCAACTCTCCGAGGGTGGATTGCCAAGCGAGAGAGGAAATTGAACCATGGTAGTCACAGTAGCACCGGCAAGCCCGATGCCGCCCGGCATGCGTGAAACGCTACCATGCCACAATGAAAGGTTGCAACCTTGTATGAAATGCACTTTTATAACATTTAACATATCACATTAGGAGGACAATAAAGTAGGTTGCCTCCGAGCAGTTATAAGATCGCACGTTGACAAGTAAACACACAAGGCATACTATGACAGGTAATTTCACTTGTAAGGCACATGAAGTTACATGAATATTAAACGGACAGCTACGTAACACATGTGAATCAAGTCATATAACTCATTTCAGGGTTCGTGCAATCAAATAATAAGGTCATACAACATGCAACGACATCTACGTAGGACCGAGTGCAAGAAAGGTCTACTTGTCAACATGTATTCATCGGAATCACATTTAGGGCTATAAAGACAACTACGGTCAGCCCACTAATCACACAATTAGACGCGATAACCATAGGATCAATACTTAGCGAGTTTTTCATAGTCACTAGGGTTTTAGTTCATGCTTGCACGTACGATTAAGCCATGAGTTGACAAGTAATTAAACCAAAGCCATGCATTGATTAATTAAACAACTTCAAGCATTCAAAATAGTCCATACAACATCCAAGTGCCACAATCCCAAGCATTTAATACAACGAGAGAAGTTACAATAATTTTCAAAGCATATCACTAGATGAAACCTCACTGCAATGGTCTGTTTTCTCACAATCATTGAGACAAGCAAACAATCTCCAATTCCAGTGAATAAAATGTCAAATTAAATCTTAAGGAGCGAACTAAATCCAAAAACAAACCTCACATCATTTGGAGTTCGGATTCAAGAGTTATAGCCAAAACCGTGAGACGACGCAAAACTGTCCAGATTTGTACACATTTCAATACTTGTCGTTTTTTAGGACCTTAGGGTCAGATTTAGCCTTAGTCTATTTCTGACAAAAATGTCCAAAACTGAACTGCCAAAAACTGGTTCATTCTACAAGGATATTGAACTGCCAAAAACCTGCTTCATTTTCCCAGATTTTTCAGATTTGGACATCTTTCGATATTTTGCCATTTTGGAGACCATAGAGTCAAAATTGGTCTTGGCCTATTTCAACTCAAAATGCTCAGAACTGGAGAAAATAGTCACCTACCAATTTTTACCCATTTCCAACATCATTTACCTGGTCAAATTCACTTCGCTCCACCAAGTCAGAAAACTGCCATTTACGCGATTTCACCTATCTTCAATTTCTAGCCAAATATCTTGTCATGCATGTTTAGAAAAGCTCATGTACACAGATATATCACAAGTACAGAGGTAAAAATAGACATTTAAAGGCATGCATGTGGTTTTGGAAAGCTTTTTAAAAAGGATTAACCCTCACCTTAGCAACTTTATTAACAAAGGATGCTCAAAACTCTTGGAGATGCACAAATGGTCTTCTTTCCTTGTTTGGCCGAGGGATATTGCTTGTTTTCCTTAATTCCTAGCTAAGCTACCATGTCCTTAGTATGTGCATGTGGTTAGAACAACAAGGAAATGAAATAGAAGCTATCAACATACCTAAGGGCCGAATGAGTGTTCTATGAGCTTGCATGCATGTTTCTTTGCTTCTAGCTTGCTTGGTCGAGTTCCTTAGTGGCTTGAATGTCTTGATGAACCTTAGGATGATGAGCTTAAGCTAGGGAGAGTGAGATTGCAGCCAAGGCCGAGAGAGAGAGAGGAAATGAGAGAGTGAAAGAATGAAAGAAAGAAATGAGAACCTTGGGCATTTGGTTGGCCTTGAGCTTCACAAAATTCTGATTTTGTGTCTTCAAGAGCATATTTTTGAATCATCTTAGGATGGGCAAGTGAGTGGGACAAGATTCTGGTGTATGGGGTAAGGTTTTAAGTCATTTTTTTATGCTTTGTGTCATAAGTTGTCTAGGCATGATTTTTGAAATTGCAAAGCATTGTCAAATGCATCATGTGGTCGGCCAAGGCTTTGATCAAATCTGAATTTTTTGTTTGTTCAAAGCTTATTTTATTGTAGGTTAGATTGTGGTCTTTTAGGTGCATAGGTTTTGCAAATAGAATAAGGAATAAAGAATAAAGATTAAGAATGTCTAGCTTTTTGTGAAATTTTGTCTTCTAGTGAGTTGAATTAGCATTTTAATATTAGTTAGTGGAGTTTGTAGGATTAATTAATGATCTAGTGCTTCGTGTAAGATGCTTTCTTAATTAGTGTGCGGGCATGCTTTCCTAGGTTTAGGGCACACACTGCGAGGTAAGGCACGAACTACGAGACGAATGCATCTTTCCAAAGCAAATGCATGCACCCCTAAATGAATGCATGTAATTCAATGCAAGGCACACAAAACGAAACACAATTCTTAAACCTAAGTCAAAGCACGCAAATATAGGTTAGGAAACATGAAACAAGGTATCGCACGCAAATCGAGGTCGGGCCTCACAGCACCCGTCATGTTGAGGGCACAAATCCTATATGTGTTGATGGTTCACAGTCCCAGCCCAGAGAGATGTCCCATTCAAAAGGCCCAATGGGCTTAACGACAACCTATCCACTTTAACAACGCAGCATCCTAGTAAGACGAGATATCGACGCGTTGTAGGGCCGTGTAATATCCTGCGAGTTAGGTTGTCGTCCTTTTAACAGCTCACAATGTACGATCCGGGACAAAAAAATAGAGCAAAAGAAGAAATGTGGCCCAAAACTGATGAAAATGTTCGATTTTGGGCTCCAAAAACGGGCGCAGCCAAGCAGGCTTGCTGCCCCCTCGTAAAGCTCTCGGAGAGCTTTCCAACGGTATGCTGTGTACCGCGTAACTCCTTACAGATTAAAAGTTATGGGCACCGAAGCGACGGAGACCTAGTCACAAGCCCCACGCCCTCGGTTTGCCGGCCCAACCTCTACGCGAAGCGAAGTTGTCTTGCACAAGGTGCCGTGGGATTCAGTAATAGAAATGTGGTGGATAAAGTATCTTGGCAACCATAACCGGGGAAAAAAAAATTGAAAAGGGGGGGTGCAACACGAGGAATTCCCAGGGGGTCACCAATCCTAGTACTACTCTCGCCCAAGCACGCTTAACTTCGGAGTTCTGATGGGATCCGGTGCATTAGTACTGGTATGATCACACCCATCATGTTGTTGGCATAAATCCTTTATGTGTTGACGGTTCACAGTCCCAACCCAGAGAGATGGCCCATTCAAAAGACCCAATGGGCTTAACGACAACCCATCCGCTTCAACAACGCAGCATCCTCGCAAGACGTGATATTGACGCGTTGTAAGGCCCTGTAATATCCCGCGAGTTAGGTTGTCATCCTTTAACAGCTCCCGACGTACGATCCGGGACGAAAAAATAGAGCAAAAGTAGAAAAGTGGCCCGAAACTGATGAAAACGTTTGATTTTGGGCTCTAAAAATAGGTGCAGCAAAGCAGGCTTGCGGCCCTCGTTGTAGAGCTCTCAGAGAGCTTTCCAACGGTATGTTGTGCCTTGCGTAACTCCTTACGAATTAAAAGTTATGAACACCTGAGCGACGGAGACCTAGTCACAAGCCCCACGCCCTCGGTTTGCGGGCCCAACCTCTACATTAAGCGAAGTTGTCTTGCCCAAGGTACCGTGGGATTTAGTAATAGAAATGTGGAGGGTAAAGTATCTTGGCAACCCTAACCGGGGCAAAAAAAATTGAAAAGGGGGGGTATAACACGAGGACTTCCCATGGGGTCACCCTTCCAAGTACTACTCTCGCCCAATCACTCTTAACTTCGGAGTTCTGATGGGATCCAGTGCATTAGTGCTTGTATGATCACACCTCTCATGTTGTGGGCAAAAATCCTTTACGTTTTGACGGTTCACAGTCCCAGCCGAGAGAGATGGCCCATTCAAAAGGCCCAATGGGCTTAACGACAACCCATCTGTTTCAACAATGCAGCATCCTTGCAAGACGTGATATCGACAAGTTGTAGGGCCCTCTAATGTCCCGCAAGTTAGGTTGTCGTCCTTTTAACAACTGACGACCTACGATCTGGGACGAAAAAACAGAGCAAAAGAAGAAAAATAGCCCGAAACTGATGAAAATGTTCTATTTTGGGCTCCAAAAATGGGCGCAGCCGAGCAGGCTTGCTGCCCTCGTCGTAGAGCTCTCGTAGAGCTTTCCAACTGTATGCTGTGCGTCGCGTAACTCCTTACAGATCAAAAGTTATGGGCACTAGAGCAACGGAGACCTGGTCAAAAGCCCTACGCTCTCGGTTTGCGGTCCCAGCCTCTACGTGAAGCGAAGTTGTCTAGCCCAAGGTGCCGTGGGATTCGGTAATAGAAATGTGGTGGATAAAGTATCTTGGCAACCCTAACCGGGGCAAAAAAAATTGAAAAAGGGGGGTGCAACACGAGGACTTCCCAGGGGGTCACCCATCTTGGTACTACTCTCGCCCAAGCACGCTTAACTTCAGATTTTTGATGGGATCCGGTGCATTAGTGCTGGTATGATCGCACCCGTCATGTTGAGGGCACAAATCCTTTATGTGTTGACGGTTCATAGTCCCAACCCAGAGAGATGGCCCATTCAAAAGGCCCAATGGGCCTAACGATAATCCATCCGCTTCAACAACGCAGCATCCTTGTAAGACGTGATATCGACATGTTGTAGGGCCTTGTAATATCCCGCGAGTTAGGTTGTCGTCCTTTTAAGAGCTTACGACGTACGATCCATGACAGAAACACAGAGCAAAAGAAGAAAAGTGGCCCGAAACTGATGAAAATGTTCAATTTTGGACTCCAAAAATGGACGCAGCCGAGCGGGCTTGCTACCCACAACGTAGAGCTTTCAGAGAGCTTTCCAACGGTAAGCTGTGCGCCGCGTAACTCCTTACGGATCAAAAGTTATGGGCACCGGAGCGACGGAGACCAGGTCATAAGCCCTACGCTCTCGGTTTGCGGTCCCAGCCTCTACATGAAGCGAAGTTGTCTAGCCCAAGGTGCCGTGGGATTCGGTAATAGAAATGTGGTGGACAAAGTATCTTGGCAACCCTAACCGGGGCAAAAAAAATTGAAAAGTGGGGTACAACACGAGGACTTCCAGGGGGTTACCCATCCTAGTACTACTATCGCCCAAGCACACTTAACTTCAGAGTTCTGATGGAATCTGGTGCATTAGTACTAGTATGATCGCACTCTTCATATTTTAGGCACAAATCTTTTATGTGTTGACGGTTCACAGTCCCAGCCCGGAGATATGGCCCATTTAGAAGGCCCAATGGGCTTACCGAAAACCCATCCGCTTCAACAATGCAGTATCCTTCTAAGATGTGATATCGATGCGTTGTAGGACCCTGTAATATCCCGTGAGTTAGGTTGTCATCCTTTTAACAGCTCACGATGTACGATCTGAGATGGAAAAATAGAGCGAAAGAAGAAAAGTGGCCCTAAACTGATGAAAATGTTCGATTTTGGTCTTTGAAAGTAAGCGCAACAAAGTAGGCTTCCAGCCCTCATCGTAGAGCTCTCGGAAGGCTTTCCAACGGTATGCTGTGCGTCGCGTAACTCCTTACGAATTAAAAGTTATGGGCACCTGAGCGACGGAGACCTGGTAACAATCTCCACGCCCTCGGTTTGCGGGCCCAGCCTCTACGTGAAGCGAAGTTGTCTTGCCCAAGGTGCCGTGGGATTCGGTAATAGAAATGTGGAGGATAAAGTATCTTGGAAACCCTAACCGGGGCAAAAAAAATTGAAAAAGGGGGGTGCAACACAAGGACTTCCCAGGGGGTCACCCATCCTAGTACTACTCTTGCCCAAGCACGCCTAACTTCGGAGTTCTGATGGGATCCAGTGCATTAGTGCTGGTATGATCGCACCCCTCATGTTGTGGGCAAAAATCCTTTATGTGTTAATGGTTCACAGTCCCAGCCCCGAGAGATGTCCCATTCAAAAGGCCCAATGGGCTTAACGACAACCCATCTGCTTCAACAACGCAGCATCCTCGCAAGACGTGATATTGACGCATTGTAAGGCCCTCTAATGTCCCGCGAGTTAGGTTGTCGTCCTTTTAACAGCTTACGACCTACGATCAGGGATGAAAAAATAGAGCAAAAGAAGAAAAGTGGCCCAAAACTAATGAAAACGTGTAATTTTGGGCTCAAAAAACGGGCGTAGCTTAGCACGCTTGCTGCCCCCGTCGTAGAGCTCTCGTAGAGCTTTCCAACGGTATGCTGTGCGTTGCATAACTCCTTACGGATCAAAAGTTATGGGCACCGGAGCGACGGAGACCTGGTCAAAAGCCCTACGCCCTCGGTTTGCGGTCCCAGCCTCTACGTGAAGCAAAGTTGTCTTGCCCAAGGTGCCGTGGGATTCGGTGATAGAAATGTGGTGGATAAAGTATCTTGGCAACCCTAACCGGGGCAAAAAAAATTGAAAAGAGGGGTGCAACATGAGGACTTCCCAGGCATCACCCATCCTAGTACTACTCTCGCCCAAGCACGCTTAACTTCGGAGTTCTGATGGGATCCAGTGCATTAGTGCTGGTATGATCGCACCCGTCATGTTGAGGGCACAAATCCTTTATGTGTTGACGGTTCACAGTCCCAACCCAGAGAGATGACCCATTCAAAAGGCCCAATGGGCTTAACTATAACCCATCCGCTTCAATAACGCAGCATTCTCGTAAGACGTAATATCGTCGTATTGTAGGGCCTTGTAATATCTGGCGAGTTAGGTTGTTGTCCTTTTAACATCTCACGATGTACGATCCGAGACGGAAAAACAGAGCAAAAGAAGAAAAGTGACCCGATACTAATGAAAACATTCGATTTTGGTCTCCAAAAACAAGTGCAACCGAGTAGGCTTGCTGCCCCCGTCGTAGAGCTCTCGGAGAGCTTTCCAACGGTATGTTGTGCGCCGCGTAACTCCTTACGGATTAAAAGTTATGGGCACCAGAGCGACGGAGACCTGGTCACAAGCCCCACGCCCTCGGTTTGCGGGCCCAGCCTCTACGTGAAGCAAAGTTGTCTTGCCCAAGGTGCCGTGGGATTTGGTAATAGAAATGTGGAGGATAAAGTATCTTGGCAACCCTAACCGGGGCAAAAAAAATTGAAAAGGGGGGGTGCAACACGAGGACTTCCCAGGGGGTCCACCATCTAGTACTACTCTCACCCAAGCACGTTTAACTTCGGAGATCTGATGGGAACTGGGGCATTAGTGCTGGTATGATCGCACCCATCATGTTGTGGGCACAAATCCTTTATTTGTTGACGGTTCACAGTCCCAGCCCCGAGAGATGGCACATTCAAAAGGCCCAATGGGCTTAACGACAACCCATCCACTTCAACAACGTAGCATTTTTACAAGACATGATATCGACGCGTTGTAGGGCCCTTTAATGTCCCGCGAGTTAGGTTGTCGTCCTTTTAAGAGCTTACGACGTAGGATCCGGGACAGAAAAACTGCGCAAAAGTAGAAAGTGGCCTAAAACTGATGAAAATGTTCGATTTTGGGCACCGAAAACTGGCACATCTAAGCAGGCTTACTGCCCTCGTCATAGAGCTCTCGGAGAGCTTTCTAAGGGTATGTTGTGCGCTGCGTAACTCCTTACGGATCAAAAGTTATGAGCATCAGAGCGACGGAGACCTGGTCACAAGCCCTACGCCCTCGGTTTTCGGGCCCAGCCTCTACGTGAAGCGAAGTTGTCTTGCCCAAGGTGCCGTGGGATTCAGTAATAGAAATGTGGTGGATAAAGTATCTTGGCTATAAGGCCCAGCCTCGATTTGCGTGCGATACCTCGTTTCGCGTTCCTTGACCTAGGTTTAAGAATCGTGTTTCGTTTTGTGTGCCTTGCATTTATTTACGTGCATACATTTAGGGTTGCATGCATTTACTGGGAAAACGTGCATTCGTCTCATAGTTCGTGCGTTACCTCGTAGTGTGTGCCCTAAACCTAGGAAAGCGTGCCCTCACGCTAATCGAAAAAGCATCTTACACGAAGCACTAAATCATTAATTAATCATACAAATTCCACTAACTAATATTAAATTGCTAATTCAACTCACTAGAAGATAAAATCTCACAAAAAGCTAGACATTCTTATTCTTTATTCCTTATTCTTTTGCACATTCCAAACACTCAATTAAATAATGCTCAAACAAGACAAAAAATTCAGATTTATGCACAAGCTTGGCCGACCACTATTGCATATTAAACAAGCATTTCAATTTTAAAATTTATTCCCAAACATTCTATGACATATTATGACACAAAGCAATAAAAAAAAATTGGCTCAAAACTCTACCCAAAGCTCAAAATCTCGACACACACTCCATGCCCATACTAGACAATTCAAAAATGCTTCTTGAAGACACAAAATTCTGATTTTACAAGGCCCTAGGCCGACAAGCATCAACACCCATCAAAGCTTTTCATTTTCTTTCAATTTCTCTCTTTCTCTCATTCTTCTCTCTCTCTCTCGGCCTTGGCTGAAATTCTTCTCTCCATAGATTGAGTTCATCACTCATTGGTTCATCAAGACATGCAAGAAGCTAGGAGCTCAACCAAGCAAAGATAGGAGCAAAGAAACTCACATGCAAGCTCATAGCACTTTCATTTCGGCTTAGGTGAGTTTGTTAGCTTCCATTTCATTTTCTTCTTGTTCTAACCACATGCACCTACTAAGAACTTGGTTACTAAGCGAGGAAATTAGAGAAAATCAAGTGGTCTCTCAGCTAAGCAAGGGAAAGAGTCAATCTTGTGCATCCTCAAGAGTTTGTGCATCTTCTTTGTTGTCTTGCTAAGGTGAGGGCTAAAACTTCTTGAAAAGATTTCAAAAACCACATGCATGCCTTTAAATGTCTATCTTTACATCTGTACTTGTGATATATGTGTGTTCATGAGCGTTTGTAAACATGCATGGCAAGATATTTGGCTAGAATGTGATGTTAGATGAAATCGCGTATGGGACAGTCTTCTGTCTTGTTGTTGCGAGGTAATTTTGACCAGGTAAATGATTTTGAAAATTCGTGAAAATTGGTAGGTAAGTAGTTGTGGCAGTTCTGAACACTTTTCACCGAAATAGGCCAAAGCTAATTTTGACTCTAAGGTCCTCAAAATGGCAAAATATCAAAATGTGTCAAATCTGGAAAATCTGGGAAAATGAAGCAGGTCTTGGCAGATTCACTGTTCTTGTAGAACGAACCAGTTTTGACTTAGTAAATGACATCCCAAATGCATTAAATTTGGTGTGCTGATAGAATTTTCAGCTCCGGACATTTTTGTCAGAAATGGACTAAGGCTAAATCTCACCCTAAGGCCCTAAAAAATGACAAGTATTGAAATGTGTGCAAATCTGGACAGTTTTGCGTAGTCTCATGGTTTTGGCTATAACTCTTGAACCCGAACTCCAAATGATGCAAGGTTTGTTTCTGAATTTAGTTCACTCCTTAAGATTTAATTTGACTTCTTGTTCACTGGAATTGGAGATTGTTTGATTGTCTTAATGATTGTGAGAAAACAGTCCATTGCAGTGAGGGTTTTACCTAGTGATATGCTTAGAAAAATTATTGTAGCTTCTCTTGTTGTATTAAATGCTTGGAATCGTGGCATATGGATGTTGTGTGAACTTTTTTGAATACTTGAGGGTGTTTGAATTAATCAATGCATGGCTTGAGTTTAATTACGAGATGACTTGGGGCTTAATCGCACGGGTAAGTACGAATTGAAACCCTGGTGACTAGGTAAACTCACTAAGTGTTGATCCTATGGATATCATGTTTAATTATATGATTAGTAGGCTGCCCATAGTTTCCCTTGTAGCCCTAAATGTGATTTCGATGATTACATGTTGACAAGTAGGCCTTTCTTGCACCCGGTCCCACATAGATGTCGTTGCATGTTGAATAATCTTATTAATTGATTACGTGAACTTTGAAATGAGTTATATGACTTGATTTACATGCCTTACATGGCTGCCCGTTTAATATTCATATAACTCCATGTGCTTTTCAAGTGAAATTACTTGTCATATCGTGCCTCGCTTGCTTACTTGTCAATGTGCAATCTTATGACTTCTCGGAGGCAATCTACTTTGTTGTCCTCCTAATGTGTTAGATTAAATGTCATAAATGTGCATTGCATACAAGGTCGCAACCTTTCATTCTGGCGTGGTAGCGTTCACGCACACCGGGTGGCATCGGGCTTGCCGGTGCAACCGTGAGTACCATTGTCCAATTCCCTCTCTCGCTAGGGGGCTAGACTTCCTCGGAGAGTTGGGTCGTAGGATTTCGGGGTACATCCGGAGTACACCCATTTGGCGTGATAAGGGGAGGAATTGAAGCCGGCCGCAAAAACTGATACTGGAAATGAATTGAGAGCAAAAGCTCATCATATCATTTTCACTATGTGTATAAGGACTCTCGTTTGGTTCCTAGAGGACCTCGGGGAGGAAAGACGAGTAATTGTGTTTTTTTACTTTTACATTACATTATGTACTTACTTGTGATATAATGTCATGCTTGCAAAAGGGTTTTTCATAAGTTGAACCGGAAAATGAGTTTCAAAACTTATTTCTCGTTTACCCCTCGCTGAGTTAATTAGGACTCACCCTCTTTTATCATCTCAGGTGAAGAAGACCAGGAACAGGTACCCGAGGACAACGTGCCTATTGATGATTCGTTGGAATGATTGCTTGCCCTACGTGCCTTACGTGACTATGGCCATTTTGTGAACAATATGTTGCTTGGAGACTATTTCATTTCTTATGTTGCTTGTTATTGTATTATAAATGACCCCTGTTATAATTTGGGGTCTAATTTTGGCTTGTACTAATCATAACTAGGTAGACACTACCATGGTTGTTTTTGCTATCGTTATTGACTAATATCTATCATAGGATTATGAAGTATCAGGTAAGGATTAAGTAAAATGAATCTATCCAATCTTAAGCAGGTACTCATTGATAAGCTAAGACCAACAGGTACTTTTGTAACGAGGATTAACCAACAAACGAGACATGGTATCATGCTAGGTTATTAATCAAACGAGACTTCGTGATAACTAGTAGGCGTTTCAATTGATGATAAATATTTATCTTAGTTGGATTTGAATTTGAGATTGAAAGTTTTGAGACCTTTAGAGAATTAGGTCAAACTAAAGAGCCTAATTACAGCCGTTATACTGCCAGATTTCCGGAGAATTTGTGGAGTTTAGGCTAAAATGTTAAGTGTTAAAACTTTCAGGAATGATTAAGTACGTGATATGACTTGAATGTTTAGATCACACCCTAGTCTAACCTTTATAGGTCGGGTTGGGGCGTGACACCTTAGAGAAGAATGTTATCAGAACTTAGATTGCTTAAGCCGCGTTTTACTCTTGGACCGTGGGTTGACGCCCTAAGGTTATTAGGATGACTTGTTTATATGTTATTGTGTGATAATGTTAATTGTGCCTTCTATGTTCTATGTGCTTATGTGATTAACGTGTCTTAACTATTTCTAAAATTGTGTATCTATATAAAATTATATGTTGCATATCTTATGTGTTAAATTCTTGTCTTGTCATATTTCAATAAATTGTGCATCGTAATCTGTGCCTATAGATGGCTGGCCCTAGTACCCACACTACTAATAGGAGTGGTGAGCCCCAAGAGACCGGAGATGCTTATCAAACTAATCCCGGCATGGCTATGTTTAACATGATGGCAAATGCCATGGATCGCGTGTCGCGAGTGATGGAACGTCAAGATGCACGTGAAGTGAACAACAACAACAGCAGGAATGATGGTAACCATGGGAGACATAGCAGAATGCGGGAGTTTCTTGACTTTCGCCTGTCCAAATTCCATGGGGAAGCTGATGATGAAAAAACAGAGGCTTGGCTGTCTGAGATCGAGAGGATTTTCAGACCACTTGACTATACTAATGAAGAAAAGGTGGAGTTTGCTGTGTTTCTGTTGCACGGGGATGCTGAGCATTGGTGGCACACTGTGGAGGCACTTTGGGAAACATATCATACGCCTCACTTGTGGGGTAATTTCGTTAAGGCATTCAAGGAGAAATATGTACCTGCAGTTTCCAGGCAGAGGCGGATTGAAGAATTCATGCACTTGAACCAGGGTAACATGACGGTGGCCCAGTACGAGGCTCGTTTCGACCGACTGTCCCGCTATGCTCAATACATGGTCAGTACCCCTGAGGCGAAGATGTGGAAATTTATGAATGGGTTGAGGCCGGAAATTCAGGACCAGTTGGCTTCGCATGACTTTGATACCTATTCTGCTCTCCTTGCTGCTACTTCCCGAGTTGAGAAGAGGAAACTTGATAGAGCCGGTTCAAGCCAACCAAACAAGAAACCATATCAGCCTCCAAGTCAATAGAGGAAACTCCAGAGCCAGAGTCGTAGTCAGGGCCAGAGCCAGAACAGACCAGCTAATAACCGTGGCTCGACTAAAGCACCATCAGCCTTTTCCACCTGCGGATCCACAGGTAGTTCACCTGCTACTCAGTCTATCAACTGTTCTTACTGTGACAAGAAGGGTCACACTGAGGCCCAGTGCTAGAAGAAGTCAGGACGATGTGTGCGGTGTGGCAGTGATCAGCATCAGATTAAGGATTGCCCTAAATGGCAAGGAGGAAAAAATTAGGTTAAACCAGCTGGTAGAGGCAAGACTCCAATTCCTAGAGTTCAGACTCGAGCTTATGCTATTGAGTGCGAGGAGCTTCCGGACGAGACCGCTGTTGTTGAAGGTACATTTTTCATACTGAATCAACCTGTTAGGGTGCTAATTGATCTAGGTGCTACTCATTCATTTATTACTCCCTTATGTGTGCAACTTGTGAAACTACGAGTTGTATGTTTGCCTTACGAAGTAGAAATTGGTACTCCGATAGGTTCTAAACTTGTTACTAGCTCAGCTTGTAAAGCATGTAAAATCCAAATTAAAGATAGGGAATTCTCACCCAATCTTATTGTATTACCTTTTCGAGACTATGAAGTCATTTTAGGGATGGACTGGTTGGCAAAGCATCATGCCCAACTAGATTGCCGGACGAAGATTGTAACATTCCAGATACCTGGTCAACCAATATTGGAGGTCATAGGTCGAAGAGACTTCATTGGGAGTTCCATCATTTCATCTACGAAAGTAGTAAAGTCCTTGAGAAAAGGATGTAGTGGATACTTAGCTTACCTCATCAACAAGCCGTTAGACAAAGCTAAGTTGGAGGAGATGCCAGTGATTAAAGATTATGCGGATGTGTTTCCAGAAGAATTGTCCGGTTTACCGCCAAATCGGGAGATCGAGTTCATTATAGAGTTACTGCCTGGCACCCAGCCGATATCTATGGGACCGGCCGAGCTACAAGGGTTGAAGGACCAATTGGAAGGATTGTTGAAGAAGGGGTTTGTTCAACCAAGTTCTTCTCCGTGGGGTGCACCAGTCCTATTTGTAAAGAAGAAAGATGGAACGTTGAGGCTATGCATCGATTACCGAGGATTGAACCAAGTGACTGTCAAGAATAAATACCCACTTCCACTAATCGACGAGTTGTTTGATCAACTTCAAGGAGCTAAAGTGTATTCGAAGCTCGACTTGAGGCAAGGGTACTATCAGTTGCGGATCAAAAAGGAGGATGTGCCTAAAACGGCTTTCAGGACGAGATATGGGCATTATGAATATGTGGTGATGCCATTTGGACTAACTAATGCCCCTGCAGCTTTTATGGACTTGATGCACAGGGTGTTTCAACCCTACTTGGACCAATTTGTGGTGATCTTCATTGATGATATTTTGGTATACTCGAAATCCGAGGTTGAGCATGAACAACATCTGCGATTGGTACTGCAGAAACTTCGAGAGCATCAATTGTATGCAAAGTTTAGCAAATGCGAATTTTGGTTGCAGCAGATTGCATTTATGGGGCACATCATATCTCAAGAGGGAATAGCAGTGGATCCAGCGAAGATAGAAGCAGCGATGTCTTGGAAGAAGCTGGAAAACGTTACGGAGGTTCGGAGTTTTCTTGGTCTAGCCGGCTATTATCGGAGGTTCGTGAAGGATTTCTCAAAGATCGCAGGACTGATTACAAAGCTCACTCAGAAGAAAACAAAGTTTGTATGGGATGACAAGTGTGAGAACAGTTTCCAAGAACTGAAGAGAAGATTGACTACCGCACGCGTTCTTGCATTGCCTGAAGGGAGTCAAGGTTTTGTAATCTATAGCGATGCTTCGAAGGAATGACTGGGTTGTGTGTTGATGCAAAATGGTAGAGTGATTGCGTATGCTTCTAGGAAACCGAAGCTGTATGAATTGAATTACCCAACGCATGATTTGGAGTTAGCGGCTATTGTGTTTGCACTCAAGAAATGGAGGCACTATCTGTGGGGTAACAAGTTCGAGGTGTTTATTGATCACAAGAGCTTGACATACTTGTTCTCTCAAAAGGAGTTGAACATGAGGCAAATATGGTGGATGGAGCTTTTGGATGATTATAACTGCACAATCAATTATGTGCCCGGTAAAGCGAATGTAGTTGCAGATGCCTTAAGTCGGAATGCGAGCATGGCAAAACTGGAAGCCAAGGTGCAAGAGTTGTTGGAGGAAGTATTCTTATGGAAACCACAATTGACTCAAAAAGGGTTACTTTTTTCCACTACACAGGTTCAATCGACCTTGTTGTCTAAATTACGAGAGGCTCAACAGAAGGACCAACAGTTTCAGAAGATTAAAGAAAACAACCCAGATTTCCAGTTTCATGATGATTGTATTTGGGGGTTTAGGAATCATATTTGTGTTCCTAATGAGCCAGAGTTGAAAAAGAAGATTCTTGAAGAAGCCCATAATTCAAGATACACTATTCACCCCGGCGGAACAAAGATGTACCGGGATTTGAAGCAACACTATTGGTGGAATAACATGAAGAGAAAGATTGCGGAGTTTGTGGCACGGTGTTTGACTTGCCAAAGAGTCAAAGCAGAACATGAGCAACCTGCAGGTTTACTTCAGCCGTTGGAGATTCCTCAATGGAAATGAGAACATATAACAATGGGCTTTCTTATGGACCTGTCCAGGTCACAAAAGGGTCATGACGCCGTTTGGGTCATAGTGGATAGATTGACTAAGTCAGCGCACTTCTTACCGATGAACAAAGAGGATAGTCCTGAGAAATTGGGAGATATGTATGTGGCGGAGATTGTAAGATTACACGGGATGCCTATGAGTATTGTATCGGATAGGGATCCTCGTTTTACTTCCCGATTTTGGAAGAGATTGCAAGAAGCTTTGGGAATGAAGTTGAGTTTCAGCACGGCTTATCACCCTCAGACTGATGGACAATCTGAGAGAACTATTCAAATTCTGGAGGATATGCTGAGGGCGTGTATTTTAGACTTCGAGAAAGGCTGGGAGAAATATCTGTCTCTAGCAGAGTTCGCTTATAATAACAGTTATCAGGCCATTATTGGGATGGCCCTATTTGAGGCATTGTATGGACGTAAGTGTCGATCCCCAATTTACTGGGATGAAGTAGGTGAGACGAAGACTTTTGACCCGACCCTTCTACCTGAACTTATGAAGACTGTTGATAATATCCACCTCATTTGAAAACGGATGCTTACCGCCTAGAGCAGGCAGAAAAGTTACGCAGACCGACGGAGACGGAGCCTAGAGTTTGAGGTCGGCGACAAGGTGTTCTTGAAGATATCACCTCAGAGAGGATTGATTAAACATGGCTGAAAAGTTGAGCCCGAGGTTCGTGGGACCCTTTGAGATAATTGAGAAAGTTGGCAAATTGGCGTATCGCCTCGAGCTACCCCAAAACCTCTCCAATATTCACGACGTCTTTCATGTTTCAATGCTACGGAAGTATCATCCTGATCCATCGCATATCTTGGAGCCAGAGCCGTTGCAGCTTCGGGAGAACTTGTCTTATGAAGAGAAGCCCATTCGGATCCTAGACCAGCAAGATTAGGAGTTGCGCAACAAATCTATACCAATGGTGAAAGTGTTGTGAGATCACCATGGAGTTGAAGAAGCAGCGTGGGAAAGGCGAGACCAGATGGAGCAATAGTATCCAGCATTATTTCAAAGGTAATATTGTATTTCGGGACGAAATTCTTTTAAGGAGAGGAGGATGTGAGGCCCGACCTCGATTTGCGTGTGATACCTCATTTTGCATACCTTGACCTAGGTTTAAGAATCGTGTTTCGTTTTGTGTGCCTTGCATTGAATTACGTGCATACATTTAGGGTTGCATGCATTTACTTGGGAAACGTGCATTCGACTCGTAGTTCGTGCCTTACCTCGTAGTGCATGCCCTAAACCTAGGAAAGCGTGCCCTCACGCTAATCAAGAAAGCATCTTACACGAAGCACTAAATCATTAATTAATCCTACAAATTCTACTAACTAATATTAAATTGCTAATTCAACTCACTAGAAGACAAAATCTCACAAAACGCTAGACATTCTTATTCTTTATTCCTTATTCTTTTGCACATTCCAAACACTCAATTAAATAATGCTCAAACAAGACAAAAAATTCAGATTTATGCACAAGCTTGGCCGACCACTATTGCATATTAAACAAGCGTTTCAATTTCAAAATTTATTCCCAAACATTCTATGACATATTATGACACAAAGCAATAAAAAAATTGTCTCAAAACTCTACCCAAAGCTCCAAATCTCGACACATACTCCATGCCCATACTAGACAATTCAAAAATGCTTCTTGAAGACACAAAATTCTGATTTTACAAGGCCCAAGGCCGACAAGCATCACCCCCCATCAAAGCTTTTCATTTTCTTTCAATTTCTCTCTTTCTCTTGTTCTTTCTCTCATTCTTCTCTCTCTCTCTCGGCCTTGGCTGAAATTCTTCTCTACATAGCTTAAGTTCATCACTCAATGGTTCATCAAGACATGCAAGAAGCTAGGAGCTCTACCAAGCAAAGCTAGGAGCAAAGAAACTCACATGCAAGCTCATAGCACTTTCATTTCAGCTTAGGTGAGTTTGTTAGCTTCCATTTCATTTTCTTCTTGTTCTAACCACATGCACCTACTAAGAACTTGGTTACTAAGCTAGAAAATTAGAGAAAATAAAGTGGTCTCTCGGCTAAGCAAGGGAAAGAGTCAATCTTGTGCATCCTCAAGAGTTTGTGCATCTTCTTTGTTGTCTTGCTAATGTGAGGGCTAAAACTTCTTGAAAAGCTTTCAAAAACCACATGCATGCCTTTAAATGTCTATCTTTACTTCTGTACTTGTGATATATGTGTGTTCATGAGCTTTTGTAAACATGCTTGGCAAGATATTTGGCTAGAATGTGATGTTAGATGAAATCGCGTATGGGACAGTCTTCTGTCTTGTTGTTTTGAGGTAATTTGAACAGGTAAATGTGGTTTAAAATGTGTGAAAATTGGTAGGTAACTATTTTTGCCAGTTCTGAACACTTTTTAGAGAAATAGGCCAAAGCTAATTTTGACTCTAAAATCCTAAAAATGGAAAAATATAAAAATGTGTCCAAATCTGGAAAATCTGGGAAAATAAAGCAGGTTTTGGCAGATTCACTGTTGTTGTAGAACGAACCCGTTTTGACTTCGTAAATGACATTAAAAATGCATGAAATTTGGTTTGCTGCTAGATTTTTTGGTTCTGGACATTTCTGTCAGAAATGGACTAAGGCTAAATCTCACCCTAAAGTCCTCAAAAATGACTAGTATTGAAATGTGTGGAAATCTGGACAGTTTTGCGTAGTCTCACAGTTTTGGCTATAACTCTTGAACCCGAACTCCAAATGATGCGAGGTTTGTTTCTGAATTTAGTTCACTCCATAAGATTTAATTTGACATTTTTTCACTGGAATTGGAGATTGTTTTATTTTCTTAATGATTATGAGAAGACAGCCCATTGCAGTGAGGGTTTCACCTAGTCATATGCTTAGAAAAATTATTGTAGCTTCTCTTGTTGTATTAAATGCTTGGGATCGTGGCATTTGGATGTTGTGTGGACTGTTTTGAATACTTGAGGGTGTTTGAATTAATCAATGCATGGCTTGAGTTTAATTACGAGATGACTTGGGGCTTAATCGCACGAGTAAGTACAAATTGAAACCCTAGTGACTAGGTAAACTCACTAAGTGTTGATCCTATAGATATCATGTTTAATTATATGATTAGTAGGCTGCCCGTAGTTGCCCTTGTAGCCCTAAATGCGATTTCGATGATTACATGTTGACAAGTAGGCCTTTCTTGTACCCGGTCCCACGTAGATGTCATTGCATGTTGAATAATCTTATTAATTGATTACGTGAACTTCGAAATGAAGTATATGACTTGATTTAAATGCGTTACATGGCTGCCCGTTTAATATTCATATAACTCCATGTGCTTTTCAAGTGAAATTACTTGTCATATCGTGCCTCGTTTGTTTACTTGTCAATGTGCAATCTTATGACTGCTCGGAGGCGACCTACTTTGTTGTCCTCTTAATGTGTTATATTAAATGTCATAAATGTGCATTGCATACAAGGTTGCAACCATTCATTCGGGCGTGGTAGCATTCACGCACACCGGGAAACATCGGGCTTGCCGGTGTAACCGTGAGTACTATTGTCCAATTCCTTCTCTCGCTTGGGGGATAGACTTCCTCGGATAGTTAGGTCGTAGGATTTCGGGGTACATCCGGAGTACACCCATTTGGCGTGATAAGGGGATGAATTGAAGCCGGCCGCAACAACTGATATTGGAAATGAACTGAGAGCAAAAGCTCACCGTATCTTTTTCACTATGTGTATAACTACTCTCGCTTGGTTCCTTGAGGGCCTCTGGGAGGAAAGACGAGTAATTGTGTTCTTTTACTTTTACATTACATTATGTACTTACTTGTGATATAATGTCATGCTTGCAAAAGGGTTTTTCATAAGTTGAACCAGAAAATGAGTTTCAAAACTTATTTCTCGTTTACCCCTCGCTGAGTTCATAAGGACTCACCCTCTTTTATCATCTCAGGTAAAGAAGACCAGGAACAGGTACCTGAGGACAACGTGCCTATTGATAATTCCTTGGAATGATTGCTTGCCCTACGTGCCTTACGTGACTATGGCCATTTTCTAAACAATATGTTGCTTGAAGACTATTTCATTTCTTATGTTGCTTGTTATTGTATTGTAAATTACCCCTGTTGTAATTTGGGGCCTAATTTTGGCTTGTACTGATCATAACTAGGTAGACACTACTATGGTCATTTTTGCTATCGTTATTGACTAATATCTATCATAGGATTATGAAGTATCAGGTAAGGATTAAGTAAAATGAATCTATCCAATCTTAAGCAGGTACTCATTGATAAGCTAAGATTAACAGGTACTTTTGTAAAAGAATAATGGAGGAAAAGAAGAAAGGTGGCCAAAAATTGATGAAAATGTTAAATTTTGGGCTCTGAAAATGGACGTAGCTGAGCAGGCTTACTGCCCCCGTCATAGAGCTCTCGGAGAGCTTTACAACGGTATGTTGTGCGCTGCGTAACTCCTTAAGGATCAAAAGTTATGGGCACCGAAGTGACGGAGACTTGGTCACAAGCCCTACACCCTCGATTTGCGGGCCCATCCTCTACGTGAAGCGAAGTTGTCTTGCCCAAGGTGCTGTGGGATTCGGTAATAGAAATGTGGTGGATAAAGTATCTTGGTAACCCTAACCGGGCAAAAAAAATTGAAAAGGGGGGTGCAACACGAGGACTTCCCAGGGGGTCACCCATCCTAGTACTACTCTCACCCAAGTACGCTTAACTACGGAGTTCTGATGGGATCCGGTGCATTAGTGCTGGTATGATCGCACCCGTCATATGGAGGGCACAAATCCTCTATGTGTTGACGGTTCACAGTCCCAGCCCAGAGAGATGGCCCATTCAAAAGGCCCAATGGGCATAACGACAACCCATATGCTTCAACAACGTAATATCCTCATAAGACGTGATATCGACGCATTGTAGGGCCCTGTAATATCCTACGAGTTAGGTTGTTGTCCTTTTAACAACTCACGACGTACGATCCGGGATGAAAAAATGAGTAAAAGAAGAAAAGTGACCTGAAACTGATGAAAATGTTCGATTTTGGGATCCAAAATGGGCGTATCTGAGCAGGCTTGCTGCCCTCATCATAGAGTTCTCGGAGAGCTTTGCAACGGTATGTTGTGCTCCGCGTAGCTTCTTACATATCAAAAGTTATGGGCACCGGAACGACGGAGACTGGGTCACAAGTCCTATGCCCTCGATTTGCGGGCCCAGCCTCCACGTGAAGCGAAGTTGTCTTGCCCAAGGTGCCGTGGGTTTCGGTAAAAGAAATGTGGTGGGTAAAGTACCTGGGGAACCTTAACCGGGGCAATAAAAATTGAAAAGGGGGGTGCAACACGAGGACATCCTAGGAGGTCACCCATATTAGCACTACTCTCGCCCAAGCACGCTTAACTTTGGAGTTCTGATGGGATCCAGTGCTTTAGAGCTGGTATGATTGCACCCGTCATGTTGTGGGCACAAATCCTTTATGTGTTGACGGTTCACAATTCCAGCCCAGAGAGATGGCCTATTCAAAAGACCCAATGGACCTACCCACAACCCATCTGCTTCAACAACGTAGCATCCTCGGAAGACGTGATAGGGACACCGTGGAGGGCCCTGTAATATCCTGCGAGTTAGGTTGGCGTCATTTTAATAGCTCAGGACGGACGATCTAGGACTAAGAAACAGAGCAAATGAATAAAAGTGGCCTGAAACTGATGAAAATGTTCGATTTTGGACTCTGAAAACAGGCTTAGCCGAGAAGGCTTGCTGCTCCCGTCGTAGAGCTCTCGGAGAGCTTTTCAACGGTATGTTGTGCGTCGCGTAACTCCTTGCGGTTTAAAAGTTATGGGCACCGGAGCGACAGAGTCCTGGTCACAAGCCCCACGCCCTCGGTTTGTGGGCCCAGCCTCTACGTGAAGCGAAGTTGTCTTGCCCAAGGTGCCGTGGGATTCGGTAATAGAAATGTGGTGGATAAAGAATCTTAGCAACCCTAACAGGGGCAAAAAAAATTGAAAAGGGGGGGTGCAACACGAGGACTTCCTAGGGGGTTACCCATCCTAGTGCTACTCTCACCCAAGCACGCTTAACTTCAGTGTTCTAATGGGATCCGGTGCATTAGTGCTGGTATGATCGTACCCGACATGTTGTTGGCACAAATCCTTTGTGTTGACGGTTCACAGTCCCAGCCCAGAGAGATGGCCCATTCAAAAGGCCTAATGTGGGCACAAATCCTTTATGTGTTGACGGTTCACAGTCCCAGCCCAGAGAGATGGCCCATTCAAAAGGCCCAATGGGCTTAACGACAACCTATCCACTTCATCAACGCAGCATCCTCGCAAGACGTGATATCGACGAGTTGTAGGGCCCTATAATATCCCGCGAGTTTGGTTGTCGCCCTTTTAACAACTCACGACGTACGATCCAGGACGAAAAAATAGAGCAAAAGAGGAAAAGTGGCCCAAAACTGATGAAAACGTTCGATTTTGGGCTTCAAAAATGGGCGCAGCCGAGCAAGCTTCTTCCCCTCATCGTAGAGCTCTTAGAAAGCTTTCCAACAGCATGCTGTGCGCCGCGTAACTCCTTGCGGATCAATGGTTATGGGCACCGGAACGACGGAGACCTGGTCACAACCCTACGCCCTCGGTTTGCGGGCCCAGCCTCTACGTGAAGCAAAGTTGTCTTGCCCAAGGTGCCGTGGTATTCGGTAATAGAAATGTGGTGGATAAAGTATCTTGGCAACCCTAACCGAGGCAAAAAAAATTGCAAAGGGGGGTGCAACACGAGGAATTCCCAAGGGGTCACCCATCCTAGTACTACTCTCGCCCAAGCACGCTTAACTTCGGAGTTTTGATGGGATCCAGTGCATTAGTGCTGGTATGATCACATCCGTCATGTTGTGGGCACAAATCCTTTATGTGTTGATGGTTCACAGTCCCAACCCAGAGAGATGGCCCATTCAAAAGGCGCATTGGGCTTAATGACAACCCATCCGCTTCAACAACGCAGTATCCTCGTAAGACGTGATATCGACGCGTGGTAGGGCCCTGTAATATCCCGTGTGTTAGGTTGTCGTCCTTTTAACAGCTCACGACGTACGATCCGGGAAGAAAAAACAGAGCAAAAGAAGAAAAGTGGCCCGAAACTAATGAAAACGTTCGATTTTGGGCTCCGAAAATAGGATCAGCCGAGCAGGCTTGCTACCCCCGTCGTAGAGCTCGCGGAGAGCTTTCCAAGGGTATATTGTGCGTCACGTTACTACTTACGGATTAAAAGTTATGGTCACAAGCCCCACGCCCTCGGTTTACGGGGCCAGCCTCTACGTGAAGCAAAGTTGTCTTGCCCAAGGTGCCGTGGGATTCGGTAAAAGAAATGTGGTCGATAAAGTATCTTGGCAACCCTAACTGGGGCAAAAAAAATTGAAAAGGGGGGGTGCAACAGGAGGACTTCCCAGGGGGTCACCCATCCTAGTACTACTCTCGCCCAATCACGCTTAACTTCAGAGTTCTGATGGGATTCGGTGCATTAGTGCTGGTATGATCGCACCCATCATGTTGTGGGCACAAATACTTTATGTGTTGATGGTTCACAGTCCCATCCCAGAGAGATGGGCCATTCAAAAGGCCCAAGGGGCTTAACGACAACCCATCTACTTCAACGACGCAGCATCCTCGCAAGACGTGATATCGATGTCTTGTAGGGCCCTCTAATGTCCCGTGAGTTAGGTTTTCGTCCTTTTAACAACACACGATGTACGATTCGGGAGCCAAAAATAGAGCAGAAGAAGAAAAGTGGCCCGAAACTGATGAAAATGTTCGATTTTGTTTTCCAAAAATGGGTGCAGTCGAGCAGGCTTCTTGCCCCCGTCATAAAGCTCCCGGAGAGCTTTCCAACAGTATGATGTGCGCCGCGTAACTCCTTACGGATCAAAAGTTATTGGTACCGGAGGGACGGAGACTTGGTGACAAGCCTTACGCCCTCGGTTTACGGGCTCGGCCTCTACGTGAATCGAAGTTGTCTCGACCAAGGTGTCGTGGTATTCGGTAATAGAAATGTGGTGGATAAAGTATCTTGGCAACCCTAACCGGGGCAAAAAAAATTGAAAAGGGGGGTGCAATACGAGGACTTCGCAGGGGATCACCCATCCTAGTACTACTCTCACCCAAACACGCTTAACTTCGGAGTTTCGATGGGATCTAATGCATTAGTACTGGTATGATTGCACCCGCCACGTTGAGGGCATAATTCCTTTATGTGTTGACAGTTCACAGTCCCAACCCAGAGAGATGGCCGATTCAAAAGGACCAATGGGCTTAACGACAACCCACCTACTTCAACAATGCAGCATCCTCGCAAGATGTGATATTGACGCGTTGTAGGGCCCTCTAATGTCCCGCGAGTTAAGTTGTCGTCCTTTTAGTAGCTCGCGACATACGATCCGGGACAGAAAAATAGAGCAAATGAAGAAAAGTGGGCAAAATCTGATGAAAACGGTCGGTTTTGGGCTCAAAAAAATAGGTACAGCCAAGTAGGCTTGCTGCCCCCGTGGTAGAGCTCTTATAGAACTTTCTAACGGTATTCTTTGCGTTGCATAACTCCTTGCGGATCAAAAGTTATGGGCACCGAAGCGATGAAGACCTGGTCACAAGCCCTACGCCCTCGGTTTGCGGGCTAAGCCTGTACGTGAAGCGAAGTTGTCTTGCCCAACGTGCCGTGGGATTTGGTAATAGAAATGTGGCGGATAAGGTATCTTGGTAACCCTAACCGGGGCAAAAAAAATTAAAAAGAAGGGTGCAACACGAGCACTTCCCAGGGGGTCACCCATCCTAGAACTACTCTAGCCTAAGCACGTTTAACTTCAGAGTTCTGATGGGATCTGATGCATTAGTATTGGTATGATCGCACCCGTCATGTTATGGGCACAAATCCTTTGTTTGTTGACGGTTCACAGTCCCAGCCCAAAGAGATGGCCCATTCAAAAGGCCCAATGGGCTTAACGACAACCCATCCACTTCAACAACACAGCATCCTCGTAAGACGTGATATCGACGGGTTGGAGGACCCTGGAATATCCCGCGAGGTAGGTTGTCGTCCTTTTTACAGCTCACGACGTACGATCTGGGAGTAAAAAATAGAGCAAAAGAAGAAAAGTGGCCTGAAACTGATGAAAACGTTCGATTTTGGTCTCCGAAAATAGGCGCAGCCGAGCACATTTGTTGCCTCTGTCGTAGAGCTCTCGGAGAGCTTTCCAACGGTATGCTTTGTGTCGCGTAACTCCATACGGATTAAAAGTTATGGGCACCGGAGTGACGGAGAGATGGTCACAAGCGCCACGCCCTCGGTTTGCGGGCCCAACCTCTACGTGAAGCGAAGTTGTCTTTCCCAAGGTATCGTGGGTTTCGGTAATAGAAATGTGGTGGATAAAGTATCTTGGCAGCCCTAACTGGGGCAAAAAAAATTGAAACGGGGGGGGGGGGGGGGGGGGGAGGGGTGCAACACAAGGACTTCCCACGGGGTCACCCATCCTAGTACTACTCTCGACCAAGCACGCTTAACTTCGGAGTTCTGATAGGATCCGGTGCATTAGTGTGGGTATGATCGCACCCGTTATGATGTGGGCACAAATCCTTTATGTGTTGATGGTTCACAGTCTCAGCGCAGAGGGATGGCCCATTCAAAAGGCCCAATTGGCTTAACAACAACCCATCCGCTTCAACAACGCAGCATCCACGTAGAACGTGATATCGACTCGTGGTAGGGCCCTGTAATATCCCGCGAGTTAGGTTGTTGTCCTTTTAACAGCTCACAACATACGATACGGGATGAAAAAACAAAGCAAAAGAAAAAAAGTGGCCCGAAACTTATGAAAACGTTCGATTTTAGGATCTGAAAACAGGCGGAACAGAGTAGGCTTACTGCCCCTTTCGTAGAGCTCTTAGAAAGCTTTCCAACGGTATGCTGTACGTCACGTAACTCCTTACGGATTAAAAGTGAATGGCACCGGAGCGACGGAGACCTTGTCACAAGCCCTACGCCCTCAGTTTGCGGGCCCAGCCTCTACGTGAAGCGAAGTTGTCTTCCCAAGGTGCTGTGGGATTCGGTATTAGAAATGTGGCGGATAAGCTATCTTGGCAACCCTAACCGGGGCAAAAAAAATTGAAAAGGACGGTGCAACACGAGGATTTCCCAAGGGGTCACCCATCCTAGTACTACTCTCGCCCAAGCACGCTTAACTTCGGAGTTCTGATGGGATCCGGTGCATTAGTATTAGTATGATCGCACCCGTCATGTTATGGGCACAAATCCTTTATTTGTTGACTGTTCACAGTCCCAGCCCAGAGAGATGGCCCATTCAAAAGGCCCAATGGGCTTAACGACAACCCATCCACTTTAACAACGCAGCATCCACGTAAGACGTGATATCGACGCGTGGTATGGCCCTATAATTTCCCATGAGTTAGGTTGTCATCCTTTTTACAGCTCACGACGTACGATCCCGGAGTAAAAAATAGAGCAAAAGAAGAAAAGTGGCCTGAAAATGATGAAAACGTTCGATTTTGGGCTCTGAAAATAGGCGCGGCAGAGCAGATTTGTTGCCTCTATCGTAGAGCTCTCGGAGAGCTTTCCAACGGTATGCTTTGCGTTGTGTAACTCCATATGGATTAAAAGTTATGGGCATCAGTGCGACGGAGAGATGGTCACAAGCGCCACGCCCTCGGTTTGCGGGCTCAGCCTCTACGTGAAGCAAAGTTGTCTTTCCCAAGGTGTCGTGGGATTCGGTAATAGAAATGTGGTGGATAAATTATCTTCGCAACCCTAACTGGGGCAAAAAAAATTGAAAGGGGGGAGGGGGGTGCAACACGAGGACTTCCCCAAGGGTCACCCATCCTAGTACTACTCTCGACCAAGCACGCTTAACTTCGGAGTTCAGATGGGATCCGGTGCATTAGTGCGCGTATGATCGCACCCATCATGTTGTGGGCGCAAATCCTTTATGTGTTGATGGTTCACAGTCCCAGCGCAGAGAGATGGCCAATTCAAAAGGCCCAATTGGCTTAACAACAACCCATCCGCTTCAACAACGCAACATCCACATAAGACGAGATATCGATGCGTGGTAGGGCCCTGTAATATCCCGCGAGTTAGGTTGTCGTCCTTTTAACAGCTCACGGCATACGATACGGGATGAAAAAACAAAGCAAAAGAAAAAAGGTGGCCCGAAATTTATAAAAATGTTCGATTTTGGGCTCTAAAAACAGGCAGAGCCGAGCAAACTTGATGCCCCCTTCGTAGAGCTCTTAGAGAGCTTTCCAACGGTATGCTGTGCGTCGTGTAACTCCTTACGAATTAAAAGTTAATGGCACCAGAGCGACAGAGACCTGGTCACAAACCCCACGCCCTCGGTTTGCGGGCCTAGCCTCCACGTGAAGCGAAGTTGTCTTGGCCAAATGCCGAGGGATTCGGTAATAGAAATATGGTGGATAAACCATCTTGGCGACCCTAACCGGGGCAAAAAAAATTAAAAATGAGGGTGCAACATGAGGACTTCCCAGGGGATCACGCATCCTAGTACTACTCTCGCCCAAGCACACTTAACTTCGGAGTTCTGATGGGATTCGGTGCATTAGTAATGGTATGATCGCACCCGTAATGTTATGGGCACAAATCCTTTATTTGTTGACAGTTCAGAGTCCCAGCCCAGAGAGATGGCCCATTCAAAAGGCCCAATGGGCTTAACAACAACCCATCTACTTCAACAACACAGCAGCCTCGTAAGACGTGATATCGACACGTGGTACGACCCTGTAATTTCCAATGAGTTAGGTTGTCGTCATTTTTACAGCTCACGACGAGCGATATGGGAGTAAACAATAGAGCAAAAGAAGAAAAGTGACCTGAAACTGATGAAAATGATCGATTTTGGGCTCCGAAAATAGGCGCAACTGAGCAGGTTTGTTGCCTCCGTCGTGGAGCTCTCGGAGAGCTTTCCAACGGTATGCTTTGCGTCGCTTAAATCCATACGGATTAAAAGTTATGGGCACCGGAGCGACGGAGAGATGGTCACATGCGCCAGGCCCTCGGTTTGCGGGCCCAGCCACTACGTGAAGCGAAGTTGTCTTTCCAAAGGTGCCGTGGGATTCGGTAATAGAAATGTGGTGGATAAAGTATCTTGGCAACCCTAACTGGGGCAAAAAAAATTGAAAAGGGGTGGAGGTGGGGGTGCAACACGAGGACTTCCCAGAGGGTCACCCATCCTAGTACTACTCTCGACCAAGCACGCTTAACTTCGGAGTTCTGATAGGATCCGGTGCATTAGTGCGGGTATGATCGCACCCGTCATGTTGTGGGCACAAATCCTTTATGTGTTGATGGTTCACAGTCCTAGCACAGAGAGATGGCCCATTCAAAGGACCCAAGTGGCTTAACAACAACCCATCCGCTTCAACAATGCAGCATCCATGTGGGACGTGATATCGACGCGTGGTAGGGCCCTGTATTATCCTGCGAGTTAGGTTGTCTTCCTTTTAACAGCTCACGACATACGATACGGGATGAAAAAACAAAGCAAAAGAAAAAAATTGGTCCGAAACTTATGAAAACATTCAATTTTTGGCTCTAAAAATAGGCGGAGCCGAGCAGGCTTGCTGCCCCCTTCGTGGAGCTCTTAGAGAGCTTTCCAACGGTATGATGTGAGTCGCGTAATTCCTTGCGGATTAAAATTTAATGGCACCGAAGTGACGGAGACCTGGTCACAAGCCCCACGCCCTCGGTTTGCGGGCCCAGCTTCCACGTGAAGCGAAGTTGTCTTGCCCAAGGTGCCGTGGGATTCGGTAATAGAAATGTGGTGGATAAAGTATCGTGGCAACCCTAACTGGGGCAAAAAAAATTGAAAAGTGGGGGTGCAACACGAGGACTTCCCAGTGGGTCACCCATCCTAGTACTACTCTTGCCCAAGCACGCTTAACTTTGGAGTTCTGATGGGATCCGGTGCATTAGTACTGCTATGATCTCACCTGTCATGTTGTGGGCACAAATCCTTTATGTGTTGACGGTTCACAGTTCCAGCCCAGAGAGATGGACCATTCAAAAGGCCCAAAGGGCTTAACGATAACCCATCGACTTCAACAACGGAGCATCCTCGCAAGACGTGATATCGATACGTTGTAGGCCTCCAATATCCCACGAGTTAGGTTGTCGTCCTTTTAACAGCTCATGACGTACGATCCGGGACAGAAAAAAGAGCAAAAGAAGAAAAGTGGCCCGAAATTGATGAAAACGTTCGATTTTGGGCTCCAATAAAGTTGCGGCCAAACAAGCATGCTGCCACCGTCGTAGAGCTCCCGAAGAGCTTTCCAAAGATATGTTGTGCGCCGTGTAACTCTTTACGGATCAAAAGTTATGGGCACTAGAGCGACGGAGACCTGGTCTCAAGCCCTACGCCCTGGGTTTGCGGGCCCAGCCTCTACGTGAGGCGAAGTTGTCTTGCCCAAGGTGCCGTGGGATTTGGTACTAGAAACGTGGTGGATAAAGAATCTTGGCAACCCTAACCGGGGCAAAAAAAAATTGAAAAGGTTAGTGCAACTCGAGGACTTCCCACTGGGTCACCCATCCAAGTACTACTCTCGCTCAAGCACGCTTAACTTCGGTGTTCTGATGGGATCCGGTGTATTAGTACTGGTATGATCGCACCAGTCATGTTGAAGGCATAATTCTTTTATGTGTTGACGGTTCACAGTCCTAACCCAGAGAGATGGCCCATTCAAAAGGCCCAAGGGGCTTAACGACAACCCATCTGATTCAACAACGCAGCATTATCGCAAGACGTGATATCGACGCGTTGTAAGGCCCTATAATGTCCTGTGAGTTCGGTTGTCGTCCTTTTAACAGCTCACGACGTACGATTCGGGACGGAAAAACATAGCAAAAGAAGAAAAGTGACCCGAAACTGATGAAAACGTTCGATTTTGGGCTCCAAAAATGGACGCAGCCGAGCATATTTGCTACCCTCGTCGTATAGCTGTCGGAGAGCTTTCCAACAGAATGCTATGCGTCGCGTAACTCCTTATGGATCAAAAGTTATGGCCACTGGAGCGACAGAGACCTGGTCACAAGCCCTACGCCTTCGGTTTGCAGGCCCAAGCTCTACGTGAAGTGAAGTTGTCTTGCCCAAGGTGCCGTCGATTCGGTAATAGAAATGTGGTGGATAAAGTATCTTGGCAACCCTAACCGGGGCAAAAAAAATTGAAAAGGGGGGTGCAACACGAGGACTTCCCATCCTAGTACTACTCTCACCCAAGCACGTTTAACTTCGGAGTTCTGATGCGATCCAATGTATTAGTGCTAGTATGATTGCACCCGTCATGTTCTGGGCACAAGTCCATTATTTGTTGACGGTTCACAGTCCCAGCCGAGAGAGATGGCCCATTCAAAAGGCCCAATGGGCATAACGACAACACATCTGCTTCAACAACACAGCATCCTTGTAAGA
This sequence comes from Ehretia macrophylla, assembly GCA_037974665.1. Lineage (NCBI taxonomy): Eukaryota > Viridiplantae > Streptophyta > Magnoliopsida > Boraginales > Ehretiaceae > Ehretia > Ehretia macrophylla. The sequence continues at coordinate 14,779,396 of CM075764.1, read as the reverse complement.
CTTGATATCGATGCGTGGTAGGGCCCTGTAATATCCTGCGAGTTAGGTTGTCGTCCTTTTTACAGCTCATAACATACGATCCGGGATGAAAACGCAGAGCAAAAGAAGAAAAGTGGCCCAAATCTGATGAAAACGTTGGATTATAGGCTCTGAAAATAGTCGCAGCCGAGCAGGCTTGCAGCCCTCGTAGTGGAGATCTCGGAGAGCTTTGCAACAGTTTGTTGTGCGTCACGTAACTCCTTACGGATTAAAAGTTATGGGCACTAGAGCGACAGATACTTGGTCATAAGCCCCACGCCCTCGGTTTACGGGCCCAGCCTTTACGTGATGCGAAGTTATCTTGCCCAAGATGCCGTGGGATTCGGTAATAGAAATGTGGTGGATAAAGTATCTTGGCAACCTTTACTGGGGCAAACAAAATTGAAAAGGGCGGGGGGAGGGGGGGTTACAACACGAGGACTTCCCAGGGGGTCACCCATCCTAGTACTACTCTCGCCCAGGCACGCTTAACTTCAGAGTTCTGATGTGATCCGGTGCACTAGGGCTGGTATGATCGCACCCATCATGTTTAGGGCACAAATCCTTTATTTATTGACGGTTCACAGTCCCAGCCCAGTGAGATGGCCCATTCAAAAGGCCCAATGGGCTTAACGACAACCCATCCGCTTCAACAACGCAGCATCCTATTAAGACGTGATATCGACGCGTTGTAGGGCCCTCTAATGTCCCGAGAGTTACGTGTTCGTCCTTTTAACAGCTCACGTCGTACGATCCGGGGCGGAAAAACAGAGCAAAAGAAGAAAAGTGGCCTTAAACTGATGAAAACGTTCGATTTTGGGCTCCAGAACCGGGTGCAGCTGAGCAAACTTGCTGCCGCCGTCGTAGAGCTCTTGGAGAGCCTTCCAACGGTATGTTGTGCGCTGCGTAACTCCTTACGGATCAAAAGTTATGGGCACCGAAGCAACGGAGAAGTGGTCACAAGCTCTAGGCCCTCGGTTTGCGGGCCCAGCCTCTACGTGAAGCGAAGTTGTCTTGCCCAAGGTTTCGTGGGATTCGGTAATAGAAATGTGGTGGATAAAGTATCTTGGCAACCCTAACCGGGGCAAAAAAAAATTTGAAAAGGGGGGTGCAACACGAGGACTTCCCACGGGGTCACCTATCCTAGTACTACTCTTGCCCAAGCACGCTTAACATCAGAGTTCTGATGGGATCCGGTGCATTAGTACTGGTATGATCACACCTGTCATGTTGAGGACACAAATCCCTTATGTGTTGACAGTTCAGAGTCCCAGCCCAGAGAGATGGCCTATTCAAAAGGCCTAATGGGCTTAACGACAACACATTTGCTTCAACAACGTAGCATCCTCGCAAGACGTGATATCGACGCATTGTATGGCACTCTAATGTCCAACGAATTAGGTCATCGTCCTTTTAATGGCTCACGACGTATGGTCCGGGATGAAAAAAACATAGCAAAAGAAGAAAAGTGGACCAAAATTGATGAAATCTTTCAATTTTGGGCTTCAAAAATGGGCGCACCTGAGCAGGCTAGCTGCCCCCGTCGTAGAGCTCTTGGAGAGCTTTCCAATGGTATGCTGTGTGCCGCGTAACTCCTTACGAATCAAAAGTTATGGGCACCGGAGCAACGGAGACCTGGTCACAAGCCCTACGCCCCCAGTTTGTGGGCCCAGCCTCTACGTGAAGCGAAGTTGTCTTGCCTAAGATGCCGTGGGATTTGGCAATAGAAATGTGGTGCATAAAGAATCTTGGCAACCCTAACCGGGACAAAAAAAATTGGAAAAGGTGGGTGCAACACGAGCACTTCTCCAGGGGTCACGCATCCTAGTACTACTTTCACCCAAGCACGCTTAACTTCGGAATTCTAATGGGATCCGGTTAATTAGTGCTGGTAAGATCGCACCCGTCATGTTGTGGGAACAAATCCTTTATGTGTTGACGGTTCACAGTCCCAATCTGGAGAGATGGCTCATTCAAAAGGCCCAATGGGTTTAACAACAACCCATCCGCTACAACAACGTAGCATCCTCATAAGACGTGGTATCGATGCGTGGTAGGGCCCAGTAATATCACAAGAGTTAGGTTGTCATCCTTTTAGCAGCTCACGACATACAATCTGGGACGGGAAAACACAGCAAAAGAAGAAAAGTAGCCCGAAATTGATAAAAACTTTCAATTTTGGGCTCCAAAAATGTGCGAATCCGAGCAGGCTTGCTGCCCCTATCGTGGAGCTCTTGGAGAGATTTCAAACGGTATGCTGTCCGTCGCGTAACTCCTTACAGATCAAAAGTAATGGGAACCGGAGCAACGGAGACCTGGTCATAAGCCATACGCCCTCAGTTTGCGGGCCCAGATTCTACGTGAAGCGAAGTTGTCTTGCCCAAGGTGCCGTGGGATTCGACAATAGAAATGTAGTGGATAAAGAATCTTGGCAACCCTAATCGGGGCAAGAAAAATTGAAAAGGGAGGTGAAACACGAGGACTTCCTAAGGGGTCACCCATCCTCGTACCACTCTCACCCAAGCACGCTGAACTTTGGAGTTCTGATGGGATCCAGTGCATTAGGGCTGGTATGATCGCACCCATCATGTTGTGGGTACAAATCCTTTATGTGTTGACGGTTCACAATCCAGCTTAGAGAGATGGCCCATTCAAAAGGCCCAAAGGGTTTAACGACAACCCATCCACTTCAACAACGCAGCATCCTCTCAAGACATGATATCGACGCATTGTAGGGCCCTCTAATGTCCCGCGAGTTAGGTTGTCGTCCTTTTAACAGCTCACGACGTACGATCCGGGACAGAAAAATAGGGCAAAAGAAGAAAGTGGCCCGAAAATGATGAAAACGTTCAATTTTGGGCACCAAAAATAGGTGCAGCCGAGCGGGCATTCTACCCCCATCGTAGAGCTCTCGGAGTGCTTTCCAACGGTATGCTGTGCACCACGTAACTCCTTAAGGATCAAAAGTTATGGGCACCGGAGCGACGGAGACCTGGTCACAAGCCCTACGCCCTCGGTTTGCGGGCCCAACCTCTACGTTAAGTGAAGTTGTCTTGCCCAAGGTGCTATGGGATTCGGTTATAGAAATGTGGCGGATAAAGTAACTTGGAAACCCTAACCGGGGCAAAAAAATTTGAAAAGGGGGGTGCAACACAAGTAATTCCCAGGGGATCACCCATCCTAGTACTACTCTCGACCAAGCACGCTTAACTTCGGAGTTCTGATGGGATCCAGTGCATTAGTGCGGGTATGATCGCACCTGTTATGATGTGGGCACAAATCCTTTTTGTGTTGATGGTTCACAGTCTCAGCACAGAGAGATGGCCCATTCAAAAGGCCCAATTGGCTTAACAACAACCCATCCGCTTCAACAACGCAGCACCCACGTAAGACGTGATATCAACTCGTGGTAGGGCTCTGTAATATCCTGTGAGTTAGGTTGTCGTCCTTTTAACAGCTCACGACATACGATACGGGATGAAAAAACAAAACAAAAGAAAAAAAGTCGAACGAAACTTATGAAAACGTTCGATTTTGGGCTCTGAAAACAGGTAGAGCAGAGCAGGCTTACTGCCTCCTTCGTAGAGCTCTTAGAGAGCATTCCAATGGTGTGCTGCGCGTCGCGTAACTCCTTATGGATTAAAAGTTAATGGCACCGGAGCGACGGAGACCTGGTCACAAGCCGCACGCCCTCAGTTTGCGGGCCCAGCCTCCTTGTGAAGCGAAGTTGTCTTCCCAAGGTGCTGTGGGATTCGGTAATAGAAATGTGGCGGATAAGGTATCTTGGCAACCCTAACCGGGGCAAAAAAAATTAAAAAGGAGGGTGCAACACGAGGACTTCCCAAGGGGTCACCCATCCTAGTACTACTCTCGCCCAAGCACGCTTAACTTCGGAGTTCTTATGGGATCCGGTGCATTAGTATTGGTATGATCGCACCCGTCATGTTATGGGCACAAATCCTTTGTTTGTTGATGGTTCACAGTCCCAGCCCAGAGAGATGGCCCATTCAAAAGGCCCAATGGGCTTAACGACAACCCATCCACTTTAACAACACAACATCCTCGTAAGACGTGATATCGACACGTGGTACGGCCCTGTAATTTCCTGTGAGTTAGGTTGTCGTCCTTTTTACAACTCACGACGTACGATCCGGGAGTAAAAAATAGAGCAAAAGAAGAAAAGTGGCCCTAAAATGATGAAAACGTTCGATTTTGGGCTACGAAAATAGGCACAACTGAGTAGGTTTGTTGCCTCCATCGTAGAGCTCTCGGAGAGCTTTCCAACGGTATGCTTTGTGTTGTGTAACTCCATACGGATTAAAAGTTATGGGCATCAGCGCGACGGAGAGATGGTCACAAGCGCCACGCCCTCGGTTTGCGGGATCAGCCTCTACATGAAGCAAAGTTGTCTTTCCCAAGGTGTCGTGGGATTCGGTAATAGAAATATGGTGGATAAATTATCTTGGCAACCCTAACTGGGGCAAAAAAAATTGAAAGGGGGGAGGGGGGAGGGGGTGCAACACGAGGACTTCCCCAGGGGTCACCCATCCTAGTACTACTCTCGACCAAGCACGCTTAACTTCGGAGTTCAGATGGGATCCGGTGCATTAGTGCGCGTATGATCGTACCCGTCATGTTGTGGGCACAAATCCTTTATGTGTTGATGGTTCACAGTCCCAGCGTAGAGAGATGGCCAATTCAAAAGGCCCAATTGGCTTAACAACAACCCATCCGCTTCAACAACGCAACATCCACGTAAGACGAGATATCGACGCGTGGTAGGGGCCTGTAATATCCCGCGAGTTAGGTTGTCGTCCTTTTAATAGCTCACGACATACGATACGGGATGAAAAAACAAAGCAAAAGAAAAAAAGTGGCCCGAAACTTATAAAAATGTTTGATTTTGGGCTCTAAAAATAGGCGGAGCCGAGCAAACTTGCGGCCCCATTCGTAGAGCTCTTAGAGAGCTTTCCAACGGTATGCTGTGCGTCGTGTAACTCCTTACGGATTAAAAGTTAATGGCACCAGAGCGACGGAGACCTGGTCACAAACCCCACGCCCTCGGTTTGCGGGCCCAGCCTCCACGTGAAGCGAAGTTGTCTTGCCCAAGGTGCCGTGGGATTCGGTAATAGAAATGGGGCGGATAAGGTATCTTGGCAACCCTAACCGGGGCAAAAAAAATTAAAAAGGAGGGTGCAACATGAGGACTTCCCAGGGGGTCACCCATCCTAGTACTACTCTCGCCCAAGCACGCTTAACTTTGGAGTTCTGATGGGATCCGGTGCATTAGTATTGGTATTATCGCACCCGTAATGTTATGGGCACAAATCCTTTATTTGTTGACAGTTCACAGTCCCAGCCCAGAGAGATGGCCCATTCAAAATTCCCAATGGGCATAACGACAACCCATCAACTTCAACAACACAGCATCCTCGTAAGACGTGATATCGATGTGTGGTACGACCCTGTAATTTCCCGTGAGTTAGGTTGTCGTCCTTTTTACAGCTCACGACGTACGATCCGAGAGTAAAAAATAGAGCAAAAGACGAAAAGTGGCCCGAAACTGATGAAAAAGTTCGATTTTGGGCTCCGAAAATAGGCGCAGCTGAGCAGGTTTGTTGCCTCCATCGTGGAGCTCTCGGAGAGCTTTCCAACGGTATGCTTTGCGTCGCTTAAATCCATACGGATTAAAAGTTATGGGCACTGGAGCGACGGAGAGATGGTCACATGCGCCACGCCCTCGGTTTGCGGGCCCATCCTCTACCTGAAACGAAGTTGTCTTTCCGAAGGTGCCGTGGGATTTGGCAATAGAAATGTGGTGGATAAAGTATCTTGGCAACCCTAACTGGGGCAAAAAAAATTGAAAAGGGGTGGAGGGGGGGTGCAACACGAGGACTTCCCAGGGGGTCACCCATCCTAGTACTACTCTCGCCCAAGCACTCTTAACTTCGGAGTTCTGATGGGATCCGGTGCATTAGTGCAGGTATGATCGCACCCGTCATGTTGTGGGCACAAATCCTTTATGTGTTGATGGTTCACAGTCCTAGCGCAGAGAGATGGCCCATTCAAAAGACCCAATTGTCTTAACAATAACCCATCCGCTTCAACAACGCAGCATCCACGTGAGACGTGATATCGACGCGTGGTAGGGCCCTGTATTATCCTGCGAGTTAGGTTGTCTTCCTTTTAACAGCTCACGACATACGATACGGGATGAAAAAACAAAGCAAAAGAAAAAAATGGGGCCGAAACTTATAAAAACATTCAATTTTTAGCTCTAAAAAGAGGCGAAGCCGAGTAGGCTTGCTGCCCCCTTCGTGGAGCTCTTAGAGAGCTTTCCAACGGTATGATGTGAGTCGCGTAATTCCTTGCGGATTAAAATTTAATGGCACCGAAGTGACGGAGACCTGGTCACAAGCCCCACGCCCTCGGTTTGCGGGCCCAGCTTCCACGTGAAGCGAAGTTGTCTTGCCCAAGGTGCCGTGGGATTCGGTAATAGAAATGTGGTGGATAAAGTATCGTGGCAACCCTAACTGGGGCAAAAAAAATTGAAAAGTGGGGGTGCAACACGAGGACTTCCCAGTGGGTCACCCATCCTAGTACTACTCTTGCCCAAGCACGCTTAACTTTGGAGTTCTGATGGGATCCGGTGCATTAGTACTGCTATGATCTCACCTGTCATGTTGTGGGCACAAATCCTTTATGTGTTGACGGTTCACAGTTCCAGCCCACAGGGATGGGCCATTCAAAAGACCCAAAGGCCTTAACGATAACCCATCCACTTTGATAACGGAGCATCCTCGCAAGACGTGATATCGATACGTTGTAGGCCTCCAATATCCCACGAGTTAGGTTGTCGTCCTTTTAACAGCTCATGACGTACGATCCGGGACAGAAAAAAGAGCAAAAGAAGAAAAGTGGCCCGAAATTGATGAAAACGTTCGATTTTGGGCTCCAATAAAGTCGCAGCCAAGCAAGGTTGCTGCCCCCGTTGTAGAGCTCTCGGAGAGCTTTCCAAATGTATGCTGTGCGCCGTGTAACTCTTTACGGATCAAAAGTTATGGGCACAAGAGCGACGGAGACCTGGTCACAAGCCCTACGCCCTCTGTTTGCGGTCCCAGCCTCTACGTGAAGCGAAGTTGTCTTGCCCAAGGTACCGTGGGATTTGGTACTAGAAACGTGGTGGATAAAGAATCTTGGCAACCCTAACCGGGGCAAAAAAAAATTGAAAAGGTTAGTGCAACTCGAGGACTTCCCACTGGGTCACCCATCCAAGTACTACTCTCGCTCAAGCACGCTTAACTTCGGTGTTCTGATGGGATCCGATGTATCAGTACTGGTATGATCGCACCAGTCATGTTGAAGGCACAATTCCTTTATGTGTTGACGGTTCACAGTCCCAACCCAGAGAGATGGCCCATTCAAAAGGCCCAATGGGCATAACGACAACCCATCTGATTCAACAACGCAGCATCATTGCAAGACGTGATATCAACGCGTTGTAAGGCCCTCTAATGTCCTGTGAGTTCGGTTGTCTTCCTTTTAACAGCTCACGACGTACAATTCGGTACGGAAAAATAGAGCAAAAGAAGAAAAGTGACCCGAAACTGATGAAAACATTCGATTTTGGGCTGCAAAAACCGACGCAGCTAAGCAGGCTTGCTGCCCCCGTTGTAGAGCTCTCGGTGAGCTTTTCGACGGTATGCTGTGCGCCACGTAACTACTTACAAATCAAAAGTTATGGACACCGGAGCGATGGACACTTGGTCCCAAGCCCCACGTCCTCGGTTTGCGGGCCCAGCCTCTACGTGAGGTGAAGTTGTCTTGTCCAAGGTGCCAGGGGATTCGGTAATAGAAATGTGGTCGATAAAGTATCTTGGCAACCCTAACCGGGGCAAAAAAAATTGAAAATAGAGGTGTAACACGAGGACATCCCACGGGGTCACCCATCCTAGTGCTACTCTCACTCAAGCACGTTTAACTTCGGAGTTCTGATACGATCCAATGTATTAGTGCTGGTATGATCGCACCCGTCATGTTGTGGGCACAAGTCCATTATTTGTTGACGGTTCACAGTCCCAGCCCATAGAGATGGCCCATTCAAAAGGCCCAATGGGCATAACGACAACTCATCTGCTTCAACAACGCAGCATCCTTGTAAGACGTGATATCGATGCGTGGTAGGGCCCTGTAATATCCTGCGAGTTAGGTTGTCGTCCTTTTTACAGCTCAGAACATACGATCCGGGACGGAAACGCAGAGCAAAAGAAGAAAAGTGGCCCGAATCTGATGAAAACGTTGGATTTTGGGCTCCGAAAGCAGTCACAGCTGAGCAGGCTTGCAACCCTCGTCGTAGAGATCTCGGAGAGCTTTGCAACAGTTTGTTGTGTGTCACGTAACTCCTTACGGATTAAAAGTTATGGGCACCGGAGCGACGGATACCCGGTCATAAGCCCCACGCCCTCGGTTTGCGGGCCCAGCCTTTACATGATGCGAAGTTGTCTTGCCCAAGATGCCGTGGGATTCGGTAATAGAAATGTGGTGGATAAAGTATCTTGGCAACCCTTACTGGGGCAAACAAAATTGAAAAGGGCGGGGGGGGGGGGGGGGGGAGGGGGGGTACAACACGAGGACTTCCCAGGGGGTCACCCATCCTACTGCTACTCTCGCCCAAGCACGCTTAACTACAGAGTTCTGATGGGATCTGGTGCATTAGGGCTGGTATGATCGCACCCGTCATGTTGTGGGTGCAAATCCTTTATGTATTGACGGTTCACAGTCCCAGCCTAGAGTGATGGCCTATTCAAAAGGCGCAAAGGGCTTAACGACAACCCATCAACTTTAACAATGCAGCATCCTCTCAAGACTTGATATCGACGCGTTGTCGGGCCCTCTAATGTCCCGCGAGTTAGGTTGTCATCCTTTTAACAACTCACGTCGTACGATCCGGGACGGAAAAACAGAGCAAAAGAAGAAAAGTGGCCTGAAACTGATGAAAACGTTCGATTTTGGGCTTCAAAACCGGGTGCAGCCGTGCAAACTTGCTACCGCCGTCGTAGAGCTCTCGGAGAGCTTTTCAATGGTATGTTGTGCGCTGTGTAACTCCTTACGGATCAAAAGCTATGGGCACCAAAGCGACGGAGAACTGGTCACAAACTCTACGCCCTCGGTTTGCGGGCCCAGCCTCTACGTGAAATGAAGTTGTCTTGCCCAAAGTTCCGTGGGATTCGGTAATTGAAATGTGGTGGAAAAAGTATCTTGGCAACCCTAACCGGGGCAAAAAAAAATTTGAAAAGGGGGGTGCAACACGAGGACTTCCCACGGGGTCACCCATCCTAGTACTACTCTTGCCCAAGCTTGCTTAACTTCAGAGTTCTGACGGGATCCGGTGCATTAGTGCTGGTATGATCACACCCGTCATGTTGAGGGCACAATTCCTTTATGTGTTGACGGTTCAGAGTCCCAGCCCAGAGAGATGGCCCATTCAAAAGGCCCAATGGGCTTAACGACAACCCATCCGCTTCAACAACGCAGCATCCTCGCAAGACGTGATATCGACGCATTGTATGGCCCTCTAATATCCCACGAGTTAGGTCGTCGTCCTTTTAATTGCCCACGACGTACGATCCAGGGCGGAAAAATAGAGTAAAAGAAGAAAAGTGGACCAAAACTGATGAAATCTTTCAATTTTGGGCTCCAAAAATAGGCGCAGCTGAGTAGGCTAGCTGCCCCCGTCGTAGACCTCTTGCAGAGCTTCCAATGGTATGCTGTGTGCCGCGTAACTCCTTACAGATCAAAACGTGATATCAACGCATTGTATGGCCCTCTAATGTCCCACGAATTAGGTCATCGTCCTTTTAATTTCTCACGACGTACGGTTCGGGACGAAAACAACATAGCAAAAGAAGAAAAGTGGACCAAAATTGATGAAATCTTTCAATTTTGGGCTTCAAAAATGGACGCAGCTGAGCGGGCTAGCTGCCCCCGTCGTAGAGCTCTTGGAGAGCTTTCCAATGGTATGCTGTGTGCCGCGTAACTCCTTACAGATCAAAAGTTATGGGCACCGGAGCAACGGAGACCTGGTCACAAGCCCTACGCCCCCGGCTTGTGGGCTCAGCCTCTACGTGAAGCGAAGTTGTCTTGCCTAAGATGCCGTGGGATTTGGCAATAGAAATGTGGTGGATAAAGAATCTTGGCAACCCTAATCGGGGCAAAAAAAAATGGAAAAGGTGGGTGCAACACGAGCACTTCTCTGGGGCTCACGCATCCTAGTACTACTTTCGCCCAAGCACGCTTGACTTTGGAATTCTAATGGGATCCGATTAACTAGTGCTTGTAAGATCGCACCCGTCTTGTTGTGGGAACAAATCCTTTATGTGTTGACGGTTCACAGTCCCAGTCTAGAAAGATGGCCCATTCAAAAGGCCAAATGGGTTTAACAACAACCTATCCGCTACAACAACGCAGCATCCTCATAAGACGAGGTATCGATGCATGGTAGGGCCCTGTAATATCACGCGAGTTAGGTTGTCGTCCTTTTAACAGCTCACGACGTACAATCTGGGACGGGAAAACAGAGCAAAAGAAGAAAAGTAGCCCGAAATTGATAAAAACTTTCAATTTTAGGCTCCAAAGGTGTCCGAATCCGAGCAAGCTTGCTGCCCCCATCGTAGAGCTCTTGGAGAGATTTCAAACGGTATATTGTGCGCCGCGTAACTCCTTACGGATCAAAAGTTATGGGCACCGGAGCAACGGAGACCTGGTCACAAGCCCTACGCCCTCGGTTTGCGGGCCCAGATTCTACGTGAAGCGAAGTTGTCTTGCCCAAGGTGCCATGGGATTCGGCAATAGAAAAGTGGTGGAGAAAGAATCTTGGCAACCCTAATCGGGGCAAGAAAAATTGAAAAGGGAGGTGAAACACGAGGACTTCCTAAGGGGTCACCCATCCTCGTACCACTCTCACCCAAGCACGCTGAACTTTGGAGTTCTGATGGGATCCAGTGCATTAGGGCTGGTATGATCGCACCCATCATGTTGTGGGTACAAATCCTTTATGTGTTGACGGTTCACAATCCAGCCCAGAGAGATGGCCCATTCAAAAGGCCCAAAGGGCTTAACGACAACCTATCCACTTCAACAACGCAGCATCCTCTCAAGACGTGATATCGACGCATTGTAGGACCCCCAAATGTCCCGCGAGCTAGGTTGTTTTCCTTTTAACAGCTCACGACATACGATCCGGGATGGAAAAACAGGGCAAAAGAAGAAAGTGGCCCGAAAATTATGAAAACGTTCAATTTTGGGCACCAAAAATGGGCGCAGTCGAGAGGGCTTGCTACCCCTATCGTAGAGCTCTTAGAGAGCTTCCCAACGGTATGCTGTGCACCACGTAACTCTTTACGGATCAAACGTTATGGGCACCGGAGCGACGGAGATTTGGTAACAAGCCCTACGCCCTCGGTTTGCAGGCCCAGCCTCTACGTGAAGCGAAGTTGTCTTGCCCAAGGTGCCATGGGATTCGGTAATAGAAATGTGGTGGATAAAGAATCTTGGCAACCCTAATCGGGGCAAAAAAAATTGAAAATGGGGATGCAACACAAGTAATTCCCAGGGGGTCACCCATCCTAGTACTACTCTCGCTCAAGCACGCTTAACATTGGAGTTCTGATGGGATCCAGTGTATTAGTGCTGGTATGATCACACCCGTCATGTTGTGGGCACAGGTCCATTATGTGTTGACGGTTCACAGTCTCAGCCCAGAGAGATGGCCCATTCAAAAGGCCTAATGGGCATAACGACAACCCATCTGCTTCAACAACGCAGCATCCTTGTAAGACGTGATATCGACGCGTGGTAGGGCCCTGTAATATCCTGTGAGTTAGGTTGTCATCCTTTTAATAGATCACAACATACGATCCGGGACAGAAACGCAGAGCAAAAGAAGAAAACTGGACCGAATCTGATGAAAATGTTGGATTTTGGGCTCCGAAAACAGTCGCAGCCTAGCAGGCTTGTAGCCCCCGTCGTAGAGATCTCGGAAAGCTTTCCAACAGTATGTTGTGCGTCACGTAACTCCTTACAGATTAAAAGTTATGGGCACCAGAGCGATGGAGACTTGGTCACAAGCCCCACGCCCTCGGTTTGCGGGCCCAGCCTCTACGTGATGCGAAGTTGTCTTGCCCAAGGTGCTGTGGGATTCGGTAATAGAAATGTGGTGGATAAAGTATCTTGGCAACCCTAACCGGGGCAAAAAAAAATTGAAAAGGGGGGTGCAACACTAGGACTTCCCACGGGGTCACCCATCCTAATACTACTCTTGCCCAAGCTTGCTTAACTTCGGAGTTCTGATGGGATCCGGTGCATTAGTGCTGGTATGATCACACCCGTCATGTTAAGGGCACAATTCCTTTATGTGTTGACGGTTCAGAGTCCCAGTCTAGAGAGATGGCCCATTCAAAAGGCCAAATGGGCTTAACGACAACCCATTCGCTTCAACAACGCAGCATCCTCGTAAGGCGTGATATCGACGTGTTGTATGGCCCTCTAATGTCACGCGAGTTAGGTTGTCATCCTTTTACCAGCTCACGACTTACGATCCGGGACGGAAAAACATAGTAAAAGAAGAAATGTGGCCCGAAACTGATGAAAACTTTTGATTTTGGGCTCCAAAAATGGGCGCAGCTGAGCAGGCTTGTTGCCCCCATCGTAGAGCTCTTGGAGAGCTTTCAAACGGTATGCTGTGTGCTGTGTAACTCCTTACGGATCAAAAGTTATGGGCACCAGAGCGACGAAGACCTGGTCACAAGCCCTACGCCCCCGGTTTGCGGGCCCAGCCTCTACGTGAAGCGAAGTTTTCTTGCCTAAGGTGCCGTGGGATTCGGCATTAGAAATGTGGTGGATAAAGAATCTTGGCAACCCTAAACGGGGCAAAAAAAATTGAAAAGGTGGGTGCAACACTAGGACTTCCCCGGGGGTCACCCATCCTAGTGCTACTTTCGCCCAAGCACGATTATCTTCGGAGTTCTAATGGGATCCGGTTAATTAGTGCTGGTAAGATCGTACCCATCATGTTGTGGGAACAAATCCTTTATGTGTTGATGGTTCACAAACCAGCCTAGAGAGATCGCCCAATGGGTTTAACGACAACCCATCCGCTACAACAACGCAGCATCCTCGTATGACGTGGTATCAATGCGTGGTAGGGCCCTATAATATCACGCGAGTTAGGTTGTCGTCAGTTTAACAGCTCACGACGTACGATCGAGGAAAAAAAACAGAGCAAAAGAAGAAAAGTAGCCCGAAACTGATAAAAAATTCAATTTTGGGCTCCAAAAAATGGGCGCAGCGGAGCAGGCTTGCTGTCCTAGTCGTAGAGCTCTTGGAGAGCTTTCAAACGGTATGCTTTGCGCCGCGTAACTCTTTACGGATGAAAAGTTATGGGCAACGGAGCAATAGAAACCTGGTCACAAGCCCTACGCCCTCGGTTTGCGGGCCCAGCCTCTAGGTAAAGCAAAGTTGTCTTGCCCAAGGTGCCGTGGGATTCGGCAATAGAAATGTGGTGGATAAGGTATCTTGGCAACCCTAAACGAGGCAGGAAAAATTGAAAAAGGGGGTGCAACACGTGGACTTCCTAAGGGGTCACTCATCCTAGTACCACTCTCGCCAAGCACGCTTAACTTTGGAGTTCTGATGGGATCCGGTGCATTAGGGCTGGTATGATCGCACCCATTATTTTGTGGGTACAAATCCTTTATGTGTTGATGGTAAACAGTGCAACCTAGAGAGATGGCCCATTCAAAAGGCCCAAAGAGCTTAACGACAGCCCATCCACTTCAACAATGCAGCATCCTCGCAAGACGTGATATCGACTCGTTGTAGAGCCTTCTAATGTCCCACGAATTAGGTTGTCGTCCTTTTAACAGCTCACGACGTACGATCCGGGACGGAAAAACATAGCAATAGAAGAAAAGTGGCATAAAACTGATGAAACTGTTCGATTTTGGGATCCAAAACCGCGGACAGCCGAGCAAGCTTGTTGCCCTCATCATAGAGCACTCAGAGAGCTTTCCAACGGTATGTTGTGCGTAGCGTAACTCCTTACAGATCAAAAGTTATGGGCACCGGAGCTATGGAGACCTGGTCACAAGCCCTACGCCCTCGGTTTGCAGGCCCAGCCTTTACGTGAAGCGAATCTGTCTTGCCCAAGGTGCTGTGGGATTCGTTAATAGAAATGTGGTGGATAAAGTATTTTGGCAACCTTAATCGGGGAAAAAAAAATTAAAAAGAGGGGTGTAGCACTAGAACTTCGCAGGGGGTCACCCATCCTAGTACTACTCTCGCATAAGCACGCTTAACTTTAGAGTTCTTATGGGATCCGGTGCATTAATGCTTGTATGATCGCACCCGTCATGTTGAGGGCACAATTCCTTTATGTGTTGACGGTTCACAGTTGCAACCCAGAGAGATGGCCCATTCAAAAAGCCCAAAGTGCTTAACGACAACCCATCACCTCCAACAACGCAGCATCCTTACAAGACATGATATCGACGCATAGTAGGGCCCTATAATATCCCGTGAGTTAGGTTGTCATCCTTTTAACAGCTCATGACGTCCTATTCGGGATGGAAAATAGAGCAAAGGAAGAAAAATGGCTTGAAAATGATGAAAACGTTCAATTTTGGGCTCAAAAAATGAGCGCAACTGAGTATGCTTGCTGCCCCCGTCGTAGATCTCTCAAAGGGATTTCCAATGGTATGTTGTACGCCGCGTAACTCCTTACGGATCAAAAGTTGTGGGCACCGGAGCAACGGTGACCTGGTCGCAAGCCCTACGCCCTCGGTTTGCGGGCCTAGCCTCTACGTGAAGTGAAGTTGTCTTGCCCAAGGTACCGTGGGATTTGGTAATAGAAATGTGGTGGATAAAGTATCTTGGCAACCATAACCGGGGCAAAAAAAAATGAAAAGTGGGGTGCAACACGAGGACTTCCCAAGGGGTCAACCATCCCAGAACTAGTCTCGCCCAAGCACGCTTAACTTCGGAGTTCTGAAGGGATCTGGTGCATTAGTGCTAGTATGATCGCACCCGTCATGTTGAGGCCACAATTCTTTTATGTGTTGACGGTTCACAGTCCCAACCCAGAGAAATGGCCCATTCAAAAGGCCCAATCGGCTTAACGATAATCCATCCGCATCAACAACGCAGCATCCTCGTAAGACTTGATATTGATGCATTGTGGGGCCTTCTAATTTCCCACGAGTTAGGTTGTCGTCCTTTTAACAGCTCATGACGTACGATTTGGGACGGAAAAACATAGCAAAAGCAAAAAAGTGGCCTAAAACTGATGAAAATGTTCAATTTTCGGCTCCAAAAACGGGCGCGACCGAGCAGGCCTACTACCCTTGTCGTAGAGCTCTTGGAGAGCTTTCCAACGGTATGCTATGCGCTGTGTAACTCCTTACGGATCAAAAGTTATGGGCACTGGAGCAACGGAGACCTGGTCACAAGCCCTACGCCCTCGGTTTGCATGCCCAACCTCTACGTGAAGCGAAGTTGTCTTGACTAAGGTACCGTTGGATTCGGTAATAGAAATGTCGTGGATAAAGAATCTTGGCACCCCTAACAGGGGTCAAATAAATTGAAAAGGGGGGTGCAACACGAGGACCTCTCAGGGGGTCACCCATCCTAGTACTACTCTCTCCCAAGCACGCTTAACTTCGGAGTTCTGATGGGATTCGGATTATTAGTGCTGGTATGATCGTACCCGTCATGTTGTGGGCACAAATTCTTTATGTGTTGATGGTTCACAGTCACAGCCCAAAGAGATGGCCCATTCAAAAGGCCCAATGGGCTTATCGACAACCCATCTGCTTCAACAATACAGCATCCTCGTAAGACGTGATATCGTCGCATCGTAGGGCCCTATAATATCCCGCGAGTTAGGTTGTCATCCTTTTAACAACGTACAACGTACGATCAGGGATGAAAAAATAGTGCAAATGAAGAAAAGTGGCCCGAAACTGATAAAAATGTTCGATTTTGGGCACCGAAAACGGGCGCAGCTGAGCAAGCTTACTGCGCCCGTTGTAGAGATCTCGTAGAGCTTTCCAACGGTATGTTGTGCGCCGCGTGACTCCTTACGGATCAAAAGTTATGGGCACCGGAGCGACAGAGAACTTGTCACAAGCCCCACGCCCTCAGTTTGCGGGCCCAGCGTCTACGTAGAGCGAAGTTGTCTTGCCCAAGGTGCCATGGGATTCGGTAACAAAAATGTGGTGGATAAAGCATCTTGGCAAGCCTAACAAGGGCAAAAAAATTGAAAAGTGGGGTGCAACACGAGGACTTCTGAGGAGGTCACCCATCCTAGTACTACTCTCACCCAAGCACATTTAACTTTGGTGTTCTGATGGGATCCGGTGCATTAGTACTGGTATGATCGCACCCGTCATGTTAAGGGCACAAATCCCTTATATGTTGACGGTTCACAGTCCCATCCCAGAGAGATAGCCCATTTAAAAGGCCCAAAGAGCTTAACGACAACCCATCCCCTTCACCAACGCAGCATCCTAGCAAGACGTGATATCGACGCGTCGTATGGCCCTCTAATATACCGCAAGTTAGGTTGTCGTCCTCTTAACAACTCACGACGTACAATCCGGGACAAAAAAACAGTGCAACAGAAGAAAAGTCACCCGAAAAGGATAAAAACGTTCAATTTTGGGCTCCAAAAATGGGCGCAGCCGAGCGTGCTTGCTGCCCCCGACGTAGAACTCTCGGAGGGCTTTCCAATGGGATGTTGTGCGCCGCGTAAGTTGTTACGGATCAAAAGTTTTGGGCACCGGAGCGACGGAGACTTGGTCATAAGCTCTACGCCCTCGGTTTGCGGGCCCAGCCTCTACGTGAAGCGAAGTTGTCTTGCCTAAGGTTCCGTGGGATTCGGTAATAGAAATGTGGTGGATAAAGTATCTTGGCAACCCTAACCGGGGCAAAACAAATTGAAAAGGGGGGTGCAACACGAGGACTTCCCAGGGCGTCACCCATCCTAGTACTACTCTCGCCCAAGCATGCTTAACTTAAGAGTTCTGATGGGATCCTGTGCATTAAGGCTGGTATGATCGCACCTATCATGTTGTGGGTACAAATCCTTTATGTGTTGACGGTTCACAGTCCCAGCCCAGAGAGATAGCCCATTCAAAAGGCGCAAATGGCTTAACGACAACCCATCCACTTCAACAACGCAGCATCCTCTCAAGGCGTGATATCGACGCGTTGTAGGGCCCTCTAATGTCTCACGAGTTAGGTTGTCGTCCTTTTAAAAGCTCACGTCGTACGATCCAAGACGGAAAAACAAAGCAAAAGAAGAAAAATGTCCTGAAACTGATGGAACCATTCGATTTTGGGCTTCAAAACCAGGCGCACCGAGCAAACTTGCTGCCCCCGTCGGAGATTTCTCGGAAAGCTTTCCAACAGTATGCTGTGCGCTGCGTAACTCCTTACGGATCAAAAGTTATGGGCACCGGAGCGACGGAGACTTGGTCATAAGCTCTACGCCCTCTACGTGAAGCGAAGTTGTCTGGCCTAAGGTACCGTGGGATTCGGCAATAGAAATGTGGTGGATAAAGAATCTAGGCAGCCCTAACCGGGGCAAAAAAAAATGAAAACGGGGGTGCGACACGAGGACTTCCCCGGGGGTCACCCATCCTAGTACTCCTCTCCCCCAAGCACGTTTAACTTTGGAGCTCTGATGGGATCCGGTGCATTAGTGCTGGTATGATCGCACCCGTCATGTTGAGGGCACAAATCCCTTATGTGTTGACGGTTCACAGTCCCAGCCCAGAGAGATGGCCCATTCAAAAGGCCTAATGGGCTTAACGACAACCCATCCGCTTCAACAACGCAACATCCTCACAAGACGTGATATCAACACGTTGTAGGGCCCTCTAATGTCCGGCGAGTTAGGTTGTCATCCTTTTCGAGGCACACGACGTACAATCCGGGATAGAAAAACAGTGCAAAAGTAGAAAAGTGGCCTAAAACTGATGAAAACGTTTGATTTTGAGATCCAAAAATAGGCGCAGCCAAGCAGGCTTGCTGCCCACATCGTTGAGCTCTTGGAGAGCTTTCCAACGGCATATTGTGTGCCGCGTAACTCCTTACATATCAAAAGTTATGGGCACCGGAGTGATAGAGACCTGGTCACAAGCCCACGTCCTCGGTTTGCGGGCCCAACCTCTACGTGAAGCGAAGTTGTCTTGCCTAAGGTGCCGTGGGATTCGGTAATAGATATGTGGTGGATAATGTAACTTGGCAACCCTAAACGGGGTAAAAAAATTGAAAAGCGGGTGCAACATGAGGACTTACCAGGGGGTCATCTGTCCTATTACTACGATCGCCCAAGCACACTTAACTTCAGAGTTCTTGTGGGATCCGGTGTATTAGTGCTGGTATGATTGCACCCGTCATGTTGTGGGCACAAATCCTTTATGTGTTGACGGTTCACAGTCCCAGCCCAGAGAGATGGCCCATTCAAAAGACCTGATGGACTTAACGACAACCCATCCACTTCAACAACGCAACATCCTTACAAGATGTGATATAGAAGCGTTGTAGGGCCCTCTAATATCCCGCGAGTTAGGTTGTCATCCTTTTAACAGCTCACGACGTACGATCCGGAATCGAAAAACAGAGCAAATGAAGAAAAGTGGCCCAAAACTGATGAAAATGTTTAATTTTGGGCTCCAAAAATGGGCGCAGCCGAGCAGGCTTGATGTGCCCGTCGTAGAGCTCTCGGAGATATTTCCAATGGTATGCTGTGCGCCACGTAACACCTTACGGATCAAAAGTTATGGGCACCGGAGCGACGGAGACCTGGTGACAAGCCCTACGCCATCGGTTTGCGGGCCCAGCCTCTACGTGAAGCGAAGTTGTCTTGCCCAAGGTCCCGTGGGATTCGGTAATAGAAATATGGTGGATAAAGAATCTTGGCAACCCTAACCGGGGTAAAAAAAAATTGAAAAGGGGGTGCAACACAAGGACTTCCCAGGGGGTCACCCATCCTAGTACTACTCTCGCCCAAGCACGCTTAACTTCGGAGTTCTGATGGGATCCGATGCATTAGTGCTGGTATGATCGCACCCGTCATGTTGAGGGCACAAATCCTTTATGTGTTGACAGTTCAAAGTCCTAACCCAGAGAGATGGCCCATTCAGAAGGCCCAATGGGCTTATCGACAACCCATCCGCTTCAACGACGCAGCATCCTCGCAAGACGTGATATCGACGCGTGGTAGGGCCATATAATATCCCGCGAGTTAGGTTATCGTACGGTTAACAGCTCACAACGTACGTTCCGGGGGGAGAAAACAGAGCAAAAGAATAAAGTCGCCCTAAACTGATGAAAACGTTCAATTTTGGGCTCCGAAAACTGGCGCAGCCAAGCTGGCTTGCTGCGCCCGTCGTAGAGCTCTCAGAGAGCTTTCCAACAGTATGTTGTGCGTCGTGTAATTCCTTACGAATTAAAAGTTTTGGGCACCGGAGTGACGGAGACCTGGTCACAAGCCCCACGCCCTCGGTTTGCAGGCCCAGCCTCTACATGAGTCGAAGTTGTCTTGCCCAAGGTGCCGTGGGATTCGGTAATAGAAATGTCGTGGATAAAGTATCTTGGCAACCCTAACTGGGGCAAAAAAAATTGAAAATGCGGGGTGCAACTAGACTACTTCCCAAGAGGTCACGCATCCTAGTACTACTCTCGCCCAAGCATGCTTAACTTCGGAGTTTTGATGGGATCTGGTGCATTGTTGCTGGTATGATCGCACCCGTCATGTTGTTGGCACAAATCCTTTATGTGTTGACGGTTCACAATCCCAGCCCAGAGAGATGTCCCATTCAAAAGGCCCAAAGGGCTTAACGACAACCCATCCCCTTCAGCAACGCAGCATCCTTGCAAGACGTGATATCGACGCATTGTAGGGCGCTCTAATATCCCGCGAGTTAGGTTGTCGTCCTTTTAACAACTGACGACATACGATCCGTGACGGAAAAACATAGCAAAAGAAGAAAAATGTCCCAAAACTAATGAAAACGTTCGATTTTGGGCTCAAAATATGGGCGCAGTCGAGCAGGCTTGCTGCCTCCGTCATAGAGCTCTTGAAGAGCTTTCCAATGGCATGTTGTGTGCTGCGTAACTTCTTACAGATCAAAAGTTATGGGCACCGGAGTGACGGAGACCTAGTCATAAGCTCCACGGCATCGGTTTGCGAGCCCAACCTCTACGTGAAGCGAAGTTGTCTTGCCCAAGTTGCCGTGGGATTCGGTAATAGAAATATGGTGGATAAAGCATCTTGGCAACCCAAACCTGGGCAAAAAAAATTGAAAAGGTGGGTGCAACACGAGGACTTCCCAGGAGGTCACCCATCTTAACTTCGGAGTTCTGATGTGGTCCAGTGCATTAGTGCTGGTATGATCACACCAGTCATGTTGTGGGCACAAATCCTTTATGTGTTGACGGTTCACAGTTCCAGCCGAAAGAGATGGCCCATTCAAAAGGCCCAAAAGACTTAACAACAACCCATCCACTTTAACAACGCAGCATCCTCGCAAGATGTGATATTGAAGCGTTGTAGGGACCTCTAATGTAACGCGAGTTAGGTTGTCATCCTTTTAACAGCTCACGACGTACGATCCGGGACGTAAAAACAGAGCAAAAGAAGAAAAGTGGTCCGAAACTGATGAAAATGTTTGATTTTGGGCTCTAGTAACAGGCGCAGTCGAGCAGGGTTGCTACCCTCGTCTTAGAGCTCTCAGAGAGCTTTCCAACGGTATGCTGTGCGCTGCGTAACTCCTTACGGATCAAAAGTTATGGGTACCGGAGCGACAGAGACCTGGCCACAAGCCCTACGGCCTCGGTTTGCGGCCCAACCTCTACGTGAAGCAAAGTTGTCTTGCCCAAGGTGCCATGGGATTCGGTAATAGAAATGTGATGGATAAAGAATCTTGCCAACCCTAACCGAGGCAAAAAAATTTGAAAAGGGGGGTGCAACACGAGGACTTCCCAGGGGGTCACCCATTCTAGTACAACTCTCACCAAAGCACGCTTTACTTTGGAGTTCTGATGGGATTCAGTGCATTAGTACTGGTATGATCACACCCGTTATGTTGAGGGTGCAAATCCCTTATGTGTTGACGGTTCATAGTCCCAGCCCACAGAGACAGCCCATTCAAAAGGCCCAATGGGTTTTACGACAACCCATCCACTTCAACAACGCAGTATCCTCTCAAGACGTGATATCGACGAGTTGTAGGGCCCTCTAATGTCCCGCGAGTTAGGTTGTCGTCTTTTTCGCAGCTCATGACGTACGATTTGGGATGGAAAAATAGAGCAAAAGAAGAAAAGTGGACCGAAAGTAATGACAACGTTCGATTTTGGGCTCCAAAAATGGAAAAGCCGAGCAGGCTTACTGCCCCCTCGTAGAGCTCTCAGAGAGCTTTCCAACGGTATGCTGTGCGCCGCGTAACTCCATACCGATCAAAAGTAATGGGCACTGGAGCGACGGAGACCTGGTCACAAGCCCTTGCCCTCGGTTTGCGGGCCCAGCCTCTACCTGAAGCTAAGTTGTCTGGCCCAATGTTCCGTGGGATTCGGTAATAGAAATTTGGTGGATAAAGTATCTTGGCAACCCTAACCAGGGCAAAAAAATTAAAAAGGGGGGGCAACACGAGGACTTCCCAAGGGGTCACCCATCCTAGTACTACTCTCGCCCAAGCACGCTTAAATTCGGAGTTCTGATGGGATCCGGTGCATTAGTTCTGGTATGATCGTACCCGTCTTCTTGTGGGCACAAATCCTTTATGTGCTGACGGTTCACAGTCCCAGCCCAGAGAGATAGCCCATTCAAAAGGCCCAATGGGTTGAACGACAACCCGTCCGCTTCAACAATGTAGTATTCTTGTAATACGTGATATCGACGCGTGGTAGGGCCCTATAATATCCCGCAAGTTAGGTTGTCGTCCTTTTAACAGCTCACGATGTACAATCCGGGACAAAAAACCAGATCAAAAGAAGAAAAGTGGCCCGAAACTGATGAAAACGTTCGGTTTTGGACTCCAAAAATGGGCATAGCCAAACAGGCTTGCAGCCCCCGTCGTAGAGCTCTCGGAGAGCTTTCCAACGGTATGTTGTGTGTCCGTAACTCCTTACGGATCAAAAGTTATGGGCACCGGATCGACGGAGACTTGGTCACAAGACCTACGCCCTCGGTTTGCAGGCCCAGCCTATACGTGAAGCGAAGTTATCTTGCCCAAGGTGCCATGGGATTCAGTAATAGAAATGTGGTGGATAAAGAATCCTGGCAACCCTAACTGGGGCAAAAAAAATTGAAAAGGGGGAGGGGGGGTGCAACACGAGGACTTCCCAGGGGGTCACCCATCTTAGTACTACTCTCGCCCAAGCACGCTGAACTTCGGAGTTCTGATGGGATCCGGTGCATTAGTTCTGGTATGATCATACCCGTCATGTTGTGGGCACAAATCCTTTATGTGTTGATGGTTCACAGTCCCAGCCTAAAGAGATGACCCATTCAAAAGGTCGAAAGGGCTTTACAACAACCCATCCACTTCAACAACGTAGCATCCTCGCAAGACGTGATATCGACGCATTGTAGGGCCCTCTAATTGTGATGCCTGACCCCGAATAACGTGTGTTACCTTAATTTGCGTGCCATAGACCAAGAATTATATGACTGACCTTGGATTACGTGCCCTGTCTTGGTTTTTGTGCATGCTTCGTCATTCGTGCCTTGACCTAGAATGGTGTGCCCTAATCCCCGACTGACGTGCGATACCTAGATATACGTACCCTGACCTCGATGTACGTGCGTTACCTCATTTCGTGTGCCCTAACCTTGAACTGCGTACCTTAACCTAGGTTTAAGAGTCGTGTTTCGTTTTATGTGCCTTGCATCGAATTACGTGCATTCATTTAGGGTTGCGTGCATTTACTTGGGAAACGTGTATTTGTCTCGTAGTTCGTGCCTTATCTCGTAGTGCGTGCCCTAGACCTAGGTGAGCGTGCCCACACACTAATCGAGAAAGCATCTTACACGAAGCACTAGATCATTAATTAATCTACAAACTCCACTAACTAATATTAAAATGCTAAGTCAACTCACTAGAAGATGAAATCTCACAAAAAGCTAAATATTCATATTCTTTATTCTTCATTCTTTTTGCATATTCCAAGCACATGCAATAAAATAAGCTCAACCAAGACAAAAATTCAGAATTTTCCACTAGCTTGGCCGACCACATGGAGCATTTGACAATGCTTTGCAATTTCAAAAATTAAACTTAGACAACCTATGATACAAAGCATAAAAAAATGACTCAAAACCCTACCCAATGCACCAAAATCTCGGCACACTCAATTGCCTATGCTAGGGTGATTCAAATTATGCTCTTGAAGACACAAAATCTAAAAATTAGAAGCTCAAGGTTGACACGTGCCCACAAAAGCGTCAAAACTCTTCAAGCTTTTCATTTTCTTTCTCTCATTCTCTCACTCTCTCATTTGCTCTCTCTCTCTTGGCCTTGGCTGCAATTCTAGTCTCCAAAGCTTAAGCTCATCATCCTAAGGTTCATCAAGACATGCAAGACACTAAAGAACTCGACCAAGCAAGCTAGAAGCAAAGAAACATGCATGCAAGCTCATAGAACACTCATTCGGCCCTTAGGTATGTTTGATAGCTCCTATTTCATTTTCTTTTTGTTCTAGCCACTTGCACATACTAAGAACATGGTTACTAAGCTAGGAATTAGAGAATCTCAAGTTATCTCTCGGCCAAGCAAGGAGAAAAGTCAATCTTGTGTATCATCAAGAGCTTTGCGCATCTTCATTATTGTCTTGCTAAGGTGAGGGCTAAAACTCTTTTGAAAAGCTTTCAAAAACCACATGCATGCCTTTAAATGTCTATTTTTACCTCTGTACTTGTGATATATGTGTGTACATGAGCTTTTGTAAACATGCATGGCAAGATATTTGGCTAGAATGTGAAGATAGGTGAAATCGCGTAAATGGCAGTCTTCTGACTTGTTGGAGCGAAGTGAATTTGACCAGGTAAATGGTATTAAAAATGCGTAAAAATTGGTGGGTAACTAGTTTTTCCAGTTATGAGAAGTTTTCATAGAAATAGGCCAAAGCCAATTTTGACTATAAGGACCCAAAAATTGAAAAACATCGAAAGGTGTCCAAATCTGGAGAATCTGGGAAAATGAAGCAGGTTTTGGCAGATTCACTATCCTTGTAGAACAAACCAGTTTTGACTTAGTAAATGATATCAAAAATGTATACAATTTCGAGTGCTGGTATATTTTTTAGTTCTGGACATTTTTGTCAGAAATGGACTAAGGCTAAATCGGACCCTAAGGTCCTCAAAAACGACAAGTATTTAAATGTGTACAAATCTTGACAGTTTTGCGTAGTCTCACGGTTTTGGCTATAACCCTTGAATCCGAACTCCAAATGATGTGAGGTTTGTTTCTGGATTTAGTTCACTCCTTAAGCTTTAATTTGAAATTTTGTTCACTGGAATTGGAGATTATTTTCTTGTCTCAATGATTGTGAGAAAACAGACCATTGCAGTGAGGTTTTTATTTAGAGATATGCTTTGAAAATTATTGTAACTTCTCTTGTTGTATTAAATGCTTGGGATTGTGGCACTTGGATGTTGTGTGGACTGTTTTGAATGCTTGAGGGTGTTTTAATTAATCGATGCATGGCTTGAGTTTAATTACGTGACAACTTGGGGCTTAATCGCACGGGTGAGCATGAATTGAAACCCTAGTGACTAGGAAAACTCGATAAGTGTTGATCCTATGGATATCGTGTTTAATTATGTGATTAGTAGGCTGCCCATAGTTGCCCTTATAGCCCTAAATGTGATTCCGATGATTACATGTTGACAAGTAGACCTTTCTTGCACCCGGTCCCACGTAGATATCGTTGCATGTTGTAGAATCTTATTATTTGATTACGTGAACCCCGAAATGAGTTATATGACTTGATTTACATGTGTTACATGGCTGCCCGTTTAATATTCATATAACTCCATGTGCTTTACAAGTGAAATTACATGTCAAAGCATGCCTCGTGTGTTTACTTGTCAATGTGCGATCTTATAACTGCTCGGAGGCAACCTACTTTGTTGTCCTCCTAATGTGATATATTAAAGGTTATAAATGTGCATTGCATATAAGGTTGCAACCTTTCATTTTGGCATGGTAGCGTTCACGCACATCGGGCGGCATCGGGCGGCATCGGGCTTGCCGGTGCAACCGTGACTACTATGGTCCAATTCCCTCTCTCGCTTGGGGGCTAGACTTCCTCGGAGAGTTAGGTCGTAGGATTTCAGGGTACATCCGGAGTACACCCATTTGGCGTGATAAGTGAATGATTGAAGCCGGCTGCAACAACTGTTATCAGAAATGATCTTGAGAGCAAATGCTCACCGATCGATCTTGAGAGCGAAAGCTCACCGTATCCTTTTCACTATGTGTTTAACTACTCTCGCTTGGTTCCTAGAGGACCTCGGGGAGGAAAGACGGGTAAATGTGTTCATTTATATTTATGTTATGTTATGTTATGTATTTACTCACTCTATATGACATGTTTCCAAAAGAGTTTTCATAAGATTAACCATAAAAGAGTTTTTAAAACGTTATCTCTCGTTCCCCCTCCCTGAGTTCATAAGGACTCACCCTCTTTTTGTCACAGGTGAAGCAGATTTGGAATAGGTACCCTAGGAGAATGTGCTTGTTGATGATCCCTTGGAGTGACTACGTGCTTTTGTGCTTTGTCTGAAAGTAGTTGCTATTTGGATGTTGTGTTTGATTGCAACTGTTCATTTTGTTGATGTAAATGACCCCATTGTAATTTGGGTCTAATTTTTGGCTTGTACTTATTATAACCGAACGAACTCTTTATTGGTTGTTTGCTTTCATTATCTTGGTTAGTAGTTATCGTAGGCGTTTAAACCACTTGGTGAAGAATCAAACAAGTTAACTCTATCTAATTTTACTTAGGTACTCTAAGCTAAAGGATAATAGGTACTTGTATAATAGGAATTGGCAAATAAATAGGACATAGTTATCATGCTAGGCTTGTCAATCAAACGAGACTATCGAGATAAATTAGTAGGCATATCTATTGATAAAAAAATATAAAATTTTAGTTGGAATTGAATCAATGATTAATGGTTTTGAGGTCTTTTAGAAAATAGGTCAAACCAAAGGTCTTAAATACAGTCGTTATGTTGTCGGTTTTCCGAAAAAACTTTTGGAGTTCTAAATCAACGTTAAGTATTAATCGTAAGAAATGACCAAGTCATACAAATAGCGTAAAAGAATTAGGTCATACTCTAGTCCAGCCTCCTTAGGTTGGGTTGGGGCGTTACACTAATGTCCTGCGAGTTAGGTTGTCATCTTTTTAACAGCTCACGACATACGATCCGGGATGAAAAAACAGAGCAAAACAAGAAAAGTAGCTCGAATCTGATGAAAACGTTTGATTTTGGGCTCCGAAAATAGGCGCAGTTGAGCAGGCTTGCAGTCCCCGTCCTAGAGCTCTCGGAGAGCTTTCCAACGGTATGTTGCGCGTCGCGTAACTCCTTACGGATTAAAAGTTATGGGCACCGGAGCAACAGAGACATCGTTACAAGCCCTACGCCCTCAGTTTGTGGGCCCATCCTCTACGTGAAACGAAGTTGTCTTGCCCAAGGTGCCATGGGATTCGGTAATAAAAATGTGGTGGATAAAGTATCTTGGCAACCCTAATTGGGGCAAAAAAAATTGAAAAGGGGGGGTACAACACGAGGACATCCCAGGGGATTACCCATCCTAGTACTACTCTTGCCCAAGCACGCTTAACTTCGGAGTTCTGATAGGATCCAGTGCATTAGTGCTGGTATGATTGCACCCGTCATGTTGAGGGCACAATTCATTTATGTGTTGACGGTTCACAGTCCCAACCCAGAGAGATGGCCCATTCAAAAGGCCCAAAGGGCTTAACGAAAACCCATCCACTTCAACAACGCAGCATCCTCGGAAGACGTGGTATCGACGCGTTGTATGGCCCTCTAATGTCCCGCGAGTTAGGTTGTCATCCTTTTAACAGCTCACGACATACGATCCAGGACGGAAAAATAAACCAAAAGAAGAAAAGTAGCCCAAAACTGATGAAAACTTTTGATTTTGGGCTCCAAAAATGGACACAGCCGAGCAGGCATGCTGTCCACGTCGTAGAGCTCTTGGAGTGCTTTCAAACGGTATGCTGTGCACCGCCTAACTCCTTACAGATCAAAAGTTATGGGCACCGGAGTGACGAAGGCCTGGTCATACGCTTGCGCGCCCAGCCTCTACGTGAAGTGAAGTTGTCTTGCCCAAGGTACCGTGGGATTCGGTAATAGAAATGTGGTCGATAAAGAATCTTGGCAACCCTAACCGGGGCAAAAAAAATTGAAAAGGGGGGTGCAACACGAGGACTTCCCAGGCGGTCACCCATCTTATTACTACTCTCGCCTAATCACGCTTAACTTCGGAGTTCTGATGGGATCCGGTGCATTAGTGCTGGTATGATCACACCCGTCATGTTGAGGGCACAACTCCTCTATGTGTTGATGGTTCACAGTCCCAGCCTAAAGAGATGGCCTATTTGAAAGGCCCAATGGGCTTAACGACAACCCATATGCTTCAACATTGCAGCATCCTCGCAAGACGTGATATCGACGTGTTGTAGGGCCCTCTAATGTCCCGCGAGTTAGGTTGTCGTCCTTTTAACAGCTCACGACGTATGATCCGTTACGGAAAAATAGAGCAAAAGAAGAAAAGTGGCCCGAAACTGATGCAAACGTTCGATTTTGGACTCCAAAAATGGGCGCAGCCTGGCAGGCTTGCCGCCCTCTAGTAGAGCTCTCGGAGAGCTTTCGAACGGTATGTTGTGCGCCGCGTAACTCCTTACGGATCAAAAGTTATGGGCACTGGAAAGACGGAGACCTGGTCACAAACCCTACGCCCTCGGTTTGCGGGCCCAACCTTTACGTGAAGCGAAGTTGTCTTGCCCAAGGTGCCGTGGGATTCGGTAATAGAAATGTGGTGGGTAAAGTATTTTGGAAACCCTAACCGGGGCAAAAAAAATTGAAAATTTGGGTGCAACACGAAGTCCTCCCAGGGGGTCACCCATCCTTGTACTACTCTCGCCCAAGCACGCTTAACTTCAGAGTTCTACCGGGATCCAGTGCATTAGTGCTGGTATGATCGCACCCGTCATGTTGTGGGCACAAATCCTTTAGGTGTTCACGGTTCACGATCCCAGCCCAGAGAGATGGCCCATTCAAAAGGCCCAATGGGCTTAACGACAACCCATCCACTTCAACAACGCAGCATCCTCGTAAGACGTGATATCCACGCATGGTTGGACCTTGTAATAACCCGCGCGTTCGGTTGTCGTCCTTTTAACAACTCACGACGAACGATCCGAGACGAAAAAACAGAGCAAAAGAAAAAAAGTATAGCGAAATTGATGACAACGTTCGATTTTGGGCTCTGAAAATATGCACAACCGAGCAGGCTTGCTGCCTCTATTGTAGAGCTCACGTAGAGCTTTCCAACGGTATGCTGTGTGTCGCGTAACTCCTCACGGATTAAAAGTTATGGGCACCGGAACGACAGAGACCTGGTCACAAGCCCCACGCCCTCAGTTTGCTGGCCCAGCCTCTACGTGAAGCGAAGTTGTCTTGCCCAAGGTACCGTGGGATTCGGTAATAGAAATGTGGTGGATAAAGTATCCGGGCAACCCTAACTGGGGCAAAAAGAATTGAAAAGGAAGGGTGAAACACAAGGACTTCCCAGGGGGTCACCCATCCTAGTACTACTCTCTCCCAAGCACACTTAACTTCGGAGTTCTGATGGGATCTGGTGCATTAGTGCTGGTATGATCGCACCTGTCATGTTGTGGGCACAAATCCTTTATGTGTTGACCGTTCACAGTCCCAGCCCAAAGAGATGGCCCATTCAAAAGGCCCAAAGGGCTTTACGACAACCCATCCACTTCAACAACGCAGAATCCTCGCAAGACGTGATATCGACGCATTGTAGGGTCCTCTAATGTCCCGCGAGTTAGGTTGTCATCCTTTTAACAGCTCACGACATATGATCCGGGACGAAAAAATAGATCAAAAGAAGAAAAGTGGCTGAAAACTGATGAAAAAGTTTAATTTTGAGCTCCAAAAATGGGCACAGCCTAGAAGGCTTGTTGCCCCCTTCGTAGAGCTATCGGAGAGCTTTCCAACGGTATGCTGTGCGCCGCGTAACTCCTTTCGGATCAAAAGTTATGGGCACCGGAGCGACGGAGACCTAGTCACAAGCCCTACACCCTCGGTTTGCGGGCCCAACTTCTACGTGAAGCGAAGTTGTCTTGCCCAAGGTACCGTGGGATTCAGTAATAGAAATGTGGTGGATAAAGTATCTTGGCAACCCTAACCGAGGCAAAAAAAATTGAAAAGCGGGGTGCAACACGAGGACTTCCCAAGGGCTCACCTATCCTAGTACTACTCTCGCCCAAGCACGCTTAACTTCGGAGTTCTGATGGGATCCGCTGCATTAGTGCTGGTATGATTGCACCCATCATGTTGAGGGCACAATTCCTTTATGTGTTGATGGTTCATAGTCCCAGCCCAGAGAGATGGCCCATTCAAAAGGCCTAATGGGCTTAACGATAACCCATCCGCTTCAACAACGCAGCATCCTTGCAAGACGTGATATCAACGCATTGTAGGACCCTCTAATGTTTCGAGAGTTAGGTTTTTGTCCTTTTAACAGCTCACGATGTACGATCCGGGACCGAAAAACAGAACAAAAGAAGAAAAGTGGCCCGAAACTGATAAAAACGTTCAATTTTGGGATCCAAAATGGGCGCAGCCGAGCAGGCTTGCTACCCCCATCATAGAGCTCTCGGAAAGCTTTCCAACGGTATGCTGTGTGCCGCGTAGCTCCTTACGATCAAAAGTTATGGGCACTGGAGTGACGGAGACCTAGTCCCAAGCCCCACGCCCTCGGTCTACGGGCCCAGCCTCTACGTGAAGCGAAGTCATTTTGCCTAAGGTGCGTGGGATTCGGTAATAGAAATGTGGTGGATAAAGTATCTTGGCAACCCTAACCGGGGCAAAAAAAATTGAAAA
Organism: Ehretia macrophylla; assembly: GCA_037974665.1. Classification (NCBI taxonomy): domain Eukaryota; kingdom Viridiplantae; phylum Streptophyta; class Magnoliopsida; order Boraginales; family Ehretiaceae; genus Ehretia; species Ehretia macrophylla. Next base: position 14,749,158 of record CM075764.1, on the reverse strand, counting down.
TGAGGGTGCAACACAAGGACTTCCTAGGGGGTCACCGATCCTAGTACTACTCTCGCCCAAGCACGCTTAACTTCGGAGTTCTGATGGGATCCAGTGCATTAGTGCTGGTATGATCGCACCCGTCATATGGAGGGCATGTCACGCCCCAACCCAGCCTATAAAGGTTAGACTAGGGTATGATCTAAACATTCCAGTCTATCTCATGCTTAACTGTTCATGGAAATTTAATACTTAAAGTTTTAGCCTAAACTCCAAAAATTTTCCAGAAAACCGGCAACATAACGGTTGTAATTGGGCTATTTGGTTTGACCTAAAGCTCTAAATGCCTCAAATTTTCCAATCTCAATTTCATTTCCAACTAAGATTACTATTTACCATCAATTGAAATGCCTACTGGTTATCTCGAAGTCTTGTTTGATTAATAACCTAGTATGATACTATGTCTCATCTGTTTGTTAACCCTCGTTACAAAAGTACCTGTTGATCTTAGCTTAATAGTGAGTACCTGCTTAAGATTGGATAGGTTCATTTTACTTAGTCCTTACCTGATACTTCATAATCCTATGATAGATACTAGCCAATGACAATAGCAGAACGATCATAGTAGTGTCTGTCTAGTTATTATCAGTACAAACCAAAATTAGACCCCAAATTACAACGGGGGTCTTTTACATTACAAACATTAAGCAACATGAAAAAGAAATAGTCTTCAAGTAGCATAGTGTTCACAAATGTCCATAATCAAGCAGAGCACATAGGACTGGCAATCATTCCAAGGAATCATCATTGGGCACATCGTCTTCGGGTACCTGTTCTTGATCTTCTTCACTTGAGATGATAAAAGAGGGTGAGTCCTTATGAACTCAGCAAGGGTGAATGAGAAATAGGTTTTGAAACTCATTTTCCGGTTCAACTTACGAAAACCCTTTTTGCAAGCATGAATGTATCACAATTAAGTACAGAACAATAATATAAAAGTAAAGGAATACAATTACCCGTCTTTCCTCCCAGAGGTCCTCTAGGAACCAAGCGAGAGTACTTATACACATAGTGAAAAGGATACGGTGAGCTTTTGCTCTCAGTTCATTTCCAGTATCAGTTGTTGCAGCCGACTTCAAATCATCCCCTTATCACGCCAAATGGGTGTACTCCGGATGTACCCCAAAATCCTACAACCAACTCTCCGAGGAAGTCTAGCCCCCAAGCGAGAGAGGGAATTGGACAATGGTAGTCACGGTTGCACCGGCAAGCCCGATGCCACCCGGTGTGCGTGAACGCCACCACGCTAGAATGAAAGGACGACCTTATATGCAATGCACATTTATGACATTTAATATATCACATTAGGAGGACAACAAAGTAGGTTGCCTCCGGACAGTCATAAGATTGCACATTGACAAGTAAACAAGCGAGGCACGATAAGACAAGTAATTTCACTTGAAAAGCATATGGAGTTATAAGAACATTAAACGGGCAGCCATGTAACGCACGTAAATCAAGTCATATAACTCATTTCAATGTTCACGTAATCAAATAATAAGATTATTCAACCTGCAACGACAATCTACGTGGGTTCGGGTGCAAGAAAACCTACTTGTCAACATGTAATGATCAAGATCGCATTTAGGGCTACAATGGCAACTACGGGCAGCCTACTAAACGTATAATTAAGCACGATATTCATAGGATCAACACTTAGTGAATTTACCTAGTCACTAGGGTTTCCATTTCGTGCTTACCCGTGCGATTAAGACCCAAGTCAACTCAAAATCAATCTCAAGCCATGCATCGATTAGTTCAATCATCCTCAAGTATTCAAAACAGTCCACACAACATCCCAATACCACAATCCCAAGCATTTAATTCAACAAGAGAAGTTACAACAATTTTTCTAAGCACATCACTAAGTGAAACCCTTACTGCAATGGGCTGTATTCTCACAATCATTACGACAACCAAACAATCTCCAATTCCAGTGAATAAGATGTAAAATTAAATCTTAAGAAGTGAACTAAATTCAGAAACAAACCTCCCATCATTTGGAGTTCGGGTTCAATAGTTATAGCCAAAACAGTGAGATTGCACAAAACTGTCCAGATTTGCACACATTTCAATACTTTTCGTTTTTGAGGTCCTTAGAGTCAGATTTAGCCTTAGTCCATTTCTGACAAAAATGTCCAGAACTGAAAAATATAGCAGCAATCAAATTTCATGCATTTTGGATATCATTTACTAAGTCAAAACTGGTTCATTCCACAAAGTCAGTGAATCTGCCAAAACCTGCTTCAATTTTCCTGATTTTCCAGATTTGGACACATTTTAATGATTTGCCATTTTGAGGACCTTAGATTCAAAATTAGCTTTGGCCTATTTTTGGGAAAAATGTTTAGAACTAGAAAAACTAGTTACCTACCAATTTTCACGCATTTTCAACATCATTGGGATAGCCAAAATCATCTCGCACCAACAAGACAGAAAGCTGTCACAAACCCGATTTCATCTATCATCACCTTCTAGCACAAAATCTTGCCATGCATGGTTATAAAAGCTTATAAACACACATATATCTCAAGTACAGAAGCAATGACAAACATTTAAGAGCATGCATGTGGTTGACTCTTTTCCTTGCTTAGCCGAGACACCACTCGATTTCTCTCTAGTTTCCTAGCTTAGTAACCAAGTTCTTAGTAGGTGCATGTGGTTAGAACAAGAAGAAAATAAATTGAAGCTAGGAAACTCACCTAAACCGAAATGGAAGTTCAATAAGCTTGCATGTGAGCTTTCTTGCAACTTAGCTTGCTTAGTCGAGCTTCTTAGCTTCTAGCTTGCCTTGATGAACCATGGAATGATGAAGATGAGCTATGGAGTATATGAACTCAGCCAAGGCCGAGAGAGAGAGAGAGAAGAATGAGAGGGAGAGAGAGAAATGTGAGGAAATGAGAGAAATGAAGAAAAAATGAAGGCTTTTGCAAATGTTGATGCATATGTCGGCCTTGAGCTTTGCAATTCAGATTTTTGTGTCTTCAAGAAGCATTTTGAAATTCCTAGCATGGGCAAGGAGCTTATGTCGAGATTGGTGGAGCTTTGGGGAGGGTTTTGAGCTAGTTTTTTATGCATTTGTGTCATAGAATTGTCATAGATTGTCTAGGAATTAAATTGAATTAAGCAAAGCAATCACAAAGCCCAACAAGTGGTCGGCCAAGGCATGTAGAAATCTGATTTTTTTTGTCATCTTTTGGGCATTAATTAATTGTGTGTTGAAAGTGCAAAAGAATAAGGAATAAAGAATAAGGAATGTCTAGCTTTTTGTGAGATTTTGTCTTCTAGTGAGTTGAATTAGTAATTTAATATTAGTTAGTGGGATTTGTAGGATTAATTATTGATCTAGTGCTTCATATAAGATGCTTTATTGATTAGCGTGAGGGTATGCTTTCCTAGGTCAAGGGCACGGACGATGAGGTAGGGCACGCACTACAAGACAAATGCACGTTTTTCAAGTAAATGCACGTAACCCTAAATGAATACACGTAATCCAATGCAAGGCACCCAAAACGAAACACAATTCTTAACATTAGGTCAAGGTACACAAATCTAGGTTAGGGCACACGAAACGAGGTATCGCACGTAAATCGAGGTCAGGTCTCACATCCTCCCCTCCTTAAAAGAATTTCATCCTGAAATTCAATATTACCTTCGAAATAAAGCTGGATACTGTTGCACCATCTGGTCTCGCCTTTCCCACGTTGCTTCTTCAACTCCATGGTAATCCCACAACACTTTCACCATCGGTATAGTTTTGCTGTGCAACTCCCGATCTTGCCGGTCTAGGATCCGAATGGGTTTCTCCTCATAAGACAAGTTCTCACAAAACTGCAACGGCTCTGGCTCCAAGATATGCGATGAATCAAGGTGATACTTTCGCAGCATCGAAACATGAAAGACTTCGTGAATATTGGAGAGGTTTTAGGGTAGTGCCAGGCGATACGCCAGTTTGCCAACCTTCTCGATTATCTCAAATGGTCCTACAAATCTCGGGCTCAACTTTCCACCCTTGCCGTGTTTAATCAGTCCCCTCCGAGGTGATATCTTCAAGAACACCTCATTGCCGACCTCAAACTCTACGCTCCGTCTCCGTCGGTCTGCATAACTCTTCTGCCTGCTTTGGGCGGTAAGCATCCATTTTCAGATGAGGTGGATATTATCAACAGTCTTCATAAGTTCAGGTAAAAGGGTCGGGTCAAAAGTCTTCGTCTCACCTACTTCATCCCAGTAAATTAGGGATCGACACTTACGTCCATACAACGCCTCAAATGGGGCCATCCCGATAATGGCCTGATAACTATTATTATAAGCGAACTTCGCTAGAGAGATATTTCTCCCAACGTTTCCCGAAGTCTAAAACACACGCCCTCAGCATATCCTCCAGAATCTGAATAGTTCTCTCAGATTGTCCATCGGTCTTAGGGTGATAAGTTGTGCTGAAACTCAACTTCGTTCCCAAAGCTTCTTGCAATCTCTTCCAAAATCGGGAAGTAAAACGAGGATCCCTATCTGATACAATACTCATAGGCATCCCGTGCAATCTTACAATCTCCGCCACATACATATCTCTCAATTTCTCAGGGCTATCCTCCTTCTTCATTGATAAGAAGTGCGCTGACTTAGTCAATCTATCCACTATGACCCAAATGGCGTCATGACCCTTTTGTGACCTGGGCAAGTCCATAATGAAGTCCATAGTTATATGTTCCCATTTCCATTGAGGAATCTCCAACGGCTGAAGCAAACCTACGGGTTGTTGATGTTCCGCTTTGACTCTCTGGCAAGTCAAACACCGTGCCACAAACTCCGCAATTTCTCTCTTCATGTTATTCCACCAATAGTGTTGTTTCAAATCCCGGTACATCTTTGTTCCACCGAGGTGAATAGTGTATCTTGAATTATGGGCTTCTTCAAGAATTTTCTTTTTCAGCTCTGGTTCATTAGGAACACAAATCCGATTCCTAAACCTCCAAATACCATCATCATGAAACTTGAAATCTGTGTTGCTTTCTTTAATCTTCTGAAATTGTTGGTCCTTCTGTTGAGCCTCTCGTAATTCAGACAACAAGGTCGATTGAACCTGTGTAGTGGCAAAAAGTAATCCTTTTCGAGTCAATTGTGGTTTCCACAAAAATGCTTCCTCCAACAACTCCTGCACCATGAATTCCAGTTTTGCCATGCTCGCTTTCCTACTTAAGGCATCTGCAACTGCATTTGCTTTACCAGGCATATAATTGATTGTCCAGTTATAATTGTCCAAAAGCTCCATCCACCGCCTTTGCCTCATATTCAACTCCTTTTGAGAGAACAAGTATTTCTAGCTCTTGTGATCAGTAAATACCTCAAACTTGTTACCCCACAGATAATGCCTCCATTTCTTGAGTGCAAACACAATAGCCGCTAATTCCATATCATGCTTCGGGTAGTTCAATTCATACGGCTTCGGTTTCCTAGAAGCATACGCAATCACTCTACCATTTTGCATCAACACACAACCTAATCCTTCCTTCGAAGCATCGCTATAGATTACAAAACCTTGACTCCCTTGGTAATGCAAGAATAGGTACGGTAGTCAATTTTTTCTTCAACACTTGGAAGCTGTTCTCACACTTATCATCCCACATGAACTTTGTTTTCTTTTGAGTGAGCTTTGTAAGCGGTCTTGCAATCTTAGAGAAATCCTTCACGAACCTCTGATAATAGCCAGCTAGACCCAGAAAACTCCGAACCTCCGTAATATTTTTTGGCTTTTTCCAAGACATCACCGCTTCTATCTTTGCTGGATCCACTGCTATTCCCTCTTGAGATATGATATGCCCCAAAAATGCAATCTGCTGCAACCAAAATTCGCACTTGCTAAACTTTGCATACAATTGATGCTCTCGAAGTTTCTGCAGTACCAACCACAGATGTTGTTCATGCTCCGCCTCAGATTTTGAGTATACCAAAATATCATGAATGAAGATCACCACAAATTGGTCCAAGTAGGATTGAAACACCCTGTGCATCAAGTCCATGAAAGCTGCAGGGGCATTAGTTAGTCCAAATGGCATAACCACGTATTCATAATGCCCATATCTCGTCTTGAAAGCCGTTTTAGACACATCCTCCTTTTTGATCCGCAACTGGTAGTACCCTTGCCTTAAGTCGAGTTTCGAATACACTTTGGCTCCTTGAAGTTGATCAAATAGCTCGTCAATCAAGGGAAGTGGGTATTTATTCTTGACAGTCACTTGGTTCAGTCCTCGGTAATTGATGCATAGCCTCAACGTTCCGTCTTTCTTCTTTACAAATAGGATTGGCGCACCCCACGGAGAAGAACTTGGTTGAACAAACCCTTTCTTCAACAATCCTTGCAATTGGTCCTTCAAGTCTTGTAGCTCGGCTGGTGCCATACGATAAGGCGCTTTAGATATCGACTGGGTGCCACATGTAACACCGGAGCCCGGAATGTGAAATTTTCTTGTTTATTATTCTGAAAATTTTATTTTCTTAAGTTCTTTGAAATCAAATTGTTGCTTCTTTATTCTCGCAAGGTGCATTGCATTTCAAGAGCGATAGTTAGAGGGTGTCTTCTAGTCCTCAGCAAATAGTGAAACTAGTATTTTGGTGCCTTAAATTTAATATTGTACTTGTTGTTAACTAGAATTAATTTGGTGTTGGGTATTTTAGCTTTAAAATGCATAAAATAGGCCAATTTGACCAATTTTTAAGTTAGTTGACCAAGCTTGACCATTTGACCAAAGGCTTGTCATCTTATTTAGCTTATAACATTGCAAAATAAAAAAAAACAAAGCTGAAAAAACAGACCAAGAGCTGGCCGAAACTCCAAGGGAAAAAAAAGATTTTCAACTACCAAACTTCAAATTTTCACGTGAGCTTGCACGGGGTTGTTACCGGGGCATCCAACGTGGTTTTCCTAGCAACTAGGAGTGTCTAAGGTGAGGGAAGCACGTTATTTGCGCATTTGAATATCATGTATATCAACTTTATGATTTTTGGATTTTGTCCGTAGTTTGTTGTTTTAATCATTTTAATGCTTAAAGAATGTTCTTTGTCAATTGTAGAACATGTATTTATAGCTTTTTTGCATTTTCTACTGTTAAATATAACTATTGTAATTTAAAATGTCAATTGAATAGTAAAATATGAATAGTAAAACCTCGATTCATAGAAGTTGCTCCGTTATGCATTCTGTTGATGTGAAAAAATGCTAGATATGCTAGAATGCCTAAATGCATGATTTGTTTGGTTTGTGTAATGGAAAAATGTGAAAAAATGCCTTAGTGAAAGTTGGAGACGTTTAGGTCGAGTTTAACATTTCCTCGTTTTGCATGATGGCATTGTCTCGGGAGGCCATGGAAGCACTTTTGGTGTGGTTATGGCGTTGGTTGAGTGTTTGGTTAGGGTAGTTGTAGTTCAAATGAGCAAAGGGAAAAATCGGGGCTTTGCGTAAATTCTAGGGTAAAGTAGGGTTTCGGGGCTTTAGACATCCCTTATGGTGACCTAGGAGGATTGGTGAAGTCGGTTTCCAAAACTCGTGGCTCGTTTGAAAGTAGTAGTGTTTTGAAAGTTGGGGTCGCTTTGTGTTTTTGTTGGTTTTCATAGAATTTTGCTTGTAGAATGCTTGTTAATACTTATTATGCTTGTTAGAGTTGATTTTGATTGGAATGTTTATCAACTGTTACTATTGCGTGCGAGGGTAACCTACTTTGTTATTCTCCCAAGTGTGGCTTTATTGATTGATTGCTCGATTGTTGCATTGTATATTGTATTGCATTCATAGAGTCAGGGGCGGTGTTTTGGACTTCTCTGGGTAGCCTCGGGTTGCCAGTGTTGGTTGCTCTAGCTCCGTGTCCTATTCCCTTTCTCCCTTGGGTTGCCTCCCAGGGAGATTTGGGTCGTACAATTGATGGATACGTCCAGGTTATTCCAAACTGAAGTTATAAGGTGGTTTGGGCCGGCGCGTCGTCATCGAATTCGTGGTTGAAAGTTGTTCGTGGAAAGTGAATCGTATCCTTTGAATGAGTGTTTATAGTTTTAATGCTTGTCTTGTTTATTGTTGGCTTTGTTTTTATCTCTATATGATAATTGAATGAATTGCTTGACTATTTGCATTGCATTCTCCTCTCATCTCCGTCCTTGAGACCAATAACCCTCGCTGAGCAATAGTTTTTGCTCATTCCTTTCTATACTATATTTTACAGGAGTAGTTGAAGCGGACCCTATTGAGGTAATTGAGGAGGAAGAGCAAGTGGAGGTGTTTCCTTGATAGCACTTCTTTGCTTAGCTGGTGGTTGGTTGCCAGACTATTGTGCGGGCCATGCTTGATGTGTTTAATGCTTGGTTGACGCTTCATTTTGAGGCTTGTCGCCTTGTATGTAGTTTTATTTTGAGGCCTTTATGGTCTTATGTTGTAAAAGTTGAAAGAATGTGAAGTTGTAAAGATAAACTCTTATGACTAGTAAAGAATTGCATACTAATGGTTTAACTGTTTAGTGGCACGAATACTTGTGTAGTATGCATGGCATTTTGGATTGCAAAGTTGGTTAATAAGAAGATGTATGTTTTAAAAGAAAGTTGGCTTGTTTCAAATGTTTATTATGGAATTCGCAAGTATTATATTGAATGTAGGGTTTTCGGATCATCCACGGTACAAAGGAGACTCCGTCCGTGTGTCGGGTCCGGGCTTGGCCTTTTGCGGGGTCGGGTCGGGGCGTGACATCTTTATGTGGTATCAGAGCATGATAGAATTGCATGAGCCGGGATATGTTTCTCGGTCTGTGGGGTAAAGGTCTAAAATGCTAAAGTGTTATTGTAAGATTGTTAAGTGAAAAATGTTATAGTATGACTATGTGAACTTGAGTGCTTATGTGTTCAAGTGAAATAGTTGGCATGTCAATCTTGTCTTATGTGAATTGTGTGATAGGATATTTGATTGTTATTGACTTGAGTGTTATCTAATCTTATGTGCTATATTTCTGTCTATAAACTGCTTTTAAATGTTGCCAGCTATTGTGAGTTGTTACTATGCCACCACGTTGCGGTACTCAAGGTCAAGGAGCAGATGAAGAGGCAGCAGAACAGGGTCAACAACCGTTGCCTGAACAGTTTATGGCTACTATGACCACTGCAGTTGACCAGATTACATAGGTACTGCATGAGCAGAGGCAGGACAGGAATAATAATCCCCAGGGAAATCAAGCTAATCCTGGTGGACAGGGGCCTAGGGCTGAGAATAATCAGCTGGACAAATTCCTAAGGCACGAGCCGGGTAAGTTCTTTGGAAAGCCGGATGATGAGGCAGCCGAGAGATGGATTAACCATGTTGAGAAAATTTTTGCTGCTTTGAGGTACATTGATGAGGCAAGAATGGATTGTGCGGCATTCCTATTTGAGGGTGACGCAGAATAGTGGTAGAACACTGTTAGGTTGAGGTGGGACTGTGAGGATGTTCCGCATTTGTGAGATGATTTCGTGAGTGAGTTTCAGGATAAGTATATTCCCGAGATGGCTAGGGAAAGGCGGGAGGATGAATTTGTGGCCCTGAAACAGGGAAACATGACTGTTGCACAGTATGAGGCTAGGTTTGTCAGTCTATCTAGGTATATGCCTGAGATGGTACGGCCAGCTAGGAGGATGATTCATAGGTTTGTTCGTGGGCTGAGAATGGATATACAGCTACATTTGACTAGACAGACTTACACTACTTTTCCCAAGACATTCCAAGCAGCCTCGAAGTTTGAGAAACGGAAGGCAGAGACGATAGCTGAGAGTAGCCAGCCGAGTAAGAAACAGTACTTGGGCCAGAGCAGCCAGAGTCAGCCGAGGCAGTATCAGACTGTTGTTCAGGCTCCTCAGCAACGTCTGTATCAGCCACAGTATCAGATTCAGGGGAGGCCAGCTGTGACTAGACCTCAGCAGGGAGGTACAGTTCCTACCACTGCCAGAGCCCCCACATCTACGGGAAACACTGTTGTAAGACAAAATCAGCAGTGTAACTTTTGTAATCGATCGGGGCATGTTGAGGCTAATTACTGGAGGAAGAGTGGTAAATGCATCGGTTGTGGATGTGATGAGCATAGGGTGAAAGATTGCCCTAAGTATAAGAATGTTCAGGGCCGTACTGGAGGTCAAGGTGTGCAGAATAGGGCTATAGGTGTAATACCCGAGCCCGGAATGTGAAAATTTCTTGTTTATTATTTTGGAAATTATATTTCCTTAAATTCTTTTAGAATTAATTGTTACTTTCTTACTGTCGCAACGTGCATTGCATTTACGGAGCGATAGCTAGAGAACGATTTTTAGTCCTCAAAAAATAGTGAAACTAGTATTTAGATGACTTAAATTTTATATTTTAATTGTTGCTAGCTATAATTAATCTTTCCTTAGTTAAAATGGCTTTAAAATGCACAAAATAAGGCCATTTGACCAAGTTTTAAGTTGTTTGACCTAGGACTTTGACCATTTGACCAACTTAACACCTTAATAAGCTAAAACAAAGCAAAATAAAAAAAATAGCAGCTGAACAGCAGCAAGCAGGCCGTGAGCTTCAAGAGAGAAAAAAAAAACCTTTCAACTTCCAATCATTCAATCTTCACGGGAGCTCGTGCGGTGTGGTTTCTGAGGCAACCAGCGTTGTTTTCCTAGTGACTAGGAGTACCTAAGGTGATGGAAGCATGTTATTTGCGCATTTAAATGTCAAGTATATCAACTTTGTGATTTTTAGATTTTATCCGTAGATTGTTGTTTAAAGCGTTTTGATGCTTCTAGAATGTTCCTTGGCAATTGTAGAGGGTGTATTTATAGCTTTTTAACATTTTCTGCGGTTAAATGTTGAGATTGCAATTTAAATTAGATGTTGAATAGTGTTTTATGAATAGTAAACCCTTGAAACGATGAAGTTGCTCCGTTATGCTGTCCGTTGATTTAGAATTGTGCTAGGTGTGCTAGAATGCCTAAATGCATGGTTTGTTTGGGTTGCGTAATGGAAAAAATAGGAATTAAGCTTTGGTGAAAGTCAGGGTCGTTTAGGTCGACTTTAGCATTTTCTCATTTTGCGTGTTGGCATTATTTCGGGAGGCCATGGAAGCACTTTTGGTGCGATTATGGCGTTGGTTGGGTGTTTGGTTGATATAGTTGTAGTTCAAACGAGCAAAGGAGAAAATCAGGACTTTGCGTGAATTCTAGGGTTAAGTAGGGTTTTGGGGTCTTTAGACGTGCCTTATAGTGACCTAGGAGGATTGGCGAAGTCGGTTTCCAGAACTCGTGGCTCGTTTGGAAATGGCAGTGTTTTGATAGTTGGGGCCAATTTGTGATTTTGCTTGTTTTATTGATTCTATGCCTATGGAATACTTAGGGTGCTTGATATACTTGTTTGAGTTGATTTTGATTGAAATGCATATCAATTGTTGCTATTGCGTGCGAGAGTAACCTACTTTGTTATTCTCCCACGTGTGGCTTAAGTGCTTGTTTATCGCCTTGTATCGAGTCTTGCATTGAATAGTGTCTCGCGCGTGAGTGATGGGCCTCTCTGGGTAGCCTCGGGTTGCCAGTGTTGGTTGCTCTAGCTCTGTTGCTATTCCCTTTTCTCACTTGGGTTACCTCCCAGGGAGATTTGGGTCGTAGATTGATGGATACTTCCGGGGTATTCCAAACTAGTGTTATAAGGTGGTTTGGGCCGGCGCGTCGTCATCAAATTCGTGATTGAAAGTTGCTCGTGAAAAGAGTATCGTATCCTTTGAATGAGTGTTTACAGCTTTAAATACTTGCCTTGCTTATTTCATGGCTTTATTGGTATCTCTATATGATACTTGTATGTATTGCTTGACTAATTTCATTGCATACTCATCTCATCTCCGTCCTTGAGACCAATTGCCCTCGCAGAGCAATAGTTTTTTCTCATTCCTCTCTATACTATATTTTTTTACAGGAGTAGTTGAAGCAGACCCTCTTGAGGTAATTGAGGAGGAGGAACAGGTGGAGGTGTTCCCGTGATAGCACTTCTTTGCTTTGCTGGTTGTTGGTCACCAGATTTTGTGCGAGTCTTGCTTGATATGTACATTGCTTGGATGACGCTTTATTTTGAGGCTTGTAGCCTTGTATGTATTTTCTAGTTTAAGGCCTCTACGGTCTTATGTTGTATAATTTGAAAGAATATAAAGTTGTAAACTTATACTCTTGTGACTAGTAAGGAAATGCATGCTAGTGGAATTGATTAGTGGCATAAATAATTGTGTAGTATGCATATCATTTTTGGGTTGCAAAGTTGTTAATGAAGAAATGTATGTTTCAAAGAAAGTTGGCTTATTTTAATTGTTTTATGGCTTTCGCAAGTATTATGTTGATTTTAGGGTTTTCGGATCGTCCGCGGTACAGAGGAGACTCCGTCCGTGTGTCGGGTTCGGGCTTGGCCTTTTGCGGGGTCGGGTCGGGGCGTGACATCTTTAGGTGGTATCAGAGAATGATAGTCTTGCATGAGCCGGGATATGTTTCTCGGTCTGTGGGGTAAAGGTCCAAAATGCTAGAATGTTATTGTATGATTGTTAAGTGGAAAGAAAGTGTTATAGCATGACTTTGTGAACTTGGAGTGCTTATGTGTTTGCTTTTAAATGTTGCCAGCTATTGTGAATTGCTACTATGCCGCCACGTCGTGGTACTCAAGGTATAGGGTCAGATGAAGAGGCAGCAGAACAGGGTCAGCAACCGTTGCCTGAGCAGTTTATGGCTACTATGACTATAGCGGTTGACCGTATTACACAGGTGCTGCATGAGCAGAGACAGGACAGGAATAATAATCCCCAGGGAAATCAAGGTAATCCTGGTGGACAGGGGTATAGAGTTGAGAATAATCAGTTAGAGAAATTTTTGAGGCATGAGCCGGGAAAGTTTTTCGGAGAGCCGGATGATGAGGCAGCTGAGAGATGGATTAATCGTGTTGAGAAAATTTTCACCGCTTTGAGGTACATTGATGAGGCGATAATAGATTATGCATCATTCCTGTTTGAGGGCGATGCAGAGCAGTGGTGGAATCTTGTTAGGTTGAGGTGGGATTGTGAGGATGTTCCACATTTATGGGATGATTTTGTAAGTAAGTTTCGGGACAAGTATATTCCCAAGATGGCTATGGAAAGGCGGGACGACGAGTTTGTGGCCCTGAAGCAGGGAAACATGATTGTTGCACAATACGAGGCTAGGTTTGTCAGCCTGTCGAGGTATATGCCCAAGTTGGTACAGCCGGCTAGGAGGATGATTCATAGGTTTGTCCGTGGGCTGAGAATGGACATTCAGTTGCATTTGACTGGGCAGACCTACACTACTTTTCCCGAGGCATTTCAGGCAGCCTCGAAGTTTGAGAAACGGAAGGCTGAGATGTTAGCTGAGAGTAGTCAGCCGAGTAAGAAGCAGTATTTGGGCCAGAGCAGCCAGAGTCAGCCGAGGCAGTATCAGACTTCTGCACAGGTTCCTCAGCAACGTCCGTATCAGCCACAGCAGCAGATTCAGGCTAGGCCAGCTATGACTAGACCCCAGCAGGGAGGTACAGTTCCTACTACCAGAGCCCCAGCACCTACAGGAAACACTGTTGTAAGGCAAAATCAGCAGTGTAACTATTGTAATCGATCGGGGCATATTGAGGCTAATTGCTGGAGGAAGAGTGGTAAATGTACGGGTTGTGGCAGTGATGATCATAGGGTGAGAGATTGCCCTAAGTATAACAATGTTCAGGGCCGTACTGGAGGCCAGGGTGTTCAGAATAGGGCTGCAGGTGCACGTCTAGCACAGAGGGTTCAGGCTAGGGTCTTTGCACTGGATGCAGAGGAGCTGCCCGATACTACAGCTATTGTGGAAGGTACCTTTCTTCTCAATACTCAGCCAGTTAAAGTTTTGATTGATCCCGGAGCTACTCATTCGTTTATAACTCCTGCATGTGCACGATCTGTGAATGTTTGCATTGATAAACTGCCGCATGAAGTTGAAGTTAGTACACCTTTGGGTGCAAAATTTGTTACTGAGTGTATTTACAAATCTTGTGATATATGCATTGAGAACCGTAAATTTCCTGCTGATTTGATTATACTTCCATTCCGTGACTTTGAAATCATTTTGGGAATGGACTGGTTGGGAAAGTACTATGCTCAGTTGGATTGTAGAACAAAGATTGTTTATCTTCAGGTTCCTGACCTACCGGTACTGGAGATTGTTGGGAATTGCAGGTCTGCCCAAATTCCTCTTTTATCAGCGATTGAGACTTCTAAGTTGTTGAATAGGGTTGTGAAGCTTACTTAGCTTATTTGATCAATCAGCTTGCTGATAAGTCGAGTTTGAATGAGGTTCCGATTGTTAGAGACTTCCCTGGTGTATTTCCTGAGGAATTACCGGGTTTACCACCGGATAGGGAGATTGAGTTCGTGATTGATCTTGTGCCAGGCACTGCGCCAATTTCTAGGAGTCCTTATAGAATGGTATCGGCTAAACTTCAAGAGTTAAAAATTCAGCTTCAGAATTTGCTTGAGAAAGGGTTTATACAACCTAGTTCTTCGCCGTGGGGTGCGCCTGTGTTGTTTGTTAGAAAGAAAGACGGCACGCTACGGTTATGCATTGATTACAAGAGACTTAATCAAGTCACGATTAAGAACAAATACCCATTGCCGTTGATTGAAGAATTGTTTGACCAGTTGCAGGGTGCGAGTGTTTACTCCAAATTTGATTTGAGGCAGTGTTACTATCAACTTAGGATTCGGAGTGATGATATACCAAAGACGGCATTCAGGACTAGATATGGCCACTTTGAGTTTGTTGTGTTGCCGTTTGGATTGATGAATGCACCAGCCGCATTCATGGACTTGATGCAGAGGGTTTTTTGACCTTACCTTGATCAGTTTGTTGTAATCTTTATTCACGACATTTTAATGTATTCGAAGAACGAGGCTGAGCATGAACAACACTTGAGGATTGTGCTACAGACTTTGCAAGAAAACAAGCTTTTTGCTAAATTCAGCAAGTGCGAGTTCTGGTTGAATCAGATATCTTTTCTAGGTCATATCATTTCAGATCAAGGAATTTCAGTAGATCCAGCTAAGATTGAAGTTGTTTCATCTTGGAAGAGACCGGATACGGTGTCAGAGATTCAGAGTTTTCTTGGATTGGCAAGTTACTACAGGAGATTTGTTAAATACTTTTCCAAAATTTCTGGACCTTTGAGCCAGTTGACTCGTAAGAAAGTTGCTTACAACTGGGATGCTAAATGTGAATCCAGTTTCCAAGAATTGAAGAAGAGACTAACTACAGCTCCTATACTAGCTTTACCTGAGGGAACAGAAAACTTTGTTGTCTACAGTGATGCATTTAAAGAAGGTTTGGACTGTGTTTTAATGCAGAATGGTAAGGTGATTGCTTATGCTTCTAGGAAGTTGAAACCATATGAAGTCAATTACCCTACACATGATCTTGAGTTAGCTGCAGTTGTGTTTGCTTTGATGAAGTGACATCACTACTTGTGGGGTAGCAGATTTGAAATTTTTACTGACCACAAGAGTCTCAAGTATTTGTTATCACAGAATGATCTGAATATAAGGCAGCGAAGATGGCTAGAGCTTTTGAGTGGTTACAGCTTTTCTATTAACTACGTGCCAGGTAAGGCAAATGTTGTTGCCGATGCTTTGAGCCGAAAGGCTACTGTTGCAAGCTTTATTATCAAGGATTGGGAGACTTTGGAAGAAATTATTTCATGGAAGCCAGAAGCTACTGAGGTAGGGATTCGATTTGCTAGTTTGCAGATTCAGTCAGGATTGCTAGCACAGATCAGAGAGGCTCAGAAGACTGATCCTTACATCTTGAAAATCCAAGAAAAATCAAAAGGGGGAGAGTCGGAGTTTAAATTACATGCAGATGGTATCTTCCGATTCAAAGACAGGGTGTGTGTTCCTGGTGATCCGACTTTGAAGAATGAGATTCTATCCGAGGCATATAATTTGAGGTATACGATTCACCCGGGCAGTACTAAAATGTATAGAGATTTGAAACAACACTTCTGGTGGAACAATATGAAGAGGCAGATTGCTAGGTATGTATCCAGATGTTTGACTTGACAGAGGGTTAAAGTTGAGCATCAGAGGCCAACCAGACTTCTACAGCCGTTGTCGATTCCGCAATGGAAGTGGGTACATATAACAATGGACCTTGTGACCGATCTTCCTAGATCTCCGAGAAGATGTGATTCTGTTTGGGTTGCTGTGGACCGCTTGACTAAAGTTACACATTTTATTCCCGTGAACAAACATGATAGCCTTGATAAGCCAGCTGAGCTTTATGTTGCTAATATTGTGAGACTTCATGGTGTGCAACAGAGTATAGTGTCAGATAGAGATCCCAGATTCAGATCTCATTTTTGGCAGAAGTTGCAAGAGGCCATGGGAACTAAGTTGAGCTTCAGTACTGCATATCATCCACAAACCGATGGCCAGTCTGAGAGAACAATCAGGATCTTGGAAGACATGCTTCGGGCATATGTGCTAGACTTTGGGAAGAATTGGGAGAAGTTTTTGCCTTTAGCGGAGTTCTCCTACAATAATAGTTATCAATCTACTATAGGTATGGCTCCCTACGAGGCGTTGTATGGTCGAAAATGCAGATCCCCATTGTATTGGGAAGAGGTTGGAGAGATGAGAATAGTTGATCCGACTGTGTTACCTGAGATGATTAAGATGGTAGATAATGTTCACCTTATTCGCCAGCGTATGCTTACTGCTCAGAGTCGTCGGAAGAGTTATGCAGATAAGCACCGTCGAGATCTTGAGTTTGATTTGGGAGATTGGGTGTTTCTTAAGATTTCTCCTCGGAAGGGATTGATTAAGCACGGTAAGAGCGGGAAACTTAGTCCCAGGTATATGGGTCCGTATGAGATCACTGAAAAGGTAGGTCCTTTGGCTTATCGGTTAGCTTTACCTCCGAGCTTGTCAAGACTGCACGATGTGTTCCACGTGTCTATGTTAAAGAAATACCATCCAGACCCTTCGCATGTACTTGAACCAGAGCCTTTGCAGATTGAAGAAAAGTTGTCTTATGAAGAGAAACCGATTCGAATTGTGGATCAGAAAGTTCAGGAGCTTAGCATAAAGAGTATTCCGTTAGTAAAGGTTTTGTAGAATCATCATGGGTTTGAGGAAGCAACTTGGGAAAGAGAGGATCAGGTTCGGGATCAGTATCCGGAGTTGTTTGGTGACCAGGTAAGAATTGCGTGGGTGCAATTGTTTTAAGGGGGAGAGGGTGTAATACCCGAGCCCGAAATGTGAAAATTTATTGTTTATTATTTTGGAAATTATATTTCCTTAAATTCTTTTAGAATTAATTGTTACTTTCTTGCTGTCGCAATGTGCATTGCATTTAGGGAGCGATAGCTAGAGAATGGTTTTTAGTCCTCAGCAAATAGTGAACCTAGTATTTAGATGACTTAAATTTTATATTTTAATTGTTGCTAGCTAGAATTAATTTTTCTTTAGTTAAAATGGCTTTAAAATGCACAAAATAAGGCCATTTGACCAAGTTTTAAGTTGTTTGACCTAGGACTTTGACCATTTGACCAACTTAACACCTTAATAAGCTAAAACAAAGCAAAATAAAAAAAAATAGCAGCTGAACAGCAGCAAGCAGGCCGTGAGCTTCAAGAGAGAAAAAAAAAACCTTTCAACTTCCAATCGTTCAATCTTCGCGTGAGCTCGTGCGGGGTGGTTTCCGAGGCAACTAGCGTTATTTTCCTAGCGACTAGGAGTACCTAAGGTGAGGGAAGCATGTTATTTGCGCATTTAAATGTCAAGTATATCAACTTTGTGATTTTTAGATTTTATCCGTAGATTGTTGTTTAAAGCATTTTGATGCTTCTAGAATGTTCCTTGGCAATTGTAGAACGTGTATTTATAGCTTTTTAACATTTTCTGCAGTTAAATGTTGAGATTGCAATTTAAATTAGTTGTTGAATAGTGTTTTGTGAATAGTAAATCCTTGAAACGATGAAGTTGCTCCGTTATGCTGTCCGTTGATGTAGAATTGTGCTAGGTGTGCTAGAATGCCTAAATGCATGGTTTTTTTGTGTTGCGTAATGGAAAAAACGGGAATTAAGCTTTGGTGAAAGTCGGGGTCGTTTAGGTCGACTTTAGCGTTTTCTCGTTTTGTGTGTTGGCATTGCTTCGGGAGGCCATGGAAGCACTTTTGGTGCGATTATGGCATTGGTTGGGTGTTTGGTTGATATAGTTGTAGTTCAAACGAGCAAAGGGAGAAATCGGGACTTTGCGTGAATTCTAGGGTTAGGTAGGGTTTCGGGGTCTTTAGACGTGCCTTATGGTGACCTAGGAGGATTGGCGAAGTCGGTTTCCAAAACTCGTGGCTCGTTTGGAAATGGTAGTGTTTTGATAGCTGGGGCCGATTTGTGATTTTGCTTGTTTTATTGATTCTATGCCTATGGAATACTTAGGGTGCTTGATATACTTGTTTGAGTTGTTTTTGATTGAAATGCATATCAATTGTTACTATTGCGTGTGAGAGTAACCTACTTTGTTATTCTCCCACGTGTGGCTTAAGTGCTCGTTTATCGCCTTGTATCGAGTCTTGCATTGCATAGTATCTCGCGCGTGAGTGATGGGCCTCTCTGGGTAGCCTCGGGTTGCCAGTGTTGGTTGCTCTAGCTCCGCTGCTATTCCCTCTTCTCGCTTGGGTTGCCTCCCAAGGAGATTTGGGTCGTAGATTGATGGATACTTCCGGGGTATTCCAAACTGGTGTTATAAGGTGGTTTGGGCCGGCGCGTCGTCATCGAATTCGTGTTTGAAAGTTGCTCGTGAAAAGAGTATCGTATCCTTTGAATGAGTGTTTACAGCTTTAAATACTTGCCTTGCTTTATTGATGGCTTTATTGGTATCTCTATATGATACTTGTATGTATTGCTTGACGAATTGCATTGCATACTCCTCTCATCTCCGTCCTTGAGACCAATTGCCCTCGCTGAGCAATAGTTTTTGCCCATTCCTCTCTATACTATATTTTTTTATAGGAGTAGTTGAAGCAGACCCTCTTGAGGTAATTGAGGAGGAGGAACAGGTGGAGGTGTTCCCGTGATAGCACTTCTTTGCTTTGCTGGTGGTTGGTTACCAGATTTTGTGCGGGCCTTGCTTGATATGTACATTGCTTGGATGACGCTTTATTTTGAGACTCGTAGCCTTGTATATATTTTCTAGTTTAAGGCCTCTACGGTCTTATGTTGTATAAGTTGAAAGAATGTAAAGTTGTAAACTTATACTCTTGTGACTAGTAAGGAAATGCATGCTAGTGGAATTGATTAGTGGCATAAATAATTGTGTAGTATGCATATCATTTTTGGGTTGCAAAGTTGTTAATGAAGAAATGTATGTTTCAAAGAAAGTTGGCTTATTTTAATTGTTTTATGGCTTTCGCAAGTATTATGTTGATTTTAGGGTTTTCGGATCATCCGCGGTATAGAGGAGACTCCGTCCGTGTGTTGGGTCCGGGCTTGGCCTTTTGCGGGGTCGGGTCGGGGCGTGACAGCAGGTGCAGGTCTAGCACAGAGGGTACAAGCTAGGGTCTTTGCACTAGATGCAGAGGAGCTACCAGGCACAACAGCAATAGTGGAAGGTACCTTTCTTCTCAATACTTAGCCAGTTAAAGTTTTAATTGATCTCGGAGCTACACATTCGTTTATAACTCCTGCATGTGCACGATCTGTGAATGTTTGCATTGATAAACTGCCGCATGAAGTTGAAGTTAGTACGCCTTTGGGTGCGAAATTTGTTACTGAGTCTATTTGCAAATCTTGTGATATATGCATTGAGAACCGTAAATTTCCTGCTGATTTAATTATACTACCCTTCCGTGATTTTGAAATCATTTTGGGAATGGATTGGTTGGGGAAATACTATGCTCAGTTGGATTGTAGAACAAAAATTGTTTATCTTCAGATTCCTGACCTACCGGTACTGGAGATTGTTGGGAACTGCAGGGCTGCCCGAATACCTCTTTTATCATCAATCAAGGCTTCTAAGTTGTTGAATAAAGGTTGTGAAGCTTACTTAGCTTATCTGATCAATCAACCTACCGATAAGTTGAATTTGAATGAGGTTCCAATTGTTAAAGACTTCCCTGGTGTATTTCCCGAGGAATAACCGGGTTTACCACCGGATAGGGAGATTGAATTTGTAATTGACCTTATGCCAGGCACTACGCCAATTTCTAGAAGTCCTTATAGAATGGCATTGGCTGAACTTCAGGAATTAAAAATTCAGCTTCAGAACTTGCTTGAGAAAGGGTTTATACAACCTAGTTCTTCGCGTGGGGTGTGCCTGTGTTGTTTGTGAGAAAGAAAGACAGCACGCCACGGTTCTGTATTGATTACAGGGGACTTAATCAAGTCACGATTAAGAACAAATACCCCTTGCCGTTGATTGAAGAATTGTTTGACCAGTTGCAGGGTGCGAGTGTTTACTCCAAATTTGACTTGAGGCAGTGTGAGGCCCGACCCCGAATAACGTGTGTTACCTTGATTTGCATGCCATAGACCAAGAATGATATGACTGACCTTGGATTGTGTGCCTTAATCCTCGATATACATGCCGTGATAAACATGCCATGACCTTAATTTACGTGCGAGACCTTGATTTGTGTGTGTCTCTTCGTTTCGTGTGCATTAACCTTGAGCTACGTGTCTTAACCTAGGTTTAAGAGTCATGTCTTGATTTACGTGCATTGCATTGAAATACGTGCCTTGTATTGGTTTACGTTCATTCACCTAGGGTTGCGTGTGTTAGCATTAGAATCCGTGCATTTATCTTGAAGTACGTGCATTACTCTTGAAGTTGGTGTCTTACCTCGTAGTTCGTGTCTACCCGTAATTCGTGCCCTAGACCTAGGAATCCGTGCCACCACGCTAATCAATAAAGAATCCTACACAAAGCACAAGACAATAAAATAATCCTACACAATCCACTAACTATTATTATAATCCTAATTCAAATCTCTACAAAATCCACTAACACCTAAATATTATATTTTAAACTCACTACAAGACAAAATCTCACAAACCTCTAAACATACCCTATATTCTATTCTACCTAAAACCCCTAAATACCCAACATCCTCTTACACACATGTTAAAACAATTCAAAAGATGACACAATCAGATTTTTGCATGCATGTTTAATCAAAATGATTCTAGGCAAGTCATGACACAAAAACACTTATCAATGCATAAAAAAATTGCCCAAAACCACCTCAATTTCCTCCCATTTTCGACCAAACCACTCATGGCCCATGCTAACATTTCAAATTCCACTTTGAAGACACAAAAATTCAGATTTGGAAGCCCAAGGCTGACCACATGCTCAAAAAAATTGCAAAAGCCTCATTTTTCTCTCATTTCTCTCACTTTCCTCACATTTTCTCTCTCTCCCTCTCATTTTCTCTCTCCATTTCGGTTTTGGGCTGAGTTCTCACCTTCCATATCTCATCTTCTTCACACCATGGTTGATCAAGTCAAGCAATCATCAAAGAAACTCAAGCAAACAAGCTAGGATGCGAAAATCACACATGCATGCCCTTTGAAGTCCTCATTTCGGCCCTAGGTGAGTTTTTAGGCTTCCATTTTATTTCTTCTTGTTCTAACCTCATGCATGTACTAAGAGCTTGGTCACTAAGCTAGGAAAATAGAGAAAACCAAGTTGGAATCTCGGCTAAGCAAGAAGAAGAAGAGATTTGAAGCTTCAACAAGTTTTTGAGCATCTTTTGGTTGATTGCAAAGGTGAGGGTTAAAACCTTTTGAAAACTCTTTAAAAACTCACATGCATGCTCATAAATGTGTGTATTTGCTTCTGTACTTGATATATATATGGTCTTTCATAAGCTTAAACAACCATGCATGGCAAGATCTTGGATTGAAAATGATGCTAGGTGAAGTCGAAATGGATGACAGCTCTCTGACCAGTCTGTTCGAGGTAATTTTAGCTAAGAAAATGATGTTTAAAATGCTTGCAAATTGGTGGGTGACTATTTTGGACAGTTTTGAACATTTTTCCCAGAAATAGGCCGAAGCTAATTTTGACTCTAAGGTCCTCAAAATGGCAAATCATTAACATGTGACCAAATCTGTAAATCTGGAAAAAATGAATCAGGTTTTGGCAGATGCACTGACCTTGTGGAACGAACCATATTTGACTTAGTAAATTTTGTCCAAAATGCAGGAAAATTGGTTTGCTGCTAATTTTTCAGTTCTGGACAACTTTGTCAGAAATGGACCAAGGCTAAAACTGACCCTAAGGACCTCAAAAATGACAATTTCTGAAAAGTATGCAAATCTGGACAGTTTTGAGCTATTCCACTGTTTCGGCAATATTTAATGATCCCGAACTCCAATTGATGCAAGGTTTGTTTCTGATTTTAGTGAACTTGTTAAGCTTTAATTTTACATCTTATTCACTGGATTTGGAGATTTTTTGGTTATCCTATTGATTGTGAGAAAACGGCCTATTGCAGTAAAGGTTTCACTTAGCTATATGCTTGGAAAATTGATGAAACCTCTCTTGTGGTACTAATTGCTTGGAATTGTGGTGTTGGAATGTTGTGTGGACTGTTTTGGGTACTTGAGGATGTTTGAATTGAATGATGCATGACTTGAGAATGATTTTGAGTTGACTTGGGGTTTAATCACGCGGTTAAGCATGAAACGGAAACCCTAATGACTAGGTAGTCTTCCTAAGTGTTGATCATTTGGATATTGTGTGGAAATTATATGCTTAGTGGGCTGCCCGTTAATGTCTTATAACTTCAAATGTGATTTTGACCATTGCATGTTGACAAATAAGCTTTTCTTGCACCCGAACCCATAATTGATGTCATTGCATGTTGAATAATCTTATCACTTGATCACGTGGACTTCTTAATGAGTTATATGGCCTGTTTTACATGTGTTACATGGCTTCCCGTTTAATTTTCATATAACTCTATATGCCTTCAAGTGAAATTTTCATGTCTTATCGTGCCTTGCTTGTCTACCTGTCAATGTGCAATCTTATAACTGTCCGGAGGCAACCTACTTTATTGTCCTCCTACTGTGATATATTACCTGTCATAAATGTGCATTGCATACAAGGTTGCAACCTTTCCTGTCGGTATGGTAGCGATCACGCACGCCGGGCGGCATCGGGCTTGCCGGTATTACCATGACCACCATGGTCCCATTCCCTCTCTCGCTTGGGGGCTAGACTTCCTCAGAGAGTTGGGTCTTAGGCTTTCGGGGTACATCCGGAGTACACCCACCTGGTGTGTTTTGGGGAATGATTTGAAGTCGGCCGCAACTTCTGATTCTGAAACTGATCTGAGAGCAAAAGCTCACCGTATCCTTTTTATTATGTGTATAAGTACTCCCGCTTGGTTCCTAGAGAACCTCGGGAAGGAAAGACCGGTATTCCTGTTCTGTACTTGTATTTCTGTTGTATTCATGTTTGAGAAAGGGATTTTCATAAGTTTAACCGAAAAATGAGTTTCAAAACTTATTTCTCGTTCCCCCTCGCTGAGTTCATAAGGACTCACCCTCTTTTATCATCTCAGGTGAAGAAGAGCAAGAACAGGTATCCGAGGACGATGTGCCTAACGATGATTCCTTGGAGTGATTTCCTGTTTTGTGTGCTTTGCGTGATTTTGGCTATTTGTGAACTATGCTACTTGAAGACTATTTATTTTATGTTGCTTGTTATTTCTAATGTAAAAGACCCCGTTGTAATTTGGGTCTAATTCTGGGATTGTACTATCTATAACCGGACGAACTTTTATTTAGTTGTTTGCTTTTGTTTTCTTAATTAGTAGTTTTCGTAGGCATTCAAACCACTAGATGAACAATCAACTAAGTTAATTCTATCTAATTTCACTTAGGTGCTCATTTGCAAACTAAAGGATAATAGGTACTTGCATGATAGAAAATTGACAAATAAACAGGACACAGTTAGCATGTTGGGCTTATTAACCAAACGAGACTTTCAAGGTAAACTAGTTAGCCAATCGGTTGGTATCAAATAGGAGTCCTTAATGGAATTGGATTAATGATTGGAATAATTGAGGCGTTTAGAGAATTAGGTCAAACCAAAGAGCCCAATTACAGCCGTTATGCTGCCGGTTTACCGAAAATTTTTGGAGTTTAAGCCAAGACATTAAGTGTTAAATCTTCATGAACGGTTAAGTACGAGACATGACTTGAATGTTCAGATCATACCCCAGTCTAACCTTTATAGGCCGGGTTGGGGCGTGACAGGCAGGGTTACTATCAACTCAGGATTCGGGGTGACGATATACCTAAGACGGCATTCAAGACTAGATATGGCCACTATGAATTTGTTGTGTTATCGTTTGGATTGACGAATGCACCAGCCGCATTCATGGACTTAATGGAGAGGGTCTTTCGACCTTATCTTGATCAATTTGTCGTAATCTTTATTGACGACATTCTAGTATACTCTAAGAATGAGGCTGAATATGAACAACATTTGAAGATTGTGCTACAGACTTTGCAAGAAACAAGCTTTTTGCTAAATTCAGCAAGTGTGAATTCTGGTTGAATCAAATATCATTTCTAGGCCATATCATTTCAGATCAAGGAATTTCTATAGACCCAACTAAGATTGAAGTTGTTTCATCTTGGAAGAGACCTGAAACGGTGTCAGAGATTCGAAGCTTTGTAGGTTTGGCGGGTTACTATCGGAGGTTTGTTAAAGACTTTTCCAAAATCTCTGGACCTTTAAGCCAGTTGACTCGAAAGAAGGTTACTTACAACTGGGGTGCTAAATGTGAATCCAGTTTCCAAGAATTGAAGAAGAGACTAACTACAGCTCCTATACTAGCTTTACCTGAGGGTACAGAAAACTTTGTTGTCTACAGTGATGCATCTAAAGAAGGTTTGGGCTGTGTTTTAATGCAGAATGGTAAGGTGATTGCCTATGCTTCTAGGAAGTTGAAGCCTTATGAAGTCAATTACCCTACACATGATCTTGAGTTAGCTGCAGTTGTGTTTGCTTTGAAGAAGTGGCGTCATTACTTGTGGGGTGGCAGATTTGAAATTTTTACTGACCACAAGAGTCTCAAATATTTATTTTCACAAAAGGATTTGAATATGAGGCAGCGAAGATGGCTTGAGCTACTAAGTGGCTACAATTGTTCTATAAACTACATGCCAGGTAAGGCAAATGTTGTTGCGGATGCTTTGAGCCAAAAGGCTACTGTTGCAAGTTTAATTATCAAGGATTGGGAGACTTTGGAGGAAATTTGTTCATGGAAGCCAGAAGCTACTGAGGTAAGGATTCGATTTGCTAGCTTACAAATTCAGTCGGGATTGCTAGCACAAATCAGAGAGGCTCAAAAGACTGATCCTCACATCTTGAACATCCAAGAAAAAGCAAAAGGGGGAGAGTCGGAGTTTAAATTACATGCAGATGTTATCTTTAGATTCAGGGACACGGTGTGTGTTTCTGATGATCTGACTTTGAAGAATGAGATTCTATCCGAGGCACATAATTCAAGATATACGATTCACCCAGGCAGTACTAAAATGTATAGAGACTTGAAACAACACTTCTAGTGGAACAATATGAAGAGGGAGATTGCTGGGTATGTATCTAGGTGTTTGACTTGTCAGAGGGTTAAGGTTGAGCATCGAGGCCAGCCGGGCTTCTGCAACCATTGTCGATTCCACAATGGAAGTGGGTGCATATAACAATGGACCTTGTGACCGATCTTCCTAGATCTCCGAGAGGATGTGACTCTGTTTGGGTTGTTGTGGACCGATTGACTAAGGTATCACACTTTATTCCCATGAACAAACAGGATAGCCTTGATAAACTAGCTGAGCTTTATGTTGCTAATCTTGTGAGACTTCATGGTGTGTCACAGAGTATAGTGTCAGATAGAGATCCCAGATTTAGATCTCATTTTTGGCAGAAGTTGCAAGAGGCCATGGGAACTAAATTGAGCTTCAGTACCGCATATCATCCACAAACTAATGGCTAGTCTGAAAGAACTATCAGGATCTTTGAAGACATGCTTCGGGCATGTGTGTTAGACTTTGGAAAAAATTGGGAGAAGTTTTTGCCTTTAGCAGAGTTCGCCTACAATAATAGTTATCAATCTACTATAGGTATGGCTCCCTACGAGGAGTTGTACGGTCGTAAATGTAGATCCCCATTGTATTGGGAAGAGGTTGGAGAGATGAGAACAGTTGATCTGACTGTGTTACCTGAGATCATTAAGATGGTGGATAATGTTCACCTTATTCGCCAGCGTATGCTTACAGCTCAGAGTCGTCAGAAGAGTTATGCGGATAAGCACCGTCGGGATCTTGAGTTTGTTTTAGGAGATTGGGTGTTTCTTAAGATTTCTCCTCGAAAGGGATTGATTTGGCATGGTAAGAGCGGGAAACTTAGTCCCAAGTTTATGGGTCTGTTTGAGATCACCGAAAAGGTGGGTCCTTTGGCTTATCGGTTAGCTTTACCTCCGAGCTTGTCGAGACTACACGATGTTTTCCACATGTCAATGTTGAGGAAATATCATCCAGATCCTTCACATGTACTTGAACCAGAGCCTTTGCAGATTGAGGAGAAGTTGACTTATGAGGAGAAACTGATTCGAATTGTGGATCGGAAAGTTCAGGAACTTCGCAGAAAGAGTATTATGTTAGTAAAGGTTTTGTGGAATCATCATGGGTTTGAGGATGCGACTTGGGAAAGAGAGGACCAGGTTCGGAGTCAGTATCCGGAGTTGTTTGTCGACCAGGTAAGAATTGCGTGGACGCAATTGTTTTAAGGGGGAGAGGGTGTAATACCCAAGCTCGGAATGTGAAATTTTCTTGTTTATTATTCTGAAAATTTTATTTTCTTAAGTTCTTTGAAATCAAATTGTTGCTTCTTTATTGTCGCAAGGTTCATTGCATTTCGAGAGCGATAGTTAGAGGGTGTCTTCTAGTCCTCAGCAAATAGTGAAACTAGTATTTTGGTGCCTTAAATTTAATATTTTACTTGTTGTTAACTAGAATTAATTTGGTGTTGGGTATTTTAGCATTAAAATGCATAAAATAGGCCAATTTGACCAATTTTTAAGTTAGTTAACCAAGCTTGACCATTTGACCAAAGGCTTGTCATCTTATTTAGCTTATAACATTGCGAAATAAAAAAAAACAAAGCTGAAAAAACAGACCAAGAGCTGGCCGAAACTCCAAGGGAAAAAAAAAGATTTTCAACTTCCAAACTTCAAATTTTCACGTGAGCTTGCACGGGGTTGTTACCGGGGCATCTAGTTTGGTTTTCCTAGCGACTAGGAGTGTCTAAGGTGAGGAAAGAACGTTATTTGTGCATTTGAATATCATGTATATCAACTTTATGATTTTTTGGATTTTGTCTGTAGTTTGTTGTTTTAATCATTTTAATGCTTAAAGAATGTTCTTTGTCAATTGTAGAACATGTATTTATAGCTTTTTTGCATTTTCTACTGTTAAATATAACTATTGTAATTTAAAATGTCAATTGAATAGTAAAATATGAATAGTAAAACCTCGATTCATAGAAATTGCTCTGTTATGCGTTCTGTTGATGTGAAAAGATACGAGATGTGCTAGAATGCCTAAACACATGGTTTGTTTGGATTGTGTAATGGAAAAATGAGGAAAAATGCCTTGGTAAAAGTCGGGGTCGTTTAGGTCGAGTTTAGTGTTTCCTCGTTTTGCGTGATGGCATTGTCTCGGGAGGCCATGGAAGCACTTTTGGTGTGGTTATGGCGTTGGTTGGGTGTTTGGTTAGGGTAGCAGTAGTTCAAACGAGCAAAGGGGAAAATCGGGGTTTTGCGAGAATTTTAGGGTAAAGTAGGGTTTCGTGGTCTTTAGACGTGCCTATTGGTGACCTAGGAGGATTGGTGAAGTCGATTTCCAAAACTCGTGGCTCGTTTGAAAGTAGTAGCGTTTGGAAAGTTGGGGTCGCTTTGTGTTTTTGTTGGTTTTCATAGAATTTTGCTTGTAGAATGCTTGTTAATACTTATTATGCTTGTTAGAGTTGATTTTGATTGGAATGTTTATCAACTGTTGCTATTGCGTGCGAGAGTAACCTACTTTGTTATTCTCCCACGTGTGGCTTTATTGCTTGATTGCTCGATTGTTGCATTGTATATTGTATTGCATCCATAGAGTCAGGGGCGGTGTGATAGGCCTCTCTGGGTAGCCTCGGATTGCCCGTGTTGGTTGCCCTAGCTCCGTGTCCTATTCCCTTTCTCGCTTGGGTTGCCTCCCAGGGAGATTTGGGTCGTAGAATTGATGGATACTTCCGGGGTATTCCAAACTGAAGTTATAAGGTGGTTTGGGCCGGCGCGTTGTCATCGAATTCGTGATTGAAAGTTGCTTGTGGAAAGTGAATCGTATCCTTTGAATGAGTGTTTATAGTTTTAATGCTTGTCTTGTTTATTGTTGGCTTTGTTTGTATCTCTATATGATAATTGAATGAATTGCTTGACTATTTGCTTTGCATTCTCCTCTCATATCCATCCTTGAGACCAATAACCCTCGCTGAGCAATAGTTTTTGCTCATTCCTTTCTATACTATATTTTACAGGAGTAGTTGAAGCGGGCCCTATTTAGGTAATTGAGGAGGAAGAGCAAGTGGAGGTGTTTCCTTGATAGCACTTCTTTGCTTAGCTGGTGGTTGGTTGCCAGACTATTGTGCGGGCCATGCTTGATGTGTTTAATGCTTGGTTGACGCTTCATTTTGAGGCTTGTCGCCTTGTATGTAGTTTTATTTTGAGGCCTTTATGGTCTTATGTTGTAAAAGTTGAAAGAATGTGAAGTTGTAAAGATAAACTCTTATGACTAGTAAAGAATTGCATACTAATGGTTTAACTGTTTAGTGGCACGAATACTTGTGTAGTATGCATGGCATTTTGGATTGCAAAGTTGGTTAATAAGAAGATGTATGTTTTAAAAGAAAGTTGGCTTGTTTCAAATGTTTATTATGGAATTCGCAAGTATTATATTGAATGTAGGGTTTTCGGATCATCCACGGTACAGAGGAGACTCCGTCCGTGTGTCAGGTCCGGGCTTGGCCTTTTGCGGGGTCGGGTCGGGGCGTGACATCTTTAGGTGGTATCAGAACATGATAGAATTGCATGAGTCGGGATATGTTTCTCGGTCTGTGGGGTAAAGGTCTAAAATGCTAAAGTGTTATTGTATTATTGTTAAGTGAAAAATGTTATAGTATGACTATGTGAACTTGAGTGCTTATGTGTTCAAGTGAAATGGTTGGCATGTCAATCTTGTCTTATGTGAATTGTGTGATAGGATATTTGATTGTTATTGACTTGAGTGTTATCTAATCTTATGTGCTATTTCTGTCTATAAACTGCTTTTAAATGTTGCCAGCTATTGTGAGTTGTTACTATGCCACCACGTTGTGGTACTCAAGGTCAAGGAGCAGATGAAGAGGCAGCAGAACAGGGTCAACAACCGTTGCCTGAACAGTTTATGGCTACTATGACCACTGCAGTTGACCAGATTACATAGGTACTGCATGAGCAGAGGCAGGACAGGAATAATAATCCCCAGGGAAATCAAGCTAATCCTAGTGGATAGGGTCCTAGGGCTGAGAATAATCAGCTGGACAAATTCCTAAGGCACGAGCCTGGTAAGTTCTTTGGAAAGCCAGATGATAAGGCAGCCGAGAGATGGATTAACCGTGTTGAGAAAATTTTCGCTGCTTTGAGGTACACTGATGAGGCAAGAATGGATTGTGCGGCATTCCTATTTGAGGGTGACGCAGAATAGTGGTAGAACACTGTTAGGTTGAGGTGGGACTGTGAGGATGTTCCGCATTTGTGAGATGATTTCGTGAGTAAGTTTCGGGACAAGTATATTCCCGAGATGGCTAGGGAAAGGCGGGAAGATGAATTTGTGGCCCTGAGACAGGGAAACATGACTGTTGCACAGTATGAGGCTAGGTTTGTCAGCCTGTCGAGGTATATGCCTGAGCTGGTGCGGCCAGCTAGGAGGATGATTCATAGGTTTGTTCGTGGGCTGAGAATGGATATACAGCTGCATTTGACTGGACAGACTTACACTACTTTTCCCGAGGCATTCCAAGCAGCCTCGAAGTTTGAGAAACGGAAGGCAGAGATGATAGCTGAGAGTAGCCAGCCGAGTAAGAAACAGTACTTGGGCCAGAGCAGCTAGAGTCAGCCGAGGCAGTATCAGACTGTTGTTCAGGATCCTCAACAACGTCCGTATCAGCCTCAGTATCAGATTCAGGGGAGGCCAGCTGCGACTAGACCCCAGTAGGGAGGTACAGTTCCTACCACTGCCAGAGCCCCCGCACCTACGGGAAACACTGTTGTAAGACAAAATCAGCAGTGTAACTTTTGTAATCGATCAGGGAATGTTGAGGCTAATTGCTGGAGGAAGAGTGGTAAATGCCCCGGTTGTGGAAGTGATGAGCATAGGGTGAAAGATTGCCCTAAGTATAAGAATGTTCAGGGTCGTACTAGAGGCCAAGGTGTGCAGAATAGGGCTGCAGGTGTAATACTCGAGCCCGGAATGTGAAAATTTCTTGTTTATTATTTTGGAAATTATATTTCCTTAAATTCTTTTAGAATTAATTGTTACATTCTTGCTGTCGCAACGTGCATTGCATTTACGGAGCGATAGCTAGAGAACGATTTTTAATCCTCAGCAAATAGTGAAACTAGTATTTAGATGACTTAAATTTTATATTTTAATTGTTGCTAGCTAGAATTAATTTTTCTTTAGTTAAAATGGCTTGAAAATGCACAAAATAAGGCCTTTTGACCAAGTTTTAAGTTGTTTGACCTAGGACTTTGACCATTTGACCAACTTAACACCTTAATAAGCTAAAACAAAGCAAAATAAAAAAAATAATAGCAGCTGAACAGCAGCAAGCAGGCCGTGAGCTTCAAGAGAGAAAAAAAAAACCTTTCAACTTCCAATCATTCAATCTTCACGTGAGCTCGTGCGGGGTGGTTTCTGAGGCAACCAGCGTTGTTTTCCTAGTGACTAGGAGTACCTAAGGTGATGGAAGCATGTTATTTGCGCATTTAAATGTCAAGTATATCAACTTTGTGATTTTTAGATTTTATCCGTAGATTGTTGTTTAAAGCGTTTTGATGCTTCTAGAATGTTCCTTGGCAATTGTAGAATGTGTATTTATAGCTTTTTAACATTTTCTGCATTTAAATGTTGAGATTGCAATTTAAATTAGTTGTTGAATAGTGTTTTGTGAATAGTAAATCCTTGAAACGATGAAGTTGCTCCGTTATGCTGTCCGTTGATGTAGAATTGTGCTAGGTGTGCTAGAATGTCTAAATGCATGGTTTGTTTGGGTTGCGTAATGGAAAAAATAGGAATTAAGCTTTGGTGAAAGTCAGGGTCGGATAGGTCGAGTTTGGCATTTTCTCGTTTTGCGTGTTGGCATTGTATCGGGAGGCCATGGAAGCACTTTTGGTGCGATTATGGCGTTGGTTGGGTGTTTGGTTGATATAGTTGTAGTTCAAATGAGCAAAGGGGAAAAACGGGACTTTGCGTGAATTCTAGGGTTAAGTAGGGTTTTGGGGTCTTTAGACGTGACTTATAGTGACCTAGGAGGATTGGCGAAGTCGGTTTCCAGAACTCGTGGCTCGTTTGGAAATGGCAGTGTTTTGATAGTTGGGGCCGATTTGTGATTTTGCTTGTTTTATTGATTCTATGCCTATGGAATACTTAGGGTGCTTGATATACTTGTTTGAGTTGATTTTGATTGAAATGCATATCAACTGTTGCTATTGCGTGCGAGAGTAACCTACTTTGTTATTCTCCCACGTGTGGCTTAAGTGCTCGTTTATCGCCTTGTATCGAGTCTTGCATTGTATAGTGTCTCGCGCGTGAGTGATGGGTCTCTCTGGGTAGCCTTGGGTTGCCAGTGTTGGTTGCTTTAGCTCCGCTGCTATTCCATCTTCTCGCTTGAGTTGTCTCCCAGGGAGATTTGGGTCGTAGATTGATGGATACTTTCGGGGTATTCCAAACTGGTGTTATAAGGTGGTTTGGGCCGGCGCGTCGTCATCAAATTTGTGTTTGAAAGTTGCTCGTGAAAAGAGTATCGTATCCTTTGAATGAGTGTTTACAGCTTTAGATACTTGCCTTGCTTTGTTGATGGCTTTATTGGTATCTCTATATGATACGTGTATGTATTGCTTGACTAATTGCATTGCATACTCCTCTCATCTCCGTCCTTGAGACCAATTGCCCTCGCTGAGCAATAGTTTTTGCTCATTCCTCTATATACTATATTTTTTACAGGAGTAGTTGAAGCAGACCCTCTTGAGGTAATTGAGGAGGAGGAACAGGTGGAGGTGTTCCCGTGATAGCACTTCTTTGCTTTGCTGGTGGTTGGTTACCAGATTTTGTGCGAGCCTTGCTTGATATGTACATTGCTTGGATGACGCTTTATTTTGAGGCTTGTAGCCTTGTATGTATTTTCTAGTTTAAGGCCTCTACGGTCTTATGTTGTATAAGTTGAAAGAATGTAAAGTTGTAAACTTATACTCTTGTGACTAGTAAGGAAATGCATGCTAGTGGAATTGATTAGTGGCATAAATAATTGTGTAGTATGCATATCATTTTTGGGTTGCAAAGTTGTTAATGAAGAAATGTATGTTTCAAAGAAAGTTGGCTTATTTTAATTGTTTTATGGCTTTCGCAAGTATTATGTTGATTTTAGGGTTTTCGGATCGTCCGCGGTACAGAGGAGACTCCGTCCGTGTGTCAAGTCCGGGCTTGGCCTTTTGCGGGGTCGGGTCGGGGCGTGACATCTTTAGGTGGTATCAGAGCATGATAGTCTTGCATGAGCTGGGATATGTTTCTCGGTCTGTGGGGTAAAGGTCCAAAATGCTAGAATGTTATTGTATGATTGTTAAGTGGAAAGAAAGTGTTATAGCATGACTTTGTGAACTTGGAGTGCTTATGTGTTTGCTTTTAAATGTTGCCAGCTATTGTGAATTGCTACTATGCCGCCACGTCGTGGTACTCAAGGTATAGTGTCAGATGAAGAGGCAGCAGAACAGGGTCAGCAACCATTGCCTGAGCAGTTTATCGCTACTATGACTATAGCGGTTGACCGGATTACACAGGTGCTGCATGAGCAGAGGCAGGACAGGAATAATAATCCCCAGGGAAATCAAGCTAATCCTGGTGGACAGGGGTATAGAGTTGAGAATAATCAGTTAGAGAAATTTTTGAGGCATGAGCCGGGAAAGTTTTTCGGAGAGCCGGATGATGAGGCAGCTGAGAGATGGATTAATCGTGGTGAGAAAATTTTCACCGCTTTGAGGTACATTGATGAGGCGAGAATAGATTATGCATCATTCCTGTTTGAGGGCGATCCAGAGCAGTGGTGGAATACTGTCAGATTGAGGTGGGAGTGTGAGGATGTTCCACATTTATGGGATGATTTTGTAAGTAAGTTTCGGGACAAGTATATTACCGAGATGGCTATGGAAAGGAGGGAAGACGAGTTTGTGGCCCTGAAGCAGGGAAACATGACTGTTGCACAATACGAGGCTAGGTTTGTCAGCCTGTCGAGGTATATGCCCAAGTTGGTACGGCCGGCTAGGAGGATGATTCATAGGTTTGTCAGTGGGCTGAGAATGGACATTCAGTTGCATTTGACTGGGCAGACCTACACTACTTTTCTCGAGGCATTTCAGGCAGCCTCGAAGTTGAGAAACGAAAGGCTGAGATGTTAGCTGAGAGTAGTCAGCCGAGTAAGAAGCAGTATTTGGGCCAGAGCAGCCAGAGTCAGCCGAGGCAGTATCAGACTTCTGCACAGGTTCCTCAGCAACGTCCGTATCAGCCACAGCAGCAGATTCAGGCTAGGCCAGCTATGACTAGACCCCAGCAGGGAGGTACAGTTCCTACTACCAGAGCCCCAGCACCTACAGGAAACACTGTTGTAAGGCAAAATCAGCAGTGTAACTATTGTAATCGATCGGGGCATATTGAGGCTAATTGCTGGAGGAAGAGTGGTAAATGTACGGGTTGTGGCAGTGATGATCATAGGGTGAGAGATTGCCCTAAGTATAACAATGTTCAGGGCCGTACTGGAGGCCAGGGTGTTCAGAATAGGGCTGCAGGTGCACGTCTAGCACAGAGGGTTCAGGCTAGGGTCTTTGCACTGGATGCAGAGGAGCTGCCCGATACTACAGCTATTGTGGAAGGTACCTTTCTTCTCAATACTCAGCCAGTTAAAGTTTTGATTGATCCCGGAGCTACACATTCGTTTATAACTCCTGCATGTGCACGATCTGTGAATGTTTGCATTGATAAACTGCCGCATGAAGTTGAAGTTAGTACACCTTTGGGTGCAAAATTTGTTACTGAGTGTATTTACAAATCTTGTGATATATGCATTGAGAACCGTAAATTTCCTGCTGATTTGATTATACTTCCATTCCGTGACTTTGAAATCATTTTGGGAATGGACTGGTTGGGAAAGTACTATGCTCAGTTGGATTGTAGAACAAAGATTGTTTATCTTCAGGTTCCTGACCTACCGGTACTGGAGATTGTTGGGAATTGCAGGGCTGCCCAAATTCCTCTTTTATCAGCGATCAAGACTTCTAAGTTGTTGAATAAGGGTTGTGAAGCTTACTTAGCTTATTTGATCAATCAGCTTGCTGATAAGTCGAGTTTGAATGAGGTTCCGATTGTTAGAGACTTCCCTGGTGTATTTCCTGAGGAATTACCGGGTTTACCACCGGATAGGGAGATTGAGTTCGTGATTGATCTTGTGCCAGGCACTGCGCCAATTTCTAGGAGTCCTTATAGAATGGTATCGGCTAAACTTCAAGAGTTAAAAATTCAGCTTCAGAATTTGCTTGAGAAAGGGTTTATACAACCTAGTTCTTCGCCGTGGGGTGCGCCTGTGTTGTTTGTTAGAAAGAAAGACGGCACGCTACGGTTATGCATTGATTACAAGAGACTTAATCAAGTCACGATTAAGAACAAATACCCATTGCCGTTGATTGAAGAATTGTTTGACCAGGTGCAGGGTGCGAGTGTTTACTCCAAATGTGATTTGAGGCAGGGTTACTATCAACTTAGGATTCGGAGTG
The DNA here is from genome assembly GCA_037974665.1 of Ehretia macrophylla. Lineage (NCBI taxonomy): Eukaryota > Viridiplantae > Streptophyta > Magnoliopsida > Boraginales > Ehretiaceae > Ehretia > Ehretia macrophylla. Next base: position 14,713,950 of record CM075764.1, on the reverse strand, counting down.
ATGATATACCAAAGACGGCATTCAGGACTAGATATGGCCACTTTGAGTTTGTTGTGTTGCCGTTTGGATTGATGAATGCACCAGCCGCATTCATGGACTTGATGCAGAGGGTTTTTTGACCTTACCTTGATCAGTTTGTTGTAATCTTTATTGATGACATTTTAGTGTACTCAAAGAACGAGGCTGAGCATGAACAACACTTGAGGATTGTGCTACAGACTTTGCAAGAAAACAAGCTTTTTGCTAAATTCAGCAAGTGCGAGTTCTGGTTGAATCAGATATCTTTTCTAGGTCATATCATTTCAGATCAAGGAATTTCAGTAGATCCAGCTAAGATTGAAGTTGTTTCATCTTGGAAGAGACCGGATACGGTGTCAGAGATTCAGAGTTTTCTTGGATTGGCAAGTTACTACAGGAGATTTGTTAAAGACTTTTCCAAAATTTCTGGACCTTTGAGCCAGTTGACTCGTAAGAAAGTTGCTTACAACTGGGATGCTAAATGTGAATCCAGTTTCCAAGAATTGAAGAAGAGACTAACTACAGCTCCTATACTAGCTTTACCTGAGTGAAGAGAAAACTTTGTTGTCTATAGTGATGCATTTAGAAAAGGTTTGGACTGTGTTTTAATGCAGAATGGTAAGGTGATTGCTTATGCTTCTAGGAAGTTGAAACCATATGAAGTCAATTACCCTACACATGATCTTGAGTTAGCTGCAGTTGTGTTTGCTTTGATGAAGTGGCATCACTACTTGTAGGGTAGCAGATTTGAAATTTTTACTGACCACAAGAGTCTCAAGTATTTGTTTTCACAAAATGATCTGAATATGAGGCAGCGAAGATGGCTAGAGCTTTTGAGTGGTTACAACTGTTCTATTAACTACGTGCCAGGTAAGGCAAATGTTGTTGCCGATGCTTTGAGCCGAAAGGCTACTGTTGCAAGCTTTATTATCAAGGATTGGGAGACTTTGGAAGAAATTTGTTCATGGAAGCCAGAAGCTACTGAGGTAGGGATTCGATTTGCTAGTTTGCAGATTCAGTCAGGATTGCTAGCACAGATCAGAGAGGCTCAGAAGACTGATCCTTACATCTTGAAAATCCAAGAAAAATCAAAAGGGGGAGAGTCGGAGTTTAAATTACATGCAGATGGTATCTTCCGATTCAAAGACAGGGTGTGTGTTCCTAGTGATCCGACTTTGAAGAATGAGATTCTATCCGAGGCATATAATTTGAGGTATACGATTCACCCGGGCAGTACAAAAATGTATAGAGATTTGAAGCAACACTTCTGGTGGAACAATATCAAGAGGGAGATTGCTGGGTATGTATCCAAATGTTTGACTTATCAGAGGGTTAAAGTTGAGCATCAGAGGCCAACCAGACTTCTACAGCCGTTGTCGATTCCACAATGGAAGTGGGTACATATAACAATGGACCTTGTGACCGATCTTCCTAGATCTCCGAGAGGATGTGATTCTGTTTGGGTTGTTGTGGACCGCTTGACTAAAGTTACACATTTTATTCCCGTGAACAAACAGGATAGCCTTGATAAACTAGCTGAGCTTTATGTTGCTAATATTGTGAGGTTGCATGGTGTGCCACAGAGTATAGTGTCAGATAGAGATCCCAGATTCAGATCTCATTTTTGGCAGAAGTTGCAAGAGGCCATGGGAACTAAGTTAAGCTTCAGTACTGCATATCATCCATAAACTAATGGCCAGTCTGAGAGAACCATCAGGATCTTGGAAGACATGCTTCGGGCATGTGTGCTAGACTTTGGGAAGAATTGGGAGAAGTTTTTGCCTTTAGAAGTGTTCGCCTACAATAATAGTTATCAATCTACTATAGGTATGGCTCCCTGTGAGGCATTGTATGGTCGGAAATGCAGATCCCCATTGTATTGGGAAGAGGTTGGAGAGATGAGAATAGTTGATCCGACTGTGTTACCTGAGATGATTAAGATGGTAGATAATGTTCACCTTATTCGCCAGCGTATGCTTACAGCTCAGAGTCGTCGGAAGAGTTATGCAGATAAGCACCGTCGAGATCTTGAGTTTGATTTGGGAGATTGGGTGTTTCTTAAGATTTCTCCTCGGAAGGGATTGATTAAGCACGGTAAGAGCGGGAAACTTAGTCCCAGGTATATGGGTCCGTATGAGATCACTGAAAAGGTAGGTCCTTTGGCTTATCGGTTAGCTTTACCTCCGAGCTTGTCAAGACTGCACGATGTGTTCCACGTGTCTATGTTAAAGAAATACCATCCAGACCCTTCGCATGTACTTGAACCAGAGCCTTTGCAGATTGAAGAAAAGTTGTCTTATGAAGAGAAACCGATTCGAATTGTGGATCAGAAAGTTTAAGAGCTTCGCAGAAAGAGTATTCCGTTAGTAAAGGTTTTGTGGAATCATCATGGGTTTGAGGAAGCAACTTAGGAAAGAGAGGAGCAGGTTCGGGATCAGTATCCTGGGTTGTTTGGTGACCAGGTAACAATTGCGTGGGTGCAATTGTTTTAAGGGGGAGAGGGTGTAATACCCGAGCCCGAAATGTGAAAATTTATTGTTTATTATTTTGGAAATTATATTTCCTTAAATTCTTTTAGAATTAATTGTTACTTTCTTGCTGTCGCAACGTGCATTGCATTTAGGTAGCGATAGCTAGAGAACGGTTTTTAGTCCTCAGCAAATAGTGATACTAGTACTTAGATGACTTAAATTTTATCTTTTAGTTGTTGCTAGCTATAAGTAATTTTTCTCTAGTTAGAATGGCTTTAAAATGCACAAACTAAGGCCATTTGACCAAGTTTTAAGTTGTTTGACCAAGGCCTTTGACCATTTGACCAACTTAACACCTTAATAAGCTAAAACAAAGCAAAATAAAAAAAATAGCAGCTGAACAGCAGCAAGCAGGCCGTGAGCTTCAAGAGAGAAAAAAAAAACCTTTCAACTTCCAATCGTTCAATCTTCGCGTGAGCTCGTGCGGGGTGGTTTCCGAGGCAACCAGCGTTGTTTTCCTAGCGACTAGGAGTACCTAAGGTGAGGGAAGCATGTTATTTGCGCATTTAAATGTCAAGTATATCAACTTTGTGATTTTTAGATTTTATCCGTAGATTGTTGTTTAAAGCATTTTGATGCTTCTAGAATGTTCCTTGGCAATTGTAGAACGTGTATTTATAGCTTTTTAACATTTTCTACGGTTAAATGTTGAGATTGCAATTTAAATTAGTTGTTGAATAGTGTTTTATGAATAGTAAACCCTTGAAACGATGAAGTTGCTCCGTTATGCTGTCCGTTGATGTAGAATTGTGCTAGGTGTGCTAGAATGCCTAAATGCATGGTTTGTTTGGGTTGCGTAATGGAAAAAATTGGAATTAAGCTTTGGTGAAAGTCGGGGTCGTTTAGGTCGACTTTAGCGTTTTCTCATTTTGCGTGTTGACATTGCTTTGGGAGGCCATGGAAGCACTTTTGGTGCGATTATGGCGTTGGTTGGGTGTTTGGTTGATATAGTTGTAGTTCAAACGAGCAAAGGGGAAAATCAGGACTTTGCATGAATTATAAGGTTAGGTAGGGTTTCGGGGTCTTTAGACGTGCCTTATGGTGACCTAGGAGGATTGGCGAAGTCGGTTTCCATAACTCGTGGCTCGTTTGGAAATGGTAGTGTTTTGATAGTTGGGGCCGATTTGTGATTTTGCTTGTTTTATTGATTCTATGCCTATGGAATACTTAGGGTGCTTGATATACTTGTTTGAGTTGATTTTGATTGAAATGCATATCAACTGTTGCTATTGCGTACGAGGGTAACCTACTTTGTTATTCTCCCACGTGTGGCTTAAGTGCTCGTTTGTCACCTTGTATCGAGTCTTGCATTGCATAGTGTCCCGCGCGTGAGTGATGGGCCTCTCTGAGTAGCCTTGGGTTGCCAGTGTTGGTTGCTCTAGCTCCGCTGCTATTCCCTCTTCTCGCTTGGGTTGCCTCCCAAGGAGATTTGGGTCGTAGATTGATGGATACTTCAGGGGTATTCCAAACTGGTGTTATAAGGTGGTTTGGGCCGGCGCGTCGTCATCGAATTCGTGTTTGAAAGTTGCTCGTGAAAAGAGTATCGTATCCTTTGAATGAGTGTTTACAGCTTTAAATACTTGCCTTGCTTTATTGATGGCTTTATTGGTATCTCTATATGATTCTTGTATGTATGGCTTGACTAATTGCATTGCATACTCCTTTCATCTCCGTCCTTGAGACCAATTGCCCTCGCTGAGCAATAGTTTTTGCCCATTCCTTTGTATACTATATTTCTACAGGAGTAGTTGAAGCAGACCCTCTTGAGGTAATTGAGGAGGAGGAACATGTGGAGGTGTTCCCAGGATAGCACTTCTTTGCTTTGCTCGTGGTTGGTTACCAGATTTTGTGCGGGCCTTGCTTGATATGTATATTGCTTGGATGACGCTTTATTTTGAGACTCGTAGCCTTGTATATATTTTCTAGTTTAAGGCCTCTACGGTCTTATGTTGTATAAGTTGAAAGAATGTAAAGTTGTAAACTTATACTCTTGTGACTAGTAAGGAAATGCATGCTAGTGGAATTGATTAGTGGAATTGATAATTGTGTAGTATGCATATCATTTTTGGGTTGCAAAGTTGTTAATGAAGAAATGTATGTTTCAAAGAAAGTTGGCTTATTTTAATTGTTTTATGGCTTTCGCAAGTATTATGTTGATTTTAGGGTTTTCGGATCATCCGCGGTATAGAGGAGACTCCGTCCGTGTGTTGGGTCCGGGCTTGGCCTTTTGCGGGGTCGGGTCGGGGCGTGACAGCAGGTGCAGGTCTAGCACAGAGGGTACAAGCTAGGGTCTTTGCACTAGATGCAGAGGAGCTACCAGGCACAACAGCAATAGTGGAAGGTACCTTTCTTCTCAATACTTAGCCAGTTAAAGTTTTAATTGATCTCGGAGCTACACATTCGTTTATAACTCCTGCATGTGCACGATCTGTGAATGTTTGCATTGATAAACTGCCGCATGAAGTTGAAGTTAGTACGCCTTTGGGTGCGAAATTTGTTACTGAGTCTATTTGCAAATCTTGTGATATATGCATTGAGAACCATAAATTTCCTGCTGATTTAATTATACTACCCTTCCGTGATTTTGAAATCATTTTGGGAATGGATTGGTTGGGGAAATACTATGCTCAGTTGGATTGTAGAAAAAAAATTGTTTATCTTCAGATTCTTGACCTACCGGTACTGGAGATTGTTGGGAACTGCAGGGCTGCCCGAATACCTCTTTTATCATCAATCAAGGCTTCTAAGTTGTTGAATAAAGGTTGTGAAGCTTACTTAGCTTATCTGATCAATCAACCTACCGATAAGTTGAATTTGAATGAGGTTCCAATTGTTAAAGACTTCCCTGGTGTATTTCCCGAGGAATTACCGGGTTTACCACCGGATAGGGAGATTGAATTTGTGATTGACCTTATGCCAGGCACTGCGCCAATTTCTAGAAGTCCTTATAGAATGGCATTGGCTGAACTTCAGGAATTAAAAATTCAGCTTCAGAACTTGCTTGAGAAAGGGTTTATACAACCTAGTTCTTCGCGTGGGGTGTGCCTGTGTTGTTTGTGAGAAAGAAAGACAGCACGCCACGGTTCTGTATTGATTACAGGGGACTTAATCAAGTCACGATTAAGAACAAATACCCCTTGCCGTTGATTGAAGAATTGTTTGACCAGTTGCAGGGTGCGAGTGTTTACTCCAAATTTGACTTGAGGCAGTGTGAGGCCCGACCCCGAATAACGTGTGTTACCTTGATTTGCATGCCATAGACCAAGAATGATATGACTGACCTTGGATTGTGTGCCTTAATCCTCGATATATGTGCCGTGATAAACATGCCATGACCTTAATTTACGTGCGAGACCTTGATTTGCGTGTGTCTCTTCCTTTCGTGTGCATTAACCTTGAGCTACGTGTCTTAACCTAGGTTTAAGAGTCATGTCTTGATTTACGTGCATTGCATTGAAATACGTGCCTTGTATTGGTTTACGTTCATTCACCTAGGGTTGTGTGTGTTAGCATTAGAATCCGTGCATTTATCTTGAAGTACGTGCATTAGTCTTGAAGTTGGTGTCTTACCTCTGAGTTCGTGTCTACCCGTAATTCGTGCCCTAGACCTAGGAATCCGTGCCACCACGCTAATCAATAAAGAATCCTACACAAAGCACTAGACACTAAACTAACCCTACACAATCCACTAACCAATATTTTAATCCTAATTCAAATCTCTACAAAATACACTAACACCTAAATATTATATTTTAAACTCACTACAAGACAAAATCTCACAAACCTCTAAACATATCCTATATTCTATTCTACCTAAAACCCGTAAATACCCAACATTCTCTTACACACATGTTAAAACAATTCAAAAGATGACACAATCAGATTTTTGCATGCATGTTTAATCAAAATGATTCTAGGCAAGTCATGACACAAAAACACTTATCAATGCATAAAAAAATTGCCCAAAACCACCTCAATTTCCTCTCATTTTCGACCAAACCACTTATGGCCCATGCTAACATTTCAAATTCCACCTTGAAGACACAAAAATTCAGATTTGGAAGCCCAAGGCTGACCACATGCTCAAAAAAATTGCAAAAGCCTCATTTTTCTCTCATTTCTCTCACTTTCCTCACATTTTCTCTCTCTCCCTCTCACTTTCTCTCTCCATTTCGGTTTTGGGCTGAGTTCTCACCTTCCATATCTCATCTTCTTCACACCATGGTTGATCAAGTCAAGCAATCATCAAAGAAACTCAAGCAAACAAGCTAGGATGCGAAAATCACACATGCATGCCCTTTGAAGTCCTCATTTCGGCCCTAGGTGAGTTTTTAGGCTTCCATTTTATTTCTTCTTGTTCTAACCTCATGCATGTACTAAGAGCTTGGTCACTAAGCTAGGAAAATAGAGAAAACCAAGTTGGAATCTCGGCTAAGCAAGAAGAAGAAGAGATTTGAAGCTTCAACAAGTTTTTGAGCATCTTTTGGTTGATTGCAAAGGTGAGGGTTAAAACCTTTTGAAAACTCTTTAAAAACTCACATGCATGCTCATAAATGTGTGTATTTGCTTCTGTACTTGATATATATATGGTCTTTCATAAGCTTAAACAACCATGCATGGCAAGATCTTGGCTTGAAAATGATGCTAGGTGAAGTCGAAATGGATGACAGCTCTCTGACCAGTCTTTTCGAGGTAATTTTAGCTAAGAAAATGATGTTTAAATTGCTTGAAAATTGGTGGGTGACTATTTTGGACAGTTTTGAACATTTTTCCCAGAAATAGGCCGAAGATAATTTTGACACTAAGGTCCTCAAAATGGAAAATCATTAACATGTGACCAAATCTGTAAATCTGGAAAAATGAATCAGGTTTTGGCAGATGCACTGACCTTGTGGAACGAACCATATTTGACTTAGTAAATTTTGTCCAAAATGCAGGAAAATTGGTTTGCTGCTAATTTTTCAGTTCTGGACAACTTTGTCAGAAATGGACCAAGGCTAAAACTGACCCTAAGGACCTCAAAAATGACAATTTCTGAAAAGTATGCAAATCTGGACAGTTTTGAGCTATTCCACTGTTTCGGCAATATTTAATGATCCCGAACTCCAATTGATGCAAGGTTTGTTTCTGATTTTAGTGAACTTGTTAAGCTTTAATTTTACATCTTATTCACTGGATTTGGAGATTTTTTGGTTATCCTATTGATTGTGAGAACACGGCCTATTGCAGTAAAGGTTTCACTTAGCTATATGCTTGGAAAATTGATGTAACCTCTCTTGTGGTAGTAATTGCTTGGAATTGTGGTGTTGGAATGTTGTGTGGACTGTTTTGGGTACTTGAGGATGTTTGAATTGAATGATGCATGACTTGAGAATGATTTTGAGTTGACTTGGGGTTTAATCACGCGGTTAAGCATGAAACGGAAACCCTAATGACTAGGTAGTCTTCCTAAGTGTTGATCATTTGGATATTGTGTGGAAATTATATGCTTAGTGGGCTGCCCGTTAATGTCTTATAACATCAAATGTGATTTTGACCATTGCATGTTGACAAATAAGCTTTTCTTGCACCCGAACCCATGATTGATGTCATTGCATGTTGAATAATCTAATCACTTGATCACGTGGACTTCTTAATGAGTTATATGGCCTGTTTTACATGTGTTACATGGCTTCCCGTTTAATTTTCATATAACTCTATATGCCTTCAAGTGAAATTTTCATGTCTTATCGTGCCTTGCTTGTCTACCTGTCAATGTGCAATCTTATAACTGTCCGGAGGCAACCTACTTTGTTGTCCTCCTACTGTGATATATTACCTGTCATAAATGTGCATTGCATACAAGGTTGCAACCTTTCCTGTCGGCATGGTAGCGATCACGCACGCCGGGCGGCATCGGGCTTGCCAGTGTTACCGTGACCACCATGGTCCCATTCCCTCTCTCGCTTGGGGGCTAGACTTCCTCGGAGAGTTGGGTCGTGGGCTTTTGGGGTCCACCCGGAGCCCCCCCACCTGGCGTGTTTTGGGGAATGATTTGAAGTCGGCCGCAACTTCTGATTCTGAAACTGATCTGAGAGCAAAAGCTCACCGTATCCTTTTTATTATGTGTATAAGTACTCCCGCTTGGTTCCTAGAGAACCTTGGGGAGGAAAGACCGGTATTCCTGTTCTGTACTTGTATTTCTGTTGTATTCATGTTTGAGAAAGGGATTTTCATAAGTTTAACCGGAAAATGAGTTTCAAAACTTATTTCTCGTTCCCCCTCGCTGAGTTCATAAGGACTCACCCTCTTTTATCATCTCAGGTGAAGAAGAGCAAGAACAGGTATCCGAGGACGATGTGCCTAACGATGATTCCTTGGAGTGATTTCCTGTTTTGTGTGCTTTGCGTGATTTTGGCTATTTGTGAACTATGCTACTTGAAGACTATTTCTTTTATGTTGCTTGTTGTTTATTGATGTAAAAGACCCCGTTGTAATTTGGGTCTAATTCTGGGATTGTACTATCTATAACCGGACGAACTTTTATTTGGTTGTTTGCTTTCGTTTTCTTAATTAGTAGTTATCATAGGCATTCAAACCACTAGATGAACAATCAACTAAGTTAATTCTATCTAATTTCACTTAGGTGCTCATTTGCAAACTAAAGGATAATAGGTACTTGCATGATAGAAAATTGACAAATAAACAGGACACAGTTAGCATGTTGGGCTTATTAACCAAACGAGACTTTCAAGGTAAACTAGTTAGCCAATCGGTTGGTATCAAATAGGAGTCCTTAATGGAATTGGATTAATGATTGGAATAATTGAGGCGTTTAGAGAATTAGGTCAAACGAAAGAGCCCAATTACAGCCGTTATGCTGCCGGTTTACCGAAAATTTTTGGAGTTTAGGCCAAGACGTTAAGTGTTAAATCTTCATGAACGGTTAAGTACGAGACATGACTTGAATGTTCAGATCATACCCCAGTCTAACCTTTATAGGCCGGGTTGGGGCGTGACAGGCAGGGTTACTATCAACTCAGGATTCGGGGTGACGATATACCTAAGACGGCATTCAAGACTAGATATGGCCACTATGAATTTGTTGTGTTATCGTTTGGATTGACGAATGCACCAGCCGCATTCATGGACTTAATGGAGAGGGTCTTTCGACCTTATCTTGATCAATTTGTCGTAATCTTTATTGACGACATTCTAGTATACTCTAAGAATGAGGCTGAATATGAACAACATTTGAAGATTGTGCTACAGACTTTGCAAGAAACAAGCTTTTTGCTAAATTCAGCAAGTGTGAATTCTGGTTGAATCAAATATCATTTCTAGGCCATATCATTTCAGATCAAGGAATTTCTATAGACCCAACTAAGATTGAAGTTGTTTCATCTTGGAAGAGACCTGAAACGGTGTCAGAGATTCAAAGCTTTCTAGGTTTGGCGGGTTACTATCGGAGGTTTGTTAAAGACTTTTCCAAAATCTCTGGACCTTTAAGCCAGTTGACTCGAAAGAAGGTTACTTACAATTGGGATGTTAAATGTGAATCGAGTTTCCAAGAATTGAAGAAGAGACTAACTACAACTCCTATACTAGCTTTACCTGAAGGTATAGAAAACTTTGTTGTCTACAGTGATGCATCTAAAGAAGGTTTGGGCTGTGTTTTAATGCAGAATGGTAAGGTGATTGCCTATGTTTCTAGGAAGTTGAAACCATATGAAGTTAATTACCCTACACATGATCTTGAGTTAGCTGCGGTCGTGTTTGCTTTGAAGAAGTGGCGAGATTATTTGTGGGGTAGCAGATTTGAAATTTTTACTGACCACAAGAGTCTCAAATATTTGTTTTCACAAAAAGATTTAAATATGAGGCAGCGAAGATGGCTTGAGCTACTAAGTGGCTACAACTGTTCTATAAACTACGTGCCAGGTAAGGCAAATGTTATTGTAGATGCTTTGAGTCGAAAGGCTACTGTTGCAAGTTTAATTATCAAGGATTGGGAGACATTGGAGGAAATTTGTTCATGGAAGCCGGAAGCTACTGAGGTAAGGATTTGATTTGCTAGCTTACAAATTCAGTCGGGATTGCTAGCACAAATCAGAGAGGCTCAAAAGACTGATCCTCACATCTTGAACATCCAAGAAAAAGCAAAAGGGGGAGAGTCGGAGTTTAAATTACATGCAGATGTTATCTTTAGATTCAGGGACAGGGTGTGTGTTTCTGATGATCCGACTTTGAAGAATGAGATTCTATCCGAGGCACATAATTCAAGATATACGATTCACCCAGGCAGTACTAAAATGTATAGAGATTTGAAACAACACTTCTAGTGGAACAATATGAAGAGGGAGATTGCTGGGTATGTATCTAGGTGTTTGACTTGTTAGAGGGTTAAGGTTGAGCATCGAGGCCAGCCGGGCTTCTGCAACCGTTGTCGATTCCACAATGGAAGTGGGTGCATATAACAATGGACCTTGTGACTGATCTTCCTAGATCTTCGAGAGGATGTGACTCTGTTTGGGGGGTTGTAGACCGATTGGCTAAGGTCTCAGACTTTATTTTCGTGACCAAACAGGATAGCGTTGATAAACTAGCTGAGCTTTATGTTGCTAATATTGTGAGACTTCATGGTGTGTCACAGAGTATAGTGTGAGATAGAGATCCTAGATTCAGATCTCATTTTTGGCGGAAGTTGCAAGAGGACATGGGAACTAAATTGAGCTTCAGTACCGCATATCATCCACAAACTAATGGCTAGTCTGAAAGAACTATCAGGATCTTTGAAGACATGCTTCGGGCATGTGTGTTAGACTTTGGAAAAAATTGGGAGAAGTTTTTGCCTTTAGCAGAGTTCGCCTACAATAATAGTTATCAATCTACTATAGGTATGGCTCCCTACGAGGCGTTGTACGGTCGTAAATGTAGATCCCCATTGTATTGGGAAGAGGTTGGAGAGATGAGAACAGTTGATCTGACTGTATTACCTGAGATGATTAAGATGGTGGATAATGTTCACCTTATTCGCCAGTGTATGCTTACAGCTCAGAGTCGTCAGAAGAGTTATGCGGATAAGCACTGTCGGGATCTTGAGTTTGTTTTAGGAGATTGGGTGTTTCTTAAGATTTCTCCTCGAAAGGGATTGATTTGGCATGGTAAGAGCGGGAAACTTAGTCCCAAGTTTATGGGTTTGTTTGAGATCACCGAAAAGGTGGGTCCTTTGGCTTATCGGTTAGCTTTACCTCCGAGCTTGTCGAGACTGCACGATGTTTTCCATGTGTCAATGTTGAGGAAATATCATCCAGATCCTTCACATGTACTTGAACCAGAGCCTTTGCAGATTGAGGAGAAGTTGACTTATGAGGAGAAACTGATTCGAATTGTGGATCGGAAAGTTCAGGAACTTCGCAGAAAGAGTATTATGTTAGTAAAGGTTTTGTGGAATCATCATGGGTTTGAGGATGCGACTTGGGAAAGAGAGGACCAGGTTCGGAGTCAGTATCCGGAGTTGTTTGTCGACCAGGTAAGAATTGCGTGGACGCAATTGTTTTAAGGGGGAGAGGGTGTAATACCCAAGCTCGGAATGTGAAATTTTCTTGTTTATTATTCTGAAAATTTTATTTTCTTAAGTTCTTTGAAATCAAATTGTTGCTTCTTTATTGTCGCAAGGTTAATTGCATTTCAAGAGCGATAGTTAGAGGGTGTCTTCTAGTCCTCAGTAAATAGTGAAACTAGTATTTTGGTGCCTTAAATTTAATATTTTACTTGTTGTTAACTAGAATTAATTTGGTGTTGGGTATTTTAGCTTTAAAATGCATAAAATAGTCCAATTTGACCAATTTTTAAGTTAGTTGACCAAGCTTGACCATTTGACCAAAGGCTTGTCATCTTATTTAGCTTATAACATTGCAAAATAAAAAAAACAAAGCTGAAAAAATAGACCAATAGCTGGCCGAAACTCCAAGGGAAAAAAAAAGATTTTCAACTTCCAAACTTCAAATTTTCGCGTGAGCTTGCACGGGGTTGTTACCGGGGCATCCAGCGTGGTTTTCCTAGCGACTAGGAGTGTCTAAGGTGAGCGAAGCACATTATTTGCGCATTTGAATATCATGTATATCAACTTTATGAATTTTGGGTTTTATCTGTAGATTGTTATTTTAATCGTTTTAATGCTTAAAGAATGTTCCTTGTCAATTGTAGAACATGTATTTATAGCTTTTTAGCATTTTCTACGGTTAAATATAGCTATTGTAATTTAAAATGTCAATTAAATAGTAAAATATAAATAGTAAACCCTCGATTCGTAGAAATTGCTCCGTTATGCATTTTGTTGATGTGAAAAGATGCTAGATATGCTAGAATGCCTAAATGCATGGTTTGTTTGGATTATGTAATGGAAAAACGAGGAAAAATGCCTTGGTGAAAGTCGGGGTCGTTTAGGTCGAGTTTAGCATTTCCTCATTTTGCGTGATGACATTGTCTTGGGAGGTCATTGAAGCACTTTTGGTGTGGTTATGGCGTTGGTTGGGTGTTTGGTTAGGGTAGTTGTAGTTCAAACGAGCAAAGGAGAAAATTGGGGCTTTGCGTGAATTTTAGGGTAAAGTAGGGTTTCGGTTAGACGTGTCTTGTGGTGACCTAGGAGGATTAGTGATATCGGTTTCCAGAACTCATGGCTCGTTTGAAAGTAGTAGCATTTGGAAAGTTGGGGTCGCTCTGTGTTTTTGTTGGTTTTCATAGAATTTTGCTTGTAGAATGCTTGTTAATGCTTGTTAGAGTTGATTTTGATTGGAATGTTTATCAACTATTGCTATTGCGTGCGAGAGTAACCTACTTTGTTATTCTCCCACGTGTGGCTCTATTGCTTGATTGCTCGATTGTTGCATTGTATATTGTATTGCATTCATAGAGCAATGGGCGGTGTGATGGGCTTCTCTTGGTAGCCTCAGGTTGCCAGTGTTGGTTGCCCTAGCTCCGTGTCCTATTCCCTTTCTCGCTTGGGTTGCCTCCCAGGGAGATTTGGGTCGTAGAATTGATGGATACTTCCGGGGTATTCCAAACTGAAGTTATAAGGTGGTTTGAGCCGGCACATTGTCATCGAATTCGTGATTGAAAGTTGCTCGTGGAAAGTGAATCGTATCCTTTGAATGAGTGTTTATAGTTTTAATGCTTGTCTTGTTTATTGTTGGCTTTGTTTGTATCTCTATATGATAATTGAATGAATTGCTTGACTATTTGCTTTGCATTCTCCTCTCATCTCCATCCTTGAGACCAATAACCCTCGCTGAGCAATAGTTTTTGCTCATTCCTTTCTATACTATATTTTACAGGAGTAGTTGAAGCGGACCCTATTGAGGTAATTGAGGAGGAGGAGCAAGTGGAGGTGTTTCCTTGATAGCACTTCTTTGCTTAGCTGGTGGTTGGTTGCCAGACTTTTGTGCGGGCCATGCTTGATGTGTTTAATGCTTGGTTGACGCTTTATTTTGAGGCTTGTAGCCTTGTATGTAGTTTTATTTTGAGGCCTTTATGGTCTTATGTTATAAAAGTTGAAAGAATGTGAAGTTGTAAAGATATACTCTTATGACTAGTAAAGAATTGCATATTAATGGTTTAACTGTTTAGTGGCACGAATACTTGTGTAGTATGCATGGCATTTTGGATTGCAAAGTTGGTTAATAAGAAGATGTATGTTTTAAAAGAAAGTTGGCTTGTTTCAAATGTTTATTATGGAATTCGCAAGTATTATATTGAATGTAGGGTTTTTGGATCGTCCACGGTACAGAAGAGACTCCGTCCGTGTGTCGGGTTCGGGCTTGGCCTTTTGCGGGGTCGGGTCAGGGCGTGACACCAGGCAGTAACTCTATAATGAACTCGATCTCCCGATTTGGGGGTAAACCAGGTAATTCTTCTGGAAACACATCTACATAGTCTTTGATCACTGGCATCTCCTCCAACTTAGCTTTGTCCGATGGCTTGTTGATGAGGTAAGCTAAGTATCCACTACACCCTTTTCTCAAGGACTTCACCGCTCTCGTAGATAAAATGATGGAACTCCCGGTGAAGTCTCTTCGACCCATTACCTCCAGTATTGGTTGACCAGGTACCCGGAATGTTACAATCTTCGTTCGGCAATCTAGTTGGACATGATGCTTTGCCAACCAGTCCATCCCTAAAATGACCTCATAGTCTCGAAAAGGTAATACAATAAGATTGGCTGAGAATTCCATATCCTTAATTTGGATTTTACATGTTTTACAAGCTGAGCTAGTAACAAGTTTAGAACCCATCGGAGTACCAACTTTTACTTCGTAAGGCAAACATACAACTTTCAGTTTTACACGTTGCACACACAAGGGAGTAATAAATGAATGAGTAGCACCTGGATCAATTAGCACCCTAACAGGTTGATTTAGAATGAAGAATGTCCCTTCAACAATAGTGGTCTCCTTTGGAAGCTCCTCGCACTCAATAGCATAGGCTCGAGCCTGAACTCTAGGAACTGGAGTCTTGCCTCGACTAGCAGGTTTAACCTGATACTGTCATGCTTGCCATTTATGGCAATCCTTGATCTGATGCTAATCACTGCCACATCTCACACATCGTCCTGACTTCTTCGAGCACTAGGCCTCGGTATGCCCCTTTTTGTCACAGTAAGAACAGTTGACAGACTGAGTAGCAGGTGAACTACCTGTGGATCCGCGGGTGGAAGAGGCTGATGGCGCTTTCGTCGGGCCACGGTTATTCACTGGTCTGTTCTGGTTCTGGCCCGGACTACGACTCTGACCCTGGAATTTCCTCTGTTGACCTGAAGGTTGGTATGGTTTCTTGTTCGGCTGACTCGAACCGGCTCTATCAAGTTTCCTCTTCTCAACTCGGGAAGCAGCAGCAAAGAGAGTAGAATAGGTATCGAAGTCATGTGAAGCCAACTGGTCCTGAATCTCTGGCCTCAATCCCGTAGTAAATTTCCACATCTTCGCCTCCGGAGTACTAACCATGTATTGAGCATAGCGGGACAGTCGGTCAAAACGAGCCTCGTACTGGGCCACCGTCATGTTACCCTGGTTCAAGTGCATGAACTCCTCAATCCGCCTCTGCCTGGAAACTACAGGTACATATTTCTCCTTGAATGCCTTAACGAAATTACCCCACAAGCGAGGTGTCTGATCAGTTTCCCACAGTGCCTCCACAGTGTGCCACCAATGCTCAGCATCCCCGTGCAACAGAAACACAGCAAACTCCACCTTTTCTTCATCAGTATAATCAAGTGGCCTGAAAATCCTCTCGATCTCGGACAGCCAAGCCTCCGCTTTCTCATCATCAGCTTCCCTATGGAATTTGGACGGGTGAAAGTCAAGGAACTCCCTCATTCTGCTATGTCTCCCATGGTTACCATCATTCCAGTTGTTGTTGTTGTTAGCTTCACGAGCATCTTGACGTTCGATCACTTGTGACACGCGATCCATGGCATTTGCCATCATGTTAAACATAGCTATGCCGGGATTAGTTTGATAAGCATCTCCGGTCTCTTGGGGTTCACCGCTCCTATTAGTAGTGCGGGTACTAGGGCCAGCCATCTATAGACACAGATTACGATGCACAATTTATTGAAATACGACAAACAGGAATTTAATGCATAAGATATGCGACATAATATAGATACATAATTCTAGAAATAATCAAGACATGTTAATCACTTAAGCACATAGAACATAGAAGGCACATTTAACATTATCACACAATAACTTATAGACAAGTCATCCTAATCATCTTAGGGCTCTACCCATGGTCCGAGAGTTAAACCCAGCTTAAGCAATCTAAGCTCTGATACCATTCTTCCTATAATGTGTCACGCCCTAACCCGGCCTATAAAGGTTAGACTAGGGTGTGATCTAAACATTCTAGTCTATCTCGTACTTAACTGTTCATGGAAATTTAATACTTAATGTTTTAGCCTAAATTCCAAAAAAATTTCAGAAAACCGGCAGCATGACGATTGTAATTGGGCTCTTTGGTTTGACCTAATTCTCTAAACGCCTCAAATTTTCCAATCTCAATTTCATTTCCAACTAAGATTACTATTTACCATCAATTGAAATGCCTACTGGTTATTCCGAAGTCTCGTTTGATTAATAACCTAGTAATAATACTATGTCTCGTCTGTTTGTTAATACTCGTTACAAAAGTACCTGTTGATCTTAGCTTAATAATGAGTACCTGCTTAAGATTGGATAGGTTCATTTTACTTAGTCCTTACCTGATACTGTTAATATATGTCAATATCCACCTCTTCATAATAAGTATCGTTAATTATATGGTAGCATAAATTAATGATTCCGACTTAAACGTCGATGAGGTCAAAAGAGATCGCGATGGCTGCAAGAAAGAAGTTCAGAAATTTGGAATTACCTAAGATGACGTCGGGTTGATGCAATGCTAAAGTTAGTCAATTTGACCAAAGGAAACTTCCTAGAAGTTGACTTGGATGCTAGCCACCCATGTGGTCAATTGTAGCCACCCATGTGATAAATATGGGTGGCTAATACTTTGAACATGGTTGGTAAAGCCAACCAAGATTGAAATGTTTGATAGGAAAGTCTCCTATGGCGGGCTAGCTAAATTCTATAAATAGGCATGCATTAGTTCATCATTTTCATCCACAACACAACTCCAAACACAATCCTAAGTTAGTCTTTCTTTCTTGTATTCTTCTTGTAAGTCCAGAAGCCATTGAAGCTCTAATCTTGAGAGCGCACGGTGGGACAATTATCTTGTAAGTGTTATATTGAATTGTTATAATGAGTAGTGTTGTCTTTCTACTTGATTGTTATTAAGACGTTTCTAGGAAATTGGTTATATTCTTACATGGTATCAGAGCTTAAGGGGCTCTTAACAACAATCTTGTCTAATAAAGCTCAACAACTATGACTACTCAAGGTGCTAGTTCTTCTTCTACCAGTTCTAGTTCTGGTTTAGTACCAACAATTCGTATCCATCCCCCTACCTTCACAGAAAGAAAGCTTGATGGCACGAACTATCTTTTGTGGAAGTTCAAAATCACTACAATTCTGGACTCCTACGAACTCCTTGATACAGTGTTAGGCACAGATGCAGAACCAGTTGCAGTCCGGGCTGAAGATGATACAAAAAAGGTCACACCTCCAGAGCCTCAACTTGTTAAAGAATGGAGGAGACGAAATGCTGATGCACTTTGTGCAATTGTAACAAGTGTTCAAGATTCCGTTCTTACTCTAATTCAACACACAACCAAGGCAACTGAAGCTTGGAACATACTGAGAAATCAGTATGAAACAAGGAACCAGACTCGCATTCAAAACTTGGAGAATCAGTTAGCTGCTGAGAGATTAAGTGAAAATGAAGCAACTGAGTCATTTATCAGTAGGATGAAAAACCTATGTGATCAAATGGCTGTAGTTGGTATTGCCAAATCAACCGAGGAACTAGCTCGAAGGTGCATTAGAGTGTTGCCTCCAAAATTTGACGGCCTTGTGACAGCACTCAATACACAAGTTCGCATTCCTCCTTTGACGTTTGAAGAATTCACTGCCATGTTGATGGAGGAGGAGATGAGGCTGAGGAGCAGAGAAAATCAACTTGACTCTACCTTTACAACCAAGGCCAAGAGTAACCAAGAAGAAAAGAACAAAGCAAAGAAGAAGACATTCTATGGATCGTGCTACTACTGCAATAAGAAAGGTCATGCTGTCAAAGATTGCAGGAAACGAATCCATGCCGAAAAGAACGGAACTTTCAAGCCAAATTGGAGAAATAAATAATCTGCCAATGTGGCTGAAACGGAAGTGCATCTATTTACTGTAACAGATGTATCGGAAGAAACGTGTACTGGCGCACATGTACATCAAACAAGTGCATAGGTGTTAGATAGTGGAGCTTCCCTACACATGGCCAGCAAGAAGGAGTTATATAACTCTATAAAACCTCTACAAGAACCAATGAATGTTGTCGTCAGGAATAATGCTAGGTGTCCTGTTGAAGGCACTGGAACCATCTCGCTTGTGTCTAAAGATGGAGGAAGCGAGAAGTTGTCTAATGTACTTTTTGTACCCCTAATCACCAGAAATTTGCTATATGTAGCTACTATTACAGATAATGATCTAGAAGTGCGGTTCAAAAAGACGGAAGCTTTGATTCTTGACAAGGATCAAAATATAATAAGTAAAGGTATTCGCAAAAATAACCTTTTTGAAATCAGCTCTCTTTCTCCCGTCGTGGATGCCAAAACAAGTCAACTTTGGCATGAAAGGTTCGGGCACATTTCCTATCCTGTGTTAAAGGAAATGCAAAAGAAGAAGATGGTGGCCGACTTGCCTTCAATTGACGAGATTGAAGGACCATGTGAAGCTTGTATGCTGGGCAAGCAACATAGACAGTCATTTCCCAAAGAGAGTCATAACCGATCAAAGGCTCCTCTAGAGTTGGACTACGACGGCGTTGGGATGATCTTCCTACTTTATGCTGTTAGTCGACGATTATAGTAGGAAGATGTGGGTGTACTTCCTTCGGGACAAGGCTGATGCTCTTGAAAAGTTTAAAGTGTGGCACAAACTTATGACAAATGAGAACACAACTCAGAATTCTATTCTACAGAGTTCACCAACTATTGCAACAAGCTTGGGATTAAGCGCCAATTGACTACTCCATATACACCACAACAAAATGGAGTTGTGGAACGAAGAAATCGAACAATTGTAGAAATGGCTCGATGCATGTTGAAAGGTGCTGGCCTACCTGACACATTCTGGGCTGAAGCAGTCAACACAGCAGTAAACATCCTTAATCGGTGCTCAACCAGGTCACTCAACGATAAGACTCCTAATGAGGCTTATTATGGTATGAAACCTTCTGTGTCTCATTTAAGAAAATTTGGGTGTGAGTGTTTTGTACACATTCCAAATGAAAATCGAAAGAAATTGGATGACAAGAGCAAGAAGGGCATTTTCTTGGGATATAGTGAAGAGTCTAAAGCATACATAATCTATGATGTAGAGGCCAAGAAGGTGATCATAAGTCGAGATGTGGTGTTTAATGAAAGACCACACTCGATGGAGGATAGCGGTCCTGCCATTTCGTCATCAACCGATGAAGTAATCCACCAAGTGCCTGAACAACGACTGTTGAACAATGAAAAGGTCTCTAATGATGAGGAGACTGAAGACCAACCTGTTGTACCCACAAGGAAGCCACAACCGAAGTGGTTCCAACAGCTCTTTGATGGAAGAAATCCAGGAGTTACTGATGATAGTCCACATCCTGATGGACTTAGATGATCAAAGAGAATAGAGGAGCAGAACAGATCAGGACAACAACTAGTAAACATGGCTTTGATGACCCAAATCATCAAGACGGTAAAAGAACCGGTAACTGTGGAGGAAGCCATGTCAGATCCAAATTGGAGAGCAGCTATGCAAGCCGAGTATGATAGTATCATGAAAAATGATACTTGGGAGATCGTTGAAAAGCCACCGAACAGAAAAATTATCGGCACCAAATGGATTTGGAAAGTGAAGTACAAGGCAGATGGAAGTCTTGAAAAATACAAGGCACGCCTTGTAGCACAAGGATTTTCGCAAGTCGAAGGTTTCGATGTATATGAAACCTTTGCTCCAACAGCAAAAATGTCAACAATCAGGCTAGTTGTTGCAGCTGCCGCGCATTATGAATGGATTGTACATCAAATGGATGTCAAGTCAGCTTTTCTTAATGGACAACTTGAAGAATAAGTCTACGTTGCACAACCCCCTGGCTTCCAAATACCAGGTGAAGAAGAAAAAGTCTACAAATTGAAAAAGGCTTTATATGGGTTAAAGCAAGCACCACGAGCTTGGTACAAACGTATAGACTCTTTCTTCTTGCAACATGGTTTCTATAGAAGCAAATCAGAGGCCAACTTGTATGTTCTAAGTGAACAAGGAAAGAAGGTAATTGTAGTTCTATATGTGGATGATCTTGTAATCACTGGTGACCATGAAGATAATATTCAAAAGACGTAAGAATGGTTGAGCCAAGAATTTGAAATGACAAATCTTGGTCTTCTTCATTATTGCTTGGGAATCGAGGTATGGCGAAAACCTCATACTATCTTCATCTCGCAGCAACGATATGTTCGTGAGCTTCTTACTGCATTTGGTATGTCCGTGCAAACCAGTTGTCACCCCGATGGAAGTGAATACAAAGTTATCAATTGACGATCCTTCAGAACAAGTTGATAACAAGCTCTACAGAAGGTTGGTGGGAAGTTTAATCTTCCTTTGTAACACAAGACCTGATATTAGTTATGCTGTGGGAGTCCTCAGTCGGTTTTCAAATAAACCGAAACAAAGTCACTGGCAAGCAGGGATGCGGATCCTCAAATATCTCAAAGGAACGTTGGAGTATGGGATATCATACAAGTCTGGAGATACTTTATCTGGGTACTGTGACTCAGACTGGGCTGGTGATATTGACTCAAGAAAATCTATTACAGGTTACGTATTCACATTCGGTGGTGGAGTCATCTCATGGGCTAGTAAGAAGCAACCCACCGTTGAACTTTCATCAACGGAGGCAGAACACAAGGCTGCTTGTGTAGCATCCTGTGAAGCTGTTTGGCTACGACGCATCATGACTGATATTGGCATTCCAATAGAGGAAGCAATAATGTTGAAATGTGACAGTCAGAGTTGTATAGCCATGTCAAAGAATCCGGTATTTCGTGCTAGAACAAAACACATAGAGATTCAGTATCACTATGTGAGGGAACTGATCGAGGAAGGCGAAATCTACATGGAGTACTGCCCTACAGAAGATAATTGTGCAGATATCTTCACTAAAGCGTTAGGGAGTGTCCAATTGGGCAAGCATCTTAAAACATTGGGTGTTGGCCCAATAGCTTAGTCAACATGAGGTGAACATTGAGGGAGGGTGTTAATATATGTCAATATCCACCTCTTCATAATAAGTATCGTTAATTATATGGTAGCATAAATTAATGATTCCGACTTAAAGTCGATGAGATCAAAAGAGATCGCGATGGCTACAAGAAAGATGTTTGGGAATTTGGAATTACCTAAGATGACGTCGGGTTGATGCAATGCTAAAGTTAGTCAATTTGACCAAAGAAAACTTCCTAGAAGTTGACTTGGATGCTAGCCACCCATGTGGTCAATTGTAGCCACCCATGTGATAAATATGGGTGGCTAATACTTTGAACATGGTTGGTAAAGCCAACCAAGATTGAAATGTTTGATAGGAAAGTCTCCTATGGCGGGCTAACTAAATTCTATAAATAGGCATGCATTAGTTCATCATTTTCATCCACAACACAACTCCAAACACAATCCTAAGTTAGTCTTTCTTTCTTGTATTCTTCTTGTAAGTCTAGAAGCCATTGAAGCTCTAATCTTGAGAGCGCACAGTGGGACAATTATCTTGGAAGTGTTATATTGAATTGTTATACCGAGTAGTGTTGTCTTTCTACTTGATTGTTGTTAAGACGTTTCTGGGAAATTGGTTATATTCTTACAGATACTTCATAATCCTATGATAGATACTAGCCAATGACAATAGCAAAACGATCATAGTAGTGTCTGTCTAGTTATTATCAGTACAAATCAAAATTAGACCCCAAATTACAACGAGGGTCTTTTACATTACCAACATTAAGCAACATGAAAAGAAATAGTATTCAAGTAGCATAGTGTGACGCCCGAGATTCTACCGTACACATTTTTAAATGTGGCATCTATTAATTGCGCATTAAATTATGTGCTTTACCTGTTGTCTTTCTTGGTCACTATTCATTCCATTTTTAAACTGCATTATATTAGTGAATTAGCATTTTTATTAAATCATATTAATTGTTAAAGGAATGGGAAAAATGTGCAATTGAGCTAGGAGCGATAGGAGCACTCGTTTAGAAAATGTTTTAATGGTTCAATGAATAGTGTTACGTAACATAACTTAGTAATTTAATTAGCTAGCATATATTCTTCACCTTAGGCTCGTTTTAAGGTTATCAACGTTCATTTTAGTGGACCACTAAGCACCTAACTTGATCCCATTTAATATATATGCTCATAAAACACCACCTAGCTCATAACTTAACAAAACACAATAAAAAAAAAAAAGAGAAGATGCAGGAATTACTGTAGCAAATCCGAGAATAGTATAGGAGGAGAATGAGAGGATTTTGCTCATCAAATCTTCAAGCCAAGCCAAGCCAAGCCTAGAACAAGTAGTTTAGGGTGTTTGCTAGCCTCCCGAGAGTTCCTACGCGCAATTGGTGAGGGTTTTCATGACTTTTTATGCATATCTAAAATGTTACATTTTTCTTGATTTGTTGAAAATGTTATCAAATGCTATTGCAAAGCTTATCTATGCTATTATACCTTGTATATAAGTTCTAGAGAACACATTTGAGCTATTAGTTCGCATTTTAATCGGTTGGAATCGTCATTTGAATTTATGAGGTGAATAGTGACGTTTTTTCTAGGGTTTTGTGTAATTGCTCGAATTAGCTTGATTTAATGCTTCTAATAGATGCCTTAGGTGCTAGTGAAGATAACCTAATAGCCCCGTGCACTTGCATTGCCCTTAAATGGCCTAAAAATGGAAAATAGCCGACTTTAACTTGGGGCTTTTGGGGTTAATGCGAATCCGGGTGGATTCGGGCTTCAATTTTAGTATCCTTAGGCTACCTAGGTGCTATAGATGCCTTGATATCCCTTGTTTGAAGCCCGGACAATGTATGTGTAGTTTAAAGCCATAAGAGGGAATTTGGGGCTTTCGGGGTAAACGCGGGCATTTGAATGAGTTAGAGGGTTGAGAGGGTACCTTGAGGATTAGTTAGAAGGTTGGGAGAGTTTCCTTTGAAAATGAAATCATTAACTTTGGTTTGGAAGAGAAATAGTTTGTAAAATAAAGGGGTTTAAGTGCAATTTCGGTTGTCTCACACTTCTAAACGCACGACATGACTTCTTGAGAGTTTATATGTGATATTAAGTTGATTTGGAGCTTTTGGTATAATCCTATGGTTATTTTGTAATGTCTCTTTGCAAAATTGCATATTTGCTTATATAATTGTTCTATTCTGATTGCATCGAGGTCAACCTACTTTGTTGATCCTCATATGTGTTAATGCTTATATTATTGCTATTAACTTGCCATCGTTAAGTGCATTGCATAGTGGTTGCGCAACCATAGTGTCAGGGGCGGATGTGTTGAATATCGGCTGGGCGGCAGAGGGCTTGCCGGTGGATATTCAAACTCCGTACCCTAATCCCTCATTCGCCTGGTCTGGAGATTGCCAGGGGATGTTGGGTCGTAGGATTATCGGGGTACATCCGGAGTACACCCACTGGAGTGTTTGGGGTTATGCCGGCTTATCGTGATCGTGCTCGTGGTTCGTGGATCGTGAATGAAGACCAGTGAAGATTGGTGTATAGGGGTTATGTGAAATGTATCCTTTAAATGTGTGGTTATTTAAGTTTCATTGTTTCTTTAATTGTCTAAGTGTTATTGTTGTATAATTGTATTATCTGTTGCATTGCACGCCCCGGGACTATATCCCTCACTGGGCAACAGTGGTTGCTCATACCTCGCTAACATGTTTCAGGTGGCGCAGTTGGAGGAGTTGCCCTAGTTGCTGTGTGTTATTCTGAAGTGGCTGTGCCTTCTTGTTTCTATTTGGTATTTGTGTATCTATTTTGTGGCCTAAGGGCTTTGTTTATATTGGTTGCTGTAAGAAGTTGAAGGATAGTTGGTTGTAGTGTAGATTTGGGAACCTATATCTTGTAATAACTTATGTTTCTGCTCTCAATTACCTTGCATGCTTGGTAGTGAATGTTCTAACTCTAGCCACTAGCATGCTTGTGTGTTTTTGGAACTATAGTATGCTTCAAGGCTCGGATGGCCTTAATCCTTTGATCTTTAGTTATGAAAAGTTTGTCTTACCTTGTTGTGGCTTTATTGAGTGTTTACAGGTTGTTCAGAATGTCCACAATACAGGGGAAACTCTGTCCGTTTTCCCTAAAATTTTGTGCCCGGGGTTTGGAATTGGGTGAGAATAGCATGATAAATAGGAGTCCCGGTCTCAGGAGGGATCGGGGCGTTACAGGTGGTATCAGAGCTTAGTTAGCTCTAAGCCGGGACAGGGTCCTCGGCCTGTCGGGTAGTAACCCTTGCGTGTGTGCTTGATTAAGTGTGTGTCTTAAAAGTGTATGCCTGCATGTTTGATTGTGTGTCTTGTATTGAATGTGTGCACCTATGTGATATAATTATGTGTTACATGCTAAATGTGTGCTAAGTGAAGTAAAATGGCTAGTTATGCATCAAATTGACTTCGTGAATTATTAATTGCTTGAACTGTTGCTTGTAATGTCTGTATTTGAATGTCTTTGATTGAGTTGTGTTATGCTTGACTTGATTATCGTGCTTGAATGACTTTGATGATTACACTGTTTCATAAACTCTTATATAAACATGTTTGCATAATAGTTTAAAACATATATGTGTAAATGTGATATCTTGGCATTCATACATGTCCCGTTGAAATGGTAAGAAAGACTTCTTCCTCCCCCTGAAGAGAAGTGATTAGCAACAAGCCCTCCAAGTTGTGTGGATTAGCGGGAATGAGAATGTTGTAAGCGGAGCTCAGTTATTGGGATTTCTTCCAAGGCATTCTTCTACGCTCAGTAGTCAGAAATGAATGGCTTCCTTTGGGATTTCTATATGACCGTTCTCTCGGTTTTCTTATTGAGTATTCTTCTAGTATTTTCTTGCTGGTATTACTCGGAAGACTTAGTTTGGGATTCTAATCAGCCTTATTATATGGAATTATCTTCGGTATTTGTACTCTAAATTCTTATTGGTATTTTCTCGCCACTGTTAGTTGGGATTCTATTCTTCTATGGTATTCGTGCCAGCAGGATTCTTATTTGGATTTCGAAGTAGCATCTCTATTGGAGCCTTTATTTGGCCTTATTACGTGAGGTTTGCAGGCAATACTACTGGGATTTCTCAATGTATATGGTATTCTTGCTTAGCAACTGATGACGAGTAATCGGAGTTAGTTTTCAGTTGTTGTGAAGTTCCCTTGTGAAGAAGAATTGCGTGGACGCAATTTGTTTAAGGGGGAGAGGATGTGACGCCCGAGATTCTACCGTACACATTTTTAAATGTGGCATCTATTAATTGCGCATTAAATTATGTGCTTTACCTGTTGTCTTTCTTGGTCACTATTCATTCCATTTTTAAACTGCATTATATTAGTGAATTAGCATTTTTATTAAATCATATTAATTGTTAAAGGAATGGGAAAAATGTGCAATTGAGCTAGGAGTGATAGGAGCACTCGTTTAGAAAATGTTTTAATGGTTCAATGAATAGTGTTACGTAACATAACTTAGTAATTTAATTAGCTAGCATATATTCTTCACCTTAGGCTCGTTTTAAGGTTATCAACGTTCATTTTAGTGGACCACTAAGCACCTAACTTGATCCCATTTAATATATATGCTCATAAAACACCACCTAGCTCATAACTTAACAAAACACAATAAAAAAAAAAAGAGAAGATGCAGGAATTACTGTAGCAAATCCGAGAATAGTATAGGAGGAGAATGAGAGGATTTTGCTCATCAAATCTTCAAGCCAAGCCAAGCCAAGCCTAGAACAAGTAGTTTAGGGTGTTTGCTAGCCTCCCGAGAGTTCCTACGCGCAATTGGTGAGGGTTTTCATGACTTTTTATGCATATCTAAAATGTTACATTTTTCTTGATTTGTTGAAAATGTTATCAAATGCTATTGCAAAGCTTATCTCTGCTATTATACCTTGTATATAAGTTCTAGAGAACACATTTGAGCTATTAGTTCTCATTTTAAACGGTTGAAATCGTCATTTGAATTTATGAGGTGAATAGTGACGTTTTTTCTAGGGTTTTGTGTAATTGCTCGAATTAGCTTGATTTAATGCTTCTAATAGATGCCTTAGGTGCTAGTGAAGATAACCTAATAGCCCCGTGCACTTGCATTGCCCTTAAATCGCCTAAAAATGGAAAATAGCCGACTTTAACTTGGGGCTTTTGGGGTTAATGCGAATCCGGGTGGATTCGGGCTTCAATTTTAGTATCCTTAGGCTACCTAGGTGCTATAGATGCCTTGATATCCCTTGTTTGAAGCCCGGACAATGTATGTGTAGTTTAAAGCCATAAGAGGGAATTTGGGGCTTTCGGGGTAAACGCGGGCATTTGAATGAGTTAGAGGGTTGAGAGGGTACCTTGAGGATTAGTTAGAAGGTTGGGAGAGTTTCCTTTGAAAATGAAATCATTAACTTTGGTTTGGAAGAGAAATAGTTTGTAAAATAAAGGGGTTTAAGTGCAATTTCGGTTGTCTCACACTTCTAAACGCACGGCATGACTTCTTGAGAGTTTATATGTGATATTAAGTTGATTTGGAGCTTTTGGTATAATCCTATGGTTATTTTGTAATGTCTCTTTGCAAAATTGCATATTGGCTTATATAATTGTTCTATTCTGATTGCATCGAAGTCAACCTGCTTTGTTGATCCTCATATGTGTTAATGCTTATATTATTGCTATTAACTTGCCATCGTTAAGTGCATTGCATAGTGGTTGCGCAACTATAGTGTCAGGGCCGGATGTGTTGAATATCGGCTGGGCGGCAGAGGGCTTGCCGGTGGATATTCAAACTCCGTGCCCTAGTCCCTCATTCGCCTGGTCTGGAGATTGCCAGGGGATGTTGGGTCGTAGGATTATCGGGGTACATCCGGAGTACACCCACTGGAGTGTTTGGGGTTATGCCGGCTTATCGTGATCGTGATCGTGGTTCGTGGATCGTGAATGAAGACCAGTGAAGATTGGTGTATAGGGGTTATGTGAAATGTATCCTTTAAATGTGTGGTTATTTAAGTTTCATTGTTTCTTTAATTGTCTAAGTGTTATTGTTGTATAATTGTATTATCTGTTGCATTGCACGCCCCGGGACTATATCCCTCACTGGGCAACAGTGGTTGCTCATACCTCGCTAACATGTTTCAGGTGGCGCAGTTGGAGGAGTTGCCCTAGTTGCTGTGTGTTATTCTGAAGTGGCTGTGCCTTCTTGTTTCTATTTGGTATTTGTGTATCTATTTTGTGGCCTAAGGGCTTTGTTTATATTGGTTGCTGTAAGAAGTTGAAGGATAGTTGGTTGTAGTGTAGATTTGGGAACCTATATCTTGTAATAACTTATGTTTCTGCTCTCAATTACCTTGCATGCTTGGTAGTGAATGTTCTAACTCTAGCCACTAGCATGCTTGTGTGTTTTTGGAACTATAGTATGCTTCAAGGCTCGGATGGCCTTAATCCTTTGATCTTTAGTTATGAAAAGTTTGTCTTACCTTGTTGTGGCTTTATTGAGTGTTTACAGGTTGTTCAGAATGTCCACAATACAGGGGAAACTCTGTCCGTTTTCCCTAAAATTTTGTGCCTGGGGTTTGGAATTGGGTGAGAATAGAATGATTAATGGGAGTCCCGGTCTCATGAGGGATCGGGGCGTTACAATAGTGTTCACAAATGTCCATAATCAAGCAAAGCACATAGGACTGGCAATCATTCCAAGGGATCATCGTTAGGCACGTCGTCCTTGGGTACCTGTTCTTGATCTTCTTCACCTGAGATGATAAAAGAGGGTGAGTCCTTATGAACTCAGCGAGGGGGAACGAGAAATAGGTTTTGAAACTCATTTTCCGGTTCAACTTACGAAAACCCTTTTTGCAAGCATGAATTTATCACAATTAAGCACAGAACAATAATATAAAAGTAAATGAACACAATTACCCGTCTTTCCTCCCCGAGGTCCTCTAGGAACCAAGCGAGAGTACTTATACACATAGTGAAAAGAATACGGTGAGCTTTTATTCTCAGTTCATTTCCAGTATCAGTTGTTGCGGCCGACTTCAAATCATCTACTTATCACACCAAATGGGTGTACTCCGGATGTACCCCGAAATCCTACGACCCAACTCTTCAAGGAAGTCTAGCCCCCAAGCGAGAGAGGGAATTGGACAATGATAGTCACGGTTGCACCGGCAAACCTGATGCCGCCCGGTGTGGGTGAACGCTACCACGCCAGAATGAAAGGTTGCAACCTTATATGCAATGCATATTTATGACATTTAATATATCACATTAGGAGGACAACAAAGTAGGTTGCCTCCGGACAGTCATAAGATTGCACATTGACAAGTAAACAAGCGAGGCACGATAAGACAAGTAATTTCACTTGAAAGGCATATGGAGTTATATGAACATTAAATGGGCAGCCATGTAACGCACGTAAATCAAGTCATATAACTCATTTCAACGTTCACGTAATCAAATAATAAGATTATTCAACCTACAACGACAATCTACGTGGGTTCGGGTGCAAGAAAACCTACTTGTCAACATGTAATCATCAGGATCGCATTTAGGGCTGCAATGGCAACTACGGGCAGCCTATTAAACGTATAATTAAGCACGATATTCATAGGATCAACACTTAGTGAATTTACCTAGTCACTAGGGTTTCCATTTCGTGCTTACTCGTGCGATTAAGCCCCAAGTCAACTCAAAATCAATCTCAAGCCATGCATCGATTAGTTCAATCATCCTCAAGTATTCAAAACAGTCCACACAACATCCCAATGCCACAATCCCAAGCATTTAATTCAACAAGAGAAGTTACAACAATTTTTCTAAGCACATCACTAAGTGAAACCCTCACTGCAATGGGCTGTTTTCTTACAATAATTAAGACAAGAAAAAAAATATCCAATTCCAGTGAATAAGATGTCAAATTAAAGATTAAGAAGTGAACTAAATTCAGAAACAAAGCTCGCATCATTTGGAGTTCGGGTTCAATAGTTATAGCCAAAACAGTGAGATTGCACAAAACTGTCCAGATTTACAAACATTTCAATACTTGTCGTTTTTGAGGTCCTTAGGGTCAGATTTAGCCTTAGTCCATTTCTGACAAAAATTTCCAGATCTGAAAAATATAGTAGCACACCAAATTTTATACATTTTGGATATCATTTACTAAGTAAAAATTGGTTCGTTCCACAAAGTCAGTGAATCTGCCAAAACCTGCTTCAATTTTCCCGATTTTCCAGATTTGGACACATTTTAATGATTTGCCATGTTGAGGACTTTAGAATCAAAATTAGCTTTGGCCTATTTCTGAGAAAAATGTTCAGAACTGACAAAAATAGTTACCTACCAATTTTTATGCATTTTCAACATAATTTTCCTAGCCAAAATCATCTCGCACCAACAAGACAGAAAGCTGTCACAAACCCGATTTCATCTATCATCAACTTCTAGCCCAAAATCTTGCCATGCATGGTTATAAAAGCTTATAAACACACATATATCTCAAGTACAGAAGCAAAGACAAACATTTAAGAGCATGCATGTGGTTTTTTGTAGGATTTTCAAGAAGTTTTAGCCCTCACCTTAGCAAAACAACAAGAAGATGCACAAGATTTTGATGAAGCACAAGGTTGACTCTTTTCCTTGCTTAACCGAGACACCACTCAATTTCTCTCTAGTTTCCTAGCTTAATAACCAAGTTCTTAATAGGTGCATGTGGTTAGAACAAGAAGAAAATAAATGGAAGCTAGCAAACTCACCTAAACCGAAATGGAAGTTCAATAAGCTTGCATGTGAGCTTTCTTGCAACTTAGCTTGCTTAGTCGAGCTTCTTAGCTTCTAGCTTGCCTTGATGAACCATGGAATGATGAAGATGAGCTATGGAGTGTATGAACTCAGCCAAGGCCGAGAGAGAGAGAGAAGAATGAGTGGGAGAGAGAGAAATGTGAGGAATGAGAGAAATGAAAAAAAAAATGAAGGCTTTTGCAAATGTTGATGCATATGTCAGCCTTGAGCTTTGCAATTCAGATTTTTGTGTCTTCAAGAAGCATTTTGAAATTCCTAGCATGGGCAAGGAGCTTATGTCGAGATTGGTGGAGCTTTGGGGAGGGTTTTGAGCTAGTTTTTTATGCATTTCTGTCATAGAATTGTCATAGATTGTCTAGGAATTAAATTGAATTAAGCAAAGCAATCACAAAGCCCAACAAGTGGTCGGCCAAGGCATGTAGAAATCTGATTTTTTTGTCATCTTTTGGGCATTAATTAATTGTGTGTTGAAAGTGCAAAAGAATAAGGAATAAAGAATAAGGAATGTCTAGCTTTTTGTGAGATTTTGTCTTCTAGTGAGTTGAATTAGTAATTTAATATTAGTTAGTGGGATCTGTAGGATTAATTATTGATCTAGTAAATGCACGTTTTCTAAGTAAATGCACGCAACCCTAAATGAATGCACGTAATTCAATGCAAGGCACACAAAATGAAACACAATTCTTAAACTTAGGTCAAGGCACACAAATCTAGGTTAGGGCACATGAAGCGAGGTATCGCACGCAAATCGAGGTCGGGTATCACAGGACATAAATCCATTATGTGTTGACGGTTCATAGTCCCAGCCTAGAGAGATGGCCCATTCAAAAGGCCCAATGGACTTAACGACAACCCATCCGCTTCAACAACGTAGCATCCTCGTAAGACGTGATATCAACACATTGCGGATCTAAAGTTATAGGCACCAGAGTAACGGAGACCTAGTCTCAAGTTTTATGCCCTCGGTTTACGGGCCCAGCCTCTACGTGAAGCGAAGTTGTCTTGCCCAAGGTTCCGTGGGATTCGGTAATAGAAATGTGGTGGAAAAAGTATCTTGGCAACCCTAACCGGGGCAAAAAAAATTGAAAAGGGGGGTACAACACGAGCACTTCCCAAGGGGTCACCCATCCTAGTACTACTCTTTCCCAAGTACGCTTAACTTCAGAGTTCTGATGGGATCCGGTGCATTAGTGCTGGTATGATCGCACCCATTATGTTGAGGGCACAATTCCTTTATGTGTTGACGGTTCACAGTCCCAACCCAGAGAGATGGCCTATTCAAATGGCCCAATGGGCTTAACGACAATCCATCCACTTCAACAACACAATATCCTCGCAAGAAGTGATATCAACGCGTTGTATGGCCCTCTAATGTCCCGTGACTTTGGTTTTCGTACTTTTAACAGCTCACGACGTACGATACGGGATGAAAAAATAGGGAAAAAGAAGAAAAGTGGCCCGAAACTGATGAAAACTTTCGATTTTGGGCTCAAAATATGGGCGCAGCCCAGCAGGCTTGCTACCCTGGTCGTAGAGCTCTTGGAGAGCTTTCAAACGGTATGCTGTGCACCGCGTAACTCCTTACGGATCAAAAGTTATGGGCACCAGACTGACGGAGACCTGGTCACAAGCCCCACGCCCTCAGTTTACGGGCCTAGCCTCTACATGAAGCGAAGTCGTCTTGCCCAAGGTGCCGTGGGATTTGGTAATAGAAATGTGGTGGATAAAGCGTCTTGGCAACCCTGACCGGCGCAAAAAAAATTGGAAAGGGGGGTGCAACATGAGAACTTCCAAGGGAGTTACCCATCCTAGTACTATTGTCGCCTAAACACACTTAACTTCAGGGTTCTGTTGGGATCCGGTTCATTATTGCTGGTATGATCGCACCCGTCATGTTGTGGGCACAAATCCTTAATGTGTTGACGGTTCACAGTTCCAGCCCAGAGAGATGGCCCATTCAAAAGGCCCAATGGGCTTAACGACAACCCATCCACTTTGCCAATGCATCCTCCTCGCAAGACGTGATATCGTCGCGTTTTAGGGCCCTTTAATGTCCTACGAGTTAGGTTGTCATCCTTTTAACAGCTCACGACGTGCGATCTGAGACCAAAAAATAGAGCAAAAGAAGAAAAGTGGACCGAAACTGATGAAAATGTTCGATTTTGGGTTCCAAAAACGGGCGCAGCCGAGCAGGTTTGCTGCCCCTGTTGTAGAGCTCTCGAAGAGCTTTCCAACAGTATGCTGTGCACTGCGTAACTCCTTACAGATTAAAATTTATGGGCATCGGAGCGACGGAGACCTGGTCACAAGCCCCACGCCCCAGGTTTGTAGGCCCAGCCTCTACGTGAAGTGAAGTTGTCTTGCCCAAGGTACCGTGGAATTCGGTAATAGAAATATGGAGGATAAAGTATCTTGGCAACCCTAACCGGGGCAAAAACAATTGAAAGGGGCGGTGCAACATGCGGACTTCCCAAGGGGTCACCCATCCTAGTACTACTCTCGTCCAAGCATGCTTAACTTCAGAGTTCTGATGGGATCCGGTGCATTAATGCTCGTATGATCGCACCCGTCATGTTGGGGGCACAAATCATTTATGTGTTGATGATTCACTGTCCCAACACAGAGAAATGGCCCATCCAAAAGGTTCAATGGGCTTAACGACAACCCAACCTCTTCAAGAACGCAGCATCCTCGCAAGACGTGATATCGACTTGTTGTAGGGCCCTGTAATATCATGTGAGTTAGGTTGTCGTCCTTTTAGTAGGTCACGACGTACAATCTGAGAGGAAAAAACAGAACAAAAGAAGAAAAGTGGCCCGAAACGGATGAAAACGTTCAATTTTGGGCTCCGAAAATAGGAACAGCAGAGCATGCTTGCTGCTCGTTCGTAAAGCTCTCAGAGAGCTTTCCAATGATACGATGTCCACCACGTAACTCCTTACGGATTAAAATTTATGGGCACCGGAGCGAGAGAGACTTGGTCACAAGCCTCACGCCCTCGGTTTGCGGGCCTAGCCTCTACGTGAAGAGAAGTTGTCTTGCCCAAGGTGCCGTGGGATTTGGTAATAGAAATGTGGAGGATAAAGTATCTTGCCAACCCTAACCGGGGCAAAAAAAATTGAAAAGGGGGGGTACAACACGAGGACTTCCCAAGGGGTCACCCATCCTAGTACTACTCTATCCCAAGCACGCTTAACTTCAGAGTTCTGATGGGATCCGGTGCATTAGTGCTGGTGTGATCGCACCCGTCATGTTGTGGGCACAAATCCTTTATGTGTTGACGGTTCACAGTCCTAGCCTAAAGAGATGGCCCATTCAAAAGGCCCAATGGGCTTAACGATAACCCATCTGCTTCAACAACGCAGCATCCTCGCAAAACGTGATATCCCTGCATTGTTGGGCCCTTTAATGTCCCGTGAGTTAGGTTGTCGTCCTTTTAACAGCTTACGCATACGATCCAGGACGGAAAAATAGAGCAAAAGAAGAAAAGTGGCCCGAAACTGATGAAAATGTTCAATTTTGGGCTCCAATAACGGGCGCAGCTGAGCAAGCTTGCTGCCACCGCCTTAGCGCTCTCGGAGAGCTTTCCAATGGTATGCTATGCGTCGCGTAACTCCTTACGGATTAAAAGTTAGGGGCACCGCAGCGATGGCGACCTGGTGACAAGCCCACGCCCTCGGTTTGCGGGCCCAGCCTCTACGAGAAGCGAAGTTGTCTTGCCCAAGGTGCAGTGGGATTCGGTAATAGAAATGTGGTGGATAATGTATCTTGGCAACCCAAACCGGGGAAAAAAATTGAAAAATGGGGGTGCAACACGAGGACTTCCCAGGGGTTCACCCATCCTACTACAACTCTAGCCCAAGCACGTTTAAGTTCGGAGTTCTGATGGGATCCGGTGCATTAGTGCTGGTATGATCGAACCCGTCATGTGGAGGACACAAATCCTTTATGTGTTGACGGTTCACAGTCCTAGCCAAGATAGATGGCCCATTCAAAAGGCCCAATGGGCTTAACGACAACCCATCCGCTTCAACAACGTAGCATCCTCGTAAGACGTGATATCGACGCATTGTAGGGCCTAGTAATATCCTGCGAGTTAGGTTGTCGTCCTTTTAACAACTCACAACGTACGATCCGTTACGAAAAAATAGAGCAAAAATAGAAAAGCGGCCCAAAACTGATGAAAACGTTCAATTTTAGGCTCCAACAACGGGCGCAGCGGAGCAGGCTTGCTGCCCTCGTCGTAGAGCTCTCGGAGAGCTTTCCAATGGTAGGCTTTGCGTCGCGTAACGCGTTACGGACCAAAAGGTATGGGCACCGGAGTGATGGAGACCTGGTTACAAGTCCTACGCCCTGGGTTTGCGGGTCCACCCTCTACGTGAAGCGAAGTTGTCTTGCCCAAGGTGCCGTTGGATTCGGTAATATTAATGAGGTGGATAAAGTATCTTGGCAACCCTAACCGGGGCAAAAAAAATTGAAAAGGGGGGTGCAACACGAGGATTTCCCAAAGGGTCACCCATCCTAGTACTACTCTCGCCCAAGCACGCTCAACTTCGGAGTTCTGATGGGATCCGGAGCATTTGTGCTAGTATGATCGCACCCATCATGTTGTGGACACAAATCCTTTATGTGTTGACGGTTCACAGTCCCAGCCCAGAGAGATGGCCCATTCAAACGGCCCAATAGGCTTAACGACAAGCCATCTACTTCAAAAACGCATCATTCTCGCAAGTCTTGATATCGACGTGTTGTAGGGCCCTCTAATGTCCTGCGAGTTAGGCTGTCGTCCTTTTAATAGCTCACGATGTACGCTCCGGGACGGAAAAACAGAACAGAAGAAGAAAAGTGGCCCGTAACTGATGAAAATGTTCGATTTTGGGCTCTAAAAGTGGGCGCAACCGAGCAGACATGTTGCCCCCATTGTACAGCTCTAGGAGAGCTTTCCAACGGTATGTAGTGCATCGCGTAACTCCTTACGGATCAAATGTTATGGGCACCGGAGCGACGGAGACCTGGTCCGAAGCCCTACGCCCTCGTTTTGTGGGCCCATCCTCTACGTTAAGCGAAGTTGTCTTGCCCAAGGTGCTGTGGGATTCGGTAATAGAAATGTGGTGGATAAAGTATCTTCGCAACCCTAACCGGGGCAAAAAAAATTAGAAAGGGGGGTGCAACACGAGGACTTCCCAGGGGGTCACCCATGATAGTACTATTCTCGCTCAAGCACGCTTAACTTCGAAGTTCTGATGGAATCCAGTGTATTAGTGCTTGTATGATCGTACCCATCATGTTGAGGGCACAAATCCTATATGTGTCGACGGCTCACAGTCGTAGCCCAGGGAGATGGCCCATTCAAAAGGTCCAACGGGCTTAACGACAACCCATCCGCTTCAACAACATAGCATCCTCGTAATATGTGATCTCGACGTGTTGTAGGGCCCTATCATATCCTGCAAGTTAGTTTGTCGTCCTTTTCACTGCTCACGACGTACGATCCAGGATGAAAAAATAGCGCAAAAGAAGAAAAGTGGTCCGAAACTTAAGAAAACGTTTGATTTTAGGCTCCGAAAACAGGCGCAGCTGAGCAGGCTTGCTGCCCTCGTCGTAGAGCTCTCGGAGAGCTTTCCAATGGTATGCTGTGCATGGCGGCGTAACTCCTTAAGGATTAAAATTTATAGGCACCGGAGCGACGGAGACCTGGTCACAAGCCCTACGGCCTCGGTTTGCGGGCCCAGCCTCTACGTGAAGCGAAGTTGTCTTGCCCAAGTTGCCGTGGGGTTCGGTAATAGAAATGTGGACGATAAAGTATCTTGGCAACCCTAACCGGGGCAAAAAAAATTGAAAATGGGGGTGCAACACGAGGACTTCCCAGGGGGTCACCCATCCTAGTACTACCCTCGCCCAAGCACGCTTAACTTCGGAATTCGGATGGGATTCGGTGCATTAGGGCTGGTATGATCGCACCCGTCATGTTGTGGGCACAAATCCTTTATGTGTTGACGATTCGCAATGCCAGTCTAGAGAGATGGCCCATTCAAAAGGCCCAATGGGCTTAACGACAACCCATCCGCTTCAACAACGCATCATCCTCACAAGATGTGATATCGACTTGTTGTAGGGCCCTCTAATGTCCCGCGAGTTAGGTTTTCGTCCTCTTGACTGCTCACGACGTATGATCTGGGATGAAAAAACATAGCAAAAGTAGAAAAGTGGCTTGAAACTGATGAAAATATTCGATTTTGGACCCCGAAAACAGGCGCAGCTGAGCGGGCTTGCTGTCCTTGTCGTAGAGCTCTTGAAGAGCTTTCCAATGGTATGCTGTGCGCTGCATAACTCCTTTCATATTAAAATTTATGGGCACCAGAACGACGGAGCCATGGTCACAAGCCCCACGCCCTCGGTTTTGCGGGCCCAACCTCTACGTGAAGCGAAGTTGTCTTGCCCAAGGTGCCGTGGGATTCGGTAATAGAAATGTGGAGGATAAATTATCTTGGCAACCCTAACTGGGGCAAAAAAAATTGAAAAGGGGGGTACAACACGAGGACTTCTTAGGGGGTCACCCATCCAACTACTACTCTCGTCCA
The DNA here is from genome assembly GCA_037974665.1 of Ehretia macrophylla. Taxonomy (NCBI): domain Eukaryota; kingdom Viridiplantae; phylum Streptophyta; class Magnoliopsida; order Boraginales; family Ehretiaceae; genus Ehretia; species Ehretia macrophylla. Next base: position 14,677,105 of record CM075764.1, on the reverse strand, counting down.
AGCACGCTTTACTTCGGAGTTCAAATGGGATCTGGTGCATTTGTGCTGATATGATCGCACCCGTCATGTTGTGGGCACAAATCCTTTATGTGTTGATGGTTCACAGTCCCAGCCCAGAGAGATGGACCATTCAAAAGGCCCAATGGGCTTAACGAGAACCCATCCGCTTCAACAACGTAGCATCCTCACAAGACGTGATATCGACTTGTTGTAGGGCCCTTTAATGTCCCGCGAGTTAGGTTTTCGTCCTCTTGACTGCTCACGACGTACGATCTAGGATGAAAAAACAGAGCAAAAGAAGAAAATTGGCCCGAAACTGATAAAAACATTCGATTTTGGGCTCCAAAAACGGGCGCAACTAAGTAGGCTTGCTGCCCCCGTCATAGAGCTCTCTATGAAAGCCCACTTTTCTATTTTATCTCGTTTTACATGCTTTATCTCGTTTTGAATGAATTAACCTGTCTATGTGCTATGTGACTTAGAATTTGGTAATTTTGATATCAATATTCCTAGAACATGCTAAATGTGCATTCATGAAATTTTCATAAAAAACGGAGTCAAAAATTTTATCGTCGACTTTTAGTGAATATTGTTTTCGAAACACGTCGACTAAAATTTTGAAACTGGTCTTTTTAACCCTTCTAGACCTAGTCCACGGACTTTAATAGACCTGTGTTTGATTAAAACGGTTTTAAAATCGGCTTAGGAATTTATTAGGATTTTTACACCGACTTTTGCAAAAATCGAGTTTTAAGCCGACTCAGGTGAAATTGTTTGATTGTAAAACTTCTTGTCACCTAAAAATAACCTACTTGAGCTATCTTGGGTGTTGAATAATTGTTTTGAACTTTGGTGATCAAGAAAATGCATTTAAGGTCAAGAAAACACAAAAATACTAAGTTAATTCAACTTTGACTTTATTTAAAATGTTGACCTTAGAGCTTATATCACCAACACACACTAAACACAACACAAAACACATTCCTCAACACACACTAAGGGCCGAGAGCTCCATAGGAGAAAACCAAGCTTTTTCTTCAACTTTTTCAAAGGCATTTTTCATTAAAAGTTGCAATCCAAGTCCAATTTCCATCAACCAAAGCTTGATTCCACCTTTTGAGCATCCATTGAGCACATTTCTAGGCTTATATTGCATCAAAGGTGAGAGAAAAATTCTAGATCTCAAAACTCATCTTTTGTGTTTTTGCGTAGAATTGAATATCGAACCGTTAGAATGTTAATCTGATGTTAGATTATTGCTCCATGCATGCTAGGGATCATTTATATGTAATCCTATGAGATTTGAACGTTGTAGCATAATTATTATTTTTCGGATATTTAAAGTTGATTAATTTGCTAAATGTTGATTATTTTGAGTTGTGTTGATCGGAATCGATTGCTATCAATTTCTAAAAGTTTGATAATTACGTGGTAGCGTCGTTGTAATGATGAATTTTCAATTGTGATGTCTGTAATACCCGAGCCCGGAATGTGAAAATTTCTTGTTTATTATTTTGGAAATTATATTTCCTTAAATTCTTTTAGAATTAATTGTTACTTCCTTGCTGTCGCAACGTGCATTGCATTTAGGGAGCGATAGCTAGAGAACTGTTTCTAGTCCTCAGCAAATAGTGAAACTAGTATTTAGATGACTTTAATTTTATGTTTTAAGTGTTGTTAGCTATAATTAATATTTCCTTAGTTAAAATGGCTTTAAAGTGCACAAAAATAGTCTAATTGACCAAATATTAAGTCATTTGACCAAGGGCTTTGACCCTTTGACCAAGTAGATCTCTTAAAAGCTAAAACAAAACAAAATAAAAAAAAATAGAAGCTGAAACAGCAATGTGCATGCCGAGAGCTTCAAAGAGAAAAAAAAAACCTTTCAACTTCCAATCATTCAATCTTCGCGTGAACTCGTGCGGGGTGGTTTCCGAGGTGACCAGCGTTGTTTTCCTAGTGACTGGAAGTAGGTGAGGGAAGCATGTTCTTTGCGCATTTAAATGTCAAGTGTATCAACTTTGTGATTTTTAGATTTTATCCGTAGATTGTTGTTTAAAGCGTTTTGATGCTTCTAGAATGTTCCTTGGCAATTGTAGAACGTGTATTTATAGCTTCTTAATATTTTCTGCGGTTAAATGTTGAGATTGCAATTTAAATTGGATGTTGAATAGTGTTTTGTGAATAGTAAACCCTTGAAACGATAAAGTTGCTCCGTTATGCTGTCCGTTGATGTAGGAGTGTGCTAGGTGTGCTAGAATGCCTAAATGCATGGTTTGTTTGGGTTGCGTAGTGGAAAAAACGGGAATTATGCCTTGGTGAAAGTCGGGGTCGTTTAGGTCGAGTTTGGCGTTTTCTAGTTTTGCGTGTTGGCATTGTTTCGGGAGGCCATGGAATCACTTTTGGTGTGATTATGGCGTTGGTTGGGTGTTTGGTTGATATAGTTGTAGTTCAAACGAGCAAAGGGGGAAAACGGGACTTTGCGTGAATTCTAGGGTTAAGTAGGGTTTCGGGGTCTTTAGACGTGCCTTATGGTGACCTAGGAGGATTGGCGAAGTCGGTTTCCAGAACTCGTGGCTCGTTTGGAAATGGTAGTGTTTTGATAGTTGGGGCCGATTGGTGATTTTGTTTGTTATCTTGATATTATGTCTATAGAATGCTTAGGGTTGCTTGATATACTTGTTGGAATTGATTTTGATTGGAATACATATCAACTGTTGCTATTGCATACGAGAGTAACCTACTTTGTTATTCTCCCACGTGTGGCTTAAGTGCACGTTTATCGCCTTGTATCGAGTCTTGCATTGCATAGTGTCTCGCGCGTGAGTGATGGGCCTCTCTGGGTAGCCTCAGGTTGCCAGTGTTGGTTGCTCTAGCTCCGCTGCTATTCCCTTTTCTCGCTTGGGTTGCCTCCCAGGGAGATTTGGGTCATAAATTGATGGATACTTCCGGGGTATTCCAAACTGGTGTTATAAGGTGGTTTAGGCAGGCGCGTCATCATCGAATTCGTGTTTGGAAATTGCTCGTGGAAAGAGTATCGTATCCTTTGATTGAGTGTTTATAGTGTAAATGCTTGCCTTGCTTTATTGATGGCTTTATTTGTATCTCTATATGATATTTGTATGTATTGCTTGACTAATTGCATTGCATACTCCTCTCATCTCCGTCCTTGTGACCAATTGCCCTCGCTGAGCAATAGTTTTTGCTCATTCCTCTCTATACTATATTTTTATAGGAGTAGTTGAAGTAGACCCCATTGAGGTAATAGAGGAGGAGGAGCAGGTGGAGGTGTTTCCATGATAGCACTTATTTGCTTTGCTGGTGGTTGGTTACCAAATTTTGTACGAGCCTTGCTTGATATGTATATTGCTTGGATGTCGATTTATTTTGAGGCTTGTAGCCTTGTATGTATTTCCTAGTTTAAGGCCTCTGTGGTCCTATGTTGTATAAGTTGGAAGAATGTAAAGCTGTAAAAGTATACTCTTATGACTAGTAAAGAAATGCATGCTAATAGCTAACTGTTTAGTGGCATAAATACTTGTGTAGTATCCATGGCATTTTGGTTTGGAAAGTTGGTTAATAAGAGGATGTATGTTTTTAAAAGAAAGTCGGCTTGTTTTAATTGTTTTTATGGCTTTCGCAAGTATTATGTTGATTTTAGGGTTTTCGGATCGTCCGCGGTACAGAGGAGACTCCGTCCGTGTGTCGGGTCCGGGCTTGGCCTTTTGCGGGGTCGGGTCGGGGCGTGACATCTTTAGGTGGTATCAGAGCATGATAGTCTTGCATGAGCCGGGATATGTTTCTCGGTCTGTGGGGTAAAGGTCCAAAATGCTAGAGTGTTATTGTATAATTGTTAAGTGGAAAGAAAGTGTTATAGCATGACTTTGTGAACTTGGAGTGCTTATGTGTTTAAAGTGAATTAGTTTGGCATGTCAATCTTGTGTTATGTGAATTGCGTGTTAGAATGTTTGATTGTTATTGACTTGAGTGTTATCTAATTTTATGTGCTATATTTCTGTCTATAAACTGCTTTTAAATGTTGCCAGCTATTGTGAACTGCTACTATGCCGCCACGTCGTGGTACTCAAGGTATAGGGTCAGATGAAGAGGCAGCAGAACAAGGTCAGCAACTGTTGCCTGAGCAGTTTATGGCTACCATGACTACAGTGGTTGACCAGATTACACAGGTGCTGCATGTGCAGAGGCAGGACAGGAATAACCCCCAGGGAACTCAAGCTAATCCTGGTGGCTAGGGGTACAGAGTTGAGAATAATCAGTTAGAGAAATTTCTGAGGCACGAGCCGAGAAAGTTCTTCAGAGAGCCAGATGATGAGGCAGCCGAGAGATGGATTAATCGTGTTGATAAAATTTTCGCCGCTTTGAGGTACACTGATGAGGCTAGAATAAATTATGCGTCATTCCTGTTTGAGGGCGACGCAAAGCAGTGGTGGAATACTATCAGATTGAGGTGGGATTGTGAGGATGTTCCACATTTATGGGATGATTTTGTAAGTGAGTTTCGGGACAAGTATATTCCCGAGATGGCTATGGAAATGAGGGAAGACGAGTTTGTGGCCCTGAAGTAGCGAAACATGACTGTGGCACAGTACGAGGCTAGGTTTGTTAGCCTATCGAGGTATATGCCTGAGTTGGTACGGCCAGCTAGGAGGATGATTCATAGGTTTGTCCGTGGGCTGAGAATGGACATACAGCTACATTTGACTGGGCAGACTTACACTACATTTCCCGAGGCATTTCAGGCAGCCTCGAAGTTTGAGAAACGGAAGGATGAGATGTTAGCTGAGAGTAGTCAGCCAAGTAAGAAGCAGTATTTGGGCCAGAGCAGCCAGAGTCAGCCGAGGCACTATCAGACTTTTGCGCAGGTTCCTCAACAACGTCCGTATCTGCCACATCAGCAGATTCAGGCTAGGCCAGCTGTGACTAGACCCCAGTAGAGAGGTACAGTTCCTACCACTGCCAGAGCCCCAGCACCTACGGGAAACACTGTTGTAAGACAAAATCAGCAGTGTAACTATTGTAATCGATCGGGGCATATTGAGGCTAATTGTTGGAGAAAGAGTGGTAAATGTACAGGTTGTGGGAGCGATGATCATAGGGTGAGAGATTGTCCTAAGTATAACAATGTTCAGGGTCGTACTGGAGGCCAAGGTGTTCAGAATAGGGCTACAGGTGCATGTCCAACACAAAGGGTTCAAGCTAGGGTCTTTGCACTGGATGCGGAGGAGCTGCCCGATACTACAGCTATAGTGGAAGGTACCTTTCTTCTCAATACTCAGCCAGTTAAAGTTTTGATTGATCCCGGAGCTACACATTCGTTTATAACTCCTGCATGTGCACGATCTGTGAATGTTTGCATTGATAAATTGCCGCATGAAGTTGAAGTTAGTACGCCTTTGGGTGCAAAATTTGTTACTGAGTCTATTTGCAAATCTTGTGATATATGTATTGAGAACCGTAAATTTCCTGCTGATTTAATTATATTGCCATTCCGTGACTTTGAAATCATTTTGGGAATGGATTGGTTGGGGAAGTACTATGCTCAGTTGGATTGTAGAACAAAGATTGTTTATCTTCAGGTTCCTGACCTACCGGTACTGGAGATTGTTGGGAACTGCAGGGCTGCCCGAATTACTCTTTTATTAGCGATCAAGACTTGTAAGTTGTTGAATAAGGGTTGTGAAGCTTACTTAGCTTATTCGATCAATCAGCCTACCGATAAGTTGAGTTTGATTGAGGTTCCGATTGTTAGAGCCTTCCCTGGTGTATTTCCAGAGGAATTACCGGGTTTACCACTAGATAGGGAGATTGAGTTTGTGATTGATCTTGTGCCAGGCACTGCGCCAATTTCTAAGAGTCCTTATAGAATGGCATCGGCTGAACTTCAGGAATTAAAAATTCAGCTTCAGAATTTGCTTGAGAAGGGGTTTATACAATCTAGTTCTTCGCCGTGGGGTGCGCCTGTGCTGTTTGTGAGAAAGAAATACGGCATGCTACAGTTATGTATTGATTATAAGGGACTTAATCAAGTCACGATTAAGAACAAATACCCCTTGCCGTTGATTGAAGAATTGTTTGACCAGTTACAGGGTGCGAGTGTTTACTCCAAATTTGATTTGAGGCAGGGTTACTATCAACTTAGGATTCGGAGTGACGATATACCAAAGACGGCATTCATGACTAGATATGGCCACTATGAATTTGTTGTGTTGCCATTTGGATTGACGAATGCACCAGCCGCATTCATGGACTTGATGCAGAGGGTTTTTCGATCATACCTTGATCAGTTTGTCGTAATCTTTATTGACGACAGTTTAGTGTATTCGAAGAATGAGGCTGAAAATGAACAACACTTGAGGATTGTGCTACAGACTTTGCAGGAAAACAAGCTTTTTGCTAAAATCAGCAAATGCGAGTTCGGGTTGAATCAAATATCTTTTCTAGGCCATATCATTTCAGATCAAGGAATTTCAGTAGACCCAGCTAAGATTGAAGTTGTTTCATCTTGGAAGAGACCTGAGACGGTGTCAAAGATTCAGAGTTTTCTTGGATTGGCAGGTTACTACCGGAGATTTGTTAAAGACTTTTTCAAAATTTCTGGACCTTTGAGCCAGTTGACTTGGAATAAAGTTGCTTACAACTGGGATGCCAAATGTGAATCTAGTTTCAAAGAATTAAAGAAGAGACTAACTACAGCTCTTATACTAGCTTTACCTGAGGGAACAGAGAACTTTGTTGTCTACAGTGATGCATCTAAAGAAGGTTTGGGCTGTGTTTTAATGCAGAATGGTAAGGTGATTGCTTATGCTTCTAGGAAGTTGAAACCTTATGAAGTCAATTACCCTACACATGATCTTGAGTTAGCTGCAGTTGTGTTTGCTTTGAAGAAGTGGCGTTACTACTTGTGGGGTAGCAGATTTGAAATTTTTACTGACCACAAGAGTCTCAAGTATTTGTTTTCACAGAAGGATCTGAATATGAGGCAGCGGAGATGGCTAGAGCTATTAAGTGGTTACAACTGTTCTATTAACTATATGCCAGGTAAGGCAAATGTTGTTGTTGATGCTTTGAGCCGAAAGGCTACTGTTGCAAGCTTAATTATCAAGGATTGGAAGACTTTGGAAGAAATTTGTTCATGGAAGCCAGAAGCTACTGAGGTAGGGATTCGATTTGCTAGTTTGCAGATTCAGTCAGGGTTGCTAGCACAGATCAAAGAGGCTCAGAAGACTGATCCTTACATCTTGAAAATCCAAGAAAAATCAAAAGGGCGAGAGTCGGAGTTTAAATTACATGCGGATGGTATCTTCAGATTCAGGGACAAGGTGTGTGTTCCTGGAGATCTGACTTTGAAGAATGAGATTCTGTCCGAGGCACATAATTCGAGGTATACGATTCACCCGGGCAGTACTAAAATGTGTAGAGACTTGAAACAACACTTCTGGTGGAAGAATATGAAGAGGGAGATTGCTGGGCATGTATCCAGATGTTTGACTTGTCAGAGTGTTAAAGTTGAGCATCAGAGGCCGACCGGGCTTCTACAGCCGTTGTCAATTCCGCAATGGAAGTGGGTGCATATAACAATCGACCTTGTGACCGATCTTCCTAGATCTCCGAGAGGATATGATTCTGTTTGGGTTGTTGTGGACCGCTTGACTAAAGTTACACATTTTATTCCCGTGAACAGACAGGATAGCCTTGATAAGCTAGCTGAGCTTTATGTTGCTAATATTGTGAGATTGCATGGTGTGCAATAGAGTATAGTGTTAGATAGAGATCCTAGATTTAGATCTCGTTTTTGGCAGAAGTTGCAAGAGGCCATGGGAACTAAGTTGAGCTTCAGCACTATATACCATCCACAAACTGATGGCCAGTCTGAGAGAACTATCAGGATCTTGGAAGACATGCTTCGGGCATTTGTGCTAGACTTTAGGAAGAATTGGGAGAAGTTTTTTTCCTTTAGCGGAGTTCACCTACAATAATAGTTATCAATCTACTATAGGTATGGCTCCCTACGAGGCATTGTATGCAGATCCCCATTGTATTGGGAAGAGGTTGGAGAGATGAGAACAGTTGATCTGACTGTGTTACCTGAGATGATTAAGATGGTAGATAATGTTCACCTTATTCGCCAGCGTATGCTTACAGCTCAGAGTCATAAGAAGAGTTATGCGGATAAGTACTGTCGGGATCTTGGGTTTGCTTTGGGAGATTGGGTGTTTCTTAAGATTTCTCCTCGGAATGGATTGATTCGGCACGGTAAGTGCGGGAAACTTAGTCCCAGGTATGTGGGTCCGTATGAGATCACCGAAAAGGTAGGTCCTTTGGCTTATCGGTTAGCTTTGCCTCCAAGCTTGTCGAGACTGCACGATGTATTCCACGTGTCTATGTTAAAGAAGTACCATCCAGATCCTTCACATGTACTTGAACCAGAGCCTTTGCAGATTGAAGAGAAGTTGTCTTATGAAGAGAAACCGATTCGAATTGTGGATTGGAAAGTTCAGGAGCTTCGCAGGAAGACTATTCCGTTAGTAAAGGTTTTGTGGAATCATCATGGGTTTGAGGATGGAACTTGGGAAAGAGAGGACCAAGTTCGGAATTAGTATCCTGAGTTGTTTGTTGACCAGGTAAGAATTGCGTGGGCACAATTGTTTTAAGGGGGAGAAGGTGTAATACCCGAGCCCGGAATGTGAAAATTTCTTGTTTATTATTTTGAAAATTATATTTACTTAAATTCTTTTAGAATTAATTGTTACTTCCTTGCCGTCGCAACGTGCATTGTATTTAGGGAGCGATAGCTAGAGAACGGTTTTTAGTCCTCAGCAAATAGTGAAACTAGTATTTAGATGACTTAAATTTTATGTTTTAAGTGTTGTTAGCTATAATTAATCTTTCCTTAGTTAAAATGGCTTTAAAGTGCACAAAAATAGTCTAATTGACCAAATATTAAGTCATTTGCCCAAGGGCTTTGACCCTTTGACCAAGTAAACCTCTTAAAAACTAAAAATAAAATTAAAAATAGAAGCTGAAACAGCATTGTGCAGGCCGAGAGCTTCAAAGAGAAAAAAAAACCTTTCAACTTCCAATCGTTCAATCTTCGCGTGAGCTCGTGCGGGGTAGTTTCCGAGGTGACTAGCGTTGTTTTCTTAGCGACTGGGAGTGCCTAAGGTGAGGGAAGCATGTTATTTGCGCATTTAAATGTCAAGTGTATCAACTTTGTGATTTTTAGATTTTGTCCGTAGATTGTTGTTTAAAGCGTTTTGATGCTTCTAGAATGTTCCTTGGCAATTGTAGAACGTGTATTTATAGCTTCTTAACATTTTCTGCGGTTAAATGTTGAGATTGCAATTTAAATTGGTTGTTGAATAGTGTTTTATGAATAGTAAACCCTTGAAACGATAAAGTTGCTCTGTTATGCTGTCCGTTGATGTAGGAATGTGCTAGGTGTGCTAGAATGCCTAAATGCATAGTTTGTTTGGGTTGCGTAGTGGAAAAAACAGGAATTAAGCTTTGGTGAAAGTTGGGGATGTTTAGTTCGAGTTTGGCATTTTCTCGTTTTGCGTGTTAGCATTGTTTCGGGAGGCCATGGAAGCACTTTTGGTGCGATTATGGCGTTGGTTGGGTGTTTGGTTGATATAGTTGTAGTTCAAACAAGCAAAGGGGGAAATTGGGACTTTGCGTGAATTCTAGGGTTAAGTAGGGTTTCGGGGTCTTTAGACGTGCCTTATGGTGACCTAGGAGGATTGGCGAAGTCGGTTTCCAGAACTCGTGGTTCGTTTGGAAATGGTAGTGTTTTGATAGTTGGGGTCGATTGGTGATTTTGTTTGTTTTCTTGATATTATGTCTATAGAATGCTTAGGGTTGCTTGATATACTTGTTGGAATTGATTTTGATTGGAATGCATATCAACTGTTGCTATTGCGTGCGAGAGTAACCTACTTTGTTATTCTCCCACGTGTGGCTTAAGTGCTTGTTTATCGCCTTGTATCGAGTCTTGCATTGCATAGTGTCTCGCGCGTGAGTGATGGGCCTCTCTGGGTAGCCTCGGGTTGCCAGTGTTGGTTGCTCTAGCTCCGCTGCTATTCCCTTTTCTCGCTTGGGTTGCCTCCTAGGGAGATTTAGGTCGTAGATTGTTGGATACTTCCGGGGTATTCCAAACTGGTGTTATAAGGTGGTTTGGGCGGGCGCGTCGTCATCGAATTCGTGTTTGAAAGTTGCTTGTGGAAAGAGTATCGTATCCTTTGATTGAGTGTTTATAGTGTAAATGCTTGCCTTGCTTTATTGATGGCTTTATTTGTATCTCTATATGATATTTGTATGTATTGCTTGACTAATTGCATTGCATACTCCTCTCATCTCCGTCCTTGTGACCAATTGCCCTCGCTGAGCAATAGTTTTTGCTCATTCCTCTCTATACTATATTTTTACAGGAGTAGTTGAAGCAGACCCCATTGAGGTAATAGAGGAGGAGCAGCAGGTGGAGGTGTTTCCGTGATAGCACTTCTTTGTTTTGCTGCTGGTTGGTTACCAGATTTTGTGCGAGCCTTGCTTGATATGTATATTGCTTGGATGTCGCTTTATTTTGAGGCTTGTAGCCTTGTATATATTTCCTAGTTTAAGGCCTCTATGGTCCTATGTTGTATAGGTTGGAAGAATGTAAAGCTGTAAAAGTATACTCTTATGACTAGTAAAGAAATGCATGCTAATAGCTAACTGTTTAGTGGCATAAATACTTGTGTAGTATGCATGGCATTTTGGTTTGGAAAGTTGGTTTATTAGAGGATGTATGTTTTTAAAAGAAAGTCGGCTTGTTTTAATTGTTTTTATGGCTTTCGCAAGTATTATGTTGATTTTAGGGTTTTCGGATCGTCTGCGGTACAGAGGAGACTCCGTCCGTGTGTCGGGTCTGGGCTTGGCCTTTTGCGGGGTCGGGTCGGGGCGTGACAATGTCCGTGCTAAAATCCAAAATTTTCAGCCATGACACACTAGGGTTTTAGGGTTATTGGGCATGCTTTGGATGTTTTTTGGTTGGTTTCCGAGGGGACTAATGTAGTTGGTTGATTGGGTGAGTGATAGAAACTGATTTGGAGTTGTTTGGATTAGTAGAATGTAAGATATGATTAGTTGAAGTTTAGGGTGTCTTTCTTTAAAATGTTAGATTGAGCCTTAGTTGATTGGGTGTGGTTTGAGTGATTGAATTGTGAGTTGTTGATGGGTAAACTAGGGTTTGATTGTGTGTTTAATGCATGTTCGGTTGGATGGTGGACTTTGTCATCTAACTTAGTTATTTGTTGTTAAATTGGTTATTGATATTATTATGATGATAATATGATTATTGATGATTATTGATCGATGATTGATGCAGGGAGGTAGGCAGTTCTGCTAGATTGTCCTCCTGTGAATGATTGATGTTTATTATTATTGCTGAGTCTTTGGTATGTGTGTGCCACCTCTCGGGCAGCATCGGGCTGTCGGGTTGATAACGACATGACTATCAGAGACTACCTCCAGCTCGCATGACGGAGGTGTCATGGAAGGCGAGGCTAGTAGGGTAACTCGGGTACGTGAGTTTATGGGAGTCACAAGAAGGCTGTTATGATCGTGATGGCGTTTGGAGCTATACCAACTAGTGTATCCTTTATTGAATGGTCATTATAGTTATGTGATGATAGTATTATTGATGTTATTGTGTGTTTACTTGCTCAAAGGATTATTTTCAAGGAGCTTAGTAAACCTTGCTCGAGATCTATCGGATCCTCACTAGGCTTATTTTATATAAGCTCACTCTCTATTATTGCATGCCTACAGGTGTACTTTAGCAGGATTACGGGTACGTGCCTCCTGAAGAGGAAAATGTGCCTTACGTGGATGAGTCTTATGTTTCGGAGTCTTGTCCTTGATGTTGTACTGTTTTATTATCTTGTAAATTAACTTAGTAGACTTTTATATGCTTTGTAGTTCATAGTGTAAAAGATGTTGAAAAGTTAATGAATTAGTTGATGCTGTCTTAGTAGCCTTTCTTTTGTTTATGATTAGGTTGCTAGATTGGCTCAATATGTTTTTGTAATGTATATTAAGGGTTCATGTATTATCTTGGAACAGAGGCATATAACGAGGAATGTTTATTGTATAATATGGTTATGATGTATGTTGTTATGTGATTGAGAAGTTGTTTGTTGTATGGTTTGTGGAGTTGATGTATGATGTCCTATTGAGGTTGGTTTAGAGCATCGGTATCCTATTCACTGTCGTTATACTGTCGAAATTTCGTTGTATCCTGACTGATTATAAGAAGGATCGAGTTAGGGTGTGACATTTAAGTGGTATCAGAGCTCATGATAGTTGTCAGCCGGGGATTCTCGGAATGTGGGTAAAGATCTTAGCATGAAAGCATGTATGAAAAGAAAGAAAAGTGGAATATGTGTTAACATGATTAAATGATAAGTGATTATGTGACTAAAGTGCTTATGTGATTATGTGTTTGTTTATGTGACTGATACTTAAGTGATTTCTGTGCTTAATATGAGTTTGTTGTTTACGTGTTAATAGTTGTTTATAACCTGTTTACGTGCTATAACCTGTGCTAACTCTTTGATTAGTAGAATGGCCGGTAGACCAAGGACCAAAGGTAGGCCCGAGGTAGTAGATGAGACTCCTGGTAATGCGGCACCAGGTCGTGATAGGGGTGATGACCGTTTGGGGGCAGCTATGGAGAGGATTGCTAAGTTAGTGGCCAGACAGGCTCAGTTGATAGCAGGGCAGGCTGCCCAGACTCAGGCTTGGCAGGCTCAGTTGTTGAATATGCAGGGTGGAAACCACGAGTGTGGTACCCTGAAAGAGTTCTTAGGGTATCATCCACCTAGATTTCAGGGGGAGCCGGATGATAAGAAGGCTGAGGCGTGGATTAGCAAGGTGGAGAAGATTTATGATCCTCTTGACTATACCAATGAGCGAAAAGTCTCCTTTGCCGTGTACTTGTTAGATGATGAGGCAGAAGAATGGTGGCGCACAGTGAGAACTAGCTGGGCGACTCAAGGTATTCTGTATGTTTGGGGTACCTTTCTGATGGCTTTCCGGGCAAAGTATGTCCCGAGGATCGCAAGGGAACGGAGAGAGGCAGAGTTTCTAGCCTTAGTGCAGGGAGATGCTTCAGTGGCTCAGTATGAGGCCACCTTTACTCGATTGTCCTGTTATGCACCGGAGTATGTGGCTGATGAGGAGCGGAGGACTCGTAGATTCATGTTGGGGTTGAGGCCCGAGATTCAGGATGTGATGGCTCTGAATTGGTATGATATATTCACTGAGGCTTTTGAGGCAGCTTCTAGACTAGAGAAGAGAAAGGGGGATCAGCTTGTGTCTAGTCAGCCCAGTAAGAGGCCGTATTAGCCGCAGTATCAGCAGAGTATGTATAGGCCTCCCGTACAGCAGGTTGTGTACAGGCCACCAGTTCAGTAGGGTTCTTTTAGGCCACATGGGCAGCAGAGTTATTATCGGTCTCAGTTTCAGCAGGGGTCATATCAGGTTCAGTCCCAGTTCAAGCCAGCCCAGTCTCAGGGTCAATACAGGCCCAGTTTGGTAAGGCCTCAGCAGCAGCAGGTTACATCAGCTGTTTCTTCAGATCCTGGTTCTTCTAGGGGCAGTGTTAGTGCATCATCACTGCAGTGTACTCACTGCAACTGCACGGGGCATGTGGAGGCCGATTGCAGAGTGAAAGTAGGGACGTGTTTAGGTTGCGACAGCAATCAGCACAGGGCGAGGGATTGCCCTAGGTATGCGAGGACTGAGGGTCAGACAGCGACTCAGGGTTATCAGGGCCGACCTGCGGCCAGTGCACCTCAGCAGCAGCGGGTTCAGGCTCGGGCCTACGCAGTTGACTTAGAGGAGATGCCTGAGGAGACTGCAGTTGTGGAAGGTAACTTCCTTATACTTGATCAACTTGTTAAAGTGTTGATTGATTCTGGTGCTACGCATTCTTTCATTACTCCTGCTTGTGTGCAACGTGTTAATTTGCAACCTGAAAGATTGCCTTATGTGGTTGAGATTAGTACCTCTTTGACTGATAAGTATGTGACTGGCCTAGTTTGTAAAGATTGTATAATACATGTTAAGGGGCATAATTTTCCTTCGGACCTTATCTTATTTCCTATCCGGGGGTATGATGTTATCTTGGGTATGGATTGGCTTTCTAAGTATGATGCCCAGTTGAACTGTAGAACCAAGGTAGTACAGTTTCGTTTGCCAGATCAGCCAGTAGTTGAGGTAGTAGGGAACCGGGGTGCAAAGACGAGTTTTGTTATCTCAGCAACTAAAGCCGTTAAGTTGGTGAGTAAGGGGTGTTCGGGTTATCTAGCTTATTTGATCAACAAGCCATCTGATAAACTATAGCTGGAAGAAGTCCCTATTATTCGGGAATATCCCAATGTATTTCCCGAGGAGTTGCCAGGGTTACCGCCAAAGAGAGATGTGGAGTTTGTGATCAATCTTATTCCCGGTACTCAACCTATTTTTAAATCAGTATACCGGATGGCACCAGCTGAGTTGAAGGAGTTGAAGACTCAGTTGCAGGACTTATTGGAGAAGGGATTTATTCAGCAGAGTTTTTCACTGTGGAAAGCTCCTGTTTTATTTGTGAAGAAGAAGGATGGTACCTTGAGGTTATGCATTGACTATCGTGGTTTGAATTAGGTGACTATCAAGAACAAATATCCTTTGCCACTGATTGACGAGTTGTTTGATCAACTTCAGGGAGTCAAAGTCTATTTTAAATTTGATTTGAGACAGGGGTATTATCAGCTTCGGATTCGTACGGAGGATGTTTCGAAGTCTGCCTTCAGGACTCGGTATAGGCATTATGAGTTTGTTGTTATGCCCTTTGGATTAACTAATGCACCGGCAGCTTTCGTGGATCTTATGCATCAGGTTTTTCAGCCGTATTTAGACAAGTTCGTGGTAATTTTTATTGATGATATCTTGGTCTAGTCTAAATCTGAATCGGAGCACGAGCAACATCTACGGCTTGTCTTACAGAAGCTGCACGAGCATCAGTTGTTTGCCAAGTTCAGCAAATGTGAATTTTGGCTGCAACGCATATCTTTTCTTGGCCATGTTATTACACAGAGCGGTATTTCTGTAGATCCTACTAAGATTGAGGTGGTGATGTCTTGGAAACGTCCGGAGAATGTTTCGGAGGTTCGTAGGTTTCTTGGCTTGGCGGGTTATTACCATAGGTTTGTTAAGGACTTCTCAAAGATTGCTGGGCCACTTTTTAAGTTGACTCAGAAACGGACTATCTTTGCTTGGGATGAAAAGTGTGAGAGTGGGTTTCAGGAGTTAAAAAAGAGGTTGACTACTGCTCCAGTACTTGCTCTACTAGAGGGGACCGATAATATGGTTATTTACAGCGATGCATCCAAGGAGGGCTTGGGATGTGTTCTTATGCAGGATGGCCGAGTTATTGCTTATGCTTCCCAGAAGTTGAAGCCTTCTGAGGTGAATTATCCGACTCATGATCTTGAGTTGGCAGCAGTTGTTTTCACACTAAAGAAATGGCATCATTATCTGTGGGGGCAGTAAGTTCGAGATTTTCACTGATCATAAGAGTCTGAAGTACTTGTTCTCACAGAAGGAGTTGAATATGCGCCAACGGAGGTGGATGGAACTTCTTGGAGATTATAATTGTTCTATCAATTATCTGCCTGGCAAGGCAAATGTTGTAGCAGATGCTCTCAGCCGGAAGGCGAGTGTTGCTTGTTTGGCTATCAAGAAATGGGAGATTCTTGAGGAATTCACTTATTGGAGACCGGAGTTGACTCAGGTTGGGGTGATGTGTTCACATCTCCGTATTCAACCTTTATTGCTGTCTCAGATCAGGGAAGCTCAGCAGCTTGATGTTAAACTTCAGAAGATCAAGGATCAGATCACAGATGATCAGTCTGACTTTAAACTGCATGAGGATGGTATTCTTCGGTTTCGGAACAGGGTTTGTGTTCCCGATGAACCGGGCTTGAGGTGAGGTATTCTGGAGGAAGCTCATAATTCTAAGTACACTATTCATCCTGGTGGAACCAAGATGTATCGGGATTTGAAGCAATATTATTGGTGGAATAACATGAAGAGGGAGGTTGCTCAGTTTGTATCTAGATGTTTGACTTGTTAGAGGGTGAAAGCCGAGCATCAATGACCTGCAGGTTTGCTTCAGCCGTTGGCTATACCAGAGTGGAAGTGGGAGCATATTACGATAGATTTCGTTACTGGTTTTCCTAGAACACCGAGAGGTAATGATGCAGTTTGGGTTGTTGTGGATCGTTTGACGAAGACAACTCATTTTATTTCGATGAGGATGGGAGATGAGGTTTCAAAGTTGACGGATCTTTATTTGGATCAGATTGTTAGACTTCACGGGATTCCATCTAGTATTGTCTCAGATCGAGATCCTCGATTTACTTCTCGTTTGTGGGAGAAACTTCAGGAGACCTTGGGTACTCATTTGAACTTTAGTACAGCGTATCATCCACAGACCGACGGTCAGTCTGAGCGGACTATTTAGATTCTGCAAGATATGCTTAGGGCTTGTGTTCTGGACTTCGGGAAGAACTGGAAGAAACATCTACTACTTGCTGAGTTTGCCTATAACAATAGTTATAAGCTACTATTGGGATGGCACCTTTCGTAGCTCTCTACGGTCGTAAGTGTCGTTCACGTTTATATTGGGACGAGGTAGGGGAGATGAAGACTATTGATCCGACTATCATGCCAGAGCTTTTAGAGAAGATCGAGAATGTTCAGTTGATCAGGCAGAGAATGCTTACGGCGCAGAGTAGATTCAAGAGTTATGCTGATAAGCGTCATCGGGACTTGGAGTTTGCAATCGGAGATCGGGTTTTCTTGAGATTATCTCCTCGTAAGGGGTTTGCTCGTTATAGTAAAGGTGGAAAGCTGAGTCCGAGATTTGTTGGATCGTTTGAGATTACCAGCAGGGTTGGTAAGTTGGCATAACGGTTGGCTTTACCAGAGAACTTCTCTAATGTCCACGATATATTTCACGGGTTTAATTTGCAGAAATATAAGCCGGATCCTTCTCATATTCTTGAGCCAAAGCCGTTACAGCTTCGTGAGAATCTGACTTATGACGAGCATCCGATTCGTATTCCTGATCAGATGGAACGAGAGTTGAGGTCGAAGAAGATTCCGATGGTTAAGATATTGTGGAAGCATCACGACATTGAAGAAGCTACTTGGGAGAAATGGGATCAGATGCAGCAACAGTACCCAGATCTGTTTAGTACATCAAGTAAGAATTTCGAGGGCGAAATTTCTTTAAGGGGGGAGAATGTGAAACCCCACATTTCTATCTTATCTCATTTTGCGTGCTTTATCTCGTTTTGCATGAATTAACCTATCTATGTGCTATGTGACTTAGAATGTGGTAATTTTGATATCAATACTCCTAGAACATGCTAAATGTGCATTCATGAAATTTTCATAAAAAACAAAGTCAGAAATTTTATCGTCGACTTTCAGTGAATAGTATTTTCGAAACACGTCCGCTAAAATTTTGAAACTGGTCTTTTTAACCCTTCTAGACCTAGTCCACGGACTTTAATAGACCTGTGTTTGATTAAAACGGTTTTAAAATCGGCTTAGGAATTTATTAGGGTTTTTACACCGACTTTTGCAAAAATTGAGTTTTAAGCCGACTCGGGTGAAATTGTTTGATTGTAAAACTTCTTGTCACCTAAAAATAACCTACTTGAGCTATCTTGGGTGTTGAATAATTGTTTTGAACTTTGGTGATCAAGAAAATGCATTTAAAGTCAAGAAAACACAAAAATACTAAGTTAATTCAACTTTGACTTTATTTAAAATGTTGACCTTTAAGCTTATATCACCAACACACACTAAACACAACACAAAACACACTCCTCAACACACACAAAGGGCCGAGAGCTCCATAGGAGAAAACCAAGCTTTTTCTTCAACTTTTTCAAAGGCATTTTTCATTAAAAGTTGCAATCCAAGGCCAATTTCCATCAACCAAAGCTTGATTCCACCTTTTGATCATCCATTGAGCACATTTCTAGGCTTATATCGCATCAAAGGTGAGAGAAAAATTCTAGATCTCAAAACTCATCTTTTGTGTTTTTGTGTAGAATTGAATATCGAACTGTTAGAATGTTAATCTGATATTAGATTATTGCTCCATGCATGCTAGGGATCATTTATATGTAATCCTATGATATTTGAACTGTTGTACCATAATTATTATTTTTCGGGTATTTAAAGTTGATTAATTTGCTAAATGTTGATTATTTTGAGTTTTGTTGATCAGAATCGATTGCCGTCGATTTTTAAATGTTTGATAATTACGTGGTAGCGCCATTGTAATGCCAAATTTTCGATTGTGATGTCTGTGCTAAAATCCAGAAATTTCAGCCATGACACACTAGGGTTTTATGGTTATTGGGCATGATTTGGATGTGTTTTGTTTGGTTTCCAAGGGGCCTAATGTAGTTGGTTGATTGGGTGAGTGATAGAAACTGATTTGGAGTTGTTTGGATTAGTAGAATGTAAGATATGATTATTTGAAGTTTAGGTTGTCTTTGTTTAAAATGTTAGATTGAGCCTTAGTTGATTGGGTGTAGTTTGAGTGATTGAATTGTGAGTTGTTGATGGGTAGACTAGGGTTTTATTGTATGTTTAATGCATGTTCGGTTGGATGGCCTACTTTGTCATCTAACTTAGTTATTTGTTGTTAAATTGGTTATTGATGTTATTATGATGATAATATGATTATTGATGATTATTGATTGATGATTGATGCCGGGAGGTAGGCAGTTCTGCTAGACTGTCCTCCTGTGAATGATTGATGTTTATTATTATTGCTGAGTCTTTGGTATGTGTGTGCTACCTCTCGGGCAGCATCGGGCTGTCGGGTTGATAATGGCATGACTACCAGAGACTACCTCCAGCTCGCATGACGGAGGTGTCATGGAGGATGAGGCTAGTGGGGTACCTCGGGTGCGTGAGTTTATGGGAGTCACAAGAAGACTGTTGTGATCGTGATGGTGTTTGGAGCTACACCAACTAGTGTATCCTTTATTGAATGGTCATTATAGTTATGTGATGATAGTATTATTGATGTTATTGTGTGTTTACTTGCTCAAATGATTATTTCCAAGGAGCTTAGTAAACCTTGCTCGAGATCTATCGGATCCTCACTGGGCTTATTTATATAAGCTCACTCTCTATTATTGCATGCATACAGGTGTACTTTCGCAGGATTACGGGTACGTGCCTCCTGAAGAGGAAAATGTGCCTTACGTGGATGAGTCTTATGTTCCGGAGTCTTATCCTTGATGTTGTACTGTTTTATTATCTTGTAAATTAACTTAGTAGACTTTTATATGCTTTGTAGTTCAAAGAGAAAAAGATATTGAAAAGTTAATGATTTAGTTGATGCTGTCTTATTTGTCTTTCTTTTGTTTATGATTAGGTTGCTAGATTGGGTCAATATGTTTGTGTAATGTATATTAAGGGTTCATGTATTATGTTGGAATGGAGGCAAATAACGAGGAATATTTATTGTATAATATGGTTATGATGTAAGTTGTTATGTTATTGAGAAGTTGTTTGTTGTATGGTTTATGGAGTTGATGTATGATGTCCTAACGAGGTTGGTTTAGAGCCTCGATATCCTATTCACTATCGTTATACTGCCGAAATTCCGTTGCGTCCTGACTGATTATAAGAGGGGTTGAGTTGGGGCGTGACACTCTCGGAGAGCTTTCCAACGGTATGTTGTGCGTCGCGTAACTCCTTACGGATCAAAAGTTATGGGCACCGGAGCGACAGAGACCTGGTCACAAGCCCTACGCCCCCGGTTTGTGGGCCCAGCCTCTACGGGAAGTGAAGTTGTCTTGCCCAAGGTACCGTGGGATTTGGTAATAGAAATGTGGTGGATAAAGTATCTTGGCAACCTTAACCAGGGCAAAAAAAATTGAAAAGTGGGGTGCAACACAAGGTCTTCCCAGGGGGTCACCCATCCTAGTACTACTCTCACCCAAGCACTCTTAATTTCGGAGTTCTGATGGGATCCGGTGCATTAGTGCTGTTATGATCGCACCTGTCATGTGGAGGGCACAAATCCTTTATGTGTTGATGGTTCACAGTCCCAACCCAGAGAGATGGCCCATTCAAAAGGCCCAATGGGCTTAACGACAACCCATCCGCTTCAACAACGTAGCATCCTCATAAGACATGATATCGACGCGTTGTAGGGCCCTCTAATGTCCTGCGAGTTAGGCTGTCGTCTTTTTAACAGCTCACGACGTACGATCCGAGACGGAAAAACATAGCAAAAGAAGAAAAGTGGCCCAAAACTGATAAAAACGTTTGATTTTGGGCTACAAAAACGGGTACAGCTGAGAAAACTTGGTGCCCGCATCGTAGAGCTCTCGGAGAGCTTTCCAACGGTATGTTGTGCGTCGCGTTACTCCTTACGGATCAAAAGTTATCAGCACCGGAGTGACGAAGACCCGATCACAAGCCCTACGCCCTCGGTTTGCGAGCCCAACCTCTACGTGAAGTGAAGTTGTCTTGCCCAAGGTACCGTGGGATTCGATAATTGAAATGTGGTGGATAAAGTATCTTGGCAACCCTAACCGGGGTAAAAAAAATTGAAAAGGAGGTGCAACACGAGGACTTCCCATAGGGTCACCCATCCTAATACTAGTCTCGCCCAAACACGCTTAACTTTGGAGTTCTGATGGGATTCGGTGCATTAGTGCTGGTATGATTACACCCGTCATGTTGAGGGCACTAATCCTTTATGTGTTGAAGGTTCACAGTCGCAACCTAGAGAGATGGCCCATTCAAAAGGCCCAACGGGCTTAACGACAACCCATCCGCTTCAACAACGCAACATCCTCTTAAATCGTGCTATCGACGCATTGTAGGGCCCTGTAATATCCTGCGAGTTAGGTTGTCGTCCTTTTAACAGAGCAAAAGAAGAAAAATGGTCCAAAAATGAAAAAAAAAATTTGATTTTGGGCTCCGAAAATTGACGCAAATGAGCAGGCTTGCTACCCTCATCGTAGAGCTCTCGGAGAGCTTTCTAACGGTATGTTGTGCGCTGCGTAACTCCCTACGGATTAAAATTTATGGGCACCGGAGGGACGGAGACCTGGTCACAAGCCCTACGCCCTCGGTTTGCGGGCCCAGCCTCTACGTGAAGCGAAGTTGTCTTGCCCAAGGTACCGTGGGATTCGGTAATAGAAATGTGGAGGATAAAGTATCTTGGCAACCCTAACCATGGCAAAAAAATTGAAAAGGGGGGGTGCAAAACGAGGACTTCCCAGTGGGTCACCCATCTTAGTACTTCTCTCGCCCAAGCACGCTTAACTTCGGAGTTCTGATGGGATCCGGTGCATTAGTGCTAGTATGATCGCACTCTTCAGGTTGTGGGCACAAATTCTTTATGTGTTGACGGTTCACAGTCCCAACCCAGAGAGATGGCCAATTCTAATGGCCCAATGGGCTTAACAACAACCCATCCTCTTCAACAACGCAGCATCCTCGCAAGACGTGATATGAATTTGTTGTAGGGCCCTCTAATGTCCCGCAAGTTAGGTTTTCATCCTTTTAACAGCTCATGACGTACGATTTGGGACGAAAAAACAGAGCAAAAGTAGAAAAGTGGCCCAAAACTGATGAAAATGTTCGATTTTGGGCTCCAAAATCGGGCGCAGCCGAGCAGGCTTGCTGCCCCCGTCGTAGAGCTCTCGGAGAGCTTTCCAACGGTATGTTGTATGTTGTATAATTCCTTACGGATCAAAGGTTATGGGCACCGGAGCGACGGAGACCTGGTCAGAAGCCCTACGCCCTTGGTTTGTTGGCCCAGCCTCTTCGTGAAGTGAAGTTGTCTTGCCCAAGGTGCTGTGGCATTCAGTAATAGAAATGTGGTGGATAAAGTATCTTGGCAACCCTAACCGGGGCAAAAGAATTTGAAAAGGGGGGTGCAACACAAGGACTTCCCAGGGGGTCACCCATCCTAGTACTGCTCTCGCCCAAGCACACTTAAATTCGGAGTTCAGATAGGATCCGATGTATTAGTGCTGGTATGATCGCACCCGTCCTGTGGAGGGCACAAATCCTTTATGTGTTGACGATTCACAGTCTCAGCCCAGAGAGATGGCCCATTCAAAAGGCCCAATGGGCTTAACGACAACCCATCCGCTTCAATAACGTAGCATCCTCGTAAGACGTGATATCAACGCATTGTAGGGCCCTGTAATATCCCGCAAGTTAAGTTGTCGTCCTTTTAACAACTCACAACGTACGATCCGGGACGGAAAAACATAGTAAAAGAAGAAAAGACGCTCGAAACTAAAGAAAACGTTCAATTTTGGGCTCCAAGAATGGGTGCAGCCGAGCAAGCTTGATGCACCCGTCGTAGAGCTCTCGGAGAGCTTTCCAACTGTATGTTGTGCGCCGTGTAACTCCTTACAGATCAAAAGTTATGGGCACCGGATCGACGGAGACCTGGTCACAAGCCCAATGCCCTCGGTTTGCGGGCCTAGCCTCTACGTGAAGCGAAGTTGTCTTGTCCAAGGTGCCGTGGGATTCGGAAATTGATATGTTGTGGATAAAGTATCTTGGCAACCCTAACCGGGGTAAAAACAATTGAATAGGTGGTGTAACACGAGGACTTCCCAGGGGGTCACCCATCCTAATACTAGTCTCACCAAAGCATGCTTAACTTCGACGTTCTAATGAGATTCGGTGCATTAGTACTGGTATGATTGCACCCGTCATGTTGAGGGTACAAATCCTTTATGTGTTGAAGGTTCACAGTCGCAGCCCAGAGAGATGGCCCATTCAAAAGGCCCAACGGGCTCAACGATAACCCATCCGCTTCAACAACGCAGCATCCTCGTAAGACGTGGTATCGACGCATTGTAGGGCCTTGTAATATCTCGCGAGTTAGGTTGTCATCCTTTTAACAACTCTCGACGTACGATCAGGGACGGAAAAATAGAGCAAAAGAAGAAAATTGGTTTGAAACTAAAGAAAACATTTGATTTTGGGCTCCGAAAATAGGCGCAGATGAGTAGGCTTGCTGCCCTCGTCGTAGAGCTCTCAGAGAGCTTTCGAACGGTATGCTGTGCACTGCGTAACTCCCTACAGATTAAAATTTATAGGCACCGGAGGGACGGAGACCTGGTCACAAGCCTTACGCCCTCGGTTTGCAGTCCCAGCCTTTACATAAAGCGAAGTTGTCTTGCCCAAGTTGCCGTGGTATTCGGTAATAGAAATGTAGAGGATAAAGTATCTTGGCAACCATAACCGGGGCAAAAAAAATTGAAAATGGGGGGTCCAAAACGAGGACTTCCCAGGGGGTCACCCATCCTAGTGCTACTCTCTCCCAAGCACGCTTAACTTCGGAGTTCTGATGGGATCTGGTGCATTATTGCTGGTATGATCGCACTCGTCAGGTTGTGGGCACAAATCCATTATGTGTTGACGGTTCAGAGTCCCAACCCAGAGAGATGGCCAATTCAAATGGCCCAATGGGCTTAACAATGTCCCATCCATTTCAACAACGCAGCATCCTCGCAAGACGTGATATCGACTTGTTGTAAGGCCCTCTAATGTCCCGTGAGTTAGGTTTTTGTCCTCTTAACAGCTCATGACGTACGATCTGGGACGAAAAAACAGAGCAAAAGAATAAAAGTGGCCCGAAACTAATGAAAATGTTCAATTTTGGGATCCAAAAATGGGCGCAGCCGAGCAGGCTTGCTGCCCCCGTCGTAGAGCTCTTGGAGAGCTTTCCAACGGTATGTTGTGCGTCGCGTAATTCCTTACGGATCAAAAGTTATGGGCACCGAAGCGACTTGGTCACAATCCCTACGCCCTCGTTTGCTGGCCCAGCCTCTTCGTGAAGTGAAGCTGTCTTGCCCAAGGTGCCGTGGCATACGGTAATAGAAATGTGGTGGATAAAGTATCTTGGCAACCCTAACCTGGGCAAAAAAATTTGAAAAGGGGGGTGCAACACAAGGACTTCCCAGGGGGTCACCCATCCTAGTACTACTCTCACCCAAGCACGCTTAAATTCGGAGTTCTGATGGGATCCAGTGCATTAATGCTGGTATGATCGCACCCATCCTATGGAGGGCACAAATCCTTTATGTTTTGACGGTTCACAGTCCCAGCCCAGAGAGATGGCCCATTCAAAAGGCCCAATGGGCTTAACGACAACCCATCCGCTTCAACAACGTAGCATTCTCGTGAGACGTGATATCGACGCATTGTACGGCCCTGTAATATCCCGCGAGTTAGGTTGTCGTCCTTTTAATAGCTTAGGACGTACGATCCGGGATGAAAAAATAGAGGAAAAAAAGAAAAGACGCCCGAAACTGAAGAAAACGTTTGATTTTGGGCTCCAAGAATGGGCGCAGCCAAGCAAGCTTGATGCCCCCATCATAGAGCTCTCGTAGAACATTCCAACGGTATGCTGTGCGCAGCATAACTCCTTACGGATCAAAAGTTATGGGCATCGGATCGACAAAGACCTGGTCACAAGCCCTACGCCCTCAGTTTGCGGGCCCAGCCTCTACGTGAAGTGTAGTTGTCTTGCCCAAGGTGCCGTGGGATTCGGTAATAGAAATGTGGTGGATAAAGTATCTTGGCAACCCTAACCGGGGCAAAAAAAATTCGAAAGGGGGTGCAACACAAGGACTTCCCAGGGGGTCACCCATCTTAGTACTACTCTCGTCCAAGCACGCTTAACTTCGGAGTTCTGATGGGATCCGATGCATTAGTGCTGGTATGATCACACTCGTCATATGGCGGGCACAAATCCTTTATGTGTTGACGGTTCACAGTCCTAGCCTAGAGAGATGGCCCATTCAAAAGACCCAATGGGCTTAACGACAACCCATCCGCTTCAACAACGTAGCATCCTCGTAAGATGTGATATCGACACGTTGTAGGGCCTTCTAATGTCCTGCGAGTTAGGTTGTCGTCTTTTTAACAGCTCACGACGTACGATCCGAGACGAAAAAATAGAGTAAAAGAAGAAAATTGGCCCAAAACTGATAAAAACGTTTGATTTTGGGCTCCAAAAATGGGCGCAGCCGAGAAGGCTTGCTACCCCTGTCGTAGAGCTATCAGAGCGGTTTCCAACGGTATGTTGTGCGTCGCGTAACTCCTTACGGATCAAAAGTTATGGGCACCGGAGCGACGGAGACCTGGTCAAAAGCCCTACGCCCTCGGTTCGCAGGCCCAGCCACGATATGAAGCGAAGTTGTCTTGCCCAAGGTGCCGTGGGATTCGGTAATTGAAATATGGTGGATATAGTATCTTGGCAACCCTAACCGGGGTAAAAAAAAATTGAAAAAGAGGTGCAACACGAGGACTTCCCACGGGGTCACCCATCCTAATACTAGTCTCGCTGAAGCACACTTAACTTCGGAGTTGTGATGGTATCCGGTGCATTAGTACTGGTATGATTGCACCCGTCATGTTGAGGGTACAAATCCTTTATGTGTTGAAGGTTCACAGTCGCAGCCCAGAGAGATGGCCCATTCAAAAGGCCCAACGGGCTTAACGACAACTCATCCGCTTTAACAACGCAGTATCCTCGTAAGACGTGATATCGACGCATTGTAGGGCCCTGTAATATCCTACTAGTTAGGTTGTCGTCCTTTTAATAGCTCACGACGTACGATCCGGGACGGAAACACAGAACAAAAGAAGAAAAGTGGTCCGAAACTGAAGAAAACATTTGATTTTGGGCTCCGAAAATAGGCGCAGATGAGCAAGCTTGCTACCCCCGTCGTAGACCTCTCGAAGATCTTTCCAACGGTATGCTGTGCGCTGCGTAACTCCCTACAGATTAAAATTTATGGGCACCGGAGGGACGGAGACCTGGTCACAAGCCCTACGCCCTCGGTTTGTGGGCCCAGCCTCTACATGAAACGAAGTTGTCTTTCCCAAGGTGCCGTGGGATTCGGTAATAGAAATGTGGAGGATAAAGTATCTTGGCAACCCTAACCGGGGCAAAAAAAATTGAAAAGGGGGGGTGCAAAACGAGGACTTCCCAGGGGGTCACCCATCCTAGTACTACTCTCGCCCAAGCATGCTTAACTTCGGAGTTCTGAAGGGATCTGGTGCATTAGTACTAGTATGATCGCACCCGTCATGTTGTGGGAATAAATCCTTTATGTGTTGACGGTTCACAGTCCTAGCCCAGAGAGATAGCAAATTCAAATGGCCCAATGGGCTTAACAACAACCCATCTGCTTTAACAACGCAGCATCCTTGCAAGATGTGATATCGACTTGTTGTAGGGCCCTTTAATGTCCCGCGAGTTAGGTTTTCGTTCTCTTAACAGCTCATGACGTACGATCTGGGACGAAAAAACAAAGCAAAAGAAGAAAAATGGCCCGAAACTGATGAAAATGTTCAATTTTTGGCTCCAAAATCGGGCGCATCCGAGCAAGCTTGCTGCCCCTATCGTATAGCTCTCGGAGAGCTTTCCAACAGTATGTTGTGCGTCGCGTAATTCCTTACGGATCAAAAGTTATGGGCACCGGAGCGACAGAGACCTGGTCACAAGCCCTACACCCTCGGTTTGCTGGCCCAGCCTCTTCGTGAAGTGAAGTTGTCTTGCCCAAGGTGCTGTGGTATTCAGTAATAGAAATGTGGTGGATAAAGTATCTTGGCAACCCTAACCGGGGCAAAAAAAATTGAAAAAAGGGGTGCAACACATGGACTTCCCAGGGGGTCACCTATCCTAGTACTACTCTCACCCAAGCACGCTTAAATTTGGAGTTATGATGGGATCCAGTGCATTAGTGCTGGTATGATCGCACCCGTCCTGTGGAGGGCACAAATCTTTTATGTGTTGACGGTTCATAGTCCCAGCCCAGAGAGATGGCCTATTCAAAAGGCCCAATGGACTTAACGACAACCCATCCGCTTCAACAACGTAGCATCCTCGTAAGACGTGATATCGACGCATTGTAGGGCCCTATAATATCCCATGAATTAGGTTGTCGTCCTTTTAACAGCTCACGACGTACGATCCAGGACGGAAAAACGGAGCAAAAAAAGAAAAGACGTCCAAAACTGAAGAAAATATTCAATTTTGAGATCCAAGATTGGGCGCAGCCGAGCAAGCTTGATGCCCCTGTCGTAGAGCTCTCGGAGAGCTTTTCAACGGTATGTTGTGCGCCGCGTAACTCCTTACGGATCAAAGTTATGGGCACCGGATCGACGGAGACCTGGTCACAAGCCCTACACCCACGGTTTGCGGGCCCAGCCTCTACGTGAAGCGAAGTTGTCTTGCCCAAGGTGCCGTGGGATTTGGTAATTGAAATGTGGTGGATAAAGTATCTTGGCAACCGTAACTGGGGCAAAAAAAATTGAAAAGGGGGTACAACACGAGGACTTCCCAGGGGGTCACCCATCCTAATACTAGTCTCGCCCAAGCACGCTTAACTTCGGAGTTCTGATGGGATCCGATGCATTAGTGCTGGTATGATTGCACCCGTCATGTTGAGGGCAAAAATCCTTTATGTGTTGAAGGTTCACAGTCGCAGCCCAGAGAGATGGCCCATTCAAAAAGCCCAACGGGCTTAACAAGAACCCATCCACTTCAACAACATAGCATCCTCGTAAGACGTGATATCGACGCATTGTAGGGCCCTGCAATATCCTGCAAGTTAGGTTGTCGACCTTTTAACAGGTCACGACGTATGATCCAGGATGGAAAAATAGAGCAAAAGAAGAAAAGTGGTCCGAAACTGAAGAAAAAATTTGATTTTGAGCCCCAAAAATCGGTGCAGATGAGCAGGCTTGCTGCCCTCGTCGTAGAGCTCTCGGAGAGCTTTCCAACGGTATGCTGTGCGCTGCGTAACTCCCTACGGATTAAAATTTATGGGCACCAGAGGGACGGAGACCTGGTCACAAGCCCTACGCCCTTGGTTTGTGGGCCCAACCTCTATGTGAAGCGAAGTTGTCTTGCCCAAGGTGTCGTGGGATTCGGTAATAGCAATGTGGAGGATAAAGTATCTTGGCAGCCCTAACCGGGGCAAAAAAAATTGAAAATGGGGGGTGCAAAACAAGGACTTCCCAGGGGGTCACCCATCCTAGTACTACTCTCGCCCAAGCACGCTTAACTTCGGAGTTCTTATGGGATATGGTGCATTAGTGCTGGTATGATCGCACCCGTCAAGTTGTGGGCACAAATCCTTTATGTGTTGACAGTTCACAGTCCCAGCCCAGAGAGATGGCCAATTGAAATTGCCCAGTGGGCTTAACAACAACCCATCCACTTTAACAATGCAGCATCCTTGCAAGACGTGATATCGACTTGTTGTAGGGCCCTCTAATGTCCCGCGAGTTAGGTTTTCGTCCTCTTAACAGCTCATGACGTATGATCTGGGACGAAAAAACAGAGCAAAAGAAGAAAAGTGGCCCGAAACTGATGAAAATATTCGATTTTGGGATCCAAAAAATGGGCGCAGCTGAGCAGGCTTCCTGCCCCCGTTATAGAACTCTCGGAGAGCTTTCCAACGGTTTATTGTGCATCGCGTAATTCCTTACGAATCAAAAGTTATGGGCACCGGAGCGACGGAGACCTGGTCACAAACCTTACGCCCTCGGTTTGCTGGCCCAGCCTCTTCGTGAAGTGAAGTTGTCTTGCCTAAGGTGCCGTGGCATTCGGTAATAGAAATGTGGTGAATAAAGTATCTTGGCAACCCTAACCGGGGCAAAAAAAATTGAAAAGGGGGGTGCAACACAAGGTCTTCCCTGGGGGTCACCCATCCTTGTACTACTCTCTCCCAAGCACGCTTAAATTCGGAGTTCTGATGGGATCCGGTGCATTAGTGCTGGTATGATCGCACCCGTCCTGTGGAGGGCACAAATCCTCTATGTGTTGACGGTTCACAGTCCCAGCCCAGAGAGATGGCCCATTCAAAAGGCCCAATGGGCTTAACGACAACCCGTTCGCTTCAACAACATAGCATCCTCGTAAGACGTGATATTGACGCATTGTAGGGCCCTGTAATATCCCACGAGTTAGGTTTTCGTCCTTTTAACAGCTCACGACGTACGATCCGGGAGGGAAAAAAGAGCAAAACAAGAAAAGTGGCCCAAAACTGAAGAAAATGTTCGATTTTGGGCTCCAAGAATGGGCGCAGCCGAGTAAGATTGATGCCCCCGTCGTAGAGCTCTCAGAGAGCTTTCCAACGGTATGCTATGCGCCGCGTAACTCCTTACGGATCAAAAATTATGGGCACTAGATCGACGGAGACCTGGTCACAAGCCCTACGCCCACGGTTTGCGGTCCCAGCCTCTATGTGAAGCGAAGTTGTCTTTCCCAAGGTGCAGTGAGATTTGGTAATAGAAATGTGGTGGATAAAATATCTAGGCAACCCTAATCGGGATAAAAAAAATTGAAAAGGGGGGTGCAACACGAGGACTTCCTTGGGGGTTGCCCATCCTAGTACTACTCTCGCCCAAGAAAGCTTAACTTCGGAGTTCTGATGGGATCCCGTGCATTAGTGCTGGTATGATCTCACCCGTCATATGGAGGGCACAAATCCTTTATGTGTTGACAGTTCACTGTCCCAGCCCAGAGAGATAGCCCATTCAAAAGGCCCAATGGGCTTAACGACAACCCATCCGCTTCAACAACGTAGATCCTCGTAAGACGTGATATCAATGCATTGTAGGGCCTTGTAATATCCAGCGAGTTAGGTTGTCGTCCTTTTAATAGCTCACGACGTACGATCCGTGATGGAAAAACAGAGGAAAAGAAGAAAAGTGGTTCAAAACTGAAGAAAAAACGTTCGATTTTGGACCCCGAAACGACGTACGATCCGTGATGTGAGGCCTGACCTCGATTTGCGTGCGATACCTCGTTTCGTGTGCCCTAGCCTAGATTTGCGTGCCTTGACCTAGGTTTAAGAATTGTGTTTCGTTTTGTGTGCCTTGCATTGAATTACGTGCATATATTTAGGGTTACGTGCATTTATTTAAGAAACGTGCATTCGTTTCGTAGTTCGTGCCCTACCTCGTAGTGCGTGCCCTAGACCTAGAAAAGCGTGCCCTCACGCTAATCAAGAAAGCATCTTACACGAAGCACTAGATCAATAATTAATCCTAAAAAATTCTACTAACTAATATTAAATTACCAATTCAACCCACTAGAAGACGAAATTGCACCAAAAGCTAGACATTCTCATTCTTTATTCCTTATTCTTTTGCACTTTCCAAACACACAATTAAATAATGCTCAAAAGATGACAAAGATTCAGATTTTTCAAGCCTTGGCCGACCACCTTGTGTGCTTTGTGCTTGCTTTGCATAATTCAAATTATTCCCCAAACATTCTATGACAATGTAATGATACAAAGCAATAAAAAATTAGCTCAAAACCCTACTCAAAGCTCCCAATCTCGACATAGGCTCCTTGCCCATGCTAGGTGATTCAAAAATCATGCTTCTTGAAGACACAAATCTGAAATTTGTATGCCCAAGGCCGACACATGCTTCAACATTTGCAAAAGCTTTCATTTTTCCTTCATTTCTCTCAATTCCTCTCATTCTTCTCTCTCCCTTTCATTCTTCTCTCTCTCTCTCTCTCGGCCCTAGCTGAATATTGTAGACTCCATAGCTCATCTTCATCACTCCATGGTTCATCAAGGCAAGCAAGAAGCTAGGGAGCTCGACTAAGCAAGCTAGGTTGCAAGAAACACACATGCAAGCTCTTTGAATCTCCATTTCGGCTTAGGTGATTTTGCTAGCTTCCATTTCTTTTCTTCTTGTTCTAACCACATGCACCTACTAAGAACTTGGTTACTAAGCTAGGAAATTTGAGAAAAATTGAGTGGTGTCTTGGCTAAGCAAGGAAAAAGGTCAACTTTGTGCTTCACCAAGAGTCTTGTGCATCTTCTTGTTGTTTTGCTAAGGTGAGGGCTAAAACTTCTTGAAAATCTTTCAAAAAACCACATGCATGCTCTTAAATGTCTATCTTTACTTCTGTACTTGAGATATATGTGTGTTCATGAACTTTTATAAACATGCATGACAAGATTTTGGGCTAGAATGTGAGGATAGATGAAATCGTGCATGTGACAGCTTTCTGTCTTGTTGGTGCGAGGTGATTTTGGCTAGGTAAATGATATTGAAAATGCGTAAAAATTGGTAGGTAACTATTTTTGCCAGTTATGAACATTTTTTACAGAAATAGGACAAAGCTAATTTTGAGTCTAAGGTGCTAAAAATGGCAAATTATTAAAATGTGTCCAAATCTGGAAAGTCTGGAAAAATGCTGCAGGTTTTGACAGATTCACTGACCTTGTAGAACGAACCAGTTTTCACTTAGTAAATGACATCCAAAATGCACGATTTTTCGTGTACTGCTATATTTTTCAGTTCTGGACATTTTTGGCAGAAATGGACTAAGGCTAAATCTGACCCTAAGGCCCTCAAAAACGACAAGTATTGAAATGTATGCAAATCTGGACAGTTTTGTGCAGTCTCACTGTTTTGGCTATAACTATTGAACCCGAACTCCAAATGATGCGAGGTTTGTTTCTAAATTTAGTTCACCTCCTAAGATTTAATTTGAAATCATATTCACTGGAATTGGAGATTTTTTGCTTGTCTTAATGATTGTGAGAAAACAGTCCATTGCAGTGAGGGTTTCACTTAGTGATATGCTTAGAAAAATTATCGTAGCTTCTCTTGTTGTATTAAATGCTTGGGATTGTGGCATTGAGATGTTGTGTGGACTGTTTTTAATACTTGAGGGTGTTTAAATTAATCGATGCATGGCTTGAGTTTGATCTTGAGATGACTTGGGGCTTAATCGCACGGGTAAGCACGAATTGGAACCCTAGTATCTAGGTAAACTTGCTAAGTGTCGATCCTTTGGATGTTGTGTCTGATCATGTGTTTAGTAGGCTGCCCGTAATTGCCCTTGTGGCCCTAAATATGCTTTCGATGATTACATGTTGATAAGTAGGCTTTTCTTGCACCCGGTCCCACATAGATGTCGTTGCATGATAAATAATCTTATTATTTGATTATGTGAACCTTGAAATGAGTTGTATCACTTGATTTACATGCGTTACATGGCTACCTGTTTAATGTTCATATAACTCCATGTGCCTTTCAAGTGAAATTACTTGTCTTATCGTGCCTCGCTTGTTTACTTGTCAATGTGCAATCTTATGACTGCTCGGAGGCAACCTACTTTGTTGTCCTCCTAATGTGGTATATTAAATGTCATAAATGTGCATTGCATACAAGGTTGCAACCTTTCATTCTGGCGTGGTAGCATTCACGAACACCGGGCGGCATCGGGCTTGCCGGTACAACCGAGACTACCATTGTCCAATTCCCTCTCTTGCTTGGGGGCTAGACTTCCTCGGAGAGTTGGGTCGTAGGAGGGGTACATCAGGAGTACACCCATTTGGTGTGATAAGGGGATGATTTGAAGTCGGCCGCAATAACTGATACTGGAAATGAATCGAGAGCAAAAGCTCACCGTATCATTTTCACTATGTGTATAAGTACTCTCGCTTGGTTCCTAGAGGACCTCAGGGAGGAAAGACGGGTAATTGTGTTCCTTTACTTTTATATTATATTATGTACTTACTTGTGATATATTCATGCTTGCAAAAAGGGTTTTCATAAGTTGAACTGAAAAATGAGTTTCAAAAATATTTCTCGTTCCCCCTCGCTGAGTTCATAAGGACTCACCCTCTTTTATCATCTCAAGTGAAGAAGATCAAGAACAGGTACCCGAGGACAATGTGCCTAATGATGATTCCTTGGAATGATTGCCTGTCCTATGTGCTTTGCTTGATTATGCCCATTGTCAACACTATGCTGCTTGAAGACTATTTCGTTTCATGTTGCTTGATGTTTGTAATGTAAAAGACCCCCGTTGTAATTTGGGGTCTAATTTTGGCTTGTACTAATAATAACTCGACAAATACTACTATGGTCATTTTGCTATCGTTACTGGTTAGGACCTATCATAGGATTATGAAGTATCAGGTAAGGACTAAGTAAAATGAACCTATCCAATCTTAAGCAGGTACCCATTGCTAAGCTAAGATCAACATGTACTTTTGTAATGAGGATTAACAAACAAATGAGACATAGTATCACGCTAGGTTATTAATCAAACGAGACTTCGAGGCAACTATTAGCGTTTCAATTGATGAATAGTAATCTTTGTTGGTAATCAAATTGAGATTAGAAATTTTGAGGCATTTAGAGAACTAAGTCAAACTAAAGAGCCCAATTATAGCCGTTATGCTGCCGGTTTTCTGGAAAAATTGTGGAGCCTAGGCTAAACGTTAAGTGTTAAACTTTTATGAACGATTGAGTACGAGACATGACTTGAATGTTTAGATCACACCCTAGTCTAACCTTTATAGGCCGGGTTGGGGCGTGACACCTCATAGAAGAAATAATGGTATCAGAGCTTAGATTGCTTAAGTTGGGTTTAACTCTAAGACCATGGGTAGAGCCCTAAGATAATTAGGATGACTTTTCTATTTGTTGTTGTGTGATAATGTTAATTGTGACTTCTATGTTCTATGTGCTTAAGTGATTAACATGTCCTAATTGTTTCTGGAATTGTGTATCTATATTATGTTGCATATCTTATGCATTAAATTCTTGTTTGTCGTATTTCAATAAATTGTGTATCGTAATCTGTGCCTATAGATGGCTGGCCCTAGTACCCGCACTACTAATAGGAGCGGTGAACCCCAAGAGACCAGAGATGCTTATCAAACTAATCCCGGCATAGCTATGTTTAACATGATGGCGAATGCCATGGATCGCGTGTCACGAGTGATGGAACGTCAAGATGCACGTGAAGCAAACAACAACAACAACCGGAATGATGGTAACCATGGGAGACATAGCAGAATGAGGGAGTTCCTTGACTTTTGCCCATCTAAATTCCACGGGGAAGCTAATGATGAGAAAGCAGAGGCTTGGCTGTCTGAGATCGAGAGGATTTTCAGGCCACTTGATTATACTAATGAAGAAAATGTAGAGTTTGCTATGTTTCTGTTGCACGGGGATGCTGAGCATTGGTGGCACACTGTGGAGGCACTGTGGGAAACTGATCATACCCCTCACTTGTAGGGTAATTTCGTTAAGGCATTTAAGGAAAAATATGTACCTGCAGTTTCCAGGCAGAGGCGGATTGAGGAATTCATGCACTTGAACCAGGGTAACATGACGGTGGCCCAGTACGAGGCTCGTTTTGACCGACTGTCCCGCTATGCTCAATACATGGTCAGTACTCCGGAGGTGAAGATATGGAAATTTACTACGGGATTGAGGCCAGAGATTTTGGACCAGTTGGCTTCGCATGACTTCGATACCTATTATACTCTCTTTGCTGCTGCTTCCCGAGTTGAGAAGAGAAAACTTGATAGAGCCGGTTCGAGTCAGCCGAACAAGAAACCATACCAGCCTTCAGGTCAACAGAGGAAATTCCAGAGCCAGAGTCATAGTCAGCAAGAGCCAGAACAGACCAGTGAATAATCGTGGCCTGACTAAAGCGCCATCAGCCTCTTCCACCCGCGGATCCATAGGTAGTTCACCTACTACTCAGTCTATCAACTGTTCTTACTGTGACAAGAAGGGGCATACCGAGGCCCAGTGTTGGAAGAAGTCAGGACGATGTGTGCGGTGTGGCAGTGATCAGCATCAGATCAAGGATTACCCTAAATGGCAAGCAGGACAAAATCAAGTTAAACCAGCTGGTAGAGGCAAGACTCCAGTTCCTAGAGTTCAGGCTCGAGCTTATGCTATTGAGTGCGAGGAGCTTCCAGAGGAGACCGGTGTTGTTGAAGGTACATTCTTCATACTGAATCAACCTATTAGGGTGCTAATTGATTCGGGTGCTACTCATTCAATTATTACTCCCCTATGTGTGCAACGTGTGAAACTACGAGTTGTATGTTTGCCTTACGAAGTAGAAGTTGGTACTCCGATGGGTTCTAAACTTGTTACTAGCTCAGCTTGTAAAGCATGTAAAATTCAAATTAAGGATAGGGAATTCTCAGCCAATCTTATTGTATTACCTTTTCGAGATTATGAAGTCATCTTAGGGATGGACTGGTTGGCAAAGCATCATGCCCAACTAGATTGCCTGATGAACATTGTAACATTCTAGGTACCTGGTCAACCAATACTTGAGGTCATGGGTCGAAGAGATTTCACCGGGAGTTTCATCATTTCATCTACGAAAGTAGTGAAGTCCTTGAGAAAAGGGTGTAGTGGATACTTAGCTTACCTCATCAACAAGCCGTCGGACAAAGCTAAGTTGGAGGAAATGCCAGTGATCAAAGACTATGCGAATGTGTTTCCAGAAGAATTGCCCAGTTTACCCACAAATCGGGAGATCGAGTTAATTATAGAGTTACTGCCTGGCACCCAGTCGATATCTAAAGCCCCCTATCGTATGGCACCAGCCGAGCTACAAGAATTGAAGGACCAATTGGAAGGATTGTTGAAGAAGGGGTTTGTTCAACCAAGTTCTTCTCCGTGGGGTGCACCAGTCCTATTTGTAAAGAAGAAAGACGGAACGTTGAGGCTATGCATCGATTACTGAGGATTGAACCAAGTGACTGTCAAGAATAAATACTCGCTTCCACTGATCGACTAGTTATTTGATCAACTTCAAGGAGCCAAAGTGTATTCGAAACTCGACTTGAGGCAAGGGTACTATCAGTTGCGGATCAAAAAGGAGGATGTGTATAAAACGTCTTTCAGGACAAGATATGGGCATTATAAATATGTAGTGATGCCATTTGGACTAACTAATGCCCCTGCAGCTTTTATGGACTTGATGCACAGGGTGTTTCAACCCTACTTGGACCAATTTGTGGTGATCTTCATTGATGATATTTTGGTATACTCGAAATCCGAGGCTGAGCATGAACAACATCTACGGTTGGTACTGCAGAAACTTCGAGAGCATCAATTGTATGCAAAGTTTAGCAAATGCGAATTTTGGTTGCAGCAGATTGCATTTTTGGGGCATATCATCTCCCAAGAGGGAATAGCAGTGGACCCAGCAAAGATAGAAGCGGTGATGTCTTGGAAGAAGCCGGAAAATGTTACGGAGGTTCGGAGTTTTCTTGGTCTAGCCGGCTATTATCGGAGGTTCGTGAAGGATTTCTCAAAGATCGCAGGACCGCTTACAAAGCTTACTCAAAAGAAAACGAAGTTCGTGTAGGATGATAAGTGTGAGAACAGCTTCCAAGAATTGAAGAAAAGATTGACTGCCGCACCTATTCTTGCATTGCCTGAAGGGAGTCAAGGTTTTATAATTTATAGCGATGCTTCGAAAGAAGGATTGGGTTGTGTGCTGATGCAAAATGGTAAAGTGATTGCGTATGCTTCTAGGAAACCGAAGCCGTATGAATTGAACTACTCGATGCATGATTTGGAGTTAGCGGCTATTATGTTTGCACTTAAGAAATGGAGGCACTATCTGTGGGGTAACAAGTTCGAGGTGTTTACTGATCACAAGAGCTTGAAATACTTGTTCTCACAAAAAGAGTTGAATATGAGGCAAAGGCGGTGGATGGAGCTTTTGGATGATTATAACTGCACAATCAATTATGTGCCCGGTAAAGCAAATGTAGTTGCAGATGCCTTAAGTAGGAAAGCAAGCATGGCAAAACTGGAAGTCAAGGTGCAGGAGTTGTTGGAGGAAGCATTTTTGTGGAAACCACAATTAACTCGGAAAGGGTTACTTTTTGCCACTACACAAGTTCAATCGACCTTGCTGTCTGAATTACGAGAGGCTCAACAAAAGGACCAACAGTTTCAGAAGATAAAAGAAAGCAACACAGATTTCAAGTTTCATGATGATGGTGTTTGGAGGTTTAGGAATCGAATTTGTGTTCCTAATGAGCCAGAGCTGAAAAAGAAGATTCTTGAAGAAGCCCATAATTCAAGATACACTATTCACCCCAGCAGAACAAAGATGTACCGGGATTTGAAGCAACACTATTGGTGGAATAACATAAAGAGAGAGATTGCGGAGTTTGTGGCATGATGTTTGACTTGCTAGAGAGTCAAAGTGGAACATCAACGACCAGCAGGTTTACTACAGCCGTTGGAAATTCCTCAATGGAAATGGGAACATATAACAATGGACTTTGTCATGGACCTGCCCAGGTCACAAAAAGGTCATGACGCCGTTTGGGTCATAGTGGATAGATTGACTAACTCAGCGCACTTTTTACCAATGAACAAGAAGGATAGTCCTGAGAAATTGGGAGATATGTATGTGGCGGAGATTGTAAGATTGCACGGGATGCCTGTGAGTATTGTATCAGATAGGGATCCTCGTTTTACTTCCCGATTTTGGAAGAGATTGCAAGAAGCTTTGGGAACGAAGTTGAGTTTCAGCACGGCTTATGACCCTCAGACTGATGGACAATCGGAGAGAACTATTCAGATTCTGGAGGATATGCTGAGGGCGTGTGTTTTAGACTTCGGGAAAAGTTGGGAGAAATATCTGTCTCTAGTGGAGTTTGCTTATAATAATAGTTATCAGGCCACTATCGGGATGGCCCCATTTGAGGCGTTGTATGGACGTAAGTGTCGATCCCCAATTTATTGGGATGAGGTAGGTGAAACGAAGACTTTTGACCCGACCCTTCTACCTGAACTTATGAAGACTGTGGATAATATTCACCTCATCCAGAAATGGATGCTTACCGCCCAAAGCAGGCAGAAAAGTTATGTAGACCGACGGAGACGGAGCCTAGAGTTTGAGGTTGGCGACAAGGTGTTCTTGAAGATATCACCCCGGAAGAGACTGATTAAACACGGCAAGGGTGGAAAGTTGAGCCCGAGATTTGTAGGACCATTTGAGATAATTGAGAAGGTTGGCAAATTGGTGTATCGCCTGGCACTACCCCAAAACCTCTCCAATATTCACGACGTCTTTCATGTTTCGATGCTGCGGAAGTATCACCCTGATCCATCGCATATCTTGGAGCCAGAGCCGTTGCAGCTTCGGGAGAACTTGTCTTATGAAGAGAAGCCCGTTCGGATCCTAGACCAGCAAGATCGGGAGTTGTGCAACAAATCTATACCGATGGTGAAAGTGTTGTGGGATCATCATGGAGTTGAAGAAGCAACGTGGGAAAGGCGAGACCAAATGGAGCAATAGTATCCAGCTCTTTTTCAAAGGTAATATTGAATTTTGGGATGAAATTCTTTTAAGGAAGGGAGGATGTGAGGCCCGACCTCGATTTGCGTGCGGTACCTCGTTTCGTGTGTCGTAGCCTAGATTTGCATGCCTTAACCTAGATTTAAGAATCATGTTTCATTTTATGTGCCTTGCATTGAATTACGTGCATTCATTTAGGGTTGCATACATTTACTTGGAAAACGTGCATTCGTCTCGTAGTTCGTGCCCTACCTTGTAGTGCGTGCCCTAGACCTAGGAAAGCGTGCCCTCATGCTAATTAAGAAAGCATCTTACACGAAGCACTGGATCAATAATTAATCCTACAAGTTCTACTCACTAATATTAAATTACTAATTCAACCTACTAGAAGACGAAATTGCACCAAAACCTAGACATTCTCATTCTTTATTCCTTATTCTTTTGCATTTCCAAACACACAATTAAATAATGCTCAAAAGATGACAAAGATTCAGATTTTTCAAGCCTTGGCCGACCACCTTGTGTGCTTTATGCTTGCTTTGCATAATTCAAATTATTCCCCAAACATTCTATGACAATGTAATGACACAAAACAATAAAAAATTAGCTCCAAACCCTCCTCAAAGCTCCCAATCTCGACATAAGCTCCTTGCCCATGCTAGGTGATTCAAAAATCATGCTTCTTGAAGGCACAAATCTGAAATTTGTATGCCCAAGGCCGACACATGCTTCAACATTTGCAAAAGCTTTCATTTTGCCTTCATTTCTCTCAATTCCTCTCTTTCTTCTCTCTCCCTTTCATTCTTCTCTGTCTCTCTCGGCCCTAGCTGAATATTGCAGACTCCATAGCTCATCTTCATCACTCCATGGTTCATCAAGGCAAGCAAGAATCTAGGGAGAACGACTAAGCAAGCTAGGTTGCAAGAAACACACATGCAAGCTCTTTGAATCTCCATTTCGGCTTAGGTGAGTTTGCTAGCTTCCATTTCTTTTCTTCTTGTTCTAACCACATGCACCTACTAAGAACTTGGTTACTAAGCTAGGAAATTTGAGAAAAATCGAGTGGTGTCTCGGCTAAGCAAGGAAAAAGGTCAACTTTGTGCTTCACCAAGAGTCTTGTGCATCTTCTTGTTGTTTTGCTAAGGTGAGGGCTAAAACTTCTTGAAAATCTTTCAAAAAACCACATGCATGCCCTTAAATGTCTATCTTTACTTCTGTACTTGAGATATATGTGTGTTCATGAACTTTTATAAACATGCATGACAAGATTTTGGGCTAGAATGTGATGATAGATGAAATCGTGCATGTGATAGCTTTCTGTCTTGTTGGTGCGAGGTGATTCTGGCTAGGTAAATGATGTTGAAAATGCGTGAAAATTGGTAGGTAACTAGTTTTGCCAGTTCTGAACATTGTTTACAGAAATAGGCCAAAGCTAATTTTGATTCGAATGTCCTCAAAATGTAAAATTATTAAAATGTGTCCAAATCTGGAAAGTCTGGAAAAATGAAGCAGGTTTTGGCAGATTCACTGACCTTGTAGAACGAACCAGTTTTAACTTAGTAAATGACATCAAAAATGCATGAAATTTTGTGTAAAACTAGATTTTTCAGTTCTGGACATTTTTGTCCGAAATGGACCAAGGCTAAATCTGAACCGAAGGCCCTCAAAAACGACAAGATTTAAAATGTGTGCAAATCTGGACAGTTTTGTGTAGTCTCACTGTTTTGGCTATAACTCTTGAACCCGAACTCCAAATGATGCGAGGTTTGTTTCTGAATTTAGTTCACTCCTTAAGCTTTAATTTGAAATCTTGTTCACTGGAATTGGAGATTGTTTGCTTGTCTTAATGATTGTAAGAATACAATCCATTGCAGTGAGGGTTTCACTTAGTGATATGCTTAGAAAAATTATTGTAGCTTCTCTTGTCGTATTAAATGCTTGGGATTGTGGCATTGAGATGTTGTGTGGACTGTTTCGAATACTTGAGGGTATTTGAATTAATCAATGCATGGCTTGAGTTTGATCTTGAGATGACTTGGGGCTTAATCGGATGGGTAAGCACGAATTAGAACCCTAGTTTCTAGGTAAACTTGCTAAGTGTCGATCCTTTGGATGTTGTGTTTGATCATGTGTTTAGTAGGCTGCCCGTAGTTGCCCTTGCAGCCCTAAATATGCTTTCGATGATTACATGTTGATAAGTAGGCTTTTCTTGCACCCGGTCCCACATAGATGTCGTTGCATGATGAATAATCTTATTATTTGATTACGTGAACCTTGAAATGAGTTGTATGACTTGATTTACATGCGTTACATGGCTGCCCGTTTAATGTTCATATAACTCCATGTGCCTTTCAAGTGAAATTACTTGTCTTATTGTGCCTCGCTTGTTTGCTTGTCAATGTGTAATCTTATGACTGCTCGGAGGCAACCTACTTTGTTGTCCTCCTAATGTGATATATTAAATGTCATAAATGTGTATTGCAAACAAGGTTGCAACCTTTCATTCTGGCGTGGTAGCGTTCACGCACACCGGGCGGCATCGGGCTTGCCGGTGCAACCGTGACTACCATTGTCCAATTCCCTCTCTCGCTTGGGGGCTAGACTTCCTCGGAGAGTTGGGTCGTAAGATTTTGGGGTACATCTGGAGTACACCCATTTGGTATGATAAGGGGATCATTTGAAGTCGGCCGCAACAACTGATACTGGAAATGAATCGAGAGCAAAAGTTCACTGTATCCTTTTCACTATGTGTATAAGTACTCTCGCTTGGTTCCTAGAGGGCCTCGGGGAGGAAAGACGGGCAATTGTGTTCCTTTACTTTTATATTATATTATGAACTTACTTGTGATATATTCATGCTTGCAAAAAGGGTTTTCATAAGTTGAACCGAAAAATGAGTTTCAAACCTATTTCTCGTTCCCCCTCGCTGAGTTCATAAGGACTCACCCTCTTTTATTATCTCAGGTGAAGAAGATCAAGAACAGGTACCTGAGGATGACGTGTCTAACGATGATTCCTTGGAATGATTGCCTGTCCTATGTGCTTTTCTTGATTATGGCCATTGTGAACACTATGCTGCTTGAAGCCTATTTCTTTTCATGTTGCTTGATGTTTGTAATGTAACAGACCCCTGTTGTAATTTGGGGTCTAATTTTGGCTTGTACTGATAATAACTAGACAGACACTACTATGGTCATTTTGCTATCGTTACTGGTTAGTGCCTATCATAGGATTATGAAGTATCAGGTAAGGAAAAAGTAAAATGAACCTATCCAATCTTAAGCAGGTACCCATTGTTAAACTAAGATCAACAGGTACTTTTGTAACGAGGATTAACAAAAAAAATGAGACATAGTATCACGTTAGGTTATTAATCAAACGAGACTTCGAGACAACTAGTAGCGTTTCAATTGATGAATAGTAATCTTTGTTGGAAATGAAATTGAGATTGGAAATTTTGAGGCGTTTAGAGAACTAGCTCAAACTAAAGAGCCCAATTACAACCGTTATGATGCCGATTTTCTAGAAAAATTATGGAGCCTAGGCTAAACGTTAAGTGTTAAACTTTTATGAACGATTGAGTACGAGACATGACTTGAATGTTTAGATCACACCCTAGTCTAACCTTTATAGGCCGGTTTGGGGCTTGATAGCAGCTGAGCAGGCTTGTTGCCCCCGTCATAGAGCTCTTGGAGAGCTTTCCAACGGTATGCTTTGCGCCCCGTAACTCCTTATGGATTGAAATTTATGGGCACCAGAGCGACGGAGACCTGGTCATAAGCCCCACGCCCTCTGTTTGCAGGCCCAGCCTCTACATGAAGCGAAGTTGTCTTGCCCAATGTAATACCCGAGCCCGGAATATGAATTTTCTTTGTTTATTATTTTGAAAATTATATTTCCTTAAAATCTTTGTGAATTAATTGTTACATTCTCGCCGACGCAACGTGCATTGCATTTAAGGAGCGATAGCTAGATAACGATTTCCAGTCCTCAGCAAATAGTGAAACTAGTATTTAGATGACTTAAATTTTATATTTTAAATGTTGCTAGCTTTAATTGAACTTACCTTAGCTGAAACGGCTTTAAAACGCGCAAAATAGGGCCATTTGACCAAGTTTTAAGTGGTTTGACCTTGGACCTTTGACCTTTGACCATTTGACACCTTATAAGCTAAAATATTAAGCAAAATAAATAAAAAAAACAGCAGCAAATAAGAGCAGTAGGCCGAGAGCTTTAGAGAGGAAAAAAAAAAACCTTTCAACTTCTATACGATCAATCTTCGTGTGTGCTCGTGCGGGGTGATTTCCGAGGCAACCAACGTTGTTTTCCTAGCGACTAGGAGTACCTAAGGTGAGGGAAGCATGTTATTTGTGCATTTATACGTTGTGTTAGTTAACTTTGTCAATTTTTAGATTTATCCGTAGATCGTTATTTAAAGCGATTTGATGCTTCTAGAATGTTCCTTAGCATTTGTAGAACATGTATTTATGGCTTTGTAACATTTTCTGCGGTTAAATGTCGTGATTGTAACTTGAATTGTGGAATGAATAGTGTTTTATGAATAGTAAAACCTTGAAACGTTGAAGTTGCGCTGTTATGCTTTCCGTTGATGTAGAAACGTGCTAGGTATGCTAGAATGCTAAAATGTGTGGTTTGTTTGGGTTGCGTAGAGGAAAAAATGAAAATTAAGCCTTTGGGAAAGTCGGGGTCGTTTCGGTCGACTTTTGTATTTCCTCGTTTTGCGTGTTGGCATTGCTTCGGGAAGCCATGGAAGCACTTTTGGTGCGATTATGGCGTTGGTTGGGTGTTTGGTTGTTGTAGTTGTAGTTCAAACGAGAAAGGGGGAAATCGGGGCTTTGCGCGAGTTCTAGGGTAAAGTAAGGTTTTGGGGTCTTTAGACGTGCCTTATGGTGACCTAGGAGGGTTGGCGAAGTCGGTTTCCAGAACTCGTGGCTCGTTTGGAAATGGTAGCATTTTGATAGTTGGGGCCAATTTGTGTTTTTGTGTGTTTACTTGTCTTTATGCTTATAGAATGCTTAGAATTACTTGAATTACTTGTTTGAGTTGTTTTGGATTGAATTGCTTATCAAATTGCTGCTATTGCGTGCGAGAGTAACCTACTTTGTTATTCTCCCACGGGTGGCGTTATGGCTTGTTTATCGCTTGTTTCTCATCTTGTCTCGAGTCTTACCTTGCATAGTGTCTTGCTCGTGAGTGATGGACCTCTCTGGGTAGCCTTGGGTTGCCAGTGTTGGTTGCTCTAGCTCCGCTGCTATTCCCTTTCTCGCTTGGGTTGGCTCCCAGGGAGATTTGGGTCGTAGGATTGATGGATACTTCCGGAGTATTCCAAACTGGTGTTATAAGGTGGTTTAGGCCGGCGCGTCGTCATCGAATTCGTGTTTGAAAGTTGCTCGTGAAAAGAGTATCGTATCCTTTAATTGAGTATTTGCAGCTTTAAATACTTGCCTTGCTTTATTGCTGGCTTTGGATGTATCTTTATATGATTTGTATGTATTGCTTGGCTAATTGCATTGCATACTCCTCTCATCTCCGTCCTTGAGACCAATTGCCCTCGCTGAGCAATAGTTTTGCTCATTCCTCTCTATACTATGTTTTTACAGGAGTAGTTGAGGCAGACCCTCTCGAGGTAATTGAGGAGGAGGAGCAGGTGGAGGTGTTTCCGTGATAGCACTTACCTGCTTTGCTGGTGGTTGGTTACCAGTTTTGTGCAAACCTTGTTGTTATGTATATTGCGTGAAGGACGCTTAATTTTG
This sequence comes from Ehretia macrophylla, assembly GCA_037974665.1. Classification (NCBI taxonomy): domain Eukaryota; kingdom Viridiplantae; phylum Streptophyta; class Magnoliopsida; order Boraginales; family Ehretiaceae; genus Ehretia; species Ehretia macrophylla. Next base: position 14,633,074 of record CM075764.1, on the reverse strand, counting down.
AGGCTTGTAGCCTTGTATGTATTTTCCTATTTTGAGACCTTTAATGGTCTTATGTTGTAATGGATTAAAGTTGTAATGTTGTAACTTGTACCCTGATGACTAGTGAAGAAATGCATGCTAATGGCTAATGGTTTAGTGGCATAAGTACTTGTGTAGTATGCATGGCATTTTTGGTTTGGAAAGTTGGATAATAAGAAATGTATGTTTTATAGAAAGTTGACTTGTTTTGATTATTTTATAGCTTTCGCAAGTATTATATTGTTTTTAGGGTTTTCGGATCGTCCGCGGTACAGAGGAGACTCCGTTCGTGTGTCGGGTCCGGGCTTGGCCTTTTGCGGGGTTGGGTCGGGGCGTGACATCTTTAGGTGGTATCAGAGCATGATAGTCTTGCATGAGCCAGGATATGATTCTCGGTCTGTGGGGTAAAGGTCTAAAATGCTAAAGTGTTTATGTATGATTGCTAAGTGAAAAGAAAATGTTATAGCATGACTTTGTGAACTTGGAGTGTTTAAGTGTTTAAGTGAAATAGTTTGGCAAGTTGAACTTGTCTTATGGGAATTGTGTGATAGAATATTGGATTGTTATTGACTTGAGTGTTATCTAATCTTATGTGTTATATTTCTATCTATAAACTGCTTTTAAATGTTGCCAGTTATTGTGAGTTGCTACTATGCCGCCACGTCGTGGTACTCAAGGTATAGGATCAGATGAAGAGGCAGCAGAACAGGGTCAGCAGCCGTTGCCTGAGCAGTTTATGGCTACCATGACTACTGTAGTAGACCGGATCACACAGGTACTACATGAGCAGAGGCAGGACCGGATTAATCCCCAGGGTAATCAAGCTAATCCTGGTGGACAGGGGTACAGAGTTGAGAATAACCAGCTTGAGAAATTTCTGAGGCACGAGCCGGGTAAGTTCTTCAGGGAGCCGGATGATGAGGCAGCCGAGAGATGGATTAATCGAGTTGAGAAAATTTTCACTGCTGGTATACCGATGAGGCAAGAATAGATTATGCATCATTTTTATTTGAGGGTGATGCAGAGCAGTGGTGGAATACTGTTAGGCTGAGGTGGGATTGTGAGGATGTTCCACATTTATTGGATGATTTCGTAAGTGAGTTCCGGGACAAATATATTCCCGAGATGGCTATGGAGAGACGGGAAGATGAGTTTGTGGCCCTAAAGCAGGGAAATATGACTGGTGCACAATATGAGGCTAGGTTTGTTAGCCTGTCGAGGTATATGCCCGAGTTGGTACGGCCAGCTAGGAGGATGATACATAGGTTTGTCCGTGGGCTGAGAATGGACATACAGTTGCATTTGACTGGACAGACCTACACTACTTTTCCCGAGGCATTTCAGGCAGCCTCGAAGTTTGAGAAACGGAAGGCTGAGATGATAGCTGAGAGTAGTCAGCCGAGTAAGAAGCAGTTTTTGGGCCAGAGTAGCCAGAGTCAGCCGAGACAGTATCAGGCTTCTGCACAGGGTCCTCAGCAGCGTCCGTATCAGCCACAGCAGCAGATTCAGGCTAGACCAGCTGTGACCAGACCTCAGCAGGGAGGTACAGTTCCTACCCCTGCCAGAGCCCCAGCACCTACAGGAAACACTGCGGTTAGGCAAAATCAGCAGTGTGATTATTGTAATCGACCAGGGCATATTGAGGCTAACTGCTGGAGGAAGAGTGGGAAATGTACGGGTTGTGGCAGTGATGAGCATAGGGTGAGGGATTGCCCTAAATATAATAATGTTCAGGGCCGTGGTGGAGGCCGAGGTGTTCAGAATAGGGCTGCAGGTGCACGACCAGCACAGAGAGTACAGGCTAGGGTCTTTGCACTGGATGCAGAGGAGCTGCCCGATAATACAGCTATAGTGGAAGGTACCTTTCTTCTCAATACTCAGCCAGTTAAAGTTTTGATTGATCCTGGAGCTACGCATTCGTTTATAACTCCTGCATGTGCACGATCTGTGAATGTTTGCATTGATAATTTACCTCATGAAGTTGAAGTTAGCACTCCTTTGGGTGCAAAATTTGTTGCTGAGTCTATTTGCAAATCTTGTGATATATGTATAGAGAACCGTAAATTTCCTGCTGATTTAATTATATTACCATTCCGTGACTTTGAAATCATTTTGGGAATGGACTGGTTGGGAAAGTATTATGCTCAGTTGGATTGTAGAACAAAGATCATTTATCTTAAGGTTCCTGACCTACCGGTACTAGAGATTATTGGGAACTGCAGGGCTGCCCGCATTCCACTTTTATCAGCGATCAAGACTTCTAAGTTGTTGAATAGGGGTTGTGAAGCCTACTTAGCCTATTTGATCAATCAGCCTGCTGATAAGTTGAGTTTGAATGAAGTTCCGATTGTTAGAGACTTCCCTGGTGTATTTCCCGAGGAATTACCGGGTTTACCACCGGATAGGGAGATTGAGTTCGTGATTGACCTTGTGCCAGGCACTGCGCCAATTTCTAGGAGTCCTTATAGGATGGCATCGGCTGAACTTCAGGAGTTAAAAATTCAGCTTCAGAACTTGCTTGAGAAAGGGTTTATACAACCTAGTTCTTCACCGTGGGGCGCACCTGTGTTGTTTGTGAGGAAAAAAGACGGCACACTACGGTTATACATTGATTCCAGGGGACTTAATCAAGTCACGATTAAGAATAAATACCCCTTGCCGTTGATTGAAGAATTGTTTGACCAGTTGCAGGGTGCGAGTGTTTACTCCAAATTTGACTTGAGGCAGGGTTACTATCAACTTAGGATTCGGAGTGACGATATACCAAAGACGGCATTCAGGACTAGATATGGCCACTATGAATTTGTTGTTTTGCCGTTTGGATTGACGAATGCACCAGCCGCATTCATGGACTTGATGCAGAGGGTTTTTCGGCCTTACCTTGATCAGTTTGTCGTGATCTTCATTGACGACATTTTAGTGTATTCGAAGAACGAGGCTGAACATGAGCAACACTTGAGGATTGTGCTTCAGACTTTGCAGGAAAACAAGCTTTTTGCTAAATTCAGCAAGTGTGAGTTCTGGTTGAACCAGATATCTTTTCTAGGCCATATCATTTCAGATCGAGGAATTTCAGTGGACCCAGCTAAGATTGAAGTTGTTTCAGCTTGGAAGAGACCTGAGACGGTGCCAGAGATTCGGAGTTTTCTTGGATTGGCTGGTTACTACCGGAGATTTGTTAAAGACTTTTCTAAAATTTCGGGACCTTTGAGCCAGTTGACTCGGAAGAAAGTTGCTTACAACTGGGATGCTAAATGTGAATCCAGTTTCCAAGAATTGAAGAAGAGACTAACTACAGCTCCTATACTAGCTTTACCTGAAGGAACAGAGAACTTCGTTGTCTACAGTGATGCATCTAAAGAAGGATTAGGCTGTGTTTTAATGCAGAATGGTAAGGTGATTGCCTATGCTTCTAGGAAATTGAAACCTTATGAAGTCAATTACCCTACACATGATCTTGAGTTAGCTGCAGTTGTGTTTGCATTGAAGAAGTGGCGTCATTACTTGTGGGGTTGCAGATTTGAAATATTTACTGACCACAAGAGTCTCAAGTATTTGTTTTCACAGAAGGATCTAAATATGAGGCAGCGGAGATGGCTAGAGCTATTGGGTGGTTATAACTGTTCTATTAACTATGTGCCAGGTAAGGCAAATGTTGTTGCTGATGCTTTGAGCCGAAAGGCTACTGTTGCGAGCTTGATTATCAAGGACTGGGAGACTTTGGAAGAAATTTGTTCATGGAAACCAGAAGCTACTGAGGTAGGGATTCGATTTGCTAGTTTACAGATTCAGTCAGGGTTGCTAGCACAGATCAGAGAGGCTCAGAAGACTGATCCTCACATCTTGAAGATCCAAGAAAAATCAAAAGGGGGAGAGTCGAAGTTTAAATTACATGCAGATGGCATTTTCAGATTCAGGGATAGAGTATGTGTTCCTGATGATCCGACTTTGAAGAATGAGATCCTGTCCGAGGCACATAATTCGAGGTATACGATTCACCCGGGCAGTACTAAGATGTTTAGAGATTTGAAGCAACACTTCTGGTGGAACAATATGAAGAGGGAGATTGCTGGGTATGTATCCAGATGTTTGACTTGTCAGAGGGTTAAAGTTGAGCATCAGAGGCCAGCCGGACTTCTACAGCCATTGTCGATTCCGCAATGGAAGTGGGTACATATAACAATGGACCTTGTGACCGATCTTCCTAGATCTCCGAGAGGATGTGATTTTTTTTGGGTTGTTGTGGACCGCTTGACTAAAGTTACACATTTTATTCCCGTGAACAAATAGGATAGCCTTGATAAGCTAGCTGAATTGTATGTTGCTAATATTGTGAGATTGCATGGAGTACCACAGAGTATAGTGTCAGATAGGGATCCCAGATTCAGATCTCGTTTTTGGCAGAAGTTGCAAGAGGCCATGGGAACTAAGTTGAGCTTCAGTACTGCATATCATCCGCAAACTGATGGCCAGTCTGAGAGAACCATCAGGATCTTGGAAGACATGCTTCGGGCATGTGTGCTTGACTTTGGGAAGAATTGGGAGAAGTTTTTGCCTTTAGCGGAGTTTGCCTACAACAATAGTTATCAATCTACTATAGGTATGGCTCCCTACGAGGCGTTGTATGGTCGGAAATGCAGATCCCCATTATATTGGGAAGAGGTTGGAGAGATGAGAACAGTTGATCCGACTGTGTTACCTGAGATGATTAAGATGGTAGATAATGTTCACCTTATTCGCCAGCGTATGCTTACAGCTCAGAGTCGTCAGAAGAGTTATGCAGATAAGCACCGTCGGGATCTTAAGTTTGATTTGGGAGATTGGGTGTGTCTTAAGATTTCTCCACGTAAGGGTTTGATTCGGCACGGTAAGAGCGGGAAGCTTAGTCCCAGGTATGTGGGTCCGTATGAGATCACCGAAAAGGTAGGTCCTTTGGCTTATCGATTAGCTTTGCCTCCGAGCTTGTCGCGACTGCATGATGTGTTCCATGTGTCTATGTTGAAGAAGTATCATCCAGACCCTTCACATGTACTTGAACCAGAGCCTTTGCAGATTGAAGAGAAGTTGTCTTATGAAGAGAAACCGATTAGAATTGTGGATCGGAAGATTCAGGAGCTTCGCAGAAAGAGTATTCCGTTAGTAAAGGTTCTGTGGAATCATCATGGGTTTGAGGAAGCGACTTGGGAAAGAGAGGACCAAGTTCGGGATCAGTATCCGGAGTTGTTTGTTGACCAGGTAAGAATTACGTGGGCGCAATTGTTTTAAGGGGGAGAGGGTGTAATACCCGAGCCCGGAATATGAATTTTCTTTGTTTATTATTTTGAAAATTATATTTCCTTAAAATATTTGTGAATTAATTGTTACATTCTCGCCGACGCAACGTGCATTGCATTTAAGGAGCGATAGCTAGATAACGATTTCCAGTCCTCAGCAAATAGTGAAACTAGTATTTAGATGACTTAAATTTTATATTTTAAATGTTGCTAGCTTTAATTGAACTTACCTTAGCTGAAACGGCTTTAAAACGCGCAAAATAGGGCCATTTGACCAAGTTTTAAGTGGTTTGACCTTGGACCTTTGACCTTTGACCATTTGACACCTTATAAGCTAAAATATTAAGCAAAATAAAAAAAAAAAAACAGCAGCAAATAAGAGCAGCAGGCCGAGAGCTTTAGAGAGGAAAAAAAAAAACCTTTCAACTTCTATACGATCAATCTTCGCGTGTGCTCCTGCGGGGTGATTTTCGAGGCAACCAACGTTGTTTTCCTAGCGACTAGGAGTACCTAAGGTGAGGGAAGCATGTTATTTGCGCATTTATACGTTGTGTTAGTTAACTTTGTCAATTTTTAGATTTATCCGTAGATCGTTATTTAAAGCGATTTGATGCTTCTAGAATGTTCCTTAGCATTTGTAGAACATGTATTTATGGCTTTGTAACATTTTCTGCGGTTAAATGTTGTGATTGCAACTTGAATTGTGGAATGAATAGTGTTTTGTGAATAGTAAAACCTTGAAACGTTGAAGTTGCGCTGTTATGCTTTCCGTTGATGTAGAAACGTGCTAGGTATGCTAGAATGCTAAAATGTATGGTTTGTTTGGGTTGCGTAGAGGAAAAAAACAAAAATTAAGCCTTTGGGAAAGTCGGGGTCGTTTCGGTTGACTTTTGCATTTTCTCGTTTTGGGTGTTGGCATTCCTTCGGGAAGCCATGGAAGCACTTTTGGTGCGATTATGGCGTTGGTTGGGTGTTTGGTTGTTGTAGTTGTAGTTCAAACGAGAAAGGGGGAAATCGGGGCTTTGCGCGAGTTCTAGGGTAAAGTAAGGTTTTGGGGTCTTTAGACGTGCCTTATGGTGACCTAGGAGGGTTGGCGAAGTCGGTTTCCAGAACTCGTGGCTCGTTTGGAAATGGTAGCATTTTGATAGTTGGGGCCAATTTGTGTTTTTGTGTGTTTACTTGTCTTTATGCTTATAGAATGCTTAGAATTACTTGAATTACTTGTTTGAGTTGTTTTGGATTGAATTGCTTATCAAATTGCTGCTATTGCGTGCGAGAGTAACCTACTTTGTTATTCTCCCACGTGTGGCTTTATCGCTTGTTTATCGCTTGTTTATCATCTTGTATCGAGTCTTACATTGCATAGTGTCTCGCGCGTGAGTGATGGGCCTCTCGGGTAGCCTTGGGTTGCCAGTGTTGGTTGCTCTAGCTCCGCTGCTATTCCCTTTCTCGCTTGGGTTGCCTCCCAGGGAGATTTGGGTCGTAGGATTGATGGATACTTCCGGAGTATTCCAAACTGGTGTTATAAGGTGGTTTTGGGCCGGCGCGTCGTCATCGAATTCGTGTTTGAAAGTGGTTCGTGAAAAGAGTATCGTATCCTTTGATTGAGTGTTTGCAGCTTTAAATACTTGCCTTGCTTTATTGTTGGCTTTGGATGTATCTTTATATGTTTTGTATGTATTGCTTGGCTAATTGCATTGCATACTCCTCTCATCTCCGTCCTTGAGACCAATTGCCCTCGCTGAGCAATAGTTTTGCTCATTCCTCTCTATACTATGTTTTTACAGGAGTAGTTGAGGCAGACCCTCTCGAGGTAATTGAGGAGGAGGAGCAGGTGGAGGTGTTTCCGTGATAGCACTTACCTGCTTTGCTGGTGGTTGGTTACCAGTTTTGTGCAAACCTTGTTGTTATGTATATTGCGTGAAGGATGCTTAATTTTGAGGCTTGTAGCCTTGTATGTATTTTCCTATTTTGAGACCTTTAATGGTCTTATGTTGTAATGGATTAAAGTTGTAATGTTGTAACTTGTACCCTGATGACTAGTGAAGAAATGCATGCTAATGGCTAATGGTTTAGTGGCATAAGTACTTGTGTAGTATGCATGGCATTTTTGGTTTGGAAAGTTGGATAATAAGAAATGTATGTTTTATAGAAAGTTGACTTGTTTTTATTATTTTATAGCTTTCGCAAGTATTATATTGTTTTTAGGGTTTTCGGATCGTCCGCGGTACAGAGGAGACTCCGTTCGTGTGTCGAGTCCGGGCTTGACCTTTTGCGGGGTTGGGTCGGGGCGTGACACCCAAGGTGCCGTGGGATTCAGTAACAGAAATGTGGAGGATAAATTATCTAGGAAACCCTAACCGGGGCAAAAAAAATTGAAAATGGGGGTACAACACGAGGACTTCATAGGGGGTCGCCTATCCTAGTACTACTCTCGTCCAAGCACGCTTAATTTCGAAGTTCTGATGGGATACGGTACGTTAGTGCTGGTATGATCGCTCCCGTCATGTTGTGGGCATAAATCCTTTATGTGTTGATGGTTCACAATCCCAGCCTAGAGAGATGGCCCATTCAAAAGGCCCAATGGGCTTAACGATAACCCATCCACTTCAACAACGCAGCATCCTCTCAAGACATGATATCAACTTGTCGTAGGGCCCTCTAATGTCTCGCGAGTTAGGTTTTCGTCCTCTCAACAACTCACAACGTACGATCCGGGATGGAAAAACAAAGCAAAAGAAGAAAAGTAGCCCGAAACTGATGAAAACGTTTGATTTTGGGCTCCAAAAATGGGTGCAGCCGAGCAGGCTTGCTGCCCCCGTCGTAGAGCTCTCGGAGAGCTTTCCAACGGTATGTTGTGCGCCGCGTAACTCCTTACGGATCAAAAGTTATGGGCACCGGAGCGACAGAGACTTGGTCACAAGCCCCACGCCCTCGGTTTGCGGGCCCAACCACTATGTGAAGTGAAGTTGTCTTGCCCAAGGTACCGTGGGATTTGGTAATAGAAATGTGGTAGACAAAGCATCTTCGCAAGCCTAACCATGGCAAAAAAAATTGAAAAGAGGGGTACACCAAAAGGACTTCCCAGGGGATCACCCATCCTAGTACTACTCTCGCCCAAGCACGCTTAAATTCGGAGTTCTGATGGGATCCGGGGCATTAGTGCTGGTATGATCGCACCCATCATGTGAAGGGCACAAATCCTTTATGTTTTGACCGTTCACAGTCCCAGCCCAGAGAGATAGCCTATTCAAAAGGCCCAATGGGCTTAACGACAACCCATCCGCTTCAACAACGTAGCATCCTTGTAAGAAGTGATATCGACGCATTGTAGGGCCTTGTAATATCCCATGAGTTAGGTTGTCGTCTTTTTAACAGCTCACGACGTACGATCCGGGACGGAAAAACAGAGCAAAAAAAGAAAAAGAGCCTGAAACTGAAGAAAACATCCAATTTTGGGCTCCAAGAATGGGTGCAGCCGAGCAAGCTTGATGCCCCCGTAGTAGAGCTCTCAGAGACCAACAGTATGTTGTGCGCCGAGTAACTCCTTACAGATCAAAAGTTATGGGCACCAGAGTGACGGAGACCTGGTCACAAGCCTTACACCCTTGGTTTGCGGGCCCAGCCTCTTCGTGAAGCGAAGTTGTCTTTCCCAAGGTGCCGTGGGATTCAGTAATAGAAATGTGGTGGATAAAGTATCTTGGCAACCCTAACCAGGGTAAAAAAAATTGAAAAGGGGGGTGCAACACAAGGACTACCCTGGGGGTCACCCATCCTAGTACTACTATCGCCCAAGCATGATTAACTTCGGAGTTCTGATGGGATCTGGTGCATTTGTGCCGGTATGATCGTACCTGTCATGTTGTGGGCACAAATCCTTTATGTGTTGTCCGTTCACAGTCCTAGCCCGGATAGATGGCCCATTCAAAAGGCCCAATGGGCTTAACGACAACCCATCTGCTTCAACAACGTAGCATCCTCGTAAGACGTGATATCGACGCGTTGTAGGGCCCGGTAATATCCCGCGAGTTAGGTTGTCGTCCTTTTAACAGCTCACAACGTACGATTCGGGATGGAAAAACATAGCAAATGAACAAAAGTGGCCCGAAATTGATGAAAAGTTTCGATTTTGGGCCCCAAAAATAGGCGCAGCTGAGCAGGCTTGGTGCCTCCGTCATAGAGCTCTCGGAGAGTTTTCTAACGGTATGCTGTGCGCCGCATAACTCCTTACGGGTCAAAAGTTATGGGCACCGGAGCGACGGAGACAAGGTCACAAGCCCTACGCCCTCGGTTTGCGAGCCCAGCCTCTACATGAAGCGAAGTTGTCTTGCTCAAGGTGCCGTGCAATTCAGTAATAGAAATGTGGTGGATAAAGCATCTTGGCAAGCCTAACAGGGGAAAAAAATTGAAAATAGGGGTGCAACACGAGGACTTCCCTGGGGGTCACCCATCCTAGTACTATTCTCGCCTAAGCACGCTTAACTTCGGAGTTCTAATGGGATCCGGTGCATTAGTGCTGGTATGATCGCACCCATCATGTTGTGGGCACAAATCCTTTATGTGTTGATTGTTTACAGTCCCAGCCCAGAGAGATGGCCCATTCAAACGGCCCAATGGGCTTAACGACAACCCATCCGCTTTAACAATGCAGCATCCTCGTAAGACGTGATATCGACTTGTTGTAAGGACCTCTAATTACCCGCGAGTTAGGTTTTTGTCCTCTTAACAGCTCACGATGTACGATCCGGGATGAAATAATAGAGCAAAAGAAGAAAAGTGGCCTAAAACTGATAAAAATATTTGATTTTGGGCTCCAAAAACGGGCGCATTTGAGCAGGCTTTTTTCCCCCGTCGTAGAGCTCTCGGAGAGCTTTCCAACAGTATCCTGTGCGGCACGTAACTCATTACGGATAAAAAGTTATGGGCACCGGAGCGATGGAGACTTGGTCTCACACCCCACACCGTCGGTTTGCGGGCCTAGCCTCTCCGTAAAGCGAAGTTGTCTTTCCCAAGGTGCTGTGGGATTCGGTAATAGAAATGTGGTGGATAAAGTTTCTTTGCAACCCTAACCGAGGTAAATAAAATTGAAAAGGGAGGTGCAACACGAGGACTTCCCTGGGGGTCACGAATCCTAGTTCTACTCTCGCCCAAGCACGCTAAACATCAGAGTTCTGATGGGATCTGGTGCATTAGTGCTGGTATGATCAAACCCGTCTTGTTAAGGGCACAAATACTTTATGTGTCGACGGTTCACAGTCCCAGCCCAAAGAGATGGCCCATTCAAAAGGCCCAACGAGCTTAATGACAACCCATCCGCTTCAACAATGCAGCATCCTCGTAAGACGTGATATTGATGCGTTGTAGGGCCCTGTAATATCTCGCGAGTTAGGTTGTCATCATTTTAACAGCTCATGACGTACGATACGGGATGAAAAACAGAGCAAAAGAAGAAAAATGGCCTGAAACTGATGAAAACATTCGATTTTGGGCTCCAAAAACGGGCGCAGCTGGGCAGCTTGTTTCCCTCGTCGTAGTGCTCTCGAAGAGCTTTCGAACGGTATGCTGTGTGCCACGTTACTCCTTACGGATTGAAATTTATGGGCACCGGAGCGACAGAGACTTGGTCACAAGTCCCACGCCATCGGTTTACGGGCCCAGCCTCTACGTGAAGCGAACTTGTCTTGCCCAAGGTGCCGTGGGATTCGGTAATGGAAATGTGGAGGATAAAGTATCTTGGCAACCCTAACCGGGGCAAAAAAAATTGAAAAGAAGGGGTGCAACACGAGGACTTCCCACGGGGTCACCAATCCTAGTGCTACTCTCGCCAAAGCACGCTTAACTTCAAAGTTCTGATGAGATCCGATGCATTAGTGCTGGTATGATCGCTCCCGTCATGTTGTGGGCACAAATCCTTTTTGTGTTGACGGTTCACAGTCCTAGCCCAGAGAGTTGGCCCATTCAGAAGGCCCAATGGGCTTAACGACAACCCATACGCTTCAACAACGCAGCATCCTGGCAAGACGTGTTATCAACTCGTTGTAGAGCCCTCTAATGTCCCGCGAGTAGGGTTGTCGTCCTTCTAACAGCTCACAACGTACGATCCGGGACGGAAAAACAGAGCAAAAGAAGAAAAGTGGCCCAAAACTGATGAAAACATTCAATTTTGGGCTCCAAAAATGGGCACAACGAGCAAGCTGGTTGCCCCCGTCGTAGAGCTCTCAGAGAGCTTTTCAAATGTATGTTGTGTATCGCGTAACTCCTTACAAATCAAAAGTTATGGGCACTAGAGCGACGGAGACCTGGTCACAAGTCCTACGACCTCGGTTTACGGGCCCAGCCTTTGTGGGAAGTGAAATTGTCTTGCCCAAGGTACTGTGGGATTCGGTAATAGAAATGTTGTGGATAAAGTATATTGGCAACCCTAACCGGGGAAAAAAATATAGAAAATGGGGGGGCAACATAAGGACTTCCCAAGGGGCACCCATCCTAGTACTACATTCGCCCAAGCACGCTTAACTTCAGAGTTATGATAGGATCCGGTGCATTAGTGCTGGTATGATCATACCCGTCATATTGTGGGCACAAATCCTTTATGTGTTGACGGTTCACAGTCCCAGCCCAGAGAGTTGGCCCATTCAAAAGGCCCAATAGGCTTAACGACAACCCATCCGCTTCAACAACGTAACATCCTCGCAAGACATGATATCGACTTGTTGTAGGACCCTCTAATATCCCGCGAGTTAGGTTTTTGTCCTCTTAACAGCTCATGACGTACAATCCGGGATGAAAAAATAGAGCAAAAGAAGAAAAGTGTCCTGAAACTAATGAAAACGTTCGATTTTGGGCTCCAAAAATGGGCGCAGCTGAGCAGGCTTGCTGCCCCCTTGTAGAGCTCTCAGAGATCTTTCCAACGGTTTGTTGTTCGCTATGTAACTCTTTACGGATCAGAAGTTATGGGCACCCAAGCGACAGTGATCTGGTCACAAGTACTCCGCCCTTGGTTTGCAGGCCCAGCCTCTACGTGAAGCGAAGTTGTCTTGCCCAAGGTGTCGTGGGATTCGGTAATAGAAATATGGTGGATAATGTATGTTGGCAACCCTAACCAGGGCAAGAAAAATTGAAAAGGGGGTGCAACACGAGGACTTCCCAGAGGATCACCCATCCTAGTACTACTCTCGCCCAAGCACGCTTAACTTTGGAGTTCTGATGGGATCTGGTACATTAGTGCTGGTATAATTGTACCCATCATGTTGAGGGCACAAATCCTTTATGTGTTGACGGTTCACAGTCCTACCCCAGATAGATGGCCCATTCAAAAGGCCCAATAGGCTTAACGACAACCTATCCGCTTCAACAACGCAGCATCCTCGTAAGACGTGATATCGACGAGTTGTAGGGCCCTGTAATATCCTGCGAGTTAGGTTGTCGTCTTTTTAACAGCTCACAACGTACGATCCGGGATAGAAAAACAAAGAAAAAGAAGAAAAGTTTCCCGAAACTGATGAAAACTTTAGATTTTGGGCTCCAAAAATGGGCGAAGACAAGCAGGCTTGCTGCCCTTGTCGTAGAGCTCTTGAATAGCTTTCCAACTGTATGCTGTGCGCCGCGTAACTCCTTACGGATCAAAAGTTAGGGTCACCGGAGCAACGGAGACCTTGTACCAAGCGCTACGCCCTCGATTTGCAGGCCCAGCCTCTACGCGAACGAAGTTGTCTTGCTTAACGTGTCATGGGATTCGGTAATAGAAATGTGGTGGATAAAGCATCTTGGCAAGCCTAACCGGGGAAAAAAAATTGAAAATGGGGGTGTAACATGAGGACTTCCCAAGGGGTCACCTATCCTAGTAGTACTATCTCCCATGCACGCTTAACTTTGTAGTTCTGATGGGATCTGGTGCATTAGTGCTAGTACGATCACACCCGTCATGTTGAGGGCACAAATCCCTTATGTGTTTACGGTTCACAGTCCTAGCCCAGCGCGATAGCCCATTCAAAAGGCCCAAAGGCATAATGACAACCCATCCGCTTCAACAATGCAGCATCCTCGTAAGACATGATATCGACGCATTGTAGGGCCCTGTAATGTGCCTCGAGTTACGTTTTCATCATTTTAACAGCCCATGACGTACGATCCAGGATGAAAAATAGAGCAAAAGAAGAAAAGTGGCCCGTAACTGATGAAATCGTTTGATTTTGGGCCACAAAAAGGGGCTAAGCTGGGCAGCTTGTTGACTCGTCGTAGAGTTCTCGGAGAGCTTTCCAACGGTATGCTGTGCGCCACGTAACTCCTTACGGATTAAAATTTAAAGGCACCAGAGCGACGGAGACCTGGTCACAAGCCCTACGACCTCGGTTTGCGGTCCCAGCCACTACGTGAAGCGAACTTGTTTTGCCCAAGGTGCCGTGGGATTCGGTAAAAGAAATGTGGAGGATAAAGTATCTTGGCAACCCTAACCGGGGCAAAAAAAAAATTAAAAAGGGGTGGTGCAACAGGACGACTTCCTAGGGGGTCACCCATCCTACTACTACTCTCGCCCAAGCACACTTAACTTCGTGGTTCTGATGGGATCCAGTGCATTAGTGTGGGTATGATCGTACCCGTCAAGTTGTGGACACAAATCCTTTATGTGTTAATGGTTCACAGTCCCAGCCCAGAGAGATGGCCCATTCAAAAGGCCCAATGGGCTTAATGACAACTCATCTGCTTTAACAATGCAGCATCCTCACAAGACGTTATATCGACACGTTGTAGAGCCCTTTAATGTCCCGCGGGTTAGGTTGTCGTCCTCTTAACAACTTACGACGTACGATCCGAGACTGAAAAACAGAGCAAAAAAAGAAAAGTTGCACGAAACTAATGAAAATGTTGAATTTCGGACTCCAAAAATGGGAGTAGGCGAGCAGGCTTGCTACCCCCGTCGTAGAGCTCTCGGAGAGCTTTCCAACGGTATGTTGTGCATCGCGTAACTCCTTACGGATCAAAAGTTATAGGCACCAGAGCGACGGAGACATGGTCACAAGCCCTACGCCCTCAGTTTGCAGGCCCAGCCTCTACGTGAAGTGAAGTTGTCTTGCCAAAGGTGCCGTGGGATTCGGTAATAGAAATGTGGTGCATAAAGTATCTTGGCAACCCTAATCGGGGCAAAAAAAATTGAAAAGGGGGGTGCAACACGAGGACTTCCCAAGGGGTCACCCATCCTAGTACTACTTTCGCCCAAGCACGCTTAACTTCGGAGTTCTGATGGGATCCGGTGCATTACTGCTGGTATGATCGCACCCGTCATGTTGTGGGCATAAATCCTTTATGTGTTGACAGTTCACAGTCCCAGCCCAGGAAGATGGCCCATTCCAAAGGCCCAATTGGCCCAACGACAACCCATCCGCTACAACAACGCAGCATCCTCGCAAGAGGTGATATCGAACTTGTTGTAGGGCCCTCTAATGTCCCTCGAGTTAGGTTTTCGTCCTCTTAATAATACACGACCTACGATCCGGGACAAAAAAACAGAGCAAAAGTAGAAAAGTGGCCTGAAAGTGATTAAAACATTCAATTTTAAGGTCCAAAAACATGCGCAGCCGAGTAGGATTGCTGCCCCCGTCGTAGAGCTCTCACAGATCTTTCCAACGGTATGTTGTGAGCTGCATAACTCTTTACGGATCAAAAGTTATGGGCACCGAAGCGACTGAGACTTGGTCACAAGCCCGATGCCGTCGGTTTGCGGGCCTAGCCTCTACGTGAAACGAAGTTGTCTTTCCCAAGGTACCGTGGAATTCGGTAAAAGAAATATGGTGGATAAAGTATCTTGACAACCCTAACCAGGGTAAAAAAAATTGAAAAGGGGGGTGCAACACGAAGCCTTCCCTAGGGGTCACCCATCCTAGTACTACTCTCGCCCAAGCACGCTTAACTTTGGAGTTCTGATGGGATCCGGTGCATTAGTGCTGGTATGATCACACCCATGTTGTTGAGGGCACAAATACTTTATGTGTTGACGGTTCACAGTCCCAGCCCAATGAGATGCCCCATTCAAAAGGCCCAACGGGCTTAACGATAACCCATCCGCTTCAACAATGCAGCATTCTCGTAAGACGTGATATTGACGCATTGTAGGGCCCTGTAATGTGCCACGAGTTACGTTATCATCATTTTAACAGCTCATGATGTACGATCCGGGATGAAAAACAGAGCAAAAGAAGAAAAATGGCACGTAACTGATGACAACGTTCCATTTTGGGCCCCAAAAAGGGGCTAAGCTGGGCAGGTTGTTGCCCTCGTCGTAAAGTTCTCGGAGAGCTTTCCAACGATATGCTGTGCGCCACGTAACTCCTTACGGATTAAAATTTATGGTCACCGGAACGACGGAGACCTGGTCACAAGCCCCACGACCTCGGTTTGCGGTCCCAGCCTCTATGAGAAGCGAACTTGTCTTGCCCAAGGTGCCGTGGGATTCGGTAATAGAAATGTGGAGGATAAAGTATCTTGGCAACC
Source organism: Ehretia macrophylla (assembly GCA_037974665.1). Classification (NCBI taxonomy): domain Eukaryota; kingdom Viridiplantae; phylum Streptophyta; class Magnoliopsida; order Boraginales; family Ehretiaceae; genus Ehretia; species Ehretia macrophylla. The sequence goes on along the minus strand of CM075764.1, from coordinate 14,617,295 downwards.
CTAACCGGGGCAAAAAAAAATTAAAAAAGGGTGGTGCAACAAGACGACTTCCTAGGGGGTCACCCATCCTACAACTACTCTCGCCCAAGCACGCTTAACTTCGTGGTTCTGATGGGATATGGTGCATTAGTGCTGGTATGACCACACCCGTCATGTTGTGGACACAAATCCTTTATGTGTTGACGGTTCACAGTCCCAGCCTAGAGAGATGGCCCATTCAAAAGGCCCAATGGGATTAACGACAACCCATCTGCTTTAACAACGCAGCATCCTCGCAAGACGTTATATCGACACGTTGTAGAGCCCTTTAATGTCCCGGGAGTTAGGTTGTCGTCCTCTTAACAACTTACGACGTACGATCCGGGATGAAAAAACAGAGCAAAAGAAGAAAAGTGGCACAAAACTGATGAAAACTGTGAAACCCCACTTTTCTGCTTTAACTCGATTTACGTGTTTTATCTCGTTTTGCGTGCACTTGACCTATTTCTGTGCTATAGGGCCTAGAATGTTATAATTTTGATGTCAATACTCCTAATACGTGCTAAATGTGCATTCATGAAATTTTCATCAAAAACGGGATCATAAATTTTATCGTCGATTTTTAATGAATAGTATTTTCGAAACACGTCCGCTAAAATTTTGAAACTGGTCTTTTTAACCCTTCTAGACCTAGACCACGGACTTTAATAGACCTGTGTTTGATTAAAACGGTTTTAAAATCAGCTTAAGAATTTATTAGGGTTTTTACACCGACTTTTGCGAAAATCGAGTTTTAAGCCGACTCGGGTGAAAGTGTTTGATTGTAAAACTTCTTGTCACCTAAAAATAATCTACTTGAACTATCTTGAGTGTTGAATAATTGTTTTGAACTTTGGTGATCAAGAAAATGCATTTAAAGTCAAGAAAACACAAAAAAATGCTAAGTTTCAACTTTGACTATCATTTAAATGGTTGACCAACAAGCTTATATCACCAACACACACTCACAAAGCACAAAAACACCCCAAAAACACACACAAAACCGTGGCTCCTTGGAGGAGAAAGATGAAGGCATTTTCAAAGCATTTTTCTCATAGATTTTGCATTTCAAAGCCGAATTGAGTGATTCAAAGCTTGATTTCACTTGTTTGGCATCCATTCTACACATTTCTTGCATCAAAACACATCAAAGGTGAGAGAAAAATTCTAGATCACAAAACTTGTCTTTTTTATTTTTGTGTATAAATGAAGATTGAACCGTTAGAATTGTAATCTGATGTTAGCTTATTGCTCCTTGCATGCTAGGGATCGTTTAGTGGTAATACTATGAGTTTCTGTCGGATGTAGCATAATTTTTATTTTTTAGGTATTAAATTTTGATTAAATAATTTAATGTTGAATTAATTGAGTTGTGATGATCGAAATCGATTGTCGTCGATTTCTAAATACTCGATAATTACGTGTTAGCGTTGTTGTAATGCCGAATTTTTTATTACATTGCTCGTGGGAAAGTCCGGAAAATCCAGCCAATACATCCTAGGGTTTTAGGGTTATCGGGCATGATTTGGAGGTGTTATTGTGGATTTTTGAGAGGGCTAATGTAGTAGGTTGAATGGGTGAGTGATAGAAACTGATTTGGCAATGTTTGGGTTAGTAGAATGTAAGTTATGAATTTTTGAAGTTTAGGTTGTCATTCTTTAATTTCTTGAACGATGCCTTTAGATGATTGGGTGGTGTTTGAGTGTTGAATGGTGAGTTGTTGATGAGTAATTTAGAGTTTAATTGTGTATATAATGCATGTCCGGTTAGATGGCCTACTTTGTCATCTAACTAAGTTATTGTTGTTTAAATGATAATTGATGCTATCAATGATGAATAAATGATGATTGATTGATGATTGATTGATGATTGATGATGATTATGGAGTCTTGGTATGTGTGTGCCACCTCTCGGGCAGCGTTGGGCTGTCGGGTTGATAACGGCATGACTGCCAGAGGGTACCCCCAGCTCGCATGACGAAGGTGTAATGGAGGGAGGGGCTAGTGAGGTACCTCGGGTGCATGAGTAATGGGGAGTTATAAGAAGAACGGTTGAGATCGTGATGGCGTTTGGAGCTACATCAAATAGAGTATCCTTTATTGAATGGTTATATAGTTATGTGATGATAGTATTATTTATGTTATTGTGTGTTTACTTGCTCAAAGGATTATTTCCAAGGAGCTTAGTAAACCTTGCTCGAGATCTATCGGATCCTCGCTGGGCTTATTTTATATAAGCTCACTCTCTATTATTGCATGCATACAGGTATACTTTCGTAGGATTATGGGTACGTGCCTCCTGAAGAGGAGAATGTGGAAAACGTGCCTTACGTGGATGAGTCCTATGTTCCAGAGTCTTATCCATGATGTCGTACATGTTTTATTATCTTGTAAATTAACTTAGTAGACTTTTATCTGCTTTGTAATTTATAATGTATAAGATGTTGATAAGTTAATGAATTAGTTGATGTTGTCTCAGTAGCTTTTCTTTTGTTTATGATTAGGTTGCTAGATTGGCTCAATGTGTTTTTGTATTGTATATTAAAGGTTAATGTATTATGTTGGAACGGAGGCATATAACGAGGACTGTTTATTGTATAATATGGTTATGATGTATGTTGTTATTTTATTGAGGAGTTGTTTGTTGTATGGTTTGTGAAGTTGATGTATGATGTTCTATTGAGGTTGGTTTAGAGCCTCAGTGTCCTATTTACTGTCGTTATACTGCCGAAATTCTGTTGCTTCCTGACTGATTATAGGAGGGGTCAAGTCTGGGCGTGACATTTAAGTGGTATCAGAGCGCATGTTTAGCTGTCAGCCGGGGTATCCTCGGAATATGGGTAGTGGTCTAAGCATGCAAGTATGTATTAAGTGAAAGAAAAGTGAAACATATGTTAATTTGTTTATGTGATTAATTTACTTATGTGTCTAGCTTTCTATGTGACCAGTATGCCTTGTGTGTTAAGTGAACTAATGTGGTCAATATGTTTTATGTGATAACGTGTTATACGTACTCAATGTGTTGTGCTTAATGTGCATTATGTGATTAATGTGCATTATGTGATTAATGTGCATTATGTGATTAATGTGCATTATGTGACAATTGTGTTTTATGTGATCAAAGTGCTTTATGTGAAGTTTGTTGCTTATGTGACTTTAATTGTTTATAACTTACTTCTGTGATTTAACCTGTTTATGTGATGTTGGCTTCTTATATTCTGAATTGTGTGTTATGTGATAATGTTATATTATATGATAATCATGCATTACGTTGTACCTGTTTTCATGTGATGTAATTGTATATATTCTATAACCGTGGGTGATTCTTTTAGGTGAAGTAAGGATGACTGCAAGAGTTTTCAGAAATAGTGGTAGGCCATGATTATGAATTGTTATCATTCTAGAAGCTTATCAATTAGATTTTAATTGTTATGTTTATGGATTTTAGTTTCGGCTTAGTGGATTGATCTTGATGTTCCTTTAGCGAGAATGAAGTTGTTCGAGGAAAATAGCAATGTATCTTGATGATTATAATTACTTTTGTTGCCATGTTTAACTTATTATTACTTGGAGATGAATCATAAGTTGAGGTTTCTGTGAGGTTGTGATTAGACACTTTTGGAGTCATAACTCATATTATACTTTCTTGAGGTTATTTTAGAATGAATTTATTTGAGGAATTAGTGATGTATATTTGTGAATGGAATGAAGTGTGGTATAACATGTGAATATGTCTACTATTTGGGATTGCTATATTATTCATGGGTATTTTGGAGTTTTTGATCTTTAAACCTTGGAGACAATTGGAGTGATTCCTGACTAAAGTTACTTTATTCGAGGATGTAATTGTTGGGAGATAGAATTATTTGAGGAAATAAGAATGCATTTTGGTGACTGAACATTTACTTGCCTATATCAAGCTTTTGGATTCTAGGTGGTATGACTTTCTAAATTGTTGATTGGGGATTCTCTTGTGTTATAATGGGTTAGCATGAATCTGTATTGTGTTATCAGATTTTGGAGTCTTCATTAGTTAATCTTGTTGGGTAATCAGTGATTTATCTTGTTTAGTGATTGGTCTAGTACGGAATGTAAAATTTTGGAGTGATTTATCTTGTTTGGTGATTGTTATGACTCCTTAGGTTCTCTAAATCTCCTTAGTGTCTTGTCTTGGTAGGAGATAAATTGTAGGATTTGACTTGTTGGTGTTTAAGTGTGCAGGTGGGACACCCTTCTTGTGCTTCATAATTCTATCGGTCTTATTATTCTTTTCTACTCTATTCTCACTTATTTGAGAGAGGGTTACACATTTCTAGCCTATCAATTGTTTCTTGAAAGTTTGCTTATTGGATTAATGGATCCTATACTCATTTTACATTGCTTGTTTTCTTAACATTCATATTTGCTTCTTATAGCAATGGCGCTTATTGGAGTTAAGGTTTGCGAGTTTTATATTTCATTTTATATCTCCAGCCATTGCTTTCAATATTTCATTTCATTCTATTACTATTTATTTGGAAGTAATTTCACATTTGGTATACCATTTTACTTATTCGATTTAACTTGTTTGATGTACTCCTTACCTAAGTACATCATTGTCATTCTTGTTGATCTTTGCTAATCCTATTATTTTATTATTAAATTCTAAGCTATTACTTTGCTTGTAATTGCTCACTCAAAGTACTCGGCACTGTCCTATTGTTATCATTTCTTATTCGTACTTCTTTGGTATTGCGTGCTGAGATACTCTTGCCACTCATGTTTTCTATTGAATTAATCACCTCTTATCTCTTAATTTCATTTCACCTCAAGTACAATTTACTTGTTGGTTCCTTGAACAATTATCGAGAATTGAAATATCTACTTGTTCAGGAATTTTTGTTCAACATACTCAGCACTGTTTTGACTTGTCATCATCCTTTGTTCGTACTTATTTAACTGATAGGTGCTGAGACATTTCTTATCTTAGTTATCATGCTTCCTTATTAAACTATTAGGCTCTTGATTCTCTAACTTGTTTGCGCTCTTGTTCATTTGATTGTTGGCTCGAATATGACTTTCCATATTCGTATTTCCTTGTAAATTTCATAAGAGCCATATTCTGACAAATGTCACTTTTGAAATATTTCCTTGATCAATAATCATTCATGTTATCGTAAATGAGTTTTTAAACCCTCGGGGTGTTCATAGAGCTCTTTTGTGTAGTAGGGAATGATTGATAATTAGTGGTGTCATGCTAGGACTTTGGAGTTGCGATTTCTTTCATATGCAATATGATATGAGGTAGGAGAGAATTATGAATTGAAGATTGTCTTGGAACTATGATCATCAACTTGCAGTCAACAGAGGTTGTTCTTTTGAGGTATTTGGTTAGTTGTCATCCTAAGAGATAAATGAGAACTAAGAGAAGTATTATTAAGTGTAACGATTGAGGATTTAATTGTCTGTCAGTTCAAGAATTGCGCGGACGCAATTGTTTTAAGGAGGGGAGAATGTGAAACCCCACTTTTCTGCTTTAACTCGATTTACGTGTTTTATCTCGTTTTGCATGCATCTGACCTGTTTATGTGCTATAGGGCCTAGAATGTTATAATTTTGATGCCAATACTCCTAATACGTGCTAAATGTGTATTCATGAAATTTTCATCAAAAACGGGATCAGAAATTTTATCGTCGATTTTTAGTGAATAGTATTTTCGAAACACGTCTGCTAAAATTTTGAAACTGGTCTCTTTAACCTTTCTAGACCTAGACCACGGACTTTAATAGACCTGTGTTTGATTAAAACGGTTTTAAAATCGGCTTAAGAATTTATTAGGGTTTTTACACCGACTTTTGCGAAAATCGAGTTTTAAGCCGACTCGGGTGAAAGTGTTTGATTGTAAAACTTCTTGTCACCTAAAAATAATCTACTTGAACTATCTTGAGTGTTGTATAATTGTTTTGAACTTTGGTGATCAAGAAAATGCATTGAAAGTCAAGAAAACACAAAAAAATGCTAAGTTTCAACTTTGACTTTCATTTAAATGGTTGACCAACAAGCTTATATCACCAACACACACTCACAAAGCACAAAAACACCCCAAAAACACACACAAAACCGTGGCTCCTTGGAGGAGAAAGATGAAGGCATTTTCAAAGCATTTTTCTCATAGATTTTGCATTTCAAAGCCGAATTGAGTGATTCAAAGCTTGATTTCACTTGTTTGGCATCCATTCTACACATTTCTTGCATCAAAACACATCAAAGGTGAGAGAAAAATTCTAGATCTCAAAACTTGTCTTTTGCATTTTTGCGTATAAATGAAGATTGAACCGTTAGAATTGTAATCTGATGTTAGATTATTGCTCCTTGCATGCTAGGGATCGTTTAGTGGTAATACTACGAGTTTCTGTCGGATGTAGCATAATTTTTATTTTCCAGGTATTAAATTTTGATTAAAGTGTTTAATGTTGAATTAATTGAGTTGTGATGATCGAAATCGATTGTCGTCGATTTCTAAATACTTGATAATTACGTGTTAGCGTTGTTATAATGCCGAATTTTCGATTACATTGCTCGTGGGAAAGTCCGAAAAATCCAGCCAAGACATCCTAGGGTTTTAGGGTTATCGGGCATGATTTGAAGGTGTTATGGTGGATTTCTGAGAGGGCTAATGTAGTAGGTTGAATGGGTGAGTGATAGAAACTGATTTTGCAATGTTTGGGTTAGTAGAATGTAAGTTATGAATTTTTGAAATTTAGGTTGTCATTCTTTAATTTCTTGAACGATGCCTTTAGATGATTGGGTGGTGTTTGATTGTTGAATGGTGAGTTGTTGATGAGTAATTTAGGGTTTAATTGTGTATATAATGCATGTCCGGTTAGATGGCCTACTTTGTCATCTAACTAAGTTATTGTTGTTTAAATGATAATTGATGCTATCAATGATGAATAAATGATGATTGATTGATGATTTATTGATGATTGATGATGATTATGGAGTCTTGGTATGTGTGTGCCACCTCTCGGGCAGCGTTGGGCTGTCGGGTTGATAAAGGCATGACTGCCTGAGGCTACCCCCAGCTCGCATGACGAAGGTGTCATGGAGGGAGGGGCTAATGAGGTACCTCGGGTGCGTGAGTAATGGGGAGTTATAAGAAGAACGGTTGAGATTGTGATGGCGTTTGGAGCTACACCAAATAGAGTATTCTTTATTGAATGGTTATATAGTTATGTGATGATAGTATTATTTATGTTATTGTGTGTTTACTGACTCAAAGGATTATTCCAAGGAGCTTAGTAAACCTTGCTCGAGATCTATCGGATTCTCGCTGGGCTTATTTTATATAAGCTCACTCTCTATTATTGCATGCATACAGGTATACTTTCGCAGGATTACGGGTACGTGCCTCTTGAAGAGGAGAATGTGGAAAACGTGCCTTACATGGATGAGTCCTATGTTCCAGAGTCTTATCCATGATGTCGTACATGTTTTATTATCTTGTAAATTAACTCAGTAGACTTTTATCTGCTTTGTAATTTATAATGTATAAGATGTTGATAAGTTAATGAATTAGTTGATGTTGTCTTAGTAGCTTTTCTTTTGTTTAAGATTAGGTTGCTAGATTGGCTCAATATGTTTTTGTATTGTATATTAAGGGTTAATGTATTATGTTGGAACAGAGGCATATAACGAAGAATGTTTATTGTATAATATGGTTATGATGTATGTTGTTATTTTATTTGGGAGTTTTTTGTTGTATGGTTTTTGAAGTTGGTGTTTGATATTCTATTGAGGTTGGTTTAGAGTCTCGGTGTCCTATTTACTGTCGTTATACTGCCAAAATTTCGTTGTGTCTTGACTGAATATAGGAGGGGTCGAGTTGGGGCGTGACAAAAACGTTAAATTTTTGGCTCCAAAAATGAGCGCAGGCGAGCAGGCTTGCTGCCCCCGTCGTAGAGCTCTCGGAGAGCTTTCCAACGGTATGTTGTGCATCGCGTAACTCCTTACGGATAAAAAGTTATAGGCACCAGAGCGACGGAGACCTGGTCACAAGCCCTACGCCCTCGGTTTACGGGCCCAATAGAAATGTGGTGTATAAAGTATCTTGGCAACCCTAATCGGGGAAAAAAAAAATTAAAAAGGGGGGTGGAACAAAAGGACTTCCAAGGGGACCACCCATTCTAGTACTACTCTCGCCCAAGCACGCTTAACTTCAGAGTTCTGATGAGATCTGGTGCATTAGTACTTGTATGATCACACCCGTCTTGTGGAGGTCATGGATCCTTTATGTGTTGATGGTTCACAGTCACAGCCCAGAGAGATGGCCAATTCAGATTGGCTTATTGACAACCCATCAGCTTCAATCATGCAGCATCCTCGCAAGATGTGATATCGACTTGTTGTAGGACCCTCTAATGACCCGCGAGTTAGGTTTTCATCCTCCTAACAGCTCACGACGTACGATCCGGGATGAAAAAACAAAACAAAAGAAGAAAAGTGGCCTGAAACTAATGAAAACGTTCGATTTTGTGCTCCAAAAAGGGGCACAGCTTAGCAGGCTTGCTGCCTCCTCGCAGAGCTCTCGGAGATCATTCCAACGGTATGCTATGCGCCGCGTAACTCCTTACGGATCAAAAGTTATGGGCACCAAAGCGACTAAGATCTGGTCATAAGCCCTCCGCCCTCGGTTGGCGGGCCCAGCTTCTACGTGAAGCGAAGTTGTCTTGCACAAGGTGCCGTGGGATTCGGTAATAGAAAAATGGTGGATAAAGTATGTTGGAAACCCTAACCGGGGCAAAAAAAATTGAAAAGGGGTGGGGGGGTACAACACGAGGACTTCCCAGAGGGTGACCCATCCTAATACTACTCTCGCCCAAAAAAGCTTAACTTTGGAGTTCCGATGGGATCCGGTGCATTAGTGTTGGTATGATCGCACCCATCATGTTGAGGGCACAAATCCTTTACGTGTTGACGGTTCACAGTCCCAGCTTAGAGAGATGGCCTATTCAAAAGGCCCAATGGGCTTAACGACAACCCATCCACTACAACAACGCAGCATCCTCGCAAGACGTGATATCGACGCGTTGTATGGCCCTCTAATGTCCCGCGAGTTAGGTTGTCGTCCTTTTAATAGCTCACGACGTACGATCCGGGATGGAAAAACATAGCAAAAGAAGAAAAGTGGCCCGAAAATGATGAAAACGTTCGATTTTGGGCTCCGAAACTAGGCGTAGCCGAGCAGGCTTGCTGCCCCCATCGTAGAGCTCTTAGAGAGATTTCTAATAGTATGTTGTGTACCGCGTAACTCCTTACGGATCAGAAGTTATGGGCACCGAAACGACGGAGACCTGGTCACAAGCCCTACGCCTTAGGTTTGCGGGCCCAACCTCTACGTGAAGCAAAGTTGTCTTGCCCAAAGTGGCATGGGATTCATTAATAGAAATATGGTGGATAAAATATGTTGGCAACCCTAACTGGGGCAAAAAAAATTGAAAAGGGGGGGGGTGCAACACAAGGACTTCCCAGAGGGTCACACATCCTCGTACCACTCTCGCCCAAGCACGTTTAACTTTGGCGTTCTGATGGGATCCAGTGCATTAGTACTGGTATGATTGCACCCATCATGTTGAGAGCACAAATCCTTTATGTGTTGACGGTTCACTGTCCCAACCCCGAGAGATGGCCCATTCAAAAGGCCCAATGGGCTTATCAACAACCCATCCACTTCAACAACGAAGCATCCTCATAAGACGTGATATCCACGCATTGTAGAGCCTTGTAATATCCCACGAGTTAGGTTGTTGTCCTTTTAACAGTTCACAACGAATGATCCGGGACAGAAAAACAGAGCAAAAGAAGAAAAGTAGCCCGAAACTGATGAAAACTTTTGAATTTGGGCTGCAAAAGTAGGTGCAGACGAGCAGGCTTACTGCCCGCGTCGTAGAGCTCTTAAAGAGCTTTCCAACGGCATGTTGTGCGCCCCGTAACTCCTTATGGATAAAAAGTTATGGGCACTAGAGCGACAGAGACCTGGTCCCACGCCCCACGCCCTCTGTTTGCCGGCCCAGCCTCTACGTGAAGCGAAGATGACTTGCCCAAGGTGCCATGGGATTCGGTAATAGAAATGTGGTGGATAAAGTATCTTGGCAACCCTAACCACGGCAAAAAAAAATTGAAAAGAAGGGTGCAACACGAGGACTTCCCAGGGGGTCACCCATCCTAGTACTACTTTCGCCCAAGCACGCTTAACTTCGGAGTTCTGATAGGATCCGATGCATTAGTGCTGGTATGATCACACCCGTCATGTTGTGGGCACAAATCCTTTACATGTGGACGGTTCACAGTCCCAGCCCAGAGAGATGGCCCATTCAAAAGGCCCAATGGCCTTAACGACAACCCATCCGCTTCAACAACGTAGCATCCTCGTAAGACGTGATATTGACTCGTTGTAGGGCCCTCTAATGTCCCCCGAGCTAGGTTGTCATCCTCTTAACATCTCACAACGTACGATCCAGGACGGAAAAATAGAGTAAAAGAAGAAAAGTATAGCGAAACTTATGAAAACGTTCGATTTTGGGCTCTAAAAATAGGCGCAGCTGAGCAGTCTTGCTGCCCCCATTGTAGAGCTCTTAGAGAGCTTTCCAACGGTATGTTGTGCGTCACGTAACTCCTTACAGATCAAAAGTTATAGGCACCAGAGCGACGGAGACCTGGTCACAAGCCCCACGCCTTTGGTTTGCAAGCCCAGCCTCTACGTGAGGTGAAGTTGTCTTGCCCAAGGTGCAGTGGGATTCGGTAAAAGAAATGTGGTGGATAAAGCATCTTGGCAACCCTAACCGGGGCAAAAAAAATTGAAAAGGGGGGTGCAACACGAGGACTTCCATGTGGATCACCCATCCTAGTACTACTCTCGCCCAAGCACGCTTAACTTTGGAGTTTTGATGGGATCCGGTGCATTAGTGCTGGTATGATCGCACTCGTGTTGTTGAGGGCACAAATCCTTTATGTGTTGACGGTTCACAGTCCCAGCCCAGCAAGATGGCCCATTCAAAAGGCCCAACGGGCTTAACGATAACCCATCTGCTTCAACAATGCAGCATCTGCATAAGACGTGATATCGACGCATTGTAGGGCCCTGTAATGTGCCGCGAGTAACATTGTCATCATTTTAACAGCTCATGACGTACGATCCAGGATGAAAAATAGAGCAAAAGAAGAAAAATGGCCCGTAACTGATGAAAACGTTCGATTTTGAGCCCCAAAAAGGGGGCTAAGCTGGGCAGCTTGTTGCCCTTGTTGTAGAGTTCTCGGAGAGCTTTCCAACGGTATGATGTGCGCCACGTAACACATTACGAATTAAAATTTATAGGCACCGGAGCGACGGAGACTTGGTCACAAGCCCCACGACCTCGGTTTGTGGTCCCAGCCTCTACGTGAAGCGAACTTGTCTTGCCCAAGGTGCCGTGGGATTCGGTAATAGAAATGTGGAGGATAAAGTATCGTGGCAACCCTAACCGGGGCAAAAAAAAATTAAAAATGGGTGGTTTAACAGGACGACTTCCTAGGGGGTCACCCATCCTACTACTACTCTCGCCCAAGCATGCTTAACTTCGTGGTTCTGATGGGATCCGGTGCATTAGTACTAGTATGATCATACCCGTCATGTTGTGGGCACAAATCCTTTATGTGTTGACGGTTCACAGTCCCAGCCCAGAGAGATGGCCTATTCAAAAGGCCCAATGGGCTTAACGACAACCCATCTGCTTTAACAACGCAGCATCCTTGCAAGACGTGATATCGAGACATTGTAGAGCCCTTTAATGTCCCGTGAGTTAGGTTGTCGTCCTCTTAACAACTTACGACGTACGATCCAAGACTGAAAAACAGAGCAAAAGAAGAAAAGTGGCATGAAATTGATGAAAATGTTCAATTTCGGGCTCCAAAAATGGCCGCAGACGAGTAGGATTGCTGCCCCCGTCGTAGAGCTCTCAGAGAGCTTTCCAACGGTATGTTGTGCATCGCGTAACTCCTTATGGATCAAAAGTTATAGGCACTATAGCGACGGAGACCTGGTCACAAGCCCTACGCCCTCAGTTTGCAGGCCCAGCCTTTACGTGAAGCGAAGTTGTCTTGCCCAAGGTGCCGTGGGATTCGGTAATAGAAATGTGGTGCATAAACCATCTTGGAAACCCTAACCGGGGTAAAAAAAATTGAAAAGGGGGGTGCAACACGAGGACTTCCCAGGGGGTCACCCATCTTAGTACAACTCTCGCCCAAGCACACTTAACTTCGAAGTTCTGAAGGGATCCGGTGCATTAGTGCTGGTATGATCGCACCCATCATTTTGAGGGCACAAATCCTTTATGTGTTGACAGTTCACAGTCCCAGCCCAGGAAGATGGCCCATTCCAAAGGCCCAATTGGCCCAACGACAACCCATCCACTACAACAACGCAGCATCCTCGCAAGACGTGATATTGACTTGTTGTAGGGCCCTTTAATGTCCCGCGAGTTAGGTTTACGTCCTCTTAACAATACACGACGTACGATCTGGGATGAAAAAATAGAGCAAAAGCAGAAAAATGGCCCGAAACTGATGAAAACGTTCGATTTAGGGGTCCAAAAACAGGCGCAGCCGAGTAGGCTTGATGCCCCCATCGTAGAGCGCTCGGAGAGCTTTCCAACAGTATGCTGTGAGCCGCGTAACTGCTTACAGATCAAAAGTTATGGGCACTGGAGCGACAGAGACTTGGTCGCAAGCCCGATGCCGTAGGTTTGCGGGCCTAGCCTCTACGTGAAACGAAGTTGTCTTTCCCAAGGTGCCGTGGATTTCGGTAATAGAAATGTGGTCAATAAAGTATCTTGGCAACCTTAATCGGGGTAAAAAAAAATTGAAAAGAGGGTACAACACGAAGACTTCCCTGGGGGTCACCTATCCTAGTACTACTCTCGCCCAAGCACGCTTAACTTTGGAGTTCTTATGGGATCCAGTGCATTAGTGCTGGTATGATCGCACCCGTGTTGTTGAGGGCATAAATCATTTATGTGTTGACGGTTCACAGTCCCAGCCCAGCGAGATGGCCCATTGAAAAGGCCCAACGGGCTTAACGACAACCCATCCGCTTCAACAATGCAGCATCCTCGTAAGATGTGATATCGACGCAATGTAGGGCCCTGTAATGTGCCGTGAGTTACATTGTCATCATTTTAACAACTCATGATGTACGATCCGGGATGAAAAACAGAGCAAAAAAGAAAAATGGCCCATAACTGATGACAACATTCGATTTTGGGCCCCAAAAAGGGGCTAAGCTGGGCAGCCTTGTTGCCCTCGTCGTAGAGTTCTCGGAGAGGTTTCTAACGGTATGTTGTGCGTCGCGGAACTCCTTACGGATTAAAATTTATGGTCACCGGAGCGACAGAGACCTGGTCACAAGCCCAACGACCTCGGTTTGCGGTCCCAACCTCTACGTGAAGCGAACTTGTCTTGCCCAAGGTGCCGTGGGATTCGGTAATAGAAATGTAGAGGATAAAATATCTTGGCAACCCTAACCGGGGTAAAAAAAATTAAAAAAGGGTGGTGCAACAGGACGACTAGCTAGGGGGTCACCCATCCTACTTGTACTCTAGCCCAAGCACGCTTAACTTCGTGGTTCTGATGGGATCCGGTGCATTAGTGCTAGTATGACCGCACCCATCATGTTGTGGACACAAATCCTTTATGTGTTGACGGTTCACTGTCCCAGCCCAGAGAGATAGCCCATTCAAAAGGCCCAATGGGCTTAACGACAACCCATCTGCTTTAACAACGCAGCATCCTCACAATACGTTATATCAACACGTTGTAGAGCCCTTTAATGTCCTGCGAGTTAGGTTGTCGTCCATTTAACAGCTCACGACGTACGATCCGGGACGAAAAAACATAGCAAAAGAAGAAAAGTGGCACGAAAATGATAAAAACGTTCAATTTTGGGCTTCAAAAAGGGCATAGTCGAGCAGGCTTGCTGCCCCCATCGTAGAGCTCTCGGGGAGATTTCCAACGGTATGCTGTGCACCGCGTAACTCCTTACAGATCAAAAGTAATGGGCACTGGAACGACGGAGACCTGGTCACAGGCCCTACGCCCACGGTTTACGGGCCCAATAGAAATGTGGTGGATAAAGTATCTTGGCATCCCTAATCGGGGAAAAAAATTGAAAAGGGGGGTGGAACAAAAGGACTTCCAAGGGGGTCATCCATTCTAGTACTACTCTCGCCCAAGCACGCTTAACTTCGGAGTTCTGATGAGATCTGGTGCATTAGTATTTGTATGATTACACCCGTCATGTGGAGGGCACAAATCCTTTATGTGTTGACGGTTCACAGTCCCAGACTAGAGAGATGGCCCATTCAAAAGGCCTAATGGGCTTAACGACAACCCATCCGCTTCAACAATGCAGCATCCTCGCAAGACATGATATTGACTTGTTGTAGGACCATCTAATGACCCGCAAGTTAGGTTTTCATCCTCTTAACAGCTCACGACGTATGATCCGGGATAAAAAACAGAACAAAAGAAGAAAAGTGGCCTGAAACTAATGAAAACGTTCGATTTTGGGCACAAAAAAGGGACATAGCTTTGCAGGCTTGCTGCCCCCTCGTAGAGCTCTCAGAGATCTTTCCAACGGTATGCTGTGCGCCACGTAACTCCTTACGGATCAAAAGTTATGGGCAGCGAAGCGACGGAGATCTGGTCACAAGCCCTCTGCCCTCGGTTGGCGGGCCCAGCCTCTACGTGAAGCGAAGTTGTCTTGTACAAGGTGCCGTGGGATTCGGTAATAGAAAAATGGTCGATAAAGTATGTTGGCAACCCTAACCGGGGTAATAAAAATTGAAAAGGGGGGGGGGGTACAACACGAGGACTTCCCAGAGGGTCACCCATCCTAATACTACTCTCGCCCAAAAAAGCTTAAATTTGGAGTTCCGATGGGATCTGGTGCATTAGTCCTGGTATGATCTCACCTATCATGTTAAGGGCACAAATCCTTTATGTGTTGACGGTTCACAGTCGCAGCCCAGAGAGATGGCCCTTTCTAAAGGCCCAATGGGCT
The DNA here is from genome assembly GCA_037974665.1 of Ehretia macrophylla. Lineage (NCBI taxonomy): Eukaryota > Viridiplantae > Streptophyta > Magnoliopsida > Boraginales > Ehretiaceae > Ehretia > Ehretia macrophylla. Next base: position 14,602,204 of record CM075764.1, on the reverse strand, counting down.
TAACGACAACGCATCCGCATCAACAACGCAGCATCCTCGCAAGACGTGATATCGACTCGTTGTAGGGCCCTCTAATGTCCGGCGAGTTAGGTTGTCATCCTCTAAATAGCTCGCGACGTACGATCCGGGACAGAAAAACAGAGCAAAAGAAGAAAATGGCCCGAAACTGATGAAAACGTTTGATTTTGGGCTCAAAAAATGGGCGTAGCCGAGCAGGCTTGCTGCCCCCTCGTAGAGCTCTTAGAGAGCTTTCCAACAGTATGCTGTGTACCGCGTAACTCCTTACGGATCAGAAGTTATGGGCATCAAAACGACAGAGATCTGGTCACAAGCACTCCGCTCTCGGTTTGCGGGCCCAGCCTCTACGTGCAGCGAAATTGTCTTGCCCAAAGTGACGTGGGATTCGGTAATAGAAATATAGTGGATAAAGTATGTTGGCAACCCTAACTGGGGCAAAAAAAATTGAAAAGGGGGGTGCAACACGAGGACTTCCCAGAGGGTCACCCATCGTCATACTACTCTCGCCCAAGCATGTTTAACTTTGGCGTTCTGATGGGATCCGGTGCATTAGTGCTGGTATGATCGCACCCATCATGTTGAGAGCACAAATCCTTTATGTGTTGACGGTTCACAGTCCCAGCCCCGAGAGATGGCCCATTCAAAAGGCCCAATGGGCTTTACGACAACCCATCCGCTTCAACAACGAAGCATCCTTGTAAGACATAATATCGACACATTGTAGGGCATTGTAATATCCCGAGAGTTAGGTTGTCGTCCTTTTAACAGTTCACAATGAATGATCCAGGACGGAAAAACAGAGCAAAAGAAGAAAAGTAGCCCGAAACTGATGAAAACTTTTGATTTTAGCCTGCAAAAGAAGGTGCAGACGAGCAGCCTTACTGCCCGCGTCGTAGAGCTCTCAGAGAGCTTTTCAACAGCATGCTGTGCACCTCGTAACTCCTCACGGATCAAAAGTTAGGGGCACCAGAGCGACGGAGACCTGGTCACAAGCACTACGCCCTCGGTTTGCGGGCCCAGCCTCTACGTGAAGTGAAGTTGTCTTGCTCAAGGTGCCGTGGGATTCAGTAATGGAAATGTGGTGGATAAAGTATCTTGGCAATCCTAACCGGGGCAAAAAAAATTGAAAAACGGGTGCAACACGAGGATTTCCCAGGGGGTCACCCATCCTAGTACTACTCCCGCCCAAGCACGCTTCACTTTGGAGTTCTGATGGGATCCGGTGCATTAGTGCTGGTATGATCGCACCCGTCATGTTGAGCGTACAAATCCCTTATGTGTTGACGGTTCACAGTCCCAGCCCAGAGAGATGGCCCATTCAAAAGGCCCAATAGGCTTAACGATAACCCATACGCTTCAACAACGCAGCATCCTCACAAACGTGATATCGACATGTTGTAGGGCCATCTAATGTCTCGCGAGTTTGGTTGTCGTCCTTTTAACAGCTCACGACGTACGATCCGGGATGAAAAAATAGAGCAAATGCAGATAGTAGCCCGAAACTGATGAAAACGTTCGATTTTGGGCTCCAAAAAAGGGCGCAGCCGAGCAGGCTTGTTGCCCCTGTCGTAGAGCTCTCGGAGAGCTTTCCAACGGTATGTTCTGCGTCGCGTAACTCCCTACGGATCAAAAGTTATAGGCACCAGAGCGACGTAGACCTGGTCACAAGCCCCACGCCCTTGGTTTGCCGGCCCAACCTCTACGCGAAGTGAAGTTGTCTTGCCCAAAATGCTGTGGGATTCGTTAATAGAAATGTGGTGGATAAAGTATCCTGGCAACCCTAACCTGGGCAAAAAAAAATGAAAAGGGGGGTGCAACACCGGACTTGCCAGGGGGTCACCCATCCTAGTACTACTTTCGCCCAAGCACGCTTAACTTCAGAGTTTTGATGGGATCCGGTGCATTAGTGCTGGTGTGATCATACCCGTCATGTTGTGGGCACAAATCCTTTTTGTGTTGACGGTTCACAGTCCCAGCCTAGAGAGATGGCCCATTCAAAAGGCCCAATAGGCTTAACGACAACCCATCCACTTCAACAACGCAGCATCCTCACAAGACGTGATATCAACGCATTGTAGGGCCCTCTAATGTCCCGCGGGTTTGGTTTTCGTCCTTTTAACAGCTCACGACGTACGATCTAGGATGGAAAAATAGAGCAAAATAAGAAAAGTGGCCCGAAACTGATGAAAATGTTCAATTTTGGGTTACAAAAACGGGCACAGCCAAGCAAGCTTGCTGCCCCCGTCGTAGTTCTCTCGAAGAACTTTCAAACGGTATGTTGTGCGCCGCGTAACTCCTTACGGATTAAAATTTATTGGCACTAGAGCGACGTAGACCTGGTCACAAGCCCCACGCCCCTAGGTTTGCGCGCCCAACCTCTACGGGAAGTGATCTTGTCTTGCCCAAGGTGCCGTGGGATTCGGTAATAGAAATGTGCAGGATAAAGTATCTTGGCAACCCTAATTAGGGCAAAAAAAATTGAAAATGGGGGGTGCAACACAAGGACTTCCCAAGGGGTCACCCATCCTAGTACTACTGTCGCCGAAGCACGCTTAACTTCGGAGTTCTGATGGGATCCGGTGCATTAGTGCTGGTATGATCACACCTGTCATATTGTGGGAACAAATCTTTTATGTGTTGACGGTTCACAGTCCCGGCCCAGAGAGATGGCCCATTCAAAAGGCCCAATGGGCTTAATGACAACCCATCCACTTCAACAACGTAGCATCCTCGCAAGACGTGATATCGAGGTATTGTAGGGCCCTCTAATGTCCCGCGAGTTAGGTTGTCATCCTTTTAACAACTCACGACATACGATCAGGGATGAAAAAATAGAGCAAAAGCAGAAAAGTGGCCCGAAACTGACGTAAATATTCGATTTTGATCCCTAAAAATAGGCGCAGTCGAGCAGGCTTGCTGCCCCCGTCGTATAGCTCTTGGCGAGATTTTCAACGGTATGTTGTGCCCTGTGTAACTCTTTACGAATCAAAAGTTATAGGCACCGGAGCGACGGAGACTTGGTCACAGGCCCCACGCCCTCGGTTTACGAGCCCAACCTCCACGTGAAGAGAAGTTGTCTTACCCAAGGTGCCGTGGGATTCGGTAATAGATATGTGGTGGATAAAGCATCTTGGCAACCCTAACCGGGGTAAAAAAAATTGAAAAGTGGGGTGCAACACGAAGACTTCCCTGGGGGTCACCCATCCTAGTACTATTCTCGCCCAAGCACGCTTAACTTCGGAGTTCAGATGGGATCCGGTGCATTAGTGCTGGTATGATCGCACCCATCATGTTGAGGGCACAAATCCTTTATGTGTTGACGGTTCACAATCCCAGCCCAGAGAGATGGCCCATTCAAAAGGCCAATTGTGCTTAATGATAACCCATCCGCTTCAACAATGCAGCACCTTCGTAAGACGTGACATCGACGCATTGTAGGGCCCTGTAATATCTCGTGAGTTAGGTTGTCGTCCTTTGAACAGCTCATGACGTACGATCCGGGATGAAAAAATAGAGCAAAAGAAGAAAAGTGGCCTAAAACTGATGAAAATGTTTGATTTTGGGCTCCAAAAATGGGCGCAGTTGGGCAGCTTGTTGCCTTCGTCGTAGAGTTCTCGAAGAGCTTTCCAACGGTATGCTGTGCGCCACGTAACTCCTTACGAATTATAATTTATGGGCACCGGAGCGACGGAGACCTGGTCACAAGCCCCACGCAGTAGGTTTACGGGCCCAGCCTCTACGCGAAGCGAACTTGTCTTGCCCAAGGTGCCATGGGATTCGGTAATAGAAATGTGGTGGATAAAGTATCTTGGCAACCTTAACCGGGGCAAAAAAAATTGAAAAGGGGAGGTGCAACACAAGGACTTCCCAAGGGGTCACCCATCCTAGTACTACTATCGCCCAAGCACGCCTAACTTCGGAGTTCTGATGGGATGCTGTGCATTAGTGCTGGTATGATCGCACCCATCATGTTGTGGGGACAAATCCTTTGTGTTGATGGTTCACAGTCCCAGCCTAGAGAGATGACACATTCAAAAGGCCCAATGGGCTTAACGATAACCCATCCGCTTTCTCAAAGCAGCATCCTCGCAAGACGTGATATCGACACATTATAGAGCCCTCTAACGTCCCGTGAGTTAGATTGTCGTCCTCTTAACAGCTCACGAAGTACGATCCGGGACGGAAAAACATAGCAAAAGAAGAAAAGTGGCCCGAATCTAATGAAAACGTTCGATTTTGGGCTCCAAAAATAGGCACAGGCGAGCAAGCTTGCTGCCCCCGTCGTAGAGCTCTCGGAGAGCTTTCCAACGGTATGTTGTGCGTCGCGTAACTCCTTACGAATCAAAAGTTATAGGCACCAGAGCGACGGAGACCTGGTCCCAAGCCCAACGCCCTCGGTTTATGGGCCCAACCTCTGTGTGAAGTGAAGTTGTAATGCCCAACGTGCCATGCGATTCGGTAATAGAAATGTGGTGGAAAAAGTATCTTGGCAACCTTAACCGGGGAAAAAAAATTGAAAAGGGGGGTGCAACACAAGGACTTCCCAGGGGCTCACCTATCCTAGTACTACTCTCGCCCAAGCACGCTTAACTTCGGAGTTCTGATGAGATCTGGTGCATTAGTACTAGTATGATCACACCTGCCATATGGAGGGCACAAATCCTTTATGTGTTGATGATTCACAGTCCCAGCCCAGAGAGATGGCCCATTCAAACAAGCCCAATGGGCTTAATGACAACCCATCCGCTTCAACAATGCAGCATCCTCGCAAGACATGATATCGACTTGTTGTAGGACCCTCTAATGTCACCCGAGTTAGGTTTTCGTCCTCTTAACAACTCACGACGTACGATCCGAGATGAAAAAATAGAGCAAAACCAGAAAAATGGCCCAAAACTGATGAAAACGATCGATTTTGGGCTCCAAAAATGGGTGTAGCCTAGCAGGCTTGCTGCCCCCTCGTAGAGCTCTCGGGGATATTTCCAACGGTATGTTGTGCGTCGCGTAACTCCTTACGGATCAAAAGTTATAGGCACCAGAGCGACGGAGACCTGGTCACAAGCCCTACGCCCTCGGTTTTCGGGCCCAGCCTCTGTGTGAAGCGAAGTTGTCATGCCCAAGGTGCCGTGCGATTCGGTAATAGAAATGTGGTGGGTAAAGTATCTTGGCAACCCTAACCGGGGAAAAAAATTGAAAAGGGGGGTGCAACACAAGGACTTCCCAGGGGCTCGCCCATCCTAGTACTACTCTCGCCCAAGCACGCTTAACTTCGGAGTTCTGATGGGATCCGGTGCATTAGTACTGGTATGATCGCACCCATCATGCTGAGGGCACAAATCCTTTATGTGTTGATGATTCACAGTCCCAGCCCAGAGAGATGGCCCATTCAAAAGGCCCAATGGGCTTAATGACAACCCATCTGCTTCAACAATGCATCATCCTCGCAAGACATGATATCGACTTGTTGTAGGACCCTCTAATGTCACCCGAGTGAGGTTTTCGTCCTCTTAACAGCTCACGACGTACGATCCGGGATTAAAAAATAGAGCTAATGTAGAAAAGTGGCCCAAAACTGATAAAAACGATCGATTTTGGGCTCCAAAAATGGGCGCAGCCTAGCAGGCTTGCTGCCCCCTCGTAGAACTCTCGGAGATCTTTCCAACGGTATACTGTGCGCCGCGTAACTCCTGACAGATCAAAAGTTTTGGGCAGCAAAGCAACGGAGATCTGGTCACATGCCTTCCGCCCTCGGTTTGCTGGCCCAGCCTCTACGTGAAGCGAAGTTGTCTTGCCCAAGGTGCCGTGGGATTCTGTAATAGAAATATGATGGATAAAGTATTTTGGCAACCCTAACCGGGGCAAAAAAATTTGAAAAGGGGGGTATAACACAAGGACTTCCCAGGGGGTCACCCATCCTAGTACTATTCTATCCCAAGCACGCTTAACTTCGGAGTTCTGATGGGATCCGGTGCATTAGTGCTGGTATAATCGCACCCGTCGTGTTGAGGGCACAAATCCTTTATGTGTTAACGGTTCACAGTCGCAGCCCAAAGAGATGGCCCATTCAAAAGGCCCAATGGGCTTAACAACAACCCATCCGCTTCAACAACGCAGTATCCTCGCAAGATGTGATATTGACGCATTGTAGGGCTGGCTAATGTCCCGTGAGTTAGGTTGTCGTCCTCTTAACAGCTCACGACGTAAGATTCGGGATGGAAAAACATAGCAAAAGAAGAAAAGTAGCCCGAAACAGATGAAAACATTTGATTTTGGGCTCCAAAAACAGACGCAGCCGAGCAGGCTTACTGCCCCCTCGTAAAGCTCTCGGAGATCTTTCCAACGGTATGCTATGTGCCGCGTAACTCCTTACGGATCAAAAGTTATGGGCACCGAAGCGACGGAGATCTGGTCACAAGCCATTCGCCCTCGGTTTGCGGGCCCAGCCGTTACGTGAAGCGAAGTTGTCTTGCCCAAGGTGACGTGGGATTCGGTAATAGAAATATGGTGGATAAAGTATGTTGGAAACCCTAACCGGGGCAAAAAAAAATTGAAAAGTGGGGTACAACACGATGACTTCCCAGAGTGTCACCCATCTTAGTACGACTCTCGTCCAAGCACGCTTAACTTTGTAGTTCTGATGGGATTCGGTGCATTATGCTAGTATGATCGCACCTATCATGTTGAGGGCACAAATCCTTTATGTGTTGACGGTTCACAGTCCCAGCCCAAAGAGATGGCCCATTCAAAAGGACCAATAGGCTTAACGATAACCCATCTGCCTCAACAACGCAGCATCCTCGTAAGACATGATATTGACACGTTGTAGGGCCCTGTAATATCCCACGAGTTAGGTTGTCGTCCTTTTAACAGTTCACAACGAATGATCCATGATGGAAAAACAGAGCAAAAGAAGAAAAGTGGCTTGAAACTGATGAAAACTTTCAATTTTGGACTGCAAAAATTGGCGCAGACGAGCAAGCTTACTGCACTCGTCGTAGAGCTCTTGGAGAGTTTTTCAACGGTATGCTGTGCTCCTCGTAACTCCTTACGGATCAAAAGTTATGGGCACCGGAGCGACGGGGACCTGGTCACAAGCCCTACGCCCTCGGTTTGCAGGCCCAGCCTCTACATGAGGTGAAGTTGTCTTGCCCAAGGTGCCGTGGGATTCGGTAATAGAAATGTGGTGGATAAAGTATCTTGGCAACTCTAACCGGGGCAAAAAAAATTGAAAAGGGGGGTACAACACGAGGACTTCCCAAGGGGTCACCCATCCTAGTACTACTCTCGCCCAAGCACGCTTAACTTCGAAGTTCTGATGGGATCCGGTGCATTAGTGCTGCTATGAGCGCACCCGTCATGTTGTGGGCACAAATCTTTTTTGTGTTGACGGTTCACAGTCCCAGCCCAGAGAGATGGCCCATGCAAAAGGCCCAATGGGCTTAACGACAACCCATCCGCTTTAACAATGCTGCATGCTCGCAAGCCGTGATATCGACTCATTGTAGGGCCTTCTAATATCACGCGAGTTAGGTTGTCGTCCTCTTAACAGCTCAAGACGTATGATCCGGGACGAAAAAACAGAGCAAAATAAGAAAAGTGGCCCGAAACTGATGAAAATGCTCGAATTTGGGCTCCAAAAATAGGCGCAGCTGAGCAGGCTTAATGCCCTTATTTTAGAGCTCTTGGAGAGCTTTCCAAAGGTAAGCTGTATGCTGTATAACTTCTTACAGATCAAAAGTTATAGGCACCAGAGCGACGGAGACCTAGTCATAAGCCCCACACCCTAGGTTTGTGTACCTAGCCTCTACGTGAAGCGAAGTTGTCTTGCCCATGGTGCAGTGGGATTCAGTAATAGAAATGTGGTGGATAAAGTATCTTGGCAACCCTAACCGCGGCAAAAAATATTGAAAAGGGGGGTGCAACACGAGGACTTTTCAGGGCGTCACCCATCCTAATACTATTCTCGCCCAAGCATGCTTAACTTCGGAGTTCTGATGGGATCCGGTGTATTAGTGCTGGTATGATCGCACCTGTCATGTTGAGGGCACAAATCCTACATGTGTTTACGATTCACAGTCCCACCCTAGAGAGATGGCCCATTCAAAAGGCCCAATGTGCTTAACGACAACCCATCCGCTTCAACAACACAGCATCCTCATAAGACGTAATATCGATGCTTTGTAGGGCCCTGTATTATCCCGCAAGTTAGGTTGTCAGCCTTTTAAAAGCTCACGACGTAAGATTCAGGACGGAAAAATGGAGCAAAAGAAAAAAAGTGACCCGAAACTGATGAAAAACGTTCCATTTTGGGCTCCAAAAACCTACACAGCTGAGCAGGCTTTCTACCCTTGTCGTAAAGCTCTCGGAGAACTTTCCAAAGGTATGCTGTGCGCTGTGTAACTCCTTACGGAGTAAAAGTTATGGGCACCGGGGCGATGGTGACCTGGTCACAAGCCCCACGCCCTAGGTTTGCGGGCCGAGCCTCTACGTGAAGTGAAGTTGTCTTGCCCAAGGTGCCGTGGGATTCGGTAATAGAAACGTGGTGGATAAAGTATCTTGGCAACCCTAACCGGGGAAAAAAAATTTGAAAAGTATGGGTGCAACACGAGGACTTTCCAGAGGGTCACCCATCCTAGTACTACTGTCGCCCAAGCACGCTTAACTTCGGAGTTCTTATGGGATCCGATGCATTAGTGCTGGTATGATCGCACCCGTCATGTTGTAGGCATAAATCCTATATGTGTTGACAGTTCACAGTCCCAGCCCAGAGAGATGGCTCATTCAAAAGGCCCAATGGGTTTAACGACAACCCATCCGTTTGAACAATGCAGCATCCTCGCAAGATATGATATCGACACGTTGTAGGGCCCTATAATATCCCATGAGTAAAGTTGTCGTCCTTTTAACAGCTCACGACGTATGATCCGAGATGAAAAAACATAGCAAAACTAGTAAAGTGGCCCATAACTGATGAAAACGTTCAATTTTTTTACCAAAAATAGTCGCAGCCGAGCAATCTTGATGTCCCCGTCGTAGAGCTACCGGAGAGCTTTCCAACTGTATGCTGTGTGTCGCATAACTCCTTACGGATTAAAAGTTATGGGCATCGGAGCAACGGAGACCAGGTCATAGGCCCCACGCCCTCGGTTTGCGGACCCAGCCTCTACGTGAAGCGAAGTTGTGTGCAACACGAGAGCTTCCCAGGGGCTCACCCATCCTAGTACTACTCTCGCCCAAGCACGCTTAACTTCGGAGTTCTGATGGGATCCGGTGCATTGGTATGATCGCACCTGTCATGTGGAGGGCACAAATCCTTTATGTGTTGACGGTACACAATCCCTGCCCAAACAGATGGCTCATTGAAAAGGCCCAATGGTCATAACGACAACCCATCTGCTTAAACAACATAGCATCCTCGTATGACGTGATATCGACGCATTGTAAGGCCCTGTAATATCACGCGAGTTAGGTTGTCATCCTTTTAACAGCTCACGACGTACGATCCGGGATGGAAAAACAAAGCAAAAGAAGAAAAGTGGCCTGAAATTGATTAAAACGTTTGATTTTGGGCTCCAAAAATGGGTGCCGCCGAGCAAGCATGCTGCCCCCGTCGTAGAGTTCTCGGAGAGCTTTCCAACGGTATGCTGTGCGCCGTATAACTCCTTACGAATCAAAAGTCATGGGCACCAGAGTGACGGAGACCTGGTTACAAGCCCTACGCCCTCGGTTTGCGGGCCCAGCCTCTACGTGAAGTGAAGTTGTCTTGCCCAAGGTGCCGTGGGATTCGGTAATAGAAATGTGGTGGATAAAGCATCTTGGCAACCCCCACCGGGGCAAAAAAAATTGAAAAGAGGGGGTACAACAAGAGGACTTTCAGGAGGTCACCCATCCTAGTGCTGTTCTTGCCCAAGCACGCTTAACTTCAGAGTTCTGATGGGATCTGGTGCATTAGTGCTAGTATGATCGCACCCGTCATGTTGAGGGCACAAATCCTATATGTGTTGACGGTTCACAGTCCCAGCCCGGAGAGATGGCCCATTCAAAAGGCCCAATGGGCTTAACGACAAACCATCCGCTTCAACAACGCAGCATCCTCGTAAGATGTGATATCGACGCATTGTAGGGCCCTGTAATATCCTGTGAGTTAGGTTGTCGTCCTTTTAACAGCTCAAGACGTAAGATCCGGGAAGGAAAAACAGATCAAAGGAAGAAATATTACCCAAAACTGATGAAAACGTTCGATTTTGGGCTCCAAAAACTGGCACAGCCGAGCAGGCTTGCTACCCCCATCGTAGAGCTCTCGAAGAGCTTTCCAACGGTAGGCTGTGCGCCACGTAACTCCTTACAGATTTAAAGTTATTGGCACCGGAGCGACGGATACCTGGTCACAAGCTCCATGCCCTCAGTTTGTGGACGCAGCCTCTACGTGAAGTGAAGTTGTCTTGCCCAAGGTGCCGTGGGATTGGGTTATAGAAATATGGTGGATAAAGTATCTTGGCAACCCTAACCGGGGCAAAAAAAATTGAAAATGGGGGGTGCAACACGTGGACTTCCCAGGGGGTGACCTAACCTAGTACAATTCTCGCCCAAGCACGCTTAACTTCGGAGGTCTTATGGTATCCGGTGCATTAGTGCTGGTATGATCGCACCCGTCATTTTGAGGGCACAAATCCTTTATGTGTTGACAGTTCAAAGGGGGGGAGGGCAACACGAGGACTTCGTAGGGGGTCGCCCATCCTAATACTACTCTCGCCCAAGCACGCTTAACTTTAGAGTTCTGATGGGATCCGGTGCATTAGTGCAGGTATGATCGCACCCGTCATGTTGAGGGTACAAATCCTTTATGTGTTGACGGTTCACTATCTCAGCCCAGAGAGATGGCCCATTCAAAAGGCCCAATGGGCTTAACGACAACCCATCCGCTTCAACAACGCAGCATCCTCGCAAGATGTGATATCGACGCATTGTAGGGCCCTCTAATGTCCAGCGAGTTAGGTTGGCGTGCTTTTAACAACTCACAACGTACAATCCGGGACGAAAAAATAAAGCAAAAGAAGAAAAGTGGCCCGAAACTAATGAAAACGTTCAATTTTGGGTTCCAAAAATGGGCACAAGAACAAGCGCAGCCGAGCAGGCTTGCTGCCATATCGCAGAGCTCTTGGAGAGCTTTCCAACGGTATGCTGTGGGCCACGTAACTCCTTACGGATCAAAAGTTATAGTCACCAAAGCGACGTAGACCTGGTCACAAGCCCTACGACCTCGATTTGCGGGCTCAGCCTCTACGTCAAGCGAAATTGTCTTGCCCAAGGTGCCGTGGGATTCGGTAATAGAAATATGGTGCATAAATTATCTTGGCAACCCTAACCGGGGTGAAAAAAATTGAAAAGGGCGGTGCAACACGAGGACATCCCAGAGGGTCACCCATTCTAGTACTACTCTCACCCAAGCACGCTTAACTTTGAAGTTCTGATGGGATCCGGTGCATTAGTCCAGGTATAATCGTACCCGTCATGTTGTGGGCACAAATCCTCTATGTGTTGACGGTTCACAGACCAGCCCAGAGAGATGGCCCATTCAAAAGGCCAAATAGGCTTAATGACAACCCATCCGCTTCAGCAACGCAGCATCCTCGTAAGACGTGTTATCGACGCGTTAGAGGGTCGTGTAATATCCCGTGAGTTAGGTTGTCATCCTTTTAACAACTCACGACATAAGATCTGGGATGAAAAAACATAGCAAAAGAAGAAAAGTGACCCGAAACTGATGAAAACGTTCGATTTTGGGCTCCAAAAATGGCATCGCTGGGCAAGCTTGCTGCCCCTATCGTAAAGCACTTGGAGACCTTTCCAACGGTATGTTGTGCACTGCGTAACTCCTTACGGATTAAAAGTGATAGGCACCAGAGCGACAGAGATTTGGTCACAAGCCCTATGCCCTCGGTTTGTGGGCCCAACCTCTACGTGAAGTGAAGTTGTCCTGCCCAAGGTGCCGTGGGATTCGGTAATAGAAATATGGTGGATAAAGTATCTTGGCAACCTTAACCGGGGCAAAAAAAATTGAAATGGGGAGGTGCAACACGAGGATTTCCCAGGGGGTCACTTATCCTAGTACTACACTCGCCCAAGGACGCTTAACTTCGGAGTTCAGATGGGATCCGGTGCATTAGTGCTGGTATGATCGCACCCGTCATGTTGTAGGCATAAATCCTTTATGTGTTGACGGTTCACAGTCCCAGCCCAGAGAGATGGCCCATTCAAAAGGCCTAATGGCCTTAACGACAACCCATCAGCTTCAACAACGCCTCATACTCTCAAGATATGATATCGACGTGTTGTAGGGCCCTTTAATATCCCGCGAGTTAGGTTATCGTCCTTTTAACTGCTCACAACGTACGATCCGGGATAAAAAAAACAAAGCAAAAGTAGAAAAATAGACCGAAACTGATGAAAACGTTCAATTTTGTGCGCTGAAAAAAGGCACAGCCGAGCAGGCTTTCTACCTCTGTCGTAGAGCTCTCAGAGAGCTTTCCAACGGTATACTGTGCGTCGCATAACTCCTTACAGATTAAAAGTTATGGGCACCGGAGCGACGGAGACCTGTTCACAAGCCCCACGCCCTCGGCTTGCTGGCCAAGCCTCTACGTGAAACGAAGTTGTCTTGCCCAAGGTGCCGTAGGATTCGGTAATAGAAATGTGGTAGATAAAGTATCTTGGCAACCCTAACCAGGGCAAAAAAAATGAAAATGGGGGTGCAACACGAGGACTTTTCAGGGGGTCACCCATCCAAATACTACTCTCGCCCAAGCACGCTTTACTTCGGAGTTCTCATAGGATCCGGTGTAGTACTACTGGTATGATCGCACCCTTCTTGTTGAGAGCACTAATCCTATATGTGTTGATGGTTCATAGTCCCAGCCCAGAGAGATGGCCTATTCAAAAGGCCCAATGAGTTTAACGATAACCCATCCACTTCAACAACACAACATCCTCGTAAGACGTGATATCGATGAGTTATAGGGCCCTATAATATACCGCGAGTTAGGTTGTTGTCCTTTTAACAGCTCACGACGTAAGATCTAGGATGGAAAAACAGAGCAAATGTAGAAAAGTGACCCGAAACTGATGAAAAACGTTCGATTTTGGGCTCCAAAAACCAGCACAGCTGAGCAGGCTTGCTACCCTCATCGGAGAGCTCTTGGAGAGCTTTCCAACGGTATGCTGTGCGCCGTGTAACTCCTTACGGATTAAAAGTTATGGGCACCAGAGCGATGGAGACCTGGTCACAAGCCCCATGCCCTCGGTTTACGGGCCTAGCCTCTACGTGAAGCGAAGTTGTCTTGACCAAGGTGCCGTGGGATTCGGCAATAGAAATGTGGTGGATAACGTATCTTGGCAACCCTAACCGGGGTAAAAAAAATTGAAAAGGGTGGGTGCAACACAAGGACTTCCCACGGGGTCACCCATCCTAGTACTACTCTCGCCCAAGCATGTTTAACTTCAGAGTTCTTATGGGATCTGGTGCATTAGTGCTGGTATGATCACACCCGTCACGTTGTGGGCACAAATTCTTTACGTGTTGACGGTTCATAGTCCCAGCCTAGAGAGATGGCTCATTCAAAAGGCCCAATGGGCTTAACGACAACCCATCCATTTGAACAACGCAGCTTCCTCGCAAGATGTGATATCGATGCATTGTAGGGCCCTGTAATATCCCGCGAGTTAGGTTATCATCCTTTTAACATCTCTCGACGTACGATCTGGGAGGAAAAAACAGAGCAAAAGTAGAAAAATGGCCAGAAACTGATGAAAACATTCAATTTTGGGCTCTGAAAATAGGCGCAGTCAAGCAGGCTTGTGGCCCCCATCGTAGAGCTCTCGGAGAGCTTTTCAACGGTATGTTGTGCGTCGCATAACTCCTTACGAATTAAAAGTTATGGGCACTGGAGCGACGGAGATCTGGTGACAAGCCCCACGCCCTCGGTTTACTAGCCCAGCCTCTACGTGAAGCAAAGTTGTCTTGCCGAAGGTGCCGTGGGATTCAATAATAGAAATATGGTGGATAAAGTATCTTGGCAACCCTAACCGGGGAAAAAAATTGAAAAGGGAGGTGCAACACGAGGACTTCCCAGGGGCTCACCCATCCTAGTACTACTCTTGCCCAAGCACGCTTAACTTCGGAGTTCTGATAGGATCCGGTGCATTGGTATGATCGCACCAGTCATGTGGAGGGCCCAAATCCTTTATGTATTGACGGTTCACAATCCCAGCCCAGAGAGATGGCCCATTGAAAAGGCCCAATGGGCTTAACGACAACCCATCTGCTTCAACAACGTAGCATCCTCTTAAGACGTGATATCGACGCGTTGTAGGTCCCTGTAATGTCACACAAGTTAGGTTGTCGTCCTTTTAACAGCTCACGACATACGATCCAGGACGGAAAAACAGAGCAAAAGAAGAAAAGTGGCTCGAAATTGATGAAAACATTCGATTTTGGGCTCCAAAAATGGGTGCTGCCGAGCAGGCTTGCTGCCCCCGTCGTAGAGCTCTTAAAGAGCTTTCCAACGGTATGCTGTGCGCCTCGTAACTCCTTACGAATCAAAAGTAATGGGCACCAGAGCGACGGAGACCTGGTCACAAGTCCTACGCCCTTGGTTTTAGGCCCAGCCTCTACGTGAAGCGAAGTTGTCTTGCCCAAGGTGCCGTGGGATTTGATAATAGAAATGTGGTGGATATAGCATCTTGGCAAGCCTAACCGTGACAAAAAAAATTGAAAAGGGGGGTGGAAGACAAGGACTTTACAGGGGGTCACCTATCCTAGTGCAACTCTCGCCCAAGCACGCTTAACTTCGGAGTTCTAATGGGATCCGGTGCATTAGTGCTGGTATCATCGCACCCATCATGTTGAGGGCACAAATCCTATATCTGTTGACGGTTCACAGTCCCAGCCCGGACAAATGGCCTATTCAAAAGGCCCAATGGGCTTAACGACAACACATCCGCTTCAACAACGCAGCATCCTCGTAAGACGTGATATCGATGCGTTGTAGGGCCTGTAATATCCTGCGATTTAGATTGTCGTCCTTTTAACAGCTCACGACGTAAGATCCGGGACGGAAACATAGAGCAAAAGAAGAAAAATGACCCTAAATGGATGAAAACGTTCGAGTTTAGGCTCCAAAAACTGGTGTAGTCAAGCAGACTTGCTACCCCCGTCATAGAGCTCTCAGAGAGCTTTCCAACGGTAGGCTGTATGCTACGTAACTCCTTACAGATTAAAAGTAATGGGCACCGGAGCGACGGAGACCTTGTCCCAAGCCCCACGCCCTCGGTTTTCGGGCCCAGCCTCTACGTGAAGCGAAGTTGTCTTGCCAAAGCTGGCGTGGGATTCGATAATAGAAATGTGGTGGATAAAGTATCTTGGCAACCCTAACCGGCGCAAAAAAAATTGAAAATGGGGGGTACAACACGAGGACTTCCTAGGTGGTCACCCATCCTAGTACTACTCTCGCCCAAGCACGCTTAACTTCGGAGATCTTATGGGATCCGGTGCATTAGTGTTGGTATGATCACACCCGTCATGTTGGGGGCAGAAATCCTTTATGTGTTGACGGCTCACAGTCCCAGCCCAGAGATATGGCCCATTCAAAAGGCCTAATGGGCTTAACGACAACCCATCCATTTGAACAACGCAGCATCCTCTCAAGATATGATATCGACGCATTGTAGGGCCTTGTAATATCCCTCGAGTTAGGTTGTCGTCCTTTTAACATCTCACGTCGTACGATCCGGGATGAAAAAATAGAGCAATAGTAGAAAAATGGCCAGAAACTGATGAAATCGTTCAATTTTTTTTCTTTGAAAATAGGCGCAGCTGAGCAGGCTTGCTACCCCCATCGTAGAGCTCTCGGAGAGCTTTCCAACGGTATATTGTATGTCACGTAACTCCTTACGGATTAAAAGTTTTGGGCATCGGAGTGACGTAGACTTGGTCACAAGCCCTACGCCCTCGGTTTTTGCGCCCAGCCTCTACGTGAAGCAAATTTCTCATGCCTAAGGTACCGTGGGATTCGGTAATAGAAATGTGGTGGATAAAGTATCTTGGCAACCCTAATCGGGGCAAAAAAAATTGAAAAGGGGGGGTACAACACGAGAACTTCCCAGGGGGTCACCCATCCTAGTACTACTCTAACCCAAGCAGGCTTAACTTCGGAGTTCTGATGGGATCCGGTGCATTAGTGCTGGTATGATCGAACCCGTCATGTTGAGGGCACAAATCCTTTATGTATTGACGGTTCACAGTCCCAGCCCAGAGAGATGGCCCATTCAAAAGGCCCAATGGGCTTAACGACAGCCCATCTGTTTCAACAACGCAGCATCCTCGCAAGACGTGATATTGACGCATTGTAGGGCCCTATAATATCCCTCGAGTTAGGTTGTCGTCCTTTTAACAGCTCACGACGTACGATCCGGGACCAAAAAACATAGCTAAAGTAGAAAAGTGGCCTGAAACTGATTAAAACGTTCGATTTTGCGCTCCGAAAATAGGCGCAGCCGAGCAGGCTTGCTGCCCCAGTCGTAGGGCTCTCGAAGAGCCTTCAAACGGTATTTTGTACGTCGCGTAACTCCTTACGGATTAAAAGTTATGGGCACCAGAGTGACGGAGACCTGGTCACAAGCCCCACGCCCTCGGTTTGCGGGTCCAGCCTCTAAGTGAAGCGAAGTTGTCATGCCCAAGGTGCCGTGGGATTCGGTAATAGAAATCTGGTGGATAAAGTATCCTGGCAACCCTAACCGGGGAAAAAAAATTGATAATGGGGGGTGCAACACGAGGACTTCCGAGGGGGTCACCCATCCTAGTACTACTCTAGCCCAAGCACGCTTAACTTCGGAGTTCTAATGGGATCCATTGCATTAGTGCTTGTATGATCGCATCCGTCTTGTTGAGGGCACAAATCCTTTATGTGTTAACGGTTCACAGTTCCAGCCTAGAGAGATGGCCCATTCAAAAGGCCCGATGGGCTTAACGACAACCCATCTGCTTCAACAACGCAGCATTCTCCCAAGACATGATATCGACGCATTGTACGGCCCTCTAGTGTCTAGTGAGTTAGGTTGTTGTCCTTTTAATAGCTCACAATGTACGATTCAGGATGAAAACATTTGATTTTGGGCTCCAAAAACGGTTGTAGCCTCGCAGGCTTGCTACCTCAGTTGTAGAGCTCTCAGAGTGCTTTCCAACGGTATGTTATCTGCCGCGTAACTTCTCACGGATCAAAAGTTATAGGCATTGAAGCGACGTAGACCTTGTCACAAGCCCTACTCCCTTGGTTTGCGGGCCCAGCCTCTACATGAAGCGAAGTTATCTTGCCCAAGGTGCCGTGGGATTCGGTAATAGAAATGTGGTGGATAAAGTATCTTGGCAAACCAAACCGGGACAAAAAAAATTTAAAGGACAGATGCAACACGAGGACTTCCGAAGGGGTCACCCATCCTAGTACTACTCTCGCCAAGCATGCTTAACTTCGGAGTTCTGATGGGATCTAGTGCATTTGTGCTGGTATGATCGCACCGGTCATGTTGAGGGCACAAATCCTTTATGTGTTGACGGTTCACAGTCCCAGCCCAGACAGATGGCCCATTCAAAAGGCCCAATGGGCGTAACGACAACCCATCCGCTTTAACAATGCAGCATCCTTGTAAGACGTAAAATTGTCACGTTGTAGGGCCTTGTAATATCCCGCAAGTTAGGTTGTCGTCCTTTTAACAGCTCACGACGTACGATTCGGGACTGAAAAATATAGCAAAAGAAGAAAATTGGATCGAATCTGATGAAAATGTTCGATTTTGGGCTCCGAAAATAGGCGCAGCTGAGCAAGCGTGCTGCCCCCGTCGTAGAGCTCTCAGAGAGCTTTACAACGGTATGCTGTGCGCCGCGTAACTCCTTATGGATTAAAAGTTATGGGCACCAGAGCAACGTAGACCTGGTCACAAGCCCTACGCCCTCGGTTTGTGTGCCCAGCCTCTACGTGAAGCGAAGTTGTCATGCCCAAGGTGTCGTGGGATTCGGTAATAGAAATGTGGTGGATAAAGTTTCTTGGCAACCCTAACCGAGGCAAAAAAAATTGGAAAGGGGGGGTGCAACACGAGGACTTCCCATGGGGTCACCCATCGTAGTACTATTTTAACAGAAGCACGCTTAACTTCGGAGTTCTGATGGGATCGGTGCATTAGTACTGGTATGACCGCACCCATCATGTTGAGGCACAAATCCATTATGTGTTGACGGTTCACAGTCCCAGCCTAGAGAGATGGCCCATTCAGAAGGCCCAATGGGCTTAACGACAACCCATCCGCTTCAACAACGAAGCAACCTTGCAAGACGTGATATTGACGCATTGTAGGGCCCTATAATATCCCGCGAATTATGTTGTCGTCCTTTTAACAGCTCACGACGTACGATCTGGGACGAAAAAATTGAGCAAAAAGTAGAAAAATGGCTCAAAACTGATTAAAACGTTCAATTTTGGGTTACGAAAACAAGCGCAGCCGATCAGGCTTGCTGCCCCTGTCGTAGAGCTCTCGGAGAGCTTTCCAACGGTATTCTGTACGTTGCGTAACTCCTTACGGATTAAAAGTTATGGGCACCAGAGTGACGGAGACCTGGTCACAAGCCCCACGCCCTCGGTTTGCTGGTCTAGCTTCTAAGTGAAGCGAAGTTGTCATGCCCAAGGTTCCGTGAGATTCGGGAATAGAAATCTGATGGATAAAGTATCCTGACAACCCTAACCGGGGCAAAAAAAATTGAAAAAGGGGGGTGCAACACGTGGACTTCCCAGGGGGTCGCCCATCCTATTACTACTCTAGCCAAAGCACGCTTAACTTCGGAGTTCTGATGGGATCCGGTGCATTAGTGCTGGTATGATCGCACCCGTCTTGATGTGGGCACAAATCTTTTATGTGTTGATGGTTCACAGTCCCAGCCCAGAGAGATGGCCCATTCAAAAGGCCCAATGGGCTTAACAACAACCCATCTGCTTCAACAACGTAGGATCTTCGAAAGACGTGATATCGGCGTATTGTAGGACCCTCTAATGTCCTGCGAGTTAGGTTGTCATCCTTTTAACAGCTCACGACGTACAATCCGAGACGGAAAAACATAGCAAAAGAAGAAAAGTGCCCCGAAACTGATGAAAATATTCAATTTCGGGCTCCAAAATGGGCACAGCCGAGCAGGCTTGCTACCCCTGTTGTAGAGCTCTTGTAGAGCTTTCCAATGGTATGTTGTGTGCCGCGTAACGCCTTACGGATCAAAAGTTATGGGCACCGAATCGACGGAGACTTGGTCATAAGCCTCTACGTGAAGCGAAGTTGTTTTGCCCATGGTGTCGTGGGATTCGATAATAGAAATATGGTGGATAAAATATCTTGGCAACCCTAACCGGGGCAAAAAACATTGAAAAGGGGGGTGCAACACGAGGACTTCCGAGAGGGTCACCCATCCTAGTACTACTCTCGCCCAAGCAAGCTTCACTTCGGAGTTCTGATGGGATCCGTTGCATTAGTGCTGGTATGATCGCACCCATCATGTTTAAGGCACAAATCCTATATGTGTTGACGGTTCACTATTCCAGCCTGAGAGATGGACCATTCAAAAGGCCCAATGGGCTTAACGATAACCCATCTGCTTCAATAACGCAGCATCCTCGTAAGGCGTGATATCGATGCATTGTAACGCCCTGTAATCTCCCGCGAGTTGGGTTGTCATCCTTTTAACAGCTCACGACGTATGATCCGGGAAAAAAAATGAGCAAAAGAAGAAAAGTGGCACGAAATTGATGAAAACGTTCGATTTTGGGCTCTGAAAATAGGAGTAACGTAGCAGGATTGTTGCCCCCATCGTAGAGCTCTCGAAGAGCTTTCTAATGGTATGTTGTGCGCCACGTAACTCCTTACGGATTAAAAGTTATGGGCACTGGAGCGATGGAGACCTGGTCACAAGCCCCACGCCCTCGGTTTGCGGGCCTAGCCTCTACGTGAAACGAAGTTGTCATGCCCAAGGTCCCGTGGGATTCGGTAATAGAAATGTGGTGGATAAAGTATCTTGGCAACCTTAACCGGGGAAAAAAAAATTGAAAAGGCGGGGTGCAACACGAGGACTTCTCAGGGGGTCACCCATCCGAGTCCTACTCTCGCCCAAGCACGCTTAACTTCGGAGTTCTGATGTGATCCGGTGCATTAGTGCTGGTATGATCACAACCGTCATGTTGTGGGCACAAAGTGTTGATGGGTCACAATCCCAGCCCAGAGAGATGGCCCATTCAAAAGGCCCAATGGGCTTAACGACAACCCATCCGCTTCAACAACACAGCATCCTCGGAAGACGTGATATTGACGCATTGTAGGAACCTCTAATATCCCACGAGTTAGGTTGTCATCCTTTTAACAGCTCGCGACGTACGATCCGGGACGAAAAAACAGAGCAAAAGTAGAAAAATGACCTGAAACTGATGAAAAGGTTCAAATTTGGGCTCCGAAAATCGGTGCAGTTGAGCAAGTTTGCTGCCCCCGTCGTAGAGCTCTCAGAGAGCTTTCCAACGGTAGGTTATGCATCGTGTAACTCCTTACGAATTAAAAGTTATGGGCACCAGAGTGACGGAGACCTGGTCACAAGCCCCATGCCCTCGGTTTGCGAGTCCAGCCTTTAAGTGAAGCGAAGTTGTCATGCCCAAGGTGCCGTGGGATTCGGTAATAGAAATGTGTGTATAAAGTATCGTGGCAACCCTAACCGGGGCAAAAAAAATTGAAAATGCGGGGTACAACACGAGGACTTCCCAGGGGGTCGCCCATCCTAGTACTACTCTCGCCCAAGCACACTTAACTTCGGAGTTCTTATAGGATCCGATGCATTAGTGCTAGTATGATCGCACCCGTCATGTTGTGGGCAAAAATCCTTTATGTGTTGACGGTTCACAGTCACAGCCCAGTGAGATGGCCCATTCAAAAGGCCCAATCGGCTCAACGACAACCCATCCGCTTCAACAACGCAGCATCCTCGCAAGATGTGATATCGATGCATTGTAGGGCCCTCTAATGTAACACGAGTTAGGCTGTCGTCCTTTTAATAGCTCACAATGAATGATCCGGGACTGAAAAACAGAGCAAAAGAAGCAAAGTGGCCCGAAACTGATGAAAATGTTCAATTTTGGGCTCCAAAAACGAGCGCAGTCGAGCAAGCTTGTTGTCCCCGTCGTAGAGCTCTCGGAGGGCTTTCCAATGTTAGGCTGTGCATCGCGTAACTCCTTACGGATCAAAAGTTATGGGCACCGAAGTGACGGAGACTTGGTCACAAGCCCTACTCCCTCGGTTTGTAGGCCAAGCCTCTACGTGAAGCGAAGTTCTCTTGCCCAAGGTGCCGTGGAATTCGGTAATAGAAATGTGGTGGATAAAGTATCTTGGCAACCCTAACCGGGGCTAAAAAAATTGAAAAGTGGGGTGCAACACGAGGACTTCCGAGAGGATCACCCATCCTAGTACTACTCTCGCCCTAGCACGTACGCATTGTAGGGCCCTATAAGTAGGCTTGCAGCCCCTATCGTAGAGCTCTCGGAGAGCTTTCCAACGGTATGCTGTGCGTCACGTAACTCCTTACGGATTAAAAGTAATGGGCACCGGAGCGACGGAGACCTGCTCACAAGCCCTACACCCTCGTTTTGCATGTCGAACCTCTACGTGAAGCAAAGTTTTCTTGCCCAAGGTGCCGTGGGATTCAGTAATAGAAATGTGGTGGATAAAGTATCTTGGCAACCCTAACCGGGGCAAAAAAAAATTGAAAAGTAGGGGTGCAACACGAGGACTTCCCAGGGGGTCACCCATCTTAGTACTACTCTCGCCCAAGCACGCTTACCTTCGGAGTTCTGATGGGATCTGGGTCATTATTGCTGGTATGAGCGTACCCGTCATGTTGTGGGCACAAATCCTTTTTGTGTTGACGGTTCACCGTCCTAGTCTACAGAGATGGCCCATTCGGCTTAACGACAACACATCCGCTTCAACAATGTAGCATCCTCACAAAATGTGATATCGACGCATTGTAGGGCCTAATAATATTGCGCGAGTTAGGTTGTCGTCCGTTTAACAGCTCACGACGTACGATCCGAGACGAAAAAATAGAGCAAAAGGAAAAAAAAGGATCGAAACAGATGAAAACATTCGATTTTGGGCTCCGAAAACAGGCACAGCAGATCAGGCTTGCTGCCTTAGTAGTAGAGCTCTCGGAGAACTTTCCAACGGTATGTTGTGCGCCACGTAACTCTTTACGGAATAAAAGTTGTGGGCACTGGAGCGACGGAGACCTGGTCACAATCCCCACACCCTTGGTTTACGGGCCCAGCCTCCACATGAAGCGAAGTTGTCTTGCCCAAGGTGTCATGGGATTTGGTAATAGAAATGTGGTGGATAAAGTATCTTGGCAACCCTAACTGGGGCAAAAAAAATTGAAAAAGGGGGGTGCAACACGAGGACATCCCAGGGGGTCACCCATCCTAGTACTACTCTCGCCCAAGCACGCATAACTCCGGAGTTCTGATGGGATTCGGTGCATTAGTGCTGGTATGATCGCACCCATCATGTTGCGGGCAGAAATCCTTTATGTGTTGACAGTTCAAAGTCCCAGCCCAGAGAGATGGGCCATTCAAAAGGCCCAATGGGCTTAACGACAACCCATCCGCTTCAACAACGCAGCGTCCTCGCAAGACATGATATTGACGCATTGTAGGGCCCTCTAATATCACACGAGTTAGGTTGTCGTCCATTTAACAGCTCACGACGTACGATCCGGGATTAAAAAACAGAGCAATAGTAGAAAAATGGCCCAAAACTAATGAAAATGTTTGATTTTGAGCTCCGAAAGTAGGTGCAGCTGAGCAGGCTTGCTACCCTCGGCGTAGAGCTCTCGGAGGGATTTCCAACGGTATGCTGTGCATCGCGTAACTCCTTACGGATTAAAAGTTATGGGCACCGGAACGACGGAGACCTGGTCACAAGCCCCACGCCCTCAGTTTGCGGGCCCAGCCTCAACGTGAAGCGAAGTTGTCTTGCCCATGGTGCTGTGGGATTCGCTAATAGAAATGTGGTGGATAAAGTATCTTGGCAACCCTAACCGAGGCAAAAAAAAATTGAAAAGGTGGGGTGCAACACGAGGACTTCCTAGGGGGTCACCCATCCTAGTACTACTCTCGCCCAAACACACTTAACTTAGGAGTTCTGATAGGACCCGATGCATTAGTGCTGGTATGATCGCATCCGTCATGTTGTGGGCACAAATCCTTTATGTGTTGACGGTTCACAGTCCCAGCCCAGAGAGATGGCCTATTCAAAAGGCCTAATGGGCTGAACGACAACCCATCCCCTTAAACAACGCAGCATCCTCGCAAGACATGATATCGACGCATTATGGGGCCCAGTAATATCCTGCGAGTTAGGTTGTCTTCCGTTTAACAACTCATGACGTACGATCCGGGACGAAAAAATAGAGCAATAGTAGAAAATGCCCGAAACTGATGAAAACGTTCAATTTTAGGCTCCGAAAATAGGCGCAGCTGAGCAAGCTTGCTGCCCCTGTCGTAGAGCTCTTGAAGAGGTTTCCAACGGTTTGCTGTGCGTCGCATAACTTCATACGGATTAAAAGTTATTGGCACCGGAACGACGGAGACCAGGTCACAAGCCCCACGCCCTCAGTTTGCGGGCCCAGCCTCTACGTGAAGCGAAGTTGCCATGCCTAGGGTGCCGTGGGATTCGGTAATAGAAATGTGGTGCATAAAGTATCTTGGCAACCCTAACCAGGGAAAAAAAAATTGAAAAGATGGGGAGCAACACGAGGACTTCACAGGGGGTCACCCATCCTAGTACTACTCTTGCCCAAGCACGCTTAACTTCGGAGTTCTGATGGGATTCGGTGCATTAGTGCTGGTACGATCGCACCCGTCATGTTGTGGGCACAAATCCTTTATGTGTTGACGGTTCACAGTCCCAGCCCAGAGAGATGGCCTATTCAAAAGGCCCAATGGGCTTAACGACAACCCATCTGCTTCAACAATGCGGTATCCTCGTAAGACGAGATATCGACGCTTTGTAATGCACTTTAATATCGCGCGAGTTAGGTTGTCGTCCGTTTAATAGCTCACGACGTACGATCCGGGACCAAAAAATAGAGCACATGTAGAAAAATGGCTAAAAACTGATGAAAATATTGGATTTTGGGCTCTGAAAATAGGCGCAGCTTAGTAGGCTTGCTGCCCCCGTCGTAGAACTCTTGGAGAGCTTTCCAAAGGTATGTTGTGCGTCGCGTAACTCCTGACGGATTAAAAGTTTTGGGCACAGGAGCGACGGAGAGCTGGTCACAAACCCCACGCCGTCGGTTTGCTGGCCCAGCTTTTACGTGAAGCGAAGTTGTCTTGCCTAAGGTACCGTGGTATTCGGTAATAGAAATGTGGTGGATAAAGTATTTTGGCAGCCCTAGCCGGGGGAATAAAAATTGAAAAGGGGGGGTGCAACACGAGGACTTCCCAGGGGGTCACCCATCCTAGTACTACTCTAGCCTAAGCATGCATAACTTCGGAGTTATAATGGGATCCGGTGCATTAGTGCTGGCACGATCGCACCCGTCATGTTGTGGGCACAAATCCTTTATGTGTTGACGGTTCATAGTCCCAGCCCAGAGTGATGGCCCATTCAAAAGGCCCAATGGGCTTAAAGATAACCCATCCGCTTAAACGACGCAGCATCCTCGCAAGACGTAATATCGACGTATTGTAGGGCCCTATAATATAGCGCGAGTTAGGCTGTCGTCCGTTTAACAGCTCACAACATACGATCTGTGATGAAAAAACAGAGCAAATGTAGAAAAATGGCCCGAAACTGATAAAAACATTCAATTTTGTGCTCCGAAAATAGGCGCAACTGAGCAGGATTTCTACCTCAGTCAAAGAGCTCTCGGAGAGCTTTCCAACGATATGCTTTGTGCTGCGTAACTCCTTACGGATTAAAAGTTATGGGCATTGGAGCGACGGAGACCTAGTCACAAGCCCCACGACCTCGGTTTGCGGGCCCAACCTCTAAGTGAAGCGAAGTTGTCTTGCCAAAGGTGCCGTGGGATTCGACAATAGAAATGTGGTGGATAAAGTATCTTGGCAACCCTAACCGGGGCAAAATAAATTGAAAAGGGGGGGTGCAACACGAGGACTTCGCAGGGGGTCACCCTTCCTTGTACTGCTCACGCCCAAGCACGCTTAAATTCGGAGTTTTGATAGGATCTGGTGCATTAGTGCTGGTATGATCGCTCCAGTCATGTTGTGGGCATAAATCCTTTATGTGTTCACGGTTCACAGTCCCAGCCCAGAGAGATGGCCCATTCAAAAGGCCCAATGGGCTTAACGACAACCCTTCCGCTTCAACAACGTAGCATCCTCGCAAGCCGTGATATCGACGCGTTGTAGGGCCCTGTAATATCCCACGAGTAAGGTTGTCGTCCTTTTAACAGCTCACGACGTACGATCCGAGATGAAAAAACATAGCAAAAGAAGAAATGTTACGCCCCAACCCGGCCTATAAAGGTTAGACTAGGGTGTGATCTAAACATTCAAGTCCCTTCACATTCTTAATCATTCTATGAGGTTTAACACTTAACGTGTTATTCTAGACTCCAAAATTTTCTGGAAATCCGGCAGCATAACGGCTGTAATTGGGCTCTTTGTTTTGACCTAAATTTTCTAACAGCCTCAAAACTTTCAATTCAAGTTCATTCTTGGCTAGAGTTTACTATTTTATCATCAATTGAATTGTCTATTGGTTATTTCGACGTCCCGTTTGATATATAACCTAGCATGATACTATGTCTCGTTTGTCCATTTATCCTTGTTTCAAAATATACCTGTTGATCTAAGCTTATTAGCGAGTACCTGTTGAGATTGGATAAGTTCATTTGCCTATTCCTTAGCTAAGCATCATAACCTATGATAGATACTAGTGATAATAACAGCAAAAATGATCATAGTATGTCTAGTATCAGTCTTCTTCATATAAGTACAAACCAAAATTAGACCCCAAATTACAACGGGGGTCTATTATATCACAAACAACAAATAACGTAAGGGAAATAGTCTTCTAGTAGCAAAAGTTCACAAGTAGTCACAATCAAGCAAAATAAGCAATGACAGGCATTCACTCCAGGGGTTCATCATTAGGCACACCGTCCTCGGGTTCCTGTACCTGTTCTTCTTCACCTGAGATTATAAAAGAGGGTGAGTCCTTATGAACTCAGCGAGGGGGAACGAGAAATAAGTTTTGAAACTCATTTTCCAGTTAAACTTATGAAATTCCCTTTCTCGCACATGAATGTAACAGAAATACAAGTACAGAAATACAAGTACATAATAGGAATACCGATCTTTCCTCCCCGAGGTTCTCTAGGAACCAAGTGGGAGTACTTATACACATAATAAAAAGGATACGGTGAGCTTTTGCTCTCAGATCAATTCAAGTAATAGGAGTTGCGGCCGACTTTAATTCATCCCCAAAACACGCCAGGTGGGTGTACTCCGGATGTACCCCGAAATCCTACGACCCAACTCTCCAAGGATGAATACCAAGCGAGAGAAGGAATTGGATCATGGTAGCCACGGTAACACCGGCAAGCCCAATGCCGCCCGGCGGACGTGAAACGCTACCATGCCACACGAAAGGTTGCAACCTTGTATGCAATGCACATTTATAACATTTAACATATCATATTAGGAGGACAACAAAGTAGGTTGCCTCCGAACAGTTATAAGATCGCACGTTGTCAAGTAGTCAAACAAGGCACGATAAGACAAGTAATTTCACTTGAAAGGCATATAGAGTCATATGATCATCAAACGGGCAGCCATGTAACACATGTAAAACAGGCTATATAACTCATTAAGAGGTCCACGCAATCAAGCGATAAGATTATTCAACGTGCAATGATATCAACATGGGTTCGGATGCAGTTGAGCAGGCGCAGTTGAGCAGGCTTGCTACCCCTGTCGTAGAGCTCTTGAAGAGCTTTCCAACGGTATGTTGTCCGTCGCGTAACTCCTTACGGATTAAAAGTTATGGGCACCAAAGTGACGAAGAACTAGTCTCAAGCCCCACGCCCTCGGTTTACGGGCCCAGCCTCTACGTGAAGCGAAGTTGTCTTGCCCAAGGTACCGTGGGATTCGGTAATAGAAATGTGGTGGATAAAGTATCTTAGCAACCCTAACCAGGGAAAAAAAATTGAAAATGGGTGGTGCAACACGAGGACTTCCCAGGGGGTCACCCATCCTAGTACTACTCTCGCCCAACCACGCTGAACATCGGAGTTCTAAAGGGATCCGGTGCATTAGTGCTTGTATGATCGCACCCGTCATGTTGTGGACACAAATCCTTTATGTGTTGATGGTTCACACTCCCAGCCTAGGGAGATGGCCCATTCAAAAGGCCCAATGGGCTTAACGACAACCCATCCGCTTCAACAACGCAGCATCCTTGCAAGACAAGATATCGACTCATTGTAGGGCCCTGTAATATCACGTGAGTTAGGTTGTCGTCTGTTTAACAACTCACGACGTACGATCCAAGATGAAAAAACATAGCACAAGTAGAAAAATGACCCGAAACTGATGAAAATGTTCAATTTTGGGCTCCGAAGATAGGCACAGCTGAGCAGGCTTCCTGCCCTCCTTGTAGACCTCTCGGAGAGCTTTCCAACGGTATGCTATGCGTCGCGTAACTCCTTACGGATTAAAAGTTATGGGCGCCGGAGCGACGGAGACTTGGTCACAGGCCCCACACCCTCGGTTTGCGGGCCCAGCCTCTACATGAAGTGAAGTTTTCTTGCCCAAGGTGCCGTGGGATTCGGTATTAGAAATGTGGTGGATAAAGTATCTTGGCAACCCTAACCGGGGCAAAAAAAATTGAAAAGGGGGGCGTGCAACATGAGGACTTCCCTGGAGGTCACCCATCCTAGTACTACTCTCGTCCAAGCACGCTTAACTTCGGAGTTCTGATGGGATCTAGTGCATTAATGCTGGAATGATCGCACCCGTGATGTTGAGGGCACAAATCTCTTATGTGTTAACAGTTCAAAGTCCCAGCCCAAAGAGATGGACCATTCAAAAGGCCCAATGGGCTTAACAACAACCCATATGCTTTAACAACGCAGCATCCTCGCAAGACGTTATATTGATGCATTGTAGGGCATTGTAATATCCCACGAGTTAGGTTGTTCTCCTTTTAATAGCTCACGACGTACGATCCAGGATGAAAAAACAGAGCAAAAGCAGAAAAAAGGCCCGAAACTAATGAAAATATTCGATTTTGGGCTCCGAAAATAGGTACAGCTGAGCAGTGTTGCTGCCCCCGTCGTAGAGATCTCGGACAGCTTTCCAATGGTATGCTGTGCGTCGCGTAACTCCTTACGGATTAATAGTTTTGGGCACCGGAGTGACCGAGACCTAGTGAAAAGCCCATGCCCTCGGTTTGCAAGCCCAGCCTCTACGTGAAAGGAAGTTGTCCTACCCTTTGTGCCGTGGGATTTAATAATAGAAATGTGGTGGATAAAGTATCTTGGCAACCCTAACCAGGGCAAAAAATATTGAAAAGGCGGGGTGCAACACGAGGACTTCCTAGAGGATCACCCATCCTTGTACTACACTCGACCAAGTGCGCTTAACTTCAAAGTTCTGATGGGATCCGATGCATTAGTGCTGGTATGATCGCACCCGTCATGTTGTGGGCAAAAATCCTTTATGTGTTGAATATTCATAGTCCCATCCGAGATAGATGGCCCATTAAAAAGGCCCAATGGGCTTAACAACAACCCATCCACTTTAACAACGCAGCATCCTCGCAAGGTGTGATATCGATGCAATGTAGTGCCCTGTAATATCTCGCGAGTTAGGTTATCATCCTTTTAACATCTCATGACGTACGACCCGGGACAAAAAAAATAGAGCAAAAGTAGAAAAATGGTCCGAAACTAATGAAAACGTCCAATTTTGGGCTCCAAAAATTGGCACTGCTGAGCAGTGTTGCTTCCCCCGTCGTAGAGCTCTAGGAGAGCTCTTCAACGGTATGCTGTGCATCACGTAACTCCTTACAGATTAAAAGTTATGGGCACTGGAGCAACGGAGACCTGGTCACAAGCCTTACGCCCTCGGTTTGTGGGCCTAGCCTCTACGAGAAGCGAAGTTGTCTAGCCCCAGGTGCCGTGGGATTCGATAATAGAAATGTGGTTGATAAAGTATCTTGGCAACCTTAACCGGGGCAAAAAAAATTGAAAAGGGAGGGGGGGTGCAACACAAGGACTTCCCAAGGGGTCACCCATGTGACGCCCGAGATTTAGCCATGCATTCAATTACTGTTGCATCCTTTATTTGCGCACCTCTTTCTATGCCTTATTAATTGTCTTCTTAAATTACTATTCACTTCGTTTTTAAACTGCATTCTATTAGTTAATTAACATTTTTATTAAATCATATTAATTGTTAAAGTAGTGGAAAAAATGTGCAATTGAGCTAGAAGCGATAGGAGAGCTCGTTTAAAAAATGATTTTAGTAGTTCAATGAATAGTGTTACGTAACTAACTTAGAGTTTTAATTAACTAGCACACATGCTTCACTTTAGATTCGTTTTAAGCTTACTACGCGCATTATAATTGACCACTTAAGCACCCAAACTTGACCCCACCCAACCATACACCTTATATATCAATATAAGCTCATAACTTAGCAAAAACAAAAAAAAAAGTGCAGGAATTACTGTTCAAAATCCGAACAGCCCTTAGCAGCCAAGAAGGAGATCTTTTGCTCATCAAATCTCCAATCCAATCCTCTCCAAGCCTTGGACAAGTAGTTTAGGGTGTGTGCAAGCCTTCTAGGTGCTCCTACGCGCTTTAGGTGAGGGTTTTCATGCTTATTTGTGCATTCTACAAATGTTGCTATTTTCTTGATTTATTGGAAATGTTGTCTAATGCTATTGCAATGCTCAAATAAGCTTATATATGTTGTATACATGTAGTAGAGACCACATTTATGCTATTGTTTCATGTATTAAACGGTAGAAATCGATAGTTGATTCGTAGGGGTGAATAGTGACGGGATTTCTAGGGTTTGGTGTAATCGCGCGTTTTAACTTGATTCAATACTTCTAATAGATGCCTTAGGTGTTAGTGAAGGTAGTCTAATATCCCCGTGCACTTACATTGCTCTAGAATCGCATAAAACGTAAAATAGTCGACTTTAATAAAGGGCTTTCGGGGTTCATGCGAATCCGGGTGGATTCGGGCTTCACTTCTAGTATTCTTAGGCTACCTAGGTGCTATAGAAGCTTTGATAACCCTCGTTTGAAGCCCGGATAAGGTATGTGTAGTTTAAAGCCATAAGAGGGAATTTGGGGCTTTCGGGGTAATCGCGGGCATTTGAATGAGTTAGAGGGTTGAGAGGGTACCTTGAGGGTTAGTTAGAAGATTGGGAGAGTTTCCTTTGAAAATGAAATCATTAACCTCGGTTTGGAAGAGAAATAGTTCGAAAAACAAAGGGGTTTATGTGCAATTTCGGTTGACTCACACTTCTAAAACAATGGCATGACTCCTTAAGTGTTTATATGTGGTTTCAAGTTGATTTGGAGCTTTTGGTATGATTCTATGCTTATTTTGTATATGTTCCTTTGTAAACTGCTTATTAGCTTATATAATTGCTTCTATTCTAATTGCATCGAGGTCAACCTACTTTGTTGATCCTCCTATGTGTTAATGCTCATATTATTGCTATTAACTTGCCATTGTTAAGTGCATTGCATAGTGGTTGCGCAACCATAGTGTCGGGGCGGATGTGTTGAATATCGGCTGGGCGGCAGAGGGCTTGCCGGTGGATATTCAAACTCCGTGCCCTATTCCCTCATTCGCCTGGTCCGGAGATTGCCAGGGGATGTTGGGTCGTAGGATTCGGGGTACATCCGGAGTACACCCACTGGAGTGATTGGGGTTATGCCGGCTTATCGTGATCGTGCTCGTGGTTCGTGGATCGTGATTGAAGACCAGTGAAGATTGGTGTATAGGGGATTGTTGAAATGTATCCTTTTAATTGTGTGGTTATTTAAGTTATCATTGATTCTTAAATTGTTAAAGTGTTATTGTTGTGTAATTGTATTATCTGTTGCATTGCACGCCCCGGGACTATATCCCTCACTGGGCAACAGTGGTTGCTCATACCTCGCTAACATGTTTCAGGTGGCGCAGTTGGAGGAGTTGCCCTAGTTGCTGTGTGTTATTCTGAAGTGGCTGTGCCTTCTTGTTTCTATTTGGTATTTGTGTATCTATTTTGTGGCCTAAGGGCTTTGTTTATATTGGTTGTTGTAAGAAGTTGAAGGATAGTTGGTTGTAGAGTAGATTTGGGAACCTATATCTTGTAATAACTTATATTTCTGCTATTAGCTTCTTCGCATGCTTGGGAGTGAATGACTTAAAGTAGAAATGTTTGATCTTTCAATTATGTTTAATTGATTTCCTAGAATGTCATGATTATAAAACTATGTTGATAATAAGTTCTCGCATGCTTGGGTGTTTTGGAACTATTGTGTACTATAAGGCTCGGATGGCCTTAGAACTTTGATGTTTAATTAAGAAAAGCTTGTATTGTATTGTTGGGACTTTGTTTGAGTGTTTACAGGTTTTCAGAATGCCCATAGTACAGGGGAAACTCTGTCCGTTTTTCCCTAAAATTTTGTGACCGGGTTTGGTATTGGGTTGAGAATAGCTTGGCTATTAGAGCCTCCGGTCTCGTGAGGGATCGGGGCGTTACAGGTGGTATCAGAGCTTAGTTAGCTCTAAGCCGGGATAGGGTCCTCGGCCTGTCGGGTAGTAACCCTTGAGTGTGTGCTTGTTAAGTGTGTGTCTTGAAAGTGTATGCCTGCATGTGTGATTGTGTGTCTTATATCTAATGATTGCACCTATATGATATAATTATGTGTTACGTGCTAAGTGTGTGCTAAGTGAAGTAAAGTGGCTAGTTATGCATCAAATTGACCTCGTGAATTGATAATTGCTTGAATTGTTGCTTGTAATGTGTGTATTTGAATGTCTTGGATTGAGTTGTGTTATGATTGACTTGATTGTTGTCCTTGAATGATTTTGATGATTACCCTATGTCATAAACTCTTATATAAACATGTTTGCATAATAGTTTAAAACATATATGTGTAAATGTGATATCTTGGCATTCATACATGTCCCGTTGAAATGGTAAGAAAGATTTCTTCCTCCCCCTGAAGAGAAGTGATTAGCAACAAGCCCTCCAAGTTGTGTGGATTAGCGGGAATGAGAATGTTGTAAGCGGAACTCAGTTATTGGGATTTCTTCCAAGGCATTCTTCTACGCTCAGTAGTCAGAAATGAATGGCTTCCTTTGGGATTTCTATATGACCGTTCTCTCGGTTTTCTTATTGAGTATCCTTCTAGTATTTTCTTGCTGGTATTACTCGGAAGACTTAGTTTGGGATTCTAATCAGCCTTATTATATGGAATTATCTTCTGTATTTGTACTCTAAATTCTTATTGGTATTTTCTCGCCACTGTTAGTTGGGATTCTATTCTTCTATGGTATTCGTGCCAGCGGGATTCTTATTTGGATTTCGAAGTAGCATCTCTATTGGAGCCTTTATTTGGCCTTATTACATGAGGTTCGCAGGCAATACTACTGGGATTTCTTAATGGGTTCTTACGAGAATTCGTATACGGTATTCTTGCTCAGCAACTGATGAAGAGTAATTGAAGTTGGTTTTCAGTTGATGCGGAGTTCTTTTGGAAGAAGAATTGCGTGGACGCAATTTGTTTAAGGGGGAGAGGATGTGACGCCCGAGATTTAGCCATGCATTCAATTACTGTTGTATCCTTTATTTGCGCACCTCTTTCTATGCCTTATTAATTGTCTTCTTAAATTACTATTCACTTCGTTTTTAAACTGCATTCTATTAGTTAATTAACATTTTTATTAAATCATATTAATTGTTAAAGTAGTGGAAAAAATGTGCAATTGAGCTAGAAGCGATAGGAGAGCTCGTTTAAAAAATGATTTTAGTAGTTCAATGAATAGTGTTACGTAACTAACTTAGAGTTTTAATTAACTAGCACACATGCTTCACTTTAGATTCGTTTTAAGCTTACTACGCGCATTATAATTGACCACTTAAGCACCCAAACTTGACCCCACCCAACCATACACCTTATATATCAATATAAGCTCATAACTTAGCAAAAACAAAAAAAAAAAGTGCAGGAATTACTGTTCAAAATCCGAACAGCCCTTAGCAGCCAAGAAGGAGATCTTTTGCTCATCAAATCTCCAATCCAATCCTCTCCAAGCCTTGGACAAGTAGTTTAGGGTGTGTGCAAGCCTTCTAGGTGCTCCTACGCGCTTTAGGTGAGGGTTTTCATGCTTATTTGTGCATTCTACAAATGTTGCTATTTTCTTGATTTATTGGAAATGTTGTCTAATGCTATTGCAATGCTCAAATAAGCTTATATATGTTGTATACATGTAGTAGAGACCACATTTATGCTATTGTTTCATGTATTAAACGGTAGAAATCGATAGTTGATTCGTAGGGGTGAATAGTGACGGGATTTCTAGGGTTTGGTGTAATCGCGCGTTTTAACTTGATTCAATACTTCTAATAGATGCCTTAGGTGTTAGTGAAGGTAGTCTAATATCCCCGTGCACTTACATTGCTCTAGAATCGCATAAAACGTAAAATAGTCGACTTTAATAAAGGGCTTTCGGGGTTCATGCGAATCCGGGTGGATTCGGGCTTCACTTCTAGTATTCTTAGGCTACCTAGGTGCTATAGAAGCTTTGATAACCCTCGTTTGAAGCCCGGATAAGGTATGTGTAGTTTAAAGCCATAAGAGGGAATTTGGGGCTTTCGGGGTAATCGCGGGCATTTGAATGAGTTAGAGGGTTGAGAGGGTACCTTGAGGGTTAGTTAGAAGATTGGGAGAGTTTCCTTTGAAAATGAAATCATTAACCTCGGTTTGGAAGAGAAATAGTTCGAAAAACAAAGGGGTTTATGTGCAATTTCGGTTGACTCACACTTCTAAAACAATGGCATGACTCCTTAAGTGTTTATATGTGGTTTCAAGTTGATTTGGAGCTTTTGGTATGATTCTATGCTTATTTTGTATATGTTCCTTTGTAAACTGCTTATTAGCTTATATAATTGCTTCTATTCTAATTGCATCGAGGTCAACCTACTTTGTTGATCCTCCTATGTGTTAATGCTCATATTATTGCTATTAACTTGCCATTGTTAAGTGCATTGCATAGTGGTTGCGCAACCATAGTGTCGGGGCGGATGTGTTGAATATCGGCTGGGCGGCAGAGGGCTTGCCGGTGGATATTCAAACTCCGTGCCCTATTCCCTCATTCGCCTGGTCCGGAGATTGCCAGGGGATGTTGGGTCGTAGGATTCGGGGTACATCCGGAGTACACCCACTGGAGTGATTGGGGTTATGCCGGCTTATCGTGATCGTGCTCGTGGTTCGTGGATCGTGATTGAAGACCAGTGAAGATTGGTGTATAGGGGATTGTTGAAATGTATCCTTTTAATTGTGTGGTTATTTAAGTTATCATTGATTCTTAAATTGTTAAAGTGTTATTGTTGTGTAATTGTATTATCTGTTGCATTGCACGCCCCGGGACTATATCCCTCACTGGGCAACAGTGGTTGCTCATACCTCGCTAACATGTTTCAGGTGGCGCAGTTGGAGGAGTTGCCCTAGTTGCTGTGTGTTATTCTGAAGTGGCTGTGCCTTCTTGTTTCTATTTGGTATTTGTGTATCTATTTTGTGGCCTAAGGGCTTTGTTTATATTGGTTGTTGTAAGAAGTTGAAGGATAGTTGGTTGTAGAGTAGATTTGGGAACCTATATCTTGTAATAACTTATATTTCTGCTATTAGCTTCTTCGCATGCTTGGGAGTGAATGACTTAAAGTAGAAATGTTTGATCTTTCAATTATGTTTAATTGATTTCCTAGAATGTCATGATTATAAAACTATGTTGATAATAAGTTCTCGCATGCTTGGGTGTTTTGGAACTATTGTGTACTATAAGGCTCGGATGGCCTTAGAACTTTGATGTTTAATTAAGAAAAGCTTGTATTGTATTGTTGGGACTTTGTTTGAGTGTTTACAGGTTTTCAGAATGCCCATAGTACAGGGGAAACTCTGTCCGTTTTTCCCTAAAATTTTGTGACCGGGTTTGGTATTGGGTTGAGAATAGCTTGGCTATTAGAGCCTCCGGTCTCGTGAGGGATCGGGGCGTTACAACCCATCCTAGTACTACTCTCGCCCAAGCATGCTTAACTTCGGAGTTCTGATGGGATCCGGTGCATTAATGCTGGTATGATCGCACCCATCATGTTGTGGGCGTAAATCCTTTATGTGTTGACGGTTCACAGTTCCTGCCCAAAGAGATGGCCCATTCAAAAGGCCCAATGGGCCTAACGACAACCCATCCGCTTCAACAATGTTGCATACTCGCAAGACGTGATATCGATGAATTGTAGGGCCCTCTAATGTCCCGCAAGTTTGGTTGTCGTCCTTTTAACAGCTCACGACGTACAATCCGGGACGGAAAAATAGAGCAAATGTATAAAAGTGGCCCGAAATTGATGAAAACGTTCAATTTTGGGCTCCAAAAATAGGCACAAGCGAGCAGGCTTGTTGCCCCATCATAGAGCTCTCGGAGAGCATTCCAACGGTAAGCTGTGCACCGCATAACTCCTTACGGATCAAAAGTTATGGGCACCGGAGCGACGGAGACCTGGTCACAAGCCCTATGC
The DNA here is from genome assembly GCA_037974665.1 of Ehretia macrophylla. NCBI lineage: Eukaryota > Viridiplantae > Streptophyta > Magnoliopsida > Boraginales > Ehretiaceae > Ehretia > Ehretia macrophylla. Next base: position 14,566,292 of record CM075764.1, on the reverse strand, counting down.
CCTCGGTTTGCGAGCCCAGCCTCTACGTGAAGCGAAGTTATCTTGCCCAAGGTGCCGTGGGATTCGGTAATAGAAATGTGGTGGATAAAGTATCTTGGCAACCCTAACCGGGGCAAAAAAAATTGAAAAGAGGGGATGCAATACAAGGACTTCCCAGAGGGTCACCCATCCTAGTACTACTCTCGCCCAAGCATGCTTAACTTCTGAGTTCTGATGGGATCCAGTGCATTAGTGCTGGTATGATCACACCCGTCATGTTGTGGGCACAAATCCTTTATGTGTTGACGGTTCACAGTCCCAGCCCAGAGAGATGGCCCCTTCAAAAGGCCCAATGGGCTTAATGACAACCCATCCGCTTCAACAATGCAGCATCCTCGCTAGACATGATATCGACGCATTGTAGGGCCCTGTAATATCCCACGAGTTTGGTTGTTGTCCTTTTAACAACTCACGACATACGATCCTAGACGAAAAAATAGAGCAAAAGTAAAGAAATATCCCGAAATTGATGAAAATGTTCGATGTTGGGCACCGAAAACAAGCGCAGCCGAGCAGGGTTGCTGCTCCCATCGTAGAGCTCTCGGAGAGCTTTCCAACAGTATATTGTGTGTTGCGTAACTCCTTACAAATTAAAAGTTATGGGTACCGGAGCGATGGAGACCTGGTCACAAGCGCTATGCCCTTGGTTTGCGGACCCAACCTCTACGTGAAGAGAAGTTATCATGCCCAAAGTGCCGTGGGATTCGGTAATAGAAATGTCGTGGATAAAGTATCTTGGCAACCATAACCAGGGCAAAAAAAATTGAAAAGAAGGGCTGTAACACGAGGACTTCCCAGGGGGTCACCCATCCTAGTACTACTCTCGCCCAAGCACTCTTAACTTCGGAGTTCTGATCGGATCCGGTGCATTAGTGCTGGCATGCTCACACCCGTCATGTTGTGGGCACAAATCCTTTATGTGTTGACGGTTCACAGTCCCAGCCCAGAGAGATGGCCCATTCAAAAGGCCTAAAGGGCTTAATGACAAACCATCTGCTTCAACAACGCAGCATCCTCACATGACGTGACATCGACGCATTGTAGGGCACTGTAATATCCCGCAAGTTAGGCTGTAATCCATTTAACTGCTCATGACGTACGATTCGGGACGAAAAGACAGGGCAAAAGTAGAAAATTATCCCGAAACTGATGAAAATGTTCTATTTTGGGCTCCAAAAACAGGTGCAACTAAGCAGTGTTGCTGCCCTCGTCGTAGAGCTCTCGAAGAGCTTTCCAACGGTATGCTGTACGCCGCGTAACTGCTTACAGATCAAAAGTTATGGGCATCGGAGCAACGGAGACCTGGTCACAAGCCCTACACCCTCGGTTTGTAGGCCCAGCCTATACGTGAAACGAAGTTCTCTTGCCCAAGGTATCATGGGATTCGAAAATAGAAATATCGTGGATAAAGTATCTTGGCAACCCTAACAGGGGTAAAAAAATTGAAATGGGGGGGTACAACACGAGGACTTCCCAAGGGGTCACCCATCCTAGTACTACTCTCGCCCAACCACGCTTAACTTCGGAGTTCTGATGGGATCCGGTGCATTAGTGCTGGTATAATCGCACCCGTCATATTGTGGGCACAAATCCTTTATGTGTTGACAGTTCATAGTCCCCGCCCCGAGAGATGGCCCAAACAACAACCCATCCGCTTCAACAACCCAGCATCCTCACAAGACGTGATATCGACGCATTGTAGGGCCTTGTAATATCCCTTGAGTTAGGTTGTCGTCCTTTTAACAGCTCACGACGTACGATCTGGGATGAAAAAATAGTGCAAAAGCGGAAAAATAGCTCGAAACTGATGAAAATGTTCGGTTTTGGGCTCCAAAAACAGGCACAGCTGAGTAGGGTTGCTTCCCCCGCCATAGAGCTCTCGGAGAGCTTTCCAACGGTATGCTATGCGTCGCGTAACTCCTTACGAATTAAAAGTTATGGGCACCAGAGCGACGGAGACCTGGTCACAAGCCCTACGCCCTTGGTTTGTGGGCCCAGCCTCTACGTGAAGTGAAGTTATCATGGAAAAGGTGCCGTGGGATACGGTAATAGAAATGTGGTGGATAAAGTATCTTGGCAACCCTAGCCGGGGCAAAAAAAATTAAAAAGGGGGGGTGCAACACGAGGACTTCCCAGGGGGTCACCAATCCGAGTACTACTATCGCCCAAGCACGCCTAACTTCGGAGTTCTGATGGGATCCGGTGCATTAGTGCTGGTATGATGGCACCCGTCATGTTGTGGACACAAATCCTTTATGTGTTGACAGTTCACAGTCCCAGCCCAGAGAGATTGCCCATTCAAAAGGCCCAATGGGCTTAACGACAACCCATCTGCTTTAACAACACAGCATCCTCGCAAGACGTGATATCGATGCATTGTAGGGCCCTGTTATATCCTGCGAGTTAGGTTGTCGTCCTTTTAACAGCTCACGACATATGATCCGGGACGAAAAAATAGAGCAAAAGTAGAAAAATAGCTCGAAACTATTGAAAATGTTCAATTTTGGTCTCCAAAAACAGGCGCAACTGTGCAGTGTTGTTTCCCTCATCGCAGAGCTCTCAGAGAGCTTTCCAACGGTATGTTGTGCATCGCGCAACTCCTTACGGATTAAAAGTTATGGGCACCGGAGCGACAGAGACCTTGTCACAAGCCCTACGCCCTCGGTTTGCTGGCCCAGCCTCTACATGAAGCGAAGTTGTCTTCCCAAGGTGCCGTGGGATTTGGTAACAGAAATGTGGTGGATAAAGTATCTTGACAACCCTAACCGGGGCAAAAAAAATTGAAAAGAAGGGGTGCAACACGAGGACTTCCCAAGGGGTCACCCATCCTAGTACTACTCTCACCCAAGCACGCTTAACTTCGGAGTTCTGATGGGATCCGATACGTTAGTGCTGGTATGATTGCACACTTCATGTTCAGGACACAAATCCTTTATGTGTTGATGGTTCACAATCCCAGCCCAAAGAGACGGTCAATTCAAAAAGCCCAATGGGCTTAACGACAACCCATCCAGTTCAACAACGCAGCATTCTTATAAGACGTGATATCGATGCATTATAGGGCCCTGTTATATCCCGCGAGTAAGGTTGTTGTCCTTTTAACAGCTCACGACATACATTCCGGGATGAAAAAATAGAGTAAAAGTAGAAAAATAGCCCGAAACTGATGAAAATGTTCAATTTTGGGCTCCAAAAACATGCGCAGCTGAGCAGTGTTACTGCCCCTGTCGTAGAGCTCTCAAACACCATTCCAACGGTATGCTGTGCATCGCGTAACTCCTTACGGATTAAAAGTTATGGGCACCGGAGTGACGTAGACCTAATCACAAGCCCTACGCCTCGGTCTGCGAGCCCAGCCTCTACGTGATGCGAAGTTGTCTTCCCAAGGTGCCGTGTGATTCAGTTATAGAAATGTGGTAGATAAAGTATCTTGGAAACCCTAACCGGGGCAAAAAAAATTAAAAAGGGGGGGTGAAACACGAGAACTTCCCAAGGGGTCACCCATCCTAGTACTACTCTCACCCAAGCACGCTTAACTTCGGAGTTCTGATGGGATCCGGTGCATTAGTGCTGGTACGATCGCACCCATCATGTTGTGGGCACAAATCCTTTATGTGTTGACGGTTCACAGTCCCAGCCCAGAGAGATGGCCCATTCAAATGGCCCAATGGGCTTAACGACAACCCATTCGCTTCAACAATGCAACATCCTGGCAAGACGTGATATCAATGCATTGTAGGGCCCTCTAATGTCCCGCGAGTTAGGTTATCGTCCTTTTAACAGCTCACGATGTACGATCCGGGATGGAAAAATAGAGCAAAAGAAGAAAAGTAGCCCGAAACTGATGAAAACATTCAATTTTGGGCTCCAGAATCTGGTACAACCGAGCGAGCTTGATGACTGGTCGTAGAGCTCTCGGAGAGCTTTTCAACGGTATGCTGTGCGTCGTGTAACTCCTTACATATTAAAAGTTAACGACACTGGAGCAACGGAGACCTGGTCACAAGCTTCATGCCCTCGGTTTGCGGGCCCAGCCTCTATGTGAAGCAAAGTTGTCTTGCCCAAGGTGCCGTGTGATTCGGTAATAGAAATGTGGTGGATAAAGTATCTTGGCAACCCTAACCGGGGCAAAAAATATTAAAAAGAGAGGGTGCAACACGAAGACTTCCCAAGGGGTCACCCATCCTAGTACTACTCTCGCCCAAGCATGCTTAACTTCGGAGTTGTGATGGGATACGGTGCATTAGTGCTGGTATGATCGCACCTATCATGTTGTGGGCACAAATCCTTTATGTGTTCACAGTTCACAATCCCAACCCAGAGAGATGGACCATTCAAAAGGCCCAATGGGCTTAATGACAACCCATCCGCTTCAACAACGCAGCATCCTCGCTAGACGTGATATCGACGCATTGTAGGGCCCTGTAATATCCTATCAGTTAGGTTTTTGTCCTTTTAACAGCTTACGACATACGATCCGGGACGAAAAAACAGAGCAAAAGTAGAAAAATGGCCCAAAATTGATGAAAACGTTCGATTTTGGGCTCCGAAATAGGCGCAACCGAGTGGAGTTGCTACCCCCATCGTAGATCTCTCGGAGAGCTTTCCAACGGTATGCTGTGTGTCACGTAACTACTTACGGATTAAAAGTTATGGGCACCGGAGCGATGGAGACCTGGTCACAAGCCCTACGCCCTCGGTTTGCGGGCCCAGCCTTTACGTGAAGCGAAGTTATCTTGCCCAAGGTGCCATGGGACTCGGCAATAGAAATGTAATGGATAAAGTATCTTGGCAACCCTAACCGGGGCAAAAAAATTTGAAAATGGGGGGGTGCCACACGAGGACTTCCCAAGGGGTTACCCATCCTAGTACTACTCTTGCCCAAGCACGCTTATCTTCAGAGTTTTGTTGGGATCCGATGCATTAGTGTTGGTATGATCGCACCGGTCATGTTTTGGGCACAAATCCTTTATGTGTTGACGGTTCACAGTTCCAGCCCAAAGAGATAGCCCATTCGAAAGGCCCAATGGGCTTAACGGCAACCTATCTGCTTTAAGAACGTAGTATAGTCGCAAGATATGGTATTGACGCATTGTAGGGACCTGTAATATCCCGCAAGTTAGGTAGTCATCCTTTTAACAGCTCACGACGTACGATCCGGGATGAAAAAATAGTGCAAAAGTAGAAAAATGGCCTGAAACTGATGAATACGTTCGATTTTGGGCTCAAAAACCTGCGCAGCTGAGCAGGGTTGCTACCCCCATCGCAAAGCTCTCGCAGAGCTTTCCAACGGTATGCTGTGAGTCGCGTAACTCCTTACGGATTAAAAGTTATGGGCATCGGAGCGACTGAGACCTGGTCACAAGCCCTACGCCCTCGGTTTGCGGGCCCAACCTCTACGTGAAAGGAAGTTGTCTTGCGCAAGGTGCCGTGCGATTCGGTAATAGAAATGTGGTGGATAAAGTATCTTGGCACCCCTAACCGAGGCAAAAAAAAATTAAAATCGGGGGGTACAACAAGAGGACTTCCCAGGGGGTTACCCATCCTAGTACTACTCTCACCCAAGCACACTTAACTTCGGAGTTCTGATAGGATCCGGTTAATTAGTGCCGGTATGAACGCTCCCTTCATGTTGTGGGCACAAATCCTTTATGTGTTGACAGTTCACAGTCACTGCCCAGAGAGATTGCCCATTCAAAAGGCCCAATGAGCTTAACGACAACCCATCTGCTTCAGCAATGGAGCATTCTCGCAAGACGTGATATCGACACATTGTAGGGCCCTGTAATGTCTCGCGAGTTAGGTTGTAACCCTTTTAACAGCTCATGACATACGATCTGGGACGGAAAAATAGAGCAAAAGAAAAAAAGTGGCCCAAAACTGATAAAAATGTTCGATTTTGTGCTCCAAAAACGGGCGCAGCAAAGAAGGCTTGTTGCCCTGTCGTAGAGCTCTTGGAGAGCTTTCCAAGGTATGTTGTGCGCCGCGTAACTCCTTACGGATCAAAAGTTATAGGCACCGGAGTGACGGAGACCTGGTCACAAGCTCTATGCCTTCGGTTTGCGGGCCCAGCCTCTACGTGAAGCGAAGTTGTCTTGGCCAAGGTGCCATGTGCTTCAGTAATAGAAATGTGGTGGATAAAGTATCTTGGCAACCCAAACCCGGGCAAAAAAAATTGAAAAGAGGGGGTGCAACACGAGGACTTCCCAGGGGGTCACCCATCCTAGTACTACTCTTGCCCAAGCATGCTTAACTTCGGAGTTCTGATGGGATCCGGTGCATTAGTGCTGGTATGATCGCACCAGTCATGTTGTGGACACAAATCCTTTATGTGTTGACGGTTCACAGTCCCAGCCCAGAGAGATGACCCATTCAAAAGGCCCAATGGGCTTAACGACAACCCATCCACTTCAACAACGCAGCATCCTCACAAGACGTGATATCAACTCATTGTAGGGCCCTGTAATATCCCGCTAGTTAGGTTGTCGTCCTTTTACCAGCTCACAACGTACGATCCAGGACGGAAAAACAGAGCAAAAGAAGAAAAGTGGCCCGAAACTAATGAAAATGTTCTATTTTCGGCTCCAAAAACAAGCACAGGCAAACAGGCTTACTATCCCCATCGTAGAGCTCTCGGAGTACTTTCCAACGGTATGCTGTGCGCCGCGTAACTCCTTACGGATTAAAAGTTATGGGAACCGGAGCGACGGAAACCTGGTCACAAGCTGCACGCCCTCTATTTGCGGGCCCAGCCTCTATGTGAAGCGAGTTTGTCTTGCCCATGGTGCCGTGGGATTCGATAAAAGAAATGTGGTGGATAAAGTATCCTGGCAACCCTAATCGGGCAAAAAATTTTGAAAAGAGGGGGTGCGACACGAGGACTTCCCAGGTGGTTACCCATCCTAATACTACTCTCGCCCAAGCACGTTAAACATTCCGAGTTCTGATGGGATCCTGTGCATTAGTGCCGGTATGATCGCACCCGTCATGTTGTGGACACAAATCCTTTATGTGTTGACGGTTCACAGTCCCAGCCCAGAGAGATGGCTCATTCAAAAGGCCCAATAGGCTTAACGACAACCCATCCGCTACAACAACGTAGCATCCTCGCAAGACGTGATATCGACGCATTGTAGGGTCCTGTAATATCTCACGAGTTATGTTGTTGTCCTTTTAACAACTCACGACGTACGATCCGGGACGAAAAAACAAAGCAAAAAATGAAAAGTGGCCCGAAACTGATGAAAAAGTTCAATTTTGGGCTCCGAAAATAGGCGTAGCAAAGCAGAGTTGCTGCCCTAGTCATAGAGCTCATAGAGAGCTTTCCAATGGTATGCTGTGCATCCCGTAACTCCTTACTAATTAAAAGTTATAGGCACCGTAGCGACGGAGATTTGGTGACAAGCGCTACGCCCTCAGTTTGCGGGCCCAGACTCTACGTGAAGTGAAATTGTCTTGCCCAAGGTACCGTGGGATTCGGTAATAGAAATGTGGTCGATAAAGTATCTTGGCAACCCCAACCAAGGCAACAAAAAGTAAAAATGAGGGGTTCAACATGAGGACTTCTCAGGGGGTCACCCATCCTTGTACTATTCTCGCCCAAGCACGCTTAACTTCGGAGTTCTGATGGGATCCGATGCATTAGTGCTAGTATGATCGCACCTATCATGTTATGGACACAAATCCTTTATGTGTTGACGGTTCACAGTCCCTGCCCAAAGAGATGGCCCATTCAAATGGCCCAATGGGCTTAACGACAACCCATCCACTTTAACAACGCAGCATCCTAGCAAGACGTGATATCGACGCATTGTAAGGCCCTGTAATATCCCGCGAGTTAGGTTGTCGTCCTTTTAACAGCTCACAACGTACGATCCGCGATGAAAAAACATAGCAAAAGAAGAAAAGGGGCTTAAAACTGATGAAAATGATCGATTTTGGGCTCTGAAAATAGGTGCAGCAAAGCAGGTTTGTTGTCCCCATCGTAGAGCTCTCGGAGAGCTTTCCAACGGTATGCTGTGCATCGCGTAACTCCTTATGAATTAAAAGTTATGGGAACCGGAGTGACGGAGATCTGGTCACAAGCCCTACGCCCTCGGTTTGTGGGCCCAACCTCTACGTGAAGCGAAGTTGTCTTGATCAAGGTGCTGTAGGATTTGGTAATACAAATGTGGTGGATAAAGTATCATGGCAACCCTAACCAGGGCAAAAAAATTTGAAAAGAGGGGGTGCAACACGAGGACTTCACCGGGGGTCACCCATCCTAGTACTACTCTCGCCCAATCACGCTTAGCTTTGGAGTTCTGATGGGATCCGGTGCATTAGTGCTGGTATGATTGCACCCGTCATGTTGTGGACACAAATCCTTTATGTGTTGACGGTTCATAGTCCAAACCCATAGAGATGGCCCATTCAAAAGGCCCAATGGGCTTAACGACAACCCATCCGCTTAAACAACGCCGCATCCTCGTAAGACGTGATATCGACGCGTTGTAGGGCCCTGTAATATCTAGCGAGTTAGGTTGTCATCCTTTTAACAGCTCACGACGTACGATCCGGGACGGAAAAATAAGGCAAAAGGAGAACAGTGGCCCGAAACTGATGAAAATGTTCAATTTTGGACTCCAAAAATAGGCACAGCCGAGCAAGCTTGCTACCTCCATCGTAAAGCTCTCGGAGAGCTTTCCAATGGTATGCTGTTCGCCGCGTAACTCTCTACGGATTAAAAGTTATGGGCACGGGAGCGACGAAGACCTGGTCACAAGCCCACCGCCCTCGGTTTGCGGGCCCAACCTCTACGTGAAACGAAGTTGTCTTGCCCATGGTTCTGTGGGATTTGGTAATAGAAATGTGGTGGATAAAGTATCTTGGCAGCCCTAATTGGGGCAAAAAAAAATGAAAAGGGGGGGTGCAACACGAGGACTTCCCAGGGGGTCACCCATCTTAGTACTACTCTCGCCCAAGCACGCATAACTTCGGAGTTCTGATGGGATCTGGTGCATTAGTGCTGGTATGATCGCACCCGTCATGTTGTGGGCACAAATCGATTATGTGTTGACGGTTGACAGTCCCAGCCCAAAGAGATGGCCCATTCAAAAGGCCCAATGGGCTTAACGACATCCCATCCACTTCAACAACGTAATATCCTCGCAGGACGTGATATCGACTCATTGTAGGGCCCTATAATATCACACGAGTTAGGTTGTCGTCCGTTTAATAGCACATGACGTACGATCTGGGATGAAAATATAGAGCAAAAGTAGAAAAATGGCTCGAAACTGATGAAAACATTCGATTTTGGGCTCCGAAAGCAGGTACAGCTAAATAGGCTTGCGGCCCCCATTGTAGAGCTCTCAGATAGCTTTCCAACGGTATGATCTGCATTACGTAACTCCTTACGGATTAAAAGTAATGGGCACTGGAGCGACGGAGACCTGCTCACAAGCCCCACACCCTCGGTTTGCATGTCCAACCACTATGTGAAGCAAAGTTTTCTTGCCCAAGGTGCCGTGGGATTCAGTAATAGAAATGTGGTAGATAAAGTATCTTGGCAACCATAACCGGGGCAAAAAAAAATTGAAAATGAGGGGTGCAACACGAGGACTTCCCAGGGGGTCACCCATCCTAGTACAACTCTCGCCCAAGCAAGCTTACCTTCGGAGTTCTGATGGGATCCGGTGCATTAGTGCTGGTATGATCGCACCCGTCATGTTGTGGGTGTAAATCCTTTATGTGTTGACGGTTCACCGTCCTAGCCCAGAGAGATGGCCCATTCGGCTTAACGACAACCCATCCGCTTCAACAACGTAGCATCCTCGCAAAATGTGATATAGATGCATTGTAGGGCCTAATAATATTGCGCGAGTTAGGTTGTCGTCCGTTTAACAGCTCACGACGTACGATCCGGGACGAAAAAATAGTGCAAAAGGAGAACAATGGCCCAAAATATATGAAAACGCTAGATTTTGGCCTCCGAAAACTAGTGTAGCTGAGCAGGCTTGCTTCCCCCGTCGTAAAGCTCTCAGAGAGCTTTCCAACGCTATGTTGTGCGTCGCGTAACTCCTTACGGACTAAAAGTTTTCAATGGTATGCTGTGCGGCACCAGAGTGACCCAACCTCTACGTGAAGCGAAGTTGTCTTGGCCAAGGTGCCGTGGGATCCAGTAATAGAAATGTGGTGCATAAAGTATCTTGGCCACCCTAACCGGGGCAAAAATAATTGAAAAGGGGGGGGTGCAACATGAGGACTTCCCAGGGGGTCACCCATCCTAGTACTTCTCTCGCCCAAGCACACTTAACTTCGGAGTTCTAATGGGATCCGATGCATTAGTGCTGGTACGATCGTACCCGTCATGTTGTGGGCACAAATCCTTTATGTGTTGACGGTTCACAATCCCAGCCTAGAGGGATGGCCTATTCAAAAGGCCCAATGGGCTTAACGACAACCCATCCACTTCAATAACGCAGCATCCTCGCAAGACGAGATATCGACGCATTGTAGTGCCCTATAACATTGCGTGAGTTTGGTTGTCGTTCGTTTAATAGCTCACGACGTACGATCCGGGACCAAAAAATAAAGCAAATGTAGAAAAATGGCCCGAAACTGATGAAAACGTTGGATTTTGTGCTCCAAAAATAGGCGCAGCTTAGCAGGCTTGCTGCCCCTGTCGTAGAGCTCTTCGAGAGCTTTCCAAATGTATGTTGTGTGTTGCGTAACTCTTGACAGATTAAAAGTTTTGGGCACAGGAGCGACGGAGAGCTGGTCACAAACCCCACGCCCTCTGTTTCCTGGCCCAGCTTCTACGTGAAGCAAAGTTGTCTTGCCCAAGGTACTGTGGTATTCGGTAATAGAAATGTGGTAGATAAAGTATTTTGGCAGCCTTAACCAGGGGAATAAAAATTGAAAATGGGGGGTGCAACACGAGGACTTCGCAGGGGGTCACCCATCTTAGTACTACTCTAGCTTAAGCACGCATAACTTCGGAGTTCTAATGGGATCCGGTGCATTAGTGTTGGTAAGATCGCACCCGTCATGTTGTGGGCACAAATCCTTTATGTGTTGACAGTTCACAGTCCCAGCCCAGAGAGATGGCCCATTCAAAAGGCCCAATGGGCTTAATGATAACCTATCCGCTTCAACGACGCAGCATCCTCGCAAGACGTAATATCGATGCATTGTAGGGCCCTATAATATAGCACGAGTTAGGCTGTCGTTCGTTTAACAGCTCACAACGTACGATCCAGGACGAAAAAATAGAGCAAATGTAGAAAAATGGCCTGAAACTGATAAAAACATTCAATTTTGTGTTCCAAAAATAGCGCAGCTGAGCAGGCTTGATACCTCGGTCAAAGAGCTCTCGGAAAGCTTTCCAACGGTATGCTGTACGTCGCATAACTCCTTACGGATTAAAAGTTATGGGCATTGGAGCGACGGAGACCTAGTCACAAGCCCCAAGCCCTCAGTTTGCAGGCCCAGCCTCTAAGTGAAGCGAAGTTGTCTTGCGAAAGGTGCCGTGGGATTCGATAATAGTAATGTGGTGGATAAAGTATCTTGGCAACCCTAACCGGGGCAAAAAAAATTGAAAGGAGGGGTGCAACACGAGGACTTCCAAGGGGGTCACCCATCCTAGTACTATTCTCGCCCAAGCACGCTTAACTTCGGAGTTCTGATGGGATCCGGTGCATTAGTGCTGGTATGATCGCACCCGTCATGTTGTGGGCACAAATCCATTATGTGTTGACCGTTCACAGTCCCAGCCCAGAGAGATGGCCCATTCAAAAGGCCCAATGGGCTTAACGACAACCCATCCGCTTCAACAACGCAATATCCTCGCAAGACGTGATATCGACGCATTGTAGAGCCCTATAATATCACGCGAGTTAGGTTGTCGTCCGTTTAACAGCACATGACGTACGATCCGGGATGAAAATATACAGCAAAAGTAGAAAAATGGCCCGAAACTGATGAAAACGTTCGATTTTGGGCTCCGAAAGCAAGTACAGCTAAGCAGGCTCACATCCCCCATTGTAGAGCTCTCGGAGAGCTTTCCAACGGTATGCTGTGCGTTACATAACTCCTTACGGATTAAAAGTAATGGGCACTGGAGCGACGGAGACCTGCTCACAAGCCCCACACCCTCGGTTTGCATGTCCAACCTCTATGTGAAGCAAAGTTTTCTTGCCCAAGGTACCGTGGGATTCAGTAATAGAAATGTAGTGGATAAAGTATCTTGGCAACCATAACCGGGGCAAAAAAAAATTGAAAATGAGGGGTACAACAAGAGGACTTCCCAGGGGGTCGCCCATCCTGTGACGTCCAAGATTTTAGCCGTGCATTCAATTACTGTTGCATCCCTTGTTTGCGCATTTCCTTCTGTGCAGTATTAACTGTCTTCTTAAATTACTATTCACTCTATTTTTAACTTCATGCTATTAGCGAATTTGCATTTTTATTAAATCATATTAATTGTTAGAGTAGTGGAAAAAATGTGCATTTGAGCTAGAGGCGATAGGAGAGCTCGTTTAGAAAATGATTTTTGTAGTTGTATGAATAGTGTTACGTAACATAATTTAGGGAATGAATTAGCTAGCATTCATTTTACTATCTAGGCTCGTTTTAAGCTAACTAAGCGCATTTAGTGAACCATTTAAGCAAGCAACTTAGCCCCATTTAATATATAACTCACACAACACACACATTAGCTCATAACTTAGCCAAAAAAAAAAAAAGAGAGCATGCTGAAAACACTGTAGCAAATCCGAGAATTGCATAGGAGAAGGAAAAGAAGAGATTTTGCTTCAACAACCTTGCATTTTGAGCTTCTAGATTGATCTTGGGAGGGTTTTGAGCAACCTAGGGACTTCTACAAGCTTCATCATCTTCAAAAATTGTGAGGGAGTCTCATTTTCTTGACTTTAAAGTTTATGTGCATATGTTTAAATTTCTTGATTTGTCCATTATAGCTATATATCTTGTTATGAATGCTTCCTATGAGTTATTTAATGTCTATAGAGCTAACTTTTGTGGTTTGATAACAAATTTAATGGTTGAATGTTGAATTTGATCAAAGAGATGATGAATAGTGCCTAGAACTAGGGTTTTGAGAAAATTTGCTAATTGGCTTGAATTGATGCCTCAATTAGGTGCTCTAGACCCTAGGGAAGTTAGTTGAAAAGCCACGTTAGGTTGAATCACTCGAATTTGAACTTAATTGCATAATTAGCTTACTTTAAAAAGGGGGTTTTATACGTTAAGCAATCCGGGCAAGTTTGGGCATTGATTTGGGTATTCTTGAGCTAAGGAAGCACCTTTGGTGCTTTCGTTTCGCGAAAATGGGGTTCGGTTAGTATGGCTATAGTTCAAACCCGTTCGGGGCCTTCCCGAACTTTTGCTTCAAAAATGAGTTTTAGTGACTTTAAAAGGTACCTTTGAGCTTAATTAGGAATATAGAAAGACTAGGGTATGATTGGGAATCTCGAACCATGCTTAGGAGAATGAAAGCTCGGTTAAAGAAAGGGGAAATGTAGTTTTTAGCCTTTTTTAGTTGCATTTGGAACTTGTTGTGTGTTAGTAATGCCTTGAATTGAATATTTAGGATGTATTTAAGTTATTTGAGTAGATTATTGGAATTAATTGTGTTGATTGCTTCTTTTGGCATCTATTAGCGAATATCATGCTTATATAAATTTTTATCGTGCATATATGTGAGGGCAGCCTACTTTGCCGTCCCTCTTACGTGTTATGTGTTATATTGATTGCTTGTGACTTGTTTTGGGTTGCGCAACCTTTATCGGACATGGTAGCGTCGAGAAACACGGGCGGCGTCGGGCTTGCCGTGCTCCCTTGACTACCATGGTGCCTATTCTCTTTCTCGCTGAGGTATACTCCACTACCCCAGAGGCGTGGTTCACTTGCTGGGCATGGACCTACCTCGGGAGAAAGGGTCGTAGGATCGGGATACATCTGGAGTATCCCAATTGTTGGTGTTTGGGGTTTGCCGGCATGTTCGTGATGCTCGTGGTTCGTGGCTCGTGATTGAAGACTTGGAAGTGGAACCGTATCCTTTTTTAAAGTGATTAATTGCGTGGTTTATTGTCTTGTTGGTTTATGTGGATTATATATGTTTTCTTGTGTTTGCATATCATATTGCACGTTGGCATATTGCATCACCTCCCTCGCTGGGCAACATTGTTGCTCATTCCTCATTTAATATGTTTCAGGTGAAGCTGAGGTGAATCCTCAGCTGATAGAAGAAGAGGAAGAAGTGCTAGTTAAGCAATTTCGGTGACTTCTTGTGTGATAAGGTTGTCTAAAATGAGAAGCTTGCGTGGAGTTGTTGTTGATTGCCTTTTTGTGACCTTGGGGTCTTGAGTATAAATGGTGAATGTAATAATTTGTAATCTTGTATGTTGGATATAAAGTGGAATGACATGTAATAATCCATAGTAAACTTATTCTTTTGCATGCTTGTGTGATTAACAAACTTGGAAGTAGAACTTGGCTATTGTTGTATCTAACTACCTATAGTTAAAATTAGAAATGCTTTGCTTGCTTGTGTGTTATATGTAATTGTTGTTCCAAGACTCAGATGGCCTTGTGATTGCGGGTGGCCCATAAAAATCTTGGAGGATTAGTTATAAGAGTTGCTGTTTGTGGATCTAGCATCATGGGTGTCTTTGTGCAGGTACCAGTTTAGTCCTATAAACAGGGGAGACTCCGTCCGTTTTCCCATAAAATTTTGTGCCTGGGGTTTGGAATTGGGTGAGAATAGCGTGATAACTAGGAGTCCCGATCTCGTGAGGGATCGGGGCGTTACCCATCCTAGTACTACTCTCGCCCAAGCAAGCTTACCTTCATAGTTTTGATGGGATCCGGTGCATTAGTACTGGTATGATCCACCCGTCATGTTGTAGGCACAAATCCTTTATGTGTTGACGGTTCACCGTCCTAGCCCAGAGAGATGGCCCATTCAAAAGGCCCATTCGGCTTAACGACAACCCATCCGCTTCAACAACGCAGCATCCTCACAAAATGTGATATAGATGCATTGTAGGGCCTAATAATATTGCGAGAATTAGGTTGTCGTCCGTTTAATAGCTCACGACGTACGATCTGGGATGAAAAAACAGTGTAAAAGGAGAAATATGGCCCGAAACAGATGAAAACGTTCGATTTTGGCCTCTGAAAACTAGTGTAGCTAAGCAGGCTTGCTTCGCCCGTCGTAGAACTCTCTGAGAGCTTTCCAACGGTATGCTGTGCGTCGCGTAACTCCTTACGGACTAAAAGTTATGGGCACTGGAGCGACGGAGACCTGGTCACAAGTCCCACGCCCTCGGTTTGCGGGCCCAGGCTCTACGTGAAGTGAAGTTGTCTTGCCCATGGTGCCGTGGGATTTGGTAATAGAAATGTGGTGGATAAAGTATCTTGGCAACCCTAACCGGGGCAAAAAAAATTGAAAAGGGAGGGTGCAACACGAGGACTTCACCGGGGGTCACCCATCCTAGTACTACTCTCACCCAAGCATGCATAACTTCGGAGTTCTGATGGGATCCGGTGCATTTGTGCTCGTATGATCGCACCCATCATGTTGTGGGCACAAATCCTTTATGTGTTGACGGTTCACCGTCCTAGCCCAGAGAGATGGCCCATTCGGCTTAACGACAACCCATCCGCTTCAACAACGTAGCATCCTCGCAAAATGTGATATAGATGCATTGTAGGGCCTAATAAAATTGTGTGAGTTAGGTTGTCGTCCGTTTAACAGCTCACGACGTACGAGCCAGGATGAAAAAACAGTGCAAAATGAGAAAAATGGCCAAAAAAAGATGAAAACGTTCGATTTTGGCCTCAAAAAACAAGTGTAGCTGAGCAGGCTTGCTTCGTCCGTCGTAGAGCTCTCGGAGAGCTTTCCAACGGTATGCTGTGCATCGCGTAACTCCTTACGGACTAAAAGTTATGGGCACTGGAGCGACGGAGACCTGGTCACAAGCCCCACGCCCTCGGTTTGCGGGCCCAGCCTCTACGTGAAGTGAAGTTGTCTTGCCCATGGTGCCGTGGGATTCGGTAATAGAAATGTGGTGGACAAAGTATCTTGGCAACCCTAACCGGGGCAAAAAAATTCAAAAGGTGGGGTGCAACACGAGCACTTCCCAGGTGCTCACCCATCCTAGTATTACTCTTGCCCAAGCACGCTTAACTTCGGAGTTCTGATGGGATCCATTGCATTAGTGTTGCTATGATCGCACCCGTCATGTTGAGGGCCCAAATCCTTTATGTGTTGACGGTTCACTATCCCAGCCCAGAAAGATGGCCTATTCAAAAGGCCCAAGGGGCTTAACGACAATCCATCCGCTTCAACAACATAGCATCCTCGTAAGACGTAATATCGATGCATTGTAGGGCCCTGTAATATCGCTCGAGTTTGGTTGTCGTCCATTTAATAGCTCACGACGTACGATCCGAGACGAAAAAACAGAGCAAATGTAGAAAAATGGCCCGAAACTGATGAAAACGTTGGATTTTGGGCTACAAAAATAGGTGCAGCTTAGCAGGCTTACTGCCCCTGTCGTAGAGCTCTTGGAGAGCTTTCCAAAGGTATGTTGTGCGTCGCGTAACTCCTGACGGATTAAAAGTTTTGGGCACCGGAGCGACGGAGAGCTGGTCACAAACCCCACGCCCTCTGTTTGCTGGCGCAGCTTCTACGTGAAGCGAAGTTGTCTTGCCCAAGCTGTCGTGGTATTCGGTAATAGAAATGTGGTGGACAAAGTATTTTGGCAACCCTAACCGAGGGAATAAAAATTGAAAAGGGGGGGTGCAACACGAGGACTTCCCAGGGGGTCACCCATCCTAGTACTACTCTAGCCTAAGCACGCATAACTTCGGAGTTCTAATGGGATCTGATGCATTAGTGTTGGTAAGATCGCACCCGTCATGTTGTGGGCACAAATCCTTTATGTGTTGACGGTTCACAGTCCCAGCCTAGAGAGATGGCCCATTCAAAAGGCCCAATGGGCTTAACGATAACCTATTCGCTTCGACGACGCAACATCCTCGTAATATGTAATATCGACGCATGGTAGGGCCCTATAATATAGCACGAGTTAGGCTGTTGTCCGTTTAACAGCTCACAACGTATGATCCGGGATGAAAATACAGACCAAATGTAGAAAAATGGCACAAAATTGATAAAAACGTTCAATTTTTCGCTCCAAAAACTGCGCAGCTTAGCAGGCTTGCTACCTCGATCAAAGAGCTCTCGGAGAGCTTTCCAACGGTATGCTGTGCGTCACGTAACTACTTACGGATTAAAAGTTATGGGCATTGGAGCGACGGAGACCTAGTCACAAGCCCCACGCCCTCGGTTTGCAGGCCCAGCCTCTAAGTGAAGTGAAGTTGTCTTGCCAAAGGTGCCGTGGGTTTCGATAATAGAAATGTGGTGGATAAAGTATCTTGGCAACCATAACCGGGGCAAAATAAATTGAAAAGAGGAGGGTGCAACACGAGGACTTCGCAGGGGGTCACCCTTCCTAGTACTGCTCACGCCCAAGCACGGTTAACTTCGGAGTTCTGATGGGATCTAGTGCAATAGTGCGGGTATGATCACACCCGTCATGTTGTGGGCATAAGTCTTTTATGTGTTCATGGTTCACAGTCCCAGCCCAGAGGGATGGCCCATTGAAAAGGCCCAATGGGCTTAATGACAACCCTTCCGATTCAACAATTGCAAACCGTGATATCAACGCATTGTAGGACCCTGTAATATCCCGCGAGTTAGGTTGTCGTCCTTTTAACTGCTCACGACGTACGATCCGGGATGAAAAAACAGAACAAAAGAAGAAAAGTGGCCTGAAACTGATGAAAATGTTCAATTTTGTGCTCCGAATACAGGTGCAGCTTAGCAAACTTGCTATCCCCATCGTAGGGCTCTCGGAGAGCTTTCCAACGGTATGTTGTGCGCCACGTAACTCCTTATGGATTAAAAGTTATGGGCACCGGAGTGATGGATACCTGGTCACAAGCACCACGCCCTTGGTTTGCGGGCCCAGCCTCTACGTGAAGCGAAGTTGTCTTGCCCAAGATGCCGTGGGATTCGGTAATAGAAATGTGGTGGATAAAGTATCTTGGTAACCCTAACCGGGGCAAAACAAATTGAAAAGGCGGGGTGCAACACGAGGACTTCTGTGAGGCCCGACCCTGAATAACATGTATTACCTCAATTTGCGTGCTATAAACCAAGAGTGATATGACTGACCTTGGATTACGTGCCTTGTCTTGGTTTTCGTGCATGCCTCGTTATACGTGCTTTAACCTAGGTTTGAGAGTCGTGTCTTGAATTACGTGCATTGCATTGAATTACGTGCCTTATTTTGATCTATGTTCATTCACCTAGGGTTGCGTGTGTTAGCATTGGAATTTGTGCACTTATCTTGAAGTATGTGCCTTAGTCTTGAAAAACGTGCGTTCGTCTCGTAGTTCGTGTTCTACCTCGTGTGCGTGCCCTAGACCTAGAAAAACGTGCTTTCACGCAAATCAAGAAAGCATCTTTCACGAAGCACTAGACTATTAAACAATCCTACAAAATCCACTAACAATATAATAATCCAAATTCCATTCACTAGAAGACAAAAAAATGCACCAAACACTAAACCTTCTTCATTCTTTATTCTTTATTCTGACCCAAAACCAATGCACCTCAAATTTCACCCTTATTATAAGCTAAAATACATTAATAGAATCTGAATTTTCAGAAAATGCAAGCCCTTGGTTGGCCATACCATGTTTTGAGAGAAAAATTTGAGCAACATAATTTATTCATGCATGCTTGAGACAAATCTTCACATTGTCATACCTTTTGCTTGCATCAAGGCCACACTTTGCTAAGTACTAAGCCACCATCTCGGCTACATCACCATTATCCACTAAACAATTCAAACATCACACCAAGACAACACAAAATTCAGAATTTTGAAGCTCATAGCCGACACACACACACAACTCACATTCAACATGCTTCACAAATCATTTTATCTCACAAACTCTCTCTCCTCTCATTCTTCTCTCTCCATTTCAGTCCTTGGCTGAACTCTCATCATCCTTGTTCATCCTCATCACACCTTGGTCGAACAAGGCAAGCAAACCATCAAGAAAACCAAGCAAACAAGCTAGAGTTCGAAAATTTCTCTTGCATGTGCATTGAAGCTTCATTTTCGGCCTAGGTGAGTTACTAAGCATCCATTTCTTTTCTTCATAGTTTAACATCATGCTTGTGCTAAGAGATTTAACATTAAGCTAGGAAAAATAGAGAAAAACTAGTGAGGTTCTCGGCTAAGCAAGGGAAAGGAGAAGATTTGAGCTTCAACAAAGGGTCTTGAGCATTTTGTGGTTGATTGCTAAGGTGAGGGTTAAAAGCTTTTGAAAACTCTTTGAAATTTCACATGCATGTTCATAAATGTGTATATTTTCTTCTGTACTTGAGTTATGTGGTCGTTCATGAGCTTAAACAACCATGCATGGCAAGATCTTGGCTTGAAAATGATGCTAGGTGAAGTCGGATTCTTGTGACAGCTCTCTGACCACTCTGTTCGAGGTACGTTTAGCTAAGAAAATGATGTTGAAAATGATTGAAAATTGGTGGATAACTAGTTTGGACAGTTTTGAACATTTTTCCAAGAAATAGGCCGAAGCCAATTTTGATTCTAAGGTCCTCAAAATGACAAATCATTAAAATGTGAGCAAATCTGGAAATCTGGAAAAATGAATCAGGTTTTGGCAGATGCACTGACCTTGTGGAACGAACAATATTTGACTTAGTAAATGTTGTCTAAAACGCATGAAAATTGGTGTACTACTATATTTTTCAGTTCTGGAAAATTTTGTCAGAAATGGACCAAAGCTAAAAATGACTCTAAGGACCTCAAAAACGTCAATTTCTGAAAAGTGTGCAAATCTGGACAGTTTTGTGCTACCTCACTGTTTCGGCTATAACTAATGATTCTGAACTCCAATTGATGCAAGGTTTGTTTCTGATTTTAGTTAACTTCTTGAGATTTAATTTGACATCTTATTTACTGAATTTGGAGATTTTTTGGTTATCCTATTGATTGTGAGAAAACAGCCTATTGCAGTAAAGGTTTTATTTAGCCATATGCTTGGAAAATTGTTGTAACCTCTCTTGTGACACTAATTGTGTGGAAATGTGGTGTTGGGATGTTATGTGGACTGTTGTGAGCACTTGAGGATGTTGAATTAAATGATGCAAGACTTGATAATGATCTTGAGTGGACTTAGGGTTTTAATCACTTGATTAAGCATGAAATGGGAACCCTAATGACTCAATAGTCTTAATAGGTGTTGATCAATTGGATTTTGTGTTCGAATCATATGCTTAGTGGGCTGCCCGTAAATGTTTTATAACTTCAAAAGTGATCTTGACCATTTCATGTTGACAAATAAGCTTTTCTTGCATCCGAACCCATGTTGATATCATTGTACGTTGAATAATCTTATCGCTTGATTGCGTGGACCTCTTAATGAGTTATATAGCCTGTTTTACATGTGTTACATGGCTGCCTGTTTGATGATCATATGACTCTATATGCCTTTCAAGTGAAATTACTTGTCTTATCGTACCTTGTTTGACTACTTGACAACATGCGATCTTATAACTGTTCGGAGGCAACCTACTTTGTTGCCCTCCTAATGTGATATGTTAAATGTTATAAATGTGCATTGCATACGAGGTTGCAACCCTTCAGTGTGGCATGGTAGTGTTTCACGCACACCGGGCGGCATCGGGCTTGCCGGTGTTACCGTGACTACCATGGTCCAATTCCCTCTCTCGCTTGGCATTTCACCCTCGGGGAGTTGGGTCGTAGGTTTCGGGGTACATCCGGAGTACACCTAATTGGGAGTGATAAGTGGATTATTGAAGTCGGCCGCAACAATTGATTCGAAATTGAAATTGAGAGCAAATGCTCACCGTATCCTTGAAATGATTGGTAATTGTATCCGTTTCTCGATTTGTTTCTTATAATTGATTACCATATTATTTGTAATATGTGACATGTTTTAAAAAGGGGTTTTCATAAATTGAACCGGAAAATGAGTTTCAAAATTTATTTCTCGTTCCCCTCGCTGAGTTCATAAGGACTCACCCTCTTTTATCATTTCAGGTGAAGAAGAACAGGTACAGGAACCCGAGGTTAATGTACCTAATGATGAACCCCTGGGGTGATTGCCTATTATTGTTGTTTTTCTTGAACGTGATTACTTGTGTACCTTTTGTTGCTTGAAGACTATTTCCCTTATGTTATTTGTTGCTTGTGATGTAAAGGACCCCCGCTGTAATTTGGGGTCTAATTTTGGTTTGTACTTATTTTAAGTAGACCGATACTAGACATGACACTACCATGATCGTTTTGCTTTTATTATCGCTAGTACTTATCATAGGTTATGATGCTTTAATTAAGGATTAAGCAAATGAACTTATTCAATCTCAGCAGGTACTCGCTAATAAGCTAAGATCAACAGGTATATTTTGAAACGAGAATAAATGGACAAACGAGACATAGCAGCATGCTAGGTTATAAATCAAACGGGACGTTGAAATAACCAATAAGCTATTCAATCGATGGTAAAATAGTAAACTCTAGTCAGGAATGAACTTGAATTGAAAGTTTGAGGCTGTTAGAAAACTTAGGTCAAAACAAAGAGCACAATTACAGCTGTTATGCTGTTGGATTTCCGGAAAAATTTTGGAGTCTAGAATAAAACGTTAAGTGTTAAACCTCCTAGAATGATTAAGAATGTGAAAGGATTTGAATGTTTAGATCACACCCTAGTCTAACCTTTATAGGTCGGGTTGGGGCGTGACAACTTCGCAGGGGGTCACCCATCCTAGTACTACTCTCGTCCAAGCACGCTTAACTTCAGAGTTCTAATGGGATCCGGTGCATTAGTGCTGGTATGATTGCACCCGTCATGTTGTGGGCACAAATCCTTTATGTGTCGACAGTTCACAGTCCTAGCCTAGAGAGATGACCCATTCAAAAGGTCCAATGGGCTTAACGACAACCCATCTACTTTAACAACGCTGCATCCTTGCTAGACGTGATATCGAAGCATTATAGGGCCCTGTAATATCCCCCGAGCCATGTTGTCGTCCGTTTAACAGATCACGACGTACGATCCGGAGCGAAAAAATAGAGCAAATTTAGAAAAATGGCCCAAAACTGATGAAAACGTTCATTTTTAGGGTTCGAAAATAGGCGCAGCTGAGCAAGCTTACTGCTCCCGTCGGAGAGCTCTTGAAGAGCTTTCCAACAGTATGTTGTCTGTCACGTAACTCCTTACGGATTAAAAGTTATGGGCACCGGAGCGACGAAGACTTGGTCCCAAGCCCCACGCCCTCGGTTTGCTGGCCCAGCCTCTACGTTAAAAGAAGTTGTCTTGCCCAAGGTGCCGTGGGATTCGTTAATAGAAATGTGGTGGATAAAGTATCTTAGCAACCCTAACCGAGGAAAAAAAAATTGAAAATGGGGGGTGCAACACGAGGACTTCCCAAGGGGTCACCCATCCAAGTACTACTCTCGCCCAAGCATGCTGAACATCGGAGTTCTAATGGGATCCGGTGCATTAGTGCTGGTATGATCGCACCAGTCATGTTGTGGACACAAATCCTTTATGTGTTGACGGTTCACACTCCTAGCCTAAAGAGATGGCCCATTCAAAAGGCCCAATGGGCTTAACGACAACCCATCTGCTTCAACAACGTAGCATCCTTGCAAGACATGATATCGACTCATTTTAGGGCCTTGTAATATCGCGCGAGTTAGGTTGTCGTCCGTTTAACAACTCACGACGTACGATCTAGGATGAAAAAACAGAGCACAAGTAGAAAAATGTCCCGAAACTGATGAAAACATTCAATTTTGGGCTCCAAAAATAGGCGCGGCCGAGCAGGCTTCCTACCCCCGTTGTAGAGCTCTCGGAGAGCTTTCCAACGGTATGCTGTGCGTCGCGTATGTCACGCTCCCACTCGACCCCTCTTACACTCAGTCAGGACGCAACGGAATTTCGGCAGCATAACGACAGTAACATGAACATCAGGGCTCTAAACCAACCCTTAATAACAACATACATCAAACTCCACAAATCACCAACCAACTCCACAATCAAATTAACAACATACAACGCAACCATTTCATACATTAAACATTCTTTCATCAACTCATTCATAGTTATGCGCCTCCGTTCCAACATAATACATTAACCCTTAATATACAATACAAAAACATATTGAGCCAATCTAGCAACCTAATCATAAACAAAAGAGAAGCTACTAAGACAACATCAACTAATTCATTAACTTATCAACATCTTATACATTATAAACTATAAAGCAGATAAAAGTCTACTAAGTTAATTTACAAGATAATAAAACATGTATGACATCATGGATAAGACTCTGGAACATAGGACTCATCCATGTAAGACACGTTTTCCACATTCTCCTCTTCAGGAGACACGTACCCGTTATCCTGTAAAAGTACACCTGTATGCATGCAATAATAGAGAGTGAGCTTATATAAATAAGCCCAGTGAGGATCCGATAGATCTCGAGCAAGGTCTACTAAACTCCTTGGAATAATCATTTGAGTCAGTAAACACACAATAACATCAATAATACTATCATCACATAACTATATGACCATTCAATAAAGGATACTCTCTCTAGTTGGTGTAGCTCCAAACGCCATCACGATCTCAACCATTCTTCTTATAACTCCCCATTACTCACGCACCCAGGGTACCCTCAATAACCTCTCCCTCCATGACACCTCCGTCATGCGAGCTGGAGGCAGTCTCTGATAGTCATGCCGTTATCAACCCGACAGCCCGATGCTGCCCGAGAGGTGGCACACACATACCAGAGACTCAGCAATAAATATAAACATCAATCATCAATATTCCGAGAGATCAGCAACGAAAGTGCCCGATTCCCGTACTCAATAATCAATCAATATTCTGAGAGATCAGCAACGAAAGTGCCCGACTCCCGTACTCAATAATCAATCAATATTCTGAGAGATCAGCAACGAACGTGCCCGATTCCCATACTCAATGATCAATCAATAATCATCAATCATCATATTATCATCATCAATAATCATATCAATAATCAATTTAACAACAATTAACTAAGTTAGATGACAAAGTAGGCCATCCAACCGGACATGCATTAAACACACAATCAAACCCTAGTTTACCCATCAACAACTCACAATTCAATCACTCAAACCACACCCGATCAATTAAGGCTCAATTCAATAATTTAAAGAAAGATAACCTAAACTTAAAATAATCATATCTTACATTCTACTAATCCAAACAACCCCAAATCACTTTCAAACACTCACCCATTCAACCAACTAATTAGCCCTCTCGGAAATCCACCATAACACCTCCTATCATGCCCGATAACCCTAAAACCCTAGGATATCTTGGCTGGATTTTCCGGACTTTCCCACGAGCAATGTAATCAAAAATTCGGCATTACAACAGCGCTAACACGTAATTATCAAGTATTTAGAAATCGACGGCAATCGATTTCGATCATCACAACTAAATTAATTCAACATTGAACAATTTAATCAAAATTTAATACCCGAAAAATAAAAATTATGCTACATCCGACAGAAAATCGTAGTATTATCACTAAACGATCCCTAGCATGCAAGGAGCAATAATCTAACATCAGATTACAATTCTAACGGTTCAATCTTCATTTATACGCAAAAATGCAAAAGACAAGTTTTGAGATCTAGAATTTTTCTCTCACCTTTGATGTGTTTTGATGCAAGAAATGTGTAAAATGGATACCCAACAATCAATTTCAAGCTTTGAATCACTCAATTCGGCTTTGAAACGCAAAATCTGTGAGAAAAATGCTTTGAAAATGCCTTTATCTTTCTCCTCCAAGGAGCCACGGTTTTGTATGTGTTTTTTGTGGTGTTTTTCTTTGTTTTTAATGTGTGTTGATCATATATTAAGCAAAGGTCAAATAAATAAAAGAAAGTCAAAGTGGAAACTAATTATTTTTAGTGTTTTCTTGACTTTTAATTCATTTTCTTGACTACTCTTGCTCAAATTAATTATGCAACACCTAAACTATCTCAAGTAGTATATTTTTAGGTGACAAGAAGTTTTACATTCAAAGAATTCCACCCGAGTCGGCTTAAAACTCGATTTTCGCAAAAGTCGGTGTAAAAACCCTAATAAATTCTTAAGCCGATTTTAAAACCGTTTTCATCAAACACAGGTCTATTAAAGTCCATGGTCTAGGTCTAGAAGGGTTAAAAAGACTAGTTTCAAAATTTTAGCGGACGTGTTTCGAAAACACTATTCACTAAAAATCGACGATAAAATTTCTGACTCCGTTTTTCATAAAAATTTCATGAATGCACATTTAGCACGTATTAGGAGTATTGACATCAAAATTATAACATTCTAGGTCATATAGCACATAAATAGGTCAAATGCACGCAAAACGAGATAAAACACGTAAATCGAGTTAAAGCAGAAAAGTGGGGTTTCATATTCTCCCCTCCTTAAAACAATTGCGTCCGCGCAATTCTCGAATTGACAGAGAATTAAATCCTCAATCGTTATACTTAATAATACTTCTCTTAGTTCTCATTTATCTCTTAGGATGACAACTAACCAAAGACCTCAAAAGAACAACCTCTGTTGACTGCAAGTTGATGATCATAGTTCCAAGACAATCTTCAATTCATAATTCTCTCGTACCTAATATCATATTGCATATGAAAGAAATCGTAACTCCAAAGTCCTAGCATGACACCACTAATTATCAATCATCCCCTACTACACAAAAGAGCTCTATGAACACCCCGAGGGTTTAAAAACTTATTTATGATAACATGAATGATTATTGATCAAGGAAATATTTCAAAAGTGACATTTGTCAGAATATAGCTCTTATGAAATTTACAAGGAAATACGAATATAGAAAGTCATATTCGAGCCAACAATCAAGTGAACAAGAGCTCAAACAGGTTAGAGAATCAAGAGCCTAATAGTTTAATAAGGAAGCATGATAACTAAGATAAGAAATGTCTCAGCACCTATCAGTTAAATAAGTACGAACAAAGGATGATGACAAGTCAAAACAGTGCTGAGTATGTTGAACAAAAATTCCTGAACAAGTAGATATTTCAATTTTCGATAATTGTTCAAGGAACCAACAAGTAAGTTGTACTTGAGGTGAAATGAAATTAAGAGATAAGAGATGATTAATTCAATAGAAAACATGAGTGGCAAGAGTATCTCAGCACGCAATACCAAAGAAGTACGAATAAGAAATGATAACAATAGGACAGTGCCGAGTACTTTGAGTGAGCAATTACAAGCAAAGTAATGGCTCAGGATTTAATAATAAAATAATAGGATTAACAAAGATCAACAAGAATATGAATAATGTACTTAGGTAGAGAGTACATCAAGCAAGTGAAATTCGAATAAGTAAAATGGTATACCCACAGAGAGATTACTTTCAAATGAATAGTAATAGGATGAAATAAAATACTGAAACGAATAGCTGGAGATATAGAATGAAATGTAGAAGTCTCAAACCTTAACTCCAATAAGCGACATTGCTATAAGAAACAAATATGAATGTTAAGAATAGAAACAATGTCAAATGAGTATAGGATCCATTAATCCAATAAGCAAACTTTCAAGAAACAATTGATAGGCTAGAAAAGTGTAACCCTCTCTCAAATAAGTGAGAATAGAGTAGAAAAGAATAATAAGACCGATAGAATTATGAAGCACAAGAAGGGTGTCCCACCTACACACTTAAACACCAACAAGTCAAATCCTACAATCTATCTTCCTCCAAAACAAGACACTAAGGAGATCTAGAGAATCCTAAGGAGTCATAACAATCACCAAACAAGATAAATCACTCCAAAATTTATATTCCGTACCAGACCAATCACTAAACAAGATAAATCACCGATTACCCAACAAGATTCACTAATGAAGACTCCAAAATTTGATAACACAATACAGATTCATATTAACCCATTATAACACAAGCGAATCCTCAATCAACAATTTAGAAAGTCATACCACCTAGAACTCTAAAGCTCGATGTAGGCAAGTAAATATTCAGTCACCAAAATGCATTCTTATTTCCTCAAATAATTCTATCTCCCAACAATTACATCCTCGAATAAAGTAACTTTAGTCAGGAATCACTCCAATTGTCTCCAAGGTCTAAAGATCAAAACTCCAAAATACCCATTAATAATATAGCAATCCCAAATAGTAGACCTATTCACATGTTATACCACACTTCATTCCATTCACAAATATACATCACTAATTCCTCAAATAAATTCATTCTAAAATAACCTCAAGGCAGTATAGTCTGAGTTGAGACTCCAAATTTGTCTAATGATAACCTCACGGAAACCTCAACTTATAATCCATCTCCAAGTAATAACAAGTTAAACATGGCAACAAAAGTAATTATAATCATCAAGATACATTGCTATTTCCTCGAACAACTTCATTCTCACTAAAGGAACATCAAGATCAATCCACTAAGCCGAAACTAAAATCCATAAACATAACAACTAAAATCTAACTGATAAACTTCTAGAATAATAATAATTCAAAATCATGGCCTACTTCTATTTCCGAAAACTCTTGCAGTCATCCTTACTTCACCTGAAAGAATCACCCACAGTTATAGAATATATACAATTACATCACATGAAAACAGGTACACCGTAATACATGATTATCATATAATATAACATTATCACATAACACACAATTCAGCATATAAGAAGCCAACATCACATAAACAGGTTATATCAGAGAAGTAAGTTATAAACAATTAAAGTCACATAAGCAACAAACTTCACATAAGGCACTTTGATCACATAAAACACAATTGTCACATAATACAAATTAATCACATAATGCACATTAATCACATAATGCACAGTAATTACAACACATTGATTACGTATAGCACGTTATCACATAAAACATATTGACCACATTAGTTCACTTAACACACAAGGCATATTGGTCACACAGAAAGTTAGACACATAAGTAAATTAATCACATAAACATATTAACATATGTTTCACTTTTCTTTCACTTAATACATACTTGCATGATTAGACCACTACCCACATTCCGAAGATACCCCGGCTGACAGCTAATCAAGCTCTGATACCACTTAAATGTCACGCCCCAACTCAACCCCTCTTACAATCAGTCAGGACACAACGAAATTTCGGCAGCATAACGATAGTAACATGAACATCAGGGCTCTAAACCAACCCTTAATAACAACATACATCAAACTCCACAAATCACCAACCAACTCCACAATCAAATTAACAACATACAACGCAACCATTTCATACATTAAACATTCTTTCATCAACTCATTCATAGTTATGCGCCTCCGTTCCAACATAATACATTAACCCTTAATATACAATACAAAAACATATTGAGCCAATCTAGCAACCTAATCATAAACAAAAGAGAAGCTACTAAGACAACATCAACTAATTCATTAACTTATCAACATCTTATACATTATAAACTATAAAGCAGATAAAAGTCTACTAAGTTAATTTACAAGATAATAAAACATGTAAGACATCATGGATAAGACTCTGGAACATAGGACTCATCCACGTAAGACACGTTTTCCACATTCTCCTCTTCAGGAGGCACGTACCCGTAATCCTGTAAAAGTACACCTGTATGCATGCAATAATAGAGAGTGAGCTTATATAAATAAGCCCAGTGAGGATCCGATAGATCTCGAGCAAGGTCTACTAAACTCCTTGGAATAATCCTTTGAGTCAGTAAACACACAATAACATCAATAATACTATCATCACATAACTATATGACCATTCAATAAAGGATACTCTCTCTAGTTGGTGTAGCTCCAAACGCCATCACGATCTCAACCATTCTTCTTATAACTCCCCATTACTCACGCACCCAGGGTACCCTCAATAACCTCTCCCTCCATGACACCTCCGTCATGCGAGCTGGAGGTAGTCTCTGATAGTCATGCCGTTATCAACCCGACAGCCCGATGCTGCCCGAGAGGTGGCACACACATATCAGAGACTCAGCAATAAATATAAACATCAATCATCAATATTCCGAGAGATCAGCAACGAAAGTGCCCGATTCCCGTACTCAATAATCAATCAATATTCTGAGAGATCAGTAACGAAAGTGCCCGATTCCCATACTCAATAATCAATCAATATTCTGAGAGATCAGCAACGAAAGTGCCCGATTCCCATACTCAATAATCAATCAATAATCATCAATCATCATATTATCATCATCAATAATCATATCAATAATCAATTTAACAACAATTAACTAAGTTAGATGACAAAGTAGGCCATCCAACCGGACATGCATTAAACACACAATCAAACCCTAGTTTACCCATCAACAACTCACAATTCAATAACTCAAACCACACCCGATCAACTAAGGCTCAATTCAATAATTTAAAGAAAGATAACCTAAACTTAAAATAATCATATCTTACATTCTACTAATCCAAACAACCCCAAATCACTTTCAAACACTCACCCATTCAACCAACTAATTAGCCCTCTCAGAAATCCACCATAACACCTCCAAATCATGCCCGATAACCCTAAAACCCTAGGATATCTTGGCTGGATTTTCCGGACTTTCCCACGAGCAATGTAATCGAAAATTTGGCATTACAACAGCGCTAACACGTAATTATCAAGTATTTAGAAATCGACGGCAATCGATTTCGATCATCACAACTCAATTAATTCAACATTGAACAATTTAATCAAAATTTAATACCCGAAAATTAAAAATTATGCTACATCCGATAGAAACTCGTAGTATTACCACTAAACGATTCGTAGCATGCAAGGAGCAATAATCTAACATCATATTACAATTCTAACGGTTCAATCTTCATTTATATGCAAAAATGCAAAAGACAAGTTTTGAGATCTAGAATTTTTCTCTCACCTTTGATGTGTTTTGATGCAAGAAATGTGTAGAATGGATGCCAAACAATCAATTTCAAGCTTTGAATCACTCTATTCGGCTTTGAAACGCAAAATCTGTGAGAAAAATGCTTTGAAAATGCCTTTATCTTTCTCCTCCAAGGAGCCACGGTTTTGTGTGTGTTTTTTGTGGTGTTTTGCTTTGTTTTTAATGTGTGTTGATCATATATTAAACAAAGATCAAATAAATAAAAGAAAGTCAAAGTGGAAACTAATTATTTTTAGTGTTTTCTTGACTTTTAATTCATTTTCTTGACTACTCTTGCTCAAATTAATTATGCAACACCTAAACTATCTCAAGTAGTTTATTTTTAGGTGACAAGAAGTTTTATATTCAAACAATTTCACCCGAGTCGGCTTAAAACTCGATTTTCGCAAAAGTCGGTGTAAAAACCCTAAAAAATTCCTAACCCGATTTTAAAACCGTTTTAATCAAACACAGGTCTATTAAAGTCCGTGGACTAGGTCTAGAAGGGTTAAAAAGACCATTTTCAAAATTATAGCGGACGTGTTTTGAAAACACTATTCACTAAAAATCGACGATAAAATTTCTGACTCCGTTTTTGATAAAAATTTTATGAATGCACATTTAGCACGTATTATGAGTATTGACATCAAAATTATAACATTCTAGGTCATATAGCACATAAACATGTCAAATGCATGCAAAACGAGATAAAACACGTAAATCGAGTTAAAGCAAAAAAGTGGGGTTTCACAGCGTAACTCCTTACGGATTAAAAGTTAAGGGCACCAGAGCAACGGAGACTTGGTCACAGGCCCCACACCCTCGGTTTGCGTGCCAAGCCTCTACGTGAAGTGAAGTTGTCTTGCTCAAGGTGCCATGGGATTCGGTATTAGTAATGTGGTGGATAAAGTATCTTGGCTACCCTAACCGGGGCAAAAAAAAATTGAAAAGGGGGGGTGCAACACGAGGACTTCCCAGGGGGTCACCCATTCGAGTACTACTCTCGCCCAAACACGTTTAACTTTGGAGTTCTGATGGGATCCGGTGCATTAGTGCTGGTATGATCGCACCAGTCATGTTGTGGGCACAAATCCTTTATGTCTTGACGATTCACAGTCCCAACTGAGAGAGATGTTCCATTCAAATGGCCCAATGGGCTTAACGACAATCTATCCGCTTCAACAACGCAGCATCCTCGCAAGACATGATATCGACGCATTATAGGGCCTTGTAATATCCCGCGAGTTAGGTTGTCGTCCGTTTAATAGCTTAAGACGTACGATTCGGGAAGAAAAAACAGAGCAAAAGTAGAAAAATGGCCCGAAACTGATGAAAACGTTCGATTTTGGGCTCCGAAAACAAGCACAGCCGAGCATGCTTGTTGCCCCCGTCGTAGAGCTCTCGGAGAGCTTTCCAACGGTATGCTGTGCGCTGCGTAACTTTTTACGGATTAAAAGTTTTGGGCACCGGAGCGACGGAAACCTGGTCACAAGCCCCAGGCCCTCGGTTTGCGGGCCCAGCCTCTACGTGAAGCGAAGTTATCTTGCCCACGGTGCCCTGGGATTCGGTAATAGAAATGTGGTCGATAAAGAATCTGGCAGCCCTAACCGAGGCAAAAAAAATTGGAAAGAAGGGGCACAACACGAGGACATCCCAGGGGGTCACCCATCCTAGTACTACTCTCGCCCAAGCACGCTTAACTTCGGAGTTCTGATGGGATCCGGTGCATTAGTGCTGGTATGATCGCACCCATCATGTTGTGGGCACAAATCCTTTATGTGTTGACAGTTCACAGTCCCAGCCTAGAGAGATGGCCAATTCAAATGGCCCAATGGGCTTAACAACAACCCATCCACTTCAACAACACAGCATCCTCGCAAGACGTGATATTGACGCATTGTAGGGCACTGTAATATCCCGCGAGTTAGGTTGTTGTCCTTTTAACAGCTCACGACGTACGATCCATGATGAAAAAACAGAGCAAAAGTAGAAAAATGGCCCGAAACTGATGAAAACATTCGATTTTGGGCTTCGAAAACAGGTGCAGCTGAGCACTGTTGCTGCCCCCGTCGTAGAGCTCTCGTAGAGCTTTCCAATGGTATGCTGTGCATCACGTAACTCCTTACGGATTAATAGTTTTAGGCATCGGAGCGACGGAGACCTAGTCAAAAGCCCACGTCCTCGGTTTGCGAGCCCAGCCTCTATGTGAAGCGAAGTTGTCTTGCCCTTTGTGCTGTGGGATTCAGAAATATAAATGTGGTGGATAAAATATCTTGGCAACCCTAACCAGGGCAAAAAATATTGAAAAGGGAGGACTTCCCAAGGATCACCAATCCTTGTACTACACTCGCCCAACCGCGGTTAACTTCGGAGGTATGATGGGATCCGGTGCATTACGGGTGGTAGGATCGCACCCGTCATGGTCGGGGGACAAATCCTTTATGTGTTGATGGTTCACAGTCCCAACCCAGAGAGATGGCCCATTCAAAAGGACCAATGGGCTTAACGACAACCCATCCACTTCAACAACGTAGCATCCTCGCAAGACGTGATATAGATGCAATGTAGGGCCCTATAATATCCCGTGAATTAGGTTATCGTCCTTGTAACAGCTCACGACGTATGATCCGGGACAAAAAAATAGAGCAAAAGTAGAAAAATGGCCCGAAACTAATGAAAACGTTCAATTTTGGGCTTCAAAAATTGGCACTGCTGAGCAGTGTTGCTGCTCCCGCCGTAGAGCTCTCCAACGGTATGCTGTGCGTCGCGTAACTCCTTACGGATTAAAAGTTATGGGCACCAGAGCAACGGAGACCTGGTCACAAGCCTTACGCCCTCGGTTTCTGGGCCTAGCCTCTACGAGAAGCGAAGTTGTCTAGCCCAAGGTGCCATGGGATTCGGTAATAGAAATGTGGTTGATAAACTTTCTTGGCAACCTTAACCGGGGCAAAAAAAATTGAAAAGAGGGGGGGGGTGCAACATGAGGACTTCCTAGGGGGTCACCCATCCTAGTACTACTCTCGCCCAAGCATGCTTAACGTCGGAGTTCTGATGGGATCCGGTGCATAGTGCTGGTATGATCGCACCCATCATGTTGTGGGCATAAATCGTTTATGTGTTGACAGTTCACAGTCCCTGCCCAAAGAGATGTCCTATTCAAAAGGCCCAATGGGCCTAACGACAAACCATCAGCTTCAACAATACAGCATACTCGCAAGACTTGATATCGATGCATTGTAGGGCCCTCTAATGTCCCGCGAGTTTGGTTGTCGTCCTTTTACCAGCTCACGACGTATAATCCGGGACGAAAAAATAGAGCAAAAGAAGAAAAGTGTCCCGAAACTGATGAAAACATTCAATTTTGGGCTCCAAAAATAGGCACAGGCAAGCAGGCTCACAGCTCCCGTCGTAGAGCTCTCGGAGAGCTTTCCAACGGTATGCTGTGCGTCACGTAACTCTTTACGGATCAAAAGTTATAGGCACCAGACCGACGGAGACCTGGTCACAAGCACCACGCCCTCGGTTTGCGAGCCCATCCTCTACGTGAAGCGAAGTTGTCTTGCCCAAGGTGCCGTGGGATTTGGTAATTGAAATGTGGTGGATAAAGTATCTTGGCGACCCTAACCGAGGCAAAAAAAATTGAAAAGAGGGGATGCAACACGAGAACTTCCCAGAGGGTCACCCATCCTAGTACTACTCTTGCCCAAGCACGCTTAATTTCGGAGTTCTGATGGGATCCAGTGCATTAGTGCTGGTATGATCGCTCCCGTCATGTTGTGGGCACAAATCCTTTATGTGTTGACGGTTCACAGTCCCAGCCCAGATAGATGGCCCCTTCAAACGGCCCAATGGGCTTAATGACAACCCATCCACTTCAATAATGCAGCATCCTCGCTAGACGTGATATCGACGCATTGTAGGGCCTTGTAATATCCCGCGAGTTAGGTTGTTGTCATTTTAACAGTTCACGACGTACGATCCTAGACGAAAAAACATAGCAAAAGTAGAAAAATATCATGAAATTGATGAAAACGTTCGAGGTTGGGCTCCGAAAACAAGCGCAGCCGAGCAGGGTTGCTGCTCCCATCGTAGATCTCTCGGAGAGCTTTCCAACGGTATACTGTGTGTTGCGTAACTCCTTACGGATTAAAAGTTATGGGCACCGGAGCGACGGAGACCTGGTCACAAGCGCTACGCCCTTGGTTTGCGGACCCAGCCTCTACGTGAAGCAAAGTTGTCATGCCCAAGGTGCCGTGGGATTCGTTAATAGAAATGTCGTGGATAAAGTATCTTGGCAACCATAACCGGGGCAAAAAACTTGAAAAGGGGGGTGCAACACTAGGACTTGCCAGGGGGTCACCCATCTTAGTATTACTCTCGCCCAAGTAGGCTTAACTTCGGAGTTCTGATGGGATCCGATTTATTAATGCTGGTATGATCGCACCCGTCATGTTGTGGGCACAAATCCTTTATGTGTTGACTGTTCACAGTCCCAGCCCAGAGAGATGGCCCATTCAAAAGGCCCAATGGGCTTAACGATAACCCATCTGCTTCAACAATGCAGCATCCATGCAATACGGGATATCGACGCGTTGTAGGGTCCTATAATATCCCGCGAGTTAGGTTGTGGTCCTTTTAACAGCTCACGACGTGCGATCCTGGACAAAAAAAAGGGCAAAAGCAGAAAAATGTCCCGAAACTAATGAAAATGTTCAATTTTGGGCTCCAAAAATAGGTGCAACTAAGCAGTGTTGCTGTCCCCGTCGTTGAGCTCTCGAAGAGCTTTCCAACGATGTGTTGTGCGCTGCATAACTCCTTACAGATCAAAAGTTATGGTCACCGGAGCGACGAAGACCTGGTCACAAGCCCTACGCCCTCGATTTGCGGGCCCAGCCTATACGTGAAGCGAAGTTGTCTTGCCCAAAGTATCGTGGGATTCAGTAATAGAAATGTCGTGGATAAAGTATCTTGGTAACCCAAACAGGGGCAAAAAAATTGAAATGGGGGGGTGCAACACGAGGACTTCCCAAGGGGTCACCCATCCTAGTACTACTCTCGCCCAAGCACGCTTAACTTCGAAGTTCTGATGGGATCCAGTGCATTAGTGCTAGTATAATCGTACCCGTCATGTTGTGGGCACAAATCCTTTATATGTTGACGGTTCACAGTCCCAGCCCAGAGAGATAGCCCATTCAAAAGGCCCAATGGGCTTAACGATAACCCATTATCTTCAACAACCCAGCATCCTCACAAGACGTGATATCGACGCATTGTAGGGCCTTGTAATATCCCTTGAGTTAGGTTGTCGTCCTTTTAACATCTCACGATGTACGATCCGGGATGAAAAAATAGTGCAAAAGTAGAAAAATGGCCCGAAACTGATGAAAACGTTCGATTTTGGATTTCGAAAATAGGCGCAGCTGAGCATGGTTGCTGCCTCTGTCATAGAGATCTCGGAGAGATTTCCAACGGTATGCTATGCGTCGCGTAACTCCTTACGGATTAAAAGTTATGGGCACCAGAGCGACGGAGACCTGGTCACAAGCCCTACGCCCTCGGTTTGCGGGCCCAGCCTCTACGTGAAGCGAAGTTGTCTTGCCCAAAGTGGCGTGGGATTTGGTAATAGAAATGTGGTGGATAAAGTATCTTGGCAACCCTAGCCGGGGCAAAAAAAATTAAAAAGGAGGGGGGGGGGGGCAAGACGAGGACTTCCAAGGGGGTCACCCATCCTAGTACTACTCTCGCCCAAGCACGCTTAACTTTGGAGTTCTGATGGGATCCAATGCATTAGTGCTGGTATGATTGCACCCAACATGTTGTGGGCACAAATCCTTCATGTGTTGACGGTTCACAGTCCGATCCTAGAGAGATGGCCCATTCAAAAGGCCCAATGAGCTTAACGACAACCCATCCGCTTCAACAATGCTGCATCCTCGTAAGACGTGATATCGACGCATTGTAATGCCCTCTATTATCCCGCGAGTTAGGTTGTCGTCCTTTTAACAGCTCACACCGTACGATCCGGGACGGAAAAACATTGTAAAAGAAGAAAAGTGCCCCGAAATTGATGAAAACGTTCAATTTTGGGCTCCAAAAATGGGCACAGTCGAGCAGGCTTGCTGTCCAGTTGGAGAGCTTTCCAACGGTATGTTGTACGACGCGTAACTCCTTACGGATCAAAAGTTATGGGCACCGGAGCGATGGAGACCTGCTCATAAGCCCTACGCCTTCGGTTTGCGGACCTAGCCTCTACGTGAACGAAGTTGTCTTGGCCAAGGTGCCGAGGGATTAGGTAATAGAAATGTGGTGGATAAAGTATCTTGGCAACCCTAACCGGGGAAAAAAAATTTGAAAAGATGGGGTACAACACGAGGACTTCCCAGGGGGTCACCCATCCTAGTACTACTCTCGCCCAAGCACGCTTAACTTCGGAGTTCTGATGGGATCCGGTGCATTAGTGCTGGTATGATCACACCCGTCATGTTGTGGGCACAAATCCTGTATGTGTTGACGGTTCACAGTCCTAGCCCAGAGAGATGGCCCATTCAAAAGGCCCAATGGGCTTAACGACAACCCATCCGCTTTAACAGCGCAGCATCCTCGCAAGACGTGATATCGATGCATTGTAGTGCCCTGTTATATCCCGCGATTTAGGTTGTCGTCCTTTTAACAGCTCACGATGTACGATTCGGGACGAAAAAATAGAACAAAAGTAGAAAAATAGCCCGAAACTGTTGAAATCGTTCAATTTTGGGCTACAAAAACAGGCGCAGCTCTGTAGTGATGTTGCCCCCGTCGTAGAGCTCTCGAAGAGCTTTCCAACGGTATGCTGTGCGTCACGCAACTCTTTACGGATTAAAAGTTATGGGTACCGGAGCGACGGAGACCTGGTCACAAGCCCTATGCCCTCGGTTTGCTGGCCCAGCCTTTACATGAAGCGAAGTTGTCTTCCCAAGGTGCCGTGGGATTTGGTAATAGAAATGTGGTGGATAAAGTATCTTGACAACCCTAACCAGGGCAAAAAAAATTGAAAAGAGGGGGTGCAACACGAGGACTTCTCAGGGGGTCACCCATCCTAGTACTACTCTTGCCCAAGCACGCTTAACTTCGGAGTTCTGATGGGATCCGGTGCATTAGTGTTGGTATGATCGCACCCGTCATGTTGTGGGCACAAATCCTTTAGGTGTTGACGGTTCACAGTCCCAGCCTAAAGAGATGGTCCATTCAAAAGGCCCAATGGGCTTAACGACAACCCATCCACTTCAACAATGCAACATCCTCACAAGATGTGATATCGATGCATTGTAGGGCCCTGTTATATACCGCGAGTAAGGTTGTCGTCCTTTTAATAGCTCACGACGTACAATCCGGGATGAAAAAACATATTAAAAGTAGAAAAATAGCCCGAAACTAATGAAAATGTTCAATTTTGAGCTCCAAAAATAGGCGCAGCTGAGCAGTGTTGCTGCCCCCGTCGTACAGCTCTCGGAGACCATTCGAACGGTATACTGTGCATTGCGTAACTCCTTACGGATTAAAAGTTATGGGCATCGGAGCGACGTAGACCTGGTCACAAGCCCTACGCCCTCGGTTTGCGAGCCCAGCCTATACGTGAAGCGAAGTTGTCTTCCTAAAGTGCCGTGTGATTCGGTTATAGAAATGTGGTTGATAAAGTATCTTGGTAACCCTAACCGGGGCAAAAAAAATTGAAAAGGGGGGGTGCAACACAAGAACTTCCCAGGGGGTCACCCATCCTAGTACTACTCTCGCCCAAGCATGCTTAACTTCGGAGTTCTGATGGGATCCGGGGCATTAGTGCTGGTATGATCGCACCCATCATGTTGTGGGCACAAATCCTTTATGTGTTGATGGTTTACAGTCCCAACCCAGAGAGATGGCCCTATTCAAAAGGCCCAATGGGCTTAATGACAACCCATCCGCTTCAACAACGCAGCATCCTCGCTAGACGTGATATCGACGCATTGTAGGGCCCTGTAATATCCTATCAGTTAGGTTTTTGTCCTTTTTACACCTTACGACATACCATCCGGGACGGAAAAACAGAGCAAAGGTAGAAAAATGGCCCGAAATTGATGAAAACGTTCGATTTTGGGCTCCGAAAACAGGCGCAACCTAGCAGAGTTGATGCCCCTATCGTAGATCTCTTGGAGAGCTTTCCAACGGTATGCTGTGTGTCACGTAACTACTTACGGATTAAAAGTTATGGGCATCGGAGCGACGGAGACCTGGTCACAAGCCCTACGCCCTCAGTTGCGGGCCCAGCCTCTACGTGAAGCGAAGTTGTCTTGCCCAAGGTGCCGTGGGATTCGATTATATAAATGTCATGGATAAAGTATCTTGGCAACCCTAACCGGGGCAAAAAAAATTGAAAAGGGGGGGTGCAACACGAGGACTTCCCAGTGGGTCACCATCCTAGTACTACTCTCGCCCAAGCACGCTTAACTTCAGAGTTCTAATGGGATCCGATGCACTAGTGCTGGTATGATCGCACTCGTCATGTTTTGGGCACAAATCCTTTATGTGTTGACGGTTCACAGTCCCAGCCCAAAGAGATAGCCCATTCAAAAGGCCCAATGGGCTTAACGACAACCCATCCGCTTCAACTACGCAGCATCCTCGCAAGACGTGATATCGACGTATTTTAGGGCCCTGTAATATCCTGCAAGTTAGGTAGTTGTCCTTTTAACAGCTCACGACGTACGATCCGGGATGAAAAAATAGTGCAAAAGTCAAAAAATGGCCCAAAATTGATGAATACGTTCAAGTTTGGGCTCGAAAACCTATGCAGCTGAGTAGGGTTGCTACCCTCGTCACAGAGCTCTCGGAGAGCTTTCCAACGGTATGCTGTGAGTCGTGTAACTCCTTACGGATTAAAAGTTATGGGCATCGGAGCGACAGAGACCTGGTCACAAGCCCTACGCCCTCGGTTTGCGGGCCCAACCTCTACGTGAAGCGAAGTTGTCTTCCCCAAGGTGCCGTGCAATTCGGTAATAGAAATGTGGTGGATAAAGTATCTTGGCAACCCTAACCGGTGCAAAAAAAATTAAAAAGGGGGGGTGCAACAAGAGGACTTCCTAGGGGTTACCCATCATGGTACTACTCTCGCCCAAGCACGCTTAACTTCGGAGTTTTGATGGGATCCGGTGCATTAGGGCCGGTATGAATGCACCCTTCATGCTGTGGGCATAAATCCTTTATGTGTTGACGGTTCACAGTCATTGCCTAGAGAGATTGTCCATTCAAAAGGCCCAATGAGCTTAACGACAACCCATCCACTTCAAATATGGAGCATCCTCACAAGACGTGATATCAACGCATTGTAGGGCCCTCTAATGTCCCGCGACTTAGGTTGTCGTCCTTTTAACAGCTCATGACGTATGATCTGGGATGGAAAAACAGCGTAGAAAAAGAAAAGTGGCTCAAAACTGATGAAAACGTTCAATTTTGGGCTCAAAAAACAGTCGCAGCCGAGAAGGCTTGCTGCCCCGTCGTAGAGCTCTTGGAGAGCTTTCCACGGTATGCTGTGTGTCGCGTAACTCCTTACGGATCAAAAGTTATAGGCACCGGAGCGACGGAGACCTGGTCACAAGCCCTATGCCTTCGGTTTGCAGGCCCAGCCTCTACGTGAAGCGAAGTTGTCTTCGCCAAGGTGCCATGTGCTTCGGTAATAGAAATGTGATGGATAAAGTATCTTGGCAACCCAAACCCGGGCAAAAAAAATTGAAAAGGGGGGGTACAACACGAGGACTTCCCAGGGGGTCACCCATCCTAGTACTATTCTCGTCCAGGCATGCGTAACTTCGGAGTTTAGATGGGATCCGGTTCATTAGTGCTGGTATGATCGCACCCATCATGTTGAGGGCACAATTTCTTTATGTGTTGACGGTTCACAGTCCCAGCCCAGAGAGATGACCCATTCAAAAGGCCCAATGGCTTTAACGATAACCCATCCACTTCAACAATGCAGCATCCTCGCAAGACGTGATATCAACCAATTGTAGGTCCCTGTAATATCCCGCGAGTTAGGATGTCGTCCTTTTAACAGCTCACGACGTACGATTCGGGACGAAAAAACAAAGCAAAAGAAAAATAGTGGCCCGAAACTGATGAAAACATTTGATTTTCAGCTCCAAAAACTGGCACAGGCGAGCAGGCTTGTTGTCCCCATCGTAGAGCTCTTGGAGTACTTTCCAACGGTATGCTGTGCGCCGCGTAACTCCTTACGGATTAAAAGTTATGGGCACCGGAGCGACGGAGACCTGGTCACAAGCCGCACGCCCTCGGTTTATAGGCCCAGCCTCTACGTGAAGCGAAGTTGTCTTGCCCATGGAGCCGTGGGATTCGGTAATAGAAATGTGGTGGATAAAGTATCCTGGCAACCCTAACCAGGGCAAAAAAAATTGAAAAGGGAGGGTGCGACACGAGGACTTCCCAGGTGGTCACCCATCCTAGTACTACTCTCGGCCAAGCACACTAAACTTCAGAGTTCTGATGGGATCCGGTGCATTAGTTCTAGTATGATCACACCCGTTATGTTGTGGACACAAATCCTTTATGTGTTGACAGTTCACAGTCCCAGCCCAGAGAGATGGCCCATTCAAAAGGCCAACGGGCTTAAAGACAACCCATCCGCTACAACAACGTAGCATCCTTACATGACGAGATATAGACGCATTGTAGGGCCCTGTAATATCTCGCGAATTAGGGTGTCGTCTTTTTAACAACTCACGACGTACGATCCGGGATGAAAAAATAGAGCAAAAGCATAAAAATGGCCCGAAACTAATGAAAATGTTCAATTTTGGGCTCCGAAAATAGGCGCAGCGAAATAGAGTTGCTGCCCCCGTCATAGAGCTCTCAGAGAGCTTTCCAACGGTATGATGTGCATCCTATAACTCCTTACTGATTAAAAGTTGTGGGCACCGTAACGACGGAGACCTGGTGACAAGCGCTACACCCTCAGTTTGTGGGCCCAGACTCTACATGAAGTGAAGTTATCTTGCCCAAGGTACCATGGGATTCGGTAATAGAAATGTAGTGGATAAAGTATCTTGGCAACCCTAACCGGGACAAAAAAATTTAAAAAGGAGGGGTGCAACACGAGGACTTCCCAGGGGGTCACCCATCCTAGTACTACTCTCGCTCAAGCACGCTTAACTTCGGAGTTCTGATGGGATCCGGTGCATTAGTGCTGGTATGATCGCACCCGTCATGTTGTGGGCAAAAATCCTTTATGTGTTGACGGTTCACAGTCCCTGCCCAGAGAGGTGGCCCATTCACAAGGTCCAATGGGCTTAACGACAACCCATCTGCTTTAACAACACAGTATTCTCGCAAGACGTGATATCGACGCATTGTAGGGCCCTGTAATATCCCGCGAGTTAGGTTGTCGTCCTTTTTACAACTCATGAAGTACAATCCGGGATGGAAAAATAGAGCAAAAAAAGAAAAATGGCCCGAAACTGATGAAAACAATCAATTTTGGGTTCTAAAAATAGGTGCAGCTAAGCAAGCTTGCTATTTCCATCGTAGAGCTCTCGGTGAGCTTTCCAACGGTATGATGTGGGTTGCGTAACTCCTTACGAATCAAAAGTTATGGGCACCGGAGCGATGGAGATTTGGTCACAAGCCCTATGACCTCGGTTTGTAGGCCCAGCCTCTACGTGAAGCGAAGTTGTCTTGCCCATGGTGCCGTGGGATTCGGTAATAGAAATGTGGTGGATAAAGTATTTTGGCAACCCTAACCGGGGCAAAAAAAATTGAAAAGAGGGGGTGCAATACGAGGACTTCACCGGGGGTCACCCATCCTAGTACTACTCTCGCCCAAGCACGCTTAACTTTGGAGTTCTGATGGGATCCGGTGCATTAGTGTTGGTATGATTGCACCCGTCATGTTGTGGGCACAAATCCTTTATGTGTTGATGGTTCACATTCCCAACCCAGAGAGATGGCCCATTCAAAAGGCCCAATGGGCTTAACGACAACCCATCCGCTTAAACAATGCTGCATCCTCGTAAGACGTGATATCGACGCGTTGTAAGGCCCTGTAATAGACTGCGAGTTAGGTTGTCGTCCTTTTAACAGCTCACAACGTACGATCCGGCACGAAAAAACAAAGCAAAAGAAGAAAAGTGGCCCGAAACTGATGAAAACGTTCGATTTTGGGCTCCGAAAATAGGCGCAGCCAAGCAAGCTTGCTACCACCGTCGTAAAGCTCTCGGAGAGCTTTCGAACGGTAAGCTGTTCGCCGCGTAACTCTCTACGGATTAAAAGTTATAGGCACCGGAGTGACAGAGACATGGTCACAAGCCCTACGCCCTCGGTTTGCGGGCCCAGCCTTTACGTGAAGCGAAGTTGTCTTGCCCAAGGTGCCCTGGGATTTGGTAATAGAAATGTGGTGGATAAAGTATCTTGGCAAC
This sequence comes from Ehretia macrophylla, assembly GCA_037974665.1. NCBI lineage: Eukaryota > Viridiplantae > Streptophyta > Magnoliopsida > Boraginales > Ehretiaceae > Ehretia > Ehretia macrophylla. Next base: position 14,523,704 of record CM075764.1, on the reverse strand, counting down.
CCTAACCGGGGAAAAAAAAATTGAAATAGGGGGTACAACACGAGGACTTCCCAGGGGGTCACCTGTGGTAACACAATCCCACATCGGAAAATTTGGAAGTGAGAGAGCTGGATATAAGGGCTTGGGTCCTTGTATCAGCCAATACAAAGTCGTGAGGGCCCTGTGCCTGCGGGCCAGGGATTGCCAATAGCAGACAATATGTGGTAGTGACGGCTCGGTGAGACTACACGTGGGCTCCACGTGGGGAGTCGGGTCGTTACAAATGGTATAAGAGCCAGTCTTCCCTTGTGCTCGTGCCCGCGAGGGCGCGGGGCTTCTTAAGGGGGGTGGAATGTGGTAACACAATCCCACATCGGAAGATTTGGAGGTGAGAGAGCTGGATATAAGGGCTTGGGTCCTTGTATTAGCCACGAGGCCTTCCAGTGCAGTTGCTTGCCGTATTGGTACCCGTTGTGGTCTTGCGGTATTGGTCGGCTGGCTGGGAACAAAACCGTGAGTGAGTGTGGCCCTCGTGGCAACTGCGCAAAGCGGACAATATCGTTACATCGTGACGAGGCCTTTTCTTGTGGGAGACCATGGGAGAAACAAAGCCGTGAGGGCCCTGTGCCTGCGGGCCAGGGATTGCCAATAGCGGACAATATCGTGGTAGTGATGGCTTGGTAAGACTCTGCGTGGGCTTCACGTGGGGAGTCGGGTCGTTACATCACCCATCCTAGTACTACTCTCGCCCAAGCACGCTTAACTTCGGAGTTCTGATGGGATCTGGTGCATTAGTATCACGCCCCAACCCAGCCTATAAAGGTTAGACTAGGGTGTGATCTAAACATTCAAGTCATATCTCGTACTTGATTGTTCATGAAAGTTTAACACTTACGTTTAGCCTAGACTCCACAATTTTTCCGAAAAACCGACAGCATAACGGCTGTAATTGGGCTCTTTAGTTTGACCTAGTTCTCTAAACGCCTCAAATTTCATTTCCAACTAAGATTACTATTTACCATCAATTGAAACGCCTACTAGTTATCTCAAGTCTCATTTGATTAATAACCTAGCATGATACTATGTCTCATTTGTTTGTTAATCCTTGTTACAAAAGTACCTGTTGATCTTAGCTTAACAATGGGTACCTGCTTAAGATTGGATAGGTTCATTTTACTTAGTCCTTACCTAATACTTCATAATCCTATGATAGATACTAACCAGTAATGATAGCAAAACGACCATAGTAGTGTCTGTCTAGTTATTATCAGTACAAGCCAAAATTAGACCCCAAATTACAACAGGGGTCTTTTACATTACAAACATCAAGCAACATGAAAATAAATAGTCTTCAAGCAACATAGTGTTCACAATGGCCATAATCAAGCAAAGCATATAGGACAGGCAATCATTCCAAGGAATCATCGTTAGGCACGTCGTCCTCGGGTACCTGTTCTTGATCTTCTTCACCTGAGATGATAAAAGAGGGTGAGTCCTTATAAACCCAGTGAGGGGGAATGAGAAATAGGTTTTGAAACTCTTTTTTCCGGTTCAACTTATGAAAACCCTTTTTGCAAGCATGAATATATCACAAGTAAGTACATAACGTAATGTAAAAGTAAAGGAACACAATTACCCGTCTTTCCTCCCTGAGTTCTTCTAGGAACCAAGCGAGAGTACTTATACACATAGTGAAAAGGATACGGTGAGCTTTTGCTCTCAGTTCATGTCAGTATCAGTTGTTGCGGCCGACTTCAAATCATCCCCTTATCATGCCAAATGGGTGTACTCCGGATGTACCCCGAAATCCTACGACCCAACTCTCCGAGGAAGTCTAGCCCCCAAGCGAGAGAGGGAATTGGACAATGGTAGTCACGGTTGCACCGGCAAGCCCGATGCCGCCCGGTGTGCGTGAACGCTACCACGCCAGAATGAAAGGTTGCAACCTTGTATGCAATGCACATTTATGACATTTAATATATCACATTAGGAGGACAACAAAGTAGGTTGCCTCCGAGCAATCATAAGATTGCACATTGACAAGTAAACAAGCGAGGCACGATAAGACAAGTAATTTCACTTGACAGGCACATGGTGTTGTATGAACATTAAACGGGCAGCCATGTAACGCATGTAAATCAAGTCATACAACTCATTTCAAGGTTCACGTAATCAAATAATAAGATTATTTATCATGCAACGACATCTATGTGGGACTGGGTACAAGAAAAGCCTACTTATCAACATGAAATCATCGAAATCATATTTAGGGCTACAAGGGCAACTACGGGCAGCCTACTAAACACATAATCCAACACAACATCCAAAGGATCAACACTTAGCAAATTCACCTAGTTACTAGGGTTCCAATTCGTGCTTACCCATGCGATTAAGCCCCAAGTCATCTCGAAATCAAACTCAAGCCACGCATTGATTAGTTCATACACCCTCAAGTATTCAAAACAGTCCACACAACATCTCAATGCCACAATCCCAAGCATTTAATACAACAAAAGAAGCTACAATAATTTTTCTAAGCATATCACTAAGTGAAACCCTCACTGCAATTGACTGTTTTCTCACAATCATTAAGGCAAGCAAACAATCTCCAATTCCAGTGAATAAGATATCAAATTAAAGCTTAGGAGGTGAACTAAATTCAGAAACAAACCTCGCATCATTTGGAGTTCGGGTTCAATAGTTATAGCCAAAACAGTGAGACTGCACAAAACTGTCCAGATTTGCACACATTTCAATACTTGTCGTTTTTGAGGGCCTTAGGGTCAGATTTAGCCTTAGTCCATTTCTGACACAAATGTCTAGAACTGAAAAATCTAGTAGAAAACCAAATTTCATGTATTTTGGATATCATTTACTAAGTCAAAACTGGTTTGTACTACAAGGTCAGTGAATCTGCCAAAACCTGCTTCATTTTTTCAGACTTTCCAGATTTGGACACATTTTAATGATTTGCCATTTTGAGGACCTTAGAGTCAAAATTAGCTTTGGCCTATTTCTGAGAAAAATGTCCCGAACTGGAAAAACTAGTTACCTACCAATTTTCACGAATTTTCAACATCATTTACCTAGCCAAAATCACCTCGCAACAACAAGACAGAAAGCTGTCACATGCACGATTTCATCTATCATCACATTCTAGCCCAAAATCTTGCCATGCATGGTTATAAAAGCTTATGAACACACATATATCTCAAGTACATAAATAAAGATAGACATTTAAGGCATGCATGTGGTTTTTTGAAAGATTTTCAAGAAGTTTTAGCCCTCAACATAGAAAAACAATAAGAAGATGCACAAGACTCTTCATGAAGCACAAAGTTAACCTTTTTCCTTGCTTAGCCGAGACACCACTCTATTTTTCTCAAATTTCCTAGCTTAGTAACCAAGTTCTTAGTAGGTGCATGTGGTTAGAACAAGAAGAAAAGAAATGGAAGCTAGCAAACTCACCTAAGTCGAAATGGAGATTGAAAGAGCTTGCATGTGTGTTTCTTGCAACCTAGCTTGCTTAGTCGAGCTCCCTAGCTTCTTGCATGCCTTGATGAACCATGGAGGGATGAAGATAAGCTATGGAGTGTAGAAACTCACCCAAGGCAGAGAGAGAGAGAGAGAAGGATGAGAGGGAGAGAGAAGAATGAGAGGAAATGAGAGAAATGAAAGAAAAATAAAAGCTTTTGCAAGGTTTGAAGCATGTGTCGGCCTTGAGCTTTGCAATTTCAGATTTTTGTGTCTTTGAGTATAATTTGAAGTGTTTAGCATGGGCAAGGAGCTTATGTCGAGATTGGTGGAGCTTGGTAGAGTTTTTGAGCTATTTTTTTATTGCTTTATGTCATTAGTTGTCATAGAATTGTCTAGGAATTAATTTGAATTAAGCAAAGCAAGCACAAAGCACAAAGCACAAAGCACACAAGGTGGTCGGCTAAGGCATGAAAAATGCTGAATCTTTGTCATCTTTTGAGCATTATTTAATTGTGTGTTTGGAAAGTGCAAAATAATAAGGAATAAAGAATAAGAATGTCTAGCTTTTTGTGAGATTTTGTCTTCTAGTGAGTTGAATTAGCATTTTAATATTAGTTAGTAGAGTTTGTAGGATTAATTAATGACCTAATGCTTCGTGTAAGATGCTTTCTTGATTAGCATGTGGGCACGCTTTCTTAGGTCTAAGGCACGTACTACGAGATAGGGCACAAACTACGAGATGAATGCATGTTTCCCAATTAAATGCAGGCAACCCTAAATGAATGCACGTAATTCAATGCAAGGCACACAAAATGAAACACGATTCTTAAACCTAGGTCAAGGCATGCAAATCTAGGTTAGGGCACACGAAATGAAGTATCGCACACAAATTGAGGTCGGGCCTCACATTAGTGCTGGTATGATTGCACTCGTCATGTTGTGGAGTCAAATCCTTTAAGTGTTAACGGTTCACAGTCCCAGCCCTCAGAGATGGCCCATTCAAAAGGCCCAATGGGCTTAACGACAACCCATCCGCTTCAACAACGCAGCATCCTAGTAAGGTGTGATATCGACGCGTTGTACGGCCCTGAAATATACCGCGAGTTAGGTTGTCGTCCTTTTAACAGCTCAAGACGTACGATCCGGGATGGAAAAACCGAGCAAAAGTAGAAAAGTGGCCCAAACTGATGAAAACATTCGATTTTGGGCTCCAAAAAATAGGCACAACAGAGCAAGCTTACTACCCGTGTCGTAGAGCTCTCGGAGAGCTTTCCAACGGTATGCTGTGCATCACGTAACTCCTTACGGATCAAAAGTTATGGGCATCGGAGCGACGGAGACCTGGTCATAAGCCCTACGCCCTCGGTTTGCGGGCCCAGCCTCTACGTGAAGCGAAGTTGTCTTGCCCAAGGTGCCGTGGGATTCGGTAATAGAAATGTGGTGGATAAAGTATCTTGGCAACCCTAACCGGGGCAAAAAAAATTGAAAAGGTAGGGTGCAACACGAGGACTTCCCAAGGGATCATCTATCCTAGTACTACTCTCGCCCAAGCACACTTAACTTCGGAGTTCTGATGGGATCCGGTGCATTAGTGCTGGCATGATCGCATCCGTCATGTTGAGGGCACAATTCCTTTATGTGTTGACGGTTCACAGTCCCAGCCCAAAGTGATAGCCTATTCAAAAGGCCCAATGGGCTTAACGACAACCCATCCGCTTCAACAACGCAGCATCCTCGTCGGACGTGATATCGACGCGTTGTAGGGCCCTGTAATATCCCATGAGTTAGGTTGGCGTCCATTTAACAGCTCACGACGTACGGTCCGGGATGAAAAAACAGAGCAAAAGAAGAAAAGTTACCCGGAACTGATGAAAACGTTCGATTTTGGCCTTCGAAAATAGGCACAGCCGAGTAGGCTTACTGCCCTCGTCATAGAGCTCTCGTAGAGCTTTCAAACGATAAGTTGTGTGCTGCGTAACTCCTTACAGATCAAAAGTTATGGGCACCGGAGACAAAGGAGAACTGGTCACAAGCCCCACACCCTCGGTTTGCGGGCCCAGCCTTTACGTGAAGCGAAGTTATATTGCCCAAGGTGCCGTGGGATTCGGTAATAGAAATGTGGTGGATAAAGCATCTTGGCTATCACGCCCCAACCCGGCCTATAAAGGTTAGACTAGGGTGTGATCTAATCATTCAAGTCACGTCTCGTACTTAACCGTTCATGAAGATTTAACACTTAATGTTTCGGCCTAAACTCCAAAAATTTTTGGAAAAATGGCAGCATAATGGCTGTAATTGGCTCTTTGGTTTGACCTAATTCTCTAAAGGCCTCAAAATTTACCATTCCAGATTCATTTTCCACTAAGATTACTATTTATCATCAGTTTATATGCCTATTGGTTGTCTTGATGACTCGCTTGATTAATAACCTAGCATGACACTATGTCTTGTTCGTTTGTTAATCCTCGTTACAAAAGTACCTGTTGATCTTAGCTTAATAACGTGTACCTGCTTAAGATTTGGTTGGTTCCTTTTACTTAGCCTTTACCTAATGCTTCATATTCCTATTAGAGATACTAGCAGTAATAATAGCAAAATGACCATAGTAGTGTCTAGTGTTTGTCTAGCAATATCGGTACAAATCAAAATTAGACCCCAAATTACAACGGGGGTCTTTTACATTACAAATAACAAGCAACATAAAGGAAATAGTCTTCAAGTAGCATAGAGTTCACAAGTAGCCACAATCACGCAAAGCACAAAAGATAGGCAATCACTCCAAGGATTCATCGTTAGGCACACCGTCCTCAGGTACCTATTCTGGATCTTCTTCACCTGAGATGATAAAAGAGGGTGAGTCCTTATGAACTCAGCGAGGGGGAACGAGAAATAGGTTTTGAAACTCATTTTTCAGTTCAATCTTATGAAAACACTTTTGCAAGCATGATGTGTATCACAAGCAAGTACATATCGTAATATAATAGTAAAGAACGCAATTACCGGTCTTTCCTCCCCGAGGTCCTCTAGGGACCAAGCGAGAGTACTTATACACATGGTAAAAAGGATACGATGAGCTTTTGCTCTCAGATCAATTCCAGTATCAGTTGTTGTGGCCGACTTCAAATCATCCCCATAACACGCCAAGTGGGTGTACTCCAGATGTACCGCGAAATCCTATGACCTAACTCTCCGAGGAAGTCTAGCCCCCAAGCGAGAGAGGGAATGGGACCATGGTAGCCACGGGTACACCGGCAAGCCCGATGCCACCCAGTGTACATGATCGCTACCATGCCGAAATGAAAGGTTGCAACCTTGTATGCAATGCACATTTATGACATTTAAAATATCACATTAGGAGGACAACAAAGTAGGTTGCCTCCGGACAGTTATAAGATTGCACATTGACAAGTAAACAAGCGAGGCATGGATAGACAGGTAATTTCACTTGTAAAGCTCATGGAGTTATATGAACATTAAACGGACAGCCATGTAACGCACATAAATCAAGTCATATAACTCAATTCAAAGTCCACGTAATCAAATAATAAGATTATATAACATGCAACAACATCTACGTGAGCTCAGATGCAAGAAAAGCCTATTTGTCAACATGCAATGATAAAAATCACATTTAGGACTATAAAGGCATCTACGGGCAGCCTACTAAGCATATAATTCCACACAATGTCCAAATGATCAACACTTAGCAAGACTACCTAGTCATTAGGGTTTCCATTTCGTGCTTACCCGTGTGATTAAACCTCAAGTCAACCCAAAATCATCCTCAAGCCATACATCAATTAATTCAAACATCCCCAAGTATTCAAAACAGTCCACACAACAACCCAAAGCCACAATCCCAAGCATTTAATTCAACAAGAGAAGTTACAACAATTTTACCAAGCATGTAACTAAGTGAAATCCTTACTGCAATAGGCTGTTTTCTCACAATCATTAAGATAAGCAAACAATCTCCAATTCCAGTGAATAAGATGTCAAATTAAATCTTAAGAAGTGAACTAAAATTAGAAACAAACCTCGCATAATTTGGAGTTCGGGATCATTAGTTATAGCACAAAACTATCCAGATTTGAACACATTTCCATAATTGACGTTTTTGAGGTCCTTAGGGTCAGATTTAGCCTTGGTACATTTCTGACAAAAATGTCCAGAACTGAAAACTCTAGCAGAAAACCAAATTTCAATCATTTTGGACATCATTTACTAAGTTAAATCTGATTCGTTCTACAAGGTCAGTGCATCTGCCAAAACCTGCTTCATTTTTTCCAGATTTCCAGATTTGGACACATTTCAAAGATTTGCCATTTTGAGGACTTTAGATTCCAAATTAGCTTTGGCCTATTTCTGTGAAAAATGTTCAAAACTGGAAAAACTAGTCACCTACTAATTTTCATGTATTTTCAACAACATTGGCCTAGCCAAACGTACCTCGAAACAACTGGTCAGAGAGCTGTCACATAATCCGACTTCACCTATCATCAATTTCAAGCCAAGATCTTGCCATGCATGGTTGTAAAGGCTTATGAACGAACATATAACTCAAGTACAGAAGCAAAGACATACATTTATGAGCATTCATGTGGATTTTTGAAGGATTTTCAAAAGGTTTTAGCCCTCACCTTAGGAATCAACCAAGTAGATGCACAAAAACTTGTTGAAGCACAATCTTCTTCTTCTCCTTTGCCTAGCCGAGGTTCCAACTAGATTTTCCATATTTTTCCTAGCTTAGTGACCAAGCACTTAGTACATGCATGTGGTTAGAACAAGAAGAAAAGAAATGGAAGCTTAGTAACTCACCTAGGGCCGAAATGAAGACTCAATAGCTTGCATGTGTGTTTTCTTGCAATCTAGCTAGCTTGGTTGAGTTCCTTTGCTTGGGCTTGCCTTGATTAACCTTAGGATGATGAAGATGAGTTGTGAAGTGAAGAGAATCAGCCAAGGCAGAGAGAGAGAGGGAAAATGAGAGGGAGAGAGAGAAGATTGAGGAAGGAAGAAAAAATGACAAAAAAATGAAGGCCTTTGCAACTTTGATGAGCATGTTCAGCCTTGAGCTTGATGAATCAGATTTTTGTGTCTTCAAGGTGTGATTTTAAAATGCTAGCATGGGCAAAAGTTGTTTGGTCGAGCAAGGTGAGCAAATTGAGGTGGTTTTGAACAATTTTTTTATGCATTGATAAGTGTTTTTGTCATAACTTGTCTAGAAATGAATTTGAATTGAGCATGCATGCAAAGACACACCATAGTGGTCAGCCAAAGCAATGAAAATTCTGATTTTTTGTCAACTTTTGATCATTATTTAATTGTGTCTTGAAAGTGCAAAAAGAATAAGGAATGTCTAGCTTTTTGTGAGATTTTGTCTTCTAGTGGGTTGAATTAGTAATTTAATAATAGTTAGTGGATTTTGTAGGATTAATTAATGACCTAGTACTTCGTGTAAGATGCTTGCTTGTTTAGCGTGAGGGCCCGTTTTCCTAGGACTAGGGCACGCACTAGGAGGTAGGGCACGAACTACGAGATGAACGCACATTTTTCAAATAAATGCATGCAACCCTAAATGAATGCACGTAATTCAATGCAAGGTACACAAAACGAACACAATTCTCAAACCTAGGTCAAGGCACGCAAATCTAGGTTAGGGCATATAAAACGAGATATCGCATGCAAATCGGGGTCGAGCCTCACATCCTCACCTCCTTAAAATAATTTCATCCCGAAATTCAAATTACCTTTGAAATAAAGATGGATATTGCTGCTCCATTTGGTCTCGTCTTTCCCACGTTGCTTCTTCAACTCCATGATGATCCCACAGTACTTTCACTATCGATATAGTTTTGCTGCGCAATTCCCGATCTTGCTGGTCTAGGATCCGAATGGGCTTTTCCTCGTAAGACAAGTTCTCCCGAAGCTGCATCGGCTCTGGCTCCAAGATATGCGACGGATCAGGATGATATTTCCGCAGCATTGAAACATGAAAGACGTCGTGAATATTGGAGAGGCTCTAGGGTAGTACTAGGCGATACGCCAATTTGCCAACCTTCTCAATTATCTCAAATGGTCCTGCAAACCTCGGGCTCAACTTTCCACCCTTGTCGTGTTTAATCAATCCCCTCCGAGGTGATATCTTCAAGAACACCTTGTCGTCAACCTCAAACTCTAGACTCCGTCTCCGTCGGTCTGCATAACTCTTTTGCCTGCTTTGGGCGGTAAGCATCCGTTTTCGGATGAAGTGGATATTATCAACAGTCTTCATAAGTTCAGGTAAAAGGGTCGGGTCAAAAGTCTTCGTCTCACCTACATCATCCCAGTAAATTGGGGATCGATACTTATGTCCATACAACGCCTCAAATGGGGCCATCCCGATAGTGGCTTGGTAACTATTATTATAAGCAAACTCCGCTAGAGATAAGTATTTCTCCCAACCTTTCCCGAAATCTAAAACACACGCCCTCAGCATATCCTCCAGAATCTGAATAGTTCTCTTCGATTGTCCATCAGTCTGAGGGTGATAAGTCGTGCTGAAACTCAACTTCGTTCCCAAAGCTTCTCGCAATCTCTTCCAAAATCGGGAAGTAAAACGAGGATCCCTATCCGATACAATACTCACAGGCATCCCGTGCAATTTTACGATCTCCGCCACATACATATCTCCCAAGTTCTCAGGACAATCCTCCTTGTTCATCGGTAAGAAGTGCGCTGACTTAGTCAATCTATCCACTATGACCCAAACAGCGTCATGACCCTTTTGCGATCTGGGCAGGTCCATAACAAAGTCCATAGTTATATGTTCCCATTTCCATTGAGGAATCTCCAACGGCTGAAGTAAACCTGCGGGTCGTTGATGTTCCGCTTTGACTCTCTGGCAAGTCAAACACCGTGCCACAAACTCCGCAATTTCTCTTTTCATGTTATTTCACCAATAGTGTTGCTTCAAATCCCGGTACATCTTTGTTCCACTGGGATGAATAGTGTATCTTGAATTATGAGCTTCTTCAAGAATCTTCTTTTTCAGCTCCGGCTCATTGGGAACACAAATCCGATTCCTAAACCTCCAAACACCATCATCATGAAACTTGAAATCCGCGTTACTTTCTTTAATCTTTTGAAATTGTTGGTCCTTCTGTTGAGCCTCTCGTAACTCAGACAACAAGGTCGATTGAACTTGCGTAGTGGCAAAAAGTAACCCTTTCCGAGTCAATTGTGGTTTCCACAAAAATGCTTCCTCCAACAACTCCTGCACCTTGACTTCCAGTTTCGCCATGCTCATAATTGATTGTGCAGTTATAATCATCCAAAAGCTCCATCCACCGCCTTTGCCTCATATTCAACTCTTTTTGAGAGACCAAGTATTTCAAGCTCTTATGATCAGTAAATACCTCAAACTTGTTACCCCACAGATAATGCCTTCATTTTTTGAGTACAAACACAATAGCCGCTAACTCCAAAGCATGCGTCGGGTAATTCAATTCGTACGGCTTTGGTTTCCTAGAAGCATATGCAATCACCCTTCCATTTTGCATCAACACACAACCCAATCCTTCTTTGGAAGCATCGCTATAGATTACAAAACTTTGACTCCCTTCGGGCAATGCAAGAACAGGTGCGGTAGTCAATCTTTTCTTCAATTCTTGGAAGCTGTTCTCACACTTATCATCCCACACGAACTTTGTTTTCTTTTGAGTGAGCTTTGTAAGTAGTCCTGCAATCTTAGAGAAATCCTTCACGAATCTCCGATAATAGCCGGCTAGACCAAGAAAACTCCGAATCTCCGTAACATTCTCCGGCTTTTTCCAAGACATCACTGCTTCTATCTTTGCTGGATCCACCGCTATTCCCTCCTGGGATATGATATGCCCCAAAAATTCAATCTGCTGCAACCAAAATTCACACTTGCTAAACTTTGCATATAATTGATGCTCTCGAAGTTTCTGCAGTGCCAACTGTAGATGTTGCTCATGCTCCGCCTCAGATTTCGAGTATACCAAAATATCATCAATGAAAATCACCACAAATTGGTCCAAGTAGGGTTGAAACACCCTGTGCATCAAATCCATAAAAGCTGTAGGGGCATTAGTTAGTCCAAAAGGCATCACCACATATTCGTAATGCCCATATCTCGTCCTGAAAGCCGTTTTAGGCACATCTTCCTTTTTGATCCGCAACTGATAATACCCTTGCCTCAAGTCGAGTTTCAAATACACTTTGGCTCCTTGCAGTTGATCAAATAACTCGTCGATCAGGGGAAATGGGTATTTATTCTTAATAGTCACTTGGTTCAATCCTCAGTAATCAATGCATAGCCTCAACGTTTCGTCTTTCTTCTTCACAAATAGAACTGGTGCACCCCACGGAGAAGAACTTGGTTGAACAAACCCATTCTTCAACAATCCTTGCAATTGGTCCTTCAATTCTTGTAGCTTGGCCGGTGCCATACGATAGGGAGCTTTAGATATCGGCTGGGTGCCAGGCAGTAGCTCTATAACGAACTCGATCTCCCGATTTGGGGGTAAACCGGGCAATTCTTTTGGAAACACATCCGCATAGTCTTTGATCACAGGCATCTCCTCCAACTTAGCTTTGTCCGATGGCTTATTGATGAGGTAAGCTAAGTATCCGTTACACCCTTTTCTCAAGGACTTCACTGCTTTCGTAGATGAAATGATGGAACTCCCGGTGAAATCTCTTCGACCTATTACCTCCAATATTGGTTGACTAGGTACCCGGAACGTTATAATCTTTGCTTGGCAATCTAGTTGGACATGATGTTTTGCCAGCCAGTCCATCCCTAAAATGACCTCATAGTCTCGAAAAGGTAATACAATAAGATTGGCTGAGAATTCCCTATCCTTAATTTGGATTTTACATGCTTTATAAGCTGAGCTAGTAAAAAGTTTAGAACCCATTAGAGTACCAACTTCTACTTCGTATGGCAAACATACAACTTTCAGTTTCACACATTCCATACATAAGGGAGTAATAAACGAATGAGTAGCACTCGGATCAATTAGCACCCTAACAGGTTGATTCAGTATGAAGAATGTACCTTCAACAACAGCGGTCTCATCTGGAATCTCCTCGCACTCAATAGCATAGGCTCGAGCCTGAACTCTAAGAACTGGAGTCTTGCCTCTACCAGCTGGTTTACCCTGATTCTGCCCTGCCTGCCGTTTAGGGCAATCCTTGATCTGATGCTGATCACTGCCACATCTCATACATCGTCCGGACTTCCTCCAACACTGGGCCTCAGTATGCCCTTTCCTGTCACAGTAAGAATAGTTGACGGACTGAGTAGGAGGTGAACTACCTATAGATCCGCGGGCGGAAGAGGCTGACGACACTTTCGTCGGGCCACGGTTATTCACTGGTCTGTTCTGGCTCTGGCCCTGACTACGACTCTGACTCTGAAATTTCCTCTGCTGACCTGGAGGCTGATATGGTTTCTTGTTCGGCTGACTCGAACCAGTTCCATCTAGTTTCCTCTTCTCAACTCGAGAGGCAGCAGCAAAGAGAGCAGAATAGGTATCGAAGTCATGAGAAACCAACTGGTCTTGAATCTCTGGCCTCAATCCAGTAGTAAATTTCCACATCTTCGCCTCCGGAGTACTAACCATATATTGAGCATAACGGGATAGTCGGTCAAAATGAGCCTCGTATTGGGCCACCGTCATGTTACCCTGGGTCAAGTGCATGAACTACTCAGCCCACCTCTGCCTGGAGACTGCAGGTACATATTTCTCCTTAAATGCCTTAACGAAATTACCCCACAAGCGAGGTGTCTGATCAGTTTCCCACAGTGCCTCCACAGTGTGCCACCAATGTTCAACATCCCCGTGCAACAGAAACATCGCAAACTCCACCTTTTCTTCATCAGTATAATCAAGTGGCCTAAAAATCTTCTCTATCTCGGACAGCCAAGTCTCTGCTTTCTCATCATCAGCTTCCCCGTGGAATTTAGACGGGCGAAAGTCAAGGAACTCCCTCATTCTGCTATGTCTCCTATGGTTACCCTCATTCTTGTTGTTGTTGTTGTTGGCCTCACGTGTATCTTGACACTCCATCACTTGTGATACACGATCCATGGCATTCGCCATCATATTAAACATAGCTATACTGGGATTAGTTTGATAGGCATCTCCGGTCTCTTGGGGTTCACCACTCCTATTAGTAGTACGGGTGCTAGGGCCAGCCATCTATAGGCACAGATTACGATGCAAAATTTATTGAAATATGACAATTAAGAATTTAATGCATAAGATATGCAACATAATATAGGTACAATTCTAGAAACAACTAAGGCATGTTAATCACTTAAACACATAGAGCATAGAAGGCACATTTAACATTATCACACAATAACATATAAACAAGTCATCCTAATTATCTTAGGGCTCTACCCATGGTCCGAGAGTTAAACATGACTTAAGCAATCTAAGCTCTAATACCATTCTAGTTCTAAGGTGTCACGCCCCAACCCGGCCTATAAAGGTTAGACTAGGGTCTGATCCAATAATTCAAGTCACGTCTCGTACTTAACCGTTCATGAAGATTTAACACTTAACGTTCGGCCTAAACTCCAAAATTTTTCGAAAAACCGGTAGCGTAACGGCTGTAATTGGGCTCTTTGGTTTGGCCTAATTCTCTAAATGCCTCAAAATTTACCATTCCAGATTCATTTCCCACTAAGATTACTATTTATCATCAGTTGATATGCCTGTTGGTTGTCTTGATAACTCGCTTGATTAATAACCTAGCATGATACTATGTCTTGTTCGTTTGTTAATCCTCGTTACAAAAGTACATGTTGATCTTAACTTAATAACGTGTACCTGCTTAAGATTTGGTTGGTTCATTTTACTTAGCCTTTACCTAATGCTTCATATTCTTATTAGAGATACTAGCAGTAATAATAGCAACATGACCATAGTAGTGTCTAGTGTTTGTCTAGCAATATCGGTACAAACCAAAATTAGACCCCAAATTACAACGGGGGTCTTTTACATTACAAATAACAAGCAACATAAAGGAAATAGTCTTCAAGTAGCATAGAGTTCACAAGTAGCCACAATCACGCAAAGCACACAAGACAAGCAATCACTCCAAGGAGTCATCGTTAGGCACACCGTCCTTGGGTACCTGTTCTGGATCTTCTTCACCTGAGATGATAAAAGAGGGTGAGTGCTTATGAACTCAGCGAGGGGGAACAAGAAATAGGTTTTGAAACTCATTTTCCAGTTCAATCTTATGAAAACCCTTTTGCAAGCATGATGTGTATCACAAGCAAGTATATTTCGTAATATAATAGTAAATAACGCAATTACCGGTCTTTCCTCCCCGAGCTCCTCTAGGGACCAAGCGAGAGTACTTATACACATAGTAAAAAGGATACGGTGAGCTTTTGCTCTCAGATCAATTCTAGTATCAGTTGTTGCAGCCGACTTCAAATCATCCCCATAACACGCCAAGTGGGTGTACTCCAGATGTACCCTGAAATCCTACGACCCAACTCTCCAAGGAAGTCTAGGCCCCAAGTGAGAGAGGGAATGGGACCATGGTAGTCACGGGTGCACTAGCAAGCCCGATGCCACCCGGTGTACGTGATCGCTACCATGCCGACATGAAAGGTTGCAACCTTGTATGCAATGCACAATTATGACATTTAAAATATCACATTATGAGGACAACAAAGTAGGTTGCCTCCGGATAGTCATAAGATTGCACATTGACAAGTAAACAAGCGAGACATGGATAGACAGGTAATTTCACTTGAAAAGCTCACGGAGTTATATGAATATTAAACGGACAGCCATGTAACGCACATAAATCAAGTCATATAACTCAATTCAAAGTCCACGTAATCAAATAATAAGATTATATAACATGCAACAACATCCACGTGGGCTCGGATGCAAGAAGAGCCTATTTGTCAACATGCAATGACCAAAATCACATTTAGGACTATAAAGGCATCTACGGGCAGCCTACTAAGCATATAATTCCACACAATGTCCAAATGATCAACACTTAGCAAGACTACCTAGTCATTAGGGTTTCCATTTCGTGCTTACCCATGTGATTAAACCTCAAGTCAACCCAAAATCATCCTCAAGCCATACATCAATTAATTCAAACATCCCCAAGTATTCAAAACAGTCCACACAACAACCCAAAGCCACAATCCCAAGCATTTAATTCAACATGAGAAGTTACAACAATTTTACCAAGCATGTAACTAAGTGAAATCCTTACTGCAATAGGCTGTTTTATCACAATCATTAAGCTAAGAAAAAAATCTCCAATTTCAGTGAATAAGATTTCAAATTAAAGCTCAAGAAGTGAACTAAAATCAGAAACAAACCTCGCATCATTTGGAGTTCAGGATCATTAGTTATAGCCGAAACAGTGAGATATCACAAAACTATCCAGATTTGCACACATTTAAATAATTGACGTTTTTGAGGTCCTTAGGGTCATATTTACCCTTGGTCCATTTCTGACAAAAATGTGTAGAACTGAAAAATCTAGTATCACACCAAATTTCATGCAGTTTTGACATCATTTACTAAGTTAAATATGGTTCGTTCTACAAGGTCAGTGCATCTGCCAAAACCTGCTTCATTTTTTCCAGATTTCCAGATTTGGACACATTTCAAAGATTTGCAATTCGGAGGACCGTAGAGTCAAAATTAGCTTTGTCCTATTTCTGTAAAAAATGTTCAAAACTGGAAAAACTAGTCACCTACTAATTTTCATGCATTTTCAACAACATTTGACTAGCCAAACGTACATCGAAACAACTGGTCAGAGAGCTGTCACATAATCCGACTTCACCTATCATCACTTTCAAGCCAAGATCTTGCTATGCATGGTTGTAAAAGCTTATGAACGAACATATAACTCAAGTACAGAAGCAAAGACATACATTTATGAGCATGCGTGTGGATTTTTGAAGGATTTTCAAAAGGTTTTAGCCCTCACCTTAGCAATCAACCAAGTAGATGCACAAAAACTTGTTGAAGCACAATCTTCTTCTTCTCCTTTGCCTAGCCGAGGTTCCAACTAGATTTTCCCTATTTTTCCTAGCTTAGTGACCAAGCTCTTAGTACATGCATGTGGTTAGAACAAGAAGAAAAGAAATGGAAGCTTAGTAACTCACCTAGGGCCGAAATGAAGACTCAATAGCTTGCATGTGTGTTTTCTTGCAATCTAGCTAGCTTGGTTGCGTTGCTTTGCTGGGGCTTGCCTTGATTAACCTTAGGATGATGAAGATGAGTTGTGAAGTGAAGACAATCAGCCAAGGCAGAGAGAGAGAGGGAAAATGAGAGGGAGAGAGAGAAGATTGAGGAAGGAAGAAAAAATGACAAAAAAATGAAGGCCTTTGCAACTTTGATGAGCATGTTCGGCCTTGAGCTTGATGAATCAGATTTTTGTGTGTTCAAGGTGTGATTTTAAAATGCTAGCATGGGCAAAGGTTGTTTGGTCGAGCAAGGTGAGGAAATTGAGGTGGTTTTGAGCAATTTTTTTATGCATTGATAAGTGTTTTTGTCATAACTTGTCTAGAAATGAATTTGAATTGAGCATGCATGCAAAGAAACCACATAGTGGTCAGCCAAAGCAATGAAAATTCTGATTTTTTATCAACTTTTGATCATTATTTAATTGTGTCTTGAAAGTGCAAAAAGAATAAGGAATAAAGAATAAGGAATGTCTAGCTTTTTGTGAGATTTTGTCTTCTAGTGGGTTGAATTAGTAATTTAATAATAGTTAGTGGATTTTGTAGGATTAATTAATGACCTAGTACTTCGTGTAAGATGATTTATTGTTTAGCGTGAGGGCATATTTTCCTAGGTCTAGGGCACGCACTACGATGTAGGACACAAACTACGAGACGAATGCACATTTTTTAAGTAAATGCACGCAATCCTAAATGAATACACGTAATTCAATGCAAGGCACACAAAATGAACACAATTCTCAAACCTAGGTCAAGGCACGTAAATCTAGATTAGGGCACACAAAATGAGGCATCGCACGCAAATCGGGGTCGGGCCTCACATCGGCAACCCTAACTGGGGCAAAAAAAATTGAAATGGGGGGTGCAACACGAGGACTTCCTAGGGGGTCACCCATCCTAGTAGTATTCTCGCCCAAGCACGCTTAACTTTGGAGTTCTGATGGGATTCGGTGCATTAGTGTTGGTATGATTGCACCCATCATGTTGAGAGCATAAATCCCTTATGTGTAGACGGTTCACAGTCCCAGCCCAGTGAGATGGCCCAATCAAAAGGCCCAATGGGCTTAACGACAACCCATCCGCTTTAACAATGCAGCATCCTCACAAGACGTGATATCGACGCGTTGTAAGGTCATCTAATGTCCCGCAAGTTAGGTTGTCATCATTTTAACAGCTTACGACGTACGATGCGGGACGAAAACACTAAGCAAAATAAGAGAAGTGGCCCGAAACTGATGAAAATATTTGATTTTGGGCTCTGAAAATAGGCAAAGCTGAGCAGGCTTGTAGCCCCCGTGGTAGATCTCTCAGAGAGCTTTCCAACGGTATGCTGTACGCCGCGTAACGCCTTACAGATCAAATGTTATAGGCACCAGAGTGACGGAGACCTGGTCACAGTCCCTACACCCTCGGTTTGCGGGCCCAGCCTCTACGTGAAGCGAAGTTGTCTTGCCCAAGGTGCCGTGGGATGTGGTAATTGAAATGTAGTGGATAAAGTATCTTGGCAACCCTAACCGGGGCAAAAAAAATTGAAAAAGAAGGTGCAACACGAGGACTTCCCAAGGGGTCACCCATCCTAGTACTACTCTCGCCCAAGCACGCTTAACTTCGGAGTTCTGACAGGATCCGGTGCATTGCTACTGGTATGATCTCACCCGTCATGTTGTGGTCACAAATCCTATATGTGTTAACGGTTCACAGTCCCAGCCCAGAGAGATGGCCTATTCAAAAGGCCCAATGGGCTTAACGACAACCCATCTACTTCGACAACGCAACATCCTCACAAGACGTGATATCGAGGCATTGTAAGGCCCACTAATGTCGCGCGAGTTGGGTTGTTGTCCTTTTAACATCTCACGACATACGATTCGGGACAAAAAAACAGGGCAAAAGTAGAAAAATGGCCCTAAACTGATGAAAACATTCTATTTTGGGGTCCAAAAATAATCACAGCTGAGTAGGCTTGCTGTCCCCGTCGTAGAGCTCTCGAAGAGCTTTCCAACGGTATGTTGTGCATCAAGTAACTCCTTACGGATTAAAAGTTATGGGCACCGGTGCAATGGAGACTTGGTCACAAGCCCCACGCCCTCGGTTTACAGGCCCAGCTTCTACGTGAAGCGAAGTTGTCTTGCCCATGGTGCCGTGGGATTCAGTAATAGAAATGTGGTGGATAAAGTATCTTGGCAACCCTAACCGGGGCAAAAAAAATTGAAAAGGGGGTTGCAACACGAGGACTTCCATGGGGTCACACATCCTAGTACTACTCTCGCCCAAGCACGCTTAACTTCGGAGTTTTGATGGGAACCGGTGCATTAGTGCTGGTATAATCGCACCAATCATGTTGTGGGCACAAATCCTTTATGTGTTGATGATTCACAGTCCAGCCCAGAGAGATGGCCCATTCAAAAGGTCCAATGGGCTAAACGACAACCCTACCGCTTCAACAACGCAGCATCCTCGCAAGACGTGATATCAACACGTTGTAGGGCCCTCTAATGTCTCGCGAGTTAGGTTGTCATCCTTTTAACGGCTCACGACGTACGATAAGGGATAGAAAAACAACGCAAAAGAAGAAAAGTGGCCCAAAACTGATGAAAACGTTCGATTTTAGGTTACACGAACTGGCGCAGCCTAGTAGGCATGCTGCCCCATCGTAGAGCTCTCGGAGAGCTTTCCTACGGTATGCTGTGCGCCACGTAACTCCTTACGGATCAAAAGTTATGGGCACCGGAGCGACAGAGACCTGGTCACAAGCCCCAAGCCTTTGGTTTGCTGGCCCATCCTCTACGTGAAGCGAAGTTGTCTTGCCCAAGGTGCCATGGGATTCGGTAATAGAAATGTGATGGATAAAGCATCTTTGCAAGGCTAACCGGGGCAAAAAAAATTGAAAAGGGGGGTGCAACACGAGGACTTCCAAGGGGGTCACCCATCCTAGTACTACTCTTGCCCAAGCACGCTTAACTTCGGAGTTCTGATAGGATCTGGTGCATTAGTACTGGAATGATCGCACCCATCATGTTGTGGGCACAAATCCTTTATGTGTAGATGGTTCACAACCCCAACCCAAAGGGATAGCCCATTCAAAAGGCCTAATTGGCTTAACAACAGCCCATCCGCTTCAACAACGCAGCATCCTCGCAAAACGTGATATCGACGCATTGTAGGGCCCTGTAATATCCCGCAAGTTATGTTGTCGTCCTTTTAACAGCTCACGACGTACGATCCGGGACAAAAAAACAAAGCAAAAGAAGAAAAGTGGGCCGAAACTGATGAAAACGTTTAATTTTGGTATAATCGCACCCGTCAAGTTATGGGAACAAATCCTTTATGTGTTTACGGTTCACAGTCCCAGCCCAGAGAGATGGCCCATTCAAATGGCCCAATGGGCTTAACGACAACCCATCCGCTTCAACAATGCAGTTTCCTCGCAAGACGTGATATCGACGCATTGTAGGTCCCTCTATTGTCCCGCAAGTTAGGTTGTCGTCCTTTAACAGCTCACGACGTACGATCGGCGATGGAAAAACAGAGCAAAAGAAGAAAAGTGGCCCGAAACTGATGAAACCATTCAATTTTGGGCTCCAAAAATGGGCGCAGCTGAGCAAGCTAGCTGCCCCGTCATTGAGCTCTCGGAGAGCTTTCCAATGGTATGTTGTGCGCTGCGTAACTCCTTACGGATCAAAAGTTATGGGCACCGGAGCGATAGAGACCTAGTCACAAGCCCTACGCCCTCAGTTTGCAGGCCCAGCCTCTACTTGAAGCGAAGTTGTCTTGCCCAAGGTGCTGTGGGATTCGGTAATAGAAATGTGATGGATAAAGAATCTTGGCAACCCTAACTGGGGCAAAAAAAATTGAAAATGAGGGTGTAACACGAGGACTTCCCAGGGGGTCACCCATCCTAGTACTACTTTCGCCCAAGCACGCTTAACTTCGGAGTTCTGATGGCATCCAGTGCATTTGTGCTGGTATGATAGCACCCGCCATGTTGAGGGCGCAAATCCCTTATGTGTTGACGGTTCACAATCCCAGCCCAGAGAGATGGCCCATTCAAAAGGCCCAATGGGCTTAACGACAACCCATCCCCTTCAACAATGCAGTATCCTAGCAAAACGTGATATTGACGCATTGTAGGGCCCTCTAATGTCCAGCGAGTTAGGTTGTCGTCCTTTTCGCGGCTCACGACGTATGATCCGGGATGCAAAAATACCGCAAAAAGAAGAAAAGTGGCTCGAAACTGATGAAAAAGTTCAATTTTAGGTGCAAAAAACTGGCGCAGCAGAGCAGGCTTACTGCCACCGTCGTAGAGCTCTTGGAGATCTTTCCAACGGTATGCTGTGCGCCACGTAACTCCTTACTGATCAAAAGTTATGGGCATCGGAACGACGGAGACCTGGTCACAAGTCCCACGCCCTCGGTTTGAGGGCCTAGCCTCTACGTGAAGCAAAGTTGTCATGCCCAAGGTGCCGTGGGATTCGGTAATAGAAATATGGTGGATAAAGTACCTTGGCAACCCTAACTGGAGCAAAAAAAATTGAAAAGTGGGAGTGCAACATGAGGACTTCGCAGGGGGTCACCCGTCATAGTACTACTCTTGCCCAGGCACGCTTAACTTTAGAGTTCTGATGGGATTCGATGCATTAGTACTGGTATGATCGTACCCGTTATGTTGTAGGCACAAGTCCTTTATGTGTTGACGGTTCACAGTTCCAACCTAGAGGGATGGCCTATTCAAAAGGCCCAATTGGCTTAACGACAGCCTATCCACTTCAACAACGCAGCATCCTCGTAAAACGTGATATCGACGCATTATAGGGCCCTGTAATATCCCGTAAGTTAGGTTGTCGTCCGTTTAACAGCTCATGACGTACGATCCGGGATGAAAAGCAGAGCAAATGTAGAAAAATGGTCCAAAACTGATGAAAATGTTTGATTTTAGGCTCTGAAATAGATGCAACGAAGTAGGCTTGCTGCCCCCGTCGTAGAGCTCTCGAAGAGCTTTCCAACGGTATGTTGTGCGTCGCGTAACTTCTTACGGATCAAAAGTTATGCGCACCGAAATGACGGAGACCTTGTCACAAGCCCCACACCCTCGGTTTGCGGGCCCAGCCTCTACGTGAAGCGAAGTTGTCTTGCCCAAGGTGCCGTGGGATTCGATAATAGAAATGTGGTGGATAAAGCATCTTGGCTTGCCTAACTAGGGCAAAAAAAATTGAAAATGGGGGGTGCAACACGAGGACTTCCCAGGGGGTCACCCATCATTGTACAACTCTCGCCCAAGTACGCTTAACTTCGAAGTTCTGATGGGATCCGGGGCATTATTGCTGGTATAATAGCAACCGTCATGTTGTGGGCACAAATCCTTTATGTGTTTACGGTTCACAATCCTAGCCCAGAGAGATGGTGTGATAACCCGAACCCGGCATGCATTTAGTGGCATTTAATTGCATCTAACTAAGTGTCATCTTAAATGTTAGTATTGAATTTTTGTTTATTTTTAGTTAAACAATCATTTGTTGCTTTATTTTCATATTTATGTTAATCGGTTTTATTTTTCTTGCATCTTAATGCTCGGTTTTCAATTAAATGAAAAGTAGCTCCGAGCCGGAGTAAATTTTGAACAATGTTACTTTTCAAAAATTATATTTTCAAAAATTATTTGAGATTTAATTGTTATTCTTTTATGTCGCAAAGTGCATTGCATTTCGATAGCAATAGTTAGGAAATGAATTCTAGTCCTCAGCAAATAGTAAAAGCTAGTATTTAGTGTCTTAATTTTAATATTTTAGTTGTTGTTAGCTAGAATTAGAATTGTGCTAGATGTTTTAGCTTTAAAATGCATAAAATAAGCCTATTTGACCAAGTTTAAGTTAGCTTTGACCAAGGGCTTGACTTGTTGACTTGTTGCATCTTATTTAAAGCTTGGTATAGCATAAAAAAAAAAGAAAGCAGAAAATTAGAATGAAAGGGCCGAAACTTAGAGAGAAGAAAAAAAATATATTTCAACTTCAAATCTTCAATTCTTCACGTGAGCTTGCACGGGGTGGTTTCCGAGGCATCCGGCGTGGTTTGCCGAGCGTCTAGGAGCGTCTAAGGTGAGAGTTTCATCGTTATTTGAGCATTTGAAATAATTGTGTTTAAACTTTAATTTTTTAGAAATTATGCGCAGATTGTTATTTTATCCGTTTTGTTGCTTAAAGAATGTTCCTTGTTGATTGTAGAACATGTATTTATAGCTTTTTAGCATTTTTCGCGGTTGAAAATTGAAAATGCAATTTAAATTGATTAATGAATAGTAAATTGTGAATAGTAAACCCCAGTTTCGATAAAGTTTCTCCATTATGCGTTCTTTTGATGTAGGAAGGTGCTAGATATGCTAGAATGCCTAAATGTGTGGTTTAATTGGGTTGTGTAATGGAAAAAATGGAGGAAAAAGCTTAGTGAAAGTTGGGGTCGTTTCGGTCAAGTTTAGAATTTTCTCGATTTGCGTGAAGGCATTGTCGAGGTACGTCATGGAAGCACTTTTGGTGTAGTTGTGACATTGGTTGGGTAATCGGTTGAGGTAGTTGTAGTTCAAACGAGCAAAGGGAAAAATCAGGGCTTTGCGTGAATTCTAGGGTTAAGTAGGGTTTTGGGGTCTTCAGACGTGCCTTATAGTGACCTAGGAGGATTAGTGAAGTCGGTTTCCAAAACTCGTGGCTCGTTTGAAAGTAGTAGCGTTTTGAAAGTTGGGGTCATTTTGTGATTTTGTGCGTTTTCATAATGTAGTGCCTATAGAATGCTTAATATTGCTTGTTATGCTTGTAAAGTTGATTATGATTGAATTGTATATCAATTGTTGATAATGCTTGTTGGTGTTGTTCTTTTTAGTTATTTGATTGTAAAACCATGTTATCTCGTTTATTTCTTGTATCTTGTATTGCATTGCATAGTGTCAGGCGCGTGAGTGATGGGCCTCTCTGGGGAGCCTCGGGTTGCCAGTGTTGGTTGTTCTAGCTCCGTGTCCTATTCCCTTTCTCGCTTAGGTTGCCGCCCAGGGAGTTTTGGGTCGTTGAATTGATAGAGTATGTCCGGAGTACTCTAACGGAAGTTATAAGGTGGGTGAGCCGGCGCGTCATCGTTAAAGTCATCGGAATCGTGATCGGTACATTACTCGCTCGAGTGAACCATAGCCTTCAGAGTGTGGTATAGCTTTGAATGGTTGTGTTAATGCTTTCTTGATTGTTTATTATATTGTCGTTTGTATTGAATGTTTTTTTTATTGACTTTATTGCTTAACTGTGTCTATTTGCATTGCACGACTTTCTTTCTCTCCACCTCGATATCTGTCTCGCCCTCACTAAGTATACGTGTTGTGTATACTCACTCCTCACCACCACATTTCAAGAAATGTCATGTTAGCTGGAAAGTTCGAGATTTCGTGAAAGTTCGTGCTTGAAGAGTTGTCTTGCGTGCTTATGTGGCTTGAGTTGTCGAAGTTGTAAAGATGTATGCTTTCATGTATTGTATGTATTTAATGTCAAAAGGAATGTAATTTAAGTTTCATTAGATTATTTAAGGGCGTTGATAAGTTAGATTATGTATCTAGTTAGTATAGCTTAACTTTATTGCATGTTTGTAATGTCCAAAGAAAAAGAGTTAGAATGGTGTAATTGTCAAGCAAGAATGTACTTGTAAAAGATGTGAAGAGGTAGGTTAGTCTGTAAACTGGAAATGTATATTTGCTTGTGATTGCTTGTTGAGAACAAGGCTCGGATGGCCTTGAGGGAGTTGAATGTTTGGACATGGTATTGGTCCACTTATATGATGTCGCAAGTTTACATTTTGCCTAAAACAGGGGAGACTCTGTCCGACTTTTCCTAAAATTTTGACCGGGTTTGGAATTGAGTTGTAAATAAATTGATTGATAGAACTCCCGGTCTCGAAAGGGATCGGGGTGTTACAGATGGCCCATTCAAAAGGCCCAATGGGCTTAACGACAACCTATGTGTTTCAACAATGCAGCATCCTCGCAAGACGTGATATCGACCCATTGTAGGTTCCTCTATTGTCCCGCGAGTTAGGTTGTCATTTTTTTACAACTCATGACGTATGATCTGGGACGGAAAAACAGAGCAAAAGAAGAAAAGTGGCCCAAAACTGATGAAAACATTTGATTTTGGGCTCCAAAAATGCATGTAGCCGAGCAGGCCTACTGCCCCGTCGTCGAGCTCTCGGAGAGCTTTTCAACGGTATGCTGTGCACTGCGTAACTCCTTACAGATCAAAAGTTATGGGAACCGGAGCGACGAAGACCTTGTCACAAGCCCTACGCCCTTGGTTTGCGGGCCCAGCCTCTACGTGAAGCGAAGTTGTCTTCCCAAGGTGCCGTGGGATTTGGTAATAAAAATATGGTAGATGAAGTATCTTGGCAAGCCTAACTGGGGCAAAAAAAAATTAAAAAGTGGGTTGCAACACAAGGACTTCGCAGGGGGTCACCCATCCTAGTACTACTCTCGCCCAAGCACGCTTAACTTTAGAGTTCTTATGGGATCCAGTGCATTAGTATTGGTATCATCGCACCCGTCATGTTGTGGATACGAATCCATTATGTGTTGACTGTTCACAGTCCCAGCCCAGAGAGATGGCCCATTCAAAAGGCCTAATGGGCTTAACGACAACCCATCTGCTCCAACAACGCAGCATCCTCGCAAGACGTGATTTTGACAAATTGTAGGGCCCTCTAATGTCCTGCGAGTTAGGTTGTCCTTCTTTTAACAGCTCACGACGTACGATCGGGGACGAAAAAACATAGCAAAAGAAGAAAAGTGGCTCGAAACAGATGAAAATGTTCAATTTTGGGCTCCAAAAAGGGATGTAGCCGAGCAAGTTTGCTGCCACGTCGTAGAGCTCTTGGAGAGCCTTCCAACGGTAAGCTGTGCGCTGCGTAACTCTTTACGGATAAAAAGTTATTGGCAGCGGAGCGACGGAGACCTAGTCACAAGGCCTACGCCCTCAGTTTGCAGGCCCAGCCTCTACGTGGAGCGAAGTTGTCTTGCCCAAGGTGCCGTGGGATTCGGTAATAGAAATGTGGTGGATAAAGTATCTTGGCAACCCAAACCGGGGCAAAAAAAATTGAAAAGAAGGGGCGCAACACGAGGACTTCCGAGGGGGTCACCCATTTTAGTACTACTCCCGCCCAAGTACGCTTAACTTCGGAATTATGATAGGATCTGGTGCATTAGTGCTGGTATGATCGCACCCGTCATATTGTGGGCACAAATCTTTTATATGTTGACGGTTCACAGGCCCAGCTTAGAGAGATGGCCCATTCAAAAGGCCCAATGGGCTTAACGACAACCTATCAGCTTCAACAACGTAGTATCCTCCTAAGAAGTGATATCGACGCGTTGTAGGCCCCTATAATATCGCGCGAGTTAGGTTGTCTTCCTTTCAACAGCTTATGACGTATGATCCGTGACGGAAAAACAGAGCAAAAGATGAAAAGTGGCCCGAAACTGATGAAAATATTGATTTTGGACTCCGAAAACAGGCGCAGCAAAGCAGGCCTCCTGCCCCCATCGTGGAGCCCTCAGACAGCTTTCCAACGATTTGCAGTGCGCCGCGTAACTCCTTACGGATGAAAAGTTATGGGCACTAGAGCGACGGATACCTGGTCACGAGCCCCACGTCCTCGGTTTGCGGGCCCAGTTTCTACGTGAAGCGAAGTTGTCTTGCCCAAGGTGCCGTGGGATACGGCAATAGAAATGTGATGGATAAAGTATCTTGGCAACCCTAACCGGGGCAAAAAAAATTAAAAAGGGGGGGGAGGGGGGGTGCAACACGAGGACGTCCCAGGTGGTCACCCATCCTAGTACTACTATCTCCCAAGCATGCTTAACTTCGGAGTTCTGATGGGATCCTGTGCATTTGTGCTAGTATGATCGCACCCGTCATATTGAGAGCACAAATCCATTATGTGTTGACGGTTCACAGTCCCAGTCCAAAGAGATGACCCATTCAAAAGGCCCAATGGGCTTAACGATAACCCATCCGCTTCAACAACGCAGCATCCTCGTGAGACATGATATCGACGCATTGTATGGCCCTGTAATATCCCGCGAGCTAGGTTGTCGTCCTTTTAACCACTCACGATGTGCGATGCGAGTCGAAAAAATAAAGCAAAAGTAGAAAAATGCACCAAAATTGATGAAAATGTTCAATTTTGGGCTCCGAAAATTGGCTCAGCTGAGTAGGGTTGCTGCCGTTGTCATAGAGCTCTCGAAGAGCTTTCCAACGGTATCTTGTACGTTGCGTAACTCCTTGTGGATTAAAAGTTATGGGCACCGGAGCGACGAAGACCTGGCCACAAGCCCTACGCCCTCGATTTGCATGCCCAGCCTCTACTTGAAGCGAAGTTGTCTTGCCCAAGGTACCGTGGGATTCAGTAACAAAAATTTGGTGGATAAAGTATCTTGGCAACCCTAACCGGGGCAAAAAAAATTGAAAAGGGGAGGTGCAACACGAGGACTTCCCGGGGGGTCACCCATCCAAGCACTACTCAGGCCCAAGCATGCTTAACTACGGAGTTCTGATGGGCTCCGGTGCATTAGTGCTGGTATGATCGCACCAATCATGTTGTGGGCACATATCGTTTATATGTTGACGGTTCACAGTCCTAGCCCAGAGAGATGGCCCATCCAAAATGCCCAATAGGGCTTAACGAAAACCCATCCGCTTCAACAACACAACATCCTCGCAAGACGTGATATCGACGCATTGTAGGGCCCCGTAATATCCCGCGAGTTAGGTTGTCGTCCTTTTAACAGCTTACGACATAAGATCCGGGACGAAAAAACAGAGCAAAAGTAGAAAAATGGCCTGAAACAGATGAAAACATTCGATTTTAGGCTCTGAAAACAGGTGCAGCTGTGATGGTTGCTGCTCCATTGTAGAGCTCTCGGAGAGCTTTCCAAAGGTATGCTATGCATCACGTAACTCCTTATGGATTAAAAGTTATTGGCACCGGAGTGACGGAGACATGGTCACAAGCCCCATGCCCTCGGTTTGCGTGCCCAGCCTCTACGTGAAGCGAAGTTGTCTTGCCCAAGGTACCGTGGGATTCGGTAATAGAAATGTGGTGAATAAAGTATCTTGGCAACCCTAACTGAGGCAAAATAAATTTAAAAGGGGGGGTGCAACACGAGGACTTTCCAAGGGGTCACCCATCATTGTACAACTGTCGCCCAAGCACGCTTAACTTCAGAGTTCTGATGGGATCCGGGGCATTAGTGCTGGTATAATCGCACCCGTCATGTTGTGGGCACAAATCCTTTATGTGTTTACGGTTCACAATCCGAGCCCAGAGAGATGGCCCATTCAAATGGCCCAATGGGCTAAACGAGAACCCATCTGCTTCAACATTGCAGCATCCTCGCAAGACGTGATATCGACACATTGTAGGGCCCTCTATTGTCCCACGAGTTAGGTTGTCGTCCTTTTAACAGCTCACGACATACGATTTGCGATGGAAAAACAGAGCAAAAGAAGAAAAATGGCCTGAAACTGATGAAAATGTTTGATTTTGGGATCCAAAAATGTGTGTAGCCGAGTAGGCTTGCTGCCCCGTCGTTGAGCTCTTGGAGAGCTTTCCAACGGTATGTTGTGCGCCGTGTAACTCCTTACGGATCAAAAGTTATAGGCACCGGAGCGACGGAGACCTAGTCACAAGCCCTTCGCCCACGGTTTGTGGGCCCATCCTCTACGTGAAGCGAAGTTGTCTTGCCCAAGGTGCCGTAAGATTCGGTAATAGAAATGTGGTGGATAAAGTATCTTGGAAACCCTAACCGGGGCAAAAAATTTTGAAAAAGGGGGTGTAACACGAGGACTTCCCATGGGGTCACACATCCTAGTACTACTCTAGCCCAAGAACGCTTAACTTCGGAGTTCTAATGGGATCCGGGGCATTAGTGCTGGTACAATCGCACTCGTCAAGTTGTGGGCACAAATTCTTTATGTGTTTACGGTTCACAGTCCCAGCCCAGAGAGATGGCCCATTCAAATGGCCCAATAGGCTTAACGATAACCCATCTGCTTCAACAACGCAGCATCCCCGAAAGACGTGATATCGATGCATTATAGGGCCCTGAAATATCCCCCGAGTTAGGTTGTCATCCTTTTAACTGCTAACGACGTACTATCTGGGACGAAAAAACAGAGCAAAAGTAGAAAAATGGCCCGAAACTGATGAAAATGTTCAATTTTGGGCTCCGAAAATAGGCTCAGCTGAGCAGGCTTGCTGCCCTCGTTGTAGAGCTCTCAGAGAGCTTTCCAACGGTATGCTGTGCGCCGCATAACTCCTTACAGATCAAAAGTTATGGGCAACGGAGCGACGCAGACTTGGTCACAAGCCCTATGCCCTCGGTTTGCTGGCCCAGCCTCGACGTGAAGCGAAGTTGTCTTGCCTACGGTGCCGTGGGATTCGGTAATAGAAATGTGGTGGATGAAGTATCTTGGCAACCCTAACCGGGGCAAAAAAAATTAAAAAAGGGGGTGCAACACGAGGACTTCCCTGGGGGTCACCCATCCTAGTACTACTCTCGTCCAAGCATGCTTTACTTCGGAGTTCTGATGGGATCCAGTGCGTTAGTGCTGGTATCATCGCAACCATCATGTTCTGGGCATAAATCATTTATGTGTTGACGGTTCACAGTCCCAGCCCAGAGAGATGGCCTATTCAAAAGGCCCAATGGGCTTAACGACAATCCATCTGCTTCAACAATGCAGCATCCTCAGAAGACGTGATAACGACGGATTGTATGGCCCTCTAATGTCCCTTGAGTTAGGTTGTCGTCCTTTTAACAGCTCACGACGTACGATCCGGGATGGAGAAACAGTGCAAAAGAAGAAAAGTGGAATAAAACTTATGAAAACTTTCGATTTTGGGCCCCGAAAACAGGTGCAGCCGAGCAAGTTTGCTGCCACGTCGTAGAGCTCTCGGAGATCTTTTCAATGGTATGCAGTGCGCCACGTAACTCCTTACAGATCAAAAGTTATAGGCACCGGAGCGACGGAGACCTGGTCACAAGCCCTACGCCCTCGCTTTGTTGGCCCAGCCTCTACGTGGAGCGAAGTTGTCTTGCCCAAGTTGCCGTGGGATTTGGTAATAGAAATATGGTGGATAAAGTATCTTGGCAACCCTAACCAAGGCAAAAAAAATTGAAAAGAGGGGGCGTAACACGAGCACTTCCCAGGGGGTCACCCATCCTTGTTCTACTCTCGCCCAAGTACGCTTAACTTCGGAGTTCTGATGGGATCCGGTGCATTAGTGCTGGTATGATCGCACTCGTCATGTTGTGGGCACAAATCCTTTATGTGTTGATGGTTCACGGTTCACAGTCCTAGCCCAGAGAGATGGCCCATTAAAAAGGCCCAATAGGCTTAACGACAACCCATCTTCTTCAACAACGTAGCATCCTCGTAAGACGTGATATCGACACGTTGTAGGGCCCTGTGATATCCCGCGAGTTAGGTTGTCGTCCTTTTAACAGCTCACGACGTACGATCCGGGACGAAAAAATAGAGCAAAAGAAGAAAACGTTCGATTTTGGGCTCCGAAAACTTGCGCAGCCGAGCAAGCTTGCTACCCCCGTCGTATAGCTCTCGGAGAGCTTTCCAACGGTTTGCCGTGCGCCGCGTAACTCCTTACGGATTAAAAGTTATGGGCACCGGAGCGACAGAGACCTAATCACTAGTCCCACGCCCTTGGTTTGCGTGCCCAGCCTCTACGTGAAGCGAAGTTGTCTTGCCCAAGGTGCCGTGGCATTCGGTAATAGAAATGTGGTAGATAAAGTATCTTGGTAACCCTAACTGGGGCAAAAAAAATTGGAAAGGGGGGGTGCAACAAGAGGACTTCCTAGGGGGTCACCCATCCTAGTACTACTCTCGTCCAAGTACGCTTAACTTCGGAGTTCTGATGGGATCCGGTGCATTAGTGCTGGTATGATCGAACACGTCATGTTGTGGGCACAAATCCTTTATATGTTGACCGTTCACAGTCCCAGCCTAGAGAGATGGCCCATTCGAAAGGCCCAATGGGCTTAACGACAACCCATCTGCTTCAACAACGCAGCATCCTCGCAAACCGTGATATCGACGCGTTATAGGGCCCTGTAATATCCAACGAGTTAGGTTGTCGTCCTTTTAACAGCTCACGACGTACGATCCGGGACAAAAAAAACAATGCAAAAGAAGAAAAGTGGCACGAAACTGATGAAAACGTTCCATTTTAGGCTCTGAAAACAGGCGCAGCCCAGCAGGCTTGCTACCCCGGTCGTAGAGCTCTTGGAGATCATTCCAACAGTATGTTGTCCGCTGCGTAACTCCTTACGGATTAAAAGTTATGGGCACCAGAATGACAGAGACCTGGTCACAAGTCCTACGCCCTCGGTTTGCGGGCCCAGTTTCTACGTGAAGCAAAATTGTCTTGCCCAATGTGCCGTGGGATAGGGCAATAGAATTGTGATGGATAAACTATCTTGGAAACCCTAACCGGGGAAAAAAAATTGAAAAGGGGGGGTGCAACACGAGGACTTCCCAGGTGGTCACACATCCTAGTACTACTCTCGCCCAAGCACGCTTAACTACGCAGTTCTGATGGGATCCAATGCATTAGTGCTGGTAGGATCGCACCCGTCATGTTGTGGGCACAAATCCTTTATTTGTTGACGGTTCACACTCCCAGTCCAGAGAGATGGTCCATTCAAAAGGCCCAATGGGCTTAACGATAACCCATCTGCTTCAACAACGCAGCATCCTCGAAAGACGCGATATCGACGCATTGTAGGGCCCTGAAATATCCCGCGAGTTATGTTGTCATCCTTTTAACGGCTCACGACGTACGATGCAGGATGAAAAAACTTAGCAATAGTAGAAAAATGGATCGAAATTGATGAAAATGTTCAATTTTGGGCTCCGAAAACAGGCGCAGCTGAGCAGGGTTGCTGCCCCCGTCGTAGAGCTCTCGGAGAGCTTTTTAACGGTATGTTGTACGTCGCGTAACTCCTTGCGGATTAAAGGTTATGGGTACCGGAGCGACGGAGACCTGGTCACAAGCCCTACGCCCTTGGTTTGCAGCCTTTACGTGAATCGAAGTTGTATTGTCCAAGGTGCCGTGGGATTCGGTAATAGAAATGTGGTGGATAAAGTTTCTTGGCAACCCTAACTAGGGCAAAAAAAATTGAAAATGGGGGGTGCAACACGAGAACTTCCCAAGGGGTCGCCCATCCTAGTACTACTCTAACCCAAGCAACCTTAACTACGGAGTTCTTATGGGATCCGGTGCATTAGTGCTGGTATGATCGCACCCGTCTTGTTGGGGGCACAAATCCTTTATGTGTTGACGGTTCACAGTCCCAGCCCAGAGAGATGGCCCATTCAAAAGGCCCAATGGGCTTAACGACAACCCATCCGCTTCAACAACGTAACATCTCTGCAAGACGTGATATCGACGCATTGTAGGGCTCTATAATATCCCGCGAGTTAGGTTGTCGTCCTTTTAACAGCTCACGACGTACGATCCGGGACGAAAAAACAAAGCAAAAGTAGGAAAATGGCCCGAAATGGATGAAAAAGTTCAATTTTGGACTACAAAAACAGGCACAGCTGAGCCGGCTTACTGCCCCCGTCGTAAAGCTCTAGGAGAGCTTTCCAACGGTATGCTGTGCGTCGCGCAACGCCTTACGGATTAAAAGTTATGTGCACCTAAGCGACGGAGACCTAGTCACAAGCCCTATGCCCTCGATTTGCGGGCCCAGCCTCTACGTGAAGCGAAGTTGTCTTGCCCAAGGTGCCTTAGGATTCGGTAATAGAAATGTGGTGGATAAAGTATCTTGACAACCCAAACTGGGGCAGAAAAAATTAAAAGGGGGGTGCAACACGAGGACTTCCCAGGGGGTCACCCATCCTAGTATTACTCTCGGCCAAGCACGCTTAACTTTGAAGTTCTTATGGGAACCGGTGCATTACTGCTGGTATGATCGTACCCGTCATGTTGTGGGCACAAATCCTTTATGTGTTGACGGTTCACAGTCCCAGCCTAGAGAGATAACCCATTCAAAAGGCCCAATGGGCTTAACGACAACCCATCCGCTTCAACAATGCATCATCCTCGCAAGATGTTATATTGACGCATTGTAGGGCGCCATAATGTCCCGCGAGTTAGGTTGTCGTCCTTTTAACAACTCACGACGCAAGATCCGGGACGGAAAAATAGAGCAAAAGAAGAAAACTGTACCGAAACTGATAAAAATTTTCTATTTTGGGCTCCAAAAACTGGCGCAACCAAGGAGGCTTGCTGCCCCCATCGTAGAGCTCTCGGAGTGCTTTCCAACGGTACGCTGTGCGCCACGTAACTCCTTACGGAACAAAAGTTATGGGCAACAGAGCGACGGATAACTGGTCACATACCCTACGCCCTCGGTTTGCAGGCCCAGCCTCTACGTGAAGTGAAGTTGTCTTGTCCAAGGTGACGTGGGATTCGGTAATAGAAATATGACGGATAAAGCATCTTGACCATCCTAACCGGGGAAAAAAAATTGAAAAGGGGAGGTGCAACACAAGGACTTCGCAGGGGGTCACCCATCCTAGTACTACTTTTACCCAAGCATGCTTAACTTCAGAGTTCTGATGGGATCCAGTGCATTAGTGCTGGTTTGATTGCACCCGTCATGTTGTGGGCACAAATATTTTATCTGTTGACGGTTTACAGTCCCAGCACAAAGAGATAGCCCATTCAAAAGGCCCAATAGGCTTAACGACAACGCATCCGCTTCAACAACACCGCATCCTCACAAGGCACGATATTGACGCGTTGTAGGGCCCTTTAATATCCCGCGAGTTAGGTTGTCGTCCTTTTAACAGCTCACAACGTATGATTCGGGAGGGAAAAACAGAGCAAAAGAAAGAAAATGGCCTGAAACTGATGAAAACATTCGATTTTTGGCTACGAAAACCAGCGCAGCCGAGCAGGCTTGCTGCCCTCGTCGTAGAGCTCTCGGAGAGCTTTCCAAAGGTATGCTGTGAGTCGCGTAACTCCTTACGGATTAAAAGTTATGGGCACCGGAGCGACGGAGAGCTGGTCACAAGCCCATGCCCTCGGTTTGCGGCCCCAGCCTCTACGTGAAGAGAATTTGTCTTGCCCAAGGCACCGTGGATTTGGTAATAGAAATATGGTGGATAAAGTATCTTGGCAAGCCTAATCGGGGCAAAAAAAATATAAAAGGGGGGGTGCAACACGGGGACTTCCTAGCGTGTCTCCCATCCTAGTACTACTCTCGCCCAAGCATGTTTAACTTCGGAGTTCTGATGGGATCAGGTGCATTAGTGCTGGTATGATCACACCCGTCATGTTTTGGGCAGAAATCCTTTATGTGTTGATGGTTCAAAGTCCCAGCCCAGAGAGATGGCCCATTCAAAAGGTCCAATGGGCTAAACGACAACCCATCTGCTTCAACAACGCAGCATCCTCGCAAGACATGATATCAATGCATTGTAGGGCCCTGTAATATCCCGCGAGTTAGGTTGTTGTCCTTTTAATAGCTCACGACGTACGATCTGGGACGAAAAAATCGAGCAAAAATAGAAAAATGGCCTAAAACTGATGAAAATGTTTGATTTTAGGCTCCGAAAATAGGCACAACGGAGCAGGCTTGCTACCTCCGTCGTAGAGCTCTCAGAGAGCTTTCCAACGGTATGTTGTGCATCGCGTAACTCCTTACAGATTAAAAGTGATGGCACCGGAGTGACGAAGACCTGGTCATAAGCACCACGCTCTTGGTTTGCGGGCCCAGCCTCTACGTGAAGCGAAGTTGTCTTGCCCAGGTGCCGTGGGATTCGGTAATAGAAATATTGTGGATAAAGTATCTTGGCAACCCTAACCGAGGCAAAAAAATTTGAAAAGAGAGGTACAACAGTAGGACTTCACAAGGGGTTACCCATCCTAGTACTACTCTCGCCCAAGCATGCTTAACTTCGGAGTTTTGATGGGATCCGATGCATTAGCACTTGTATGATAATACCAGTAATGTTTTGGGCAGAAATCCTTTCTGTGTTGAGGGTTCACAGTACCAGCCCAGAGAGATGGCCCATTCAAAAGGCCCAATGGGCTTAACGACAACCCATCTGCCTCAACAACGCGGCATCCTCGCAAGACGTAATATCGAATCATTATAGGGCCCTGTAATATCCCAGGAGTTAGGTTGTTGTTCGTTTAACAGCTCACGACGTATGATCTGGGACGAAAAAACCGAGCAAAAGAATAGAAGTGTCCCAAAACTGTTGAAAATGTTCGATTTTATTCTCCAAAAATAGGCACAGATGCGCAGGCTTGCTGCCCCCGTCGTAGAGCTCTCGGAGAGATTTCCAACGGTATGCTGTGCGCCGCGTAACTCCTTACGGATCTAAACTTATGGCACCGAAGTGAGGGAGACCTGGTCAGAAGCCCCATACCCTCGGTTTGCGGGCCCAGCCTCTACGTGAAGCGAAGTTGTCTTGCCCAAGGTGCCATGGGATTCGGTAATAGAAATATGGTGGATAATGTATCTTGGCATCCTTAACCGGGGCAAAAAAAAATTAAAAATGGGGGGTACAACACGGGGACTTCCTAGGGGGTCACCCATCCTAGTACTATTCTCGCACAAGCACGCTTAACTTCGGAGTTCTGATGGGATCTGGTGCATTAGTACTGGTAAGATCGCACCCGTCATGTTGTGGGCACAAATCCTTTATGTGTTGACGGTTCACAGTCCCAGCCCAGAGAGATGGCCCATTCAAAAGGCCCAATGGGCTTAACGACAACCCTTCAGCTTCAACAATGCAGCATCCTCGCAAGACGTGATATCGACACATTGTAAGGCCCTTTAATGTGAGACCCGACCTCGATTTGCGTACGATACCTCGTTTCGTGTGCCCTAACCTAGATTTACGTGCCTTGACCTAGGTTTAAGAATTGTGTTTCATTTTGTGTGCCATGCATTGAATTACGTGCATTCATTTAGGGTTGCGTGCATTTACTTGAGAATTGTGCATTCGTCTCGTAGTTCATGCCCTACCTCGTATGCGTGCCCTAGACCTAGGAAAGCGTACCCTCACGCTAATTAAGAAAGCATCTTACACGAAGCACTAGGTCATATATTAATCCTACAAATTCTACTAACTAATATTAAATTACTAATTCAACCCACTAGAAGACAAAATCTCACAAAAAGCTAGACATTCTTATTCTTTATTCCTTATTCTTTTGCACTTTCCAAACACACAATTAAATAATGCTCAAAAGATGACAAAGATTCAGCATTTTTCATGCCTTGGCCGACCACCTTATGTGCTTTGTGCTTGCTTTGCTTAATTCAAATTAATTCCTAGACAATTCTATGACAACTAATGACACAAAGCAATAAAAAAATAGCTCAAAAACTCTACCAAGCTCCACACTACAAGAAACAGTGGAATTTGTGACGCAAGTAAATGTCACAATTTCGTCGCAAATAAATATTTGCGATGAAATTACGACGAAGTAGTTGTCGTCGCTAAACCTTGCGTGGCTAAATTGTTTTTTGTCACAATTACATCGCTTTGTGATAGATTTGCGATGAACAGAAACCCAAGAATATGTTGTCGCAAAATTGCCGCAAACGGTGACTAATTTGCTACAAATTCATTTTGTGGCTGAAGCGTGGCAATATTTTGTCGCAAATTAATGGCAACTTGTTTGATGCAATTACGTGACAAAAGTTCTGTTTCCAAACTGTGGCAAAACTTTTGTCACAGTTGCGTGGCAAACAATATGTCGTGGCCAAATCGTGACAACTTGTTTGACGCAATTACGTGGAAAAAGTTTTGTTTACAAATTTTGGCAAAACTTTTGTCCCAGTTGTGTGGCAAACAATATGTCGTGGCCAAATCGTGGCAATTTATTTTGATGTCAAATCATGGAAAAAGTTATTTATGTAGCTGCGGTTAACCAAGCTTCGTCACAAATTAGTAACTACAATATATTCTTTTTCGTCACAAATTCATGGCAATTCTCAAATCCACCCAGTAGGCAAAGGTGGTTTGTAACGTCATCTTGTTTGTCCTGCTAAATTATAAAAGAATATAAATTTAAACTACATAATTGAATCTCATAAATTACACAACCTACACATTCATTCAAAAGAACAAAAATCTATACCAAAGTAGCTAAGCCATGCCATAATATATCATAATAGCCACCATTTAACAAAGTACACTTCCAATGTACATTAAAAAAGAAATACTAAATATACATCTATCATAACGTCATTTAGCTTGTTTGTCCTGCTATGATAAGCTACAAAAGAGAATTGTATGCAAAAAGTTTACAACATCCTCCATTATGACACGACATCCTTGCATAGAGATAATCCATATCTAAGCCTACTATTTTTACCATCTTCAGACAATCCATGTCATATCTGCAAATAATAAAACAAACCAACAAACTCAACCAAAACATTGCGATACATAAAAATGAGAATGAAGGCAAAAACAAATTCTACGAGTCCGATATACAATTTCTTCTAATGATTGTGTTTAATTAAAACAATTGCAGACAAAACTTCACATGTACCTTAAAACTCTTTACAACAAAATATTATATTTTATTAGCCCTTCTCAAGACTTTATCAGTAATATACATGACATATATTTCACCTGACTTAGGTAATATCAGAATTCATTTAAAGGATCCGTGAAGCATGAAATAAAAATTTACCCTATTGAAGAGCGACCATCGAAGAGGGACTAATTCTTTGCTTCAATATAAAGAAACATGGAGACAAGGGCATGGCGGTATTGATTCAAAGTCATCCCTCGGACATTTGAAATCAGAAGGATAAAGCATATATCCTATTGCGTTTGTCCCATGCAGCAATTAGCTTGGTTAAAGCAAGGGCATTAGTTCTTCTAAGACTAATGGAAAGAAGCAAGAGAAGAAAGTAAGAAGTTATCTCTTACTCACTCCCTACAAGTCTTCTTTTTACCACTTAGAAATTTTCAAATTTTTTTTATCCCTCTATCATATTTAAGAATGGAAAAGATTTTGCCACTCGACAATTAAATGCCTTTTATTTTAAGCTTCCATCCAGAAGATGAACTGAACAACAAGTTTCTCAGTCTGCTGAATTGAATAAGCATCTCACCTGGAAGGCTTGATTACTAAGCCGGATCTTCCTGAACTTTGGCTCATCAGGATTATTAACCACATTTCTTACATATATTAAGAGAGATTGAAATGCCCTTTTTACTTCCAAAGCATCATCCTGGCACATAGGAAATACAGAGGTCAGCATCAAGTATGTGATTAACGAGTGCTAGATATAGACTGCATACTTCTAGAATCAAATTATACAACAAAATTGTTTACCCTCCAAAATTTGACATCCTATCAAATTGGTTTGGAACCCATGCTTTTGAAGCAAGACAATGAAGAATAAAATTAGATGCTAGATGCAGAATAGAAATTTGGAAAGATTTCATTACAACCAATCCCTTTGATGATTATGTATCTTCAGAAAGCTTCATTCGAATGAGTAAATACAGAGAATATTATAGTGGAACTTTGGCATGAAAGAAGCATAGTAATAGAAGCCAACTTTTCATAAAGCAAAGATCTTATAACCAATAAAACATGGTTCAGATATCAATACCCCACTTTCCTGCACCAAAGATGTGACAGGTTCTCTGGATGTAAGATATTCCTTCTGCAATCCCAGCCCACACGATCTCTCCAACTATCAGAGAAAATGTGAAGCATTATGTTACTATTAATGCATAGAAGATATTATATGATGACCGAGGAGGAGATAGTATTCCCATATTAATTGAAAGAGCATCATATGAAATAGATTTTAAAAGGGCTTTCTTGCGAAGTTACTAGTATAAGCAGAAATAACTTTTGAAAACAAGAAATTTGGAAGGATAAGTGAAATTTGATTAAAATTCTAGTTTCCTGGTCGAACAGAAAAATATATGAAGACAAAATTTCAATCTTACCTTATCCTGCTGCAGTTTTTGACAAATTTTCTCCCTTGCTCTTCTCTCTTCCTCTTTCTCTGCTTTCCACTGGGCTATACAACTAGAATTCATAAAAAAAACCAAAACAAAGTTAAATGAAGCCTAAGTGGGAGCCTAAAGAAACCATGATAGCTTCACATGTATAGAGTATATTATTGTATCTACATCGTTTTCTTTCAGTTTCTTCAGCCATTCTTTTTGCCTTTAGTAGCTCCTTACCTGCTCGGATCCTCTCCTAGAGACACCACATAGCCCAGTGTAAAACTCTTTATTATCTTAGATGTTTATATTTTATAATATTAGCAAAGGATCAAAAACCCTTTACTTAAATCGGGCAGATTCTATTACAAAAATATGGAAGAAATAATCCATCAAATCTCTGCATTTTGAAGTCATACACCTATTGAACTAGCAGATTACAAGTATAAGATGAAGCAAAGGATGTCATAAGTCTCTAGCAGAAGTAATATCTAAGAAATGAAATCAAAACAAAGTATGACTTATTTGCATCTCTCTGCTGAAATAATAGTCAAAATTCCCAGTTTCTGAGCATCACTTAGTAAGGTTAGGGACCCATTCTGCAACTTTGTTTTGTAGGTAATTGTTTATCTCTTCATGAACCGTTTCTTCACATAATTATGCCATGTAAGAGCAGAGGCTCAAGATAGTAGTAGTAGACATCGCCAAAAGATATACAGATGCACATTTATGTGAATGGTCTGATAAGGTTAACTATGGTTGAATATTGGATTCCAATCTTTAGAGTTTACAGCTAACTGAGAACGAAAAAGATTTTGGTAGATTTCACAACCTATATTTCTTAAAAGATGAGATCTATAGAAACTAGAATTCTCAAACAAAACTTTACTTACAACTAAATGCTATAGGATGATACCGGTGAGGAATTATGCGGGGGGAATAAAAAAATTTAAGATTTATAGTGGTACCTTTTCTCTTTCTCTTTCTAGTTTCTTATCTTCCTCTTCTTTCTTTCTACGTGCTCGACCCCTAAGTTCAGAAGAACTTAAAAAATAATGATTATTAGAACGAACCAACCAGGAAGATGGTGGAAAATACCATCAAACAACAGTAATTCATTGCACAACACAGAAAAGAAAAATCTAAAGCAACAACTAAAACTCGACTAATCTAAGTTACGACATGAAAGGCTGCTGAGGGGCATTCCTAAAGAGGGAATGATAAAGCAAACCTTAGTTCCTGAGCTTTCAACTTCACTTGTTCAGAAACTTGAGGAGGATTAGAAGCTTCAATCTCGATTTCCACAGGAACCTGAATGAACGTATTTGAATGAGTGTGTTTAGGTTGCAATGAGCATTATATCCACTAAAGTCATCATCTTTATTGTCCACCCAATATTAGAAGCATCATTCCATTACATAATCATTTTTTTTCTTCTTCAAAGAGCAAGACAGAAAAAATCCTCCTAAAAAATTACAAGACCTGAATTGGGGTTGACTTTTTATAGCCCAATGCTTCACAAGCTCAAAGCAATAGCCTTGATAAGTGAAGCTCCATAAACGAATTCACATGGTATGCTACTTCCTTTACTGTGGAAAAGAATGGCTTTTTTAATCCGCAGCCAAAAACATCATCATCATCCTCCTCCAATCTATATTCCTCCTAAGTTCATCAAAGAAAAAAAAGACAAACACAAAATACAAACACCTACACCTACACCTTAATTTATTTATAAAAAAAAAACTCATTCTCAAATTAATCCAAAAACATATATAAACATTAACATAAACAAGCAAAAATACACACCTTTAATCTCAACAAAAAAAAACAAAATTCGATAAACTCCAAACAAAATTGGCAGGGAACTAAAGAAATATTGCAAATTTTACTCACTTGTCGATGCAGCTGCTCATTGGAGTCCTTGTCATCCTCATTGTCGGCAGCAACAACGAAGACAATAAGGGCGGGAAGTTACCGGATAGCTTTGGAGATTTTGTAATCAATTGAAGTCATGATGCGGTGGGCAGTTCCTTTGCGCAATGATAACGATTCGAGTCATGCTTTTCATGAAAACAGACTTTTGTCTAAATCTAATGGCCAAAATGAAAAATAAAGCCTAGAAGCGATAATAAGAGGTATCCTGCAAAGAAAGTTGAGTATTTGACTAGATCTGAGCTAAAACCACAAAGAGATAAAAGATTTTTATATCCAAATTTTCTTTTCGTTTTTTTTTAAAAAAATTATGGAAAATGAAACAAAAAAGAGCATATTAAATGAATTCTAGTTACAAATCTGAAACAAATGAAGGAATGAGAGAACTAAAGCAAAGATAATTCAACGGTCAGTTATCATCCAAAAAAAAATTGAAATAGATGATAATTACATAGTGGAAAAATAAAAAGAAGAAGTTTTAAGCTGAAAATAGAAAAATGAAAACTCTAGAAACAAAATATTAGACAAAAATGTAAGGAAACAGTATTATTGTATTTCAACTTACATGATGAGGTGAATTTGTTGCCGGTGAGGGACGGAAGGAGTGATGAGGTGGTGGTAGTGCGAGGTGGAGGTGATAGTGTGTGTGTTTTTGTAAAAATAGGGTATCGGTGAAAAAGGGGCTAGGTTAATTGGCCCCTTTTTCACCCATATAATTTTTTTAATTAAATATAGTATGCGTCAAATTTGGAACATAGGATTGGTGTTGTCAAAAAATCGTAGCTACTTGTCACGAAATTACGACTAAAAAATCTAATTGTCTTTTGCATCACAAGTTTGTCATAAACTTTGCGTCAAATTTGTAACAAAAGTCTTATTCCCGCCTAGTACATTCATTTCGTCACAAGATCATCATAATTTTAGCGTCAAATTTGCGACAAAAGTGTTAATCCCGCTGGTACATTCATTTCGTCACAAGCTCGTCATAATTTCAGCGTCAAATTTGCGACAAAAGTGTTAATCCCACTTGGTACATTCATTTCGTCACAAGCTCATCATAATTTCAGCGTCAAATTTGCGACAAAAGTATTAATCCGGCCTGGTAAATTCCTATTGTCACAAGTTCATCATAAACTTTACGTCCAATTTGCGACATGCATTTTTTCCTTCTTGGTAAATTGGCATCGTCACAAAAGCGTAGCCGTCTTGCCATGAAATTGCGATATAAATTACAGACTGTCACAGGTTCGTCACAAATTCTATGGCAATTGCCTAGTAAAAGAAAATTGTCCCAAAATCATAGAATATAACCATGACATTGCAACGCGATATTGTCTATCGTGGCCAAATTGTCACAATTTGTGACGAATTTGCGACAAAAGTATTTCACGTCACTTAGTCGTCACATTTTCCTCAAAATTTGAGTGCCAAAATGTTTCGTAGCAATATTGTCCCAAATTTGCGACGATTTTCTTGTCGTCACAAAATTTCATCGCAAATCAACTTATTTTTTGTATTGCCACCAATCTCGACATAAGCTCCTTGCCCATGCTAAACACGTCAAATTATACTCCTTGAAGACACAAAAATCTGAAATTGCAAAGCTCAAGGCCGACACATGCTTCAAACCTTGCAAAAGCTTTTATTTTTCTTTCACTTCTCTCATTTCCTCTCATTCTTCTCTCTCCCTCTCATCCTTCTCTCTCTCTCTCAGCCTTGGCTGAGTTTCTACACTCCATAGCTTATCTTCATCACTCCATGGTTCATCAAGGCATGCAAGAAGCTAGGGAGCTCGACTAAGCAAGCTAGGTTGCAAGAAACACACATGCAAGCTCTTTGAATCTCCATTTCGGCTTAGGTGAGTTTGCTAGCTTCCATTTCTTTTCTTCTTGTTCTAACCACATGCACCTACAAAGAACTTGGTTACTAAGCTAGAAAATTTGAGAAAAATCGAGTGGTGTCTCGGCTAAGCAAGGAAAAAGGTCAACTTTGTGCTTCACCAAGAGTCTTGTGCATCTTCTTGTTGTTTTGCTAAGGTGAGGGCTAAAACTTCTTGAAAATCTTTCAAAAAACCACATGCATGCCCTTAAATGTCTATCTTTACTTCTGTACTTGAGATATATGTGTGTTCATAAGCTTTTATAACCATGCATGGCAAGATTTTGGGCTAGAATGTGATGATAGATGAAATTGTGCATGTGACAGCTTTCTGTCTTGTTGTTGCGAGGTGATTTTGGCTAGGTAAATGATGTTGAAAATGCGTGAAAGTTGGTAGGTAACTAGTTTTGCCAGTTCTGAATATTTTTCACAGAAATATGCCAAAGACAATTTTGATTCTAAGATCCTCAAAATGTAAAATCATTAAAATGTGTCCAAATCTGGAAAGTCTGGAAAAATGAAGCAGGTTTTGGCAGAATCACTGACCTTGTAGAACGAACCGGTTTTGACTTAGTAAATGATATCCAAAATGCCTGAAATTTGGTGTGCTGATATATTTTTCAGTTCTGGACATTTTTGTCAGAAATAGACTAAGGCTAAATCTGACCCTAAGGCCCTAAAAAATAACAAGTATTGAAATGTGTGCAAATCTGGATAGTTTTGTGCAGTGTCACTGTTTTGGCTATAACTATTGAACCCGAACTCCAAATGATGCGAAGTTTGTTTCTGAATTTAGTTCACCTCCTAAGCTTTAATTTGATATCTTATTCACTGGAATTGGAGATTGTTTGCTTGCCTTAATGATTGTGAGAAAACAGTCAATTGCAGTGAGGGTTTCACTTAGTGATATGCTTAGAAAAATTATTGTAGCTTCTCTTGTTGTATTAAATGCTTGGGATTGTGGCATTGAGATGTTGTGTGGACTGTTTTGAATACTTGAGGGTGTATGAACTAATCAATGCGTGGCTTGAGTTTGATTTCGAGATGACTTGGGGCTTAATCGCATGGGTAAGCACGAATTGGAACCCTAGTAACTAGGTGAATTTGCTAAGTGTTGATCCTTTGGATGTTGTGTTGGATTATGTGTTTAGTAGGCTGCCCGTAGTTGCCCTTGTAGCCCTAAATATGATTTTGATGATTTCAGATTGATAAGTAGGCTTTTCTTGCACCCGGTCCCACATAGATGTCATTGCATGATGAATAATCTTATTATTTGATTACGTGAACCTTGAAATGAGTTGTATGACTTGATTTACATGCGTTAAATGGGTGCCCGTTTAATGTTCATATAACTCCATGTGCCTTTCAAGTGAAATTACTTGTCTTATCGTTCCTCACTTGTTTACTTGTCAATGTGCAATCTTATGACTGCTCGGAGGCAACCTACATTGTTGTCCTCCTAATGTGATATATTAAATGTCATAAATGTGCATTGCATACAAGGTTGCAACCTTTCATTCTGGCATGGTAGTGTTCACGCACACAGGCCAGCATCAGGCTTGTCGGTGCAACCGTGACTACCATTGTCCGATTCCCTCTCTCGCTTGGGGGCTAGACTTCCTCGGAGAGTTGGGTCGTAGGATTTCGGGGTACATCCAGAGTACACCCATTTGGTGTGATAAGGGGATGATTTAAAGTTGGCCGCAACAACTGATACTGACATGAACTGAGAGCAAAAGCTCACCGTATCATTTTCACTATGTGTATAAGTACTCTCGCTTGGTTCCTAGAGGACCTCGAGGAGGAAAGACATGTAATTGTGTTCCTTTACTT
Organism: Ehretia macrophylla; assembly: GCA_037974665.1. Lineage (NCBI taxonomy): Eukaryota > Viridiplantae > Streptophyta > Magnoliopsida > Boraginales > Ehretiaceae > Ehretia > Ehretia macrophylla. Next base: position 14,479,310 of record CM075764.1, on the reverse strand, counting down.
CTACGTTATGTTATGTACTTGTGATATATTCATTCTTGTAAAAAGGATTTTTCATAGGTTGAACCGAAAAAATGAGTTTCAAAACCTATTTCTCGTTCCTCCTCACTGAGTTCATAAGGACTCACCCTCTTTTATCATCTCAGGTGAAGAAGATCAAGAACAGGTACCCGAGGACGACGTGCCTAACGATGATTTCTTGGAATGATTGCCTGGCCTATGTGATTTGCTTGATTATGGCCATTGTGAACACTATGTTGCTTGCAGGCTATTTCTTTGCATGTTGCTTGATGTTTGTAATGTAAAAGATCCCCGTTGTAGTTTGGGGTCTAATTTTGGCTTGTACTGATAATAACTAGACAGACACTGCTATGGTCGTTTTTCTATCGTTACTGGTTAGTATCTATCATAGGATTATGAAGTATCAGGTAAGGACTAAGTAAAATGAACCTATCCAATCTTAAGCAGGTACCCATTGTTAAGCTAAGATCAACAGGTACTTTTGTAACGAGGATTAACAAACAAACGAGACATAATATCATGCTAGGTTATTAATCAAACGAGACATCGAGATAACTAGTAGGCGTTTCAACTGATGGTAAATAGTAATCTTAGTTGGAAGTGAAATTTGAGGCGTTTAGAGAACTAGGTCAAACTAAAGAGCCCAATTACAGCCGTTATGCTGCCGATTTTCTGAAAAAAATTGTGGAGTCTAGGCTAAACGTAAGTGTTAAACTTTCATGAATAATTAAGTACGAGATATGACTTGAATGTTTAGATCACACCCTAGTCTAACCTTTATAGGCTGGGTTGGGGCATGACATTTAATGTCCTACGAGTTAGGTTGTCATCCTTTTAACAGCCCACGACGTACGATCGGGCATGAAAAAATAGCGCAAACGAAGAAAAGTGGCCCGAAACTGATGAAAATGATTAATTTCGGGCTCCGAAAATAGGCGCAGCCGTGTAGGCTTGTTGCCCCATCGTAGAGCTCTCGAAGTGCTTTCCAACGGTATGTTGTGCGCCGCGTAACTCCTTACGGATCAAAAGTTATGGGCACCAGAGCGATGGAGACCTGGTCATAAGCCCCACGCCCTCGGTTTGCGGGCCCAACCTCTACGTGAAGCAAAGTTGTCTTGCCTAAGGTGTCGTGTGATTCAGTAATAGAAATGTGGTGGATAAAGTATCTTGGCAACCCTAATCGGGGAAAATAAAATTGAAAAGGGGGGTGCAACACGAGGACTTTGCAAGGGGTCACCAATCCTAGTACTACTCTCGCCCCAGCACGGTTAACTTCACAGTTCTGATGGGATCCGGTGCATTAGTGCTGCTATAATCGCCCCCGGCATGTTGTGGGCACAAATCCTTTATTTGTTGACGGTTCACAGTCGCAACCCAGAGAGATGGCCCATTCAAAAGGCCCAATGGGCTTAACGACAACCCATCCGCTTCAACAACGCAGCATCCTCACAAGACGTGATATCGACGCATTGTAGGGCCCTCTAATGTCCCGCAAGTTAGGTTGTCATCCTTTTAACAGCTCACGATGTACTATTCGGGATCAAAAAATCGAGCAAAAAAAGAAAATTCGCCCGAAACTTATGAAAACGTTTGATTTTTTACTCCAAAAATAGCCGCTGCCAAGCAGGCTTGCTACCTCCGTCGTAGAACTCTCGGAGAGCTTTCCAACGGTATGCTGTGAGCCGCGTAACTCCTTACGGATTGAAAGTTATGGGCACCGGAGCAACGGAGACTTGGTCACAAGCCCCATGCCCTCGGTTTGCTGGCCCAGCCTCTACGTATTGCGAAGTTTTCTTGCCCAAGGTGCCGCGGGACTCGGTAATAGAAATATGGTGGATAAAATATCTTGGCAACCCTAACCGGGGCAAAAAAAATTGAAAAAGGGGGTACAACACGAGGACTTCGTAGGGGGTCACCCATCCTAGTACTTCTCTTGCCCAAGTACGCTTAACTTCGGAGTTCAGATGGGATTCGGTGCATTAGTACTGGTATGATCGCACCCATCATTTTGAGGGTGCAAATCTTTTATCTGTTGACGGTTCAAAGTCTCAGCCCAGAGAGGTGGCCCATTCAAAAGGCCCAATGGGCTTAATGACAACCCATCCGCTTCAACAACACAGCAACCTTGTAAGACGTGATATCGACGCATTGTAGGGCCCTGTAATATCCCGCGGGTTAGGTTGTAGTCCATTTAACAGCTCACGATGTACGATCCGGGACGAAAAAACAGAGCAAATGTAGAAAAATGGCCCAAAACTGATGAAAACATTCAATTTTGGGCTCTGAAAATGGGAACAGCTGTGCAGGCTTGCTAACTCGGTCATAGAGCTCTCGAAGAGCTTTCCAACGGTATGTTGTGCATCGCGTAACTCCTTACGGATTAAAAGTTATGGGCACCAAAGCGACGAAAAACTGGTCACACGCCCCACACACTCAGTTTGCGGGCCCAGCTTCTATGTGAAGTGAAGTTGTCTTGCCCAAGGTCCCGTGGGATTAGGTAATAGAAATATGGTGGATAAAGTATCTTGGCAACCCTAACCGGGGCAAAAAAAATTGAAAATGGGGGGTGCAAGACGAGGACTTCCTAGGGGGTCACCCATCCTAGTACTACTCTCGCCCAAGCATGCTTAACTTCAGAGTTCTGATGGGATCCAGTGCATTAGTACTGGTATGATCGCACCCGTCATGTGGTCGGCACAAATCCTTTATGTGTTGACGGTTCACAGTACCAGCCTAGAGAGATGGCCCTTTCAAAAGGCCCAATGGGTTTAACGACAACCCATCCGCTTCAACAATATAGCATCCACGCAAAACGTGATATCGACGCAATGTAGGGCCCTCTAATGTCCCGTGAGTTAGGTTGTCATCTTTTAAACAGCTCACGACATACGATCCGGGACGAAAAAATAGAGCAAAAGAAGAAAAGTTGCCCGAAACTTGATGAAAACGTTTGATTTTGGGCTCTAAAAATGGGCGCAGCCGAGCAGGCTTGCTGCCCCGTAGTAGAGCTCTCGGACAGCTTTCCAACGGTATGCTGTTCTCGGCGTAACTCCTTACGGATCAAAACTTATGGGCACCGGAGCCACAGAGACCTGGTCACAAGCCCCAAGCCCTTAGTTTGCGTGCCAAGCCTCAACGTGAAGCGAATTTGTCTCGGCCAAGGTACCGTGGGATTCGGTAATAGAAATGGGATGGATAAAGCATCTTGGCAACCCTAACCGGGGCATAAAAAATTAAAAAGGGTGGGTACTACACGAGAACATCCCAGTGGGTCACCCATCCTAGTACGACTCTCGCCCAAGCACGCTTAACTTCAGAGTTCTGATGGGATCCGGTGCATTAGTGCCCGTATGATCGCACCCATCATGTTGTGCGAATAAATCCTTTATGTATTGACAGTTCACAGTCCCATCCCCTAGAGATGGCCCATTCAAAAGGCCCAAAGGGCTTAACGACAACTAATCCACTTCAACAATGCAGCATCAATGCTAGACGTGTTATCGACACGTTGTAGGGCCCTCTAATGTCCCGCGAGTTAGGTTGTCGTCCTTTTAACTGCTCACGACATACTATTCGGGATGGAAAAACATAGCAAAAGAAGAAAAGTGGCCTGAAACTGATGAAAACATTCAATTTTGGGCTACAAAAACGGGCGCAGCCGAGCAAGCTTGCTGCCTCCATCATAGAGCTCTCGGAGAGCTTTTCAACGGATTGCTGTGCGTCGCGTAACTCCTTATGGATCGAAAGTTATGGCCACCAGAGTGACGGAGACCTGGTCACATGCCCTACGCCCTTGGTTTGCTGGCCCAGCCTCTACGTGAAGCGAAGTTGTCTTGCCCAAGGTGCCGTGGAATTCGGTAATAGAAATGTGGTAGATAAAGTATCTTGGCAACCCTAATCGAGGAAAAAAAATTGAAAATGAGGGGTGCAACACGAGGACTTCCCAGGGGGTCACCCATCCTAGTACTACACTAACCCAAGCATGCTTAACTACGGAGTTCTGATGGGATCCAGTGCATTAGTGCTAGTATGATCGCACCCGAAATGTTGAGGGCACAAAGACCTTGTGTGTTGATGGTTCACAGTCCCAGTCCAGAGGGATGGCCCATTCAAATGGTCCAATTGGCTTAACGACAAACCATCCACTTCAACAATGCAGCATCCTCTTAAGACATGATATTGACGCGTTGTAGGGCCCTTTAATATCCCGCGAGTTAGGTTGTCGTCCGTTTAACAGCTCACGACGTACGATCCAGGAGGAAAAAGCAGTGCAAAAGAAGAAAAGTGGCCCGAAACTGACGAAAACGTCCGATTTTGGGCTTTGAAAACAGGCGCAGCCGAGCAGGCTTGCTGCCCCCGTCGTAGAGCTCTCTGAGAACTTTCCAACGGTATGCTGTGCGCCACGAAACTCTCTACGGATTAAAAGTCATGGGCACCGGAGCGATGAAGACCTGGTCACAAGTCCTACGCCTTCGGTTTGCGGGCCCAGCCTCTACGTGAAATGAAGTTGTCTAGCCTAAGGTGCCGTGGGATTCGGTAAGAGAAATGTGGTGGATAAAGTATCTTGGCAACCTTAACCGGGGCAAAAAAAAATTGAAAAGGGGGGGTGCAACACGAGCACTTCCCAGGGGGTCACCCATCCTACTACTACTCTCGCCCCAACATGCTTAACTTCGGAGTTCTGATGGGATCCGGTGCATTAGTGCTGGTATGATCACACCCTTCATGTTGTGGGCACAAATCCTTTATGTGTTGACGGTTCACAGTCCCATCCCAAAGGGATGGCCTAATCAAAAGGCCCAATGGGCTTAACGACAACCCATCCGCTTCAACAACGCAGTATCCTCGCAAGACATGATAGCGACGCATTGTAGGGCCCTGTAATATCTCGCGAGTTAGGTTGTCGTCCTTTTAACAGCTCATGACGTACGATCCGAGACGAAAAAATAGAGCAAAAGTAGAAAAATGGACCAAAATTGATGAAAACTTTCCATTTTTTGCTCTGAAAATAGGCGCAGTCGAGCAGGCTTGCTGCCCCTATCGTAGAGCTCTTGGAGAGCTTTCTAATGGTATGTTGTACGTCGCGTAACTCCGTACGGATTAAAAGTTATGGGCACCAGAGCGACGGAGACCTGGTCACAAACCACACGCCCTTGGTTTGCGGACCCAGCCTCTACGTGAAGCAAAGTTGTCATGCCCAAGGTGCCGTGGGATTCATTAATAGAAATGTCATGGATAAAGTATCTTGGCAATCAAAACCAGGGCCATAAAAATTGAAAAGGGGGGTGCAACACGAGGACTTCCTAGTGGGTCACCCATTCTAGTACTACTCTCGCCCAAGCACGCTTAACTTCGGAGTTCTGATGGGATCTGGTACATTAGTGCTGGTATGATCGCACCCATCATGTAGTGGGCACAAATCCTTTATGTGTTGACAATTCACAGTCCCAGCCCAGAGAGATGGCCCATTCAAAAGGCCCAATGGGCTTAACGACAACCCATCCGCTTCAACAATACAGCATCCTTGCAAGATGTGATATCAACGCATTGTAGGGCCCTCTAATGTCCAATGAGTTAGGTTGTCATCCTTTTAACAGCTCACGACGTACGATCCAGGACGGAAAAACAGAGCAAAAGAAGAAAAGTGGCCCGAAACTAATGAAAACATTCGATTTTGGGCTCTAAAAATGGGCGCTGCTGAGTAGGCTTGTTGCCCCATCGTAGAGCTCTCGGAGAGCTTTCCAACGGTATGTTGTGCGCCGTAACTCCTTACGGATCAAAAGTTATGGGCACCGGAGTGACGGAGACCTGGTCACAAGCCCTACGCCCTCGATTTACGGGCCCAGCCTCTACGTGAAGCGAAGTTGTCTTGCCCAAGGTGTCGTGGGATTCGGTAATAGAAATGTGGTCGATAAAGTATCTTGGCAACCCTAGCCCGGTCAAAAAAAATTGAAAAGGGGGGTGCAACCCGAGGACTTCGCAAGGGGTCAGCCATCCTTGTACTACACTCGCTCAAGCACGCTTAACTTCGAGTTCTGATGGGATCCGGTGCATTAGTGCTGGTATGATAGCAGTCGTCATGTTGAGGGCACAATTGCTTTATGGGTTGACGCTTCACAGTCCCAGCCCAGAGAGATGGCCCATTCAAAAGGCCCAATAGGCTTAACGACAATCCATCTGCTTCAAAAATGTAGCATCCTCGCAAGACGTGATATCAACGCATTGTAGGGCCGTGTAATATCCTGCGAGTTAGGTTGTCGTCCTTTTAACAGCTCATGACGTATGATCCGGGATGAAAAAATAGAGCAAATGTGGAAAAATGGACAAAAATTGATGAAAGCTTTCGATTTTGGGCTCCAAAAACAGGCGCAGCTGAGCAGGCTTGTTACCCCAGTCGTAGAGCTCTCAAAGAGCTTTCCAACGGTATGCGGTGCGTCGCATAACTCCTTACGGATTAAAATTAAGGGCACCAGTGCGACGGAGACTTGGTCACAAACCCCACGGCCTCGGTTTGCGGGCCTAGCCTCTACGTGAAGCGAAGTTGTCTTGCCCAAGGTGCTTTGGGATTTGGTAATAGAAATGTGGTGGATAAAGTATATTGGCAACCCTAACCGGGGCAAAAAAAATTGAACGGGGGGGTACAACACGAGGACTTCCCAAAGGGTCACCCATCCTAGTACTACTCTCGCCCAAGCACGCTTAACTTCGTAGTTCTGATGGGATCCGGTACATTAGTGCTTGTATGATCGCACCCGTCATGTTGTGGGCACAAATCCTTTATGGGTTGACGGTTCACAGTTCCAGCCCAGAGAGATGTCCCATTCAAAAGGCCCAATGGGCTTAACGACAACCCATCCGCTTCAACAACGCAGTATTCTCGCAAGATGTGATATCGACGCATTGTAGGGCCCTCTAATTTCCTGCGAGTTAAGTTGTCGTCCTTTTAACAGCTCACGACGTACGATTTGGGATGGAAAAACAGAGTAAAAGAAGAAAAGTGGCCTGGAACTGATGAAAATGTTCGATTTTGGACTTCAAAAATGTGCGAATCTATGCAGGCTTGCTTCCCCGTCGTAGAGCCTTCGGAGAGCTTTCCAACGGAATGTTGTGCGCCGCGTAACTCCTTACGGATCAAAAGATATGGGCACCGGAGTGACGGAGACCTGGTCACAACACCTACACCCTCAGTTTGTCGGCCCAGCCTCTATGTGAAACGAAGTTTTCTTGCCCAAGATGTCATGGGATTCGGTAACAGAAATGTGGTGGATAAAGTATCTTGGAACCCCAACCGGGGCAAAAAAAATTGAAATGGGGGGTGCAACACGAGAAATTCCCAAGGGGTCACCCATCCTCTCGTTCAAGGTGCCGTGGGATTCGGTAATAGAAATGTGGTAGATTAAGTATCTTGGCAACCATAATCGGGGCAAAAAAAATTGAAAATGGGGGGTGAAACACGAGGACTTCGCAGGGGTTTACCCATCTTAGTACTACTCTCGCCCAAGCACGCTTAACTTCGGAGATCTGATTGGATCCATTGCATTAGTACGGGTATGATCGCACCCGTCAAGTTGTGGGTACAAATCCTTTATGTGTTGACGGTTCACAGTCCCAGCCCAGAGGGATGGCCCAATCAAAAGGCCCAATGGGCTTAACGACAACCCATCCGCTTCAATAACGCAGTATCCTCGCAAGACATGATATCGATGTATTATAGGGCCCTGCAATATCTCGCGAGTTAGGTTGTCGTCCATTTAACAGCTCACGACGTACGATCCGAGGCGAAAAAATAGAGCAAAAGCAGAAAAATGGCACAAAATTGATGAAAACGTTCAATTTTGGGCTTCGAAAACAGGCACAGTGTGAGGCCCGACCTCGAATAATGTGCCTTACCTCGATTTGCGTGCCTTAGACCCAGAATTGTATGGCTGACCTTGGATTACGTATCCTATCTTGGTTTTCGTGCATGCCTCGTTATACGTGCCTTAACCTATAATTGTGTGCCCTAATCCTCGATATACGTGCGATACCTAGATAAACATGCCATGACCTTAATTTACGTGCGATACCTCGATTTGCTTGTGTCTCTTCGTTTCGTGTGCATTAACCTTGAACTGCGTGCTTTAACTTAGGTTTAAGAGTCGTGTCTTGAATTACGTGCCTTGTATTGGTTTACGTACATTTATCTAGGGATTGCGTGCATTTGCATTGAAATATGTGCATTAGTCTTGAAGTACGTGCGTTAGTCTTGTAGTTCGTGTCTTACCTCGTAGTTCGTGTCTACCTCATAATTCATGCCCTAGACCTAGGAATCCGTGCCACCACGTTGATCAAGAAAAGAATCCTACACAAAGCACTAGACACTAAAATAATCCTACACAATCCACTAACCAATATTATATTCCTAATTCAAATTCTCTACAAACTCCACTAACAATAAAATAATACTAAACTATTCCTACATTTTCCACTATCTATTATTCTATTCATAATTCAACTCATCAACAAACATTCCTATATTTTATTCTACCTAAAATCCCTAAATACCCAACATTCTCTTACACACATGTTAAAACAATTCAAAAGATGACACAAAATCAGATTTTTGCATGCATGTTTAATTCAAAATAATTCTAGACAAGTCATGACACAAAAACACTTATCAATGCATAAAAAATTGCTCAAACCACCTCAATTCTCACACCATTTTCCACCAAACCACTTATGCCCATGCTAACATTCCAAAATTCCTTCTTGAAAACAAAAAAATTCTGAATTTGTATGCCCAAGGCTGACCACATGCTCAAAAAATTGCAAAAGCCTCATTTTTCTCTCATTTCTCTCACTTTCCTCATATTTTCTCTCTCTTCCTCTCATTTTCTCTCTCCATTTCGGTTTTGGGCTGAGTTCTCACCTTCCATATCTCATCTTCTTCACACCATGGTTGATCAAGTCAAGCAATCATCAAAGAAACTCAAGCAAACAAGCTAGGATGCAAAAATCACTCATGCATGTGCATTGAAGCTTCATTTTCGGCCTAGGTGAGTTACTAAGCTTCCATTTATTTTCTTCAAGTCCTAACTACATGCATGTACTAAGAGATTGATCATTAAGCTAGGAAAAATAGAGAAAAGCTAGTTGGAATCTCGGCTAAGCAAGAAGAAGAATAGATTTGAAGCTTCAACAAGTTTTTGTGCATCTTTTGGTTGATTGCAAAGGTGAGGGTTAAAACCTTTTGAAAACTCTTTAAAAACTCACATGCATGCTCATAAATGTGTGTATTTGCTTCTGTACTTGAGATATATGGTCGTTCATAAGCTTAAACAACCATGCATGGCAAGATCTTGGCTTGAAAATGATGCTAGGTGAAGTCGAAATGGATGACAGCTCTCTGACCAGTCTGTTCGAGGTAATTTTAGCTAATAAAATGACGTTGAAAATGCTTGAAAACTGGTGGGTGACTAGTTTGGACAGTTTTGAACATTTTTCCCAGAAATAGGCCGAAGCTAGTTTTGATTCTATGGTCCTCAAAATGGCAAATCATTAAAATGTGACCAAATCTGAAAATCTGGAAAAATGAATCAGGTTTTGGCAGATGCACTGACCTTGTGGAACGAACCATATTTGACTTAGTAAATGATGTCCAAAATGTATGCAATTTGGTGTGCTACTATATTTTTCAGTCATGGACAACTTTGTCAGAAATAGACCAAAGCTAAAAATGACTCTAAGGACCTCAAAAACGTCATTTTCTGAAAAGTGTGTAAATCTGGACAGTTTTGTGTTACCTCACTGTTTCGGTTATAACTAATGATTCTGAACTCCAATTGATGCAAGGTTTGTTTCTGATTTTAGTTAACTTATTAAGATTTAATTTGACATCTTATTAATTGGATTTGGAGATTGTTTGGTTATCCTATTGATTGTGAGAAAACAGCCTATTGCAGTAAAGGTTTCACTTAGCTATATGCTTGGAAAATTGATGTAACCTCTCTTGTGGTACTAATTGCTTGGAATTGTGGTGTTGGAATGTTGTGTGGACTGTTTTGGGTACTTGAGGATGTTTGAATTGAATGATGCATGACTTGAGAATGATTTTGAGTTGACTTAGGGTTTAATCACGCGGTTAAGCATGAAACGAAAACCCTAATGACTAGGTAGTCTTGCTAAGTGTTGATCATTTGGATATTGTGTGGAAATTATATGCTTAGTGGGCTGCCCGTTAATGTCTTATAACTTCAAATATGATTTTGATCCTTGCATGTTGACAAATAAGCTTTTCTTGCACCCGAACCCATGATTGATGTCATTGCATGTTGAATAATCTTATCACTTGATTACGTGAACTTTGAAATGAGTTATATAGCTTGACTTGCATGTGTTACATGGCTGCCCGTTTAATGTTCATATGAATCTATGTGTTCTACAAGTAAAATTTCATGTCAAGCATGCCTCGTTCGTTTACTTGGCAATATGTGATCTTGAAATTGTGCGGAGGCAACCTACTTTGTTGTCCTCCTACTGTGATATATTACCTGTTTTATCGTGCCCTGCCTGTTTACTTGGTCAATGTGCAATCTTATGATTGTCCGGAGGCAACCTACTTTGTTGTCCTCCTACTGTGATATATTACCTGTCATAAATGTGCATTGCATACAAGGTTGCAACCTTTCCTGTCGGCATGGTAGCAATCAAGCACGCCGGGCGGCATCGGGCTTGCCGGTGTTACCGTGACCACCATGGTCCCATTCCCTCTCTCGCTTGGGGGCTAGACTTCCTCGGAGAGTTGGGTCGTAGGATTTTGGGGTACATCCGGAGTACACCCACCTGGTGTGTTTTGGGGAATGATTTGAAGTCGGCCGCAACTTCTGATTCTGAAACTGATCTGAGAGCAAAAGCTCGCCGTATCCTTTTTATTATGTGTATAAGTACTCCCGCTTGGATCCTAGAGAACCTCGGGGAGGAAAGACCGGTATTCCTGTTCTGTACTTGTATTTCTGTACTTGTACTCCTGTTGTATTCATGTTTGAGAAAGGGATTTTCATAAGTTTAACCGGAAAATGAGTTTCAAAACGTATTTCTCGTTCCCCCTCGCTGAGTTCATAAGGACTCACCCTCTTTTTTATCACAGGTGAAGAAGAACAAGTACAGGTACCCAAGGATAACGTGCCTATCGATGATTCCTTGGAGTGATTTTTTGTCCCTATGTGATTTTGTGCTTTGCCTGAAAGTGGTTGCTATATGGATGTTGTATTTGATTGCAAACTACTCATTTCATTGATGTAAATGACCCCGTTGTAATTTGGGTCTAATTCTGGGATTGTACTATCTATAACCGGACGAACTTTTATTTGGTTGTTTGCTTTCGTTTTCTTAATTAGTAGTTATCATAGGCATTCAAACCACTAGATGAACAATCAACTAAGTTAATTCTATCTAATTTCACTTAGGTGCTCATTTGCAAACTAAAGGATAATAGGTACTCGCCTGATAGGAAATTGATAAATAAACATAGTTATCATATTAGGCTCATTAACCAAACAAGACTTTCAAGATAAACTAGTAGGCAAATCAGTTGGTGACAAATAGGAGTCCTTAATGGAATTGGGTTAATGATTGGAATAATTGAGGTGTTTAGAGAATTAGGTCAAACCAAAGAGCCCAATTATAGTCATTATGCTGCCGGTTTTCCGGAAAATTTTGGAGTCTAGGATAAAACGTTAAGTGCTAAACCTTCTTGAATGATTAAGTACTTGAAAGGACTTGAATGTTTAGATCACACCCTAGTCTAACCTTTATAGGCTGGGTTGTGGCGTGACACGCAGCCAAGTAAGCTTGATGCCCCCGTCGTAGAGCTCTCGGAGAGCTTTCCAATGGTATGTTGTGCGACGCGTAACTCCTTATGAATTAAAAGTTATGGGCACCGAAGCGACGAAGACCTGGTCACAAAGCCCACGCCCTCGGTTTGTGGGCCCAGCCTTTACGTGAAGCGAAGTTGTCTTGCTCAAGGTGCCGTGGGATTCGGTAATAGAAATGTGGTGGATAAAGTATATTGGCAACCCTAATTGGAGAAAAAAAAATTGAAAAGGGAGGAGCAACACGAAGACTTCCCAGGGGGTCACCCATCCTAGTACTACTCTCTCCCAAGCACGCTTAACTTTGGCGTTCTGATGGGATCCGGTACATTTGTGCTGGTATGATCGCACCCATCATGTTGTGGGCACAAATCCTTTATGTGTTGACGGTTCATAGTCCCAGCACAGAGAGATGGCCCATTCAAAAGGTCCAATGGGCTTAACGATAACCCATCCGCTTCAACAACGTAGCATCCTCGTACGACGTGATATCGGCTCATTGTAGGGCCCTATAATATCCCGCGAGTTAGGTTGTCGTCCTATTATGAGCTCACGACGTACGATACGGGATGAAAAAACAGGTCAAAAGTAGAAAATAGCCCAAAACTGATAAAAACTTTCGATTTTGGACGCCAAAAACAGGCGCAACCGAACAGGCTTGCGGCCCACGTCGTAGAGCCCTCAGAGAGTTTTCCAACGGTATGCTGTGCGTCGCGTAACTCCTTACGGTTTAAAAGTTATGGGCACCGGAGCGACGGAGACCTTGTTACAAACCCCATGCCCTCGGTTTGCGGGCCCAGCCTCTACGTGAAGCTAAGTTGCCTTGCCCAAGGTGCAGTGGAATTCGGTAATAAAAATGTGGTGGATAAAGTATCTTGGCAACCCTAAACGGGGCAAAAAAAATTGAAAAGGGGGGTGCAACACGAGGACTTCCCAGGGGGTCACCCATCCTAGTATTACTCTCGCCCAAGCACGCTTAACTTCTGAATTTTGATGGGATCTGGTGCATTAGTGCTGGTATGATCGCACCCGTCATGTTTAGGGCACAAATCCTTTATGTTTTGACGGTTCACAGTCGCAACCCAGAGAGATAGCCCATTCAAAAGGCCCAATGGGCTTAACGACAACCCATCCGCTTCGACAACGCAGCATCCTCATAAAACGAGATATCGACGCGCTGTAAGGCCCTTTAATATCCCGCCAGTTAGGTTGTCGTCCTTTTAACAGCTCACGACGTATGATCAGGGAAGTAAAAACAGAGCAAAAGAATAAAAGTGGCCCAAAATGAATGAAAATGTTCGATTTTGCGCTCCAAAAATAGGCACAGCCGAACAGGGTTGTTCCCCCCGCCGTAGAGCTCTCAAAGAGCTTTCCAACGGTATGTTGTGCGTCACGTAACTCCTTACGGATTAAAAGTTATGGGCACCAGAGTGGCAGAGACCTGGTCATAAACCCCACGCCCTCGGTATGCGGGCCCAGCCTCTACGTGAAGCGAAGTTGTCTTGCCCAAGGTCCGTGGGATTCGGTAATAGAAATGTAGTGGATAAAGTATCTTGGCAACCCTAACCGAGGCAAAAAAAATTGAAAAGGGGGGTACAACCCAAGGACTTCCTAAGGAGTCACCCATCCTAGTACTACTCTCGCCCAAGCACGCTTAACTTCGGAGTTCTGATGGGATCCAGTACATTAGTGCTGGTATGATCGCACCCGTCATGTTGTGGGCACAAATCCTTTATGTGTTGACGGTTCACAGTCCCAGCCCAGAGAGATAGCTCATTCAAAAGGCCCAATGGGCTTAACGACAACCCATCCGCTTCAACAATGCAGCATCCTTGCAAGACGTGATATCGACGCATTGTAGAGCCCTCTAATGTCCCGTGAGTTAGGTTGTCGTCCTTTTAAGAGCTCATGACGTGCGATCCGGGACGGAAAAAATAGAGCAAAAGAAGAAAAGTGGCCCGAAATGGATGAAAATGTTCGATTTTGGGCTCCAAAAATAGGCGCAACTGAGCAAGCTTGTTGCCCCGTCTTAGAGCTCTTGTAGAGCTTTTCAACGGTATGTTGTGCGCCGCGTAACTCCTGACGGATCAAAAGTTATTGGCACTGGAGCGACGGAGACTTGGTCACAAGCCCTACGCCCTTGGTTTGTGGGCCCAGCCGATACGTGAAGTGAAGTTGCCTTGCCCAAGGTGTCGTGGGATTCGGTAATAGACATGTGGTGGATAAAGTATCTTGGCAACCCTAACCGGGGCAAAAAAAATTGAAAATGGGGGTGCAACACGAGGACTTTCCAAGGAGTCACCCATCCTAGTACTACTCTCGCCCAAGCACGCTTAACTACGGAGTTCTGATGGGATCCGGTGCATTAGTTCTGTTACGATCGTACCAGTCATGTTGAGGGCATAAATCCTTTATGTGTTGACGGTTCACAGTCCCAGCCCAGAGAGATGGCCCATTCAAAAGGCCCAATGGGCTTAACGACAACCCATCCACTTCAACAACGCAGCATCCTCGTAAGACGCGATATCGACGCGTTGTAGGGCCTTGTAATATCCTGCGAGTTAGGTTGTCGTCCTTTTAACAGCTCACGACGTACGATCCGGGATGAAAAAACAGAGGAAAAGCAGAAAATGGCCTAAAACTGATGAAAATATTCAATTTTGGGCTCCGAAAATAGGCGCAGCCGAGAAGGCTTGCTGCCCCCATTCTAGAGCTCTCGGAGAGCTTTCCAACGGTATGTTGTGCGTCGCGTAACTCCTTACGGATTAAAAGTTATGGGCACCAGAGTAACGGAGACCTGGTAACAAACCCCACGCCCTCGGTTTGCGGGCCTAGCCTCTACGTGAAGCGAAGTTGTGTTGCCCAAGGTGCCGTGTGATTCGGTAATAGAAATGGGGTGGATAAAGTATCTTGACAACCCTAATCGGGGCAACAAAAATTGAAAAGGGGGTGTAACATGAGGACTTGCATGGGGGTCACCCATCCTAGTACTATTCTCGCCCAAGCACGCTTAACTTCGGAGTTCTGATGGGATCCGGTGCTTTAGTGCTAGTATGATTGCACCCGTTATGTTGTAGGCACAAATCCTTTATGTGTTGACGGTTCACAGTCCCAGCCTAGAGAGATGGCCTATTTAAAAGGCCCAATGGGCTTAACGACAACCTATCCGCTTCAACAACGCAGTCCTCATAAAACGTGATATCGACGAATTGTAGGGTCATATAATATCCTGCGAGTTAGGTTGTCGTCCTTTTAACAGGTCACAACGTACGATCCGAGACGAAAAAACAGAGCAAAAGAAGAAAATGGACCCGAAACTGATGAAACGTTCGATTTTGCACTCTGAAAACTGGCACAGCCAAGCAGGCTTGTTGCCCTCGTCGTAGAGCTCTTGGAGAGCTTTCCAACGGTATATTGTGCGTCGCGTAACTCCATACGGATTAAAAGTTATGGGCATCGGAGCGACGGAGACCTGGTCACAAACCCCACGCCCTTGGCTTGCAGGCCCAGCCACTACGTGAAGCGAAGTTGTGTTGCCCAAGGTGCCGTGGGATTCAGTAATAGAAATGTGGTGGATAAAGTATCTTGGCAACCCAAATCGGGGAAAAAAAAATTGAAAATGGGGGTGCAACACGAGGAGTTCCCAGGGAGTCACCCAACCCAGTACTACTCTCGCCCTGGCACGCTTAGCTTCGGAGTTCTGATGGGATTCGGTGCATTAGTGCTAGTATGATTGCACTCGTTATGTTAAGGGCACAAATCCCTTATGTGTTTACGGTTCACAGTCCCATCCTAGAGAGATGGCCCATTTAAAAAGTCCAATGGGCTTAACGACAACCCATCTGGTTCAACAACGCAGCATCCTCGTAAATCATGATATCGATGCATTGTAGGGCCTTGTAATATCCCGCGAGTTAGGTTGTCGTCCTTTTAACAACTCACGACGTATGATTCGGGATGCAAAAACAGAGCAAAGAAAGAAAAGAGGCCCGAAAATGATGAAAACGTTCTAATTTGCACTCCTAAAACAGGCACAGCTGAGCAGGCTTGTTGCCCCCGCCATAGAGCTCTCGGAGAGCTTTTCAACAGTATGTTGTACGTCACGTAAGTCCTTACGGATTAAAAGTTATAGGTACCAGAGCAACGGAGACCTGGTCACAAACCCCACGCCCTTGGTTTGTGGGCCCAACCTCTACGTGAAGCGAAGTTGTCTTGCCCAAGGTGCCGTGGGATTCGGTAATAGAAATGTGGTGGATAAAGTATCTTGGCAACCCTAACCAGGGCAAAAAAAATTTTAAATGGGGGGTGCAACACGAGGACTTCCTAGGGGGTCACCCATCCTAGTACTACTCTCGTCCGAGCACACTTAACTTCGGAGTTCTGATGTGATCCGGTGCATTAGTACTGGTATGATCGTACCCGTCATGTTGTGGGCACAAATCCTTTTTGTGTTGACAGTTCACAGTCCCAGCCCAGAGAGATGGCCCATTCAAATGGCCCAAAGGGCTTAACGACAACCCATCCACTTCAACAACGCAGCATCCTCGCAAGACGTGATATAGACGCATTGTAGGGCCCTATAATATCTCGCAAGTTAGGTTGTCGTCCTTTTAACAGCTCACGACGTATGATCCGGGATGAAAAAACAGAGCAAAAGAAGAAAAGTAGCCCAAACTGATGAAAACGGTCAATTTTGCTCTCCGAAATAGGCACAGCTGAGCAGGCTTGCTGCCTCTGTCGTAGAGCTCTCAGAGAGCTTTCTAACGGTATGTTGTGCGTCGCATAACTCCTTACGGATTAAAAGTTATGGGCACCGGAGCGACGGAGACCTAGTCACAAACCCCACGCCCTCGGTTTGCGGGCCCGGCCTCTACGTGAAGTGAAGTTGTCTTGCCCAAGGTACCGTGGGATTCAATAATAGAAATGTGGTGGATAAAGTATCTTGGCAACCCTAACCGGGGCAAAAAAAATTGAAAAGGGGGGTGCAACACGAGGACTTCCCAGGGGGTCACCCATCCTAGTACTACTCTCGCCCAAGCACGCTTAACTTCGGAGTTCTGATAGGATCTGGTACATTAGTACTGGTATGATCGCACTCGTCATGTTGTGGGCACAAATACCTTATGTGTTGACGGTTCACAATCCAAGCCTATAGAGATGGCCCATTGAAAAGGACCAATGGGCTTAACGACATCCCATCTGGTTCAACAACGCAGCATCCTCGCAAGATGTGATATCGACTCATTGTTGAGCCCTCTAATGTCCCGCAAGTTAGGTTGTCGTCCTTTTTGCGACTCACGACGTGCAATCTTGGAAGAAAAAATAGTGCAAAAAGAATAAAAGCGGCCCAAAACTAATGAAAACGTTTGATTTTGGGCACTGAAAATAGGCATAGCCTAGCAGGCTTGTTGCCCCCGTCGTAGAGCTTTCCAACGGTATGTTGTGCGCTGCATAACTCTTTACGAATCAAAAGTTATGGGCACTAGAACGACGGAGACCTGGTCACAAGGCCTACGCCCTCGGTTTGCGGGCCCAGCCTCTACGTGAAGCGAAGTTGTCTTGTCCAAGGTGCCGTGGGATTCGGTAATAGAAATTTGGTGGATAAAGTATCTTGGCAACCCTAACCAAGGCAAAAAAAATTAAAAAGGGGGGTACAACACGAGGACTTCCCAGGGGGTCACCCATCCTACTACTACTCTCGCCCAAGCATGCTTAACTTCAGAGTTCTGATGGGATCCGGTACATTAGTGCTGGCATGATCGCACCAGTCAAGTTGAGGACACAAATCCCTTATGTGTTGACGGTTCATAGTCCCAGCCTAGAGAGATGGCCCATTCAAAAGGCCCAATAGGCTTAACGACAACCCATCCGCTTCAACAACACAGCATTCTCATAAAATGTGATATCGAAGAGTTGGAGGACCCTATAATATCCCGCGAGTTAAGTTGTCATCCTTTTAATAGCTCACGACATACGATCCGAGACGAAAAAACAGAGCAAAAGAAGAAAATTGGCCTGAAACTGATGAAAACGTTTGATTTTGGGCTCCAAAAATAGGCGCAGCCGAACAGGCTCTCTGCCTCCGTCATAGAGCTCCAGGAGAGCTTTCCAACGGTATGCTGTGCGCCGCATAACTCCTTACGGATTAAAAGTTATGGGCACCGGAGCAACGGAGACCTGGGCACAAGCCCCACGCCCTCGGTTTACAGACCCAACCTCCACGTGAAGCGAAGTTTTCTTGCCTAAGGTGCCGCTGGATTCGGTAATAGAAATGTGGTGGATAAAGTATCTTGGCAAGCCTAACCGGGGCAAAAAAAATTGAAAAGGGGGGTGCAACCCGAGGACTTCCCCGGGGGTCACCCATCCTAGTACTACTCTCGCCCAAGCACGCTTAACTTCGTAGTTCTAATGTGATCCAGTTTATTAGCACTGGTATGATCGCACCTGTCATGTTGTGGGAACAAAAACTTTATGTGTTGATGGTTCACTGTCCCAGCCCCGAGGGATGGCTCATTCAAAAGGCCCAATGGCCTTAACAACAACTCATCCTCTTCAACAATACAGCATCCTCGCAAGACGTGATATCAATGCATTGTAGGGCCCACTAATATCCCGCGAGTTAGGTTGACGTCCTTTTAACAGCTCACAATGTACGATCCGGGCTAAAAAATTAGTGCAAAAGTAGAAAAATGGCCCAAAACTAATGAAAATGTTCAATTTTGGGCTCTGAAGATAGGCGTAGCCGAGCAGACATGTTGCCCCCGTCATAGAGCTCTTGGAGAGCTTTCCAACGGTATGCTGTGCGCCGCGTAACTCCTTACGGATTAAAAGTTATGGGCATCGGAGCGACGGAGACCTGGTCACAAGCCCCACACTCTCAGTTTGCGGGCCCAACCTCTACGTGAAGCGAAGTTGTCATGCCCAAGGTGCCCTGGGATTCGGTAATAGAAATGTGGTGGATAAAGTATATTGGCAACCCTAACCGGGGAAGAAAAAATTGAAAAGGGGGGTGCAACACGAGGACTTCCCTGGGGGTCACCCATCCTAGTCCTACTCTCGCCCAAGAATGCTTAACTTCGGAGTTCTGATAGGATCCGGTCCATTCCTGCTGGTATGATCGCACCCGTCATATGGAGGGCACAAATCCTTTATGTGTTGACGGTTCATAGTCCCAGCCCAAAGAGATGGCCCATTCAAAAGGCCCAATGGGCTTAACGGAAACCCATCTGCTTCAACAACGCAGTATCCTCGTAAGACGTGGTATCGACACATTGTAGGGACCTTTAATGTCCCGCGAGTTCGATTGTCGCCCTTTTAACAGCTCACAACGTACGATCCGGGATTGAAAAATAGTGTACAAGAAGAAAAGTAGCACGAAACTAATGAAAACATTTGATTTTGGGCTCCAAAAATGGGTGCAGCTAAGCAAGCTTGCTGCCCTGTCATAGAGCTCTCGGAGAGCTTTCCAGCAGTATGTTGTGCGCCGCGTAACGCCTTACGGATCAAAAGTTATGCACACTGGAGCGACAGAGACCTGGTCACAAACCCTACGCCCTCGGTTTGCGGGCCCAGCCTCTACATGAATTTAAGTTGTCATGCCCAAGGTGCCGTTGGATTTGGTAAAAGAAATGTGGTGGATAAAGTATTTTAGCAATCCTAACCGGGGTAAAAAAAATTGAAAAGGGTGGTGCAACACGAGGACTTCCCAAGGGGTCACCCAACGTAGTACTTCTCTCGCCCAAGCATACTTAACTCCAGAGTTCTGATGGGATCTGATACATTAGTGTTGGTGTGATTGCACCAGTCATGTTGAGGGCACAAATCCCTTATGTGTTGACGGTTCACAGTCCCTGCCCAGAGAGATGGCCCATTCAAAAGGCCCAATGGGCTTAACGACAACCCATCCGCTTTAACAACGCAGCATCCTTACAAGACGTGATATCGACACGTTGTAGGGCCCTCTAATGTCCCGTGAGTTAGGTTGTCATCCTTTTAACAGTTCACTACGTACGATCCGGGATGGAAAAACAGAGCAAAAGAAGAAAAGTGGCCCGAAACTGATGAAAACGTTTGATTTTGGTCTCCGAAAACAGGCACAACTTGTTGATATATGTCAATATCTACCTCTTCATAATAAGTATCGTTAATTATATGGTAGCATAAATTAATGATTCCGACTTAAACGTCGATGAGGTCAAAAGAGATCGCGATGGCTACAAGAAAGAAGTTCGGGAATTTGGAATTACCTAAGATGACGTCGGGTTGATGCAATGCTAAAGTTAGCCAATTTGACCAAAGAAAACTTCCTAGAAGTTGACTTGGATGCTAGCCACCCATGTGGTCAATTGTAGCCACCCATGTGATAAATATGGGTGGCTAATACTTTGAACATGGTTGGTAAAGCCAACCAAGATTGAAATGTTTGATAGGAAAGTCTCCTATGGCGGGCTAGCTGAATTCTATAAATAGGCATGCATTAGTTCATCATTTTCCTCCACACCACAACTCCAAACACAATCCTAAGTTAGTCTTTCTTTCTTGTATTCTTCTTGTAAGTCCAGAAGCCATTGAAGCTCTAATCTTGAGAGCGCACGGTGGGACAATTATCTTGTAAGTGTTATATTGAATTGTTATAACGAGTAGTGTTGTCTTTCTACTTGATTGTTGTTAAGACGTTTCTGGGAAATTGGTTATATTCTTACATGGTATCAAGAGCTTAAGGGGCTCTTAACAACAATCTTGTCTAGTAAAGCTCAACAACTATGACTACTCAAAGTGCTAGTTCTTCTTCTACCAGTTCTAGTTCCGGTTTAGTACCGACAATTCGTATCCGTCCCCCTACCTTCACAGAAGGAAAGCTTGATGGCACGAACTATCTTTTGTGGAAGTTCAAAATCACTACAGTTCTAGTCTCCTACGAACTCCTTGATACAGGGTTAGGCACAGATGCAGAACCAGTTGCAGTTTGTGCTGAAGATGATACAAAAAAGGTCACACCTCCAGATCCTCAGCTTGTCAAAGAATGGAAGAGACGAAATGCTGATGCACTTTGTGAAATTGTAACAAGTGTTCAGGATTCTGTCCTTACTCTAATTCAACACACAACCAAGGCAACTGAAGCTTGGAACATACTGAGAAATCAGTATGAAACAAGGAACCAGACTCGCATTCAGAACTTGGAGAATCAGTTAGCTGCTGAGAGATTAAGTGAAGATGAAGCAGCTGAGTCATTTATCAGTAGGATGAAAAACCTACGTGATCAAATGGCTGCAGTTGGTATTGCCAAATCAACCAAGGAACTAGCTCGAAGGTGCATTAGAGTGTTGCCTCCAAAATTTGACGGCCTTGTGATAGCACTCAATACACAAGTTCGCATTCCTCCTTTGACGTTTGAAGAATTCACTGCCATGTTGATGGAGGAGGAGATGAGGCTGAGGAGCAGAGAAAATCAACTTGACTCTGCCTTTACAGCCAAGGCGAGGAGTAACCAAGAAGAAAAGAAGAAAGCAAAGAAGAAGACGTTCTCTAGATCGTGCTACTACTGCAATAAGAAAGGTCATGCTGTCAAAGATTGCAGGAAACGAATCCATGACAAGAAGAACGGAACTTTAAAGCCAAATTGGAGAAATAAAGAATCTGCCAATACGGCTGAAACGGAAGTGCATCTGTTTATTGTAACAGATGTATTGGAGGAAACGTGTACTAGCACACATGTACATCAAACAAGTGCATGGGTGTTAGACAGTGGAGCTTCCCGACACATGACCAGCAAGAAGGAGTTATATGACTCTATAAAACCTCTACAAGAACCAATGAATGTTGTCGTCGGAAATAATGCTAGGTGTCCCGTTGAGGGCACTGGAACCATCTGGCTCGTGTCTAAAGATGGAGAAAGCAAAAAGCTATCCAACGTACTCTTTGTACCCCAGATCACTAGAAAGTTGCTATTTGTAGCTGCTATTACAGATAATGATCTAGAAGTGCGGTTCAAGAAGATAGAAACTTTGATTCTTGATAAGGATCAAAATATAGTAAGTAAAGGTATTCGCAAAAATAACCTTTATGAAATCAGCTCTCTTTCTGTCGTCGTGGATGCCAAAACAAGTCAACTTTGACATGAAAGGTTTGGGCACATTTCCTATCCTCTGTTAAAGGAAATGCAAAAGAAGAAGATGGTGGCTGACTTGCCTTCAATTGACGAGATTGAAGGACCATGTGAAGCTTGTATGTTGGGTAAGCAACATAGACAGTCATTTCCCAAAGAGAGTCATAACCGATCAAAGGCTCCTCTAGAGTTGGTACATGCTGACCTCTGCGGAAAAATGACTACGACGGCGTTGGGAGGATCTTCCTACTTTATGCTGTTAGTCGACGATTATAGTAGGAAGATGTGGGTGTACTTCTTTCGGGACAAGGCTGATGCTCTTGAAAATTTTAAAGTGTGGCACAAACTTATGACAAATGAGAACACAACTCAGTTGAAGAAACTTCGTACCGATCGTGGGAGGGAATTCTGTTCTACAGAGTTCACCAACTACTGCAACAAGCTTGGGATTAAGCGCCAATTGACTGCTCCATACACACCACAACAAAATGGAGTTGTGGAACGAAGAAATCGAACAATTGTAGAAATGGCTCGATGCATGTTGAAAGGTGCTGGCCTACCTGACACATTCTGGGCTGAAGCAGTCAACACAGCGGTATACATCCTCAATTGGTGCTCAACCAGGGCACTCAAAGATAAGACTCCTAATGAGGCTTATTATGGTACGAAACCTTCTGTGTCTCATTTAAGAAAATTTGGGTGTGAGTGTTTTGTATACATTCCAAATAAAAATCGAAAGAAATTGGATGACAAGAGCAAGAAAGGCATTTTCTTAGGATATAGTGAAGAGTCTAAAGCATACAGACTCTATGATGTAGAGGCCAAGAAAGTGATCATAAGCCGAGATGTGGTGTTTAATGAGCGACCACACTCGATGGAGGATAGAGGTCCTACCATTTCATCATCAACCGATGAAGTAATCCACCAAGTGCCTGAACAACGACCGTTGAACAATGAAGAAGTCTCTAATGATGAGGAGACTGAAGACCAACCTGTTGTACCCATAAGGAAGCCACAACCGAAGTGGTTCCAACAGCTCTTTGATGGAAGAAATCTAGGAGTTACTGATGATAGTCCACATCCTGATGTACTCAGACGATCAAAAAGAATAGAGAAGCAGAACAGATCAGGACAACAACTAGTAAACATGGCTTTGATGACCCAAATCATCAAGACGGTAAAAGAACCGGTAACTGTGGAGGAAGCCATGTCAGATCCAAATTGGAGAGCAGCTATGCAAGCCGAGTATGATAGTATCATGAAAAATGATACTTGGGAGATCGTTGAAAAGCCACCGAACAGAAAAATTATCGGTACCAAATAGATCTGGAAAGTGAAGTACAAGGCAGATGGAAGTCTTGAAAAATACAAGACACGCCTTGTAGCACAAGGATTTTCACAAGTCGAAGGTTTCGATGTATATGAAACCTTTGCTCCAACAGCAAAAATGTCAACAATCAGGCTAGTTGTTGCAGCTGCCGCGCATTATGAATAGATTGTACATCAAATGGATGTCAAGTCAGCTTTTCTTAATGGGCAACTTGAAGAAGAAGTCTACGTTGCACAACCCCCTAGCTTCCAAATACCAGGTGAAGAAGAAAAAGTCTGCAAATTGAAAAAGGCTTTATATGGGTTAAAGCAAGCACCACGAGCTTGGTACAAACGTATAGACTCTTTCTTCTTGCAACATGGTTTCTGTAGAAGCAAATCAGAGGCCAACTTGTATGTTCTAAGTGAACAAGGAAAGAAGGTAATTGTAGTCCTATATGTGGATGATCTTGTAATCACTGGTGACCGTTAAGATAAATATTCGGAAGACGCAAGAATGGTTGAGCCAAGAATTTGAAATGACAAATCTTGGCCTTCTTCATTATTGCTTGGGAATCGAGGTATGGAAAAAACCTCATACTATCTTCATCTCGCAGCAACGATATGTTTGTGAGCTTCTGACTGCATTTGGTATGTCCGAGTGCAAACCAGTTGTCACCCCGATGGAAGTGAATACAAAGTTATCAATTGACGATCCTTCAGAACAAGTTGATAACAAGCTCTACAGAAGGTTGGTGGGAAGTTTAATCTTCCTTTGTAACACAAGACCTGATATTAGTTATGCTGTGGGAGTTCTCAGTCGGTTTTCAAATAAACCGAAACAAAGTCACTGGCAAGTAGGGATGCGGATCCTCAAATATCTCAAAGGCACGTTGGAGTATGGGATATCATACAAGTCTGGAGATACTTTATCTGGGTACTGTGACTCAGACTGGGCTGGTGATATTGACTCAAGAAAATCTGTTACAGGTTACGTATTCACATTCGGTGGTGGAGTCATCTCATGGGCTAGTAAGAAGCAACCTACTGTTGTACTTTCATCAACGGAGGCAGAATACAAGGCTGCTTGTGTAGCATCCTGTGAAGCTGTTTGGCTACGACACATCATGACTAATATTGGCATTCCAATAGAGGAAGCAACAATGTTGAAATGTGACAGTCAGAGTTGTATAGCCATGTCAAAGAATCCGGTATTTTATGCTAGAACAAAACACATAGAGATTCAGTATCACTATGTGAGGGAACTGATCGAGGAAGGTGAAATCTACATGGAGTACTGCCCTACAGAAGATAATTGTGCAGATATCTTCACTAAAGCTTTAGGGAGCGTCCAATTGAGCAAGCATCTTCAAACATTGGGTGTTGGCCCAATAGTTTAGTCAACATGAGGTGAACATTGAGGGAGGGTGTTGATATATGTCAATATCCACCTCTTCATAATAAGTATCGTTAATTATATGGTAGCATAAATTAATGATTCCAACTTAAACGTCGATGAGGTCAAAAGAGATCGCGATGGCTACAAGAAAGAAGTTCGGGAATTTGGAATCACCTAAGATGATGTTGGGATGATGCAATGCTAAAGTTAGCCAATTTGACCAAAGGAAACTTCCTAGAAGTTGACTTGGATGCTAGCCACCCATGTGGTCAATTATAGCCACCCATGTGATAAATATGGGTGGCTAATACTTTGAAGATGGTTGGTAAAGCCAACCAAGATTGAAATTTTTGATAGGAAAGTCTCCTATGGCGGGCTAGCTGAATTCTATAAATAGGCATGCATTAGTTCATCATTTTCATCCACAACACAACTCCAAACACAATCCTAAGTTAGTCTTTCTTTCTTGTATTCTTCTTGTAAGTCCAGAAGCCATTGAAGCTCTAATCTTGAGAGCGCACGGTGGGACAATTATCTTGTAAGTGTTATATTGAATTGTTATAACGAGTAGTGTTGTCTTTCTACTTGATTGTTGTTAAGACGTTTTTGGGAAATTGGTTATATTCTTACACAAGCTGTCACGCCCCAACCCGACCTATAGAGGTTAGACTAGGGTGTGATCTAACATTCCTATCGTTTCACGTACCTAATCATTCATTAAGGTTTAACGCTTAACGTTAGTCTAGAACTCCAATAATTCTTCGAAAAATCGGCAGCATAACGGCTGTAATTGGGCTCTTTAGTTTGACCTAATTTCCTAAACGCCTCAAAGCTTTCAATCTCAAATTCGATTTCAACTAAGATTACTATTTATCACCAATTGAAATGCCTAATAGTTATCTCGAAGTCTCGTTTGATTAACAACCTAGCATGATAACTATGTCTCGTTTGTTTGTCAATCCTTGTTACAAAAGTATCTGTTGATCTTAGCTTACCAATGAGTACCGATTGGATAGATTCATTTTACTTAATCATTTGCCTGATACTTCATAAGCCTGTGATAGATACTAACCAGTAGCGATAGCAAAACAACCAGAAGAGTGTCTATCTAGTTATGATCAATACAAACCAAAATTAGACCCCAAATTACAACGGGGGTCATTTACAATAACGACAACAAGCAACATAAGAAATAGTTTTCAAAGCAACATATTGTTCACTAAATAGCCACAATCAAGTAAGGCACGTAGGGCAGGCAATCACTCCAAGGAGTCATCGATAGACACATTATCCTCAGGTACCTGTTCCTGATCTTCTTCACCTGAGATAATAAAAGAGGGTGAGTCCTTATGAACTCAGCGAGGGGGAACGAGAAACACGTTTTGAAACTCTTTTTCCGGTTAACTTATGAAAAACCCATTTTTTAAAACATGTCACGTATTACAAGTAATAAGGTATTCAAAGTATACGAATCAAATTGAGCAATAGATATAATTACCAATCATTTCAAGGATACGGTAAGCATTTGCTCTCAATATCGATTTCGATACGATTTGTTGCGGCCGACTTCAATAATCCACTTATTGCTACCATTTGGGTGTACTCCAGATGTACCCCGAAAACCTACGACCCAACTTTCCGAGGGTTGAATGCCAAGCGAGAGAGGGAATTGGACCATGGTAATCACGGTAGCACCGGCAAGCCCGATGTCGCCCGGCGTGCGTGAAATGCTACCATGCCACAATGAAACAATGAAAGGTTGCAACCTTGTATGCAATGAACATTCATGACATTTAATATATCACGTTAGGAGGACAACAAAGTAGGTTGCCTCCGAGCAGTCATAAGATCGCACATTGACAAGTAATTATGTGAGGCATGCTATGACAGGTAATTTCACTTGTAAGGCACATGAAATGATATGAATATTAAACGGGCAGCCATGTAACACATATAAATTAATTCATATAACTCATTTCGGGGTTCACGTAATCAATTAATAAGTTTATGCAAGCATGCAATGACATCTACGTGGGACCGAGTGCAAGAAAGGCCTACTTGACAACATGTAATCATCGGAAATCACATTTAGAGTTATAAGGATAACTATGGGCGGCCCAGTAATCACATAATTAGACACGATAACCATAGGATCAAGACTTAGCGAGTTTTCATATAGGATTTCAATTCATGTTTACCCGTGCGATTAAGCCATAAGTTGTCACATAATTAAACCTAAGCCATGCATCGATTAATTAAAACATCCTCAATCATTCAAAACAGTCCACACCACATCCAAGTGCCACAATCCCAAGCATTTAATACAGCAAGAGAAGTTACAATAATTTTCAAAGCATATCACTAGATAAAAACCTCACTGCAATGGTCTGATTTCTCACAATCATTTGGTCAAGCAAACAATCTCCAATTCCAGTGAACAAAATGTCAAATTAAATCTCATTAAGTGATCTAAATCCATAAACAAATCTCGCATCATTTGGAGTTTGGATTCAAACGTTAAAGCCAAAACTGTGAGACTACGCAAAACTGTCCAGATTTGTACACATTCCAATACTAGTCGTTGTTGAGTGGCCTTAGGGTCAGATTTAGCCTTAGTCTAATTCTGATAAAAATGTCCAGAACTGAAAATTCTAGAAACCTACTAAATTTCATGCATTTTAGATATCATTTACTAAGTCAAAACGGGTTCGTTCTACAGGGACAGTGAACTGCCAAAAACCTACTCCATTTTCCCAGATTTTCCAGATTTAGACACCCTTCGATGTTTTGCCATTTTAGAGACCTTAGAGTCGAAATTGGCCTTGGCCTATTTCTACGAAATATGCTCAGAACTGGCAAAATTAGTCGCCTACAAATTTTCATGCATTTGCAACATAATTTACCAGGTCAAATTCACCTCGCTCTAACATGTCAGAAATCTGCCATTTTCGCAATTTCACCTATCTTCAAATTCTAGCTAAATATCTTGCCATGCATGGTTACGAAAGCTCATGTACACACACATACCGCAATTACAGAGGTAATAATAAACATATGAAGGCATGCATGTGGTTTTTGAAGGCTTTTAAAAAGGATTAATCCTCACCTTAGCCTATTGACAACAAATGATGCTCAAAACTCTTGAAGATGCACAAATGGTCTTCTCTCCTTGTTTGGCCGAGAGGTATTGCTTGATTTCTTTAATTCCTAGCTGAGTTACCATGTCCTTAGTATGTGCATGTGGTTAGAACAAAATGGAGATGAAGGAAAAGCTATCAAACATACCTAGGGCCGAATGAGTGTTCTATGAGCTTGCATGCATGTCTCTTTGCTTCTAGCTTGCTTGGTCGAGCTTCCTAGGGCCTTGAGTGTCTTGAGGAACCTTAGGATGATGAGCTTAAGCTATGGAGAGGTGATGAACCAGCCAATTCCGAGAGATAGAGAGAATGAGAGCTTGAGAGAATGTTTGAAAGAGTTTTGATGTTTGTGTGGGCATGTGTCGGCCTTGAGCTTCTAAATTTCAGAATTTGTGTCTTCAATAGCATATTTTGAATCATCTTAGCATGGGCAATTGAGTGGGCCAAGGTTGTGGTGCATTGGGTAGGGTTTAGGTTTTTTTTTTTTTATGCTTTGTGTCATAGGTTGTCTAGGTATGATTTTTGAATTATGTAAATCCTTGTCAAATGCATCATGTGGTTGGCCAAGCTAGTGTTCCAATCTGAAATTTTAATATGTTTTGAGTATTATTATATTGTGTGTTTGGGATGTGCAAAAGAATAAATAATAAAGAATAAGAATATTTAGCTTTTGGTGAAATTTCGTCTTCTAGTGAGTTGAATTAGCATTTTAATATTAGTTAGTGGAGTTTGCGGGATTAATTAATGATCTAGTGCTTCATGTAAGATGCTTTCTTGATTAGCGTGTGGGCACGCTTTTCTAGATTAAGGGCACGTATACGAGGTAAAGCACGAACTACGAGACGAATACACATTTTTCAAGCAAATGCACGCAACCCTAAATGAATGCACGTAATTCAGTGCAAGGCACATAAAATGAGACACGACTCTTAAACCTAGGTCAAGACACGCAATTCTAGGTTAGGACACTCGTAATGACATATCGCACGTAAATCGAGGTCGAGCCTCACATCCTCCCCTCCTTAAAAGAATTTCATCCCGAAATTCAATATTACCTTTGAAATAATGCCGGATATTGTTGCTCTATCTGGTCTCGTCTTTCCCACGTTGCTTCTTCAACTCCATGGTGATCCCAACATTTTAATAGAGGGATAGCCAGCTGGTCTAGGATCCGAATAGGCTTCTCTTCATAGGACAAGTTCTCCCGAAGCTGCAACGGCTCTGGCTCCAAGATATGCGATGGATCAGGGTGATACTTCCGTAGCATTGAAACATGAAAGACGTCGTGAATATTGAAGAGGTTTTGGGGTAGTTCCAAGCGATACGCCAACTTGCCAACCTTCTCAATTATCCCAAATGGTCCTACAAACCTCGGGCTCAACTTTCCACCCTTGCCGTGTTTAATCAGTCCCCTCTGAGGTGATATCTTCAAGAACACCTTGTCGCCGACCTCAAACTCTAGACTCCGTCTCCGTCGGTCTGCATAACTTTTATGCCTGCTTTGGGCGGTAAGCATCCTTTTCTAGATGAGGTGGACATTATCAACAGTCTTCATAAGTTCAGGTAGAAGGGTTGGGTCAAAAGTCTTCGTCTCACCTACTTCATCCCAGTAAATTGGGGATCGACACTTACGTCCATACAATGCCTCAAATGGGGCCATCCCGATAGTGGCCTAATAACTGTTACTATAAGCGAACTCCGCTAGAGACATATATTTCTCCCAACCTTTTTCGAAGTCTAAAACACATGCCCTCAGCATATCCTCCATAATCTGAATAGTTCTCTCAGATTGTCCATCAGTCTGAGGGTGATAAGCTGTGCTGAAACTCAACTTCGTTCCCAAAGCTTCTTGCAATCTCTTCCAAAATCGGGAAGTAAAACGAGGATCCCTATCCGACACAATACTCACAGGCATCTCGTGCAACCTTACAATATCTGCCACATACATATCTCCCAGTTTCTTAGGACTATCCTCCTTGTTCATCAGTAAGAAGTACGCTGACTTGGTCAATCTATCCACTATGACCCAAACGGTGTCATGACCTTTTTGTGACCTGGGCAGGTCCATGACAAAGTCCATAGTTATATGTTCCCATTTCCATCGGGGAATTTCCAACGGTTGAAGTAAACCTGCCGGTCGTTGATGTTCTGCTTTGACTCTCTGGCAAGTCAAACACCGTGCCACAAACTCCGCAATCTCTCTCTTCATGTTATTCCACCAATAGTATTGCTTCAAATCCCCGTACATCTTTGTTCCACCGGGGTGAATAGTATATCTTGAGTTATGGGCCTCTTCAAGAATCTTCTTTTTCAACTCTGGATCATTAGGAACACAAATTCGATTCCTGAACCTCCAAATACCATCATCATGAAACTTGAAATCTGTGTTGCTTTCTTTAATCTTCTGAAACTGTTGGTCCTTCTGTTGAGCCTCTCGTAATTCAGACAACCAGGTCGGCTGAACTTGTGTAGTGGCAAAAAGTATCCCTTTTTGAGTCAATTGTGGATTCCACAAAAATGCTTCCTCTAACAACTCCTGCACCTTAACTTCCAGTTTTGCCATGCTCGCTTTCCGACTTAAGGCATCTGCAACTACATTTGCTTTACCGGGCACATAATTGATTGTGCAGTTATAATCATCCAAAAGCTCCATCCACCGTCTTTGCCTCATGTTCAACTCTTTTGTGAGAACAAGTATTTCAAGCTCTTGTGATCAGTAAATACCTCAAACTTATTACCCCACAGATAGTGCCTCCATTTTTTTAGTGCAAACACAATAGCCGCTAACTCCAAATCATGTGTTGGGTAATTCAATTCATATGGCTTGGGCTTCCTAGAGGCATACGCAATCACTCTACCATTTTGCATTAACACACAACCCAATCCTTCCTTAGAAGCATCGCTATAGATTACAAAACCTTGACTCCCTTCAGGCAATGCAAGAATAGGCGCGGTAGTCAATCTTTTCTTCAATTCTTGAAAGCTGTTCTCACACTTATCATCCCACACGAACTTTGTTTTCTTCTGAGTGAGCTTTGTAAGCGGTCCTGTAATCTTTGAGAAATCCTTCACGAATCTCCGGTAATAGCCGGCTAAACCAAGAAAACTCTGAACTTCCGAAACATTTTCCGGCTTCGTCATCGAATTCATGATTGAAAGTTGCTCGTGAACAGAGTACCGTATCCTTTGAATGAGTGTTTTCAGTTTTAATGCTTGCCTTGCTTTATTGATGGCTTGTTGTATCTCTATATGATATTTGTATGAATTGCTTGGCTAATTGCATTGCATACTCCTCTCATCTCCGTCCTTGAGACCAATTGCCCTCGCTGAGCAATAGTTTTGCTCACTCCTTTCTATACTATATTTTTTTTACAGGAGTAGTTGAAGCAGACCCTATTGAGGTAATTGAGGAGGGGGAGTAGGTGGAGGTGTTTCCGTGATAGCACTTCTTTGCTTTGCTGGTGGTTGGTTGCCAGACTTTTGTCCGAGCCATGCTTGATGTGTTTAATGCTTGGTTGTCGCTTTATTTTGAGGCTTATAGCCTTGTATGTAGTTCTATTTTGAGACCTTAATGGTTTTATTGTAAAGTTGTACTCATGTGACTAGTAAGGAAATGCATGCAAATGGTTAATTGTTTAGTGGCATAAATACTTGTGTAGTATGCATGCCATTTTGGTGTGGGAAGTTGGTTAATAAGAGGATATATGATTTGAAAGAAAGTCGGCTTGTCTTAATTGTTTTATGGCGTTCGTATGTACTATGTTGATTTTAGGGTTTTCGGAACGTCCACGGTACAAGGGAGACTCCGTCCGTGTGTCGGGTCCGAGCTTGGCCTTTTCGGGGTCGGGTCGGGGCGTGACATCTTTAGGTAGTATCAAAGCATGATAGTCTTGCATGAGCCGGGATATGTTTCTCGGTCTGTGGAGTAAAGGTCCAAAATGCTAGAATGTTATTGTATAATTG
Source organism: Ehretia macrophylla (assembly GCA_037974665.1). Lineage (NCBI taxonomy): Eukaryota > Viridiplantae > Streptophyta > Magnoliopsida > Boraginales > Ehretiaceae > Ehretia > Ehretia macrophylla. The sequence goes on along the minus strand of CM075764.1, from coordinate 14,447,528 downwards.
TTAAGTGGAAAGAAAGTGTTATAGCATGAATTTGTGAACTTAGAGTGCTTATGTGTTTAAAGTGAATTAGTTTGGCATGTCAATCTTGTGTTATATGAATTGCGTGTTAGAATGTTTGATTGTTATTGACTTGAGTGTTATCTGATCTTATGTGCTATATTTCTATCTATAAACTGCTTTTATATGCTGCCAGCTATTGTGAATTGCTACTATGCCGCCACGTCGTGGTACTCAAGGTCTAGGGTCAGATGAAGAGGCAGCAGAACAGAGTTAGCAACCGTTGCCTGAGCAGTTTATGGCGACTATGACTACAACAGTTGACCGGATTACACAGGTACTGCATGAGCAGAGGCAGGACAGGAATAATAATCCCCAGGGAAATCAAGCTAATCCTGGTGGATAGGGGTATAGGGTTGAGAATAACCAGTTGGAGAAATTCTTGAGGCACGAGCTGGGAAAGTTCTTCGGAGAGCCAGAAGATGAGGCAGCTGAGAGATGGATTAACCGTGTTGAGAAGATTTTCACCGCTTTGAGGTACACTGACGAGGCAAGAATAGATTATGCGTCATTCTTGTTTGAGGGCGACGCAGAGAAGTGGTGGAATACTGTCAGATTGAGGTGGGATTGTGAGGATGTTCCACATTTATGGGATGATTTTGTAAGTGAGTTTCAGGACAAGTATATTCCCGAGATGGCTATGGAAAGGCGGGAGGACGAGTTTGTGGCCCTAAAGCAGGGAAACATGACTGTTGCACAGTATGAGGCTAGGTTTGTCAGCCTGTCGAGGTACATGCCCGAGCTGGTACGGCCAGCTAAGAGGATGATTCATAGGTTTGTTCGTGGGCTGAGAATGGATATTCAGTTGCATTTGACTGGGCAGACCTACACTACTTTTCCCGAGGCATTCCAAGCAGCCTCGAAGTTTGAGAAACGGAAGGCTGAGATGTTAGCTGAGAGCAGTCAGCCGAGTAAGAAACAGTATTTGGGCCAGAGTAGCAGAGTCAGCCGAGGCAGTATCAGACTTCTACACAGGTTCCTCAGAAACGTCTGTATCAGCCTCAGCATCAGATTCAGGGGAGGCCAGCTGTGACTAGACCTCAGCAGGGAGGTACAGTTCCTACTACTGCCAGAGCCCCCGCACCTACAGGAAACACTATTGTAAGGCAAAATCAGCAGTGTAACTTTTGTAATCGATCGGGGCATGTTGAGGCAAATTGTTGGAGAAAGAGTGGTAAATGCACTGGTTGTGGGAGTGATGACCATAGGGTGAGAGATTTCCCTAAGTATAGGAATGTTCAGGGCCGTACTGGAGGCCAGGGTGTTCAGAATAGGGCTGCAGGTGCAGGTCCAGCACAGAGGGTTCAGGCTAGGGTCTTTGCACTGGATGCGGAGGAACTGCCCGATACTACAGCTATTGTGGAAGGTACCTTTCTTCTCAATACTCAGCCAGTTAAAGTTTTGATTGATCCCAGAGCTACACATTCGTTTATAACTCCTGCATGTGCACGATCTGTGAATGTTTGCATTGATAAACTGCCGCATGAAGTTGAAGTTAGTACGCCTTTGGGTGCAAAATTTGTTACTGAGTCTATTTGCAAATCTTGTGATATATGTATTGAGAACCGTAAATTTCCTGCTGATTTAATTATATTTCCATTCCGTGACTTTGAAATTATTTTGGGAATGGACTGGTTGGGGAAATATTATGCTCAGTTGGATTGTAGAACAAAGATTGTTTATCTTCAGGTTCCTGACCTACCGGTACTGGAGATTGTTGGGAACTGCAGGGCTGCCCGAATTCCTCTTTTATCAGTGATCAAGACTTCTAAGTTGTTGAATAAGGGTTGTGAAGCTTACTTAGCTTATTTGATCAATCAGCCTACTGATAATTTGAATTTGAACGAGGTTCTGATTGTTAGAGACTTCCCTAGTGTATTTCCCGAGGAATTACCGGGTTTACCACCGGATAGGAAGATTGAATTTGTAATTGATCTTGTGCCAGGCACTGCGCCAATTTCTAGAAGTCCTTATAGAATGGCATCGGCTAAACTTCATGAGTTAAAAATTCAGCTTCAGAATTTGCTTGAGAAAGGGTTTATACAACCTAATTCTTCGCCGTGGGAAAGAAAGACGGCACGCTACGGTTATGTATTGATTACAGGAGACTTAATCAAGTCACGATTAAGAACAAATACCCATTGCCGTTGATTGAAGAATTGTTTGACCAATTGCAGGGTGCGAGTGTTTACTCCAAATTTGACTTGAGGCAGGGTTACTATCAACTTAGGATTCGGAGTGACGATATACCAAAGACGGCATTCAGGACTAGATATGGTCACTATAAATTTGTTGTGTTGCTGTTTGGATTGCCGAATGCACCAGCCGCATTCATAGACTTGATGCAGAGGGTTTTTCGACCTTATCTTGATCAGTTTGTCGTGATCTTTATTGACGACATTTTAGTGTACTCGAAGAATGAGGCTGAACATAAACAACACTTGAGGATTGTGCTACAGACTTTGCAAGAAAACAAGCTTTTTGCTAAATTCAGCAAGTGCGAGTTCTGGTTGAATCAGATATCTTTTCTAGGCCATATCATTTCAGATCAAGGAATTTCAGTGGACCCAGCTAAGATTGAAGTTGTTTAATCTTGGAAGAGACCTAAAACGGTGTAAGAGATTTGGAGTTTTCTTGGGTTGGCAGGTACTACCGGAGGTTTGTTAAAGATTTTTCCAAAATTTCTGGACCTTTGAGCCAGTTAACTCGAAAAAAAGTTACTTACAACTGGGATGCCAAATGTGAATCCAGTTTCCAAGAATTGAAGAAGAGACTAACTACAGTTCCTATACTAGCTTTACCTGAGGGAACAGAAAACTTTGTTGTCTACAGTGATGCATCTAAAGAAGGTTTAGGCTGTCTTTTAATGCAGAATGGTAAGGTGATTGCTTATGCTTCTAGGAAGTTGAAACCATATGAAGTCAATTACCCTACACATGATCTTGAGTTAGCTGTAGTTGTGTTTGCTTTGAAGAAGTGGCGTCATTACTTGTGGGGTAACAGATTTGAAATTTTTACTGACCACAAGAGTCTCAAGTATTTGTTTTCACAGAAGGATTTGAATATGAGGCAGCGGAGATGGCTAGAGCTATTGAGTGGTTACAACTGTTCTATAAACTACGTGCCAGGTAAGGCAAATGTTGTTGCTGATGCTTTGAGCCGAAAGGTTACTGTTGCAAGCTTAATTATCAAGGATTGGGAGACTTTGGAAGAAATTTGTTCATGGAAGCCAGAAGCTACTAAGGTAGGGATTCGATTTGATAACTTACAGATTCAGTCAGGGTTGCTAGCACAGATTAGAGAGGCTCAGAAGACTGATCCTTACATCTTGAAAATCCAAGAACTATCAAAAGGGGGAGAGTCGGAGTTTAAATTACATGCAGATGGTATCTTCAGATTCAGGGACAGGGTGTGTGTTCCTGGTGATCCGACTTTGAAGAATGAGATTCTGTCCGAGGCACATAATTCGAGGTATACGATTCACCCGGGCAGTACTAAAATGTATAGAGACTTGAAACAACACTTCTGGTGGAACAATATGAAGAGGGAGATTGCTGGGTATGTATCCAGGTGTTTGACTTGTCAGAGGGTTAAAGTTGAGCATTAGAGGCTAGCCGGGCTTTTGCAGCCGTTATCGATTCCGCAATGGAAGTGAGTACATATAACAATGGACCTTGTGACCGATCTTCCTAGATCTCCGAGAGGGTGTGATTCTGTTTGGGTTGTTGTGGACCGCTTGACTAAAGTTACACATTTTATTCCCGTGAACAAACTGGACAGCCTTGATAAACTAGCTGAGCTTTATGTTGCTAATATTATGAGACTTCATGGTATGCCACAGAGTATAGTGTAACACCCCGATCCTTCTCGAGACTGTGAGTTCTATCAATCAATCTAATCACAACCCAATTCCAAACCCGGGCAAAATTTATGGAAAACGGACGGAGTCTCCCCTATTTCTAGGCAAAAAGCAAACCTGCGACAGCATATAAATGGACCAATACCATGTCCAAACATTCAACCACTTCAAGGCCATCCGAGCCTTGTTCTCAACAAGCAACCACAAGCAAATATACATACATTTTCAAGTATTAGACTATTCTAACTCTTCCTTTTACCATACAAACATGCTTAGTAATTAAACTACACCAACCTATTGCATAAGTTAGACTATCATATCTTTCTATCTTTTTCCTTTGTCATTACAAACATACATTGAAATTAAGCTACATTAACTAAATACATAATCTAACTTATCAAACCACCTCCACAATCTAATGAAACTTAAATTACATCCCTTTTGACATTAAATACATATAATACATAAAAGCATACATCATTACAACTTTGACAACTCAAGTCACATAGGCACGCAAGACAACTCTTCAAGCACGGACTTTCACGAAATCACGAACTTTCCAGCTAACATGGCATTTCCTGAAATGTGGTGGTGATGAGTGAGTATACACAACACGTATACTCAGTGAGGGCGAGACAGATATCGAGTTGGAGAGAAAGAAGTTCGTGCAATACAAATAGGCAGTTAATCAATACAATCAATAAAAAGGTATTCAATATAAACAACAAAACAATAAACCGTTTAGGAAAGCATTAACACAACCAATCAAAGCTATACCACACTTTGAAGGCTATGGTTCACTCGAGCGAGTAATGTACCGATCACGATTCCGATGACTTTAACGATGACGCGCCGGCCCAAACCACCTTATAACACCAGTTTGGAATACCCCGGAAGTATCCATCAATCTACAACCCAAATCTCCCTGGGAGGCAACCCAAGCGAGAAGAGGGAATAGCAACGGAGCTAGAGCAACCAACACTGGCAACCCGAGGCTACCCAGAGAGGCCCATCACTCACGCGCGGGACACTATGCAATGCAAGACTCGATACAAGGCGATAAACGAGCGATATCAAGCAATCTCAACAATTGATAAACATTTCAATCAATAATCAACTCTAACAAGCGTAATAAGCATTAAAAAACATTTGTAATCAAACAAGTAACAAGAACAACACCAACTAACATTATCAAGCAATAACAAGTATTCTATAGGCAACATAAGCATTCTATAAGCAATATAAGCATTCTATAATCAATATAATCATTCTATAAGCAATATAAGCATTCTATAATCAATATTCTATGAAAACACACAAAATCACAAAAATGACCCCAACTTCAAAACACTACTACTTTCAAACGAGCCATGAGCTTTGGAAACTGACTTCACCAATCCTCCTAGGTCACTATAAGGCACGTCTAAAGACCCCGAAACCCTACTTAACCCTAGAATTTACGCAAAGCCCCAATTTCTCCCTTTGCTCGTTTGAACTATAGCTACCTCAACCGATCACCCAACCAATGTCATAACTGCACCAAAAATGCTTCCATGGCATACTACGACAATGCCTTCACGCAAAATGAGAAAATACCAAACTTGACCGGAACAACCCCAACATAAACCTTGACATTTTTCCCTATTTTTCCATTACACAAACAAAATAAACCACACATTTTAGCATTTAAGCATATCTAGCACCTTTCTGCATCAATTGAACGCAACTCGGAGCAAAATTTCGAACGGGAGTTTACTATTCACGTTTTTCACTATTCAATCAATATTTGAAATACAATAATCAATTTTAACCACAGAAATTGCTAAAAACTTACAAAAGTAGGGTCTACTAACATCATAGAACATATTTCAAGCAACAAAACGAATTAAACAACATTCTATACGCAATTTCTAAAAATTAAAGTCTTGACATCATATTTTCTAATGCGCAAATAACGATGCATCCCTCACCTTAGCTGCTAATAGACGCTAGGAAAACAACATTAGAAGCCTCGGAAACGATCCCGTGCAAGCCCTCGCAAATATTTGAAGATTTGAAGTTGAAAATTCTTTTTTTTTTCTTTTCTCCTTGAACTCTTGGTTTTCTCTCTTTATTTTTCAGCTTTTCGTTTGTTTTTCTATGCTATTTTATGCTTATAAAAGATGACAACAATAGTCAATGGTCAAGGATTCGGTCAACCCGCTAAACCAAAACAGTTATGCGCAACCTTATGAAAAAGGCTATAACTTCTTCTAGAAAACTCCAATTCACGAACGGTTTGAAGCCTCAGAAACTAGACTCATAGAGATTTCCAACCATATATAATTTGCTACCTAACTCTTCCTCAATTGGTTCAGATTTAATTCCAAAGTTGACCCAAAATTTGACTAACTTAACATTGCATTTTTTTTTATCTCTAATCCCAAGTTTGCTCTTTATTAAACATTTCAAAAATTCCCACCTTGTCCTAGTTGGTCAATGTAGATGAAAAGTCAACTAGTTTGGTCAAAGAATGTGAAAGGTCAATAAAATGCAATTTAAATGAACTTTAAATGCTATTGGGTACATGCCAGGTTCGGGGTATCACATCCTTCCCCCCTTAAAACAATTGCGTCCTCGCAATTCTTCTTCCAATAGAATCCTGCATCATCTGAAATCCAACTCTGACCACTCTTCATTGGTTGTTAAACAAGCCGCTGATTAAGAATGCTTGAAGAATACCTTACTAAGAAACCCCCAATAGTACTAACTGAAAACTCCAAAACAATAAGGTCAAATAAAGGCTTAATTGAAAATATCATCTTGAAATCCAAATAAGAATTCCGCTGGTCAAGAATATTATAAAAGAATTCCCCACTAAGAGTGCCGAGAAGATGCCAATAAAGACTAAAACAAAGATACTGTAGATACTACCAATTCTACATATTATTAATAAGAAGAATACCAAAGGAATATTCTATATACGAATCCTCTATAAAAGTCCAACATGTATCAAATAAGGAAGTCAAAGGATGGCCAAAGTAGATGCAGCACATATAAGACCAAGCTCCAAGACTTCATCGCCATTTGCCGAGTGCAAACTTTATACAACTTACCACCAAGGAAGCCTAAAGTATTCCACAGCATACCGTAAGCAAAATAAGATAATAATTCTGAACAAGATTCCAAGTGTAAGACTTCCAATAGTGCCAACAAGGAAAATACCAGTAAAATGCCCACTCAGAATTCCAAAGAATACCGTAAGTAGTGCTATACAATAAGTCCGATAGGAATTCCAATTACCAAACCAACTGAGGAATGCCAAGAAAAATACCCGAACAATGCTCCGGTAAGAATGTAGCCAAGTTTGCCTAATAAGTAAATGCTAAATAAATGGCCACTAAGGATCCATAGATAATACCATACAGTAAGTCCGATTGAGATTCCAATAACCAAGTCCACCGAGAAATGCCAACAAAAGTCTCCAAAGAACACCCGTTAAGAAAACCAAAGAATGTTCCAGAGAACAACCAAGTAGATCCCCAAATAAAATCTTACTAGACATGAATGCCATAATAGAATCCCAACTAAAAGTACCAAGAACATACCAATAAACAATCTGAGGCAGAGTCTAAACAAGAATCCCAAGTACTGCTCAGGAAGATTCCAGACAAGAAATCCAGTCAATCATATTACAGAGGTTTCAAAGAAGTCTTTCAAAATATATAGCTCAAGAAGCATCAGAGGGAATGTCGTGCAAGTGCATCATATATACTATTGAAGAATTCCAATCACGATTGTCGATAAAATATCAAGAAAGACTAGAGCAAAGATATTGTAGACAATATTATGCAGCAAGTCCGATAAAAATTCCGATTGCCAAATCCACTGAGAGATGTCCACAAGGAATACCAAAGTAATACGCCTCACACAAACTGATCATTGTAAGCAGACTCAAATCAAAGTTCCCCATAAGAATGCAGAAAAAACACCAATGACTGATTAAAATCCCAACCAAGTCTCCCACGAAATGCCAATATAAAAATATCCGATGAATGTCCAATCAAGAAGACATTAAGAAAACACTCCAAAGAATAATCATGTAGAACTCCAAAGGAAGTCATTTATACAAAGCATAAAAGATAACCTTCAAGGAATCCCAATAAACAAACTCCAGCTATAAATGTCAACTCCCAAATAAAGGCCTAGTTAAGCACTGCTCGTTTCCGTCAATCCAAATAACTTGGGGCTTACTACTAACCACTTCTCTTCAGGGGAGGAAGAAGCCCTTCTTACCATTTCTATAGGACATGTATGAATGCCAATATATCACAGTTATACACATGCCTTAAACTACTATGCAAGCAAGTTTATAAAAGAGTTTATAACAGTTTAATCATCAAAGTCATTCAATCACAATCAAGTCAAGCACAACATAATCAATTCAAATCACGGCACAACCAATTCAAGACATCTCAATTCACATATTACAAACAATACTTCAAGCAAATAACAATTCACGAGGTCGTTTCGATTCACAATGCCAATTCAATAGGTCAATTCAATGCACAACTAGACAATTCACTTTACTTAGCACACAATTAACACATAACACATAACTATATCACATAGGTGCATACATTCAAGTCAAGACACACAATCTCACATACAAGCATACACTTTCAAGACACACTTAACAAGCACACATTCAAGGATCACTACCCACCAGACTGAGGACCCTGTCCCGGCTTATGAGCTAAACAAGCTCTGATACCACCTGTAACACCTCGATCCTTCTCGAGACCGGGAAGTCTATCAATCAATCTAATCACAACCCAATTCCAAACCCGGGCAAAATTTAGGAAAAACGGACTGAGTCTCCCCTGTTTCTAGGCAAAAAGCAAACCTGCGACGGCATATAAATGGACCAATACCATGTCCAAACATTCAACCACCTCAAGGCCATCCGAGCCTTGTTCTCAACAAGCAACCACAAGCAAATATACATACATTTTCAAGTATTAGACTATTCTAACTCTTCCTTTAACCATACAAACATGCTTAGTAATTAAACTACACCAACCTATTGCATAAGTTAGACTATTATATCTTTCTATCTTTTTTCTTTGTCATTACAAACATACATTGAAATTAAGGTACATTAACTAAATACATAATCTAACTTATCAAACCACCTCCACAATCTAATGAAACTTAAATTACATCCCTTTTGACATTAAATACATATAATACATAAAAGCATACATCATTACAACTTTGACAACTCAAGTCACATAGGCACGCAAGACAACTCTTCAAGCACGGACTTTCACGAAATCACGAACTTTCCAACTAACATGGCATTTCTTGAAAAGTGGTGGTGAGGAGTGAGTATACACAACACGTATACTCAGTGAGGGCGAGACAGATATCGAGTTGGAGAGAAAGAAGTTTGTGCAATGCAAATAGGCAGTTAATCAATACAATCAATAAAAAGGTATTCAATATAAACAACAAAACAATAAACCGTTTAGGAAAGCATTAACACAACCAATCAAAGCTATACCACACTTTGAAGGCTATGGTTCACTCGAGCGAGTAATGTACCGATCACGATTCCGATGACTTTAACGATGACGCGCCGGCCAAAACCACCTTATAACACCAGTTTGGAATACCCCGGAAGTATCCATCAATCTACGACCCAAATCTCCCTGGGAGGCAACCCAAGCGAGAAGAGGGAATAGCAACGGAGCTAGAGCAACCAACACTGGCAACCCGAGGCTATCCAGAGAGGCATATCACTCACGCGCGGGACACTATGCAATGCAAGACTCGATACAAGGCGATAAACGAGCGATATCAAGCAATCTCAACAATTGATAAACATTTCAATCAATAATCAACTCTAACAAGCGTAATAAGCATTAAAAAACATTTGCAATCAAACAAGTAACAAGAACAACACCAACTAACATTATCAAGCAATAACAAGTATTCTATAGGCAACATAAGCATTCTATAAGCAATATAAGCATTCTATAATCAATATTCTATGAAAACACACAAAATCACAAAAATGACCCCAACTTCAAAACACTACTACTTTCAAACGAGCCACGAGTTTTGGAAACCGACTTCACCAATCCTCCTAGGTCACCATAAGGAACGTCTAAAGACCTCGAAACCCTACTTAATCCTAGAATTCACGCAAAGACCCAATTTTCCCCTTTGCTCATTTGAACTACAGCTACCTCAACCGATCACCCAACCAATGTCATAACTGCACCAAAAGTGCTTCCATGGCATACTACGACAATGCCTTCACGTAAAATGAGAAAATACCAAACTTGACCGGAACAACCCCAACATAAACCTTGACATTTTTCTATGTTTTTCCATTACACAAACAAAATAAACCACGCATTTTAGCATTTTAGCATATCTAGCACCTTCCTACATCAATAGAACACAACTCGGAGCAAAATTTCAAACGGGGATTTACTATTCACGTTTTTCACTATTCAATCAACATTTGAAATACATTAATCAATTTTAACCGCAGAAATTGCTAAAAACTTACAAAAGTAAGGTCTACTAACATCATAGAACATATTTCAAGCAACAAAACGAATTAAACAACATTCTATACGCAATTTCTAAAAATTAAAGTCTTGACATCATATTTTCTAATGCGCAAATAACGATGCATCCCTCACCTTAGCTGCTAATAGACACTAGGAAAACAACATTAGAAGCCTCGGAAACGATCCCGTGCAAGCCCTCGCAAAGATTTGAAGATTTGAAGTTGAAAATTCTTTTTTTTCTTTTCTCCTTGAACTCTTGGTTTTCTCTCTTTATTTTTCAGCTTTTCGTTTGTTTTTCTATGCTATTTTATGCTTATAAAAGATGACAACAATAGTCAATGGTCAAGGATTCGGTCAACCCGCTAAACCAAAATAGTTATGCGCGACCTTATGAAAACGGCTATAACTTCTTCTAGAAAATTCCAATTCACGAACGGTTTGAAGCCTCAGAAACTAGACTCATAGAGCTTTCCAAACATATATAATTTGCTACCTAACTCTTCCCCAATTGGTTCAGATTTAATTCCAAAGTTGACCCAAAATTTGACTAACTTAACATTGCATTTTTTTTATTTCTAATCCCAAGTTTGCCCTTTATTAAACATTTCAAAAATTCCCACCTTGTCCTAGTTGGTCAATGTAGATGAAAAGTCAACTAGTTTGGTCAAAGAATGTGAAAGGTCAATAAAATGCAATTTAAATGAACTTTAAATGCTATTGGGTACATGCCAGGTTCGGGGTATCACATATAGTGTCAGATAGGGATCCTAGATTCAGATCTCATTTTTGGCAGAAGTTGCAAGAGGCCATAGGAACTAAGTTGAGCTTCAGTACTGTATATCATCCATAAACTGATGGCCAGTCAGAGAGAACTATCAGGATCTTGGAAGACATGCTTCGAGCATGTGTGCTAGACTTTGGGAAGAATTGGGAGAAGTTTTTGCCTTTAGCGGAGTTCGCCTACAATAATAGTTATCAATCTACTATAGGTATGGCTCCCTACGAGGCACTGTACGGTCGTAAATGCAGATCCCCATTATATTGGGAAGAGGTTGGAGAGATGAGAACAGTTGATCCGACTGTGTTACCTGAGATGATTAAGATGGTGGATAATGTTCACCTTATCCGCCAGCATTTGCTTACAGCTCAGAGTCGTCAGAAGAGTTATGCAGATAAGCACCGTCGGGATCTTGAGTTTGATTTGGGAGATTGGGTGTTTCTTAAGATTTCTCCTCGAAAGGGATTGATTCGGCATGGTAAGAGCGGGAAACTTAGTCCTAGGTATATGGGTCCGTATGAGATCACTGAAAAGGTAGGTCCTTTGGCTTATCGGTTAGCTTTACCTCCGAGTTTGTCGAGACTACACGATGTTTTCCACGTGTCAATGTTAAAGAAGTACCATCCAGATCCTTTACATGTACTTGAACCAGAGCCTTTGCAGATTGAAGAAAAGTTGTCTTATGAAGAGAAACCGATTCGAATTGTGGATCGGAAAATTCAGGAGCTTCGCAGAAAGAGTATTCCGTTAGTAAAGGTTCTGTGGAATCATCATGGGTTTGAGGAACCGACTTGGGAAAGAGAGGACCAAGTTCGGGGTCAGTATCCAGAGTTGTTTGTTGACCAGGTAAGAATTGCGTGGGCGCAATTGTTTTAAGGGGGAGAGGGTGTAATACCCGAGCCCGGAATGTGAAATTTTCTTGTTTATTATTTTGAAAATTATATTTTCCTAGATTCTTCGGGATTTGATTGTTACTTCTTTGTTGTTGCAACGTGCATTGCATATCGAGAGCAATAGCTAGAGAGCGGTTCCTAGTCCTCAACAAATAGTGAAACTAGTATTTTAGTGCCTTAAATTTTATAATTTAATTGTTGTTAGCTAGAATTAACATTCCCTTAGTTGTTTTAGCTTAAAAATGCATGAAAATAAGGCAATCTGACCAACTTAAGCTATAATGACCAAGAGCTTTGACCTTTTGACCAAGTTATCACCTTATAAGCTTAAAACAAGCAAAAAAAAAAAAAGAAGCTGAAAACAGAACTTGAAGAGGCCAAAACCAAGAGGGAAAGAAAAAAAAAATCAACCTTCAAAAATTCAAATCTTCGCGTGAGCTCGTGCGGGGTTGTTATTGAGCCATCCAGCGTTGTTTTCCTAGCTACTAGGAGTGCCTAAGGTGAGGGAAGCACGTTATTTGCGCATTTAAATGTTATGTATGTCAACTTTTTGATTTTTGAGATTTATTCGTAGATTGTTGTTTTAATTGTTTTGAAGCTTCTAGAATGTTCCTTGTCAATTGTGGAACATGTATTTATAGCTTTTTAACATTTTATGCAGTTAAATGTTGAGATTGTAATTTAAATGTCAATTGAATAGTAATTTGTGAATAGTAAACCCTTGAAACGATGAAGTTGCACTGTTATGTTGTTTGTTGATGTGAAAATGTGCTAGGTATGCTAGAATGCCTAAATGCATGGTTTGTTTAGGTTGCATAATGGAAAAAATGATAAATATGCCTTGGTGAAAGTTGGGGTCGTTTAGGTCGAGTTTGGCGTTTTCTCATTTTGCGTGTTGACATTGTTTCAGGAGGCCATGGAAGCACTTTTGGTGCGATTATGGAATTGGTTGGGTGTTTGGTTGGTATAGTTGTAGTTCAAACGAGCAAAGGGAAAAATCGGGACTTTGCGCAAATTCTAGGGTAAAGTAGGGTTTCGGGGTCTTTAGACGTGCCTTATGGTGACCTAGGAGGATTGGCGAAGTCGGTTTCCAGAACTCGTGGCTCGTTTGGAAATGGTAGTGTTTTGATAGTTGGGGTCGATTTGTGATTTTTCTGGTTTTCTTGATTTTATGCCTATAGAATGTTTAGGGTTGCTTGATATACTTGTTTGAATTGATTCTGATTGAAATGCTTATCAACTGTTGCTATTGCAAGTGAGAGTAACCTACTTTGTTATTCTCCCACGTGTGGCTTTATTGCTCGTTTATCGCCTTTATCGAGTCTTGCATTGCATAGTGTCCAGCGCGTGAGTGATGGGCCTCTTTGGGTAGCCTTGGGTTGCCAGTGTTGGTTGCTCTAGCTCTGTGGCTATTCCCTCTTCTCGCTTGGGTTGCCTCCCAGGGAGATTTGGGTCGTAGATTGATGGATACTTCCGGGGTATTCCAAACTAGTGTTATAAGGTGGTTTGGGCCGGCGCGTCGTCATCGAGTTCATGATTGAAAGTTGCTTGTGAAAAGAGTACCATATCCTTTGAATTAGTGTTTATAGTTTTAATGCTTGCCTTGCTGTATTGATGGCTTGTTGTATCTTTATATGATATTTGTATGAATTGCTTGGCTAATTGCATTGCATACTTCTCTCATCTCCGTCCTTGAGCCCAATTGCCCTCGCTGAGCAATAGTTTTGCTCACTCCTTTCTATACTATATATTTTTACAGGAGTAGTTGAAGCAGACCCTATTGAGGTAATTGAGGAGGAGGAGCAGGTGGAGGTGTTTCCGTGATAGCACTTCTTTGCTTTGTTGGTGGTTGGTTGCCAGACTTTTTTGCGAGCCATGCTTGATGTGTTTAATGCTTGGTTGTCGCTTTATTTTGAGGCTTATAGCCTTGTATGTAGTTCTATTTTGAGACCTTAATGGTTTTTATTGTAAAGGTTGTAAAGTTGTAAAGTTGTACTCTTATGACTAGTAAAGAATTGCATACTAATGGTTAAATGTTTAGTGGCATAAATACTTGTGTAGTATGCATGGCATTTTGGTTTGGGAAGTTGGTTAATAAGAGGATGTATGATTTGAAAGAAAGTCGGTTTGTTTTAATTGTTTTATGGCTTTTGGATGTACTATGTTGATTTTAGGGTTTTCGGATCGTCCACGGGACAGAGAAGACTCCGTCCGTGTGTCAGGTCCGGGCTTGGCCTTTTGCGGGGTCGGGTCGGGGCAACCCATTCGTAAATTTCCACATCTTCGCCTCAGGGGTACTGACCATGTATTGAGCATAACGGGACAGTCTGTCAAAACGAGCCCCATACGGGGCCACAGTCATGTTACCCTGATTCAAGTGCATAAATTCTTCAATCCGTCTCTGCCTGGAAACTGCAGGTACGTATTTCTCCTTGAATGCCTTAACAAAATTACCCCACAAGTGGGGTGTATGATCGGTTTCCCAAAGTACCTCCACAGTGTGCCACCAATGCTCAGCATCCCCGTTCAACAGAAACACAGCGAACACAATCTTTTCCTCGTCAGTATAGTCAAGTGGCCTAAAAATCCTTTCCATCTCGGACAGCCAAGCCTCTGCCTTTTCATCATCAGCTTCCCCGTGGAATTTGGGCGGGCGAAAGTCAAGGAACTCCCGCATTCTGCTATTTCTCCCATTGTTACCATCATTCCTGTTGTTGTTATTGTTGTTGTTTGCTTCACGTGCATCTTGACGTTCCATCACTCGCGACACGCGATCCATAGCATTCGCCATCATGTTAAACATGGCCATGCCGGGGTTAGTTTGATGAGCATCTCCGGCTCCTTGAGGCTCATTGCTCCTATTGGTATTGCGGGTACTAGGGCCAGCCATCTATAGGCACAGATTATGATGCACAGTTTATTGGAATACGACAAGACAAAAATTTAATGTATAAGGTATGCAACATATAATTTTACATAGACATACAATTCTCGAAACAGTTAAGACATGTTAATCACATAAGCACATAGAAACAGAGAAGGCACAATTGATATTGTCACACAATAACACACATAAACAAGTCATCCCAATAACCTTATGGCTTCTACCCATGGTCTAAGAGTTAAACCCGGCTTAAGCAATCTAAGATATGATACCATTTCTCTGAGGTGTCACGCCCCAACACGACCTATAGAGGTTAGACTAGGGTGTGATCTAACATTCCTATCATTTCACGTACTTAATCGTTCATTAAGGTTTAACGCTTAACGTTAGTCTAGAACTCCAATAATTCTTCTGAAAACCGGCAGTATAACGGCTGTAATTGGGCTCTTTAGTTTGACCTAATTTCCTAAACGCCTCAAAGCTTTCAATCTCAAATTCGATTCCAACTAAGATTACTATTTATCCCCAATTGAAATGCCTACTAGTTATCTCGAAGTCTCGTTTGATTAACAACCTAGCATGATAACTATGTCTCGTTTGTTTGTCAATCCTTGTTACAAAAGTACCTATTGATCTTAGCTTACCAATGAGTACCTACTTAAGATTGGATAGATTCATTTTACTTAATCCTTTGCCTGATACTTCATAAGCATGTGATAGATACTAACCAGTAGCGATAGCAAAACGACCAGAAGAGTGTCTATCTAGTTATGATCAATACAAACCAAAATTAGACCCCAAATTACAACGGGGGTCATTTACAATAACGACAACAAGCAACATAAGAAATAGTCTTCAAAGCAATATATCGTTCACTAAATAGCCACAATCAAGTAAGGCACGTAGGGTAGGCAATCACTCCAAGGAGTCATCGATAGGCACGTTATCCTCAGGTACCTGTTCCTGATCTTCTTCACCTGAGATGATAAAAGATGGTGAGTTCTTATGAACTCAGCAAGGGGGAACGAGAAATACGTTTTGAAACTCTTTTTCCAGTTAACTTATGAAAAACCCCTTTTTGAAAACATGTCACGTATTACAAGTAATAAGGTACGCAAAGTATACGAATCAAATTGAGCAACAGATACAATTACCAATCATTTCAAGGACACGGTGAGCATTTGCTCTCAATATCGATTTCGATACGATTTGTTGCGGCCGACTTCAATAATCCACTTATCGCTCCCATTTGGGTGTACTCCGGATGTACCCCGAAAACCTACGACCCAACTCTTTGAGGGTGGAATGCCAAGTGAGAGAGGGAATTGGAGCATGGTAGTCACAATATCACCGGCAAGCCCGTTGCAGCCCAGCGTGCGTGAAACGCTACCATGCCAAAATGAAAGGTTGCAACCTTGTATGCAATGCACATCCATGACATTTAATATATCACGTTAGGAGGACAACAAAGTAGGTTGCCTCCGAGCAGTCATAAGATCGCACATTGACAAGTAATCATGCGAGGCATGCTATGACAGGTAATTTCACTTGTAAGGCACATGGATTTATATGAATATTAAACGGGAAGTCATGTAACACATGTAAATCAAGTCATATAACTCATTTCAGGGTTCACGTAATCAATTAATAAGTTTATGCAAGCATGCAATGACATCTACGTGGGGCCGAGTGCAAGAAAGGCCTACTTGAGAACATGTAATCATCGGAAATCACATTTAGAGCTATAAGGATAACTACGGGCAGCCCACTAATCACATAATTAGACATGATAACCATAGGATCAACACTTAGCGAGTTTTCATAGTCACTAGGGTTTCAATTCATGCTTACCTGTGCGATTAAGCCATAAGTTGTCACGTAATTAAACCTAAGCCATGCATCGATTAATTAAAACATCCTCAATCATTCAAAACAGTCCACACCACATCCAAGTGCCACAATCCCAAGCATTTAATACCGCAAGAGAAGTTACAATTATTTTCAAAGCATATCACTAGATAAAAACCTCACTGCAATGGTCTGATTTCTCACAATCATTTGGTCAAGCAAAAAATATCCAATTCCAGTGAAAAAAATATCAAATTAAATCTCATTAAGTGAACTAAATCCAGAAACAAACCTTGCATCATTTAGAGTTCGGATTCAAAAGTTATAGCCAAAACCGTGAGATTACGCAAAACTGTCCAGATTTGTACACATTCCAATACTTGTCGGTTTTGAGGGCCTTAGGGTCCAATTTAGCCTTAGTCTATTTCTGACAAAAATGTCCAGAACTGAAAAATAGAGCAACGTACCAAATTTCATGCATTTTAGATATTCTTTACTAAGTCAAAAAGGGTTCGTTCTATAAGCATAGTGAACTGCCAAAAACCTGCTCCATTTTCCCAGATTTTCCAGATTTAGACACCCTTCGATGTTTTGCCATTTTGGAGATCTTAGAGTCCAAATTGTCCTTGGCCTATTTCTATGCAAAATGCTTAGAACTGGCAAAATTAGTCGCCTACCAATTGTCAGGCATTTTCAACATCATTTACCAGGTCAAATTCACCTCGCTCTAACAAGTTAGAAATCTGGCATTTTCGCGATTTCACCTATCTTCAAATTCTAGCTCAATATCTTGCCATGCATGGTTACAAAAGCTCATGTACACATACATACAACAAGTACAAAGGTAATAATAGACATATGAAGGCATGTATGTGGTTTTTGAAGGCTTTTAAAAAGGATTAACCCTCACCTTAGCCTATTGACAACAAATGATGCTCAAAACTCTTGAAGATGCACAAATGGTCTACTCTCCTTGTTTGGCCGAGAGGTATTGCTTGATTTCTTTAATTCCTAGCTGAGTTACCATGTCCTTAGTATGTGCATGTGGTTAGAACAAAAGGGAGATGAAGGAAAAGCTATCAAACATACCTAGGGCCGAATGAGTGTTCTATGAGCTTTCATGCATGTCCCTTTGCTTCTAGCTTGCTTGGTCGAGCTTCCTAGGGCCTTGAGTGTCTTGAGGAACCTTAGGATGATGAGCTTAAGCAATGGAGAGGTGATGAAGTAGCCAATGCCGAGAGATAGAGAGAATGAGAGCTTGAGAGAATGTTTGAAAGAGTTTTGATGTTTGTGTGGGCATGTGTCGGCCTTGAGCTTCTAAATTTCAGAATTTGTGTCTTCAAGAAGAGCATATTTTGAATCATCTTAGCATGGGCAATTGAGTGGGCCGAGGTTGTGGTGCATTGGGTAGGATTTAGTTTTTTTTTTTTTTTTTTATGCTTTGTGTCATAGGTTGTCTAGGTATGATTTTTGAATTATGCAAATCCTTGTCAAATGCATCATGTGGTCGGCCAAGCTAGTGTTCCAATCTGAAATTTTATTATGTTTTGAGCATTATTATATTGTGTGTTTGGGATGTGCAAAAGAATAAAGAATAAAGAATAAGAATATTTAGCTTTTGGTGAAATTTCGTCTTCTAGTGAGTTGAATTAGCATTTTAATATTAGTTAGTGGAGTTTGTAGGATTAATTAATGATCTAGTGCTTTGTGTAAGATGCTTTCTTGATTAGCGTGCAAGCACGCTTTCCTAGATTAAGGGCACGCACTACGAGCCAAGACACAAACTACGAGACGAATGCACATTTCCCAAGCAAATGCATGTAACCCTAAATGAATGCACGTAATTCAATACAAGGCACATAAAACAAAACACGACTCTTAAACCTAGGTTAAGGCACGCAAATCTAGGTTAGGGCACATGAAGTGACATATCGCACGCAAATCGAGGTCGGGCCTCATAACAGCCGAGCAGGCATACTGCCCCCGTCGTAGAGCTCTTGGAGAGCTTTTCAACGGTATGCTGTGCGTAGCGTAACTCCTTACAGATCAAAAGTTATGGGCACCGGAACGACGGAGACCTGGTCACAAGCCCCACGCCCTCAGTTTGTTGGCCCAACCTCTACATGAAGCGAAGTTGTCTTGCCCAAGGTGGCCTGGGATTCGGTAATAGAAATGTGGTGGATAAAGTATCTTGGCAACCCTAACCGAGGAAAAAAAAAATTGAAAAGGGGAGTTGCAACACGAGGACTTCCCAGGGGGTCGCCCATCCTAGTACTACTCTCGCTCAAGCACGCATAACTTCAGAGTTCTTATGGGATCCGGTACATTAGTGCTGGTATGATCGCACCCGTCATGTTGTGGGCACAAATCCTTTATGTGTTGACGGTTCACAGTCCCAGCCCAAAGGATGGCCCATTCAAAAGGCCCAATGGGCTTAACTGTGACACCCCGATCCCTCTCGAGACCGGGAGTTCTAACAATCATTCTATTCACAACCCAATTCCAAACCCGGACAAAATTTTCAGGGAAAATGGACAGAGTCTCCCCTGTTTCTAGGAAAAAAGCAAACCTGCGACAGCATATAAGTGGACCAATACCATGTCCAAACATTCAACCACCTCAAGGCCATCCGAGCCTTGGTTCTCAACAACTAAACACAGCAAGTATACATACATTTCCAATTTAAAAGCTGACCTATCTCTTTTCATTTTTGACAAGTACATTCAAACTTGACAATTAAGCCACACTAGGCTACTACATAAAATAAACTATCGTGCCATTCTAACTCTTTTCTTTTGGACATTACAAACATGCATTGAAATTAAACTATACTAACTAAATACATAAGCTAGCTTTTCAAATTACTTCAATAACCTAATAAAACTTAAATTACATTCTTTTAATATTAAATGCATACAATACATGAAAGCATACATCTTTGCCACTTCGACAACTCAAGCCACATAGGCACGCAAAATAACTCTTCAGGCACGAACTGTCACATAATCACGAACTTCCAGCTAACATGACATTTCCTGAAATGTGGTGGTGAGGAGTGAGTATACACAACACGTATACTCAGTGAGGGCGAGACAGATATCGAGGTAGAGAGAAAGAAAGTCGTGCAATGCAAATAGGCAGCTAAGCAATATAACTGAGAAAGTAAGCGATCAAGACAAACCATCAATACAATAAGCAATTAATGAAAGCATTAACACAACCATTCAAAGCTATACCACACTCTAAAGGCTATGGATCACTCGAGCGAGAAATGTACCGATCACGATTCTGATGACATTAACGATGACGCGCTGGCCCAAACCACCTTATAACACCAGTTTGGAATACCCCGGAAGTATCCATCAATTCTACGACCCAAAACTCCCTGGAAGGCAACCCAAGCGAGAAGAGGGAATAGTTACGGAGCTAGAGCAACCAACACTGGTAACCCGATGCTACCCAGAGAGGCCCATCACTCACGTGTGAGACACTATGCAATGCAAGACTCGATACAAGGCGATAAACGAGCGATATCAAGCATTCTCAACAATTGATAAACATTTCAATCAATAATCAACTCTAACAAGCGTAACAAGCATTAACAAGCATTTGCAAGTATTCTATAGGCATTATAAGCATTCTATAGGCAACATAAGCATTCTATAAGCAATATAAGCATTCTATAATCAATATAATCATTATATGAGCAATATAAGCATTCTATAATCAATATAAACATACTATTAGCAATATTCTATGAAAACACACAAAATCACGAAAATGACCCCAACTTACCAAACGCTACTACTTCCAAACGAGCCACGAGTTTTGGAAATCGACTTCACCAATCCTCCTAGGTCACCATAAGGCACGTCTAAAGACCCCGAAACCCTACTTTACCCTAGAATTCATGCAAAGCCCCGATTTCCCCCTTTGCTCATTTGAACTACAACTATGCTAACCAATCACCCAACCAACGCCATAATCGCACCAAAAGTGCTTCCATGGCCTACCGAGACAATGCCATCACGCAAAACGAGAAAACGCTAAACTCGACCTAAACGACCCCGACTTTCACCAAGGCATTTTTCTCATTTTTTCCATTACGCAACCTAAACAAACCATGCATTTAGACATTCTAGCATACCTAGCACCTTTTCACATCAACAGAAAGCATAACAGCGCAACTTCATCGAAACGGGGGTTTACTATTCACTATTTACTATTCATTACACAATTTATATTTCAAATTCGATATTCAACCGCAGAAAATGTTAAAAAGCTATAAATACACGTTCTACAATTGCTAGGGAACATTCTTTAAGCAATGAAACGGACAAAATAACAACCTACGGTTAAATCACAAAAATTAAAGTTTACGTTCAATATTTTCAAATGCACAAATAACGATGAAACCCTCACCTTAGACGCTCCTAGACGCTAGGAAAACCACGTTGGATGCCTCGGAAACAACCCCGTGCAAGCTCACGTGAAGATTTGAAGATTTTGAAGGTTAAAATCTTTTTTTTTCTTTTTCTCCTATGGTTTTGGCCCTTTCTATTTTTTTTTTCCAGATTTTCGCATGTTTATGTAATGTATTATGCATATATAAGATGACAAATGGTCCAAGCTTCGGTCAACCCGCTAAACCAAAACAGCTATGCGCGACCTTACGAAAACGGCCATAACTTCTTCTAGAAAACTCCAATTCATGAACAGTTTGAAGCCTAAAAAACTAGACTCATAGAGCTTTCCAACGATATATAATTTCCTACTTAACTCTTCCCCAATTGGTTCAGATTTAATTTCAAAGTTGACCCAAAATTTGACTAACTTAACATTGGATTTTTTTTATTTCTAATCCCAAGTTTGCCCTTTATTAATCATTTCAAAAATTTTCACCTTGTCCTAGTTGGTCATTGTAGATGAAAAGTCAACTAGTTTGGTCAAAGAAGGTGAAAGGTCAATAAAATGCAATTTAAATGAACTTTAAATGCTATTAAATATATGCCAGGTTCGGGGTATCACATACTTCCCTCCTTAAAACAATTGCGTCCTCGCAATTCTTCTTCCAATAGAACTCTGCATCCACTGAAATCCACCTCTGACTAATCTTCTTCAGCTGCTGAGCGAGTATATTAATCAAGATAACCAATAGGGAAGTTTAAGAAGAAATTCCAAGTAGTAATGCCGAATAAAGGCTCCAATGTAGATACCGCACAAGAATCCCGTTGACACGAATACCGAAAAAGAATAAAATTCCAACCAAAAGCGCCGAGATAATACCAATAAAGACTAAAGCAAAGATATTGTAGATGTCATTAATACCACACAATAACGACAAAAAGAATACCCCACGCACGAATCTCCAATAGAAGTCTAACTTTTACTGTCCGAGAATCCCCAAGCAAAAAGCCAAATAAAGGCCCAATCAAAGGTTCCATCTAGAGGTCCAAAGAATTACCCCGCTGGTCATGAATTTCATAGAAGAATTCCCTGTTAAGAGTGTTGGAGAAAATACTAAGAAAACCAATCAAATATACTTCAAAAGTTCCAAAGAAGCCTTCCAAACAATAACCCCATAGGACAACCAATTAGATTCCGAGTATTGCTATCAAATGCTGAGAAAGAAGGTCTAAGGAATAGAAGAGAAAATATAATGTGCTCAATAAGACAACCAAGTTGAATAACAAACATAGCTTCCCAGATGGATGAAAACTCCAAGGATAAACACCGAACTGGTGAACAATATACCGAAACCAAACTCTGAGGCCTCTTCACTGTTTGCCAAGTGAGAACTTCATACAACCTTGCTAAAAAGGAAAATACCAATAGAACGCCCAATAAGAATTTCAAAGAATACCATAAGTAGTATTATACAATAAGTCTGATAGGAACTCCAAATACCAAACCTACTGAGGAACACTAAAAAAGATATCCAAAACAATGCTCCAATAAGAAAGTAGCCAAGTTTGCCCAATAAGTAAATACTAAATAATTGGCCACTGAGAATTCCATAAAATACCATTGAAGAATTTCCAATCAGGAATGCTAGTATCACACCAATAAAGACCGAGACACATATGCCATAGATAATACCATAAGTAAGTCCGATTGAGATCCCAATAGCCAAGTCCACCGAGAAGTGCCAACAAAAGATTCCAAAGAATACCCAATAAGAAAACCAAAGAATGCTCTCCAAAGAACAGCCAAATAGAACCTTAAAAGAAAACTACTCTTTCACAGCTGTTAAGCACAGAAGAGGACCCTAGAGATTCGCCAATAACCGAGCTCCAAAAGCAAACACCAACTTCCAAATCAAGGCTAGTTAAATGCCATTCATTTCCTGCCAATCCATACACCTTGGAAGGCCAGCTGTGAACCACTTCTTCAGGGGAGGAAGAGGACTTACTTACCATTTCCATAGGACATGTATGAATGCCAATATATCACAGTTATACACATGCCTTAAACTATTATGCAAGCAAGTTTACAAAATAGTTTATTCAACAAAGTCACTCAAGCACGGCAATCAAGTCAAGCACAACATAATCAATTCAAATCACGGCATAGCTAATTCAAGACATTCTAATACATACATTACAAGCAATACTCCAAGAAAATAACAATCCACGAGATCAATTCGATTCACGATGCCAATTCAATGCACAACTAGACACTTCACTTTACTTAACACACAATTAACACATAACACATAACTATATCACATAGGAGCACACTTTCAATTTAAAACACACAACCTCACATACAAGCATACACTTTTAGGACACACTTAACAAGCACACATTCAAGGGTCACTACCCACCAGACCGAGGACCCTGTCCCGGCTTATGAGCTAGACAAGCTCTGATACCACCTGTGACACCCCGATCCCTCTCGAGACCGGGAGTTCTAACAATCATTCTATTCACAACCCAATTCCAAACCCGGACAAATTTTTTAGGAAAAACGGACAGAGTCTCCCCTGTTTCTAGGCAAAAAGCAAACCTGCGACAGCATATAAGTGGACCAATACCATATCCAAACATTCAACCACCTCAAGGCCATCCGAGCCTCGGTTCTCAACAAATAAACTCAGCAAGTATACATACATTTCCAATTTAAAAGCTAACCTATCTCTTTTCATTTTTGACAAGTACATTCAAACTTGACAATTAAACCACACTAGGCTACTGCATAAAATAAACTATCGTGACATTCTAACTCTTTTCCTTTGGACACTACAAACATGCATTGAAGTTAAACTATACTAACTAAATACATAAGCTAGCTTTTCAAATTACTTCAATAACCGAATAAAACTTAAATTACATTCTTTTAATATTAAATGCATACAATACATGAAAGCATACATCTTTGCCACTTCGACAACTCAAGCCACATAGGCACGCAAAACAACTCTTCAGGCATGAACTGTCACATAATCACGAACTTCCAGCTAACATGACATTTCCTGAAATGTGGTGGTGAGGAGTGAGTATACACAACACGCATACTCAGTGAGGGCGAGACAGATATCGATGTAGAGAGAAAGAAAGTCGTGCAATCCAAATAGGCAGCTAAGCAATATAACTGAGAAAGTAAGCGATCAAGACAAACCGTCAATACAATAAGCAATTAATGAAAGCATTAACACAACCTTTCAAAGCTATACCACACTTTGAAGGCTATGGTTCACTCCAGCGAGTAATGTACCGATCACGATTCCGATGACATTAACGATGACGCGCCGGCCCAAACCACCTTATAACACCAGTTTGGAATACCCCGGAAGTATCCATCAATTCTACGACCCAAATCTCCCTGGGAGGCAACCCAAGCGAGAAAAGGGAATAGCTACGGAGCTAGAGCAACCAACACTGGCAACCCGAGGCTACCCAGAGAGGCCCATCACTCACGTGCGAGACACTATGCAATGCAAGACTCAATACAAGGCGATAAACGAGCGATATCAAGCATTCTCAACAATTGATAAACATTTCAATCAATAATCAACTCTAACAAGCGTAATAAGCATTAACAATCATTTGCAAGTATTCTATAGGCATTATACGTATTCTATAGGCAACATGAGCATTCGATAGGCATTATAAGCATTCTATAATCAATATAATCATTCTATGAGCAATATAAGCATTCTATAATCAATATAAACATACTATAAGCAATATTCTATGAAAACACACAAAATCACGAAAATGACCCCAACTTACCAAACGCTACTACTTCCAAACGAGCCACGAGTTTTGGAAATCGACTTCACCAATCCTCCTAGGTCACCATAAGGCACGTCTAAAGACCCCAAAACCCTACTTTACCCTAGAATTCACGCAAAGCCCCGATTTCCCCCTTTGCTCGTTTGAACTACAACTATGCTAACCAATCACCCAACCAACGCCATAATCGCACCAAAAGTGCTTCCATGGCCTACCGAGACAATGCCATCACGCAAAACGAGAAAATGCTAAACTCGACCTAAACGACCCCGACTTTCACCAAGGCATTTTTCTCATTTTTTCCATTACGCAACCTAAACAAACCATGCATTTAGACATTCTAGCATACCTAGCACCTTTTCACATCAACAGAAAGCATAACAGCGCAACTTCATCGAAACGGGGGTTTACTATTCATTATTTACTATTCATTACACAATTTATATTTCAAATTCGGTATTCAATCGCAGAAAATGTTAAAAAGCTATAAATACATGTTCTACAATTGCTAGGGAACATTCTTTAAGCAATGAAACGGACAAAATAACAACCTACGGT
The DNA here is from genome assembly GCA_037974665.1 of Ehretia macrophylla. Classification (NCBI taxonomy): domain Eukaryota; kingdom Viridiplantae; phylum Streptophyta; class Magnoliopsida; order Boraginales; family Ehretiaceae; genus Ehretia; species Ehretia macrophylla. The sequence goes on along the minus strand of CM075764.1, from coordinate 14,421,848 downwards.
TAAATCACAAAAATTAAAGTTTACGTTCAATGTTTTCAAATGCACAAATAACGATGAAACCCTCACCTTAGACGCTCCTAGACGCTAGGGAAACCACGCTGGATGCCTCGGAAACAACCCCATGCAAGCTCACGCGAAGATTTGAAGATTTGAAGGTTGAAATCTTTTTTTTTCTTTTTCTCCTACGGTTTTGGCCCTTTCTATTTTTTTTTCCAGATTTTCGCATGTTTATGTAATGTATTATGCATATATAAGATGACAAATGGTCAAAGCTTCGGTCAACCCGCTAAACCAAAACATCTATGCGCGATCTTACGAAAACGGCCATAACTTCTTCTAGAAAACTCCAATTCACGAACGGTTTGAAACCTTAGAAACTAGACTCATAGAGCTTTCCAACCATATATAATTTTCTACCTAACTATTCCCCAATTGGTTTAGATTTAATTCCAAAGTTGACCCAAAATTTGACTAACTGAACATTGGATTTTTTTTATTTCTAATCCCAAGTTTGCCCTTTATTAATCATTTCAAAAATTTTCTCCTTGTCCTAGTTGGTCATTGTAGATGAAAAGTCAACTAGTTTGGTCAAAGAAGGTGAAAGGTCAATAAAATGCAATTTAAATGAATTTTAAATGCTATTAAATATATGCCAGGTTCAGGGTATCACATTAACGAAAACCCATCCGCTTCAACAACGCAGCATTCTCGCAAGACGTGATATCGACGCATTGTAGGTCCCTCTAATGTCCCGCGCGTTAGGTTGTCGTCTTTTTAACATCTCACGACGTACGATCTGTGACGGAAAAATAGAGCAAAAGAAGAAAATTGGTCCGAAACTGATGAAAATGTTTGATTTTGGGCCCCAAAAATAGGCGCAACCAAGCAGGCTTGCTGCCCTCGTCGTAGAGCTCCCGGAGAGCTTTCCACGGTATGTTGTGCGTCGCGTCACTCCTTACGGATTAAAAGTTATGGGCACCAGAGCGACGGAGATCTAGACACAAGCCCCACGCCCTCAGTTTGCGGGCCCAGCCTCTACGTGAAGCGAAGTTGTCTTGCCCAAGGTACCGTGAGATTCGGCAATAAAAATATGGTGGATAAAGTATCTTGGCAACCCTAACCGGGGCAAAAAGAATTGAAAAGTGGGGGTGCAACACGAGGACTTCCCAGGGGGTCACCCATCCTCATACTAATCTAGCCCAAGCACACTTAACTTCGGAGTTCTGATGGGATCTGGTGCATTAGTGCTGGTATGATCGCACCCGTCATGTTGTGAGCACAAATCCTTTATGTGTTGAGGGTTCACAGTCCTAGCCCAGAGAGATGGCCTATTCAAAAATGCCCAATAGGCTTAACAACAACCCATCTGCTTCAACAACGTAGCATCCTTGAAAGACATGATATCGATGCATTGTAGGGGCCTCTAATGTCCGACGAGTTAGGTTGTAGTGCTTTTAACAACTCACGACGTACGATCTGGGATTGAAAAACAGAGCAAAAGAATAAAAGTGGCCTGAACCTGATGAAAATGTTCGATTTTGGGCTCGAAAAATAGGCAAAGCCAAGCAGGCTTGCTGCCCCCGTCGTAGAGCTCTCTGATAGCATTCCAACGGTATACTATGCACCACGTAACTTCTTACGGATCAAAAGTTATGGGCACCGGAGTAAAGGAGACCTGGTCACAAGCCCTACGCCTTCGGTTTGCAGGCCAAGCCTTTACGTGAAGCGAAGTTGTCTTGCCCAAGGTGCCGTGGGATTCAGTAATAGAAATGTGGTGGATAAAGTATCTTGGCAACCCTAACCGGGGCAAAAAAAATTGAAAAGCGGGGTTCAACACATGGACTTCCCAAGGGGTCACCCATCATAGTACTACTCTCGCCCAAGCGCGGTAAACTTCAGAGTTCTGATAGGATCCAGTGCATTAGTGCTGGGATGGTCGCACCCGTCACGTTGTTGACATAAATCCTTTATGTGTTGACGGTTCACAGTCCTAGCCCAGAGACATGGCCCATTCAAAAGGCCCAATGGGTTAAACGACAACCCATTCGCTTCAACAACGCTGCATCCTCGCAAGACGTGATATCGACGCGTTGTAGGCCCCTCTAATGTCCAGCGTATTAGGTTGTCGTCCTTTTAACAGAGCAAAAGAAGAAACGTGGCCCGAAACAGATGAAAACGTTCGATTTTGGGCTCCAAAAATAGGCGTCGCAAAGCTGGCTTGCGGCCCCTGTCGTATAGCTCTCGAAGAGCTTTCCAACGGTATGTTGTGCGTCGCGTAACTCCTTACGGATTAAAAGTTATGGGCACCGGAGCGATGGAGACCTGGTCACAAGCCCTACACCCTCAGTTTACGGGCCCAACCTCACCGTGAAGCGAAGTTGTCTTGCCCAAGGTACCGTGGGATTCGGTAATAGAAATGTGGTGGATAAAGTATCTTGGCAACCCTAACCGGGGCAAAAAAATTTGAAAAGTTGGGGTGCAACACGAGGACTTCCCAAGGGGTCACCCATCCTAGTACTACTCTCGCCCAAGCACGCTTAACTTCGGAGTTCTGATGGGATCCGGTGCATTAGTGCTGGTATGATCACACCCATCATGTTGTGGGCACAAATCCTTTATGTGTTGACGGTTCACAGTCCCAGCCCAGAGAGATGGTCCATTCAGAAGGCCCAATGGGCTTAATGACAACCCATCCGCTTCAACAACGCAGCATCCTTGCAAGACATGATTTCGAAGCGTTGTAGGGCCCTCTAATTTCCTGTGAGCTAGGTTGTCCTCCTTTTAACAGCTCACAACGTATGATCCAGGATTGAAAAATAGTGCAAAAGAAGAAAATTGGCCCAAAATTGATGAAAACGTTCGATTTTGGGCTCCAAAAATAGGCAAAGCCGAGAAGAATTGCTGCCCCCGTCGTAGAACTCTCAGAGAGCTTTCCAACGGTATGGTGTGCGCCACGTAACCCCTTACGGATCAAAAGTTATGGGCACCGGAGCGATGGAGACCTGGTCACAAGCCCCATGCCCTCGGTTTGTGGTGTGATAAGCCGAACCCGGCATGCATTTAAAGGCATTTAACTACATTTAAATTAAGTGACATCTTAAATATTAGCATTGGATTATGTGTTTATTTTTGGTTAAACATTTAATTGTAGCTTTATTTTCATATTTCTTTTGGAAGTAATTAAAATAATACTTGAGTTAATTATTTTAAGGAAATATCAACTACTTTTCATATTATTGCTAATCGGTTTTATTTTTCTTGCAACTTAATGATCGGTTTTCAATTAAATGAAAAGTAGCTCCAAGCCGGAGTAAATTTTAAACTATGATGCTTTCCAAAAATGATATATTTCTTAGATTCTTTGAGATTTAATTGTTAATCTTTTATTGTCGCAAAGTACATATCATATCAAGAGCGATAGTTAGGAAATGAATCCGAGTCCTCAGCAAATAGTGAAAACTAGTATTTAGTGTTTTAATTTTAGTGTTTTAAGTTGTATTTAACTGGAATTGGATTTATGTTACTTGTTTTAGCTTTAAAATGCATGAAATAGGCTAGTTTGACCAATTTTAAGTGGTTTGACCAAGGGGCTTGACCTTTGACCTTTGTCATCTTTTATAATAGCCTAAATAGCACAAAACAAAAAAAGGAGCTGAAAAACAGAAACAGCAGGGCCGAAAATGCAAGAGAGAAAAAAAAAACATTTCTTCATCAAATCATCAAATCTTCGTGTGACCTTGCACGGGGTGGTTTTCGAGGCATCCTACGAGGTTTTCCTAGTGTCTAGGAGTGTCAAAGGTGAGGGTTTCATCGTTATTTGCGCATTTGAATATTTTGTGTATTAACTTTGATTTTTGAGTTTTATCCGTATATCGTTGTTTTAATTGATTTGAGGCTTAAAGTATGTTCCCTAGCAATCGTAGAACACGTATTTATAGCTTTTTAACATTTTCTGCAGTTAAAAATCGAAATTGAAATATAAATTGTTAGTTGAATAGTAATTTGTGAATAGTAAACCCTTGAAACGATGAAGTTGCGTTGTTATGCTGTCTGTTGATGTGAAAATGTGCTAGGTATGCTAGAATGCCTAAATGCATGGTTTATTTGGAATGTGTAATGGAAAAAATGAGAAAAATGTCTTGGTGAAAGTCGGGGTCGTTTAGGTCGAGTTTAGCATTTTCTCGTATTGTGTGATGGCATTGTTTCGGGAGGCCATGGAAGCACTTTTGGTGCGATTATGGCGTTGGTTGGGTGTTTGGTTAGTATAGTTGTAGTTCAAACGAGCAAAGGGTAAAATCGGGACTTTGCGTGAATTCTAGGGTAAAGTAGGGTTTCGGGGTCTTTAGACGTGCCTTATGGTGACCTAGGAGGATTGGTGAAGTCAGTTTTCAAAGCTCGTGGCTCGTTTGAAAGTAGTAGCGTTTTGAAAGTTGGGGTCATTTTTGGGGTTTTGTGTGTTTTCATAGTATATTGCTTATAAAATGTTTATAATGCTTGTAGAATATTTCTAATGCTTATAGAATGTTTATAATGCCTATAGAATGCTTATAATGCCTATAGAATACTTGTTATTGCTTGATAATGTTAGTTGGTGTTGTTCTTGTTACTTGTTTGATTGTAAATGCTTGTTAATGCTTATTACGCTTGTTAGAGTTGATTATTGATTGAAATGTTTAACAATTGTTGAATAATGCTTGATATCTCATTTATTATCTCTAATCTATATTGTTGTGCTATCGCTCGTTTATTGCCTTGTATCGAGTCTTGCATTGCATAGTGTCTGGCGCGTGAGTGATAGGCCTTTCTGGGTAGCCTCGGGTTGCCAGTGTTAGTTGCTCTAGCTCCGTGTCTTGTTCCCTTTTCTCGCTTGGGTTGCCTCCCAGGGAGATTTGGGTCGTAGAATTGATGGATACATCCAGGGTATTCCAAACTGGTGTTATAAGGTTGTTGCGCGCTTATTGTTATCGTTGTCAACATCAAGCTCGAGATTGATGTATCGCTCGTGAAATGGTATATTGCTCGTAAGAGTGAACCATAGCTTTCAGAGTGTGGTATAGCTTTGAATGGTTGTGTTAATGCTTTCTTGAATGTTTAATATATTGTTGTTTGTATTGAATGCTTCCTTATTGACTTTATTGCTTAGCTGTGTCTATTTGCATTGCACGACTTTCTTTCTCTCCAACTCGATATATGTCTCGCCCTCACTGAGTATACGTGTTGTGTATACTCACTCCTCACTACCACATTTCAGGAAATGTCATGTTAGATGGAAAGTTCATGATTTCGTGAAAGTTCGTGCCTGAAGAGTTGTCTTGCGTGCCTATGTGGCTTGAGTGTCGAAGTTGTAAAGATATATGCTTTCATATGTTGTATGTATTTATTGTTAAAACAAATGTAATTTAAATCTAGCTAAGTAGTTGAGGTGGTTTGATAAGTTAGATTATGTATTTAGTTAATGTAGCTTAACTTCAATGTATAGTTGTAATGACAAAGAAAAAAAAATGATAGTCTAGCTTATGCAATAGGTTGGTGTAGTTTAATTGCTAAGCATGAATGTATATTTACTTGTGATTTGCTTGTTGTGAACCAAGGCTCGGATGGCCTTGAGGTGGTTGAATGTTTGGACATGGTATTGGTCCACTTATATGCTGTCGCAGGTTTTACATTTCGCCTAGAAACAAGGGAGACTCTGTCCGTTTTCCCTGAAAATTTTGCCCGGGTTTGGAATTGGGTTGTGAATAGATTGATTGATAGAACTCCCGGTCTCGAGAGGGATCAGGGTGTTACAGGTGGTATCAGAGCTTGTCTAGCTCATAAGCCGGGATAGGGTCCTCGGTCTGGTGGGTAGTGACCCTTGAATGTGTGCTTGTTAAGTGTGTCTTGAAAGTGTGTGCCTGTATGTGAGATTGTGTGTCTTGATTTGAATGTATGCACCTATGTGATATAGTTATGTGTTATGTGTTAAATGTTTTTTTCAAGTAAGGTGAAGTGTCCAGTTGTGCATTGAATTGACCTATCGAATTGGCATCGTGAATTGAATCGACCTCGTGGATTGTTATTTGCTTGAAGTATTTCTTGTAATGTGTGTATTGGAATGTCTTGAATTGGTTGTGCCGTGATTTGAATTGATTTTTATGCTTGAGTGACTTTGTTGAATAAACTTTTTTGTAAACTTGCTGGCATAATAGTTTAAGGCATGTGTATAACTGTGATATATTGGCATTCATACATGTCCTATGGAAATGGTAAGTAAGTCCTCTTTCTCCCCTAAAGAAAGTGGTTCACCGCTGGCTTTTCAAGGTGTATGGATTGGCAGGAAATGAATGGCATTTAATTAGCCTTGATTTGGGAGTTGGTGTTTGCTTTTGGAGCTTGGTCATTGGTGAATCTCTAGGGTCCTCCTCTGTGTTTAACAGTTATGAAAGTGTAGCTTTCTCTTGGGGTTTTATTTGGTTATTCTTTGGAGCATTCTTTGGTTTTCTTAATGAGTATTCTTTGGAGACTTCTGTTGGCATTTCTCGGTGGATTTGGGATTTTAATCGGCCTTACTGCACAGTATTATCTATGGTATATGTGTCTTGGTCTTTATTGGTATGTTACTAGCATCCCTGATTGGAAATTCTTTAATGGTATTTTCTGAAATTCTCAGTGGCCAATTATTTAATATTTACTTATTAGGCAAACTTGGCTACTTTCTTACTGAAGCATTGTTTCGGATATCTTCTTCAGCGTTCCTCAGTAGGTTTGGTATTTGGAGTTCCTATCAGACTTATTGTATAATACTACTTATGGTATTCTTTGAAATTCTTATTGGGCATTCTATTGGTATTTTCCTTAATGGCAAGGTTGTATGAAGTTCTCACTTGGCAAACAGTGAAGGGGCCTCAGAGTTTAGTTTCGGTATATTGTTCACCAGTTCGGTGTTTATCCTTGGAGTTTTCATCCATCTGGGAAACTATGTTTGTTATTCAACTTGATTGTCTTATTGGGCACATTATATTTTCTCTGCTAGTTCCTTTGACATTCCTCTCAGCATTTGATAGCAAAACTCGGAATCTAATTGGTTGTTCCATAGGGTTATTATTTGGAAGGCTTCTTTGGAACCTTGGAAGTATATTTGATTGGGTTTCTTAGTATTTTTTTTAGCACTCTTAACAGGGAATTCTTCTATGAAATTCATGACCAGCGGGGTAATTCTTTGGACCTCTGGATGGAAACTTTGTTTGAGCCTCTACTTGGGTTTTTGCTTGGGGATTCTCGGGCAGTAATAGTTGAACTTCTACTAGAGATTCGTGTATGGGGTATTCATTCGGTATTCTTCTTATCATTAATATGTGATGTGATTTTATCTACAGTATCTTTGCTTTAGTCTTTATTGGTATTATCTCGGCACTTTTGGTTGGAATTTTATTCTTCTTCGGTATTCGTGTCAACGGGATTCTTGTACGGTATCTACATTTGAGCCTTTATTTGGCGTTACCACTTGGCATTTCTACTTGAACTTTCCTATTGGTCATCTTGATTAAATACTTGTTCAGTAGCTAATGAAGACTAGTCAGAGCTGGATTTCAGTCGATGCAGAGTTCTATTGGAAGAAGAATTGCGAGGACGAAATTGTTTTAAGGGGGGAATGATGTGATAACCCGAACCCGGCATGCATTTAAAGGCATTTAACTGCATTTAAATTAAGTGACATCTTAAATATTAGCATTGGATTATGTGTTTATTTTTGGTTAAACATTTAATTGTAGCTTTATTTTCATATTTCTTTTGGAAATAATTAAAATAATACTTGAGTTAATTATTTTAAGGGAATATCAACTACTTTTCATATTATTGCTAATCGGTTTTATTTTTCTTGCAACTTAATGATCGGTTTTCAATTAAATGAAAAGTAGCTCCGAGCTGGAGTAAATTTTAAACTATGATGCTTTCCAAAAATGATATATTTCTTAGATTCTTTGAGATCTAATTGTTAATCTTTTATTGTCGCAAAGTGCATAGCATATCGAGAGCGATAGTTAGGAAATGAATCCGAGTCCTCAGCAAATAGTGGAAACTAGTATTTAGTGTTTTAAGTTGTATTTAACTGGAATTGCATTTATCCTACTTGTTTTAGCTTTAAAATGCATGAAATAGGCTAGTTTGACCAATTTTTAAGTGGTTTGACCAAGGGGCTTGACCTTTGACCTTTGTATGTTGACGGTTCACATTTCCAGCCCAGAGAGATGGCCCATTCAAAAGGCCCAATGGGCTTAACGACAACCCATCCGCTTCAACAATGCATCATCCGCAAAAGAAGTGATATCGACTCATTGTAGGGCCGTCTAATGTCCTGCGAGTATGGTTGTCTTCCTTTTAACAGCTCACGACGTACGATTCAGGACAGATGAATAGAGCAAAAGAAGAAAAGTGGCCTAAAATTGATGAAAACGTTCAATTTTGGGCTCCAAAAACAGGCGCAGTTGAGCAGGCTTGCTGCCCCTGTCGTAGAGTTCTTGGAGTGCTTTCCAACTGTATGTTGTGCGTCGCGTAACTCCTTACGGATTAATAGTTATGGGCACCGGAGGGACGGAGACCTGGTCACATGCCCTACGCCCTCGGTTTACGGGCCCAGCCTCTACGTGAAGCCAAGTTGTCTTGCCCAAGGTGCCGTGGGATTCGGTAATAGAAATGTGGTGGATAAAGTTTCTTGGGAACCCTAACCGGGGCAAAAAAAATTAAAAAGGGGGGGTGCAACACGAGGACTTCCCAAGGGGTCACCCATTCTAGTACTACTCTTGCCCAAGTACGCTTAACTTCGGAGTTCTGATGGGATCCGGTGCATTAGTGCTAGTATGATCGCACCTGACATGTTGTGGGCACAAATCCTTTATGTGTTGACGGTTCACCGTCCCAGCCCAAAAAGATGGCCCATTCAAAAAGCCCAATGGGCTTAACAACAACCCATCCGCTTCAACAACGTAGCATCCTCACAAGACGTGATATCGACGCGTTGTAGGGCCCTCTAATGTCCCACGAGTTAGGTTGTCGTACTTTTAACAGCTCACGACATACGATCCGGGACAGAAAAACAGAGAAAAAGTAGAAAAATGGGCCGAAACTGATGAAAATGTTCCATTTTGGACTCCAAAAATAGGCGCAGCCGAGTAGGCTTGCGGCCGCCGTTGAAGAGCTCTCGGAGAGCTTTCCAACGGTATGTTGTGTATCGTGTCACTCCTTACGGATTAAAAGTTATGGGCACCGGAGCAAAGGAGACCTGGTCACAAGCCCTACGCCCTCGATTTGCGGGCCCAACCTCTACGTGAAGCGAAGTTATCTTGCCCAAGGTGCCGTGGGATTCAGTAATAGAAATGTAGTGGATAAAGTATCTTCGCAACCCTAACCGGGGACAAAAAAAATTGAAAAGTGGGGGTGCAGCACGAGGACTTCCCACGGGGTCACCCATCCTAGTACTACTGTCGGCCAAGCGCGCTTAACTTCGGCGTTCTGATGGGATCCGGTTCATTAGTGCTGGTATGATCGAACCCGTCATGTTGAGGGCACAAATCCTTTATGTGTTGACAGTTCACAGTCCTAGCTCAGAGATATGGCCCATTCAAAAGGACCAATGGCCTTAACGACAACCCATTCGCTTTAATAACACAGCATCCTAGCAAGACGTGATATCGACGCGTTGTATGGCCCTCTAATGTCCCGCGTGTTAGGTTGTCCTCCTTTTAACAGCTCACGACGTACGATCCTGGACTGAAAAACAGAGCAAAAGTAGAAAAGTGGCCTGAAACTAATGAAAACGTTTGATTTTGGACTCTAAAAATAGTCGCAGCCAATCAGGCTTGTTGCCCCTGTCGTAGAGCACTTGGAGAGCTTTCCAACGGTATGCTGTGCGTCGTGTAACTCCTTGCGGATTAGAAGTTATGGGAACCGGAGCGACGGAGACCTGGTCACAAGCCCCTAACCCTCGGCTTACGGGCCCAGCCTCTACATGAAGCGAAGTTGTCTTGCCCAAGGTGCCATGTGATTCGGTAATAGAAATGTGGTGGATAAAGTATCTTGGCAAACCTAACCTGGGCCAAAAAAATTGAAAAGTCAGGGTGCAACACGAGGACTTCCCAGGGGGTCACCCATCCTAGTATTATCTCGCCCAAGTACGCTTAACTTCGGAGTTCTGATGGGATCCGGTGCATTAGTGCTGGTATGATCGCACCTGTCATGTTGTGGGTAGAAATCCTTTATGTGTCGACGGTTCACAGTCCCAACCCAGAGAGATGGCCTATTCAAAAGGCACAATGTGCTTAACAACAACCCATTCGCTTCAACAACGCAACATCCTCGTAAGACATGATATCGACGCGTTGTAGTGCCCTCTAATGTCCCGTGTGTTTGGTTGTCGTCCTTTTAATTGCTCATGACATACGATCCGGGACTGAAAAACAGAGCAAAAGAACAAAAGTGTCCTGAAACTGATGAAAACGTTAGATTTTGGGCTCCAAAAATTGGTGCAGCAATTCGTTTGCTGCACCCGTCGTAGAGCTCTCAGAGAGCTTTCCAACGGTATGCTGTGCGTCGCGTCACTCCTTACAGATTAAAAGTTATGGGCACCAGAGCGACAGAGACCTGGTCACAAGCCCCACGCCCTTGGTTTGCGGGCCGAGCCTCAACGTGAAGTGAAGTTGTCTTGCCTAAGGAGCCGTGGGATTCGGTAATAGAAATGTGGTGGATAAAGTATCTTGGCAACCCAAACTGGGGCAAAAAGAATTGAAAAGTGGGGGTGCAACACGAGGACTTCCCAAGGGGACACCCATGTGACGCCCGAGTTTTAGCCATGCATTCAATTACTGTTGCATCCCTTGTTTGCGCATTTCCTTCTGTGCATTATTAACTGTCTTCTTAAATTACTATTCACTCCGTTTTTAACTTCATGCTATTAGCGAATTAGCATTTTTATTAAATCATATTAATTGTTAGAGTAGTGGGAAAAATGTGCATTTGAGCTAGAGGCGATAGGAGAGCTCGTTTAGAAAATGATTTTTGTAGTTGTATGAATAGTGTTACGTAACATAACTTAGGGAATGAATTAGCTAGCATTCATTTTACTATCTAGGCTCGTTTTAAGCTAACTAAGCGCATTTAGTGAACCATCTAAGCAAGAAACTTAGCCCCATTTAATATATAACTCACACAACACACACATTAGCTCATAACTTAGCAAAACAAAAAAAAACAAAAAAAAGAGAGCATGCTGAAATCACTGTAGTAAATCCGAGAATTGCATAGGAGAAGAAATAGAGTTTTTTTGCTTAACAAATCCTCATTCCAAGCCAAGCCAAGCTAGGTGCAAGTAGTTTAGGGTGTCTACTAGCCTCCTAGGAGCTCCTACGCGCATTGGTGAGGGATTTCACGGCTTATTTTTGCATTTTAAAATAGTTGCTATTTTCTTGATTTGTTGAAAATGTGTTCAAATGCTATTGTATTGATTATCTATGCTATTATACCTTGTATATGAGTGCTAGAGAACATATTTGAACCATTGTTTCGCTTTTTAAGCGGTTGGAATCGTTAGTTTAATTCATGAGGTGAATAGTGACGTTTTTCTAGGGTTTTGTGTAATTACTCGAATTAGCTTGATTCAACACTCCTAATAGATGCCTTAGGTGCTAATGAAGGTATTCTAATAGCCCCGTGCACTTGCATTGCTCTAAAATCGCATAAAACGTAAAATAGTCGACTTTAATAAAGGAGTTTCGGGGTTCAGACGAATCTGGGTGGATTCGGGCTTTACTTTTGGTATCCTTAGGCTACCTAGGTGCTATAGAAGCTTTGCTAATCCTTGTTTGAAGCCCGGATGAGGTAGGTGTAGTGTAAAGCTATAAGAGGGAATTTGGGGCTTTCGAGGTTATTGCGGGCGTTTGAATGAGTTAGAGGGTTGAAAGGGTTCCTTGAGGGTTAGTTAGAAGGTTGGTAGAGTTTCCCTTTAAATTTGAATCATTAACTTTTGTTTGGAGGAGAAATAGCTTGAATAACAAAGGGGTTTAGGTGCAATTTCAGTTGTCTCGCGCTTCTAAGACCTTGGCATGACTTCTTGAATGTTTAAATGTAGTTTCAAGTTGGTGTGGAACTTTTGATGTAATTCTAATTATATCTTGTATATGCCATTTTGTAAAACTGCTTATTTGCTTGTATAAACTGCTTCTATTTTAACTGCATTGAGGAAACTTCGAGCTTAAAACTGTATTAATTGGAGAAGGATTAGGGGTTGAATTATATACCATTAGAAAGCCTTACGAGTCTAGTTTCTACAGCTTTTTACGGTGCATTAATCGGAGTTGTCTAAAGCAAGTTATGATCATTTTGGTGAGATGTGTCAGAAATGCCCTGTTACGCGAGAATCTGAATTTTGTTGTTATTTTGCTATAGTAATGATATAATTCAGTTCTAATTAGATATATTCGATCAAGACGTTATTGTGTAGTGTCCTTGGATGATTAATAACGTAATGGGGGTCTTATAGTTATGTTGTTTTCATGAATTGTAATTGAAATCTAATTACTAGTAAAGTTAATTTAAATTGAAAGCTATTCTATTCGACTGTGAATGAGAAATGCTAGTAGAGTTGTGATGGTCACCACCTTTAGACATAGGTAATGTTTCTATATATGCTAAACAATTCAATTGTTAGAATTAGTTGTTGTTATCAATGTGCAACTAGTGAACACTTAGAAAGGTCAAGTAAACTATGTGGAAGAATGTGTTTAATGCTTTTTGAAACTACATGTAAGGTTAATTGTAAGTTGATAGTTGTCTATTATATGTTAAATGTAATTAACTTAAGTTAATACTACTAGTGATATGTTAGAATCTTAGCTTGAAGTATAGTTATTTTACTAAAATAGTATGTTAGTTATTAAATGGTTGATAGTTAACTTTTCTATTAGTTGATAAATGCATTTATTTCCCTATGTGCTAATGTTGGGCTATCTTCATAGAGATATTACTAACTATTGTAAGTAAAGTAGAATATGAATTAGAAGTTCATTAAAGTAGTAAAAGACTGGGTAGTGTCATTGTGAATGAATGTGTCATTTGAACATTAAAGTAACCTAACCTTTATTATCTATATATCCTTTGGAGAAATTCTTTGAGTTGAGTTAATGGCTAGTTTATTGTTATGTGGAGTGAATTAATTTCTTGTACAAGTTATTAACTAAAGTAAAATGAGAAATAGTATGAGTAACTGCAGGCTCATGTGTTGATTTTAGTTAAACTAAATTCTAGCTCGATTTATATCTAGTTATAGCATGCTGGTTGAATCATTCTCATTTAAGTTTTTGAACTATCTTCTTAATTAACTTGTAGACTATTGAAAATATGGAATATATGTTAAGTTAAAGTATATAAAAGTGGTATTTTGTTAAAAATAGAATTCTAATAGATATTGTATATATGCTAAATAAGCGAAGTTATAAGTTAGCTAACTTAGAATGAATGTTGTAGTTAAAGAGTAATTGAAGTAATGTTTGCTCATAGGTTCAAGGTGACTGGAAATGATGTGATTCAAACTTACATCTTGGAGCTCGGTAGAGGTGAGGGAGACTTCATCCTTATGTGCATAATAGTTTATTTACTTGTACTTAGATTATGTGCACTTATTGTCTATATATTGTGTGTGAGGGCAACCCACTTTGTTGCCCATCAACCATGTGTTTATTGATTTATACTATTGTTATCATTTTGAGTGCATTGCATCGTGGTTGCGCAACCATTCGGGCATGGTAGTGTCGGGGAAACCGGGCGGCATCGGGCTTGCCGGTCCACCTCGGCTACCATGGTTGCCCAGTCCCTCTCTCGCTTGGGATGCCGCCCAGGGAGAGTTGGGTCGTAGGATTTCGGGGTACATCCGGAGTACACCCGTTTGGAGTTATAAGGGGATGCCGGCTTATCGATATCAGTGTCATTATTACATCGAGATTTCAGTTCGTGGCGTCGCTGGTGTGCCTCTGCCCTTCGGGGTATTCGCTTAGCCGGGACGTTACAGAAGTCAAAGTGTATCGTATCATTTTTAATGTGTAGTAACTTGTTGTTTTAATTGTTCTTTGGTTGTAAAATACTTTATTTGTACTAACTGCTGCATTGCACGTCCCCAGTAGACCTTATCCCTCACTGAGCAATTGTGATTGCTCATACCTCGCTAAACATGTTTCAGGAAGTGCTGAGGGTGAACCCCAACTAGTTGAGGTGCTAGTGGAAGAGGAAGAAGTTCAGGCTGAGCCTTTGCCTTAGTTGTTGTGTGTTTGTTGTCTAAGGTGGATTTTCCTTCTTGTTGTTACATGGTGTACTTGTATTGCTATAGCATGATTTATTTTTGTGGCCTTAAGGCTATGTATATTCTTGTAGTTGCAAGTTGAAAGCTGTTGGTTGTAATGTTAGCTTTGAGATATTATGGTTTGTAATAACTTTTAATTCTCCTTTTAGTTCTTGCATGCTTGGGGGTGTATGTTTAGAGGTGTTGATTTCAACTTCTAAAATTGCTCTAATGTTATCATAGGATGACATGTTAAAAAGGTTTAATGAAAAGTTAAGTTGGGTGCATGCATGTGTGATTTGGAGCTGTTGTTTGTCTCCTGGCTTGGATGACCTTGAACCTTTGAATTTTAATTATAAAAGCTTGTTTTAGTATATTGTGGCTATTTTGAGCATTTATAGGTTTGAAAAATGTCCGCGGTACAGAGGAAACTCTGTCCGTTTTTTCCTAAAATTTTGTGACCGGGTTTGGTATTGGGTTGAGAATAGCATGGTTATTAGAGCCTCCGGTCTCGTGAGGGATCGGGGCGTTACAACCCATCCTTGTACAACTCTCGTCCAAGCACGCTTAACTTCGGAGTTCTGATGGGATCTGGTGCATTAGTGCTAGTATGATCACACCCGTCATGTTGAGGGCACAAATCCTTTATGTGTTGACGGTTCACAGTCCCAGCCTAGAGAGATGGCCCATTCAAAAGGTCCAATGGGCTAAACGACAGCCCATCCACTTTAACAACGCAGAATCCTCACAAGACGTGATATTGACGAGTTGTAGGGCCCTCTAATGTCCCGTGAGTTAGGTTGTCATCCTTTAAACAGCACACGACGTACGATCCGGGATGGAAACACAGAGCAAAAGAAGAAAAGTGGCCCATAATTGATGAAAACGTTGATTTTGGGCTCCGAAACTAGGTGCAGTCGAAAAGGCTTGCTGCCCCCGTTGTAGAGCTCTCGGAGAGCTTTCCAACGGTATGCTAGGCGTCGCGTAACTCCTTACAGATTAAAAGTTATGGGCACCGATGCGACGGAGACCTGGTCAGAAGCCCCACGACCTCAGTTTGCGGGCCCAGCCTCAACGTGAAGCGAAGTTGTCTTGCCCAAGGTGCCGTGGGATTCGGTAATAGAAATGTGAGGATAAAATATCTTGGCAACCTTAACCAGGGCAAAAAAAATTGAAAACTGTCACGCCCCAACTCGACCTCTCCTATAATCAATCAGGACGCAACGGAATTTCGGCAGTATAACGACAGTAAATAGGATACCGAGGTCCTAAACCAACCTCAATATAACAACATACATCAACTCCGCAACCATACAACAAATAACTCCTCATTAAATACAACATACATCATAACTATATTATACAATAATCATTCCTCGTTATACGCCTCCGTTCCAACATAATACATAAACCTTAATATACAATACAAAAACATATTGAGCCAATCTAGCAACCTAATCATAAACAAAAGAAAGGCTACTAAGACAACATCAACTAATTCATTAACTTATCAACATCTTATACATTATAAACTACAAAGCAGATAAAAGTCTACTAAGTTAATTTACAAGATAATAAAACATGTACGACATCACAGATAAGACTCTGGAACATAGGACACATCCACGTAAGGCATGTTTTCCACATTCTCCTCTTCAGGAGGCACGTACTCGTAATCCTGCTAAAGTACACCTGTATGCATGCAATAATAGAGAGTGAGCTTATATAAAATAAGCCCAGCGAGGATCCAATAGATCTCGAGCAAGGTCTACTAAACTCCTTGGAATAATCCTTTGAGTCTGTAAACACACAATAACAACCATAATAATATCATCACATAACTATATGACCATTCAATAAAGGATACTCTAGTTGGTGTAGCTCCAAACACCATCACGATTATAACAGCCTTCTTGTGACTCCTATAAACTCACGTACCCGGGGTACCCACAATAACCTCGCCCTCCATGACACCTCCGTCATGCGAGCTGGAGGCAATCTCTGATAGTCATGCCGTTATCAACCCGACAACCCAATGTTGCCCAAGAGGTGGCACACACATACCAGAGACCCAGCAATAATAATAAACATCAATCATTCACAGGATGACAGTCTAGCAGAACTGTTTAGCTCCCGACATCAATCATCAATCAATAATCATCAATAATCATCAATAATCATATTAACATCATAATAACATCAATAACCAATTTAACAACATATAACTAAGTTAGATGACAAAGTTGGCCATCTAACAGAACATGCATTAAACACACAATCAAACCCTAATTTACCCGTCAACAACTCACAATTCAATCACTCAACCCACACCCAGTCAACTAAGGCTCAATCTAACATTTTAAAGAAAGACAACCTAACTTCAAATAATCATATCTTACATTCTACTAATCCAAACAACTCCAAATCAGTTTCTATCACTCACCCATTCAACCAACTACATTAACCCCCTCGGAAACCAACCAAAACACATCCAAATCATGCTCAACAACCCTAAAACTCTAGTGTGTCATGGCTGAAATTTCTGGATTTTTACCCAAACATTATAATCAAAAATTCGGCATTACAACGGCGCTACCACGTAATTATCAAACATTTAGAAATTGACGGTAATCGATTCCGATCAACACACCTCAAATAATCAACATTGGACAAATTAATCAAATTTAAATACCGAAAAAATAAAAATTATGCTACAACCGATAAAAACTCGTAGTATTACAGCTAAGTGATCCCTAGCATGCAAGGAACAATAATCTAACATCAGATTAGAATTCTAATAGTTCGATTTTCATTTATACGCAAAAATGTAAAAGACAACTTTTGAGATCTAGAATTTTTCTCTCACCTTTGATGCGATATTAGCCTAGGAATGCGTGCAATGCATGCCCAACAAGCGGAATCCAAGTCGGCACGAAGTTCTATGGATAAAAACTAGGTTTTTCTTTGAATTTTTGCTTGGAAAACCTTGAAACTCTTTGGCTTTTTTTCTCCTATGGCTCTTGGCCCTTTGTGTGTGTGTGGAGTGTGTTTTGTGTTGTGTGAGTGTGTGTTGATGACTATATGCAATTAAAAGCTTGGTCAAATAAATAAAATGCAAAGTCAAAGTTGAAACTTAACATTTTTTTGTATTTTCTTGACTTTAAATGCATTTTCTTGATCACCAAAGTTCAAAACAATTATTCAACACCCAAGCTAGCTCAAGTAAATTATTTTTAGGTGACAAGAAGTTTTACAATCAAACAATTTCACCCGACTCGGCTTAAAACTCGATTTTCGCAAAAGGCGGTGAAAAAACCCCAATAAACTCTTAAGCCCATCTAAAAACCATCTACATCAAACACAGGTCTATTAAAGTCCGTGGACTAGGTCTAGAAGGGTTAAAAAGACCAGTTTCAAAATTTTAGAGGAATTGTTTCGAAAATACTATTCACTAAAAATTGTCGATAAAATTTCTGACTCCGTTTTTGATAAAAATTTCATGAATGCACATTTAGCACATATTAGGAGTATTGATATCAAAATTATAACATTCTAGGCCCTATAGCACATAAACAGGTAATATGCACGCAAAACGAGACAAAGCATGTAAATCAAGTTAAAGCAGATAAGTGGGGTTTCACATTCTCCCCCCCTTAAAGAAATTTCGCCCTCGAAATTCTTACTTGATGTACTGAACAGATCTGGGTACTGCTGCTGCATCTGATCCCGTCTCTCCCAAGTAGCTTCCTCGATACCGTGATGCTTCCACAACACCTTAACCATCGGAATCTTCTTCGACCTCAACTCTCGTTCCATCTGATCAAGAATACGAATCGGATGCTCGTCATAAGTCAGATTCTCACGAAGCTGTAACGGCTCTGGCTCAAGAATATGAGAAGGATCTGGATTATATTTCCGCAAATTAGACACGTGAAATACATCGTGGACATTAGAGAAGTTCTCCGGTAAAGCCAACCGATATGCCAACTTACCAACCCTGCCGGTAATCTCAAACGGCCCAACAAATCTCGGACTCAGCTTTTCCACCTTTACCATAACGAACAAACCCCTTACGAGGAGACAATCTCAAGAAAACCCGATCTCTGACTGCAAACTCCAAATCCCGACAACGCTTATCAGCATAACTCTTGAATCTACTCTGCGCCGTAAGCATTCTCTGCCTGATCAACTGAACATTCTCGATCTTTTCTAGAAGCTCTGGAATGATAGTCGGATCAATAGTCTTCATCTCTCCTACCTAGTCCCAATATAAAGGTGAACGGCAGTTACGACCGTAAAGAGCTACGAAAGGTGCCATCTTAATAGTAGCTTGATAACTATTGTTATAGGCAAACTCGGCAAGTAGTAGATGTTTCTCCCAGTTCTTTCCGAAGTCCAGAACACAAGCCCTAAGCATATCTTCCAGAATCTGAATAGTCTGCTCAGACTGACTGTCGGTCTGAGGATGATACGCAGTACTGAAGTTCAACTGAGTACCCAAGGTCTCCTGAAGTTTCTCCCACAAACGAGAAGTAAATCGAGGATCTCGATTTGAGACAATACTAGATGGAATACCGTGAAGTCTAACAATCTGATCCAAATAAAGACCCGTCAACTTTGTAACCTCATCTCCTATCCTCATCGCAATAAAATGAGTTGTCTTCGTCAAACGATCCACGACAACCCAAACTGCATCATTACCCCTCGGTGTTCTAGGCAAACCAGTGACGAAATCCATCGTAATATGCTCCCACTTCCACTCTGGTATTGCCAACGGCTGAAGTAACCCTGCAGGTCGTTGATGCTCGGCTTTCACCCTCTGACAAGTCAAACATATAGATACAAACTGAGTAACCTCCCTCTTCATGTTATTCCACTAGTAATGTTGCTTCAAATCCTGATACATCTTGGTTCCACCGGGATAAATAGTATACTTAGAATTATGAGCTTCCTCCAGAATACCTCGTCTCAAGCCCGGTTCATCGGGAATACATACCTTGTTCCGAAACTGAAGAATACCGTCCTCATGCAGTTTAAAGTCAGACTGATCATTCGTGATTTGATCCTTTATCTTCTGAAGTTTAACATCAAGTTGCTGAGCTTCTCTGATCTGAGACAACAATAAAGGCTGAATACGGAGATGTGAACACATCATCCCAACCTGAGTCAACTCCGGTCTCCAATAAGTGAATTCCTCAAGAATCTCCCACTTCTTGACAGCTAAACAAGAAATACTCGCCTTCCGACTAAGAGCATCTGCTACAACATTTGCCTTGCCAGGCAGATAATTGATAGAACAATTATAATCTCCAAGAAGCTCCATCCACCTCCGCTGGCGCATATTCAACTCCTTCTGTGAGAATAAATACTTCAGACTTTTATGATCAGTGAAAATCTCGAACTTACTGCCCACAGGTAATGACGCCACTTCTTCAGTGTGAAGACAACTGTTGCCAACTCAAGATCATGAGTTGGATAATTCACCTCATAAGGCTTCAACTTCCTGGAAGCATAGGCAATAACTCGGCCATCCTGCATAAGAACACATCCCAAGCCCTCATTGGATGCATCGCTGTAAATAACCATATTATCAGTCCCCTTTGGTAGAGCAAGTACTGGAGTAGTAGTCAACCTCTTTTTCAACTCCTGAAACCCACTCTCACACTTCTCATCCCAATTAAAGATAGTTCGTTTCTGAGTCAACTTAGAAAGTGGCCCAGTAATCTTCGAGAAGTCCTTAACAAACCTACGATAATAACCCGCCAAGCCAAGAAAGCTACGGACCTCAGAAACATTCTCTGGCCATTTCCAAGACATCACCGATTCAATCTTAGTGGGATCTACAGAAATACCGCTCTGTGTAATAACATGGCCAAGAAAAGATATGCGTTGCAGCCAAAATTCACATTTGCTGAACTTGGCAAACAATTGATTCTCCTGCAGCTTCTCTAATACAAGCTGTAGATGTTGCTCGTGCTCTGATTCAGTCTTAGAATAGACCAAGATATCATCAATAAAGATTACCACGAACTGGTCTAAATACGGCTGAAAAACCCGATGCATAAGATCCATGAATGCTGCTAGTGCATTAGTTAATCCAAAGGGCATAACAACAAACTCATAATGCCCGTACCGAGTCCTAAAGGCAGACTTCGAAACATCCTCTGTACGAATCCGAAGCTGATAATACCCCTGCCTCAGATCAAATTTAGAATAGACTTTGGCTCCCTGAAGTTGATCGAACAACTCGTCAATCAGTGGCAAAGGATACTTGTTCTTGATGGTCACCTGATTCAAACCACGGTAATCAATACAAAACCTCAAGGTACCATCCTTCTTCTTCACAAATAGGACTGGAGCTCCCCAAGGTGAAGAACTCTGCTGAATAAAACCCTTCTCCAATAACTCCTGCAACTGAGTCTTCAACTCCTTCAACTCAGCTGGTGCCATCCGGTATGCTGATTTAGAAATAGGTTGAGTACCGGGAACTAGATTGATCACAAACTCTACATCTCTCTCTGGCGGTAACCCTAGCAACTCCTTGGGAAATACATTGGGATATTCCCGAATAATAGGGACTTCCTCCAGCTGTAGCTTATCAGATGGCTTGTTGATCAAATAAGCTAGATAACCCGAACACCCCTTACTCACCAACTTAACGGCTTTAGTTGCTGAGATAACAAAACTCGGCTTTGCACCCCAGTTCCCTACTACCTCAACTACTGGCTGATCTGGCAAACAAAACTGTACTACCTTGGTTCTACAGTTCAACTGGGCATCATACTTAGAAAGCCAATCCATACCCAAGATAACATCATACCCCCGGATAGGAAATAAGATAAGGTCCGAAGGAAAATTATGCCCCTTAACATGTATTATACAATCCTTACATACTAAGCCAGTAACATACTTATCAGTCAAAGAGGTACTAATCTCAACCACATAAGGCAATCTTTCAGGTTGCAAATTAACACGTTGCACACAAGCAGGAGTAATGAAAGAATGTGTAGCACCAGAATCAATCAACACTTTAACAAGTTGATCAAGTATAAGGAAGTTACTTTCCACAACTGCAGTCTCCTCAGGCATCTCCTCTAAGTCAACTGCGTAGGCCCGAGCCTAAACTCGTTGCTGCTGCTAAGGTGCACTGGCCGCAGGTCGGCCTTGATAACCCTAAGTCGCTGTCCGACCCTCAGTCCTCGCATACCTAGGGCAATCCCTCGCCCTGTGCTGATTGCTGCCGCAACCCAAACACGTCCCTGCTTTCACCTTGCAATCGGCCTCCACATGCCCCGTGCGGTTGCAGTGTGTACACTGCGATGATGATGCACTAACACTGCCCCTAGAAGAACCAGGAGCTGAAGAACCAGCTGATCTAGCCTGCTGCTGCTGAGGCCTTACCAAACTTGGCCTGTACTGACCCTGAGACTGGGCTAGCCTAAACTAGGACTGAACATGATATGACCCCTGCTGAAATTGAGGCCGATAATAACTTTGCTGCCCTTGTGGCCTAAAAGAACCCTGCTGTGCTGGTGGCCTGAACCCAACCTGCTGTACGGGAAGCCTATAAATAACCTGTTGGCCCTACGGCTGATATGGCCTCTTACTAGGCGGACTAGACACAAGCTGATCCCCCTTCCTCTTCTCTAGTCTAGAAGCTGCTTCAAAAGCCTCAGTGAAAATATCATACCGATTCAGAGCCATCACATCCTGAATCTCGGGCCTCAACCCTAGCATGAATCTACGAGTCCTCCGCTCCTCGTCTGCCACATACTCCGGTGCATACCGGGACAATCGAGTAAATGTGGCCTCATATTGAGCCACTGTAGCATCTCCCTGTACCAAGGCTAGAAACTCTGCCTCTCTCCGTTCCCTCGCAATCCTCGGGACATACTTTGCCCGGAAAGCCATCAGAAAGGTACCCCAAACATAAGGAATACCCTGTGCCGCCCAGCTAGTCCTTACCGTGCGCCACCACTCCTCTGCCTCATCATCTAACAAGTACACGGCAAAAGAGACTTTCTGCTCATCAGTATAGCCAAGTGGATCATAAATCTTCTCCAACTTGCTAATCCATGCCTCCGCCTTCCTATCATCCGGCTCCCCCTGAAATCTAGGTGGATGATATCCTAAGAACTCCTTCAGGGTACCACGCCCGTGGTTACCACCCTGAATATTCAGTAGCTGAGCTTGCATAGCCTGATTCTGGGCAGCCTGCCCTGCTAATAACTGTGCCTGACTAGCCACTAACTCTGCAATCCTTTCCATAGCTGCCCCCAATCGGTCATCATCCCTAACACGGCCCGGTGCTGCGTTAACCGGAGTCTCATCAGTCATCTCAGGCCTACCTCTGGTTCTCGGTCGACCGACCATTCTACTAATCAAAGAGTTAGCACAGTTATAGCACGTAAACATATTATAAACAATTATTAACACCTAAACAACAAACTCATATAAAACGCATAAACAAATTGATCACATAAGCACTAAATCATTTAACTATTTAATACATAGTTCACTTTTCTTTCTTTTCATACATACTTTCATGCTAAGACCATTACCCATATTCCGAGAATACCCCGATTGACAACTAACATGTGCTCTGATACCACTTAAATGTCATGCCCCAACTCGACCCCTCCTATAATCAGTCAGGAGGCAACGGAATTTTGGCAGTATAACGACAGTAAATAGGATACCGAGGTCCTAAACCAACCTCAATAGAACAACATACATCAAATCCACAACCATACAACAAATAACTCCTCAATAAATACAACATATATCATAACTATATTATACAATAATCATTCCTCGTTATACGCCTCCATTCCAACATAATACATAAACCTTAATATACAATACAAAAACTTATTGAGCCAATCTAGCAACCTAATCATAAACAAAAGAAAGGCTACTAAGACAACATCAACTAATTCATTAACTTATCAACATTTTATACATTATAAACTACAAAGCAGATAAAAGTCTACTAAGTTAATTTACAAGATAATAAAACATGTACGACATCACGGATAAGACTCTGGAACATAGGACTCATCCACGTAAGGCATGTTTTCCACATTCTCCTCTTCAGGAGGCACGTACTCGTAATCCCGCGAAAGTACACCTGTATGCATACAATAATAGAGAGTGAGCTTATATAAAATAAGCCCATCGAGGATCCGATAGATCTCGAGCAAGGTCTACTAAACTCCTTGGAATAATCCTTTGTGTCAGTAAACACACAATAACAACAATAATAATATCATCACATAACTATATGACCATTCAATAAAGGATACTCTAGTTGGTGTAGCTCTAAACACCATCACGATCATAACAGCCTTCTTGTGACTCCCATAAACTCACGCACCCGAGGTACCCCCAATAACCTCGCCCTCCATGACACCTCCGTCATGTGAGTTGGAGGCAATCTCTAATAGTCATGCCGTTATCAACCCGATAGCCCAATGCTGCCCGCGAGGTGGCACACACATACCAAAGACCTAGCAATAATAATAAACATCAATCATTCACAAGAGGACAGTCTAGCAGAACTGTTTATCTCGCGGCATCAATCATCAATCAATAATCATCAATAATCATCAATAATCATATTATCATCATAATAACATCAATAACTAATTTAACAACATATAACTAAGTTAGATGACAAAGTAGGCAATCTAACCGAAAATGCATTAAACACACAATCAAACCCTAATTTACCCGTCAACAACTCACAATTCAATCACTCAACACACACCCAATCAATTAAGGCTCAATCTAACATTTTAAAGAAAGACAACCTAACTTCAAATAATCATATCTTACATTCTACTAATCCAAACAACTCCAAATCAGTTTCTATCACTCACCCATTCAACCAACTACATTAACCCCCTCGGAAACCAACCAAAACACATCCAAATCATGCTCAACAACCCTAAAACTCTAGTGTGTCATGGCTGAAATTTTTGGATTTTCACCCAAACATCATAATTGAAAATTCGACATTACAAGGGCACTACCACATAATTATCAAACATTTATAAATCGACGGCAATCGATTCCGATCAATACAACTCAATTTAATCAACATTGAACAAATTAATCAAATTTAAATACCCGAAAAATAAAAATTATGCTGCAACCGATAAAAACTCGTAGTATTACAGCTAAGTGATCCCTATCATGCAAGGAACAATAATCTAACATCATATTAGAATTCTAACGGTTCGATTTTCTTTTGTACGCAAAAATGTAAAAGACAACTTTTGAGATCTAGAATTTTTCTCTCACCTTTGATGCGATATAAGCCTAGGAATGCGTGCAATGCATGCCCAACAAGCGGAATCCAAGTCAGCACGAAGTTCTACTGACAAAAACTAGGTTTTTCTTTGAATTTTTGCTTGGAAAACCTTGAAACTCTTTGGCTTTTTTTCTCCTATGGCTCTCGGCCCTTTGTGTGTGTGTGGAGTGTGTTTTGTGTTGTGTGAGTGTGTGTTGATGACTATATGCAATTAAAAGCTTGGTCAAATAAATAAAATGCAAAGTCAAAGTTGAAACTTAGCATTTTTTTGTATTTTCTTGACTTTAAATGCATTTTCTTGATCACCAAAGTTCAAAACAATTATTCAACACCCAAGCTAGCTCAAGTAAATTATTTTTAGGTGACAAGAAGTTTTACAATCAAACAATTTCACCTGAGTCGGTTTAAAACTCGATTTTCGCAAAAGTCGGTGTAAAAACCCTAATAAATTCTTAAGCCAATTTTAAAATCATTTTCATCAAACACAGGTCTATTAAAGTCCGTGGACTAGGTCTAGAAGGGTTAAAAAGACCAATTTCAAAATTTTAGCGACGTGTTTCGAAAATACTATTCACTAAAAATGGACGATAAAATTTCTGACTCCGTTTTTGATGAAAATTGCATGAATGCACATTTAGCACGTATTAGGAGTATTGATATCAAAATTATAACATTCTAGGCCCTATAGCATATAAACAGGTCATACGCACGCAAAACGAGACAAAGCACGTAAATCAAGTTAAAGCAGATAAGTGGGGTTTCACAAAAAGGGGTGGTGTAACACGAAGACTTCTAAGGGGGTCACCCATACTAGTACTACTCTCGCCCAAGCACGCTTAACTTCGGAGTTCGGATGGGATCAGGTGTATTATTGCTGGTACGATCACACCCGTCATGTTGAGGGCATAAATCCTTTATGTGTTGATGGTTCAGAGTCCCAGCCTAGAGAGATGGCCCATTGAAAAGGCCCAATGGGCTTAATGACAACCCATCTGCTTCAACAACACAACATCCTCTCAATACGTGATATCGACGCATTGTAGGGCCCTCTAATGTACCGCGAGTTAGGTTGTCGTCCTTTTAACAGCTCATGACGTACGATCCATGACTGAAAAACAGAGCAAAAGAAGAAAAGTGGCCCCGAAACTGATGAAAATGTTGGATTTTGGGCTTTAAAAAGGGCACAACCGAGTAGGCTTGCTGCCCCCGTCGTAGAGATCTCGGAGAGCTTTCCAACGATATGTTGTACGCCGTGTAACTCCTTACGGATCAAAAGTTGTGGGCATCGTAGCGACGGAGACCTGATCACAAGCCCTACGCCCACGGTTTAAGGGCCCAGCCTCTACGTGAAGCAAAGTTGTCTTGCCCAAGGTGCCGTGGGATTCGGTAATAGAAATGCAGTAAGTAAAGTATCTTGGCAACCCTAACTGGGGCAAAAAAAATTGAAAATAGGGGTGCAACACGAGGACTTCCTAGGGGGTCACCCATCCTAGTACTACTCTCGCCCAAGCACGCTTAACTTCGGAGTTTTGATGGGATCCGGTGCATTAGTGCTAGTATGATCGCACCCGTCATGTTGTGGGCACAAATCCTTTATGTGTTGACAGTTCACAATCCTAGCCCAGATAGATGGCCCATTCAAAAGGCCTAATGGGCTTAACGAAAGCCCATCCGCTTCAACAACGCAGCATCCTCGCAAGACATGATATCGACACGTTGTAGGTCCCTCTAAGGTCCAGCGAGTTAGGTTGCCATCCTTTTAACTGCTCACGATGTACGATCCGGGACGGAAAAATTGAGCAAAAGAAGGAAAGTAGCCTGAAACTGATGAAAACGTTTGATTTTGGGCTCCAAAAAGGGGCACAGCCGAGCAGGCTTGCTGCCCTCGTCGTAGAGTTCTTGGAGACCTTTCCAACGGTATGATGTGCACCGCGTAACGCCTTACGGATCAAAAGTTATGGGCACCAGAGCGACGGAAACCTGGTCATAAGCCCTACGCCCTCGGTTTGCGAGCCCAGCCTCTACGTAAAGCGAAGTTCTCTTGCCCAAGGTGTCGTGGGATTCGGTAAAAGAAATGTGGGGGATAAAGTATCTTGGTAACCCAAACCGGGGAAAAAAAATTGAAGATGGGGGTGCAACACGAGGACTTCCCAGGGGGTCACCTATCCTAGTACTACTCTCGCCCAAGCACGCTTAACTTCGGAGTTCTGATTGGATCAGGTGCATTAATGCTGGTACGATCACACCTGTCATGGTGTGGGCACAAATCCTTTATGTGTTTACGGTTCACAGTCCCAGCCCAGAGAAATGGCCCATTTAAAAGGCCCAATGGGCTTAACGACAACCCATCCGCTTCAACAACGTAGAATCCTCACAAGACTTGACATCGACGCATTGTAGGGCCCTCTAATGTCCTGCGAGTTAGGTTGTCGTCCTTTTAACAGCTCACGATGTACGATCCAGGACGAAAAAATAGAGCAAAAGAAGAAAAGTGGGCTGAAACTAATGAAAATATTCGATTTTGGGCTCCAAAAAGGTGCACAACCGAGAAGGCTTGATGCGCTCGTCGTAGAGCTCTCGGAGAGCTTTCCAACGATATGCTGTGCGCCGCGTAACTCCTTACGGATCAAAAGTTATGAGCACTGGAGCGACGGAGACCTGATCACAAGCCCTACGCCCTCGGTTTGCCGGCCCAGCCTCTACGTGAAGCAAAGTTGTCTTGCCCAAGGTGCCGTGGGATTCAATAAAAGAAATGTGGTGGATAAAGTATCTTGGTAACCCTAACCATGGCAAAAAAAATTGAAAAGGGGGGTGCAACACGAGGACTTCCCAGGCAATCTCCCATCCTAGTACTACTCTCGCCCAAGCATGCTTAACTTCGGAGTTCTGATGGGATCCGCTGCATTAGTACTGGTATGATCACACCCGCCATGTTGTGGGCACAAATCCTTTATGTGTTGATGGTTCACAGTCCCAGCCCAGAGAGATGGCCCATTCAAATGGCCCAATGGGCTTAACGACAACCTATCCGCTTTAACAACGCTGCATCCTCGCAAGATGTGATATCGATGCGTTGTAAGGCCCTCTAATGTCCCGTGAGTTAGGTTGTCGTCCTTTTAATAGCTCACGACGTACGTTCCGGGACAAAATAACAAAGCAAAAGAAGTAAAGTGGCCAAAAATTGATGAGAACGTTCGATTTTCGGATTTGAAAATTGGTGCTGTAGAGCACACTTGTTGCCCACGTTGTAGAGCTCTCGAAGAGCTTTCCAAAGGTATGTTGTGCGTCGCGTAACACCTTACGGATTAAAAGTTATTGGCATCGGAGGGACGGAGACCTAGTCACAAGCCCTACGCCCTCGGTTTGCGGTCCCAACCTCTACATGAAGCGACGTTGTCTTGCCCAAGGTGC
This sequence comes from Ehretia macrophylla, assembly GCA_037974665.1. Taxonomy (NCBI): domain Eukaryota; kingdom Viridiplantae; phylum Streptophyta; class Magnoliopsida; order Boraginales; family Ehretiaceae; genus Ehretia; species Ehretia macrophylla. The sequence continues at coordinate 14,393,820 of CM075764.1, read as the reverse complement.
CGTGGGATTTGGTAATATAAATATGGTGTATAAAGTATCTTGGCAACCCTAAGCTGGGCAAAAAAAAAAGAAAATAGGGGGTGCAACACGAGGACTTCCCAGGGGGTCACCCATCCTATTACTACTCTCGCCCAAGCACGCTTAACTTTAGAGTTTTGATGGGATCAGGTGCATTAGTGCGGGTATGATCGCACCCGTTATTTTGTGGGCACAAATCCTTTATGTGTTGACGGTTCACAGTTCCAGGCCAGAGAGATGGCCCATTCAAAAGGCCTGATGGGCTTAACGATAACCCATCCGCTTCAACAATGAAGCATTGTCGCAAGACGTGATATCGACGTGTCGTAGGGCCCTCTAATGTCCTGCGAGTTAGGTTGTCGTCCTTTTAACATTTCACGATTTACGATCCGGGACGTAAGAACAGAGCAAAATAAGAAAAGTTGCCCAAAACTGATGAAAACGTTCGATTTTGGGGTCCAAAAAGTGGCACAGCCAAGCGGGCTTGCTGCCCTCGTCGTAGAGCTTTCGGAGAGCTTTCCAACGGTATGATGTGCACCGCGTAACTCCTTACGAATCCAAAGCTATGGGCATTGGAGCGACGGAGACATGGTCACATGCCCTACGCCCTCGGTTTACGAGCCTAGCCTCTACGTAAAGCGAAGTTGTCTTGCCTAAGGTGCCGTGGGATTCGGTAAAAGAAATGTGGTGGATAAAGTATCTTGGCAACCCTAACCAGGGTAAAAAAAATTGAAAAAGTGGTGCAACACGAGGACATCCAAGGGGGCCACCCATCCTAGTACTACTCTCACCCAAGCATGCTTAACTTCGGAGTTTTGATGGGATCCGGTGCATTAGTGCCAGTATGATCACACCCATCATGTTGAGGGCACAATTCCTTTATATGTTAACAGTTCACAGTCCCAGCCTAGAGAGATGGCCCATTCTAAAGGCCCAATGGGCTTAACGACAACCCATCTGCTTCGACAACGCAGTATCCTCGCAAGACGTGATATCGACTCGTTGTAGGGCCCTCTAATTTCCCGCAAGTAAGGTTGTCGTACTTTTAACAGCTCACGACGTATGATTCGGGACGGAAAAATAGGGCAAAAGAAGAAAAGTGGCCTGAAACTGATGAATACGTTCGATTTATGGCTCAAAAAATAGGCGCAACCGAGCAGGCTTGGTGCCCTTGTCGTAGAGCTCTTGGAGAGCTTTCCAACGGTAAGCTGTGCGTCACGTAACTCCTTACGGATTAAAAGTTATGGGCACCGGAAGAATGTAGACCTGGTCACAAGCCCCACGCCCTCAATTTGCGGGCCCAGCCTCTACATGAAGTGAAGTTGTCTTGCACAAGGTGCCGTGGGATTCGGTAATAGAAATATGGTAGATAAAGTATCTTGGCAACCCTAACCTGGGCAAAAAAAATTGAAAAGAGGGGGTGCAACACGAGGACTTCCTAAGGGGTCATCCATCCTAGTACTACTCTCGCCCAAGCAGGCTTAACTTCGGAGTTCTGATAGGATCAGGTGCATTAGTGCGGGTATGATCGCACCCATCAAGTTGTGGGCACAAATCCTTTATGTGTTGACGGTTCACAGTCCTAGCCCAGAGAGATGGCCTACTCCAAAGGCCCAATGGGATAAACGACAACCCATCCGCTTCAACAACGCAGCATCGTCGCAAGACGAGATATCGTCGGGTCGTAGGGCCCCCTAATGTCCCGCGAGTTAGGTTGTCGTCCTTTTAACATCTAATGATGTACGATCCGTGATGCAAAAATAGAGCAAAAGAAGAAAAGTGGCCCGAAACTGATGAAAACGTTTGATTTTAGGCTAAAACAATAGGTGCAGCCAAGCAAGCTTGTTGCCCTCGTCGTAGAGCTCTCGAAGAGCTCTCCAACTGTATGTTGTGCGCCACGTAACTCCTTACAGATCAAAAGTTATGGGCACCGGAGCGACGAAGACCTGGTCACATGCCCTACGCCCTCAGTTTACAAGCCTAGCCTCTACGTGAAGCGAAGTTGTCTTGCCCAAGGTGCCGTGGGATTCGGTAAAAGAAATGTGGTGGATAAACTATCTTGGCACCCCTAACCGATGCAAAAAAAATTGAAAATGGGGGGTGCAACACGAGGATTTCCCTGGGGGTCACCCATCCTAGTACTACTCTCGCCCAAGCATGCTGAACTTCGAAGTTCTAATGGGATCCGGAGCATTAGTGCTGGTATGATCGCACCCGTCATGTTGTGGTCATAAATCCTTTATGTGTTGACGGTTCACAGTCCCAGCCCAGAGACATGGCCCATTCAAAAGGCCTAATGGGCTTAAGGACAACCCATCCACTTCAACAACGTAGCATCATCGTAAGACCTGATATCAACGCATTGTAGGGCCCTCTAATGTGCCGCGTGTTAGGTTTTCGTCCTTTTAATAGGTCACGGCGTACGATCCGGGACTGAAAAATAGCGCAAAAGAAGAAAAGTATCCTTAAACTTTTGAAAATGTTTGATTTTGGGATCCAAAAATAGGCACAGCCGAGCAAGCTTGCTGCCCCCGTCGTAGAGCTCTCAAAGTGTTTTCCAACGGTATGCTGTGTGCCACGTAACTCCTTACGGATCAAAAGTTATTGGCACCGGAGCGACGGAGACCTGTTCCCAAGCCCCACGCCCTAAGTTTGCGGGCCCAGCCTCTACGTGAAGTGAAGTTGTTTTGCCCATGGTGCCGTGGGGTTCGGTAATAGAAATGTGGTGGATAAAGTATCTTGGCAACCCTAACCGGGACAAAAAAAATTGAAAATGGGGGGTACAACACGAGGACTTCCCAAGGGGTCGCCCATCCTAGTACTACTCTCGTCCAAGCACGCTTAACTTCAGAGTTCTGATAGGATCCGGTGCTTTAGTGCTGGTATGATCGCACCCGTCATGTTGAGGGCACAAATCCTTTATATGTCGACGGTTCACATTCCCAACCTAGAGAGATAGCCTATTCAAAAGGTCCAATGGGCTTAACGACAACCCATGCTCTTCAACAACGCAGCATCCTTGCAAGACGTTATATCGACGCGTTATAGGGCCCTCTAATGCCTCGCGAGTTAGGTCGTCGTCCTTTTAACATCTCACGACGTACGATTCGGGACAGAAAAATAGAGCAAAAGAATAAAAGTGTCCAGAAACTGATAAAAACGTTCCATTTTGGGCTCCAAAAATAGGCGCAGCCGAGCAGGCTTGCTGCCCCTGTCGTAGAGCTCTCGGAGTGCTTTCCAACGGTATGTTGTTCACCACGTAACTCCTTACAGATCAAAAGTTATGTGCACTGAAGCGACGGATACCTAGTCACATGCCCCACGCCCTCGGTTTGTGGGCCTAGCCTCTACGTGAAGCCAAGTTGTCTTGCCCAAGGTGCCGTGGGATTCGATAATAGAAAAGTGGTGGATAAAGTATCTTGACAACACTAACCGGGGCAAAAAACATTGAAAAGTGGGGGTGCAACACGAGGACTTCCCAATGGGTCACCCATCCTAGTACTACTCTCGCCTAAGCGCGCTTAACTTCGGAGTTCTAATGGGATCTGGTGTATTAGTGCTGGTATGATCGCACTCGTCATGTTGAAGGAACAAATCCTTTATGTGTTGACGGTTCACAGTCCCAGCCCAGAGATATGGCCCATTCAAAAGGCCCAATGGGCTTAACAACAACCCATTCACTTTAACAACGCAGCATCCTCGCAAGACGTGATATCGACGCGTTGTAGGGCCCTCTAATGTCCTGCTTGTTAGGTTGTCGTCCTTTTAACAGCTCACGACGTACGATCCAGGACTGAAAAACATAGCAAAAGAAGAAAAGTGACCCGAAACTGATGAAAACGTTCGATTTTGGGCTCCAAAAATAGGTGCGCCTGAGTAGGCTTGTTGCCTCAGTCGTAGAGCTCTCGGAGAGCTTTCCAACAGTATTAAGGATTAAAATTTTTAGGCACCGGAGTGATGGAGACCTGGTCAAAAGCCCCAAACCCTCAGTTTGTGGGCCCAGCCTCTACGGGAAGCGAAGTTGTCTTGCCCAAGGTGCCATGGGATTCGGTAATAAAAATGTTGTGGATAAAGTATCTTGGCAACCCTAACTAGGGCAAAAAAAAATTGAAAAGTCGGGGTACAACACGAGCACTTCCCAGGGGGTCACCCATCTTAGTACTACTCTCGCCCAAGCACATTAACTTTAGAGTTCTGATGGGATCTGGTGCATTAGTGCTGGTATGATCGCAACCGTCATGTTGTGGGCACAAATCCTTTATGTGTTGACGGTTCACAGTCCCAGCCTAGAGAGATGACCCATTCAAAAGGCCCATTGGGCTTTACGACAACCCATTCACTTCAACAACGCAGCATCCTCGCAAGACGTGATATCGACGCGTTGTAGGGCCCTCCAATGTCACGCGTTTTAGGTTGTCATCCTTTTAACAACACACGACAGACGATCCGGGACTGAAAAATAGAGCAAAAGAAGATAAGTGGGCCGAAATTGATGAAAACGTTCTATCTTGGGCTCCAAAAATAAGCGCAGCCGAGCATGCTTGCTGCCCCCGGCGTAGAGCTCTCGGAGAGCTTTCGAACGGTATGCTGTGCGTCGCGTCACTCCTTACGGATTAAAAGTTATGGGCCCCGGAGCAACGGAGACCTGGTCACAAGCCCTACACCCTTGGTTTGCGGGCCCAGCCTCTACGTGAAGCGAAGTTGTCTTGCCCAAGGTGCCGTGGGATTCGGTAATAGAAATGTGGTGGATAAAGTATCTTGGCAACCCAAACCAGGGGCAAAAAAAATTAAAAAGTGGGGATGTAACACGAGGACTTCCCTGGGGGTCACCTATCCTTGTACTACACTCGCCCAAGCACGCTTAATTTCGGAGTTCTGATGGGATCCGGTGCATTATTGCTGGTATGATCGTAGCCGTAATGTTGTGGGCACAAATCTTTTATGTGTTGACGGTTCACAGTCCCAGCCAAGAGAGGTGGCCCATTCAATAGGCCCAATGGGCTTAACGACAACCCATCCGCCTCAACAACGCAGCATCCTCGTAAGACGTGATTTTGATGCATTGTAAGGCCCTCTAATGTCTAGTGAGTTAGGTTGTCGTCCTTTTAACAACTCACGACGTACGATTTGGGATGGAAAAACTGAGCAAAAGAAGAAAATATGGACTGAAACTGATGAAAATGTTCGACTTTCGGCACCAAAAATAGGCACAGTAGAGCAGGCTTGCTGCCCTCGTCATAGAGCACTCGGAGAGCTTTCTAACGGTATGCTGTGCGTAGCGTAACTCCTTACGGATTAAAAGTTATGGGCACCGGAGCGACGGAGACCTGGTCACAGGCCCTACACCCTCGGTTTGCAGACCCAACCTCAACGTGAAGCGAAGATGTCTTGCCCAAGGTGCCGTGGGATTCAGTAATAGAAATGTGGTGGATAAAGTATCTTGGCAACCCGAACCGGGGCAAAAAAAATTGAAAAGTGGGGGTGCAACACGAGGACTTCCTAGGGGGTCACCCATCCTAGTACTACTCTCGCCCAAGCACGCTTAACTTCGGAGTTCTGATGGGATCCGGTGCATTAGTGCTGGTATGATCGCACCCGTCATGTTGTGGGCACAAATCGTTTATGTGTTGACGGTTCACAGCCGCAGCCTAGAGAGATGGCCTATTCAAAAGGCCCAATGGGCTTAACGACAAAGATGGCCTATCCGGGATGAAAAAACATAGCAAAGGAAGAAAACGTTCGATTTTGGTCTCCAAAAATAGGCAAAGACGAGCAGGCTTGCTGCCCTCGTTGTAGAGCTCTCGGAGAGCTTTCCAACGGTATGCTTTGCGCCGCGTAACTCCTTACGGACCAAAAGTTATGGGCACTGGAGCGACGGAGACCTACTCACAAGCCCCATGCCATCGGTTTGCGGGCACATTCTCTACATTAAGTGAAGTTGTCTTGCCCAAGGTGCCGTGGGGTTCGGTAATAGAAATGTGGTGGGTAAAGTATCTTGGTAACCCTAACCGGGGCAAAAAAAATTGAAAAGGGGGGGGGGGAGGTACAACCTGAGGATTTCCCAGGGGGTCACCCATCTTAGTACTACCCTCGCCCAAGCACACTTAACTTCAGAGTTCTAATGGGATCTGGTGCATTAGTGCTGGTATGATCGCACCCGTCATGTTGTGAGCACAAATCCTTTATATGTTGACGGTTCACATTCCCAGCCCAAAGAGATAGCCCATTCAAAAGGTCCAATGGGCTTAACGACAACCCATCCTCTTCAACAACGTAGAATCCTAGCATGACGTGATATCGACGTGTTATAGGGCCCTCTAATGTCCCGCGAGTGAGGTTGTCGTCCTCTTAACATCTCATGACGTATGATTCGGGACGGAAAAATAGAGCAAAAATAGAAAAGTGGCCCGAAACTGATGAATACGTTCGATTTTGGGCTCTGAAAACATGCACAGTCGAGCAGGCTTGCTGCCCCTATCGTAGAGCACTCGGAGTGCATTTCAACGGTATGTTGTGCGTCGCGTAACTCCTTACGGATTAAAAGTTATGGGCACCGGAGCGACGGAGACTTGGTCACATGCCCCATGCCCTCGGTTTGCGGGCCCAGCCTCTACGTGAAGCCAAGTTGTCTTGCCCAAGGTGCCATGGGATTCGGTAATAGGAATGTGGTGGATAAAGTATCTTGACAACCCTAACCGGGGCAAAAAAAATTGAAAAGTGGAGGTGCAACACGAGGACTTCCCAGGGGGTCAGCCATCCTAATACTATTCTCGCCCAATCACACTTAACTTCAGAGTTTTGACAGGATCTAGTACATTAGTGCTGGTATGATCGCACCCGTCATGTTGTAGGAACAAATCCTTTATGTGTTGACGGTTCATAGTCCCAGCCCAAAGATATGGCCCATTCAAAAGGCCCAATGGGCTTAACGACAACCCATTCGCTTTAACAACGCAGCATCCTTGCAATACGTGATATCGTCGCGTTGTAGGGCTCTCTAATGTCCCGCGTGTTAGGTTGTTGTCCTTTTAACAGCTCACGACGTACGATCTGCGACTGAAAAACAGAGCAAAAGAAGAAAAGTGGACCAAAACAGATGAAAACGTTCAGTTGTGGGCTCCAAAAATAGGCGCACCTGAGCAGGCTTGTTGCCCCCGTCGTAGAGCTCTCGGAGAGCTTTCCAACAGTATGCTGTGCATCACGTAACTCCTTAAGGATTAAAAGTTATGGGAACTGAAGCGACGAAGACCTGGTCACAAGTGGCAAACCCTCGGTTTCGGGCCCAGCCTCTACGTGAAGCGAAGTTGTCTTCCCCAAGGTGCCGTGAGATTCGGTAATAGAAATGTTGTGGATAAAGTATCTTGGCAACCTTAACCGGGGCAAAAATAATTGAAAAGTCGGGGTACAACACGAGGATTTCCCGGGGGGTCATCCATCCTAGTACTACTCTCGCCCAAGCATGCTTAACTTCGAAGTTCTTATGGGATCTAGGAGTGCTTTCCAATGGTATGTTGTGCGCCGCGTAACTCCTTACGGATCAAAAGTTATGGGCACTAGAACGACGAAGACCTGGTCACAAGCCCTAAGCCTTCGGTTTGCGGGCCCAGCCTCTACGTGAAGCGAAGTTGTCATGCCCAAGGTGCCGTGGGATTCGGTAATAGAAATGTGGTGGATAAAGAAACGTGGCAACCCTAACCGGGGCAAAAAAAATTGAAAAGGGGGGTGCAACATGAGGACTTCCCAAGGGGTCACCCATCCTCGTACTACTCTCGCCCAAGCACGCATAACTTTGGAGTTCTGATGGGATCCAGAGCATTAGTGTTGGTATGGTTGCACCCGTCATGTTAAGGGCACAAATCCTTTTTGTGTTGACGGTTCACAGTACCAGCCCAGAGAGATGGCCCATTCAAAATGCCCAATGGGCTTAACGACAACCCATCCACTTTAACAACGCAGCATCCTCGGAAGACGTGATATCGACATGTTGTACGGCCCTATAATATCCCGCGAGTTAGGTTGTCGTACTTTTAACAGCTCACGACGTACTATCCGGGACGGAAAAAAAGAGCAAAAGAAGAAAAGTGGCCCGAAACTGATGAAAACGTACAATTTTGAGCTCCAAAAATAGGTGCAAGCGAGCAGGCTTGCTGCCTCCCTTGTAGAGCTCTTGGAAAGCTTTCCAACGGTATGCTGTACACCACGTAACTCCTTTAAGATTAAAAGTTATGGGCATCGGAATGACGGAGACCTGGCACAAGCCCCACGCCCTCGGTTTGCTGGCACAGGCTCTACCTGAAGCGAAGTTGTCTTGCCCAAGGTGACATGGGATTCGGAAATAGAAATGTGGTGGATAAAGTATCCTGGCAACCCTAACTGGGGCAAAAAAAATTGAAAAGAAGGGGTGCAACACGAGGACTTCCCGAGGATGGGTGTACTACTCCCACCCAAGCACGCTTAACTTTGGAGTTCTAATAGAATCCGGTGCATTAGTGCTGGTATGATCGTACCCGTCAGGTTGTGGGCACAAATCCTTTATGTGTTGACGGTTAATAGTCCCAACCCAGAGAGATGGCCCATTCAAAAGGCCCAATGGGCTTAACGACAACCCATCAGCTTCAACGACATAGCATCCTCGCAAGACGTGATATCGACGCGTTGTAGGGCTCTCTAATGTCCCGCGAGTTAGGTTGTCGTCCTTTTAACAGCTCATGACGTACGATCCGGGAAGGAAAAACAGAGCTAAAGGAGAAAAGTGGCCCGAAACTGATGAAAACATCTGATTTTGGGCTCTGAAAACAGGCGCAAGTGAGCAGGCTTGTTGCCTCCGTCGTAGGGCTCTCGGAAAGCTTTCCAACGGTATGCTATGCACCGCGTAAGTCTTTACGAATTAAAAGATATGGGCATCGGAGTGACGGAGACCTGGTCACAAGCCCCACACCCTCGGTTTGCGGACCCAGCCTCTACATGAAGTGAAGTTGTCTCGTCCAAGGTGCCGTGGGATTCGGTAATAGAAATGTGGTGGATAAAGTATCTTGGCAACCCTAACCGGGGCAAAAAAAATTGAAAAGCGGGGGTGCAACACGAGGACTTCCCAGGGGGTCACCCATCCTAGTACTACACGAGGACTTCTCAGGGGGTCACCCATCCTAGTACTACTCTCGCCCAAGAACGCTTAACTTCGGAGTTCTGATGGGATCTGGTGCATTAGTGTTGGCATGATTGCACCCGTCAAGTTGTGGGCTCAAATCCTTTATGTGTTGATGGTTCATAGTAACAGCCCAGAGAGATGGCCCATTCAAAGGGCCCAATGAGCTTAACGACAACCCATCTGCTTCAACAATGCAGCATCCTCGCAAAACGTGATATCGACGCATTATAAGGGCCTCTAATTTCCTGTTAGTTAGGTTGTCGTCCTTTTAACAGCTCACGACGTACGATCTGAGACGAAAAAACAGAGCAAAAGAAGAAAAGTGGCCCAAAACTGATGAAAACGTTCGATTTTGTGCTCTGAAAATAGACGCAGTAGAACAGGCTTACTGCTCGCGTCGTAGAGCTCTCGAAGAGCTTTCCAACGGTATGCTGTGTGCCGCGTAACTCCTTACAGATTAAAAGTTATGGGCATCAAAGCGAGGGAGACTTGGTCACAAGCCCCACGCCCTCGATTTGCGGGCCCAGCCTCTACGTGAACCGAAGTTGTCTTGCCCAAGGTACCGTGGGATTCGAAAATAGAAATGTGGTGGATAAAGTATCTTGGCAACCCTAACCTGGGCAAAAAAAAGTGAAAAGGGTGGGTGCTACACGAGGACTTCCCAGGGGGTCACCCATCATTGCACTACTCTCACCCAAGCACACGCTTAACTTCAGAGTTCTAATGGGATCCGGTGCATTAGTGCTGGTATGATCGCACCCGTTATGTTGAGGGCACAAATCCTTTAGGTGTTGACGGTTCACAGTCCCAGCCTAGAGAGATGGCCCATTCAAAAGGCCCAATGGGCTTGACGACAACCCATCCACTTCAACAAAGTAGCATCCTCGTAAGACGTGATATCGACGCGTTGTATGGCTGTGTAATATCCAGCAAGTTAGGTTGTCGTCCTTTTAACAGCTCACAACGTACGATCCGGGACCGATAAACAGAGCAAAAGAAGAAAGGCGGCCCGAAACTGATGAAAACGTTCGATTTTGGGGTCCAAAAACGGGCGCAGCCGAGCCCTTCCAACGGTATGCTGTGCGCCACGTAACTCCTTACGTATCAAAAGTTATGGGCACCGGAGGGATGGAGACTTGGTCATAAGCCCTACGCCCTCGGTTTGCGGGCCCAGCCTCTACGTGAAGTGAAGTTGTCTTGCCCAAGGTGCCGTTGGATTTGGTAATAGAAATGTGGTGGATAAAGTATCTTGGCAACCCTAACCAGGGCAAAAAAAATTGAAAATGGGGGGTGCAACACGAGGACTTCCCAGGGGGTTACCCATCCTAGTACTACACTCCCCTAAGCACACGCTTAACTTCGGAGTTCTGATGGGATCTGATGCATTAGTGCTGGTATGATCGCACCCGTCATGTTGATGGCACAAATCCTTTATGTGTTAACGGTTCATAATCCCAGCCCAAAGAGATGGCCCATTCAAAAGGCCCAATGGGCTTAACGACAACCTATTCGCTTCAATAACGCTACATCTTCGTAAGACGTGATATCGACGGGTTGTACGGCCCTGTAATATCCCTCGAGTTAGGTTGTCGTCCTTTTAACAGCTCACAACGTACGATCCAGGACGGAAAGACATAGCAAAAGAAGAAAATTGGCCCGAAACTGATGAAAATGTTCGATTTTGGGCTCCAAAAATAGGCGCAGTAGGGCAGGCTTGTTGCCCCCATCGTAGAGCTCTCGGAGAGCTTTCCAACAGTACGATGTGCGCCGCATAACTCCTTACGGATTAAAAGTTATAGGCACCGGAGCGACTGACACCTGGTCACAAGCCCCACGCCTTCGGTTTGCGGGCCCTGCCTCTACGTGATGCGAATTTGTCTTACCCAAGGTGCCGTGAGATTCGGTAATAGAAATGTGGTGGATAAAGTATCTTGGCAACCCTAACCGGGGCAAAAAAAATTGAAAAGTGGGGGTGCAACACGAGGACTTCCCAGGGAAGGGTGTACTACCCTCGCCCAAGCACGCTTAACTTTGGAGTTCTGATGGGATCCGGTGCATTAGTGCTGGTATGATTGTACCCGTCAGGTTGTGGGCACAAATCCTTTATGTGTTGACGGTTCACAGTCCCAACCCACAGAGATGGCTCATTCAAAAGGCCCAATGGGCTTAACAACAACCTATCCGCTTCAACAACGCAGCATCCTCGCAAGACGTGATATTGACGCATTGTAGGGCCCTCTAATGTCCCGCGAGTTATGTTGTCGTCCTTTTAACAGCTCACGGTGTACAATCCGGGATAGAAAAATAGAGCAAAAGATGAAAAGTGGCCCGAAACTGAAGAAAACTTTCGATTTTGGGCTCCAAAAACGGGAGCAGCTGAGCAGGCTTGTTGCCCCAATCGTAAACCTCTCGGAGAGATTTCCAAATGTATGCTGTGCGCCGCGTAACTTCTTATGGATTAAAATTTATAGGCAACGGAGCGACGGAGACCTGGTCACAAGCCCCACGCCCTAACTACTCTCGCCCAAACACGAGGACTTGCCCAAGGTTCAGTGGGATTTGGTAATAGAAATGTGGTGGTTAAAGAATCTTGGCAACCCTAACCGGGGCAAAAAAAATTGAAAAAGGGGGTGCAACACGAGGACTTCCAAGAGGGTTACCCGTCCTAACTACTCTCGCCCAAACACGCTTAGCTTTGGAATTCTGATGGGATCCGGTGCATTAGTGTTGGTATGATCGCACCCGTCATGTTGAGGGCACAAATCCTTTATGTGGTGACGGTTCACAGTCACGGCCCAAAGAGATGGCGCATTCAGAAGGCCCAATGGGCTTAACGACAACCCATCCGCTTCAACAACGCAGCATCCTCGTAAGACGTGATATCGACGCGTTGTAGCGTACTGTAATATCCCGCGAGTTTGTTTGTCGTCCTTTTCGCGGCTCACGACGTACGATTCGGGATGGAAAAACTACGCAAAATAATAAAAGTGTCCCTAAACTGATGAAAACATTTGATTTTGGGCTCCAAAAACGGGCGCTGCCAAGCAGGATTGGTGCCCCCGTCGTAGAGCTCTTGGAGAGCTGTCAAACGGTATGTTGTGCGCCATGTAACTCCTAACGGATCAAAAGTTATGGGCACCGGAGTGACATAGACCTGGTCACATGCCCCACGCCCTCAGTTTGCGGGCCCAGCCTCTACGTGAAGCGAAGTTGTCTTTGCCAAGGTGCCTTGGGATTCGATAATTGAAATGTGGTGGATAAAGTATCTTGGCAACCCTAACCGGGGCAAAAAAAATTGAAAAGGGGGGGGAGGGGTGCAACACGAGGACTTCCCAGGGGGTCACAAATCCTAGTGCTACTCTCGCCCAAGCACACTTAACTTCGGAGTTCTGATGGGATCCGGTATATTAGTGCTGGTATGATCGCACCCATCATGTTGTGGGCACAAATCTTTTATGTGTTGACGGTTCACAGTTCCAACCCAGAGAGATGGCCCACTCAAAAGGCCCAATGGGCTTAACGACAACCCATCTGCTTCAACGACACAGCATCCTCCCAAGACGTGATATCGACGCGGTGTAGGGCCCTCTAATGTCCCGTGAGTTAGGTTGTCGTCCTTTTAACAGCTCACGACGTACAATCCGAGACGAAAAACAGAGCAAAAGAAGAAAAGTGGCCCGAAACTGATGAAAACATTCGATTTTGGGCTCCGAAAATAGATACAGCCTAACAGGCTTGCTATCCCCGTCGTAGAGCTCTCGGAGAGCTTTCCAACGGTATGCTGTGTGCTGCATAACTCCTTACGAATTAAATGTTATGGGCACCGGAGCAAAGGAGACCTAGTGACAAGCCCCACGCCCTCGGTTTGTGGGCCCAGTCTCTATGTTAATTGAAGTTGTCTTGCCCAAGGTGCCGAGGGATTCGGTAATAGAAATGTGGAGGATAAAGTATGTTGGCAACCCTAACCGGGGCAAAAAAAATTGAAAATGAGGGGTGCTACACGAGGACTTCCCAAGGGGTCACCCATCCTAGTACTACTCTAGCCCAAGCACGCTTAACTTCGGAGTTCTGATGGGATCCGGTCCACTAGTATTGGTATGATCACACTCGTCATGTTGTGGGCACAAATCCTTTATGTGTTGATGGTTCACAGTCCCAGCCCAGAGAGATGGCCCATCCAAAAGGCCCAATGGGCTTAATGACAACCCATCCGCTTCAACAATGTAGCATCCTTGTAAGACGTGATATCGACGCGTTGTAGGGCCCTCTAATATCCCATGAGTTAGGTTGTCGTCCTTTTAACAGCTCACGACGTACGATCTGGGACGGAAAAATAGAGCAAAAGGAGAAAAGTGGCCTGAAACTGATGAAAATGTTCGATTTTGGGCTCCGAAAATAGGCACAGCCTAGCAGGTTTGCTGCCCCCGTCGTAAAGCTCTCGGAGAGCTTTCCAACGGTATACTGTGCGCAGCGTAACTCCTTACGGATCAAAAGTTATGGGCACCGGAGCGACGGAGACCTGGTCACAAGCCCTACGCTCTCGGTTTGTGGGCCCAGCCTCTACGTGAAGTGAAGTTGTCTTGCCCAAGGTGCCATGGGATTCGGTAATAGAAATGTGGTAGATAAAGTATCTTGGCAACCCTAACCGGGGTAAAAAAAATTGAAAAGGGGGGTGCAACACGAGGACTTCCCAGAGGATCACCCATCCTAGTACTTCTCTCACCCAAGCACGCTTAACTTCGGAGTTCTGATGGGATCCGGTGCATTAGTGCTGGTATGATCGCCGCCGTCAAGTTGTGGGCACAAATCCTTTATGTGTTGACGGTTCACAGTCTCAGCCCAGAGAGATGGCCCATTCAAAAGGCCCAATGGGCTTAACGACAACCCATCCCCTTCAACAACGCAACATTCTCGTAAGACGTGATATCGATGCGTTGTAGGACCCTGTAATATCCCGCGAGTTTGTGAGGCCCGACCTCGATTTGCCAGCGCTATCTCGTTTCGTGTTCCCTAACCTAGGATTTCATGCTTTGACCTAGGTTTAAGAGTCGTGTCTCGTTTTATGTGCCTTGTAGTGAATTATGTGCATTCATTTAGGGTTGCGTGCATTTGCTTGAAAAATGTGCATTTGTCTCGTAGTTCGTACCTGACCTCGTATTGCGTTGCCTAAACCTAGGAAAGCGTGCCCGCACGCTAATCAAGAAAGCATCTTACACGAAGCACTAGATTATTAACTAATCCTACAAACTCCACTAACTAATATTAAAATGCTAAGTCAATGCACTAGAAGACAAAATTTCACCAAAAGCTAAACATTCTTATTCGTTATTCTTTATTCTTTTGCACATCCCAAGCACACAATAACATAAGCTCAAAACAAGACAAAAAAAATTCAGAATTGAGCATGCTTGGCCGACCACTTCTTGCATGCTAACATGCTTGCATAATTCAAAAATCATTCCTAGACAAGCCTATGACACAATGCATAAAAAAATGAAATAAAACACACCTACCATGCTTCACTTTCTCGACCAAAACACTCCATGCTTCCTCACATTTCAAGATTGCACAAGGACTAAGAGAATTTCAGAAATTTTGAAGCTCAAGGCCGACACATGCTTACACCAACATTTCATTATTTTCAAACATTCTCTCATCCTCTTATTTTCTCTCACCCTCTCGGCCTAGGCTGCTTCATCACTCTCCATAACTTAAACTCATCATCCTAAGGTTCATCAAGACACCCAAGTCCCTAGGAAGCTCGACCAAGCAAGCTAGAAGCAAAGAGACATGCATGCAAGCTCATAGAACACTCATTTCGGCTTAGGTATGTTGGATAGCTTCTATTTTGTTTCCTTTTTGTTCTAACCACATGCACATACTAAGGACATGGTAACTTAGCTAGGAATTAAGGAAATCAAGCAATATCCCTTGGCCAAACAAGGAGAGAAGACCATTTGTGCATCTTCAAGAGTTTTGAGCATCATTTGTTGTCAATAGGCTAAGGTGAGGGTTAATCCTTTCTAAAAGATTTCAAAAACCACATGCATGCCTTCATATATCTATTATTACCTCTGTACTTGTGGTATGTGTGTGTACATGAGCTTTTGTAACCATGCATGGCAAGATATTTAGCTAGAATTTGAAGATAGGTGAAATCGAGAAAATGGCAGATTTCTGACTTGTTAGGGAGAAGTGCATTTGGCCAGGTAGATGATGTTGAAAATGCATGAAAATTGTTAGGTGACTAGTTTTTTCAGTTCTGAGAATTTTTCGTAGAAATAGGCCAAGGCCAATTTTGATTCTAATGTCTCTAAAATGGCAAAACATCAAAAGGTGTCTAAATCTGGAAAATATGGAAAAATGGAGCAGGGTTTTGGCAGTTCACTGTCCTTGTAGAACAAAACAGTTTTGGCCTAGTAAACGATATCTAAAATGAATGAGATTTGGTAGGTTTCTAGATGTTTCAGTTCTGGACATTTTTTTCAGAAATAGACTAAGGCTAAATCTGACCCTAAGGCCCTAAAAAATGACAAGTATTGAAATGTGTACAAATCTGGACAGTTTTGCGTAGTCTCACGGTTTTGGCTATAACTCTTGAATCCGAACTCCAAATGATGCGAGGGTTGTTTCTGGATTTAGTTAACTTAATAAGCTTTAATTTGAAATTTTTTTCACTGGAATTGGAGATTATTTTCTTGTCTAAATGATTGTGGGAAAACAGACCATTGCAGTGAGGTTTTTATCTAGTGATATGCTTTAAAAATTATTGTAGCTTCTCTTGTGGTATTAAATGCTTGGGATTGTGGCACTTGGATGTTGTGTGGACTGTTTTGAATGATTGAGGATGTTTTAATTAATCGATGCATGGCTTTGGTTTAATTACGTGACAAATTGAGGCTTAATCGCGCGTGTAAGCATGAATTGAAACCCAATTAACTATGAAATCTCGCTAAGTGATGATCATATGATTAATGTGTTTAATTGTGTAATTAGTGGGCTGCCTAATAAATGTTAAGTATGCTTAAAATGTGATTCCAATGATTACATGTTGATAAGTAGACTTTTCCCGGTCCTATGTAGACGTCGTTGCATAAACTTATAACTTGATTACGTGAACCCCAAAATGAGTTATATGATTTGATTTACATGTGATACATGGCTGCCCATTTAATATTCATATAACTCCATGTGCCTTACAAGTGAAATTACCTGTCATAGTATGCCTCGTGTGTTTACTTGGCAATGTGCGATCTTATGACTGCTCGGAGGCAACCTACTTTGTTGTCCTCCTAACGTTATATATTAAATGTCATAAAAATGCATTCCATACAAGGTTGCAACCTTTCATTCTGGCGTGGTAGTGTTTCACCCCCACCGGGCGGCATCGGGCTTGCCGGTGCAACCGTGACTACCATTGTCCAATTCCCTCTCTCGCTTGGGGGCTAGACTTCTTCGGAGAGTTGGGTCGTAGGATTTCGGGATACATCTGGAGTACACCCATTTGGCGTGATAAGTGGATGAGTTGAAGTCAACCGCAACAACTGAAACTGGAAATGAATTGAGAACAAAAGCTCATCGTATCCTTTTCACTATGTTTATAAGTACTCTCGCTTGGTTCCTAGAGGACCTCGGGGAGGAAAGACGGGTAATTGTGTTCTTTTATTTTTATATTACCTTATGAACTTACTTGTATTATATGTCATGTTTTCAAAAGGATTTTTCATAAGTTGAACCGGAAAAACAGTTTCAAAACGTATTTCTCATTCCCCCTCGCTGAGTTCATAAGGACTCACCCTCTTTTATCATCTCAGGTGAAGAAGATCAGGAACAGGTACCTGAGGATAACGTGCCTATCGATGACTCCTTGGAGTGATTGCCTGCCCTACGTGCCTTACTTGACTATGGCTATTTTGTGAACGATATGTTGTTTTGAAGAATATTTCTTATGTTGCTTGTTGTCGCTATTGTAAATGACCCATGTTGTAATTTGGGGTCTAATTTTGGTTTGTACTGATCATAACTAGATAGACACTCTTCTGGTCATTTTGTTATAGCTACTGGTTAGTATCTATCACAGGCTTATGAAGTATCAGGTAAAGGATTAAGTAAAATGAATCTATCCAATCTTAAGCAGGTACTCATTGGTAAGCTAAGATCAACAGGTACTTTTGTAACAAGGATTGACAAACAAATGAGACATAGTTATCATGCTAGGTTGTTAATCAAACGAGACTTCGAGATAACTAGTAGGAATTTCAATTGGTGATAAATAGTAATCTTAGTTGGAATCGAATTTGAGATTGAAAGTTTTGAGGCCTTTAGAAAATTAGGTCAAACTAAATAGCCCAATTACAGCCGTTATGTTGCCGATTTTTGAGAAAATTTTTGGAGTTCTAGGCTAATGTTAAGTGTTAAACCTTAATGAATGATTAAGTACGTGAAATGATATGAATGCCTAGATCACATTCTAGTGGAACCTTTATAGATCGGGTTAGGGCGTGACAAAGTTAGGTTGTCTTCCTTTTAACAGCTCATGACGTACGATCCGAGACGGAAAAATAGAGACAAAGAAGAAAAGTGGCCCAAAACTGATGAAAACATTTGATTTTTGGCTCCAAAAATAGGCGTAGCCGAGCAGGCTTACTGCCCCAATCGTAGAGCTATCGGAGAGCTTTCCAACGATATGCTGTGCGCCGCGTAACTCCTTACAGATTAAAAGTTATAGGCACCGGAGCGATGGAGACCTGGTCACAAGCCCAACGCCCTCGGTTTGCGGGCCCAGCCTCTAGGTGAAGAGAAGTTGTCTTGCCCAAGGTTCCGTCGGATTCGGTAATAGAAATGTGGTTGATAAATTATCTTGGCAACCCTAACCGGGGCAAAAAAAATGAAAAGGAGGGTGCAACACGAGGACTTCTCAAGGGGTCACCCATCCTAGTACTACTCTCGCCCAAGCACGCTTAACTTTGGAGTTCTGATGGGATCCGGTGCATTAGTGCTGGTATGATCGCACCCGTCATGTTGAGGGATAATTCCTTTATGTGTTGACGGTTCACAGTCCCAGCCCAGAGAGATGGCCTATTCAAAAGGCCCAATGCGGTTAACGACAACCCATCCTCTTCAACAACGCAGCATCCTCGTAAGACATGATATTGACGCATTGTAGGGCCCTGTAATATCCGGCGAGTTAGGTTGTCGTCCTTTTAACAGGTCACGACATACGATCCGTGATAGAAAAACAGAGCAAAAGAAGATAAGTGACTTGAAACTAATGAAAACGTTCAATTTTGGGCTCCAAAAATGGGCGCAACTGAGCAGGCTTGCTTCCCCCATCGTAGAGCTCTCGGAGAGCTTTCCAACGGTATGCCGTGTGTCGCGTAACTCCTTACAGATTAAAATTTATGGGCACCGAAGTGACAGAGACCTGGTCACAAGCCCCACGCCCTCGGTTTGTTGGCCCAGCCTCTACGTGAAGCGAAGTTGTCTTTCCCAAGGTGCCGTGGGATTTGGTAATAAAAATGTGGTGGATAAAGTATCTTGGCAACCCTAACCGGGGCAAAAAAAATTGAAAGGGGGGGTACAACACGAGGGCTTCGCAAGGGGACACCCATCCTAGTACTACTCTCGCCCAAGCATGCTTAACTTCGTAGTTCTGATGGGATCCGGTGCATTAGTGCTGGTATGATCGTACCCGTCATGTTGTGGGCACAAATCCTTTATGTGTTGACGGTTCACAGTCCCAGTCCAGAGAGATGGCTCATTCAAAAGGGCCAATGGGCTTAACGACAACCCATTCGCTTCAACAACGCAGCATCCTCGCAAGACGTGATATCGACGCGTTGTAGGGCCCTCTAATGTCCTGCAAGTTAGGTTGTCATCCTTTTAACAACTCACGACATACGAACCGGGATGGAAAAACAGAGCAAAAGAAGAAAAATGGCCCAAAACTAATGAAAACGTTTGATTTTGGGAGCAAAAAATGGGCGCAGCCGAGCAAGCTTGCCGCCATTGTCGTAGAGCTCTCGGAGAGCTTTCCAACGGTATGTTGTGCGCTGTGTAACTCCTTACAGATCAAAAGTTATGGGCACTGGAGCGACAGAGACCTGGTCACAAGCCCTACGCCCTCGGTTTATGGGCCCAGCCTCTACGTGAAGTGAAGTTGTCTTGTCCAAGGTGCCGTGGGATTCCGTTATAGAAATGTGGCGGATAAAGTATCTTGGCAACCCTAACCGGGGCAAAAATAATTGAAAATGGGGGTGCCACACGAGGACTTCCCAGGGGGTCACCCATCCTAGTACTACTCTCGCCCAAGCATGCTTAACCTTAGAGTTCTAATGGGATCCGGTGCATTAGTGCTGGTATAATCGTACCCGTCATGTTGAGGGAACAAATTCTTTATGTGTTGACGGTTCACAGTCCCAGCCTAAAGAGATGGCCCATTCAAAAGGCCCAATGGGCTTAACGACAACGCATCCGCTTCAACAACACAGCATCCTCATAAGACGTAATATCGACGCGTTGTAGGGCCCTGTAATATCCCGCGACTTAGGTTGTCGTCCTTTTAACAGCTCACGAAGTACAATCCAAAAATCGATGCGTTGTAGGGCCCTGTATAATCGCAGTTGAGCAACCTTGCTGCCCCCATCGTAGAGCTCTCGGAGAGCTTTCCAACGGTATGTTGTGAATTGCGTAACTCCTTCTGGATTAAAAGTTATGGGCACCGGAGTGACGGAGACCTGGTCAGAAGACCCACGCCCTCGTTTTGCCGTCCCAGCCTCTACGTGAAGCGAAGTTGTCTTGCCCAAGGTGCTGTGCGATTTGGTAATAGAAATATGGTGGACAAAGTATCTTGGCAACCCTAACCGGGGAAAAAAAATTGAAAAGGGGGGGTGCAACATGATGACTTCCTAGGGGGTGACCCATCCTAGTACTACTCTCTCCCAAGCACGCTTAACTTCGGAGTTCTGATGGGATCCGGTGCATTAGTGCTGGTATGATCGCACCCATCATGTTATATGTTGACGGTTCACAGTCCCAGTCCAGAGAGATGGCACATTCTGAAGTCCCAATGGGCTTAACGACAACCCATCCGCTTCAACATTACAGTATCCTCGCAAGACGTGATATCGACGCATTGTAGGTCCCTCTAATATCCCGCGAGTTAGGTTGTCGTCCTTTTAACAACTCACGGCGTACGATCTGGGACAGAAAAAGAGAGCAAAATAAGAAAAATGGCCCGAAACTGATAAAAACGTTCGATTTTGGGCTCCAAATATGGATGCAGCTGAGAAGGCTTGCTGCCCCTATCGTAGAGCTCTCGGAGTGCTTTCCAACGGTATGCTGTGCGCCGCGTAACTCCTTACGGATCAAAAGTTATGGGCTCTAGAGCGACGGAGACCTGGTCACAAGCCCTACGCCCTCGGTGTGCGGGCCCAGCCTCTACATGAAGTGAAGTTGTCTAGCCCAAGGTGCCATGGGATTCGGTAATAGAAATGCGGTGGATAAAGGATCTTGGCAACCCTAACCGGGGCAAAAAAAATTGAAAAGGGGGGTACAACACGAGGACTTCCCAGGGGGTCACCCATCCTAGTACTCTCACCCAAGCACGCTTAACTTCGAGTTTTGATGGGATCCGGTGCATTAGAACTGGTAGGATCGCACCTGTCATGTTGTGGGCACAAATCCTGTATGTGTTGAGGGTTCACAGTCCCAACGTAGAGAGATGGCCTATTCAAAAGGCCCAATGGGCTTAACGACAACCCATCCACTTCAACAACGTAGCATCTGTGAGGCCCGACCTCGATTTGCATGCAATACCTCGTTTCGTGTGCTCTAACCTAGAATTGCATGCCTTGACCTAGGTTTAAGAGTCGTGTCTCATTTTATATGCCTTGCATCGAATTACGTGCATTCATTAAAAGTTGCGTGCATTTACTTGGAAAACGTGCATTTATCTCGTAGTTCGTGCCTTACCTCGTAGTGCGTGCCGTAAACCTAGGAAAGCATGCCCGCACGCTAAACAAGAAAGCATCTTACACGAAGCACTAGATTATTAACTAATCCTACAAACTCTACTACCAATATTAAAATGCTAATTCAACTCACTAGAAGACGAAATTTCACCAAAAGCTAAACATTCTTATTTTTTATTCTTTGTTCTTTTGCATATCCCAAGCTCACAATTAAATAATGCTCAAAACATGACAAAAAATTCAGAAATATCACAAGCTTGGCCGACCATGTGAAGAGTTTTGTGCATGCTTTGCAATTTCAAAATGAAACTTAGACAAGTTATGACACAATGCAAAAAAAAATTATGAAACCAAAGCATTATTTTATAAACACCATGCTCCACATTCTCGGCCCTTGCAATGGCATGCCAAAAAACAATTCAAACATGGTCCAAAAGATGACACAAAATCAGAATTTTGCAAGCCTATAGCCGACACATGCATTCAAACATCTTCAAAACATCTTCAATTTCATTTGGTGCTTTCAAACCTTCTCTCAAGCTCTCATCTCCTCTCTCTCTCGGCCAAAGCTGCACTCTCAAGTTCCATAGCTTAAACTCCTCTCCTAAGGTTCATCAAGACACTCAAGGCCCTAGGAAGCTTGACCAAGCAAGCTAGAAGCAAAGAGACATGCATGCAAGCTCATAGAACACTCATTTCGGCTTAGGTATGTTCGATAGCTTCTATTTCATCTCCCTTTTGTTCTAACCACATGCACATACTAAGGACATGGTAACCTAGCTAGGAATTAAGGAAATCAAGCAATATCCCTCGGCCAAACAAGGAGAGAAGACCATTTGTGCATCTCCAAGAGTTTTGAGCATCATTTGTTGTCAATAGGCTAAGGTGAGGGTTAATCCTTTTTATAAGCTTTCAAAAACCACATGCATGCCTTCATATGTCTATTATTACCTCTTTACTTGTGGTATGTGTGTGTACATGAGCTTTTGTAACCATGCATGGCAAGATATTTAGCTAGAATTTGAAGATAGGTGAAATCGCGAAAATGGCAGATTTCTGACTCGTTAGGGCGAAGTGAATGTTGCCTGGTAGATGATGTTGCAAATGCATGAAAATTGGTAGGTAACTATTTTTGCCAGTTCTGAGCATTTTTAGTAGAAATAGGCCAAGGCCAATTTTGACTCTAAGGTCTCCAAAATGGCAAAACATTGAAAGGTCTCCAAATATGGAAAATCTGGGAAAATGGAGCAGGTTTTTGGCAGTTCACTGACCTTGTAGAACGAACCATTTTTGACTTAGTAAATGATATAAAAAAAATTCATGGTATTTGGTAGATTGCTAGATTTTTCAGTTCTGGACATTTTTTTTCAGAAATAGACCAAAGCCAATTCTGACCCTAAGACCCTAAAAAATGGCAAGTATGGAAATATGTACGAATCTGGACAGTTTTGCGTAGTCTCACGGCTTTGGCTATAACTCTTGAATCCGAACTCCAAATGATGCGAGGTTTGTTTCTGGATTTAGTTCACTTAATAAGTTTTAATTTGACATTTTGTTCACTAGAATTGGAGATTATTTTCTTGTCTAAATGATTGTGGGAAAACAGACCATTGCAGTGAGGTTTTTATCTAGTGATATGCTTTGAAAATTATTGTAACTTCTCTTGTGGTATTAAATGCTTGGGATTGTGGCACTTGGATGTTGTGTAGACTGTTTTGAATGATTGAGGATGTTTTAATTAATCGATGCATGGCTTTGGTTTAATTACGTGACAACTTGTGGCTTAATCGCACGGGTAAGCATGAATTGAAACCCTATTGAATATGAAAACTCGCTAAGTGTTGATCCTAGGGTTATCGTGTCCAATTGTCTGATTAGTGGGCTGCCTAAGAAATGTTAAGTATGCTTGAAATTGATTCCCGATGATTACATGTTGATAAGTATACCTTTCTTACACCCAGTCCCACGTAGATGTCGGTGCATGCTTGTATAAACTTATTATCTGATTACGTGAACCCCAAAATGAGTTATATGACTTGATTTACATGTGTTACATTGCTGTCCGTTTAATATTCATATAACTCCATGTCCCTTACAAGTGAAATTACCTGTAATAGCATGTCTCGTGTGTTTACAAGTGAAATTACCTATCATAGCCACTTCCACTTGATGCAATGGTACTACCAGTTGCAGATCAAAAAGGATGATGTGCCTAAAACGGCTTTCAGGACGAGATATGTGCATTATGAATTTGTAGTGATACCATTTGGGCTAACTAATGCCCCTGCAGCTTTTATGGACTTGATGTACAGGGTGTTTCAACCCTACTTGGACCAATTTGTAGTGATCTTTATTGATAATATTTTGGTATACTCAAAATCCGAGGCTGAGCCTGAACAACATCTGCGATTGGTATTGCAGAAACTTCGAGAGCATCAATTGTATGCACAGTTTAGCAAATTGTGAATTTTGGTTGCAGTAGATTGCATTCTTGGGGCACATTATACCCCAAGAGGGAATAGCAGTGGATCCAGCAAAGATAAAAGCAGTGATGTCTTGAAAGAAGCCGGAAAATGTTACGAAAGTTCAGAGTTTTCTTGGTTTAGCCGGCTATTGCCGGAGATTCGTGAAGGATTTCTCAAAGATTGCAGGACCGCTTACAAAGCTCACTCAAAAGAAAACAAAGTTTGTGTGGGATGACAAGTGTGAGAATAGCTTTCAAGAACTGAAGAAAAGATTGACTACCGCACCCGTTCTTGCATTGCCTGAGGAGAGTCAAGGTTTTGTAATCTATAGCGACGCTTCGAAGGAAGGACTGGGTTGTGTGTTGATGCAAAATTGTAGAGTGATTGCGTATGCCTCTAAGAAGCCCAACCCGTATGAATTGAATTACCCGACGCATGATTTGGAGTTCGCGGCTATTGTGTTTGCACTCAAGAAATGGAGGCACTATCTATGGGGTAACAAGTTTGAGGTGTTTATTGATCACAAGAGCTTGAAGTACTTGTTCTCACAAAAAGAGTTGAACAATGGATGGAACTCTTGGATGATTATAACTGCACAATCAATTATGTGTCCGGTAAAGCGAATGTAGTTGCAGATGCCTTAAGCCGGAAAGCGAGCATGGTAAAACTAGAAGTTAAGATGCAGGAGTTGTTAGAGGAAGCATTTTTGTGGAATCCACAATTGACTCAAAAAGGGTTATTATTTGCCACTACACAAGTTCAATCGACCTTGTTGTCTGAATTACGAGAGGCTCAATAGAAGGACCAACGGTTTCAGAAGATTAAAGAAAGCAACACAGATTTCAAGTTTCATGATGATGGTATTTGGAGGTTCAGGAATCGAATTTGTGTTCCTAATGATCCAGAGTTGGAAAAGAAGATTCTTGAAGAAGCCCATCACTCAAGATATGCTATTCACCCCGGTGGAACAAAGATGTACTGGGATTTGAAGCAACACTATTGGTGGAATAACATGAAGAGGGAGATCGCGGAGTTTGTGGCACGATGTTTGACTTGCCAGAGAGTCAAAGCAGAACATCAACGACCGACAGGTTTACTTCAACTGTTGGAAATTCCCCGATGGAAATGGGTGCATATAACTATGGACTATGTCATGGACCTGCCCAGGTCACAAAAGGGTCATGACGCTCTTTGGGTCATAGTGGATAGATTGACCAAGTCAGCGCACTTCTTACCGATGAACAAGGAGGATAATCCTGAGAAACTGGGAGATATGTATGTGGC
Source organism: Ehretia macrophylla (assembly GCA_037974665.1). Lineage (NCBI taxonomy): Eukaryota > Viridiplantae > Streptophyta > Magnoliopsida > Boraginales > Ehretiaceae > Ehretia > Ehretia macrophylla. The sequence goes on along the minus strand of CM075764.1, from coordinate 14,368,933 downwards.
GGATATTGTAAGGTTGCACGGGATGCCTGTGAGTATTGTGTCGGATAGGGATCCTCGTTTTACTTCCCGATTTTGGAAGAGATTGCAAGAAGCTTTGGGAACGAAGTTGAGTTTTAGTACAACTTATCACCCTCAGACTGATGGACAATTTGAGAGAACTATTTAGATTCTGGAAGATATGCTGAGGGCGTGTGTTCTAGACTTCAGAAAAGGTTGGGAGAAATATCTGCCTCTAGCGGAGTTCGCTTATAATAACAGTTATCAGGCTACTATCGGGATGGCCCCATTTGAGGCATTGTATGGACGTAAGTGTTGATCCCCAATTTACTAGGATGAAGTAGGTGAGATGAAGACTTTTGACCCGACCCTTCTACCTGAACTTATGAAGATTGTTGATAATGTCCACCTCATCTGGAAACGGATGCTTACCGCCCAAAGCAGGTAGAAAAGTTATGCAGACCGACGGAGACGGAGTCTAGAGTTTGAGGTCGGCGACAAGGTGTTCTTGAAGATATCACCTCAGAGGGGACTGATTAAACACGTCATGGGTGAAAACTTGAGCTCGAGGTTTGTAGGACCATTTGGGATAATTGAGAAGGTTGGCAAGTTGGCATATCGCTTGGAACTACCCCAAAACCTCTCCAACATTCATAATGTCTTTCATGTTTCAATGCTACGGAAGTATCACCCTGATCCATCGTATATCTTGGAGCCAGAGCCGTTGTAGCTTCGGGAGAACTTATCTTATGAAGAAAAGCCTATTCGGATCCTAGACGAGCAAGATCGGGAACTACGCAACAAGTCGATACCGATGGTGAAAGTGTTGTAGGATCACCATGGAGTAGAAGAAGCAACGTGGGAAAGGCGAGACTAGATGGAGCAACAGTATCCAACATTATTTCAAAGGTAATATTGAATTTCGGGATGAAATTCTTTTAAGGAGGGGAGGATGTGAGGCCCGACCTCGATTTGTGTGCAATACCTCATTTCGTGTGCCCTAACCTAGAATTGCGTGCCTTGACCTAGGTTTAAGAGTCGTGTCTTGTTTTATGTGCCTTGCATTGAATTACGTGCATTCATTTAGAGTTGCGTGCAATTACTTGGGAAACATGCATTTATCTCGTAGTTCGTACCATACCTCGTAGTACGTGCTGTAAACCTAGGAAAGCGTACCTGCACGCTAATCAAGAAAGTATCTTACACGAAGAATTAGATTATTAACTAATCCTACAAACTCCACTAACTAATATTAAAATGCTAATTCAACTCACTAGAAGATGAAATTTCACCAAAAGCTAAACATTCTTATTCTTTATTCTTTATTCTTTCGCATATCCCAAGCTCGCAATTAAATAATGCTCAAAACATGACAAAAAATTCAGCAATATCACAAACTTGGCCGACCATGTGAAGAGTATTGTGCACGCTTTGCAATTTCAAAATCAAACTTAGACAAGTTATGACACAATGCAAAAAAAAAAAAATTGAAACCAAAGCATTATTTTATAAACACCATGCTCCACATTCTCGGCCCTTGCAATGGCATGCCAAAAAACAATTCAAACATGGTCCAAAAGATGACACAAAATCAGAATTATGCAAGCCTATAGCCGACACATGCATTCAAACATCTTCAAAGCATCTTCAATTTTATTTTGTGCTTTCAAACCTTCTCTCAAGCTCTCATCTCCTCTCTCTCTCGGCCAAAGCTGCACTCTCAAGTTCCATAGCTTAAACTCCTCTCCTAAAGTTCATCAAGACACTCAAGGCCCTAGGAAGCTCGACCAAGCAAGCTAGAAGCAAAGAGACATGCATGCAAGCCCATAGAACACTCATTTCGGCTTAGGTATGTTCGATAGCTTCTATTTCATCTACATTTTGTTCTAACTACATGCACATACTAAGGCAATGGTAACCAAGCAAGGAATTAAGGAAAGCAAGCAATATCCCTCGGACAAACAAGGAGAGAAGACCATTTGTGCATCTCCAAGAGTTTTGAGCATAATTTGTTGTCAATAGGCTAAGGTGAGGGTTAATCCTTTTTAAAAGCTTTCAAAAACCACATGCATGCCTTCATATGTCTATTATTACCTCTGTACTTTTGATATATGTGTGTATATGAGCTTTTTTAACCATGCATGGCAAGATATTTAGCTAGAATTTGAAGATAGGTGAAATCGCGAAAATGGTAGATTTCTGACTTGTTAGGGCGAAGTGAATTTGGCCTGGTAGATGATGTTGAAAATGCATGAAAATTGGTAGGTGACTAGTTTTGCCAGTTCTGAGAATGTTGTGTAGAAATAGGCCAAGGCCAATTTTGAATCTAAGGTCTCCAAAATGGCAAAACATCGAAAGGTCTCCAAATTTGGAAAATCTTAGAAAATGGAGCAGGTTTTTGGCAGTTCACTTACCTTGTATAACGAACCATTTTTGACTTAGTAAATGATATCTACAATTCATGAAATTTGGTAGGTTGCTCTATTTTTCAGTTCTGGACATTTTTTCCAGAAATAGACCAAATCCAATTCTGACCCTAAAACCCTCAAAAATGGAAAGTATGGAAATATGTATGAATCTGGACAGTTTTGCGTAGTCTCATGGTTTTGGCTATAACTCTTGAATCCGAACTCCAAATGATGCGAGGTTTGTTTCTGGATTTAGTTCACTTAATAAGCTTTAATTTGAAATTTTGTTCACAGGAATTTTACATTATTTGCTTGTCTAAATGATTGTAGGAAAACAGACCATTGCAGTGAGGTTTTTATCTAGTGATATGCTTTGAAAATTATTGTAACTTCTCTTGTGGTGTTAAATGCTTGGGATTGTGGCACTTGGATGTTGTGTAGACTGTTTTGAATGATTGAGGATGTTTTAATTAATCGATGCATGGCTTTGGTTTAATCACGTGACAACTTGTGGCTTAATCGCACGGGTAAGCATGAATTGAAACCCTAGTGAATATGAAAACTCGCTAAGTGTTGATCCTAGGGTTATCGTGTCCAATTGTGTGATTAGTGGGCTGCCTAAGAAAAGTTAAGAATGCTTTAAATTGATTCCCGATGATTACATGTTGATAAGTAGACCTTTCTTACACTCGGTCCCACGTTGACGTCGTTGCATGCTTGTGTAAACTTATTATCCGATTACATGAACCCAGAAATGAGTTATATGACTTGATTTACATGTGTTACATGGCTGTCCGTTTAATATTCATATAACTCCATGTGCCTTACAAGTGAAATTACCTGCCATAGCATGCCTCGTGTGTTTATTTGTCAATGTGCGATCTTATAACTGCTCGGAGGCAACCTACTTCGTTGTCCTCCTAATGTGATATGTTAAATATTATAAATGTGCATTGCATACAAGGTTGCAACCTTTCTTTCAGGCATGGTAGCGTTTCACGCACGCCGGGCGACATCGGGCTTGCCAGTGCTACCGTGACTTCCATGGTCCAATTACCTCTCTCGCTTGGCATTCCACCCTCGGAGAGTTGGGTCGTAGGATTTTGGGGTACATCTGGAGTACATTAATTTGGCATGATAAGTGGATGATTTAAAGTCGACCGCAACAACTGAAACTGGAAATGAATTGAGAGCAAAAGCTCACTATATCCTTTTTACTATGTGTATAAGTACTCTCGCTTGGTTCCTTTACTTTCATATAACATTATGAACTTACTTGTGTTATATGTCACGCTTCCAAAACGGTTTTTCATATGTTGAACCGGAAAAAGAGTTTCAAAACTTATTTCTCATTCCCCCTCGCTGAGTTCATAAGGACTCACCCTCTTTTATCATCTCAGGTGAAGAAGATCAAGAACAGGTACCTGAGGATAACGTGCCTATTGATGAATCCTTGGAGTGATTGCATGCCCTACGTGCCTTACATGGTTGTGGCTGTTTTGTGAACATTATGTTGTTTGAAGATCATCTCTTATGTTGTTTGTCATTGCTATTGTAAATGACCCCCATTGTAATTTGGGGTCTAATTTTGGTTTGTACTTATCATAACTAGATAGACACTCTTCTGGTCGTTTTGTTATCACTACTTGCTAGTATCTATCACAGGCTTATGAAGTATCAGGTGAAGGATTAAGTAAAATGAATCTATCCAATCTTAAGCAGGTACTCAATGGTAAGCTAAGATCAACAAGTACTTTTGTAACAAGGATTGACAAACAAACAAGACATAGTTATCATGCTAGGTTGTTAATCAAACGAGACTTCGAGATAACTAGTAGGCATTTCAATTGGTGATAAATAGTAATCTTAGTTGGAAATGAATTTGAGATTGAAAGTTTTGAGACCTTTAGAAAATTAGGTCAAAATAAAGCGCCCAATTACAACTGTTATGCTGCCGATTTTTTGGAGAAATTTTGGAGTCCTAGGCTAACATTAAGTGTTAAACCTTAATGAACGACTAAGTACGAGAAATGATATGAATGTTTAGATCACACCCTAGTCTAACCTCTATAGGTCGGCTTGGGGCGTGACAGCATCCTCGTAAGACGGGATATCAACGCGTTGTAGGGCCTTGTAATATCCCGCGAGTTAGGTTGTCGTCCTTTTAACAGCTCACGACGTACGATCCGGGATTAAAAAATAGAGCAAAAGAACAAAAGTGGCCCGAAACTAATGAAAACGTTCGATTTTGGGCTCTGAAAACAGCCGCAGCTGAGCAGGCTTGCTGCCCCCGTCGTAGAGCTCTTGGAGAACTTTCCAACAGTATGCTGTGCGCTGTGAAACTCCTTATGGATAAAAATTTATGGGCATAGGAGTGACGGAGACCTGGTCACAAGCCCTACGCCCTCGGTTTGCGGGCCCAGCCTCTACGTGAAGCGAAGTTTTCTTGCCCAAGGTGCCGTGGGATTCGGTAATAGAAATGTGGTGGATAAAGTATTTTGGCAACCTTAACCAGGGGAAAAAAATTGAAAATGGGGTTGGAACACGAGGACTTCCCAGGGGGTTACCCATCCTAGTACTACTCTCGCCCAAGCACGCTTAACTTCGGAGTTCTGATGGGATCCTGTGCATTAGTGCTGGTATAATCGCACCCGTCATGTTGAGGGCACAAATCCTTTATGTGTTGACGGTTCACAGTACCAGCCTAGAGAGATGGCCCATTCAAAAGGCCCAATGGGCTTAACGACAACCCATCCGCTTCAACAATGCAGCATCCTCATAAGACGTGATATCGACGCGTTGTAGGGCCCTATAATATCCCGCGAGTTAGGTTGTCGTCCTTTTAACAGCTCACGACATACGATCCGGGATGAAAAAACAGAGCAAAAGAAGAAAACTGGTCCGAAACTGATGAAAACGTTCAATTTTGGGCTCCAAAAATGGACACAGTCGAGAAGGCTTGCTGTCCCTGTCGTAGAGCTGTCGGAGAGCTTTCCAACGGTATGCTGTGCGCCGCGTAACTCCTTACGGATCAAAAGTTATGGGCAACAGAGCGACGGAGACCTGGTCACATGCCCCACGCCCTCAGTTTGCGGGCCCAGCCTCTACTTGAAGCGAAGTTGTCTTGCTCAAGGTGCCGTGGGATTCGGTAATAGAAATGTGGTGGTTAAAGTATGTTGGCAACCCTAACCGGGGCAAAAAAAATTGAAAAGAGGGGGTGCAACACGAGGACTTCCTAGGAGGTCACCCATCCTAGGACTACTCTTACCCAAGCACGTTAAACTTCGGAGTTCTGATGGGATCCGGTGCATTAGTGCAGGTATAATCGCACCCGTCATGTTGTGGGCACAAATCCTTTATGTGTTGACGGTTCACAGTCCCAGCCTAGAGAGATGGCCTATTCAAAATGCCCAATGGGCTTAACGACAACCCATCCACTTCAACAACGCAGCATCCTCGTAAGACGTGATATCGATGCGTTGGAAGGCCCTCTAATGTCCCGCGAGTAAGGTGAAACCCCAATTTTCGTTTTTACCTCAATTTGCGTGTCTTTGCCTCGATTTGCGTGAATTAACCTGTCTATGTACTATATGGCTTATAATATGGTAATTTTGGTATTAATACTCCTAGAACATGCTAAATGTGCATCCATGAAATTTTCATAAAAAACAGAGTCAGAAATTTTATCGTCGATTTTTAGTGAATAGTATTTTTGAAACACGTCCACTATAATTTTGAAAATGGTCTTTTTAACCCTTCTAGACCTAGTCCATGGACTTTAATAGACCTGTGTTTGATGAAAATGGTTTTAAAATCGGCTTAAGAATTTATAAGGGTTTTTACACCGACTCTTGCGAAAATCGAGTTTTAAGCCGACTCGGGTGAAATTGTTTGATTGTAAAACTTCTTGTCACCTAAAAATAATTTACTTGAGCTAGCTTGGGTGTTGAATAATTGTTTTGAACTTTGGTGATCAAGAAAATGCATTTAAAGTCAAGAAAACACAAAAAAATGCTAAGTTTCAACTTTGACTTTCATTTAAATGGTTGACCTACAAGTTTCTATCACCAACACACACTCACAAAGCAAAAAAACACCCCAAAAACACACACAAAACCGTGGCTCCTTGGAGGAGAAAGATGAAGGCATTTTCAAAGCATTTTTCTCATAGATTTTGCATTTCAAAGCCGAATTGAGTGATTCAAAGCTTGAAATTGATTGTTGGGCATCCATTCTACCTATTTCTAGCCTTAGTTTGCATCAAAGGTGAGAGAAAAATTCTAGATCTCAAAAGTTGTCTTTTGCATTTTTGCGTATAAATGAAAATTGAACCGCTAGAATTCTAATATGATGTTAGATTATTGCTCCTTGCAAGCTAGGGATCATTTAGCTGTAATACTACGAGTTTTTATCGATTGTAGCATAATTTTTATTTTTCGAGTATTTAAATTTGATTAATTTGTTCAATGTTGATTAAATTGAGTTGTGTTGATCGGAATCGATTGCCGTCGATTTCTAAATGTTTGATAATTATGTGGTAGTGCCGTTGTAATGCCGAATTTTTGATTATGATGTTTGGGTGAAAATCCAAAAATTTCAGCCATGACATACTAGAGTTTTAGGGTTGTTGAGCATGATTTGGATGTGTTTTGGTTGGTTTTCGAGGGGTTAATGTAGTTGGTTGAATGGGTGAGTGATAGAAACTGATTTGGAGTTGTTTGGATTAGTAGAATGTAAGATATGATTATTTGAAGTTTATGTTATCTTTCTTTAAAATGTTAGATTGAGCCTTAGTTGATTGGGTGTGGGTTGAGTGATTGAATTGTGAGTTGTTGATAGGTAAATTAGGATTTGATTGTGTGTTTAATGCATGTTCAGTTAGATGGCCTACTTTGTCATCTAACTTAGTTATATGTTGTTAAATTTGTTATTGATGTTATTATGATGTTAATATGATTATTGATTGATGATTGATGCCGGGAGATAAACAATTATGCTAGACTGTCCTCCTGTGAATGATTGATGTTTATTATTATTGCTGGGTCTCTGGTATGTGTGTGCCACCTCTCGGGCAGCATCGGGATGTCGGGTTGATAACGACATAGCTATCAGAGATTGCCTCCAGCTCGCATGACGGAGGTGTCATAGAGGGCGAGGTTATTGGGGGTACCCCAGGTGCGTGAGTTTATGGGAGTCACAAGAAGGCTGTTATGATCGTGATGGTGTTTGGAGCTACACCAACTAGAGTATCCTTTATCGAATGGTCATATAGTTATGTGATGATATTATTATTGTTGTTATTCTGTGTTTACTGACTCAAATGATTATTCCAAGGAGTTTAGTAGACCTTGCTCGAGATCTATCGGATCCTCGCTGGGCTTATTTTATATAAGCTCACTCTCTATTATTGCATGCTTACAGGTGTACTTTTGCAGGATTACGAGTACGTGCCTCCTAAAGAGGAAAATGTGGAAAACGTGCCTTACGTGGATGAGTCCTATGCTCCAGAGTCTTATCCGTGATGTCGTACATGTTTTATTATCTTGTAAATTAACTTAGTAGACTTTTATTTGCCTTGTAGTTTATAATGTATAAGATGTTGATAAGTTAATGAATTAGTTGATGTTGTCTTAGTAGCCTTTCTTTTGTTTATGATTAGGTTGCTAGATTGGCTCAATATGTTTTTGTATTGTATATTAAAGGTTCATGTATTATGTTGGAACGGAGACATATAACGAGGTATGTTTATTGTATGATATGGTCAAGATGTATGTTATTATGTTATTGAGGAGTTGTTTGTTGTATGGATTATGGAGTTGATGTATGATGTCCTATGGAAGTTGGTTTGGAGCCTCGATATCTGATTTACTATCGTTATACTGTCGAAATTCCGTTGCGTCCTGACTGATTATAGGAGGGGTCGAGTTGGGGCGTGACAAGTAAGGTTGTCATCCTTTTAACAGCTCACGACGAACGATCCGAGACGGAAAAAGAGAGCAAAAGAAGAAAAGTGGCCTGAAACTGATGAAAACGTTCGATTTTGGGCTCCGAAAACAGGCATAGCCGAGCAAGCTTGCTACCTCCGTCGTAGAGCTCTCGAGGAGCTTTCCAACGGTATGCTGTGCACTGCGTAACTCCTTACGGATAAAAAGTTATGGGCACCGGAACGACGGAGACGTGGCCACAAGACCTACGCCCTCGGTTTGCGGGCCCAGCCTCTACGTGAAGCGTAGTTTCCTTGCTTAAGGTGCCGTGGGATTAGGTAATAGAAATGTGGTGGATAAAATATCTTGGCAATCCTAATCGGGGCAAAAAAATTGAAAAAAGGGGGTGCAGCACGAGGACTTCCCAAGTGGTCACCCATCCTTGTACTACTCTCGTCCAAACACGTTTAACTTTAGAGTTTTGATGGGATCCGGTGCATTAGTGCTTGTATTATTGCACCCGTCATGTTATAGGCACAAATCCTTTATGTGTTGACGGTTCACAGTCCCAGCCCAGAGAGATGGCCCATTCAAAAGGCCCAATGGGCTTAACGACAACCCATCTGCTTCAACAACGCAGCATCCTTGTAAGACGTGATATCGACGCGTTTTAGGGCCCTGTAATATCCCGCGAGTTAGGTTGTTGTCCTTTTAACAGCTCACGACGTATGATCCAGGACATAAAAATAGAGCAAAAGAAGAAATATGGCCCGAAATTGATGAAAACGTTTGATTTTGGGCTCCAAAAATGGGAGCAGTCGAGCAAGCTTGCTACCCCCGTCATAGAGCTCTCAGAGAGCTTTCCAACTGTAAGCTGTGCGCCGCGTAACTCCTTATAGATCAAAAGTTATGGGCACCGGAGCGACGGAGACCTGGTCACAGGCCCCACACCATCGGTTTGCGGGCCCAGGCTCTATGTGAAGCGAAGTTGTCTAGCTCAAGGTGCCGTGGGATTCGGTAATAGAAATGTGGTGGTTAAAGTATCTTGGCAACCCTAACCGGGGCAAAAAAAATGGAAAATGGGGGGTGCAACATGAGGCCCTCCTAGGGGGTCACCCATCCTAGTACTACTCTCGCCCAAGCATGCTTAACTTCGGAGTTCTGATGGGATCCGGTGCATTAGTGCTGGTATGATCGCACCCATCATGTTGTGGGCACAAATCCTTTATGTGTTGACAGTTCACAGTCCCAACCCAGAGAGATGGCCTATTCAAAAGGCCCAATGGGCTTAGCGATAACTCATCCGCTTCAACAATGCAACATCCTCGTAAGACGTGACATCAACGAGTGTAGGGCCCTGTAATATCCCGCGAGTTAGGTTGTCGTCCTTTTAACAGCTCACGACGTACTATTCGGGACAGAAAAACAGAGCAAAAGAAGAAAAGTGGCCCAAAACTGATGAAAACGTTCATTTTTTGGCTCCGAAAATAGGCACAGCAGAGCAGGCTAGCTGCCCCCGTAGTAGAGCTCTCGAGAGCTTTCCAACGGTATGCTGTGCACCGCATAACATCTTAAGGATTAAAAGTTACGGGCACTAGAGCGACAGAGACCTGGTCACAAGCCCCATCCACACAGTTTGCGGGCCCAGCCTCTACGTCAAGCGAAGTTGTTTTGCCCAAGGTACCGTGGGATTCGGTAATAGAAATGTGGTGGATAAAGAATCTTGGCAACCCTAATCGGGGCAAAAAAAATTGAAAAGAGGGGTGCAACACGAGGACTTCCCAGGGGGTCAGCCATCTTAGTACTACTTTCGCCTAAGCACGCTTAACTTCGGAGTTCTGATGGGATCCGGTGCTTTACTGCTAGTATGATCGCACCCGTTATGTTGTGGGCACAAATCGTTTACGTGTTGACGGTTCACAGTCCCAACCCAGAGAGATGGCCCATTCAAAAGGCCCATTGGACTTAACGACAACCCATCCGCCTCAACAACACAGCATCCTCGCAAGACGTGATATCGACGCGTTGTAGGGCCCTGTAATATCCCGCGAGTTAGGTTGTCGTCCTTTTCACAGCTCACGACGTACGATCCCGGACTGAAAAACAGAGCAAAAGAAGAAAAGTGGCCTAAAATTGATGAAAATGTTCAATTTTGGGATTCGTAAATGGGCGGAATTGAGCAGGCTTGCTGCCCTCATCTTAGAGCTCTCGGAGAGCTTTTCATGGGTATGGTGTGCGTCGTATAACTCCTTACAGATCAAAAGTTATGGGCACCGGAGCGATGGAGACCTGGTCACAAGCACCACGCCCTCGGCTTGCGGGCCTAACCTCTACTTGAAGCGAAGTTGTCTTGCCCAAGGTGCCATGAGATTCGGTAATAGAAATGTGGTAGATAAAGTTTCTTGGCAACCCTAACCGGGGCAAAAAAAATTGAAAAGTGGGGGTGCAACACGAGGACTTCCCAGGGGGTCACCCATTCTAGTATTACTCTCGCCCTAGCACGCTTAACTTCGGAGTTCTGACGGGATCGGGAGCATTAGTGCTGGTATGATTGCACCGGTCATGTTGAGGGCACAAATCCATTATATGTTGACGGTTCAAAGTTCCAGCCCAGAGAGATGGCCCATTCAAAAGGCCCAATGGGCTTAACGACAACCCATCTGTTTCAACAACGCAGCATCCTTGCAAGACGTGATATTGACGCATTGTAGGGCCCTTTAATGTCCCGCGAGTTAGGTTGTCGTCCTCTAATTAGTTCACGACGTACGATCCGGGATGGAAAAATAGAGCAAAAGAAGAAAAGTGGCACGAAACTAATGAAAACGTTCGATTTTGGGCTCTGAAAATAGGCGCAGCCGAGTAGGCTTGCTGCCCCCATCGTAGAGCTCTCGGAGAGTTTTCCAACGGTATGCTGTTCACCGCGTAACTCTGTACAGATAAAAAGTTATGGGCACCGGAGCGACGAAGACCTGGTCACAATCCCTACGCCTTCGGTTTGCGGGCCCAGCCTCTACGTAAAGCGAAGTTGTCTTGCCCAAGGTGCCGTGGGATTTGGTAATAGAATTGTGGTGGATAAAGTATCTTGGCAACCCTAATCGGAGCAAAAAAAAAATGAAAATGAGGGGTGCAACACGAGGACTTCTTAGGGGGTCACATATCCTAGTGCTACTCTCGCCCAAGCACGCTTAACTTTGGAGTTCTGATAGGATCCAGTGCATTAGTGCTTGTATGATCGCACCCGCCATGTTGTGGGCACAATTCCTTTATGTGTTGACGGTTCACAGTCCCAGCCCAAAGAGATGGCCCATTCAAAAGGCCCAATGGGCTTAACGACAACCCATCCGCTTCAACAACGCAGCATCCTCGTAAGACGTGATATCGATGCGTGGTAGGGCCTTGTAATATCCCATGAGTTAGGTTGTCGTCCTTTTAACAGCTCACAACGTACGATCCGGGACAAAAAAAATAGAGCAAAAGAAGAAAAGTTGCCTGAAACAGATGAAAATGTTCGATTTTGGGCTCTGAAAATAGGCACAACCGAGCAAGCTCGCTACCCCCATCGTAGAGCTCTCGAAGAGCTTTCCAACGGTATGTTGTGCGTTGCGTAACTCCTCATGGATTAAAAGTTATGGCACCGGAGCGAGGGAGACCTGGTCACAAGCCCCACGCCCTCGATTTGCGAACCCAGCCTAAAAATGAAGTGAAGTTGTCTTACCCTAGGAGTCGTGGGATTCGGTAATAGAAATGTGGTGGATAAAGTATCTTGGCAACCCTAGCCGGGGCAAAAAGAATTCAAAATGAGGGGTGCAATACGAGGAATTCCCAGGGGATCACCCATCCTAGTACTACTCTCGCCGAAGCATGATTAACTTCGGAGTTCTGATGGGATCCGGTGCATTAGTGCTTGTATGATCGCAGCCGTCATGTTGTGGGCACAAATCCTTTATGTGTTGACGGTTCACAGTACCAACCCAGAGAAATGGCCCATTCAAAAGGCCCAATGGGCTTAACGACAACCCATCCGTTTCAACAACGCAGCATCCTCGTAAGACGTGATATCGACACATTGTAGGGCCCTCTAATGTCCAGCAAGTTAGGTTGTCGTCCTTTTAACAGCTCACGACATACGATCCGAGATAGAAAAACAGAGCAAAAGAAGAAAAGTAACTCAAAACTGATGAAAACTTTCGATTTTGGACTCTAAAAATAGGCACAGCTGACCAGGCTAGCTGACCCCATAGTAGAGCTCTCGGAGAGCTTTCCAATGGTATGCTTTGCGCCGCGTAACTCTTTACGGATTAAACTTATGGGCGCTGGAGCGACGGAGACCTGGTCACAAGCCCTACGCCCTCAGTTTGCAAGCCTTGCCTCTACGTGAAGCGAAGTTATTTTGCCCAAGGTGCCGTGGGATTCGGTAATAGAAATGTGGTGGTTAAAGTATCTTGGCAACCCTAATCGGGGCAAAAAAAATTGAAAAGGGGGGGTGCAACACGAGGACTTCCCACGGGGGCACCCATCCTAGCACTACTCTCGACCAAGCACACCTAAGTTCGGAGTTCTGATGGGATCCAGTGCATTAGTGCTGGTATGATCGCACCCGTCATGTTGTGGGCACAAATCTTTTATGTGTTGACGGTTCACAGTACCAGCCTAGAGAGATGGCCCGTCCAAAAGGCCCAAAGGGCTTAACGACAACCCATCCGCTTCGACAACGCAACATCCTCACAAGACATGATATCGAGGCATTGTAAGGCCCTCTAATGTCTCGCGAGTTAGGTTGTTGTCCTTCTAACAGCTCACGACGTACAATTCGGGATGAAAAAATAGTGCAAAAATAGAAAAGGGCCCCGAAATTGATGAAAACATTCAATTTTGTGCCCCAAAAATGGGCGCAGCTTAGAAGGCTTGCTGCCCCCGTCGTAGAGCTCTTGGAAAAATTTCGAACGGTATGTTGTACACCGCGTAACTCTTTACGGATCAAAAGTTATGGGCACCGGAGCAACAGAGACCTGGTGACAAGTCCTACGCCCTCGGTTTGCGAACCCAGCCTCTACGTGATGCGAAGTTGTCTTGCCCAAGGTGCTGTGGTATTCGGTAATAGAAATGCGGTGGATAAGGAATCTTGACAACCCTAACCGGGGCAAAAAAAAATTGAAAAGAGGGGTGCAACATGAGGACTTCGCAGGCTATCACCCATCCTAGTACTACTCTCACCCAAGCACTTTTAACTTCGGAGTTCTGATGGGATCCGGTTTATTAGTGCTGGTATGATCACACCTGTCATGTTGAGGGCACAAATCCTTTATGAGTTGACGGTTCACAGTCCCAGCCCAAAGAGATGGCCTATTCAAAAGGCCTAATGGGTTTAACGACAACCCATTCGCTTCAACAACGTAGCATCCTCGTAAGACATGATATCGACGCATTGTAGGGCCCTGTAATATCTCGCGAGTTAGGTTGTTGTCCTTTTAACCGCTCACGACGTACGATCCGTGACCCAAAAAAAGAGCAAAAGAAGAAAAGTGGCCCAAAACTGATGAAAATGTTCGATTTTGGGCTCTGAAATTAGGAACAGCAAAACAAGCTTGCTGCCCCTTTCATAGAGCTCTTGGAGAGCTTTCTAACGGTATGCTCTGCCACGCGTAACTCCTTACGGATTAAAAGTTATAGGCACCGGAGTGACGGAGACCTAGTCACAAGCCCCACGCCCTCGTTTTACGGGCCTAGCCTCTACGTGAAGCGAAGTTTTCCTGCCCAAGGTGCCGTGGTATTCGGTAATAGAAATGTGGTGGATAAACTATCTTGGCAACCTTAACCGGGGCAAAAAAAATTGAATAATGGGGGTGTTGCAACACGAGGACTTCCCAGGGGGTCACCTATCCTAGTACTACTCTCGCCCAAGCACGCTTAACTTCGGAGTTCTGATGGGATCCGGTTTATTAGTGCTGGTATGATCGTACCCGTCATGTTGAGTGCACAAATCCTTTATTTGTTGACGGTTCATAGTCCCAGCCCAGAGAGATGGCCCATTCAAAAGGCTCAATGGACATAACAACAACCCATCCGCTTCAACAATGTAGTATCCTCGCAATACATAATATCAAGGCATTGTAGGGACCTCTAATATCCCGTGAGTTAGTTTGTTGTCCTTTTAACAGCTCACGACATACGATTCGGGACGAAAAAATAGTGCAAAAGAAGAAAATGGTCTGAAATTGATGAAAACGTTCAATTTTTTGCTCTGAAACTAGGCGCAGCCGAGCAGGCTTGCTGCCCCTGTCGTAGATCTCTTGGAGAGCTTTCCAACGGTATGTTGTGCGCCGCGTAACTCCTTACGGATCAAAAGTTATGAGCACCGGAGCGATGGAGAACTGGTCAAAAGCCCCACGCCCTCGGTTTGCGAGCCCAGCCTCTACGTGATGCGAAGTGGTCTTGCCCAAGGTGCCGTGGGATTCGGTAATTGAAATGCGGTGGATATAGAATCTTGGCAACCCTAACCGGGACAAAAAAAATTGAAAAGAGGGGTGTAACACGAGGACTTTCCAGGGGGTCACCCACACTAGTACTACTCTCGCCCAAGCACGCTTAACTTCTGAGTTCTGATGGGATCCGGTTTATTGGTGCTGGTATGATCGCATATGTCATGTTGAGGGCACAAATCCTTTATGTGTTGACGATTCACAGTCCTAGCCCAGAGAGATGGCCCATTCAAAAGGCCCAATGGGCTTAACGACAACCCATCTGCTTAAATAAAGCATCATCCTCATAAGACGTGATATCGACGCGTTGTAGGGCCCTGTAATATCCCGCGAGTTAGGTTGTCGTCCTTTTAACAGCTCACGACGTATGATCCGGGATGGAAAAAGAGAGCAAAAGAAGAAAAGTGGCCCGAAACTGATGAAAATGATCGATTTTGGGCTCTGAAAATAGGCGTAGCCAAGCAGGCTTGCTGGCCCCATCGTAGAGCTCTCAGAGAGCTTTCCAATGGTATGTTGTGCGCTGCGTAGCTCCGTACGGATTAAAAGTTATGGGCACTGGAACGACGGAGACCTGGTCACAAGCCCCACGCCCTCGTTTTGCTGGCCCAGCCTCTACGTGAAGCGAAGTTGTCTTACCCAAGGTGCCGTGGGATTCGGTAATAGAAATGTGGTCAATAAATTATCTTGGCAACCCTAACAAGGGCAAAAAAATTGAAAAGAGGGGGTGCAACACGAGGACTTCGCAGGGGGTCACCCATCCTAGTACTACTATTGCCCAAGCACGCTTAACTTCAATGTTCTGATGAGATCCGGTGCATTAGTGCTGGTATGATCGCACCCATCATGTTGAGGGCACAAATCCATTATGTGTTGACGGTTCACAGTCCCAGCCCAGAGAGATGGCCCATTCAAAAGGCCCAATTGGCTTAACGACAACCCATCTACTTCCACAACGCAACATCCTTAGAAGACGTGATATCAAAGCATTGTAGGCCCTCTAATGTCCCGCGAGTTAGGTTGTCATCCTTTTAACAGCTCACGACGTACGATCTGGAATGGATAAACAGAGCAAAAGAAGAATAATGCCTAGAAACTAATGAAAACTTTCAATTTTCTGCTCCAAAAACGGGCGCAGCCGAGCAAGCTTGCTGCCCTCGTCGTAGAGCTCTCGGAGAACTTTCCAACGGTATGCTGTATGCGGCGTAACTCCGCACGGATCAAAAGTATGGGCACCGGAGCGACGGAGACCTGGTCACAAGCCCTACGCTCTCGGTTTGCTGGCCCAACCTCTACGTGAATCGAAGTTGTCTTGCCCAAGGTGCCGTGGGATTCGGTACTCGAAATGCGATGGATAAAGAATCTTGGCAACCCTAACCGGGGCAAAAAAAATTGAAAAGTAGGGTGCAACACGAGGACTTCCCAAGAAGTCACCCATCCTAGTACTACTCTCGCCCAAGCACGCTTAACTTTGTATTTCTGATGGGATCCGGTGCATTAGTGCTGGTATGATCGCATCCGTCATGCTGAGGGCACAAATCCTTTATGTGTTGACGGTTCATAGTCCCAGCACAGAGAGATGGCCCATTCAAAAGGCCCAATGGGCTTAACGACAATCCATCTGCTTCAACAATGCCACATCCTCGTAAGACGTGATATTGACGCATTGTAGGGCCCTGTAATCCAGCGAGTTAGGTTGTCGTCCTTTTAACAGCTCACGATGTACGATCCGGGACGGAAAAACAGAGCAAAAGAAGAAAAGTGGCCCGAAACTAATGAAAACGTACGATTGTAGGCTTCGAAAATAGACGCAGCCGAGCATGCTTGCTGCCCCCATCGTAGAGCTCTCGGAGAGCTTTCCAACGGTTTGATGTGCGCCGCGTATCTCCTTACGGATCAAATGTTATGGGCACCGGAGCGACGGAGACCTGGTCACAAGCCCTACGCCCTCGATTTACGTGCCCAGTCTCTACGTGAAGCGAAGTTGTATCACCCAAGGTGCTGTGGGATTCGATAATAGAAATGTGGTAGATAAAGTATCTTGACCACCCTAACCGGGGCAAAAAAAAATTAAAAAGGGGGGATGCAACACAAGGACTTCCCAAGGGGTCACCTATCCTAGTACTACTCTCGCCCAAGCACGCTTAACATCGGTGTTCTGATGGGATCCGATGCATTAGTGCTGGTATGATCGCACCCGTCATGTTGAGTGCACAAATCCTTTATGTGTTGACGGTTCACAGTCCCAGCCCAGAGAGATGGCCCATTGAAAAGGCCCAATGGACTAAACGACAACCCATTCGCTTCAACAACGTAGCATCCTCGTAAGACGTGATATCGACGCGTTGTAGGGCCCTGTAGCATCCCACGAGTTAGGTTGTCGTCCTTTTAACACCTCACGACGTACGATCCTGGATAGAAAAATTGAGCAAAAGAAGAAAAGTAGCCCGAAACTGATGAAAACGTTCTATTTTGGGCTCCGAAAACAGGTGCAGCAAAGCAGGCTTGCTGCCCCCGTAGTAGAGCTCTCGGAGTGCTTTCCAACGGTATGTTGTACGCCGCGTAACTCCTTACGGATTAAAAGCTAATGGCACAGGAGCGATAGAGACTTGGTCACAAGCCCCACGCCCTCGGTTTGCGGGCCTAGCCTCTACGTGAAGCGAAGTTGTCTTGCCCAAGGTGCCGTGGGATTCGGTAATAGAAATGTGGTGGATAAAATTTCTTGGCAACCCTAACCGGGGCAAAAAAAATTGAAAAGGGGGGGTGCAACACGAGGACTTCGCAGGGGGTCATCCATCCTAGTAGTACACTCGCCCAAGCACGCTAAACTTCGGAGTTCTGATGGGATCCAGTGCATTAGTGTTGGTATAATCGCACCCATCATGTTGTGGGCACAAATCCTTTATATGTTGACGGTTCACAGTCCCAGCCGAGAGAGATGGCCCATTCAAAAGGCCCAATGGGCTTAATGACAACCCATCCGCTTCAACAACGCAACATCCTCGTAAGATGTGATATCGACGCATTGTAGGGCCCTGTAATACCCGCGAGTTAGGTTGTCGCCCTTTTAACAGCTCACAACGTACGATCCCGGAAGGAAAAAAAGTACAAAAGAAGAAAAGTGGCCCGAAACTGATGAAAACGTTCAATTTTGGGCTACGATGTCACGCCCTAACCCGGCCTATAAAGGTTAGACTAGGGTGTGATCTAAACATTCAAGTCATGTCTCGTACTTAATCGTTCAAGAAAGTTTGACGCTTAACCTTTTTGCCTAAACTCCAAAATTTTTCAGAAAACCGGCAGTATACCGGCTGTAATTCGACTCTTTGGTGTGACCTAATTCTCCAGACGCCTCAAATTTTCCAATCTCAATTTCATTTCCGACTAAGATTACTAATTACCCTCAATTGAAATGCCTACTGGTTATTCCGAATCCTCGTTTGATTAATAACCTAGTAATAATACTATGTCGCGTTTGTTTGTTAATCCTCGTTACAAAAGTACTTGTTGATCTTAGCTTAATAGTGAGTACCTGCTTAAGATTGGATAGGTTTATTTTACTTAGTCCTTACCTGATACTTCATGATTCTATGATAGATACTAGCCAATAACAATAGCAAAACAATCATAGTAGTGTCTATCTAGTTATTATCGGTACAAACCAAAATTAGACCCCAAATGACAACGGGGGTCTTTTACATTACAAACATCAAGCAACATGAAAAGAAATAGTCTTCAAGTAGCATAGTGTTCACAAATGGTCATAATCAAGCATAGCACAAAGGACAGGCAATCTTTCCAAGGAATCATTGTTAGGCACGTCGTCCTCGGGTACCTGTTCTTGATCTTCTTCACCTGAGATGATGAAAGAGGGTGAGTCCTTATGAACTCAGTGAGGGGGAACAAGAAATAGGTTTTGAAACTCATTTTTCGGTTCAATTTATGAAAACCCTTTTTGCAAGAATGAATATATCACAAATAAGTTCATAACAATAATATAAAAGTAAAGGAACAAAATTACCAGTCTTTCCTCCTCGAGGTCCTCTAGGAACTAAGCGAGAGTACTTACACATATAGTGAAAAGGATACGGTGAGCTTTTGCTCTCAGTTCATTTCCAGTATTAATTGTTGCGGCCGACTTCAAATCATCCCCTTATCATGCCAAATGGGTGTACTCCGGATGTACCCCGAAATCCTACGACCCAACTCTCCGAGGAAGTCTAGCCCCTAAGCGAGATAGGGAATTGGACAATGGTAGTCACGGTTGCACCGACAAGCCCGATGCTGCCCGGTGTGCGTGAACTCTACCACACCAGAAGGAAAGGTTGCAACCTTGTATGCAATGCACATTTATCACATTTAATATATCACATTAGGAGGACAACAAAGTAGGTTGCCTCCGGACAGTCATAAGATTGCACATTGACAAGTAACAAGTGAGGCACGATAAGACAAGTAATTTCACTTGAAAGACATATGGAGTTATATGAACATTAAACGGGCAGCCATGTAACGCACGTAAATCAAGTCATATAACTCATTTCAACGTTCACGTAATCAAATAATAAGATTATTCAACATGCAACGACAATCTACGTGGGTTCGGGTGCAAGAAAGGCTTACTTGTCACCATGTAATCATCAAGATCGCATTTAGGGCTACAATGGCAACTGCGGGCAGCCTACTAAACATATAATTAAACACGATTTTCATAGGATCAATACTTAGTGAATTTACCTAGTCACTAGGGTTTCCATTTTGTGCTTACCCGTGCGATTAAGCCCCAAGTCAACTTCAAAATCAATCTCAAGCCATGCATCGATTAATTCAAACACCCTCAAGTATTCAAAACAGTCCACACAACATCCCAATGCCACAATCCCAAGCATTTAACACAACAAGAGAAGCTACAATAATTTTTCTAAGCATATCACTAAGTGAAACCCTCACTGCAATGGGCTATTTTCTCACAATCATTAAGGAAAAATCTCCAATTCCAATGAATAATATGTCAAATTAAATCTTAAGAAGTGAACTAAATTCAGAAACAAACCTTGCATCATTTGGAGTTCGGGTTCAATTATTATAGCCAAACAGTGAGATTGTACAAAACTGTCCAAATTTATACACATTTCAATACTTGTCATTTTTTAAGTCCTTAGGGTAAGATTTAGCCTTAGTCCATTTCTGACAAAAATGTCTAGAACTGCAAAATCTTGCTGCACACCAAATTTCATGCATTTTTGATATCATTTATTAAGTCAAAACTGGTTCGTTCCACAAAGTTAGTGAATCTGCCAAAACCTGCTTCATTTTTCCAAATTTTCCAGATTTGGACACATTTTAATAACTTGCCATTTTGAGGACCTTAGAGTCAAAATTAGCTTTGGCCTATTTCTGGGAAAAAAATTGAAAAGGGGGGTGCAACACGAGGACTTTGCAAGTTGTCACCCATCTTATTACTACTCTTGCCCAAGCACGCTTAACTTCAGAGTTCTGATGTGATCCGGTGCATTAGTGCAGGTATGATCGCACCCATCATGCTGTGGGCACAAATCCTTTATTTGTTGACAGTTCACAGCCCCAGCCCAGAGATATGGCCCATTCAAAAAGCACAATGGGCTTAACGACAACCCATCCGTTTCACCAACACAACATCCTCGCAAGACGTGATATCGATGCATTGTAGGGCCCTCTAATGTCCCACGAGTTTGGTTGTCATCCTTTAAAAGGCTCACGACGAACGATCTGGGAAGAAAAAACCTAGCAAAAGAAGAATAATGGCCCAAAACTAATGAAAACTTTGAATTTTCTACTCCAAAAACGGGCGCAGCCGAGCAAGCTTGCTACCCCCGTCGTAGAGCTCTTGGAGAACTTTCCAACGGTATGTTGTACGCCGCGTAACTACTTACAGATCAAAAGTTATGGGCACCAGAGCGACGGAGACCTGGTCACAAGCCCTACGCCCTCGGTCTGCGGGCCCTGCCTCTATGTGAAGCGAAGTTGTCTTGCCCAATGTGCCGTGGGATTCGGTAATAGAAATGCGGTGGATAAAGAATCTTGGCAACCCTAACCGGGGCAAAAAAAAATTGAAAAGGGGGGTACAACACGAGGACTTCCCAGGGGGTCACCCATCCTAGGACTACTCTCGCCCAATCACCCTTAACTTCGAAGTTCTGATTGGATCCGGTGAATTAGTGCTAGTATGATCGCACCCGTCATGCTGAGGGCATAAATCCTTTATGTGTTGACGGTTCACAGTCCCAGCGCAAAGAGATGGCCCATTTCAAAAGGCCCAATGGGCTTAACGACAACCCATCCACTTGAACAACGCATCATCCTCGTAAGACGTGATATCGACGCATTGTAGGGCCCTGTAATCCCGCGAGTTAGGTTGTCGTCCTTTTAACAGCTCACGATGTACGATCCGGGACGAAAAAACAGAGCAAAAGAAGAAAAGTGGCCCGAAACTGATGAAAACGTATGATTTTAGGCTCCGAAAATAGGTGCAACCGAGCATGCTTGCTACCCCCGTCGTAGAGCTCTCAGAGAGCTTTCCAACGGTTTGCTGTGCGCTGCGTAACTCCTGACGGATCAAATGTTATGGGCACCGGAGCGACGGAGACCTTGTCACAAGCCCTACGCACTCAGTTTGCGGGCCCAGTCTCTATGTGAAGCGAAGTTGTATTGCCCAAGGTGCTGTGGGATTCGGTAATAGAAATGTAGTGGATAAAGTATCTTGGCAACCCTAACTAGGGCAAAAAAAAATTAAAAAGGGGGGGGTGCAAAACGTGGACTTCCAAATGGGTCACCCATCCTAGTACTACTCTTGCCTAAGCACGCTTAACTTCGGAGTTCTAATGGGATCCGTTGCATTAGTGCTGGTATGATCGCACCCGTCATGTTGAGGGTACAAATCCTTTATGTGTTGACAGTTCACAGTCCCAACCCAGAGAGATGGCCCATTCTAAAGGCCCAATGGGCTTAACGACAATCCATCCGCTTCAACAACGCAGCATCCTCGTAAGACGTGATATCGACGCGTTGTAGGGCCCTGTAATCCCGCGAGTTAGATTGTCATCCTTTTAACAGCTCACGATGTATGATCCGGGACGGAAAAACATATCAAAAGAAGAAAAGTATCCCAGAATTGATGAAAACGTTCAATTTTAGTCTCTGAAAATAGGTGCAGCCTAGCAGGCTTGTTGCCCCCGTTGTAGATCTCTCAGAGAGTTTTCCAACGGTATGCTTTGCACTGCATAACACCTTACGGATCAAAAGTTATGGGCACCAGAGTGATGGAGACCTAGTCACAAGCCTTACGGCCTCAGTTTGCGGGCCCAGTCTCTACGTGAAGCGAAGTTGTATTGCTCAAGGTGCTGTGGGATTCGGTAATAGAAATGTGGTGGATAAAGTATCTTGGCAACCCTAACCGGGGCAAAAAAAAATTAAAAAGGGGGGGTGCAACACGAGGACTTCCCAAGCGGTCACCTATCCTAGTACTACTCTCGCATAAGCACGCTTAACTTCGGAGTTCTGATGGGATCCGTTGTATTAGTTCTGGTATGATCAGACCTGTAATACCCGAGCCCGGAATATGAAAATTTCTTGTTTATTATTTTGAAAATTTTATTTTCTTAGATTCTTTAAGATTTAATTATTACTTCTTTGTTGTCGCAACGTGCATTGCATATCTAGAGCAATAGATAGAGAATGGTTTCCAGTCCTCAGCAAATAGTGAAACTAGTATTTAGATGACTTAAATTTTATATTTTAATTGTTGTTGGCTAGAATTAATTTAGTGATAATTATTTTAGCTTAAAATGCATAGAAATAAGGCTAATTTGACCAATTTTAAGTAGTTGACCAAGGCTTGACCAACTTTGACCTAACTTGTCACCTAATAAGCTTATAACATAACAAAAAAAAACAAAAAACAAAAACAGCTCACGAGCAGGCCGAGAGCTTAGAGAGAAAAAAAAAAACCTTTCAACTTCCAATCGTTCAATCTTCGCGGGGGCTCGTGCGGGGTGGTTTCCAAGGCAACCAGCGTTGTTTTCCTAGTGACTAGGAGTGCCTATGGTGAGGGAAGCACATTATTTGCGCATTTAAATGTCAAGTATGTTAACTTTGTGATTTTTAGATTTTATTCGTAGATTGTTGTTTAAAGCATTTTGATGCTTCTAGAATGTTCCTTGGCAATTGTAGAACGTGTATTTATAGCTTTTTAACATTTTCTGCGGTTAAATATTGAGATTGCAATTTAAATCGGTTGTTGAATAGTATTTTGTGAATAGTAAACCCTTGAAACGATGAAGTTGCTCCGTTATGCTATCTGTTGATGTAGAAATGTGCTAGGTGTGCTAGAATGCCTAAATGCATGGTTTGTTTGGGTTGCGTAATGGAAAAAATGAGAATTAAGCCTTGGTGAAAGTCAGGGTCGTTTAGGTCGAGTTTGGCGTTTTCTCGTTTTACGTGTTGGCATTGTTTCGGGAGGCCATGGAAGCACTTTTTGTGCAATTATGGCGTTGGTTGGGTGTTTGGTTGGTATAGTTGTAGTTCAAACGAGCAAAGAGGGAAATCGGGACTTTGCGTGAATTCTAGGGTTAGGTAGGGTTTCGGGGTCTTTAGACGTACCTTATGGTGACCTAGGAGGATTGGCAAAGTCGGTTTCCAAAACTCGTGGCTCATTTGGAAATTGTAGTGTTTTGATAGTTGGGGCCGATTTGTGATTTTGCTTGTTTTCTTGATATTATGCCTATAGAATGCTTAGGGTTGCTTGATATACTTGTTTGAATTGATTTTGAATGAAATGCTTATCAACTGTTGCTATTGCGTGCGAGAGTATCCTACTTTGTTATTCTCCCACGTATGGCTTTATTGCTTGTTTATCACCTTGTATCGATTCTTGCATTGCATAGTGTCTCGCGCATGAGTGATGGGCCTCTCTGGGTAGCCTCGGGTTGCCAGTGTTGGTTGCTATAGCTCCGCTGCTATTCGCTCTTCTCGCTTGGGTTGCCTCCCAGGGAGATTTGGGTCGTAGATTGATGGATACTTCCGGGGTATTCCAAACTGGTGTTATAAGATGGTTTGGGCCGGCGCGTCGTCATCGAATTCGTGTTTGAAAGTTGCTCGTGAAAAGAGTATCGTATCCTTTGATTGAGTGTTTATAGTATAAATTCTTGGCTTGCTTTATTGATGGCTTTATTTGTATCTCTATATGATATTTGTATGTATTGCTTGACTAATTGCATTGCATTCTCCTCTTATCTCCGTCCTTGAGACCAATTGCCCTCGCTGAGCAATAGTTTTTGCTCATTGCTCTCTATACTATATTTTTACAGGAGTAGTTGAAGCAGACCCCCTTGAGGTAATTGAGGAGGAGGAACAGGTGGAGGTGTTCCCGTGATAGCACTTCTTTGCTTTGCTGGTGGTTGGTTGCCAGACTTTTGTACGAGCCATGATTGATGTGTTTAATGCTTGGTCGTCGCTTAATTTTGAGGCTTGTAGCCTTGTATGTATTTTCTAGTTTGAGGCCTTTATGGTCTTATGTTGTATAAGTTGAAAGAATGTAAAGCTGTAAAAGTATACTCTTATGACTAATAAAGAAATGCATGCTAATAGCTAACTGTTTAGTGGCATAAATACTTGTGTAGTATGCATGGCATTTTGGTTTGGAAAGTTGGTTAATAAGAGGATGTATGTTTTTAAAAGAAAGTCGGCTTGTTTTAATTGTTTTTATGGCTTTCGCAAGTATTATATTGATTTTAGGGTTTTCGGATCGTCCGCGGTATAGAGGACTCTCCGTCCGTGTGTCGGGTCTGGGCTTGGCCTTTTGTGGGGTCGGGTCGGGGCTTGACATCTTTAGGTGGTATAAGAGCATGATAGTCTTGCATGAGCTGGGATATGTTTCTCGGTCTGTGGGGTAAAGGTCCAAAATGCTAGAATGTTATTGTATAATTGTTAAGTGGAAAGAAAGTGTTATAGCATGACTTTGTGAACTTAGAGTGCTTATGTGTTTAAAGTGAATTAGTTTGGCATGTCAATCTTGTGTTATGTGAATTGCGTGTTAGAATGTTTGATTGTTATTGACTTGAGTGTTATCTAATCTTATGTGCTATATTTCTATCTATAAACTGCTTTTATATGCTGCCAGCTATTGTGAATTGCTACTATGCTGCCACGTCGTAGTACTCAAGGTTTAGGGTCAGATGAAAAGGCAGTAGAACAGGGTCAGCAGCCGTTGCCTGAGCAGTTTATGGCTACTATGACTACTGCAGTTGACCGGATTACCCAGGTACTGCATGAGCAGAGGCAGGACAGGAATAATAATCCCCAGGGAAATCAAGCTAATCCTGGTGGACAGGGGTATAGAGTTGAGAATAATCAGTTGGAGAAATTCTTGAGGCACGAGCCGGGAAAGTTCTTCGGAGAGCCGGATGATGAGGCAGCCGAGAGATGGATTAATCGTGTTGAGAAAATTTTCACCGCTTTGAGGTACACTAATGAGGCAAGAATAGATTATGCGTCATTCCTGTTTGAGGGTGATGCAGAGCAGTGGTGGAATACTGTCCGGAGGAGGTGGGATTGTGATGATGTACCACATTTGTGGGATGATTTTGTGAGTGAGTTTCTGTAACACCCCGATCCCTCTCGAGACCAGGAGTTCTATCAATTGATCTAATCACAACCCAAATCCAAACCCGTGCAAAATTTTCAAGGAAAACAGACGGAGTCTCCCCTGTTTCTAGGCGAAATGTAAAACCTGTAATAGCATATAAATGGACCAATACCATGTCCAAACATTTAACCACCTCAAGGCCATCCGAGCCTTGGTTCTCATCAACTAAACACAGCATATAAATATACATTTCCAGTTTAAAGTTAACCTATCTCTTTACATCTTTTACAAGAACATTCAAGCTTGACAATTAATCCATACTAATCTACTGCACAAAATATACTATCATACCAGTCTAACTCTTTTCTTTTAGGCAATTACAAACATGCATCGGGTTAACTATACTACTGAATACATAACTAACTTATCAATCTACCTCAACTACTTAGCTAGATTAAATTACATTTCTTTTAACAATAAATACATACAACATATGAACATACATCTTTACATCTTTGACAGCTCAAGCCACAAAGCACGCAAGACAACTCTTCAGGCACGAACTAACACATATCCACGAACTTTTCAGCTAACAAGGCATTTCCTGAAATGTGGTGGTGAGGAGTGAGTATACACAACACATATACTCAGTGAGGGCGAGATAGATATCGAGTTGGAGAGAAAGAAGATCGTGCAATGCAAATAATCACAGTTAAGCAATAAAGACAATAAGGAAACATTCAATACAAACAACAATACTATAAGCAATCAAGAAAGCATTAACACAGCCCTTTAAAGCTATACCACACTCTGAAGGCTGTGGTTCACTCATACGAGCAATATACCATTTCACGAGCGATACATCAATCTCGAGCTTGATGTTTGACAATGATGACAATAAGTGTGCTTCCACCTTATAACACCAGTTTGGAATACCCCTGAAGAATCCATCAATTCTACGACCCAAATCTCCCTGGGAGGCAACCCAAGCGACAAAGGGAATAGCAGCGGAGCTAGAGCAACCAACACTGGCAACCCGAGGCTACCCAGAGAGGCCCATCACTCACGCGCGAGACACTATGCAATGCAAGACTCGATACAAGGCGATAAACGAGCGATAGCACAACAATACAAACTAGTGACAACAAACGAGATAACAAGCAATCACAATCAATACTAGCATTCAACTAACTTTCAAGCATAATAGGCAATAATAAGCAACAATAACAACAATTAAACAAGTAACGGCAGTTCAAACACGAAAACAACAAATAACACTATTCAACCCCAACTTCCAAGGACAATTACGAGCAAACGAGCTACGGGATTAGGAAACCGATTTCACTACATTCACTCAGGCACTACAAGGCACGTTTCTATGTCACTAAACTTCACTTTCTCACCCGAGACCCGAAAGTCCACCTACTGCGTTTGAACTATAACTATGTTAATCGGTCACTCAATCAACGCCACAACATCGCCAAAAGTGCTTCCATGCCCTCAATTACGAAACCCCCAACTCAATTCGAGCACGGTCAACTTTTGGTCAAACGGCCCCTTTACGTTTCTTTGTCTAATTTCCAATTTTAACAAAGGTTGATCCGTTTTTATTTCACATTTTAGCTTTCTATCACTAATGGCACCTATCCAAATCAAACAATCGCAATTCGGATCGAAATCCGAAATTCTAGGGTTTACTATTCATAATTCACTATTCATGTTCTTCCCCAATTTCAATTACGTAGTTTCAACCGTAAAAATTGCTAAATAACTAACAAGCAATGCTCTACGAACCCAAAGCAAGCTATTTCAAGCAATAACAGGCATTATAACGCAATAAATATCAAATCTGAAAAATTGACTCAAAAATCAAATTCAGATTAAAATGCACAAAAGCGTGAAAACCCTTATAGAGATTGAAGACCAAGAACCGCAAGGACCCGAGCCACGAACCTCGTCCGATCCCACGCAAGATTTTGGCTTAAAAATGCAAAATCAATTTTTTTTCTTTTCTCCTTAACCTTCGGCCAATGGAGGACAAGATGGCCATTTTTTGTTTTGTTTTTTTTGTCAATTTTGCTTAATTTTGGCTATTTAAAAGATGACAAAGCCTCAAGGGCAAAATGGTCATTTAGCAAAGTCAAAATCCTAATTTAACATGGTCAAATAAGCTATTTTGATGCCATTTAATTTATTCCAAGTTAGAGCAATGCAATTTTAATGAAAACCTACTAAAACTAGTTAATTTAAACTAGAAACATTATTTACGAAATTTGAGAAATATTTCTCTAACTCTTATTTTTGAAATTCTACGATCGAACGGTGACTAATCGATCGCTAATAAAGTGATGAACAATAATATAAAACTCTAATTCTTTGAAAAGTAGAATAGTAGAATAGTTTAAAATTAACTCCGGCTCGGAGTTATTTTTATCATTTAATTGAAAATCGACTAATTTAATGCAAGAAAATTAAAATCGATTTTTTTTTTAAATAATCAAAATAGTCAAAGTAATCAATATTCATTTAAAATCAATTAATTTAACTATTCCTAGAATTTTTTAAAGAATTATGAAGTTCATGTTAAGTTACAAATGAACAAATAAATATAAACATGTAATCAAGTGCAATTAAATATTAACATTTAAGATGACACTTAATTGATCACAAGAGAATAAATTCAATCACTACAATTATTAGAAATAGGTAATAATATTTTAATCAATTAATATAAATCCTTTTCAGAATCTTCTAAATGAAATAGCAAAACAGTAATAATTAGATGATTTAACTAATGAAACATTTAATCAAATGCAGTCAAGTGCTATTAAATGCATGCCGGGTTCGGGTTATCACAGTTTCGGGACAAGTATATTCCCGAGATGGCTATGGAAAGGCGGGAAGATGAGTTTGTGGCCTTGAAGCAGGGAAACATGACTGTTGCACAGTATGAGGCTAGGTTTGTTAGCCTGTCGAGGTATATGCCCGAGTTGGTACGGCCAGCTATGAGGATGACTCATAGGTTTGTTCGTGGGCTGAGAATGGACATTCAGTTGCATTTGACTGGGCAGACCTACACTACTTTTCCCGAGGCATTCTAGGGAGCCTCGAAGTTTGAGAAACGGAAGGCTGAGATGTTAGCTGAGAGCAGTCAGCCGAGTAAGAAGCAGTATCTGGGCCAGAGCAGCCAGAGTCAGCCGAGGCAGTATCAGACTTCTGCGCAGGTTCCTCAGCAACGTCCGTATCTGCCACAGCAGCAGATTTAGGCTAGGCCAACTGTGACTAGACCCCAGCAGGGAGGTGCAGTTCCTACTACCGCTAGAGCACCAGCACCTACAGGAAACACTGTTGTAAGGCAAAATCAGCAGTGTAACTATTGTAATCGATCGGGGCATATTAAGGCTAATTGTTGGAGAAAGAGTGGTAAATGTACAGGTTGTGGGAGTGATGACCATAGGGTGAGAGATTGCCCTAAGTATAACAATGTTCAGGGCCGTACTGGAGGCCAGGGTGTTCAGAATAGGGCTGCAGGTGCACGTCCAGCATAGAGGGTTCAGGCTAAGGTCTTTGCACTAGATGCGGAGGAGCTACCCGATACTACAGCTATAGTGGAAGGTACCTTTCTTCTCAATACTCAGCCAGTTAAAGTTTTGATTCATCCCGGAGCTACACATTCGTTTATAACTCCTGCATGTGCACGATCTGTGAATGTTTGCATTGATAAACTGCTGCATAAAGTTGAAGTTAGTAAACCTTTGGGTGCAAAATTTGTTATTGAGTCTATTTGCAAATCTTGTGATATATGCATTGAGAACCGTAAATTTCCTGCTGATTTAATTATATTTCCATTCTGTGACTTTGAAATCATTTTGGGAATGGACTGGTTGGGGAAGTACTATGCTCAGTTGGATTGTAGAACAAAGATTGTTTATCGTCAGGTTCCTGACCTACCGGTACTGGAGATTGTTGGGAATTGCAGGGCTGCCCGAATTCCTCTTTTAACAGCGATCAAGACTTCTAAGTTGTTGAATAAAGGTTGTGAAGCTTACTTAGCCTATTTGATCAATCAGCCTACTGATAAGTTGAGTTTGAATGAGGTTCCGATTGTTAGAGACTTCCCTGGTGTATTTCCCAAGGAATTACCGGGTTTACCACCGGATAGGGAGATTGAGTTCGTGATTGATCTTGTGCCAGGCACTACGCCAATTTCTAGGAGTCCTTATAGAATGGCTTCGGCTGAACTTCAGGAATTAAAAATTCAGCTTCAGAACTTGCTTGAGAAAGGGTTTATACAACCTAGTTCTTCGCCGTGGGGTGCGCCTGTGTTGTTTGTGAGAAAGAAAGATGGCACGCTACGGTTATGTATTGATTATAGGGGAGTTAAGCAAGTCATGATTAAGAACAAATACCCCTTGCTGTTGATTGAAGAATTGTTGACCAGTTGCAGGGTGCGAGTGTTTACTCCAAATTTGATTTGAGGCAGGGTTACTATCAACTTAGGATTCGGAGTGACGATATACCAAAGATGGCATCCAGGACTAGATATGGCCACTATGAATTTGTTGTGTTGCCGTTTGGTTTGATGAATGCACCATCCGCATTCATGGACTTGATGCAGAGGGTTTTTCGACCTTATCTTGATCAGTTTGTCGTAATCTTTATTGACGACATTTTAGTGTACTCGAAGAATGAGGCTGAGCATGAACAACACTTGAAGATTGTGCTATAGACTTTGCAAGAAAACAAGCTTTTTGCAAAATTCAGCAAGTGTGAATTCTGGTTGAATCAGATATCTTTTCTAGGTCATATCATTTCAGATCAAGGAATTTTAGTGGTCCCAGCTAAGATTGAAGTTGTTTCATCTTGGAAGAGACCTGAGACAGTGTCAGAGATTCGGAGTTTTATTGGTTTGGCAGGTTACTACCGGAGGTTTGTTAAAGACTTTTCCAAGATTTCTGGACCTTTGAGCCAGTTGATTCGGAATAAAGTTGCTTACAACTGGGATGCTAAATGTGAATCCAGTTTCCAAGAATTGAATAAGAGACTAACTACAGCTCTTATATTAGTTTTACCTGAGGGAACAGAGAACTTTGTTGTTTACAATGATGCATCTAAAGAAGGTTTGGGCTGTGTTTTAATGCCGAGTGGTAAGGTGATTGCTTATGCTTCTAGGAAGTTGAAACCTTATGATGTCAATTACCCTACACATGATCTCGAGTTAGCTGCAGTTGTGTTTGCAGTGAAGAAGTAGCGTCACTACTTGTGGGGTAGCAGATTTGAAATTTTTACTAACCACAAGAGTCTCAAATATTTGTTTTCACAGAAGGATCTGAATATGAGGCAGCGGAGATGGCTAGAGCTATTGAGTGGTTGCAACTGTTCTATAAACTACGTGCAAGGTAAGGCAAATGTTGTTGCTGATGCTTTGAGCCGAAAGGCTACTATTGCAAGCTTAATTATCAAAGATTGGGAGACTTTGGAAGAAATTTGTTCTTGGAAACCAGAAGCTACTGAGGCAGGGACTCGATTTGCTAGTTTACAGATTCAGTCAGGATTGCTAGCAAAGATCACAGTGGCTCAGAAGACTGATCCTTACATCTTGAAAATCCAAGAAAAATCAAAAGGGGGAGAGTCGGAGTTTAAATTACATACAGATGGTATCTTCAGATTCAGGGACAGGGTGTGTGTTCCTGGTGATCCGACTTTAAAGAATGAGATCCTGTCCGAGGCACATAATTCGAGGTATACGATTCACCCGGGCAGTACTAAAATGTATAGAGATTTGAAACAACACTTCTGGTGGAACAATATGAAGAGGGAGATTGCTGGGTATGTATCCAGATGTTTGACTTGTCAAAGGGGTAAAGTTGAGCATCAGAGGCCAGCCGTTGTCGATTCCGTAATGGAAGTGGGTACATATAACAATGGACCTTGTGACCGATCTTCCTAGATCTCCGAGAGGATGTGATTCTGTTTGGGTTGTTATGGACCGCTTGACTAAAGTTACACATTTTATTCCCGTGAACAAACAGGATAGCCTTGATAAGCTAGCTGAGCTTTATGTTGCTAATATTGTGAAATTGCATGGTGTGCCACAGAGTATAGTGTCAGATAGAGATCCTAGATTCAAATCTCGTTTTTGGTAGAAGTTGCAAGAGGCCTTGGGAACTAAGTTGAGCTTCAGTATTGCATATCATCCACAAACTGATGGCCAGTCTGAGAGAACTATCAGGATCTTGGAAGACATGCTACGGGCATGTGTGCTAGATTTTGGGAAGAACTGGGTGAAGTTTTTGCCTTTAGCGGAGTTTACGTACAATAATAGTTATCAATCTACTATAAGTATGGCTCCCTACGAGGCGTGGTTAGGTCAAAAATGGAGATCCCCATTGTATTGGGAAGAGGTTGGAGAGATGAGAACAGTTGAGCCGATTGTGTTAGCTGAGGTGATTAAGATGGTAGATAATGTTCACCTTATTCGCCAGCGTATGCTTACAGCTCAGAGTCGTCAGAAGAGTTATGCGGATAAGCACCGTCGGGATCTTGAGTTTGATTTGGGAGATTGGGTGTTTCTTAAGATTTCTCCTCGAAAGGGATTGATTCGGCACGGTAAGAGCGGGAAACTTAGTCCCAAGTATGTGGGTCCGTATGAGATCACCGAAAAGGTAGGTCCTTTGGCTTATCGGCTAGCTTTGCCTCCGAGCTTGTCGAGACTGCACGATGTGTTCCATGTGTCGAAGTTAAAGAAGTACCATCTAGACCCTTCAGATGTACTTGAACCAGAGCCTTTGCAGATTGAAGAAAAATTGTCTTATGAAGAGAAACCGATTCGAATTGTGGATCGGAAAATTCAGGAGCTTCGCAGGAAGAGTATTCCGTTAGTAAAGGTTCTGTGGAATCATCATGGGTTTGAGGAAGCGACTTGGGAAAGAGAGGACCAAGTTCGGAATCAGTATCCGGAGTTGTTTGTTGACCAGGTAAGAATTGCGTGGGCGCAATTGTTTTAAGGGGGAGAGGGTGTAATACCCGAGCCCGGAATGTGAAAATTTCTTGTTTATTATTTTGAAAATTTTATTTTCTTAGATTCTTTGAGATTTAATAGTTAATTCTTTGTTGTCGCAACGTGCATTGTATATCGAGAGCGATAGATAGAGAACGGTTTCTAGTCCTCAGCAAATAGTGAAACTGGTATTTAGATGACTTAAATTTTATATTTTAATTGTTGTTGGCTAGAATTAATTTAGTGATAATTATTTTAGCTTAAAATGCATAGAAATAAGGCTAATTTGACCAATTTTAAGTAGTTGACCAAGGCTTGACCAACTTTGACCTAACTTGTCACCTAATAAGCTTATAACATAACAAAATAAAAAAAAAACAAACAAACAAAAACAGCTCAAGAGCAGGCCGAGAGCTTAGAGAGAAAAAAAAAACCTTTCAACTTCCAATCGTTCAATCTTCTCGTGAGCTCGTGCGAGGTGGTTTCCAAGGCAACCAGCATTGTTTTCCTAGTGACTAGGAGTGCCTAAGGTGAGGGAAGCACGTTATTTGTGCATTTAAATGTCAAGTATGTTAACTTTGTGATTTTTAGATTTTATCCGTAGATTGTTGTTTAAAGCATTTTGATGATTCTAGAATGTTCCTTGGCAATTGTAGAATGTGTATTTATAGTTTTTAAACATTTTATGCTGTAAAATGTTGAGATTTCAATTTAAATTGGTTGTTGAATACTGTTTTATGAATAGTAAACCCTTGAAATGATGAAGTTGCTCCGTTATGATGTCCGTTGATGTAGAAATGTGCTAGGTGTGCTAGAATGCCTAAATACATGGTTTGTTTGGATTGCGTAATGGAAAAAATGGGAATTAAGCCTTGGTGAAAGTCAGGGTCGTTTAGGTCGAGTTTGGAGTTTTCTCGTTTTTTGTGTTGGCATTGTTTCGGGAGGCCATGGAAGAACTTTTGGTGCGATTATGGCGTTGGTTGGGTGTTTGGTTGGTATAGTTGTTGTTCAAACGAGCAAAGGGGGAAATCGGGACTTTGCGTGAATTCTAGGGTTAGGTAGGGTTTCAGGATCTTTAGACGTACCTTATGGTGACCTAGGAGGATTGGCGAAGTCGGTTTCCAGAACTCGTGGCTCGTTTGGAAATGGTAGTGTTTTGATAGTTGGGGCCGATTTGTAACTTTGTGTGTTTTCTTGATAATTATATCTATGGAATGCTTAGGGTTGCTTGATATACTTGTTTGAATTGATTTTGATTGAAATGCTTATCAACTGTTGCTATTGCATGCGAGAGTAACCTACTTTGTTATTCTCCCACGTGTGGCTTTATTGCTTGTTTATCGCCTTGTATCGAGTCTTGCATTGCATAGTGTCTCGCGCGTGAGTGATGGGCCTCTCTGGGTAGCCTCGGGTTGCCAGTGTTGGTTGCTCTAGCTCCGCTGCTATTCCCTCTTCTCGCTTGGGTTGCCTCCCAGGGAGATTTGGGTCGTAGATTGATGGATACTTTCGGGGTATTCCAAACTGGTGTTATAAGGTGGTTTGGGCCGGCGCGTCGTCATCGAATTCGTGATTGAAAGTTGCTCGTGGAAAGAGTATCGTATCCTTTGATTGAGTGTTTATAGTATAAATGCTTGCCTTGCTTTATTGATGGCTTTATTTGTATCTCTATATGATATTTGTATGTATTGCTTGACTAATTGCATTGCATACTCCTCTCATCTCCGTCCTAGAGACCAATTGCCTTCTCTGAGCAATAGTTTTTGCTCATTACTCTCTATACTATATTTTTACAGGAGTAGTTGAAGCAGACCCCCTTGAGTTAATTGAGGAGGAGGAACAGGTGGAGGTGTTTCCGTGATAGCACTTCTTTGCTTTGCTGGTGGTTGGTTGCCAGACTTTTGTGCGAGCCATGCTTGATATGTTTAATGCTTGGTCGTCGCTTAATTTTGAGGCTTGTAGCCTTGTATGTATTTTCTAGTTTAAGGCCTCTATGGTCTTATGTTGTATAAGTTGAAAGAATGTAAAGCTGTAAAAGTATACTCTTATGACTAGTAAAGAAATGCATGCTAATAGCTAACTGTTTAGTGGCATAAATACTTGTGTAGTATGCATGGCATTTTGGTTTGGAAAGTTGGATAATAAGAGGATGTATGTTTTTAAAAGAAATTCGGCTTGTTTTAATTGTTTTTATGGCTTTCGCAAGTATTATGATGATTTTAGGGTTTTCGGATCGTCCGCGGTACAGAGGAGACTCAGTCCGTGTGTCGGGTCCTGGCTTGGCTTTTTGTGGGGTCGGGTGGGGGCTTGACAGCACCCGTCATGTTGAGGGCACAAATCCTTTATGTTTTGACGGTTCACAGTCCCAACCCAGAGAGATGGCCCATTCTAAAGGCCCAATGGGCTTAACGACAACCCATTCGCTTCAACAACGTAGCCTCCTCGTAAGACGTGATATCGACGCATTGTAGGGCCCTGTAACATCCCGCGAGTTAGGTTGTCGTCTGTTTAACAGCTCACGACGTACGATCCTGGACGGAAAAATTGAGCAAAAGAAGAAAAGTGGCCCGAAACTGATGAAAATGTTCGATTTTGGGCTCCAAAAACAGGTGCAGCAAATCAAGCTTGCTACCCCTGTCGTAGAGCTCTCGGAGTGCTTTCCAACGGTATGTTGTGCGCCGCGTAACTCCTTACAGATTAAAAGATAATGGCACCGGAGCGACAGAGGCCTAGTCACAAGCCCCATGCCCTCAATTTGTGAGCCCAGCCTCTACGTGAAGCGAAGTTGTCTTGCCCAAGGTGCCGTGGGATTCGGTAATAGAAATACGGTGGATAAAGAATCTTGGCAACCCTAACCGGGGGAAAAAAATTGAAAAGGGGGGTGCAACACGAGGACTTCCTAGGAGGTCACCCATCCTAGAACTACTCTCGCCCAAGCACGCTTAACTTCAGAGTTCTGATAGGATCCGGTGCATTAGTGCTGGTATGATCGCACCCATCATGTTGTGGGCACAAATCCTTGATATATTGACAGTTCACCGTCCCAGCGCAGAGAGATGGCCCATTCAAAAGGCCTAATGGGCTTAACGACAACCCATCCGCTTCAACAATGCAGCGTCCTCGTAAGACGTGATATTGACGCATCGTAGGGCCCTGTAATCCCGCGAGTTAGGTTGTCGTCCTTTTAACAGCTCACGACGTATGATCTGGGACGGAAAAACAGAGCAAAAGAATAAAAGTGGCCCGAAACTGATGAGAACGTTTGATTTTGGGCTACGATGTCACGCCCCAACTCGTCTTATAAAGGTTAGACTAGGGTGTGATCTAAACATTCAAGTCATGTCTCATACTTAATCGTTCAAGAAAGTTTAACACTTAACATTTTTGCCTAAACTCCAAAAATTTTCAGAAAACCGGTAGCATAACGGCTGTAATTGGGCTCTTTGGTTTGACCTAATTCTCTAAACACCTTAAATTTTCCAATCTCAATTTCATTTCCGACTAAGACTACTAATTATCCTCAATTGAAATGCCTACTGGTTATTCCGAAACCTCGTTTGATTAATAACCTAGTAATAATACTATGTCTTGTCTGTTTGTTAATCTTCGTTACAAAAGTACCTGTTGATCTTAGCTTAATAGTGAGTACCTGCTTAAGATTGGATAGGTTCATTTTACTTAGTCCTTACATGATACTTCATAATCCTATGATAGATACTAGCCAATGACAATTGTAAAACGATCATAGTAGTGTCTGTCTAGTTATTATCGGTACAAACCAAAATTAGACCACAAATTACAACGGGGGTCTTTTACATTACAAACATCAAGCAACATGAAAAGAAATAGTCTTCAAGTAGCATAGTGTTCACAAATGGCCATAATCAAGCAAAGCACAAAGGACATGCAATCATTCCAAGGAATCATTGTTAGGCACGTCGTCCTCGGGTACCTGTTCTTGATTTTCTTCACCTGAGATGATGAAAGAGGGTGAGTCCTTATGAACTCAGCGAGGGGGAACGAAAAATAGGTTTTGAAACTTATTTTCCAGTTCAATTTATGAAAACCCTTTTTGCAAGCATGAATATATCACAAATAAGTTCATAACAATAATATAAAAGCAAAGGAACACAATTACCCGTCTTTCCTCCCCGAGGTCCTCTAGGAACCAAGCGAGAGTACTTATACACATAGTGAAAAAGGATACGGTGAGCCTTTTCTCTCAGTTCATTTCCAGTATCAGTTGTTGTGGCCGATTTAAAATCATCCCCTTATCCCGCCAAATGGGTGTACTCCGGATGTACCCCGAAATCCTACGACCCAACTCTCCGAGGAACTCTAGCCCCCAAGCGAGAGAGGGAATTGGACAATGGTAGTCACGGTTGCACCGGCAAGCCCGCTGCTGCCCGGGGTGCGGGGACGCTACCATGCCAGAATGAAATGTTGCAACGTTGTATGCAATGCACTTTTATGACATTTAATATATCACATTAGGAGGACAACAAAGTAGGTTGCCTCCGGACAGTCATAAGATTGCACATTGACAAGTAACAAGCGAGGCACGATAAGTCAAGTAATTGCACTTGAAAGGCATATGGAGTTATATGAACATTAAACGGGCTGCCATGTAAGGCACGTAAATCAAGTCATATAACTAATTTAAAGATTCACGTAATCAAATAATAACATTATTCAACATGCAATGACAATCTACATGGGTTCGGGTGCAAGAAAGGCCTACTTGTCAACATGTAACCATCAAGATCGCATTTAGGGCTACAAGGGAAACTACGGGCAGCCTACTAAACATATAATTAAACACAATATTCATAGGATCAACACTTAGTGAATTTACCTAGTCACTAGGGTTTCCATTTTGTGCTTACCCGTGCGATTAAGCCCCAAGTCAACTTCAAAATCAATCTCAAGCCATGCATCGATTAATTCAAACACCCTCAAGTATTCAAAACAGTCCACACAACATCCCAATGCCACAATCCCAAGCATTTAACACAACAAGAGAAGCTACAATAATTTTTCTAAGCATATCACTAAGTGAAACCCTCACTGCAATGGGCTGTTTTCTCACAATCATTAAGATAAGCAAACAATCTCCAATTCCAGTGAATAAGATGTCAAATTAAATATTAAGAAGTGAACTAAATTCAGAAATAAACCTCGCATCATTTGGAGTTCGGGTTCAATAATTATAGCCAAAACAGTGAGATTGCACAAAACTGTCCAGATTTGCACACATTTCAATACTTGTCATTTTTGAGGTCCTTAGGGTCAGATTTAGCCTTAGTCCATTTCTGACAAAAATGTCCAGAACTGAAAAATATAGCATTAAACCAAGTTTCATGCATTTTAGATATCAATGACTAAGTAAAAACTGGTTCGTTCCACAAAGTCAGTGAATCTACCAAAACCTGCTTCATTTTTCCCCATTTTCCAGATTTGGACACATTTTAATAACTTGCCATTTTGAGGACCTTAGAGTCAAAATTAGCTTTGGCCTATTTCTGGGAAAAATGTTAGAACTGGCAAAACTACTTACCTACCAATTTCACGTATTTTCAACATCATTTGCCTAGCCAAAATCATCTCACCCCAACAAGACAGAAGACTGTCACAAACCCGAATTCATCTATCACCACCTTCTAGCTCAAAATATTGCCATGCATGGTTATAAAAGCTTATGAACACACATATATCTCAAGTACATAAGCAAAGATAAACATTTAAGAGCATGCATGTGGGTTTTTGAAAGATTTTCAAGAAGTTTTAGCCCTCACCTTAGCAAAACAACAAGAAGATGCACAAAACTTTGATGAAGCACAAGGTTGTCTCCTTTCCTTGGTTAGCTGAGACACCACTCAAATTTTCTTTATTTTTCCTATCTTAGTGACCAAGTTCTTAGTAGGTGCATGTGGTTAGAACAAGAAGAAAAGAAATGGAAGCTAGCAAACTCACCTAGGCCGAAATGGTTGTTCAAAGAGCTTGCATGTGTGATTCTTGCAACTTAGCTTGCTTAGTCGAGCTTCTTAGCTACTTGCTTGCCTTGATGAACCATGGAAAGATGAAGATGAGCTATGGAGTGAATGAACTCAGCCAAAGCCAAGAGAGAGAGAGAAGAATGAGAGGGAGATAGAGAAATGTGAGGAGATGAGAGAAATGAAACAAAAATGAAGGCTTTGCAAAAGATGAAGCATGTGTCGGCCTTGGGCATACAAAAAATCAGATTTGTGTCTTCAAGAAGCATGGTTTTTGAATTATCTAGCATGGGCAAGGAGCCTATGTTGAGATTGGTGGCTTTGGGGAGGTCTTTGAGCTAATTTTTTTATGCATTTGTGTCATAGAATTGTCATAGAATGTTTGGAGAATAATTGAATTAAGCAAGCAAGCACAAAAGCCCACATGGTGGTCGGCCAAGGCATGTAAAATCTGATTTTTTTGTCATCTTTTGAGCATTATTTAATTGTGTGTTGAAAGTGCAAAAGAATAAGGAATAAGGAATAAGGAATGTCTAGCTTTTTGTGAGATTTTATCTTCTAGTAGGTTGAATTAGTAATTTAATATTAGTTAGTGGGATTTGTAGGATAAATTATTGATCTAGTGCTTCGTGTAAGATGCTTTCTTGATTAGCGTGAGGGCACGCTTTCCTAGGTCTAGGGCACGCACTACGAGGTAGGGCACGAACTACGAGACAAATGCATGTTTTCCAAGTAAATGCACGCAACCCTAAATGAATGCACGTAATTCAATGCAAGGCATACAAAACGAAACACAATTCTTAAACCTAGGTCAAGGCACACAAATCTAGGTTAGGGAACACGAAATGAGGTATCGCACGCAAATCGAGGTCGACAACGGTAAGCTGTGCGCCGTGTAGCTCCTTACGGATTAAAATTTATGGGCACCGGAGCGACGAAGACCTAGTCACAAGCCCCACCCCTCGGTTTGCGGGCCCAGCCTCTACATGAAGCGAAGTTGTCTTGCCTAAGGTGCCGTGGGATTCGGAATTAAAAATGTGGTGGATAAAGCATCTTGGCAAGCCTAACCGGGGCAAAAAAAATTGAAAATGGGGGGTGCAACATGGGGACTTCCCAGGGGGTCAGCCATCCTAGTACTACTCTCGCCCAAGCACGCTTAACTTCAGAGTTCTAATGGGATCCGGTGCATTAGTGCTGGTATGATCGCACCCATCATGTTGAGGGCACAAATCCATTATGTGTTGATGGTTCACAGTCCTAACCAATAGAAATGGCCTATTTAAAAGGCCCAATGGGCTTAACGACAACCCATCCGCTTCAACAACGCAGCATCCTCGTAAGACGTGATATCGACGCGTTGTAGGTCCCTGTAATCCCGCGAGTTAGGTTTTCATCCTTTTAACAGCTCACGACGTACGATCCGGGACCGAAAAACAGCGCAAAAGAAGAAAAATATCCTGAAATTGATGAAAATATTCGATTTTGGGCTCCGAAAATAGGTGCAGCCGAGCAAGCTTGCTGCCCCTATCATAGAGCTCTCGGAGTGCTTTCCAACGGTATGTTGTGCGTTACGTAACTCCTTCCGGATCAAAAGTTATAGGCACCGGAGCGACGGAGACCTGGTCCCAAGCCCCACGCCCTCGGTCTACGGGCCCAGCCTCTATGTGAAGCAAAGTTGTCTCGCCCAAGGTACTGTGGGATTCGGTAATAGAAATGTGGTGGATAAAGTATCTTGGCAAACCTAACCGAGGCAAAAAAAAATTGAAAAGGGGGGTGCAACACAAAGAATTCCCAAAGGGTCACATCCTAGTACTACTCTCGGCCAAGCACGCTTAACATCAGAGTTCTGATGGGATACGGTGCATTTGTGCTGGTATGATTGCACCCATCATGTTGAGGGCACAAATCTTTTATGTGTTGACGGTTCACAGTCCCAACCCAGAGAGATGACCTATTTAAAAAGCCCAATGGGTTTAACGACAACCCATCCGCTTCAACAATGTAGCATCCTCGTAAGACGTGATATCGATGCGTTGTAGGGCCCTATAATGTCCCCCGAGTTAGGTTGTCATCCTTTTAACAGCTCACGACGTACGATCTGAGATAGAAAAAAAGAGCAAAAAAAATTGAAAAGTGGGGGTGCAACACGAGGACTTCCCAGGGGGTCACCCATCCTAGTACTACTTTCGCCCAAACACGCTTAACTTCGGAGTTCTGATGAGATCCGGTGCAATAGTGCTGCTATGATCGCACCCGTCATGTTGTGGGCACAAATCCTTTATGTGTTGATGGTTCACAGTCCCAACCCAGAGAGATGGTCCATTCAAAAGGCCCAATAGGCTAACGACAACCCATCCGCTTCAACAAGACAGCATCCTCACAAGATGAGATATCGACGCGTTGTAGGGCCCTCTAATGTCCCGGGAGTTAGGTTGTCGTCCTTTTAATAGCTCATGACGTACGATCCGGGACGGAAAAAGAAGAGCAAAAGAAGAAACGTGGCGCGAAATTGATGAAAACGTTCGATTTTGGGCTCCAAAAACGCATAAAGCCGAGAAGGCTTGCTACTCCCGTCGTCGAGCTCTCAGAGAGCTTTCCAATGGTATGCTGTGCACCGCGTAACTCCTTATGGATCAAAAGTTATGGGCACCGAAGCGACGGAGACCTGGTCACAAGCCCTACGCCCTCAGATTGCTGGCCCAGCCTCTACGTGAAGTGAAGTTGTCTTGCCCAAGGTGTCGTGGGATTCGGCAATAGAAATGTGTTGGATAAAGTATGTAGGCAACCCTAACCGGGGCAAAAAAAATTGAAAAGGGGCGGTGCAACACGAGGACTTCCCAGGGGGTCACCCATCCAAGTACTACTCTCGCCCACGCATGCTTAACTTCGGAGTTCTGATAGGATCCAGTGTTTTAGTGCTAGTATGATCGCACCCGTCATGTTGAGGGCACAAATCCTTTATGTGTTGACGGTTCACAGCCCCAACCCAGCGAGTTGGCCCATTCAAAAGGCCCAATGGCCTTAACAACAACGCATCCACTTGAACAACGCAGTATCCTCGTAAGATGTGATATTGATGCTTTGTAGGGCCCTGTTATATCTCACGAGTTAGGTTGTTGTCCTTTTAACAGCTCACGACGTACGATCAAGGAAGGAATAAAAGAGCAAAAGAAGAAAAGTGCACCGAAACTGATGAAACCGTTCGATTTTGGGCTCTGAAAATAGGCGCAGTCGAGCAAGTTTGCTGCCCCCATCGTAGAGCTCTCATATAGCTTTTGAACGGTATGCTTTTCGCCGCGTCACTTCTTACGGATTAAAAGTTATGGGCACCGGAGCAACGGAGGCCTGGTCTCAAGCCCCATGCCCTCAGTTTCCGGGCCCAACCTCTACGTGAAGGGAAAATGTCTTGCCCATGGTGCCGTGGGGTTCAGTAATAGAAATGTGGTGGATAAAGTATCTTGGTTACCTTAACCGGGGCAATAAAAATTGAAATGGGGGGGTGCAACACGAGGACTTCCCAAAGGGTCACCCATCTTTGTACAACTCTCGCCCAAGCACGCTTAACTTTGGAGTTCTGATGGGATCCTGTGCATTAGTGCTGGTATGATCGTACTCGTCATGTTGTGGGCACAAGTCCTTTATGTGTTGACGGTTCACAATCCCAGCCCAGAGAGATTGCCCATTCAAAAGGCCGAATGGTCTTAACGACAACCCATCCGCTTCAACAACGCAGCATCCTCACAAGACGTGATGTCGACGCGTTGTAGGGCCCTTTAATGTCCCGCGAGTTAGGTTGTTGTCCTTTTAAAAGAACACGACGTATGATCTGGGACGGAAAAACAGCGCAAAAGAAGAAAAGTGGCCTGAAACTAATGAAAACGTTCAATTTTGGGCTCCAAAAACAGGCGCAGTCTAGCAGGCTTGCTGCCCCGTAGTAGAGCTCTCGGAGAACTTTCCAACGGTATGCTATGCGCCACGTAACTCCTTACGGATCAAAAGTTATGGGCACCGGAGCGACGGAGACCTGGTCACAAGCCCTACGCCCTCGGTTTGCGGGCTCGGCCTCTACGTGAAGTGAAGTTGTCTTGCCCAAGGTGCCGTGGGATTCGGTAATAGAAATGTGGTGGATAAAGTATCTTGGCAACCCTAACCTGGGCAAAAAAAATTGAAGGGTGCAACACGAGGACTTCCGAGGGGGTCACCCATCCTAGTACTACTCTCGCCCAAGCACGCTTAACTTCGGAGTTCTGATGGGATCCGGTGCATTGGTGCTTGTACGATCGCACCCGTCATGTTGAGGGCACAAATCCTTTATGTGTTGACGGTTCACAGTCCCAGCCTAGAGAGATGGCCTATTCAAAAGGCCCAATGGGCTTAACAACAACCCATCCGCTTCAACAACGCAGCATCCTCGTAAGACTTGATGTCGACAAGATATAGGACCCTGTATTTGCTCGCGAGTTAAGTTGTCGTCGCTTTAATATCTCACGACGTACGATCCTGGACGAAAAAACAGAGCAAAAGAAGAAAAGTTGCACAAAACTCATGAACACATTCAATTTTAGTCTCCGAAAATAGGTGCAACCAAGTAGACTGGCTGCCCCTTTAGTAGAGCTCTCAGAGAGCTTTCCAACAGTATGCTGTGCACCACGTAACTCATTACGGATCAAAATTTATGGGCACCGGAGCAATGGAGATCTGGTCAAAAGCCCTACGCCCTCTGTTTGCCGGCCCAGCCTCTACGTGAAACGAAGTTGTCTTGCCTAAGGTGCCGTGGGATTCGGTAATAGAAATGTGATGGATAAAGTATCTTGGCAATCCTAACTAGGGAAAAAAAATTGAAAAGGGGGGTGCAACACGAGGACTTCCCAGGGGGTCACCTGTCCTAGTACTACTCTCGCCCAAGCACGCTTAACTTCGGAGTTCTGATGGGATCAGGTGCATTGGTGCTGGTATGATCACACCCATCATGTTGTAGGCACAAATCCTTTATGTGTTGACGGTTCACAGTCCCAGCCCAGAGAGATGGCCTATTCAAATGGCCCAATGGCTTTAACGACAACCTATCCGCTTCAACAACGCAGCATCCTCGCAAGACGAGATATCGACGCATTGTAGGGCACTCCAATGTCCCGCGAGTTAGATTGTCGTCCTTTTTACTGCTCACGACATACGATCCGAGACGAAAAAGGAGAGCAAATGAAGAAAGGTGGCCTAAAACTGATGAAAATGTTCCATTTTGGGCTCCAAAAACATGTGTAGACGAGCAGGCATACTGCCCTGTCGTAGAGCTCTCAGAGAGCTTTCCAACGGTATGCTGTGCGCCCCATTACTCCTTACGGATAAAAAGTTATTGGCACCGGAGCGACAGAGACCTGGTCCCAAGCCCCACTCCCTCGGTTTCCGGGCTCAGCCTCTACGTGAAGCGAAGTTGTCTCGCCCAAGGTGCCGTGGGATTCGGTAATAGAAATGCAGTGGATAAAGAATCTTGGCAACCCTAACTGGGGAAAAAAAAATTGAAAAGGGGGGTGCAACACGAGGACTTCCCAGGGGGTCA
Source organism: Ehretia macrophylla (assembly GCA_037974665.1). Taxonomy (NCBI): domain Eukaryota; kingdom Viridiplantae; phylum Streptophyta; class Magnoliopsida; order Boraginales; family Ehretiaceae; genus Ehretia; species Ehretia macrophylla. The sequence continues at coordinate 14,324,960 of CM075764.1, read as the reverse complement.
CCCGTCCTAGTACGACTCTCGCCCAAGCACGCTTAACTTCGGGGTTCTGATGGGATCTGGTGCATTAGTGCCGGTATGATAGCACCCGTGATGTTGAGGGCACAAATCCATTATGTGTTGATGGTTCACTGTCCTAAGCCAGAGAAATGGCTTATTTAAAAGGCCCAATGGGCTTAATGACAACCCATCCACTTCAACAACGCAACATCCTCGTAAGACGTGATATCGACGCATTGTAGGGCCTTGTAATATCCCGCGAGTTAGGTTGTCGTCCTATTAACAGTTCACGACGTACGATCCGTGACGGAAAAATAGAGCAAAAGAAGAAAAATGGCACAAAACTGATGAAAACGTTCGATTTTGGGCTCCGAAAACAGGCACAGCCGAGCAGGCTTGCTTCCCCAGTCGTAAAGCACTCGGAGAGCTTTCTAACGGTATTCTGTACGCCGCGTAACTCCTTACAAATTAAAAGTTATGGGCACCAGAGCGACGGAGACCTGGTCACAAGCCCCAAGGCCTCGGTTTGCAGGCCCAGCCTCTGCGTGAAGCGAAGTTGTCTTTCCCAGGTTGCCGTGGGATTCGGTAATAGAAACGTGGTGGATAAAGTATCTTGGTAACCCTAATCGGGGCAAAAAAAATTGAAAAGAGGGGGTGCGACACGAGGACTTTCCAGGGGGTCACCCATCCTAGTACTACTCTCGCCCAAGCACGCTTAACTTCGGAGTTCTGATGGGATCCGGTGCATTAGTGCTGGTATGATCGCACCCGTCATGTTGTAGGCACAAATCCTTTATGTGTTGACGGTTCACAGTCCCAACCCAGAGAGATGGTCCATTCAAAAGGCCCAATGGGCTTAACGACAACCCATCCGCTTCAACAACGCAGCATCCTCACAAGACGTGATATCGAAGCGTTGTAGGGCCCTCTCATGGCCCGCGAGTTAGGTTGTCGTCCTTTTAACAGTTCACGATGTACGATACGTGTCACGCCCTAACCCGAGCTATAGAGGTTCGACTAGGGTGTGATCTAAATGTTCATATCATTTCACGTACTTCATCGTTCATTAAGGTTTAACGCTTAACGTTAGCCTAGAACTCCAAAATTTTCCCGAAAACCGGCAGCATAACGGTTGTAATTGGCTCCTTAGTTTGACCTAATTTCTAAACGCCTCAATTATTCCAATCATTAATCCATTTCCATTAAGGACTCCTATTTTGTCACCAACCGATTTGCCTACTAGTTTATCTTGAAAGTCTCGTTTGGTTAATAATCCTAACATGATAACTATGTCCTATTTATTTGTCAATTTCCTATCATGCAAGTACCTATTATCCTTTAGCTATTGCATGATCACTAGGTGAGATTAAGTAGAGTTACATTATTTACTTCTTCACCTAGCGGTTCAAATGCCTACGATAACTACTAATTAAATGATGAAAGTAAACGACCAAATAAAGAGTTCGTCCGGCTACAATCAGTACAAGCCAAAATTAGACCCAAATTACAACGGGGTCATTTACATCAATAAAATGAACAGTTTGCAATCAAACACAATATCCATATAGCAACCACTTTCAAGCAAAGCACAAAAGCACGTAGTCACTCCTAGGAGTCATCAACAAGCACAATTACTTCGGGTACTTGTTCCAAATCTGATGCACCTGTGACAAAAAGAGGGTGAGTCATTATGAACTCAACGAGGGGGAACGAGAAATAAGTTTTGAAACTCATTTTTCCAGTTCAACTTATGAAAAATCCTTTTTGCAAGCATGAATATGTCACAAGTAAGTACATAACGTAATGTAAAAGTAAAGGAACACAATTACCCATCTTTCCTCCCCGAGGTCCTCTAGGAACCAAGCGAAAGTACTTATACACATAGTGAAAAGGATACAGTGAGCTTTTGCTCTCAGTTGTTGCGGCCGACTTCAAATCATCCCCTTAACACGCCAAGTGGTGTACTCCGGATGTACCCCGAAATCCTACGACCCAACTCTCCGAGGAAGTCTAGCCCCCAAGCGAGAGAGGGAATTGGACAATGGTATTCATGGTTGCATCGGCAAGCCCGATGCTGCCCGATGTACGTGAACGCTACCATGCCAGAATGAATGGTTGCAACCTTGTATGCAATGCACCTTTATGACATTTAATATATCACATTAGGAGGACAACAAAGTAGGTTGCCTCCGAACAGTCATAAGATTGCACATTGACAAGTAAACAAGCGAGGCACGAATAGACAAGTAATTTCACTTGAAAAGCATATGGAGTTATATGAACATTAAGCGGGCAGCCATGTAACGCATGTAAATCAGGTCATATAACTCAGTTCAACATCCACGAAATCAAATAATAAGGTTATTCAACATGCAATAACAATCTACGTGGTTCGGATGCAAGAAAGGCCTATTTGTCAACATGCAACGAATCAAAATCACATTTGGGGCTATAAGGCAACTACGGGCAGCCTACTAAACATATAATTACACTTAATATTCAAAGGATCAACACTTAGCAAGTTCGCCTAGTCACTAGGGTTTCCATTTCGTGCTTACCCGTGCGATTAAGCCCCAAGTCAACTCAAAGTCAATCTCAAGCCATACATCAATTAATTCAAACATCCCCAAGTATTCAAAATAGTCTACACAACATCCCAAAGCCACAATCCCAAGCATTTAATTCAACAAGAGAAGTTACAACAATTTTTCTAAGCATAACACTAAGTGAAACCCTTACTGCAATAGGATGTATTCTCACAATCATTAAGACAAGAAAAAAGTCTCCAATTCTAGTGAATAAGATGTCAAATTAAATCTTAAGAAGTGAACTAAAATAAAAAACAAACCTTGCATCATTTGAAGTTCGAGATCAATAGTTATAGCCAAAACAGTGGGATTGCACAAAACTGTCCAGATTTGCACACATTTCGATAATTGTCGTTTTGAGGTCCTTAAGGTCAGATTTAGCCTTAGTCCATTTCTGACAAAAATGTCTAGAACTAAAAAATCTAGCAGCACACCAAATTTCATGCATTTTGGACATCAGTTACTAAGTCAAAACTGGTTCGTTCTACAAGGTCAGTGCATCTGCCAAAACCTGCTTCATTTTTCCCAGACTTCCAAATTTAGACACATTTTAATGATTTGCAATTTTGAGGACTTAGAGTCAAAATTAGCTTTGGCATATTTCTACGAAAAATGTTCAAAACTGGAAAAACTAGTCACCTACCAATTTTCATCCATTTTCAACATCATTTGCCTAGCCAAACTCACCTCGAAACAACACCACAGAGAGCTGTCACCAAATCCGACTTCATCTATCATCATCTTCAAGCCAAAATCTTGTCATTCATGGTTGTAAAATCTTATGAACACACAAATAACTCAAGTACAGAAGCAAAGACATACATTTAAGAGCATGCATGTGGATTTTTTAAGGAATTTCAAAAGGTTTTAGCCCTCACCTTAGCAAAACAACAAGAAGATGCTCAAGACTTTGATGAAGCACAAGATTTGTTATTTTCCTTGCTTAGCCAAGACTCCACCCATTTTTTCTCAATTTTCCTAGCTTAGTGACAAAGTTTTTAGTAGGTGCATGAGGTTAGAACAACAAGAAAAGAAATGGACCCTAGGAAACTCACCTAAATCGAAATGGAAGTTCAAAGACCTTGCATGTGTGTTTCTTGCATCCTAGCTTGTTTAATCGAGTTTCTTAGCTTCTAGCTTGCCTTGATGAACCACGGAATGATGAAGATGAGCCATGGAGTGTATGAACTCAGCCAAAACCGAGATTGAGAGAGAAGAATGAGAGGGAGAGAGAGAAATGTGAGAAGAGTGAGAGAAATGAGAGAAAATAGAAGCTTTTGCTATTGTTGATGCAAATGTTGGCCTTGGGCATGCAAAAATCAGATTTGTGTCTCCAAGAAGCACAATTTGAATCATCCTAGCATGGGCATATGCATGTGTCGAGATTTTGGGTGCATTGGGTAGGGTTTTGGGTTAATTTTTATGCATTTTGTATCATAGAATTGTCATATGAATGTTCGGAATTTAGGGAATCTAGGTAGAACAAAATATAGGAATGTTTGTTGATGAGTTGAATTATGAATAAAATAATAGATAGTGGGAAATGTAGGAATAGTTTAGTATTATTTTATTGTTAGTGGAGTTTGTAGAGAGTTTGAATTATGAATAAAATATTGGTTTGCGGATTGTGTAGGATTCTTTCTTGATTAGCGTGTAGGCACACAGTTCGAGGTTTAGGATACGCACTACGAGGCACCCACCGAAATCAATACGGGGCACGAATCACGAGGTAGACACGAACTATGAGGTAAGACACGAACTTCAAGACTAAGGCACGTACTTCAAGACTAATGCACGCAATCCTAGGTGAATGCATGTAAACCAATGCAAGGCACGTAATTCAATGCAATGCACGCAAATCAAGGCACCACTCTATATCTAGATTAAGGTACGCAGTTCAAGGTTAGGGCACACGAAATGAGGTAACGCACGTACATCGAGGATTAGGGCACACAATTCTAGGTCAAGGTACGTATGACGAAGCATGCACAAAAATCAAGACAAGGCCCGCAATCGAAGATCAGTCATATAATTCTGGGTCCAAGGTACGCAAATCGAGGTATGACACGTTATTCGGGGTCGGGCCTCACATCCTCCTCTCCTTAAAAGAATTTCATCCCGAAATTCATTCCTACTTGTTGATTTCATTTAAACGGATTCTGACCTTTGTTTTCCCATTCCGTTTTGTCCCACGTTCTGTGATCTCTCTTTCCACAACCAATTCACTTCCTACGTTTCTCCAATCATTTGATTCGGTGTGACCTCTACATTTACAGTTCTTTCCTTTGAATGACTCTATTCCTTCCATTTGATCTTAAGGTCAAGTTCATTAACTAAGGTTAGAGTCTTCAAACATAGTCATCAAAGTTGCATCGGTATTCTGACTATATAACTATAATTCCAAAATCATGACTCATGTTGTATCAATCTCGCATTCATACCTCAAAAGGAATATCACAATAATACCATGATCCTATGGTGACATATACCAATTTCAAGATGATAGGTCTATATCCGATTTATATATCCTACCAACTAGTTTCAAAATTGTTAACACGTAGGACCTACACATGTTATGGATCATTTCTACAATACGACCCTATCTTCAAGAAGAACTCACCAAACAACTAATCCATCTCAAATCGTCATCTATCGACAATATCATAATCCTTATCTCGTAGGTACGTTAGATTAACAAATCTTCTAATGACTAGTCTCCCAGTTACAGGCTCCTATTCACTAACATTCTTCCCCAGTTCCGTTAACCTTTACACTCGTAATCAAGGAGAAAGACCGTTGAGATTTGTTAAACTCAAACACTAAGGTTTATTAGGTACCACTAACAAATTGCCATTGAAATTGCATGGGCAAACCGATCATGTTGCACTGGTTCAACTCTTACAAGTAAATTCATCAACTCGTAATCCACAATTTATTTCCTTATTCAAATCTCTATCTTCAAGTTGCGAAGCTTCGGAATTTCCTTTAATCTTAACCAAGGCTCCTAAGGTGAATAGTTTCAATCTCAAATAAATTTCACTCACCTCAACCCAATGTTATGTCATACTTAAGGAGACAATGGTCCTACTCACTTAGCGAACTAGTCATTCCTTTGAACACTTAATGCCCGCTAATATATCTTCAACATTAATGTTACTAAGCTAGGTTCATAGCCATGTAAGTGAAATCAATTCTCTACTAGGTTACCGGCCGTACAACAACAATCCTAGGACTATAAATGGATACCGAAACGATTGAGCTCATAAGATACTTACACGAGATAACTTCAAGGTTGTATCAACATAAGAATTATGACCACGAGGTATCCTTCAACATAACCTAATAGAACTTCAAAAGTAATCAACCACTTATCTAACTATCACTACAAGATCCACCCCTCTATTCAACGACCACAATTCGAAGTCTACCAATCGCTAGTTTCTAGACGTGAAACAGTGCACATATTACGGTGGTCTAACAGTAGTCTCTTGGGTCATCATGACTCTATTTCATCTCTATCTTAACTATGTGAAATCTTATTCTCTTCTCATTTACATGTACAACTAACTAAGAGCATCAAGACTCATCAACCTTAGGTCCTAGGGTTCACCATGAATCATCACGCATACTCAGTATTAGCTATTTAGGATTACTAATCATACCCTAACGACTCCACTTTGTAACCAGATGCTTTAATCTCATTTCCATGTTTTATATACTAGGTCCATCGGTCTTACTTAGGGATATATGTTTTCTAACATCCTCTAGGGTATCCAAACAATGAGTACATGAATGACTTACTTTGCATAATCACAACTAAATCTGAGAGGCACCAAATTAATACCATGATTCTAAATATCACCAATATCCAACTTAGGACCTTTAGCAACGTTAGTCATCTAATGCATAATTCAATTTCTTACACTTCTATCCGACCTAACATTTTAGGTGCAATTTTCCAAACATGAGTTCTAGCTACGTGAATTCATTGATTCCAACATTCCTATACCTTGTTATACTAAAGACTCATCAACCTTGTTAAACTCAGTCTCCATAGTTGCCTACATGTCTTGAGGTTATCCATTATTAACTCACTTAAATACGCTATCCATGACTTAATAATCTAACCCCTAAAAGTAAACTATTGTCAACTTCCACGAATTCATCTCTTAATTTCTAGGTCATGATCTCAACACTTAGTGAACTTGAAACTCGCTAGTATACACCATATCAGATTCATCAATGCTTAATTCTAATCAAGTAAGGATTCAATCGTACGAGTATATTGCTAACTTCTTAGATAGTCTATCAAGCCAATTTTAAGATGTGAGAAATGGATTCAAAGAAACTTCCAAGTCAACTTCCACTATCAGCACATGAGAATATATACTACTCTACATATTTAATAGTATACCCTTATATCTAAGGAAGTAGCATGTCTTTAACCTTTATACTTGAACCACAATGAGAAGAACAGTTTAATAGAATCAAAACTTCATAGCCATAAAATTGATAACTTAATCACAAGCATGTGTATTCCAAAGATAAGGAGATAATTTTACCTCAACAATTATACTTGTGCTACGCATTGTATATATATGTATATCCAATAATACATACGATCCATCGAGTACCTATGAAGATGCGAGAAATCTCTAACCGAGTCTTTTTGTTCATCCTGCACAAATTCACTTCCCTGAAAGTCCTAATCCTAACTATCTATGTGTACAAACAGTCATTCACGGTCATATAACACGCACATGTATCAAGGAAGGAGTATAAAAGCATGCATGCATTATCGAGGTCACTAACGTGACGGTGTGCATAACACATAATACATATGGTCCTCAAAAGCACATAATATTCAATGCTCAAAGCAACTAAAGCACATTAGCACACATTAACACATATAGACAAGATATCATAATTATCTCAAGGCTTCTACCTACGATCCGAGAGTTGAACCCGACTAATGCCTAGTTACTAAACTAAGCTCTGATACCATTCTAAAATAAGGTGTCACGCCCCAACCCGACCTATAGAGGTTAGACTAGGGTGTGATCTAAACGTTCATATCATTTCACGTACTTAATCGTTCATTAAGGTTTAATGCTTAACGTTAGCCTAGAACTCCAAAATTTTCTAGAAAATCGGCAGCATAATGGTTGTAATTGGCTCCTTAGTTTGACCTAATTTCTAAACGCCTCAATTATTCCAATCATTAATCCAATTCCATTAAGGACTCCTATTTTGTCACCAACCGATTTGCTTACTAGTTTATCTTGAAGGTCTCGTTTGGTTAATAAGCCTAACATGAAAACTATGTCCTATTTATTTTTCAATTTCCTATAATGCAAGTACCTATTATCCTTTAGCTTGTGCATGATAACTAGGTGAGATTAAGTAGAGTTACATTATTTACTTCTTCACCTAGCGGTTGAAACGCCTACGATAACTACTAATTAAATGGCGAAAGTAAACGACCAAATAAAGAGTTCGTCCGGCTACAATCAGTACAAGCCAAAATTAGACCCAAATTACAACGGGGTCATTTACATCAATAAAATGAACAGTTTGCAATCAAACACAATATCTATATAGCAACCACTTTCAGGCAAATCACAAAAGCACGTAGTCACTCCCAGGAGTCATCAACAAGCACATTTACTTCGGGTACTTGTTCCAAATCTGATGCACCTGTGACAAAAAGAGGGTGACTCCTTATGAACTCAGCGAGGGGGGAACGAGAAATAAGTTTTGAAACTCATTTTCCGGTTCAACTTATGAAAAATCAATTTTGTAAGCATGAATATATCACAAGTAAGTACATAACGTAATGTAAAAGTAAAGGAACACAATTACCCGTCTTTTCTCCCCGAGGTCCTCTAGGAACCAAGCGAGAGTACTTATACACATAGTAAAAAGGATACGGTGAGCTTTTGCTCTTAGTTGTTGCGGCCGACTTCAAATCATCCCCTTAACACGCCAAGTGGGTGTACTCTGGATGTACCCCGAAATCCTACGACCCAACTCTCCGAGGAAGTCTAGCCCCCAAGCGAGAGAGGGAATTGGACAATGGTATTCATGGTTGCATCGGCAAGCCCGATGCCGCCTGGTGTGCGTGAACGCTACCACGCCAGAATGAATGGTTGCAACCTTGTATGCAATGCACCTTTATGACATTTAATATATCACATTAGGAGGACAACAAAGTAGGTTGCCTCCGAACAGTCATAAGATTGCACATTGACAAGTAAACAAGCGAGGCACGAATAGACAAGTAATTTCACTTGAAAAGCATATGGAGTTATATGAACATTAAGCGGGCAGCCATGTAACGCATGTAAATCAGGTCATATAACTCAGTTCAACATCCACGAAATCAAATAATAAGGTTATTCAACATGCAATAACAATCTACGTGGTTCGGATGCAAGAAAGGCCTATTTGTCAACATGCAACGAATCAAAATCACATTTGGGGCTATAAGGAAACTATGGGCAGCCTACTAAACATATAATTACACTCAATATTCAAAGGATCAACACTTAGCAAGTTCGCCTAGTCACTAGGGTTTCCATTTCGTGCTTACCCGTGCGATTAAGCCCTAAGTCAACTCAAAGTCAATCTCAAGCCATACATCAATTAATTCAAACATCCCCAAGTATTCAAAATAGTCTACACAACATCCCAAAGCCACAATCCCAAGCATTTAATTCAACAAGAGAAGTTACAACAATTTTTCTAAGCATAACACTAAGTGAAACCCTTACTGCAATAGGCTATTTTCTCACAATCATTAAGACAAGAAAACAATCTCCAATTCCAGTGAATAAGATGTCAAATTAAATATTTAGAAGTGAACTAAAATAAGAAACAAACCTTGCATCATTTGAAGTTCGAGATCAATAGTTATAGCCTAAACTGTGGGATTGCACAAAACTGTCCAGATTAGCACACATTTCGATAATTGTCGTTTTTGAGGTCCTTTGTGTCAGATTTAGCTTTCGTCCATTTCTGACAAAAATGTCCAGAACTGAAAAATCTAGCAGCACACAAAATGTCATGCATTTTGGACATCATTGACTAAGTAAAAACTGGTTCGTTCCACAAGGTCAGTGCATCTGCCAAAACCTGCTTCATTTTTCCCAGACTTCCAGATCTGGACACATTTTAATGATTTGCCATTTTGAGGACCTTAGATTCAAAATTAGCTTTGGCCTATTTCTGCGAAAAATGTTCAAAACTTGAAAAATAGTTACCTACCAATTTTCATGCATTTTCAACATCATTTGCCTAGCCAAACTCACCTCGCAACAACAAGACCGAGAGCTATCATCAAACCCGATTTCATCTATCATCATCTTCAAGCCAAAATCTTGCCATGCATGGTTGTAAAAGCTTACGAACACACAAATAACTCAAGTACAGAAGCAAAGACATACATTTAAGAGTATGCATGTGGATTTTTGAAGGATTTTCAAAAGGTTTTAGCCCTCACCTTAGCAAAACAACAAGAAGATGCACAAGACTTTGATGAAGCACAAGATTTGCTCTTTTCCTTGCTTAGCCAAGACTCCACCCATTTTTTCTCAATTTTCCTAGCTTAGTGACAAAGTTCTTAGTAGGTGCATGAGGTTAGAATAAGAAGAAAAGAAATGGAAGCTAGGAAACTCACCTAAACCGAAATGGAAGTTCAAAGACCTTGCATGTGTGTTTTTGTTGCATCCTAGCTTTTTTAATCGAGTTTCTTAGCTTCTAGCTTGCCTTGATGAACCATGGAATGATGAAAATGAGCTATGGAGTGTATGAACTCAGCAAAAACCGAGATTGAGAGAGAAGAATGAGAGGGAGAGAGAGAAATATGAGGAGAGTGAGAGAAATGAGAGAAAATAGAAGCTTTTGCTATTGTTGATGCAAATGTTGGCCTTGGGCATGCAAAAATCAGATTTGTGTCTCCAAGAAGCACAATTTGAATCATCCTAGCATGGGCATATGCATGTGTCGAGATTTTGGTTTAATTGGGTAGGATTTTGGGTTAATTTTTATGCATTTTGTGTCATAGAATTGTCATAGGAATGTTGAAAATTTAGGGAATCTAGGTAGAATAAAATATAGGAATGTTTGTTGATGAGTTGAATTATGAATAGAATAATAGATAGTGGGAAATGTAGGAATAGTTTAGTATTATTTTATTGTTAGTGGAGTTTGTAGAGAATTTGAATTAGGAATATAAAATTGGTTAGTGGATTGTGTAGGATTCTTTCTTGATTAGCGTGTAGGCACATAGTTCGAGGTTTAGGATACGCACTACGAGACACCCACTGAAATCAATACGGGGCACGAATCACGAGGTAGACACGAACTATGAGGTAAGACACGAACTTCAAGACTAAGGCACGTATTTCAAGACTAATGCACGTAATCCTAGGTGAATGCATGTAAACCAATGCAAGACACGTAATTCATTGAAATGCACGCAAATCAAGGCATGACTCTATATCTAAGTTAAGGTATGCAATTCAAAGTTAGGGCACACAAAATGAGGTAACGCACGTACATCGAGGATTAAGACACACAATTCTAGGTCAAGGCACGTATGACGAAGCATGCATGAAAACCAAGACAAGGCATGCAATCCAAGATCAGTCATATAATTTTGGGTTGAAGGTACGCAAATCGAGGTATGACATGTTATTCGGGGTCAGGCCTCATAATACAGGACGAAAAAACAGAGCAAAAGAAGAAAAGTGGCCCGAAACTGATGAAAACGTTCGATTTTGGGCTTCAAAAACGGGCGCAACCAAGCAAGCTGGTTAGCCCCGTCGTCGAGCTCTCGGAGAGCTTTCCAACGGTATACTGTACGCCGCATAACTCTTTACGGATGAAAAGTTATGGGCACCGGAGCGACGGAGACCTGGTCACAAGCACCACGCCCTCGGTTTGCGAGCCTAGCCTCCACGTGAAGCGAAGTTGTCTTGCCCAACGTGCCGTGGGATTCGGTAATACAAATGTGGTGGATAAAGTATCTTGGCAACCCTAACCGGGGCAAAAAAATTTGAAAAGAGGGGTACAACAGGAGAACTTCCCAAGGGGTCACCCATCCTAGTACTATTCTCGCCCAAACACGCTTAACTTCAGAGTGCTGATGGGATCCGGTGCATTAGTGCTAGTATTATCGCACCCGTCATGTTGAGGGTACAAATCCTTTATGTGTTGACGGTTCACAGTCCCAGCCTAGAGAGATGGCCCATTCAAAAGGCCCAATGGGCTTAACGACAACCCATCCACTTCAACAACGAAGCATCCTCGTTAGATGTGATATCGACGCATTGTAGGGACCTCTAATGTCCCGCGAGTTAGGTTGTCGTCCTTTTAACAGCTCACGACGTACGATCCGGGATAGAAAAAAAAAATTGAAAAGGGGGGTATAACACGAGGACTTCCTAGGGGGTTACCCATCCTAGTACTACTATCGCCCAAGCACGCTTAACTTGGGAGTTCTGATGGGATCCGGTGTATTAGTGCTGGTATGATCGCACCCATCATGTTGAGGGCACAAATCCTTTATGTGTTGACGGTTCATAGTCCCAGCGTAGAGAGATGGCCCATTCAAAAGGCCTAATGGGCTTAACGACAACCCATCCGCTTCAACAACACAGCATCCTCGTAAGACGTGATATCGACGCGTTGTAGGGCCCTATAATATCCCACGAGTTAGGTTGTCATCCTTTTAACAGCTCACGATGTATGATCCGGGACGAAAAAACAAAGCAAAAGAATAAAAGTTACCTGAAACTGATGAAGACGTTCAATTTTTAGATCCAAAAATATGGGCGGCCGAGCAGGCTTGCTGTCCCCATCGTATAGCTCTCGGAGAGCTTTCCAACAGTATGCTGTACGCCGCGTAACTCCATACGGATTAAAAGTTATGGGCACTGGAGCGATGGAGACCTGGTTACAAGCCCCATGCCCTCGTTTTGCGGGCCCAGCCTTTACATGAAGCGAAGTTGTGTTGCCCAAGGTGCCGTGGGATTCGGTAATAGAAATGTGGTGGATAAAGTATCTTGGCAACCCTAACCGGGGCAAAAAAAATTGAAAATAGGAGGTGCAACATGAGGACTTCCCATGGGGTCACCCATCCTAGTACTATTCTCACCCAAGCACGCTTAACTTCAAAGTTCTGATGGGATCCGGTGCATTAGTGCTGGTATGATCATACCCGTCATGTTGTGAGCACAAATCCTTTATATGTTGACGATTCACAAACCCAACCTAGAGTGATGGTCCAATCAAAAGGCCCAATGGGCTTAATGACAACCCATCCGCTTCAACAACGCAACATCCTCACAAGATGTGATATCGACGCTTTGTAGGGCCCTCTAATGTCCCGTGAGTTAGGTTGTCTTCCTTTTAACAACTCACGATGTACGATCCGGGATGGAAAAATAGAGCAAAAGAATAAAAATAGCCCGAAATAGATGAAAATGTTCGATTTTATACTCCAAAAATGGGCGCAGTCAAGCGGGCTTGGTGCCCTCGTCGTACAGCTCTCGGAGAGCTTTCCAACAGTATGTTGTGTGCCGCGTAACTCCTTACGGATCAAAAGTTTTGGGCACCGGAATGACGAAGACCTGGTGACAAGCCCTACGCCCTCGATTTGCGGGCCCAGCCTCTACGTGAAGCGAAGTTGTCTTGCCCAAGGTGCCATGGGATTCGGTGATAGAAATGCGGTGGATAAAGAATCTTGGCAACCTTAACCGGGGCAAAAAAAATTGAAAAGGGGGGAAGGATGTGATAACCCGAACCCGGCATGCATTCAATGGCATTTAATTGCATTTAATTAATTGTTATCTTAAATGTTAGCATTGAATTTTTTGTTTATTTTTAGTTAAACATTCATTTGTAGCTTTATTTTCATATTTATATTAATCGGTTTTATTTTTCTTGCATCTTAATGCTCAGTTTTCAATTAAATGAAAAGTAGCTCCGAGCCGGAGTAAATTTTCAACTATGTTGCTTTTCAAAATTATATTTTCTTAAATTCTTTGTGATTTAATTATTATTCTTTTATTGTCGCAAAATGCATTGTATTTCGAGAGTGATAGTTAGAGAGTGTTTTCTAGTCCTCAGCAAATAATGAAAACTAGTATTTAGTGTTTTAATTTTAGTGTATTAGTTGTAGTTAGCTAGAATTAAAATTGTGCTAGTTGTTTAAGCTTTAAAATGCAAAAAATAAGCTTATTTGACCAATTTTTAGTTAGCTTTGACATAGACCTTGACTTTGACCAAGCTTGTCATCTTTTATGAAGCAATTTAGAAGGCAAAAAAATGAAAAACAAAGCTGAAAAAACAAAGAGCAGGCCGAAACATAGAGGAGAAGAAAAAAAAATCTTTCAACTTCAAACTTCAATTTCTTCGCGAAAGCTTGTGCGGGGTGGTTTTCGAGGCATCCAGCGTGGTTTTCCTAGCATCTAGGAGCGTCTAAGGTGAGGGTTTCATCGTTATTTGTGCATTTGAAATTGTTTTGTCTAAACTTTAATTTTTGGGATTTAGCCGTAGATTGTTATTTAATTCGTTTTGATGCTTGAAGAATGTTCCCTAGCAATCGTAGAACATGTATTTATAGCTTTTTAGCATTTTCTGCGGTTGAATATCGAAATTGAAATTGAAATTGATAATTGAATAGTAAATTATGAATAGTAAACCCCCGTTTCGATGAAGTTGCTCCGTTATGCGTTCTGTTGATGTAGGAAGGTGCTAGATATGCTAGAATACCTAAATGTGTGGTTTAATTGGATTGTGTAATGAAAAAATGGAGGAAAATAGCTTAGTGAAAGTTGGGGTCGTTTAGGTCAAGTTTGGCATTTTATCGTTTTGTGTGATGGCATTGTCTCGGGAGGCCATGGAAGCACTTTTGGTGCGGTTATGGTGTTGGTTGGGTGTTTGGTTAGGGTAGCGGTAGTTCAAACGAGCAAAGGGGGAAATCACGGCTTTGCGTGAATTCTAGGGTTAAGTAGGGTTTCGGGGTCTTTAGACGTGTCTTATGGTGACCTAGGAGGATTGGTGAAGTCGGTTTCCAAAACTTGTGGCTCGTTTGGAAGTAGTAGCGTTTTGAAAGTTGGGGTCATTTTGTGATTTGTGTGTTTTCATAGTATAATGCCTATAGAATGCTTAATAATGCTTGTTATGCTTGTTAAAGTTGATTATGATTGAATTTGTATATCAATTGTTGATAATGCTTGTTGGTGTTGTTCTTGTTACTTAATTGATTGTAGTTGTTTATTGTGTGCTTATTGTATCGCATGTTATTACTGACTTGCACTTCAGTGCCTTGCTCGATTATCGTTTATATCTCGTATTGCATTGCATAAGTGTCAGGCGCGTGAGTGATGGGCCTCTCTGGGTAGCCTTGGGTTGCCAGTGTTGGTTGCTTTAGCTCCGTGTCCTATTCCCTTTCTCGCTTGGGTTGCCGCCCAGGGAGTTTTGGGTCGTAGAATTGACAGAGTATGTCCGGAGTACTCTAAACGGAAATTATAAGGTGGGTGAGTCGGCGCGTCATCGTTAAAGTCATTGAGGTCATGATCGGTACATTTCTCGCTCGAGTGAACCATAGCCTTCAAAGTGTGGTATAGCTTTGAATGGTTGTGTTAATGCTTTATCAATTGTTTATTGTATTGATTGATAGATTGAATGCCTACTTGTCAGATATATATTGCTTAACTGCCTTATTTGCATTGCACGATCTTCTTTCTCTCCACCTCGATATATGCCTCGCCCTCACTGAGTATACGTGTTGAGTATACTCACTCCTCACCACCACATTTCAGGAAATGCCATGTTAGCTGGAAAGTTCGTGACTGTGTGAAAGTTCGTGCTTGAAGAGTTGTCTTGCGTGCTATGTGACTTAAGTTGTCGAAGTGGCAAAGATGTATGCTTTCATGTATTGTATGTATTTAATATTAAAAGAATGTAATTTAAGTTTTACTAGGTTATTAAAGTGATTTGAAAAGCTAGCTTATGTATTTAGTTAGTATAGTTTAACTTCAATGCATATTTGTAATGTCCAAAGGAAAAGAGTTATAATGGTTTGATAGTCTAACTTATGCACTTATGCAATAGGTTAGTATGGTTTAATTGTCAAGCATGAATGTACTTGTAAAAGATGTGAAGAGGTAGGTTACTCTGTAAATTGGAAATGTATATTTGGTTGTGTTCGCTTGTTGAGAACCAAGGGTCGGATGGCCTTGAGGAGGTTTTGTATGGTTGGACATGGTGCTGGTCCACTTATATGCTATTACAGGTTTTACATTTTGCCTAGAAACAGGGGAGACTCTGTCCGTCTTTCCCTAAAATTTTGACCGGGTTTGGAATTGGGTTGTGAATAGATTGATTGATAGAACTCCTGGTCTCGAGAGGGATCGGGTTGTTACAGGTTCACCCATCCTAGTACTACTCTCAGCTAAGCACACTTAACTTCAGAGTTCTGACGAGATCCGGTGCATTAGTGCTGGTATGATCGCACCCATCATGTTGTGGGCACAAATCCTTTATGTGTTGATGGTTCACAGTCCCAGCCCAGAGAGATGGCCCATTCAAATGGCCCAATGGGCTTAACGACAACCCATCTGCTTCAACAACACAGAATCCTTGCAAGACGAGATATCAACGAGTTGTAGGGCCCTTTAATGTCCCGCGAGTTAGGTTATCGTCCTTTTAACAGCTCACGACGTACGATCCGGGACGGAAAAGGAGAGCAAAAGAAGAAAAGTGGCTGAAAATTGCTGAATATGTTCAATTTTGGGCTCCAAAAACTGGCGCAGCCGAGCAGGCTTGCTGCCCTCGTCGTCGAGCTCTTGGAGAGCTTTCCAACGGTATGATGTGCACAGCGTAACTCCTTACGGATTAAAAGTTATGGGCATCGGAGCTACGGAGACCTGGTCACAAGCGCCACGCCCTCGGTTTACGGGCCCAGCCTCTACGTGAAGTGAAGTTGTCTTGCCCAAGATGCTGTAGGAATCGGTAATAGAAATATGGTGGATAAAGTATCTTAGCAACCCTAACTAGGGCAAAAAAATTGAAAATGGGGGGTGCAACACGAGTACTTCCCAGGGAGCCACCCATCCTAGTACTACTCTCGCCCAAGCATCCTTAACTTCGGAGTTCTGATGGGATCCGGTGCATTAGTGCTGGTATGATCGCACCCGTAATGTTGAGGGCGCAAATACTTTATGTGTGGACGGTTCACTGTCCCAGCCCAGAGAGATGGCTCATTCAAAAGGCCTAATGGGCTTAAAGACAACCCATCCGCTTCAACAACGTAGCATCCTCGTAAGACGTGATATTGACGCTTGGTAGGACCCTCTACTGTCACGCGAGTTAGGTTGTCGTCCTTTTAATAGCTCACGACGTACGATCCGGGATGAAAAAATAGAGCAAAAGAAGAAAAATGGCACGAAACTGATGAAAACGTTCGATTTTAGGCTTTGAAAATAGGCACAACCGAGCAGGCTTGCTTCCCCAGTCATAAAGCACTCAGAGAGCTTTCAAACGGTATTCTGTGCGCTGCATAACTCCTCACGAATTAAAAATTATGGGCACCGGAGCGACAAAGACCTGGTCACAAGCCCCACGGCCTCGGTTTACGGGCCCAGCCTCTACGTGAAGCGAAGTTGCCTTTCCCAAGGTGCCGTGGGATTCGGTAACATAAATGTTGTGGAAAACTATCTTGAAAACCCTAACTGGCGCAAAAAAAAATTGAAAAGCTGAGTGCAACACGCGGACATCCCAGGGGGCCACCCATCTTAGCACTACTCTCGCCCAATAATGCTTAACTTCGGAGTTCTGATGGTTTCCGGTGCATTAGTGTTGGTATGATCGCACCCGTCATGTTGTGGGCACAAGTCTTTTATGCGTTGACGGTTCACAGTCTCAGCGCAGAGAGATGGCCCATTCAAAAGGCCCAATGGGCTTAATGATAACCCATCTGCTTAAACAACGCAGTATCCTCACAAGACGTGATATCGACACATTGTTGGGCCCTCTAATGTCCTGCCAGTTAGGTTGTCATCATTTTAACAGCTCACGAAGTAGGATCCGGGACGAAAAAATAGAGCAAAAGAAGAAAAATAGCCCAAAATTGATGAAAATGTTCGATTTTGGGATCCAAAAATGGGCGCAGCCAAGTAGGCTTGCTGCCCGCATTGTAGAGCTCTCGGAGTGCTTTCCAATGGTATGCTGTGCGCCGCGTAACTCCATACGGATCAAAAGTGATAGGCACCGGAGCGACGGAGACCTAATCACATGCCCTACGCCCTCGGTTTGCGGGCCCAACCTCTACGTGAAGTGAAGTTGTCTTGCCCAATGTGTCATGGCATTCGGTAATAGAAATGCGGTGGATAAAGAATCTTGGCAACCCTAACCGGGGCAAAAAAAATTGAAAAGGGCGGTGCAACATGAGGACTTCCCAAGGGTCACCCATTCTAGTACTATAGTCGCCCAAGCATGCTTAACTTCAGAGTTCTGATGTGATCAGGTGCATTAGTGCTGATATGATCGCACCTGTCATGTTGAGGGCACAAATCCTTTATGTGTTGACGGTTCATGGTCCCAGCCCAGAGAGATGGCCTATTCAAAAGGCCCAATGGGCTTAACGACAACCCATCTGCTTCAACAACGCAGCATCCTCGTAAGACGTGATATCGACGCGTTATAGGGCCCTGTAATATCCCGCGAGTTAGGTTGTCATCCTTTTAACAGCTCACGATGTATGATCCTGGATGAAAAAATAGAGCAAAAGAAGAAAAGTGGCCCGAAACTGAAGAAAATGTTTGATTTTGGGCTCCGAAAATAGGCGAAGCCGAGCAGGCTTGCTGCCCCCATCGTAGAGCTCTCGGAGAGCTTTTCAACGGTATGTTGTGCATCGCATAACTCCTTACGGATTAAAAGTAATTGTCACCGGAGCGACGGAGACCTGGTCTCAAGCGCCACGCCCTCGGTTTACGGGCACAGCCTCTACGTGTAGTGAAGTTGTCTTGCCTAAGGTGTCGTCGGATTTGGTAATAGAAATGGGGTGGATAAATTATCTTGGCAACCCTAATCGGGGCAAAAAAAATTGAAAAGGGGGGGTGCAACACGAGGATTTCCTAGGGGGTCACCTATCCTATTACTACTCTCGCCCAAGCACGCTTAACTTCGGAGTTCTGATGGGATCCGGTGCATTAGTGCTGGTATGATCTCACCCGTCATGTTGAGGGCACAAATATTTTATTTGTTGATGGTTCACAGTCCCAACCCAGAGAGATGGCCCATTTAAAGGCCCAATGGGCTTAACGACAACCCATCCGCTTCAACAACGTAGCATCCTCGCAAGACGTGATATCGACGCATTGTAGGGCCCTCTAATATTCCGCGCGTTAGGTTGTCGTCCTTTTAACACCTCACGACGTACGATCCGGGATGAAAAAATAGGGCAAAAGAAGAAAAGTGCCTCGAAACTGATGAAAACGTTCGATTTTGGGCTCCAAAAATGGGTGCAACGGAGCAAGCTTGCTTTCCCAGTCGTAGAGCTCACAGATAGCTTTGCAACGGTATGCTATGCGCCGCATAACTCCTTACGGATCAAAAGTTATGGGCACCGGACCGACAGAGACCTGGTCACAAGCCCTACGCCCTCGGTTTGTGGACCCTGGCTTTACGTGGAGTGAAGATGTCTTGCCCAAGGTGTGGTGGGTTTCGGTAATAGAAATGCGGTGGATAAAGTATCTTGGCAACCCTAACCGGGGAAAAAAACATTGAAAAGGGGGGTGCAGCACGAGGACTTCCCAGGGGGTCTCCCATCCTTGTACTACTCTCGCCCAAGGACACTTAACTTCAAAGTTCTAATGGGATCCGGTGCATTAGTGCTGGTATGATCACACCCGTCACGTTGAGGGCACAAATCCTTTATGTGTTGACAGTTCACAATCCCAGCCCTGAGAGATGGCCCATTCTAAAGGCCTAATGGGCTTAACGACAACCCATACGCTTCAACAACGAAGCATGCTTCTAAGACGTGATATCGACGCGTTGTAGGGACCTGTAATATCCTGCGAGTTAGGTTGTCGTCCTTTTAACAGCTCATGACGTACGATCCGGGACAGAAAAACAGAGCAAAAAAAGAAAAGTGTCCAGAAAAAGATGAAAATGATCAATTTTGGGCTCCGAAAACAGGCGCAGTCGAGCAGGCTTGCTACCCCCATAGTAGAGCTCTCGTAGAGCTTTCCAACGGTATGCTGTTTGCCGCATAACTCCTTACAGATTAAAAGTTATGGATAACGGAGCAACGAAGACCTGGTAACAAGCCCCACGCCCTCGGTTTGTGGGTCTAGCCTCTACGTTAAGCGAAGTTGTCTTGCCCAAGGTGCTGTGGAATTCGATAATAGTAATGCCGTGGATAAAGATTCTTGGCAACCCTAAACGGGGCAAAAAAAATTGAAAAGAGGGGTGCAACACGAGGACTTCCCAAGGGGTCACCCATCCTTGTACTATTCTCGCCCAAGCATGCTTAACTTCGAAGTTCTGATCATTTCCGGTGCATTAGTGTTATTATGATCGCACCCGTCATGTTGTGGGCATAAATCTTTTATGTGTTGACGGTTCACAGTCTCAGCCAAGAGAGATGGCCCAATGGGCTTAACGATAACCCATCCGCTTAAACAACGCAGCATCCTCACAAGATGTGATATCGACACATTGTTGGACCCTCTAATGTCCCCCCAGTTTGGTTTTCGTCCTTTTAACAGCTCACGACGTACAATCCGGGAAGAAAAAACAGAGCAAAAGAAGAAAAATGGCCCAAAACTGATGAAAACGTTCAATTTTGGGATCCAAAAATAGGCGCGGCCAAATAAGCTTGTTGCCCTCGTTGTAGAGCTCTCGGATAGCTTTCCAATGGTATGTTGTGCACTGCGTAACTCCTTACGGATCAAAAGTTATGGACACCGGAGTGACAGAGACCTGGTCACATGCCCTACTTCCTCGGTTTGCGGGCCCAACCTCTACGTGAAGCGAAGTTGTCTTGCCCAAGGTGCCTTGCGATTCGGTAATAGAAATGCGGTGGATAAAGAATCTTGGCAACCCTAACCGAGGCAAAAAAAATTGAAAAGGGCGCTGCAACACGAGGACTTCCCAAGGGTCACCTATTCTAGTACTACTCTCGCCCAAGCATGCTTAACTTCAGAGTTCTGATGGGATTAGGTGCATTAGTGCTGATATGATCGCACCTGTCATGTTGAGGGCACAAATCCTTTATGTGTTGATGGTTCACGGTCCCAGCCCAGAGATATGTCCCATTCAAAAGGCCCAATGGGCTTAACGACAACCCATCCGCTTCAACAACGTAGCATCCTCGTAAGACGTGATATGGACGCATTGTAGGGCCCTGTAATATCCGACGAGTTAGGTTGTCGTCCTTTTAACAGCTCACGACGTATGATCCTAGACGAAAATACAGAGCCAAAGAAAAAAAGTAGCCCGAAACTGAAGAAAATGTTCGATTTTGGGCTCCAAAAATAGGCGAAGCCGAGCAGGCTTGCTTCCCCCATCGTAGAGCTCTTGGAGAGCTTTTCAACGGTATGTTGTGCGTCGAGTAACTCCTTACGGATTAAAAGTAATTGTCACCGGAGCGACGGAGACCTGGTCTCAAGCGCCACGCCCTCGGTTTGCCGACCCAGCCTCTACATGTAGCGATGTTGTCTTGTATAAGGTGCCGTGGGATTCGGTAATAGAAATGGGGTGGATAAATTATCTTGGCAACCCTAATCGAGGCAAAAAAAATTGAAAAGTGGGGGTGCAACACGAGGATTTCCTAGTACTACTCTCGCCCAAGCACGCTTAACTTCGGAGTTCTGATGGGTCCGGTGCATTAGTGCTGGTATGATCTCACTCATCATGTTATGGGCACAAATCCTTTATTTGTTGACAGCTCACAGTCCCAGCCCAGAGAGATGGCCCATTAAAAAAGTCCAATGAGCTTAACAACAACCCATCCACTTCAACAACGCAACATCCTGGCAAGACGTGATATCGAAGCATTGTAGGGCCCTCTAATATCCCAGGAGTTAGGTTGTCGTCCTTTTAACGGCTCACGACGTACGATCCGGGATGAAAAAACATAGCAAAAGAAGAAAAGTGGCTCGAAACTGATGAAAACGTTCGATTTTGCGCTCCAAAATGGGTGCAACGGAGCAGGCTTGCTTCCCCAGTCGTAGAACTCACAGATAGCTTTCCAACGGTATGCTGTGCGCCGCGTAACTCCTGCCGGATCAAAAGTTATGGGCATCGGACCGACGGAGACCTGGTCACAGGCACCACACCCTCGTTTGCGGGCCCAGCCTTTACGTGAAGCAAACTTGCCCAAGGTGCTGTGGGATTCGGTAATAGAAATGTGGTGGATAAAGTATCTTGGCAACCCTAACTGGGGCAAAACAAAATTGAAAAGTGGGGTACAACACGAGGACTTCACACGGGGTCACCCATCCTTGTACTTCTCTCGCCCAAGGACACTTAACTTCAGAGTTCTGATGGGATCCGGTGCATTAGTGCTCGTATGATCGCACTCATCACGTTGAGGGCACAAATCCTTTATGTGTTGACGGTTTACAGTCCCAGCCCTGAGAGATGGCTCATTCAAAAGGCCCAATGGGCTTAACGACAACCCATACGCTTCAACAACGAAGCATCTTTCTAAGACGTGATATCGACGCATTGTAGGGCCCTGTAATATCCTACAAGTTAGGTTGTCGTCCTTTTAACAGCTCATGACGTACGATCCGGGACGGAAAAACAGAGCATAAGAAGAAAAGTGGCCCGAAACTGATGAAAACGTTCGATTTTGGGCTCCGAAAACAGGCGCAGTCGAGCAGGCTTGCTACCCCCATAGTAGAGCTCTCGTAGAGCTTTCCAACGGTATGCTGTGGACCACATAACTCCTTACAGATTAAAAGTTATGGGTAATGGAGCGACGGAGACTTGGTCACAAGCCCCACGCCCTCGGTTTGCGGGCCCAGCCTCTATGTCAAGTGAAGTTGTCTTGCCCAAGGTGCTGTGGAATTCGGTAATAGAAATACCGTGGATAAAGATTCTTGGCAACCCTAATCGGGGCAAAAAAAATTGAAAATGGGGGGTGCAACACGAGGACTTCCCAGGGGGTCACCCATCCTTGTACTACTCTCGCCCAAGCACGCTTAACTTCGGAGTTTTGATGGGATCTGGTGCTTTATGGCTGGTAGGATCGCACCTGTCATGTTGAGGGCACAAATCCTTTATGTTTTGACGGTTCATAGTCCCAGCCCAGAGAGATGGCCAATTCAAAAGGCCCAATGGGATTAACGACAACCCATCCGCTTCAACAGCGTAGCATCCGCGTAAGACGTGATATCGACTCGTTGTAGGGCCCTGTAATATCTCGTGAGTTAGGCTGTCATCCTTTTAATAGCTCACGACGTACGATATGGGATGGAAAAACAAACCAAAAGAAAAAAAATGGCCAAAACCTAATGAAAACGTTTGATTTTGGACTCCGAAAATAGGCGTAGCTGAGCAAGCTTGCTACCCCCATAGTAGAGCTCTTGGAGAGCTTTCAAACGGTATACTGTGCGCCGCGTAACTCCTTACGGATCAAAAGTTATGGGCACCGCAGCGACGGAGACTTGGCACAAGCCCTACTCCCTTGATTTGCTGGCCCAGCCTCTATGTGAAGCGAAGTTGTCTTGCCCAAGGTGCCGTGGGATTGAGTAATAGAAATGTGAGGGATAAACCATCTTGGCATCGCTAACCGGGGCAAAAAAATTGAAAGGAGGGGTGCAACATGAGGACTTCCCAGGGGGTCACCCATCCTAGTACTTCTCTGGCCCAAGCACGCTTAACTTCGGAGTTCTGATGGGATCCGGTGCATTATTACTGGTATGATCGCACCCGTCATGTTGAGAGCACAAATCCTTTATGTGTTGACGGTTCATAGTCCCAGCCCAGAGAGATGGCCCATTCAGAAGGCCCAATGGGCTTAACAACAACCCATCCGCTTTAACAATGCAACATCCTCGTAAAATGTGATATCAACGCAATGTAGGGCCTTGTAATATACCGTAAGTTAGGTTGTTGTCCCTTTAATGGCTCACGACGTACGATCCGGGATGGAAAAATAGCGCAAAAGAAGAAAAGTGTTCCAAAACTGATGAAAACATTCAATTTTCGGTTTTGAAAAGAAGTGCGACCGAGCAGGCCTCCAGCCCCCGTCGTAGTGCTCTCGGAGAGCTTTCCAACGGTATACTGTGCGCCGCGTAACTCCTTACGGATTGAAAGTTATAGGCACCGGAGCGACGGAGACCTGGTCATAAGCCCCACGCCCCCGTTTTGCTAGCCCAGCCTCTACGTGAAGTGAAGTTGTCTTTTCCAAGGGGTTGTGGGATTCGGTAATAGAAATGTGGTGGATAAAGTATCTTGGCAAACCAAACCGGGGTAAAAAAAATTGAAAAGGGAGGGTGCAACATGAGGACTTCCCAGGGGGTCACCCATCTTAGCACTACTCTTGCCCAAGCACGCTTAACTTCGGAGTTCTGATTGTTTCCGGTGCATTAGTGTTGGTATGATCACACCCGTCAGTTGTCGGCACAAATCTTTTATGTGTTGACGGTTCACAGTCTCAGCTCAGAGAGATGGCCCATTCAAAAAGCCCAATGGGCTTAACGATAACCCATCCGCTTCAACAACACAGCATCCTCACAAGACGTGAAATTGGCGCATTGTTAGGCCCTCTAATGTCCCGCCAGTTAGGTTGTCGTCCTTTTAACAACTCACGACGTACGATCCAGGAAGAAAAAACAGAGCAAAAGAACAAAAATGGTTTGAAACTGATGAAAACGTTCAATTTTGGGATCCAAAAATGGGTGCAGCCAAGCAAGCTTGCTGCCCTCGTCGTAGAGCTCTCGGATAGCTTTCCAATGGTATGCTGTGCCCCACATAACTCCTTACGGATCAAAAGTTATGGGAACCGAAGCGACGGAGACCTGGTCACATGCCCTACGCCGTCGATTTACGTGCCCAGCCTCTACGTGAAGCGAAGTTGTCTGGCCCAAGGTGCTGTGGGATTCGGTAATAGAAATGTGGTGGATAAAGTATCTTGGCAACCCTAGGGCAAAAAAAATTGAAAAGGGGGGGTGCAACACAAGGACTTCCCAAGGGGTCACCCATCTAAGCACTATTCTCGCCCAAGCATGCTTAACTTCAGAGTTCTGATGGTTTCCGGTGCATTAGTGTTGGTATGATCGCACCCGTCATGTTGTGGGCACAAATCTTTTATGTGTTGACGGTTCACAGTCTCAGCCCAGCTAGATGGCCTATTCAAAAGGTCCAATGGGCTTAACGATAACCCATCTGCTTCAACAACGCAGCATCCTCACAAGACGTGATATCGACGCATTGTTGGGCCCTCTAATGTCCCGCCAGTTTGGTTGTCGTCCTTTTAACAGCTCACGGCGTACGATCAGGGAAGAAAAAATAGAGCAAAAGAAGAAAAATGGCCCAAAACTGATGAAAACGTTCGATATTTGGTTCAAAAAATAGAAGCAGCCGAGCAAGCTTGTTGCCCCAGTCATAGAGCTCTCAAAGAGCTTTCCAACGGAATGCTGTGCGCCGCACAATTCCTTACGAATCAAAAGTTATGGGCACTGGACCGACGGAGACCTGGTCACAGGCCCCACGCCCTCGGTTTACAGGCCGAGCCTCTACGCGAAGGGAAGTTGTCTTCCCCAGGGTGCCGTGGGATTTGGTAATAAAAATATGGTGGACAAAATATCTTGGAACCCTAACCGGGGCAAAAAAAATTGAAAAGGGATGGTGCAACACAAGGACTTCCCAGGGGGTAACCCATCTTAGTACTACTCTCGCCCAAACATGCTTAACTTCGGAGTTCTAAGGGATCCGGTGCATTAGGGCTGGTATGATCGAACCCGTCACGTTGAGGGCACAAATCCTTTATGTGTTGACGGTTCACAGTCCCAGCCCATAAAGATGGCCCATTCAAAAGGCCCAATGGGCTTAACGACAACCCATCCACTTCAACAACGCCGCATCCTCGTAAGATGTGATATCGACGTATTGTAAGGCCCTGTAATATCCCGTGAGTTAGGTTGTCTTCCTTTTAACAGCTCACGACGTACGATCCGGGAAGAAAAAAAGGAGCAAAAGAAAAAAACTGGCCCGAACTGATGAAAACAATCGATTTTGGGATCCAAAAATAGGCGCAGCCAAGCTAGTTTGTTGCCCCCTTCGTAGAGCTCTCGGTGAGCTTTTCAATGGTATGTTGTGCGCCGCGTAACTCCTTATGGATCAAAAGTTATGGGTACCGGAGCGACGGAGACCTGGTCACAAGCCCTACGCCCTCGGTTTGCGGGCCCAGCCTCTATGTGAAGCGAAGTTGTCTTGCCTAGGGTGCCATGGGATTCGGTAATAGAAATATGGTGGATAAAGTATCTTGGAACCCTAACCGTGGCAAAAAAAATTGAGAAGGGAGGGTGCAACACAAGGACTTCCCAAGCACGCTTAACTTCGGAGTTCTGAGGGATCCGGTGCATTAGAGCTGGTATGATCGCACCCGTCATGTTGTGGGCACAAATCCTTTATGTGTTGACAGTTCATAGTCCCAACCTAGAGAGATGACCCATTCAAAAGGCCCATTGGGATTAACGACAACCCAATCGCTTTAACAACGCAGCATCCTCGCAAGACGTGATATCGATGTGTTGTAGGGCCCTCTAATGTCCCGCATTTTAGGTTGTTGTCCTTTTAAGAGCTCACGACATACGATTCGGGATGAAAAACCAGAGCAAAAGAAGAAAAGTGGCTCGAAACTGATGAAAATGTTCGATTTTGGGCTCAAAAAATGGGCACAGTCGAGCAGGCATGATGCCCCCGTCGTCAAGCTCTCAGAAAGCTTTCTAACGGTATGCTATGCACCACATAACTCCTTACGGATCAAAAGTTATGGGCACCAGAGCGACGAAGACCTGGTCACAAGCCCCATGCCCTCGTTTTGCAGGCCAAGCCTCTACATGAAGCGAAGGTATCTTGCCCAAGGTGCCGTGGGATTCGGTAATAGAAAAGTGATGGATAGAGTATCTAGGCAACCCTAACCGGGGAAAAAAAATTGAAAAAAAGGGGTGCAACACGAGGACTTCCCAGAGGGTCACCCATCCTAGTATTACTCTCGCCTAAGCACGCTTAACTTCAGAGTTCTGATGGGATCCGGTGCATTAGTGTTGGTATAATCGCACACGTCATGTTGTGGGCATAAATCCTTTATATGTTGACGGTTCACAGTCCTAGCCTACAGAGATGGCCCATTCAAAAGGCCCAATGGTTTTAACGACAACCCATCCACTTCAACAACGTAACATGCTTATAAGACGTGATATTGACGCGTTGTAGGGCCCTTTAATATCCCGCGAGTTAGGTTGTCGTCCTTTTAACAGCTCACGACGTACGATCCGGGATAGAAAAAAAGAGAAAAAGAAGAAAAGTGGCCCAAAATTGATGAAACCGTTCGATTTTGGGCTCTGAAAATAGGAGCAGCCGAGCAGGCTTGCTGCCACGTCGTAGAGCTCTCGGAGAGCTTTCCAACGGTATGCTATGCGCCGCGTAACTCCTTACGGATTAAAAGTTATTGTCACTGGAGCGACGGAGACTTGGTCACAAGCCCCACGCCCTCGTTTTGCAGGCCCAACCTCCACGTGAAGCGAAGTTGTCTTGTCGAAGGTGCCATCAGATTCAGTAATAGAAATGTGGTGGATAAAGTATCTTGGCAACCCTAACAAGGCCAAAAAAAATTGAAAAGGGGGTGCAACACGAGGACTTCCCAGGGGGTCACCCACTCTAGTACTACTCTCGCCCAAGCACGCTTAACTTCGGAGTTCTGATGGGATCTGGTGCATTAGTGCTGGTATGATTGCACCCGTCATGTTGAGGGCATAAATCCTTTATGTGTTGATGGTTCACAGTCCCAACCCAGAGAGATGGCCCATTCAAAAGACCCAATGGCTTAACGACAACCCTTCCGCTTCAACAATGCAACATCCTCGTAAGACGTGATATCGATGCAATGTAGGCCCTATAATATCCCACGAGTTAGGTTGTCGTCCTTTTAATAGCTCACGACGTACGATCCGGGACGAAAAAACAGAGCAAAATAAGAAAAGTGGCCCAAAACTGATGAAAACATTCAATTTTGGACTTAGAAAACAAGCGCAGCCAAACAGGCTTACTGCCCCCGTCGTAGAGCTCTCGGATAACTTTCCAACGGTATGCTGTGCGTCGCGTAACTCCTTACGGATTAAAAGTTATGGGCACCGGAGCGACGGAGACATGGTCACAAGCCCCACGCCCTCGTTTTACCGGCCCAGCCTTTACGTGAAGCGAAGTTGTCTTGCCCAAGGTACTGTGGGATTCGGTAATAGAAATGTGGTTGATAAAGCATCTTGGCAACCCTAACTGGGGCGAAAAAAATTGAAAAGGTGGGGTGCAACATGAGGAATTCCCAAGGGATCACCCATCTTAGCACTACTCTCGCCCAAGCACACTTAACTTTGGAGTTCTGATGGCATCCGGTGCATTAGTACCGTATGATCGCACCTGTCATGTTGTGGGCACAAATCCTTTATGTGTTGACGGTTCACAATCCCAGCCCAAACAGATGGCCCATTCAAATGGCCCAATGGGTATAACGATAACCCATCCGTTTCAACAACGCAGCATCCTCGCAAGACATAATATCGACGCATTGTTGGGCCCTCTAATGTCCAGCCAATTGGGTTGTTGTCCTTTTAAAAGCTCATGACGTACGATCCGGGACAGAAAAATAGAGCAAAAGAAGAAAAATGGACCGAAACTGATGAAGACGTTCGATTTTGGGATCCAAAAAGGGCCCAACCAAGGAACCTTGCTAGCCCCGTCGTAGAGCTCTCGTAGAGCTTTCCAACAGTATGTTGTGCGCCGCGTAACTCCTAATGGATCAAAAGTTATGGGCACCGGAGCGACTGAGACTTGGTCACAAGCTCTACGCCCTCGGTTTGCGGGCCCAGCCTATATGTGAAGCGAAGTTGTCTTGCCCAAGGTGCCATGGGATTCGGTAATAGAAATACGGTGGATAAAGAATCTTGGCAACCCTAACCGGGGCAAAAAAAATTAAAAATGGGGGTACAACACGAGGACTTCCCAGGGAGTCGCCCATCCTAGTGCTACTCTCGCCCAAGCACGTTTAACTTCGGAGTTCTGATGGGATCCGGTGCATTAGTGCTTGTATGCTCGCACCCGCCATGTTGAGGGCACAAATCCTTTATGTGTTGACGGTTCTCAGTCCCAGCCCAGAGAGATGACCCATTCAAAGGCCCAATGGGCTTAACGACAACCCATCCGCTTCAACAATGCAGCATCCTCGTAAGACGTGATATCAACGTGTTGTAGGGCCTCTAATGTCCCGCGTGTTAGGTTTTCATCCTTTTAACAGCTCATGACGTGCGATCCGGGACTGAAAAACAGAGCAAAAGAAGAAAAGTGGCCCAAAACTGATGAAAACGTTTGATTTTGGGCTCAAAAAACTGGCACAGTCGAGCAGGTTTGCTGCCCCAGTCGTCGAGCTCTCGGAGAGCTTTCCAACGGTATGGTATGCGCCACGTAACGCCTTTCGGATCAAAAGTTATGGGCACTGGAGCGACGAAGACTTGTTCATAAGCCCTACGCCCTCGTTTTTGGGGCCCACCCTCTACGTGAAGCGATGTTCTCCTGCCCAAGGTGCTGTGGGATTCGGTAATAGAAATGTGGTGGATAAAGTATCTTGTCAACCACAACCAAGGCAAAAATAATTGAAAATGAGGAGTGCAACGCAAGGACTTCCCAAGGGGTCACCCATCCAAGTACTACTCTCGCCCAAGCATGCTTAACTTTAGAGTTCTGATGGGATCCGGTGCATTATTGTTGGTATAATCACACCCGTCATGTTGTGGGCACAAATCCTTTATATGTTGACGGTTCACAGTCCCAGCCTAGAGAGATGGCCCATTCAAAAGGCCCAATGGGCTTAACAACAACCCATCCGCTTCAACAACGCAGCATCCTCGTAAGACGTGATATCGACACGTTGTAGGGCCCTATAATTTCCCGCGAGTTAGGTAGTCATCCTTTTAACAGCTCACGACGTACGATCCGGGACAGAAAAAAGAACAAAAGAAGAAAAGTGGCCCGAAACAAATGAAAATGTTCGATTTTGGGCTCTGAAAATAGGAGAAACCAAGCAAGCTTACTGCCCCCGTAGTAGAGCTTTCGGAGAGCTTTCCAACAGTATCCTGTGCGCTGCGTAACTCCTTACGTGTCAAAAGTTATGGGCACCAGAGCGACGTAGAATTGGGCACAAGCCCCCCGCCCTCGTTTTGCGGGCCCAGCCTCTACGTGAAGCGAAGTTGTCTTGCCCAAGGTACCGTGGGATTCAGTAATAGAAATGTGGTGAATAAAGTATCTTGGCAACCCTAACTGGGGCAAAAAAAATTGAAAAGGGGGGATGCAACACGAGGACTTCCCAAGGGGTCACCCATCCTAGTACTACTCTCGCCCAAGCACGCTTAACTTCGGAGTTCTGATGGGATCCGGTGTATTAGTGCTAGTATTATCACACCCGTCATGTTGTGGGCACAAATCCTTTATGTATTGACGGTTCACAGTCCCAGCACAAAGAGATGACCCATTCAGAAGGCCCAATGGGCTTAACGACAATCCATCCGCTTCAACAACGCAGCATCCTCGCAAGACGTGATATCGATGGATTGTAGGGCCCTCTAATGTCCCGCGTGTTAGGTTGTCTTCCTTTTAAAATCTCACGATGTACGATCCGGGATGGAAAAACAGAGCAAAAAAAGAAAAGTGTCCCAAAACTGATGAAAACGTTTGATTTTGGGCTCTAAAAACGGGCGCAGCCGAGAGGGCTTGCTGCCCCCATTGTAGAGCTCTTGGAGAGCTTTCCAATGGTATGTTGTGCGCTGCGTAACTCCATATGGATCAAAAGTTATGTGCACCGGAGCGACAAAGACCTGGTCACAAGCCCTACGCCCTCGGTTTGCGGGCCCAGCCTCTACGTGAAGCGAAGTTATCTTGCCCAAGGTGCCATGGGATTCGGTGATAGAAATGTGGTGGATAAAGTATCTTGGCAACCCTAAGAGGGGCAAAAAAAATTGAAAAGGGTGGTGCAACACGAGGACTTCCCAGAGGCTCACCTATTCTAGTACTACTCTTGCCCAAGGACGCTTAACTTCGGAGTTTTGATGGGATCCAGTGCATTAGTGCTGGTATGATTGCACCTGTCATGTTGAGGGCACAAATCCTTTACGTGTTGACGGTTCACAGTCCCTGCCCAGAGAGATGGCCCATTCAAAAGGCCCAATGGGCTTAATGACAACCCATCCGCTTCAACAACGTAGCATCCTCGTAAGACGTGATATTGTCGCATTGTAGGTCCCTGTAATATCCCACCAGTTAGGTTGTTGTCCTTTTAACAACTCACGACGTACTATACGGGACAAAAAAAATATAGCAAAAGAAGAAAAATGGCCTGAAATAGATGAAAATGTTCAATTTTGGGCTCCAAAAATGGGCGCAGCTGAGTAGGCTTGCTACCCTCGTCGTCGAGCTCTTGGAGAGCTTTCCAAAAGTATATTGTGCGGCATGTAATTCCTTACAGATCGAAAGTTATAGGCGTCGGAGTGATAGAGACCTGGTCACAAACCCTACGCCCTCGGTTTGCGGGCCAAGCCTCTACGTGAAGCAAAGTTGTCTTGCCCAAGGTGCCGTGGGATTCAGTAATAGAAATATGGTGGATAAAGTATCTTGGCAACCCTAACCCGGGAAAAAAAAATTGAAAAGGGGGGTGCAACACGAGGACTTCCCAGGGGGTCACCCATCCTAGTACTACTCTCGCCCAAGCACGCTTAACTTCGGAGTTCTGATGGGATCTGGTGCATTAGTGCTGGTATGATCGCACCCGTCATGTTGTGGGCACAAATCCTTGATGTGTTAATGGTTCACAGTCCCAGCCCAAAGAGATGGCCCATTCAAAAGTCCCAATAGGCTTAACGACAACCTATCCGCTTCAACAACGCAGCATTCTCATAAGACGTAATATCGATACGTTGTAGGGCCCTCCAATATCCCGCGAGTTAGGTTGTCGTCCTTTTAATAGCTCACGACGTACGATCTGGGACGGAAAAAAGAGCAAAAGAAGAAAAGTGGCCCGAAACTGATGAAAGCGTTCGATTTTGGGCTCTGAAAACAAGCACAGCCGAGCAGGCTTGCTGCCCCCGTCGTAGAGCTCTTGGAGAGCTTTCCAACGGTATGTTGTGCACCGCGTAACTCCTAACAGATTAAAAGTTATTGGCACCGGAGCAACGGAGAACTAGTCACAAGCCCCACGCCCTCGTTTCGCGAGCCCAGCCTCAACGTGAAGCGAAGTTGCCTTGCCCAAGGTGCCGTGGGACTCGGTAATAGAAATGTGGTGGATAAAGTATATTCGTAACCCTAATTGGGGCAAAAAAAATTGAAAATGTGGGATGTAACACGAGGACTTCCCGGGGGGGTCACCCATCCTAGTACTACTCTCGCCCAAGCACGCTTAACTTCAGAGTTCTAATGGGATCCGGTGCATTAATGTTGGTATAATCGCCCCCGTCTTGTTGTGGGCACAAATCCTTTATATGTTGATGGTTCGCAGTCTCAGCCTAGAGAGATGGCCCATTCAAAAGGCCCAATGGGCTTAACGACAACCCATCCGCTTCAACAACACAGCATCCTCGTAGTCGTGATATCGATGCGTTGTAGTGCCCTGTAATATTTCTCGAGTTAGGTTGTCGTCCTTTTAACAGCACACGACGTACAATCCGGGACGAAAAAAAAGAACAAAAAAAGAAAAGAGGACCGAAACTGAAGAAAACGTTCAATTTTGGGCTCTAAAAATAGGCGCAGCTGAGCAGCCTTGCTGCCCACGTCGTAGTGCTCTCGGAGAGCTTTCCAACGGAATGCTGTGCGCCGCGTAACTCCTAACAGATTAAAAGTTATTGGCACCGGAGCGACGGAGAACTGGTCATAAGCCCCACGCCCTTGTTTTGCCGGCCCAGCCTCTACGTGAAGCCAAGTTGTCATGCCCAAGGTGCCGTGGGATTCGGTAATAGAAATGTGGTGGATAAAGTTTCTTGGCAACTTTAACCGGGGCAAAAAAAATTGAAAAGGGGGGGTGCAACACGAGGACTTCCCAAGGGGTGACCCATTCTAGTACTACTCTCGCCCAAGCATGCTTAACTTCTGAGTTATGATGGGATCCGATGCATTAGTGCTGGAATGATCACACCCGTCATGTTGTGGGCAAAAATCCTTTATGTGTTGACGGTTCAAAGTCCCAGCCCAGGGAGATGGCCTATTCAAAAGGCCCAATGGGTTAACGACAACCCATTCGCTTCAACAATGCAGTATCCTCACAAGACGTGAAATCGCCTTAGCACGCTTAACTTCGGAGTTCTGATGGGATCCGGTGCATCAGTGCTGGTATGATCGCACCCGTCATGTTGAGGGCACAAATCCTTTACGTGTTTACGGTTCACAGTCCCAACCCAAAGAGATGGCCTATTCAAAAGGCCCAATGGGCCTAACAAAAACCCATCCGCTTCAACAACGCAGCATCCTCATAAGACGTGATATAGACGCATTGTAGGGCCCTACAATATCCTGCGAGTTTCGTTGTCATCATTGTAACAGCTCACGACGAAGGATCCGGGATGAAATAATAGGGCAAAAGAAGAAATGTGGCCCGAAACTGATGAAAATGTTCGACTTGGGGCTCCAAAAACAGGCGCAGCCAAGCAGGCTTGCTGCACCCGTCGTAAAGCTCTCAGAGAGCTTTCCAACGGTATGTTGTGCACCGCGTAACTCCTTACAGATTAAAAGTTATTGGCACCAGAGCGACGGAGACCTGGTCACAAGCTCCACGCCCTAGTTTTGCGGGCCCATCCTCTACGCGAAGCAAAGTTGTCTTGCCCAAGGTGCCGTGGGATTCGGTAATAGAAATATGGTGGATAAACTATCTTGGCTACCCTAACCGGGGCAAAAAAAATTGAAAAGGGGGGATGCAACACGAGGACTTCCCAAGGGGTCACCTATCTTAGTACTACTCTAGCCCAAGCACGCTTAACTTCGGAGTTCTGATGGGATCCGGTGCATTAGTGCTGGAATGATTGTATACGTCATGTTGTGGGAACAAATCCTTTGCGTGTTGACGGTTCAAAGTCCCAGCCCAGAGAGATGGCCCATTCAAAAGGCCCAATTGGTTAACAACAACCCATTCGCTTCAACAACGCATTGTAGGGCCTTCTATTGCCCCGCGTGTTAGGTTGTCGTCCTTTTAATAGCTCACGACGTACGATCTGAGATGAAAAAATAGAGCAAAAGAAGAAAAGTGGCCCGATATTGATGAAAATGTTTGATTTTGGGCCTAAAAATGGGCGCAGCTGAGCAGGCTTGCTGCCCTCATCGTAGAGTTCTCAGAGAGTTTTCCAACGGTATATTGTGCGCCGCGTAACTCCTCACGGATCAAATGTTTTGGGAACCAGAGCGACGGTGACCTGGTCACAAGCACTACGCCCTCAGTTTGCGGGCCCAGCATCTACGTGAAGCATAGTTGTCTTGCCCAAGGTGCCGTGGGATTCGGTAATAGAAATGTGGTGGATAAAGTATCTTGGTAACCCTAACCGGGGTCAAAAAAAATTGTAAAGCAGGGTGCAACACGAGGACTTCCCAGGGGGTGACCCATTCTAGTACTACTCTCGCCCAAGCACCCTTAACTTCGGAGTTCTGATGGGATCCGGTGCATTAGTCCTGGTATGATCACACCCATCATGTTGTCGGCACAAATCCTATATGTGTTGATGGTTCACAGTCTCAGCCCAGAGAGATGGCCCATTCAAAAGGCCCAATGGGCTTAGCGACAACCCATCCACTTCAACAATGCAGCATCCTCGTAAGACGTGATATCAACGCATTGTAGGGCCCTGTAATATCTCACCAGTTAGGTTATCGTCCTTTTAACAGCTCATGACGTATGATCTGGGACGGAAAATCATAGCAAAAGAAGAAAAGTGGCCCGAAACTGATGAAAATTTTCAATTTTATGCTAAAAAAACGGGCGTAGCCGAGCAGGCTTGCTGCCCCCGTCGTAGAGCTCTCGGAGAGCTTTCCAATGGTATGCTATGCGCCGCTTAACTCCTTACGGATCAAAAGTTATGGGCACCGGAGCGACAGAGACCAGGTCACAAGCCCCACGCCCTCTGTTTGCTGGCCCATCCTCTACATGAAGCGAAGTTGTCTTGCCCAAGGTGTCGTGGGATTCGGTAATAGAAATGTGGTGGATAAAGTAAGTTGGAAACCTAACCGGGACAAAAAAAATTGAAAAAGGGGGTGCAACACGAGGACTTCCCAGGGGGTCACCCATTCTAGTACTACTCTCGCCCAGGCATTCTTAACTTCAGAGTTCTGATGGAATCCGATGCATTAGTGCTGGTATGATCGTACTCGTCATGTTGTCGGCACAAATCCTATATGTGTTGACGGCTCACAGTACCAGCCCAGAGAGATGGCCCATTCAAAAGGCCCAATGGGCTTAACGACAAGCCATCCACTTCAACAACACAGCATCCTCGTAAGACGTGATATCGACGCATTGTAGGGCCCTGTAATATCCTTCCAGTTAGGTTATCGTCCTTTTAACAACTCACGACGTATGACCCGGGACGGAAAAATAGAGCAAAAGAAGAAAAGTGGCCCAAAACTGATGAAAACATTCGATTTTGGGCTCCAAAAAGGGGCATAGCCGAGCAGGCTTGCTGCCCCCGTGGTCGAGCTCTCGAAGAGCTTTCCAATAGTGTGTTGTGCGCCGCGTAGCTCCTTACGGATCAAACGTTATGGGCACCAAAGCGACGAAGACTTGGTCACAAGCCCTACGCCATCTGTTTGTGGGCCCAGCCTCTACGTGAAGCGAAGTTGTCCTCCCGAAGGTGCCGTGGGATTCGGTAATAGAAATGCGCTGGATAAAGAATCTTGGCAACCCTAACCGGGGAAAAAAAATTGAAAAGGGGGGTGCAAAACGAGGACTTCCTAGGGGGTCACCCATTCAAGTACTACTCTCGCCCTAGCACGCTTAACTTCGGAGTTCTGATGGGATCCGGTGCATTAGTGCTCGTATGATAGCACCCGTCATGTTGTCGGCACAAATCCTATAAGTGTTGACGGTTCACAGTCCTAGCCCAGAGAGATGGCCCATTCAAAAGGCCCAATGGACTTACTGAGAACCCATCCTCGTAAGACGTTGTATAGACGCATTGTAGGGCCTTGTAATATCCCGCCAGTTAGGTTTTTATCATTTTAACAGCTCATGACGTACGATCCGGGACGGAAAAACAGTGCAAAAGAATAAAAGTGGCCCAAAACTAATGAAAATGTTCAATTTTGGGATCCAAAAATAGGCACAGTTGAGCACGCTTTCCGCCCTCATCGTAGAGTTCTCGGAGAGCTTTCCAACGGTATGCTATACGCCGCATAACTTCTTACGGATTAAAAGTAATGTGCACCGGAGCGACGGAGACCTGGTCAGAAGACCCATGACCTCGGTTTGTGGGTCCAGCCTCTACGTGAAGCGAAGTTGTCTTGCCCAAAGTGCTATGGGATTCGGTAATAGAAATGCGCTGGATAAAGAATCTTGGCAACCCTAACCGGGGAAAAAAAACTGAAAAGGGGGGTGCAAGACGAGGACTTCCTAGGGGATCACCCATCCAAGTACTACTCTCGCCCTAGCACGCTTAACTTCAGAGTTCTGATGGGATCCGTTGCATTAGTGCTGGTATGATCGCACCCGTCATGTTGAGGGCACAAATCCTTTATGTGTTGATGGTTCATAGTCCCAGCCCAGAGAGATGGCCCATTCAAAAGGCCTAATTGGCTTAA
Source organism: Ehretia macrophylla (assembly GCA_037974665.1). Lineage (NCBI taxonomy): Eukaryota > Viridiplantae > Streptophyta > Magnoliopsida > Boraginales > Ehretiaceae > Ehretia > Ehretia macrophylla. Next base: position 14,288,316 of record CM075764.1, on the reverse strand, counting down.
CGACAACCCAACCGCTTCAACAACGTAGCATCCTCGCAAGACATGATATTGACGCGTTGTAGGGGCCTTTAATGTCCCGCGAGTTAGGTTGTCGTCCTTTTAACAACTCACGACGTACGATCCGGGACTGAAAAACAGAGTGAAAGAAGAAATGTGGCCCAAAACTGATGAAAACGTTCAATTTTGGCCTCCGAATATAAGCGCAGCCGAGCAGGCTTGCTGCCTCAATCGTAGAGCTCTCGAAGAGCTTTCCAACTGTATGCTGTGCGTCGCGTAACTCCTTACGGATCAAAAGTCATGGGCATCAGAGCGACAGAGACCTGGTCACAAGCCCTACGCCCTCGTTTTACTGGCCCAGCCTCTACGTGAAGCGAATTTGTCCTGCCTAAGGTGGCGTGGGATTCGGTAATAGAAATGTGGTAGATAAAGTATCTTGGCAACCCTAACCGGGCCAAAAAAAATTGAAAAGGGGGGTGCAAGACGAGGACTTCCTAGGGGGTCACCCATTCTAATACTACTCTCGCCCAAGCACGCTTAACTTTAGAGTTCTGATGGGATCCGGTGCATTAGTGCTGGTATGATCACACCCGTCATGTTGAGGGCACAAATCCTTTATGTGTTGACGGTTCACAGTCCTAGCCGAGAGAGATGGCCCATTCAAAAGGCCCAATGGGCTTAACGAGAACCCATCCACTTCAACAACGCAGCATCCTCGTAAGACATGATATCGATGCATTGTAGGGCCCTATAATATCCCGCGAGTTAGGTTGTCGTACTTTTAACAGCTCACGATGTACGATCCGGGAAGGAAAAACAGAGCAAAAGACAAAAAGTGGACCGAAACTGATGAAAATGTTAGATTTTGGGCTCTAAAAACGGGCGCAGCTGAGCAGGCTTGCTGCCCCTATCATCGAGCTCTCAGAGAGCTTTCCAACGGTATACTGTGCGGCGCGTAACTCCTTTCGGATCAAAAGTTACGGGCACTGGAGCGACGGAGACCTGGTCACAAGCCCCACGCCATCGGTTTACGAGCCCAGCCTCTACGTGAGGCGAAGTTGCCTTGCCCAAGGTGCTATGGGATTCGGTAATAGAAATGCGGTGGATAAAGAATCTTGGCAACCCTAACCAGGGCAAAAAATAATTGAAAAGGGGGGTGCAAGACGAGGACTTCCTAGGAGGTCACCCATCTAAGTACTACTCTCGCCCAAGCACGCTTAACTTCGGAGTTCTGATAGGATCCGGTGCATTAGTGCTGGTATGATCACACCCGTCATATTGAGGGCACAAATCCTTTATGTGTTGATGGTTCACAGTCCCAGTCCAAAGAGATGGCCCATTCAAAACGCCCAATGGGCTTAACGACAACCCATCCACTTCAACAACGCAGCATCCTCGTAAGACGTGATATTGACACGTTGAAGGGCCCTCTAATGTCCCGCGTATTAAGTTGTCATCCTTTTACCAGCTCACGACGTTCGATCCGGGGTGGAAAAGCAGAGCAAAAGAAGAAATGCGGCCTGAAACTTATGAAAACGTTTGATTTTGGACTTCGAAAATAGGCGCAGCCGAGAAAGCTTGCTGCCCTAGTCGTAGAGCTCTCGGAAAGCTTTCCAATGGTATGCTGTGCGCCATGTGACTCTTTACGGATCAAAAGTTATGGGCACTGGAGCGACGGAGACCTGGTCACAAGCCCTACGCTCTCGGTTTGCTAGCCCAACCTTTACGTGAAGCGAAGTTGTCTTGCCCAAGGTACCGTGGTATTCGGTAATAGAAATGTGGTGGATAAAGTATCTTGGCAACCCTAACTGGGCCAAAAAAAATTGAAAAGGGGGGTGCAATACGAGGACTTCCCAGGGGGTCACCCATTCTAGTACTACTCTCGCCCAAGCACGCTTAATTTCGGAGTTCTGATGGGATCCAGTGCATTAGTGCTGGTATAATCGCACTCGTCATGTTGTCGGCACAAATCCTATACGTGTTGACGGTTCACAGTCCCAGCCCAGAGAGATGGCCCATTCAAAAGGCCCAATGGGCTTAACGATAACCCATCCACTTCAACAACGCAGCATCCTCGTAAGACGTGATATCGATGCCTTGTAGGGCCCTGTAGTATCCCACCAGTTACGTTATCTTCCTTTTAACAGCTCACGACGTACGATCCGGGACTGAAAAACATAGCAAAAGAAGAAAAGTGGCTCGAAATTGATGAAAACATTCGATTTTAAGCTCCAAAAACGGGCGTAGCTGAATAGGCTTGCTGCCCCCGTGGTCGAGCTCTCGGAGAGCTTTCCAACAGTATCCTATGTGCCTTGTAACTCCTTACGGATCAAAAGTTATGGGCACCGGAGCGACGGAGACCTGGTCACAAGCCCTACACCCTCGGTTTGCGGGCCCAGCCTCTACGTGAAGCGAAGTTGTCCTGCCTAAGGTGCCATGGGATTCGGTAATAGAAATATGGTAGATAAAGTATCTTGGCAACCCTAACCCAGGGAAAAAAAATTGAAAAGGGGGTTGCAACACGAGGACTTCCCAAGGGGTGACCTATTCTAGTACTCATCTCGCCCAAGCACGCTTAACTTTGGAGTGCTGATGGGATTCGGTGCATTAGTTCTGGTATGATTGCACCCGTCATGTTGTCGGCACAAATCCTATATGTGTTGACGGTTCACAGTCCAAGCCCAGAGAGATGACCCATTCAAAAGGCCCAATGGGCTTAACGATAACCCATCCACTTCAACAACGCAGCATCCTCGTAAGACGTGATATAGACGCATTGTATGGCCTTGTAATATCCCGCCAGTTAGGTTGTCATCATTTTAACAGCAAACGACGTACGATCCAGGACGAAAAAACAGAGCTTAAGAAGAAAAGTGTCCCGAAACTAATGAAAACGTTCAATTTTGGGCTCCGAAAATAGCTTGTTGCCCCCGTCGTAGAGCTCTCGGAAAGCTTTCCAACGGTATGTTGTGCGCCACGTAACTCCTTACAGATAAAAAGTTATGGGCACCGGAGCGACGGAGACCTGGTCACAAGCCCTACGCCCTCGGTTTGTTGGCCCAGCCTCTACGTGAAGCGAAGTTTTCTTGTCCAAGGTGCCGTAGAATTCGGTAATAGAAATGTGGTGGATAAAGTATTTTGACAACCCTAACCAGGCCAAAATAAATTGAAAAGTGGGGTGCAATACGAGGACTTCCCAGGGGGTCACCCATTCTAGTACTACTCTCGCCCAAGCACGCTTAACTTCGGAGTTCTGATATGATCCAGTGCATTAGTGCTGGTATGATCGCACTCGTCATGTTGTGGGCACAAATCCTATATGTGTTGATGGTTCACAGTCCCAGCCCAGAGAGATGGGCCATTCAAAAGGCCCAATGGGCTTAACGACAACCCGTCCACTTCAACAATTCAACATCCTCGTAAGACATGATATCAATGCATTGTAGGGCCCTGTAATATCCCGCTAGTTAGGTTATCGTCCTTTAAATAGCTCACAACGTACGATCCGGGACAGAAAATCAGAGCAAAAGAAGAAAGGTGGCCCAAAACTGATAAAAATGTTCGATTTTGGGCTCCAAAAACGAGCGTAGCCAAGCAGGCTTGCTACACCCATGGTCGAGCTCTTGGAGTGCTTTCCAATGGTGTGTTGTGCGCCGCGTAACTCCTTACGGATCAAAAGTTATGGGCACTGGAGCGACGGAGATCTTGTCACAAGCCCTACGCCCTCGGTTTGCGGGCCTAGCATCTACGTGAAGCGAAGTTGTCTTGCCCAAGGTGCCGTGGGATTCGTTAATAGAAATATGGTGGATAAAGTATCTTGGCAACCCTAGCCGAGGCAAAAAAAATTGAAAAGGGGGTTGCAACACGAGGACTTCCCAAGGGGTGACCCATTCTAGTACTACTCTCCCCCAAGCACGCTTAACTTCAAAATTCTGATGGGATCTGGTGCATTAGTGCTGGTATGATCGCACCCGTCATGTTGTCGGCACAAATCCTATATGTGTTGACGGTTCACAGTCCCAGCCTAGAGAGATGGCCCATTCAAAAGGCCCAATGGGCTTAACGACAACCCATCCGCTTCAACAACGCAGCATCCTCGTAAGACGTGATATAGACGCATTGTAGGGCCCTGTAATATCCCGCCAGTTAGGTTGTCATCATTTTAACAGCTCACGACGTACGATCCAAGACGGAAAAACAGAGCAAAAGAAGAAAAGTTTCCCGAAATTGATGAAAACGTTCGATTTTGGTCTCCAAAAATAGGCGCAGCCGAGTAGGCTTGCTGCCCTTGTTGTAGAGTTCTCAGAGAGCTTTCCAACAGTATGCCGTACGGCGCAAAACTCCTTACGGATTAAAAGTTATGGGCACCGGAGAGACGGAGACCTAGTCACAAGCCCCACGCCCTCGGTTTGCGGGCCCAGCCTCTACGTGAAGCGAAGTTGTCTTGCCCAAGGTGCCATGGGATTCGGTAATAGAAATGCGATGGATAAAACATCTTGGTAACCCTAACCAAGGCAAAAAAAAATTGAAAAGGGGGGTTCAAGACAAGGACTTCCCAAGGGGTCACCCATCCAAGTACTACTCTCGCCCTAGCACGCATAACTTCGGAGTTCTGATAGGATCCGGTGCATTAGTGTCAGTATGATCGCACCCGTCATGTTGAGGGCACAAATCGTTTATGTGTTGACAGTTCACAGTCCCAGCCCAAAGATATGGCCCAATGGGCTTAACGACACCCCATCTGCTTTAACACCATAGCATCCTCGCAAGACGTGATATTGACGCATTGTAGGGCCCTCTAATGTCCCGCGTGTTAGGTTGTCGTCCTTTTAACAACTCACGACGTACGATCCACGGCGGAAAAAACAGAGCAAAAGAAGAAATGTGGCCCGAAACTTATGAAAATGTTCGATTTTGGACTCCAAAAATAGGCGCAGCCGAGCAAGCTTGCTAACCCCATCGTAGAGCTCTCGGAAAGCTTTCCAACGGTACGTTATACACCATGTAACTTCTTACGAATCAAAAGTTATGGGCAGTGGAGCGACGGAGACCTGGTCACATGCCCCACGCCCTCGGTTCGCTGGCCTAGCCTCTACGTGAAGCGAAGTTGTCTTGCCCAAGGTGCCGTGGGATTTCGTAATAGAAATGTGATGGATAAAGCATCTTGGCAAGGCTAACCGGGGCAAAAAAAATTGAAAAGTGTGGTGCAATAAAAGGACTTCCTAGGGGGTCACCCATTCTAGTACTGCTCTCACCCAAGCGCGCTTAACTACGGAGTTCTGATGGGATCCAGTGCATTAGTGCTGGTATGATCGCACTCGTCATGCTGTCGGCCCAAATCCTATATGTGTTGACAGTTCACAGTCCCAGCCCAGAGAGATGGCCCATTCAAAAGTCCCAATGGGCTTAACGACAACCCATCTGCTTCAACAACGCAGCATCCTCGTAAGACGTGATATAGACGCATTAGAAGGCCTTATAATATACCGCCAGTTAGGTTGTCATCATTTTAACAGCTCACGACGTACAATTTGGGACAGAAAATAGAGCAAAAGAAGAAAAGTGTACCGAAACTGATGAAAACGTTCGATTTTGGGCTCCAAAAATAGGCGCAGCCAAGTAGACTTACGGCCCTTGTCGTACAGTTCTCGGAGAGCTTTCCAACGGTATGTTATGCATCGCATAACTCCTTACAGATTAAAAGTTATGGGCACCGGAGCGACGGAGACCTGGTCACAAGCCCCACGCCCTCGATTTGCAGGCCCACGCTCTATGTGAAGCGAAGTTGTCATGCCCAAGGTGCTATGAGATTCGGTAATAGAAATGCGGTGGATAAAGAATCTTGGCAACCCTAACCAAGGCAAAAAAAACTGAAAATGGGGGTACAAGACGAGGACTTCCCAGGGGGTCACCTATCCAAGTACTACTCTCGCCCTAGCATGCTTAACTTCAGAGTTCTGATGGGATCCGGTGCATTAGTGCTGGTATGATCACACCCATCATGTTGAGGGCACAAATCCTTTATGTGTTGACGGTTCACAGTCCCAGCCCAGATAGATGGCCCATTCAAAAGGCCCAATGGGCTTAACGACAACCCATCCACTTCAACAACGCAGCATCCTCACAAGACATGATATTGACGCGTTGTAGGGCCCTCTAATGTCCTGCGTGTTAGGTTGTCATCCTTTTAACAGCTCACGACGTACGATTTGGGATGGAAAAATAGAGCAAAAGAAGAAATGTGGCCCGAAACTGATGAAAACATTCGATTTTGGGCTCTGAAAATAGACGCAGTCGAGCAGGCTTGCTTCCCCTTTCGTAGAGCTCTCGGAGAGCTTTCCAACGGTATGCTGTGCGCCGCGTAACTCCTAACGAATCAAAAGTTTTGGGTACTGGAGCGACGGAGACCTGGTCACAAGCGTCACGCCCTCGGTTTAAAGGCCTAGCCTCTACGTGAAACGAAGTTGTCTTGCCCAAGGTACTGTGGGATTCGGTAATAGAAATGTGGTAGATAAAGTATCTTGGCAAGCCTAACCGGGGCAAAAGAAATTGAAAAGGGTGGTGCAACACGAGGACTTCCCAGGGGGTCACCCATTCTAGTACTACCCTCACCCAAGCACGCTTAACTGCGGAGTTCTGACGGGATCCGGTACATTAGTACTGGTATGATCGCACCCGTCGTGTTGAGGACACAAATCCTTTATGTGTTGACGGTTCACAGTCCCAGCCTAGAGAGATGGCCTATTCAAAAGGCCCAATGGGCTTAACGACAACCCATCCACTTCAACAACGCAGCATCCTCATAAGACGTGATATCCACGCATTGTAGGGCCTTGTAATTTCTCGCGAGTTACGTTTTCATCCTTTTAACAGATCACGACGTACGATCCGAGACGGAAAAACAGAGCAAAGAAGAAAAATGGAACGAAATTGATGAAAACATTCGATTTTGGTCTCCAAAAACGGGCGCAGCTGAGTAGGCTTCCTGTCCTTGTCGTCGAGCTCTCAAAGAGCTTTCCAACGGTATGTTGTGCCCCGTGTAAGTCCTTACGGATCAAAAGTTATTGGCACCGGAGTGACAAAGACCTGGTCACAAGCCCTACGCCCTCGTTCTACGGGCCCAGCCTCTACGTGAAGCGAAGTTGTCTTGCCCAAGGTACCGTGGGATTCAGTAATAGAAATGTGGTGGATAAAGTATGTCGGCAACCCTAACTGGGGTAGAAAAAATTGAAAAGGGGGGTGCAACACGAGGACTTCCCAGGGGGTCACCTATTCTAGGACTACCCTCGCCCAAGCACGCTTAACTTCGGAGTTTTGATGGGATTCGGGGCATTAGTGCTGGTATGATCGCACCCGTCATGTTGTGGGCACAAATCCTATATGTGTTGACGGTTCACAGTCCCAGCCCAGAGAGATAGGCCATTCAAAAGGCCCAATGGTCTTAACGACAACCCATCCACTTCAACAACGCAGCATCCTCGTAAAACGTGATATCGACGCATTGTAGGTCCTTGTAATATCCCGCCACTTAGGTTATCGTCCTTTTAACTTCGGAGTTCTGGTGGGATCCAGTGCATTAGTGCTGGTATGATCTCACCTGTCATGTTGTCGGCACAAATCCTTTGTGTGTTGACGGTTCACAGTCCCAACCCAGAGAGATGGTCCATTCAAAAGGCCCAATGGGCTTAACGACAACCCATCCGCTTCCACAACGCAGCATCCTCGCAATACAAGATATCGACGCACTTTAGGGCCCTTTAATGTCCCGTGAGTTAGGTTGTCATCCTTTTAACAGCTCACAACGTACGATCCGGGATGAAAAAGGAGAGCAAAAGAAGAAAAGTGGACCGAAATTGATGAAAATGTTCAATTTTGGGCACCAAAAATGGGCGCAGTCGAGCAGGCTTGCTGCCCCCGTCGTCGAGCACTCGGAGAGCTTTCCAACGGTATTCTGTACGCCGCGTAACTCCTTACGAATTAAAAGTTATGGGCACCGGAGCAACGAAGAGCTGGTCACAAGCCCCAAGGCCTCGATTTGCGGGCCTAACCTCTACGTGAAACGAAGTTGTCTTTCCCCGGGTGACGTGGGATTCGGTAATAGAAATGTGGTGGATAAAGTATCTTGGCAACCCTAACCCGGGCAAAAAAAATTGAAAAGAGGGGGTGCAACACGAGGACTTCCCAGGGGGTCACCCATCCTAGTACTACTCTCGCCCAAGCATGCTTAACTTTGGAGTTCTGATGGGATCCGGTGCATTAGTGCTAGTATGATCGCACCCGTCATGTTGTAGGAACAAATCTTTTAAGTGTTGATGGTTCACAGTCCCAACCCAGAGAGATGGCCCATTCAAAAGCCCAATGGGCTTAATGATAACCCATTTGCTTTAACAACGCAGCATCCTCGCAAGACATGATATCGAAGCGTTGTAGGGCCTTCTCATGGCCCGCGAGTTAGGTTGTCGTCCTTTTAACAGCTAACGATGTACGATACGGGACGAAAAAATAGAGCAAAAGAAGAAAAGTAGCCTAAAACTGATGAAAATGTTCAATTTTGAGCTCGAAAAATAGGCGCAACCGAGCAGGCTGGTTGCCCCTGTCGTCGAGCTCTTCGAGAGCTTTTCAACGGTATACTGTACGCCGCGTAACTCCTTACGGATGAAAAGTTATGGGCACCGGAGCGACGGAGACCTGGTCACAAGCCCCACGCCCACGGTTTGCGAGACCAGCCTCTACGTGAAGCGAAGTTGTCTTGCCCAAGGTGCCGTGGGATTCGGTAATAGAAATGTGGTGGATAAAGTATATTGGCAACCCTAACCGGGGCAAAAAATATTGAAATGGGGGTGCAACACGAGAACTTCCCAAGGGTCACCCATCCTTGTACAATTCTCATCCAAGTAAGCTTAACTTCGGAGTTCTTATGGGATTCGGTGCATTAGTGCTGGTATTATCGCACCCGTCATGTTGAGGGCAAAAATCCTTTGTGTGTTGACAGTTCACAGTCCCAGCGTAGAGAGATGGCCCATTCAAAAGGCCCAATGGGCTTAACGACAACCCATCTGCTTTAACAACGAAGCATCCTCGTAAGATGTGATATCGACGTGTTGTAAGGCCCTCTAATGTCCCGCGAGTTAGGTTGTCATCCTTTTAACAGCTCACGACGTACGATCTGAGATAGAAAAAAAGAGCAAAAAAAAATTGAAAATGGGGGGTGCAACACGAAGACTTCCTAGGGGGTCACCCATCCTAGTACTACTTTAGCCCAAGCACGCTTAACTTCGGAGTTCTTATGGGATTCGGTGCATTAGTGCTGGTATTATCGCACCCGTCATGTTGAGGGCAAAAATCCTTTGTGTGTTGACAGTTCACAGTCCCAGCGTAGAGAGATGGCCCATTCAAAAGGCCCAATGGGCTTAACGACAACCCATCCGCTTCAACAACGCAGCATCCTCTTAAGACATGATATCGACACATTATAGGGCCCTGTAATATCCCGCCAGTTAGGTTGTCGTCCTTTTAACAGCTCACGATGTACGATCCAGGACGAAAAAACAAAGCAAAAGAAGAAAAGTGACCCGAATCTGATGAAAACGTTCTATTTTTAGATCTGAAAACAGGAGCGGCTGAGTAGGCTTGCTGTCCCCGTCGTATAGCTCTCGGAGAGCTTTCTAACAGTATGCTATGCGTCGCGTAACTCCCTACGGATTAAAAGTTATGGGCACCGGATCAACGGAGACCTGGTCAGAAGCCCCACGCCATCGTTTTGCGGGCCCAGCCTCTACCTGAAGCGAAGTTGTGTTGCCCAAGGTGCCGTGGGATTCGGTAATAGAAATGTGGTAGATAAAGTATCTTGGCAACCCTAATCGGTCAAAAAAAATTGAAAAAGGGAGGTACAACACGAGGAATTCCCAAGGGGTCACCCATCCTAGTACTATTCTCACGCAAGCACGCTTAACTTCAAAGTTCTGATGGGATCCGGTGCATTAGTGCTGGTATGATCACACCCGTCATGTTGTGGGCACAAATCCTTTATATGTTGACGGTTCAGAGAGAGATGGCCCAATCAAATGGCCCAATGGGCGTAATGACAACCCATCCACTTCAACAACATAGCATCCTCACAAGACGTGATATCGAAGCTTTGTAGGGCCCTCCAATGTCCCGCGTGTTAGGTTGTCGTCTTTTTAACATCTCCTGACATACAATCCGGGATGGAAAAATTGAGCAAAAGAAGAAAAATAGCCCGAAACTGATGAAAATATTCGATTTTCTACTCCAAAAATAGGCGCAGCCGAGCAGGCTTATTGTCCTCGTCGTACAGCTCTCGAAGAGCTTTCCAACGGTATGTTGTGCACCGCGTAACTCCTTACAGATCAAAAGTGATGGGCACCGGAGCGACGGAGACCTGGTGACAAGCCCTACGCCCTCAGTTTACGGGCCCAGCCTCTACGTGAAGCGAAGTTGTCTTGCCCAAGGTGCCATGGGATTTGGTTATAGAAATGCATGGATAAAGAATCTTGGCAACCCTAACCAGGGCAAAAAAAATTGAAAAGGGGGGTGCAACACGAGCACTTCCCAGGGGGTCACCTATCCTAGTACTACTTTATGTGTTGACGGTTCACAGTTCCAGCCCAGAGAGATGGCCCTTTCAAAAGGCCCAATGGGCTTAACGACAATTCATCTGTTTTTAACAATGCAGCATCCTCATAAGACGTGATATCGACGCGTTGTAGGGCCCTGTAATATCCCGCAAGTTAGGTTGTCGTCCGTTTAACAGCTCACGAAGTACGATCCGAGAAGGAAAAAATGAGCAAAGAAGAAAAATGGCCCAAAATTGATGAAAATGTTCGATTTTGGACTCTGAAAACAGAGGCAGCCAAGCAGACTTGTTGACCCTGTTGTAGAGCTCTCAAAGAGCTTTCCAACGGTATGCTGTGTGCCACGTAACTCCTTACAGATTAAAAGTTATGGGCACCGGAGTGACGGAGAGCTGGTCTCTTGCCCCACGCCCTCGGTTTGCGGGCCCAGCCTCTACGTGAACTGAAGTTATCTTGCCCAAGGTGCCGTGGGATTCAGTAATAGAAATACGGTGGATAAAGAATCTTGGCAACCCTAACCGGGGCAAAAAAAATGGAAAAGGGGGGGTGCAACACAAGGACTTCCCAGGGGGTCACACATCCTAGTACTACTCTCGCCCAAGCACGCTTAACTTCGGAGTTTTGATGGGATCTGGTGCATTAGTGCTGATATGATCGCACCCGTGATGTTGAGGGCACAAATCCTTTATGTGTTGACGGTTCAATGTCCCAGCCCAGAGAGATGGCCCATTCAAAAGGCACAATAGGCTTAACGACAACCCATCCACTTCAACAAAGCAGCATCCTCGTAAGACGTGATATCGACACGTTGTAGGTCCCTGTAATATCCCACGAGTTAGGTTGTCGTCCTTTTAACAGCTGACGACGTACGATTCGGGATGAAAAAACAGAGCAAAAGAAGAAAAATGGCTCGAAACTGTTAAAAACGTTGGATTTTGGGCTCTGAAAATAGGCGCAACCGAGAAGGCTTGCTTCCCCAATCGTAGAGCACTCAGAGGGCTGTTAAACGGGATTCTGTGCGGCGGGTTACTCCTTACAAATTAAAAATTATAGGCACCGGAGCAACAGAGACCTGGTCACAAGCCCCACGGCCACGGTTTGCGGGCCCAGCCTCTACGTGAAGCAAAGTTATCTTTTCCAAGGTGCCGTGGTATTCGGTAGCATAAATGTTGTGGATAAAGTATCTTGGCAACCCTAACCGGGGCAAAAAAAATTGAAAAGCGGGGTGCAACACGATGACATCCCAGGGGGTCACCCATTCTAATACTACTCTCGCCCAAGCAGCTTAACTTTGGAGTTCTGGGGGAATCCGGTGCATTAGTGCTGGTATGATTGCACCCATCATGTTCAGGGCACAAATCCTTTATGTGTTGACGGTTCACAGTCCTAACCCAGAGAGATGGCCCATTCAAAATGCCCAATGGGCTTAACAACAACCCATCCACTTTAACAATGCAGTATCCGTGTAAGACATGATATCGTCGCGTTGTAGGGCCCTGTCATATCCCGCGAGTTAGGTTGTCATCCTTTTAACATCTCACGACGTAAGATGCGGGATGGAAAAAAAGTGCAAAAGAAGAAAAGTAGTACGAAACTGATGAAAACGTTCCATTTTGGGCTCGAAAAATAGGCACAGCCGAGCAGGATAGCTGCCCCCGTCGTAGAGACCTCGGAGAGCTTTGCAACGGTATGCTGTGCGCCGCGTAACTCCTTACGAATTAAAAGTCATGGGCACGGGGCTTGTGACCAGGTCTCTGTCGGTCCGGTGCCCTGTAATATCCTGCGGGTTAGTTTGTCGTTCTTTTAACAGCTCATGACGTTTGATCCTGGACCGAAAAATAGAGCAAAAGAAGAAAAGTGGCCCGAAACTGATGAAAACGTTCGATTTTGGGCTTCAAAAACAGGCGCAGTCGAGCATGCTTGTTGCCCCCATAGTAGAGCTCTTGTAGAGCTTTCCAATGGTATGTTGTGCGCCGTGTAACTCCTTACAGATAAAAAGTTATGTGTAACGGAGCGACGAAGACCTGGTCACAAGCCCCACGCCCTCGGTTTGCGGGCCAAGCCTCTACGTGAAGCGAAGTTGTCTTGCCCAAGGTTCTGTGGGATTCAGTAATAGAAATGCCGTGGATAAAGATTCTTGGCAACCCTAACCGGGACAAAAAAAATTGAAAAGGGGAGGGCAACACGAGGACTTCCCAGGGGGTCACCCATCCTTGTACTACTCTCGCCCAAGCACGCTTAACTCTAGAGTTCTGATGGGATCCGTTGCATTAGTGCTGGTACGATCGAACCCGTCATGTTGAGGGCACAAATCCTTTATGTTATGACGGTTCACAGTCCCAGCCCAGAGAGATGGCCAATTCAAAAGGCCCAATTGGCTTAACGACAATCCATCCGCTTCAACAACGCAGCATCTGTGTAAGACATGATATCGACTCATTGTAGGGCCCTATAATATCTTGCGAGTTAGGTTGTCATCCTTTTAATTGCTCACGACGTATGATATGGTACGAAAAAATAGAGCAAAAGAAAAAAAGTAGCCAAAACCTGATGAAAACGTTCGATTTTGGGCTCGAACAACAAGCGCAGTTGAGCAAGCTTGCTGCCCCTATAGTAAAGCTCTTGGAGAACTTTCAAACGGTATACTGTGCGCCGCGTAACTCCTTACGGATCAAAAGTTATGGGCACCGCAGTAACAGAGACCTGGTCACAAGCCCTACGCCCTCGGTTTGCTGGCCCAGCCTCTACGTGAAGCGAAGTTATCTTGCCCAAGGTACAGTAGGATTCGGTAATAGAAATGCGGGGGATAATGAATTTTGGCAACCCTAACCGGGGCAAAAAAAATTGAAAAATGGGGAGAAACACGAGGGCTTCCCAGGGGTCACCCATCCTAGTACTACTCTCGCCCAAGCACGCTTAACTTTGGAGTTCTGATGGGATCAAGTGCAGTAGTGCTGGTATGATCGCACCTGTCATGTTGAGGGCACAAATCGTTTATGTGTTGACGGTTCACGGTCCCAGCCCAGAGAGATGGCCCATTCAAAAGGCCCAATGGGCTTAACGACAACCCATCCGCTTCAACAACATAGCATCCTCGTAAGACGTGATATCGACGCGTTGTAAGGCCCTATAATATCCATCGAGTTAGGTTGTCGTCCTTTGAACGGCTCACGACGTATGATCCTGAACGAAAAAACATAGCAAAAGAAGAAAAGTGGCTTGAAACTGAAGAAAACATTCGATTTTGGGCTCCAAAAATAGGCGAAGCCGAGTAGGCTTACTACCCCCATCTTAGAGCTCTCGGAGAGCTTTTGAACGGTATGTTGTGTGTCCCGTAACTTCTTACGGATTAAAAGTTATGGGCACCGGAGCGACGGAGACCTGGTCTCAAGCGCCACGCCCTCGGTTTACGGGCCCAGCCTCTACGTTAAGCGAAGTTGTCTTGTCTAAGGTGCGGTGGGATTCGGTAATAGAAATGTGGTGGATAATGCATCTTGGCAACCCTAACCGGGGCAAAAAAAATTGAAAAGGGGGGGGGGTACAACACGATGATTTCCTAGGGGGTCACCTATCCTAGTACTACTCTCGCCCAAGCACGCTTAACTTCAAAGTTCTGATAGGATCCGGTGCATTAGTGCTGGTATGATCTCACTCGTCATATTGTGGGCACAAATCCTTTATGTGTTGACGGTTCACAGTCCCGGCCCAGAGAGATGGCCCATTCAGAAGGTCCAATGGGCATAACGACAACCTATCCGCTTCAACAACGTAGCATCCTCGCAAGACGTGATATCGAAGCATTGTAGGGCCCTCTAATATCCCGCGAGTTAGGTTGTCGTCCTTTTAACAGCTCACGACGTGCGATCCAGGACAATAAAACAGAGCAAAAGAAGAAAAGTGGCCCAAAACTGATGAAAACGTTCAATTTTGGGCTCCAAAAAGAGGTGCAGCAAAGCAGGCTTTCTTCCCCAGTCGTACAGCTCACAGATAGCTTTCCAACAGTATGCTGTGCGCCCCGTAACTTCTTACGGATCAAAAGTTATGGGCACCGGACTGATGGAGACTTGGTCACAAGCCCTATGCCCTCGGTTTGCGGACCCAACCACTACGTGAAACGAAGTTGTCTTCCCCAAGGTGCATTGGGATTCGGTAATAGAAATGTGGGGGATAAAGTATCTTGGTAACCCTAACCGGGGCAAAAAAAAGGGAAAAGTGGGGCGCAACACGAGGACTTCCCATGGGGTCTCCCATCCTTGTACTACTCTCGCCCAAGGGCACTTAACTTCAGAGTTCTGATAGGATCCTGTGCATTAGTGCTGGTATGATCGCACCCGTCACGTCGAGGGCACAAATCCTTTATGTGTTGACGGTTCACAGTCCCAGCCCTGAGAGATGGCCCATTCAAAAGGCCTAATGGGCTTAACGACAACCCATACGCTTCAACAATGAAGCATCCTCGTAAGACGTGATATCGAAGCGTTGTAGGGCCCTGTAATATCCTGCAAGTTAGTTTGTCGTCCTTTTAACAACTTATGACGTATGATCCTGGAGTGAAAAACAGAACAAAGGAAGAAAAGTGGCCAGAAACTGATGAAAACGTTCGATTTTGGGCTTCGAAAATAGGCGCAGTCGAGCATGCTTGCTGCCCCCATAGTAGAGCACTCGTAGAGCTTTCCAACGGTATGCTGTGCGCCACGTAACTCCCTACAGATTAAAAGTTATGGGTAACGGAGCGATGGAGACCTGGTCACAAGCCCCACGCCCTCGGTTTGCTGGCCAAGCCTCTACGTGAAGCGAAGTTGTCTTGCCCAAGGTGCTGTGGGATTTGATAATAGAAATTTCGTGGATAAAGGTTCTTGGCAACCCTAATCTGGGCATAAAAAATTGAAAAGGGGGGGGGGGAGGGGCAACACGAGGACTTCCCAGGGGGTCACCCATCCTTGTACTACTCTCGCCCAAGCACGATTAACTCCGAAGTTCTGATGGGATCCAGTGCATTAGTGCTGGTATCATTGAACCTGTCAAGGTGAGGGCACAAATCCTTTATGTTTTGACGGTTCACAGTCCCAGCCCAGAGAGATGGCCAATTCAAAAGGCCCAATTGGCTTAACGACAACCCATCCGCTTCAACAACGTAGCTTCCGTGTAAGACGTGATATCAACTCGTTGTAGGGCCCTGTAATATCTCTCGAGTTAGGTTGTTGTCCTTTTAATAGCTCACGACGTACGATCTGGTACGAAAAGACAGAGCAAAAGAAAAAAAGTGGCCAAAACCTGATGAAAACATTCAATTTTGGGCTCCGAAAACAGGCGCAGCCGACCAAGCTTGCTGCCCTCATAGTAGAGCTCTTCGAGAGTTTTCAAATGGTATACTGTGCACCGTGTAACTCCTTACAGATCAAAAGTTATGGGCACCGCAGCAACAGAGACCTGGTCATAAACCCTACGCCCTCGGTTTGCTAGGCCAGCCTCTACGTGAACTGAAGTTATCTTGCCCAAGGTGCTATGGGATTCAGCAATAGAAATGCGGTGGATAAAGAATCTTGGCAATCCTAACTGGGGCAAAAAAAATTGAAAAGGGGGGAGCAACACAAGGACTTCCCAAGGGGTCACCCAACCTAGTACTACTCTCACCCAAGCACGCTTAACTTCGGAGTTCTGATGGGATCCGGTGCATTAGTACTGGTATGATTGCACCCGTCATGTTGAGGGCACAAATCCTTTAGGTGTTGATGGTTCACAGTCCTAGCCCAGAGAGATGGCCCATTCAAAAGGCCCAATGTGCTTAACGACAACCCATCCGCTTCAACAACGTAGCATCCTCGTAAGACGTGATATTGACGCATTGTTGAGCTCTGTAATATACCACGAATTAGGTTGTCGTCCTTTTAATAGCTCACAATGTACGATCCGGTACAGAAAAAAAGGGCAAAAGAAGAAAAGTGGCCCAAAACTGTTGAAAACATTCAATTTTGGGCTCAAAAAATAGGCGCAGCTGAGGAGGCTTGCTGCCCACATTGTAGAGCTCTCGGATAGCTTTCCAACGGTATGCTGTGCGCTGTGTAACTCCTTACGGATTAAAAGTTATGGGTGCCGCAGCGACAAAGACCTGGTCACAAGCCCCACGCCCCCGTTTTGCTGGCCCAGCCTCTACGTGAAGCGAAGTTGTCTTGCCCAAGGTGTTGTAGGATTCGGTAATAGAAATGTGGTGGATAAAGTATCTTGGCAACCCTAACCGGGGCAAAAAAAAATTGAAAAGGGAGGGAGCAACACGAGGACTTCCCAGGGGGTCACCTATCTTAGCACAACTCTCACCCAAGCATGCTTAACTTCGGAGTTCTGATGGTTTTCGGTGCATTAGTGTTGGTATGATCGTACCCGTCTTGTTGTGGGCACAAATCTTTTATGTGTTGACGGTTCACAGTCTCAGCCCAGAGAGATGACCCATTCAAAAGGCCCAATGGGCTTAACGATAACCCATCCGCTTCAACAACACAGCATCCTCACAAGACGTGATATCGACGGATTGTTGGGCCCTCTAATGTCCCGCCAGTTAGGTTGTCGTCCTTTTAATAACTCACGACGTACGATCCGGGAAGAAAAAACAGAGCAAAAGAAGAAAAATAGCCCGAAAGTGATGAAAATGTTCGATTTTGGGATCCAAGAATGGGCACAGCCAAGCAAGCTTGCCGCTCTCGTCGTAGAGCTCTCGGATAGCTATCCAATGGCATGCTGTGCACCGAGTAACTCCTTACAGATTAAAAGTTATGGGCACCAGAGCGACGGAGACCTGGTCGCATGCCCTACGCCCTCGGTTTGTGGGCCCAGCCTCTACGTGAAGCGAAGTTGTTTTTCCCAAGGTGCCGTGGGATTCGGTAATAGAAATGTGGTGGATAAAGTATCTTGGCAACCCTAACCGGGGCAAAAAAAATTGAAAAGGGAAGGTGCAACACGAGGACTTCCAGGGGGTCACCCATCTTAGCACTACTCTCGCCGAAGCTTGCTTGACTTCGGAGTTCTGATGGTTTCCCGTGCATTAGTGTTGGTATGATCGCACCCGTCATGTTCTGGGCACAAATCTTTTATGTGTTGACGGTTCACAGTCTCAGCCCAGAGAGATGGCCCATTCAAAAAGCCCAATGGGCTTAACGATAACCCAACCGCTTCAACTACGTAGCATCCTCACAAGATGTGATATCGACGCATTGTTGGACCCTCTAATGTCCCGCCAGTTTGGTTGTCGTCCTTTTAACAGCTGACGACGTACGATCCGGAAAGAAAAATTATAGCAAAAGAAAAAAAATAGCCCGAAATTGATGAAAACATTTGATTTTGGGATCCAAAAATGGGCGCAGCCAAGCAAACTTGCTGCCCTCCTCGTAGAGCTCTCGGATAACTTTCCAATGGTATGTTGTGTGCCGCGTAACTCCTTACGGATCAAAAGTTATGGGCACCGGAGCGACGGAGACCTGGCCACATGCCCTACGCCCTCGGTTTGCGGGCCCAGCCTCTACGTGAAGAAAATTTGTCTTGCCCAAGGTGCTGTGGGATTCGGAAATAGAAATGCGGTGGATAAAGAATCTTGGCAACCCTAACCGAGGCAAAAAAATTTGAAAAAGGGGTGCAACACAAGGACTTCCCAGGGGGTCACCTATCCAAGTTTTACTCTCGTCCAAGCACGCTTAACTTCGGAGTTCTGATGGAATCCAGTGCATTATTGCTGGTATGATCGCACTCGTCATGTTGAGGGCACAAATCCTTTATGTGTTGACGGTTCACTATCCCAGCCCATAAAGATGGCCCATTCAAAAGGCCCAATGGGCTTAACAACAACCCATCCACTTTAACAATGCCGCATCCTCGTAAGACGTGATATCGACGCATTGTATGCCCCTATAATATCCCGTGAGTTAGGTTGTCTTCCTTTTAACAGCTCACGACGTACGATCTGTGAAGTAAATAAAAGAGCAAAAGAAGAAAAGTGTCCTGAAACTGTTGAAAACGTTCAATTTTGGGATCCAAAAATAGGTGCAGCTAAGCTGGCTTGCTACCCACATCGTAGAGCTCTCGATGAGCTTTCCAACGGTATGTTGTGCGCCGCGTAACTCCTTACGGATCAAAAGTTATAGGCACCGGAGCGACGGAGACCTTGTCCCAAGCCCCACGCCCTCGGTTTGCAGGCCCAGCCTCTACATGAAGCGAAGTTGTCTTGCCCAAGGTGCCGTGGGGTTCGGTAATGGAAATATGGTGGATACATAAAAAAAGAGCAAAAGAAGAAAAGTGGCCCAAACTGATGAAAACGTTCGATTTTGGGCTCTAAAAACAGGCGAAGCCAAGTAAGATTACTGCGCCCGTCGTAGAGCTCTCAGAGAGCTTTCCAACGGTATGCTGTGCGCTGCGTAACTCCTTACGGATTAAAAGTTAATGGCACCGGAGCGACGTAGAACTGGGCATAAGCCCCACGCCCTCGTTTTGCGGGCCCAGCCTCTTCGTGAAGCGAAGTTGTCTTGCCCAATGTGCCGTGGGATTCGGTAATAGAAATATGGTGGATAAAGTATTTTGGCAACCCTAACCGGGGCAAAAAAAATTGAAAAGTGGGGTGCAACACGAGAACTTCTCAAGGGGTCACCCATCTTAGTACTACTCTCACCCAAGCACGCTTAACTTCGGAGTTCTGATGGGATCCGGTGCATTAGTGCTGGAATGATCGCACCTGTCATTTTGTGGGCACAAATCCTTTATGTGTTGACGGTTCACAGTCCCAAAATAGAGATATGGCCCATTCAAAAGGCCCAAAAGGCTTAACGACAACCCATTCGTTTCAACAACGCAGCATCCTCGCAAGACGTGATATCGACGCGTTGTAGGGCCCTCTAATGTCTCGCGTGTTAGGTTGTCGTCCTTTTAACAGCTCACGACGTATGATCCGGGATGAAAAAATAGAGCAAAAGAAGAAAAATGGCCCAAAACTAATGAAAACATTTGATTTTGGGCTCCAAAAACGGGAGCAGCCGAGCAGGCTTGCTGCCCTGGTCGTAGAGCTCTCGGAGAGCTTCAAACGGTATGTTGTGCGCTGCGTAACTCCTTACGGATCAAAAGTTATGGGCACCGGAGCGATGGAGACCTGGTCACAAGCCCTACGCCCTCCGTGTGACGCCCGAGATTCTACCGTACACATTTTTAAATGTTGCATCCATTAATTGTGCATTAAATTATGTGTTTTACCTGTTGTCTTTCTTGGTCACTATTCATTCAATTTTTAAACTGCATTATATTAGTGAATTAGCATTTTTATTAAATCATATTAATTGTTAAAGGAATGTGAAAATTGTGCAATTGAGCTAGGAGCGATAGGAGCACTCGTTTAGAAAATGATTTTTGTGGTTCAATGAATAGTGGTACGTAACTAACTTAGTGTTTTAATTAGTTAGCTTATACTTTACACTTTAGGCTCGTTTTTAAGCTACCAACGCTCATTTTTAGTGGACCACTAAACACCTAACTTGACCCTACCTATCATATATACTCACCATAAAGCAATTAGCTCATAACTTAGCAAAAAAAAAAAAACGGAGATGCAGATTTTACTGTAGCAAATCCGAGAATAGCATAGGAGGAGAATGAGAGGATTTTGCTCATCAAATCTTCAAGCCAAGCCAAGCCAAGCAAGGAGCAAGTAGTTTAGGGTGTGTGCAAGCCTTCTAGGAGCTCCTACGCGCGTTAGGTGAGGGTTTTGCATATTATTTTTGCATTTGAAATATATGTCAACTTTCTTGAATTTATTGATTTGCTATATTATGATCATGCAATGCTTAAATATGCTTATGTATGTTGTGTATAAGTAGTAGAGACCTAATTTATGCTATTGTTTCATAGTTTAAACGGTTGAAATCGCTTGTTGATCGTAGGGCATGAATAGTGACGGGAAAATTAGGGATTTGCGAAATCAGACCTTGTAGCTTGAATTAATGGTTCTAATAGGTGCTTTAGATGTTAATGAAAGTAGTGTGAAGGCCTTGTAGGGTTTAATTGCCCGTAACCTAGTGAAAGAATGAAATAGCCGACTTTTAGAAAGGGGTTTCGGGGTTATCGCGAATCCGGGTTGAATTGGCCTCCACATTTAGTAATCCTAGGCTATTTAGGACCTAATTAAGCTTTGCTAGCCTCCATTTGAGTCCCGGATGAGGTACGTGTAGTACAAAGTCAAAAGAGTGAAAATGGGGCTTTTGTGCTAAACGCGGGTAATTGGGTAGTTTCTAGGGTCCTAGGGGTGCCATAAGGGATAATTAAAAGTATGGAATAGCCCGCTCGCTTATCTAGAACATTAACTTGTGTTTGGAAGAAAAATGACTTGTGTTACAAAGGGATTTTGGGTCAAACATAAATCCGGGTGAATTTGGTTGATATATTTGGTGTTCTTAGGGTAAGTAGGGACTAAATGTGCTTTTCTAACTCTTAGTTGAGCTTTGATAAAGATACTTGTAGTACAAACGCACAAAGGGGTAATCGGGGCTTTTGTGGCTAATTTGGGTTAATGAATGATTTCAAGGGTTCTAAGTGTGCCATAATGTGTAACTAGAAGATTAGAATAATTATTTGGTGGATCTTGAGCCTTAGCCTCGGTTTGGAGTTAAATGACTTAGGAAAACAAAAGGGAAACTCGGGGTTTCAAGCTTAGCCTTTGAATTAGCTTTGGTGCTTGTATATCTTGCCTTTACATGTTGTTATATGGCATTTGTGAGCATTTCGTGAAGTTTCGTGATCATCGGTCATTGATCCCTTTGTGTTGGTATAGTTATTTTCATATTTAATGCTTATATCTTGTTATAATGTTTATACTTCTTGTACTTTGTTAAGATCAAACTTTAATAAACATTGCATGCTAAGTGAGTAGGACTATAAGGATAACTCATCTAGTTATATGATTATTGATTATTGTAATTAAAAGTAATTGGAATTTATAACTTATGATCTTAACTTAATGGTATTTGATGCTTCTAATATATCTTATGTTCTCTAATGATATGATAAGGTGAACATTGTATCTTAATTGTGTGTGGGTTATGAACTTGTGTGAATAAGTGATTATAAATCTAGCTTCTAATGTTGTAAGGTTGAGTTAAGTAAGAGTTGAGTTGGAATTGATATAGTTAATTGCTAAACTTATATGAACACCCTAGGGTTGCATACTTGAGCTAATTCGGGGAGTTGAAGTAAATCTGAGCTATTCTTTTAGCATGCTTGGCTTAATTCCAGGTGAGGGAGACTTCATCCTTATGTGCATAATAGTTTATTTACTTGTACTTAGATTATGTGCACTTATTGTCTATATATTGTGTGTGAGGGCAACTTACTTTGTTGTCCCTTAATCATGTGTTTGTTGATATATTCTATTGTTATCATTTTGAGTGCATTGCATCGTGGTTGCGCAACCATTTGGGCATGGTAGTGTCGTGGAAACCGGGCGGCATCGGGCTTGCCGGTATACCTCGGCTACCATGGTTACCCAGTCCCTCTCTCGCTTGGGATGCCGCCCAGGGAGAGTTGGGTCGTAGGATTTCGGGGTACATCCGGAGTACACCCATTTTGGAGTTATAAGGGGATGCCGGCTTATCGATAACAGTGTCATTATTACATCATGATTTCAGTTCGTGGCGTCGCTGGTGTGCCTCTGCCCTTCGGGGTATTCGCTTAGCCGGGACGTTATAGAAGTCAAAGTGTATCGTATCCTTTTTAATGTGTGGTAACTTGTTGTTTCAATTGTTCTTTGGTTGTAAAATGCTTTATTTGTACTAACCGCTGCATTGCACATCCCCGGTAGACCTTATCCCTCACTGGGCAATTGTGATTGCTCATACCTCGCTAAACATGTTTCAGGTGGTGCAGTTGGAGGAGTTGACCTGATTGCTGTGTGCTATTACTTGAGGTTTGAGTGATTGCCTGTTAAACTGTGGAAGACCTTACTTGTTCTACTTTATGTTTTATTTGGGAGCCTAAGGGCTTATGTATATATATTTGAGTAGTTGCAAGTTTGAAAGCTAAGTGGATGTAGTAAGTGTTATGGAATTGTGGCATGTAATAACTTTTGCTTCTACTTCTAGCTACGTTGCATGCTTGGGTGTGAATGAACGGGTGTATGGTTGGCTTTAATTTCTAAGAATGTTCAATGCTATCATAGAGTGACATGATAAGCGGTTTTGTAAAGAAGTTAAGTTATGAATGCATGCTTGTGTGTATCTAAACCGTTTGTATGCCTTAAGGCTCGGATGACCTTAAAGCTAAGATCTTTAGTTATAAATGAATGTCTTGTTATGTTGTGGCTTTATTGAGTGTTTACAGGTTTTCAGAAAGTCCACAATACAGGGGAAACTCTGTCCGTTTTTCCTAAAATTTTGTGACCGGGTTTGGCATTGGGTTGAGAATAGTATGGTTATTAGAGCCTCCGGTCTCGTGAGGGATCGGGGCGTTACAGGTGGTATCAGAGCTTAGTTAGCTCTAAGCCGGGACAGGGTCCTCGGCCTGTCGGGTAGTAACCCTTGCGTGTGTGCTTGTTAAGAGTGTGTCTTGAAAGTGTATGCCTGCATGTGTGATTGTGTGTCTTGTATTGAATGTGTGCACCTATGTGATATAATTATGTGTTACGTGCTAAGTGTGTGCTAAGTGAAGTAAAGTGGCTGGTTATGCATCAATTTGACCTCGTGAATTGTTAATTGCTTGAACTGTTACTTGTAATGTGTGCATTTGAAAGTCTTTGATTGAGTTGTGTTATGATGGACTTGATTGTCATGCTTGAATGACTTTGATGATTACACTGTTTCATAAACTCTTATATAAACATGTTTGCATAATAGTTTAAAACATATATGTGTAAATGTGATATCTTGGCATTCATACATGTCCCGTTGAAATGGTAAGAAAGACTTCTTCCTCCCCCTGAAGAGAAGTGATTAGCAACAAGCCCTCCAAGTTGTGTGGATTAGCGGGAATGAGAATGTTGTAAGCGGAGCTCAGTTATTGGGATTTCTTCCAAGGCATTCTTCTACGCTTAGTAGTCAGAAATGAATGGCTTCCTTTGGGATTTCTATATGACCATTCTCTCGGTTTTCTTATTGAGTATTCTTCTAGTATTTTCTTGCTGGCATTACTCGGAAGACTTAGTTTGGGATTCTAATCAGCCTTATTATATGGAATTATCTTCGGTATTTGTACTCTAAATTCTTATTGGTATTTTCTCGCCACTGTTAGTTGGGATTCTATTCTTCTATGGTATTCGTGCCAGCGGGATTCCTATTTGGATTTCGAAGTAGCATCTCTATTGGAGCCTTTATTTGGCCTTATTACGTGAGGTTCGCAGGCAATACTACTAGGATTTCTTAATGAGCTCCCACGAGAGTTCGTATATGGTATTCTTGCTTAGCAATTGATGACGAGTAATCGGAGTTGGTTTTCAGTTGTTGTGGAGTTCCCTTGTGAAGAAGAATTGCGTGGACGCAATTTGTTTAAGGGGGAGAGGATGTGACGCCCGAGATTCTACCGTACACATTTTTAAATGTTGCATCCATTAATTGTGCATTAAATTATGTGCTTTACCTGTTGTCTTTCTTGGTCACTATTCATTCAATTTTTAAACTGCATTATATTAGTGAATTAGCATTTTTATTAAATCATATTAATTGTTAAAGGAATGTGAAAATTGTGCAATTGAGCTAGGAGCGATAGGAGCACTCGTTTAGAAAATGATTTTCGTGGTTCAATGAATAGTGTTACGTAACTAACTTAGTGTTTTAATTAGTTAGCTTATACTTTACACTTTAGGCTCGTTTTTAAGCTACCAACGCTCATTTTTAGTGGACCACTAAACACCTAACTTGACCCTACCTATCATATATACTCACCATAAAGCAATTAGCTCATAACTTAGCAAAAAAAAAAAAGGGGAGATGCAGATTTTACTGTAGCAAATCCGAGAATAGCATAGGAGGAGAATGAGAGGATTTTGCTCATCAAATCTTCAAGCCAAGCCAAGCCAAGCAAGGAGCAAGTAGTTTAGGGTGTGTGCAAGCCTTCTAGGAGCTCCTACGCGCGTTAGGTGAGGGTTTTGCATATTATTTTTGCATTTGAAATATATGTCAACTTTCTTGAATTTATTGATTTGCTATATTATGATCATGCAATGCTTAAATATGCTTATGTATGTTGTGTATAAGTAGTAGAGACCTAATTTATGCTATTGTTTCATAGTTTAAACGGTTGAAATCGCTTGTTGATCGTAGGGCATGAATAGTGACGGGAAAATTAGGGATTTGCGAAATCAGACCTTGTAGCTTGAATTAATGGTTCTAATAGGTGCTTTAGATGTTAATGAAAGTAGTGTGAAGGCCTTGTAGGGTTTAATTGCCCGTAACCTAGTGAAAGAATGAAATAGCCGACTTTTAGAAAGGGGTTTCGGGGTTATCGCGAATCCGGGTTGAATTGGCCTCCACATTTAGTAATCCTAGGCTATTTAGGACCTAATTAAGCTTTGCTAGCCTCCATTTGAGTCCCGGATGAGGTACGTGTAGTACAAAGTCAAAAGAGTGAAAATGGGGCTTTTGTGCTAAACGCGGGTAATTGGGTAGTTTCTAGGGTCCTAGGGGTGCCATAAGGGATAATTAAAAGTATGGAATAGCCCGCTCGCTTATCTAGAACATTAACTTGTGTTTGGAAGAAAAATGACTTGTGTTACAAAGGGATTTTGGGTCAAACATAAATCCGGGTGAATTTGGTTGATATATTTGGTGTTCTTAGGGTAAGTAGGGACTAAATGTGCTTTTCTAACTCTTAGTTGAGCTTTGATAAAGATACTTGTAGTACAAACGCACAAAGGGGTAATCGGGGCTTTTGTGGCTAATTCGGGTTAATGAATGATTTCAAGGGTTCTAAGTGTGCCATAATGTGTAACTAGAAGATTAGAATAATTATTTGGTGGATCTTGAGCCTTAGCCTCGGTTTGGAGTTAAATGACTTAGGAAAACAAAAGGGAAACTCGGGGTTTCAAGCTTAGCCTTTGAATTAGCTTTGGTGCTTGTATATCTTGCCTTTACATGTTGTTATATGGCATTTGTGAGCATTTCGTGAAGTTTCGTGATCATCGGTCATTGATCCCTTTGTGTTGGTATAGTTATTTTCATATTTAATGCTTATATCTTGTTATAATGTTTATACTTCTTGTACTTTGTTAAGATCAAACTTTAATAAACATTGCATGCTAAGTGAGTAGGACTATAAGGATAACTCATCTAGTTATATGATTATTGATTATTGTAATTAAAAGTAATTGGAATTTATAACTTATGATCTTAACTTAATGGTATTTGATGCTTCTAATATATCTTATGTTCTCTAATGATATGATAAGGTGAACATTGTATCTTAATTGTGTGTGGGTTATGAACTTGTGTGAATAAGTGATTATAAATCTAGCTTCTAATGTTGTAAGGTTGAGTTAAGTAAGAGTTGAGTTGGAATTGATATAGTTAATTGCTAAACTTATATGAACACCCTAGGGTTGCATACTTGAGCTAATTCGGGGAGTTGAAGTAAATCTGAGCTATTCTTTTAGCATGCTTGGCTTAATTCCAGGTGAGGGAGACTTCATCCTTATGTGCATAATAGTTTATTTACTTGTACTTAGATTATGTGCACTTATTGTCTATATATTGTGTGTGAGGGCAACTTACTTTGTTGTCCCTTAATCATGTGTTTGTTGATATATTCTATTGTTATCATTTTGAGTGCATTGCATCGTGGTTGCGCAACCATTTGGGCATGGTAGTGTCGTGGAAACCGGGCGGCATCGGGCTTGCCGGTATACCTCGGCTACCATGGTTACCCAGTCCCTCTCTCGCTTGGGATGCCGCCCAGGGAGAGTTGGGTCATAGGATTTTGGGGTACATCCGGAGTACACCCATTTTGGAGTTATAAGGGGATGCCGGCTTATCGATAACAGTGTCATTATTACATCGTGATTTCAGTTCGTGGCGTCGCTGGTGTGCCTCTGCCCTTCGGGGTATTCGCTTAGCCGGGACGTTATAGAAGTCAAAGTGTATCGTATCCTTTTTAATGTGTGGTAACTTGTTGTTTCAATTGTTCTTTGGTTGTAAAATGCTTTATTTGTACTAACCGCTGCATTGCACATCCCCGGTAGACCTTATCCCTCACTGGGCAATTGTGATTGCTCATACCTCGCTAAACATGTTTCAGGTGGTGCAGTTGGAGGAGTTGACCTGATTGCTGTGTGCTATTACTTGAGGTTTGAGTGATTGCCTGTTAAACTGTGGAAGACCTTACTTGTTCTACTTTATGTTTTATTTGGGAGCCTAAGGGCTTATGTATATATATTTGAGTAGTTGCAAGTTTGAAAGCTAAGTGGATGTAGTAAGTGTTATGGAATTGTGGCATGTAATAACTTTTGCTTCTACTTCTAGCTACGTTGCATGCTTGGGTGTGAATGAACGGGTGTATGGTTGGCTTTAATTTCTAAGAATGTTCAATGCTATCATGGAGTGACATGATAAGCGGTTTTGTAAAGAAGTTAAGTTATGAATGCATGCTTGTGTGTATCTATACCGTTTGTGTGCCTTAGGGCTCGGATGACGTTAAAGCTAAGATCTTTAGTTATAAATGAATGAGTTGTTATGTTGTGGCTTTCTTGAGTGTTTACAGGTTTTCAGAAAGTCCACAATACAGGGGAAACTCTGTCCGTTTTTCCTAAAATTTTGTGACCGGGTTTGGCATTGGGTTGAGAATAGTATGGTTATTAGAGCCTCCGGTCTCGTGAGGGATCGGGGCGTTACACCGAGCCTCTACTTGAAGCGAAGTTGTCTTGCCCAAGGTGGCATGGGATTCGGTAATATAAATGTGGTGGATAAAGTAGCTTGGCAATCCTAACCGGGGCAAAAAAAATTGAAAAGGGTGGTACAACACGAGGACTTCCCAGGGGTCACCCATTCTAGTACTATTCTTGCCCAAGCATGCTTAACCTCAGAGTTCTGATGGGATCCAGTGCATTAGTGCTGGTATGATTGCACCCATCATGTTGAGGGCACAAATCCTTTACGTGTTGACGGTTCACTGTCCTAGCCCAGAGAGATGGCCCATTCAAAAGGTCCAATGGGCTTAATGATAACACATTCGATTCAACAATGCAGTATCCTCGTAAGACGTGATATCGAAGCATTGTAAGGCCCTGTAATATCCCACGAGTTAGGTTGTTGTCCTTTTAACAACTCACGACGTACTATCGTGATGAAAAAAATAGAGCAAAAGAAGAAAAGTAGCTTGAAACTGATGAAAACGTTCAATTTTGGACTCCAAAAATGGGCATAGCCAAGCAGGATTGCTGCGCTTGTCGTCGAGCTCTTGGAGAGCTTTCCAACGGTATACTATTCGGCGCGTAACTCCTTATGGATCGAAAGTTATGGGCACCGGAGTGATGGAGACCTGGTCACAAACCCTACGCCCTCGGTTTGCGGGCCCAGCCTCTACGTGAAGCGAAGTTGTCTTGCCCAAGGTGTCATGGGATTCGTTAATAGAATGTGGTGGATAAAGTATCTTCGCAACCCCAACCCGGGCAAAAAAAATTGAAATGGGGGGTTCAACACGAGGACTTCCCAGGGGGTCACCCATCCTAGTACTACTCTTGCCCAAGCACGCTTAACTTCGGAGTTCTGATAGGATCTGGTGCATTAGTGCTGGTATGATCGCACCCATCATGTTGTGGGCACAAATCCTTGATGTGTTGACGGTTCACAGTCCCAGCCCAAAGAGATGGCCCATTCAAAAGCCCCAATGGGCTTAACGACAACCCATCCGCTTCAACAACGCAGCATCCTCGTAAGAGTAATATCGACACGTTGTAGGGCCCTACAATATCCTGCGAGTTAGGTTGTCGTCCTTTTAACAGCTCACGGCGTACGATCCGGAACGGAAAAAAGATCAAAAGAAGAAAAGTGGCCCAAAACTGGTGAAAGCGTTCGATTTTGGGCTCCGAAAACAGGCACAGCCGAGCAGGCTTGTTGCCCCCGTCGTATAGCTCTCGGAGAGCTTTCCAACAGTTTACTGTGCGCCGCGCAACTCTTTACGGATTAAAAGTTTTGGGCACTGGAGTGACAGAGCCCTGATCACAAGCCCCACGACCTCGTTTTGCGGGCCCAGCCTTGACGTGAAGCGAACTTGTCTTGCCCAAGGTGCCGTGGGATTCGGTAATAGAAATGTGGTGGATAAAGTATCTTGGCAACCCTAACAGGGGCAAAAAAAATTGAAGAGGGGGGTGCAACACAAAGACTTCTCAAGGGGTCACCCATCTTAGTACTACTCTCACCTAAGCACGCTTAACTTCGGAGTTCTAATGGGATCCGGTGCATTAGTGCTGGAATGATCGCACCCGTCATGTTGTGGGCACAAATCCTTTATGTGTTGATGGTTCAAAGTCCCAGCCCAGGGAGATGGCCCATTCAGAAGGCCCAATGGGTTAACAACAACCCATTCGCTTCAACAACGCAGCATCCTCACAAGACGTGAAATAGATGCATTGTAGGGCCCTCTATTGTCCCGTATGTTAGGTTGTCGACTTTTTAATAGCTCACGACGTACGATCTAGGACGAAAAAAAAGAGCCAAAGAAGAAAAGTGGCCTGAAATAGATCAAAACGTTCAATTTTGGGCTCCAAAAATGGGTGCAGCCGAGCAGGCATGTTGCCCTCATCGTAGAGTTCTCGAAGAGTTTTCCAACGGTATGATGTGCGCCGCATAACTCCTTACGGATCAAAAGTTATGGGCACTAGAGCGATGGAGACCTAGTCACAAGCCCTACGCCCTCGGTTTACGGGCCCATCCTCTACGTGAAGCGAAGTTGTCTTGCCCAAGGTGCCGTGGGATTCGGTAATAAAAATGTGGTGGATAAAGCATCATGGCAATCCTAACCGGGGTAACAAAAATTGAAAAGGGGGGTACAACACGAGGACTTCCCAAGGGGTCGCCTATCCTAGTACTACTCTCGCACAAGCACACTTAACTTCAGAGTTCAGATGGGATCTGGTGCATTAGTGCTGGTATGATCGCACCCATCATATTGTCGGCATAAATCCTATATGTGTTGACGATTCACAGTCCCAGCCCAGAGAGATGGCCTATTCAAAAGGCCCAATGGGATTAATGACAACCCATCCGCTTCAGCAGCGCAGTATCCTCAGAAGACGTGATATCGACCCATTGTAGAGCCCTGTAATATGCCGTGAGTTAGGTTGTCGACCTTTTAATAGTTCACGACGTACGATCCGGGACGGAAAAACAGAGCAAAAGAAGAAAAGTGGCCCGAAATTGATGAAAACGATCGATTTTGGTCTCCAAAAAGGGGCATTGTCTAGCAGGCATGTTGCCCTCATCGTCGAGCTCTCGGAGAGCTTTCCAACGGTGTACTGTGCGCCACGTAACACTTTACGGATCAAAAGTTATGGGCACCAGAGCGACGAAGACCTGGTCATAAGCCCTACGCCCTTGGTTTGCGGGCCAAGCCTCTACGTGAAGCGAAGTTGTCCTGCCCAAGGTTCCGTGGGATTCGGTAATAGAAATGTGGTGGATAAAGTATCTTGGCAACCTTAACCCGGGCAAAAAAAAATGAAAGGGGGGGTGCAACACGAGGACTTTCCACGGGGTAACCCATTCTAGTACTACTGTTGCTCAAGCACGCTTAACTTCAGAGTTCTGATGGATCCAGTGCATTAGTGCTGGTATGATCGCACCCGTCATGTTATAAACACAAATCCTATATTTGTTGATGGTTCACAGTCCCAGTCCAGAGAGATGGCCCATTGAAAAGGCACAATGGGCTTAACAACAACCCATCCGCTTTAACAACGCAGCATCCTCGTAAGACTTGATATAGACGCATTGTAGGGCCCTGTAATATCCTGCCAGTTAGGTTGTCGTCTTTTTAATAGCTCACGACTTACGATCTGGGACATAAAAACAGAGAAAAAGAAGAAAAGTGGCCCAAAATTGATGAAAATATTCGATTTTGGGATTCGAAAATAGGAGCAGTCGAGCAGACTTATTGCCCCCGTCATAGAGTTCTCGGAGAGCTTTCCAACTCTTTGTTGTGCGCCGCGTAACTCCTTACGGATCAAAAGTTATGGGCACCGGAGCAACGGAGACCTGGTCCCAAGTCCAATGCCCTTGGTTTGCGGGCCCAGTCTCTACGTGAAGCAAAGTTGTCTTGCCGAAGGTGCCATGGAATTCAGTAATAGAAATGCGGTGGATAAAGAATCTTGGGAACCCCAACCAAGGCAAAACAAAATTGAAAAGTAGGGTGCAAGACGAGGACTTCTTTAGGGGTCACCCTTCCAAGTACTACTCTCGCCCAAGCACGCTTAACTTTGGAGTTCTGATGGTTTCTGGTGCACTAGTGCTGGTATGATCGCACCCGTCATGTTGAGGGCACAAATCCTTTATGTGTTGACGGTTCACAGTCCCATCCCAGAGTGATGGCCTATTCAAAAGGCCCAATGGGCTTAACAACAACCCATCCGCTTCAACAACGCAGCATCCTCGCAAGACGTGATATTGATGCATTGTAAGGCCCTCTAATGTCCCGCTTGTTAGGTTGTCAGCCTTTTAACAGCTCACGACGTGCGATCCGGGATGGAAAAACATATCAAAAGAAGAAATATGGCCCGAAACTGATGAAAACGTTCGATTTTGGGCTCCGAAAATAGGAGCAGCCGAGCAGGCTTGCTGCCTCTGTCTTAGAGCTCTCGGACAGCTTTTCAATGGTATGCTATGCGCTTTGTCACTCCTTACGGATCAAAAGTTATTGGCACCGGAGCGATGGAGACCTGGTAACTAGCCCTACGCCCTTGGTTTGCGGGTCCAACCTCTACGTGAAGCGATGTTGTCTTGCCCAAGGTGCCGTGGGATTCAGTAATAGAAATTTGGTGGATAAAGTATCTTGACAACCCTAACCGGGGCAGAAAAAATTGAAAAGAGGGGTGCAACACGATGACTTCCCAGGGGGTCACCCATTCTAGTACTACTCTCGCCCAAGCACGCTGAACTTCGGAGTTCTAATGGGATCTGGTGCATTAGTGCTGGTATGATTGCACCCGTCATGTTGAGGGCACAAATCCTTTATGTGTTGTCGGTTTACCGTCCCAACCCAGTGAGATGGCTCATTCAAAAGGCCCAATGGGCTTATAGACAACCCATCTACATCAACAATGCACCATTCTCGTAAGACGTGATATCGACGCATTGTAGGGTCTGGTAATATCCAGCGAGTTAGGTTGTCGTCCTTTTAACAGGTCACGACGTACGATCTGGGATGAAAAAATAGGGCTAAAGAAAAAAAGTGGCTCGAAACTAATGAAAACGTTTGATGTTGGGCTCCAAAAACAGGCGCAACCGACAAGGCTTGTTGCCCCCGTCGTAGAGCTCTCGGAGAGCTTTCCAACGGTATGCTGTGCACCGCGTAACTCCTTTCAGATCAAAAGTTATGGGCACCGTAGCGACGGAGACCTGGTCATATGGCCCAAACCCTCGGTTTGCAGGCCCAGCCTCTACGTGAAGCGAAGTTGTCTTGCCCAAGGTGCCGTGGGATTCTGTAATAGAAATGTGGTGGATAAAGTATCTCGGCAACCCTAACCGGGGCATAAAAAATTGAAAAGGGGGGGTGCAACATGAGGACTTCCTAGGGGGTCACCCATCCTAGTACTACTATCGTCGAAGCATGCTTAACTTCGTAGTTCTGATGGGATCCGGTGCATTTGTGCTGGTATGATCGCACCCGTCATGTTGTGGGCACAAATCCTTTATGTGTTGACCGTTCACAGTCCCAGCCTAGAGAAATGGCCCATTCAAAAGGCCCAATGGGCTTAACGATAACCCATTCGCTTCAACAACGCAGCATTCTCGTAAGACGTGATATCGACGCATTGTAGGGCCCTGTAATATCCCGCCAGTTAGGTTGTCCTCCTTTTAACTACTCACGACGTACGATTCGGGATGGAAAAACAGAGCAAAAGAATAAAAGTGGCACGAAACTGATGAAATGTTCGATTTTATGCGCCAAAAAAGGGCGCAGCCGAGCAAGCTTGCTGCCCCCATCGGCGAGCTCCTCGAGAGCTTTCCAATGGTATACTATGTGACACGTAACGCCTTGCATATCAAAAGTTATGGGCACCGGAGCGACGGAGACCTGGTCACAAGGCCTATGCCCTCGGTTTGCCGGCCCAGCCTCTACGTGAAACGAAGTTGTCTTGCCTAAGGTACCATGGGATTCGGTAATAGAAATGTGATGGATAAAGTATATTGGAAACCCTAACCCGGGCAAAAAAATTGAAAAGGGGGGTGCAACACGAGGACTTCCCAAGGGGTCAACCATCCTAGTACTACTCTTGCTCAAGCACGCTTAACTTCGGAGTTCTGATGGGATCCGGTGCATTAGTGCTGGTATGATCGCACCCGTCATGTTGTGGGCATAAATCCTATATGTGTTGAAGGTTCACTGTCCCAGCCCAGAGAGATGGCCCATTCAAAAGGCCCAGTGGGCTTAACGATAACCCATCCACTTCAACAACGCAGCATCCTCGTAAGACGTGATATAAAGGCATTGTAGGGCCCTGTAATATCCTACGATTTAGGTTGTCGTCCTTTTAACAGCTCACGACGTACGATACGGGACGAAAAAATAGAGCAAAAGAAGAAATGTGGCCCGAAACTAATGAAAATGTTCGATTAGGGGCATCGAAAACAGGCGCAAGCGAGCAGGCTTGCTGCCCCATCGTAGAGCCCTCGGAGAGATTTTTAACGGTATGCTGTGCACCACGTAACTCCTTGCGAATTAAAAGTTGTGGGCACCGGAGCGACGGAGACCTGGTCACAAGCCCCACGCCCTCGGCTTGCGGGCTCAGCCACTATGTGAATTGAAGTTGTCTTGCCCAATGTGCTATGGGATTCAGTAATAGAAATACGGTGGATAAAGAATCTTGGCAACCCTAACCAGGGCAAAGAAAATTGAAAAATGGGGTGCAACATGAGGACTTCCCAGGGGGTCACCCATCCAAGTACTACTCTCGCCTTAGCACCCTTAACTTCGGAGTTCTGATAGGATCCGGTGGATTAGTGCTGGTATGATTGCACCCGTCATGTTGAGGGCACAATTCCTTTATGTGTTTATGGTCCACAGTCCCAACCCAGAGAAATGGCCCATTCAAAAGGCTCAATGGGCTTAAAGAAAACCCATCTGCTTCAACAATGCAGAATCCTCGTAAGACGTGATGTAGACGCATTCTAGGGCCCGGTAATATCCTGCAAGTTAGGTTGTCGTCATTGTAACAGCTCACGACGTAGGATCCGGGACAGAAAAACAGAGCAAAAGAAGAAATGTGGCCCGAAACTAATGAAAATGTTCGATTAGGGGCTTCGAAAACAGGCGCAAGCGAGCAGGCTTGCTGCCCCCGTCGTAAAGCTCTCGGAGAGATTTCCAACGATATGTTGTGCGCCGCGTAACTCCTTGCAGATTAAAAGTTATTGGCACAAGAGCGACGGAGACCTGGTCACAAGCCCCACGCCCTAGTTTTGCGGGCCCAGCCTCTATGTGAAGCGAAGTTGTCTTGCCCAAGGTACCGTGGGATTCGGTAATAGAAATGTGGTGGATAAAGTTTCTTGGCAACCCTAACCGGGGCAAAAAAAATTGAAAAGGGAAGGTGAAACACGAGGACTTCCCAGGGGGTCACCCATCTTAATACTACTCTCGCCCAAGCACGCTTAACTTCGGAGTTTTGATGGGATCTGGTGCATTAATGCTGAAATGATCACCCACGTCATGTTGTGGGAACAAATCCTTTATGTGTTGACGGTTCAAAGTCCCAGGCCAGAGAGATGGCCCATTCAAAAGGCCCAATGGGTTAACGATAACCCATTCGCTTTAACAAAGCAGCATCCTTACAATACGTGATATCGATGCGTTGTAGGGCCCTCTATTGTCCCGCGTGTTAGGTTGTCGTCCTTTAAACAACTCACGACGTACAATCCAAGACAAAAAAAATAGAGCAAAAGAAGAAAAATGGCCCGAAACTGATGAAAACGTTCAATTTTGGGCCCAAAAATGGGTGCAACCTAGCAGGCTTGCTGCCCTAGTCATAGAGTTCTCAGAGAGCTTGCCAACGGTATGTTGTGCGCCGCATAACTCCTTACGGATCAAATGTAATGGGTACCGGAGCGACGGTGACCTGGTCACAAGACCTACGCCCTCGGTTTGCAGGCCCAGCCTCTACGTGAAGCGTAGTTGTCTCGCCCAAGGTGCCATGCGATTCGGTAATAAAAATGTGGTGGATAAGGTATCTTGGTAACCCTAACCAGGGCAAAAAAAATTGTAAAGTGGGGTGCAACACGAGGACTTCCCAGGGGGTGACCTATTCTAGTAATACTCTCGCCCAAGCATGCTTAACTTCAGAGTTCTGATGGGATCCGGTGCATTAGTGTTGGTATGATCGCACCCGTCATGTTGTCGGCACAAATCCTATATGTGTTGACGGTCCACAGTCTCAGCCCAGAGAGATGACCCATTCAAAAGGCCCAATGGGCTTAACGACAACCCATCCATTTCAATAATGCAGTATCCTCGTAAGACGTGATATCGACGTATTGTAGGGCCCTGTAATATCCCTCCAATTAGGTTATCGTCCTTTTAACAGCTCACGACGTACGATCCGGGATGGAAAAACAGAGCAAAAGAAGAAAAGTGGCCCGAAACTGATGAAAACGTTCAATTTTGGGCTCCAAAAATGAGCGTAGCCAAGCAGGCTTGCTACACCCGTGGTCGAGCTCTCAGAGAGCTTTCCAACGGTGTGCTGTGCACCACGTAACTCCTTACGGAACAAATGTTATGGGCACCGGAGCGACGGAGACCTGGTCACAAGCCCTACGCCCTCGGTTTGCTGGCCCAGCCTCTTCGTGAAGCGAAGTTGTCTTGCCCAAAGTGCCATGGGATTCGGTAATAGAATTGTGGTGGACAAAGTATCTTGGCAACCCTAACCCGGGCAAAAAAAATTGAAAAGGGGGGTGCAACACGAGGACTTCCCAAGGGGTGACCCATTCTAATACTACTCTCGCCCAAGGACGCTTAACTTCGGAGTTCTGATGGGATCCGGTGCATTAGTGCTGTTATGATCGCACCCGTCATGTTTTCGGCACAAATCCTATATGTGTTGACGGTTCACAAACCCCGCCTAGAGAGATGGCCCATTCAAAAGGCCCAATGGGCTTAACGACAACCCATCCGCTTCAACAACGCAGCATCCTCATAAGACGTGATATCGACGTATTGTAGGGCCCTATAATATCCCGCCAGTTAGGTTTTCATCCTTTTAACAGCTCACGACGTACGATCCGGGAAGGAAAAACAGAGCAAAAGAAGAAAAGTGGCCCGAAACTGATGAAAACGTTCGATTTTGGGCTCCAAAAATAGGCGCTGCCAAGCAAGCTTGGGGCCCTTGTCGTAGAGTTCTCGGAGAGCTTTCCAACGGTATGCTGTGCGTCGCGTAACTCCTTACGGATTAAAAGTTATGGGCACCGGAGCGACGGAGACCTGGTCACGAGCCCCACGCCCTCGGTTTGCGGGCCCAGCCTCTCCGTGAAGCGAAGTTGTCTTGCCCAAGGTACTATGGGATTCGGTAATAAAAATGCGGTGGATAAAGAATCTTGGCAACCCTAACCAGGGCAAAAAAAAATTTAAAAAGGGGTGCAAGACGAGGACTTCCCATGGGGTCACCCATCCACGTACTATTCTTGCCCTACCACTCTTAACTTCGGAGTTCCGATGGGATCTGATGCATTTGTGCTGGTATGATCGCACCCGTCATGTTGAGCGCACAAATCCCTAATTTGTTGACAGTTCACAGTCCCAGCCTAGAGAGATGGCCCATTCAAAAGGCCCGATGGGCTTTACGACAACCCGTCCACTTCAACAACACAGCATCCTCGCAAGACATGATATCGACGCGTTGTAGGGCCCTATAATATCCCACGTGTTAGGTTGTCGTCCTTTTAACAGCTCACGATGTGAGATCTGGGACGGAAAAACTGGGCAAAAGAAGAAAAGTGGCCCGAAACTAATGAAAATGTTCGATTTTGGGCTCCGAAAATAGGCGCAGCTGGGCAGGCTTGCTACCCCCGTCATAGAGCTCTCTGAGAGCTCTCCTACGGTATGTAGTGCGCCACTTAACTCGTTACGGATCAAAAGTTAAGGGCACCGGAGCGACGAAGACCTGGTCATAAGCCCCACGCCCTCAGTTTGCTGGCCCAGCCTCTACGTGAAGCGAAGTTGTCTTGCCCAAGGTACCGTGGGATTCGGTAATAGAAATGTGATGGATAAAGTATCTTGGCAACCCTAACCGGG
Organism: Ehretia macrophylla; assembly: GCA_037974665.1. NCBI lineage: Eukaryota > Viridiplantae > Streptophyta > Magnoliopsida > Boraginales > Ehretiaceae > Ehretia > Ehretia macrophylla. The sequence goes on along the minus strand of CM075764.1, from coordinate 14,251,291 downwards.
GCAAAAATAATTTAAAAGGGCGGTGGAACACGAGGACTTCCCAGGGGATCACCCATTCTAGTACTACTCTCGCCCAAGCACGCTTAACTTCGGAGTTCTGATGGGATCCGGTGCATTAGTGTGAGGCCCAACCCCGAATAACGTTTGTTACCTCAATTTATGTGCCTTAGACCTAGAATTATATGACTGATCTTGGATTGTGTGCCCTAATCCTCGATGTACTGCATACCTAGATATACGTGTCTTGACCTTGAATTACGTGCAAGACCTCGATTTGCATGCGACACCTCATTTTGTGTGCCCTAACCTTGAACTGCGTACCTTAACCTAGATATAGAGTCGTGCCTTGATTTGCGTGCCTTACATTGGTTTACATGCATTCACCAAGGATTGCGTGCATTAGTCTTGAAGTACGTGCCTTAGTCATGAAGTATGCGTCTACCTCGTAGTTCATGTCTACCTCGTGATTCGTGCCTCGTATCAATTTCTATGCATGTCTCGTAGTGCGTGCCCTAGACCTAGGAAAGCGTGCTCGCACGCTAATCAATAAAGAATCCTACACAAAGCACTAGACTATAAAATAATCCTACAAACACCACTAACTATTATTATAATCCTAATTCAAATCTCTACAAAATCCACTAACACCTAAATATTATATTTTAAACTTACTACAAGACAAAATCTCACAAACCTCTAAACATATCCTATATTCTATTCTACCTAAAATCCCTAAATACCCAACATTCTCTTACACACATGCTAAAACACTTCAAAAGATGACACAAAATCAGATTTTTGCATGCCCAAGGCCAACATTTGCATCAACAATTGCAAAAACTTCTATTTTCTCTCATTTCTCTCACTCTCCTCACATTTCTCTCTCTCCCTCTCATTCTTCTCTCTCAATCTCGGTTTTGGCTGAGTTTTATCTTGCCTTTGCTCATCTTCATCAATCAATGGTGTATCAAGACAAGCCACAAGCAAAGGAACTCAACCAAGCTAGCTAAGTTGCAAGAATCACACATGCAAGCACTTTGAGTCACCATTTCGGCCTTGGTGAGTTTGCTAGCTTCCATTTCTTTTCTTCTTGTTCTAACCACATGCATGTACTAAGAGCCTGGTCACTAAGCTAGGAAAAATAGAGAAAATCAAGTTGGAATCTCGGCTAAGCAAAGAAGAAGAAGAAATTTGTGCTTCAACAAGTTTTGTGCATCTTCTTGTTGATTTGCTAAGGTGAGGGCTAAAACCTTTTGAAAATCCTTCAAAAATCCACATGCATGCTTATAAATGTTTGTCTTTTCTTCTGTACTTGAGTTATATGTTCGTTCATAAGCTTCTTCAACCATGCATGGCAAGATTTTGGCTTGAAAGTGATGATAGGTGAAATCGGATTTTGTGACAGCACTCTGACCTGTTGTTTCGAGGTGAGTTTGGCTAGGAAAATGACGTTGAAAATGCATGAAACTTGGTACGTGACTAGTTTTGCCAATTTTGAATATTTTTCGCAGAAATAGGCCAAAGCTAATTTCGATTCTAAGGTCCAAAAAATGGCAAATCATTAAAATGTGTCCAAATCTGGAAATCTGGAAAAATGAAGCAGGTTTTGGCAGATGCACTGACCTTGTAGAACGAACCAGATTTGACTTAGTAACTGATGTCAAAAATGCATGAAATTTGCTGTACTGCTAGGTTTTTCAGTTCTGGACATTTTTGTCAAAAAGGGACTAAGGCTAAATCTGACCCTAAGGACCTCAAAAACGATAATTATTGAAATGTGTGCAAATCTGTACAGTTTTGTGCAATCCTACTGTTTTGGCTATAACTATTGATCTCGAACTCCAAATGATGCAAGGTTTGTTTCTGATTTTAGCTCACGTCTTAAGCTTTAATTCAACATCTTATTCACTGGAATTGGAAATTTATTGCTTGACTCAATGATTGTGAGAAAACAGCCTATTGCAGTGAGGGTTTCACTTTGTTATATGCTTAGAAATTTGTTGTAACTTCTCTTGTGGTATTAATTGCTTTGGATTGTGGCATTGGGATGTTGTGTGGACTGTTTTGAGTGCTTGGGGATGTTTGGATTAATTGATGCTTGGCTTGAGATTGATTTTGAGTTGACTTGGGGCTTAATTGCACGGGTAAGCACGAAATGGAAACCCTAGTGACTAGATGAACTTGCTAAGTATTGAACCTTGAGTGTAATTATATGTTTAGTAGGCTGCCCGTAGTTGCCTTATAGCACTAAATGTGATATTGATTCGTTGCATGTTGACAAATAGGCCTTTCTTGCATCCGAGCCCACGTAGATGTTGTTGCATGTTGAATAATCTTAATATTTGATTACGTGGACTTTGAAATGAGTTATATGACTTGATTTACATGTGTTACATGGTTGCCCGTTTAATGTTCATATAACTCCATATGCTTTTCAAGTGAAATTACTTGTCTATTCGTGCCTCGCTTGTTTACTTGTCAATGTGCAATCTTATGACTTTCCGGAGGCAACCTACTTTGTTGTCCTCCTAATGTGATATATTAAATGTCATAAATGTGTATTGCATACAAGGTTGCAACCTTTCAGTCTGGCGTAGTAGCGATCACGCACACCGGGTGGCATTAGGCTTGCCGGTGCACCCGTGACTACCACTGTCCAATTCCCTCTCTCGCTTGGGGGCTAGACTTCCTCGGAGAGTTGGGTCGTAGGATTTCGGGGTACATCCGGAGTACACCCACTTGGCGTGTTAAGGGGATCATTTAAAGTCGGCCGCAACTACTGAGAGCAAAAGCTCACCGTATCCTTTTTCTATATGTATAAGTACTCTCGCTTGGTTCCTGGAGAACCTCGGGGAGGAAAGACTGGTAATTGTGTTCCTTTACTTTATATTATTGTTATGTACTTAATTGTGTTATATTCATGCTTGCAAAAAGGGATTTTCATAAGTTGAACTGAAAAATGAGTTTCAAAACCTATTTCTTGTTCCCCCTCGCTGAGTTCATAAGGACTCACCCTCCTTTATCATCTCAGATGAAGAAGGTCAAGAACGGGTACCTAAGGACGATGTGCCTAACGATGATTCCTTGGAGTGATTGCCTGTCCTATGTGCTTGCGTGAATATGGCTATTTGTGAACTATGCTACTTCAAGACTATTTCTTTTATGTTGCTCAATGTTGTATTGTAAAAGACCCCCGTTGTAATTTGGGGTCTAATTTTGGGTTGTACTGATATTAACTAGACAGACACTAGACACTACTATGATCATTTTGCTATTATTACTGCTAGTATCTAAAATATGATTATGAAGTATTAGGTAAAGGCTAAGTAAAATGAACCAACCAAACCTTAAACAGGTACTCGCTATTAAGCTAAGATCAACAGGTACTTTTGTAACCAGGATAAAGAAAACAAATGAGACATAGTATCATGCTAGGTTATAAATCAAACGAGACATCGAGATAACCAATAGGCATTTCAATTGATGTTAAATAGTAATCCTAGTTGGAAATGAAATTGAGATTGGAAAAATTTGAGGCGTTTAGAGAATTAGGTCAAACCAAGAGCCCAATTACAGCCGTTATGCTGCCAGTTTTCCAAAAAATTTTGGAGTTTAGGCCAAAACGTTAAGTGTTAAATCTTCATGAACGGTTAAGTACGAGACGTGACTTGAATGTTTAGATCACACCCTAGTCTAACCTTTATAGGCCGGGTTGGGGCGTGACAATTATTGCTGGTATGATCGCACTCGTCATGTTGTCGGCACAAATCCTATATGTGTTGATGGTTCACAGTCCCAGCCCAGAGAGATGGCCCATTCAAAAGGCCCAATGGACTTAACGACAACCCGTCCACTTCAACAATTCAACATCCTCGTAAGACATGATATCAATGCATTGTAGGGCCCTGTAATATCCCGCTAGTTAGGTTATCGTCCTTTAAATAGCTCACAACGTACGATCCGGGACAGAAAATCAGAGCAAAAGAAGAAAGGTGGCCCGAAACTGATGAAAACGTTCGATTTTGTCCTCCAAAAAGGGGCATAGCCAAGCAGGCTTGCTGCCCCCGTGGTCGAGCTCATGGAGAGCTTTCCAACGATGTGCTGTGCGCCACGTAACTCCTTATGGATCAAAAGTTATGGGCACCGGAGCGACGGAGACCTGGTCACAGGCCCTACGCCCTCGGTGTGCGGGCCCAGCTTCTACGTGAAACGAAGTTGTCTTACCCAAGGTGCCGTGGGATACGGTAATAGAAATGTGGTGGATAAAGTATCTTGGCAACCCTAACCTAGGCAAAAAAAATTAAAAAGGGGGGTGCAATACGAGGACATCCCAGGGGGGTCACCCATTCTAGTACTACTCTCGCCCAAGCACGCTTAATTTCGGAGTTTTGATGGGATCCGGTGCATTAGTGCTAGTTTGATCGCTCTTGTCATGTTGTCGGCACAAATCCTATACGTGTTGACGGTTCACAGTCCCAGCCCAGAGAGATGGCCCATTCAATAGGCCCAATGGGCTTAACGATAACCCATCCACTTCAACAACGTAGCATCCTCGTAAGACGTGATATCGACACATTGTAGGGCCCTATAATCTCACGCGAGTTAGGTTGTCGTACATTTAACAGCTCACGATGTACGATCTAGGACAGAAAAACAGAGCAAAAGAAGAAAAGTGGACCAAAATTGATGAAAATGTTCGATTTTGGCCTCCAAAAACGGGCGCAGCTGAGTAGGTTTGATGTCCCTATCGTTGAGCTCTCATAGAGCTTTTCAACGGTATGCTATGCACCGCGTAACTCCTCACGGATCAAAAATTATTGGCACCGGAGCGACAGAGACCTGGTCACAAGCCCCACACCCTCGGTTTGAAGGCCCAGCCTCTATGTGAAGCGAAGTTGTCTTGCCTAAGGTGCCGTGGGATTTGGTAATAGAAATGTGGCGGATAAAGTATCTCGGCAACCCAAACTAGGGCAGAAAAAATTGAAAAGGGGGGTGCAACACGAGGACTTCCCAAGGGGTTACCCATTCTAGTACTGCTCTCATCCAAGCACGCTTAACTTCGGAGTTCTGATGGGATCCAGTGCATTAGTGCTGGCATGATCGCACCCGTCATCTTGTGGGCACAAATCCTATATGTGTTGACGGTTCACAGTCCCAGCCCAGAGAGATGGGCCATTCAAAAGGCCCAATGGGCTTAACGACAATCCATCCAGTTCAACAACGCAGCATCCTCATAAGTTGTGATACCGACGTATTGTAGGGCCCTGTAATATCCCTCCAGTAAGGTTGTCATCCTTTTAACAGCCCACGATGTACGATCCGGGACGGAAAAAAAAAAGCAAAAGAAAAAAAGTGGCTTGAAACTGATGAAAACATTCAATTTTGGGATTCAAAAACGGGCGCAGCCGAGAAGGCTTGCTGCGGTATGCTGTGCGCCGCGTAACTCCTTACAGATCAAAAGTTATGGGCACCGGAGCGACGGAGACCTGGTCACCAGCCTTACGCGCTCGGTTTGCGGGACCATCCTCTACGTGAAGCGAAGTTGTCTTGCCCAAGGTGCCGTAGGATTCGGTAATAGAAATGCCATGGATAAAGTATCTTGGCAACCCTAACCCGAACAAAAAAAAATTGAAAAGGGGGGTGCAACATGAGGACTTCCCAGGGGGTCACCCATCCTAGTACTACTCTCACTCAAGCACGCTTAACTTCGGAGTTCTTATTGGATCCAGTGCACTAGTGCTGGTAAGATTGCACCCATTATGTTGTGGGCACAAATCTTATATGTGTTGACGGTTCATAGTCCCAGCCCAGAGAGATGGCCCATTCAAAAGTCCCAATGGGATTAACGACAACCCCTCCGCTTCAACAACGCAACATCCTAATAAGACATGATTTCGACGCATTGTAGGGCCCTGTAATATCCCACGAGTTAGGTTGTCGTCCTTTTAACAGCTCACGACGTACGATCCGGGACAGAAAAACAGAGCTAAAGTCGAAAAGTGGCTCGAAACTGATGAAAACGTTCGATTTTGGGCTCCAAAACCGGAGCAACTGAGCAGGCTTGCTGCCCCAGTCGTAGAGCTCTCAGAGAGCTTTCCAACGGTATGTTGTACGCCGCGCAACTCCTTACGGATTAAAAGTTATGGGCACCGTAGCGACGGAGACCTGGTAACAAGCCCCACGCCCTCGGCTTGCAGCCCTAGCCTCTACGTGAAGCGAAGTTGTCTTGCCCAAGGAACTATAGGATTCAGTAATAGAAATGCAGTGGATAAAGAATCTTGGCAACCCTAACCAGGGCAAAGAAAATTGAAAAAGGGGGTGCAACACGAGGACTTCCTACGGGGTCAGCCATCCAAGTACTACTCTCGCCCAAGCACGCTTAACTTCGGAGTTCTGATGCGATTCGGTGCATTAGTGCCGTTATTATCACACCCGTGATGTTGTGGGCACAAATCCTTTATGTGTTGACGGTTCACAGTCCCAGTCCAGAGAGATGGCCCTTTGAAAAGGCCCAACGGCGTTAACGACAACGTATCCGCTTCAATAACACAGCATCCTCGTAAGACATGATATCGAGCATTGCAGGGCCTTGTAATATCCCGCTAGTTAGGTTATCGTCCTTTTACCAGCTCACGACGTATGATCCGGGATGAAAAAACAGGGCAAAAGAAGAAAAATGGCCCAAAACTGATGAAAACATTTGCTTTTGGGCTCCGAAAGAAGGCTCAGTCGAGCAGGCATGTTGTCCTCATCATAGAATTCTCGGAGAGCTTTCCATCGGTATGCTGTGCGCCGTGTAACTCCTTACGGATTAAAAGTTAAGGGCATCGCAGCGACGGAAACCTAGTCACAGGCCTCATGCCCTCAGTTTGCGGGACCAGCCTCTATGTGAAGCGAAGTTGTCTTGCCCAAGGTGTTATGGGATTTGGTAATAGAAATGCGGTGCATAAAGAATCTTGGCAACCCTAACCAAGGCAAAAAAAAATTGAAAAGGGGGGTTTAAGACGAGGACTTCCTAGGGGGTCACCCATCTAAGTACCACTCTCGCCCAAGCACGCTTAACTTCGGAGTTCTGATAAGATCCGGTGCATTAGTACTGGTATGATCGCACCCGTCATATTGAGGGCACAATTCCTATATGTGTTGACGGTTCACAGTCCCAGCCCAGAGAAATGGGTCATTCAAAAGGCCCAATGGGCTTAACGACAACCCATCTGGTTCAACAACGCAGCATCCTCATAAGACGTGATATCGACGCATTGTAGGGCCTTGAAATTACCAGCCAGTAAGGTTGTCATCCTTTTAACAGCTCATGACGTACGATCCGGGACGGAAAAATAGAGCAAAAGAATAAAAGTGGCCTAAAACTGATGAAAACGTTCAATTTTGGGATCCAAAAATAGACGCAGCCGAGAAGGCTTGCTACCACCGTCGTCGAGGTCTCGGAGAGCTTTCCAACGGTATGCTGTGCGCCGCGTAACTCCATACGGATCAAAAGTTATGGGCACCGGAGCGACGGAAACATGGTCACAAGCCTTACGCCCTCGGTTTGCAGGCCCAGCCTCTACGTGAAGCGAAGTTGTCTTGCCCAAGGTGCCGTGGGATTCAGTAATAGAAATGTGATGGATAAAGTATCTTGACAACCCTAACCTGGTCAAAAAAAATTGAAAAGGAGGGTGCAACACGAGGACTTCCCAGGGGGTCACCCATCCTAGTACTACTCTCGCTCAAGCACGCTTAACTTCGGAGTTCTGATGGGATCCAGTGCATTAGTGCTGGTATGATTGCACCCATCATGTTGTGGGCACAAATCCTATATGTGTTGACGGTTCACAGTCCCAGCCCAAAGAGATGGCTCATTCAAAAGACCCAATGGGCTTAACGACAACACCTCCGCTTCAACAACGCAGCATCCTAATAAGACATGATTTCGACGCATTGTAGGGCCCTGTACTATCCCGCGAGTTAGGTTGTTGTCCTTTTAACAGCTCACGACGTACGATCCGGGACGGAAAAATATAGCAAAAGAAGAAAAGTGTCCTAAAACTGATGAAAACGTTCGATTTTGGGCCCCGAAATTAGGCGCAGCAAGCAGTCTTGCTGCCCCAGTTGTAGAGCTCTCAGAGAGTTTTCCAACGGTATTTTGTACGCCCTGTAACTCCTTACGGATCAAAAGTTATGGGCACCGGAGTGACGTAGACCTGGTCCCAAGCCCCACGCCCTCGACTTGCAGCCCTCCCCTCTACGTGAAGCGAAGTTGTCTTGCCCAAGGAACTATAGGATTCAGTAATAGAAATGCAGTGGATAAAGAATCTTTGCAACCCTAACCAGGGCAAAGAAAATTGAAAAAGGGGGTGCAACACGAGGACTTCCTACGGGGTCACCCATCCAAGTACTACGCTTGCCCTAGCACGCTTAACTTCGGAGTTCTGATGGGATCCGGGGCATTTGTGTTTGTATGATGGCACCCATCATGTTGTCGGCACAAATCCTATATGTGTTGACAGTTCACAGTCCCAGCCAAGGGAGATGGCCCATTCAAAAGGCCCAATGGGCTTAACGACAACCTATCCGCTTCAACAACGCAGTATCCTCGTAAGACGTGATTTCGATGCATTGTAGGGCCCTGTAATATCCCACCAGTTTGGTTGTCATCATTTGAACAGCTCACGACGTACGATCCGGGATGGAAAAACAGGGCAAAAGAAGAAAAGTGGCCCGAAACTGATGAAAACGTTCGCTTTTGGGCTCTGAAAAAAGGCGCAGTCGGGCAGGCTTGCTACCTTCGTCGTAGAGTTCTCAGAGAGCTTTCCAACGGTATGCTGTGCGCCGTGTAACTCCTTACATATTAAAAGTTAAGGGCACCGGAGCGACGGAAACCTAGTCATAAGCCCCACGCCCTCGGTTTGTGGGCCCAGCCTCTACGTGAAGCGAAGTTGTCTTGCCCAAGGTGCTATGGGATTCGGTAATAGAAATGCGGTGCATAAAGAATCTTGGCAACCCTAACCAGGGCAAAAAAAAATTGAAAAGGGGGGTTTAAGACGAGGACTTCCTAGGGGGTCACCCATCTAAGTACTACTCTCGCCCAAGCACGCTTAACTTCGGAGTTCTGATAGGATCAGTTGCATTAGTGCTGGTATGATCGCACCCGTCATGTTGAGGGCACAAATCCTTATTGTGTTGACGGTTCACAGTCCCAGCCCAGAGTAATGGCCCATTCAAAAGGCCCAATGGGCTTAACGACAACCCATACGCTTCAACAACGTAGCATCCTCGCAAGACGTGATATTGACGCGTTGTAAGGCCCTCTACTGTCCCGCATGCTAGGTTGTCATCCTATTAACATTTCACGACGTTCGATTCGGGGTGAAAAAACAAAGCAAAAGAAGAAATATTGTCTGAAACTGATGAAAATGTTTTATTTTGGACTCTGAAAATAGGCACAGCCAAGCAAGCTTGCTGCCCCCGTCGTAGAGCTCTCGTAAACCTTTCCAACAGTATGTTGTGCTCCACGTAACTCCTTACGGATCAGAAGTTATGGGCACCGTAGCGACGGATAGCTGGTCGTAAGCCCTACATCCTCTGTTTACGGGCCCAGCCTCTACGTCAACCGAAGTTATCTGGCCCAAGGTGCTGTGGGATTCGGTAATAGAAATATGGTGGATAAAGTATCTTGGCAACCCTAACCGGGCCAAAAAAAATTGAAAAGGGGGGTGCAATACGGGGACTTCCCAGGGGCTCACCCGTTCTAGTACTACTCTCGCCCAAGCACGCTTAACTTCGGAGTTCTGATGGGATCCGGTGCATTAGTGCTGGTATGATCGCACTTGTCATGTTGTCAACACAAATCCTATATGTGTTGACGGTTCACAGTCCCAACCCAGAGAGATGGCCCATTCAAAAGGCCAAATGGGCTTAACGACAACCTATCCACTTCAACAACGCAGCATCCACGTAAGACGTGATATTGACGCATTGTAGGGACTTGTAATATCCTGCCAGTTAGGTTATCGTCCTTTTAACAACTCACGACGTACGACCTGGGATGGAAAAACAGAGCAAAAGAAGAAAAGTGGCACGAAAGGGATGAAAACATTCGATTTTGAGCCCCAAAAATGAGCATAACCAAGCAGGCTTGTTGCACCCATGGTCGAGCTCTTTGAGAGCTTTCCAACGGTGTGCTGTGCACCGCGTAACTCCTTACGGTTCAAAAGTTATGGGCACCGGAGCGACGGAGACCTGGCACAAGCCCTACGCCCTCGGTTTGCTGGCCCAGGCTCTATCTGAAGCGAAATTGTCTTGCCCAAGGTGCTGTGGGATTCGGTAATAGAAATGTGGTGGATAAAGTATCTTGGCAACCCTAACCGGGACAAAAAAAATTGAAAAGGGGGGTGCAATACGAGGACTTCCCAGGGGCTCTCCCATTCTAGTACTTCTCTCGCCCAAGCACGATTAACTTCGGAGTTCTGATGGGATCCGGTGCATTAGTGCTGGTATGATCGCACTTGTCATGTTGTCAACACAAATCCTATATGTGTTGACGGTTCACAGTCCCAGCCCAGAGAGATGGCCCATTCAAAAGGCCAAATGGGCTTAACGACAACCTATCCACTTCAACAACGCAGCATCCACGTAAGACGTGATATCAACGCAATGTAGGGCCCTGTAATATCCCGCTAGTTAGGTTATCGTCCTTTAAACAGCTCACGACGCACGATCCGGGACAAAAAAATAGAGCAAAAGAAGAAAAGTGGCCCGAAACATATGAAAACGTTCGATTTTGTCCTCCAAAAACAAGCATAGCCAAGCAGGCTTGCTACACCCGTGGTCGAGCTCATGGAGAGCTTTCCAACGATGTGCTGTGCGCCGCGTAACTCCTTACGGATCAAAAGTTATGGGCACCAGAGCGACGGAGACCTGGTCACAAGCTCTACGCCCTCGGTTTGCAGGCCCAGCCTCTACGTGACGCGAAGTTGTCTTGCCCAAGGTGCCGTGGGATTCGGTAATAGAAATATGGTGGATAAAGTATGTTGGCAACCCTAACCTAGGCAAAAAAAATTGAAAAGGGGGTTGCAACACGAGGACTTCCCAAGGGGTTACCCATTCTAGTACTACTCTTACCCAAGCACACTTAACTTCGGAGTTCTGATGGGATCCGGTGCATTAGTGCTGGTATGATCGCACCCGTCAAGTTGTCGACACAAATCCTATGTGTGTTGACGGTTCACAGTCCCAACCCTGTGAGATGGCCTATTCAAAAGGCCCAATGGGCTTAACGACAACCCATCCTCTTCAACAACGCAGCATCCTCGTAAGACATGATATAGACGCATTGTAGGGCCCTGTAATATCCCGCCAGTTAGGTTGTCATCATTTTAATAGTTCACGACGTACGATCCGGGACAGATAAACAAAGCACAAGAAGAAAAGTGTCCCGAAACTGATGAAAACATTCAATTTTGATCTCAGAAAATAGGCACAGCAGAGTAGGCTTGTAGCCCTCGTCGTAGAGTTCTTGGAGAGCTTTCCAACGGTATGCTGTGCGCCGCATAACTCCTTACGGATTAAAAGTTATGGGCCCCGGAGCGACGGAGACCTGGTCACAAGCCCCACGCCCTCAGTTTGCGGGCCCAGCCTCTACGTGAAGCGAAGTTGTCTTGCCTAAGGTGCTATGGGATTCTGTAATATAAATGCGGTGGATAAAGAATCTTGGCAACCCTAACCGGGGCAAAAAAAAACTAAAAAAGGGGGGTGCAAGACTAGGACTTCCCAGGGCGTCACCCATCCAAGTACTACTCTCGCCCTAGCACGCTTAACTTCAGAGTTCTGATGGGATCCGACGCATTAGTGCTGGGATGATCAGACCTGTCATGTTGAGGGCACAAATCCTTTATGTGTTGACGGTTCACAGTCCCAACCTAGAAAGATGGCCCATTCAAAAGGCCCAATGGGCTTAACGAAAACCTATCCACTTCAACAACGTACCATCCGTGCAAGAAGTGATATTGACGCATTGTAGGGCCCTCTAATGTCCCACGTGTTTGGTTGTTGTCCTTTAACAAGTGATGACGCACGATCCGGGGCAAAAAAAATAGAGCAAAAGAAGAAAAGTAGCCCAAAACTGATTAAAACATTCGATTTTGGGCTCCGAAAATAGGGGCAGCCGAGACAGCTTGCTGCCCATGTCGTAGAGCTCCCGGAGAGCTTTTCAACGGTATGCTGTGCGCCACATAACTTCTTACGGATCAAAAGTTATGGGTACCGGAGCAACGGAAACTTGGTCTCAAGCCCTACGCCCTCAGTTTGTTGGCCCATCCTCTACGTGAAGCGAAGTTGTCTTGCCCAAGGTGCCGTGGGATTCGGTAATAGAAATGTGGTGGATAAAGTATCTTGGCAACCCTAACCGTGGCAAAAAAAATTAAAAAGGGGGTTGCAACACGAGGACTTCCCAAGGGGTTACCCATTGTAGTACTACTCTCGCCCAAGCACACTTAACTTCGGAGTTCTGATGGGATCCAGTGCATTAGTGCTGGTATGATCGTACTCGTCATGTTGTCGGCACAAATCCTATGTGTGTTGACGGTTCACAGTCCCAGCCCAGAGAGATGGCCCATTCAAAAGGCCCAATGGGCTGAATGACAACCCCTCTGCTTCAACAATGTAGCATCCTCGTAAGACATGATATAGACGCATTGTAGGGCCCTGTAATATCCCTCTAGTTAGGTTATCGTCCTTTTAACAGCTGATGACGTACGATTCGGGACGGAAAAACAGAGCAAAAGAAGAAAAGTGGCCCAAAACTAAAGAAAACGTTCAATTTTGGGCACCGAAAATGGGCGTAGCTGAGCAGGCTAGCTACCCCCGTGGTCGAGATCTCGGAGAGCTTACCAACGGTGTGTTGTGCACCGCGAAACTCCTTACGGATCAAAAGTTATAGGCATCGGAGCGACGGAGACCTGGTCACAAGCTCTACGCCCTCGGTTTATGGGCCCAGCCTCTACGTGAAGCGAAGTTGTCTTGCCCAAGGTGCCGTGGGATTCGGTAACAGAAATATGGTGGATAAAGTATCTTGGCAACCCTAACCCAGGCTAAAAAAATTGAAAAGGGGGTTGCATGACGAGGACTTCCCAAGGGGTGACCCATTCGAGTACTACTCTCGCCCAAGCACACTTAACTTCGGAGTTCTGATGGGATCCGATGCATTAGTGTTGGTATGATCGCACCCGTCATGTTTTCGGCACAAATCCTATATGTGTTGACGGTTCACAGTCCGAGCCCAGAGAGATGACCCATTAAAAAGGCCCAATAGGTTTAACGACAACCCATCCGCTTCAACAATGCAGCATCCTCGTAAGACGTGATATAGGCGCATTGTAAGGCCCTGTAATATCCCGCCAGTTAGGTTGTCATCATTTTAACAGTTCACGACGTACGATCTGGGAAGGAAAAACATAGCAAAAGAAGAAAAGTGTCTTGAAACTGATGAAAATGTTCAATTTTGGGCTCACAAAAGAGGCACAGCGGAGTAGGCTTATATCCCTTGTCGTAGAGTTCTCAGAGAGCTTTCCAACGGTATGCTGTGTGCCGCATAACTCATTACGGATTAAAAGTTATGGGCACCGAAGCGACGGAGACCTGGTCACAAGCCCCACGCCCTCGATTTGCGGGCCCAACCTCTACGTGAAGCGAAGTTGTATTGCCCAAGGTGCTATGAGATTCGGTAATAGAAATGCGGTGGATAAAGAATCTTGGCAACGCTAACCAGGGCAAAAAAAACTAAAAAGGGGGGTGCAAGACGAGGACTTCTCAAGGGGTCACCCATCCAAGTTCTACTCTCACCCTAGCACGCTTAACTTCATAGTTCTGATGGGATCCGATGCATTAGTGCTGGTATGATCGCACCCGTTATGTTGATGGCACAAATCCTTTATGTGTTGACGGTTCACAGTCCCAGCCAAGAGAGATGGGCTATTCAAAAGGCCAAATGGGCTTAACGACAACCCATCCGGTTCAACAACGCATCATCCTCGTAAGACGTGATATCGACACATTGTTGGGCCCTCTAATGTCCCGCGTGTTAGGTTGTTGTCCATTTAACAACTCACGACGTACGATCCGGGGCAAAAAAATAGAGCAAAAGAAGAAATGTGGCCCGAAACTGATGAAAACGTTCGATTTTGGACTCCAAAAATATACATAGCCGAGCAAGCTTGCTACCTTGGCCGTAGAGCTCTCGAAAAACTTTCCAACGGTATGCTGTGCGCCACGTAACTACTTACGGATCAAAAGTTATGGGTACCGGAGCGACGGAGACCTGGTCACAAGCCCTACACCCTCGGTTTGCTGGCCCAGCCTCTACGTGAAACGAAGTTGTCTTGCCCAAGGTGCCGTGGGATTCGGTAATAGAAATACGGTGGATAAAGTATCTTGGCAACCGTAACCGGGCCAAAAAAAATTGAAAAGGGGGGGTGCAATACGAGGACTTCCCAAGGGGCCACCCATTCTAGTACTACTCTCGCCCAAGCATGCTTAACTTTGGAGTTCTAATGGGATCCGGTGCATTAGTGCTGGTATGATCGTACTCGTCATGTTGTCGGCACAAATCTTATATGTGTTGACGGTTCACAGTCCCAACCCAGAGAGATAGCCCATTCAAAAGGCCAATGGGCTTAATGAAAACCCATCCACTTCAACAACGCAGCATCCTCATAAGACGTGATATTGACGCATTGTAGGGCCTTGTAATATCCCGCCAGTTAGGTTATCGTCCTTTTAACTGCTCACGACGTACGATCCAGGATAGAAAAATAGAGCAAAAGAAGAAAAGTGGCCTGAAACTGATGAAAACGTTCAATTTTTGGCTCCAAAAACTGGCGTAGCCAAGCCGGCTTGCTGCCCCTGTGGTCGAGCTATCGGAGAGCTTTCCAACTGTGTGCTGTGCGCCGCGTAACTCCTTACGGATCAAAATTTATGGGCACCGGAGCGACGGAGACCTGGTCACAAGCCTTACGCCCTCGGTTTGCAGGCTCAGCGTCTACGTGAAGCGAAGTTGTCTTGCCCATGGTGTTGTGGGATTCGGTAATAGAAATATGGTGGATAAAGTATCTTGGCAACCCTAACCCAGGCAAAAAAAATTGAAAAGGGGGTTGCAACACTAGGACTTCCCAAGGGGTGACCCATTCTAGTGCTACTCTCGCCCAAGCACGCTTAGCTTCAGAGTTCTGATGGTATTCGGTGCATTAATGCTGGTATGATCGCACTCGTCATGTTGTCGGTTCACCGTCCCAGCCCAGAGAGATGGCCCATTAAAAAGGCCCAATGGGCTTAATGACAACCCATCCGCTTCAACAACGCAGCATCCTCATAAGACGTGATATAGACGCATTGTAGGGACCTGTAATATACCACCAGTTAGGTTGTCATCATTTTAACAGCTCACAACGTACGATCCGAGACAGAAAAACTGAGCAAAAGAAGAAAAGTATCCCGAAACTAATGAAAACGTTCGATTTTGGACTATGAAAATAGGCGCAGCTGAGTAGGCTTGCAGCCTTAGTCATAGAGTTCTCGGAGAGCTTTCCAACGGTATGCTATGCGTCGCATAATGCCTTACGGATTAAAAGTTATGGGCACCGGAGCGACGGAGACCTTGTCACAAACCCCACGCCCTCGATTTGCGGGCCCAGCCTCTACGTGAAGCTAAGTTGTCTTGCCCAAGGTGCTATGGGATTCGGTAATAGAAATGCGGTGGATAAAAAATCTTGGCACCTCTAACCAAGGCAAAAAAAAACTGCAAAGGGGGGTGCAAGACGAGGACTTCCCAGGGGGTCACCCATCCAAGTACTACTCTCGCCCTAGCAAGCTTAACTTCGGAGTTCTAATGGGATCCGGTGCATTAGTGCTGGTATGATCGCACCCGTCATGTTGTGGGCATAAATCCTTTATGTGTTGACGGTTCACAGTCCAAGCCTAGAGAGATGGCCCATTCAAAAGGCCCAATGGGCCTAACGATAACCCATCCACTTCAACAATGCAGCATCCTCATAAGACGTGATATAGACGCATTGTAGGGACCTGTAATATACTACCAGTTAGGTTGTCATCATTTTAACAGCTCACGACGTACGATCCGGGACAGAAAAACTGAGCAAAAGAAGTAAAGTATCCCGAAACTAATGAAAACGTTCGATTTTGGACTCTGAAAATAGGCGCAGCCGAGTAGGCTTGAAGCCCTCGTCATAGAGTTCTTGGAGAGTTTTCCAATGGTATGCTGTGCACCGCATAACTCCTTACATATTAAAAGTTATGGGCACTAGAGCGACAGAGACCTGGTTATAAGCCCTACGCCCTCGATTTGTGGGCCCAGCCTCTACGAGAAGCGAAGTTGTCTTGCCCAAGATGCCGTGGTACTCGATAATAGAAATATGATGGATAAAGAATCTTGGTACCTCTAACCAAGGCAAAAAAAACTGCAAAGTGGGGTGCAAGACGAGGACTTCCCAGGGGGTCACCCATCCAAGTACTACTCTCGCCCTAGCTCGCTTAACTTCGGAGTTCTGATGGGATCCGGTGAATTAGTGCTGGTATGATCGCACCCGTCATGTTGTGGGCACGAATCCTTTATGTGTTGACGGTTTACAGTCCCAACCCAGAGAGATGGCCCATTCAAAAGGCCCAATGGGCTTAACGAAAACCCATCCGCTTCAACAACGAAGCATCCTCGCAAGACATGACATTGACGAATTGTAGGGCCCTCTAATGTCCCGCGTGTTAGGTTGTCGTCCTTTTAACAGCTCACGACGTACGATCCGGGGCCAAAAAAATAGAGCAAAAGAATAAATGTGGCCCGAAACTGATGAAAACGATCAATTTTGGGCTCCGAAAATAGGCGCAACCTAGCAAGCTTGCTTCCCCGGTCGTAGAGCTCTCGGAAAGCTTTCTAACGGTATGCTGTGCGCCTCGTAACTCCTTACGGATCAAAAGTTATGGGCACCGCAGCGACGGATACCTGGTCACAAGCCCACGCCCTCGGTTTGCTGGCCCAGCCTCTACGTGAAACGAAGTTTTCTTGCCCAAGGTGCCGTGGGATTTGGTAATAGAAATGTGGTGGATAAAGTATCTTGGCAACCCTAACCGGGCCAAAAAAAATTGAAAAGGGGGGTGCAATACGAGGACTTCCCAAGGGGTCACCCATTCTAGTACTACTCTCGCCCAAGCACGCTTAACTTCGGAGTTCTGATGGGATCCGGTGCATTGGTGCTGGTATGATCGTACTCATCATGTTGTTGGCACAAATCCTATATGTGTTGACGGTTCACAGTCCCAGCCCAGAGAGATGGCCCATTCAAAAGGCCCAATGGGCTTAACGACAACCCATCCACTTCAAAAACACAGTATCCTTGTAAGACATGATATCGACGCATTGTAGGGCCCTGTAATATCCCTCTAGTTAGGTTATCGTCCTTTTAACAGCTCACGACGTACGATCCGGGATGGAAAAATAGAGCAGAAGAAGTAAAGTGGCCCGAAACTGATTTAAACGTTTGATTTTGGCCTCCCAAAATGGGCGTAGCTGTGCAGGCTTGCTGCCCCCGTGGTCGAGCTCTCGGAGAGCTTACCAACGGTGTGCTGTGTGCCGCGTAACTCTTTACGGATCAAAAGTTACGGGCACCGGAGCGACGGAGACCTTGTCACAAGCCCTACGCCCTCGGTTTGCTGGCCCAGCCTCTACGTGAAGCGAAGTTGTTTTGCCCAAGGTGCCGTGGGATTCGGTAATAGAAATGTGGTGGATAAAGTATCTTGGCAACCCTAACCGGGCCAAAAGAAATTGAAAAGTGGGGTGCAACACGAGGACTTCCCAGGGGGTCACCCATTCTAGTACTACTCTCGCCCAAGCGCGCTTAACTTTGGAGTTCTGATAGGATCTAGTGCATTAGTGCTGGTATGATGTTACCCATCATGTTGAGGTCCCAAATCATTTATGTGTTGACGTTTCACAGTCCCAGCCCAAAGAGAAGGCCCATTCAAAAGGCCCAATGGGCTTAACGACAACCCATCCGCTTCAACAACGAAGCATCCTCTTAAGACGTGACATTGACGAATTGTAGGGCCTTCTATTGTCCGGAGTGTTAGGTTGTCGTCCTTTTAACAACACACGACGTACGATCCGGGGTGCAAAAACATAGCAAAAGAAGAAATGTTGCCCGAAACTGATGAAATCGTTTGATTTTGGACTCTAAAAATAGGTGCAGCCAAGCAAGCTTGCTTCCCCCGTCATAGAGCTCTCAGAAAGCTTTCCAACGGTATGCTGTGCGCCACAAAACTCCTTACGGACCAAAAGTTATGGTCACCGGAGCGACGGAGTCCTGCTCCCAAGCCCTACGCCCTCGGTTTGCTGGCCCAGCCTCTACGTGAAGCGAAGTTGTCTTTCCCAAGGTGCCGTGGGATTCGGTAATAGAAATGTGATGGATAAAGTATCTTGGCAACCCTAACCAGGCCAAAAAAAATTGAAAAATGGGGTGCAATACGACGACTTCCCAGGGGGTCACCCATTCTAGTACTACTCTCACCAAAGCACGCTTAACTTCGGAGTTCTGATGGGATCCGGTGCATTAGTGCTGGTGTGATCGCACTCGTCATGTTGTCGGCACAAATCCTATATGTGTTGACGGTTCACAGTCCCAGCCCAGAGAGATGGCCCATTCAAAAGGCCCAATAGGCTTAACGACAACCAATCCGCTTCAACAACGTAGCATCCTCCTAAGACGTGATATCGACGCATTGTAGGGCCCTGTAATATCCCACCAGTTAGATGATCATCCTTTTAACAACTCACGACGTACGATCCGGGATGAAAAAAGAGAGCAAAAGAAGAAAAGTGGCCTAAAATTGATGAAAACTTTCGATGTTGGGCTCCAAAAATGGGCGTAGCCGAGTAGGCTTGTAGCCCCCGTGGTCGAGCTCTCGAAGAGCTTTCCAATGGTGTGCTGTGCGATGCGTAACTTCTTACGGATCAAAAGTTATGGGCACCGGAGCGACGGAGACCTAGTCACAAGCCCTACGCCCTCGGTTTGCGGGCCCAGCCTCTCGTGAAGCGAAGTTGTCTTGCCCAAGGTGTCGTGGGATTCGATAATAGAAATATGATGGATAAAGTATCTTGGCAACCCTAACCCAGGCAAAAAAATTGAAAAGGGAGTTGCAACACGAGGACTTCCCAAGGGGTGACCCATTCTAGTACTACTCTCCCCCAAGCACGCTTAACTTCGGAGTTCTGATGGGATCCGGTGCATTAGTGCTAGTATGATCGCACCCGTCATGTTGTCGGCAGAAATCCTATATGTGTTGACGGTTCATAGTCGTAGCCTAGAGAGATGGCTCATTCAAAAGGCCCAATGGGCTTATCGACAACCCATCCGCTTCAACAATGCAGCATCCTCGTAAGACGTGATATAGACGCATTGTAGGGCCCTCTATGATCCGGGACGGAAAAATAGAGCAAAAGAAGAAAAGTGTCTCGAAACTGATTAAAACGTTCGATTTTGGGCTCAGAAAATAGGCGCAGCCGAGTAGGCTTGTAACCCTCGTCGTAGAGTTCTCGGAGAGCTTTCCAACGGTATGCTGTGCGCTGCATAACTCCTTACGGAATAAAAGTTATGGGCACCGGAGCGACGGAGACCTGATCACAACCCCCACGCCCTCGATTTGCAGGCCCGGCCCAAGGTGCTATGGGATTCGGTAATAGAAATACAGTGGATAAAGCATCTTGGCAACCCAAACCAAGGCAAAAAAAAACTGAAAAAGGGGGGTGCAAGACGAGGACTTCCCAGGGGCTCATCTATCCGAGTACTACTCTCGCCCTAGCACGCTTAATTTCGGAGTTCTGATGAGATCCAGTGCATTAGTGCTGGTATGATTGCACCCGTCATGTTAAGGGCACAAATCCTTTATGTGTTGACGGTTCACAGACCCTGCCTAGAGAGATGGCCCATTTGAAAGGCCCAATGGACTTAACGACAACCCATCCGGTTCAACAACATAGCATCCTCGCAAGACGTGATATTGACGCATTGTAAGGCCCTGTAATATCCCTCTAGTAAGGATATCGTCCTTTTAACAGCTCCCAACGTACGATCCGGGAAGGAAAAACTGCGCAAAAGATGAAAAGTGTCCCAAAACTGGTGAAAACGTTCAATTTTGGACTCTAAAAATAGGCACAGTCGAGCAAGCTGGCTGCCCCCGTCATAGAGCTCTTGGAGAGCTTTTTAACGGTACGTTGTGCACGCGTAACTCCTTACGGATCAAAAGTTATGGGCACTGGAGTGACCGATACTTGGTCACAAGCCCTACGCCATCAGTGTGCGGGCCCAACCTCTACGTGAATTGAAGTTGTCTTGCCCATGGTGCCATGGGATTCGGTAATAGAAATATGGTGGATAAAGTATCTTGGCAACCCTAACCAGGCCAAAAAAAATTGAAAAGGGGGGTGCAATACGAGGACTTTCCAGGGCGTCACCCATTCTAGTACCACTCTCGCCCAAGCACGCTTAACTTTGGAGTTCTGATGGGATCCGGTGCATTAGTTCTGGTATGATCGCACTCGTCAAGTTGTCGGCACAAATCCTATATGTGTTGACGGTTCACAGTCCCAGCTCAGAGAGATGGCTCATTCAAAAGGCCCAATGGGTTTAATGACAACCCATCCAATTCAACAACGCAGCATCCTCGGAAGACGTGATATCGACGTATTGTAAGGCCCTGTAATATCCCTCTAGTTAGGTTATCATCATTTTAACAACTCACGACGTACGATCCGGGACGGAAAAATAGAGCAAACGAAGAAAAGTAGCCCGAAACTGATGAAAACGTTCGATTTTGGGCTCCAAAAAGGGGCATAGCCGAGTAGGCTTTCTGCCCCCTTGTTCGATCTCTTGGAGAGCCTTCCAACGGTGTGCTGTACGCCGTGTAAGTCCTGTGGATCAAAAGTTATGGGCACCGGAGTGACGGAGACCTGGTCACAAGCCCGACACCCTCGGTTTGCCGGCCCAGCCTCTACATGAAGCGAAGTTGTCTTGTAAAGGGGGTTGCAACACGAGGACTTCCCAAGGGGTGACACATTCTAGTACTACTCTCGCCCAAGCATGCTTAACTTTGGAGTTCTGATGGGATCCGGTGCATTAGTGCTGGTATGATCGCACCCATCATGTTGTCAGCACAAATCCTATATGTATTGATGGTTCAAAGTCCCAGCCCAAAGAGATGGCCCATTCAAAAGGCCCAATGGTCTTAACGATAACCCATCCGCTTCAACAACGCAGCATCCTCGTAATACGTGATATAGACGCATTGTAGGGCCCTGTAATATCCCACCAGTTAGGTTGTCATCATTTTAACAGTTCACGACGTACGATTTGGGACTGATGAAAAGTTCAATTTTGGGCTCCGAAAATAGGCACAGTTGAGTAGGCTTGCTGCCCTCGTCGTAGAGTTCCCGGAGAGCTTTCCAACGGTATGTTGTGTGCCACATAACTCATTACGGATTAAAAGTTATGGGCACCGGAGCGACGGAGACCTGGTCACAAGCCCCATGCCCTCGGTTTGCGGGCCCAGCCTCTACGTGAAGCGAAGTTGTCTTGCCCAAGGTGCTATGGGATTCGGTAATAGAAATACGGTGGATAAAGAATCTTGGCAACCCTAACCAAGGCAAAAAAAAACTGAAAAAAGGGGTGCAAGACGAGGACTTCCCAGGGGGTCACCCATCCAAGTACTACTTTCGCCCTAGCATGATTAACTTCGGAGTTCTGATGGGATCCGGTGCATTAGTGCTGGTATGATCACACCCATCATGTTGAGGGCACAAATCCTTTATGTGTTGACGGTTCACAGTCCCAGCCCAGAGAGATGGCCCATTCAAAAGGCCCAATGGGCTAAACGAGAACCCATCCGCTTCAACAATGCAGTATCCTCGCAAGACGTGATATTGACGAGTTGTAGGGACCTATGATGTCTCGCGTGTTAGGTTGTTGTCCTTTTAACAGCTCACGACGTACGATTCGGGATGGAAAAACAGAGCAAAAGAACAAAAGTGGCACGAAACTGAAGAAAACGTTCGATTTTGGGCTCCAAAAATAGGCACAGCTGAGCAAACTTGCTGCCTCCATCATAGAGCTCTCAGAGAGCTTTCCAACGGTATTCTGTGTGCCGCGTAACTCCTTACGAATCAAAAGTTATGGGCAGCGGAGCGATGGAGACCTGGTCACAAGCCCCACGCCCACGGTTTGTGGGCCCAGTCTCTACGTGAAGCGAAGTTGTCTTGCCCAAGGTGCCGTGGGATTCAGTAATAGAAATGTGATGGATAAAGAGTCTTGGAAGGCTAACCGGGGCAAAAGAAATTGAAAAAGGGGGTGCAACACGAGGACTTCCCAGGGGGTCACCCATCCTATTACTACTCTCGGCCAATCACGCTTAACTTTAGAGTTCTGAAGGAATCCGGTGCATTAGAGCTTGTATGATCGTACCCGTCATGTTGGGGCCACAATTCTTTTTTTCAGTTGACGGTTCACAGTCCCAGCCCAGAGAGATGGCCCACTCAAAAGGCCCAATGGGCTTAACGATAACCCATCCACTTCAATAATGCAGCATCCTCGTAAGACGTGATTTCGACGCATTGTAGGGCCCTAAAATATCCCGCGAGTTTGGTTGTCATCTTTTTAACAACTCACGACGTACGATCCGGGACAGAAAAACTGAACAAATGAAGAAAAGTGGCTCGAAACTGATGAAAGCTTTCAATTTTGGGCTCCAAAAATTGGCACAGCAGAGCGAGCTTGTTGTCCTTGTCGTCGAGCTCTCAGAGAGCTTTACAACGGTATACTTTGCGCCGCGTAACTCCTTACGGATCAAAAGTTATTGGCACCGGAGCGATAGAGACCTAGTCACAAGCCCCACACCCTTATTTTGCGGGACCAGCCTCTACTTGAAGCGAAGTAGAGTTGCCTAAGGTGCCGTGGGATTCGGGAATAGAAATGTGGTGGATAAAGTATCTTGTCAACCCTAACCGGGGCATAAAAAATTGAAAAGGGGGGTGCAACACGAGGACTTTGCAGGGGGTCACCCATTCTAGTACTACTCTTGCCCAAGCACGCTTAACTTCGGAGTTCTGATGGGATTCGGTGCATTAGTGCTGATATGATCGCACCTGTCATGTTGTGGGCACAAATCCTATATGTGTTGACGGTTCATAGTCCCAGCCCAAAGAGATGGGCCATTCAAATGGCCGAATGGGCTTAACGACAACCCATCGAGTTCAACAACGCAGCATCCTTGTAAGACGTGATATCGACGCATTGTAGGGCCCTGTAATATCCAGCCAGTTAGATTATCGTCCTTTTAACAGCTCACAACGTACGATCTGGGACGGAAAAAGAGAGCAAAAGAAGAAAAGTGGCCTGAAACTGATGAAAACTTTCGATTTTGGGCTACAAAAATGGGCGAAGTCGAGTAGACTTGTAGCCCCCGTTTTAGAGCTCTCGTAGAGCTTTCCAATGGTATGCTGTGCGCTGTATAACTCCTTACAGATCAAAAGTAATGGGCACTGGAGCGGCGGAGACCTAGTCACAAGCACCACTCCCTCGGTTTGCGGGCCCAAACTTAACGCAAAGCGAAGTTGTCTTGCCCAAGGTGTCGTGGGATTCGATAATAGAAATATGATGGATAAAGCATCTTGGCAACCGTAACCCAGGCAAAAAAATTGAAAAGGGAGTTGCAACACGAGGAGTTCCCAAGGGGTGACCCTTTCTAGTACTACTCTCCCCCAAGCACGCTTAACTTCGGTGTTCTGATGGGATCCGGTGCATTAGTGCTGGTTTGATCGCACCCGTCATGTTGTCGGCACAAATCCTATATGTGTTGACGGTTCACAGTCGTAGCCCAGAGAGATGGCCCATTCAAAAGGCCCAATGGGCTTAACGACAACCCATCCGCTTCAACAACGCAGCATCCTCGTAAGACGTGATATCGACGCATTGTGGGCCCAGTTTGATCCGGGACGAAAAAACAGAGCAAAAGAAGAAAAGTGTGGCGAAAATGATAAAAACGTTAAATTTTGGGCTCAAAAAATAGGCGCAGCCGAGTAGGCTTGTAACCCTCGTCGTAGAGTTCTCAGAGAGCTTTCCAACAGTATGCTGTGCGCCGCATAACTCCTTACTGATTAAAAGTTATGGGCACCGGAGCGACGAAGACCTGGTCACAAGCCCTACGCCCTCGGTTTGCGGGCCCGGCCTCAACGTGATGCGAAGTTGTCTTGCCCAAGGTGCTATGGGATTCGGTAATAGAAATGCAGTGGATAAAGAATCTTGGCAACCCAAACCAAGGCAAAAAAAAAATGAAAAATGGGTGTGCAAGACGAGGTCTTCCCAGGGGCTCACCTATCCAAGTACTCCTCTCGCCCTAGCACGCTTAACTTTAGAATTCTGATGGGATCCGGTGCAATAGTGCTGGTATGATTGCACCCGTCATGTTGAGGGCACAAATCCTTTATGTGTTGACGGTTCACAGTCCCTGCCTAGAGAGATGGCCCATTCGAAAGGCCCAATGGGCTTAACGACAACCCATCCGGTTCAACAACACAACATCCTCGCAAGACGTGATATTGACGCATTGGAAGGCCCTGTAATATCCCTCTAGTTAGGTTATCGTCCTTATAACAGCTCACGACGTACGATCCGGGATAGAAAAACAGCGCAAAAGAAGAAAAGTGACCCAAAACTGATGAAAATGTTCAATTTTGGGCTTTGAAAATAGGCACAGCCAAGCAAGCGAGCGGCGCCCGTCGTAGAGCTCTTGGAGAGCTTTCGAACGGGACGCTGTGCACCGCGTGACTCCTTATGGATCAAAAGTTATAGGCACCGGAGCGACGGAGACCTGGTCACAAACCCTAAGCCCTCGGTTTGTGGGCCCAGCCTCTACGTGAACCGAAGTTGTCTTGCCCAAGCGGCCGTGGGATTTGGTAATAGAAATATGGTGGATAAAGTATCTTGGCAACCTTAACCGGGCCAAAAAAAATTGAAAAGGGGGGTGCAGTACGAGGACTTCCCAGGGCGTCACCCATTCTAGTACTACTCTCGCCCAAGCACGCTTAACTTTGGAGTTCTGATGGGATCCGGTGCATTAGTTCTGGTATGATCGCACTCGTCAAGTTGTCGGCAAAAATCCTATATGTGTTGACGGTTCACAATCCCAGCTCAAAGAGATGGCCCATTCAAAAGGCCCAATGGGTTTAACGACAACCCATCCACTTCAACAACGCAGCATCCTCGGAAGACGTGATATCGACGCATTGTAAGGCCCTGTAATATCCCTCTAGTTAGGTTATCATCATTTTAACAACTCACGACGTATGATCCGGGATGAAAAAACAGAGCAAAAGAAGAAAAGTGGCCCGAGACTGATAAAAACGTTCGATTTTGGGCTCCAAAAACGGGCATAGCCGAGTAGGCTTTCTGCCCCCTTGTTTGATCTCTTGGAGAGCTTTCCAACGGAGTGCTGTACGCCGCGTAAGTCCTGTGGATCAAAAGTTATGGGCACCGGAGTGACGGAGACCTGGTCACAAGCCCGACACCCTCGGTTTGCC
The DNA here is from genome assembly GCA_037974665.1 of Ehretia macrophylla. Classification (NCBI taxonomy): domain Eukaryota; kingdom Viridiplantae; phylum Streptophyta; class Magnoliopsida; order Boraginales; family Ehretiaceae; genus Ehretia; species Ehretia macrophylla. Next base: position 14,225,664 of record CM075764.1, on the reverse strand, counting down.
GGCCCAGCCTCTACATGAAGCGAAGTTGTCTTGTAAAGGGGGTTGCAACACGAGGACTTCCCAAGGGGTGACACATTCTAGTACTACTCTCGCCCAAGCATGCTTAACTTTGGAGTTCTGATGGGATCCGGTGCATTAGTGCTGGTATGATCGCACCCATCATGTTGTCAGCACAAATCCTATATGTATTGATGGTTCAAAGTCCCAGCCCAAAGAGATGGCCCATTCAAAAGGCCCAATGGTCTTAACGATAACCCATCCGCTTCAACAACGCAGCATCCTCGTAATACGTGATATAGACGCATTGTAGGGCCCTGTAATATCCCACCAGTTAGGTTGTCATCATTTTAACAGTTCACGACGTACGATTTGGGACTGATGAAAAGTTCAATTTTGGGCTCCGAAAATAGGCACAGTTGAGTAGGCTTGCTGCCCTCGTCGTAGAGTTCCCGGAGAGCTTTCCAACGGTATGTTGTGTGCCACATAACTCATTACGAATTAAAAGTTATGGGCACTGGAGCGACGGAGACCTGGTCACAAGCCCCACGCCATCGGTTTGTGGGCCCAGCCTCTACATGAAGCGAAGTTGTCTTGCCCAAGGTGCTACGGGATTCGGTAATAGAAATGCGGTGGATAAATAATCTTGGCAACCCTAACCAAGGCAAAAAAAAACTGAAAAATGTGGTGCAAGACGAGGACTTCCCAAGGGGTCACCCATCCAAGTACTACTCTCGCCCTAGCACGCTTAACTTCGGATTTTCGATGGAATCCGGTGAATTAGTGCTGGTATGATCGCACCCGTCATGTTGAGGGCACAAATCATTTATGTGTTAATGGTTCACAGTCCCAGCCCAAAGAGATGGCCCATTCAAAAGGCCCAATGGGCTAAACGAGAACCCATCCGCTTCAACAATGCAGTACCCTCGCAAGACGTGATATTGACGAGTTGTAGGGCCCTATGATGTCTCGCGTGTTAGGTTGTCGTCCTTTTAACAGCTCACGACGTACGATTCAGGATGGAAAAACAGAGCAAAAGAAGAAAAGTGGCACGAAACTGACGAAAATGTTCGATTTTGGGCTCCAAAAATAGGCATAGTCGAGCAGGCTTGCTGCCCCCGTCATAAAGCTCTCAGAGAGCTTTTCAACGGTATGCTGTGCGTCGCGTAACTTCTTACGGATCAAAAGTTATGGGCACCGAAGCGACAGATACCTAGTTACAAGCCCTACGCCCTCGGTTTGCTTGCCCAGCCTCTACATGAAGCGAAATTGACTTGCCCAAGGTACGGTGGGATTCAGTAATAGAAATGTGGTGGATAAAGTATCCTGGCAACCCTAACCAGGGCAAAAGAAATTGAACAGGGGGGTGCAACACGAGGACTTCCCAGGGGGTCACCCATCCTAGTACTACTCTCGCCCAAGCACGCTTAACTTCGGAATTCTGATGGGATCTGGTGCATTAGTGCTGGTATGATCGTACCCGTCATGTTGTGGGCACAAATCCTTTATGTGTTGACAATTCACAGTCTCAGCCGAGAGAGATGGCCCGTTCAAAAGGCCCAATGGGCTTAACGATAACCCATCCACTTCAACAACGCAGCATCTTCGTAAGACGTGATTTTGACGCATTGTAAGGCCATGTAATATCCCGCGAGTTTGGTTGTCGTCCTTTTAACAGCTCACGACGTACGATACGGGACAGAAAAACAGAACAAATAAAGAAAAGTGGCCCGAAACTGATGAAAACGTTCAATTTTTGGCTCCAAAAATGGGCACAGCAGAGCGAGCTTGCTATCCTTGTCGTCGAGCTCTCAGAGAGCTTTCCAACGGTATGTTGTGCGCTGTGTAACTCCTTACGGATCAAAAGTTATTGGCACCGGAGCGATAGAGACCTAGTCACAAGCCCCACACCCTTATTTTGCGGGACCAGCCTCTACGTGAAGCGAAGTTGTCTTGCCTAAGGTGCCGTGGGATTCGGTAATAGAAATGTGGTGGATAAAGTATCTTGTCAACCCTAACCGGGGCATAAAAAATTGAAAAGGGGGGTGCAACACGAGGACTTTGCAGGGGGTCACCCATTCTAGTACTACTCTTGCCCAAGCACGCTTAACTTCGGAGTTCTGATGGGATTCGGTGCATTAGTGCTGATATGATCGCACCTGTCATGTTGTGGGCACAAATCCTATATGTGTTGACGGTTCATAGTCCCAGCCCAAAGAGATGGGCCATTCAAATGGCCGAATGGGCTTAACGACAACCCATCGAGTTCAACAACGCAGCATCCTTGTAAGACGTGATATCGACGCATTGTAGGGCCCTGTAATATCCCGCCAGTTAGGTTGTCATCCTTTAAACAGCTCACGACATACGATCCGGGATGAAAAAACAGAGCAAAAGAAGAAAAGTGGCCCGAAACTGATGAAATGTTTGATTTTGGGCTCCGAAAACAGGCACAGCCGAGCAGGCTTGCTGCCCCCGTCCTTGAGCTTTTGGAGAGCTTTCCAACGGTAAGCTGTGTACCACGTAACTCCTTATGGATTAAAACTTATGGGCACCGGAGCGACGGAGACCTTGTCACAAGCTCCACCCCCTCGGTTTGTGGGCCCAGTCTCCACGTGAAGCGAAGTTGTCTTGCCCAAGGTGCCGTGGGATTCAGTAATAGAAATGTGGGGGATAAAGTATCTTGGCAACCCTAACCGGGCCAAAAAAATTGAAAAGGGCGGGTATAACATGAGGACTTCCTAGGGGGTCTCCCATCCTACTACTACTCTCACCCAAGCACGCTTAACTTCAGAGTTCAAATGGGATCCGGTGCATTAGTGCTGGTATGATCACACCTGTCTTGTTGTGGGCACAAATCCTTTATGTGTTGACCGTTCACAGTCCCAGCCCAGAGAGATGGCCTATTCAAAAGGCCCAATGGGCTTAACGACAACCCATCCGCTTCAACAACGCAGCATCACGGAAAAACATAACAAAAGAAAAAAAGTGGCCCGAAACTGATGAAAACATTCGATTTTGGGCTCCAAAAATGGGTGCAGCCTAGCAAGCTTGTTGCCCACATCGTCGAGCTCTCAGAGAGCTTTCCAAGGGTATCCTGTATGCCGTGTAACTCCTTACGAATCAAAGGTTGTGGGCACCGGAGCAACGGAGACCTAGTCACAAGCTGTAGCCCTCGGTTTGCGGGCCCAGCCTCTACGTTAAGCGAAGTTGTCTTGCCCAAGGTGCCGTGGGACTCAGTAATAGAAATGTGGTGGATAAAGCATCTTGGCAAGCCTAACTGGGGAAAAAAAAATTGAAAATGAGGGGTGCAACACGAGGACTTCCCATGGGGTCACCCATCCTAGTACTACTCTTGCCCAAGTACACTTAACTTCAGAGTTCTGATGGGATCCGGTGCATTAGTGCTGGTATGATCGCACCCATCATGTTGTGGGCACAAATCCTATATGTGTTGATGGTTCACAGTCCCAACACAGAGAGATGGCCCATTCAAAAGGCCCAATGGGCTTCACAACAACCCATCCGCTTCAACAACGCCGCATCCTCATAAGACATGATATCGACGCATTGTAGGGTCCTGCAATATCTCACGAGTTACGTTGTCATCCTTTTAACAGCTCATGACGTACGATCCGAGATGGAAAAACATAGCAAAAGAAGAAAAGTGGCCCAAAACTGATGAAAACATTCAATTCTGGGCTCCAAAAACGGGCGTAGCTGAGTAGGCTTGCTGCCCCCGTCATCGAGCTCTCGGAGAGCTTTCCAACGGTATGCTGTGTGCCGCGTAAATCCTTACGGATCAAAAGTTATGGGCACCGGAGCGACAGAGACCTGGTCACAAGCCCTACGCCCTCGGTTTGCTGGCCCAACCCTTACGTGAAGTGAAGTTGTCTTGCCCAAGGTGCCGTGGGATTCGGTAATAGAAATGTGGTGGATAAAGTATCTTCGTAACCCTAACCGAGGAAAAAAAAATTGAAAAGGGAGGGGCAACACGAGGACTTCCCAGGGGGTCACCGATCCCAGTACTACTCTCGCTCAAGCATGCTTAACTTAGGAGTTTTGATGGGATCCCGTGTGAGGCCCGACCTTGATTTGCGTGCAATACCTCATTTCGTGTGCCCTAGCCTAGATTTTCGTGCCTTAACCTAGATTTAAGAATCATGTTTCATTTTATGTGCCTTGCATTGAATTACGTGCATTCATTTTGGGTTGCGTACATTTATTTGGGAAACGTGCATTCGCCTCGTAGTGCGTGCCCTTGACCTAGGAAAGCGTTCCTTTACGCTAATCAAGAAAGCATCTTACACGAAGCACTAGGTCATTAATTAATCCTACAAATCCCACTAACTAATATTAAATCACTAATTCAACCCATTAGAAGACAAAATCTCACAAAAAGCTAGACATTCCTTATTCTTTATTCCTTATTCTTTTGCACTTTCAAACACACAATTAAATAAAGCTCAAAAGATGACAAAGATTCAGATTTTTCATGCCTTGGCCGACCACCTTGTGAGCTTTTGTGCTTGCTTGCATAATTCAATTTATTCCTCAAACATTCTATGACAATTCTATGACACAAATGCATAAAAAAATTAGCTCAAAGACCTCCTCAAAGCTTCCAATCTCGACATAAGTTCCTTGCCCATGGTAGGAAATTCAAAAACCATGCTTCTTGAAGACACAAATCTGAAATTTCTATGCCCAAGGCCGACACATGCCTCATCATTTGCAAGGCTTTCATTTTTTCTTTCATTTCTCTCATTTCCTCACATTTCTCTCTCTCCCTCTCATTCTTCTCTCTCTCTCTCGGCTTTGGCTGAGTTCCTATACTCCATAGCTTATCTTCATCACTCCATGATTCATCAAGGCAAGCAAGAAGCTAGGGAGCTCGACTAAGCAAGCTAGGTTGCAAGAAACACACATGCAAGCTTATTGAACATCCATTTTGGCTTAGGTGAGTTTGCTAGCTTTCATTTCTTTTCTTCTTGTTCTAACCACATGCATCTACTAAGAACTTGGTCACTAAGCTAGGAAAAATAGAGAAAATTGAGTGGTGTCTCGGCTAAAGCAAGGAAGAAGATCAACTTTGTGCTTCACCAAGAGTCTTGTGCATCTTCTTGTTGTTTTGCTAAGGTGAGGGCTAAAACTTCTTGAAAATCTTTCAAAAAATCACATGCATGCTATTAAATGTTTATCTTTGCTTTTGTACTTGAAAAATATGTGTGTTCATAAGCTTTTACAACCATGCATGGCAAGACTTTGGGCTAGAATGTGATGATAGATGAAATCGTGCTTGTGTCAGCTTTCTGTCTTGTTGGTGAGAGGTGGTTTTGGCTAGGTAAATGATGTTCAAAATGCGTGAAAATTGGTAGGTAACTAGGTTTTCCAGTTCTAAACATTTTTCAAAGAAATAGGACAAATCTAATTTTGATTCTAAGTTCCTCAAAATGGCAAATCATTGAAATGTGTCCAAATCTGGAAAGTCTGGAAAAATGAAGCAGGTTTTGGCAGATTCACTGACCTTGTAGAACGAACCAATTTTGACTTAGTAATTGACATCCAAAATGCATGTAATTTGGTGTACTGATATATTTTTCAGTTCTGGACATTTTTGTCAGAAATGGACTAAGGCTAAATCTGACCCTAAAAATCTCAAAAACGACAAGTATTAAAATGTGTGTAAATCTGGACAGTTTTGTGCAATCCCACTGTTTTGGCTATAACTATTGAACCCGAACTCCAAATGATGCGAGGTTTGTTTCTGAATTTAGTTCACTTCTTAAGCTTTAATTTGAAATCTTATTCACTAGAATTGGATATTGTTTGTTTGTCTAAATTATTGTGAGAATACAGCCCATTGCAGTGAGGGTTTCACTTAGTGATATGCTTAGAAAAATTATTGTAGCTTCTCTTGTTGTATTAAATGCTTGGGATTGTGGCATTGAGATGTTGTGTGGAATTTTTTGAACACTTGAGGGTGTTTGAATTAATCGATGCATGGCTTGAGTTTGATTTTGAGATGACTTGGGGCTTAATCGCACAGGTAAGCACGAATTGGAACCCTAGTAACTAGGTGAATTTGCTAAGTGTTGATCCTTTGGATGTTGTGTTGGATTATGTGTTTAGTACGCTGCCCGTAGTTGCCCTTGTAGCTCTAGATATGATTTCGATGATTTCATGTTGATAAGTAGGCTTTTCTTGCACCCGGTCCCATGTAGATGTCGTTGCATGTTGAATAATCTTGTTGTTTGATAACGTGAACTTTGAAATGAGTTATATGACTTGATTTACGTGTGTTACATGGCTGCCCGTTTAATGTTCATATAACTCCATGTGCCTTTCAAGTGAAATTACTTGTCTTATCGTGCCTTGCTTGTTTACTTGTCAATGTGCAATCTTATGACTGCTCGGAGGCAACCTACTTTGTTGTCCTCCTAATGTGATATATTAAATGTCATAAATGTGCATTGCATACAAGGTTGCAACCTTTCATTCTGGCGTGCTAGCGTTCACGCACACCGGGGGGCATCGGGCTTGCCGGTGCAACCGTGACTACCATTGTCCAATTCCCTCTCTCGCTTGGGGGCTAGACTTCCTCGGAGAGTTGGGTCATAGGATTTCAGGGTACATCCGGAGTACACCCATTTGGCGTGATAAGGGGATGATTTGAAGTCGGCCACAACAACTGATACTAGAAATGAATTGAGAGCAAAAGCTCACCGTATCCTTTTCACTATGTATGTAAGTACTCTCGCTTGGTTCCTAGAGGACCTCAGGGAGGAAAGATGGGTAATTGTGTCCCTTTACTTTTATATTATTGTTATGTACTTATTTGTGATATATTGATGCTTGCAAAAAGGGTTTTCATAAGTTGAACCGGAAAGTGAGTTTCAAAACCTATTTCTTATTCCCCATCGCTGAGTTCATAAGGACTCACCCTCTTTTATCATCTCAGGTGAAGAAAATCAAGAACAAGTACCCGAGGACGACGTGCCTAACGATGATTCCTTGGAATGATTGCCTGTCCTATGTGCTTTGCTTGATTATGGCCATTTGTGAACACTATGCTGCTTGAAGACTATTTCTTTTCATGTTGCTTGATGTTTGTAATGTAAAAGACCCCTGTTGTAATTTGGGGTCTAATTTTGGCTTGTACTGATAATAACTAGACAGACACTACTATGGTCATTTTGCTATCGTTACTAGTTAGTAACTATCATAGGATTATGAAGTATCCGGTAAAGACTAAGTAAAATGAACCTATCCAATCTTAAGTAGGTACCCATTGTTAAGCTAAGATCAACAGGTACTTTTGTAACGAGGATTAACAAACAAGCAAGACATAATATCATGCTAGGTTATAAATCAAACAAGACATCGAGATAACTAGTAGGCGTTTCAATTGATAAATAGTAATCTTTGTTGGAAATGAAATTGAGATTGGAAAATTTGAGGTGTTTAGGGAATCAGGTCAAACCAAAGAGCCCAATTACAGTTGTTATGCTACCAGTTTTCTAGAAAATTATGGAGTTTAGGCTAAAACGTTAAACTTTCATGAACAGTTAAGTACGAGATATACTTGAATGTTTAGATCACACCCTAGTCTAACCTTTATAGGCCGGGTTGGGGCGTGATATCTCGTGCATTAGTGCTGGTATGATTGCACCTGTCATGTTGTGGGCACAAATCCTATATGTGTTGACGGTTCACAGTCCCAACCCAGAGAGATGGCCCATTCAAAAGGCCCAATGGGCTTAACGACAACCCATCCGCTTCAACAACGCAACATCCTCGTAAGATGTGATATCGACGCGTTGTAGGGCCTGTAATATCTCGCGAGTTAGGTTGTCGTCCTTTTAACAGCTCACGACGTACGATCCGGGACAGAAAAACAGAGTAAAAGAAGAAAAATGGACCGAAACTGATGAAAACGTTCGATTTTGGGCTCTGAAAACAGGGGCAGCTGACCAGGCTTGCTGCCCCCGTCGTAGAGCTCTCGGAGAGCTTTCCAACGGTATGAAGTGCGCCGCGTAACGCCTTACGGATTAAAAGTTATGGGCACCAGAGCGACGGAGACCTGGTCACAAGCCCCACGCCCTCGATTTGCGGGCCCAGCCTCTACGTGAAGCGAAGTTTCCTTGCCAAAGGTGCTATGGGATTCAGTAATAGAAATACGGTGGATAAAGAATCTTGGCAACCCTAACCAGGGCAAAAAAAATTGAAAAAGGGGGTGCAATACGATGACTTCCTAGGAGGTCACCCATCCAAGTACTACCCTCGCCATAGCACGCTTAACTTCGGAGTTCTGATGGGATCCGGTGCATTAGTGCTGGTATGATCGCACTCGTCATGTTGAGGGCACAAAGACTTTATGTGTTGACAGTTCACAGTCCCAGCCAAGAGAGATGGCCCATTCAAAAGGCCCATTCAAAAGGCCCAATGGGCTTAATGACAACCCATCAGCTTTAACAACACAGCATCCTCGTAAGACGTAATATAGACGCATTATAGGGCCCTATAATATCCTGCGGGTTAGGCTGTCGTCCTTTTAACAGCTCACGACGTACGATCCGGGACGGTAAAACAGAGCAAAAGAAAAAATGTGGCCCGAACCTGATGAAAACGTTTGATTTTAGGGTCCGAAAATAGGGGCAGGCGAGCAGGCTTGTTGCCCCCGTCGTAATGCTCTCGGAGAGCTTTCCAACGGTATGCTGTGCACCGCGTAACTCTTTACAGATTAAAAGTTATTGGCACCGGAGCGACAGAGACCTGGTCACAAGCCCTACGCCCTCGTTTTGCGGGCTCAGCGTCTACGTGAAGCAAAGTTGTCTTGCCCAAGGTGCTATGGGATTCGGTAATAGAAATGTGGTGGATAAAGTATCTTGGCAACCCTAACTGGGGCAAAAAAAATTGAAAAGGGGTGGTGCAACACGAGGACTGCCAAAGGGGTCACCCATCTTAGTACTACTCTCGTCCAAGCACGCTTAAATTCGGATTTCTGATGGGATCCAGTGCCTTAGTGCTGGAATGATTGCACCCATCATGTTGTGGGCACAAATCATTTATGTGTTGACGGTTCACAGTCCCAACCCAGAGAGTCGACCCATTCAAAAGGCCCAATAGGCTTAACGACAACCCATTCGCTTCAACAACGCAGCATCCTCGCAAGACGTGATATCGTCGCATTATAGGGCCCTCTAATGTCCCGTGTGTTAGGTTGTCGTCCTTAAAACAGCTCACGTCGAACGATCCGGGACAAAAAAATAGAGCAAAAGAAGAAAAGTGGCCCGAAACTGATGAAAACATTCGATTTTGGGCTCCAAAAACGGGTACTGTCACGCCCCAACTCGACCCCACCTACAATCAGTCAGGACGCAACGGAATTTCGGCAGCATAACGACAGTAAATAGATTCTCGAGGTTCTAAACCAACCTCATTAATAACATTAAACATCCAATTCCATAACCATACAAACAACAACTCCTCAACAGCATAACAACACATAACGTAACAGTAATATACAATAATCAGTCTTTGTTATCTGCCTCCGTTCCAACATAACATACAATACCTCAACCTTATTATACATTTCAAAAATAAGTTGAGACCCATCTAACAACTTAACCATAGACAAAAGAAAGCCACTAAGTTAACATCATTTGGATCATCATCTTTTCAACATCTATTACAATAAGAACCATAAAGCATATAAAAGTCTACTAAGCTAATGTACATGACATTAAACAACATAAAATCATGGATAAGACTCAGGAACATATGACTCGTCCACGTAAGGCACATTTTCCTCCTCAGGAGGCACATACCCGTAATCCGGCTTTGCAACACTTGTAAGCATGCAATAATAGAGAGTGAGCTTATATACATAAGCCCAGTGAGGATCCGATAGATCTCGACAATATTCACTATGCTCCTTGTATTTAGTCCTTTGAGCAAGTAAACACACAACAACAATAATAACATTATCATCACATAACTATATAACCATTCAATAAAGGATACTCTATTTGGTATAGCTCCAAACGCCATCACGATCTCAACCGTTCTTCTTATAACTCCCCATTACTCATGCACCCGAGGTGCCTCACTAGCCCCTCCCTCCATGACACCTCCGTCATGCGAGCTGGGGGTAGCCTATGGCAGTCATGCCGTTATCAACCCGACAGCCCAACGTTGCCCGAGAGGTGGCACACACATACCAAGACTCCATAATCATCATCAATCATCAATCAATCATCAATCAATCAATTGGGAGATCAACAACGAAAGTGCCCGATTCCCGAACTCAATAATAATCACTCAATAACATCAATATAACATCAATATTTAATTAAACAACAAACAACGAAGTTAGATGAAAAAGTAGGACATCTAATCGGACATGCATTATAAACACAATTAAACCCTAAATTACTCATCAACAACTCACCATTCAACACTCAAACACAACTCAATCATCTAAAGGCATCGTTCAAGAAATTAAAGAATGACAACCTAAACTTCTAAAATTCATAACTTACAATCTACTAATCCAAACATTGCCAAATTAGTTTCTATCACTCACCCATTCAACCTACTACATTAGCCCTCTCGGAAATCCACCATAACACCTCCAAATCATGCCCGATAACCCTAAAACCCTAGGATGTCTTGGATGGATTTTCTGGATTTTCACACGAACAATGTAATCAAAAATTCGGCATTACAACAGCACTAACACATAATTATCAAGTATTTAAAAATCGACGGCAATCGATTTCGATCAACACAACTCATTTAATTCAACTTTGAACATTTTAATCAAAATTAAATACCCATAAAATAAAAATTATGCTACATCTGACAAAAATTCGTAGTATTGCATCAAAATGATCCCTAACATGCAACGAGCAATAATCTATCATCAGATTTCAATTCTAAAGGTTAAATTTTCATTTATGAGAAAAAGTATAAAAATGACATTTTGAGATCTAGAATTTTTCTCTCACCTTTGATGCGATATAAGCCTAGGAATGCGTGCTATGCGTGCCCAACAAGCAGAATCCAAGTTGGTGCGAAGTTCTACGGACAAAAACCAAGTTTTTCTTTGAAAAATTGGATTGAAAAGCTTTGAAATCTATTTTATTTTTCTCTCCTCCTTCTCACGGCAATGTGTGTGTTTGTGATGGTGTTTTTGTGTTGTGTGAGTGTGTGTAGGTGATATAAGCTTATATGGTCAATAATTAAATAAAGTCAAAGTTAATTTAAATTGGTATTTTTGTGTTTTAATGACTTTAAACTCATTTTATTGCTCACCAAGTCTCAAAATAATTATGCAACCCCCAAGATATCTCAAGTGGATTATTTTTAGGTGACAAGAAGTTTTACAATCCAACAATTTCACCCGAGTCGGCTTAAAACTCGATTTTCGCAAAAGTCGGTGTAAAAACCCTAATAAATTCTTAAGCCGATTTTAAAACCGTTTTCATCAAACACAGGTCTATTAAAGTCCGTTGACTAGGTCTAGAAGGGTTAAAAAGACCAGTTTCATAATTTTAGCGGACGTGTTTCAAAAACACTATTCACTAAAAATCGACGATAAAATTTCTGACTCCGTTTTTTATAAAAATTTCATGAATGCACATTTAGCACGTATTAGGAGTATTGACATCAAAATTATAACTTTCTAGGTCCTATAGCACATAAACAGATCATATGCACGTAAAATGAGGTATAGCACGCAAAACGAGATAAGCAGGAAAGTGGGGTTTCACAGGTGCAGCCGAGCAGGCTTTCTAGTGCCGTCGAAGAGCTCTCGGAGAGCTTTCCAACGGTATGCTGTGCGCCGCATAACTCCTCACGGATCAAAAGTTATGGGCACCGAAGCGACGGAGACCTCGTCACAAGCACTACGCCCTCGGTTTGTTGGCCCAGCCTATACGTGAAGCGAAGTTGTGTTGCCCAAGATGCCGTGGGATTCGGTAATGGAAAAGTGGTGGATAAAGTATCTTGACAACCCTAACCCCGGGCAAAAAAAAATTGAAAAGGGGGGTGCAGCATGAGGAATTTCTAGGGGGTCACCCATCCAAGTACTACTCTATCTCAAGCCCGCTTAACTGCAGAGTTCTGATGGGATCTGGTGAACTAATGCTGGTCTGATTGCCCCCGTCATGTTGTGGGCACAAATCCTTTATATGTTGACGGTTCACAGTCCCAGCCAAGAGAGATGGCCTATTCAAAAGGCCCAATGGGCATAACGACAACCCATCCTCTTTAACAACGCAGCATCCTCGCAAGACATTATATCGACATGTTGTAGGGCCTTGTAATATCCCGCGAGTTAGGTTGTCGTCCTTTTAACAGCTCACGATGTACGATCCGGGACGAAAAAATAGAGCAAAAGAAGAAAAATGCCCGAAACTGATGAAAACGTTCAATTTTGGGTTCCGAAAATAGGCACAGCTGAGAAGGCTTGCTGCTGCTATCGTAAAGCTCTCAATGAGCTTTCCGATGGTATACTGTGGGCCGCGTAACTCCTTACTAATTAAAAGTTATCGGCATCAGAGTGATGGAGCCCTACGCCCTCGGTTTGCGGTCCCAGCCTCTACGTGAAGCGAAGTTGTCTTGCCCATGGTGCCGAGGGATTCGGTAATAGAAATGTGGTGGATAAAGAATCTTGGCAACCCTAACCGGGGCAAAAAAAATTGAAAAAGGGGGTGGAACATGAGGATTTCGCAGGGGTTCACCCATTCTAGTACTACTCTCGCCCAAGCACGCTTAACTTCGGAGTTCTGATGGTATCTGGTGCATTAGTGCTGGTATGATCGCACCATCATGTTGAGGGCACAAATCCTTTATGTGTTGACGTTTTACAGTCCTAGCCTAGAGAGATGGCCCATTGAAAATGCCAAATGGGCTTAACGACAACCCATCCGCTTCAACAATGCAGCATCCTTGTAAGACGTGATATCGACGTGTTGTAGGGCCCTTTAATATCCCGCGAGTTAGGTTGTCGTCATTTTAACAACTCACGACGTGTGATCCGGGACAGAAAAAACAGAGCAAAAAAAGAAATGTATTATGAAACTGATGAAAACGTTCGATTTTGGGCTCCGAAAATAGGCGTAGGTGAGCAGGCTTGTCTTCCCCATCGTAGAGCTCTCAGAGAGCTTTCCAACGGTATGCTATGCACCGCGTAACTCCTTAGGGATTAAAAGTTAGGGGCACCGGAGCGACAGAGACCTTGTCACAAGCCCTACGCCCTCAGTTTGCGGGCCCAGCCTATATGTGAAGCGAAGTTGTCTTGCCCAAGGTACTGTGGGATTCGGCAATAGAAATATGGTAGATAAAGAATCTTGGGAACCCTAACCGGGGCAAAAAAAATTGAAAAGGGGGGTGCAACACGAGGACTTCCCAGGGGGTCACCCATCCTAGTACTACTTTCGCCCAAGCATGCTTAACTTCGAAGTTCTGATGGGATCCGATGCATTAGCGCTGGAATGATCGCACCCGTCATGTTGAGGGCACAAATCCTTTATGTGTTGACGGTTCACAGTTCCAGCCCAGAGAGATGGCCCATTCAAAAGGCCAATTGGGCTTAACGAAAACCCATCATCTTCAACAACGCAGCATCCTCGTAAGACGTTATATCGAAGCGTTGTAGGGCCCTGTAATATCTCGCGAGTTAGGTTGCTATCCTTTTAACACCTCACGACGTATGATCCGGGACAAAAAAAATAGAGCAAAAGAAGAAAAGTTGCCCGAGACTGATGAAAACGTTCGATTTTGGGCTCCGAAAACAGGCGCAGCTAAGCAAGCTTGCTGCCCCCGTCGTAGAGCTCTCAGAGAGATTTCCAACAATATGTTGTGCGCCGCGTAACTCCTTACAGATTAAATGTTATCGGCACCGGAGCGACGGAGACCAGGTCATAAGCCCTACGCCCTCGGTTTGCGGGCCCAGCCTCTACGTGAAGCGAAGTTGTCTTGCCCAAGGTGCCGTGGGATTCGATAATAGAAATGTAGTGGATAAAGAATCTTGGCAACCCTAACTGGGGCAAAAAAAATTGAAAAGAGGGGTGCAACATGAGGACTTCCCAGGCAGTCACCCATCCTAGTACTACTCTTGCCCAAGCACGCTTAACTTTGGAGTTCTTATGGTATCTGGTGCATAGTGCTGGTATGATCCCACCCATCATGTTGAGGGCACAATTGTGATAACCCAAACCCGGCATGCATTTAATCACATTTAATTGCATTGAATTAAGTGTTATCTTAAATTTTAGCATTGAATGATGTGTTTATTTTTGGTTAAACATTTAATTGTAGCTTTATTTTCATATTTCTTTTGGAAGTAATTAAAATAACACTTGAGTTAATTATTTTAACGGAATATCACCTACCTTTCATATTTATGTCAATCGGTTTTAGTTTTCTTGCACTTAAATGCTCGGATTTCAATTAAATGAAAAGTAAATCCGAGCCGGAGTAAATTTTAATCTATAATGCTTTCCAAAAATGGTATATTTCTTAAATTCTTTGAGATTTAATCGTTATTCTTTTATTGTCGCAAAGTGCATAGCATTTCGAGAGAGATAGATAGGAAATGAATTCTAGTCCTTAGCAAATAGTGAAAACTAGTATTTAGTGTCTTGATTTTAATATTTTTGTTGTTGTTAGCTAGAATTAGAATTGTGCTAGTTGTTTTAGCTTCAAAATGCCTAAAATAAGCTTATTTGACCAATTCTTTAGTGGTTTGACCAATGCCTTGACCATTGAGCTTGTCATCCTTTTTAATAGCATAACATAGCACAAAATAAAAAAAGAAAAAAAGCTGAAAACAGTTTGGTCATGGCCAAAAATAGAAGGAAAGAAAAAAAAACATTTCTTCATCAAATCTTCGCGTAAGCTTCCACAGGATGGTTTTCGAGGCACTCTACAAGGTTTTCCTAGCGTCTAGGAGCGTCTAAGTTGAGGGTTTCATCGTTATTTGCGCATTTGAAATATTTGTATCTAAACTTTGATTTTTGGATTTTATGCGTAGATTGTTGTTTTAATCGTTTTATTGCTTAAAGAATGTTCCTTGTTGATTGTAGAACATGTATTTATAGTTTTTTAAGATTTTCTGCGGTTAAATGTTGAGATTGCAATTTAAATTGATTGTTGAATAGTGTTTTGTGAATAGTAAACCCTTGAAACGATGAAGTTGCTTCGTTATGCTGTCCTTTGATGTAGAAATGTGCTAGATATGCTAGAATGCCTAAATGTGTGGTTTAATTGGAATGTGTAATAGAAAAATGGAGAGAAACGACTTAGTGAAAGTTGGGGTCGTTTAGGTCGAGTTTGGCATTTTCTCGTTTTGCGTGTTGGCATCGTTTCGGGAGGCGATGGAGGCACTTTTGGTGTGATTATGGCGTTGGTTGGGTGTTTGGTTGATATAGTTGTAGTTCAAACGAGCAAAGGGGGAATCGGGACTTTGCGTGAATTCTAGGGTAAAGTAGGGTTTCGAGGTCTTTAAACGTGCCTTATGGTGACCTAGGAGGATTGGTGAAGTCGGTTTCTGAAGCTCGTGGCTCGTTTGAAAGTAGTAGTGTTTTGAAGTTGGGTCTTTTTTGTGATTTTGTGTGTTTTCATAGAATATTGCTTATAGTATGTTTATATTGATTATAGAATGCTTATATTGCTCATAGAATGATTATATTTATTATAGAATGCTTATATTGCTTATAGAATGCTTATGTTGCCTATAGAATGCTTATAATGCCTATAGAATACTTGCTAATGCTTGATAATGTTAGTTGGTGTTGTTCTTGTTACTTGTTTGATTGCAAATGCTTGTTAATGCTTATTACGCTTGTTAGAGTTGATTATTGATTGAAATGTTTATCAATTGTTGAGAATGCTTGATATCGCTCGTTTATCGCCTTGTATCGAGTCTTGCATTGCATAGTGTCTCACACGTGAGTGATGGGCCTCTCTGGGTAGCATCGGGTTACCAGTGTTGGTTGCTCTAGCTCCGTAACTATTCCCTCTTCTCGCTTGGGTTGCCTTCCAGGGAGTTTTGGGTCGTAGAATTGATGGATACTTCCGGGGTATTCCAAACTGGTGTTATAAGGTGGTTTGGGCCAGCGCGTCATCGTTAATGTCATCAGAATCGTGATCGGTATATTACTCGCTCGAGTGATCCATAGCCTTCAGAGTGTGGTATAGCTTTGAATGATTGTGTTAACGCTTTCATTAATTGCTTATTGTATTGATGGTTTGTCTTGATCGCTTACTTTCTCAGTTATATTGCTCAGCTGCCTATTTGCATTGCACGACTTTCTTTCTCTCTACCTCGATATCTATCTCGCCCTCACTGAGTATACGTGTTGTGTATACTCACTCCTCACCACCACATTTCAGGAAATGTCATGTTAGCTGGAAGTTCGTGATTATGTGACAGTTCGTGCCTGAAGAGTTATTTTGCGTGCCTATGTGGCTTGAGTTGTCGAAGTGGCAAAGATGTATGCTTTCATGTATTGTATGCATTTAATATTAAAAGAATGTAATTTAAGTTTTATTAGGTTATTGAAGTAATTTGAAAAGCTAGCTTATGTATTTAGTTAGTATAGTTTAACTTCAATGCATGTTTGTAATGTCCAAAAGAAAAGAGTTAGAATGGCACGATAGTTTATTTTATGCAGTAGCCTAGTGTGGTTTAATTGTCAAGTTTGAATGTACTTGTCAAAAATGAAAGGAGATAGGTTAGCTTTTAAATTGGAAATGTATGTATACTTGCTGAGTTTATTTGTTGAGAACCGAGGCTCGGATAGCCTTGAGGTGGTTGAATGTTTGGATATGGTATTGGTCCACTTATATGCTGTTGCAGGTTTGCTTTTTGGCTAGAAACAGGGGAGACTCTGTCCGGTTTCCCTGAAAATTTTCCCGGGTTTGGAATTGGGTTCTGAATAGAATGATTGTTAGAACTCCCGGTCTCGAGAGGGATCGGGGTGTCACAACAATTCCTTTATGTGTTAACGGTTCACAATCCAACCCAGAGTGATTGCCCATTCAAAAGGCCAATTGGGCTTAACGACAACCCATCCTCTTCAACAACACATGATCCTCGTAAGATGTGATATTGACGCGTTCAAGGGCCCTGTAATATCTCACGAGTTAGCTTGTCATCCTTTTAACAGCTCACAACGTACGATCCGTGACGAAAAAACAGAGCAAAAGAAGAAAAGTGGACCAAAACTGATAAAAATGTTCGATTTTGGGCTGCAAAAATGGGCGCAGTTGAGCGAGGTCATTGGCCCCGTAGTAGAGCTCTCGGAGAGCTTTCCAACGGTATTCTGTGCGCCACGTAACTCCTTACGGATCAAAAGTTATGGGCACCGGAGCAACAGAGACCTTGTCATAAGCCTACGCCCTCGATTTGCGGGCCCAGCCTCTACGTGAAGCGAAGTTGTCTTGCCCAAGGTGCCGTGGGATTCGGTAATAGAAATGTGGTGGATAAAGTATCTCGGCAACCCTAACCGAGGCAAAAAAAATTGAAAAGGGGGTGCAACACGAGGACTTCCCATAGGGTCACCCATCCTAGTACTACTCTCGCCCAAGCACTCTTAACTTCGGAGTTCTGATGGGATCCGGTGCATTAGTGCTGGTATGATCACACCCATCATGTTGAGGGCACAAATCCTTTATGTGTTGATGGTTCACAGTCCCAGCCCAGAGCGATGGCCCATTCAAAAGGCCAATTGGGCTTAAAGACAACCCATTCGCTTCAACAACACATCATCCTCGTAAGACGTGATATCTATGCATTGTAGGGCCCTGTAATATCCCGCGAGTTAGGTTTTCATTCTTTTAACAGCTCACAACGTACGATCCGGGATGAAAAAATAGAGCAAAAGAAGAAAAGTGGCCTGAAACTGATGAAAACGTTCAATTTTGGGATCCAAAAATAGCCGCGGCTGAGCAAGCTCGCTGCCCCCGTCGTAGATCTCTCAGAGAGCTTCCCAACGGTATGTTGTGCACTGCCTAACTCCTTACAAATTAAAAGCCATAGGCACCGGAGCGACGGAGACCTGGTCACAAGCCCTACGCCCTCGGTTTGCGGGCCCAGCCGTTACGTGAAGCGAAGTTGTCTTGCCCAAGGTGCCGTGGGATTCGGTAATATAAATTTGGTGGATAAAGAATTTTGGGAACCCTAACCGGGGTAAAAAAAATTGAAAAGCGGGGGGCAATACGAGGACTTCCCAGGGGGTCACCCATCCTAGTACTACTCTCGCCCAAGCACTCTTAACTTCGGAGTTCTGAGAAGATCTGGTGCATTAGTGCTGGTATGATCATACCCGTCATGTTGAGGGCACAAATCCTTTATGTGTTGACGGTTCACTGTCCCAGCCTAGAGAGATGGCCCATTCAAAAGGCCAAATGGGCTTAACGACAACCCATCCACTTCAACAACGCAACATCCTCGTAAGACGTGATATCGATGCGTTGTAGGGCCTTGTAATATCCCACGAGTTAGGTTTTCATCCTTATAAAAGTTCACGACGTACAATCTGAGCAGGCTTGCTGCCCCCGTCGTAGAGCTCTCAGAGAGCTTTCCAACGGTATGTTGTGCGATGTGTAACTCCTTACGGATTAAAGGTTATCGACACTGGAGCGACGGAGACTCAGTGACAAGCCCTACGCCCTCGGTATGCAGGCCCAACCACTACGTGAAGCGAAGTTGTCTTGCCCAATGTGTTGTGGGATTCGGTAATAGAAATGTGGTGAATAAAGAATCTTGGCAACCTTAACCGGGGCAAAAAAAAATTGAAAAGTAGGGTGCAATACGAGGACTTCACAGGGGGTCACCCATCCTAGTACTACTCTTGCCCATCCACACTTAACTTCGGACTTTTGAAGGTATCCGGTGCAATAGTGCTGGTATGATCGTACCCATCATGTTGAGGGCATAAATCCTTTATGTGTTGACGGTTCACAGTCCCAGCCTAGAGAGATGGTCTATTCAAAAGGCCAATTGGGCTTAACGACAACCCATCCGCTTCAACAACGCAGCATCCTCGTAAGATGTGATATCAACGCGTTGTAGGGCCCTGTAATATCCCGCGAGTTAGCTTGTCATCCTTTTAATAGCTCACAACGTGTGATTCGGGATGAAAAAATAGAGCTAAAGAAGAAAAGTGGTCCAAAACTAATGAAAACGTTCAATTTTGGCCTCAAAAAACGGGCGCAGCTGAGCAAGCTCGCTGCGCTTGTCGTAGAGCTCTCGGACAGCTTTCCAACGTTATGCTGTGCGCTGCATAACTCCTTACAGATCAAAAGTTATGGGCACTGGAGAGACGGAGACCTGGTCACAAGCCCCACGCCCTCGGTTTGCTGGCCCAGCCTCTACGTGAAACGAAGTTGTCTTGCCCAAGGTGCCGTGGTATTCGGTAATAGAAATGTGGTGGATAAAGTATCTTGGCAACACTAACCGGGGCGCAAAAAAATTGAAAAGGGGGTGCAACATGAGGACTTCCCATAGGGTCACCCATCCAAGTACTACTCGCGCCCAAGCACGCTTAACTTCGGAGTTCCAATGGGATCCGGTGCATTAGTGCTGGTATGATCGCACCCGTCATGTTGAGGGCACAAATCCTTTATGTGTTGACGGTTCACAGCCTCAGCCCCGAGCGATGGCCCATTCAAAAGGCCAATTGGGTTTAATGACAACCCATCCATTTCAACAACGCAGAATCCTCGTAAGACGTGATATCTACGCATTGTAGGGCCCTGTAATATCGCACGAGTTAGGTTGTCGTCCTTTTAACACCTCACGGCGTATGATCTGGGATAAAAAAACAGAGCAAAGGAAGAAAAGTACCTCGAAACTGATGAAAATGTTCGATTTTGGGCTTCGTAAATAGGCGTAGTTGAGCTAGCTCGTTGCCCCCGTCGTAGAGCTCTCGAAGAGCTTTCCAACGGTATGTTGTGCGCTGCATAACTCCTTACAGATTAAAAGTTATGGGCACCGGAGCGATGGAGACTTGGTCACAAGCCCCACGCCCTCGGTTTGCAGGCCCAGCCTCTACGTGAAGCGAAGTTGTCGTGCCCAATGCGCCGTGGGATTCGGTAATAGAAATGTGGTGGATAAAATATCTTGGCAACCCTAACCGGGGCAAAAAAAAATGGAAAGGGGGGGTGCAACACGAGGACTTTCCACGGGGTCACCTATCCTAGTACTACTCTCGCCCAAGCACACTTAGCTTCAGAGTTCTGATGGGATCCGGTGCATTAGTGCTGGTATAATCACACCCGTCATGTTGCGGGCATAAATCCTTTATGTGTTGACGGTTCACAGTCTCAACCCAGAGAGATGGCCCATTCAAAGGCCCAAAGGGCTTAACAACAACCCATCCACTTCAACAACGCAGCATACTCGCAGGACGTGATATCGACGCGTTGTAGGGCCCTGTAATATCCCGCGAGTTAGGTTGTCGCCCTTTTAACAGCTCACGACGTATGATCTGTGACCGAAAAAGAGAGCAAAAGAAGAAAAGTGGCCTGAAATTGATAAAAAAGTTCAATTTTGGGCTTCGAAAACAGGCTTGTAACCCCCGTCGTAGAGCTCTCGGAGAGCTTTCCAACGATATGCTGTGCGCCGCGTAACTCCTTACCGATTAAAAGTTATGGGCACCGGAGCGACGGAGACCTTGTCACAAGCCCCACGCCCGCAGTTTGCAGGCCTAGCCTCTACGTGAAGCAAAGTTGTCTTGCCCAAGGTGCCCTGCGATTCAGTAATAGAAATGTGGTGGATAAAGTATCTTGGCAACCCTAACCGGGGCAAAAAAAATTGAAAAGAGGGGTGCAACACGAGGACTTCCCAGGGGGTCACCCATCGTAGTACTACTCTCGCCCTAGCACGCTTAACTTCGGAGTTTGGTTGGGATCCGGTGCATTAGTGCTGGTATGATCGTACCCGTCATGTTGATGGCACAAATCCTTTATGTGTGGACGGTTCACATTCCCAGCCCAGAGAGATGGCCCATTCAAAAGGCCCAATGGGCTTAACAACAACCCATCCATTTCAACAACATAGTATCCTCGTAAGACGTGATATCGACGCAATGTAGGGCCATGTAGTATCCGGCGAGTTAGGTTGTCGTCCTTTTAACAACTTACAACGTACGATCCGGGACGAAAAAACAGAGCAAAAGAAGAAAATTCGCACTAAACTGATGAGAACGTTCGATTTTAGGCTCCGAAAATAGGCGCAGCTGATCAGGCTTGCTACCCCCATCGTAGAGCTCTCGGAGAGCTTTCCAACGGTTTGCTGTGCGCCGCATAACTCCTTACGGATCAAAAGTTATTGCTACCGGAGCGACGGAGACCTAGTCTCAAGCCCTACGCCCTCGGTTTGCGGGCCCAACCTCTACGTGAAGCGAAGTTGTCTTGCCCAAGGTGCCCAGGGCTTCGGTAATAGAAATGTGGTGGATAAAGTATCTTGGCAACCCTAACCGGGGCTAAAAAAATTGAAAATGAGGGAAGCAACACAAGGACTTCCCAAGGGGTCACCCATCCTAGTACTACTCTCGCCAAGCACGCTTAACTTCGGAGTTCTGATGGTATCCGATGCATTAGTGCTGGTATGATCGCACCCGTCATGTTGAGGGCACAAATCCTTTATGTGTTGACGGTTCCCAGTCCCAGGCCAAAGAGATGGCGCATTCAAAAGGCCCAATGGGCTTAACGAAAACCCATCCTCTTCAACAACGCAACATCCTCGTAAGACGTTATATCGAAGCGTTGTAGGGCCCTGTAATATCTCGCGAGTTAGGTTGTCGTCCTTTTAACAGCTCACGACGTACGGTTCAGGATGAAAAAAGAGAGCAAAAGAAGAAAAGTGGCCCGAAACTAATGAAAACGTTCAATTTTGGGCTCCAAAAATGGGCGCAACCGAAAAAACTTGCTCCCCCCATCGTACAGCTCTCCGAGAGCTTTCTAACAGTCTGCTATGCGTCGCGTAACTCCTTTTGGGTCAAAAATTATAGGCACCGGAGCGATGGAGACCTGGTCACAAGCCCTACGCCCTCGGTTTGCGGCCCTTGCCTCTACGTGAAGCGAAGTTGTCTTGCCCAAGGTGTCGTGGGATTCGGTAATAGAAATGTGGTGGATAATGAATCTTGGCAACCCTAACCGGGGCAAAAAAAATTGAAAATGGGGGTGCAACACGAGGACTTCCAAAGGGGTCACCCATCCTAGTACTACTCTCGCCCAAGCACGCTTAACTTCGGAGTTTTGATGGGATACGGTGCATTAGTGCTGGTATGATCGAACCCGTCATGGTGAGGGCACAAATCCTTTATGTGTTGACGGTTCACAGTCCCAGCCCAGAGAGATGGCCCATTCAAATGGCCCAATAGGGTTAACGACATCGCATCCGCTTCAACAACGCAGTATCCTCGTAAGACTTGATATCCACGCATTGTAAGGCCCCGTAATATCCCGTGAGTTAGGTTGTCGTCCTTTTAACAGCTCACGACGTACGATTCGGGATGAAAAAATAGGGAAAAAGAAGAAAAGTAGCCTGAAATTGATAAAAACGTTCGATTTTAGGCTCCGAAAATAGGTACAGCCGAGTAGGCTTGCTGCCCTCGTCATAGAGCTCTCAAAGAGCTTTCCAACGGTATGTTATGCACCACGTAACTCCGTACGGAACAAAAGTTATGGGCACCGGATCGATGGAGACCTCGTCACAAGCCCTACGCCCTCGGTTTGCGGGCCCAACCTCTACATGAAGTGAAGTTTTCTTGCCCAAGGTGCCGTGGGATTCGATAATAGAAATGTGGTGGATAAAGAATCTTGACAACGCTAATCAGAGAAAAAAAAATTGAAAATGGGGGTGCAACACGTGGACTTCCCTAGGGGTCACCCATCCTAGTACTACTCTCACCCAAGCACGCTTAACTTCAGAGTTTTGATGGGATCCAGTGCATTGGTGCTAGTATTATTGCACCAGTCATGTTGAGGGCACAAATCCTTTATTTGTTGACAGTTCACAGTCGCAGCCCAGAGAGAAGGCCCATTCAAAAGGCCCAATGGGCTTAACGACAATCCATCCGCTTCAACAACGAAGCATCCTTATAAGACGTGATATTGACACGTTGTAGGCCCCTGTAATATCCCGCGAGTTAGGTTGTCGTTGTTTTAACAGCTCACGATGTACGATTCAGTACGGAAAAATAGAGTAAAAGAAGAAAAGTAACCTGAAATTGATGAAAAAGTCCAATTTTGGGCTCCAAAAATAGGCGCAGCCGAGCAGGCTTGCTGCCCCCGACGTAGAGCTCTAGAAGAGCTTTCCACGGTATGTTGTGCACCGCGTAACTCCTTACGGATTAAAAGTTATGGACACCGGAACGACGGAAACTTGGTCACTAGCCCCACGCCCTCGATTTTCGGGCCCAGCCTCTACGTGAAGCGAAGTTGTCTTCCAAAGGTGTCGTGGGATTCGGTAATAGAAATGTGGTGGATAAAGTATCTTGCAACCCTAACCGGGGAAACAAAATTGAAAAGGAGAGGGGTGCAACACAAGGACTTCCTAGGGGGTCACCCATACTAGTACTAATCTCGCCCAAGCATGCTTAACTTCGGAGTTCTGATGGGATCTGTTGTATTAGTGCTGGTATGATTGCGCCCGTCATGTTGCGGGCACAAATCCTTTATGTGTCGACGGTTCATAGACCCAGCCTAAAGAGATGGCCCATTCAAAAGGCCCAATGGGCTTAACGACAACACATCCACTTCAACAACGCAACATCCTCGCAAGATGTGATATCAACGCATTGTAGGGCCCTCTAATATTCAGCAAGTTAGGTTGTCGTTCATTTAGCAGCTCACGACGTACGATTTGGGACAAAAAAACAGAGCGAAAGAATAAAAGTGACCCGAAACTGATGAAAACATTCGATTTTGGGCTCCAAAAATCGGCGCAGCCGAACAAGCTTGCTACCCCTATCTTAGAGCTCTCAGAGAGCTTTCCAACGGTATGCTGTGCGACGCATAACTCCTTACGGATCAAAAGTTATGGGCACCGGACTGACGGAGACCTTGTCACAAGCCCTACGCCCTCGGTTTAGGGGCCCAGCCTCTACGTGAAGTAAAGTTGTCGTGCCTAATGCGCCGTGGGATTCGGTAATAGAAATGTGGTGTATAAAATATCTTGGCAACCCTAACCAGGGAAAAAAAAAATGAAAATGGGGGGTGCAACACGAGGACTTCCCATGGGGTCACCCATCCTAGTACTACTCTCGCCCAAGCACGCTTAGCTTCAGAGTTCTGATCGGATCCGGTGCATTAGTGTTGGTATGATCACACCCGTCATGTTGCGGGCATAAATCCTTTATGTGTTGACGGTTCAGAGTCCCAGCCCAGAGAGATGGCCCATTCAAAAGGCCCAAAGGGCTTAACAACAACCCATCCACATCAACAACGCAGCATACTCGCAGGACGTGATATTGACGCGTTGTAGGGCCCTGTAATATCACGCAGGTTAGCTTGTCGTCCATTTAACAGCTCATGACGTACGATCCGGGATGAAAAAATAGAGCAAAAGAAGAAAAGTAGCCCAAAACTGATGAAAACTTTCGATTTTGGGCCCTTAAATAGGTGCAGCTGAGCATGCTTGCTGCCCTCGTCGTAAAGCTCTCGGAGAGCTTTCCAACGGTATGCTGTGCGCCGTGTAACTCCTTACGGATTAAAAGTTATGGGCACCGGAGCGACAGAGACCTGGTCACTAGCCCCATGCCCTTGGTTTGCTGGCCCAGCCTTTACGTGAAGCGAATCTTCCCGGGGGGTCACCCATCCTAGTACTACTCTTGCCCAAGCACACTTAACTTCGGAGTTCTGATGGGATCCGGTGCATTAGTGCTAGTATGATCGCACCCGTCATGATTAGGGCACAAATCTTTTATGTGTTGACGGTTCACAGTCCCAGCCCAGAGTGATGGCCCATTCAAAAGGCCAATTAGGATTAACAACAACCCATCCGCTTCAACAACGCAGCATCCTCGTAAGACGTGATATCGACGCGTTGTAGGGCCCTATAATATCCCGCGAGTTAGTTTGTCATCCTTTTAACAGCTCACAATGTACGATCCGGGACGGAAAAATAGAGCAAAAGAAAAAAAGTGGCCCGAAACTAATGAAAACGTTCAATTTTGGGGTCCAAAAATGGGCGCAGCTGAGCAAGCTTGCTGCCCTAGTCGTAGAACTCTCGGAGAGCTTTCCAACGGTATGCCGTGCGCCGCGTAACTCCTTACGAATCAAAAGTTATGGGCACCGGAGCGACGGAGACCTGGTCGCAAGCCCTACGCCCTCGGTTTGCAGGCCCGATCTCTACGTGAAGCAAAGTTGTCTTGACCAAGGTGCCGTGGGATTCGGTAATAGAAATGTGGTGGATAAAGTCTTTTGGCAACCCTAACCGGGGCAAAAAAAATTAAAAATGAGGGGTGCAACACGAGGACTTCCTAGGGGGTTACCCATCCTAGTACTACTCTCGCCTAAGCATGCTTAACTTTGGAGTTTTGATGGGTTTTGGTGCATTAGTGCTGGTATGATCGCACCCGTCATGTTGTGGGCACAAATCCTTTATGTGTAGACGGTTCACAGTCCCAGCCTAGAGAGATGGCCCATTCAAAAGGCCCAATGGGCTTAACGACAACCCATCCGCTTCAACAACGCAGCATCCTAGCAATACATAATATTGACGCGTTGTAGGGCCCTTTAATGTCCCGTGAGTTAGGTTGTCGTACTTTTAACCACTCACGCCGTATGATTCGGGACAAAAAAATAGAGCAAAAGAAGAAAAATGGCCCGAAACTGATGAAAATATTCGATTTTAGGCTCCAAAAATGGGTCCAGCCGAGTAGGCTTGCTGCCCCCGTTATAGAGCTCTTGGAGAGCTTTCCAACGATGTGCTATGCGCCGCGTAACTCGTTACAAATCAAAAGTTATGGGTACTGGAGCGACGGAGACCTGGTCACAAGCCGTGCACCCTCGGTTTGAGGGCCCAACTTCTACGTGAAGCGAAGTTGTTTTGCCCAAGATGCCGTGGGATTCGGTAATAGAAATATAGTGGATAAAGTATCTTGTCAACCCTAAGCGGGGTGCAACACGAGGACTTCCCAGGGGGTCACCCATCCTAGTACTACTCTCGCCCAAGCTCGCTTAACTTCCGAGTTCTGATGGGATCCAATGCATTAGTGCTGGTATGATCGCACCTATCATATTGAGGGCACAAATCCTTTATGTGTTGACGGTTCACAGTCCCAGTCCAGACAGATGACCCATTTAAAAGGCCCAATGGGCTTAACGATAACCCATCTGCTTCAACAACGCAGCATCCTCGTAAGACGTGATATCAACACGTTGTAGGGCCCTGTAATATCCCGCGAGTTAGGTTGTCGTCCTTTTAACAGCTCACGTAGTACGATCCGGGAGAGAAAAATAGAGCAAAATAAGAAAAGTGGCCCAAAACTGATGAAAATGTTGGATTTTGTGCTCCGAAAACAGGCGCAGCCGAGCAGGCTTGCTGCCCCCGTCGTAGAGCTCTCGGAGAGGTTTCCAACGGTATGCTTTGCACCGCGTAACTCCTTATGTATTAAAAGTTATAAGCATCGGAGCGATGGAGACCTAGTCACAAGCCCCACGCCCTCGGTTTGCTAGCCCAGCCTCTACGTGAAGCGAAGTTGTCTTGCCCAAGGTGCCGTGTGATTCTGTTATAGAAATATGGTGGATAAAGTATCTTGGCAACCCTAACCGGGGCAAAAAAAATTGAAAATGGGGGGTTCAACACGAGGACTTCCCATGGGTCACGCATCCTAGTACTACTCCCGCCCAAGCACGCTTAACTACGGAGTTCTGATGGGATCCGGTGCATTAGTGCTTGTATGATCGCACCCGTCATGTTGTGGGCACAAATCCTTTATGTGTAGATGGTTCACAGTCCTATCCCAGAGAGATGGCCCATTCAAAAGGCCTAATGGGCTTGACGACAACCCATCTGCTTCAACAACGCAGCATCCTCGCAAAACGTGATATCGACGCGTTGTAGGGCCCTTTGATGTCCCGCTAGTTAGGTTGTCATCCTTTTAACCGCTCACGACGTACGATCCGGGACGGAAAAACAGAGCAAAAGAAGAAAAGTGATCCGAAACTGATGAAAACATTCAATTTTGGGCTCCAAAAACGGGCGCAGCCGAGCAAGCCTGCTGCCTTTGTCATAGAGCTCTCGGAGAACTTTCCAACGGTATGCTGTGCACCGCGTAACTCCTTACGGATCAAAAGTTATGGGCACCGGAGCGACGGAGACCTGGTCACAAGCCCTACGCCCTTAGTTTGCGGGCCCAGCCTCTACGTGAAGCGAAGTTGTCTTGCCCAAGATGCCGTGGGATTCAGTAATAGAAATATGGTAGATAAAGTATCTTGGCAACCCTAACCGGGGCAAAAAGAAATTGAAAAGTGGGGTGCGACATGAGGACTTCCCAAGGGGTCACCCATCCTAGTACTACTCTCGCCTAGTGTGAGGCCCGACCCCGAATAACGTGTGTTACCCCGATTTACGTGCCCTATCTTGGTTCTCGTGCATGTTTCGTCATTCGTGCCTTAACCTAGATTTAAGAATTATGTTTCGTTTTGTGTACCTTGCATTGAATTACGTGCATTCGTTTAGGATTGCGTGCATTTACTTGGAAAACGTGTACTCATCTCGTAGTTCATGTCCTACCTCGTAGTGCATGCCCTAGACCTAGGAAAGCGTGCCCTCACGCTAATCAAGAAAGCATCTTACACGAAGCACTAGGTTATTAATTAATCCTACAAATTCCACTAACTAATATTAAATTACTAATTTAACCCACTAGAAGACAAAATCTCACAAAAAGCTAGACATTCCTTATTCTTTATTCCTTATTCTTTTTGCACTTTCAATACACAATTAAATAATGCTCAAAAGATGACAAAAAATCAGATTTTTGATGCCTTGGCCGACCACCATGTGGGCTTTTACGCTTGCTTGCTCAATTCAAAATTAATTCTAGACAACTTATGACAATTCTATGACACAAATGCATAAAAAATTGCTCAAAACCTCCTCAAAACTCCACCATTCTCGACAATGCTCCCTTGCCCATGCTAAACAATTCAAAATTCAAGCTTCTTGAAGACAAAAATCTGATTTTTGCTATGCCCAAGGCCGAACATGCTTCATCAATTGCAAAAGCCTTCATTTTTTGTCATTTTCACTCATTCTCCTCATCTTTCTCTCTCTCCCTCTCATTCTTCTCTCTCTCTCTCAGCCTTGGCTGAATTGCTTCCCTTCATAGCTCATCTTCATCACACCATAGTTAATCCAGACAAGCAACAAGCAAGGAGACTCGATCAAGCTAGCTAAGATGCAAGAATCACACATGCATGCTCTTTGAGTCACCATTTCGGCCTAGGTGAGTTTACTAGCTTCCATTTCTTTTCTTCTTGTTCTAACCACATGCACGTACTAAGAACTTGGTCACGAAGCGAGGAAAAATAGAGAGAAATCGGGTGGTGTCTCGGCTAAGCAAGGAAGAAGACCAAATTTGTGCTTCATCAAAATTTTGTGCATCTTCTTGTTGATTTGCTAAGGTGAGGGCTAAAACTTCTTGAAATTTTTTCAAAAATCCACATGCATGCTCTTAAATGTATGTCTTTGCTTCTGTACTTGAGTTATATGTGTGTTCATAAGCTTTTACAACCATGCATGGCAAGATTTTGGCTTGAAGATGATGATAGATGAAATCGGGTTTGGTGACAGCTCTCTGTCTTGTTGTTACGAGTTGCATTTGGCTAGGAAAATGATGTTACAAATGCATGAAAATTGGTAGGTAACTATTTTTTCCAGTTTTGAACATTTTTCGTAGAAATAGTCCAAAGCTAATTTTGACTCTAAAGTCCTCAAAATGGCAAATCATTAAAATATGTCCAAATCTGGAAGTCTAGGAAAAATGAAGCAGGTTTTGGCAGATGCACTGACCTTGTAGAACAAACCAGTTTTGACTTAGTAAATGATATCCAAAATAAATTAAATTTGGTGTACAACTATATTTTTCAGTTATGGACATTTTTGTCAGAAATGGACTAAGGCTAAATCGGACCCTAAGGACCTCAAAAACGATGAGTATCGAAATGTGTGCAAATCTGGACAGTTTTGTGCAATCCCACTGTTTTGGCCATAACTATTGGACCCGAACTCAAAATGATGCAAGGTTTGTTTCTGATTTTAGTTCACTTCTTAAGCTTTAATTTGACATCTTATTCACTGGAATTGGAGATTTTTTTCTTGTCTTAATGATTGTGAGAAAACAGCCTATTGCAGTGAGGGTTTCACTTAGTTATATGCTTGGAAAAATAGTTGTAACTTTTTTTGTGGTATTAATTGCTTGGGATTGTGGCATTGGGATGTTGTGTGGACTGTTTTGAGTACTTGGGGATGTTTGAATTAATTGATGCATGGCTTGAGATTGATTTTGAGTTGACTTGGGGCTTAATTGCACGGGTAAGCACGAAATGGAAACCCTAGTGACTAGGTAAACATGCTAAGTGTTGATCCTTTGGATTTTGGGTGTAATTATATGTTTAGTAGGCTGCCCGTAGTTGCCCTTATAGCCCCAATGTGATTTTGATCGTTGCATGTTGACAAATAGGCCTTTCTTGCATCTGAGCCCACATAGATGTTGTTGCATGTTGAATAATCTTATCATTTGATTACGTGGACTTTGAATTGAGTTATATGACTTACTTTACGTGCGTTACATGGCTACCCGTTTAATGTTCATATAACTCCATATGCCTTTCAAGTGAAAATTACTTGTCTTATTATGCCTCGCTTGTTTACTTGTCAATGTGCAATCTTATGACCGTCCGGAGGCAACCTACTTTGTTGTCCTCCTAATGTGATATATTAAATGTCATAAATATGCATTGCATATAAGGTTGCAACCTTTCATTCTGGCGTGGTAGCGTTCACGCACACTGGGCGACATCAGGCTTGCCGGTGCAACCGTGACTACCATTGTCCAATTCCCTCTCTCGCTTGGGGGCTAAACTTTCTCGGAGAGTTGGGTCGTAGGATTTCGGGGTACATCCGGAGTACACCCATTTGGCGTGAAAAGTGGATGATTGAAGCTGGCCGCAACAACTGTTACTGAAAATGAACTTGAACGGCAGGAAGTAAGTACTATGCGGGGAAAAGTGCTACACCTAAATATGGTGGGAGCTACCTCTTGAGCCCGTATGAGCTACCTCTAGAGTCCTGTACCTATCAAATCGTATCTTTTTCACTATGTGTATAAGTACTCTCGCTTGGTTCCTAGAGGACCTCGGGGGGAGGGGGGAGGGGGGGAGGGGAGGGAAGAGGGGGAAGACGGGTAATTGTGTTCCTTTACTTTTATATTATTGTTCTGTACTTAATTATGATACATTCATGCATGCAAAAAAAAGGGGGTTTTCATAAGTTTAACCGGAAAAGGATTTCAAAACGTTATCTCTCGTTCCCCCTCGCTGAGTTCATAAGGACTCACCCTCTTTTTGGTCATAAGTACAGCAGATTTGGAACAGATACCCGAAGTAAATGTGCTTGTTGACGATTCCTTGGAGTGTCTACGTGCTTTTGTGCTTTGCCTAAAAGTGGTTGCTATATGGATGTTGTGTTTGATTGCAAACTATTCATTTTATTTATGTAAATGACCCCGTTGTAATTTTGGTCTAATTTTGGGATTGTCCTATCTATAACAGGACGAACTTCTTATTTGGTTATTTGCTTTCATTATCTTGAATAGTAGCTATCATAGACAATTAAACCACTAGGTGAAAAATCAACTAAGTCAATTCTATCTAATTCCACTTAGGTGCTTATTTGTAAACTAAAGAATAATAGGTACTTGCATGATAGGAAATTGATAAATAAACGGGACATAGTTATCATGCTAGGCTTATTAACAAAATGAGACCTTCAAGATAGACTACTAGGCATATCGGTTGATAAGACAACATAGGAGTCCTTAATGGAATTGGATTAATGATTGGAATAATTGAGGTGTTTAGAAATTAGGTTAAACTAAAAGGTCCTAACTACAACCATTATGCTGCCGGTTTTCCAGAGAATTTGTGGAGTTTAGGCTAAAACGTTAAGTGTTAAACCCTCTTGAACGATTAAGTACGTGATATGACTTAAATGTTTAGATCACACCCTAGTCTAACCTTCATAGGTCGGGTTGGGGCGTGACACCCAAGCACGCTTAACTTCGGAGTTTTGATCGGATCCGGTGCATTAGTGCTGGTATGATTGCACCCGTCATGTTGAGGGCACAAATCCTTTATGTGTTGACGGTTCACAGTCCCAGCCTAGAGAGATGGCCAATTCAAAAGGCCCAATGGGCTTAACGACAACCCATCCGCATCAACAACGTAGCATCCTCGAAAGACGTGATATAAATGTGTTGTAGGGCCTTGTAAAATCCCGCGAGTTAGGTTGTCGTCATTTTAATAGCTCACGACGTCCGATCCGAGATGGAAAAATAGAGCAAAAGAAGAAAAGTGGCCCGAAACTGATGAAAACGTTCAATTTTTTGCTCCGAAAATAGGCGCAGCCGAGCAGGCTTGCTGCCATCATCATAGAGCTCTCGGAGAGCTTTCCAACGGTATGCTGTGCTCCGCGTAACTCTTTACGGATTAAAAGTTATGGGCACCGGAGCGACGGAGACCTGGTCACAAGCCCCATGCCCTCGGATTGCGGGCCCAGCCTCTACGTGAAGCAAAGTTGTCTTGCCCAAGGTGTCGTAGAATTCGGTAATAGAAATGTGGTGGATAAAGTATCTTGGCAACCCTAACCGGGGCAAAAAAATTGAAAAGGGGGGGTGCAACACGAGGACTTCCTAGGGGGTCACCCATTCTAGTACTACTATCGCCCAAGCACGCTTAACTTCGGAGTTCTGATGGGATCCGGTGCATTAGTACTGGTATGATTGCACCCATCATGTTGTGGGCACAAATCCTTTATGTGTTGACGGTTCACAGTCCCAACCCAGAGAGATGGCCCATTCAAAAGGCCCAATGGGCTTAACGACATCCCATCTGCTTCAGTAGCGTAGCATCCTCGCAAGACGTGATATCGACGCATTGTAAGGCCCTGTAATATCCCGCGAGTTAGGTTGTCGTCCTTTTAACAGCTCACGACGTACGATTTGGGATGAAAAAAATAGAGCAAAAGAAGAAAAGTGTATTGAAGGTTATGAAAACGTTCAATTTTGGGCTCTGAAAATAGGCGCATCAAAGCAGGCTTGCTACCCCCGTCGTAGAGCTCTCAAAGAGCTTTCCAACAGTATGCTGTGCGCCGCGTAACTCCTTACGGATCAAATGTAATAGGCACCGGAGTGACAGAGACCTGGTCACAAGCCCCACGCCTTCGGTTTGCGGGACCAACCTCTACGTGAAGTGAAGTTGTCTTGCCCAAGGTGCCGTGGGATTCGGAAATATAAATGTGGTGGATAAAGTATCTCAGCAACCCTAACCAGGGCAAAAAAAATTTTAAAAGGGGGTGCAACACGAGGACTTCCCACGGGGTCACCCATCCTAGTACTACTCTCGCCCAAGCACGCTTAACTTCGGAGTTCTGATGGGATCCGGTGCATTAGTGTTGGTATGATCGCACTCGTCATGTTGTGGGCACAAATCCTTTATGTGTTGACGGTTCACAGTCTTATCCTAGAGAGATGGCCCATTCCGAAGGCCCAATGGGCTTATCGACAACCCATCCGCTTCAACAACTCAGCATCCTCGCAAGATGTGATATCGACGCATTGTAGGGTCCTCTAATGTCCCACTAGTTAGGTTGTCGTCCTTTCAACAGCTCACGACGTACGATCCGGGACGGAAAAATGGAGCAAAAGAAGAAAAGTGGCCCAAAACTGATGAAAACGATTGATTTTCGGCTCTAAAAATGGGTGCAGCCAAGCAGACTTGCTGCCCTCATCGTAGAGCTCTTGGAGAGCTTTCCAACGGCATGTTGTGCGCCGCGTGACTCCTTACAAATCAAAAGTTATAGGCACCGGAACGATGGAGACCTGGTCAAAAGCCCTACGCCCTCGGTTTGCGTGCCCAGCCTCTACGTGAAGCGAAGTTGTCTTGCCCAAGGTGCCGTGGGATTCGAAATATGGTGGATAAAGTATCTTGGCAACCCTAATCGGGGCAAAAATAATTGTAAATGGGGGTGCAACATGAGGACATCCCAGGGGGTCACACATCCTAGTACTACTCTAGCCCAAGCATGCTTAACTTCAGAGTTTGGATGGGATCCGGTGCACTAGTGCTGGTATGATCGCACCCGTCATGTTGTGGGCACAAATCCTTTATTTGTTAACGGTTCACAGTCCCAGCCTAGAGAGATGGCTCATTCAGAAGGCCTAATGGGCTTAACGACAACCCATCCGCTTCAACAACACAGCATCCTCGCAAGACGTGATATCGACGCATTGTAGGGCCCTTTAATGTCCCGCGAGTAATCTTGTCGTCCTTTTAACAACTCATGACTTACAATCCGGGACGGAAAAACAGAGCAAAAGAAGAAAAGTGGTTTGAAACTAATGAAAACGTTTGATTTTGGGCTCCAAAAATAGGCACAGTCAAGCAGGCTCGTTGCCCTCGTCGTAGATCTCTCTGAGAGCTTTACAACGGTATGTTGTGCGCAGCGTAACTCCTTACAGATCAAAAGTTATAGGCTCCTGAACGAAGGAGACCTAGTCACACGCCCCACGCCCTCGGTTTGTGGGCCCAGCCTCTACGTGAGGCGAATTTGTCTATCCTAAGGTGCCGTGGGATTCGGTAATAGAAATGGGATGGATAAAGCATATTGGCTAGCCTAACCGGGGCAAAAAAAATTTAAAAGGGGGGTGCAACACGAGGACTTCCCAGAGGGTCACCCATCCTAGTACTATTCTTGCCCAAGCACGCTTAACTTTCTTAGTTCTAATGGAATCTGGTGCATTAGTGCTGGTATGATCTCGCCCGTCATGTTAAGGGCACAATTCCTTTATGTGTTGACGGTTCACAGTCCCAACCCAAAGAGATAGCCCATTCAAAAGGCCCAATGGGCTTAACGATAACCCATCCGCTTCAACAATGTATCATCCTCGTAAGACGTGATATTGACGCATTTTAGGACCCTGTAATATCCCGCGAGTTAGGTTGTCGTCCTTTTAACAGCTCACGACGTACGATCCGGGATGAAAAAACAGAGCAAAAGAAGAAAAGTTGTGAGGCCCGACCTCGATTTGCGTGCAAAACCTCGTTTCGTGTGCCCTAGCCTAGATTTGCGTGCCTTAACCTAGATTTAAGAATCATGTTTCGTTTTATGTGCCTTGCATTGAATTATGTGCATTCATTTAGGGTTGTATGCATTTACTTGGGAAACGTGCATTTGTCTCGTAGTTCGTGCCCTACATCGTAGTGCATGCCCTAGACCTAGGAAAGCGTGCCCTCACGCTAATCAAGAAAGCATCTTACACGAAGCACTAGATCAATAATTAATCCTACAAATTCCACTAACTAATATTAAATAACTAATTCAACCCACTAGAAGACGAAATTGCACCAAAAGCTAGACATTCTCATTCTTTATTCCTTATCGTTTTGCACTTTCCAAACACACAATTAAATAATGCTCAAAAGATGACAAAGATTCATATTTTTCAAGCCTTGGCCGACCACCTTGTGTGCTTTGTGCTTGCTTTCCATAATTCAAATTATTCCCCAAACATTCTATTACAATATAATGACACAAAGCAAAAAAAAATTAGCTCAAAACCCTCCTCAAAGCTCCCAATCTCGACATAGGCTCCTTGCCCATGCTAGGTGATTCAAAAATCATGCTTATTGAGGACACAAATCTGAAATTTGTATGCCCAAGGCTGACACATGCTTCAACATTTGCAAAAGCTTTCATTTTTCCTTCATTTCTCTCAATTCCTCTCATTCTTCTCTCTCCCTTTCATTCTTCTCTCTCTCTCTCGGCCCTAGCTGAATATTGTAGACTCCATAGCTCATCTTCATCACTCCATGGTTCATCAAGGCAAGCAAGAAGCTAGGGAGCTCGACTAAGCAAGCTAGGTTGCAAGAAACACACATGCAAGCTCTTTGAATCTCCATTTCGGCTTAGGTGAGTTTGCTAGCTTCCATTTCTTTTCTTCTTGTTCTAACCACATGCACCTACTAAGAACTTGGTTACTAAGCTAGGAAATTTGAGAAAAATCGAGTGGTGTCTCGGCTAAGCAAGGAAAAAGGTCAACTTTGTGCTTCACCAAGAGTCTTGTGCATCTTCTTGTTGTTTTGCTAAGGTGAGGGCTAAAACTTCTTGAAAATCTTTCAAAAAAACCACATGCATGCTCTTAAATGTCTATCTTTACTTCTGTACTTGAGATATATGTGTGTTCATGAGCTTTTATAAACATGCATGACAAGATTTTGGGCTAGAATGTGATGATAGATGAAATCGTGCATGTGACAGCTTTCTGTCTTGTTGGTGCGAGGTGATTTTGGCTAGGTAAATGATGTTGAAAATGCGTTAAAATTGGTAGGTAACTAGTTTTGCCAGTTCTGAACATTTTTCACAGAAATATGCCAAAGCTAATGTTGACTCTAAGGTCCTCCAAATGACAAATTATTAAAATGTGTCCAAATCTGGAAAGTCTGGAAAAATGAAGCAGGTTTTGGCAGATTCACTGACCTTGTAGAACGAACCAGTTTTGACTTAGTAAATGACATCCAAAATGCATGAGATTTGGTGTGCTGCTATATTTGTCAGTTCTGGACATTTTTGTCAGAAATGGACTAAGGATAAATCTGACCCTAAGGCCCTCAAAAACGACAAGTATTGAAATGTGTACAAATCTGGACAGTTTTGTGCAGTCTCACTGTTTTGGCTATAACTATTGAACCCGAACTCCAAATGATGCGAAGTTTGTTTCTGAATTTAGTTCACCTACTAAGATTTAATTTGACATCATATTCACTAGAATTGGAGATTGTTTGCTTGTCTTAATAATTGTGAGAAAACAGTCCATTGCAGTGAGGGTTTCACTTAGTGATATGCTTAGAAAAATTATTGTAGCTTCTCTTGTTGTATTAAATGCTTGGGATTGTGGCATTGAGATGTTGTGTGGACTGTTTTGAATACTTGAGGGTGTTTGAATTAATCGATGCATGGCTTGAGCTTGATCTTGAGATGACTTGGGGCTTAATCGCACGGGTAAGCACGAATTGGAACCCTAGTATCTAGGTAAACTTGCTAAGTGTCGATCCTTTGGATGTTGTGTTTGATCATGTGTTTAGTAGGCTGCCCCTAGTTGCCCTTGTAGCCCTAAATATGCTTTCGATGATTACATGTTGATAAGTAGGCTTTTCTTGCACCTGGTCCCACATAGATGTTGTTGCATGATGAATAATCTTATTATTTGATTACGTGAACCTTGAAATGAGTTGTATGACTTGATTTACATGCGTTACATGGCTGCCCGTTTAATGTTCACATAACTCTATGTGCCTTTCAAGTGAAATTACTTGTCTTATCGTGCCTCGCTTGTTTACTTGTCAATGTGCAATCTTATGACTGCACGGAGGCAACCTACTTTGTTGTCCTCCTAATGTGATATATTAAATGTCATAAATGTGCATTGCATACAAGGTTGCAACCTTTCATTCTGGCGTGGTAGCGTTCACGCACACCGGGCAGCATCGGGCTTGCCAGTGCAACCGTGACTACCATTGTCCAATTCCCTCTCTCGCTTGGGGGCTAGACTTCCTCGGAGAGTTGGGTCGTAGGATTTCGGGGTACATCTAGAGTACACCAATTTGGCGTGATAAGGGGATGATTTGAAGTCGGCCGCAACAATTGATATTGTAAATGAATCGAGAGCAAAAGCTCACCGTATCCTTTTCACTATGTGTATAAGTACTCTCGCTTGGTTCCTAGAGGACCTCGGGGAGGAAAGATGGGTAATTGTGTTCCTTTACTTTTATATTATATTATGTACTTACTTGTAATATATTCATGCTTGCAAAAAGGGTTTTCATAAGTTGAACCAAAAAATGAGTTTCAAACCTATTTCTCGTTCCCCCTCGCTGAGTTCATAAGGACTCGCCATCTTTTATCATCTCAGGTGAAGAAGATCAAGAACAGGTACCCGAGGACGACGTGCCTAACGATGATTCCTTGGAATGATTGCCTGTCCTATGTGCTTTGCTTGATTATGGCCATTGTGAACACTATGCTGCTTGAAGACTATTTCTTTTCATGTTGCTTGATGTTTGTAATGTAAAAGACCCCCGTTGTAATTTGGGGTCTAATTTTGGCTTGTACTAAAAATAACTAGACAGACACTACTATGGTCGTTTTGCTATCGTTACTGGTTAGTACCTATCATAGGATTATGATGTATCAGGTAAGGACTAAGTAAAATGAACCTATCCAATCTTAAGCAGGTACCCATTGTTAAGCTAAGATCAACAGGTACTTTTATAACGAGGATTAACAAAAAAATGAGACATAGTATCATGCTAGGTTATTAATCACACGAGACTTCGACACAATTTGTAGCGTTTCAATTGTTGAATAGTAATCTTTGTTGGAAATGAAATTGAGATTGAAAATTTTGAGGCGTTTAGAGAACTAGGTCAAACTAAAGAGCCCAATTACAACCGTTATGCTGCCGGTTTTTGAAAAAAATAGTAGAGCCTAGGCTAAACGTTAAGTGTTAAACTTTTATGAACGATTGAGTACGAGACATGACTTGAATGTTTAGATAACACCCAAATCTAACCTTTATAGGCCGGGTTGGGGCGTGACAAAAGTGGCCAGAAACTGATGAAAATGTTCAATTTTGGGCTACAAAAATAGGCGCAGCCGAGCAGGCTTGCTTCCCTCGTCGTAGAGCTCTTGGAGAGCTTTCCAACGGTATGCTGTGCGTCACGTAACTCGTTATGGATTAAAAGTTATGGGCACCCGAGCGACGGAGACCTGGTCACAAGCCCCTCGCCATCGGTTTGCAAGCCCAGCCTCTACGTGAAGCGAAGTTGTCTTGCCCAAGATGCCGTGGGATTCGGTAATAGAAATATGGTGGATAAAGTATCTTGGCAACCCTAACCGGGGCAAAAAAAAATTGAAAAGCAGGGTGCAACCCGAGGACTTCCCAGGGGGTCACCCATCCTAGTACTACTCTCGCCTAAGCATGCTTAACTTCTGAGTTCTGATGGGATTCAATGCATTAGTACTGGTATGATCGCACCCGTCATGTTGAGGGCACAAATCCTTTATGTGTTGACGGTTCACAGTCCCAGCCCAGACAGATAGCCAATTCAAAAGGCCCAATGGGCTTAACGACAACAAATCTGCTTCAACAACGCAGCATCCTCGTAAGAC
Organism: Ehretia macrophylla; assembly: GCA_037974665.1. NCBI lineage: Eukaryota > Viridiplantae > Streptophyta > Magnoliopsida > Boraginales > Ehretiaceae > Ehretia > Ehretia macrophylla. The sequence goes on along the minus strand of CM075764.1, from coordinate 14,187,191 downwards.
ATGATATCAACGTGTTGTAGGGCCCTGTAATATACCGCGAGTTAGGTTGTCATCCTTTTAACTGCTCTCGTCGTACGATCCGGGATAGAAAAATAGAGCAAAAGAAGAAAAGTAGCCCGAAACTGATGAAAATATTGGATTTTGTGCTCCGAAAATAGGCGCAACCGAGCAGGCTTGCTACCCCTGTCCTAGAGCTCTCAGAGAGCTTTCCAACGATATGTTGTGCGCCGCGTAACTCCTTACGGATTAAAATTTATGGGCACCGGAGCAACGGAGACCTGGTCACAAGCCACACCCCCTCAGTTTGCGGGCCCAGCCTCTACGTGAAGCGAAGTTGTCTTGCCCAAGGTGCCGTGGGATTCGGTTATAGAAATGTGGTGGATAAAGTATCTTGGCAACCCTAACCGGGGCAAAAAAAATTAAAAAGAGGGGGTTCAACACGAGGACTTCCCAGGGGGTCACCCATCCTAGTACTACTCTCGCCCAAGCATGCTTAACTTCGGAGTTCTGATGGGATCCGGTGCATTAGTGCTGGTATGATCGCACCCATCATGTTGTGGGCACAAATCCTTTATGTGTAGATGGTTCACAGTCCTATCCCAGAGAGATGGCCCATTCAAAAGGCCCAATGGACTTAACGATAACCCATCCGCTTCAACAACGTAGCATCCTCACAAAACGTGATATCGACGCGTTATAGGGCCCTCTAATGTCCCTCTAGTTAGGTTGTCATCCTTTTAACCGCTCACGACGTACGATCCGGGACGAAAAAATAGAGCAAAAGAATAAAAGTGGCCGAAAACTGATGAAAACATTCAATTTCGGGCTCCAAAAATGGGTGCAGCCAAGCAGTCTTGCTGCCCCGTCATAGAGCTCTCGGAGAGCTTTCCAATGATATACTGTGCGCCGCGTAACTCCTCACGGATCAAAAGTTATAGGCACCGGAGCGACGGATACCTGGTCACAAGCCTCACGCACTCGGTTTGCGGGCCCAGCCTCTACGTGAAGCGAAGTTGTCTTGCCCAAGGAGCCGTGGGATTCAGTAATAGAAATGTGGAGGATAAAGTATCTTGGCAATCCTAACCGGGGCAAACAAAATTTGAAAAGTGGGGGTGCAACACGAGTACTTCCTAGGGGGTCACCTATCCTAGTACTACTCTCGCCCAAACACGCTTAACTTCGGAGTTCCGATGGGATCCGGTGCATTAGTGTTGGTATGATTGCACCCGTCATGTTGAGGGCACAAATCCTTTATGTGTTGATGGTTCACAGTCCCAGCCTAGAGAGATGGCCCATTCAAAATGCCCAATGGGCTTAACGACAACCCATCCGCTTTAACAACGCAGCATCCTCGTAAGACGTGATATCAATGAGTTGGAGGGCCCTGTAATATCCCACGAGTTAGGTAGTCGTCCCCATTACAACTCACGATGTACGATCCGCGATAGAAAATAGAGCAAAAGAAGAAAAATGGCCAAAAATTGATGAAAACATTCAATTTTGGGCTCCAAAAACGGGCGCAGTTGAGCTAGCTTGCTGCCCCCGTCATAGAGCTCTCGGAGAACTTTCCAACGGTATGTTGTGTACCGCGTAACTCCCTACGGATCAAAAGTTATGGGCACTGGAGCGACGGAAACTTGGTCACAAGCCCTACGCCCTCGGTTTGCGGGCCCAGCCTCTACGTGAAGTGAAGTTGTCTTGCCCAAGATGTCGTGGGATTCAGTAATAGAAATATGGTGGATAAAGTATCTTGGCAACCCTAACCGGGGCAAAAAGAAATTGAAAAGCGGGGTGCAACACGAGGACTTCCCAGCGGATCACCCATTCTAGTACTACTCTCGCCCAAGCATGTTTAACTTCTGAGTTCTGATTGGATCTGGTGCATTAGTGCTGGTATGATCACACCCGTCATGTTGTGGGCACAAATCATTTATGTGTTGACGGTTCACAGTCGCAGCCCAGAGAGATGACCCATTCAAAAGGCCCAATGGGCTTTACGACAACCCATCCGCTTCAACAGCGCAGCATCTTCACAAGACGTGATATCAACGCATTGTAAGGCCTTGTAATATCCCGCGAGTTAGGTTGTCGTACTTTTAACAGCTCACGACGTACGATCCGGGATGAAAAAATAGGGCAAAAAAAGACAAATGGCCCGAAACTGATGAAAACGTTCGATTTTGGGCTCTGAAAACAAGTGCAGCTAAGCAGGCTTGCTGCCCCCGTCGTAGAGCTTTCCATTAGTATGTTGTACGTTGCGTAACTCCTTACGGATTAAAAGTTATGGGCACCTGAGCGACGGAGACTTGGTCACAAGCCCCACGTCCTCGGTTTGCGGGCCCAACCTCTACGTTAAGCGAAGTTGTCTCCCCCAAGGTGTCGTGGGCTTTGGTAATAGAAATGTGGTGCCTAAAATATCTTCGCAACCACAACCGGGGAAAAAAAAATTCAAAAGCGAGGGTGCAACACCAGGACTTCCTAGGGGGTCACCCATCCTAGTACTACTCTCGCCCAAGCACGCTTAACTTCGGAGTTCTGATGGGATCCGGTGCATTAGTCTGGTATGATCGCACTCGTCATGTTGTGGGCAAAAATCCTTTATGTGTTGATGGTTCACAGACCCAGCCCAGAGAGATGGCCCATTCAGAAGGCCCAATGGGCTTATCGACAACCCATCCGCTTCAACAACGCAGCATCCTCGTAAGACGTGATATCGACGCATTTTAGGGCCCTCTAATATCCCGTGAGTTAGGTTGTCGTCCTTTTAACAACTCACGACGTACGATCCTGGACTGAAAAATAGAACAAAAGTAGAAAAGTGGCTTGAAAATGATGAAAATGTTCGATTTTGGCTCCGAAAAGAGGCACAGCCGAGCACTGCGTAGAGCTCTCGGAGTGCTTTTCAATGGTATGTTGTGCATCGCATAACTCTTTATAGATCAAAAGTTATGGACAACAGAGCGATGGAGACTTGGTCAAAGGCCTCACACCCTCGGTTTGCGGTCCCAAGCTCTTCGTGAAGCATAGTTGTCTTGCCCAAGATGCCGTGGAACTCCATAATAGAACTGTGATAGATAAAGAATCTTGGCAACCCTAACCGAGGCAAAAATAATTGTAAAGGGGGGTGCAACACGAGGACATCCCAAGGGGTCACCCATCCTAGTACTACTCTCGCCCAAGCACGCTTAGCTTCAGAGTTCTGATAGGATCCCGTGCATTAGTGCTGGTATGATCGCACCCGTCATGTTGAGGGCACAAATCCTTTATGTGTTGACGGTTCACAGTCCTAGCCCAGAGTGATAACCCATTCAAAAGGCCCAATGGGCTAAACGACTACCCATCCGCTTCAACAACGTTGCATCATCGCAAGACATGATATCGACACGTTGTAGGGCCCTCTATTGTCCCGCGAGTTAGGTTGTCGTCCTTTTAACAGCTCATGTCATACAATCCGAGATGGAAAAACATAGCAAAAGAAGAAAAGTGGCCCGAAACTGATGAAAACGTTCGATTTTGGGCTCCAAAAACGGGTGCAGCTGTAACGCCCCGATCCCTCGCGGAATCGAGACTTCTATTAACCAAACTACACTCAACCTAAATCCAAACCCCGGACACGTAATTTAGGGAAAACGGACGGAGTTTTCCCTATTTATAGGACTATTTGGAAACCTATAAACTATAACATACAACCATAAGACTATAATCCACAACTTCAACTTATTTCATCCCTATCAGCATGCAAGTCAACTAAACAGAAGAGTAAACGATTGAAGTTATTACAAACCACTAGTACCTAATCATCAAACAAAATTAAAACTTTAATATTACATTCCTTGATATAACATAAATACATACATGGGCACAAAGTCTCAAATACAATACAAGCATATCATGATCATATTCTTCCATGTTTTACACACTGATAGAGCAAGCATGTCACACATGAGGCAATCCAATCTTCAGCTTTTCCTGAAATATGTTGAAAAGAGGAATGAGTAACCAAGTTACTCAGTGAGGGAGGTGATGCAACATACTAGGCGTGCATTATGATATGCAGATACAAGAAATCATATATATAACATAAACAACAAGATTCAATAACAAGTAGTTAACCACATTAAAAAGGATACGGTTCCACTTCAAGTCTTCAATCACGAGCCACGAACCACGAACTTCACGTAAATGTCGGCAAACCCTTACTCCAACAAGTTGGGATACTCCGGATGTATCCCGATCCTACGACCCTTTCTCTTGAGGTAGGTCCATGCCCAGCAGGTGAACCATGCCTCTGGGGTAGTAGAGTATGCCCCAGCGAGAAGGGAATAGGCACCATGGTAGTCGAGGGAGCACGGCAAGCCTGACGCCGCCCGTGTTTCTCGACGCTACCATGTCCGAAAAGGTTGCGCAACCCCGAGACAAGTCCACAAGCATTTAAGATATCAAATAACACATAAGAGGGTCAACAAAGTAGGCCGCCATCGCAATTAAACACAAATAACACGAGAAAACACATGATAGCGAGTAAATAGTACATATAAAATATTTCAATTACTAATCATACAATCTATAACCAATAAAATAAGTTAAGATGTACAAAAAAAAGATGAAGACTCCCCACCTTGGATTAGGTTAATTATGCAAGAGTATAATTAGATTCACTCCAGCCTCCTTGAATTAGTTCAGATGTGTAAACCCTAGTTGTTCATATAAGTATAACATTTAAAAGAATTAGGCCAATAGCAAGTTAACCTTAACTATGACTTTTAGCCAACACATAAAGCACTATTATAACACCGAAATACATTATATTGCATTAAAGGGAAAGAGAACAAGAAGATAAGTTAACTGATTAACTAAAGCTTCTAAAATTATTAACTTGAACTTCAATTTAGAGTTATTTCATTTGAAAGTTAATAGCCAAAATGGAGGTTAGGCTCAATTAATACTTTTATCTTTTAACCTATTAACAACACAATGGGAAAGCATTCGCTAAACCCATCAATAATATAAATTAAAAGCCTTACAACACTTTACTACACAACAATGATTAGAGGATTAGGGTCATTATGTATAGCAAGTAAAAATGTTAAAATACTCCTTTACATAATTCCTACGTAACCTTCTTCTATGGACACCAGTAACTCCTTGATATCGAATACTACCTTAAATCTAACTTACTAGCTACTCAATAAAAGATATATTCAACTAGTATACTAGAATTTAACTGCAAGTTAAGTTTAATTATAGCTTACTACAGCATGATTATGAAATACACATGCATTATTCTCTTCCAAAGGCCATAACTTGTACCTAAATGAAGCTTAGCAACATTCTTCCTTTAGCTAGTTAATAACTCCATTAAGCTATCATAATTCATTAGATTCATTAGCTAAATACAAGTTAAGAAAATTCATAAACTAGACTAGCATAACAAGCTCTAACAAAATTTATAGTTCAATATTTCACAAGTTAGACAAGAAGAAGAGAAACTTATCTATCAACAATTTCAACACTGACTTGATAACAACTCAAAAATAAGATAATCCTATCTCAGCGCCCACAACAACTCAAGTTAAAGAAAACATTTCACAAGTCAATACTAACTTTTATCAAGCTAACACATTTCATATATTACCAATATAATTAAAAGAAGAAGAAAAGGAGTATGGCAACTCAACTGGCTGCCCTCACATAAACACATTATAACCAACATATGCACGAGGTAACTATATAATCCCAAAAAGAGGCAACCAACACAACTTCACCCAAAATCCAATTCAAATAGCTCAATTAGCTTTAGATAAACACAATAGTATGTGACAACACAATAGTAAGCTCTAGGTACGCCAAAGAAGCCAATTACTACATTTTTCCCCTTTCTTAACCAAGCTTTTCTTCTCCTAAGTGCATTTCAACGTTACCAACCCACAACCTAACCATACAACATTCCTAACCAAGCCAAGAGACACCTATTAAGATCATAAAAACCCATTTTAGAAGCAAAAACTCGGGAAGGCCCCGAGCCAGTTTTAACTACAACTATACTAATTGAGCCCCGATTTCGCGTAACAAAAGCACCAAAAGTGCTTCCTTACCCCAAGGATATCCAAACCATAGCCCAAACTTGCCCGGATTGCACAACGGAAAAAGTCCTCTTTTAAAAGATTACTAAATTTGCATTTTAGCACATTTCTGAGCAATTCAATCCCACGTGAGCCTATGACTAGTTCCACTAACGTCTAAAGCACCTAATTGAAGCTTCAATTTAACACACATACACGTACACATGGTGTAGTTAATTCATTTACTCGAAATTCCAATATATATAGTGAGAGCTAACTAAAACTCCAATCTTGTATATTTATGAACATATATGCTAGCTAATTTCTTCTTGAGCTCCCGTAATCTTCTTACAAGCATTCTTTCAAACATTGAACATGCAATATCTATTATCTCCCACTCCTAACACAACAACAACCACAACACTAGAATTCTCATTTAACTAACAATCAACACCAAAATACCACATTGTTAACATAACACCTAATAAATCATATTGAATATCTTATAACCATCAATTAACTCCAATATACATATCTACACAATGAGAATCCATAATTTTACTATCTAGCAATCATAATCATTAATGTCAATCATCAACTAGCTAAAACATCTTTCAATTTCTTGCAGATACTTAACTTTATTTATTCAGTTACCTATTCTATAGTCCTCCAAACTGACTTATTTTTATTTATAAACGTAGCTCTTTGAGTGTAGATGACTTTAGCTTCAAGCAGAACTCAATTCCGATCTAAATTCCACAAGTTATGACCTTTTCTGTGCAACTGCACAAAGTGCCCCCTGCACCAGCGATTTTCAGACACATTTCGGAAATATCTAAATCGCAGGGTCAAAACGTTAGAATTTGCCTTAGCTCTAGAAATAAACATTTGTTCTAAACTGTCTAATCTAGCATCTATATAAATTTATTTCAATTCTAAGCACGTTTGCTATACCAAAACTATTTCGGAAGTCAGGGGCAGTGCAGTGTCCAAATCCGAATTTTGCTTGCTTATCATCTTCTTGTTATTTCTTGCATTTGAGCCAACAATAACCATTACTTTAGCCTATATAACATTCCTACACTTCATTTAGGACATTTAACAAACACCTAAACTACACAATTACACTTAGTTAACAAAGCAACTCTACAACTAAAGATAGCATGCAAGAGTTCATTCTATGAGCACTAATGAGTTCCTACAACCTTTAGCATACTAATACTTTAGCTAAACATACATTTCCAACATCTTTGAACACTTACATAAAACATACATATAGCTGAATAATCCAAATAGAATGCAAATAATATGAATCCCCTCACCTAGACATGAAGAATGCCATGAAAATTGATCTTACAACGCTGTCTTCTTCTTCTTCTTCCTTGTTTTCTTCTTTTCCTTCTCTCCCTGCCTGTGTGTGCTGAATTGTGTGTGTGTGTGTGCTGAAACGTGTTGTGTGTGTGTGTTTTATGTAGTTTGTTTGTTTTAATTAAGGTCAAGATTAGGTAGGATTTTTTATAAAGACTCAAAAGTCTATCTTGCCCCTTTAACTAATTTGATATTTACTAGTTTGACATTTAGTTGAAATCTAACAAATCTAGTTTCTATTTGCAAATTGATAACACTTAAATAATGTCTACGTTACTTAAAACTCTTAAATGCGCGTGAATGCACATAAATGCACGTTAAACGAAATAGATACACGTAATCCAAAAATATGATATTTTATGCAAACAAATATATATAAATAATTAAAGTAGACATATAAATATATGCACATCAATAAAATAATTATATGCACAGGTCGGGTTGTTACAGCAGCCGAGCAAGCTTGGTGCCCCCGTTGTAGAGCTCTCAAAGAGCTTTCAAACGGTATGTTGTGCGCCGCGTAACTCCTTACGGATCAAAAGTTATGGGCACAAGAGCGACGGAGACCTGGTCACAAGCCCTATTCCCTCAGTTTGCGGGCCCAGCCACTACGTGAAGCGAAGTTGTCTTGCCCAAGGTGCCGTGGGATTCGGTAATAGAAATGTGGTGGATAAAGTTTTTGGCAACCCAAACCGGGGCAAGAAAAATTGAAAAGGGGGGTGCAACACAAGGACTTCCCAGGGGGTCACCCATCCTACTACTACTCTCACCCAAGCATGCTTAACTTCGGAGTTCTGATGGGATCTGGTGCATCAGTACTGGTATGATTGCACCCGTCATGTTGAGTGCATAAATCCTTTATGTGTTGACGGTTCATAGTCCCAGCCCAGAGAGATGGCCCATTCAAAAGGCCCAATGGGCTTAACGATAACCTATCCTCTCCAACAACACAGCATCCTCGTAAGACGTGATATTGACGCATTGTAGGACCCTGTAATATCCCACGAGTTTGGTTGTCTTCCTTTTAACAACTCATGACGTACGATCTGAGATGGAAAAACAGAGCAAAAGAAGAAAAGTGCCCCAAAACTGATGAAAACATTCAATTTTGGGCTCCGAAAATAGGCGCAGCCAAGCAAGCTTGCTACCCCCATCATAGAGCTCTTGGAGAGCTTTCCAACGGTATGTTGTGCGCCGCGTAACTCCTTACAGATTAAAAGTTATATGCACCGAAGCGACGGAGACCTGGTCACAAGCCCCACTCCCTCGGTTTGCGGGCCCAACCTCTACGTGAAGTGAAGTTGTCTTGCCCAAGGTGCCGTGGGATTCGGTAATAGAAATGTGGTCGATAAAGTATCTTGGCAACCCTAACCGGGGCAAAAAAAAAATTGAAAAGGAGGGTGCAACACGAGGACTTCCCAAAGGGTCACCCATCCTAGGACTACTCTCGCCCAAGCATGCTTAACTTCACAGTTCTGATGGGATCCGGTGCATCACTGTTGGTATGATCGCATCCGTCATGTTGAGGGCTTAAATCCTTTATGTGTTGACAGTTCACAGTCCCAGCCTAGAGAGACGGCCCATTCAAAAGGCCCAATGGGCATAACGACAACCCATCCGCTTCAACAACGTAGTATCCTTGTAAGACGTGATATCGACGCGTTGTAAGAACCTGTAATATCCCACCAGTTAGGTTGTTGTCCTTTTAACAGCTCACGACGTACGATTCGAGACTGAAAAATATAGCAAAAGAAGAAAAGTGGCCCGAAACTGATGAAAACGTTCGATTTTGGGATACGAAAACAGGCGTAGCCGAACAGGCTTGATGACCCCGCCGTAGAGCTCTCGGAGAGCTTTCCAACGGTATGCTGTGCGTCGCGTAACTCCTTACAAATCAAAAGTTATGGGCACCGGAGCGACGTAGACTTGGTCACAAGCCCCACGCCCTCAGTTTGCGGGCCCGTCCTCTACGTGAAGCGAAGTTGTCTTGCCCAAGGTGCCGTGGGATTCGGTAATAGAAATGTGGAGGATAAAGTATTTTGGCAACCCTAACCGGGGCAAAAAAAATTGAAAAGGGTGGTGCAACACGAGGACTTCCCAGGGGGTCACCCATCCTAGTACTACTCTCGCCCAAGCACGCTTAACTTCGGAGTTCTGATGGGATCCGGTGCATCAGTGCTGGTACGATCACACCTGTCATGTTGAGGGCACAAATCCTTTATGTGTTGATGGTTCACAGTCCCAGCCCAGAGAGATAGTCCATTCAAAAGGCCTAATGGGCTTAACGACAACCTATCCGCTTCAACAACGCAGCATCCTAGTAAGACGTGATATTGACGCATTGTAGGGCCCTGAAATATCCCGCGAGTTATGTTGTCGTCCTTTTAACAGCTCACGACGTACGATCCGGGACGGAAAAACATAGCAAAAGATGAAAAGTGGCTTGAAACTGATGAAAACGTTCAATTTTGGGCTCCGAAAACAAGCACAGCCGAGAATGCTTGCTGCCCCCGTCATAGAGCTATCGGAGAGCTTTCAACGATATGCTGTGAGCCGCGTAACTCCTTACGGATTAAAATTTACGGGCACCGTAGCGACGGAGACCTGGTCACAAGCCCCACGCCCTCGGTTTGCGGGCCCATCCTCTACGTGAAACGAAGTTGTCTTGCCCAAGGTGCCGAGGAATTCGGTAATAGAAATGTGGAGGATAAAGTATCTTGGCAACCCTAACCGAGGCACAAAAAATTGAAAAGTGGGGGTGTAGCACGAGGATTTCCCAGGGGGTCACCCATCCTAGTACTACTCTTGCCCAAGCACGTTTAACTTCGGAGTTCTGATCGGATCCGTTGCATTAGTGCTTGTATTATCGCACCCGTCATGTTGTGGGCACGAATCCTTTATGTGTTGACAGTTCACAGTCCCACCCTAGAGACATAACCCATTGAAAAGGCCCAATGGGCTTAATGACAACCTATCCGCTTCAACAACATAGCATCCTCGCAAGACATGATATGGACGTGTTGTAGGGCCTTCTAATGTCCTACGAGTTAGGTTGTCGTCCTTTTAACAGGTCACGACGTTCGATCTGGGACGAAAAAAGAGAGCAAAAGAAGAAAAGTTGCCCGAAACTGATGAAAACTTTCAATTTTTGTCTCAAAAAATGGGCGCAAACAAGCAGGCTTGCTGCCACCGTCATAGAGCTCTCGGAGAGCTTTCCAATGGTATGCTGTGTGCCACGTAACTCCTTACGGATTAAAAGTTATGTTCACCGAAGTGACGGAGACCTGGTCACATGCCCCACGCCTTCGGTTTGCGGGCTCTGTCTCTACATGAAGTGAAGTTATCTGGCCCAAGGTGCCGTGGGATTCGGTAATAGAAATGTGGTGGAAAAAGTACCCTGGCAACCCTAAGCAGGGCAAAAAAAATTGAAAAGGGTGGTGCAACACGAGGACTTCCCACGGGGTAACCTATCCTAGTACTACTCTTGCCCAAGCACGCTTATCTTCGTAGTTCTGATGGGATCCGGTACATTAGTGCTGGTATGATCGCACCCATCATGTTGTGGGCACAAATCCTTTATGTGTTGACGGTTCACAGTCCCAGCCCACAGTGATGGACCATTCAAAAGGCCCAATGGGTTTAACGACAACCCATCCGCTTCAACAACGTTGCATCCTTGCAAGACGTGATATGCACGCGTTGAAGGGCCCTTTATTGGCCCGCGAGTTATGTTGTCTTCCTTTTAACAGGTCACGATGTACGATCTGAGACGGAAAAACAGAGCAAAAGAAGAAAAGAGGCCCAAAAGTGATGAAAAAGTTCGATTTTTGGCTCCAAAACTGGGCGTAGCTGTGAGGCCCGACCTCGATTTATGTGCGATACCTCGTTTCATGTGCCCTAACCTAGATTTGCGTTCCTTGACCTAGGTTTAAGAATTGTGCTTCGTTTTGTGTGCCTTGCATTGAATTACGTGCATTTATTTTGGATTGCGTGCATTTACTTGAAAAATGTGCATTCATCTCGTAGTTCGTGCCTTACCTTGTAGTGCATGCCCTAAACTGAGGAAAGCGTGCCCTCACACTAATCAAGAAAGCATCTTACACGAAGCACTAAATCATTAATTAATCCTACAAATTTCACTAACTAATATTAAATTGCTAATTCAACTCACTAGAAGACGACTTTGCACCAAAAGATAGACATTCTTTATTCTTTATTCCTTATTCTTTTGCATATCCCAAACACACAATTAAATATTGCTCAACCAAGACAAAAATTCAGATTCTTGCAATGCCTTGACCGACCACTTCTTGTGCATTTGGGCTTGCTTGCTTAATTCAAATTATATTCCTAGAAATCCTATGACAATCTATGACACAAGGCATAAAAAAATAACCCAAAACCCTACCCAATGCACCCATATTCTCGACCCATCCTCTTGCCATGCTAGGTGATTCAAAATTATGCTCCTTGAAGACACAATCTGAATTTTGCAAGGCCCTAGGCTGACACAAGCATCAACTTAGCAAGCTTTTCATTTTTCTTTCATTTCCTCTCTTTCTCTCATTTCTCCTCTCTCTCTCTCTCTCTCTCGGCCCTAGCTAAAACTTTACTCTCCTTAGCTTAAGTTCATCACTCAATGGTTCATCAAGACATGCAAGAAGCTAGGGAGCTCGACTAAGCAAGCTAGATTGCAAGAAACTCATTTGCAAGGTCATAGCACATTCATTTCGGCTTAGGTAAGTTCGTTGGCTTCCATTTCATTTTCTTCTTGTTCTAACCACATGCACCTACTAAGAACATGGTAACTTAGCTAGGAAATTAGAGAAATCTCAAGTGGTCTCTCGGCTAAGCAAGGAAAAGAGTCAATCTTGTGCATCCTCAAGAGTTTGTGCATCTTCTTTGTTGTCTTGCTAAGGTGAGGGCTAAAACTTCTTGAAAAGCTTTCAAAAAACCACATACATGCCTTTAAATGTCTATTTTTACTTATGTACTTGTGTTATATGTGTGTTCATGAGCTTTTATAAACATGTATGGCAAGATATTTGGCAAGAATGTGATGATAGATGGAAGTTTCAGAAGACTAAAGAAAGCAACGCAGATTTCAAGTCTCATGATGATGGTATTTGGAGGTTTAGGAATCGGATTTGTGTTCCTAATGAGCCAGAGCTGAAAAAGAAGATTCTTGAAGAAGCCCATAATTCAACATACACTATTTACCCTGGCGGAACAAAGATGTATCGGGATTTGAAGCATTACAATTGGTGGAATAACATGAAGAGAGAGATCGCGGAGTTTGTGGCACGGTGTTTGACTTGCCAAAGAGTTAAAGCAGAACATCAACGACCAGCAGGTTTACTTCAGCCATTGGAGATTCCTCAATGGAAATGGGAACATATAACTATGGACTTTGTCATGGACCTACCCAGGTCACAAAAGGCTCATGATGTCGTTTGGGTCATAGTGGATAGATTGACTAAGTCAGCGCACTTCTTACTAATGAACAAGGAAGATAGTCCTGAGAAATTGGGAGATATGTATGTGGCGGATATTGTAAGATTGCACGTGATGCATGTGAGTATTGTATCAGATAGGGATCCTCGTTTTACTTCCTGATTTTGGAAGAGATTGCAAGAAGCTTTGGGGACGAAGTTGAGTTTCAGCACGGCTTATCACCCTCAAACTGATGGACAATCTGAGAGAACTATTCAGATTCTGGAGGATATGCTGAGGCCGTGTGTTTTAGACTTCGGAAAAGGTTGGGAGAAATATCTGTCTCTAGTGGAGTTCGCTTATAATAATAGCTATCAGGCTACTATCGGGATGGCCCTATTTAAGGCATTGTATGGACGTAAGTGTCGATCCCCAATTTACTGGGATGAAGTAGGTGAGATGAAGACTTTTGACCCGACCCTACTACCAGAACTTATGAAGATTGTTGATAATATCCACCTCATCCAGAAACGGATGCTTACTGCCTAGAGCAGGCAGAAAATTTATGCAGACCGACGGAGATGGAGCCTAGAGTGTGAGGTCGGCGACAAGGTGTTCTTGAAGATATCACCTCGGAGGCGACGGGTTAAACACGGCAAGGGTGGAAAGTTGAGCCCGAGGTTTGTAGGACCATTTGAAATAATTGAGAAGGTTGGAAAATTTGCGTATTGCCTGCCACTACCCCCAAACCTCTCCAATATTCATGACGTCTTTCATGTTTCAATGCTACGGAAGTATCACCCTGATCCATCGCATGTCTTGGATCCAGAGCCGTTGCAGCTTTGGGAGAACTTGTCTTATGAAGAGAAACCCATTCGAATCCTAGACCAGCAAGATCGGGAGTTGCGCAACAAATCTATTCTGATGGTGACAGTGTTGTGGGATCACCATGGAGTTGAAGAAACAACGTGGGAAACGTGAGACCAGATGGAGCAACAGTATCCAGCATTATTTCAAAGGTAATATTGAATTTCGGGATGAAATTCTTTTAAGGAGGGGAGAATGTGAGGCCCGACCTCGATTTGCACGTGATACCTCGTTTCGTGTGCCCTAACTTAGATTTGCGTGCCTTGACCTAGGTTTAAGAATTGAGCTTCATTTTGTGTACCTTGCATTGAATTACGTGCATTCATTTAGGGTTGCGTGCATTTACTTGAAAAATGTGCATTCATCTCGTAGTTCGTACCTTACCTCGTAGTACGTACCCTAAACCTAAGAAAGCGTGCCCACACGCTATTCAAGAAAGCATCTTACACGAAGCACTAAATCATTAATTAATCCTACAAATTTCACTAACTAATATTAAATTGCTAATTCAACTCACTAGAAGACGAATTTGCACCAAAAGCTAGACATTCTTTATTCTTTATTCCTTATTCTTTTGCATATCCCAAACACACAATTAAATATTGCTCAACCAAGACAAAAATTCAGATTCTTGCAATGCCTTGGCCGACCACTTTTTGTGCATTTGTACTTGCTTGCTTAATTCAAATTCTATTCCTAGACATCCTATGACAATCTATGACACAAGGCAATAAAAAAATAACCCAAAACTCTACCCAATGCACCCATATTCTCGACCCATCCTCTTGCCATGCTAGGTGATTCAAAATTATGCTCCTTGAAGACACAAATCTGAATTTTGCAAGGCCCTAGGCCGACACAAGCATCAACTTAGCAAGCTTTTCATTTTTCTTTCATTTCCTCTCTTTCTCTCATTTCTCCTCTCTCTCTCTCTCTCGGCCCTAGCTGAAACTTTACTCTCCTTAGCTTAAGTTCATCACTCAATGGTTCATCAAGACATGCAAGAAGCTAGGGAGCTCGACTAAGCAAGCTAGATTGCAAGGTCATAGCCCATTCATTTCGGCTTAGGTAAGTTTGTTCGCTTCCATTTCATTTTCTTCTTGTTCTAACCACATGCACCTACTAAGAACATGGTAACTTAGCTACGAAATTAGAGAAATCTCAAGTGGCCTCTCGGCTAAGCAAGGAAAAGAGTCAATCTTGTGCATCCTCAAGAGTTTGTGCATCTTCTTTGTTGTCTTGCTAACGGGAGGGCTAAAACTTCTTGAAAAGCTTTCAAAAAGCCACATGCATGCCTTTAAATGTCTATTTTTACTTCTGTACTTGTGGTATATGTGTGTTCATGAGCTTTTATAAACATGCATGGCAAGATATTTGGCAAGAATGTGATGATAGATGGAATCGCGTATGGGACAGTCTTCTGTCTTGTTGGTGCAAGGTGATTTTGACCAGGTAAATGACGTTAAAAATGCGTGTAAATTGGTAGGTGACTAGTTTTGCCAGTTTTGAGAATTTTTTGCAGAAATAGTCAAAGCTAATTTTGACTCTAAGGTCCTCCAAATGGCAAAATATTAAAATGTGTCCAAATTTGGAAAGTCTGGAAAAATGAAGCAGGTTTTGGCAGATTCACTGACCTTGTAGAACGAACCAGTTTTGAGTTAGTAAATGATATCAAAATGCATGAACATTGGTGTGCTACTAGATTTTTCAGTTCTGGACATTTTTGTCAGAAATGGACTAAGGCTAAATCTGATCCTAAGGCCCTCAAAAACGACAAGTATTGAAATGTGTGCAAATCTGGACAGTTTTGTGTAGTCTCACGGTTTTGGCTATAACTCTTGAACCCGAACTCCAAATGATGCGAGGTTTGTTTCTGAATTTATATCACTCCTTAAGCTTTAATTTGACATCTTGTTCACTGGAATTGGAGATTATTTTCTTGTCTCAATGATTGTGAGAAAACAGTCTATTGCAGTGAGGGTTTCACCTAGTGATATGCTTAGGAAAATTATTGTGGCATTTGGATGTTGTGTGGACTGTTTGATTGCTTGAGGGTGTTTTAATTAATCAATGCATGGCTTGAGTTTAATTACGTGACAACTTAGGGCTTAATCGCACAGGTGAGCATGAAATGAAACCCTAATGACTAGGAAAAACTCGCTAAATGTTGATCCTATGGATATCGTATTTAATTATGTGATTTGTAGGCTGCCCGTAGTTGCCCTCATAGCCCTAAACATGATTTCGATGATTACTTGTTGACAAGTAGGCCTTTCTTGTACCCGGTTCCACGTAAATGTCGTTGCATGTTGAATAATCTTATTATTTGATTACGTGAACTTCGAAATGAGTTATATGACTTGATTTACATGCGTTACATGGCTGCCCGTTTAATATTCATATAACTCCACGTGCTTTTCAAGTGAAATTGCCTGTCATACTGTGCCTCTCTTGTTTACTTGTCAATGTGCAATCTTATGACTGCTCTGAGGCAACCTACTTTGTTGACCTCCCAATGTGATATATTAAATGTCATAAATGTGCATTGCATACAAGGTTGCAACCTTTCATTCTGGCATGGTAGCGTTCACGCATACCGAGCGGCATCAGGCTTGCCGGTGCAACCGTGACTACCATTGTCCAATTCCCTCTCTCACTTGGGGGCTAGACTTCCTCGGAGAGTTGGGTCGTAGGATTTCGGGGTACATCCGGAGTACACCCATTTGGCGTGATAAGGGGATGAATTGAAGCCGGCTGCAACAACTAATACTGAAAATGAACTGAGAGCAAAAGCTCACCGTATCCGTTTTACTATGTGTATAAGTACTCTCGCTTGGTTCCTAGAGGACCTCGGGGAGGAAAGACAGGTAATTGCATTCTTTTACTTTTACATTACATTATGTACTTACTTGTGATATAATGTCATGCTTGCAAAGGGTTTTCATAAGTTGAACCGAAAAACGAGTTTCAAAACTTATTTCTCGTTCCCCCTCGCTGGGTTCATAAGGACTCACCCTCTTTTATCATCTCAAGTGAAGAAGACCAAGAACAGGTACCCGAAGACAACGTGCCTAATGATGATTCCTTGGAATGATTGCTTGCCCTACATGCCTTGCTCGACTATGGCCGTTTTGTGAACAATATGTTGCTTGAAGACTATTTCATTTCTTATAATGCTTATTATTGTATTGTAAATGACCCCCGTTGTAATTTGGGGTCTAATTTTCGCTTGTACTGATCATAACTAGATAGACACTACTATGGTCGTTTTTGCTGTCGTTATTGGCTAGTATCTATCATAGGATTATGAAGTATCAGGTAAGGATTAAGAAAAATGAACCTATCAAATCTTAAGCAGGTACTCATTGTTAAGCTAAGATCAACATGTACTTTTGTAACGAGGATTTAAAAACAAACGAGACATAGTATCATGCTAGGTTATTAATCAAACGAGACTTCGAGACAACTAGTAGGCGCTTCAATTGATGATAAATAGTAATCTTAGTTAGAAATGAAATTGAGATTGGAAATTTTGAGGCGTTTAGAGAATTAGGTCAAACTAAATAGCCCAATTATAGCCGTTATGCTGCCGGTTTTCTGGAGAATTTGTGGAGTTTAGGCTAAAACGTTAAGTGTTAAACCCTCCTGAACGATTAAGTACGTGTTATGACTCGAATGTTTAGATCACACCCTAGTCTAACCTTCATAGGTTGGGTTGGGGCATGACAGCAGCCGAGCAGACGTGCTGCCCCTGTCGTAGAGCTGTCGGAGAGCTTTCCAACGGTATGCTGTGCACCACGTAACTCCTTACGGATCAAAAGTTATGGGCCCAGAGCGACGGAGACCTGGTCAAAAGCCCTACGCCCTCAGTTTGCGGGCCCAGCCTCTACGTGAAGCGAAGTTGTCTTGCCCAAGGTGCCGTGGGATTTGGTAATAGAAATGTGGTGGATAAAGTATCTTGGCAACCCTAACCGGGGCAAAAAAAATTGTAAAAGGGGGTGCAACATGAGGACTTGCCAGGGGTTCACCCATCCTAGTACTCTCTCGCCCAAGCACGCCTAACTTCAGAGTTCTGATGGGATCCGGTACATTAGTGCTGGTATGATCGCACCCATCATGTTGAGGGCACAAATCCTTTATGTGTTGACGGTTCACAGTCCCAACCTAGAGAGATGGCCCATTCAAAAGGCCCAATGGGCTTAACGACAACCCATCTGCTTCAACAACACAGCATCCTCGTAAGACGTGATATCAACGCGTTGTAGGGCCCTATAATATCCCGCGAGTTAGGTTGTCGACCTTTTAACAAGTCAAGATGTACGATCTGGGACGGAAAAATAGAACAAAAGAAGAAAAGTTGCCCAAAACTGATGAAAACGTTCGGATTTGTGCTCTGAAAATAGGTGCAGTCGAGCAGGATTGCTGCCATTGTCGTAGAGCTCTCGGAGAGCTTTCCAACGGTATGTTGTGCTCCGCGTAACTCCTTACGGATGAAAAGTTATGGGCACCAAAGCGACGGAGACCTGGTCACATGCCCCACGCCCTCGGTTTGCGGGCCCAGCCTCTATGTGAAGCGAAGTTGTCTTGCCCAAGGTGCCGTGGGATTCGGTAATAGAAATGTAGTAGATAAAGTATCTTGGCAACCCTAACCGGGACAAAAAAAATTGAAAAGGGGGGGGGAGGGGGTGCAACACTAGGACTTCCCAGGGGGTCACCCATCCTTGTACTACTCTCGCCCAAGCATGCTTAACTTCGGAGTTCAGATGGGATCCAGTGCATTAGAGGTGGTATGGTGGCACCCATCTTGTTGTGGGTACAAATCCTTTATGTGTTGACGGTTCACTGTCCCAACCCAGAGAGATGGCCAATTCAAAAGGCCCAATGGGCTTAACGACAACCCATCCGCTTTAACAACGTAGCATCCTCATAAGACTTGATATCGACGCGTTGTAGGGCCCTGTATTATCCCGCGAGTTAGGTTGTCGTCCTTTTAATAGCTCACGACGTACGATATGGGACCGAAAAACAAAGCAAATGAAGAAAAGTGGCCCCAAAATTGATGAAAACGTTCGATTTTAGGCTCTGAAAACAGGCGCAACTGAACAAGCTTGCTGCCCCCATCGTAGAGCTCTCGGAGAGCTTTCTAACGGTATACTATGCACTGCGAAACTCCTTACGGATTAAAAGTTATGGGCACCGGAGCAACGGCGACCTGGTCACAAGCCCCATGCCCTCGGTTTGTTGGCCCAGCCTATACATGAAGCGAAGTTGTCTTGCCCAAGGTGCCGTGGGATTGAATAATAGAAATGTGGTGGATAATGTGAGGCCCGACCCCGAATAACGTGTCCTACCTCGATTTGCGCGCCTTAGACCTAAAATTATATGACCGACCTAGGATTACGTACCCTATCTTGGTTTTCGTGCATGTCTCGTTATACATGCCTTAACCTAGAATTGTGTGCCCTAATCCTCGATATACGTACGATACCTAGATAAACATGCCATGACCTTAATTTACGTGCGAGACCTCGATTTACATGTGTCTCTTCGTTTCGTGTGCATTAACCTTGAATCGCGAGCTTTAACCTAGGTTTAAGAGTCGTGTCTTGAATTACATGCATTGCATTGAATTACGTGCCTTATTTTGATCTACATTCATTCACCTAGGGTTGCGTGTGTTAGCATTAGAATCCGTGCACTTATCTTGAAGTATGTGCCTTAGTATTGAAAAACGTGCGTTCGTCTCGTAGTTCGTGTCCTACCTCGTAGTGCGTGCCCTAGACTTAGAAAAGCGTGCCCGCACGGTAATCAATAAAGAATCCTACACGGAGCACTAAACTATAAAATAATCCTAAAACAATCCTACAAAGTCCACTATCAATATAATAATCCTAATTCAATTCACTAGAGGACAAAAATGCACCAAACACTAGACATTCCTTATTCTTTATTCTTTGTTCTTTTTGCATTTTCAACACATAACAAATTAACACTCAAAAGATGACAAGAATTCAGATTTGGCACATGCTTTGGCCGACCATACCATGGTTTTTGCACAAGGTTTGAACAATTATACAATTAACTATGCATGCTTAGACAAACTATGACACAAATGCATAAAAAATTGCTCAAACCACCTCAATTCTCACACCATTTTCGACCAAACCACATATGCCCATGCTAACATTTCAAAATTCCATCTTGAAGACAAAAAAATCCTGAATTTGTATGCCCAAGGCTGACCACATGCTCAAAAAATTGCAAAAGCCTCATTTTTCTCTCATTTCTCTCACTTTCCTCACATTTTCTCTCTCTCCCTCTCACTCTCTCTCTCCATTTCGGTTTTGGCTGAGTTCTCTCCACCTCTTAGCTCATCTTAATCATCCTATGGTGCATCAAGACAAACCACAAGCAAAGAAACGCACCCAAGCAAGCTAGGATGCAAGAAACACACATGCAAGCATTTTGAGTCACCATTTTCGGCCTTGGTGAGTTTTTAAGCTTCCATTTCTTTTCTTCTTGTTCTAACCTCATGCATGTGCTAAGAGATTGATCACTAAGCTAGGAAAAATAGAGAAAAGCTAGTTGGAATCTCGGCTAAGCAAGAAGAAGAAGAGATTTGAGCTTCAACAAGGTTTTGAGCATTTTTGGGTTGATTGCAAAGGTGAGGGTTAAAATCTTTTGAAAACTCTTTAAAAACTCACATGCATGCTCATAAATGTGTGTATTTGCTTCTGTACTTGAGATATATGGTCGTTCATAAGCTTAAACAACCATGCATGGCAAGATCTTGGCTTGAAAATGATGCTAGGTGAAGTCGAAATGGATGATAGCTCTCTGACCAGTCTGTTCGAGGTAAGTTTAGCTAATAAAATGATGTTGAAAATGCTTTAAAATTGGTGGGTGACTAGTTTGGACAGTTTTGAACATTTTTCCCACAAATAGAACGAAGCTAATTTTGATTCTAAGGTCCTCAAAATGAAAAACCATTAAAAAGTGACCAAATCTGGAAATCTGGAAAAAATGAATCAGGTTTTGGCAGATGCACTGACCTTGTGGAACGAACCATATTTTACTTAGTAAATGTTGTCCAAAATGCGTGAAATTTGGTGTGATGCTATATTTTTCAGTTCTGGACAATTTTGTCAGAAATGGACCAAAGCTAAAACTGACTCTAAGGACCTCAAAAACGTCAATTTCTGAAAAGTGTACAAATCTGGACAGTTTTGTGCTACCTCACTGTTTCGGCTATAACTAATGATTCTAAACTCCAATTGATGCAAGGTTTGTTTCTGATTTTAGTTAACTTCTTACGCTTTAATTTGACATCTTATTTAATGAATTTGGAGATTGTTTGATTATCCTATTTGATTGTGAGAAAACAGCCTATTGCAGTAAAGGTTTTATTTAGCCATATGCTTGGAAAATTGTTGTAACCTCTCTTGTGACACTAATTGTGTGGAAATGTGGTGTTGGGATGTTATGTGGACTGTTGGGAGCACTTGAGGATGTTGAATTAAATGATGCAAGACTTGATAATGCTCTTGAGTGGACTTAGGGTTTTAATCACTTGATTAAGCATGAAATGGGAACCCTAATGACTCAATAGTCTTAATAGGTGTTGATCAATTGGATATTGTGTTGGAATCATATGCTTAGTGGGCTGCCCGTAAATATTTTATAACTTCAAAAGTGATCTTGACCATTGCATGTTGACAAATAAGCTTTTCTTGCATCCGAACCCATGTTGATATCATTGCACGTTGAATAATCTTATCGCTTGATTGCGTGGACCTCTTAATGAGTTATATAGCCTGTTTTACATGTGTTACATGGCTGCCTGTTTGATGATCATATGACTCTATATGCCTTTCAAGTGAAATTACTTGTCTTATCGTGCCTTGTTTGACTACTTGACAACGTGCGATCTTATAACTGTTCGGAGGCAACCTACTTTGTTGTCCTCCTAATGTGATATGTTAAATGTTATAAATGTGCATTGCATATAAGGTTGCAACCTTTTGTGTGGCATGGTAGCGTTTCACGTCCGCCGGGCGGCATCCGGCTTGCCGGTGTTACCGTGACTACCATGATCCAATTCCTTCTCTCGCTTGGTATTCACCCTTAGAGAGTTGGGTCGTAGGATTTCGGGGTACATCCGGAGTACACCCACCTGGAGTGTTTTGGGAATGAATTAAAGTCGGCCGCAACTCCTGTTACTTGACTTGATCTGAGAGCAAAAGCTCACCGTATCCTTTTTATTATGTGTATAAGTACTCCCACTTGGTTCCTAGAGAACCTCGGGGAGGAAAGATCGGTGTTCCTATTCTGTACTTGTATTTCTGTTACATTCATGTGTGAGAAAGGGAATTTCATAAGTTTAACCGGAAAATGAGTTTCAAAACTTATTTCTCGTTCCCCCTCGCTGAGTTCATAAGGACTCACCCTCTTTTATCATCTCAGGTGAAGAAGAACAGGTACAGGAACCCGAGGACGGTGTGCCTAATGATGAACCCCTGGAGTGAATGCCTGTCATTGCTTATTTTGCTTGATTGTGACTACTTGTGAACTTTTGCTACTAGAAGACTATTTCCCCTACGTTATTTGTTGTTTGTGATGTAATAGACCCCCGTTGTAATTTGGGGTCTAATTTTGGTTTGTACTTATGTTAAGTAGACTGATACTAGACATACTATGATCGTTTTTGCTTTTATTATCGCTAGTATCTATCATAGGTTATGATCCTTAGCTAAGGAATAGGCAAACGAACTTATCCAATCTCAACAGGTACTCGCTAATAAGCTAATATCACCAGGTACATTTTGAAACGAGGATAAATGGACAAACGAGACATAGTATCATGCTAGGTTATAAATCAAACGGGACGTCAAAATAACCAATAAGCAATTCAATTGATGATAAAATAGTAAACTCTAGTCGAGAATGAACTTGAATTGAAAGTTTGAGGCTGTTAGAAAATTTAGGTCAAAACAAAGAGCCCAATTACAGCCGTTATGCTGCCGGATTTTCGGAAAATTTTGGAGTCTAGAATAAAACGTTAAGTGTTAAACCTCCTAGAATGATTAAGAATGTGAAAGGACTTGAATGTTTAGATCACACCCTAGTCTAACCTTTATAGGTCGGGTTGGGGCGTGACACCTTAGAAGAAATGGTATCAGAGCTTAGTTTACTAACTAGGCGTTAGTCGGGTTCAACTCTCGGACCGTAGGTAGAAGCCCTAAAGTAAATATGATGTCTTGTTTATATGTATTAATGTGTGCTAATGTGCTTTAATTGCTTTGTGCATTGAATATTATGTGCCTTTGTGGACCATATGTATTATGTGTCATGCACACCGACACGTTAGTGCCCTCAATAATGCATGCATGCTTTTATACTCCTTCCTTGATACATATGCATGTTATATGTCTATGATTGACTATTTATATACATAGATAGTTAGGATTAGGACTTTCAGGAAATTGAATTCATGCAGGAAGATCGAAAAGGCTCGGTTAGGGATTTCTCGCATCTTTCCAGGTACTCGACGGATCATATGTATTATTGGATATGCATATATATAAAATGCGTAGCACGGGTATAATTGTTGAGTTAAAGTTATCTCCTTATTTTTGGAATACCTATACCTGTGATTAAGTTGTCAATTTTATAGCTATGAAGTTATTGATTCTGTTAAACCGTTCTTCTAATTGTGGTTCAAGAATAAATATTAAGGACATACTACTTCCTTAGATATAAGGGTATACTATTAAATATGTACAATAGTATATATTCTCATGTGCTGATAGTGGAAGTTGACTTGGAGGTTTCTTTGAATCCATTTCTCATATCCTAAAATTGGCTTGATAGACTATCTAAGAAGTTAGCAATATACTCGTACGATTGAATCTTTACTTGATTGGAATTAAGCATCGTTGAACCTAATAAGGTGTATATTAACGAGTTTCAAGTTCACTCAATGGTAAGATTGTGACCTAGAAATTAAGGGATGAACTCGTGGAAATGGCCGATAGGGGTTAGATTATTAAGGCGTGAATAATGTGTTTAGGTAACTTAACAATAGATAACCTCAAGGCATGTAGGCAACTTTGGAGACTAAGTTTAACCAGGTTGATGATTATTTAGTATAACAAGGTATGGTGATGTTGGAATCAAGGAATTCATGTAGCTAGAACTTGTGTTCGGAAGACTACACCTAAAATATTGGGTCAAATAGAAGTGTAAGGAATTGAATTATGCATTAGATGACTAACGTTACTAAAGGTCCTAAGTTGGATATTTGTGATATGAAGAAACATAGTATTAGTTTGGTGCCCCTCGAATTTAGTTGTAATTATGCAAAATAAGTCATTCTATGCACTCATTGTTTGAATAGCCTAAAGGATGTTAGAAAGCATATATCCCTAAGTAATACCGATGGACCTAGTATATAAACCATGGAAATGAGATTAAAGCATCCGACTGCAAGGTTGAGTCGTTAGGGTATGACTAGTAATCCTAAATAGCTAATAGTAAGTATACATGATGATTCGTGGTAAAGCCTAGAAACTAGCAGTTGATAGACTTCGAATTGTGGTTGCTGAATAGAGGGTGAATCTTGTAGTGATAGTTAGATGAGTGGCTGATTACTCTTGAAATTCTATTAGGTTATATTGAAGGATGTTTCGTGGTCATAATTCTTATATTGATACAGCCTTGAAGTTATTTCGTGTAACAAGCTATTTGAATTAGTATGATAAGTATCTTAAGAGTTAGATCATTTCGGCACCCATTTATAATCCTAAGATTGTTGTTGTACGGCCGGTAACCTAGTGGAGCATTGATATTCTTATATGGCTATAGCCCTAACTTAGTAACACTAATGTTGAAAATATATTAGCGTGTATTAAGTGTTCGAAGGAATGACTAGGTCCCTAAGTGAGTGGGACCATTGTCTTCTTGAGTCTTACGTAACCTTGGATTGAGGTGAGTGAAATTTATTTGAGGTTGAAACTATTCGTCTTAGGAGTTTTGTATAAGATTAAAAGAAATTCTAAAGCTTCGTGACTTGAAGATAGAGATTAGAATAAGGAAATAAATTGTGAATTGCAAGTTGATGAAATTTACTTGTAAGAGTTGAACTAGTGCAACATGATTAGTTTACCTATGCAATTTCGATGGCAGTTGTTGGTGGTACCTAATAAACCTTAGAGTTTGAGTTTAACGAATCTTAACGGTCTTTCGTC
Source organism: Ehretia macrophylla (assembly GCA_037974665.1). Lineage (NCBI taxonomy): Eukaryota > Viridiplantae > Streptophyta > Magnoliopsida > Boraginales > Ehretiaceae > Ehretia > Ehretia macrophylla. The sequence continues at coordinate 14,162,215 of CM075764.1, read as the reverse complement.
TTGATTACGAGCTTGAAGGTTAACGAAGCTGGGGAAGAATGTTAATGAATAGGAGCCTGTAACCGGGAGACTAGTCATTAGAAGATTTGCTAATCTAATACCTACGAGATAAGGACTATGATACTACCAATAGATGATGACTTGAGATGGATCAATTTGTTTGGTGAGTTCTTCTTAAAGACAGGGTCATGTTGTGGAAATGATCCATGACTTGTTGATGTCCTATGTGTTAACAATTTTGGAAGCTAGTTGATAGGATATGTAAATCGGATATAGACCTATCATTTTGAACTTAGCGTATGTCACCCTAGGATCATGGAATTATTGTGATATTGCTTTTGAGGTATGAATGTGAGATTGATACAACATGAGTCATGATTTTGGAGTTATAGTTATATAGTCTGAATACCGATGCAGCCTTGATGACTATGTATGGAGATTCTAACCTTAGTTAATGAACTCGACCTTAAGATCAATTGGAGAAAAAAGAGAGTTGTTCAAAGGAACGAACTGTAAATGTAGGGGTCACACCGAATTAAATGATTGGAGAAAGCTAGGAAGTGAATTCGTTGTGCTAAGAGAGATCACAAAGCAAAGGACGACCCGGAGTTGAAAATGACAATGGTCGGAATACATCTAAATGACCTTAACAAGTAAGAATGAATTTCGGGATGAAATTCTTTTAAGGAGGGGAGGATGTGAGGCCCGACCCCGAATAATGTGTTCTACCTCGATTTGCGCACCTTAGACCTAAAATTATATGACCGACCTAGGATTACGTGCCTTATCTTGATTTTCATGCATGCCTCGTTATACGTACCTTAGCCTAGAATTGTGTGCCCTAATCCTCGATATACGTACAATACCTAGATAAACATGCCATGACCTTAATTTACGTGCGAGACCTTGATTAACATGTGTCTTTTCGTTTCGTGTGCATTAACCTTGAACCGCGTGCTTTAACCTAGGTTTGAGAGTCGTGTCTTGAATTACGTGCATTGCATTGAATTACGTGCCTTATTTTGATCTACGTCCATTCACCTAGGGTTGCGTGTGTTAGCATTAGAATCCGTGCGCTTATTTTGAAGTATGTGCCTTAGTCTTGAAAAATGTGCATTCGTCTCGTAGTTCGTATCCTACCTCGTAGTGCGTGCCCTAGACTTAGAAAAGCGTGCCCGCACGCTAATCAATAAAGAATCCTACACGGAGCAATAAACTATAAAATAATCCTAAAACAATCCTACAAAATCCACTATCAATATAATAATCCTAATTCAATTCACTAGAGGACAAAAATGCACCAAACACTAGACATTCCTTATTCTTTATTCTTTGTTCTTTTTGCATTTTCAACACATAACAAATTAACACTCAAAAGATGACAAGAATTCAGATTTGGCACATGCTTTGGCCGACCATACCATGGTTTTTGCACAAGGTTTGAACAATTATACAATTAACTATGCATGCTTAGACAAACTATGACACAAATGCATAAAAAATTGCTCAAACCACCTCAATTCTCACACCATTTTCGACCAAACCACATATGCCCATGTTAACATTTCAAAATTCCATCTTGAAGACAAAAAAAGCCTGAATTTGTATGCCCAAGGCTGACCACATGCTCAAAAAATTGCAAAAGCCTCATTTTTCTCTCATTTCTCTCACTTTCCTCACATTTTCTCTCTCTCCCTCTCACTCTCTCTCTCCATTTCGGTTTTGGCTGAGTTCTCTCCACCTCTTAGCTCATCTTCATCATCCTATGGTGCATCAAGACAAACCACAAGCAAAGAAACTCACCCAAGCAAGCTAGGATGCAAGAAACACACATGCAAGCATTTTGAGTCACCATTTTCGGCCTTGGTGAGTTTTTAAGCTTCCATTTCTTTTCTTCTTGCTCTAACCTCATGCATGTGCTAAGAGATTGATCACTAAGCTAGGAAAAATTGAGGGTTAAAATATTTTGAAAACTCTTTAAAAACTCACATGCATGCTCATAAATGTGTGTATTTGCTTCTGTACTTGAGATATATGGTCGTTCATAAGCTTAAACAACCATGCATGGCAAGATCTTGGCTTGAAAATGATACTAGGTGAAGTTGAAATGGATGACAGCTCTCTGACCAGTCTGTTCGAGGTAATTTTAGCTAAGCAAATGATGTTGAAAATGCTTGAAAATTGGTGGGTGACTATTTTGGACAGTTTTGAACATTTTTCCCAGAAATATGCCGAAGCTAATTTTGACTCTAAGGTCCTCAAAATGGCAAATCATTAAAATGTGACCAAATCTGGAAATCTGGAAAAATGAATCAGGTTTTGGCAGATGCACTGACCTTGTGGAACGAACCATATTTGACTTAGTAAATGTTGTCCAAAATGCATGAAATTTTGTTTCCTACTATATTTTTCAGTTCTGGACAATTTTGTCAGAAATGGACCAAAGCTAAAACTGACTCTAAGGACCTCAAAAACGTCAATTTCTGAAAAGTGTACAAATCTGGACAGTTTTGTGCTACCTCACTGTTTCGGCTATAACTAATGATTCTGAACTCTAATTGATGCAAGGTTTGTTTCTGATTTTAGTTAACTTCTTAAGCTTTAATTTGACATCTTATTTACTGAATTTGGAGATTTTTTGATTATCCTATTTGATTGTGAGAAAACAGCCTATTGCAGTAAAGGTTTTATTTAGCCATATGCTTGGAAAATTGTTGTAACCTCTCTTGTGACACTAATTGTGTGGAAATGTGGTGTTGGGATGTTATGTGGACTGTTGTGAGCACTTGAGGATGTTGAATTAAATGATGCAAGACTTGATAATGATCTTGAGTGGACTTAGGGTTTTAATCACTTGATTAAGCATGAAATGGGAACCCTAATGACTTAATAGTCTTAATAGGTGTTGATCAATTGGTTATTGTGTTGGAATCATATGCTTAGTGGGCTGCCTGTAAATATTTTATAACTTCAAAAGTGATCTTGACCATTGCATGTTGATAAATAAGCTTTTCTTGCATCCGAACCCATGTTGATATCATTGCACGTTGAATAATCTTATCGCTTGATTGCATGGACCTCTTAATGAGTTATATAGCCTGTTTTACATGTGTTACATGGCTGCCTGTTTGATGATCATATGACTCTATATGCCTTTCAAGTGAAATTACTTGTCTTATCGTGCCTTGTTTGACTACTTGACAACGTGCGATCTTATAAATGTTCGGAGGCAACCTACTTTGTTGTCCTCCTAATGTGATATGTTAAATGTTATAAATGTGCATTGCATACTAGGTTGCAACCTTTCGTGTGGCATGGTAGCGTTTCACGTCCACCGGGCGGCATCGGGCTTGCCGGTGTTACCGTGACTACCATGATCCAATTCCCTCTCTCGCTTGGTATTCACCCTTGGAGAGTTGGGTCGTAGGATTTCGGGGTACATCCGGAGTACACCCACCTGGCGTGTTTTGGGGACGAATTAAAGTCGGCCGCAACTCCTGTTACTTGACTTGATCTGAGAGCAAAAGCTCACCGTATCCTTTTTATTATGTGTATAAGTACTCCTACTTGGTTCCTAGAGAACCTCGGGGAGGAAAGATCGGTATTCCTATTCTGTACTTGTATTTCTGTTACATTCATGTGTAAGAAAGGGAATTTCATAAGTATAACCGGAAAATGAGTTTCAAAACTTATTTCTCGTTCCCCCTCGCTGAGTTCATAAGGACTCACCCTCTTTTATCATCTCAGGTGAAGAAGAACAGGTACAGGAACCCGAGGACGGTGTGCCTAATGATGAACCCCTGGAGTGAATGCCTGTCATTGCTTATTTTGCTTGATTGTGACTACTTGTGAACTTTTGCTACTAGAAAACTATTTCCCTTACGTTATTTGTTGTTTGTGATGTTATAGACCTCCGTTGTAATTTGGGGTCTAATTTTGGTTTGTACATATATTAAGTAGACTGATACTAGACATACTATGAACGTTTTTGCTTTTATTATCGCTAGTATCTATCATAGGTTATGATGCTTAGCTAAGGAATAGGCAAACGAACTTATCCAATCTCAACAGGTACTCGCTAATAAGCTAAGATCAACAGGTACATTTTGAAACGAGGATAAATGGACAAATGAGACATAGTATCATGCTAGGTTATAAATCAAACGGGACGTCAAAATAACCAATAAGCAATTCAATTGATGATAAAATAGTAAACTCTAGTCGGGAATGAACTTGAATTGAAAGTTTGAGGCTGTTAGAAAATTTAGGTCAAAACAAAGAGCCCAATTACAGCCGTTATGCTGCTGGATTTCTGAAAAATTTTGGAGTCTAGAATAAAACGTTAATTGTTAAACCTCCTAGAATGATTAAGAATGTGAAAGGACTTGAATGTTTAGATCACACCCTAGTCTAACCTTTATAGGTTGGGTTGGGGCGTGACAGCTAAAGTATCTCGGCAACCCTAACCGGGGCAAAAGAAATTTAAAAGGGGGGGTGCAACACGAGGACTTCCCAGGAAGTCACCCATCCTAGTACTACTCTTGCCCAAGCATGCTTAACTTCAGAGTTCTGATAGGATCCAGTGCATTAGTGCTGGTATGATCGCACTCGTCATATAGTGGGCACAAATTCTTTATGTGTTGACGGTTCAAGGCCCCAGCCTAGAGAGATGGCCCATTCAAAAGGCCCAATGGGCTTAACGACAACCCATCTACTTCAACAACACTGCATCCTTGCAAGACATGATATCGACGCGTTGTAGGGCCCTCTAATGTTTCGCGAGTTAGGTTGTCACCCTTTTTACAGCTCACGACGTACGATCTGGGATGGAAAAACAGAGCAAAAGAAGAAAAGTGGCCTAAAACTAATAAAACGTCCAATTTTTGGCTCCAAAAATGGGCGTAGCCGAGAAGGCTGGCTGCCCCCGTCGTAGAGTTCTCGGAGAGCTTTCCAACGGTATACTGTGCGCCACGTAACTCCTTACGGATTAAAAGATATGTTCACCGGAGCGACGGAGACCTGGTCACATGCCCCACGCCCTCGGTTTGCGGCCCCAACCTCTACGTGAAGCAAAGTTGTCTTGCCCAACGTACCGTGGGATTCGGTAATAGAAATATGGTGGAGAAAGTATCCTAGCAACCCTAAGCAGGGCAAAAGAAATTGAAAAGTTGGGTGCAACACGAGGACTTCCCAGGCGGTAAACCATCCTAGTACTACTCTTGCCCAAGCACGCTTATCTTCGGAGTTCTGATGGGATCCGGTACATTAGTGCTGGTATGATCGCACCCGTCAGGTTGTGGGCACAAATTGTTATACCCGAGCCCGGAATGTGAAAATTCTTTGTTTATTATTTTGAAAATTATATTTCCTTAAATTCTTTGTGAATTAATTGTTACTTTCTTGCCGACGCAACGTGCATTGTATTTCAGGAGCGATAGCTAGAGAACGATTTCCAATCCTCAACAAATAGTGAAACTAGTGTTTAGATGACTTAAATTTTATATTTTAAATGTTGCTAACTTTAATTGATCTTACCTTAGCTAAAATGGCTTTAAAACGCTCAAAATAGGGCCCTTTGACCAAGTCTTAAGTTGTTTGACTTAGCCTTGACCAACTTTGACCATTTAACACTTATAAGCTAAAAAACTAAGCAAAATAAAAAGAGAAACAGCAGCAAAAAAAAAGGAGAGCAGGCCGTGAGCTTCATTGAGGAAAAACAAAAACCTTTCAACTTCCAATCGATCAATCTTCGCGAGAGCTCGTGCGGGGTGAATTCCGAGGCAACCAACGTTGTTTTCCTAGCGACTAGGAGTACCTAAGGTGAGGGAAGCATGTTATTTGCGCATTTATACGTTGTGTATGCTAACTTTGTCAATTTTTAGATTTATCCGTAGATCATTATTTAAAGCGATTTGATGCTTCTAGAATGTTCCTTGGCATTTGTAGAACATGTATTTATAGCTTTGTAACATTTTCTGCGGTTAAATGTTGTGATTGCAATTTAAATTGATCAATGAATAGTAATTTGTGAATAGTAAAACCTTGAAACATTGAAGTTGCGCTGTTATGCTTTCTGTTGATGTAGAAATGTGCTAGGTACGCTAGAATGCTAAAATGTGTGGTTTTTTTGGATTGCGTAGTGGAAAAAATGAGAATTAAGCCTTTGGGAAAGTCGGGGTCGTTTAGGTCGACTTTTGCATTTTCTCATTTTGCGTGTTGACATTGCTTCGGGAAGCCATGGAAGCACTTTTGGTGCGATTATGGCGTTGGTTGGGTGTTTGATTGATATAGTTGTAGTTCAAAAGAGAAAGGGGGAAATCGGGGCTTTGCGCGAGTTCTAGGGTAAAGTAAGGTTTCGGGGTCTTTAGACGTGCCTTATGGTGACCTAGGAGGGTTGGCGAAGTCGGTTTCCAGAACTCGTGGCTCGTTTGGAAATGGTAGCGTTTTGATAGTTGGGGCCGATTTGTGTTTTTGTGTGTTTTCTTGTCTTTATGCCTATAGAATGCTTAGAATTACTTGAAATACTTGTTTGAGTTGTTTTGGATTGAATTGCTTATCAATTGCTGCTATTGCGTGCGAGAGTAGCCTACTTTGTTATTCTCTCACGTGTGGCTTTATCGCTTGTTTATCGCCTTGTATCGAGTCTTGCATTGCATAGTGTCTCGCGCGTGAGTGATGGGCCTCTCTGGGTAGCCTTGGGTTGCCAGTGTTGGTTGCTCTAGCTTCGCTGCTATTCCCTTTCTCGCTTGGGTTGCCTCCCAAGGAGATTTGGGTCGTAGGATTGATGGATACTTCTGGGGTATTCCAAACTGGTGTTATAAGGTGGTTTGGGCCGGCGCGTCGTCATCGAATTCGTGTTTGAAAGTTGCTCGTGAAAAGAGTATCGTATCCTTTGAATGAGTGTTTGCAGCTTTAAATACTTGCCTTGCTTTATTGTTGGCTTTGGTTGTATCTTTATATGATTTGTATGTATTGCTTGGCTAATTGCATTGCATACTTCTCTCATCTCCGTCCTTGAGACCAATTGCCCTCGCTGAGCAATAGTTTTTGCTCATTCCTCTCTATACTATGTTTTTACAGGAGTAGTTGAAGCAGACCCTCTCGAGGTAATAGAGGAGGAGGAGCAGGTGGAGGTGTTTCCGTGATAGCACTTCTCTGCTTTGCTGGTGGTTGGTTACCAGTTTTTGTGCGAACCTTGCTTGTTATGTATATTGCGTGGAGGTCGCTTAATTTTGAGGCTTGTAGCCTTGTATATATTTTCTAGTTTGAGGCCTCTATGGTCTTATGTTGTATAAGTTGAAAGAATGTAAAGTTGTAAAAGTTTACTCTTGTGACTAGTAAAGAAATGCATGCTAATAGCTAACTGTTTAGTGGCATAAGTACTTGTGTAGTATGCATATCATTTTTGGTTTGGAAAGTTGGATAATAAGAAATGTATGTTTTAAAGAAAGTTGGCTTGTTTTGATTATATTATGGCTTTCGCAAGTATTATATTGATTTTAGGGTTTTCGGATCGTCCGCGGTACAGAGGAGACTCCGTCCGTGTGTCGGGTCCGGGCTTGGCCTTTTGCGGGGTCGGGTCGGGGCGTGACATCTTTAGGTGGTATCAGAGCATGATAGTCTTGCATGAGCCGGGATATGATTCTCGGTCTGTGGGGTAAAGGTCTAAAATGCTAAAGTGTTTATGTATGATTGCTAAGTGAAAAGAAAATGTTATAGCATGACTTTGTGAACTTGGAATGTTTATGTGTTTAAGTGGAATAGTTTGGCAAGTTAAACTTGTCTTATGTGAATTGTGTGATAGAATATTGGATTGTTATTGACTTAAGTGTTATCTAATCTTATGTGCTATATTTCTGTCTATAAACTGCTTTTAAATGTTGCCAGCTATTGTGAGTTGCTACTATGCCGCCACGTCGTGGTACTCAAGGTATAGGATCAGATGAAGAGGCAGCAGAACAGGGTCAGCAGCCGTTACCTGAGCAGTTTATGGCTACCATGACTACTGCAGTAGACCGGATTACACAGGTGCTACATGAGCAGAGGCAGGACCAGATTAATCCCCAGGGAAATCAAGCTAATCCTGGTGGACAGGGGTATAGAGTTGAGAATAACCAGCTAGAGAAATTTCTGAGGCACGAGCTGGGAAATTTCTTCGGAGAGCCGGATGATGAGGCGGCCGAGAGATGGATTAATCGAGTTGAGAAAATTTTCACCGCTTTGAGGTACACTGATGAGGCAAGAATAGATTATGCATCATTTTTATTTGAGGGTGATGTAGAGCAGTGGTGGAATACTGTCAGATTGAGGTGGGATTGTGAGGATGTTCCACACTTATGGGATGATTTTGTAAGTGAGTTCCGGGACAAATATATTCCCGAGATGGCTATGGAAAGATGGGAGGATGAGTTTGTGGCCCTGAAGCAGGGAAATATGACTGTTGCACAGTACGAGGCTAGGTTTGTTAGCCTGTCGAGGTATATGCCCGAGTTGGTACGGCCAGCTAGGAGGATGATTCATAGGTTTGTCCGTGGACTGAGAATGGACATACAGTTGCATTTGACTGGGCAGACCTACACTACATTTCCCGAGGTATTTCAGGCAGCCTCGAAGTTTGAGAAACGGAAGGCTGAGATGATAGCTGAGAGCAGTCAGCCGAGTAAGAAGCAGTATTTGGGCCAGAGCAGCCAGAGTCAGCCGAGGCAGTATCAGGCTTCTGCACAGGGTCCTCAGCAGCGTCCGTATCAGCCACAGCAACAGATTCAGGCAAGGCCAGCTGTGACTAGACCCCAGCAGGGAGGTACAGTTCCTACCCTTGCCAGAGCCCCAGCACCTACAGGAAACACTGCGGTTAGGCAAAATCAGCAGTGTAATTATTGTAATCGACCAGGGCATATTGAGGCTAACTGCTAGAGGAAGAGTGGTAAATGTACGGGTTGTGGCGGTGATGATCATAGGGTGAGAGATTGCCCTAAGTATAATAATGTCCACGGCCGTGGTGGAGGCCAAGGTGTTCAGAATAGGGCTGCAGGTGCACGACCACCACAGAGAGTTCAGGCTAGGGTCTTTGCACATGATGCAGAGGAGCTACCCGATACCACAGCTATAGTGGAAGGTACCTTTCTTCTCAATACTCAGCCAGTTAAAGTTTTGATTGATCCTGGAGCTACACATTCGTTTATAACTCCTGCATGTGCACGATCTGTGAATGTTTGCATTGATAAATTGACTCATGAAGTTGACGTTCGTCCTTCTTTGGGTGCAAAATTTGTTCTTGAGTCTATTTGCAAATCTTGTGATATATGTATTGAGAACTGTAAATTTCCTGCTAATTTAATTATATTGCCATTCCGTGACTTTGAAATCATTTTGGGAATGGACTGGTTGGGAAAGTATTATGCTCAGTTGGATTGTAGAACAAAGGTCGTTTATCTTAAGGTTCCTGACCTACCGGTACTAGAGATTGTTGGGAACTGCAGGGCTGCCCGCATTCCACTTTTATCAGCGATCAAGACTTCTAAGTTGTTGAATAGGGGTTGTGAAGCTTACTTAGCTTATTTGATCAATCAGCCTGCTGATAAGCTGAGTTTGAATGAGATTCCGATTGTTAGAGACTTCCCTGGTATATTTCCCGAGGAATTACCGGGTTTACCACCGGATAGGGAGATTGAGTTCGTGATTGATCTTGTGCCAGGCACTGCGCCAATTTCTAGGAGTCCTTATAGAATGGCATCGGCTGAACTTCAGGAGTTAAAAATTCAGCTTCAGAACTTGCTTGAGAAAGGGTTTATACAACCTAGTTCTTCGCCGTGGGGTGTGCCTGTGTTGTTTGTGAGAAAGAAAGATGGCACGCTACGGTTATGCATTGATTACAGGGGACTTAATCAAGTCAAGATTAAGAATAAATACCCCTTGCCGTTGATTGAAGAATTGTTAGACCAGTTGCAGGGTGCGAGTGTTTACTCCAAATTTGACTTGAGGCAAGGTTACTATCAACTTAGAATTCGGAGTGACGATATACCAAAGACGGCATTCAGGACTAGATATGGCCACTATGAATTTGTTGTGTTGCCGTTTGGATTGACGAATGCACCAGCCGCATTCATGGACTTGATGCAGAGGGTCTTTCGGCCTTACCTTGATCAGTTTGTCGTAATATTTATTGACGACATTTTAGTGTATTCGAAGAACGAGGCTGAACATGAGCAACACTTGAGGATTGTGCTTCAGACTTTGCAGGAAAACAAGCTTTTTGCTAAATTCAGCAAGTGTGAGTTCTGGTTGAATCAGATATCTTTTCTAGGTCATATCATTTCAGATCGAGGAATTTTAGTGGACCCAACTAAGATTGAAGTTGTTTCATCTTGGAAGAGACCTGAGACGGTGTCAGAGATTCGGAGTTTTCTTGGATGGGCAGGTTACTACCGGAGATTTGTTAAAGACTTTTCTAAAACTTCTGGGCCTTTAAGCCAGTTGACTCGGAAGAAAGTTGCTTACAACTAGCATGCTAAGTGTGAATCCAGTTTCCAAGAATTGAAGAAGAGACTAACTACAGCTCCTATACTAGCTTTACCTGAGGGAACAGAGAACTTTGTTGTCTACAGTGATGCATCTAAGGAAGGTTTGGGCTGTGTTTTAATGCAGAATGGTAAGGTGATTGCCTATGCTTCTAGGACAGTGAAACCTTATGAAGTCAAATACCTTACACATGATCTTGAGTTAGCTGCAGTTGTCTTTGCTTTAAAGAAGTGGCGTCATTACTTGCGGGGTTGCATATTTGAAATATTTATTGACCACAATAGTCTCAAGTATTTGTTTTCACAGAAGGATCTAAATATGAGGCAGCGGAGATGGCTAGAGCTATTGGGTGGTTATAACTGTTCTATTAACTATGTGCCAGGTAAGGCAAATGTTGTTGCTGATGCTTTGAGCCGAAAGGCTACTGTTGCAAGCTTGATTATCAAGGACTGGGAGACTTTGGAAGAAATTTGTTCATGGAAGCCAGAAGCTACTGAGGTAGGGATTCGATTTGCTAGTTTGCAGATTCAGTCAGGATTGCTAGCACAGATCAGAGAGGCTCAGAAGACTGATCCTCACATCTTGAAGATCCAAGAAAAATCAAAAGGGGGAGAGTCGGAGTTTAAATTACATGCAGATGGCATCTTCAGATTCAGGGATAGAGTATGTGTTCCTGATGATCTGACTTTGAAGAATGAGATCCTGTCCGAGGCACATAATTCAAGGTATACGATTCACCCGGGCAGTACAAAAATGTATAGAGATTTAAAACAACATTTCTGGTGGAACAATATGAAGAGGGAGATTGCTGGGTATGTATCCAGATGTTTGACTTGTTAGAGAGTTAAAGTTGAGCATCAGAGGCCAGCCGGACTTCTACAGCCGTTGTCGATTCCGCAATGGAAGTGGGTACATATAACAATGGACCTTGTGACCGATCTTCCTAGATCTCCGAGAGGATGTGATTCTGTTTGGGTTGTTGTGGACCGCTTGACTAAAGTTACGCATTTTATTTCCGTGAACAAACAGGATAGCCTTGATAAGCTGGCTGAATTGTATGTTGCTAACATTATGAGATTGCATGGAGTACCACAGAGTATAGTGTCAGATAGGGATCCTAGATTCAGATCTCATTTTTGGCAGAAGTTGCAAGAGGCCATGTGAACTAAGTTGAGCTTTAGTACTGCTTACCATCCGCAAACTGATGGCCAGTCTGAGAGAACCATCAGGATGTTGGAAGACACGCTTCGAGCATGTGGGCTTGACTTTGGGAAGAATTGGGAGAAGTTTTTTCCTTTAGCGGAGTTCGCCTACAATAATAGTTATCAATCTACTATAGGTATGGCTCCCTACGAGGCGTATGGTCGGAAATGCAGATCTCCGTTATATTGGGAAGAGGTTGGAGAGATGAGAACAGTTGATCCGACTGTGTTACCTGAGATGATTAAGATGGTAGATAATGTTCACCTTATTCGCCAGCGTATGCTTACAGCTCAGAGTCGTCAGAAGAGTTATGCGGATAAGCACCGTCGGGATCTTGAGTTTGATTTGGGAGATTGGGTGTTTCTTAAGATTTCTGCACGGAAGGGATTGATTCGGCATGGTAAGAGCGGGAAGCTTAGTCCCAGGTACGTGGGTCCGTATGAGATCACCGAAAAGGTAGGTCCTTTGGCTTATCGATTAGCTTTACCCCCGAGCTTGTCGAGACTGCACAATATGTTCCATGTGTCTATGTTGAAGAAGTATCATCCAAACCCTTCACATGTACTTGAACCAGAGCCTTTGCAGATTGAAGAGAAGTTGTCTTATGAAGAGAAACCGATTCGAATTGTGGATCGGAAAGTTCAGGAGCTTCGCAGAAAGAGTATTCCGTTAGTAAAGGTTCTGTGGAATCATCATGGGTTTGAGGAAGCGACTTGGGAAAGAGAGGACCAAGTTCGGGATCAGTATCCGGAGTTGTTTGTTGACCAGGTAAGAATTGCGTGGGCGCAATTGTTTTAAGGGGGAGAGGGTGTAATACCCGAGCCCGGAATGTGAAAATTCTTTGTTTATTATTTTGAAAATTATATTTCCTTAAATTCTTTGTGAATTAATTGTTACTTTCTTGCCGACGCAACATGCATTGCATTTCAGGAGCGATAGCTAGAGAACGATTTCCAGTCCTCAGCAAATAGTGAAACTAGTATTTAGATGACTTAAATTTTGTATTTTAAATGTTGCTAGCTTTAATTGATCTTACCTTAGCTAAAATGGCTTTAAAACGCGCAAAATTGGGGCCTTTGACCAAGTCTTAAGTTGTTTGACCTAGCCTTGACCAACTTTGACCATTTAACACCTTATAAGCTAAAAAACTAAGCAAAATAAAAAGAGAAACAGCAGCAAAAAAAAGAGAGCAGGCCGTGAGCTTCATTGAGGAAAAAAAAACATTCAACTTCTAATCGATCAATCTTCTTGAGAGCTCGTGCGGGGTGAATTCCGAGGCAACCAACGTTGTTTTCCTAGCGACTAGGAGTACCTAAGGTGAGTGAAGCATGTTATTTGCGCATTTATATGTTGTGTATGCTAACTTTGTCAATTTTTAGATTTATCCGTAGATCGTTATTTAAAGCGATTTGATGCTTCTAGAATGTTCCTTGGCATTTGTAGAACATGTATTTATAGCTTTGTAATATTTTATGCCATTAAATGTTGTGATTACAATTTAAATTGATCAATGAATAGTAATTTGTGAATAGTAAAACCTTGAAACATTGAGGTTGCGCTGTTATGCTTTCTCTTGATGTAGAATTGTGCTAGGTACGCTAGAATGCTAAAATGTGTGGTTTGTTTGGGTTGCGTAGTGGAAGAAACAAGAATTAAGCCTTTGGGAAAGTCAGGGTCGTTTAGGTCGACTTTAGCGTTTTCTCGTTTTGCGTGTTGGCATTGCTTCGGGAAGCCATGGAAGCACTTTTGGTGCGATTATGACATTGGTTGGGTGTTTGGTTGATATAGTTGTAGTTCAAACGAGAAAGGGGGAAATCGGGGCTTTGCGCGAGTTCTAGGGTAAAGTAAGGTTTCGGGGTCTTTAGACGTGCCTTATGGTGACCTAGGAGGGTTGGCGAAGTCGGTTTCCAGAACTCGTGGCTCGTTTGGAAATGGTAGCGTTTTGATAGTTGGGGCCGATTTGTGTTTTTGTGTGTTTTCTTGTCTTTATGCCTATAGAATGCTTAGAATTACTTGAAATACTTGTTTGAGTTGTTTTGGATTGAATTGCTTATCAATTGCTGCTATTGCGTGTGAGAGTAGCCTACTTTGTTATTCTCCCACGTGTGGCTTTATCGCTTGTTTATCACCTTGTATCGAGTCTTGCATTGCATAGTGTCTCGCGCGTGAATGATGGGCCTCTCTGGGTAGCCTTGGGTTGCCAGTGTTGGTTGCTCTAGCTTCGCTGCTATTCCCTTTCTCGCTTGGGTTGCCTCCCAGGGAGATTTGGGTCGTAGGATTGATGGATACTTCCGGGGTATTCCAAACTAGTGTTATAAGGTGGTTTGGGCCGGCACGTCGTCATCGAATTCGTGTTTGAAAGTTGCTCGTGAAAAAGAGTATCGTATCCTTTGAATGAGTGTTTGCAGCTTTAAATACTTGTCTTGCTTTATTGTTGGCTTTGGTTGTATCTGTGACGCCCGAGATTTAGCCATGCATTCAATTACTGTTGCATCCCTTGTTTGCGCATTTCCTTCTGTACATTATTGACTGCCTTCTTGAATTACTATTCACTTCATTTTTAAACTGCATTCTATTAATTAATTAGCATTTTTATTAAATCATATTAATTGTAAAAGTAGTGGGAAAAATGTGCATTTGAGCTTAAGGCGTTAGGAAGGCTCGTTTAGAAAATGACTTTAGTAGTTGAATGAATAGTGTTACGTAACTAACTTAGGTAATTAATTAGCTAGCATATATTTTACTATCTAGCTCGTTTTAAAGCTTACTACGCACATTTTATTAGATCAATTAAGCACCCAATTGACCCCACCATGACTTAACCCTTTTATTATAACACTTAAGCTTATAAAATGCAAAAAAAAAAAAAAAATAGAAAGCTGAAAACAGCAGCCCAAACCCGACAGCAGCAAGAGAAGAAAAGAGAGAGATTTTGCTCACCAAGCCTCCAATCCAAGCCTCTCCAAGTCTTGAGCAACTAGTGTAGGGTGTTTGCAAGGTTCCTAGGTGCTCCTACGCGTAGTGGTGAGGGATTTCACGACTTGTTTTTGCATTTTTAAATAGTTGCTCATTTATTGATTTGTTGAAAATATGATTATATGCCATTGTAAATGTTATCTATGCTAATATACTATCTATATGAATGCTAGAGAACACTTTTGAACCGTCGTTTCGCAATTTAAACGGTTAGAATCGTTAGTTTGATTCTTAGGGTGAATAGTGACATTTTTTCTAGGGTTTTGGGGAATTGCTCGAATTGGCTTGAATTAATGCTTCTAATTGATGCCTTAGGTACTAGTGAAGATACTCAAATAGCCCCGTACCCTTGCATTGCCCTTAACTCGCCTAAAAATGGAAAATAGCCGACTTTAAGTTGGGGCTTTCGGGGTTAATGCGAATCCGGGTGGATTCGGGCTTCAATTCTAGTATCCTTAGGCTACCTAGGTGCTATAGATGCCTTGATATCCCTTGTTTGAAGCCCGGACAATGTAGGTGTGGTTTAAAGCCAAAAGAGGGAAATTGGGGCTTTCGGGGTAAACGCGGGCATTTGATTGAGTTCGAGGGTTGAGAGGGTACCTTGGGGGTTAGTTAGAAGGTTGGGAGAGTTTCCTTTGAAAATGAAATCATTAACTTTGGTTTAGAAGAGAAATAGTTCGAAAAACAAAGGGGTTTAGGTGCAATTTAAGTTGTCTCACACTTCTAAACCCATGTCAGGACTTCTTGAGTGTTTATATGTGATTTTAAATTGATTTGGAGCTTTTGGAATGATTCTATGCTTATTTGGTATAAGTTCATTTGTAAACTGCTTATTAGCTTCTATCTTTGCTTCTATCCTAATTGCAACGAGGTCAACCTACTTTGTTGATCCTCATATGTGTTAATGCTTATATTATTGTTATTAACTTGCCATCGTTGAGTGCATTGCATAGTGGTTGCGCAACCATAGTGTCAGGGGCGGATGTGTTGAATATCGGCTGGGCGGCAGAGGGCTTGCCGGTGGATATTCAAACTCCGTGCCCTATTCCCTCATTCGCCTGGTCCGGAGATTGCCAGGGGATGTTGGGTCGTAGGATTCGGGGTACATCCGGAGTACACCCACTGGAGTGATTGGGGTTATGCCGGCTTATCGTGATCGTGCTCGTGGTTCGTGGATCGTGATTGAAGACCAGTGAAGATTGGTGTATAGGGGATTGTTGAAACGTATCCTTTTAAATGTGTGATTATTTAAGTTATCGTTGTTTCTTTAATTGTCTAAGTGTTATTGTTGTGTAATTGTATTATCTGTTGCATTGCACGCCCCGGGACTATATCCCTCACTGGGCAACAGTGGTTGCTCATACCTCGCTAACATGTTTCAAGTGGCGCAGTTGGAGGAGTTGCCCTAGTTGCTGTGTATTATTCTGAAGTGGCTGTGCCTTCTTGTTTCTATTTGGTATTTGTGTATCTATTTTGTGGCCTAAGGGCTTTGTTTATATTGGTTGTTGTAAGAAGTTGAAGGATAGTTGGTTGTAGTGTAGATTTGGGAACCTATATCTTGTAATAACTTATATTTCTGCTATTAGCTTCTTCGCATGCTTGGGAGTGAATGACTTAAAGTAGAAATGTTTGATCTTTCAATTATGTTTAATTGATTTCCTAGAATGTCATGATTATAAAACTATGTTGATAATAAGTTCTCGCATGCTTGGGTGTTTTGGAACTATTGTGTACTATAAGGCTCGGATGGCCTTAGAACTTTGATGTTTAATTAAGAAAAGCTTGTATTGTATTGTTGGGACTTTGTTTGAGTGTTTACAGGTTTTCAGAATGCCCATAGTACAGGGGAAACTCTGTCCGTTTTTCCCTAAAATTTTGTGACCGGGTTTGGTATTGGGTTGAGAATAGCTTGGCTATTAGAGCCTCCGGTCTCGTGAGGGATCGGGGCGTTACAGGTGGTATCAGAGCTTAGTTAGCTCTAAGCCGGGATAGGGTCCTCGGCCTGTCGGGTAGTAACCCTTGAGTGTGTGCTTGTTAAGTGTGTGTCTTGAAAGTGTATGCCTGCATGTGTGATTGTGTGTCTTGTATCTAATGTTTGCACCTATATGATATAATTATGTGTTACGTGCTAAGTGTGTGCTAAGTGAAGTAAAGTGGCTAGTTATGCATCAAATTGACCTCGTGAATTGTTAATTGCTTGAATTGTTGCTTGTAATGTGTGTATTTGAATGTCCTGGATTGAGTTGTGTTATGATTGACTTGATTGTTGTCCTTGAATGATTTTGATGATTACCCTATGTCATAAACTCTTATATAAACATGTTTGCACAATAGTTTAAAACATATATGTGTAAATGTGATATCTTGGCATTCATACATGTCCCGTTGAAATGGTAAGAAAGACTTCTTCCTCCCCCTGAAGAGAAGTGATTAGCAACAAGCCCTCCAAGTTGTGTGGATTAGCGGGAATGAGAATGTTGTAAGCGGAGCTCAGTTATTGGGATTTCTTCCAAGGCATTCTTCTACGCTCAGTAGTCAGAAATGAATGGCGTTCCTTGGGATTTCTATATGACTGTTCTCTAAGGCATTCTCTTGGTATTTTCTTATTTAGCATTCTTCTGGTATTTTCTTATTGGCATTTCTCTGAAGATTTGGTATTTGGAATTCTATTTAGCCATATTATATGGTATTATCTACAGTATTTATGCTCCAATCTTTTATTGGTATTTTGTAGCTACTTTTAGTTGGGATTATATTATTCTATGGTATTCGTGCCAGCGGGATTCTTATTTGGATTTCTATGTAGCATTTCTATTGGAGCCTTTATTTGGCCTTATTACTTAGGGATTCGCTGGCAGCACTACTGGGATCTCTTAATGGGTTCTTACGAGAATTCGTATACGGTATTAATGCTCAACAACTGATGAAGAGTAATTGAAGTTGGTTTTCAGTTGATGCAGATGTTCTCTTGTGAAGAAGAATTGCGTGGACGCAATTTGTTTAAGGGGGAGAGGATGTGACGCCCGAGATTTAGCCATGCATTCAATTACTGTTGCATCCCTTGTTTACGCATTTCCTTCTGTACATTATTGACTGCCTTCTTGAATTACTATTCACTTCATTTTTAAACTGCATTCTATTAATTAATTAACATTTTTATTAAATCATATTAATTGTAAAAGTAGTGGGAAAAATGTGCATTTGAGCTTAAGGCGTTAGGAAGGCTCGTTTAGAAAATGACTTTAGTAGTTGAATGAATAGTGTTACGTAACTAACTTAGGTAATTAATTAGCTAGCATATATTTTACTATCTAGCTCGTTTTAAAGCTTACTACGCACATTTTATTAGATCAATTAAGCACCCAATTGACCCCACCATGACTTAACCCTTTTATTATAACACTTAAGCTTATAAAATGCAAAAAAAAAAAAAAAAATAGAAAGCTGAAAACAGCAGCCCAAACCCGACAGCAGCAAGAGAAGAAAAGAGAGAGATTTTGCTCACCAAGCCTCCAATCCAAGCCTCTCCAAGTCTTGAGCAACTAGTGTAGGGTGTTTGCAAGGTTCCTAGGTGCTCCTACGCGTAGTGGTGAGGGATTTCACGACTTGTTTTTGCATTTTTAAATAGTTGCTCATTTATTGATTTGTTGAAAATATGATTATATGCCATTGTAAATGTTATCTATGCTAATATACTATCTATATGAATGCTAGAGAACACTTTTGAACCGTCGTTTCGCAATTTAAACGGTTAGAATCGTTAGTTTGATTCTTAGGGTGAATAGTGACGTTTTTTCTAGGGTTTTGTGGAATTGCTCGAATTGGCTTGAATTAATGCTTCTAATTGATGCCTTAGGTACTAGTGAAGATAATCAATTAGCCCCGTACACTTGCATTGCCCTTAAATCGCCTAAAAATGGAAAATAGCCGACTTTAAGTTGGGGCTTTCGGGGTTAATGCGAATCCGGGTGGATTCGGGCTTCAATTCTAGTATCCTTAGGCTACCTAGGTGCTATAGATGCCTTGATATCCCTTGTTTGAAGCCCGGACAATGTAGGTGTGGTTTAAAGCCAAAAGAGGGAAATTGGGGCTTCCGGGATAAACGCGGGCATTTGATTGAGTTCGAGGGTTGAGAGGGTACCTTGGGGGTTAGTTAGAAGGTTGGGAGAGTTTCCTTTAAAAATGAAATCATTAACTTTGGTTTAGAAGAGAAATAGTTCGAAAAACAAAGGGGTTTAGGTGCAATTTAAGTTGTCTCATACTTCTAAACCCATGTCAGGACTTCTTGAGAGTTTAGATGTAATTTTAAATTGAATTGGAGCTTTTGGAATGATTCTGTGCTTATTTGGTATAAGTTCATTTGTAAACTGCTTATTAGCTTCTATCTTTGCTTCTATCCTAATTGCAACGAGGTCAACCTACTTTGTTGATCCTCATATGTGTTAATGCTTATATTATTGTTATTAACTTGCCATCGTTGAGTGCATTGCATAGTGGTTGCGCAACCATAGTGTCAGGGGCGGATGTGTTGAATATCGGCTGGGCGGCAGAGGGCTTGCCGGTGGATATTCAAACTCCGTGCCCTATTCCCTCATTCGCCTGGTCCGGAGATTGCCAGGGGATGTTGGGCCGTAGGATTCGGGGTACATTGGGAGTACACCCAGTGGAGTGATTGGGGTTATGCCGGCTTATCGTGATCGTGCTCGTGGTTCGTGGATCGTGATTGAAGACCAGTGAAGATTGGTGTATAGGGGATTGTTGAAACGTATCCTTTTAAATGTGTGATTATTTAAGTTATCGTTGTTTCTTTAATTGTCTAAGTGTTATTGTTGTGTAATTGTATTATCTGTTGCATTGCACGCCCCGGGACTATATCCCTCACTGGGCAACAGTGGTTGCTCATACCTCGCTAACATGTTTCAGGTGGCGCAGTTGGAGGAGTTGCCCTAGTTGCTGTGTGTTATTCTGAAGTGGCTGTGCCTTCTTGTTTCTATTTGGTATTTGTGTATCTATTGTGTGGCCTAAGGGCTTTGTTTATATTGGTTGTTGTAAGACGTTGAAGGATAGTTGGTTGTAGTGTAGATTTGGGAACCTATATCTTGTAATAACTTATATTTCTGCTATTAGCTTCTTCGCATGTTTGGGAGTGAATGACTTAAAGTAGAAATGTTTGATCTTTCAATTATGTTTAATTGATTTCCTAGAATGTCATGATTATAAAACTATGTTGATAATAAGTTCTCGCATGCTTGGGTGTTTTGGAACTATTGTGTACTATAAGGGTCGGATGGCCTTAGAAGTTCGAGGGTTAATTAAGAAAAGCTTGTATTGTATTGTTGGGACTTTGTTTGAGTGTTTACAGGTTTTCAGAATGCCCATAGTACAGGGGAAACGTTGTCCGTTTT
Organism: Ehretia macrophylla; assembly: GCA_037974665.1. Taxonomy (NCBI): domain Eukaryota; kingdom Viridiplantae; phylum Streptophyta; class Magnoliopsida; order Boraginales; family Ehretiaceae; genus Ehretia; species Ehretia macrophylla. The sequence goes on along the minus strand of CM075764.1, from coordinate 14,142,113 downwards.
CCCTAAAATTTTGTGACCGGGTTCGGTATTGGGTTGAGAATAGCTTGGCTATTAGAGCCTCCGGTCTCGTGAGGGATCGGGGCGTTATTGTATCTTTATATGATTTGTATGTATTGCTTCGCTAAATTGCATTGCATACTCCTCTCATCTCCGTCCTTGAGACCAATTGCCCTCGCTGAGCAATAGTTTTTGCTCATTCCTCTCTATACTATGTTTTTACAGGAGTAGTTGAAGCAGACCCTCTCGAGGTAATAGAGGAGGAGGAGCAGGTGGAGGTGTTTCCGTGATAGCACTTCTCTGCTTTGCTGGTGGTTGGTTACCAGTTTTTGTGCGAACCTTGCTTGTTATGTATATTGCGTGGAGGTCGCTTAATTTTGAGGCTTGTAGCCTTGTATATATTTTCTAGTTTGAGGCCTCTATGGTCTTATGTTGTATAAGTTGAAGGAATGTAAAGCTGTAAAAGTTTACTCTTGTGACTAGTAAAGAAATGCATGCTAATGGCTAATGGTTTAGTGGCATAAGTACTTGTGTAGTACGCATATCATTTTTGGTTTGGAAAGTTGGATAATAAGAAATGTATGTTTTAAAGAAAGTTGGCTTGTTTTGATTATATTATGGCTTTCGCAAGTATTATATTGATTTTAGGATTTTCGGATCGTCCGCGGTACAGAGGAGACTCCGTCCGTGTGTCGGGTCCGGGCTTGGCCTTTTGCGGGGTCGGGTCGGGGCGTGACACAAATCCTTTATGTGTTGACGGTTCACAGTCCCAGCCCAGAGAGATGGCCCATTCAAAAGGCCCAAAGGGCTTAACGACAACCCATCCACTTCAACAATGTAGCATCCTCGCAGGACGTGATATCGACCCATTGTAGGGCCCTCTAATGTCCCGCGAATTAGGTTGTCTTCCTTTTAACAGCTCACGACGTACAATCTGGGACCTAAAAACAGAGCAAAAGAATAAAAGTGGCCCGAAACTAATAAAAATGAACAATTTTGGGCTCCAAAAAGGGCGCAGTTGAGCAGGCTTGCTACCCCCGTTGTTGAGCTTTTGGAGAGCTTTCCAACGGTATGCTGTGCGCCGCGTAACTCCTTACGGATTAAAAGTTATGGGCACCGGAGCGACGGAGACCGGGTCAAAAGCCCTACGCCCTCGGTTTGCGGGCCCAGCCTCTACGTGAAGCGAAGTTGCCTTGCCCAAGGTGCCGTGGGATTCAGTAATCAAAATGTGGTGGATAAAGTATCTTGGCAACCCTAACCGGGGCAAAAAAAATTGTAAAGAGGGGTGCAACACGAGGACTTCTCAGGGGGTCACCCATCCTAGTACTACTCTTGCCCAAGCATGCTTAACTTCAGAGTTCTGAAGGGATCCGGTGCATTAGTGCTGGTATGATCACACCCGTCATGTTGAGGGCACAAATCCTTTATGTGTTGATGGTTCACAGCCCCAGCCCAGAGAGATGGCCCATTCAAAAGGCCCAATGGGCTTAACGACAACCCATCCGCTTCAATAATGCAGCAACCTCGTAAGACGTTATATCGACGCATTGTAAGGCCCTATAATATCCTGCGAGTTAGGTTTTCATCCTTTTAACAGCTAACGACGTACGATCCGGGACAGAAAAATAGAGCAAAAGAAGAAAAGTGGCCCAAAACTAATGAAAATGTTCAATTTTGGGCTCCGAAAACAGGCACAGCCGAGCAGGCTTGCTGCCCCCGTCGTTGAGCTCTCGAAGAACTTTCCAACGGTATTCTTTGCGGCGCGTAACTCCTTACGGACCAAAAGTTATCGGCACGTGAGCGACGGAGCCCTGGTCACATGCCCCACGCCTTCAGTTTGTGGGCCCAGCCTCTATGTGAACCGAAGTTTTCTTGCCCAAGGTGCCATGGGATTCGGTAATAGAAATGTGGAGGATAAAGTGTCTTGGCAACCCAAACCTGGGCAACAAAAATAAAAAAGGGGGGGGGGGGGAGGGGGTACAACACGAGGACTTCTCAGGGGGTCACCCATCCTAGTACTACTCTCGCCCAAGCATGGTTAACTTCAGAGTTCTGATGGGATCCGGTGCATTAGTGTGGGTATGATCTCACCCGTCATGTTATGGGCACAAATCCTTTATATGTTGATGGTTCGCGGTCCCAACCCAGAGAGATGGCCCATTCAAAAGGCCCAATGGGCTTAACGACAACCCATCTGCTTCAACAATGGAGCATCTTCACAAAATGTAATATTGACACGTTATAGTGCCCTCTAATGTCCCGCGACTTAGGTTGTCATCTTTTTAACTGCTCACGATGTACAATCCGGGACCAAAAAAAAGAGCAAAAGAAGAAAAGTGTCCCGAAACTAATGAAAACGTTCGATTTTGGGCTCCAAAAACTGGCGCAGCCGAGCAGGATTGCTGCCCCCGACATAGAGCTCTCGGAGAGCTTTCCAAAGGTTTGCTGTATGTCACGCCCCAACCCGACCTATGAAGGTTAGACTAGGGTGTGATCTAAACATTCAAGTCATATCACGTACTTAGTCGTTCAAGAGGGTTTAACACTTAATGTTTTAGCCTAAACTGCACAAATTCTCCGGAAAACCGGCAGCATAACAACTGTATTTAGGACCTTTTTGTTTGACCTAATTTCTAAACGCCTCAATTATTCCAATAATTAATCCAATTCCGTTAAGGACTCCTATTTTGTCTCATCAACCGATATGCCTGGTAGTTTATCTTGAAGGTCTCGTTTGGTTAATAAGCCTAGCATGATAACTATATCCCGTTTATTTATCAATTTCCTATCATGCAAGTACCTATTATTCTTTAGTTTACAAATAAGCACCTAATTGGAATTAGATAGAATTGACTTAGTTGATTTTTCACCTAGTGGTTTAATTGCCTACGATAGCTACTATTCAAGATAATGAAAGCAAATAACCAAATAATAAGTTTGTCCGGTTATAGATAGTACAATCCCAAAATTAGACCCAAATTACAACGGGGTCATTTACATCAATAAAATGAATAGTTTGCAATCAAACACAACATCCATATAGCAACCACTTTCAGGCAAAGCACAAAAGCACGTAGTCACTCCAAGGAATTGTCAACAAGCACATTTACTTTGGGTATCTGTTCCAAATCTGCTGTACTTGTGACAAAAAGAGGGTGAGTCCTTATGAACTCGGCGAGGGGAAACGAGAGATAACATTTTGAAATCCTTTTTCGGTTAAACTTATGAAAACCCTTTTTGAAGGCATGACATTATATCACAAGTAAGTACATAACATAATATAAAGGTAAAGGAACACAATTACCCATCTTTCCTCCCCGAGGTCCTCTAGGAACCAAGTGAGAGTACTTATACACATAGTGAAAATGATACAGTGAGCTTTTGCTCTCAGTTCATGTCAGTATCAGTTGTTGCGGCCGACTTCAAATCATCCCCTTATGACGCCAAATGGGTGTACTCCTGATGTACCCCGAAATCCTACGACCCAACTCTCTGAGAAAGTCTAGCCCCCAAGCGAGAGAAGAAATTGGACAATGGTAGTCACGGTTGCACTGGCAAGCCCGATGCTGCCCGGTGTGCGTGAACGCTACCATGCCAGAATGAAAGGTTGCAACCTTGTATGCAATGCACATGTATGCCATTTAACAATTCACATTGGGAGGTCAACAAAGTAGGTTGCCTCCGAACAAGTACTTGATCACATTTTGACATATTGGCATATAAGGCATTGTAAGAACATGTAATCATTTCATATATCAATTTGAAATCAATTAAACTTCCACGGGCAGCCAAGTAATCATGTTCAAATAAGCCATAGAATGCCTTTTAACAATTCACATTAGGAGGACAACAAAGTAGGTTGCCTCCGGGCAAATATAAGATCACATATTGACAAGTAATTGAACGAAGCATGCTTAACACGAATTTTCACTTTGTAAAACACATAGAGTTATATGAACATTAAACGAGCAGCCATGTAACGAATGGAAATCAAGTCATATAACTCATTTCGAAGTTCACGTTATCAAATGATAGATTATACAAGCATGCAACGACGCTTACTTTAGACCGGGTGCAAGCAAAGTCTACTTGTCAACATGTAATCATCGGGAATCACATTTAGGGCTATAAGGACATATATGGGCAGCCTATTAATCTTCCTCAATATCATTCATAATTCACAAAAGAACAGTTTATGACTCGAGGAGCTACGGGGCCATTAGGGTTTGCTAGGCCGTGCTCGGGGTCGGTTTCGTTTGCTAGACACCACAAGCCACTCTTAAACTATTTCAAGCATACTTAACATTTATTAGGCAGCCCACAATTCACACAATTAAACACAATAACCATAGGATCATCGCTTAGCGAGTTTTCATAGCCGATAGGGTTTCGTTTCATGCTTACACGTGCGATTAAGCCACATGTTGACAAATAATTAAACCCAAGCCATGAATTGATCAATTAAAACATCCACAAACATCAAAAACAGTCCACACAACATCCAAGTGCCACAATCCCAAGCATTTAATACCACAAGAAAAGTTACAATAATTTTCAAAGCATATCACTAAGTGAAATCCTCATTGCAATGGACTGTTTTCTCACAATCATTAAGACAAGAAAACAATCTCCAATTCCAGTGAATAATATGTAAAATTAAAGCTTAAGAAGTGAACTAAATTCAGAAACAAACCTTGCATCATTTGGAGTTCGGGTTCAATAGTTATAGCCAAAATAGTGAGACTGCACAAAACTGTCCAGATTTGCACACATTTCAATACTTGTCATTTTTGAGGGCCTTAGGGCCAGATTTAGCCTTAGTCCATTTCTAAAAAAAATGTCCAGAACTGAAAATCTAGCAGCACACCAAATTTCATGCATTTTGGATATCATTTACTAAGTCAAAACAGGTTCGTTCTACAAGGTTAGTGAATCTGCCAAAACCTGCTTCATTTTTCCAGACTTTCCAGATTTTGATACATTTTAATGATTTTCTATTTTGAGGACCTTAGAGTCAAAATTCTCTTTGGTCTGTTTCTACAAAAAATGTTCAAAACTGGAAAAACGAGTTACCTACCAAGTTTCATGCATTTTTAACATTATTTACCTAGCCAAAATCACCTTACACCAACAAGACAGAAAGCTGTCACAAACCCGATTTCATCTATCATCACCTTCTAGTCAAAATCTTGCCATGCATGGATATAAAAGTTTATGAACACACATATATCTCAAGTACAGAAGTAAAGATAGACATTTAAGAGCATGCATGTGGTTTTTTGAAAGATTTTCAAGAAGTTTTAGCCCTCACCTTAGCAAAACAACAAGAAGATGCACAAGACTCTTGATGGTTGCACCAATGGAGCTTCTTTCTTACTTCTTGCTTGCTTGGGCTGCTATGGCCGAGCTTGGGAGAGATCTTAAGAGTGAGCTTGAGGTCTTGGAAGCTCAAGAGAAGCCATGGTCGAAAATGAGAGAGAAGGAGAGAGAATGAGAGCTTGAGAGGAAAATGAAATGTGTTGAGTTGTGTGTGTGTGTGTATCGGCCTTAAGGCCTTCAAATCTGATTTTTTGCTTTGTCAACTATGCAATTTGAATTGTGAGAAGCATGCTTGGTGATTTGGTCGAGAATGGGAAGGGTTTGGGTGAGGTTTTTATTTTTATTTTTTGTATTGTCATGCATTTGTCTATCCTAGGTTGCATTGTGTTTTGTACTTGTCATAGGAATGTTTAGATAATAGGAAAGTGCTTAGGGTTTAGCATGTGTGTAAGAGAATGTTGGGTATTTAGGGATTTTAGGTAGAATAGAATATAGGATATGTTTAGAGGTTTGTGAGATTTTGTCTTGTAGTGAGTTTAAAATATAATATTTAGGTGTTAGTGGATTTTGTAGAGATTTGAATTAGGATTATAATAATAGTTAGTGGTGTTTGTAGGATTATTTTATAGTCTAGTGCATTGTGTAGGATTCTTTATTGATTAGCATGCGGGCACGCTTTCTAGGTCTAGGGCACGTACTACGAGACACGCACAGAAATCGATACGAGGCATGAATCACGAGGTAGACACGAACTACGAGATAGACACGTACTTCATGACTAAGGCACATACTTCAAGACTAAGGCACGCAATCCTAAATGAATGCACGTAAATCGATGCAAGGCATATAATTCAATGCAATGCATGTACATCGAGGTACGACTCTTAAACCTAGATTAAGACACACAATTCAAGGTCGGGGCACACAAAACGAGGTAACGCATACAATTCAAAGTCAGGGCACGTAAGTCGAGGATTAGGGCACATAATTCTAGATCAAGGCACGAATGACGAAACATGCACGAAAACCAAGATAGGGCACGTAAATCGAGGTAACACAAGTTATTCGGGGTCGGGCCTCACACTGTGCACCGCGTAACTCCTTACGGATCAAAAGTTATGGGCACCAGAGTGACGGAGACCTGGTTACAAGCCCTACGCCCTCAGTTTGCGGGCCCAGCCTCTACGTGAAGCGAAGTTGTCTTGCCCAAGGTGCCGTGGAATTCAGTAATAGAAATATGGTGGATAAAGTATCTTGGCAACCCTAACCGGGCCAAAAAAAATTGAAATGCGGGGTGCAACACGAGGACTTCCCAGGGGGTCACCCATCCTAGTACTATTCTCGCCTAAGCATGCTTAACTTCGGAGTTCTCATGGGATCCGATGCATTAGTGCTGGTATGATCGCACCCGTCATGTTGAGAGCATAAATCCTTTATGTGTTGACGGTTCACAGTCCCAGCCCAGAGAGATGGCCCATTCAAAAAGGCCCAATGGGCTAAACGACAACCCATTCGCTTCAACAACGCAGCATCCTCGTAAGACGTGATATCAATGCGTTGTATGGCCTTGTAATATCCCACGAGTTAGGTTGTCGTCCTTTTAACAACTCACGATGTACTATCTGGGACGGAAAAATAGAGCAAAAAAAGAAAAGTGGCCCGAAACTGATGAAATTGTTCCATTTTGTGCTCCGAAAATAGGCGCAGCCGAGCAGGCTTGTTGCCCCCGCCGTAGAGCTCTCGGAGAGCTTTCCAACTGTATGCTGTGCTCCGCGTAACTCCTTACGGATTAAAATTTATGGGCACCTGAGCGACGAAGACCTGGTCACAAGCCCCACGCACTCGGTTTGCGGGCCCAGCCTCTACGTGAAGCGAAGTTGTCTTGCCCAAGGTGACGTGGGATTCGGTAATAGAAATGTGGTGGATAAGGTATCTTGGCAACCCTAACCGGGGCAAAAAAAATTGAAATGGGGGGGTGCAATACGAGAATTTCCCAAGGGGGCACCCATCCTAGTACTACTCTCCCCCAAGCAGACTTAACTTCGGAGTTCTGATGGGATCCGGTGCATTAGTGTTGGTATGATCGCACCCGTCATGTTGTGGGCACAAATCCTTTATGTGTTGACCGTTCACAGTCTCAGCCCAAAGAGATGACCCATTCAAAAGGCCCAATGGGCTTAACGACAACCCATCCACTTGAACAAAGCAGCATTCTCGCAAGACGTGATATCGACGCGTTGTAGGGCCTTGTACTATCGCACGAGTTATGTTGTCGTCCATTTAACAGATCACGACGTGAGATCCGGGACGGAAAAACAGAGGAAAAGAAGAAAAGTGGCCCAAAACTGATAAAAACGTTTGATTTTTGGCTTTGAAAACAGGCGCAGCTAAGCAGGCTGGCTGCCCTCGTCGTAGAGCTCTCGGAGAGCTTTCCAACGATATGTTGTGAGCCACGTAACTCCTTACGGATCAAAAGTTATGGGCACCAGAGCGATGGAGACCAGGTCAAAAGCCCTACGCCCTCGGTTTGTGGGCCTAGCCTCTACGTGAAGCGAAGTTGTCTTGCCCAAGGTGTCGTGGGAGTTGGTAATAGAAATGTGGTGGATAACGTATCTTGGCAACCCTAACCGTGGCAAAAATAAATGTAAAGGGGGGTGCAACACGACGACTTCCTAGGGGGTCACCCATCCTAGTACTACTCTCGTCCAAGCACGCTTAACTTTAGAGTTCTTATGGGATCCAGTGCATTAGTGCTGGTATGATCGTACCCGTCATATTGAGGGCACAAATCCTTTATGTGTTGACGGTTCACAGTCCCAGCCCAGAGAGATGGCCCATTCAGAAGGCCCAATGGGCTTAACGACAACCCATCAACTTCAACAACACAACATCCTCGAAAGACGTGATATTGATGCATTGTAAGGCCCTCTAATGTCCCGCTAGTTAGGTTGTCGTCCTTTTAATAGCTCACGACGAACGATCCGAGACAGAAAAACAGAGCAAAAGAAGAAAAACGGCCCGAAACTAATGAAAATGTTTGATGTTGGGCTTCAAAAATGAGCGCAGTCGAGCAGGCTTCCCACCCACATCGTAGAGCTCTCAGAGAGCTTTCCAACGGTATGCTGTGCGCCGCGTAACTCCTTACGGATCAAAAGTTATAGGCACCGTAGCGACGGAGACCAGGACAAAAGCCCTACGCCCTCGGTTTGCGGGCCCAGCCTCTACATGAAGCGAAGTTGTCTTGCCCCAGGTACCATGGGATTCAGTAATAGAAATGTGGTGGATAAAGTATCATGGCAACCCTAACCAGGGCAAAAATAATTGTAAAGGGGGATGCAACATGAGGACTTTCTAGGGGGTCACCCATCCTAGTTCTACTCTCGCCCAAGCACGCTTAACTTTAGAGTTCTGATGGGATCCGGTGCATTAGTGCTGGTATGATCGCACCCGTCATGTTGAGGGCACAAATCCTTTATGTGTTGACAGTTCACCGTCCCAGCCCAGAGAGATAGCCTATTCAGAAAGCCCAATGGGCTTAACGACAACCCATTCACTTCAACAACGCAGCATCCTCGCAAGACGTGATATTGACGTGTTGTAGGTCCCTCTAATGTCCCGTGAGTTAGGTTGTCGTCCTTTTAACAGCTCACGACATACGATCCGGGATCGAAAAACAGAGCAAAAGAAGAAAAATGGCCCAAAACTGATGAAAACATTCAATTTTTGGCTCCAAAAACGGGCGCAGCCGAGCAGGCTTACTGCCCACATCGTAGAGCTCTCGGAGAGCTTTTAGACGGTATCTTGTGCATCGCGTGACTTCTTACAAATCAAAAGTTATGGGCATCGGAGTGATGGAGACCTGGTCAAAAGCCCTACGCCCTCGGTTTGCCGGCCCAGCCTCTACGTGAAGCGAAGTTGTCTTGCCCAAGGTACCGTCGAATTTGGTAATAGAAATTTGGTGGATAAAGTATCTTGGCAACCCTAACCGGGGCAAAAATAATTGTAAAAGGGGGTGCAACACGAGGACTTCCCAGGGGGTCACCCATCTTAGTACTACTCTCGCCTAAGCACGCTTAACTTTAGAGTTGTGATGGGATCCAGGGCATTAGTGCTGGTGCGATCGTCCCCGTCATGTTGAGGGCCCAAATCCCTTATGTGTTGATGGTTCACAGTCCCAGCCCAGAGAGATGGCCTATTCAAAAGGCCCAATGGGCTTAACGACAACCCATCCACTTCAATAACGCAGCATCCTCGTAAGACGTGATATCGACGCATTGTAAGGCCTTGTAATATCCCACGAGTTAGGTTGTCATCCTTTTGACAGCTCACGACGTACGATCCGGGATGAAAAAATAGAGCAAAACAAGAAAAGTGGCCCGAAACTGATGAAAATGTTCAAATTTGGGCACTGAAAACAGGCACAGCCGAGTAGGCTTGCTACCTCCGTCGTAGAGCTCTTGGAGAGCTTTCCAACGATATTCTCTGCACCGCGTAACTCCTTACGGATTAAAAGTTATGGGCACCGGAGCGACGGAGACCTGGTCACATACCCCACGCCCTCGGTTTGCGGGCCCAGCCTTTACATGAAGCGAAGTTGTCTTGCCTAAGGTGCCGTGGGATTGGGAAATAGAAATGTTGAGGATAAGGTATCTTGGCAATCCTAACCAGGGCAACAAAAATTGAAAAAGGGGGGTGCAACACGAGGACTTCCCAAGGGGTCACCCATCCTAGTACTACTCTAGCCCAAGCACGCTTAACTTTAGAGTTCTGATGGGATCCGGTGCATTAGTGCTGGTATGATCGCACCCGTCATGTTGAGGGCACAAATCCTTTATGTGTTGACGGTTCACAGTCCCAGCCCAGAGAGATGGCCCATTCAAAAGGGCCAATGGGCTAACGACAACCCATCCGCTTCAATAACGCAGCATCCTCATAAGACGTGATATCGATGCATTGTAAGGCCCTGTAATATCCGGCAAGTTAGGTTGTCGTCCTTTTAACATCTCACGATATACGATCCGGGACAAAAAAATAGAGCAAAAGAAGAAAAGTGGCCCGAAACTGATGAAAATGTTCAATTTTGGGCTCTGAAAACAAGCACAGCCGAGTAGGCTTGCTGCCTCTGTCCTAGAGCTCTTGGAGTGCATTCCAACGGTATTCTGTGCACCGCGTAACTCCTTACGGATTAAAAGTTATGGGCACCGGAGCGACGGAGACATAGTCACATACCCCACGCCCTCGGTTTACGGGCCCAGCCTTTACGTGAAGCGAAGTTGTCTTGCCAAAGGTGCCGTGGGATTCGGTAATAGATGTGGAGGATAAGGTAACTTGGCAACCCTAACCGGGGCAAGAAAAATTGAAAAAGGGGGGTGCAACACGAGGACTTCCCAGGGGGTCACCCATCCTAGTACTATTCTAGCCCAAGCACGCTTAACTTCAGAGTTCTGATGGGATCCGGTACATTAGTGCTGGTATGATCGCACCCATCATGTGGAGGCACAAATCCTTTTCGTGTTGACGGTTCACAGTCCCAGCCCAGAGAGATGGCCCATTCAAAAGGCCCAATGGGCTTAACGACAACCCTTCCGCTTCAACAACACAGCATCCGCGTAAGACGTGATATCGATACGTTGTAGGGCCTCTAATATCCAGCGAGTTTAGTTGTCGTCCTGTTAACTGCTCACGACGTACAATCCGGGATGAAAAAACATAGGAAAAGAAAAAAAGTGGCTCAAAACTGTTGAAAACGTTCGATTTTGGGCTCCGAAAATAGGCACAATCGAGCAGGCTTGCTGCCCCCGTCGTAGAGCTCTCGGAGTGCATTCCAACGGTATTCTGTGCACCGCGTAACTCCTTACAGATTAAAAGTTATGGGCACCGGAGTGACGGAGACCTGGTCGCATGCCCCACGCACTCGGTTTGCGGGCCCAACCTCTATGTGAAGCGAAGTTGTCTTGCCCAAGGAGCCGTGGGATTCGGTTATAGAAATGTGGAGGATAAAGTATCTTGGCAACCCTAACAGGGGAAAAAAAAATTTAAAAGGGGGGATGTAACACGAGGACTTCCCAGGGGGTCACCCATCCTAGTACTACACTCGCCCAAGCACGCTTAACTTCGGAGTTTTGATGGGATCCGATGCATTAGTGCTGGTATAAGCGCACCTGTCTTGTTGTGGGCACAAGTCCTTTATGTGTTGACGGTTCATAGTCCCAGCCTAGAGAGATGGCCCATTCAAAAGGCCCAATGGGCTTAACGATAACCCATCCGGTTCAACAACATAGCATTCTCGCAAGACGTGATATCGACGCATTGTAGGGCCCTGTAATATTCCATGAGTTAGGTTTTCATCCTTTTAACAACTCACGACGTACGATCCGGGACAGAAAAAATAGAGCAAAAGAAGAAAAGTGGCTCGAAACTGATGAAAACGTTTGATTTTGGGCTCCGAAAATAGTTACAGCCGAGCAGGCCTGCTGCCCCCGTCGTAGATCTCTCGGAGTGCATTCCAACGATATTCTGTGCACCGCGTAACTCCTTATGGATTAAAAGTTTTGGACACCGGAGAGATGGAGACCTGGTCACATGCCTCACGCCCTCGGTTTGTGGGCCCAGCCTCTACGTGAAGCGAAGTTGTCTTGCCCAAGGAGCCATGGGATTCGGTAATAGAAATGTGGAGGATAAAGTATCTTGGCAACCCTAACCGGGGCAAAAAAAATTTGAAAAGGGGGGGTGCAACACGATTACTTCCCAGGGGGTCACCCATCCTAGTACTACTCTCGCCCAAGCACGTTTAACTTCGGAGTTCTGATGCGATCCGATACATTAGTACTGGTATGATCGCACCTATCATGTTGTGGACACAAGTCCTTTATGTGTTGACGGTTCACAGTCTCAGCCCAGAGAGATGGCCCATTCAAAAGGCCCAATGGGCTTAACGACAACCCATCCGGTTCAACAACATAACATTTTCGCAAGACGTGATATCGACGCGTTGTAGGGCCCTGTAATATCCCGCGAGTTAGGTTGTCGTCCTTTTAACAGCTCACGACATACGATCCGGGATGAAAAAACAGAGCAAAAGAAGAAAAGTGGCCCGAAACTGATGAAAAAGTTCAATTTTGGGCTTCGAAAACAGGCACAGTCGGGCATGCTTGCTGCTCTCGTCGTAGAACTCTCGGATAACTTTCCAACGGTATGCTGTGCATCGCATAACTCCTTACGGATTAAAAGTTATGGGCACTAGAGTGACAGAGACCTGGTCAATAGCCCCACGCCCTCGGTTTGTGCGCCCAACCTCTACGTGAAGCGAAGTTGTCTTGCCCAAGGTGCCGTGGGATTCAGTAATAGAAATGTGGTGGATAAAGTATCTTGGCATCCCTGACCGAGGCAAAAACAATTGAAAAGGGGGGATGCAACACGAGTACTTCCCATGGGGTTAACCATCCTAGTACTACTCTCGCCCAAGCACGCTTAACTTCGGAGTTCTGATGGGATCCGGTGCATTAGTGCTGGTATGATCGAACCCGTCATGTTGTGGGCACAAATCATTTATGTGTTGACGGTTCATAGTCCCAACCCAGAAAGATGGCCCATTCAAAAGGCCTAATGGGCTTAACGACAACCCATCTGCTTCAACAACGCAGCATCCTCACATGACGTGATATCGACGTGTTGTAGGGCCCTTTAATGTCTGATTTAGGTTGTCGTCCTTTTAACAGCTCAAGACGTACGATCCAGGACGAAAAAATAGAGCAAATGAAGAAAAGTGGCCCAAAACTAATGAAAACATTCGATTTTGGGCTTCAAAAATAGGCGCAGCCAAGCAGGCTTCTGCCCACGTCGTAGAGCTCTCGGAGAGCTTTCCAACGGTATGTTGTGCGTCGCGTAACTCCTTACGGATCAAAAGTTATGTGCACCGGAGCGATGGAAACCTGGTCAAAAGCCCCACGCCCTCGGTTTGCGGGCCTAGCCTCTACGAGAAGCGAAGTTGTCTTGCCCAAAGTGCCGTGGGATTCAGTAATAGAAATGTGGTGGATAAAGTATCTTGGCAACCCTAATCGAGGAAAAAAAATTGAAAAGGGTGGTGCAACACGAGGACTTCCCCGAGGGTCACCCATTCTAGTACTACTCTCGCCCATGCATGCTTAACTTCGGAGTTCTAATGGGATCCGGTGCATTAGTGCTGGTATGATCGCACCCGTCATGTTGAGGGCACAAATCATTTATGTGTTGACGGTTCATAGTCCCAGCCCAGAGAGATGGCCCATTCAAAACGCCCAATGGGCGTAACGACAACCCATCCGCTTCAACAACGCTGCATCCTAGTAAGACGTGACATCGATGCATTGTAGGGACCTGAAATATCCTGCGAGTTATGTTGTCGTCCTTTTAACTGCTCCCGACGTATGATTCAGGACGGAAAAACAGAGCAAAAGAAGAAAAGTGGCCCGAAACTGATGAAAACGTTCAATTTTGGGCTGCGAATATAGGGACAGCCAAGGAGGCTTGCTGCCCCAGTCATAGAGCTCTCGGAGAGCTTTCAACGGTATGTTGTGTACCACGTAACTCCTTACGGATTAAAAGTTATGAGCACCAGAGCGACGGAGACCTGGTCACAAGCCCCACGCCCAGGGTTTGCAGACCCAGCCACTACGTGAAGCGAAGTTGTCTTGCCCAAGGTGCCGTGGGATTTGGTAATAGAAATGTGGTGGATAAAGTATCTTGGCAACCCTAACCTGGGCAAAAAAAATTGAAAAAGAGGGGTGCAACACTAGGACTTCCCAGGGGGTCACCCATCCTAGTACTACTCTCGCCCAAGCACGTTTAACTTCGGAGTTCTAATGGGATCCGGTGCATTAGTGCTTGTATTATCGCACCCATCATGTTGTGGGAACAATTCCTTTATGTGTTGACGGTTCACAGTCCCAGCCCAGAGAGATGGCCCATTCAAAAGGCCCAATGGGCTAAACGGCAACCCATCCACTTTAACAACACAGCATCCTCGCAAGACGTGATATGGACGCATTGTAGGTCCCTCTAATGTCCCGCGAGTTAGGTTGTCGTCCTTTTAACAGCTCACGACGTACAATCTGGGACGGAAAAACAGAGCAAAAGAAGAAAAGTGGCCCAAAACTGATGAAAAAGTTCAATTTTTGGCTCCAAAAATGGGTGCAGCCGAGCAGGCTTGCTGCCCTTGTCGTAGAGCTCTCGGAGAGCTTTCCAACGATATGATGTGCGCCACGTAACTCCTTATAGATTAAAAGTTATGTTCACCGGAGCGACGGAGACCTGGTCACATGCCCCATGCCTTCGGTTTGCTGGCCCAGCCTCTATGTGGAGCGAAGTTGTCTAGCCCAAAGTGCCGTGGGATTCGGTAATAGAAATGTGGTGGAGAAAGTATCCTGGCAACCCTAAGCAGGGCAAAAAAAATTGAAAAGGGGGGTGCAACACGAAGACTTCCCAGGGGGTAACCCATCCTAGTACTACTCTTGCCCAAGCACGCTTATCTTCGGAGTTCTGGTGGGATCCGGTACATTAGTGCTGGTATGATCGCACTCGTCATGTTGTGTGCACAAATCCTTTATGTGTTGACGATTCACAGTCCCAGCCCAGAGTGATGGCCCATTTAAAGGGCCCAATGGGCTTAACGACAACCCATCCGCTTCAACAACGCTGCATCCTTGCAAGACGTGATATCGACGCGTTGTAAGGCCCTCTAATGTCTCGCGAGTTAGGTTGTCTTCCTTTTAATAGCTCATGACATACGATCTGGGCCAAAAAAATAGAGCAAAAGAAGAAAAGTGGCCCAAAACAGATGAAAATGTTCAATTTTTGGCTCCAAATGTGAGGCCCGACCCCAAATAACGTGTCATACCTCGATTTACATGCCATAGACCCCTAATTATATGACCGACCTTGGATTACGTGTCCTGTCTTGGTTTTCATGCATACCTTGTCACACTTGCCTTGACCTAGAATAGTTTGCCCTAATCCTCGACTGACGTGTGATACCTAGATATACGTGCCCTGACCTTGATGTACGTACGTTACCTCATTTTGTGCGCCCTAACCTTGAACTGCGTACCTTAACCTAGATATAGAGTCGTGCCTTGATTTGCGTGCATTGCATTGGTTTAGGTGCATTCACCTAGGATTGCGTTCATTAGTCTTGAAGTACGTGCATTAGCCTCGTAGTTCGTGTCTACCTCATAATTCATGCCCTAGACCTAGGAATCTGTGCCACCACGTTAATCAAGAAAGAATCCTACACAAAGTACTAGACAATAAAATAATCCTACACAATTCACTAATCAATATTATATTCCTAATTCAAATTCTCTACAAACTCCACTAACAATAAAATAATACTAAACTATTCCTACATTTTCCACTAACTATTATTCTATTCATAATTCAACTCATCAACAAACATTCCTATATTTTATTCTACCTAGATTCCCTAATTTCCCAAAATTCCTATGACAATTCTAATGACACAAATGCATAAAAAATTAGTCCTAGACAATTTATGACATATTATGACACAAATGCATAAAAAAATAGCCCCAAAACCCTACCCAATGCACACCATTTTCGACCAAGTGCTCCTTGCCCATGCTAGGAATTTCAAAATGCCTCTTGAAGACATAAAAATCAGAATTGCTAAGCTCAAGGCTGAACCCATGCATTAACTTTTGCAAAAAGCCTCATTTTTCTTTCATTTCTCTCATTCTCCTCACATTTCTCTCTCTCCCTCTCATTCTTCTCTCTCCATCTCGGTTTTGGGCTTAGTTTCTTCATCCCTTAGCTCATCTTCATCATCCTATGGTGCATCAAGACAAACAACAAGCAAAGAAACTCACCCAAGCAAGCTAGGATGCAAGAAACACACATGCAAGCATTTTGAGTCACCATTTTCGGCCTTGGTGAGTTTCCTAGCTTCCAATTTCTTTTCTTCTTGTTCTAACCACACGCACGTACTAAGAACTTGGCCACTAAGCTAGGAAAAATAGAGAGAAATCGGGTGGAGTCTTGGCTAAGCAAGGAAGAAGAAGAAATTTGTGCTTCAACAAGTTTTTGTGCATCTTCTTGGTTGATTGCTAAGGTGAGGGCTAAAACCTTTTGAAAATCCTTCAAAAATTCACATGCATGCTCATAAATGTATGTCTTTGCTTCTGTACTTGAGTTATATGGTCGTTCATAAGCTTAAACAACCATGCATGGCAAGATCTTGGCTTGAAAGTGATGCTAGGTGAAGTCGGATTGTTGACAGCTCTCTAACCAGCTTGTTTTGAGGTAAGTTTAGCTAGGCCAACGATGTTGAAAATGCATGAAAATTGGTAGGTGACTCGTTTGGACAGTTTTTAACATTTTTTTCAGAAATAGGCCAGAGCTAATTCTTCCTCTAAGGTCCTCAAAATGATAAATCTTTAAAATGTGTCCAAATCTAGAAATCTGGAAAAAATGAAGCAGGTTTTGGTAGATGCACTGACCTTGTAGAATGAACCAGATTTGACTTAGTAAATGATGTCCAAAATGGATAAAATTTGGTGTGCTGCTAGATTTTTCAGTTCTGGACACTTTTGTCAGAAATGGACCAAGGCTAAATCTGACCCTAAGGACCTCAAAAACGTCAATTACTGAAAAGTGTACAAATCTGGACAGTTTTGTGCTATTCCACTGTTTCGGCTATATCTAATGATCCCGAACTCCAATTGATGCAAGGTTTGTTTCTGATTTTAGTTAACTTCTTAAAATTTAATTTGAAATCTTATTCACTCTATTTGGATATTTTTTTATTATCCTATTGATTGTGAGAAAACAGCCTATTGCAGTAAAGGTTTCACTTAGTTATATGCTTGGAAAAATTGTTGTGACCTCTCTTGTGGTACTAATTATGTGGAATTATGGTGTTGGGATGTTGTGTGGACTGTTTTGAGTACTTGAGGATGTTTGAATTGAATGATGCATGACTTGAGAATGATTTTGAATTGACTTAGGGTTTTAATTACACGGTTAAGCATGAAACGGAAACTCTAATGACTAGGTAGTCTTGCTAAGTGTTGATCATTTGGATATTGTGTGGAATTATATGTTTAGTAGGCTGCCCGTAGTTGCCCTTATAAGCTTAAATGTAATTTTGATCATTGCATGTTGACAAATAGGCTTTTATTGCATCCGAACCCACGTAGATGTTGTTGCATGTTGAATAATCGTATCACTTGATTACGTGGACTTCGAAATGAGTTATATGGCTTGACTTGCATGTGTTACATGGCTGCCCGTTTAATGTTCATATGGCTCTATATGCCTTTCAAGTGAAATTACTTGTCTTATCATGCCTCCTTTGATTACTTGACAATGTGCGATCTTATAACCGCTCGGAGGCGACCTACTTTGTTGTCCTCCTAATGTGATATGTTAAATGTTATAAATGTGCATTGCATTCGAGGTTGCAACCTTTCAGTGTGGCATGGTAGTGTTTCACGCACGCCGGGCGGCATCGGGCTTGCCAGTGTTACCGTGACTACCATGGTCCAATTCCCTCTCTCGCTTGGCATTTCACCCTCGGAGAGTTGGGTCGTAGGATTTCGGGGTACATCCGGAGTACACCCACCTGGCGTGTTTTGGGGTTATTTGAAGTCGGCCGCAACATCTGATTCTGAAACTAATCTGAGAGCAAAAGCTCACTGTATCCTTTTTACTATGTGTATAAGTACTCTCGCTTCGTTCCTAGAGAACCTCGGGGATGAAAGACTGGTATTTATGTTCCTGTACTTGTATTATTGTTATATTCATGCTTGCAAAAGGATTTCATAAGTTGAATCGGAAAATGAGTTTCAAAACCTATTTCTCGTTCCCCCTCGCTGAGTTCATAAGAACTCACCCTCTTTTATCATCTCAGGTGAAGAAGATCAGGAACAGGTACCCAAGGACGATGTGCCTAACGATGATTCCTTGGAGTGATTGCCTGTCTTGTGTGCTTTGCGTGATTATGGCTATTTGTGAACTATGCTACTTGAAGACTATTTCTTTTATGTTGCTCGTTGTTTATTGATGTAAATGACCCCGTTGTAATTTGGGTCTAATTCTGGGATTGTACTATCTATAACCGGACGAACTTTTATTTGGTTGTTTGCTTTCGTTTTCTTAATTAGTAGTTATCGTAGGCATTCAAACCACTAGATGAACAATCAACTAAGTTAATTCTATCTAATTTCACTTAGGTGCTCATTTGCAAACTAAATGATAATAGGTACTTGCATGATAGGAAATTGACAAATAAACAGGACATAGTTATCATGTTAGGCTTATTAACCAAACGAGACTTTCAAGATAAACTAGTAGGCAAATCGGTTGGTGACAAATAGGAGTCCTTAATGGAATTGGATTAATGATTGGAATAATTGAGGCGTTTAGAGAATTAGGTCAAATCAAAGAGCCCAATTACAGCCGTTATGCTGCCAGTTTACCAAAAAATTTTCGAGTTTAGGCCAAGACGTTAAGTGTTAAATCTTCATGAACGGTTAAGTACGAGACGTGACTTGAATGTTTAGATCACACCCTAGTCTAACCTTTATAGGCCGGGTTGGGGCATGACACCAAAAATCAGCACAGCCAAGCAGGCTTGCTGCCTCCATCGTAGAGCTCTCCGAGAGCTTTCCAACGGTATGTTGTGCGCCACGTAACTTCTTACGGATCAAAAGTTATGTTCACCCGAGCGACGGAGACTTGGTCAAAAGCCCTACGCCCTCGGTTTGCGGGCCCAGCCTCTACGTGAAGCGAAGTTGTCTTGCCCAAGGTGCAGGGAGATTTGGTAATAAAAATGTGGTGGATAAAGTATTTTGGCAACCCTAACCAGAGCAAAAAAAAATTGAAAAGGGGTGTGCAACACGTGGACTTCCCAGGGGGTCCCCCATTCTAGTACTACTCTCGCCCAAGCACGCCTAACTTCAGAGTTCTGATGGGATCCGGTGCATTAGTGCTGGTATGATCGCACCCATCATGTTGAGGGCACAAATCCTTTATGTGTTGACGGTTCACAGCCCTAGCGCAGAGAGACGGCCAATTCAAAAGGCCCAATGGGCTTAACGACAACCCATCCGCTTCAACAACGAAGTATCCTCGTAAGACGTTATATCGACGCATTATAAGGCCCTGTAATATCCTGCGAGTTAGGTAGTCATCCTTTTAACAGCTAAAGACGTACGATCCAGGATAGAAAAATAGAGCAAAAGAAGAAAAATGGCCCTAAACTGATATAAATGTTCAATTTTGCTCTTCGAAAACAGGTACAGCTTAGCTGGATTGCTGCCCCCGTCATAGAGCTCTCGGAGAGCTTTCCAACGGTATGCTGTGCATCGCGTAACTCCTTACAAATTAAAAGTTATGGGCACCGGAGCGACGGAGACTTGGTCACATGCCTCACGCCCTCGATTTGCGGGCCCAGCCTCTAGGTAAAGCGAAGTTGTCTTGCCCAAGGTGGCGTGGGATTCAGTAATAGAAATGTGGAGGATAAAGTATCTTGGCAACCCTAATCGGGGCAACAAAAATTGAAAAGGGGGGGTGCAACACGAGGACTTCCCAAGAGGTCACCCATCCTAGTACTACTCTCGTCCAAGCATGGTTAACTTTGGAGTTCTGATGGGATCCAATGCATTAGTGCTGGTATGATTGCACCCGTCATGTTGTGGGCAGAAATCCTTTATGATTTGATGGTTCATGGTCCCAGCCCAGAGAGATGGCCCATTCAAAAGGGGCCCAATGTGCTTAACAACAACCCATCCACTTCAACAATGCAGCATCCTCACAAAACGTGATATTGATGCATTGTAGTGCCCTCTAAAGTTTCGCGAGTTAGGTTGTTGTCCTTTTAACCGCTCACAACGTACGATCCGAGACGAAAAAACAGAGCAAAAGAAGAAACGTGTACCAAAATTGATGAAAATGTTCGATTTTGGGCTCGAAAAACGGAGACCTGGTCACAAGCCCTACACCCTCGGTTTGTGGGCCCAGCCTCTACGTGAAGCGAAGTTGTCCTGCCCAAGGTACCGTGGAATTCGGTAATAGAAATATGGTAGATAAAGAATCTTGGCAACCCTAACCGGGGCAAAAAAAAATTGAAAGGCAGGGTGCAACACGAGGACTTCCCAGGGGGTCACCCATCCTGGTACTACTCTCGCCTAAGCACAATTAACTTCAAAGTTCTGATGGGATACGGTGCATTAGTGCTGGTATGATCACACCCATCATTTTGAGGGCACAAATCATTTATGTGTTGACGGTTAACAGTTGCAGCCCAAAGAGATGGCCCATTCAAAAGGCCCAATAGGCTTAACGACAACCCATCTGCTCAACAACATAGCATTCTCGCAAGATGTGATATCAACGCGTTGTAGGGCCCTGTAATATCCCGCGAGTTAGGTTGTCATCCTTTTAACAGCTCACGACGTACGATTCGGGACGAAAAAATAGAGCAAAAGAAGTAATGTGGCCTAAAACTGATGAAAATGTTCAATTTTGTGCTCTGAAAATAGGCGCAGCCGAGCAGGCTTTTTACCCCCATCGTAGAGGTCTCGGAGAGCTTTCCAACGGTATGCTGTGCTCTGCGTAACTCCTTACGAATTAAAAGTTATGGGCACCGGAGCGACGAAGACTTGGTCATAAGCCCCACGCCCTTAGTTTGCGGGCCCAGCCTCTACGTGAAGCCATGTTGTCTTGCCCAAGGTGCCGTGGGATTCGGTAATAGAAATGTGGTGAATAAAGTATCTTGGCAACCCTAACCTGGGCAAAAAAAATTGAAAAGGGGGGGTGCAACACGAGGACTTCCCAGGGGGTTACCCATCCTAGTACTACTCTCGCCCAAGCACGTTTAACTTTGGAGTTCTTATGGGATCCGATGCATTAGAGCTAGTATGATCGCTCCCGTCATGTTGTGGGCACAAATCTGTTATGTGTTGACGGTTCACAGTCCCAGACCAGAGAGATGGCCTATTCATAAGGCCCAATTGGCTTAAAAACAACGCATCCGCTTTAACAGCACAATGTCCTCGCAAGACGTAATATCGACGCATTGTAAGGCCCTGTAATATTCTGCGAGTTAGGTTGTCATCCTTTTAACAGCTCACGAGGTACGATCCGGGATGAAAAACAGAGCAAAAGATGAAAAGTGGCCCAAAACTGATGAAAACGTTCGATTTTGGGCTCTGAAACAGGCACAGCTAAGCAGGCTTGCCGCCCCCGTTGTAGAACTCTCAGAGAGCTTCCAACGGTATGCTGTGTGTCGCGTAACTCATTGTGAATTAAAAGATATCGGCAACGGGGCGACGGAGACCTAGTCACAAGCCCCACGCCCTCGGTTTGTGGGCCCAGCCGCTACGTGAAGCGAAGTTGTCTTGCCCAAGGTGTCGTGGGATTCGGTAATAGAAATGTGGTGGATAAAGTATCTTGGCAACCCTAACCGGGGTAAAAATAATTGTAAAGGGGGGTGCAACACGAGGATTTCCCAGGATGTCACCCATCCTAGTACTACCCTCGCCCAAGCACGCTTAACTCCAGAGTTCTGAAGGTATCCGGTGCATTAGTGCTGGTATGATCGCACCTGCCATGTTGAGGGCACAAATCCTTTATGTGTTGACGGTTCACAGTCGCAGTCCAGAGAGATGGCCCATTCAAAAGGCCCAATGGGCTTAACGACAACCCAGGCACTTCAACAACGCAGCATCCTCGTAATACCTGATATCGACGCATTGTAAGGCCTTGTAGTATCCCGCGAGTTAGGTTGTCGTCCTTTTAACAGCTCATGACGTACGATCCGGGACGGAAAAACAGAGCAAAAGAAGAAAAGTGGCCCAAAACGGATGAAAATATTCAATTTTCGGCTCTGAAAACAGGCACTGTCCAGCAGGCTTGCTGCCCTCGTCGGAGAGCTGTTGAAAAGCTTTCCAACGGTATTCTGTGCACCGCGTAACTCCTTACGGATTAAAAGTTATGGGCACAGGAGCGACAGAGGCCAGGTCACATTCCCCTCGCCCTCGGTTTGCGGGCCCAGCCTCTACGTGAAGCGAAGTTATCTTGCCCAAGGTGCCGTGGGATTCGTTAATGGAAATGTGGAGAATAAAGTATCTTGGCAACCCTAACCGGGGCAACAAAAATTGAAAAGGGAGGGTGCAACACGAGGACTTCCCAAGGGGTCACCCATCCTAGTACTACTCTCACCCAAGCACGCTTAACTTCGAAGTTCTGATGGGATCCGGTGCATTAGTGCTAGTATGATCGCACCCGTCATGTTGTGGGCATAAATCATTTTTGTGCTGACGGTTCACGGTCCCAGCCCAGAGAGATGGCCCATTCAAAAGGCCCAATGGGCTTAACGATAATCCATCCGCTTCAACAACATAGCATCCTCGCAAGACGTGATATCGACGCGTTGTAAGGCCCTCTAATGTCCCGAGAGTTAGGTTGTCGTCGTTTTAACAGCTCACAAACTTACCATTGAGTGAACTTGAAACTCGTTAATATACACCTTGTTTGTTAGGTTCAACAATGCTTAATTCCAATCAAGTAAGGATTCAATCGAACAAGTATATTGACAACTTCTTAGATAGCCTATCGAGGCAATTTTAAGATGTGAGAAATGGATTCAAAGAAACCTACAAGTCACCTTCCACTATCAGCACATGAGAATATATACTACTCTACATATTTAATAGTATGTTCTTATATCTTAAGCGAAGTTGTATGTCATTAAATTTTATACTTGAACCATAATTAGAAGAACGGTTTAACGGAATCAATAACTTCATAGCTATAAAATTGACAACTTAATCACAGGTATAGGTATTTCAAAAATAAGGAGAAACTTTACCTCAACAATTATACCCGTGCTACGCATTTTATACATATGCATATCCAATAATACATACTATCCATCGAGTACCTGTGAAGATGCCAGAAATCTCTAACCGAGACCTTTCGTTCTTCCTGCATGAATTTACTTCCCTGAAAGTCCTAATTCTAACTATCTATGTGTATAAATAGTCATTTATGGTTATATAACATGCATATGTATCAAGAAAGGAGTATAAAGGTATGCATGCATTATTGAGGGCACTAACGTGTCGGTGTGCATGACACATAATACATATAGTCCACAAAGGCACATAGTATTCAATTCTCAAAGCAATTAAAGCACATTAGCACACATTAACACATATAAACAAGACATCACAATTACCTTAGGGCTTCTACCCATGGTCCGAGAGTTGAACCCGACTAACGCCTAGTTACTAAACTAAGCTCTGATACCATTCTTATATAAGGTGTCACGCCCCAACCCGGCCTATAAAGGTTAGACTAGGGTATGATCTAAACATTCAAGTCACGTCCCGTACTTAACCGTTCATGAAGATTTAACACTTAACGTTTGGCCTAAACTCCAAAATTTTTCGGTAAACCGGCAGTATAACGGCTGTAATTGGGCTCTTTGGTTTGGCCTAATTCTCTAAACGCCTCAATTATTCCAATCATTAATCCAATTCCATTAAGGACTCCTATTTGTCACCAACCGATTTGCCTACTAGTTTATCTTGAAAGTCTCGTTTGGTTAATAAGCCTAACATGATAACTATATCCCGTTTATTTGTCAATTTCCTACCATGCAAGTACCTATTATCCTTTAGTTTGCAAATGAGTACCTAAGTGAAATTAGATAGAATTAACTTAGTTGATTGTTCATCTAGTGGTTTGAATGCCTACGATAACTACTAATTAAGAAAACGAAAGCAAACAACCAAATAAAAGTTCGTCCGGTTATAGATAGTACAATCTCAGAATTAGACCCAAATTACAACGGGGTCATTTACATCACTAAACAACGAGCAACATAAAAGAAATAGTCTTCAAGTAGCATAGTTCACAAATAGCCATAATCACGCAAGGCACACAAGACAGGCAATCACCCAGGGGTTCATCGTTAGGCACACTGTCCTCAGGTACCTGTACCTGTCCTTCTTCACCAGTGATGAAAAAGAGGGTGAGTCCTTATTAACTCAGGGAGGGGGAACCGAGAAATCCATTTTGAACCTCGTTTTCCGGTTCAATTTATGAAAACTCTTTTTGAGAACATATCACGTATTACAAATAATAAGGTACGCAATTATAAGAAACAAATCGACTAACGGATACAAAGTAAGGGAACAGAAAAGCCAGGCTATCCTCCCCGAGGTTCTCTAGGAACCAAGCGAGAGTACTTATACACATAGTAAAAAGGATACGGTGAGCATTTTCTCTCAATGTCAATTTCGATTCATTTGGTGCGGCCGACTTCAATAATCCACTTATCACTCCCAAATGGGTGTACTCCGGATGTACCCCGAAACCTACGACCCAACTCTCCGAGGGTGAAATGCCAAGCGAGAGAGGGAATTGGACCATGGTAGTCACGGTAACACCGGCAAGCCCGATGCCGCCCGGCGTGCGTGAAACACTACCATGCCACACTGAAAGGTTGCAACCTTGTATACAATGCCCATTTATGTCATTTAACATTTCACATTAGGAGGTCAACAAAGTAGGTTGCCTCCGAGCAAGTATATGATCACATTTTTACATATTGGCATATAAGGCATTGTAAGAACATATAATCATTTCATATATCCATTTGAAAGCAATTAAACTTTAACGGGCAGCCAAGTAATCATGTTCAAATAAACCATTGAATATCTTTTAACAATTCACATTAGGAGGACAACAAAGTAGGTTGCCTCCGAGCAATTTCAAGATCACATATTGCCAAGTAAACGAACGAGGCATGCTTGACATGAAATTTCACTTTGTAGAACACATAGAGTCATATGAACATTAAACGGGCAGCCATGTAACACATGCAAGTCAAGCCATATAACTCATTTCGAAGTCCACGTAATCAAGTGATACGATTATTCAACATGCAACAACATCTACGTGGTGGTTTCGGATGCAAGAAAAGCCTATTTGTCAACATGCAATGATCAAAATTACATTTAAGCTTATAAGACATTTATGGGCAGCCCACTAAGCATATAATTTCCACACAATATCTAAATGATCAACACTTAGCAAGACTACCTAGTCATTAGGGTTTCCGTTTCATGCTTAACCATGTGATTAAACCCTAAGTCAACTCAAGTTCATTCACAAGTCATGCATCATTCAATTCAAACATCCTCAAGTACTCAAAACAGTCCACACAACATCCCAACACCACAATTCCAAGCAATTAGCACCACAAGAGGGGTTACAACAATTTTCCAAGCATATAGCTAAGTGAAACCTTTACTGCAATAGGCTGTTTTCCCACAATCAATAGGATAACCAAACAATCTCCAAATTCAGTGAATAAGATGTCAAATTAAAGCTTAAGAAGTTAACTAAACTCAGAAACAAACCTTGCACCAATTGGAGTTCAGAATCATTAGTTATGGCCGAAACAGTGAGGTAGCACAAAACTGTCCAGATTTGCACACTTTTCAGAAATTGACGTTTTTGAGGTCCTTAGAGTCATTTTTAGCTTTGGTCCATTTCTGAAAAAATTGTCCATAACTGAAAAATATAGTATCACACCAATTTTCATGCATTTTGGACAACATTTACTAAGTCAAACATGGTTCGTTCCACAAGGTCAGTGCATCTGCCAAAACCTGATTCATTTTCCCAGATTTCCAGATTTGGTCATAGTTTAATGATTTGCCATTTTGAGGACTTTACAGTCAAAAGTAGCTTGCGCCTCTTTCTGGGAAAAATGGTCAAAACTGTCCAAACTAGTCACCCACCAATTTTCAAGCATTTTCAACATCATTTGCTTAGCTAAACTTACCTCGAACAGACTGGTCAGAGAGCTGTCATCCACTTCGACTTCACCTAGCATCATTTTCAAGCCAAGATCTTGCCATGCATGGTTGTTTAAGCTTATGAACGACCATATAGCTCAAGTACAGAAGCAAATACACACATTTATGAGCATGCATGTGAAATTTCAAAGAGTTTTCAAAAGCTTTTAACCCTCACCTTTGCAATCAACCAAAAGATGCACAAAAACCTTGTTGAGGCTCAAATTTCTTCCTCTTCTTGCTTAGCCGAGTTTCCAACTTGGTTTTCTCTATTTTTCCTAGCCTAGTAAGCAATCTCTTAGTACATGCATGTAGTTAGGACTTGAAGAAAAGAAATGGAAGCTTAGTAACTCACCTAGGCCGAAAATGAAGCTTCAATGCACATGCACGAGTGATTTTTGCATCCTAGCTTGTTCGGTTGAGGTCCTTTGCTTGTGGCTTGCTTGGTTTAGCTATGGTGTGAAGAAGAGAAGCTATGGAGATGAATAACTCAGCCAAAACCGAAATGGAGAGAGAAAATGAGAGGGAGAGAGAGAAATGTGAGGAAAGTGAGAGAAATGAGAGAAAAATGAGGCTTTTTGCAAAAGTTGATGCATGGGTTCAGCCTTGAGCTTAGCAATTCTGATTTTTATCTCTTCAAGAGGCATTTTGAAATGTTAGCATGGGCCATGAGTGGTTTGGTCGAAAATGGGAGGAAATTGAGGTGGTTTTGGGCAATTTTTTATGCATTGTGTTGAGTGTTTTGTCATAGTTTGTCTAGGACTAATTTTTTTATGCATTTGTGTCATTAGAATTGTCATAGGAATGTTGGGAAATTAGGGAATCTAGGTAGAATAAAATATAGGAATGTTTGTTGATGAGTTGAATTATGAATAGAATAATAGATAGTGGAAAATGTAGGAATAGTTTAGTATTATTTTATTGTTAGTGGAGTTTGTAGAGAATTTGAATTAGGAATATAATATTGGTTAGTGGATTGTGTAGGATTATTTTATTGTCTAGTGCTTTGTGTAGGATTCTTTCTTGATTAACGTGGTGGCACGGATTCCTAGGTCTAGGGCACAAATTACGAGGTAGACACGAACTACGAGGTAAGACACGAACTACGAGGTACAACACGTATTTCAAGACTAAGGCACATACTTCAAGATAAGTGCACAGATTCTAATGCTAACACACGCAACCCTAGGTGAATGAATGTGTCTCAAAATAACCCACGTAATTCAATGCAATGCACGTAATTCAAGACACGACTCTTAAACCTAGGTTAAGGCACGCAGTTCAAAGTTAATGCACACGAAACGAAGAGACACACGCAAATCAAGGTCTCGCATGTAAATTAAGGTCATGGCATGTTTATCTAGGGATTGCACGTATATCGAGGATTAGGGCACACAACTTAGGTTAAGGCACGTATAATGAGGCATGCACGAAAACCAAGACAGTGCACGCAAATCGAGGTAAGGCACGTTATTCGGGGTCGGGCCTCACAACTTCCGAGGGGGTCATACGTCCTATTACTACTCTCACCTAAGCGCGCTTAACTTCAGAGTTCTGATGGGATCCAGTGTATTAGTGCTGGGGTAATCGTACCCATCATGTTGAGGGCACAAATCCTTTATGTGTTGAAGGTTCACAGTTGCAGCCAAGAGAGATGGCCCATTCAAAAGGCCTAATGTGCTTAAGGACAACCCATCCGCTTTAACAACGTAGCATCCTCGTAAGACGTGATATCGACGCATTATAGTTCCCTGTAATATCCCGCGAGTTAGGTTGTCATCCTTTTAACAGCTTACGACGTACGATCCGGGACGGAAAAATCGAGCCAAAGAAGAAAAGTTGCCCAAAATTGATGAATACGTTTGATTTTGGGCTCCGAAAATAGGTACAGCCAAGCAATTTTGTTGCCCTCGTCATAGTGCTCTCGGAGAGCTTTCCAACGGTATTTTGTGTGCCGCATAACTCCTTAAGGATCAAAAGTTATAGGCACCGGAGCGACGGATACCTGGTCATAAGCCCCACGCACTCAGTTTGCAAGCCCAGCCTTTACGTGAAGTGAAGTTGTCTTGCCCATGGTACCGTGGGATTCGGTAATAGAAATGTGGAGGATAATGTCTCTTGGCAACCCTAATCGGGGCAACAAAATTTGAAATGGGGGGGTGTAACATGAGGACTTCCTAGGGGGTCACCCATCCTAGTACTACTTCCGCCTAAGCATGCTTAACTTCGGTGTTCTGATGGGATCCGGTGCACTAGTGCTGGTATGATCACACCCATCATGTTGTTGGCACAAATCCTTTATGTGTTGACGGTTCATAGTCTCAGCCTAGAGAGATGTCCCATTCAAAAGGCCCAATGGGCTTAACAATAACCCATCTGCTTCAACAACACAATATCCTCGCAAGACGTGATATCGACGCGTTGTAGGTCCCTCTAATGTCATGCCCCAACCGGGCCTATAAAGGTTAGACTAGGGTGTGATCTAATCATTCAAGTCACGTCTCGTACTTAACTGTTCATGAAGATTTAACACTTAACGTTTCGGCCTAAACTCCAAATTTTTTTGAAAAACCGACAGCATAACGGCTGTAATTGGGCTATTTGGTTTGACCTAATTCTCTAACGCCTCAAAATTTACCATTCCAGATTCATTTCCCACTAAGATTACTATTTATCATCAGTTAATATGCCTATTGGTTGTCTTGATGACTCGCTTGATTAATAACCTAGCATGATACTATGTCTCATTCGTTTGTTAATCCTCGTTACAAAAGTACCTGTTGATCTTAGCTTAATAACGTGTACCTACTTAAGATTTGGTTGGTTAATTTTACTTAGCCTTTACCTAATGCTTCATATTCCTATTACAGATACTAGCAGTAATAATAGCAAAATGACCATAGTATTGTCTAGTGTCTGTCTAGCAATATCAGTAGAAACCAAAATTAGACCCCAAATTACAACGGGGGTCTTTTACATTACAAATAACAAGCAACATAAAGGGAATAGTCTTCAAGTAGCATAAAGTTCACAAGTAGCCACAATCACGCAAAGCACACAAGACAGGCAATCACTCCAAGGATTCATCGTTAGGCATACCATCCTCGGGTACCTATTCTAGATCTTCTTCACCTGAGATGATAAAAGAGGGTGAGTCCTTATGAACTCAGCGAGGGGGAACGAGAAATAGGTTTTGAAACTCATTTTCCGGTTCAACTTATGAAATCCTTTTGCAAGCATGAATATAACAATAATATAAGTACAGGAACAGAAATACCAGTCTTTCCTCCCCGAGGTTCTCTAGGAACCAAGCGAGAGTACTTATACACATAGTAAAGGATACAGTGAGCTTTTGCTCTCAGATCAGTTCCAGAATCAGTTGTTGCGGCCGACTTCAAATCATTCCCCAAACACGCCAGGTGTGTGTACTCTGGATATACCCCGAAATCCTACGACCCAACTCTTCGAGGAAGTCTAGCCCCCAAGCGAGAGAGGGAATGGGGCCATGGGAGTCACGGGCGCACCGGGAAGCCCGATGCCGCCCGGTGTGCGTGATCGCTACCATGCCGACAGGAAATGTTGCAACCTTGTATGCAGTGCACATTTATGACATTAACATATCACGTTAGGAGGTCAACAAAGTAGGTTGCCTCTGGACAGTCATAAGATTGCACATTGACAAGTAAACAGGCAGGGCACGATAAGACAAGTAATTTCACTTGAAAGGCATATAGAGTTATATGAACATTAAACGGGCAGCTATGTAACACATGTAAATCAAGCCATATAACTCATTTCGAAGTCCACGTAATCAGGTGATAGGATTATTCAACATGCAACAACATCTACATGTGTTCGGATGCAGGAAAAGCCTATTTGTCAACATGCAATGATCAAAATTACATTTAAGGTTATAAGGGAATCTACGGTCAGCCTACTAAGCATATAATTCCACACAATATCCAAATGATCATCACTTAGCAAGACTACCTAGTCATTAGGGTTTCCATTTCGTGCATATCCGTGCAATTTAAGCCCCAAACCAATTCAAAATCAATCTCAAGCCATGCATCATTTAATTCAACATCCTCAAACATTCAAAACAGCCCACACAACATCCCAAAGCTACAATCCCAAGCATTTATTTCAACAAGAGAAGTTACAACAATTTTTCTAACCATAACAGTAAGTGAAACCCTTACTGCAATAGGCTGTTTTCTCACAATCATTAAGATAAGAAAACAATCTCCAATTTCAGTGAATAAGATGTCAAATTAAATCTTAAGAAGTGAACTAAAATCAGAAACAAACCTTGCATCATTTGGAGTTCGGGATCATTAGTTATAGCCGAAACAGTGGGATAGCACAAAACTGTCCAGATTTGCACACATTTCGATAATTGACGATTTGGAGGTCCTTAAGGTAAGATTTAGCCTTAGTCCATTTCTGACAAAAATGTCCATAACTGAAAAATATAGTAGCACACCAAATTTCATGCATTTTGGACATCATGTACTAAGTCAAATCTGATTCGTTCTACAAGGTCAGTGCATCTGCTAAAACCTGCTTCATTTTTCCAGATTTCCAGATTTGGACACATTTCAAAGATTTGCCATTTGGTGGAGCTTAGAGTCAAAACTAGATTCGGCCTATTTCTGTGAAAAATGTTCAAAACTGGCAAAACTAGTCACCTACCAATTTTCATGCATTTGCAACATCATTTTCCTAGCTAAACTTACCTCGAAACAAACTGGTCAGAGAGCTGTCAACAATCCGACATCACCTATCATCACTTTCAAGCCAAGATCTTGCCATGCATGGGTGCAAAAGCTTATGAATGAACATATAACTCAAGTACATAAGCAAAGAAATACTTTTATGAGCATGCATGTTGATTTTTGAAGGATTTTCAAAAGGTTTTAGGCCTCACCTTAGCAATCAACCAAGAAGATGCACAAAACTTGTTGAAGCACAATTTTCTTCTTCTCCTTTGCCTAGCCGAGATTCCAACTAGATTTTCTCTATTTTTCCTAGCTTAGTGACTAAGCTCTTAGTACATGCATGAGGTTAGAACAAGAAGAAAAGAAATGGAAGCTTAAAAACTCACCTAGGGCCGAAATGAAGACTCTATGTGCTTGTATGCATCTTTTGAGCTAACTACTTGCTTTCCTTTGCTTGGGCTTGCCTTGAATGGCCTTAGGATGATGAAGATGAGTTGTGAAGTGAAGAGAATCAGCCAAAACCGAGATTGAGAGAGAAGAATGAGAGGGAGAGAGAGAAATGTGAGGAGAGTGAGAGAAATGAGAGAAAATAGAAGCTTTTGCAATTGTTGATGCAAATGTTGGCCTTGGGCATGCAAAAATCTGATTTTGTGTCATCTTTTGAATTGTTTTAGCATGTGTAAGAGAATGTTGGGTATTTAGGGATTTTAGGTAGAATAGAATATAGGATATGTTAAGAGGTTTGTGAGATTTTGTCTTGTAGTGAGTTTAAAATATAATATTTAGGTGTTAGTGGATTTTGTAGAGATTTGCATTAGGATTATAATAATAGTTAGTGGTGTTTGTAAGATTATTTTAAAGTCTAGTGCTTTGTGTAGGATACTTTCTTGATTAATGTGGTGGCACGGATTCCTAGGTCTAGGGCACGAATTACGAGGTAGACACGAACTACGAGATAAGACATGAACTTCAAGACTAATACACGTACTTCAAGATAAATGCACGGATTCCAATGCAAATGCATGCAACCCTAGGTAAATGTACATAAACCAATACAAGGCATGTAATTCAATGCAATGCACGTAAATTGAGGTACGACTCTTAAACCTAGGTTAGGACATGTAATTCAAGGTCAGGACACACAAAATGAGACAACGCACGCAATTCAAAGTTAGGGCACGTAAGTCGAGGATTAGGGAACATAATTCTAGGTCAAGGAACAAATGACGAGGCATGCATGAAAACCAAGATAGGGCACGTAATCCAAGGTCAGTCATATCATTCTTGGTCTATGGCACGTAAATCAAGGTAACATACGTTATTCGGGGTCGGGCCTCACATCTAATGTCCCGCGAGTTAGGTTGTCATCCTTTTAGCAGCTCACGACATACGATCTGGGATGGAAAAACAGAGCAAAAGAAGAAAAGTGGACCGAAACTGATGAAAACATTCAATTTTGGGCTCCAAAAAGGGGTGTAGCTGAGCAGGCTTGCTGCCCCCGTCGTAGAGCTCTCAGAGAGCTTTCCAACGGTATGCTGTACGCCATGGAACTCCTTACGGACCAAAAATTATGGGCAGCGGAGCGACGGAGACCTAGTTAGAAGCCCTATGCCCTCGGTTTTGCGGGCCCAGCCTCTACGTAAAGCGAAGTTGTCTTGCCCAAGATGGCATGGGATTCGGTAATAAAAATATGGTGGATAAAGTATCATCGCAACCATAACCGGGGCAAAAAAATTTGAAAAGGGGGGTGCAACATGAGGACTTTCCAGGGGGTCGCCCATCCCAGTACTACTCTTACCCAAGCACGCTTAACTTCGGAGTTCTAATGGGATCCGATACATTAGTGCTGGTATGATCACACCCGTCATGTTGAGGGTATAAATCCTTTATGTGTTGACGGTTCACAATCCCAGCCTAGAGAGATGGCCCATTCAAAAGGCCCAATGGGCTTAACAACAAACCATCCACTTCAACAACGCAGCATCCTCATAAGACGTGATATCAACGCGTTGTAAGGCCATGTAATATCCCGTGAGTTAGGTTGTCGTCCTTTTAACAACTCAGGACATACGATCCGGGATGAAAAAACAGAGCAAAAGGAGAAAAGTGGCCCGAAACTAATGAAAACATTAGATTTTGGGCTCCGAAAACAGGCACAGCCGAGCAGGATTGCTACCCTCGACGTTGAGCTCTCGGAAAGCTTTCCAATTGTATGCTGTGCATCATGTAACTCCATACAAATTAAAAGTTATAGGCACTGGAGCGACAGAGACCTGGTCACAAGCCCCACGCCCTCAGTTTGCGGGCCTAGCCTCTACGTGAAGATGTCTTGCCGAAGATGCCGTGGGGTTCGGTAATAGAAATGTGGTGGATAAAGTATCTTGGAAACCCTAACTGGGGCAAAAAAAAATTGAAAATGGGGGGTGCAACACGAGAACTTCCCAGGGGGTCACCCATCCTAGTACTACTCTCGCCCAAGCATGCTTAATGTCGGAGTTCTGATGGGATTCGGTGCATTAGTAATGGTATGATCGCACCCGTCATGTTGTGGGTACAAATCCTTTATTTGTTGACGGTTCACAGTCCCAGCCCAGAGAGATGCCCATTCAAAAGGTCCAATGGGCTTAACGACAACCCATCCGCTTCAACAACACAATATCGTCGCAAGACGTGATATCGACGTGTTGTAGGGCCCTCTAATGTCCCGCGAGTTAGGTTGTCATCTATCTAACAGCTCACGACGTACGATCTGGTACGAAAAAATTGCGCAAAAGAAGAAAAGTGGACCAAAACTGATGAAAATGTTCTATTTTGGGCTCCAAAAACGGGCGCAGCTGAGCATGCTGTCTACCCCCGTCGTAGAGCTCTTGGGGACCATTCCAACGGTATGCTGTGCGCTGCGTAACTCCTTACAGGCCAAAAGTTATGGGCACCCGAGCGACGGAGACTTTGTCAAAAGCCCTATGCCCTCGGTTTTGCGGGCCCAGCCTCTACGTGAAGTGAAGTTGTCTTGCCCAAGATGCCGTGGGCTTCGGTAATAGAAATATGGTGGATAAAGTATCTTGGCAACCCTAACCGGGGCAAAAAAAATTGAAAGGGGGGGTGCAACACGGGGACTTCCCTGGGGGTCACCCATCCTAGTACTATTCTCGTCCAAACACACTAAACTTCGGAGTTCTGTTGGGATCCAGTGCATTAGTGCTCATATGATCGCACCCGTCATGTTGTGGGCACAAATCCTTTATGTGTTGACGGTTCACAGTCGCAGCCCAGAGAGATGGCCAATTCAACAGGCCCAATGGGCTTAACGACAACCCATCCGCTTCAATAACACAGCATCCCCACAATATGTGATATCGTCGCGTTGTAGGGCCCTATAATATCCCACGAGTTAGGTTGTCGTCCTTTTAGCAGCTCACGACATACGATCCATGATGAAAAAACTGAGCAAAAGAAGAAAATTGGCCCAAAACTAATGAAAAAGTTCAATTTTGGGCTCTGAAAACAAGCACAGCCGAGCAGGCTTACTGCCCCAGTCGTAGAGCTCACGGAGAGCTTTCCAATGGTATGTTGTGCGTCGCATAACTCCTTACGGATTAAAAGTTATGGGCACTAGAGCGACGGAGACCTGGCCACAAGCCCTACGCCCTCGGTTTGTGGGCCCAACCTCAACGTGAAACAAAGTTGTCTTGCCCAAGGTGCCGTGAGATTCGGTAATAGAAATGTGGAGCATAAAGTATCTTGGCAACCCTAACGGGGGCAAAACAAATTGAAATGGGGTGGTGCAACACGAGGACTTCCCAGGGGGTCACCCATTCTAGTACTACTCTCGCTCAAGCACGCTTATCTTCGGAGTTCTGATGGGATTGGTGCATTAGTGCTGGTATGAAAGCACCCGTCATGTTGTGGGCACAAATCCTTTATGTGTAGATGATCCACAGTCGCAGCCCAGAGAGATGGCCCATTCAAAAGGCCTAATGGGCTTAACGACAACCCATTTGCTTCAACAACATACCATCCTCGCAACACCTGAAATCGATGCATTGTAGGGCCCTCTAATGTCCCGCGAGTTAAGTTGTCGTCCTTTTAACAGCTCATGTCGTATGATCCGGGACGGAAAAATATAGCAAAAGAAGAAAAGTGGCCCGAAACTAACGAAAGCATTTGATTTTAGGCTCAAATAATGTGCGCAACTGAGCAGGCTTGCTTCCCCTATCGTAGAGCTCTCGAAGAGCTTTCCAACGGTATGCTGTGCGCAGCGTAACTCCTTACGGATCAAAAGTTATGGGCACCGTAGCGACAGAGACCTAGTCACAAGCCATACACCCTCGGTTTGCGGGCCCAACCTCTACGTGAAGCGAAATTGTCTTAACCAAGGTGTTGTGGGATTCGGTAAAAGAATTGTGGTGGATAAAGTTTCTTGGCAACCCTAACCGGGGCAAGAAAACTTGAAAAGAGGGGTGCAACACGAGGACTTCCCAAGGGGTCACCCATCCTAGTACTACTCTTGCCCAAGCATGCTTAACTTTGGAGTTCTGATGGGATCCGGTGTATCAGTGCTGGTAAGATCGCACTCGTCATGTTGAGGGCATAAATCCTTTATGTGTTGACGGTTCACAGTCCCAACCCAAAGAGATGGCCCATTCAAAAGGCCCAATGGG
The DNA here is from genome assembly GCA_037974665.1 of Ehretia macrophylla. Taxonomy (NCBI): domain Eukaryota; kingdom Viridiplantae; phylum Streptophyta; class Magnoliopsida; order Boraginales; family Ehretiaceae; genus Ehretia; species Ehretia macrophylla. The sequence continues at coordinate 14,106,548 of CM075764.1, read as the reverse complement.
CCTAATGATAACCTATCCGCTTCAACAACGTAGTATCCTAGTAAGACGTGATATCGACGCATTGTAGGACCCTGTAATATCCCGCGAGTTAGGTTGTCGTCCTTTTAATAGCTCATGATATACGATCCAAGATGAAAAAATAGAGAAAAAAAAGAAAAATGGCCCGAAACTGATGAAAACGTACGAATTTGGGCTTCAAAAACAGATGCAGCTAAGCTGACTTGCTGCCCCCGTCATAGATCTCTCGGAGAGCTTTCCAACAGTATGCAGTGCACCGCGTAACTCCTTACGGATTAAAAGTTATGGGCACCGGAGCGACGGAGACCTAGTCAAAAGCCCTACGCCCTAGATTTGTGGGCCCAACCTCTATGTGAATCGAAGTTTTCTTGCCCAAGATGGCGTGGGATTCGGTAAAAGAAATGTGGTGGATAAAGTATCTTGGAAACCCTAACCGGGGCAAAAAAAATTGAAAGGAGGGGTGCAACACTGGGACTTCCCACGGGGTCACCCATCCTAGTACTACTCTCGCCCAAGCATGCTTAACTTTGGAGTTCTGATGAGATCCGGTGCATTGTTGCTGGCATGATAGCACCCGTCATGTTGAGGGCGCAAATCCTTTACGTGTTGACGGTTCACAGGCCCAGCCTATAGTGATGGCCCATTCAATAGGCCCAATGGGCTTAACAACTCATCCACTTCAACAATGCAGCATCCTCATAAGAGGTGATATTGACGCGATGTAGGACCCTGTAATATCCTGCGAGTTAGGTTGTGGTCCTTTTAACATCTCACGACGTAAGTTATGGGATGGAAAAACAGAGCAAAAGAATAAAACTGGCCCAAAACTGATGAAAAAGTACAATTTTGGGCTCCGAAAAAAGGCATAGTCGAGCAGGCTTGCTGCCCCCATCGTAGAGCCCTCGGAGAGCTTTCCAACGATATGTTGTGCCTCGCGTAACTCCTTACGAATTAAAAGTTATAGACATTGAAGCGACGGAGACCTGGTCACACGCCCTCGGTCTGCGGGCCCAGCCTCTATGAGAAGCGCAGTTGTCTTGCCCATGGTGCCGTGGGATTCGGTAATAGAAATGTGGTGGATAAAGTATCTTGGCAACCCTAACCGGGGCAAAAAAATTTGAAAAGGGGGGGTGCAACATGAGGACTACCTAGGGGGTCACCTATCCTAGTACTACTCTCGCCTAAGCACGCTTAACTTTGGAGTTCTGGTGGGATCCGGTGCATTAGTGCTGGTATGATCGCACCCGTCATGTTGTGGGCACAAATCCTTTATGTGTTGACGGTTCACAGTCCCAGCCGAGAGAGATGGCCCATTCAAAAGGCCTAATGCGCTTAACGACGACCCATCCACTTCAACAACGCAGCATCCTCGCAAGACGTGATATCGACGCGCTATAGGGCCCTCAAATGTCCCGCGAGTTAGGTTATCGTCCTTTTAACAGCTCACGACGTACGATCCAGGAAGGAAAAACAAAGCATAAGAAGAAAAGTGGCCCAAAACTGATGAAAACGTTCAATTTTGGGCTCCGAAAATAGGCACAGCCGAGTAGGCTTGCTACCCCCGTCGTAGAGCTCTCGGAAAGCTTTCCAACGGTATGCTGTGCGCCACGTAACTCCTTACAGATTAAAAGTTATGTACACTGGAGCGACGGAGACCTAGTCACATGCCCCACGCCCTCGGTTTATGGGCCCAGCCTCTACGTTAAGCGAATTTTTCTTGCCCATGGTGCCGTGGGATTTGGTAATAGAAATGTGGTGGATAAAGTATCCTGGCAACCCTAACCGGGGCAAAAAAAATTGAAAAGGGGGTGTTGCAACACGACTACTTCCCAGGGGGTCACCCATCCTAGTACTTATCTCGCCCAAGCACACTTATCTTCGAAGTTCTGATGGGATCCGGTACATTAGTGCTGGTATGATCGCACCCGTCACGTTGTGGGCACAAATCCTTTATGTGTTGACGGTTCACAGTCCCAGCCCAGAGTGCTGGCCCTTTCAAAAGGCCCAATGGGCTTAACGACAACCCATCTGCTTCAACAACGCTGCATCCTCGCAAGACGTGAGATCGACGAGTTGTAGGGCCCTCTAATGTCCTGCGAGTTATGTTGTCGTCCTTTTAACGGCTGATGTCGTACGATCCGGGATGGCAAAACATAGCAAAAGAAGAAAAGTAGCCCGAAACTGATAAAACTGTTCGATTTTGGTCTACAAAATAGGCGTAGCTGAGCAGGCTTACTGCCCCCATCGTAGAGCTCTCGGAGAGCTTTCCACCGGTCTGCTGTGCACCGCGTTATTCCTTACGAATCATAAGTTATGGGCACCGGAGCAACGGAGACCTGGTCCCAAGTCCTACGCCCTCGGTTTACGGGCCAGCCTCTACGTGAAGCGAAGTTTTCTTTCCCAAGGTGCCGTGGGATTCGGTAATAGAAATGTGGTGGATAAAGTATCTTGGCAACCCTAACCAGTTCAAAAAAAATTTAAAAGGGGAGGTGCAACACGAGGACTTCCCAGGGGGTCACCCATCCTAGTACTACTCCCTCCCAAGCATGCTTAACTTTGGAGTTCTGATGGGATCCGGCGCATTAGTGTTGGTATGATCGCACCCGTCATGTTGTGGGCACAAATCCTTTTTGTGTTGACGGTTCACAGTCTCAGCCCAGAGAGATGGCCTATTCAAACGGCCTAATGGGCTTAACGGCAACCCATCCACTTCAACAACGTAGCATCCTCCCAAGATGTGATATCGACGCGTTGTAAGGCCCTCAAATGTCCCATGAGTTAGGTTGTCATCCTTTTAACAGCGCACGACGTACGATCTGGGATGGAAAAATAAAGCAAAAGAAGAAAAGTGGCCTGAAACTAATGAAAACGTTCGATTATGGGCTCCAAAAATGGTTGCAGCCGAGCAGGTTTGCTGCCCACGTCGTAGAGCTCTCGGAGAGCCTTCCAACGGTATACTGTGCGCCACGTAGCTCTTTACGGATCAAAAGTTATGGCCACCGGAGTGACGGAGACTTGGTCAAAAGCCCTACGCCCTCGGTTTGCTGGCCCAGCCTCTAAGTGAAGCGAAGTTGTCTGGCCCAAGTTGCCATGGGATTCGGTAATAGAAATGTGGTGGATAAAGTATCTTGGCAACCCAACCTGGGGCAAAAAAATTTGAAAAGAGGGGTACAACACGAGGACTTCCGAAGGGGTCACCCATCGCAGTACTACTCTCGCCCAAGAACGTTTAACTTCGGAGTTCTGATGGGATCTGGTGCATTAGTGCTGGTATGATTACACCCGTAATGTTGAAGGCACAAATCCTTTATGTGTTGACAGTTCACAGTCCTAGCCTAGAGAGATGGCCCATTCAAAAGGCCCAATGGGCTTAACGACAACCCATCCGCTTCAACAACGCTGCATCTTCGCAAGTCGTGATATCGACGCATTGTAGGGCCCTGTAATGTCCATCAAGTTAGGTTGTCGTCCTTTTAAAAGCTTATGTTGTATGATCCGTTACGAAAAAATAGAGCAAAAGAAGAAAAGTGGCCCGAAACTGATGAAAACGTTCGATTTTAGGCTCCGAAAATAGGCGCAGCCTAGCAGGCTTTCCGCCCTCGTCATAGAGCTCTCGTAGAGCTTTCCAACGGTATCCTGTGCGTTGCGTAACTCCATACAGATTAAAAGTTATGGGCACCGGAGCGCCAGAGACCTGGTCACAAGCCCCATGCCCTCGGTTTGCGGGCCCAGCCTCTACGTGAAGCGAAGTTGTCTTGCCCAAGGTGCGTGGGATTCGGTTATAGAAATGTGGGGGATAAAGTATATTGGCAACCCTAATCGGGGCAAAAAAAATTGAAAAGGGGAATGCAACACGAGGACTTACCAGGGGGTCACCCATCCTAGTACTACTCTCGTCCAAGCACTCTTAACTTCGGAGTTCTAATGGGATAAGGTGCAACAAAGCTGGTATGATTGCACCCGTCATGTTGAGGGCATAAATCCTTTATATGTTGACGGTTCACAATCCCAACCCATAGAGATGCCCATTCAAAAGGCCCAATTGGCTTAACGATAACCCATCCACTTCACCAACGCAGCATCCTCGTAAGACGTGATATCGACGCTTTGTAGGGCCCTGTAATATCCCGCGAGTTAGGTTGTCATCCTTTTAACAGCTCACGATGTACGATCTAGGACCGTAAAAAAGAGAAGAAGAAGAAAAGTAGTTTGAAACTGGTGAAAACGTTCGATTTTGGGCTCCAAAAACAGGCACAGGCGAGCAGGCTTACTGCCCCCATTGTAGAGCTCTAGGAGAGCTTTCCAACGGTATTCTGTGTGCTGCGTAACTCCTTACGGATCAAAAATTATAGGCACCAGAGTGACGGAGACCAGCTCACATGCCCCACGCCCCACGCCCTCGGTTTGCGGGCCCAGCCTCTAAGTGAAGCGAAGTTGTCTGGCTCAAGATTCCGTGGGATTCGGTAATATAAATGTGGTGGATAAAGTATCTTGGCAACCCTAACCGGGGCAACAAAAATTTGAAAAGAGGGGTGCAACACGAGGACTTCCCAAAGGGTCACCCATCCTAGTACTACTCTCGCACAAGCACGTTTAACTTTAGAGTTCTGATGGGATCTGGTGCATTAATGCTAGTATGATTCTACCGGTAATGTTGAGGGCGCAAATACATTGTGTGTTGATGGTTCACAGTCCCAGCTCTGAGAGATGTCTCATTCAAAAGGCCCAATGGGCTTAATGACAACCCATCCGCTTCAACAACGCTGCATCTTCGCAAGTCGTGATATCGACGCGTTGTAGGGCCCCGTAATGTCCAGCAAGTTAGGTTGTCGTCCTTTTAAAAACTCATGTTGTATGATCCAGGACAGAAAAATAGCGCGAAATAAGAAATTTGTCACGAAACTGATGAAAACGTTAGATTTTGGGCTCGAAAAAGAGGCGCAGCCGAGCCAGCTTGCCACCCACGTCGTAGAGCTCTCGTAGAGCTTTCGAACGTTATGCTATGCGTCGCGTAACTCTTTACGGATCAAAAGTTATGGGCATCGGGGCGATGGATAACTGGTCACAAGCCCCACGCCCTCGGTTTGTTGGCCCAGCCTCTACGTGAAACGAAGTTGTCTTGCCCAAGGTGCATGGGATTCAGTTATAGAAATGTGGGGGATAAAGTATATTGGCAACCCTAATCGGGGCAAAAAAAAATTGAAAAGGGGAATGCAACACGAGGACTTACCAGGGGGTCACCCATCCTAGTACTACTCTCGTCCAAGCACGCTTAACTTCGGAGTTATGATGGGATAAGGTGCAACAGTGCTGGTATGATTGCACCCGTCATGTTGAGGGCATAAATCCTTTATGTGTTGACGGTTCACAGTCTCAACCCTGAGAGATGCCCATTCAGAAGGCCCAATGGGTTTAACGATAACCCATCCACTTCACCAACGCAGCATCGTCGTAAGACGTGATATCGACGCTTTGTAGGGCCCTGTAATATCCCGCGAGTTAGGTTGTCATCCTTTTAACAGCTCACGATGTACGATCTAGGACCGTAAAAAAGAGAAGAAGAAGAAAAGTAGTTTGAAACTGATGAAAACGTTCGATTTTGGGCTCCGAAAACAGGCACAGGCGAGCAGGCTTACTGCCTCCATCGTAGAGCTCTAGGAGATCTTTCCAACGGTATTCTGTATGCTACGTAACTCCTTACGGATCAAAAGTTATAGGCACCGGAGTGACGGAGACCAGCTCACATGCCCCACGCCCTCGGTTTGGGGGTCCAGCCTCTAAGTGAAGCGAAGTTGTCTGGCCCAAGACGCCTTGGGATTCGGTAATAGAAATGTGGTGGATAAAGTATCTTGGCAACCCTACCCGGGGCAAAAAATTTGAAAAGAGGGGTACAACACGAGGACTTCCGAAGGGGTCACCCATCGTAGTACTACTCTCGCCCAAGAACGTTTAACTTCGGAGTTCCGATGGGATCCGGTGCATTAGTGCTGGTATGATTACACCCGTAATGTTGAGGGCTCAAATCCTTTATATGTTGACAGTTCACAGTCCCAGCCCAGAGAGATGGCCCATTCAAAAGGCCCAATGGGCTTAATGACAACCCATCCACTTCATCAACACTGCATCTTTGCAAGTCGTGATATAGACACGTTGTAGGGCCCTGTAATGTCTAGCAAGTTAGGTTGTCATCCTTTGAAAAGCTCATGTTGTATGATCCGTTACGGAAAAATAGAGCAAAAGAAGAAAAGTGGCCCGAAACTGATGAAAACGTTCGATTTTAGGCTCCGAAAATAGGCGCAGCCTAGCAGGCTTTCCGCCCTCGTCATAGAGCTCTCGTAGAGCTTTCCAACGGTATCCTGTGCGTTGCGTAACTCCATACAGATTAAAAGTTATGGGCACCGGAGCGACAGAGACCTGGTCACAAGCCCCATGCCCTCGGTTTGCGGGCCCAGCCTCTACGTGAAGCGAAGTTGTCTTGCCCAAGGTGCGTGGGATTCGGTTATAGAAATGTGGGGGATAAAGTATATTGGCAACCCTAATTGGGGCAAAAAAAATTGAAAAGGGGAATGCAACACGAGGACTTACCAGGGGGTCACCCATCCTAGTACTACTCTCGTCCAAGCACTCTTAACTTCGGAGTTCTAATGGGATAAGGTGCAACAATGCTGGTATGATTGCACCCGTCATGTTGAGGGCATAAATCCTTTATGTGTTGACGGTTCACAGTCCCAGCCCAGAGAGATGCCCATTCAAACGGCCCAATGGGCTTAACGACAACCCATCCACTTCACCAATGCAGCATCCTTGTAAGACGTGATATCGACGCGTTGTAGGGCCCTGTAATATCCCGCGAGTTAGGTTGTCATCCTTTTAACAGCTCACGATGTACGATCTAGGACCGTAAAAAAGAGCAGAAGAAGAAAAGTAGTTTGAAACTGATGAAAAAGTTTGATTTTGGGCTCCGAAAACAGGCACAGGCGAGCAGGCTTACTGCCTCCATCGTAGAGCTCTAGGAGATCTTTCCAACGGTATTCTGTGTGCTGCGTAACTCCTTACGGATCAAAAGTTATAGGCACCGGTGTGACGGAGACCAGCTCACATGCCCCACGCCCTCAGTTTGCTGGCCCAGCCTCTACATGAGGCGAAGTTGTCTTGCCCAAGATGCCGTGGGATTTGATAATAGAAATGTGGAGGATAAAGTATCTTGGCAACCCTAACTGGGGCCAAAAAAATTGAAAAGGGGATGCAACACGAGGACTTCCCAGGGGGTCACCCATCCTAGTACCACTCTCGCCCAAGCATGCTTAATTTCGGAGTTCTGATGGGATACGATACATTAGTGCTGGTATGATCTCACCCGTCATGTTGAGGGCACAAATCCTTTATGTGTTGACGGTTCACAGTCCCAGCCCAGAGAGATGCCCATTCAAAAGGCCCAATGGGCTTAACGGCAACCCATCCGCTTCAACAACGCAGCATCCTCGTAAGACGTGATATCGACGCGTTGTAGGGCCCTGTAATATCCCGCGAGTTAGGTTGTCATCCTATTAACAGCTCACGACGTATGATCCAGGACGGAAAAAAGAGCAAAAGAAGAAAAGTGGCCTGAAACTGATGAAAACATTCGATTTTGGGCTCCGAAAATAGGCACAGCCGAGCAGGCTTGCTGCCCCCCATGATAGAGCTCTAGGAGAGCTTTCCAACGGTATTCAGTGTGCAGCATAACTCCTTACGGATCAAAAGTTATAGGCACCAGAGTTACAGAGACCAAGTCAAATGCCCCAAGGCCTCGGTTTGGGGGCCCAGCCTCTACGTGAAACGAAGTTGTCTTGCCCAAGATGCCGTGGGATTCGGTAATAGAAATGTGGTGGATAAAGTATCTTGGCAACCCTAACGGGGGCAAAAAATATTGAAAAGGGGGGGTGTAACACGAGGACTTCCCAAGGGGTCACCCATCCTAGTACTACTCCCGCCCAAGCACGCTTAACTTCGGTGTTCTGCTGGGATCCGGTGCAGTAGTGCTGGTATGATCGCACCCGTCATGTTGATGGCATAAATCCTTTATGTGTTGACGGTTCACAGTCCTAGTCCAGAGAGATGCCTATTCAAAAGTCCCAATGGGCTTAACAACAACCCATCCGCTTCACCAACGCAGCATCCTCGTAAGACGTGATATCGACGCGTTATAGGGCCCTATATTATCCCCTGAGTTAGGTTGTCGTCCTTTTAACAGCTCACGACGTACGATCCAAGACCGTAAAAAAGAGCAAAAGAAGAAAAGTGGCCCGAAACTAATGAAAATGTTCGATTTTGCGCTCCAAAAATAGGCACAGGCGAGCAGGCTTACTGCCCCAATCGTAGAGCTCTAGGAGAACTTTCCAACGGTATTCTGTGTGCGGCGTAACTCCTTATGGATTAAAAGTTATAGGCACCAGAGTGATAGAGACCAGGTCACATGCCCTACGCCCTCGGTTTGCGGGCCCAGCCTCTACGTGAAGCGAAGTTGTCTTGCCCAAGATGCAGTGGGATTCGATAATAGAAATGTGGAGGATAAAGTATCTTGGCAACCCTAACTGGGGTGAAAAAAATTGAAAAGGGGGTGCAACACGAGGAGTTCCAAGGGGGTCACCCATCCTAGTACCATTCTCGCCCAAGCATGCTTAACTTCCGAGTTCTGGTGGGATCCGGTGCATTAGTGCTAGTATGATCGCACCCGTCATGTTGAGGGCATAAATCCTTTATGTGTTGACGGTTCACAGTCCCAGCCCAGAGAGATGCCCATTCAAAAGGCCCAATGGGCTTAACGACAAACCATCCACTTCAACAACGTAGCATCCTCGTAAGACGTGATATCGACGCGCTGTAGGGCCCTGTAATATCTCGCTAGTAAGGTTGTCGTCCTTTTAACAGCTCACGACGTTCGATCCAGGATGGAAAAAAGAGCAAAAGAAGAAAAGTGGCCTGAAACTGATGAAAACGTTCGATTTTGGGCTCCGAAAATAGATACAGCCGAGCAGGCTTGCTGCCCCCATCATAGAGCTCTAGGAGAGCTTTCCAACGGTATTCTGTGTGCTGCGTAACTCCTTACGGATTAAAAGTTATAGGTACTGGAGTGACGGCGACAAGGTCACATGCCCCACGCCCTCGGTTTGCGGGCCTAGCCTTTACGTGAAGCCAAGTTGTCTTGCCGAAGATGTCGTGGGATTTGGTAATAGAAATGTGTTGGATAAAGTATCATGGCAACCCTAACCGGGGCAAAAAAAATTGAAAGGGGGGGGGGTGTAACACGAGGATTTCCCAGGGGGTCACCCTTCCTAGTACTACTCTTACCTAAGCACGCTTAACTTCGGTGTTCTGATGGGATCTGGTGCATTAGTGCTGGTATGACCGCACCCATCATGTTGTGGGCACAAATCCTTTATTTGTTGATGGTTCACAGTCAAAGCCCAGAGAGATGGCCCATTCAAAAGGCCCAATGGGATTAACGACAACCCATCCGCTTCAACAACACAGCATCCTCGCAAGACGTGATATAGACGCATTGTAGGGCCCTCTAATATCCCGCGAGTTAGGTTGTCATCGTTTTAGCAGCTCACGACGTACGATTTGGGATCGAAAAACCGAGCAAAATAAGAAAAGTGGACCGAAACTGATGAAAACATTCGATTTTGGGCTCAAAAAACGGGCGCAGCCGAGCAGGCTTACTGCCCCCGTCGTAGAGCTTTCGGAGAGCTTTCCAATGGTTTGCTGTGGACCGCGTAACTCCTTACGGACCAAAGGTTATGGGCATCGGAGCGACAGAGACTTGGTCAAAAGCCCTACGCCCTCAGTTTTGCGGGCCCAGCCTATACGTGAAGCGAAGTTGTCTTGCCCAAGATGGCGTGGGATTCGGTAATAAAAATGTGGTGGATAAAGTATCTTGGCAACCCTAACCGGGGCAAAAAAAATTGAAAAGGGGGGGAGCAACACGAGGACTTCCCAGGGGGTCATCCATCTCAGTACTACTCTCACCCAAGCACGCTTAACTTCGGAGTTCTGATGGGATCGGGTAGATTAGTGCTGGTATGATCACACCCGTCATGTTGAGGGCACAAATCCTTTCTCTGTTGATAGTTCACAGTCCTAGCCCAGAGAGATAGCCCATTCAAAAGGCCCAATGGGCTTAACGACAACCCATCCGCTTCATCAACGCAGCATCCTCATAAGACGTGATATCGACGCGTTTTAGGGCCCTGCAATATCCCGCGAGTTAGGTTGTCGTCCTTTTAAGAGCTCACAACGTATGATCCGAGATGAAAAAATAGAGCAAAGGAAGAAAAGTGGCCCGAAATTGATGAAAAAGTTCAATTTTGGGCTCCGAAAACAAGCACAGCCAAGAAGGCTTGCTACCCCCGACGTTGAGCTCTTGGAGATCTTTCCAATTGTATACTGTGCGTCACGTAACTCCATACAGATTAAAAGTTATGGGCACCGGATCGACAGAGACCTGGTCACATGCCCCACGCCCTCGGTTTGCGGGCCTAGCCTTTACGTGAAGCCAAGTTGTCTTGCCGAAGATGTCGTGGGATTTGGTAATAGAAATGTGTTGGATAAAGTATCATGGCAACCCTAACCGGGGTAAAAAAAATTGAAAAGGGGGGGTGCAACACGAGGACTTCCTAGGGGGTCACCCATCCTAGTACTATTCTCGCGTAAGCAAGCTTAACGTTGGAGTTCTGATGGGATTCGGTGCATTAGTGCTGGTATGATCGCACTCGTCATGTTGTGGGCACAAATCCTTTATTTGTTGACGGTTCACAATCCCATCCTAGAGAGATGGCCCATTCAAAAGCCCCAATAGGCTTAACGACAACCCATCCGCTTCAACAACACAGAATCCTCGCAAGACGTGATATCGACATGTTTTAGGGCCCTCTAATGTCCCGCGAGTTAGGTTGTCGTCCTTTTAACAGCTCACGATGTACGATATGGGATGGAAAAACAGAGCAAAAGAAGAAAAGTGGACCAAAACTGATGAAAATGTTCGATTTTGGGCTCCAAAAATGGGCGAAGCCGAGCATGCTTTCTGCCCCCATCGTAGAGCTCTCGGAGAGCTTTCCAACTGTATGCTGTGCGCATCGTAACTCCTTACAGACCAAAATCTATGGGCACCGGAGCAAAGGAGACCTGGTCAAAAGCCCTACGCCCTCGGTTTTGCAGGCCCAGCCTCTACGTGAAGCGAAGTTGTCTTGCCAAACATGCCGTGGGATTCGGTAACATAAATGTGGTGGATAAAGTATCTTGGGAACCCTAACCGGGGCAAAAAAAATTGAGAAGGGGGGTGCAACACGAGGACTTCCTAGGGGGTCACCTATCCTAGTAGTATTCTTGTCCAAGCACACTTAACTTTGGAGTTCTGTTGGGATCCGGTGCATTAGTGCTTGTATGATCACACCCGTCATGTTGTGGGCAGAAATCCTTTATGTGTTGATGGTTCACAGTCCCAGCCAAGAGAGATGGCCCATTCAAAAGGCCTAATGGGCTTAAGGACAACCCATCCGCTTCAATAACACAACATCCCTGCAAGACGTGATATCGACACGTTGTAGGGCCCTATAATATCCCGCGAGTTAGGTTGTCATCCTTTTAGCAGCTCACGATGTATGATCCGAGATGAAAAAATAGAGCAAAGGAAGAAAAGTGGCCCAAAATTGATGAAAAAGTTCAATTTAGGGCTCTGAAAGCAGGCACAGCCGAGCAGGCTAGCTGCCCCAGTCGTAGAGCTCTCGGAGAGATTTCCAACGGTATGATGTGCGTCGCGTAACTCCTTACGAATTAAAAGTTATGGGCACCGGAGCAACGGAGACCTGGTCACAAGCCCTAAGCCCTCGGTTTGTGGGCCCAACCTCAACGTGAAACGAAGTTGTTTTGCCCAATGTGCCGTGGGATTCGGTAACAAAAATGTGGTGGATAAAGTATCTTGGGAACCCTAACCGGGGCAAAAAAAATTGAGAAGGGGGGTGCAACACGAGGACTTCCTAGGGGGTCACCCATCCTAGTAGTATTCTTGTCCAAGCACACTTAACTTCGGAGTTCTGTTGGGATCCGGTGCATTAGTGCTTGTATGATCACACCCGTCATGTTGTGGGCAGAAATCCTTTATATGTTGATGGTTCACAGTACCAACCAAGAGAGATGGCCCATTCAAAAGGCCTAATGGGCTTAACAACAACCCATCTGCTTCAACAACGCAATACCCTCGTAAGACGTGATATCGACGCGTTGTAAGGCCCTCTAATGTCCCGCGAGTTAGGTTGTCGTCCTTTTAACAGCTCACAACGTATGATCCGAGATGAAAAAATAGAGCAAAAGAAGAAAGGTGGCCCAAAACTGATGAAAACGTTCGATTTTGGGCTCCAAAAACAGGCACAGCCTAACAGGCTGGCTGCCCACATCGTAGAGCCCTCGGAGAGCTTTCCAACAGTATGCTGTGCGTCGCGTAACTCCTTACGGATCAAAAGTTATGGGCACCAGAGCGATGGAGACCTGGTCAAAAGCACTACGCCCTCGATTTGCGAGCACTGCCTCTACGTGAAGCGAAGTTGTCTTGCCCAAGGAGCTGTGGGATTCGGTCATAGAAATGTGGGGGAAAAAGTATCTTGGCAACCCTAACTGGGGCAAAAAAAATTGAAAAGGGGGGTGCAACTCGAGGACTTCCCAGGGGGTCACCCATCCTAGTACTACTCTCGCCCAAGCACGCTTAACTTCGGAATTCTGATGGGATGCGGTGCATTAGTACTGGTATGATCACACTCGTCATGTTGGGGTCACAAATCCGTTATATGTTGACGGTTCACAGTCCCAGCCCAGAGAGATGGCTCATTCAAAAGGCCCTATGGGCTTAACTATAACCCATCCGCTTCAACAACGCAGCATCCTCGTAAGACGTGATATCGACACGATGTAGGGCCCTGTAATATCCCGCGAGTTAGGTTGTTGTCCTTTTAATAGCTCATGACGTACGATCCGGGACGAAAAAATAGAGCAAAAGAAGAAAAGTGGCCTGAAACTAATGAAAACGTTCGTTTTTGGGCTCCAAAAAAGGTACAGCCTAACAGGCCAACTGCCCCCGTCGTAGACTCTCGGAGAGCTTTCCAACGGTATGCTGTGCACCACGTACCTCCTTACGGATTAAAAGTTATGTTCACCGGAGCGACGGAGACCTGATCACATGCCCCACGCCCTCGGTTTGCTGGCCCAGCCTCTAAGTGAAGTGAAGCTGTCTTGCCCAAGGTGCCATGGGATTCGGTAATAGAAATGTGGTGGATAAAGTATCCTGGCAACCCTAAGCAGGGCAAAAAAAATTGAAAAGGGGGGAGGGGGGAGGGGCAACACGAGGAATTCCAAGGGCTTCACCCATACTAGTACTACTCTCGCCCAAGCACGCTTATCTTCGGAGTTCTGATGGGATCTGGTACATTAGTGCTGGTATGATCGCACCCATCATGTTGTGGGCATAAATCCTTTATGTGTTGACGGTTCACAGTCCCAGCCCAGAGAGATGGCCCATTCAAAAGGCTTAATGGGCTTAACGACAACCCATCCGCTTCAACAACGTAGCATCCTCGTAAGACGTGATATCGATGTGTTGTAGGGCCCTCTAATATCCCGCGAGTTAGGTTGTCGTCCTTTTAACAGCTCACGACGTGCGATCCGGGATGGAAAAATAAAGCGAAAGAAGAAAAGTGGCCTAAAACTGATGAAAACGTTCGATTTTGGGCTCGAAAAATGGTTACAGCCGAGCAAGTTTGCTGCCCTTGTCGTAGAGCTCTCGGAGAGCTTTCCAACGGTATGCTGTGCGCCGTGTAGCTCCTTACAGATCAAAAGTTATGGCCACCGGAGCACCGAAGACTTGATCAAAAGCCCTATGCCCTCGGTTTGCGGGCCCAGCCTCTAAGTGAAGCGAAGTTGTCTTGCCCAAGATGCCGTGGGATTCGGTAATAGAAATGTGGTGGATAAAGTATCTTGGCAACCCTAACCGGGGAAAAAAAAATTGAAAAGTGGATGCTACATAAGGACTTCCCACGGGTTCACCCATCCTAGTACTACTCTCGCCCAAGCACGCTTAACTTCGGAGTTCTAATAGGATCCGGTGCATTAGTGATGGTATGATCGCACACGTCTTGTTAAGGGCACAAATCCTTTATGTGTTAACAGTTCACAGTTCCAGCCCAAGGAGATGGCCCATTCAAAAGGCCCAATGGGCTTAATAACAACCCATCCGCTTCAACAATGCTGCATCTTCACAAGACGTGATATCAACGCGTTGTAGGTCCCTCTAATGTCTAGCGAGTTAGGTTGTCATCCTTTTAAAAGCTCATGTCATACGATCCGTTACGGAAAAATAGAGCAAAAGTAGAAAAGTGGCCTGAAACTTATGAAAACGTTCGATTTTGGGCTCCGAAAATAGGCGCAGCCTTGCGGGCTTGCTGCCTTCGTCGTAGAGCTCTCGGTGAGCTTTCCAACGGTAATGCTGTGCGCCGCGTAACTCCTTACAAATTAAAAGTTATTGGCACCGGAGCGACGGAGACCTGGTTACAAGCCCCACGCCCTCGGTTTGCGAGCCCAGCCTCTACGTGAAGTGAAGTTGTCTTGCCCAAGGTGCCGTGGGATTCGGTAATAGAAATGTGGTGGATAAAGTATCTTGGCAACCCTAACCGGGGCAAAAAAAATTGAAAAGGGGAATGCAACACGAGGACTTACTAGGGGGTCACCCATCCTAGTACTACTCTCGCCCAAGCATGCTTAACTTCGGAGTTCTGATGTGATAAGGTGCATCAGTGCTAGTATGATCGCACCCGTCATGTTGAGGGTGCAAATCCTTTATGTGTTGACAGTTCACTATCCCAGCCCAGAGAGATGGTCCATTCAAAAGGGCTAATGGGCTTAACGACAACCCATCCGCTTCAACAACGCTGCTTCTTTGCAAGACGTGATATTGAAGCATTGTAGGGCCTCTAATGTCCAGCGAGTTAGGTTGTCGTCCTTTTAAAGTCCATGTCGTCCGATCCGTTACAAAAAAAATAGAGCAAAAGAAGAAAAGTGGCCCGAAACTAATGAAAACGTTCAATTTTGGGCTCCGAAAATAGGCACAGCCTAGTAGACTTGCTGCCCTCATCATAGAGCACTCAGAGAGCTTCCCAATGGTATGTTGTGCGCCACATAACGCCTTACGAATTAAAACTTATGGGCACCGGAGTGACGGAGACCTGGTCACAAGCCCCACGCCCTTGGTTTGTAGGCCCAGCCTCTACGTGAAGCGAAGTTGTCTTGCCCAAGGTGTTGTGGGATTTGGTAATATAAATGTGGTGGATAAAGTATCTTGGTAACCCTAACCGGGGTAAAAAAAATTGAAAAGGGGGGTGCAACATGAGGACGGACCAGGGGGTCAGCCATCCTCGTACTACTCTCGCCCAAGCACGGTTAACTTCGGAGTTCTGATGGGATAAGGTGCATCAGTGCTGGTATGATCGCACCCGTCATGTTGAGGGCATAAATCCTTTATGTGTTGACGGTTCACAGTCCCATCCTAGGGAGATGGCCCATTCAAAAGGCCCAATGGGCTTAACTGTCACGCCCCAACCCGGCCTATAAAGGTTAGACTAAGGTGTGATCTAAACATTCAAGTCATATCTCATACTTAATCGTTCATGAAAGTTTGACACTTACGTTTTAGCCTAAACTCTATAATTTTCCAGAAAACCGACAGTATAACGGTTGTAATTGGGCTCTTTGGTTTGACCTAATTCTCTAAACGGCTCAAATTTTCCAATCTCAATTTCATTTCCAACTAAGATTACTATTTACCATCAATTGAAATGCCTACTGGTTATCTCGAGGTCTCGTTTGATTAATAACCTAGCATGGTTCTATGTCTCGTTTGTTTGTTAATCCTCGTTACAAAAGTACATGTTGATCTTAGCTTAAGAATGAGTACCTGCTTAAGATTGGATAGGTTCATTTTACTTAGTCCTTACCTGATACTTCATAATCCTATGATAGATACTAGCCAATGATGGTAGTAAAACGACCATAGTAGTGTCTATCTAGTTATTATCAGTACAAGCCAAAATTAGACCCCAAATTACAACGGGGGTCTTTTACAATATAATAGCAAGCATCATATGAAATGAAATAGTCTTCAAGCAACATATTGTTCACAAAATGGCCATTCTCACGTAAGGCACGTAGGGCAAGCAATCATTCCAAGGAATCATCGTTAGGCACGTCGACCTCAAGTACCTGTTCTTGGTCTTCTTCACCTGAGATGATAAAAGAGGGTGAGTCCTTATGAACTCAGCGAGGGGGGAATGAGAAATAAGTTTTGAAACTCATTTTCCGGTTCAACTTATGAAAAGCTCTTTTTGCAAGCATGAATGTATCACAAGTAAGTACATAACGTAATGTAAAAGTAAAGGAACACAATTACCCGTCTTTTCTCCCCGAGGTCCTCTAGGAACCAAGCGAGAGTACTTATACACATAGTAAAAGGATACGGTGAGCTTTTGCTCTCAGTTCAATTCCAGTATCAGTTGTTGCGGCCGGCTTCAATCATCCCCTTATCACGCCAAATGGGTGTACTCCGGATGTACACCGAAATCCTACGACCCAACTCTCCGAGGAAGTCTAGCCCCCAAGCGAGAGAGGGAATTGGACAATGGTAGTCACGGTTGCACCGGCAAGCTCGATGCCGCCCGGGGTGCGTGAACGCTACCACGCCAAAATGAAAGGTTGCAACCTTGTATGCAATGCACATTTATGACATTTAATATATCACATTTGGAAGACAACAAAGTAGGTTGCCTCCGAACAGTCATAAGATTGCACATTGACAAGTAAACAAGCAAAGCACGATATGACAAGTAATTTCACTTGAAAAGCATATGGAGTTATATGAATATTAAACGGGAAGCCATGTAATGCATGTAAATCAAGTCATATAACTCACTTCGAAGTTCATGTAATCAAATAACAAGATTATTCAACATGCAACGACATCTACGTGGGACCGGGTGCAAGAAAGGACTACTTGTCAACATGTAATCATCAAAATCACATTTAGGGCTACAAGGGCAACCACGGGTAGCCTACTAAACATATAATTAAACACGATATTGATAGGATCAACACTTAGTGAATTTACCTAGTCACTAGGGTTTCAATTCGTGCTTACCCGTGCGATTAAGCCCCAAGTCATCTCGAAATCAAACTCAAGCCATGCATCGATTAATTCAAACACCCTCAAGTATTCAAAACAGTCCACACAACATCCCAATGCCACAATCCCAAGCATTTAATACAACAAGAGAAGCTACAATAATTTTTCTAAGCATATCACTAAGTGAAACCCTCACTGCAATGGACTGTTTTCTCACAATCATTAAGACAAGCAAACAATCTCCAATTCCAGTGAATAAGATGTCAAATTAAATCTTAAGAAGTGAACTAAATTCAGAAACAAACCTCGCATCATTTGGAGTTCGGGTTCAATAGTTATAGCCAAAACAGTGAGACTGCACAAAACTGTCCAGATTTGCACACATTTCAATACTTGTCGTTTTTGAGGGCCTTAGGTTCAGATTTAGTCTTAGTCCATTTCTGACAAAAATGTCCGGAGCTGAAAAATATAGCAGTACACCAAATTTCATACATTTTGGATATCATTTACTAAGTTAAAATGGGTTCGTTCTACAAGGTCAGTGAATCTGCCAAAACCTACTTCATTTTTCCAGACATTCCAGATTTGGACACATTTTAATGATTTGCCATTTTGAGGACCTTAGAGTCAAAATTGGCTTTGGCCTATTTCTGTGAAAAAATGTTCAGAACTGGAAAAACGAGTTAATTACCAATGTTCATGGATTTTCAACATCATTTACCTAGCCAAAAGCACCTCGTACCAACAAGATAGAGAGCTGTCACATACACGATTTCATCTATCATCACATTCTTGACAAAAATCTTGCCATGCATGTTTATAAAAGCTCATGAACACACATATATCTCAAGTACAGAATTAAAGATAGACATTTAAGGGCATGCATGTGGTTTTTTGAAAGATTTTCAAGAAGTTTTAGCCCTCACCTTAGCAAAACAACAAGAAGATTCACAAGACTCTTGATGGTTGCACAAGATTGATTCTTTTCCTTGCTTTGCCGAGACACCACTCGATTTTCTCAAATTTCCTAGCTTAGTAACCAAGTTCTTAGTAGGTGCATGTGGTTAGAACAAGAAGAAAATAAATGGAAGCTAGCAAACTCACCTAAACCGAAATAGAAGTGCTAAAGGCTTGCATATGCATTTCTTTGCTCCTAGCTTTGCTTGGTCGAGTTCCTTGGTTGCTTGGAAGTCTTGAAGAGCCTTAGGATGAAGAACTTAGCTATGGAGTCTACAATATTCAGCTAGGGCCGAGAGAGAGAGAGAGAGAAATATGAGAAAGAAAGAAAGAATGAAAGAAAA
Organism: Ehretia macrophylla; assembly: GCA_037974665.1. Lineage (NCBI taxonomy): Eukaryota > Viridiplantae > Streptophyta > Magnoliopsida > Boraginales > Ehretiaceae > Ehretia > Ehretia macrophylla. The sequence goes on along the minus strand of CM075764.1, from coordinate 14,088,032 downwards.
ATGAAAGGTTTTTAGGAATGTGATGTTGTGTCGGTCTAGGGCCTTGTAATTTTCAGATTTGTGTCTTCAAGAAGCATGATTTTTGAATCACCTAGCATGGCAAGAGAATGGGTCGAGAACATGGGTGCATTGGGTAGGGTTTTGGGTTATTTTTTTATGCATTTGTGTCATAACTTGTCTAAGCATGAACTTTGAAATTGCAAAGCTTGATCACATGCTCTTACATGGTCGGCCAAGGCTTGAAAAATGCTGAATCTTTGTCATCCTTTGAGCATTATTTAATTGTGTGTGTGGGATATGCAAAGAATAAAGAATAAAGAATAGAGAATGTCTAGCTTTTGGTGCAATTTCGTCTTCTAGTGCATTGACTTAGCATTTTAATATTAGTTAGTTGAATTTGTAGGATTAACTAATGATCTAGTGCTTCGTGTAAGATGCTTTCTTGATTAACGTGAGGGCATGCTATCCTAGGTTTTGGGCACGCACTACGAGGTAAGACACGAACTACGAGATGAATGCACATTTCCCAAGTAAATGCGCGCAACCCTAAATGAATGCACGTAATTCAATGCATGGCACACAAAACGAAATACGATTCTTAAACCTAGGTCAAGGCATGCAAATCTAGGTTAGGGCACACGAAATGAGATATCGCACGCAAATCGAGGTCGGGCCTCACATTAACGACAACCCATCCGCTTCAACAATGCAGTATCCTTGTAAGATGTGATATTGACGCATTGTAGGAACCTGTAATATCCCACGATTTAGGTTGTCGTCCTTTTAACAGCTCATGATGTACGATCCGAGATGAAAAAACAGAGCAAAAGAAGAAAAGTGGGCCGAAACTGATGAAAACGTTCGCTTTTGGGTTATGAAAATAGGCGCAGCCGACAAGGCATGCCTTTCCTGCCGTAGAGCACTCGGAGAGCTATCCAACGGTATGCTCTGCGCTGTGAAACTCCTTACGGATCAAAAGTTATAGGCACCGGAGCGACAGAGACCTGGTTACAAGCCCCACGCCCTCGGTTTGCAGGCCCAGCCTCTACGTGAAGTGAAGTTGTCTTCCCAAGGTGCCGTGGCATTCGGTAATATAAATGTGGTGGATAAAGTATCTTGGCAACCCTAACCGGGGCAAAAAAAATTAAAAAGGGGGGGTGCAACACGAGGACTTCCCAAGGGGTCACCCATCCTAGTACTACTCTCCCCCAATCACGCTTAACTTCGGAGTTCTGATAGGATCCAGTGCATTAGTGCTAGTATGATCGCACCCGTCATGTTGCGGGCACAAATCCTTTACGTGTTGAGGGTTCACAGTCCCAGCCCAAAGAGATGGCCCATTCAAAAGACCCAATGGGCTTAACGACAACCCATCCACATCAACAACGCAACATCCTTGCAAGACGTGATATCGATGCCTTGGAGGGCCCTGTAATATCCCGCGATTTTGGTTGTCATCCTTTTAACAGCTCATGACGTACGATTCAGGATGAAAAAACATAGCAAAAGAAGAAAGTGGCCCGAAACTGATGAAAACGTTCGATTTTGGGCTCCAAAAATTGGTGCAGCCGAACAGGCTTACAGCGCCCATCGTAGAGCTCTCGGAGAGCTTTCCAACGGTATGGTGTGCGCTGCGTAACTCCTTGCGGATCAAAAGTTATGGGTACCGGAGCGACAGAGACCTGGTCATAAGCCTTACGCCCTCGATTTGCGAGCCTAGCCTCTACGTGAAGCGAAGTTGTCTCGCCCAAGGTGCCGTGGGATTCAGTAATAGAAATGTGGTGGATAAAGAATCTTGGCAACCCTAACCGGAGCAAAAAAAATTTAAAAGGGGGGTGGAACAAGAGGACTTCCCAGGGGGTCACCTATCCTAGTACTACTCTAGCCTAAGCACGCTTAACTTCGGAGTTCTGATGGGATCCGGTGCATTAGTGCTGGTATGATCGCACCCGTCATGTTGAGGGCACAAATCCTTTTTGTGTTGACGGTTCACAGTCCCAGCCCAGAGAGATGGCCGATTCTAAAGGCCCAATTGGCTTAACAACAACCCATCCACTTCAACTACGCAGCATCCTAGTAAGACATGATATCGTCGCATTGTAGGGCCCTGTAATATCCAGCAAGTTAGGTTGTTAACCTTTTAACAACTCACGACGTACGATCCTCGACGGAAAAATAGAGCAAAAGAAGAAAAGTAGCCCAAAACTGATGAAAATGTTCAATTTTGGGCTCCGAAAATAGACGCAGCCGTGCAGGCTTGCTGCCCCCATCGTAGAGCTCTCAGAGAGCTTTCCAACGGTATGCTGTGCGCCGCGTAACTCCTTACAGATTAAAAGTTATAGGCACCGGAGCGACGGAGACCTGGTCACTAGCCCCACGCCCTCGGTTTACGGGCCCAGCCTCAATGTGAAGTGAAGTTGTCCTGCCCAAGGTGCCTTTGGATTCCGTAATAGAATTAGGGTGGATAAAGTATCTTGGCAACCCTAACCGGGGCAAAAAATATTGAAAAGGGGGGTAAAACACGAGTACTTCCCAAGGGGTCACCCATCCTAGTACTAATCTCCCCCAAGCACGCTTCACTTCGGCGTTCTGATGGGATCCAGTGCATTGGTGCTGGTATGATCGCACTCGTCATGTTGCGGGCACAAATCCTTTATGTGTTGACGGTTCACAGTCCCAGCCCAAAGAGATAGCCTATTCAAAAGGCCCAATGGGCTTAAGGCCAACCCATCCATTTCAACAACGCGACATCCTCGCAAGACGTGATATAGACGTGTTGTAGGGACCTATAATATCCCGTGAGTTTGGTTGTCGTCCTTTTAACAGCTCACGATGTACGATCCTGGATGAAAAGACAGAGGAAAAAAAGAAAAGTGGCCCAAAACTGATGAAAACGTTCAATTTTGGGCTCCAAAAATAGGCGCAGCCGAGCAGGCTTGCTGTCCCTGTCGTAGAGCTCTCGAAGAGCTTTCCAACGGTATGTTGTGCGTCACGTAACTCATTACGGATTAAATGTTATGGGCACCAGAGCGACGGAGACTAGGTCACAAGCCCCACGCCCTCGGTTTGCAGGCCCAGCCTCTACGTGAAGCGAAGTTGTCTTGCCCAAGGTACCGTGGGATTCAGTTATAGAAATGTGGTGGATAATGTATCTTGGCAACCCTAACCGGGGCAAAAAAATTTGAAAAGGGGGGGTGCAACACGAGGACTTCCCAGGGGGTCACCCATCCTAGTACTACTCTCGCCTAAGCACTCTTAACTTCGGAGTTCTGATGGGATCCGATGCATTAGTGCTGGTATGATCGCACCCATCATGTTTAGGGCACAAATCCTTTATGTGTTGACGGTTCACAGTCCCATCCCAAAGCGATGGCCCATTCAAAAGGCCAATTGGGCTTAACAACAACCCATCTGCTTCAACAACGTAGCATCCTCGTAAGACATGATATCGACGCGTTGTAGGGCCCTGTAATATCTTGCAAGTTAGGTTGTCATCCATTTAACAGCTCAGAACGTACGATCCGGGACGGAAAAACATAGCAAAAGAAGAAAAGTGGCCCGAAACTGATGAAAACGTTCAATTTTGGGCTCCAAAAACGGGTGCAGCTGAAAAAGCTCGCTGCTCCCGTCTTAGAGCTCTCGGAGAGCTTTCTAACAGTATGCTGTGCGTCGTATAACTCCTTACGGATCAAAAGTTACGGGCATCGGAGCGACGGATACCTGGTCACAAGCCCCACGCCCTCGGTTTATGGGCCCAGCCTCTACGTGAAGGGAAGTTGGCTTGCCCAAGGTGCCGTGGGATTCGGTTATAGAAATGTGGTGGATAAGGTATCATGGCAACCCTAACCGGGGAAAAAAAAATTAAAAAGGGGGGGTGCAACACGAGGAATTCCTAAGGGGTCACCCATCCTAGTACTACTCTCGCCCAAGCACGCTTAACTTCGGAGTTTTGATGGGATCCGGTGCATTTGTGCTGGTATGATCGCACCCATCATGTTTAGGGCACAAATCCTTTATGTGTTGACGGTTCACAGTCCCATCCCAGAGCGATGGCACATTGAAAAGGCCCAATAGGCTTAACGACAACCCATCCGCTTCAACAACGCAGCATCCTTGTAATACGTGATATCGACGCATTGTAGGGCCCTGTAATATCCTGCAAGTTAGGTTGTCGTTCTTTTAACACCTCACAACGTACGATTCGGGACGGAAAAACAAAGCAAAAGAAGAAAAGTGGCCCGAAACTGATGAAAACGTTCAATTTTGGGCTCCAAAGACGGGTGCAGCTGAGAAAGCTCGCTGCCCCAGTCGTAGAGCTCTCGGAGAGCTTTCCAATGGTATACCATGCGCCTTGTAACTCCTTACGGATCAAAAGTTATGGGCATCAGAGCGACGAATACCTGGTCACAAGCCCTACGCCCTCGGTTTGCAAGCCCAGCCTCTACGTGAAGCGAAGTCGTCTTGCCCAAGATGCCGTGGGATTCGGTTATAGAAATGTAGTGGATAATGTATCTTGGCAACCCTAACCGGGGCAAAAAAAATTAAAAAGGGGGGGGTGCAACACGAGGACTTCCTAGGGGGTCACCCATCCTAGTACTACTCTCGCCCAAGCACACTTAACTTCAGAGTTCTGATAGGATCCGGTGCATTAGTGCTGGTATGATTGCACCAGTCATGTTTAGGGCATAAATCCTTTATGTGTTGACGATTCACAGTCCCATCCCAGAGCGATGGCCTATTCGAAAGGCCAATTGGGCTTATCAACAACCCATCCGCTTCAACAACGTACATCCTCGTAAGACGTGATATTGACGCGTTGTAGGGCCTTGTAATATCGCACGAGTTAGGTTGTCGTCCTTTTAACAGCTCACAACGTACGATCCGGGATGAAAAAATAGAGCAAAACAGGAAAAGTTGCCCGAAACTAATGAAAACGTTCGATTTTCAGCCCAAAAAATGAGCGTGGCCGAGCAAGCTCGCTGTCCCTGTCGTAGAGCTCTCGGAGAGCTATCCAACATCATGCCGTGCGCCGTGTAACTCCTTACGGATCAAAAGTTATGGGCACCGGAGCGACGGAGACTTGGTCACAAGCCCTACGCCCTCGGTTTGCGGGCCCAGCCTCTACGTGATGCGAAGTTGTCTTGCCCAAGGTGCCGTGAGATTCGGTAATAGAAATGTGGTGGATTAAGTATCTTGGCAACCCCAACCGGGGCAAAAAAAATTGAAAAGGGGATGCAACACAAGGACTTCCCATGGGGTCACCCATCCTAGTACTACTCTCCCTCAAGCACGCTTAACTTCGGAGTTCTAATAGGATCCGGTGCATTAGTGATGGTATGATCGCACACGTCTTGTTAAGGGTACAATTCCTTTATGTGTTGACAATTCATAGTCCCAGCCCCAAGAGATGGCCCATTCAAAAGGCCCAATGGGCTTAACGACAACCCATCCGCTTCAACAATGTAGCATCCTCGTAAGACGTGATATCAATGAATTGTAAGGCCCTGTAATATCCCGCGAGTTAGGTTGTCGTCCTTTTAACAGCTCACGACGTAAGATTCGGGATGAAAAAATAGAGCAAAAGAAGAAAGGTGGCCGCAAACTGATGAAAATGTTTAATTTTGGGCTCCGAAAATAGGCGCCACAAGGCAGGCTTGCTGCCCCCGTCATAGAGCTCTCGGAGAGCTTTCCAACGGTATACTGTGCGTCACGTAACTCGTTACGGATTAATAGTGATGGGCAACGGAGCGACGGAGACTGTGACACCCCGATCCCTCTCGAGACCGGGAGTTCTATCAATCAAACTAAGCACAACCCAAACCAAACCCGAGCAAAATTTTCAGGGAAAACGGACGGAGTCTCCCCTATTTATAGGCGAAATGCAAAACCTGTAATAGCATATAAATGGACTACCACCGTGTCCAACCATACAAAACTTCCTCAAGGCCATCCGAGCCTCGGTTCTCAACAATTTAAACTCAGCAAGTATACATACATTTCCAATTTAAAAACTAACCTATCTTTTCATTTTGACAAGTACATTCAATTTAGGCAATTAAACCATACAAAGCTACTGCATAAAATAAACTATCATGCCATTCTAATTCTTTTCCTTTGGACATTACAGCCATGCATTGAAGTTAAGCTACATTAACTATATACATAATCTAACTTATCAAACCATTCCAACTACATTGCTAGATTTATATTACATTTCTTTTAACAATAATTACATACAACATAAAAGCATACAACTTGACAACTTTGACAACTCAAGTTACATAGGCACTCAAGACAAATCTTCAAGCACGGACTTTCACGAAATCACGAACTTTCCAGCTAACAGGGCATTTCCTGAAATGTGGTGGTGAGGAGTGAGTATACACAACACGTATACTCAGTGAGGGCGAGACATATATCGAATTGGAGAGAAAGAAGATCGTGCAATGCAAATAGGTACAGTTAAGCAATACAATCAATAAAAGGCATTTAATATAAACAACAATACAATTAAACAACTAAAGAAAGCATTAACACAACCAATCAAAGCTATACCACACTTTGAAGGCTATGGTTCACTCGAGCGAGTAATGTACCGATCACGATTCCGATGACTTTAACGATGACGCGCCGGCCCAAACCACCTTATAACACCAGTTTGGAATACCCCGGAAGTATCCATCAATCCTACGACCCAAATCTCCCTGGGAGGCAACCCAAGCGAGAAAGGGAATAGCAGCGGAGCTAGAGCAACCAACACTGGCAACCCAAGGCTACCCAGAGAGGCCCATCACTCACGCGCGAGACACTATGCAATGCAAGACTCGATACAAGGCGATAAACAAACGATAAAGCCACACGTGAAAGAATAACAAAGTAGGTTACTCTCGCACGCAATAGCAGCAATTTGATAAGTAATTCAATCCAAAACAACTCAAACAAGTATTCCAAGTAATTCTAAACATTCTATAAGCATAAAGACAAGAAAACACACAAAAACACAAATCGGCCCCAACTATCAAAATGCTACCGTTTGCACGCGAGCCAGGAGTTCTGGACTCTGACGTCGCGAACCTTCCTAGGTCACCGTAAGGCACGTCTAAAGATCACGAAACCTTACTTTACCCTAGAGCTTGCGCAAAGCCCGGATTTTCCCCTTTCTCGTTTGAACTACAACAATACCAACCCCACACCCAACCAACGCCATAATCGCACCAAAAGTGCTTCCATGGCCTCCCGAAGCAATGCCAACACGCAAAACGAGAAAATGCAAAAGTCGACCAAAACGACCCCAACTTTCCCAAAGGCTTAATTCTCGTTTTTTCCACTACGCAACCCAAACAAACCACACATTTTAGCATTCTAGCATACCTAGCACGTTTCTACATCAACAGAAAGCATAACAGCACAATTTCAACGTTTCAAGGTTTTACTATTCATAAAACACTATTCATTTCACAATTTAATTTGCAATCACAACATTTAACCGCAGAAAATGTTACAAAGCTATAAATACATGTTCTACAAATGCTAAGGAACATTCTAGAAGCATCAAATCGCTTTAAATAACGATCTACGGATAAATCTAAAAATTGACAAAGTTAACATATACAACGTATAAATGCGCAAATAACATGCTTCCCTCACCTTAGACGCTCCTAGACGCTAGGAAAACCTCGTAGAGTGCCTCGAAAACCACCCCGCACAAGCCCACGCGAAGAATCGAAGATTTGAAGTTGAGATTTTCTTTTTTTTTTCTCCTTCTTTTCCTCATGGTTTCAAGCCTTTTTCTCTCTGTTTTTTTCGTGCACATTCTGCTTATTTAAAAAAAAAAATGTCAAGAAGTCAAAGGTCAAAATTCGGTCAACCCGCTAAACCAAAACAGCTATGCGCGACCTCACGAAAACGGCCATAACTTCTTCTAGAAAACTCCAATTCACGAACGGTTTGAAGCCTCAGAAACTAGAGTCATAGAGCTTTCCAACCATATATAATTTTCTACCTAACTCTTCCCCAATTGGTTCAGATTTAATTCCAAAGTTGACCCAAAATTTGACTAACTTAACATTGCATTTTTTTATTTCTAATCCCAAGTTTGCCCTTTATTAAACATTTCAAAAATTCCCACCTTGTCCTAGTTGGTTAATGTAGATGAAAAGTCAACTAGTTTGGTCAAAGAGGTGAAAGGTCAATAAAATGCAATTTAAATGAACTTAAAATGCTATTGAATACATGCCAGGTTCGGGGTATCACATCGACTAGGTCAAAAGCCCCACGCCCTCGGTTTACAGGCCCAGCCTCTACATGATATGAAGTTGTCTTGCCCAAGGTGCCGTGGGATTCGGTTATAGAAATGTGGAGGATAAAGTATCTTGGCAACCCTAACCGGGGCAAAAAAAATTTAAAAGAGGGGGTGCAACACGAGGACTACCCAGGAGGTCACCCATCCTAGTACAACTCTCGCCCAAGCACTCTTAACTTCGGAGTTTTGATGGGATCCGGTGTATTAGTACTGGTATGATCGTACGCATCATGTTGAGGGCCCAAATCCTTTATGTGTTGATGGTTCACAATCCTAGCCCAGAGAGATGGCCCATTCAAAAGGCCCAATGGGCTTAACGACAACCCATCTGCTTCAACAACGCAGCATCCTCGTAAGATGTGATATCAACGCATTGTAGGGCCCTGTAATATCGCGCGAGTTAGATTGTTGTCCTTTTAACAGCTCACGTCGTACGATCCGGGATGGAAAAATAGAGTAAAAGAAGAAAAGTGGCCCGAAACTAATAAAAACATTCAATTTTGTGCTTTGAAAACAGGCACAGCCGAGCAGGCTTGCTGCCCCTATCGTAGAGCCATCGAAGAGCTTTCCAACAGTATGCTGTGCACTGTGTAACTCCTTACGGATTAAAAGTTATGGGCACCGGCGCGACGGAGACCTGGTCACAAGCCTCACGCCCTCGGTTTGCGGGCCCAGCATCTACGTGAGGCAAAGTTTTCTTGCTCAAGGTGCCCTGGGATTCGGTTATAGAAATGTGGTGAAGAAATTGAAAGGGGGGGGGGGGTACAACATGAGGACTTCCCAGGGGGTCACCCAACCTAGTACTGCTCTCGCCCAAGCACGCTTAACTTCGTGGTTCTGATGGGATCCGGTGCATTAGTGCTGGTATGATTGCACCCGTCATGTTATGGGGACAAATCCTTTATGTGTAGACGGTTCACAGTCCTATCCTAGAGAGATGGCCTATTCATAAGGCCCAATGGGCTTAACGACAACCTATCTGCTTCAACAACGCAGCATCCTCGCAAAACGTGATATCGATGCGTTGTAGGGCCCTCTAATGTCCCGCGAGTTAGGTTGTCGTTCTTTTAACTGCTCACGACGTACGATTCGTGATGGAAAAACAGAGTAAAAGAAGAAAAGTGGCCCAAAACTGATGGAAACATTCAATTTTGGGCTCCAAAAACTTGCGTAGCCGAACAGGCTTGCTACCCCCATCATAGAGCTCTCGGATAGCTTTAGAACGGTATGCTCTGTGCCGCGTAACTCCTTACGGATCAAAAGTTATGGGCACCGGACCCATAGAGACCTGGTCACAAGCCCTACGCCCTCGGATTGCGGGCCCAACCTCTGCGAGAAGCTAAGTTGTCTTGCCCAAGATGCCGTGGGATGCGGTAATAGAAATATGGTCGATAAAGTATCTTGGCAACCCTAATCGGGGCAAAAAAAAAATTGAAAAGCGGGGTGCAACATGAGGACTTCTCGGGGGGTCACCCATCCTAGTACTACTCTCGCCCAGGCGCGCTTAACTTCGGAGTTCTGATGGGATTCGGTGCATTAGTGCTAGTATGATCGCACCCGTCATGTTGAGGGCACAAATCCTTTATGTGTTGACGGTTCACAGTCCCAGCCTAGAGAGATGGCCCATTCAAAAGGCCCAATGGGCTTAACGACAACCCATCCGCTTCAACAATGCAGCTTCCTTGTAAGATGTGATATCAACGCGTTGTAGGGCCCTGTAATATCCCGCGAGTTAGGTTGTTGTCCTTTTAACAGCTCACGACGTACGATCTGCGATGGAAAAATAGAGCAAAATTAGAAAGGTGGCCCGAAACTAATGAAAACGTTCGATTTTGTACTCCAAAAATAGGCGCAACTGAGAAGCCTTGCTGCCATCATCGTAGATCTCTCGGAGAGCTTTCCAACGGTATGCTGTGTGCCGCGTAACTCCTAGCGGATTAAAAGTTATGGGCATTGGAGCGACGGAGACCTGGTCATAAGCCCCACGCCCTCGGATTGCGGGCCCAACCTCTACGTGAAGCGAAGTTGTCTTGCCCAAGGTGCTGTGGGATTCGGTAATAGAAATGTGGTGGATAAAGTATCTTGGCAACCTAACCGAGGCAAAAAAAAATTGAAAAGCGGGGTACAACACGAGGACCTCCCAGGGGGTCACCCATCCTAGTACTACTCTTGCCCAATCACGCTTAACTTCGGAGTTCTGATGGGATCTGGTGCATTAGTGCTGGTATGATAGCACCCATCTTGTTGTGGGCACAAATCCTTTATGCAGCTGAGTAGGCTTATCTCCCTTGTTGTAGAGCTCTCGGAGAGCTTTCCAACGGCATGTTGTGCGCCGCGTAACTCCTTACGGATCAAAAGTTATGGGCACCGGAGCGACGGAGACCTGGTCAAAACCCCTACGCCTTCGGTTTTGGGGGCCTAGCCTCTACGTGAAGCGAAGTTGTCTTGCCCAAGATGCCGTGGGATTCGGTAATAGAAATGTGGTGGATAAAGTATCTTGGCAACCCTAACTGGGGCAAAAAATATTGAAAAGGGAGGTGCAACACGAGGACTTCCCAGGGGGTCACCCATCCTAGTACTACTCTCGCCCAAGCACGCTTCACTTCGTAGTTCTGATGGGATCCGGTGCATTCGTGCTGGTATGATCGCACCCACCATGTTGATGGAACAAATCCTTTATGTGTTGACAGTTCACAGTCCCAGCCCAGAGAGATGGCCCATTCAAAAGGCCCAATGGGCTTAACGACAACCCATCCGCTTCAAGAACGCAACATCCTCATAAGACGTGATATCGACGCGTTTTAGGGCACTGTAATATCCCGTGAGTTAGGTTGTCATCCTTTTAACAGATCACGACGTACGATCCGGGATGGAAAAATAGAGCAAAAGAAGAAAAGTGGCCCTAAACTAATGAAAAAGTTCGATTTTAGGCTCCGAAAACAGGCACATTCGAGCAGGCTTGCTGCTCCCGTCATAGAGCTCTTGGTGAACTTTCTATGTTGTGCATCGCATAACTCCTTACGGATTAAAAGTTATGGGCACCGGAGCAACGGAGACCTGGTCACAAGCCCCAGGCCCTCGGTTTGCAGGCCCAGCCTCTATGTGAATCGAAGTTGTCTTGCCCTAGGTGCCGTGGGATTCAGTAATAGAAATGTGGTGGAAAAAGTATCTTGGCAACCCTAACCGGGGCAAAAACAATTGAAAAGTGGGGGTGCAACACGAGGACTTCCCAAGGGGTGATCCATCCTAGTACTACTCTCGCCCAAGCACGCTTAACTTCGGAGTTCTGATGGGATCCGATGCATTAGTGCTGGTATGATCGAACCCGTCATGTTGTGGGCACAAATCCTTTATGTGTTGATGGTTCACAGTACTAGCCTAGAGAGATGGCCCATTCAAAAGGCCTAATGGGCTTAACGACAACCCATCGGCTTCAACAACGCAGTATCCTCGCAAGACGTGATATCGATACGTTGTAGGGCCCTCTAATGTCTCGCGAGTTAGGTTGTCGTCCTTTTAACAGCTCACGACGTACGATGTAGGACGAAAAAATAGTGCAAAAGAAGAAAAGTGGCCCGAAACTGATGAAAACGTTTGATTTTGGGCTCCAAAAACGGGCTTAGCCTAGGAGTCTGGTTGCCCACGTCGTAGAGCTCTCGGAGTGCTTTCCAACGGTATGTTGTGCATCATGTAACTCCTTACCGATCAAAAGTTATTGGCACTTGAGCGATGGAGACCTGGTCAAATGCCCTACGCCCTCGGTTTGTGGGCCCAGCCTCTACGTAAAGCGCAGTTTTCTTGCCCAAGGTGCCGTCGGATTCGGTAATAGAAATGCGGTGGATAAAGTATCTTGGCAACCCTAACCAGGGCAAAAAAAAAATTGAAAAGGGTGGTGCAACACGAGGACTTCCCAGGTGCTCACCCATCCTAGTACTACTCTCGCCCAAGCATGCTTAACTTCGGAGTTCTAATTGGATCCAGTGCATTAATGCTGTTATGATCGTACCTGTCATGTCGTGGGCACAAATCCTTTGTGTGTTGACGGTTCACAATCCCAGCCCAGAGAAATGGCCCATTCAAAAGGCCCAATGGGCTTGACGACAACCCATCCGCTTCAACAACGTAACATCCTAGTAAGACATGATATCGACGCATTGTAGGGCCCTAAAATATCCCGCGAGTTATGTTGTCGTCCATTTAACAGTTCACGACGTACGATCCGGGACGGAAAAATAGAGCAAAAGAAGAAACGTGGCCCGAAACTGATGAAAACATTCAATTTTGGGCTCCGAAAACAGGCGCAGCCGAGCAGGCTGGCTGCCCCCGTCATAGAGCTGTCGTAGAGATTTCAACGGTATGCTGTGCGCCGCGTAATGCCTTACGGATTAAAAGTTATGGGCACCGGAGCGACGGAGACTTGGTCATAAGCCCCATGCCCAAGTATGCTTAACTTCGGAGTTCTGATGGGATCCGGTACATTAGTGCTGGTATGATCGCACCCGGCATGGTGTGGGCATAAATCTTTTATCTGTTGACGATTCACAGTCCTAGCCCAGAGTGATGACCCATTCGAAAGGCCTAATGGGCTAAACGATAACCCATCCGCTTCAACAACGCTGCATCATCGCAAGACATGATATCGACACATTCTAGGGCTCCCTAATGTCCCGCGAGTTAGGTTTTCGTCCTTTTAACAGCTCATGTCGTACGATCCGGGACAGAAAAACATAGCAAAAGAAGAAAAGTGGCCCGAAACTAATGAAAACGTTCAATTTTGGGCTCCAAAAAGGGCGCAGCCGAGCAGGCTTGCTGCCTCCGTTGTAGAGCACTTGAAGAGCTTTCTAACGGTATGTTGTGCGCCGCGTAACTTCTTACGGATCAAAAGTTATGCGCACAGAAGCTACGGAGACCTGGTCACAAGCCCTACGCCCTCAGTTTGCGGGCCCAGCCTCTACGTGAAGTGAAGTTGTCTTGCCCAAGACGCCGTGGGATTCAGTAATAGAAATGTGGTGGATAAAGTATCTCGGCAACCCTAACCTGGGCCAAAAAAATTGAAAAGGGGGGTGCAACACGAGGATTTCGTATGGGGTCACCCATTCTAGTACTACTCCCGCCCAAGAACGCTTAACTTTTGTGTTCTGATGGGATCCAGTACATTAGTGCTGGTATGATCGCACCCGTCAAGTTGTGGGCACAAATCCTTTATGTGTTGACGGTTCACAGTCCCAGCCTAGAGTGGTAGCCCATTCAAAAGGTCCAATGGGCTTAATGACAACCCATCTGCTTCAACATCACAGCATCCTCGCAAGATGTGATATCAATGCGTTGTAGGGCCCTCTAATGTCCCGCAAGTTAGGTTGTCATCCTTTTAACAGCTCAAGACGTACGATCGGTGACGGAAAAACAACGCAAAAGAAGTAAAGTATCTCGAAACTGATGAAAACATTCAATTTTGGGCTCCGAAAATGGGCGCAGCCGAGCAGGCTTGCTGCCCCAGTCGTAAAGCTCTCGGAGAGCTTTCCAATGGTATGTTGTGCGCCTCGTAACTCCTTACGGATCAAAAGTTATGGGCACAGGAGCGACAGAGACCTGGTCACAAGCCCCACGCCCTCGGTCTGAGGGCCTAGCCTCTACGTGAAGCGAAGTTGTCTTGCCCAAGGTGCCGTGGGATTCGGTAATAGAAATGTGGTGGATAAAGTTTCTTGGCAACCCTAACCGAGGCAACAAAAATTGAAAAGGGGGCTGCAACACGAGGACTTCCCAACGGGTCACCCATCCTAGTACTACTCTCGCCCAAGGATGCTTAACTTCGGAGTTCTGATGGGAGCTGGGGCATTAGTGGTGGTATGATCGCGCCCGTCATGTTGAGGGCAAAAATCCGTTATGTGTTGACGGTTCATAGTCCCAGCCCAGAGAGATGGCCCATTCAAAAGGCCCAATGGGCTTAACGATAACCCATCCGCTTCAACAACACTCATCCTTGTAAGACGTGATATTGACGCATTGTAGGGCCCTCTAATGTCCCGCGAGTTAGGTTGTTGTTCTTTTAACAGCTCACGGCGTATGATCCGGGACGGAAAAATAGCACAAAAGAAGAAAAGTAGCCCAAAATTGATGAAAATGTTTGATTTGGGCTCCAAAAATAGGCGCAACCAAGTAAGATTGATGCCTCTATCGTAGAGCTCTCGAAGAACTTTCCAACGGTATGCTGTGCGCCTCGTAACTCCTTACGGATTAAATGTTATGGGCTCCGAAGCGACGGAGACCTGGTTGCAAGCCCCACGCCCTCGGTTTGCGGGCCCAACCTCTACTTGAAGCGAAGTTGTCTTGCCCAAAGTGCCGTGGGATTCGGTAATAGAAATATGGAGGATAAAGTATCTTGGCAACCCTAACCGGGGCAAAAAAAATTGAAAAGGGGGGGTGTAGCACGAGGACTTCCCAGGGGGTCACCCATCCTAGTACTACTCTCGCCCAAGCACGTTTAACTTCGGAATTCGGATGGGATCCGGTGCATTAGTGCTTGTAGTATTGCACCCGTCATGTTGTGGGCACAAATCCTTTATATGTTGATGGTTCACAGTCCCAGCCCAGTGAGATGGCCCATTCAAAAGGCCCAATGGGCTAAACGACAACCAATCCGCTTCAACAACGTAGCATCTTCGCAAGACGTGATATCGACGCGTTGTAGGGCCCTCTAATGTCCCGCGATTTAGGTTGTCGTCCTTTTAACAGCTCACAACGTATGATCCGGGATGGAAAAACAGAGTAAAAGAAGAAAAATGGCCCGAAATTGATGAAAACATTCGATTTTGGGATCCAAAAATGGGAGCAACCGAGCAGGGTTGTTGTCCCCGTCATAGAGCTCTCGAAGAGCTTTCCAACGGTATGCTGTGCGCCACTTAACTCCTTACGGATCAAAAGTTATCGGCACCGGAGCGACGGAGACTTGGTCACAAGCTACACGCCCTCGGTTTGCAGGCCCAGCCTCTACGTGAAGCGAAGTTGTCTTGCCCAAGGTGCCGTTGGATTCGGTAATAGAAATGTGGTGGATAAAGCATCTTGGCAACCCTAACCGAGGCAACAAAAATTGAAAAGGGGGCTGCAACACGAGGACTTCCCAAGGGGTCACCCATCCTAGTACTACTCTCGTCCAAACATGCTTAACTTCGGAGTTCTGATGGGATCCGGTGCATTAGTGCTGGTATGATTGCGCCCGTCATGTTGAGGGCAAAAATCCTTTATGTGTTGACGGTTCATAGTCCCAGCCCAGAGAGATGGCCCATTCAAAAGGCCCAATGGGCTTAACGATAACCCATCCGCTTTAACAACACTCATCCTCGTAAGACGTGATAATGACGCATTGTAGGACCCTATAATATCCCGCGAGTTAGGTTGTCGTCCTTTTAACAGCTCACGACGTACGATCCGAGACGGAAAAATAGCACAAAAGAAGAAAAGTGGCCCGGAATTGATGAAAACGTTCGATTTTCAGATCCGAAAATAGGCGCAGCAAAGCAGGCTTGCTGCCCCCATCATAGAGCTCTCGGAGAGCTTTCCAACAGCATGCTGTGCACCGTGTAACTCCTTACGGATCAAAATTTATGGGCACCGAAGCGACGGAGTCCTGATCAAAAGCCCCACGCCCTCGATTTGCGGGCCCAACCTCTATGTGAAGCGAACTTGTCAAGCCCAAGGTGCCGTGGGATTCGGTAATAGAAATGTGGGGGATAAAGTATCTTGGCAACCCTAACCAGGGCAAAAAAAATTGAAATGGGGGGGTGCAACACGAGGACTTCCCAGGGGGTCACCCATCCTAGTACTACTCTCACCCAAGCACGTTTAACTTCGGAGTTCTGATGGGATCCGGTGCATTAGTGCTTGTATTATTGCTCCCATCATGTTGTGGGCACAAATCCTTTATGTGTTGATGGTTCACAGTCCCAGCCCAGAGAGATGGCCCATTCAAAAGGCCCAATGGGCTTAACGACAACCCATCCACTTCAACAACACAACATCCTCGCAAGACGTGATATGGACGCGTTGTAGGGCCCTCTAATGTCCCGCGAGTTAGGTTGTCATCCTTTTAACAGCTCAAGACGTACGATCTGGGACAAAAAAAAGAGCAAAAGATGAAAAGTGGCCCGAAACTAATGAAAACGTTCTTTTTTTGGCTCCAAAAATGGGCGCAGTCGAGCAGGCTTGCTACCCCCGTCGTAGTGCTCTCGGAGAGCTTTCCAACGGTGTACTGTGCGCCACGTAACTCCTTACGGATTAAAAGTTATGTTCACCGGAGCGACGGAGACCTGGTCACATGCCCCACGCCCTCGGTTTGCGAGCTCTGCCTCTACGTGAAGCGAAGTTGTCTGGCCCAAGGTGCCGTGGGATTCGATAATAGAAATGTGGTGGAGAAAGTATCCTGGCAACCCTAAGCAAGGAAAAAAATATTGAAAAGTGGGTGCAACACGAGGACTTCCCAGGGGGTAACCCATCCTAGTACTACTCTTGCCCAAGCACGCTTATCTTCAGAGTTCTGATGGGATCCGGTATATTAGTGCTGGTATGATCGCACCCGTCATGTTGTGGGCACAAATCCTTTATGTGTTGATAGTTCACAGTCCCAGCCCAGAGTGATGTCCCATTCAAAAGGCCCAATGGGTTTAATGACAACCTATTTGCTTCAACAACATTGCGTCCTCTCAAGATGTGATATGGACACGTTGTATGGCCCTCTAATGTCCCGCGAGTTAGGTTATCTTCCTTTTAACAGCTCACGACATACGATCTGGGACAGAAGAATAGAGCAAAAGAAGAAAAGTGGCCTAAAATTGATGAAAACGTTCGATTTTTGGCTCCAAAAATGGGTGTAGCTGTGAGGCCCAACCTCGATTTGCATGTGATACCTCGTTTTGTGTGCCTTTACCTAGATTTGCATACCTTGACCTAGGTTTAAGAATTGTGCTTCATTTTGTGTGCCTTGCATTGAATTACGTGCATTCATTTAGGGTTGCGTGCATTTACTTGGAAAATATGCATTCATCTCGTAGTTCGTGCCTTACCTCGTAGTGTGTGCCCTAAACCTAGGAAAGCGTGCCCTCACACTAATCAAGAAAGCATCTTACACCAAGCACTAAATCATTAATTAATCCTACAAATTCCACTAACTAATATTAAATTGCTAATTCAACTCACTAGAAGACGAATTTGCACCAAATGCTAGACATTCTTTATTCTTTATTCCTTATTCTTTTGCATATCCCAAACACACAATTAAATATTGCTCAACCAAGACAAAAATTCAGATTCTTGCAATGCCTTGGCCGACCACTTTTTGTGCATTTGTGCTTGCTTGCTTAATTCAAATTCTATTCCTAGACATCCTATGGCAATCTATGACACAAGGCATAAAAAAATAACCCAAAACCCTACCCAATGCACCCATATTCTCGACCCATCCTCTTGCCATGCTAGGTGATTCAAAATTATGCTCCTTGAAGACACAAATCTGAATTTTGCAAGGCCCTAGGCCGACACAAGCATCAACTTAGCAAGCTTTTCATTTTTCTTTCATTTTCTCTCTTTCTCTCATTTCTCCTCTCTCTCTCTCTCTCGGCCTTAGCTGAAACTTTACTCTCCTTAGCTTAAGTTCATCACTCAATGGTTCATCAAGACATGCAAGA
This sequence comes from Ehretia macrophylla, assembly GCA_037974665.1. Classification (NCBI taxonomy): domain Eukaryota; kingdom Viridiplantae; phylum Streptophyta; class Magnoliopsida; order Boraginales; family Ehretiaceae; genus Ehretia; species Ehretia macrophylla. The sequence goes on along the minus strand of CM075764.1, from coordinate 14,070,053 downwards.
AGCTAGGGAGCTTGACTAAGAAAGCTAGATTGCAAGAAACTCACATGCAAGGTCATAGCACATTCATTTCGGCTTAGGTAAGTTTGTTGGCTTTCATTTCATTTTCTTCTTGTTCTAACCACATGCACCTACTAAGAACATGGTAACTTAGCTAGGAAATTAGAGAAATCTCAAGTGGTCTCTCGGCTAAGCAAGAAAAAGAGTCAATCTTGTGCATCCTCAAGAGTTTGTGCATCTTCTTTGTTGTCTTGCTAAGGTGACGGCTAAAACTTCTTGAAAAGCTTTCAAAAAACCACATGCATGCCTTTAAATGTCTATTTTTACTTATGTACTTGTGATATATGTGTGTTCATGAGCTTTTATAAACATGCATGGCAAGATATTTGGCTAGAATGTGATGATAGATGGAATCACGTATGGGACAGTCTTCTATCTTGTTGGTGCGAGGTGATTTTGACCAGGTAAATGAGGTTGAAAATGCGTGAAAATTAGTAGGTGACTAGTTTGCCAGTTCTGAACATCTTTTGCAGAAATAGGCCAAAGCTAATTTGGACTCTAAGGTCCTCAAAATGGCAAAATATTAAAATATGTCCAAATCTGGAAAGTCTGGAAAAATGAAGCAGGTTTTGGCAAATTCACTGACCTTGTAGAACAAACCAGTTTTGACATAGTAAATGATATCTAAAATGCATGAAAATTGGTGTTCTGCTAGATTTTTCAGTTTTGGACATTTTTTTCCAGAAATGGACTAAGGCTTAATCTGACCCTAAGGCCCTCAAAAACGACAAGTATTGAAATGTGTGCAAATCTGGACAGTTTTGTGTAGTCTCACGGTTTTGGCTATAACTCTTGAACCCGAACTCCAAATGATGCGAGGTTTGTTTCTGAATTTCGTTCACTCCTTAAGCTTTAATTTGAAATCTTGTTCACTAGAATTGGAGATTGTTTCCTTGTCTCAATGATTGTGAGAAAACAGTCCATTGCAGTGAGGGTTTCACCTAGTGATATGCTTAGAAAAATTATTGTAGCTTCTCTTGTTTTATTAAATGCTTGGGATTGTGGCATTTGGATGTTGTGTGGACTGTTTTGAATTCTTGAGGGTGTTTTAATTAATCAATGCATGGCTTGAGTTTAATTACGTGACAATTTAGGGCTTAATCGCACGGGTGAGCATGAAATGAAACCCTAATGACTAGGAAAACCTTCTAAGCGTTGATCCTATGGATATCGTATTTAATTATGTAATTAGTAGGCCGCCCATAGTTGCCCACATAGACGTAAACGTGATTTCGATGATTGCTTGTTGACAAGTAGGCCTTTCTTGCACCCAGTTCCACGTAGATGTCGTTGCATGTTGAATAATCTTATTATTTTATTATGTGAACATCAAAATGAGTTATATGACTCTATTTACATGCGTTACATGGCTGCCCGTTTAATATTCATATAACTCCATGTGCTTTTCAAGTGAAATTGCATGTCATACCGTGCCTCTCTTGTTTACTTGTCAATGTGAAATCTTATGACTGCTCTGAGGCAACCTACTTTGTTGACCTCCCAATGTGATATATTAAATGTCATAAATGTGCATTGCATACAAGGTTGCAACCTTTCATTCTGGCGTGGTAGCGTTCCCGTACACCAGGCGACATCGGGCTTGTTGGTGCAACCGTGACTACCATTGTCCAATTCCCTCTCTCGCTTGGGGGCTAGACTTCCTCAGAGAGTTGGGTCGTAGGATTTCGGGGTACATCCGGAGTACACCCATTTGGCCTGATAAGGGGATGAATTGAAGCCGGTTGCAACAACTGATACTGGAAATGAATTGAGAGCAAAAGCTTACCGTATCATTTTTACTATGTGTATAAGTACTCTCGCTTGGTTCCTAGAGGACCTCGGGGAGGAAAGACGGGTAATTGAGTTCTTTTACTTTTACATTACATTATGTACTTACTTTTGATATAATGTCATGCTTGCAAAGGGTTTTCATAAGTTGATCTAGAAAAACGAGTTTCAAAACTTATTTCTCATTCCCCCTCGCTGAGTTCATAAGGACTCACCCTCTTTTATCATCTCAGGTGAAGAAGACCAAGAATAGGTACCCGAAGATAATGTGCCTAATGATGATTCCTTGGAATGATTTCTTGCCCTATGTGCCTTGCTCGGCTATGGCCATTTTGTGAACAATATGTTGCTTGAAGACTATTTCATTTCTTATAATGCTTGTTATTGTATTGTAAATGACCCCCGTTGTAATTTGGGGTCTAATTTTGGCCTGTACTGATCATAACTAGATAGACACTACTATGGTCGTTTTTGCTATCATTATTGGCTAGTATCTATCATAAGATTATGAAGTATCAGGTAAGGATTAAGTAAAATGAACCTATCAAATCTTAAGCAGGTACTCATTGTTAAGCTAAGATCAACATGTACTTTTTTAACGAGGATTAACAAACAAACGAGACATAGTATCATGCTAGGTTATTAATCAAACGAGACTTCGAGATAACTAGTAGGCGCTCCAATTGATGATAAATAGTAATCATAGTTAGAAATGAAATTGAGATTGCAAATTTTGAGGCATTTAGAGAATTAGGTCAAACTAAAGAGCCCAATTACATCCGTTATGCTACCGGTTTTCCAGAGAATTTATGGAGTTTAGGCTAAAACATTAAGTGTTAAACCCTCTTGAACGATTAAGTACGTGATATGACTCGAATGTTTAGATCACACCCTAGTCTAACCTTCATAGGTCGGGTTGGGCGTGATAGCAGCCGAGCAGGCTTGCTGCCCCCGTCGTAGAGCTCTCGAAGAACTTTCCAACGGTATGCTGTGCGCCACGTAACTCCTTACGGATCAAAAGTTATGGGCACCGGAGTGACGGATACCTGGTCAAAAGCCCTACGCCCTCAATTTGCAGGCCCAGCCTCTACGTGAAGCGAAGTTGTCTTGCCCAAGGTGCCGTGGGATTTGGTAATAGAAATGTGGTAGATAAAGTATCTTGGCAACCCTAACCGGGGAAAAAAAAATTGTAAAGGGGGGTGCAACACGAGGACTTGCCAGGGGCTCACCCATCCTAGTACTACTCTCGCCCAAGCATGGCTAACTTCAGAGTTCTGATGGGATCCGGTGTATTAGTGCTGGTATGATCGCACCCATCATGTTGATGGCATAAATCCTTTATGTGTTGACGGTTCACAGTCCCAGCCCAGAGAGATGGCCCATTCAAAAGGCCCAATGGGCTTAACGACAACCCATCCGCTTCAACAACACAGCATCCTCGTAAGATGTGATATCAACGCGTAGTAGGGCCCTGTAATATCCCACGAGTTAGGTTGTCGTCCTTGTAACAGCTCAAGACGTACGATCTAGGACGGAAAAAAGAGCAAAAGATGAAAAGTGGCCCGAAACTGATGAAAATGTTCGATTTGGGGCTCTGAAAACAGGTGCGGCTAAGCAGGATTGCTGCCCCCATCGTAGAGCTCTCAGAGAGCTTTCCAATGGTATGTTGTACTTCGTGTAACTCCTTACGGATTAAATGTTATGGGCACCGGAGCGACGGAGACCTGGTCACAAGCCCCACGCCCACAGATTATGGGCCCAGTCTCTACGTGAAGCGAAGTTGTCTTGCCTAAGGTACCGAGGGATTCGGTAATAGAAATGTGGTGGATAAAGTATCTCAGCAACCCTAACTGGGAAAAAAAAATTTAAAAGGCGGAGGGGTGCAACACGAGAACTTCCCAGGGGGTTACCCATCCTGGTACTACTCTCGCCCAAGCACGCTTAACTTCGGAGTTTTGATAGGATCTGGTGCATTAGTGCGTGTATGATCGCACTCGTCATGTAGTGGGCATAAATCCTTGATGTGTTGACGGTTCACAGTCCCAACCCAGAGAGATGGCACATTCAGAAGGCCCAATGGGCTTAACGACAACCCATCCGCTTCAACAACGCAGCATCCTCACAAGACATGATATCGACGTGTTGTAGGGCCCTCTAATGTCCTACGAGTTACGTTGTCATCCTTTTAACAGCTCATGACGTACGATCCGGGATGAAAAAACAGAACAAAAGAAGAAAAGTGGCTTGAAACTGATGAAAGTGTTCAATTTTGGGCTTCAAAAATGGGTGCAATAGAGCAGGCTTCTGCATATGACGTAGAGCTCTCGGAGAGCTTTCCAACAGTATGCTGTGTGTCACGTAACTCCTTACGGATCAAAAGTTATGGGCACCGGAGCGATAGAGACCTGGTCAAAATCCCTAAGCCCTCGGTTTGCGGGCCCAGCCTCTACATGAAACGAAGTTGTCTTGCCCAAGGTGCCGTGGGATTTAGTAACAGAAATGTGGTGGATAAAGTATCTTGGCAACCCTAATCGAGGCAAAACTAATTGTAAAAGGGGGGTGCAACACAAGGACTTCGCACGGGGTTACCCATCCTACTACTACTCTGGCCCAAGCACGCTTAACTTCATAGTTTTGATGGGATCCGTGCATTAGTGCTGGTATGATCGCACCCGTCATGTTGAGGGCACAAATCCTTTATCTGTTGACAGTTCATAGTCGCAGCCCAGATAGATGGCTTATTCAGAAGGCCCAATGGCCTTAACGACAACCCATCCGCTTCAACAACGCACCATCCTTGCAGGATGTGATATTGACGCATTGTAGGGCCCTCAAATGTCTCGTGAGTTAGGTTGTCGTCCTTTTAACAGCTCAAGACGTACGATCCGGGACGGAAAAATAGAGCAAAAGATGAAAAGTGGCCTAAAACTGATGAAAATGTTCGATTTTGTGCTCCGAAAATAGGCGCAGCCGAGCAGGCTTGCTGGCACTGTCGTAGAGCTCTCGGAGAGCTTTCCAACAGGATGGTGTGCTCCGCGTAACTCGTTATGGATTAAAAGTTATGGGCACCGAAGCGACGGAGACCTGGTCATATGCCCGATACCCTCGGTTTGCGAGCCCAGCTTCTACGTGAAGCGAAGTTGTCTTGCCCAAGGTGCCGTGGGATTCGATAATAGAAATGTGGTGGATAAAGTATCTCGACAACCCTAACTGGGGCAAAAAAAATTTAAAAGGGGGGGGGGGTACGACACGAGGACTTCCCAGGGGTTACCCATCCTAGTACTACTCTCGCCCAAGCACACTTAACTTCGGAGTTCTGATAGGATCTGGAGCATTAGTGCTGGTATGATCGCACCCGTCATGTAGTGGGCACAAATCCTTGATGTGTTGACGGTTCACAGTCCCAGCCTAGAGAGATGGCCTATTCAAAAGACCGAATGGGCTTAATGACAACCCATCCGCTTCAACGACGTAGCATCCTCACAAGACGTGATATCGACGAGTTGTAAGGCCCTCTGATGTCCTGCGAGTTAGGTTGTCGTTCTTTTAACAACTCATGACGTACGATCCGGGACGGAAAAACAGAGCAAAAGAAGAAAAGTGGCTCGAAACTGATGAAAAAGTTTGATTTTGAGCTTCAAAAATGGGCGCAGCAGAGTAGGCTGTTGCCCACATCATAGAGCTCTCGAAGAGCTTTCCAACGGTATGCTTTGCACCACGTAACTCCTTACGGATCAAAAGTTATGGCCACCGGAGAGCCGGAGACCTGGTCAAAAGCCCTAAGCCATCGGTTTGCGGGCCCAGCCTCTACGTGAGGCGAAGTTGTCTTGCCCATGGTGCCGTCGGATTCGGTAATAGAAATGTGGTGGATAAAGTATCTTGGCAACCCTAACCGGGGCAAAACTAATTGTAAAAAAGGGGTGCAACACGAGGACTTCCAAGGCGGTCACCCATCCTAGTACTACTCTTGCCCAAGCACGCTTAACTTCAGAGTTCTGATGGGATCCGGTGCATTGATGCTGGTATGATCGCACCCGTCATGTTGAGGGCACAAATCCTTTATGTGTTGACGGTTCACAGTCCAAGCCCAGAGAGATGGCATATTCAAAAGGCCCAATGGCCTTAACGACAACCCATCCGCTTCAACAACACAGCATCCTCACAAGATATGATATCGACGCATTGTAGGTCCCTATAATGTCCTGCGAGTTAGGTTGTCATCTTTTTAACACCTCAAGACGTACGATTCGGGATAGAAAAATAGAGCAAAAGATGAAAAGTGGACCAAAACCGATGAAAACGTTCGATTTTGTGCTTTGAAAATAGGCGCAGCTGAGCAGGCTTGCTGTCACCGTCATAGAGCTCTCGGAGAGCTTTCCAACGGTATGCTGTGCTCCGCGTAACTCCCTACGGATTAAAAGTTATGGGCCCCGAAGCGACGAAGACCTGGTCACATGCCCCACGCCCTCAATTTGCGGGCCCAGCCTCTACCTGAAGCGAAGTTGTCTTGCCCAAGGTGCCATGGGATTCGGTAATAGTAATGTGGTGGATAAAGTATCTTGGCAACCCTAACCGGGGCAAAAAAAATTGAAAAGGGGGGTGCAACACTAGGACTTCCCAGGGGGTCACCCATCCTAGTACTACTCTCGCCCAAGCACGCTTAAATTCGGAGTTCTGATGGGATCCGGCGCATTAGTGCTGGTATGATTGCACCCGTCAAGTTGTGGGCACAAATCCTTTATGTGTTGACGGTTCACAGTCCTAGCCCGGAGAGATGACCCATTCAAAAGGCCCAATCGGCTTAACGACAACCTATCCTCTTTAACAGCGCAGCATCCTCGCAAGACGTGATATTGAGGAATTGTAAGGCCCTGGAATATCCCGTCAGTTAGGTTGTCCTCTTTTTAACAGCTCACGACGTACGATCCGAGATTAAAAAAACAGAGTAAAAGATGAAAAGTGGCCCGAAACTGATGAAAACGTTCGATTTTGGGCTTTGAAAATAGGCACAGCTGAGCAGGATTGCTGCCCCTGTCGTAGAGCTCTTGTAGAGCTTTCCAATGGTATGCTGTACTTCTTCTAACTCCTCACGAATTAAAAGTTATAGGCACCGGAGCGACGGAGACCTGGTCGTAAGCCCAACACCCTCGGGTTATGGGCCTAGCCTCCATATGAGGCGACGTTGTCTTGCCCAAGGTGCCGAGGGATTCGGTAATAGAAATGTGGTGGATAAAGTATCTCAGCAACCCTAACTGGGGCAAAAAAAAAAAAAAGACGGGGGGATGCAACACGAGAACTTCCCAGGGAGTCACCCATCCTAGTACTACTCTCGTCCAAGCACGCTTAACTTCGGAGTTCTGATAGGATTTGGTGCATTAGTGCTGGTATGATCGCACTCGTCATGTAGTGGGCATAAATCCTTGATGTGTTTCCGATTCACAGTCCCAGCCCAGAGAGATGGCCCACTCAGAAGGCCCAATGGGCTTAACGACAACCCATCCGCTTCAACAACACAGCAACCTCACAAGACGTGATATCGACGTGTTGTAGGGCCCTCTAATGTTCTGCGAGCTAGGTTGTCGTCCTTTTAACAGCTCACGACGTACGATCCGGGATGAAAAAATAGAGCAAAAGAAGAAAAGTGGCCCGAAACTAATGAAAGTGTTCAATTTTGGGCTTCAAAATGGGCGCAGCAGAGCAGGCTTCTGCATATGTCGTAGAGCTCTAAGAGAGCTTTCCAACGGTATGTTGTGTGTCGCGTAACTCCTTACGAATCAAAAGTTATGGGCACCGGAGCGACGGAGACTTGGTCAAAAGCCCTAAGCCCTCGGTTTGCGGGCCCAGCCTCTACGTGAAGCGAAGTTGTCTTGCCCAAGGTGCCGTGGGATTCGGTAATAGAAATTTGGTAGATAAAGTATCTTGGCAACCTTAACCGAGGCAAAACTAATTGTAAATGGGGGGTACAACACAAGGACTTCCCAGGGGGTTACTTATCCTAGTACTACTCTGGCCCAAGCATGATTAACTTCATAGTTCTAATGGGATCCGGTGCATTAGTACTGGTATGATCGCACCCGTCATGTTGTGGGCACCAATCCTTTATGTGTTGACGGTTCACATTCGCAACCCAGAGAGATGGCCCATTCCGAAGGCCCAATGGCCTTAACAACAACCCATCTGCTTCAACAACGCATCATCGTCGCAAGATGTGATATTGACGCGTTGTAGGGCTCTCAAATGTCCCGCGAGTTAGGTTGTTGTCCTTTTAACATCTCAAGACGTACGATCCGGGAGGAAAAAATAGAGCAAAAGATGAAAAGTGGCCCGAAACAAATGATAATGTTAGATTTTGTGCTCCGAAAATAGGCGCAGGCGAGAAGGCTTGCAACCACCGTCGTAGATCTCTCGGAGAGCTTTCCAACAGTATGCTGTGCTCCGCGTAACTCGTTATGGATTAAAAGTTATGTGCACTGAAGCGACGGAGACCTAGTCACATGCCCGATGCCCTCGGTTTGTAGGCCCAGCCTCTACGTGAAGCGAAGTTGTCTTGCCCAAGGTGCCGTGTGATTCGATAATAGAAATGTGGTGGATAAAGTATCTCGACAACCCTAACTGGGGCAAAAAAAATTTAAAAGAGGCGGGGGGGGGGGGGGGGGGGGGGGGGTGCGACACGAGGACTTCCTAGGGGTTACCCATCCTAGTACTACTCTCGCCCAAGCACGCTTAACTTCGGAGTTCTAATAGGATCTGGAGCATTAGTGCTGGTATGATCACACCCGTCATGTAGTGGGCATAAATCCTTGATGTGTTGACGGTTCACAGTCCCAACCTAGAGAGATGGCCCATTCAAAAGACCGAATGTGCTTAACGACAACCTATCCGCTTCAACAACGTAGCATCCTCACAAGATGTGATATCGATGCGTTGTAAGGCCTTCTAATGTCCTGTGAGTTAGGTTGTCATCCTTTTAACAGCTCACGATGTACAATCTGGGACAAAAAAACAGAGCAAAAGAAGAAAAGTGGCCTGAAACTGATGAAAAGTTTGATTTTGGGCTTCAAAAATGGGTGCAACAGAGCAGGCTTCTGCCCACATCGTAGAGCTCTCGGAGAGCTTTCCAACGGTACGCTGTGCACCGTGTAACTCCTTACGGATTAACACATATGGGCACCGGAGCGACGGAGACTTGGTCAAAAGCCCTAAGCCCTCGGTTTGCGGGCCCAGCCTCTACGTGAAGCGAAGTTGTCTTGCCCAAGGTGCCGTGGGATTCGGTAATAGAAATTTGGTAGATAAAGTATCTTGGCAACCTTAACCGGGGCAAAAAAAATTGAAAAGGGGGGTGCAACACGAGGACTTCCCAGGGGGTCACCCATCCTAGTACTACTCTTGCCCAAGCACGCTTAACTTCAGAGTTCTGATAGGATTCGGTGCATTAGTGCTAGTATGATCGCACCTGTCATGTTGAGGATACAAATCCTTTATGTGTTGATGGTTCACAGTCCCAGCCCAGAGAGATGGCACATTCAGAAGGCCCAATGGCCTTAACGACAACCCATCCGCTTCAACAACGCAGCATTCTCGCAAGATGTGATATCGACGCATTGTAGGGCCCTCTAATGTCCCGCGAGTTAGGTTGTCGTCTTTTTAACAGATCAAGATGTACGATCCGAGATGAAAAAATAGTGTGAAACATGAAAAGTGGACCAAAACAGATGAAAACGTTCAATTTTGTGCTCCGAAAATAGGCGCAACCAAGCAGGCTTGCTTTCATCGTCGTAGAGCTATTGGAGAGCTTTCCAACGGTATGCTGTGCTCCGCGTAAGTCCTTACGGTTTAAAAGTTATGGGCCCCGAAGTGACGGAGACCTGGTCACATGCCCCACGCCCTCGATTTGCGGGCCCAACCTCTACGTGAAGTGAAGTTGTCTTGCCCAAGGTGCTGTGGGATTCGGCAAAAGGAATGAGGTGGATATAGCATCTTGGCAATCCTAATCGGGAAAAAAAAATTGAAAATGGGGGTACAACACGAAGACTTCCCAGGGTATCACCCATCCTAGTTTTACTCTCGCCCAAGCACGCTTAACTTCGGAGTTCTGATGGGATCCGGTGCATTAGTGCTGGTATGATCGCACCTGTCATGTTGAGGGCACAAATCCTTTATGTGTTGACGGTTCACAGTCCCAGCCCAGAGAGATGGCCCATTCAAAAGGCCCAATGGGCTTAACGACAACCCATCCGCTTTAACAGAGCAACATGCTCGCAAGACGTGATATCGATGCGTTGTAAGGCCCTAGAATATCCCCTGAGTTAGGTTGTTGTCCTTTTAATAGCTCACGACGTACGATCCGGGATGGAAAAACAGAGCAAAAGAAGAAAAGTGGCCCGAAACTGATGAAAATATTCAATTTTGGGCTCTGAAAACAGGCGCAGCTAAGCAGGTTTGCTGCCACCGTCGTAGAGCTCTCAGAGAGCTTTCCAACGGTATGCTGTACTTCGTGTAACTCCTTACGGAATAAAAAATTATGGGCACCGGAGCGACGGAGACCTGGTCAAAAGCCCCACTCCCTCGGTTTATGGGCCCAGCCTCTACGTGAAGCGAAGTTGTCTTGCCTAAGGTGCCGAGAGATTTGGTAATAGAAATGTGGTGGAAAAAGTATCTTGGCAACCATAATTGGGGCAAAAAAATTTTAAATGGGGGGGTGCAACACTAGGACTTCCCAGGCTGTCACCCATCCTAGTACTACTCTTGCCTAAGCAAGCTTAACTTCAGAGTTCTGATAGGATGCGGTGCATTAGTGCTGGTATAATTGCACCTGTCATATAGTGGGCACAAATCCTTGATGTGTTGACGGTTCACAGTCCCAGCCCAGAAAGATGGCCCATTCAGAAGGCCCAATGGGTTTAACGACAACCCATCTGCTTCAACAACGCAGCATCCTTATAAGACGTGATATCGACGCGTTGTAGGGCCCTCCAATGTCCTGCGAGTTAGGTTGTCATCCTTTGAACAGCTCACGACGTATGATCCGGGATGGAAAAATAGAGCAAAAGAAGAAAAGTGGACCGAAACTGATGAAAATGTTTGATTTTGGGCTCCAAAATTGGGCGCAGCCGAGCAGCCTTCTGCCCACGCTGTAGAGCTCTCGGAGAGCTTTCCAACTGTATGCTATGCGCCGCGTTACTCCTTACAGATCAAAAGTTATGGGCACCGGAGCGATGGAGACCTGGTCAAAAGCCCTAAGCTCTCGGTTTGCGGGCCCAGCCTCTATGTGAAGCGAAGTTGTCTTGCCCAAGGTGCCGTGAGATTCAGTAATAGAAATGTGGTGGATAAAGTATCTTGGCAACCCTAACCGGGATAAAACTAATGGTAAAAGGGGGGTGCAACCCGAGGACTTCCTAGGGGATCACCCATCCTAGTACTACTCTATCCCAAGCACACTTAACTTCAGAGATCTGATGGGATCCGGCGCATTAGTGCTAGTATGATCGCACCCATCATGTTGAGGGCACAAATCCTTTATGTGTTGATGGTTCATAGTCCCTGCCCAGAGAGATGGCCCATTTAGAAGGCCCAATTGCCTTAATGACAACCCATCCGATTCAACAACGCTGCATCCTCACAAGACGTGATATCAACGCATTGTAGGGCCCTCTAATGTCCAGCGAGTTAGGTTGTCGTCCTTTTCGCGGCTCAAGATGTTCGATTCGGGATGAAAAAATAGAGCAAAAGATGAAAAGTGGCCTGAAACAGATGAAAATGTTCAATTTTTTGCACTGAAAACAGGCACAGCCGAGCAGGCTTGCTGCCACCGCCGTAGAGCTCTCGGAGAACTTTCCAACTGTATGTTGTGCTCCGCGTAACTCTTTATGGATTAAAAGTTATGGGCACCGAAGCGACGAAGGCCTGGTCAATTGCCCCACACCCTCGGTTTGTGGGCCCAAACTTTACGTGATGCGAAGTTGTCGTGCCCAAGGTGCCTTGTGATTCAGTAATCGAAATGTAGTGGATAAAGTATCTTGGCAACCTTAACCGGGGCAAAAAAAATTTAAAAGGGGGGTGCAACATGAGGACTTCCCAGGGGGTCACCCATCCTAGTCCTACTCTCGCCCAAGAATGCTTAACTTCGGAGTTCTGATAGGATCCGGTCCATTAGTGCTGGTATGATCGCACCAGTCATATTATGGGCACAAATCCTTTATGTGTTGATGGTTCACAGTCCCAACCCCGAGAGATGGCCCATTCAGAAGGCCCAATGGACTTAACGACAACCCATCCGCTTCAACAACGCAGCATCCTCGAAAGACATGATATCGTCGCGTTGTAGGGCCTTCTAATGTCTCGCGAGTTAGGTTGTCATCCTTTTAACAGCTCAAGACGTACGATCCTTGACGAAAAATAGAGCAAAAGATGAAAAGTGGCCCGAAACTGATGAAAACGTTCAATTTTGTGCTCCGAAAATAGGCGCAGCTGAGCTGGCTTGCTGCCACCGTCGTAGAGTTCTCGGAGAGATTTCCAACGGTATGATGTGCTCCCCGTAACTCCTTACGGATTAAAAGTTATAGGCACCGAAGCGACAGAGAGCTGGTCATATGCTCCACGCCCTTGGTTTGCGGGCCCAGCCTCTACGTGAACCGAAGTTGTCTTGCCCAAGATGCCGTGGGATTCGGTATTAGAATTGTGGTGGATAAAGTATCTTGGTAACCCTAACCGGGACAAAAAAATTTGAAAAGGGGGGGTACAACACGAGGACTTCCAAAGGGGTCACCCATCCTAGTACTACTCTCGCCCAAGCACGCTCAACTTCGGAGTTCTTATGGAATCATGGGCATTAGTGCTGGTATGATCGCACCTGTCGTGTTGTGGGCACAAATCCTTTATGTGTTGACGGTTCACAGTCCCAACACAGAGAAATGGCCCATTCAAAAGGCTGAATGGGCTTAACGACAACCCATCCGCTTTAACAGCATAGCATCCTAGCAAGACGTGATATCGACGCGTTGTAAGGCCCTGGAATATCCCGTGAGTTAGGTTGTCGTCCTTTGCACAGTTCATGACGTACGATCCGGGATGAAAAAATAGCAAAAAAGAAGGAAAGGGTATCGAAACTGATGAAAACATTCAATTTTGGGCTCTGAAAACAGGTGCGGCTAAGCAGGATTGCTGCCCCCATCGTAGAGCTCTCAGAGAGCTTTCCAATGGTATGTTGTACTTCGTGTAACTCCTTACGGATTAAATGTTATGGGCACCGGAGCGACGGAGACCTGGTCACAAGCCCCACGCTTAACTTCGGAGTTCTGATAGGATCTGGTGCATTAGTGCAGGTATGATCGCACCCATCATGTAGTAGGCACAAATCTTTGATATGTTGACGGTTCACAGTCCCAACCCAGAGAGATGGCCCATTCAGAAGGCCCAATAGGCTTAACGACAACCCATCCGCTTCAACAACACAACATCCTCACAAGACATGATATCAACGCGTTGTAGAGCCCTCTAATGTCCTGCGAGTTAGGTTGTCAACCTTTTAACAGGTCACGACGTACGATCTAGGATGAAAAAACAGAGCAAAAGAAGAAATGTGGTCGAAAACTGATGAAAATGTTTGATTTTGGGCTTCAAAAATGGGCGCAGCCGAGCAGGCTTCTGTCCACGTCGTAGAGCTCTCCGAGAGCTTTCCAGCAGTATGCTACGCGCCGCGTAACTCCTTACGGATGAAAAGTTATAGGCACCGGAGCGACGGATACCTGGTCAAAAGCCCAAAGCCCTCAATTTGCGGGCCCAGCCTCTACGTGAAGCGAAGTTGTCTTGCCCAAGGTACTATGGGATTCAGTAATAGAAATGTGGTGGATAAAGTATATTGGCAACCTTAACCGGGGCAAAACTAATTGTAAAAGGGGGGTGCAACACGAGGACTTCTTAGGGGGTCACCCATCCTAGTACTACTCTGGCCCAAGCATGGTTAACTTCAGAGTTCTGATGGGATCCGGTGCATTAGTGCTGGTATGATCGCACCCGTTATGTTGAGGGCTCAAATCCTTTATGTGTTGACGGTTCACAGTCCCAGCCAAGAGAGATGGCACATTCAGAAGGCCCAATGGGCGTAATGACAACCCATCCGCTTCAACAACGCAGCATCCTCGCAAGACGTGATATCGACGCTATGTAAGGCCCTCTAATGTCCCGTGAGTTAGGTTGTCGTCCTTTTAATAGATCAAGACGTATGATCCGGGATGGAAAAATATAGCTAAAGATGAAAAGTGCCCCAAAACTGATGAAAACATTCAATTATATGCTCTGTAAATAGGCACAGCCGAGCAGGCTTGCTGTCTCAGTCGTAGTGCTCTCGGAGAGCTTTCTAACGGTATGTTGTGCGCCGCGTAACTCCTTACGGATCAAAAGTTATGGGCACCGAGCGACGGAGACCTGGTCCTAAGCCCCACGCCCTCGGTTTAGGGGCCCAGCCTCTACGTGAAGCGAAGTTGTCTTGCCAAGGTGCCGTGGGATTCAGTATTAGAAATGTGGTGGATAAAGTATCCTGGCAACCCTAACCGGGGAAAAAAAATTTGAAAAGAGGGGTGCAACACGAGGACTTCCAAGGGGGTCACCCATCCTAGTACAACTCTCGCCCAAGCACACTTAACTTCGGAGTTCTGATGGGATCCGATGCATTAGTGCTGGTATGATCGCACCCGTCATGTAGTGGGCACAAATCCTTGATGTGTTGACGGTTCACAATCCCAGCCCAGAGAGATGGCCCATTCAAAAGGCCCAATGGGCTTAACGACAACCCATCCGCTTTCACAGCACAACATCCTCGCAAGATGTGATATCGACGCGTTGTAAGGCTATGGAATATCCCGCGAGTTAGGTTATCATCGTTTTAATAGCTCACGACATACGATCTAGGACGAAAAAACAACGCAAAAGATGAAAAGTGGCCCGAAACTCATGAAAACGTTCGATGTTGGGCTCTGAAAACAGGCGCATCCGAGCAGGATTGTTGCCCCCATCATAGAGCTCTCTGAGTGCTTTCCAACGGTATGCTGTACTTCCTGCACCTCCTGACGGATTAAAAGTTATGGGCACCGGAGCGACGGAGACCAGGTCACAAGCCCCATGCCCCCGGTTTATGGGCCCAGCCTCTATGTGAAGCGAAGTTATTTTGCCTAAGGTGCCGAGAGATTCGGTAATATAAATGTGGTGGATAAAGTATCTCGACAACCCTAACTGGGGCAAAAAACATTTAAAAGAGGGGTTGCAACACGATGACTTCCCAGGGGGTTACCCATCCTAGTAATACTCTCGCCCAAGCGCGCTTAAATTCGGTGTTCTAATAGGATCCGGTGCATTAGTGCTTGTATGATCGCACCCGTCATGTAGTGGGCACAAATCCTTGATGTGTTGACGGTTCATAGTCCCAGCCTAGAGAGATGGCCCATTCAGAAGGCCCAATGGGCCTAATGACAACACATCCGCTTCAACAGCGCAGCATCCTCACAAAAAGTGATACCGATGCATAGTAGGGCCCTCCAATGTCGTGCGAGTTAGGTTGTCATCCTTTTAACAGCTCACGACGTATGATCCGGGAGGGAAAAACAGAGCAAAAGAAGAAAAGTGGCCTGAAACTGATGAAAATGTTCAATTTTGTGCTTCAAAAATGGGCGTAGTCGAGCAAGCTTCAGCCCACATCGTGGAGCTCTCGGAGAGCTTTCCAATGGTATGCTTTGTGCCTTGTAACTTCTTACGGATCAAAAGTTATGGGCACTGGAGCGACGGAGACCTGGTCAAAAGCCCTAAGCCCTCGGTTTGTGGGCCCAGTCTCTACGTGAAGCGAAGTTGTCTTGCCCAAGGTGCCGTGGGATTCAGTATTAGAAATATGGTGGATAAAGTATCTTGTCAACCCTAACCGGGGAAAAATTAATTGAAAAGGGGGGGTGCAACACGACTACTTCTAATGGGGTCACCCATCCTAGTACTACTCTCGCCCAAGCACGCTTAACTTCAGAGTTCTGATGGGATCCAGTGCATTAGTGTTGGTATGATCACACCCGTCAAGTTGAGGGCACAAATCTCTTATTTGTTGACGGTTCACAGTCCCAGCCCAGAGAGATGGCCCATTCAAAAGGCCCAATGGGCTTAGCGATATCCCATCCACTTCAACTACGCGGCATCGTCGCAAGACGTTATATCGACGAGTTGTAAGGCCCTCTAATGTCCCGTGAGTTAGGTTGCCGTACTTTTAACAGCTCACGGCGTACGATCCGGGACAGAAAAATAGAAAAAAAGTAGAAAAGTGCCACAAAATTGATGAAAATGTTCAATTTTGGGCTCCAAAAATGGGCGCAACTGAGCAGGCTTGCTGCCCACATCGTAGAGCTATCGAAGAGCTTTCCTACGGTATGCTGTGCGCTGCATAACTCCTTACGAATCAAAAGTTTTGGGCACCGGAGCGACGTAGACATTGTCGAAAGCCCTACGCCCTCGGTTTGAGGGCCTAGCCTCTACGTGAAGCGAAGTTTTCTTGCCCAAGGTGCCGTGGGATTCAGTAATAGAAATGTGGAGGATAAAGTATCTTGGCAACCCTAACCGGGGCAAAACTAATTGTAAAAGGGGCGTGCAACACAAGGACTTCTCAGGGGATCACCCATCCTAGTACCACTCTAGCCCAAGCATGCTTAACATCAAAGTTCTGATGGGATCCGGTGCATTAGTACTGGTATGATCGCACCCGTCATGTTGAGGGCACAAATCCTTTATGTGTTACCGTTTCACAGTCCTAGCCTAGAGAGATGGCCCATTTAGTAGGCCCAATGGCCTTAACGACAACCCATCCACTTCAACAACGCAGCACCCTCGCAAGATGTGATACCGACGCGTTGTATGGCATTCCAATGTCTCGCGAGTTAGGTTGTCATCATTTTAACAACTCACGACGTACGATCCGGTACGGAAAAACAGAGCAAAAGAAGTAAAGTGGTGGAAAACTGATGAAAACGTTCGATTTTGGGCTCCAAAAATGGGTGCAGCCGAGAAGGCTTGCTGCCCACGTTGTAGACCACTCGGAGAGCTTTCCAAAGGTATGCTGTGCGCCACGTAACTCCTTACGGATCAAAAGTTATGGCAACCGGAGAGACGTAGACAATGTCAAAAGCCCTACGCCCTCGGCTTGCGGGCCTAGCCTCTACGTGAAGCGAAGTTGTCTTGCCCAAGGTGCCGTGGGATTCAATAATAGAAATATGGTGGATAAAGTATCCTGGCAACCCTAACCGGGGCAAAACTAATGTGTTCACAGTCCCAGCCCACAGAGATGGCCCATTCAAAAGGCCCAATAGGCTTAACGACAACCAATCCGCTTTAACAGTGTAGCATCCTCGCAAGACGTGGTATCGTCGCGGTGTAAGGCCCTGAAATATCCCGTGAGTTACGTTGTCATCCTTTTAATAGCTCACGACGTATGATCCGGGACGAAAAACAAAGCAAAAGCAGAAAAGTGGCCGAAAACTGATGAAAACGTTCAATTTTGAGCTCTGAAAATAGGCGCAGCTATGTAGGATTGCTGCCCCCATCGTAGAGCTCTTGGACAGCTTTCCAACGGTATGCTATACTTCGTGTAACTCCTTACTGATTAAAAGTTATGCGCCCCGGAGCGACGGAGACCTGGTCACAAGCCCCACGCCCTCGGTTTATGGGCCCAGCCTCTACGTGAGTCGAAGTTGTCTTGCCCAAGTTGCCGAGGGATTCGGTAATAGAAATGTGGTGGATAAAGTATCTCGGCAACTCTAACTGGGGCAAAAAAAATTTAAAAGAGGGGGTGCAACACGAGGACTTCCTAGGGGGTCACACATCCTAGTACTACTCTTGCCCAAGCACGCTTAAATTCGGAGTTCTCATTGGATCCGGTGCATTAGTTCTGGTATGATCGCACCCGTCATGTAGTGGGCATAAATCCTTGATGTGTTGACGGTTCACAGTCTCAGCCCAGAGAGATGGCCCATTCAGAAGGCCCAATGGGCTTAACGACAACCCATTCGCTTCAACAACGTAGCATCCTTGCAAGGCGAGATATCAACGCGTTGTAGGGCCCTCCAATGTCCTGCGAGTTAGGTTGTCGTCCTTTTAACAGCTCACGACGTACGATCCGCGACGGAAAAATAGAGCAAAAGAAGAAAAGTGGCCCGAAACTGATGAAAATGTTTGATTTTAGGCTTCAAAAATGGGCTAAGCCGTGCAGGTTTCTGCCCGCGTTGTAGAGCTTTCGGAGAGCTTTCCAACGGAATGCTGTGCGCCGCGTAACTCCTTACGGATGAAAAGTTATGGGAACCAGAGCGACGATGACCTGGTCAAAATCCCTAAGCCCTCCGTTTGCGGGCCCAACCTCTACGTGAAGCGAAGTTGTCTTGCCTAAGGTTCCGTAGGAATCAATAATAGAAATGTGGTGGATAAAGTATCTTGGAAACCCTAACCGGGGCAAAACTAATTGTAAAAGGGGGGTGCAACACGAGGACTTCCCAGGGGATCACCCATCCTAGTACTACTCTAGCCCAAGCACGCTTAACTTCAGATTTCTGATGGGATCCGGTGCATCAGTACTGGTATGATCACACACGTCATGTTGAGGGCACAAATCCTTTATGTGTTGACGGTTCACAGTCGCAGCCCAGAGAGATGGCCCATTTAGTAGGCCCAATGGCCTTAACGACAACCCATTCGCTTCAACAACGCAGCATCCTTGCAAGATGTGATATCGACGCGTTGTATGGCATTCCAATGTCTCGCGAGTTAGGTTGTCGTCATTTTAACAGCTCACGACGTACGATCCAGTACGGAAAAACATAGCTAAAGAAGTAAAGTGGCGAAAAATAGATGAAAACGTTCGATTTTGGGCTCCAAAAATGGGTAGTGCCGAGCAGGCTTGCTGTCCACGTTGTAGACCACTCGGAGAGCTTTCCAAAGGTATGCTGTGCGCCCCGTAACTCTTTACGGATCAAAAGTTATGGGCACCGGAGCGACGTAGACAATGTCAAAAGCCCTACACCCTCAGTTTGCGGGCTTAGCCTCTACGTGAAGCGAAGTTGTCTTGCGCAAGGTGCCATGGGATTCAATAATCGAAATGTGATGGATAAAGTATCTTGGCAACCTTAACCGGGGCAAAACTAATTGTAAAAAGGGGTGCAACACGAGGACTTCCCAAGGGGTCACCCATCCTAGTACTACTCTGGCCCAAGCACGCTTAACTTCAGAGTTCTGATGGGATCCGGTGCATTAGTACTAGTATGTTCGCACCCGTCATGTTGAGGGTACAAATCCTTTATGTGTAATTGTCTCACAGTCCCAGCCTAGAGAGATAGCCCATTCAGAAGGCCTAATGGGCTTAACGACAACCCATCCGCTTCAACAACGTAGTATCGTCGCAAGATGTGATATCGACACGTTTTAGGGCATTCTAATGTCCCGCGAGTTAGGTTGTTGTCATTTTAACAGCTCACGACGTACGATCCGGTTCGAAAAAACAGAGGAAATGAAGAAAAGTGGTGAAAAATTGATGAAAACGTTCAATTTTAGGCTCCAAAAACCGGTGCAGTTGAGAAGTCTTGCTGCCCACGTTGTAGAGCACACGGAGTGCTATCCAACGGTATGCTGTGCGCCCAACTCCTTTGGGATCAAAAGTTATGGGCACCAGAGCGACGTAGACAATGTCAAAAGCCCTACGCTTTCGGTTTACGGGCCCAAACTCTACGTGAAGCTAAGTTGTCTTGCCCAAGGTGCTGTGGGATTCAATAAATGAAATGTGGTGGATAAAGTATCCTGGCAACCCTAACCGGGGCAAAACTAATTGTAAAAAGGGGTGTAACACGAGGACTTCCTAGGGGGTCACCCATCCTAGTACTACTCTGGCCCAAGCACACTTAACTTCAAAGTTCTGATGGGATCTAGTGCATTAGTGCTGGTATGATTGCACCCGTCATGTTGAGGTCACAAATTCTTTATGTGTTACCATCTCACAGTCCCAGCCCAGAGAGATGGCCCATTCAGAAGGCCCAATGGGCTTAACGACAACCCATCCACTTCAACAACGTAGCCTCCTCACAAGACGTGATATCGACGCGTTGTAGGGCATTCTAATGTCCTGCGAGTTAGGTTGTCGTCATTTTAACAGCTCACGACGTTCGATCCTATACGGAAAAATAGAGTAAAAGAAGAAAAGTGGCGTAAAACTAATGAAAATGTTCAATTTTGGGCTCCAAAAATGGGTGCAGCCGAGTCGGCTTGCTACCCACGTTGTAGAGCACTCGAAGAGCTTTCCTATGGTATGCTGTGCGCCGCGTAACTCCTTACGAATCAAAAGTTTTGGGCACCGGAGAGACGTAGACATTGTCAAAAGCCCTACGCCCTCGGTTTTCGGGCCCAGCCTCTACGTGAAGCGAAGTTTTCTTGCCCAAGGTGCCATGGCATTCAGTAATAGAATGTGGTGGATATAGTATGTTGGCAACCCTAACCGGGGCAAAACTAATTGTGAAAGGGGGGTGTAACATGAGGACTTCCCAAGGGATCACCTATCCTAGTACTACTCTAGCCCAAGCACGCTTAACTTCAGAGTTCTTATAGGATCCTGTGCGTTAGTGCTGGTTTGAACTCACCCATCATGTTGAGGGCACAAATACTTTATGTGTTGACAGTTCACAATCCCAGTCTAGAGAGATGGCCCATTCAGAAGGCCCAATGGGCTTAACGACACCCATCCACTTAAAAAACGTAGCATCCTCGCAAGACGTGATATCGACGCGTTGTAAGGCCCTCTAATACTCTGCGGGTTAGGTTGTCGTCATTTTAACAGCTCGCGACGTACGATCCGGTACCCAAAAAAAGAGCAAAAGAAGAAAAGTAGTGCCAAATTGATAAAAACGTTCGATTTTGGGCTCAAAAAATGGGCACAGGCGAGCAGGCTTGCTGCCCACGTTGTATAGCACTCGGAGAGCTTTCCAACGGTGTGCTGTGCGCCAAGTAACTTATTACGGATCAAAAGTTATAGACAACGGAGCGACGTAAACAGTGTCAAAAGCCCTACGCCCTTGGTTTGCTGGCCTAGCCTCTACGTGAAGCGAAGTTGTCTTGCCCAAGGTGCCGTGGGATTCAATAATAGAAATGTGGTGGATAAAGTATCTTGGCAACCCTAACCGGGGCAAAACTAATTATAAAAGGGAGGTGCAACACGAGGACTTCCAAGGGGGTCACCCATCCAAGTACTACTCTTGCCCAAGCACACTTAACTTCAGAGTTCTGATGGGATCCGGTGCATTAATGTTGGTATGATCACACCCGTCATGTTGAGGGCACAAATCCTTTATGTGTTACCGGTTCACTGTCCCATCCCAGAGAGATGGCCCATTCGAAAGGCCCAATGGGCTTAACGACAACCCATCATCTTCAACAACGTAGCATCCTCGTAAGAGGTGATATCAATGCATTGTAATGCCCAATAATATCCCGCGAGTTAGGTTGTCGTCCTTTTAATAGCTTGCAACGTACGATCTGGGACGAAAAACCAGAGCAATAGAAGAAAAGTGGCACGAAACAGATGAAAACGTTTGATTTTGGGTTCTGAAAATAGGGACAGCTAAGCAGGATTGCTGGCCCCGTCGTAGAGCTCTTGAAGAGCTTTCCAACGGTATGTTGTACTTCGTGTAACTCCTTACGGATTAAAAGTTACGGGCACCGGAGCGACAGAGACCTGGTCAGAAGCCCCACGCCCTCGTTTTATGAGCCCAGCCTCTACGTGAAGCCAAGTTGTCTTGCCTATGGTGCCGAGAGATTCGGTAATAGAAATGTGGTGGATAACTGTATGTTGTTCACTGCGTAACTCCTTACGGATCAAAAGTTATGGTCACTGGACCAACGGAGACAGTGTCAAAAGCCCAACGCCCTCGGTTTGCAGGCCCAGCCTCTACGTGAAGCGAAGTTGTCTTGCCCAAGGTGCCGTGTGATTTAGTAATAGAAATGTGGTGGATAAAGTATCTTGGCAACCCTAACAGGGGCAAAACTAATTGTAAAAGGGGGGTGCAACACGAGGACTTCCCAGGGGGTCACCCATCCCAGTACTACTCTGGCCCAAGCACGCTTAACTTCAGAGTTCTTATGGGATCCAGTGCATTAGTGTTGGTATGATTGCACCAGTAATGTTGAGGGCACAAATCCTTTATGTGTTGACGGTTCACAGTCCCAACCCAGAGAGCTGACACATTCAGAAGGCCCAATGGCCTTAACGACAACCCATCTGCTTCAACAACGCAGCATCCTCGCAAGACGTGATATCGACGAGTTTTAGGGCCCTCTAATGTTCTTCGAGTTAGGTTGTCGTCCTTTTAACAACTCAAGACGTACGATCCGGGACGGAAAAATAGACGAAAAGATGAAAAGTGGCCCGAAACTGATGAAAACGTTCAACTTTGTGCTCCAAAAACATGCACAGCCTAGCAGGCTTGCTGCCACCGTCGTAGAGCTCTCGGAGAGCTTTTCAACGGTATGCTGTGCTCCGCGTAACTCCAGACGGATTAAAAGTCATGGGCACCTAAGCGATGGAAACCTGGTCACATGCCACACGCCCTCCGTTTACGGGCCCAGCCTCGACGTGAAGCAAAGTTGTCTTGCCTAAGGTGCCGAGGGATTCGGTAATAGAAATGTGGTGGATAAAGTTTCTTGACAACCTTAAGTGGGGCAAAAAAAATTTAAAAGTGGGGTGCAACACGAAGACTTCCCAAGGCGTCACCCATCCTAGTACTACTCTCACCCAAGCACGCTTAACTTCGGAGTTCTGATAGGATCTAGTGCATTAGTGCTAGTATGATCGCACCCGTCATGTTGCGGGCACAAATCCTTTACGTGTTGAGGGTTCACAGTCCCAGCCCAGAGAGATGGCCCATTCAGAAGGCTCAATGGGCTTAACGACAACCCATCCGCTTCAACAACGCAGCATCCTCGGAAGATGTGATATCGACGTGTTGTAGGGCATTCTATTGTCCCACGAGTTAGGTTGTCATCCTTTTAACAGCTCACAACGTACGATCCGGGATGGAAAAACAGAGATAAAGAAGAAAAGTGCCGCAAAACTGACGAAAACATTCAATTTTGGGCTCCAAAAATGGGCGCAGCAGAGCAGGCTTGCTGCCCACATCGTAGAGCTCTCGGAGTGCTTTCCTACGGTATGCTGTGCGCCGTGTAACTCCTTACAAATCAAAAGATATGGGCACCGGAGCGGCGTAGACCTTGTCAAAAGTCCTACGCCCTCGGTTTACGTGCCCAACCTATACGTGAAGCGAAGTTTTCTTACCCGAGGTGCCGTGGGATTCAGTAAAAGAAATGTTTGTGAAAAAGTATCTTGGCAACCCTAACCAGGGCAAAACTAATTGTAAAAAGGGGGTGCAACACGAGGACTTCCTAGGGGGTCACCCATCCTAGTACTACTCTAGCCCAAGCACGCTTAACTTCAGAGTTCTTATGGGATCCGGTGCATTAGTGCTGGTATGATCGCCATTATGTTGAGGGTACAAATCCTTTATGTGTTGACGGTTCGCAGTCCCAGCCCAGAGAGATGGCCCATTCAGAAGGCTCAATGGGCTTAACGACAACCCATCCGCTTCAACAACGCAGCATCCTCGGAAGATGTGATATCGACGTGTTGTAGGGCATTCTATTGTCCCACGAGTTAGGTTGTCATCCTTTTAACAGCTCACAACGTACGATCCGGGATGGAAAAACAGAGATAAAGAAGAAAAGTGCCGCAAAACTGACGAAAACATTCAATTTTAGGCTCCAAAAACGGGTGCAGTCGAGCAGGATTACTGCCCACATCGTAGAGCTCTCGGAGTGCTTTCCTATAGTATGCTGTGCGCCACGTAACTCCTTACAAATCAAAAATTATGGGCACCGGAGCGGCGTAGACCTTGTCAAAAGCCCTACGCCCTCGGTTTACGGGCCCAGCCTATACGTGAAGCGAAGTTTTCTTGCCCGAGGTGCCGTGGGATTCAGTAATAGAAATGTGGTGGATAAAGTATCTTGGCAACCATAACCGGGGCAAAACTAATTGTAAAAGGGGGGTGCAACACGAGGACTTCCCATGGGATCACCTATCCTAGTACTACTCTGGACCAAGCACACTTAACTTCAGAGTTCTGATGGGATCCGGTGCATTAGTGCTGGTATGATCGCACCCGTCATGTTGAGGGCATAAATCCTTTATGTGTTGATGAATCACAGTCCCAGCCCAAAGAGATGGCCCATCCAGAAGGCCCAAAGGGCTTAACGACAACCCATCCGCTTCAACAACGCAGCATCCTCGCAAGACGTGATATCGATGCGTTGTAGGGCCCTCTAATCTCCCGCGAGTTAGGTTGTCGTCATTTTAACAACTCACGACGTACGATCCGGTACGGAAAAATAAAGCAAAAGAAGAAAAGTGGCGCAAAACTGATGAAAACGTTCGATTTTGGGCTCCGAAAATGGGCGCAGCCGAGCAAGCTTGTTGTCCACGTTGTAGAGCTCTCTGAGAGCTTTCCAACGGTATGCTGTGCGACACGCAACTTCTAACGGATCAAAAGTTATGGGCACCGGAGCGACGTAGACAATGTCAAAAGCCCTACGCTCTCGGTTTGCGGGCGCAACCTCTACGTAAAGCGAAGTTGTCTTGCCCAAGCTGCCGTGGGATTCAATAATAGAAATGTGGTGGATAAAGTATCTTGGCTACCCTAACCGGGCAAAACAAATTGTAAAAGGGGGTTGCAACACGAGGACTTCGCAGGGAGTCACCCGTCCTAGTACTACTCTGGCCCAAGCACGCTTAACTTCAGAGTTTTGATGGGATCTGGGGCCTTAATGCTAGTATGATCTTACATGTCATGTTGAGGGAGCCAAGCCTTTATGTGTTGACACTTCACAATCCCGGCCCAAAGAGATGTCCCATTCAAAAGGCCCAATGGGCTTAACGACAACCCATCCGCTTTAACTGGGCAGCATCCTCGCAAGACGTGATATCGATGCGTTGTAAAGCCCTGGAATATCCCGTGAGTTAGGTTGTCGTCCTTTTAATAGCTCACGACGTACGTTCCAGGATGGAAAAATCGAGCAAAAGAAAAGAAAAGTAGCCTGAAACTGATAAAAATGTTCGATTTTGGTCTTCAAAAATGGGCACAGCCGAGCCGGCTTCTGACCACGTCGTAGAGCTCTCGGAGAGCTTTCCAACGGTATGCTTTGCCCCGCATAACTCCTTACGGATCAAAAGTTATGGGCACCGGAGCGACGGAGACCAGGTCAAAAACCCTACACCCTCGGTTTGCGGGCCCAGCCTCTAGGTGAAGTGAAGTTGTCTTGCCCAAGGTGCTGTGGGTTTAGTAATAGAAATATGGTGGATAAAGTATCTTGGCAACCTTAACCAGGGCAAAAATAATTTTAAAAAGGGGGTGAAACACGAGGACTTCCCTAAGGATCACCCATCCTTGTACTGCTCTGGCCCAAGCACGCTTAACTTCAGAGTTCTGATGGGATCTAGGGCATTAGTGCTGGTATGATCGCACCCATCATGTTGAGGGCATAAATCCCTTATGTGTTGATGGTTCATAGTCCAAGCCTAGAGAGATGGCCCATTTCAAAGGCCCAATGGGCTTAACAACAACCCATCTGCTTCAACAACGCAGCATCCTCACAAGACGTGATATCGATGCATTGTAGGGCCTTCTAATGTCCCAAGAGTTAGGTTGTCGTCCTTTTAACAGCTCACAATGTACGATCTGGGACTGAAAAATAGTGCAAAAGAAGAAAAGTGTCCCAAAATTGATGAAAATGTTCGGTTTTGGGCTCCAAAAACTAGCACAGCCGAGCAGGCTTGCTGCCCACGTCGTAGAGCTCTCGGAGAGCTTTCCAACGGTATGCTGTGCGCCACGTAACTCCTTATGAATCAAAAGTTATGGGCACCAGAGCGACGTAGATAATGTCAAAAGCCCTACGCCCTCGGTTTGCGGGCCCAACCTCTGCGTGAAGCGAAGTTGTCTTGCCCAAGGTGCCGTGGGATTCAATAATAGAAATGTGGTGGATAAAGTATCTTGGCAACCCTAACCGGGGCAAAACTAATTGTAAAAAGGGGCTGCAACACGAAGACTTCCTAGGGGGTCACCCATCCTAGTACTACTCTGGCCCAAGCACGCTTAACTTTAGAGTTCTGATGGGATCCGGTGCATTAGTGCTGGTATGATCGCACCCATCATGTTGAGGGCACAAATCCTTTATGTGGTGACGGTTCACAGTCCTGGCCCAGAGAGATGGCCCATTCAGAAGGCCCAATGGGCTTAACGACAACCCATCCGCTTCAACAACGTCGTATCCTCGCAATACGTGATATCCACACATTGTAGGGCACTCTAATGTCCCGCGAGTTAGGTTGTCGTCATTTTAATAGCTCACGACGTACGATCCGGTACGAAAAAATAGAGCAAAAGAAGAAAAGTGGCGCCAAATTGATAAAAAAGTTCAATTTTGCTATCCAAAAACGGGCGCAGCCAAGCAGGCTTGCTTCCCACGTTGTAGAGCACTAAAAGAGCTTTTCAACGGTATGCTGTGCGTCACGTAACTCCTTACGGATCAAAAGTTATGGGTAGCAAAGCGACATAGACAATGTCAAAAGCCCTACGCCCTCGGTTTGCGGGCCTAGCCTCTACGTGAAGCGATGTTGTCTTGCCCAAGGTGCCGTGGGATTCAATAATAGAAATGTGGTGGATAAATTATCTTGGCAACCCTAACCGGGGCAAAACTAATTGTAATAGGGGGTGCAACTCGAGGACTTCCCACGGGGTCACCCATCCTAGTATTAGTCTGGCCCAAACACGCTTAACTTCAGAGTTCTGATGGGATCCGGTGCATTAATGCTGGTATGATCGCACACGTCATGTTGAGTGCACAAATCATTTATGTGTTGACGGTTCACAGTCACTGCCCAGAGAGATGGCCCATTCAAAAGGCCCAATGGGCTTAACGACAACCCATCTGCTTCGACAGCCCAGCATCCTCACAAAACATGATATCGACGCATTGTAAGGCCCAATAATATCCCATGAGTTAGGTTGTCATCCTTTTAATAGCTTGCAACGTACGATCTGGGACGAAAAACCAGAGCAATAGAAGAAAAGTGGCCCAAAACTGATGAAAACGTTTGATTTTGGGCTCTAAAAACAGGCGCAGCTTAGCAGGATTGCTGTCCCCATCGTAGAGCTCTTGGAGAGCTTTCCAACGGCATGTTGTACTTCGTGTAACTCGTTACAGATTTAAAGTTATGGGCACCGGAGCGACAGAGACCTGGTCACAAGCCCCACCCCCTCGGTTTATGAGACCAGCCTCTACGTGAAGCGAAGTTGTCTTGCCTAAGGTGCCGAGGGATTCGGTAATAGAAATGTGGTGGATAAAGTATCTCGGCAACCCTAACCGGGGCAAAAAAAATTTAAAAGGCGGGGGGGGGGTACAACACGAGGACTTCAGAGGGGGTGACCCATCCTAGTACTACTCTCGCCTAAGCTCGCTTAACTTTGGAGTTCTTATAGGATCAGGTGCATTAGTGCTGGTATGATTGCTCCCGTCAAGTAGTGGGCACAAATCCTTGATGTGTTGACGGTTCACAGTCCTAACCCAGAGAGATGGCCTATTCAAAGGCCGAATGGGCTTAACGACAACCCATCTGCTTCAACAACGCAGCATCCTCGCAAGACGTGATATCGACGCGTTGTAGGACCCTCTAATGTCCCGCGAGTTAGGTTGTCGTCATTTTAACAGCTCACGACGTACGATCTTGTACGGAAAAATAGAGAAAAAGAAGAAAAGTGGCACAAAACTGATGAAAATGTTCGATTTTAGGCTCCAAAAACGGGTGCAGGCTAGAAGGCATGCTGCCCAAGTCGTAGAGCTCTTGGAGAGCTTTCCAACGGTATGCTGTGCGCCGTACAACACCTTACGGATCAAAAGTTATGTGCACCAGAGCAACGTAGACAATGTCAAAAGCCCTACGCCCTCGGTTTGCGGGCCCAGCCTCTACGTGAAGCGAAGTTGTCTTCCCCAAGGTGCCGTGGGATTCAATAATCGAAATGTGGTAGATAAAGTATCTTGGCAACCCTAACCGGGGCTAAATTGATTGTAAAAGCGGGGTGCAACACGAGGACTTCCAAGGGGATCACCCATCCTAGTACTACTCTGGACCAAGCACGCTTAACTTCGGAGTTCTGATGGGATCAGGTGCATTAGTGCTGGTATGATCGCACCAGTCATGTTGAGGGCACAAATCCTTTATGTGTTGATGGTTCATAGTCCCAGCCCATAGAGATGGCCCATTAAGAAGGCCTAATGGACTTAACGACAACCCATCCGCTTCAGCAACGCAGCATCCTCGCAAGACGTGATATCGACGTATTGTAGGGCCCTCTAATGTCCCGCAAGTTAGATTGTCGTCATTTTAACAGCTCACGACGTACGATCCTGTACGAAAAAATAGAGCAAAAGAAGAAAAGTGGCACAAAACTGATGAAAACGTTCGATTTTGGGCTCCAAAAATGGGCGCAGGCTAGCAGGATTGCAGCCCACGTCGTATAACTCTCGGAGAGCTTTCCAACGGTATACTGTGCGCCGCGCAACGCCTTACGGATCGAAAGTTATGGGCACCAGAGTGACGTAGACAATGTCAAAAGCCCTACGCCCTCGGTTTGCGGGCCCAGCCTCTACGTGAAGCGAAGTTGTCTTGCCCAAGGTGCCGTGGGATTCAATAATAGAAATGTGGTAGATAAAGTATCTTGGCAACCCTAACCGGGGCAAAACAAATTGTAAAAGAGGGATGCAACACGAGGACTTCGTAGAGGGTCACCCATCCTAGTACTAGTCTTGCCCAAGCACGCTTAACTTCAAAGTTCTGATGGGATCCAGTGCATTAGTGCTGGTATGATCGTACCCGTCATATTGAGGGCACAAATCCTTTATGTGTTGACGCTTCACAGTCCCAACCCAAAGAGATGGCCCATTCAAAAGGCCCAATGGGCTGAACGACAACCCATCCTCTTTAACAGGGCAGCATCCTCGCAAGACGTGATATCGATGCATTGTAAGGCCCTAGAATATCCCGTGAGTTAGGTTGTTGTCCTTTTAACAGTTCACGACGTACGATTTGGGACGGAAAACCAGAGCAAAAGAAGAAAAGTAGTCCAAAACTGATAAAAATGTTCAATTTTGGGCTTCAAAAACGGGCGCAGCCGAGCAAGCTTATGCCCACGTCGTAGAGCTCTCGGAGAGCTTTCCAACGGTATGCTTTGCACCGCGTAACTCCTTACGGATCAAAAGCTATGGGCACTGGAGCGACGGAGACCTGGTCAAAATCTCTAAGCCCTCGGTTTGCGGGCCCAGCCTCTATGTGAAGCGAAGTTGTCTTGCCCGAGGTGCCGTGGGATTCAGTAATAGAAATGTGGTGGATAAAGTATCTTGGCAACCTTAAGCAGGGCAAAACTAATTGTAAAAGGGGGTTGCAACACGAGGAATTCCCAAGGGATCACCCATCCTAGTACTGCTCTGGCCCAAGCACGTTTAACTTCGGAGATCTGATGGGATCCGGTGCATTAGTGCTGGTATGGTCGCACCCGTCATGTTGAGGGCACAAATCCTTTATGTGTTGACGGTTCACACTCCCAGCCTAGAGAGACAGCCCATTCAGAAGGCCTAATGGGCTTAACGACAAACCATCTGCTTCAACAACGCAGCATCCTCGCAAGACGTGATAGCAACGCGTTGTAGGGCCCCCTAATGTCCCGTGAGTTAGGTTGTCGTCCTTTTAACAGCTCACGACGTACGATCCGGTACGGAAAAATAGAGCAAAAGAAAAAAAGTGGCGTAAAATTGATGAAAATGTTCGATTTTGGGCTCCAAAAATAGGTGCATCCTAGCAGGCTTCCTGCCCACGTCGTAGAGCTCTCGTAGAGCTTTCCAACGGTATGCTGTGCGCCGCGTAACTCCTTACGAATCAAAAGTTACAGGCACCGGAGCGACGTAGACAATGTCAAATGCCCTATGCCCTCGGTTTGCGGGCCCAGCCTCTACGTGAAGCGAAGTTATCTTGCCCAAGGTTCTGTGTGATTCAATAATAGAAATGTGGTGGATAAAGTATCTTGGCAACCCTAACCGGGGCAAAACTAATTGTAAAAAGGGGGTGCAACACAAGGACTTCCCAGTGGGTCACCCATCCTAGTACTACTCTGGCCCAAGCACGCTTAACTTTAGAGTTCTGATGGGATCCGGTGCATTAGTGTTGGTATGATCGCACCCGTCATGTTGAGGGCACAAATCCTTTATGTGTTGGCGGTTCACAATCCCAGCCCAGAGAGATGGCCCATTCAAAAGGCCCAATGGCCTTAACGACAACCCATCCGCTTCAACAACGCAGCATCCTCATAAGACGTGATATTGATGCATTGTAAGGCCCTATAATATCCTGCGAGTTAGGCTGTCATCCTTTTAACAGCTCACGACGTAAGATCCGGGATGGAAAAATAAAGCAAAAGAAGATAAGTAGCCTGAAACTGATGAAAACGTTTGATTTTGGGCATTGAAAATAGGTGCAGCTAAGCAGGCTGGCTGCCCTCGTCGTAGAGCTCCCGTAGAGCTTTCCAACGGCATGATGTGTGTCTTGTAACTCCGTACGGATTAAAAGTAATGGGCACCGGAGCGACGGAGACCTGGTCACAAGCCCCATGCCCTCGGTTTATGGGCCCAGCCTCTACGTGAAGCGAAGTTGTCTTGCCCAAGGTGCAATGGGATTCGGTAATAGAAATGTGGTGGATAAAGTATCTCAGCAACCTCAACCGGGGCAAAAAAAATTTAAAAGGGGGGGTGCAACACGAGGACTTCCCTGGGGGTCACCCATCCTAGTACTACTTTCACCTAGACACGCTTAACTTCGGAGTTCTGATGGGATCCGGTGCATTAGTTCTGGTATGATCGCACCCGTCATGTTGTGGGCACAAATCCTTTATGTGTTGACGGTTCACAGTCCCAGGCCATCTCATTCAGAAAGCCCAATGGGCTTAGCGACAACCCATCTCCTTCAACATCGTAGCATCCTCGAAAGACGTGATATAGACGCTTTGTAGGGCCCTCTAATGTCCCGCGAGTTAGGTTGTCGTCCTTTTAATAGCTCACGACGTACGATTCGGGACGAAAAAACGGAGCAAAAGAAGAAAAGTGGCCTGAAACTAATGAAAATTTCAATTTTGGGCTTGAAAAATGAGTGTCGCCAAGCAGGCTTGCTGCCCACGTCGTAGAGCTCTCGGAGATCTTTCCGACGGTATGCTGTGCGCCGCGTAACTCTTTACGGATCAAAAGTTTTGGGCACCGGAGCGACAGAGACCAAGTTAAAGGCCCTACGCCCTCGGTTTGCAAGCCCAGCCTCTACGTGAAGCGAAGTTGTCTTGCCCAAGGAGCCGTGGGTTTAGTAATAGAAATATGGGGGATAAAGTATCTTGGCAACCCTAACCAAGGCAAAACTAATTGTAAAAGGGGGGTGCAACACGAGGACTTCCCAAGGGATCACCCATCCTAGTACTACTCTGGCCCAAGCACGCTTAACTTTAGAGTTCTGATGGGATCCGGTGCATTAGTACTGGTATGATCGCACCCGTCATGTTGAGGGCACAAATCCTTTATGTGTTGACGGTTCACAGTCCCAGCCCAGAGAGATGGCCCATTCAGAAGGCCCAATGGGCTTAACGACAAGCCATCTGCTTCAAAAACGCAGCATCCTCGCAAGACGTGATATCGACGCGTTGTAGGGCCCACTAATGTCTCTCGAGTTAGGTTGTCATCCTTTTAACAGCTCATGTCGTACGATCCGGGACACAAAAACATAGCAAAAGAAGAAAAGTTGCCTGAAACTGATGAAAATGTTCGATTTTGGGCATTGAAAACAAGCGCAGCTAAGCAGACTGGCTACCCTCATCGTAGAGCTCTCGGAGAGCTTTCCAACGGCATGCTGTGTGTCGCGTAACTCAGTACTGATTAAAAGTTATGGGTACCGGAGCGACGGAGACCTAGTCACAAGCCCCACGCCCTCGGTTTGTAAGCCCAACCTCTACGTGAAGCGAAGTTGTCTTGCCCAAGGTGCCGTGGGATTCGGTAATAGAAATGTGGTGGATAAAGTATCTCGACAACTCTAACCGGGGCAAAAAAAAATTAAAAAGGGGGGTGCAACACGAGGACTTCCCTGGGGGTCACCCATCCTAGTACTACTCTCGCCCAGGCACGCTTCACTTCAGAGTTCTGATGGGATCCAGTGCATTAGTGCTGGTATGATTGCACCCGTCATGTTGTGGGCACAAATCCTTTATGTGTTGACAGTTCATAGTCCCAGCCCAGAGAGATGGCCCATTTAGAAGGCCCAATGGACTTAATGACAACCCATCTGCTTCAACAACGCAGCATCCTCGAAAGACGTGATATCGACACTTTGTAGGGCCCTCTAATGTCCAGCGAGTTAGGTTGTCGTCCTTTTAACAGCTCATGACATACGATTCGGGACGGAAAAACGGAGCAAAAGAAGAAAAGTTGCCCGAAACTGATGAAAAAGTTCAATTTTTGGCTTAAAAAATGAGCGTTGTAACACCCCAATCCCTCACGAGACCAGAGGCTCTAATAACCATGCTATTCTCAACCCAATACCAAACCCGGTCACAAAATTTTAGGGAAAAACGGACAAAATTTCCCCTATACTGTGGACATTCTGAAAACCTGTAAACAATCAAATAAAACCACGAAGCAAAAGGAACAATATCTGTAATTGAAATTCATACTTCAAGGCCATCCGAGCCTTAAGCAACACAAGACAATATAAATGCACACAAGCATACAACAATAGTCGTAAAATCTTTGTCTTCATTAGCTTATCATACGATTCTATGTTAGCAATTAAACATTCTCATAAATTAATGCCAACCATACATCCGTTCATTCACACCCAAGCATGCAACATAGCTAGAAGCAGAAGCATAAGTTATTACATGCCACAATTCCATAACACTTGCTACATCCACTTAGCTTTCAAACTTACAACTACTCAAATATATATACATAAGCCCTTAGGCTCCCAAATAGAATAGATAGTAGAACAAGTAAGGTCTTCCACAGTTTAGTAGACAATCACTCAAATCTCAAGGAATAGCACACAACAATCAGGTCAATTCCTCCAACTGCATCACCTGAAACATGTTTAGTGAGGTATAAGCAATCACAATTGCCCAGTGAGGGATAAGGTCTACCGGGGACGTGCAATGTAGCAGTTAGTACAAATAAAGCATTTTACAACCAAAGAACAATTAAAACAACAAGTTACCACACATTATAAAGGATACGATACACTTTGACTTCTGTAACGTCCCGGCTAAGCGAATACACCGAAGGGCAGAGGCATACCAGCTACGCCACGAACTGAAATCTCGATGTAATAATGACACTAATATTGATAAGTCGGCATCCCCTTATAATTACAAAACGAGTGTACTCCGGATGTACCCCGAAATCCTACAACCTAACTCTCCCTGGGCGGCATCCCAAGCGAGAGAGGGACTGGGCAACCATGGTAGCCGAGGTGGACCGGCAAGCCCGATACCGCCCGATTTCCCCGATACTACCATGCCCGAATGGTTGCGCAACCACGATGCAATGCACTCAAAATGATAACAATAGTATAAATCAATAAACACATGGTTGAGGGACAACAAAATAGGTTGCCCTCACACACAATATATAGACAATAAGTGCACATAATCTAAGTACAAGTAAATAAACTATTATGCACATAAGGATGAAGTATCTTTCACCTTTACCAAGCTCCAAAATGCAAGATTGGATTCAAATCACCCTCAATCACCTTGAACATAAAGTTAAACATTGTTTCAATTACTCTTTAACTACAACATTCATTAATTGACCAACTAGGTTAGCTAACTCATAGTTTACTTAATTAACATACAACCAAGTAATCATTCAAGTAATATAATATACAAACGATATAACTAACAAGCAATAAAATCATGATATAAGCATGTTCCACAATCATTTAAAAGAGCATTTTAAGCATAGATAACCATATTTAATTCCATAATAGTACTATCAATTTATAAAGTCATTAATGCATACTTATTCTCATTATAATTAACTCAATATAAAACTCAAGAAAAACACTTAGAACTATGGCAATACAATTACTATAAACAAGAATTCACTTAGAATCTTCAATTCGTAAAGCAATTATGCAAATCACAAAGGAGCATATTCAAGATTCACATAAAACTATACCAAAAGCTCCAAAACATCTTGAAACCGCATTTAAACACATATGAAAACATGTCAAGGTCTAAGATGCGAGTGACAAACAAATTTACCCTTAAACCCCTTTGTTTTTCATCCGTTTTCCTTCCAAACTCATATCAATTTTTTAAATTCAAGGGAAAGCTATACCGATCTTCTAATTAACACTTAAGGTACCCTTACAAACCGAAAATACATTCAGTTACCCGCAATTACCCCAAAAGTCTCAATTTCCCTCTTATAGTTTTGAACTACACCTACCTTAACCGGGCTTCAAACAAGAGTTAGCAAAGGTTCTATAGCACCTAGGTAGCCTAAGAACACTAAAAGTGAAGCCCGAATCCACCCGGATTAGCATTAACCCCGAAACCCCTTTTAAAAATTTGCCTAATTCACATTTTATTCAAGTTTCGAGTAATTTGAGTGCACGGGGCTATTAGACTACCTTCATTAGCACCTAAGGCATCTATTAGAAGTATTGAATCAAGCAAATATGCACAATTACACAAAACCCTAGAAATCCCATCACTATTCACCCCTACGAATCAACCATTGATTTCTACCGTTTAAAATGTGAAACAATAGAATAAATGTGGTCTCTACTACACGTATACAACATATATAAGCTTATTTGAGCATTGCAATAGCATTAGACAACATTTCTAACAAATCAAGAAAATAGCAACATTTCTAAAATGCATAAATAAGCATGAAAAAACCTCACCAATGCGCGTAGGAACTCTCGGGAGGCTAGCAAACACCTTAAACTACTTGCTCCTTGCTTGGCTTGGCTTGGCTTGAAGATTTGATGAGCAGAATCCTCTTATTCTCCTCCTATGTTGATTCTCGGATTTGCTACAGTAATTTCTGCATCTTCCCTTTTTTTTTGTTTAGTTATGACTTGTTTGTGTTTGGTTGATTATATATTAGGGTGGGGCCTATTTGGGTGAGTGTATGGTCTAATAAAATGAGCCTAGTTAACATAAAAACGAGTCTATGATTGCAATTTTGTGCTAATTAACTAAAATATATTGTTCATACGTAATACTATTCACTAGTTCACAAAACTATTTTCTAAATGAAGGTTTCTATCGCTCCTAGCTCAAATGCATATTTTTCTCATTCCTAAAACAATTAATATGATTTAATAAAAATGTTAATTCATTAATATAATGCAGTTGAAAAATTGAATGAATAGTAACTAAAAAAGACAACAAGTAAAGCACAAAATTAAATGCGCAATTAATGGATGCAACAGTTAAAAATATGTACGACAGAATCTCGGGCGTCACAAACGCAGCCGAGTAGGCTTGCTGCCCACATCGTAGAGCTCTCGGAGATCTTTCCAATGGTATGCTGTGCACCGCGTAACTCCTTACGGATCAAAAGTTATGGGCACCGGAGCGACGGAGACCAGGTCAAAAGGCCTAGGCCCTCGGTTTGCGGGTCCAGCCTCTACGTGAAGCGAAGTTGTCTTGCCCAAGGTGCCATGGGATTCGGTAATAGAAATGTGGCGGATAAAGTATCTTGGCAACCCTAACCGGGGCAAAAATAATTGTAAAGGGGGGTGCAACACGAGGACTACCTAGGGGGTCACCCATCCTAGTTCTACTCTCGTCCAAGCAAGCTTAACTTCAGAGTTCTGATGGGATCTGGTGCATTAGTGCTGGTATGATCGCACCCGTCATGTTGAGGGCACAAATCCTTTATGTGTTGACTGTTCACAGTCCCAACCCAGAGAGATAGCCCATTTAGAAGGCCCAATAGGCTTAACGACAACCTATCCGCTTCAAAAACGCAGCATCCTCGTAAGACGTGATATCAAAGCATTGTAGGGCCCTCTAATGTCCCGCGTGTTAGGTTATTGTCCTTTTAACAGCTCACGATGTACGATCCGGGATGGAAAAATAGAGCAAAAGAAGAAAAGTGACCCGAAACTGATGAAAATGTTCGATTTTTGGCTCCAAAAATGGGTGTAGCCGAGCAGGCTTGCTGCCCATGTCGTAGAGCTCTCGGAGAGCTTTCCAATGGTATGTTGTGCGCCGCGTGAATCCTTACAGATCAAAAGTTATGGGCACTGGAGCGATGGAGACCTAGTCAAAAGCCCTACGCCCTCGGTTTTTGGGCCCAGCCTCTACGTGAAGCGAAGTTGTCTTGCCCAAGGTGCCGTGGGATTCGGTAATAAAAATGTGGTGGATAAAGTATCTTGGCAACCCTAACCGGGGCAAAAATAATTGTAAAAGGGGGTGCAACACGAAGACTACCCAGGGGGTCACCCATCCTAGTTCTACTCTCGCCCAAGCAAGCTTAACTTCAGAGTTCTGATGGGATCTGGTGCATTAGTGCTGGTATGATCGCACCCGTCATGTTGAGGGCACAAATCCTTTATGTGTTGACTGTTCACAGTCCCAACCCAGAGAGATAGCCCATTTAGAAGGCCCAATAGGCTTAACGACAACCTATCCGCTTCAACAACGCAGCATCCTCGCAAGACGTGATATCAAAGCGTTGTAGGGCCCTCTAATGTCCCGCGTGTTAGGTTGTCGTCCTTTTAACAACTCACGATGTACGATCCGGGATGGAAAAACATAGCAAAAGAAGAAAAGTGACCCGACACTGATGAAAATGTTCAAATTTTGGCTCCAAAAACGGGCGTAGCCGAGCAGGCTTGCTACCCCTGTCGTAGAGCTTTCGGAGAGTCTTCCAATGGTATTCTGTGCGCTGTGTAACTCCTTACAGATCAAAGGTTATGGGCACCGGAGAAATAGAGACCTAGTCAAAAGCCCTACGCCCTCGGTTTTTTGGCCCAGCCTCTACGTGAAGCGAAGTTGTCTTGCCCAAGGTGCTGTGGGATTTGGTAATAGAAATGCGGTGGATAAAGTATCTTGGTAACCCTAACCTGGGCAAAAATAATTGTAAAGTGGGGTGCAACACGAGGACTCCTAGGGGGTCACCCATCCTAGTACTACTCTCGCCCAAGCACGCTTAACTTCAGAGTTCTGATGGGATCCGGTGCATTAGTGCTTGGATGATTGTACCCGTCATGTTGAGAGCACAAATCCTTTATGTGTTGACAGTTCATAGTCCCAGCCCAGAGAGATTGGCCATTGAAAAGGCCTAATGGGCTTAACGATAACTCATCCGCTTTAACAACGCAGCATCCTCATATGACGTGATATCGACACATTGTAAGGCCCTGTAAGATCCTACGAGTTAGGTTTTTGTCCTTTTAACAGCTCACGACGTATGATCCGGGACGGAAAAATAGAGCAAAGGAAGAAAAGTGGCCCGAAACTGATGAAAACGTTCAATTTTGGGCTCCGAAAACAGGCACAGCCGAGCGGGATTGTTGCCCCCGTCGTAGAGCTCTTGGAGAGCTTTCTAATGATTTTCTGTGCGCTGCGTAACTCCTCACGGATTAAAAGTTATGGGCACCTGAGCGACGGAGACTTGGCCACATGCCCCACGACCTCAGTTTGCGGGCCCAGCCTCTACTTGAAGCGTAGTTGCCTTGCCCAAGGTTCCGTGGAATTCGGTAATAGAAATGTGGTGGAGAAAGTATCTTGGCAACCCTAACCGGGGCAACAAAAATTGAAAAAGGGGGGGTACAACACGAGGAGTTCCCAGGGGGTCACCCATCATAGTACTACTATAGCCCAAGCACCCTTAACCTCAGAGTTCTGATGGGATACGGTGCATTAGTGGTGGTATGATCGCACCCGTCATGTTGAGGGCACAAATCCCTTATGTGTTGACGGTTCACAGTCCCAGCCCAGAGAGATAGCCCATTCAAAAGGCCCAATGGGCTTAACGACAACCCATCCATTTCAACAACGCAGCATCCACACAGGACTTGATATCGATGTGTTGTTGGGCCCTCAAATGTTCTGCGAGTTAGGTTGTCATCCATATAAAAGCTCACGACGTACGATCCAAGATGGAAAAACAGCACAAAAGAAGAAAACTGACCCGAAACTAATGATAATGTTTGATTTTAGGCTCTAAAAATGGTCGCAGCCTAGCAGGCTTGCTGCACTTGTCGTAGAGCTCTTGGAGAGCTTTCCAACAGTATGATGTGTGCCGCGTAACTCCTTACAGATGAAAAGTTATGGGCACCGGAACGACGGAGACCTGGTCAAAAGCCCTACGCCCTCGGTTTGCAGGCCCAGCCTCTACGTGAAGCGAAGTTGTCTTGTTCAAGATGTCGTGGGATTCGGTAATAGAAATGTGGTGGATAAAGTATCTTGGCAACCCTAACTAGGGCAAAAAAAATTTAAAAGGGGGGGGGTGCAACACGAGGACTTCCCAGGGGGTCACCAATCCTAGTGCTACTCTCGCCCAAGCACACTTAACTTCGGAGTTCTGATGGGATCTGGTGCATTAGTGCTGGTATGATCGCATCCGTCATGTTGAGGGCACATATCCTTTATGTGTTGTCGGTTCACAGTCCCAGCAAAGAGAGATGGCCCATTCAAAAGTCCCAATGGGCTTAACGAGAACCCATCCGCTTCAACAACGCAGCATCCTTGTAAGATGTGATATTGACACGTTGTAGGGCCCTCTAATATCTAGCGAGCTAGGTTGTCGTCCTTTTAATAACTCATGACGTACGATCTGGGACTAAAAATAGAGCAAAAGAAGAAAAGTAGTCCGAAACTAATGAAAACTATCAATTTTGGGCTCTGAAAACAGACACAGCCGAGTAGGCTTGCTGCCCCCATCGTAGAGCTTTCGGAGAGCCTTCCAACGGTATTCTGTGCGCTGCGTAACTCCTTACGGATTAAAAGTTATAGGCACCAGAGTGATGGAGACCTGGTCACATGTCCCACTGCCTCGGTTTGCGGGCCCTGCCTCAACGTGAATCGAAGTTGTCTTGCCCTAGGTGTCGTGGGATTTCTTAATAGAAATGTGAAGGATAAAGTATCTTGGCAACCCTAACCGGGGCAAAAAAAAAAGAAAATGGGGGGTGCGACACGACGACTTTCCAAGCATGCTTAACTTCGGAGTTCTGGTGGGATCCAATGCATTAGTGCTGGTATGATCGTACCCATCATGTTGTAGGCACAAGTCCTTTATGTGTTGACGGTTCACAGTCCCTGCCCAAAGAGATGGCCCAATCAAAAGGCCCAATGGGCTTAACGACAACCCATCCAGTTCAACAACATAGTATTCTCGCAAGAAGTGATATCGACGCATTGTAGGGCCCTGTAATATCACGCGAGTTAGGTTGTCGTCCTTTTAACAGCTCACGACGTACGATCCGGGATAGAAAAACAGAGCAAAAGAAGAAAAGTGACCCGAAACTGATGAAAAAGTTTGATTTTGGGCTCCGAAAATAGGCACAGTCGAGCAGGCTTGCTGCTCCCGTCGTAGAGCTCTCGGAGAAATTTCCAACGGTATGCTGTGCGTCACATAACTCCTTACGGATTAAAAGTTATGGGCACCAGAGCGACAGAGACCTGGTCACAAGCCCCACGCCCTCTGTTTGTGGGCCCAGCCTCTACGTGAAGCGAAGTTGTCTTGCCCAAGGTGCCGTGGGATTCGGTAATAGAAATATGGTGGATAAAGTATCTCGACAACTCTAACCGGGGCAAAAAAAATTTAAAAGGGGGGATGCAACACAAGGACTTTCTAGAGGGTCACCCATCCTTGTACTACTCTCGTCCAAGCACGCTTAACTTCGGAGTTCTTATGGGATCTGGTGTATTAGTGCTGGTATGATCGAACCCGTCATGTTGTGGGCATAAATCCTTTATGTGTTGACGGTTTACAGTCCCAGCCCAGAGAGATGGCCCATTCAAAAGGCCTAATGGGCTTAACGACAACCCATCCGCTTCAACAACGCAGCATCCTCACAAGACGTGATATCGACGCGTTGTAGGGCCCTCTAATGTCCCGCAAGTTAGGTTTTCGTCCTTTTAACAGCTCACGACGTACAATCTGGGACGGAAAAATAGAGCAAAAGAAGAAAAGTGACCCGAAACTGATGAAAATGTTTGATTTTGGGCTCCAAAAATGGGCGCAGCCAAGCAGGCTTGCTGTCCACGTCGTAGAACTCTCGGAGAGCTTTCCAAAGGTATGCTGTGTGCCGCGCAACTCCTCACGGATCAAAATTTATGGGCACCGGAGCGATGGAGACCTTGTTAAAATCCCTAAGCCCTCGGTTTGCGGGCCCAGCCTCTACGTGAAGCGAAGTTGTCTGGCCTAAGATGCCGTGGGATTCTGTAATAGAAATATGGTGGATAAAGTATCTTGCCAACCCTAACCAGGGCAAAACTAATTGTAAAAGGGGGGTGCAACACGAGAACTTCCCAGGGGATCACCCATCCTAGTACTGCTCTGGCCCAAGCACGCTTAACTTCAGAGTTCTGATGGGATCCGGTGCATTAGTACTGGTATGATCGCACCCGTCATGTTGAGGCACAAATCCTTTATGTGTTGACGGTTCACAATCCCAGCCTAGAGAGATGGCCCATTCATAAGGCCCAATGGGCTTAACGATAACCCATCCGTTTCAACAACACAGCATCCTCGCAAAGCGTGATATAGACGCGTTGTAGGACCCTCTAATGTCCTGCGAGTTAGATTGTCGTCCTTTTAACAGCTCATGTCGTACGATCCGGGTCACAAAAACATAGCAAAAGAAGAAAAGTGGCCTAAAACTGATGAAAACGTTCTATTTTGGGCATTGAAAATCGGCGCAGCTAAGTAGACCGGCTACCCTCGTCGTAGAGCTCTCGGAGAGCTTTTCAACGGCATGATGTGCGTCGCGTAACTCCGTACATATTAAAAGTTATGGGCACCGGAGTGA
This sequence comes from Ehretia macrophylla, assembly GCA_037974665.1. Lineage (NCBI taxonomy): Eukaryota > Viridiplantae > Streptophyta > Magnoliopsida > Boraginales > Ehretiaceae > Ehretia > Ehretia macrophylla. The sequence continues at coordinate 14,029,033 of CM075764.1, read as the reverse complement.
CGGAGACCTGCTCACAAGTCTCACGCCCTCGGTTTGTAGGCCCAGCCTCTACGTGATGCGAAGTTGTCTTGCCCAAGGTGCCGTGGGATTTGGTAATAGAAATGTGGTGGATAAAGTATCTCGGCAACCCTAACTGGGGCAAAAAAAATTTAAAAGGGGGGGTGCAACACGAGGACTTCAAAAGGGGTCACCCATCCTAGTACTACTCTCGCCCAGGCACGCTTAACTTCAGAGTTCTGTTGGAATCCGGTGTATTAGTGTTGGCATGATCGCACCCGTCATGTTGTGGGCACAAATCCTTTATGTGTTGACGGTTCATTGTCCCAGCCCAGAGAGATGGCCCATTAAGAAGGCCCATTGGGCTTAACGACAACCGATCTGCTTCAACAACGCAGCATCCTCGAAAGACGTGATATTGACGCTTTTTAGGGCCCTCTAATGTCCCGCGAGTTAGGTTGTCATCCTTTTAACAGCTCACGACGTACGATCCGGGATGAAAAACAGGGCAAAAGAAGAAAAGTGGCCCGAAACGGATGAAAAAGTTCAATTTTGGGCTTCAAAGATGAGGGCAGTCGAGCAGGCTTGCTGCCCACATCGTAGAGCTCTCGGAGATCTTTCCAACGGTATGTTGTGCGCCGCGTAACTCCTTACGGATCAAAAGTTATGGGTACCGGAGTGACGGAGACCAGGTCAAAAGCGCTACGCCCTTGGTTTGCTGGCGCAGCCTCTACGTGAAGCGAAGTTGTCTTGCCCAAGGTGCCGTGGGATTCAGTAATAGAAATGTGGTGGATAAAGTATCTTGGCAACCCTAGCCGAGGCAAAAATAATTGTAAAGGAGGGTGCAACACGAGGACTTCCCAAGGGGTCACCCATACTTCATAATTCTGATTGGGAGCGGGTGCGTTAGTGTTGGTATGATCGCGCCTATCATGTTGAGGGCGGAAATCCCTTATGTGTTGACTGTTCACAGTCCCAGCCCAGAAAGATGGCCCATTCAAAAGGCCAAATGGGCTTAACGACAACTAATTCGCTTCAACAACGCAGCATCCTCGCAAGACGTGATATCAACGCGTTGTAGGGCCCTCTAATGTCCCGCGTGTTAGGTTGTTTTCCTTTTAACAGCTCACGACGTACGATCCGGGACAGAAAAATAGAGCGAAAGAACAGAAGTGGCCCGAAACTGATGAAAACGTTCGATTTTTAGCTCCAAAAATGGACGCAGCCGAGCAGGCTTGCTGCCCACGTCGTAAAGCTCTCGGAGAGCTTTCCAACGGTATGTTGTGCGCCGCGTGACTTGTCACGCCCTAACCCGGCCTATAAAGGTTAGACTAGGGTGTGATCTAAACATTCAAGTCCTTTCACATTCTTAATCATTCTAGGAGGTTTAACACTTAACATTTTATTCTAGACTCCAAAATTTTTCGAAAATCCGGCAGCATAACGGCTGTAATTGGGCTCTTTGTTTTGACCTAAATTTTCTAACAGCCTCAAACTTTCAATTCAAGTTCATTCCCTACTAGAGTTTACTATTTTATCATCAATTGAATTGCTTATTGGTTATTTCGACGTCCCGTTTGATTTATAACCTAGCATGATACTATGTCTCGTTTGTCCATTTATCCTCGTTTCAAAATGTACCTGTTGATCTTAGTTTATTAGTGAGTACCTGTTGAGATTGGATAAGTTCGTTTGCCTATTCCTTAGCTAAGCATCATAACCTATGATAGATACTAGTGATAATAAAAGCAAAATGATCATAGTATGTCTAGTATCAGTCTACTTAATATAAGTACAAACCAAAATTAGACCCCAAATTACAACGGGGGTCTATTTCATCACAAACAACAAATAACGTAAGGGAAATAGTCTTCTAGTAGCAAAAGTTCACAAGTAGTCACAATCAAGCAAAATAAGCAATGACAGGCATTCACTCCAGGGGTTCATCATTAGGCACACCGTCCTCGGGTTCCTATACCTGTTCTTCTTCACCTGAGATGATAAAAGAGGGTGAGTCCTTATGAACTCAGCGAGGGGGAACGAGAAATAAGTTTTGAAACTCATTTTCCGGTTAAATTTATGAAATTCCCTTTCTCACACATGAATGTAACAGAAATACAAGTACAGAATAAGAATACCGATCTTTCCTCCCCGAGGTTCTCTAGGAACCAAGTGGGAGTACTTATACACATAATAAAAAGGATACGGTGAGCTTTTGCTCTCAGATCAAGTCAAGTAACAGGAGTTGCGGCCGACTTTAATTCATCCCCAAAACACGCCAGGTGGGTGTACTCCGGATGTACCCCGAAATCCTATGACCCAACTCTCCAAGGGTGAATACCAAGCGAGAGAAGGAATTGGATCATGGTAGTCACGGTAACACCGGCAAGCCCGATGCCGCCCGGCGGACGTGAAACGCTACCATGCCACACGAAAGGTTGCAACCTTGTATGCAATGCACATTTATAACATTTAACATATCACATTAGGAGGACAACAAAGTAGGTTGCCTCCGAACAGTTATAAGATCGCACGTTGTCAAGTAGTCAAACAAGGCATGATAAGACAAGTAATTTCACTTGAAAGGCATATAGAGTCATATGATCATCAAACGGGCAGCCATGTAACACATGTAAAACAGGCTATATAACTCATTAAGAGGTCCATGCAATCAAGCAATAAGATTATTCAACGTGCAATGATATCAACATGGGTTCGGATGCAAGAAAAGCTTATTTGTCAACATGCAATGGTCAAGATCACTTTTGAAGGTATAAAACATTTACGGGCATCCCACTAAGCATATGATTCCAACACAATATCCAATTGATCAACACCTATTAAGACTATTGAGTCATTAGGGTTCCCATTTCATGCTTAATCAAGTGATTAAAACCCTAAGTCCACTCAAGATCATTATCAAGTCTTGCATCATTTAATTCAACATCCTCAAGTGCTCACAACAGTCCACATAACATCCCAACACCACATTTCCACACAATTAGTGTCACAAGAGAGGTTACAACAATTTTCCAAGCATATGGCTAAATAAAACCTTTACTGCAATAGGCTGTTTTCTCACAATCAATAGGATAATCAAACAATCTCAAAATTCAGTAAATAAGATGTCAAATTAAATCTTAAGAAGTTAACTAAAATCAGAAACAAACCTTGCATCAATTGGAGTTCAGAATCATTAGTTATAGCCGAAACAGTGAGGTAGCACAAAACTGTCCAGATTTGTACACTTTTCAGAAATTGACGTTTTTGAGGTCCTTAGAGTCAGTTTTAGCTTTGGTCCATTTCTGACAAAATTGTCCAGAACTGAAAAATATAGCAGCACACCAAATTTCACGCATTTTGGACAACATTTACTAAGTCAAATATGGTTCGTTCCACAAGGTCAGTGCATCTGCCAAAACCTGATTCATTTTTCCAGATTTCCAGATTTGGTCATATTTTAAAGATTTGTCATTTTGAGGGCCTTAGAGTCAAAATTAGCTTCGGCCTATTTCTGGGAAAAATGTTCAAAACTGTCCAAACTAGTCACCCACCAATTTTCAAGCATTTTCAATCACTTTCTTAGCTAAACTTACCTCGAACAGACTGGTCAGAGAGCTGTCATCCATTTCGACTTCACCTAGCATCATTTTCAAGCCAAGATCTTGCCATGCATGGTTGTTTAAGCTTATGAACGACCATATATCTCAAGTACAGAAGCAAATACACACATTTATGAGCATGCATGTGAGTTTTTAAAGAGTTTTCAAAAGATTTTAACCCTCACCTTAGCAATCAACCACAAAGATGCACAAAAACTTGTTGAAGCTTCAAATCTCTTCTTCTTCTTGCTTAGCCGAGATTCCAACTCGGTTTCTCTATTTTTCCTAGCTTAGTGATCAATCTCTTAGCACATGCATGAGGTTAGAACAAGAAGAAAAGAAATGGAAGCCAAGAAAACTCACCTAGGCCAAATAGAGGTCTTCAATGTACATGCATGTGTGATTTTCACTTCCTAGCTAGCTCGGTTGAGGTCCTTTGCTTATGGCTTGCTTTGTTTAGCTATGGTGTGAAGAAGATAAGCTATGGAGGTGGAGAACTCAGCCAAAACCGAAATGGAGAGAGAAAATGAGAGGGAAGTGAGAGAAAAGAATGAAGAGAAATGAAGAAATGACAAAGAAATGAAGCCTTTTGCAAGTTTGAGGAGCATGTCGGCCTTGGGCTTCCAAATCTGAATTTTTGTGTCTTCAAGGTGGAATTTGAAAGGTTAGCATGGGACATGAGTGGTTTGGTCGAAAATGAGAGGAAATTGAGGTGGTTTTGGGCAATTTTTTATGCATTGATAAGTGTTTTTGTGTCATGACTTGTCTAGAATCATTTTGAATTAAACATGCATGCAAAAATCTGATTTTGTGTCATCTTTTGAATTGTTTTAACATGTGTGTAAGAGAATGTTGGGTATTTAGGGGTTTTAGGTAGAATAGAATATAGGGTATATTTAGAGGTTTGTGAGATTTTGTCTTGTAGTGAGTTTAAAATATAATATTTAGGTGTTAGTGGATTTTGTAGAGATTTGAATTAGGATTTATAATAATAGTTAGTGGATTGTGTAGGATTATTTTATTGTCTTGTGCTTTGTCTAGGATTCTTTATTGATTAGCGTGGTGGCACGGATTCCTAGGTCTAGGGCACGAATTACGAGGTAGACACGAACTACGAGGTAAGACACCAACTTCAAGACTAATGCACGTACTTCAAGATAAATGCACGGATTCTAATGCTAACACACGCAACCCTAGGTGAATGAACGTAAACCAATACAAGGCATGTATTTCAATGCAATGCATGTAAATCAAGACATGACTCTTAAACCTAGGTTAAGACACGTAGTTCAAGGTTAATGCACACGAAACGAAGAGACACACGCAAATCAAGGTCTTGCACGTAAATTAAGGTCATGGCATGTTTATCTAGGTATCGCACGGCACGGATATCGAGGAGTAAGGCACACAAATCTAGGTTAAGGCTCGTATGCACAAAAACTAAGACAGGGCACATAATCCAAGGTCAGTCATATCATTCTTGGTCTATGGCACGCAAATCAAGGTAACACACGCTATTCGGGGTCGGGCCTCACATGACTCCTTACAGATCAAAAGTTATGGGCACCGGGGCGATGGAGACCTAGTCAAAAGCCCTACGCCCTCGGTTTTTAGGCCCAACCTCTACGTGAAGTGAAGTTGTCTTACCCAAGGTACCGTGGGATTCGGTATTAGAAATGCGGTGGATAAAATATCTTGGCAACCCTAACCGGGGCAAAAATAATTTTAAAATGGGGGTACAACACGAGGACTTCCTAGGGGGTCACCCATCCAACTATCACTCTCGCCCATGCACGCTTAACTTCAGAGTTCTGATGGGATCTGGTGCATTAGTGATGGGATGATCGTACCCGTCATGTTGAGGGCACAAATCCTTTATGTGTTGACGGTTCATAGTCCCAGCCCAGAGAGATAGCCCATTCAAAAGGCCCAATGGGCTTAAAGACAACCCATCCGCTTCAACAACGCAGCATCCTCATATGACGTGATATCGACACATTGTAAGGCACTATAAGATCCCGCGAGTTAGGTTTTTGTCCTTTTAATAGCTCACGACGTACAATCCGGGATGAAAAATTAGAGCAAAAGAAGAAAAGTAGCCCGAAACTAATGAAAACGTTCGATTTTGGGCTCCGAAAATAGGCACAGCCGAGCAGACTTGCTGCCCCCGTCGTAGAGCTCTTGGAGAGCTTTCCAACGATATTCTGTGCGCCGTGTACTCCTCACGGATTAAAAGTTATTGGCACCGGAGCAACGGAGACCTGGTCACATGCCCCACGACCTCGGTTTACGGGCCCAACCTCTACTTGAAGCGAAGTTGTCTTGCCCAAGGTGCCGTGGAATTTGGTAATAGAAATGTGGAGGATAAAGTATCTTGGCAACACCAACTGGGGCAACAAAAATTGAACAAGGGGGGTGCAACACGAGGACTTCCCAGGGGGTCACCCATCCTAGTACTACTCTAGCCGAAGCACGCTTAACCTCAGAGTTCTGATGGGATCCGGTGCATTAGTGCTGGTATGATCGCACCCGTCATGTTGTGGGCACAAATCGTTTATGTGTTGACGGTTCACGGTCCTAGCCCAGAGAGATGGCCCATTCAAAAGGCCCAATGGGCTTAACGACAACCCATCCTCTTCAACAACACAGCATCCTTGCAAGACGTGATATCGACGCGTTGTAGGGCTCTCTAACGTTCCACGAGTTAGGTTGTCGTGCTTTTAACAGCTCAGGCCATACGATCTGTGATGGAAAAACAGAGAAAATGAAGAAAAGTGGACCGAAACTGATGAAAACGTTCAATTTTGGGCTCCGAAAACAGGCGTATCCTAGCAGGATAGCTGCCACTGTCGTAGAGCTGTTGGAGAGCTTTCCAACGGTATGATGTGCGCCGCGTAACTCCTTGCAGATCAAAAGTTATGGGCACCGGAGCGACGGAGACCTGGGCAAATGCCCTACGCCCTCTGTTTGCGGGCCCAGCCTCTACATGAAACGAAGTTGTCTTGTCCAAGATGTCGTGGGATTCGGTAATAGAAATGTGGTGGATAAAGTATTTTGGCAACCCTAACCGGGGCAAAAAAAATTGAAAAGGGGGGTGCAACACGAGGACTTCCCAGGAGGTCACCAATCCTAGTACTACTCTCGCCCAAGCACACTTAACTTCGGAGTTCGGATGGGATCCGGTGCATTAGTGCTAGTATGATCACATCCGTCATGTTGAGGGCACAAATCCTTTATGTGTTGTCGGTTCACAGTCCCAGCCTAGAGAGATGGCCCATTCAAAAGGCCCAATGGGCTTAACGATAACCCATCCGCTTCTACAACGTAGCATCCTTATAAGACATGACATCGACGCGTTGTAGGGCCCTCTAATATCCAGCGAACTAGGTTGTCGTCCTTTTAACAGCTCACTACGTGACATCCGGGACTGAAAATAGAGCAAAAGAAGAAAAGTAGACCGAAAATGATAAAAACATTCAATTTTGGGCTCCGAAAACAGGCACAGCCGAGCAGGCTTGCTGCCCCTATCATAGAGCTTTCGGAGAGCCTTCCAACGGTATTCTGTGCGCTACGTAACTCCTTACGGATTAAAAGTTATGGGCACTGGAGTGACGGAGACCTAGTCACATGCCCCACTCGCTCGGTTTGCGGGCCCAGCCTCTACGTGAATCGAAGTTGTCTTGCCCAAACTGCCGTGGGATTCGGTAATAGAAATGTGGAGGATAAAGTATCTTGGCAACCCTAACCGGGGTAAAAAAAATTGAAAAGGGGGGGTGCAACACGAGGACTTCCCAAGGTGTCACCCATCCTAGTACTACTCTCGCCCAAGCATGCTTAACTTCGGAGTTCTGATGGGATCCAATGCATTAGTGCTGGTATGATCCCACCCATCATGTTGTGGGCACAAGTCCTTTAGGTGTTGACGATTCACAGTCCCAACCCAGAGATATGGCCCAATCAAAAGGCCCAATGGGCTTAACGACAACCCATCTGGTTCAACAACATAGCATTCTCACAAGAAGTGATATCGACGCATTGTAGGGCCCTGTAATATCCCGCAAGTTAGGTTGTCGTCCTTTTTACAGCTCACGACGCACGATCTGGGACGAAAAAACTGCTCAAAAGAAGAAAAGTGGCCCGAAAGTGATGAAAAAGTTTGATTTTGGGCTCCAAAAACAGGCACAGCCGAGCAGGCCTGCTACTCCCGTCGTAGAGCTCTCGGAGAACTTTCCAATGGTATGCTGTGTGTCGCATAACTCTTTACGGATTAAAAGTTATGGGTACCAGAGCGACGGAGACCTGGTCATAAGCCCCACGCCCTCGGTTTGCGGGCCCAGCCTCTACGTGAAGCGAAGTTGTCTTGACCAAGGTGCCGTGGGATTCGGTAATAGAAATGTGGTGGATAAAGTATAATGGCAACCCTAACCGGGGCAAAAACAATTGAAAAAGGGGGATGCAACACAAGGACTTGCTCGGGGGTCACCCATCCTTGTACTACTCTCGCCCAAGCACGGTTAACTTCGGAGTTCTGATGGGACCCGTTGCATTAGTGCTGGTATATTCGCACCCATCATGTTGAAGGCACAAATCCCTTATGTGTTGATGGTTCACAGTCCCAGCCTAGAGAGATGGCCCATTCAAAAGGCCCATTGGGCTTAACGACAACCCATCTGCTTCAACAACACAGCATCTTCCAAAGATGTGATATCGACGCGTTGTAGGGCCTCTAATGTCCCGCAAGTTAGGTTGTCATCCTTTTACCAACTCACGACGTACGATCTGGGATGAAAAAATAGAGCAAAAGAAGAAAAGTGACCCGAAACTGATGAAAACGTTCGATTTTGGGCAGGAAAAATGGGCGCAGCCGAGGAGGCTTGCTGCCCATGATGTAGAGCACTCGGAGAGCTTTCCAACGGTATGCTTTGCGCTATGCAACTACTTATGGATAAAAAGTTATGCGCACCGGAGCGATGGAGACCTGGTCAAAAGCCCTACGCCCTCGGTTTGCAGGCCCAGCTTCTACGTGAAGCTAAGTTGTCTTGCCCAAGGTGCCGTGGGATTCGGTAATAGAAATATGGTGCATAAAGTATCTTGGCAACCCTAACCGGGGCTAAAAAAATTGAAAAGGGTGGTGTAACACGAGGACTTCCCAACGGGTCACCCATCCTAGTACAACTCTCGCCCAAGCACGCTTAACTTCAGAGTTCTGATGGGATCCGGTGCATTAGTGCTTGTATGATCGCACCCGTCATGTTAAGGTGCACAAATCCTTTATGTGTTGACGGTTCACAGTCCTAGCCTAGAGAGATAGCCCATTCAAAAGGCCCAATGGGCTTAACTATAACCCATCCACTTCAACAACGTAGCATCCTTGTAAGACGTGATATCGATACGTTGTAGGGCCCTGAAATATCTCGTGAGTAATGTTGTCGTCCTTTTAACACCTCCCGACATACGATCCGAGACGGAAAAATAGAGCAAAAGAAGAAAAGTGATCCGAAACTGATGAAAATGTTCAATTTTGGGCTCCGAAAACAGGCATAGCCGAGCAGGCTTGCTGACCCCGTCATAGAGCTCTCGGAGAGCTTTCAACGGTATGATGTGTGCTGCGTAACTGCTTACGGATTAAAATTTATGAGCACCGGAGCGACGGAGACCTGGTCACAAGCCCCACGCCCTCAGTTTGCGGGCCCAGCCACTACGTGAAGCGAAGTTGTCTGCCCAAGGTTCTGTGGGATTCGGTAATAGAAATGTGGTGGATAAAGTATCTTGGCAACCCTAACCTGGGCAAAAAAAATTGAAAATGGGGGTGCAACATGAGGACTTCCCAAGGGGTCACCCATCGCAGTACTACTCTCGCCCAAGAACGTTTAACTTCAGAGTTCTGATGGGATCTGGAACATTAGTGCTGGTATGATCACACCCGTCATGTTGTGGGCACACATCCTTTTTGTGTTGACCGTTCACAATCCCAGCCTTGAGTGATGGCCCATTCAAAAGGCCCAATGTGCTTAACGACAACCTATCCTCTTCAACTATGCTGCATCATTGCAAGATGTGATATCAATGCATTGTAGGACCCTGTAATGTCCCGCTAGTTAGGTTGTCGTCCTTTTAACAGCTCATGTCGTACGATCCGGGACACAAAAACATAGCAAAAGAAGAAAAGTGGCCCAAAACTGATGAAAATGTTCAATTTTAGGCACCAAAAATGGGCGCAGCCGAGCAGGCCTACTGCCCCTATCGTAGAGCTCTCGAAGAGCTTTCCAACGGTATGTTGTGCGCCGCATGAATTCTTACAGATCAAAAGTTATGGGCACCGGAGCGATAGAAACCTAGTCAAAAGGCCTACGCCCTCGGTTTTTGGGCCCAGCCTCTACGTGAAGCGAAGTTGTCTTGCCCATGGTGCCGTCGGATTCAGTAATAGAAATGTGGTGGATAAAGTATCTTGGCAACCCTAACTGGGGCAAAAATAATTTTAAGGTGGGGTACAACACGAGGACTTCCTAGGGGGTCACCCATCCTAGTACTACTCTCGCCCAAGCACACTTAATTTCAGAGTTTTTATGGCATCCGGTACATTAGTGATGGGATGATCGTACCCGTCATGTTGAGTGCACAAATCCTTTATGTGTTGACGGTTCATTGTCCCAGCCCAGAGAGATGGCCCATTCAAAAGGCCCAATGGGCTCAATGACAACCCATCCGCTTCAACAACACAGCATCCTCGTATGACGTTATATTGACATATTGTAAGGCCCTATAAGATCCCGCGAGTTAGGTTTTTGTCCTTTTAACAGCTCATGACGTACGATCCGGGACGAAAAAATAGAGCAAAAGAAGAAAAGTGGCCCAAAACTGATGAAAACGTTCAATTTTGGGCTCCGAAAACAGGCACAACCGAGAAGGCACGCTTCCCTCATCGTAGAGCTCTTGGAGAGCTTTCCAACGATATTTTGTGAGCAGCGTAACTCCTCGCGGATTAAAAATTATGGGCACCGGAGCGACGGAGACCTAGTCACATGCCCCACGACCTCGGTTTGCGAGCCTAGCCTCCACGTGAAGCGAAGTTGTCTTGCCCAAGGTGCTGAGGAATTCTATAATAGAAATGTGGAGGATAAAGTATCTTGGCAACACTAATCGGGGCAACAAAAATTGAAAATGGGGGGTGCAATACGAGGACTTCCCAGAGGTCACCCTATCCTAGTACTACTCTAGCCTAAGCACGCTTAACCTCAGAGTTCTGATGGGATCCGGTGCATTTGTGTTGGTATGATCTCACCCGTCATGTTGCAGGCACAAATCCTTTATGTGTTGACGGTTCATGGTCCTAGCCTAGAGAGATAGCCCATTCAAAAGGCCCAATTGGCTTAACGACAACCCATCCTCTTCAACAACACAGCATCCTTGCAAGATGTGATATCGACGCGTTGTAGGGCCCTCTAATGTCCCGCAAGTTAGGTTGTCGTCCTTGTAACAGCTCACAACGTACGATCTGGATGGAAAAATAAAGCAAAAGAAGAAAAGTGACCGAAAACTGATGAAAACGTTCAATTTTGGGCTTCAAAAAATGGGTGCAGCCGAGCAGGCTGTCTGCCCATGTCGTAGAGATCTCGGAGAGCTTTCCAACGGTATGGTGTGCGTCGCGTAACTCCTTACGGATTAAATGTTATGGGCACCGGAGCGATGGAGACCTGGTCAAAAGCCCTACGCCCTCGGTTTACGGGCCCAGCCTTTACGTGAAGTGAAGTTGTCTTGCCCAAGGTGCCGTGGGATTCGGTAATAGAAATGTGGTGGATAAAGTATCTTGGCAACCCTAACCGGGGCAAAAAAAATTGAAAAGGGTGGTGCAACACGAGGACTTCCCAGGGGGTCACCCATCCTAGTACTACTCTCGCCCAAGCACGCTTAGCTTCGGAGTTATGATGGGATTCGGTGCATTAGTGCTTGTATGATTGCACCCGTCATGTGAAGGTGCGCAAATCCTTTATGTGTCGACGGTTCACAATCCCAGCCCGGAGAGATGACCCATTCAAAAGGCCCAATGGGCTTAACTACAACCCATCCACTTCAACAACGCAGCATCCTAGTAAGACGTGATATCGACACGTTTTAGGGACCTGAAATATCCCGTGAGTAATGTTGTAATCCTTTTAACACCTCCCGACGTACGATCTGGGATGGAAAAACAGAGCAAAAGAAAAAAAGTGGTCTGAAACTGATGAAAATGTTCAATTTTGGGCTCCGAAAATAGGCACAGCCGAGCAGGCTTACGGCACCCGTCATAGCGCTCTCGGAGAACTTTCAACTGTATGCTGTGCGGCGCGTAACTCCTTACGGATTAAAAGTTATAAGCACCGGAGCGACGGAGACCTGGTCACAAGTCCCACGCCCTCAGTTTGCGGGCCTAGCCACTACGTGAAGCGAAGATGTCTTGCCCAAGGTGCCGTGGGACTCGGTAATAGAAATGTGGTGGATAAAGTATCTTGGCAACCCTAACCTGGGCAAAAAAAATTGAAAATGGGGGTGCAACACGAGGACTTCCCAAGGGGTCACCCATCGCAGTACTACTCTCGTCCAAGAACGTTTAACTTCAGAGTTCTGATGGGATATGGAACATTAGTGCTGGTATGATCGCACCCATCATGTTGTGGGCACAACTCCTTTATGTGTTGACGGTTCAGAGTCCCAGCCCCGAGTGATGGCCCATTCAAAAGGTCCAATGGGCTTAACGACAACCCATCTGCTTCAACAACGCTGCATCATCGCAAGACGTGATATCAACGCATTGTAGGGCCCTCTAATGTCCCGCGAGTTAGGTTGTCATCCTTTTAACAGATCATACGATCCGGGACACAAAAACATAGCGAAAGAAGAAAAGTGGCCTGAAACTAATGAAAACGTTCAATTTTGGGCTCCAAAAACTGGCGCAGCCTAGCAAGCTTTCTACCCCATCGTAGAGCCCTCGTAGAGCTTTCCAACAGTATGCTATGCCCACGTAACTCATTACGGATCAAAAGTTATGGGCATCGGAGCAACGGAGACCTGGTCCCAAGCCCTGCGCCCTCTGTTTAAGGGCCAAGCCGCTACGTGAAGCGAAGTTCTCTTGCCCAAGGTGCCGTGGGATTGGGAAATAGAAATGTGGTCGATAAAGTTTCTTGGCAACCCTAACCGGGGCAAGAAAAATTGAAAAGGGGGGTGCAACACGAGGACTTCCCACGGGGTCACCCATTCTAGTACTACTGTCGCCCAAGCATGCTTAACTTCGGAGTTCTAATGGGATCCGGTGCATCAGTATTGGTATAATCGCACCCTTCATGTTCAGGGCATAAATCCTTTATGTGTTGACGGTTCTCAGTTCCAGCCAAGAGAGATGGCCCATTCAGAAGGCCCAATGGGCTTAACGACAACCCATTCGCTTCAACAACGCAACATCCTTACAAGACGTGATATCGACGCGTTGTAGGGCCCTCTAATGTCCCGCGAGTTAGGTTGTCATCCTTTTAACAGTTCACGACTTACGATCCCAGACAGAAAAACAGAACAAATGAAGAAAAGTAGCCCGAAATAGATGAAAACATTTGATTTTGGGCTCCGAAAACAGGCGCAGCCGAGCAGGCTTGCTGCCCCCATCATAGAACTCTTGGGGAGCTTTCCAACGTTATGCTGTGCGCTGCATAACTCCTTAGGTTGTCGTCCTTTTAACATCTCACGACGTACGATCTGGGACGAAAAAATAGAGAAAAGGAAGAAAAGTGGCCTAAAACTGATGAAATCATTCGATTTTGTGCTCCAAAAACAGGAGCAGCTGAGCAGGCTTGCTGCCCCCGTCGTAGAGCTCTCGGAGAGCTTTACAACGGTATGCTGTGCTCCGCGTAACTCCTTACGGATTAAAAGTTATGGTCACCGGAGCAACGGAGACCTGGTCACAAGCCCCATGCCCTAGGTTTACGGGCCCAGCCTCTACGTGAAGCGACGTTGTTTTACCCAAGGTGCCGTGGGATTCAGTAATAGAAATGTGGTGGATAAAGTATCTTGGCAACCCTAACCGAGGCAAAAAAAATTGAAAAGGGAAGGTGCAAGACGAGGACTTCCCAAGGGGTCACCCATCCTAGTACTACTCTCGCCCAAGCACGTTTAACTTCGAAGTTCTGATGGGATCCGATGCATTAGTACTGGTTTGATCGCATCCGTTATATTGTGGGCATAAATCATTTATGTGTTGACGGTTCACAGTCCCAGCCCAGAGAGATGGCCCATTTAAAAGGCCTAATGGGCTTAACGACAACCCATCCACTTCAACAGCGCAGCATCCTAGCAAGACGTGATATCGACGTGCTGTAAGGCCCTATAATATCCAGCGAGTTAGGTTGTCATCCTTTTAACACTTCACGACGTACGATCCGGGACGAAAAAATATAGCAAAAGAAGAAAAGTGACCCGAAACTGATAAAAATGTTCAATTTTGGGCTCTGAAAACAGGCGCAGCTAAGCAGGCTTGCTACGCCTGTCGTAGAGCTCTTGGAAAGCTTTCCAACGGTATGCTGTGTGTCGCGTAACTCCTTACGGATTAAAAGTTATGAGCATCGGAGCGATAGGGGCCTAGTCACAAGCCCCACGCCCTCGGTTTTTGGGCTCAGCCTCTACGTGTAGTGAAGTTGTCTTGCCCAAGGTACCGTCGGATTCAGTAATAGATATGTGGTGGATAAAGTATCTAGGCAACCTTAACTGGGGCAAAAAAAATTTAAAAGGGGGGGTGCAACATGAGGACTTCCCAACGGGTCACCCATCCTGGTACTACTCTCACCCAAGAACGCTTAACTTCGGAGTTCTGATGGGATCCGGTGCATTAGTGCTGGTATGATCGCACCCGTCATGTTGTGGGCACAAATCCTTTATGTGTTGACGGTTCACTATCCCAGCGCAGAGAGATGGCCCATTCAGAAGGCCCAATGGGAGTAACGAGAACCCATTTGCTTCAACAACGCGGCATCCTCGAAGGACGTGATATCGATGCGTTGTAGGGCCCTGTAATGTCCCTCGAGTTTGGTTGTCATCCTTTTAATAGCTCATGACGTATGATCCCGGACGAAAAAACATAGCAAAAGAAGAAAAGTGGCCCGAAACTGTTAAAAATGTTTGATTTTGGGCTTCAAAAACGGGCGCGGCTAAGTAGGCTTGCTGCCCACATCGTAGAGCTCTTGGAGAGCATTCCAACGGTATGCTGTGCGCTGCGTAACTCCTTACGGATCAAAAGTTATGGGCACCGGAGCGACGGAGACCTGGTCAAAAGCCCTACGCCCTTGGTTTGCAGACCCAGCCTCTGCGTGAAACGAAGTTGTCCTGCCCAAGGTCCCGTGTGATTCAGTAATAGAAATGTGGTGGAAAAAGTATCTTGGCAACCCTAACCGGGGCAAAAATAATTGAAAAGGGGGGTACATCACGAGGACTTCCGAGGGGGTCACCTATCCTAGTACTACTCTCGCCCAAGCACGGTTAGCTTCAGAGTTTTGATGGGATCCGATGCATTAGTGCTGGTATGAGCACACCTATCATGTTGAGGGCACAAATCCTTTATGTGTTGACTGTTCATAGTCTCAGCCCAGAGAGATGGCCCATTCAGAAGGTCCAATAGGCTTAACGATAACCCATCCGCTTCAACAACACAGCATCCTCGCAAGACGTGATATCGCCGCATTGTAGGGCCCTCTAATGTCCAGCGAGTTAGGTTGTCGTCCTTTTAACAGCTCACTACGTATGATCCGGGATGAAAAAACAGAGCAATAGAAGAAAAGTGGCCCGAAACTGATAAAAATGTTCGAATTTGGGCTCCGAAAATAGGCAAAGCCGAGCAGGCTTGCTGCCCTCATCCTAGAGCTCTCGGAAAGCTTTCCAACAGTATTCTGTGCGCCGTGTAACACCTTACGGATTAAAAGTAATGCGCACAGGACCGACGGAGACCTGGACACATGCCCCACCCCCACTGTTTCCGGGTCCAGCCTCTACGTGAAGCGAAGTTGTCTTTCCCAAGGTGCCATGGGATTCGGTAATAGAAATGTAGTGGATAAAGTATCTTGGCAACCCTAACCGGGGCAACAAAAATTGAAAAGGGGGGTGCAACACGAGGACTTCCTAGGGGGTCACCCATCCTATTACTACTCTCGCCCAAGCACGCTTAACTTCGGAGTTCTGATGGGATCCGGTGCATTAGTGCTGGTATGATCGCACCCGTCATGTTGTGGGAACAAATCCTTTATGTGTTGACGGTATACGGTCCCAACCCAGAGAGATGGCCCATTCAAAAGGCCCAATGGGCTTAACGACAACCCATCCGCTTCAACAACACAGCATCCTAGCAAGACGTGATATCGACGCGCTGTAAGGCCCTCTAATGTCCCGCGAGTTAGGTTGTCATCCTTTTAACAGCTCACAACTTACGAAATGGGACAGAAAAATAGAGCGAACAAAGAAAAGTGGCCCGAAATTGATGAGAACGTTCGATTTTTGGGCTCTAAAAAAAGCCGCAGCAGAGCAGGTTTGCTGCCTCCATCGTAGGGTACTCAGAGAGCTTTTCAATGGTATCCTGTGCACCGCGTAACTCCTTACGGATCAAAAGTTATAGGTACCGGAGCAACGGAGACTTGGTCAAAAGGCCTACGCCTTCGGTTTACCGGCCTAGCCACTACGTGAAGCGAAGTTGTCTTGCCCAAGATGCCGTGGGATTCAGATATAGAAATGTGGTGGATAAATTATCTTGGCAACCCTAATCGGGGCAAAAAAAAATTAAAAAGGGGGTACAACATGAGGACTTCCCCGAGGGTCACCTATCCTAGTACTACTCTCGCCCAAGCACGCTTAACTTCTGAGTTCTGATGGGATCCGGTGCATTAGGGCTGGTATGATCGCACCCGTCATGTTGAGGGTACAAATCCTTTATGTGTTGATGGTTCACAGTCTGACAACCCATCCGATTCAACAACGCAGCATCCTCGCAAGAAGTGATATCAATGCGTTGTAGGGCCCTCTAATGTCATGTGAGTAAGGTTGTTGTCCTTTTAACAGCTCACGACGTACGATCTGGGACGGAAAAACAGAGCAAAAAAAGAAAAGTGGCCCGAAACTGATGAAAACGTTCATTTTTTGCTCCAAAAACCGGTGCAGCAAAGAAGGCTTGTTGCCCCTACCGTAGAGCTCTCAGAGAGCTTTCTAACGGTATGCTGTGCGCTGCGTATATCGTTACGGATCAAAAGTTATGGGCACCGGAGCGATGGAGACCTGGTCAAAAGCCCTACACCCTCGGTTTGTGGGCCCAGTCTCTACGTGAAGCGAAGTTGTCTCGCCCAAGGTGCCGTGGGATTCGGTAACAGAAATTTGGTGGATAAAGTATCTTGGCAACCCTAACCGGGGCAAAAAAAATTGAAAAGGGGGTGCAACACGAGGGCTTCCCAAGGGGTCACCAATCCTAGTACTACTCTTACCCAAGCACGCTTAACTTCGGTGGTCTTATGGGATTCGGTGCATTAGTGCTAGTATGATCATACCCGTAATGTTGAGGGAACAAATCCTTTATGTGTTGACGGTTCACAGTCCCAGCCTAAAGAGATGGCCCATTTAAAAGGCCCAATGGGCTTAACGACAACCCCACCGCTTCAACAACGTAGCATCCTAGTAAGATGTGATATCGATGCGTTGTAGGGCCGTGAAATATCCCATGAGTTAGGTTGTCATCCTTTTAACAGCTCATGACGTACGATCCGAGACCGAAAAATAGAGCAAAAGAAGAAAAGTGGCCCAAAACTGATGAAAATGTTCGATTTTGGGCTCCGAAAATAAACACAATCGAACAGGCTTGCTGCCCCTGTCGTAAAGCTCTCGGAGAGCTTTCCAACGGTATGCTGTGCGCCACGTAACTCCTTACGGATTAAAAGTTATGTTCACCGAATCGACGGAGACCTGGTCACATTCCCCACTCCCTCAGTTTGCGGGCCCAGCCTTTACTTGAGATAAAGTTGTCTTGTCCAAGGTGCCGTGGGATTCGACAATAAAAATGTGGTGGATTAAGCATCCTAGGAACCCTAACCGGGGTAAAAAAAAATTGAAAAAGGGGGTGCAACACGAGAACTTCCGAGGGGTCACCCATTCTAGTACTACTCTCGCCCAAGCATGCTTAACTTCGGAGTTCTAATGGGATCCGGTGCATTAGTCCTGGTATGATAATACCTGTCATGTTGAGGGCACAAATCCTTTATGTGTTGACAGCTCACAATCCCAGCCCAGAGAGATGGCCCATTCAAAAGGCCCAATGGGCTTAACGATAACCCATCCGCTTCAACAACGCTGCATCCTCGCAAGATGTGATATCGACGTGTTTTAGGGCCCTCTAATGTCCCGCAAGTTAGGTTGTCGTCCTTTTAATAGCCTATGTCGTATGATCCGGGATGAAAAAACATAGCAAAAGTAGAAAAGTGGCCCGAAACTAATGAAAATGTTCGATTTTGGGCTCAAAAATGGGTGCAGTTGAGCAGGCTTGTTGCCCCGTCATAAAGCTCTCGGAGAGCTTTCCAACGGTATGCTGTACGCCGCGTAACTTCTTACGGATTAAAAGTTATGGGCATCGAAGCGACGGAGACCTGGTCACAAGCCCCATGCCCTCGGTTTGCGGGCCCAACCTTTACGTGATGGGCAGTTGTCTTGTCTAAGGTGCCGTGGTATTCGGTAAGAGAAATGTGGTGGATAAAGTATCCTGGCAAACCTAACCGGGGCAAAACAAATTGAAAAGGGGGGTGCAACACGAGGATTTCCCAGGGGGTCACCCATCCTAGTACTACTCTCGCCCAAGCACGCTTATCATCGGAGTTCTGATGGGATCCGGTACATTACTACTGGTATGATCACACCCATCATGTTGTGGGTACAAATCCTTTATGTGTTGACGGTTCACTGTCCCAGCCCAGAGAGATGGCCAATTCAAAAGGCCCAATGGGCTTAATGACAACCCATTAGCTTCAACAACGCAATATCCTCGCAAGACGTGATATAGACGCATTGTAGGGCCCTCTAATGTCCCAAGAGTTAGGTTGTCGTCCTTTTAATAGCTCATGTCGTACGATCTAGCACGGAAAAACATAGCAAAAGAAGAAAAGTAACCCAAAACTGATGAAAACATTTGATTTTGGGGTCCAAAAATGAGTACAACTGAGCATGCTTGCTGCCCCAGTCGTAGAGCTCTCGAAGAGCTTTCCAACGGTATGCTATGCGCCACGTAACTCCTTACAGATCAAAACTTATGGGCACCGGAGCGACAGAGACCTGGTCACAAGCCCGACGCCCTCGTTTTGCAGGCCCAGTCTCTATATGAAGCGAAGTTGTCTTGCCCAAGGTGTCGTGGGATTTGATAATAGAAATGTGGTGGATAAAGTATCTTGTCAACGCTAACCGGGGCAAAAAAAATTGAAAAGGGGGGTTGCAACACGAGGACTTCCCAGGGGGTCACCCATCCTATTACTACTCCCGCCCAAGCATGCTTAACTTCGGAGTTCTGATGGGATCCGGTGCATTAGTGTTGGTATGATCGCACCCGTCATGTTGTGGGCACAGATCCTTTATGTGTTGACGGTTCACAGTCCCAGCCCAGAGAGATGGCTCATTCGAAAGGCCTAGTGGGCTTAACGACAACCCATTCGCTTCATCAACGCAACATCCACCCAAGACGTGATATCGACGCGTTGCAGGGCCCTCTAATGTCCTTTGAGTTAGGTTGTCGTCCTTTTAACAGCTCACAACGTATGATCCGGGATGGAAAATTAAAGCAAAAGAAGAAAAGTGGCCAGAAACAGATGAAAATGTTCGATTTTGGGCTCCAAAAAATAGTTGCAGCCGAGCATGTTTGCTGCCCACGTCGTAAACCTCTCGAAGTGCTTTCCAACGGTATGTTGTGCACCGCGTAGCTCCGTACGGATCAAAAGTTATGGCCACCGGAGCGATGGAGACTTGGTCAAAATCCCTACGCCCACAGTTTGCGGGACCAGCCTCTACGTGATGCGAAGTTGTCTTGCCCAAGATGCCGTGGGACTCAGTAATAGAAATGTGGTGGATAATGTATCTTGGCAACCCTAACCCGGGACAAAAAAATTGAAAAGGGGGGTGCAACACGAGGACTTCCCAGGGGGTCACCCATCCCAGTACTACTCTTGCCCAAACATGCTTAACTTCGGAGTTCTGATGGGATCCGGTGCGTTAGTGCTGGTATGATCGCACCCGTCATGTTGAGGGCACAAATCCTTTATGTGTTGACGGTTCACAGGCCCAGCCTAGACTAATGGCCTATTCAAAAGGCCCAATGGGCTTAACGACAACCCATCCGATTCAACAACGTAGCATCCTCCCAAACGTGATATCGAAGCATTTTAGGGCCCTCTAATGTCCCGCAAGTTAGGTTTTCGTCCTTTTAATAGCCCATGTCGTACGATCCGGGACGGAAAAACAAATCAAAAGTAGAAAAGTGGCCTGAAACTAATGAAAACATTCAATTTTGGGCTCCAAAAATGGGTGCAGCTGAGCAGGCTTGATGCCCCCGCCATAGAGCTCCCGGAGAGCTTTCTAACGGTATGTTGTGCGCCGCGTAACGCCTTACGGATTAAACGTTATGGGCATCGGAGCGACGGAGACCTGGTCACAAGCCTCTACGTGAAGCGAAGTTGTCTTGCCCAAGGTGCCATGGGATTCGGTAATATAAATGTGGTGGATAAAGTATCTTGGCAACCCTAACCGGGGCAAAAAAAATTGAAAAGGGGGGGTGCACCACTAGGACTTCCCAGGGGGTCACCCATCCTAGTACTACTCTAGCCTAAGCATGCTTAACTTTGGAGTTCTGATGAGCTCCGGTGCATCAGTGCTGGTATGATTGCACCCGTCATGTTGTGGGCACAAATCCTTTATGTGTTTACAGTTCACAGTCCCAGCCCAGAGAGATGGCTCATTCAAAACTCCCAATGGGCTTAACGACAACCCATCCGCTTCAACAACGTAGCATTCTCGCAAGACGTGATATCAATGCGTTGTAAGGCCCTCTAATGTCCAGCGAGTTAGGTTGTCATCCTTTTCGCGGCTCACGACGTATGATCTGATAAGAAAAAATAGGGCAAAAGAAGAAAAGTGGCTCAAAACTGATGAAAACGTTCAATTTTGGGCTCAAAAAACGGTTGCAGCCGAGCAAGTTTACTACCCACGTCGTAGAGCTCTCCGAGTTCTTTCCAACGGTATGCTGTGAACCGTGTAACTCCTTACGGATCAAAAGTTATGGGCACCTGAGCGACGGAGACCTGGTCAAAAGCCCTACGCCCTCGGTTTACGGGCCCAACCTCTACGTGAAGCGAAGATGTCTTGCCCAAGATGCCGTGCGATTCGAAAATAGAAATGTGGTGTATAAAGTATATTGGCAACCCAAACCGGGCCAAAAAAAATTGAAAAGGGGGGGTGTAACACGTGGACTTCCCAGGGGGTCACCCATTCTAGTACTACTCTCGCCCAAGCGCGCTTAACTTTGGAATTCTGATTGGATCCGGTGCATTAGTGCTGGTATGATCGCACCCATGATGTTGTAGGCACAATTGCTTTATGTGTTGACAGTTCACAGTTCCAGCCCAGAGAGATGGCCCATTCAGAAGGCCTAATGGGCTTAACGACAATCCATCCGCTTTAACAATGCAGTATCCTCGTAAGACATGATATCGACACGTTGTAGGCCTCTTCAATATCCCACGAGTTAGGTTGTCTTCCTTTTAACAGCTCACGATGTACGATCCGGGATGAAAAAATAGAGCAAAAGAAGAAAAGTGGCCCAAAACTTACGAAAATGTTCAATTTTGGGCTCAAAAAACAATTGCAGCCGAGTAGGTTTGCTGCTCACGTCGTAGAGATCATGGATAGCTTTCCAACGATATGCTGTGCTCCGCGTAACTCCTTATGGATTAAAAGTTATGGGCACCGGAGCAACGGAGACCTGGTCAAAAGCCCTACGCCCTTGGTTTGTGGGCCTAGCCTCTACGTGAAGCAAAGTTATCTTGCCCAAGATGCCGTGGGATTCGGTAATAGAAATGTGGTGGATAAAGTATCTTGCCAACCCTAATTGAAAAGGGGGGTGCCACACGGGGATTTCCCAGGGGGTCACCCATCCTAGTACTACTCTCACCCAAGCACGCTTAACTTCGGAGTTCTGATGGGATCCGGTTCATTAGTGCTGGTATGATCGCACCTGTCATGTTGAGGGCACAAATCCTTTATGTGTTGACAGTTCACAGTCCCAACCCAGAGAGATGACCATTCAAAAGGCCCAATGGGCTTAACGACAGCCCATCCGCTTCAACAATGCTACAACCTCGCAAGACGTGATATCGACGCATTTTAGGGCCCTCTAATGTCCCGTAAGTTACGTTATCGTCCTTTTAATAGCCCATGTCGTACGTTCCAGGACGGTAAAACGTAGCAAAAGTAGAAAAAGTGGCCCGAAACTAATGAAAACGTTCGATTTTGGGCTCAAAAAATGTGCACAGCTCAGCAGGCTTGCTGCCCCCATCATAAAGCTCTTGGAGAGCTTTCCAACGGTATGCTGTGTGCCGCGTAACTCCTTACAGATCAAAAGTTATGGGCATCGGAGTGACGGAGACCTGGTCAAAAGCCCTACGCCCTCGGTTTACAGGCCCAGCCTCTACGTGAAGCGAAGTTGTCTTGCCCAAGGTGTCGTGGGATTCGGTAATTAAAATGTGGTGGATATAGTATCTTGGCAACCCTAACCAGGGCAAAAATAATTAAAAAGTTGGGGTACACCACGAGGACTTCCCAGGGGGTCACCCATCCTAATACTACTCTCGCCCAAGCACGCTTAACTTTGGAGTTCTGATAGGATCCGGTGCATTAGTGCTGGTATGATCGCACCCATCATGTTGAGGGCACAAATCCTTTATGTGTTGACGGTTCACAGTCGCAGCCTAGAGAGATGGCGAATTGAAAAGGCCCAATGGGCTTAACGACAACCCATCCGCTTCAACAACGTTGCATCCTCGCAAGACGTGATATCGATGCATTTTAGGGCCTTCCAATGTCTCGCAAGTTAGGTTGTCGTCCTTTTAACAGCTCACGACGTATGATCCGGGACGAAAAAATAGAGCAAAAGGGGAAAAGTGACACGAAAATGATGAAAAAGCTTGATTTTGGGATAAAAAATGGTCGCGGCAGAGTAGGTTTGCTACCCACGTCGTAGAGCTCTCGGAGAGCTTTCCAATGGTATGTTGTGCGCCGTGTAACTCCTTACAGATCAAAAGTTATGGGCACCAGAGCGACGGAGACCTAGTCACAAGTCCCACGCCCTCAGTTTGCGAGCCCAGCCTCTACGTGAAGCAAAGTTATCTGGCGCAGGGTGCCATGGGATTCGGTAATAGAAATGTGGAGGATAAAGTATCTTGGCAACCCTAACCGAGGCAAAAAAAATTGAAAAGGGGGGTGCAACACGAGGATTTCCCATGGGGTCACCCATCCTAGTACTACTCTCGCCCAAGCACGCTTAACTTCGGAGTTCTAATGGGATCCGGTGCATTAGTGCTGGTATGATCGCACTCGTCATGTTGTGGGCACAAATCCTTTATGTGTTGACGGTTCACAATCACTGCCCAGAGAGATGGCCCATTCAAAAGGCCCAATGGCTTAACGACAACCCATCCGCTTCAACAACGTAGCATCCTCGCAAGACGTGATATCGACACGTTGTAGGGCCCTCTAATGTCCCGGTAGTAAGGTTGTCGTCCTTTTAACAGCTCACAACGTACGATCTAGGACGAAAAATAGAGGAATAGAAGAAAAGTGGCCAAAAACTGATAAAAACGTTCGATTTTGGGCTAAAAAAAAAGTCGCAATTGAGCAGGTTTGCTGCCCACAAGACGTGATATCGATGCATTTTAAGGCCCTCTAATGTCCCGCAAGTTAGGTTGTCGTCCTTTTAATAGCCCATGTCGTACGATTTTGGACGGAAAAACATAGCAAAAGTATAAAATTGGCCCGAAACTAATAAAAACGTTCGATTTTGGGCTCCAAAAATAGTCACAGCTGAGTAAGCTTGCTACGCCCATCATAGAGCTCTCGGAGAGCTTTCCAACGGTATGATGTGCGCCGCGTAACTCGTTGCGGCTTAAAAGTTATGGCAATCGGAGCGACGGAGACCTGGTCTCAAGCCCCACGCCCCCAGTTTGCGGGCCCAGCATCTACGTGAAGTGAAGTTGTCTTGCCAAGGTGCCGTGGGATGCGGTAATATAAATGTGGTGGATAAAGTATCTTGGCAACCCTAACCAGGGCAAAAAAAAAATTGAAAAGGGGGGTGCACCATGAGAACTTCCCAGGGGGTCACCAATCCTAGTACTACTCTCGCCCAAGCATGCTTAACTTTGGAGGTCTGATAGGATCCGATGCATCAGTGCTGGTATGATCGCACCCGTCATGTTGTGGGCACAAATCCTTTATGTGTTGACGGTTCACAGTCCAAGCCCAGAGAGATGGCCCATTCAAAATGCCCAATAGGCTTAATGACAACCCATCTGCTTCAACAACGCTGCATCCTCGCAAGACATGAAATCGACGCGTTGTAGGGACCTTTAATGTCTCGCGAGTTAGGTTGTCGTCCTTTTAACAGCTCACGACGTATGATCCGAGATGAAAAAATAGAACAAAAGAAGAAAAGTGGCCCAAAACTGATGAAAATGTTTGATTTTGGGCTTAAAAAATGGTCGCAGCGGTGCAGGTTTGCTTCCCACGTCGTAGAGCTCTTGGAGAGCTTTCCAACGGTATGTTGTGCGCCACGTAACTCCTTACGGATTAAAAGTTATAGGCACCGGAGCGATGGAGACCTGGTCAAAATCCCTACGCCCTCGGTTTGTGGGCCATGCCTCTACGTGAAGCGAAGTTGTCTTGCCTAAGATGCCTTGGGATTCGGTAATAGAAATGTAGTGGATATAGTATCTTGGCAGCCTTAACCGGGGCAAAAAAAATTGAAAAGGGGGGTGCAACATGAGGATTTCCCAAGGAGTCACCCATCCTAGTACTACTCTCGCCCAAGCACGCTTAACTTCGGAGTTCTGATGGGATCCGGTGCATTAGTGCTGGTATGATCGCCTGGTCATGTTGTGGGCCCAAATCCTTTATGTGTTGATAGTTCACAATCAAAGCCCAGAGAGATGGCCTATTCAAAAGACCCAATGGGCTTAACGACAACCCATCCGTTTCAACAACGCAGCATCCTCGCAAGACATGATATCAACGCGTTGTAGGGCCCTCTAATGTCCTGCTAGTAAGGTTGTCGTCCTTTTAAAAGCTCACAACGTATGATCCAGGATGAAAAAATTGAGCAAAAGAAGAAAAGTGGCCCGAAACTTATGAAAACATTCGATTTTGAGCTAAAAAAATAGTCGCAGCCAAGCAGGTTTGCTGCCCACGTCGTAGAGCTCTTAGAGAGCTTTCCAACGGAATCCTATGCGCAATGTAATTCCTTACAGATCAAAAGTTATGGGCACCGGAGCAACGGAGACCTGGTCTAAAGCCCTACAACCTCGGTTTGCGGGCCCAGCCTCTACTTGAATCGAAGTTGTCTTGCCCAAGATGCCGTGGGATGCGGGAATAGAAATGTGGTGGATAAAGTATCTTGGCAACCCTAACCAAGACTAAAAAAATTGAAAAGGGGGATGCAACACGAGGATTTCCCAGGGGTCACCCATCCTAGTACTACTCTCGCCCAAGCATGCATTACTTCGGAGGTCTGATAGGTCCCGGTGCGTTAGTGCTGTTATGATCGCACCCATCATGTTGAGGGCACAAATCCTTTATGTGTTGAAAGTTCACTGTCCCAGCCCAAAGAGATGGCCCATTCAAAAGGCCCAATGCGCTTAACGACAAACCATCCGCTTCAACAACGCTGCATCCATGCAAGACGTCATATCGACACATTTTTGGGCCTTCTAATGTCCCGCAAGTTAGGTTGTCGTCCTTTTAATTTCCCATGTCGCACGATTTGGGATGGAAAAACATAGCAAAAGCAGAAAAGTGGCCCGAAACTAATGAAAACGTTCGATTTTGGTTTCCAAAAATGGGCGCAGTCGAGCAAGCTTGATGCCTCTGTCATAGAGCTCTCGGAAAGCTTTGCAACGGTATGCTGTGCGCCGCGTAACTCTTTACGGAAAAAAAGTAATGGGCATCGGAGCGACGGAGACTTGGTCACAAGCCCCACGCCCTCGGTTTGCGGGCCCAGCCTCTACGTGAAGCGAAGTTGTCTTGCCCAAGGTGCCGTGGGATTCGGTAATATAAATGCGGTAGATAAAGCATTTTGGCCACCCTAACCTGGGAAAAAACAAATTGAAAAGGGGGGGTGCCCCACGAGGACTTCCCAAGGGGTCACCCATCTTAGTACTACTCTCGTCCAAGCACGCTTAATTTTGGAGTTCTGAGGCGATCCGATGCATTAGTGCTGGTATGATCGCACCCGTCATGTTGTGGGCACAAATCTTTAATGTGTTGACGGTTTACTGTCCCAGCCCAGAGAGATGGCCCATTCAAAAGGCCCAATGGGCTTAATGACAACCCATCTAATTCAACAATGCAGCATCCTCGCAAGACGTGATATCGACTCATTGTAGGGCCCTCTAATGTCCAGCTAATAAGGTTGTCGTCCTTTTAACAGCTCACAACTTATGATCCAGGACGATAAAATAGAGCAAAAGAAGAAAAGTGGCCCGAAACTGATAAAATTGTTAGATTTTGGGCTCAAAGAATAGTTGCAGCCGAGCAGTTTTGCTGCCCATGTCGTAGAGCTCTTGGAGAGCTTTCCAACGGCATGCTGTGCACCGCGTAACTCCTTACGGATCAAAAGTTATAGGCACCGGTGCAACGGAGAGCTGGTCAAAAGCCCTACATCCTCATTTTGCGGGCCCGGCCTCTCCGTGAAGCGAAGTTGTCTTGCCCAAGGTACAATGGGATTCGGTAATAGAAATGTGGTGGATAAAGTATCTTGGCAACCCTAATTGAAAAGGGGGGTGCAACACGGGGATTTCCCTGGGGGTCACCCATCCTAGTACTACTCTCACCCAAGCACGCTTAACTTCGGAGTTCTGATGGGATCCGGTGCATTAGTACTGGTATGATCACACTTGTCATGTTGAGGGCACAAATCCTTTATGTGTTGACAGTTCACAGTCCCAGCCCAAAGAGATGGCCCATTCAAAAGGCCCAATGGGCTTAACGACAACCCATCCGCTTCAACAACGCTGCATCATCGCAAGACATGATATCGACGCATTTTAGGGCCCTCTAGTGTCCCGCAAGTTACGTTGTCGTCTTTTTAATAGCCCATGTCATACGATCCGGGACGGAAAAACATAGCAAAAGTAGAAAAGTGGCCCGAAACTAATGAAAACGTTCGATTATGGGCTCCAGAAATGGGCGCAGCTAAGCAGGCTTGCTGCCCCCGTCATAAAGCTCTCGAAGAGCTTTCCAATGGTATGCTGTGTGCCGCGTAACTCCTTACGAATTAAAAGTTATGGGCATCGGAGCGACGGGGACCTTGTCACAAGCCCCACGCCCTCGGTTTGCGGGCCCAGCTTCTACGTGAAGTGAAGTTGTCTTGCCCAAGGTGCCGTGGGATTCGGTAATTAAAATGTGGTAGATAAAGTATCTTGGCAACCCTAGCCGGGGCAAAAAAAATTGAAAATGGGGGGTACACCACGAGGACTTCCCTGGGGGTCACCCATCCTAGTACTACTCTCGCCCAAGCACGCTTAACTTCGGAGTTCTGATGGGATCCGTTGCATTAGTGCTAGTATGATCGCACCCGTCATGTTGTGGGCAGTAATCCTTTATGTGTGGATGGTTCACAGTCCCTGCCTTGAGAGATGGCCCATTCAAAAGGCCCAATGGGCTTAATGACAACCCATCTACTTCAATAACGCAGCATCCTCACAAGATGTGAAATTGACGCGTTGTAGGGCCCTTTAATGTCCCGCGAGTTAGGTTGTCGTCCTTTTAACAGCTCACGACGTATGTCTTGGACGAAAAAATAGAGCAAAAGAAGAAAATTGGCCCGAAACTGATGAAAATGTTCGATTTTGGGCTCAAAAAATGATCGTAGCCGAGCAGGTTTGATGCCCACGCCGTGGAGCTCTCGGAGAGCTTTCCAATGGTATGCTGTGCGTTGTGTAACACCTTACAGATCAAAAGTTATGGGCACCGGAGCGACGGAGAGCTTGTGAAATGCCCTACGCCCTCAGTTTGCGGGCCCAGCCTCTGCTTGAAGCGAAGTTATCTTGCCCAAGATGCCATGGGATTCGGTAATAGAAATGTGGTGGATAAAGTACGTTGGCAACCCTAACCGGGGCAAAAAAAATTGAAAAGAGGGGTGCAACACAAGGATTTCCCAAGGGGTTAGCCATCCTAGTACTACTCTCGCCCAAGCACGCTTAACTTCGGAGTTCTAATAGGATCCGGTGCATTAGTACTAGTATGATCGCACCCGTCATGTTGTGGGCACAAATCTTTTATTTGTTGACGGTTCACAGTCACAGCCCAGAGAGATGGCCCATTCAAAAGGCCCAATCGGGTTAACCACAACCCATCCGCTTCAACAACGTAGCATCATCGCAAGGTGAGATATCGACGCGTTGTAGGGCCCTCTAATGTCCCGGGAGTAAGGTTGTCGTCCTTTTAACAGCTCACAACCTACGATCTTGGACGAAAAAAGAAAGCAAAAGAAGAAAATAGGCCTAAAACTGATGAAAATGTTCAATTTTGGCCTTCGAAAATAGGCGCAACCGAGCAGGTTTGCTGCCTACATCGTAGAGCTCTCGGAGAGCTTTTCAACGGTATGTTGTACGCCGCATAACTCCTTACGAATCAAAAGTTATGGGCACCAGAGCGACGGAGACCTAGTCAGAAGCCCTACGCCCTCGATTTGCTGGCCCAGCCTCTACGTGAAGCAAAGTTGTCTTGCCCAAGATGCCGTGGGATTCGGTAATAGAAATGTGGTGGATAAAGTATCTTGAAAACCCTAACCGGGGAAAAAAAATTGAAACGGGGAGTGCAACACGAGGATTTCCCAAGGGGTCACCTATTCTAGTACTACTCTCTCCCAAGCACGCTTAACTTTGATGTTCTGATGGGATCCGGTGTGTTAGAGCTGGTATGATAGCACCCGTCATGTTGAGGGCACAAATCCCTTATGTGTTGACGGTTCACAGTCCCAGCCCAAAGAGATGGCCCATTCAAAAGGCCCAATGGGCTTAACGACAACCCATCCGCTTCGACAAAGCAGCATCCTTGCAAGACGTGATATCGAGGCATTTTAGGGCCCTCTAATGTCCTGCGTGTTAGGTTGTCGTCCTTTTAACTACTCATGACGTATGATCCGGGATGAAAAAATAGAGCAAAAGAAGAAATATGGCCCAAAACTGATAAAAACGTTCGATTTTGTGATCAAAAAATGTTCCCAGCCGAGTAGGTTTGCTGCCTAAGTCGTAGAGCTCTCGGAGAGCTTTCCAACGGTATACTGTGCGGCGCGTAACGCCTTACGGATAAAAAGTTATGGGAACCGGAGCGACGGAGACCTGGTCACAAGCCCTACGCCCTCGATTTGCGGGCCCAGCCTCTATGTGAAGCAAAGTTGTCTTGCCCAAGATGCTGTGGGATTCGCTAACAGAAATGTGGAGGATAAAGTTTCTTAGCAACCCTAACCGGTGCAAAAAAAAATGAAAAGAGAGGTGCAACACGAGGATTTCCCAGGGGGCCACCCATCCTAGTGCTACTAACGCTCAAGCACGCTTAACTTCGGAATTCTGAAGGGATCTGGTGCATTAGTGCTGGTATGATCGCACCTGTCATGTTGAGGGCACAAATCCTTTATGTGTTGACAGTTCACAGTCCCAGCTCAGAGAGATGGCCCATTCAAAAGGCCTAATGGGCTTAACGACAACCCATCCGCTTCAACAACGCTGCATCCGTGCAAGACGTGAGATTGACGCATTTTAGGGCCCCTTAATGTCCCGCAAGTTAGGTTGTCGTCCTTTAAATATCCCATGTCGTACGATCCAGGATGGAAAAACATAGCAAAAGTATAAAAGTGGCCCGAAACTAATAAAAACTTTCAATTTTGGGCTCCAAAAATTGGTACAGCTGAGTAGGCTTGCTGCGCCCATCGTAGAGCTCTCGGAGAGCTTTCCAACGGTATGCTGTGCGCCGCGTAACTCCTTGCGGCTTAAAAGTTATGGGCATCGGAGCAACGGAGACCTAGTCACAAGCCCCACGCCCCCAGTTTGCAGGCCCAGCCTCTATGTTAATCAAAGTTGTCTTGCCCAAGGTGCCGTGTGATTCGGTAATATAAATGTGGTGGATAAAGTATCTTGGCAACCCTAACAAGGGCAAAAAAAAATTGAAAATGGGGGGTGCACCATGAGGACTTCCCTGGGGGTCACCCATCCAAGTACTACTCTCGCCCAAGCACGCTTAACTTTGGAGTTCTGATAGGATCTGGGGAATTAGTGCTGGTATGATCGTACCCATCATGTTGTGGGCACAAATCCTTTATGTGTTGACGGTTCAAAGTCCTAGCCCAGAGAGATGGCCCATTCAAAAGGCCCAATGGGCTTAATGACAACCCATCTGCTTCAACAACATAGCATCCTCGCAAAACGTGATATTGACGCGTTGTAGGGCCCTCTAATGTCCATCGAGTAAGGTTGTTGTCCTTTTAACTACTCATAACATACGATCCAGGAAGAAAAAATAGAGCAAAAGAAGAAAAGTGGCCCGGAACTGATGAAAACATTTGATTTTGGGCTGAAAAATTGGCGCAGATGAGTAGGCTTGCTGCCCACGTCGCAGAGCTCTTGGAGACCTTTCCAACGGTATGCTATACGCCGCGTAACTCCTTACGGATCAAAAGTTATGGGCACCGGAACGATGGAGACCTGGTCAAGATCCCTACGCCCTCGGTTTGTTGGCCCAGCCTCTACGTGAAGCGAAGTTGTCTTGCCTAAGATGCCTTGGGATTTGGTAATAGAAATGTGGTGGATAAAGTATCTTGGCAACCTTAACCGGGGCAAAAAAAATTCAAAAGGGGGGGTGCAACATGAGGATTTCCCATGGGGTCACCCATACTAGTACTACGCTCGCCCAAGCACTCTTAACTTTGGAGTTCTGATGGAATCCGGTGCATTAGTGCTGATATGATATCACCCGTCATGTTGATGGCGCAAAGCCCTTATGTGATGATGGTTCACAGTCCCAGCCCAGAGAGATGGCCCATTCGAAAGGCCCAATAGGCTTAACGAAAGCCCATCTGGTTCAACAACGCAGCACCCTCGCAAGACGTGATATCAACGCGTTGTAGGGCCTTCTAATGTCCCGCTAGTAAGGTTGTCATCCTTTTAACAGTTCACAACGTACGATCCTGGAAGAAAAAATATTGCAAAAGAAGAAAAGTGGATCGAAACTGATGAAAACGTATGATTTTGGGCTCCAAAAACCAGTCGCAGCCGAGCAGGTTTGCTACCCATGTCGTAGAGCTCTCGGAGAGCTTTCCAACGGATTGCTGTGCGCCGCATAATTCCTTACGGATCAAAAGTTATGGGCATCGGAGCGATGGAGACCTGGCCAAAAGCCCTACGCCCTCGGTTTGTGGGCCCAACCTCTACGTGAAGCGAAGTTGTCTTGCCCAAGATGCCGTGGTATTCGATAATAGAAATATGGTGGATAAAGTATCTTGGCAACTCTAACCAGGGCTTGAAAAATTGAAATGGGGGGTGCAACACGAGGATTTCCCAGGGGTCACCCATCCTAGCACTACTCTCGCCCAAGCACGCTTAACTTCGAAGTTCTGATGGGATCCGGTACATTAGTGCTGGTATGATCGCACCTGTCTTGTTGATGGCACAAATCCTTTATGTGTTGACAGTTCACAGTCCCAGCCCAGAGAGATGGCCCTTTCAAAAGGCCCAATGGGCTTGACGACAACCCATCGGCTTTAACAACACTGCATCCTCGCAAGACGTGATATCGACGCATTTTAAGGTCCTCTAATGTCCTACAAGTTAGGTTGTCGTGCTTTTATTAGCCCATGTCGTACGATCTGGGACAAAAACATAGCAAAAGTAGAAAAGTGGCCCGAAACTAATGAAAACGTTCGATTTTGGCCTCCAAAAATGGGCACAACGGAGCAGGCTTGTTGTCCACGTCATAGAGCTCTCAGAGAGCTTTCCAACGGAATGTTGTGCGCCGCGTAACTCCTTACGGATTAAAAGTTATGGGTATCGGAGCGACGGAGACCTGGTCACAAGCCCTAAGCCCTCGGTTTGCGAGCCTAGCCTCTACGTGAAGCAAAGTTGTCTTGCCCAAGGTGCCGTGGGATTCAGTAATATAAATGTGGTCGATAAAGTATCTTGGCAACCCTAACCGGGGCAAAAGAAATTGAAAAGGGGGGGAGCAACACGAGGACTTCCCAGGGGGTCACCCATCCTAGTACTACTCTCGCCCAAGCACGCTTAACTTCGGAGTTCTGATGGGATCCAGTGCATTAGTGCTGGTATGATCGCACCCGTCATGTTGATGGCACAAATCCTTTATGTGTTGACGGTTCACAGTCCCAACCAAGATAGATGGCCAATTCAAAAGGCCCAATGGGCTTAATGACAACCCATCTGCTTCAACAATGCAGCATCCTCGCAAGATGTGAAATCGACGCATTGTAGGGCCCTCTAATGTCACGCGAGTTAGGTTGTCGTCCTTTTAACAGCTCACGACGTATGATCCAAGACGAAAAAATAGAGCAAAAGTAGAAATATGGCATGAAATTGATGAAAACATTCGATTTTGGGCTCAAAAATCGATCGCAGCCAAGCAGGTTTGTTGCCCACGTCGTAGAGCTCTCGGAGAGCTTTCAAACGGTATGCTGTGCGCCGTGTAACTCCTTACGGATCAAAAGCTATTGGCACCGGAGCGACGGAGACCTGGTCAAAAGCCCTACGCCCTCGGTTTGCGGGCCCAGCCTCTACGTGAAGTGATGTTGTCTTGCCCAAAATGCCATGGGATTCGGTAATACAAATGTGGTGGATAAAGTATCTTGGCAACCCTAACCAGGGCAAAAAAAATCGAAAAGTGGGGTGCAACACGAGGACTTCCCAGGGGTCACCCATCCTAGCACTACTCTCACCCAAGCACGCTTAACTTCGGAGTTCTGATGGGATCCGGAGCATTAGTGCTGGTATGATCGTACCTGTCATGTTGATGGCACAAATCCTTTATGTGTTAACAGTTCACAGTCCCAGCCCAGAGAGATGGACCATTCAAATGGCCCAATGGGCTTAACGATAACCCATCAACTTCAACAATGCTGCATCCTCGCAAGACATGATATCGACGCGTTTTAGGGCCCTCTAATGTCCCGCAAGTTAGGTTGTCGTCCTTTTATTAGCCCATGTTGTACGATCTGGGACAAAAACATAGCAAAAGTAGAAAAGTGGCCCGAAACTAATGAAAACGTTTGATTTTTGCCTCCAAAAGTGAGCACAGCTGAGCAGGCTTGCTGCCCACGATATAGAGCTCTCGGAGAGCTTTCCAACGATATGTTGTGTGCTGCGTAACTCCTTACGGATCAAAAGTTATGGGCACCGGAGCGACGAAGTCCTGGTCACAAGCCCTACGCCCTCAGTTTGCGAGCCCAGCATCTACGTGAAGCGAAGTTGTCTTGCCCAAGGTGCCGTGGGATTCGGTAATAGAAATGTGGTAGATAAAGAATCTTGGGAACCCTAACCGAGGCAAAAAAAATTGAAAACGGGGGGTGCACCACGAGGACTTCCCAAGGGGTCACCCGTCCTAGTACTACTCTCGCCCAAGCATGCTTAACTTCGGAGTTCTGATGGGATCCGGTGCATCAGTGCTGGTATGATCGCACCCGTCTTGTTGTGGGCACAAATCCTTTATGTGTTGACGGTTCACAGTCTCAACCCAAAGAGATGGCCCATTCAAAAGGCCCAATGGGCTTAATGACAACCCATCTGCTTCAACAACGCAGCATCCTTGCAAGACGTGAAATCGACGCGTTGCAAGGCCCTCTAATGTCACGCGAGTTGGGTTGTCGTCCTTTTAACAGCACACGACGTATGATCCGGGACGGAAAAATAGAGCAAAAGTAGAAATGTGGCATGAAACTGATGAAAATGTTCGATTTTGGGCTCAAAAAATGATCGCAGGCAAGCAGGTTTGTTGCCCACGTCGTAGAGCTCTCGGAGAGCTTTCAAACGGTATGCTGTGCGCCGTGTAACTCCTTACGGATCAAAAGCTATTGGCACCGGAGCGACGGAGACCTGGTCAAAAGCCCTACGCCCTCGGTTTGCGGGCCCAGCCTCTACATGAAGCGATATTGTCTTGCCCAAAATGCCATGGGATTCGGTAATACAAATGTGGTGGAGAAAGTATCTTGGCAACCCTAACCAGGGCAAAAAAAATTGAAAAGGCGGGGTGCAACACGAGGACTTCCCTGGGGGTCACCCATCCTAGTACTACTCTCGCCCAAGCACGCTTAACTTTGGAATTCTGATGGGATCCAGTGCATTAGTGTTGGTATGATCGCACCCATCATGTTGTGGGCACAAATCCTTTATGTGTTGACGGTTCACAGTCACAGCCCAGAGAGATGGCCCATTCAAAAGGCCCAATGGGCTTAACGACAACCCATCCGCTTCAACAACGCTGCATCCTCGCAAGACGTGATATCGACGCGTTTTAGGTCCCTCTAATGTCCCGCAAGTTAGGTTGTCGTCCTTTTAATAGCCCATGTCGTGCGATCCGAGATGCAAAAGTAGAAAAGTGGCCCGAAACTAATGAAAATGTTTGATTTTGGGCTCCAAAAATAGACGTAGCTGAGCAGGCTTGCTGCCCCCGTCATAGAGATCTTGGAGAGATTTCCAACGGTATGCTGTGCACCGCGTAACTCCTTATAGATTAAAAGTTATGAGCATCGGAGCGACGGAGACCTAGTCACAAGCCCTACGCGCTCGGTTTGCAGGCCCATCCTCAACGTGAAGCGAAGTTGTCTTGCCCATGATGCCGTGGTATTTGGTAATAGAAATGTGGTGGACAAAGTATATTAGCAACCCTAACCGGGGAAAAAAAAATTGAAAAGGGAGGGTGCAACACGAGGACTTCCCAGGGGGTCATCCATCCTAGTACTACTATCACCCAAGCACGCTTAACTTTGGAGTTCCGTTGGGATTCGATGTGTTAGTGCTGGTATGATCACACCCGTCATGTTGTGGGCATAAATCCTTTATGTGTTGACAGTTCAAAGTCCCAACCCAGAGAGATGGCCTATTCGAAAGGCCCAATGGGCTTAACGACAACTCATCTGCTTCAACAACGTAGCATCCTCGTAAGATGTGATATTGACATGTTGTAGGGCCCTCTAATGTCCCGCGGGTTAGGTTGACGACCTTTTAACAGGTCACGACGTACGATCCAGGAAGAAAAAATAGAGCAAAAGTAGAAAAGTGGCCCGGAACTGATGAAAACGTTTGATTTTGGACTCCAAAAATGGGTTTAGCCGAGCAAGCTTACTACCCATATCGTAGAGCTCTCGTAGAGCTTTCCAACGTTAAACTGTGCGCCGTGTAACTCCTTACGGATCAAAAGTTATGGGCACCAGAGCGATGAAGACCAAGTCAAAAGCCCTACGCCCTCAGTTTGCGGGCCTAGCCTTTACGTGAAGCGATGTTGTCTTGCCCAAGGTGCCGTGGGATTCGGTAATATAAATGTGCTGGATAAAGTATCTTGGCAATCCTAACAGGGGCAAAAAAAATTGAAAAGGGGGGGTGCAACACAAGGACTTCCGAGGGGGTCACCCATCCTAGCACTACTCTCGTCCAAGCACGCTTAACTTTGGAGTTCTGATGGGATCCGGTGCATTAGTGCTGTTATGATCGTACCCATCATGTTGTGGGGACAAATCCTTTATGTGTTGACGGTTCACTGTCCCAACCCAGAGAGATGGCCCATTCAAAAGGCCCAATGGGCATAACGACAAACCATTCGCTTCAACAACGCTGCATCCTCGCAAGATGTGATATCGACGTGTTGTAGGGCCCTCCAATGTCCCGCGAGTTAGGTTGTCGTCCTTTTAACAGCTCACGACGTACGATCCGGGATGAAAAAATAGAGCAAAAGAAGAAAAGTGGCCCGAAACTGATGAAAACGTTCGATTTTGGGCTCCAAAAACGGTTGCAACCGAGTAGGTTTGATGCCCACGTGGTAGAGCTCTCAGAGAGCTTTCCAACGGTATGCTGTGCACCGCGTAACTCCTTACGGATCAAAAGTTATGGGCACCGGCGCGACGGAGACCTGGTCAAAAGCCTTACGCCCTCGGTTTGCGGGCCCAGCCTCTACGTGAAGTGAAGTTGTCTTGCCCAAGATGCCGTGGGATTCAATAATAGAAATGTGGTGGATAAAGTATCTTGGCACCCCAACTGGGGCAATAAAAATTGAAAAGTGGGGGTGCAACATGAGGATTTCCCAGGCGGTCACCCATCCTAGTACTACTCTCGCCCAAGCATGCTTAAATTCGGAGTTCTTATGGGATCTGGTGTATCAGTGCTGGTATGATCGTACCCGTCATGTTTAGGGCATTAATCCTTTATGTTTTGACGGTTCACAGTCCCAGCCTAGAGAGATGGCCCATTCAAAAGGCCCAATGGGCTTAACGACAACCCATCCGCTTCAATAACACAGCATCCTTGCAAGACGTGATATCGACGTGTTGTAGGGCCCCCTTAATGTCCCGCGAGTTAGGTTGACGACCTTTTAACAGCTCACGATGTCACGCCCCAACCCGGCCTATAAAGGTTAGACTAGGGTGTGATCTAACGTTCAAGTCATATCCCATACTTAACCGTTTATGAAGATTTAACATTTAACATTTTGGCTTAAACTCCAAAATTTTTCGGAAAAACCGGCAGCATAACGGCTGTAATTGGGCTCTTTGGTTTGACCTAATTCTCTAAACGCCTCAAATTTACCATCTCAATTTCATTTCCAACTAGGATTACAATTACCATCAATTGAAATGCCTACTGGTTGTCTTGATGTCTCGTTTGATTAATAACATAGCATGATACTATGTCTCGTTCGTTTGTTAATCCTCTTTACAAAAGTACCTGTTGATCTTAGCTTAATAACGTGTACCTGCTTATGATTTGGTTGGTTCATTTTACTTAGCCCTTACCTAATACTTCATAATCCTATTATAGGTACTAGCAGTAATAATAGCAAAATGACCATAGTAGTATCTAGTGTCTGTCTAGTTAACATCAGTACAAACCAAAATTTGGCCCCAAATTACAACGGGAGTCTTTTACATTACACATCAAGAAACATAAAAAGAAATAGTCTTCAAGTAGCATAGTTCACAAATAGCCATAATCACGCAAGGCACATAGGACAGGCAATCACTCCTAGGAATCATCGTTAGGCACATCGTCCTCAGGTACCTATTCTTGATCTTCTTCACCTGAGATGATAAAAGAGGGTGAGTCCTTATGAACTCAGTGAGGGGGAACGAGAAATAGGTTTTGAAACTCATTTTCCCGTTCAACTTATGAAATTCCTTTTGTAAGCATAAATATAACACAATTAAGTACATAACAAATAATATAAAGTAAAGGAATACAATTACTAGTCTTTCCTCCCCGAGGTTCTCGAGGAACCAAGCGAGAGTACTTATACATATAGAAAAAGGATACGATGAGCTTTTGCTCTCAGTTGTTGCGGCCGACTTCAAATCATCCCCTTAACACACCAAGTGGGTGTACTCCGGATGTACCTCGAAATCCTACGACCCAACTCTCCGAGTAAGTCAAGCCCCCAAGCGAGAGAGGGAATGGGACCATGGTAGTCACGGTTGCACCGGCAAGCCCGATGTCGCCCGGTGTGCGTGAACGCTACCATGCCAGAATGAAAGGTTGCAACCTTGTATGCAATGTACATTTATGTCATTTAATATAATACATTAGGAGGACAACAAAGTAGGTTGCCTCCGGACAGTCATAAGATTGCACATTGACAAGTAAACAAGCGAGGCATGAATAGACAAGTAATTTCACTTGAAAAACATATGGAGTTATATGAACATTAAACGGACAGCCATGTAACGCACGTAATTCAAGTCATATAACTCATTCAACGTCCACGTAATCAAATAATAAGGTTATTCAACATGCAACGATAATCTACGTGGTTCAGATGCAAGAAAGGCCTATTTGTCAACATGCAACGAATCAAAATCACATTTAGGGCTATAAGGGCAACTACGGGCAGCCTACTAAGCATATAATTACACCCAATATTCAAAGGATCAACACATAACATGTTTACCTAGTTGCTAGGGTTTTCTATTTCTTGCTTACCCGTGCGATTAAGCCCCAAGTCCATTCAAATCAATCTCAAGCCAAGCATCAATTAATCCAAACATACCCAAGTACTCAAAACAGTCCACATAACATCCCAATGCCACAATCCAAAGCAATTAATACCACAAGAGAAGTTACAACAAATTTTCTAAGCATATAACTAAATGAAACCCTCACTGCAATAGGCTGTTTTCTCACAATCATTAAGACAAGCAACAATCTCCAATTCCAGCGAATAATATGTCAAATTAAATCTTAAGAAGTGAACTAAAATCAGAAACAAACCTTGCATCATTTGGAGTTCGAGATCAGTAGTTATGGCCAAAACAGTGGGATTGCACAAAACTGTCCAGATTTGCACACATTTCAATAATAGTCATTTTTGAGGTCCTTAGGGTCCGATTTAGCCTTAGTCCATTTCTAACAAAAATGTCCAGAACTGAAAACTCTAGCATCACACCAAATTTCATGCATTTTTTACATCATTTACTGAGTCAAAACTGGTTTGTTCCACAAGGTCAGTGCATCTGCCAAAACCTGCTTCATTTTTCCAGACTTCCAGATTTTGATACATTTTAATGATTTGCCATTTTGAGGACCTTAGAATCAAAATTAGCTTTGGCCGATTTCGGAGAAAAATGTTCAAAACTGGAAAAAAATAGTCACCTACCAATTTTCATGCATTTTCAACATCATTTTCCTAGCCAAACTCACCTCGTAACAACAACTCAGAGAGCTGTCAACAAACCCGATTTCATCTATCATCATCTTCAAGCCAAAATCTTGCCATGCATGGTTGTAAAAGCTTATGAACACACAAATAACTCAAGTACAGAAGCAAAGACATACATTTAAGAGCATGCATGTGGATTTTTGAAGGATTTTCAAAAGGTTTTAGCCCTCACCTTAGCAAATCAACAAGAAGATGCACAAAACTTGATGAAGCACAATTTTCTTCTTCTTCCTTGCTTAGCCAAGACACCACCCAATTTCTCTCTATTTTTCCTAGCTTAGTGGCCAAGTTCTTAGTACATGCATGTGGTTAAAACAAGAAGAAAAGAAATGGAAGCTAGTAAACTCACCTAGGCCGAAATGGTGACTCAAAGAGCATGCATGTGTGATTCTTGCATCTGAGCTAGCTTGATCGAGTTTCTTGATGCAATGTGAGAAGAATGAGAGGAATTGACAAAGAATGAAGGCTTTTTGCAATTCTTGATGCAAGTGGTCGGCCTTGAGCTTTGTAATTCAGCTTTTTGTGTCTTCAAGAAGTATTTTGAAATTCCTAGCATGGGCAAGGAGTGTTTGGTCGAGAATGGTGGGGTTTTGAGGAGATTTTGGAGCAATTTTTTTATGCATTTGTGTCATAGAATGTCATAGTTTGTCTAGGAATTAAGTTGAATTGAACAAGCAAGCACAAAGCCCTTGTAGCAGTCGGCCAAGGCAATAAAAAACCTGATTTTTTGTCATCTTATGTGCATTATTTAATTGTGTGTTGAAAGTGCAAAAAGAATAAGGAATAAAGAATAAGGAAAGTCTAGTTTTTTGTGAGATTTTGTCTTCTAGTGGGTTGAATTAGTAATTTAATAATAGTTAGTGGATTTTGTAGGATTGATTAATGACCTAGTGCTTCGTGTAAGATGCTTTCTTGATTAGCGTGAGGGCACGCTTTTCTAGGTCTAGGGCACACACTACGAGGTAGGACACGAACTACGAGACGAATGCACGTTTTTCTAGTAAATGCATTCAACCCTAAATGAATTCACATAATTCAATGCATGACACACAAAATGAACACAACTCTTAAACGTAGGTCAAGGCACGCAAATATAGATTCGGGCACACAAAATGACGTATCGCATGCAAATCGAGGTCGGGCCTCAGACACGACGTACGATCCAGGATGAAAAAATATAGCAAAAGAAGAAATGTGTCCTGAAATTGATGAAAACGTTTGATTTTGGACTCTAAAAAGGGCACAGCCGAGCAGGCTTGCTGCTCACGTCGTAGAGCTCTCGGAGAGCTTTTCCAAAGGTATGCTATGCATCGTATAACTCCTTACGGGTCAAAAGTTATGGGCACCGGAGCAATAGAGACCTGGTCAAAAGCCCTACGCCTTCGGTTTGCGGGCTCAGCCTCTACGTGAAGCGAAGTTGTCTTGCCCAAGGTGTCGTAGGATTCGGTAATAGAAATGTGGTGGATAAAGTATCTTGGCAACCCTAACCGGGGCAAAAAAAATTGAAAATGGGGGTGGAACTCAAGGACTACCCATGGGGTCACCCATCGCAGTACTAATCTAGCCCAAGCACGCTTCACTTAGGAGTTCTGATGGCATACGGTGCATTAGTCCTGGTATGATAGCAACCATCATGTTGAGGGCACAAATCCTTTATGCGTTGACGGTTCATAGTCCCAGCCCAGAGAGATGTCCCATTCAAAAGGCCCAATTGGCTTAACGACAATCCATCCGTTTCAACAACACAGCATCCTCGCAAGACGTGATATCGACGCATTGTAAGGCCCTCTAATGTCCCACGAGTTAGGTTGTCGTCCTTTTAACAGCTCACGACGTATGATCCAGGACGGAAAAATAGAGCAAAAGAAGAAAAGTGGCTTGAAACAGATGAAAATATTCGATTTTGGGCTCCAAAAATGGGTGCAGCCAAGAAAGCTTGATGCCCACATCGTAGAGCTCTCGGAGAGCTTTCCAACGGTATGCAGTGCACTGTGTAACTCCTTACGGATCAAAAGTTATGGGCACCGGAGCAATGGAGACCTAGTTAAAAGCCTTACGCCCTCGGTTTGCGGGCCCAGCTTCTATGTAAAGCGAAGTTGTCTTGCCCAAGGTACCGTTGGATTCGGTAATAGAAATGTGGTTGATAAAGTATCTTGGCAACCCTAACCGGGGCAAAAAAATTGAAAAAGAGGGGTGCAAGACGAGTACATCCCAGGGGGTCACCCATCCTATTACTACTCTCGTCCAAGCACGCTTAACTTCGGAGTTCTAATGGGATTCGGTGCATTAGTGCTGGTATGATCGCACCAGTCATGTTGAGGGCACAAATCCTTTATGTGTTGACGGTTCACAGTCCTAGCCCAGAGAGATGGCCCATTCAAAAGGCCCAATGGGTTTAACGACAACCCATCTGTTGCAACAACACAGCATCCTAGTAAGACGTGATATCGACGCGTTGTAGGGCCGTGAAATATCTCGCGAGTAAAGTTGTCGTCCTTTTAACAGCTCACGACGTACAATCCGGGATCGAAAAACAGAGCAAAAGAAGAAAAGTAGCCCGAAACTGATGAAAACATTCAATTTTGGGCTCCGAAAATAGGTATAGTCGAGCAGGCTTTTGCCCCCGTCGTAGAGCTCCTAGAGAGCTTTCCAACGGTATGTTGTGCGTCGCATAACTCCTTACGGATTAAAAGTTATGGGCATCGGAGCGACGGAGACCTGGTCACAAGCCCCACGCCCTCGGTTTGCAGGCCCAGCCTCTACGTGAAGCGAAGTTGTCTTGCCCAAGGTGCCGTGGGATTCGGTAATAGAAATGTGGTGGATAAAGTATCTTGGCAACCCTAACTGGGGCAAAAAAAAGTGAAAATGAGGGTGCAACATGAGGACTTCACAAGGGGTCACCCATCCTAGTACTACTCTCGGCCAAGCATGCTTAACTTCGGAGTTCGGATGGGATCCGGTGTATCAGTGCTGGTATGATAGCACCCGCCATGTTGAGGGCATAAATACTTTGTGTTGACGGTTCACAGTCCGAGCCCAGAGAGATGGCCAATTCAAAAGGCCCAATGGGCTTAACGACAACCCATCTGCTTCAACAACGCAGTATCCTCGTAAGACGTGATATCAACACGTTGTAGGAACCTGTAATATCCCACGAGTTAGGTTGTCGTCCTTTTAACAGCTCACGACGTACGATCCGAGACGAAAAAATAGTGCAAAAGAAGAAAAATGGCCCGAAACTGATGAAAACATTCCATTTTGGGCTACGAAAACAAGCGCAGCTGCCCAGGCATGCAGCCCTCGTCGTAGAGCTCTCAGAGAGCTTTCCCAACGGTATGATGTGCGTCGCATAACTCCTTACGGATAAAACGTTATGGGCACCGAAGCGATGGAGACCTGGTTGCATGCCCCACGCACTCGGTTTGCGGGCCTAGCCTCTACGTGAAGTGAAGTTGTCTTGCCCAAGGTGTCGTGGGATTCAGTAATAGAAATGTGGTGGATAAAGTATTTTGCCAACCCTAACCGGGGCAAAAAAAATGGAAAATGGGGGTACAACACGAGCACTTCCCAGGGGCTCACCCATCTTAGTACTACTCTCGTTCAAGCACGCTTAACTTCGGAGTTCTGATGGGATCCGGTGCATTAGTGTTGGTATGATCGCACCCATCATGTTGAGGGCATAAATCCTTTATGTGTTGACGGTTCACGGCCCCAGCTCAGAGAGATGGCCCATTCAAAACGCCCAATGGGCTTAACGACAAACCATCCGCTTCAACAACGCAGCATCCTCGTAAGACGTGATATCGACGCGTTGTAGGCACCTATAATATCCCATGAGTTAGATTTTCGTCCTTTTAACAGCTCACGACGTACGATCCCAGACGAAAAAATAGAGCAAATGTAGAAAAATGGCCCGAAACTAATGAAAACGTTCGATTTTGGGCTCAGAAAATTGGCGCAGCCGAGCAGGCTTACTGCCCCTGTCATAGAGCTCTTTGAAAGCTTTCCAACGTTATGTTATGCGTCGCATAACTCCTTACGGATCAAAAGTTATGGGCACCAGAGCGACAGAGACCTGGTCACAAGCCGCACGCCCCCGATTTGCGGGCCCAGTCTCTACACGAAGCGAAGTTGTCTTGCCCAAGGTGACGTTGGATTCGGTAATAGAAATGTGGTGGATAAAGTATCTTGGCAACCCTAACCGGCGCAAAAAAAATTGAAAAGGGGGGTGCAACACGAGGACTTCCCAAGGGGACACCCATCCTAGTACTACTATAGTCCAAGCACGCTTAACTTCGGAGTTCTGATGGGATTCAGTGCATCAGTGCTGGTATGATTGCACCCGTCATGTTGAGGGCATAAATCCTTTATGTGTTCACGCTTCACAGGCCCAGTCCAGAGAGATGGCCCATTCAAAAGGCCCAATGGGCTTAATGACAACCCATCCGCTTCAACAACACAGCATCCTTGTAAGACGTGATATCAACACATTGTAGGGCCCTATAATATCTCATGAATTAGATTGTCGTCCTTTTAACAGCTCACGATGTACGATCCGGAACGAAAAAATAGAGCAAAAGAAGAAAAGTGGCCCGAAACTAATGAAAATGTTCGACTTTGGGCTTCGAAAATAGGCACAGCAGAGAAGGCTTGCTGCCCCTGTCGTAGAGCTCTCAGAAAGCTTTCCAACGGTATGCTGTACGTCGCGTAACTCCTCACGGATTAAAAGTTATGGGCACCGGAGAGACGGAGACCTGGTCACAAGCCCTACGCCCTCAGTTTACGGGCCCAGCCTCTACGTGAAGCGAAGTTGTCTTGCCCAAGGTGCCGTGGGATTCAGTAATAGAAATGTGGTGGATAAAGTAACTTGGCAACCCTAACCGGGGCAAAAAAAATTGAAAAGAGGGGTGCAACACGAGGACTTCCCAAGGGGACTCCCATCGTAGTTCTTCTCTTGCCCAAGCACGCTTACCTTCGGAGTTCTGATGCGATCCAGTGCATCAGTGCTGGTATGATTTCCCCCGTCATGTTGAGGGCATAAATCCTTTATGTGTTGACGGTTCACAGTCCCAACCCAGAGACCTGGCCCATTCAAAAGGCCCAATGGGCTTAATGATAACCCATCGACTTCAAAAATGCAGTATCCTCGTAAGACGCAATATCGACACATTGTAGGAACATGTAATATCCCGCGAGT
This sequence comes from Ehretia macrophylla, assembly GCA_037974665.1. Taxonomy (NCBI): domain Eukaryota; kingdom Viridiplantae; phylum Streptophyta; class Magnoliopsida; order Boraginales; family Ehretiaceae; genus Ehretia; species Ehretia macrophylla. Next base: position 13,985,032 of record CM075764.1, on the reverse strand, counting down.
TACGTCGTTGTCCTTTTAACATCTAACGACGTACGATCCGAGATAGAAAAACAGAGCAAAAGAAGAAAAGTAGCCTGAGACTGATGAAAACATTCGATTTTGGGCTACGAAAACATGTGCAGCCGACCTGGCATTCTACCTTAATCGTAGAGCTCTCTGAGAGCTTTCCAACGGTATGCTGTGCGTCGCGTAACTCCTTACGAATAAAAAGTTATGGGCACCGGAGCGACGGAGGCCTGGTTACAAGCCCTACGCCCTCGGTTTGCAGGCCCAGCCTCTACGTGAAGCGAAGTTGTCTTGCCCAAGGTGCCGTAGGATTCGGTAATAAAAATGTGGTAGATAAAGATTCTTGGCAACCCTAACCGGGGCAAAAAAAATTGAAAAGGGGGGTGCAACACGAGGACTTCCCAGGGGGTTACCCATCCTAGTACTACTCTTGCCCAAGCACGCTTAACTTCGGTGTTCTGATGGGATCTGGTGCTTTAGTGCTGGTGTGATTGCACTTGTCAAGTTGAGGGCACAAATCCTTTATGTGTGGACGGTTCAAAGTCCTAGCCTAGAGAGATGGCCCATTCAAAAGGCCCAATGGGCTTAACGACAACCTATCCACTTCAACAACGCAACATCCTCGCGTTGTAGGAACCTATAATATCCTGCGAGTTAGGTTTTCGTCCTTTTAACAGCTCACGACGTACGACCCGAGACGGAAAAACAGAGCAAAAGAAGAAAAGTGGCCCGAAACTGATGAAAACATTCGATTTTGGGCTACGAAAACCGGTGCAGCTGACCAGGCATGATGCCCCCGTCGTAAAGCTCTTGTAGAGCTTTCCAACGGTATGCTGTGCACCGCGTAACTCCTTATGAATAAAAAGTTATTGGCACTTGAGCGACGGAGACCTGGTTACATGCCCGACGCCCTCGGTTTGCGGGCCTAGCCTCTACGTGAAGCGAAGTTGTCTTGCCCATTGTGCCATGGGATTCGGTAATAGAAATGTGGTGGATAAAGTAACTTGGCAACCCTAACTGGGGCAAAAAAATTTGAAAATGGGAGGTGCAACACAAGGACTTCCCAGGGGGTCACCCATCCTAGTACTACTCTCGCCCAAGCTCGCTTAACTTTGGAGTTATGATGGGATCCGGTAAACTAGTTCAGGTATGATCGCACCCATCATGTTGTGGGCACAAATCCTTTATGTGTTGACAGTTCACAGTCCCAGCCTAGAGAGATGGCCCATTCAAAAGGCCCAATAGGCTTAACGACAACCCATCCACTTCAACAACGCAGCATCCTCGCAAGACGTGATATCGACGCATTGTAGGACCCTCTAATGTCCCGCAACTTATGTTGTCGTCCTTTTAACAGCTCACGACGTACGATCCAGGACGGAAAAACAAAGCAATAGAAGAAAAGTGGCCTGAAACTATTGAAAACTTTCAATTTTGGGCTCCGAAAATAGCCACAGTCGAGCAGGCTTGCTATCCTCGTCGTAGAGCTCTCTGAGAGCATTCCAACGGTATGTTGTGCGTCGCGTAACTCCTTATGGATTAAAAGTTAAGGGCAACAGAACGACAGAGACCTGGTCACAAGCCCCACGCCCTTGGTTTGCAGGCCCAGCCTCTACGTGAAGCAATGTTGTCTAGCCCAAGGTGCCGTGGGATTCTGTAACAGAAATGTGGTGGATAAAGTATCTTGGCAACCTTAACCGGGGCAAAAAAAATTGAAAAGGGGGGGGTGCAACACGAGGACTTCCCAGGGGGTCACCCATCTTAGTACTACTCTCTCCCAAACACGCTTAACTTCGAAGTGCTGATGGGATCTGGTGCATTTGTGCTGGTATGATCGCACCCGTCATGTTGAGGGCACAAATCCTTTATGTGTTGATAGTTCACAGTCCCAGCCCAGAGAGATGGCCAATTCAAAAGGCCCAATGGGCTTAACGACAACCCATCCGCTTCAACAACGCAGCATCCTCGTAAGTGGTAATATCGACGTGTTGTAGGGCCCTGTAATATCCCGCGAGTTAGGTTGTCGTCCTTTTAATAGCTCACGACGTACGATCCGGGATGGAAAAACAGAGCAAAAGAAGAAAAGTGGCCCGAAACTGATGAAAACGTTCAACTTTGGGCTCCGAAAAGAGGCACAGCTGAGCAGGCTTGCTGCCTTCATCGTAGAGCCCTCAGAGAGCTTTCCAACGGTATGCTGTGTGCCGCGTAACTGCTTATGGATCAAAAGTTATGGGCACCGGAGCGACGGAGACCTGGTCACAAGCCCCACGCCCTCGGTTTGCGGGCCCAGCCTCTGCGTGAAGTGAACGTGGCTTGCCCAAGGTGTCGTGGGATTCGGTAATTGAAATGTGGTAGAAAAAATTAAAAGGGGGGGGGGGTGCAACACGGGGACTTCCCAAGGGTTACCCATCCTAGTACTACTCTCGCCCAAGCACGCTTAACTTTAGAGTTCTGATGGATTCGGTGCATTAGTGCTGCTATGATCGCACCCGCCATGTTGTGGGCACAAATCCTTTCTATGTTAACGGTTCACAGTCCCAGCCTAGAGAGATGGACCATTCAAAAGGCCCAAAGGGCTTTACGACAACCCATCCGCTTCAACAACGCAGCATCCTCGCAAGACGTGATATCGATGCATTGTAGGGCCCTCTAATGTCCTGCGAGTTAGGTTGTCATCCTTTTAATAGCTCACGACGTACGATATGGGATGAAAAAATACAGAAAAAGAAGAAAAGTAGCCCAAGACTGATGAAAACATTCGATTTTTGGGCTACAAAAACAGAGCTTTCCATCGGTATGCTGTGTGCGCCGCGTGACTCCTTAGGGATCCAAAGTTATGGGCATCGGCGCAACGGATGCATGGTAATAAGCCCCACGCCCTCTGTTTGCAGGCCTAGCCTCTACGTGAAGTGAAGTTGTCTTGCCCAAGGTGCTGTGTGATTTGGTAATAGAAATGTGGTGGATAAAGATTCTTGGCAACCCTAACTGGGGAAAAAAAATTTGAAAATAAGGGGTGCAACACGAGGACTTCCCAAGGGGTCACCTATCCTAGTACTACTCTTGCCCAAGCACGCTAACTTCGGAGTTCTGATGGGATCCGATGCATTAGTGCTGGTATAATCGTACCCGTCTTGTTGAGGGCGCAAATCCTTTATGTGTTGACGGTTCACAGTCTCAGCCTATAGAGATGGCCCATTCAAAAGGGCCAATGGGCTTAACAAGAACCCATCCGCTTCAACAACGTAGCATCCTAGTAAGACGTGATATCGACGCATTGTAGGGCCCTGAAATATCCCGTGAGTTAGGTTGTTGTCCTTTTAATACTCACGACATCCGATCAGTGACAGAAAAACAGAGCAATAGAAGAAAAGTGGCCCAAAACTGATGAGAACGTTCGAATTTGGGCTCTGAAAATTGGCACAGTCGAGTAGGCTTACTACCCCTGTCGTAGAGCTCTCGGAGAGCTTTCCAACGGTATGCTGTGCGTTGCGTAACTCCTTACGGATTAAAAGTTATGGGCACCGGAGTAACGGAGACTAGGTCACAAACCCCTCGCCCTCTGTTTGCGGGCCCAGCCTCCACGTGAAGCACAGTTGTCTTGCCCAAGGTACCGTGGGATTCGGTAATAGAAAGGTGGTGGATAAGGTATCTTGGCAACCCTAACCGGGGCAAGAAAAATTGAAAAAGAGGGGTGCAACAAGAGGACTTTCAAGGGGGTCACCCATCCTACTACTACTTTCGCCCAAGCACGCTTAACTTTGGAGTTTTTATGGGATCCGGAGCATTAGTGCTGGTATGATCGCACCCGTCATGTTGAGGGCACAAATCCCTTATGTGTTGACGGTTCACAGTCCCAGCCCAGAGAAATGGCCTATTCAAAAGGTCCAATGGGTTTAACGACAACCCATCCGCATCAACAATGTAGCATCCTCGCAAGACGTGATATCGACGCATTGTAGGGCCCTCTAGTGTCACGCGAGTTAGGTTGTCGTCCTTTTAACAGCTCACGACGTACGATCCGGAACGAAAAAATAGAGCAAAAGAAGAAATGTGGACCAAAACTGATGAAAACGTTCGATTTTGGGATCCAAAACTGGGCGCAGCCGAGTAGGCTTGCTGCCCACATCGTAGAGCTCTCGGAGAGCTTTCCAACAGTATGTTGTGCACCACGTAAGTCCTTACAGATCTAAAGTTATGGGCACCGAAGCGACGGAGACCTGGTCAAAAGTGCTACGCCCTCGATTTGTGTGCCCAGCCTCTACGTGAAGCGAAGTTGTCTTGCCAAGATGCAGTGGGATTCAGTAACAGAAATTTGGTGGATAAAGTATCTTGGTAACCCTAATTGAAAAGGGGGGTGCAACACGGGGATTTCCTAGGGGGTCACCCATCCTAGTACAAATCCTTTATGTGTTGACAGTTCATAGTCCCAGCCTAGAGAGATGGCCCATTCAAAAGTCCCAATGGGCTTAATGATAGCCCATCCGCTTCAATATCGCTGCAACCTCGCAAGACATGATATCGACGCATTTTAGGGCCCTCTAATGTCCCGCAAGTTAAGTTGTCGTCCTTTTAATAGCCCATGTCATACGATCCGGGATGAAAAAACACAGCAAATGTAGAAAATTGGCCCGAAACTAATGAAAACGTTCGATTTTGGGCTCCAAAAATGGGCGCAGCTGAGCAGGCTTGCTGCTCCCATCATAAAGCTCTCGGAGAGCTTTCCAATGGTATGTTGTGCGCCGCGTAACTCCTTACGGATTAAAAGTTATGGGCATCGGAGTGACGGAGACCTGGTCACAAGTCCTACGCCCTCGGTTTCCAGGCCCAGCCTCTACGTGAAGCGAAGTTGTCTTGCCCAAGGTGTCGTGGGATTCGGTAATTAAAATGTGGTGGATAAAGTATCTTGGCAACCCTAACTAGGGCAAAAAAAATTGAAAATGGGGGGTGCACCACGAGGACTTCCCAGGGGGTCACCCATCCTAATACTACCCTCGCCCAAGCACGCTTAACTTTGGAGTTCTGATGGGATCCGGTGCATTAGTGCTGGTATGATCGCACCCATCATGTTGAGGGCATAAATCCTTTATGTGTTGATAGTTCACAGTCCCAGCCCAGAGAGATGGCCCATTCAAAAGGCCCAATGGTCTTAATGACAACCCATCCGCTTCAACAACGCTGCATCCTCGCAAGACGTGATATCGACGCGTTTTAGGGTATTCTAATGTCTCGCGAGTTAGGTTGTCATCCTTTTAACAGCTCACGACGTATGATCTGGGACGAAAAAAATAGAGCAAAAGAGGAAGAGTGGCTTAAAACTGATGAAAACGTTCGATTTTGGGATAAAAAATGGTCGCAGCAGAGTAGGCTTGCTGCCCACATCGTAGAGCTCTCGGAGAGCTTTCCAATGGTATGTTGTGCGCCGCGTAACTCCTTACGGATCAACAGTTATGGGCACCGGAGCGACGGAGACTTGGTCAATAGCCCGACGCCCTCGGTTTGCGGGCCCAGTCTCTACGTGAAGCAACGTTGTCTTGCCCAAGATGCCGTGGGATTCGGTAACAGAAATGTGGAGGATAAAGTATCTTGGCAACCCTAACCGGGGCAAAAAAAATTGAAAATGAGGGTGCAACACGAGGATTTCCCAGGGGGTCACCCATCCTAGTACAACTCTCGCCCAAGCACGCTTAACTTCGGAGTTCTATTGGGATCCGATGCATTAGTGCTGGTATGATCGCACCCGTCATGTTGTGGGCACAAATCCTTTATGTGTTGACGGTTCACAGTCACTGCCCAGAGAGATGGCCCATTCAAAAGGCCCAATGGGGTTAATGACAACCCATCCGCCTAAACAACGTAGCATCCTCGCAAGACGTGATATCGACGCGTTGTAGGGCCCTCTAATGTCCCAGTAGTAAGGTTGTCATCCTTTTAACAGTTCACAACGTACGATCTAGGACAAAAAAATAGAGCAAAAGAAGAAAAGTGGCCCAAAACTGATGAAAACGTTCGATGTTGGGCTCAAAAAGCAGTTGCAGCCAAGCAAGTTTACTGCCCACATCGTAGAGCTCTAGGAGAGCTTTCCAACGGTATATTGTGCGCCACGTAACTCCTTACGGATCAAAAGTTATGGGCACCGGAGCGACGGAGACCTGGTCAGAAGCCCTACGCCCTCGATTTGCGGGCCCAGCCTCTACGTGAAGCGAAGTTGTCTTGCCTAAGATGCCGTAGGATTCGGTAATAGAAATGTGGTGGATAAAGTATCTTGACAACCCTAACCCGGGCAAAAAAAATTTAAACGGGGGGTGCAACACGACGATTTCCCAAAGGGTCACCCATTCTAGTATTACTTTCGCCCAAGCACGCTTAACTTCGAAGTTTTGATGGGATCCGGTGCATTAGTGCTGGTATGATCGCACCCGTCATGTTGAGGGCACAAATCCTTTATGTGTTGACTGTTCACAGTCCCAGCCCAGAGAGATAGCCCATTCAAAAGGCCCAATGGGCTTAACGGCAACACATTCGCTTTAACAACGCTGCATCCTCGTAAGACGTGATATAGACGTGTTTTAGGGCCCTCTAATGTCCCGCAAGTTAAGTTGTCGTCCTTTTAAGAGCTCACGATGTATGATCCGGGATGAAAAAATAGAGCAAAAGAGGAAATGTGGCCCGAAACTGATAAAAACGTTCGATTTTGGGATAAAAAATGGTCGCAGCAGAGTAGGTTTTTTGCCCATGTCGTAGAGCTCTCGGAGAGCTTTCCAACGGTATGCTGTGCGCCGCGTAACTCCTTACGGATCAAAAGTTATGGGCACCGGAGCGACGGAGACCTGGTCAATAGCCCTACGCCCTCGGTTTGCGGGCCCAACCTCTACGTGAAGCAAAGTTGTCTTGCCCAAGATGCCGTGGGATTCGGTAATAGAAATGTGGAGGATAAAGTATCTTGGCAACCCTAACCGGGGCAAAAAAAATTGAAAAGGGAGGTACAACACGAGGATTTCCCAGGGGGTCACCCATCCTAGTACTACTCTCTCCCAAGCACGCTTAACTTCGGAGTTCTGATGGGATCCGATGTATTAGTGCTGGTATGATCACACCCGTCATGTTGAGGGCACAAATCCTTTATGTGTTGACAGTTCACAGTCCCAACCCAGAGATATGGCCCATTCAAAAGGCCCAATGGGCTTGACGACAACCCATCCGCTTCAAAAACACTGCATCCTTGCAAGACGTGATCTCGACGCATTTTAAGGTCCTCTAATGTCCTGCAAGTTAGGTTGTCGTCCTTTTAATAGCCCATGTTGTACGATCCGGGATGGAAAAACAAAGCAAAAGTATAAAAGTGGCCCAAAACTAATAAAAATGTTCGATTTTGGGCTCCAAAAATAGTCGCAGCTGAGTAGGCTTGCTGCGCCCATCACAGAGCTCTCGGAGAGCTTTCCAACGGTATGCTGTGCGCCGCGTAACTCCCTACGACATAAAAGTTATGGGCATCGGAGCGACGAAGACCTGGTCACAAGCCCCACGCCCCTAGTTTGCGGGCCCAGCCTCGACGTGAAGTGAAGTTATCTTGCCCAAGGTGCCGTGGGATGTGATAATATAAATGTGGTGGATAAAGTATCTTGGCAACCCTAACTGGGGCAAAAAAAAATTAAAAGGGGGGGGGGGGGGGGGAGGGGCACCATGAGAACTTCCCAGGGGATCACCCATCCTAGTACTACTCTCGCCCAAGCATGCTTAACTTTGGAGTTCTGATAGGATCCGATGCATCAGTGCTGGTATGATTGCACCCATCATGTTGTGGGCACTAATCCTTTATGTGTTGACGGTTCACAGTCCCAGCCCAGAGAGATGGCCCATTCAAAATGCCCAATAGGCTTAATGACAACCCATCTGCTTCAACAACGTAGCATCCTCGCAAGACGTGAAATCGACGCGTTGTAGGGACCTTTAATGTCCCGCGAGTTAGGTTGTCGTCCTTTTAACAGCTCACGACGTATGATCCGGGATGAAAAAATAGAGCAAAAGAAGAAAAGTGGCCCGAAACTGATGAAAATGTTTGATTTTGGGCTTAAAAAATGGTCGCAGCGGTGCAGGTTTGCTTCCCACGTCGTAGAGCTCTTGGAGAGCTTTCCAACGGTATGTTGTGCGCCACGTAACTCCTTACGGATCAAAAGTTATGGGGGCACCGGAGCGATGGAGACCTGGTCAAAATCCCTACGCCCTCGGTTTTTGGGCCATGCCTTTACGTGAAGCGAAGTTGTCTTGCCTAAGATGCCTAGGGATTCGGTAATAGAAATGTAGTGGATATAGTATCTTGGCAACCTTAACTGGGGCAAAAAAAATTGAAAAGGGGGGTACAACATGAGGATTTCCCAGGGGGTCATCCATCCTAGTACTACTCTCGCCCAAGCACGCTTAACTTCGGAGTTCTTATGGGATCCGGTGCATTAGTGCTGGTATGATCGCACCCGTCATGTTGTGGGCACAAATCCTTTATGTGTTGACAGTTCACAGTCAAAGCCCAGAGAGATGGCCTATTCAAAAGACCCAATGGGCTTAACGACAAGCCATCCGCTTCAACAACGCAGCATCCTCGCAAGACGTGATATCGAGCCGTTGTAGGGCCCTCTAATGTCCTATTAGTAAGGTTGTCGTCCTTTTAAAAGATCACAACGTACGATCCAGGATGAAAAAATAGAGCAAAAGAAGAAAAGTGGCTCGAAACTGATGGAAACGTCCGATTTTGGGCTCAAAAAACAGTCGCAGCCGAGAAGATTTGCTGCCCACGTCGTAGAGCTCTCGGAGAGCTTTCCAACGGAATGTTGTGCGCTATGTAATTCCTTACGGAACAAAAGTTTTGGACACCGGAGCAACGGAGACCTGGTCTAAAGCCCTACGCCCTCGGTTTGCGGGCTCGGCCTCTACGTGAAGTGAAGTTGTCTTGCCCAAGATGACGTGGGATTCGGTAAGAGAAATGTGGTGGATAAAGTATCTTGGCAACCCTAACCAAGGCTAAAAAAATTGAAAAGGGGGGTGCACACGAGGATTTCCCATGGGTCACCCATCCTAGTACTACTCTCGCCCAGGCACGCATAACTTCGGAGGTCTGAAGGGTCCCGAAGCATTAGTGCTGGTATGATCGCACCCATCATGTTGAGGGCACAAATCCTTTATGTGTTGAAAGTTCACTGTCCCAACCCAGAGAGTTGGCCTATTCAAAAGCCCCAATGGGCTTAACGACAACCCATCCGCTTCAACGACGCTGCATCCTTGCAAGACAGCATATCGACACATTTTAAGGCCCTCTAATGTCCCGCAAGTTAGGTTGTCATCCTTTTAATAGCCCATGTCGTACGATTCCGGATGAAAAACATAGAAAAGGTAGAAAAGTGGCCTGAAACTAATGAAAACGTTCGATTTTGGGCTCCAAAAATGGGCACAGCCGAGCAAGCTTGATGCCTCTGTCACAGAGCTCTCGGAAAGCTTTGCAACTGTATGCTGTGCGCCGCGTAACTCTTCACGGATAAAAAGTAATGGGCATTCGAGCGACGGAGACCTGGTCACAAGACCCACGCCCTCGGTTTGCGGGCCCAGCCTCTATGTGAAGTGAAGTTGTCTTGCCCAAGGTGCCGTGGGATTCGGTAATATAAATTTGGTCAATAAAGTATATTGGCAACCCTAACCGGGGTAAAAAAAATTGAAAATGGGGGGTGCACCACGAGGACTTCCCAAGGGGTCACCCATCCTAGTACTACTATCGCCCAAGCACGCTTAACTTTGGAGTTTTGAGGGGATCCGGTGCATTAATGCTGGTATGATCGCACCGGTATGATCGCACCGGTCATGTTATGCTATGCGCCGCGTAACTCCTTACGGATCAACAGTTATGGGCACCGGAGCGACGGAGACCTGGTCAATAGCCTGGCGCCCTCGGTTTTCGGGCCCAGCCTCTACGTGAAGCAACGTTGTCTTGCCCAAGATGCCATGGGATTCGGTAACAGAAATGTGGACGATAAAGTATCTTGGCAACCCTAACCGGGGCAAAAAAAATTGAAAATGGGGATGCAACACGAGGATTTCCCAAGGGGTCCCCCATCCTAGTACTACTCTCGCCCAAGCACGCTTAACTTCGGAGTTCTTATGGGATCCGGTGCATTAGTGCTGCTATGATCGCACCGGTCATGCTGTGGGCACAAATCCTTTATGTGTTGACGGTTCACAATCATTGCCTAGAGAGATGGCCCATTCAAAAGGCCCAATGGGGTTAATGACAACCCATCCGCCTAAACAACGTAGCATCCTCGCAAGACGTGATATCGACGCGTTGTAGGGCCCTCTAATGTCCCGGTCGTAACGTTGTGCTCCTTCTAACAGCTCACAACGTACAATCTAGGATGAAAAATTAGAGCAAAAGCAGAAAAGAGGCCCAAAACTGATGAAAATGTTCAATTTTGGACTCAAAAACAATCGTAGCCGAGCAGGTTTGCTACCCACATCGTAGAGCTCTCGGAGAGCTTTCCAACGGTATATTGTGCGCCACGTAACTCCTTACGGATCAAAAGTTATGGGCACCGGAGCGACGGAGACCTGGTCAGAAGCCCTACGCCCTCGATTTGCGGGCCCAGCCTCTACGTGAAGCGAAGTTGTCTTGCCTAAGATGCCGTAGGATTCGGTAATAGAAATGTGGTGGATAAAGTATCTTGACAACCCTAACCCGGGCAAAAAAAATTTAAACGGGGGGTGCAACACGACGATTTCCCAAGGGGTCACCCATTCTAGTATTACTTTCGCCCAAGCACGCTTAACTTCGAAGTTCTGATGGGATCCGGCGCATTTGTGCTGGTATGATCGCACCCGTCTTGTTGAGGGCACAAATCATTTATGGGTTGACAGTTCACACTCCCAGCCCAGAGAGAGGGCCCATTCAAAAGGTCCAATGGGCTTAACGGCAACACATTCGCTTTAACAACGCTGCATCCTCGCAAGATGTGATATCGACACGTTTTAGGGCCCTCTAATGTCCCGCGAGTTAGGTTGTCCTCCTTTTAACAACTCACGACGTATGATCCGGGACAAAAAAATAGAGCAAAAGATGAAAAGTGGCCCGAAACTGATGAAAACGTTCGAATTTGGGATAAAAAAAGGTTGCAGCAGAGTAGGTTTGCAGCCCACATCGTAGAGCTCTCGGAGAGCTTTCCAACGGTATGCTGTGCGCCGCGTAACTCCTTACAGATCAAAAGTTATGGGCACCGGAGCGACGGAGACCTGGTCAATAGCCCTACGCCCTCGGTTTGCGGGCCCAACCTCTACGTGAAGCAAAGTTGTCTTGCCCAAGATGCCGTGGGATTCGGTAACAGAAATGTGGAGGATAAAGTATCTTGGCAACCCTAACCGGGGCAAAAAATATTGAAAAGGGAGGTACAACACGAGGATTTCCCAGGGGGTCACCCATCCTAGTACTACTCTCGCCCAAGCACGCTTAACTTCAGAGTTCTGATGGGATCCGATGCATTAGTGCTGGTATGATCGCACCTGTCATGCTGAGGGCACAAATCCTTTATGTGTTGACAGTTCACAGTTCCAGCCCAGAGAGATGGCCCATTCAAAAGGCCCAATGGGCTTAACGACAACCCATCTGCTTCAACAACACTGCATCCTCGCAAGACGTGATATCGACGCATTTTAAGGCCCTCTAATGTCCCGCAAGTTAGGTTGTCGTCCTTTTAATAGCCCATGTCGTACGATACGGGACGGAAAAACATAGCAAAAGTATAAAAGTGGCCTAAAACTAATAAAAAGGTTCGATTTTGGGCTCCAAAAATAGTCGCAGCTGAGTAGGCTTGCTGCGCCCATCATAGAGCTCTCGGAGAGCTTTCCAACGGTATGTTGTGCGCAGCGTAACTCCCTACGACATAAAAGTTATGGGCATCGGAGCGACGAAGACCTGGTCACAAGCCCCACGCCCCTAGTTTGCGGGCCCAGCCTCGACGTGAAGTGAAGTTATCTTGCCCAAGGTGCCGTGGGATGTGATAATATAAATGTGGTGGATAAAGTATCTTGGCAACCCTAACTGGGGGAAAAAAAAATTAAAAGGGGGGGGGGGGGGGGGAGGTGCACCATGAGAACTTCCCAGGGGATCACCCATCCTAGTACTACTCTCGCCCAAGCATGCTTAACTTTGGAGTTCTGATAGGATCCGATGCATCAGTGCTGGTATGATTGCACCCATCATGTTGTGCGCACTAATCCTTTATGTGTTGACGGTTCACAGTCCCAGCCCAGAGAGATGGCCCATTCAAAATGCCCAATAGGCTTAATGACAACCCATCTGCTTCAACAACGCAGCATCCTCGCAAGAGGGAAAATCGACGCGTTGTAGGGACCTTTAATGTCTCGCGAGTTAGGTTGTCGTCCTTTTAACAGCTCACGACGTATGATCCGAGATGAAAAAATAGAGCAAAAGAAGAAAAGTGGCCCGAAACTGATGAAAATGTTCGATTTTGGGCTTAAAAAATGGTCGCAGCGGTACAGGTTTGCTGCCCACATCGTAGAGCTCTCAGAGAGCTTTCCAACGGTATGCTTTGCCCTGCGTAACTCCTTACGGATCAAAAGTTATGGGGGCACCGGAGCGATGGAGACCTGGTCAAAATCCCTACGCCCTCGGTTTTTGGGCCATGCCTTTACGTGAAGCGAAGTTGTCTTGTCTAAGATGCCTTGGGATTCGGTAATAGAAATGTAGTGGATAAAATATCTTGGCAACCTTAACTAGGGCAAAAAAAATTGAAAAGGGGGGTGCAACATGAGGATTTCCCAGGGGGTCATCCATCCTAGTACTACTCTCGCCCAAGCACGCTTAACTTCGGAGTTCTTATGGGATCCGGTGCATTAGTGCTGGTATGATCGCACCCGTCATGTTGTGGGCACAAATCCTTTATGTGTTGACAGTTCACAGTCAAAGCCCAGAGAGATGGCCTATTCAAAAGACCCAATGGGCTTAACGACAAGCCATCCGCTTCAACAACGCAGCATCCTCGCAAGACGTGATATCGACGAGTTGTAGGGCCCTCTAATGTCCTGCTAGTAAGGTTGTCCTCCTTTTAAAAGCTCACAACGTACGATCCAGGATGAAAAAATAGAGCAAAAGAAGAAAAGTTACCCGAAACTGATGAAAACGTTCGATTTTGGGCTCAAAAAATAGTCGCAGCCGAGCAGGTTTGCTGCCCACGTCGTAGAGCTCTCAGAGAGCTTTCCAACGGAATGCTGTGCGCTATGTAATTCCTTACGGAACAAAAGTTTTGGACACCGGAGCAACGGAGACCTGGTCTAAAGCCCTACGCCCTCGGTTTGCGGGCTCGGCCTCTACGTGAAGTGAAGTTGTCTTGCCCAAGATGACGTGGGATTCGGTAAGAGAAATGTGGTGGATAAAGTATCTTGGCAACCCTAACCAAGGCTAAAAAAATTGAAAAGGGGGGTGCACACGAGGATTTCGCAGGGGTCACCCATCCTAGTACTACTCTCGCCCAAGCACGCATAACTTCGGAGGTCTGATGGGTCCCGGTGCATTCGTGCTAGTATGATCGCACCCATCATGTTGATGGCACAAATCCTTTATGTATTGAAAGTTCACTGTCCCAGCCCAGAGAGATGGCCCACTCAAAAGGCCCAATAGGCTTAACGACATCCCATCCGCTTCAACAACGATGCATCCTTGCAAGACGTCATATCGACACATTTTAGGGCCCTCTAATGTCCCGCAAGTTAGGTTGTCGTCCTTTTAATAGCCCATGTCGTACGATTCCGGACGGAAAAACATAGAAAAAGTAGAAAAGTGGCCCGAAACTAATGAAAACGTTCGATTTTGGGCTCCAAAAATGGGCGCAGCCGAGCAAGCTTGATGCCTCTACCACAGAGCTCTCGGAAAGCTTTGCAATTGTATGCTGTGCGCCGCGTAACTCTTTACGGATAAAAAGGAATGGGCATTCGAGCGACGGAGACCTGGTCACAAGACCCACGCCCTCGGTTTGCGGGCCCAGCCTCTATGTGAAGTGAAGTTGTCTTGCCCAAGGTGCCGTGGGATTCGGTAATATAAATTTGGTCGATAAAGTATCTTGGCAACCCTAACCGGGGTAAAAAAACTTGAAAAGGGGGGGTGCACCACGAGGACTTTCCAAGGGGGTCACCCATCCTAGTACTACTCTCGCCCAAGCACGCTTAGCTTCGGAGTTCTGATGGGATCCGGTGCATTAATGCTGGTATGATCGCACCGGTATGATCGCACCGGTCATGTTATGCTATGCGCCGCGTAACTCCTTACGGATCAACAGTTATGGGCACCGGAGCGACGGAGACCTGGTCAATAGCCTGGCGCCCTCGGTTTTCGGGCCCAGCCTCTACGTGAAGCAACGTTGTCTTGCCCAAGATGCCATGGGATTCGGTAACAGAAATGTGGACGATAAAGTATCTTGGCAACCCTAACCGGGGCAAAAAAAATTGAAAATGGGGATGCAACACGAGGATTTCCCAGGGGGTTACCCATCCTAGTACTACTCTCGCCCAAGCACGCTTAACTTCGGAGTTCTAATGGGATCCGGTGCATTAGTACTGGTATGATCGCACCCGTCCTGTTGTGGGCACAAATCCTTTATGTGTTGACGGTTCACAATCATTGCCTAGAGAGATGGCCCATTCAAAAGGCCCAATGGGGTTAACCACAACCCATCCGCTTCAACAACGTAGCATCCTCGCAAGACGTAATATCGACGCGTTGTAGGGCCTTCTAATGTCCCGGTAGTAACGTTGTCGTCCTTTTAACAGCTCACAACGTACAATCTAGGATGAAAAATTAGAGCAAAAGCAGAAAAGAGGCCCAAAACTGATGAAAATGTTCAATTTTGGACTCAAAAACAATCGTAGCCGAGCAGGTTTGCTACCCACGTCGTAGAGCTCTCGGAGAGCTTTCCAACGGTATGTTTTGCGCCGCGTAACTCCTTACGGATCAAAAGTTATGGGCACCGGAGCGACGGAGACCTGGTCAGAAGCCCTACGCCCTTGATTTGTGGGCCAAGCCTCTACGTGAAGCGAAGTTGTCTTGCCCAAGATGCCGTGGGATTCGGTAATAGAAATGTGGTGGATAAAGTATCTTGACAACCCTAACCGGGGCAAAAAAATTGAAACGGGGAGTGTAACACGACGATTTCCCAAGGGGTCACCCATTCTAGTACTACTCTCGCCCAAGCACGCTTAACTTCGAAGTTCTGATGGGATCCGGCGCATTTGTGCTGGTATGATCGCACCCGTCTTGTTGAGGGCACAAATTCTTTATGTGTTGACGGTTCACAGTTCCAGCCTAGAAAGATGGCCCATTCAAAAGGCCCAATGGGCTTAACGGCAACACATTCGCTTTAACAACGCTGCATCCTCGTAAGACGTGATATAGACGTGTTTTAGGGCCCTCTAATGTCCCGCAAGTTAAGTTGTCGTTCTTTTAACAGTTCACGACGTATGATCCGGGATGAAAAAATAGAGCAAAAGAGGAAAAGTGGCCCGAAACTGATGAAAACGTTCGATTTGGGGATAAAAAATGGTCGCAGCAGAGTAGGTTTTTTGCCCACGTCGTAGAGCTCTCGGAGAGCTTTCCAACGGTATGTGGTGCGCTGCGTAACTCCTTACGGATCAAAAGTTATGGGCACCAGAGCGACGAAGACCTGGTCAATAGTCCTACGCCCTCGGTTTGCAGGCCCAGCCTCTACATGAAGCAAAGTTGTCTTGCCCAAGATGCCGTGGGATTCGGTAATAGAAATGTGGAGGATAAAGTATCTTGGCAACCCTAACCGGGGCAAAAAAAATTGAAAAGGGAGGTACAACACGAGGATTTCCCAGGGGGTCACCCATCCTAGTACTACTCTCTCCCAAGCACGCTTAACTTCGGAGTTCTGATGGGATCCGATGTATTAGTGCTGGTATGATCACACCCGTCATGTTGAGGGCACAAATCCTTTATGTGTTGACAGTTCACAGTCCCAACCCAGAGATATGGCCCATTCAAAAGGCCCAATGGGCTTGACGACAACCCATCCGCTTCAAAAACACTGCATCCTTGCAAGACGTGATCTCGACGCATTTTAAGGTCCTCTAATGTCCTGCAAGTTAGGTTGTCGTCCTTTTAATAGCCCATGTTGTACGATCCGGGATGGAAAAACAAAGCAAAAGTATAAAAGTGGCCCAAAACTAATAAAAATGTTCGATTTTGGGCTCCAAAAATAGTCGCAGCTGAGTAGGCTTGCTGCGCCCATCACAGAGCTCTCGGAGAGCTTTCCAACGGTATGCTGTGCGCCGCGTAACTCCCTACGGCTTAAAAGTTATGGGCATCGGAGCGACGGAGACCTGGTCACAAGCCCTACGCCCTCAATTTGCGGGCCCAGCCTCTACGTGAAGTGAACTTGTCTTGCCCAAGGTGCTGTGGGATGCGGTAATATAAATGTGGTGGATAAAGGATCTTGGCAACCCTAACTGGGGCAAAAAAAAATTAAAAGGGGGGGGGGGGGGGAGGGGCACCATGAGAACTTCCCAGGGGATCACCCATCCTAGTACTACTCTCGCCCAAGCATGCTTAACTTTGAAGTTCTGATAGGATCCGATGCATCAGTGCTGGTATGATCGCACCCGTCATGTTGTGGGCACTAATCCTTTATGTGTTGACAGTTCACAGTCCCAGCCCAGAGAGATGGCCCTTTCAAAAGGCCCAATAGGCTTAATGACAACCCATCTGCTTCAACAACGTAGCATCCTCGCAAGACGTGAAATCGACGCGTTGTAGGGACCTTTAATGTCCCGCGAGTTAGGTTGTCGTCCTTTTAACAGCTCACGACGTATGATCCGGGATGAAAAAATAGAGCAAAAGAAGAAAAGTGGCCCGAAACTGATGAAAATGTTTGATTTTGGGCTTAAAAAATGGTCGCAGCGGTACAGGTTTGCTGCCCACATCGTAGAGCTCTCAGAGAGCTTTCCAACGGTATGCTGTGCGCCACGTAACTCCTTACGGATTAAAAGTTATAGGCACCGGAGCGATGGGGACCTGGTCAAAATCCCTACGCCTTCGGTTTTTGGGCCATGCCTTTACGTGAAGCGAAGTTGTCTTGCCTAAGATGCCTAGGGATTCGGTAATAGAAATATAGTGGATTAAGTATCTTGGCAACCTTAACTGGGGCAAAAAAAAATTGAAAAGGGGGGTACAACATGAGGATTTCCCAGGGGGTCACCAATCCTAGTACTACTCTCGCCCAAGCACGCTTAACTTCGGAGTTCTTATGGGATCCGGTGCATTAGTGCTGGTATGATCGCACCCGTCATGTTGTGGGCACAAATCCTTTATGTGTTGACAGTTCACAGTCAAAGCCCAGAGAGATGGCCTATTCAAAAGACCCAATGGGCTTAACGACAAACCATCCGCTTCAACAACGCAGCATCCTCGCAAGACGTGATATCGACGCGTTGTAGGGCCCTCTAATGTCCTGCTAGTAAGGTTGTCGTCCTTTTAAAAGCTCACAACGTACGATTCAGGATGAAAAAATAGAGCAAAAGAAGAAAAGTGGCTCGAAACTGATGGAAACGTCCGATTTTGGGCTCAAAAAACAGTCGCAGCCGAGAAGATTTGCTGCCCACGTCGTAGAGCTCTCGGAGAGCTTTCCAACGGAATGTTGTGCGCTATGTAATTCCTTACGGAACAAAAGTTTTGGACACCGGAGCAACGGAGACCTGGTCTAAAGCCCTACGCCCTCGGTTTGCGGGCTCGGCCTCTACGTGAAGTGAAGTTGTCTTGCCCAAGATGACGTGGGATTCGGTAAGAGAAATGTGGTGGATAAAGTATCTTGGCAACCCTAACCAAGGCTAAAAAAATTGAAAAGGGGGGTGCACACGAGGATTTCGCAGGGGTCACCCATCCTAGTACTACTCTCGCCCAAGCACGCATAACTTCGGAGGTCTGATGGGTCCCGGTGCATTCGTGCTAGTATGATCGCACCCATCATGTTGATGGCACAAATCCTTTATGTATTGAAAGTTCACTGTCCCAGCCCAGAGAGATGGCCCACTCAAAAGGCCCAATAGGCTTAACGACATCCCATCCGCTTCAACAACGATGCATCCTTGCAAGACAGCATATCGACACATTTTAAGGCCCTCTAATGTCCCGCAAGTTAGGTTGTCATCCTTTTAATAGCCCATGTCGTACGATTCCGGATGAAAAACATAGAAAAGGTAGAAAAGTGGCCTGAAACTAATGAAAACGTTCGATTTTGGTTTCCAAAAATGGGCGCAGTCGAGCAAGCTTGATGCCTCTGTCATAGAGCTCTCGGAAAGCTTTGCAACGGTATGCTGTGCGCCGCGTAACTCTTTACCGAAAAAAAGTAATGGGCATCGGAGCGACAGAGACTTGGTCACAAGACCCACGCCCTCGGTTTGCGGGCCCAGCCTCTACGTGAAGCGAAGTTGTCTTGCCCAAGGTGCCGTGGGATTCAGTAATATAAATTTGGTTGATAAAGTATCTTGGCAACCCTAACCGGGGTAAAAAAAACATGAAAAGGAGGGGTGCACCACGAGGACTTCCCAGGGGGTCACCCATCCTAGTACTACTCTCGCCCAAGCACGCTTAACTTTGGAGTTTTGAGGGGATCCGATGCATTAGTGCTGGTATGATAGCACCCGTCATGTTGTGGGCACAAATCTTTTATGTGTTGACGGTTTACAGTCTCAGCCCAGAGAGATGGCCCATTCAAAAGGCCCAATGGGCTTAATGACAACCCATCTACTTCAAAAACGCAGCATCCTCGCAAGATATGAAATCGACGCTTTATAGGGCCCTCTAATGTCTCGCGAGTTAGGTTGTCGACCTTTTAATAGCTCACGACGTATGATCCGGGACAAAAAAAATAGAGCAAAAGAAGAAAAGTAGCCCAAAACTGATGAAAACTGATGAAAGCGAAGTTCTCTTGCCCAAGGTGCTGTGGGATTCGGTAATATAAATGTGGTGGATAAAGTATCTTGGCAACCCTAACCGTGGCAAAAAAAATTGAAAAAAGGGGGTGCAACACGAAGACTTCCCAGGGGGTTACCCATCCTAGTATTACTCTCGCCCAAGCACGCTTAACTTTGGAGTTCTGATGGGATCCGATGCATTAGTGCTTGTATGATCGCACCCGTCATGTTGTGGGCACAAATCCTTTATGTGTTTACGGTTCACAGTCCCAACCCAGAGAGATGGCCCATTCAAAAGGCCCAATGGGCATAACGACAACCCATTCGCTTCAACAACACTGCATCCTCGCAAGACATGATATCGACGTGTTGTAGGGCCCTCCAATGTCCCGCGAGTTAGGTTGTCGTCCTTTTAACAGCTCACGACGTATGATCCGGGACGACAAAATAGAGCAAAAGAAGAAAAGTAGCCCAAAACTGATGAAAACGTTCGATTTTGGGCTCCAAAAACGGTTGCAGTCGAGTAGGTTTGATGCCCATGTCGTAGAGCTCTCAGAGAGCTTTCCAACGGTATGCTGTGCGCCGCATAACTCCTTACGGATCAAAAGTTATGGGCACCGGCGCGACGGAGACCTGGTCAAAAGCCCTACGCCCTCGGTTTGCGGGCCCAGCCTCTACGTGAAGCGAAGTTGTCTTGCCCAAGATGCCGTGGGACTCGATAATAGAAATGTGGTGGATAAAGTATCTTGGCAACCCCAACCGGGGCAATAAAAATTGAAAAGTGGGGGTGCAACATGAGGACTTCCCAGGGGGTCACCCATCCTAGTACTACTTTCGCCCAAGCTTGCTTAACTTCGGAGTTCTGATGGGATCCGGTGCATCAGTGCTGGTATGATCGCACCCGCCATGTTGACGGCATTAATCCTTTATGTTTTGGCGGTTCACCGTCCCAGCCTAGAGAGATGGCCCATTCAAAAGGCCCAATGGGCTTAACGACAACCCATCCGCTTCAATAACGCAGCATCCCCGCAAGACGTGATATCGACGCGTTGTAGGGCCCCCTTAATGTTCCGCGAGTTAGGTTGATGACCTTTTAACAGCTCACGATGTCACGCCCCAACCCGGACTATAAAGGTTAGACTAGGGTATGATCTAACGTTCAAGTCATATCACATTCTTAACCGTTTATGAAGATTTAACACTTAACGTTTTGGCTTAAACTCCAAAATTTTCTGGAAAAACTAGTAGCATAACGGCTGTAATTGGGCTCTTTGGTTTGACCTAATTCTCTAAACTCCTAAAATTTACCATCTCAATTTCATTTCCAACTAGGATTACTATTTACCATCAATTGGAATGCCTACTGGTTGTCTTGATGTCTCGTTTGATTAATAACCTAGCATAATACTATGTCTCGTTCATTTGTTAATCCTCGTTACAAAAGTACCTGTTGATCTTAGCTTAATAACGTGTACCTGCTTAAGATTTGGTTGGTTCATTTTACTTAGCCTTTACCTAATACTTCATAATCCTATTATAGGTACTAGCAGTAATAATAGCAAAATGACCATAGTAGTATCTAGTGTCTGTCTAGTTAACATCAGTACAAACCAAAATTAGGCCCCAAATTACAACGGGAGTCTTTTACATTACACATCAAGAAACATAAAAAGAAATAGTCTTCAAGTAGCATAGTTCACAAATAGCCATAATCACGCAAGGCACATAGGACAGGCAATCACTCCAAGGAATCATTGTTAGGCACATCGTCCTCAGGTACCTATTCTTGATCTTCTTCACCTGAGATGATAAAAGAGGGTGAGTCCTTATGAACTCAGCGAGGGGGAACGAGAAATAGGTTTCGAAACTCATTTTCCCGTTCAACTTATGAAATTCCTTTTGCAAGCATGAATATAACACAATTAAGTACATAACAATAATATAAAGTAAAGGAACACAATTACTAGTCTTTCCTCCCCGAGGTTCTCTAGGAACCAAGCGAGAGTACTTATACATATAGAAAAAGGATACGGTGAGCTTTTGCTCTCAGTTGTTACGGCCGACTTCAAATCATCCCCTTAACACGCCAAGTGGGTGTACTCCGGATGTACCCCAAAATCCTTCGACCCAACTCTCCGAGGAAGTCAAGCCCCCAAGCGAGAGAGGGAATGGGACCATGGTAGTCACGGTTGCACCGACAAGCCCGATGCAGTCCGGTGTGCGTGAACGCTACCATGCCAGAATGAAAGGTTGCAACCTTGTATGCAATGTACATTTATGACATTTAATATAACACATTAGGAGGACAACAAAGTAGGTTGCCTCCGGACAGTCATAAGATTGCACATTGACAAGTAAACAAGCGAGGCATGAATAGACAAGTAATTTCACTTGAAAAACATATGGAGTTATATGAACATTAAACGGGCAGCCATGTGACGCACATAATTCAAGTCATATAACTCATTTCAACGTCCACGTAATCAAATAATAAGGTTATTCAACATGCAACGATAATCTACGTGGTTCAGATGCAAGAAAGGCCTATTTGTCAACATGCAACAAATCAAAATCACATTTAGGGCTATAAGGGAAACTACGGGCAGCCTACTAAGCATATAATTGCACCCAATATTCAAAGCATCAACACTTAACATGTTTACCTAGTTGCTAGGGTTTTCTATTTCGTGCTTACCCATGCGATTAAGCCCCAAGTCCACTCAAATCAATCTCAAGCCAAGCATCAATTAATCCAAACATACCCAAGTACTCAAAACAGTCCACATAACATCCCAATGCCACAATCCAAAGCAATTAATACCACAAGAGAAGTTACAACAAATTTTCTAAGCATATAACTAAATGAAACCCTCACTGCAATAGGCTGTTTTCTCACAATCATTAAGACAAGCAACAATCTCCAATTCCAGTGAATAAGATGTAAAATTAAAGCTTAAGAAGTGAACTAAAATCAGAAACAAACCTTGCATCATTTGGAGTTCGAGATCAGTAGTTATGGCCAAAACAGTGGGATTGCACAAAACTGTCCAGATTTGCACACATTTCAATAATAGTCGTTTTTGAGGTCTTTAGGGTCCGATTTAGCCTTAGTCCATCTCTGACAAAAATGTCCAGAACTGAAAACCCTAGAATCACACCAAATATCATACATTTTGTACATCATTTACTAAGTCAAAACTGGTTCGTTCCACACGATCAGTGCATCTGCCAAAACCTGCTTCATTTTTCCAGACTTCCAGATTTTGATACATTTTAATGATTTTCCATTTTTAGGATCTTAGAGTCAAAATTATCTTTGGCCTATTTCTGAGAAAAATGTTTAAAACTGGAAAAAATTAGCTTTGGTACATTTTAAGGATTTTCAATTTTGAGGACCAATTTTCATGCATTTTCAACATCATTTGCCTAGCCAAACTCACCTCGTAACAACAACTCAGAGAGCTATCAACAAACCCGATTTCATCTATCATCATCTTCAAGCCAAAATCTTGCCATGCATGGTTTTAAAAGCTTATGAACACACAAATAACTCAAGTACAGAAGCAAAGACATACATTTAAGAGCATGCATGTGGATTTTTGAAGGATTTTCAAAAGGTTTTAGCCCTCACCTTAGCAAATCAACAAGAAGATGCACAAAACTTAATGAAGCACAATTTTCTTCTTCTTCCTTGCTTAGCCAAGACACCACCCAATTTCTCTCTATTTTTCCTAGCTTAGTGGCGAAGATCTTAGTACATGCATGTGGTTAAAACAAGAAGAAAATAAATGGAAGCTAGTAAACTCACCTAGGCCGAAATGGTGACTCAAAGAGCATGCATGTGTGATTCTTGCATCTTAGCTAGCTTGATCGAGTTTCTTTGCTTGTTGTTTATCTTGATGCACCATGGATTGATGAAGATGAGCAAAGGCAAGATAAAACTCAGCCAAGGCCGACAGAGAGAGAGAGAAGAATGAGAGGGAGAGAGAGAAATGTGAGAAGAATGAGAGGAATTGACAAAGAATGAAGGCTTTTGCAATTCTTGATGCAAGTGGTCGGCCTTGAGCTTTGTAATTCAGCTTTTTGTGTCTTCAAGAAGTATTTTGAAATTCCTAGCATGGGCAAGGAGTGTTTGGTCGAGAATGGTGGGGTTTTGAGGAGATTTTTGAGCAATTTTTTTATGCATTTGTGTCATAGAATGTCATAGTTTGTCTAGGAATTAAGTTGAATTGAACAAGCAAGCACAAAGCCCTTGTAGTGGTCGGCCAAGGCAATAAAAAATATGATTTTTTGTCATCTTATGTGCATTATTTAATTGTGTGTTGAAAGTGCAAAAAGAATAAGGAAAGTCTAGCTTTTTGTGAGATTTTGTCTTCTAGTGGGTTGAATTAGTAATTTAATAATAGTTAGTGGATTTTGTAGGATTGATTAATGACCTAGTGCTTCGTGTAAGATTCTTTGTTGATTAGCATGAGGGCATGCTTTCTTAGGTCTAGGGCACGCACTACGAGGTAGGACACGAACTACGAGACGAAAGCACATTTTTCTACTAAATGCATGCAACACTAAATGAATGCACATAATTCAATGCATGGCACACAAAACGAACACAATTCTTAAACCTAGGTCAAGGCTCGCAAATATAGATTACGGCACAAGAAATGAGGTATCGCATGCAAATCGAGGTCGGGCCTCATACACGGCGTACGATCCAGGATGGAAAAATAGAGCAAAAGAAGAAAAGTGGCCTGAAACTGATGAAAACGTTCGATTTTGGGCTCCAAAAATGGGCACAGCTGAGCAAGCTTGCTGCCCATGTCGTAGAGCTCTCAGAGAACTTTCCAACGGTATGCTGTGCGTTGTGTAATTCCTTACGGATCAAAAGTTATGGGCACCGGAGTGATGGAGACCTGGTCAAAAGCCCTACGCATTCGGTTTGCGGGCCCAGCCTCTACGTGAAGTGAAGTTGCCTTGCCCAAGGTGTCGTTGGATTCGGTAAAAGAAATGTGGTGGATAAAGTATCTTGGCAAGCCTAATCGGGGAAAAAAAATTGAAAAAAGGGGGTGCAACACAAGTACTTCCCAGGGGGTCACCCATCGTAGTACTATTCTGGCCCAAGCACGCTTAACTTCGAACTTCTGATGGGATACGGTGCATTAGTGTTGGTATGATCGCACCCGTCATGTTGAGGGCACAAATCCTTTATGTGTTGACGGTTCATAGTCCCAGCCCAGAGAGATGGCCCATTCAAAAGGCCCAATTGGCTTAACGACAATCCATCTGCTTCAACAACACAGCATCCTCGCAAGACGTGATATCGACGCATTGTATTGCTCTCTAATATCCCACGAGTTAGGTTGTCGTCCTTTTAACAGCTCACGACGTACGATCCAGGATGGAAAAATAGAGCAAAAGAAGAAAAGTGGCCTGAAACTGATGAAAATGTTCGATTTTGGGTTCCAAAAATGGGTGCAGCCAAGCAAGCTTACTGCCCACGTCGTAGAGCTCTCGGAGAGCTTTCCAACGGTATGCTGTGCGCTGTGTAACTCCTTACGGATCAAAAGTTATGGGCACTGGAGCAATGGAGACCTAGTCAAAAGCCTTACGCCCTCGGTTTACGGGCCCAGCTTCTATGTAAAGCGAAGTTGTCTTGCCCAAGGTGCCGTGGGATTCGGTAATAGAAATGTGGTAGATAAAGTATCTTGGCAACGCTAACCGGGGCAAAAAAAATTGAAAAGGGGGGGTGCAAGACGAGTACTTCCCAGGGGGTCACCCATCCTATTACTACTCTCGCCCAAGCACGCTTAACTTCGGAGTTCTAATGGGATTCGGTGCATTAGTGCTGGTATGATCGCACCTGTCATGTTGAGGGCACAAATCCTTTATGTGTTGATGGTTCACAGTCCCAGTCCCAGAGAGATGGCCCATTCAAAAGGCCTAATGGGTTTAACGACAACCCATCTGCTGCAACAACGCAGCATCCTAGTAAGACGTGATATTGACGCATTGTAGGGCCCTGAAATATCTCGCGAGTAAGGTTGTCGTCTTTTTAACAGCTCACGACGTACGATCTGGGATTGAAAAACAGAGCAAAAGAAGAAAAGTGGACCGAAACTAATGAAATCATTCAATTTTGGGCTCTAAAAACAGGTACAGCCGAGCAGGCTTGTTGCCCTCGTTGTAGAGCTCTCAAAGAGCTTTCCAATAGTATGATGTGCGTCGCATAACTTCTTACGGATTAAAAGTTAAGGGCACCGGAGCGACGGAGACCTGGTCACAAACCCCACGCCCTCGGTTTGCAGGCCCAGCCTCTACGTGAAGCGAAGTTGTCTTGCCCAAGGTGCCGTGGGATTCGTTAATAGAAATGTGGTGGATAAAATATCTTGGCAACCCTAACTGGGGCAAAAAAAATTGAAAATGAGGGTGCAACACGAGGACTTCACAGGTGGTCACCCATCCTAGTACTACTCTCGGCCAAGCATGCTTAACTTCGGAGTTCGGATGGGATCCGGTGTATCAGTGCTGGTATGATCGCACCCGTCATGTTGAGGGCATAAATCCTTTGTGTTGATGGTTCACAGTCCCAGCCTAGAGGGATTGCCCATTCAAAAGGCCCAATGGGCTTAACGACAATCCATCCGCTTCAACAACGCAGTATCCTCGTAAGACGTGATACCGACACGTTGTAGGAACCTGTAATATCCCACGAGTTAGGTTGTCGTCCTTTTAACAGCTCACGACGTACGATCTGAGACGAAAAAATAGAGCAAAAGAAGAAAAATGGCCCGAAACTGATGAAAACATTGTATTTTGGGCTACGAAAACAAGCGCAGCCGACCAGACATGCTGCCCTCGTCGTAGAACTCTCGGAGAGCTTTCCAACGGTATGCTGTGCATCGCGTAACTCCTTACGGATAAAAAGTTATGGGCACCGGAGCGACGGAGACCTGGTTACATGCCCCACGCACTCGGTTTGCGGGCCCAACCTCTACGTGAAGCGAAGTTGTCTTGCCCAAGGTGCCGTGGGATTCGGTAATAGAAATGTGGTGGATAAAATATCTTGGCAACCCTAACTGGGGCAAAAACAATTGAAAAGGGGCGTGCAACACGAGGACTTCCCAGGGGCTCATCCATCTTAGTACTACTCTCGTCCAAGCACGCTTAACTTCGGAGTTCTGATGGGATCCGGTGAATTAGTGCTTGTATGATCGCACCCGTCATGTTGAGGACATAAATCCTTTATGTGTTGACGGTTCACAGTCCCAGCTCAGAGAGATGGCCCATTCAAAAAGCCCAATGGGCTTAACGACAAACCATCCACTTCAACAACGCAGCATCCTCGTAAGTCGTGATATCGACGCATTGTAGGGCCCCATAATATCCCGCGAGTTAGATTGGCCTAAATTTAACAGCTCACGCCGTACGATCCGGGACGGAAAAACAGAGCAAATGTAGAAAAGTGGCCCGAAACTAATGAAAACATTATATTTTGTGCTCCGAAAATAGGCACATCCGAGCAAGCTTGCTGCCCCCGTCGTAGAGCTCTTTGAAAGCTTTCCAACGGTATGCTGTGCGTCGCGTCACTCCTTACGGATTAAAAGTTATGGGCACTGGAGCGACGGAGACCTGGTCAGAAGCCCCATGTCCTCGGTTTGCGTGCCCAGCCTCTACATGAAGCAAAGTTGTCTTGCCCAAGGTGACGTTGGATTTGGTAATAGAAATGTGGTGGATAAAGTATCATGGCAACCCTAACCGGGGCAAAAAAAATTGAAAAGGGGGGTGCAACACGAGGACTTCCCAAGGGGACACCCATCCTAGTACTACTCTCGCCCAAGCACGCTTAACTTCGGAGTTCTGATGGGATCCAGTGCATCAGTGCTGGTATGATTGCACCCGTTATGTTGAGGGCATAAATCCTTTATGTGTTCACGGTTCACAGTCCCAGTCCAGAGAGATGGCCCATTCAAAAGGCCCAATGGGCTTAATGACAACCCATCCGCTTCAACAACACAGCATCCTTGTAAGACGTGATATCAACGCGTTGTAGGGCCCTATAATATCTCGTGAATTAGATTGTCGTCCTTTTAATAGCTCACGACGTACGATCCGGGATGGAAAAATAGAGCAAAAGAAGAAAAGTGGCCTGAAACTGATGAAAATGTTCGATTTTGGGCTCTGAAAATAGGCACAGCAGAGAAGTTTTGCTGCCCCTGTCGTAGAGCTCTCGGAAAGCTTTCTAACGGTATGCTTTACGTCGCGTAACTCCTTACGGATTAAAAGTTATGGGCACCGGAGAGACAAAGACCTGGCCACAAGCCCTACGCCCTCGGTTTACGGGCCCAGCCTCTACGTGAATTGAAGTTGTCTTGCCCTAGGTGCCGCGGGATTTGGTAATAGAAATGTGGTGGATAAAGTATCATGGCAACCCTAACCGGGGCAAAAAAAATTGAAAAGGGGGGTGCAACACGAGGACTTCCCAAGGGGACACCCATCCTAGTACTACTCTCGCCCAAGCACGCTTAACTTCGGAGTTCTGATGGGATCCAGTGCATCAGTGCTGGTATGATTGCACCCGTTATGTTGAGGGCATAAATCCTTTATGTGTTGACGCTTCATAGTCCCAGCCCAGAGCGATGGCCCATTCAAAATGCCCAATGGGCTTAATGACAATCCATCCGCTTCAAAAATGCAGTAGCCTCGTAAGACGCGATATCGACACATTGTAGGAACATGTAATATCCCGCGAGTTATGTTGTCGTCCTTTTAACATATCATGACGTACGATCCGAGATGGAAAAATAGAGCAAAAGAAGAAAAGTAGCCTGAGACTGATGAAAACGTTTGATTTTGGGCTACGAAAACATATGCAGCCGACCTGGCATTCTACCTTCATCGTAGAGCTCTCTGAGATCTTTCCAACGGTATATTGTGGGCCCCATAACTCCTTACGGATAAAAAGTTTTGGGCACCAGAGCGACGGAGGCCTGGTTACAAGCCCTACGCCCTCGGTTTGCAGGCCCAGCCTCTACGTGAAGCGAAGTTGTCTTGCCCAAGGTGCCGTGGGATTCGGTAATAGAAATGTGGTGGATAAGATTCTTGGCAACCCTAACCGGGGCAAAAAAAATTGAAAAGGGGGTTGCAACACGAGGACTTCTTAAGGGGTCACCTATCCTAGTACTACTCTTGCCCAAGCACGCTTAACTTCGGAGTTCTGATGGGATCTGGTGCATTAGTGCTGGTATGATTGCACTTGTCAAGTTGAGGGCATAAATCCTTTATGTGTGGACGGTTCACAGTCCCAGCCTAGAGAGATGGTCCATTCAAAAGGCCCAATGGGCTTAACGACAACCTATCCGCTTCAACAACGCAGCATCCTCATAAGACGTGATATCAACGCGTTGTAGGAACCTGTAATATCCCGCAAGTTAGGTTGTCATTCTTTTAACAGCTCATGACGTACAATCCGAGACAGAAAAACTGAGCAAAAGAAGAAAAGTGGCCCGAAACTGATGAAAACATTTGATTTTGGGCTACAAAAATCGACGCAGCCGACCAGACATGATACCCCCGTCGTAGAGCTCTCGGAGAGCTTTCCAACGGTATGCTATGCATCGCGTAAATCCTTACGGAAAAAATGTTATGGGCACCTGAGCGATGGAGACCTGGTTACATGCCCGATGCCCTCGGTTTGCGGGCCCAGCCTCTACGTGAAGCGAAGTTGTCTTGCCCATGGTGCCATGGGATTCGGTAATAGAAATATAGTGGATAAAGTAACTTGCCAACCCTAACTGGGGCAAAACAAATTGAAAAGGGGAGGTGCAACACAAGGACTTCCCAGGGGGTCACCCATCCTAGTACTACCCTCGCCCAAGCTCGCTTAACTTTGGAGTTATGATAGGATCCGGTAAATTAGTGCTGGTATGATCGCACCCATCATGTTGTGGGCACAAATCTTTTATGTGTTGACAGTTCACAGTCCCAGCCTAGAGAGATGGCCCATTCAAAAGGCCCAATAGGCTTAACGACAACACATCTGCTTCAACAATGCAGCATCCTCGCTAGACGTGGTATCAATGCATTGTAGGGCCCTCTAATGCCCCGTGAGTTAGGTTGTCGTCCTTTTAACCGCTCATGACGTACGATCCAGGACGGAAAAATAGAGCAAAAGAAGAAAAGTGGCCCGAAACTGATGAAAACTTTCAATTTTGTGCTTCGAAAATAGCCACAGCCGAGCAGGCTTGCTATCCTCGTTGTAGAGCTCTCTGAGAGCCTTCTAACGGTATGCTGTGCGTCGCGTAACTCCTTATGGATTAAAAGTTATGGGCACCGGAGCGACGGAGACCTGGTCACAAGCCCCACGCCCTTGGTTTGCAGGCCCAGCCTCTACGTGAAGCAATGGTGTCTAGCCCAAGGTGCCGTGGGGTTCTGTAACAGAAATGTGGTGGATAAAGTATCTTGGCAACCTTAACCGGGGCAAAAAAAATTGAAAAGGGGGGATGCAACACAAGGACTTCACAGGGGGTTACCCATCTTAGTACTATTCTCTCCCAAACACGCTTAACTTCGAAGTGCTGATGGGATCTGGTGCATTTGTGCTGGTATGATCGCACCCATCATGTTTAGGGCGCAAATCCCTTATGTGTTGACGGTTCATATTCCCGTCCCAAAGAGATGGCCTATTCAAAAGGCCCAATGGGCCTAACAACAACCCATCCGCTTCAACAATGCAGCATCCTCGTAAGTGGTAATATTGATGCGTTGTAGGGCCCTGTAATATCCCGCGAGTTAGGTTGTCGTCCTTTTAACAGCTCACGACGTACAATCCGGGATGGAAAAACAGAGCAAAAGAAGAAAAGTGGCCCAAAACTGATGAAAACGTTCAACTTTGGGCTCCGAAAAGAGATACAGCTGAGTAGGCTTGCTACCCTCATCGTAGAGCTCTCATAGAGCTTTCCAACGGTATACTGTGTGCCGCGTAACTCCTTATGGATCAAAAGTTATGGGCACTGGAGCGACGGAGGCCTGGTCACAAGCCCCACACCCTCGGTTTGCGGGCCCAGCCTCTACGTGAAGTGAAGTTGTCTTGCCCAAGGTGTCGTGGGATTTGGTAATTGAAATGTGGTAGAAAAAGTATCTTGGCAACCTAAACCGGGGCAAAAAAAATTGAAAAGGGGGGGTGCAACACGGGGACTTCCCAAGGGGTTACCCATCCTAGTACTACTCTCGCCCAAGCACGCTTAACTTCGGAGTTCTGATGGGATTCGATGTATTACTGCTGGTGTGATCGCACCCGTTGTCACGCCCCAACCCGGCCTATAAAGGTTAGACTAGGGTGTGATCTAAACAATCAAGTCCTTTCACATTCTTAATCATTCTAGGAGGTTTAACACTTAACGTTTTATTCTAGACTCCAAAACTTTCCGGAAATCCGGCAGCATGACGGCTGTAATTGAGCTCTTTGTTTTGACCTAAATTTTCTAACAGCCTCAAAATTTACCATTTCAAATTCAATTCCAGCTAAGATTACTATTATTCCATCAATTGAATTGCCTATTGGTTAATTCGACGTCCCGTTTGATTTATAACCTAACATGATACTATGTCTCGTTTGTTCATTTATCCTCATTTCAAAATATACCTGTTGATCTTGGCTTATTAGCGAGTACCTGCTGAGATTGGATAAGTTCATTAACCTATTTCTTAACTAAGCATCATAACCTGTGATAGATACTAGCGGTAGTAAAAGCAAAACGATCATAGTAGTGTCATGTCTAGTATCAGTCTACTTAAAATAAGTACAACCCAAAATTAGACCCCAAATTACAGCGGGGGTCTTTTACATCACAAGCAACAACAACATAAGGGAAATAGTCTTTAAGTAACAAAAGTTCACAAGAAGTCACGTTCAAGCAAAACAACGATAACAAGCAATCATTCCAGAGGTTCATCATTAGGTACATTGAGCTCGGGTTCCTGTGCCTGTTCTTCTTCACCTGAAATGATGAAAGAGGGTGAGTCCTTATGAACTCAGCGAGAGGGAACGAGAAATAAGTTTGAAACTCATTTTCCGGTTAAACTTATGAAAATCCCTTTTTCAAACATGAATACAACAGAAGTACAAGTACAGAAATACAAATACAGAAACAGGAATACCAGTCTTTCCTCCCCGAGGTTCTCTAGGATCCAAGCGGGAGTACTTATACATATAATAAAAAGGATACGGTGAGCTTTTGCTCTCAGATCAGATCCAGGATCAACTGTTGCGGCCGACTTCAAATCATCCCCCAAACACACCAAGTGGGTGTACTCCGGATGTACCCCAAAATCCTACGACCCAACTCTCTGAGGAAGTCTAGCCCCCAAGCGAGAGAGGGAATGGGACCATGGTGGTCACGGTATCACCGGCAAGCCCGATGCCGCCTGGCGTACGTGATCGCTACCATGCCGACAGGAAAGGTTGCAACCTTGTATGCAATGCACATTTATGACAGGTAATATATATCACAGAAGGAGGACAACAAAGTAGGTCGCCTCCGGAGAGTCATAAGATTGCACATTGACAGATAAACAAGCAGGACACGATAAGACAGGAATTTTCACTTGAAAGGCATATAGAGTTATATGGAAATTAAACGGGCAGCCATGTAACACATGTAAAACAGGCCATATAACTCATTAAATAGTCCACGCAATCAAGTGATAAGATTACTCAACATGCAATGATATCAACATGAGTTCAAATGAAAGAAAAGCTTATTTGTCAACATGCAGTGGTCAAGATCACTTTTAAAGTTATAAAACAGTTACGGGCAGCCCACGCAACGTACAGTTTCCTCACAATATCCAATGGTTAACACTTAGCAAGAATACTTAGTCATTAGGGTTTCTATTTCATGCATAATCGTGCGATCAAAACCCTAAGTCAACTTAACATCATTCCCAAGTCATGCATCAATCAATTCATACAACCTCAAGTGCTCAAAACAGTCCACATAATGTTCCAACACCACCTTTCCAAGCAATTAGTGCCACAAAAGAGGTTACAATAGTTTTCCAAGCACATAGCTAAGTGGAACACTCACTGCAATAGGATGTTTTCTCATGATCAATGGGGTAAACAAACAATCTCCAAATTCAGTGAATAAGATGTCAAATTAAAGCTTAAGAAGTTAACTAAAATCAGAAACAAGCCTTGCATCAATTGGAGTTCAGAATCATTAGTTATAACCGAAACAGTGAGGTAACACAAAACTGTCCAGATTTGCACACTTTTCAGAAAATGACGTTTTTGAGGTCCTTAGAGTCATTTTTAGCTTTGGTCTATTTCTGACAAAGTTGTCCAGAACTGAAAAATATAGTATCACACCAATTTTCATGCATTTTGAAAAACATTTACTAAGTAAAATATGGTTCGTTCCACAAGATCAGTGCATCTGCCAAAACCTGATTCATTTTTCCAGATTTCCAGATTTGGTCACATTTTAATGATTTGCCATTTTGAGGACCTTAGAGTCAAAATTTGCTTCGACCTATTTCTGGGAAAAATGTTCAAAACTGCCCAAAATAGTCACCCACCAATTTTCAAGAATTTTCAACTCCATTTGCTTAGCTAAACGTACCTCGAACAGACTGGTCAGAGAGCTGTCACATAAATTTGACTTCACCTAGCATCATTTTCAAGCCAAATTCTTGCCATGCATGGTTGTTTAAGCTCATGGACGACCACATAACTCAAGTACAGAAGCAAATATGCTCATTTGTGAACATGCATGTGAAATTTCAAAGAGTTTTCAAAAGCTTTTAACCCTCACCTTTGCAATCAACCAAACTATGTTCAAAAACCCGGTTGAAGCTCAAATCTGTTCTTCTCCTTGCTTGGCTGGGATTTCAACTTGGTTTTATCTATTTTTCCTAGCCTAGTGATCAACCTCTTAGTGCATGCATGTAGTCAAAACATGAAGAAAAGAAATGAATGTCAAGAAGCTTACCTAAAGCCGAAATGAACCTTCAAATGCGCATGCAAGAAAAATTTTCGAACTCTAGCTTGATTGCTTGGTTTTCTTGATGGTTTGCTTGCCTTGCTCGACCAAGGTGTGATGAGGATGAACAAGGATGATGAGAGTTCACCCACGGACCGAAATGGAGAGAGAAGAATGAGAGGAGAGAGAGTTTGTGAGAGGAAATGAGAGAAATGACAAAGAAATGATGGTCTTGGCAATTTTTGAGGTGTATGTCGGCATTGGGCTTCAAAATTCTGCAATTTGTGTCTCCAATGTGATATTTTGAAATTGTTAGGATGGGCAAGGATGAAGTGGCCGAAAATTTGTGCAAGTGGAAGGATTTTTGAGCAATTTTTTAATGGCTTTGTGTCATAAGTTGTCTTGGCATGCATTAGAATAAAGAATTTTTTGCTCAAACCTTGTGCAAGACCATGGTATGGTCGGCCAAGGCTAATAAAATGGCTGAATTTGTGTCATCTTTTGGGTGTTGATTGTTGTGTGTTGAATTTGCAAAAAGAACAAAGAATAAAGAATAAGGAATGTCTAGTGTTTGGTGCCTTTTTGTCTTCTAGTGAATGGAATTTTGATTATTATATTGTTAGTGGATTTTGTAGAATTGTTTAATAGTCTAGTGTTTCGTGAAAGATGCTTTCTTGATTAGTGTGTCGGCACGCTTTTCTAGGTTTAGGGCACGCACTTCGAGGTAGGACACGAACTACGAGACGAACGCACGTTTTTCAAGTAAACGCACGTAACTCTATATGAATGCACGAAATTCAATGCAAGGCACACAAAACTAAATACAATTCTCAAACCTAGGTCATGGAACGCAAAACTAGGTTAGGGCACACGAAGTTAGGTTTCGCACCCAAATCGAGGTCGGGCCTCACATCCTCCCCTCCTTAAAAGAATTTCGTCCCGAAATTCAATATTACCTTGTAATAATGCTGGATATTGCTGCTCCATCTGGTCTCGCCTTTCCCACGTTGCTTCTTCAACTCCATGATGATCCCACAGCACTTTCATCATCGGTATAGTTCTGTTGCGCAACTCCCGATCCTGCTGGTCTAGGATCCGAATGGGCTTTTCCTCGTAGGACAAGTTCTCCCGAAGCTGCAACGGCTCTGGCTCCAAGATATGCAACGGGTCAGGATGATACTTCCGCAGCATCGACACATGAAAGACGTCATGAATATTGGAGAGGTTCTGGGGTAGTGCTAGTCGATACGCCAACTTGCCAATCTTCTCAATTATCTCAAACGGTCCTACAAATCTCGGGCTCAACTTTCCGCCCTTGCCATGTTTAATCAGTCCCCTCCGGGGTGAGATCTTCAAGAACACCCTGTCGCCAACCTCAAACTCGAGACTCCGTCTCCGTCGGTCTGCATAACTCTTCTGCCAGCTCTGGGCGGTAAGCATCCGTTTCCGGATGAGGTGGATGTTATCAACAGTTTTCATCAGTTCAGGTAAAAGGGTCGGGTCAAAAGTCCTCGCCTCACCTACTTCATCCCAGTAAATTGGTGATCGACATTTCCGTCCATACAGGGCCTCAAAAGGGGCCATCCCGATCGTGGCCTGATAACTATTTTTGTAGGCGAACTCTGCTAGAGATAGATATTTCTCCCAACCTTTCCCGAAGTCCAACACACATGCCCTCAGCATGTCCTCCAAAATCTGAATGGTTCTCTCCGATTGACCATCCGTTTGAGGGTGATAAGCCGTGCTAAAACTCAATTTCGTCCCCAAAGCTTCCTGCAATCTCTTCCAAAATCGGGAAGTAAAACGAGGATCCCTATCCGATACAATACTCGCAAGCATCCCGTGCAATCTTACAATCTCCGCCACATACATATCCCCCAGTTTCTCAGGACTATCCTCCTTGTTTATTGGTAAAAAGTGTGCCGACTTAGTCAATCTATCTACTATAACCCAAGCGGCATCACGACCCTTCTGTGATCTAGGCAGGTCCATAACAAAATCCATAGTGATATGTTCCCATTTCCATTGAGGAATTTCCAACGGCTGAAGTAAACCTGCGGGTCGTTGATGTTCCGCTTTGACTCTCTGGCAGGTTAAACACCGTGCTACAAACTCCGCAATTTCTCTTTTCATGTTATTCCACCAATAGTGTTGCTTCAAATCCCGATACATCTTGGTTCCACCGGGGTGAATAGTATATATTGAATTATGTGCTTCCTCAAGAATCTTCTTTTTCAGCTTTGGCTCATTGGGAACACAAACCCGGTTCCTAAACCTCCAAACACCATCGTCGTGAAACTTGAAATCTGCATTGCTTTCCTTAATCTTTTGAAATTGTTGGTCCTTCTGTTGAGCCTCTCGTAATTCAGATAATAAAGTCGATTGAACTTGGGTAGTGGCAAAAAGTAACCCCTTCTGAGTAAATTGTGGTTTCCATAGAAACGCTTCCTCCAACAACTCCTGCACCTTGACTTCCAGTTTCGCCATGCTTGCTTTTCTGCTTAAGGCATCTGCAACTACGTTCGCCTTACCAGGCACATAATTAATTGAGCAGTTATAATCATCCAAAAGCTCCATCCACCGCCTTTGCCTCATATTCAACTCCTTTTGAGAAAACAAGTATTTCAAGCTCTTATGATCGGTAAATACCTCAAACTTGTTACGCCACAGATAATGCCTCCATTCCCTGAGTCCAACCACATTAGCCGCTAACTCCAAGTCATGCGTCGGGTAATTCATCTCATACTGCTTTGGTTTCCTAGAAGCATATGCAATCACTCTTCCATTTTGCATCAATACACATCCCAATCCTTCTTTCGAAGCATCGCTATAGATTACAAAACCTTGACTCCCCTCAGGCAATGCAAGAACTGGTGCAGTAGTCAATCTTTTCTTCAATTCTTGGAAGTTGTTCTCACACTTATCATCACACACGAACTTGGTTTGCTTTTGAGTGAGCTTTGTAAGCAGTCCTGCAATCTTAGAGAAATCCTTCACGAACCTCCGATAATAGCCGGCTAGACCAAGAAAACTCTGGACTTCCGTAACATTTTCCGGCTTCTTCCAAGACATCACTGCATCGATCTTTGCTGGATCTACCGCTATTCCCTCTTGGGATATGATATGCCCCAAAAATGCAATCTGCTGCAACCAGAATTCACACTTGCTAAACTTTGCATACAATCGATGCTCTCGAAGTTTCTGCAGTACCAACCGCAGATGTTGCTCATGCTCCGCCTCCGATTTCGAGTATACCAAAATATTATCAATGAAGATCACCACAAATTGGTCCAAGTAGGGTTGAAACACCCTATGCATCAAATCCATAAAGGCTGCAGGGGCATTAGTTAGTCCAAAAGGCATCACTACATATTCATAGTGCCCATATCTCGTCCTGAAAGCCGTTTTAGGCACATCTTCCTTCTTGATCCGCAACTGATAATACCCTTGCCTCAAGTCGAGTTTCGAATACACTTTAGCTCCTTGCAGTTGATCAAATAACTCGTCAATCAGGGGAAGTGGGTATTTATTCTTGACAGTCACTTGGTTCAATCCTCGGTAGTCAATGCATAGCCTCAACGTTCCGTCTTTCTTCTTAACAAATAGCACGGGCGCACCCCACGGTGAAGAGCTCGTTTGTACAAATCCCTTCTTCAGCAATCCTTGCAATTGGTCCTTTAATTCTTGTAGCTCGGCCGGTGCCATACGATAGGGAGCTTTTGATATCGGCTGGGCGCCAGGTAGCAATTCAATAACAAACTCGATCTCCCGATTTAGGGGCAAACCGGGTAACTCTTCAGGGAACACATCTGCATAGTCTTTGATTACAGGCATCTCCTCCAACTTAGCTTTATCCGACGGCTTGTTGATAAGGTAAGCCAAGTATCCACTGCATCCTTTCCTCAAGGACTTCACTGCTTTTGTAGATGAAATGATGGAACCCCCGGTGAAATCTCTTCGACCCATAATCTCCAGTATCGGTTGATCAGGTACCCGAAACGTTATGATCTTCGCCCGGCAATCCAGTTGGACATGATGTTTTGCCAGCCAGTCCATCCCTAAAATAACCTCGTAGTCTCGAAAAGGTAATACAATAAGATTGGCCGAGAATTCCCTATCCTTAATTTGGATTTTACATGCTTTACAAGCTGAACTAGTTACAAGCTTAGAACCCATTGGAGTACCAACTTCTACTTCAAATGACAAACACACAACTTTCAATTTCACACGTTCCACACATAATGGAGTAATAAATGAATGAGTAGTACCCGGATCAATTAACACCTTAACAGGTTGATTCAGTATGAAGAATGTACCTTCAACAACAGCGGTCTCATCTGGGATCTCCTCGCACTCGATAGCATAGGCTCGGGCCTGGACCTTGGGAACTGGAGTCTTACCTCTACCGGCTGGTTTACCCTGATTCTGCCCTGCCTGACGTTTAGGGCAATCCTTGATCTGGTACTGATCACTGCCGCACCTCATACATCATCCCAACTTTCTCCAACACTGGGCCTCGGTATGCCCCTTCCTATCACAATATGAGCAGCTGACGGACTGAGTAGCAGGTGAACTACCTGTGGATCCGCGGGTGGAAGAGGCTGATGGCGCTTTAGTCGGGCCACGGTTATTCCCTGGTCTGTTCTGGCTCTGGCCCTGACTGCGACTCTGACTCTGAAACTTCCTCTGCTGACCTGGAGGCTGGTAAGGTTTCTTGCTCGGCTGACTCGAATCGGCTCCATCTAGTTTCCTCTTCTCAACTCGAGAGGCAGCAGCAAAGAGAGCAGAATAAGTATCGAAATCATGAGAAGCTAACTGGTCTTGAATCTTTGGCCTCAATCCAATAGTAACTTTCCACATTTTTGCCTCCGGAGTACAAACCATATATTGAGCGTAACGGGCCAGTCGATCAAAACGTGCCTCGTATTGGGCCACCGTCATGTTACCCTGGGTCAAGTGCATGAACTCCTCGATTCGCCTCTGCCTAGAAACTGCAGGTACATATTTCTCATTAAACGCCTTAACAAAATTACCCCACAAGCGAGGTGTCTGATCAGTCTCCCACAGTGCCTCTACAGTGTGCCACCAATGCTCGGCATCCCCATGCAACAGAAATACATCAAACTCCACTTTCTCTTCATCTATATAATCGAGTGGCCTGAAAATCTTCTCGATTTCGGACAGCCAAGCCTCGGCTTTCTCATCATCAGCTTCCCCGTAGAATTTAGACGGGCGAAAGTCAAGGAATTCCTTCATTCTGTTATGTTTCCCACAGTTACCCTCATTCCTGTTGTTGATGTTGTTATTGGCCTCACGAGCATCCTGACGCTCCATTACACGTGATACACGATCCATGGCAGTTGCCATCATATTAAACATAGCTATACCGGGATTAGTCTGATAGGCGTCCCCGGTCTCTTGAGGTTCACCGCTCCTGTTAGTAGTACGGGTACTAGGGCCAGCCATCTATAGGCACAATTTATTGAAATATGATAATTAAGAATCTAATGCATAAGATATGCAACATATTATAGACACAATTCTAAAAACATTTAAGGCATATAAGTCACTTAAGCACATAGAGCATAGAAGGTACATTTAACACATAAACAAGTCATCCTAATTATCTTAGGACTCAACCCATGGTCCGAGAGTTAAACCCGGCTTAAGCAATCTAAGCTCTGATACCATTCTTCTAAGGTGTCACGCCCCAACCCGGCCTATAAAGGTTAGACTAGGGTGTGATCTAAACAGTCAAGTCCTTTCACATTCTTAATCATTCTAGGAGGTTTAACACTTAACGTTTTATTCTAGACTCCAAAACTTTCCGGAAATCCGGCAGCATGACGGCTGTAATTGAGCTCTTTGTTTTGACCTAAATTTTCTAACAGCCTCAAAATTTACCATTTCAAATTCAATTCCAGCTAAGATTACTATTATTCCATCAATTGAATTGCCTATTGGTTAATTCGACGTCCCGTTTGAGTTATAACCTAACATGAGACTATGTCTCGTATGTTCATTTATCCTCATTTCAAAATATACATCTTCATCTCAGCTTATTAGCAAGTACCTGCTGAGATTGGATAAGTTCATTAACCTATTTCTTAACTAAGCATCATAACCTGTGATAGATACTAGCGGTAGTAAAAGCAAAACGATCATAGTAGTGTCATGTCTAGTATCAGTCTACTTAAAATAAGTACAACCCAAAATTAGACCCCAAATTACAGCGGGGGTCTTTTACATCACAAGCAACAACAACATAAGGGAAATAGTCTTTAAGTAACAAAAGTTCACAAGAAGTCACGTTCAAGCAAAACAACGATAACAAGCAATCATTCCAGAGGTTCATCATTAGGTACATTGAGCTCGGGTTCCTGTGCCTGTTCTTCTTCACCTGAAATGATGAAAGAGGGTGAGTCCTTATGAACTCAGCGAGAGGGAACGAGAAATAAGTTTGAAACTCATTTTCCGGTTAAACTTATGAAAATCCCTTTTTCAAACATGAATACAACAGAAGTACAAGTACAGAAATACAAATACAGAAACAGGGATACCAGTCTTTCCTCCCCGAAGTTCTCTAGGATCCAAGCGGCGGTACTTATAGATATAAAAAAAAGGATACAGTGAGCTTTTGCTCTCAGATCAGATCCAGGATCAACTGTTGCGGCCAACTTCAAATCATGCCCCAAACACAGCAAGTGGGTGTACTCCGGATGTACCCCAAAATCCTACGACCCAACTCTCCGAGGAAGTCTAGCCCCCAAGCGAGAGAGGGAATGGGACCATGGTGGTCACGGTATCACCGGCAAGCCCGATGCCGCCCGGCGTACGTGATCGCTACCATGCCGACAGGAAAGGTTGCAACCTTGTATGCAATGCACATTTATGACAGGTAATATATATCACAGAGGGAGGACAACAAAGTAGGTCACCTCCGGAGAGTCATAAGATTGCACATTGACAGATAAACAAGCAGGACACGATAAGACAGGAATTTTCACTTGAAAGGCATATAGAGTTATATGGAAATTAAACGGGCAGCCATGTAACACATGTAAAACAGGCCATATAACTCATTAAATAGTCCACGCAATCAAGTGATAAGATTACTCAACATGCAATGATATCAACATGGGTTCAAATGCAAGAAAAGCTTATTTGTCAACATGCAGTGGTCAAGATCACTTTTAAAGTTATAAAACAGTTACGGGCAGCCCACGCAACGTACAGTTTCCTCACAATATCCAATGGTTAACACTTAGCAAGAATACTTAGTCATTAGGGTTTCTATTTCATGCATAATCGTGTGATCAAAACCCTAAGTCAACTTAACATCATTCCCAAGTCATGCATCAATCAATTCATACAACCTCAAGTGCTCAAAACAGTCCACATAATGTTCCAACACCACCTTTCCAAGCAATTAGTGCCACAAAAGAGGTTACAATAGTTTTCCAAGCACATAGCTAAGTGGAACACTCACTGCAATAGGATGTTTTCTCATGATCAATGGGGTAATCAAACAATCTCCAAATTCAGTGAATAAGATGTCAAATTAAAGCTTAAGAAGTTAACTAAAATCAGAAACAAGCCTTGCATCAATTGGAGTTTAGAATCATTAGTTATAACCGAAACAGTGAGGTAACACAAAACTGTCCAGAGTTGGACACTTTTTAGAAAAGGACGTTTTTGAGGTGCTTAGAATAAGTTTTAGCTTTGGTATATTTCTGACAAAGTTGTCCAGAACTGAAAAATCTAGCATCACACGAATTTTCATGCATTTTGGACAACATTTACTAAGTCAAATATGGTTCGTTCCACAAGGTCAGTGCATCTGCCAAAACCTGATTCATTTTTCCAGATTTCCAGATTTGGTCACATTTTAATGATTTGCCATTTTGAGGACCTTAGAGTCAAAATTTGCTTCGACCTATTTCTGGGAAAAATGTTCAAAACTGCCCAAAATAGTCACCCACCAATTTTCAAGCATTTCCAACATCATTTGCTTAGCTAAACTTACCTCGAACAGACTGGTCAGAGAGCTGTCACATAAATTCGACTTCACCTAGCATCATTTTCAAGCCAAATTCTTGCCATGCATGGTTGTTTAAGCTCATGGACGACCACATAACTCAAGTACAGAAGCAAATATGCTCATTTGTGAACATGCATGTGAAATTTCAAAGAGTTTTCAAAAGCTTTTAACCCTCACCTTTGCAATCAACCAAACTATGTTCAAAAACCCGGTTGAAGCTCAAATCTGTTCTTCTCCTTGCTTGGCTGAGATTTCAACTTGGTTTTATCTATTTTTCCTAGCCTAGTGATCAACCTCTTAGTGCATGCATGTAGTCAAAACATGAAGAAAAGAAATGAATGTCAAGAAGCTTACCTAAAGCCGAAATGAACCTTCAAATGCGCATGCAAGAAAAAGTTTCGAACTCTAGCTTGATTGCTTGGTTTTCTTGCTGGTTTGCTTTCCTTGGTCGACGAAGGTGTGATGAGGATGAACAAGGATGATGAGAGTTCAGCCAAGGACCGAAATGGAGAGAGAAGAATGAGAGGAGAGAGAGTTTGTGAGAGGAAATGTGAGAAATGACAAAGAAATGATGGTCTTGGCAATTTTTGAGGTGTATGTCGGCATTGGGCTTCAAAATTCTGCAAGTTGTGTCTCCAATGTGATATTTTGAAATTGTTAGGATGGGCAAGGATGAAGTCGCCGAGAATTTGTGGAAGGGGAAGGATTTTTGAGCAATTTTTTAATGGCTTTGTGTCATAAGTTGTCTTGGCATGCATTAGAATAAAGAATTTTTTG
The DNA here is from genome assembly GCA_037974665.1 of Ehretia macrophylla. NCBI lineage: Eukaryota > Viridiplantae > Streptophyta > Magnoliopsida > Boraginales > Ehretiaceae > Ehretia > Ehretia macrophylla. The sequence goes on along the minus strand of CM075764.1, from coordinate 13,943,257 downwards.
CTCAAACCTTGTGCAAGACCATGGTATGGTCGGCCAAGGCTAATAAAATGGCTGAATTTGTGTCATCTTTTGGGTGTTGATTGTTGTGTGTTGAATTTGCAAAAAGAACAAAGAATAAAGAATAAGGAATGTCTAGTGTTTGGTGCCTTTTTGTCTTCTAGTGAATGAAATTTTGATTATTATATTGTTAGTGGATTTTGTAGAATTGTTTAATAGTCTAGTGTTTCGTGAAAGATGCTTTCTTGATTAGTGTGTAGGCACGCTTTTCTAGGTTTAGGGCACGCACTTCGAGGTAGGACACGAACTACGAGACGAACGCACGTTTTTCAATTAAACGCACGTAACTCTATATGAATGCAGGAAATCCAATGCAACGCACACAAAACTAAATACAATTCTCAATCCTAGGTCATGGAATGCAAATCTAGGTTAGGGCACACGAAGTTAGGTTTCGCACGCAAATCGAGGTCGGGCCTCACAGCTGGTATGAGCGCACCCGCCATGTTGTGGGCACAAATCCTTTCTGTGTTAACGGTTCACTATCCTAGCCTAGAGAGATGGCCCATTCAAAAGGCCCAAAGGGCTTTGCGACAACCCATCCGCTTCAACAACGCAACATCCTCGCAAGACGTGATATCGATGAATTGTAGGGCCCTCTAATATCCTGCGAGTTAGGTTGTCATCCTTTTAACAGCTCATGACGTACGATCCGGGATGAAAAAATACAGCAAAAGAAGAAAAGTAGCCTGAGACTGATGAAAATGTTCTAATTTGGGCTACAAAAACAGGCGCAGTTGACCTGGCATTCTGCCCTGATCGTAGATCTCTAGGAGAGCTTTCCACCGGTATACTGTGCGCCACGTAACTCCTTACGGATAAAAAGTTATGGGCACCAGAGCGACAGAGGCCTGGTTACAAGCCCCACACCCTCTGTTTGCAGGCCTAGCCTCTACGTGAAGCGAAGTTGTCTTGCCCAAGGTGCCGTGGGATTCGGTAATAGAAATGTGGTGGATAAAGATTCTTGGCAACCCTAACCGGGGCAAAAAAAATTGAAAATGAGGGGTGCAACACGAGGACTTCCCAGGGGGCCACCCATCCTAGTACTACTCTTGCCCAAGCACGCTAACTTCGGAGTTCTGATGGGATCCGATGCATTAGTGCTGGTATGATCGTACCCGTCATGTTGAGGGCGCAAATCCTTTATGTGTTGACGGTTCACAGTCTCAGCCCATAGAGATGGCCCATTCAAAAGGGCCAATGGGCTTAACGACAACCCATCCGCTTCAACAACGCAGCATCCTAGTAAGACGTGATATCGATGCGTTTTAGGGCCCTAAAATATCCTGCGAGTTAGGTTGTCATCCTTTTAATACTCACGACGTCCGATCAGGGACAGAAAAACAGAGCAATAGAAGAAAAGTGGCCCGAAACTGATGAGAATGTTCGAATTTGGGCCCCGAAAATAGGCACAGCCAAGTAGGCTTACTACCCCCGCCGTAGAGCTCTCGGAGAGCTTTCCAACAGTATGTTATGCGTCGCGTAACTCCTTGCGGATTAAAAGCTATGGGCACCGGAGTGACGGAGACTAGGTCACAAGCCCCTCGCCCTCTGTTTGCGGGCCCAGCCTCCACGTGATGCGCAGTTGTCTTGCCCAAGATGCCGTGGGATTCGGTAATAGAAATGTGGTGGATAAAGTATCTTGGCAACCCTAACCGGGGCAAGAAAAATTCGAAAAGGGGAGTGCAACACGAGGACTTTCAAGGGGGTCACCCATCTTAGTACTACTTTCGCCCAAGCACGCTTAACTTTGGAGTTCTGATGGGATCCGGTGCATTAGTGCTGGTATGATCGCACCTATCATGTTGTGGGCACAAATCCTTTATGTGTTGACAGTTCACAGTCCCAGCCCAGAGAGATGGCCCATTCAAAAGGCCCAATGGGCTTAACGACAACCCATCCGCATCAACAATGTAGCATCCTCGCAAGACGTGATATCGACGTGTTGTAGGGCCCTGTAATATCCCGCGAGTTAGGTTGTCGTCCTTTTAATAGCTCACGACGTACGATCCGGGATGGAAAAACAGAGCAAAAGAAGAAAAGTGGACCAAAACTGATGAAAACGTTCGACTTTGGGCTCCAAAACTGGGCGCAGCCGAGTAGGCTTGCTGCCCACGTCGTAGAGCTCTCGGAGAACTTTCCAACAGTATGTTGTGCGCCACGTAAGTCTTTACGGATCAAAAGTTATGGGCACTAAAGTGACGGAGACCTGGTCAAAAGCCCTACGCCCTCGGTTTGCATGCCCAGCCTCTACGTGAAACGAAGTTGTCTTGCCAAGATGCCGTGGGATTCGGTAATAGAAATTTGGTGGATAAAGTATCTTGTTAACCCTAATGGGGGCAAAAAAAATTGAAAAGGGGGGTGCAACACGAGGACATCCCAGGGGGTCACCCATCCTAGTACTACTCTCGCCCAAGCACGTTAATTTCAGAGTTCTGATGGTATCTGGTGCATTAGTACTGCTATGATCCCACCCATCATGTTGAGCGCACAAATCCTTTATGTGTTGACGGTTCTCAGTCCCAGTCCAGAGAGATGGCCCATTCAGAAGGCCCAATGGGCTTAACAACAACCCATCTGCTTCAAGAACGCAGTATCCTAGTAAGCCGTGATATCGACGCGTTGTAAGGCCCTGTAATACCCCGCGAGTTAGGTTGTCGTCCTTTTAACGGCTCACAAAGTACGATCCGGGACAGAAAAACAGAGCAAAGAAGAAAAGTGGCCCGAAACTGATGAAAACGTTCTATTTTGGGCCCCGAACACAGACGCAGTTGAGCCGACTTGCTATTGCCGTCGTAGAGCTCTCGGAGAGCTTTCCAACGGTATGTTGTGAGTCGTGTAATTCCTTACGGATTAAAAGTTATGGGCACCGGAGCGACGGAGACCTGGTCACAAGCCCCACGCCCTCGGTTTGCGGGCCCAACCTCTACGTGAAGTGAAGTTGTCTTGGCCAAGGTGCTGTGGGATTCGGTAATATAAATGTGGTGGACAAAGTATCTTGGCAACCCTAACCGGGGCAAAAAAATTTGAAAAGGGGGGGTGCAACACGAGGACTTAACAGGGGGTCACCCATTCTAGTATTACTCTCGCCCAAGCATGCTTAACTTTGGAGTTCTGATGGGATCCTGTGCATTAGTGCTGGTATGATCGCACCCATCATGTTGATGGCACATATCCCTTATGTGTTGACAGTTCACAGTCCTAGCCCAGATAAATGGCCCATTCAAAAGGCCCAATGGGCTTAGCGACAACCCATCCACTTCAACAATGAAGCATCCACGCAAAACGTGATATCGACGCATTGTAGGGCCCTCTAATGTCCCGCGAGTTAGGTAGTCGTCCTTTTAACAGCTCACGACATACGATCCGGGACAGAAAAATAGAGCAAAAGAAGAAAAATGGCTCAAAACTGATGAAAACGTTCAATTTTGGGCTACGAAATCTGGCGCAGCCGATCAAACTTGCTGCCCCCGTCGTAGAGCTCTCGATGTCCTTTCCAACGGTATGTTGTGCGCCGCGTAACTCCTTATGGATCAAAAGTTATGGGCACCGGAGCGACGGAGACTTGGTCACAAGCCCTACGCCCTTGGTTTGCGGACCCAGCCTCTACGTGAAGCTAAGTTGTCTTGCCCAAGGTGCCGTGGGATTCGGTAACAGAAATGTGGAGGATAAAGTATCTCAGCAACCCTAACCGGGGCAAAAAAAATTGAAAATGGGGGGGGGGGGGGTGCAACACGAGGACTTCCTAGGGGGTCACCCATCCTAGTACTACTCTCGCCGAAGGACGCTTAACTTCAGAGTTCTGATTGGATCCGGTGCATTAGTGCTGGTATGATCGCACCCGTCATGTTGAGGGCACAAATCCTTTATGTGTTGACTGTTCACAGTCGCAGCCTAGAGAGATGGCCTATTCAAAAGGCCCAATGAGCTTAACGACAACCCATCCGCTTCAACAACGCATCATCCTTGTAAGATGTGATATCGATGGGTTGTAGGGCCCTGCAATATCCCGCGAGTTAGGTTGTCGTCCTTTTAACAGCTCACGACGTATGATCCGGGAAGGAAAAATAGAGCAAAAGAAGAAAAGTAGCCCAAAACTGATGAAAATGTTATATTTTTGGCTCTGAAAATAGGCACAGCAGAGCATGCTTGTTGCCTCCATCGTAGAGCTCCCGAAGAGCTTTCCAACGGTATGATATGCGTCACGTAACTCCTTACGGATTAAAAGTTATGGGCATCGGAGCAACGGAGACCTAGCCACAAGACCCACGCCCTCGGTTTGTGGGCCCAGCCTCTACGTGAAGAGAAGTTGTCTTGCCCAAGGTGCCGTGCGATTCGGTAATAGAAATATGGTGGATAAAGCATCTTGGCAACCCTAATCGAGGCCAAAAAAAATTGAAAAGGAGGGGTGTTACACGAGGACTTCCCAGGGGGTCCCCCATCCAAGTATTACTCTCTCGCAAGCACGCTTAACTTCAGAGTTCTGATAGGATCCGGTGCATTAGTACTGGGATGATCGCACCTGTCATGTTGTGGGCACAAATCCTTTATATGTTGACCGTTCACAGTCCCAGCCCAGAGAGATGGCCCATTCCAAAGGCCCAATGGGCTTAACGACAACCCATCCGCTTCAACAACGCAGCATCCTCGTAAGACGTGATATCGACGCGTTGTAGGGCCCTATAATATCCCGCGAGTTAGGTTGTCATCCTATTAACAACTCACGACGAACGATCCGGGATGGAAAAACAGAGCAAAAGAAGAAAAGCGGCCCGAAACGGATGAAAACGTTCGATTTTGGGCTCCAAAAACAGGCACAGTGTGAGGCCTGACCTCGATTTGCAAGCGATACCTCGTTTCGTGTGCCCTAACTTAGATTTGCGTGCCTTGACCTAGGTTTAAGAATCGTGTTTCATTTTATATACCTTGCATTCAATTACGTGCATTCATTTAGGGTTGCATGCATTTACTTGGGATACATGCATTCGTCTCGTAGTTCGTGCCTTACCTCGTATGCGCCCTAAACCTAGGAAAGCGTGCCCACACGTTAATCAAGAAAGCATCTTACACGAAGCACTATATCATTAATTAATCCTACAAATTATACTAACTAATATTAAATTACTAATTCAACCCACTAGAAGACGAAATCTCACAAAAAGCTAGACATTCCTTATTCTTTATTCCTTATTCTTTTGCACTTTCAAATACACAATTAAATAATGCTCAAAAGATGACAAAAAAATCAGATTTTTACATGCCTTGGCCGACCACCTTGTGTACATTTGTGCTTGCTTGCTTAATTGAAAATTAAATCTAGACAATTCTATGACACAAATGCATAAAAAATTAGCTCAAACCCTCCCCAAAGCCCCACCATTTCGACACAAGCTCCTTGCCCATGCTAGGAATTTCAAAATGCTTCTTGAAGACACAAAAGTCTGAAATTTTTATGCCCAAGGCCGACACAAGCCTCAACAATTGCAAAAGCTTTCATTTTTCTTTCATTTCTCTCCCTTTCATTCTTCTCTCTCTCTCTCTGCCCTAGCTGAATATTGTAGACTCCATAGCTCATCTTCATCACTCCATGGTTCATCAAGGCAAGCAAGAAGGTCGGGAGCTCGACTAAGCAAGCTAGGTTGCAAGAAAACTCACATGCAAGCTTATTGAACATCCATTTCGGCTTAGGTGAGTTTGCTAGCTTCCATTTCTTTTCTTCTTGTTCTAACCACATGCACCTACTAAGAACTTGGTCACTAAGCTAGGAAAAATAAAGAAAATCGAGTGGTGTCTCGGCTAAGCAAGGAAGAAGATCAACTTTGTGCGTCACCAAGAGTCTTGTGCATCTTCTTGTTGTTTTGCTAAGGTGAGGGCTAAAACTTCTTGAAAATCTTTCAAAAAAACCACATGCATGCTCTTAAATGTCTATCTTTGCTTCTGTACTTGAGATATATGTGTGTTCATAAGCTTTTACAACCATGCATGGCAAGATTTTGGGCTAGAATGTGATGATAGATGAAATCGTGCATGTGACAGCTTTCTGTCTTATTGGTGTGAGGTGAGTTTGGCTAGGTAAATGATGTTACAAATGTGTGAAAATTGGTAGATAACTAGTTTTGCCAGTTCTGAACAGTTTTTGCAGAAATAGGCCAAAGCTAATTTTGACTCTAAGGTCCTCAAATTGGCAAATCATTAAAATGTGTCCAAATCTGGAAAGTCTGGAAAAATGAAGCAGGTTTTGGCAGATTCACTGACCTTGTAGAACGAACCAGTTTTTACTTAGTAAATAACATCAAAAATGCATGAAATTTGGTGTACTACTCTATATTTCAGGTCTTGACATTTTTGTCAGAAATGGACTAAGGCTAAATCTGACCCTAAGGACCTAAAAAACGACAGGTATTGAAATGTGTGCAAATCTGGACAGTTTTGTGCAGTCCCACTGTTTTGGCTATAACTATTGAACCCGAACTCCAAATTCTGCGAGGTTTGTTTCTGAATTTAGTTCAATTCTTAAGCTTTAATTTGAAATCTTATTCACTGGAATTGGAGATTGTTGGCTTGTCTTAATAATTGTGAGAAAACAGCCTATTGCAGTGAGGGTTTCACTTAGTGATATGCTTAGAAAAATTATTGTAGCTTCTCTTGTTGTATTAAATGCTTGGGATTGTGGCATTGGGATGTTGTGTGGACTGTTTTGAATACTTGAGGGTGTTTGAATTAATCGATGCATGGCTTGAGTTGATTTCGAGATGACTTGGGGCTTAATCGCACGGGTGAGCACGAATTGGAACCCTAGTAACTAGGTGAATTTGCTAAGTGTTGATCCTTTGGATGTTGTGTTGGATTATGTGTTTAGTAGGCTTCCCATAGTTGCCCTTGTAGCCCTAAATATGACTTTGATGATTTCATGTTGATAAGTAGGCTTTTCTTGTACCCGGTCCCACGTAGATGCCGTTGCATGATGAATAATCTTATTATTTGATTACATGAACTTTGAAATAAGTTATATGACTTGATTTACGTGCGTTACACGGCTTCCTATTTAATGTTCATATAACTCCATGTGCCTTTCAAGTGAAATTACTTGTCTTATCGTGCCTCGCTTGTTTACTTGTCAATGTGCAATCTTATGACTACTCGGAGGCAACCTACTTTGTTGTCCTCCTAATGTGATATATTAAATGTCATAAATGTGCATTGCATACAAGGTTGTAACCTTTCATTCTGGCGTGGTAGCGTTCACGCACACCGGGCAGCATCGGGCTTGCCGGTGCAACCGTGACTACCATTGTCGAATTCCCTCTCTCGCTTGGAGGCTAGACTTCCTCGAAGAGTTGGGTCGTAGGATTTCAGGGTACATCCGGAGTACACCCATTTGGCGTGATAAGGGGATGATTTGAAGTCGGCTGCAACAACTAATACTGGAAACGAACTGAGAGCAAAAGCTCACCGTATCCTTTTCACTATGTGTATAAGTACTCTCGCTTGGTTCCTAGAGGACCTCAGGGAGGAAAGACGGGTAATTGTGTTCCTTTACTTTTATATTATTGTCGTGTACTTATTTGTTATATATTCATGCTTGCAAAAGGGGTTTTTATAATTTGAACCGGAAAATGAGTTTCAAAACCTATTTCTCATTTCCCCTCGCTGAGTTCATAAGTACTCACCCTCTTTTATCATCTCAGGTGAAGAAGATCAAGAACAGGTACCCGAGGACGACGTGCCTAACGATGATTCCTTGGAATGATTGCCTGTCCTATGTGCTTTGCTTGATTATGGCCATTTGTGAACACTATGCTGCTTGAAGACTATTTCTTTTCATGTTGCTTGATGTTTGTAATGTAAAAGACCCCTGTTGTAATTTGGGGTCTAATTTTGGCTTGTACTGATAAATAACTAGATAGACACTACTATGGTCGTTTTGCTATCGTCATTGGCTAGTATCTATCATAGGATTATGAGGTATCAGGTAAGGACTAAGTAAAATGAGCCTGTCCAATCTTAAGCAGGTATTCATTGTTAAGCCAAGATCAACAGGTACTTCTGTAACAAGGACAAACAAACAAACGACACATACCATCATGCTAGGTTATTAATCAAACGAAACTTCAAGATAATTAGTAGGCGTTTCAATTGATGATAAATAGTAATCTTAGTTGGAAATGAATTTGAGATTGTAAATTTTGAGGCATTTAGAGAATTAGGTCAAACTAAGGAGCCCAATTACAGCCGTTATGCTGCCGGTTTTCCGGAGAATTTGTGGAGTTTAGGCCAAAATGTTAAGTGTTAAACCTTCATAAACGGTTAAGTATGTGTTATGACTTGAATGTTAGATCACACCCTGTCACGCCCCAACTCGACCCCTCCTATAATCAGTCAGGACGCAACGGAATTTTGGCAGTATAACGACAGTAAATAGGATACCGAGGCTCTAAACCAACCTCCATAGGACATCATACCTCAACTTCATAAACCATACAACAAACAACTCCTCAATAACATAATAACATACATCATGACCATATTTTACAATAAACATTTCTCGTTATATGCCTCCATTCCAACATAATACATGAACCCTAAATATATAATACAAAAACATATTGAGCCAATCTAGCAGCCTAATCATAAACAAAAGAAAAGCTACTAAGACAACATTAACTAATTCATTAACTTATCAACATCTTATACATTATAAACTACAAAGTAGATAAAAGTCTATTAAGTTAATTTACAAGATAATAAAACATGTACGACATCATGGATAAGACTCTGGAACATAGGACTCATCCACGTAAGGCACGTTTTCCACATTCTCCTCTTCAGGAGGCACGTACCCGTAATCCTGCAAAAGTACACCTGTATGCATGCAATAATAGAGAGTGAACTTATATAAAATAAGCCCAGTGAGGATCCGATAGATCTCGAGCAAGGTCTACTAAACTCCTTGGAATAATCCTTTGAGTCAGTAAACACACAATAACATCAATAATATTATTATCACATAACTATATGACCATTCAATGAAGGATACACTAGTTGGTGTAGCTCCAAACGCTATCACGATCACAACCATTCTTCTTGTAACTCCCCATTACACACGCACCCGAGGTACCTCACTAGCCCCTCCCTCCATGACACCTCTGTCATGCGAGCTGGGGGTAGTCTCTAGCAATCATGCCGTTTTCAACCAGACAGCCCAACGCTGCCCGAGAGGTGGCACACACATACCAAGACTCCATAACAATCATCAATAATCAATCAATCATCAATCAATAATATGGGAGATCAGCAACAAAAGTACCTGATTCCCGTACTCAATAATCAATCAATAATCTGGGAGATCAGCAACAAAAGTGCCCGATTCCCGTACTCAATAATAATCAATATAACATCAATATTTAATTAAACAACAAACAACTAAGTTAGATGACAAAGTAGGCCATCTAACCGAACATGCATTAAACACACAATCAAACCCTAGTTTACCCATCATCAACTCACAATTCAATCACTCAAACCACACCCAATCAACTAAGGCTCAATTCAACAATTTAAAGAAAGATAACCTAAACTTCAATAAGTCATATCTTACATTCTACTAATTTAAACAACTCCAAATCAGTTCCAAACACTCACCCATTCAATGAACTACATTAGCCCCCTCGGAAACCAACCAAAACACATCTAAATCATGCCCAATAACCCTAAAACCCTAAGATGTCATGGCTGAAATTTTCGGATTTTGGCACGAACATCACAAAAAAAAAATCGGCATTACAACGGCGCTACCACGCAATTAACAAACTTTTAGAAATCGACGGCAATCGATTCCAATCAACACAACTCAATTTAATCAACTTTGAACAAATTAAACAAATTTAAATACCCGAAAAATAAAAATTATGCTACAACTGATAAAAACTCGTAGTATTACAGCTAAATGATCCCTAGCATGCAAGGAGCAATAATTTAACATCAGATTAACATTCTAACGGTTCAATAATCATTTATACTCATAAACACAAAATATGAGTTTTGAGATCTAAAATTTTTCTCTCACCTTTGATGTGTTTTGATGCAAGAAATGTGTAGAATGGATGCCAAACAAGTGAAATCAAGCTTTGAATCACTTAATTCGGCTTTGAAATGCAAAATCTATGAGAAAAATGCTTTGAAAATGCCTTCATCTTTCTCCTCCAAGGAGCCACGGTTTTGTGTATGTTTTTGGGGTGTTTTTTTGCTTTGTGAGTGTGTGTTGGTGATATAAGCTTGTTGGTCAACCATTTAAATGAAAGTCAAAGTTAAAACTTAGCATTTTTTTGTGTTTTCTTGACTTTAAATGCATTTTCTTGATCACCAAAGTTCAAAAAAATTATTCAACACCCAAGCTAGCTCAAGTAGGTTATTTTTAGGTGACAAGAAGTTTTACAATCAAACAATTTCACCCGAGTCGGCTTAAAACTCGATTTTTGCAAAAGTCGGTGTAAAAACCCTAATAAATTCTTAAGCCGATTTTAAAACCGTTTTAATCAAATACAGATCTATTAAAGTCCGTGGTCTAGGTCTAGAAGGGGTAAAAAGACCAGTTTTAAAATTTTAGAGGACGTGTTTCAAAAATACTATTCACTGAAAATCGACGATAAAATTTCTGATCCCGTTTTTTATGAAAATTTCATGAATACGCATTTAGCACGTATTAGGAGTATTGACATCAAAATTATAACATTCTAGGTCATATAGCACATAAACAGGTCAAATGCACGTAAAACGAGATAAAACACGTAAATCGAGTTAAAGCAGAAAAGTGGGGTTTTACACACCCTAGTCTAACCTTTATAGACCGGGTTGGGGCATGACACACAGCCAAGAAGGCTTGTCGCCCCCGTCGTAGAGCTCTCGGAGAGCTTCCCAATGGTATGATGTGCATCATGTAACTCCTTACGGATTAAAAGTTATGGGCACCGGAGCGACAGAGACCTGGTCACAAGGCCCACGCCAACGGTTTGCGGGCCCAGCCTCTACGTAAAGTGAAGTTCTCTTGCCCAAGGTGTCGTGGGATTCGGTAATAGAAATGCGGTGGATAAAGTATCTTGGCAACCCTAACCGGGGAAAAAAAATTGAAAATGGGGAGTACAACACGAGGACTTCCCGGGGGTCGCCCATCATTGTACTACTCTCGCCCAAGTATGCTTAACTTCGGAGTTCTGATGGGATCTGGTGCATTAGTACTGTTATGATCGAACCCGTCATGTTGTGGGCACAAATCCTTTATGTGTTGACAGTTCACAGTCCCAGCCCAGAGAGATAGCCCATTCAAAAGGCCCAATGGGTTTAACGATAACCCATCCACTTCAACAACGTAGCATCCTCGCAAGACGTGATATCGACGCATTGTAGGGCCCTCTAATGCCCCACGAGTTAAGTTGTCGTCCTTTTAACAGCTCACGACGTACGATCCGGGACGGAAAAAAAGAGTAAAAGAAGAAAAGTGGCCCAAAACTGATGAAAACGTTCAATTTTTGGCTCCAAAAATGGGCGCAACTGAGCAAGCTTGCTGCCCACGTCGTAGAGCTCTCGAAGAGATTTCCAACGGTATGCTGTGCGCCGCATAACTCCTTACGGATCAAAAGTTAAGGGCACTAGAGCGAAAGAGACCTGGTCAAAAGCCCAATGCCCTCGGTTTGCAGGCCCAACCTCTACGTGAAGCGAAGTTGTCTTGTCCAAGGTGCCGTGGGATTCGGTAATAGAAATGTGGGGGATAAAGTTTCTTAGCAACCCAAACCGGGGCAAAAAAAATTGAAAAAGGGGGTACAACACGAGGACTTCCAAGGGGGTCACCCATCCTAGTACTACTCTCGCCTAAGCACGCTTAACTTCAGAGTTCTGAGGGGAACCGGTACATTAGTGCTGGTATGATCACACCCGTCATGTTGAGGGCACAAATTCCTTATATGTTGACGGTTCACAGTCCCAGCCCAGAGAGATGGCCCATTCAAAAGGCCTAATGGGCTTAACCATAACCCATCCGCCTCAACAACGCAGCATCCTAGCAAGACGTGATATCGACACATTGTAAGGCCCTGTAATATCCCGCGAGTTACGTTGTCGTCCTTTTTACAGCTCACGACGTACGATCCGAGACGAAAAAACAAAGCAAAAGAAGAAAAGTGGCCCGAAACTGATGAAAATGTTCGATTTTGGGCTCTGAAAACTGGCACAGCCTAGCAGTCTTGCCACCCCCGTCGTACAGCTCTCGGAGAACTTTCCAATGGTATTTTGTGCACCGCGTAACTCCTTACGAATTAAAAGTTATGGGCACCGGAGCGACGGAGACTTGGTCACAAGCCCTACGCCCTCGGTTTGCGAACCCAGCCTCTATGTGAAGCGAAGTTGTCTTGCCCAAGGTGCCGTGGGATTTAGTAACAGAAATGTGGAGGACAAAGTATCTTGGTAACCCTAACCGGGGCAAAAAAGATTGAAAATAGGTGGTGCAACACGAGGACTTCCCAAGGGGTCACCCATCCTAGTACTACTCTCGCCAAAACACGATTAACTTTGGAGTTCTGATGGGATCCGGTCCATTAGTGCAGGTATGATCGCACCCGTCATGTTGTGGGCATAAATCCTTTATGTGTTGATGGTTCGCAGTCCCAGCCCAGAGAGATGGCCCATTCAAAAGGCCCAATGGGGTTAACGACAACCCATCCGCTTCAACAACACAGCATCCTCGCAAGACGTGATATCGACATGTTGTAGGGCCCTCTAATGTCCCACGAGTTAGGTTGTCGTCCTTTTAACAGCTCACGATGTACGATATGGGATGGAAAAATAGAGCAAAAGAAGAAAAGTGGCCCGAAATTGATGAAAACGATCGATTTTGGGCTCCAAAAACGGGCGCAGCCTAGCAGGCTAGCTGTCCTCGTCGTAGAGCTCTCGGAGAGCTTTCCAACGGCATGTTGTGACCCTCGTAACTTCTTAATGATCAAAAGTTATGGGTACCAGAGTGACGGAGACCTAGTCAAAAGCCCTACGCCCGCGGTTTGCGGGCCTAGCCTCTATGTGAAGCGAAGTTGTCTTGCCCAAGATGCCGTGGGATTCGGTAATAGAAATGTGGTGGATATAGTATCTTGGCAACCCTAAACGGGCCAAAAAAAATTGAAAAAGCGGGTGCAACACGGGGACTTCCCAAGGGGTCACCCACCCAAGTACTACTCTCGCCCAAGCACGCTTTACTTCGGAGTTCTGATGGGATCCAGTGCATTAGTGCTGGTATGATCGTACCCGTCATGTTGAGGGCACAAATCCTTTTTGTGTTGACGGTTCACAGTCTCAACCCAGAGAGATAGCCCATTCAAAAGGCCTAATGGGATTAACGACAACCCATCCGCTTCAATAATGCAGCATCCTCGTAAGACGTGATATCGACGCATTGTAGGGCCCTATAATATCCCATGAGTTTGGTTGTCGTCCTTTTAACAGCTCACGACGTACGATCCGGGATGGAAAAATAGAGCAAAAGAAGAAAAGTGGACCGAAATTGATGAAAACGTTCAATTTTTGGCTCCGAAAACAGGCACAGCCGAGTAGGCTTGTTGCACCCATCGTAGAACTCTCGAAGATATTTTCAACGGTATGCTGTGCGCCACGTAACTCCTTACGAAATAAAAGTTATGGGCACCGGAGCGACGAAGACTTGGTCACAAGCCCCACGCCCTCGATTTGCGAGCCCAGCCACAACGTGAAGCGAAGTTGTCTTGCCCAAGGTGCCGTGGGATTCAGTAATAGAAATGTGGAGGATAAAGTATCTTGGCAACCCTAATCGAGGCAAAAAAAATTGAAAAGTTGGGGTGCAACACGAGGACTTCCCAGGGGGTCTCCCATTCTATTACTACTGTCGCCCAAGCACGCTTAACTTCGGAGTTCTAATGGGATCCGATGCATTAGTTCTAATCGCACCCATCATGTTTTGGGCACAAATCCTTTATGTGTTAACGGTTCGAAGTCCCAGCCCAGAGAGATGGCCTATTTAGAAGGCCCAATGGGCTTAACGACAACCCATCCGCTTCAATAACACAACATCCTCTCAAGACGTGATATCGACGCGTTGTAGGGCCCTCTAATGTCCCGCGAGTTAGGTTGTCGTCCTTTTAACAACTCACGACGTACAATCTGGGACGGAAAAACAGAGCTAAAGAAGAAAAATGGCCCAAAACTAATGAAAACGTTCAATTTAGGGCTTCGAAAACAGGCACAGCCAATCAGGTTTGTTGCCCCCTTCGTAGAGCCCTCAGAGAGCTTTCAAAGGTTATGTTGTGCGCCACGTTTCTCCTTATGGATTAAAAGTTATGGGCACTGGAGCGACGAAGACCTGGTCACAAGCCCAACGCCCTAGGTCCCTACGTGAAGCGAAGTTGTCTTGCCCAAGGTACCGTGGGATTTGGTAATAGAAATGTGGAGGATAAAGTATCTTGGCAACCCTAACCTGGGCAAAAAAAATTGAAAAGAGGGGGTGCAACACGAGGACTTCCCAGGGGGTTACCCATCCTAGTACTTCTCTCGTTCAAGCACGCTTAACTTCGGAGTTCTGATGGGATCCGGTGCATTAGTGCTGGTATGATCGCACCCGTCATGTTGTGGGCACAAATCCTTTATTTGTTGACGGTTCAAAGTCCCAGCCCAGAGAGATGGCCCATTCAAAAGGCCCAATGAGCTTAACGACAACCCATCTGCTTCAACAACATAGTATCCTCGCAAGATGAGAAATCGACACATTGTGGGGCCCTCTAATGTCCCGCGGGGTAGGTTGTCGTCCTTTTAACAGTTCACGACGTATGATCTGGGACAGAAAAACAGAGCAAAAGAAGTAAAGTGGCCCGAAACTAATGAAAACGTTCAATTTTGGGCTCCAAAAAGGGGCGTAGCTGAGCAGGATTGCTACCCCCATCGTAGAGCTCTCGGAGAGCTTTGCAACGATATGTTGTGCGCCACGTAACTCCATACGGATCAAAAGCTATCGGTACCGAAGCGACGGAGACCTGGTAAAAAAACCTACGCCCGCAGTTTGCGGGCCCGACCTCTACGTGAAGCGAAGTTGTCTTGCCCAAGATGCCGTGGGATTCGGTAAAAGAAATGTGGCGGATAAAGTATCTTGGCAACCCTAACCGGGGAAAAAAAAATTGAGAAAGGCGGTGGAACACGAGGACTCCCTAAGGGGTGACCCACCCTAGTACTACTCTCGCCCAAGCACGTTTAACTTCGGAGTTCTGATGGGATCCGGTGCATTAGTGCTGGTATTATCCTACCCGTCATGTTGAGGGCACAAATCCTTTTTGTGTTGCCGGTTCACAGTCCCAACCCAGAGAGATGGCCCATTCAAAAGGCCCAATGGGATTAACGACAACCCATCCGCTTCAACAACGCAGCATCCTCATAAGACGTGATATAGACATGTTGTAGGGCCCTATAATATCCCACGAGTTAGGTTGTTGTCCTTTTAACAGCTCACGACGTACGATCCGGGATGGAAAAACAGAGCAAAAGAAGAAAAATGGCCCGAAACTGATGTAAACGTTCAATTTTTGGCTCTGAAAATAGGCACAGCCATGCAGGCTTGTTGCACCCGTCGTAGAACTCTCGGAGAGCTTTCCAATGGTATGCTGTGCGCCACGTAACTCATTACGAAATAAAAGTTATGGGCACCGGAGCGACAGAGACCTGGTCACAAGCCCCATGCCCTCGGTTTGCGGGCCCAGCCTCTACGTGAAGTGAAGTTGTCTTGCCCAAGGTGCCGTGGGATTCAGTAATAGAAATCTGGAGGATAAAATATCTTGGCAACCCTAACCGGGGCAAAAAAATTGAAAATGGGAGGTGCAACACGAGGACTTCCCAAGGGGTCACCCATCCAAGTACTACTCTCGCCCAAGCACGCTTAACTTCGGAGTTCTAATGGGATCCGGTGCATTAGTGCTGGGATGATCGCACCCGTCCGTCATGTTATGTGCACAAATCCTTTATGTGTTAACGGTTCAAAGTCCCCGCCCAGCGAGATGGCCCATTCAAAAGGCCCAATGGGCTTAACAACCACCCATCCGCTTCAATAACACAGCATCCTCTCAAGACATGATATCGACGCGTTGTAGGGCATTCTAATATCCCGCGAGTTAGGTTGTCGTCCTTTTAACAACTCAGGACGTACAATCCGGGACAGAAAAATAAAGCTAAAGAAGAAAAGTGCCCCGAAACTAATGAAAACGTTCAATTTTGGGCTTCGAAAACAGGCATAGCCAATCAGGCTTGTTGCCCCCGTCGCAAAGCCCTTAGAGAGCTTTCCAAGGGTATGTTGTACGCCACGTAACTCATTACGAAATAAAAGTTATGGGCACTGGAGCGACAGAGACCTGGTCACAAGCCCCACGCCCTCGGTTTGCGGGCCCAGCCTCTACGTGAAGCAAAGTTGTCTTGCCCAAGGTGCCGTGGGATTCGGTAATCGGAATGTGGTGGATAAAGTATCTTGGCAACCTTAACCGGGGCAAAAAAAATTGAAAAGAGGGGGTACAACACGAGGACTTCCCCGGGAGTTACTCATCCTAGTACTACTCTCGCTGAAGCACGCTTAACTTCGGAGTTCTAATGGGATCCGATACATTAGGGCTAGTAAGATCGCACCGGTCATGTTGTGGGCACAAATCCTTTATGTGTGGACGGTTCACAGTCCCAGCCCAGAGAGGCGGCCCATTCAAAAGGCCCAATGGGCTTAACGACAACCCATCCGCTTCAACAACGCAGCATCCTCACAAGACGTGATATCGACGCGTTGTAGGGCCTTCTAATGTCATACGAGTTCGGTTGTAGTCCTTTTAACAGCTCCCGAGGTACGATCCGTGATGAAAAAACTGAGCAAAAGAAGAAAAGTGGCCCAAAACTGATGAAAACATTCAATTTTGGGCTCCAAAAACAGGCGCAACCGAGAAAGCTTGCTGCCTCCGTCGTAGGGCTCTCGGAGAGCTTTCCAAAGGTATGCTGTGCGCCGCGTAACTTCATACGGATCAAAACTTATGGGCACCAGAGCGACGGAGACTTGGTCATACGCCTTACGCCTACGATTTGCGGGCCCAGCCTCTACATGAAGCGAAGTGGTCTTGCCCAAGATGCCGTGCGATTCGGGAATAGAAATATGGTGGATAAAGTATCTTGGCAACCCTAACCGAGGCAAAAATAATTGAAAAGGGGGGTACAACACGAGGACTTCCCAGGGGGTCACCCATCCTAGTACTACTCTTGCCCAAACACGCTTAACTTCGGAGTTCTGATGGGATCCAGTGCATCAGTGCTGGTATGATCGCATCCGTCATATTGAGGGCATAAATCCTTTATGTGTTGAGGTTCACAGACCCAGCCAAGAGAGATGGCCCATTCAAAAGGCCCAATGGGATTAACAACAACCCATCCACTTCAACAACACAGCATCCTCGCAAGACATGATATCGACGCATTGTAGGGCCCTCTAATATCACGCGAGTTAGGTTGTCGTCCTTTTAACAGCTCACGACGTACGATCCGGGACGGAAAAACAGAGCAAAAGAAGAAAAGTGGCCCATAACTGATGAAATCGTTCGATTTTGGGCTCCAAAAATGGGCACAGCCGAGCAAGCTTGCTACCCCCGTCGTAGAGCTGTCGGAGTGCTTTCCAATGGTATGCTGTGCGCCGCGTAACTCTTTACAGATCAAAAGTTATGGGCACCGGTGCGACGGAGACCTGGTCAAAAGCCCTACGCCCTCGATTTGTGGGCCCAACCTCTACGTGAAGCGAAGTTGTCTTGCCCAAGATGCCGTAGGATTTGGTAATAGAAATGTGGTGGATAAAGTTTCTTGGCAACCCTAACCGGGGCAAAAAAAATTGAAAAGGGGGGTGCAACACGAGGACTTCCCAAGGGGACACCCATCCTAGTACTACTCTCGCCGAAGCACGCTTAACTTCAGAGTTCTTATGGGATCTAGTGCATCAGTGCTGGTATGATCGCACCCGTCATGTTGAGGGCATAAATCCTTTTATTTGTTGACGGTTCATAGTCCTAGCCAAGAGAGATGGCCAATTCAAAAGGCCCAATGTGCTTAACGACAACCCAACATCTTCAACAACGCAGCATCCTCGGAAGACGTGATATCGACGTGTTGAAGGGCCCTATAATATCCCACGAGTTAGGTTGTCATCCTTTTAACAACTCATGACACATGATCCGGGACAAAAAACCATAGCAGAAGAAGAAAAGTGGCCTGAAACTGATGAAAACGTTCGATTTTGGGCTTTGAAACAGGCACAGCTGAGTAGGCTTGCTGTCCCGGTCGTAGAGCTCTCAGAGAGCTTTCCAACGGTATTCTGTGCGTCGCGTAACTCCTTACGGATTAAAAGTTTAGGGCACTGGAGCGACGGAGACCTGGTCACAAGCCCCACGCCCTTGGTTTGCAGGCCCAGCCTCTACGTGAAGTAAAGTTGTCTTGCCCAAGGTGCCGTGGAATTCAGTAATCGGAATGTGGTGGATAAAGTATCTTGGCTACCTTAACCGGGGCAAAAAAAATTGAAAAAGGGAGGTGCAACACGAGGACTTCCCAAGGGGTTACCCATCCTAGTACTACTCTCGCCCAAGTACGTTTATCTTCGGAGTTTTGATGGGATCCGGTACATTTGTGCTGGTATGATCGCACCCGTCATGTTGTGGACACAAATCCTTTATGTGTTGATGGTTCACAGTCCCACCCTTATGAGATGGCCCATTCAAAAGGCCCAATGGGTTTAACGACAACCCATCCGCTTCAACAACACTGCATCCTCGGAAGACGTGATATCGACACATTGTAGGGCCCTGTAATATCCCGCGAGTTAGGTTGTCGTCCTTTTAACAACTCCCGACGCACGATCCGGGATGAAAAACCAGAGCAAAAGAAGAAAAGTGGCCCGAAATTAATGAAAATGTTCGATTTTGGGCTCTGAAACAGGCACAGCCGAGTAGGCTTACTGCCCCTGTCGTAGAGCTCTTGAAGAGCTTTCCAATGGTAGGCTGTGCGCCGTGTAACTCCTTACGGATGAAAAGTTATGGGCACCGGAGCGACGGAGACCTGGTCACAAGCCCTACGCCCTTGGTTTGTGGGCCCAGCCTCTACGTGAAGCGAAGTTGTCTTGCCCAACGTGCCGTGGGATTCTTTAATAGAAATGTGGTGGATAAAGTTTCTTGGCAACCCTAACTGGGGCAAAAAAAATTGAACATGGGTTGCAACACGAGGACTTCCCAAGGGGTCACCCATCCTAGTACTACTCTTGCCCAAGCACGCTTAACTTTGGAGTTCTGATGGGATCCGGTGCATCAGTGCTGGTATGATCGCACCCGTCATGTTGTGGGCAAAAATCCTTTATGTGTTGACGGTTCACAGTCCCAGCCCAAAGAGATGGCCTATTCAAAAGGCCTAATGCGCCTAATGGAAACCCATCCGCTTCAACAACGCAGTATCCTAGTAAGACGTGATATTGACGCATTGTAGGGCCCTGAAATATCCCGCGAGTTAGGTTGTCGTCTTTTTAACAACTCACGACGCACAATCCAGGACGAAAAAATAGAGCAAAAGAAGAAAAGAGGCCCGAAAATGATTAAAATGTTCATTTTTGGGCTCCGAAAATAGGCACAGCCGAGCAGGCTTGCTGCCCCCGTCGTAGAATTCTCAGAGAGCTTTACAACGGTAGGCTGTGCGCCGCGAAACTCCTAACGGATTAAAAGTTATGGGCACCGGAGAGACGGAGACATAGTCACATGCCCCCACGCCCTCGGTTTGCGGGCCCAGCCTCTACGTGAAGCGAAGTTGTCTTGCCCAAGGTGCCTTCGGATTCGGTAATAGAAATGTGGTGGATAAATTATCTTGGCAACCTTAACCGGGGCAAAAAAAATTGAAAATGGGGGGTGCAACACGAGGACTTGCCAGGGGGTCACCCATCCTAGTACTACTCTCGCCCAAGCACGCTTATCTTCGGAGTTCTGATGGGATCCGATACATTTGTGCTGGTATGATCGCACCCGACATGTTGTGGACACAAATTCTTTATGTGTTGACGGTTCACAGTCCCACCCCAGTGAGATGGCCCATTCAAAAGGCCCAACGGGCTTAACGACAACCCATCCGCTTCAACAACGTTGCATCCTCGCAAGACGTGATATCGACGCGTATTAGGGCCCTCTAATGTCCTGCGAGTTAGGTTGTCATCCTTTTAATTACTCATGTCGTACGATCCGGGACGGAAAAACATAGCAAAAGAGGAAAAATGGCCCAAAATTGATGAAAACGTTCGATTTTGGGCTCCAAAAATGGGCACAGCTTAGCAGGCTTGCTGCCCTTGTCGTAGAGCTCTCGAAGAATTTTCCAACGGTGTGCTGTTCGCCGCGTAACTCCTTACAGATCAAAAGTTATAGGCATCGGAGCGACGGAGACCTGGTTATAGACCCTATGCCCTCGGTTTGCGGGCCCAGCCTCTACGTGAAGCGAAGTTGTCTTGCCCAATGTGCCGTGGGATTCGTTAATAGAAATGTGGTGGATAAAGTTTCTTGGCAACCCTAATTGGGGCAAAAAAAATTGAAGAGGGGGTGCAACACGAGGACTTCCCAGGGGGTCACCCATCCTAGTACTACTCTCGCCCAATCACGCTTTACTTTGGAGTTCCAATGGGATCTGGAGCATCAATGCTGGTATGATCACACCCATCATGTTCAAGGCATAAATCCTTTGTGTGTTGACGGTTCACAGTCCCAGCCCATAGAGATGGCCCATTCAAAAGTCCCAATGTGTAATACCCGAGCCCAGAATGTGAAATTTCCTTGTTTATTATTTTGAAAATTATATTTTCTTAAGTATTTAGAATTCAAATTGTTACTTCTTTGCTGTCGCAACGTGCATTGCATTTAGGGAGCAATAGCTAGAGAACGGTTTCTAGTCCTTAGTAAATAGTGAAACTAGTATTTAGATGACTTAAATTTTATATTTTAATTGTTGTTGGCTAGAATTAATTTAGTGATAATTATTTTAGCTTGAAATGCATAGAAATAAGGCAAATTGACCAAATTTTAAGTTGTTTGACCAAGTGCTTTAACCATTTGGCCAAGTCATCACTTAATAAGCTAAAACAATGCAAAATAAAAAAAAACAAAGTTGAAAAACAGCCAAGCAGGCCGTGAGCTTCAAGAGAAAAAAAAAACCTTTCAACTTCCAATCGTTCAATCTACGCGTGAGCTCGTGCGAGGTGGTTTCCGATATGACCAGCGTTGTTTTCCTAGCGACTAGGAGTACCCAAGGTGAGGGAAGCATGTTATTTGTGCATTTAAATGTCAAGTATATCAACTTTGTGATTTTTAGAATTTATCCGTAGATTGTTGTTTAAAGCGGTTTGATACTTCTAGAATGTTCCTTGGCAATCGTAGAACATGTATTTATAGCTTTTTAACATTTTCTGCGGTTAAATGTTGAGATTGAAATTTAAATTGGTTGTTGAATAGTGTTTTGTGAATAGTAAGCCCTTGAAATGATAAAGTTGCTCCGTTATGCTGTTCGTTGATGTGGGAATGTGCTAGGTGTGCTAGAATGCCTAAATGCATGGTTTGTTTCGGTTGCGTAGTGGAAAAAATGGGAATTATGCCTTGGTGAAAGTCAGGGTTGTTTAGGTCGAGTTTGGCATTTTCTCGTTTTACGTGTTGACATTGTTTCGGGAGGCCATGGAATCACTTTTGGTGCGATTATGGCGTTGGTTGGGTGTTTGGTTGGTATAGTTATAGTTCAAACGAGCAAAGGGGGAAATCGGGACTTTGCATGAATTCTAGGGTTAGGCAGGGTTTCGGGGTCTTTAGACGTGCCTTATGGTAACCTAGGAGGATTGGCGAAGTCGGTTTCCGGAACTCGTGGCTCGTTTGGAAATGGTAGTGTTTTGATAGTTGGGGCCGATTGGTGATTTTGCTTGTTTTCTTGATATTATGTCTATAGAATGCTTAGGGTTGCTTGATATACTTGTTTGAATTGATTTTGATTGGAATGCATATCAACTGTTGCTATTGCGTGCGAGAGTAACCTACTTTGTTATTCTCCCACGTGTGGCTTAAGTGCTCGTTTATCGCCTTGTATCGAGCTTGCATTGCATAGTGTCTCGCGCGTGAGTGATGGGCCTTTCTGGGTAGCCTCAGGTTGCCAGTGTTGGTTGCTCTAGCTCCGCTGCTATTCCCTCTTCTCGCTTGGGTTGCTTCCCAGGGAGATCTGGGTCATAGGTTGATGGATACTTCCGGGGTATTCCAAACTGGTGTTATAAGGTAGTTAGGGCCGGTGCGTAGTCATCAAATTCGTGTTTGAAAGTTGCTCGTGAAAAGAGTATCGTATCCTTTGAATGAGTGTTTACAGCTTTAAATACTTGCCTTGCTTTATTGATGGATTTATTGGTATCTCTATATGATACTTGTATGTATTGCTTGACTAATTGCATTGCATACTCCCCTCATCTCCGTCCTTGAGACCAATTGCCCTCGCTGAGCAATAGTTTTTGCTCATTCCTCTTTATACTATATTTTTTACAGGAGTAATTGAAGCAGACCCTATTGAGGTAATAGAGGAGGAGGAGCAGGTGGAGGTGTTTCCGTGATAGCACTTCTTTGATTTGCTGGTGGTTGGTTACTAGATTTTGTGCGAGCCTTGCTTGATATGTATATTGCTTGGATGTCGCTTAATTTTGAGGCTTGTAGCCTTGTATGTATTTTCTAGTTTGAGGCCTCTATGGTCTTATGTTGTATAGGTTGAAAGAATGTAAAGTTGTAAACTTATACTCTTGTGACTAGTAAGGAAATGCATGCTAATGGAATTGATTAGTGGCATAAATACTTGTGTAGTATGCATATCATTTTTGGGTTGCAAAGTTGGTTAATAAGAAATGTATGTTTCAAAGAAAGTCGGCTTGTTTTAATTGTTTTATGGCTTTTGCAAGTATTATGTTGATTGTAGGGTTTTCGGATCATCCGCGGTACAGAGGAGACTCCGTCCATGTGTCGGGTCCGGGCTTGGCCTTTTGCGGGGTCGGGTCGCGGCGTGACATCTTTAGGTGGTATCAGAGCATGATAGTCTTGCATGAGCCGAGATATGTTTCTCGGTCTGTGGGGGTAAAGGTCCAAAATGCTAGAATGTTATTGTATAATTGTTAAGTGGAAAGAAAGTGTTATAGCATGACTTTGTGAACTTAGAGTGCTTATGTGTTTAAAGTGAATTAGTTTGGCTTGTCAATTTTTTGTTATGTGAATTGCGTGTTAGAATGTTTGATTGTTATTGACTTGAGCGTTATCTAATCTTATGTGCTATATTTCTTTCTATAAACTGCTTTTATATGCTGCCAGCTATTGTGAGTTGCTACTATGCCGCCACGTCGTGGTACTCAAGGTATAGGGTTAGATGAAGAGGCAGCAGAACAGGGTCAGCAACCGTTGCCTGAGCAGTTTATGGCTACTATGACTACAGCGGTTGACTGGATTACACAGGTACTGCATAAGCAGAGGCAGGACAAGAATAATCCCCAGGGAAATCAAGCTAATCCTGGTGGACAGGGGTATAGAGTTGAGAATAACCAATTGGAGAAATTTCTGAGGCACGAGCAGGGAAAGTTCTTCGAAGAGCCGGATGATGAGGCAGCCGAGAGATGGATTAATCATGTTGAGAAAATTTTCACCGGTTTGAGGTAGACTGATGAGGGAAGAATAGATTATGCGTCATTCCTGTTTGAAGGTGATGTAGAGCAGTGGTGGAATACTGTCCGGAGGAGGTGGGATTGTGAGGATGTACCACATTTGTGGGATGATTTTGTGAGTGAGTTTCGGGACAAGTATATTCCCGAGATGGCAATGGAAAGGAGGGAAGACGAGTTTGTGGCCCTGAATCAGGGAAATATGACTGTTGCACAGTATGAGGCTAGGTTTGTCAGCTTGTCGAGGTATATGCCCGAGTTGGTACGGCCGGCTAGGAGGATGATTCATAGGTTTGTTCGTGGGCTGAGAATAGACATACAGCTACATGTGACTGGGCAGACCTACACTACTTTTCCCGAGGCATTTCAGGCAGCCTCGAAGTTTGAGAAACAGAAGGCTGAGATGTTAGCTGAGAGCAGTCAACTGAGTAAGAAGCAGTATTTGGGCTAGAGCAGCCAGAGTCAGCCGAGGCAGTATCAGACTTCTGCACAGGTTCCTCAGCAACATCCGTATCAGCCACAGCAGCAGATTCAGGCTAGGCCAGCTGTGACTAGACCTCAGTAGGGAGGTGCAGTTCCTACTATTGCCAGAGCCCCAGCACCTATGGGAAACACTGTTGTAAGGCAAAATCAGCAGTGTAACTATTGTAATCGATCGAGCATGTTGAGGCAAATTGCTGGAGGAAGAGTGGTAAATGTACGGGTTGTGGCATTGATGACCATAGGGTGAGAGATTGCCCTCAGTATAACAATGTTCAGGGCCATACTAGAGGCCAGGGTGTTCAGAATAGGGCTGCAGGTGCATGTCCAGCACAGAGGGTTCAAGCTAGGGTCTTTGCACTGGATGCAGATGAGCTACCCAATACCACAGCTATAGTGGAAGGTACCTTTCTTCTCAATACTCAGCCAGTTAAAGTTTTGATTGATCCCAGAGCTACACATTCGTTTATAACTCCTGCATGTGCACGATCTGTGAATGTTTGCATTGATAAATTGCCGCATGAAGTTGAAGTTAGTACACCTTTGGGTGCAAAATTTGTTACTGAGTCTATTTGCAAATCTTGTGATATATGCATTGAGAACCGTAAATTTCCTGCTGATTTAATTATATTGCCATTCCGTGACTTTGAAATCATTTTGGGAATGGACTGGTTGGGGAAGTACTATGCTCAGTTGGATTGTAGAACAAAGGTCGTTTATCTTCGGTTCCTGACCTACCGGTACTAGAGATTGTTGGGAATTGCAGGGCTGCCCGAATTCCTCTTTTATCAACGATCAAGACTTCTAAGTTGTTGAATAAGGGTTGTGAAGCTTACTTAGCTTATTTGATCAATCAGCCTACTGATAAGTTGAGTTTGAATGAGGTTCCCATTGTTAGAGACTTCCCTGGTGTATTTCCCGAGGAATTATCAGGTTTACCACCGGATAGGGAGATTGAGTTCGTGATTGATCTTGTGCTAGGCACTGCGCCAATTTCTAGGAGTCCTTATAGAATGGCATCGGCTGAACTTCAGGATTTGAAAATTCAGCTTCAGAACTTGCTTGAGAAAGGGTTTATACAACCCAGTTCTTATCCGTGGGGTGCGCCTGTGTTGTTTGTGAGGAAGAAAGACGGCACGCTACGGTTATGTATTGATTACAGGGGACTTAATCAAGTCACGATTAAGAATAAATACCCATTGCCGTTGATTGAAGAGTTGTTTGACCAGTTGCAGGGTGCGAGTGTTTACTCTAAATTTGACTTGAGGCAGGGTTACTATCAACTCAGAATTCGGAGTGATGATATACCAAAGACGGCATTCAGGACTAGATATGGCCACTATGAATTTGTTGTGTTGCCGTTTGGTTTGACGAATGCACCAGCCGCATTCATGGACTTGATGCAGAGGGTTTTTCGACCTTATCTTGATCAGTTTGTCGTGATCTTTATTGACGACATTTTAGTGTACTCGAAGAACGAGGCTGAACATGAACAATACTTGAGGATTGTGCTACAGACTTTGCAGGAAAACAAGCTTTTTGCTAAATTCAGCAAGTGCGAGTTTTGGTTGAATTAGATATCTTTTCTAGGCCATATCATTTCAGATCAAGGAATTTCAGTAGACCCAACTAAGATTGAAGTTGTTTAATCTTGGAAGAGACCAGAGACGGTGGCAGAGATTCGGAGTTTTCTTGGGTTGGCAGGTTACTATCAGAGGTTTGTTAAAGACTTTTCCAAAATTTCTGGACCTTTAAGCTAGTTGACTCGAAAGAAAGTTACTTACAACTGGGATACCAAATGTGAGTCCAGTTTCCAAGAATTGAAGAAGAGACTAACTACAGCTCCTATATTAGCTTTACCTGAGGGAACAGAGAACTTTGTTGTCTACAGTGATGCATCTAAAGAAGGTTTGGGCTGTGTTTTAATGCAGAATGGTAAGGTGATTGCCTATGCTTCTAGGAAGTTGAAACCTTATGAAGTCAATTACCCTACACACGATCTAGAGTTAGCTGCAGTTGTGGTTGCTTTGAAGAAGTGGCGTCATTACTTGTGGGGTTGCAGATTTGATATATTTACTAACCACAAGAGTCTCAAGTATTTGTTTTCACATAAGGATCTGAATATGAGGCAGCGAAGATGGCTAAAGCTTTTGAGTGGTTACAACTGTTCTATATACTACGTGCCAGGTAAAGCCAATGTTGTTGCTGATGCTTTGAGCCGAAAGGCTACTGTTGCAAGCTTAATTATCAAGGATTGGGAGACTTTGGAAGAAATTTGTTCATGGAAGCCAGAAGCTACTGAGGTAGGGTTTTGATTTGCTAGTTTACAGATTCAGTCAAGGTTGCTAGCACAGATCAGAGAGGCTTAGAAGACTGATCCTTACATCTTGAAGATCCAAGAAAAAGCTAAAGGGGGAGAGTCGGAGTTTAAATTACATGCAGATGGTATCTTCAGATTCAGGGACAGGGTGTGTGTTCCTGGTGATTCGACTTTGAAGAATGAGATCCTGTCCGAGGCACATAATTCGAGGTATACGATTGACCCGGGCAGTACAAAAATGTATAGAGACTTGAAACAACACTTCTGGTGGAACAATATGAAGAGGGAGATTGCTGGGTATGTATCCAGATGTTTGACTTGTCAGAGGGTTAAAGTTGAGCATCAGAGGCCAGCCGGACTTCTACAGCCGTTGTCGATTCCACAATGGAAGTGGGTACATATAACAATGGACCTTGTGACCGATCTTCCTAGATCTCCGAGAAGATGTAATTCTGTTTGGGTTTTTGTGGACCGCTTGACTAAAGTTACACATTTTATTCCCGTGAACAAATAGGATAGCCTTGATAAGCTAGCTGAGCTTTATGTTGCTAATATTGTGAAATTGCATGGTGTGCCACAAAGTATAGTGTCAGATAGAGATCCCAGATTCAGATCTCGTCTTTGGCAGAAGTTGCAAGAGGCCCTGGGAACTAAGTTGAGCTTCAGTACTGCATATCATCCACAAACCGATGGCCGGTCTGAGAGAACAACCAGGATCTTGGAAGACATGCTTCGAGAATGTGTGCTAGACTTTGGGAAGAATTGGGAGAATTTTTGCCTTTAGCAAAGTTCGCCTACAACAATAGGTATCAATCTACTATAGGTATGGCTCCCTACGAGGCGTTGTATGGTCGTAAATGCAGATCTCCGTTATATTGGGAAAAGGTTGGAGAGATGAGAACAGTTGATCCGACTGTGTTACCTGAGATGATTAAGATGGTAGATAATGTTCACCTTATTCGCCAGCGTATGCTTACAGCTCAGAGTCGTAAGAAGAGTTATGCGGATAAGCACCGTCGGGATCTTGAGTTTGATTTGGGAGATTGGGTGTTTCTTAAGATTTCTTCTCGAAAGGGATTGATTCGGCACGGTAAGAGCGGGAAACTTAGTCCCAGGTATGTGGGTCCGTATGAGATCACCGAAAAGGTAGGTCCTTTGGCTTATCGGTTAGCTTTGCCTCCGAGCTTGTCGAGACTACACGATGTGTTCCACGTGTCTATGTTAAAGAAATACCATCCAGACCCTTCACATGTACTTGAACCAGAGCCTTTGCAGATTGAAGAGAAGTTGTCTTATGAAGAGAAACCAATTCGAATTGTGGATCGGAAAATTCAGGAGCTTCGCAGGAAGAGTATTCCCTTAGTAAAGGTTCTATGGAATCATCATGGGTTTGAGGAAGCAACTTGGGAAAGAGAGGACCAGGTTTGGAATCAGTATCCAGAGTTGTTTGTTGACCAGGTAAGAATTGCGTGGGTGCAATTGTTTTAAGGGGGAGAGGGTGTAATACCCGAGCCCGGAATGTGAAATTTCCTTGTTTATTATTTTGAAAATTATATTTTCTTAAGTATTTAGAATTCAAATTGTTACTTCTTTGCTGTCGCAACGTGCATTGCATTTAGGGAGCGATAGCTAGAGAACGGTTTCTAGTCCTCAGCAAATAGTGAAACTAGTATTTAGATGACTTAAATTTTATATTTTAATTGTTGTTGGCTAAAATTAATTTAGTGATAATTATTTTAGCTTGAAATGCATAGAAATAAGGCAAATTGACCAAATTTTAAGTTGTTTGACCAAGTGCTTTGACCATTTGACCAAGTCATCACTTAATAAGCTAAAAAAAAGCAAAATAAAAAAACAAAGCTGAAAAACAGCCAAGTAGGCCGTGAGCTTCAAGAGAAAAAAAAAAACTTTCAACTTCCAATCGTTCAATCTTCGCGTCAGCTCGTGCGGGGTGGTTTCCGAGGTGACCAGCGTTGTTTTCCTAGCGACTAGAAGTACCTAAGGTGAGGGAAGCATGTTATTTGCGCATTTAAATGTCAAGTATATCAACTTTGTGATTTTTAGAATTTATCCGTAGATTGTTGTTTAAAGCGTTTTGATGCTTCTAGAATGTTCCTTGGCAATTGTAGAACGTGTATTTATAGCTTTTTAACATTTTTTGCGGTTAAATGTTGAGATTGCAATTTAAATTGGTTGTTGAATAGTGTTTTGTGAATAGTAAACCCTTGAAATGATAAAGTTGCAACGTTATGCTGTCCGTTGATGTAGGAATGTGCTAGGTGTGCTAGAATGCCTAAATGCATGGTTTGTTTGGGTTGCGTAGTGGAAAAAACAGGAATTATGCCTTGGTGAAAGTCAGTGTCGTTTAGGTCGAGTTTGGCATTTTCTCATTTTGCGTGTTGGCATTGTTTCGGGAGGCCATGGAAGCACTTTTGGTGCGATTATGGCGTTGGTTGGTATAGTTGTAGTTCAAACGAGCAAAGGGAAAAATCGGGACTTTGCGTGAATTCTAGGGTTAGGTAGGGTTTCGGGGTTTTTAGACATGCCTTATGGTGACCTAGGAGGATTAGCAAAGTCGGTTTCCAGAACTCGTGGCTCGTTTGGAAATGGTAGTGTTTTGATAGTTGGGGCCGATTGGTGATTTTGCTTGTTTTCTTGATATTATGTCTATAGAATGCTTAGGGTTGCTTGATATACTTGTTTGAATTGATTTTAATTGAAATGTATATCAACTGTTGCTATTGCGTGCGAGAGTAACCTACTTTGTTATTCTCCCACGTGTGGCTTAATTGCTCGTTTATCGCCTTGTATCGAGTCTTGCATTGCATAGTGTCTCGCGCATGAGTGATGGGCCTCTCTGGGTAGCCTCGTGTTGCCAGTGTTGGTTGCTCTAGTTCCGCTGCTATTCCCTCTTCTCGCTTGGGTTGCCTCCCAGGGAGATCTGGGTCGTAGGTTGATAGATACTTCCGGGGTATTCCAAACTGGTGTTATAAGGTGGTTTGGGCCGGCGCGTCGTCATCGAATTCGTGTTTGAAAGTTGCTCGTGAAAAGAGTATCGTATCCTTTGAATGAGTGTTTATAGCTTTAAATACTTGCCTTGCTTTATTGATGGCTTTATTGGTATCTCTATATGATACTTGTATGTATTGCTTGACTAATTGCATTGCATACTCCTCTCATCTCCGTCCTTGAGACCAATTGCCCTCGCTGAGCAATAGTTTTTGCTCATTCCTCTCTATACTATATTTTTACAGGAGTAGTTGAAGCAGACCCTATTGAGGTAATAGAGGAGGAGGAGCAGGTGGAGGTGTTTCTGTGATGGCACTTCTTTGCTTTGCTGGTGGTTGGTTACCAGATTTTGTGCGAGCCTTGCTTGATATGTATATTGCTTGGATGTCGCTTAATTTTGAGGCTTGTAGCCTTGTATGTATTTTCTAGTTTGAGGCCTCTACGGTCTTATGTTGTATGAGTTGAAAGAATGTAAAGTTGTAAACTTATACTCTTATGACTTGTAAGGAAATGGATGCTAATGGAATTGATTAGTGGCATAAATACTTGTATAGTATGCATATCATTTTTGGGTTGCAAAGTTGGTTAATAAGAAATGTATGTTTCAAAGAAAGTCGGCTTGTTTTAATTGTTTTATGGCTTTCGCAAGTATTATGTTGATTTTAGAGTTTTTCGATCGTCCGCGGTATAGAGGAGACTCCGTCCGTGTGTCGGGTCCGGGCTTGGCCTTTTACGGGGTCGGGTCAGGGCGTGACACAATGGGCTTAACGATAACCGATCCGCTTCAACAACGCAACATCCTCGTAAGACGTGATATCGACGCTTTGTAGGACCCTGCAATATCCAGCGAGTTAGGTTGTCATCCTTTTAACAACTCATGTCGTACGATCCGGGACGGAAAAACATAGCAAAAGAAGAAAAGCAGCCCGAAACAAATAAAAACATTCGATTTTGGGCTCCAAAAATGGGCGCAGCTAAGCAGGTTTGCTGCCCCCGTTGTAGAGCTCTCGAAGAGCTTTCCAATGGTATGCTGTGCACCGCGTAACTCTTTACGGATCAAAAGTTCTGGGCACCAGAGCAACGGAGACCTGGTCACAAGCCCTATGCCCTCGGTTTGCGGGCCCAGCCTCTACGTGAAGCGAAGTTGTCTTGCCCAACGTGCCGTGGGATTCGGTAATAGAAATGTGGTGGATAAAGTTTCTTGGCAACCCTAACTGGGCCAAAAAAATAGAAAAGGGGAGTGCAACACGATGACTTCCCACGGGGTCACCCATCCTAGTACTACTCTCGCCCAAGCACGCTTAACTTCGGAGTTCTAATGGGATCCGGTGCATTAGTGCTGGTATGATCGCACCCATCATGTTGAGGGCATAAATCCTTTATGTGTTGACAGTTCACAATTCCAGCCTAGAGAGATGGCCTATTCAAAATGCCCAATGGCTTAACGATAACCCATCCGCTTCAACAACGCAACATCCTCGCAAGACGTGATATCGACGAGTATTAGGGCCCTCTAATGTCCCATGAGTTAGGTTGTCGTCCTTACAGCTCATGTCGTACGATCCGGGATAGAAAAACATAGCAAAAGAAGAAAAGTGGCCCGAAGCGGATGAAAACGTTCGATTTTGGGCTCCAAAAATGGGTACAGCTTAGCAGGCTTGCTGCCCCCGTCGTAGAGCTCTTGAAGAGCTTTCCAACAGTATGTTGTACGCCACGTAACTCCTTACGGAATAAAAGTTATGGGCACTGGAGTGATGGAGACCTGGTCACAGGCCCTACGCCCTCGGTTTGCAGGCCCATCCACTACGTGAAGCGAAGTTGTCTTGCCCAACGTGCCGTGGGATTCGTTAATAGAAATGTAGTGGATAAGGTTTCTTGGCAATCCCAACTGGGGCAAAAAAAATTGAAGAGGGGGTGCAATACGAGGACTTGCCAGGGGGTCACCCATCCCTGTACTACTTTCGCCCAAGCACGCTTATCTTCGGAGTTCTGATTGGATCCGGTACATTTGCGCTGGTATGATCGCACCCGTCATGTTGTGGACACAAATTCTTTATGTGTTGACGGTTCATAGTCCCACCCTAGTGAGATGGCTCCTTCAAAAGGCCCAATGGGCTTAATGACAACCCATCCGCTTCAACAACACTGCATCCTCGCAAGACGTGATATCGACGCGAATTAGGGCCCTCTAATGTTTCGTGAGTTAGGTTCTCGTCCTTTTAACAGCTCATGTCGTACGATCCGAGACGGAAAAACATAGCAAAAGAAGAAAAGTGGCCCGAAGCTAATGAAAACGTTCGATTCAGGGCTCCAAAAATGGGTACAGCTTAGCAAGCTTGCTACCCGTGTCGTAGAGTTCTCGAAGAGCTTTCCAATGGTATGTTGTACGCTGCGTAACTCTTTACGGATCAAAAGTTATGGGCACCGGAGCGACGGAGACCTGGTCACAGGCCCTATGCCCCCGGTTTGCAGGCCTAGCCTCTACGTGAAGCGAAGTTGTCTTGCCCAAGGTGCTGTGGGATTCGTTAATAGAAATGTGGTGGATAATGTATCTTAGGAACCCTAACCGGGGCAAAAAAAAATTAAAAGGGGGGTGCAACACGAGGACTTCCCAAGGGGTCACCTATCCCAGTACTACTCTCGCCCAAGCACGCTTAACTTCGAAGTTCTAATGGGATCCGGTGCATTAGTGCTGGTTTGATCGCACCCGTCATGTTGTGGGCACAAATCCTTTATGTGTTGACAGTTCACAGTCCCAGCCTAGAGCGATGGTCCATTCAAAAGGCCCAATGGGCTTAACAACAACCCATCCGCTTCAACAATACATCATCCACGCAAGACGTGATATCGAGGCATTGTAGGGCCCTCTAATATCCCGCGAGTTAGGATGTCGTTCTTTTAATAGCTCATGTCGTACGATTCGGGACGGAAAAACATAGTAAAAGATGAAAAGTGGCTCGAAACTTATGAAAATGTTTGATTTTGGGCTCGAAAAATGGGCGCAGACGAGCAGGCTTGCTGCCCTGTCGTAGAGTTCTCGGAGAGCTTTCCAACGGTATGCTGTTCGCTGCGTAACTCCTTACGGATCAAAAGTTATAGGCACCGGAGCGACGTAGACCTGGTGACAAGCCCCACACCCTCGGTTTGCGGGCCCAACTTTCACGCCAAGCGAAGTTGTCTTGCCCAAGATGCCGTGGGATTCGGTAATAGAAATGTGGTGGATAAAGTATCCTGGCAACCTTAATCGGGGCAAAAATTTTTGAAAAGGGGGGTGCAACACGAGGACTTCCAAGGGGGTCACCCATCCTAGTACTACTCTCGCCCAAGCACGCTTAACTTCGAAGTTCTGATGGGATCCGGTGCATTAGTGCTGGTATGATCGCACCCGTCATGTTGTGGGCACAAATCCTTTATGTGTTGACGGGTCACAGTCCCAGCCTAGAGAGATGGTCCATTCAAAAGACCCAATGGGCTTAACGACAACCCATCCGCTTCTACAACAAATCATCCTCGCAAGACGTGATATTGACGCGTTGTAAGGCCCTCTGATATCCTGCGGTTAGGTTGTCGTCCTTTTAACAGCTCATGTCGTACGATCCGGGACGGAAAAACATAGCAAAAGAAGAAAAGTGGCCCGAAACTGATGAAAACGTTCGATTTTGGGCTCCAAAAATAGGCGCAGCCAAGCAGGCTTGCTGCACTGTTGTAAAGCTCTCGAAGATTTGGGCACAAGCCCTACGCCCTTGGATTGCGGGCCCAGCCTCTACGCGAAGCGAAGTTGTGTTGCCCAAGATGCCGTGGGACTCGGTAATAGAAATGTGGTGGATAAAGTATCCTGGCAACCCTAATAGGGGCAAAAAAAATTGAAAAGGGTAGTACAACACTAGGACTTCCCAAGGGGTCACCCATCCTAGTACTACTCTCACCCAAGCACGCTTAACTTCGTCGTTCTGATGGAATTCGGTGCTTTAGTGCTAGTATGATCGCACCCGTCATGTAGAGGGCACAAATCCTTTAGTTGTTGATAGTTCACAGTCCCAGCCCACAGAGATGGCCCATTCAAAAGGCCTAATGGGCTTAACGACAACACATCCGCTTCAACAATGCAGCATCCTCGTAAGACGTGATATCGTCGCGTTGTAGGGCCTTGTAACATCCCGCGAGTTAGGTTGTCGTCCTTTTAACAGCTCACGACGTACGATCCGAGACGGAAAAATAGAGCAAAAGAAGAAAAGTGGCTCGAAACTGATGGAAACGTTTGATTTTGTGCTACGAAAACTAGCACAGCCGAGCAGGCTTACTGCCCCCGTCGTAGAGCTCTGGGAGAGCTTTCCAACGGTATGCTGTGCACCACGTAACTCCTTACGAAATAAAAGTTATGGGCACCGAAGCGACGAAGACCTGGTCACAAGCACCAAGCTCTCGGTTTGTGGGCCCAGCCTCTACGAGAAGCGAAGTTGTCTTGCCCAAGGTGCCATGGGATTCAGTAATAGAAATGTGGAGGATAAAGTATCATGGCAACCCTAACCAGGGCAAAAAAAATTGAAAATGAGGGGTGCAACACGAGGACTTCCTAGGGGGTCACCCATCCTAGTACTACTCTCGCCCAAGCATGCTTAACTTCGGAGTTCTAATGGGATCCGGTGCATTAGTGCTGGTATGATCGCAGCCGTTATGTTGTGGGCACAAATCATTTATGTGTTTGCGGTTCAAAGTCCCAGCCCAGAGAGATGGCCCATTCAAAAGGCCCAATGGCCTTAACGACAACCCATCTGCTTCAACAACATAGCATCCTCGCAAGACATGATATCGACGCATTGTAGGGCCCTCTAATGTCCCGCTAGTTAGGTTGTCGTCCTTTTAACAGCTCACGACCTACGATCCGGGTAGAAAAAACAGAGCAAAAGAAGAAAAGTGGCTCGAAACTGATGAAAACGTTCGATTTTGGGCTCAAAAAATGGGCACAGCTGAGCAAGCTTGTTGCCCCTATCGTAGAGCTCTCAGAGAGCTTTTCAACAGTAT
This sequence comes from Ehretia macrophylla, assembly GCA_037974665.1. Lineage (NCBI taxonomy): Eukaryota > Viridiplantae > Streptophyta > Magnoliopsida > Boraginales > Ehretiaceae > Ehretia > Ehretia macrophylla. Next base: position 13,908,620 of record CM075764.1, on the reverse strand, counting down.
CCTGTGTGCCACGTAACTCTTTACGGATCAAAAGTTATGGGCACCGGAGCGATGGAGACCTGGTCAAAAGCCCTACGCCCTCGGTTTGCGGGCCCAGCCTCTACGTGAAGCGAAGTTGTCTTGCCCAAGGTGCCGTGGGATTCGGTAATAGAAATGTGGTGGATAAAGTATCTTGGCAACCCAAATCGGGGCAAAAAAAAATTGAAAATGGGGATGCATCATGAGGACTTCCCAAGGGGTCACCCATTCTAATACTACTCTCGCCCAAGCACGCTTAACTTCGGAGTTCTAATGGGATCCGGTGCATTAGTGCTGGTATGATCACACTCGTCATGTTGTGGGCACAAATCCTTTATGTGTTGACGGTTCAAAGACCCAACCTAGAGGGATGGCCTATTCAAAAGGCCCAATCGGCTTAACGACAACCCATCTGCTTTAACAACACAACAACCTCGCAAGATGTGATATTGACGCGTTGTAGGGCCCTCTAATGTCCAGCGAGTTAGGTTGTCGTCCTTTTAACAGCTCACAAGGTACGATTTGGGATGGAAAAACAGAGCAAAAGAAGAAAAGTGGTCTGAAACTAATGAAAATGTTTGATTTTGGGCTTCAAAAACGGGCGTAGCTGAGTAGGCGTGGTTCCCCCGTCGTAGAACTCTCCGAGTGCTTTCCAACGGTATACTGTGCACCGTGTAACTCCTTAGAGATCAAAAGTTATGGGCGCCGGAGCAATGCAGGCCTGTTCAAAAGCCCTACGCCCTCGGTTTGCGGGCCCAGCCTCTATGTGAAGCGAAGTTGTCTTGCCCAAGGTGCCGTGGGATTCGGAAATAGAAATTTCATGGATAAAGTATCTTGGCAACCCTAACTGGGGCAAAAAAAATTGAAAAGGGAGGGTGCAACACGAGGACTTCCCAGGGGGTCACCCATCCTAGTATTACTCTCGCCCAAGTGCGCTTAACTTTGGAGTTCTGATGGGATCCGGTGCATCAGTGCTGGTATGATTGCACCCGTCATGTTGAGGGGATAAATCATTTATGTGTTGACGGTTCACAGTCCCAGCCCAGAGAGATTGCCCATTCAAAAGGCCCAATCGGCTTAACGACAACCCATCCGCTTCAACAACACAACATCCTTGCAAGACGTGATATCGACGCATTGTATGGCCCTCTAATCTCCCGCGAGTTAGGTTGTCATCCTTTTAAAAGCTCACGACATACGATCCGGGACCCAAAAACAGAGCAAAAAAAGTAAAGTGGCCCGAAACTAATGAAAACGTTCAATTTTGGGCTTAAAAAATGGGCGCTGCTGAGCAGGCTTGCTGTCCGCGTTGTAGAGCTCTTGGAGAGCTTTCCAACAGTATCCTGTGCACCGCGTAACTCTTTACGGATCAAATGTTATGGGCACCGAAAATACGGAGACCTGGTCACAAGACCCACGCCCTCGGTTTGCGAGCCCAGCCTCTACGTGAAGCGAAGTTGTCTTGCCCAAGGTGCCGTGGGATTTGGTAATAGAAATGTGGAGGATAAAGTATCTTGGCAACACTAACCGGGGCAAAAAAAAATTAAAAAGTGGGGGTGCAACACGAGGACTTACCAGGGGGTCACCCATCCTAGTACTCCTCTCGCCCAAGCCCGCTTAACTTCAGAGTTCTGATGGGATCCGGTGCATTAGTGCTGGTATGATCGCACCCGTCATGTTGTGGGCACAAATCCTTTTGTGTTGACGGTTCAAAGTCCTAACCCAGAGAGATGGCCCATTCAAAAGGCCCAAAGGGATTAACAACAACCCATTCGCTTCAACAACACAGCATCCTCGCAAGATGTGATATTGATGCATTGTAGGGCCTGCTAATGTCCCGTGAGCTAGGTTGTCGTCCTTTAAACAGCTCACGACGTACAATCCGAGAAGGAAAAACAGAGCAACAGATGAAAAATGGTCCAAAATTGATGAAAACATTCAATTTTGGGCTCCAAGAACGGGCGCAGACGAGCAGGCTTGCTGCCCCTGTCCTAGAGCTCTCAGAGAGCTTTCCAACGGTATGTTGTGCGCCACGTAACTCCTTACGGAATAAAAGTTATGGGCACCGGAGCGACGGAGACCTGGTCACAAGCCCTACGCCCTCGGTTTGCGGTCCCAGCCTCAACGTGAAGCGAAGTTGTCTTGCCCAAGGTGCCGTGGGATTCGGTAATTGAAATGTGGTGGATAAAGTATCTTGGCAACCTAAACCGGGGCAAAAAAAATTTAAAATAGGGGGTGCAACACAAGGACTTCCTAAGGGGTCATCCATCTTAGTACTACTGTTGCCCAGGCACGCATAACTTCGGAGTTCTGATGGGATCCGGTGCATTAGTGCTGGTAAGATCGCACCCATCAAGTTGTGGGCACAAATCCTTTATGTGTTGATGGTTCACTGTCCCAGCCTAGAGAGATGGCCCATTCAAATAGCCCAATGGGCTTAACGACAACCCATCCGCTTCAACAACGCAGCATCCTCGCAAGATGTGATATCAACGCATTGTAGGGCCCTCTAATATCCCGCGAGTTAGGTTGTCGTCCTTTTAACAGCTCACAACGTACGATTCGGGACGAAAAAATAGAGCAAAAGAAGAAAAGTGGCCCAAAACTGATGAATACATTCAATTTTGGGCTCCAAAAATGGGCGTAGCCGAGTTGGCTTGCTGCCCCCGTCGTAGAGCCCTCGGAGTGCTTTCCAACGGTATGCTGTGTGCCGCGTAACTCCTCACGTATCAAAAGTTATGGGCAACGGAGCGACGGAGACTTGGTCACAAGCCTACGCCCTCAGTTTGCGGGCCCAGCCTCTATGTGAATCGAAGTTGTCTTGCCCAAGGTGCCGTGGGATTCGGTAATAGAAATGTGGTGGATAAAGTATCTTGGCAACCCTAACCGGGGCAAAAAAAATTGAAAAGGGGGTGTAACACGAGGACTTCCCAGGGGGTCACCCATCCTAGTACCACTCTCGCCCAAGCAAGCTTAACTTCGGATTTTTGATGTGATCCGGTGTATTAGTGCTGGTATGATCGCACCTGTTATGTTGAGGGCACAAATCCTTTATGTGTTGACGGTTAACAGTCCCAACCTAGAGAGATGGCCCATTCAAAAGGCCCAATGCACTTAACGACAACCCATTCGCATCACCAACGCAGCATCCTCATAAGACGTGATATCAAAGCGTTGTAGGGCCCTGTAATATGCCGCGAGTTAGGTTGTCATCCTTTTAACAGCTCACGACATACGATCTGGGACTAAAAAACAGAGCAAAAGAAGGAAAATGGCCCAAAACTGATGAAAACCTTCGATTTTGGGCTCCAAAAACAGGCGTTGCTGAGCAGGGTTGCTGCCCCCATCGTAGAGCTCTCGGAGAGCTTTCCAACAATATGCTGTGGCCGCTTAACTCTTTAAGGATCAAAGGTTATGGGCACCGGAGCGACGGAGACCTGGTCACAAGCCCTACGCCCTCGGTTTGCAGGCCCAGCCTCTACGTGAAGCGAAGTTGTCTTGCCCAAGGAGCCGTGGGATTCGGTAACAGCAATGTGGTGGAGAAAGTATCTTGGCAACCCTAACCGGGGCAAAAAAAATTGAAAAGGGGGTGTAACACGAGGACTTTCTAGGGGGTCACCCATCCTAGTACTACTCTCGCCTAAGCACGCTTAACTTCAGAGTTTCGATGGGATCCGGTGCATTAGTGCAGGTATGATCGCACCCGTCATGTTGAGGGTACAAATCCTTTATGTGTTGACGGTTTACAGTCCCAGCCCAGAGAGATGGCCCATTCAAAAGGCCTAATGGGCTTAACGACAACCCAGCCGCTTCAACAATGCAGCATCTTTGCAAGACGAGATATTGACGCATTGTAGGGGCCTGTAATATCCCACGAGTTAGGTTGTCATCCTTTTAACAGCTCACGACGTACAAACCGGGACTAAAAAAAAGAGCAAAAGAAGGAAAGTCGTCCGAAACTGATGAAAACGTTCAATTTTCGGCTCTGAAAAAAGGCGTAGCCGAGTAGGCTTGCTGCCCCATCATATAGCTCTCGGAGAGCTTTCCAACGGTATGGTGTGCACTGTGTAAATCCTTACAGATTAAAAGTTATGGGCATCGAAGTGACGGAGACCTGGTCATAAGCCCCACGCCTTCGGTTTACGGGCCCAGCCTCTACGTGAAGCGAAGTTGCCTTGCCCAAGGTGCCGTGGGATTTAGTAATAGAAATGTGGTGGATAAAGTATCTTGGCAACCCAAACCGGGGAAAAAAAAATTGAAAAGGGGGGGGTGCAACAAGAGGACTTCTCAGGGGGTCACCCATCCTAGTACTACTCTTGCCCAAGCATGTTTAACCTCGGAGTTCTGGTGGGATCCGGTGCATTAGTGCTGATATGATCACACCCGTCATGTTGTGGGCACAAATCCTTTATGTGTTGACGGTTCACAGTCCCAGCCCAGAGAGATGGCCAATTCAAAAGGCCTAATTGGCTTAACGACAACCCATCCGCTTCAACAACACAGCATACTCACAAGACGTGATATCAACTCATTGTAGGGCCCTGTAATATCCCGTGAGTTAGGTTGTCGTCCTTTTAACAGCTCACGATGTACGATCTGGGATGAAAAAATAGAGCAAAAGAAGAAAAGTGGCCCGAAACTGATGAATACGTTCTATTTTGGGCTCAAAAAATGGGCGCAGCCGAGCAGGTTTGCTGCCCCCGTCATAGAGCGCTCAGAGTGCTTTCTAACGGTATGTTGTGCACTGCGTAACTCCTTACGAATCCAAAGTTATGGGCACCAGAGCGACGGAGACCTGGTCACAAGCCCTACGCCCTCGGTTTGCGGGCCCAGCCTCTATTTGAATCGAAGTTGTCATGCCCAAGGTGCCGTGGGATTCGGTAATAGAAATGTGGTGGATAAAGTATCTTGGCAACCCTAACCGGGGTAAAAAAAATTGAAAAGAGGGGTGCGACACGAGGACTTCCCAGGGGGTTACCCATCCTAGTACTACTCTCGCCCAAGCACGCATAACTTCAGAGTTCTGATGGGATCCGGTGCATTAGTGCTGGTATGATCGCACCCGTCACGTTGAGGGCACAAATCCTTTATGTGTTGACGGTTCACAGTCCCAGCCTAGAGAGATGACCCATTCAAAAGGCCCAATGAGCTTAACGACATCCCATACGCTTCAAAAACCCAGCATCCTTGTAAGACGTGATATCGATGGGTTGTAGGGCCCTGTAATATCCTGCGAGTTAGGTTGTCGTCCTTTTAATAGCTCCCGATGTATGATACGGGATGAAAAAATAGAGCAAACGAAGGAAAGTTTCCTAAAACTGATGAAAACCTTCGATTTTGGGCTCCGAAAACAGGCGCAGCTGAGCAGGCTTGCTACCCCCATCGTAGAGCTCTCAGAGTGCTTTCCAACGGTATGCTGTGCGCCGTGTAACTCCTTAAAGATCAAAAGTTATTGGCACCGGAGCGACGGACACCTGGTCACAAGCACTACGCCCTCGGTTTGCGGGCGCAGCCTCTACGTGAAGCGAAGTTGTCTTACCTAAGGTGCCGTGGGATTCGGTAATAGTATTGTAGTGGATAAAGTATCTTGGCAACCCTAACCGGGGCAAAAAAAATTGAAAAGGGGGTGCAACACGAGGACTTCCCAAGGGGTCACCCATTCTAGTACTACTCTTGCCCAAGCACGCTTAACTTTGGAGTTTTGATGGGATCCGGTGCATTAGTGCTGGTATGATCGCACCCGTCATGTTGAGGGCACAAATCCTTTATGTGTTGACGATTCACAGTCCCAGCCCTAAGAGATGGCTGATTCAAAAGACCCAATGGGCTTAACAACAACCCATCCGCTTCAACAACGCAGCATCCTCGTAAGACATGATATTGACGCATTGTAGGGCCCTGTAATATCCCGCAAGTTAGGTTGTCATCTTTTTTACAGCTCACGACGTAGGAACCGGGACTGAAAAACAGAGCAAAAGAAGGAAAGTTTCCAGAAACTGATGAAAACTTTTGATTTTGGGCTCCGAAAACGGGCGCATCCGATAAGGCTTGCTGCCCTCATCGTAGAGCTCTCGGAGAGCTTTCCAATGGTGTGCTGTGCGCCGCGTAAATCCTTACGGATTAAAATTTATGGGCACCGGAGCGACGGAGACCTGGTCACAAGCCCCATGCCCTCGGTTTGCGTGCCCAGCCTCTACGTGAAGCGAAGTTGTCTTGCCCAAAGTGCCGTGGGATTCGGTAATAGAAATGTGGTGGATAAAGTATCTTGGCAACCCAAACCGGGGCAAAAAAAATTGATAAGGGGGGGTGCAACACGAGGACTTCCCTGGGGGTCACCCATCCTAGTACTACTCTTGCCCAAGCCTACTTAACTTCGGAGTTTTGATGGGATCCGTTGCATTATTGCTGGTATGATCACACCCGTAATGTTGAGGGTACAAATACCTTATGTGTTGATGGTTCACAGTCCTAGTCCAGAGAGATGGCCCATTCAAATTGCCCAAAGGGCTTAACGACAAACCATCAGCTTCAACAACGCAGCATCCTCGCAAGACATGATATTGACGCATTGTAGGGCCCTGTAATATCCCAGGAGTTAGGTTGTCGTACTTTTAACTGCTCACGTCGTACGATCCGGGATGAAAAAATAGAGCAAAAGAATAAAAGTGGCCCGAAACTGATGAATACGTTCAATTTTGGGCTCCAAAAATGGGCGCAGCCGAGCAGGCTTGCTGCCCCTGTCGTAGATCTCTCGGAGAGCTTTCCAACAGTATGTTGTAAGCCGTGTAACACCTTACTGATCAAAAGTTGTGTGCACCGGAGCGACGGAGACCTAGTCATAAGCCCTACGCCCTCGGTTTGCGGGCCCAGCCTCTACATGAAGCGAAGTTGTCTTGCCCAAAGTGCCGTGGGATACGGTAATAGAAATGTGGTGGATAACGTATCTGGGCAACCCTAACCGGGGCATAAAAAATTGAAAAAGGGGGTGCAACACCAAGACTTCCCAAGGGGTCATCTATCCTAGTACTACTCTCGCCCAAGCACGCTTAACTTCGGAGTTCTGATGGGATCCGGTGCATTAGTGCTGATATGATTGCACCCATCATGTTGATGGCACAAATCCTTTATGTGTTGACCGTTCACAGTCCAAGCCCTGATAGATGGCCCATTCAAAAGGCCCAATGGGCTTAACGACAACCCTTCAGCTTCAACAATGCAACATTCTCGCAAGATGTGATATCGACGCATTGTAAGGCACTGTAATATCCCGCGAGTTATGTGAGGCCTGACATTGATTTGCGTGCGATACCTTTTTTCGTGTGCCCTAATCTAGATTTGCGTGCCTTGACCTAGGTTTAAGAATTGTGTTCATTTTGTGTGTCATGCATTGAATTATGTGCATTTATTTAGGGTTGCGTGCATTTACTAGAAAAATGTGCATTCGTCTCGTAATTCGTGTCCTACCTCGTAGTGCGTGCCCTAGACCTAGGAAAGCGTGCTCTCACGCTAATCAAGAAAGCATCTTGCACGAAGCACTATGTCATTTATTAATCCTACAAAATCCACTAACTATTATTAAATTACTAATTCAACCCACTAGAAGACAAAGTCTCACAAAAAGCTAGACATTCCTTATTCTTTATTCCTTATTCTTTTTGCATTTGAACACACAATTTAATAATGCTCAAAGGATGACAAAAATTCAGACCTTGATGCACAATGGGTCGGCCAAAACCCAAGGCATTGAGCAAAGTTTGAACAAAATTATTTTAATCTAGCATGCTCAAGACAAAGTCTTCACATTGTCATACCTTTTGCTTGCACCAAAGCCACATTTTGCTAACAACCAAGCCACCCATCTCGGCCACATCACCCTTGTCCACCAACAATTCAAATAACACTCAAAAGACAACACAAAATCTGAATTTTTGCTGCCCAAGGCCGACATTTGCATCTATTCCTTCAAGCATTTCATTTTTTCACTTCATTCTCTCATTCTCCTCACATTTCTCTCTCTCCCTCTCATTCTTCTCTCTCTCTCTCTCGGCCTTGGCTGATTTTCTTCCCTTCATAGCTTATCTCCATCACAACATAGTTAATCAAGACAAGCAACAAGCAAGAAGACTCGATCAAGCTAGCTAAGATGCAAGAATCACACATGCATGCTCTTTGAGTCACCATTTCGGCCTTGGTGAGTTTACTAGCTTCCATTTCTTTTCTTCTTGTTCTAACCACATGCATGTACTAAGAACTTGGCCACTAAGCTAGGAAAAATAGAGAGAAATCGGGTGGTGTCTTGGCTAAGCAAGGAAGAAGAAGAAAATTGTGCTTCATCAAGTTTTGTGCATCTTCTTGTTGATTTGCTAAGGTGAGGGCTAAAACCTTTTGAAAATCCTTCAAAAATCCACATGCATGCTCTTAAATGTATTTCTTTGCTTCTGTACTTGAGTTATATGTGTGTTCATAAGCTTTTACAACCATGCATGGCAAGATTTTGGCTTGAAGTTGATGATAGATGAAATCGGGTTTGCTGACAGCTCTCTGACTTGTTTTTGCGAGGTGAGTTTGGCTAGGCAAATGATGTTTAAAATGCATGAAAGTTGGTACAGAACTATTTTTTCCAGTTTTTAACATTTGTCACAGAAATAGGCCAAAGCTAATTTTGACTCTAAGGTCCTCAAAATGGAAATTCATTAAAATGTGTCAAAATCTGGAAGTCTGGAAAAATGAAGCAGGTTTTGGCAGATGCACTGATCTTGTGGAACGAACCGGTTTTGACTTAGTAAATGATGTCCACAATGCATGAAATTTGGTACGATGCTATATTTTTCAGTTCTGCACATTTTTGTCAGAAATGGACTAAGGCTAAATCTGACCCTAAGGACCTCAAAAATGACAATTATTGAAATATGTACAAATCTGGAAAGTTTTGTACAATCCCACTGTTTTGGCTATAACTATTGATCTCAAACTCCAAATGATGCAAGGTTTGTTTTTTATTTTAGTTCACTTCTTAAGATTTAATTTTACATCTTATTTACTGGAATTGGAGATTGTTTTCTTGACTCAATGATTGTGGGAAAACAGCCTATTGCAGTGAGGGTTTCACTTAGTTATCTGCTTAGAAATTTGTTGTAACTTCCCTTGTGGTATTAATTGCTTTGGATTGTGGCATTTTGATGTTGTGTGGACTGTTTTGAGTACTTGGGGATGTTTGGATTAATTGATGCTTGGCTTGAGATTGATTTTGAGTTGACTTGGGGCTTAATTGCACAGGTAAGCACGAAAAGGAAACCCTAGTGACTAGGCGAACTTTCTAAGTGTCGATCCTTTGAATATTTAGTGTAATTATATGTTTAGTAGGCTGCACGTAGTTTCCTTATAGCCCTAAATGTGATATTGATGCGTTACATGGCTGCCCGTTTAATGTTCATATAACTCCATATGCTTTTCAAGTGAAATTACTTGTCTTATCATGCCTCGCTTGTTTACTTGTCAATGTGCAATCTTATGACTGTCCGGAGGTAACCTACTTTGTTGTCCTCCTAATGTGATATATTAAATGTCATAAATGTGCATTGCATACAACATTGCAACCTTTCATTCTGGCGTGGTAGCATTCACGCACACCGGGCGACAACGGGCTTGCCGGTGCAACCGTGACTACCATGGCCCAATTCCCTCTCTCGCTTGGGGGCTAGACTTCCTCGGAGAGTTGGGTCGTAGGATTTCAGGGTACATCCAGAGTATATCCACTTGGCATGTTAAAGGGATGATTTGAAGTCGGCCGCAACAACTGAGAGCAAAAGCTCACCGTATCCTTTTTCTATATGTATAAGTACTCTCGCTTGTTTCCTAGAGAACCTCGGGGAAGAAAGACTGGTAATTGTGTTCCTTTACTTTATATTATTGTTATGTACTTAATTGTGTTATATTCATGCTTGCAAAAGGATTTTCATAAGTTGAACCGAAAAATGAGTTTCAAAACCTATTTCTCGTTCCCCCTAGCTAAGTTCATAAGGACTCACCCTCTTTTATCATCTCAGGTGAAGAAGATCAAGAACAGGTACCTGAGGACGATGTGCCTAACGATGATTCCTTGGAGTGATTGCCTGTCCTATGTGCCTTGCTTGATTATGGCTATTTGTGAACTATGCTACTTGAAGACTATTTCTTTTTATGTTTCTTGATGTGTAATGTAAAAGACCCCCGTTGTAATTTGGGGTCTAATTTTGGTTTGTACTGATGTTAACTAGACAGACACTAGACACTACTATGGTCATTTTGCTATTATTACTGCTAGTACCAATAATAGGATTATGAAGTATTAGGTAAGGGCTAAGTAAAATGAACCAACCAAATCTTAAGAAGGTACACGTTATTAAGCTAAGATCAACAGGTACTTTTGTAACGAGGATTAACAAACGAACGAGACATAGTATCATGCTAGGTTATTAATCAAACAAGACATCAAGACAACTAGTAGGCATTTCAATTGATGGTAAATAGTAATCCTAGTTGGAAATGAAATTGAGATAGTAAATTTGAGGCGTTTAGAGAATTAGGTCAAACCAAAGAGCCCAATTACAGCCGCTATGCTGCCGGTTTTTCCGAAAAATTTTGGAGTTTAAGCCAAAACGTTAAGTGTTAAATCTTCATAAACGGTTAAGTATGTGATATGACTTGAACGTTAGATCACACCCTAGTCTAACCTTTATAGGCCAGGTTGGGGCGTGACAAGTTAGGTTGTCATCCTTTTAACAGCACACGACGTACGATCCGGGACGAAAAAACAGAGCAAAAGAAGAAAAATGGCCCGAAACTAATGAAATTGTTCAATTTTTAGCTCCGAAAACAGGCGCAGCTAAGCAGGTTTGTTGCCCCTGTCGTAGAGCTCTCGGAGAGCTTTTCAACGGTATGCTGTGCGCCGCGAAACTCCTTACGAATCAAAATTTATGGGCACCGGAGCGACGAAGACCTGGTCATAAGCCATACGCCCTCGGTTTACGGGCCCAGCCTCTACGTGAAGCAAAGTTGTCTTGCCCAAGATGCCGTGGGATTCGGTAATAGAAATGTGGTGGATAAATTATCTTGGCAACCCTAACGGGGGCACAAAAAATTGAAAAGGGGGGTGCAACACGGAGACTTCCCAAAGGGTCACCCATCGTAGTACTACTCTCGCCCAAGCACGCTTAACTTTGGAGTTTTGATGGGATCCGATGCATTAGTGCTGGTATGATCACATCCGTCATGTTGAGGGCACATATCCTTTGTGTGTTGACAGTTCATAATCCCAGCCCAGAGAGATGGCCCATTCAAAAGGTCCAATGGGCTTAACGACAACCCATCTGCTTCAACAACGTAGCATCCTCGTAAGACGTGATATCGATGTGTTGTAGGGCCCTGTAATATCGCATGAGTTAGGTTGTTGTCCTTTTAACAACTCACGACGTACGAACCGGGACTGAAAAACAGAGCAAAAGAAGGAAAGTAGCCCGAAATAGATGAAAACGTTCGATTTTAGGCTCCGAAAATGGGCGCAGCCGAGCAGGCTTGCTACCTCCGTCGTAGAGCTCTCGGAGAGCTTTCCAACGGTATGCTATGCGCTGTGTAACTCCTTACAGATTAAAATTTATGGGCACTGGAGCGACGGAGACCCGGTCACAAGCCCCACGCCCTCAGTTTGCGGGCCCAGCCTCTACCTGAAGCGAAGTTGTCTTGCCCAATGTGGCGTGGGATTCAGAAATAGAAATCTAGTGGATAAAGTATCTTGGCAACCTTAACCGGGGCAACAAAAATTTAAAAGGAGGGGTGCAACACGAAGACTTCCTAGGGGGTCACCCATTCTAGTACAACTCTTTCCCAAGCACTCTTAACTTCGGAGTTATGATGGGATCCGATGTATTACTACTGGTATGATCACACCCGTCATGTTGAGGGCACATATCCTTTGTGTGTTGACGGTTCACAATCCCAACCTAGAGAGATGACCCATTAAAAATGCCCAATGGGCTCAACAACAACCCATTCGCTTCAACAACGCAGCATCCTCGTAAGACGTGATATCGACACGTTGTAAGGCCCTGTAATATCCCGCGAGTTAGGTTGTCATCCTTTTAATAGCTCACGACATACGATTCGGGACGAAAAAACAGAGCAAAAAAAGAAAAGTGGCACGAAACTGATGAAAATGTTTAATTTTGGCTCCGAAAATAAGCGCAGCTGTGCAGGCTTGTTGCCGTCGTCGTAGAGATCTCGGAATGCTTTCCAACGGTATGCTGTGCGTCGCGTAACTCCTTACGGATTAAAAGTTATGGCCACCGGAGCAACGGAGGCCTAGTCACAAGCCCCACGCCCTCGGTTTGTGGGCCTAGCCTCTACGTGAAGCAAAGCTGTCTTGCACAAGGTGCCGTGGGATTCGGTAATAGAAATGTTGTGGATAAACTATCTTGGCAACCCTAACCGGGGCAAAAAAAATGAAAAGGGGGGGTGCAACACGAGGACTTGCCAGGGGGTCACCCATTCTAGTACTATTCTCGCCCAAGCACGCTTAACTTCAGAGTTCTGATGGGATCCGATTAATTAGTGCTGGTATGATCGCACTCGTCATGTTCTGGGCACTAATCCTTTATGTGTTGACGGTTTATAGTCGCAGCCTAGAGACATGACCCATTCAAAAGGCCCAATGGGCTTAACGACAACCCATCCACTTCAACAACGCAGTATCAGCGTAAGACGTGATATCGACGCATTGTAGGGCCCTATAATGTCCCTCAAGTTAGGTTATCGTCCTTTTAACAGCTCACGACGTACAATCCGAGACGGAAAAATAGGGCAAATGAAGAAAAGTGGCCCGAAACTGATGAAAACGTTCAATTTTGTGCTCCAAAAATGGGTACACCCAAGCAAGATTGCTGCCCCCGTCGTAGAGCTCTCGGAGAGCTTTCCAATGGTATGCTGTGCCTCGCGTAACTCTTTACGAATCAAAATTTATAGGCACCAGAGTGATGGAGACCTGGTCATAAGCCCTACACCCTCAGTTTGCGGGCCAAGCCTCTACGTGAAGCGAAGTTGTCTTGCCCAAGGTGCTGTGGGATTCGGTAATAGAAATGTGGTGGATAAAGTATCTTGGGAACCCTAACCGGGGCAAAAAAAATTGAAAAGGGGGGTGCAACACGAGGACTTCCTAGGAGGTCACCCATCCTAGTATTACTCTCGCCCAAGCATGCTTAACTTCGGAGTTCTGATGGGATTCGGTGTATTAGTGCTGGTATGATCACACCAGTCATGTTGAGGGCACAAATCCTTTATGTGTTGACGGTTCACAGTCCCAGCCCAGAGAGATGGCCCATTCAAAAGGCCCAATGGGCTTAACGACAACCCATCCACTTCAACAACGCAGTATCATCGTAAGACGTGATATCGACGCATTGTAGGGCCCTATAATGTCCCTCAAGTTAGGTTATCGTCCTTTTAACAGCTCACAACGTACGATCCGGGACTGAAAAACAGAGCAAAGAAGGGAAAGTGGCCCAAAACTGATGAAAATGTTCAATTTTGGGCTTCGAAAATAGGCGCAATCGAGTCGGCTTGCTACCCTCATCATAGAGCTCTCGGAGAGCTTTCCAACGGTATGCTGTACGCCGCGTAACTCCTTACGGATCAAAAGTTATGGGCACCGGAGTGACGGAGGCCTGGTCACAAGCCCTATGCCCTCGGTGTGCAGGCCCAGCCTCTACGTGAAGCGAAGTTGTCTTATCCAAGGTTCCGTGGGATTGGGTATTAGAAATGTGGTAGATAAAGTATCTTGGCAACTTGAACCAGTGCAAAAAAAATTTAAAAGGGGGGGTGCAACAAGAGGACTTCCCACTGGGTCAGTCATCTTAGTACTACTCTCGTCCAAGCACGCTTAACTTCGGAGCTCTGATGGGATCCGGTGCATTAGTGCTGGTATGATCGCACCCGCCATGTTGTGGCAACAAATCCTTTATGTGTTGACCGTTCACAGTCCCAACCCAGAGAGATGGCCCATTCAAAAGGCCCAATAGGCTTAACGATAACCCATCTGCTTCAACAACTTAGCATCCTCGTAAGACGTGATATCGACGCATTGTAGGGCCCTGTAATATCCAGCGAGTTAGGTTATCGTCTTTTTAACAACTCACGACGTACGATCCGGGACTGAAAAATAGAGCAAAGTTAGGAAAGTGGGCCAAAACTTATGAAACCGTTCGATTTTGGTCTCCGAAAATAGGCACAGTAGAGTCGGCTTGCTGCCCAGTCGTAGAGCTCTCAGAGAGCTTTCCAACGGCATGCTATGCGCTGCTTCACTCCTTACGGATCAAAAGTTATAGGCATCGGAGCGATGGAGACTTGGTCACAAGCCCTACCCCCTCGGTTTGCGGGCCCAACCTCTACGTGAAGCGAAGTTGTCTTGCCCAAGGTGCCGTGGGATTCGGTAATAGAAATGTGATAGATAAAGTATCTTGGCAACCCTAACCGGTGCAAAAAAAATTCAAAAAGGGGGGGGAGGGGTGTGCAACAAGAGGACTTCTTAGGGGGTCACCCATCTTAATACTACTCTCGCCCAAGCACGCTTAACATCGGAGTTCTGATGGGATCCGGTGCATTACTACTGGTATGATCGTACCCGCCATGTTATGGGCACAAATCCTTTATGTGTTGACCGTTCAAAGTCCCTGCCTAGAGAGATGGCCCATTCAAAAGGCCCAATGGGCTTAACGACAACCCATCCGCTTCAACAATTCAGCATTCTCGCAAGACGTGATATCGACGCGTTGTAGGGCCCTGTAATATTCCACGAGTTAGGTTGTCGTCCTATTAAGAGCTCACGACGTACGATCCGGGAGGAAAAAATAGAGCAAAAGTAGAAAAATGGCCCAAAACTGATGAAAATGTTCGATTTTGGGCTCCGAAAATAGGTGCAGCTGAGCAGGCTTGTTACCCACATCGTAGAGCTCTCGTAGAGCTTTCCAACGGTATGTTGTACACTGCGTAAATCCTTACGGATCAAAAGTTATGGGCACTGGAGCGACAGAGAATTGGTCACAAGCCTTACGCACTCTGTTTGTGGGCCCAGCCTCTACGTGAAGCGAAGTTGTCTTGTACAAGGTGTCGTGGGATTCGGTAATAGAAATATGGTGGACAAAATATCTTGGCAACCCTAACCGGGGCAAAAGAAATTGAAAAGGAGGGGTGCAACAAGAGGACTTCCTAGGGGGTCCCCCATCATAGTACTACTCTTGCCCAAGCACGCTTAACTTCAGAGTTCTGATGGGATCCAGTGCATTAGTGCTGATATGATCGCACCCGTCATGTTGTGGGCACAAATCCTTTATGTGTTGACGGTTCACAATCCCAGCACAGATTGATGGCCCATTCAAAAGGCCCAATGGGCTTAGCGACAACCCATCCGCTTCAACAACGCAGCATCCTTGCAAGACGTACTATCGACGCGTTGTAGGGCCTACTAATGTCCCTCGAGTTAGGTTGTCGCCCTTTTAACAGCTCACGACGTACGATCCGGGACGGAAAAACATAGCAAACGAAGAAAACTAGCCCGAAATTGATGAGAATGTTCCATTTTGGGCTCCAAAAATAGGTGCACCCGAGCAGGCTTGCTGCCCCCGTTGTAGATCTCTCGGAGAGCTTTCCAACGGTATGCTGTGCGCCGTGTAACTCCTTACGGATCAAAAGTTATGGGCACTAGAGCGACGGAGACCAGGTCACAAGCCCAACGCCCTCGGTTTGCGGGCCCAGCCTCTTCGTGAAGCGAAGTTGTCTTGCCCAAGGTGCTGTGGGATTCGGTAATAAAAATGTGGTGGATAAAGTATCTTAGCAACCCTAACCGGGGCAAAAAAAATTGAAAAGGGGGATGCAACACGAGGACTTCCCAGGGGGTCACCCATCTTAGTACTACTCTTGCCCAAGCACGCTTAACTTTGCAGTTCTGATGGGATCCGGTGCATTAGTACGGGTATGATCGCACCCCTCATGTTAAGATCATAAATCCTTTATGTGTTGACGGTTCACAGACCCAGCCCAGATAGATGGCCCATTCAAAAAGCCCAATGGGCTTAACGACAACTGATCCACTTCAACAACACAGCATCCTTGTAAGACTTGATATCGACTCGTTGTAGGGCCTTGTAATATGCCGCAAGTTAGCTTGTCGTCCTTTCAACAGCTCCCGACGTATGATCCGTGACTGAAAAATAGAGCGAAAGAAGGAAAGTGGCCCGAAACTGATGAAAATGTTCACATTTGGGCTCCGAAAATAGGCGCAGTAGAGTCGGCTTGTTGCCCCCTATTGTAGAGCTCTCGGAGAGCTTTCCAACGGTATGTTGTGCGCCGCGTAACTCCTTACGGATCAAAAGTTATGGGCACCGGAGCGACGGAGACCTGGTCACAAGCCTTACGCCCTCGGTTTACGAGCCCAGCTTCTACGTGATGCGAAGTTGTCTTGCCCAAGTTGCCGTGGGATTCGGTAATAGAAATGTGGTAGATAAAGTATCTTGGCAACCCTAACCAGTGCAAAAAAAATTTAAAAGGGGGGTGCAACACGAGGACTTCTGTGGGGGTCACCCATCCTAGTACTCTCTCGCCCAAGCACGCTTAACTTCAGAGTTCTGATGGGATCCGGTGCATTAGTGCTGGTATGATCGCACCCGTCATGTTGTGGGTACAAATCCTTTATGTGTTGACCGTCCACAGTCCCAGCCCAGAGAGATGGCCCATTCAAAAGGCCCAATGGGCTTAACGATAACCCATCTGCTTGAACAACGTAGCATTCTCACAAGACATGATATTGACGCGTTGTAGGGCCCTGCACTATCACGCGAGTTAGGTTGTCGTCCTTTTACCAGCTCACAATGTACGATCTGGGATTAAAAAATAGAGCAAAAGAAGAAAAGTGTCCCAAAACTGACGAAAACATTCAATTTTGGGCTCTAAAAACAGGCGCAACCGAGCAAGCTTGCTGCCCCCATCGTAGAGCTCTCTAAGAGCTTTCCAACGGTATGCTGTGCACCACGTAACTCCTTACGGATCAAAAAATATTGGCACCGGAGCGACGGAGACCTGGTCACAAGCCCTATGCCCTCGTTTTGCGGGCTGAGCCTCTACGTGAAGCGAAGTTGTCTTGCCCAAGGTGTCGTGGGATTTGGTAATAGAAATGTGGTGGATGAAGCACGCTTAACTTCGGAGTTCTGATGGGATCCGGTGTATTAGTGCTGGTATGATCGCACCCGTCATGTTGTGACCACAAATCCTTTATGTGTTGACGGTTCACAGTCCCAGCCTAGAGAGATGGCCCATTCAAACGGCCCAATGGGCTTAACCACAACCCATCCACTTCAACAACGCAGCTTCCTCATAAGACTTGATGTCGACTCGTTGTAGGGCGCTGTAATATCCCGCGAGTTAGGTTGTCGTCTTTTTAACAGATCACAACGTGAGATCCGAGATAGAAAAATAGAGCAAAAGAAGAAAAGTGGCCCAAAACTGATGAAAATGCTATATTTTGGGCTCTGAAAATAGGCGCAACCGAGCAAACAGGCTACCACTATCGTAGAGCTCTTGGAGAGCTTTCCAATGGTATACTGTACACCGCGTAACTCCTTACGGATTAAAAGTTATGGGCACCGGAGCGACAGAGACTTGGTCACAAGCCCTACACCCTCGGTTTGCGGGCCCAACCTCTACGTGAAGCGAAGTTGTCTTGCCTAAGGTGCCGTGGGGTTCGATAATAGAAATTTGGTGGATAAAGTATCTTGGCAACCCTAACCAGGGCAAAAAAAGTTGAAAATGGGTGTGCAACACGAGGACTTCCTAGGGGGTCACCCATCCTAGTACTACTCTCGGCCAAGCACGCATAACTTCGGAGTTCTGATGGGATCCGGTGCGTTAGTGCTGGTATGATCGCACCCATCATGTTGAGGGCACAAATCCTTTATGTGTTGATAGTTCACAGTCGCAGCCCAGCGAGATGGCCCATTCAAAAGGCCTAATGGGCTTAACGACAACCCATCCGCTTCAACAACGCAGCATCCTCGTAAGACTAGATATCGACGCATTGTAGGGCCCTATAATATCTATCGAGTTTGGTTGTTGTTCTTTTAACAGCTCATGACATACGATCCGGGACGAAAAAATAGAGTAAAAGAAGAAAAGTGGCCCGAAACTGATGAAAACTTTCAATTTTGGGCTCCAAATAGGCGCAGCCAAGCAGGCTTACTGCCCCCATCGTAGAGCTCTCAGAGAGCTTTCCAACGGTATGCTGTGCGCCGGGTAACTCCTTACGGATCAAAAGTTATGGGCACCAGAGCGACGGAAGCCTGGTCACAAGCCCCACGCTCTCGGTTTGCATGCCCAACCTCTACGTGAAGCAAAGTTGTCTTGCCCAAGGTGCCGTGGTATTCGATAATAGAAATGTGGTGGATAAACTAACTTGGCAACCCTAAACGGTGCAAAAAAAATTGAAAAGGGGGGGGGGTGCAACACGAGGACTTCCCAGGGGATCACCCATCCTAGTGCTGCTCTTGCCCAAGCGCGCTTAACTTGGGAGTTCTGATGGGATCCAGTGCATTAGTACTGGTATAATCACACCCGTCATGTTGGGGGCACAAATCCTTTATGTGTTGATGGTTCACAGTTCCAGCCCAGAGAGATGGCCCATTCAAAAGGCCCAATGGGCTTAACGACAACCCATCCGCTTTAACAACGCAGCATCCTCGCAAGATGTGATATCGACACGTTGTAGGGCCCTGTAATATCCTACGAGTTAGGTTGTCGTCTTTTTAACAGCTCACGACGTACGATCCGGGACGAAAAAACAGAGCAAAAGAAGAAAAGTGGCCCTAAACTGATGAAAACATTTGATTTTGGGCTCTGAAACTAGGCACAGTCAAGTAGGCTTGCTGTCCCTATTGTAGAGCTCTCGGAGAGCTTTCCAACGGTATGTTGTGCGACGCGTAACTCCCTGCGGATCAAAAGTTATGGGCACCGGAGCGACGGAGACCTGGTCACAAGCCCTACGCCCTCAGTTTGCGGGCCCAGCCTCTACGTGAAGCGAAGTTGTCTTGCCCAAGGTGCCGTGGGATTCGGTAATAGAAATGTGGTGGATAAAGTATCTTGGCAACCCTAACCGGGGCAAAAAAATTTGAAAATGGGGGGTGTAACACGATGACTTCTCTGGGGGTCACCCATCCTAGTACTACTCTCGCCCAAGCACGCATAACTTTGGAGTTCTGATGGGATCCGGTGCGTTAGTGCTGGTATGATCGCACCCATCATGTTGTGGGCACAAATCCTTTATGTGTTGACCATTCACAATCCTTGCCCAGAGAGATGGCCTATTCAAAAGGCCCAATGGGCTTAACGACAACCCATCCGCTTCAACAAAGCAACATCCTTGCAAGACATGATATCGGCACATTGTAGGGCCCTCTAATGTCCCGCGAGTTAGGTTGTCGTCCTTGTAACAGCTCACGATGTACGATCCGGGACAGAAAAACAGTGGAAAAGAAGGAGAATGGTCTGAAACTGATGAAAAAGTTTGATTTTAGGCTCCGAAAACAAGCGCAGCCGAGCAAGCTTGCTACCCCAATCATAGAGCTCTCAGAGAACTTTCCAATGGTATGATGTACGCCGTGTAACTACTTACAGATCAAAAGCTATGGGCACCAGAGCGACGGAGACCTGGTCACAAGCCCGACGCCCTCGGTTTGCGGGCCTGGCCTATACGTGAAGCGAAATTGTCTTGCCCATGGTGCTGTTGGAATCGAAAATAGAAATGTGGTGGATAAAGTATCTTGGCAAACCTAACCGGGGCATAAAAAATTGGAAAGGGGGGTGCAACACGAGGACATCCCAGGGGGTCACCCATCCTAGTACTACTCTCGCCCAAGCACGCTTAACTTCGAAGTTCTGACGGGATCCAGTGCATCGGTGCTGGTATGATCGCACCCGTCATGTTGAGGGCACAAATCCTTCATGTGTTGACCATTCACTGTCCCAACCCAGAGAGATGGCCCATTCAAAAGGTCCAATGGGCTTAACGACAACCCATCCGCTTCAACAACGCAACATCCTCGCAAGACGTGATATCGACGCGTTGTAGGGCCCTCTAATGTCCTGCGAGTTAGGTTGTCATCCTTTTAACAGCTCAGGACGTACGATCCGGGACAGAAAAACAGAGGAAAAGAAGAAAAGTGGTCTAAAACAAATGAAAACATTCAATTTTGGGCTTCAAAAATAGGCGTTGCCGTGCACGCTTGCTGCCCCCGTCGTAGAGCTCTAAGAGTGCTTTCCAACGGTATACTGTGTGCCGCGTAACTCCTTACGGATCAAAAGTTATGGGCACTGGAGCGACGGAGACCTGGTCACAAGCCCTACGCCCTCGGTATGCTGGCCCAGCCTCTACGTGAAGCGAAGTTGTCTAGCCCATGGTGCCGTGGGATTCGGTAATAGAAATATGGTGGATAAAGTATCTTGACAACCCTAACCGGGGTAAAAAAAATTGAAAAAGGGGATGCAACACGAGGACTTCTTAGGGGGTCACCCATCCTAGTACTACTCTCACCCAAGCACGCTTAACTTCAGAGTTCTGATGGTATCTGGTGCATTAGTGCTGGTATGATCGAACCCGTCATGTTGTGGGCACAAATCCTTTATGTGTTGACGGTTCACAGTCGCAGCTCAGAGAGATGGCCCATTCAAAAGGCCCAATGAGCTTAACGACAACCCGTCCGCATTAACAACGCAGCATCCTCACAAGATATGATAATGACACATTGTAGGGCCCTGTAATATTCCATGAGTTAGGTAGTCATCCTCTTAACAGCTCACGACGTACGATCCGGGACAAAAAAATAGAGCAAAAGAAGAAAAATGGCCCAAAACTGATGAAAGCATTCAATTTTGAGCTCCGAAAACTGGCGTAGTCGAGCAGGCTTGCTGCCCTCGTCGTAGAGCTCTTAGAGAGCTTTCCAACGGTATGCTTTGCGTCGCGTAACTCCTTACGTATCAAAAGTTATGAGCACCGGAGTAACGGAGACCTAGTCACAAGCCCTACGCCCTCGGTTTGCGGACCCTGCCTCTACGTGAAGCGAAATTGTCTTGCCCAAGGTGTCGTGGGATTCGGTAATAGAAATGTGGTGGATAAAGTATCTTGGCAACCCTAACCAGGGCAAAAAAAATTGAAAAGGTGGTGGTGCAACACGAGGACTTCCCAGGGGCTCACCCATCCTAGTACTACTCTCGCCCATGCACGCTTAACTTCGGAGTTCTGATGGGATCCGGTGCATTAGTGCTGGTATGATCGAAACCGTCATGTTGTGGGCACAAATCCTTTATGTGTTGGCAGTTCACAGTACCAGCCTAGAGAGATGGCCCATTCAAGAGGCCCAATGGGCTTAACGACAACCCATCCGCTTCAACAACTCAGCATCCTCGCAAGATGTGATATCGACGCGTTGTAGGGCCCTCTAATGTCCCACGATTTAGGTTGTCATCTTTGTAACAACTCACGACGTACGATACTGGACGGAAAAACAACAAAAAAGAAGAAAAGTGGTTTGAAACTGATGAAACATTCGATTTTGGGATCCGAAAACAGGCACAGCCGAGCAGCCTTGCTGCCCCTGTCGTAGAGCTCGCGAAGAGCTTTCCAACTGTATGCTGTGTGCCGCGTAACTCTTTACGGATCAAAAGTTATAGGCACCGGAGCGACGGAGACCTGGTCACAAGCCCTACGTCCTCGGTTTGCGGGCCGTGCCTCTACTTGAATCGAAGTTGTCTTGCCCAAGGTGCCGTGGGATTCGGTAATAGAAATGTGGTGGATAAAGTATCTTGGCAACCCTAACCGGGGCAAAAAAAATCGAAAAGGCGGGTGAAACACGAGGACTTCCCATGGGGTCACCCATCCTAGTACTATTCTCGCCCTAGCACGCTTAACCTCAGAGTTTTGATGGGATCCGGTGCATTAGTGCTGCTTTGATCGTACCCGTCATGTTGTGGGCACAAATCCTTTATGTGTTGACCATTCACAATCCCAGCCCAAAGAGATAGCCCATTCAAAAGGCCCAATGGGCTTAACGACAACCCATCCGCCTCAACAAAGCAGTACCCTCGCAAGACGTGATATCGACACGTTGTAAGGCCCTCTAATGTCTCGCGAGTTAGGTTGTCATCCTTTTAACAACTCAGGACGTACGATCCGAGACGGAAAAACAGAGGAAAAAAAGAAAAGTGGTTTGAAACTGGTGAAAACATTCGATTTTGGACTCTGAAAATTGGCGCAGCCGAGCAAGTTTGCTACCTTCATCGTAGAGCTCTCGGAGAGCTTTCCAGCGGTATGCTGTGCGCCGCGTAATTCCTTACGGATCAAAAGTTATGGGCACTGGAGCGACGGAGACCTGGTCACAAGGCCTATGCCCTCGGTTTGTGTGCCCAGCCTCTACGTGAAGCGAAGTTGTCTTGCCCAAGGTGCCGTGGGATTCGGTAATAGACATGTGGTGGATAAAGTATCTCGGGAACCCTAACCGGGGCAAAAAAAATTGAAAAATGGGAGTGCAACACGAGTACTTCCCAAGGGGTCATCTATCCTAGTACTACTCTCGCCCAAGCACGCTTAACTTCGGAGTTCTGATGGGATCCGGTACATTAGTGCTAGTATGATCGCACCCGTCATGTTGTGGGCACAAATCCTTTATGTGTTTACCGTTCACAGTCCCAGCCCAGAGAGATAGCCCATTCAAAAGGCCCAATGGGCTTCACGAGAACCCATCCGCTTCAACAATGCAGCATCCTCGCAAGATGTGAAATTGTCGCGTTGTAGGGCCCTCTAATATCCTGTGACTTAGGTTGTCATCCTTTTAACAGCTCATGACGTACGATCCGAGATGGAAAAATAGAGGAAAAGAAGAAAAGTGATCTAAAACTGATGAAAACGTTCGATTTTAGGCTCCAAAAATAAGCGCATCTGAGCATGCTTGCTGCACCCATCGTAGAGCTCTCAGAGAGTTTTCCAACGGTGTACTGTGCACCGCGTAACTCCTTTCGGATCAAAAGTTATGGGCACCGGAGCGACGGAGACCTGGTCACAAGCCCTACGCCCTCGGTTTGCCGGCCCAGCCGTCACGTGAAGAGATGTTCTTTAGCCCAAGGTAACGTGGGATTCGGTAATAGAAATGTGGTGGATAAAGTATTTTGGCAACCCTAACCGGGGCAAAAAAAATTGAAAAGGGGGATGCAACATGAGGACTTCCCAGGGGGTCACCCATCCTAGTACTACTATCGCCCAAGCATGCTTAACTTCGGAGTTCTGATGGGATCCAGTGCATCAGTGCCGGTATGATCGCACCCGTCATGTTGTAGGCACAAATCCTTTATGTGTTGACCGTTCACAGTCCCAGCACAGAGAGATGGCCCATTCAAAAGGCCCAATGGGCTTACTGACAACCCATCCGCTTCAACAACGCAGCATTCTCGCAAGACGTGATATCGACGCGTTGTAGGTCCCTCTAATGTCCCGCGAGTTAGGTTGCCATCCTTTTAACAGCTCACGACATACGATCCGGGATGGAGAAATAGAGCAAAAGAAGAAAAGTGGCCTGAAGTTGTCTTCCCCAAGGTGCCGTGGGATTCAGTAATAGAAATATGGTGGATAAAGTATCTTGGCAACCGTAATAGGGGCAAAAAAATTTAAAAGGGGAGGGGGGGTGCAACACGAGGACTTCCCAGGGGGTCACCCATCCTAGTACTACTCTCGCCCAAGCATGCTTAACTTGGGAGTTCTGATGGGATCCGGTGCATTTGTGCTGGTATGATCATACCCGTAATGTTGTGGGCACAAATCCTTTATGTGTTGATGGTTCACAGTCGCAGCCTAGAGAGATGGCCCATTCAAAAGGACCAATGGGCTTAACGACAACCCATCCTCTTTAACAGCGCAGCATCCTCGCAAGACATGATATCAACACGTTGTACGGCCTTGTAATATCCCACGAGTTAAGTTGTCGTCCTTTTAACAGCTCACGACGTACGATCCGTGATGAAAAAAGAGAGCAAAAGAAGAAAATTGGCCTGAAACTGATGAAAACATTCAATTTTGGGCTCCGAAAACAGGCACAGTCAAGCAGGCTTGTTGCCCCCGTTGTAGAGCTCTCGAAAAGCTTTCCAACGGTATGCTGTACGCCGCGTAACTCCTTACGGATCAAAAGTTATGAGCACCGGAGCGACGGAGACCTAGTCAGTAGCCCTACGCCCTCGGTTTGCAGGCCCAGCTTCTTCGTGAAGCGAAGTTGTCTTGCCCATGGTGTCGTGGGATTCGGTAATAGAAATGTGGTGGTTAAAGTATCTTGGCAACCCTAACCAGGGCAAAAAAATTGAAAAAGAGGGGTGCAACACGAGGACTTCCCAGGGGCTTACCCAACATAGTACTACTATCGCCCAATCACGCTTAACTTCGGAGTTCTGATGGGATCCAGTGCATTAGTGCTGGTATGATTGCACCCGTCATGTTGTAGGCAAAAATCCTTTATGTGTTGACGGTTCACAGTCCCAGCCTAGAAAGATGGCCCATTCAAAAGGCCCAATGGGCTTAACAACAACATATCCGCTTCAACAACACAACATCCTCGCAAGACGTGATATCGACGCGTTGTAGGGCCCTCTAATGTCCCACAAGTTAGGTTGTCGTCCTTGTAACAGCACACGACGTACGATCTGGGACGAAAAAACAGGGGAAAAGAAGAAAGGTGGTCTGGAATTGATGAAAACGTTCGATTTTGGGCTCCAAAAATAGGGGCAGCTGAGCTGGCCTACTGCCCCTGTCGTAGAGCTCTCGCAGAGCATTCCAACGGTTTGCTGTGCGCCACGTAACTCCTTACGGATCAAAAGTTATGGGCACCGGAGCGATAGAGACTTGGTCACAAGCCCTATGCCCTCGGTTTGTGGGCTCAGCCTCTACGTGATGCGAAGTTGTCTTGCCCAAGGTGCCGTGCGATTCGGTAATAGAAATGTGGTGGACAAAATATCTTGGCAACCCTAACCGGGGCAAAAAAAATTGAAAAGAGGGGTGCAACACGAGGACTTCCCATGGGGTCACCCATCCTAGTACTACTCTCGCCCAAGCACGTTTAACTTCGGTGTTTCGATGGGATCCGGTGCATTAGTGTAGGTATGATGGCACCCATCATGTTGAGGGCACAAATCCTTTATGTGTTGACGGTTCACAGTACCATCCCAGAAAGATAGCCCATTCAAAAGGCCCAATGGGCTTAACGACAACCCATCCGCTTTAACAGTGCAGCATCCTCGCAAGACATGATATCGAGGCGTTGTAGGGCCCTCTAATGTCCCGCGAGTTAGGTTGTCGCCCTTGTAACAACTCACGACGTACGATCTGGGACATAAAAACAGAGGAAAAGAAGAAAAGTGGTCTAAAACTGATGAAAACGTTCAATTTTGGGCTCCAAAAATAGGCAAAGCCGAGCAGGCTTGCTGCCCTTGTCGTAGAGCTTTCGGAGAGCTTTCCAACGGTATGTTGTGCGCCGCGTAACTCCTTACGGTTTAAAGGTTATAGGTACCGGAGCGACGGAGACCTTGTCCCAAGCCCCACGCCCTTGGTTTGCCGGCCCAGCCTCTACGTGAAGCGATGTTGTCTTGCCCAATGTACCATGGTACTCGGCAATAGAAATGTGGTGGATAAAGCATCTTGGTAAGCCTAACCAGGGCAAAAAAAATTGAAAAGGGGGGGCAACATGAGGACTTCCCAGGGGGTCACCCATCCCAGTACTACTCTCGCCCAAGCAAGCTTAACTTCGGAGTTCTGATGGGAACCGGTGCATCGGTATGGTATGATCGCACCGGTCATGTTGAGGGCACAAATCCTTTATGTGTTGACCGTTCACAGTCCCAGCCTAGAGAGATGGCCCATTGAAAAGGCCCAATGGGTTTAACGACAACCCATCCGCTTCAACAATGCAATATCCTCGCAAGACGTGATATCGACGCGTTGTAGGGCCCTCTAATGTCCCGCGTGTTAGGTTGTCATCCTTTAAACAGCTCAAGACGTACAATCTGGGATGGAAAAATAAAGAAAAGGAAGAAAAGTGGTTTGAAACTAATGAAAACGTTCGATTTTGGGCTCTGAAAACAGGCGCGGCCGAGCAGGGTTGCTACCCCCATTGTAGAGCTCTCGGAAATGCTTCCAACGGGATGTTAGAGGCCGGGTAACTCCATACGGATTAAAACTTATGGGCACCAGAGTGACGGAGACCTGGTCATAAGCCCCACGCCCTCGGTTTGCGGGCCCAGTCTCTACGTGAAGCGAAGTTGTCTTGCCCAAGCTGCCGTGGTATTCGGTATTAGAAATGTGGTGGATAAAGTATCTTGGCAACCCTAACCGGGGCAAAAAAAAATTGAAAATGGGGTGTGCAACACGAGGACTTCCCAAGGGGTCATCCATCCTAGTACTACTCTCGCTCAAGCACGCTTAACTTCAGAGTTTTGATGGGATCCGGTGCATTAGTGCTTGTATGATCGCACCCGTCATGTTGTCGGCACAAATCCTTTATGTGTTGACCGTTCATAGTCCCAGCCCAAAGAGATGACCCATTCAAAAGTCCCAATGGGCTTAACGACAACCCATCCGCTTCAACAACGCAGCATCCTTGCAAGATGTGAAATCGACGGGTTGTAGGGCCCTCTAATGTCCCGCGAATTAGGTTGTCATCCTTGTAACAACTCACGACGTACGATCCGAGACAAAAAAACAGCGAAAAAGAAGAAAAATGGTCTGAAACTGATGAAAACGTTCAATTTTGGGCTCCGAAAACAGGCGTAGCCGAGCAAGCTTGCCGCCACTGTCGTGGACCTCTTGGAGAGCTTTCTAACGGTATGCTGTGCACCGCAAAACTCATTACGGATCAAAAGTTATGGGCACTGGTGCGACGGAGACCTAGTCACAAGCCCCACGCCCTCGGTTTGCGGGCCCAGCCTCTACGTGAAGCGAAGTTGTCTTTCTCAAGGTGCCGTGGGATTCGGAAATAGAAATGTGGTGGATAAAGTATCTTGGGAACATTAACTGGGGCAAAAAAAATTGAAAATGGGGAGTGCAATAAGAGGACTTCGAAGAGGCTTACCCATCCTAGTACTACTCTCACCCAAGCACGCTTAACTTCGGAGTTCTGATGGGATGCAGTGCATTAGTGCTGGTATGATTGCAACTGTTATGTTGAGGCCACAAATCCTTTATCTGTTGACGGTTCACAGTCCCATCCTAGAGAGATGACCTATTCAAAATGCCCAATGGGCTTAACGACAACCCATCCGTTTCAACAACGCAGCATCGCCGCAATATGTGATATCGACATGTTGTAGTGCCCTCTTATGTCCCGTGAGTTAGGTTGTCGTCCTTGTAACAGCTCACGACGTACGATCTGGGACAGAAAAATAGAGGAAAAGAAGAAAAGTGGTCTCAAACTGATGAAAAAGTTGAATTTTGGGCTCCGAAAATAGGCGCAACCGAGCGGGCTTATTGCCGCTGTCGTAGAGCTCTCGGAGAGCTTTCCAACAGTATGCTGTGCATCACGTAACTCCTTGCGGATCAAAAGTTATAGGCTTCGGAGCGACGGAGACATGGTCAAAAGCACTACGCGCTCGGTTTGCAGGCCCAGCCTTGACGTGAAGCGAAGTTGTCTTGCCCAAGGTGCCGTGGGATTCGTTAATAGAAATGTGGTGGATAAAGTATCGTGGCAACCCTAACCAGGGCAAAAAAAATTGAAAATGGGGGTGCAACACGAGGACTTCCCAGGGGGTCACCCATCCGCTTCAACAACGCAGCATCCTCGCAAGACGTGATATCGATGTGTTGAAGGGCCCTCTAACGTCCCACGAGTTAGGTTGTTGTCCTTTTAACAGCTCACGGCGTATGATCCGAGATGGAAAAACAGAGAAAATGAAGAAAAGTGGTCCGAAACTGAAGAAAACGTTTGATTTTGGGCTCCGAAAATAGGCGTAGCCGAGCAGGCTTGCTACCCCAGTCGTAGAGCTCTCGGAGAGCTTTCCAACGGTATGCTGTGCGTTGCGAAACTCCTTACGGATCAAAAGTTATGGTCACCGGAGCAACGGAGACCAGGTCACAAGCCCCACGCCCTCAGTTTGCGGGCCCAACCTCTACGTGAAGCGAAGTTGTCTTTCCCAAGGTGCCGTGGGATTCGGTAATAGAAATGTGGTGGATAAAGTATTTTGGCAGCCCTAACCGGGGCAAAAAAAATTGAAAAGGGGGGTGCAACACGAGGACTTCCAAGGGGGTCACCTATCCTAGTACTACTCTCGTCCAAGCACGCTTAACTTTGGAGTTCTGATGGGATCCGGTGCATCGGTGCTGGTATGATCGCACCCATCATGTTGAGGGCACAAATCCTTTATGTGTTGACGGTTCACTATCCCAGCCTAGAGAGATGGCCCATTCAAAAGGCCCAACGGGCTTAACGACAACCCATTCGCTTCAACAACGCAGCATCCTCACAAGACGAGATATCGACGTGTTGTAGGGCCCTCTAATGTCTCGCGAGTTAGGTTGTCATCCTTTTAACAGCTCAGGACGTGCGATCCGGGATGGAAAAATAGAGAAAAAGAAGAAAAATGATTTGAAACTGATTAAAACGTTCGATTTTGGGCTCCGAAAACAAGCGCAGCTGAGCAGGCTTGCTGCCCCCATTGTAGAGCACTCGAAGAGATTTACAACAGTATGCTGTGCGCCGTGTAACTCTTTACGAATTAAAAGTTATGGGCACCGGAGCGATAGAGACCTGGTCACAAGCCCTACGCGCTCGGTTTGCGGGCCCAGCCTCTACGTGAAGCGAAGTTGTCTTGCCCAAGGTGCCGGGGGATTCGATAATAGAAATATGGTGGATAAAGTATCTTGGCAACCCTAACCGGGGCCAAAAAATTTGAAAAGGGGGATGCAGCACGAGGACTTCCTAGGGGGTCATCCATCCTAGTACTTCTCTCACCCAAGCACGCTTAACTGCGGAGTTCTGATGGGATCCGGTGCATTAGTGCTAGTATGATCACACCCGTCATGTTGTGGGCACAAATCCTTTATGTGTTGACCGTTCACAGTCCCAGCCAGAGAGATGGCCCATTCAAAAGGCCCAGTGGGCTTAACGACAACCCATCTACTTCAACAACACAGCATCCTCGGAGGTCATGATATCGACGCATTGTAGGGCCCTCTAATGTCCCGCGAGTTAGGTTGTCGTCCTTGTAACAACTCACGATGTACGATCTGGGACGAAAAAATAGAGAAAAAGAAGAAAAGTGGTCTGAAACTGATGAAAACGTTCAATTTTGGGCTTCAAAAATAGGCGCAGCAGTGCAGGCTTGCTTCCCCCGTCATAGAGCTCTCAGAGAGCTTTCCAACGGTATGTTGTGCGCCATGTAACTCCTTACGGATCAAAAGTTATGGGCACCGGAGCGACGGAGACCTGGTCACAAGCCCTACGCCCTCGGTTTGCGGGCCTAGCCTCTACGTGAAGCGAAGTTGTCTTGCCCAAGGTGCCGTGGGATTCGGTAATAGAAATGTGGTGGATAAAGTATCTTGGCAACCCTAACCGGGGCAAAAAAAATTGAAAAGGGTGGTGCAACACAAGGACTTCCCAGGGGGTCACCCATCCTAGTACTACTCTCGCCCAAGCACGCTTAAATTTGGAGTTCTGATGGGATCCGGTGCATCGGTGCTGGTATGATCGCACTTGTCACGCCCCGACCCGACCCCGGGAAAGGCCAAGCCCGGACCCGACACACGGACGAAGTCTCCTCTGTACCGCGGACGATCCGAAAACCCTAAAATCAACATAATACTTGCGAAAGCCATTAAAACAATTAAAACAAGCCGACTTTCTTTTTTTTAAAAAAAAAAAAAAAAAAAACATACATTTCTTATTAACCAACTTTTCAAACCAAAATGCCATGCATACTACACAAGTATCTATGCCACTAAACAGTTAGCTATTAGCATGCATTTCTTTACTAGTCATAAGAGTATACTTTTACAGCTTTACATTCTTTCAACTTATACAACATAAGACCATAGAGGCCTTAAACTAGGAAATACATACAAGGCTACAAGCCTCCAAAATTAAACGACAACCAAGCATTAAACACATCAAGCATGGCTCGCACAAAAGTCTGGCAACCAACCACCAGGAAAGCAAAGAAGTGCTATCACGGAAACACCTCCACCTACTCCTCCTCCTCTATTACCTCAATAGGGTCTGCTTCAACTACTCCTGTAAAAATATAGTATAGAAAGGAATGAGCAAAAACTATTGCTCAGCGAGGGCAATTGGTCTCAAGGACGGAGATGAGAGGAGTATGCAATGCAATTAGTCAAGCAATTCATACAAATATCATATAGATAAACAATTAAAGCTACCAACAAACAAAACAAACATTTAAGCTATAAACACTCAATCAAAGGATACGATACTCTTTCCACGAGCAACTTTCAATCAGAAATTCGATGACGACGCGCCGGCCCAAACCACCTTATAACACCAGTTTGGAATATCCTGGAAGTATCCATCTGTCTACGACCCAAATCTCCCTGGGAGGCAACCCAAGCGAGAAGAGGGAATAGCTATGGAGCTAGAGCAACCAACACTGGCAACCCGAGGCTACCCAGAGAGGCCCATCACTCACGTGTTGGCCACTATGCAATGCAAGACTCGATACAAGGCGATAAACGAGCAATAAAGCCACACGTGGGAGAATAACAAAGTAGGTTACTCTCGCACGCAATAGCAACGGTTGATAAGCATTTCAATCGGAATCAATACAAACAAGTATGTCAATCAACCATAAGCATTCTATAGGCAAAATATCAAGAAAACACACAAAGTCACAAATCGGCCCCAACTATCAAAACACTACTATTTCCAAACAAGCCACGAGTTCCGGAAACCAACTTTGCCAATCCTCCTAGGTCACCATAAGGCACCTCTAAAGACCCCGAAACCCTACTTAACCCTAGAACTCACGCAAAGTCCCGATTTCCCCCTTTGCTCGTTTGAACTACAACTATATCAACCAAACACCCAACCAACGCCATAATTGCACCAAAATTGCTTCCATGGCCTCCTGAAACAATGCCAACATGCAAAGCGAGAAAATGCCAAACTCGACCTAAATGACCCCGACTTTCACCAAGGCATAATTCCCGTTTTTTCCATTATGCAACCCAAACAAACCATGCATTTAGGCATTCTAGCATACCTACCACATTTCTACATCAACAGACAGCATAACGGAGCAACTTCATCATTTCAAGGGTTTACTATTCACAAAACACTATTCAACAACCAATTCAAATTGCAATCTCAACATTTAATCACAGAAAATGTTAAAAAGCTATAAATACACGTTCTACAATTGCCAATGAACATTCTAGAAGCATCAAAACGCTTTAAATAACAATCTACGGATAAAATCTAAAAATCACAAAGTTAACATATTTGACATTTAAATGCACAAATAACGTGCTTTCCTCACCTAGGCACTCCTAGTTGCTAGGAAAACAACGCTAGTCACCTCGAAAACCACCCCGCATGAGCTCACGCGAAGATTTGAAGATTTGAAAGGTTGAATTTTTTTTCCTTTTTCCTTCTTGGTTCAACCTGCTCAAGGTCTGATTTCAACTTCTTTTTTTTTAATTTTGTTATGTTATAAGCCTATTAAGTGACAAGCTTGGTCAAAGGTCAAAGCCCTTGGTCAAATAACTTAAAATTGGGTCAAATTACTTATTTTTGTGCATTTTAAAGCCATTTTAACTAAGGAAAATTAATTATAGCTAAAAACAATTAAAATATAAAATTTAAGTCATCTAAATACTAGTTTCACTATTTGCTGAGGACTAGAAACCGTTCTCTAGCTATCGCTCCCTAAATGCAATGCACGTTGCGACAGCAAGGAAGTAACAATTAAATCTCAGAGAATCTAAGAAAATATAATTTCAAAATAATAAACAAGAAATTTTCACATTCCGGGCTCGGGTATTACACCCTCTCCCCCTTAAAACAATTGCGCCCACGCAATTCTTACCTGGTCAACAAACAACTCCGGATACTGATCCCGAACTTGGTCCTCTCTTTCCCAAGTTGCTTCCTCAAACCTATGATGATTCCACAAAACCTTTACTAACGGAATACTCTTTCTACGAAGCTCCTGAACTTTCTGATCCACAATTCGAATCGGTTTATCTTCATAAGACAACTTTTCTTCAATCTGCAAAGGCTCTGGTTCAAGTACATGTGAAGGATCTGGATGATACTTGTTTAACATTGACACGTGGAAAACATCGTGCAATCTCGACAAGCTCGGAGGTAAAACTAACCGGTAAGCTAAAGGACTTACCTTCTCAGTGATCTCATACGGACCCATATACCTGGGACTAAGTTTCCAGCTCTTACCGTGCCGAATTAATCCTTTCCAAGGAGAAATCTTAAGAAATACCCAATCTCCCAAATCAAACTCAAGATCCCGACGGTGCTTATCCGCATAACTCTTCTGACGAATCTGAGCTGTAAGCATACGCTGGCGAATAAGATGAACATTATCTACCATCTTAATCATCTCAGGTAACACAGTCGGATCAACTGTTCTCATTTCTCCAACCTCTTCCCAATATAACGGGGATCTGCATTTACGACCATACAACGCCTCGTAGGGAGCCATACCTATAGTAGATTGATAACTATTATTGTAGGCGAACTGCGCTAAAGGCAAAAACTTCTCCCAATTCTTCCCAAAGTCTAGCACACATGCTCGAAGCATGTCTTCCAAGATCCTTATAGTTCTCTCAGACTGGCCATCAGTTTGTGGATGGTATGCAGTGCTGAAGCTCAATTTAGTTCCCATGGCCTCTTGCAACTTCTGCCAAAAAACAAGATCTGAATCTAGGACCCCTATCAGACACTATACTCTGTGGCACACCATGCAATTTCACAATATTAGCAACATAAAGCTCAGCTAGCTTATCAAGGCTATCCTGTTTGTTCACGGAAATAAAATGTGTAACTTTAGTCAACCAGTCCACAACAACCCAAACAGAATCACATCCTCTCGGAGATCTAGGAAGATCGGTCACAAGGTCCATTGTTATATGTACCCACTTCCATTGCGGAATCGACAATGGCTGTAGAAGCCCGGCTGGCCTCTGATGCTCAACTTTAACCCTCTGACAAGTCAAACATCTGGATACATACCCAGCAATCTCCCTCTTCATATTGTTCCACCAGAAGTATTGTTTCAGATCTCTATACATTTTAGTACTGTCCGGGTGAAACGTATACCTCGAATTATGTGCCTCGGACAGAATCTCATTCTTCAAAGTCAGATCACCAGGAACACATACTTTGTCCCTGAATTTGAAGATACCGTCTGCATGTAATTTAAACTCTGACTCTCCCCTTTTAGCTTTTTCTTGGATCTTCAAGATATGAGGATCAGTCTTCTGAGCCTCTCTGATCTGTGCTAGCAACCCTGACTGAATCTGTAAACTAGCAAATCGAATCCCTACCTCAGTAGATTCTAGCTTCCATGAACAAATTTCTTCCAAAGTCTCCCAATCCTTGATAATCAAGCTTGCAACAGTAGCCTTTCGGCTCAAATCATCAGCAACAACATTTGCCTTACCTGGCACGTAGTTAATAGAACAGTTGTAACCACTCAATAGCTCTAGCCATCTCCGCTGCCTCATATTCAGATCCTTCTATGAAAACAAATACTCGAGACTCTTGTGGTCAGTAAAAATTTCAAATCTGCTACCCCACAAGTAGTGACGCCATTTCTTCAAAGCAAACACAACTGCAGCTAACTGAAGATCATGTGTAGGGTAATTGACTTCATAAGGTTTCAACTTCCTAGAAGCATAAGCAATCACCTTACCATTTTGCATTAAAACACAGCCCAAACCTTCTTTAGATGCATCACTGTAGACAACAAAGTTTTATGTTCCCTCAGGTAAAGCTAGTATAGGAGCTGTAGTTAGTCTCTTCTTCAATTCTTGGAAACTGGATTCACATTTAGCATCCCAGTTGTAAGTAACTTTCTTCCGGGTCAACTGGCTCAAAGGCCCAGAAATTTTGGAAAAGTCTTTAACAAACCTCCGGTAGTAACCTGCCAACCCAAGAAAACTTCGAATCTCTGACACCGTCTCAGGTCTCTTCCAAGATGAAACAACTTCAATCTTAGCTGGGTCCACTGAAATTCCTTGATCTGAAATGATATGGCCTAGAAAAGATATCTGATTCAACCAGAATTCACACTTGCTGAATTTAGCAAAAAGCTTGTTTTCTTGCAAAGTCTGTAGCACAATCCTCAAGTGTTGTTCATGTTCAGCCTCATTCTTCGAGTACACTAAAATGTCATCAATAAAGATTACAACAAACTGATCAAGATAAGGTCGGAAAACTCTCTGCATCAAGTCCATGAATGCGGCTGGTGCATTCGTCAATCCAAACGGCAACACAACAAATTCATAGTGGCCATATCTAGTCCTGAATGCCGTCTTTGGTATGTCGTCACTCTGAATTCTGAGTTGATAGTAACCCTGCCTCAAATCAAATTTGGAGTAAACACTCGCACCCTGCAACTGGTCAAACAATTCTTCAATCAACGGCAAGGGGTATTTGTTCTTAATCGTGACTTGATTAAGTCCCCTGTAATCAATACATAACCGTAGCGTGCCGTCTTTCTTCCTCACAAACAACACAGGCGCACCCCATGGCGAAGAACTAGGTTATATAAACCCTTTCTCATGCAAGTTCTGAAGCTGAATTTTTAATTCCTGAAGTTCGCCGATGCCATTCTATAAGGACTCCTAGAAATTGGCGCAGTGCCTGGCACAAGATCAATCACGAACTCAATCTCCCTATCTGGTGGTAAACCCGGTAATTCCTCGGGAAATACACCAGGGAAGTCTCTAACAATCGGAACCTCATTCAAACTCAACTTATCAGTAGGCTGATTGATCAAATAAGCTAAGTAAGCTTCACAACCCTTATTCAACAACTTAGAAGTCTTGATCGCTGATAAAAGAGGAATTCGGGTAGCCCTGCAATTCCCAACAATCTCCAGTACCGGTAGGTCAGGAACCTGAAGATAAACAATCTTTGTTCTACAATCCAACTGAGCATAGTACTTCCCCAACCAGTCCATTCCCAAAATGATTTCAAAGTCACGGAATGGCAATATAATTAAATCAACAGGAAATTTACGGTTCTCAATGCATATATCACAAGATTTGCAAATAGACTCAGTAACAAATTTTGCACCCAAAGGCGTACTAACTTCAACTTCATGCGGCAGTTTATCAATGCAAACATTCACAGATCATGTACATGCAGGAGTTATAAACGAATGTGTAGCTCCGGGATCAATCAAAACTTTAACTGGCTGAGTATTGAGAAAAAAAGGTACCTTCCACTATAGCTGTAGTATCGGGTAGCTTCTCTGCATCCAGTGCAAAGACCCTAGCCTGAACCCTCTGTGCTGGACGTGCACCTGCAACCCTATTCTGAACACCCTGGCCTCCAGTACGACCCTGAACATTTTTATACTTAGGGCAATCTCTCACCCTATGATCATCGCTTCCACAACCTGTGCATTTACCACTCTTCCTCCAGCAATTAGCCTCAATATGCCCCGATCGATTACAAAAGTTACACTGCTGATTTTGCCTTACAACAGTGTTTCCTGTAGGTGCTGGGGCTCTGGCAGTAGTAGGAACTGTACCTCCCTGCTGGGGTCTAGTCACAGCTGGCCTAGCCTGAATCTGCTGCTGTGGCTAATACGGATGTTGCTGAGGAACCTGTGCAGAAGTCTGATACTGCCTCGGCTGACTCTGGCTGCTCTGGCCCAAATACTGCTTCTTACTCGGCTGACTGCTCTCAGCTAACATCTCAGCCTTCTGTTTCTCAAACTTCGAGGCTGCCTGAAATTCCTCGGGAAAAGTAGTATAGGTTTGCCCAGTCAAATGCAACTGAATATCCATTCTCAACCCATGAACAAACCTATGAATCATCCTCCTTGCTGTCCGTACCAGCTCGGGCATATACCTCGACAGGCTAACAAACCTAGCCTCATACTGTGCAACATTCATGTTTCCCTGCTTCAGGGCCACAAACTCGTCTTCCCTCCTTTCCATAGCCATCTCGGGAATATACTTGTCCCGAAACTCACTTACAAAATCATCCCATAAATGTGGAACATCCTCACAATCCTACCTCAATCTGACAGTATTCCACCAATGCTCTGCGTCGCCCTCAAACAGAAATGATGCATAATCTATTCTTGCGTCATCAGTGTACCTCAAAGCGGTGAAAATCTTCTCAACACGATTAATCCATCTCTCGGCTGCTTCATCATCCGGCTCTCCGAAGAACTTACCCGGCTCGTGCCTCAAAAATTTCTCCAACTGATTATTCTCAACTCTATACCCCTGTCCACCAGGATTAACTTGATTCCCCTGGGGATTATTCCTGTCCTGCCTCTGCTCATGCAGTACTTGGGTAATCCGGTCAATCGCTGTAGTCATAGTAGCCATAAACTGCTCAGGCAACGGTTGCTGACCCTGTTCTGCTGCCTCTTCATCTGACCCTATACCTTGAGTAGCACGACGTGGTGGCATAGTAGCAATTCACAATAGCTGGCAACATTTAAAAGTAGTTTATAGACAGAAATATAGCACATAAGATTAGATAACACTCAAGTCAATAACAATCAAACATTCTAACACGCAATTCACATAACACAAGATTGACATGCCAAACTAATTCACTTTAAACACATAAGCACTCTAAGTTCACAAAGTCATGCTATAACACTTTCTTTCCACTTAACAATCATACAATAACACTCTAGCATTTTGAACCTTTACCCCCACAGACCGAGAATCATATCCCGACTCATGCAAGACTATCATGCTCTGATACCACCTAAAGATGTCACGCCCCGACCCGACCCCGCTAAAGGCCAAGCCCGGACCCGACACACGGACGGAGTCTCCTCTGTACCGCGGACGATCTGAAAACCCTAAAATCAACATAATACTTGCGAAAGCCATAAAAACAATTAAAACAAGCCGACTTTCTTTTTTTTTTTAAAAAAAACATACATTTCTTATTAACCAACTTTCCAAACCAAAATGTCATGCATACTACACAAGTATCTATGCCACTAAACAGTTAGCTATTAGCATGCATTTCTTTACTAGTCATAAGAGTATACTTTTACAGCTTTACATTCTTTCAACTTATACAACATAAGACCATAGAGGCCTTAAACTAGGAAATACATACAAGGCTACAAGCCTCCAAAATTAAACGACAACCAAGCATTAAACACATCAAGCATGGCTCGCACAAAAGTCTGGCAACCAACCACCAGCAAAGCAAAGAAGTACTATCACGGAAACACCTCCACCTACTCCTCCTCCTCTATTACCTCAATAGGGTCTGCTTCAACTACTCCTGTAAAAATATAGTATAGAAAGGAATGAGCAAAAACTATTGCTCAGCGAGGGCAATTGGTCTCAAGGACGGAGATGAGAGGAGTATGCAATGCAATTAGTCAAGCAATTCATACAAATATCATATAGATAAACAATTAAAGCCACCAACAAACAAAACAAACATTTAAGCTATAAACACTCAATCAAAGGATACGATACTCTTTCCACGAGCAACTTTCAATCAGAAATTCGATGACGATGCGCCGGCCCAAACCACCTTATAACACCAGTTTGGAATACCCCGGAAGTATCCATCAGTCTATGACCCAAATCTCCCCGGGAGGCAACCTAAGCGAGAAGAGGGAATAGCTACGGAGCTAGAGCAACCAACACTGGCAACCTGAGGTTACCCAGAGAGGCCCATCACTCACGTGCTGGACACTATGCAATGCAAGACTCGATACAAGGCGATAAACGAGCAATAAAGCTACACGTGGGAAAATAACAAAGTAGGTTACTCTCGCACGCAATAGCAATAGTTGATAAGCATTTCAATCAAATTCAATACAAACAAGTATGTCAATCAACCATAAGCATTCTATAGGCATAATATCAAGAAAACACACAAAGTCACAAATCAGCCCCAACTATCAAAACACTACCATTTCCAAACGAACCACGAGTTCTGGAAACCGACTTCGCCAATCCTCTTAGGTCACCATAAGGCACGTCTAAAGACCCCGAAACCCTACTTAACCCTAGAATTCACGCAAAGTCCCGATTTCTCCCTTTGCTCGTTTGAACTATAACTATACCAACCAAACACCCAACCAATGCCATAATCGCACCAAAAGTGCTTCCATGGCCACCCGAAACAATGCTAACACGCAAAATGAGAAAATACCAAACTTCACCTAAACGACCCCGACTTTCACCAAGGCATAATTCCCATTTTTTCCATTACGCAACCCAAAAAAAACCATGCATTTAGGCATTCTAGCACACCTAGCACATTTCTACATCAACGGACAGCATAACGGAGCAACTTCATCGTTTCAAGGGTTTACTATTCACAAAACACTATTCAACAACCAATTCAAATTGCAATCTCAACATTTAACCTTAGAAAATGTTAAAAAGCTATAAATACACGTTCTAAAATTGCCAAGGAACATTCTAGAAGCATCAAAACGCTTTAAATAACAATCTACGGAGAAAATCTAAAAATCACAAAGTTAACATACTTGACATTTAAATGCGCAAATAACGTGCTTCCCTCACCTTAGGCACTCCTAGTCGCTAGGAAAACAACGCTGGTTACCTCGAAAACTATCCCGCACGAGCTCACGCGAAGATTTGAAGATTTGAAAGGTTGAATTTTTTTTCCTTTTGCTTTCTTGGTTCGGCCTGCTCAAGGTCTGATTTCATCTTGTTTTTTTTATTTATTTTGTTATGTTATAAGCCTATTAAGTGACAAGCTTGGTCAAAGGGTCAAAGCCCTTGGTCAAATAACTTAAAATTGGGTCAAATGACTTATTTTTGTGCATTTTAAAGCCATTCTAACTAAGCAAAAATTAATTATAGCTAACAACAATTAAAATATAAAATTTAAGTCATCTAAATACTAGTTTCACTATTTGCTGAGGACTAGAAATCGTTCTCTAGCTATCCCTCCCTAAATGCAATGCACGTTGCGACAGCAAGGAAGTAACAATTAAATCTCAGAGAATCTAAGAAAAAATAATTTAAAAATAATAAACAAGAATTTTTCACATTCCGAGCTCAGGTATTACAACACCCGTCATGTTGAGGGCACAAATCATTTATGTGTTGACCGTTCACAGTCCCAGCCCAAAGAGATGGCCCATTCAAAAGGCCCAATGGGCTTAATGACAACCCATCTGCTTCAACAATGCAGCAACCTCACAACACGTGATATCGACGCGTTGTTGGGCCCTTTAATGTCCCGCGAGTTAGGTTGTCATCCTTTTAACAGCTCTGGACGTACGATCCGGGACTAAAAAATAGAGGAAAAGAAGAAAAGTGGTTTGAAACTGATGAAAACATTCAATTTTAGGCTCCCACAATAGGAGCAGTTGAGCAAGCTCGCTACCCCCATTGTAGAACTCTCGGAGAGCTTTCCAACGGTATGCTGTGCACCGCGTAACTCCTTACGAATTAAAAGTTATGGGCACCGAACCGACGGAGACCTGGTCACAAGCCCTGTGCCCTCGGTTTGCGGGCCCAGCCTCTACGTTAAGTGAAGTTGTCTTGTCCAAGGTCCCGTGGGATTCAGTAATAGAAATGTGGTGGATAAAGTATCTTGGCAACCCTGACCAGGGCAAAAAAAATTGAAAATGGGGGGGTGCAACACGAGGACTTCCCAGGGGGTCACCCATCCTAGTACTACTCTCGCCCAAGCACGCTTAACTTCGGAGTTCTGATGGGATCTGGTGCATTAGTGCTGGTATGATCGCACCCGTCATGTTGTGCGCACGAATCCTTTATGTGTTGACCGTTCACAGTCCCAGCACAGAGAGATTTCCCATTGAAAAGGCCCAATGGGCTTACCAGCAACCCATCCGCTTCAACAACGCAGCATCCTCGTAAGACGTGATATCGACGCATTGTAGGGCACTCTAATGTCCCGCGAGTTATGTTGTCGTACTTGTAACAGCTCACAACGTACGATCCGGGATGGAAAAACAGAGGAAAAGAAGAAAAGTGGTTTAAAATTGATGAAAACGTTCAATTTTGGGCTCCGAAAATAGGCGCAGTCAAGTAGGCTTGCTGCCCCCGTCGTAGAGCTTTCGGAGAGCTTTCCAACGGTATGCTGTGTGCCACGTAACTCCTTACAGATCAAAAGTTATGGGCACCGGAGCGACGGAGACTTGGTCAAATGCCCTACGCTCTCGGTTTGCGGGCCCAGCCTCTACGTGAAGCAAAGTTGTCTTGCCCAAGGTGCCATGGGATTCGGTAATAGAAATGTGGTGGATAAAGTATCTTGGCGAACCTAACCGGGGCAAAAAAATTTGAAAAATGGGGTGCAACACGAGGACTTCCCAGGGGGTCACCCATCCTAGTACTACTCTAGACCAAGCACGCTTAACTTCGGAGTTCTGATGGGATCCTGTGCATCGGAGCTGGTATGATCGCACCCGTCATGTTGAGGGCACAAATCTTTTATGTGTTGACAGTTCACAGTCCCAGCCCAGAGATATGGCCCATTCAAAAGCCCCAATGGGCTTAACGACAACCCATCCGCTTCGATAATGTAGCATCCTCGCAAGGCGTGATATCGACGCATTGTAGGGTCCTCTAATATCCCGCGTGTGAGGCCCGACCCCGAATAACTTGTGTTACCTCGATTTACGTGCCTTAGGCCTAGAATTATATGATTGATCTTGGATGGTGTGCCCTGTCTTGGTTTTCATGCATGCTTCATCATACGTGCCTTGACTTAGAATTGTGTGCCTTAATCCTCGATGTACTGCATACCTAGATATACGTGTCCTGACCTTGAATTACGTGCGAGACCTCAATTTGCGTGCGATACCTCGTTTCGTGTGCCCTGACCTAGATTTGCGTGGCTTGACCTAGATTTGCGTGGCTTGACCTAGGTTTAAGAATTGTATTCGTTTTGTGTGCCTTGCATTGAATTACATGCATTCATTTAGGGTTGCATGCATTTACTTGAAAAACGTGCATTCGTCTCGTAGTTCGTGTCTACCTCGTGATTCGTACCCCGTATTGATTTCGGTGCGTGCCTCGTAGTGCGTATCCTAAACCTCGAACTGTGTGCCTACACGCTAATCAAGAAAGCATCTTACACGAAGCACTAGGTCATTAATTAATCCTACAAATTCCACTAACTATTATTAAATTACTAATTCAACCCACTAGAATACAAAATATTAAAAGCTAGACATTCCTTATTCTTTATTCCTTATTATTTTTGCACTTTCAACACACAATTAAATAATGCACATAAGATGACAAAAAATCAAATTTTTTATTGCCTTGGCCGACCACTACAAGGGCTTTGTGCTTGCTTGTTCAATTCAACTTAATTCCTAGACAAACTATGACATTCTATGACACAAATGCATAAAACAATTGCTCAAAAATCTCCTCAAAACCCCACCATTCTCAACCAAACACTCCTTGCCCATGCTAGGAATTTCAAAATACTTCTTGAAGACACAAAAAGCTGAATTACAAAGCTCAAGGCCGACCACTTGCATCAAGAATTGCAAAAGCCTTCATTCTTTGTCAATTCCTCTCATTCTTCTCACATTTCTCTCTCTCCCTCTCATTCTTCTCTCTCTCTCTCGGCCTTGGCTGAGTTTTATCTTGCCTTTGCTCATCTTCATCAATCCATGGTGCATCAAGACAAACAACAAGCAAAGAAACTCGATCAAGCTAGCTAAGATGCAAGAATCACACATGCATGCTCTTTGAGTCACCATTTCAGCCTAGGTGAGTTTACTAGCTTCCATTTCTTTTCTTCTTGTTTTAACCACATGCATGTACTAAGAACTTGGCCACTAAGCTAGGAAAAATAGAGAGAAATCGGGTGGTGTCTTGGCTAAGCAAGGAAGAAGAAGAAAATTGTGCATCATCAAGTTTTGTGCATCTTCTTGTTGATTTGCTAAGGTGAGGGCTAAAACCTTTTGAAAATACTTCAAAAATCCACATGCATGCTCTTAAATGTATGTCTTTGCTTCTGTACTTGAGTTATTTGCGTGTTCATAAACTTTTACAACCATGCATGGCAAGATTTTGGCTTGAAGATGATGATAGATGAAATCGGGTTTGTTGACAGCTCTCTGACTTGTTGTTGCGAGGTGAGTTTTTCTAGGAAAATGATGTTTAAAATGCATGAAAATTGGTAGGTGACTATTTTTTCCAGTTTTGAACATTTTTCACATAAATAGGCCAAAGCTAATTTTGACTCTAAGGTCCTCAAAATGGCAAATCATTAAAATGTTTCCAAATCTGGAAGTCTGGAAAAATGAAGCAGGTTTTGGCAGATGCACTGATCTTGTGGAACGAACCAGTTTTGACTTAGTAAATGATGTCCAAAATGCATGAATTTGGTGTGCTGCTAGGTTTTTCAGTTCTGGACATTTTTGTCAGAAATGGACTAAGGCTAAATCTGACCCTAAGGACCTCAAAAACGACAATTATTGAAATGTGTGCAAATCTGGACAGTTTTGTGCAATCCCACTGTTTTGGCCATAACTATTGATCTCGACCTCCAAATGATGCAAGGTTTGTTTCTAATTTTAGTTCACTTCTTAAGATTTAATTTGACATCTTATTCACTAGAATTTGATATTTTTTGCTTGTCTTAATGATTGTGATAAAACAGCCTATTGTATTGAGGGTTTCACTTAGTTATATGCTTAGAAATTTGTTGTAACTTCTCTTCTGGTATTAATTGCTTTGGATTGTGGCATTGGGATGTTGTGTGGACTGTTTTGAGTACTTGGGGATGTTTGGATTAATTGACGCTTTGCTTGAGATTGATTTTGAATGGACTTGGGGCTTAATCGCACGGGTAAGCATGAAATGGAAACCCT
The DNA here is from genome assembly GCA_037974665.1 of Ehretia macrophylla. Taxonomy (NCBI): domain Eukaryota; kingdom Viridiplantae; phylum Streptophyta; class Magnoliopsida; order Boraginales; family Ehretiaceae; genus Ehretia; species Ehretia macrophylla. The sequence continues at coordinate 13,865,477 of CM075764.1, read as the reverse complement.
AGCAACTAGGTAAACATGCTAAGTGTTGATCCTTTGGATATTGGGTGTAATTATATATTTAGTAGGCTGCCCGTAGTTGCCCTTATAGCCCTAAATGTGATTTCGATCGCTGCACGTTGACAAATAGGCCTTTCTTGCATCCGAGCCCACGTAGATGTTGTGGCATGTTAAATAATCTTATTATTTGATTACGTGGACTTTGAATTGAGTTATATGACTTGATTTATGTGCGTTACATGGTAGTCCGTTTAATGTTCATATAACTACATATGCTTTTCAAGTGAAATTACTTGTCTATTCATGCCTCGCTTGTTTACTTGTCAATGTGCAATCTTATGACTATCCGGAGGCAACCTACTTTGTTTTCCTTCTAATGTGATATATTAAAATGTCATAAATGTGCATTGCATACAAGGTTGCAACCTTTCATTCTGGCGTAGTAGCGTTCATACACACCGGGCGGCATCGGGCTTGCCGGTGCAACCGTGACTACCATGGTCCACTTCCCTCTCTCGCTTGGGGGCTAGACTTCCTCGGAGAGTTGGGTCGTAGGATTTCGGGGTACATCCAGAGTACACCCACTTGGCGTGATAAGGGGATGATTTGAAGTCGGCCGCAACAACTGAGAGCAAAAGCTCACCTTATCTTTTTTACTATGTGTATAAGTACTCTCGCTTGGTTCCTAGAGGACCTTGGGAAGGAAAGACGGGTAAATGTGTTCCTTTACTTTTGTATTATTGTTATGTACTTAATTGTGTTATATTCATTCTTGCAAAAGGATTTTCATAAATTGAACCGGAAAAAAGAGTTTCAAAATGTATTTCTTGTTTCCCCCTCGCTGAGTTCATAAGGACTCACCCTTTTTTTTGTCACAGGTGCAGCAGATTTGGAACAAGTACCTGAAGTAAATGTGCTTGTTGATGATTCCTTGGAATGAGTTTGTGCTTTTGTGCTTTGCCTAAAAGTGGTTGCTATATGGATATTGTGTTTGATTGCAAACTGTTCATTTTATTGATGTAAATGACCCTGTTGTAATTTGGGTCTAATTTTGGCTTGTACTGATTGTAGCTGGACGAACTCTTTATTTGGTCGTTTACTTTCGTCATTTAAGTAGTAGTTATCGTAGGCATTTGAACTGCTAGGTGAAGAAGTAAATAATGTAACTCTACTTAATCTCACCTACTGATCATGCACAAGCTAAAGGATAATAGGTACTTGCATGATAGGAAATTAACAAATAAACAGGATATAGTTATCATGTTAGGCTTATTAACCAAACGAGACTTTCAAGATAAACTAGTAGGCAAATCGGATGGTGAAAAAATAGGAGTCCTGAATGGAATTGGATTAATGATTGGAATAATTGAGGCGTTTAGAAATTAGGTCAAACTAAGGAGCCAATTACAGCCGTTATGCTGCCGGTTTTCCGAAAAATTTTGGAGTTCTAGGATAACGTTAAGCGTTAAACCTTAATGAACGATTAAGTACGTGAAATGATATGAACATAGATCACACCCTAGTCTAACCTATATAGGTCGGGTTAGGGCGTGACACCTTATATTAGAATGGTATCAGAGCTTAGTTTAGTAACTAGGCATTAGTCGGGTTCAACTCTCGGTGTAACGTCCCGATCCCTCACGAGACCGGAGGCTCTAATAACCATGCTATTCTCAACCCAATACCAAACCCAGTCTCAAAATTTTAGGGAAAACGGATAGAGTTTCCCCGGTATTGTGGACATTCTGAACAACCTGTAAACACTCAATAAAGCCACAACAAGATAAGACAAACTTTTCATAACTAAAGATCAAAGGATTAAGGCCATCCGAGCCTTGAAGCATACTATAGTTCCAAAAACACACAAGCATGCTAGTGGCTAGAGTTAGAACATTCACTACCAAGCATGCAAGGTAATTGAGAGCAGAAACATAAGTTATTACAAGATATAGGTTCCCAAATCTACACAACAACCAACTATCTTTTCACTTTGTAAAAACAAGCATATACATAGCCCTTAGGCCACAAAATGGAACATAAGATAAACAATTGAGTCATCCACATAGGAGCAAGAATATAAGCCACCTCAAACCAACACACAGCAACTAGGGTAAAGGCTCTATCTGCACCTCTTCCTCTTCCACTACTACCTCAACAAGCTGGGGATCACCCTCAGCGTCTCCTGAAACATATATCGAGGTATGAGCAACCATTGTTGCCCAGTGAGGGATATAGTCCCGGGGCGTGCAATGCAACAGGTAATATAGTAAACAACAATAACAATTAGACAATTAAAGAAACAATGATAACTTAAAAACATCCCCCATTTACAAGGATACGGTTCACACAATCCCCTATACACCAATCTTCACAGGTCTTCAATCACGATCCACGAACCACGAGCACGATCACGATAAGCCGGCATAATCCCCAAACACTCCAGTGGGTGTACTCCGGATGTACCCCGAATCCTACGACCCAACATCCCCTGGCAATCTCCGGACCAGGCGAATGAGGGAATAGGGCACAGAGTTTGAATATCCACCGGCAAGCCCTCTGCCGCCCAGCCGATATTCAACACATCCGCCCCTGACACTATGGTTGCGCAACCACTATGCAATGCACTTAACGATGGCAAGTTAATAGCAATAATATAAGCATTAACACATATGAGGATCAACAAAGTAGGTTGACCTCGAGGCAATTAGCATAGAAGCAATTATATAAGCTAATAAGCAGTTTTACAAAGGGACATTTACAAAATAACCATAGACTTATACCAAAAGCTCCACATCAACTTAATATCACATATAAACACTCAAGAAGACATGCCGTGGGTTTAGAAATGTGAGACAACCGAAATTGCGCTTAAACCCCTTTATTTTACAAACTATTTCTCTTCCAAACCAAAGTTAATGATTTCATTTTCAAAGGGAACTCTCCCAACCTTCTAACTAACCCTCAAGGTACCCTCTCAACCCTCTAACTCATTCAAATGCCCGCGATTACCCCGAAAGCCCCAAATTCCCTCTTCTAGCTTTAAACTACACATGTCTCATCCGGACTTCAAATAGGGGATAGCAATGCTTCTATAGCACCTAGGTAGCCTAAGAATACTAAAAGTGAAGCCCGAATCCACCCGGATTCATATTAACCCCGAAACCCCTTTGTTAAAGTCGGCAATTTCACGTTTTATGCAAGTTTAGAGCAATTCGAGTATACGGGGCTATTAGACTACCTTCATTAACCCCTACGGCATCTATTAGTAGCATTGAATCAAGTTAAAACACGCAATTACACCAAACCCTAGAAATCCTGTCACTATTCACCCCTACGAATCAACTATCGATTTCTACCGTTTAATACATGAAACAATAGCATAAATGTGGTCTCTACTATACAACATATATAAGCTTATTTGAGCATTGCAATAGCATTAGACAACATTTCCAATAAATCAAGAAAATAGCAACATTTGTAGAATGCACAAATAAGCATGAAAACCCTCACCTAAAGCGCGTAGGAGCACCTAGAAGGCTTGCACACACCCTAAACTACTTGTCCAAGGCTTGGAGAGGCTTGGATTGGAGATTTGATGAGCAAAAGATCTCCTTCTTGGCTGCTAAGGGCTGTTCGGATTTTGAACAGTAATTCCTGCACTTTTTTTTTTTGGTTTTTGCTAAATTATGAGCTTATATTGTGTTTGGTTGGATATATATTAAGTTGGGGCATATATGGTCTTCTAAAATGAGTCTAATAAGCTTTAAAACGAGTCTAAGGTGCAAGATGAGTGCTAGCTAATTAAAACACTAAGTTAAGTTACGTAATACTATTCATTAGATTGACAAAACATTTTCTAAACGAGTGCTCCTATTGTTCTTAGCTCAAAAGCATATTTTTTTCATTCCTAAAACAATTAATATGATTTAAGAAAAATGCTAATTCAAAATAATTAAATAGTTGAAAAATAGAATGAATAGTAGCCACTTAAAGTAACAAGTAAAGCACAGAAGATATGCGCAAATAGTAAATGCAACAGTAAATAAATGAACATGGAAGTTCTCGGGCGTCACACTCGGACCATGGGTAGAAGCCCTAAGGTAATTATGATGTCTTGTTTATATGTGTTAATGTGTGCTAATGTGCTTTAATTGCTTTGAGCATTGAATATTATGTGCTTTTGAGGACCATATGTATTATGTGTCATGCACACCGACACGTTAGTGACCTCGATAATGCATGCATGCTTTTATACTCCTTCCTTGATACATGTGCATGTTATATAACCATGAATGACTGTTTATACACATAGATAGTTAAGATTAGGACTTTCAGGGAAGTGAATATGTGTAGGACGAACGAAAAGGCTCAATTAGAGATTTCTCGCATCTTCATGGGTACTCGATGGATCGTATGTATTATTGGATATGCATATATAAAATGCGTAGCACAAGTATAAATGTTGAGGTAAAGTTATCCCCTTATCTTTGGAATACCCATACCTATGATTAAGTTATCAATTTTATGGCTATGAAGTTTTATTCCGTTAAACCGTTTTTCTCATTGTTGTAATACCCAAGCCCACAATGTGGAAATTTCTTGTTTATTATTTTGGAAATTATATTTCCTTAAATTCTTTTAGAATTAATTGTTACTTCCTTACTGTCGCAACGTGCATTGCATTTAGGGAGAGATAGCTAGAGAACGGTTTCTAGTCCTCGACAAATAGTGAAACTAGTATTTAGATGACTTAAATTTTATATTTTATTAGTTTCTAGTTGAAATTTATATTGGTGTTAGTTATTTTAGCTTAAAATGCATTGAAATAAGTCATTTTTGACCAAGTTTAAGTAGTTGACCAAGGCTTGACCTTTGACCAAAGACTTATCACTTAAATAAGCTTAAAATAAAACAAAAAAAAAATAGCAGCTGAAACAGAGAGCAGGCCGTTAGCTTCAAGAGAAAGAAAAAAAAAACCTTTCAACTTCCAATCGTTCAATCTTCGCGTGAGCTCGTGCGGGGTGGTTTCCAAGGTGATCAACGTTGTTTTCCTAGTGACTAGGAGTGCCTAAGGTGAGGGAAGCATGTTATTTGCGCATTTAAATGTCAAGTGTATCAACTTTGTGATTTTTAGATTTTATCCGTAGATTGTTGTTTAAATCATTTTGATGCTTCTAGAATGTTCCTTGGTAATTGTAGAATGTGTATTTATAGCTTTTTAACATTTTCTGCGGTTAAATGTTGAGATTGCAATTTAAATTGAATGTTGAATAGTGTTTTATGAATAGTAAAACCTTGAAACGATGAAGTTGCTCTGTTATGCTTTCTATTGATGTAGAAATGTGCTAGGTATGCTAGAATGCCTAAATGCATGGTTTGTTTGGGTTGCGTAATGGAAAAAACGAGAATTAAGCCTTGGTGAAAGTCGGGGTCGTTTGGGTCGACTTTGGCGTTTTCTTGTTTTGCGTGTTGGCATTGTTTCGGGAGGCCATGGAAGCACTTTTGGTGCGATTATGGCGTAGGTTGGGTGTTTGGTTGGTATAGTTGTAGTTCAAACAAGCAAAGGGGAAAAACGAGACTCTGCGTGAATTGTAGGGTTAAGTAGGGTTTCGGGGTCTTTAGATGTGCCTTATGGTGACCTAGGAGGATTGGCAAAGTCGGTTTCCAAAACTCGTGGCTCGTTTGGAAATGGTAGTGTTTTGATAATTGGGGCCGATTTGTGTTTTTGCTTGTTTTCTTGATTTTATGCCTATAGAATGCTTAGGGTTGCTTGAAATACTTGTTTGAATTGATTTGGATTGAAATGCTTATCAATTGTTGCTATTGCGTGCGAGAGTAACCTACTTTGTTATTCTCCCACGTGTGGCTTTATCGCTTGTTTATCGCCTTGTATCGAGTCTTGCATTGCATAGTGTCTCGCGCGTGAGTGATGGGCCTCTCTGGGTAGCCTCGGGTTGCCAGTGTTGGTTGCTCTAGCTCCGCTGCTATTCCTTTTTCTCGCTTGGGTTGCCTCCCAGGGAGATTTGGGTCGTAGATTGATAGATACTTCCGGGGTATTCCAAACTGGCGTTATAAGGTGGTTTGGGCCGGCGCGTCATCATCGAATTCGTGTTTGAAAGTTGCTCGTGAAAAGAGTATCGTATCCTTTGAATGAGTGTTTGTAGCTTTAAATACGTGCATTGCTTTATTGTTGGCTTTGTGGTATCTCTATATGATATTTGTATGTATTGCTTGACTAATTGCATTACATATTCCTCTCATCTCCATCCTTGAGACCAATTGCCCTCGCTAAGCAATAGTTTTTGCTCATTCCTCTCTATACTATGTTTTTACAGGAGTAGTTGAAGCAGACCCTCTTGAGGTAATTGAGGAGGAGGAACAGGTGGAGGTGTTCCCGTGATAGCACTTCTTTGCTTTGCTGGTGGTTGGTTACCAGATTTTGTGCGAGCCTTGCTTGATATGTATATTTCTTGGAAGTCGCTTAATTTTGAGGCTTGTAGCCTTGTATGTATTTTCTAGTTTGAGGCCTCTACGGTCTTATGTTGTATAAGTTGAAAGAATGTAAAGTTGTAAACTTATACTCTTGTGACTAGTAAGGAAATGCATGATAATGGAATTGGTTAGTGGCATAAATACTTGTGTAGTATGCATATCATTTTTGGGTTGCAAAGTTGGTTAATAAGAAATATATGTTTCAAAGAAAGTTGGCTTGTTTGAATTGTTTTATGGCTTTCGCAAGTATTATGATGATTTTAGGGTTTTCGGATCGTCCGCGGTACAGAGGAGAGTCCGTCCGTGTGTCAGGTCCGGGCTTGGCCTTTTGCGGGGTCGGGTCGGGGCGTGACATCTTTAGGTGGTATCAGAGCATGATAGTCTTGCATGAGCCGGGATATGTTACTCGGTCTGTGGGGTAAAGGTCCAAAATGCTAGAATGTTATTGTATAATTGTTAAGTGGAAAGAAAGTGTTATAGCATGACTTTGTGAACTTAGAGTGCTTATGTGTTTAAAGTGAATTAGTTTGGCATGTCAATCTTGTGTTATGTGAATTGCGTGTTAGAATGTTTGATTGTTATTGACTTGAGTGTTATCTAATCTTATGTGCTATATTTCTGTCTATAAACTGCTTTTAAATGTTGCCAGCTATTGTGAATTGCTACTATGCCGCCACGTCGTGGTTCTCAAGGTATAGGGTCAGATGAAGAGGCAGCAAAACAGGGTCAACAACCGTTGCCTAAGCAGGTTATGGCGACCATGACTACACCGGTTGACCGGATTACACAGGTGATGCATGAGCAGAGGCAAGACATAAATAATCCCCAGGGAAATCAAGCTAATCCTGGTGGACAGGGGTATAGAGTTGAGAATAATCAGTTAGAGAAATTTCTGAGGCACGAGCCGGGAAAGTTCTTCAGGGAGCTGGATGATGAGGCAGCCGAGAGATGGATTAACCGTGTTGAGAAAATTTTCACCGCTTTGAGGTACACTGATGAGACAAGAATAGATTATGCATCATTCTTGTTTGAGGGCGATGCAGAGCAGTGGTGGAATACTGTCAGATTGAGGTGGGATTGTAAGGATGTTCCACATTTATGGGATGATTTTGTAAGTGAGTTTTGGGACAAGTATATTCCCGAGATGGCTATGGAAAGGAGGGAAGACGAGTTTGTGGCCCTGAAGTAGGGAAATATGACTGTTGCACAGTACGAGGCTAGGTTTGTTAGCCTGTCGAGGTATATGCCCGAGTTGGTACGGCTGGCTAGGAGGATGATTCATAGGTTTGTCCGTGGGCTGAGAATGGACATTCAGTTGCGTTTGACTGGGCAGACCTACACTACTTTTCCCGAGGCATTTCAGGCAGCCTCGAAGTTTGAGAAACGGAAGGCTAAGATGTTAGCTGAGAGCAGTCAGCCGAGTAAGAAGCAGTATTTGGGCCAGAGCAGCCAGAGTTAGCCGAGGCAGTATCAGACTTCTGCACAGGTTCCTCAGCAACGTCCGTATCAGCCACAGCAGCAGATTCAGGCTAGGCCAGCTGTGACTAGACCCCAGCAGGGAGGTACAGTTCCTACTACCAGAGCCCCAGCACCTACAGGAAACACTGTTGTAAGGAAAAATCAGCAGTGTAACTATTGTAATCTATCGGGGCATATTGAGGCTAATTGTTGGAGGAAGAGTGGTAAATGTACGGGTTGTGGCAGTGATGACCATAGGGTGAGAGATTGCCCTAAGTATAACAATGTTCAGGGCCGTACTGGAGGCCAAGGTATGCAGAATAGGGCTGCAGGTGCACGTCCAGCACAGAGGGTTCAGGCTAGGGTCTTTGCACTGGATGCAGATGAGCTACCCGATACTACAGCTATAGTGGAAGGTACCTTTCTTCTCAATACTTAGCCAGTTAAAGTTTTGATTGATCCCGGAGCTACACATTCGTTTATAACTCCTGCATATGCACAATCTGTGAATGTTTGCATTGATAAATTGCCGCATGAAGTTGAAGTTAGTACGCCTTTGGGTGCAAAATTTGTTACTGAGTCTATTTGCAAATCTTGTGATATATGCATTGAGAACCGTAAATTTCCTGTTGATTTAATTATATTGCCATTCCGTGACTTTGAAATCATTTTGGGAATGGACTGGTTGGGGAAGTACTATGCTCAGTTGGATTGTAGAACAAAGATTGTTTATCTTCAGGTTCCTGACCTACCGGTACTGGAGATTGTTGGGAACTGCAGGGCTGCCCGAATTCCTCTTTTATCAGCGATCAAGACTTCTAAGTTGTTGAATAAGGGTTGTGAAGCTTACTTAGCTTATTTGATCAATCAGCCTACTGATAAGTTGAGTTTGAATGAGGTTCCGATTGTTAGAGACTTCCCTGGTGTATTTCCCGAGGAATTACCGGGTTTACCACCGGATAGGGAGATTGAGTTCGTGATTGATCTTGTGCCAGGCACTGCGCCAATTTCTAGGAGTCCTTATAGAATGGCATCGGCTGAACTTTAGGAGTTAAAAATTCAGCTTCAGAATTTGCTTGAGAAAGGGTTTATACAACCTAGTTCTTCGTCGTGGGGTGCACCTGTGTTGTTTGTGAGAAAGAAAGATGGCACGCTACGGTTATGCATTGATTACAGGGGACTTAATCAAGTCACGATTAAGAACAAATACCCCTTGCCGTTGATTGAAGAACTGTTTGACCAGTTGCAGGGTGCGAGTGTTTACTCCAAATTTGATTTGAGGCAGGGTTACTATCAACTTAGGATTCGGAGTGACGATATACCGAAGACGGCATTCAGGACTAGATATGGCCACTTTGAATTTGATGTGTTGCCGTTTGGATTGACGAATGCACCAGCCGCATTCATGGACTTGATGCAGAGGGTTTTTCGACCTTACCTTGATCAGTTTGTCGTAATCTTTATTGACGACATTTTAGTGTACTCGAAGAACGAGGCTGAGCATGAACAACACTTGAGGATTGTGCTACAGGCTTTGCAGGAAAACAAGCTTTTTGCTAAATTCAGCAAGTGCGAGTTTTGGTTGAATCAGATATCTTTTCTAGGTCATATCATTTCAGATCAGGGGATTTCAGTGGACCCAGCTAAGATTGAAGTTGTTTCATCTTGGAAGAGACCTGAGACGGTGTCAGAGATTCGGAGTTTTCTTGGATTGGTAGGTTACTACCGGAGATTTGTTAAGGACTTTTCCAAAATTTCTGGGCCTTTAAGCCAGTTGACTCGGAAGAAATTTGCTTACAACTGGGATGCTAAATGTGAATCCAGTTTCCAAGAATTGAAGAAGAGACTAACTACAGCTCCTATATTAGCTTTACCTGAGAGAACAGAGAACTTCGTTGTCTACAGTGATGCATCTAAGGAAGGTTTGGGTTGTGTTTTAATGCAGAATGGTAAGGTGATTGCTTATGCTTCTAGGAAGTTGAAACCTTATGACGTCAATTACCCTACACATGACCTTGAGTTAGCTGCAGTTGTGTTTGCATTGAAGAAGTGGCGTCACTACTTGTGGGGTAGCATATTTGAAATTTTTACTGACCACAAGAGTCTCAAGTATTTGTTTTCACATAAATATTTGAATATGAGGCAGCGGAGATGGCTAGAGCTATTGAGTGGTTACAACTGTTCTATTAACTACGTGCCAAGTAAGTCAAATGTTGTTGCTGAGGCTTTGAGCCGAAAGGCTACTGTTGCAAGCTTAATTATCAAGGATTGGGAGACTCTGGAAGAAATTTGTTCATGGAAGCCAGAAGCTACTGAGGTAGGGATTCGATTTGCTAGTTTACAGATTCAGTCAGGGTTGTTAGCTCAGATCAGAGAGGCTCAGAAGACTGATCCTCACATCTTGAAGATCCAAGAAAAAGCTAAAAGGGGAGAGTCGGAGTTTAAATTACATTCAGATGGGACCTTCAGATTCAGGGACAGGGTGTGTGTTCCTGGTGATCCGACTTTGAAGAATGAGACCCCGTCCGAGGCACATAATTCGAGGTATACGATTCACCCGGGCAGTACTAAAATGTATAGAGACTTGAAACAACACTTATGGTAGAACAATATGAAGAGGGAGATTGCTGGGTATGTATCCAGATGTTTGACTTGTCAGAGGGTTAAAGTTGAGCATCAGAGGCCAGCTGGACTTCTACAGCCGTTGTCGATTCCGCAGTGGAAGTGGGTACATATAACAATGGACCTTGTGACTGATCTTCCTAGATCTCCGAGAGGATGTGATTCTGTTTGGGTTGTTGTGGACCGCTTGACCAAAGTTACACATTTTATTCCCGTGAACAAACAGGATAGCCTTGATAAGCTAGCTGAACTTTATGTTGCTAATATTGTGAGATTGCATGGTGTGCCACAGAGTATAGTGTCAGATAGAGATCCCAGATTCAGATCTCGTTTCTGGCAGAAGTTGCAAGAGGCCATGGGAACTAAGTTGAGCTTCAGTACTGCATATCATCCACAAAATGATGGCCAGTCTGAGAGAACTATCAGGATCTTGGAAGACATGCTTCGGGCATGTGTGCTAGACTTTGGGAAGAATTGGGAGAAATTTTTGCCTTTAGCGGAGTTCACCTACAACAATAGTTATCAATCTACTATAGGTATGGCTCCCTACAAGGCGTTGTATGGTTGGAAATGCAGATCCCCGTTATATTGGGAAGAGGTTGGAGAAATGAGAACAGTTGATCCGACTGTGTTACCTGAGATGATTAAGATGGTAGATAATGTTCACCTTATTCGCCAGCGTATGCTTACAGCTCAGAGCCGTCAGAAGAGTTATGCGGATAAGCACCGTCGGGATCTTGAGTTTGATTTGGGAGATTGGGTGTTTCTTAAAATTTCTCCACGGAAGGGATTGATTCGGCACGGTAAGAGCGGGCAACTTAGTCCCAGGTATGTGGGTCCGTATAAGATCACCGAAAAGGTAGGTCCTTTGGCTTATCGGTTAGCTTTGCCTCCGAGCTTGTCAAGACTGCACGATGTGTTCCACGTGTCTATGTTAAAGAAATACCATCCAGACCCTTCACATGTACTTGAACCAGAGCCTTTGCAGATTGAAGAAAAGTTGTCTTATGAAGAGAAACCGATTCGAATTGTGGATCGAAAAGTTCAGGAGCTTCGCAGGAAGAGTATTCCGTTAGTAAAGGTTATGTGGAATCATCATGGGTTTGAGGAAGCAACTTGGGAAAGAGAGGACCAGGTTCGGAATCAGTATCCGGAGTTGTTTGTTGACCAGGTAAGAATTGCGTGGGCGCAATTGTTTTATGGGGGAGAGGGTGTAATACCCGAGCCCGGAATGTGGAAATTTCTTGTTTATTATTTTGGAAATTATATTTCCTTAAATTCTTTTAGAATTAATTGTTACTTCCTTACTGTCGCAACGTGCATTGCATTTAGGGAGCGATAGCTAGAGAACGGTTTCTAGTCCTCAGCAAATAGTGAAACTAGTATTTAGATGACTTAAATTTTATATTTTATTTGTTGCTAGCTGAAATTTATATTGGTGTTAGTTATTTTAGCTTAAAATGCATTGAAATAAGTCATTTTTGACCAAGTTTAAGTAGTTGACCAAGGCTTGACCTTTGACCAAAGACTTAGCACTTAAATAAGCTTAAAACAAAACAAAATAAAAAAAAATAGCAGCTGAAACAGAGAGCAGGCCGTGAGCTTCAAGAGAAAGAAAAAAAAACCTTTCAACTTCCAATCGATCAATCTTCGCGTGAGCTCGTGCGGGGTGGTTTCCGAGGTGACCAACGTTGTTTTCCTAGCGACTAGGAGTGCCTAAGGTGAGGGAAGCATGTTATTTGCGCATTTAAATGTCAAGTGTATCAACTTTGTGATTTTTAGATTTTATCCGTAGATTGTTGTTTAAAGCATTTTGATGCTTCTAGAATGTTCCTTGGCAATTGTAGAACGTGTATTTATAGCTTTTTAACATTTTCTGCGGTTAAATGTTGAGATTGCAATTTAAATTGGATGTTGATTAGTGTTTTGTGAATAGTAAACCCTTGAAACGATGAAGTTGCTCCGTTATGCTGTCCGTTGATGTAGAAATGTGTTAGGTGTGTTAGAATGCCTAAATGCATGGTTTGTTTGGGTTGCGTAATGGAAAAAACGGGATTTAAGCTTTGGTGAAAGCCGGGGTCGTTTAGGTCGACTGTAGCGTTTTCTCATTTTGCATGTTGGCATTGTTTCGGGAGGCCATGCAAGCACTTTTGGTGCAATTATGGCGTTGGTTGGGTGTTTGGTTGATATAGTTGTAGTTCAAACGAGAAAAGGGGAAAATCGGGACTTTGCGTGAATTCTAGGGTAAAGTAGGATTTCGGGGTCTTTAGACGTGCCTTATGGTGACCTAGGAGGATTGGCGAAGTCGGTTTCCAGAACTCGTGGCTCGTTTGGAAATGGTAGTGTTTTGATAGTTGGGGCCGATTTGTGTTTTTGCTTATTTTCCTGATTTTATGCCTATAGAATGCTTAGGGTTGCTTGAAATACTTGTTTGAATTTATTTGGATTGAAATGCTTATCAATTGTTGCTATTGCGTGCGAGAGTAACCTACTTTGTTATTCTCCCACGTGTGGCTTTATCGCTCGTTTATCGCCTTGTATCGAGTCTTGCATTGCATAGTGTCTCGCGCGTGAGTGATGGGCCTCTCTGGGTAGCCTCGGGTTGCCAGTGTTGGTTGCTCTAGCTCTGCTGCTATTCCTTTTTTCTCGCTTGGGTTGCCTCCCAGGGAGATTTGGGTCGTAGATTGATGGATACTTCCGGGGTATTCCAAACTGGTGTTATAAGGTGGTTTGAGCCAGCGCGTCGTCATCCAATTCGTGTTTGAAAGTTGCTCGTGAAAAGAGTATCGTATCCTTTGAATAAGTGTTTGTAGCTTTAAATACTTGCCTTGCTTTATTGTTGGCTTTGTGGTATCTCTATATAATTTTTGTATGTATTGCTTGACTAATTGCATTGCATACTCCTCTCATCTCCGTCCTTGAGACCAATTGCTCTCGTTGAGCAATAGTTTTTGCTCATTCCTCTCTATACTATGTTTTTATAAGAGTAGTTGAAGCAGATCCTCTTGAGATAATTGAGGAGGAGGAACAGGTGGAGGTGTTCCCGTGATAGCACTTCTTTGCTTTGCTGGTGGTTGGTTACCAGATTTTGTGCGAGCCTTGCTTGATATGTATATTGCTTGGAAGTCGCTTAATTTTAAGGCTTGTAGCCTTGTATGTATTTTCTAGTTTGAGGCCTCTACGGTCTTATGTTGTATAAGTTGAAAGAATGTAAAGTTGTAAACTTATACTCTTGTGACTAGTAACGAAATGCATGCTAATGGATTTGATTAGTGGCATAAATACTTGTGTAGTATGCATATCATTTTTGGGTTGCAAAGTTGGTTAATAAGAAATGTATGTTTCAAAGAAAGTTGGCTTGTTTTAATTGTTTTATGGCTTTCGCAAGTATTATGTTGATTTTAGGGTTTTCGGATCGTCCACGATACAGAGGAGACTTCGTCCGTGTGTCAGGTCCGGGCTTGGCCTTTTGCGGGGTCCGGTCGGGGCGTGACAATTGTGGTTCAAGTATAAAGGTTAAAGACATGCTACTTCCTTAGATATAAGGGTATACTATTAAATATGTAGAATATTATATATTCTCATGTGCTGATCGTGGAAGTTGACTTGGAGGTTTCTTTGAATCCATTTCTCACATCTTAAAATTGGCTTGATAGACTATCTAAGAAGTTAGCAATATACTTGTACGATTGAATCCTTACTTGATTGGAATTAAGCATTGATGAATCTGATATGGTGTATACTAGCGAGTTTCAAGTTCACTAAGTGTTAAGATCATGACCTAGAAATTAAGAGGTGAATTCATGGAAGTTGACAATAGTTTACTTTTAGGGGTTAGATTATTAAGTCATGGATAGCATGTTTAAGTGAGTTAACAATGGATAACCTCAAGACATGTAGGCAGCTATAGAGACTGAGTTTAACAAGGTTGATGATTCTTTAGTATAACAAGGTATAGGAATGTTGGAATCAAGGAATTCACGTAGCTAGAACTCGTGTTTGGAAAACTACACCTAAAATGTTAGGTCGGATAGAAGTGTAAGGAATTGAATTATGCATTAGATGACTAACGTTGTTAAAGGTCCTAAGTTGGATATCGATGATATTTAGAATCATGGTATTAATTTGGCGCCTCTTGGATTTAGTTGTGATTATGCAAAGTAAGTCATTCTATACGCTCGTTATTTGGATACCCTAAAGGATATTAGGAAGCATATATCCCTAAGTATTACCGATGGACCTAATATATAAACCATGGAAATGAGATTAAAGCATTCGGTTACAAAGTGGAGTCGTTAGGGTATGATTAGTAATCCTAAATAGCTAATAGTGAGTATGCATGATGATTCATGGTGAACCCTAGGAACTAAGGTTGATGAGTCTTGATGCTCTTAGCTAGTTGAACATGTAAATGAGAAGAGTAAGATTTCATAGAGTTAAGATAGAGATGAATTAGAGTCATAATGACCCAAGAGACTATTGTTAGACCACTGTATCTATGTGCACCGTTTCACATCTAGAAACTAGCGATCGGTAGACTTCGAATTATGGTCGTTGAATAAGAGGGGTGAATCTTGTAGTGATAGTTAAATAAGTGGTTGATTACTTTTGAAGTTCTATTAGGTTATGTTGAAGGATACCTCGTGGTCATAATTCTTATATTGATACAACCTTGAAGTTATCTCATGTAAGTATTTTATGAGCTCGGTCATTTCGGTACCCATTTATAGTCCTAGGATTGTTGTTGTACGGCCGGTAACCTAGTAGAGCATTGATATCACTTACATGGCAATGAAACCAGCTTAGTAACATTAATGTCGAAGATATATTGGCAGGCATTAAGTGTTCGAAGGAATGACTAGGTTGCTAAGTGAGTAGGACCATTGTCTTCTTAAGTATGACGTAACCTTGGATTGAGGTGAGTAGAATTTATTTGAGGTTGAAACTATTCGCCTTAGGAGTTTGGGATAAGATTAAAAGAAAATTCTGAAGCCTTGTGACTTGAAAATAGAGATTTGAATAAGGAAATAAATTGTGGATCACAAGCTGATGAAGCTTACTTGAAAAGTTGAACTAGTGCTACATGATTAGTTTACCCATGCAATTTCGATGGCAATTTGTTGGTGATACTTAATAAACCTTAGAATTCGAGTTTAATGAATCTCAACGGTCTTTCTCCTTGATTACGAGCGTGAAGGTTAACGAAGCTAGGAAATGATGTTAGTGAATACGAGCTTATAACTGGAAGACTAGTCGTTAGAAGATTTACTAATCCAATGTACCTTCAAGATAAGAACTATGATACTACCGATAGATGACGACTTGAGATAGATTAGTTTGTTTGGTGAGTTCAACCTGAAAATAGGGTCGTATAATGGAAATAATCCATAACATGTGTATGTCCTACGTGCTAACAATTTTGAAGCTAGTAGATAGGATATGTAAATCGGATATAGACCTATCATCTTGAAATTAGCGTATGTCACCCTAGGATCATGGAATTATTGTGATATTCCTTTTGAGGTATGAATGCGAGATTGATACAACATGAGTCATGATTTTGGAGTTATAGTTCTATTGTTAGGATACCGATGCAACTTTGATGACTATGTTTGAAGACTCTAACCTTAGTTAATGAACTTGATGTGATAACCCGAACCCGGCATGCATTTAATGGCATTTAATTGTATTTAATTAAGTGTCATCTTAAATGTTAGTGTTTAATTGCATTTGATTACGTGTTTATTATAACTTGTTTATTTGTATCTTAGCATTAACTTCATAATTCTTTAAAATATTCTAGAAATAGTTAAAACAATTATTTTTAAATGAATATTGATATTTTGATTGTTTTTATTATTTTAATAATCGGTTTTAATTGTCTTGCATTAAAATTACTCGGTTTTCAATTAAAATGAGAAAAGTAACTCCGAGCCAGAGTGAATTTTAAACTATTCCACTATTCTACTTTTCAAAAAAATAATAGTTTTCTATTATTGCTCATTACTTTATTAGCGATCATTTATTGACCGTTTGATCGTAGCATTTCGAAAATGAGAGTTAGAAAAATATTTTTTGAATTTCGTGAATAATGTTTTTAGTTTAATTTAGCTAGTTTTAGTTGGTTTTCATTAAAGTTGTATTGTTTTAACTTGAATTTGATTAAATGGCATCAAAATAAGCTAAGTTGACCAATTTAACTTGAATTTTGACTTTGCAAAATGACCATTTTTCCCTTGAGGCTTTGTCATCTTTTAAATTGTCAAAATTAAGCAAAATTGACAAAAAAAAAACCATAAATGGCCCTTAAGTCCTCCCTTGGCTGAAGGTTAAGGAGAAAAGAAAAAAAATGATTTTCCATTTTTAAGCCAAAATCATGCGTGGAATTGCTTGGGGGTCATGGCTCGGGTCCTTGCGGGTCTTGGTCTTCAATCTCTGTGAGGGTTTTCATGCTTTTGTGTATTTAAATTCGAATTTGAATTTTGTGTCAAATTTTTAGATTTGATATATAATGTGTTATAATGCCTGTAATTGCTTGATATAGCTTCCTTTGAGTTTGTAGAGCATTGTTTGATAGTTATTTAGTAATTTTTATGGTTGAAACTGCGTATTTGAAATTGGGAAAGAATAATGAATAGTGAATTATGAATAGTAAATCCTAGAATTTCGGATTTCGATCCGAATTGCAATTGCTTGATTTGGATAGGTGCCATTAGTGATAGAAATATAAAATGTGCAATAAAAACGGACTGGCCTTTGATAAAATTGGAAATTAGACAAAGAAACGTAAAGGGGTCGTTTGACCAAAAGTTTACCGTGCTCGAATTGAGTTGGGGGTTTTGCAATTGAGGGTATGGAAGCACTTTTGGCAATGTTGTGGCGTTAATTGAGTGACCGGTTAGCATAGTTGTAGTTCAAACGCAGTAGGTGGACTTTCGGGCCTCGGGTGAGAAAGTGAAGTTTAGTGACATAGAAACGTGCCTTGTACTGCCTAAGTGAATGTAGTGAAATCGGTTTCCTAATTCCGTAGCTCGTTTGCCCGTAATTGCTTTTGGAAGTTAGGGATTGAATAGTGATATTTGTTGTTTTCGTGTTTGAACTGTTGTTACTTGTTTAATTGGTGTTCTTGTTGCTATTAATGATAGTTATGCTTGAAAAGTTAATTGAATGCTAGTATTGATTGTAAATGCTTGATATCTCATTTATCACCTCTAAACTGTATTGTTGTGCTATCGCTCGTTTATCGCCTTGTATTGTATCTTGCATTGCATAGTGTCAGGCGCGTGAGTGATGGGCCTCTCTGGGTAGTCTCTTGCTACCAGTGTTGGTTGCTCTAGCTCCGTGTCCTATTCCCATTCTCACTTGGGTTGCCTCCTAGGGAGATTTGGGTCGTAGAATTGATTGGATACTTCCGGGGTACTCCAAACTGAAGTTATAAGGTGGTTGCGCGCTTATTGTCATTGTTGTCAACATCAAGCGCGAGATTGATGTATCGCTCATGAAATGTACATTGCTCGTATGAGTGAACCATAGCCTTCAGAGTGTGGTATAGCTTTGAATGGTTGTGTTAATGCTTTCTTTGATTGTTTATTGTATTGTCGTTTGTATTGAATGCTTTCTTATTGACTTTATTGCTTAACTGTGTCTATTTGCATTGCACGATCTTCTTTCTCTCCACCTCGATAACTGTCTCGCCCTCACTGAGTATACGTGTTGAGTATACTCACTCCTCACCACCACATTTCAGGAAATACCATGATAGTTGGAAAGTTCGTGATTACGTGAAAGTTCGTGCTCGAAGAGTTGTTTTGCGTGCTATGTGGCTTGATTTGTCAAAGATGCAAAGATGTATGTTTCATGTGTTGTTTGTATTTATGGTTAAAAAGGAATGTAATTTAAGTTTTACTAGTTTATTGAAGTGGTTTGATAAGCTAGTTTATGTATTCAGATAGTATAGTTTAATTTCAATGTATGTTTGTAATGTCCAAAGGAAAAGAGTTAGAATGGTATGATAGTCTATTTTGTGCAGTAGATTAATATAGTTTAATTGCCAAGCATGAAGTACTTGTCAAAGATGAGAAGAGATAGGTTAGCTTTTAAACTGGAAATGTATATATATACTTGTTGTGTTTATTTGTTGAGAAACAAGGCTCGGATAGCCTTGAGGTATTTGTATGGTTGGACACGGTGCTGGTCCACTTATATGCTAATGCAGGATTTGCAAATTGCCTAGAAACAGGGGAGACTCCGTCCGTCTTTCCCTAAAATTTTGCCCGGGTTTGGAATTGGGTTGCGATTAGATTGATTGATTGAACTCCCGGTCTCGAAAGGGATCAGGGTGTTACACTTGACCTTAAGATCAAATGGAGAATAGAGTCGTTCAAAGGAAAGAACTGTAAATATAGAGGTCACATCGAACTAAATGATTGGAGAAACATAGGAAGTGAATTGGTTGTGGTAAAAGATCACCAAACACGGGACGAACCGGAGTAGGAAGAATAACAAGGGTCAGAATCCGTCTAAATGACCTCAATAGGCAAGAATGAATTTCGGGATGAAATTCTTTTAAGGAGGGGAGGATGTGAGTCCCGACCCCGAATAACGTGTGTTACCTCGATTTTTGTACCTTGGACCTAGAATTATATGACTGATCTTGGATTGTGTGCCCTGTCTTGGTTTTCGTGCATGCTTCGTCATACGTGCCTTGACTTAGAATTGTGTGCCCTAATCCTCGATGTACTGCATACCAAGATATACGTGTCCTGACCTTGAATTACGTGCGAGACCTCGATTTGCATGCGATACCTCGTTTCATGTGCTTGAACTAGATTTGCGTGGCTTGACCTAGATTTGCGTGGCTTGACCAAGGATTAAGAATTGTATTCATTTTGTGTGCCATGCATTGAATTACGTGCATTCATTTAGAGTTGCGTGCATTTACTTGAAAAACGTGCATTCGTCTCGTAGTTCGTGTCTACCTCGTGATTCGTACCCCGTATTGATTTTGGTGCATGCCTCGTAGTGCGTATCCTAAACCTCGAACTGTGTGCCTACACGCTAATCAAGAAAGCATCTTACACGAAGCACTAGGTCATTAATTAATCCTACAAATTCCACTAACTATTATTAAATTACTAATTCAACCCACTAGAATACAAAATATTAAAAGCTAGACATTCCTTATTCTTTATTCCTTATTCTTTTTGCACTTTCAACACACAATTAAATAATGCTCATAAGATGACAAAAAATCAGATTTTTTATTTCCTTGGCCGACCACTACAAGGGCTTTGTGCTTGCTTGTTCAATTCAACTTAATTCCTAGACAAACTATGACATTCTATGACCCAAATGCATTAAAAAATTACTCAAAAATCTCCTCAAAACCCCACCATTCTCGACCAAACACTCCTTGCCCATGCTAGGAATTTCAAAATACTTCTTGAAGACACAAAAAGCTGAATTACAAAGCTCAAGGCCGACCACTTGCATCAAGAATTGCAAAAGCCTTCATTCTTTGTCAATTCCTCTCATTCTTCCCACAATTCTCTCTCTCCCTCTCATTCTTCTCTCTCTCTCTCTTGGCCTTGGCTGAGTTTTATCTTGCCTTTGCTCATCTTCATCAATCCATGGTGCATCAAGACAAACAACAAACAAAGAAACTCGATCAAGCTAGCTAAGATGCAAGAATCACATATGCATGCTCTTTGAGTCACCATTTCGGCCTAGGTGAGTTTACTAGCTTCCATTTCTTTTCTTCTTGTTCTAACCACATGCATGTACTAAGAGCTTGATCACTAAGCTAGGAAAAATAGAGAGAAATCGGGTGGTGTCTTGGCTAAGCAAGGAAGAAGAAGAAAATTGTGCATCATCAAGTTTTGTGCATCTTCTTGTTGATTTGCTAAGGTGAGGGCTAAACCTTTTGAAAATCCTTCAAAAATCCACATGCATGCTCTTAAATGTATGTCTTTGCTTCTGTACTTGAGTTATTTGTGTGTTCATAAGCTTTTACAACCATGCATGGCAAGATTTTGGCTTGAAGATGATGATAGATGAAATCGGGTTTGTTGACAGCTCTCTGACTTGTTGTTGCGAGGTGATTTTAGCTAGGCAAATGATGTTTAAAATGCAAGAAAATTGGTAGGTGACTATTTTTTCCAGTTTTGAACATTTTTCACAGAAATAGGCCAAAGCTAATTTTGACTCTAAGGTCATAAAAATGGAAAATCATTAAAATGTGTTCAAATCTGGAAGTCTGGAAAAATGAAGCAGGTTTTGGCAGATGCACTGACCTTGTGGAACGAACCATTTTTTACTTAGTAATTGATGTCCAAAATGCATGAATTTGGTTTTCTGCTAGGTTTTTCAGTTCTGGACATTTTTGTCAGAAATGGACTAAGGCTAAATCTGACCCTAAGGACCTCAAAAACGACAATTATTGAAATGTGTGCAAATCTGTTTTGTCCATAACTATTGATCTCGAAATCCAAATGATGCAAGGTTTGTTTCTGATTTTAGTTCACTTCTTAAGCTTTAATTTGAAATCTTATTAACTGGAATTTGAGATTGTTTGCTTGTCTTAATGATTGTGAGAAAACAGCCTATTGCATTGAGGGTTTCACTTAGTTATATACTTAGAAATTTGTTGTAACTTCTCTTGTGGTATTAATTTCTTTGGATTGTGGCATTGGGATATTGTGTGGACTGTTTTGAGTACTTGGGGATGTTTCGATTAATTGACGCTTGGCTTGAGATTGATTTTGAATAGACTTAGGGCTTAATCGCACGGGTAAGCATGAAATGGAAACCCTAGCAACTAGGTAAACATGCTAAGTGTTGATCCTTTGGATATTGGGTGTAATTATATGTTTAGTAGGCTGCCCGTAGTTGCCCTTATAGCCCTAAATGTGATTTCGATCGTTGCACGTTGACAAATAGGCCTTTCTTGCATCCGAGCCCACGTAGATATTGTTGCATGTTAAATAATCTTATTATTTGATTACGTGGACTTTGAATTGAGTTATATGACTTGATTTACGTGCGTTACATGGCTGCCCGTTTAATGTTCATATAACTCCATATGCTTTTCAAGTGAAATTACTTGTCTATTCGTGCCTCGCTTGTTTACTTGTCAATGTGCAATCTTATGACTGTCCGGAGGCAACATACTTTGTTTTCCTCCTAATGTGATATATTAAAATGTCATAAATGTGCATTGCATACAAGGTTGCAACCTTTCATTCTGGCGTGGTAGCGTTCACGCACACCGGGAGACATCGGGCTTGCCGGTGCACCTGTGACTACCATGGTCCAATTCCCTCTCTCGCTTGGGGGCTAGACTTCCTCGGAGAGTTGGGTCGTAGGATTTCGGGGTACATCCGGAGTACACCCACTTGGCGTGATAAGGGGATGATTTGAAGTCGACCACAACAATTGAGAGCAAAAGCTCACCGTATCCTTTTTACTATGTATATAAGTACTCTCGTTTGGTTCCTAGAGGACCTCTGGGTGGAAAGATGGGTAATTGTGTTCCTTTACCTTCGTATTATTGTTCTGTACTTAATTGTGTTATATTCATGCTTGCAAAAGGATTTTCATAAGTTGAACCGGAAAAAGAGTTTCAAAACGTATTTCTCGTTTCCCTCTCGCTGAGTTCATAAGGACTCACCCTCTTTTTTGTCACAGGTGCATTAGATTTGGAACAAGTACCCGAAGTAAATGTGCTTGTTGATGATTCCTTGGAGTGATTACGTGCTTTTGTGCTTTGCCTGAAAGTGGTTGCTATATGGATATTGTGTTTGATTGCAAACTGTTCATTTTATTGATGTAAATGACCCCGTTGTAATTTGGGTCTAATTTTAGCTTATACCGATTGTAGCAGGACGAACTCTTTATTTGGTCGTTTACTTTCGTCATTTAATTAGTAGTTATCGTAGGCGTTTGAACCGCTAGCTGAAGAAGTTAATAATGTAACTCTACTTAATCTCACCTAGTGATCATGTACAAGCTAAAGGATAATAGGTACTTGCATGATAGGAAATTGACAAATAGACAGGACATAGTTATCATGTTAGGCTTATTAACCAAACGAGACTTTCAAGATAAACTAGTAGGCAAATCAGTTGGTGACAAAATAGGAGTCCTTAATGGAATTGGATTAATGATTGGAATAATTGAGGCATTTAGAAATTAGGTCAAACTAAGGTGCCAATTACAACCGTTATGCTGCCGGTTTTCTGAAAAATTTTGGAGTTCTAGGCTAACGTTAAGCGTTAAACCTTAATGAACGATTAAGTACGTGAAATGATATGAACGTAGATCACACCCTAGTCTAACCTCTATAGGTCGAGTTGGGGCATGACACCACGAGTTAGGTTGTCATCCTTTTAACAACTCAGGATGTATGATCTGGGACGAAAAAACAGAGGAAAAGAGGAAAAGTGGTCTGAAACTGATAAAAACGTTCGATTTTGGGCTCCGAAAATAGGTGCAGCCGAGCAGGTTGCTGCCCCCGTCGTAGAGCTCTTGGAGAGCTTTCTAACGGTATACTGTGCGCTGCATAACCCTTTACGGATCAAAAGTTATGGGCACCGGAGCGACGGAGACCTGGTCACAAACCCTACGCCTTCGGTTTACCGGCCCAGCCTCTATGTGAATCGTAGTTGTCTTGCCCAAGGTGCTGTGGGATTCGGTAATAGAAATGTGGTGGATAAAGTATCTTGGCAACACTAACCGGGGCAAAAAAAATTGAAAAGGGGGGTGCAACACGAGGACTTCCCAAGGGATCACACATCCTAGTACTACTCTCGCCCAAGCATGCTTAACTTCGGAGTTCTGATGGGATCCGGTGCATCAGTGCTGGTATGATCGCACCCGTCATGTTGTGGGCACAAATCCTTTATGTGTTGACCGTTCACTGTCCCAACCCAAAGAGATGGCCCATTCAAAAGGCCCAATGGGCTTAACGACAACCCATCCTGTGATAACCCGAACCCGGCATGCATTTAAGGACATTTAATTGCATTTAATTAAGTGTTATCATAAATGTTAGCATTGAATTATGTGTTTATTTTTAGTTAAACATTCATTTGTGGCTTTATTTTCATATTTATGTCAATTGGTTTTATTTTTCTTGCACTTAAATGCTCGGATTTCAATTAAATGAAAAGTAGCACCGAGTCAGAGTAAATTTTAAAATATGATGCTTTTCAAAAATTATATATTTCTTAAATTCTTTGAGATTTAATTGTTATTCTTTTATTGTCGCAAAGTGCATAGCATTTCGAGAGCAATAGTTATGAAATGATTTCTAGTCCTCAGCAAATAGTGAAACTAGTATTTAGTGTCTTAATTTTAATATTTTAGTTGTTGTTAGCTAGAATTAAAATTGTGTTAGTTGTTATAGCTTTAAAATGCATAAAATAAGATAGATTGACCAACTTAAGTGAGCATTGACCAAGCCTTTACCATTTGACCTTGTGTCATCTTATAATAGCACATAATAGCACAAAACAAAAAAAAAGAAGGCTGAAAATCAGAATGCATAGGGCCGAAAAATGCAAGGAAGAAAAAATTAACATTTCAACTTCAAATCTTATATTCTTCTCGTGAGCTTACACGGGGTGTTTTCCGAGACATCCTACCACATTTTCCTAGCGTCTAGGAGCGTCTAAGGTGAGGGTTTCATGTTTATTTGCGCATTTGAATATTTTGTGTATTAACTTTGATTTTTGGGTTTTATCCGTATATTGTTATTTTAATCGTTTTGAGGCTTAAAGAATGTTCCCTAGCAATTGTAGAACATGTATTTATATCTTTTTAACATTTTCTGCGGTTAAATCTTGAGATTGCAATTTAAATTGTTAGTTGAATAGTAAACTATGAATAGTAAAACCTTGTTTCGATAAAATTGCGCTGTTATGCTTTCTGTTGATGTGAAAAGGTGCTAGGTATGCTAGAATGCCTAAATGCATGGTTTGTTTAGGTTGCATAATGGAAAAAATGAGAAAAATGCATTGGTGAAAGTTGGGGTAGTTTCGGTTGAGTTTGAAATTTTCTCGATTTGCGTGAAGGTATTGTCGAGGTACGTCATGGAAGCACTTTTGGTGTAGTTGTGACGTTGGTTGGGTGATCGGTTGAGGTAATTGTAGTTCAAACAAGCAAAGGGGGAAATCGGGACTTTGCGTGAATTATAGGGTTAAGTAGGATTTCGGGGTCTTTAGAGATGCCTTATGGTGACCTAGGAGGATTGGTGAAGTCGGTTTCCAAAACTCATGGCTCGTTTGAAAGTAGTTGCGTTTGGTAAGTTGGAGTCGTTTTGTGTTTTTGTTGGTTTTCGTAGAGTCTTGCTTATAGAATGCTTGTTAATGCTTATTACGCTTGTTAGAGTTGATTGTTGATTGAAATGTTTATCAATTGTTGATAATGCTTGATATCTTGTTTATCGCCTCTAATCTGTATTGTTGTGCTATCGCTCGTTTATCGCCTTGTATCGAGTCTTGCATTTCATAGTGTCAGGCGCGTGAGTGATAGCCTCTCTGGGTAGCCTCGGGTTGCCAGTGTTGGTTGCTCTAGCTCCGTGTCCTATTCCCTTTTCTCGCTTGGGTTGCCTCCCAGGGAGATTTGGGTCGTAGAATTGATGGATACTTCCGGGGTATTCCAAACTGAAGTTATAAGGTGGTTGTGCGCTTATTGTCATCGTTGTCAACATCAAGCTCGAGATTGATGTATCGCTTGTGAAATGGTACATTTTCTCGTATGAGTGAACCATAGCCTTCAGAGTGTGGTATAGCTTTGAATGGTTGTGTTAATGCTTTGTTGAATGTTTATTATATTGTCATTGTATTGAATGCTTCCTTATTGACTTTATTGCTTAACTGTGTCTATTTGCGTTGCACGACTTTCTTTCTCTCCACCTTGATATCTGTCTCGCCCTCACTGAGTATACGTGTTGTGTATACTCACTCCTCACCACCACATTTCAGGAAATGTCATGTTAGCTAGAAAGTTCGTGATTTCGTGAAAGATCGTGCTTGAAGAGTTGTCTTGCGTGCCTATGTGGCTTGAGTTGTCGAAGTTGTAAAGATGTATGCTTTCATGTATTGTATGTATTTAATGTCAAAAGGAATGTAATTTAAATTTTACTAGATTATTGAAGTAATTTGAAAAACTAGTTTAGGTATTCAGTTAGTATAGTTAACTTCATTGCATGTTTGGAATGTCCAAAGGAAAAGAGTTAGAATGGCATGATAGTTTATTTTATGCAGTAGCTTAGTATGGTTTAATTGTCTAGTTTGAATGTACTTGTCAAAAATGAAAAGAGATAGGTTAACTTTTAAATTGGAAATGTATGTATACTTGCTGAGTTTAATTGTTGAGAACCAAGGCTCGGATGGCCTTGATGTGTTTGTATGGTTGGACACGATGCTGGTCCACTTATATGCTATTACATGTTTTACCTTTTGCCTAGAAACAGGGGAGACTCCATCCGTCTTTCCCTAAAAAAATTTTTCCTGGGATTGGAATTGGGTTGCGATTAGATTGATTGATAGAACTCCCGGTCTCGGAGGGATCGGGGTGTTACAGGTGGTATCAGAGCTTGTTTAGCTCATAAGCCGAGATAGGGTCCTCGGTCTGGTGGGTAGTGATCCTTGAATGTGTGCTTGTTAAGTGTGTCTTGAAAGTGTTTGCGTGTATGTGAGATTGTGTGTCTTGACCTGAATGTGTGCTCCTATGTGATATAGTTATGTGTTATGTATTAATTGTGTGCTAAGTAAAGTGAAGTGTCTAGTTGTGCATTGAATTAACCTATTGAATTGGCATCGTGAATCGAATCGACCTCGTGAGTTGTTATTTGCTTGAAGTATTGCTTGTAATGTGTGTCTTGGAATGTCTTGAATTGGTTGTGTCGTGATTTGAATTGATTATGTTGTGCTTGACTTGATTGTCGTGCTTGAGTGACTTTGTTGAATAAACTCTTTTGTAAATTTGCTTGCATAATAGTTTAAGGCATGTGTATAAATGTGATATCTTGGCATTCATACATGTCCCGTGGAAATGGTAAGGAAGACTTCTTCCTCCCCTGAAGAAAGTGGTTCACAGCTGGCCTTCCAAGTTATGTGGATTGACGGGAATGAGCAGTATTTGACTAGCCTTTATTTGGTAGTTGGAGTTTGTTTATTGGGATTCCTCTAAGGTTATCTCCTATGCTTAGTATAAATGACTTCCTTTGGAGTTCTACATGATTATTCTTTGGAGCATTTTCTTAAATGTCTTCTTGATTGGGCATTCATCGGGTATTTTTATATTGGCATTTCGTGGGAGACTTGGTTGGGATTTTAATCAACCTTTGGTGTTCTTTCTACATTCTTATGGGGAACTTTGATTTGAGTCTGCTTACAATGATCAGTTTTGTGTGAGGCGTACTACTTTGGTATTCCTTGTGGACATTTCTCAGTGGATTTGGCAATCAGAGCTCTTATTGGACTTGCTGCATAATATTGTCTACAATATCTTTGCTCTAGTCTTTCTTGATATTTTATCGGCAATCGTGATTGGAATTCTTCAATAGTATATGGTGCACCTGCACGACATTCCCTCAGGTATTTTACCTAATATTCGGTAGTAGTATTATTTTGGGGAAAACTACTTGGCTATTCAGCTTGGTGTTCATTCATGGACTTTTGATAATTATATATATGTTGATGTACATTATGGATTCCATATTCAGATGCTTCTTGAGCTATATATTTTGAAAGACTTCCTTGAAACTTCTGTAATATGATTGACTGGATTTCTTGTCTGGAGTCTTTCTGAGCAGTACTTGGGATTCTTGTGTAGACTCTGTTTCAGATTGTTTATTGGTATGTTCTCAGTACTTTTAGTTGGGATTCTATTATGGCATTCATGTCTAGTAAGATTTTTATTTGGGGATCTAGTTGGTATTCTCTAGAACCTTTATTTGGCCTTATTATTTTGGAATTTTGGGCGGTACTACTCGGGCTTCTTCTTCGGCCTTTTCCACACAGGGGGAAATTTATACTTGCTATTTTATTAAGATGACACAGGAAGGACTCAGTGATTGGAGGATTTCATTTAGGGATTGGCCTTTGGTATTCTTCTCCATATTCCTTTACAGAATTTTCAGCTAGGTCTACTTACATTAATAAGCATTGCATGAGTATCTTTGCTTCAGTCTTTAGTTGGTATTTTCTCGGCATTCTTGGTTGGAATTTCTATTGGGGTTCTACTACGAGCATCCTTATTCACTATCTTACTCAGTAGCCGAAGAAGATTAGTCGGAGTTGGATTTCAGTGGATGCAGAGTTCTATTGGAAGAAGAATTGCAAGGACGCAATTGTTTTAAGGGGGGAAGGATGTGATAACCCGAACCCGGCATGCATTTAAGGACATTTAATTGCATTTAATTAAGTGTTATCTTAAATGTTAGCATTGAATTATGTGATTTTTTTTAGTTAAACATTCATTTATAGCTTTATTTTCATATTTATGTCAGTCGGTTTTATTTTTCTTGCACTTAAATGCTCGGATTTCAATTAAATGAAAAGTAGCTCCGAGCCGGAGTAAATTTTAAACTATGATGCTTTTCAAAAATGATATATTTCTTAAATTCTTTGAGATTTAATTGTTATTCTTTTATTGTCGCAAAGTGCATAGCATTTCGAGAGCGATAGTTAGGAAATGAATTCTAGTCCTCAGCAAATAGTGAAAACTAATATTTAGTGTCTTAATTTTAATATTTTAGTTGTTGTTAGCTAGAATTAAAATTGTATTAGTTCTTATAGCTTTAAAATGCATAAATTAAGCTAGATTGACCAACTTAAGTGAGCATTGACCAAGCCTTGACCATTTGACCTTGTGTCATCTTATAATAGCACAAAACAAAACAAAAAAAAGAAGGCTGAAAATCAGAATGCATAGGGCCAAAAAATGCAAGGAAGAAAAAAATAACATTTCAACTTCAAATCTTCGATTCTTCGCATGAGCTTGCACGAGGTGGTTTCCGAGGCATCCTACGAGGTTTTCCTATCATCTAGGAGCGTCTAAGGTGAGGGTTTCATGTTTATTTGCGCATTTGAATATTCTGTGTATTAACTTTAATTTTTGGGTTTTATCTGTATATTGTTATTTTAATCGTTTTGAGGCTTAAAGAATATTCCTTAGCAATTGTAGAACATGTATTTATAGCTTTGTAACATTTCCTGCGGTTAAATCTTGAGATTGTAATTTAAAATGTTAGTTAAATAGTAAACTATGAATAGTAAAACCTCGTTTCGATGAAGTTGTGCTGTTATGCTTTCTGTTGATGTGAAAAGGTGCTAGGTATGCTAGAATGCCTAAATGCATGGTTTGTTTAGGTTGCGTAATGGAAAAACGAGAAAAATGCATTAGTGAAAGTTGGGGTCGTTTCGGTCGAGTTTGGAATTTTCTCGATTTGCGTGAGGGCATTGTCGAGGTACGTCATGGAAGCACTTTTGGTGCAGTTGTGACATTGGTTGGGTAATCAGTTGAGGTAATTGTAGTTCAAACGAGCAAAGAGGGAAATCGGGGCTTTGCGTGAATTCTAGGATAAAGTGGGGTTTCGGGGTCTTTAGACATGCCTTATGGTGACCTAGGAGGATTGGTGAAGTCGGTTTCCAAAACTCATGGCTCGTTTGAAAGTAGTTGCGTTTGGTAAGTTGGGGTCGTTTTGTGTTTTTGTTGGTTTTCGTAGAGTCTTGCCTGTAGAATGCTTGTTAATGCTTATTACGCTTGTTAGAGTTGATTGTTGATTGAAATGTTTATCAATTGTTGATAATGCTTGATATCTTGTTTATCGCCTCTAATCTGTATTGTTGTGCTATCGCTCGTTTATCGCCTTGTATCAAGTCTTGCATTGCATAGTGTCAGGCGCATGAGTGATGGACCTCTCTAGGTAGCCTCGGGTTGCCAGTGTTGGTTGCTCTAGCTCCATGTCCTATTTCCTTTTCTCGCTTGGGTTGCCTCCCAGGGAGATTTGGGTCGTAGAATTGATGGATACTTCAGGGGTATTCCAAACTGAAGTTATAAGGTGGTTGCGCGCTTATTGTCATCGTTGTCAACATCAAGCTCGAGATTGATGTATCGCTCGTGAAATGGTACATTGCTCATATGAGTGAACCATAGCCTTCAGAGTGTGGTATAGCTTTGAATGATTGTGTTAATGCTTTCTTGAATGTTTATTATATTGTCGTTTGTATTGAATGCTTCCTTATTGACTTTATTGCTTAACTGTGTCTATTTGCATTGCACGACTTTCTTTCTCTCCACCTCAATATATGCCTCACTCTCACTGAGTATACGTGTTGTGTATACTCACTCCTCACCACCACATTTCAGGAAATGTCATGTTAGCTAGAAAGTTCGTGATTTCATGAAAGTTCGTGCTTGAAGAGTTGTCTTGCGTGCCTATGTTGCTTGAGTTGTTGAAGTTGTAAAGATGTATGCTTTCATGTATTGTATGTATTTAATGTCAAAAGGAATGTAATTTAAATTTTACTAGATTATTGAAGTAATTTGAAAAGCTAGTTTAGGTATTCAGTTAGTATAGTTAACTTCATTGCATGTTTGTAATGTCCAAAGGAAAAGAGTTAGAATGGCATGATAGTTTATTTTATGCAGTAACTTAGTATGGTTTAATTGTCTAGTTTGAATGTACTTGTCAAAAATGAAAAGAGATAGGTTAGCTTTTAAATTGGAAATGTATGTATACTTGTTGTGTTTAATTGTTGAGAACCGAGGCTCGGATGGCCTTGAGGTGTTTGTATGGTTGGACACGGTGCTGGTCCACTTATATGCTTTTACAGGTTTTACCTTTTGCCTAGAAACAGGGAAGACTCCGTCCGTCTTTCCCTAAAAAAATTTTGCCCGGGATTGGAATTGGGTTGCGATTAGATTGATTGATAGAACTCCCGGTCTCAAGAGGGATCAGGGTGTTACACATCCGCTTCAATAACGCAGCATCCTCGCAAGACGTGATATCGACGTGTTGTAGGGCCCTCTAATGTCCCGCAAGTTAGGTTGTCATCCTTTTAACAGCTCACGACGTACAATCCGGGACGAAAAAATATAGCAAAAGTAGAAAAGTGGCCCAAAACTGATGAAAACATTTGATTTTGGGCTCCAAAAACAGGCGCAGCCGAGCAGGCTTGCTGCCCCCATCGTAGAGCTCTCGGAGAACTTTCCAACGGTATGCTATGCACTGCGTAACTGCTTACAGATTAAAAGTTATGGGCACCGGAGCGACGGAGACCTGGTCACAAGCCCCACGCCCTCGGTTTGCAGGCCCAGCCTCTACGTGAAGCGAAGTTGTCTTGCCCAAGGTGCCATGGGATTTGGTAATAGAAATGTGGTGGATAAAGTATCTATGCAACCCTAACCGGGGCAAAAAAAATTGAAAAGGGGGGGTGCAACACGAGGACTTCCCAGTGGGTCACCCATCTTAGTACTACTCTCGCCCAAGCACGCTTAACTTCGGAGTTCTAATGGGATTCGGTGCATTAGTGCTAGTATGATCGCACCCGTCATGTTGTCGGCACAAATCCTTTAAGTGTTGACGGTTCACAGTTGCAGCCCAGAGAGATGGCCCATTCAAAAGGCCTAATAGGCTTAACGACAACCCATTCGTTTTAACAATGCAACATCCTCACAAGACTTAATATCGACACGTTGTAGGGCCCTGTAATATCCCGCGAGTTAGGTTTTCGTCCTTGTAACAGCTCACGATGTACGATCCGGGACGAAAAAACATAGGAAAAGAAGAAAAGTGGTCTGAAATTGATGAAAACGTTCGATTTTGGCACCGAAAATAGGCGCAGCAAAGCAGGCTTGCTGCCCCCATCGTAGAACTCTCGAAGAGCTTTCCAACGGTTTGCTGTGCGCCG
The DNA here is from genome assembly GCA_037974665.1 of Ehretia macrophylla. Lineage (NCBI taxonomy): Eukaryota > Viridiplantae > Streptophyta > Magnoliopsida > Boraginales > Ehretiaceae > Ehretia > Ehretia macrophylla. The sequence continues at coordinate 13,833,987 of CM075764.1, read as the reverse complement.
CGTAACTCCTTACGGATCAAAAGTTATGGGCACAGGAGCGACGGAGACCTGGTCACAAGCCCTACGCCCTCGGTTTGCGGGCCCAGCCTCTACGTGAAGCGAAGTTGTCTTGCCAAAGGTGCCATAGGATTCGGTAATAGAAATGTGGTGCATAAAGTATCTTGGCAACCCTAACCGGGGCAAAAAAAATTGAAAAGGGGGGTTGCAACACGAGGACTTACCAGGGGGTCTCCCATCCTAGTACTACTCTCGCCCAAGCACGCTTAACTTCGGAGTTCTGATGGGATCCGGTGCATTAGTGCTGGTATGATCGTACCCGGTATGTTGAGGGCACAAATCCTTTATGTGTTGACGGTTCACAGTCCCAGCCTAGAAAGATGGCCCATTTAAAAGGCTCAATGGGCTTAACGACAACACATCTGCTTCAACAACGCAGCATCCTCGCAAGACGTGATATCAACACGTTTTAGGTCCCTCTAATGTCCCGTGAGTTAGGTTGTTGTCCTTTTAACAGCTCACGGCGTACAATATGGGACGAAAAAATAGAGGAAAAGAAGAAAAGTGGTCTGAAACTGATGAAAATGTTCGATTTTGGGCTCCAAGAACAAGCGCAGCCAAGAAGGCTTGCTACCCCTATTGTAGAGCTCTCGGAGAGCTTTCCAACGATATGTTGGGCGCCGCGTAACTCCTTACGGATTAAAAGTTATGGGCATCGGAGCGACGGAGACCTGGTCACAAGCCCTACACCCTCGGTTTACGGGCCAAGCATCTACGTGAAGCGAAGTTGTCTTGCCCAAGGTGTCGTAGGATTCGATAATAGAAATGTGGTGGATAAAGTATCTTTGCAACCCTAATCGGGGCAAAAAAAATTGAAAAGGTGGGGTGCAACACGAGGACTTCCCACGGGGTCATCCATCCTAGTACTACTCTCGCCCAAGCACGCTTAACTTCGGAGTTCTAACGGGATCCGGTGCATTAGTGCTGGTATGATCGCACCCATCGTGTTTTGGGCACAAATCCTTTATGTGTTGACCGTTCATAGTCCTAGCCCAGAGAGATGGCCTATTCAAAGGCCCAATGGGCTTAACGACAACCCATCCGCTTCAACAACACAGCATCCTCGCAAGACGTGATATCGACACGATGTAGGGCCCTCTAATGTCCAGCGAGTTAGGTTGTCGTCCTTGCAACAGCTCACGATATAAGGCCCGACCTCGATTTGTGTGCGATACCTCATTTCGTGTACCCTAATCTAGATTTACGTGCCATGACCTAGGTTTAAGAATTGTGTTCGTGCATTCATTTAGGGTTGCGTGCATTTAATAGAAAAATGTGCATTTGTCTCGTAGTTCGTGTTCTACCTCGTAGTGCGTGCCCTAGACCTAGGAAAGCATGCCCTCACGCTAATCAAGAAAGCATCTTGCACGAAGCACTAGGTCATTAATTAATCCTACAAATTCCACTAACTATTATTAAACTATTAATTCAACCACTAGAAGACAAAATCTCACAAAAAGCTAGACATTCCTTATTCTTTACCTTATTCTTTTTGCACCTTCAACACACAATTAAATAATGCTCAAAGATGAAAAAAAATCAGATTTTAAGAAGCCTTGGCCGACCACTTTGTGAGCCTTGTGCTTGCTTTGCATAATTCAAATCTTATTCCCAAACATTTTATGACATTCTATGACACAAATGCATAAAAAATTGCTTAAAACCTCCTCAAAACTCTACCATTCTCAACCATGCTCCCTTTCCCATGCTAAACACTTCAAAATCCAAGTATCTTGAAGACACAAATCTGATTTTTGCTATGCCCAAGGCTAACAATGCTCCTTCGCCCATCAAAGCTCTTATTTTTCTTCATTTCTCTCATTTCTTTTCATTCTTCTCTCTCCCTCTCATTCTTTTCTCTTTCTCTCAGCCCTAGCTGAATATTTTTGACTTCATAGTTCATCTTCATCACACCATAGTTAATCAAGACAAGCAACAAGCAAGAAAACTCGATCAAACTAGCTAAGATGCAAGAATCACACATGCATGCTCCTTGAGTCACCATTTCGGCCTAGGTGAGTTTACTAGCTTCCATTTCTTTTCTTCTTGTTCTAACCACATGCGTACTAAGAACTTGGCCACTAATCTAGGAAAAATAGAGAGAAATTGGGTGGTGTCTTGGCTAAGCAAGGAAGAAGAAGAAAATTGTGCTTCATCAAGTTTTGTGCATCTTCTTGTTGATTTGCTAAAGTGAGGGCTAAAACCTTTTGAAAATCATTCAAAAATCCACATGCATGCTCTTAAATGTATGTATTTGCTTCTGTACTTGAGTTATATGTGTGTTCATAAGCTTTTACATCCATGCATGGCAAGATTTTGGCTTGAAGTTGATGATAGATGAAATCGGGTTTGTTGACAGCTCTCTGACTTGTTGTAGCAAGGTGAGTTTAGCTAGGAAAATGATGTTGAAAATGCATCAAAATTGGTAGGTTACTAGTCTTGCCAGTTTTGAACATTTTTCACAGAAATAGGCCAAAGCTAATTTTGATTCTAAGGTCCTCGAAATGGAAAATCATTAAAATTTGTCCAAATTTGGTAGTCTGGAAAAATGAAGCAGGTTTTGGCAGATGCACTGACGTTGTGGAACGAACCAGTTTTGACTTAGTAAATGATTTCAAAAATGCATGAAATTTTTTATACTACTATATTTGTCAGTGCTCGACATTTTTATCAGAAATGGACTAAGGCTAAATCTGAACCTAAGGACCTAAAAAACGACAATTATTGAAATGTGTGCAAATCTGGACAGTGTTGTGCAATCCCACTTTTTTGGCCATAGCTATTGATCTCCAACTCCAAATGATGCAAGGCTTGTTTCTGATTTCAGTTCACTTCTTGCGCTTTAAATTGACATCTTATTCACTGGAATTGGAGATTTTCTGCTTGTCTTAATGATTGTGAGAAAACATCCTATTGCAGTGAGGGTTTCATTTAGTTATATGCTTAGAAAATTTGTTGTAACTTCTCTTGTGGTATTAATTGCTTTGGATTGTGGCATTGGGATGTTATGTGGACTGTTTTGAGTACTTGGGGATGTTTGGATTAATTGATGCTTGGCTTGAGATTGATTTGAGTGGACTCGGGGCTTAATTGCATGGGTAAGCACGAAATAGACACCCTAGCAACTAGGTAAACATGCTAAGTGTTGATCCTTTGAATATTGGGTGTAATTATATGCTTAGTAGGCTGCCCATAGTTTCCCTTATATCCGTAAATGTGATTTTGATTCGTTACATGTTGACAAATAGGCATTTCTTGCATCCAAACCACGTAGATTATTGTTGCATGTTGAATAACCTTATTATTTGATTACGTGGACGTTGAAATGAGTTATATGACTTGAATTATGTGCGTTACATGGTTTCCCGTTTAATATTGATATAACTCCATATTCTTTTCAAGTGAAATTACTTGTCTATTCGTGCCTCGCTTGTTTACTTGTCAATGTGCAATCTTATGACTGTCCGGAGGCAACCTACTTTGTTGTCCTACTAATGTGTTATATTAAATGTCATAAATGTGCATTGCATACAAGGTTGCAACCTTTCATTCTGGCATGGTAGCTTTCACGCACACCGGGCGGCATCGGGCTTACCGGTGCAACCGTGACTACCATGGTCCCATTCTCTCTCTCGCTTGGGGGCTTGACTTCCTTGGAGAGTTGGGTCGTAGGATTTCGGGGTACATCCGGAGTACACCCACTTGGCGTGTTAAGGGGATGATTTGAAGTCGGCCGCAACAACTAAGAGCAAAAGCTCACCGTATCCTTTTTCTATATGTATAAGTACTCTCGATTGGTTCCTAGAGGACCTCAGGGAGGAAAGACTGGTAATTGTGTTCCTTTACTTTATATTATTGTTATGTACTTGATTGTGCTATATTCATGTTTGCAAAAGGATTTTCATAAGTTGAACCGGAAAATGAGTTTCAAAACCTATTTCTCATTCCCCCTCGCTGAGTTCATAAGGACTCACCCTCTTTTATCATCTTAGGTGAAGAAGATCAAGAACAGGTACCTGAGGACGATGTGCCTAACGATGATTCCTTGGAGTGATTTCCTGTCCTATGTGCCTTGCGTGATTATGGTTATTTGTGAACTATGTTACTTGAAGGCTATTTCTTTTTATGTTGCTTAATGTGTAATGTAAAAGACCCCCGTTGTAATTTGGGGTCTAATTTTGGTTTGTACTGATGTTAACTAGACATACACTACACACTACTATGGTCATTTTTCTATTATTACTGCTTGTACCTATAATAGGATTATGAAGTATTAGGTAAGGGCTAAGTAAAATGAACCAAGCAAATCTTAAGTAGGTTCACGTTATTAAGCTCAGATCAACAGGTACTTTTGTGACAAGGATTAACAAACGAATGAGACATAGTATCATGCTAGGTTATTAATCAAACGAGACATCAAGACAACCAGTAGGCATTTCAATTGATGGTAAATAGTAATCCTAGTTGGAAATGAAATTGAGATGGTAAATTTGAGGCATTTAGAGAATTAGGTCAAACCAAAGAGCCCAATTACAACTGTTATGCTGCCGGTTTTTCCGGAAAATTTTAGAGTTTAAGCGAAAACGTTAAGTGTTAAATCTTCATAAACGGTTAAGTATGTGATATGACTTGAACGTTCGATCACACCCTAGTCTAACCTTTATAGGCCGGGTTGGGGCGTGACACCTTATAAGAATGGTACCAGAGCTTAGATTGCTTAAGCCGAGTTTAACTCTCGGACCATGGGTAGAGCCGTAGGATGATTAGGATGACTTGTCTATATGTTGTTGTGTGATAATGTTAAATGTGCCTTCTATTCTCTATGTGCTTAAGTGTTTAACATGTCTTCATTCTTTCTAGAGTTATGTATCTATGTTATGTTGCATATTTTATGCAGTAAATTCTTATTTGTCATACTTCAATAAATTGTGCATTGTAAACTGTGCCTATAGATGGCTGGCCCTAGTACCCGCACTATTAATAGGAGCGGTGAACCCCAAGAGACCAGAGATGCCTATCAAACTAATCCTGGTATAGCTATGTTTAACATGATGGCAAATGCCATGGATCGCGTATCACGAGTGATGGAGCGCCAAGATGCACGTGAGGCCAACAACAACAACTACAACAACAGGAATGATGGTAACCATGGGAGACATAGCAGAATGAGGGAGTTTCTTGACTTTCGTCCGTCCATATTCCACGGGGAAGTTGATGATGAGAAAGCAGAGGCTTGGCTATCCGAGATCGAGAAGATTTTCAGGCCACTTGATTATACTGATGAAGAAAATGTGGAGTTTGCTGTGTTTTTGTTGCACAGGGATACTGAACATTGGTGGCACACTGTGGAGGCACTGTGGGAAACTGATCAGACACCTCGCTTATGGGGTAATTTCGTTAAGGCATTCAAGGAGAAATATGTACCCATAGTTTCCAGGCAGAGGCGAATTGAGGAGTTCATGCACTTGACCCAGGGTAACATGACGGTGGCCTAGTACGAGGCTTGTTTTGACCGACTGTCCCGTTATGCTCAATATATGGTCAGTACTCCATAGGCAAAGATGTGGAAATTTACGACTGGATTGAGGCCAGAGATTTAGGACTAGTTGGCTTCTCATGACTTCGATACCTATTCAGCTCTCTTTGCTGCAACTTCCCGAGTTGAGAAGAGGAAACTTGATAGAGCCGGTTCGAGTAAGCCGAACAAGAAACCATACCAGTCTCCAGGTCAGCAAAGGAAATTCCAGAGTCAGAGTCGTAATCAAGGCCAGAGCCAGAACAGACCAGTGAATAACCGTGGCCCGACAAAAGCGCCATCAGCCTCTTCTACCCGCGAATCCACAGGTAGTTCACCTGCTACTCAGTCTGTCAGCTGTTCTTACTGTGACAAGAAGTGTCATAACGAGGCCCAGTACTGGAAGAAGTCAGGACGATGTATGAGATATGGCAGTGATCAGCATCAGATCAAGGATTGCCCTAAACGGCAGGTAGGACAGAATTAGGTTAAACCAGCTAGTTGAGGCAAGACTCCAGTTCCTAGAGTTCAGGCTCGAGCCTATACTATTGAGTGTGAGGAGATTCCAGATGAGACCGCTGTTGTTGAAGGTACATTCTTCATATTAAATCAACCTGTTAGGGTGCTAATTGATCCGGGTGCTACTCATTCATTTATTACTCCCTTATGTGTGGAACGTGTAAAACTGAAAGTTGTATGTTTGCCATACGAAGTAGAAGTTGGGACTCCGAAGGGTTCTAAACTCATTACTAGCTCAGCTTGTAAAGCATGTAAAATCCAAATTAAGGATAGAGAATTCTCAGCCAATCTTATTGTATTAACTTTTCGAGACTATGAGGTTATTTTAGGGATGGACTGGTTGGCAAAACATCATGTCCAACTAGATTGTCGGACGAAGATTAAAACAATCCGGGTACCTAGTCGACCAATACTGGAGGTAATGGGTCGAAGAGAATTCACCGGGGAGTCCATCATTTCATCTACGAAAGCAGTAAAGTCCTTGAGAAAAGGGTATAGCGGATACTTAGCTTACCTCATCAACAAGCCGTCGGATAAAGCTAAGTTGGATGAGATGCCAGTGATCAAAGACTATGCGGATGTGTTTCCAGAAGAATTGCCTGATTTACCCCTAAATCCGGAGATGGAGTTCATTCTAGAGCTATTGCCTGGCACCCAACTGATATCTAAAGCTCCCTATCGTATGGCACCGGCTGAGCTACAAGAATTGAAGGACCAATTGCAAGGATTGTTGAAGAAGGGATTTGTTCAACCAAGTTCTTCACCGTGGGGTGCACCAGTTCTATTTGTGAAGAAGAAAGACGGAACGCTGAGGCTATGCATCGATTACCGAGGACTGAACCAAGTGACTGTCAAGAATAAATACCCACTTCCACTGATCGACGAGTTATTTGATCAACTTTAGGGAACCAAAGTGTATTCGAAACTTGACTTGAGGCAAGGGTACTATCAGTTACGGATCAAAAAGGAAGATGTGCCTAAAACGGCTTTCAGGACAAGATACGGGCATTATGAATATGTGGTGATGCCATTTGGACTAACTAATACCCCTACAGCTTTTATGGATTTGATGCACAGGGTGTTTCAACCCTACTTGGACCAATTTGTGGTGATCTTCATTGATGATATTTTGGTATACTCGAAATCCGAGGCAGAGCATGAACAACATCTGCGGTTGGTACTGCAGAAACTTCGAGAGCATCAATTGTATGCAAAGTTTAGCAAGTGTGAATTTTGGTTGCAGCAGATTGCATTTTTGGGGCATATCATATCCCAAGAGGGAATAGCGGTGGATCCAGCAAAGATAGAAGCAGTGATGTCTTGGAAGAAGCCGGAAAACGTTACGGAGATTCGGAGTTTTCTTGTTCTAGCCGGCTATTATCGGAGATTCGTGACGGATTTCTCTAAAATTGCAGGACCGCTTACAAAGCTTACTCAAAAGAAAACAAAGTTCGTGTGGGATGATAAATGTGAGAATAGCTTTCAAGAGTTGAAGAAAAGATTGACTACCGCACCTATTCTTGTATTGCCTGAGGGAAGTCAAGGTTTTGTAATCTATAGCGATGCTTCGAAGGAAGGATTGGGTTGTGTGCTAATGCAACATGGAAGAGTGATTGCGTATGCTTCTAGGAAACCGAAGCCGTATGAATTGAACTACTCGACGCATGATTTAGAGTTAGCGGCTATTGTATTTGCACTCAAGAAATGGAGGCATTATCTGTGGGGTAACAAGTTTGAGGTATTTACTGATCACAAGAGCTTGAAATACTTGTTCTCTCAAAAAGAGTTGAATATGAGGCAAAGGCGATGGATGGAGCTTTTGGATGATTATAACTGCACAATCAATTATGTGCCCGGTAAAGCGAATGTAGTTGCAAATGCTTTAAGTAGGAAAGCAAGCATGGCAAAACTGGAAGTCAAGGTGCAGGAGTTGTTGGAGGAAGCATTTTTGTGGAAACCACAATTGACTCGTAAAGGGTTACTTTTTACCACTATGCAAGTTCAATCGACCTTGTTATCCAAGTTACGAGAGGCTCAACAGAAGGACCAACAATTTCAGAAGATTAAAGAAAGCAACACAGATTTCAAGTTTCATGATGATGGTGTTTGGAGGTTTAGGAATCGGATTTGTGTTCCTAATGCACCAAAGCTAAAAAAGAAGATTCTTGAAGAAGCCCATAATTCAAGATATACTATTCACCCCGGCGGAACAAAGATGTACCAGGATTTTATGCAACACTATTGGTAGAATAACATGAAAAGAGAGATTGCGGAGTTTGTGGCACGATGTTTGACTTGCCAGAGAGTCAAAGCGGAACATCAACGGCCAGCAGGTTTACTTCAGCCCTTAGAGATTCCTCAATGGAAATGGGAACATATAACAATGGACTTTGTCATGGACCTGCCCAGGTCACAAAAGGGTCATGACGCCGTTTGTGTCATAGTAGATAGATTGACTAAGTCAGCTCACTTCTTACCAATGAACAAGGAGGATAGTCCTAAGAAATTGGGAGATATGTATGTGGCGGAGATTGTAAGATTGCACGGGATGCTTGTGAGTATTGTGTTGGATAGGGATCCTCGTTTTACTTCCCGATTTTGGAAGAGATTGCAAGAAGCTTTGAGAACGAAGTTGAGTTTCAGCATGGCTTATCACCCTCAGACTGATGGACAATCGGAGAGAACTATTCAGATTCTGGAGCATATGCTGAGGGTGTGCATTTTAGATTTCGGAAAAGGTTGGGAGAAATATCTGTCTCTAGCAGAGTTCGCTTATAATAATAGTTTTCAGGCCACTATCGGGATGGCCCCATTTGAGGCATTGTATGGACGTAAGTGTCGATCCCGAATTTACCGGGATGAAGTAGGTGAGACGAAGACTTCTGACCCGACCCTTCTACCTGAACTTATGAAGACTGTTGATAATATCTACCTCATTCGGAAACGGATGCTTACCGCCCAAAGCAGGCAGAAGAGTTATGCAGACTGACGGAGACGGAGCCTAGAGTTTGAGGTCGGCGACAAGGTGTTCTTGAAGATATCACCTCAGAGGGGACTGATTAAACACGGCAAGGGTGGAAAGTTAAGCCCGAGGTTTGTAGGACCATTTGAGGTAATTGAGAAGGTTGGCAAGTTGGCGTATCGCCTGGCACTACCCCAAAACCTCTCCAATATTCACAACGTCTTTCATGTTTCAATGCTGCGGAATTATCATCTTGATCTGTCGTATATCTTAGAGCCAGAGCCATTGCAGCTTCGGGATAACTTGTCTTACGAGGAGAAGCCCATTCGGATCCTAGACCAGCAAGATCGGGAGTTGAGCAACAAAACTATAGTAATGGTGAAGGTGCTGAGGGATCATCATGGAGTTGAAGAAGCAACGTGGGAAAGGCGAGACTAGATGGAGCAGTAATATCCAGCTTTATTTCAAAGGTAATATTGAATTTCAGGACGAAATTCTTTTAAGGAGGGGAGGATGTAAGGCCCGACCTCGATTTGCATGCGATACCTCGTTTCGTGTGCCCTAATATAGATTTGCGTGCCTAGACCTAGGTTTAAGAATTGTGTTCATTTCCTGTGCCATGCATTGAATTACGTGCATTCATTTAGGGTTGTGTGCATTTACTAGAAAAACGTACATTCGTCTCGTAGTTCGTGTCCTACCTCGTAGTGCGTGCCCTAGACCTAGGAAAGCATGCCCTCACTCTAATCAAGAAAGCATCTTGCACGAAGCACTAGGTCATTAATTAATCCTACAAATTCCACAAACTATTATTAAACTATTAATTCGACCCACTAGAAGACAAAATCACAAAAAGCTAGACATTCCTTATTCTTTATTCCTTATTCTTTTTGCACTATCAACACACAATTAAATAATGCTCAAAAGATGACAAAAAATCAGATTTTAAGAAGCCTTGGCCGACCACTTTGTGAGCCTTGTGCTTGCTTTGCATAATTCAAATCTTATTCCCAAACATTTTATGACATTCTATGACACAAATGCATAAAAAATTGCTTAAAACCTCCTCAAAACTCTACCATTCTCGACCATGCTCCCTTTCCCATGCTAAACACTTCAAAATCCAAGCATCTTGAAGACACAAATCTGATTTTTGCTATGCCCAAGGCCGACAATGCTCCTTTGCCCATCAAAGCTCTTATTTTTCTTCATTTCTCTCATTTCTTTTTCATTCTTCTCTCTCCCTCTCATTCTTCTCTCTTTCTCTCGGCCCTAGCTGAATATTGTTGACTTCATAGTTCATCTTCATCACACCATAGTTAATCAAGACAAGCAACAAGCAAGAAGACTCGATCAAGCTAGCTAAGATGCAAGAATCACACATGCATACTCCTTGAGTCACCATTTCGGCCTAGGTGAGTTTACTAGCTTCCATTTCTTTTCTTCTTGTTCTAACCACATTCATGTACTAAGAACTTGGCCACTAAGCTAGGAAAAATAGAGAGAAATCGGGTGGTGTCTTGGCTAAGCAAGGAAGAAGAAGAAAATTGTGCATCATCAAGTTTTGTGCATCTTCTTGTTGATTTGCTAAAGTGAGGGCTAAAACCTTTTGAAAATCCTTAAAAAATCCACATGCATGCTCTTAAATGTATGTCTTTGCTTCTGTACTAAATTTATATGTGTGCTCATAAGCTTTTACATCCATGCATGGCAAGATTTTGGCTTGAAGTTGATGATAGATGAAATCGGGTTTGTTGACAGCTCTCTGACTTGTTGTTGCGAGGTGAGTTTGGCTAGGCAAATGATGTTGAAAATGCATGAAACTAGGTAGGTGACTGTTCATGCCAGTTTTGAACATTTTTCACAGAAATAGGTCAAAGCTAATTTTGACTATAAGGTCCTAAAAATGGCAAATCATTAAAATGTGTCCAAATCTGGAAGTCTGGAAAAATGAAGCAGGTTTTGACAGATGCACTGACCTTGTGGAACGAACCAGTTTTTACTTAGTAAATGATGTCCAAAATGCATGAAATTTGGTTTTCTGCTAGAGTTTTCAGTTGTGGAAATTTTTTTTAGAAATGGACTAAGGCTAAATCGGACCCTAAGGACCTCAAAAACGACAATTATTGAAATGTGTGCAAATCTGGACAGTTTTGTGCAATCCCACTGTTTTGGCCATAGCTATTGATCTCGAACTCCAAATGATGCAAGGTTTGTTTCTGATTTTAGTTCACTTCTTGAGCTTTAAATTGAAATCTTATTCACTGGAATTGGAGATTGTTTGCTTGTCTTAATGATTGTGAGAAAATAGCCTATTGCAGTGAGGGTTTCATTTAGTTATATGCTTAGAAAATTTGTTGTAACTTCTCTTGTGGTATTAATTGCTTTGGATTGTGGCATTGGGATGTTATGTGGACTGTTTTGAGTACTTGGGGATGTTTGGATTAATTGATGTTTGGCTTGATATTGATTTGAATGGACTCGGGGCTTAATCGCACGGGTAAGCACGAAATAGAAACCCTAGCAACTAGGTAAACATGCTAAGTGTTGATCCTTTGAATATTGGGTGTAATTATATGCTTAGTAGGCTGTGTCACGCCCCGACCCGACCCCGCAAAAGGCCAAGCCCGGACCCGACACACGGACGGAGTCTCCTCTGTACCGCGGACGATCCGAAAACCCTAAAATCAATATAATACTTGCGAAAGCCATAAAATAATCAAAACAAGCTAACTTTCTTTAAAATATACATTCTCTTATTAACCAACGTTCCAAACCAAAAATGCCATGCATACTACACATGTATTTATGCCACTAAACCTTTAGCTATTAGCATGCATTTCTTCACTAGTCATCAGAGTATAAGTTTACAATTTTACAAACTTAATCCTTTACAACATAAGACCATTAAAGGTCTCAAAATAGGAAAATACATACAAGGCTACAAGCCTCAAAATTAAGCGACCTTCATGCAATATACATAACAAGCAAGGTTCGCACAAAAACTGGTAACCAACCACCAGCCAAAGCAGAGAAGTGCTATCACGGAAACACCTCCACCTGCTCCTCCTCCTCAATTACCTCGAGAGGGTCTGCTTCAACTACTCCTGTAAAAACATATTATAGAGAGGAATGAGCAAAAACTATTGCTCAGCGAGGGCAATTGGTCTCAAGGACGGAGATGAGAGGAGTATGCAATGCAATTAGCCAAGCAATACATACAAATCATATAAAGATACAACCAAAGCCAACAATGAAGCAAGGCAAGTATTTAAAGCTGCAAACACTCATTCAAAGGATACGATACCCTTTTCACGAGCAACTTTCATTCAAGTATTCGATGACAACGCGCCGGCCCAAACCACCTTATAACACAAGTTTGGAATACCCCGGAAGTATCCATCAACCTACAACCCAAATCTCCCTGGGAGGCAACCCAAGCGAGAAAGGGAATAGCAACAGATCTAGAGCAACCAACACTGGCAACCCAAGGCTACCCAGAGAGGCCCATCACTCACGCACGAGACACTATGCAATGCAAGACTCGATATAAGACGATAAACAAGCGATAAAGCCACACGTGGGAGAATAACAAAGTAGGTTACTCTCGCACGCAATAGCAGCAATTTGATAAGCAATTCAATCCAAAACAACTCAAACAAGTATTCCAAGTAATTCTAAGCTTTCTATAAGCATAAAGACAAGAAATCACACAAAAACACAAACCGGCCCCAACTATCAAAACGCTACCATTTCCAAACGAGCTACGAGTTCTGGAAACCGACTTCGCCAACCCTCCTAGGTCACCATAAGGCATGTCTAAAGACCCCGAAACCTTACTTTACCCTAGAACTCGCGCAAAGCCCCGATTTCCCCCTTTCTCGTTTGAACTACAACTATAACAACCAAACACCCAACCAACGCCATAATCGCACCAAAAGTGCTTCCATGGCCTCCCGAAGCAATGCCAACACGCAAAACGAGAAAACGCTAAAGTCGACCTAAACGACCCCGACTTTCCCAAAGGCTTAATTCTCATTTTTTTCACTACGCAACCCAAACAAACCACACATTTTAGCATTCTAGCATACCTAGCACGTTTCTACATCAACAGAAAGCATAACAGCGCAATTTCAACGTTTCAAGGTTTTACTATTCATAAAACACTATTCATTTCACAATTTAATTTGCAATCACAACATTTAACCACAGAAAATGTTACAAAGCTATAAATACATGTTCTACAAATGCCAAGGAACATTCTAGAAGCATCAAATCGCTTTAAATAACGATCTACGGATAAATCTAAAAATTGACAAAGTTAACATACACAACGTATAAATGCGCAAATAACATGCTTCCCTCACCTTAGGTACTCCTAGTCGCTAGGAAAACAACGTTGGTTGCCTCGGAAATCACCCCGCACGAGCACACACGAAGATTGATCGTTTGGAATGTGAAGGGTTTTTTTTTTTCTTCAAGGAAGCTCTCGGCCTGCTGCTCTTATTTTGCTGCTGTTTTCTTTTTTTATTTTGCTTAGTTTTTTAGCTTATAAGTGTTAATGGTCAAAGTTGGTCAAGGCTAAGTCAAACTACTTAAGACTAGGTCAAAGGACCCTATTTTGAGCATTTTAAAGCCGTTTTAGCTAAGGTAAGATCAATTAAAGCTAGCAACATTTAAAATATAAAATTTAAGTCATCTAAATACTAGTTTCACTATTTGCTGAGGACTGGAAATCGTTCTCTAGCTATCGCTCCTGAAATGCAATGCACGTTGCGACGGCGAGAAAGTAACAATTAATTCACAAAGAAATTAAGGAAATATAATTTTCAAAATAATAAACAAAGAATTTTCACATTCCGGGCTCGGGTATTACAGGCTGCCCGTAGTTTCCCTTATATCCCTAAATGTGATTTTGATTCGTTGCATGTTGACAAATAAGCCTTTCTTGCATCCGAACCACGTAGATTATTGTTGCATGTTGAATAACCTTATTATTTGATTACGTGGACGTTGAAATGAGTTATATGACTTGAATTACGTGCGTTACATGGATGCCCGTTTAATGTTCATATAACTCCATATGCTTTTCAAGTGAAATTACTTGTCTATTCGTGCCTCGCTTGTTTACTTGTCAATGTGCAATCTTATGACTGTCCGGAGGCAACCTACTTTGTTGTCCTCCTAATGTGTTATATTAAATGTCATAAATGTGCATTGCATACAAGGTTGCAACCTTTTATTCTGGTATGGTAGCGTTCACGCACACCGGGAGGCATCGGGCTTGCCAGTGCAACCGTGACTACCATGGTCCCATTCTTTCTCTCGCTTGGGGGCTTGACTTCCTCGGAGAGTTAGGTCGTAGGATTTCGGGGTACATCCGGAGTACACCCACTTGGCGTGTTAAGGGGATGATTTGAAGTCGGCCGCAACAACTAAGAGCAAAAGCTCACCGTATCCTTTTTCTATATGTATAAGTACTCTCGCTTGGTTCCTTGAGAACCTCGGGGAGGAAAGACTGGTAATTGTGTTCCTTTACTTTATATTATTGTTATGTACTTAATTGTGCTATATTCATGTTTGCAAAAGGATTTTCATAAGTTGAACCGGAAAATGAGTTTCAAAACCTATTTCTCATTCCCCCTCGCTGAGTTCATAGGGACTCACCCTCTTTTATCATCTCAGGTGAAGAAGATCAAGAACAGGTACCTGAGGACGATGTGCCTAACGATGATTCCTTGGAGTGATTTCCTGTCATATGTGCCTTGCGTGATTATGGTTATTTGTGAACTATGTTACTTGAAGGCTATTTCTTTTTATGTTGCTTAATGTGTAATGTAAAAGACCCCCGTTGTAATTTGGGGTCTAATTTTGATTTGTACAGATGTTAACTTGACAGACACTAGACACTACTATGGTCATTTTGCTATTATTACTGCTAGTACCTATAATAGGATTATGAAGTATTAGGTAAGAGCTAAGTAAAATGAACCAACCAAATCTTAAGCAGGTACACTTTATTAAGCTCAGATCAACATGTACTTTTGTATCGAGGATTAACAAACGAACGAGACATAGTATCATGCTAGGCTATTAATCAAACGAGACATCAAGACAACCAGTAGGCATTTCAATTGATGGTAAATTTGAGGCGTTTAGAGAATTAGGTCAAACCAAATAGCCCAATTAAAGCCGTTATGTTGCCGGTTTTTCCAGAAAATTTTGCAGTTTAAGCCAAAACATTAAGTGTTAAATCTTCATAAACGGTTAAGTATGTGATATGACTTGAATGTTAGATCACACCCTAGTTTAACCTTTATAGGCCGGGTTGGGGCGTGACACACGACGTACGATCCGGGACGAAAAAACAGAGAAAAAGAAGAAAAGTGGTCTGAAACTGATGAAAACGTTCAAATTTGGGCTCCGAAAATAGGCGCAACCGAGCAGGCTTGCTACCCCTCGTCGTAGAGCTCTTGGAGAGCTTTCCAACGGTATGTTGTGCGCCGCGTGACTCCTTACGGATCAAAAGTTATGGGCACTGGAGCGACGGAGACCTGGTCACAAGCCCTACGCCCTCGGTTTGCAGGCCCAGCCTTTGCGTGAAGCGAAGTTGTCTTGCCCAAGGTGCCATGGGATTCGGTAATAGAAATGTAGTGGATAAAGTATCTTGGCAACCCTAACCGGGGCAAAAAAAATTGAAAAGAGGGGTGCAACACGAGGACTTCCCAGGGGGTCACCCATCCTAGTACTACTCTCGCCCAAGCACGCTTAACTTCGGAGTTCTGAAGGGATCCGGTCCATCAGGGCTGGTATGATCGCACCCGTCATGTTGAGGGCACAAATCCTTTATGTGTTAACCGTTCACAATCCCAGCCTAGAGAGATGGCCCATTCAAAAGGTTCAATGGGCTTAATGACAACCCATCCGCTTCAACAACGCAGCATCCTCGCAAGACATGATATCGACTCGTTGTAGGGCCCTCTAATGTCCCGCGAGTTCGGTTGTCATCCTTTTAACTGCTCAGGACGTACGGTCTAGGACGAAAAAATAGAGGAAAAGAAGAAAAGTGGTTTCAACCTAATGAAAACATTCAATTTTGGGCTCTGAAAACAGACCCAGCCGAGTAGGCTTGCTGCCCCCATTGTAGAGCTCTCAGAGAGCTTTCCAACGGTATGTTGTGCGCTGCGTAACTCCTTACGAAGCAAAAGTTATGGGCACCGGAGCGACGAAGACCTGGTCACAAGCCCTACGCTCTCGGTTTGCGGGCCCAGCCTCAATGTGATACGAAGTTGTCTTGCTCAAGGTGCCGTGGGATTTGCTAATAGAAATGTGGTGGATAAAATATCTTGGCAACCCTGACCGGGGCCAAAAAAATTGAAAAACATGGTGCAATACGAGGACTTCCCAGGGGGTCACCCATCCTAGTACTACTCTTGCCCAAGCACGCTTAACTTCGGAGTTCTGATGGGTTCCGGTGCATCGGTGTTGGTATGATCGCACCAGTCATTTTGAGGGCACAAATCCTTTATGTGTTGACCGTTCACAGTCCCAGCCTAGAGAGATGGCCCATTCAAAAGGCCCAATGGGCTTAACAACAACCCATCTGCTTCAACAACGTAGCATCCTCAGAAGATGTGATATCGACACGTTGTAGGGCCCTCTAATGTCCCGCAAGTTAGGTTGTCATCCTTTTAACAGCTCAGGACGTACGATCCGGGATGGAAAAACAAAGGAAAAGAAGAAAAGTGGTCTGAAACTGATCAAAACATTCAATTTTGGGCTACGAAAGCAGGCTCAGCCGAGCAGGCTAGCTGCCCCTGACGTAGAGCTCTTGGAGAGCTTTACAACGGTATAATGTACGCCGCGTAACTCTTTACGGATCAAAAGTTATGGGCACCGGAATGGTGGAGACTTGGTCACAAGCCCAACGCCCTCGGTTTGCCGGCCCAGCCTCTACGTGATGCGAAGTTGTCTTGGCAAAGCTGCCGCGGGATTCGGTAATGGAAATGTAATGGATAAAGTATCTTGACAACACTAACTGGTGCAAAAAAAATTGAAAAGGGAGTGTAACACGAGGACTTCCCAGGGGGTCACCCATCCGAGTACTATTCTCGCCCAAGCATGCTTAACTTCAGAGTTCTGATGGGATCCTGTGCATTAGTGCTGGTATGATCGCACCCCTCATGTTGTCGGCACAAATCCTTTATGTGTCGACGGTTCACAGTCGCAGCCAAGAGACATGACCCATTCAAAAGGCCCAATGGGCTTAACGACAACCCATCCACTTCAACAACGCAGCATCCTCGCAAGACGTGATATCGACACGTTGTAGGGCCTTGTAATATCCCGCGAGTTGGGTTGTCGTCCTTGTAACAGCTCACGACGTACGATCCGGGATGGAAAAACATAGGAAAATAGGAAAAGTGGTCTGAAACTAATGAAAACGTTCAATTTTTGGCTCCAAAAATAGGGGCTACTGAGCAGGCTTGCTGCCCCCATCGTAGAGCTCTCGGAGAGCTTTCCAACGGTTTGCTGTGCGCCGCGTAACTCCTTACGGATCAAAAGTTATGTGCATTGGAGTGACGGAGACCTGGTCACAAGCCCTACGCCCTCGGTTTGCGGGCCTAGCCTCTACGTGAAGCGAAGTTGTCTTGTCCAAGGTGCCGTGGGATTTGGTAATGGAAATGTGGTGGATAAAAAATCTTGGCAACCCTAACCGAGGCCAAAAAAATTGAAAAAGGGGATGCAACACGAGGACTTCCCAAGGGGTCACCCATCCTAGTACTACTCTCGCCCAAGCACGCTTAACTTCGGATTTCTGATGGGATCCGGTGCATTAGTGCTGGTATAATTGCATCCCTTATGTTGAGGGTACAAAGCCCTTATGTGTTAACGGTTCACAGTTGCAGCTTAGAGAAATGGCACATTCAAAAGGCCCAATGGGCTTAACCACAACACATCTGCTTCAACAACGCAGCATCCTTGCAAGACGTGATTTTGACGCATTTTGGGGCCCTCTAATGTCCCGCGAGTTAGGTTGTTGTACTTTTAATAGCTCACGGCATATGATCTGGGGTGAAAAAATAGAGGAAAAGAAGAAAAGTAGTTTGAAACTGATGAAAACGTTCGATTTTGGGCTCCAAAAATAGGCACAGCCAATCAGGCTTGCGACCCCCATTGTAGAGCTCTCGGAGATCTTTCCAACGGTATGCTGTGGACTGCGTAACTCCTTACGGATTAAAAGTTATAGGCACCGGAGCGACGGAAACCTGGTCACAAGCCCTATGCCCTCGGTTTGCGGGCCCATCCTCTGCGTGAAGCGAAGTTTTCTTACCCAAGGTGCCGTGGGATTCGGTAATAGAAATGTGGTGGATAAAGTATCTTGGCAACCCTAACCGGGGCAAAAAAAATTGAAAAAGGGGGGTGCAACATGAGGACTTCCCAGGGGGTCATCCATCCTTGTACTATTCTCGCCCAAGCATGCTTAACTTCGGAGTTCTGATGGGATCTTGTGCATTAGTGCTGGTATGATCGCACCCGTCATGTTGTGGGCACAAATCCTTTATGTGTTGACCGTTCACAGTCCCAGCGCAGAGAGATGGCCCATTCAAAAGGCCCAATAGGCTTAACGATAACCCATCCACTTCAACAACGCAGCATCCTCATAAGACGTGATATCGACACGTTGTAGGGCCCTCTAATGTCCCGCGAGTTAGGTTGTCGTCCTTGCAACAGCTCACGACGTACGATCCGGGATAAAAAACGGAGGAAAAGAAGAAAAGTGGTCTGAAACAGATGAAAACGGTCAATTTTGGGCTCCGAAAACAGGCGCAGCAGAGCAGGCTTGTTACCTCCGTCGTAGAGCTCTAGGAGAGCTTTCCAACGGTATGCTATGCGCCGCGTAACTCCTTACCGATCAAAAGTTATGGGCACCGGAGCAACGGAGACCTGATCACAAGCCCTACGCCCCCGGTTTGCGGGCCTAGCCTCTACGTGAAGCGAAGTTGTCTTGACCAAGGTGCCGTGGGATTCGGTAATAGAAATGTCGTGGATAAAGTATCTTGGCAACCCTAACCGGGGCAAAAAAATTGAAAATGGGGGGTACAACACGAGGACTTCCCAGGGGGTCACCCATCCTAGTACAACTCTCGCCCAAGCACGCTTAATTTCGGAGTTCTGATGGGATCTGGTGCATCGGTGCTGGTATGATTGTGCCCATCATGTTGAGGGCACAAATCCTTTTTGTGTGGACCGTTCACAGTCCCAGCCCAGAGAGATGGTCCATTTAAAAGGCCCAATGGGCTTAACGACAACCCATCCGCTTCAACAACGTTGTATCCTCGCAAGACGTGATATCGACACATTGTAGGGCCCTCTAATGTCCCGCGAGTTAGGTTGTCATCCTTTTAATAGCCCAGGATGTACGATCCAAGACAAAAAAAATAGAGGAAAAGTAGAAAAGTGGTTTGAAACTGATGAAAACGTTCAATTTTGGGCTCCGAAAATAGTCACAGCAGAGCAGGCTTTCCGCCCCCTTTGTAGAGTACTCGGAGAGCTTTCCAACTGTATGTTGTGCACCACGTAACTCCTTGCGAACCAAAAGTTACGGGCACCGGAGCGACGGAGACCTGGTCACAGGCCCTATGCTCTCGGTTTGCGGGCCCAGCCTCTACGTGATGCGAAGTTGTCTTGCCCAAGGTGCCGTTGGATTCGATAATTGAAATGTGGTGGATAAAGTATCTTGGCAACCTTAACCGGGGCAAAAAAAATTTAAAAGCATGGTGCAACACGAGGACTTCCCAGGGGGTCACCCATCCTTGTACTACTCTAGCTCAAGCACGCTTAACTTCGGAGTTCTGATGGGATCTGGTGCATCGGTGCTGGTATGATCACACCCGTAATGTAGAGGGCACAAATCCTTTATGTGTTGACCGTTCACAGTCTCAGCCCAGAGAGATGGCCCATTCAAATGGCCCAATGGGCATAACGAAAACCCATCCTCTTCAACAATGCAGCATCCTCGCAAGACGTGATATCGAAGCATTGTAGGTCCCGTTAATGTCCCGCGAGTTAGGTTGTCATCCTTTTAACAGCTCAGGACGTACGATCCGGGACGAAAAAACAGAGGAAAATTAGTAAAGTGTTCTGAAACTGATGAAATCATTCAATTTTGGGCTCCGAAAGCAGGCGCAGCCGAGAAGGCTAGCTGCCCCCGTCGTAGAGCTCTTAGAGAGCTTTCCAATGGTATACTGTGCACCGCGCAACTCTTTATGGGTCAAAAGTTATGGGCACTGGAGCGGCGGAAACCTGGTCAGAAGCCCAACGCCTTCGGTTTGCTGGCCCAGCCTCTACGTGATGCGAAGTTGTCTTGACAAAGGTGCCGTGGGATTCGGTGATACAAATATGGTGGATAAAGTATCTTGGAAACACTAACCGGGGCAAAAAAAATTGAAAAGGGGGGTGTAACACGAGGACTTCCCAGGGGGTCACCCACCCTAGTACTACTCTCGCTCAAGCACGCTTAACTTCGGAGTTCTGATGGGATCTGGTGCATCAGTGATGGTATGATCGCACCCGTCATGTTGTGGGCACAAATCCTTTATGTGTTGACCGTTCACAGTCCCAGCCCAGAGAGATGGCCCATTCAAAAGGCCTAATGGGCTTAACGACAACCCATCCGCTTTAACAACGCAGCATCCTAGCAAGACGTGATATCGACGCATTGTAGGGCCCTCGAATGTCTCGTGAGTTAGGTTGTCATCCTTTTAACAGCTCACGACGTACGATCCGAGACGGAAAAACAGAGCAAAAGTAGAAAAATGGCCCAAAACTGGTGAAAACATTCATTTTTGGGCTCCGAAAACAAGCGTAGCCGAGCAGGCTTGCTGTCCCAATTGTAGAGCTCTCGGAGAGCTTTCCAACTGTATGTTATGCGCCGCATAACTCCTTACGGATTAAAAGTTATGGGCACCGGAGCGACGGAGACCTAGTCACAAGCCCCACGCCCTCGGTTTGCGGGCCCAACCTCTACGTGAAGCGAAGTTGTCTTGCCCAAGGTGCCATGGGATTCGGTAATAGAAATGTGGAGGATATCGTATCTTTGCAACCCTAACCGGGGCAAAAAAAATTAAAAATGGGGGGTGCAACACGAGGATTTCCCAGGGGGTCACCCATCCTAGTATTACTCTCGCCCAAGCACTCTTAACTTCGGAGTTCTGATGGGATCCGGTGCATTAGTGCTGGTATGATCGCACCCGTCATGTTGTGGGCACAAATCCTTTATGTGTTGACGGTTCACAGTAGCAGCCCAGAGAGATGGCCCATTCAAAAGGCCCAATGGGCTTAACGATAACCCATCCACTTCAACAACGCAGCATCCTCGCAAGACGAGATATCGACACGTTGTAGGGCCCTGTAATATCCCGCGAGTTTGGTTGTCGTCCTTGTAACAGCTCACGACGTACTATCCGAGTCAGAAAAACAGAGGAAAAGAAGAAAAGTGGTCTAAAAATGATGAAAACGTTCGATTTTTGTCTCCAAAAATAGGCGCCGCTGAGTAGGCTTGCTGCCCCCGACGTAGAGCTCTTGGAGAGCTTTCCAACGGTTTGCTGTGCGCCGTGTAATTCTTTACGGATCAAAAGTTATGGGCACCGGAGCGAGGGAGACCTGGTCACAAGCCCTATGCCCTCGATTTGCGGGCCTAGCCTTTACGCGAAGCGAAGTTGTCTTGCCCAAGGTGCCATGGGATTCGGTAATAGAAATGTGGTGGATAAAGTATCTTGGCAACCATAACCAGGGCAAAAAAAATTGAAAAGGAGCGACGGAGACCTGGTTACAAGCCCTATGCCCTCGGTTTACGGGCCCAGCCTATACGTGAAGCGAAGTTGTCTTGCCCTTGGTGCTGTGGGATTCAGTAATAGAAATGTGGTGGATAAAGTATCTTGGCAACCCTAACCGGGGCAAAAAAAATTGAAAATGGGGGTGCAACACGAGGACTTCCCAAGGGGTCACCCATCCTACTACTACTATCGCCTAAGCACGCTTAACTTCGGAGTTCTGATGGGATCCGGTGCATCGGTGTTGGTATGAGTGCACCCATCATGTTGAGGGCACAATTCCTTCATGTGTTGACCGTTCACAGTCCTAGCCCAGAGAGATAGCCCATTCAAAAGCCCCAATGGGCTAAACGACAACCCATACGCTTCAACAACGCAGCATCCTCGCAAGACGTAATATCGACACATTGTAGGGCCCTATAATGTCCTGCGAGTTAGGTTGTCATCCTTTTAACAGCTAAGGACGTACGATCAGGGATGTAAAAACAGAGGAAAAGAAGAAAAGTGGTATGAAATTGATGAAAACATTCGATTTTGGCCACCAAAAGCAGGCGCAACCGAGCAAGATAGCTACCCCCGTCGTAGAGCTCTCGGAGAGCTTTCCAACGGTATACTGTGCGCCGCATAACTCTTTACGGATCAAAAGTTATGGGCACCGGGGCGGCTGAGACCTAGTCACAAGCCCAACACCCTCAGTTTGCCGGCCCAGCCTCTACGTGATGCGAAGTTGTCTTGACCAAGGTACCGTGGGATTCGGTAATGGAATTATGGTGGATAAAGTACCTTGGCAACCCTAACTAGGGCAAAAAAAATTGAAAAAGGGGGTGTAACACGAGTACTTCCCAGGGGATCACCCATCCTAGTACTAATCTCTCCCAAGCACGCTTAACTTCGGAGTTCCAATTGGATCCGGTGTATCAGTGATGGTATGATCGCACCCGTCATATTATGGGCACAAATCCTTTATGTGGTGACCGTTCATAGTCCTAACCCAGAGAGATGGCCCATTCAAAAGGCCCAATGGGCTTAACGACAACCCATCCGCTTCAACAACATAGCATCCTCTCAAGACATGATATTGACGCATTGTAGGGCCTCTAATATCCTGCGAGTTAGGTTGTCATCCTTTTAACAGCTCACGACAAACGATCCGGGACGGAAAAACAGAGCAAAAGTAGAAAAGTGGCCCAAAACTGATGAAAATGTTCATTTTTGGGCTCTGAAAACAAGCGAAGCTGAGCAGGTTTGCTGCCCCCATCGTAGAGCTCTCGGAGAGCTTTCCAACGGTATGCTGTGCACCACGTAACTCCCTACGGATTAAAGGTTATGGGCACCGGAGCGACGGAGACCTAGTCACAAGCCCCACGCCCTTGGTTTATAGGCCCAGCCTCTACGCGAAGCGAAGTTGTCTTGCCCTTGGTGCTGTGGGATTCGGTAAT
The DNA here is from genome assembly GCA_037974665.1 of Ehretia macrophylla. Taxonomy (NCBI): domain Eukaryota; kingdom Viridiplantae; phylum Streptophyta; class Magnoliopsida; order Boraginales; family Ehretiaceae; genus Ehretia; species Ehretia macrophylla. Next base: position 13,810,659 of record CM075764.1, on the reverse strand, counting down.
AGAAATGTGGTGGATAAAGTATCTTGGCAACCCTAACCGGGGCAAAAAAAATTGAAAATGGGGGTGTAACACGAGGACTTCCCAAGGGGTCACTCATCCTAGTACTACTCTCGCCCAAGCATGCTTAACTTCGGAGTTCTGATGGGAACCGGTGCATCAATGATGGTATGATCGCACCCGTCATGTTGTGGGCACAAATCCTTTATGTGGTGACCGTTCACATTCCTAGCCAAGAGAGATGGCCCATTCAAAAGGCCCAATGGGCTTAACAACAACCCATCCGCTTTAACAACGCAGCATCCACACAAGACGTGATATCGACACGTTGTAGGGCCCTGTAATATCCCACGAGCTAGGTTGTCGTCCTTTTAATAGCTCACGACTTACGATCCGGGGCCAAAAAACATAGCAAAAGAAGAAAAGTGGCCCGAAACTGATGAAAACATTCAATTTTGTGCTTTGAAAACAAGCGCAGTAGAGCAGGCTTGCTGCCCCCGTTGTAGAGCTCTCAGAGAGCTTTTCAACGGTATGCTGTGCACCGCGTAACTCCTTACGGATTAGAAGTTATGGGCACCGGAGCGACGGAGACCTGGTCATAAGCCCTACGCCCTCGGTTTGCAGGCCTAGCCTCTACATGAAGCGAAGTTGTCTTGCCCAAAGTGACGTGGGATTCGGTAATAGAAATTTGGTGGATAAAGTATCTTGCCAACCCTAACCGGGGCAAAAAAAATTGAAAAGGGAGATGCAACACGAGAATTTCCCAGGGGGTCACCGATCCTAGTATTACTCTCACCCAAGCACGCTTAACTTCGGAGTTCTGATGGGATCCGGTGCATCAGTGCTGGTATGATCGCACCCGTCATGTTAAGGGCACAAATCCTTTATGTGTTAACCGTTCACAGTTCCAGCCTAGATAGATGGCCCATTCAAAAGGCCCAATGGGCTTAACGACAACCCATCCGCTTCAACAACGTAGCATACTCACAAGAAGTGATATCGACGTGTTGTAGGGCCCTCTAATGTCCCGTGAGTTTGGTTTTCATCCTTTTAATAGCTCAGGATGTACGATCCGGGACGAAAAAACAGAGAAACAGAGGAAAAGTAGTTTGAAACTGATGAAAACATTCAATTTTGTGCTCTGAAAACAGGCGCAGCCGAGTAGGCTTGTTGCCTCCATTGTAGAGCTATTGGAGAGCTTTTCAACGCAATGTTGTGCACCGCGTAACTCCTTACGGATCAAAAGTTAAGGGCATCGGAGCGACGGAGACCTGGTCACAAGCCCTACGCCCTCGGTTTGTGGGCCCAGCCTCTACGTGAAGCGAAGTTGTCTTGCCCAAGGTGCCGTGGGATTCGGTAATACAAATGTGGTGGATAAAGTATCTTGGCAATCCTAACCGGGGCAAAAAAAATTGAAATGGGGGGTGTAGCACGAGGACTTCTAAGGGGGTCACCCATCCTAGTACTACTCTCGCCCAAGCACGCTTAACTTCGGAGTTCTGATGGGATCTGGTGCATCAGTTCTTGTATGATCGCAACCGTCATGTTGAGGGCACAAATCCTTTATGTGTTGACCGTTCACAGTCCCAGCCTAGAGAGATGGCCCATTCAAAAGGCCCAATGGGCTTAACGACAACCCTTCCGCTTCAACAAGGCAGCATCCTTGCAAGACGTGATATCGACGCTTTATAGGGCCCTCTAATTTCCCGCGAGTTAGGTTGTCATCATCTTAGCAGCTCAGGACGTATGATACGGGACGAAGAAACTGAGGAAAAGAAGAAAAATGGTTTAAAATGGATGAAAACGTTCGATTTCGGGCTCCGAAAATAGGCTCAGCTGAGCTGGTTTACTACCCCCAATGTAGAGCTCTCGGAGAGCTTTCCAACGGTATGCTGTGTGCCGCGTAACTCCTTACGGATTAGAAGTTATGGGCACTGGAGCGACGGAGACTTGGTCACAAGCCCTACGCCCCCGATTTGCAGGCCCAGCCTCTACGTGAAGCAAAGTTGTCTTGCCCAAGGTGCTGGGGATTCGGTAATAGAAATGTGGTGGATAAAGTATCATGGCAACCCTAACCGGGGCAAAAAAAATTTAAAAGGGGGGGTGCAACACGAGGACTTCCCACGGGGTCATCCGTCATAGTACTACTCTCGCCCAAGCACGCTTAATTTCGGAGTTCTGATGGGATCCAGTGCATTAGTGCTGGTATGATCGCACTTGTCATGTTGTAGGCACAAATCCTTTATGTGTTGACCGTTCACAATCGCAGCCCAGAGAGATGGCCCATTCAAAAGCCCCAATGGGCTTAACAACAACCCATCCGCTTCAACAACGCAGAATCCACGGAAGATATGATATCGACGCATTGTAGGGCCCTCTAATGTCCCGTGAGTTAGGTTGTCGTCCTTGTAACAACTCACGATGTACGATCCGGGACGGAAAAACCGAGGAAAAAAAGAAAAGTGGTCTGCAACTTATGAAAACGTTTGATTTTGAGTTCCGAAAACAGGGGCAGCCAAGCAGGGTTGTTTCCCTTGTCGTAGAGCTCTCGGAGAGCTTTCCAATGGTATACTGTGCACCGCGTAACTCCTTACGGATCAAGAGTTATAGGCACCAGAGCGATGGAGACCTGGTCACAAGCCTTGCACCCTCGGTTTGCGGGCCCAGCCTCTACGTGAAGCGAAGTTGTCTTGCCCAAGGTGCCGTGGGATTCGGTAATAGAAATGCGGTGGATGAAGTATCTTGGTAACCCTAACCGGGGCAAAAAAAATTGAAAAGGGGATAGCAACACAAGAACTTCCCAAGGGGTCACCCATCCTTGTACTACTTTCGCCCAAGCACGCTTAACTTCGGAGCTCTGATGGGATCAGGTGCATCGGTGCTGGTATGGTCGCAACCGTCATGTTGATGGCACAAATCCTTTATGTGTTGACTGTTCATAGTCCCGGCCCAGAGAGATGGCCCATTCAAAAGGCCCAATGGGCTTAACGACAATCCATCCACTTCAACAACGCAGCATCCTCGCAAGACGTGATATCGACGCGTTGTTGGGCCCTCTAATGTCCCGCGAGTTAGGTTTTCATCCTTTTAACAGCTCAGGACGTACGATCCGGGACGGAAAAACAGAGGAAAAGAAGAAAAGTTGTTTGAAACTAATGAAAACGTTCGATTTTGGGCTTCGAAAATAGGCGCAGCTGAGCAGGCTTGCTGCCCCCGTCGTAGAGCTCTAGGAGAGCTTTCCAACGGTATGTTGTGCACCGCATAACTCCTTACGGATCAAAAGTTATGGGCACCGAAGCAACGAAGACCTGGTCACAAGCCCAACGCCCTCGGTTTGCCGGCTCAGCCTCTACGTGAAGCGAAGTTGTCTTGCCGAAGGTGCCGTGGGATTCGGTAATAGAAATGTGGGGTATAATGTATCTTGGCAACACTAACCGGGGCAAAAAAAATTGAAAAGAGGGGTGTAACACGAGGACTTCCCAGGGGGTCACTCATCCCAGTACTGCTCTCGCCCAAGCACGCTTAACTTCGGAGTTTTGATGGGATCCGGTGTATCAGTGATGGTATGATCACATCCGTCATGTTGTGGGCACAAATTCTTTATGTGGTGACCGTTCACAGTCCTAGCCTAGAGAGATGGCCCATTCAAAAGGCCCAATGGGCTTAACGACAATCCATCCACTTTAACAACGCAGCATCCACGCAAGACGTGATATCGACACGTTGTAGGGCCATGTAATATCCCACGAGTTCGGTTGTCGTCCTTTTAACAGCTCGCGACGTACGATCCGAGACCAAAAAACAGAGCGAAAGAGGAAAAGTGGCCCAGAACTGATGAAAACATTCAATTTTGTGCTCTCAAAACAGGATCAGTTGAACAGGCTTGCAGCCTCCATTGTAGAGCTCTCGGAGTGCTTTCCAACGGTATGTTGTGTGTCGCGTAACTCCTTACGGATTAAAAGTTATGGGCACCGGAGCGACGGAGACCTGGTCACAAACTTTACGCCCTCGGTTTGCGGGCCCAGCCTCTACGTGAAATGAAGTTCTCTTGCCCAAGGTGCCGTGCGATTCGGTAATAGAAATGTGGTGGATAAAGTATCTTGGCAACACTAACCGGGGCAAAAAAAATTGAAAAGGTTGGTGTAACACGAGAACTTCCCAGGGGGTCACCGATCCTAGTATTACTCTCGCCCAAGCACGCTAAACTTCGGAGTTCTGATGGGATCCGATGCATCGGTGCTGGCATGATCGCACCCATCATGTTGAGGGCATAAATCCTTTATGTGTTGACCGTTCACAATCCCAGCCCAGAGAGATGGCCCATTCAAAAGGCCCAATGGGCATAATGACAATCCATCCGCTTCAACAACGCAGCATCCACGCAAGACGTGATATCGACGCGTTGTAGGGCCCTCTAATGTCCCGCGAGTTAGGTTGACATCCTTTTAACAACTCAGGACGTACGATCCGAGACGAAAAAATAGGGAAAAAGAGGAAAAATAGTTTGAAACTAATGAAAACGTTCAATTTTGGGCTCTGAAAACAGGCGCAGCCGAGCAGGCTTGCTGCCTCCATTGTAGAGCTCTTGGAGAGCTTTTCAACGGCAAGTTGTGCACCGCGTAACTCCTTACGGATTAAAAGTTAAGGGCACCAGAGCGACGGAGACCTTGTCACAAGCCTTACGCCCTCGGTTTACGGGCCCAGCCTCTACGTGAAGTGAAGTTGTCTTGCCCAAGGTTCCGTGGGATTCGGTAACATAAATGTAGTGGATAAAGTATCGTGGCAACCCTAACTTGGGAAAAAAAAATTGAAAAGGGGGGGTGCAACACGAGGACTTCCCAAGGGGTCATCCATCCTAGTACTACTCTCTCCCAAGCACGCTTAACTTCGGAGTTCTGATGGGATCCGGTGCATCGGTGCTGGTATGATCGCACCCGTCATGTTGAGGGCACAAATCCTTTATGTGTTAACCGTTCACAGTCGCAGCCCAAAGAGATGGCCCATTCAAAGGGCCCAATAGGCTTAACGACAACCCATCAGCTTCAACAACGTAACATCCTCACAAGACGTGATATTGACACGCTGTAGGGCCCTCTAATATCCCGCGAGTTGGGTTGTCATCATCTTAACAGCTCAGGACGTACGATCCAAGATGAAAAAATAGAGGAAAAGAAGAAAAGTGGTTTGAAACAGATGAAAACATTTGATTTTGGGCTCCAAAAATAGGCGCAACTGAGTAGGTTTGCTGCCCCCATTGCAGAGCTCTCGGAGAGCTTTCCAACGGTAAGCTGTGCGCCGCGTAACTCCTTACGGATTAAAAGTTATTGGCACCGGAGCGACGGAGACCTGGTCACAAGCCCTACGCCCTCGGTTTGCGGGCCCAGCCTCTACGTTAAGCGAAGTTGTCTTGCCCAAGGTGCCAGGGGATTCAGATATAGAAATGTGGTGGATAAAGTATCTTGGCAACCCTAACCGGGGCAAAAAAAAATTGAAAAGAGGGGGTGCAACACGAGGACTTCGCAGGGGCTCGTCCATCATAGTACTACTTTCGCCCAGGCACGCTTAACTTCGGAGTTCTGATGGGATCCGGTGCATTAGTGCTGGTATGATCGCACCCGTCATGTTGTGGGCACAAATCCTTTATGTGTTGACCGTTCACAGCCCCAGCCCAGTGAGATGGACCATTCAAAAGCCCCAATGGGCTAAACGACAACCCATACACTTCAACAACGCAGCATCCACGCAACACATGATATCGACGTGTTGTAAGGCCCTCTATTGTCCTGCGAGTTAGGTTATCGTCCTTGTAACAGCTCACGATGTACGATCCGGGACAGAAAAACAGAGGAAAAGAAGAAAAGTAGTCTGAAACTGATGAAAATGTTCGATTTTGGGCTCTGAAAACTGGTACAGTTGAGCAAGCTTGCTGCCCCCGTCGTAGAGCTCTCGGAGAGCTTTCCAACGGTATGCTGTACGCCGTGTAACTCCCTACGGATCAAAATTTATGGGCACCGAAGCGACGGAGACCTGGTCACAAGCCCTACGCCCTCGGTTTACGGGCCCAGCCTCTACGTGAAGCGAAGTTGTCTTGCCCAAGGTGCCGTGGGATTCAGTAATAGAAATATGGTGGATAAAGTATCTTGGCAACCCTAACTGGGGCAAAAAAAATTGAAAAGGGGGGTGCAACACGAGGACTTCCCAAGGGTCACCCACCCTAGTACTACTCTCGCCCAAGCACGCTTAACTTCGGATTTCTAATAGGATCCAATGCATCGGTGCTAGTATGATCACACCCGTCATGTTGAGGGCACAGATCCTTTATGTGTTGACGGTTCACAGTCGCAGCCCAAAGAGATGGCCCATTCAAATGGCCCAATGGGCTTAACGATAACCCATCCGCTTCAACAACGCAGCATCCTCGCAATATGTGTTATTGACGCGTTGTAGGGCCCTCTAATGTCTTGCGAGTTAGGTTGTCGTCCTTGTAACAGCTCACGACGTACGATCCGGGACCCAAAAATATAGGAAAAGAAGAAAAGTGGTCTGAAATTGATGAAAACGTTCAATTTTGGGCTCCGAAAATAGGCGCAGCCAAGTAGGCTTGCTGACCTTGTCGTAGAGCTTTCAGAGAGCTTTCCAACGGTATGTTGTGCGCCGCGTAACTCCTTACGGAACAAAAGTTATGGGCACCAGAGCGACGGAGACCTTTCCAACGGTATGCTGTGCGCCGCTTCACTCCTTACGGACCAAAAGTTATGGGCACTGGAGCAATGGAGACCTGGTCACAAGCCCTACGCCCTCGGTTTGCGGGCCCAGCCTCTACGTGAAGCGAAGTTTTTCTTGCCCAAGGTGCTGTGGGATTCAGTACTAGAAATGTGGTGGATAAAGTATCTTGGCAAATCTAACCGGGGCAAAAAGAATTGGAAAGGAGGGTGCAACACGAGGACTTCCCAGGGCGTCACCCATCCTAGTAATACTCTTGACCAAGCACGCTTAACTTCGGAGTTCTGATGGGATCCAGTGCATCGGTGCTAGTATGATCGCACCCATCATGTTGTGGGTACAAATCCTTTATGCATTGACCGTTCACAGTCCCAGCCGAGATAGATGGCCCATTCAAAAGCCCCAATGGGCTTAACGATAACCCATCCGCTTCAACAACGCAGCATCCTTGCAAGGCGTGATATCGACGCGTTGTAGGGCCCTCTAATGTCCCGCGAGTCAGTTTGTCATCCTTTTAACAGCTCACGACATACGATCCGGGATGAAAAATAGAGCAAAAGTAGAAAAGTTGCTTGAAACTGATGAAAACGTTCGATTTTGGGATTCGAAAATAGGCGCAGCCGAGCAGGCTTATTGCCTCTGTCGTAGAGCTCTTGGAGAGATTTACAACGGTATGTTATGTGTCGCGTAACTCCTTACGGATTAAAAGTTATTGGTACCGGAGCGACAGAGACTTGGTCACAAGCCCCACACCCTCGGTTTACGGGCCCAGCCTCTACGTGAAGCGAAGTTGTCTTGCCCAAGGTGTCGTGGGATTCGATAATAGAAATGTGGTGGATAAAGTATCCTGGCAACGCTATCCGAGGCAAAAAAAATTGAAAAGGGGGGGTGCAACACGAGGACTTCCCAGGGGCTCATCCATCCTAGTGCTACTCTCGCCCAAGCACGCTTAACTCCGGAGTTCTGATGGGATCCGGTGCGTTAGTGCTGGTATGATTGCACCCGTCATGTTGTGGGCACAAATCCTTTATGTGTTGACCGTTCACAGTCCTAGCGTAGAGAGATAGCCCATTCAAAATGCCCAATGGGCTTAACGACAACCCATCCGCTTTAACAACGCAACATCGACGCAAGACGTGATCTCGACACGATGTAGGTCCCTGTAATATCCCGCGACTTAGGTTGTCGTCGTTGTAACAACTCACGACGTACGATCCGGATGGAAAAAATAGAGGAAAAGAAGAAAAGTGGTCTGGAACTGATGAAAAACGTTCGATTTTTGGCTCGAAAAATAGGCGCAGCCGAGCAAGCTTGCTGCCCCTGTCGTAGAGCTCTCGAAGAGTTTTCCAACAGTTTGTTGTGCGGCGCGTAACTCTTTATGGATCAAAACTTATGGGCACAGGAGCGACGGAGACATGGTCACAAGCCCTACGCCCTCGGTTTGTGGGCCCAGCCTCTACGTGAAGCGAAGTTGTCTTGCCCAAGGTGCCGTGAGATTCAGTAATAGAAATGTGGTGGATAAAGTATCTTTGCAACCCTAACCGGGGCAAAAAAAATTGAATAGAGGGGTACAACACGAGGACTTCCTAGGAGGTCACCCATCCTAGTACTACATTCGCCCAAGCACGCTTAACTTCGGAGTTCTGATGGGAACCGGTGCGTCAATGCTAGTATGATCGTACCCGATATGTTGAGGGCACAAATCCTTTATGTGTTGACAGTTCACAGTCCCAGCCTAGAGAGATGGCCTGTTCAAAAAGCCCAATGGGCTTAACGACAACACATCAGCTTGAACAACGCAGCATACTCGCAAGACGTGATATCGACGCATTTTAGGCCCCTCTAATGTCCTGCGAGTTAGTTTGTTGTCCTTTTAACAACTCACGACGTACGATCTGGGATGAAAAAATAGAAGAAAAGAAGAAAAGTGGTCTGCAACTGATGAAAACATTCAATTTTGGGCCCCAAAAACAGGCACAGCCGAGCAGGATTACTTCCCCCATTGTAGAGCTCTTGGAGAGCTTTCCAATGGTATGCTGTGCGCCGCGTAACTCCATACGGATTAAAAGTTATGGGCACCGGAGCAACGGAGACCTGGTCACAAGCCCTATGCCCTCGGTTTGCGGGCCCAGCCATTACGTGAAGTGAAGTTGTCTTGCCCAAGGTGTCGGGGGATTTGGTAATAGAAATGTGGTGGATAAAGTATCTTGGCAACCATAACCAGGGCAAAAAAAATTGAAAATGGGGGGTGCAACACGAGGACTTCACAGGGGGTCATCCATCCTAGTACAACTCTCGCCCAAGCACGCTTAACTCCGGAGTTCTGATGGAATCTGGTGCATTAGAGCTGGTATGATTGCACCCGTCATGTTGTGGACACAAATCCTTTATGTGTTGACCGTTCACAGTCCCAGCCCAGAGAGATGGCCCATTCAAAAGGCCCAATGGGCTTAACGACAATCCATCCGCTTCAACAACGCAGCATCCGCGCAAGACATGATATCGACACGTTGTAGGGCCCTCTAATGTCCCACGAGTTAGGTCATCATCCTTGTAACATATCACGAGGTACGATCCGGGATGAAAAAACAGAGGAAAAGTAGAAAAGTGGTCTGAAACTGATGAAAACGGTCAATTTTGGGTGCTGAAAACAAGCACAGCAAACCAGGCCTGCTGCCCCTGTCGTAGAGCTCTCAGAGAGCTTTCCAACGGTATGCTGTGCGCCGCGTAACTCCTTACAGATCAAATGTTATGGGCACCAGAGCGACGGAGACCTGGTCATAAGCCCTACGCCATCGGTTTGCCGGCGCAGCCTCTACGTGAAGCGAAGTTGTCTTTCCCAAGGTGCCATGAGATTCGGTAATACAAATGTGGTTGATAAAGTATCTTGGCAACCTTAAACGGGGCTAAAAAAATTGAAAAGGGGAGTACAACACAAGGACATCCCAGTGGTTCACCCATCCTCGTACTACTCTCGCCCAAGCATGCTTAACTTTGGAGTTCTAATAGGATCCGGTGCATCGGTGCTGGTATGATCGCACACGTCATGTTGAGGGCACAAATCCTTTAAGTGTTGACCGTTCACTGTCCCAGCCAAGATAGATGGCCCATTCAAAAGGCCCAATGGGTTTCACGACAACCCATCCGCTTCAACAACGCTGCATCCTCACAAGACGTGATATCGACGCATTGTTGGGCCCTCTAATGTCCCGCGAGTTAGGTTGTCATCCTTTTAACAGCTCAAGACGTACGATCTGGGATGGAAAAACAGAGGAAAAGAAGAAAAGTGGTTTAAAACTGATGAAAATGTTCGATTTTCAGCTCCGAAAGCAGGCGCAGCCGAACAGGCTTGCTACCCCCATTGTAGAGCACTCGGAGGGCTTTTCAACGGCATGTCGTGCGCCATGTAACTCCTTACGGATTAAAAGTTATTGGCATCGGAGCGATGGAGACCTCGTCACAAGCCCTACGCCGTCGGTTTGCAGGCCCAGCCTCTACGTGAAGTGAAGTCTTGCCCAAGGTGCCGTGGGATTCGGTAATAGAAATGTAGTGGATAAAGTATCTTCGCAACCCTAACCGGGGCAAAACAAATTGAAAATGGGGGGTGCAACACGAGGACTTCCTGGGGGGTCACCCATCCTAGTACTACTCTCGTCCAAGCACACGCTTAACTTCGGAGTTCTGATGGGATCTGGCGCATTAGTACTGGTATGATCGCACCCGTCATGTTGTGGGCACAAATCCTTTATGTGTTGACCGTTCACAGTCCTAGCCCAGAGAGATGGCCTATTCAGAAGGCCCAATAAGCTTAACGACAACCCATCCGCTTCAACAACGCAGCATCCTCGCAAGACGTGATATCGACGAGTTGTAGGTCCCTCTAATGTCCCGCGAGTTAGGTTGTCGTCCTTGTAACAGCTCACGACGTACGATCCAGGACGGAAAAATATAGAAAAAGTAGAAAAGTGGTCTGAAACTGATGAAAACGTTCGATTTTGGGCTCCGAAAACAGGCGCAGCCAAGTAGGTTTGCTGCCCTCGTCGTAGAGCTTTCGGAGAGCTTTCTAACGGTATGCTGTGCGCCGCGTAACTCCTTACAGATCAAAAGTTATGGTCAACGGAGCGACAGATACCTGCACACAAGCCCTACGCTCTCGGTTTGCGGGCCCAGCCTCTACGTGAAGCAAAGTTGTCTTGCCAAAGGTGCCGTGGGATTCGGTAATAGAAATGTGGTGGATAAAGTATCTTGTCGACCGTAACCGAGGCAAAAAAAATTGAAAATGCGGGTGCAACACAAGGACATCCCGGGGGGTCACCCATCCTTGTACTACTTTCGACCAAGCACGCTTAACTTCGGAGTTCTGATGGGATCCTGTGCATCGGTGCTAGTATGATCACACCCGTCATTTTGTGGGAACAAATCCTTTATATGTTGACCGTTCACAGTCCCAGCCCAGAGAGATAGCCCATTCAAAAACCCCAATGGGCTTAACGACAACCCATCCTCTTCAACAACGCAGCATCCTTGCAAGACATGATATCGACGCGTTGTAGGGTCCTCTAATGTCACGTGAATTAGGTTGTCATCCTTTTAACAGCTCAGGACGTACAATTTGGGACGGAAAAATAGAGGAAAAGAAGAAAAGTGGTCTGAAACTGATGAAAACGTTTGATTTTGGGCTCCGAAAACAGGCGAAACCGAGAAGGCTAGCTACCCCCGTCGTAGAGCTCTCGGAGAGCTTTCCAACGGTATACTGTGCGCCACGTAACTCTTTACAGATCAAAAGTTATGGGCACCAGAATGACGGAGACCTGGTCACAAGCCCTACGCCCTCGGTTTGCTGGCCCAACCTCTACATGAAGCGAAGTTGTCTTGCCCAAGGTGCCGTGGGATTCGGTAATAGAAATGTGGTGGATAAAGTATCTTGGCAACACTAACCGGGGCAAAAAAAATTGAAAAGGGGGGTACAACACGAGGACTTCCTAGGGGGTCACCCATCCTAGTACTACTCTCGCCCAAGCATACTTAACTTCGGTTTTCTGATGGGATCCAGTGCATCAGTGCTGGTATGATCACACCCATCATGTTATGGGCACAAATCCTTTATGTCTTGACCGTTCACAGTCCCAGCCCAAAGAGATGGCCCATTCAAAAGGCCCAATGGGCTTAACAACAACCCATCCACTTCAACAACGCAGCATCCTCGCAAGACTTGATATCGATGCGCTGTAGTGCCCTCTAATGTCCCGCGAGTTAGGTTGTCATCCTTTTAACAGCCCAGGACGTACAATCCAGGACGGAAAAATAGAGCAAAAGTAGGACAGTGGCCCGAAACTGATGAAAACGTTTGATTTTGGACTCCGAAAATAGGTGCAGCCAAGCAGGCTTGTTGCTCCTATTGTAGAGCTCCTGGAGAGCTTTACAACGGTATGCTATGTGGCGCGTAACTCCTTACGGATTAAAAGTTATGGGTACCGGAGTGACGCAGACCTGGTCACAAGCCCCACGCCCTCGGTTTGCGGGCCCAGCCTCTACATCAAGCGAAATTGTCTTGCCCAAGGTGCCGTGGGATTCGGTAATAGAAATGTGGTGGATAAAGTATCTTGGCCACCCTAACCGGGGCAAAAAAAATTGAAAAGGGTGGGTGCAACACGAGGACTTCCTAGGGGGTCACCCATCCTAGTACTACTCTCGCCCAAGCACGCTAAACTTTGGGGTTCTGATGGGATCCAGTGCATTAGTGCTGGTATGATTGCACCCGTCATGTTGTGGGCACAAATCCTTTATGTGTTGACGGTTCACAGTCGCAACCCAAAGAGATGGCCCATTCAAAAGGCCCAATGGGCTTAACGACAATCCATTCGCTTTAACAACACAGCATCCACGCAAGACGTGATATCGACACGTTGTAGGGCCCTGTAATATCCCGCGAGTTAGGTTGTCGTCGTTGTAATAGCTCACGACGTACGATCCGGGACGAAAAAACAGAGGAAAAGAAGAAAAGTTGTCTGAAACTGATGAAAACGTTCATTTTTTTGGCTCCGACAACAGGCGCAACCGAGCAGGCTTGCTGCCCCGGTCGTAGAGCTCTCGGAGAGCTTTCCAATGGTTTGTGGTGTGCCGCATCACTCCTTACGGATCAAAAACTTAGGGGCACAGGAGCGACGGAGACCTGGTCACAAGCCCTACACACTCGGTTTGCGGGCCCAGCCTCTACGTGAAGCCAAGTTGTCTTGCCCAAGGTACCGTGGGATTCGGTAATACAAATGTGCTGGATAAAGTATCTTGGCAATCCTAACCGGAGCAAAAAAAATTGAAAAGGGGTGGTGCAACACGAGGACTTCCCACGGGGTCACCCATCCTAGTACTACTCTCGCCCAAGCACGCTTAACTTCAGGGTTCTGATGGGATCCAGTGCATTAGTGCTAGTATGATCGTACCCGATATGTTGAGGGCATAAATCCTTTATCTGTTGACGGTTCATTGTCCAATCCTAGAGAGATAGCCCATTCAAAAGGCCCAATGGGCTTAACAATAACACATCTGCTTCAACAACGCAGCATCCTCGCAAGACGTGATATCGATGCTTTTTAGGGACCTCTAATGTCCAGCGAGTTAGGTTGTTGTCCTTTTAACAGCTCACGACGTACGATCTGGGACTTAAAAATAGAGAAAAAGAAGAAAAGTGGTCTGCAACTGATGAAAACGTTCGATTTTGGCCTCCAAAAATAGGCGCAGCCGACCAGGATTGCTGCCCCCATTGTAGAGCTCTCGCAGAGCTTTCCAACAGTATGCTGTGCACCGCGTAACTCCTCACGGATTAAAAGTTATGGGCATTGGAGCGACGGAGACCTTATCACAAGCCCTACGCCCTCGGTTTGCGGGCCCATCCTCTACATGAAGCGAAGTTGTCTTGCCCAAGGTGCCGTGGGAATTGGTAATAGAAATGTGGGGGATAAACTATCTTGGCAACCCTAACCGGGGCAAAAAAAATTGAAAAGGGGTGGTGCAACACGAGGACTTCCCAGGGGCTCATCCATCCTAGTACTACTCTCGCCCAAGCAAGCTTAACTTCGGAGTTCTGATGGGATCCGGTGCATTAGTGCTGGTATGATCGCACCGGTCATGTTGTGGGCACAAATCCTTTATGTGTTGACCGTTCACAGTCCCAGCCCAGAGAGATGGCCCATTCAAAAGGCCTAATGGGCTTAACGACAACCCATCCGCTTCAACAACGCATATTTTTTGCAAGACGTGATATCGACACATTGTAGGGCCCTCTAATGTCTCGCGAGTTAGGTTGTCGTCCTTGTAACAGCTCACGACGTACGATCCGAGACGGAAAAATAGAGAAAAAGAAGAAAATCGGTCCGAAACTGATAAAAATGTTCAATATTTGGCTCCAACAATAGGCGCAGCCGAGCAGGGTTGCTGCCCCAGTCGTAGGGCTCTCCGAGAGCTTTTCAACTGTATACTGTGCGCCGCGTAACTCCTTACGGATCAAAAGTTATGGGCACCGGAGCGACGGAGACCTGGTCACAAGCCCTACGCCCTCGGTTTGCGGGCCCAACCTCTATGTGAAGCGAAGTTGTCTTGCCCAAGGTGACGTGGGATTCAGTAATAGAAATGTGGTGGATAAAGTATGTTGGCAACCCTAACCGGGGCAAAAAAAATTGAAAAGGAGGGTGCAACACGAGGACTTCTCATGGGGTCACCCATCCTACTACTCTCGCCCAAGCACGCTTAACTTCAAAGTTCTGATGGGATCTAGTGCGTCGGTGCTGGTATGATCGTACCCGTCATCTTGTGGGCACAAATCCTTTATGTGTTGACCGTTCACAATCCCAACCCAGAGAGATGGCCCATTCAAAAGGCCCAATGGGCTTAACAACAACCCATCCTCTTCAACAACGCAACATCCTCGCAAGACGTGATATTGACGCGTTGTAGGGCCCTCTAATGTCCAACGAGTTAGGTTGTCGTCATTTTAACAGCTCAGGACGTACGATCCGGGACAGAAAAATAGGGGAAAAGAAGAAAATTGGTTTGAAACTGATGAAAACGTTCAATTTTGGGTTCCGAAAATAGGCAAAGTAGTGCAGGCTTGCTGCCCTCATTGTAGACCTCTCGGAGAGCTTTCCAACGGTATGCAGTGCGCCGCGTAACTCCTTACGGACCAAAAGTTATGGGCACTGGAGCGACGGAGACCTGGTCACAAGCCTTACGCCCTCAGTTTGCGGGCCCAGCCTCTACGTGAAGGGAAGTTGTCTTGGCCAAGGTGCCGTGGAATTCGGTAAAAGAAATGTGGTGGATAAAGTATCTTGGCAACCCTAACCGGGCCAAAAAAAATTGAAAAGGGGGGGGTGCAACACGAGGACTTCCTAGGGGGTCACCCATCTTAGTACTACTCTCGCCTAAGCACGCTTAACTTCGGAGTTCTAATGGGATCCAGTGCATCGGAGCTGGTATGATCGCACCTGTCATGTTGTGGGCACAAATCCTTTATGTGTTGACCATTCACAGTCCCAGCCCAAAGAGATGGTGTGAGGCCTGACCTCGATTTACGTGCGATACCTCGTTTCATGTGCCCTGACCTAGATTTGCATGCCTTGACCTAGGTTTAAGAATCGTGTTTCATTTTATGTGCCTTGCATTGAATTACGTGCATTCATTTAGGGTTGCGTGCATTTACTTGGGAAACGTGCATTTGTCTCGTAGTTCGTGCCCTACCTCGTAGTACGTGCCCTAAACTTAGGAAAGCGTGCCCACTCGTTAATCAAGAAAGCACTTACATGAAGCACTAGATCATTAATTAGTTCTACAAATTTCACTAACTAATATTAAATTACTAATTCAACGCACTAGAAGACAAAATCTCACAAAAAGCTAGACATTCCTTAATCTATATTCCTTATTCTTTTGCACTTTCAAACACACAATTAAATAATGCTCAAAAGATGACAAAAAATCAGATTTTTACATGCCTTGGCCGACCACCTTGTGTACATTTGTGCTTGCTTGCTTAATTCAAAATTAAATCTAGACAATTCTATGACACAAATGCATAAAAAAAATTAGCTCAAACCTTCCCCAAAGCCCCACCATTTCGACACAAGCTCCTTGCCCATGCTAGGAATTTCAAAATGCTTCTTGAAGACACAAAAGTCTGAAATTTTTATGCCCAAGGCCGACACAAGCCTCAACAATTGCAAAAGCTTTCATTTTTCTTTCATTTCTCTCATTTTCCTCTCATTCTTCTCTCTCCCTTTCATTCTTCTCTCTCTCTCGGCCCTAGCTGAATATTGTAGACTCCATAGCTCATCTTCATCACTCCATGGTTCATCAAGGCAAGCAAGAAGGTAGGGAGCTCGACTAAGCAAGCTAGGTTGCAAGAAAACTCACATGCAAGCTTATTGAACATCCATTTCGGCTTAGGTGAGTTTGCTAGCTTCCATTTCTTTTCTTCTTGTTCTAACCACATGCACCTACTAAGGTTTGACTTAGTAAATGACATCCAAAATGCATGAAAGTTTGTGTACTGCTAGAATTTTCAGTTCTGGACATTTTTTCAGAAATGGACTAAGGCTAAATCTGACCCTAAGGACCTCAAAAACGACAAGTATTGAAATGTGTGCAAATCTGGTCAGTTTTGTGTAGTCCCATTGTTTTGGCTATAACTATTGAACCCGAACTCCAAATGATGTGAAGTTTGTTTCTGAATTTAGTTCACTTCTTAAGATTTAATTTGACATCTTATTTACTGGAATTGGAGATTGTTTGCTTGTCTTAATGATTGTGAGAAAACAGCCCATTGCAGTAAGGGTTTCACTTAGTGAAATGCTTAGAAAAATTATTGTAGCTTCTCTTGTTGTGTTAAATGCTTGGGATTGTGGCATTGGGATGTTGTGTGGACTGTTTTGAATACTTGAGGGTGTTTGAATTAATTGATGCATGGCTTGAGTTTGATTTTGAGATGACTTGGGGCTTAATCGCACGGGTAAGCACGAATTGGAACCCTAGTAACTAGGTGAATTTACTAAGTGTTGATCCTTTGGATGTTGTGTTGGATTATGTGTTTAGTAGGCTGCCCGTAGTTTCCCTTGTAGCCCTAAATATGACTTCGATGATTTCATGTTGATAAGTAGGCTTTTCTTGCACCCGGTCCCGTGTAGATGCTGTTGCATGATGAATAATCTTATTATTTGATTACGTGAACTTTGAAATAAGTTATATGACTTGATTTACGTGCGTTACATGGCTGCCCGTTTAATGTTCATATAACTCCATGTGCCTTTCAAGTGAAATTACTTGTCTTATCGTGCCTCGCTTGTTTACTTGTCAATGTGCAATCTTATGACTGCTCGGAGACAACCTACTTTGTTGTCCTCCTAATGTGATATATTAAATGTCATAAATGTGCATTGCATACAAGGTTGCAACCTTTCATTATGGCGTGTAGCGTTCACGCACAACGAGCGATATCGGGCTTGCCGGTGCAACCGTGACTACCATTGTCCAATTCCCTCTCTCGCTTGGGGGCTAGACTTCCTCGGAGAGTTGGGTCGTAGGATTTCGGGGTACATCCGGAGTACACCCATTTGGCGTGATAAAGGGATGATTTGAAGTCAGCCGCAACAACTGATACTGGAAATGAACTGAGAGCAAAAGCTTATCGTATCCTTTTCACTATGTGTATAAGTACTCTCGCTTGGTTCCTAGAGGACCTCAGGGAGGAAAGACGGGTAATTGTGTTCCTTTACTTCTATATTATTGTCGCGTACTTATTTGTGATATATTCATGCTTGCAAAAAGGGTTTTTATAAGTTGAACCGAAAAATGAGTTTCAAAACCTATTTCTCGTTTCCCCTCACTGAGTTCATAAGGACTCACCCTCTTTTATCATCTCAGGTGAAGAAGATCAAGAACAGGTTCCCGAGGACAACGTGCCTAACGATGATTCCTTGGAATGATTGCCTGTCCTATGTGTTTTGCTTGATTATGGCCATTTGTGAACACTATGCTGCTTGAAGACTATTTCTTTTCATGTTGCTTGATGTTGTAATGTAAAAGACCCCCGTTGTAATTTGGGGTCTAATTTTGGCTTGTACTGATAATAACTAGATAGACACTACTATGGTCGTTTTGCTATCGTCATTGGCTAGTATCTATCATAGGATTATGAGGTATCAGGTAAGGACTAAGTAAAATGAACCTATCCAATCTTAAGAAGGTATTCATTGTTAAGCCAAGATCAACAGGTACTTCTGTAACGAGGACAAACAAATAAACGAGCCATAGCATCATGCTAGGTTATTAATCAAACAAGACTTCAAGATAATTAGTAGGCGTTTCAATTGATGATAAATAGTAATCTTAGTTGGAAATGAATTTGAGATTGTAAATTTTGAGGCGTTTAGAGAATTAGATCAAACTAAGAAGCCCAATTACAGCCGTTATGCTGCCGATTTTCCGGAGAGTTTGTGGAGTTTAGGCCAAAATGTTAAGTGTTAAACCTTCATAAATGGTTAAGTATGTGATATGACTTGAATTTTAGATCACACCATAGTCTAACCTTTATAGGCCGGGTCGGGGCATGACAAATAGCCCATACAAAACGCCCAATGGGTTTAACGACAACCCATCCGCTTTAAAAACACAGCATCCTCGCAAGACGTGATATCGACGCGTTGTAGGGCCATTTAATGTCCCGCAAGTTAGGTTGTCATCCTTTTAACAGCTCATGACGTACGATCCAGGATGAAAAAATAGAGGAAAAGAAGAAAAGTGGTTTGAAACTGATAAAAACGTTCAATTTTGGGCTCCGAAAACAGGCGTAACCGAGCAGGCTTGCTGCCCCCATTGTAGAGCTCTCGGAGAGCTTTCCAACGGTATGCTGTGCGCCGCGTAATTCCTTATGGATCAAAAGTTAAGGGCACCGGAGCGACGGAGACCTGGTCACAAGCCCTACGCTCTCGGTTTGCGGGCCCAGCCTCTACGTAATGCGAAGTTGTCTTGCCCAAGGTGCCGTGGGATTCGGTAATAGAAATGTGGTGGATAAAGTATCTTGGCAATCCTAACCGAGGCAAAAAAAATTGAAAAGCGGGGTGCAACACGAGGACTTCCCAGGGGGTAACCCATCCTAGTACTACTCTCGCCCAAGCGTGCTTAACTTTAGAGTTCTGATGGGATCCGGTGCATCGGTGCTGGTATGATCGCACCCGTCATGTTGAGGGCACAAATCCTTTATGTGCTGACCGCTCACAGTCCCAGCCCAGAGAGATGTCCCATTCAAAAGCCCCATCCGCTTCAACAATGAAGCATCCTCGAAAGACGTGATATCGACACGTTGTAAGGCCCTTTAATGTCCCACGAGTTAGGTTGTCTTCCTTTTAACAGCTCAGAACGTACGATCAGGGACAGAAAAACAGAGAAAAATAAGAAAAGTGGTCTGAAACTGATGAAAACATTCGATTTTGGGCTCCGAAAGCAAACGCACCTGAGTAGGCTAGCTGCCCCCGTCGTAGAGCTCTCGGAGAGCTTTCCAACGGTATACTCTGCGCCGTGTAACTCTTTACAGATCAAAAGTTATGGGCACGGGAGCGGCGGAGACTTGGTCACAAGCCCAACGCCCTCGGTTTTCCGGCCCAGCCTCTACGTGATACGAAGTTGTCTTGACCAAGGTGCCGTGGGATTCGGTAATGGAAATGTGGTGGATAAAGTATCTTGACAACACTAACTGGGGCAAAAAAAATTGAAAATGGGGGTGTAACACGAGAACTTCCCAGGGGGTCACCCATCCTAGTACTACTCTCGACCAAGCACGTTTAACTTCGGAGTTTTGATGGGATCCAGTGCATCAGTGATGGTATGATCGCACCCGTCATGTTTTGGGCACAAATCCTTAATGTCGTGACCGTTCATAGTCCCAGTCTAGAGAGATGGCCCATTCAAAAGGCCTAATGGGTTAACGACAACCCATCCGCTTCAACAACGCAGCATCCTCGCAAGACGTGATATCGACGCATTGTAGGGCCCTCTAATGTCCCCCGAGTTAGGTTGTCATCCTTTTAACAGCTCACGACGTACGATCCGGGATGGAAAAACAAAGCAAAAGTAGAAAAGTGGCCCGAAACTGATGAAAACGTTCATTTTTGGGCTCCAAAAAAAGGCGCAGCCGAACAGGCTTGTTGCCCCCATCATAGAGCTCTTGGATAGCTTTCCAACGGTATGCTGTGCGCCACGTAACTCCTTACGGATTAAAAGTTATGGGCACCGGAGCGACGGAGACCTGGTCACAATCCCCACGCCCTCGGTTTGCAGGCCCAGCCTCTATGTGAAGCGAAGTTGTCTTGCCCAAGGTGCCGTGGGATTCGGTAATAGAATTGTAGTGGATAAAGTATCTTGGCAATCCTAACCGAGGCAAAAAAAATTTAAAATGGGGGTGCAACACGAGGACTTCCCAGGGGGTCGCCCATCCTAGTACTACTCTTGCCCAAGCACGCTTAACTTCGGAGTTCTGATGGGATCCGGTGCATTAGTGCTGGTAATATCGCACCCATCATGTTGGGGCACAAATCCTTTATGTGTTGCGGTTCACAGTCGTAGCCCAGAGAGATGGCCCATTCAAAAGGCCCAATGGGCTTAACGACAACCCATTTGCTTTAACAACGCAGCATCCATGCAAGACGTGATATCGACACGTTGTAGGGCCCTGTAATATCCCGCGAGTTAGGTTGTCGTCCTTTTCACAGCTCACGACGTACGATCCAGGACGAAAAAACAGAGCAAAGGAAGAAAAGTGGCCTAAAACTGATGAAAACATTCGATTTTGGGCTCTGAAAATAGGCACAGTCTAGCAGACTTGTTGCTCCCTTCGTAGAGCTCTCTGACAGCTTTCCAGCGGTATGCTGTGCGTCGCGTTACTCCTTACAGATTAAAAGCTATGGGTACCGGAGCGACGGAGACCTAGTCACAGGCCTTACGCCCTTGGTCTGCGTGCCCAGCCTCTACGTGAAGCGAAGTTGTCTTGCCCAATGTACCGTGGGATTCAGTAATAGAAATGTGGTGGATAAAGTATCTTGGCAATCCTAACGGGGGCAAAAAAAATTGAAAAGGGGCGGGTGCAACATGAGGACTTCCCAGGGGGTCATCCATCCTAGTACTACTCTCGCCCAAGCACGCTTAACTTCGGAGTTTTGATGGGATCCGGTGCATTAGTGCTGGTATGATCGCACCCATTATGTTGTGGGCACAAATCCTTTATGTGTTGACCATTCACAGTCCCAGCCCATAGAGATGGCACATTCAAAAGGCCCAATGGGCTTAACGACAACCCATCCGCTTCAAAAATGCAGCATCCTCGCAAGACGTGATATCGACGCGTTGTAGGGCCCTCTAATGTCCCGCGAGTTAGGTTGTCGTACTTGTAACAGCTCAGGACGTACGATCCAGGACGGAAAAACAGAGGAAAATAAGAAAAGTGGTCTGAAACTGATGAAAATATTCGATTTTAGGCTCCGAAAACCGGCGCAACTGTTACACCCCAACCCGACCTATGGAGGCTAGACTAGGGAATGACCTAATTCTTCTATGCTATTTGTACGACTTGGTAATTTCTTACGATTAATGCTTAACTTTGATTTAGAATTCCAAAAGATTTTCTGAAAATACGGCAGTATGACGGCTATATTTAAGACCTTTGGTTTGACCTATTTTCTAAAACGCCTCAAAACCTTTAATCATTGATTCAATTCCAAATAAATTTCCTATTTTTTTATCAATAGATATGCCTACTAATTATCTCGAAGCCTCGTTTGACTAATAACCTAGCATGATAACTATGTCCCGTTTATTTTTCAATTTACCCCTATCATGCACGTAACTATTATCCTTTAGCTTACGAATTAGTACCTAAGTGGAGTTGGATAGAGTTAACTTTGTTGATTATTCACCTAGTGGTTTAAACCCCTATAATAACTACTAATCAAGACAATAAAACAATAACCAAATAAGGAGTTCGTCCGGTTATAGATAGTACAATCCAAAATTAGACCCAAATTACAACGGGGTCATTTACATCAACAAAATAAATATTCTTCAAAGCAAACACAACGTTCACAAAACAGCCACTATCAAGCAAGGCACATAAAGCATGTAATCACTCCAAGGATTCATCAACAAGCACATCTACTTTGAGTATCTGTTCCAAATCTGCTGTACATGTGACAAAAAAAAGGGTGAGTCCTTATGAACTCAGCGAGGGGGAACGAGAGATAACGTTTTGAAATCCTTTTCTGGTTAAACTTATGAAAAACCCTTTTTGAAAGCATGACATATAACACAAGTAAGTGTTATAACGTAATGTAAAGTAAAGAACACATTGACCCGTCTTTCCTCCCCGAGGTCCTCTAGGAACTAAGCGAGAGTACTTAAACACATAGTGAAAAGGATACGGTGAGCTTTCGCTCTCAAGATCATTTCTGATAATAGTTGTTGCAGCTGGCTTCAATCATCCACTTATCACGCCAAATGGGTTTACTCCAGATGTACCCTGAAATCCTACGACCCAACTCTTCGAGGAAGTGTAGCCCCCAAGCGAGAGAGGGAATTAGACAATGGTAGTCATAGTTGCACCAGCAAGCCCGATGCTGCCCAGTGTGCGTGAAACGCTACCACACCAGAATGAAAGGTTGCAACCTTGCATGCAATGCACATGTATTCCATTTAACATTTCACATTGGGAGGTCAACAAATTAGGTTGCCTCCGAGCAAGTATATGATCACATTTTGACATATTGGCATATAAGGCATTGTAAGAACATATAATCATTTCATATATCAATTTGAAAGCAATTAAACTTCCACGGGCAGCCAAGTAATTATGTTCAAATAAGCCATAGAATGTCTTTTAACAATTCACATTAGGAGGACAACAAAGTAGGTTGCCTCCGAGCAAGTATAAGGTCACATATTGACAAGTAAACACATGAGACATGCTTTGACATGTAATTTCACTTGTAAAACACATGGATTTATATGAATATTAAACAGGCAGCCATGTGACATATGTAAATCAAGTCATATAACTCGTTTCAGGGTTCATGTATCAAGTAATAAGATTGTACAAGCATGTAACGACTCTTACTTTAGACTGGGTGCAAGCAAAGTCTACTTATCAATATGTAATCATCGGGAATCACATTTAGGGCTATAAGGACATATACGGGCAGCCTATTAATCTTCCTCAATATCCTTCATAATTCACAAAAGAACGGTTTATGACTCGGGGAGCTGCGGGGCCATTAGGGTTTGCTAGGCCGTGCTTGGGGTCGGTTTCGTTCGCTAAACACCACAAGCAACTCTTAAACCATTTCAAGCATACTTAAAATTTATTAGTCAGCCCACTAATCACACAATTAAACACAATAACCATAGGATCATCGCTTAGCGAGTTTTCATAGCCGATAGGGTTTCATTTCATGCTTACACGTGCGATTAAGCCACAAGTTGACAAATAATTAAACCCAAGCCATGAATTGATCAATTAAAACATCCTCAAACATCCAAAACAGTCCACACAACATCCAAGTGCCACAATCCCAAGCATTTAATACCACAAGAGAAGTTACAATAATTTTCAAAGCATATCACTAGATACAAACCTCACTGCAATGGCCTGTTTTCCCACAATCATTTAGACAAACAAAAAATCTCCAAATCTCCAATTCCAGTGAAAAAAATTTCAAATTAAATCTTATTAAGTGAACTAAATCCAGAAACAAACCTCGCATCATTTGGAGTTCGGATTCAAGAGGTATAGCCAA
Source organism: Ehretia macrophylla (assembly GCA_037974665.1). Taxonomy (NCBI): domain Eukaryota; kingdom Viridiplantae; phylum Streptophyta; class Magnoliopsida; order Boraginales; family Ehretiaceae; genus Ehretia; species Ehretia macrophylla. Next base: position 13,787,116 of record CM075764.1, on the reverse strand, counting down.
AACCGTGAGACTGCGCAAAACGGTCCAGATTTGTACACCTTTCAATACTTGTCATTTTTGAGGGCCTTAGGGTCAGATTTAGCCTTAGTCTATTTCTGACAAAAATGTCCAGAACTGAAAATTCTAGCGATCTACCAAATTTCATACATTTTAAGTATCTTTTACTTGGCCAAAATGGTTTTGCTCTACGAGGTCAGTGATCTGCCAAAAACCTGCTCTATTTTCCCAGATTTTCCAGATTTCGACACATTTTAATATTTTGCAATTTTAGGGGTCTTAGAGTCAGAATTTTCCTTGGACTATTTCTACAAAAAATTCTCAGAACTGGCAAAACTAGTCATCGACCAATTTTCACGCATTTTCAACATTATTTACCTGGAAAAATTTGCTTCGCTCCAACAAGTCAGAAAACTGGTCAGATTTCGCAGTTCGTCCTATCTTCAAGTTCTAGCCAAATATCTTGCCATGCATGGTTACAAAAGCTCAAGTGCACACATATATCACAAGTACAGAGGTAAATATAGACATATGAAGGCTTGCATGTGGTTTTTGAAAGCTTTTTAAAAAGGATTAACCCTCACCTCTTGAAGATTTAGCAAATGAGCACAAATGCTCTTCAAAATGCATAAAGGGAGCTTCTTCCTTGCTTCTTGCTTGCTTGGGCTGCTATGGCCGAGCTTGGGAGAGATCTTGAGAGCATGCTTGAGGTCTTGTAAGGTCAAGAGGCAGCCATGGTCGAAAATGAGAGAGAAGGAGAGAGAATGAGAGAGTTTGTGAGGAAATGGATGAAGTTGAGTGTTTGTTTGAGTAGGTGCTTGTGTGTGCCAGCCTTGGGCTTGCAAAAATATGATTTTGTGTCATCTTTTGAGCATTTTGAATTGTGAGGCATGCTTTGATAAGATAAAAGGGTAAGTCTTGTGTTTGGAGAAAGTGGAAAGCATAGAATAATGTAATGAATATTTTAATGCATGCATTGTCTTGAAATATCTTCAATTTTTGAGTGTTTGGTCGTGTAATGCAATGAAGAATCTGAAAATTCAGATTCATGTTAGTCTATTTTGGATTATAATAAGTGTAGGTTTATAATAGTTTATTGGTTAGTTGAGTGTGTTAGGAAGAATAGAATATTTTAGTAGTTAGTGGGTTTTGTAGAGAATTTGAATTAGGAATATAATATTAGTTAGTGGATTATGTAGGATTATTTTATAGTTTAGTGCTTTGTATAGGATTCTTTATCGATTAACGTGCAGGCACGTTTTCCTATGTCTATGACATACACAGAAATCAATATGGGGCACGAATCACGAGATAGACACAAACTATGAGGTAAGACACGAACTTCAAGACTAAGGAACGTACTTCAAGACCAACGCACGTACTTCAAGACTAATGCACGTAATCCTAGGTGAATGCACATAAACCAATACAAGGCACGTAATTCAATGCAATGCACGTAAATCAAGGCATGACTCTGTATCTAGGTTAAGGTACGTAGTTCAAGGTTAGGGCACACAAAATGAGGTAACGCACGTACAATGAGGTTAGGGTACGTATATCTAGGTATCGCACATCAGTCGGGGATTAGGGCACACCATTCTAGGTCAAGGCACGAATGACGAAGCATGCACAAAAACCAAGACATGGCACGTAATCCAAGGTCAGTCATATAATTCTTGGTCTATGGCACGCAAATCAAGGTAACACACGTTCATCAGGGTTGGGCCTCACAACAACCGAGCAGGCTTGCTGCCCCCGTCGTAGAGCTCTCGGAGAGCTTTCCAACGGTATGTTGTGCACCGCGTAACTCATTACGGATCAAAAGTTATGGGCACCAGAGCGACGGAGACCTGGTCACAAGCCCTACGCCCTCAGTTTGCGGGCCCAGCCTCAACGTGAAGCGAAGTTGTCTTGCCCAAGGTGCCGTGGGATTCGGTAATAGAAATGTGGTGGATAAACTATCTTGGCAACCCTAACCGGTGCAAAAAAAATTGAAAAGGGTGGTGCAACACGAGGACTTCCCAGGGGGTCACCCATCCTAGTATTACTCTCGCCCAAGCAAGCTTAACTTCAGAGTTCTTATGGGATCTAGTTCATCGGTGTTGGTATGATCCCACCCGTCATGTTGAGGACACAAATCCTTTATGTGTTGACCGTTCACAGTCCCAGCCCAGAGAGATGGCCCATTCAAAAGGCCCAATGGGCTTAACGACAACCCATCCGCTTTAACAACATAGCATCCTCGCAAGACGTGATATCGACGCATTGTTGGGCCCTCTAACGTCCCACGAGTTAGGTTGTCATCCTTTTAACAGCTCACGACGTATGATCCGAGACGTAAAAAAAGGGAAAAAGAAGAAAAGTGGTATGAAACTGATGAAAACGTTTGCTTTTGGCCTCAGAAAATTGACACAGCAGAGCAGGATTGCTGCCCCCATCATAAAGCACTCGGAGAGCTTTCCAACGGTATGCTGTGCGCTGCATAACTCCTTACGAATTATAAGTTATGGGCACCGGAACGTCGGAGACCAGATCACAATCCCCACGCCCTCGGTTTGCGGGCCCAGTCTCTACGTGATGTGAAGTTGTCTTGCCCAAGGTGCCGTGGGATTCGGCAATAGAAATGTGGTGGATAAAGTATCTTGGCAACCCTAACCGAGGCAAAAAAAATTGAAAAGGGGGGATGCAACACGAGGACTTCCCAGGGGGTCACCCATCCTAGTACTACTTTCGCCCAAGCACACTTAACTTCTGAGTTCTGATGGGATCCGGTGCATTAGTGCTGGTATGATTGCACCTGTTATGTTGTGGGCACAAATCCTTTATGTGTTGACCATTCACAGTCCCAGCACAGAGAGATGGCCTATTCAAAAGGCCCAATGGGCTTAACAACAACCCATCCACTTCAACAACGTAGCATCCTCACAAGACGTGATATTGACGCATTGTAGGGCCTCTAATGTCCCGCGAGTTAGGTTGTCGTCCTTGTAACAGCTCGCGACGTACGATCCGTGATAGAAAAACAGAGGAAAAGAAGAAAAGTGGTCTGAAACTGATGAAAACATTCGATTTTGGGCTCGGAAAACAAGCGCAGCCGAGCAGGCTTGCTGCCCTCATCGTAGAGCTTTCGGAGAGCTTTCCAATGGTATGCTGTGCGTCACGTAACTCCTTACGAACCAAAAGTTATGGGCACCGGAGCGACGGAGACCTGGTCACAAGCCCTACGCTCTCGGTTTGCGAGCCCAGCCTCCACGTGATGCGAAGTTGTCTTGCCCAAGGTGCCGTGGGATTCGGTAATAGAAATGTGGTGGATAAAGTATCTTGGCAACCCTAACCGGGGCAAAAAAATTTGAAAAGCGGGATGCAACACGAGGATATCCTAGGGGGTCACCCATCCTAGTGCTACTCTCGCCCAAGCACACTTAACTTTGGAGTTCTTATGGGATCCGGTGCATCGGTGCTGGTATGATCTCACCCGTCATGTTGAGGGCACAAATCCTTTATGTGTTGACCATTCACAGTCCCAGCCCAGAGAGATGGCCCATTCAAAAGTCCTAATGGGCTTAACGATAACCCACCTGCTTCAACAACGCAGCATCCTCGCAAGACGTGATATCGACGCATTGTAGGGCCCTCTAGTGTCCTGCGAGTTAGGTTGTCATCCTTTTAACAGCTCAGAACGTACGATACGGGATGGAAAAACATAGGAAAAGAAGAAAAGTGGTCTGAAACTGATGAAAACATTTGATTTTGGGCTCCAAAAATAGGTGCAGCTAAGCAGGCTTGTTGCCCCCGTCGTAGAGCTCTCGGAGAGCTTTCAAACGGTATGTTGTGCGCCACGTAACTTGTTACGGATCAAAAGTTATGGGCACTAGAGCGACGGAGACCTGGTCACAAGCCCTACCCCATCGGTTTGCGGGCCCAGCCTCTACGTGAAGCGAAGTTGTCTAGCCCAAGGTGAAGTGGGATTTGGAAATAGGACTGTGGTGGATAAAGTATTTTGGCAACCCTAACCGCGGCAAAAAAAATTGAAAAGGTCGGGTGCAACACGAGGACTACCCAGGGGCTCACCCATCCTAGTACTACTCTCGCTCAAGCACGCTTAACTTCGGAGTTCTGATGGGATCTGGTGCATTAATGTTGGTATGATTGCACCCATCATGTTGTGGGCACAAATCCTTTATGTGTTGACTGTTCACAGTCGCAGCCCAGGGAGAAGGCCCATTCAAAAGGCCCAATGGGCTTAACGACAACCCATCCGCTTCAACAACGCAGCATCCTCGCAAGACGTGATATCAACGGGATATAGGGCCCTCTAATGTCCCGCGAGTTAGGTTGTCGTCCTTTTAACAGCTCACGACGTACGATCCGGGACGGAAAAACAGAGAAAAAGAAGAAAAGTGATTTGAAAATGAAGAAAATGTTCAATTTTGGGCTCGGAAAAAAGGCGCAGCTGAGCAGGCTCACTGCCCCCGTCGTAGAGCTCTCGAAGAGCTTTCCAACGGTATGTTGTGCACCGCATAACTCCTTACTGATCAACTGTTATGGGCACCAGAGCGACGGAGACCTGGTCACAATCCCTACCCCCTCGGTTTGCAAGCCCAGCCTCTATGTGAAGCGAAGTTGTCTTGCCCAAGCTGAAGTGGGATTCGGTAATAGAAATGTGGTGGATAAAGTATCTTGGCAACCCTAACTGGGGCAAAAAAAATTGAAAAGGGGGGGTGCAACACGAGGACTTCCCAGGGGGTCACCCATCCTAGTACTACTCTCGCCCAAGCACGCTTAACTTCGGAGTTCTGATGGGATCCGGTGCATTAGTGATGGTAGGATCGCACCCATCATGTCGTGGGCACAAATCCTTTATATGTTGACTGTTCAGAATCCCAACCCCAGAGAGATGGCCCATTCAAAAGGCCTAATGGGATTAACGACAACCCATCCGCTTCAACAACGCAGCATCCTCGCAAGACGTGATATCAAAGCGTTGTAGGGCCCTCTAACGTCCTGTGAGTTAGGTTTTCGTCCTTTTAATAGCTCACGACGTAAGATCCAAGACGAAAAAATAGAGGAAAAGAAGAAAAGTGGTCAGAAACTGATGAAAATGTTCGATTTTGGGCTCCAAAAACAGGCATAGCCGAGCAGGCTTAATGCCCTTGTTGTAGAGCTCTCGGAGAGCTTTTCAACGGTATGTTATGCGCCACATAACTCTTTACGGATCAAAAGTTATGGGCACCGGAGCGACGGAGACCTAGTCACAAGCCCCACGCCCTCGGTTTGCTGGCTCAGCCTCTACGTGTAGCGAAGTTGTCTTGCCCAAGGTACCGTGGGATTTGGTAATAGAAATGTGGTGGATAAAGTATCTTGGCAACCCTAACCGGGGCAAAAAAAATTGAAAATGAGGGTGCAACACGAGGACTTCCCTAGGGGTCACCCATCTTAATACTACTATCGCCCAAGCATGCTTAACTTTGGAGTTCTGATGGGATCTGGTGCATTTGTGCTGGTATGATCGTACTTGTCATATTTAGCGCGTAAATCCCTTTTGTGTTGACGGTTCACAGTCTCAGCCCAGAGAGATGGCCCATTCAAAAGGCCCAATGGGCTTAACCACAACCCATCTGCTTCAACAATGCAGCATCCTCACAAGACTTGATAGCGACACATTGTAGGGCCCTGTAATATCCCAAAAGTTAAGTTGTTGTCCTTTTAATATCTAACGACGTGAGATCCGGGACGGAAAAACAGTGCAAAAGAAGAAAAGTGGCTCAAAACTGATGAAAACGTTCGATTTTGGGCTTCAAAAATAGGGGCAGCTTAGCAAGCTGGTTGCCCTCGTCGTAGAGCTCTCGGAGAGCTTTCCAACGGTATGTTTTGCGCCGCGTAACTCCTTGCAGATTAAAAGTTATAGGCACCGGAATGACGGAGACTTGGTCACAAACCCCACGCCCTCGGTTTGCGGGCCCAGCCTCTACGTGAACCGAAGTTGTCTTGCCCAAGGTGCCGTGGGAATCGGTAATAGAAATGTGGCGGATAAAGTATCTTGGCAACCATAACTGGGCAAAAAAAAATTAAAATGGGGGGTACAACACGAGGATTTCCCTAAGGGTCACCCATCCTAGTACTACTATCGCCCAAGCATGCTTAACTTCTGAGTTCTGATGGGATCCGGTGCATTAGTGCTGGTATGATCGCACCCGTCATGTTGTGGGCACAAATCCTTTATGTGTTGACGATCACAGTCCCAGCCCAGAGAGATGGCCCATTCAAAAGGCCCAATGGGCTTAACAACAACCCATCTGCTTTAACAATGCAGCATCCTCGTAAGATGTGATATCGACGCGTTGTACGGCGTAGTAATATCCTGCGAGTTAGGTTGTCGTCCTTTTAAAAGCTCACGACGTACGATCCGGGATAAAAAATAGAGCAAAAGAACAAAAGTAGCCCGAAACTGATAAAAACATTCGATTTTGCGCTCCAGAAACAAGCGCAACCAAGCAAGCTTGCTGCCTCCATCGTAAAGCTCTCGGAAAGCTTTTCAACGGTATGTTGTACGCTGCGTAACTCCTTACGGATCAAAAGTTATGGGCACCGAAGCGACGGAAACCTGGTCACAAGCGCTACGCCCTCGGTTTGTGGCCCAGCCTCTACGTGAAGCGAAGTTGTCTTGCCCAAGGTACCGTGGGATTCGGTAATTGAAATGTGGTGGATAAAGTATCTTGGCAACCCTAACCGGGGCAAAAAAAATGGAAAAGGGGGTGCAACACGAGGACATCCTGGTGGTCACCCATCGTAGTTCTACTCTCCCCTAAGCACGCTTAACTTCAGAGTTCTGATTAGATCTGGTGCATTAGTGCTGGTATGATCGCACCCGTCATGTTGTGGGCACAAATCCTTTATATGTTGACGGTTCACAGTCCCAGCACAGAGAGATGGCCCATTCAAAAGGCTCCATGGGCTTAACGACAACCCATCAACTTCAACAACGTAGCATCCTCGCAAGACGTGATATCGACGCGTTGTAGTGCCCTCTAATTTCCTGTGAGTTAGGTTGTCATCCTTTTAACAACTCACGACGTACGATCCGGGATGAAAAACGAAAGAAAAAGAAGAAAAGTGGAATGAAACTGATGAAAACGTTAGATTTTGGGCTTCGGAAACAGGCGCAGTCGAGCAGGCTAGCTGCCCCAGTCGTGGAGCTCTCAGAGTGCTTTCCAACGGTATGCTGTGCTCCGCGTAATTCCTTACGGATCAAAAGTTTTGGGCACCGGAGCGACGGAGACCTGGTCACAAGCCCTACGCCCTCGGTTTGCGGGCCCAGCCTTTACGTGAAGCGAAGTTGTCTTGCCCAAGGTGCTGTGGGATTCGGTAATAGAAATGTGGTGGATAAAGTATCTTGGCAACCATAACTGGGGCAAAAAAAATTGAAAAGGGGGGTCCAACACGAGGACTTCCTAGGGGGTCACCCATCCTAGTACTACTCTCGCCCAAGCACACTTAACTTCGGAGTTCTAATGGGATCCGGTGCATTAGTGCTGGTATGATCACACTCGTCATGTTGAGGGCACAAATCCTTTATGTGTTGACGGGTCACAGTCGCAGCCCAGAGAGATGGCCCATTCAGAAGGCCCAATGGGCTTAACGATAACCCATCCACTTCAACAATGCAGCATCCTCGTAATACTTGATATCGACGCATTGCAGGCCCCTGTAATATCCCGCGAGTTAGGTTGTCGTCCTTTTATTAGCTAACGACGTGAGATCCGGGACGGAAAAACAGAGCAAAAGAAGAAAAGTGGCCCGAAACTGATTAAAACGTTCAATTTTGGGCTTCGAAAATAGGCGCAGCTGAGCAAGCTGGCTGCCCCCGTCGTAGATCTTTGCAACGATATGCTGTGCGCCGCGTAACTCCTTACGGATTAAAAGTTATGGGCACCGGAACGACGGAGACCTGGTCACAAGACCTATGCCCTCGGTTTGCGGGCCCAACCTCTACGTGAAGCGAAGTTTTTTTGCCCAAGGTGCCGTGGGTTTCGGTAATAGAAATGTGGTGGATAAAGTATCTTGGCAACCATAACCGGGGCAAAACAAATTAAAAATGGGGGTACAACATGAGGACTTCCAAGGGGGTCACCTATCCTAGTACTACTCTCGCCCAAGCATGCTTAACTTCAGAGTTCTAATGGATCCAGTGCATTAGGGCTGGTTTGATCGCACCCGTCATGTTGAGGGCACAAATCCTTTATGTGTTGACGGTTCACAGTCCCAGCCTAGAGACATGGCCTAGCCAACATGCCTAATGGGCTTAACGACAACCCATTCGCTTCAACAACGCAGCATCCTCATAGGACTTGATATCGACGCGTTGTAGAGCCCTGTAATATACCGCCAGTTAGGTTGTCGTCCTTTTAACAGTTAACGACGTGAGATCCAGGAAGGAAAAACAGAGCAACAGAAGAAAAATGGCCCCAAACTGATGAAAACGTTTGATTTTGGGCTCCAAAAATAGGTGCAGCCGAGCAAGCTGGATTCCCCTGTCGTAGGGCTCTCGGAGAGCTTTCCAACGGTATGCTGTGCGCCGTGTAACTCCTTACAGATTAAAAGTTATGGGCACTGGAACGACGAAGACCTAGTCATAAGCCCCACGCCCTCGGTTTGCGGGCGTAGTCTCTACGTGAAGCGAAGTTGTCTTGCCCAAGGTGCCATGGGATTCGGCAATAGAAATGTGGTGGATAAAGTATCTTGGCAACCCTAACCGAGGCAAAAAAAATTGAAAAGGGGGGATGCAACACGAGGACTTCCCAGGGGGTCACCCATCCTAGTACTACTATCGCCAAAGCACGCTTAACTTTAGAATTCTAATGGGATTCGGGGCATTAGTGTTAGTATGATCGCACCAGTCAGGTTTTGGGCATAAATCCTTTATGTGTTGACGGTTCACAGTCCCAGCCCAGAGAGATGGCCCATTCAAATGGCCCAATGGGTTAACAACTACCTATCCGCTTTAACAACGCTGCATCCTCGCAAGACGTGATATCGACGTGTTGTAGGGCCCTGTAATATCCCACGAGTTAGGTTGTCGTCCTTTTAACAGCTCACGACGTACGATCCGAGAGGAAAAAATAGAGCAAAAGAAGAAAAGTAGCCCGAAACTAATGAAAACATTCAATTTTGGGAACTAGAAATAGGCGCAACCGTGCAGGCTTGCTAACCTCGTCGTAGAGCTCTCGGAAAGCTTTCCAACGGTATGTTGTGTGCCGCGTAACTCTCTACGGATCAAAAGTTATGGGCACTAGAGCGACGGAGACTTGGTGTAACACCCCGATCCCTCACGAGACCAGGAGTTCTATCAATCGATCTAATCACAACCCAAACCAAACCCGACAAAATTTTCGGGAAAGACGGACGGAGTCTCCCCTGTTTCTAGGCAAAAGCAACAAACCTGCGACAGCATATAAATGGACCAATACCATGTCCAAACATTCAACCACCTCAAGGCCATCCGAGCCTTGGTTCACAACATGCAAATCACAAGTAAATATACATTCATGCTTAGCAATTAAACTTCACCATCCTATTGTATAAGCTAGACTATCAAATTTTTCTATCTTTTTTCTTTGTCATTACAAACATACATTTGAAGATAAGCTACATTAACTAAGTACATTATCTAACTTATCAAACCACCTCAACCACTAAGCTAGATTTTAAATTTACATTTCTTTTAACAATAAATACATACAACATATGGAAGCATATATCTTTACATCTTTGATAGCTCAAGCCACAAAGCACGCAAGACAACTCTTCAGGCATGAACTATCCCATATCCACGAACTTTTCGGCAAACAAGGCATTTCCTGAAATGTGGTGGTGAGGAGTGAGTATACTCAACACGTATACTCAGTGAGGGCGAGACAGTTAACGAGGTGGAGAGAAAGAAAGTCGTGCAATGCAAATAAGGCAGTTAAGCAATAGAACTGATAAGTAAGCATTCAATATAACAATCAATACAATAAGAAATTAAAGAAAGCATTAACACAACCATTCAAAGCTATACCACACTCTGAAGGCTATGGTTCACTCATACGAGCAATATACCATTTCACGAGCGATACATCAATCTCGAGCTTGATGTTGACAACGATGACAATAAGCGCGCAACCACCTTATAACTTCAGTTTGGAATACCCCGGAAGTATCCATCAACCTACGACCCAAATCTCCTTGGGAGGCAACCCAAGCGAGAAGAGGGAATAGCTACGGAGCTAGAGCAACCAACACTGGCAACCCGAGGCTACCCAGAGAGGCCCATCACTCACGCGCTGACACTATGCAATGCAAGACTCGATACAAGGCGATAAACGAGCGATAGCACAACAATACAGAATAGAGGAGATAAACGAGATATCAAGCATTATCAACAATTGATAAACATGTAGGTGGAGAACAACAAAAGAGGTTGTCCCCGAACAAGTCTCTTTATCAATTAATACAAGTAGACAATAAATTGTAATTCATATCAAATCATTGTTGGTACTTGAAACATTTATTTAGACCTTTTCTCAAGCATATGTTCATGAAGATATCAAATATAAACTCATTGTTGCCACTAAAAAAAACGATAATTAGTCAATAGTTAATAGTAAAGGAAGATAACAATTTATACATGTTAAAAGTAGATAGTAACCCAGTTATTAACAAATAGGTAGTAATAGTAAGATAAATAATACTAGTTAATTGAGCATTGTTAAAATATATACAATTTGGAAATCTGGTAGACAAAAAAAGACTTTTATCTAATTTTTTTTAAAATCATGTAGACCCTTATATCAACTAGAACAAGAACAGGTTAGGGAACTTGTATTAAATTGTTAGTCATATTTAAGTAGAATAAGTAACTACCTCATGAATCACTAAAGTTAACTTAATCTTTGAAAACAGTTATGTTAGCAGTATAAAACTAATTTAAACTAAGTTTAATAAGGTACTTTATTAAGGAAACTGATGATTAGGACAATGAGTTTTGCTATTATTGTTTAGCCCTTATATGCAATTCACAACACATTCGTAGCCTATTTTATTTTCAACTAGCAGCTCTTCAGATTCTTAGGTGATTACTAAGTTTGATTCATTACGAATATCATGTAAAGTAGCCTTGTATATATATTTTTCTAATATCTTACATAAAGTAAACATATCATAGGAATAGTTTGACAAAAAGAATAGTAAAACATTCATATACATAAAGCAGACTCATGTTATTTTAATTCACATATAAGCTGAACATAACATCAATCAAACACAATTTAAACAAGAGAAGTCGGTCATGTATTTTAAGAAAGAGACCTGCACATGTACTTATCATATCAAGGTCAAAGTTCTAATAGGATTAGACTATATATTATGTATATACTATATCCTCAGACATGTAACGTAAGAAGTCAAACTATAATTCTATATTCATGTAACTTATTATTAACACATATAAAGTCAATGCCGCAATACTTATCTTATATGATCTTTCACAGTGGAAGCAATCGAAAATGCAATTTAAAAGAAAAGCAACCCGCACCACACATGTACGAATTTTCCTCATAGTCAATCATGTTCATATAACAAATAGATAAGTAAAGCTATATGCTGCTTATTAAAAGAAATTCCTCACCAAGTTGCATGCAAAGTTGGACTTAGGATTAAATCAGTGATAACAGAAACTCCCTTCTCCCTTCCTGTTTCCCTCTCGTCTAGCTTCGACTTCCATCCTTTTCCCTTAATGTTGCCATCGGCTAAGAAGAAGATGCTAGGTGAGTCTTTGTTTCTTTTATGCTTAGCCGTCGATGGTGTGTAGATAAAGAATGGAATAAAGGGTGACGAGTGGATGTATTATTTTCTCTCTTTCTTTTCTCACTTCGGTTCCTAGGCTTTTTGCTCCTTTAGACTTATTTCCCTTTCTTTTGTATTGGCCGACAGTGAGGGTAGTGAATTAATGGTGATAGTTTGGCTAGGGCAGTGAGCTGATATGACTACGGCTTTCACTACGTAATGTTCTTAGCTTGTGTAATCTGAAATGTTTGGTGTGTTTTACAAACTGAAGCTTAACAGCCCTTGAAGGTGGTGGCGGCAATGGTGAAAATGATATGGGGAGGCAGATTGAGAAAGCTAGGCGAAAAGTGACGATAGACGAAGCTATGGTGTTCAGCTTGGGTGGTGTGTTTTACTTGCCGAAACTGCAAGGCTTTATATAGAGTTTACTTCTTAGTTTCTATTGGTGAAGATAGAAGCAGGAGGTGTTGGAAATGCAGCAGCTTGAGGTGGTGTAAAGGAGCCTAGTTCGCATCCTGGCAGTCTCGCGTGAAGACAGCACCTTGCGAGTTAAATGGTAGCTTGGCACGTTAGTCGTTGATTGTTTCATAAAGGTGGGCGGTGAAAGTGATGATGAAGATAGAAGGATGATAAGCAGGAGGTGGCATCTCGTGGAGATTGCTGGAGTTAATTTGAAGTGCTGACTTACTAACCAGGTGGCTGCCTTAGAACAATTTAGGTGATGACTACTCGATGGTGAAACAAAATCACGCTGCTACCTGGTCTATTTATGCAAGCTTAGGTAATGATTCAGCTTTGCTAATGAAATGTGGCAACTTAACAGCTTCGGTGATGATTGGCTAAGATTTTTAGGACGGTAGAGGTCAAGGTCTTGGCAAATAGCTATGCTGATACATTGGTTGGCATTTTGGTCGAATAACACATGCTGTTAGGCTATATTATTCTAAATGGTAAGATAGTATACTCATCTTAATCAGGTGCTCTAGCGTGGCATGGTTTTAGAGCTCGTGGTGAAACAGTGAATAAGACAATGTTGCTAATGATGATACTAGATAATTAAGTAGTTATAAATTTTGTTTCAAAAGTTAAGATTATCTAACAATTACCTTATAATTCCTAATCTTCCCAACTATTGTCTCTGTCAACATATTCGTATATCCAATTCCCTAACACATGTGACACTTCCATATGATCCTAGTCCGTATGTCATGATCGACTAAGTTTTTAACTATGTCCAGGAATATATATATTCTAGTTCCTCTATGTTTGTTATATAATAAATATTTCTTAGATTAAAATTGCTATTATCTTTGTAATCCCGAACTATTATACCTACTACCATTTTATTCACTGAGTATTTCCCTATTATATGTTAAAGACCTTATAATTTGTTTAAGTAAATAATATTATACTAATTATTTATCTACTTTACTTGGTAGATTAATTGGACAACAAATTTATTAACTACTTAGATAACATCTTATTTATTTATATTTTCAGAATTATAAGCTATATCACCTAATCCTTATCAACACATTACTATTTCTTAAGCTTAATCTTTAATTCATGCTATCAGATTACCTAAGAGGTTACTATTAATCGTAATACCAATTGATTTTTAATTAGTAAAACAATTAACTATAGATTAAATGGAGGCAAATAATCACAAAGGCACATTTTTCAAAAATAACGAAAGAAATAAATATAAATACTTGTAAATGCATGGTCGGGCTCGGGTATTACACTTGGTCACAAGCCCTACGCCCTTGCTTTGTTGGCCCAACCTCTACGTGAAGCGAAGTTGTCTTGCCCAAGGTGCCGTAGGATTTGGTAATCGAAATGTGGTGGATAAAGTATCTTGGCAACCCTAACCGTGGCAAAAAAAATTGAAAATGGGGGGTACAACACGGGGACTTCCTAGGGAGTCACCCATCCTAGTACAACTCTCGCCCAAGCACGCTTAACTTCGGATTTCTGATGGGATCCGGTGTATTAGTGCTGGTATGATCGCACCCGTCATGTTGTGGGCACAAATCTTTTATGTGTTGACCGTTCATTGTCCCAGCCCAAAGAGATGGCCCATTCAAAAGGCCTAATGATCTTAACGACAACCCATCGGCTTCAACAACGTAGCATCCTCGCAAGACGTGATATCGATGCATTGTAGGGCCCTCTAATGTCCTACGAGTTAGGTTGTCATTGTTTTAACAGCTCAGGACGTACGATCCGGGACAAAAAAATAGAGGAAATGAAGAAAAGTGGTTTGAAACTGATGAAAATGTTCGATTTTGGGCTCCGAAAACAGGCGCAGCCTAGCAGGCTTTTAGCCCTTGTCGTAGAGCTCTCGGAGAGCTTTCCAACAGTATGTTGTGCACCGCGTAACTCTTTACGGATCAAAAGTAATAGGCACCGGAACGACGGAGACCTGGCCACAAGCCCTACGCCCTCGGTTTGCAGGCCCAGCCTCTACGTGAAGCGAAGTTGTCTTGCCCAAGGTGCCATGGGATTCGGCAATAGAAATATGGCGGATAAACTATCTTGGCAACCCTAACCGGGACAAAAAAAATTGAAATGGGGGAGGGGGGGTGCAACACGAGGACTTCCTACGGGGTCACCCATCCTAGTACTACCATCGTCCAAACACGCTTGACTTCGGAGTTCTGATGGGATCCGGTGCATTAGTGCTGGTATGATTGCACCCGTCAAGTTGTGGGCACAAATCCTTTATGTGTTGATGGTTCATAGTCTCAGCCCAAAGAGATGGTCAATTCACAAGGCCTAATTGGCTTAACGAAAAACCATCCGATTTAACAACACAGCATCCTCATAAGATGAGATATCGACGCATTGTAGGGCCCTGTAATATCCCGCGAGTTAGGTTGTCGTCCTTTTAACAGCTCACGACGTACGATCCGAGATTAAAAAACACAGCAAACGAAGAAAAGTGGCCCGAAACTGATGAAAACATTCGATTTTTGGCTCCGAAAACTGGCGCAACCAAGCAAGGTTCCTGCCCCTGTCGTAGAGCTCTTGGAAAGCTTTTCAACTGTATGCTGTGCGCTGCGTAACTCCTTACGAATCAAAAGTTATGGGCACCGGACCGACGGAGACCTGGTCTCAAGCCCTACGCTTTCGGTTTGCCGGCCCAGCCTCTACGTGAAGCGAAGTTGTCTTGCCCAAGGTGCCGTGGGATTCGGTAGTAGAAATGTGGTGGATAAAGTATCTTGGCAACCCTAACCGGGGCCAAAAAAATTGAAAATGGAGGGGTGCAACACGAGGACTTCCTAGGGGGTCACCCATCCTAGTACCACTCTCGCCCAAGCACGCTTAACTTCGGAGTTCTGATGGGATCTAGTGCGTTAGTGCTAGTATGATCGCACCCGTCATGTTGTTGGCACAAAACCTTTATGTGTTGACCGTTCACAGTCGCAGCCCAGAGAGATGGCCCATTCAAAATGCCCAATGGGCTTAACGACAACCCATCCGCTTTAACAACGCAGCAGCCTCGCAAGACGTGATATCGACACGTTGTAAGGCCCTCTAATGTCCCGCAAGTTAGGTTGTCAGCCTTTTAACAGCTCACAACGTACGATCCGGGACGGTAAAATAGAGCAAAAGAAGAAAAGTGGCCCGAAACTGATGAAAACGTTCCAGTTTGGGCTTCAAAAATAGGTACAGCCAAGAAGGCTTGCTGCCCCCCTCGTAGAGCTCTCGCAGAGCTTTTCAATGGTATTCTGTGCACCGCGTAACTCAATACGGATAAACAGTTATGGGCACCAGAGCAATGGAGCCCTAGTCACAAGCCTTACGCCCTCGGTTTGCGGGCCCAGCCTCTACGTGAAGCGAAGTTGTCTTGTCCAAGGTGCCGTGGGATTCGGTAATAGAAATGTGGTGGATAAAGTATCTTGGCAACCCTAACCGGGGCAAAAAAATTTGTAAAAGGGGGTGCAACACGAGGACTTCCTAGGGGTCACCCATCCTAGTACTACTCTCGCCCTAGCACGTTTAACTTCAGAGTTCTGATGGGATCCGGTACGTTAGTGCTGGTATGATCGTACCCGTCATGTTGAGGGCACAAATCCATTATGTGTTAACGGTTCACAGTCCCAGCCAAGAGAGATGGCCCATTCAAAAGGCCCAATAGGCCTAACAATAACCCATCCACTTCAACAACGCAGCATCCCCATAAGACGTGACATCGATGCATTGTAGGGCCCTGTAATATCTCGCGAGTTAGGTTGTCGTCCATTTAACAGCTCACGACGTACGATCCGGGACGAAAAATAGAGCAAAATAAGAAAAGTGGCCCGAAACTGATGAAAACATTCGATTTTGGGCTGCGAAAGCAGGCACAGTCGATACGGATCAAAAGTTTTGGGCACCGGAGCCACGGAGACCTAGTCACAAGCCCTACGTCCTCGGTTTGTGGGCCCAACTTCTATGGGAAGCAAGGTTGTCTTGCCCAAGGCGCCGAGCAATTCGGTAATAGAAATGTGGCGGATAAAGTATCTTTGCAACCCTAACCGAGGCAAAAAAATTGAAAAGGAAGGGTGCAACACAAGGACTTCCAAGAGGGTCACCCATCCTAGTACTACTCCCGCCCAAGCACGCTTAACTTCAGAGTTCTGATGGGATCCGGTACATTAGTGCTGGTATGATCGCACCCGTTATGTTGAGGGCACAAATCCTTTATGTGTTGACGGTTCACAGTACCAGCCCCGAGAAATGGCCCAGTCAAAAGGCCCAACGGGCTTAACGATAACCTATCCGCTTCAACAACACAGCATTGTCTTAAGACTTGATATCAACGCGTTGTAGGGCCCTGTAATATCCCGCGAGTTAGGTTGTCGTCCTTTTAATAGCTCATGACG
Source organism: Ehretia macrophylla (assembly GCA_037974665.1). Classification (NCBI taxonomy): domain Eukaryota; kingdom Viridiplantae; phylum Streptophyta; class Magnoliopsida; order Boraginales; family Ehretiaceae; genus Ehretia; species Ehretia macrophylla. Next base: position 13,770,425 of record CM075764.1, on the reverse strand, counting down.
TACGATCCAGGACAGAAAAACAAAGCAAAAGAAGAAAAGTGGCCCGAAACTGATGAAAACGTTTAATTTTGGGCTCTGAAAACAGGCGCGGCTGAATTAGCTTGTTGCCCCTGTCGTAGAGCTCTCGGAGAGCTTTCCAAAGGTATATTGTGCGCCGCGTAACTCCTTATGGATTAAAAGTTATGGGCACCGGAGCGACAGAGACCTGGTCACAAGCCCCACGCCCTCGGTTTGCGGGCCCAGCCTCTACGTGGAGCGAAGTTCTCTTGCCCAAGGTACAGTGGGATTCAGAAATAGAAATGTGGTGGACAAAGCATCTTGGCAAGCCTAACAAGGGTAAAAAAAATTGGAAATGGTGGGTGCAACACGAGGACATCCTAGTGGTCACCCATCCTAGTGCTACTCTCGCCCAAGCACGCTTAACTTCGAAGTTCTGATAGGATCCGGTGCGTTAGTGCTAGTATGATCGCACCCGTCATGTTGTGGGCACAAATCCTTTCTATGTTGACCGTGCACAGTCTCAGCCCATAGAGATGGCCCATTCTAAAGGCTCAATGGGCTTAACGACAACCCATCCGCTTCAACAACGCAGCATCCTCACAAGGCGTGATATTGATGCATTGTAGGGCCCTCTAATGTCCCGTAAGTTTTGTTGTAGTCCTGTTAACTGCTCACGACGTACGATCTGGGACGAAAAAACATAGCCAAAGAAGAGAAGTGGCCCAAAACTGATGAAAACTTTCAATTTTGGGCTCCGAAAATAGGCGCAGCCGAGTTGGCTTTCTGCCGTTGTCGTATAGCTCTTTGAGAGCTTTCCAACGGTATGCTTTGCACCGCTTAACTCCTTACGGATCAAAAGTTATGGGCACCGGAGCGACGGAGACCTGGTCACAAGCCTTACGCCCTCGGTTTGCGGGCCCAGCCTTTACGTAAAGCGAAGTTGCCTTAACCAAGGTGCCGTGGGATTCGGTAATAGAAATGTGGTGGATAAAGTATCTTGGCAACCCTAACCGGGGAAAAAAAAATTGAAAAGGGGGGTATAACACGAGGACTTCCCAAGGGTCACCCATCCTAGTACTACTCTCGCCCAAGCACGCTTAACTTCGGAGTTCTGATGGGATGCGGAGCATTAGTGCTGGCATGATCGCACACGTCATGTTAAGTGCACAAATCCACTATGTGTTGACGGTTCACAGTCCCAACCCAGAGAAATGGCCCATTCAAAAGGCCCGATTGGCTTAACGATAACCCATCCTCTTCAACAACGCAGCATCCTCGTAATACATGATATCGACGCTTTCTAAGGCCCTGTAATATCCCACGAGTTGGGTTGTCGTCCTTTTAACAACTCACGATGTACGATCCAGGATGAAAAAACAGAACAAAAGAAGAAAAATGGCCCGAAACTGATGAAAAAGTTTGATTTTGGGCTCCGAAAATGTGCGCAGCCGAGCAGGCTTGCTGCCCCTGTCGTAGAGCTCTTGGAGAGCTTTCCAACAGTATGCTGTGTGCCGCGTAACTCCTAACGGATTAAAAGTTATGGGCACCGGAGCGACGGAGACCGATTCAGAAGCCCTACACCCTCGATTTGCGGGCCCAGCCTCTACGTGAAGCGACGTTGTCTTGCCCATGGTGCCGAGGGATTCGGTAATAGAAATGTGGTGGATAAAGTATCTTGGCAACCCTAACCAGGGCAAAAAAAAATTAAAAAGGGATGGTGCAACACGAGGACTTCCCAGGGGGTCACCCATCCTAGTACTACTATCACCCAAGCACGCTTAACTTCGGAGTTCTGATCGGATCCGGTGCATTAGTGCTGTCATGATCGTACCCTTCATGTTGTGGGCACAAATCCTTTATGTGTTGACCGTTCACAGTCCCACCCTAGAGAGATGGCCCATTCAAAAGGCTCAATGGGCTTAACGACAACCCATCCTCTTCAACAACGGAACATCGTCGCAGGGCATGATATCGATGCATTGTCGGGCCCTATAGTGTCCCGCGAGTTGGGTTGTCGTCCTTTTAACTACACACGACGCACGATCCGAGACGAAAAAATAGAGTAAAAAAAGAAAAGTGGCCCAAAATTGATGAAAACGTTCAATTTTGGGCTCCAAAAAAAGGCGCTGCTGAGGAGGATTGCTGCCCCCGTCGTAGAGCTCTCGGAGAGCTTTCCAACGGTATGCTGTGCGCCGTGTAACTCCTTACGGATCAAAAGTGATGGGCATCAGAGCGGCGGAGACCTGGTCATAAGCCCTACGCCCTCGGTTTGCGGGCCCAGCCTCTAGGTAAAGCCAAGTTGTCTTGCCCATGGTACCGTGGGATTCAGTAATAGAAATGTGGTGGATAAAGTATTGTGGCAACCCTAACCAGGGCAAAAAAAGTTAAAAAGGGGGGGTGCAACACGAGGACTTCCTTGGGGGTCACCCATCCTAGCACTACTCTCGCCCAAGCATGCTTAACATCGGAGTTCTGACGTGATCCGGTGCATTAGTGCTGGTATGATCGCACCCATCAGTTGAGGGCACAAACCTTTTATGTGTTGACGGTTCACAGTCCCAGACCAGAGAGATGGCCCATTCAAAAGGCCCAATGGGCTTAACGACAACCTATCCGCTTCAAAAATGCAGCATCCTCGTAAGACGTGATATAAACGAGTTGTAGGGCCCTATAATATCCCGTGAGTTAGGTTGTCGTCCTTTTAACAGCTCACGTCGTACGATTCGGGACAGAAAAATAGGGCAAAAGAAGAAAATTGGCCCGAAACTGATGAAAATGTTCAATTTTGGGCTCTGAAAACAGGCGCAACCGAGCAGGCATGTTGCGCCCGTCATAAAGCTCTCGGAGAGCTTTCCAACGGTATGCTGTGCACCGCGTAACTCCTTACGGATTAAAAGTTATGGGCACCGGGGCGACAGAGACTTGGTCACAAGCCCCACGCCGTTGGTTTGCGGGCCCGGCCTCTACGTGAAGCGAAGTTGTCTTGCCTAAGGTGCCGTGGGATTCGGTAATAGAAATGTGGTGGACAAAGTATCTTGGCAACCCTAACCGGGGCAAAAAAAATTGAAAAGGGTGGGTGCAACACGAGGACATCCCAGATGGTCACCTATCCTAGTACTACTCTTGCCCAAGCACGCTTAAGTTCAGAGTTCTGATGGGATCCGGTGCATTAGTGCTAGTATGATCGCACCCGTCAGGTTGTGGGCACAAATCCTTTATGTGTTTACCGTGCACAGTCTCTGCCCAGAGAGATGGCCCATTCAAAAGGCTTAATGGGCCTAACGACAACTCATTCGCTTCAACAATGCAGCAACCTAGAAAGGCGTGATATCAATGCATTGTAGGGCCTTCTAATGTCCCACAAGTTAGGTTGTCGTCCTATTAACTGCTCACGACATACGATCCAAGACGGAAAAATTGAGCAAAAGAAGTAAAGTGGCCCGAAACTGATAAAAATGTTCGATTTTGTGCTCCGAAAATAGGTGCAGCAAAGTAGGCTTGCTGCACTCATAGTAAAGCTCTTGAAGAGCTTTCCAACGGTATGCTGTGCGCCGCGTAACTCCTTATGGATCAAAAGTTATGGGCACCGGAGCGACGGAGACCTGGTCCCAAGCCCCACGCCCTCGGTTTACGGGCCCAGCCTCTACATGAAGCGAAGTTGTCTTGCCCAAGGTGCCGTGGGATTCGGTAATAGAAATGTGGTGGATAAAGTATCTTAGCAACCCTAACCGAGGCAAAAAAATTGAAAAAGGGGGTACAACACGAGGACTTCCCAGGGGGTCCCCCATCCTAGGACTATTCTCGCCCAAGCACGCTTAACTTCGGAGTTCTGATGGGATCCGGTGCATTAGTGCTAGTATGATCGTACCCGTCATGTTAAGGGCACAAATCCTTTATGTGTTGACGGTTCACAGTCCCAGCCCAGAGAGATGGCCCATTCAAAAAGCCCGATGGGCTTAACGACAACCTATCCCCTTCAACAACCCACCATCCTCATAAGACGTGATATCGACGCGTTGTAAGGCCCTGTAATATCCCGCGAGTTCGGTTGTCGTCCTTTTAACAGCTCACGACGTACAATCCTGGACGAAAAAACATAGCAAAAGAAGAAAAGTGGCCCAAAACTTATGAAAACGTTCGATTTTGGGCTCTGAAAACAGGCGCAGCTGAGCAGGCTTGCTGCTCCCGTTGTTGAGCTCACGGAGAGCTTTCCAACGGTATGCTTTGCGCCGCGTAAATACTTACAGATTAAAAGTTATGGGCACCGGAGCGACAGAGACCTGTTCACAAGCCCCACGCCCTCAGTTTGCGGGCCCGGCCTCTACGTGAAGAAAAGTTATCTTGCCCAAGGTGCCGTGGGATATGGTAATAGAAATGTGGTGGACAAAGTATCTTGGCAACCCTAACCGGGGCAAAAAAATTTGAAAAGAGGCAGTGCAAAACGAGGACTTCCCAAGGGGTCCCCTATCCTAGCACTACTATCGCCCAACCACGCTTAAGTTCGGAGTTCTGATGGGATCCGGTGCATTAGTGCTGGTATGATCGCACCCGTCATGTTGTGGGCACAAATCATTTATGTGTTGAAGGTTCACAGTCGTAGCCTAGAGAGATGGCCCATTTAAAAGACCCAATGGGCTTAACGATAACCCATCCGCTTTAACAACGCAGCATCCTCGCAAGACGTGATATGGACACGTTGTAGGGCCCTATAATATCCCGCGAGTTAGGTTGTCGTCCTTTTAACAGCTCATGACGTACGATCTGGGATGGAAAAATAGAGCAAAAGAAGAAAAGTGGCCCAAAACTGATGGAAACATTCGATTTTGGGCTCCGAAAACTGGCGCAGTCGAACAGGCTTGCTGCTCCCGTCGTAGAGCTCTCGGAGATCTTTCCAACGGTATAATGTGAATCGCATAACACCTTACGGATCATATATTATAGGCACCGGAGCGACGGAGACCTAGTCATAAGCTTCACGCCCTCGGTTTACGGGCCCAGCCTCTACGTGAAGCGAAGTTGTCTTGCCCAAGGTGCCGTGGGATTCAGTAATAGAAATGTGGTGGATAAATTATCTTGGCAACCTTAACCGGGGCAAAAAAAATTGAAAATAGGGGGTGCAACACGAGGACTTCCCAGGGGGTCACACATCGTAGTACTGCTCTCGCCCAAGCGCGCTTAACTTCAGAATTCTAATGGGATCCGGTGCATTAGTGCTGGAAGATCGCATCCGTCATGTTGTGGGCACAAATCCTTTATGTGTTGACCGTTCACAGTCCCAGCCTAGAGAGATGGCCCATTCAAAAGGACCAATGAGCTTAACGACAACCCATCCGCTTTAACAACGCAGCATCCTCGCAAGACATGATATAGACGCGTTGTAGGGCCCTCTAATGTCCAGCGAGTTAGGTTGTCGTCCTTTAAACAGCTCACGAAGTAAGATCCTGTACGGAAAAAATGAGAAAATTAAGAAAAGTTGCTCGAAACTGATGTAAACATTCTATTTTGGGCTCTAAAAATCGGCGCAGCATTGCTGGATTGCTGCCCCCGTCGTAGAGCACTCGGAGAGCTTTCCAACGGTATGCTGCGCGCTGCATTACTACTTACGGATCAAATGTTATGGGCAATGGATCGACGGAGACCTGGTAATAAGCCCTAATCCCTCGGTTTGCGGGCCTAGCCTCTTCATGAAGCGAAGTTGTCTTGCCCAAGGTGCCGTGGGATTCCGTAATAGAAATGAGGTGGATAAAGTATCTTGGCATCCCTAGCCGGGGCAAAAAAATTGAAAAGGGGGGTGCAACACGAGGACTTCCAAGGGGGTCACCCATCCTATTACTACTCTCGCCCAAGCATGCTTAACTTCGGAGTTCTGATGGGATCCGGTGCATTAGTGTTGGTATGATCGCACCCGTCATGTTGTGGGCACAAATCCTTTATGTGTTGACGGTTCACAGTCCCAGCCCAGAGAGTTGGCCCATTCAAAAGGCCCAATAGGCTTAACGACAATCCATCTGCTTTAACAACGCAGCATTCTCGCAAAAATTGATATCGACGCATTGTAGGGCCCTCTAATGTCCCGCGTGTCGTCCTTTTAACAGCTCACGACGTACTATCCGGGACGGAAAAACAGAGCAAAAGAAGAAAAGCGGCCTGAAACTAATTAAAACTTTCGATTTTGGGCTCCGAAAATAGGCGCAGCTAAACCGGTTTGCTGCCCCCGTCGTAGAGCTCTCGGAGGGCTTTCCAACGGTATGCTTTGCGCCACGTAACTCCTTACGGATCAAAAGTTATGTGCACCAGAGCGACGGAGACCTTGTCACAAGCCCTACGCCCTCGGTTTGCGAGCCCAGCCTCTACGTGAAGTGAAGTTGTCTTGCCCAAGGTGCCGTGGGATTCGGTAATAGAAATGTGGTGGATAAATTTTGTTGGCAACCCTAACCGGGGGAAAAAAATTGAAAAAGTGGGATGCAACACGAGGACTTCCCAAAGGGTCACCCATCCTAGTACTACTTTCACCCAAGCACGCTTAACTTCAGAGTTTTGATGGGATCCGGTGAATTAGTGCTGGTATGATCGCACCCATCATGTTGAGTGCCCAAATCCTTTATGTGTTGACGGTTCACAGTCCCAGTCCAGAGAGATGGCCCATTCAAAAGGCCCAATGGGCTTAACGACAACCCATCAGCTTTAACAACGTAGCATCCTCGCAAGATGTGATATCGACGCATTGTAGGGCCCTGTAATATCCCGCGAGTTAGGTTGTCATCCTTTTAACAGCTCACGATGTACGATCCGGGATGAAAAAACATAGCAAAAGAAGAAAAGTGGCCCAAAACTGGTGAAAACATTGGATTTTGGGCTTCGAAAATAGGCGCAGCCGAGCAGGCTTGAGGCCCCTGTCGTAGAGCTCCAGGAAAGCTTTCCAAAGAAATGTTGTGCGCGGCGTAACTCCTTACGCATCAAAAGTTATGGGCACCAGTGCGACGGAGACCTAGTAACAAGCCCTACGCCCTCGGTTTACGGGCCCAGCCTCTATGTGAATTGATGTTGTCTTGCCCAAGGTGCCGTGGAATTCGGTAATAGAAATGTGGTGGATAAAGTATCTTGGCAACCCTAACCGGGGCAAAAAAAATTGAAAAGGGGGGTGCAACAAGAGGACTTCCCAAGGGGTCACCCATCCTAGTACTACTCTCGCCCAAGCACGCTTAACTTCGGAGTTCTTATGGGATCCGGTGCATGAGTGCTAGTATGATCGCACCCATCATGTTGAGGGCACAAATCCTTCATGTGTTGACGGTTCACAGTCCCAGCCCAGAGAGATAACCCATTCAAAAGGCCCAATGGGCTTAACGATAACCCATCCGCTTCAACATTGCAGTATCTTCGTAGGACGTGATATCGACGCATTGTAGGGCCGTGTAATATCGCGCGAGTTAGGTTGTCGTCTTTTTAACAGCTCACGACGTACGATCCGGGACGGAAAAACATAGCAAAAGAAGAAAAAGTGCCCCAAAACTTATGAAAACGTCCGATTTTGGGCTTCGAAAATAGGCACAGCAGAGCAAGCTTGCTGCCCCCGTCGTAGAGCACTGGGAGAGCTTTCCAACGGTATGCTGTCTGCCGCATAACTCCCTGCGGATCAAAAGTTATGGGCTCCGGAGCGACGGAGACCTGGTCACAAGCCCCACGCCCTCGGTTGGCGGGCCTAGCCTCTACGTGAAACGAAGTTGTCTTGGCCAAGGTGCCGTGGGATTCGGTAATAGAAATGTGGTAGATAAAGTATCTCGGCAACCCTAACCGGGGCAAAAAAATTGAAAAAGTGGGATGCAACAAGAGGACTTCCCAGGGGGTCAGCCATCCTAGTACTACTGTCGTCCAAGCGCGCTTAACTTTGGAGTTCTGATGGGATCTGGTGCATTAGTTCTTGTATGATCACACCCGTCATGTTGTGGGCACAAATCCTTTATGTGTTGACGGTTCACAGTCCCAGCCCAGAGAGATGGCCCATTCAAAAGGCCCAATGGGCTTAACGACAACCCATCTGCTTTAACAACGCAGCATTCTCGCAAGACGTGATATCTACACGTTGTAGGGCCGTGTAATTTTCTGCCAGTTAGGTTGTCGTCCTTTTGACAACTCACGACGAACGATCCGGGATGAAAAAATAGAGCAAAAGAAGAAAGTGGCCCGAAACTGATGAAAATATTCGATTTGGGGCAGCGAAAATAGGCGCAGTCGAGCAGGCTTGCCGTCCCCATCGTAAAGCTCTCAGAGATCTTTCCAACAGTATGCTATGCGTCGAGTAACTCCCTGCGGATCAAAAGTTATGGGCACCGGAGCGACGGAGACCTAGTCACAAGCCCTACGCCCTCAGTTTACGGGCCCAGCCTCTACGTGAAGCGAAGTTGTCTTGCCCAAGGTGCCATGGGATTCGGTAATATAAATGTGGTGGGTAAAGTATCTTGGCAACCCTAACCGGGGTAAAAAAATTGAAAATGGGGGGTGCAACACGAGGACTTCCCTTGGGATCATCCATCCTAGTACTACTCTCTCCCAAGCATGCTTAACTTCGGAGTTCTGATGGGATCCGGTGCATTAGTGCTGGTATGATCGCACCCGTCATGTTGAGGGCACAAATCCCTCATGTGTTGACGGTTCACAGTCCCAGCCCAGAGAGATGGCCCATTGAAAATGCCCAATGGGCTTAACGACAACCCATCCGCTTCAACAACACAGCATCCTCGCAAGACGTAATATCGACGCATTGTAGGGCCCTGTAATATCTCGCGAGTTAGGTCGTCGTCCTTTTAACAGCTCACGACGTACGATCCGGGACGGAAAAACAGAGCAAAAGAAGAAAAGTTTCCCGAAACTGATGAAAACGTTCGATTTTGGGCTCCAAAAATAGGCGCAGCATTACAGGCTTGCTGCCTCCGTCGTAGAGCTCTCGGAGAGCTTTCTAACGGTATGTTGTAAGCCGCATAACTCCTTACAGATTAAAAGTTATGGGCACCGGAGAGCCGGAGCCCTAGTCACAAGCCCCACGCCCTCGGTTTGCGGGTCCAGCCTCTACATTGAGCGAAGCTGTCTTTGAGAGGCCCGACCCCGAATAACGTATGTTACCTTGATTTGCGTGCCATAGACCAAGAATGATATGACTAACCTTGGATTATGTGCCATGTCTTGGTTTTCGTGCATGCCTCGTCATTCGTGCCTTGACCTAGAATTATGTGCCCTAATCCTCGACTTACATGCCCCGACTTCGAATTGCGTGCGTTGTCTCGTTTTGTGTGCCATGACCTTGAATTGCGTGTCCTAACCTAGGTTTGAGAATCGTACCTCAATTTACGTGTATTGTATTGAATTACGTGCCTTGTATTGGTTTACGTACATTTACCTAGGGTTGCGTACATTTGCATTGGAATTCGTGCATTTATCTTGAAGTACGTGCATTAGTCTTGAAGTTCGTGTCTTACCTCGTAGTTCGTGTCTACCTCGTAATTCGTGCCCTAGACCTAAGAATCCGTGCCACCTCGTTAATCAAGAAAGAATCCTACACAAAGCACTAGACTATAAAATAATCTTACAAACACCACTAACTATTATTATAATCCTAATTCAAATCTCTACAAAATCACTAACACCTAAATATTATATTTTAAACTCACTATAAGACAAAATCTCACAAACCACTAAACATATCCTATATTCTATTCTACCTAAAATCCCTAAATACCCAACATTCTCTTACACACATGCTAAAACAATTCAAAAGATTATACAAAATCAGATTTTTGCATGCCCAAGGCCAACATTTGCATCAACAATTGCAAAAGCTTCTATTTTCTCTCATTTCTCTCACTCTCCTCACATTTCTCTCTCTCCCTCTCATTCTTCTCTCTCAATCTCGGTTTTGGCTGATTCTCTTCACTTCACAACTCATCTTCATCATGCTAAGGCCATTCCACACAAGCCCAAACAAAGGAAAGCAACTAGTTAGCTCAAAAGATGCATACAAGCACATAGAGTCTTCATTTCGGCCCTAGGTGAGTTTTTAAGCTTCCATTTATTTTCTTCTTGTTCTAACCTCATGCATGTACTAAGAGCTTGGTCACTAAGCTAGGAAAAATAGAGAAAATCTAGTTGGAATCTCAGCTAGGCAAATGAGAAGAAGAAAATTGTGCTTCAACAAGTTTTGTGCATCTTCTTGGTTGATTGCTAAGGTGAGGGCTAAAACCTTTTGAAAATCCTTCAAAAATCCACATGTATGCTCTTAAATGTATGTCTTTGCTTCTGTACTTGAGTTATATGTTCGTTCATAAGCTTCTTCAACCATGCATGGCAAGATTTTGGCTTGAAAGTGATGATAGGTGAAGTCGGATTATGTGAGAGCTCTCTGACCAGTTGTTTCGAGGTAAGTTTGGCTAGGAAAATGTTGTTGATAATTCATGAAAATTGATAGGTGACTAGTTTTTCCAGTTTTGAACATTTTTCGTAGAAATAAGCCAAAGCTAAGTTTGATTCTAAGGTCCTAAAAATGGCAAATCTTTGAAATGTGTCCAAATTTGGAAATCTGGAAAAATGAAACAGGTTTTGGCAAATGCACTGACCTTGTTTCTAAGAACCAGATTTCACTCAGTAAATGATGTCCAAATTGCATGAAGTTTGGTGGGATACTATATGTTTCAGTTCTGGACATTCTTGTCAGAAATGGACCAAGGCTAAATCTGACCATAAGGACCTCAAAAACGTCAATTATGGAAATGTGTGCAAATCTGGACAGTTTTGTGCTATCCCACTGTTTCGACCATAACTAATGATTCCGAACTCCAAATGATGCAAGGTTGGTTTCTGATTTTAGTTCACTTCTTAATATTTAATTTGACATCTTATTCATTGGAATTAGATATTTTTTGCTTATCTTAATGATGGCGAGAAAACAGTCTACTGCAGTAAGGGTTTCACTTAGTGTTATGCTTAGAAAATTGTTGTAACTTCTCTTGTTGAAATAAATGCTTGGGATTGTAGCTTTGGGATGTTGTGTGGGCTGTTTTGAATGTTTGAGGGTGTTGAATTAAATGATGCATGGCTTGAGATTTATTTTGAATTGGTTTGGGGCTTAAATTGCACGGATATGCACGAAATGGAAACCCTAATGATTAGGTAGTCTTGCTAAGTGATGATCATTTGGATGTTGTGTGGAATTATATGCTTAGTAGGCTGCCCGTAGATGCCCTTATAACCTTAAATGTAAGTTTGATCGTTGCATGTTGACAAATGGGCTTTGCCTACATCCGAACCCATGTAGATGTTGTTGCATGTTGAATAATCCTATCACCTGATTACGTGGACTTCGAAATGAGTTATATGGCTTGATTTACATGTGTTATATGGCTGCCTGTTTAATGTTCATATAACTCTATATGCCTTTCACGTGAAATTACTTGTCTTATCGTGCCCTGCTTATTCACTTGTCAATGTGCAATCTTATGACTGTCCGGAGGCAACCTACTTTGTTGACCTCCTAATGTGATATGTTAATGTCATAAATGTGCACTGCATACAAGGTTGCAACCTTTCCTATCGGCATGGTAGCAATCACGCACATCGGGCGGCATCGGGCTTGCCGGTGCACTCGTGACTACAATGGTCCCATTCCCTCTCTCGCTTGGGGGCTAGACTTCCTCGGAGAGTTGGGTCGTAGGATTTCGGGGTACATCCGGAGTACACCCACCTGGTGTGTTTGAGGAATGATTCAATTCGGCCGCAACAACTGATTCTGGAACTGATCTGAGAGCAAAAGCTCACTGTATCATTTTTACTATCTGTATAAGTACTCTCGCTTGGTTCCTAGAGAACCTCGGGGAGGAAAGACTGGTATTTCTGTTCCTGTACTTATATTATTGTTATATTCATGCTTGCAAAAGGATTTCATAAGATTGAACCGGAAAATGAGTTTCGAAACCTATTTCTCGTTTCCCCTCGCTGAGTTTATAAGGACTCACCCTCTTTTATCATCTCACGTGAAGAAGATCCAGAACAGGTACCCAAGGATGGTGTGCCTAACGATGAATCCTTGGAGTGATTACCTGTCTTGTGTGCTTTGCGTGATTGTGGCTACTTGTGAACTTTATACTACTTGAAGACTATTTCCTTTATGTTGCTTGTTATTTGTAATGTAAAAGACCCCCGTTGTAATTTGGGGTCTAATTTTGGTTTGTACTGATATTGCTAGACAGACACTAGACACTACTATGGTCATTTTGCTATTACTACTGCTAGTATCTGTAATAGGAATATGAAGCATTAGGTAAAGACTAAGTAAAATGAACCAACCAAATCTTAAGCCGGTACACGTTATTAAGCTAAGATCAACAGGTGCTTTTGTAACGAGGATTAACAAATGAACGAGATAAAGTATCATGTTAGGTTATTAATCAAGTGAGTCATCAAGACAACCAATAGGCATATCAACTGATGATAAATAGTAATCTTAGTGGAAAATGAATCTGGAATGGTAAATTTTGAGGCGTTAGAGAATTAGGTCAAACCAAAGAGCCCAATTACAACCGTTATGCTGTCGATTTTCCAAAAAATTTTGGAGTTTAGGCCAAAACGTTAAGTGTTAAATCTTAATGAATGGTTAAGTACGAGACGTGACTTGAATGTTAGTTCACACCCTAGTCTAACCTTTATAGGCCGGGTTGGGGCGTCATAGTCTTGCCCAAGGTGCCATGGGATTTGTTAACAGAAATGTGGTGGATAAAGTATCTTGGCAACCCTAACCGGGGCAAAAAAAATTGAAAAGTGGGGGTGCAACACAAGGACTTCCCAGGGGGTCATCCATCCTAGTACTACTTTCGCCCAAGCACACTTAACTTTGGTGTTCTGATGGGATCCGGTGCATTAGTGCTGGTATTATCGCACCCGTCATGTTGTGGGCACAAATCCTTTATGTGTTGATGGTTCACAGTCCCAACCCAGAGAGATGGCCCATTCAAAAGGCCCAATGGGATTAACGACAACCCATCCGCTTTAACAATGCAGCATCCTCGCAAGACATGATATCAACACGTTGTAGGGCTCTGTAATATCCCGCGAGTTAGGTTGTTGTCCTTTTAACATCTCACGACGTACGATCCGGGATAAAAAAATAGAGCAAAAGAAGAAAAGTGGCCCGAAACGGATGAAAACTTTCGATTTTGGGACGTGAAAATAGGCGCAGTCGAGCAGGCTTGCTGTCCCCGTCGTAGAGCTCTCAGAGATCTTTCCAACGGTATGCTGTGTGTCGCGTAACTCCTGGCGGATCAAAAGTTTTGGGCACCGGAGCGACGGAGACCTAGTCACAAGCCCTATGCCCTCGGTTTACGGGCCCAGCCTCCACGTGAGCGAAGTTGCCTTGCCCAAGGTGCCATGGGATTCGGTAATATAAATGTGGTGGGTAAAGTATCTTGGCAACCCTAATCGGGGCAAAAAAAGTTGAACACGGGGGCTGCACCAACAGCACTCCCCAGGGGATCACCAATCCTAGTACTACTTTCGCCCAAGCAAGCTTAACTTCGGAGTTCTGATGGGATCCGGTGCATTAGTGCAGGTATGATCACACTCGTCATGTTGAGGGCCCAAATCCCTTATGTGTCGACGGTTCACAGTCCCAGCTCAGAGAGATGGCCCATTCAAAAGGCCCAATGGGCTTAACGACAATCCATCCGCTTCAACAACGCATCATCCTCGCAAGACGTGATATCAACGCGATGTAGGGCCCTGTAATATCCCGCGAGTTAGGTTGTCGTCCTTTTAACAGCTCACGACGTACGATTCGGGACGGAAAAACAGAGCAAAAGAATAAAAGTTGCCCGAAACTAATGAAAACATTCAATTTTGGGCTCGAAAAACAGGCGCAGCATTGCAGGCTTGCTACCCCCGTCGTAGAGCTCTCGGAGAGCTTTCCAATGGTATGCTGTGTGCCGCGTAACTCCTTATAGATTAAAAGTTATGGGCACCGGAGTGACGGAGACCTGGTCAAAAGCCCTACGCCCTCGGTTTACGGGCCAAGCCTCTACGTGAAGCGAAGTCGTCTCGCCCAAGGTGCCGTAGGATTCGGTAATAGAAATGTGGTGGATAAAGTATCTTCGAAACCCTAACCGGAGCCAAAAAAAATTGAAAAGTGGGGTGCAACACGAGGACTTCCCAAGGGGTAATCCATCCTAGTACTACTTTCGCCCAAGCTCGCTTAACTTTGGTGTTCTGATGGGATCCGGTGCATTAGTGCTGGTATTATTGCACCCGTCATGTTGTGGGCACAAATCCTTTATGTGTTGATGGTTCATAGTCCCAGCCTAGAGAGATGGCCCATTCAAAAGGCCCAATGTGTTTAACGACAACCCACCCGCTTTAACAACGTAGCATCCTCGCAGGACGTGATATCAACGCGTTGTAGGGCCCTGTAATATTCCGCGAGTTAGGTTGTCTTCCTCATAAAAGCTAAGGACGTACGGTCCGTGATGGAGAAACAGAGCAAAAGAAGAAAACCATCCCGAAACTGATGAAAACATTGGACTTTGGGTTTCGAAAATAGGCGCAGCCGAACAAACTTGCTGTCCCCGTCGTAGAGCTCTCATAGAGCTTTCCAATGGTATGTTATGCGACGCGAAACTCCTTACGGATCAAAAGTTATGGGCACTGGAGCGACGGAGACTTAGTCACAAGCCCTACGCCCTCGGTTTGCGGGCCTAGCCTCTACGTGAAGCGAAGTTGTATTGCCCAAGTTGCCATGGAATTCGGTAATAGAAATGTGTTGGACAAAGTATTTAGCAACCATAACTGGGACAAAAAAAATTGAAAAAGGGGCTGCAACACGAGAACTTCCCAGTGGGTCACCCATCCTAGTACTACTCTCGCCCAAGCACGCTTAACATCGGAGTTCTTATGGGATCTGGTGCATTAGTGCTAGTATGATCGCACCCATCATGTGAGGGCACAAATCCTTCATGTGTTGACGGTTCACAGTCCCAGCCCAGAGAGATGGCCCATTCAAAAGGCCCAATGGGGTTAACGACAACCCATCCGCTTCAACTACGTAGCTTCTTTGTAAGAAGTGATATCGAAGAGTTGTAAGGCCCTGTAATATCCCGCGAGTTAGGTTGTCGTCCTTCTAACTATTCACGACGTAAGATCCGGGATGGAAAAATAGAGCAAAAGAAGAAGAAGTAGCCTGAAACTAATGAAAACGTTCCATTGTGGGCTCCGAAAACAGGCGTAGAAGAGTAGGCTTGCTTCCCCCGTCGTAGAGCTCTCGGAGAGCTTTCCAACAGTATGCTGTGCGCTGCGTAACGCCTTACAGATTAAAAGTTATGGGCACCGGAGCGATAGAGAACTGGCCACAAGCCCCACGACCTCGGTTTGCGGGCCCAACCTCTACATGAAGTGAAGTTGTCTTGCCCAAGGTACCGTGGGATTCGGTAGTAGAAATGTGGTGGATAAAGTATCTTGGCAACCCTAACCAGGGCAAAAAAAATTGAAAAGGGTGGGTTGCAACACGAGGACTTCCTAGGGGTTTATCCATCCTAGTACTACTCTCGCCCAAGCACCCTTAACTTCGGTGTTCTGATGGGATCCGGTGCATTAATGCTGGTATGATCGCACCCGTCATGTTGTGGGCACAAATCCTTTATGTGTTGATGTTTTACAGTCTCAGCCCTGAGAGATGGCCCATTCAAATGGCCCAACGCTCTTTAGGACAACCCATCCACTTTAGCAATGCAGCATCCTCGCAAGACATGATATCGACACGTTGTAGGGCCCTATAATATCCCACGAGTTAGGTTGTCGTCCTTTTAACAGCTCAAGACGTACAATCTGGGATGAAAAAATAGAGCAAAAGAAGAAAAGTGGCCCGAAACTGATGAAAACATTCAATTTTGGGCTCTGAAAATAGGTGCAGCATAGTAAGCTTGCTGCCCCCGTCGTAGAGCTCTCGGAGAGCTTTCCAACGGTATACTGTGTGCCGCGTAACTCCTTACGGATTAAAAGTTATGGGCACCGGAGCGACAGAGACCTGGTCACAAGCCCCACGCCCTTGGTTTGCGGGCCCGGCCTCTACATGAAGAGAAGTTGTCTTGCCCAAGGTACTGTGGGATTCGGTAGTAGAAATGTGGTGGATAAAGTATCTTGGCAACCTTAACCGGGGCAAAAAAAATTGAAAAGGGGGGGTGCAACACGAGGACTTACCTTGGGATCATCCATCCTAGTACTACTCTCGCCCAAGCACGCTTAACTTCGGTGTTCTGATGGGATCCGGTGCATTAGTGCTAGTATGATCGCACCCGTCATGTTGTGGGCACAAATCCTTTATGTGTTGATGGTTCACAGTCCCAGCCCCGAGAGATGGCCCATTCAAAAGGCCCAATGGGCTTAACGACAACCCATCCGCTTTAACAACGTAGCAACCTCGCAAGACGTGATCTCGACACATTGTTGGGCCTTGTAATATCCCACGAGTTAGGTTGTCATCCTTTTAACAGCTCACGACGTACGATCCGGGACTAAAAAATAGAGCAAAAGAAGAAAAGTGGCCCGAAACTGATTAAAACATTCGATTTTGGGCTCCGAAAACAGGCGTAGTCGAGCAACCTTGTTACGCCCGTCGTAGAGCTCTCGGAGATCTTTCCAACGGTATGTTGTGCGCCGCATAAGTCCTTACGGATCAAAACTTATGGCCACCGGAGCGATGGAGACCTAGTCACACGCCCTACGCCCTCGGTTTGCGGGCCCAGCCTATATGTAAAGTGAAGTTTTTTTGCCCAAGGTGCCGTGGTATTCGGTAATAGAAATGTCGTGGATAAAGTATCTTGGCAACCCTAACCGGGGAAAAAAATTGAAAATGGGGGGTGCAACGCGAGGACTTCCCAAGTGGTCACCCATCCTAGTACTACTCTTGCTCAAGCACACTTATCTTCGAAGTTCTTATGGGATCCAGTGCATTAGTGCTGGTATGATCGCACCCATCACGTTGTGGGCACAAATCCTTTATGTGTTGACCGTTCATAGTCCCAGCCCAGAGAGATGGCCCATTCAAAAGTCCCAATGGGCTTAACGACAACCCATCCGCTTTAACAACGCAGCATCCTCGCAAGACGTGATATCGACACAATGTTAGGCTTGTAATATCCCGCGAGTTTGGTTGTCGTCCTTATAACAGATCACGACGTACGATATGGGATGAAAAAATAGAGCAAAAGAAGAAAATTGGTCCGAAACTAATGAAAACGTTCAATTTTGGGCTCTGAAAATAGGTGCAGTTGAGCAGGCTTGCTGCCCCCGTCGTAGAGCTCTCGGAGATCTTTCCAACGGTATGCTGTGCGCTGCGTAATTCCTTACGGATCAAAAGTTATGGGCACCGGAGCGACGGAGACATAGTCACAAGCCCTACGCCCTCGGTTTGCGGGCCTAGCCTCTACATGAAGCGATGTTGTCTTGCCCAAGGTGTCGTGGGATTCGGTAATAGAAATGTGGTGGATAAAGTATCTTGGCAACCCTAACCGGGGCAAAAAAAAATTGAAAACAGGGGTTGCAACACGAGGACTTCCCAGGGGGTCACCCATCCTAGTACTACTCTCGCCCAAGCACTCTTAACTTCGGAGTTCTGATGGGATCCGGTGCATTAGTACCGGTATGATCGCACCCGTCTTGTTGTGGGCACAAATCCTTTATGTGTTGACCATTCACAGTCCTACCCCAGAGAGATAGCCCATTCAAAAGGCCCAATGGGCTTAACGACAACCCATCCACTTTAACAACACATCATCCTCGCAAGACGTGATATCGATGCATTGTAGGGCCCTGTAATATCCCGCGAGTTAGGTTGTCGTCCTTTTAACAGCTCACGACGTACGATCCGGGACGAAAAAGCATAGCAAAAGAAGAGAAGTGGCCTGAAACTGATGAAAACATTCAATTTTGGACTTCGAAAACAGGCGCAGCCGAGCAGGCTTGCTGCCCCCTCATAGAGCTCTTGGAGATCTTTCCAACGGTATGCTTCACGCCGCGTAACTCCTTACGGATCAAAAGTTATGGGCACGGGAGCGACGGAGACCTAGTAACAAGCCCTACGCCCTCAGTTTGCAGGCCCAGCCTCTACGTGAAGCGAAGTTGTCTTGCCTAATGTGCCGTGGGATTCGGTAATAGAAATGTGGTGGATAAAGTATCTTGGCAACCCTAACCGGGGCAAAAAAAATCAAAAAAGGGGGTTGCAACACGAGGACATCGCAGGGGGTCACCTATCCTAGTACTACTTTCACCCAAACACGTATAACTTCGGAGTTCTGATCGGATCCGGTGCATTAGTATTGGTATGATCGCACCCGTCATGTTGAGGGCACAAATCCTTTATGTGTTGACTGTTCACAGTCCCAGCCTAGAGAGATAGCCCATTCAAGAGGCCCAATGGGCTTAACGACAACCCATCCGCTTCTACAATGCAGCATCCTCGTCAGACTTGATATCGAAGCGTTGTAGGGCCCTTTAATATCCCGCGTGTTAGGTTGTTGTCCTTTTAATAGCTCACGACGTACGATCCGGGACGGAAAAATAAAGTAAATGAAGAAAAGTGGCCCGAAATTGATGAAAACGTTTGATTTTGGGCTATGAAAACAGGCGCAACTGTCACGCCCCAACCCAGCCTATAAAGGTTAGACTAGGGTGTGATCTAACATTCAAGTCATATCACATACTTAAACATTTATGAAGATTTAACACTGAATATTTTGGCCTAAACTCCAAAATTTTATGAAAAATCGGCAGCATAATGGCTGTAATTGGGCTCTTTGGTTTGACCTAATTCTCTAAACGCCTCAAATTTTCCAATCTCAATTTCATTTCCAACTAGGATTACTATTTACCATCAATTGAAATGCCTACTGGTTATCTTGATGTCTCGTTTAATTAATAACCTAGCATGATACTATGTCTCGTCTGTTTGTTTATCCTCGTTACAAAAGTACCTGTTGATCTTAGCTTAACAACGAGTACCTGCTTAAGATTTGGTTGGTTCATTTTACTTAGCCCTTACCTAATACTTCATAATCCTATTATAGATACTAGCAGCAATAATAGCAAAATGACCACAGTAGTGTCTAGTGTCTGTCTAGTAAATATCAGTACAAATCAAAATTAGACCCCAAATTACAACGGGGGTCTTTTACATTACAAACATTGAGCAACATAAAAAGAAATAGTCTTCAAGTAGCATAGTTCACAAGTAGCCATAATCACGCAAAGCACATAGGACAGGTAATCACTCCAAGGAATCATCGTTAGGCACATCGTCCTCAGGTACCTGTTCTTGATCTTCTTCACCTGAGATGATAAAAGAGGGTGAGTCCTTATGAACTCAGTGAGGGGGAAGGAGAAATAGGTTTTGAAACTCATTTTCTGGTTCAACTTATGAAAATCCTTTTGCAAGCATGAATAAACACAATTAAGTACATAACAATAATATAAAGTAAAGGAACACAGTTACCAGTCTTTCCTCCCCGAGGTCCTCTAGGAACCAAGCGAGAGTACTTATGCACATAGTAAAAGGATACGGTGAGCTTTTGCTCTCAGTTCATTTCCAGTATCAGTTGTTGCGGCCGACTTCAAATCATCCCCTTATCACGCCAAGTGGGTGTACTTTGGGTGTACCCCGAAATCCTACGACCTAACTCTCCGAGGAAGTCTAGCCCCCAAGCGAGAGAGGGAATTGGACAATGGTAGTTACGGTTGTACCGGCAAGCCCGATGCCGCCCGGTGTGCGTGAACACTACCACGCCAGAATGAAAGGTTGCAACCTTATATGCAATGCATATTTATGACATTTAATATATCACATTAGGAGGACAACAAAGTAGGTTGCCTCCGGACAGTCATAAGATTGCACATTGACAAGTAGACAAGCGAGGCACGATAAGACAAGTAATTTCACTTGAAAAGCATATGGAGTTATATGAACAATAAACGGGCAGCCATGTTACGCACGTAAATCAGGTCATATAACTCATTTCAACGTCCACGTAATCAAATAATAAGGTTATTCAACATGCAACAATAATCTACGTGGGTTCGGATGCAAGAAAGGCTTATTTGTCAACGTGCAATGTTCAAAATCACCTTTAGGCTATAAGGGAAACTACGGGCAGCCTACTAAACATATAATCACACACAATATTCAAAGGATCAACACTTAGCAAGTTTACCTAGTCACTAGGGTTTCCATTTCGTGCTTACCCGTGGGATTAAGCCTCAAGTCAACTCAAAATCAATCTCAAGCCATGCATCACTTAATTCAAACATCCCCAAGTATTCAAAACAGTCCACGCAACATCCCAAATGTCACAATCCCAAGCATTTGATAACACAAGAGAAGTTACAACAAATTTTCTAAGCATATAACTAAGTGAAACCCTTACTGCAATAGGCTGTTTTCTCACAATCATTAAGACAAGTAAACAATCTTCAATTCCAGTGAATAAGATGTCAAATTGAATCTTAAGAAATGAACTAAAATCAGAAACAAACCTTGCATCATTTAGAGTTCGAGTTCAATAGTTATAGCCAAAACAGTGGGATTGCACAAAACTGTCCAGATTTGCATACATTTACATACTTGTCGTTTTTGAGGTCTTTAGGGTCCGATTTAGCCTTAGTCCATTTCTGACAAAAATGTCCAGAACTGAAAATTTTAGCAGAAAACAAAATTTCATGCATTTTTGACATCATTTACTAAGTCAAAACTGGTTCGTTCTACAAGATCAGTGCATCTGCCAAAACCTGTTTCATTTTTCCCAGACTTCCAGATTTTGACACATTTTAATGATTTTCCATTTTGAGGACCTTAGAGTCAAAATTAGCTTTGGGCTATTTCTGAAAAAAAATGTTCAAAACTGGAAAACCTAGTTACCTAGCAATGTTCATGCATTTTCAACATCATTTGCCTAGCCAAACACACCTCGCAACAACAAGACAGAGAGCTGTCACCAAACCCGATTTCATCTATCATCATCTTCAAGCCAAAATCTTGCCATGCATGGTTGTAAAAGCTTATGAACACACATATAACTCAAGTACAGAAGCAAAGACATACATTTAAGAGCATGCATGTGGATTTTTGAAAGATTTTCAAGAAGTTTGGCCCTCACCTTAGCAAATCAACAAGAAGATGCACAAAACTTGATGAAGCACAAATTTCTTCTTCTTCCTTGCTTAGCCGAGACTCCAACTCGATTTTCTCTATTTTTCCTAGCTTAGTGGCCAAGTTCTTAGTAGATGCATGTGGTTAGAACAAGAAGAAAAGAAATGGAAGCTAGCAAACTCACCAAGGCCGAAATGGTTGTTCAAAGGGCTTGCATGTGTGATTCTTGCATCCTAGCTAGCTTGGTCAAATTTCTTTGCTTGTTGCTTGTCTTGATTAACTATGGTGTGATGAAGATGAGCTATGAAGGGAAGAAACTCAGCCAAGGCCGAGAGAGAGAAGAATGAGAGGGAGAGAGAGAAGAATGAGAGGAAAATGGGAGAAATGAAAAAAAATGATAGCCTTTGCAAAGATTGATGCATGTGTTCGGCCTTGGGCATAGAAATTCAGCTTTTTTATGTCTTCAAGATGTATTTTGAAATTCCTAGCATGGGCAAGGAGTAGTTGGTCGAGAATGGTGGAGTTTTGAGGAGGTTTTAAGCAATTTTTTATGCATTTGTGTCATAGAATTGTCATAAGTTGTCTAGAATTAATTTGAATTGAGCAAGCAAGCATAAAAACTCATGTGGTGGTCGGCCAAGGCAATAAAAATCTTATTTTTTGTCATCTTTTGAGCATTATTTAATTGTGTGTTGAAAGTGTAAAAAGAATAAAGAATAAAGAATAAGGAATGTCTAGCTTTTTGTGAGATTTTGTCTTCTAGTGGGTTGAATTAGTAATTTAATAATAGTTAGTGGATTTTGTAGGATTAATTAATGACCTAGTGCTTCGTGTAAGATACTTTCTTGATTAGCGGGAGGGCACGCTTTCCTAGGTCCAGGACACGTACTACGAGGTAGGGCATGAACTACGAGACGAACGCACATTTTCCAAGTAAACGCACACAACCCTAAATGAATGCACGTAATTCAATACAAGGCACACAAAATGAAACATAATTCTTAAATCTAGGTCAAGGCATGCAAATCTAGATTAGGGCAAACGAAATGAGGTATCGCATGCAAATCGAGGTCAGGCATCACAACAGCCGAGCAGGCTTGCTGCCCTTGTCGTAGAGCTCTTGGAGTGCTTTCCAACGGTATGCTGTACGCCACGTAACTCCTTACGGATCAAAAGTTATGGGCACTGAAGCTACAGATACCCGGTCACAAGCCCAACACCCTCAGTTTGCGGGCCCAGCCTCTACGTGAAGCGAAGTTGCCTTGCTCAAGGTATCGTTGGATTCGGTAATAGAAATGTTGTGGATAAAGTATGTTGGCAACCCTAACGGGGGAAAAAAAAATTAAAAAGGGGGGGTGCAACACAAGGACTTCCCGAGGGGCCACCCATCCTAGTAATACTCTCGCCCAAGCACGTTTAACTTCGGAGTTCTGATGGGATCCGGTGCATCAGTGCTGGTATGATCGTACCCGTCATGTTGTGGGAACAAATCCTTTATGTGTTGACCGTTCACTCTCCCAGGCTAGAGAGATGGCCCATTCAAAAGGCCCAATGGGCTTAACGACAACCCATCCGCTTCAACAACGCAGCATCCTCGCAAGACGTGATATCGACGCATTGTAGGGCCCTTTAATGTCCCGCGACTTAGGTTGTCTTCCTTTTAACAGCTCACGACGCACGATCCGGGATAAAAAAATAGAGGAAAAGAAGAAAAATGGTCTGAAACTGATGAAAACTTTCAATTTTGGAGTCTAAAAACAAGCATAGCTTAGCAGGCTTGCTGCCCCCACCGTAGAGTTCTTGGAGAGCTTTCCAACGGTATGCTGTGCGCCGTGTAACTCCTTACAGATTAAAAGTTATGTGCACTGGAGCGACGGAGACCTGGTCACAAGCCCCACGCCCTCGGTTTGCAGGCCCAGCCTCTACATGAAGATAAGTTGTCTTGCCAAAGGTGCCGTGGGATTCGGTAATAGAAATGTGGTAGATAAAGTATCTTGGCAACCCTAACCAGGGCCAATAAAATTGAAAATGGGGGGTGCAACAAGAGGACTTCCCAGGGGGTCACCCATCCTAGTACTACTCTTGCCCAAGCACGCTTAACTTCGGAGTTCAGATGGGATCCGGTGCATTACTGCTGGTATGATCACACCCGTCATGTTGTGGGCACAAATCCTGTATGTGTTGACCATTCACAGTCCTATCCCAGAGAGATGGCCCATTCAAAAGGCCCAATGGGCTTAATGACAACTCATCCGCTTCAACAACACAGCATCCTCGTAAGACATGATATCGACACGTTGTAGGGCCCTGTAATATCCTGCGAGTTAGGTTGTCATCCTTTTAACAGCTCACGACGTATGATCCGGGATGAAAAAACAGAGCAAAAGAAGAAAAGTGGCCCGAAACTGATGAAAACATTCAATTTTGGGATCTGAAAACAGGCGCAGCATAGCAGGCTTGCTGCCCTTGTCGTAGAGCTCTCGGAGAGCTTTTCAACGGTATCATGTATGGCGCGTAACGCCTTGCGGATTAAAAGTTATGGGCATCGGAGCGACAGAGACCTGGTCATATGCCCCATGCCCTCTGTTTACTGGCCCATCATCTACGTGAAGCGAAGTTGTCTTGCCCAAGGTGCCGTGGGATTCGATAATAGAAATGTGGTGGCTAAATTATCTTGGCAACCCTAACCGGGGCAAAAAAAATTGAAACGGGGGGGTGCAAAACAAGGGCTTCCCAGGGGGTCATCCATCCTAGTACTACTCTGGCCCAAGCACGCTTTCCTTCGGTGTTCTGATGGGATCCGGTGCATTAGTGCTGGTATTATCGCACCCATCATGTTGTGGGGACAAATCCTTTATGTGTTGATAGTTCACAATCCTAGCCCAAAGAGATTGCCCATTCAAAAGGCCCAATGGGCTTAACGACAACCCATCTGCTTTAACAATGCAGCATCCTTGCAAGACGTGATACCGACGCGTTGTAGGGCCCTGTAATATCCTTCGAGTTAGGTTGTCGTCCTTTTAACAGCTCACGATGTATGATCTGGGATGAAAAAATAGAGGAAAGGAAGAAAAGTGGTCTGAAACTGATGAAAACATTCGATTTTAGGCTCCGAAAATAGTTACAGCCGAGCAAGCTTGCTGACCCCGTCGTAGAGCTCTAGGCAAGCTTTCTAAAGGTTTGTTGTGCACCGCGTAACTCCTTACAAATCAAAAGTTATGCGCATCGGAGCGACGGAGTCCTAGTCACAAGCCCTACGCCCTCGGTTTGCGGACCCAGCCTCCACGTGAAGCGAAGTTGTCTTGCCCAAGGTGCCATGGAATTCGTTAATAGAAATGTGGGGGTTAAAGTATCTTGGCAACCCTAACCGAGGCAAAAAAAATTGAAAATGGGGGTGCAACACGAGGACTTCCTAGGGGTTCACCCATCCTAGTACTACTCTCACCCAAGCACGCATAACTTCGGAGTTCTAATGGGATCCGGTGCATTCGTGCTGGGATGATCGCACCCATCAAGTTGAGGGCACAAATCCTTTATGTGTTGACCGTTCACAGTCGCAGCCCAGAGAGATGGCCCATTCAAAAGGCCTAATGGGCTTAACGACAACCCATCCGCTTCAACAACGCAGCATCCTCATAAGACTTGATATCGAAGCGTTGTAGTGCCCTGTAATATCCCGCGAGTTAGGTTCTGTCCTTTTAACAGCTCACGACATACGATCCGGGATGAGAAAATAGAGCAAAAGAAGAAAAGTTACCAGAAACTAATGAAAACATTCCATTTTGGGCTCCAAAAATAGGCGTAGTCGAGTAGCCTTATTGCCCTCGTCGTAGAGCTCTCGAAGATCTTTCCAACGGTATGCTGTGCGCCACGTAACTCCTTACGGATCAAAAGTTATGGGCACTGGAGCGATGGAGACCTAGTCACAAGCCCTACGCCCTCGGTTTATGGGCCCGGCCCCTACGTGATGCGAAGTTGTGTTGCCCAAGGTGCCGTGGGATTCAGTAATAGAAATGTCGTGGATAAAGTATCTTGGCAACCCTAACCGGGGCAAAAAAAATTGAAAACGGGGGTTGCAACACGAGGACTTCCCAGGGGGTCACCCATCCTAGTATTACTCTCACCCAAGCACTTTTTACTTCGGAGTTCTGATGGGATCCGGTGCATTAGTGCTGGTATGATCGCACCCATCATGTTGTGGGCACAAATCCTTTATGTGTTGACCGTTCAAAGTCCCAGCCTAGAGAGATGGCCCATTCAAATGGCCCAATAGGCTTAACGACAACCCATCCGCTTTAACAATGTAGCATCCTCGCAAGACGTGATATCGACGCGTTGTAGGGCCCTGTAATATCCAGCGAGTTAGGTTGTCGTCCTTTTAACAGCTCACGACGTACGATCCGGGATGAAAAAATAGAGGAAAAGAAGAAAAGTGGCGCGAAACTGATGAAAACATTCGATTTTGGGCTGCAAAACAGGCGCAACCTAGTAGACTTGCTGCCCCGTCGTAGACCTCTCGGAGAGCTTTCCAACGGTATGTTGTGCGCTGCGTAACTCCTTACGGATCAAAAGTTATGGGCACCGGAGCGACGGAAACCTAGTAACAAGCCCTACGCCCTCGGTTTGCGGGCCCAGCCTCTACGTTAAGCGATGTTGTCTTGCCCAAGGTGCCGTGGGATTCGGTAATGGAATTGTGGTGGATAAAGTATCTTGGCAACCCTATCCGGGGCAAAAAAAATTGAAAAGGGGGAGGGGGCAACACGAGGACTTTTTAGGGGGTCACCCATCCTAGTACTACTCTCACCCAAGGACGGTTAACTTTGGAGTTCTGATGGGATCCTGTGCATTAGTGCTAGTATGATCACACCCGTCATGTTGAGTGCACAAATCCTTTATGTGTTGACGGTTCACAGTCCCAGCCCAGAGAGATGGCCCATTCAAAAGGCCCAATGGGCTTAACGACAACCCATCTGCTTCAACAACGCAGCATCCTCGTAAGACGTGATATCGACGCGTTGTAGGACCTATAATATCCCGCGAGTTAGGTTGTCTTAGTTTTAACAACTCACAACGTATGATCCAGGACGGAAAAATAGCGCAAAAGAAGAAAATTATCCCAAATCTGATGAAAATGTTTGATTTTTGGCTCCGAAAATGGGAGCAGTCGAGCAAGCTTGTTGCCCCTGTCGTAGAGCTCTCGGAGACCCTTCCAACCGTATGCTGTGCGCCGTGCAACTCCTTACGGATCAAAAGTTATGGGCACCGGAGGTGGGCTTAGAAGCAGCCATCCTTTGAAGAAAGCGTAATAGCTCACTCGTCTAGCTCCATGGCACCGAAAATGTATCAGGGCTCAAGTGATTCACCGAAGCGACGAGACCTTAAAAGCTGCTTTTCAAGTGTCAGAAACGGAACGTTCTGTCAATCGGGGAAGGTTTTTGGTGACAAGACCTGTAGATATCAGAAGTGAGAATGCTTACATGAGTAATGAGAAATCTTGTGAAAAACACGATCGCCTGCTAGTGGAAGGTTTTCTGCGTTCAGTCAATCTCACAAGCCCTACGCCCTTGGTTTACAGGCCCAACCTCTACGTGAAGCGACGTTGTCTTACCCAAGGTGCCGTGGGATTCGGTAATAGAAATGTCATGGATAAAGTATCTTGGCAACCCTAACCGGCGCAAAAAAAAATTGAAAACGGGTTGCAACACGAGGACTTCCCCGGGAGTCACCCATCCTAGTACTACTCTCGCCCAAGCACTCTTAACTTCGGAGTTCTGATGGGATCTGGTGCATTAATGCTGGTATGATAGCACCCATCATCTTGTGGGCACAAATCCTTTATGTGTTGACCGTTCACAGTCCCAGCCCAGAGAGTTGGCCCATTCAAAAGGCCCAATGGGCTTAACGACAACCCATTCGCTTTAACAACGCAGCATCTTCGCAAGACGTGATATCGACGCATTGTAGGGCCCTGTAATATCCAGCGAGTTAGGTTATCGTCCTTTTAACAGCTCACGACGTATGATCTGGGACCAAAAAAACAGAGCTAAGGAAGAAAAGTGGTGCCAAAATGATGGAAAACATTAGATTTTGGGCTTCGAAAATAGGCGCAGCCGAGTAGGCTTACTTCCCCGTTGTTGAGCTCTCAGAGAGCTTTCCAACGGTATACTGTGCGCCACGTAACTCCTTACGGATCAAAAGTTATGGGCACCGGAGCGACGGAGACCTAGTCACAAGCCTTACGCCCTCGGTTTGCGGGCCCTGCCTCTACGTTAAGCGATGTTGTCTTGCCCAAGGTGTCGTGGAATTTGGTAATAGAAATGTGGTGGATAAAGTATCTTAGCAACCCTAACCAGGGCAAAAAAAATTGAAAATGGGGGTGCAACACGAGGACTTCCCAAGGGGTCACCCATCCTAGTACTACTCTCGCCCAAGCACGCTTAACTTCAGAGTTCTGATGGGATCCGGTGCATTAATGCTAGTATGATCGCACCCGTCATGTTAAGGGCACAAATCCTTTATGTGTTGACGGTTCACAGTCCCAACCCAGAAAGATGGCCCATTCAAAAGGCCCAATGGGCTTAACGACAACCCATCTGCTTCAACAACGCAGCATCTTCGTAAGACGTGATATCGACGCGTTGTAGGGCCCTGCAATTTCCTGCGAATTAGGTTGCCATCCTTTTAACAGCTCACAACATACGATCCGGGATGAAAAATCATAGCAAAAGAAGAAAACTATCCCGAAACTGATGAAAATGTTCGATTTTGGGCTCCAAAAATAGGCACTGCTTAGCAGGATTGCTGCCCCCGTCGTAGAGCTCTCGAAGAGATTTCCAACGGTATGCTGTGCGCCGCGTAACTCCTTAGGGATTAAAAGTTATGGGCACCGGAGCAATGGAGACCTGGTCACAAGCCCCATGCCCTCGGTTTGCGGGCCCAGCCTTTACGTGAAGCGAAGTTGTCTTGCCCAAGGTGCCGTGAGATTGGGAATTAGCAATGTGGTGGATAATTTATCTTGACAACCCTAACCGGGGCAAAAAAAATTGAAAAGGGGTGTGCAACAAGAGGACTTCCCTGGGGGTGATCCATCCTAGTTCTACTTTCGCCCGAGCACGCTGAACTTTGGAGTTCTGATAGGATCCGGTGCATTAGTGCTGGTATGATCGCCCCATCATGTTGTGGGCACATATCCTTTATGTGTTGACGGTTCACAGTCCCAGCCCAGAGAGATGGCCCATTCAAAAGGCCCAATGGGCCTAACGACAACCCTTCCGCTTTAACAACGAAGCATCCTCGCAAGACATGATATCGACATGTTGTAGGGCCCAGTAATATCCCGCGAGTTAGGTTGTCGTCCTTTTAACAACTCACGACATACGATCCGGGATGAAAAAATATAACAAAAGAAGAAAAGGGGCCCGAAACTGATGAACACGTTCGATTTTGGGCTCTGAAAATAGGCGCAGTCGAGTAGGCTTGTTGCCCCCGTCGTAGAGCTCTCGGAGATCTTTCCAATGGTATGTTGTGCGTCACGTAACTCGTTACGGATCAAAAGTTATGGGCTCTAGAGCGACGGAGACCTAGTCACAAGCCCTACGCCTTAGGTTTACGGGCCCAGCTTCTACATGAAGCGAAGTTGTCATGCACAAGGTGCCATGGGATTCGATAATAGAAATGTGGTGGATAAAGTATCTTGGCAACCCTAACCGGGGCAAAAAAAATTGAAAACGGGGGTTGCAACACGAGGACTTCCCATGGGGTTACCCATCCTAGAATTACTCTTGCCCAAGCACTCTTAACTTCGGAGTTCTGATGCTATCCGGTGCATTAGTGCCGGTATGATCGCACCCGTCAAGTTGTGGGCACAAATCCTTTATGTGTTGACCGTTCAGAGTCCCAACCCAGAGAGATGGCCTATTCAAAAGGCCCAATGGGCTTAACGACAACCCATCCGCTTTAACAACCCAGCATCCTCGCAAGACGTGATATCGACGAGTTGTAAGGCCCTGTAATATCACGCGAGTTAGGTTGTCGTCCTTTTAACAGCTCACGACGTACGATCCGGGACGAAAAAATAGAGCAAAAGAAGAAAAGTGGCTCGAAACTGATGAAAACATTCGATTTTGGGCTTCCAAAATGAGCGCAGCCGAGCAGGCTTGCTGTCCCATCTTAGAGCTCTCGGAGAGCTTTCCAACGGTATGCTGTGCACTGCGTAACTCCTTACGGATCAAAAGTTTTGGGCACCAGAGCCACGGAGACCTAGTCACAAGCCGTACGCCTTCGGTTTGCAGGCCCAGCCTCTACGTGAAGCGATGTTGTCTTGCCCGAGGTGCCGTGGGATTTGGTAATTGAAATGGGGTGGATAAAGTATCTTGCAACCCTAACCGGGGCAAAAAAAATTGAAAAATGGGGGCAACACGACGACTTCCTAGGGGGTCACCCATCCTAGTACTACTCTCGCCCAAGCACGCTTAACTTCGGAGTTCTGATGGGATCCGGAGCATTAGTGCTGGTATGATCGCACCCGTCATGTTGAGGGCATAAATCCTTCATGTGTTGACGGTTCACAGTCCCTGCCCAGAGAGATTGCCCATTCAAAAGGCCCAATGGGCTTAACGACAACCCATCCACTTCAACAACGTAGTATCCTCGTACGATGGGATATCGACGCGTTGTAGGTGTGACGCCCTCCTTTTAGCCATGCATTTAATTCCTGTTGCATCCCTTGTCTGCGCATTTACTTCTATGCCGTACTAACTGACTTTTGTGACTACTATTCACTCCGTTTTTAAACTGCCTTCTATTAGTTAATTAACATTTTTATTAAATCATATTAATTGTAAAAGTAGTGGGAAAAATGTGCATTTGAGCTAACGGCATTAGGAGAGCTCGTTTAGAAAATAATTTTTGTAGTTGAGTGAATAGTGTTACGTAATAACTTTATAGATTTAATTAGCAAGCCTAAGTTTTATACATTAGCCTCGTTTTGGAGCTAGCAACGCGCATTTTATTAGATCACTTAAGCACCCAAATGACCCCACCTCAACTTAACCCCTTTATTATATCACTTAAGTTCACAAAATGAAAAAGAAAAAAAAAAAAAAAGCTGAAATCAGGAGCCAAACCCGACAGCCCCTCTTTGCACTTGGGATAAATTTTTCATCTTCAACTCTTCAATTCAAGCCAAGCCAAGCCTCGAGCAACTAGTGTAGGGTGTTTGCAAGGTTCCTAGGTGCTCCTACGCGTATTGGTGAGGGATTTCACGACTTGTTTTTGCATTTTTAAATAGTTACTCATTTCTTGATTTGTTGAAAATATGATTATATGCCATTGTAATTGTTATCTATGCTAATATACCATCTATATGAATGCTAGAGAACACATTTGAGCCGTTGTTTCGCTTTTTAAACGGTTAGAATCGTTAGTTTGATTTTTAGGGTGAATAGTGACGTTTTTTTCTAGGGTTTTGTGTAATTGCTCGAATTAGCTCGATTTAATGCTTCTAATAGATGCCTTAGGTGTTAGTGAAGATAGCCTAATAGCCCCGTGCACTTGCATTGCCCTTAAATTGCCTAAAAATGGAAAATAACCGACTTTAATTTGGGGCTTTTGGGGTTAATGCGAATCCGGGTGGATTCGGGCTTCAATTCTAGTATCCTTAGGCAATCTAGGTGCTATAGATGCTTCGATATCCCTTGTTTGAAGCCCGGACAATGTAGGTGTAGTTTAAAGCCAAAAGAGGGAAATTGGGACTTTCGGGGTAAACGCGGGCATTTGAATGAGTTAGAGGGTTGAGAGGGTACCTTTAGGGTTAGTTAGAAGGTTGGGAGAGTTTCCTTTGAAAATAAAATCATTAACTTTGGTTTGGAAGAGAAATAGTTTGTAAAATAAAGGGGTTTAAGTACAATTTCAGTTGTCTCACACTTCTAAATGCACGGCAGGACTTCTTGAGTGTTTATATGTGATTTTAAATTGATTTGGAGCTTTTGGTATGATTCTATGCTTATTTGGTATATGTTCATTTGTAAACTGCTTATTAGCTTCTATATTTGCTTCTATCCTAATTGCAACGAGGTCAACCTACTTTGTTGATCCTCGTATGTGTTAATGCTTATATTATTGCTATTAACTTGCCATCGTTAAGTGCATTGCATAGTGGTTGCGCAACCATAGTGTCTGGGGCGGATGTGTTGAATATCGGCTGGGCGGTAGAGGGCTTGCCAGTGGATATTCAAACTCCGTGCCCTATTCCCTCATTCGCCTGGTCCGGAGATTGCCAGAGGATGTTGGGTCGTAGGATTCGGGGTACATCCGGAGTACACCCACTGGAGTGTTTGGGGATTATGCCGGCTTATCGTGATCGTGCTCGTGGTTCGTGGATCGTGATTGAAGACCAGTGAAGATTGGTGTATAGGGGATTGTTGAAATGTATCCTTTTAAATGTGTGGTTATTTAAGTTATCATTGTTTCTTTAATTGTCTAAGGGTTATTGTTGTATGATTGTATTATTTGTTGCATTGCACGCCCCGGGACTATATCCCTCTCTGGGCAGCAGTGGTTGCTCTTACTTCATTATCCGTTTCAGGAGGCGCTGTGGGTGATCCCCAGCTTGTTGATTTAGTTGAGGAAGAAGAAGTTCAGATCGAGCCTTTACCTTAGTTGCTGTGTCTGATAGCTTGAGGTGGTTAATGAATTTGCTGCTATGTGGAAAGTTCAATTAATTGTTTTATGTTCTATTTTGTGGCCTAAGGGCTATGTATATGTTTGTTGCGCAAGTCGAAGGATAGTAGATTGTGGTGTAGAATTGGAAGCCATGTCTTGTAATAACTTTTATTCTTGCCTTATTTCCTTGCATGCTTGGGAGTGGATGGTTAATGTAGAATGCTTTATCCTTTAAGTTGTTTTATTGATTTCCTAGAATGTTATGATTATAAAACTATGCTGACAACAAGTTCTCGCATGCTTGTGTGTTTTGGAGCTATTGTGTACCATAAGGCTCGGATGGCCTTATAGCTTTGTTGTTTAATTAAGAAAAGCTTGTATGGTATTGTTGGGACCTTGTTTAAGTGTTTACAGGTTTTAGAATGTCCACGGTACAGGGGAGACTCTGTCCGTGTGTCGGGTCCGGACTTAACCTTTAGCTTGGGGGTTGGGTCGGGGCGCGACATTTAAGTGGTATCAGAGCTATAGATTGCATAAAGCCGGGTTAAATTTCTCGGTCTGTGGGTAGAGATTTGTTATGTGACTTTGTGAATACATGAGTCCTTGATCATAATTGACCTAAGTGAAATTTGAATAAGGAATGAACATGCTAACATGGAAATAGAATATCAAGAGTCTAGAATGTCAAGTATGATCTAGTGATTTATGTTTGCTTCAGGAATGTGGAATATTTATTTGAACTTCTATGTACTTGACTTTATGTGAATCTAATTGGACTTTTCTTCATGTGTTGCTTATAAATTGCATATATACATATATATATATATACCTGTCATAACACTTTGCATTCTAGCTATTCGAGATGGGGCCTCGCCGTCGTGCTGATAATCCGAATGTTGGTGGAGAACCCGAGGAGGTTCAGGGGCAAGAAGCTGAGGTGGCCGAAAATGCACCGCAGGTTCAAGAACCGAGCACTGCACAGATCTTGGCCACGATGGCCACAGCTATGAACACTATCGCCCAGTTTGTTACAAAACAGGGTCAGCCAGGGGTCGTTGGAGGTAATCAGGCTGCGAGAGCCGGAAGTAGTGGCCCTACCGGAGGGAATCTGTATGATCGGTTTATACATCATGGGGCCTATACTTTCTTTGGGGAGCCAGATGATATGAAAGCTGAGATGTGGCTAAGGAAGTTCGAGAGAGTGGCAGCGATACTGGAGTGCCATGATGACAGGAAGATTACTTATGCTACTTTCCTTCTCGAGGGTGATGCTGAAGATTGGTGGAATACCATCAGTGAGAAATGGGGAGCTGAGGGAGGTCATCATTTGTGGGCCGATTTTGTCCGAGAATTTCGAGACAAGTATATATCGGTAGTTGCCCGTGAGAGGCGACAAACTGAGTTCATAAACTTGAAGCAGGGAAGTATGACGGTAGATCAATACGAGGCTACTTTTACCCGGCTTTCCCGTTATGCACCAGCTTTAATTCAGCCGGAGGACATGAAGATTCAGAGGTTCATCTTGGGTATGAGGAGAGATATTATGCTGAACTTGTCTTCAAATGATTTTCCTAACTATGCTGCAGTAGTCCGAGCTGCCTCGAGATATGAGAAACGGAAAGCCGATGTGTTAGCCGAGACCAGTCAATCGAGTAAACGGTTTCAGTCTCAGAGTCAAGGGTACCAGGGGCAGGCTGTATCAGTTGGGCAGAGTTCGCAGCCGAGGCAGACTCAGAGTTACACAGGGCCTACTCAGACTCAGGCACGACCAGTCCAGAGTCAGACTCAGAGTCAGTTCCGTCCAGCAGTTTCCCGTTCGCAGCAGGGTAGTTCAGCTACCTCTACTTACAAAGCTCCTTCGGGAGGCACTTTTGCAAGACATCACCAGCAGTGCAGCTTCTGTCAGCGCCAGGGCCACACTGAGGATGTTTGTTGGAAGAAACATAACAAGTGTACAGGGTGCGAAAGAGAACAGCACAGGGTTAAAGACTATCAGAAATTTAAGAACCCTAGGGGTCAGACATCAGCTCAGAACTCTCAGACCAGGGCACCAGCTGCAGCACCACCACCACGAGGCCAGGCCCGTGTATTTGCTTTGGATGCTGAGGAGCTTCCGGATACTACCGCTGTGGTAGAAGGTATTTTTCTTCTTAATGATCAGTCAGTTAAGGTTTTAATTGATTCCGGGGCTTCGCATTCTTTTATTACTCCTACTTGTGCACAAAATGCTAAATTGAAACATGATAAACTGTTGCATGAGATTGTGGTCTATACTCCTATGGGTCCGAAGTTTGTTACTAGGTCTATTTGCAGAGCATGTAGTATATTTATTGAAGGTCGTGTTTTTCCTGCTGATTTGATTATCCTACCCTTCAATGACTTTGAAATTATATTGGGGATGGACTGGTTAAGTAAGTATTATGCCCAGCTTGACTGTAGAAAGAAGATTGTGTATCTAGAAATGCCTGACCAGCCTGTACTTAAAATAGTTGGTAGTAGAAAATCTATGGGAACTCCTATTATTTCTTCTATTAGGGCATCTAAATTATTGAGCAAGGGTTGTGAGGCTTATCTTGCATATTGATTAATCAACCTGGGGATCAATTGAAATTGAATGATGTACCTATCGTGAGAGAGTTTCTGGGGGACTTTCCTGAGGAATTACCTGGGTTACCGCCAGATAGAGAGATAGAGTTCATGATTGATTTATTGCCGGGGACTTCACCTGTCTCTAGGACTCCGTACAGAATGGCTCCACCTGAGTTGCAGGAATTGAAAGTGCAATTGCAGGGCTTGCTTGAGAAGGGATTCATTCAGCCGAGTTCTTCACCGTGGGGTGCGCCAGTTCTCTTCGTTAAAAAGAAAGACGGATCTCTTCGCCTATGCATCGATTACCGGGGTCTTAATCAGGTAACCATCAAAAATAAATATCCTTTGCCCTTAATCAAAGAGTTATTTGATCAGTTGCAAGGCGCCAGGGTATTCTCTAAATTTGATCTGAGGCAGGGCTATTATCAACTGAGGATTAAGAAAGATGATGTTCCAAAAACTGCTTTCAGAACTCGATATGGCCATTATGAGTTTGTTGTCTTGCCGTTTGGTCTTACTAATGCTCCCGCCGCATTCATGGACTTAATGCAGAGAGTATTCCGTCCTTATCTGGACCAATTTGTGGTCATATTTATTGATGATATCCTTGTCTATTCTAAATCTGAGGCGGAACATGAACAGCATCTCAGAATTGTGTTGCAGACTCTTCAGGAGCATCGGTTATTTGCAAAGTTTAGCAAATGTGAATTCTGGCTTAAGCAAGTTGCTTTTCTTGGCCATATTATCTCGCAGGATGGTATTTCTGTTGATCCAGCGAAGATTGAAGTTGTGTTATCTTGGAAACGACCTGAAACTGTCACGGAAATTCGTAGCTTCCTTGGTTTAGCTGGGTATTATCGGAGGTTTGTCAAGGATTTCTCTAAGATTGCAGGGCCTTTAACTCAGCTTACTCAGAAGAAAACAGTATTTGACTGGAATGATAAATGTGAGGCCAGCTTCCAGGAATTGAAGAAGAGATTGACTACAGCTCATATTCTTGCTTTACCTGAGGGTTATGATAATCTGATGATCTATAGTGATGCTTCGAAGGAAGGTCTGGGTTGTGTATTGATGCAGAATGGCAGGGTTATTGCTTATGCTTCCATGAAACTGAAACCTTATGAACTCAACTATCTGACTCATGATCTTGAGCTTGCAGCTATCATTCTTGCATTAAAGAAATGGCATCATTATCTCTGGGGCAACAAATTTGAAATCTTTACAGATCATAAGAGCTTGAAATATCTGTTTTCACAGAAAGAGTTGAACATGAGGCAGAGGCGTTGGCTGGAATTACTTGAGGACTATAACTGCACTATTAACTATCTTCCAGGTAAGGCCAATATTGTTGCTGATGCTTTGAGCCGAAAGGCTACTGTTGCTAGCTTGATTATCAAGAATTGGGAATTCATGGAAGAATTGTGCTTATGGAAGCCTAGTACTTCAAATTCTGGTATTCAATTTGCAAGTTTGCAGATTCAATCTCTGTTGTTATCCAGGATTCGAGAAGCTCAACAGGCTGATCTTCAATTGTTGAAAGTCTTAGAGAATTCTAAAGGGGGAGAGTCGGATTTCAAACTGCACGACGATGGTATTCTTAAATTCAAGGGTAGAATCTGTATTCCGAATGATCCAACTCTAAAGAAGGATATTCTTGCTGAGGCACACAGTTCTCGATATACTATCCATCCAGGCAGTACGAAAATGTATAAAGATTTAAAGCAGAATTTCTGGTGGAATAATATGAAGAGAGAAATTACTGACTATGTTGCTCGATGCCTTACTTGTCAGAAAGTTAAAGCAGAACATCAGAGACCTGCAGGGTTGTTGCAACCTTTGGCTATTCCTGTTTGGAAATGGGATCATATTACTATGGATTTCGTATCAGATTTACCGAGGTCTTCGAGGGGTAATGACTCAGTCTGGGTTATTGTGGATAGACTGACCAAGACTTCTCATTTTATTGCTAAAAAGAAGTCTGATTCTCTTGATAAACTGGTAGAGTTGTCTATTGAGAATGTTGTCCGACTACATGGAATTCCAAAGAGTATCGTGTCAGATAGAGATCCCAGATTCACATCTCAGTTCTGGCAGAAGATTCAGAAAGCTTTGGGCACGAATTTGAATTTCAATACAGCTTATCATCCTCAGACAGATGGTCAATCTGAGAGAACTATCTTGATCCTTGAGGATATGTTACGGGCTTGTATTCTGGACTTCGGTAAAAGTTGGGAGAAGTATTTGCCACTCGCAGAGTTCGCCTATAACAATAGTTATCAAGCTACTATTAGTATGGCACCTTATGTGGCACTTTATGGGCGTAAATGTCGGTCTCCTCTCTACTGGGATGAAGTTGGTGACGGTCGACCCTACTCTCTTACCTGAAATGAACAAAATGATTGATCATGTGCAGCTTATTAGAAAAAGAATGCTTACAGCACAGAGCCGGCAAAAGAGTTATGCAGATAGACGCCGTCGTGATCTGAAATTTGCAGTGGGGGATCGAGTATTTCTGAAAATCTTTCCTCGCAAGGGTTTGATTCGGCATGGTAAAGGAGGTAAACTCAGTCCTCGATATGTGGGACCATTTGAGATAACTGAAATTGTTGGTGATGTGGCTTACCGTCTAGCTTTACCTCCCAGTCTGGGCAGAATTCATGACGTATTCCATGTTTCCATGCTTCGGAAGGATCAGCCAGATCCCTCTCACATACTTGAGCCGGAACCGCTAGAGATCAGTGAAACTTTGACCTACATAGAGAAACCTCTTCGAATTGTTGATTAGAAAGTTCAGGAGCTGAGGACTAAAAGCATTCTGATGGTTAAAGTTCTGTGGGATCATCACGGAATAGAGGATGCGACATGGGAAAGAGAGGATCAGATGCGGGAACGGTATCCAGAGTTATTCGCCGAATCATGTAAGACTTGCGTGGACGCAATTAGTTTAAGTTGGAGAGGATGTCACGCCCGGGTTTTAGCCATGCATTTAATTACTGTTGCATCCCTTGTTTGCGCATTTACTTCTATGCCTTATTAACTGACTTTTGTGACTACTATTCACTCCGTTTTTAAACTGCCTTCTATTAGTTAATTAACATTTTTATTAAATCATATTAATTGTAAAAGTAGTGGAAAAAATGTGCATTTGAGCTAACGGCATTAGGAGAGCTCGTTTAGAAAATGATCTTTTGTAGTTGAGTGAATAGTATTACGTAATAACTTTATAGATTTAATTAGCTAGCCTAAGTTTTATACATTAGCCTCGTTTTGGAGCTAGCAACGCGCATTTTATTAGATCACTTAAGCACCCATATGACCCCACCTCAACTTAACCCCTTTATTATATCACTTAAGCTCACAAAATGCAAAAGAAAAAAAAATAAAAAGTTGAAATCAGGAGCCAAACCCGACAGCCCCTCTTTGCCCTTGGGAGAAATTTTTCATCTTCAACTCTTCAATTCAAGCCAAGCCAAGCCTTGAGCAACTAGTGTAGGGTGTTTGCAAGGTTCCTAGGTGCTCCTATGCGTAGTGGTGAGGGATTTCACGACTTATTTTTGCATTTTTAAATAGTTACTCATTTCTTGATTTGTTGAAAATATGATTATATGCCATTGTAATTGTTATCTATGCTAATGTACCATCTATATGAATGCTATAGAACACATTTGAGCCGTTGTTTCGCTTTTTAAACGGTTAGAATCGTTAGTTTGATTTTTAGGGTGAATAGTGACATTTTTTTCTAGGGTTTTGTGTAATTGCTCGAATTAGCTCGATTTAATGCTTCTAATAGCTGCCTTAGGTGTTAGTGAAGATAGCCTAATAGCCCCGTGCACTTGCATTGCCCTTAAATCGCCTAAAAATGGAAAATAGCCGACTTTAATTTGGGGCTTTTGGGGTTAATGCCAATCCGGGTGGATTCGGGCTTCAATTCTAGTATCCTTAGGCTATCTAGGTGCTATAGATGCTTTGATATCCCTTGTTTGAAGCCCGGACAATGTAGGTGTAGTTTAAAGCCAAAAGAGGGAAATTGGGGCTTTCGGGGTAAACGCGGGCATTTGAATGAGTTAGAGGGTTGAGAGGGTACCTTGAGGGTTAGTTAGAAGGTTGGGAGAGTTTCGTTTGAAAATAAAATCATTAACTTTGGTTTGGAAGAGAAATAGTTTGTAAAATAAAGGGGTTTAAGTGCAATTTCGGTTGTCTCACACTTCTAAACGCACGGCAGGACTTCTTGAGTGTTTATATGTGATTTTAAATTGATTTGGAGCTTTTGGTATCATTCTATGCTTATTTGGTATATGTTCATTTGTAAACTGCTTATTAGCTTCTATATTTGCTTCTATCCTAATTGGAACTAGGTCAACCTACTTTGTTGATCCTCATATGGGTTAATGCTTATATTATTGCTATTAACTTGCCATCGTTAAGTGCATTGCATAGTGGTTGCGCAACCATAGTGTCAGGGGCGGATGTGTTGAATATCGGCTGGGCGGCAGAGGGCTTGCCGGTGGATATTCAAACTCCGTGCCCTATTCCCTCATTCGCCTGGTCTGGAGATTGCCAGGGGTTGTTAGGTCATAGGATTCAGGGTACATCCGGAGTACACCCACTGGAGTGTTTGGGGATTATGCCGGCTTATCGTGATCGTGCTCGTGGTTCGTGGATCGTGATTGAAGACCAGTGAAGATTGGTGTATAGGGGATTGTTGAAACGTATCCTTTTAAATGTGTGATTATTTAAGTTATCATTGTTTCTTTGATTGTCTAAGTGTTATTGTTGTATAATTGTATTATATGTTGCATTGCACGCCCCGGGACTATATCCCTCACTGGGCAACAGTGGTTTCTCATACCTCAATATCTGTTTCAGGAGACGCTGAGGGTGATCCCCAGCTTGTTGATTTAGTTGAGGAAGAAGAAGTTCAGATCGAGCCTTTACCTTAATTGCTGTGTCTGATAGCTTGACGTGGTTAATGAATTTGCTGCTATGTGGAAAGTTCAATTAATTGTATTATGTTCTATTTTGTGGCCTAAGGGCTATGTATATGTTTGTTGCGCAAGTCGAAGGATAGTAGATTGTGGTGTAGAATTGGAAGCCATGTCTTGTAATAACTTTTATTCTTGCCTTATTTCCTTGCATGCTTGGGAGTGGATGGTTAATGTAGAATGCTTTATCCTTTAAGTTGTTTTATTGATTTCCTAGAATGTTATGATTATAAAACTATGCTGACAACAAGTTCTCGCATGCTTGTGTGTTTTGGAGCTATTGTGTACCATAAGGCTCAGATGGCCTTATAGCTTTGTTGTTTAATTAAGAAAAGCTTGTATTGTATTGTTGGGACCTTGTTTAAGTGTTTACAGGTTTTAGAATGTCCACGGTACAGGGGAGACTCTGTCCGTGTGTCGGGTCCGGACTTAACCTTTAGCTTGGGGGTTGGGTCGGGGCGTGACATTTAAGTGGTATCAGAGCTATAGATTGCATGAAGCCGGGTTAAATTTCTCGGTCTGTGGGTAGAGATTTGTTATGTGACTTTGTGAATACATGAGTCCTTGATTTTGATTGACCTAAGTGAAATTTGAATAAGGAATGAACATGCTAGCATGGAAATAGAATATCAAGAGTCTAGAATGTCAAGTATGATCTAGTGATTTATGTTTGCTTCAGGAATGTGGAATATTTATTTGAACTTCTATGTACTTGACTTTATGTGAATGTATTTGGACTTTTCTTCATGTGTTGCTTATAAATTGCATATATACATATATATATATATACCTGTCATAACACTTTGCATTCTAGCTATTCGAGATGGGGCCTCGCCGTCGTGCTGATAATCCGAATGTTGGTGGAGAACCCGAGGGGGTTCAGGGGCAAGAAGTTGAGGTGGCCGAAAATGCACCGCAGGTTCAAGAACCGAGCACTGCACAGATCTTGGCCACGATGGCCACAGCTATGAACACTATCGCCCAGTTTGTTACACAACAGTGTCAGCCAGGGGTCGTTGGAGGTAATCAGGCTACGAGAGCTGGAGGTAGTGGCCCTACCGGAGGGAATCTGTATGATCGGTTTATACATCATGGGGCCTATACTTTCTTTGGGGAGCCGGACGATATGAAAGCTGAGATGTGGCTAAGGAAGTTCGAGAGAGTGGCAGCGATACTGGAGTGCCATGATGACAGGAAGATTACTTATGCTACTTTCCTTCTCGAGGGTGATGCTGAAGATTGGTGGAATACCATCAGTGAGAAATGGGGAACTGAGGGAGGTCATCATTCTTGGGCCGATTTTGTCTGAGAATTTCGAGACAAGTATATATCGGTAGTTGCCCGCGAGAGGCGCCAAACCGAGTTCATAAGTCTGATGCAGGGAACTATGACGGTAGATCAATACGAGGCTACTTTTACCCGGCTTTCCCGTTATGCACCAGCTTTAATTCAGCCGGAGGACATGAAGATTCAGAGGTTCATCTTGGGTTTGAGGAGAGATATTATGCTGAACTTGTCTTCAAATGATTTTCCCAACTATGCTGCAGTAGTCCGAGCTGCCTCGAGATATGAGAAACGGAAAGCCGATGTGTTAGCCGAGACCAGTCAATCGAGTAAACGGTTTCAGTCTCAGAGTCAAGGGTACCAGGGGCAGGCTGTATCAGTTGGGCAGAGTTCGCAGCCGAGGCAGACTCAGAGTTACACAGGGCCTACTCAGACTCAGGCACGACCAGTCCAGAGTCAGACTCAGAGTCAGTTTCATCCAGCAGTTTCTTGTTCGCAGCAGGGTAGTTCAGCTACCTCTACTTACAGAGCTCCTTCGGGAGGCACTGTTGCAAGACGTCACCAGCAGTGCAGCTTCTGTCAGCGCCAGGGCCACACTGAGGATGTTTGTTGGAAGAAACATAACAAGTGTACAGGTTGCGGCAGTGATCAGCACAGGGTTAAAGACTGTCAGAAATTTAAGAACCCTAGGGGTCAGACATCAGCTCAGAACTCTCAGACCAGGGCACCAGCTGCAGCACCACCACCACGAGGCCAGGCCCGTGTATTTGCTTTGGATGCTGAGGAGCTTCCGGATACTACCGCTGTGGTAGAAGGTATTTTTCTTCTTAATGATCAGTCAGTTAAGGTTTTAATTGATTCCGGGGCTTCGCATTCTTTTATTACTCCTACTTGTGCACAAAATGCTAAATTGAAACATGATAAACTGTTGCATGAGATTGTGGTCTATACTCCTATGGGTCCGAAGTTTGTTACTAGGTCTATTTGCAGAGCATGTAGTATATTTATTGAAGGTCGTGTTTTTCCTGCTGATTTGATTATCCTACCCTTCAATGACTTTGAAATTATATTGGGGATGGACTGGTTAAGTAAATATTATGCCCAGCTTGATTGTAGAAAGAAGATTGTGTATCTAGAAATGCCTGACCAGCCTGTACTTAAAATAGTTGGTAGTAGAAAATCTACGGGAACTCCTATTATTTCTTCTATTAGGGCATCTAAATTATTGAGCAAGGGTTGTGAGGCTTATCTTGCATATTTGATTAATCAACCTGGGGATCAATTGAAATTGAATGATGTACCTATCGTGAAAGAGTTTCCGAGGGTCTTTCCTGAGGAATTGCCTGGGTTACCGCCTGATAGAGAGATAGAGTTCATGATTGATTTATTGCCGGGGACTTCACCTGTCTCTAGGACTCCGTACAGAATGGCTCCACCTGAGTTGCAGGAATTGAAAGTGCAATTGCAGGGCTTGCTTGAGAAGGGATTCATTCAGCCGAGTTCTTCACCGTGGGGTGCGCCAGTTCTCTTCGTTAAAAAGAAAGACGGATCTCTTCGCCTATGCATCGATTACCGGGGTCTTAATCAGGTAACCATCAAAAATAAATATCCTTTGCCTTTAATCGAAGAGTTATTTGATCAGTTGCAAGGCGTTAGGGTATTATCTAAATTTGATCTGAGGCAGGGCTATTATCAACTGAGGATTAAGAAAGATGATGTTCCAAAAACTGCTTTCAGAACTCGATATGGCCATTATGAGTTTGTTGTCTTGCCGTTTGGTCTTACTAATGCTCCCGCCGCATTCATGGACTTAATGCAAAGAGTATTCCGTCCTTATCTGGACCAATTTGTGGTCATATTTATTGATGATATCCTTGTCTATTCTAAATCTGAGGCGGAACATGAACAGCATCTCAGAATTGTGTTGCAGACTCTTCAGGAGCATCGGTTATTTGCAAAGTTTAGCAAATGTGAATTCTGGCTTAAGCAAGTTGCTTTTCTTGGCCATATTATCTCGCAGGATGGTATTTCTGTTGATCCAGCGAAGATTGAAGTTGTGTTATCTTGGAAACGACCTGAAACTGTCACGGAAATTCGTAGCTTCCTTGGTTTAGCTGGGTATTATCGGAGGTTTGTCAATGATTTCTCTAAGATTGCAGGGCCTTTAACTCAGCTTACTCAGAAGAAAACAGTATTTGACTGGAATGATAAATGTGAGGCCAGCTTCCAGGAATTGAAGAAGAGATTTACTACAGCTCCTATTCTTGCTTTACCTGAGGGTTATGATAATCTGATGATCTATAGTGATGCTTCGAAGGAAGGTCTGGGTTGTGTATTGATGCAGAATGGCAGGGTTATTGCTTATGCTTCCAGGAAACTAAAACCTTATGAACTCAATTATCCGACTCATGATCTTGAGCTTGCAGCTATCATTCTTGCATTAAAGAAATGGAGTCATTATCTCTGGGGCAACAAATTTGAAATCTTTACAGATCATAAGAGCTTGAAATATCTGTTTTCACAGAAAGAGTTGAACATGAGGCAGAGGCGTTGGCTAGAATTACTTGAGGACTATAACTGCACTATTAACTATCTTCCAGGTAAGGCCAATATTGTTGCTGATGCTTTGAGCCGAAAGGCTACTGTTGCTAGCTTGATTATCAAGAATTGGGAATTCATGGAAGAATTGTGCTTATGGAAGCCTAGTACTTCAAATTCTGGTATTCAATTT
This sequence comes from Ehretia macrophylla, assembly GCA_037974665.1. Classification (NCBI taxonomy): domain Eukaryota; kingdom Viridiplantae; phylum Streptophyta; class Magnoliopsida; order Boraginales; family Ehretiaceae; genus Ehretia; species Ehretia macrophylla. Next base: position 13,727,011 of record CM075764.1, on the reverse strand, counting down.
GCAAGTTTGCAGATTCAATCTCTGTTATTATCCAGGATTCGACAAGCTCGACAGGCTGATCTTCAATTGTTGAAAGTCTTAGAGAATTCTAAACGGGGAGAGTCAGATTTCAAACTGCACGACGATGGTATTCTTAAATTCAAGGGTAGAATCTGTATTCCGAATGATCCAACTCTAAAGAAGGATATTCTTGCTGAGGCACACAGTTCTCGATATACTATCCATCCAGGCAGTACGAAAATGTATAAAGATTTAAAGCAGAATTTCTGGTGGAATAATATGAAGAGAGAAATTGCTGACTATGTTGCTCGATGCCTTACTTGTCAGAAAGTTAAAGCAGAACATCAGAGACCTGCAGGGTTGTTGCAACCTTTGGCTATTCCTGTTTGGAAATGGGATCATATTACTATGGATTTCGTATCAGATTTACCGAGGTCTTCGAGGGGTAATGACTCAGTCTGGGTTATTGTGGATAGACTGACCAAGACTTCTCATTTTATTGCTAAAAAGAAGTCTGATTCTCTTGATAAACTGGTAGAGTTGTCTATTGAGAATGTTGTCCGACTACATGGAATTCCAAAGAGTATCGTGTCAGATAGAGATCCCAGATTCACATCTCAGTCCTGGCAGAAGATTCAGAAAGCATTGGGCACGAAGTTGAATTTCAGTACAACTCATCATCCTCAGACAGACGGTCAATCTGAGAGAACTATCTTGATCCTTGAGGATATGTTACGGGCTTGTATTCTGGACTTCGGTAAAAGTTGGGAGAAATATTTGCCACTAGCAGAGTTCGCCTACAACAATAGTTATCAAGCTACTATTGGTATGGCACCTTATGAGGCACTTTATGGGCGTAAATGTCGGTCTCCTCTCTACTGGGATGATGTTGGTGAAATGAAGACGGTCGACCCTACTCTCTTACCTGAAATGAACAAAATGATTGATCATGTGCAGCTTATCAGAAAAAGAATGCTTACAGCACAGAGCCGGCAAAAGAGTTATGCAGATAGACGCCGTCGTGATCTGAAATTTGTCGTGGGGGATCGAGTATTTCTGAAAATTTCTCCTCGCAAGGGTTTGATTCGGCATGGTAAAGGAGGTAAACTCAGTCCTCGATATGTGGGACCATTTGAGATAACTGAAACTGTTGGTGATTTGGCTTACCGTCTAGCTTTACCTCCCAATCTGGGCAGAATTCATGACGTATTCCATGTTTCCATGCTTCGGAAGTATCAGCCAGATCCCTCTCACATACTTGAGCCGGAACCGCTAGAGATCAGTGAAACTTTGACCTACACAGAGAAACCTCTTCGAATTGTTGATCAGAAAGTTCAGGAGCTGAGGACTAAAAGCATTCCGATGGTTAAAGTTCTGTGGGATCATCACGGAGTAGAGGATGTGACATGGGAAAGAGAGGATCAGATGCGGGAACGGTATCCAGAGTTATTCGCCGAATCATGTAAGAATTGCGTGGACGCAATTAGTTTAAGGGGGAGAGGATGTGACGCCCAGGTTTTAGCCATGCATTTAATTACTGTTGCATCCCTTGTTTGCGCATTTACTTCTATGCCTTATTAACTGACTTTTGTGACTATTATTCACTCCGTTTTTTAACTGCCTTCTATTAGTTAATTAACATTTTTATTAAATCATATTAATTGTAAAAGTAGTGGGAAAAATGTGCATTTGAGCTAACGGCATTAGGAGAAATCGTTTACAAAATGATTTTTGTAGTTGAGTGAATAGTGTTACGTAATGACTTTATAGATTTAATTAGCTAGCCTAAGTTTTATACATTAGCCTCGTTTTGGAGCTAGCAACGCGCATTTTATTAGATCACTTAAGCACCCAAATGACCCCACCTCAACTTAACCCCTTTATTATATCACTTAAGTTCACAAAATGAAAAAAAAAAAATAATAAAAAGCTAAAATCATGAGCCAAACCCGACAGCCCCTCTTTGCACTTGGGAGAAATTTTTCATCTTCAACTCTTCAATTCAAGCCAAGCCAAGCCTCGAGCAACTAGTGTAGGGTGTTTGCAAGGTTCCTAGGTGCTCCTACGCGTATTGGTGAGGGATTTCACGACTTGTTTTTGCATTTTTAAATAGTTACTCATTTCTTGATTTGTTGAAAATATGATTATATGCCATTGTAATTGTTATCTATGCTAATATACCATCTATATGAATGCTAGAGAACACATTTGAGCCGTTGTTTCGCTTTTTAAACGGTTAGAATCGTTAGTTTGATTTTTAGGGTGAATAGTGACATTTTTTTCTAGGGTTTTGTGTAATTGCTCGAATTAGCTCGATTTAATGCTTCTAATAGATGCCTTAGGTGTTAGTGAAGATAGCCTAATAGCCCCGTGCACTTGCATTGCCCTTAAATTGCCTAAAAATGGAAAATAGCCGACTTTAATTTGGGGCTTTCGGGGTTAATGCGAATCCGGGTGGATTCGGGCTTCAATTCTAGTATCCTTAGGCAATCTAGGTGCTATAGATGCTTTGATATCCCTTGTTTGAAGCCCGGACAATGTAGGTGTAGTTTAAAGCCAAAAGAGGGAAATTGGGGCTTTCGGGGTAAACGCGGGCATTTGAATGAGTTAGAGGGTTGAGAGGGTACCTTGAGGGTTAGTTAGAAGGTTGGGATAGTTTCCTTTGAAAATAAAATCATTAACTTTGGTTTGGAAGAGAAATAGTTTGTAAAATAAAGGGGTTTAAGTACAATTTCGGTTGTCTCACACTTCTAAACGCACGGCAGGACTTCTTGAGTGTTTATATGTGATTTTAAATTGATTTGGAGCTTTTGGTATGATTCTATGCTTATTTGGTATATGTTCATTTGTAAACTGCTTATTAGCTTCTATATTTGCTTCTATCCTAATTGCAACGAGGTCAACCTACTTTGTTGATCCTCGTATGTGTTAATGCTTATATTATTGCTATTAACTTGCCATCGTTAAGTGCATTGCATAGTGGTTGCGCAACCATAGTGTCAGGGGCGGATGTGTTGAATATCGGCTGGGCGGCAGAGGGCTTGCCGGTGGATATTCAAACTCCGTGCCCTATTCCCTCATTCGCCTGGTCCGGAGATTGCCAGGGGATGTTGGGTCGTAGGATTCGGGGTACATCCGGAGTACACCCACTGGAGTGTTTGGGGATTATGCCGGCTTATCGTGATCGTGCTCGTGGTTCGTGGATCGTGATTGAAGACCAGTGAAGATTAGTGTATAGGGGATTGTTGAAACATATCCTTTTAAATGTGTGGTTATTTAAGTTATCATTGTTTCTTTAATTGTCTAAGTGTTATTGTTGTATAATTGTATTATATGTTGCATTGCACGCCCCGGGACTATATCCCTCACTGGGCAACAGTGGTTTCTCATACCTCAATATCTGTTTCAGGAGACGCTGAGGGTGATCCCCAGCTTGTTGATTTAGTTGAGGAAGAAGAAGTTCAGATCGAGCCTTTACCTTAGTTGCTGTGTCTGATAGCTTGAGGTGGTTAATGAATTTGCTGCTATGTGGAAAGTTCAATTAATTGTTTTATGTTCTATTTTGTGGCCTAAGGGCTATGTATATGTTTGTTGCGCAAGTCGAAGGATAGTAGATTGTGGTGTAGAATTGGAAGCCATGTCTTGTAATAACTTTTATTCTTGCCTTATTTCCTTGCATGCTTGGGAGTGGATGGTTAATGTAGAATGCTTTATCCTTTAAGTTGTTTTATTGATTTCCTAGAATGTTATGATTATAAAACTATGCTGACAACAAGTTCTCGCATGCTTGTGTGTTTTGGAGCTATTGTGTACCATAAGGCTCGGATGGCCTTATAGCTTTGTTGTTTAATTAAGAAAAGCTTGTATGGTATTGTTGGGACCTTGTTTAAGTGTTTACAGGTTTTAGAATGTCCACGGTACAGGGGAGACTCTGTCCGTGTGTCGGGTTCGGACTTAACCTTTAGCTTGGGGGTTGGGTCGGGGCGTGATAGTAGGGCCCTGTAATATCCAGCGAGTTAGGTTGTCGTCCTTTTCGCGGCTCACGACGTACGATCCGGGTCGGAAAAACAGTGCAAAAGAAGAAAAGTGTCCAGAAACTGATGAAAATGTTCGATTTTGGGATATGAAAACAGGCGCTGCATCACAGGCTTGTTGCCTTTGTCGTAGAGCTCTCGGAGAGCTTTTCAACGGCATGTTGTGCGCCGCGTAACTCCTTACGGATTAAAAGTTATGGGCACCGGAGCGACGGAGACCTAGTCACAAGCCGCACTCCCTCAGTTTGTGGGCCCAGCCTCTACGTGAAGCGAAGTTCTCTTGCCCAAGGTATCGTGCAATTGGGTAATAGAAATGTGGTGGATAAAATATCTTGGCAACCCAAACCGGGGCAAAATAATTTGAAAATGGGGGGGCAACACGAGGACTTCCTAGGGGGTGACCCATCCTAGTACTACTCTCGCAAAAGCAAGCTTAACTTCGGAGTTCTGATGGGATCCGGTGCATTAGTGCTGGTATGATAGCACCCATTATATTATGGTCACAAATGCTTTATGTGTTGATTGTTCACAGTCCCAACCCAGAGAGATGGCCCATTCAAAAGGCCCAATGGGCTTAATGACAACCCATCCGCTTCAACAACGCAGCATCCTTGTAACTCGCGATATCGACGCGTTGTAGGGCCTTGTAATATCCCGCGAGTTAGGTTGTCGTGCTTTTAACAGCTCACAACGTACGATCCGGGATGCAAAAACAGAGCAAAAGAAGAAAAATGCCTCGAAATTGATGAAAACGTCGATTTTGGGCTCCAAAAACAGGTGGTGCACAACAGGCTTGCTGCCCCCATCGTAGAGCTCTCGAAGATCTTTGCAACGGTATACTGTGCGCCGAGTAACTCCTTACGGATTAAAAGTTATGGGTACCGGAGCAACGGAGACCTGGTCACAAGCCCCACGCCCTCGGTTTGCGGGCCCAACCTCTACATTAAGCGAAGTTTTCTTTCCCAAGGTGCCGTGGGATACGGTAATAGAAATGTGGTGGATAAAGTATCTTGACAACCCTAACCGGGGAAACAAAAATTGAAAAGTGGTGTGCAACACGAGAACTTCCCTAGGGGTCATCCATCCTAGTTCTACTCTCGCCCAAGCACGCTTAACTTGGGAGTTCTGATGGGATGCGGTGCATTAATGTTGGTATGATCGCACCTGTCATGTTTTGGGCACAAATCCTTTATGTGTTGATGGTTCACAGTCCCACCCAGAGATATGGCCCATTCAAAAGGCCCAATGGGCTTAACGACAGCCCATCCTCTTTAACAACGCAGCATCCTTGCAAGATGTGATATCAACATGTTGTAGGGCCCTGTAATATCCCGTGTGTTAGGTTGTCGTCCTTTTAACAGCTCACGACGTACGATCCGGGACGGAAAAACCATGCCAAAGAAGAAAAGTGGCCTGAAACTGATGAAGACGTTTGATTTTGGGCTCCGAAAATAGGCGCTGTGAAGTAGGCTTGCTACCCTCGTCGTAGTGCTCTCGGAGAGCTTTCCAACGGTATGCTATATGCCGCGTAACTCCTTACGGATTAAAAGTTATGGGCACCGGAGCGACGGAGACCTGGTCACAAGCCCCATGCCCTCGGTTTACGAGCCCAGCCTCTACGTGAAATGAAGTTGTCTTGCCCAAGGTGTCGTGGGATTGGGTAATAGAAATGTGGTGGATAAAGTATCTTGACAACCCTAACCGGGGCAAAAAAAATTGAAAAGGGGGGTGCAACACAAGGACCTCCCTGGAGGTCATCCATCCTAGTTTTACTCTCGCCCAAGGACGCTTAACTTTGGAGTTCTAATGGGATCCGGTGCATTAGTGCTGGTGTGATCGCACCCGTCATGTTGAGGGCACAAATCCTTTATGTGTTGACGATTCACAGTCCCAGCCTAGAGAGATAGCCCATTCAAAAGGCCCTATGGGCTTAACGACAACCCATCTGCTTCAACAACGTAGCATCCTCGTAGGACGTGATATCGACGGGTTGTAGGGCCTTGTAATATCCCGTGAGTTAGGTTATCGTCCTTTTAACAGCTCACGACGTACTATCCGGGACGGAAAAATAGAGCAAAAGAAGAAAAGTGGCCCGAAACTGATGAAAATGTTCAATTTTGCACTCCGAGAATAGGCGCTGAGATGCAGGCTTGCTGCCTCCGTCGTAGAGCTCTTGGAGAGCTTTCCAATGGTATGCTGTGCGCCACGTAACTCCTTACGGATTAAAAGTTATGGGCACTAAAGCGACGGAGACCTGGTCACAAGCCCCACGCCCTCGGTTTGCGGGCCCAGCCTCTACGTGAAGCGAAGTTGTCTTGTCCAAGGTGCTGTGGGATTGGGTAATAGAAATGTGGTGGATAAAGTATCTTGACAACCCTAACCGGGGCAAAAAAAATTGAAAAGGGGGGTGCAACACGAGGACCTCCCTGGGGGTCATCCATCCTAGTTCTACTCTCGCCCAAGCACGCTTAACTTTGGAGTTCCGATGGGATTCGGTGCATTAGTGCTGGTATGATCGCACCCGTCGTGTTGTGGGCACAAATCCTTTATGTGTTGCCGGTTCACAGTCCCAGCCCAACGAGATGACCCATTCAAATGGCCCAATGGGCTTAACGACAACCCATCCGCTTTAACAATAGAGCATCCTCGTAAGACGTGATATCGATGCATTGTAGGGCCCTATAATATCTCGTGAGTTAGGTTGTCATCCTTTTAAGATCTCACGACGTACGATCCGGTACGAAAAAACAAAGAAAAAGAAGAAAAGTGGACCAAAATTGATGAAAACATTCGATTTTGGGCTCTGAAAATAGGCGCAGTCGAGCAGGGTTGCTTCCCCCATCATAGAGCTCTCGGAGAGCTTTCCAACGGTATGTTGTGAGCCACATAACTCCTTATGGATCAAAAGTTATGGGCACCGGAGCGACGGACACCTAGTCACAAGCCCTACGCCCTCGGTTTGCGGGCCCAGCCTCTACGTGAAGAGAAGTTGTCTTGCCGAAGGTGCCGTGGGACTCAGTGATAGAAATGTGGTGGATAAAGGATCGTGGGAACCAGAACCGGGGGAAAGAAAATTGGAAACAGGGGGGCAACATGACGACTGCCCAGGGACTGACCCATCCTAGTACTACTGTCACCCATGAACGCTTAACTTTAGAGTTTTGAAGGGATCCGGTGCATTAGTGCTAGTATGATCGCACCCGTCATGTTGTGGGCACAAATCCTTTATGTGTTGACGGTTCGCAGTCCCAGCCCAGAGAGATGGCCCATTCAAAAAGCCCAATGGGCTTAACGACAACCCATCAGCTTCAACAATGCAACATCCTCGCAAGACGTGATATCGACGCGTTGTAGGGCCCTCTAAAGTCCTGCGAGTTAGGTTGTCGTCCTTTTAACAGCTCACGACGTACGATCAGGGATGAAAAAACATAGCCAAAGAAGAAAAGTGGCCTGAAACTTATGAAAACATTCAATTTTGGGCTTCGAAAACTGGTACAGCCGAGCAGGCTTGCTGCCCCTGTCGTAGAGTTCTCGAAGAGCTTTCCAACGGTATGCTCTGCACCGCGTAACTCCTTATGGATCAAAAGTTATGGGCACCGGAGTGACGGAGACTTGGTCACATGCCTCACGCCTTCGGTTTGCGGGCCCAGCCTCTACGTGAAGCGAACTTGTCTTGCCAAAGGCGTCGTGGGATTCGGTAATAGAAATGTGACGGATAAAGCATCTTGGCAAGGCTAACCGGGGCAAAAAAAATTGAAAAGGGGGGTACAACACGAGGACTTCCCAAGGGCTCACCCATCCTAGTACTACTCTCGCCCAAGCACGCTTAACTTCAGAGTTCTGATGGAATCCGGTGTATCAGTGTTAGTATGATCGCACCCATCATGTTGTGGGCAAAAATCATTTATGTGTTGACCATTCACAGTCCCAGCCCAGAGAAATGGCCCATTCAAAAGGCCCAACGGGCTTAACGACAGCCCATCTGCTTCAACAAACTAGTACCCTCGCAAGACGTGATATCGACGCATTGTAGGGACCTCTACTGTCCCGCGAGTTAGGTTGTCGTCCTTTTAACTGTTGACGACGTACGATCCATGATGGAAAAATAGAGGAAAAGAAGAAAAGTGGTCTGAAACTGATGAAAACGTTCGAATTTTGGCTCCGAAAACAAGCGCAGCCGAGCAGGCTTGGTACCCCCATGGTAGAGCTCTCGGAGAGCTTCCCAATGGTATGCTGTGCGCCGCGTAACTCTTTACGGATCAAAAATTATGGGCACCGGAGCGATGAAGACCTGGTCACAAGCCCTACGCCCTCGGTTTGCGGGTCCAGCCTCTACGTGAAGCGAAGTTGTCTTGCCAAAGGTGCCGTGGGATTTGGTAATAGAAATGTGGTGGATAAAGTATCTTGGCAACACTAACCGGGGCAAAAAAAATTGAAAAAAGGGGTACGACACGAGGACTTCCCAAGGGGTCACATATCCTAGTACTACTCTTATCCAAACATGCTTAACTTCGGAGTTCTGATGAGATCCGGTGCATTAGTGCTGGTATGATCGCACCCGTCATGTTGTGGACACAAATCCTTTATGTGTTGACCGTTCACAGTCCTAGCCCAGAGAGATGGCCCATTCAAAAGGCCCAATGGGCTTAACGACAACCCATCCGCTTTAAGAACGCAACATCCTCGCATGACGTGATATCAACACATTGTAGGGACCTATAATATCCCGCGAGTTAGGTTGTCAAGGTTTTAACAGCTCACGACGTAAGATCCGAGACGAAAAAACAGAGCAAAAGAAGAAAAGTGGCCCGAACCTGATGAAAACATTCGATTTTGGGCTTCGAAAACAAGCACAGCCGAGCATATTGGCTGCCCTCGTCATAGAGCTCTCGGTGAGCTTTCGAACGGTATGTTGTGCGCCGCGTAACTTCTTACAGATCAAAAGTTATGGGTACCGGAGCGATGGAGACCTACTCACAAGCCCTACGCCCTCGGTTTGCAGGCCCAGCCTCTACGTGAAGCGAAGTTGTCTTGCCCAAGGTGCCGTGGGATTTGGTAATAGAAATGTGGTGGATAAAGGATCTTGGCAACCCAAACCGGGGCAAAAAAAATTGAAAATGGGGGGTGCAACACGAGGACTTCCCAGGGGGTCACCCATCATAGTACTACTCTCGCCCAAGCACGCTTAACTTCATAGTTTTGATGGGATCCGGTGCATTAGTACTGGTATGATCACACACGTCATGTTGAGGGCACAAATCATTTATGTGTTGACAGTTCACAGTCCCAACCCAGAGAGATGGCCCATTCAAAAGGCCCAAATGGACTTAACGACAACCCATCCGCTTCAACAACGCAGCATCCTCGTAAGTCATGATATCGACGCATTATAGGGCCTTGTAATATCCCGCAAGTTAGGTTGTCGTCCTTTTAACAGTTCAAAATGTACGATCCGGGATGAAAAAACATAGCAAAAGAAGAAAAGTGGCCCAAAATCAATGAAAACATTCAATTTTGGGCTCCGAAAATAGGCGTAGCCTAGCAGGCTTGCTGACTCCATCGTAGAGCTCTCGGAGAGATTTCCAATAGTATGTTGTGCACCGCGTAACTCTTTACGGATCAAAAGTCATAGGCACGGGTACGACGGAGACCTGGTCACAAGCCCCACGCCATTGGTTTGCGGGCCCTGCCTCTACGTGATTCAAAGTTGTCTTGCCCAAGGTATCGTGGGATTCGGCAATAGAAATGTGGTGGATAAAGCATCTTGGCAAGCCTAACCGGGGCAAAAAAAATTGAAAAGGGGGGGGAGGGGTGCAACACGAGGACTTCCCAGGGGGTCACAAATCCTAGTGCTACTCTCGCCCAACCATGCTTAACTTCAGAGTTCCGATGGGATCCGGTGCATTAGTGCTGGTATGATCGCACCCGTCATGTTGAGGGCACAAATACTTTATATGTTGATGGTTAACAGTCCCAGCCCAGAGAGATGGTCCATTCAAAAGGCCCAATGGGCTTAACGACAACACATCCGCTTTAACAACGCAGCATCCTCGCAAGACTCGATATCGACACTTTGTAGGGCCCTGTAATATCCCGCGAGTTAGGTTGTCATCCTTTTAACAGCTCACGACGTACGATCCGGGAGGAAAAAATAGAGCAAAAGAAGAAAAGTGGCCCAAAACTGATGAAAACATTAGATTTTAGGCTCCGAATGTCACGCCCCAACCCGACCTATATAGGTTAGACTAGGGTGTGATCTAAACATTCAAGTCATATCACGTGCTTAATCGTTCATGAAAGTTTAACACTTAACATTTTAGCCTAAACTCCACAAATTCTCCGGAAATCCGGCAGCATAACGGCTGCAATTGGGCGCTTTAGTTTGACCTAATTCTCTAAACGTCTCAAAATTTCCAATCTCAATTTCATTTCTAACTATGATTACTATTGATCACCAATCGAAACGCCTACTAGTTATATCGGAGTCTCGTTTGATTGACAACCTAGCATGATACTATGTCTCGTTTGTTTGTTAATCTCTGTTGCAAAAGTACCTGTTGATCTTAACCTACCAATGAGTACCTACTTAAGATTGGATAGATTCATTTTACTTAATCCTTACCTGATACTTCATAATCCTATAATAGATACTAACCAGTAGCGATAGCAAAAACGACCACAAGAGTGTCTAACTAGTTATGATCAGTACAAGCCAAAATTAGACCCCAAATTACAATGAGGGTCATTTACAATACAATAACAAGCAACATACGAAATAGTCTTCAAGCAACATATCATTCACAAAATGGCCATAGTCACGTAAGGCAAGTAGGGCAAGCAATCATTCCAAGGAATCATCAATAGGCACGTTATCCTCGGGTACCTGTTCCTGGTCTTCTTCACTTGAGATGATAAAAGAGGATGAGTCCTTATGAACTCAGCGAGGGGGAACGAGAAATAAGTTTTGAAACTCTTTTTCCAGTTCAATTATGAAAACCCTTTTGCAAGCATGACATGTATCACAAGTAAGTACATAAAGTAATGTAAAAGTAAAAGAACACAATTACCCATCTTTCCTCCCCGAGGTCCTCTAGGAACCAAGTGAGAGTACTTATACACATAGTGAAAAGGATATGGTGAGCTTTTACTCTCAGTTCATTTCCAATATCAGGTGTTGCGGCCGACTTCAAATCATCCCCTTATCACGCAAAATGGGTGTACTCCGGATGTACCCCGAAATCCTACGACCCAACTCTCCGAGGAAGTCTAGCCCCCAAGCGAGAGAGGGAATTGGACAATGGTAGTCACGGTTGCATCGGTAAGCCCGATGCTGCCCGGTATGCGTGAAACGCTACCACGCCAGAATGAAAGGTTGCAACCTTGTATGCAATGCACATTTATGACATTTAATATATCACATTAGGAGGACAACAAAGTAGGTTGCCTCCGAGTAGTCATAAGATTGTACATTGACAAGTAAACACGCGAGGCATGATATAACAGGTAATTTCACTTGTAAAGCACATGGAGTTATATGAATATTAAACGGGCAGCAATGTAACGCATGTAAATCAAGTCATATAACTCATTTCGAAGTTCACGTAATCAAATAATAAAGTCATACAACATGCAACGACGTTTACGTGGGACCGGGTGTAAGAAAGGCCTATTTGTCAACATGTAATCATCGGAACCACATTTAGGGCTATGAGGGCAACTACGGGCAGCCTACTAATCACATAATTAAACACGATACCCATAGGATCAACACTTAACGAGTCTTCCTAGTTATTAGGGTTTCAATTCATGATCACCCGTGTGATTAAGCCCTTAGTTATCATGTAATTATACTCAAGCCATGCATCGATTAATTAAAACACCCTCAAGCATTAAGAAACAGTCCACACAACATCCGAGTGCCACAATCCCAAGCATTTAATACAACAAGAGAAGTTACAATAATTTTCAAAGCATATCACTAGATGAAAACCTCACTGCAATGGACTGTATTCTCACAATCATTGAGACAAGCAAACAATCTCCAATTCCAGTGGACAAGATGTAAAATTAAAGCTTAAGGAGTGAACTAAATTCAGAAACAAACCTCGCACCATTTGGAGTTCGGGTTCAAGAGTTATATCCAAAACCGTGAGACTACGTAAAACGGTCCAGATTTGCACACATTTCAATACTTGTTGTTTTTTAGGATCTTAGGGTCATATTTAGCCTTAGTCTATTTCTGACGAAAATGTCCAAAACTAAAAAATCTAGCAGCATACTAAATTTCATACATTTTGGATATAATTTACCAAGTCAAAACGGGTTCGTTCTACAAGGACAGTGAATCTGCCAAAACCTGCTTCATTTTCCCAGATTTTCCAGATTTGGACACCTTTCAATGTTTTGCCATTTTGGGGACCTTAGAATCAAAATTATCTTTGGCCTATTTCTATGAAAAATTCTCAGAACTGGAAAAACTAGTCGCCGACCAATTTTCACGCATTGTCAACATCATTTACCTAGTCAAAATCACTTCGCTCCAACAGAACAGAAAGCTGCCAAATACGCGATTTCACCTATCTTCATATTCTAGCCAAATATCTTGCCATGCATGATTACAAAAGCTCATGTACACACATATATCACAAGTACAGAGGTAAAAATAGACATTTAAAGGCATGCATGTGGTTTTGAAAGCTTCTCAAAGAAGTTTTAGCCCTCACCTTAGCAAGACAACAAAGAAGATACATAAACTCTTGATGAAGCACAATGTCGACCTTTTTCCTTGCTTAGCCGAGAGACAACTTGAGATTCTCTAATTTCCTAGCTTAGTAACCATGTTCTTAGTATGTGCAAGTGGCTAGAACCAAAAGAAAAAGAAATAGGAGCTATTAAACTTACCTAAGCCGAAATGAATATGCTATGAGCTTGCATGTGTGTGTTTTGCAATCTAGCTTGCTTGGTCGAGCTCCTAAGCAACTTGCATGTCTTGAAGAACCTTTGGATGAAGAATTTAAGCCATGGAGTCTATAATTTCAGCTAGGGCCGAGAGAGAGAGAAGAAATGAGAGAAAGAGAGAAAGAATGAAAGAAAAATGAAAGGCTTGAAGAAATTGATGCATATGTCGGCCCAGGGCTTGCAAAATTCAGAATTGTGTCTTCAAGGAGCATAATTTTGAATCACCTAGCATGGGCACTTGCATATGTCGAGATTGGTGGAGCTTTGGGTAGAGTTTTGAGTCATTTTTTTAAGGCTTTGTGTCATAACTTGTCATAGAATGTCTAGGAATAGATTTTGAAATTGAAATGCATGCACAAATGCAAGAGGTGGTCGGCCAAGGCTTGCAAAATTCTGAATTTTTGTCATCTTTTGAGCATTATTTAATTGTGTGTTTGGGATGTGCAAAAGAATAAGGAATAAAGAATAAGAATGTCTACTTTTTGTGAGATTTCGTCTTCTAGTGAGTTGAATTGGCATTTTAATATTAGTTAGTGGAGTGTGTAGGGTTAATTAATGGTCGAGTGCTTCATGTAAAATGCGTTCTTGATTAGCGTGCGGGCACGCTTTCTTAGATCTAGAGCACGTACTACGAGGTAAAGCATGAACTATGACACGAATGCACATTTTCCAAGTAAATGCACGCAACCCTAAATGAATGAATGTAATTCAATGCAAGGTACACAAAACGAAACACAATTCTTAAACCTAGGTCAAGGCACGCAAATCTAGGTTAGGGCACACGAAATGAGGTATCACACTCAAATCGTGGTCGGGCCTCACATCCTCCCCTCCTAAAAAGAATTTCATCCCGAAATTCAATATTACCTTTGAAATAAAGCTGGATACTGTTGCTCCATCTGGTCTCGCCTTTCCCACGTTGCTTCTTCAACTCCATGATGATCCCACAACACTTTCACCATCGGTATAGATTTGCTGCGCAACTCCCGATTTTGCTGATCTAGGATCCGAATGGGCTTCTCTTCATAAGACAAGTTCTCCCGAAACTGCAACGGCTCTAGCTCCAAGATATGCGATGGATTAGGGTGATACTTCCATAGCATTGAAACATGAAAGACGTCGTGAATATTGGAGAGGTTTAGGGTAGCTCCAAGCGATATGCCAATTTGCCAACTTTCTCAATTATCTCAAATGCTCCTACAAACCTCGGGCTCAGCTTTCCACCCTCACCGTGTTTAATCAATCCCCTTCGAGGTGATATCTTCAAGAATACCTTGTCGCCGGCCTCAAACTCTAGATTCCTTCTTCGTCGGTCTGCATAACTTTTCTGCTTGCTTTGGGCGGTAAGCATCTATTTTCGGATAAGGTGGACATTATCAACAGTTTTCATGAGTTCAGGTAGAAAGGTTGGGTCAAAAGTCTTCGTCTCACCTACTTTATCCCAGTAAATTAGGGATCGACACTTACATCCATGCAATGCCTCAAATGGGGCCATCCCGATAGTGGCCTGATAACTGTTATTATAAGCGAACTCCACTAGAGACAGATATTTCTCCCAACCTTTCTCGAAGTCTAAAACACACGCCCTCAGTATATCCTCTAGAATCTGGATAGTTCTCTCAGATTGTCCATCAGTCTGAGGGTGATAAGCCGTGCTGAAACTCAACTTCATTCCCAAAGCTTCTTGCAATCACTTCCAAAATCTGGAAGTAAAACGAGGATCCCTATCCGATACAATACTCACGGGCATCCCGTGCAGCCTTACAATATCCACCACATATATATCTCCCAACTTCTCAGGACTATCCTCCTTGTTCATTGGTAAAAAGTGCGCTGACTTAGTTAATCTATCCACTATAACCCAAACAGCGTCATGACCCTTTTGTGACCTGGGCAGGTCTATAACAAGGTCCATAGTTATATGTTCCCATTTACATTGATGAATTTCCAATGGCTAAAGTAAACCTGCTAGTCTTTGATGTTCTGCTTTGACTCTCTGGCAAGTCAAACACCGTGCCACAAACTCCGCAATCTCTCTCTTCATGTTATTCCACCAATAGTGTTGCTTCAAATCCCGGTACATCTTTGTTCCACCGGGATGAATAGTATATCTTGAATTATGGGCTTCTTCAAGAATCTTCTTTTTCAGCTCTGGCTCATTAGGAACACAAATCCGGTTCCTAAACCTCCAAATACCATCATCATGAAACTTGAAATCTGTGTTACTTTCTTTAATCTTCTGAAATTGTTGGTCCTTCTATTGAGTCTCTCGCAATTTAGACAACAAGGTCGATTGAACTTGTGTAGTGGCAAAAAGTAACCCTTTTTGAGTCAATTGTGGTTTCCACAAGAATGCTTCCTCCAACATCTCCTGCACCTTAACTTCCAGTTTCGCCATGCTCGCTTTCCGACTTAAGGCATCTGCAACTACATTTGCTTTACCGGGCACATAATTGATTGTGCAGTTATAATCATCCAAAAGCTCCATCCACCGTCTTTGCCTCATGTTCAACTCTTTTTGTGAGAACAAGTATTTCAAGCTCTTGTGATCAGTAAACTGTCACGCCCTGACCCGGCCCCGAAAAGGCCAAGCCCGGACCCGACACACGGACGGAGTCTCCCTTGTACCGTGGACGATCCGAAACCTTACATTCAACATAATACTTGCGAAAGCCATAATAAACATTTGAAACAGGCCAACTTTCTTTTAGAAACAAACATCTTCTTATTAACCAACTTTGCAATCCAAAATGCCATGCATACTACACAAGTATTTATGCTACTAAACAGTTAACCATTGGTATGCAATTCTTTACTAGTCATAAGAATATAATTTTACAACTTTACAATCTTTAAACCTTTACAACAAAAGACCATAAAGGCCTCAAAATAGAACTACATACAAGGCTACAAGCCTCAAAATAAAGTGACGACCAAGCATTAACCACATCAAGCATGGCTCGCACAAAAATCTGGCAACCAACCACCAGCTAAGCAAGGAAGTGCTATCAAGGAAACACCTCCACTTGCTCCTCCTCCTCAATTACCTCAATAGGGTCCGCTTCAACTACTCCTGTAAAATATAGTATAGAAAGGAATGAGCAAAAACTATTGCTCAGCAAGGGTTATTGGTCTCAAGGATGGAGATGAGAGGAGAATGCAATGCAAATAGTCAAGCAATTTATTCAAGTACCATATAGAGATACAAACAAAGCCATCAAATAAGCAAGACAAACATTAAAACTATAAACACTCATTCAAAGGATACAATTCACTTTCCACGAGCAACTTTCAATCACGAATTCGATGACGATGCGCCGACCCAAACAACCTTATAACTTCAGTTTGGAATACTCCAGAAGTATCCATCAATTCTACGACCTAAGTCTCACTAGGAGGCAACCCAAGCGAGAAAGGGAAAAGGACACGGAGATAGGACAACCAACACTGGCAACCCGAGGCTACCCAGAGAGGCCCACCACTCCGCCCCTGACACTATGAATGCAATACAATATACAATGCAACAATCAAGCAATAGAGCCACACGTGGGAGAATAACAAAGTATGTTACTCTCGCACGCAATAGCAACAGTTGATAAGCATTTCAATCAAAATCAACTCTAACAAGCATATCAAGCAATATTAAACATTATACAGGCATAACATTAAGATAACAAGCAAAATCACAAACCGACCCCAACTATCAAAATGCTGCTATTTCCAAACGAGCCACGAGTTCTAGAAACCGACTTCACCAATCCTCCTAGGTCACCACAAGGCACGTCTAAAGACCCCGAAACCCTACTTTACCCTAGGATTCGCGCAAAGCCCCGATTTTCCCTTTTGCTCGTTTGAACTACAACTACTCTATCCAAACACCCAACCAACACCATAATTGTACCAAAAGTGCTTCCATGGCCTCCCGAGACAATGCCATCACGCAAAACAAGAAAATGCTAAACCCGACCTAAACGACCTCGACTTTCACCAATGCATTTTTCTCATTTTTTCCACTACACAAAGCAAAAAAATCATGCATTTAGGCATTCTACCATATCTAGCATCTTTTGACATCCACAGCACGCATAACGGAATAACTTCTACGTTTTGAGGATTTACTATTCATAATTTACTATTCAACTAACAATTTAAATTGTAATCTCAATATTCAACCGTAGAAAATGTTAAAAAGCTATAAATACATGTTCTACAATTGTCAAGGAACATTCTTTAAGCAGTAAAACGATTAAAATAACAAACTACAGATAAAACCCAAAAATCATAAAGTTGATATACATGTTATTAAAATGTACAAATAACGTGCTTCCCTCACCTTAGACACTGCTAGTCGCTAGGAAAACCACGCTGGATGCCTCGGTAACAACCCCGCACAAGCTCACGTAAGATTGGAAGTTTGGAAGGTTGAAATGTTTTTTTTTCCCTCTTGGTTTCGGCCTGCACCTTTCTGTTTTCTTCTTTGTTTTTTTTTATTTTTTTTCAATGTTTTAGGCTTATAAGGTGACAAGCTTTGGTCAATGGTCAAACCCCTTGGTCAAACTAACTTAAGTTGGTCAAATTGCCTATTTTTATGCATTTTAAAGCTAAAATACCCAACACCAAATTAATTCTAGTTAACAACAAGTAAAATATTAAATTTAAGGCACCAAAATACTAGTTTCACTATTTGTTGAGGACTAGAAGACACCCTCTAACTATCGCTCTCGAAATGCAATGCACCTTGCGACAATAAAGAAGCAACAATTTGATTTCAAAGAATTTAAGAAAATATAATTTTTAGAAAGATAATCAAGAAAATTTCACATTTCGGCTCGGGTATTACACCCTCTCCCCCTTAAAACAATTGCGCCCACACAATTCTTACCTGGTCCACAACCAACTCCGGATACTGATTCTGAACTTGGTCCTCTCTTTTCCAAGTCGCTTCCTCAAACCCATGATGATTCCACAGAACCTTTACTAACAGAATACTCTTTCTGCGAAGTTCCTGAACTTTTCGATCCACAATTCGAATCGGTTTCTCCTCATAAGTCAACTTTTCCTCAATCTGCAAAGGATCTAGTTCAAGAACATGTGAAGGATCTGGATGATATTTTCTCAACATTGACATGTGGAAAACATCGTGCAGTCTCGACAAGCTCGAATGTAAAGCTAACCGATAAGCCAAAGGACCTACCTTTTCGGTGATCTCAAACGGACCCACATACCTGGGACTAAGTTTCCCACTCTTACCGTGCTGAATCAATCCCTTTCGAGGAGAAATCTTAAGAAACACCCAATCTCCCAAATCAAACTCAAGATCCCGACGATGCTTATCTGCATAACTCTTCTGACGACTCTAAGCTGTAAGCATATGCTGGCGAATAAGGTGGACATTATCTACCATCTTAACCCTCTCCGGTAACACAGTCGGATCAACTGTTCTCATCTCTCCAACCTCTTCACAATACAATGGGGATCTGCATGTCGGACCGTACAACGCCTCGTAGGGAGCCATACGTATAGTAGGTTGATAACGATTATTGTAGGCGAACTCCGCTAAAGGCAAAAACTTCTCCCAATTCTTCCCAAAGTCTAACACACATGCCCAGAGCATGTCTTATAAGATCCTAATAGTTCTCTTAGACTGGCCATCAGTTTATGGATGGTATGCAGTACTGAAGCTCAATTTAGCTCCCATGGCCTCTTGTAACTTATGCCAAAAATGAGATCTAAATCTGGGATCTCTATCTGACACTATACTCTGTGGCACACCATGCAGTCTCACAATATTAGCAACATAAAGCTCAGCTAGTTTATCAAGGCTATCCTATTTGTTCACGGGAATAAAATGTGAAACTTTAGTCAATCGGTCCACAACAACCCAAACAGAATCACATCCTCTCGGAGATCTAGGAAGATCGGTCACAAGGTCTATTGTTATATGCACCCATTTCCATTGTGGAATTGACAACGGTTGCAGAAGCCCGGCTGGCCTCTGATGCTCAACTTTAACCCTCTGACAAGTTAAACACCTGGATACATACCCAACAATCTCCCTCTTCATATTGTTCTACCAGAAGTGTTGTTTCAGATCTCTATACATTTTAGTACTGCCCGGGTGAATCGTATATCTTGAATTATGTGCCTCGAACAGAATCTCATTCTTCAAAGTCAGATCACCAGGAACACACACTCTGTCCCTGAATCTAAATATGCCATCTGCATGTAATTTAAATTCCGACTTTCCCCCTTTTGCTTTTTCTTGGATTTTCAAGATGTGAGGATCAGTCTTCTGTGCCTCTCTGATTTGTGCGAGCAATCCCGACTGAATTTGTAATCTAGCAAATCGAATCCCTACCTTAGTAGCTTCTGACTTCCATGAACAAATTTCCTCCAAAGTTTCCCAAACCTTGATAATTAAACTTGCAACAGTAGCCTTTCGGCTCAAAGCATCCGCAACAACATTTGCCTTACCTGGCACGTAGTTTATAGAGCAATTGTAGCCACCTAATAGCTCTAGCCATCTTCGTTGCCTCATATTCAAATCTTTTTGTGAAAATAAATATTTGAGACTCTTGTGGTCAGTAAAAATTTCAAATCTGCTACCCCACAAGTAATGACGCCACTTCTTCAAAGCAAACACAACTGCAGCTAACTCCAGATCATGTGTAGGGTAATTAACTTCATAAGGTTTCAACTTCCTAGAAGCATAGGCAATCACCTTACCATTCTGCATTAAAACACAGCCCAAACCTTCTTTAGATGCATCACTATAGACAACAAAGTTTTCTGTACCCTCAGGTAAAGCTAGTATAGGAGCTGTAGTTAGTCTCTTCTTCAGTTCTTGGAAACTGGATTCACACTTAGCATCCCAATTGTAAGTAACTTTCTTTCGAGTCAACTGGCTTAAAGGTCCAGAAATTTTGGAAAAGTCTCTAACAAACCTCCGATAGTAACCTGCCAACCCTAGAAAGCTCCGAATCTCTGACACCATTTCAGGTCTCTTCCAGGACGAAACAACTTCAATCTTAGCTGGGTCTACTGAAATTCCTTGATCTGAAATGATATAGCCCAAAAAAGATATTTGATTCAACCAGAATTCGCACTTGCTGAATTTAGCAAAAAGCTTGTTTTCTTGCAAAGTCTGTAGCACAATCTTCAAATGTTGTTCATGTTTAGCCTCATTCTTAGAGTATACTAAAATGTTGTCAATAAAGATTACGACAAATTGATCAAGATAAGGTCGAGAAACCCTCTGCATTAGGTTCATGAATGCGGCTGGTGCATTCGTCAATCTAAACGGTAACACCACAAACTCATAGTGGCCATATCTAGTCCTGAATGCCATCCTAGGTATATCGTCACTCGGAATCCTGAGTTGATAGTAACCCTGCCTCAAGTCAAATTTGGAGTAAACACTCGCACCCTGCAACTGGTCAAACAATTCTTCAATCAACGGCAAAGGGTATTTGTTCTTAATCGTGACTTGATTAAGTCCCCTGTAATCAATACATAACCATAGCATGCTGTCTTTCTTTCTCACAAACAACACAGGCGTACCCCACGGCGAAGAACTAGGTTGTATAAACCCTTTCTCAAGCAAGTTTTGAAGCTGAATTTTTAATTCCTAAAGTTCAGCTGATGCCATTCTGTAAGGACTTCTAGAAATTGGCGCAGTGCCTGGCATAAGGTCAATCACAAATTCAAGCTCCCTATCCGGTGGTAAACCCGGTAATTCCTTGGGAAATATACCAGGGAAGTCTTTAACAATCAGAACCTCATTCAAATTCAACTTATCAGTAGCTTGATTGATCAGATAAGCTAAGTAAGCTTCACAACCTTTATTCAACAACTTAGAAGCCTTGATCGATGATAAAAAGGTATTCGAGCAGCCCTGCAGTTCCCAACAATCTCTAGTACCGGTAGGTCAGGAATCTGAAGATAAACAATTTTTGTTCTACAATCCAACTGAGCATAGTATTTCCCCAACCAATCCATTCCCAAAATGATTTCAAAGTCACGGAAGGGCAATATAATTAAATCAGCAAGAAAATTACGGTTCTCAATGCATATATCACAAGATTTGCAAATAGACTCAGTAACAAATTTTGCACCCAAAGGCATACTAACTTCAACTTCATGCGGCAATTTATCAATGCAAACATTCACAGATCGTGCACATGCAGGAGTTATAAACGAAAGTGTAGTTTCGGGATCAATCAAAACTTTAACTGGCTGAGTATTGAAAAGAAAGGTACCTTCCACTATTGCTGTAGTATCGGGCAGCTCCTCCGCATCTAGTGCAAAGACCCTAGCCTGTACCCTCTGTGCCGAACCTGCACTTGCAGCCCTATTCGGCACACATTGACCTCCAGTACGGTCCTGAACATTCATATACTTAGGGCAATCTTTCACCCTATGATCATCACTCCCACAACCAGTGCACTTACCACTCTTCCTCCAACAATTAGCCTCAGCATGCCCCGATCGATTACAAAAGTTATACTGCTGATTTTGTCTTACAACAGTGTTTCCTGTAGGTGCGGGGGCTCTGGCAGTAGTAGGAACTGTACCTCCCTGCTGGGGTCTAGTCACAGCTGGCCTCCCCTGAATCTGATACTGTGGCTGATACGGACATTGCTGAGGAACCTACGCAGAAGTCTGATACTGCCTCGGTTGACTCTGGCTACTCTAGCCCAAGTACTGTTTTTTACTCGGCTGGCTACTCTCAGCTATCATTTCTGCCTTCCGTTTCTCAAACTTCGAGGCTGCTTGGAATGCCTCAGGAAAAGTAGTATAAGTCTGCCCAGTCAAATGTAGCTGTATATCCATTCTCAGCCCACGAACAAACCTATGAATCATCCTCCTAGCTGGCCGCACCAGCTCAGGCATATACCTCGACAGGCTAACAAACCTAGCCTCATACTGTGCAACAGTCATGTTTCCCTGCTTCAGGGCCACAAACTTGTCTTCTCCCCTTTCCCTAGCCATCTCGGGAATATACTTGTCCCGAAACTCACTCACAAAATCATCCCACAAATGCGGAACATCCTCACAATCCCACCTCAACCTGACAGTATTCCACCACTGCTCTGCATCACCCTCAAACAGAAATGCTGCAAAATCTATTCTTGCCTCATCAGTGTACCTAAAAGCAGCGAAAATTTTCTCAACACGGTTAATCCATCTCTCGGCGGTCTCATCATCCGGCTCTCCAAAGAACTTACCCGGCTCATGCCTTAGGAATTTCTCCAACTGATTATTCTCAGCCCTATGCCCCTGCCCACCAGGATTAGCTTGATTTCCCTGGGGATTATTATTCCTGTCCTGCCTCTGCTCATGCAGTACCTGTGTAATCCGGTCAACTACAGTGGTCATAGTAGCCATAAACTGTTCAGGCAACGGTTGTTACCCTGTTCTGCTACCTCTTCATCTGCCCCTTGACCTTGAGTACTACGTCGTGGCGGCATAGTAACAACTCACAATAGCTGGCAGCATATAAAAGCAGTTTATAGACAGAAATATAGCACATAAGATTAGATAACACTCAAGTCAATAACAATCAAATATCCTATCACACAATTCACATAACACAAGATTGACATGCCAACCACTTCACTTGAACACATAAGCACTCAAGTTCACATAGTCATGCTATAACACTTTTCACTTAACAATCATACAATAACACTTTAGCATTTTAGACCTTTACCCCACAGACCGAGAAACATATCCCGGCTCATGCAAGACTATCACGCTCTGATACCACCTAAAGATGTCACGCCCCGACCCGACCCCGAAAAGGCCAAGCCCGGACCCGACACACGGATGGAGTCTCCCCTGTACCGTGGACGATCTGAAACCCTACATTCAACATAATACTTGCGAAAGCCATAATAAACATTTGAAACAGGCCAACTTTCTTTTAGAAACAAACATCTTCTTATTAACCAACTTTGCAATCCAAAATGCCATGCATACTACACAAGTATTTATGCTACTAAACAGTTAACCATTGGTATGCAATTCTTTACTAGTCATAAGAATATAATTTTACAACTTCACAATCTTTAAACCTTTACAACAAAAGACCATAAAGGCCTCAAAATAAAACTACATACAAGGCTACAAGCCTCAAAATAAAGGGACGACCAAGCATTAAACACGTCAAGCATGGCTCGCATAAAAGTCTGGCAACCAACCACCAGCTAAGCAAGGAAGTGCTATCAAGGAAACATCTCCACTTGCTCCTCCTCCTCAATTACCTCAATAGGGTCCGCTTCAACTACTCCTGTAAAATATAGTATAGAAAGGAATGAGCAAAAACAATTGCTCAGCGAGGGTTATTGGTCTCAAGGACAGAGATGAGAGGAAAATGCAATGCAAATAGTCAAGCAATTCATTCAAGTACCATATAAAGATACAAACAAAGCCATCAAATAAACAAGACAATCATTAAAACTCTAAACACTCATTCAAAGGATACGATTCACTTTCCACAAGCAACTTTCAATCACGAATTCGATGACGACGCACCGGCCCAAACCACCTTATAACTTCAGTTTGGAATACCCCCGAAGTATCCATCAATTCTACGACCCAAATCTCCCTGGGAGGCAACCCAAGCGAGAAAGGGAATAGGACATGGAGCTAGGGCAACCAACACTGGCAACCCGAGGCTACCCAGAGAGGCCCATCACTCCACCCCTGACACTATGAATGCAATACAATATACAATGCAACAATCGAGCAATCAAGCAATAGAGCCACACGTGGGAGAATAACAAAGTAGGTTACACTCGCATGCAATAGCAACAGTTGATAAGCATTTCAATCAAAATCAACTCTAACAAGCATATCAAGCAATATTAAACATTCTACAGGCATAACATTAAGGTAACAAGCAAAATCACAAATCGACCCCAACTATCAAAATGCTACTATTTCCAAACGAGCCACGAGTTCTGGAAACCGACTTCACCAATCCTCCTAGGTCACCACAAGGCACGTCTAAAGACCCCGAAACCCTACTTTACCCTAGGATTCGCGCAAAGCCCCAATTTTCCCCTTTGCTCGTTTGAACTACAACTACTCTATCCAAACACCCAACCAACACCATAATTGCACCAAAAGTGCTTCCATGGCCTCCCGAGACAATGCCATCACGCAAAATGAGAAAATGCTAAACTCGACCTAAACAACCCCGACTTTCGCCAATGCATTTTTTTTATTTTTTCTACTACACAAACCAAACAAATCATGCATTTAGGCATTCTAGCATATCTAGCATCTTTTCACATCAACAAAACGCATAACGGAACAACTTCCACATTTCGAGGGTTTACTATTCATAATTTACTATTCAACTAACAATTTAAATTGCAATCTCAATATTCAACCGTAGAAAATGTTAAAAAGCTATAAATACATGTTCTACAATTGTCAAGGAACATTCTTTAAGCATCAAAACGATTAAAACAACAAACTACAGATAAAACCCAAAAATCATAAAGTTGATATACATGTTATTCAAATGCGCAAATAACGTGCTTCCCTCACCTTAGACACTCCTAGTCGCTAGGAAAACCACGCTGGATGCCTCGGTAACAACCCTGCACAAGCTCACGCGAAGATTGGAAGTTTGGAAGGTTGAAATGTTATTTTTTCCCTCTTGGTTTCGGCCTGCACCTTTCTGTTTGCAGCTTTGTTTTTTTTTATTTTGCAATGTTTTAAGCTTATAAGGTGACAAGCTTTGGTCAATGGTCAAACCCCTTGGTCAAACTAACTTAAGTTGGTCAAATTGCCTATTTTTATGCATTTTAAAGCTAAAATACCCAACACCAAATTAATTCTAGTTAACAACAAGTAAAATATTAAATTTAAGGCACCAAAATACTAGTTTCACTATTTGTTGAAGACTAGAAGACACCCTCTAACTATCGCTCTCGAAATGCAATGCACCTTGCGACAATAAAGAAACAACAATTTGATTTCAAAGAATTTAAGAAAATATAATTTTCAGAAAGATAATCAAGAAAATTCCACATTCCAGGCTCGGGTATTACATAAACACCACGAACTTGTTACCCCACAGATAGTGCCTCCATTTCTTGAGTGCAAACACAATAGCCGCTAACTCCAAATCATGCGTCGGGTAATTCAATTCATACATCTTCGGTTTCCTAGAAGCATACGCAATCACCCTACCATTTTGCATCAACACACAACCCAGTCCTTCCTTCGAAGCATCGCTATCGATTACAAAACCTTGACTCCCTTTAGGCTATGCAAGAACGGGTGCGGTAGTCAATCTTCTCTTCAATTCTTGGAAACTGTTCTCACACTTCTCATCCCACTTGAACTTTGTTTTCTTTTGAGTAAGCTTTGTAAGCGGTCCTGCGATCTTGGAGAAATCCTTCACGAACCTCCGATAATAGCCGGCTAGACCAAGAAAACTCTAAACCTCCGTAACGTTTTTCAGCTTCTTCCAAGATATCATTGCTTCTATCTTTGCTGGATCCACTGCTATTCCCTCTTGGGATATGATGTGCCCCAGAAATGCAATCTGCTGCAACCAAAATTTGCATTTGCTAAACTTTGCATACAATTGATGCTCTTGAAGTTTCTGTAGTACCAATCGCAGATGTTGTTCATGCTCAGCCTTGGATTTCGAGTATACCAAAATATCATCAATGAAGATCACCACAAATTGGTCAAAGTAGGGTTGAAACACCCTGTGCATCAAGTCCATAAAAGCTGCAGGGGCATTAGTTAGCCCAATTGGCATCACCACATATTCATAATGCCCATATCTCGTCCTGAAAGCCGTTTTAGGCACATCCTCCTTTTTGATCAGCAACTGATAGTACCCTTGCCTTAAGTCAAGCTTTGAATACACTTTGGCTCCCTGAAGTTGATCAAACAACTCGTCGATCAGTGGAAGTGAATATTTATTCTTGACGGTCACTTGGTTCAATCATCGGTAATCGATGCATAGCCTCAGCGTTCTGTCTTTCTTCTTTACAAATAGGACTGGTGCACCCCACGGAGAAGAACTTGGTTGAACGAACTCCTTCTTCAACAATCCTTGCAATTGGTCCTTCAGTTCTTGTAGCTCAGCTGGTGCCATACGATAAGGAGCTTTAGATATTGGCTGGGTGCCAGGCAGTAATTCTATAATGAACTCGATCTCCTGATTTGGGGGTAAATCGGGCAATTCTTCTGGAAACACATCCGTATAATCTTTAATCACTGGCATCTCCTCCAACTTAGCTTTGTCCGACGGTTTGTTGATGAGGTAAGCTAAGTATCCACTACATCCTTTTCTCAAAGGCTTCACTGCTTTCATAGATGAAATGATGGAACTCCTGGTGAAGTCTCTTCGACGCATTACCTCCAATATTGGTTGGCCAGGTATTTGGAACGTTACAATCTTCATCCGGCAATCTAGTTGGGTATGATGCTTTGCCAACTAGTCCATCCCTAAGATGACCTCATAGTCTTGAAAAGGTAATACAATAAGATTGGCTGAGAATTCCCTATCTTTAATTTGGATTTTACATGCTTTACAAGCTGAACTAGTAACAAGTTTAGAACCCATCGGAGTACCAACTTCTACTTCGTAAGACAAACATACAACTCTCAGTTTCACACGTTGCACACATAAGGGAGTAATAAATGAATGAGTAGCACCTGGATCAATTAGCACCCTAACAGGTTGATTCAGTATCAAGAATGTACCTTCAACAACAGCGGTCTCCTCTGGAAGCTCCTCGCACTCAATAGCATAAGCTCGGGCCTGAACTCTAGGAACTAGAGTCTTGCCTCTACCAGCTGGTTTAACTTGATTTTGTCCTCCTTGCCATTTAGGGCAATCCTTGATCTGATGTTGATCACTGCCATACCGCACACATCGTCCTTACTTCTTCCAGCACTGGGCCTCGGTGTGACCCTTCTTGTCACAGTAAGAATAGTTGATAGATTGAGTAACGGGTGAACTACCTGTGGATCCGTGGGTGGAAGAGGCTGATGGTACTTTAGTCGGGCCACGGTTATTAACTGGTCTGTTCTGGCTCTGGCCCTAACTGCAACTCTGACTTTGGAATTTCCTCTGTTGACCTGGAGGCTGATATGGTTTCTTGTTCGGCTGACTTGAACCGGCTCTATCAAGTTTCCTCTTCTCAACTCGAGAAGTAGTAGCAAGGAGAGCAGAATAGGTATCGAAGTCATGCGAAACCAATTGGTCCTGAATTTTCGACCTCAACCCATTCATAAATTTTCACATCTTCGCCTCAGGGGTACTGACCATGTATTGAGCATAATGGGACAGTCGGTCAAAACGAGCCTCGTACTGGGCCACCATCATGTTACCCTGGTTCAAGTGCATGAATTCCTCAATCCGCCTCTGCCTGGAAACTACAAGTACGTATTTCTCCTTGAATGCCTTAACGAAATTATCCCACAAGCGAGGTATATGATTAGTTTCCCCCAAAGTGCCTCCATAGTGTGCCACCAATGCTCAGCATCCCCGTGCAACAGAAACACAGCGAACTCCACATTTTCTTCATCAGTATAGTCAAGTGGCCTAAAAATCCTCTCGATCTCAGACAGCCAAGCCTCTGGCTTTTCATCATCAGCTTCCCCGTGGAATTTAGACGGGCGAAAGTCAAGAAACTCCCGCATTCTGCTATGTCTCCTATGGTTACCATCATTCATGTTGTTGTTGTTTGCTTCACGTGCATCTTGACGTTCCATTACTCGCGACACGCGATCCATGGCATTCGCCATCATATTAAACATAGCCATGCCAGGATTAGTTTGATAAGCATCTCCGGTCTCTTGAGGCTCACCGCTCCTATTAGTAGTGCGGGTACTAGGGCCAGCCATCTATAGGCACAGATTACGATGCACAACTTAGTGGAATACGACAAACAAGAATTTAATGCATAAGATATACAACATATAACTTCATATAGATACATAATTTCTAGAAACAATTAAGACATGTTAATCACATAAGCACATAGAGCATAGAAGGCACAATTAACATTATCACACATTATCACACATAAAAAAGTCATCCTAATAACCTTAGGGCTTCTACCCATTGCCCGAGAGTTAAACCCGGCTTAAGCAATCTAAGCTCTGATACCATTTAGATAAGGTGTCACGCCCCAACCCGACCTATAAAGGTTAGACTAGGGTGTGATCTAAGCATTCAAGTCATATCACGTACTTAATCATTCATGAAAGTTTAACACTTAACATTTTAGCCTAAACTCCACAAATTCTCCAGAAATCCAGCAGCATAGCGGCTGTAATTGGGCTCTTTAGTTTGACCTAATTCTCTAAACGCCTCAAAATTTCCAATCTCAATTTCATTTCTAACTAATATTACTATTGATCACCAATCGAAACGCCTATTAGTTATCTCGAAGTCTCGTTTGATTGACAACCTAGCATGATACTATGTCTCGTTTGTTTATTAATCCTTGTTACAAAAGTACCTGTTGATCTTAGCTTAACAATGAGTACCTGCTTAAGATTGGATAGATTCATTTTACTTAATCCTTACCTGATACTTCATAATCCTATGATAGATACTAGCCAGTAGCGATAGCAAAAGCGACCACAAGAGTGTCTAACTAGTTATGATCAATACAAGCCAAAATTAGACCCCAAATTACAATGGGGGTCATTTACAATACAATAACAAGCAACAACCAAAATAGTCTTCAAGCAATATATCGTTCACAAAATGGCCATAGTCACGTAAGGCACGTAGGGCAAGCAATCATTCCAATGAATCATCAATAGACATGTTGTCCTCGGGTACCTATTCCGGGTCTTCTTCAATTGAGATGATAAAAGAGGGTGAGTCCTTATGAACTCAGCAAGGGGGGAACGAGAAATAAGTTTTGAAACTCTTTTTCCGGTTCAATTATGAAATCCCTTTTGCAAGCATGACATATATCACAAGTAAGTACATAATGTAATGTAAAAGTAAAATAACACAATTACCCGTCTTTCCTACCCGAGGTCCTCTAGGAACCAAGCGAGAGTACTTATACACATAGTGAAAAGGATACGGTGAGCTTTTGCTCTCAGTTCATTTCCAGTATCAGTTGTTGCGGCCGACTTCAAATCATCCCCTTATCACGCCAAATGGGTGTACTCTAGATGTACCCTGAAATATTACGACCCAACTCTCCGAGGAAGTCTAGCCCCCAGGCGAGAGAGGGAATTAGATAATGGTAGTAAAGGTTGCACCGGCAAGCCCGATGCTGCCCGGTGTGCGTGAAACGCTACCACGCCAGAATAAAAGGTTGCAACCTAGTATGCAATGCACATTTATGGCATTTAATATATCACATTAGGAGGACAACAAAGTAAGTTGCCTTCGAGCAGTCATAAGATTGCACATTGACAAGTAAACACGCGAGGCATGATATGACAGGTAATTTCACTTGTAAAGTACATGGAGTTATATGAATATTAAACAGGCAGCCATGAAACACATGTAAATCAAGTCATATAACTCATTTCGAAGTTCATGTAATCAAATAATAAAGTCATACAACATGCAACGACGTTTATGTAGGACCGGGTGCAAGAAAGGCCTACTTGTCAACATGTAATCAACGGAACCACATTTAGGTCTATGAGAGAAACTACGGGCACGCTACTAATCACATAATTAAACACGATATCCATAGGATCAACACTTAACGGGTCTTCCTAGTCATTAGGGTTTCAATTCATGCTCACCCGTGCGATTAAGCCCTTAGTTATCACGTAATTATCCTCAAGCCATGCATCGATTAATTAAAACACCCTCAAGCATTAAAAAACAGTCCACACAACATCTGAGTGCCACAATCTCAAGCATTTAATACAACAAGAGAAGTTACAATAATTTTCAAAGCATATCACTAGATGAAAACCTCACTGCAATGGACTGTTTTCTCACAATCATTGAGAAACACAAACACTCTCCAATTCCAGTGGACAAGATTTCAAATTAAATCTTAAGGAGTGAACTAAATTCAGAAATAAAACCTCGCATCATTTGGAGTTCGGGTTCAAGAGTTATAGCCAAAACCGTGAGACTACACAAAACTGTCCAGATTTGCACACATTTCAATACTTGTCATTTTGGAGGGCCTTAGGTTCAGATTTAGCCTTAGTCTATTTCTGACAAAAATTTCCAGAACTGAAAAATATATAAGAATACCAAATTTCATGCATTTTTCATATATTTTACTATGTCAAAACTTGTTCGTTCTACAAGGATGGTGAATCTGCCAAAACCTGCTTCATTTTACCAGATTTTCCGAATTTGGACACCTTTCAATGTTTTGCCATTTTCGGGACCTTAGATTCAAAATTAGCTTTGTCCTATTTCTACAAAAAATTCTCATAACTGTCAAAAATAGTCGCCCACCAATTTTCACGCATTTTCAACGTCATTTACCTTGTCAAAATCACTTTACTCCAACAGAACAGAAAGCTGCCAAATACGCGATTTCACCTATCTTCACATTCTAGCCAAATATCTTGCCATACATGTTTACAAAAGCTCATGTACACACATATATCACAAGTACAGAGGTAAAAATAGACATTTAAAGGCATTCATGTGGTTTTGAAAGCTTCTCAAAGAAGTTTTAGCCCTTACCTTAGCAAGACAACAAAGAAGATACACAAACTCTTGATGAAGCACAATGTTGACCTTTTTCCTTGCTTAGCCGAGAGACAACTTGAGATTATCTAATTTCCTAGCTTGGTAACATTGTTCTTAGTATGTGCAAGTGGCTAGAACCATAAGAAAAAGAAATAGGAGCTATTAAACTTACCTAAGCCGAAATGAATGTGCTATGAGCTTGCATGTGTGTGTTTTGCAATCTAGCTTGCTTGGTCGAGCTCCTTAGCAACTTGCATGTCTTGAAGAACCTTTGGATGAAGAACTCAAGCCATGCAGTCTATAATTTCAGCTAGGGCCGAGAGAGAGAGCGAAGAAATTAGAGAAAGAAAGAGAGAAAGAATGAAAGAAAAATGAAAGGCTTGAGGAAATTGATGCATATGTCAGCCTAGGGCTTGCAAAATTCAGAATTGTGTCTTCAAGGAGCATAATTTTGAATCACCTAGCATGGGCACTTGCATATGTCGAGATTGGTGGAGCTTTGGGTAGAGTTTTGAGTCATTTTTTTAAGGCTTTGTGTCATAACTTGTCATAGAATGTCTAGGAATAGATTTTGAAATTGAAATGCATGCACAAATGCAAGAGGTGGTCGGCCAAGGCTTGCAAAATTCTGAATTTTTGTCATCTTTTGAGCATTAATTAATTGTGTGTTTGGGATGTGCAAAAGAATAAGGAATAAAGAATAAGAATGTCTAGCTTTTTGTGAGATTTTGTCTTCTAGATAGTTGAATTGGCATTTTAATATTAGTTAGTGGAGTTTGTAGGATTAATTAATGATCTAGTGCTTCATGTAAAATGCTTTCTTGATTAGCGTGTGGGCCTACTTTCCTAGGACTAGGGCACGCACTATGAGGTAAGACATGAACTATGAGATGAATGCACGTTTCCCAAGTAAATGCACGCAACCCTAAATGAATTAACGTAATTCAATGCAAGGCACAAAAAATGAAACACAATTCTTAAACCTAGGTCAAGGCACGCAAATCTAGGTTTAGGCACACGAAATGAGGTATCACACGTAAATCAAGGTCGGGCCTCACACCAAAAATAGGCGCAGTCGAGCAGGCTTGCTGCCCTCGTTGTAGAGCTCTCGGAGAGCTTTCCAACGGTATGCTGTGCGCTGCGTAACTCCTTACGGATCAAAAGTTATGGGCACCGTAGCGACGGAGACCTAGTCCCAAGCCCCACGCCCTCGGTTTGCGGGCCCAGCCTCTACGTGAGGCGAAGTTGTCTTGCCATGGGATTTAGTAATAGAAATGTGGTGGATAAAGTATCTTGGCAACCCTAACCGGGGCAAAAAAAAATTAAAAAGGGGGGGTACAACACGAGAACTTCCCAGGGGGTCACCCATCCTAGTATTACTCTCGCCCAAGCACGCTTAAGTTCGGAGTTCTAATGGGATCCGGTGCATTAGTACTGGTATGATCGCACCCGTCATGTTGTGGGCACAAATCCTTTATGTGTTGACGGTTCACAGTCCCAGCCCAGAGAGATGGCCCATTCAAAAGGCCCAATGGGCTTAACGACAACCCATCCGCTTCAACAATGCAGCATCCTCACAAGACGTGATATCGAAGCGTTGTAGGGCCCTCTAATGCCTCGCGAGTTAGGTTGTCGTACTTTTAACAACTAGCGACGTACAATCCGGGACGAAAAAATAGCGCAAAAGAAGAAAAGTGGCCCAAAACTGATGAAAACATTTGATTTAGGGCTTGGAAAATAGGCGTTGCAGAAGAGGCTTGCTGCGCCTGTCGTAGAGCTTTCGGAAAGCTTTCCAACGGTTTTCTGTGCGCCGCATAACTCCTTACGAATCAAAAGTTATGGGCCTCGAAACGACAGAGACCTGGTCACAAGCCCTACTCCTCGATTTACAGGGCCAGCCTCTACGTGAAGCGAAGTTGTCTTGCCCAAGGTGCTGTGGGATTCGGTAACAGAAATGTGGTGGATAAAGTATCTTGGCAACCCTAACCGGGGCAAAAAAAATTGAAAAGGGGGGTGCAACACGAGGACTTCCCAAGGGTCACCTATCCTAGTACTACTCTCGCCCAAGCACGCTTAACTTCAGAGTTCTGATGGGATCCAGTGCATTAGTGCTGGTATGATTGCACCTATCATGTTGAAGGCACAAATCCTTTATGTGTTGACGGTTCACAGTCCCAACCTAGAGAGATGGCCCATTCAAAAGGCCCAATGGGCTTAACGACGACCCATCCGCTTAAAAAACGCAGCATCCTCGCAAGACGTGATATCGACGCGTTATAGGGCCCTGTAATCACCCGCGAGTTAGGTTATCATCCTTTTAACAGCTCACGACGTACGATCCGGGATGAAAAAATAGAGCATAAGAAGAAAAGTGGACTAAAACTGATGAAAACATTCAATTTTGGGTTTTGAAAATAGGCGCAGCTAAGCAGGATTGTTGCCCCCATCGTAGAGCTCTCGGAGAGCTTTCCAATGGTATGCTGTGCGCCGCGAAACTCCTTACGGATCAAAAGTTATGGGCACGGGTGCGACGGAGACCTAGTCACAAGCCCTACACCCTCGGTTTACAGGCCCAGCCTCTACGTGAAGCGAAGTTGTCTTGCCGTGGGTTTCGGTAATAGAAATGTGGTGGATAAAGTATCTTGACAACCGTAACCGAGGAAAAAAAATTGAAAACGAGGGGTGCAACACGAGGACTTCCTAGGGGGTCACCCATCCTAGTACTACTCTCGCCCAAGCACGCTTAACTTCAGAGTTCTGATGGGAACCAGTGCATTAGTACTGGTATGATCGAACCCGTCATGTTGAGGGCGCAAATCCTTTATGTGTTGACAGTTCACAGTCCCTGCCCAGAGAGATGGCCCATTCAACAGGCCCAATGGGCTTAACGATAACCATTCCGCTTCAACAACGCAGCATCCTCGCAAGACGTGATATCGACGCATTGTAGGGCCCTCTAATGTCCCGCGAGTTAGGTTGTCGTCTTTTTAACAGCTCATGACCTACGATCCGGGATGAAAAAATAGAGCAAAAGAAGAAAAGTGACTCGAAACTGATGAAAACGTTCGATTTTGGGCTCTGAAAATAGGCGCAATGGAGCACACTTGCTGCCCCCGTCGTACAGCTCTCAAAGAGCTTTCCAACAGTATGTTGTGCGCTGCGTAACTCCTTAGGGATTAAAAGTTATGGGCACCGGAGCGACGGAGACCTGGTGACAAAAAGGGTGCAACACGAGGACTTCCCCGTGGGTCACCTATCCTAGTACTACTCTCACCCAAGCACGCTTAACTCCGGAGTTCTGATGGGATCTGGAGCATTAGTTCTGGTATAATCACACCCGTCATGTTGAGGGCACAAATCCTTTATGTGTTGATGGTTCACAGTCCTAGCCCATAGAGATGGCCCGTTTAAAAGGCCCAATGGGCTTAACGACAACCCATCCGCTTCAACAATGCAGCATCCTCGCAAGACGTGATATCGACGCATTGTAGGGCCTTGTAATATCCCACGAGTTAGGTTGTTGTCCTTTTAACAGATCACGAAGTACGATCCGGGACGGAAAAAAAGAGCAAAAGAAGAAAAGTGGCCCAAAACTAATGAAAAACATTCAATTTTGGGCTATGAAAATAGGAGCAGCCGAGGAGGCTTGCTGCCCTTGTCGTAGAGCTCTCGGAGAGCTTTCCAACAGTTTGCTGTGTGCTGCGTAACTCCTTACGGATTAAAAGTTATGGGCACGGGAACGACGGAGACCTGGTCTCAAGCCCCACACCCTCGGTTTGCGGGCCCAGCCTCTACGTGAAGCGAAGTTGTCTTACCCAAGGTGCCGTGGGATTCGGTAATAGAAATGTGGTGGATAAAGTATCTTGGCAACACTAACCGGGGCAAAAAAAATTGAAAAGGGGGGGTGCAACACGAGAACTTCCAATAAGGTCACCCATCCTAGTACTACTCTCGCCCAAGCACGCTTAACTTCGGAGTTCTGATGGGATCCGGTGCATTAGTGCTGGTATGATTGCACCTGTCATGTTGTGGACACAAATCGTTTATTTGTTGACGGTTCACAGACCCAGCCTAGAGAGATAGCCCATTCAAAAGGCCCAATAAGCTTAACGACAACCCACCCGCTTCAACAATGCAGCATCCTCGCAAGACATGATATCGATGTGTTGTAGGGCCCTCTAATGTCCCGTGAGTTAGGTTGTCGTCCTTTTAACTGCTCACGACATACGATCCGGGACGAAAAAACAGAGCAAAAGAAGAAAAGTGGCCCGAAACTAATAAAAACATTCGATTTTGGGCTCCAAAAATAGGCGTAGCTGAGCAGGCTTGCTGCCCTCGTGGTAGAGCTCTCGGAGAGCTTTCCAACGGTATGATGTGCGCCGCATAACTCCTTACGGATCAAAAGTTATGGGCACCGGAGCGACGGAGACCTGGTCACAAGCCCTACGCCCTCGGTTTGCGGGCCCAACCTCTACGTGAAGCGAAGTTGTCTTGCCCAAGGTGCCGTGGGATTCGATAATAGAAATGTGGTGGATAAAGTATCTTGGCAACCCTAATTGGGGCAAAAAAAATTGAAAACGGGGGGTGCAACACGAGGACTTCCCAGGGGGTCACCCATCCTAGTACTATTCTCACCCAAGCGCAGTTAACTTCAGAGTTCTGATGGGATTCGGTGCATTAGTGCTGGTATGATCGCACCCGTCATGTTGTGAGCGTAAATCCTTTATATGTTGACGGTTCACTGTCCCAGCCCAGAGAGATGGCCCAATCAAAAGGCCCAATGGGCTTAACGACAACCCATCCGCTTCAAAAATGCAGCATCCTCGCAAGACGTGATATCGATGCATTGTAGGGCCCTCTAATGTCCCACAAGTTAGGTTGTCGTCGTTTTAATAGCTCACGACGTACGGTAAGGGATGAAAAAATAGAACAAAAGAAGAAAAATGGCCCAAAATTGATGAAAATGTTCGAGTTGTCACTCCAAAAATCGGTGCAGCCGAGTAGGCTTGCTGCCCTTATCGTAGAGCTCTCCGAGAGCTCTCCAACGGTATGCTCTACACCGCGTAACTCCTTACATATCAAAAGTTATGGGCATCGGAGCGACGGAGACCAGGTGACAAGCCCTACGCCCTCGGTTTGCAGGCCCTGCCTCTACGTGAAGCGAAATTGTCTTGGCCAAGGTGCCGTGGGATTCGTTAATAGAAATGTGGCGGATAAAGTATCTTGGCAACTGTAACCGGGGCAAAAAAAATTGAAAATGGGGGGTGCAACACGAGGACTTCCTAAGGGGTCACCCATCCTAGTACTACTCTCGTCCAAGCACGTTAAATTCAGAGTTCTGATGGGATCCGGTGCATTAGTGTTGGTATAATCGCACCCGTCAAGTTCTGGGCACAAATCCTTTATATGTTGACGGTTCATAGTCCCAGCCCCGAGAGATAGCCCAATGAAAAGGCCTAATGGGCTTAACGACAACCGATCTGCTTCAACAATGCAGCATCCACATAAGACGTGATATCGATGCATTGTAGGGCCTTCTAATGTCCCGCGACTTAGGTTGTCGTCCTTTTCACGTCTCATGACATACGATCCGGTACGAAAAAATAGCGCAAGAGAAGAAAAGTGGCCCAAAACTGATGAAAAAGTTCAATTTTTTTCTCCAAAAACAGGTGCAGCCGAGCAGGCTTGCTACCCCTTCGTAGATCTCTCGGAGAGCTTTCCAAAAGTATGATGTACGCCGCGTAACTCCTTACTAATCAAAAGTTATGGGCACCTGAGCGACGGAGACCTGGCCACAAGCCCTACGACCTCGGTTTACGGGCCCAACCTATACATAAAGCGAAGTTGTCTTGCCCAAGGTGCCGTGGGATTCGGTAATAGAAATGCAGTGGATAAAGAATCTTGATAACCCTAACCGGGGCAAAAAAAATTGAAAATAGGGGTGCAACAAGAGGGCATCCTATGGGGTCACCCATCCTTGTACTACTCTCGCCCAAACACGCTTAACTTCGGAGTTCTGATGGAATCTGGTGCATTAGTGCTGGTATGATCGCACCCGTCATGTTGAGGGCACAAATCCTTTATGTGTTGACGGTTCACAGTCTCAGCCCAGAGAGATGGCTTATTCAAAAGGCCCAATGGGCTTAACGACAACCCATCCGCTTCAACAACGTAATATCCTCGTAAGAAATGATATTGACACGTTGTAGGGCCCTATAATATCCTGCGAGTTAGGTTGTTGTCCTTTTAACAGCTCACGACGTACGATGCGGGACGAAAAAAAAGGACAAAAGTAGAAAAGTGGGCCGAAACTGATGAAAATGTTTGATTTTGGGCTCCGAAAAAAGGTGTAGCCGAGCAAGCTTGCTGCCCCCGTCGTAGATCTCTCGGAGAGCTTTGCAACGGAATGCTGTGCGCCGCGTAACTCCTTACGGATTATAAGTTATGGGCACCAGAGCGACGGAGACCTGGTCTCAAGCCCAACGCCCTCGGTTTGGTAGCCGAGCCTCTACGTGAAGCAAAGTTGTCTTGCCCAAGGTGCCGTGGGATTCGGTAATAGAAATATGGTGGATAAAGTATCTTGGTCACCCTAACCTGGGCAAAAAAAATTGAAAAATGGGGGTGCAACACAAGGACTTCACAGAGGGTCACCAATCCTAGTACGACTCTCGCCCAAGCACGCTTAACTTCGGAGTTCCGATGGGATCCAGTGCAATAGTATGGGTATGATCGCACCCGTCATGTTGTGGGCACAAATCCTTTATGTGTTGACGGTTCACAGTCCCAGCCCAGAGAGACGGCCCATTCAAAAAGCCCAATGGGCTTAACAACAACCCATCCGCTTCAACAACCCAACATCCTCGCAAGACGTGATATCGAAGCATTGTAGGGCCCTCTAATGTCCCGCGGTTAGGTTATCGTCCTTTTAACAGCTCACGACGCACGATCTGTGACTGAAAAACAGAGCAAAAGAAGAATAGTGGCCCGAAACTGATGAAAACGTTCGATTTTGGGCTCCAAAAATGGGTGCAGCCAAGCGTCGTAGAGCTCTCGGAGAGCTTTCCAACGGTAAGCTGTGCATCGCGTAACTCATTACGGATCAAAAGTTATGGGCACTGGACTACGGAGACCTGGTCACAAGCCCTACTTCCACGGTTTGTGGGCCCAGCCTCTACGTGAAGCGAAGTTGTCTTGCCCAAGGTGCCGTGGGATTCAGAAATAGAAATGTGGTGGATAAAGTATCTTGGCAACCCTAACCGGGGCAAAAAAAAATTGAAAAGGAAGGGTGGAACACGAGGATTTCCCAGGGGGTCACCCATCCTAGTACTACTATCGCCCAAGCACGTTTTACTTCGGAGTTCTGATGGGATCATGTGCATTAGTGCTGGTATTATCGCACCTGTCATGTTGAGGGCACAAATCCTTTATGTTTTGACGGTTCACAGTCCCAGCCCAGAGAGATGGCCCTTTCAAAAGGCGCAATTGGCTTAACGACAACCCATCCGCTTCAACAATGCATCATCCTCGTAAGACGGGACATCGACGCTTTGTAAGGCCCTGTAATATCCCGCGAGTTAGGTTGTCTTCCTTTTAACACCTCACGACGTACAATCCTGGATGAAAAAACAGAGCAAAAGAAGAAAAGTGCCCGATATTGATGAAAACGTTCGATTTTCGGCTACAAAAACAGGCGCAACCAACTAAACTTGTTTCCCCCATCGTAGAGCTCTCGGAGAGATTTCCAACGGTATGTTGTGCGCCGCGTAACTCCTTACGGATTAAAAGCTATGGGCACCGAAGCGACGGAGACCTGGTCTCAAGCCGTATGCCCTCGGTTTGCGGGCCCAACCTCTACGTGAAGCGAAGTTGTCTTGTCTAAGGTACTGTGGGATTCGATAATAGAAATCTGGAGGATAAAGTATTTTGGCAACCCTAACTAGGGCAAAAAAAATTGAAAATAGGGGGTGCAACACTAGGACTTCCTAGGGGGTCACCCATCCTAGTACTACTCTCGCCGAAAAACGCTTAACTTCGGAATTCTGATGGGATCCGGTGTATTAGTGCTGGTATGATCGCACCCGTCATGTTGTGGGGACAAATCCTTTATTTGTTGACGGTTCACAGTCCCAGTCTAGAGAGATGGCCCATTCAAAAGGCCCAATGGGCTTAACGACAACCTATCCGCTTCAACAACGCAGCATCCTCGCAAGACGTGATATCGATGTGTTGTAGGGCCCTCTATTGTCCCGCAAGTTAGGTCGTCATCCTTTTAACAGCTTATGCCGTACGATCCGTGACGGAAAAATAGAGCAAAAGAAGAATAGTGGCCCAAAACTGATGAAAACGTTCAATTTTGGGCTCAAAAAATGGGTGGAGCCGAGCAGGTTGCTACCCTTGTTGAAGAGCCCTCGCAGAGCTTTCCAATGGTAAGTTGTGCGCCGCATAACTCCTTACGGTTCAAAAGTTATGGGCACTAGAGTGACGGAGACCTAGTCAAAAGCCCTACTTCATCGGTTTGTGGGCCTAGACTCTATGTGAAGCGAGATTGTCTTGCCCAAGGTGTCGTGGGATTCGGTAATAGAAATGTGGTGGATAAAGTATCTTGGCAACCCTAACCAGGGCATTAGTGTTCGTATGATCGCACCCGTCATGTTGTGGGCACAAATCCTTTATGTGTTGACGATTCACAGTCCCAGCCCAGAGAGATGGCCCATTCAAAAGGCCCAATGGGCTTAACGACAACCCATCCGCTTCAATAATGCATCATCCTCGTAAGACGTGTTATCGACGCGTTGTAGGTCCTTGTAGTATCCCGTGAGTTAGGTTGTCGTCCTTTTAACAACTCACGACGTACGATCCTGGATGAAAAAACACAGCAAAAGAAGAAAAGTGGCCTGAAATTTTTGAACAACGTTCGATTTTGGGTTCTAAAAACAAGCGCAGTCGAGCAGGCTTGCTGCCCTTATAGTAGAGCTCTCGGAGAGCTGTCCAACGGTATTCTATGCGCCGCGTAACTCCTTACGGATTAAAAGTTATGGGTAACGGAGCGACGGAGACCTGGTCAAAAGCCCCATGCCCTCGGTTTGCGGGCCCAGCCTCTGCGTGAAGCGAAGTTGTTTTGCCCAAGGTGCCGTGGGATTCGGTAATAGAAATGCGGTGGATAAAGTATCTTGGCAACCTTAACTGGGGCAAAAAAAATTGAAAAAGGGGGGTGCAACACTAGGACTTCCCAGAGGGTCATTAATCCAAGTGCGACTCTAGCCCAAGCAAGCTTAACTTCGGAGTTCTGATGGGATCCGGTGCATTAGTGCTGGTATGATCGCACCCGTCATGTTGTGGGCACAAATCCTTTATGTGTTGGCGGTTCACAGTCCCAACCCAAAGAGATGGCCCATTCACAAGGCCCAATGGGCTTAACAACAACCCATCCGCTTCAACAACGCAACATCCTCGCAAGACGTGTTATCAACGCATTGTAGGGCCCTCTAATATCCCGCGAGCTAGGTCATAGTCCTTTTAACAGCTCACAACGTATGATCCGCGACAAAAAAATAGAGCAAAAGAAGAATAGTGGCCCAAAACTGATGAAAACGTTCGATTTTGAGCTCTAAAAACGGGTGCAGCCAAGCAGGCTTGCTACCCCAGTTGAAGAGCCCTCGCAGAGCTTTCCGACGGTAAGCTGTGCGCCGCGTAACTCCTTACGGATCAAAATTTATGGGCACCTGAACGATGGAGACCTGGTTAAAAGCCCTACTTCCTCGGTTTGCGGGCCCAGACTCTACATGAAGCGAAGTTCTCTTGCCCAAGGCGCCGTACAATTCGGTAACAGAAATACGGTGGATAAAGAATCTTGGCAACACTAACCGGGCAAAAAAAATTGAAAAGGGGGGTGCAACATGAGGACTTCCCAGGGGGTCACCCATCCTAGTGCTACTCTCGCCCACGCTCGCTTAACTACGGAGTTCTGATGGGATACGGTGTATTAGTGCTAGTATGATCACACTAGTCATGTTGAGGGCACAAATCCTTTATGTGTTGACGCTTCACAGTCCCAGCCCAGAGAGATGGCCAATTCAAAAGGCCCAATGTTCTTAACGACAACCCATTCACTTCAACAACGCAGCGTCCTCGCAAGATGTGATATCGACAAGTTGTAGGGCCCTCTAATATCCCGCGAGTTAGGTCATCGTCCTTTTAACATCTCACGACATACGATCCGCGATGGAAAAACAGAACAAAAGAAGAATAGTGGCCCGAAACTGATGAAAACATTCGATTTTGAGCTCCAAAAATGGGTGCAGCCGAGTAGGCTTGCTACCCCTGTTGAAAAGCCCTCGCAGAGCTTTCCAGCGGTAAGCTGTGTGCCGCTTAACTCCTTACGGATCAAAATTTATGGGCACCGGAACGACGGAGACCTGGTTAAAAGCCCTACTTCCTCGGTTTGTGGGCCCAGACTCTACGTGAAGCGAAGTTGTCTTGCCCAAGGTACCGTGGGATTCGGTAACAGAAATACGGTAGATAAAGAATCTTGGCAATGCTAACCGGGGCAAAAAAAATTGAAAAGGGGGGTGGAACACGAGGACTTCCCAGGGGGTCACCCATCCTAGTACTACTCTCGCCCACGCTCGCTTAACTCTGGAGTTCTAATGGGATGCGGTGCATTAGTGTTGGTATGAACGCACCCGTCATGTTGAGGGCACAAATCCTTTATGTGTTGACGGTTCACAGTCCCAACCCAGAGAGATGGCCCATTCAAAAGGACCAATGGGCTTAAGGACAACCCATCCACTTCAACAATGCTGCATCCTTGTAAGTCGTGATATTGACGCGTTTTAGGGCCCTGTAATATCCCGTGAGTTAGGTTGTCGTCCTTTTAGCGGCTCAAGACGTATGATCCGGGATGAAAAAAAAGCGCA
Organism: Ehretia macrophylla; assembly: GCA_037974665.1. Lineage (NCBI taxonomy): Eukaryota > Viridiplantae > Streptophyta > Magnoliopsida > Boraginales > Ehretiaceae > Ehretia > Ehretia macrophylla. The sequence goes on along the minus strand of CM075764.1, from coordinate 13,685,420 downwards.
AAAGAAGAAAATTGGCCCCGAAACTGATGAAAACGTTCGATTTTGGGCTCCGAAAATAGGTACAGCCGAGCAAGCTTGCTGCCGCCGTCGTAGAGCTCTCGGAGAGCTTTCCAACGATATGTTGTGCACCGTGTAACTCCTTAAGGATTAAAAGTTATGGGCACCGGAGTGACGGAGACTTGTTCACAAGCCCTACGCCCTCGGTTTACGGTCCCAGCCTATACGTGAAGTGAAGTTGTCTTGCCCAAGGTGCCAGCGGATTCCGTAATAGAAATTTGTTGGTTAAAGGATCTTAGCAAACCTAACGCGGGCAAAAAAAATTGAAAAGGGGGGTGCAACACGATGACTTCCAACGGGGTCACCCATCCTAGTACTACTCTCGCCCAAGCACGCTTAATTTCGGAGTTCTAATGGGATCCGGTGCATTAGTGCTAGTATGATTGCACCCGTCATGTTGAGGGCACAAATCCTTTATGTGTTGACGGTTCACAGTCTCAGCCCAAAGAGATGGCCCATTCAAAAGGCCCAATGGGCTTAATGACAACCCATCCGCTTCAACAACGCAGCATCCTCATAAAATGTGATATCGACGCATTGTAGGGCCCTATAATATCACGCATTTTAGGTTGTTGTCCTTTTAACAGCCCACGACATACGATCCGGGATGGAAAAACAGAGTAAAAGAAGAAAAGTGGTCCGAAACTGATGAAAACGTTCAATTTTGGGCTCCGAAAACAAGTACAGTCGAGCAGGCTTGCTGCCCTTATAGTAGAGCTCTAGGAGGGCTTTCCAACGGTATGTTGTGCACCGCGTAACTTCTTACGGATTAAAAGTTAGGGGTAACGGAGCGACGGAGACCTGGTCACAAGCTCACGCCCTTGGTTTGCGGGCCCAGCCTCTACGTGAAGCGAAGTTATCTTGCCCAAGGTTCCGTGGGATTCAGTAATAGAAATGCGGTGGATAAAGAATCTTGGCAACCCTAACCGGGGCAAAAAAAATTGAAAAGGGGGGTGCAACACGAGGACTTCTCACGGGGTCACCCATCCTTGTACTACTCTCGCCCAAGCACGCTTAACTTCATAGTTCTGATGGGATCCGGTGCATTAGTGCTGGTATGATCTCACCCATCACGTTGTGGGCACAAATCCTTTATATGTTGACAGTTCACATTCCCAGCCCAGAGAGATGGCCCATTCAAAAGGCCCAATGGGCTTAACGACATCCCATCCGCTTCAACAGCGTAACATCCTCGCAAGACGTGATATTGATGCATTGTTGGGCCATTTAATGTCCCGAGAGTTTGGTTGTTGCCCTTTCAATAGCTCACCACGTACGATCTGGGACCGAAAAACAGAGCAAAAGAAGAAAAATGGCCCAAAACTGATGAAAACGTTCAATTTGGAGTTACAAAAATGGGCCCAACTGAGCAGGATTGCTACCCCCGTCGTAGAGCTCTCAGAGAGCTTTCCAATGGTATGTTGTGCGCCGCATAACTCCTTACGAATCAAAAGTTATGGGCACCGGAGCGACGGAGACCTGGTCCCAAGCCCCACGCCCTCGATTTACGGGCCCAGCCTCTACGTGAAACGAAGTTTTCTTGCCCAAGGTGCCGTGGGATTCAATAATACAAATGCGGTGGATAAAGAAACTTGGCAACCCTAACCGGGGCAAAAAAAATTGAAAAGGGAGGGGTAACACGAGGACTTCCCAAGGGGTCACCCATCCTAGTACTACTCTTGTCCAAGCACGCTTAACTTCGGAGTTATGATAGGATCCAGGGTATTAGTGCTGGTATGATCACACCCGTTATGTTGAGGGCACAAATCCTTTATGTGTTGACGGTTCACAGTCCCAGCCCAGAGAGATGGCCCATTCAAAAGGCCCAATGGGCTTAACGACAACCCATCCGCTTCAAAAACGCAGTATCCTCGTAAGACGTGATATCGACGTGTTGTCGGGCTCTGTAATATCCCTCGAGTTAGGTTGTCGTCCTTTTTACAGCTCACGACGTACGGACCTGGACAGGAAAAAAGAGAAAAAGAAGAAAAGTGGCCCGAAACTGATGAAAACATTCAATTTTGCGCTCAGAAAAGAGGCACAGTAGAGTAGGTTTCCTGCCCCTGTCGTAGAGCTCTTGGATAGCTTTCCAACGGTATGCTATGCACCGCGTAACTCCTTACGGATTAAAAGTTATGGGCACCAGAGCGACGGAGACTTGGTCACAAGCCCCACGCCCTCGTTTTGCGGTCCCAGCCTCTACGTGAAGCGAAGTTGTCTTGCCCAAGGTGCCGTGGGATTCGGTAATAGAAATGTGGTGGATAAAGTATCTTGGCAACCCTAACCGGGGCAAAAAAAATTGAAAACGGGGGGTGTAACACGAGTACTTCCTAGGGGTTACCCATCTTAGTACTACTCTCGCCCAAGCACGCTTAACTTCGGAGTTCTGATGGGATCTGGTGCATTAGTGCTGGAATGATCGCACCCGTCATGTTGTGGGCACAAATCCTTTATGTGTTGACGGTTCACAGTCCTAGCCCAGAGAGATAGCCCATTCTGTGAGGCCTGACCCCGAATAACGTGTGTTACCTTGATTTGCGTGCGTTATCTCATTTTGTGTACCCTAACCTTGAATTGCGTGCCTAGACCTAGGTTTAAGAATTGTGTTCGTTTTGTGTACCATGCATTGAATTACGTGCATTCATTTAGGGTTGCGTGCATTTACTTAGAAAACGTGCGTTCGTCTCATACTTCGTGTCCTACCTCGTAGTGCGTGCCCTAGACCTGGGAAAGCGTGCCCTCACGCTAAACAAGAAAGAATCTTACATGAAGCACTAGGTCATTAATTAATCCTACAAAATCCACTAACTATTATTAAATTACTAATTCAACCCACTAGAAGACAAAATCTCACAAAATGCTAGACATTCCTTATTCTTTATTCCTTATTCTTTTTGCACTTTCAAGACACAATTAAATAATGATCAAAAGTTGACAAAATTCAGCATTTTTATTAGCCTTGGCCGACCACTAAGTGGTGTTTTTACATGCTTACTCAATTCAAATTGATTCTAGACAACTTATGACAATCCTATGACACAAATGCATATAAAAATTGCTCAAAACCTCCTCAAATCTCCACCATACTCGACCAACTCTTCTTTGCCCATACTAGGAATTCCAAATATGCTCTTGAAGACACAAAAATCAGGAATTTTAGAAGCCCAATGCCGACCACTTGCATGAAGAAGTGCAAAAGCTTCACTCTTTGTCATTTCTCTCATTTTTCCTCACACTTCTCTCTCTCCCTCTCATTCTTCACTCTCTCTCTCGGCCTTGGCTGAATCTCTTCACCTCTTAACTCATCTTCATCATCATATGGTTAATCAAGATAAGCCACAAGCAAAGGAACTCAACCAAGCTAGCTAGGTTGCAAGAAGACTCACATGCAAGCTTTTGACTCACCATTTTCGGCCTAGGTAAGTTTCTTGGCTTCCATTTCTTTTCATCTTGTCCTAACCACATGCATGTACTAAGAGCTTGGCCACTAAGCTAGGAAAAATAGAGAAAATTGAGTTGGGATCTCGACTAAGCAAGGAAGAAGAAGAATTTGAGCTTCATCAAAGTTTTGTGCATCTTCTTGTTGATTTGATAAGGTGAGGGCTAAAACCTTTTCAAAATCCTTCAAAAATCCACATGCATGCTCTTAAATGTATGTCTTTGCTTCTGTACTTGAGTTATATGTGTGTTCATAAGCTTGTACAACCATGCATGGCAAGGTTTTGGCTTGAAAATGATGATAGGTGAAATCGGATTGTGTGACAGCTCTCTGACTTGTTGTTTCGAGGTGAGTTTGGCTAGGAAAATGATGTTGAAAATGCATGAAAATTGGTAGGTGACTAGTTTTGCCAGTTTTGAACATTGTTCGCAGAAATAGGCCAACTAATTTCGACTATAAGGTCCTCAAAATGGCAACTCATTAAAATGTGTCCAAATCTGGAAATCTGGAAAAATGAAGCAGGTTTTGGCAGATGCACTGATCTTGTAGAACGAACCAGATTTGACTTAGTAAATGATGTCCAAAATGCATGAAATTTGGTGTGCTGCTAGAGATTTCAGTTCTGGACATTTTTTTTCAGAAATGGACTAAGGCTGAATCTGAACTTAATGACCTCAAAAACGACAATTATCGTAATGTGTGCAAATCTGGACAGTTTTGTGCAATCCCACTGTTTTGGCTATAACTATTGATCCCGAACTCCAAATGATGCAAGGTTTGTTTCTGATTTTAGTTAACTTCTTAAGATTTAATTTGACATTTTATTCACTAGCATTGGAGATTGTTTGCTTGTCTTAATGATTGTGGGAAAACAGCCTATTGCAGTGAGGTTTCACTTGGTTATATGCTTAGAAAATTTGTTGTAACTTCTCTTGTGATATTAAATGCTTGGGTTTGTGGCGTTGGGATGTTGTGTGGACTGTTTTGAGTACTTGAGGATGTTTGAATTAAATGATGCATGACTTGAGATCGATTTTGAGTTGACTTGGGGCTTAATCGCACGGGTAAGCACGAAATGGAAACCCTAACGACTAGGTAGGCTTGCTAAGTGTTGATCATTTGGATATTGTGTGGAATTATATGCTTAGTAGGCTGCCCGTAGATGCCCTTATAGCCCTAAATGTGATTTTGATCATTGCATGTTGACAAATAGGCCTTTCTTGCATCCGAGCCCACGTAGATGTTGTTGCATGTTGAATAATCTTAATATTTGATCACGTGGACTTTGAAATGAGTTATATGACTTGATTTACATGTGTTGCATGGCTGCCCGTTTAATGTTCATATAACTCCATATGCTTTTCAAGTGAAATTACTTGTCTATTCGTGCCTCGCTTGTTTACTTGTCAATGTGAAATCTTATGACTGTCCGAGGGCAACCTACTTTGTTGTCCTCCTAATGTTATATATTAAATGTCATAAATGTGCATTGCATACAAGGTTGCAACCTTTCATTCTGGCATGGTAGCGTTCACGTAAACCGGGCGGCATCGGGCTTGCCAGTGCACTCGTGACTACCATGGTACCAATTCCCTCTCTCGCTTGGGGGCTAGACTTCCTCGGAGAGTTGGGTCGTAGGATTTCGGGGTACATCCGGAATACACCCACTTGGCGTGATGAGGGGATAATTTGAAGTCAGCCGCAACAACTGAGAGCAAAAGCTTACCGTATCCTTTTCACTATGTGTATAAGTACTCTCGCTTGGTTCCTAGAGGACCTCGGAGAGGAAAGACGGGTAATTGTGTTCCTTTACTTTTACATTACGTTATGTACTTACTTGTGACATATTCATGCTTGCAAAAAGGATTTTTCATAAGTTGAACCGAAAAAATGAGTTTCAAAACTTATTTCTCGTTCCCCCTTACTGAGTTCATAAGGACGCACCCTCTTTTTTGTCACAAGTGCAGCAGATTTGAAACAAGTACCCAAAATAAATGTGCTTGTTGATGATTCCTGGGAGTGACTACGTGCTTTTGTGCTTTGCCTGAAAGTGGTTGCTATATGGATATTGTGTTTGATTACAAACTGTTCATTTTATTGATGTAAATGACCCCATTGTAATTTGGGTCTAATTCTGGGATTGTACTATCGATAACCGGATGAACTTTTTATTTGGTTGTTTTCTTTCGTTTTCTTAATTAGTAGTTATCGTAGGCATTCAAACCACTAGATGAACAATCAACTAAGTTAATTCTATCTAATTTCACTTAGGTGCTCATTTGCAAACTAAAGGATAATAGGTACTTGCATGATAGGAAATTGACAAATAAATGGGATATAGTTATCATGTTAGGCTTATTAACCAAACGAGACCTTCAAGATAGACTAGTAGGCATATCAGTTGATGACAAAATAGGAGTCCTTAATGGAATTGGATTAATGATTGGGATAATTGAGGCATTTAGAAATTAGGTTAAACTAAAAGGTCTTAAATACAACCGTCATGCCGTCGATTTTTCAGAAAAACTTTTGGAGTTCTAGGCTAATCTTAAGCATTAATCATAGTGAAGCAATTAAGTACGCGAAATGACTTGAAAGTTTAGCTCACACCCTAGTCTAGCCTCTATAGGTCGGGTTGGGGCGTGACACATTCAAAAGGCCCAATGGGCTTAACGATAACACATCCGCTTCAACAATGCAGCATCCTCGCAAGACGTGATATCGATGCATTTTTGGGCCCTCTAATGTCCCGCCTGTTAAGTTGTCGTCCTTTTAACAACTCACGACGTACGATCCGGGATGGAAAACCAGAGCAAAAGAAGAAAAATGGCCCGAAACTGATGAAAACATTCGATTTTGGGCTGCAAAAACGGGCGCGCAACGGAGCACGCTTGTTACCCCTATCGTAGACCTCTTGGAGAGCTTTCCAATGGTATGTTGTACTCCGCGTAACTCCTTACGGATCAAAAGTTATGGGCACCGGAGCGACGTAGACCTGGTCACAAGCCCTACGCCCTCGGTTTGCGGGCCTAGCCTCTACGTGAAGCGAAGTTGTCTTGCCCAAAGTGCCGTGGGATTCGGTAACAGAAATGCAGTGGATAAAGAATCTTGGAAACCCTAACCGGGGCAAAAAAAATTGAAAAGGGGGTGCAACACGAGGACTTCCCACGGGGTCACCCATCCTTGTACTACTCTCGCCCAAGCACGCTTAACTTCAGAGTTTTGATGGGATCCAGTGCATTAGTGCTGGTATGATCGCACCTATCACGTTGTGGGCACAAATCCTTTATATGTTGATGGTTCACATTCCCAGCCCAGAGAGATGGCCCATTCAAAAGGCCCAATGGGCTTAACGCCATCCCATCCGCTTCAACAATACAGCAACCTCGCAAGATGTGATATCGATGCATTGATGGGCCCTATAATGTCCTGCGAGTTTGGTTGTCATCCTTTTAATAGCTCACGATGTACGATCCGGGACGAAAAAATAGAGCAAAAGAAGAAAACTTGCGCGAAACTGATGAAAATGTTCGATTTTGGGCTCCAAAAATGGCCCAATTGAGTAGGCTTGCTGGCTCGTCGTAGAGCTCTCGGAGAGCTTTCCAACGGTATGCTGTGCGCTACGTAACTCCTTACGGATCAAAAGTTATGGGCACCGCAGCGACGGAGACCTGGTCACAAGCCCTGTGCCCTAGATTTGCGGGCCCAGCCTCTATGTGAAACGAAGTTGTCTTGCCCAAGGTGCCGTGGGATTCAGTAATAGAAATGCGGTGGATAAAGAATCTTGGCAACCCTAACCGAGGCAAAAAAAATGGGGGTACAACACGAGGAGTTCCCAAAGGGTCACCCATCCTAGTACTACTCTCGCCCAAGCATGCTTAACTTCGGAGTTCTGATGGGATTCGGTGCATTTGTGCTGGTATGATCGCACTCGTCATGTTGAGGAAGAAAAATGGCCCGAAACGGATGATAACGTTCGATTTTGGGCTAAAAAAACTGGCGCAGCTGAGCAGGCTTGCTGCCCATGTCATAAAGCTCTCGAAGAGCTTTCCAACGGTATCCTGTGCGGCACGTAACTCCTTACGAATCAAAAGTTATGGGCACCGGAGCGATGGAGACCTGGTCACAAGCCCCACGCTCTCGGTTTGCGGGCCCAATCTCTACTGAAGCAAAGTTGTCTTGCCCAAGGTGCCGTGGCATTCGGTAATAGAAATGTGGTGGATAAAGTATCTTGGCAACACTAACCGGGGAAAAAAAAATTGAAAAGCGGGGGTGCAACATGAGGACTACCCTGGGATTCACCCATCTTAGTACTACTCTCGCCCAAGCACGCTTAACTTCAGAGTTCTGATGGTATTCGGTGCATTAGTGCAGGAATGATCCCACCCGTCATGTTGTGGGCACAAATCCTTTGTGTGTTGACGGTTCACAGTCCCTGCATAGAGAAATGGCCCATTCAAAAGGCCGAATGGGCTTAATGACAACCCATTCGCTTCAACAACGCAGCATCCTTGCAAGACATGATATCGACGCATTGTAGGGCCCTCTAATGTCCCGCGAGTTAGGTTGTCGTCCTTTTAACCGCTCGCAACGTACAATCCGGGATGGAAAAATAGAGCAAAAGAAGAAAATTGGACCAAAACTGATGAAAACATTCGCTTTTGGGCTCCAAAAACTGCCGCAGCCGATCAGCCTTGCTGCCCCCGTCGTCGATCTCTCAGAGAGCTTTCCAAATGTATGCCATGCACCACGTAACTCCTTACAGATCGAAGGTTATGGTCACCGCAGCGACGACGACCTTGTCACATGCCTTACGCCCTCGGTTTACGGGCCCATCCTCCACTTGAAGCGAAGTTGTCTTGCCCAAGGTGTTGTGGGATACGGTAATAGAAATGTGGTGGATAAAGTATCTTGGCAACTATAATCGGGGCAAAAAAAAATTGAAATGGGGGGGTGCAACACGAGGACTTCCCAGGGGGTCTCCCGTCTTAATACTACTCTCACCCAAGCACGTTTAACTTCGGAGTTCTGATGGGATTCAGAGCATTAGTGTAGGAATGATCACACCCGTCATGTTGTGGGCACAAATCCTTTATGTGTTGACGGTTCACAGTCCTAGCCCATATAGATGGCCCATTCAATAGGCCCAATGGGCTTAATGACAACACATCCGCTTCAACAACATAGCATCCTCGTAAGACGTGATATTGACGAGTTGTAGGGCCCTCTAATGTCCCATGTGTTAGGTTGTCGCCTTTTAACAACTCACGACGTACGATCTGGGACGGAAAAACAGAGCAAAAGAAGAAAGTGGCCCGAAACTGATGAAACGTTCGATTTTGGGCTCCAAAAATTGGCCCAGCGGAGCAGGCTCGTTGTCCCCGTCGTAGAGCTCTCGGAGAGCCTACCAACAGTATACTGTGCACCGTGTAACGCCTTACGGATCAAAAGTTATGGGCATTGGAGCGACAGAGACCTGGTCACAAGCCCTACGCTCTCGGTTTGCGGGCCTAGCCTCTACGTGAATCGAAGTTGTCTTGCCTAAGGTGCCGTGGGATTTGATAATAGAAATGTGGTGGATAAAGTATCTTGGCAACCCTAACCGGGCCAAAAAAAAATGGAAAAGGGGGGTGCAACATGAGGACTTTCTAGGGGGTCACCCATTCTAGTACTACTCTTGCCCAAGCACACTTAACTTCAGAGTTTTGATGGGATCCGGTGCATTAGTGCTGGTATGATCACACCCGCCATGTTGAGGGCACAAATTCTTTATGTGTTGACGGTTCACAGTCCCAGCCCAGAGAGATTGCCCATTCAAAAGGCCCAATGGGCTTAACGATAAACCATCCGCTTCAACAACGCAGCATCCTCGTAAGATGTGATATAGACGCATAGTAAGGCCTTGTAATATCCTGCGAGTTAGGTTGTCGCCCTTTTAACAACTCACGATATACGATCCGGGATGGCAGAACAGAGCAAAAGAAGAAATATGGCCCGAAACTAAAGGAAACGTTTGATTTTTGGCTTCGAAAACAAGCACAGCTGACCAGGCTTGCTGCCCCCATCGTAGAGCACTTGGAGAGCTTTCCAACTGTATATTATACGCCGCGTAACTCCTTACAGATTAAAAGTTATTGGCACCGGAGCGACGAAGACCTGGTCACAAGCCCCACGCCCTCGTTTCAATGGCCCAGCCTCTACGTGAAGCGAAGTTGTCTTGCCCAAGGTGCCGTGGGATTCGGTAATAAAAATGTGGTGGATAAAGTATCTTGGCAACCATAATCGGGGCAAAAAAAATTGAAAATGAGTGGTGCAACACGAGGACATCCCAGGGGGTCACCCATTTTAGTACTACTCTCGCCCAAGCACGCTTAACGTTGGAGTTCTGAGGGGATCCGGTGCATTAGTGCTGGAATGATCGCACCCGTCATGTTGTGGGCACAAATCCTTTATGTGTTGACAGTTCATAGTCCCAGCCTAGAGATACGGCCCATTCAAAAGGCCCAATGGGCTTAACGAAAACCCATTCACTTCAACAACGCAGCATCCTCGTAAGACATGATATCGACGTGTTGTAGGGCCCTCTAATGTCCCGCGTGTTAGGTTGTTGCTCTTTTAACAGCTCACGACGTACGATCTAGAACCGAAAAATAGAGTAAAAGAAGAAAAGTGGCCTGAAACTGATGAAAATGTTCAATTTTGGGCTCCATAAACGGGCGCAACCGAACAGGCTTGCTGCCTTCGTCGTAGAGCTCTCGGAGAGCTTTCCAAAGGTATGCTGTGCGCCGCGTAACTCCTTACGGATCAAAAGTTATGGGCAGCGGAGCGACGGATACCTGGTCACAAGCCCTACGCCCCCAGTTTGCGAGCCCAACCTCAACGTGAAGCGAAGTTGTCTTGCCCAAGGTACCGTGGGATTCGCTAATAGAAATGTGATGGATAAAGTATCTTGGCGACCCTAACCGGGCCAAAAAAAATTGAAAAGGGGGGTACAACACGAGGACTTCCCAGGAGGTCACCCATTCTAGTGCTCCTCTCGCCCAAGCACACTTAACTTCGGAGTTCTGATGGGATCCGGTGCATTAGTGCTGGTATGATTGCACCCGTGATGTTCAGGGCACAAATCCTTTATGTGTTGATGGTTCACAGTCCTAGCCCAGAGAGATGGCCCATTCAAAAGGCCCAATGGGCTTCACGACAACACATCCGCTTCAACAACGCAACATCCACATAAGACGTGATATCGACGCATTGTAGGGCCCTGTAATATCCCGCGAGTTAGGTCGTTGTCCTTTTAAAAGCTCACGACGTACGATCCGGGACCGAAAAACAGAGCAAAAGAAGAAAAGTGGTCCGAAACTGATGAAAATGTCTGATTTTAGGCTCCAAAAACGGGCGCACCTGAGAAGGCTTGTTGCCCCCGTTGTCGCGCTCTTAGAGATCTTTCCAACGGTATGTTGTGCGCCACGTAACTTTTTACGGATCAATAGTTATGGGCACCGCAGCGACGGAGACATGGTCACAAGCCCTACACCCTCGGTTTGCGGGCCCAGCCTCTACGTGGAGCAAAGGTGTCTTGCCCAAGGTGCCGTGGGATTTGGTAATAGAAATGTGGTGGTTAAAGTATCTTGGCAACCCTAACCTGGGCAAAAAAACTTGAAAAGGGGGGTGCAACACGAGGACTTTCCAGGGGGTCACCTATCCAAGTACTACTTTCGCCCTAGCATGCTTAACTTCGGATTTCACATGGGATCCGGTGCTTTAGTACTGGTATGATCGCACCCGTCGTGTTGAGGGCACAAATCCTTAATTTGTTGACAGTTCACACTCTCAGCCAAGAGAGTTGGCCCGTTCAAAAGGCCGAATGGGCTTAACGACAACCTATCCGCTTCAACAACGCAGCATTCTCGTAAGACGTGATACAGACGCATTGTAGGGCCTTGTAATATCCTACGAGTTAGGTTGTCGTCCTTTTAACAGCTGACGACGTACGATCCGGGACGGAAAAATAGAGCAAAAGAAGAAAAATTGCCTGAAACTGATGAAAACGTTCGATTTTGGGCTCCAAAAAGGGCCCAGTTGAGCAGGCTTGCTAGCCCGTCGTAGAGCTCTCGGAGAACTTTCGAACGGTATGCTGTACGCCACGTAACTCCTTACGGATCAAAAGTTATGGGCACCGCAGTGACGGAGACTTGGTCACAAGCCCTGCGCCCTCGATTTGCGGGCCCAGCCTCTACGTGAAACGAAGTTGTCTTGCCCAAGGTGCCATGGGATTCGATAATAGAAATGTGGTGGATAAAGTATCTTGGCAACCATTACCAGGGCAAAAAAAATTGAAAAGGAAGGGCGCAACATGAGGACTTCCCAGGTGGTCACCCATCTTAGTACTACTCTCACCCAAGCACGCTTAACTTCAGAGTTCTAATGGGATCCGGTGCATTGGTGCTGGAATGATCGCACCCGTCATGTTGTGGGCACAAATCCTTTATGTGTTGACAGTTCACAGTCCCAGCCTAGAGAGATGGCCCATTCGAAGGGCCCAATGGGTTTAACGACAACCCATTCACTTCAACAACACAGTATCCTCGCAAGACGTGATATTGATGCATTGTAGGGCCCTCTAATGTCCCATGTGTTAGGTTGTCGTCCTCTTAACAGTTCACGACGTACGATTTGAGACGGAAAAATAGAGTAAAAGAAGAAAAGTTGCCCGAAACTGAGCAAAATGTTCGATTTTGGGCTCCAAAAATGGGCGCAGCCGAACTAGCTTGTTGCCCCCAATGTAGAGCTCTTGGAGAGCTTTCCAAAGGTATTCTGTGCACCACATAACTCCATTCGGATCAAAAGTTATGGGCACCGGAGCGACGGAGACCTGGTTGTAATCCCTACGCCCTCAGTTTGCGGGCCCAGCCTCTACGTGAAGCGAAGTTGTCTTGCCCAAGGTGCCGTGGGATTCGGTAATAGAAATGTGGTGGATAAAGTATCTTGGCAACCCTAGCTGGGCCAAAAAAAATTGAAAAGGGGGGTGCAACACGAGGACTTCCTAGGGGTTCACCCATCCTAGTACTACTCCTGCCCATACACTCTTAACTTCGGAGTTTTGATGGGATTCGGTGCATTAGTGCTGGTATGATCACACCGATCATGCTGAGGGCACAAATCCCTTATGTGTTGACGATTCACAGTCCCAGCCCAAAGAGATGGCCCATTCAAAAGGCCCAATGGGCCTAACGACAACCCATCCACTTCAACAACGCAGCATCCTCGTAATACGTGATATTGACACATTGTAGGGCCCTTTAATTTCCCGCGAGTTAGGTTGTCGTCCTTTTAACAACTCACGATGTACGATCCGGGATGGAAAAAACAAGACAAAAGAAGAAAAGTGGCCCGAAACTGATGAAAACGTACGATTTTGTTCTCCGAAAATAGGCGCAGCCAAGCATGCTTGCTGCCCTCGTTGTAGAGCTCTCAAAGAGCTTTCCAAAGGTATGTTGTGCACCATGTAACTCCTTACGGATCAAAGGTTATGGTAACCGCAGCGACGGAGACCTTGTCACAAGCCCTACGCCCTCGGTTTGCTGGCCCATCCTCCACATGAAGTGAAGTTTTCTTGCCCAAGGTGCTATGGGATTCGGTAATTGAAATGTGGTGGATAAAGTATCTTGGCAACTATAAACGGGGCAAAAAAAATTGAAAAAGGGGGGTACAACACAAGGACTTCCCAGGGGGTCACCCATCTTAGTACTACTCTCGTCCAAGCACGCTTAACTTCGGAGTTCTGACGGGATTCGGTGCATTAGTGCTGGAATGATCGCACCCGTCATGTTGTGGGCACAAATCCTTTATGTGTTGACGGTTCACAGTCCCAGCCCATAGAGATGGCCCATTCAAAAGGCCCAATGAGCTTAACGACAACCCATTCGCTTCAACAATGCAGCATCCTCGCAAGACGTTATATCGATGCGTTGTAGGGCGCTCTAATGTCCCGCGTGTTAGGTTGTCGTCCTTTTAACAGCTCACAACATACGATCTGGGATGGAAAAACAGAGCAAAAGAAGATATGTGCCCCGAAACTGATGAAAATGTTCGATTTTGAGCTCTAAAAATAGGCATAGCCGAGAAGGCTTGCTGCCCCCATCGTAGAGTTCTCGGAGAGCTTTCCAACGGCATGCTATGCGCCGCGTAACGCCTTACGAATCAAAAGTTATGGGCACCGGGGTGACGGATACTTGGTTTTAAGCCCCACACCCTCGGTTTACGGGCCCAGCCTCTACGTGAAATAAAGTTGTCTGGCCCAAGGTGCCGTGGGATTCGATAATAGAAATGTGATGGATAAAGTATCTTGGCAACCCTAACGGGGCCAAAAAAAATTGAAAAAGTGGGTGCAATACGTGGACTTCCCAGGGGGGGTTACCCATCCTATTACTACTCTCGCCCAAGTACGCTTAACTTCGGAGTTCTGATGGGATCCAGTGAATTAGTAGTGGTATGATCGCACCCGCCATGTTTAGGGTACAAAGCCCTTATGTGTTGACTGTTCACAGTCCCAGCCTAGAGAGACGGCCCATTCAAAAGGCCCAATGGGCTTAACGAAGACCCATCTACTTCAACAACTTAGCATTCTCGTAAGACGTGATATCGACGCATTGTAGGGCCCTGTAATATCTCGCGAGTTAGGTTGTCATCCTTTTAACATATCACGACATACGATCTGAGACGAAAAAACAGAGCAGAAGAAGAAAAATAGCCCGAAACTGATGAAAATGTTCGATTTTGGGCTCCAAAAATAGGCGCAGCTGAGCAGACTTGCTACCCCCGACATCGAGCTCTTAGAGAGCTTTTCAACGGTATGCTGTATGTCACGCCCCAACCCGACCTATAGAGGTTAGACTAGGGAATGATCTAAACATTCAAGTCCTTTCACGTACTTAATCGTTCAAGAAGGTTTAACACTTAACGTTAAGCCTAAACTCCACAAATTCTCTGGAAAATCGGCAGCATAACTACTATAATTGGGCTCTTTAGTTTGACCTAGTTTTCTAAAGGCCTCCAAACTTTCAATCTCAATTTCATTTCCAACTAAGATTACTATTTATCACCAGTCGAAACGCCTGCTAGTCATCTCTAAGTCTCGTTTAATTAACAACCTAGCATGATACTATGTCTCGTTTGTTGGTTAATCCTTGTTACAAAAGTACCTATTCATCTTAGCCAAACAATAAGTACCTATTTAAGATTGGATAGATTCATTTACTTAATCCTTTACCTGATACTTCATAAATCTGCGATAGATACTAACCAGTAGTGATAGCAAAAACGACCATAGTAGTGTCTATCTAGTTATGATCAGTACAACCCAAAATTTGACCCCAAATTACAACGGGGATCATTTACAATACAATAACAAGCAACATAAGAAATAGTCTTCAAGCAACATATCATTCACAAAATGGCCATAGTCAATTAAGGCACGTAGGGCAAGCAATCATTCCAAGGAATCATCGTTAGGCATGTTGTCCTCGGGTACCTGTTCCTGGTCTTCTTCACCTGAGATGATAAAAGAGGGTAAGTCCTTATGAACTCAGTGAGGGGGAACGAGAAATAAGTTTTGAAACTCTTTTTCCGGTTCAACTTATGAAAATCCTTTTGCAAGCATGACATATATCACAAGTAAGTACATAATGTAATGTAAAAGTAAAAGAACACAATTACCCGTCTTTCTTCCCCGAGGTCCTCTAGGAACCAAGCGAGAGTACTTATACACATAGTGAAAAGGATACGGTGAGCTTTTGCTCTCAGTTCATTTCCAGTATCAGTTGTTGCGGCCAACTTCAATTCATCCCCTTATCACGCCAAATAGGTGTACTCCGGATGTACCCCGAGAACCTCCCAGCCAACTCTCCGAGAAAGTCTAGCCCCCAAGCGAGAGAGGGAATTGGACAATGGTAGTCACGGTTGCACCGGCAAGCCCGATGCCGCCCGGTGTGCGTGAACGCTACCACGCCAGAATGAAAGGTTGCAACCTTGTATGCAATGCACATTTATGACATTTAATATATCACATTAGGAGGACAACAAAATAGGTTGCCTCCGGGCAGTCATAAGATTGCACATTGACAAGTAAACACGCGAGGCACGATATGACAAGTAATTTCACTTGTAAAGCACATGGTGTTATATGAGTATTAAACGGGCAGCCATGTAACACATGTAAATCAAGTCATATAACTCATTTCAAAGTTCACGTAATCAAATAATAAGGTCATACAACATGCAGATGTTTACGTGGAACCGGGTGCGAGAAAGGCCTACTTGTCAACATGTAATCATCGGAACCACATTTAGGGCTATGAGGGAAACTACGGGCAGCCTACTAATCACATAATTAAACACGATATTCATAGGATCAACACTTAACGAGTCTTCCTAGCCATTAGGGTTTCAATTCATGCTCACCCGTGCGATTAAGCCCTTAGTTATCACGTAATTATACTCAAGCCATGCATTGATTAATTAAAACACCCTCAAGCATTAAAAAACAGTCCACACAACATCCGAGTGCCACAATCCCAAGCATTTAATCCAACAAGAGAAGTTACAATAATTTTCAAAGCATATCACTAGATGAAAACCTCACTGCAATGGACTGTTTTCTCACAATCATTGAGACAAGCAAACAATTTCCAATTCCAGTTGAAAAGATTTCAAATTAAATCTTAAGGAGTTAACTAAATTCAGAAACAAACCTCGCACCATTTGGAGTTTGGGTTCAAGAGTTATAGCCAAAACCGTGACACTACGCAAAAGTGTCCAGATTTGTACACATTTCAATACCTATCGTTTTTGAGGACCTTAGGGTCAGATTTAGCCTTAGTCTATTTCTGACAAAAATGTCCATAACGGAAAAATCTAGCAGCATAGCAACTTTAATGAATTTTGGATATCATTTACTAAGTCAAAACTGGTTCGTTCTACAAGGATAATGAATCTGCCAAAACCTGCTTCATTTTCCCAGATTTTTCCAGATTTGGACACCTTTTGAAGTTTTGCCATTTTGAGGACCTTAGAGTCAAAATTAGCTTTGGCCTATTTTTACAAAAAATTCTCAGAACTGGAAAAGCTAGTCGGCTACCAATTTTCATGCATTTTAAACATCATTTACCTGGTCAAAATCACTTCGCTCCAACAGAACATAAAGCTGCCAAATACGCGATTTCACCTATCTTCATATTCTAGCCAAATATCTTGCCATGCAAGTTTACAAAAGCTCATGTACACACATATATCACAAGTACATAGGTAAAAATAAACATTTAAGGGCATCCATGTGGTTTTGAAAGCTTCTCAAAGAAGTTTTAGCCCTCACCTTAGCAAGACAACAAAGAAGATGCACAAACTTTTGATGAAGCACAATGTCGACCTTTTTCCTTGCTTAGCCGAGAGCCAACTTGAGATTCTCTAATTTCCTAGCTTAGTAACCTAGTTCTTAGTAGGTGCATGTGGTTAGAACAAGAAGAAAATGAAATAGGAGCTATCAAACTTACCTAAGCCGAGATGAAGGTTCTATGAGCTTGCATGTGCGGCTTTTGCATTCTAGCTTGCTTGGTCGAGCTTCCTAGTAGCTTGCATGTCTTTAAGAACCTTTGGATGAAGAACTTCAGCAATGGAGTCTATAATTTCAGCTAGGGCCGAGAGAGAGAGAGAGAAGAAATAAGAGATAGAATGTGAGAAAGAGAGAAAGAATGAAAGAAAAATGAAAGGCTTGAAGAAATTGATGCATATGTCGGCCTAGGGCTTGCAAAATTCAGAATTGTGTCTTCAAGGAGCATAATTTTGAATCACCTAGCATGGGCACTTGCATATGTCGAGATTGGTGGAGCTTTGGGTAGAGTTTGAGTCATTTTTTTTAAAGGCTTTGTGTCATAACTTGTCATAGAATGTCTAGGAATATATTTTGAAATTGCAAAGCTTGCTCAAATGCTCCTTGTGGTCAGCCAAGCTTGTGCAAGATTCTGAATTTTTTTCTTGGTTGAGCAACATAATATTGTGTGTTTGGGATGTGCAAAAGAATAAAGAATGCTTAGCTTTTGGTGCAATTTTCGTCTTCTACTGAGTTGAATTAGCATTTTAATATTAGTTAGTGGAGTTTGTAGGATTAATTAATAATCTAGTGCTTCGTGTAAGATGCTTTCTTGATTAGAGTATGGGTACGCTTTTCTAGGTTTAGGGCACGCACTACGAGATAAGGCACGAACTACGAGACGATTGCACGTTTTACAAGTAAATGCATGCAACCTTAAATATATGCACGTAATTCAATGCAAGGCACATCAAATAAAACACGACACATAAACCTAGGTCAAGGCATGTAAATTTAGGTTAGGCACACGAAACAAGGTATCGCACGTAAATCGAGCTCGAGCTTCACACTGTGCGCCGCGTAACTCCCTACAGATCAAAAGTTATGGGTACCGAAGCGACGGAAACATGGCCACAAGCCCCACGCCCCCGTTTTGTAGGCCCAGCCTCTACGTGAAGCGAAGTTGTCTTGCCCAAGGTGCTGTGGGATTCGGTAATAGAGATGTGGTGGATAAAGTATCTTGGCAACCCCAACCGGGGCAAAAAAAATTGAAAATGGGGGGTACAACACAAGGACTTCCCAAGGGGTCACCCATCCTTGCACTACTCTCGCCCAAGCACACTTAACTTCGGAGTTTTGATGGAATACAGTGCGTTAGTGCTGGTATGATCGCACCCGTCATGTTGAGGGCACAAATCTCTCATGTGTTGACAGTTCACAGTCCCAACCCAGAGAGATGGCCCATTCAAAAGGCCCAATGGGCTTAACGACAACCCATCCGCTTCGACAACGTAGCATCCTCATAAGACGTGATATCGATGCATTGTAGGGCCTTGTAATATCCCGCAAGTTAGTTTGTCGTCCTTTTAACAGCTCACGACGTACGATTCGGGACGGAAAAACAGAGCAAAAGAAGAAAAGTTGCCCAAAACTGATGAAAACGTTAGATTTTGGGCTCCTAAAATGGTCGCAGCTGAGTAGGCTTACTGCCCTCGTCGTAGAGCTCTCGGAGAGCTTTCCAACGGTATGATGTGCATCGCATAACTCCTTACGGATCAAAAGTTATGGGCACCGGAGCGCAAGAGACCTGGTCACAAGCCCGGCGCCCTGGTTTTGGGAGCCCAGCCTGTACGTGAAGCGAAGTTGTCTTGCCCAATGTGCCGTGGGATTCGGTAATAGAAATGTGGTAGATAAAGTATCTTGGCAACCCTAACCAGGCCAAAAAAAATTGAAAAGGGGGGTGCAACACGAGGACTTCCTAGGGGGTCACCCATTCTAGTACTACTCTCGCCCAAGCACGCTTAACTTCGGAATTCTGATGGGATCTGGTGCATTAGTGTTGGTATGATCGCACCAATCATGTTGAGAGCACAAATCCTTTATGTGTTGACGGTTCACAGTCCCAATCCAGAGAGATGGCCCATTCAAAAGGACCAATGGGCTTAACAACTACCCATCCGCTTCAACAATGTAGCATCCTCGTAAGATGTGATATCGACGCATTGTAGGGCCCTATAATATCCTGCGAGTTAGGTTGTCATCTTTTTAACAGCTCACGACATACGATCTAGGACGAAAAAACAGAGCAAATGAAGAAAAGTGGCTCGAAATTGATAAAAACGTTGATTTGGGGCACCAAAAAGGGGCACAGCCAAGCAAGCTTGCTGCCCCCGTCGTCGAGCTCTCAGAGAGCTTTCCAACGGTATGCTTTGCGTAACTCTTCACGAATTAAAAGTTATAGGCACAAGAGCGACGGAGACCAGGTCACAAGCCCCACGCCCTCGGTTTGCGGGCCTAGCCTCAACGTTAAGTGAAGTTGTCTTGCCCAAGGTGCTATGGGATTCGATAATAGAAATGCGGTGGATAAAGAATCTTGCCAACCCAAACAGGGGCAAAAGAAATTGAAAAGGGGGGTGCAACACGAGGACTTCCCAGGGGGTCACCCATCCTACTACTATTCACGCCCAAGCACGTTTAACTTCAGAGTTTTGATGGGATCTAGTGCATTAGTGCTGGCATGATTGCACCCGTCAAGTTGAGGGCACAAATCCTTTATGTGTTGACAGTTGACAGTCCCAACCCAAAGAGATGGCCCATTCAAAAGGCCCAATGGGCTTAACGACAACCCATCCTCTTCAACAACGCAGCATCCTCGTAAGATGTGATATCGATGCGTTGTAGGGCCCTGTAATATCCCGCGAGTTAGGTTGTCGTCCTTTTAACAGCTCACGACGTACGATTCGGGACGGAAAAACAGAGCAAAAGAAGAAAAGTAGCCCAAAACTTATGAAAACATTCAATTTTGGGCTCCAAAAATGGGTGCAGCCGAGCAGGCTTACTACCCCCATCGTAGAGCTCTTGTAGAGCTTTCCAACGGTATGCTATGCGCCGCGTAACTCCTTACGGATCAAAAGTTATGGGCACCGGAGTGACGGAGACTTGGGCACAATCCCTACGCCCTCGGTTTGCGGGCCCAGCCTCTACGTGAAGCGAAGTTGTCTTGCCCAGGGTGCTACGGGATTTAGCAATAGAAATGCAGTGGATAAAGAATCTTGGAAACCTTAACCGAGGCAAAAAATTGAAAATAGGGGTAAAACACGAGGACTTCCCCGGGGGTCACCCATCCTAGTACTACTCTTGCCCATGCACGTTTAGCTTCGGAGTTCTGATGGGATCCGGTGCATTAGTGCTGGTATGATTGCACGAGTCATGTTAAGGGCACAAGTCCTTTATGTGTTGACGGTTCACAATCCTAGCCCAGAGGGATAGCCCATTCAAAAGGCCCAATGGGCTTAACGACAACCCATATGCTTCAACCACGCTGCATCTTCGTACGATGTGATATCGATGCGTTGTAGGGCCCTATAATATCCTGCGAGTTAGGTTGTCATCATTTTAACAGCTTACGACGTACGATCTGGGAAGAAAATACAGAGCAAAAGAAGAAAAGTAGCCTGAAACTGATGAAAAACGTTCGATTTTGGGCTCCGAAAACAGGCGCAGCCAAACAGGCTTGTTGTCCCCGTCGCATAACTCTCGGAGAGCTTTCCAACGGTATGCTGTGTGCCGCGTAACTCCTTAAGGATTAAAAGTTATGGGCAGTGGAGCGACGGAGACCTGCTCATAAGCCCCATGCCCTCGGTTTGCGGGCTCAGCCTCTACGTGAAGTGAAGTTGTCTTGCCCATGCTGCCGTGGGATTCGGTAATCGAAATGTGGTGGTTAAAGAATATTGGCAACCAAATCGGGGCAAAAAAATTTGAAAACGGGGGTGCAACACAAGGACTTCCCAGGGGGTCACCCATCCTAGTACTACTCTCGCCAGAGCACGCTTAACTTTGGAGTTCTAATGGGATCCGGTGTATTAGTGCTAGTATGATCACACCCGTCATGTTGAGGGTACAAATCCTTTATGTGTTGACGGTTCACAGTCTCTGCCCAGAGAGATGGCCCATTCAAAAGGCCCAGTAGGCTTAACGACAACCCATCCACTTTAACAACACAACATCCTCGCAAGTCGTGATATCGGCATGTTGTAGGGCCCTCTACTATCCCGTGAGTTAGGTTGTCGTCCTTTTAACAGCTCATGATGTACGATATGAGACTGAAAAACAGAGGAAAAGAAGAAAAGTGGCATGAAACTGATGAAAATGCTCAATTTTGGGCTCTGAAAATAGACGCAGCTGAGCAGGCTTGCTACCCACATCGTTGAGCTCTCGGAGAGCTTTCTAACGGTATGCTTTGCGCCGCGTTACTCCTTACAGATTAAAAGTTGTGGGCACCGGAGCGACGGAGACCTTGTCACAAGACCCACGCCCTCGGTTTCCAGGCCCAGCCTTTACGTGAAGCGAAGTTGTCTTGCCCAAGGTGCCGAGGGATACAGTAATAGAAATGTGGTCGATAAAGTATCTTGGCAACCCTAACCGGGGCAAAAACAATTGGAAAGGGGGGGTGCAACACGAGGACTTCCCAGGGGTCACCCATCCTAGTACTATTCTTGCCCAAGCACTCTTAACTTCGGAGTTCTGATAGGATCCGGTGCATTAGTGCTGGTATGATCGCACACGTCATGTTGTGTCCACAAATCCTATATGTGTTGATGGTTCACAGTCCCAGCCCAAAGAGATGGCCCATTCAAAAGGCCCAATGGGCTTAACGACAACCCATCCACTTCAACAACGAAGCATCCTCGTAAGACATGATATCGATGTGAAGATGGGTCTTGTAATAACCCGCGAGTTAGGTTGTCATCCTTTTAACAGCTCACGTCTTACGATCCGGGATGAAAAAATAGAGCAAAAGAAGAAAAGTGGCACGAAACTTATGAAAAATTTTGATTTTGGGGTCCTAAAATAGGAGCAGCCGAGTAGGCTTACTGCCCCCGTAGTAGAGCTCTCGGACTGCTTTCCAACGGTATACTGTGCATCGCGTAAATCCTTACAAATTAAAAGTTATGGGCACCGGAGCGACGGAGACCTGGTCACAAGTCCCACGCCCACAGTTTGCGGGTCCAACCAATACGTGAAGCAAAGTTGTCTTGCCCAAGGCGCCGTGGGATTTGGTAATTGAAATGCAATGGATAAAAAATATTGGCAACCATAACCGGGGCAAAAAGAATTGAAAAGGGGGGTGGAACACGAGGACTTCCAAGGGGTCACCCATCCTAGTACTATTCTTGCCCAAGCACGCTTAACTTCGGAGTTCTGTTGGAATCCTGTTCATTAGTGCTGGTATGATCACACCCGACATGTTGAGGGCACAAATCCTTATGTGTTGATGGTTCACAGTCCCAGCCAGAGCGATGGCTCATTCAAAAGGTCCAGTGGGCTTAACGACAACCCATCCAGTTCAACAACGCAACATCCTCGTAAAATGGGATATCGACGCGTTGTAGGGCTCTGTAATATTCTGCGAGTTAGGTTGTCATCCTTTTAACAACTCACGACGTACGATCCCGGAGGAAAAAACAAATAAAAGAAGAAAAGTGGCCTGAAACTGATGAAAATGTTCAATTTTACTCTCCAAAAATGGGAGCAGCCGAGCAGGCTTGCTGCCCCCGTCATCGAGCTCCCGAAGAGCTTTCCAGCGATATGCTGTGCGCCGCGTAACTCCTTACGGATCAAAAGTTATGGGCACCGGAGCGACTGAGACCTAGTCATAAGCCCTACGCCCTCGGTTTGCGGGCCCAACCTCTACGTGAAGCAAAGTTGTCTTGCCCAAGGTGCCATGGGATTTGTTAATAGAAATGTGGTAGATAAAGTATCTTGGCAACCCTAACCGGGGAAAAATAAATTGAAAAGAGGGGTGCAACACGAAGACTTCCCAGGGGGTCACGCTTCTAATACTACTCTCGCCCAAGCACGCTTAACTTTGGAGTTCTGATGGGATCCGGTGCATTAGTGCTGGTATGATTGCACCCGTCAGGTTGAGGGCACAAATCCTTTATGTGTTGACGGTTCACAGTCCCAGCCCAGAGAGATGGTCCATTCAAAAGGCCCAATGGGCTTAACGACAACCCATCCACTTCAACAATGCAGCATCCTTATAAGACGTGATATCGACGCATTTTAGGGCCCTATAATATCCCGCGAGTTAGGTGGTCGTCCTTTTATCAACTCACGACGTACGATCCGGGACGGTAAAACATAGCAAAAGAAGAAAAGTGGCCCGAAAATGATGAAAACGTTCGATTTTGGGGTCCAAAAACTGGCGTAGCCGAGCAGGCTTACTACCCCTGTCGTCGAGCTCTTAGAGAGCTTTCCAACGGTATGTTGTGTGCCGCATAATTCCATACGGATCAAAAGTTATGGGCACCGGAGCGACGGAGACCTGGTCATAAGCCCTACGCCCTCGGTTTGCGGGCCCAGCCTCTACGTGAAGCGAAGTTGTCTTGCCCAAGGTGCCGTGGAATTCGGTAATAGAAATGTGGTGCATAAAGTATCTTGGCAACCCTAAATCGGGCAAATAAAATTAAAAAGGGGGGTGCAACACTAGGACTTCCCAGGGGGTCACCCATCCTAGTAGTACTCTCGCCCAAGCACACTTAACTTCAATGTTCTTATGGGATCCGGTGCATTAGTGCTGGTATGATTGCACCCGTCATGTTTTGGGCACAAATCCTATATGTGTTGACGGTTCACAGTCCAAGCCTAGAAAGATGGCCTATTCAAAAGGCCCAATGGTCTTAACGACAACCCATCCACTCCAACAACGCAGCATCCTTGTAATACGTGATATCAAAGCGTTGTAGGGCCTTATAATATCTCACGAGTTAGGTTGTTGTCCTTTTAACGGCTCACGACGTGCGATCCGGGATAGAAAAACAGAGCAAAAGAAGAAAATTAGACCGAAACTGATGAAAACATTCAATTTTGGGCTCCGAAAATAGGCGTGGTCGGGCAGGCTTGCTGCCCTCGTCGTAGAGCTCTCGAAGAGCTTTCCAACGGTAGTCTGTATGCCGCGTAACTCCTTACAAATTAAAAGTTATGGGCACCGGAGCGACGGAGACCTGGTCACAAGCACCACGCCCTCGGTTTGCGGGCCCAACCTCTACGTGAAGCAAAGTTGTCTTGCCCAATGTGCTATGTGATTCTGTAATAGAAATGCGGTGGATAAAGAATCTTGGAAATCCTAACCGGGGCAAAAAAAATTGAAAAGTGGGGTGCAACACGAGGACTTCCCCAGGGGTCACCCATCCTTGTACTACTCTCGCTAAGCACGCTTAACTTCGGAGTTCTGATGGGATCCGATGCATTAGTGCTGGTATGATCGCACCCGCCATGTTGTGGGCACAAATCCTATATTTGTTGACGGCTCTAAGTCCTAACCCAGAGAGATGGCCCTTTCAAAAGGCCCAATGGGATTAACGACAACCCATCCGCTTCAACAACGTATCATCCACGAAAGACGTGATATCAACGCATTGTAGGGCGCTGTAATATCTTTCGAGTTAGGTTGTCGTCCTTTTAACAACTCACGACGTACGATCCGGGACGGAAAAACAAAGCAAAAGAAGAAAAGTATACCAAAATTGATGAAAAATGTTCGATTTTGGGCTCCGAAAACAGGTGCAGCCAAGCAGGCTTGCTGCCTCCGTCATAAAGCTCTCGGAGAGCTTTCCAACGGTTTGCTGTGCGCCGCGTAACTCCTTACGGATCAAAAGATATGGGCACCGGAGCGACGGAGACCTGGTCCCAAGCCCCACGCCTTCAGTCTGCGGGCCTAGCCCCTACGTGAACCGAAGTTGTCTTCCCCAAGGTGTCGTGGTATTCGGTAATAGAAATGTGGTGGATAAAGTATCTTGGCTACCCTAACCGGCGCAAAAACATTTGAAAAGGGGGGGTGCAACACGAGGACCTCCCAGGGGGCCACCTGGTACCACTCTCGCCCAAGCACGCTTAACTTCGGAGTTCTGTTGGGATCCAGTGCATTAGTGCTGGTATGATCGCACCCCTCAGGTTGTGGGCACAAATCCTATATGTGTTGATGGTTCACAGTCCAGCTTAGAGAGATGGCCAATTCAAAAGGCACAATGGGCTTAACAACAACCCATCCACTATAACAACGCAGCATCCTCGTAAGACGTGATATCGACGCGTTGTAGGGCCCTATAAGATCCCACGAGTTAGGTTGTCATCCTTTTAACAGCTCACGTCGTACGATCCGGGAGGGAAAAACAGAGCAAAAGAATAAAAGTGGCCCAAAACTGATGAAAACGTTCAATTTTAGGCTCCAAAAACAGGCACAGCCAAGTTAGCTTGCTGCCCCCGTCGTAGAGCTCTCGGAGTGCTTTCCAACGGTATGCTGTACTCTGCGTAACTTCTTACGGATTAAAAGTTATAGGCGCCGGAGCGACTGAGACCTGGTCACAAGCCCCACGCCCTCGGTTTGCGGGCCCAGCCTCTACGTGAAGCGAAGTTGTCTTGCCCAAGGTGCATTGGGATTTGCTAATTGAAATGCGGTGGATAAAGAATCTTGGCAACCCTAACCGGGGCAAAAGAAATTGAAAACAGGGGTGCAACACAAGGACTTCCCAGGGGGTCACCCATCCTAGTACTACTCTCGCCGAAGCACGCTTAACTTCGGAGTTCTGATGGGATCCGGTGTATTAGTGCTAGTATGATCGCACTGCTCATGTTGAGGGCACAAATCCTTTATGTGTTGATGGTTCACAGTCCCAGCTGAGAGAGATGGCCCATTCAAAAGGCCCGATGGGCTTAATGACAACCCATCAGCTTCAACAACGCAGCATCCTCGTAAGACGTGATATCGACGCGTTGTAGGGCCTTGTAATATCCCACGAGTTAGGTTGTCTTCCTTTTAACAGCTCACAACGTACGATCAGAGATAGAAAAACAGAGCAAAAGAAGAAAAGTGGCCTGAAACTAACGAAAACGTCAATTTTGGGCTCCGAAAACAGGCGCAGCCAAGCAAGCTTGCTGCCCTCGTCGTAGAGCTCTCGGAGTGCTTTCCAACGGTATGTTGTGCTCCGCGTAACTCCTTACGGATTAAAAGTTATGGGCACCAGAGCATCAGAGACCTGGTCACAAGCCCCACGCCCTCGGTCTGCGGGCCCAGCCTCTACGTGAAACGAAGTTGTCTTGTCCAAGGTGCTATGGGATTCGGTAATAGAAATGCGCTGGATAAAGAATCTTGGCAACCCTAACCGGGGCAAAAAAAATTGAAAAGAAGGGTACAACACGAGGACCTCCTAGGGCGTCACCCATCCTAGTACTACTCTCGCCCAAGAACGCTTAACTTCATAGTTCTGATTGGATCCAGTGCATTAGTGCTGGTATGATCGCACCCGTCATGTTGTGGGCACAAATCCTATATGTGTTGACGGTTCACAGTCCCAGCCCAGAGAGATGGCCTATTCAAAAGGCCCAATGGTCTTAACGACAACCCATCCGCTTCAACAACGCAGCATCCTTGTAAGACGTGATATCGACGCGTTGTAGGGCCCTGTAATATCCTGCGAGTTAGGTTGTTATCCTTTTAACAGATCACGACGTACGATCCGGGACAGAAAAATAGAGCAAAAGAAGAAAAGTGGCCCGAAACTGATGAAAACATTCGATTTTGGGCTCCGAAAATAGGTGCAGCATAGCTGGTTTGCTGGCCTCATCGTAGAGCTCTTGGAGAGCTTTCCAAAGGTATGCTGTGCGCTGCGTTACTCCTTACGGATTAAAAGTTATGGGCATCGGAGCGACGGAGACCTGGTCATAAGCCCCAGGCCTTCGGTTTATGGTCCCAGCCTCTATGTGAAGCGAAGTTGTCATGCCCAAGGTGCCGAGGGATTCAATAATAGAAATGTGGAGGGTAAAGTATCTTGGCAACCCTAACCGGGGCAAAAACAATTGAAAAGGGGGGTTGCTGTGACACCCCGATCCTTCTCGAGACCGGGAGTTCTATCAATCAATCTAATCACAACCCAAATCCAAACCTGGGCGTAATTTTCAGGGAAAACGGACGGAGTCTCCTCTGTTTCTAGGTGAAATGTAAAACCTGCGATAGCATATAAGTGGACCAATACCATGTCCAACCATTCAAAACCACCTCAAGGCCATCCGAGCCTCGGTTCTCATCAATTAAACTCTGCAAGTATACATACATTACCAATTAAAAAGCTAACCTATCTCTTTTCATTCTTGATAAATACATTCAAACTAGACAATTAAACCATTCTAAGCTACTGCATAAAATAAACTAACATGCCATTCTAATCTTTTCCTTTGGACAATACAAACATGCATTGAAGTTAAGCTGTGTTAACTGATTCCATAAACTAGCTTATCAATTTACCTCAACTAGTTAGCTAGATTTAAATTACATTTCTTTTAATAATAAATACATACAACATATGAAAGCATATATCTTTACAACTTCAACACTCAAGCCACATAGGCACGCAAGACAACTCTTCAAGCACGAACTTCACATAATCACGAACTTTCCAGCTAACATGGCATTTCTTAAAATGTGGTGGTGAGGAGTGAGTATACACAACACGTATACTCAATGAGGGCGAGACAGATATCAAGGTGGAGAGAAAGAAAGTCGTGCAATGCAAATAAGGCGATTAAACAATATAACTGATAAATAAGCAATCAAGACAAACAATCAATACAATAAGCAATTACTGAAAGCATTAACACAACCATTCAAAGCTATACCACACTCTGAACGCTATAGTTCACTCATACGAGCAATGTACCATTTCACGAGCGATACATCAATCTCGAGCATGATGTTGACAACAATGACAATAAGCACGTATCCACCTTATAACACCAGTTGGAATACCCCGGGAGTAACCATCAATCTACGACCCAAATCTCCCTGGGAGGCAACCCAAGCGAGAAGAGGGAATAGCTACGGAGCTAGAGCAACCAACACTGGCAACCCGAGGCTACCCAAAGAGGCCCATCACTCACGTGCTAGATACTATGCAATACAAGACTCGATACAAGGCGAGAAAAGAGTGATAGCACAACAATACAAACTAGTCACAACAAACGAAATAACAAGCAATCACAATCAATACTAGCATTCAACTAACTTTTCAAGCATAACAAGCAATAATAAGCAACAATAACACCAATTAAACAAGTATATCAAGCAACCCTAAGCATTCTATAGGCATAATATCAAGATAACAAGCAAAATCACAAATCAGACCCAACTATCAAAACACTACCAATTCCAAACCAGCCACGAGTTCTGGAAACCGACTTCGCCAATCCTCCTAGGTCACCATAAGGCACGTCTAAGCACCCCGAAACCCTACTTTACCCTAGAATTCACACAAAGTCTCGATTTCTCCCTTTGCTCGTTTGAACTACAACTATACCAACCAAACACCCAACAAACACCATAATCGCACCAAAAGTGCTTCCATGGCCTTCCGAAATAATGCCAACACGTAAAACGAGAAAATGCCAAACTCGACCTAAACGACCTCGACTTTCACCAAGGCATAATTCTCTTTTTTTCCATTACACAACCCAAACAAACCATGCATTTAGGCATTCTAGCATACCTAGCACATTTCTACATCAACGGATAGCATAACAGCGCAACTTCATCGTTTCAAGGATTTACTATTCATAAAACACTATTCAATTGGCATTTTAAATTGTAATCTCAACATTTAACTGCAGAAAATGTTAAAAAGCTATAAATACACGTTCTACAATTGTCAAGGAACATTCTAGAAGTATCAAAACGCTTTAAACAACAATCTACGAATAAATCTCAAAAATCACAAAGTTGACATACATAACATTTAAATGCGCAAATAACGTGATTCCCTCACCTTAGACGCTCCTAGACGCAAGGAAAACCTCCTAGGATGCCTCAGAAACCACCCCGTGCAAGCTCACACGAAGAATCGAAGATTTGAAGTTGAATTTTTCTTTTTTTCTTCTCCCTCATTTTTGGCCCTGCTGCCCACTATTTTCAGCTGGTTTTTATTTCTTTTTCTTTGTTATTTTGCTTAATAAAGGTTGACAAAGTTGGTCAAATGGTCAAGGCTTGGTCAAACTAACTTAAACTTGGTCAAACTAGCCTATTTCATGCATTTTTAGGCTAAAACAACTAAGGAAATATCAATTCTAGCTAACAACAATTAAATTATAAAATTTAAGGCACTAAAATACTAGTTTCACTATTTGCTGAGGACTCGAATTCATTTCCTAACTATCTCTCTCGATATGCTATGCACTTTGCGTCAACCAAGAAGTGACAATTAAACCTCAAAGAATCTAAGAAATATATCATTTTTGAAAAGTATCATAGTTTAAAGTTTACTCCGGCTCGGAGTTACTTTTCTCATTTATTTGAAAACCGAGTGATTTTAACGCAAAATAACCAAAACTGATTATTAAAATAATCAAAACAATCAAGGTAATCAATATTCATTTAAAATAATTAATTTAACTATTTCTAGAATATTTTAAAGAATTATGAAGTTAATATTAAGCCAAAAATGAAAGTTAATATTAACACATAGTCAAATACAATTAAACACTAACATTTAAGATAACACTTAATTAATCACAAGAAAATAATTTCAATTACTATAATTATTAGAAATAGGTAATAATCTTTTAATTATTCAATATATAACTACTAAATGCTTCCAAGAGAAATATGAAAATAGTGCAAATTGGTTGATTTAACTAATTAAACATTTAATCAAATGCAGTCAAGTGCTATTAAATGCATGCCGGGTTAGGGTTATCACAGGTGCAATACGAGGACCTCCCAGGGCGTCACCCATCCTAGTACTACCCTCGCCCAAGAACACTTAACTTTGGAGTTCTGATTGGATCGGTGCATTAGTGCTGGGATGATAGCACCCGTCATGTTGTGGGCACAAATCCTATATGTGTTGATGGTTCACAGTCGCAGCCCAGAGAGATGGCCTATTCAAAAGGCCCAATGGGCTTAACGACAACCCATCCACTTCGACAACGCAGCATCCTTGTAAGACGTGATATCGACGCATTGTAGGGCCTTGTAATATCCCGTGAGTTAGGATGTCGTCCCTTTAATAGCTCACATCGTACGATTCGGGACGGAAAAATAGAGGAAAAGAAGAAAAGTCTCCCAAAATTGATGAAAACATTCGATTTTAGGCTCCGAAATTAGACGCAGCTGAGTAGGCTTGCTGCCCCGTCGTAGAGCTCTCAGAGAGCTTTCCAACGGTATGTTGTGCGCCGTGTAACTCCATACAGATTAAAACTTATGGGCACCGGAGCGAAGGAGACCTGGTCACAAGCCCCACGCCCTCGGTTTGTAGGCCCAGCCTCTACGTGAAGTGAAGTTGTCTTGCCCAAGGTGCCGTGGGATTCTGTAATAGAAATGTGGTGGATAAAGTATCTTGCCAACCCTAAACGGGGCAAAAAAAATTGAAAAGGGGGGTGCAACACAAGGACTTCCAAGGGATCCACGCATCCTATTACTACTCGTGTACAAGCACGCTTAACTTTGGAGTTCTGATGGGATCCGGTGCATTAGTACTGGTATGATCACACCCGTCATGTTGAGGGCACAAATCCCTTATGTTTTGATGGTTCACAGTCCCAGCCCAAAGAGATGACCCATTCAAAAGGCCCAGTGGGCTTAGCGACAACCCATCCACTTTAACAACGCAGCATCCTCGCAGGATGTGATATCATCGCATTGTTGGGCCCTCTAATGTCGCGCATGTTAGGTTGTCGTCCTTTTAACAGCTCACGACGTACGATTCAGGAAGAAAAAATAGAGCGAAAGAAGAAAAGTGGCTTGAAACTGATGAAAACGTTCGATTTTAAGCCCCAAAAATGGGCGCAGACGAGCAGGCTTGCTGTCCCCGTCGTAGAGCTCTTAGAGAGCTTTCCAACAGTATCTTGTGCGCCGCGTAAATCCTTACAGATCAAAAGTTATGGGTACCGGAGCGACAGAGACCTGGTCATCATCCCTACGCCCTCGGTTTACGGGTCCAGCCTTTACGTGAAGCGAAGTTGTCTTGTCCAAGGTTCCGTGGGATTCGGTAATAGAAATGTGGTGGATAAAGTATCTTGGCAACCCTTACCGGGGCAAAAAAAATTGAAAAGGGGGGTGCAACACGAGGACTTCCCAGGGGGTCACCCATCCTAGTACTGCTCTCGCCCAAGCACGCTTAACTTCGGAGTTCTGATGGGATCTGGTGCATTATTGCTGGTATGATCACACCCGTCATGTTGTTGGCATAAATCCTTTATGTGTTGACGGTTCATAGTCCTAGCCCAGAGAGATGGCCCATTCAAAAGGCCCAATAGGCTTAATGACAACCCTTCCGTTTCAACAATGCAGCATCCTCATAAGACGTGATATCAACGCGTTGTAGGGCCTTGTAATATCTCGCGAGTTAGGTTGTCATCCTTTAACAGCTCACGAAGTACGATCCGGGACGAAAAAATAGAGCAAAAGAAGAAAAGTGGCCCGAAACTGATGATAACGTTCGAATTTGGACTCCGAAACCAGGAGCAACTGAGCAGGCTTGCTGCCCCCATCGTAGAGCTCCCTGAGAGCTTTCCAACGGTATGATGTGCGCCGCGGAACTCCTTGCAGATTAAAAGTTATGGGCACCGGAGCGACGGAGACCTGGTCAAAAGTCCCACGGCCTCGGTTTGCGGGCCCAGCCTCTACGTGAAGCGAAGTTGTCTCACCCAAAGTGACGAGGGATTCGGTAATAGAAATGCGGTGAATAAAGTATCTTGGCAACCCTAACCGGGGCAAAAACAATTGAAAATGGGGGGTGCAACACGAGGACCTCCCAGGGCGTCACCCATCCTAATACTACTCTCGCCCAAGAACGCTTAACTTTGGAGTTCTGATGGGATCTGGTGCATTAGTGCTGGTATTATAGCACCCGTCATGTTGTGGGCACAAATCCTATATGTGTTGACGGTTCACAGTCCCAGCCTAGAAAGAAGGCCTATTCAAAAGGCCCAATGGGCTTAACGACAACCCATCCGCTTCAACAACGCAGCATCCTTGTAAGAAGTGATATCGACTCGTTGTAGCGCCCTGTAATATCCCGCGAGTTAGGTAGTCGTCCATTTAATAGCTCACAACGTACGATCCGGGATCGAAAAACAGAGCAAAAGAAGAAAAGTGGCCCGAAACTGATGAAAACATTCAATTTTGGGCTCTGAAAACAAACGCAGCCAAGCAGGATTGCTGCCCCCACCGTAGAGCTCTTGGAGAGCTTTCCAACGGTATGCTATGCGCCGCGTAACTCCTTACGGATCAAAAGTTATCGGCACCAAAGCGACGGAGACCTGGTCACAAGCCCCACACCCTCGGTTTGCGGGCCCAGCATCTACTTGAAGCGAAGTTGTGTAGCCCAAGGTGCTGTGGGATTTGGTAATAGAAATGCGGTGGATATAGTATCTTGGCAACCCTAACTGGGGCAATAAATATTGAAAAGGGGGGTGGAACACAAGGACTTCCAAGGGGGCCACCCATCCTAGCACTACTCTCGCCCAAGCACGCTTAACTTCGGAGTTCTGATGGGATCTGGTGCATTAGTGCTGGTATGATCACACCCGTCATGTTGAGGGCACAAATCCTTTTTGTGTTGACTGTTCACACTTCCCGCCCAAAGAGATAGCCCATTCAAAAGGACCAGTGGGCTTAACAACAACCTATCCACTTTAACAATGCAGCATCCTCGCAAGACGTGATATCGACGTGTTGTAGGGCCCTCTAATGTCCCGCATGTTAGGTTTTCGTCCTTTTAACAGCTCACGACGTACGATTGGGGACGAAAAAATAGAGCAAAAAAAGAAACGTGGCTTTAAACTGATGAAAACTTTCAATTTTTGGCTCCAAAAACGGGTGCAGATAAGCAGGCTTGCTGCCCCCGTCGTAGAGCTCTCGGAGATCTTTCCAAAGGTATGTTTTGCGCCGTGTAACTCCTTACGGATCAAAACTTATGGGCACCGGAGCAACGGAGACCTGGTCACAAGCCCTACGCCCTCGGTTTACGGGTCCAGCCTCTACGTGAAGCGAAGTTGTCTTGCCCAAGGTTTCGTGGGATTCGGTAATAGAAATGTGGTGGATAATGTATCTTGGCAAACCTAACTGGGGCATAAAAAATTGAAAAGGGGGGTGCAACACGAGGGCTTCCCTGGGGGTCACCCATCCTAGTACTACTCTAGCCCAAGCACGCTTAACTTTGGAGTTCTGATGGGATCCGGTGCATTAGTGCGGGTATGATCACACCCGTCATGTTGAGGGCACAAATCCTTTATGTGTTGACGGTTCACAAACCCAGCCCAGAGAGATGGCCCATTCAAAATGCCTAATAGGCTTAACGACAACCCATCCGCTCCAACAACGCAGCATCCTCGTAAGACATGATATCGACGCATTGTAGGGCCTTGTAATATACTGCGAGTTAGGTTGTCGTCCTTTTAACAGCTCACGACGTACGATCCGGTACCGAAAAACAGCGCAAAAGAAGAAAAGTGGCCCAAAACTGATGAAAATGTTCGATTTTGGGCTCCAAAAATAGGCACAGCTGAGCAGGCTTGCTACCCTTGTCATAGACCTCTCGGAGAGCATTCCAACGGTATGTTGTGCGCCGCGTAACTCTTTGTGGATAAAAAGTTATGGACACCGGAGCGACGGAGACCTGGTCACAAGCCCTATGCCCTCGGTCTGCGGGCCCAACATCTACGTGAAGCGAAGTTGTCTTGCCCAAGGTGCCGTGGGATTCGGTAATAGAAATTCGGTGGATAAAGAATCTTGGCAACCCTAACCGGGGCAAAAAAATTTGAAAAGGGGGGTACAACACGAGGGCTTCCCTGGGGGTCACCCATCCTAGTACTACTCTCGCCCAAGCACGTTTAACTTCGGAGTTCTGATGGGATCCGGTGCATTAGTGCTGGTACGATGACACCCGTCATGTTGAGGGCACAAATCCTTTATGTGTTGACCATTTACAGTCCCAGCCTAGAGAGATGGCCCATTCAAAAGGCCCAATGTGCTTAACGACAACCCATCCGCTTTAACAACGCAACATTCTCGTATGACGTGATATCGACGCATTGTAGGGCCCTGTAATATCCTGTGAGTTAGGTTGTCATCCTTTTAACTGCTCACGACGTACGATCCGGGAGGGAAAAACAGAGCAAAAGAAGAAAAATGGACTGAAACTAATGAAAACATTCGATTTTGGGCTCCAAAAACAGGCGGGTCACCCATCATAGTACTACTCTCGCCCAAGCACGCTTAACTTTGGAGTTTTGATGGGATCTGGTGCATTAGTGCTGGTATGATCACACCGGTTGTGTTGAGGGCACAAATCCTTTATGTGTTGACGGTTCACAGTCCCAACCTAGAGAGATGACCCATTCAAAAGGCCTAATGGGCTGAATGAGAACCCATCTGCTTCAACAACGTAGCATCCTCATAATACGTGATATCGGCGAGTTGTAGGGCCCTCTACTGTCACGCGAGTTAGGTTGTTGTCCTTTTAACAGCTCGTGACGTACGATCCGGGATGAAAAAACATAGCAAAAGAAGAAAAGTGGCCCAAAACTGATGATAATGTTTAATTTTGGGCTTCAAAAACTGGCGCAGCCGAGCAGGCTTGCTACCAAATCGGAGGGCTCTCGGAGAGCTTTCCAATAGTATGTTGTGCTCCGCATTACTCCTTACGGATTAAAAGTTATGGGCACCGGAGTGACGGAGACCTTGTCACAAGCCCCACGCCCTCGGCTTGCGGGCCCAGCTTCTATGTGAAGCGAAGTTGTCTGGCCCAAGGTGCCGAGGGATACGGTAATAGAAATGTGGTGGATAAAGTATCTTGGCAAGCCTAACCGGGGCAAAAACAATTGAAATGGGGGGATGCAACACGAGGGCTTCCCAGGGGGTCACCCATCCTAGTACTACTCTCTTCCAAGCATGCTTAACTTCGGAGTTCTGATCGGATCTGGTGCATTAGTGCTGGTATGATCGCACACGTCATGTTGTGGGCCCAAATCCTATATGTGTTGACGGTTCACAGTCCCAACTGAGAGAGATGGCCCGTTCAGAAGGCCCAATGGTCTTAACGACAACCCATCCGCTTTAACAACGCAGCATCCTTGTAAGACATGATATCGACGCGTGGTAGGGCCCTGTAATATCCCACGAGTTAGGTTGTAGTCCTTTTAACAGCTAACGGCATACGATCCGGGAGGAAAAAACAAAGCAAAAGAAGAAAAGTGGCCCGAAACTGATGAAAACGTTCGATTTTGGGTTCTGAAAATAGGCGCAGCTGTCACGCCCCAACCCGGCCTATAAAGGTTAGACTAGGGTGTGATCTAAACATTCAAGTCACGTCTCGTATTTAACCATTCTTGAAGATTTAACACCTAACATTTTGGCCTAAACTCCAAAATTTTCCAAAAAACCGACAGCATAACAGCTATAATTGGGCTCTTTGGTTTGACCTAATTCTCTAAATGCCTCAAAATTTACCATTTCAATTTCATTTCCAACTAAGATTACTATTTATCATCAATTGAAATGCCTATTGGTTGTCTTGATGTCTCGCATGATTAATAACCTAGCATGATACTATGTCTTGTTCGTTTGTTAATCCTCTTTACAAAAGTACCTGTTGATCTTAGCTTTACCACGTATACCTGCTTAAGATTTGGTTGGTTCATTTTACTTAGCCTTTACCTAATACTTTATAATCCTATTATAGATACTAGCAGTAATAATAGCAAAACGATCATAGTAGTGTCTAATGTCTGTCTAGTTAATATCAGTACAACCCTAAATTAGACCGCAAATTACAACGGGGGTCTTTTACATTACAAACAACAAGCAACATAAAAGAAATAGTCTTCAAGTAGCATGGAGTTCACGAGTAGCCATAATCATGTAAAGCACATAAGATAGGCAATCACTCCAAGGAATCATCGTTAGGCACGTCGACCTCGGGTATCTGTTCTTGATCTTCTTCACCTGAGATGATAAAAGAGGGTGAATGCTTATGAACTCAGTGAGGGGGAACGAGAAATAGGTTTTGAAACTCATTTTCCGGTTCAACTTATGAAAATCCTTTTGCAAGCATGAATATAATACAATTAAGTATATAACAATAATATAAAGTAAAGGAACGCAATTACCAGTCTTTCCTCCCCGAGGTTCTCCAGGAACCAAGCGAGAGTACTTATACATATAGTAAAAGGATACGGTGAGTTTTTGCTCTCAGTGGTTGCGGCCGACTTCAAATCATCCCCTTAACACGCCAAGTGGGTGTACTCCGGATGTACCCCGAAACCTACGACCCAACTCTCCGAGGAAGTCTAGCCTCCAAGCGAGAGAGAGAATTGGTACCATGGTAGTCACGGGTGCACCAGCAAGTCCGATGCCGCCCGGTGTGCGTGATCGCTACCATGCCAGAATGAAAGGTTGCAACCTTGTATGCAATGCGCATTTATGACATTTAATATATCACATTAGGAGGACAACAAAGTAGGTTGCCTCCGGATAGTCATAAGATTGCACATTGATAAGTAAACAAGCGAGACACAAATAGAAAAGTAATTTCACTTGGAAAGCATATGGAGTTATATGAACATTAAACGGGCAGCCATGTAACGCACGTAGTTCAAGTCATATAACTCATTTCAACGTCCATGTAATCAAATAATAAGGTTATTCAACATGCAACAATAATCTACATGGTTCGGATGCAAGAAAGGCCTATTTGTCAACATGCAACGAATCAAAATCACATTTAGGGATATAAGGCAACTACGGGCAGCCTACTAAACATATAATTACACCCAATATTCAAAGGATCAACACTTAGCATGTTTACCTAGTTGTTAGGGTTTCTATTTCGTGCTTACCCGTGCGATTAAGCCCCGAGTCCACTCAAATCAATCTCAAGCCAAGCATCAATTAATCCAACATCCCCAAGTACTCAAAACAGTCCACATAACATCCCAATGCCACAATCCAAAACAATTAATACCACAAGAGAAGTTACAACAATTTTCTAAGCATATAACTAAATGAAACCCTCACTGCAATAGGCTGTATTCTCACAATCATCAAGTCAAGCAAACAATCTCCAATTCCAGTAAATAAGATGTCAAATAACACTTAAGAAGTGAACTAAAATAAAAAACAAACCTTTCATCATTTGGAGTTCGGGATCAATAGTTATAGCCGAAACAGTGGGATAGCAGAAAACTGTCCAGATTTGCACACATTTCAATAATTGACATTTTTGAGGTCCTTAGGGTCAGATTTAGCCTTAGTCCATTTCTGAAAAAAATGTCCAGAACTGAAAAACCTAGCATAACACCAAATTTCATGCATTTTGAACATTATTTACTAAGTCAAAACTGGTTCGTTCCACAAGGTCAGTGCATCTGCCAAAACCTGCTTCATTTTTCCAGATTTCCAGATTTGGACACATTTTAATGATTTGCCATTTTGAGGACCTTAGAGTCAAAATTAGCTTTGGCCTATTTCTACGACAAATGTTCAAAACTGGCAAAACTAGTCACCTACCAATTTTAATGCATTTTAAACATCATTTTCCTAGCCAAACTCACCTCGAAACAACAGGTCAGAGAGCTGTCACATAAACCGATTTCACCTATCATCACTTTCAAGCCAAAATCTTGCCATGCATGGTTGAAGAAGCTTATGAACACACATATAACTAAAGTACAGAAGCAAAGACATACATTTAAGAGCATGCATGTGGATTTTTGAAGGATTTTCAAAAGGTTTTAGCCCTCACCTTTGCAATCAACCAAGAAGATGCACAAAACTTGTTGAAGCACAAATTTCTTCTTCTTCTTTACCTAGCCGAGATTCCAACTTGATTTTCTCTATTTTTCCTAGCTTAGTGACCAAGCTCTTAGTACATGCATGTGGTTAGAACAAGAAGAAAAGAAATGGAAGCTAGTGAACTCACCTAGGCCGAAATGGTGACTCAAAGGACATGCATGTGTGATTCTTGCATCCTAGCTAGCTTGCTTGAGTTTCTTTGATTGTTGCTTGTCTTGATGCACCATGAATTGATGAAGATGAGCAAAGGCAAGAGTAAACTCAGCCAAGGCCGAGAGAGAGAGAGAGAAGAATGAGAGGGTGAGAGAGAAGATTGAGAGGAAAGTGAGAGAAAATGAAAAAAAAACACAAGCCTTGCTATTGATAAAGCATGTTCGGCCTTGGGCAGCAAAATTTCAGCATTTTGTGTCTTCAAGAGCATATTTGAAATTCCTAGTATGGGCAAAGAATGTTTGGTTGAGCAAGGTGGGCTTCTACAAGGGTTTTGAGCAATTTTTTATGCAATTGTGTCATAGGATCGTCATAAGTTGTGTAGAATCAATTTGAATTGAGCAAACATGCACAAATATACCACCTAGTGGTCGGCCAAGGCTATAAAAATTATGATTTTTTGTCATCTATTGGAGTATTATTTAATTGGGTGTTGGAAGTGCAAAAAGAATAAGGAATAAAGAATGAGAAATGCTTAGTGTTTAGTGAAATTTTGTCTTGTAGTGAGTTGAATTAGTAATTTAATAATAGTTAGTGGATTTTGTAGGATTAATTAATGACCTAGTACTTCGTGTAAGATGCTTCCTTGTTTAGCGTGAGGACACGCTTTCCTAGGTCTAGGACATGCACTACGAGGTAGGACACGAACTACGAGACGAACGCACGTTTTCCAAGTAAATGCACACAAATCTAAATGAATGCATGCAATTAAATGCAAGGCACACAAAACGAACACAATTCTCAAACCTAGGTCATGGCACGCAAATCTAGATTAAGGCACACGAAACGAGGTATCTCACGCAAATTGAGGTCGGGCCTCATAGCAGCCGAGCAAGCTTGCTGCCACCATCGTAGAGCTCTCGTAAAGCTTTCCAACGATATGCTGTGCACCGCGTAACTCCTTACAGATTAAAAATTATAGGCACCGGAGTGACGGAGACTTGATCACAAGCCCCATGCCCTCGGTTTGTGGGCCCAGCCTCTACGTGAAGCGAAGTTCTCTTGCCCAAGGTGCTGTAGGATTTTGTAATAGAAATGCGGAGGATAAAGAATCTTGGCAACCCTAACTGGGGCAAAAAAAATTGAAAAGATGGGTACAACACGAGAACTTACAAGGGGGTCACCCATCCTAGTACTACTCTCACCCAAGCACGCTTAACTTCAGAGTTCTGATGGGATACGGTGAATTAGTACTAGTATGATCACACCCATCATGTTGAGTGCACAAATCCGTTATGTGTTGACGGTTCACAGTCCCAGCCCAGAGAGATGGCCCATTCAAAAGGCCCAGTGGGCTTAACGACAACCCATCCACTTCAACAATGCAGCATCCTCGAAAGACGTGATATCTCCGCGTTGTAGGGCCCTGTAATATCCTGCGAGTTAGGTTGTCGTCCTTTTAATAGCTCACGACGTACGATCCGGGACGGAAAAAAAGAGCAAAAGAAGAAAAGTGGCCTAAAACTGATGAAAACATTCAATTTTGGGCTCCAAAAATAGGTGCAGCCGAGCAGGCTTGCTACCCCAATCGTAGAGCTCTCAGACAGCTTTCCAACGGTATGTTGTGCACCGCGTTCCTCCTTACGGATCAAAAGTTATGAGTACCGTAGCAAGGGAGACCTGGTCACAAGCCCCAGGCGTACGATTTACGGGCCCAGCCTCTAAGTGAAGCAAAATTGTCTTGCCTAAGGTGCTGAAGGATTCGGTAATAGAAATGTGATGGATAAAGTATCATGACAACCCTAACCGAGGCAAAAACAATTGAAAATGGGAGTTGCAACATAAGGACCTCCCAGGGGGTCACCCATCCTAGTACTACTCTCGCCCAAGCACGCTTAACTTCGGAGTTCGGATGGGATCTGGTGCATTAGTGCTGGTATGATCACACCCATCATGTTGTGGGCATAAATCCTATATGTGTTGACGGTTCACAGTCCCAGCCCAAATAGATGGCCGATTCAAAAGGCCCAATGGGCTTAACGACAACCCATCTGCTTCAACAACGCAGCATCCTTGTAAGACGTGATATCGATGCATTGTACGGCCCTGTAATATCCCGCAAGTTAGGTTGTCATCCTTTTAACAGCTCACGGCGTATGATCCGGGATGGAAAAACAAATCAAAAGAAGAAAAGTGTCCCGAAACTGATGAAAACATTCGATTTTGGGCTCCAAAAATGGGCACAGCCGGGGTGGCTTGTTGCTCCCGTCGTCGAACTCTCGGCGAGCTTTCCAACGGTATGCTGTGCGCCGCGTAACTCCTTACGAATCAAAACTGATGGGCACCGGAGCGACGGAGACCTGGTCACAAGCCCTACGCCCTCGGTTTGCGGGCCCAGCCTCTACGTGAAGCGAAGTTGTCTTGCCCAAAGTGCCTTGGGATTCGGTAATAGAAATGTAGTGGATAAAGTATCTTGGCAACCCTAACCGAGGCAAAAAAAATTGAAAAGGGGGGTACAACACGAGGACTTCACAGGGGGTCACCCCATCTAATACCACTATCGCCCAAGCACGCTTAACTTCAGAGTTCTTATGGGATCCGGTGCATTAGTGCTAGTATGATTGCACCCGTCATGTTGAGGGCACAAATCCCTTATGTGTTGACGGTTCACAGTCCCAGCCTAGAGAGATTGCCCATTCAAAAGGCCCAAAGGGCTTAACGACAACCCATCCACTGCAACAATGCAGCATCCTCGTAAGACGTGATATAGACGCAATGTAGGGCCCTGTAATATCTCACGAGTTAGGGTGTCGTCCTTTTAACAGCTCACGGCGTATGATCCGGGATGGAAAAACAAATCAAAAGAAGAAAAGTGTCCCGAAACTGATGAAAACATTCGATTTTGGGCTCCAAAAATGGGCACAGCCGGGGAGGCTTGTTGCTCCCGTCGTCAAACTCTCGGCGAGCTTTCCAACGGTATGCTGTGCGCCGCGTAACTCCTTACGAATCAAAACTGATGGACACCGGAGCGACGGAGACCTGCTCATAAGCCCCACGCCCTCGGTTTGCGGGCCCAGCCTCTACGTGAAGCGAAGTTGTCTTGCCCAAAGTGCCTTGGGATTCGGTAATAGAAATGTAGTGGACAAAGTATCTTGGCAACCCTAACCGAGGCAAAAAAAATTGGAAAGGGGGGTGCAACACGAGGACTTCCCAGGGGGTCACCCAATCTAATACTACTATCGCCCAAGCACGCTTAACTTCAGTGTTCTTATGGGATCCGGTGCATTAGTGCTGGTATGATCGCACCCGTCATGTCGAGGGAACAAATCCTTTATGTGTTGACGGTTCGCAGTCCCAGCCTAGAGAGATGGCCTATTCAAAAGGCCCAATGGGCTTAACGACAACCCATCCGCTTCAACAACGCAGCATCCTCGCAAGACGTGATATCAACGCATTGTAGGGCCCTGTAATATCTCACAAGTTAGGTTGTCGTCCTTTTAACAGCTCACGAGGTACGATCCGGGATGGAAAAACAGAACAAAAGAAGAAAAGTGGCCAGAAACTGATGAAAACGGTCGATTTTGGTTTCCAAAAATGGGCGCAGCCGAGCAAGTTTGCTACCCCCGTCGTCGAGCTCTCGAAGAGCTTTTCAACGGTATGCTGTGCACCGCGTAACTCCATACGGATCAAAAGTTATGGGCACCGGAGCGATGGAGACATGGTCACAAGCCTTGCGCCCTCGGTTTGGGGGCCCAGCCTCTACGTGAAGCGAAGTTGTCTTGCCCAAGGTGCTGTGGGATTCGATAATAGAAATGTGGAGGATAAAGTATCTTGGCAACCCTAATCGGGGCAAAAAAAATTGAAAAGGGGGGTATAACACGAGGACTTCCCAGGGGGTCACCCATCCTAGTACTACTCTCGGCCAAGCATGCTTAACTTCGAAGTTCTGATAGGATACAGTGCATTATTGCTAGTATGATCGCACCCGTCATGTTGTGGGCATAAATCCTCTATGTGATGACGGTTCACAGTCCCAACCCAGAGAGATGGCCCATTCAAAAGCCCCAATGGGCTTAACGATAACCCATCCGCTTCAACAATGAAGAATCCTCATAAGACGTGATATCGATGCATTGCAAGGATCTGCAATATACCACAAGGTAGATTGTCGTCATTTTAACAACCAACGACGTACGATCCGGTATGAAAAAACAGAGCAAATGAAGAAAAGTGGCCCAAAATTGGTGAAAACGTTCGATTTTGGGATCCAAAAACAGGTGCAGTCAAGCAAGCTTGCTACCCCCATTGTCGAGCTCTCGGAGACCTTTTCAACGGTATGCTGTGCACCGCGTAACTCCATACAGATCAAAAGTTATGGGCACCACAGCGACGGAGACCCGGTCACAAGCCCTACGCCCTACGCCCTTAGTTTTCGAGCCCAGCATCTACATGAAGCGAAGGTGTTTTGCCCAAGGTGCCATGGGATTCGGTAATAAAAATGTGGTGGATAAATTATCTTGGCAAACCTAACCGGGGCAAAAAAAATTGAAAAGGGCAGTGCAACATGAGGACTTCCCAGGGGGTCACCCATCCTAGTACTACTTCCGCCCAAGCACGCTTAACTTCGGAGTTCTGATGGGATTCGGTGTATTAGTGCTGTTATGATCGTACCCATCTTGTTGTGGGCACAAATCCTCTATGTGTTGACGGTTCACAGTCCCAGCCCAGAGAGATGGCCCATTCAAAAGGCCCAATGGGCTTAACGACAACCCATCCGCTTCAACAACGCAGTATCCTCGTAAGACGTGATATCGATGAATTATAGGGCCCTGTAATATCCTGTGAGTTAGGTTGTTGTCCTTTGAACAGCTCACGACGTACGATCCGGGACGGAAAAACAGAGCAACAGAAGAAAAGTGGCCCGAAACTAATGAAAACGTTCGATTTTGGGCTCCGAAAATGGGCGCAGTCAAGCAAGCTTGCAGCCCCCGTTGTCGAGCTCTCAGAGAGCTTTCCAACGGTATGCTGTGCACCGTGTAACTCCTTACGGATTAAAAGTTATTGGCACCGGAGCGACGGAGACTTGGTCACAAGCCCCACGCCCTCGTTTTGCGGGCCCAGCCTCTATGTTAAGTAAATTTGTCTTGCCCAAGGTGCCGTGGGATTCGGTAATAGAAATGTGGTGGATAAAGTATCTTGGCAACCATAACTGGGGCAAAAAAAATTGAAAATGGGAGATGCAACACGAGGACTTCCAAGGGGGTCACCCATCTTAGTACTACTCTCGCCCAAGCCTGCTTAACTTCAGAGTTCTGATGGGATCTGGTGCATTATTGCTGGAATGATCACACCCGTCATGTTGTGGGCACAAATCCTTTAAGTGTTGACAGTTCACAGTCCTAACCCAGAGATATGGCCCATTCAAAAGGCCCAATGGGCTTAACGACAACCCATTCGCTTCAACAACACAGCATCCTCGCAAGACGTGATATCGACGCGTTGTAGGCCCCTCTAATGTCCAATGTGCTAGGTTGTCATCCTTTTAATAGCTCACGACGTATGATCTAGGACGGAAAAACAGAGCAAAAGAATTAAAGTGGCTCGAAACTGATGAAGACATTCGATTTTGCGCTCCAAAAATGGCCGCAGTCGAGTAGGCTTGGTGCCCACGTCGTAGAGCTCTCAGAGAGCTTTCCAACGGTATGCTGTGCGTCCCATAACTCCTTACGGATCAAATTTTATGGGCATCGGAGCGACAGGGACCTCGTCACAAGCCCTACGCCCTCAGTTTGCGGGCCCAACCACCTCGTAAGACGAGATATCGATGCATTGTAGGGCCTTGTAATATCCCGCGAGTTAGGTTGTTGTCCTTTTAACAGCTCACGACGTACGATCCGGGATGAAAAAATAGAACAAAAGAAGAAAAGTGGCTCGAGACTAATGAAAACGTTCGATTTTGGGCTCCGAAAACAGGCGTAGCCGAGGACTTCCTAGGGGGTCACCCATTATAGTACTACCCTCACCCAAGCACGCTTAACTTCGGAGTTCTAATGGGATCCGGTGCATTAGTGCTGGTATGACTGCACC
This sequence comes from Ehretia macrophylla, assembly GCA_037974665.1. Taxonomy (NCBI): domain Eukaryota; kingdom Viridiplantae; phylum Streptophyta; class Magnoliopsida; order Boraginales; family Ehretiaceae; genus Ehretia; species Ehretia macrophylla. The sequence continues at coordinate 13,641,263 of CM075764.1, read as the reverse complement.
CATCATGTTGAGGGCACAAATCCTATATGTGTTGACGGTTCACAGTCCCAGCCCAAAGAGATAGCCAATTCAGAAGGCCCAATGGGCTTAACGACAACCCATCCGCTTCAACAACACAGCATCTTCGTAAGACATGATATCGACGCATTGTAAGGCCCTGTAAAATATTATGAGTTAGGTTGTCGTCCTTTTAACAGTTCACGACGTACGATCCAGGACGGAAAAACAAAGCAAAAGAAGAAAAGTGTCCCGAAACTGATGAAAACGTTTGATTTTGGGCTCAAAAATTGGGAGTAGCCGAGCAGGCTTGCTGCCCCCACCGTAGAGATCTTGGAGAGCTTTCAAACGGTATGCTGTGTGCCGCGTAACGCCTTACGAATCAAAAGTTATGGGCACTGGAGCGACAGAGACTTGGTCACAAGTCTTACGCCCTCAGTTTGTTGGCCCAGCCACTACGTGAAGCGAAGTTGTCTTACCCAAGGTGCCGTGGGATTTGGTAATAGAAATGTGGTGGATAAAGTATCTTGGCAGCCCTAACTGAGATAAAAAAAAATTGAAAAGGGGGGTGCAACACGAGGACTTCCCAGGGGGTCACCCATTCTAATACTACTCTTGCCCAAGCACGCTTAACTTCAGAGTTTTGATGGGATCCGGTACATTAGTGCTAGTATGATTGCACCTATCATGTTGAGGGCACAAATCCTTTATGTGTTGACGGTTCACAGTCCCAGCCCAGAGAGATGGCCCATTCAAAAGGCCCAATGGGCTTAACGACAATCCATCTACTTCAACAACGCAGCATCCTCGTAAGACATGATATCGACACATTGTAGGGCCCTATAATATCTTACGAGTTAGGTTGTCGTCCTTTTAACAGCTCACGACGTACGATCCGGGACGAAAAAACAAAGCAAAAGAAGAAAAGTGGCCTGAAACTGATGAAAATGTTCAATTTTGGGCTCCAAAAAGGGGCGCAGCCCAACAGGCTTGCTGCCCCCATAGTCGAGCTCTTGGAGAGCTTTTCAACGGTATGCTGTGCACCGCGTAACTCCATACGGATCAAAAGTTATGGGCACCGGAGCGACGGAGACCTGATCACAAGCCTCTCGCCCTCAGTTTACGGGCCCAGCCTCTACGTGAAGCGAAGTTGTCTTGCCCAAGGTGCCGTGGGATTCGGTAATAGAAATGTGGTGGATAAAGTATCTGGGCAACCCTAACCGAGGCAAAAAAAATTGAAAAGGGGGGTGCAACACGAGGACATCCCTGGTGGTCACCCATTATAATACTACTCTCGCCCAAGCACGCTTAACTTCGGAGTTCTGATGGGATCCGGTTCATTAGTGCTGGTATGATTGCACCCGTCATGTTGAGGGCGCAAATCCTTTATGTGTTGACGGTTTGCAGTCCCAGCCCAGATAGATGGCCTCAAAAGGCCTAATGGGCTTAACGACAACCCATCCGCTTCAACAACGCAGCATCATCGCAAGATGTGATGTCGATGCATTGTAGGGCCCTGCAATAACCCGCGATTTAGGTTGTTGTCCTTTTAACAACTCACAACGTCTGATCCAGGACGAAAAAACAATGTAAAAAAAGAAAAGTGACCCGGAATATATGAAAACGTTCGATTTTGGGCTCCAAAAATAGGCGCAGTCAAGCAAGCTTGCTGCCCCTATTGTCGAGCTCTCGTAGAGCTTTCCAACGGTATGCTGTGTGCCGCGTAACTGTTTACAGATCAAAAGTTATGGGCATCGGAGTGACGGAAACCTGGTCCCAAGCCCTACGCCCTCGGTTTGCGGGCCTAGCCTCTACGTGAAGCGAAGGTGTCTTGCCCAAGGTGTCGTAGGATTCGCTAATAGAAATGTGGTGGATAAAGTGTCTTGGCAACCCTAACCAGGGCAAAAAAAATTGAAATGGGCAATGCAACACGAGGACTTCCCAGGGGGTCACCCATCTTAGTACTACTTCCGCCCAAGCACTCTTAACTTCGGAGTTCTGATGGGATACAGAGCATTAGTGCTGGTATGATCACAACCGTCATGTTGTGGGCACAAATCCACTATGTGTTGATGGTTCACAGTCCCAACCTAGAGAGATGGCCCATTCAAAAGGCCCAATGGTCTTAACGACAACCCATCCGCTTCAACAACACAGCATCCTCGTAAGACGTGATATCAATGCATTGTAGGGCCCTGTAATATCCCGTGAGTTAGGTTGTCGTCCTTTGAACAGCTCACAATGTACGATCCGGGACGGAAAAATGGATCAAAAGAAGAAAAGTGGCCTGAAACTAATGAAAATGTTTGATTTCGTGCTCCGAAAATTGGCGCAGCCGAGTAGGTTTGCTGCCCTCGTTGTAGAGCTCTTGGAGAGCTTTCCAACGGTATGCTGTGCGTCGCGTAACTCCTTATGGATTAAAAGTTATTGGCACCCGAGCGACGGAGACCTAGTCACAAGCCCCACGCCCTCGTTTTGCAGGCCCAACCTCTACGTGAAGCGAAGTTGTCTTGCCCAAGGTGCCGTGGGATTCGGTAATAGAAATGTGGTGGACAAAGTATCTTGGCAACCATAACCGGGGCAAAAAAAATTGAAAATAGGGGGTGCAACATGAAGACTTCTCAAGGGGTCACCCATCTTAGTACTACTCTCGCCCAAGCACGCTTAACTTTGGAGTTCTTATGGGATCGGGTACATTAGTGCTAGAATGATCGCACCCGTCATGTTGTGGGCACAAATCATTTATGTGTTGACGGTTCACAGTCTCAGCCCAGTGAGATGGCCCATTCAAAAGGCCCAATGGGCTTAATGACAACCCATTCGCTTCAACAACACAGCATCCTCGCAGGAGGTGATATCGACGTGTTGTAGGGCCCTCTAATGTCCAGCGTGTTAGGTTGTCGTCCTTTTAACAGCTCGCGAAGTACGATCTGGGACGGAAAAATAGAGCAAATGAAGAAAAATGGCCCGAAACTAATGAAAACGTTCAATTTTGGGCTCCGAAAACAGGCGTAGCCGAGCAGGCTTGCCGTCCCCGTCGTAGAGCTCTCTGAGAGCTTTCAAACGGTATGCTGTACGTCGCGTAACTCCTTACGAATCAAAATTGATGGGCACCGGAACGACGGAGACCTGGTCACAAGCCCTATGCCCTCGGTTTGCGGGCCCAGCCTCTACATGAAGAGAAGTTGTCTTGCCCAAGGTGCTATAGGATTTGGTAATAGAAATACGGTGGATAAAGAATCTTGGCAACCCTAACCAGGGCAAAAAAAATTGAAAAAGGGGGTACAACACGAGGACTTCCCAGGGGATCACCCATCCTAGTACTACTCTCACCCAAGCACGTTTAACTTCGGAGTTCTGATGGGATCCTGTACAGTAGTTCTGGTATGATCGCACCCGTCATGTTGTGGGCACAAATCCTATATGTGTTGACGATTCACAGTCCCAGCCTAGAGAGATGGCCCATTCAAAAGGCCAAATAGGATTAACGACAACCCATCCGCTTCAACAACGCAACATCCTTGTAACACGTGATATCGACGCATTATAGGGCATTGTAATATCCTGCGAGTTAGGTTGTCGTCCTTTTAACACCTCATGACGTATGATCCAGGACGGAAAAACAGAGCGAAAGAAGAAAAGTGGCCCGAAACTGATAAAAATGTTCGATTTTGGGCTCCGAAAATAGGTGCAGCCGAGCAAGCTTGTTGCCCTCATCGTATAGCTCTGGGAGAGCTTTCCAACGGTATGCTGTGCGCCGCGTTGCTCCTTACAGATTATAAGTGATGGGCACCAGAGCGACGGAAACCTGGTCACATGCCCCATGCCCTCGGTTTTCGGGCCCAGCCTCCACGTGAAGCGAAGCTGTCTTGCCCAAGGTGCTATGGGATTCGGTAATAGAAATACGCTGGATAAAGAATATTGGCAACCCTAACCGGGGCAAAAAAAATTGAAAAGGGGGGTACAACACGAGGATTTCCTAGGGGGTCACCCATCCTAGTAGTACTCTCGCCCAAGCACGCTTGACTTCGGAGTTCTGATGGGATCCGGTGCATTAGTGCTGGTATGATCGCACCCGTCATGTTGTGGGCACAAATCCTATATGTGTTGACGGTTCACAGTCCCAGCCCAGAGAGATGGCCCATTCAAAAGACCCAATGGGCTTAACAACAACCCATCCACTTTAACAACGCAGCATCCTCGTAAGGCGTGATATAGACAGATTGTAGGGCCTTGTAGTATCTTGCGAGTTAGGTTGTCATCCTTTTAACAGCTCACGACGTACGATCCGAGACGGAAAAACAGAGCAAAAGAAGAAAAGTGGCCCAAAACTGATATAAATGTTCGATTTTGGGCTCCGAAACTAGGCGCAACCGAGCAGGCTTGTTGCCCACATCGTAGAGCTCTCGGAGAGCTTTCCAACTGTATACTGTGCACTGCGTTACTCCTTACGAATTAAAATTAATGGGCACCGGAGCGACCGAGACTTTGTAACAAGCTCCACGCCCTCGGTTTGCAAGCCCAGCCTCTACGTGAAGCGAAGTTGTCTTGCCCAAGGTGCCGAGGGATTCGGTAATAGAAATGTGGTGGATAAAGTATCTTGGCAACCCTAACCGGGACAAAAACAATTGAAAATGGGGGGTGCAACACGAAGACCTCCTAGGGGGTCACCCATTCTAGTACTACTCTCGCCCAAGCACGCTTAAATTCGGAGTTCTGATGGGATCCGGTGCATTTGTGCTGGTATGATCGCATCCGTAATGCTGTGGGCACAAATCCTATATGTGTTAACGGTTCACAGTCCTAGCCCAGAGAGATGGCCCATTGAAAAGGCCGAATGGGCTTAACGACAACCCATCCGCTTCAACAACGCAGCATCCTTGTAAGACGTGATACCGACGCGTTGTAGGGCCTTGTAATATCCCGCGAGTTAGGTTGTCATCCTTTTAACAGCTCACTTCGTACGGTTCGGGATGGAATAACAGAGCAAAAGAAGTAAAGTGGCCCAAAACTGATGAAAACATTCAATTTGGGCTCCGAAAATAGGCGCAGTCGAACAAGTTTGCTGCACCCGTCATAGAGCTCTCAGAGAGCTTTCCAACGGTATGCTGTGCGCCGCGTAACTCCTTACGGATCAAAAGTTATGGGCACCGGAGTGACAGATACCTGGTCATAAGCCCCACACCCTCGGTTTGTGGGCCCAGCCTCTACGTGAGGTGAAGTTGTCTTTCCCACGGTGCCGTGGGATTCGGTAAACGAAATGAAGTAGATAAATAATCTTGGCAACCCTAACCGGGGCAAAAAAAATTGAAAAGAGGGGTGCAACACGAGGACCTCCGAAGGGGTCACCCATCCTAGTACTACTCTCGCCCAAGCACGCTTAACTTCGGAGTTCTGATGGGATCCGGTGAATTAGTACTGTTATGATCACACCCGTCATGTTGGGGGCATAAATCCTTTATGTGTTGACGGTTCACAGTCCCAGCCCAAAGAGATTGCCCATTCAAAAGGCCCAGTGGGCTTAACGACAACCCATCTACTTCAACAATGTAGCATCCTCGCAAGACGTGATATCGACGCATTGTAGGGCCCTCTAACGTTCCGCTTGTTAGGTTGTCATCCATTTAACAGCTCACGACGTACGATCCGGGACGAAAAAACAGTGTAAAAGAAGAAAAGTAGCCTGGAACTGATTAAAACATTCGATTTTCGGCTACGAAAACAGGCACAACCGAGCAAGCTTGCTGCCCTCGTCGTAGAGCTCTCGGAGAGCATTCCAACGGTATGCTGTGCGCCGCGTAACTCCTTACGGATCAAAAGTTATGGGCACTGGAGTGACGGAGACCTGGTCACAAGCCCTACGCCCTCCGTTTGCGGGCCCAGCCTCTACATGAAGTGAAGTTGTCTTGGCCAAGGCGCCGGGGGATTCGGTTATAGAAATGTGGTGGATAAAGAATCTTGTAACCCTAACCAGAGCAAAAAAAAATGAAAAGGCGGGTGCAACACGAGGACTTCCCAGGGGGTCACCCATCCAAGTACTACTCTCGCCCTAGCACGATTAACTTCGTTGTTTTGATGGGATTCGGTGCATTAGTACTGGTATGATCGCACCCGTATTGTCGAGGGCACCAATCCTTTAGGTGTTGACGATTCACATTCCCAACCCAGAGAGATGGCCCATTCAAAAGGCCCAATGGTTTAACGACAACCCATCCGCTTCAACAACGCAGTATCCTCGTAAGAAATGATATCGACGCAATGTAGGGCCCTGTAATATCCTGAGAGTTAGGTTGTCATCTTTTTAACAGCACACGACATATGATTCGGGATGGAAAAACAGAGCAAAAGAAGAAAAGTGGCCCGAAACTGATGAAAACGTTCGATTTTGGCCTTCGAAAATAGGCGCAACCGCGCAAGCTTGCTGCCCCCAACGTAGAGCTCTCGGAGAGCTTCCCAACAATATGTTGTGCACCGCGTAACTCCTTACGGATTAAAAGTTATTGGGACCAGAGCGAGGGAGACCTGGTCATAAGCCCCACGCCCTCATTTTGTGGGCCCAGCCTCTACGTGAAGTGAAGTTGTATTGCCCAAGGAGCCATGGGATTCGGTAATAGAAATGTGGTGAATAAAGTATCTTGGCAACCCTAACCGGGGCAAAAAAATTTGAAAATGGGGGGCTAACACGAGGACTTCCCAGGGGGTCACACATCTTAGTGCTACTCTCGCCCAAGCATGCTTAACTTCGGAGTTCTGATGAGATACGGTGCACTGGTACTGGAATGATTGCACCCGTCATGTTGTGGGCACAAATCCTTTATGTGTTGATGGTTCACAGTCCCAGCCTAGAGAAATGGCCCATTCAAAAGGCCCAATTGGCTTAACGACAACCCATTCGCTTCAACAATGCAGCATCCTCGGAAGACGTGATATTGACACTTTGTAGGGCCCTCTAATGTCCCGCATGCTAGGTTGTCGTCCTTTTAACTGCTCAAGACGTACGATCCGGGATGGAAAAAAAGAGCAAAAGAAGAAAATTGGCCCGAAATTGATGAAAACGTTCGATTTTGGGCTAAAAAATGGGCGCAGCCAAGCAAGCTTGCTGCCCCCATCGTAGAGCTCTCGGAGAGCTTTCCAACGATCTGCTGTAGGCCGCGTAACTCCCTACAGATCAAAAGTTATGGGCAACGGAGCGACGGAGACCTGGTCACAAGACCTACGCCCTCGGTTTGCAGCCCCATCCTCTACGTGAAGCGATGTTGTCTTGCCCAAGGTGCTATAGGATTCGGTAATAGAAATACAGTGGATAAAGAATCTTGGCAACCCTAACCGGGGTAAAAAAAATTGAAAAGTGGGGTGCAACACGAGGACTTCCTAAGGGGGCACCCATCCTAGTACTACTCTCGCCCAAGCACGCTTAACTTCAGAGTTCTGACGGGATCCAGTGCATTAGTGCTGGTATGATCGCATCTATCATGGTTTGGGCACAAATCTTTTATGTGTTGACGGTTCACAGTCCCAGCCCAGAGAGATGGCCCATTCAAAAGGCCCAATGGGCTTAACGACAACCCATTCGTTTTAACAACGCAGCATCCTCATAAGACGTGATATCGACGCGTTGTAGGGCCTTGTAATATCTTGTGAGTTTGCTTGTCTTCCTTTTAACAACTCACGACGTATGATCCGGGATGGAAAAACAGAGCAAAAGAAGAAAAGTGGCCCAAAACTGATGAAAAAGTTCAATTTTGGGCTCCGAGAATAGGCTCAGCTAAGCAGGCTTGCTGCCTCCATCGTCGAGCTCTCGGAGAGCTTTCCAACGGTTTACTGTGCGCTGCGTTACTCCTTACGGATTAAAAGTTATAGGCACCAAAGCAACGGAGACTTGGTCATATGCCCCACGCCCGCGGTTTGCGGGTTCAGTCCCTACGTGAAGCGAAGTTGTCTTGCCTAAGGTGCCGTGGGATTCAGTAATAGAAATGTGGTGGATAAAGAATCTTGGCAACCCTAACCGGGGCAAAAAAATTTGAAAAGGGGGGTGCAACATGAGGACTTCCCAGGGGGTCACCCATTCTAGTACTACTCTCGCCCAAGCACGCTTAACTTCAGAGTTCTGATGGGATCCGGAGCATTAGTGTGGTATGATCGCACCCGTCATGTTGAGGTCACAAATCCTTTATGTGTTGACGGTTCACAGTCCCTACCCAAAGAGATTGCCCATTCAAAAGGCCCAATGGGCTAAACGACAACCCAACCACTTTAGGAATGCAACATCCTCGCAAGATGTGATATCGACGCATTGTAGGGCCCTCTAATGTCTCGCGAGTTAGGTTGTCATCCTTTTAACAGCTCACGACATACGATCAGGTACGGAAAAACAGAGTAAAAGAAGAAAAGTGGCACGAAACTGATGAAAACGTTCGATTTTGGGCTCCAAAAATGGGCGCAGCTGAGCAGGCTTGCTGGCCCTTTCATAGAGCTCTCGGAGTGCTTTCCAACGGTATGTTGTGCTCCGCGTAACTCCTTACGGATCAAAAGTTATGGGCTCCAGCACGACTGAGTCCTGGTAACAAGCCCTACGCCCTCGGTTTGCGAGCCCAGCATCTACGTGAAGCGAAGTTGTCTTGCCCAAGGAATCGTGGGATTCGGTTATAGAAATATGGTGGATAAATAATCTTGGCAACACTAACTGGGGCAAAAAAATTTGAAAAGGGGGGTGCAACACGAGGACTTCCCAGGGGGTGACCCATCCTAGTACTACTCTTGCCCAAGCAAGCTTAACTTTGGAGTTCTGATGGGATCCGTTGCATTAGTGATGGTATGATTACACCTGTTATGTTGTGGGCACGAATGCTTTATGTGTTAATGGTTCACTGTCCCACCCCAGAGAGATGGCCCATTCAGAAGGCCCAATGGGCTTAATGACAACCCATCTGCTTCAACAACGCAGCATCCTCATAAGACGTGATATTGACACATTGTAGGCCCGGTAATATCCCGCGAGTTAGGTTGTTGTCCTTTTAACAGCTCACGACATACGATCCGGGATGAAAAAACAGTGGAAAAGAAGAAAAGTGTCCCGATACTGATGAAAACGTTCGATTATGGGGTCCAAAAATAGGCGCAGCCGAGTAGGGTTTCTGCCCCTGTCGTAGAGCTCTCAGAGATCTTTCCAACGGTATGATGTGCGCTGCGTAACTCCTTACGGATCAAAAGTTAACGGCACCAGAGCGACGGATACCTGGTCACAAGCCCCACGCCCTCGGTTTGCGGGCCCAGCCTCTACGTGAAGTGAAGTTGTCTTGCCCAAGGTGCTGTGGGATTCGGTAATAGAAATATGGTGGATAAAGAATTTAGGAAACCCTAACCAGGGCAAAAAAATTGAAAAGGGGGACGCAACACGAGGACTTCCCAGGGGGTCATACATCTTAGTACTACTCTTGCCCAAGCACGCTTAACTTCGGAGTTCTAATTGGATCCGTTGCATTAGTGCTGGTATGATTGCACCCGTCATGTTGTGGATACAAATCCTTTATGTGTTGACGATTCACAGTCGCAGTCCAGAGAGATAGCCCATTCAAAAGGCCCAGTGGGCTTAACAACAACCCATCCACTTCAACAACGTACCATCCTCGCAAGACATGATATCGATGCATTGTAGGGCCCTCTAATGTCCCGCGAGTTAGGTTGTCCTCCTTTTAACAGCTCACGACGTACGATCCGTGACGGAAAACAGAGCAAAAGAAGAAAAGTAGCCCGAAACTGATGAAAATGTTCGATTTTGGCTCCCAAAATGGGCGCAGCCGAGCAGGCTTGCCACCCCTGTCGTAAAGCTCTCGGAGTGCTTTCCAACGGTATGTTGTGCGCAGCATAACTCCTTACGGATCAAAAGTTATGGGTACCGGAGCGACGGAGACCTTGTCACAAGGCTTACGCCCTCGGCTTGCGGCCACATCCTCTACGTGAAGTTAAGTTGTCTTGTCTAAGGTGCCGTGGAAATCGGTAATAGAAATGTGGTGGATAAAGTATCTTGGCAACTTTAACCGGTGCAAAAAACTTGAAAAGTGGGGTGCAACATGAGGACTTCCCACGCGGTCACCCATTCTAGTACTACTCTGGCCCCAGCACGCTTAACATAGGAATTCTGATAGGATATGGTGCATTAGTGCTGGTATGATTGCACCCGTCATGTTGAGGGCACAAATCATTTATGTGTTAACGGTTCACAGTCACAGCCTAGAGTGATGGCCCATTCAAAAGGAGCAATGGGCTTAACGACAACCCATCCACTTCAACAACACAGTATCCTTGTAAGACGTGATATCGACGCATTGTAGGGCCTTGTAATATCCCACGAGTTAGGTTGTCATCCTTTTAACAGTTCACAACGTACGATCTGGGATGAAAAAATAGAGAAAAAAAAGTGTCCCGAAACAGATGAAAACGTTCGATTTTGGGCTCCAAAAACGGGCGCAGCCGGGCAAGCTTGCTGCCCCTGTCGTCAAGCTCTCGAAGAGCTTTCTAACAGTATGCTGTGCACCGTGAAACTCCTTACGAATCAAAAGTTATGGGCACCGCAGCGATAGAGACCTCGTCACAAGCGCTACCCCCTCGGTTTGCGGGCCCAGCCTCTACGTGAAGCGAAGTTGTCTTGCCCAAGGTGCCGTGGGATTCAATAAAAGAAATATTTTTGATAAAGTATCTTGGCAACCCTAACCCGGGCAAAAAAAATTGAAAAGGGGGGTGCAACACGAGGGCTTTACAGGGGGTTACCCATCCTAGTGCTACTCTCGCCCAAGCACGCTTAACTTCGGAGTTCTGATGGGATCCGGTGCATTAGTGCTGGTATGATCGCACCTGTCATGTTGTGGGCACAAATCCAATATGTGTTGACGGTTCACAGTCCCAGCCTAGAGAGATGGACCATTCAAAAGGCGCAATGGGCTTAACAACAACCCACCCTCTTCAACAATGCAGCATCCTTGTAAGGCGTGATATTGACGCGTTGTAGGGCCTTGTAATATCCAGCGAGTTAGGTTGTCGTCCTTTTAACAGCTCAAGACGTACGATCCGGGACGAAAAAATAGAGCAAAAGAAGAAAAGTGGCCTAAAACGGATGAAAACGTTCAATTTTGGAGTCTAAAAAAAAGCACAGCCGAGCAGGCTGGCTGCCCTCGTCGTAGAGCTCTCGGAGAGCTTCCCAACGGTATGCTGTGCACCGCGTAACTCCTTACGGATTAAAAGTTATGGGCACCAGAGCAATGGAGGCTAGGTCATAAGCCCCACGCCCTCGGTTTGCGGGCCCAGCCTCTCCGTGAAGTGAAGTTGTCTTGCACAAGGTGCCGTGGGATTCGAAAATAGAAATGTGGTAGATAAAGTATCTTAGCAACCCAAACCGGGGTAAAAAAAATTGAAAATAGGGGGGGGGGGCAACACGAGGACTTCCGAGGGGGTTACCCATCCTAGTAATACTCCCGCCCAAGCATGCTTAACTTCGGAGTTTTGATGGGATCCGATGCATTAGTGCTGGTATGATCGCACCCGTCATGTTGTGGGCACAAATCTTTTATGTGTTGATGGTTCACAGTCCCAACCCAGAGAGACGGCCCATTCAAAAGGCCCAATGGTCTTAATGACAACCCATCCGCTTCAACAACGCAGCATCTTCGTAAGATGTGATATCGACGCGTTGTAGGGCCTCTAATGACCTGCGAGTTAGGTTGTCGTCTTTTTAACAGCTCACGACGTACGATCCGGGACGAAAAAACATAGCAAAAGAAGATAAGTGCCCCGAAACTGATGAAATCGTTCAATTTTGGGCTCCAAAAATGGTCGCAGCCGAGCAGGCTTGCTACCCTTGTCATAGAGCTCTCAGAGAGATTTCCAACGGTATTCTCTGCGCCGCGTAACTCCTTATGGATCAAAAGTTATGGGCACCGGAGCGACAGAGACCTGGTCATAAGCCCTACGCCTTCCATTTGTGGGCTCAGCCACGATGTGAAGCGAAGTTGTCTTGCCCAAGGTGTCGTGGGATTCAGTAATAGAAATGTGGTGGATAAAGAATCTTGGCAACCATAACCGGGGCAAAAGAGGAAAAGTGGCCCGAAACTGATGAAAACATTCGATTTTAGGCTTCGAAAATAGGCGCAACTGAGCAGGATTGCTGCCCCCGTCGTAGAACTCTTGGAGAGCTTTCCAACGGTATGCTGTGCGTCGTGTAACTCCTTACAGATTAAAAGTTATAGGAACCGGAGCGACATAGATCTGGTCACAAGCCCTACGCCCTCTATTTGCGGGCCCAGCCTCTACCTGAAGCAAATTTGTCTTGCCCCAGGTGCGATGGAATTCGGTAATAAAAATGCGGTGGATAAAGAATCTTGGCAACCCTAACTGGGGCAAAAAAAATTGAAAAGGGGGGGTACAACACCAGGACTTCCCAAGGGGTCACCCATCCTAGTACTACTCTCGCCCAAGCACGCTTAACTTCGGAGTTCTGATGGGATCCGGTGCATTAGTGCTGGTATGATCGCACACGTCATGTTGTGGGCACAAATCCTTTATGTGTTGTTGGTTCACAGTCCCAGCCTAGAGAGATGGCCCATTCAAAAGGCCCAATGGGCTTAATGACAACCCATTTGCTTCAACAACGCAACATCCTCGTAAGACGTGATATCGACGGGTTATAAGGCCCTGTAATATCACGCGAGTTAGGTTGTCGTCCTTTTAACAGCTCACGACATACGATCCGTGAGAGAAAAATAGAGCTAAAGAAGAAAAGTGGCTCAAAACTGATGAAAACATGTGATTTTGGTCTCTGAAAATAGATGCAGCCGAGCATGCTTATTACCCCTGTCATAGAGCTCTCAGAGAGCTTTCCAACAGTATGTTGTGCGCCGCGTAACTTCTTACGGATTAAAAGTTATGGGCACCCGACAGACGGAGACCTGGTCACAAGCCCCACGCCCTCGGTTTGCGGGCCCAGCCTCTACGTGAAGCGAAGTTGTGTTGCCCAAGGTGCCGTGGGATTCGGTAATATAAATGTGGTGGACAAAGTATCTTGGTAACCCTAACCGGGGCAAAAAGAAATTGAAAAGAGGGGGTCCAACACGAGGACTTACCAGGGGGTCACCCATCCTAGTACTACTCTCGCCCAAGCACGCTTAACTTCGGAGCTCTGATGGGATCCGGTGCATTAGTGCTGGTATGATCGCACCCTTCATGTTGAGGGCACAAATCCTTTATGTGTTGACGGTTCACAGTCCCAGCCCAGAGAGATAGCCCATTCAAAAGGCCAAATGGGTATAATGACAACCCATCTGCTTCAACATCGCAGCATCCTCGCAAGACGTGATATCGACGCGTTGTAGGGCCCTCTAATGTCCCGCGAGTTAGGTTGTCGTCCATTTAACAGCTCACGACGTACGATTCGGGACAAAAAAATAGAGCAAAAGAAGAGAAGTGGCCAGAAGCTGATGAAAATGTTCAATTTTGTGCTACCAAAATGGACGCTACCGAGCAGGCTTGCTGCCCCGTCATAGAGCTCTCGGAGAGCTTTCCAACGGTATGCTGTGCATCGCGTAACTGCTTATGGATCAAAAGTTACGGGCACCGGAGCGACGGAGACCAGGTCGCAAGCCCTACGCCCTTCGTTTGCAGGCCCAGCCTCTACGTGAAACGAAGTTGTCTTACCCATGATGCCGTGGGATTTGGTAATAGAAATCTGTTGGATAAAGAATCTTGGCAACCGTAACCGGGGTAAAAATATTTGAAAATGGGGGTGCAACACGAGGACTTCCAAGAGGGTTACCCATCTTAGTACTACTCTTGCCCAAGCACTCTTAACTTTGGAGTTCTGATGGGATCCGATGCATTAGTGCTGGTATGATCGTACCCGTAATGTTGAGGGCACAAATCCTTTATGTGTTGACGGTTCACAGTACCAGCCCTGAGAGATGGCGCATTCAAAAGGCCCAATGGGCTTAACGACAACCCATCTACTTCAACTACGCAGCATCCTCGCAAGACGTGATATCGACGCACTGTAAGGCCCTCTAATGTCCCGCAATTTAGGTTTTCGTCCTTTTAACAGCTCATGACGTACTATCGATGATGGAAAAACAACGCTAAAGAAGAAAAGTGGCCCAAAATTGATGAAAACGTTCAATTTTTGGCTCCAAAAATGGGCGCAGCTGAGCAGGCTTGCTTCCCCTATCATAGAGCTCTCAGAGAGCTTTCCAACGGTTTGTTGTGCACCGTGTAACTCCTTACGGATCAAACGTTATGGGCTCCTGCGTGACAGAGACCTGGTCACAAGCCCTACGCCCTCGGTTTGCAGGCCCAGCCTCTACGTGAAGCGAAGTTGTCTTGCCTAAGGTGCCGTGGGATTCGGTAATAGAAATGTGGCGGATAAAGAATCTTGGCAACCCTAACCGAGGCAAAAAAATTTGAAAAGGAGGGTGCAACACGAGGACTTCCCAGGGGGTCACCCATCCTAGCACTACTCTCACCCAAGCACGCTTAACTTTGGAGTTCTGATGGGATCCAGTGCTTTAGTGCTGGTATGATCGCACCCGTTATGGTATGGGCACAAATCCTTTATGTGTTGACGATTCACAGTCCCAACCGAGAGAGATGGCCCATTCAAAAGGCCTAATGGGCATAATGACAACCCATCCGCTTCAACAACGCAGCATCCTCGTAAGACGTGATATCGACGAGTTGTAGGGCCCTGTAATATCCCGCGAGTTAGGTTGGCGTCCTTTTAACGGCTCACGACGTACGATCCAGGATGAAAAAACAGAGCAAAAGAAAAAAGTGGTCTAAAACAGATGAAAACGTTTGATTTTGGGATTCGAAAACAGACGCAGCTGAGCAGGCTTGCTGCCCCCGTCATAGAGCTCTCGGAGAGCTTCCCAACAGTATGCTGTGCGTCGCATAACTCCTTATGTATTAAAAGTTATAGGAACCGGAGCGACATAGATCTGGTCACAAGCCCTACGCCCTCGGTTTGCGGGCCCAGCCTCTATGTGAAGAGAAGTTGTCTTGCCCACGGTGTCGTGGGATTCGGTAATAGAAATGCGGTGGATAAAGAATCTTGGCAACCCTAACTAGGGCAAAAAAAAAGAAAAGGGGGGTTCAACACGAGAACTTCCCTGGGGGTCACCCATCCTAGTACTACTCTCGCCCAAGCACGCTTAACTTCGGAGTTTTGATGGTATCCGGTGCATTAGTGCTAGTATGATCGCACCCATCATGTTGAGGGCACAAATCCTTTATGTGTTGACGGTTCACAGTCCCAACCCATAGAGATTACCTATTCAAAAGGCCCAATGGGCTTAATGACAACCCATTCGCTCTAACAACACAGCAACCTCGTAAGACGTGATATCGACACGTTGTAGGGCCCTGTAATATCCCGCGAGTTAGGTTCTCATCCTTTTAACAGCTCACGACGTACGATCCTAGAAAGAAAAACAGTGCAAAAGAAGAAAAGTCGTCCAAAACTGATGAAAACGCTTGATTTTGGGCTCCGAAAAAGGAACAGCCTAGCAAGCTTGCTTCCCCCGTCGTAGAACTCGCGAAGAGCTTTCCAACGGTATGCTGTGTATCGCGTATAACCTTACGAATTAAAAGTTATGGGCACTGGAGCGACGGAGCCCTAGTCCCATGCCCCACGCCCTCGGTTTATGGGCCCAGCCTCTACGTTAAGCGAATTTTTCTTGCCCATGGTGCCGTGGGATTTGGTAATAGAAATGTGGTGGATAAAGTATCCTGGCAACCCTAACCGGGGCAAAAAAAATTGAAAAGGGTGGTGCAACACGTGGATTTCACAAGCAGTCACCCATCCTAGTACTACTCTCACCCAATCATGCTTAACTTCAGAGTTCTGATTGGATCCGGTGCATTAGTGTTAGTATGCTTGCACCCGTCATGTTCAAGGCACAAATCATTTATGTTTTGATGGTTCACAGTCCCAGCCCAGAGAGATGGCCCATTCAGAAGGCCCAATGGGTGTAACGACAGCCCATCCACTTCAATAACGCAGCATCCTTGCAAGACGTGACATCGACGGGTTGTAAGGCCCTCTAATGTTCCGCGAGTTAGGTTGTCGTCCTTTTAACAACTCACAACGTACGATCCGGGATGGAAAAACAGCGCTAAAGAAGAAAAGTGGCCCAAAACTGATGAAAACATTCAATTTTTGGCTCCAAAAATGGGCGTAGCTGAGCAGGCTTGCTCGATATGTTATGCACCGTGTAACTCCTTACGGATCAAAAGTTATGGGCTCCGGCGCGACGGAGACTTGGTCACAAGCCCTACGCCCACAGTTTGCGGGCCCAGCCTCTACGTGAAGCGAAGTTCTCTTACCCAAGGTACCATGGGATTCGGTAATAGAAATTTGGTGGACAAAGAATCTTGGCAACCCCAACCGAGGCAAAAAAATTTGAAAATGAGGGTGCAACACGAGGACTTCCCAAGGGGTCACCCATCTTAGTACTACTCTCACCCAAGCACGCTTAACTTCGGAGTTCTGATGGGATCCGGTGCATTAGTGCTGGTATGATCGCATCCATTATGTTGTGGGCACAAATCCTTTATGTGTTGACGGTTCGCAGTCCCAACCCAGAAAAATGGCCCATTCTAAAGGCCCAATGGGCTTAATGACAACCCATCCGCTCCAACAACGCAGCATCGTCGTAAGACGTGATATCAATGCGTTGTAGGGCCCTGTAATATCCCGCGAGTTACGTTTTCATCCTTTTAACAACTCACGACATACGATCCGGGAAGGAAAAACAGAGCAAAAGAAGAAAAATGGCCCGAAATGGATAAAAATGTTAGATTTTGGGCTCCGAAGATAGGCACAGCCGAGCAGGCTTGTTGCACCCGTCGTAGAGCTCTCGGAGAGCTTTCCAACGGTATGCCGTGCGTCGCGTAAATCCTTACGAATTAAAAGTTATCGGCAGTGGAGCGACGGAGACCTGGTTGCAAGCCCCACGCCCTCAGTTTGCGGGCTCAGCCTTTACGTGAAGCGAAGTTATCTTGCCCAAGGTGCCGTGGAATTCGGTAATAAAAATGTGGTGGATAAAGTATCTTGGCAACCCTAACCGGGGCAAAAAAAATTGAAAAGGGGGGTGCAACATGAGGATTTCACAAAGGGTCACCCATCCTAGTACTACTCTCACCCAAGCACACTTAACTTCGGAGTTCTGATGGGACCTGGTGCATTAGTGCTGGTATGATAGCACTCGTCATGTTGTGGGCACAAATCCTTTATTTGTTGACGGTTCACAGTACCAGCTCAGAGAGATGGCCCATTCAAAAGGTCAAATGTGCTTAACAACAACCCATCCGCTTCAACAACACAGCATCCTCGCAAGCCGTGATATCGATGCATTGTACGGCCCTTTAATCTCCCGCGAGTTAGGTTGTCGTCCTTTTAACAGCTCACGACGTACGATCCAAGACCAAAAAGTAGAGCAAAAGAAGAAAAATGGACCAAAACTGATGAAAACGTTCGATTTTGGGCTCCAAAAATGGGTACAGCCGAGCAGGCTTGCAACCCCCGTGGTAGAGCTCTCGGAGAGCTTTCCAAGGGTATGTTGTGCGCCGCATAACTCCTTACGGATCAAAAGTTACGGGCACTAGAGCGACGGAGACCTTGTCACAAGCCCTACGCCCTTGGTTTGCGGGCCCAGCCTATACGTGAAGCGAAGTTGTCTTGCCCAAGGTGCCGTGGGATTCGGTAATAGAAATATGTTGGATAAAGAATCTTGGCAACCCTAACCAGTGCAAAAAAATTTGAAAAGGGGAGTGCAACACGAGGACTTCTCAAGGGGTCACCCATCATAGTACTACTCTCGCCCAAGCACGCTTATCTTTGGATTTCTGCTGGGATCCGGTGCATTAGTGCTGGTATGATCGCATCCGTCATGTTGAGGGCACAAATCCTTTATGTGTTGATAGTTCAAAGTCCCAGCCCAGAGAGATGACCCATTCAAAAGGCCCAATGGGCTTAACGACAACCCATCCACTTCAACAACGCAGCATCCTTGCAAGACGTGATATCGACGCATTGTATGGCCCTCTAATGTCCAGCGAGTTGGTTTGTCATCCTTTTAACAGCTCACGACGTATGATCCAGGATGAAAAAATAGCGCTAAAGAAGAAAAGTGGCCCGAAACTGATGAAAATGATATATTTTGGGCTCCAAAAATATGGGTAGCCGAGTAGGCTTGCTGCCTCTGTCATAGAGCTCACGGAGAGCTTTCCAACGATATGTTGTACGCCGCGTAACTTCTTACGGATCAAATATTATGGGCTCCGGAGCGAAGGAGACATGGTCACAAGCCCTACGCCCTCGGTTTGCTGGCCCAGCCTCTATGTGAAGCGAAGTTGTCTTGCCCAAGGTCCCGTGGGATTCGGTAATAGAAATGTGGTGGATAAAGAATCTTGGCAACCCTAACCGGGGAAAAAAAATTGAAAACCGGGGTGCAACATGGGGACTTCCCAAGGGGTCACCCATCCTAGTACTACTACTCTCGCCCAAGCACGCTTAACTTCGGAGTTCTGACGGGATCGGGCGCATTAGTACTGGTATGATCGCACCCGTTATGTTGTGGGCACAAATCGTTTATGTGTTGGCGGTTCATAGTCCCAGCCCAGAGAGATGGCCCATTCAAAAGGCCCAATGGGCTTAATGACAACCCATCCGCTTCTTCAACAAACCATTCTCCCAAGACGAGATATCGACGCATTGTAGGGCCCTGTACTATCCCGTGAGTTATGTTGTCATCCTTTTAACAACTCATGACGTACGATCCGGGACGAAAAAACAGAGCCAAAGAAGAAAAGTTGCCCGAAACTGATGAAAATGTTCAATTTTGGGTACAAAAAATAGACGTAGCCAAGCATGCTTGCTGCTCCGTCCTAGAGCTCTCGGAGAGCTTTCTAACGGTATGTTGTGCGCCGCATAACCCCTTACGGATCAAAAGTTATGGGCACCGGAACGACGGAGACCTGGTCACAAGCCCTACGCCCCTGGTTTGCGGGCCCAACCTCTATGTGATGCCAAATTGTCTTGCCCAAGGTGCTGTGGGATTCATTAATAGAAATGTGGTAGATAAAGTATCTTGGCAAACCTAACCAGGGTAAAAAAAATTGAAAAGGTGGGTGCAACACGAAGGGTTCCCAGGGGGTCAACCATCCTAGTACTACTCTCGTCCAAACTTGCTTAACTTCGGAGTTCTGATGGGATCCGGTGCATTAGTGCTGGTATGATCGCACCCGTCATGTTGAGGGCACAAATCCTTATGTGTTGACAGTTCACAGTTCCAGCCTAGAGAGATATCCCATTCAAAAGGCCCGATGGGCTTAACGACAGCCCATCCGGTTCAACAACGCAGCATCCTCGTAAGACGTCATATCGATAGGTTTTAAGGCCCTGTAATATCTCGCGAGTTAGGTTGTCGTCCTTTTAACAGCTCACGACGTACGATCCAGGACTGAAAAATAGAGCACAAGAAGGAAAGTGGCCCGAAACTGATGAAAACGTTCGATTTTGGGCTCCGAAAACAGGCACAGCCGAGCAGGCTTGCTGCCCCCGTCATAGAGCTCCCGGAGAGCTTTCCAACGGTATGTTGTGCGCCGTGTAAATCCTTGCGGATCAAAAGTTATGGGCACAAGAGCTATGGAGACCTGGTCACAAGCCCTACGACCTCAGTTTGCGGGCCCAGCCTCTACGTGAAGCGAAGTTGTCTTGCCCAAGATGCCGTGGGATTCGGTAATAGAAATCTGGTGGATAAAGTATCTTGGCAACCCTAACCGGAGCAAAAAAAATTGAAAAGCGGGGTGCAACACGAGGACTTCCCAGGGGGTCACCCATCCTAGTGCTACTCCCGCCCAAGCACGCTTAACTTCGGTGTTCTGATGGGATCCGGTGCATTAGTGCTGGTATGATCGCACCCATCATGTTGATTCCACAAATCCCTTATGTGTTGACGGTTCACAGTCCCAGCCCAGAGAGATGGCGCTTTCAATAGGCCCAATAGGCTTAACGACAGCCCATTCGGTTCAACAATGCAACATCCTCATAAGACGTGATATCGACAGGTTTTAAGGCCCTGTAATATCTCGTTAGTTAGGTTGTCGTCCTTTTAACAGCTCACGACGTACGATCCGGGACGGAAAAACAGAGCAAAAGAAGAAAAGTGGCCTGAAACTGAAGAAAACATTTGATTTTGGGCACCAAAAAATAGGTACAGCCGAGTAGGCTTGCTGCCCCCGTTGTAGAGCTCCCGGAGAGCTTTCCAACGGTATGCTGTGTGCTGCGTAACTCCTTACGGATTAAAAGTTATGGGCACTTGAGAAACGGAGACCTAGTCACAAGCCCTACGCCCTCGGTTTGCGGGCCCAGCCTCTACGTGAAGCGAAATTTTCTTGCCCAAGGTACTGTGGGATTCGGTAATAGAAATGTGGTCAATAAAGCATCTTGGCAAGCCTAACCGGGGCAAAAACAATTGAAAAAGGGGGTACAACACGAGGACTTCCCAAGGGGTCACCCATCCTAGTACTACTCTCGCCCCAGCACGCTTAACTTCGGAGTTCTGATGGGATCCGGTGTATTAGTGCTGGTATGATTGCACCCTCATGTTGAGGGCACAAATCCCTTATGTGTTGACAGTTCACAGTCCCAGCCCAGATAGATGGCCCATTCAAAAGGCCCAATGGGCTTAACGACAACCTATCCACTTCGATAATGCAGCATCGTCATAAGACGTGATATCGACGCCTTATAGGGCCCTATAATATCCCACGAGTTAGGTTGTCGTCCTTTTAACTGCTCACGGCGTACGATCCGAAATGAAAAAACAGAGCAAAAGAAGAAAAGTGGCCCGAAAATGATGAAAATATTTGATTTTGGGCTCCAAAAATAGGTACAGTCGAGTAGGCTTGATGCCCTTGTCGTAGAGCTCTCGGAGAGCTTTCCAACGGTATGCTGTGCGCTGCGTAACTCCTTACGAATCAAAAGTTATGGCCACCAAAGCGACGGAGACCTTGTCACATGCCCTACGCCCTCAGTTTGCGGGCCTAGCCTCTACGCGAAGCGAAGTTGTCATGCCCAAGGTGCCGTGGGATTCGGTAATTCAAATATGGTGGATAAAGTATCTTGGCAATCCTAACCGGGGCAAAAACAATTGAAAAGGGGGGGGGAGGGGTGCAACACGACGACTTCCCAAGGGGTCACCCATCCTAGTACTACTCTCGCCCAAGCATGCTTAACATTGGAGTTCATATGGGATCGGGCGCATTAGTACTGGTATGATCGCACCCGTTATGTTGTGGGCACAAATCGTTTATGTGTTGGCGGTTCACAGACCCAGCCCAGAGAGATGGCCCATTCAAAAGGCCCAATGGGCATAATGACAACCCATCTGATTCAACAACGCAGCATCCTCGTAAGACGTGATATAGACAGTCTTTAAGGCCCTGTAATATATGGCAAGTTATGGTGTCGTCCTTTTAATAGCTCACGACGTACGATCTGGGATGGAAAAATAGAGCAAAAGAAGAAAAGTGGCCTGAAACTGATGAAAACATTTAATTTTGGGCTCCAAAAACGGGCGCAGTCGAGCAGGCTTGCTGCCTTTGTCGTGGAGCTCTCGGTGAGCTTACCAACGGTATGATGTGCGCTGCGTAACTCCTTACGGATCAAAAGTTATGGGCACCTGAGCGACGGAGACCTGGTCACAAGCCCTATGCCCTCGGTTTGCGGGCCCAGCCTCTACACGAAGCGAAGTTGTCTTGCCCAAGGTGCTGTGGGATTCGGTAATTGAAATATGGTGGATAAAGTATCTTGGCAACCCTAACCATTGAAAAAAAAATTGAAAAGAGGTATGCAACACGAGGACTTCCCAGGGGGTCATCCATACTAGTACTACTCTCACCCAAGCACGCTTAGTGCTGGTATGATCGCACCCGTCATGTTGTGGGCACAAATCCTTTATGTGTTGACGATTCACAGTCCCAGCCCTGAGAGATGGCCCATTCAAAAGGCCCAATGGGCTTAACGATAACATATCCCCTTCAACAACGCAGCATCCTCGCAAGACATGATATCGACAGGTTGTAGGGCCCTCTAATGTCCCGCGAGTTAGATTGTCGTCCTTTTAACAGCTGACGACGTACGATCCGGGACGGAAAAACAGAGCAAAAGAAGAAAAGTAGCCCGAAACTAATGAAAATGTTCGATTTTGGGCTCCAAAAATGGGTGCAACCAAGCATGCTTGCTGCTTGCGTCTAGAGCTCTCGAAGAGCTTTCCAACGGTATGCTGTGTTCCGCGTAACTCTTTACAAATCAAATGTTATGGGCACCGGAGCCACGGAGACCTAGTCGCAAGCCCTACGCCCTCGGTTTGCGGGCCCAGCCTGTACGTGAAGCGAAGTTGTCTTGCCCAAGGTGCCGAGGGATTCGGTAATAGAAATGTGGTGGATAAAGTATCTTGCCGACCCTAACCGGGGCAAAAATAATTGAAAATAGTGGGTGCAACACGAGGACTTCCCAGCGGGTCACCTATCATAGTACTACTCTCATCCAAACACGCTTAACTTCGTAGTTCTGATTGGATCCGGTGCATTAGTGCTGGTATGATCACACCCATCATGTTGGGGGCACAAATCCTTTATGTGTTGACGGTTCACAGTCGCAGCCTAGAGAAATGGCCAATTCAAAAGGCCCAATGGGCTTAACGACAACCCATCGCTTCAACAACGTAGCATCATCGTAAGATGTGATATCGACTGGTTGTAAGGACCTATAATATCCCGCGAGTTAGGTTCTCGTCCTTCTAACAGCTCACGACGTACGATCCGGGACAGAAAAATAGAGCAAAAGAAGAAAAGTGGCCCAAAATTGATGAAACCTTTCGATTTTGGGCACCAAAAATGGGCGCAGCCAAGCAGGCTTGCTGCTCCCGTCGTAGAGCTCTGGGAGAGCTTCCCAACGGTATACTGTGCACTGCATAACTCCTTACAGATCAAAAGTTATGGGCACCGGAGCGACTGAGACTTAGTCACAAGCCCTATGTCCTCGGCTTGCGGGCCCAGCCTCTACGTGAAGTGAAGTTGTCTTGCCCAAGGAGCCGTGGGATTCGGTAATAGAAATATGGTGGATAAAGTATCTTGGCAACCCTAACCGATGCAAAAACAATTGAAAAGGGGGGTGCAACACGAGGACTTCCCAGGGGATCACCCATCCTAGTACTACTCTCGCCCAAGCATGCTTAACTTCGGAGTTCTAATCGGATCCGGTGCATTCGAGATGGTATGATTGCACCCGTCATGTTGAAGGCACAAATCCTTTATGTGTTGACGGTTACAGTCCCAGCCCAGAGAGATGGCCCATTCAAAAGGCCCACTAGGCTTAACAACAACCCATCTGCTTCAACAATGCAGCATCCTAGTTAGACGTGATAATGACGGATTGTAGGGCCTTGTAATATCCCACGAGTTAGGTTGTCATCCTTTTAACAACTCACGCCGTACGATCAGAGATAGAAAAACAGTGCAAAAGAAGAAAAGTATCCCGAAACTAATGAAAACGTTCAATTTTATGCTCTGAAAATAGGTGCAGTCGAGCCGGCTTGCTGCCCCCGTCATAGAGCTCTCGGAGTGCTTTTCAACGGTGTGCTGTGCGTCGCGTAACTCCTTACGGATTAAAATTTATCAGCACCGGAGCGACGAACACCCGGTCATAAGCCCCACGCCCTCAGTTTGCGGGCTCAACCTCTACGTTAAGCGAAGTTGTCTTGCCCATGGTGTCGTGGGATTCAGTAATAGAAGTGTGGTGGATAAAGTATATTGGCAACCCTAACCGGGGCAAAAAAAATTGAAAATGGGGGGTGCAACACGTGGATAACCCAGGTTGTCACCCTTTCTAGTACTACTCTCGCCCAAGCACGCTTAACTTCAGAGTTCTGATAGGATCCAGTGCATTAGTGCTGGTTTGATCGCACCCGTCATATTGTGGGCACAAATCCTTTATGTGTTGATAGTTCACAGTCCCAGCCCAGGGAGATGGCCCATTCAAAAGGCCCAATGGGTTTAACGACAACCTATCCGCTTCAACAACGCAGCATCCTCGCAAGACATGATATCGACACGTTGTAGGGCCCTCTAATGTCCCGTGAGTTAGGTTGTCGTCCTTTTAACAGCTCGTGACGTACGATTCAGGACAGAAAAACAGAGCAAAAGAAGAAAAGTGGCCCAAAACTGATGAAAATGTTCGATTTTGGGCTCAAAAAATAGGCGCAGCCAAGCAGGCTTACTACATCCGTCGTAGAGCTCTCGAAGAACTTTCCAACGGTATGTTGTGCGCTGTGTAACTCCTTACGGATTAAAAGTTATGGGCACCGGAGCGACGGAGAGCTGGTCACAAGCTCTACGCCCTCGGTTTGCGTGCCCAGCCTCGATGTGAAGCGAAGTTGTCTTGCCTAAGGTGCCAAGGAATTCGGTAATAGCAATATGGTGGATAAAGTATCTTGGAAACCCTAACCGGGGCAAAAACAATTGAAAATGGGGGGTACAACACGAGGACTTCCCATGGGGTTACCCATCCTAGTACTACTCTCACCCAAGCACGCTTAACTTCGGAGTTCTGATGGGATCCGCTGCATTTGTGCTGGTATGATCGCACTCGTCATATTGTGGGCACAAATCCTTTACGTGTTGACGGTTCACAGTCCCAGCCTAGAGAGATGGCCCATTCAATAGGCCCAATGGGCTTAACGACTACCTATCCGCTTCAACAACGTAGCATCCTCGTAAGACGTGATATCGACGGGTTGTAAGGCCCTGTAATATCCCACAAGTTAGGTTGTCGTCCTTTTAACAGCTCACGACATACGATCTGGAACGGAAAAACAGCGAAAAATAAGAAACGTGGCTTGAAACTAATGAAAATTTTCAATTTTGGGCTCCAAAAATAGGCGTAGCCAAGCAGGCTTGCTTCGATCATCGTAGAGCTCTCAAAGAGCTTTCCAACGATATAATGTGCGCAACGTAACTCCTTACGGATCAAAAGTTATGGGCACCGGAGTGACGGAGACCTAGTCACAAGCCCCACGCCCTCGGTTTGCGGGCCCAGCCTCGATGTTAAGCAAAGTAGTTTTGCCCGAGGTGCCGTGGGTTTCAGTAATAGAAATGTGGTATGTAAAGCATCGTGGCAACCATAACCGGGGCAAAAAAAATTGAAAAGGGTGGGGCAACACGAAGACTTCACAGGGGGTCACCCATCCTAGTACTACTCTCGCCCAAGAATGCTTAACTTCGGAGTTCTTATGGGATCCTGGTGCATTAGTGCTGGTATGATCACACCCGTCATGTTGTGGGCACAAATCCTTTATGTGTTGACGGTTCACAGTCCCAGCGCAGAGAGAGATGGCTAAATCAAAAGGCCCAATGGGCTTAACGACAACCCATCCGCTTCAACAACGCAGCATCCTCGCAAGACGTGATATCGACGCATTGTAGGGCCCTCTAATGTCCCGCAAGTAAGGTTGTCATCTTTTGAACATCTCACGATGTACGATCCAGGACGAAAAAACAGAGCAAAACCAGAAAAGTGGCCCGAAACTGATGAAAACGTTCGATTTTGGGCGCCAAAAATGGGCTCAGCAAAGCAGGCTTACTGCCCCGGTCGTAGAGCTCTCGGAGAGCTTTCCAACGGTATGCTATGTGCCACATAACTCCTTACGGATTGAAAGTTAGGGGCACCGGAGCGATGGAGACCTGGTCACAAGCCCCACGCCCTCGGTTTGCGGGCCCAGCGTCTACGTGAAGCGAAGTTGTCTTGCCCAAAGTGCCGTGGGATTCGGTAATAGAAATGGGGTGGATAAAGTATCTTGGTTGTCATGCCCCAACCCGGCCTATAATGGTTAGACTAGGGTGTGATCTAAACATTCAAGTCTATCTCGTACTTAACTATTCATGAAAGTTTAACACTTAACATTTTAGCCTAAACTCTATAATTTTCTGGGAAACCGGCAACATAACGGCTGTAATTGGGCTCTTTGGTTTGACCTAATTCTCTAAACGTCTCAAATTTTCTAATCTCAATTTCATTTCCAACTAAGATTACTATTTACCATCAATTGAAATACCTATTGGTTATCCTGAAGTCTTGTTTGATTAATAACCTAGTATGATACTATGTCTCGTCCGTTTGATAATCTTCGTTACAAAAGTACCTATTGATCTTAGCTTAATAGTGAGTACCTGCTTAAGATTGGATAGGGTCATTTTACTTAGTCCTTACCTGATACCTCATAATCCTATGATAGATACTAGCCAATGACAATAGCAAAACGACCATAGTAGTGTCTGTCTAGTTATTATCAGTATAAGCCAAAATTAGACCCCAAATTACAACGGGGGTCTTTTACATTATAAACAACAAGCAACATGAAAAGAAATAGTCTTCAAGTAGCATAGTGTTCACAAACGGCCATATTCAAGCAAAGCATATAGGACAGGCAATCATTCCAAGGAATCATCGTTAGGCACGTCATCCTCGGGTAACTGTTCTTGATCTTCTTCACCTGAGATGATAAAGAAGGGTGAGTCCTTAAGAACTCAGCGAGGAGGAATGAGAAATAGGTTTTGAAACTCATTTTCCAGTTGAACTTATGAAAACCCTTTTTGCAAGCATGAATGTACCACAATTAAGTACATAACAATAATATAAAAGTAAAGGAACACAATTACCCGTCATTCCTCCCCCAGGTCCTCTAAGAACCAAGCGAGAGTACTTATACACATAGTGAAAAGGATACAGTGAGCTTTTGCTCTAAGTTCATTTCCAGTATCCGTTGTTGCGGCCGACTTCAAATCATCCTCTTATCACGCCAAATGGGTGTACTCCGGATGTACCCCAAAATCCTACGACCTAACTCTCTGAGGAAGTCTAGCCCCCTAAACGAGAGAGGGATTTGGACAATGGTAGTCACGGTTGCACTGGCAAGCCCGATGCCGCCCGGTGTGCATGAGCACTACCATGCCAGAATGAAAGGTTGCAACCTTGTATGCAATGCACATTTATGACATTTAATATATCACATTAGGAGGACAACAAAGTAGGTCGCCTCCGAGCAGTCATAAGATTGAACATTGACAAGTAAACAAGCGAGGCATGATAAGACAAGTAATTTCACTTGAAAGGCACATGGAGTTATATGAACAATAAACGGGCAGCCATGTAACGCACATAAATAAGTCATATAACTCATTTCAAAGTTCACATAATTAAATAATAAGATTATTCATCATGCAACGGCATCTAAGTGGGATCGGGTGCAAGAAAAGCCAACTTATCAACATGAAATCATCAAGATCGCATTTAGGGCTACAATGGCAACTACGGGCAGCCTACTAAACATACAATTAAACACGATGTTCATAGGATCAATACTTAGTGAATCTACCCAGTCACTAGGGTTTCCATTTCGTGCTTACCCGTGCGATTAAGCCCCAAGTTAACTCAAAATCAATCTCAAGCCATGCATCGATTAATTCAAACACCCTAAAGTATTCAAAACAGTCCACACAACATCTCAATGCCACAATCCCAAGCATTTAATACAACAAGAGAAACTACAATAATTTTTCTAAGCATATCACTAAGTGAAACCCTCAATGTAATGGGCTGTTTTCTCACAATCATTAAGACAAGCAAACAATCTCCAATTCCTGTGAATAAGATGTCAAATGAAATCTTAAGAAGGAACTAAATTCAGAAACAAACCTCGCATCATTTGGAGTTCGGGTTCAATTGTTATAGCCAAAACTGTGGGATTGCACAAAACTGTCCAGATTTGGACACATTTCAATACTTGCCATTTTTGAGGTCCTTACGGTCAGATTTAGCCTTAATCCATTTCTGACAAAAATGTCTAGAACTGAAAAATATAGAAACACAGAAAATTTCATACATTTTGGACATCATTTACTAAGTCAAAACTGGTTCGTTCTACAAAGTCAGTGAATTTGCCAAAACCTGCTTCATTTTTCCAGACTTCCAGATTTGGACACATTTTAATGATTAGCCATTTTGAGGACCTTAGAGTCGAAATAAGCTTTGGCCTATTTCTGTGAAAAATGTTCAAAACTGGAAAAAATATTTACCTACCAATTTTCATGCATTTTAAACATCATTTACCTAGCCAAAATCACCTCGTACCAACAAGACAGAAAGCTGTCACAAACCCGATTTCATCTATCATCACCTTCTAGCCAAAATCTTGCCATGCATGGATATAAAAGCTTATGAACACACATATATCTCAAGTACAGAAGCAAAGATAAACATTTAAGAGCATGCATGTGGGTTTTTGAAAGATTTTCAAGAAGTTTTAGCCCTCACCTTAGCAAAACAACAAGAAGATGCACAAGACTTTGATGAAGCACAAGGTTGACTCTTTTCCTTGCTTAGCCGAGATGCCACTCGATTTTTCTCTAGTTTCCTAGATTAGTAACCAAGTTCTTAGTAGGTGCATGTGGTTAGAACAAGAAGAAAAGAAATAGAAGCTAGCAAACTCACCTAAACCGAAATGGAAGTGCTAAAGGCTTGCATGTGTACTTCTCTTGCTTAGTCGAGCTTCCTAGCTTCTTGCTTGCCTTGATGAACCATGGAGTGATGAAGATAAGCTATGGAGTCTACAATATTCAGCTAGGGCCGAGAGAGAGAGAAGAATGAAAGGGAGAGAGAGAAGAATGAGAGGAATTGAGAGAAATGAAGAAAAAATTATGGCTTTTGCAAAATTTGAAGCATGTGTCGGCCTTGAGACTTGCAATTTCAGATTTGTGTCTTCAAGATGCATAATTTGAAGTGTTTAGCATGGGAAAGAAGCTTTGTTTTGAGAATTAGGGCTTTGAGGAGGGTTTGAGCTAATTTTTTATTGCTTTGAGTCATAGAATGTTTGAGGAATTTATTTTGAAATTGAAGTGCAAGGACAAGACTCTAAGTGGTCGGCCAAGGGTAGTGCTAGGATCTGAATTTTTTTCATCTATTGGAGTATTATTTAATTGTGTTTTTGAAAGTGCAAAAGAATAAGGAATAAAGAATAAGGAATGTCTAGCTTTTTGTGAGATTTTGTCTTCTAGTGGAATTAGTAATTTAATATTAGTTAGTGGAATTTGTAGGATTAATTAATGACTTAGTGCTTCGTGTAAGATGCTTTCTTGATTAGCGTGAGGGCACGCTTTCCTAAGTCTATGGCACGCACTACGAGGTAGGGCACGAACTACGAGATGAATGCACGTTTTTCTAAGTAAATCACGCAACCCTAAATGAATGCACGTAATCAATGCAAGGCACACAAAACAAAACACAATTCTTAACCTAGGTCAAGGCACCCAAATCTAGGTTAGAGCACACGAAACGAGGTATCGCATGCAAATCGAGATCAGGCCTCACATCCTCCCCTCCTTAAAAGAATTTTGTCCCGAAATTCAATATTACCTTTGAAATAAAGCTGGATATTGTTGCTCCATCTGATCTCGCCTGTCCCACGTTACTTCTTCAACTCCATGATGATCCCACAACACTTTCACCATCGGTATAGATTTTTTGCGCAACTTCCGATCTTGCTGGTCTAGGATCTGAATGGGCTTCTCCTCATAAGACAAGTTCTCCCGAAGCTGCAACGGCTCTAGCTCCAAGATATGCGATGGATCAGGGTGATACTTTCGTAGCATAGAAACATGAAAGATGTCGTGAATATTGAAGAGGTTTTGGGGTAGTTCCAAGCGATACACCAATTTTCCAATCTTCTCAATTATCTCAAATGGTCCTACAAACCTCGGGCTTAACTTTCCACCCTTGCTGTGTTTAATCAGTCCCCTCCGAGGTGATATCTTCAAGAACACCTTGTCGCCGACCTCAAACTCTAGGCTCTGTCTCCGTCGGTCTGCATAACTCTTCTGCCTGCTTTGGGGGGTCAGCATCCATTTGCGGAAGAGGTGGATATTATCAACAGACTTCATAAGTTCAGGTAGAAGGGTTGGGTCAAAAGTCTTCGTCTCACCTACTTCATCCCAGTAAATTGGGGATCGACACTTACTTCCATACAACGCCTCAAATAGGGCCATCTCGATAGTGGTCTGATAACTGTTATTATAAGCGAACTCCGCTAGAGACAGATATTTCTCCCAACCTTTCCCGAAGTCTAAAACACACGCCCTTAGCATATCCTCCAGAATCTGAATAGTTCTCTCCGATTGTCCATCAGTCTGAGGGTGATAAGTCGTGCTGAAACTCAACTTTGTTCCCAAAGCTTCTTGCAATCTCTTCCAAAATCGGGAAGTAAAACGAGGATCCCTATCCGATACAATACTCACAGGCATCCCGTGAAATTTTACAATCTCTGCCACATACATATCTCCCAATTTCTCAGGACTATCCTCCTTGTTCATCGGTAAGAAGTGCGCTAACTTAGTCAATCTATCCACTATGACCCAAAGGGTGTCATAAACCTTTTGTGACCTGGGCAGGTCCATAACAAAGTCCATAGTTATATGTTCCCATTTCCATTGAGGAATCTCCAACGGCTGAAGTAAACTTGCTGGTCGTTGATGTTCCGCTTTGACTCTTTGGCAAGTCAAACACCGTGCCACAAACTCCGTAATCTCTCTCTTCATGTTATTCCACCAATAGTGTTGCTTCAAATCCCGGTACATCTTTGTTCCGCCGGGGTGAATAGTGTATCTTGAATTATGAGCTTCTTCAAGAATCTTCTTTTCAGCTCTGGTTCATTAGGAATACAAATTTGATTCCTAAACCTCCAAACACCATCATCATGAAACTTAAAATCTATGTTGCTTTCTTTCATCTTCTGAAATTGTTGGTCCTTCTGTTGAGCCTCTCGTAATTCACACAACAAGGTCGATTGAACCTGTGTTGTGGCAAAAAAGAACCCTTTCCGAGTCAATTGTGGTTTCCACAAAAATGTTTCCTCCAACAAATCCTGCACCTTAACTTCCAGTTTTGCCATTCTCGTTTTCCTACTTAAGGCATCTGCAACTACATTTGCTTTACCGGGCACATAATTTATTGTGCAGTTATAATCATCCAAAAGCTCCATCCACCGTCTTTGCCTCATATTCAACTCTTTTTGTGAGAACAAGTATTTCAAGCTCTTGTGATCATTAAACACCTCGAACTTGTTACCCCATAGATAGTGCCTCTATTTCTTGAGCGCAAACACAATAGCCGCTAACTCCAAATCATGCGTCGGGTAGTTCAATTCATACGGCTTCAGTTTCCTAGAAGCATACGCAATCACTCTTCCATTTTGCATCAGCATACAACCCAACCCTTCTTTTGAAGCATCGCTATAAATTACAAAACCTTGACTTCCTTCAGGCAATGCAAGAACAGGTGCGGTAGTCCTTCAACTCCTGGAAGCTGTTCTCACACTTATCATTCCACACAAACTTTGTTTTCTTTTGAGTGAGCTTTGTAAGCGGTCCTACAATCTTAGAGAAATCCTTATCGAATCTCCGATAATAGCCGGCTAGGCCAAGAAAACTCCGAACCTCCGTAACATTCTCCGGCTTCTTCCAAGACATCACTGCTTCTATCTTTGCTGGATCCACCGCTATTCCCTCCTGGGATATGATATGCCCCAAAAATGCAATCTGCTCTAACCAAAATTCACACTTGCTAAACTTTGCATACAACTGATGCTCTCGAAGTTTCTGCAGTACCAACCGCATATGTTGTCCATGCTCCGCCTCGAATTTCGTCTATACCAAAATATCAGCGATGAAGATCACCACAAATTTGTGCAAGTAGGGTTGAAACACCCTGTGCATCAAGTCCAAAAAAGCTGTAGGGGCATTAGTTAGTCCAAATGGCATCACCACATATTCATAATGCCCATATCT
Organism: Ehretia macrophylla; assembly: GCA_037974665.1. NCBI lineage: Eukaryota > Viridiplantae > Streptophyta > Magnoliopsida > Boraginales > Ehretiaceae > Ehretia > Ehretia macrophylla. Next base: position 13,609,331 of record CM075764.1, on the reverse strand, counting down.
TGTCCTGAAGGCCATTTTAGGCACAACCTCGTTTTTGATCCGTAACTGATAGTATCCTTGTCCCAAGTTGAGTTTTGAATACACTTTGGCTCCTTGAAGTTGATCAAACAACTCGTCGATCAGTGGAAGTGGGTATTTATTCTTGACAGTCACTTGATTTAGTCCTCGATAATCGATGCATAGCCTCAGCGTTCTGTCTTTCTTCTTTACAAACAAGACTGGTGCACCCCACGGAGAAGAACTTGGTTGAACAAACCCTTTCTTCAACAATCCTTGCAATTGGTCCTTCAATTCTTGTAGCTCGGCTAGTGCCATACGATAGGGGGCTTTAGATATCGGTTGGGTGCCAGGCAGTAACTCTATAATGAACTCGATCTCTCGATTTGGGGGTAAACTGGGCAATTCTTCTGGAAACACATCCGCATAGTCTTTGATCACTGGCATCTCCTCCAACTTAGCTTTGTCCGACGGTTTGTTGATGAGGAAAGCTAAGTATCCACTACACCCTTTTCTCAAGGACTTCACTGCTTTCGTAGATGAAATGATGGAACTCCCGGTGAAATATTTTCGACCCATTACCTCCAGGATTGGTTGACAGGTACCCGGAACATTACAATCTTCGTCCAGCAATCTAGTTGGACATGATGCTTTGCCAACCAGTCCATCCCTAAAATGACCTCATAGTCCCGAAAGGGTAATACAATAAGATTGGCTGGGAATTCCCTATCCTTAATTTGGATTTTACAAGCTTTACAAGCTGAGCTAGTAACAAGTTTAGAATCCATCGGAGTACGAACTTCTACTTCGTAAGGCAAACATACAACTCGTAGTTTCACACGTTGCACACATGAGGGAGTAATAAATGAATGGGTAGCACCTGGATCAATTAGTACCCTAACATATTGATTCAGTATGAAGAATGTACCTTCAACAACAGCGGTCTCCTCTGGAAGCTCCTCGCACTCAATAGCATAGGCTCGAGCCTGAACTCTAGGAATTGGAGTCATGCCTCTACTAGCTGGTTTGCCCTGATTCTGTCTTGTTTGCCATTTAGGGCAATCCTTGATCTGATGCTGATCACTGCCACATCTCACACATCGTCCTGACTTCTTCCAGCACTGGGCCTCGGTATGCCCCTTCTTGTCATAGTAAGAACAGTTGACAAACTGAGTTGCAGGTGAACTACCTGTGGATCCGCGGTTGGAAGAGGCTAATGGCATTTTAGTCAGGCCACGGTTATTCACTGGTTTGTTTTGGCTCTGGCCTTGACTACGACTCTGGCTCTGGAATTTCCTCTGCTACCTGAAGGCTGGTATGGTTTCTTGTTCGGCTGACTCGAACCGGCTCTATCAAGTTTCCTCTTCTCAACTCGGGAAGTAGCAGCAAAGAGAGCAGAATAGGTATCGAAGTCATGCGAAGCCAACTGGTCCTGAATCTCTGGCCTCAATCCCATAGTAAATTTCCACATCTTCGCCTCTGGAGTACTAACCATGTATTGAGTATAGCGGGACAGTCGGTCAAAACGAGCCTCGTACCGGGCCACCGTCATGTTACCCTGGTTAAAGTGCATGAACTCCTCAATCCGCCTCTTCCTGAAAACTGCAGGAACATATTTCTCCTTGAATGACTTAACAAAATTACTCCACAAGCGAGGTGTAAGATCAGTATCCCACAGTGCCTCCACAGTGTGCCACCAATGCTCAGCATCCCCATGCAAAAGAAACACAACAAACTCCACCTTTTCTTCATCAGTATAATCAAGTGGCTTGAAAATCCTCTTGATCTCGGACAGCCAAGCCTCCGTTTTCTCATCATTAGCTTCCTCGTGAAATTTGGACGGGCGAAAGTCAAGAAACTCCCTCATTCTGCTATGTCTCCTATGGCTACCATCATTCTTGTTATTGTTGTTCTTGGCTTCACGTGCATCTTGACGCTCTATCACTCATGATACGCGATCCATGGCATTCGCCATCATGTTAAACATAGTTATGCTGGGATTAGTTTGATAGGCATCTCCGGTCTCTTGGGGTTCACTGCTTCTATTAGTAGTGTGGTACTAGGGTTAGCCATCTATAGGCACATATTACGATGCACAATTTATTGAAAGACGACAAACAGGAATTTAATGCATAAGATATGCGACATAATATAGATACATAATTCTAGAAATAATTAAGACATGTTAATCACTAAAGCACATAGAACATAGAAGGCACAATTAACATTATTGCACAATAACAAATAGACAAGTCATCCTAATTATCTTAGGGCTCTACCCATGGTCCCAGAGTTAAACCCGGCTTAAGCAATCTAAGCTCTGATACCATTCTTCTATAGGGTGTCACGCCCCAACCCGGCCTATAATGGTTAGACTAGGGTGTGATCTAAACATTCAAGTCTATCTTGTACTTAACTGTTCATGAAAGTTTAACACTTAACATTTTAGCCTAAACTCCATAATTTTCTGGTAAACCGGCAGCATAACGGCTGTAATTGGGCTCTTTGGTTTGACCTAATTCTCTAAACGCCTCAAATTTTCCAATCTCAATTTCATTTCCAACTAAGATTACTATTTACCATCAATTGAAATGCCTATTGGTTATCCCGAAGTCTCGTTTGATTAATAACCTAGTATGATACTATGTCTCGTCTGTTTGTTAATCCTCGTTACAAAAGTACCTGTTAATCTTAGCTTAATAGTGAGTACCTGCTTAAGATTGGATAGGTTCATTTTACTTAGTCCTTACCTGATACTTCATAATCCTATGATAGATACTAGCCAATGACAATAGCAAAATGACCATAGTAGTGTCTGTCTCGTTATTATCAGTACAAACCAAAATTAGACCCCAAATTACAATGGGGGTATTTTACATTACAAACATCAAGCAACATGAAAAGAAATAGTCTTCAAGTAGCATAGTGTTCACAAACGGCCATAATCAAGCAAAGCACATAGGACAGGCAATAATTCCAAGGAATCATCGTTAGGCACGTCGTCCTCGAGTACCTGTTCTTGATCTTCTTCACCTGAGTTGATAGAAGAGGGTAAGTCCTTATGAACTCAGCGAGGGGGAACGAGAAATAGGTTTTGAAACTCATTTTCCAGTTGAACTTATGAAAACCCTTTTTGCAAGCATGAATATACCACAATTAAGTACATAACAATAATATAAAGTAAAGGAACACAATTACCAGTCTTTCCTCCCCGAGGTCCTCTAGGAACCAAGTGAGAGTACTTATACACATAGTGAAAAGGATACGGTGAGCTTTTGCTCTCAGTTCATTTCCAGTATCAGTTGTTGCGGCCGACTTCAAATCATCCCCTTATCATGCCAAGTGGGTGTACTCCGGATGTACCCTAAAATCCTATGACCCAACTCTCTGAGGAAGTCTAGCCCCCAAGCGAGAGAGGGAATTGGACAATGGTAGTCACGGTTGCACCGGCAAGCCCGATGCCGACCGGTGTGCGTGAGCGCTACCACGCCAGAATGAAATGTTGCAACCTTGTATGCAATGCACATTTATGACATTTAATATATCACATTAGGAGGACAACAAAGTAGGTCACCACCGAGCAGTCATAAGATTGCACATTGACAAGTAAACAAGCGAGGCATGATAAGACAAGTAATTTCACTTGAAAGGCACATGGAGTTATATAAACAATAAACGGGCAACCATGTAATGCACATAAATCAAGTCATATAACTCATTTCAAAGTTCACATAATTAAATAATAAGATTATTCATCATGTAACGGCATCTAAGTGGGATTGGGTGCAAGAAAAGCTAACTTATCAACATGAAATCATCAAGATCGCATTTAGGGCTACAATGGCAACTACGGGCAGCCTACTAAACATATAATTAAACACGATATTCATAGGATCAACACTTAGTGAATCTACCTAGTCACTAAGGTTTCCATTTCGTGCTTACCCATGCGATTAAGCCCCAAGTTAACTCAAAATCAATCTCAAGCCATGCATCGATTAATTCAAACACCCACAAGTATTCAAAACAGTACACACAACATCCCAATGCCACAATCCCAAGCATTTAATACAACAAGAGAAGCTACAATAACTTTTCTAAGCATATCACTAAGTGAAACCCTCACTGCAATGGGCTGTATTCTCACAATCATTAAGACAAAAAAACAATCTACAATTCCAGTTAATAAGATTTCAAATTAAATCTTAATAAGTGAACTAAATTCAGAAACAAACCTCGCATCATTCGGAGTTTGGGTTCAAGAGTTATAGCCAAAACAGTGAGGCTACGCAAAACTGTCCAGATTTGCACACATTTCAATACTTGTCGTTTTTGAGGGCCTTAGGGTCAGATTTAGCCTTAGTCCATTTTTGACAAAAATTTCCAGAACTGAACAATCTAGCAGCACACCAATTTTCATGCATTTTGGATATTATTTACTAAGTCAAAACTAGTTCGTTCTACAAGGTCAGTGAATCTGCCAAAACCTGCTTCATTTTTCCAGACTTTCTAGATTTGGATACATTTTGATATTTTTCCATTTTGAGGACCATAGATTCAAAATTAGCTTTGGCCTATTTCTTCAAAAAATGTTCAAAACTGGCAAAACTAGTTACCTACCAATTTTCATGCATTTTAAATATCATTTACCTACCAAAATCACCTCGTACCAACAAGACAGAAAGCTGTCACAAACCCGATTTCATCTATCATTACCTTCTAGCCAAAATCTTGCCATGCATGGATATAAAAGCTTATGAACACACATATATCTCAAGTACAAAAGCAAAGATAAACATTTAAGAGCATGCATGTGGTTTTTTGAAAGATTTTCAAGAAGTTTTAGCCCTCACCTTAGCAAAACAACAAGAAGATGCACAAGACTTTGATGAAGCACAAAGTTGACTCTTTTCCTTGCTTAGCTGAGACACCACTCGATTTTTCTCTAGTTTCCTAGCTTAGTAACCAAGTTCTTAGTAGGTGCATGTGGTTAGAACAAGAAGAAAAGAAATGGAAGCTAGCAAACTCACCTAAACTGAAATGGAAGTGCTAAAGGCTTGCATGTGTGATTCTCTTGCTTAGTCGAGCTTCCTAGCTTCTTGCTTGCCTTGATGAACCATGGAGTGATGAAGATAAGCTATGGAGTCTACAATATTCAGCTAGGGCCGAGAGAGAGAGAATAATGAGAGGGAGAGAGAGAAGAATGAGAGGAATTGAGAGAAATGAAGAAAATATGAAGGCTTTTGCAAATTTTGAAGCATGTGTCGGCCTTGAGACTTGCAATTTCAGATTTGTGTCTTCAAGATGCATCATTTGAAGTGTTTAGCATGGGCAAGGAGCTTTGTGTCGAGAATTAGAGCTTTGAGGAGGGTTTAAGCTAATTTTTTTATTACTTTGAGTTATAGAATGTCATAGAATGTTTGAGGAATTTATTTTGAAATTGAAGTGCAAGCACAAGACTCTAAGTGGTCGGCCAAGGGTAGTGCTAGGATCTGAATTTTTGTCATCTATTGGAGTATTATTTAATTGTGTTTTTGAAAGTGCAAGAGAATAAGGAATGTCTAGCTTTTTGTGAGATTTTGTCTTCTAGTGGGTTGAATTAGTAATTTAAAATTAGTTAGTGGAATTTGTAGGATTAATTAATGACCTAGTGCTTCATGTAAGATGCTTTTTTGATTAGCGTGAGGGCACGCTTTCCTAGGTCTAGGGCATGCACTATGAGGTAGGGCACGAACTACGAGACGAATGCACGTTTTTCTAAGTAAATGCACGCAACCCTAAATGAATGCACGTAATTCAATGCAAGGCACACAAAACTAAACACAATTCTTAAACCTAGGTCAAGGCACACAAATCTAGGTTAGGGCACAAGAAACAAGGTATCGCACATAAATCGAGATCGGGCCTCACATCGACAACCTTAACTGGGGCAAAAAAAATTAAAAAGGAGGGGTGCAACACGAGGACTTCCCAGGGGGTCACCCATCATAGTACTACTCTCGCCCAAGCATGTTTAACTTCGGAGTTCTGATAGGATCCGGTGCATTACTGCTGGTGTGATCGCACCCGTCATGTTGTGGGCATAAATCCTTTATGTGTTGACAGTTCACAGTCCCAACCCATAGAGATGGCCCATTCAAATGGCCCAAAGGGCTTAACGACAATCCATCCACTTCAACAATGCAGAATCTTCGCAATACATGATATCGACGCGTTGTAAGGCCCTCTAATGTCCCGCGAGTTAGGTTGTCATCCTTTTAACAGCTCACGACGTACGATTCGGGATGAAAAAACAGAGCAAAACTAGAAAAGTGTCCCAAAACTGAAGAAAACATTTGATTTTGGGCTCCAAAAACGGGCGCAACCGAGTAGGCTTGTTGCCCCCGTCGTAGAGTCCTGGAAAGCTTTCCAACGGTATGCTGTGAGCCGCGTAACTCCTTAAGGATCAAAAGATATGAGCACCGGAGCGACAGAGACCTGGTCACAAGCCCTACGCCCTCGGTTTGCAGGCCGAGCCTCTACGTGAAGCGAAGTTGTCTTGCCCATGGTGCCGTGGGATTCGGTAATATAAATATGATGGATAAAGCATCTTGGCAAGGCTAAACGGGGCCAAAAAAAATTAAAAGGGGGGTACAACACGAGGACTTCCTAGGGGGTCACCCATCCTAGTACTACTCTTGCCCAAGTATGCTTAACTTTGGATTTCTGATGGGATCCGGTGCATTAGTACTGGTATGATCGCACCCGTCATATTGATGGTGCAAAGCCTTTATGTGTTGACGGTTCACAGTCCTAGCCCAGAGAGATGGCCTATTTAAAAGGCCCAATGGGCTTAACGACAACCCATCCGCTTCAACAACGTAGCAACCTCGTAAGACATGATATCGACGCGTGGTAGGGCCCTGTAATATCCCGCGAGTTAGGTTGTCGCCCTCACGATGTACGATACGGGACAAAAAACATAGCAAAAGAAGAAAAGTGACCCGAAACTGATGAACACATTTGATTTTGGGCTCTGAAAACAGACGCAGCCGAGCAGGCTTGCTGCCCCCATTGTAGAGCTCTCGGAGAACTTTCCAATAGTATGTTGTACGCCGCGTAACTCCCTATAGATCAAAAGTTATGGTCACCGGAGCGACAGAGACCTAGTCCAAGCCCCATGCCCTCGGTTTGCGGGCCCAGCCTCTGCGTGAAGTAAAGCTATCTTGCCCAAGGTGCCGTGGGATTAGGTAATAGAAATATGGAGGATAAAGTATCTTGGCAACCCTAACCGGGGCAAAAAAAAATGAAAAGGGAGGGTACAACACGAGGACTTCCAAGGGGGTCACCCATCCTAGTACTACTCTCTCCCAAGCACGCTTAACTTCGGAGTTCTGATGGGATCCCGTGCATTAGTGCTGGTATGATCGCACCCGTCATGTTGATGGTACAATTCCTTAATGTGTTCAACAACGTAGCATCCTCGTAAGGCATGATATTGACGCGTGGTAGGGCCCCATAATATCCCGCGATTTAGATTGTCATCCTTTTAACAGCTCACGACGTACGATCCGGGACGAAAACTAAGAGCAAAAGAAGAAAAGTGGCCCAAAACTGAAGAAAGCGTTAAATTTTGGGCTCCGAAAACAGGCGCAGCTGAGTAGGCTTGCTACCCTCATCGTAGAGCTCTCTGAGAGCTTTCCAACGGTATGCTGTGCGTCATGTAATTCCTTACGGATTAAAAGTTATGGGCACCGGAGAGACGGAGACCAGGTCACTAGCCCCACGTGTGAGGCCCGACCTCGATTTGCGTGTAAAACCTCTTTTGTGTGTCCTAATCTAGATTTGCGTGCCTTGACCTAGGTTTAAGAATTGTGTTCGTTTTGTGTGCCATGCATTGAATTACGTGCATTCATTTAGGATTGCGTGCATTTACTTGAAAAACGTGCATTTGTCTCGTAGTTCTTATCCTACCTCGTAGTACGTGCCCTAAACCTAGGAAAATGTGCCTACACGCTAAACAAAAAAGCATCTTACACGAAGCACTAAGTCATTAATTAATCCTACAAAATCCACTAACTATTATTAAACTACTTATTCAACTCTCTATAAGACAAAATTTCACTAAACACTAAGCATTCTTCATTCTTTATTCCTTATTCTTTTTGCACTTTCAACACCCAATTAAATAATACTCCAATAGATGACAAAAAATAAGATTTTCTATAGCCTTGGCCGACCACTAGGTGGTATTTGTGCATGCTTGCTCAATTCAAATTAACTCTAGACAACTTATGAGAACTCTATGACACAAATGCATAAAAATTAGCTCAAAAACCTTTGCAAAAGCTTCCCATACTCGACCAACTCGTCTTTGCCCATACTAGGAATTTCAAATTGCATCTTGAAGACACAAAAAAATATGAATTACTAAGCCCTAGGCCGACCACTTGCATCAAGAATTGCAAAAGCCTTCATTCTTTGTCATTTCTCTCATTTTTCATCTCAATCTTCTCTCTCTCCCTCTCATTCTTCTCTCTCTCTCTCGGCCTTGGCTGAGTTTCTTACCTTCATAGCTCATCTTCATCATACCATAGTTAATCAAGGCAAGCAACAAACAAAGGAACTCAACCAAGCTAGCTAGGTTGCAAGAAAACTCACATGCAAGCTTTTGACTCACCATTTTCGGCCTAGGTAAGTTTCCTAGCTTCCATTTCTTTTATTCTTGTTCTAACCATATGCATGTACTAAGAGCTTGGCCACTAAGCTAGGAAAAATAGAGAAAATTGAGTTGGAATCTCGGCTAAGCATGGAAGAAGAAGAATTTGAGCTTCATCAAAGTTTTGTGCATCTTCTTGTTGATTTGCTAAGGTGAGGGCTAAAACCTTTCAAAAATCCTTCAAAAATCCACATGCATGCTCTTAAATGTATGTCTTTGCTTCTGTACTTGAGTTATTTGTGTGTTCATAAGCTTCTACAACCATGCATGGCAAAATTTTGGCTTGAAGATGATGATACATGAAATTGGGTTTGTTGACAGCTCTCTGACTTGTTGTTGCAAGGTGAGTTTGGCTAGGGAAATGATGTTGAAAATGCATGAAAATTGGTCGGTGACTAGTTTTGCCAGTTTTGAACATCTTTCGAAGAAATAGGCCAAAGCTAATTTTGACTCTAAGGTCCTCAAAATGGCAAATCATTAAAATGTGTCCAAATCTGGAAGTCTGGCAAAATGAAGCAGGTTTTGGCAGATGCACTGACCTTGTAGAACGAACCAGTTTTGATGTAGTAAGTGTTGTCCAAAATGCATGAAATTTGGTGTACTGCTAGATTTGTCAGTTCTGGACAGTTTTGTCTGAAATGGACTAAGGCTAAATCTGATCCTAAGGACCTCAAAAACGACAATTATCGAAATGTGTTCAAATCTGGACAGTTTTGTGCAATCCCACTATTTTGGTTATAACTATTGATCTCGAAATTCAAATGATGCAAGGTTTGTTTCTGATTTTAGTTCACTTCTTAAGCTTTAATTGGAAATCTTATTTACTAGAATTGGAGATTGTTTTCTTGATTCAATGATTGTGAGAAAACAGCCTATTGCAGTGAGGGTTTCACTTAGTTATATGCTTAGAAATTTGTTGTAACTTCTCTTGTGGTTTTAATTTCTTTAGATTGTGGCATTGGGATGTTGTGTGGACTGTTTTGAGTACTTGGGGATGTTTGGATTAATTGATGCTTGGCTTGAGATTTATTTTGAGTTGACTTGGGGCTTAATTGCACGGATAAGCACGAAATGGAAACCCTAGTGACTAGGCGCACTTGCTAAGTGTTGATCCTTTGAATATTGAGTGTAATTATATGTTTAGTAGGCTGCCCGTAGTTGCCTTATAGCGCTAAATGTGACTTTGATTCGTTGCATGTTGACAAATAGGCCTTTCTTGCATCCGAACCACGTAGATTGTTGTCGCATGTTGAATAAGCTTATTATTTGATTACGTGGATGTTGAAACGAGTTATATGACTTGAATTACGTGCGTTACATGGCTGCCCGTTTAATGTTCATATAACTCCATATGCTTTTCAAGTGAAATTACTTGTCTATTCGTGCCTTGCTTGTTTACTTGTCAATGTGCAATCTTATGACTATCCGAAGGCAACCTACTTTGTTGTCATCCTAATGTGATATAATAAATGTCATAAATGTGCATTGCATACAAGGTTGCAACCTTTCATTCTGGCATGGTAGCGTTCACGCACACCGGGCGGCATCGGGCTTGCCGGTGCAACCGTGACTACCATGGTACCAATTCCCTCTCTCGCTTGAGGGCTAGACTTCCTCGAAGAGTTGGGTCGTTGGTTTCGGGGTACATCCGGAGTACACCCACTTGGCGTGTTAAGGGGATGATTTGAAGTCGGTCGCAACAACTGTGAGCAAAAGCTCACCGTATCCTTTTACTATGTGTATAAGTACTCTTGCTTGGTTCCTAGAGGACCTCGGGGAGGAAAGATGGGTAATCGTGTTCCTTTTCTTTTGTATTATTATTTTGTACTTAATTGTGTTATATTCATGCTTGCAAAAAGGATTTTCATAAGTTGAACCGGAAAATGAGTTTCAAAACCTATTTCTCGTTCTCCCTCGCTGAGTTCATAAGGACTCACCCTCTTTTATCATCTCAGGTGAAGAAGATCAAGAACAGGTACCCGAGGATGACGCGCCTAACGATGATTCCTTGGAGTGATTGCTTGTCTTATGTGCTTTACGTGATTATGGCTACTTGTGAACTCCATGCTACTTGAAGACTATTTCTTTTATGTTGCTTGTTGTTTGTAATGTAAAAGACCCCCGTTGTAATTTGGGGTCTAATTTTGGTTTGTACTGATATTAACTAGACAGACACTAGACACTACTATGGTTATTTTGCTATTATTACTACTAGTATCTATAATAGGATCGTGTAGTATTAGGTAAGGGCTAAGTAAAATGAACCAATCAAATCTTAAGCAGGTACTCGTTGTTAAGCAAAGATCAACAGGCACTTTCATAACGAGAATAAACAAACAAACGAGACATAGTATTATGCTAGGTTATTAATCAACGTGTCATCGAGATAGTTAGTAGTCGTTTCAATTGATGGTAAATAGTAATCCTAGTTGGAAATGAAATTGAGATTGAAAAAATTTGAGGCGTTTAGAGAATTAGGCCAAACCAAAGAGCCCAATTACAGCCGTTATGCTGTCGGTTTTTCGGAAAATTTTGGAGTTTAGGCCAAAACGTTAAGTGTTAAATCTTCATGAACGGTTCAGTACGAGACGTGACTTGAATGTTTAGATCACACCCTAGTCTAACCTTTATAGGCCGGGTTAGGGCATGACACCTTATATTAGAATGGTATTAGAGCTTAGATTGCTTAAGCCGGGTTTAACTCTCGGACCATGGGTAGAGCCCTAAGACAATCAGGATGACTTGTTTATATGTTATTGTGTGATAATGTTAAATGTGCCTTCTATGTTTTATGTGTTTAAGTGATTAACATGCCTTAATTGTTTCTAGAATTGTATCTATATTATGTTGCATATCTTATGCATTAAATTCTTAATTGTCATATTTCAATAAATTATGCATCGTAATATGTGCCCATAGATGGCTAGCCCTAGCACTCGTACTACTAATAGGAGCGGTGAACCCCAAGAGACCGGAGATGCTTATCAAACTAATCCCGGCATAGCTATGTTTAACATGATGGAAAACACCATGGATCGCGTATCACGAGTGATAGAACGTCAGGATGCACGTGAAGCCAACAACAACAACAACAACAGGAATGATGGTAACCGTGGGAGACATAGCAAAATGAGGGAGTTCCTTGACTTTCGCCCATCTAAATTCCACGGGGAAGCTGATGATGAGAAAGCAGAGGCTTGGCTGTCTGAGATCGAGAGGATTTTCAGGCCACTTGATTATGCTGATGAAGAAAAGGTGGAGTTTGCGTTGTTTCTGTTGCACGGGGATGGTGAACATTGGTGGCACACTATGGAGGCACTGTGGGAAACTGATAAGACACCTCGCTTGTGGGGTAATTTCATTAAGGCATTCAAGGAGAAATATGTACTTGCAGTTTCTAGGCAGAGGTGGATTGAGGAGTTCATGCACTTGACCCAGGGTAACATGACGGTGGCCCAGTACGAGGCTCGTTTTGACCGATTGTCCCATTATTCTCAATATATGGTTAGTACTTCGGAGGCGAAGATGTGGAAATTTACTACTGGATTGAGGCCAGAGATTCAGGACCAGTTGGCTTCTCATGACTTCGATACCTATTCTGCTCTCTTTGTTGCCACCTCTCGAGTTGAGAAGAGGAAACTAGATAGAGCCGGTTCGAGTCAGCCGAACAAGAAACCAAACCAGCCTCCAGGACAGTAGAGGAAATTCCAGAGTTAGAGTCGTAATCAAGGCCAGAGCCAGAACAGACCAGTGAATAACCGTGGCCCGACGAAAGCACCATCAGCCTCTTCCACCCGCGGATCCACAGGTAGTTCACCTGCTACTCAGTCTGTCAACTGTTCTTACTATGACAAGAAGGGTCATACCGAGGCCTAGTGCTGGAAGAACTCAGGACGATGTATGAGATGTGGCAGGGATCAGCATCAGAGCAAGGATTGCCCTAAACGGCAGGCAGGACAGAATCAAGTTAAACCAGCTGGTAGAGGCAAGACTCCAGTTTCCAGAGTCCAGGCTCGAGCCTATGCTATTGAGTGTGAGGAGCTTCTAGATGAGACCATTGTTGTTGAAGGTACATTCTTCATACTAAATCAACCTGTTAGGGTGCTAATTGATCCGGGTGCTACTCATTCATTTATTAGTCCCTTATGTGTGGAACGTGTGAAACTGAAAGTTGTATGTTTACCATACGAAGTAGAAGTTGGGACTTCGATGGGTTCTAAACTTGTTACTAGCTCAGCTTGTAAAGCCTGTAAAATCCAAGTTAAGGATAAGGAATTCTCAGCCAATCTTATTATATTACCTTTTCGAGACTATGAGGTCATTTTAGGGATGGACTGGTTGGCAAAACATCATGTCCAACTAGATTGCCAGACAAAGATTATAATGTTTCAGGTACCTGGTCAACCAATACTGGAGGTAATGGGTTGAAGAGATTTCACCAGGAGTTCCATCATTTCATCTACGAAAGCAGTGAAGTCCTTGAGAAAAGGGTATAGCGGATACTTAGCTTACCTCATCAACAAGCCGTCGGACAAAGCTAAGTTGGAGGAGATGCTAGTGATCAATGACTAGGCGGATGTGTTTCCAGAAGAATTGGCTGGTTTACTCCCGAATCGGGATATCGAGTTCGTTATAGAGCTACTGCTTGGCACCCAGCCGATATCTAAAGCTCCCTATCGTATGGCACCGGACGAGCTACAAGAATTGAAGGACCAATTGCAAGGATTGTGAAGAAGGGGTTTGTTCAACCAAGTTCTTCTCCATGGGGTGCGCTAATTCTATTTGTAAAGAAGAAAGACGGAATGTTGAGGCTATGCATCGATTATCGAGGACTGAACCAAGTGACTGTCAAGAATAAATACCCACTTCCTCTGATCGACGAGTTAATTGACCATACTCGACCATCTTCGCCTCCGGAGTACTAACCATATATTGAGCATAACGGGACAGTCGGTCAAAACGAGCCTCGTACTGGGCCACCGTCATGTTACCCTGGGTCAAGTGCATGAACTCCTCAATCCACCTCTGCTTGGAAACTGCAAGTACATATTTCTCCTTGAATGCCTTAACGAAATTACCCCACAAGCGAGGTGTCTGATCAGTTTTCCATAGTGCCTCCACAGTGTGCCACCAATGTTCAGCATCCCCGTGCAATAGAAACACCACAAACTCCACCTTTTCTTCATCAGTATAATCAAGTGGCCTGAAAATCCTCTCGACCTCGGACAGCCAAGCCTCTACTTTCTCATCATCAGCTTCGCCGTGGAATTTGGACGGGAGAAAGTCAAGGAACTCCCTCATTCTGCTATGTCTCCCATGGTTACCATCGTTCTTGTTGTTGTTGTTGTTGTTGTTGTTGGCTTCACGTGCATCCTGACGCTCCATCACTCGTGATACGCAATCCATGGTGTTCGCCATCATGTTAAACATAGCTATGCAGGGATTAGTTTGATAAGCATCTCCGGTCTCTTGGGGTTCACCGCTCCTATTAGTAGTATGGGTGCTAGGGCCAGCCATCTATGGGCACAGATTACGATGCACAATTTATTGAAATATGACAATTAAGAATTTAATGCATAAGATATGCAACATAATATAGATACAATTCTAGAAACAATTAAGGCATGTTAATCACTTAAACACATAAAACATAGAAGGCACATTTAACATTATCACACAATAACATATAAACAAGTCATCCTAATTGTCGTAGGGCTCTACCCATGGTCCGAGAGTTAAACCCGGCTTAAGCAATCTAAGCTCTGATACCATTCTAATATAAGGTGTCACGCCCCAACCCGGCCTATAAAGGTTAGACTAGGGTGTGATCTAAACATTCAAGTCACGTCTCGTACTTAACCATTCATGAAGATTTAACACTTAACGTTTTGGCCTAAACTCTAAAATTTTTCAGAAAACCGGCAGCATAACAGCTATAATTGGGCTCTTTGGTTTGGTCTAATTCTCTAAACGCCTCAAAATTTTCCAATCTCAATTTCATTTCCAACTAGGATTACTATTTACCATCAATTGAAACGACTACTAACTATCTCGATGACACGTTGATTAATAACCTAGCATAATACTATGTCTCGTTTGTTTGTTTATTCTCATTATGAAGTGCCTGTTGATCTTTGCTTAACAACGAGTACCTCCTTAAGATTTGATTGGTTCATTTTACTTAACCCTTACCTAATACTACATGATCCTATTCTAGATACTAGCAGTAATAATAGCAAAATAACCATAGTAGTGTCTAGTGTCTGTCTAGTTAATATCAGTACAAACCAAAATTAGAACCCAAATTACAACGGGGGTCTTTTACATTACAAATAACAAGCAATATAAAAGAAATAGTCTTCAAGTAGCATGGAGTTCACAAGTAGCCATAATCACGTAAAGCACATAAGACAGGCAATCACTCCAAGGAATCATCGTTAGGCGCGTCGTCCTCGGGTACCTGTTCTTGATCTTCTTCACCTGAGATGATAAAAGAGGGTGAGTCCTTATGAACTCAGCGAGGGGGAACGAGAAATAGGTTTTGAAACTCATTTTCCGGTTCAACTTATGAAAATCCTTTTTGCAAGCATGAATATAACACAATTAAGTACATAATAATAATAAAAAAGTAAAGGAACAAAATTACCCGTCTTTCCTCCCCAAGGTCCTCTACGAACCAAGCGAGAATACTTATACCTGTAGAAAAAGGATACGGTGAGCTTTTGATCTCAGTTGTTGCGGCCGACTTCAAATCATCCCTTAACACGCCAAGTGGGTGTACTCCGGATGTACCCCGAAACCTACGACCCAACTCTCCAAGGAAGTCTAGCCCCAAGCGAGAGAGAGAATTGGTACCATGGTAGTCACGGTTGCACCGGCAAGACCGATACCGCCCGGTGTGCGTGAACGCTACCATGCCAAAATGAAAGGTTGCAACCATGTATGCAATGCACATTTATGACATTTATTATATCACATTAGGAGGACAACAAAGTTGGTTTCCTCCGGACAGTCATAAGATTGCACATTGACAAGTAAACAAGCGAGGCACAAATAGATAAGTAATTTCACTTGAAAAACATATGGGATTATATGAACATTAAATGGGCAGCCATGTAACGCACGTAATTCAAGTCATATAACTCATTTCAACGTCCACGTAATCAAATAATAAGGTTATTCAACATGCAACAACAATCTACATGGTTCGGATGCAAGAAAGGCCTATTTGTCAACATGCAACGAATCAAAGTCACATTTAGGGCTATAAGGCAACTACGGGCAGCCTACTAAACATATAATTACACTCAATATTCAAAGGATCAACACTTAGCAAGTTCGCCTAGTCACTAGGGTTTCCATTTCGTGCTTATCCGTGCAATTAAGCCCCAAGTCAACTCAAAATCAATCTCAAGCCAAGTATCAATTAATCCAAACATCCCCAAGTACTCAAAACAGTCCACACAACATCCCAATGCCACAATCTAAAGCAATTAATACCACAAGAGAAGTTACAACAAATTTCTAAGCATATAACTAAGTGAAACCCTCACTGCAATAGGCTGTTTTCTCACAATCATTGAGTCAAGCAAACAATCTCCAATTCTGGAAAATAAGATTTCAAATTAACTCTTAAGAAGTGAACTAAAATCAGAAACAAACCTTGCATCATTTGAAGTTTGAGATCAATAGTTATAGCCAAAACAGTGGGATTGCACAAAACTGTCCAGATTTGCACACATTTCAATACTTGTCGTTTTTGAGGTGTTTAGGGTCATATTTAGCCTTAGTCCATTTCTGACAAAAATGTCCAGAACTGAAAAACCTAGCAGTACACCAAATTTAATTCATTTTGGACATAATTTACTAAGTCAAAACTGGTTCATTCCACACAGTCAGTGCATCTTTCAAAACCTGCTTCATTTTTCCAGACTTCCAGATTTGGACACATTTTAATGATTTGTCATTTTGAGGACCTTAGAGTCAAAATTAACTTTGGCTTATTTCTGCCAAAAATTTTCAAAACTGGTAAAACTAGTCACCTACCAATTTTCATACATTTTCCACATCATTTGCCTAGCCAAACGCACCTCGCAACAACGAGTGAGAGAGCTATCAACAAACCCTATTTCATGTATCATCATCTTCAAGCCAAAATTTTGCCATGCATGCTTGTAGAAGCTTATGAACACACAAATAACTCAAGTACAGAAGCAAAGACATACATTTAAGAGCATGCATGTGGATTTTTGAAGGATTTTCAAAAGGTTTTAGCCCTCACCTTAGAAAATCAACAAGAAGATGCACAAAACTTTGATGAAGCTCAAATTCTTCTTCTTCCTTGCTTAGCCAAGATTCCAACTCAATTTTATCTATTTTTCCTAGCTTAGTGGCCAAGTTCTTAGTACATGCCTGTGGTTAGAACAAGAAGAAAAGAAATGGAAGCTAGGAAACTTACCTAGGCCGAAAATGGTGAGTCAAAAGCTTGCATGTGAGTTTTCTTGCAACCTAGCTAGCTTGGTTGAGTTCCTTTGCTTGTTGCTTGCCTTGATTAACTATGGTATGATGAAGATGAGCTATGAAGGTAAGAAACTCAGCCAAGGCCGAGAGAGAGAGAGAAGAATGAGAGGGAGAGAGAGAAGATTGAGAGGAAAAATGAGAGAAATGACAAAGAATGAAGGCTTTTGCAATTCTTGATGCAAGTGGTCGCCCTAGGGCTTAGTAATTCAGCTTTTTTTGTGTCTTCAAGATGCAATTTGAAATTCCTAGTATGGGCAAAGAGGAGTTGGTCGAGTATGGGAAGCTTTTGCAAAGGTTTTTGAGCTAATTTTTATGCATTTGTGTCATAGAGTTCTCATAAGTTGTCTAGAGTTAATTTGAATTGCGCAAGCATGCACAAATACCACCTAATGGTCGGCCAAGGCTATAGAAAATCTTATTTTTTGTCATCTATTGGAGTATTATTTAATTGGGTGTTGGAAGTGCAAAAAGAATAAAGAATAAAGAATGAAGAATGCTTAGTGTTTAGTGAGATTTTGTCTTCTAGTGGGTTGAATTAGTAATTTAATAATAGTTAGTGGATTTTGTAGGATTAATTAATGACCTAGTGCTTCGTGTAAGATACTTTCTTGTTTAGCATGAGGGCACACTTTCCTAGGTCTAGGGCACGCACTACGAGGTAGGACACGAACTACGAGACGAACGCATGTTTTCCAAGTAAATGTACGCAACCTTAAATGAATGCACGTAATTCAATGCATGGCACACAAAATGAACACAATTCTTAAACCTAGGTCAAGGCACGCAAATCTAGATTAGGGCACACGAAACGAGGTATCGCACGCAAATCGAGGTCGGGCCTCACATCCTCCCCTCCTTAAAAGAATTTCGTCCCGAAATTCAATTATTACCTTTGAAATAAAGCTGGATATTGCTGCTCCATCTGGTCTCGCCTTTCCCACGTTGCTTCTTCAACTCCATGATGATCCCACAACACTTTCACCATCGGTATAGTTTTGTTGCGCAACTCCCGATCTTGCTGGTCTAGGATCCGAATGGGCTTCTCCTCGTAAGACAAGTTCTCCCGAAGCTGCAACGGCTCTGGCTCCAAGATATGCGAAGGATCAGGATGATACTTCCGCAGCATCGAAACATGAAAGACGTCGTGAATATTGGAGAGGTTCTGGGGTAGTACCAGGCGATACGCCAATTTGCCAACCTTCTCAATTATCTCAAATGGTCCTACGAACCTCGGGCTCAACTTTCCACCCTTGCCATGTTTAATCAGTCCCCTCCGGGGTGATATCTTCAAGAACACCTTGTCGCCGACCTCAAACTCTAGGCTCCGTCTTCGGCGGTCTGCATAACTCTTCTGCCTGCTCTGGGCGGTAAGCATCCGTTTCCGGATGAGGTGGATATTATCAATAGTCTTCATAAGTTCAGGTAAAAGGGTCGGGTCAAAAGTCTTCGTCTCACCTACTTCATCCCAGTAAATTGAGGATCGATACTTACCCCCATACCATGCCTCAGATGGGGCCATCCCGATACTGGCCTGATAACTATTATTATAAGCGAACTCCGCTAGAGATAGATGTTTCTCCCAACCATTCCCAAAGTCTAAAACGCACGCCCTCAACATATCTTCCAGAATCTGAATAGTCCTCTCCGATTGTCCGTCAGTCTGAGGGTGATAAGCCGTGCTGAAACTCAGCTTCGTTCCCAAAGCTTCTTGCAATCTCTTCCAAAATCGGGAAGTAAAACGAGGATCCTTATCCGATACAATACTCACGGGCATCCCGTGCAATCTTACAATCTCCGCCACATACATATCTCCCAATCTCAGGACTATCCTCCTTGTTCATCGGTAAGAAGTGCGCTGACTTAGTCAATCTATCCACTATGACCCAAACAGCGTCATGACCCTTTTGTGATCTGGGCAGGTCCATAACAAAGTCCATAGTTATATATTCCCATTTCCATTGAGGAATCTCCAACGGCTGAAGTAAACCTGCGGGTCGTTGATGTTCCGCTTTGACTCTCTGGCAAGTCAAGCACCGTGCCACAAACTCCGCAATTTCTCTTTTCATGTTATTCCACCAATGTTGTTGCTTCAAATCCCGGTACATCTTTGTTCTGCTGGGGTGAATAGTATATCTTGAATTATGGGCTTCTTCAAGAATCTTCTTTTTCAGCTCTGGCTCATTGGGAACACAAATCCGATTCCTAAACCTCCAAACACCATCATCATGAAACTTAAAATCTGCGTTGCCTTCCTTAATCTTCTGAAATTGTTGGTCCTTCTGTTGAGCCTCTCGTAACTCAGACAACAAGGTCGATTGAACTTGCATAGTGGCAAAAAGTAACCCTTTCCGAGTCAATTGTGGTTTCCACAAAAATGCTTCCTCCAACAACTCCAGCACCTTGACGTCCAGTTTTGCCATGCTCACTTTCCTACTTAAGGCATCTGCAACTACATTCGCCTTACCGGGCAGTGTTAAATCTTCATGAACGGTTAAGTACAAGACGTGACTTGAATGTTTAGATCACACCCTAGTCTAACCTTTATAGGCCGGGTTGGGGCATGATACCACGCCCTCGGTTTACGGGCCCAGCCTCTACGTGAAGCGAAGTTGTCTTGCCCAAGAAGCCGTGTGATTCTGAAATAGAAATGTGGTGGATAAAGTATCTTGGCAAACCTAACCGAGGCAAAAAAATTGAAAAGGGGGGGTGCAACACGAGGACTTCACAGGGGGTCACCCATCCTAGTACTACTCTCGCCCAAGCACGTTTAGCTTCGGAGTTCTGATGGGACCCGGTGCATTAGTGCGGGTATGATCACACCCGTCATGTTGTGGGCACAAATCCTTTATGTCATGACGGTTCACAGTCCCAGCCCAGAGAGAGATGGCCCATTCAAAAGGCCCAATGGGCTTAACGACAACCCATCCGCTTCAACAGCGCAGCATCCTCACAAGACGTGATATCGACGTATTGTAGGGCCCCCTAATGTCCTGCGAGTTAGGTTGTCATCTTTTTAACAACTCACGACATATGATCCGAGACGGAAAAACAGAGCAAAACTAGAAAAGTGGCCCAAAACTGATGAAAACGTTCGATTATAGGCTCCAAAAACGGGAGTAGCTAAGCATGCTTGTTGCCTCCGTCGTAGAGCTCTCGGAGAGCTTTCCAACGGTATGCTATGCACCGCGTAACTCCTTACGGATTAAAAGTTATGGGCACCGGAGCGACGGAGACCTGGTCACAAGCCCCACGCCCTCAGTTTGCGGGCCCAGCATCTACGTGAAGTGAAGTTGTCTTGCCCAAGGTGCCGTGGGATTCGGTAATAGAAATGTGGTAGATAAAGTATCTTGGAAACCATAATCGGGGCAAAAAAAATTGAAATGGAGGGATGCAACACGAGGACTTCCGAGGGGGTCACCCATCCTAGTACTACTCTCTCCCAAGCATGCTTAACTTCGGAGTTCTAATGGGATCCGGTGCATTAGTGCTGGTATGATCGCACCCGTCATGTTGAGGGCATAATTCCTTTATGTGTTGACGGTTCACAGTCCCAGCCTAGAGAAATGGCCTATTCAAAAAGCCCAATGTGCTTAACGATAACCCATCAGCTTCAATAACACAGCATCCTCGTAAGGTGTGATATCAACGCGTGGTAGGGCCCTATAATATCCCGCGAGTTAGATTGTCGTCCTTTTAACAACTCACGACGTACGATCCGGGACGAAAAAATAGAGCAAAAGCAGAAACATAGCCCGAATCTGATAAAAATGTTCGATTTTTGGCTCCGAAAATAGGTACAACCAAGCAGGCTTGCTACCCTCGTCGTAAAGCTCTCAGAGTGCTTTCCAACGGTATGCTGTGCGTCACGTAACTCCTTACGGATTAAAAGTTATGGGCACTGGAGCGACGGAGTCCATGTCACTAGCCCCACGCACTCGGTTTGCGAGCACAGCCTCTACGTGAAACGAAATTGTCTTGCTCAAGATGCCGTGGGATTCGGTAATAGAAATGTGGTGGATAAAGCATCTTGGCAACCCTAACCGGGGCAAAAAAAAATTGAAAATGGGGGTGCAACACGAGGACTTCCCAAGGGGTCACCCATCCTAGTACTACTCTTGCCCAAGCATGCTCAACTTCGGAGTTCTGATGAGATCCGGTGCATTAGCGCTGGTATGATCACACCCGTCATGTTGTGGGCACAAATCCTTTATGTCTTGACGGTTCACAGTCCCAGCCCAGAGAGATGACCCATTCAAATGGCCCAAAGGGCTTAACGACAACCCATCCACTTCAATAACACAGCATCTTTGCAAGACGTGGTATCGACGCGTTGTAGGGCCCTCTAATGTCCGACATCTAATGTCCCGCGAGTTAGGTTGTCATCCTTTTAACAGCTCACGACGTACGATCCGGGATGGAAAAATAGAGCCAAACTAGAAAAGTGGCCCGAAACTGATGAAAACATTCGATTTTGGGCTCCAAAAACGGGAGCAGCTGAGCAGGCTTGTTGCCCCCATCGTAGAGCTCCAGGAGAGCTTTCCAACGGTATGCTTTGTACCGCATAACTCCTTACGGATCAAAAGTTATGGGCACTTGAGCGACGGAGACTTGGTCACAAGCCCTATGCCCTCGGATTGCAGGCCCAGCCTCTACGTGATGCG
Source organism: Ehretia macrophylla (assembly GCA_037974665.1). Lineage (NCBI taxonomy): Eukaryota > Viridiplantae > Streptophyta > Magnoliopsida > Boraginales > Ehretiaceae > Ehretia > Ehretia macrophylla. The sequence goes on along the minus strand of CM075764.1, from coordinate 13,587,455 downwards.
AAGTTGTCTTGCCCAAGGTGCCGTGGGATTCAGTAATACAAATGTGGTGGATAACGTAACTTGGCAACCCTAACCAGGGCAATAAAAATGGAAAATGGGGGATGCAACACGAGGACTTCCCAGGGGGTCACCCGTCCTAGTACTACTCTCGCCCAAGCACGCTTAACTTCGGAGTTCTGATGGGATCCGGTGCATTAGTGCTGGTATGATCGCACCCGTCATGTTGAGGGCACAATTCCTTGATGTGCTGATGGTTCACAGTCCCAGCCCAGAGAGATGGCCCATTCAAAAGGCCCAATGGGCTTAACGACAGCCTATCCGCTTCAACAACGCAGCATTCTCGTAATACGTGATATCGACGCGTTGTAGGGCCTTGTAATATCCCGCGGGTTAGGTTGTCGTCCTTTTAACAGCTCACAACGTACGATCCGGGACATAAAAAAAGAGCTAAAGAAGAAAAGTGGCCCAAAACTGATGAAAACGTTCAATTTTTGGCTTCGAAAATAGGCGCAGCCGAGCAGGCTTGCTACCCCCATTGTAGAGCTCTCGGAGAGCTTTCCAACGGCATGCTGTGCGCCACATAACTCCTTACGGATTAAAAGTTATGGGCACCGGAGCGACGGAGACCTGGTCATAAGCCCCACGCCCCCGGTTTGAGGCCCAGCCTCTACGTGAAGTGAAGTTGTCTTGCCCAAGGTGCCGTGGGATTCGGTAATAGAAATGTGGTGGGTAAGGTATCTTGGAAACCTTAACCGGGGCAAAAAAAATTGAAAAGGAGGGGTGCAACACAAGGACTTCCCAGGGGGTCACCCATCCTGGTACTACTCTCTCACAATTCCTTTATGTGTTGACGGTTCACAGTGCCAACCTAGAGAGATTGCCCGTTCAAAAGGCCCAATGGGATTAACGACAACCCATCCACTTCAACAACGTAGCATCCTCCTAAGGTGTGATATCGACGTGTGGTAGGGCCCTATAATATCCAGCGAGTTAGGTTGTCATCCTTTTTACAGCTCACGACGTACAATCCGGGACGAAAAAACATAGCAAAAGAATAAAAAAAGTGGCCCGAAACTGATGAAATCGTTCGATTTTAGGCTCTAAAAACAGGTACAGTCGAGCAGGCTTGCTACCCTCGTCATAGAGCTCTCGGAGAGCTTTCCAACGGTATGCTGTACGTCACGTAACTCATTATGGATTAAAAGTTATGGGCACCGAAGCGACGGAGACCTGGTCACAAGCCCCACGCCCTCGTTTTGAGGGCCCAACCTCTACGTGAAGCGAAGTTGTCTTGCCCAAGGTGTCGTGGGGTTCGGTAATAGAATTGTGGTGGATAAAGTATCTTGGCAACCTTAATCGGGGCAAAAAAAATTCAAAAGGGGGGGTACGACCCGACGAGTTCCCAAGGGGTCACCCATCCCAGTACTACCCTCACCTAAGCACGCTTAAGTTCTGAGTTCTGACAGGATCCGGTGCATTAGTGCTGGTATGATTGTACCCGTCATGTTAAGAGCACGAATCCCTTATGTGTTGACAGTTCACAGTCCCAGCCCAGAGAGATGGTCGATTGAAAAGGCCCAATGGGCTTAACGACAACCCATCCGCTTTAACAACACAGCATCCTCGTAATAAGTGATATTGACGTGTTGTAGGGCCCTGTAATATCCTACGAGTTAGGTTGTCGTCCTTTTCGCGGCTCACGACGTACGATCCAGGACGAAAAAATAGTGCAAAAGAAGAAAAGTGACCCAGAACTGATGAAAACGTTTGAGTCGGGGCTCGAAAAATAGGTGCAGCCGAGCCGACTTGCTGCCCAAGTCATAGAGTTCTCGGAAAGCTTTCCAACGGTATGCTGTGCGGCACGTAACTCCTTACGGATAAAAAGTTATGGGCACCGGAACGACGGAGATCTGGTTAGAAGCCCCATGCCCTCGGTTTGCGGGCTCAGCCTCTACGTGAAGCGAAGTTGTCTTGCCCAAGGTGCCTTGGGATTCAGTAATAGAAATGTGGTGGACAAAGTATCTTGGCAACCGTAACTGAGGTAAAAAAAATTGAAAAGGGGGGGGGGGGTACAACACGAGGAGTTTCCAGGGTGTCACCCATCCTAGTACTACTCTCACCCAAGCATGCTTAACTTCAAAGTTCTGATTCGATCTAGTGCTTTAGTGCTGGTATGATCGCACCCGCCATGTTTTGGGCAAAAATCCTTTATGTATTGACAGTTCACAGTCCCAGCCCAAAGAGATGGCTATTCAAATGGTCCAAAGGCTTAACGATAACCCATCCACTTCAACAACGCAGCATCCTCGCAAGACGTGATATCGACACGTTGTAGGGCCGTCTAATGTCCCGCAAGTTAAGTTGTCGTCCTTTTAACAGCTCACGATGTACGATCCGGGATGGAAAAATAGTGCAAAATGAGAAAAGTAGCTCGAAACTGATGAAAACATTCAATTTAGGCCTCCAAAAACGGGCGCGACCGAGCAAGCTTGCTGCCCCCGTCGTAGAGTCCTAGAAAGTTTTCCAACGGTATGCTATGAGTCGCGTAACTCCTTACAAATCAAAAGTTATGGGCACCAGAGCGACAAAGACCTGGTCACAAGCCCTATGCCCTCGGTTTGTAGGCCCAACCTCTACGTGAAGTGAAGTTGTCTTGCCCAAGGTACAGTGGGATTCGATAATAGAAATGTGGTTGATAAAGTAACTTGGCAACCCTAATCGGGGCAAAAAAAATTGAAAAGGGGGGTGCAACACGAGGACTTCCCAGGGGGTCACCCATCCTAGTACTACTCTCGCCCAAGCACGCTTAACGTCGGAGTTCTGATGGGATCCGGCGCATTAGTGCTGGTATGATTGCACCCGTCAAGTTGAGGGCACAATTCCTTTATGTGTTGACGGTTCACAGTCACAGCCCAGAGTGATGGCCCATTCAAAAGGCCCAATGGGCTTAACGACAACCCATCTGCTTCAACAATGCAGCATCCTCTTAAGATGTGATATCGACACGTGGTAGGGCCCTGTAATATCCCACTAGTTACGTTGTCGTCCTTTTAATAGCTCACAATGTATGATACAGGACGAAAAAATAGAGCAAAAGAAAAAAAGTGGCCCGAAACTGATGAAAACGTTCGATTTTGGGCTCCCAAAATAGGCGTAGCCGAGGAGGCTTGCTGCCCCCATTGTAGAGCTCTCGGAGAACTTTCCAACGGTATGCGGTGCGTCGCGTAACTCCTTACGGATTAAAAGTTATGGGCACCGGAGCGACGGAGACCTAGTCATAAGCCCCACGCTCTCGGTTTGCTGGCCTAGCCTCTACGTGAAGCGAAGTTGTCTTGCCCAAGGTGCCGTGGGATTTGGTCATAGAAATGTGGTGGATAAAGTATCTTGGCAACCCCAACCGGGGCAAAAAAAAATTGAAAAGGAGGGGTGCAACTCGAGGACTTCCCAGGGGGTCACCCATCCTAGTACTACTCTCTCCCAAGCACGCTTAACTTCGGAGTTCTGATGGGATCCGGTGCATTAGTGCTAGTATGATCGCACTCGTCATGTTGATGGCACAATTCCTTTATGTGTTGATGGTTCACAGTCCTAGCCCAGAGAGATGGCCCAATCAAAAGGCCCAATGGGCTTAACGACAACCCATCTGCTACAACAACGCATCATCCTCATATGGCGTGATATCGACGCGTGGAAAGGCCCTATAATATCCCGCGATTTAGGTTTCCATCCTTTTACTAGCTCACGACGTACTATCCGGGATGAAAAAATAGAGCAAAAGAAGAAAAGTTGCCCGAAACTGATGAAAACATTCGATTTTGGGATCCGAAAACAATCACAGCCAATTAGGCTTGTTACCCTTGTCGTAGAGCTGCCGAAGAGCTTTTCAACGGTATGCTGTGCGTCGCGTAACTCTTTACGAATTAAAAGTTATGGGCACCAGAACTACGAAGACCTGGTACAAGCCCCACGCCCTCGGTTTGCGGGCCCAGCCTCTAAGTGAAGCGAAGTTGTCTTGCCCAAGGTGTCGTGGGATTCGATAATAGAAATGTGGTGGTTAAAGTATCTTGGCTACCCTAATCGGGGCAAAAAAAATTGAAAATGGGGGGTGCAACACGAGGACTTCCCATAGGGTCACCCATCCTAGTACTACTCTCGCCCAAGCACGCTTAACTTCGGAGTTCTGATGGGATCTGGTGCATTAGTGCTGGTATAATTGCTCCCGTCATGTTGAGGGCACAAATCCTTTATGTGTTGACGGTTCACAGTCCCAGCCTAGAGAGATGGCCTATTCAAATGCGCCAATGGGGTTAATGATAACCCATTCGCTTCAACAACGTAGCATCCTCGTAAGACGTGATATCAACGCATTGTAGGGCCCGGTAATATCCCGCGAGTTAGGTTGTCATCCTTTTAACAACTGACGACGTACGATCCTGGATGAAAAAACAGTGAAAAAGAAGAAAATTGTCCCGAAACTGATGAAAATATTCGATTTTGGGCTCCGAAAATAGGTATAGCCGAGCAGGATTGCTGCCCCCATCGTAGAGCTCTTGGAGTGCTTTCCAACGGTATGCTGTGCGCCGCGTAATTCCTTACGGATCAAAAGTTATAGGCAGCAGAGCGACAGAGACCTGGTCACAAGCCCTACACCCTCGGTTTGCAGGCCCAGCCTCTACGTGAAGTGAAGTTGGCTTGCCCAATGTGCCATGGGAATCGTTAATAAAAATGTGGTGGATAAAGTATCTTGGCAACCCTAACCGGGGCAAAAAAAATTTAAAAGGGGGGATGCAACACGGGACTTCCCAAGGGTTCACCCAACCAAGTACTACTCTCGCCCAAGCATGATTAACTTCGGAGTTCAGATGGGATCCAGTGCATTAGTGCTGGTATGCTCGCACACGTCATGTTCAGGGCAAAATTCCTTTATGTGTTGACAGTTCACAGTCCCAGCCCAGAGAGATGGCCCATTCAAAAGGCCCAGTGGGCTTACCGACAACCCATCTGCTTCAACAACGCAGCATCCTCGTAAGACGTGATATCGACGCGTGGTAGGGCCCTGAAATATCCTGCGAGTTAGGTTGTCGTCCTTTTTATAGCTCACGACGTGCGATTCGGGATGAAAAAATAGAGCAAAAGAAGAACAGTGGCCCAAAATTGATGAAAATATTCGATTTTTGTCTCCAAAAATAGGCACAACCGAGCAGGCTTACTATGCCCATCGTAGAGCTCTCAGAGAGGTTTCCAACGGTATGCTGTGCATCACGTAACTCCTTACGGATTAAAAGTTATAGGCACCGGAGCGACGGAGACCTGGTCACAAGCCCCACGCCCTCGGTTTGTGGGCCCAGCTTCTACATGAAGCGAAGTTGTCTTGCCCAAGGTATCGTGGGGTTCGGTAATAGAAATGTGGTGGATAAAGTATCTTGGCAACCGTAACCAGGGCAAAAAAAATTGAAAAGGGGGGGTGCAACACGAGGACTTCCCAAGGTGTCCCCCATCCTTGTACTATTCTCGCCCAAGCACGCTTAACTTCGGAGTTTTGATGGGATTCAGTGCATTAGTGCTGGTATGATCGTACCCATCATGTTCAGGGCACAAATCCTTTATGAGTAGACGATTCACAGTCCAAGCCGAGATAGATGGCCCATTGAAAAGGCCCAATAGGCTTAACGATAACACATCCGCTTCAACAACGCAGCATCCTCGTAATACGTGGTATCGACGCGTTGTAAGGCCCTGTAATATCCCGCGATTTAAGTTGTCGTCCTTTTAATAGCTCATAACGTACGATCCGAGACGGAAAAACATAGCAAAAGAAGAAAAGTGGAACGAAAGTGATGAAAACGTTCAATTTTGGGCTGCAAAAATAGGCGCAGCTGAGCAGGCTTGTTGCCCCCCTCGTAGAGCTCTTGGAGGGCTTTCCAACGGTATGCTATGCACCGCGTAACTCCTTCCGGATCAAAAGTTATGGGCACCGGAGAGACGGAGACCCAGTCACAAGCCCCACGTCCTCGGTTTGCAGGCCCAGCCAATACGTGAAGCGAAGTTGTCTTGTCCAAGGTGCCGTGGGATTCGGTAATAAAAATGTGGTGGATAAAGTATCTTGGCAACCCTAACTTGGGCAAAAAAATTGAAAACGAAGGGTGCAGCACGAGGACTTCCCAGGGGGTCACCCATCCTAGTACTACTCTCGTCCAAGCACGCTTACTTTCGGGGTTCTGAGGGGATCCGGTGCATTAGTGCTGGTATGATCGCACCCATCATGTTGTGGGCACAAATCCTTTATGTGTTGACGGATCATAGTCCTAGCCCAGAGAGATGGCCCATTTAAATGGCCCAATGGGTTTAACGACAACCCATCCACTTCAACAACGTAGCATCCTCGCACGATGTGATATCGACGCATTATAGGGCCCTCTAATGCCCCGCGAGTTACGTTTTCGTCCTTTTAACTGCTCACGATGTATGATCCGGGACGGAAAAACAGAGCAAAACCAGAAAAGTGGCCTAAAACTGATGAAAATGTTTGATTTTGGGCTCCAAAAACGGGCGCAGTCGAGCAAGCTTGCTTCCCCTGTCTTACAGCACTCGGAGGGCTTTCCAACGGTATGCTGTGCGCCGTGTAACTACTTAAGGATCAAAAGTTATGGGCTCCGGAGCGACGGAGACCTGGCCACGAGCCCTGCGCTCTTGGTTTGCAGGCCCAACCTCTACGTGAAGTGAAGTTGTCTTGCCCAAGATCCCGTGGGATTTGGTAATTGAAATGTGGTGGATAAAGTATCCTGGCAACCCTAACCGGGGCAAAAAAAATTGAAAAGGGTGGGTGCAACACGAGGACTTCCCAGGGGGTCACCCATCCTAGTACTACTCTCGCCCAAACACGCTTAACTTCGGAGTTCTGATGGGATCCGGTGAATTAGTGCTGGTATGATCGCACCCGTTATGTTGAGGGCACAAATCCTTTTTGTGTTGACGGTTCACAGTCCCAGCCCAGAGATATGGCCCATTCAAAAGGCCCAATGGGCTTAACGACAACCCATCCACTTCAACAACGCAGCATCCTCGCCAGACGTGATATCCATGCATTGTAGGGCCCCCTAATGCCCTGCGAGTTAGGTTATCGTCCTTTTAACAGCTCATGACGTACGATCCGGTACTGAAAAATAGAGCAAAAAAAGAAAAGTGGCCCGAAACTGATGAAAAAGTTCGATTTTGGGCTTAGAAAATAGGCACAATCGAGCAAGCTTGCTGCCCCCGTCATAGAGCTATCAGAGAGCTTTACAAAGGTATGCTGTGCATCGCGTAACTCCTTACGGAATAAAAGTTATGGGCACCGGAGCGACGGAGACCAGGTCACTAGGCCCAGCCTCTACGTGAAGCGAAGTTGTCTTGCCCATGGTGCCTTGGTATTCGGTAATAGAAATGTGGTTGATAAATTATCTTGGCAACCCTAACCGGGGCAAAAAAAAATTGAAAATGGTGGGTACAACACGAGGACTTCCCAGGTTGTCACCCATCCTAGTACTACTCTCGCCCAAACACGCTTAACTTCGGGGTTCTGATGGGATCCGGTGCATTAGTGCTGGTATAATCGCACCCGTTATGTTGAGGGAACAAATCCTTTTTGTGTTGGCGGTTCACAGTCCCAGCCCAGAGAGATGGCCCATTCAAAAGGCCCAATGGGCTTAACGACAACCCATCCACTTCAACAACGCAGCATCCTCGCCAGACGTGATATCCATGCATTGTAGGGCCCCCTAATGCCCTACGAGTTAGGTTATCTTCCTTTTAATAGCTCACGACGTACGATCCGGTACTGAAAAATAGAGCAAAAGAAGAAAAGTGGCCCGAAACTGATGAAAACGATCGATTTTGGGCTCAGTAAATAGGCACAATCGAGCAAGCTTGTTGCCCCCATCGTAGAGCTATCAGAGAGCTTTCCAACGGTATGCTGTGTGTCGCGTAACTCCTTACGAATTAAAAGTTATGGGCACCGAAGTGACGGAGACCAGGTCACTAGCCCACGCCCTCGGTTTGCGGGCCCAGCCTCTACGTAAAGTGAAGTTGTCTTGCCCATAGTGCCTTGGTATTCGGTAATAGAAATGTGGTTGATAAAGTATCTTGGCAACCCTAACCGGGCAAAAAAAATTGAAAATAGAGGGTACAACACGAGGACTTCACAGGGGGTCACCCATCCTGGTACTACTCTCGCCCAAGCACGCTTAGCTTCAGAGTTCTGATGGGACCTGGTGCATTAGTACTAGTATGATCACACCCGTCATGTTGTGGGCATAAATCCTTTATGTGTTGACGGTTCACAGTCCTAGCCCAGAGATAGATGGCCCATTCAAAAGGCCCAATGGGCTTAACAACAACCCATCGACATCAACAACGTAGCATCCTCGCAAGACGTGATATCAAGGGATTGTAGGGCCCTCTAATGTCTCGCGAGTTAGGTTGTCGTCCTTTTAACAACTCACGACGTATGATCTGGGACGGAAAAATAGAGCAAAACTAGAAAATTGGCCGGAAACTAATGAAAACGTTCAATTTTGGTCTCCAAAAACACGCGCAACCAAGCATGCTTGATGCCCCCGTCGTAGAGCTCTCGGAGAGCATTCGAACGGTATGTTATGCGCCGCGTAACTCCTTACAGATTAAAAGTTATGGGCACTTGAGCGACAGAGACCTGGTCACAAGCCCCACGCCCTCGGTTTACGGGCCCAGCATCTACGTGAAGCGGAGTTGTCTTGCCCAAGGTGTCGTCGGATTCGGTAATAGAAATGTGGTGGATAAAGTATCTTGGCTACCCTAACTGGGGCAAAAAAAATTGAAAAGAGGGGGTACAACACGAGGACTTCCCTGGGGGTCACCCATCCTAGTACTACTCTCGCCCAAGCATGCTTAACTTTGGAGTTCTAACGGGATCCGGTACATTAGTGCTGGTATGATCGTACTCGTCATGTTGTGGGCACAAATCCTTTAGGTGTTGATGGTTCACAGTCCCAGCCAAAAGAGATGGCCCACTTAAATGGCCCAAAGGGCTTAACGACAACCCATTCAATTCAACTACCCAGCATCTTCGCAAGACATGATATCGACGCGTTGTAGGGCCCTCTAATGTCCAGCGAGTTAGGTTGTCATCCTTTTAATAGCTCACGACGTACGATCCGGGACGGAAAAACAAAGCAAAACTAGAAAAGTGGCCCGAAACTGATGAAAACATTCGATTTTGGGCTCCAAAAACGGGCGTAACCGAGCCGGCTTGCTGCCCCCATCGTAGAGTCCCAGAGAGCTTTCCAACGGTATGCTGTGAGCCGCGTAACTCATTACGGATCAAAAGTTATGGGCACCGGAGTGACGGAGATTTGGTCACAAGCCCCACGTCCTCGGTTTGCAAGCCCAGCCTCTACGTGAAGCGAAGTTGTCTTGCCCAACGTGCCGTGGGATTCGGTAATAGAAATGTGCTGGTATGATCGCACCCGTCACGTTGAGGGCACAATTCCATTATGTTTTGATGGTTCACATTCCTAGCCTTGAGAGATGGCCCATTCAAAAGGCTCAATGGGCTTAACGACAACCCATCCGCTTCAACAACGCAATATCCTCTTAAGACATGATATCGACGCGTTGTAGGGCCCTGTAATATCTCGCGAGTTAGGTTGTCGTCCTTTTAACAGCTCACGACGTATGATACGGGATGAAAAAATAGAACAAAAGAAGTAAAGTGGCCATAAACTGATAAAAATGTTCAATTTTGGACTCTGAAAAGAGCCGTAGCTGAGTAGGCTTGCTGCCCCCATTGTAGAGCTCTTGGAGAGCTTTCCAACGGTATGCTTTGTGTCGCATAACTCTTTACGAATTAAAAGTTATGGGCGCCGGAGTGACGGAGACCTAGTCACAAGCCCCACGCCTTCGGTTTGCTGGCCTAGCCTCTCCGTGAACCGAAGTTGTCTTGCCTAAGGTGCGGTGGGATTTGGTAATAGAAATGTGGTGGATAAAGTATCTTGGCAACCCTAATCGGGGCAAACAAAATAGAAAAGTAGGGGTGAAACATGAGGACTTCCCAGGGGGTCACCCATCCTAGTACTACTCTCGCCCAAGCATGCTTAACTTCGGAGTTCTGATGGAATCCGGTGCATTAGTGCTGGTATAATCACACCCGCCATGTTGTGGGCACAAATCCTTTATGTTTTGACGATTGACGGTCCCAGCCCAAAGAGATAGCCTATTCAAAAGGCCCAAAGGGCTTAACGATAACCCATCCTCTTCAACAATGTAGCATCCTCGTAAGACGTGATATCGACATGTTGTAGGGGCCCTCTAATGTCCAGTGAGTTATGTTGTCGTCATTTTAATAGCTCACGAGGTACAATTCGGGAAGGAAAAACAGAGCAAAAAGAAGAAAAGTAGCACGAAACTGATGAAAACGTTCGATTTTGGGCTCCAAAAACAAGCACAGCTGAGCAGGCTTACTGCCCCCATCATAGAGCACTCGGAGAGTTTTCCAATGGTATGCTGTGCACCGCGTAACTCCTTACAGATCAAAAGTTATGGGCAACGGAGCGACAGAGACCTGGTCACAAGCCCTACGCCCTCGGTTTGCAGGCCCAGCCTCTACGTGAAGCGAAGTTGTCTTGCCCAAGGTGTCGTGGGATTCGGTAATAGAAATGTGGTAGACAAAGTACCTTGGCAACCTTAACCGGGGCAAAAAAAATTGAAAAGGAGGGTACAACACGAGGACTTCCCAGGGGGTCTCCTATCCTAGTACTACTCTCGCCCAAGCATGCTTAACTTCGGAGTTCTTATAGGATCCGGTGCATTAGTGCTGGTATGATCTTACCCGTCATGTTGAGGGCACAATTCCTTTATGTGTTGACGGTTCGCAGTCCCAACCTAGAGAGAGGGCCTATTCAAAAGGAACAATGGGCTTAACGTCAACCCATCCGCTTCAACAATGCAGCATCCTCGTAAGACGTGATATCAACGTGTTGTAGGGCCCTGTAATATCCTGCGTGTTAGGTTGTCGTCCTTTTAACAGCTTACGACATATGTTACGGGATGAAAACATAGAGCAAAAGAAGTAAAGTGGCCATAAATTGATGAAAACGTTTGATTTTGGGCTCCGAAAAGAGGCGCGTCTGAGCAAGCTTGCTACCCCCGTTGTTGAGCTCTTGGAGAACTTTCCAACGATATGCTGTGCATCGCATAACTCCTTACGGATTAAAAGTTATGGGCACCGGAGTGACGGAGCCCTGGTCACAAGCCCCACGCCCTCAGTTTGCGGGCCTGGCCTCTATGTGAAGTGAAGTTGTCTTGCCCAAGGTGCCGTGGGATTCGGTAATAGAAATGTGGTGGATAAAGTATCTTGGCAACGTTAACTAGGGCAGAAAAAATTGAAAATGGGGGGTGCAACACTAGGACTTCCCAGGGGGTCGCCCATCCTAGTACTACTCTCGCTCAAGCACGCTTAACTTCAGAGTTTTGATGGGATCCGGTGCTTTAGTGCTGGTATGATCACACCCGTCATGTTGTGGGCACAAATCCTTTATGTGTTGACGGTTCACAGTCCAAACCCAGAGAGATGGCCCATTCAAAAGGCCCAAAGGGCTTAACGACAACCCATCCACTTCAATAATGCAGCAGTCGCGTAATACGTGATATCGACACGTTGTAGGGCCCTCTACTGTCCCGCGAGTTAGGTTTTCGTCCTTTTAACAGCTAACAACGTACGATCTGGGACGGAAAAACAGAGTAATACTAGAAAAGTGGCCTGAAACTGATGAAAACGTTAGATTTTAGGCACCAAAAATAGGCGCAGCTGTGAGGCCTGACCTCGATTTGTGTGCGATACCTCGTTTTGTGTGCCTTAATCTTGATTTGCGAGCCTTGACCTAGGATTGAGAATTGTGTTCGTTTTATGTGCCTTGCATTGAATTACGTGCATTCATTTAGGGTTGCATGCATTTACTTAGAAAACGTGCGTTCATGTCATAGTTCGTGTCTTACCTCGTAGTGCGTGCCCTAGACCTAGGAGAACGTACCCTCACATTAATTAAGAAAGCATCTTACACAAAGCACTAGACTATTAAATAATCCTACAAACTCCACTATCAATATTATAATCCTAAATCAACTCACTAGAAGACAAAAATTCACTAAACACTAAGCATTCCTTATTCTTTATTCCTTATTCTTTTTGCACTTCCAACACCCAATTAAATAATACTCCAATAGATGACAAAAAATCAGAATTTATTTAGCCTTGGCCGACCACTATGTGGTGTCTTTGCATGCATGCTCAATTCAAATTGGTTCTAGACAAGTTATGACAAAAACACTTATCAAATGCATAAAAAAAATTGCTCCAAACCTCCTCAATTCTCCACCTTGCTCGACCAAACACACCTTGCCCATGCTATCAATTTTAAAGTACACCTTGAAGACACAAAAAGGCTGAATCATCAAGCTCAAGGCCGACCAAATGCTTGAAGAAATCCAAAAGCTTCACTCTTTGTCATTCTTTGTCATTTCTTCTTTCTTCCTCTCATCTTCTCTCTCTCCCTCTCATTTTTCTCTCTCTCTCTCTCGGCCTTGGCTGAGTTTCTCACCTTCCTAGCTCATCTTCATCATCCTATGGTTATTCAAGGCAAGCCCAAGCAAAGGAACTCAACCAAGCTAGCTAGCATGCAAGAAAGCTCCCATGCAAGCTCTTGAGTCTTCATTTCGGCCCTAGGTGAGTTTCTAAGCTTCCATTTCTTTTCTTCTTGTCCTAACCACATGCATGTACTAAGAGCTTGGTCACTAAGCTAGGAAAAATAGAGAAAACCAAGTTGGAATGTCGGCTAGGCAAAGAAGAAGAAGAAATTTGTGCTTCAACAAGTTTTGTGCATCTTCTTGGTTGATTTGCTAAGGTGAGGGCTAAAACCTTTTGAAAATCCTTCAAAAATCCACATGCATGCTCTTAAATGTATGTCTTTGCTTCTGTACTTGAGTTATATGTTCGTTCATAAGCTTCTTCAGCCATGCATGGCAAGATTTTGGCTTGAAAGTGATGATAGGTGAAGTCGGATTATGTGACAGCTCTCTGACCTGTTGTTTCGAGGTGAGTTTGGCTAGACAAATGATGTTGAAAATGCATGAAAATTTGTAGTTGACTAGTTTGGCCAGTTTTGAACATTTTTTGCAGAAATAGGCCAAAGCTAATTTTGACTCTAAGGTCCTCAAAATGGCAAATCTTTGAAATGTGTCCAAATCTGGAAATCTGGAAAAATGAAGCAGGTTTTGGCAGATGCACTGACCTTGTAGAATGAACCAGGTTTGACTTAGTAAATGATGTCCAAAATGCATGAAATTTTCTGTGCTACTATATTTTTCAGTTCTGGACATTTTTGTCAGAAATGGACTAAGGCTAAAACTGACCCTAAGGACCTCAAAAACGTCAATTATTGAAATGTGTGCAAATCTGGACAGTTTTGTGCTATCTCACTGTTTCGGCTATAACTAATGATCCCGAACTCCAAATGATGCAACGTTTATTTCTGATTTTATTTCACTTCTTAAGCTTTAATTTGACATCTTATTCACTGGAATTGGAGATTGTTTTCGTATCTTAATGATTGTGGGAAAACAGCCTATTGCAATGAAGGTTTCACTAGGTTATGTGCTTAGAAAATTCGTTGTAACTTCTCTTGTGGTATTAATTGCTTTGGATTGTGGCATTGGGATGTTGTGTGGACTGTTTTGAGTACTTGGAGATGTTGAACTAATTGATGCATGGCTTGAGATTGATTTTGAGTTGACTTAGGGTTTAATCACATGGGTAAGCACAAAATGGAAACCCTAGTGACTAGGCAAACTTGCTAAGTGTTGATCCTTTGGATATTATGTGTAATTATATACTTAGTAGGCTGCCCGTAGATGCCCTTATAGTCCTAAATGTGATTTTGATAATTGCATGTTGACAAATAGGCTTTTCTTGCATCCGAGCCCACATAGATGTTGTTGCATGTTATATAATCTTATTATTTGATTACGTGGACTTTGAATTGAGTTATATGACTTGATTTATGTGCGTTACATGGCTGTCCGTTTAATGTTCATATAACTCCATGAGCTTTTCAAGTGAAATTACTTGTCTATCCGTGCCTCGCTTGTTTACTTGTCAATGTGCAATCTTATGACTGTTCGGAGGCAACCTACTTTGTTGTCCTCCTAATGTGATATATTAAATGTCATAAATGTGCATTGCATACAAGGTTGCAACCTTTCATTCTGGCATGGTAGCGATCACACACACCGGACGGCATCGGGCTTGCCGGTGCACCCGTGACTACCATGGTCCCATTCCCTCTCTTGCTTGGGGGCTAGACTTCCTCGGAGAGTTGGGTCATAGGATTTCGGGGTACATCCGGAGTATACCCACTTGGCATGTTAAGGGGATGAATTGAAGTCGGCCGCAACAACTGAGAGCAAAAGTTCACCGTATCCTTTTCTATATGTATAAGTACTCTCGCTTGGTTCCTAGAGAACCTCGGGGAGGAAAGACTGGAGTTTCTATTCTTTTACTTTATATTATTGTTATGTACTTAATTGTGTTATATTCATGCTTGCAAAAGGATTTTCATAAGTTGAACCGAAAAATGAGTTTCAAAACCTATTTCTCGTTCCCCTCCTCGCTGAGTTCATAAGGACTCATCCTCTTTTATCATCTCAGGTGAAGAAGATCAAGAACAGGTACCTGAGGATGATGTGCCTAACGATGATTCTTTGGAGTGATTGTCTGTTCCTATGTGTTCTGCTTGATTTATGGCCATTTGTGAAAACTATGCTACTTGAAGACTGTTTCTTTCATGTTGTTTAATGTTGTGATGTAAAAGACCCCCGTTGTAATTTGGGGTCTAATTTTGGTTTGTACTGATATTAACTAGACAAACGCTAGACACTACTATGATCGTTTTGCTATTATTACTGCTAGTATCTATAATAGGATTATGAAGCATTAGGTAAAGGCTAAGTAAAACGAACCAACCAAATCTTAAGCAGGTACACGTTATTAAGCTAAGATCAACAGGTACTTTTGTAACGAGGATTAACAAACGAACGAGACATAGTATCATGCTAGGTTATTAATCAAACGAGACATCAAGACAACCAGTAGGCGTTTCAATTGATGATAAAATAATAATCTTAGTTGGAAACGAAATTGATGTTGGAAAAATTTGAGGCGTTTAGAGAATTAGGCCAAACCAAAGAGCTCAATTACAGCCGTTATGCTGACAGTTTTCTAGAAATTTTGGAGTTTAGGCCAAAACATTAAGTGTGAAATATTCATAAACGGTTAAGTATGTGATATGGCTTGAATTTTTAGATCACATCCTAGTATAACCTTATAGGCCGGGTTAGGGCGTGACAACAGCCGCGCAGGCTTGTTCCTCCCGTCGAAGAGCTCTCTGAGGGCTTTCCAACGGTATGCTGTGCGCTGCGTAACCCCTTATAGATCAAAAGTTATGGGCACCAGAGCGACGGAGACTTGGTCACAAGCCCTACACACTCGGTTTGTGGGCTCATCCTCTACGTGAATCGAAGTTATCTTGCCCAAGGTGCCATGGGATTCAGTAATAGAAATGTGGTGGATAAAGCATTTTGGCAACCCTAATCGGGGCATAAAAATTTGGAAAGGGGGGTGCAACACGAGGACTTCCCAGGGGGTCACCCATCCTAGTAATACTCTCGCCCAAGCACGCTTAACTTCAGAGTTTTGATGGGATCCGGTGCATTAGTACTGGTATGATCGCACTCGTCATGTTGAAGGCACAATTCCTTTATGTGTTGATGGTTCAAAGTCCCAGCCCAGAGAGATGGCCCATTCAAAAGGCCCAATGGGCTTAACGACAACCCATCTGCTTCAACAACGCAACATCCTCGTAATACGTGATATCAACGCGTTGTAGGTCCCTGTAATATCCCGCGAGTTAGATTATCGTACTTTTAACAGCTCACGACGTACGATCCAGGACAGAAAAACAGAGCAAAAGAAGAAAAATGGACCAAAACTAATGAAAACGTTCAATTTTGGGTACCAAAAATTGGCGCAGCAAGGAAGGCTTATTGCCTCCGTTGTAGAGCTCTCGGAGAGCTTTCCAACGATATGCTGTGCGCCGCGTAAATCCTTACGGTTTAAAAGTTATGGGCACCGAAGCGACGGAGACCTGATCACAAGCCCCACGACCTCGGTTTGCGAGCCTATCCTCTACGTGAAGCGTAGTTGTCTTGCCCAAGGTGCCGTGGGATTCGGTAATAGAAATGTGGTAGATAAAGTATCTTGGCAACCCTAACTGGGGCAAAAAAAATTGAAAAAGGGGGGTTGCAACACGAGGACTTCCCAGGAGTCACCCATCCTAGTACTAATCTTGCCCAAGCACACTTAACTTCGGAGTTCTGATGGGATCCGGTGCATTAGTGTCACGCGCCAACCCGACCTATAAAGGTTAGACTAGGGTGTGATCTAATCATTCAAGTCATATCACGTACTTAATCGTTCAAGCGGTTTTAACACTTAACGTTTTAGCCTAAACACCGGAATTTTCCAGAAAAGCGGCAGCATAACGGCTATAATTGGGCTCTTTAGTTTGATCTAATTCTCTAAACGCCTTAAAATTTCCAATCTCAATTTCATTTCCACCTAAGATTACTATTTATAACCAATCGAAACGCCTACCAGTTATCTCGAAGTCTCGTTTGATTAATAACCTAGCATGATACTATGTCTCGTTTATTTGTTTGTCCTCGTTACAAAAGTACCTGTTGATCATAGCTTAACAATGAGTACCGGCTTAAGATTGGATAGGTTCATTTTACTTGGTCCTTACCTGATACTTCATAATCCTATGATAGAACTAGCCAATAACGATAGCAAAAATGACCATAGTATTGTCTATCTAGTTATTATCAGTACAAGCCAAAATTAGACCTCAAATTACAACGGGGGTCTTTTACATTACAACAACAAGCATCATAAGAAATGAAATAGTCTTCAAGCAACATATTGTTCACAAAATGGCCATAGTCAAGCAAGGCACGTAGGGCAAGCAATCATTCTAAGGAATCATCATTAGGCACGTCGTCCTCGGTTACCTGTTCTTGGTCTTCTTCACCTGAGATGATAAAAGAGGGTGAGTCCTTATGAACTCAGCGAGGGGGAACGAGAAATAAGTTTTGAAACTCATTTTCCGGTTCAACTTATGAAAACCCTTTTTGCAAGCATGAATATATCACAAGTAATGTAAAAGTAAAGGAACACAATTACTCGTCTTTCCTCCCAGAGGTCCTCTAGGAACCAAGCGAGAGTACTTATACACATAGTGAAAAGGATACGGTGAGCTTTTGCTCTCAGTTCAATTCCAGTATCAGTTGTTGCGGCCGGCTTCAGTTCATCCCCTTATCACGCCAAATGGGTGTACTCCGGATGTACCCCGAAATCCTACGACCCAACTCTCCGAGGAAGTCTAGCCCCCAAGCGAGAGAGGGAATTGGACAATGGTAGTCACGGTTGCACCGGCAAGCCTAATGCCGCCCGGTGTGCGTGAACGCTACCACGCCAGAATGAAAGGTTGCAACCTTGTATGCAATGCACATTTATGACATGTAATATATCACATTAGGAGGACAACAAAGTAGGTTGCCTCCGAACAGTCATAAGATTGCACATTGACAAGTAAACAAGCGAGGCACGATATGACAGGCAATTTCACTTATAAAGCACATGGAGTTATATGAATATTAAACGGGCAGCCATGTAACGCATGTAAATCAAGTCATATAACTCACTTCGAAGTTCACGTAATCAAATAACAAGATTATTCAACATGCAACGACATCTACGTGGGACCGGGTGCAAGAAAGGCCTACTTGTCAACATGTAATCATCAGATTCATATTTAGGGCTATGAGGGCAACTACGGGCAGCCTACTAATTACATAATCAAACACGATATCCATAAGATCAACACTTAGTGAGTTTACCTAGTCATTAGGGTTTCATTTCGTGCTCACCCGTGCGATTAAGCCCTAAGTTGTCACATGATTAAACTCAAGCCATGCATTGATTAATTCAAACACCCTCAAACATTCAAAACAGTCCACAAAACATCCCAATGCCACAATCCCAAGCATTTAATACAACAAAAGAAGTTACAATAATTTTTCTAAGCATATCACTAGGTGAAACCCTCACTGCAATGGGCTATTTTCTCACAATCATTGAGATAGGCAAACAATCTCCAATTCCAGTGAACAAGATGTCAAATTAAAGCTTGGGGAGTGAACTAAATTCAGAGACAAACCTCGCATCATTTGGAGTTCAGGTTCAAGAGTTATAGCCAAAACAGTGAGACTACACAAAACTGTCTAGATTTGCACACATTTCAATGCTTGTCGTTTTTGAGGACCTTAGGGTCAGATTTAGCCTTAGTCCATTTCTGACAAAAATGTCCATAACGGAAAAATATATCTGCACACCAAATTTCATGAATTTTGGATATCATTTACTAAGTCAAAACTGGTTCGTTCTACAAGTTCAGTGAATCTGCCAAAACCTGCTTCATTTTTCCAGACTTTCCAGATTTGGACACATTTTAATAAATTGCCATTTTTAGGATCTTAGAGTCAAAATTAGCTTTGTCCTATTTATGCAAAAAGTGTTCAAAACTGGCAAAACTAGTTACCTACCAATTTTCACGCATTTTCAACATCTTTTACCTGGTCAAAATGACCTCACACCAACAAGGCAGAAGGCTATCACATATCCGATTTCATCTATCTTCACATTCTAGCCAAATATCTTGCCATGCATGTTTACAAAAGCTCATGAACACACATAAATCACAAGTACATTAGTAAAGATAGACATTTAAGGGCATGCATGTGCTTTTTGAAAGATTCTCAAGAAATTTTAGCCCTCACCTTAGCAAGACAACAAAGAAGATGCACAAAATCTTGATGAAGCACAATGATGACTCTTCTCCTTGCTTAGCCGAGAGACAACTTGGGATTTCTCTAATTTTCTAGCTAAGTTACCATGTTCTTAGTAGGTGCATGTGGTTAGAACAAGAAGAAAACAAAATGGAAGCTAACAAACTCACCTAAGCCGAAATGGATGTTCAATGAGCTTGCATGTGTGTCTCTTGCACTCTAGCTTTGCTTGGTCGCGTTCCTTGGTAGCTTGGAGGTCTTGAAGAGCCTTAGGATGAAGAACTTAGCTATGGAGTCTACAATATTCAGCTAGGGATGAGAGAGAGAGAGAAGAAATGAGAGGGAGAGAGAAGAATGAGAGGAAATGAGAGAAAATGAAAGAAAAATAAAAGCCTTGCAATGTTTGAAGCTTGTGTCGGCCTAGGGCCTTGCAAAAATCATAATTTTGTGTCTTCAAGAAGCATTTTTGAATCACCTAGCATGGGCAAGAGAATGGGTCGAGAATATGGAGCCTTGGGTAGAGTTTTGAGCCAAATTTTTTTATGCATTGTGTCATAGATTTGTCATAGAATGTTTAGGAATAGAATTTGAAATTGGAATGCATGCACAAGTGCTCCTAGTGGTCGGCCAAGGGTGTGTTAAAATCTGAATTTTTGTCTTGGTTGAGCAATAATTAATTGTGTGTTTGGGATATGCAAAGAATAAAGAATGTCTAGCTTTTTGTGAGATTTTGTCTTCTAGTGGGTTGAATTAGCAATTTAATATTAGTTAGTGGAATTTGTAGGATTAATTAATAATCTAGTGCTTCGTATAAGATTCTTTCTTGATTAGCGTGAGGGCACGCTTTCCTGGGTCTAGGACACGCACTACAAGACAAGGCACAAACTATAAGACAAATGCACGTTTCCCAAGTAAATGCACGCAACCCTAAATGAATGCACGTAATTCAATGCAAGGCATACAAAATGAAACACAATTCTTAAACCTAAGTCAAAACACGCAAATCTAGGTTAGGGCACACAAAACGAGCTATCGCACGCAAATCGAGATCGGGCCTCACATCAGTGCTGGTATGATCGCACCCGTCATGTTGAGGGCATAAATCCTTTATGTGTTGACGGTTCAAAGTCCCAGCCCAGAGAGATGTCCCATTCAAATGGCCCAAAGGGCTTAACGACAACCCATCCACTTCAACAACGCAGCATCCTCACAAGATGTGATATCGATGTGTTGTAGGGCCCTCTAATGTCCCGCGAGTTAGGTTGTCGTCCTTTCAATAGCTCACGATGTACGATCCGGGACGAAAAAACAGAGCAAAAGAAGAAAAGTGGCCCGAAACTGATGAAAATGTTTGATTTTGGGATCCAAAAGAGGGCGCAGCCGCGCAAGCTTGTTGCACCCATCGTAGAGCTCTCATATGGCTTTCCAACGGTATGATGTGCGCTCCGTAACTTCTTACTGATCAAAAGTTATGGGCACCGGAGCAACGGAGACCTGGTCACAAGCCTTACACCCTCAGTTTGCAGGCCCAGCCTCTAAGTGAAGTGAAGTTGTCTTGCCCAAGGTGCCGTGGGATTCGGTAATAGAAATGTGGTGGATAAATTATCTTGGCAACCCTAACCAGGGTAAAAAAAATTGAAAAGGGGGGTGCAACACGATGACTTCCGAGGGGGTCACCAATCCTAGTACTACTCTAGCCCAAGCTCGCTTAACTTCGGAGTTCTAATGGGATCCGGTGCATTAGTGCTAGTATGATCGCACCAGTTATATTGAGGGCACAATTCCTTTATGAGTTGATGGTTCACAGTCCCAGCCTGGAGAGATGGCCCATTCAAAAGGCCCAATGTGCTTAACGACAACCCATCGGCTTCAACAACGCAGCATCCTCGTAAGACGTGATGTCGACATGTGGTAGGGCCGTGTAATATCCCGCGAGTTAGGTTGTCATCCTTTTAACAGCTCATGACGTAAAATCTGGGATGAAAAAATAGAGCAAAAGAAGAAAAGTGCAACTGATGAAAACGTTCAATTTTGGGCTCCGAAAACAGGCACAGCCGAGTAGGCTTTCTACCCTCGTCGTAGAGCTCTCGGAGAGCTTTCCAACGTAATGCTGTGCGTCGCGTAACTACTTACGGATTAAAAATTATGGGCACCAGAGCGACGGAGACCTAGTCACAAGCCCCACGCCCTCAGTTTGCGGGCCCAGCCTCTACGTGAAGCGAAGTTGTCTTGCCCAAGGTGTCGTGGTATTTGGTAATAGAAATGTGGTGGATAAAGTATCTTGGCAACCCTAACCGGGGCAAAAAAAATTGAAAATGGGGGGTGCAACACGAGGACTTCCCTGGGGGTCACCCATCCTAGTACTACTCTCGCCCAAGCACGCTTAACTTTGGAGTTCTGATGGGATCCGGTGCATTAGTGCTGGTATGATCGCAACTATCATGTTGAGGGCACAAATCCTTTATGTGTTGACGGTTCACAGTCCCAGCCTAGAGAGATGGCCCATTCAAAAGGCCCAATGGGCTTAACGACAACCTATCTGCTTCCACAACGTAGCATCCTCATAATACCTGATATCGATTCATTGTAGGGCCCGGTAATATCTCGCGAGTTAGGTTGTCATCCTTTTAACAGCTCACGTCGCACGATCCGGGATGGAAAAACAGAGCAAAAGAAGAAAAGTGGCATGAAACTGATGAAAACGTTCGATTTTGGGCTCCAAAAATAGGCGCAGCATAGCAAGCTTGCTACCCCTGTCGTAGATCTCTCGGAGAGCTTTCCAACGGTATGTTGTGCGCCACGTAACTCCTTACGGATAAAAAGTTATGGGCCCCGGATAGACGGAGACCTGGTCACAAGCCCTATGCCCTCGGTTTGCTGGCCCGGCCTCTACATGAAGCGAAGTTGTCTTGCCCAATGTGCCGTGTTATTCGGTAATAGAAATGTGATGGATAAAGTATCTTGGCAAGCCTAACCTGGGTAAAAAAAATTGAAAATGTGGGTGCAACACGAGGACTTCCCAAGGGGTTACCCATCCAAGTACTACTCTCGCCCAAGCACGCTTAACTTCGGAGTTCTGATAGGATCCGGTGCATTAGTGCTGGTATGATCGAACCTGTCATGTTGAGGGAAAATTTCCATTATGTGTTGACGGTTCACAGTGCTAGCCCAGAGAGATGGCCCATTCAAAACGCCCAATGGGCTTAACGACAACCCATCCGCTTCAACAATGCAGCATCCTCATAATACGTGATATCCACGCGTTGTAGGGCTCTGTAATAACCCACGAGTTAGGTTGTTGTCTGTTTAACAGCTCACGACGTACGATCCGGGATGAAAAAACATAGCAAATAAAGAAAAGTGGCCTGAAACTGATGAAAACGTTCGATTTTGGGCTCCAAAAACTGGCACAGCCAAGCATACTTGCTTCCCCCGTCGTAGAGCTCGCGAAAGGCTTTCCAACGGTATGTTGTGCATCGCGTAACTCTTTATGGATTAAAAGTTATGGGCACCGAAGTGACAAAGACCTGGTCACAAGCCCCACGCCCTCGGTTTGCGGGCCCAGCCTCTACGTGAAGCGAAGTTGTCTTGCCCAAGGTGTCGTGGTATTCGGTAATAGAAATGTGGTGGATAAAGTATCTTGGCAACCGTAACCGGGGCAAAAAAAATTGAAAATGGCAGGGGCAACACGAGGACTTCCCAGGGGCTCACCCATCCTTGTACTTCTCTCGCCCAAGCACGCTTAACTTCAGAGTTCGGATAGGATCCAGTGCATTAGTGCTGGGATAATCACACCCGTCATGTTGAGGGCACAAATCCTTTATGAGTTGACGATTCACAGTCCCAGCCGAGAGAGATGGCCCATTGATAAGGCCTAATGGGCTTAACGACAACCCATCCACTTCAACAACGCAGCATCCTCATAATACGTGATATCCACGCGTTGTAGGGCCATGTATTATCTCGCGAGTTAGGTTGTCATCCGTTTAACAGCTCACGACGTACGATTCGGGATAGAAAAATAGAGCAAAAGAAGAAAAGTGGCCCGAAACTGATAAAAAGGTTCAATTTTGGGCTCCGAAAATAGGAACAGCAGAGCAAGCTTGCTTCCCCCATCATAGAGCACTCGGATAGCTTTCCAACGATATGCTATGCGCCGTATAACTCCTTACGGATCAAAAGATATGGGCACCAGAGCGACAGAGACCTGGTCACAAGCCCCACGACCTCGGTTTGCGGGCCCAGCCTCTACTTGAAGTGAAGTTGTCTTGCCCAAGGTGCCATGGGATTCGGTAATAGAAATGTGGTGGATAAAGTATCTTGGCAACCCTAGCTGCGGCAAAAAAAATTGAAAATGGGGGGTGCAACACGAGGACTTTCCAAGGGGTCACCCATCCTAGTACTACTCTCGCCCAAGCACGCTTAACTTCGAAGTTCTGATGGGATTTGGGGAATTAGTGCTTGTATGATTGCACCTGTCATGTTGAGGGCACAAATCCTTTATGTGTTGACGGTTCACAGTCCCAGCCTAGAGAGATGGCCCATTCAAAAGGCCCAAAGGGCTTAACGACAACCCATCCACTTTAACAACGCAGTATCCTCGTAAGATGTGATATCAACGCGTTGTAGGGCCCTCTAATGTCCTGCGAGTTAGGCTGTCATCCTTTTAACAACTCACGACGTACGATCCGGGACCGAAAAATAGAGCAAAACTAGAAAAGTGGCCCGAAACTAATGAAAACGTTTGATTTTGGGCTCCAAAAATAGGCACAGCCGAGCAGGCTTGTTGCCCCCGTCTTAGAGCTCTTGGAGGGCATTCCAATGATATGCTTTGCGCCGAGTAACTGCTTACGGATCAAATGTTATGGGAACCGGAGCGACGGAGACCTGGTCACAAGCCCTACGCCCTCGGTTTGCAGGCCCAGCCTCTACGTGAAGCGAAGTTGTCTTGCCCAACGTGCCTGGGATTCGGTAATAGAAATGTGGTGGATAAAGTGTCTTGGCAGCCCCAACCGGGGCAAAAAAAAATTGAAAAGGGGGGTGCAACACGAGGACTTCCCAGGGGGTTACCCATCCTAGTACTATTCTCGCCCAAGCACGTTTAACTTCGGAGTTCTGATGGGTCCGGTGCATTAGTGCTAGTATGATCAAGCCCGTCATGTTGAGGGCAAAATTCCATTATGTGTTGACGGTTCACAGTCCCAGCCCAGAGAGATGGCTCATTCAAAAAGCCCAATGGGCTTAACGACAACCCATCTGCTTCAACAACGCAGCATCCTCGTAAGACGTGATATCGACGTGTGGTAGGGCCCTGTAATATCCCACGAGTTAGGTTGTCGTCCTTTTAACAACTCACGACGTACGATCCAGGATGAAAAAACAGAGCAAATGAAGAAAAATGGCCTGAAACTGATGAAAATGTTAGATTTTGGGCTCCAAAAATAGGCACAACCGAGCAAGCTTGTGACCCCCGTTGTAGAGCTCTCGGAGGGCTTTCCAACGGTATGTTGTGTATCGCGTAACTCCTTACGGATTAAAAGTTATGAGCACCGGAGTGACAGAGACCTGGTCACAAGCCCCACGCCCTCGGTTTGCGGGCCCAGCCTCTACATGAAGCGAAGTTATCTTGCCCAAGGTGTCGTGGTATTCAGTAATAGAAATGTGGTGGATAAAGTATCTTGGCAACCGTAACCGGGGCAAAAAAAATTGAAAATCGGGGGTACAACACGAGGATTTCCCAGGGGGTCACCCATCCTTGTACTACTCTGGCCCAAGCATGCTTAACTTCAGAGTTCTGATGGGATCCGGTGCATTAGTGCTGGGATGATCACACCCGTCATGTTAAGGGCACAAATCCTTTATAAGTTGACGATTCATAGTCCCAGCCGAGAGAGATGGCCCATTGAAAAGGCCCAATGGGCTTAACGACAACCCATCCGCTTCAACAACGCAGCATCCTCGTAATACGTGTTATCCACAAGTTGTAGGGCCCTGTATTATCCCTCGAGTTAGGTTGTCATCCTTTTAACAGCTCACGACGTACGATCCGGGATGGAAAAACATAGTAAAAGAAGAAAAATGGCCCGAAACTGATTAAAACGTTCGATTTTGGGCTCCAAAAATAGGTTCAGCAGAGCAAGCTTGCTGCCCCCGTCGTAGAGCTCTCGGATAGCTTTCCAACGGTATGCTATGTGCCGCGTAACTCCTTACGGATCAAAAGTTATGGGTACCGGAGCGACGGAGACTTGGTCGCAAGCCCTATGCCCTCGGTTTGCGGGCCCGGCCTCTACGTGAAGCGAAGTTGTCTTGCCCAAGGTGCCGTGGGATTCGGTAATAGAAATGTGGTGGGTAAAGTATCTTGGCATCCCTAACTGGGCAAAAAAAATTGAAAGGGGGCAACACGAGGACTTCCCAAGGGATCACCCATCCTAGTACTACTCTCGCCCAAGCACGCTTAACTTCGGAGTTCTGATGGGATCCAGTGCATTAGTGCTTGTAAGATTTCACCCGTCATGTTTTGGGCACAAATCCTTTATGTGTTGATGGTTCACAGTCCCAACCCAGAGAGATAGCCCATTCAGAAGGCCCAATGGGCTTAACGACAACCCATCCATTTCAACAACGCAGTATCCTCGCAAGACGTGATATGGACATGTTGTAGGCCCCTTTAATGTCCCACGATTTAGGTTGTCGTTCTTTTAACAGCTCACGACGTATGATCCGGGACGGAAAAACAGAGCAAAAGAAGAAAAGTGGCCCGAAACTCATGAAAACGTTCGATTTTGGGCTCCAAAAACAGATGCAGACGAGCAGGCTTGTTGTCGCCGTCGTAGAGCTCTCGGAGGACATTCCAACGATAAGTTGTGCGCCACGTAACTGCTTACAGATCAAATGTTATGGGCACCGGAGTGACGGAGACCTGGTCACAAGCCCTACGCCCTCAATTTGCAGGCCCAGCCTCTACGTGAAGCGAAGTTGTCTTTCCCAAGGTGCTGTGGGATTCGGTAATAGAAATGTGGTGGATAAAGTATCTTGGCAACCCTAACCGAGGCAAAAAAAATTGGAAAGGGGGGTGTAACACGAGGAATTCCCAGGGGGTCACCCATCCTAGTACTATTCTCGCCCAAGCACGCTTAACTTCGGAGTTCTGATGGGATCCAGTGCATTAGTGCTGGTATGATCGCACCCGTCATGTTGAGGGCAGAAATCCTTTATGTGTTGATGGTTCACAGTCCCAGCCCAGAGAGATGGCCTATTCAAAAGGCCCAATGGGCTTAATGATAACCCATTCGCTTTTACAACGCAACATCCTCATAAGATGTGATATCGACGCGTTGTAGGGCCTTGTAATATCCAGCGAGTTAGGTTGTCGTGCTTTTAACAGCTCACAACGTACGATCCGGCACGGAAAAATAAAGCAAAAGTATAAAAGTGGCCCGAAATTGATAGAAACGTTCAATTTTGGGCTTCAAAAATGGGTGCAGCAGAGCAGGCTTGCTGCCCCCATCGTGCGCTGCATAACTACTTAGGGATTAAAAGTTATGGGCACTGGAGCGACGGAGGCCTGGTCACAATCCCCACCCTTCGGTTTGCGGGCCTAGCCTCTACGTGAAGTGAAGTTGTCTTGCCCAAGGTGCCGTGGGATTCGGTCATTGAAATGTGGTTGATAAAGTATCTTGGCAACCCTAACCGGGGCAAAAAAAATTGAGAAGGGGGGGTGCAACAAGAGGACTTCCCATGGAGTCACCCATCCTAGTACTACTCTCGCCCAAGCATGCTTAACTTTGGAGTTCTGAGGGGATCCGGTGCATTAATACAAGTATGATCGCACCCATCATGTTGAGCGCAAAAATCCTTTATTTGTTGACGGTTCACAGTCCCAGCCCAGAGAGATTGCCTATTAAAAAGGCCCAATGGGGCTTAACGACAACCCATTCACTTTAACAACGCATCATCCTCGTAATACGTGATATCGGCGCATTGCAGGGCCCTGTAATATCCCGCGAGTTAGGTTGTCGTCCTTTTTACAGCTCACAACGTACGATCCGGGACGGAAAAATAGATCAAAAGAAGAAAATTGGCCCAAAACTAATGAAAATGTTCAATTTTGTTCTCCGAAAATAGGAACAGCAGAGCAGACTTGCTGCCTCCGTCGTAGAGCTCTCGGAGAGCTTTACAACGGTATGTTGTGCGCCGCGTAACTCCCAACGGATCAAAAGTTATGGGCACCGGGGCAATGGAGAACTGGTCAGAAGCCCTACGCCCTCGGTTTGCGGGCCCAGCCTCTACGTGAAGCGAAGTTGTCTTGCCCAAGGTGCCGTGGGATTCGGTAATAGAAATGTGGTGGATAAAGAATCTTGGCAACCCTAACCGGGGTAAAAAAAAATTAAAAAGGGGGATGCAAGACGAGGACTTCCCACGGGGTCACCCATCCTAGTACTATTCTCGCCCAAGCACGCTTAACTTCGGAGTTCTGATGGGATCCGATGCATTAGTGCTGGTATGATCGCACCCGTCATGTTGAGGGCACAAATTCTTTATGTGTTGACGGTTCACAGTCCCAGCCCAGAGAGATGGCCCATTGAAAAGGCCCAATGGGCTTAAAGACAACCCATCCGCTTCAACAATGCAGCATCCTTGTAATACGTGATATCGACGCGTTGTAGGGCCATGTAATATCCCACGAGTTAGGTTGTCGTCCTTTTAACAGCTCATGACGTACAATCCGAGACCGAAAAACATAGCTAAAGAAGAAAAAGGGCCCGAAACTGATGAAAACGTTCAATTTTGGGATACAAAAATAGGCGCAACAGAGGAAACTTGCTGCCCCCGTCGTAGAGCTCTCAGAGAGCTTTCCAACGGTATGCTATGCGCTGCGTAACTCCTTACGGATTAAAAGTTATGGGCACCGGAGCGACGGAGACCTGGTCACAAGCCCCACGCCCTCGGTTTGTGGGCCCAACCTCTACGTGAAGCGACGTTGTCTTGCCGAAGGTGCCGAGGGATTCGGTAATAGAAATGTGGTGGATAAAGTATCTTGGCAACCCTAACTGGGGCAAAAAAAATTGAAAAAGGGGGGTGCAACACGAGGACTTCCCAGGGGGTCAAACATCCTAGTACTACTCTCGCCCAAGCATGCTTAACTTCGGAGTTCTGATGGGATCCGGTGCATTAGTGCTGGTATGATCGCACCCGTCATGTTGTGGGCACAAATCCTTTATGTGTTGACGGTTCACAGTCCCGACCCAGAGAGATGGCCCATTCAAAAGGCCCAAAGGGCTTAACGACAACCCATCCACTTCAGCAACGCAGCATCCTCACATGACGTGATATCGACACATTGTAGGGCCCTCTAATGTCCCGCGAGTTAGGTTGTCGTTCTTTTAACAGCTCACGACGTACGATTCGGGACGGAAAAACAGAGCAAAAGAAGAAAAGTTGCCCGAAACTGATGAAAACGTTCGATTTTGGGCTCCAAAAACGGGCGCTGTAACACCCCGATCCCTCTCGAGATCGGGAGTTCTATCAATCGATCTAATCACAACCCAAACCAAACCTGGGCATAATTTTCAGAAAAAACGAACGGAGTCTCACCTGTTTCTAGGCGAAATTTAAAACCTGCGATAGTATATAAGTGGACCAATACCATGTCCAAACATTCAAAACCACCTCAAGGCCATTTGAGCCTCGGTTCTCAACAATTTAAACTCAACAAGTATACATACATTTCCAATTTAAAAGCTAACCTATCTCTTTTCATTTTTGACAAGTACATTCGAACTAGACGGTTAAACCATACTAAGCTACTGCATAAAATAAACTATCATGCCATTCTAACTCTTTTCCTTTGGACATTACAGACATGCATTGAAGTTAAGCTATGCTAACTGATTACATAAACTAGCTTATCAATTCACCTCAGCTACTTAGCTAAATTTAAATTACATTTCTTTTGACAATAAATACAAACAACATATGAACATACATCTTTACAAACTTCGACATTCAAGCCACATAGGCACGCAAGACAACTCTTCAGGCAACGAACTTTCACGAAATCACGAACTTTCCAGCTAACATGACATTTCCTAAAATGTGGTGGTGAGGAGTGAGTATACACAACACCTATACTCAGTGAGGGCGAGACAGATATCGAATTGGAGAGAAAGAAAGTCGTGCAATGCAGATAAGACAGTTAAGAAATATAACTGATAAATAAGCAATCAAGACAAACAATCAATACAATAAGCAATTATTGAAAGCTTTAACACAACCATTCAAAGCTATACCACACTCTGAAGGCTATGGTTCACTCATACGAGCAATGTACCATTTCATGAGCGATACATCAATCTCGAGCTTGATGTTGACAACGATGACAATAAGCGCGCAACCACCTTATAACACCAGTTTGGAATACCCCGGAAGTATCCATCAATCTACGACCCAAATCTCCCAGGGAGGCAACCCAAGCGAGAAGAGGGAATAGCTACGGAGCTAGAGCAACCAACACTGGCAACCCGAGGCTACCCAAAAAGGCCCATCACTCACGCGCTGACACTATGCAATGCAAGACTCGATACAAGGCGATAAACGAGCGATAGCACAACAATACAGAATAGAGGAGATAAACGAGATATCAAGCATTATCAACAATTGTTAAACATTCAAATCAATAATCAACTTTAACAAGCGTAATAAGCATTAACAAGCATTTACAATCAAACAAGTAACAAGAACAACACCAACTAACATTATCAAGCAATAACAAGTATTCTATAGGCATTATAAGCATTCTATAGGCAACATAAGCATTCTATAAGCAATATAAGCATTCTATAAGCAATATTCTATGAAAACACATAAAATCATGAAAATGACCCCAACTTACCAAACTCTACTACTTTCAAACGAGCCACGAGTTTTGGAAACCGATTTCACCAATCCTCCTAGGTCACTATAAGGCACGTCTAAAGACCCCGAAACCCTACTTAACCCAAGAATTCACGCAAAGTCTCGATTTCCCCCTTTCCTCGTTTGAACTACAACTATACTAACGAAACACCCAACCAATGCCATAATCGCCCCAAAAGTGCTTCCATGGCCTCCCGAAACAATGCCATCACGCAAAACGAGAAAACGCTAAACTTAACCTAAACGACCCCGACTTTCACCAAGGCGTTTTTCTCATTTTTTCCATTACGCAACCTAAACAAATCATGAATTTAGGCATTCTAGTATACCTAGCACCTTTTCACATCAACATATAGCATAACAACGCAACTTTATCGTTTCAAGGGTTTACTATTCACAAAATACTATTCAACTAACAATTTATATTTCAATTTCAATATTCAACCGCAGAAAATGTTAAAAAGCTATAAATACGTGTTCTACGATTGCTAGGGAACATACTTTAAGCAATGAAACGGATAAAATAACAACCTACGGTTAAATCACAAAAATTAAAGTTTATGTTCAACATTTTCAAATGCGCAAATAACGATGAAACCCTCACCTTAGACGCTCCTAGACGCTAGGGAAACCTCGTAGGATGCCTCGGAAACTACCCCGTGCAAGCTCACGCGATGATTTGATGATTTGTTTTGAAATTTTTTTCTTTCTTTTTCTCTTTCTTTTCCTCATGGCTTCAAGCCTTTCTTCTTTGTTTTTTCGTTTGCATTCTGATTATTTAGGAAAAAAAATGACAAGAAGTCAAAGGTCAAAGATTCGGTCAACCCGCTAAACCAAAACAGCTATGCGCGACCTTACGAAAACGGCCATAACTTCTTCTAGAAAACTCCAATTCACGAACGGTTTGAAGCGTCAGAAACTAGACTCATAGAGCTTTCCAACCATATATAATTTGCTACCTAACTCTTCCCCAATTGGTTCAGATTTAATTCCAAAGTTGACCCAAAATTTGACTAACTTAACATTGCATTTTTTTATTTCTAATCCCAAGTTTGCCTTTTATTAAACATTTCAAAAATTCTCACCTTGTCCTAGTCGGGCAATGTAGATGAAAAGTCAACTAGTTTGGTCAAAAAAGGTGAAAGGTCAATAAAATGCAATTTAAATGAACGTTAAATGATATTGAATACATGTTAGGTTCGGGGTATCACATCCTCCCCCCCTTAAAACAATTGCGTCCTCACAATTCTTCTTCCAATAGAACTCAACATCATCTGAAATCAAATTCTGACTAATCTTCATCGGTTGAAGAATCCCGTTGACATGAATACCGAAGAAGAATAAAATTTTAACCAAAAGCACCGAGATAATACCAATAAAGACCTAAGCAAAGATACTGTAGATAAAATCACATCACATATTAATGATAAGAAGAATACCCCATGCATGAATCTCCAATAGAAGTCTAACTATTACTGCCTGAGAATTCCCAAACAAGAAGCCAAATAAAGGCTCAAACAAAGGTTCCATCCAGAGGTCCAAATAAGTACCCCACTGGTCATGAATTTCATAGAAGAATTCCCTGATAAGAGTGCTGAAGAAAATACTAAGAAACCCGATCAAATATACTTCAAAAGTTCCAAAGAAGCCTTCCAAATAATAACCCCATAGGAGAACCCATTAGATTCCGAGTATCGCTATCAAATGCTAAGAAGAATGTCTAAGGAAATACTAGAGAAAATATAATGCGCCCAATAAGACAACCAAGTAGAATAACAAACATAGTTTCCCACCAAAACCAAACTCTGAGGCCTCTTCACTATTTGCCAAGTGAGAACTTCATACAATCTTGCCAATAAGGAAAATACTAGTAGAACGCCCAATAAGAATTTCAAAGAATACCATAAGTAGTATTATACAATAAGTCTGATAGGAACTCCAAATACCAAACCTACTGAGGAACACTGAAGAAGATATCCGAAACAATGCTCCAATAAGAAAGTAGCCAAGTTTGCCTAATAAGTAAATATTAAATAATTGGCCACTGAGAATTCCAGAAAATACCATTGAAGAATTTCCAATCAGGGATGCCAGTTTCACACCAATAAAGACCGAGACACATATACCCTAGATAATACTGTGCAGTAAGGCCGATTGAAATCCCAATAGCCAAATCCACCGAGAAATGCCAACATAAGTCTCCAAAGAATACCCATTAAGAAAACCAAAGAATGCTCCAAAGAACAACCAAATAAAACCCCAAGAGAAAGCTGCTCTTTCACAACTGTTAGGCACAGAGGAGGACCATAGAGATTCGCCAATAACTGAGCTCTGAAAGCAAACACCAATTCCCAAATAAAGGCTAGTCAAATACCATTCATTTCCTGCCAATCCATACACCTTGAGAAGCCAGCTGTGAACCACTTTCTTCAGGGGAGGAAGAGGACTTACTTACCATTTCCATAAGACATGTATGAATGCCAATATATCACAGTTATACACATGCCTTAAACTATTATGCAAGCAAGTTTACAAAACAGTTTATTCAACAAAGTCACTCAATCACGACAATCAAGTCAATCACAACATAATTAATTCAAATCACGACATAGCTAATTCAAGACATTCCAATACACACATTACAAGCAATACTTCAAGCAAATAATAATCCACGAGGTCGATTCAATTCACGATGCCAATTCGATAGGTCAATTCAATGCACAACTGGACACTTCACCTTACTTTGCACACAATTAACACATAACACATAACTATATAACATAGGAGCACACATTCAGATCAAGACACACAATCTCACATAACAAGCATACACTTTCAAGACACACTTAACAAGCACACATTCAAGGGTCACTGCCCACCAGACCGAGGACCCTGTACCGGCTTATGAGCTAGACAAGCTCTGATACCACCTGTAACACCCAGATCCCTCTCGAGACCGGGAGTTCTATCAATCGATCTAATCACAACCCAAACAAAACCCGGGCATAATTTTCAGGGAAAACGAACGGAGTCTCCCCTGTTTCTAGGCGAAATTTAAAACCTGCGATAGCATATAAGTGGACCAATACCATGTCCAAACATTCAAAACCACCTCAAGGCCATCCGAGCTTCAGTTCTCAACAATTTAAACTCAGCAAGTATACATACATTTCCAATTTAAAAGCTAACCTATCTCTTTTCATTTTTGACAAGTACATTCGAACTAGGCGGTTAAACCATACTAAGCTACTGCATAAAATAAACTATCATGCCATTCTAACTCTTTTCCTTTGGACATTATAGACATGCATTGAAGTTAAGCTATGCTAACTGATTACATAAACTAGCTTATCAATTCACCTCAGCTACTTAGCTAAATTTAAATTACATTTCTTTTGACAATAAATACAAACAACATATGAACATACATCTTTACAAACTTCGACACTCAAGCCACATAGGCACGCAAGACAACTCTTCAGGCAACGAACTTTCACGAAATCACGAACTTTCAAGCTAACATGACATTTCCTGAAATGTGGTGGTGAGGAGTGAGTATACACAATACTTATACTCAGTGAGGGCGAGACAGATATCGAATTGGAGAGAAAGAAAGTCGTGCAATGCAGATAAGACAGTTAAGAAATATAACTGATAAATAAGCAATCAAGACAAACAATCAATACAATAAGCAATTACTGAAAGCTTTAACACAACCATTCAAAGCTATACCACACTCTGAAGGCTATGGTTCACTCATACGAGCAATGTACCATTTCATGAGCGATACATCAATCTCAAGCTTGATGTTGACAACGATGACAATAAGCACGCAACCACCTTATAACACCAGTTTGGAATACCCCGGAAGTATCCATCAATCTACGATCCAAATCTCCCTGGGACGCAACCCAAGCGAGAAGAAGGAATAGCTACGGAGCTAGAGCAACCAACACTGGCAACCCGAGGCTACCCAGAGAGGCCCATCACTCATGCGTTGACACTATGCAATGCAAGACTCGATACAAGGCGATAAACGAGAGATAGCACAACAATACAAAATAGAGGAGATAAACGAGATATCAAGTATTATCAACAGTTGTTAAACATTTAAATCAATAATCAACTCTAACAAGCGTAATAAGCATTAACAAGCATTTACAATCAAACAAGTAACAAGAACAACACCAACTAACATTATCAAGCAATAACAAGTATTCTATAGGCATTATAAGTATTCTATAGGCAACATAAGCATTCTATAAGCAATATAAGCATTCTATAGGCAATATTCTATGAAAACACACAAAATCATGAAAATGGCCCCAACTTACCAAACTCTACTACTTTCAAACGAGCCACGAGTTTTGGAAACCGACTTCACCAATCCTCCTAGGTCACTATAAGGCATGTCTAAAGACCCCGAAACCCTACTTAACCTTGGAATTCACGCAAAGTCCCGATTTCCCCCTTTGCTCGTTTGAACTAAAACTATACTAATGAAACACCCAACCAACGCCATAATCGCACCAAAAGTGCTTCCATGGCCTCCCGAAACAATGCCATCATGGAAAACGAGAAAATGCTAAACTCTACCTAAATGACCCCGACTTTCACCAAGGCGTTTTTCTCATTTTTTCCATTATACAACCTAAACAAATCATGCATTTAGGTATTCTAGCATACCTAGCACCTTTTCACATCAACAGACAGCATAACAACGCAACTTTATCGTTTCAAGGGTTTACTATTCATAAAATACTATTCAACTAACAATTTATATTTCAATTTCAATATTCAACTGTAGAAAATGTTAAAAAGCTATAAATACGTGTTCTACGATTGCTAGGGAACATACTTTAAGAAATGAAACAGATAAAATAACAACCTACGGTTAAATCACAAAAATTAAAGTTTATGTTCAACATTTTCAAATGCGCAAATAATGATGAAACCCTCACCTTAGACGCTCCTAGACGCTAGGGAAACCTCGTAGGATGACTCAAAAACCACCCCGTGCAAGCTCACGCGAAGATTTGATGATTTGTTTTGAAATTTTTTTTCTTTCTTTTTCTCTTTCTTTTCCTCATGGCTTCAGGCCTTTCTTCTTTGTTTTTTCGTTTGCATTCTGATTATTTAAGAAAAAAAATGACAAGAAGTCAAAGGTCAAAGATTCGGTCAACCCGCTAAACCAAAACAGCTATGCACGCCCTTACGAAAACGGCCATAACTTCTTCTAGAAAACTCCAATTCATGAACGGTTTGAAGCCTCAGAAACTAGACTCATAGAGCTTTCCAACCATATATAATTTGCTACCTAACTCTTCCCCAATTGGTTCAGAGTTAATTCCAAAGTTGACCCAAAATTTGACTAACTTAACATTGTATTTTTTTATTTCTAATCCCAAGTTTGCCTTTTATTAAACATTTCAAAAATTTCCACCTTGTCCTAGTTGGTCAATGTAGATGAAAAGTCAACTAGTTTGGTCAAAGAAGGTGAAAGGTCAATAAAATGCAATTTAAATGAACTTTAAATGCTATTGAATACATGCCAGGTTTGGGGTATCACAGGTGCAGCTGAGCAGGGTTACTGCCCCAGTCGTAGAGCTCCCGGAGAGCTTTCCAACGGTATGCTGGGCGCCGTGTAACTCCTTACGGATCAAAAGTTATGGGCACCGGAGCGACGGAGACCTGGTTACAAGCCCTAAGCATTCGATTTGCTGGCCCAGCCACTACTTGAAGCGAAGTTGTCTTGCCCAAGGTGCCATGGTATTCGGCAATAGAAATGTGGTGGATAAAGAATCTTGGCAACCCTAACCGGGACAAAAAAAAATTGAAAAGGGGGTTGCAACACGAGGACTTCCCAAGGTGTCACCCATCATAGTACTACTCTCGCCCAAGCACGCTTAACTTCGGAGTTCTAATGGGATTCGGTGCATTAGTGTTGGTATGATCGCACCCATCATGTTGAGTGCACAATTCCTTTATGTGTTGACGGTTCACAGTCCTAACCCAGAGAGATGGCCCATTGAAAAGGCCCAATGGGCTTAACGACAACCCATCCGCTTCAACAATGCAGCATCCTCGTAATACGTGATATCAATGCATTGTAGGGCCCTGTAATATCCTACGAGTTAGGTTGTCGTCCTTTTAAAAACTCATGACATACGATCCGGGATGAAAAAATATAGCAAAAGAAGAAAATTGGCCAGAAACTGATGAATACGTTCAATTTTGGGCTTCGAAGATAGGTGCACAAGAGCAGGCTTGCTACCCCTGTCGTAGAGCTCTCAGAGAGCTTTTCAACGGTATGCTATGCGCCGCGTAACTCCTCACAGATTGAAAGTTATGGGCGCCGGAGCGACGGAGACCTGGTCACAAGCCCCACGCCCTCAGTTTGCGGGCCCAGCCTCTACGTGAAGCGAAGTTGTCTTGCCCAAGGTACCGTGGGATTCGGTAATAGAAATGTGGTGGATAAAGTATCTTGGTAACCCTAACTGGGGCAAAAAAAAATTGAAAAGGGGGGGTATAACACAAGAACTTCCCAGGGTGTCACCCATCCTAATACTACTCTCGCCTAAGCGCGCTTAACTTCGGAGTTCTGATGGGATCCGATGCATTAGTGCTGGTATGATCACACCCGTTAGGTTGTGGGCACAAATCCTTTATGTGTTGACGGTTCACAGTCCCATCCCAGAGAGATGGCCCATTCAAATGGCCCAATGGGCTTAACGACAACCCATCCAGTTCAACAATGCAGCATCCTCGCAAGACGTAATATCGACGCGTTGTAGGGCCTTCTAATGTCCCTCAAGTTAGGTTGTCGTAATTTTAATAGCTCACGACATACGATCCGGGATAGAAAAACAGAGCAAAAGAAGAAAAGTAGCCCGAAACTAATGAAAACGTTCGATTTTGGGCTCCAAAAATGGGCGCAGTCGAGCAAGCTTGCTGCCCTCATCGTAGATCTCTCGGAGAGTTTTCCAACAGTATGCTGTTCGCCGCGTAACTCCTTACGGATCAAAAGTTATGGGCACTGGAGCGACGGAGACCTTGTCACAAGCCCTACGCCCTCGGTTTGCAGGCCTAGCCTTAACGTGAAGCAAAGTTGTCTTGCCCAAGGTGCCGGGGAATTTGGTAATAGAAATGTGGTGGATAAAGTATCTTGGCAACCCTATCCGGGGTAAAAAAAAAATTGAAACGGGGGGTACAACACGAGGACTTCATAGGGGGTCACCCATCCTAGTACTACGCTCGCCCAAGCACGCTTAATTTCAGAGTTCTGATGGGATCTGGTGCATTAGTGCTGGTATCACCGCACCTGTCATGTTGAGGGCGCAATTCCTTTATGTGTTGACTGTTCACAGTCCCAACCCAGAGAGATGGCACATTCAAAAGGCCCAATGGGCTTAACGACAACCTATCCGCTTCAACAACGCAGCATCCTCGTAAGATGTGATATCGACGCCTGGTAGGGCCCTGTAATATCCCGCGAGTTAGGTTGTCATCCTTTTAACAGCTCACAACGTAGGATCCGGGACGAAAAAATAGAGAAAAATAAGAAAAGTGGCCCTAAGCTGATGAAAACGTTCAATTTTGGGCTCAAAAAATGGGAGCAGTTGAGCAAGCTTGCTGCCCTCATCGTAGATCTCTCGAAGAGTTTTCCAACGGTATGTTGTACGCCGCGTAAATCCTTACGGATCAAAAGTTATGGGCACCGGAGTGACAGAGACCTTGTCACAAGCCCTACGCCCTCGGTTTGTAGGCCCAGCCTCTACGTGTAGCGAAGTTGTCTTGCCCAAGGTGCCATGGGACTCGGTAATAGAAATGTGGTGGATAAAGTATCTTGGCATTGGGGCAAAAAAAATTGAAAATGGGGGGTGCAACACGAGGACTTCGTAGGGGGTCACCCATCCTAGTACTACTCTCGCCCAAGCACGCTTAAGTTCGGAGTTCTAATGGGATCCGGTGCATTAGTGCTGGTATGATCACACCCGTCATGTTGTGGGCACAAATCCTTTATTCCCAGCCCAGAGAGATGGCCCATTCAAAAGGCCCAATGGGCTTAACGATAACCCATCCACTTCAATAACGGAGCATCCTCGCAAGACGTTATATCGACACGTTTTAGGCCCTTTAATGTCCTGTGAGTTAGGTTATCGTCCTTTTAACAGCTCACGACGTACGATCTGGGTCGTAAAACAGAGCAAAACCAAAAAATTTGCCCGAAACAGATGAAAACGTTCGATTTGGTACTCCAAAAATAGTCGTAGCAGAGTAGGCTTACTGCCTTCGTCGTAGAGCTCTCGGAGAGCTTTCCAACTGTATGCTGTGCGTCGCGTAACTCCTTACTGATCAAAAGTTATGGGCACCAAAGCGACGGAGACCTGGTCACAAGCCCTACGCCCTCGGTTTACGGGCCCAGCCTCTACGTGAAGCAAAGTTGTCTTGCCCAAGGTGCCGTGGGATTCGGTAATAGAAATGTGGTGGATAAAGAATCCTGGCAACCCTAACCGGGGCAAAAAAAATTGAAAAGGGGGGTTGCAACACGAGGACTTCCCAAGGGGTCACCCATCCTAGTACTACTCTTACCCAAGCACGCTTAACTTCAGAGTTCTGATGGGATAGTGCTGGTATGATCGCACCCATGGTGTTGAGGGCATAAATCCTTTATGTGTTGACAGTTCACTATCCTAGCCTAGAGAGATGGCCCATTGAAAAGGCCTAATGGGCTTAACGACAATCCATCCACTTCAACAATGCTGCATCCTCGTAATATGTGATATCAACGCATTGTAGCGCCCTGTAATATCCCGCGAGTTATGTTGTCATCCTTTTAACAGCTCATGACGTACCATTCGGGACGAAAAAATAGAGCAAAAGTAGAAAAGTGGCCCAAAACTGATGAAAATGTTCGATTTTGGGCTCCGAAAATAGGCGCAGCAGAGCAAGCTTGCTGCCCTTGTCGTAGAGCTCTCGGAGAGCTTTCCAACGGTATGCTATGCGCTGCGTAACTCCTTACAGAATAAAACTTATGGGCATTGAAGAGATAGAGACCTGGTGACAAGCCCCGCGCTCTCGGTTTGGGGGCCCAGCCTCTACGTGAAGCAAAGTTGTCTTGCCTAAGGTGCCATGGGATTCAGTAATAGAAATGTGACGGATAAAGTATCTTGGCAACCCTAACTAGGGCAAAAAAATTTGAAAAGGGGGGGTGTAACACGTGGACTTCCCTGGGGGGTCACCCATCCTAGTACTACTCTCGACCAAGCATGCTTAACTTCAGAGTTCTGATGGGATCCAGTTCATTAGTGCTGGTATGATCGCACCCGTCATGTTGTGGTCACAAATCCTTTATGTGTTGACGGTTCACAGTCCCAACCCAGAGAGATAGCCCATTAAAATGGCCCAAACGGCTTAACGACAACCCTGCCATTTCAACAACGCAGCATCCTCGTAAGACGTGATATCGATGCGTTGTAGGGCCCTCTAATGTCCCGCGAGTAAGGTTGTCGTAATTTTAACAGCTCACGACGTACGATCCAGGACGAAAAAACAGAGCAAAAGTAGAAAAGTGGCCCAAAACGGATGAAAATGTTCAATTTTGGGCACCAAAAATGGGCGCAGCCGAGTAAGCTTGTTGCCCCCATCGTAGAGCTCTCAGAGAGCTTTCCAACGGTATGCTGTGCACTCGTAACTCCTTACGGATCAAAAGTTATGGGCACCGGAGCGACGGAGACCTGGTCATAAGCCCTACACCCTCGGTTTGGAGGCCCAGCCTCTACGTGAAGCGAAGTTGTCTTGCCCAAGGTGCCGTGGGATTCGGTAATAGAAATGTGCTGGATAAAGTATCTTGGCAACCCTAACCGGGGTAAAAAAAATTGAAAAGGGGGGTGCAACACGAGGACTTCCCAGGGGGTGACCCATCCTAGTACTACTCTTGCCCAAGCACGCTTAACTTCAGAGTTCTGATGGGATCCGAGGCATTAGTGTTGGTATGATCGCACCCGTCATGTTGAGGGCACAATTCCTTTATGTGTTGACGGTTCACAGTCCCAGCACAGAGAGATAGCCCATTCAAAAGGCCCAATGGGCTTTACGACAACCCATCCACTTCAACAACGCAGCATCCTCGTAAGACGTGATATCAACACGTGGTAGGGACCTGTAATTTCCTGCGAGTTAGATTGTCGTCATTTTAACAGCTTATGACGTATGATACGAGACGAAAAAACAAAGCAAAAGAAGAAAAGTGGCCCAATCGAGCAGGCTTGCTGCCCCCGTCGTAGAGCTCTCTAAGAGTTTTCCAACGATATGTTGTGCATCGTGTAACTCCTTACGGATTAAAAGTTATGGGCACCAGAGCGACGGAGACATGGTCACAAGCCCGCGCCCTCGATTTTCGGGCTCAGCCTCTACGTGAAGCGAAGTTGTCTTGCCCAAGGTGCCGTGGGATTCGGTAATAGAAATGTGGTGGATAAATTATCTTGGCAACCCTAACCGGGGCAAAAAAAATTGAAAAGGGGGGAAGGTGCAAAACGAGGACTTCCCAGGGGGTCACCCATCCTAGTACTACTCTCGCCCAAGCATGCTTAGCTTCGGAGTTCTGATAGGATCCGATGCATTAGTGCTGGTATGATCGCACCCGTCATGTTGCGGGCACAAATCCTTTATGTGTTGAAGGTTCACAGTCCCAGCCTAGAGAGATGGCCCATTTAAAACCCCCAATGGGCTTAACGACAATCCATCCGCTTCAACAACGCAGAATCCTCGTAATACGTGATATCGACGTGTTGAAGGGCCTTGTAATATCCCGCAAGTTAGGTTGTCGTCCTTTTAACAGCTGACGACGTACAATCCGGGATGGAAAA
Source organism: Ehretia macrophylla (assembly GCA_037974665.1). NCBI lineage: Eukaryota > Viridiplantae > Streptophyta > Magnoliopsida > Boraginales > Ehretiaceae > Ehretia > Ehretia macrophylla. The sequence goes on along the minus strand of CM075764.1, from coordinate 13,546,701 downwards.
ATAGAGCTAAAGAAGAAAAGTGACCCGAAACTGGTGAAAACGTTCAATTTTGGTCTCCAAAAATAGGCACAGCTGAGCAGGCTTGCTGCCCTCGTCGTAGTGCTCTCGGAGGGCTTTCCAACGGTATGCAATGCGCCACGTAACTCCTTATGGATTAAAAGTTATGGGCACCGGAGCGACGGAGACCTGGTCACAAGCCCCACGCCCTCGGTTTGCGGGCCCAGCCTCTACGTGAAGCGAAGTTGTCTTGCCCAAGGTGCCGAGTTATTCGGTAATAGAAATGTGGTGGATAAAGTATCTTGGCAACCCTAATTGGGGCAAAAAAAATTGAAAATGGGGGGTGCAACACGTGGAACTTCCCAGGGGGTCAACCATCCTAGTACTACTCTTGCCCAAGCAAGCTTAACTTCGGAGTTCTGATGGGATCCATTGCATTAGTGCTGGTATGATCGCACCCGTCATGTTGTGGGCACAAATCCTTTTTGTGTTGATGGTTCATACTCCCAACCCAGAGAGATGGCCCATTCAAAAGGCCCAAAGGGCTTAACGACAACCCATCCACTTGAACAACGCAGCATCCTTGCAAGACGTGATATAGTCACGTTGTAGGGCCCTCTAATATCCCGCGAGTTAGGTTGTCGTCCTTTTAACAGCTCACGACGTACGATTCGGGATGGAAAAACATATCAAAAGAAGAAAAGTGGCCTGAAACTGATGAAAAAGTTCTATTTGGGCTCCAAAAATGAGTGCAGCCGAGCAGGCTTGCTACCCCCGTCATAGATCTCTCAAAGAGCTTTCCAACCGTATGCTGTGCGCCGTGTAACTCCTTACAGATCAAAAGTTATGGGCACCGGAGCGACGGAGACTACGTCACAAGCCCTACGCCTTCGGTTTTTGGGCCCAGCTTCTACGTGAAGCGAAGTTGCCTTGCCCAAGGTGCCGTGGGATTCGATAATAGAAATGTGGTGGATAAAGAATCTTGGCAACCCAAACCGGGGCAAAAAAAATTAAAAAGGGGCAGTGCAACACGAGGACATCCCAGGGGGTCACCCATTCTAGTACTACTCTTGCCCAAGCACGCTTAACTTTGAAGTTCTGATGGGATAGTGTTGGTATGATCGCACCCGTCATGTTGAGGGTACAAATCTTTCATGTGTTGACGGTTCACAGTCCTATGCTAGAGAGATGGCCCATTGAAAAGGCCCAATGGGCTTAACGACAACCCACCCGCTTCCACAACGCAGCATCCTCGTGTTACGTGATATCGACGGATTGTAGGGCACGGTAATATCCTACGTGTTAGGTTGTCGTCCTTTTAACAGCTCACGATGTACGATCCGGGATGGAAAAGAATAACAAAAGAAGAAAAGTGGCCCGAAACTGATGAAAACGTTCGATTTTGGGCTCCGAAAAAAAAGGCGTAGCAGAGCAGGCTTGCTGCCCCTGTTGTAGAGCTCTCGGAGAGCTTTCCAACTGTATTCTATGCACCACGTAACTCCTTACGGATTAAAACTTATATGCACCGGAGCGACGGAGACCTAGTCACCAGCCCCACGCCCTCGGTTTGTGGGCCCAGCCTCTACGTGAAGCGAAGTTGTCTTGCCCAAGGTGCCGAGGTATTCGGTAATATAAATGTGGTGGATAAAGTATCTTGGCAACCCTAACTAGGACAAAAAAGATTGAAAAGGGGGGGTGCAACACGAGGAACTTCCCAGGGGGTCAACCATCCTAGTACTACTCTCGCCCAAGCAAGCTTAACTTCGGAGTTCTGATGGGATCCGTTGCATTAGTGCTGGTATGATCGTACTCGTCATGTTATGGGCACAAATCCATTATGTGTTGACGGTTCACAGTCTCAGCCCAGAGAGATAGCCCATTCAAAAGGCCCAAAGGGCTTAACGACAACCCATCCACTTGAACAACGCAGGATCCTCGCAAGACGTGATATAGTCACGTTGTAGGGCCCTATAATGTCCCGTGAGTTAGGTTGTCGTCCTTTTAACAAGTCACGATGTACGATTCGGGATGGAAAAACATATCAAAAGAAGAAAAGTGGCCCGAAACTTATGAAAAAGTTCAATTTGGGCTCCAAAAATCAGCGCAGCTGAGCAGGATTGCTACCCCCGCCGTATAGCTCTCAGAGAGCTTTCCAACCGTATGCTGTGCGCCGTGTAACTCCTTACGGATCAAAAGCTATGGGCACCGGAGCGACGGAGACCTGGTCATAAGCCCTACGCCCTCGGTTTGCAGGCCCAGCCTCTACGTGAAGCGAAGTTGTCTTGCCCAAGGTGCCATGGGATTCGGTAATAGAAATATGGTGGATAAAGAATCTTGGCAACCCTAACCGGGACGAGCAAATTTGAAAAGCGGTATGCAACATGAGGACATCCCAGGGGGTCAAACATCCTAGTACTAGTCTCGTCCAAGCGCGCTTAACTTCGAAGTTTTGAAGGGATAGTGCTGGTATGATCATACCCGTCATGTTGAGGGCACAAATCTTTCATGTGTTGACGGTTCACAGTCCTATCCCAGAGAGATGGCCCATTGAAAAGGCCCAATGGTCATAACGACAACCCACCCGCTTCAACAACGCAGCATCCTCATAGTACGTGATATCGATGCATTGTAGGGCCCTGTAATATCCTGCGAGTTAGGTTGTCATCCTTTTAACAGCTCACGATGTACGATCCGAGATGGAAAAAAAGAACAAAAGAAGAAAAGTGGCATGAAGCTGATGAAAACATTCGATTTTGGGCTTCAAAAAAAGGCGTAGCAGAGCAGGCTTGCTGCCCCTGTTGTAGGGCTCTCGAAGAGCTTTCCAACGGTATGCTATGCGCCACGTAACTCCTTACGGATTAAAACTTATGTGCACCGGAGCGACGGAGACCTAGTCACCAGCCCCACGCCCTCGGTTTGCGGGCCCAACCTCTACGTGAAGCGAAGTTGTCTTCCCCAAGGTGCCGTGGGATTTGGTAATAGAAATGTGGTGGATAAAGTATCTTGGCAACCCTAACTAGGGCAAAAAAAATTGAAAAGTGGGGGTATAACACGAGGACTTCCCAGGGGATCACCCATCCCAGAGAGATGGCCCAATCAAATGGACGAAAGGGCTTAACGACAACCCATCCACTTCAACAACGTAGCATCGTCGCAAGACGTGATATCCACATGTTGTAGGGCCCTATAATGTCCCGCAAGTTAGGTTGTCGTAATTTTAACAGCTCACGACGTACGATCCGGGATGAAAAAACAGAGCAAAAGAAGAAAAGTGGCCCGAAACTGATGAAAACATTCAATTTTGGGCTCTGAAAACCAGCACAACAGAGCAAGCTTTCTACCCCCGTCGTATAGCTCTCGGAGAGCTTTCCAACGGTTTGCTGTGCGTCACGTAACTCCTTACGAATTAAAAGTTATGGGCACCGGAGCGACGGAGACCTTGTCACAAGCCCCACGCCCTCGGTTTGTAGGCCCAGCCTCTACATGAAGTGAAGTTTTCTTGCCCAAGTTTCCGTGGGATTCGGTAATAGAAATGTGGTGGATAAAGATTCTTGGCAACCCTAATCGGGGCAAAAAAAATTGAATAGGGGGTTGCAACACGAGGACTCCCCAAGGGGTCACCCATCCTAGTACTACTCTCGCCCAAGCACGCTTAACTTTGGAGTTCTAATGGGATAATGCTGGTATGATCGCACCCATCATGTTGAGGGCACAAATCCTTTATGTGTTGACGGTTCACAGTCCCAGCCCAGAGAGATGGCCTATTGAAAAGGCCCAATGGGCTTAACGACAACCCATCCGCTTCAACAACACAGCATTCTCGCAATACGTGATGTCGACACATTGTAGGGCCCTGTAATTTTCCTATGAGTTAGGTTGTCGTCCTTTTAATAGCTCGCGACGTACAATCCGAGACGAAAAAACAGAGATAAAGAAGAAAAGTGGCCCGAAACTGATGAAAACATTCGAATTTGGGCTTCAAAAAAAGGCGTAGCAGAGCAGGCTGGTAGCCCCAATCGTTGAGCTCTCGGAGAGCTTTCCAACGGTAGGCTATGCGCCGCGTAACTCCTTACGAATTAAAACTTACGGGCATTGGAGCGACGGAGACCTGGTCACAATCCCCATGCCCTCGGTTTGCGGGCCCAGCCTCTACGTGAAGTGAAGTTGTCTTGCCCAAGGTGCCGTGGGATTCGGTAATTGAAATGTGGTGGATAAAGTATCCTGGCAACCCTAACCGGGGCACAAAAAATTGAAAAAAGGGGGTGCAACACGAGGACTTCCCACGGGGTCACCCATCATAGTACTACTCTTGCCCAAGCACGCTTAACTTCAGAGTTCTGATGAGATCCGGTTCGATAGTGTTGTTATGATCGCACCCATCATGTTGTGGGCACAAATCCTTTATGTGTTGACGGTTCACTGTCCCAGCCCTGAGAGATGGGCCATTCAAATGACCCAATAGGCTTAACGAGAACCCATTCGCTTCAACAACACAGTATCCTCGCAAGACGTGACATCGACGCGTTGTAGGGCCCTCTAATGTCTCGCGAGTTAGGTTGTCGTCCTTTTAACAGCTCACGAGGTATGATCCGGACGGAAAAAAAAAGCAAAAGAAGAAAAGTGGCCTGAAACTATTGAAAACGTTTGATTTTGGACTCCTAAAATGGGCATAGCTGAGCAGGCTTGCTGCCCCCATTGTGGATCTTTCGGAGAGCTTTCCAACGGTATGCTGTGCGCTGCGTAACTCCTTACGGATCAAAAGTTATGAGCACTGGAGCGATGGAGACCTGGTCATAAGCCCTACGCCCTCAGTTTGCAGGCCCAGCCTTTACGTCAAGTGAAGTTGTCTTGCCCAAGGTGCCGTGGGATTCTGTAATAGAAATGTGGTGGATAAAGTATCTTGAAAGCCCTAACCGGGGTAAAAAAAATTGAAAAGGGGGGTGCAACATGAGGACTTCCCAGGAGGTCACCCATCCTAGTACTACTCTCACCCAAGCACGCTTAACTTCTGAGTTCTGATGGGATGTGGTGCATTAGTGCTGGTATGATCGAACTCGTCATGTTGACGGCACAATTCCTTTATGTGTTGACAGTTCACAATCCCAGCCTAGAGAGATGGCATATTCAAAAGACCCAATGGGCTTAACGACAACCCATCCGCTTCAACAAAGCAACATCCTCGTAAGACGTGATATAGACGAGTGGAAGGGCCCTGTAATATCCAGCGAGTTAGGTTATCGTCCTTTTAACAACTCACGATGTACGATCCGAGACAAAAAAATTGAACAAAAGAAGAAGTGTAGCACGATATTGATGAAAACGTTAGATTTTGTACTCTGAAAACAGACACAGCTTAGCAGGCATTCTGTCCCCGTCGTATAGCTCTCGGGGAGCTTTCCAACGGTATGCTATGCATCGTGTAACTCTTTACGGATTAAAAGTTATGGGAACCGGAGGGACGGAGACCTGGTCACAAGCCCCACGCCCTCGGTTTGCGGGCCCAGCCTCTACGTGAAGCGAAGTTGTCTTGCCCAAGGTGCCGTGGGATTCGGTAATAGAAATGTGGGGGATAAAGTATCTTGGCAACCCTAACTGGGGCAAAGAAAATTGAAAAGAGGGGGTGCAACACGAGGACTTCCGAGGGGGTCTCCCATCCTAGTACTACTCTCGCCCAAGCACGCTTAACTTCTAAGTTCTGATGGGATCCGGTGCATTAGTGCAGGTATGATCGCACCCGTCATGTTGTGGGTACAAATCCTTTATGTGTTGACGGTTCACAGTCCCAACTCAGAGAGATGGCCTATTCAAATGGCCCAAAGGGCTTAACGACAACCCATCTACTTCAAAAATGCAGAATCCTCGCAAGACGTGATATTGATGCGTTGTAGGGCCCTCTAATGCCCCGCGAGTTAGGTTGTCATCCTTCTAACAACTCACGACGTACGATCCGGGACAGAAAAAAAAGAGCAAAACTAGAAAAGTAGCCCGAAACTGATGAAATCATTCGATTTTGGGCTCCAAAAATGGGCGCAACAGAGCAGGCTTGCTGCCCTCGTCGTAGAGCTCTCGGATAGCTTTCCAACGGTATGTTGTGCACCGCGTAACTTCTTACGGATCAAAAGTTATGGGCACCGGAGCGACGGAAAACTGGTCAGAAGCCCTACGCCCTCAGTTTGCATGCCCAGCCTCTACGTGAAGTGAAGTTGTCTTGCCCAAGGTGCCATGGGATTCAGTACTAGAAATGTGGTGGATAAAGTATTTTGGCAACCCTAACCGGGGCAAAAAAAATTGAAAAGGAGGGGTGCAACACGCGGACTTCCCAGTGGTTCACCCATCCTAGTACTACTATCGCCCAAGCACGCTTAATTTCGGAGTTCTGATGGGATCCGGTGCATTAGTGCGGGTATGATTGCACCCGTCATGTTGAGGGCACAAATCCTTTATATGTTGACGGTTCACAGTCCCAACCCAGAGAGATGGCCCATCGAAAAGGCCTAATGGGCATATCGACAACCCATCCTCTTCAACAACGCAGCATCCTCGTAATACATGATATCGACGCTTTGTAGGGCCCTGTAATATCCTGCGAGTTAGGTTGTCGTCCTTTTAACAGCTCACGACGTACGGTCCGGGACGAAAAAATAGAGCAAAAGTAGAAAATTGGCCCGAAACTGATGAAAACGTTCGATTTTGGGCTCTGAAAATAGGTGTAGCAAAGCAAGCTTACTACACCCGTCATAGAGCTCTCGGAGAGCTTTCCAACGGTATGCTATGCATCGCATAACTCCTTACGGATTAAAAGTTATGGGCACCGGAGCGACGGAGACCTGGTCACAAGCCCCCCGACCTCGGTTGGCAGGCCCAACCTCTACGTGAAGCGAAGTAGTCTTGCCCAAGGTGCCGTGGGATTCGGTAATAGAAATATGGCCAATAAAGTATATTGGCAACCCTAACTAGGGGAAAAAAATTGAAAAGCGGGTGTACAACACGAGCACTTCCCTGAGGGTCACCCATCCTAGTACTACTCTCGCCCAAGCACGCTTAACTTTTGAGTTCTGATGGGATCCGGTGCACTAGTGCTGGTATGATCTCACCCGTCATGTTGTGGGCACAAATCCTTTATGTGTTGACGGTTCACAGTCCTAGCCCAGAGAGATGGCCCATTCAAAAGGCCCAAAGGACTTAACGACAACCCATCTACTTCAACAACACAGCACCCTCGCAAGACGTGATATCGACACGTTGTAGGGCCCTCTAATGTCCCGCCAGTTAGGTTGTCATCCTTTTAATAGCTCACGATGTACGATTCGGGACGAAATAATAGAGCAAAAGAACAAAAATGGCCCGAAACTTATGAAAACGTTTGATTTTGTGCTCCAGAAACGGGCACAGAAGAGTAGGCTTGCTACCCCTATTGTAGAGCTCCCGGAGAGCTTTCCAACGGTATACTATGCATCACGTAACTCCTTACGGATTAAAAGTTATGGGCACCGGAGCGATGGAGACCTGGTCACAAGCCCCACGCCTTCGGTTTGCGGGCCCAACCTCTACGTAAAGTGAAATTGTCTTGCCTAAGGTGTCGTAGGATTCGGTAATAGAAATATGGTGGATAAAGTATCTTGGCAACCCTAACTGGGGCAAATTAAATTGAAAGGGGGGGGTGCAACACGAGGACTTCCTAGGGGGTCACCCATCCTAGTACTACTCTCGCGCAAGCAAGCTAAACTTCGGAGTTCTGATGGGATCCGGTGGATTAGTACTGGTATGATCGCACCCATCATGTTGTGGGCACAAATCCTTTATGTGTTGATGGTTCGCAGTCCCAAGCCAGAGAGATGGCCCATTAATATGGCCCAAAGGGCTTAACGACAGCCCATCTACTTCAACAACGCAGTATCCTTGCAAGACGTGATATCGACGAGTTGTAGGGCCCTCTAATGTCCCGAGAGTTTGGTTGTCGCCCTTTTAACAGCGCATGACGTACGATCCGGGAAGAAAAAACAGAGCAAAAGCAGAAAAGTGGCCAAAAACTGATGAAAACATTTGATTTTCGAATCCAAAAATGTGCGCAGCCGAGCAGGCTTGCTACCCTCGTCGTAGAGTTCTCGGAGAGCTTTTCAACGGTAATCTGTGCCGCGTAACTCCTTACGAATTAAAAGTTGTGGGCACCAGAGCGACAGAGACCTGGTCACAAGCCCTACGCCCTCGGTTTGCAGGCCCAGCCTCTACGTGAAGCGAAGTTGTCTTGTCCAAGGTGCCGTGGGATACGGTAATAGAAATATGGTGGATAAAGTATCTTGGCAACCCTAGCCGGGGCAAAAAAAGTTGAAAAGGCGGGGTGCAACACGAGCACATCTCAGGGGGTTACCCATCCTAGTACTACTCTCGCCCAAACACATTTTTCTTCGGAGTTCTGATGGGATCAGGTGCGTTAGTGCTGGTATAATCGCACCCGTCATGTTGAGGGCACAAATCTTTTATGTGTTGATGGTCCACAGTCCCAGCCCAGAGAAATGGCCCATTGAAAAGGCCCAATGGGCTTAACGACAACCCATCCGCTTCAACAACGCAACATCCTCGTAATACGTGATATCGACGCGTTGTAGGGCCCTGTAATATCCTGCGATTTAGGTTGTCGTCCTTTTAACAGCTCACGACGTACGATCCGAGAAGGAAAAACAGAGCAAAAGAAGAAAAGTTGCCCGAAACTGATGAAAACGTTCGATTTTGGGCTCCGAAAATAGGCGTAACAGAGCAAGCTTGCTGCCCTCGTTGTAGAGCTCTCGGAAAGCTTTCCAATGGTACGCTATATGCTGCGTAACTCGTTACAGATTAAAATTTATGGGCATTGGAGCAACGGAGACCTGGTCACAAGCCCCACGCCCTCGGTTTGTGGGCCCAGCATCTACGTGAAGCGAAGTTGTCTTGCCCAAGGTGCCATGGGATTCGGTAATAGAAATGTGGTGGATGAAGTATCATGGCAACCTTAACTGGAGCAAAAAAAAATTAAAAATGGGGGGTCCAACACAAGGACTTCCCTGGGGGTCACCCATCCTAGTAATACTCTCGCCAAGCACGCTTAACTTCAGAGTTCTGATGGGATCCGGTGCATTAGTGCTGGTATGATCGCACCCGTCATGTTGTGGGAACAAATCCTTTATTTGTTGACGGTTCATAGTCCCAGCCTAGAGAGATGGCCCATTCAAAAGGCCCAAAGGCCTTAACGACAACCCATCCACTTTAGAAATGCAGCACCCTTGCAAGACGTGATATCGACATGTTGTACTGCCCTCTAATGTCGAGCGAGTTAGGTTGTTGTCCTTTTAACAGCTCACGATGTACGATTCGGGACGAAAAAACATAGCAAAAGAAGAAAAGTGTCCCGAAACTGATGAAAACGTTCGATTTTGGGCTACAAAAATGTGAGCAACAGAGCAGGCTTGCTGCCTCTGTCGTATAGCTCACGGAGAGCTTTCCAACGGTATGCTATGCACCGCGTAACTCCCTACAGATTAAAAGTTATGCGCACCGGAGCGACGGAGACCTGGTCACAAGCCCCACGCCCTCGGTTTGTGGGCCCAGCCTCTACGTAAAGCAAAGTTGTCTTGCCCAAGGTGCCGTGGGATTCGGTAATAGAAATGTGGTGGATAAAGTATCTTGGCAACCCTAACTGGAGCAAAAAAAATCAAAAAAGGGTGGAGCAACATAAGGACTTCCCAAGGGGTCACCCATCCTAGTACTAGTCTCGCCCAAGCACACTTAACTTCGGAGTTCTGACAGGATCCGGTGCATTAGTGCTGGTATGATCTCACCCGTCATGTTGTGGGCACAAATCCTTTATGTGTTGACGGTTCACAGTCCCAACCCAGAGGGATGGCCCATTCAAATGGCCCAAAGGGCTTAACGACAACCCATCCACTTCAACGACACAACATCCTAGCTGGACGTGATATCGACACATTGGAAGACCCTCTAATGTCCCGCGAGTTAGGTTGTTGTCCTTTTAACAGCTCACAACGTACAATCCGGGACGGAAAAACAGAGCAAAACAAGAAAAATGGCCTGAAACTGATGAAAACGTTCAATTTTGGGCTCCAAAAAGGGCACAGCCGAGCAGGCTTGCTGCCCCCATTGTAGAGCTCTCGGAGAGTTTTCCAACGGTATGATGTACGCTGCGTAACTCCTTACGGATCAAAAGTTATGGGCACCTGAGCGACGGAGACCTCATCACAAGCCCTACGCCCTCGGTTTGCAGGCCCAGCCTCTACGTGAAGCGAAGTTCTCTTGCCCAAGTTGCCGTGGGATTCGGTAATAGAAAAGTGGTGGATAAAGTATCTTGGCAACCATAATTGTGGCAAAAAAAATTGAAAAGGGGGGGTGCAACACGAGGACTTCCTAGGGGGTCACCCATCCTAGTACTACTCTCGCCCAAGCACACTTAACTTCGGAGTTCTGTTGGGATCCGGTGCATTAGTGCTGGTATGATCGCACCCGTCATGTTGCGGGCAGAAATCCTTAGTGTGTTGACAGTTCACAGTCCCATCCCAGAGAGATGGCCCATTGAAAAGGCCCAATGGGCTTAACGATAACCCATCTACTTCAACAACGCAGCATGCTCGTAATATGTGATATCGACGCGTTGCAGGGCCATGTAATATCTCACGAATTAGGTTTTCAAACTTTTAACAGCTCATGATGTACGATTCGGGACAGAAAAATAGAGCAAAAGAAGAAAAGTGGCCCAAAACATATCCATCATGTTGAGGGCACAATTCCTTTATGTGTTGACGGTTCACAGTCCCAGCCCAGAGAGATGGGCCATTCAAAAGACCCAATGGGCTTAACGATAACCCATCCGCTTCAACAACGCAGCATCCTCGCAAGACGTGATATCGACGCGTGTTAGGGCCCTCTAATGTCCCGCGAGTTAGTTTGGCGTCATTTTAACAGCTCCCGACGTACGATCTGAGATGGAAAAACATATCCAAACCAGAAAAGTGGCCCAAAACTGATGAAAACGTTCGATTTTGGGCTCGAAATTCAGGCGCAGCCTTGCAGGCTTTTTGCCCCCATCATAGAGCTCTTGGATAGCTTTCCAACGGTATGTTGACCGCCGCGTAACTCCTTACGGATCAAAAGTTATGGGCATCGGAGTGACGGAGACCCGGTCACAAGCCCTACGCCCTCGAAATGCAGGCCCAGCCTCTACATGAAGCGAAGTTGTCTTGCCCAAGGTGCCGTGGGATTCAGTAATTGAAATGTGGTTGATAAAGTATCTTGGCAACCCAAACCGGGGCAAAAAAAATTGAAAATGGGGGGTGCAACACGAGGACTTCCCAGGGGGACACCCATCCTAGTACTACTCTCGCCCAAACACGGTTAACTTCGGAGTTTTGATGAGATCCGGTTCATTTGTGTTGGTATGATCGCACCCATCATGTTGTGGGCACAAATCCTTTATGTGTTGACGGTTCACCGTCCTAGCCCAGAGAGATGGGCCATTCAAATGACCCAATGGGCTTAACAATAACCCATCCGCTTCAACAATGCTGCATCCTCGCAAGATGTGATATCGACGTGTTGTAGGGCCCTCTAATGTCCCGCGAGTTAGGTTGTCGTCCTTTTAACAGCTCACAACGTACGATCCGAACGGAAAAACAAAGCAAAAGAAGAAAGGTAGCCTGAAACTATTGAAAACGTTCGATTTTGGTCTCCTAAAATGGGCATAGCCGAGCTGGCTTGCTGCCCCCATTGTAGAGCTCTCAGAGTGCTTTCCAACGGTATGCTGTGCACCATGTAACTCCTTACGGATCAAAAGTTATGAGCACCGGAGCGATGGAGACCTGGTCATAAGCCCTACGCCCTCAGTTTGCGGGCCCAGCCTTTACGTGAAGCGAAGTTGTCTAGCCCAAGGTGCCGTGGGATTCTGTAATGGAAATGTAGTGGATAAAGTATCTTGGCAACCCTAACCGGGGCCAAAAAAATTGAAAAGAGGGGAGCAACACGAGGACTTCCCAGGGGGTCACCCGTCCTAGTACTACTCTCGCCCAAGCACGCTTAACTTCATAGTTCTGATGGGATCCGGTGCATTAGTGCTGGTATGATCACACCCGTCATGTTGAGGGCACAAACATTTATGTGTTGACGGTTCACAGTCCCAGCTCAGAGAGATGGCCCATTCAAAAGGCCGAATGGGCTTAACGACAACCCATCCGCTTCAATAACGCAGCATCCTCATAAGACGTGATATCGACACGTTGTCGAGCCCTATAATATCCCGCGAGTTAGGTTGTCGTCATTTTAACAGCTCACGACGTACGATCCGGTATAGAAAAACAGAGCGAAAGAAGAAAAGTGGCCCGAAACTGATGAAAATGTCTGATTTTGGGCTCCGAAAATAGGCGCAGCTTAGCAAGCTTGCTGCCCCCGTCGTAGAGCTCTTGGAGAGCTTTCCAACGGTATGTTGTGCGCCGCGTAACTCCTTACGGATTAAAAGTTATGGGCACCGGAGCGACGGAGACTTGGTCACAAGCCCCATGCCCTCGGTTTGCGGGCCCAACCTATACGTTAAGCGAAGTTGGCTTGCCCAAGGTGCCGTGGGATTCGGTAGTAGAAATGTGGTGGATAAAGTATCTTGGCAACCCTAAGCGGGGAAAAAAAAATTGAAAATGGGGGTACAACACGAGCACTTCCCTGGGGGTCACCCATCCTAGAACTACTCTCGCCCAAGCACGTTTAACTTCGGAGTTCTGATGGCATCCGGTGCATTAGTGCTGGTATGATCGTACCTGTCATGTTGAAGGCACAAATCCTTTATGTGTTGACAGTTCACAATCCCAGCCCAGAGAGATGGCCCATTCAAAAGGCCCAATGGGCTTAACGACAACCCATCTGCTTCAACAACACAGCATCCTCATAAGAGGTGATATCGACGCGTTGTAGGGCCCTGTAATATCCCGCGAGTTAGGTTGTCATCCTTTTAACAGCTCACGACGTACGATCCAGGACAAAAAAACATAGCAAAAGAAGAAAAGTGGCCCGAAACTGATGAAAATGTTTGATTTTGCTCTTCGAAAACAGGCGCAGCTGTATCACCCCGATCCCTCTTGAGACTGGAAGTGCTATCAATCAATCTAATCGCAACCCAATTCCAAACCCGGGCAAAATTTTAGGGAAGGACGGACGGAGTCTCCCTTGTTTCTAGGCAAAATGCAAAACCTGCAATAGCATATAAGTGAACCAGCACCGTGTCCAACCATTCAAAATTCCTCAAGGCCATCCGAGCCTTGGTTCTTAACAATTAAACACAACAAGTATACATACATTTCCAAGTACCCAGACTATTCTAACTCTTTTCCTTTGGACATTACAAACATGCATTGAAGTTAAGCTATACTAACTAAATACATAAACTAACTTATCATACCACTTCAATAATCTAGTTAAACTTAAATTACATTCCTTTTAACACAAAACACATACATTACATGAAAATATACATCTTTGCATCTTTGACAACTCAAGCCACATAGCACGCAAGGCAACTCTTCCAGCACGAACTATCACATATTCACAAACTTTCCAGCAAACATGATATTTCCTGAAATGTGGTGGTGAGGAGTGAGTATACACAACACGTATACTCAGTGAAGGCGAGACAGATAACGAGGTAGAGAGAAAGAAAGTCGTGCAATGCAAATATGACAGTTAAGCAATATATCCGATAAGAACAACAATCAATATAAACAACAATACAATAAACAATTAAAGAAAACATTAACACAACCTATCAAAGCTATACCACACTTTGAAGGCTATGGTTCACTCTTACGAGCAATGTACCATTTCACGAGCGATACGTCAATCTCGAGCTTGATGTTGACAACGATGACAATAAGCGCGCAACCACCTTATAACTTCTACTGGGTGTACTCCGGATGTACCTTGACACATCTACGACCCGAATCTCCCAGGGAAGCACCCATAGCGAGAATGGGAATAGGACATGGAGCTAGAGCAAACCAACCCTGGCAGCCCGAGACTGCCCAGAGAGGCCTATCACTCACGTGTCTGACACTATGCTATGCAATACGAGATACAAGCAATAAACGAGCGATAGCACGAAAGTGCAGATTAGTGGCGATATACGAGATATCAAACATTTACAATCAATATTAGCATTCAATTAACTTTTCAAGCATGATTATCATTAACATCAACAAGAACATCAATTAAACACGTAATAGCAGTTCAAACACGAAAACGACAATATCACTATTCAATCTCTAACTTCCAAAGGCAATTACGAGCAAATGAGCTACGGGATTAGGAAACCGATTTCATACATTCACTTAGGTACTACAAGGCACGTTTCTATATCACGAAACTTCACTTTCTCAATCGGAGCCCGAAAGTCCACCTACTGCGTTTGAACTATAGCTATGTCAACTGGACACTCAATCAACGCCACAACAGTGCCAAAAGTGCTTCCATGCCCTCAATAGCAAAACCCCTAACTCAATTCGAGCACGGTTAACTTTTGGTCAAACGGCCCCTTTACGTTTCTTTGTCTAATTTTCAATTTTAACAAAGGCTAGTCCGTTTTTATTGCACATTCTATCTTTCTATCACTAATGGCACTTATCCAAATCAAGAAATCGCAATTCAGATCAAAATCCGAAATTCTAAGGTTTTACTATTCAAAATCACTATTTATTATTCTTCCCCAATTTCAAATTTGCGTTTCTAGCCGTAAAAATCGCTAAATAACTAAAAATAAATGCTCTACGAACCCTAAAGAAGTTATTTCAAGCAATAACAGGCATTATAACGCAATAAATATCAAATCTGAAAAATTGAATCAAAAATCAATTTCATATAAAAATGCACAAAAACGTGAAAACCCTCACAGAGATTGACGAGGAAGACCCACAAGGACCCGAGCCACGACCCGAGCCACGACCCCCGAGCAATTCCACGCATGATTGTAGAAGAAAATTGAAGCAAAATCAATTTTTTTTTTCTCCTTGAGAGCTTCAGCCATGGGGAGGGACAAATGGGGCATTTTGCAATTTGTTTTTATGTTATGTTTATTGAGTTTGAATAAAAAGGATGACTAAGGGCATTTTGGTCATTTTGGAAAAGTCAAATACAAGTTAAAAATGGTCAACAAGCTCATTTAATTAGCATTTAGTCTAATTCAAGTTAAAACAATACAATTTTAATGAAAACAATCTAAAACTAGCTAAATTAAACTAAAAACATTATTCACGAAATTCGAGAAATATTTCTCTAACTCTCATTTTCGAAATACTACGATCGAACGGTCAATAAACGATCGCTAATCAAATGATGAGCAATAATATAAAACTATAATTTTTGAAAAGTAGAATAGTAGAATAGTTTAAAATTCACTCCGGACTCTGAGCCATTTTTCTTATTTAATTAAAAACCAAGTAATTTTAATGCAAGACAATTAAAACCGATTATTAAAATAATAAAAACAATCAAAATAATCAATATTCATTTAAAAATAATTAATTTAACTATTTCTAGAATATTTTAATGAATTATGAAATTAATGTTAAGATACAAATGAATAAGATAATATAAACGCGTAATCATATCAAATTAAATACTAACATTTAAGATGACACTTAATTAAACACAAGAAAATAAATCTAATTACAATAAACAATAAAAATAGCTAATAATCTTTTAACTAATCAATATAAAAATTATTGAATGCTTTTAAAAGAAATATCAAAATAGTGCAAAAATGGATGATTTAACTAATTAAACACTTAATTAAATGCTATTAAATGCATGCCGGGTTCGGGTTATCATAGCAGCTTGACAGGCTTGCTGCTCTTGTTGTAGAGCTCTCGGAGAGCTTTTCAACGGTATGTTGTGCACCATGTAACTCCTTACGAATTAAAAGTTATGGGCACCGGAGCGACAGAGAACTGGTCACAAGCCCCACGCCCTCGGTTTGCGGGCGCAGCCTCAACGTGAAGCGAAGTTGTCTTGCCCAAGGTGACGTGAGATTCGGTAAAAGAAATGTGGTGGATAAAGAATCTTGGCAACCCTAACCAGGGCAAAAAAAATTAAAAATGGGGGGTGCAACACGAGGACTTCCCAGGGGGTCACCCATCCTAGTACTACTCTCGCCCAAGCACGCTTAAATTCGGAGTTCTGATGGGATCTGGTGCATTAGTACTGGTATGATCGCACCCGTGATGTTGTGGGGACAAATCATTTATGTGTTGATGGTTCACAGTCCCAGCCCAGAGAGATGGCCCATTGAAAAGGCCCAATGTGCTTAACAACAACCCATCCGCTTCAATAATGCAGCATCCTCGTAATACGTGATATCGACATGTTGTAGGGCCCTGTAATATTCGGCGAGTTAGGTTGTCGTCCTTTTAACAGCTCACGACGCACGATACGGGACAAAAGAACAGAGCAAAAGAAGAAAAGTGGCCCGAAACTGATGAAAACGTTTGATTTTGGCCTCCGCAAACGGGCGCAGCCAAGCAGGCTTATTGCCCCCGTCGTAGAGCTCTCGGATAGCTTTCCAACGGTATGTTGTGCGCCGCATAACTCCTTACGAATTAAAAGTCTAGGCACCAGAGCGACAGAGACCTGGTCACAAGCCCCACGCCCTCGGTTTGCGGGCCCAACCTCTACGTGAAGCGAAGTTGTCTTGCCCAAGGTGCCGAGGGATTCGGTAATAGAAATGTGGTGGACAAAGTATCTTGGCAATCCTAACCGGGGCAAAAAAAATTGAAAAGGGGGGTGGAACACGAGGATTTCCCAGGGGGTCATCCATACTAGTACTACTCTCACCCAAGCAGGGTTAATTTCGGAGTTCTGATGGGATCCGGTGCATTAGTGCTAGTATGATTGCCCCCGTAATGTTGTGGGCACAAGTCCTTTATGTGCTGACGGTACATAGTCCCAGCCTAGAGAGATGGGCCATTCTAAAGGCCCAAAAGGCTTAACGACAACCCATTCGTTTCAACAACGCAGAATCCTCGCAAGACGTGGTATCGACGCGTTGTAGGGCCCTCTAATGTCCCGCGAGTTAGGTTGTCATCCTTTTAGCAGCTCATGACGTACGATCCAGGACGAAAAAACAGAGCAAAAGGAGAAAAGTAGCCTGAAACTAATGAAAATGTTTGATTTTGGACTCCAAAAATGGGCGCAGCTGAGCAGGTTTACTGCCTCCATCGTAGAGCTCTCGAAGAGCATTCCAATGGTACGCCGTGCGCTGCGTAACTCCTTACGGATCAAAAGTTATGAGCACCGGAGCGATGGAGACTTGGTCACAAGCCCTATGCCCTC
The DNA here is from genome assembly GCA_037974665.1 of Ehretia macrophylla. NCBI lineage: Eukaryota > Viridiplantae > Streptophyta > Magnoliopsida > Boraginales > Ehretiaceae > Ehretia > Ehretia macrophylla. The sequence continues at coordinate 13,529,358 of CM075764.1, read as the reverse complement.
GGTTTGCGGGCCCAGCCTCTACGTGAAGCGAAGTTGTCTTGCCCAAGGTGCCGTGGGATTCAGTAATAGAAATATGGTGGATAAAATATCTTGGCAACCCTAACCGGGGCCAAAAAAATTGAAAAGCGGGGTGCAACATGAGGACTTTCCATGGGGTCACCTGTCCTAGTACTACTCTCGGCCAAGCACGCTTAACTTCGGAGTTCTTATGGGATTCGGTGCATTAGTACTGGTATGATTGAACTCGTCATGTTGAAGGCACAAACCTTTATGTGTTGACGGTTCACAGTCCCAGCCCAGAGAGATGGCCCACTTAAAAGGCCCAATGGGCTTAACGATAACCCATCTGCTTCAACAACGTAGCATCCTAGTAAGACGTGATATCGACGCATTGTAGGGCCCTATAATATTCTGCGAGTTAGGTTGTCATCCTTTTAACAGCACACGACGTACGATTGGTGACGAAAAACAGCGCAAAAGAAGAAAAGTGGCACGAAACTGATGAAAATGTTCAATTTTGAGCTCCGAAAACAAGCGCAGCAAAGCAAGCTTGCTGGCCCCGTTGTAGAGCTCTCGGATAGCTTTCCAACGGTATGCTATGCGCCGCGTAACTCCTTACAGATTAAAAGTTGTGGGTACCGGAACGACGGAGACCTGGTCATAAGCCCCACACCCTCGGTTTGCGGGCCCAGCCTCTACGTGAAGCGAAGTTGTCTTGCCCAAGGTGCCGTGGGATTCGGTAATAGAAATGTGGTGGATAAAGTATCTTGGCAACCCTAACTGGGGCAAAAAAATTTGAAAAGGGGGGGGGGGGCGGCGGCAACACGAGGACTTCTGTCACGCCCCAACCCAGCCTCTCAAGGTTAGACTAGGGTGTGATCTAAACATTCAAGTCATATCTCGTACTTAATCGTTCATGAAAGTTTAACACTTAACGTTTTAGGCTAAACTCAAAAAAATTTCGGATAAGCCGGCGGCATAACGGCCGTAATTGGGCTATTTAGTTTGACCTAATTCTGAATACGCCTCAATAGTTCCAATGTAAATTTCATTTCCAACAAAGATTACTATTTATCATCAATTGAAACGCCTACTAGTTGTCTCAAAGTCTCGTTTGATTAATAACCTAGCATGATACTATGTCTCGCTTGTTTGTTAATCCTCGTTACAATGGTACCTGTTGATCTTAGCTTAACAATGACTACCTGCTTAAGATTGGATAGGTTCATTTTACTTAATCCTTACATGATACTTCATAATCCTATGATGGATTGGATACTAGTCAATAGCGATAGCAAAAATGACCATAGTAGTGTCTATCTAGTTATTATCAGTACAAGCCAAAATTAGACCCCAAATTACAACAGGGGTCTTTTACATTACAATAGCAAGCATCATAAGAAATGAAATAGTCTTCAAGCAACATATTGTTCACAAAATGGCCATAGTCACGTAAGGCACGTAGAGCAAGTAATCATTCCAAGAAATCATCGTTAGGCATGTCGTCCTCGGGTACCTGTTCTTGGTCTTCTTCACTTGAGATGATAAAAGAGGGTGAGTCCTTATGAACTCAGCGAGGGGGGAACGAGAAATAAGTTTTGAAACTCATTTTCTGGTTCAACTTATGAAAAACCCTTTTTGCAAGCATGAATGTATCACAAGTAAGTACATAACGTAATGTAAAAGTAAAGGAACACAATTACCCGTCTTTCCTTCCCGAGGTCCTCTAGGAACCAAGCTAGTGTACTTATACACATAGTGAAAAGGATATGGTGAGCTTTTGCTCTCAGTTCATGTCAGTATCAGTTGTTGCGGACGGCTTCAATTCGTCCCCTTATCACGCCAAATGGGTGTACTCCGGATGTACCTCGAAATCCTACGACCCAACTCTCCGAGTAAGTCTAGCCCCCAAGCGAGAGAGAAAATTGGACAATGGTAGTCACGATTGCATCGGCAAGCCCGATGCCGCCCGGTGTGCGTGAACGCTACCAAGCCAAAATGAAAGGTTGCAACCTTGTATGCAATGCACATTTATGACATGTAATATATCACATTAGGAGGACAACAAAGTAGGTTGCCTCCGAACAGTCATAAGATTGCACATTGACAAGTAAACAAGCGAGGCACAATATGACAGGCAATTTCACTTATAAAGCACATGGAGTTATATGAATATTAAACGGGCAGCCATGTAACGCACGTAAATCAAGTCATATAACTCATTTCAAAGTTCACGTAATCAAATAATAAGATTACTCATCATGCAACGACATCTACGTGGGACCGGGTGCAAGAAAAGCCTACTTATCAACATGTAATCATCAAAATCATATTTAGGGTTACAAGGGAAACTATGGGCAGCCTACTAAACACATAATCAAACACAATATCCATAGGATCAACACAATATCATCGAAATCATATTTAGGGTTTCAATTCGTGTTTACCCATGCGATTAAACCCCAAGTCATCTCGTAATTAAGCTCAAGCCATGCATTGATTAAATTAAACACCCTCAAGCATTCAAAACAGTCCACACAACATCCAAATGCCACAATTCCAAGCATTTAATACACCAAGGGAAGCTACATTAAATTTTCTAAGCACATCAATAGGTGAAACCCTCACTGCAATGGACTGTTTTCTCACAATCATTAAGACAAGCAAAAAATCTCAAATTTCAGTGAACAAGATGTCAAATTAAATCTTAAGGAGTGAACTAAATTCAGAAACAAACCTCCCATCATTTGGAGTTCAGGTTCAAGAGTTATAGCCAAAACAGTGAGACTACACAAAACTTTCCAGATTTTCACACATTTCAATACTTGTTGTTTTTGACGGCCTTAGGGTCAGATTTAGCCTTAGTCCATTTCTGACAAACATGTCCATAACTGAAAAATATAACTGCACACCAAATTGCATTCATTTTGGATATCATTTACTAAGTCAAAACTGGTTCGTTCTACAAGGTCAGTGAATCTGTCAAAACCTGCTTCATTTTTCCAGACTTTCCAGATTTTGACATATTTTAATAATTAGCCATTTTGAGGACCTTAGAATCAAAATTAGCTTTGGCCTATTTCTGAAAAAAGTGTTCATCACTGCCAAAACTAGTTACCTAAGAATGTTCATGCATTTTCAACATCTTTTACCTAGTCAAAATCGCCTCGCACCAACAAGACAGAAGGCTGTCACATACACGATTTCATCTATCATCACATTCTAGCCAAGAATCTTGCCATGCATGTTTATAAAAGCTCATGAACACACATATATCTCAAGTACAGAAGTAAAGATAAACATTTAAGGGCATGCATGTGGTTTTTTAAAAGATTTTCAAGAAGTTTTAGCCCTCACCTTAGCAAAACAACAAGAGGATGCACAAGACTCTTGATGGTTGCACAAGATTGACTCTTTTCCTTACTTAGCCGAGACACCACTCGATTTTCTCTAATTTCCTAGCTTAGTAACCAAGTTCTTAGTAGGTGCATGTGGTTAGAACAAGAAGAAAAGAAATGGAAGCTAGCAAACTCACGTAAGCCGAAACGGAGGTTCAAAGAGCTTGCATGTGTGTCTTTTGCACTCTAGCTTTGCTTGGTTGAGTTCCCTGGTTGCTTGGAAGTCTTGAAGAGCCTTAGAATGAAGAACTTAGCTATGGAGTCTACAATATTCAGCTAGGGCCGAGAGAGAGAGAGAAGAATGAGAAGGAGAGAGAGAAATGTGAGAAAGAAAGAAAGAATGAAGGAAAAAAAATGAAAGCTTGCTAGGTTTGATGCATATGTCGGCCTAGTGCCTTGAAAAATTTGTGTCTTCAAGAAGCATAATTTGAATCACCTAGCATGGGCAAGGAGCTTGTGTCGAGATTTGGTGTTTTGAGCTAATTTTTTATTGCTTTGTGTCATAGAATTGTCATAGAATGTTTGGGGAATAAATTTTGAAATTGGATTGCATGCACAAAGCTCCTAGTGGTCGGCCAAGGCTTGTGCAAAATCTGAATTTTTTTGTCTTGTTCAAGGCTTATTTTATTGTGTGTTTGGGATATGCAAAGAATAAAGAATAAAGAATAAAGAATGTCTAGCTTTTTGTGAGATTTTGTCTTCTAGTGCATTGACTTAGCATTTTAATATTAGTTAGTGGAGTTTGTAGGATTAATTGGTGATCTAGTGCTTCGTGTAAGATGCTTTCTTGATTAACGTGTGGGCATGCTTTTCTAGGTTTAGGGCACGCACTACGAGACAAGGCACGAACTACGAGATGAATGCACGTTTCCCAAGTAAATGCACGCAACCCTAAATGAATGCACGTAATTCAATGCAAGGCACACAAAACGAAACACGATTCTTAAATCTAGGTCAAGGCACACAAATCTAGGTTAGGCACACGAAATGAGGTATCGCACGCAAATCGAGGTCGGGCTTCACATCCTCCCCTCCTTAAAAGAATTTCGTCCCGAAATTCAATATTACCTTTGAAATAAAGCTAGATACTGTTGCTCCATCTGGTCTTGCCTTTCCCACGTTGCTTCTTCAACTCCATGATGATCCCAAAACACTTTCACCATCGGTATAGATTTGTTGCGCAACTCCCGATCTTGCTGGTCTAGGATCCGAATGGGCTTCTCCTCATAAGACAAGTTCTCCCGAAGCTGCAACGGCTCTGGCTCCAAGATATGTGATGGATCAGGATGATACTTCCGAAGCATTGAAACATGAAAGACGTCGTGAATATTGTAGAGGTTTTGGGGTAGTGCCAGGCGATACGCCAATTTGCCAACCTTCTCAATTATCTCGAATGGTCCTACAAACCTCGAGCTCAACTTTCCACCCTTGTCGTGTTTAATCAATCCCCTCCGAGGTGATATCTTCAAGAACACCTTGTCGCCGACCTCAAACTCTAGGCTCCGTCTCCGTCGGTCTGCATAACTTTTCTACCTGCTTTGGGCGGTAAGTATCCATTTCCGGACGAGGTGGATATTATCAACAGCCTTCATAAGTTCAGGTAGAAGGGTTGGGTCAAAAGTTTTCGTCTCACTTACTTCATCCCAGTAAATTGGGGATCGACACTTACGTTCATACAATGCCTCAAATGGGGCCATCCCAATAGTGGCCTGATAACTATTATTATAAGCGAACTCCGTTAGAGACAGATATTTCTCCCAACCTTTCCTGAAGTCTAAAACACACGCCCTCAGCATATCCTCCAGAATCTGAATAGTTCTCTCAGATTGTCCATCAGTCTGAGGGTGATAAGCCGTGCTGAAACTCAACTTTGTTCCCAAAGCTTCTTGCAATCTCTTCCAGAATCGGGAAGTAAAACGAGCATCCCTATCTGATACAATACTCACATGCAACCCGTGCAATCTTACAATATCAGCCACATACATATCTCCCAATTTCTTAGGACTATCCTCCTTGTTCATCGGTAAGAAATGCGCTGACTTAGTCAATCTATCCACTATGACCCAAACGGCGTCATGACCCTTTTGTGACCTGGGCAGGTCCATAACAAAGTCCATAGTTATATGTTCCTATTTCCATTGAGGAATCTCCAACGGCTGAAGTAAACCTGCTGGTCGTTGATGTTCCGCTTTGACTCTCTGGCAATTCAAACACCGTGCCACAAACTCCGCGATCTCTCTCTTCATGTTATTCCACCAATAGTGTTGCTTCAAATCCCGGTACATCTTTGTTCCACCGGGGTGAATAGTGTATCTTGAATTATGGGCTTCTTCAAGAATCTTCTTTTTCAGCTCTGGTTCATTAGGAACACAGATCTGATTCCTAAACCTCCAAAATACCATCATCATGAAACTTAAAATCTATGTTGCTTTCTTTAATAATTTGAAACTGTTGGTCCTTCTGTTGAGCCTCTCGCAATTCAGACAACAAGGTCGATTGAACTTGTGTAGTGGCAAATAGTAATCCTTTTCGAGTCAATTGTGGTTTCCACAAAAATGCTTCCTCCAACAACTCCTGCACCTTGACTTCCAGTTTTGCCATGCTCGCTTTCCTACTTAAGGCATCTGCAACTACAATTTCTTTACCGGGCACATAATTGATTGTGCAGTTATAATCATCCAAAAGCTCCATCCTCCGCCTTTGCCTCATATTCAACTCTTTTTGTGAGAACAAGTATTTCAAGCTCTTGTGATCAGTAAACACCTCGAACTTGTTACCCCACAGATAGTGCCTCCATTTCTTGAGTGCAAACACGATAGCTGCTAACTCCAGATCATGCGTCGGGTAGTTCAATTCGTATGTCTTCGGTTTCCTAGAAGCATACGCCATCACTCTACCATTTTGCATCAACACACATCCCAGTCCTTCCTTCGAAGCATCGCTATAGATTACAAAACCTTGACTCCCTTCAGGCAATGCAAGAACAGGTGCAGTAGTCAATCTTTTCTTCAATTCTCGGAAGTGGTTCTCACACTTATGATCCCACACCAACTTTGTTTTCTTTTGAGTAAGCTTTGTAACCGGTCCTGCAATCTTAGAGAAATCCTTCACGAACCTCCGATAATAGCTGGCTAGACCAAGAAAACTCCGAACCTCCATAACATTTTCCGGCTTCTTCCAAGACATCACCGCTTCTATCTTTGCTGGATCCACTGCTATTCCTTCTTGGGATATGATATGCCTCAAAAATGCAATTTGCTGCAACCAAAATTTGCACTTGCTAAACTTTGCATACAATTGATGCTCTCGAAGTTTCTGCAATACTAATCGCAGATGTTGTTCATGCTCAGCCTCGGATTTCGAGTATACCAAAATATCATCAATGAAGATCACCACAAATTGGTCCAAGTAAGGTTGAAACACCCTGTGCATCAAGCCCATAAAAGCTGCAGGGGCATTGGTTAGTCCAAATGGCATCACCACATATTCATAATGCCCATATCTTGTCCTGAAAGCCGTTTTAGGCACATTCACTTTTTTGATCCGCAACTAATAGTACCCTTGCCTCAAGTCGAGCTTCGAATACACTTTGGCTCCTTGAAGTTGATCAAATAACTCGTCGATCAGTGGAAGTGGGTATTTATTCTTGACAGTCACTTGGTTCAATCCTCGGTAGTCGATGCATAGCCTCAACGTTCCGTATTTATTCTTTATAAATAAGACTGGCGCACCCATGGAGAAGAACTCGGTTGAACAAACCCCTTCTTCAATAATCCTTGCAATTGGTCCTTCAATTCGACTTGTGCCATATGATAGGGAGCTTTAGATATCGGCTGGGTGCCAGGTAGTACCTCTATAATGAACTCGATCTCCCGATTTGGTGGTAAACCGGGCAATTCTTCTAGAAACACATCTGCATAGTCTTTGATCACTGGCATTTCCTCCACCTTAGCTTTGTCTGACGGCTTGTTGATGATGTAAGCTAAGTATCCACTACACCCTTTTCTCAAGGACTTCACTGCTTTCATAGATGAAATGATGGAACTCCCGGTGAAATCTCTTCGACCCATTACCTCCAGTATTGGTTGACCAGGTATCCGGAATGTTACAATCTTCGTTCGGCAATCTAGTTGGGCATGATGCTTTGCCAACCAGTCCATCCCTAAGATGACTTCATAGTCTCGAAAAGGTAATACAATAAGATTGGCTAAGAATTCCCTATCTTTAATTTGGATTTTACATGCTTTACAAGCTGAGCTAGTAACAAGTTTAGAACCCATCGGAGTACCAACTTCTACTTCGTAAGGCAAACATACAACTCGTAGTTTTACACGTTGCACACATAAGGGAATAATAAATGAATGAGTAGCACCTGGATCAATTAGCACCCTAACAGGTTGATTCAGTATGAAGAATGTACCTTCAACAACAACGGTCTCCTCTGGAAGCTCCTCGCACTCAATAGCATAAGCACGAGCCTGAACTCTAGGAACTGGAGTCTTGCCTCTACTAGCTGGTTTAACCTGATTTTGTCCTGCTTGCCATTTAGGGCAATCCTTGATCTGATGCTGATCACTGCCAGACCGCACACATCGTCCTGACTTCTTCCAACACTGGGCCTCGGTGTGACCCTTCTTGTCACAGTAAGAACAGTTGACAGACTGAGTAGCAAGTAAACTACATGTGGATCCCTGGGTGGAAGAGGCTGATGGCGCTTTAGTCGGGCCACGGTTATTAACTGGTCTGTTCTGGCTCTGGCCTTGACTACGACTCTGGCTTTGGAATTTCCTCTGTTGACCTGAAAGCTGGTACGATTTCTTGTTCGGCTGACTCGAACCAGCTCTATCAAGTTTCCTCTTCTCAACTCAGGAAGCAGCAGCAAAGAGAGCAGAATAGGTATCGAAGTCATGCGAAGCCAACTGGTCCTGAATCATTGGCCTCAATCCAGTCGTAAATTTCCACATCTTCGCCTCAGCAGTACTGACCATGTATTGAGCATAGCGGGACAATCGGTCAAAACAAGCCTCGTACTGGGCCACCGTCATGTTACCCTGGTTCAAGTGCATGAATTCCTCAATCCACCTCTGCCTGGAAATTATAGGTACATATTTCTCCTTGAATGCCTTAACGAAATTACCCCACAAGCGAATTGTATGATCTGTTTCCCAAAGTGCCTCCACAATGTGTCACTAATGCTCAGCATCCCCGTGCAACAAAAACACATCAAACTCCACCTTTTCTTCATCAGCATAATCAAGTGGCCTAAAAATCCTCTCTATCTCAGACAGCCAAGCCTCTGCTTTTTCATCATCAGCTTCCCCGTGGAATTTGGACGGGCGAAAGTCAAGGAACTCCCTCATTCTGCTATGTCTCCCATGGTTAACATCATTCCTGTTGTTGTTGTTGTTTGCTTCACGTGTATCTTGACGTTCCATCACTTGCGATACGCGATCCATGACATTCGCCATCATATTAAACATAGCTATGCTGGGATTAGTTTGATAAGCATCTCCAGTCTCTTGGGGCTCACCGCTCCTATTAGGAGTGCGGGTACTAGGGCCAGCCATCTATAGGCACAGATTACGATGTACAATTTATTGAAATACGACAAGACAAGAATTTAATGCATAAGATATGCAACATAATATAGATACACAATTCTAGAAACAATTAAGACATATTAATTGCCACGCCCCAACCCGGCCTATAAGGCTAGACTAGGGTGTGATCTAAACATTCAAGTCATATCACATACTTAACCATTTATGAAGATTTAACACTTAATGTTTTAGCCTAAACTCCAAAATTTTCTGGAAAACCGGTAGCATAACAGCTGTAATTGGGCTCTTTGGTTTGACCTAATTCTCTAAACGCCTCAAATTTTCCAATCTCAATTTCATTTCCAACTAGGATTACTATTTACCATCAATTGAAATGCCTACTGGTTTTCTCGATGTCTCGTTGATTAATAACCTAGCATGATACTATGTCTCGTTTGTTTGTTTATCCTCGTTACAAAAGTACCTGTTGTTCTTAGCTTAACAACGAGTACCTGCTTAAGATTTGGTTGGTTCATTTTACTTAGCCCTTACCTAATACTTCATAATCCTATTATAGATACTAGCAGTAATAATAGAAAAAACAACCACAGTAGTGTCTGTCTAGTTATCATCAGTACAAACCAAAATTAGACCCCAAATTACAACGGGTGTCTTTTACATTACAAATATTGAGCAACATAAAAGAAATAGTCTTCAAGTAGCATAGTTCGCAAATAGCCATAATCACGCAAAGCACATAGGACAGGTAATCACTCCAAGGAATCATCGTTAGGCACATCATCCTCAGGTACCTGTTCTTGATCTTCTTCACCTGAGATGATAAAAGAGGGCGAGTCCTTATAAACTCAGCGAGGGGGAACAAGAAATAGGTTTTGAAACTCATTTTCTAGTTCAACTTATAAAAATCCTTTTGTAAGCATGAATGTACACAATTAAGTACATAACAATAATATAAAGTAAAGGAACACAATTACCAGTCTTTCCTCCCCGAGGTCCTCTAGGAATCAAGCGAGAGTACTTATACATATAGTAAAAGGATACGGTGAGCTTTTGCTCTCAGTTGTTACGGCCGACTTCAAATCATCCCCTTATCACGCCAAGTGGGTGTACTCCGGATGTACCCCGAAATCCTACGACCCAACTCTCCGAGGAAGTCTAGCCCCCAAGCGAGAGAGAAAATTGGACAATGGTAGTCACGGTTGCACCGGCAAGCCCGATGCCGCCCGGTGTGCGTGAACGCTACCACGCCAGAATGAAAGGTTGCAACCTTGTATGCAATGCACATTTATGACATTTAATATATCACATTAGGAGGACAACAAAGTAAGTCGCCTCCGGACAGTCATAAGATTGCACATTGACAAGTAAACAAGCGAGGTACGGTAAGACAAGTAATTTCACTTGAGAGGAATATGGAGTTATATGAACATTAAACGGGCAGCCATGTACGCACGTAAATTAAGTCATATAACTCAATTCAAAGTCCACGCAATCAAATAATAAGACTATTCAACATGCAACAATATTTACGTGGGTTTGGATGAAAGAAAGGCCTATTTGTCAACATGCAATGATCAAAATCACATTTAGGGCTATAAGGGCAACTACGGGCAGTCTACTCAACATATAATTACACACAATATCCAAAGGATCAACACTTAGCAAGTTTACCTAGTCACTAGGGTTTCCATTTCGTGCTTACCCGTGCGATTAAGCCCCAAGTCAACTCAAAATCAATCTCAAGCCATGCATCAATTAATTCAAACATCCCCACGTACTCAAAAAAGTCCACACAACATCCCAATGCCACAATCCCAAGCATTTAATACCACAAGAGAAGTTACAACAAATTTTTTAAGCATATAACTAAGTGAAACCCTCACTGCAATAGGCTATTTTCTCACAATCATTAAGACAAGTAAACAATCTCCAATTCTAGTGAATAAGATGACACATTAAATCTTAATAAATGAACTAAAATCAGAAACAAACCTTGCATCATTTGGAGTTCGGGTCCAATAGTTATAGCCAAAACTGTGGGATTGCACAAAACTGTCTAGATTTGTACACATTTCAATACTTGTCGTTTTTTAGGTCTTTAGGGTCAGATTTAGCCTTAGTACATTTCTGACAAAAATGTCCAGAACTGAAAAACCTAGTAGAATACCAAATTTCATGCATTTTTGACATCATTTACTAAGTCAAAACTGGTTTGTTCTACAAGATCAGTGCATCTGCCAAAACCTGCTTCATTTTTCCAGATTTCCAAATTTGGACACATTTTAATGATTTGCCATTTTGAGGACCTTAGAGTCAAAATTAGCTTTGGCCTATTTCTGCGAAAAATGTTCAAAACTGGAACAACTAGTTACCTACAAAGTTTCATGCATTTTAAACATCATTTTCCTAGCCAAACTTACCTCGTAATAACAGTACAGAAAGCTGTCACCCAACCCGATTTCATCTATCATCACCTTCAATCCAAAATCTTGCCATGCATGGTTGTAAAAGCTTATGAACACACATATAACTCAAGTACAGAAGCAAGGACATACATTTAAGAGCATGCATGTGGATCTTTGAAAGATTTTCAAGAGGTTTTAGCCCTCACCTTAGCAAATCAACAAGAAGATGCACAAAACTTTGATAAAGCACAAATTTCTTCTTCTTCCTTGCTTAGCCGAGACTCCAACTCAATTTTCTCTATTTTTCCTAGCTTAGTGGCCAAGTTCTTAGTAGATGCATGTGGTTAGAACAAGAAGAAAAGAAATGGAAGCTAGCAAACTCACCAAGGCCGAAATGGTGACTCAAAGAGCTTGCATGTGTGATTCTTGCAACTTAGCCAGCTTGGTCGAGTCCCTTTGCTTGTTGCTTGTCTTGATGCACCATGGAATGATGAATATGAGCAATGGTAAGATGAAACTCAGCCAAGGCCGAGAGAGAGAGAGAAGAATGAGAGGGAGAGAGAGAAATGTGAGGAGAATGAGAGAAATGAAAGAAAAATGATGGCTTTGCAAAAGATGAAGCATGGGTCGGCTTTGGGCATACAAAAATTCAGATTTGTGTCTTCAAGAAGCTTGAATTTTGAATCACCTAGCATGGGCAAGGAGCATTGTCGAGATTGGTGGAGTTTTGAGCTAATTTTTTTTTATGCATTTGTGTCATTAGTTGTCATAGAATGTCTAGGATTGTTAATAAATTATGCAATGCTAGTTCAAATACACATAGTGGTCGGCCAAGGCTAGCTTAAATTCTGAATTTTTGTCATCTTTTAAGCATTATTTAATTGTGTGTTGAAAGTGCAAAAAGAATAAAGAATAAAGAATAAGGAATGTCTAGCTTTTTGTGAGATTTTGTCTTCTAGTGGGTTGAATTAGTAGTTTAATAATAGTTAGTGGAATTTGTAGGATTAATTAATGACCTAGTGCTTCATGTAAGATGCTTTCTTGATTAGCGTAAGGGTACGCTTTCCTAGGTCTAGGGCACGCATTACAAGGTAGGGCATGAACTACGAGATGAATGCACATTTTCCAAGTAAATGCACGCAACCCAAAATGAATGCACGTAATTCAATGCATGGCACACAAAACGAACACAATTCTTAAACCTAGGTCAAGCACGCAAATCGAGGTCGAGCCTCACATTAATCACATAAGCACATAGAACATAGAAGGCACAATTAACATTATCACACAATAACATATAGACAAATCACCCTAATTACCTTAGGGCTTCTACCCATTGTCCGAGAGTTAAACCCGGCTTAAGCAATCTAAGCTCTGATACCATTCTTCTTCTATAAGGTGTCACGCCCCAACCCGGCCTATAAAGGTTAGACTAGGGTGTGATCTAAACATTCAAGTCATATCTCGTACTTAATCATTCATGAAAGTTTAACACTTAACGTTTTAGCCTAAACTCCAAAATTTTCTGAAAAAGCCGGCGGCATAACGGCTGTAATTGGGCTATTTAGTTTGACCTAATTCTCAAAACGCCTCAAAATTTCCAATCTCAATTTCATTTCCAACAAAGATTACTATTTATCATCAATTGAAACGCCAACTGGTTGTCTCAAAGTCTCGTTTGATTAATAACCTAGCATGATACTATGTCTCGCTTGTTTGTTAATCCTCGTTACAAAGGCACCTGTTGATCTTAGCTTAACAATGAGTACCTGCTTAAGATTAGATAGGTTCATTTTACTTAATCCTTACCTGATACTTCATAATCCTATGATAGATTGGATACTAGTCAATAGCGACAGGAAAAACGACCATAGTAGTGTCTATCTAGTTATTATCAGTACAAGCCAAAATTAGACCCCAAATTACAACGGGGGTCTTTTACATTACAATAGCAAGCATCATAAGAAATAAAATAGTCTTCAAGCAACATATTGTTCACAAAATGGCTATAGTCACGTAAGGCACATAGGGCAAGTAATCATTCCAAGGAATCATCGTTAGGCACGTCGTCCTCGAGTACCTGTTCTTGGTCTTCTTCACTTGAGATGATAAAAGAGGGTGAGTCCTTATGAACTCAGCGAGGGGGGAACAAGAAATAAGTTTTGAAACTCATTTTCTTATTCAACTTATGAAAAACCTTTTTTGCAAGCATGAATGTATCGCAAGTAAGTACATAACGTAATGTAAAAGTAAAGGAACACAATTACCCGTCTTTCCTCCCCGAGGTCCTGTAAGAACCAAGCGAGAGTACTTATACGCATAGTGAAAAGGATACGGTGAGCTTTTGCTCTCAATTCATGTCAGTATCAGTTGTTGAGGTCGGCTTCAATTCATCCCCTTATCACGCCAAATGGGTGTACTCCGGATGTACCTCAAAATCCTACGACCCAACTCTTCGAGGAAGTCTAGCCCCCAAGTGAGAGAGGGAATTGGACAATGGTAGTCACAGTTGCACCAGCAAGCCCGATGCCGCCCGGTGTGCGTGAACGCTACCACGCCAAAATGAAAGGTTGCAACCTTGTATGCAATGCACATTTATGACATGTAATATATCACATTAGGAGGACAACAAAGTAGGTTGCCTCCGAACAGTCATAAGATTGCACATTGACAATTAAACAAGCGAGGCACAATATGACAGGCAATTTCACTTATAAAGCACATGGAGTTATATGAATATTAAACGGGCAGCCATGTAACGCATGTAAATCAAATCATATAACTCATTTCAAAGTTCACGTAATCAAATAATAAGATTATTCATCATGCAACGACATCTACGTGGGACCGGGTGCAAGAAAAGCCTACTTATCAACATGTAATCATCAAAATCATATTGAGGGTTACAAGGGAAACTATGGGCAGCCTACTAAACACATAATCAAACACAATATCCATAGGATCAACACTTAGCGAGCTTACCTAGTTACTAGGGTTTCAATTCGTGTTTACCCGTGCGATTAAACCTCAAGTCATCTCGTAATTAAGCTCAAGCCATGCATTGATTAAATTAAACACCCTCAAGCATTCAAAACAGTCCACACAACATCCAAATGCCACAATCCCAAGAATTTAATACAACAAGGGAAGCTACATTAAATTTTCTAAGCACATCAATAGGTGAAACCCTCACTGCAATGGACTGTTTTCTCACAATCATTAAGACAAGTAAACAATCTCAAATTCTAGTGAACAAGATTTCAAATTAAATCTTAAGGAGTGAACTAAATTCAGAAACAAACCTCGCATCATTTGGAGTTTGGGTTCAAGATTTATAGCCAAAACAGTGAGACTACACAAAACTTTCCAGATTTTTACACATTTCAATACTTGTCGTTTTTGAGGGCCTTAGGGTCAGATTTAGCCTTAGTCCATTTCTGAAAAACATGTCCAGAACTGAAAAATATAGCTGCACACCAAATTTCATTCATTTTGGATATCATTTACTAAGTCAAAACTGGTTCGTTCTCCAAGGTCAGTGAATCTGCCAAAACCTGCTTCATTTTTCCAGACTTTATAGATTTGGACACATTTTAATACTTAGCCATTTTGAGGACCTTAGAGTCAAAATTCGCTTTGGCCTATTTCTTTGAAATGTGTTCAGAACTGGCAAAAATAGTTACCTACAAATTTTCACGCATTTTCAACATCTTTTACCTAGTAAACATCCCCTCGCACCAAGAAGACAGAAGGCTGTCACATACACGATTTCATCTATCATCACATTCTAGCCAAGAATCTTGCCATGCATGTTTATAAAAGCTCATGAACACACATATATCTCAAGTACAGAAGTAAAGATAAACATTTAAGGGCATGCATGTGGTTTTTTGAAAGATTTTCAAGAAGTTTTAGCCCTCACCTTAGCAAAACAACAAGAGGATGCACAAGACTCTTGATGGTTGCACAAGATTGACTCTTTTCCTTACTTAGCCGAGACACCACTCGATTTTCTCTAATTTCCTAGCTTAGTAACCAAGTTCTTAGTAGGTGCATGTGGTTAGAACAAGAAGAAAAGAAATGGAAGCTAGCAAACTCACATAAGCCGAAACGGAGGTTCAAAGAGCTTGCATGTGTGTCTTTTGCACTCTAGCTTTGCTTGGTTGAGTTCCTTGGTTGCTTGGAAGTCTTGAAGAGCCTTAGAATGAAGAACTTAGCTATGGAGTCTACAATATTCAGCTAGGGCCGAGAGAGAGAGAGAAGAATGAGAAGGAGAGAGAGAAATGTGAGAAAGAAAGAAAGAATGAAGGAAAAAAATGAAAGCTTGCTAGGTTTGATGCATATGTCGGCCTAGGGCCTTGAAAAATCAGAATTTTGTGTCTTCAAGAAGCATAATTTGAATCACCTAGCATGGGCAAGGAGCTTGTGTCGAGATTTGGAGTTTTGAGGAGGGGTTTGAGCTAATTTTTTATTGCTTTGTGTCATAGAATTGTCATAGAATGTTTGGGGAATAAATTTTGAAATTGGATTGCATGCACAAAGCTTCTAGTGGTCGGCCAAGGCTTGTGCAAAATCTGAATTTTTTTGTCTTGTTCAAGGCTTATTTTATTGTGTGTTTGGGATATGCAAAGAATAAAGAATGTCTAGCTTTTTGTGAGATTTTGTCTTCTAGTGCATTGACTTAGCATTTTAATATTAGTTAGTAGAGTTTGTAGGATTAATTGGTGATCTAGTGCTTCGTGTAAGATGCTTTCTTGATTAACGTGTGGGCACGCTTTCCTAGGTTTAGGATACGCACTACGAGACAAATGCACGTTTCTCAAGTAAATGCACATAACCCTAAATGAATGCATGTAATTCAATGCAAGGCGCACAAAATGAAACACTATTCTTAAATCTAGGTCAAGGCACGCAAATCTAGGTTAGGCACACGAAACGAGGTATCGCACACAAATCGAGGTCGGGCCTCGCATCCTCCCCTCCTTAAAAGAATTTCGTCCCGAAATTCAATATTACCTTTGAAATAAAGCTAGATACTGTTTCTCCATCTGGTCTCGCCTTTCCCACATTGCTTCTTCAACTCCATGATGATCCCACAACACTTTCACAATCGGTATAGAATTGTTGCGCAACTCCCGATCTTACTGGTCTAGGATTCGAATGGGCTTCTCCTCATAAGACAAGTTCTCCCGAAGCTGCAACGACTCTGGCTCCTAGATATGCGATGGATTAGGATGATAATTCCGAAACATTGAAACATGAAAGACGTCGTGAATATTGTAGAGGTTTTGGGGTAGTGCCAGGCGATACGCCAATTTGCCAACCTTCTCAATTATCTCGAATGGTCCTACAAACCTCAGGCTCAACTTTCCACCCTTGCCGTGTTTAATCAATCGCCTCCGAGGTGATATCTTCAAGAACACCTTGTCGCCGACCTCAAACTCTAGGCTCCGTCTCCGTCGGTCTGCATAACTTTTCTGCCTACTTTGGGCGGTAAGCATCCATTTCCGGACGAGGTGGATATTATCAACAGTCTTCATAAGTTCAGGTAGAAGGGTTGGGTCAAAAGTCTTCGTCTCACGTACTTCATCCCAGTAAATTGGGGATCGACACTTACGTCCATACAATGCCTTAAATGGGGCCATCCTAATAGTGGCCTGATAACTATTATTATAAGCGAACTCCTCTAGAGACAGATATTTCTCCCAACCTTTCCCGAAGTCTAAAACACACGCCCTCAGCATATCCTCCAGAATCTGAATAGTTCTCTCAGATTGTCCATCAGTCTGAGGGTGATAAGGCATGCTGAAACTCAACTTCGTTCCCAAAGCTTCTTGCAATCTCTTCCAGAATCGGGAAGTAAAACGAGGATCCCTATCTGATACAATACTCACAGGCATCCCGTGCAATCTTACAATATCAGCCACATACATATCTCCCAATTTCTTAGGACTATCCTCCTTGTTCATCGGTAAGAAATGCGCTGACTTAGTCAATCTATCCACTATGACCCAAACGGCGTCATGACCCTTTTGTGACCTGGGCAGGTCCATAACAAAGTCCATAGTTATATGTTCCCATTTCCATTGAGGAATCTCCAACGGCTGAAGTAAACCTGCTGGTCGTTGATGTTCCGCTTTGACTCTCTGGCAATTCAAACACCGTGCCACAAACTCCGTGATCTCTCTCTTCATGTTATTCCACCAATAGTGTTGCTTCAAATCCCAGTACATCTTTGTTCCACCGGGGTGAATAGTGCATCTTGAATTATGGGCTTCTTCAAGAATCTTCTTTTTCAGCTCTGGCTCATTAGGAACACAGATCTGATTCCTAAACCTCCAAATACCATCAACATGAAACTTAAAATCTGTGTTGCTTTCTTTAATAATTTGAAACTGTTGGTCCTTCTGTTGAGCCTCTCGCAATTCAGACAACAAGGTCGATTGAACTTGTGTAGTGGCAAATAGTAATCCTTTTCGAGTCAATTGTGGTTTCCACAAAAATGCTTCCTCTAACAACTCCTACACCTTGACTTCCAGTTTTGCCATGCTCGCTTTCCTACTTAAGGTATCTGCAACTACAATTTCTTTACCGGGCACATAATTGATTGTGCAGTTATAATCATCCAAAAGCTCCATCCTCCGCCTTTGCCTCATATTCAACTCTTTTTGTGAGAACAAGTATTTCAAGCTCTTGTGATCAGTAAACACCTCGAACTTGTTACCCCACAGATAGTGCCTCCATTTCTTGAGTGCAAACACGATAGCCACTAACTCCAGATCATGCGTCGGGTAGTTCAATTCGTATGGCTTCGGTTTCCTAGAAGCATACGCAATCACTCTACCATTTTGCATCAACATACATCACATTCCTTCCGTCGAAGCATCGCTATAGATTACAAAACCTTGATTCCCTTCAGGCAATGCATGAACAGGTACAGTAGTCAATGTTTTCTTCAGTTCTTGGAAGTTGTTCTCACACTTATCATCCCACACGAACTATGTTTTCTTTTGAGTGAGCTTTGTAAGCGGTCCTGCAATCTTAGAGAAATCCTTCACGAACCTCCGATAATAGCCGGCTAGATCAAGAAAACTCTAAACCTCCGTAACATTTTTCGGCTTCTTCCAAGACATCACCGCTTCTATCTTTGCTGGATCCACTACTATTCCCTCTTGGGATATGATATGTCCCAAAAATGTAATATGCTACAACCAAAATTCGCACTTGCTAAACTTTGCATACAATTGATGCTCTCGAAGTTTCTACAATACCAATCGCAGATGTTGTTCATGCTCAGCCTCGAATTTCGAGTATACCAAAATATCATTAATGAAGATCACCACAAATTGGTCCAAGTAAGGTTGAAACACCTTGTGCATCAAGTCCATAAAAGCTGCAAGAGCTTTCCAACGGTATGTTGTGAGTCGCGTAACTCCTTACGGATTAAAAGTTATAGGCACCGGAGCGACGGAGACTTGGTCACAAGCCCCACGCCCTCGGTTTGCGAGCCCAGCCTCTACATGAAGCGAAGTTGTCTTGCCCAAGGTGCCGTGGGATTTGGTAATAGAAATGTGGTGGATAAAGTATCTTGGCCACCCTAACTAGGGCAAAAAAAATTGAAAAGGGGGGTACAACACGAGGACTTCCCAGGGGGTCACCCATCCTAGTACTACTCTCGCCCAAGCACGCTTAACTTTGGAATTCTGATGGGATCCGGTGCATTAGTGCTGGTATGATCGTACACGTCATGTTGAGGAAACAAATCCTTTATGTGTTGACGATTCACAGTCCTAGCCCAGAGAGAAGGCCCAATGGGCTTAACGACAACCCATCCGCTTCAACAACGCAGCATCCTCGCAAGACGTGATATCAATGCGTTGGAGGGCCCTGTAATATCCCGCGAGTTAGGTTGTCATCCTTTTGATAGCTCACGATGTACGATCCTGGACGAAAAAATAGAGCAAAAGAAGAAAAGTGTCCCAAAATTGACGAAAACGTTCGATTGTGGTCTCTAAAAATAGGCGCAGCAGAGCAGTCTTGCTGCCCCCGTCGTAGAGCTCTCGGAGAGCTTTCCAACGGTTTGCTATGCGCCGCGTAACTCTTTAAGGGTTAAAAGTTATAGGCACCGGAGCGACAGACACCTGGTCACAAGCCCCATGCCTTCGATTTGCAGGCCCAACCACAACGTGAAGCGAAGTTGTCTTGCCTAAGGTACCGTGGGATTCGGTAATAGAAATGTGGTGGATAAAGTATCTTGGCAACCCTAACTGGGGCAAAAAAAATTGAAAAAGGGGGGTGCAACACGAGGACTTCCCAGGGGTCACCCATCCTACTAATACTCTTGCCCAAGCATGCTTAACTTTGGAGTTCTGATGGGATCCGGTGCATTAGTGCTGGTATGATCACACCCATCATGTTGTGGGCACAAATCATTTTTGTGTTGACGGTTCACAGTCCCAGCCCAGAGAGATGGCCCATTCAAATGGCCCAAAGGGCTTAACGACAACCCATCCACTTCAACAACGCAGCATCCTCGCAAGACGTGATATTGGCACATGGTAGGGCCCTTTAATGTCCCACGAGTTAGGTTGTCGTCCTTTTAACATCTCACGACGTACGATTCGGGATGGAAAAACAGAGCAAAAAAAGAAAAGTAGCCCGAAACTGATGAAATTGTTCAATTTTGGGCTCCGAAAATAGGTACAGCCGAGCAGGCTTGCTGCACCCATCGTAGAGCTCTCGGAGAGCTTTCCAACGGTACGTTGTGCATCGCGTAACTCCTTACGGATTAAAAGTTATGGGCATCGGAGCGACGGAGACTTGGTCACAAGGCCTACCCCCTCGGTTTGCGGGCCCAGCCTCTATGTGAAGCGAAGTTGTCTTGCCCAAGGTGCCGTGGGACTCGGTAATAGAAATGTGGTGGATAAAGTATCTTGGCAACCCTAACCGGGGCAAAAAAAATTGAAAAGGGGGGGGGGGCAACACGAGGACTTCCCAAGGGGTCACCCATCCTAGTACTAATCTCGAGCAAGCACGCTTAACTTCGAAGTTCTGATGGGATCTAGTGCATTAGGGGTGGTATGAGCGCAGCCGACATGTTGTGGGTACAAATCCTTTATGCGTTGATGGTTCACAGTCCCAGCACAAAGAGATGGCCCATTCAAAGGGCGCAAAGGGCTTAACGACAACCCATCAACTTTAACAATGCAGCATCCTCGCAAGACGTGATATCGACACATTGTAGGGGCCTTTAATGTCCCGTGAGTTAGGTTGTCATCCTTTTAACAGCTCAAGACGTGCGATTCGAGACGAAAAAACAAAGCAAAAGAAGAAAAGTGGCCCGAAACTGATGAAAAGGTTCAATTTTGGGCTCCAAAGGCTAGTGCAGCAGCGCAGGCTTGCTGCCCCCATCGTAGAGCTCTAGGAGAGCTTTCCAACAGTATGTTGTGCACCGCGTAACTCCTTACGAATCAAAAGTTATGGGCACCGGAGCGACGGAGACCTGGTCACAAGCCATACGCCCTCGGTTTGCGGGCCCAGCCTCTACATGAAGCGAAGTTGTCTTGCCCAAGGTGTCGTGGGATTCGGTAATAGAAATGTGGTGGATAAAGAATCTTGGCAACTATAACCGGGGCAAAAAAATTTGAAAAAGGGGGTGCAACACGAGGACTTCCCAGGGGGTCACCCATCCTAGTACTACTCTCGCCCAAGCACGCTTAACTTCGGAGTTCTGATGGGATTTGGATCATTAGTGCTAGTATGATCGCACTCATCATGTTGTGGGAAGAAATCCTTTATGTGTTGACAGTTCACAGTCCCATCCTAGAGAGATGGCCCATTCAAAAGGACCAAAGGGCTTAACAACAACCCATCCACTTCAACAACTCAGCATCCTCACAAGACGTGATATCGACACGTTGTAGGGCCCTTTAATGTCTCGCGAGTTAGGTTGTCATCTTTTTAACAGCTCACGACGTACGATTCGGGACGAAAAGTAGAGCAAAAGAAGAAAAGTGGCCGAAAACTGATAAAACGTTCAATTTTGGGCTCCAAAGACGGGCGCAGCTAAGCTTGCTTTCTACCCTTGTCATAGAGCTTTCGGAGAGCTTTCCAACGGTATGCTGTGCAACGCGTAACTCCTTACGGATCAAAAGTTATGGGCACCGGAGCAATGGAGACCTGGTCACAAGCCCCACGCCCTCGGTTTGCAAGCCCAGCCTCTACGTGAAGCGAAGTTGTCTCTCCCAAGGTGTCGTGGGATTCAGTAATAGAAATGTGATGAATAAAGTATCTTCGCAACCCTAACCGGGGCAAAAAAAATTGAAAAGGGGGGTGCAACACGAGGACTTCCCAGGGCGTTAGCCATCCTAGTACTACTCTCGCCCAAGCATGCTTAACTTGGGAGTTCTGATGGGATCTGGTGCATTAGTGCTGGTATGATTGCACCCATCATGTTGTGGGCATAAATCCTTTATGTGTTGACGGTTCACAGTCCTAGCCGGGAGAGATGGCCCATTCAAAAGGCCCAAAGGGCTTAACGACAACCCATCCACTTCAACAACGCAGCATCCTCGCAAGACGTGGTATCCACGCGTGGTAGGGCCCTGTAATATCCCGCGAGTTAGGTTGTCGTCTTTTTAACAGCTCACGACATACGATACGAGACGAAAAAATAGGGCAAAAGTAGAAAAGTGGCCCAAAACTGATGAAAATGTTCGATTTTGGGCACCAAAAATAGGCACAGTTGAGCAGGCTTGCTGTCCCCGTCGTAGAGCTCTCCGAGAGCTTTCCAACGGTATGCTGTGCGTCGCGTAACTCCTTACGGATTAAAAGTTATGGGCACCGGAGCGACGGAGACCTGGTGACAAGCCCCACGCCCTCGGTTTGCGGGCCTAGCCTCTACGTGAAGCGAAGTTGTCTTACCCAAGGTGCCACGGGATTCGGTAATAGAAATGTGGTGGATAAAGTATCTTAACAAGGCTAACATAGGCAAAAAGAATTGAAAATGGAGGGCGCAACATAAGGACTTCCCATAGGGTCACCCATCCAAGTACTATTCTCACCCAAGCACGCTTAACTTCGGAGTTCCGATGGGATCCGGTGCATTAGTGCTGGTATGATCGCACCCGTCATGTTGTGGGGACAAATCCTTTATGTGTTGACGGTTCATAGTCCCAGCCCAAAGAGATGGCCCATTCGAATGGCCCAAAGGGTTTAACGAGAACCCATCCACTTCAACAACGCAGCATCCTCGCAAGACGTGATATCGACGCGTGGTAGGGCCCTTTAATGTCCTGCGAGTTAGGTTTTCGTCCTTTTAACAGCTCACGAAGTACGATTCGGGATGGAAAAACAGAGCAAAAGAAGAAAAGTGACCTGAAACTAATGAAAACGTTCGATTTTGGGCTCCAAAAACAAGCACAGTTGAGTAGGCTTGCTGCCCCCGTCGTAGAGCTCTCAGAGAGCTTTCCAACGGTATGTTGTGCGTCGCGTAACTCCTTAAGGACCAAATTTATAGGCACCGGAGCGACGGAGACCTAGTCACAAGCCCTACGCCCTCGGTTTGCGGGCCCAGCCTCTACGTGAAGCAAAGTCGTCTTGCCCAAGGTGCCGTGGGATTTGGTAATAGAAATGTGGTGGATAAAGTCTCTTGGCAACCCTAACCGGGGCAAAAAAAATTGAAAATGGGGGGTGCAACACGAGGACTTCCCACGGGGTCACCCATCATTGTACTACTCTTGCCCAAGCACGCTTAACTTTGGAGTTCTGATAGGATCCGGTGCATTAGTGCTAGTATGATCGCACCCGTCATGTTGTGGGCACAAATCCTTTATGTGTTGACGGTTCACAGTCCAAACCCAGAGAGATGACCCATTCAAATGGCCCGAAGGGCTTAACGACAACCCATCCACTTCAACAACGCAGCATCCTCTCAAGACGTGATATCAATGCGTTGTAGGGCCCTCTAATATCCCGCGAGTTAGGTTGTCGTCCTTTTAACAGCTCACGACATACGATACAGGACGAAAAAAGAGAGCAAAAGAAGAAAAGTGGCCCGAAACTGATGAAATCGTTCGATTTTGGGCTCCAAAAACAGGCACAGTTGAGCAGGCTTGTTGCCCCCATCGTAGAACTCTCAGAAAGCTTTCAAACGGTATGCTGTGCGTCACGTAACTCCTTATGGATTAAAAGTTATGGGCACCGGAGCGACGGAGACCTGGTCACAAGCCCCACGCTCTCGGTTTGTGGGCCCAGCCTCTGCGTGAAGCAAAGTTGTCTTGCCCAAGGAGCCGTGGAATTCGGTAATAGAAATGTGGTGGATAAACTATCGTGGCTACCCTAATTGGGGCAAAAAAAATTGAAAATGAGGGGTGCAACGCGAGGACTTCCCAGGGTGGCACCCATCCTAGTACTACTCTCGCCAAAGCACGCTTAACTTCGGAGTTCTGATGGGATCTAGTGCATTAGTGCTGGTATAATCGCACCCATCATGGTGTGGGAATAAATCCTGTTTGTGTTGACGGTTCATAGTCCCAGCCCAAAGAGATGGCCCATTTAAAAGGCCCAAAGGCTTAACGACAACCCATCCACTTCAACAACGCAGCATCCAAGCAAGACGTGATATCGACACATTGTAGAGCCTTCTAATGTCCCGCGAGTTAGGTTGTCGTCCTTTTAACAGCTCACGACGTACGATTCAGGATGGAAAAACAGAGCGAAAGAAGAAAAGTGGCTTGAAAATGATGAAAACGTTCAATTTTTGACTCCAAAAATAGGGGCAACTGGGCAGGGTTGCTGGCTCCGTCGTAGAGCTCTCGGAGGGCTTTCCAACGGTATGCTATGCGCCGCGTAACTCTTTACAGATCAAAATTTATGGGCACCGGAGCGACAGAGACCTGGCCACACGCCCTCCGCCCTCGGTTTCCGGGCCCAGCCTCTACGTAAAGCGAAGTTATCTTGCCCAAGGTGCCGTGGGATTCAGTAATAGAAATTTGGTGGATAAACAATCTTGGCAACCTTAATCGGGGCAAAAAAAATTGAAAAGGGGGGTGCAATACGAGGACTTCCTAAGAGGTCACCCATCCTAGTACTACTCTCGCCCAAACACACTTAACTTCGGAGTTCTGATGAGATCCGGTGCATCAGTGCTAGTAAGATCGTACCCGTCATGTTGAGGGCTCAAATCCTTTATGTGTTGACGGTTCACAGTCCCAGCCCAGAGAGATGGCCCATTGAAAAGGCCCAATGGGCTTAACGACAACCCATCTGTTTCAACAACACAGCATCCTCGTAATACGTGATATCGACGCATTGTAGGGCCCTGGCCCGACCCTGAATAACGCGTATTACCTCATTTTGCGTGCCATAGACCAAGAATGGTATGACTGACCTTGGATTACGTGCGCTATCTTAGTTTTCGTGCATACTTCGTCATACGTGCCTTAACCTAGAATTGTGTGCCCTAATTCTCGATATACGTGCAATACCTAGATAAACGTGCCATGACCTTAATTTACATGCAAGACCTCAATTTGCGTGTGTCTCTTCATTTCGTGTGCATTAACCTTGAACTATGTGCCTTAACCTAGGTTTAAGAGGTGTACCTTAATTTACGTGCATTGCATTGAATTACGTGTCGTGCATTGGTCTACGTGCATTGACCTAGGGTTGCATGCGTTAGCATTAGAATCTGAGCATTAGACTTGAAGTACGTGCCTTAGTCTAGAAGTTCGTGTCTTACCTCATAGTTCGTGTTTACCTCGTGTTTCGTGCCCCGTATTAATTTCGGTGCGTGCCTCGTAGTGCGTACCCTAGACCTAGGAATCCGTGCCACCACATTAATCAAGAAAGCATCCTACACAAAGCACTAAACTATAAAATAATCCTAATTCAAATCTCTACAAAATCCACTAACAATAAACAATTCAATCTACACAAACACCTAAACATTCTTTATTCTTTATTCTCACCCAAAACCAATGCACCTCAAATTTCACCCTTATTATAATCCATAATATATTAAATAGAGTCTGAAATTTCAGCAATTTGCAAGCCCTTGGCTGACCACTAAGTGCATTTAGTCTAGCATTGCATAATTTATTCATAATCCTAGACAAACTATGACAAAACACTTACACAATGCATAAAAAATTGCTCAATTCTCCTCAAATCTCCACAATTTTCGACCAACCCTTGCATGCCCATGCTAAACATTTTAAATTCCACCTTGAAGACACAAAAATCTGATTCAACAAGCTCAAGGCTGAACATGCTCATCAAAAATTGCAAAAGGCTTTATTCCTTGTCATATTTTTTGTCACATTCTCTCATTTCCTTCAACTTCTCTCACTTCCCTCTCATTTCCTCTCTCCATTTCGGTTCTTGGCTGAGTTCTCTATCACCTTGGCTTGTCTTCTTCATAACTTAGCTAAGCCAAGTCAAGCAATCATCAAGAAAGTCGAGCAAACAAGCTAGGATGCGAAAATCACACTTACATGCCCTTTGAAGCTTCATTTTCGGCCTAGGTAAGCTTCTTGACATCCATTTCTTTTCTTCAAGTTCTAACTACATGCATGCACTAAGAGATTGATTACTAGGCTAGGAAAAATAGAGAAAACCAAGTTGGAATCTCGGCTAAGCAAGAAGAAGAAGAGATTTTAGCTTCAACAAGGTTTTTGAGCATTTTTTTGGGTTGATTGCAAAGGTGAGGGTTAAAATCTTTTGAAAACTCTTTAAAAACTCACATGCATGCTCATAAATGTGTGTATTTGCTTCTGTACTTGAGATATATGGTCGTTCATAAGCTTAAACAACCATGCATGGCAAGATCTTGGCTTGAAAATGATGCTAGGTGAAGTCGAAATGGATGACAGCTCTCTGACCAGTCTGTTCGAGGTAAGTTTAGCTAAGAAAATGGTGTTGAAAATGCTTGAAAATTGGTGGGTGGCTAGTTTGGACAGTTTTGAACATTTTTCCCAGAAATAGGCCGAAGCTAATTTTGACTCTAAGATCCTCAAAATGGAAAATCATTAAAATGTGACCAAATCTGGAAATCTGGAAAAATGAATCAGGTTTTGGCAGATGCACTGACCTTGTGGAACGAACCATATTTGACTTAGTAAATGTTGTCCAAAATGCGTGAAATTTGGTGTGCTGCTATATTTTTCAGTTCTGGACAATGTTGTCAGAAATGGACCAAAGCTAAAACTGACTCTAAGGACCTCAAAACGTCAATTTCTGAAAAGTGTACAAATCTGGACAGTTTTGTGCTACCTCACTGTTTCGGCTATAACTAATGATTCTGAACTCCAATTGATGCAAGGTTTGTTTCTAATTTTAGTTAACTTCTTAAGCTTTAATTTGACATCTTATTTACTGAATTTGTAGATTGTTTGTTTATCCTATTTATTGTGAGAAAACAGCCTATTGCAGTAAAGGTTTTATTTAGCCATATGCTTGGAAAATTGTTGTAACCTCTCTTGTGACACTAATTGTGTGGAAATGTGGTGTTGGGATGTTATGTGGACTGTTGTGAGCACTTGAGGATGTTGAATTAAATGATGCAAGACTTGATAATGATCTT
Organism: Ehretia macrophylla; assembly: GCA_037974665.1. Lineage (NCBI taxonomy): Eukaryota > Viridiplantae > Streptophyta > Magnoliopsida > Boraginales > Ehretiaceae > Ehretia > Ehretia macrophylla. Next base: position 13,502,411 of record CM075764.1, on the reverse strand, counting down.
GAGTGGACTTAGGGTTTTAATCACTTGATTAAGCATGAAATGGGAACCCTAATGACTCAATAGTCTTAATAGGTGTTGATCAATTGGATATTGTGTTGGAATCATATGCTTAGTGGGCTACCCGTAAATGTTTTATAACTTCAAAAGTGATCTTGACCATTGCATGTTGACAAATAAGCTTTTCTTGCATCCGAACCCATGTTGATATCATTGCACGTTGAATAATCTTATCGCTTGACTGCGTGGACCTCTTAATGAGTTATATAGCCTGTTTTACATGTGTTACATGGCTGCCCGTTTGATGATCATATGACTCTATATGCCTTTCAAGTGAAATTACTTGTCTTATCGTGCCTTGTTTGACTACTTGACAACGTGCGATCTTATAGCTGTTCGGAGGCAACCTACTTTGTTGTCCTCCTAATGTGATATGTTAAATGTTATAAATGTGCATTGCATACAAGGTTGCAACCTTTCGTGTGGCATGGTAGCGTTTCACGTCCGCCGGGCGGCATCGGGCTTGCCGGTGTTACCGTGACTACCATGATCCAATTCCTTCTCTCGCTTGGTATTCACCCTTGGAGAGTTGGGTCGTAGGATTTCGGGGTACATCCGGAGTACACCCACATGGCGTGTTTTGGGGATGAATTAAAGTCGGCCGCAACTCCTGTTACTTGACTTGATCTGAGAGCAAAAGCTCACCGTATCCTTTTTATTATATGTATAAGTACTCCCACTTGGTTCTTAGAGAATCTCGGGGAGGAAAGATCGGTATTCCTATTATGTACTTGTATTTCTGTTACATTTATGTGTGAGAAAGGGAATTTCATAAGTTTAACTGAAAAATGAGTTTCAAAACTTATTTCTCGTTCCCCCTCGCTGAGTTCATAAGGACTCACCCTCTTTTATCATCTCAGGTGAAGAAGAACAGGTACAGGAACCCGAGGACGGTGTGCCTAATGATGAACCCCTAGAGTGAATGCATGTCATTGCTTATTTTGCTTGATTGTGACTACTTGTGAACTTTTGCTACTAGAAGACTATTTCCCTTATGTTATTTGTTGTTTGTGATGTAATAGACGCCCGTTGGAATTTGGGGTCTAATTTTGGGTTGGACTTATATTATGTAGACTCTTACTACACACACTATGGTCGGTCTTGCTTTTATTATCACTAGTATCTATCATAGGTTATGATGCTTAGTTAAGGAATAGGCAAATGAACTTATCCAATCTCAATAGGTATATTTTGAAATGAGGATAAATGGACAAACGAGACATAGTATCATGCTAGGTTATATATCAAACGGGACGTCGAAATAACCAATAGGCAATTCAATTGATGATAAAATAGTAAACTCTAGCCGAGAATGAACTTGAATTGAAAGTTTTAAGGCTGTTAGAAAATTTAGGTCAAAACAAAGAGCCCAATTACAGTCGTTATGCTGCCGGATTTCTGGAAAATTTTGGAGTCTAGAATAACACGTTAAGTGTTAAACCTATAGAATGATTAAGAATGTGAAGGGACTTGAATGTTTAGATCACACCCTAGTCTAACCTTTATAGGCCGAGTTGGGGCGTGACATAATATCCCGCGAGTCAGGTTGTCGTCCATTTAACAGCTCACGACTTATGATACACGACGGAAAAACATAGCAAAAGAAGAAAAGTGGCACGAAACTGATGAAAACGTTCGATTTTGGGCTCCGAAAATTAGCACAGCAAAACAGGCTTGCTGCCCTTGTCGTAGAGGTCTCGGACAGCTTTCCAACGGTATGTTATTTGCCGCGTAACTCCTTACGGATTAAAACTTATAGGCACCGGAGCGACGGAGACCTGGTCACAAGCCCTACGCCCTCGGTTTCTGGGCCCAGCCTCTACGTGAAGCAAAGTTGTCTTGCCCAAGGTTCCGTGGGATTCAGTAATAGAAATGTGGTGGATAAAGTATCTTGGAAACCCTAACTAGGGCAAAAAAAAATTAAAAAGGGTGGGTGTAACACGAGGACTTCCCAAGGGGTCACCCATCCTAATACTACTCTCGCCCAAGCACGCTTAACTTCGGAGTTCTGATGGGATTCGGTGCATTAGTGTTGGTATCATCGCACCCATCATGTTGTGGGCACAAATCTTTTATGTGTTGGCGGTTCACAATCCCAACCCAGAGAGATGGCCCATTCAAATGGCCCAAAGGGCTTAACGACAACCCATCCACTTCAACAACGCAGCATCCTCGCAAGACGTGATATCGATGAGTTGTAGGGCCCTCTAATGTCCCGTGAGTCAGGTTGTCATAATTTTAACCGCTCACGAAGTACTATCCGGGACGAAAAAACAGAGCAAAAGAAGAAAAGTGGCCCGAAACTGATGAAAAAGTTCAATTTTGGGCACAAAATGGGCGCAGCCGAGCAGGTTTGCTGCCCCCTTCGTAGAGCTCTCGGAGAGCTTTCCAACGGTATGCTATGCACCGTGGAACTTCTTTCGAATCAAAAGTTATGGGCACCGAAGCGACGGAGACTTGGTCACAAGCCCTACGCCCTCGGTTTGCAGGCTCAGCCTCTACGTGAAGCGAAGTTGTCTTGTCCAAGGTGCCGTGGGATTCGGTAATAGAAATGTGGTGGATAAAGTATCTTGGCAACCCTAACCGGGGTAAAAAAAATTGAAAATGGGGTACAACACGAGGACTTCCCATGGAGTCACCCATCCTAGTACTACTCTTGCCCAAGCACGCTTAACTTCGTAGTTCTTATGGGATTTGGTGCATTAGTGTTGGTATGATCGCACCCGTCATGTTGAGGGCACAATTCCTTTATGTGTTGACGGTTCACAGTCCCAGCCTAGAGAGATGGGACATTCAAAAGACCCAATGGGCTTAACGATAACCCATCCGCTTCAACAAAGCAGTATCCTCGTATGACCTGATATCGACACGTTGTAGGGCCCTTTAATGTCCCGTGAGTTAGGTTGTCATCCTTTTAACAGCTCACGACGTACGATTGGGGATGGAAAAACAGAGCAAAACTAGAAAAGTGGCCCGAAACTGATGAAAACATTCGATTTTGGGCTTCAAAATCAGGTGCAGCTAAGCAGGCTTGCTACCCCCGTCATAGAGCTCTCGGAGAGCTTTCCAACAGTATGCTGTGGGCCGCGTAACTCCTTACTGATCAAAAGTTATGGGCATCGGAGCGACGGAGACCCGGTCACAAGCCCTACGCCCTCGGTTTGCAGGCCCAGCCTCTACGTGACGCAAAGTTGTCTTGCCCAAGGTGCCATGGGATTCAGTAATAGAAATGTGGTGGATAAAGTATCTTGGCAACCCTAATTGGGGCAAAAAAAATTGAAAAAGGGGGGTGCAACACGAGGACTTCCCACGGGGTCACCCATCCTAGTACAACTCTCGCCCAAGCACGCTTAACTTCGGAGTTCTGATGGGATCCGGTTCATTAATGTTGGTATCATCGCACCCATCATATTGTGGGCACAAATTGTGATAACCAGAACCGGCATGCATTTAATGGCATTTAATTGCATTTAATTAAGTGTTATCTTAAATGTTAGCATTAAATTTTGTGTTTATTTTTAGTTAAACATTCATTTGTAGCTTTATTTTCATATTTATGTTAATCGGTTTTATTTTTCTTGCACCTTAATGCTCGGTTTTCAATTAAATGAAAAGTAGCTCTGAGCCGGAGGAAATTTTGAACTATGTTACTTTTCAAAAATTATGTTTTCTTAAATTCTTTGCGGTTTAATTGTTATTCTTTTATTGTCGCAAAGTGCATAGCATATCGAGAGCGATAGTTAGGAAATGATTTCTAGTCCTCAGCAAATAGTGAAAACTAGTATTTAGTGTTTTAATTTTAGTGTTTTAGTTGTTGTTGATTAGAATTAAAATTGTGTTAGTTGTTTTAAGCTTAAAATGCATAAAATGAACTACTTTGACCATATTTAGTTAGCATTGACCAAGGGGCCTTGACCATTTGACTTTGTTGTCACCTTATATGCATAATACACTACAAAAAAACAAGCAAAAATCTAAAACAGAAAGAGAGCTGGCCGAAACTAGAGGAGAAGAAAAAAAACATTTCAACTTCAAACTTCAATTTCTTCGCGAGAGCTTGTGCGGGGTGGTTTCCGAGGCATCCGGCGTGGTTTTCCTAGCGTCTAGGAGCTCTAAGGTGAGGGTTTCATGTTTATTTGCGCATTTGAATGTTTTATGTATTAACTTTAATTTTTGGATTGTATTCGTAGAATGTTATTTTAATCGTTTTGATGATTGAAGAATGTTCCCTAGCAATTGTAGAACATGTATTTATAGCTTTTTAGCATTTTCTGCGGTTAAATATCGAAATTGCAATTTAAATTGATAATTGAATAGTAAATTATGAATAGTAAACCCCCGTTTCGATGAAGTTGCTCCGTTATGCGTTCTGTTGATGTAGGAAGGTGCTAGATATGCTAGAATGCCTAAATGTGTGGTTTAATTGGATTGTGTAATGGAAAAATGGAGGAAAATGGCTTAGTGAAAGTTGGGGTCGTTTAGGTCATGTTTGGCATTTTATCGTTTTACGTGATGGCATTGTCTCGGGAGGCCATGGAAGCACTTTTGGTTTGATTATGGCATTGGTTAGGTGTTTGGTTAGAGTAGCGGTAGTTCAAACGAGCAAAGGGGGAAAATCGGGGCTTTGCGTGAATTCTAGGGTTAAGTAGGGTTTCGGGGTCTTTAGACGTGCCTTATGGTGACCTAGGAGGATTGGTGAAGTCGGTTTCCAAAACTCGTGGCTCGTTTGAAAGTAGTAGCGTTTTGAAAGTTAGGGTCATTTTGTGATTTTGTGTGTTTTCATAGTGTAATGCCTATAGAATGCTTAATATTGCTTGTTATGCTTGTTAAAGTTGATTATGATTGAATTTGTATATCAATTGTTGATAATGCTTGTTAGTGTTATTCTTGTTACTTTATTGATTGTAATTTGCTTATTGTATCGCATGTTGTTACTAACCTGCACTTCAGTGCCTTGCTCGATTATCGTTATATTCCTCGTATTGCATTGCATAGTGTCAGGCGCGTGAGTGATGGGCCTCTCTAGGTAGCCTTGGGTTGCCAGTGTTGGTTGCTCTAGCTCCGTGTCCTATTCCCTTTCTCGCTTGGGTTGCCGCCCAGGGAGTTTTGGGTCGTAGAATTGACAGAGTATGTCCGGAGTACTCTAACGGAAGTTATAAGGTGGGTGAGCCGGCACATCATCGTTAAAGTCATCGAAATCCTGATCGGTACATTGCTCGTATGAGTGAACCATAGCCTTCAGAGTGTGGTATAACTTTGAATGGTTGTGTTAATGCTTTTATTAATTGGTTATTGTATTGATTGTTTATATTGAATGCTTGCTTGTCAATTATATTGCTTAGCTGTACCTATTTGCATTGCACGAACTTCTTTCTCTCCACCTCGATATCTATCTCGCCCTCACTGAGTATACGTGTTGTGTATACTCACTCCTCACCACCACATTTCAAGAAATGCCATGTTAGCTGGAAAGTTCGTGGTTACGTGAAAGATCATGCTTGAAGAGTTGTCTTGCGTGCTATGTGGCTTCAGTTGTCAAAGATGCAAAGATGTATGTTTCATGTGTTGTTTGTATTTAATGTTAGAAAGGAATGTAATTTAAGTGTTACTAGTTTATTGAAGTGATTTGAAAAGCTAGTTTATGTATTCAGTTAGTATAGTTTAATTTCATTGCATGTATATAATTGTCTACAGGAAAAGAGTTAGAATAGTTTGGTACTTGGAAATATGTATATTTACTTGTGATTGCTTGTTGAGAACCAATGCTCGGATGGCCTTGAGGTGGTTGAATGGTTGGACACGGTGCTGGTCCACTTATATGCTTTTACAGGTTTTACATTTTGCCTAGAAACAGGGGAGACTCCGTCCGTCTTTCCCTAAAATTTTGCCCGGGTTTGGAAATGGGTTGTGATTAGATTGATAGATTGAACTTCTGGTCTCGAGAGGGATCGGGGTGTTACACAAATCCTTTATGTGTTGACGGTTCACTGTCCCAGCCCACAGACATGGGCCATTCAAAAGACCCAATGGGCTTAACGACAACCCATCCGCTTCAACAACGCAGCATCCTCGCAAGACGTGATATCGACGCGTTGTAGGACCCTCTAATGTCCCGCGAGTTAGGTTGTCATCCTTTTAACAGCTCACGACGTACGATCCGGATGGAAAAACAAAGCAAAAGAGGAAAAGTGGCCTGAAACTATTGAAAACGTTCGATTTTGGACTCCAAAAATGGGCGCAGCTGAGCAGGCTTGCTGCCTCCGTTGTAGAGCTCTCGGAGAGCTTTCCAACGGTATGCTGTTCGCCGCGTAACTCCTTATGGATCAAAAGTTATGAGCACCGGAGCGATGGAGACCTGGTCACAAGCCCTACGCCCTCGGTTTGCGGGCCCAGCCTCTACATGAAGCAAAGTTGTCTTGCCCAAGGTGCCGTGGGATTCTGTAATAGAAATGTGGTGGATAAAGTATCTTGGCAACCCTAACCGGGGCCAAAAAAATTGAAAAAAGGGGTGCAACACGAGGACTTCCTAGGGGGTCACTCGTCCTAGTACTACTCTCTCCCAAGCATGCTTAACTTCAAAGTTCTGATGGGATCCGGTGCATTAGTGTTGGTATGATCGCACCCATCATGTTGAGGGCACAAACCTTTATGTGTTGACGGTTCACAGTCCCTGTCCAGAGAGATGGTGTGATACCCCGGACCTGGCATGTATTCAATAGCATTTAAAGTTCATTTAAATTGCATTTTATTGACCTTTCATCTTCTTTGACCAAACTAGTTGATTTTTCATCTACATTGACCAACTAGGACAAGGTGGAAATTTTTGAAATGTTTAATAAAGGGCAAACTTGGGATTATAAATAAAAAAATGCAATGTTAAGTTAGTCAAATTTTGGGTCAACTTTGAAATTAAATCTGAACCAATTGGGGAAGAGTTAGGTAGCAAATTATATATGGTTGGAAAACTCTATGAGTCTAGTTTCTGAGGCTTCAAACCGTTCGTGAATTAGAGTTTTGTAGAAGAAGTTATGGCCGTTTTCGTAAGGTCGCGCATAGCTGTTTTGCTTTAGCGGGTTGACCGATGCTTTGACCATTTGTCTTCAACTTGTCATCTTATATATGCATAATACATTACAAAAACAAGCAAAAATCTGGAAAAAAAAAAAGAAAGGGCCAAAACCATAGGAGAAAAGAAAAAAAAAGATTTCAACATCAAAACTTCAAATCTTCATGAGAGCTTGCACGGGGTTGTTTCCGAGGCTTCCAACGTGGTTTTCCTAGCATCTAGTAGCGTCTAAGGTGAGGGTTTTATCGTTATTTGCGCATTTGAAATTATTATGCCTAAACTTAAATTTTTAGAAATTATGCGTAGATCATTATTTTATCCGTTTTGATGCTTGAAGAATGTTCCTTGACAATTGTAGAACATGTATTTATAGCTTTTTAGCATTTTCTACGGTTAAATATAGCAATTGCAATTTAAAATGCGAATGGAATAGTAAAATATGAATAGTAAACCCCTATTTCGTAAAAGTTGCTCCGTTATGCGTTCTGTTGATGTGAAAATATGCTAGATATGTTAGAATGCTTAAATGTATGGTTTAATTGAATTGTGTAATAGAAAAACGGAGAAAAATGGCTTGGTACATATTGGGGTTGTTCCGGTCGAGTTTGGCATTTTATCATTTTGCATGAAGGCATTGTCGTAGTATGCCATGGAAGCACTTTTGGTGCAGTTATGACTTTGGTTGGGTGATCGGTTGAGGTAGCTATAGTTCAAACGAGAAAAGGGGAAAATCAGGGCTTCGCGAGAATTCTAGGGTAAAGTAGGGATTCGTGGACTTTAGACGTGCCTTATGGTGTCCTAGGAGGAGTGGTGATGTCGGTTTCCAAAACTCGTTGCTCGTTTGGAAGTAGTAGCATTGAGAAAGTTGGGGTCATTTAGTGTTTTAGTTGATTTTTATAATGCTTGCTTATATAATGCTTATTGTGGATTATTATGCTTGTTATACTTGATTATGATTGAATTGTATATCAATTGCTGATAATGCTTGTTAGTGTTGTTCTTGTTATTTTATTGATTGTAAATGCTTATTGTATCGCATGTTGATACTAATCTGCACTTCAGTGCCTTGCTCGATTATCTTTATATCCCTCGTATTGCATTGCATTGTGTCAGGCGCGTGAGTGACGGGCCTCTCTGGGTAGTCTCGGGCTGCCAGGGTTTAGCTCCGTGTCCTATTCCCGTTCTCGCTTGGGTTGCCGCCAAGGGAGTTTTGGGTCGTAGAATTGACAGAGTATGTCCGAAGTACTCTAACGGAAGTTATAAGGTGGGTGAGCCGGCGCGTCATCGTTAAAGTCATCGAAATCATGATTGGTACATTACTCGTTCAAGTGAACCGTAGCCTTCAAAGTGTGGTATAGCTTTGAATGGTTGTGTTAATGCTTTCTTTAATTGTATATTGTATTGTCGTTTATATTGAAAGCTTTCTTATTGATTAAATTGCTTAACTATACCTATTTGCATTGCACGATCTTCTTTTTCTCCACCTCGATATCTGTCTCGCCCTCACTGAGCATACGTGTTGTGTATACTCACTCCTCACCACCACATTTCAGGAAATGCCTTGTTAGCTGGAAAGTTCGTGGTTACGTGAAAGATCATGCTTGAAGAGTTGTCTTGCGTGCTATGTGGCTTGAGTTGTCAAAGATACAAAGATGTATATTTTCATGTAATGTATGTGTTTTGTGTTAAAAGGAATGTAATTTAAGTTTAACTAGATTATTGAAGTGGTATGATAAGTTAGTTTATGAATTTAGTTAGTATAGTTTAACTTCAATGCATGTTTGTAATGTCCAAAGGAAAAGAGTTAGAATGGTCTGGGTACTTGGAAATATGTATATTTATTTACTTATATTCGCTTGTTGAGAACCAATGCTCGGATGGCCTTGAGGTGTTTGTATGGTTGGACACGGTGCTGGTCCACTTATATGCTATTGCAGGTTTTGCATTTTGCCTAAAAACAGGGGAGACTCCGTCCGTCTTTCCCTAAAATTTTATGCCTGGGTTTGGAATTGGGTTGCGATTAGATTGATTGATAGAACTCCCGGTCTCGAGAGGGATCGGGGTGTTACAGATGGCCCATTCGAAAGGCCCAATGGGCTTAACGACAACCCATCTGCTTCAATAATGCAGCATCCTCGTAAGACGTGATATCGACGCGTTGTAGGGCCCTATAATATCCTGCGAGTTAGGTTGTCGTCCTTTTAACAGCTCACGACGTACGATCCGGGACAGAAAAACAGAGCAAAAGAAGAAAAGTGGCTCAAAATTGATGAAAATGTTCGATTTTGGGCTCCGAAAACAGGCGCAGCTTAGCAGGCTTGCTGCCCCCGTCGTAAAGCTCTTGGAGAGCTTTCTAACGGTATGCTGTGCGCCGTGTAACTCCTTACGGATTAAAAGTTATGGGCACCGGAGCGACGGAGACCTAGTCACAAGCTCCACGCCCTCGGTTTGCGGGCCCGGCCTCTACGTTAAAAGAAGTTGTCTTGCCCAAGGTGCCGTGGGATTCGTTAATAGAAATGTGGTGGATAAAGTATCTTGGCAACCATAAGTGGGGCAAAAAAAATTGAAAAGAGGGGTGCAACACGAGCACTTCCCTTGGGGTTACCCATCCTAGAACTACTCTCGCTCAAGCACGCTTAACTTCGGAGTTCTGATGGGATCTGGTGCATTAGTGCTAGTATGATCGCACCCGTCATGTTGAAGGCACAAATCCTTTATTTGTTGACGGTTCACAGTCCCAGCCCAGAGAGATGGCCCATTCAAAAGGCCCAATGGGCTTAACGACAACCCATCTGCTTCAACAACGCAGCATCCTCGTAAGACGTGATATCGGCGCGTTGTAGGGCCCTGTAATATCCCGCAAGTTAGGTTGTTGACCTTTTCACAGCTCACGGCGTACGATCCAGGACAAAAAAACAGAGCAAAAGAAGAAAAGTAGCACGAAACTGATGAAAATGTTCGATTTTGTGCTCTGAAAACTGGCGCAACTGTAACACCCCGATCCCTCTCGAGACCGGAAGTTCTATCAATCAATCTAATCGCAACCCAATTCCAAACCCGGGCAAAATTTTAGGGAAGAACGGACGGAGTCTCCCCTGTTTCTAGGCAAAATGCAAACCTGCAATAGCATATAAGTGAACCAGCACCGTGTCGAACCATTCAAAATTCCTCAAGGCCATCCGAGCCTTGGTTCTCAACAATTAAACACAACAAGTATACATACATTTCCAAGTACCCAGACTATTCTAACTCTTTCTTTAAACAATACAAACATGCATTGAAGTTAAGCTATACTAACTAAATACATAAACTAACTTATCATACCACTTCAATAATCTAGTTAAACTTAAATTACATTCCTTTTAACACAAAACACATACATTACATGAAAATATACATCTTTGCATCTTTGACAACTCAAGCCGCATAGCACTCAAGACAACTCTTCTAGCACGATCTATCACATATTGACAAACTTTCCAGCTAACATGATATTTCCTGAAATGTGATGGTGAGGAGTGAGTATACAGAACACGTATACTCAGTGAGGGCGAGACAGATAACGAGGTGGAGAGAAATAAAGTCGTGCAATGCAAATAAGACAGTTAAGTAATATATCCGATAAGAACAACAATCAATATAAACAACAATACAATAAACAATTAAAGAAAACATTAACACAACCCATCAAAGCTATACCACACTTTGAAGGCTATGGTTCACTCTTACGAGCAATGTACCATTTCACGAGCGATACATCAATCTCGAGCTTGATGTTGACAATGATGACAATAAGCGCGCAACCACCTTATAACTTCCACTGGGTGTACTACGGATGTACCCCGACACATCTACGACCCGAATCTCTCAGGGCAGCACCCCTAGCGAGAATGGGAATAGGACATGGAGCTAGGGCAAACCAACCCTGGCAGCCCGAGACTGCCCAAAGAGGCCAATCACTCACGCGCCTGACACTATACAATGCAATACGAGATACAAGCAATAAACGAGTGATAGCACGAAAGTGCAGATTAGTGGCGATATACGAGATATCAGACATTTACAATCAATATTAGCATTCAATTAACTTTTCAAGCATGATTATCATTAACATCAACAAGAACATCAATTAAACACGTAATAGCAGTTCAAACACGAAAACGATAATATCACTATTCAATTTCTAACTTCCAAAGGCAATTACGAGCAAACGAGCTACGGGATTAGGAAACCAATTTCACTATATTCACTTAGGTACTACAAGGCACGTTTCTATATCACGAAACTTCACTTTCTCAATCGGAGCCCGAAAGTCCACCTACTGCGTTTGAACTACAGCTATGTCAACCGGACACTCAATCAACGCCACAACATCGCCAAAAGTGCTTCCATGCCCTCAATAGCAAAACCCCTAACTCAATTCTAGCACGGTTAACTTTTGGTCAAACGGCCCCTTTACGTTTCTTTGTCTAATTTTCAATTTTAACAAAGGCTGGTCCGTTTTTATTGCACATTCTATCTTTCTATCACTAATGGCACCTATCCAAATCAAGAAATCGCAATTCGGATCAAAATCCGAAATTCTAGGATTTTACTATTTAAAATCACTATTCATTATTCTTCCCCAATTTCAAATTTGCGTTTCTAGCAGTAAAAATCGCTAAATAACTAACAAGCAATGCTCTACGAACCCTAAAGAAGTTATTTCAAGCAATAACAGGCATTATAACGTAATAAATATCAAATCTAAAAAATTGAATCAAAAATCAATTTCATATAAAAATGCACAAAAACGTGAAAACCCTCACAAAGATTGATGAGGAAGACACGCAAGGATGCGAGCCACGACCCCCGAGCAATTCCACGCAAGATTGTAGAAGAAAATTAAAGCAAAATCAATTTTTTTCTCCTTGGGAGCTTCGGCCATGGGGAGGGACAAATGGGGCATTTTGCAATTTGTTTTTATGTTATGTTTATTGAGTTTGAACAAAAAGGATGACTAAGGGCATTTTGGTCATTTTGGCAAAGTCAAATACAAGTTAAAAATGGTCAACAAGCTCATTTAATTAGCATTTAGTCTAATTCAAGTTAAAACAATGCAATTTTAATGAAAACCATCTAAAACTAGCTAAATTAAACTAAAAACATTATTCACGAAATTCGAGAAATATTTCTCTAACTCTCATTTTCGAAATGCTACGATCGAATGGTCAATAAGTGATCGCTAATCAAATGATGAGCAATAATATAAAACTATAATTTTTGAAAAGTAGAATAGTAGAATAGTTTAAATTCACTCCGGACTCCGAGCCATTTTTATCATTTAATTGAAAACCGAGTAATTTTAATGCAAGACAATTAAAACCAATTATTAAAATAATCAAAACAATTAAAATAATCAATATTCATTTAAAAATAATTAATTTAACTATTTCTAGAATATTTAATGAATTATGAAATTAATGTTAATATACAAATGAATAAGTTAATATAAACACGTAGTCAGATCAAATTAAATACTAACATTTAAGATGACACTTAATTAAACACAAGAAATTAAATCTAATTACAATAAACAATAAAAATAGGTAATAATCTTTTAATTAATCAATATAAAAATTATTGAATGCTTTTAAAAGAAATATCAAAATAGTACAAAAATGGATGATTTAACTAATTAAACACTTAATTAAATGCAGTCAAATGCTATTAAATGCATGCCAGGTTCGGGTTATCATAGCAGCTTAACAGGCTTGCTGCCCCCGTCGTAGAACTCTCGGAGAGCTTTCCAACAGTATGCTGTGCACCACGTAACTCCTTACAAATTAAAAGTTATGGGCACCGGAGCGACGAAGAATTGGTCACAAGCCCCACGCCCTCGGTTTGAGGGCCCAGCCTCTACGTGAAGCGAAGTTGTCTTGCTCAAGGTGTTGTGGGATTCGGTAATAGAAATGTGGTGGATAAAGTATCTTGGCAACCCTAACCAGAGCAAAAAAAATTGAAAATGGGGGGGGGGGGGGGGGCAATACGAGGACTTCCCAGGGGGTCACCCATCCTAGTACTACTCTCACCCAAGCACACTTAACTTCGGAGTTCTGATGGGATCTGGTGCATTAGTGCTGGTATGATCGCACCTGTGATGTTGTGGGCATAAATCCTTTATGTGTTGACGGTTCACAGTCCTAGCCCAGAGAGATGACCGATTCAAAAGGCCCAATGGGTTTAACGACAACCCATCCACTTCAAGAACGCATCATCCTCGCAAGACGTGATATCGATGCATTGTAGGGCCCTCTAATGTCCCGCAAGTTAGGTTGTTGTCCTTTTAATAGCTCACGGCGTACGATCAGGGACGGAAAAACAGAGCAAAAGAAGAAAGATGGCCCAAAACTGATGAAAATGTTTGACTTTAGGCTCCAAAAAGGGCATAGCTGAGCAGGCTTGCTGCCCCCGTCGTAGAGCTCTCGGAGAGCTTTCCAACGGTATGTTGTGCGCCACATACCTCCTTACGGATCGAAAGTTATAGGCACCGGAGCGACGGAGACCTTGTCACAAGCCCTATGCCCTCGGTTTGCAAGCCCAGCCTCTACGTGAAGCGAAGTTGTCTTGCCCAAGGTGCCGTGGGATTCGGTAATAGAAATGTAGTGGATAAAGAATCTTGGCAACGCTAACCAGGGCAAAAAAAATAAAAAAGGGGGGTGCAACACGAGGACTTCCCAGGGGATCACCCATCCTAGTACTACTCTAGCCCAAGCACGCTTAACTTCGGAGTTCTGATGGGATCCATTGCATTAGTGCTGGTATGATCGCACCCGTCATGTTGAGGGCACAAATCCTTTATGTGTTGACGGTTCACAGTCCCAGCCCAGAGAGATAGCCCATTGAAAAGGCCCAATGGGCTTAACGACAACCCATCCGCTTCAACAATGCAGCATCCTCGTAATATGTGATATCGACGCATTGTAGGGCCCTATAATATCTGGCGAGTTAGGTTGTCAACCTTTTAACAGCTCACAACGCACGATTCGGGAAAAAAAAATAGAGCAAAAGAAGAAAAGTGGCCCGAAATTGGTGAAAAGGTTTGATTTTGGCCTCCGAAAACGGGCGCAGCCGAGCAGGATTATTACCCCCGTCGTAGAGCTCTCGAAGAGATTTCTAACAGTATGTTGTGCGCCGCGTAACTCCTTACGAATTAAAAGTTTGGGCACCAGAGCGACAGAGACCTGGTCACAAGCCCCACACCCTCGGTTTACGGGCCCAACCTCTACGTGAAGCGAAGTTGTCTTGCCCAAGGTGCCGAGGGATTCGGTAATAGAAATGTGGTGGATAAAGTATCTTGGCAACCCTAACCGGGGCAAAAAAAATTGAAAATGGAAGGTGCAACACAAGGACTTCCCAGGGGGTCACCCATCCTAGTACTACTCTTACCCAAGCACGCTTAACTTCGGAGTTCTAATGGGATCCGGTGCATTAATGCTGGTATGATTGCACCCGTCATGTTGTGGGCACAAGTCCTTTATGTGTTGACGGTTCACAGTCCCAGCCTAGAGAGATGGGCCGTTCAAAAGGCCCAAAGGGCTTAACGACAACCCATTCACTTCAACAACGCAGCATCCTCGCAAGACGTGATATCGACGCATTGTAGGGCCCTCTAATGTCCCGCAAGTTACGTTTTCATCCTTTTAACAGCTCACGACGTACGATCAAGGACGGAAAAACAGAGCAAAAGAAGAAAAGTGGCTTGAAACTAATGAAAATGTTTGATTTTGGACCCCAAAAATGGGCGTAGCTGAGCAGGTTTGCTGCCCCCGTCGTAGAGCTCTCGGAGTGCTTTCCAACGGTATGCTGTGCGCTGCGTAACTCTTTACGGATCAAAAGTTATGAGCACTTGAGCGATAAAGACCTGGTCACAAGCCCTACACCCTCGGTTTGCGGGCCCAGCCTCTACGTGAAGCGAAGTTGTCTTGCCCAAGGTGCCGTGGGATTCAGTAATGGAAATGTGGTGGATAAAATATCTTGGCAACCCTAACCGGGGCCAAAAAAATTGAAAAGCGGGGTACAACATGAGGACTTCCCAGGGGGTTACCTGTCCTAATACTACTCTCGGCCAAGCACGCTTAACTTCGGATTTCTGATGGGATCCGGTGCATTAGTGATGGTATGATTGCACCCGTCATGTTGAGGGCAAAAACCTTTATGTGTTGACGGTTCACAGTCCCAGCCTAGAGAGATGGCCCATTTAAAAGGCCCAATGGGCTTAACGACAACCCATCTGCTTCAATAACGTAGCATCTTCGTAAGACGTGATATCGATGCGTTGTAGGGCCCTATAATATCCCGGGAGTTAGGTTGTCATCCTTTTAACAGCTCACAATGTACGATCCGGGATGAAAAAACATAGCAAAAGAAGAAAAGTGGCTCGAAACTGATGAAAATGTTCGATTTTGGGCTCCGAAAACAGGCGCAGCTTAGCAGGCTTGCTACCCCCATCGTAGAGCTCTCGGAGAGCTTTCTAACAGTATGTTGTGCGTCGCGTAACTCCTTACAGATTAAAAGTTATGGGCACCGGAGTGACGGAGACCTGGTCACAAGGCCCACACCCTTGGTTTGCGGGCCCAACCTCTACGTGAAGCGAAGTTGTCTTGCCCAAGGTGCCGTGGGATTCGGTAATAGAAATGTGGTGGATAAAGTATCTTGGCAACCCTAACTGGGGCAAAAAAAATTGAAAAGGGGGGGTGCAACACGAGGACTTCTATCACGCCCCAACCTGGCCTATAAAGGTTAGACTAGGGTGTAATCTAAACATTCAAGTCATATATCGTACTTAATCATTCATGAAAGTTTAACACTTAACGTTTTAGCCTAAACTCCAAAATTTTCCAGAAACGCCGGCAGCATAACGGCTGTAATTGGGCTCTTTAGTTTGACATAATTCTCAAAACGCCTCAAAATTTCCAATCTCAATTTCATTTCCAACAAAGATTACTATTTATCATCAATTGAAATGCCTACTAGTTGTCTCGAAGTCTCGTTTGATTAATAACCTAGCATGATACTATGTCTCGCTTGTTTGTTAATCCTCGTTACAAAGGTACCTGTTGATCTTAGCTTAACAATGAGTACCTGCTTAAGATTGGATATGTTCATTTTACTTAATCCTTACCTGATACTTCATAATCCTATGATAGATTGGATACTAGTCAATAGCGATAGCAAAAACGACCATAGTAGTGTCTATCTAGTTATTATCAGTGCAAGCCAAAATTAGACCCCAAATTACAATGGGGGTCTTTTACATTACAATAGCAAGCATCATAAGAAATGAAATAGTCTTCAAGCAACATATTGTTCACAAAATGGCCATAGTCACGTAAGGCACGTAGGGCAAGTAATCATTCCAAGGAATCATCGTTAGGCATGTCGTCCTCGGGTACCTGTTCTTGGTCTTCTTCACCTGAGATGATAAAAGAGGGTGAGTCCTTATGAACTCAGTGAGGGGGGAACAAGAAATAAGTTTTGAAACTCATTTTCTGGTTCAACTTATGAAAAACCATTTTTGCAAGCATGAATGTATCACAAGTAAGTACATAACGTAATGTAAAAGTAAAGGAACACAATTACCCGTCTTTCCTCCCCGAGGTCCTCTATGAACCAAGCGAGAGTACTTATACACATAGTGAAAATGATACGGTGAGCTTTTGCTCTCAGTTCATGTCAGTATCAGTTGTTGCGGCCGGCTTCAATTCATCCCCTTATCACGCCAAATGGGTGTACTCCGGATGTACCTCGAAATCCTATGACCCAACCCTCCAAGGAAGTCTAGCCCCCAAGCGAGAGAAGGAATTGGACAATGGTAGTCACGGTTGCACCGGCAAGCCCGATGCCGCCCAGTGTGCATGAACGCTACCACACTAGAATGAAAGGTTGCAACCTTGTATGCAATGCACATTTATGACATGTAATATATCACATTAGGAGGACAACAAAGTAGGTTGCCTCCGAACAGTCATAAGATTGCACATTGACAAGTAAACAAGCGAGGCACGATATGACAGGCAATTTCACTTATAAAGCACATGGAGTTATATGAATATTAAACGGGCAGCCATGTAACGCACGTAAATCAAGTTATATAACTCATTTCAAAGTTCACGTAATCAAATAATAAGATTATTCATCATGCAACGACATCTACGTGGGACCGGGTGCAAGAAAAACCTACTTATCAACATGTAATCATCGAAATTATATTTAGGGTTACAAGGGCTACTATGGGCAGCCTACTAAACACATAATCAAACACAATATCCATAGGATCAACACTTAGCCTGTTTACCTAGTTACTAGGGTTTCAATTCGTGTTTACCTGTGCGATTAAACCCCAAGTCATCTCGTAATTAAGCTCAAGCCATGCATTGATTAAATTAAACACCCTCAAGCATTCAAAACAGTCCACACAACATCCAAATGCCACAATCCCAAGCATTTAATACAACAAGGGAAGCTACATTAAATTTTCTAAGCACATCAATAGGTGAAACCCTCACTGCAATGGACTGATTTCTCACAATCATTAAGACAAGAAAACAATCTCCAATTCCAGTGAACAAGATTTCAAATTAAATCTTAAGGAGTGAACTAAATTCAGAAACAAACCTCGCATCATTTGGAGTTCGGGTTCAAGAGTTATAGCCAAAATAGTGAGACTACACAAAACTGTCCAGATTTGCACACATTTCAATACTTGTCATTTTTTAGGGAATTAGGGTCAGATTTAGCCTTAGTCCATTTCTGACAAAAATGTCCAGAACTGAAAATATAGCTGTACACCAAATTTCATGCATTTTAGATATCATTTACTAAGTAAAAACTGGTTCGTTCTACAAGGTCAGTGAATCTGCCAAAACCTGCTTCATTTTTCCAGACTTTCCAGATTTAGACATATTTTGATAATTAGCCATTTTGAGGACCTTAGAGTCAAAATTCGCTTTGGCCTATTTCTGTAAAAAGTGTTCAAAACTAGTAAAACTAGTTACCTACCAGTTTTCACGCATTTTCAACATCTTTTACCTAGTCAAAATCACCTCGCACCAACAAGACAGAAGGCTGTCACATACACGATTTCATCTATCATCACATTCTAGCCAAGAATCTAGCCATGCATGTTTATAAAAGCTCATGAACACACATATATCTCAAGTACAGAAGTAAAGATAAACATTTAAGGGTATGCATGTTGTTTTTTGAAAGATTTTCAAGAAATTTTAGCCCTCACCTTAGCAAAACAACAAGAGGATGCACAAGACTCTTGATGGTTGCACAAGATTGACTCTTTTCCTTGCTTAGCCGAGACACCACTCGATTTCTCTAATTTCCTAGCTTAGTAACCAAGTTCTTAGTAGTTGCATGTGGTTAGAACAAGAAGAAAAGAAATGGAAGCTAGCAAACTCACCTAAGCCGAAATGGAGGTTCAAAGAGCTTGCATGTGTGTCTTTTGCACTCTAGCTTTGCTTGGTCGAGTTCCTTGGTTGCTTGGAAGTCTTGAAGAGCCTTAGAATGAAGAACTTAGCTATGGAGTCTACAATATTCAGCTAGGGCAGAGAGAGAGAGAGAATAATGAGAAGGAGAGAGAGAAATGTGAGAAAGAAAGAATGAATGAAGGAAAAAAAATGAAAGCTTGCTTGGTTTGATGCATATGTCGGCCTAGGGCCTTGCAAAATCAGAATTTTGTGTTTTCAAGAAGCATAATTTGAATCACCTAGCATGGGCAAGGAGCTTGTGTCGAGATTTGGAGTTTTGAGGAGGGTTTTGAGCTAATTTTTTATTGCTTTGTGTCATAGAATTGTCATAGAATGTTTGGGGAATAAAATTTGAAATTGGATTGCATGCACAAAGCTCCTAGTGGTTGGCCAAGGCTTGTACAAAATCTGAATTTTTTGTCTTGTTCTAGGCTTATTTTATTGTGTGTTTGGGATATGCAAAGAATAAAGAATAAAGAATGTCTAGCTTTTTGTGAGATTTTGTCTTCTAGTGCATTGACTTAGCATTTTAATATTAGTTAGTGGAGTTTGTAGGATTAATTGGTGATCTAGTGCTTCATGTATGATGCTTTCTTGATTAACGTGTGGGCACGCTTTTCTAGGTTTATGGCACGTACTACGAGACAAGGCACGAACTACGAGATGAATGCACGTTTCCCAAGTAAATGCACGCAACCCTAAATGAATGCACGTAATTCAATGCAAGGCACACAAAATGAAACACTATTCTTAAATCTAGGTCAAGCCACACAAATCTAGGTTAGGCACACAAAACGAGGTATCGTACGCAAATCGAGGTCGGGCCTCACATCCTCCCCTCCTTAAAAGAATTTCGTCCTGAAATTCAATATTACCTTTGAAATAAAGCTGGATACTGTTGCTCCATCTGATCTCGCCTTTCCCACGTTGCTTCTTCAACTCCATGATGATCCCACAACACTTTCACCATCGGTATAGATTTGTTGTGCAATTCCCAATCTTGCTGGTCTAGGATCCGAATGGGATTCTCCTCATAAGACAAGTTCTCTCGAAGCTGCAACGGCTCTGGCTCCAAGATATGTGATGGATCAGGATGATACTTCCGAAGCATTGAAACATGAAAGACGTCGTGAATATTGGAGAGGTTTTGGGGTAGTGCCAGGCAATACGCCAATTTGCCAACCTTCTCAATTATCTCGAATGGTCCTACAAACCTCGGGCTCAACTTTCCACCCTTGCCGTGTTTAATCAAACCCCTCCGAGGTGATATCTTCAAAAACACCTTGCCGCCGACCTCAAACTCTAGGCTCCGTCTCCGTCGGTCTGCACAACTTTTCTGCCTGCTTTGGGCGGTAAGCATCCGTTTCCAGAAAAGGTGGATATTATCAACAGTCTTCATAAGTTCAGGTAGAAGGGTTGGGTCAAAAGTCTTCGTCTCACCTACTTCATCCCAGTAAATTGGGGATCGACACTTATGTCCATACAATGCCTCAAATGGGGCCATCCCAATAGTGGCCTGATACCTATTATTATAAGCAAACTCGACTAGAGACAGATATTTATCCCAACCTTTCCCGAAGTCTAAAACACACTCCCTCAGCATATCCTCCAGAATCTGAATAGTTCTCTCAGATTGTCCATCAGTCTGAGGGTGATAAGCCGTGCTAAAACTGAACTGGGTTCCCAAAGCTTCTTGCAATCTCTTCCAGAATCGGGAAGTAAAACGGGGATCCCTATCCGATACAATACTCACAGGCATCCCGTGCAATCTTACAATCTCAGCCACATACATATCTCCTAATTTCTCAGGACTATCCTCGTTGTTCATCGGTAAGAAATGCGCTGACTTAGTCAATCTATCCACTATGACCCAAACAACGTCATGACCCTTTTGTGACCTGGGCAGGTCCATAACAAAGTCCATAGTTATATGTTCCCATTTCCATTGAGGAATCTCCAACGACTGAAGTAAACCTGTTGGTCGTTGATGTTCCGCTTTGACTCTCTGGCAAGTCAAATACTGTGCCACAAACTCTGCGATTTCTCTCTTCATGTTATTCCACCAATAGTGTTGCTTCAAATCCCAGTACATCTTTGTTCCACCGGGGTGAATAGTGTATCTTGAATTATGGGCTTCTTCAAGAATCTTCTTTTTCATCTCTGGCTCATTAGGAACATAGATCCGATTCCTAAACCTCCAAATACCATCATCATAAAACTTAAAATCTGTGTTGCTTTCTTTAATCTTCTGAAACTGTTGGTCCTTCTGTTGAGCCTCTCGCAATTCAGAAAACAAGGTCGATTGAACTTGTGTAGTGGCAAATAGTAATCTTTTTCGAGTCAATTGTGGTTTCCACAAAAATGCTTCCTCCAACAACTCCTGCACCTTGACTTCCAGTTTTTCCATGCTCGTTTTCCTACTTAAGGCATCTGCAACTACATTTGCTTTACCGGGCACATAATTGATTGTGCAATTATAATCATCCAAAAGCTCCATCCACCGCCTTTGCCTCATATTCAACTCTTTTTGTGAGGACAAGTATTTCAAGCTCTTGTGAACAGTAAACACCTCGAACTTGTTACCCCACAGATAGTACCTCCATTTCTTGAGTGCAAACACGATAGCCGCTAACTCCAGATCATGCGTCGGGTAGTTCGATTCGTACGACTTCAGTTTCCTAGAAGCATACGCAATCACTCTACAATTTTGCATCAACACACATCCCAGTCCTTCCTTCGAAGCATCGCTATAGATTACAAAACCTTGACTCCCTTCAAGCAATGCAAGAATAGGTGCAGTAGTCAATCTTTTCTTCAATTATTGGAAGTTGTTCTCACACTTATCATCCTACACGAACTTTGTTTTCTTTTGAGTGAGCTTTGTAAGCGGTCCTGCAATCTTAGAGAAATCCTTCACGAACCTTTGATAATAGCTGGCTAGACCAAGAAAACTCCAAACCTCCGTAACATTTTCCGGCTTCTTCCAAGATATCACCGCTTCTATCTTTGCTGGATCCACTACTATTCCCTCTTGGGATATGATATGCCCCAAAAATGCAATCTGCTGCAACCAAAATTCGCACTTGCTAAACTTTGCATACAATTGATGCTCTCGAAGATTCTGCAATACCAATCGTAGATGTTGTTCATGCTCAGCCTCGGATTTCGAGTATACCAAAATACCATCAATGAAGATCACCACAAATTGGTCCAAGTAAGGTTGAAATACCCTGTGCATCGAGCCCATAAAAGCTGCAGGGGCATTGGTTAGTCCAAATGGCATCACCACATATTCATAATGCCTATATCTTGTCCTGAAAGCCGTTTTAGGCACATCCTCTTATTTGATCCGCAACTGATAGTACCCTTGCCTCAAGTCGAGCTTCGAATGCACTTGGGCTCCTTGAAGTTGATCAAATAACTCGTCGATCAGTGGAAGTGGGTATTTATTCTTGACAGTCACTTGGTTCAATCATCGGTAGTCGATGCATAGCCTCAACATTCTGTATTTCTTCTTTACAAATAAGACTGGCGCACCACATGGAGAAGAACTCGGTTGAACAAACCCCTTCTTCAACAATCCTTGCAATTGGTCCTTCAATTCTTGTAGCTCGACTGGTGCCATACGATAGGGAGCTTTAGATATCGGCTGGGTGCTAGACAGTGACTCTATAATGAACTCGATCTCCCGATTTGGGGGTAAATCGGGCAATTCTTCTGGAAACACATCCGCATAGTCTTTGGTCACTGACATCTCCTCCAACTTAGCTTTGTCCGACGGCTTGTTGATGAGGTAAGCTAAGTATCCACTACACCCTTTTCTCAAAGACTTCACTGCTTTCGTATATGAAATGATGGAACTCCCGGTGAAATCTCTTCGACCCATTACCTCCAGTATTGGTTGACCAGGTATCCGAAATGTTACAATCTTCGTCCGACAATCTAGTTGGGCATGATGCTTTGCCAACCAGTCCATCCCTAAGATGACTTCATAGTCTCGAAAAGGTAATACAATAAGATTGGCTGAGAAATCCCTATCTTTAATTTGGATTTTACATGCTTTACAAGCTGAGCTAGTAACAAGTTTAGAACCCATCGGAGTACCAACTTCTACTTCGTAAGGCAAACATACAACTCGTAGTTTCACACGTTGCACACATAAAGGATTAATAAATGAATGAGTAGCACCTGAATCAATTAGCACCCTAACAGGTTGATTCAGTATGAAGAATGTACCTTCAACAACAGCGGTCTCCTCTGGAAGCTCCTCGCACTCAATAGCATAAGCTCGAGCCTGAACTCTAGGAATTGGAGTCTTGCCTCTACCAGCTGGTTTAACCTGATTTTGTCCTGCTTGCCATTTAGGGCAATCCTTGATCTGATGCTGATCACTGCCATACCGCACACATCGTCCTGACTGCTTCCAGTACTGGGCCTCAGTGTGACCCTTCTTGTCACAGTAAGAACAGTTGACAGACTGAGTTGCAGGTAAACTACCTATGGATCCGCGGGTGGAAGAGGCTGATGGCGCTTTAGTCGGGCCACGGTTATTAACTGGTTTGTTTTGGCTCTGGCCTTGACTACAACTCTGGCTCTGGAATTTCCTCTGTTGACCTGAAGGCTGGTATGGTTTCTTGTTCGGCTGACTCGAACCGGCTCAATCAAGTTTCCTCTTCTCAACTTGGGAAGCAGTAGCAAAGAGAGCAGAATAGGTATCGAAGTCATGCGAAGCCAACTGGTCCTGAATCTCTAGCCTCAATCCAGTCATAAATTTCCACATCTTCGCCTCAGAAGTACTGACCATGTATTGAGCATAGTGGGACAGTCAGTCAAAACGAGCCTCGTACTGGGCCACCGTCATGTTACCCTAGTTCAAATGCATGAATTCCTCAATCCGCCTCTGCTTAGAAATTACAGGTACATATTTCTCCTTGAATGCCTTAACGAAATTACCCCACAAGTGAGGTGTATGATCTGTTTCCCAAAGTGCCTCCACAGTGTGTCACCAATGCTCAGCATCCCCGTGCAACAAAAACACAGCAAACTCCACCTTTCTTCATCAGTATAATCAAGTGGCCTGAAAATCCTCTCGATCTCAGATAGCCAAGCCTCTGCTTTTTCATCATCAGCTTCCCCGTGGAATTTGGATGGGCGAAAGTCAAGGAACTCCCTCATCCTGCTATGTCTCTCATGGTTAACATCATTCCTGTTGTTGTTGTTGTTGTTTGATTCATGTGCATCTTGACGTTCCATCACTCGCGATATGCGATGCATGGAATTCGCCATCATATTAAACATAGCTATGCCGGGATTAGTTTGATAAGCATCTCCGGTCTCTTGGGGCTCACCGCTCCTATTAGTAGTGCGGGTACTAGGGCCAGCCATCTATAGGCACAGATTACGATGCACAATTTATTGAAATACGACAAGACAAGAATTTAAAGCATAAGATATGCAACATAATATAGATACACAATTCTAGAAACAATTAAGACATGTTAATTGTCATGCCCCAACCCGGCCTATAAGGTTAGACTAGGGTGTGATCTAAATATTCAAGTCATATCACATACTTAACCGTTTATGATGATTTAACACTTTATGTTTTAGCCTAAACTCCAAAATTTTCCGGAAAACCGGCAGCATAACGGATGTAATTGGGCTCTTTGGTTTGACCTAATTCTCTAAACGCCTCAAATTTTCTAATCTCAATTTCATTTCCAACTAGGATTACTATTTATCATCAATTGAAATACCTACTGGTTATCTCAATGTCTCGTTTGATTAATAACCTAGCATGATACTATGTCTCGTTTGTTTGTTTATCCTCGTTCCAAAAGTACATGTTGATCTTAGCTTAACAACGAGTACCTGCTTAAGATTTGGTTGGTTCATTTTACTTAGCCCTTACCTAATACTTCATAATCTTATTATAGATACTAGCAGTAATAATAGCAAAACGACCACAGTAGTGTCTATCTAGTTATCATCAGTACAAACCAAAATTAGACCCCAAATTACAACGGGGGTCTTTTACATTACAAACATTGAGCAACATAAAAGAAATAGTCTTCAAGTAGCATAGTTCACAAATAGTCATAATCACGCAAAGCACACAGGACAGGTAATCATTCCAAGGAATCATCGTTAGGCATATCGTCCTCAGGTACCTGTTCTTGATCTTCTTCACCTGAGATGATAAAAGAGGGTGAGTCCTTATGAACTCAGCGAGGGGGAACGAGAAATAGGTTTTGAAACTCATTTTCCGGTTCAACTTATGAAAATCCTTTTGTAAGCATGAATGTACACAATTAAGTACATAACAATAATATAAAGTAAAGGAACACAATTACCAGTCTTTCCTCCCCGAGGTCCTCTAGGAACCAAGCGAGAGTACTTATACATATAGTAAAAGGATATGGTGAGCTTTTGCTCTCAGTTGTTGTTGCCGACTTCAAATCATCCCCATATCACGCCAAGTGGGTGTACTCCGGATGTACCCCGAAATCCTACGACCCAACTCTCCGAGGAAGTCTAGCCCCCAAGCGAGAGAGGGAAATGGACAATGGTAGTCACGGTTGTACCGGCAAGCCCGATGCTGCCCGGTGTGCGTGAACGCTACCACGCCAGAATGAAAGGTTGCAACCTTGTATGCAATGCACATTTATGACATTTAATATATCACATTAGGAGGACAACAAAGTAGGTTGCCTCCGTACAGTCATAAGATTGCACATTGACAAGTAAACAAGCGAGGCACGATAAGACAAGTAATTTCACTTGAAAGGCATATGGAGTTATATGAACATTAAACGGGCAGCCATGTACGCATGTAAATTAAGTCATATAACTCAATTCAAAGTCCACATAATCAAATAATAAGACTATTCAACATGCAACAACATTTACGTGGGTTTGGATGCAAGAAAGGCCTATTTGTCAACATGCAATGATCAAAATCACATTTAGGGCTATAAGAGCAACTACGGGCAGCCTACTCAACATATAATTACACACAATATCCAAAGGATCAACACTTAGCAAGTTTACCTAGTCACTAGGGTTTCCATTTCGTGCTTACCCGTGCGATTAAGCCCCAAGTCAACTCAAAATCAATCTCAAGCCATGCATCAATTAATTCAAACATCCCCACGTACTCAAAACAGTCCACAAAACATCCCAATGCCACAATCCCAAGCAATTAATACCACAAGAGAAGTTACAACAAATTTTCTAAGCATATAACTAAGTGAAACCCTCACTGCAATAGGCTGTTTTCTCACAATCATTAAAATAAGTAAAAAATCTCCAATTCTAGTGAATAAGATGTCAAATTAAAGCTTAAGAAATGAACTAAAATTAGAAACAAACCTTGCATCATTTGGAGTTCAGGTCCAATAGTTATAGCCAAAACAGTGGGATTGCACAAAACTGTCCAGATTTGCACACATTTCAATACTTGTCATTTTCGAGGTCTTTAGGGTCTGATTTAGCCTTCGTCCATTTCTAACAAAAATGTCCAGAACTGAAAAAAATAGCAGAAGACCAAATTTCATGCATTTTGGACATCATTTACTAAGTCAAAACTGGTTTGTTCTACAAGATCAGTGCATCTGCCAAAACCTGCTTCATTTTTCCAGATTTCCAGATTTGGACACATTTTAATGATTTGTCATTTTGAGGACCTTAGAGTCAAAATTAACTTTTTCCTATTTCTGTAAAAAATATTCAAAACTGGAAAAAATAGTTACCTACCAATTTTCATGAATTTGCAACATCATTTGAATAGCCAAACGCACCTCGTAAAAACAAGACAGAAAGCTGTCACCAAACCCGATTTCATCTATCATCACCTTCAAGCCAAAATCTTGCCATGCATGGTTGTAAAAGCTTATGAACACACATATAACTCAAGTACAGAAGCAAGGACATACATTTAAGAGCATGCATGTGGATCTTTGAAAGATTTTCAAGAGGTTTGCCCTCACCTTAGCAAATCAGCAAGAAGATGCACAAACTTTGATGAAGCACAAATTTCTTCTTCTTCCTTGCTTAGCCGAGACTCCAACTCAATTTTCTCTATTTTTCCTAGCTTAGTGGCCAAGTTCTTAGTAGATGCATGTGGTTAGAACAAGAAGAAAAGAAATGGAAGCTAGCAAACTCACCAAGGCCGAAATGGTGACTCAAAGAGCTTGCATGTGTGATTCTTGCAACTTAGCTAGCTTGGTCGAGTCCCTTTGCTTGTTGCTTGTCTTGATGCACCATGGAATGATGAAGATGAGCAATGGTAAGGTGAAACTCAGCCAAGGCCGAGAGAGAGAGAGAAGAATGAGAGGGAGAGAGAGAAATGTGAGGACACTACAAGAAATAAGCTGGTTTGTGACGACTTTTTTGTGACGAAAATAAAATCGTCGCAAAATTGGAACGAAAATGCTACGAAATTTTTTTTGTCTCAAATTATGTGAAATTTGTGACGAATCGGTGATGGACACTATCGATTGACGCAAATTCGTCACAAGTTGCAACAATTTTGCCACGAAAAGCACAAATCGTTGCATATTCATAATAAATTACATCCGTGCATCGCAGTTTCATGGCAGAAGGCTACAATTTAGTGACGACATTAGCTAAATAGTTTTTTGTCACAAATTTGATGCAACTATTACGACAAAATTGTGACGATATGATAATTTCGATTATGTGGAGGTAGTAAAAGTCAAGTTGTCACAAGTTTCACGCAATTTTTGTGACGAAATTATGACGATGCATGAATATATGACGTTTTTGTGACGATTGGCAAAGTTAATTGAAAAAAAATTAAACCGGTTAAAAAGGGGCCAATTAACCTAGCCCCTTTTTTCACCTATACCCTATTTTCCTCTCTCACACACACACACCCCACCACCATTGCCACCTAGCACCATCACCACCGCGCGCAACCTAGTACCACCACCACCGTCACCATCCCGTGCCGTTAATGTAAGTTTTCTTCCCATTCTCTTTTATAACTTTTGCTTGTTTGGTCCGATTTGGTTTTTGTTAGATTTATACTCTTTTTTCTTCTGTTTGTTTATCTATATATGCATTGAAGAAGTCTCAATGGAGACTTTTAGAAAGTATTTTTGTGCTTTGCCATTATTGCTCTTGAGCTCTTTCATATTCAACAATGGCGTCTGACGCATCCCACACCATGTGTACCTTAAGAAATATTCAGCACATTTTTATAAAGCAAATCTTGATCGTAAAAAATAATGTTGCTCTTTCGCCAAAATGTAAGGGTTGATTTTAGTGGTGAGGGTTTCAGTTGTATTTGGGTTGAATTGAAGCACATAAAATAAAAATTACAAAGAAATTAACGATGCAAATGAAAATAAAAATTGCAGATAAATTAACGATGCAAAAATAAGAAAGGAGAATTTTTAGCTTTTTTTCATATGGCTACTAATTACATATATAGGATAAATTCTATAGCTCAATATCTCACAGCTCACATCACTCATGCTTTCTCCACTCACGATTCTAACCAACTACTGCTAAATGCTTTTGCTATGCCACATAATCCATCACAATGAAAGGAAGAATGATGTTTTTGACCAAGGCTAAAATGATGTTGTTTACTGGAATGAAGTTTTTGACCAAAAGCAAAGTGATGGAATAGATTAAAGTTGACATGATACAGACATAATAGGAACAAAGTAAAGTGAAAATGTAGGAAAGAAAAGAAAAAGTAAAGACAAAGGTGAAGATAGCCTTTTATTCTATTTTATGTCTTTTTCTTTCTGTTTTCTATTCTTCTTCTTTTTTGGGTCAAAATTATTATTCTTCTTCACCGACTCACTTCCCTTGGGCACACATTCACCCACAATAACCCAACTTCACAAGATGACACACACCACATGTCACAAACTTGCAGAACAAATAATCTTGCACATATACCTTACACTACCATACCATAGAGTACAAAACATACACGCACTATAACCTGTACACATTCAGCACATCTCTGATGCTTTTATTGTTACATATGGTGGTGTGAAAGGAATTTCAGATCCCTTAATTTATATGCATAAAATCAGCTCTTACTATAATATACAACAAAAGTCAATGGCTAGTTGTAGGCAAATGCATATCTCATGATCATTAGCTATCTATTAGATTGAAGCACATATCTTGATTTGTTCTCAATTTGTTTGTGATCTTATCCTGATTCATTGTCAATTTGGAGTTTATTTTGTGACATAGATGTAGATTTATCAAAAATTGGAAAAAAGTAAGCTTTAGAAGTGTGAGTATTTGATGAATTTTCAGCAACAACAATAGTATGTGGATTACACCATTTGTGGCATCATAACAAAAAAAAAATCTTTAACTTTTGCTATATTTGGGGTATGAAGACTATGATATTATATTTGGTCTTATGTAATACAGTAACAGTGCGAGCTTTTTGTGGAAGTCTATACCGGTGGCGATCAAGGAGAGCCGGCCAAAGCTGGTGGCTGTTTGGAAAATTGGTCAGAAGCTATGGACGAGGGACTATGCAGGTGTCCATGAGGTGCTTTAAATTGGTTAGGTTGGGTTGCCATATCCTGACATATGTTTCAAATTCCATGCCATCATTACTGTTGTTGGAAGGAGGATTGAGAGGAATCTTATGTTCTTTGACCGCTAGACTGATAAGAATAGAAAACTCATCCATGGAAAATAGGATAGGTATATAGTTGTATAGACAAGATTACCCCTTAGTGTTTATAGGCACTTTTTTTAAATTTTTTTTATTTTTGGGCTATGAGGTCAAAAATTTTAATTCCAACTTAGAATTTCTGATCATAACATATCATTATTTTTGACTATTTTATTTAACTCTTGAGTTATATATATTTAAATATGTAAGTATGTATTCCTCTATAGTGAGAAAAAAATATTATGCTTTGTTCTTCAACTTTCTTTTATGTACTTTTTCATCTATCATACCTTTTTTTTTTTTTTGCTAAGTTTCATCTATCATACTTGTTCAGTTATATGGTACAATAAATTTGTGTACTTATAGTAAATGATTAGATGAGATATGTCAATTAATAATCATGAACTTATGCTACTAGAGGAGTATTATATTGCTCATTCTTTCCTTCTTATATGCTGCTGACATTTTTATCTTTCACTTCTGATTTCTTTATTCCTTATGCATGATAAAAAGTACCAACTTTTGTGGTTATGTCTTAATTTTCACATTCATAATAAAGCCTTTTGTTCATACCTCTAACGCTAGATCCTTATTCTTCTAAGGGTGATAAAGATACTTCTTCCGATGAAGTGGCTGTTACTAATTGGACTAGAGATCTTGATTGAGATTATATATAAGTACGGTACGTAAGAAAAAATCTAGTTGTTGACATTGTTGTCAACTGCTTGAATAATATGTAGTTTGTCTGTGAAATCCTATAGTTCTCTTATTGCTTTACATGTAAAAAACATCAATATTAGTTGTACCATGTACTTTTGGTGGAAGATTTTCTGTTAATTGTGGTTTTTCTTGGCCTTAAGGTTCTGTTAAGGCCTTGTAGGCCTAGCCTAAGATTTTGCTGTGGTCAAACGATTGCAGGAGAAATAAATAATTTCAGTCACTTATTCACAGGTTAATCCTTTAACTAATTTGGAGAAGTATGTTATATATTATACGTACATTGGCATCTTGTGGATTATATGCATTTGGATGCCCTTGTCTATATGTAACTATATATTACTATATGACATATGTTTTACCATTGCTTCTTCTTCCTAATAACGATTTGATATTATATTATGCAGGGAAGTACAACCCTTGACCAAAGAGTGCAACGCTGCAAAGCTATTTGCAAAGCATATGAAGATCGAGGAGTAGGTAGATAATTTATGATTGTTTCGACCTTCAACTATGCTAAACTTAAAAGGTATATACATGATAGTTTAAACATTAACTTTCCAAGCCTTTGTTTATCCCTTTCTGATTAGTAATCCTTATAGCTATAATGCTAATATTGTCTTTCTCTACCAATTTAAATCAAGTCATTTATCAAAGTTATTCAGCAAAGGTTAGCAACTACCAATTTAGCACATGCACTTCAATTCTAATCTGATTAATATTTAATAGTTTATGAATACGACAAGTACATTTCCTTGTTATTGAATAGTTTCATGAATGGCTTAGAATAGGTTGTTATTATAGGTTCATTAAACATTTCTTCAGTTGTTCTTTAGGAATAGATCTCAGGGGATATTTAAGACCATGATTTTCATTAGCTCTCCTGATAGGTCAGTTTTTCAAGGTTTGAGATGTGCATAATGGATCACTAAATTTCATTGCATTAAATTGTTATAACTTTGCCTTAAGACTTACTTTTTGGTCATTGCCTAAAGACTAGATAGCGGTAAATTCTGCCTTTCTCGTAACATTGTGAAGATAATGCTTATACTTGTTTCATAAATTTCCTTAATGCTTGTCTCTTTATCTGAAAGATAGTCCATCTACTAGTACTAATTGCAACTATTGCGTGGTTTGAAGCTGAATCTGTTTGTGGCAGGTTGTAATACCTATAATTCTTGTTTTTCCTTACCTATTTCGATTATTTCAATGTCTTAGACAGTACAAGGATACGAGAGAAAAGACTTCCCTATTGAGTGGTAACTCGTGTGCTCATTTGAACCTTGCAAAGGGCCAAGCTTGCCATTTTCTATTTATCCACCTTCATGAGTTTTGAATTCAAAAGTTACTTCCTAAGTACCATGCTCGTAACTTGACTACAATTTCATCTTTGAAGTATTCAACTATAGTACTAGTTATATTTCTTTCAGCATGTTTTCCCTAATAAGTGGATTAACTTTTACCGGCCATTGTGGCTTCATTCAAGTGTAGTGAACTCCATGTACTTATTCACTAGGATTTCTATATTCTAAACTTTGCCTATTAGTATAAAGATCATGTCTCTTTCTTTGGTCGAGATGGAAAAGTTTAGATGTGTGAAGTCTTTGTTACATTAATTCAAAAAAAAAATAAAACTAAGCCATATTTTAACATGGCAGTTTCTTTGGTCCCGGAACAAATCCTGTGGAATTATGAAATATGATTTTGGGTTAATTTTTTGGACCTCATCTGATCCAGTCAAAACCTTTTATTCCAGTGATTTAATAGACTATTTGCAGAAGATTAATCAAAAGGTGACCTTATTGTTTTTTGGATGACAGAATTAATACTGAGGTTTCCAAACTGAAGAATCAACTTGATGAAATAAGAGCTTTGAAGGACGGTGTTGGTGAAGTTCCTGAAACAGACACCAAAGAGACAAGTGCTCCGACCATAGAGGTGACTCATTGCTTACTGTTACTATTAGTTTGGAATTTGGATTGAAGAATTTGACAGATTCTACATAATTGTCCTTCACATAAATTTATTAGGTCTTGTTTAACATTGTCACTTTGTGTCTTAGACTCTTATTAATAGCTTATATTACTTCTAATAGCATCTTATATTAGTTGAAGAACTTGCAAAGTCTAATATTAATAGAAACGGAAAAGTATGCTGCTATATTTATTTATTTGTGGCATCACTACAGCAGAAAAAGATAGTAGTACATCTTTTATATTGCTTAAGTAGCCACCTGATGTAAAACAGGGCAGCAGTGGATAGCTTGTCTACTCTACATAGAATGATTGCTCATAGATAAGAGAAAAAGAAAACATTAGGAAGGAAATCCAACGTTAAAAATACATGAAGAAAAATTGCGAAAACAAATTACATTACAAAAAAATTGTCTTACTTTCATAATCTATAATTTCAATAGCTCTTACAAATTTCTAATGCATTTCTTTAGTCCAAACCATCCTTGGCTTCTTTTCCTTGTGACCATCATCATTCTCTGCATTTTTCTCTTATGCTTATAATGGACTTGAGTTGTTTTATCAATTTTCGGTGTACTTGTTGTATTAGCTTTAGCTTTCCTAGGAGTCTTCTATTTACCTTCTTCTAGCCCTTTGGCTTTCTCAATCACTGATGCAGATTTCCAAAGGTTGTGAATGTCATTTACATTAAAAACTTCAAAAAATATGTCGTGAAACTACGTACTAATATAATTAAGTTTTTAGTATACAACATAAAGTATTATCTTATCTAAAATTTTAAGATATTCGAGAAGAAATAATTGAAATGGTAATGACTTCCACAACACCCTTCAAAGCAGATCCCTTTTTGAGATAGAAAGATCTCAACCATAAATGAAAATTTTAAACAACCTTTCAATTTCATCCACATATTTTTATTGTTTCCAACTTTATAAATGCTTTTATCTTTTGTATAGTGTTATCCTTCCAGCAAAGCACGGATCAGAAAAGAAGAGAAGCTGTTAAATAATGCATATCTTTTGCCTTTGACACTTTAATACAACACTAAATAGTTCTAAATACTTAAATAGTCAACTAGTATGATTTCTTGCAGATTAGCTAGCATTTATGTTAGTTGCTTTTTTTTTTCTTTTAATATAATAGAGATCGAAAACGTTATTTAAATTTAAAATCTTTTATAATAATAGGTTATTCTACTTAATTCTTGACTACTATTTTTATAATTTTTCATCTTTTTCATCTTTTTCATCTTTTTCATCTTCTTTCTCTTTTTTTCCTCTTTGCCTTTAAAAGGAACCAAACTATTGAAGCTATTGACTGCCTCTAAAGCAAGAGAAGATTCATAAGCAATATTGGAACATTTTGCATCATGGTTTATTATTTGTTGTAAAAAGCTTTATCTTGGAATATTCTGCTTTTTTTTCCTTTTCTTTTTCTTGGTGCAAGCATCTAGATCTAGGTGTTGACTTCTAAGTCTTCTCTCAACAAGATTTCTCAACTTTACTTTTTCCAGCTTTTGGATTGATCCTCATATGATCTAGGACAGATGTTAAATAAGCATATCCACAGCTCTGGCATGGATATTTTTCTATTTTTTCTTCCAAACAATTAACATTTTGATTTGAAATATAGTGGTTAGAATTTACTCCACCACGTGCCTAATCTCGTATATGATTTATTTTTTTCTTCTTCTAAATTTATTTGGCTAAGTTACATCCATACTACTATTACTTTCTTGCACGATCAGCTTGTTTCATCATGAGTTAATTATACTTGTTATTTTTCTGTGTTGCGTCTTTGGTAGGTTAGTTTATCTTATGAATTATTTTGTTAAATATCATTTAAATAATTTAATTGTGGGTTACTTAATTTATTTATCTTTTTAAATTTGGCCTTACAAATTTAATTAGGCCCAACAACTATAATAGGGCCCTTTAATTTTTGCTTTTCAAAATTAGTGCAATTAATATTCTAACTATGCAATCCATATTCTAAGTATTTGCTATAATACAGTACTTGACCAAATGGATTCCAATCGTGAATGGATGAATCACCGTTCAAAACTCGATGGGAAGCTTAGTAATACGTTTATTAGAGGTGTACGTGAATTTGTTTCGTTTGCAAGTAGTCAACAACATTTCATGGACAGTGATAAGATAAGATGTCCATGTGCAAAATGCAAAAATCGAAAGTTTTTGGATCCTAACGAAGTAAAGGTTCATCTTTATCAACGGGGTTTTATATCGCATTATTATGAATGGACTTCACATGGGGAGCAGATTCATAATTGTGGTAATAAATCTCAGTAGACGTTACTCATAATTATAATTACCATAGGTTTGACGAAGGAAATACTTATAGGACAATGGTATTTGATGTTGCTGGTCCAGAGTTCGTTATGGATCACGACCAATTACGTGAACCACCTAATACAGAAGCATCATATTTTTTTAATCTCTTGAAGGCTGCTGATGAACCATTGTGGGATGGTTGTGAGACTCTAACTCATTTGTCTGCTGTGTCACGTTTCATGAATATTAAGTGTGAAGAAAATATGAGTGAACAATGCTTCAATAGAATGATCAAAACAATGAGGGAAGCATTGCCAAAGACTCATAATTTACCTGAAAAATTTTACAACTTCAAACAGGAAATGAGGCCTTTAGGATTTGGATATGAAAAGATAGAAGTCTGCAAAAATGGATGTACATTGTTTTACAAGGATAGAAGTGACCTAGACTCTTGTCCCCATTGTCGTGAGCCACGTTACAAGACATCAAGACGGGGTAAGCTTATAGCTCAAAAGAAGTTAAGATATTTTTCGCTAACTCCAAGGTTGCAAAGGTTATACATGTCAAACGTTACAGTTGAACATATGCAGTGGCATAAGAAATACCAAGTCGAAGATGGCAAGATATGTCACCCGTCTGACACTGAGGCATGGAAACATTTTGATAGAGTTTATCCTAATTTTGCTGCCGAGCCAAGAAATGTTCGTCTTGGGCTATGCTCAGATGGGTTTAATCCATACAACTCAAATTCTAAACCTTATTCTTGTTGACTGGTGATTATGACACCATACAATTTACCACCATGGATGTGCATGAAGAACCCTGTCATGTTCTTGACTCTTCTTATTCCAGGGCCGAAAAATCCAGGTAAGAATATTGATATATACTTAGAGCCCCTAATCAAAGAATTGAAAGATTTATGGGAAGTAGGGGTACCTTGTTATGATGTGTCCACGAAAACTAATTTTCAATTGAGGGTGGCTTTATTGTGGACAATAAATGACTTTCCGGCATATGGTATGTTATCTGGTTGGAGTACACATGGGAGGTTGTCGTGTCCATATTGCATGAAACATTCAAAGGCTTTTCAATTGATTGCTGGAAGAAAAAATTGCTTCTTTGATTGTCATCGTCAGTTCTTACCACCGAGTAGTACGTTACGACGAGACAAGAAGAATTTTATTAAGGGTAGAATAGAAAGTTCTAGTCATCCTCCTATATTAGACGGTGAAGAAATTTGGGAATGTGTAAAACACTTCCCTACAGCATATGAATTGCCAAGAAGCAAATTGCCAACAAACAAGATACCTGGCTTTGGGGATTGGCATAATTGGACTAAAAGAAGCATTTTTTGGGACTTGCTCTATTGGCGTTCGCATCTTCTGCGTCATAATTTGGATGTGATGCATATTGAGAAGAATGTCTTTGATAATGTTTTCAACACTGTGATGGACGTCAAGGGTAAGACAAAAGATAATCTCAAAGCAAGAATGGATGTTTCAAACTTTTGTGACCATCCTGAATTATGTGTTCAGAGCAAAGCGGATGGTGGTTACAAACTGAATATGGGTGTCTATACATTGTTTGTGGCCGAGAGAAAAGCAATTCTAGATTAGGTTAAGGACTTACGACTCTCTGATGGATATGCATCCAATTTATCAAGGCGTGTTGACATGAAAGATCTGAAGTTATCACATATGAAGAGTCATGATTGTCATGTCTTTATGGAGAGATTGCTCCCTATAGCTTTACTTGAGGTATTTCCTAAACATGTTTGGGAAGCTTTTACGGAACTAAGTTTGTTCTTCAAAGATATATGTTGTACATCTCTTCATAGAGAAGATCTAGATAGGATTCAAAAAAATATTGTCGTGACTCTTTGCAACCTGGAAAAGATTTTACCCCCTGCCTTCTTTGATTCGATGGAGCATTTGCCAGTGCACTTGGTATATGAAGCAATATGCGGTGGTCCTGTACAATATCGGTGGATGTATCCTTTCAAAAGGTAATCCATCTTTTTTCCAAATTTGTATGCCAACACTTGCATTAAACAGTACTTATGTGTGAAGACCAATACTCATGCAGGTTCTTACATCGTTTGAAGAGGAGAGTAAAGAATAAAGCAAGGGTTGAGGGATCTATATGTGAAGCCTATCTTTCTCTCGAAACATCGACCTTTTGTTCATATTATTTTGAATCTCATGTGGGAACTAAAACAAGAAATGTTGGTCGAAATGACCAATATAACGATGTGGACTACCTTGATGGATGCTTATCTATATTTACTTACCCGGGTCGTCCAATGGAAAAAGAAAAGTATCGAATGTTGGATGATCAAGAGTTATATGCGACACACCTATATGTACTAATGAATTGCCAAGAGGTTCACCCTTATATCAGGTAAACTAATGACATTTTGTACATATTTTATACACCAATACATCTCTAATATGAGCCCCATATATTTTTCACAGGATGTTTGAGGAATATCTTTCCCAAAATTATCCACCATTAACGACAACACAACTTCAAAATAAGATTGACAATCTTTTTCCAAAATGGTTATATGACCATGTAAGTGCACATCCAATTAATGGTTATTTGCACTGAAGTAGCACTGAACTCTTTAACTTGTGGTAAATTTTGTGTTTTGCAGTTCGTCTCTACTAATGGTGTCGATGATCGGGTAAAATGTCTTTCTATGTGGCCACCTAGGAGAGTGCGCACGTGGTCAAGCTACTTGGTTAATGGATACCGATTTGACACCCTAGAATACGGGTCTTCCAAATCCACAATGAATAGTAAAGTGTTCATCAAAGGGACATATGATGGTACTACTGAGTACGGTGACTATTATGGAATGTTGAATGACATTGTTGAATTGGAGTACCATAATCCAACACAGAAACATACAAGAGTTGTTCTTTTTATATGCAAATGGTATGATATGCAAAAGGGCAGAGATGTTAAGGAATATCCTAAGTATCGAATTATCGAGGCCAATGTGAAAAGGAGATTTCCAAAATATGAACCGTTTGTGTTAGCAGAACAAGCACATCAAGTGTATTACTGCAAATACCCTGGTGCTAAGAGAGATCGTGCAGACTGGTGGGTTGTATGCAAAATCAGACCGAGAAATTACTATGATGTGCCCCCAAAAGAGTATGAAATAGAAGACGAAATACCTTTTCAGTCAGATGTAATGGATGTGCCTGTAGTACTACCGGATGATGGAGAGTTACTTCAACGTGTTCATGAATCAGTTGAAAATATTGAGGTATTGCAAGATGAATTGAATGAGTTACAATATCAACAAGAACAAGTTGAAGGTGAAGATGAAGATGGTGATGGAGATGGAGAGGAAGACGAAGACGAAGACGAAGACGAAGATGAAGATGACGATGAACATGAAGATGAAGACATATAATGATTAGTGTTAATTACATTTAATGGATTAGTTCAATGTATTTATACTAATTTGCAAATAATATGACTGGAATGTATTCGAATTGCATTGTAGATCTACATTGTTTAATGGTATTTGGTTTTTTTCCAAAACAGACATGTCTTCAGGTAAAGATAAAAGTAAAGGTACAGCTAGACGATATGTACCGCCTGGGATGTTGCAGCGTTATATTCCACGAGCAGGTGGTGCACATGCATCCCACTCATCCTCTGATGCTAGGCGAACATCTACTTCATCCACTTCAATACCGAGTAGTGAAGGGTTGATCTCACAAACTGGTAGACCGACCACTTTACCCACAGATTATCAATCTCCGAAATCTATTTCATCCACTAGCTTACCACAACACTTGGATGATTTGCACGTCAACTCTGATGACTTGCCTATTGCAGGTTCCACACCACCTACTGACCACCCGGAGTCTTCAAATGCTGCCCAACAACGGGTTGCGGGAATACATTTAGAGGTTTGGCAACAGTATGGATTCCCATCTTTGGAGGCATACACTATGTGGCAAATTGATAAGCGCACACACAAGACGATATATGCAGGCGGGTATGAGAACTTTAACTATATTTTTATATAATATGTACATTATTTTGTTTATTTTTTTTTTCCATTACAATTGTTAGTATACTTTATCTTTTATTAATTGCAGATGGATACCAGCTGGGGCAGCACGAGAGATCACCAATATATTATCTGCCGGGTTTAACGAGCCTTGGACGAGAGTAGGTGTGATCCCAGTTGATGTTAAAGAGAGATGGTTCATCGCTTTTCAGGTACTACTTAAGGATATGAAATTAATTTCATATATATATTTTAGTTATATATATTGTGTCAACATATATAAGTTATATTACTAATACTTAATATATGGCTATAGAGATTGTACAAGTGGTACCCCTATGATGAACCAGTCATCCGCCGGTTATTTTTTAAAAACATCAATGCTCGGTTACGGGGCCTCTTCTATAAGGGTCGTGAAATAGAAAAAAAGAAAGATATTAAGCCTAGTTGGTTGAGCGACAGTGTATGGGAGAGACTATGTGAGCACTGGAACACAGATACATGAAGGAAGAGGTCCGAGACAAACAAAAAGAATAGGAAGAGTAGGTCGTCTCCACATTATGCTGGTTGTATCCCGTTTCACGAGGTCAAAAGAAGATTGGTAAGTGTTAAACTAATTATTTAAAATGTAGTACTATATGATAGTTAAATATTTAACTTAGTAATTGTTATTTGACGAATGCTATTATAGGAAATAGAATCGGAGGAATCAGTGACGATGGTAGATGTGTTTGAGAAAGTTCATAGGAAAGGCGCCGAAGGTCCATACTCCGACCCCAGGGCTGAAGAAACCATGGTATGTCATATATTTATTTGAACTTATTCCATATAATTAATAATTAACATTAAAGCAAAATAACAATAATTA
Source organism: Ehretia macrophylla (assembly GCA_037974665.1). NCBI lineage: Eukaryota > Viridiplantae > Streptophyta > Magnoliopsida > Boraginales > Ehretiaceae > Ehretia > Ehretia macrophylla. The sequence goes on along the minus strand of CM075764.1, from coordinate 13,463,203 downwards.
CGTATTAATTGTAGGCCAAGTACCAAAATTGGTTGAGTAGGCTATAACAGCATCGCAAGGAGATCCGACTGCACCGCCTATCGACCATGATGCATTGTTTTACCAGGCGGTAGGCGGGTCAGTTAGAGGAGGACGATTGTATGGTTTAGGATCGCAGGCCATAGGAGGGTCCGCGCACGATGTCCCAATTTCTGCTAATCGAATCACATAACAAGACTTGCAGGCAGCCGTCAATAGGGCAACATCAGAACTAAGGGCTGAATTGACTGAACAATCAAATGAGCAATTTCAAAGGCTTCAGCAACAAATCGCTCAGTTAACCCAATTGTTGCCCCTTCCACCTCAACCACATCAGGATCAATCTCAAACTCCCTTAGAACAACAAGATGGTGATGCCCAATAGAATCCATAGGGTCATAGTATGACTTTTATATTCTATTGGGAACCTTAACAAGTAAGTGAGTTCAAGTATATTATGTAATTCTTACGTTTTAAACAAATATATTGATCATTTTCACTTTTCCTTATGCTTGTTTATACTTTTGATTATGTTATGATCTTTCTTGCATTGCAACAATTTAGGCCAATTTGGTGCACTTTTGGCTTAATATAATAACAAGTGAAAATTATAATTTGTTTTCACTTTTCATTTTTATGTATTAAGTTGTTTTGGTTGAGTATTAAACTTTAGGTTTGGTTATTTTTCTTGTTTGTAGATATAAGTCATGAATTGTCTGAAGATGGTGAGAATAGTAGGCTTAGATATGGACTGTCTTCGATGCAATGATGGTGTGCCACAATGGAAGATGTTGAAAACTTTTTGCATATCAATTCTCTTTTAGAGCTTATCATAGCAGGACAAAACAAGCTATATGATATTATGATAGATGTAAATTTGGTATTTCATTTTGAATGTATATTTGAAGAAGGTAACTTTGTTGAATTATGTATACTTATTCACTTTGATGTGAAATTGTGTTTCTTTTGAATGGATGTGTAGGTTGTGTAAATACTTGAGAGTTAATTATGGGGTTGTCTTTAGAAATTTCTTGAGATTTGATTGTAGATGTTGTTTTGTAATTTAGCAGGACAAACAAGATGTTACAAATAGCATTAGAATAAAGGATTTGAAAATTGCCACAAATTTGTGACAAAAGGAATCAAAAAATAATTTAGGAAATTTGGGACGAATTTGTGATGAAAAAAAATTTGGGACAAGTTTGTGACGAAAAAATTAGCCACGAATTTGTGACAAAAAAATAAGCCATGAATCTGTGACGAAAAAATTAGCCACGAATCTGTGACGAAAACATTAGCCATGAATTTGTGACGAAAAAATTAGCCACGAAATGGTGACGAAAAAATTAGCCACAAACCATCGACGATCATCTACCATGCTTTTGCGTCAACTTCAACCACGAAAATACGACAAATAATTTGGCACGAGTTTGCCACGAAATGGCTTCAACCACATATCGTGGCATATTAGTCGCATTTGCCACGAATTTGTGACGAACCCGTCCAGCTTTGCATGTCGTCACAAATTAGTCACAAGGCCACAAAAATGTGACGAAAAATGATTTTGCGATGACATGTTCAGCGACAACAGACATTTCGTCACAATTTCGTCACATTTACTTGTTTGTGACGAAACTGTGACGATTAATGGTCGTTACAAAATAACTTGGTTTTTGTAGTGGGAGAATGAGAGAAATGAAAGAAAAATGATGGCTTTGCAAAAGATGAAGCATGGGTCGGCCTTGGGCATACAAAAATTCAGATTTTTGTCTTCAAGAAGCTTGAATTTTGAATCACCTAGCATGGGCAAGGAGCATTGTCGAGATTGGTGGAGTTTTGAGCTAATTTTTTTTTATGCATTTGTGTCATTAGTTGTCATAGAATGTCTAGGATTGTTAATAAATTATGCAATGCTAGTTCAAATACACATAGTGGTCGGCCAAGGCTAGCTTAAATTCTGAATTTTTGTCATCTTTTGAGCATTATTTAATTGTGTGTTGAAAGTGCGAAAAGAATAAAGAATAAAGAATAAGGAATGTCTAGCTTTTTGCGAGATTTTGTCTTCTAGTGGGTTGAATTAGTAGTTTAATAATAGTTAGTGGAATTTGTAGGATTAATTAATGACCTAGTGCTTCATGTAAGATGCTTTCTTGATTAGCATGAGGGCACGCTTTCCTAGGTCTAGGGCACGCATTACGAGGTAGGGCACAAACTATGAGACGAGCACACGTTTTTCAAGTAAATGCACACAACCCTCAACAAATGCACATAATTCAATGCATGTCACACAAAACGAACACAATTCTTAAACCTAGGTCAAGCACGCAAGTCTATATTAGGGCACACGAAACGAGGTATCGCATGCAAATCGAGGTCAGGCCTCACATTAATCACATAAGCACATAGAACATAGAAGGCACAATTAACATTTTCACACAATAACATATAGACATATCATCCTAATTACCTTAGGGATTCTACCCATGGTCCGAGAGTTAAACCCAGCTTAAGCAATCTAAGCTTTGATACCATTCTTCTTCTATAAGTTGTCACGCCCCAACCCGGCCTATAAAGGTTAGACTAGGGTATGATCTAAACATTCAAGTCATATCTCGTACTTAATCATTCATGAAAGTTTAACACTTAACGTTTTAGCCTAAACTCTAAAATTTTTCGGAAAAGCTGGCGGCATAACTGCTGTAATTGGGCTCTTTATTTTGACCTAATTCTCAAAACGCCTCAAAATTTGCAATCTCAATTTCATTTCCAACAAAGATTACTATTTATCATCAATTGAAACGCCTACTAGTTGTCTCAAAGTCTCGTTTGATTAATAACCTAGCATGATACTATGTCTCGCTTGTTCGTTAATCCTCGTTACAAAGGTACCTGTTGATCTTAGCTTAACAATGAGTACATGCTTAAGATTGGATAGGTTCATTTTACTTAATCCTTACCTGATACTTCATAATCCTATGATAGATTGGATACTAGTCAATAGCGATAGCAAAAACAACCATAGTAGTGTCTATCTAGTTATTATCAGTACAAGCTAAAATTAGACCCCAAATTACAATGGGGGTCTTTTACATTACAATAGCAAGCATCATAAGAAATGAAATAGTCTTCAAGCAACATATTGTTCACAAAATGGCCATAGTCACGTAAGGCACGTAGGGCAAGTAATCATTCCAAGGAATCATCGTTAGGCACGTCGTCCTCGGGTACTTGTTCTTGGTCTTCTTCACCTGAGATTATAAAAGAGGGTGAGTCTTTATGAACTCAGCGAGGGGGGAACGAGAAATAAGTTTTGAAACTCATTTTCAGGTTCAACTTATGAAAAACCCTTTTCGCAAGCATGAATGTATCACAAGTAAGTACATAACGTAATGTAAAAGTAAAGAAACACAATTACCCGTCTTTCCTCCCCGAGGTCCTCTAGGAACCAAGCGAGAGTACCTATACACATAGTGAAAAGGATACGGTGAGCTTTTGCTCTCAATTCATGTCAGTATCAGTTGTTGCGGCCGGCTTCAATTCATCCCCTTATCACGCCAAATGGGTGTACTCCGGATGTACCTCAAAATCCTACGACCCAACTCTCCGACGAAGTCTAGCCCCCAAGCGAGAGAGGGAATTGGACAATGGTAGTCACGGTTGCACCGGAAAGCCCTATGCCGCCCGGTGTGCGTGAACGCTACCACGCCAGAACGAAAGGTTGCAACCTTGTATGCAATGCACATTTATGACATGTAATATATCACATTAGGAGAACAACAAAGTAGGTTGCCTCCGAACAGTCATAAGATTGCACATTAACAATTAAACAAGCGAGGCACGATATGACAGGCAATTTCACTTATAAAGCACATGGAGTTATATGAATATTAAACGGGCAGCCATGTAACGCACGTAAATCAAGTCATATAACTCATTTCAAAGTTCACGTAATCAAATAATAAGATTATTCATCATGCAACGACATCTACGTGGGACTGGGTACAAGAAAAGCCTACTTATCAACATGTAATCATCGAAATCTTATTTAGGGTTACAAGGATCAACACTTAGCGAGTTTACCTAGTTACTAGGGTTTCAATTCGTGTTTACCCGTGCGATTAAACCCCAAGTCATCTCATAATTAAGCTCAAGCCATGCATTGATTAAATTAAACATCCTCAAGCATTAAAAACATTCCACACAACATCCAAATGCCACAATCCCAAGCATTTAATACAACAAGGGAAGCTACATTAAATTTTCTAAGCACATCAATAGGTGAAACCCTCACAGCAATGGACTGTTTTCTCACAATCATTAAGACAAGCAAACAATCTCAAATTCCAGTGAACAAGATGTCAAATTAAATTTTAAGGAGTGAACTAAATTCAAAAACAAACCTCGCATCATTTGGAGTTCGGGTTCAAGAGTTATAGCCAAAATAGTGAGACTACACAAAACTGTCCAGATTTTCACACATTTCCATACTTGTCGTTTTTTAGGGCCTTAGGGTCAAATTTAGCCTTAGTCCATTTCTGACAAACATGTCCAGGACTGAAAAATATAGCTGCACACCAAATTTCATGCATTTTGGATATCATTTACTAAGTCAAAACTGGTTCGTTCTACAAGGTCAGTGAATCTGCCAAAACCTGCTTCATTTTTCCCGACTTTCCAGATTTGGACATATTTTAATAATTAGCCATTTTGAGGACCTTAGAGTCAAAATTCGCTTTGGCCTATTTCTGCAAAAAGTGTTCAGAACTGGCGAAACAAGTTACTTACAATTTTCAGGCATTGTCAACATCTTTTACCTAGTCAAAATCACCTCGCACCAACAAGACAGAAGGCTGTCACATACACGATTTCATCTATCATCACATTCTAGCCAAGAATCTTGCCATGCATGTTTATAAAAGCTCATGAACACACATATATCTCAAGTACAGAAGTAAAGATAAACATTTAAGGGCATGCATGTGGTTTTTTGAAAGATTTTCAAGTAGTTTTAGCCCTCACCTTAGCAAAACAGCAAGAGGATGCACAAGACTCTTGATGGTTGCACAAGATTGACTATTTTCCTTGCTTAGCCAAGACACCACTCAATTTTCTCTAATTTCCTAGTTTAGTAACCAAGTTCTTAGTAGGTGCATGTGGTTAGAACAAGAAGAAAAGAAATGGAAGCTAGCAAACTCACCTAAGCCGAAATGGAGGTTCAAAGAGCTTGCATGTGTGTCTTTTGCACTCTAGCTTTGCTTGGTCGAGTTCCTTGGTTGCTTGGAAGTCTTGAAGAGCCAAAGAACTTAGCTATGTAGTCTACAATATTTAGCTAGGGCCAAGAGAGAGAGAGAGAGAAGAATGAGAAGGAGAGAGGGCAATGTGAGAAAGAAAGAAAGAATGAAGGAAAAAAAATGAAAGCTTGCTAGGTTTGATGCATATGTCGGCCTAGGGCCTTGCAAAATCAGAATTTTGTGTCTTCAAGAAGCATAATTTGAATCACCTAGCATGGGCAAGGAGCTTGTGTCGAGATTTGGAGTTTTGAGGAGGGTTTTGAGCTAATTTTTTATTGCTTTGTGTCATAGAATTGTCATAGAATGTTTGGGGAATAAATTTTGAAATTGGATTGCATGCACAAAGCTCCTAGTGGTCGGCCAAGGCTTGTGCAAAATCTGAATTTTTTTGTCTTGTTCAAGGCTTATTTTATTGTGTGTTTGGGATATGCAAAGAATAAAGAATGTCTAGCTTTTTGGGAGATTTTGTCTTCTAGTGCATTGACTTAGCATTTTAATATTAGTTAGTGGAGTTTGTAGGATTAATTGGTGATCTAGTGCTTCATGTAATATGCTTTCTTGATTAACGTGTGGACATGCTTTCCTAGGTTTAGGGCACGCACTACGAGACAAGGCACGAACTACGAGACGAATGCACATTTTTCAAATAAATGCACGCAACCCTAAATGAATGCACGTAATTCAATGCAAGGCACACAAAACGAAACATGATTCTTAAATCTAGGTCAAGGAACGCAAATCTAGGTTAGGCACACGAAACGAGGTATCACACGCAAATCGAGGTTGAGCCTCACATCCTCCCCTCCTTAAAAGAATTTCATCCCGGAATTCAATATTACCTTTGAAATAAAGCTGGATACTGTTGCTCCATCTGGTGTCGCCTTTCCCACATTGCTTCTTCAACTCCAAGATGATCCCACAACACTTTCATCATCGGTATAGATTTGTTGCGCAATTCCCGATCTTACTAGTCTAGGATCCGAATGGGCTTCTCCTCATAAGACAAGTTCTGCCGAAGCTACAACGGCTCTGGCTCCAAGATATGCGATGGATTAGGATGATACTTCCGAAGCATTGAAACATGAAAGACGTCAAGAATATTGGAGAGGTTTTGGGGTAGTGCCAGGCAATACGCCAATTTGCCAACCTTCTCAATTATCTCGAATGGTCCTACAAACTTTGGGCTCAACTTTCCACCCTTGCCGTGTTTAATCAATCCCCTCCGAGGTGATATCTTCAAGAACACCTTGTCGCCGACCTTAAACTCTATGCTCTATCTCCGTCGGTCTGCATAACTTTTCTGCTTGCTTTGGGCGGTAAGCATCCGTTTCCGGACGAGGTGGATATAATCAACAGTCTTCATAAGTTCAGGTAGAAGGGTTGGGTCAAAAGTTTTCGTCTCACCTACTTCATCCCAGTAAATTGGGGATCGACACTTACGTCCATACAATGCCTCAAATGGGGCCATCCCAATAGTGGCCTGATAACTATTATTATAAGCGAACTCCACTAGAGATAGATATTTCTCCCAACCTTTCCCGAAGTCTAAAACACACGCCCTCAGCATATCCTCTAGAATCTAAATAGTTCTCTCAGATTGTCCATGAGTCTGAGGGTGATAAGCCGTGCTGAAACTCAACTTTGTTCCCAAAGCTTATTGCAATCTCTTCCAGAATTGGGAAGTAAAACGAGGATCCCTATCCGATACAATACTCACAGGAATCCCGTGCAATCTTACAATCTCAGCCACATACTTATCTCCTAATTTCTCAGGACTATCCTCCTTGTTCATCGGTAAGAAATGCGCTGACTTAGTCAATCTATCCACTATGACCCAAACGGCGTCATGACCCTTTTGTGACCTGGGCAGGTCCATAACAAAGTCCATAGTTATATGTTCCCATTTCCATTGAGGAATCTCCAACGGCTGAAGTAAACCTGTTGGTCGTTGATATTCCGCTTTGACTCTCTGGCAAGTCAAACACCGTGCCACAAACTCCGCGATCTCTCTCTTCATGTTATTCCACCAACAGTGTTGCTTCAAATCTCGGTACATCATTGTTCCACCGGGGTGAATAGTGTATCTTGAATTATGGGCTTCTTCAAGAATCTTCTTTTTTTAGCTTTGGCTCATTAGGAACACAGATCCGATTCCTAAACCTCCAAATACCATCATCATGAAACTTAAAATCTGTGTTGCTTTCTTTAATCTTCTGAAACTGTTGGTCCTTCTGTTGAGCCTCTCGCAATTCAGACAACAAGGTCGATTGAACTTGTGTAGTGGCAATAGTAATCCTTTTCAAGTCAATTGTGGTTTCCACAAAAATGCTTCCTCCAACAACTCCTGCACCTTGACTTCCAGTTTTGCCATGCTCGCTTTCCTACTTAAGGCATTTGCAACTACATTTGCTTTACCGAGCACATAATTGATTGAGCAGTTATAATCATCCAAAAGCTCCATCCACCGCCTTTGCCTCATATTCAACTCTTTTTGTGAGAACAAGTATTTCAAGCTCTTGTGATCAGTAAACATCTCGAACTTGTTACCCCACAGATAGTGCCTCCATTTCTTGAGTGCAAACACGATAGCCGCTAACTCCAGATCATGCATTGGGTAGTTCAATTCGTACGGCTTCAGTTTCCTAGAAGCATACGCAATCACTCTACCATTTTTCATTAACACACATCCTAGTCCTTCCTTCGAAGCATCGCTATAGATTACAAAACCTTGACTCCCTTCTGGCAATGCAAGAACAGGTGCAGTAGTCAATCTTTTCTTCAATTCTTGGAAGTTGTTCTCACACTTATCATCCCACATGAACTTTGTTTTCTTTTCAGTGACCTTTGTAAGCGGTCCTGCAATCTTAGAAAAATCCTTCACAAACCTCCGATAATAGCCGGCTAGACCAAGAAAACTCCGAACCTCCGTAACATTTTTCGGCTTCTTCCAAGACATCACCGCTTCTATCTTTGCTGGATCCATTGCTATTCCCTCTTGGGATATGATATGCCCCAAAAATGCAATCTGCTACAACCAAAATTCGTACTTGCTAAACTTTGCATACAATTGATGCTCTCAAAGTTTTTGTAATACCAATCGTAAATGTTGTTCATGCTCAGCCTCGGATTTCGAGTATACCAAAATATCATCAATGAAGATCACCACAAATTGGTCCAAGTAAGGTTGAAACACCTTGTGCATCAAGTCCATAAAAGCTGCAAGAGCTTTCCAACGGTATGCTGTGCGTCGCGTAACTCCTTACAGATTAAAAGTTAAAGGCACCGGAGCGATGAAGACTTGGTCACAAGCCCCACGCCCTTGGTTTGCGGGCCCAGCCTCTACGTGAAGCGAAGTTGTTTTGTCCAAGGTGCCGTGGGATTCGGTAATAGAAATATGGTGGATAAAGTATCTTGGCAACCCTAACTGGGGCAAAAAAAATTGAAAATGGGGGGTGCAACACGAGGACTTCCCAGGGGATCACCCATCCTAGTACTACTCTCGCCCAAGCACACTTAACTTCGGATTTCTGATGGGATCCTGTGCATTAGTGCTGGTATGATCGCACCCGTCATGTTGAGGGCACAAATCCTTTATGTGTTGACGGTTCACAGTCCCAGCCCAGAGAGATGGCCCATTGAAAAGGCCCAATGGGCTTAACGATAACCCATCCGCTTCAACAACGCAGCATCCTCGTAATACGTGATACCGACGCATTGTAGGGCCCTGTAATATCCCGCGAGTTAGGTTGTCATCCTTTTGACAGCTCACGACATACGATCCGGGACGGAAAAATAGAGCAAAAGAAGAAAAGTGGCCAGAAACTGATGAAAACATTCGATTGTGGGCTCTGAAAATAGGCGCAGCAGAGCAGGCTTGCTGCCCCCATCGTAGAGCTCTCGGAGAGCTTTCCAACGGTTTGCTATGCACTGCGTAACTCCTTACGGGTTAAAAGTTATGGGCACCGGAGCGACGGAGACCTGGTCACAAGCCCCACACCCTCGGTTTGCAATCCCAGCCACTACGTGAATCGAAGTTGTCTTGCCCAAGGTGCCGTGGGATTCGGTAATAGAAATGTGGTGGATAAAGTATCTTGGCAACCCTAACTGGGGCAAAAAAAATTGAAAATAGGGGGTGCAACACGAGGACTTCTTAGGGGGTCACCCATCCTAATACTACTCTCACCCAAGCACGCTTAACTTTGGAGTTCTGATGGGATTCGGTGGATTAGTGCTGGTATGATCGCACCCATCATGTTGTGGGTACAAATCATTTATGTGTTGACGGTTCACAGTCCTAACCCTGAGAGATGGCCCATTCAAATGGCCCAAAGGGCTTAACGATAACCCATCCATTTCAACAACGCAGCATCCTCGCAAGACGTGATATTGACACGTGGTAGGGCCCTTTAATGTCCCGTGAGTTAGGTTGTCGTCCTTTTAACAGCTCACGACGTACGATTTGGGATGGAAAAACAGAGCAAAAGAAGAAATGTGGCCCGAAATTGATGAAAACTTTTGATTTTGGGCTCTGAAAATAGGCACAACCGAGCAAGCTTACTGCACCCGTCGTAGAGCTCTCGGAGAGCTTTCCAATGGTACGTTGTGCATCGCGTAACTCCTTACGGATTAAAAGTTATGGGCACCGGAGCGACGGAGACCGGGTCACAAGCCTCACCCCCTCGGTTCGCCGGCCCAGCCTCTACGTGAAGCAAAGTTGTCTTGCCCAAGCTGCTGTGGGATTCGGTAATAGAAATGTGGTGGAAAAAGTATCTTGGCAACCCTAACCAGGGCAAAAAAAATTGAAAAGGGGGGGTGCAACACGAGGACTTCCCAAGCGGTCACCCATCCTAGTACTACTCTCTCGTAAGCACGCTTAACTTCGAAGTTCTGATGGGATCTGGTGCATTAGTGCTGGTATGATCGCACCCGTCATGTTGTAGGCACAATTCCTTTATGTGTTGATGGTTCACAGTCCCAGCCCAGAGAGGTGGCCCATTCAAAAGGCCTAATTGGCTTAACAACAACCCATCCACTTCAACAATGCAGCATCCTCGCAAGACGTGATATCGACACGTTGTAGGTACCTTTAATGTCCCGCTAGTTATGTTGTCGTCCTTTTAACAGCTCAAGACGTGTGATTCGAGATGGAAAAACATAGCAAAATAAGAAAGGTTGCCCGAAACTGACAAAAAAGTTCAATTTTGGGCTCCAAAGACCGACGCAGCAATGCAAGCTTGCTGCCCCCGTCGTAGAGCTCTAGGAGAACTTTCCAACTGTATGCTGTGTGCCGCGTAACTCCTTACAGATCAAAAGTTATGGGCACCGGAACGACGGAGACCTGGTTACAAGCCCTACGCCCTCGGCTTGAAGGCCCAGCCTCTACGTGAAGTGAAGTTGTCTTGCCCAAGGTGTCGTGGGATTCGGTAATAGAAATGTGGTGGATAAAGAATCTTGGCAACCCTAACTGGGGCAAAAAAAATTGAAAAGGGGGGTGCAACACGAGGACTTCCTAGGGGGTCACCCATCCTAGTACTACTCTCGCCAAAGCACGCTTAACTTCGGAGTTCTGATGGGATCTGGTGCATTAGTGCTGTTATGATCGCACCTGTCATGTTATGGGCACAAATCCTTTATGTGATGACGGTTCACAGTCCCAACCCAGAGAGATGCCCATTCAAAAGGACCAAAGGGCATAACGATAACCCATCCACTTCAACAACGCAGCATCCTCGCAAGATATGTTATCGACACATTGTAGGGCCCTTTAATGTCCAGCGAGTTAGGTTGTCATCCTTTTAACAGTTCACAACGTACGATTCGGGATGAAAAAACTGAGTAAAAGAAGAAAAGTGGCCTGAAAGTAATGAAAATGTTCAATTTTGGGCTCCAAAGACGAGCGCAGCTAAGCTTGCTTGCTGCCTCCGCCGTAGAGCTTTCGGAGAGCTTTCCAACGGTATGCTGTGCGATGCGTAACTCTTTGCGGATCAAAAGTTATGGGCACCGGAGCGATGGAGACATGGTCACAAGCCCCACGCCCTCGGTTTGCAGGCCTAGCCTCTTTATGAAGCGAAGTTGTCTTGCCCAAGGTGTCGTGGGATTCGGTATTAGAAATGTGGTGGATAAAGAATCTTGGCAACCCTAACCGGGGCAAAAAAAATTGAAAAGGGCGGTGCAACACGAGGACTTCCCAGGGGGTCACCCATCCTAGTACTATTCTCACCCAAGCACGCTTAACTTCGGAGTTCTGATGGGATCTGGTGCATTAGTTCTGGTATGATCGCACCCGTCATGTTGTGGGCACAAATCCTTTATGTGTTAACGGTTCACAGTCCTAGCCGGGAGAGATGGCCCATTCAAAAGGCCCAAAGGGCTTAACGGCAACCCATCCACTTCAACAACGCAGCATCCTCACAAGATGTGATATCGACGCATGGTAGGGCCCTGTAATATCTCGCCAGTTAGGTTGTCGTCCTTTTAACAGCTCACAACGTACGATACGAGATGAAAAAATAGGGCAAAAGAAGAAGAATGGCCCGAAACTGATGAAAACATTCAATTTTGGGCTCCAAAGATGGGCGCAGCTAAGCTTGCTTGCTGCCCCCGTCGTAGAGCTTTAGGAGGACTTTCCAACGGTATGTTGTGCATTGCGTAACTCCTTATGGATCAAAAGTTATGGGCACCAGAGCGATGGAGACTTGGTCACAAGCCCCACGCCCTCGGTTTGCAGGCCCAGCCTCTACGTGAAGTGAAATTGTCTTGCCCAAGGTGTCGTGGGATTCGGTAATAGAAATGTAGTAAATAAAGTATCTTGGCAACCCTAACCGGGGCAAAAAAAATTGAAAAGGGGATGCAACACGAGTACTTCCCAGGGGGTTGCCCATCCTTGTACTACTCTCGCCCAAGCACGCTTAACTTCGGAGTTCTGATGGGATCGGGTGCATTAGTGCTGGTATGATCGCACCCGTCATGTCGTGGGCACAAATCCTTTATGTGTTGACAGTTCACAGTCCTAGCCGGGAGAGATGGCCCATTCAAAAGGCCCAAAAGTGTTAACGACAACCCATCCACTTCAACAATGCAGTATCCTCGGAAGACGTGATATCCATGCGTGGTAGGGCCCTATAATATCCCGCGAGTTAGGTTGTCATCCTTTTAACAGCTCACGACGTACGATACGGGACGAAAAAATAGGGCAAAAGAAGAAAAGTGCCCCGAAACAGATGAAAACGTTCAATTTTGGGCTCCAAAAATAGGCACAGCCGAGCAGGCTTGTTGACCCAGTCGTAGAGCTCTCGAAGAGCTTTCTAACGGTATGATGTGCATCGCGTAACACCTTACGAATTAATAGTTATGGGCACCAGAGCGACGGAGACCTGGTGACAAGCGTCACGGCTTCGGTTTACGGGCCCATCCTCTACGTGAAGCGAAGTTGTCTTGCCCATGGTGCCGTGGGAATCGGTAATAGAAATGTGGTGGATAAAGTATCTTGGCAACCATAACCGGAGCAAAAAAAATTGAAAATGGAGGGTGCAACACGAGGACTTCCCAAGGGGTCACCCATCCTAGTACTATTCTTGCCCCAAGCACGCTTAACTTCGGAGTTCCGATGGGATCCGGTGCATTAGTGTTGGTATGATCGCACCCGTCATGTTGTGGGCACAAATCCTTTATGTGTTGACGGTTCACAGTCCCAGCCTAGAGAGATGGCCCATTCAAATGGCCCAAAGGGTTTAACGAGAACCCATCCACTTCAACAACACAGCATCCTCGCAAGACGTGATATCGACCCGTGGTAAGGCCCTTTAATGGCCTACGAGTTAGGTTGTCGTCCTTTTAACAGCTCACAAAGTACTATTCGAGATGCAAACAACATAGCAAAAGAAGAAAAGTGGCACGAAACTGATGAAAACAGTAAATTTTGAGCTCCGAAAATAGGCACAGCTGGGTAGGCTTGTTGCCCCTGTCGTAGAGCTCTCAGAGAACTTTCCAACGGTATGCTGTGCGCCGCGTAACTCCTTAAGGACCAAAAGTGATGGGCACCGAAGCGACGGAGACATGGTCACAAGCCCTACGCCCTCGGTTTGCGGGCCCAGCCTCTACATGAATCGAAGTTGTCTTGCCCAAGGTGCCGTGGGATTCGGTAATAGAAATATGGTGGATAAAGTATCTTGGCAACCCTAACCGGGGCAAAAAAAATTGAAAATGGGGGTACAACACGAGGACTTCCCACGGGGTCACCCATCCGAGTATTACTCTCGCCTAAGCACGCATAACTTCGGAGTTCTGATGGGATCCGGTGCATTAGTGCTGGTATGATCGCTCCCGTCATGTTATGGGCATAAATCCTTTATGTGTTGACGGTTCACAGTCCCAGCCCAGAGAGATGGCCTATTAAAAAGGACCAATGGGCTTAACGACAACCCATCCAATTCAACAATGCAGCATCCTCGCAAGACGTGATATCGACACGTTGTAGGGCCCTTTAATGTCCAAAGATGGGTGCAGCTAGGCTGGCTTGCTGCCCCCATCGTAGAGCTATCAGAGAGCTTTCCAACGGTATGTTGTGCGTCGCGTAACTCGTTACGGATCAAAAGTTAGGGGCACCGGAGCGACGGAGACCTGGTCACAAGCCCCACGCCCTCGGTTTGCAGGCCCCGCCTCTACGTGAAGTGAAGTTGTCTTGCCCAAGGTGCCGTGGGATTTGGTAATAGAAATACGGTGGATAAAGTATCTTGGCAATCCTAACTGGGGCAAAAAAAATTAAAAATGGGGGGTGCAACACGAGGACTTCCGAGGGGGTCACCCATCCTAGTACTACTCTCGCCCAAGCACGCTTAACTTCGAAGTTCTGATGGGATCTAGTGCATTAGTGCTAGTATGATCACACCTGTCATGTTGTGGGGATAAATCCTATATGTGTTGACGGTTCACAGTCCCAGCCGAGAGAGATATCCCATTCAAAAGGCCCAAAGGGCTTAACGACAACTCATCCACTACAACAACGGAGTATCCTCGCAAGACGTGATATCAACACGTTGTCGGGCGTTCTAATATCCCGCGAGTTAGGTTGTTGTCTTTTTTATAGCTCGCGACGTACGATTCGGGATGGAAAAACAGAGGAAAAGAAGAAAAGTGGCCCAAAATTGATGAAAACGTTCGATTTTGGGCTCCAAGGATGGGCGTGGCTAAGCTGGCTTGCTGCCCCCATCGTAGAGTTATCGGAGAGCTTTCCAACGGTATGCTGTGCACCACGTAACTTCTTACGGATCAAAAGTTAGGGGCACTGGAGCGACGAAGATCTGGACAAAAGCCTCCCGCCCTCGGTTTGCGGGCCCCGCCTCTACCTGAAGCGAAGTTGTCCTGCCCAAAGTTTCGTGGGATTCGGTAATAAAAATGTGGTGGATAAAGTATCTTGGCAACCCCAACCGGGGCAAAAAAAATTGAAAAGAGGGGTGCTACACGATGACTTCCCAGGGGGTCACCCATCCTAGTACTACTCTCGCCCAAGCACGCATAAATTCGGAGTTCTGATGGGATCTGGTGCATTAGTACTGGTATGATCGCACCCGTCATGTTGTGGGCACAAATCCTTTATGTGTTGACGGTTCCCAGTCCCAGCCGAGAGAGATGGCCTATTCAAAAGGCCCAAAGGGCTTAACGACAACCCATCCACTTCAACAACGCAGCATCCACGCAAGACGTGATATCGACACGTTGTATGGCCTTTTAATATCCCGCAAGTTAGGTTGTGGTCTTTTTTACAGCTCGCGACGTACGATTCGGGACGGAAAAACAGAGCAAAAGAAGAAAATTGGCCCGAAACTGATGAAAACATTCAATTTTGGGCTCGAAAAATAGGCGCAGCCGAGCAAGCTTGCTGCCCCCGTCGTAGAGCTCTCAGAGAGCTTTCCAACGGTATGCTGTGCGTCACGTAACTCCTTACGGATTAAAAGTTATGGGCACCAAAGCGACGGAGACCTGGTCACAAGCCCTATGCCCTCGGTTTGCGGGCCCAGCCTCTATGTGAAGCGAAGTTGTCTTGCCTAAGGTGCCGTGCGATTCTATATAGAAATGCGGTGGATAAAGTATCTAGGAAACCCTAACCGGGGCAAAAAAAATTGAAAATGAGGGGTACAACACGAGGACTTCCCAAGGGGTCACCCATCCTAGTACTACTATCGCGCAAGCACGCTTAACTTCGGAGTTTCGATGCGATCCGGTGCATTAGTGCTAGTATGATCGCACCTGTCATGTTGTGGGCACAAATCCTTTATGTGTTGACGGTTCACAGTCGCAGCCCAGAGAAATGGCCCATTGAAAAGGCCCAAAGGGTTTAACGACAACCCATCCACTTCAACAACGTAGCATCCTCGCAAGACGTGATATCGACCCTTTGTAGGGCCCTTTAATGTCCCGCAAGTTAGGTTGTCATCCTTTTAACAGCTCATGACGTACGATTCGGGACGAAAAAACAGAGCAAAACAAGAAAAGTGGCCCGAAATAGATGAAAACGTTCGATTTTGGGCTCCAAATACGGGCGCAGTAGAGCAGGCTTGCTGCCTCCATCGTAGAGCTCTCGAAGAGCTTTCCAACGGTGTGCTGTGCACCGCGTAACTCCTTACGGATCAAAAGTTATGGGCACCGGTGCGACGGAGACCTCGTCACGAGCCCTACGCCCTCGGTTTGCGGGCCCAGCCTCTACGTGAAGTGAAGTTGTCTTGCCCAAGGTGTCGTGGGATTCGGTAATAAAAATGTGGTGGATAAAGAATCTTGGCAACCCTAACCGGGGCAAAAAAAAATTGAAAAGGGGGGTGCAACATGAGGACTTCCGAGAGGGTCACCCATCCTAGTACTACTCTTGCCCAAGCACGCTTAACTTCAGAGTTTTGATGGGATCAGGTTCATTAGTGTTGGTATGATTGCATCCGTCATGTTGTGGGCACAAATCCTTTATGTGTTGACGGTTTACAGTCTCAGCCCAGAGAGATGGCCCATTCAAAAGGCCCAAAGGGCTTAACGACAACCCATCAACTTCAACAACGCAGCATCCTCGAAAGACGTGATATCGACACGTTGTAGGGCCTTCTAATGTCCCGCGAGTTAGGTTGTCGTCTTTTTAACAGCTCGCGACGTACGATTCAGGACAGAAAAACATAGTAAAAGAAGAAAAGTGGCTCGAAACTGATGAAAATGTTCGAATTTGGGCTCCAAAATGGATGTAGCCGATCAGGCTAGCTGCCCCTGTCGTAGAGCTCTCGGAGAGATTTCTAACGGTATGTTGTGCGCTGCGTAACTCCTTACAGATCAAAAGTTATGGGCACCGGAGCGACGAAGACCTAGTCACAAGTCCTACGCCCTCGGTTTGCAGTTCTAGCCACTACGTGAAGCGAAGTTGTCTTGCCCAAGGTTTCGTGGGATTCGGTAATAGAAATGTGGTGGATAAAGTATTTTGGCAACCCTAATCAGGGCAAAAAAAATTTAAAAGGGGGGTGCAACACGAGGACTTTCCAGGGGGTCACCCATCCTAGTACTACTCTTGCCTAAGCACGCTTAACTTCGGAGTTCTTATGGGATTTGGTGCATTAGTGCTGATATTGTCACGCCCTGACCCGACCCCGCAAAAGGCCAAGCCCGGACCCGGCACACAGACGGAGTCTCCTCTGTACCGTGGACCACCGGAACACCCTCCATTCAACATACTACTCGTGAAAGCCATAATAAACATTTAAAACAAGCCAACTTTCTTTTAAAACATACATTCTCTTATTAACCAACTTTGCAATCCAAAATGTCATGCATACTACACAAGTATTCGTGCCATTAGACAGTTAACCATTAGTATGCAATTCTTTACTAGTCATATGAGTACAGCTTTACAATCTTTACAATCTTTAAACCTTTACAACAAAAGGCCATAAAGGCCTCAAAATAGAACAACATACAAGGCTACAAGCTTCAAAATAAAGCTTCATCCAAGCAATATACATATCCAGCAAGGCTCGCACAAAAGTTTGGCAACCAACCACCAGCTAAGCAAAGAAGTGCTATCAAGGAAACACCTCCACTTGCTCCTCCTCCTCAATTACCTCAAGGGGATCAGCTTCAACTACTCCTGTAAAAATATGATATAGAAAGGAATGAGCAAAAACTATTGCTCAGCGAGGGCAAATGGTCTCAAGGACGGAGATGAGAGGAGAATGCAATGCAAATAGCCAAGCAATTCATTCAATTATCATATAGAAACACAAGCAAAGCGAACAATAAAACATGACAAGCATTAAAACTATAAACACTCATTCAAAGGATACGATTCACTTTCCACAAAAAACTTTCAATCACGAATTCGATGACGAGGCACTGGCCCAAACCACCTTATAACTTCAGTTTGGAATACCCCGGAAGTATCCATCAATTCTACGACCCAAATCTCCCTGGGAGGCAACCCAAGCGAGAAAGGGAATAGGACACGGAGCTAGGGCAACCAACACTGGCAACTAGAGGCTACCCAGAGAGGCCCATCACACCGCCCCGACTCTATGAATGCAATACAATATACAATGCAACAATCGAGCAATAAAGCCACACGTGGGAGAATAACAAAGTAGGTTACTCTCGCACGTAATAGCAATAGATGATAACCATTCCAATCAAAATCAACTCTAACAAGCATATCAAGCTATTTTAAACATTCTATAGGCATAATATCAAGAAAATAAGCAAAATCACAAATCGGCCCCAACTATCAAAACGCTACTACTTCCAAATGAGCCACGATTTCCGGAAACCGACTTCACCAATCCTCCTAGGTCACCATAAGGCACGTCTAAAGAGCCCGAAACCCTACTTTAACCTAGAATTCACGCAAAGCCCCGATTTCCCCCTTTGCTCATTTGAACTATAACTACTCTATCTAAACACCCAACCAACACCATAATCGCACCAAAAGTGCTTCCATGGCCTCCCGAGACAATGCCACCACGCAAAACGAGGCAACGCTAAACTCGACCTAAACGACCCCGACTTTCACCAATGTATATTTCTCATTTTTTCCATTACGCAACCTAAACAAACCATGCATTTAGGCATTCTAGCATACCTAGCATCTTTCTACATCAACAGAAAGCATAACAACGCAACTTCATCGTTTCAAGGGCTTACTATTCACATATTACTATTCAACTATCAATTTATATTGCAATCTCAATATTTAACCGTAGAAAATGTTAGAAAGCTATAAATACATGTTCTACAATTGTCAAGGAATATTCTTTAAGCATTAAAACGATTAAAACTACAACCTACGGATAAAACCCAAAAATCACAAAGTTGATAAACATGTTATTCAAATGCGCAAATAACGTGCTTCCCTCACCTTGGACACTCCTAGTCGCTAAGAAAACCTTGCTGGATGCCTCGATAACAACCTCGCACAAGCCCACGCGAAAATTGGAAGTTTGGAAGTTGAAATGGTTTTTTTTTTCTCTTCAAAGTCTCAGCCTACTCCTCTCTGTTTCAGCTTTGTTTTTTTTTTTTTTTTTTTTGCAATGTTTTAGCTTATTTAAGGTGACAAGCCTTTGGTCAAATGGTCAAACCTTGGTCAAAATAGCTTAAGTTGGTCAATAGGCTTATTTTCATGCATTTTTAAAGCTAACAAACATCACCAATTTAATTCTAGCTAACAACAAAGAAAATATAAAATTTAAGTCACCAAAATACTAGTTTCACTATTTGTTGAGGACTAAAAGTCACCCTCTAACTATCGCTCTCGAAATGCAATGCTCTTTGTAACAATAAAGAAGTAACAATTAAATACCAAAGAATCTAAGAAAATATAATTTTCAAAATAATAAACAAGAAAATCTCACATTCCGGGCTAGGGTATTACACCCTCTCCCCCTTAAAACAATTGCGCCCACGCAATTCTTACCTAGTCAACAAACAACTCCGGATACTGATTCCGAACCTGGTCCTCTCTTTCCCAAGTTGCTTCCTTAAACCCTTGATGATTCCACAGAACCTTTACTAACGGAATACTCTTTCTGCAAAGCTCCTGAATTTTCCGATCCATAATTCGAATTGGTTTCTCCTCATAAGACAACTTTTCCTCAATCTACAAAGGCTCTGGTTCAAGTACATGTGAAGGGTCTGGATGATATTTCCTCAACATTGACACGTGGAACACATCATGTAGTCTCGACAAGCTCGGAGGTAAAGCTAACCGATAAGCTAAAAGACCCACCTTTTCGGTGATCTCATACGGACCCACATACTTGGGACTAAGTTTCCCGCTCTTACCGTGCCGAATCAATCCCTATCGAGGAGAAATCTTAAGGAATACCCAATCCACCAAATCGAACTCAAGATCCCGACGGTGTTTATCCGCATAACTCTTTTGACGACTCTGAGCTGTAAGCATACGCTGGCGAATAAGGTGAACATTATCCATCATCATAATCATCTCAGGTAACACAGTCGAATCAACTGTTCTCATCTCTCCAACCTCTTCCCAATAAAATGGGGATCTGCATTTACGACCGTACAACACCTCGTAAGGAGCCATACCTATAGTAGATTGATAACTATTATTGTAGGCGAACTCTGCTAAAGGCAAAAACTTCTCCCAATTCTTTCCAAAGTCTAACACACATGCCCGAAGCATGTCTTCCAAGATCCTGATAGTTCTCTCAAACTGGCCATCAGTTTGTGGATGGTATGCGGTACTGAAGCTCAATTTAGTTCCCATGGCCTCTTGCAACTTCTGCCAAAAATGAGATCTAAACCTGGGATCTCTATCTGACACTATACTCTATGGCACACCATGAAGTCTCACAATGTTAGCAACATAAATCTCAGCTAGTTTATCAAGGCTATCCTGTTTGTTCACAGGAATAAAATGTGAAACTTTAGTCAATCGGTCCACAACAACCCAAACAGAATCACATCCTCTCGGAGATCTAGGAAGATCGGTCACAAGGTCCATTGTTATATGCACCCACTTCCATTGCGGAATCGACAACGGTTGCAGAAGCCCGGCTGGCCTCTGATGCTCCACTTTAACCCTTTGACAAGTTAAACACCTGGATACATGCCCAGCAATCTCCCTCTTCATATTGTTCTACCAGAAGTGTTGTTTCAAATCTCTGTACATTTTAGTACTGCCCGGGTGAATCGTATACCTCGAATTATGTGCCTCAGACAGAATCTCATTCTTCAAAGTCGGATCACCAGGAACACACACCCTGTCCCTGAATCTGATGATACCATCTGCATGCAATTTAAACTCCGACTCTCTCCCTTTTGCTTTTTCCTAGATTTTCAAGATGTGAGGATCAGTCTTCTGAGCCTCTCTGATCTGTGCTAGCAATCCCGATTGAATTTGTAAGCTAGCAAATCGAATCCCTACCTCAGTAGCTTCCGGCTTCCATAAACAAATTTCTTCCAAAGTCTCCCAATCCTTGATAATTAAACTTGCAATAGTAGCCTTTCGGCTCAAAGCGTTTGTAACAACATTTGTCTTACCTGGCACGTAGTTTATAGAGCAATTGTAGCAACTTAATAGCTCCAGCCACCTTCGCTGCCTCATATTCAGATATTTTTGTGAAAATAAATATTTGAGACTCTTGTGGTTAGTAAAAAATTTAAATCTGCTACCCCACAAGTAATGACGCCACTTCTTTAAAGCAAACACAACTGCAGCTAACTCAAGATCATGTGTAGGATAATTGACTTCATATGGTTTCAACTTCCTAGAAGCATAGTCAATCACCTTACCATTCTGCATTAAAACGCAGTCCAAACCTTCTTTAGATGCATCACTGAAAACAACAAAGTTTTATGTACCCTTAGGTAAAGCTAGTATAGGAGCTGTAGTTAGTCTCTTCTTCAATTCTTGGAAGCTGGATTCACATTTAGCATCCCAGTTGTAAGTAACCTTCTTTCGAGTCAATTGGCTTAAAGGTCCAGAGATTTTGGAAAAGTCTTTAACAAACCTCCGATAGTAGCCTGCCAACCCTAGAAAACTCTGAATCTTTGACACCGTTTCAAGTCTCTTCCAAGATGAAACAACTTCAATCTTAGCTGGGTCTACTGAAATTCCTTGATCTGAAATGATATGGCCTAGAAAAGATATCTGATTCAACCAGAATTCGCACTTGCTGAATTTAGCAAAAAGCTTGTTTTCTTGCAAAGTCTGTAGCACAATCTTCAAATGTTGTTCATGTTCAGCCTCATTCTTAGAGTATACTAGAATGTCGTCAATAAAGATTACGACAAACTGATCAAGATAAGGTCGAAAAACCCTCTGCATTAAGTCCATGAATGCGGTTGGTGCATTAGTCAATCCAAATGGTAACACAACACATTCATAGTGGCCATATCTAGTCCTGAATGCCGTCTTAGGTATATCGTCACTCCGGATCCTGAGTTGATAGTAACCCTGCCTCAAGTCAAATTTGGAGTAAACACTCGCACCCTGCAAATGGTCAAACAATTCTTCAATCAATGGCAAGGGGTATTTGTTCTTAATCGTGACTTGATTAAGTCCCCTGTAATCAATACATAACCGTAGCGTGCCGTCTTTCTTTCTCACAAACAACACAGGCGCACCCCACGGCGAAGAACTAGGTTGTATAAACCCTATCTCAAGCAAGTTCTGAAGCTGAATTTTTAATTCTTGAAGTTCAGCCGATGCCATTCTATAAGGACTTCTAGAAATTGGCACAGTGCCTGGCATAAGGTCAATCACAAATTCAATCTCCCTATCCGGTGGTAAACCTGGTAATTCCTCGGGAAATACACCAGGGAAGTCTTTAACAATTGGAACCTCATTCAAATTCAACTTATCAGTAGGTTGATTGATCAGATAAGCTAAGTAAGCTTCACAACCTTTATTCAACAACTTAGAAGCCTTGATTGATGATAAAAGAGGTATCCGGGCTGCCTTGCAGTTCCCAACAATCTCCAGTACCGTTAGGTCAGGAACCTGAAGATAAACAATTTTCGTTCTACAATCCAACTGAGCATAGTACTTCCCTAACCAGTCCATTCCCAAAATGATTTCAAAGTCACGGAAGGGCAAATATAATTAAATCAGTAGGAAATTTACGGTTCTCAATGCATATATCATAAGATTTGCAAATAGACTCAGTAACAAATTTCGCACCCAAAGGCGTACTAACTTCAACTTCATGCGGCAGTTTATCAATGCAAACATTCACAGATCGTGCACATGCAGGAGTTATAAACGAATGTGTAGCTCCGGGATCAATCAAAACTTTAACTGGCTGAGTATTGAGAAGAAAGGTACCTTCCACTATTGCTGTAGTGTCGGGTAGCTCCTCTGCATCCAGTGCAAAGACCTTAGCCTGCACCCTCTGTGCTGGACCTGCACCTGCAGCCCTATTCTGCACACCTTGGCCTCCAGTACGGCCCTGAACATTCTTATACTTAGGGCAATCTCTCACCCTATGGTCATCACTCCCACAACCAGTGCATTTACCACTCTTCCTCCAGCAATTAGCCTCAACGTGCCCCGATCGATTACAAAAGTTACACTGCTGATTTTGCCTTACAACAGTGTTTCCTATAGGAACGGGGGCTCTAGTAGTGGTAGGAACTGTACCTCCCTGCTGAGGTCTAGTCACAGCTGGCCTAGCCTGAATCTGATGCTGAGGCTGATACGGACGTTGATGAGGAACCTGCGCAGAAGTCTGATACTGCCTCGGCTGACTCTGGCTGCTCTGGCCCAAGTATTGTTTCTTACATGGCTGACTTTTCTCAGCTATCATCTCAACCTTCCGTTTCTCAAACTTCGAGGCTGCTTGAAATGCCTCAGAAAAAGTAGTGTAAGTCTGCCCAGTCAAATGCAGCTGAATATCCATTCTCAGCCCACGAACAAACCTATGAATCATCCTCCTAGCTGGCCGTACCAGCTCGGGCATATACCTCGACAGGCTAACAAACCTAGCCTCATACTGTGCAAGAGTCATGTTTCCCTACTTCAGGGCCACAAATTCATCCTCCCGCCTTTCCCTAGCCATCTCGGGAATATACTTGTCCCGAAACTCACTCACAAAATCATCCCACAAATGTGGAACATCCTCACAATCCCACCTCAACTTGACAGTGTTCCACCACTGTTATGCGTCGCCCTCTAACAGGAATGCCGCACAATCCATTCTTATCTCATCATTGTACCTCAAAGCAGCGAAAATTTTCTCAACACGGTTAATCCATCTCTCGGCTGCCTCATCATCCGGCTCTCCAAAGAACTTACCCGGCTAGTGCCTCAGGAATTTCTCCAACTGGTTATTCTCAGCCCTATACCCCTGTCCACTAGGATTAGCTTGATTTCCCTGGAGATTATTATTCCTGTCCTGCCTCTACTCATGCAGTACCTGGGTAATCCGGTCAACTGTTGTGGTCATAGTAGCCCATAAACTGTTCAGGCAACGGTTGCTGACCCTGTTCTGCTGCCTCTTCATCTCCCCCTTGACCTTGAATACCACGACGTGGCGGCATAGTAACAACTCACAATAGGTGGCAGCATATAAAAGCAGTTTATAGACAGAAATATAGCACATAAGATTAGATAACAATCAAATCGATATCAATCAAATATCCAAATCACACAATTCACATAAAACAAGATTAACATGCCAACCTAATTCACTTAAACACATAAGCACTCTAAGTTCACAAAGTCATGCAATAGCACTTTTCACTTAACAATCACACAATAACACTTTATCATTTTAGACCTTTACCCTACAGACCGAGAAACATATCCCGGCTCATGCAAGACTAATCATACTCTGATACCACCTAAAGATATCACGCCCCGACCCGACCCCGCAAAAGGCCAAGCCCAGACCCGACACACGGATGGAGTCTCCTCTATACCGTGGACGATCCGAAACCCCTACATTCAACATAATACTCGCGAAAGCCATAATAAACATTTGAAACAAGCCAACTTTCTTTTAAAACATACATTCTCTTATTAACCAACTTTGCAATCCAAAATGTCATGCATACTACACAAGTATTCGTGCCACTAAACAGTTAACCATTAGTATGCAATTCTTTACTAGTCATATGAGTACAACTTTACAATCTTTACAATCTTTAAACCTTTACAACAGAAGGCCATAAAGGCCGCAAAATAGAACTACATACAAGGCTACAAGCCTCAAAATAAAGCGTCATCCAAGCAATATACATAACAAGCAAGGCTCGCACAAAAGTCTGGCAACCAACCACCAGCTAAGCAAAGAAGTGCTATCAAGGAAACACCTCCACTTGCTCCTCCTCCTCAATTACCTCAAGAGGATCAGCTTCAACTACTCCTGTAAAAATATGATATAGAAAAGAATGAGCAAAAACTATTGCTCATCGAGGGAAAATGGTCTCAAGGACGGAGATGAGAGGAGAATGCAATGCAAATAGCCAAGCAATTCATTCAATTATCATATACAAATACAAGCAAAGCCAACAATAAAACATGACAAGTATTAAAACTATAAACACTCATTCAAAGGATACGATTCACTTTACATGAAAAACTTTCAATCACGAATTCGATGATGACGCGCCGGCCCAAACCACCTTATAACTTCAGTTTGGAATACCCCGGAAGTATCAATCAATTCTACGACCCAAATCTCCCTGGGAGGCAACCCAAGCGAGAAAGGGAATAGGACACGGAGCTAGGGCAACCAACACTGGCAACCCGAGGCTACCCAGAGAGGCCCATTACACCGTCCTGACTCTATGAATGCAATACAATATACAATGCAACAATCGAGCAATAAAGCCACACATGGGAGAATAACAAAGTAGGTTACTCTCGCATGAAATAGCAACAGATGATACTCATTCCAATCAAACTCAACTCTAACAAGCATATCAAGCTATTTTAAACATGCTATAGGCATAATATCAAGATACCAAGCAAAATCACAAATCTACCCCAACTATCAAAACGCTACTACTTCCAAACGAGCCACGAGTTCTAGAAACCGACTTCACCAATCCTCCTAGGTCACCATAAGGCATGTCTAAAGACCCTGAAACCCTACTTTAACCTAGAATTCACGCAAAGCCCCGATTTTCCCCTTTGCTCGTTTGAACTATAACTACTCTATCTAAACACCCAACCAATACCATAATCACTCCAAAAGTGCTTCCATGGCCTCCCGAGACAATGCCATCATGCAAAATGAGGCAACGCTAAACTCGACCGAAACGACCCCGACTTTCACCAATGTAATTTCTCATTTTTTCCATTACGCAACCTAAACAAACCATGCATTTAGGCATTCTAGCATACCTAGCATCTTTCTACATCAACAGAAAGCATAACAACACAACTTCATCGTTTCAAGGGCTTACTATTCATATATTACTATTCAACTGTCAATTTATATTGCAATCTCAATATTCAACAGCAGAAAATGTTAAAAAGCTATAAATACATGTTCTACAATTGTCAAGGAATATTATTTAAGCATTAAAATGATTAAAACTACAACCTACGGATAAAACCCAAAAATCACAAAGTTGATAAACATGTTATTCAAATGCGCAAATAACGTGCTTCCCTCACCTTGGACACTCCTAGTCGCTAAGAAAACCTTGCTGGATGCCTTGATAACAACCTCGCACAAGCCCACGCGAAGATTGGAAGTTTGGAAGTTGAAATGGTTTTTTTTTCTCTTCAAAGTCTTGGCCTGCTCCTCTCCGTTTTAGCTTTTATTTTATTTTTCAATGTTTTAGCTTATTTAAGGTGACAAGCCTTTGGTCAAATGGTCAAACCTTGGTCAAAATAGCTTAAGTTGGTCAATAGGCTTCTTTTCATGCATTTTTAAAGCTAACAAACACCACCAATTTAATTCAAGCTAACAACAAATAAAATATAAAATTTAAGTCACCAAAATACTAGTTTCACTATTTGTTGAGGACTAAAAGTCACCCTCTAACTATCGCTTTTGAAATGCAATGCTCTTTGCAATAATAAAGAAGTAATAATTAAATTCCAAAGAATCTAAGAAAATATCATTTTCAAAATAATAAACAAGAAAATCTCACATTCCGGGCTCGGGTATTACAGATATGATCGCACCCGTCTTGTTGAGGGCACAATTCCTTTATGTGTTGACGGTTCACAGTCCCATCTTAGAGAGATGGCCCATTCAGAAGGCCCAATGGGCTTAACGACAACCCATCCACTTCAACAAAGCAGCATCCTCGTAAGACTTGATATCGACGCATGGTAGGGCCCTGTAATATCCCATGAGTTTGGTTTTCGTCCTTTTAACAGCTCACGACGTACGATACGGGATGAAAAAATAGCACAAATCAAGAAAAGTAGCCCAAAACTGATGAAAATGTTCAATTTTGGGCTCAAAAAATGGATGTAGCTGAGCAGGCTTACTGCCCCCATCGTAGGGCTCTTGGAGAGCTTTCCAATGGTATGCTGTGCATCGCATAACTCCTTACGGATTAAAAGTTATAGGCACCGGAGCGACGGAGACCTAGTCACAAGCCCCACGCCCTCGGTTTGCGAGCCTAGCCTCGACGTGAAGCGAAGTTGTCTTGCCCAAGGTGCCGTGCGATTCGGTAATAGAAATGTGGTGGATAAAGTATCTTGGCAACCCTAACCTGGGCAAAAAAAATTGAAAAGGGGAGGTGCAACACGAGGACTTCCCAGGGGGTCACCCATCCAAGTAGTTCTCTCGCGCAAGCACGCTTAACATCGGAGTTCCGATGGGATCCGGTGCATTAGTGC
The DNA here is from genome assembly GCA_037974665.1 of Ehretia macrophylla. Taxonomy (NCBI): domain Eukaryota; kingdom Viridiplantae; phylum Streptophyta; class Magnoliopsida; order Boraginales; family Ehretiaceae; genus Ehretia; species Ehretia macrophylla. The sequence continues at coordinate 13,436,107 of CM075764.1, read as the reverse complement.
TGGTATGATCGTGCCAGCCATGTTGTGGGTACAAATCCTTTATGTGTTGACGGTTCACAGTCCCAGCCCAGAGAGATGGCCCTTTCAAAAGGCCCAAAATGCTTAACTACAACCCATCCACTTCAACAACACAGCATCCTCGCAAAACGTGATATCGACACATTGTAGGGCCCTTTAATGTCCAGCGAGTTAGGTTGTCGCCTGTTTAACAGCTCACGACGTATGATTCGGGACGAAAAAACTGAGCAAAAGAAGAAAAGTGGCCCGAAACTGATGAAAACATTCGATTTTGGGCTCCAAAGATGGGCGCAACAATGCTAGCTTTTTGCCGCCGTTGTAGAGCTCTCGGAGAGCTTTCCAACTGTATGATGTGCGCTACGTAACTCCTTACGGATCAAAAGTTATGGGCACCGGAGCGACGGAGACCTGGTCACAGGCCCTACGCCCTCGGTTTGCGGGCCCAGCCACTACGTGAAGCAAATTTGTCTTGCCCAAGGTGTCGTGGGATTCGGTAATAGAAATGTGGTGGATAAAGAATCTTGGCAATCCTAACCGGGGCAAAAAAATTGAAAAGGGGGGTGCAACACGAGAGCTTCCCTGGGGATCACCCATCCCAATACTACTCTCGCCCAAGCACGCTTAACATCGGAGTTCTAATGGGATCCAGTGCATTAGTACTGGTATGATCGCACCAGTCATGTTATCGGCACAAATCCTTTATGTGTTGACTGTTCACAGTCCCACCCCAGAGAGATGGCCAATTCAAAAGGCCTAAAGGGCTTAACGACAACCTATCCACTTCAACAACGTAGCATCCTCGCAAGACGTGATATCAACACGTTGTAGGGCCTTCTAATGTCCAGTGAGTTAGGTTGTCATCCTTTTAACAGCTCGCGACGTACGATTCGGGATGAAAAAACTGTGCAAAAGAAGAAAAGTGGCCCGAAACTGATGAAAATATTCAATTTTGGGTTCCAAAAATGGGCGCAGCTAAGCAAGCTTCCTGCCCCCATTGTAGTGCTCTCGAAGAGCTTTCCAACGGTATGCTGTACGCTGCGTAACTTCTTACGGATCAAAAGTGACGGGCACCGGAGTGACGGAGACCTGGTCACAAGCCCTACGCCCTCGGTTTGCAGGCGCAGCCTCTACGTGAAGCAAGTTGTCTTGCCCAAGGTGCCGTGGGATTCAATAATAGAAATGTGGTGGATAAAGTATCTTGGCAACCCTATCCGGGGTAAAAAAAATTGAAAAGCGGGGTGGAACACGAGGACTTCCCAGGGGGTCTCCCATCCTAGTACTACTCTCGCCCAAGCACGCTTAACTTCGGAGTTCTGATGGGATCCGGTGCATTAGTGCTGGTATGATCGCACCCATCATGTTGAGGGCACAATTCCTTTATGTGTTGACGGTTCACAGTCCCGGCCCAAAGAAATGGCCCATTCAGAAGGCCCAATGGGTTTAACGACAACCCATCTGCTTCAACAACGTAGCATCGTCGTAAGACGTGATATCGCCAGGTGGTAGGGCCCTGTAATATCCCGTGAGTTAGGTTGTCATTCTTTTAACAGCTCACAACGTACGATCCGGGATGAAAAAATAGAGCAAAAGTAGAAAAGTGGCCCAAAAATGATGAAAACGTTCGATTTTGGGCTCCGAAAATTGGTGAAGCCGTGCAGGCTTGCTGTACCCAAAGAGATTTCCAACGGTATGCTATGTGCCGCGTAACTCATTTCGGATTAAAAGTTATGGGCACGAGAGTGATGGAGACTTGGTCACAAGCCCCACGCCATCGGTTTGCGAGCCCAGCCTCTTCGTGAAGCGAAGTTGTCTTACCCAAGGTACCGTGGGATTCGATAATAGAAATGTGGTGGATAAAGTATCTTGGCAACCGTAACCCGGGCAAAAAAAATTGAAAAGTGGAGGGGGGGAAGGGGGGCAACACGAGGACTTCCCAAGGGGTCACTCATCCTAGTACCACTCTCGCCCAAGCACGCTTAACTTCGGAGTTCTGATGGGATCCGATGCATTAGTCCTAGTATGATCGCACCCGTCATGTTGAGGGCATAAATCCTTTATGTGTTGACGGTTCATAGTCCCAACCCAAAGAGATGGCCCATTCAAAAGGCCCAATGGGCTGAACGACAACCCATCTGCTTCAACAACATAGTATCCTCGCAAGACGTGATATCGACGCGTTGTAGGGCCCTCTAAAGTCCCGCGAGTTAGGTTTTTGTCCTTTTAACAACTCACGACGTACGATCCGGTGCGGAAAAATAGAGCAAAAGAAGAAAAGTAGCCCAAAATTGATGAAAATGTTCGATTTTGGGTTCCAAAAATAGGCGCAGTTGAGCCGGCTTGTTACCCCCGTCGTAGGGCTCTCAGAGAGCTTTCCAACGATATACTGTGCACCGCGTAACTCCTTACGGATAAAAAGTTTTGGTTACAAGCCCCACGACCTCGGTTTGCGGGCCCAGCCTCTACGTGAAGCGAAGTTGTCTTGCCCACAGTGCCATGGGATTTGGTAATAGAAATGTGGTGGATAAAGAATCTTGGCAACAATAACAGGGCAAAAAAATTGAAAAGGGGGATGCAATACGAGGACTTCCCAGGGGATCACCCATTCTAGTACTACTATCTCCCAAGCATGCTTAACTTCGGAGTTCTAATGGGATCCAGTGCATTAGTGCTGGTATGATCGCACCCGTCATGTTGAGGGCACAAATCATTTATGTGTTGACAGTTCACAGTCCCAGCCCAGAGAGATGGCCTATTCAAAAGGCCCAATGGGCTTAACGATAACCCATCCGCCTCAACAACGCAGCATCCTCGCAAGACGTGATATCGATGCATTGTAGGGCCTTCTAGTGTCCCACGAGTTAGGTCGTCATCCTTTTAACAGCTCATAAAGTACGATCCAGACGGAAAAACAGAGCAAAAGAAGAAAAGTGGTCTAAAACTGATGAAAACGTTCAATCTTGGGCTCCAAAATTGGACACAGCCAAGCAAGGTTGTAGCGCCATCGTAGAGCTCTCAGAGAGCTTTCCAACGGTATGTTGTAGCTGCGTAACTCCTTACGAATTAAAAGTTATGGGCACCAGAGCGACGGAGACCTGGCCACAAGCCCTACGCCCTTAGTTTACGGGACCAACCTCTACGTGAACCGAAGTAGTCTTGTCCAAGGTGCCTTGGGATTCAGAAATAGAAATGTGGTGGATAAAGTATCTCGGCAACCCTAACTGAGGTAAAAAAAAATTGAAAATAGGGGGTGCAACACGAGGACTTCCCAGGGGGTCACCCATCCTAGTACTATTCTCGCCCAAGCACGCCTAACTTCAGAGTTCTGATGGGATCTGGTGCATTAGTACTGGTATGATCGCACCCGTCATGTTGAAGGCCTTTATCTGTTGACGGTTTAGAGTCCCAGCTCAGAGAGATGGCCCATTCAAAAGGCCCAATGGGCTTAACGACAACCCATCCGCTTCAACAATGCAGCATCCTCGGAAGTCGTGATATCGACGAGTTGTAGGGCCCTCTAATGTCCCGTAAGCTAAGTTGTCGTCCTTTTAACAGCTCACGACATACGATCCGGGATGAAAAAATAGAGCAAAAGTAGAAAAGTGGCTTAAAACTGATGAAAACATTCGATTTTGGGCTCCAAAAACAGGCGCAGCCAAGAAAGCTTGCTGCCCTCATCGTACAGCTACGGGAGAGCATTCCAAAGGTATGCTGTGTGTCGCGTAACTCCTTATGGAGTAAAAGTTATGGGTACCGGAGCGACGTAGACCTGGTCACAAGCCTAACGCCCAAGGTTTGTGGGCCCAGTCTCTACGTGAAGCGACGTTATCTTGCCCAAGGTGCCGTGGGATTCGGTAATAGAAATGTGGTGGATAAAGTATCTTGGCAACCCTAACCGGGGTAAAAAAAATTGAAATGTTAGTGTGCAACACAAGGACTTCCAAGGGGGTCACCCATCCCAGTACTACTCTCGCCAAGAACGCTTAACTTTGGAGTTCTGATGAGATCTGGTGCATTAGTGCTGGTATGATCGTACCCATCATGGTGCGGGCACAAATCCTTTATGTGTTGATGGTTCACAGTCCCAGCCGAGAGAGATGGCCCATTCAAAAGGCCAAATGGGCTTAACGACAACCCATCCGCTTCAACAATATAGCATCCTTGCAAGACGTGATATCGACGCATTGTAGGGACCTCTAATGTCCCGCGAGTTAGGTTGTCGTCGTTTTAACAACTCATGACGTACGATTCGGGATGAAAAAACAGAGCAAAAGAAGAAAAGTGGCTCGAAACTGATGAAAAAGTTCAATTTTAGGCTCTGAAAATAGGCGCAGCTGAGCAGGCTTGCTGCCCCTGTCGTAGAGCTCTCGGAGAGCTTTCCAACTGTATGTTGTGTGCTGTGTAACTCCTTACGAATCAAAAGTTATAAGCACCGGAGCGACGGAGACCTTGTCACAAGCCCTACGCCCTCGATTTGCAGGCCAAGCCTCTACGTGAAGCGAAGTTGTCTTGCCCAAGGTGCCGTGAGATTCAGTAATAGAAATGTGTAGGATAAAGAATCTTGGCAACCCTAACCGGGGGAATAAAAATTTTAAAGGGGGGTGTAACACAAGGATTTCCCAGGGGGTCACCCATCCTAGTACTACTCTCGCCCAAGCACGCTTAACTTCGGAGTTCTGATGGGATCCGGTGCTTTAGTGCTGTTATGATCGTACCCGTCATGTTGAGGGCACAAATCCTTTATGTGTTGACGGTTCACAGTCCTAGCCCAAAGAGATGGCCCATTCAAAAGGCCCAATGGGCTTAATGACAACCCATCCCCTTCAACAATGCAGCATCCTTGTAATCGGTGATATCGACACATTGCAGGACCCTGTAATATCCCACGAGTTAGGTTGTCGTCCTTTTAACAGATCACGACGTACGATCCGGGATGGAAAAATAGAGCAAAAAAAGAAAAATGGCCCAAAAATGATAAAATGTTCGATTTTGGGCGCTGAAAATAGGCTCAACCAAGCAGGCTTGCTGCCCCCGTCTTAGAGCTCTTAGAGAGCTTTCCAACGGTATGCTGTGCGCCGCGTAACTCCTTACGGATTAAAAGTTATAGGCACAGGAGCGACGGAGACCTGGTCATAAACCCCATGCCCTCGGTTTGCGACCCCAGCCTCTACGTGAAGTGAAGTTGCCTTGCCCAAGGTGCTGTGGGATTCGGTAATAGAAATGTGGTTGATAAATTATCTTGGCAACCCTAATTGGGGCAAAAAAAATTGAAATGGGGGGTGCAATACTAGGACTTCCCAGGGGGTCACCCATCCTAGTACTACTCTCACCCAAGCACGCTTAACTTCGGAGTTCTGATGGGATCAGGTGCATTAGTACTGGTATGATCGCACACGTCATGTTGTGGGCACTAATCCTTTATGTCTTGACGGTTCACAGTCCCATCCCAGAGAGATGGCCCATTCAAAAGGCCCAATAGGCTTAACGATAACCCATCCACTTCAACAACGCAACATCCTCGCAAGACGTGATATCGACGCGTTGTAGGGCCCTCAAATGTCCCACGAGTTTGGTTGTCGTCCTTTTAACATCTCACGACGTACGATCCGGGACAGGAAAACAAAGCAAAAAAAGAAAAGTGGCCCAACATTGATGAAAACATTCGATTTTAGGCTCCAAAAACGGGCGCAGTCAAGCAGGCTGAATACCCTCGTCGTTGAGCTCTCGGAGAGTTTTCCAACGGTATGTTGTGCATTGCGTAACTCCTTACGGATCAAAACTTATGGTCACTGGAGCAACGGAGACCTGGTCACAAGCCCTACGCCCTCGGTTTGCGGGCCCAGCCTCTACGTGAAGCGAAGTTGTCTTGCCCAAGGTGCCGTGGGATTCAGTAATAGAAATGTGATGGATAAAGTATCTTGGCAACCCTAACCGGCGGAAAAAAATTTGAAAATGGGGGTACAACACGAGGACTTCCCAGGGGGTCACCCTTCCTAGTGCTACTCTTGCCTAAGCAAGCTTGACTTCGGAGTTCTGATGTGATTTTGTGCATTAGTGCAGGTATGATCAGACCCGTCATGTTGATGGAACAAATCCTTTATGTGTTGACGGTTCACTGTCCCAGCCCAGGGAGATGGCTGATTCAAAAGAACCAATTGGCTTAACGATAACCCATCCGCTTCAACAACGCAGCATCCTCGCAAGAAGTGATATCGACATGTTGTAAGGCCCTCTAATGTCCCGTGAGTTAGGTTGTCGTCCTTTTAACAGCTCACGACGTACGATCCGGGACAGAAAAACAGAGCAAAAGAAGAAAAGTTGCTTAAAACTGATGAAAATGTTTGATTTTGTGATCCAAAAATAGGCGCAGCCGAGCAGGCTTGCGGCCCTCGTCGTACAGCTCTGAATAGCTTTCCAACGGTATGTTGTGCGCCGCGTAACTCCTTACGAATTAAGAGTTATGGGCACCGGAGCAACGGAGCAACGGAGACTTGGTCACAAGCCCCACGCCCTCGGTTTACGGGCCCAGCCTCTACGTGAAGCGAAGTTGTCTTGCCGAGGGTGCCGTGGGATTCGGTAATAGAAATGTGGTTGATAAAGTATTTTGGCAACCCTAACCGAGGTAAAAAAAAGTTGAAAAGGTGGTGTGCAACACAAGGACTTCCCACGGGGTCACCCATCCCAGTACTACTCTCGCCTAGCACGCTTAACTTCGGAGTTCAGATGGGATCCGGTGCATTAGTACTGGTATGATCGCACCCGTCATGTTGCAGGCACAAATCCTTTATTTGTTGATGGTTCACAGTCCCAGCCCAGAGAGATGGCCCATTCTAAAGGCCAAATGGGCTTAACGACAACCCATCCGCTTCAACAATGCAGCATCCTCGCAAGACGTGATATCAACGCGTTGTAGGGCCCTCTAATGTCCCGCGAGTTAGGTTTTTGTCCTTTTAACAACTCACGACGTTCGATCCAGGATGAAAAAACATAGCAAAATAAGAAAATTAGCCCAAAACTGATGAAAATGTTTGATTTTGGGCCCCTAAAACGGCCGCAGCCTAGCAAGCTTGCTGCCCCTGTCATAGAGCTCTCGGAGAGCTTTCCAACTGTATGTTGTGCGGCACGTAACTACTTACGGATCAAAAGTTATGAGCACCGGAGTGACGGAGACTTGGTCACAAGCCCTACGCCCTCGGTTTGTAGGCCAAGCCTCTACGTGAAGCGAAGTTGTCTTGCCCAAGGTGCCGTGCGATTTGGTAATAGAACTGTGGTGGATAACGAATCTTGGCAACCCTAACCGGGGCAATAAAAATAGAAAAGAGTGGTGCAACACTAGGACTTCCCAGGGGGTCACCCACCCTAATACTACTTTCGGCCAAGCATGCTTAACTTCGGAGTTCTGATGGGATCCGGCGTGATAACCCGAACCCGGCATGCACTTAATAGCACTTGATTGCATTTGATTAAATGTTTAATTAGTTAAAACAACCAATTTGCAATATTTTAATATTTTTCTTGGAAGCATTTAGTAGTTGTAAATTGAATAATTAAAAGATTATTATCTATTTCTAATAATTATAGTAATTGAATTTATTCTCTTGTGATTAATTAAGTGTTATCTTAAATGTTAGGGTTTAATTGTATTTGACTACGTGTTTATATTAACTTTCATTTATAACTTAATATTAACTTTATAATTCTTTAAAATATTCTAGAAATAGTTAAATTAATTATTTTAAATGAATATTGATTACCTTGATTGTTTTGATTATTTTAATAATCAGTTTTGGTTGTATTGTATTAAAATCACCCGGTTTTCAAATAAATGAGGAAGTAGCTCCGAGCCGAAGTAAATTTTAAACTATGATACTTTTCAAAACTGATATATTTTCTTAAAATCTTTGAGATTTAATTGTTATTCTTCTATTAACGCAAAGTGCATAGTATTTCAAGAGCGATAGTTAGGAAATGAATTCTAGTCCTCAGCAAATAGTGAAAACTAGTGTTTGGTGTCTTAAATTTTATATTTTAATTGTTGTTAGCTAGAATTAATATTTCATTAGTTGTTTTAGCTTTAAAATGCATAAAATAAGCTAGTTTGACCAACTTAAGTGAGCATTGACCAAAGCTTTGACCTTTTGACCTTGTGTCATATTTTAATAGCCTAATTAGCACAAAACAAAAAAAACAAAAAAAGAGAAGCTGAAAATAGTCTTGCAAGGGCCGAAAATAAGAGGAGAGAAAAAAAAAAGAAAATTCAACTTCAAATCACCAAATCTTCGCGTGAGCTTGCATGGGGTGGTTTCCGAGGCATCCTACGAGTTTTTCCTAGCATCTAGGAGCGTCTGAGGTGAGGGTTTCATCGTTATTTGCGCATTTGAAAATGTTGAACATAAACTTTAATTTTTGTGATTTAACCATAGGTTGTTATTTTGTCTGTTTCATTGCTTAAAGAATGTTCCCTAGCAATTGTAGAACGTGTATTTATAGCTTTTTAACATTTTCTGCGGTTGAATATCGAATTTGAAATATAAATTGTGTAATAAATAGTAAATTATGAATAGTAAACCCCCGTTTCGATGAAGTTGCGCTGTTATGCTTTCTGTTGATGTGAAAAGGTGCTAGGTATGCTAGAATGTCTAAATGCATGGTTTATTTGGATTGTGTAATGGAAAAAATGAGAAAAACGCCCTGGTGAAAGTCAGGGTCGTTTAGGTCGAGTTTAGCGTTTTCTCGTTTTGTGTGATGGCATTGTTTCGGGAGGCCATGGAAGCACTTTTGGTGTGATTATGGCATTGGTTGGTTGATCGGTTGAGGTAGCGGTAGTTCAAATGAGCAAAGGAGAAAATCGGGACTTCCGTGAATTCTAGGGTAAAGTAGGGTTTCGGGGTCTTTAGACCTTATGGTGACCTAGGAGGATTGGTGAAGTCGGTTTCCAAAGCTCATGACTCGTTTGAAAGTAGTAGCATTTTGAAAGTTGGGGACATTTTTGGGATTTTGTATGTTTTCATAGTATATTGCTTATAGAATGTTTATAATGCTTATAGAATGGTTATAATGCTTATAGAATGTCTATAATGTTTATAGAATGCTTATAATGCCTATAGAATACTTGTTATTGCTTGATAATGTTAGTTGGTGTTCTTCTTGTTACTTGTTTGATTGAAAATGCTTGTTAATGCTTATTACGCTTGTTAGAGTTGATTATTGATTGAAATGTTTAACAATTGTTGAATAATGCTTGATATCTCGTTTATCTCCTCTATCTGTGTTGTTGTGCTATCGCTCGTTTATCGTCTTGTATCGAGTCTTGCATTGCATAGTGTCCGGCGCGTGAGTGATGGGCCTCTCTGGGTAGCCTCGGGTTGCCAGTGTTGGTTGCTCTAGCTCCGTGACTATTCCATTTTCTCGCTTGGGTTGCTTCCCAGGGAGATTTGGGTCGTAGAATTGATGGATACTTCCGGGGTATTCTAAACTGGTGTTATAAGGTGGTTGCGCGCTTATTGTCATCGTCGTCAACATCAAGCTTGATATTGATGTATCGGTCGTGAAATGGTATATTGCTCGTAAGAGTGAACCATAGCCTTCAGAGTGTGGTATAGCTTTGGATGGTTGTATAGCCTTCAATTGTATTGATGGTTTGTCTTGATCGCTTACTTTCTCAGTTATATTGCTTAACTTCCTGTTTGCATTGCACGAACTTCTTTCTCTCCACCTCAATATGTGTTTCGCCCTCACTGAGTATACGTGTTGTGTATACTCACTCCTCATCACCACATTTCAGGAAATGTCATGTTAGCTGGATTTTCGTGATTTCGTGAAAGTTCGTGCCTGAAGAGTTATCTTGCGTGCCTATGTGGCTTGAGTGTCGAAGTTGTAAAGATCTATGCTTTCATATGTTGTATGTATTTATTGTTAAAAGAAATGTAATTTAAATCTAGCTAAGTAGTTGAGGTGAATTGATAAGCTAGTTTATGGAATCAGTTAGCATAGCTTAACTTCAAAGCATGTTTGTATTGTTTAGAGGAAAAGAGTTAGAATGGCATGATAGTTTATTTTATGCAGTAGCTTAGTATGGTTTAATTGTCTAGTTTGAATGTACTTGTCAAAAATGAAAAGAGATGGGTTAGCTTTTAATTGGAAATGTATGTATACTTGCTGAGTTTAAATTGTTGAGAACCTAGGCTCGGATGGCCTTGAAGAAGTTTTGTATGGTTGGACACGGTGTTGGTCCATTTATATGCTATTACAGGTTTTGCAATTTGCCTAGAAACAGGGGAGACTCTGTCCGTCTTTCCCTAAAATTTTGCCCAGGTTTGGTTTGGGTTGTGATTAGATCGATTGATAGAACTCCCGATCTCGAGAGGGATTGGGGTGTCACATCCAGTGCATTAGTGCTTGTATGATCTCACCCGTCATGTTGAGGGCACAAATCGTTTATGTGTTGAGGGTTCACAGTCCCAGCCCAGAGAGATGGCCCATTCAAAAGGCCTAATGGTCTTAACGACAACCCATCCGCTGCAACAACGCAGCATCCTCATAAGAGGTGACATCGATGCTCTGTAGGGCCCTGTATTATCCAGCGAGTTAGGTTGTCGTTCTTTTAACAGCTCATGACGTACGATCCAGGATGGAAAAATAGGGCAAAAGAAGAAAAGTGGCCCGAAAATGATGAAAACATTCGATTTTGGGCTCTGAAAATAGGCGCAGCAAAGTAGGCTTGCTGTCCCCGTCTTAGAGCTCTCAGAGAGCTTTCCAACGGTATGCTGTGCGCCACGTAACTCTTACGGATTAAAAGTTATGGGCCCCAGAGCGACGGAGACCTGGTCACAAGCCCCTCACCCTCGCTTTGCGGCCCCAACCTCAAAGTGAAGCGAAGTTGTCTTGTCCAAGGTGCCGTGGGATTCGGTAATAGAAATGTGGTGGATAAATTATGTTGGCAACCCTAACCGGGGCAAAAAAAATTGAAAAGGGGGGTGCAACACGAGGACTTCCCAGGGGGTCACCCATCCTAGTACTACTCTCGACCAAGCACGCTTAACTTCGGAGTTCTATTGGGATCAGGTGCATTAGTGCTGGTATGATCGCACCCATCATGTTGTGGGCACAAATCCTTTATGTGTTGACAGTTCACAGTCCCAGCCGAGAGAGATGGCCCATTCAAAAGGCCCAATGGGCTTAACAACAACCCATCCACTTCAACAAAGCAGCATCCTCGTAAGAGGTGATATCGACACGTTGTAGGATCCTTTAATATCCCAAGAGTTAGGTTGTCGTCCTTTTAATAGCTCACGACGTACGATCCGGGATGGAAAAACAGGGCAAAAGAAGAAAAGTGGCCCGAAAATGATGAAAACGTTTGATTTTGGGCTCTGAAAGTAGGTGCAGCCAAGCAGGCTTGTTGCCCCCGTCTTAGAGCTCTCATAGAGCTTTCCAACGGTATGTTATGCGCCGCGTAACTCTTACGGATTAAAAGTTATGGACACCGGAGCGACGGAGACCTGGTCACAAGCCCCACGCCCTCGGTTTGCGGCCCCAGCCTCTACGTGAAGCGAAGTTGTCTTGCCCAAGGTGCCGTGGGATTCGATAATAGAAATGTAGTGGATAAATTATCTTGGCAACCCTAACCGGGGCAAAAAAAATTGAAAATGGGGGTGCAACACGAGGACTTCCCAAGGGGTCACCCATCCTAGTACTACTCTAGCCAAGCACGCTTAACTTCGGAGTTCTGATGGGATCCGGTGCATTAGTACTGGTATGATCGCACCCGTCATGTTGCGAGCACAAATCCTTTATGTGTTGATGGTTCACAGTCCCAGCCCAGAGAGATGGCCCATTCTAATGGCCAAATGGGCTTAACGACAACCCATCCGCTTTAACAATGCAGCATCCTCGCAAGACGTGATATCAACGCGTTGTAGGGCCCTCTAATATCCTGCGAGTTAGGTTGTTGTCCTTTTAACAACTCATGACATACGATCCGGGACGGAAAAACAGAGCAAAATAAGAAAAGTGGCCCGAACCAAATGAAAACGTTCGATTTTGGGCTCCTAAAACGGCCGCAGCCGAGCAAGCTTGCTGCCCCCGTCGTAGAGCTCTCGGAGAGCTTATCAACTGTATGTTGTGCGCCACGTAACTCCTTATGGATCAAAAGTTGTGAGCACCGGAACGACGGAGACCTGGTCACAAGCCCTACGCCCTCGGTTTGCAGGCCAAGCCTCTACGTGAAGCGAAGTTTTTTTGCCCAAGGAGCCGTGGAATTCGGTAATAGAAATGTGGTGGATAAAGAATCTTGGCAACCCTAACTGGGGCAATAAAAATTGAAAAGGGGGGTGCAACACTAGGACTTCCCAAGGGGTCACCCATCCTAATACTACTTTTAACCAAGCACGCTTAACTTCGGAGTTCTGATGGGCTCTGGTGCATTAGTGCTAGTATGATCTCACCCGTCATGTTGAGGGCACAAATCCTTTATGTGTTAACGGTTCACAGTCCCAGCCCAGAGAGATGGCCTATTCAAAAGACCCAATGGTCTTAACGACAACCCATCCACTTCAACAATGCAACATCCTCGTAAGAGGTGATATCGACACATTGTAGGACCCTATAATATGCCATGAGTTTGGTTGTCGTCCTTTTAACAGCTCATGACGTACGATCCGGGATGGAAAAATAGGGCAAAAGAAGAAAAGTGGCCAGAAAATGATGAAAACGTTCGATTTTGGGCTCTGAAAATAGGCGCAGCCAAGCAGGCTTGCTGCCCCCGTCTTAGAGCTCTTAGAGAGCTTTCCAACGGTATGCTATGCGCGGCGTAACTCTTACAGATTAAAAGTTATGGGCACCAGAGCGACGTAGACTTGGTCACAAGCCCCACACCCTCGGTTTGCGGCCCCAGCCTCTACGTGAAGCGAAGTTGTCTTGCCCAAGGTGCCGTGGGATTCGGCAATAGATATGTGGTGGATAAATTATCTTGGCAACCCTAACAGGGGCAAAAAAAATTGAAAAGGGGGGTGCAACACGAGGAATTCCCAGGGGGTCACCCTTCCTAGTATTACTCTCGCCCAAGCACGCTTAACTTCGGAGTTCTAATGCGATCAGGTGCATTAGTGCAGGTATGATCACACCCGTCATGTTGTGGGCACAAATCCTTTATGTGTTGATAGTTCATAGTCCCAGCCCAAAGAGATGGACCATTCAAAAGGCCAAATGGGATTAACAACAACCCATCCACTTCAACAACGCAGCATCCTCACAAGATGTGATATCGACGCGTTGTAGGGCCCTCTAATGTCCCACGAGTTAGGTTGTCGTCCTTTAAACATCTCACAACGTACGATCCGGGAAAGAAAAACAGAGCAAAAGAAGAAAAGTGGCATGACACTGATGAAAACTTTCGATTTTGGGCTCGAAAAATGGGCGTAGTCGAGCAGGCTTACTACCCACGTCGTAAAGCTCTTGGAGAGCTTTCCAACGGTATGCTATGCATCGCGTAACTCCATACGGATCAAAAGTTATGGGCACCAGGGCGACGGAGACCTGGTCACAAGCCCTATGCCCTCGGTTTAAGGGTCCAGCCTCTACGTGAAGCGGAGTTGTCTTGCCCAAGGTGCCGTGGGAATCGGTAATAGAAATGTGATGGACAAAGTATCTTGGCAACCCTAACCGGGGCAAAAAAATTTGAAATGGGGGGTGCAACACGAGGTCTTCCCAGGGGGTCGCCCATCATAGTACTACTCTTTCCCAAGCACGCTTAACTTTGGAGTTCTGATGGGATCCGGTGCATTAATGCTGGCATGATCTCACCCGTCATTTTGTGGGCGCAAATCCTTTATGTGTTGACGGTTCACAGTCCCAGCCCAAAGAGATGGCGCATTCAAAAGGCCAAATGGGCTTAACGATAACCCATCCACTTCAACAACGCAGCATCCTCGCAAGGCATGATATCGACGCGTTGTAGGGCCTCTAATGTCTCGCGAGTTAGGTTGTCGTCCTTTTAATAGCTTAGGACGTGCGATCCGGGATGAAAAAACTGAAAAATAGAAGAAAAGTGGCACGAAACTAATGAAAACATTCCATTTTGGGCTCCAAAAAGAGGTACAGCCGAGCAGGTTTGCTGCCTCTGTTGTAGAGCTCTCGGACAGCTTTCCAACAATATCCTGTGCACTACATAACTCCTGGCGAATCTAAAGTTATGGGCACCGCAGCGACGGGGACCTAGTCACAAGCCCTACGCCTTCGGTTTGCGGGCCAAGCCTCTACGTGAAGCGAAGTTGTGTTGCCCAAGGTGCCGTGGGATTCGGTAACAGAAATGTGGTGGATAAAGATTCTTGGCAACCCTAACCGGGGCAAAAAAAATTGAAAAGTGGGGTGCAACACGAGGACTTCCCAAGGGGGTCGCCCATCATAGTACTACTCTTGCCCAAGCACGCTTAACTTCGGAGTTCTGATGGGATCTGGTGCATTAGTGTTGGCATGATCTCACCCGTCATTTTGAGGGTGCAAATCCTTTATGTGTTGACGGTTCACAGTCCCAGCCCAAATAGATGGCGCATTCAAAAGGCCAAATGGGCTTAACGATAACCCATCCACTTCAACAACGCAACATCCTCGCAAGACATGCTATCGACGCGTTGTAGGGCCTCTAATGTCCCGCGAGTTAGATTGTCGTCCTTTTAACAGCTCAGGACGTGCGATCCCGGACGAAAAAACTGAGCAATAGAAGAAAAGTGGCACGAAACTAATGAAAATGTTCCATTTTGGGCTCCAAAAAGTGGTACAACCGAGAAGGTTTGCTGCCTCTGTTGTAGAGCTCTCGGAGAGCTTTCCAACGATATCCTGTGCACTGCATAACTCCTGGCGAATCTAAAGTTATGGGCACCGGAGCGACGGGGACCTAGTCATAAGCCCTACGCCCTCGGTTTGCGGGCCAAGCCTCTACGTGAAGCGAACTTGTCTTGCCCAAGGTGCCGTGGGATTCGGTAACAGAAATGTGGTGGATAAAGATTCTTGGCAACCCTTACCGGGGCAAAAAAAATTGAAAAAGGGGGTGCAACACGAGGACTTCCCAAGGGGTCACCTATCCTAGTACTACTTTCACCCAAGCACTCTTAACTTCGGAGTTCTGATAGGATCCGGTGCATTAGTGCAGGTATGATCGCACTTGTCATGTTGAGGGCACAAATCCTTTATGTGTTGACGGTTCACAGTCCCAGCCCAGAGAGATGGCCCATTCAAAAGGTCCAATGGGCTTAACGACAACACATCCACTTCAACAACGCAACATCCTCGTAAGACAAGATATTGACGCACTGTAGGGCCCTGTAATATCCCACGAGTTCAGTTGTCGTCCTTTTAACAGCTCACGACGTACGATCCGGGACGGAAAAATTGAGAAAAAGAAGAAAAGTAGCCCAAAACAGATGATAACATTCGATTTTGGTATCCAAAAATAGGCGCAGCTAAGCAAGCTTAATGCCCCCGTCGTAGAGCTCTCAGAGAGCTTCCCAACGATATGTTGAGCTCCGCGTAACTCCTTACGGGTCAAAAGTTATGGGCACCGGCGCGACGGAGACCTGGTCACAAGCCCCACGCCCTCGATGTCTGGCCTAGCCTGTACGTGAAGTCAAGTTGTCTTGCCCAAGGTGCCGTGAGATTCGAAAATAGAAATGTGGTGGATAAAGTATCTTGGCAACCTTAATCGGTGGAAAAAAAATTGAAAAGGAGGGGTACAACACGAGGACTTCCCAGGTGGTCACCCATCCTAGTACTACTCTCGCCCAAGCACGCTTAACTTTGGAGTTCTGATGGTATCCGATGCTTTAGTGCTGGTATGATCACACCCGTCATGTTGAGGGCACAAATCCTTTATGTATTGACGGTTCACAGTCCCATCCCAGAGAGATGGCCCATTCAAAAGGCCCAATGGGCTTAACGACAACCCATCCGCTTCAATAACTCAGCATCCTCGCAAGACATGATACTGACGCATTGTAAGGCCCTCTAATGGCCCGTGAGTTAGGTTGTCATCCTTTTTACAGCTCACGACGTGCGATCCGGGTCAGAAAAACATATCAAAAGAAGAAAGTTAGCGTGAAACTAATGAAAACGTTCGATTTTTGGCTCCAAAAATGGGTGTAGCCGAGCAGGATTGCTGCCCCTGTCGTAGAGCTCCCAGAGAGCTTACCAACGGTATGCTGTGCGCCGCATAACTCCTTACGGATCAAATGTTATGGGCACCGGAGCGACGGAGACTTGGTAACAAGCCCTACGCCCCCGGTTTGCAGGCCCAGCCTTTACGTGAAGCGAAGTTGTCTAGCCCAAGGTGCCGTGGGATTCGTTAATAGAAATGTGGTGGACAAAGTATCTTGGCAACCCTAACCGGGGCAAAAAACTTGAAAGGGGGGGTGCAACACGAGGACTTCTAAGGGGGTCACCCATCCTAGTACTACTCTCGCCCAAGCACTCTTAACTTTGGAGTTTTGATGGGATCCGGTGCATTAGTGCAGGTATGATCGCACTTGTCATGTTGAGGGCACAAATCCTTTATGTGTTGACGGTTCACAGTCCCAGCCCAAAGAGATGGCCCATTCAAAAGGCCCAATGGGCTTAATGACAACCCATCCAGTTCAACAACGCAGCATCATCGTAAGATGAGATATCTACGCATTGTAGGGCCCTGTAATATCCCGCAAGTTCGGTTGTCGCCCTTTTAACAGCTCACGACGTACGTTCCGGGACGGAAAAACATAGCAAAATAAGAAAAGTGGCCCAAAACTGACGAAAACATTCAATTTTGGGATCCAAAAACAGATGCTGCTGAGCAGGCTTATAGCCCCCGTCGTAGAGTTCTCGGAGAGCTTTCCAACAATATGTTGTGCTCCACGTAACTCCTTACGGATCGAAAGTTATGGGCACAGGCGCGACGGAGACCTGGTCATAAGCCCCACGCCCTCGGTGCGGCCCGGCCTATACGTGAAGCGAATTTGTCTTGCCCAAGGTGCCAAGGGATTCAGAAATAGAAATGTGGTGGATAAAGTATCTTGGCGTGGGGGTAAAAAAAATTGAAAAGTGGGGGGTGCAACACGAGGACTTCCCAGGGGGTCACCCATCCTAGTACAACTCTCGCCCAAGCACGCTTAACTTTGGAGTTCTGATGGTATCCGGTGCACTGGTGCTGGTATGATCGCACCAGTCATGTTAATTGCACAAATCCTTTATGTGTTGACGGTTCACAGTCCCATCCCAGAGAGATGGCCCATTCAAAAGGCCCAATGGGCTTAACGACAACCCATCCGCTTCAACAACGCAGCATCCTCGCAAGACGAGATATTGATGCATTGTAGGGCCCTCTAATGTCCCGCGAGTTAGGTTGTCATCTTTTTAACAGCTCACGACGAGCGATCCGGGATGGAAAAACAGATCAAAAGAAGATAGTTGGCCTGAAACTAATGAAAACGTTCGATTTTTGGCTCCAAAAACGGGTGCAGCAGAGCAGTCTTGCTTCCCCCGTCGTAGAGCACTCAGAGAGGTTTCAAACGGTATGCTGTGCGCTGGGTAACTCTTTACGGATCAAATGTTATGGGCACCGGAGCGACGGAGACCTGGTAATAAGCCCTACACCCCCGGTTTACGGGCCCAGCCTTTACGTGAAGCGAAGTTGTCTAGCCCAAGGTGTCGTGGGATTCGTTAATAGAAATATGGTGGATAAAGTATCTTGGCAACCCTAACCGGGGCAAAAAAAATTGAAAGATGGGGTACAACACGAGGACTTCTAAAGGGGTCACCCATCCTAGTACTACTCTCGCCCAAGCACTCTTAACTTCGGAGTTCTGATGGGATCCGGTGCATTAGTGCAGGTATGATCGCACCTATCAAGTTGAGGGCACAAACCCTTTATGTGTTGACGGTTCACAGTCCCAGCCCTGAGAGATGGCCTATTCAAAAGGCCCAATTGGATTAATGACAAGCCATCCACTTCAACAACGCAGCATCCTCGTAAGATGAGATATCGACACATAGTAGGGCCCTGTAATATCCCGCGAGTTCGGTTGTCGCCCTTTTAAAAGCTCAAGACGTACGATCCGGGACGAAAAAATATAGCAAAGAATAAAAGTGGCCCAAAATTGACGAAAACATTCGATTTTGGGATCCAAAAATTGGCGCAGCTGAGCAGGCTTACAGCCCCCGTCGTAGAGCTCTTGGAGAGCTTTCCAACGATATGGTGGGCTCCGAATAACCCCTTACAGAGCAAAAGGTAGGGGCACCGGCGCGACGGAGACCTGGTCACAAGCCCCACGCCCTCGGTGTCCAGCCCAGCCTGTACGTGAAGCGAAGTTGTCTTGCCCAAGGTGCCGTGGGATTCAGAAATAGAAATGTGGTGGATAAAGTATCTTGGCAACCCTAACCGGTGTAAAAAAATTTGAAAAGGGGGGGGGGAGGGGCAACACGAGGACTTCCCAGGGGGTCACCCATCCTAGTACTACTCTCGTCCAAGCACGCTTAACTTTGGAGTTCTGATGGTATCCGGTGCACTAGTACTGGTATGATCGCACCAGTCATGCTGAGGGCACAAATCCTTTATGTGTTGACGGTTCACAGTCCTATCCCAGAGAGATGGCCCATTCAAAAGGCCCAATGGGCTTAACGACAACCCATCCGCTTCAACAACGCAGCATCCTCGCAAGACGTGATATTGACACTTTGTAGGGCCCTCTAATGTCCCACGAGTTAGTTTGTTATCCTTTTAACAGCTCACGACGTGCAATCCGGGACGGAAAAACAGATCAAAAGAAGAAAGTTGGCCTGAAACTAATGAAAACGTTAGATTTTTGGCTCCAAAAACGGGTGCAGCCGAGCAGGCTTGCTGCCCCCGTCGTAGAGCTCTCAGAGAGGTTTTAAACGGTATGCTGTGCGCAGCGTAACTCCTTGCGGATCAAATGTTATGGGCACCAGAGCGACGGAGACCTGGTAACAAGCCCTACACCACCGGTTTACGGGCCCAGCCTTTACGTGAAGCGAATTTGTCTAGCCCAAGGTGCCGTGGGATTCGTTAATAGAAATGTGGTGGATAAAGTATCTTGGCAACCCTAACCGGGGCAAAAAAAATTGAAAGAGGGGGTGTAACACGAGGACTTCTAAGGGGGTCACCCATCCTAGTACTACTCTCGCCCAAGCACTCTTAACTTCGGAGTTCTAATGGGATCCGGTGTATTAGTGCAGGTATGATCGCACCTATCATGTTGAGGGTACAAATCCTTTATGTGTTGACGGTTCAAAGTCCCAACCCTGAGAGATGGCCCATTCAAAAGGCCCAATAGGCTTAATGACAACCCATCCACTTCAACAACGTAGCATCCTCATAAGATGAGATATCGACGCATTGTAGGGCCCTGTAATATCCGGCGAGTTCGGTTGTCGCCCTTTTAACAGCTCACGATGTATAATCCGGGACGGAAAAACAGAGCAAAAGAAGAAAAGTGGCCCAAACCTGACGAAAACATTCGATTTTGGGATCCAAAAACAGGCGCAGCAGAGCAAGGTTATAGCCCCAGTTGTATAGCTCTCAGAGAGCTTTCCAATGTTATGTTGTGCTCTGCATAACTCCTTACGGTTGGGCACCGGCGCGACGGAGACCTGGTCACAAGCCCCACGCCCTCGGTGTGCGGCCCAGCCTGTACGTGAAGCGAAGTTGTCTTGCCCAAGGTGCCGTGGGATTCGGAAATAGAAATGTGGTGGATAAAGTATCTTGACAATCCTAACCGGGGTAAAAAAATTGAAAAGGGGGGGGGGGTGCAACACGAGAACTTCCCAAGGGGTCACCTATCCTAATACTACTCTCGCTCATGCACGCTTAACTTTGGAGTTCTGATGGTTTCTGGTGCACTAGTGCTGGTATGATCGCACCCGTCATGTTGAGGGCACAAATCCTTTATGTGTTGACGGTTCACAGACCCATACCAGAGAGATGGCCCATTCAAAAGGCCCAATGGGCTTAAGGAAAACCCATCCGCTTCAACAACACAGCATCCTCAGAAGACGTGATATTGACACGTTGTAGGGCCCTCTAATGTCCCGCGAGTTAGGTTGTCATCCTTTTAACAGCTCACGACGTGCGATCTGGGATGGAAAAACAGATCAAAAGAAGAAAGTTGGCCTAAAACTAATGAAAACGTTCGATTTTTGGCTCCAGAAACGGGTGCAGCCGAGCAGTCTTGCGTCCCCCGTCGTAGAGCTCTCAGAGATGTTTCAAACGGTATGATGTGCGCCGCGTAACTCCTTACGGATCAAATGTTATGGGCACCGGAGCGACAGAGACCTTGTAACAAGCCCTACGCCACCGGTTTGTGGGCCCAGCCTTTACGTGAAGCGAAGTTGTCTAGCCCAAGGTGCCGTGGGATTCGTTAATAGAAATGTGGTGGATAAAGTATCTTGGCAACCCTAACCGGGGCAAAAAAAATTGAAAGGGGGGGTGCAACACGAGGACTTCCAAGGGGGTCACCCATCCTAGTACTACTCTTACCCAAGCACTCTTAACTTCGGAGTTCTGATGGGATCCGGTGCATTAGTGCAGGTATGATCGCACCCGTCATGTTGAGGGCACAAATCCTTTATGTGTTGACGGTTCACAGTCCCATCCTAGAGAGATGGCCCATTCAAAAGGCCCAATGGACTTAACGACAACCCATCCACTTCAACAACGCAGCATCCTCGCAAGACATGATATTGACGCATTGTAGGGCCTTCTAATGTCCCGCGAGTTAGGTTGTCATCCTTTTAACAGCTCACGACGTGCGATCCAGGATGGAAAAACAGATCAAAAGAAGAAAGTTGGCCTAAAACTAATGAAAACGTTCGATTTTTGGCTCCAAAAACGTGTGCAGGCAAGTAGGCTTGCTGCTCCCTTCGTAGAGCTCTCCGAGAGCTTTCCAACGGTATGCTATGTGCTGCGTAACTCCTTACGGATCAATTGTTATGGGTACCGGAGTGACGGAGACCTGGTAACAAGCCCTACGCCCCCAGTTTGCGGGCCCAGCCTTTACATGAAGCGAAGTTGTCTAGCCCAAGGTGCCGTGGGATTCGTTTATAGAAATGTGGTGGATAAAATATCCTGGCAATCCTAACCAGGGCAAAAAAAATTGAAAGGTGGGGTGCAACACGAGGACTTCTAAGGGGGTCACCCATCCTAGTACTACTCTCGCCCAAGCACTCTTAACTTCGGAGTTCTGATGGGATCCGGTGCATTAGTGCAGGTATGATCGCACCTGTCATGTTGAGGGCACAAATCCTTTATGTGTTGACGGTTGACAGTTCCAGCCCTGAGAGATGGCCTATTCAAATGACCCAATGGGCTTAATGACAACCCATCCACTTCAACAACGCAGCATCCTCATAAGATGAGATATCGACGCATTGTAGGGCCCTGTAATATCCCACGAGTTCGGTTGTCGCCCTTTTAACAGCTCACGATGTACGATCCGAGATGGAAAAACTGAGCAAAAGAAGAAAAATGGCCCAAAATTGACGAAGACATTCGATTTTGGGATCCAAAAATAGGTGCACCTGAGCAGGCTTGTCGCCCCTGTCGTAGAGCACTCGGAGAGCTTTCCAACGGAATGTTGTGCTCTGCGTAACTCCTTACGGATCGAAAGTTATGGGCACCGGCGCGACGGAGACCTAGTCAGAAGCCCCATGCCCCTAGTTTCCGGCCCAGCCTGTACGTGAAGCGAAGTTGTCTTGCCCAAGGTGCCGTGAGATTTGGAAATAGAAATCTGGTGGATAAAGTATCTTGGCAACACTAACCGGGGTAAAAAAAATTGAAAAGGGGGGTGCAACACAAGGACTTCCTAGGGGGACACCCATCCTAGTACTACTCTCGCCCAAGCACGCTTAACTTTGGAGTTCTGATGGTATCCGGTGCATTAGTGCTGGTATGATCGCACCCGTCATGTTGAAGGCACAAATCCTTTATGTGTTGACGGTTCATAGTCCCATCCCAGAGAGATGGCCCATTCAAAAGGCCCAATAGGCTTAACGACAACCCATCCAATTCAACAACGCGGCATCCTCGCAAGACGTGATATCGACGCATTGTATGGCCCTCTAATGTCTCGTGAGTAAGCTTGTCATCCTTTCAACAGCTCACGACGTGCGATCTGGGGCGGAAAAACAGATCAAAAGTAGAAAAATGGCCCAAAACTGATGAAAACATTCGATTTTGGGATCCAAAAATAGGCACAACTAAGCAGGCTTATAGCCCCCGTCGTAGAGCTCTCAGAGAGCTTTCCAACGGTATGTGGTGCTCCGCGTAACTCCTTACAGATCAAAAGTTATGGGAACCGGCGCGACGGAGACCTAGTCACAAACCCCACACCCTTGGTTTTCAGCCCAGCATGTACATGAAGCGAAATTGTCTTGCCCAAGGTGTCATGGGATTCAGAAATAGAAATGTGGTGGATAAAGTATCTTGGCAACCCTAACCGGGGTAAAAAAAATTGAAAAGGCGGGGTGCAACACGAGGATTTCCTAGGGGGTCACCCATCCTAGTACTGCTCTCGCCCAAGCACGCTTAACTTAGGAGTTCTGATGGTATCCGGTGCATTAGTGCTGGTATGATCGCACCCGTCATGTTGAGGGCCCAAATCCTTTATGTGTTGACGGTTCACAGTCCCATCACAGAGAGATGGCCCATTCAAAAGGCCCAATGGGCTTAACGACAGCCCATCCGCTTCAATAACGTAGCGTCCTCGCAAGACGTGATGTGACACCCCGATCCCTCTCGAGACCGGGAGTTCTAACAATCAATCTATTCACAACCCAAATCCAAACCCGGGCAAGATTTTAGGGAAAGATGGACAGAGTCTCCCCTGTTTCTAGGCAAATTGCAAAACCTGTAATAGCATATAAATGGACCAACACCGTGTCCAACCATTCAACCACCTCAAGGCCATCCGAGCCTCGGTTCACAACAAGCAATTCACAAGTAAATATAAATTTAAGCTTAGCAATTAAACTACACCAACCTATTGCATAAAGTAGACTATCATGACTTTCTATCTTTTTCCCTTTTTGTCATTACAAATATATATTGAAGTTAAGCTGTATTAACTAAATAAATAATCTAATGAACTTAAATTACATCCCCTTTAACATTAAATACTTATAATACATAAAAGCATACAACTTTACAACTTTGACAACTTAAGTCACATAGGCACGCAGGACAACCCTTCAACCACGGACTTTCACGAAATCACGAACTTTCCAGCTAACATGGCATTTCCTGAAATGTGGTGGTGAGGAGTGAGTATACACAACACGTATACTCAGTGAGGGCGAGACAGATATCGAGATGGAGAGAAAGAAGATCGTGCAATGCAAATAGGTACAGTTAAGCAATACAATCAATAAAAGGCATTCAATATATATAACAATACAATAAACAATTAAGAAAAGCATTAACACAACCAATCAAAGCTATACCACACTTTGAAGGCTATGGATCACTCAAGCAAGTAATGTACCGATCACGATTCCGATGACATTAACGATGACGCGCCGGCCCAAACCACCTTATAACACCAGTTTGGAATACCCCGGGAGTAACCATCAATTCTACAACCCAAATCTCCCTGGTAGGCAACCCAAGCGAGAAAGGGAATAGCAGCGGAGCTAGAGCAACCAACACTGGCAACCCGAGGCTACCCAGAGAGGCCCATCACTCACGCGCGAGACACTATGCAATGCAAGACTGGATACAAGGCGATGAGCGAGCGATATCAAGCATTCTCAACAATTGATAAACATTTCAATCAATAATCAACTCTAACAAGCGTAATAAGCATTAACAAGCATTTACAATCAAACAAGTGACAAAAACAACACCAACTAACATTATCAAGCATTAGCAAGTATTCTATAGGCATTATAAGCATTCTATAGGCAACATAAGCATTCTATAATCAATATAAACATACTATAAGAAATATACTATGAAAACACACAAAATCACAAAAATGACCCCAACTTCAAAACACTACTACTTTCAAACGAGCCACGAGCTTTGGAAACGGACTTCACCAGTCCTCCTAGGTTACCATAAGGCACGTCTAAAGACCCCGAAACCCTACTTTACCTTAGAATTCACGCAAAGTCCCGATTTCCCCCTTTGCTCATTTGAACTACAACTATATCAACCAAACACCCAACCAACGCCATAATCGCACCAAAAGTGCTTCCATGGCCTCCCGAAACAATGCCAACACGCAATACGATAAAATACTAAACTCGACCTAAACGACCCCGACTTTCACCAAGCCGTTTTTCTCCGTTTTTCTATTACACATTCCAATTAAACCACACATTTAGGCATTGTAGCATATCTAGCACATTTCTACATCAACGGACAGCATAACAGCGCAACTTTATCGTTTCAAGGGTTTACTATTCACTAATTACTATTCATTAGTCAATTTAAATTGCAATTTCAATTTTCAACCGCAGAAAATGCTAAAAAGCTATAAATACATGTTCTACAATCAACAAGGAACATTCTTTAAGCAACAAAACGATTAAAACAACAATCTATGCATAAGTTCTAAAAATTAAAGTTTAGATATACATTTTTCAAATGCGCAAATAACGATGAAACCCTCACCTTAGACGCTCCTAGACGCTAGGGAAACCACGATGGATGCCTCGGAAACCACCCCGCACAAGCTCACGCGACGAAATGAAGATTTGAAGTTGAAATGTTTTTTTTTTTCCTCCATGATTTCAGCCATGGCTCTTATTTTTCTGGTTTTTGGTCTTTTGTTTCGTATTTAAACTTAAATAAAAGATGACAAATGGTCAAAGCTTCGGTCAACCCGCTAAACCAAAATAGCTATGCGCGACCTTACGAAAATGGCCATAACTTCTTCTAGAAAACTCCAATTCACGAACGGTTTGAAGCCTCAGAAACTAGACTCATAGAGCTTTCCAACCATACATAATTTGCTACCTAAATCTTCCCCAATTGGTTCAGATTTGATTCCAAAGTTGACCCAAAATTTGAGTAACTTAACATTGCATTTTTTTATTTCTAATCCCAAGTTTGCCCTTTATTAAACATTTCAAAAATTCTCACCTTGTCCTAGTTGGTCAATGTAGATGAAAAGTCAACTAGTTGGTCAAAGAAGATGAAAAGTCAACTAGTTTACTAAGTCAAATATGGTTCGTTCCACAAGGTCAGTGCATCTGCCAAAACCTGCTTCATTTTTCCAGATTTCCAGATTTGGTCACATTTTAAAGATTTTCCATTTTGAGGAACTTAGAATCAAATTTAGCTTCTGCCTATTTCTGGGAAAAATGTTCAAAACTGTCCAAACTAGTCACCTACCAATTTTCAAGCATTTTGAACATCATTTTCCTAGCTAAACTTACCTCGAACAGACTGGTCAGAGAGCTGTCAACAATTTCGACTTCACCTAGCATCATTTTCAAGCCAAGATCTTGCCATGCATGGTTGTTTAAGCTTATGAATGACCATATGCTCAAGTACAGAAGCAAATACACACATTTATGAGCATGCACGTGAATTTTTTGAAGAGTTTTCAAAAGGTTTTAACCCTCACCTTAGCAATCAACCACAAAGATGCACAAAAACCTGTTGAAGCTTCAAATCTCTTCTTCTTCTTGCTTAGCCGAGATTCCAACTTGGTTCCTCTATTTTTCCTAGCCTAGTGATCAATCTCTTAGCACATGCATGAGGTTAGAACAAGAAAAAAAGAAATGGAAGCCAAAAAAACTCACCTAGGCCGAATAGAGGTCTTCAATGTACATGCATGTGTGATTTTCACTTCCTAGCTAGCTCGGTTGAGGTCCTTTGCACATGGCTTGCTTTGTTTAGCTATGGTGTGAAGAAGATAAGCTATGGAGGTGGAGAACTCAGCCAAAACCGAAATGGAGAGAGGAAATGAGAGGGAAGTGAGAGAAAAGAATGAAGAGAAATGAAGAAATGACAAAGAAATGAAGCCTTTTGCAAGTTTGAGGAGCATGTCGGCCTTGGGCTTCCAAATCTGAATTTTTGTGTTTTCAAGGTGGAATTTGAAATGTTAGCATGGGCCATGAGTGGTTTGGTCGAAAATGAGAGGAAATTGAGGTGGTTTTGGGCAATTTTTTATGCATTAATAAGTGTTTTTGTGTCATGACTTGTCTAGAATCATTTTGAATTAAACATGCATGCAAAAATCTGATTTTGTGTCATCTTTTGAATTGTTTTTATATGTGTGTAAGAGAATGTTGGGTATTTAGGGATTTTAGGTAGAATAGAATATAGGATATGTTTAGAGGTTTGTGAGATTTTGTCTTGTAGTGAGTTTAAAATATAATATTTAGGTGTTAGCGGATTTTGTAGAGATTTGAATTAGGATTATAATAATAGTTAGTGGTGTTTGTAGGATTATTTTATAGTCTAGTGCTTTGTGTAGGATTCTTTATTGATTAGCGTGCGGGCATGCTTTCCTAAGTCTAGGGCACGTACTACGAGACACACACAAAAATCAATATAGGGCACGAATCACGAGGTAGACACAAACTACGAGGTAAGACACGAACTTCAAGACTAATGCACGTACTTTAAGATAAATGCACAGATTCTAATGCTAACACACGCAACCCTAGGTGAATGAGCGTAGATCAAAATAAGACACGTAATTCAATACAATGCATAAAATTCAAGACCCGAATCTTAAACCTAGGTTAAAGCACGTGGTTCAAGGTTAATGCACACGAAATGAAGAGACACACGCTAATCGAGGTCTCGCACGTAAATTAAGGTCATGGCACGTTTATCTAGGTATTGCACATATCTCAAGGATTAGGGCACGCAATTCTTGGTTAAGGCACGTATAACGAGGCATGCACGAAAACCAAGATAGGATACGTAATCCA
The DNA here is from genome assembly GCA_037974665.1 of Ehretia macrophylla. Taxonomy (NCBI): domain Eukaryota; kingdom Viridiplantae; phylum Streptophyta; class Magnoliopsida; order Boraginales; family Ehretiaceae; genus Ehretia; species Ehretia macrophylla. Next base: position 13,409,164 of record CM075764.1, on the reverse strand, counting down.
AGGTCGGCCATACAGTTTTGGGTCTAAGGCATGCAAATCGAGGTAAGGCACGTTATTCGGGGCCGGGCCTCACAAAGTTTGGTTGTCGTCCTTTTAAGAGCTCACGACATACGATCCGGGACGGAAAAACAGAGCAAAAGAAGAAAAGTGGCCTAAAACTGTTCAAAAAGTTCAATTTTGGGGTCCAAAAACGAGCACAATTGTGCAGGCATTTTGCCCCCGTCGTAGAGCTCTCGGAGAGCTTTCCAACGGTACGCTGTGCGCCGCGTAACTCATTACGGATCAAAAGTTATGGGCACCGGAATGACGGAGACTTGGTCACAAGCCCTATGCCCTCGGTTTGCGGGCCCATCCTCTACGTGAAGCGAAGTTTTCTTGCCCAAGGTACCGAGGGATTCGGTAATAGAAATGTGGTGGATAACGTATCTTGGTAACCCTAACCGTGACAAAAAAAATTGAAAATGGGGGTGCAACACGAGAACTTCCCAAGGGTCACCCATCCTAGTACTATTCTCGCCCAAGCAAGCTTAACTTCGGAGTTCTGATGGGATCCGGTGCATTAGTGCGGGTATGATCGCACCCATCATGTTGAGGGCACAAATCCTTTATGTGTTGACGGTTCACAGTCCCAGCCCAGAGAGATGGCCCATTCAAAAGGCCCAATGGGCTTAACGACAACCTATCCACTTCAACGATGTAGCATCCTTGTCAAACGTGATATCGACGCATTGTAGGGCCCTATAATATTCCGCGACTTAGGTTGTCGCCCTTTCAACAGCTCACGACGTACGATCTAGGATAGAAAAACAGAGCAAAAGAAGAAAAATGGCCCGAAACTGATAAAAATGTTCAATTTTGGGATCCAAAAATAGGTGCAGCTAAGCAGACTTACTGCCCCGATCGTAGAGTTCTCAGAGAGCTTTCCAACTGTATGTTGTGCGCCGCGTAACTCCTTACGGATCAAAAGTTATGGGCACCGACGCGACGGAGACCTGGTCACAAGCCCCACGCCCTCGGTTTCCGGCCCAGCCTGTACGTGAAGCAAAGTTGTCTTGCCCAAGGTGCCGTGGTATTCGGTAATAGAAATGTGATGGATATAGTATCTTGGCAACCCTAACCGGCGTAAAAAAAAATTGAAAAGGGAGGGTACAACACGAGGACTTCCCACGGGGTCACCCATCCTATTACTTCTCTCGCCCAAGCACGCTTAACTTCGGAGTTATGATGAAATTCGGTGCATTAGTGCCGGTATGATTGCACCCGTCATGTTAAGGGCACAAATCCTTTATGTGTTGACGGTTCACAGTCCCAACCCATAGAGATGGCGCATTTAAAAGGCCAAATGGGCTTAACGACAACCCATCTACTTCAACAACGCAGCATCCTTACAAGACGTGATATCGACGCGTTGTAGGGCCTCTAATGTCCCGCGAGTTAGGTTATCGTCCTTTTAACAGCTCACGACGTGCGATCCGAGACGAAAAAACTGAGCAATAGAATAAAAGTGTCCCAAAATTGATGAAAACGTTCCATTTTGGGCTCCAAAAAGGGGCATAGCCGAGCAAGCTTGCTGCCTCTATTGTAGAGCTCTCGGAGAGCTTTCCAACGGCATCCTGTGCACTGCATAACTCCTTGTGGATCTAAAGTTATGGGCACCGAAGCGACGGGGACCTGGTCACAAGCCCTACGCCCTCGGTTTGCGGGCCAAGCCTCTACATGAAGTGAAGTTGTCTTGTCCAAGCTGGCGTGGGATTTGGTAACAGAAATATGGTGGATAAAGATTCTTGGCAACCCTAACCGGGGCAAAAAAAATTGAAAAGGGGGGTGCAACATGAGGACTTCCCAGGGGGTCACCAATCCTAGTACTATTCTCGCCCAAGCACTCTTAACTTTGGAGTTCTAATATGATCCAGTGCATTAGTGCAGGTATGATCGCACCTGTCATGTTGAGGCCACAAATCCTTTATTTGTTAACGGTTCACAGTCCCAGCCCAGAGAAATGGCCCATTCAAAAGGGCCAATGGGCTTAACGACAACACATCCACTTCAACAACACAGCATCCTCGTAAGACAAGATATTGACACATTGTAGGGCCCTGTAATATCCCGCGAGTTTAGTTGTCGTCCTTTTAACAACTCACATAGTACGATCCGGGACCGAAAAATAGAGAAAAAGAAGAAAAGTGGCCCAAAACTGATGATAACATTATATTTTGGTATCCAAAAATAGGCACAGCTGAGCAGGCTTACTGCCGCCGTCGTAGAGCTCTCGGAGAGCTTTCCAACGATATGTTATGCTCCGCGTAACTCCTTACGGATCAAAAGTTATGAGCACCGGCGCGACGGAGACCTGGTCACAAGACCCACGCCCTGGGTGTCCAGCCCAGGCAGTACGTGAAGCGAAGTTGTCTTGCCCAAGGTGCCGTGGGATTCGGAAATAGAAATGTGGTGGATAAAGTATCTTGGCAACCCTAACCGGTGTAAAAAAAATTGAAAAGGGAGGGGGGGTGCAACACGAGGACTTCCCAAGGGGTCACCCATCCTAGTACTACTCTCGCCCAAGCACGCTTAACTTTGGAGTTCTGATGGTATCCGGTGCATTAGTGCTGGTATGATCGCACCGGTCATGTTGAGGGCACAAATCTTTTATGTGTTGACGGTTCACAGTCCCATCCCAAAGAGATGGCCCATTCAAAAGGCCCAATGGGCTTAACGACAACCCATCCGCTTCAACAACGCAGCATCCTCGCAAGACGTGATATTGACGCATTGTAGGGCCCTCTAATGTCCCGCGAGTTAGGTTGTCATCCTTTTAATAGCTCACGACGTGCGATCTGGGACAGAAAAACAGATCAAAAGAATAAAGTTGGCCTTAAACTAATGAAAACGTTCGATTTTTCACTCCAAAAATGGGTGCAGCTGAGCAGGCTTGCTGCCCCCATCGTAGAGCTCTCAGATAGCTTTCCAACGGTAAGCAGAGTGCCGCGTAACTCCTTACGGATCAAATGTTATGGGCACCGGAGTGACGGGGACCTGGTCACAAGCCCTACGCCCCCGGTTTGCCGGCCCAGCCTTTACGTTAAGCGAAGTTGTCTAGCCCAAGGTGCCGTGGATTCGTTAATAGAAATGTGGTGCATAAAGTATCTTGGCAACCCTAATCGAGGCAAAAAAAAATTGAAAGGGGGGGTGTAACATGAGAACTTCTAAGGGGGTCACCCATCCTAATACTACTCTCACCCAAGCACTCTTAACTTCAGAATTCTGATGGGATCCGGTGCATTAGTGCAGGTATGATCCCGCCTGTCATGTTGAGGGCACAAATCCTTTATGTGTTGACAGTTCACAGTCCCAACCCTGAGAGATGGCCCATTCAAAAGGCCCAATGGGCTTAATGACAACCCATCCACTTCAACAACGCAGCATCCTCGTAAGATGATATATCGACGCATTGTATGGCCTTGTAATATCCCACGAGTTTGGTTGTCGCCCTTTTAGCAGCTCATGACGTACGATCCAGGACAGAAAAACGGAGCAAAAGAAGAAAAGTGGCCCAAAACTGACGAAAACATTCGATTTTTAGATCCAAAACTAGGTGCAGCTGAGCAGGTTTACAACCCCCGTCGTAGAGCTCTCGAAGAGCTTTCCAATGATATGTTGTGCTTCGCATAACTCCTTACGGATCAAAAGTTATGGGCACAGGAGCGACGGAGACCCGGTCACAAGCCCCACGCCCTCGGTGTCCCGCCCAGCCTGTACGTGAAGTGAAGTTGTCTTGCCCAAGGTGCCGTGGGATTTGAAAATAGAAATGTGGTAGATAAAGTATCTTGGCAAACCTAACCGGTGTAAAAAAAATTGAAAAGTGGGGGGGTGCAACACGAGGACTTCCCAGGGGGTCACCCATCCTAGTACTACTCTTGCCCAAGCACGCTTAACTTTGGCGTTCTGATGGTATCCGGTGCACTAGTGCTGGTATGATCGCACCCGTCATGTTGAGGGCACAAATCTTTTATGTGTTGACGGTTTACAGTCCCATCCCAGAGAGATGGCCCATTCAAAAGGCCTAATGGGCTTAACGACAACCCATCCGCTTCAACAACGCAGCATCCTCGCAAGACGTGATAGTGACGCATTGTAGGGCCCTCTAATGTCCTGCGATTTAGGTTGTCATCCTTTTAATAGCTCACGACGTGCGATCTGGGATGGAAAAACAGATCAAAAGAATAACGTTGGCCTGAAACTCATGAAAATGTTCAATTTTTCACTCCAAAAATGGGTGCAGCTGAGCAGGCTTGCTGCCCCTGTCGTAGATCTCTCACAGAGCTTTCTAACGATAAGCTGTGCACCGCGTAACTCCTTACGGATCAAATGTTATGGGCACCAGAGCGACGGGGACCTGGTAACAAGCCCTATGCCCCCAGTTTGCGGGCCCAGCCTTTACGTGAAGCGAAGTTGTCTAGCCTAAGGTGCCGTGGATTCGTTAATACAAATTTGGTGGATAAAGTATCTTGGCAACCCTAACCGGGGCAAAAAAAATTGAAAGGGGGCATGCAACACAAGGACTTCTAAGGGGGTCACCCATCCTAATACTACTCTCGCCCAAGCACTCTTAACTTTAGAGTTCTGATGGGATCCGGTGCATTAGTGCAGGTATGATCGTACCTGTCATGTTGAGTGCACAAATCCTTTATGTGTTGACAGTTCACAGTCCCAGCCTTGAGAGATGGCCCATTCAAAAGGCCTAATGGGCTTAATGACAACCCATCCACTTCAACAATGCAGCATCCTCGTAAGATGAGATATCGATGCATTGTAAGGCCTTGTAATATCCAGCGAGTTTGGTTGTCGCCCTTTTAGCAGCTCACAACGTATGATCCGGGACAGAAAAACAGAGCAAAAGAAGAAAAGTTGCCCAAAACTGACGAAAACATTTGATTTTTAGATCCAAAAACAGGTGCAGCAAAGCAGGCTTACAGCCCTCATCGTAGAGCTCTCGAAGAGCTTTGCAACGATATGTTGTGCTCCGCATAACTCCTTACGGATCAAAAGTTATAGGCACCGGCGCGACGGAGACCCGGTCACAAGCCCCACGCCCTCGGTGTCCCGCCCAGCCTGTACGTGAAGCGAAGTTGTCTTGCCCAAGGTGCCGTGGGATTCGAAAATAGAAATGTGGTGGATAAAGTATCTTGGCAAACCTAACCGGTGTAAAAAAAAATTGAAAAGTGGGGGGGTGCAACACGAGGACTTCCTAGGGGGTCACCCATCCTAGTACTACTCTTGCCCAAGCATGCTTAACTTTGGAGTTTTGATGGTATCCGATGCACTAGTTCTGGTATGATCGCACCCGTCATGTTGAGGGCACAAATCCTTTATATGTTGACGGTTCACAGTCCCATCCCAGAGAGATGGCCTATTCAAAAGGCCCAATGGGCTTAACGACAACCCATCCGCTTCAACAACTCAGCATCCTCGCAAGACGTAATATTGACTCATTGTAGGGCCCTCTAATGTCCCGCGAGTTAGGTTGTCATCCTTTTAACAGCTCACGACGTGCGATCCGGGATGGAAAAACAGATCAAAAGAAGAAAGTTGGCCTGAAACTAATGAAAACATTCGATTTTTGGCTCCAAAAATGGGTGCGGCCGAGCAGGCTTGCTGCCTCCGTCATAGAGCTCTCAGAGAGCTTCCCAACGGTATACTGTGCGCCGCGTAACTCCTTACTGATCAAATGTTATGGGCATCGGAGCGACGGAGACCTGGTAACAAGCCTTACGCCCCCGGTTTGCTGGCCCAGCCTTTAAGTAAAGCGAAGTTGTCTAGCCCAAGGTGCCGTGGGATTCGTTAATAGAAATGTGGTGGATAAAGTATGTTGGCAACCCTAACCGGGGCAAAAAAAATTGAAAGGGAGGGTGCAATACGAGGACTTCTAAGGGGGTCACCCATCCTAGTACTACTCTCTCCCAAGCACTCTTAACTTCAGAGTTCTGATGGGATCCGGTGCATTAGGGTAGGTATGATCGCACCTATCATGTTGAGGGCACAAATCCTTTATGTGTTGACGGTTCACAGTCCCAGCCCTGAGAGATGGCCCATTCAAAAGGCCCAATGGGCTTAATGACAACCCATCCACTTCAACAACGCAGCATCCTAGTAAGATGAGATATCGACTCATTGTAGGGCCCTGTAATATCCTGTGAGTTCGGTTGTCGCCCTTTTAACAGCTCATGACGTACGATCTGGGACGGAAAATAGAGCAAAAGAAGAAAAGTGGCCCAAAACTGACAAAAACATTCGATTTTGGTATCCAAAAATAGGCGCAACTGAGCAGGCTTACAGCCCCCGTCGTAGAGCTCTCGCAAAGCTTTCTAACGGTATGTTGTGCTCCGCGTAACTCCTTACGGATCAAAAGTTATGGGCACCTGCGCGACGGAGACCTGGTTAGAAGCCCCATGCCCCTGGTTTCCAGCCCAGCCTGTACGTGAAGCGAAGTTGTCTTGCCCAAGGTGCCGTGGGATTCAAAAATAGAAATGTGGTGGATAAAGTATCTTGGCAACCCTAACCGGGGTAAAAAAAATTGAAAATGAGGGGTGCAACACGAGGACTTCCCAGGGGGTTACCCATCCTAGTACTGCTCTCGCCCAAGCATGCTTAACTTTGGAGTTCTTATGGTATTTGGTGCATTAGTGCTTGTATGATCGCACCCATCATGTTGAAGGCACAAATCCTTTATGTGTTGACGGTTCACAGTCCCATCCCAGAGAGATGGCCCATTCAAAAGCCCCAATAGGCTTAACGACAACCCATCCAATTCAACAATGCGGCATCCTTGCAAGACGTGATATTGACGCATTTTAGGTCCCTCTAATGTCCCGCGAGTTAGCTTGTCATCCTTTTAACAGCTCACGACGTGCGATCTGGGGTGGAAAAACAGATCAAAAGTAGAAAAATGGCCCAAAACTGATGAAAACATTCGATTTTGGGATCCAAAAATAGGCACAACTAAGCAGGCTTATAGCCCCCGTCGTAGAGCTCTCAGAGAGCTTTCAAACGGTATGCTGTGCTCCGCGTAACTCCTTATAGATCAAAAGTTATGGGCACCGGCGCGACGAAGACCTGGTCACAAGCCCCACGCCCTCGGTTTCCGGCCCAACCTGTACATGAAGCGAAATTGTCCTGCCCAAGGTGTCATGGGATTCGGAAATAGAAATATGGTGGATAAAGTATCTTGGCAACCCTAACCGGGGTAAAAAAAATTGAAAATGGGGGGTGTAACACGAGGATTTCCCAGGGGGTCACCCATCCTAGTACTACTCTCGCCCAAGCACGCTTAACTTAGGAGTTCTGATGGTATCCGGTGCATTAGTGCTGGTATGATCGCACCCGTCATGTTGAGGGCACAAATCCTTTATGTGTTGACGGTTCACAGTCCCATCCTAGAGAGATGGCCTATTCAAAAGGCCCAATGGGCTTAACAACAACCCACCCACTTCAACAACGCTGTATCCTCTCAAGACGTGATATCGACGTATTGTAAGGCCCTCTAATGTCCTGCGAGTTAGGTTGTCATCCTTTTAATAGCTCACGACGTGCGATCGGGGACGGAAAAACAGATCTAAAGAAGAAAGTTGGCTTGAAACTGATGAAAACATTCTATTTTTGGCTACAAAAACGGGGGCAGCCGAGCAGGCTTGCTGCCCATGTCGTAGAGCTCTCGGAGAGCTTTCTAACGGTATGTTTTGCACCGCGTATATCCTTACAAATCAAATGTTATGGGCATCGGAGCGACGTAGACCTGGTCACAAGCCTTGTGCCCTCAGTTTGCGGGCCCAGTCTCTACGTGAAGCGAAGCTGTCTTGCCCAAGGTACCGTGGGATTCGTTAATAGAAATGTGGTGGATAAAGTATCTTGCCAACCCTAACCGGGGTAAAAAAAATTTAAAAGGGGGATGCATCACGAGGATTTCCCAGGGGGTCACCCATCCTAGTACTACTCTCGCCCAAGCACACTTAACTTTGGAGTTCTGATGGGATCTGGTGCATTAGTGCAGGTATGATCGCACCCATCATGTTGAGGGCACAAATCCTTTATGTGTTGGCGGTTCACAGTACCAGCCCAGAGAGATGGCCCATTCAAAAGGCCCAATGGGCTTAACGACAACCATCCACTTCAACAACGCAGCATCCTCGTAAGACGAGACATCGACGCATTGTAGGGCCCTGGAATATCCTGCGAGTTCGGTTGTCGGCCTTTTAACAGCTCTCGACGTACGATCCGGGACGGAAAAAAAGGGCAAAGGAAGAAAAATGGGCCAAAACTGATGAAAACATTCGATTTTGGAATCCAAAAATAGGCACAACTGAGCAGGCTTACAGCCCCTGTCGTAGAGCTCTCGGAGAGCTGTCCAACGGTATGTTGTGCTCCGCGTAACTCCGTACGGATCAAAATTTATGGGCACCGGCGTGACGGAGACCTGGTCACAAGCCCCACGCCCCCAGTTTCCAGCCCAGCCTATACGTGAATCGAAGTTGTCTTGCCCAAGGTGCCGTGGGATTCGGAAATAGAAATGTGCTGTATAAAGTATCTTGGCAACCCTAACCGGGGTAAAATTAATTGAAAAGGGAGGGTGCAATATGACGACTTCCTAGGGGGTCACCCATCCTAGTACTACTCTCGCCCACGCTCGCTTAACTTAGGAGTTCTTATGGTATCCGGTGCATTAGTGCTGGTATGATCGTACCCGTGATGTTGAAGGCACAAATCCTTTATGGGTTGACGGTTCGCAGTGCCATCCTAGAGAGATGGCCCATTCAAAAGGCCCAATGGGCTTAACGACAACCCATCCACTTCAACAACACAGCATCCTCGTAAGACGAGATATCGACGCATTGTAGGGCCTTGTAATATCCCGCGAGTTAGGTTGTCATCCTTTTAACAGCTCACGACATACGATCCAAGATCCAAGATGAATAAATAGAGCAAAAGAAGAAAAGCGGCCCAAAACTGAAGAAAACATTCGATTTTGGGATCCAAAAATAGGCGCAGCTGAGCAGGCTTATAGCACCCGTTGTAGAGCTCTCGGAGAGCTTTCCAACGGTATGTTGTGCTCCGCGTAACTCCTTACGGATCAAAAGGTATTGGTACTGGCGCGAAAGAGACCTGGTCACAAGCCCCACGCCCTCGGCTTCCGGTCCAACCTCTACGTGAAGCGAAGTTGTCTTGTCCAAGGTGCCGTGGGACACGGAAATAGAAATGTGGTGGATAAAGTATCTTGGCAACCCTAACCCGGGTAAAAAAAATTGAAAAGTGGGGGTGCAACACGAGGACTTCCAAGGGGGTCACCCATCCTAGTACTACTCTCGCCCAAGCACTTTTAACTTCGGAGTTCTGATGGGATCCGGTGCATTAGTGCAGGTATGATCGCACCCGTCATGTTGAGGGCACAAATCCTTTATGTGTTGACGGATCACAGTACCAACCCAGAGAGATGACCCATTCAAAAGGCCCAATAGGCTTAACGACAACCCATCCACTTCAACAACGTAGCATCCTCGTAAGACGAGATATAGTCGTATTTTAGGGCTGTGTAATATCCAACGAGTTAGGTTGTCATCCTTTTAACAACTCACGACGTACCATCCGGGGCGAAAAAATAGAGCAAAAGTAGAAAAGTAGCCCAAAAATGATGAAAACGTTCGATTTTGGGCTCTGAAAGTAGGCGTAGCTGAGCAGGGTTGCTGCCCCTATCGTAGAGCTCTCAGAGAGCTTTCCAACGGTATGCTGCGCGCCACCTAACTCCTTACAGATAAAAAGTTATGGGCATCGGAGCGACGGACACCTGGTCACAAGCCCCACGCCCTCAGTTTGCGGCCCAGCCTCTACGTGAAGCGAAGTTGTCTTGCCCAAGGTGTCGTGGGATGCGGTAATAGAAATGTGGTGGATAAAGTATCTTGGCAACCCTAACCGGGGCAAAAACAATTGAAAATGGGGGGTGCAACGCGAGGACTTCCCCGGGGGTCACCCATCCTAGTGCTACTATCGCCCAAGCACGCTTAACTTCGAAGTTATGATGGGATCTAGTGCATTATTACTGGTATGATCGCACCTGTCATGTAGTGGGCACAAATCCTTTATGTGTTAATGGTTCACTGTCCCATCCCAGAGAGATGGCCCATTCAAAAGGCCCAATGGGCTTAACGACAACCCATCCACTTAAACAAAGCAGCATTCTCGCAAGACGTGATATCAACGCATTGTAGGGCCCTCTAATGTCCCGCGAGTTAGGTTGTCATCCTTTTAACAGCTCACGACGTGCGATCCGGGACTGAAAAACATATCAAAAGAAGAAAGTTGGCCTGAAACTGATGAAAATGTTCAATTTTTGGGTACAAAAACGGATGCAGTCGAGCAGGCTTGCTGCCCTCGTCGTAGAGCTCTTAGAGCGCTTTCCAACGGTATGCTGTGCTCCCTGTAACTCCTTACGTATCAAATGTTATGAGCACTGGAGCGACGGATACCTAGTAACAAGCACTACACCCTCAGTTTGCAGGCCCAGCCTCTACGTGAAGCAAAGTTGTCTAGCCCAAGGTGCCGTGGGATTCGTTAATAGAAATGTGGTGGATAAAGTATCTTGGCAACCCTAACCGGGGCAAAAAAAATTTAAAGGGGGGGTGCAACGTGAGGTCTTCTAAGGGGGTCACCCATCCTAGTACTACTCTCACCCAAGCACTCTTAACTTCGGAGTTCTGAGGTGATCCGGTGCATTAGTGCAGGTATGATCGCACCCGTCATGTTGAGGGCACAAATCATTTATGTGTTGACGGTTCACAGTCCCAGCCAAGAGAGATGGCCCATTCAAATGGCCCAATGGGCTTAACGACAATTCATCCACTTCAACAACTCAGCATCCTCGTAAGATGAGATATCGACGCATTGTAGGGCCCTGTAATATTCCACGAGTTTGGTTGTTGCCCTTTTAATAGCTCACGACGTACGATCCAGGACGGAAAAACAGAGCAAAAAAAAAAGTGCCCAAAACTGATGAAAACATTCGATTTTGGGATCCAAAAATAGGCACAGTTGAGCAGGCTTACAGCCCCCGTCGTAGAGCTCTCGGAGAGTTTTCCAATGGTATGTTGTGCTTCGCGTAACTCCTTACGGATCAAAAGTTATGGGCACCAACGTGACGGAGACCTGGTCGCAAGCCCCATTCCCTCAGTTTCCAGCCCAGCCGGTACGTGAAGAGAAGTTGTCTTGCCCAAGGTGCCGTGGGACTCGAAAATAGAAATGTGGTGGATAAAATATCTTGGCAACCCTAACCGGGGTAAAAAAAATTGAAAAGGGAGGGTGCAACACGAGGACTTCCAAAGGGGCCACCCATCCTAGTACTACTCTCGCCTATGTACTCTTAACTTCGGAGTTCTGATGGGATCCAGTGCATTAGTGCAAGTATGATTGCACCCGTCATGTTCAGGGCATAAATCCTTTATGTGTTGACGGTTCACAGTCCCAGCCCAGAGAGATGGCCCATTCAAAAGGCCCAATGGGCTTAACAACAACCCATCGACTTCAACAATGCAGCATCCTCGTAAGACGAGATATCAACGCATTGTAAGGCCCTGTAATATCCCGCAAGTTAGGTTGTTGTCCTTTTAACATCTCACGACGTACGATCCGGGACAAAAAAACAGAGCAAAAGTAGAAAAGTTGCCCGAAAATGATGAAAATGTTCGATTTTGGGCTCCGAAAGTAGGCACAATTGAGTAGGGTTGCTGCCTCTGTCGTAGAGCTCTCCGAGAGCTTTCCAACGGTATCGCTGTGTAACATCTAACGGATTAAAAGTTAAGGGCGCCAGAGCAACAGAGACCTGGTCACAAGCCCCACGCCCTTGGTTTGCTGCCCAGCCTCTACGTGAAGCGAAGTTGTCTTGCCCAAGGTGCCGTGGGATTCGGTAACAAAAATGTGGTGGATAAAGTATCTTGGCAACCCTAACCGGGGCAAAAACATTTGAAAATGGGAGGTGCAACAAGAGGACTTCCCAAGGGGTCCCCCATCCTAGTACTACTCTCGTCCAAGCACGCTTAACTTCGAAGTTCTGATGGGATCCGGTGCATTAGTGCTGGTATGATAGCACCCGTCATGTTGTGGGCACAAATCCTTTATGTGTTAACAGTTCACAGTCTTAGCCCAAAGAGATGGCCCATTCAAAAGGCCCAATGGGCTTAAAGACAACCCATCAACTTTAACGACGCAGCATTCTCGCTAAACGTGATATCGACACATAGTAGGGCCCTCTAATGTCCTGCGAGTTAGGTTGTCGTCCTTTTAACAGCTCACGACGTACGATCTAGGACGGAAAAACAGAGCAAAAGAAGAAAGTTGGCTTGAAACTGATGAAATTGTTCGATTTTTGGCTCCAAAAATGGGCACAGCCGAGCAGGCCTGCTGCCCCCGTCCTAGAGCTCTTAGAGAGCTTTCCAACGGTATGCTGTGCACTGCGTAACTCCTTACGGATCAAATGTTATGGACATTGGAGCGGCAAAGACCTGGTCACAAGCCCTACGTCCTTGGTTTGTGGGCCCAGCCTCTACGTGAAGCGAAGTTGTCTTGCCCAAGGTGCCGTGGGATTCGTTAATAGAAATGTGGTGGATAAAGTATCTTGGCAACACTAACCGGGGCAAAAAAATTGAAAGGAGGGGTGCACCACGAAGACTTCTAAGGGTGTCACCCATCATAGTACAACTCTCGCCCAAGCACTCTTAACTTCGGAGTTATGATGGGATCCGGTGCATTAGTGCAGGTATGATCGCACCCGTTATGTTGAGGGCACAAATCCTTTATGTATTGACGGTTCACAGTCCCAGTCCCGAAAGATGGCCCATTCAAAAGGCCCAATGGGCTTAACGATAACCCATCCACTTCAACAACGCAGCATCCTCGTAAGACGAGATATCGACGCATTGTAGGGCCTTGTAATATCCCGCGAGTTCGGTTGTCGTCCTTTTAACAGCTCACGACGTATGATCCGGGACGAAAAAATAGGGCAAAAGAAGAAAAGTGGGCCAAAACAGATAAAAACATTCGATTTTGGGATCCAAAAACAGGCGCAGCCAAGCAGGCATACTGCTACCGTCGTAGAGCTCTCGGAGAGCTTTCCAACTGTATGTTGTGCTCCGCATAACTCCTTACGGATCAAAAGTTATGGGCACCGGCGCGACAGAGACTAGGTCACAAGCCCCACACCCTTGGTTTTCGGCCCAGCCTGTACGTGAAGCGAAGTTGTCTTGCCCAAGGAGCCTTGGGATTCGAAAATAGAAATGTGGTGCATAAAGTATCTTTGCAACCCTAACCGGGGTAAACAAAATTGAAAATGGTGGGTACAACACGAGGACTTCCCAGAGGGTCACCCATCCTAGTACTACTATCGCCCAAGCATGCTTAACTTAGGAGTTCTGATGGTATCCGGTGCATTAGGGCCGGTATGATCGCCCCCGTCATGTTGAAGGCACAAATCCTTTATGTGTTGACGGTTTACAGTCCCATCCCAGAGAGATGGCCCATTCAAAGGGCCCAATGGGCATAACGACAACCCATCCACTTCAACAAAGCAGCATCCTCGTAAGACGAGATATCGACGCATTGTAGGGCCTTGTAATATCCCGCGAGTTAGGTTGTCATCCTTTTAACAGCTCACGACGTATGATCCGGGACGAAAAAATATAGTAAAAGAAGAAAAGTGGCCCAAAACTGATGAAAACATTCGATTTTGGGATCCAAAAACAGGTGCAACTGAGCAGGCTTACAGCCTCCATCGTAGAGCTCTTGGAGAGCTTTCCAACGGTATGTTGTGCTCCGCGTAACTCCTTACAGATCAAAAGTTAGGGCACTGGTGCGACGGAGACCTGGTCACAAGCCCCACGCCCTCAGTTTCCTGCCCAGCCTATACGTGATGTGCAGTTGTCTTGCCCAAGGTACCGTGGGACTCTAAAATTGAAATGTGGTGGATAAAGTATCTTGGAAACCTTAACCGAGGTAAAAAAAAATTGAAAATGGGGGGTGTAACATGAAGACTTCCAAGGTGGTTACCCATCCTAGTACTACACTCGCCCATGCACTCTTAACTTCGGAGTTCTGATGGGATCCGGTGCATTAGTGCAGGTATGATCACACCCATCATGTTGATGGCACAAATCCTTTATGTGTTGACGGTTCACAGTTCCAGCCCAGAGAGATGGCCCATTCAAAAGGCCTAATGGGCTTAACGACAACCAATCCACTTCAACAAAGCAGCATCCTCGTAAGACGAGATATCAACGCATTGTAGGGCCCTGTAATATCCCGTGAGTTAGGTTGTCGTTCCTTTAACAGCTCATGATGTACGATTCAGGACAGAAAAACAGGGCAAAAGTAGAAAAGTGGCCCGAAAATAATGAAAATGTTCAATTTTGGGCTCCAAAAGTAGGCACAGCCGTGCAGGGTTGTTGCCCCTATCGTAGAGCTCTCAGAGAACTTTCCAACGGCATGTTGTGCGCCGCATAACTCCTTACGGATTAAAAGTTATGGGCACAAAGCGACGGAGACCTGGTCACAAGCCCCACGCCCTCGGTTTGCTGCCCAGCTTCTACGTGTAGCGAAGTTGTCTTGCCTAAGGTGCCGTAGGTGTGAGGCCCGACCCCGATTTGCATGCAAAACCTAGCTTCGTGTGCCCTAACCTAGATTTGCGTGCTATGACCTAGGTTTAAGAATTGTGTTCATTTTATATGCCATGCATTGAATTACGTGCATTCATTTGGGATTGCGTGCATTTACTCAAAAAATGTGCGTCTGTCTCGTAGTTCGGGTCCTACCTCGTAGTGCGTGCCCTAGACCTAGGAAAGTATGCCTTCACGCTCATCAAGAAAGCATCTTTCACGAAGCACTAGACTATTAAACAATCCTACAAAATCCACTAACAATATAATAATCCAAATTCCATTCACTAGAAGACAAAAAAGGCACCAAACACTAGACATTCCTTATTCTTTATTCTTTGTTCTTTTTGTAGTTTCAACACACAACAATTAACACCCAAAAGATGACAAGAATTCAGCCATTTCATTAGCCTTGGCCAACCATACCATGGTTTTGCACAAGATTTGAGCAAATTTTTTTTATTCTATTGCATGCCAAGACAATTTATGACTCAAAGCATTAAAAAATTGCTCAAAATTCACTCAATCTCCTCACCATTATCGACCACAACACCTTGCCCATCCTAGAAATTTCAAAATAGCACATTGGAGACACAAAATGCAGAATTTTGAAGCCCACGGCCGACATTCTCCTTGAAGATGCAAAAGGCTTCCTTGCTTGTCATTTTCTTCATTTCTTTTCACTCATTTCTCTCCTCATCTCTCCTTTCTCTCTCATTTTTGGCCTTGGCTGAATTCACCATCTTCTCAACTTCTCCTCTTCACACCATGGCTAAGTTTTGCAAGCTACAAGCAAGGAACTACAACCGAGCAAGCTAGAGTTCGAAATCACTCATGCATGTGCATTGAAGCTTCATTTTCGGCCTAGGTGAGTTATTAAGCATCCATTTCTTTTCTTCAAGTTCTAACTACATGCATGCACTAAGAGATTGATCATTAAGCTAGGAAAAATAGAGAAAAACTAGTGAGGTTCTCGGCTAAGCAAAGGAAAGGAGAAGATTTGAGCTTCAACAAGGGTCTTGAGCATTTTGTGGTTGATTGTTAAGGTGAGGGTTAAAACCTTTTGAAAACTCTTCAAAATTTCACATGCATGCTTATTAATGTGTGTATTTGCTTCTTTACTTGAGATATATGGTCGTTCATAAGCTTAAACAACAATGCATGGCAAGATCTTGGCTTGAAAATGATGCTAGGTGAAGTCGAAATGGATGACAGCTCTCTGACAAGTCTGTTCGAGGTAAGTTTCATTAAGAAAATGATGTGAAAAATGCTTGAAAATTGGTGGGTGACTAGTTTGGACAGTTTTGGAAATTTTTCCCAGAAATATACAGAAGCTAATTTTGACCCTAAGATCCTCAAAATGGCAAATCATTAAAATGTGACCAAATCTGGAAATCTGGAAAAATGAATCAGGTTTTGGCAGATGCACTGACCTTGTGGAACGAACCATATTTGACTTAGTAAATGTTGTCCCAAATGCATGAAATTTTGTGTGCTGCTATATTTTTCAGTTCTGGACAATTTTGTCAGAAATGAACCAAAGCTAAAACGGACTCTAAGGACCTCAAAAACGTCAATTTCTGAAAAGTGTACAAATCTGGACAGTTTTGTGCTACCTCACTGTTTTGGCTATAACTATTGATTCTGAACTCCAATTGATGCAAGGTTTGTTTCTGATTTTATTTAACTTCTTAAGATTTAATTTGACATCTTATTTACCGAATTTGGAGATTTTTTGATTATCCTATTGATTGTGAGAAAACAGCCTATTGCAGTAAAGGTTTTATTTAGCCATATGCTTGGAAAATTGTTGTAACCTCTCTTGTGGTACTAATTGTGTGGAAATGTGGTGTTGGGATGTTGTGTGGACTGTTTTGAACGTTTGAGGATGTTGAATCAAATGATGTATGGTTTGAGATTGACATTGAGTTGGGTTGAGGCTCAAATTGCTCGAATATACTTGAAATGGTAGCCCTAACGACTAGGTAGTCTTAATAAGTGTTGATTATTTGGATATTGTGCTGGAATCATAGGCTTAGTGGGTTGCCCGTAAATGTTTTATAACTTCAAAAGTGATCTTGACCATTGCATGTTGACAATTAAGCTTTTCTTGCATCCGAACCCATGTTGATATCATTGCATGTTGACAATTAAGCTTTTCTTGCATCCGAACCCATGTTGATATCATTGCATGTTGAATAATCTTATCACTTGATTGCGTGGACTTTTTAATGAGTTATATGGCCTGTTTTAAATGTGTTACATGGCTGCCCGTTTAATTTCCATATAACTCTATATGCCTTTCAAGTGAAATTTCCTGTCTTATCGTGTCCTGCTTGTTTATCTGTCAATGTGCAATCCTATGACTGTCCGGAGTCAACCTACTTTGTTGTCTTCCTTCTGTGATATATATTACCTGTCATGAATGTGCATTGCATACAAGGTTGCAACCTTTCCTGTCGGCATGGTAGCGATCACGTACGCCGGGCGGCATCGGGCTTGCCGGTGTTACCGTGACCACCACAGTCCCATTCCCTCTCTCGCTTGGGGGCTAGACTTCCTCAGAGAGTTGGGTCGTAGGATTTTGGGGTACATCCGAAGTACACCCACCTGGTGTGTTTGGGGAATGATTTGAAGTCGGCCGCAACAACTGATCCTGAATCTGATCTGAGAGCAAAAGCTCACCGTATCCTTTTATTATGTGTATAAGTACTCCCGCTTAGATCCTAGAGAACCTCGGGGAGGAAAGACCGGTATTCCTATTTCTGTACTTGTATTTCTGTACTTGTATATCTGTTGTATTCATGTTGAGAAAGGGGTTTTCATAAGTTTAACCGAAAAATGAGTTTCAAAACTTATTTCTCGATCTCCCTCGCTGAGTTCATAAGGACTCACCCTCTTTTATCATCTCAGGTGAAGAAGAACAGGTACAGGAACCCGAGGATAATGTACCTAATGATGAACCCCTGGAGTGATTGCCTGTTATTGTTGTTTTGCTTGAACGTGACTACTTGTGTACCTTGTGCTGCTTGAAGACTATTTATCTTATGTTGTTGTTGTCATTAATGTAAAAGACCCCCGTTGTAATTTGGGGTCTAATTTTGGTTTGTACTTATTTTAAGTAGACTGATACTAGACATGACACTACTATGATCGTTTTGCTTTTACTATCGCTAGTATCTATCACAGGTTATGATGCTTAGTTAAGGAATAGGTTAATGAACTTATCCAATCTCAGCAGGTACTCACTAATAAGCTAAGATCAACAGGTATATTTTGAAACGAGGATAAATGGACAAACGAGACATAGTATCATGTTAGGTTATAAATCAAACGGGACGTCGAATTAACCAATAGGCAATTCAATTGATGGAATAATAGTAATCTTAGCTGGAATTGAATTTGAGATGGTAAATTTTGAGGCTGTTAGAAAATTTAGGTCAAAACAAATAGCCCAATTACAGCCGTTATGCTGCCGGATTTCTGAAAAATTCAGGAGTCTAGAATAAAACGTTAAGTGCTAAACCTCCTAGAATGATTAAAAATGTGAAAGGACTTGAATGTTTAGATCACACCCTAGTCTAACCTTTATAGGCCAGGTTGGGACGTGATACCTTAGAAGAATGGTATCAGAGCTTAAATTGCTTAAGCCGGGTTTAACTCTCGGACTGCGGGTAAAGCCCTAAGATAATTAGGATGACTTGTTTATGTGTTATTATTGTGTTAAATGTGCCTTCTATGTTCTATGTGCTTAAGTGACTTACATGCCTTAAATGTTTTTAAAATTGTACCTATAGTATGTTGCATATCTTATGCATTAGATTCTTAATTGTCGTATCTTTAATAAATTGTGCCTATAGATGGTTGGCCCTAGTACCCGTACTACTAATAGGAGCGGTGAACCTCAAGAGACCAAGGATGCCTATCAGACTAATCCCGGTATAGCTATGTTTAATATGATGGCAAATGCCATGGATCGCGTATCACGTGTGATGGAGCGTCAGGATGCTCGTGAAGCCAACAACAACATCAACAACAGGAATGAGGGTAACCATGGGAGACATAGCAAAATGAAGGAATTCCTTGACTTTCGCCCGTCTAAATTCTACAGGGAAGCTGATGATGAGAAAGCAGAGGCTTGGCTGTCCGAGATCGAGAAGATTTTCAGGCCACTTGATTATACAGATGAAGAGAAAGTGGAGTTTGTTGTATTTCTGTTGCACGGGGATGCCGAGCATTGGTGGCACACTGTAGAGGCACTATGGGAGACTGATCAGACACCTCGCCTGTGGAGTAATTTTGTTAAGGCATTTAAGGAAAAATATGTACCTGCAGTTTCCAGGCAAAGGCGGATCGAGGAGTTTATGAACTTGACCCAGGGTAATATGACGGTGGCCCAGTACGAGGCACGTTTTGATCGACTGTCCCGTTATGCTCAATATATGGTTTGTACTCCGGAGGCAAAAATGTTGAAATTTACTGTTGGTTTGAGGCCAGAGATTCAGGACCAGTTAGCTTCTCATGACTTCGATACTTATTCTGCTCTCTTTGCTGTTGCCTCTCGAGTTGAGAAGAGGAAACTAGATGGAGCCCGTTTGAGTCAACCAAACAAGAAACCATACCAGCATCTAGGTCAGCAGAGGAAATTCCAGAGTCAGGGTCGTAATCAGGGCCAGAGCCAGAACAGACCAGGGAATAACCGTGGCCCGACTAAAGCGTCATCAGCCTCTTCCGCCCGCGGATCCACAGGTAGTTCACCTGCTACTCAGTCCGTCAGCTGTCCATACTGTGACAGGAAGGGGCCTACCGAGGCCCAGTGTGATACCCCGATCCCTCTCGAGACCGGGAGTTCTATCAATGAATCTAATCACAACCCAAACCAAACCTGGGCATAAATTTTCAGGGAAAACGGACGGAGTCTGCCCTGTTTCTAGGTAAATTGCAGAACCTGTAATAGCATATAAATGGACCAATACCATGTCCAAACATTCAACCACCTCAAGGCCATTCGAGCCTTGGTTCTCAACAACTAAACACAGCATATAAATATACATTTCCAGTTTAAAGTTAACCTATCTCTTTACATCTTTTACAAGAACATTCAAGCTTGACATTTAATCCATACTAATCTACTGCACAAAATATACTATCATACTATTCTCACTCTTTTCTTTTAGACAATTACAAACATGCATCGGGTTAACTATACTACTGAATACATAACTAACTTATCAATCTACCTCAACTACTTAGCTAGATTAAATTACATTTCTTTTAACAATAAATACATACATCATATGAACATACATCTTTACATCTTTGACAGCTCAAGCCACAAAGCAATCAAGACAACCCTTCAGGCACGAACTAACACATATCCACGAACTTTTCAGCTAACAAGGCATTTCCTGAAATATGGTAGTGAGGAGTGAGTATACACAACACGTATACTCAGTGAGGGCGAGATAGATATCGAGTTGGAGAGAAAGAAGATTCTGCAATGCAAATAATCACAGTTAAGCAATAAAGACAATAAGGAAACATTCAATACAAACAACAATACTATAAGCAATCAAGAAAGCATTAACACAACCCTTTAAAGCTATACCACACTCTGAAAGCTGTGGTTCACTCATACGAGTAATATACCATTTCACGAGCGATACATCAATCTCGAGCTTGATGTTTGAAAACGATGACAATAAGCGCGCAACCACCTTATAACACCAGTTTGGAATACCCCATAAGTATCCATCAATCTACGACCCAAATCTCCCTAGGAGGCAACCCAAGCGAGAAAGGGAATAGCAGCGGAGCTAGAGCAACCAACACTGGCAACCCGAGGCTACCCAGAGAGGCCCATCACTCACGTGCGAGACATTATGCAATGCAAGACTCGATACAAGGCGATAAACGAGCGATAGCACAACAATACAAACTAGTGACAACAAACGAGATAACAAGCAATCACAATCAATTCTAGCATTAAACTAACTTTTCAAACATAACAAGCAATAATAAGCAACAATAACATCAATTAAACAAGTAACGGCAGTTCAAACATGAAAACAACAAATATCACTATTCAACCCCAACTTCCAAGGACAATTACGAGCAAACGAGTTACGGGATTTGGAAACCGATTTCACTACATTCACTCAAGCACTACAAGGCACGTTTTTATGTCACTAAACTTCACTTTCTCACCCGAGACTCGAAAGTCCATCTACTACGTTTGAACTACAACTATGTTAACCGGTCACTCAATCAATGCCACAACAGCGCCAAAAGTGCTTCCATGCCCTCAATTGCAAAACCCCCAACTCAATTTGAGCACGGTCAACTTTTGGTCAAACGGCCCCTTTACGTTTCTTTGTCTAATTTCTAATTTTAACAAAGGCCGATCTGTTTTTATTTCACATTTTAGCTTTCTATCACTAATGGCACCTATCCAAATCAAACAATCGCAATTCGGATCGAAATTCAAAATTATAGGGTTTACTATTCATAATTCACTATTCATGTTCTTCCCCAATTTCAATTACGCAGTTTCAACCGTAAAAATTGCTAAATAACTAACAAGCAATGCTCTACGAACCCTAAGCAAGCTATTTCAAGCAATAACAGGCATTATAACGCGATAAATATCAAATCTTACAAATTGACTCAAAAATCAAATTCAGATTAAAATGCACAAAAGCGTGAAAACCCTCACAGAGATTGAAGACCAAGACCTGCAAGGACCCGAGCCACAATCCTCATCCGATCCCACGCAAGATTTTGGCTTAAAAATGCAAAATCAATTTTTTTTCTTTTCTCCTTAGCCTTCGGCCAAGGGAGGACAAGATGGCCATTTTTTGTTTTTGTTTTTTGTCAATTTTGCTTAATTTTGGCTATTTAAAAGATGACAAAGCCTCAAGGGCAAAATGGTCATTTAGCAAAGTCAAAATCCTAATATAACATGGTCAAATAAGCTATTTTGATGCCATTTAATTTATTCCAAGTTAGAGGAATGCAATTTTAATAAAAACCGACTAAAACTAGTTAATTTAAACTAGAAACATTATTTACGAAATTTGAGAAATATTTCTCTAACTCTTATTTTTGAAATTCTACGATCGAACGGTCACTAATCGATCGCTAATAAAGTGATGAACAATAATATAAAACTTTAATTCTTTGAAAAGTAGAATAGTAGAATAGTTTAAAATTAACTCCGGCTCGGAGTTACTTTTCTCATTTAATTGAAAACCGAGTAATTTAATGCAAGAAAATTAAAACCGATTTTTAAAATAATCAAAATAGTCAAAGTAAACAATATTCATTTAAAATCAATTAATTTAACTATTCCTAGAATATTTTAAAGAATTATGAAGTTCATGTTAAGTTACAAATGAACAAATAAATATAACATTTAAGATGACACTTAATTGATCACAAGAGAATAAATTCAATTACTACAATTATTAGAAATAGGTAATAATCATTTAATCAATTAATATAAATCCTTTTCGAATTCTTCTAAAAGAAATACCAAAACAATGAAAATTAGATGATTTAACTAATTAAACATTTAATCAAATGCAGTCAAGTGCTATTAAATGCATGCCAGGTTCCGGTTATCACATCCTTCCCCCCTTAAAACAATTGCGTCCTCGCAATTCTTCTTTCAATAGGACTCTGCATCATCTAAAATCCAACTCTGATAAATCTTCATCGGTTGCTGAGCAAGACAATATATAAGAATGCTCATAGGAAATCCCGAATAGAAATTCCAATCAAGAATGCCGAGGAAATACCAACTAAAGACTGAAGCAAACATACTGTAGATATTATCAATACCATATACTAATGGCAGGAAGAGTACCGAAGGAATACCCCATTTAAGAATCTTCAATAGAAGTCTAACAAGTACCCAATAAGAAAGTTAAGAGATAGCCAGAGTAGATGCACCTCACGCAATGCTGATTACCGTAAATAGACCCAGCTGAAAGTTCTATAAATGAATATAGAGAAGAATACCAAAGCCCAACCATTAAATGAAATCTTCCAATCACTGAGTTCCTACCGCAACATCTTAGTCAAACAGCAAGTATAGGTTCCCCTGAGTAGAAAGGCCGATGGGGAAGCCGTAAATAATACAAGATAATAAGTCCAAGCAAAATTCCAAGTGTAGGATCTTCCAATAATGCCAATAAGGAAAATACTAGTAGAATGCCCAATAAGAATTCCAAAGAATACCGTAAGTAATATGAGATAATGAGTCTAATAGGGATTCCAGTTACCAAACCAACTGAGGAATGCCAAAGAAAATACCCGAACAATGCTCCAGTAAGAAAGTACCAAGAATTGCCCAATAAGTAATACTAAATAAATGACCACTAAGAATCCTAGAGAATGCCATTGAAGAATTTCCAATAAGGAATACCAGTAACACTCCAATAAAGACTGAGACTCATATGCCATAGATAATACCATGCACTAAGTCCGACTGAAAAACCCAATAGCCAAGTCTACCAAGAAGTGCCAATAGAAGTCTCCAAAGAATACCCATTAAGAAAACTAAAGAATAACCAAATAAAATCCCAAGAGAAAGCTATTCTTTTATGATTGCCATTCACAAATAAGAGTCTTAGAAGTGTGCCAACAACTGAGCTCCATAAACAAACACCAACTCCCAAATAAGGCTAGTCAAATGCCATTCATTTCCTGCCAATCCACACACCTTGAAAAGCCAGTTGTGAACCACTTCTTCAGGGGAGGAGAAAGTCTCTCTTACCATTTCAATAGGACATGTATGAATGCCAATATATCACAGTTATACATATGCCTTAAGCTAATATGCCAGCAAGTTTACAAAAGAGTTTATTCAACAAAGTCACTCAAGCATAACAATCAAGTCAAGCACAACATAATCAATTCAAAACATTTTAAAACATACATTACAAGCAATACTTCAAGCAAATAACAATTCACGAGGTCGATTCGATTCACGAGGTCAATTCAATAAGTCAATTCAATAGACAACTAGACATTTCACCTTTCTTGGGAAACATTTAACACATAACACATAACTATATCACATAAGTGCATACATTCAAGTCAAGACACACAATCTCTCATACAAGCATACACTTCCAAGACACGCTTAACAAGCACACATTCAAGGGTCACTACCCACCAGACCGAGGACCCTGTCCCGGCTTATGAGCTAGACAAGCTCTGATACCACCTGTGATACCCCGATCCCTCTCGAGACCGGGAGTTCTATCAATGAATCTAATCACAACCCAAACCAAACCTGGGCATAAATTTTCAGGGAAAACAGACGGAGTCTGCCCTGTTTCTAGGTAAATTGCAGAACCTGTAATAGCATATAAATGGACCAATACCATGTCCAAACATTCAACCACCTCAAGGCCATTCGAGCCTTGGTTCTCAACAACTAAACACAGCATATAAATATACATTTCCAGTTTAAAGTTAACCTATCTCTTTACATCTTTTACAAGAACATTCAAGCTTGACATTTAATCCATACTAATCTACTGCACAAAATATACTATCATACTATTCTCACTCTTTTCTTTTAGACAATTACAAACATGCATCGGGTTAACTATACTACTGAATACATAACTAACTTATCAATCTACCTCAACTACTTAGCTAGATTAAATTACATTTCTTTTAACAATAAATACATACATCATATGAACATACATCTTTACATCTTTGACAGCTCAAGCTACAAAGCAATCAAGACAACCCTTCAGGCACGAACTAACACATATCCACGAACTTTTCAGCTAACAAGGCATTTCCTGAAATATGGTAGTGAGGAGTGAGTATACACAACACGTATACTCAGTGAGGGCGAGATAGATATCGAGTTGGAGAGAAAGAAGATTGTGCAATGCAAATAATCACAGTTAAGCAATAAAGACAATAAGGAAACATTCAATACAAACAACAATACTATAAGCAATCAAGAAAGCATTAACACAACCCTTTAAAGCTATACCACACTCTGAAAGCTGTGGTTCACTCATACGAGTAATATACCATTTCACGAGCGATACATCAATCTCGAGCTTGATGTTTGACAACGATGACAATAAGCGCGCAACCACCTTATAACACCAGTTTGGAATACCCCGGAAGTATCCATCAATCTACGACCCAAATCTCCCTAGGAGGCAACCCAAGCGAGAAAGGGAATAGCAGCGGAGCTAGAGCAACCAACACTGGCAACCCGAGGCTACCCAGAGAGGCCCATCACTCACGTGTGAGACATTATGCAATGCAAGACTCGATACAAGGCGATAAACGAGCGATAGCACAACAATACAAACTAGTGACAACAAACGAGATAACAAGCAATCACAATCAATTCTAGCATTAAACTAACTTTTCAAACATAACAAGCAATAATAAGCAACAATAACATCAATTAAACAAGTAACGGCAGTTCAAACATGAAAACAACAAATATCACTATTCAACCCCAACTTCCAAGGACAATTACGAGCAAACGAGTTACGGGATTTGGAAACCGATTTCACTACATTCACTCAAGCACTACAAGGCACGTTTTTATGTCACTAAACTTCACTTTCTCACCCGAGACTCGAAAGTCCATCTACTACGTTTGAACTACAACTATGTTAACCGGTCACTCAATCAATGCCACAACAGCGCCAAAAGTGCTTCCATGCCCTCAATTGCAAAACCCCCAACTCAATTTGAGCACGGTCAACTTTTGGTCAAACGGCCCCTTTACGTTTCTTTGTCTAATTTCCAATTTTAACAAAGGCCGATCTGTTTTTATTTCACATTTTAGCTTTCTATCACTAATGGCACCTATCCAAATCAAACAATCGCAATTCGGATCGAAATTCAAAATTCTAGGGTTTACTATTCATAATTCACTATTCATGTTCTTCCCCAATTTCAATTACACAGTTTCAACCGTAAAAATTGCTAAATAACTAACAAGCAATGCTCTACGAACCCTAAGCAAGCTATTTCAAGCAATAACAGGCATTATAACGCGATAAATATCAAATCTGACAAATTGACTCAAAAATCAAATTCAGATTAAAATGCACAAAAGCGTGAAAACCCTCCCAGAGATTGAAGACCAAGACCTGCAAGGACCCGAGCCACAATCCTCATCCGATCCCACGCAAGATTTTGGCTTAAAAATGCAAAATCAATTTTTTTTTCTTTTCTCCTTACCCTTCGGCCAAGGGAGGACAAGATGGCCATTTTTTGTTTTTGTTTTTTTGTCAATTTTGCTTAATTTTGGCTATTTAAAAGATGACAAAGCCTCAAGGGCAAAATGGTCATTTAGCAAAGTCAAAATCCTAATATAACATGGTCAAATAAGCTATTTTGATGCCATTTAATTTATTCCAAGTTAGAGGAATGCAATTTTAATAAAAACCGACTAAAACTAGTTAATTTAAACTAGAAACATTATTTACGAAATTTGAGAAATATTTCTCTAACTCTTATTTTTGAAATTCTACGATCGAACGGTCACTAATCGATCGCTAATAAAGTGATGAACAATAATATAAAACTTTAATTCTTTGAAAAGTAGAATAGTAGAATAGTTTAAAATTAACTCCGGCTCGGAGTTACTTTTCTCATTTAATTGAAAACCGAGTAATTTAATGCAAGAAAATTAAAACCGATTTTTAAAATAATCAAAATAGTCAAAGTAAACAATATTCATTTAAAATCAATTAATTTAACTATTCCTAGAATATTTTAAAGAATTATGAAGTTCATGTTAAGTTACAAATGAACAAATAAATATAAACATGTAATCAAGTGCAATTAAATATTAACATTTAAGATGACACTTAATTGATCACAAGAGAATAAATTCAATTACTACAATTATTAGAAATAGGTAATAATCATTTAATCAATTAATATAAATCCTTTTCGAATTCTTCTAAAAGAAATAGCAAAACAATGAAAATTAGATGATTTAACTAATTAAACATTTAATCAAATGCAGTCAAGTGCTATTAAATGCATGCCAGGTTCCGGTTATCACTCCCAGTGTTGGAGGAAGTTGGGACGATGTATGAGGTGCGGCAGTGATCAGCACCAGATCAAGGATTGCCCTAAACATTAGGCAGGGCAGAATCAGGGTAAACCAGCCGGTAGAGGCAAGACTCCAGTTCCTAGGGTCCAGGCTCGAGCCTATGCCATTGAGTGCGAGGAGATTCCAAATGAGACCACTGTTGTTGAAGGTACATTCTTCATACTGAATCAACCTGTTAAGGTGTTAATTGATCCGGGTGCTACTCATTCATTTATTATTCCCTTATGTGTGGAACGTGTGAAATTGAAAGTTGTATGTTTGCCATATGAAGTAGAAGTTGGTACCCCAATGGGTTCTAAACTTGTAACTAGTTCAGCTTGTAAGGCATGTAAAATCCAAATTAAGGATAGGGAATTCTCAGCCAATCTTATTGTATTACCTTTTCGAGACTATGAGGTCATTTTAGGGATGGACTGGCTAGCAAAACATCATGTCCAACTAGATTGCCGGGCAAAGATTATAACGTTCCGGGTACCTGATCAACCGATACTGGAGATTTTGGGTCGAAGAGATTTCACCGGGAGTTCCATCATTTCATCTACAAAGGCAGTGAAGTCCTTAAGGAAAGGGTGCAACGGATACTTGGCTTACCTTATCAACAAGCCGTCGGATAAAGCTAAATTGGAGGAGATACCTGTGATCAAGGACTATGCAGATGTGTTCCCAGAGGAATTACCCGGTTTACCCCCAAATCGGGAGATCGAGTTTGTTATAGAGTTGCTGCCTGGCACCCAGCCGATATCAAAAGCTCCCTATCGCATGGCACCGGCCGAGCTACAAGAATTGAAGGACCAATTGCAAGGATTGCTGAAGAAGGGATTTGTACAATCGAGCTCTTCACCATGGGGTGCGCTAGTTTTATTTGTTAAGAAGAAACACAGAACGTTGAGACTATGCATTGACTATCGAGGTTTGAACCAAGTGACTGTCAAGAATAAATACCCACTTCCCTTGATTGACGAGTTATTTGATCAACTGCAAGGAGCCAAAGTGTATTCGAAACTCGACTTGAGACAAGGGTATTATCAGTTGCAGATCAAGAAGGAAGATGTGCCTAAAACGGCTTTCAAGACGAGATATGGCACTATGAATATGTGGTGATGCCTTTTGGACTAACTAATGCCCCTGCAGCTTTTATGGATTTGATGAATAGGGTGTTTCAACCCTACTTGGACCAATTTGTGGTGATCTTCATTGATGATATTTTGGTATACTCGAAATCGGAGGCGGAGCATGAGCAACATCTGCAGTTGGTACTACAAAAACTTTGAGAGCACCAATTGTATGAAAAGTTTAACAAGTGCGAATTTTGGCTGCAGCATATTGCATTTTTGGGGCATATCATATCCCAAGAGGGAATAGCGGTAGATCCAGCAAAGATCGTTGCAGTGATGTCTTGGAAGAAGCCGAAAAATGTTACGGAAGTTCGTAGTTTTCTTGGTCTAGCCGGCTATTATCGGAGGTTCGTGAAGGACTTCTCTAAGATTGCAGGACCGCTTACAAAGCTCACTCAAAAGAAAACCAAGTTCGTGTGGGATGATAAGTGTAAGAACAGCTTCCAAGAGTTGAGGAAGAGATTGACTACTGCACCAGTTCTTCCATTGCCTGAAGGGAGTCAAGGTTTCGTAATCTATAGCGATGCTTCGAAAGAAGGATTGGGATGTGTATTGATACAAAATGGAAGAGTTATTGCATATGCTTCTAGGAAACCAAAGCCGTATGAGATGAATTACCCGACACATGATTTGGAGTTAGCAGTTATTGTGTTTGCACTCAAGAAATGGAGGCATTATCTGTGGGGTAGCAAGTTTGAAGTATTTACTGATCATAAGAGCTTGAAATACTTGTTCTCTCAAAAGGAGTTGAATATGAGTCAAAGGCGGTGGATAGAACTTTTGGACGATTATAACTGCTCAATTAATTATGTGCCCGGTAAGGTGAACGTAGTCGCAGATGCCTTAAGCAGAAAAGCAAGCATGGCAAAATTGGAAGTCAAGGTGCAGGAGTTGTTGGAGGAAGCGTTTCTATGGAAACCACAATTGACTCAGAAGGGGTTACTTTTTGCCACTACCCAAGTTCAATCGACGTTATTGTCTGAGTTACGAGGGGCTCAACAGAAGGACCAACAATTTCAGAAGATTAAGGAAAGTAAGTCAGATTTCAAGTTTTATGATGATGGTGTTTGGAGGTTTAGGAACCGGATTTGTGTTCCCAGTGAGCCAGAGTTGAAAAAGAAGATTCTTGAGGAAGCACATAATTCAAGATATACTATTCACCCCGGCGGAACAAAGATGTATCGGGATTTGAAGCAACACTATTGGTGGAATAACATGAAAAGAGAAATTGCGGAGTTTGTAGCACGGGGTTTGACTTGCCAGAGAGTCAAAGCAGAACATCAACGACCCGCAGGTTTACTTCAGCCATTGGAGATTCCTCAATGGAAATGGGAACATATCACTATGGATTTTGTTATGGACCTGCCTAGATCACGAAAGAGTCATGACGCCGTTTGGGTTATAGTGGATAGATTGACTAAGTTGGCACACTTCTTACCGATGAACAAGGAGGAAAGTCCTGAGAAATTGGGAGATATGTATGTGGCGGAGATTGTAAGACTGGACGGGATGCCTATGAGTATTGTGTCGGATAGGGATCCTCGTTTTACTTCCCGATTTTGGAAGAGATTGCAGGATGCTTTGGGGACGAAATTGAGTTTTAGCACGGCTTATCACCCTCAGACGGACGGTCAATCGGAGAGAACCATTCAGATTTTGGAGGATATGCTGAGGGCATGTATGTTGGACTTCGGGAAAGGTTGGGAGAAATATCTATCTCTAGCGGAGTTTGCCTACAACAATAGTTATCAGGCCACTATCGGGATGGCCCCATTTGAGGCGCTGTATGGACGTAAGTGTCGATCCCCAATGTATTGGGATGAAGTAGGTGAGACGAAGACTTTTGACCCGACCCTTTTACCTGAACTGACGAAAACTGTTGATAACATCCACCTCATCTGGAAACGAATGCTTACCGCCCAGAGTAGGCAGAAGAGTTATGCAGACCAACGGAGACGGAGTCTCGAGTTTGAGGTTGGCGACAAGGTGTTCTTGAAGATATCACCCCGGAGGGGACTGATTAGACATGGCAAAGGTGGAAAGCTGAGCCCGAGATTTGTAGGACCATTTGAGATAGTTGAGAAAGTTGGCAAGTTGGCGTATCGCCTAGCACTACCCCAGAACCTCTCCAATATTCACGACGTCTTTCATGTTTCGATGCTGCATAAATACCATCCTGACCCGTCACATATCTTGGAGCCAGAGCCGTTGCAGCTTTGGGAGAACTTGTCCTACGAGGAAAAGCCCATTCGGATCCTAGACCAGCAGGATCGGGAGTTGCGCAACAGAACTATACCTATGGTGAAGGTGTTGTGGGATCATCATGGAGTCGAAGAAGCAACGTGGGAAAGGCGAGACTAGATGGAGCAACAGTATCCAACTTTATTTCTAGGTAATATTGAATTTCGGGACGAAATTCTTTGAAGGAGGGGAGGTGTGAGGCCCGACCCCGATTTGCGTGCGAAACCTAGCTTCGTGTGTCCTAACCTAGATATGCGTGCTATGACCTAAGAATTGTGTTCATTTTATGTGCCATGCATTGAATTACGTGCATTTGTTTGGGATTGCGTGCATTTACTCAAAAAACGTGCGTCCGTCTCATAGTTCGTTTTCTACCTCGTAGTGCGTGCCCTAGACCTAAGAAAGCGTGCCTTCACGCTCATCAAGAAAGCATCTTTCACGAAGCACTAGACTATTAAACAATCCTACAAAATCCACTAACAATATAATAATCCAAATTACATTCACTAGAAGACAAAAAAGGCACCAAACACTAGGCATTCCTTATTCTTTTTTCTTTGTTCTTTTTGCATTTTCAACACACAACAATTAACACCCAAAAGATGACAAGAATTCAGCCATTTCATTAGCCTTGGCCGACCATACCATGGTTTTGCACAAGGTTTGAGCAAATTTTTTTTATTCTATTGCATGCCAAGACAATTTATGACTCAAAGCATTAAAAAATTGCTCAAAATTCACTCAATCTCCTCACCATTCTCGACCACAACACCTTGCCTATCCTAGCAATTTCAAAATAGCACATTGGAGACACAAAATGCAGAATTTTGAAGCCCAAGGCCGACATTCTCCTTGAAGATGCAAAAGGCTTCCTTGCTTGTCATTTTCTTCATTTATTTTCACTTATTTCTCTCCTCATCTCTCCTTTCTCTCTCATTTTCGGCCTTGGCTGAATTCACCATCTTCTCAACTTCTCCTCTTCACACCATAGCTAAGTTTTGCAAGCTACAAGCAAGGAACTATAACCGAGCAAGCAAGAGTTCGAAATCACTCATGCATGTGCATTGAAGCTTCATTTTCGGCCTAGGTGCGTTATTAAGCATCCATTTCTTTTCTTCAAGTTCTAACTACATGCATGCACTAAGAGATTGATCATTAACCTAGGAAAAATAGAGAAAAACTAGTGAGGTTCTCGGCTAAGCAAAGGAAAGGAGAAGATTTGAGCTTCAACAAGGGTCTTGAGCATTTTGTGGTTGATTGCTAAGGTGAGGGTTAAAACCTTTTGAAAACTCTTCAAAATTTCACATGCATGCTCATGAATGTGTGTATTTGCTTCTGTACTTGAGATATATGGTCGTTCATAAGCTTAAACAACCATGCATGGCAAGATCTTGGCTTGAAAATGATGCTAGGTGAAGTCGAAATGGATGACAGCTCTCTGACCAGTCTGTTCGAGGTAAGTTTAGCTAAGCAAATGATGTTAAAAATTCTTGAAAATTGGTTGGTGACTAGTTTGGACCGTTATGGACATTTTTCCCAGAAATAGGCCAAAGCTAATTTTGACCCTAAGATCCTCAAAATGCCAAATCATTAAAATGTGACCAAATCTGGAAATCTGGAAAAATGAATCAGGTTTTGGCAGATGCACTGACCTTGTGGAACGAACCATATTTGACATAGTAAATTTTGTCCAAAATGCATGAAATTTGGATTTCTGCTATATTTTTCAGTTCTGGACAATTTTGTTAGAAATGGACCAAAGCTAAAACGGAATCTAAGGACCTCAAAAACGTCAATTTCTGAAACGTGTACAAATCTGGACCGTTTTGTGCTACCTCACTGTTTTGGCTATAACTAATGATTCTGAACTGCAATTGATGTAAGGTTGGTTTCTGATTTTAGTTAACTTCTTAACCTTTAATTTGAAATCTTATTTACTGAATTTGGAGATTGTTTGATTATTCTATTGATTGTGAGAAAACAGTCTATTGCAGTAAAGGTTTTATTTAGCCATATGCTTGGAAAATTGTTGTAACCTCTCTTGTGGTACTAATTGTGTGGAAATGTGGTGTTGGGATGTTGTGTGGACTGTTTTGAACATTTGAGGATGTTGAATTACATGATTTATGGTTTGAGATTGACATTGAGTTGGGTTGAGGCTCAAATTGCACGAATATACTTGAAATGGAAGCCCTAACCACTAGGTAGTCTTAATAAGTGTTGATTATTTGGATATTGTGTTGGAATCATAGGCTTAGTGGGCTGCCCGTAAATGTTTTATAACTTCAAAAGTGATCTTGACCATTGCATGTTGACAATTAAGCTTTTCTTGCATCCGAACCCATGTTGATATCATTGCATGTTGACAATTAAGCTTTTCTTGCATCCGAACCCATGTTGATATAATTGCATGTTGAATAATCTTATCACTTGATTGCGTGGACTTTTTAATGAGTTATATGGCCTGTTTTACATGTGTTACATGGCTGCCCGTTTAATTTCCATATAACTCTATATGCCTTTCAAGTGAAATTTCTTGTCTTATAGTGTCTTGCTTGTTTATCTGTCAATGTGCAATCCTATGACTGTCCGGAGGCAACCTACTTTGTTTTCTTCCTTCTATGATATATATTACCTGTCATGAATGTGCATTGCATACAAGGTTGCAACCATTCCTGTCGGCATGGTAGCGATCACGTACGCCGGGCGGCATCGGGCTTGCCGGTGTTACCGTGACCACCATGGTCCCATTCCCTCTCTCGCTTGGGGGCTAGACTTCATCGGAGAGTTGGGTCGTAGGATTTTGGGGTACATCCGGAGTACACCCACCTGGTGTGTTTGGGGAATGATTTGAAGTTGGTCGCAACAACTGATCCTGGATCTGATCTGAGGGCAAAAGCTCACCGTATCCTTTTTATTATGTGTATAAGTATTCCCGCTTGGATCCTAGAGAACCTCGGGGAGGAAAGACCGGTATTCCTATTTCTATACTTGTATTTCTGTACTTGTATATCTGTAGTATTCATGTTGAGAAAGGGGTTTTCATAAGTTTAACCGGAAAATGAGTTTCAAAACTTATTTCTCGTTCCCCCCTCGCTGAGTTCATAAGGATTCACCCTCTTTTATCATCTCAGGTGAAGAAGAACAGGTACAGGAACCCGAGGATAATGTACCTAATGATGAACCCCTGTAGTGATTGCCTGTTATTGTTGTTTTGCTTCAACGTGACTACTTGTGTACCTTGTGCTGCTTGAAGACTATTTATCTTATGTTGTTGTTGTCGTTAATGTAAAAGACCCCCGTTGTAATTTGGGGTCTAATTTTGGTTTGTACTTATTTTAAGTAGACTGATACTAGACATGACACTACTATGATCGTTTTGCTTTTACTACCGCTAGTATCTATCACAGGTTATGATGCTTAGTTAAGGAATAGGTTAATGAACTTATCCAATCTCAGCAGGTACTCACTAATAAGCTAAGATCAACAGGTATATTTTGAAACGAGGATAAATGGACAAACGAGACATAGTATCATGTTATGTTATAAATCAAACGGGACGTCGAATTAACCAATAGGCAATTCAATTGATGGAATAATAGTAATCTTAGCTGGAATTGAATTTGAGATGGTAAATTTTGAGGCTGTTAGAAAATTTAGGTCAAAACAAATAGCCCAATTCCAACCGTTATGCTGCCGGATTTTCGAAAAATTCTGGAGTCTAGAATAAAACGTTAAGTGCTAAACCTCCTAGAATGATTAAGAATGTGAAAGGACTTGAATGTTTAGATCACACCCTAGTCTAACCTTTATAGGCCGGGTTGGGACGTGACTCCTTAGAAAAATGGTATCAGAGCTTAGATTGCTTAAGTCGGGTTTAACTCTCGGACCGCGGGTAGAGCCCTAAGATAATTAGGATGACTTGTTTATGTGTTGTTATTGTGTTAAATGTGCCTTCTATGTTCTATGTGCTTAAGTGACTTACGTGCCTTAAATGTTTTTAGAATTGTACCTATAGTATGTTGCATATCTTATGCATTAGATTCTTAATTGTCATATCTTCAATAAATTGTGCCTATAGATGGCTGGCCCTAGTACCCGTACTACTAATAGGAGCAGTGAACCTCAAGAGACCGGGGATGCCTATATGACTAATCCCGGTATAGCTATGTTTAATATGATGGAAAATGCCATGGATCGCGTATCACGTGTGATGGAGCGTCAGGATGCTCGTGAAGCCAACAACAACATCAATAACAAGAATGAGGGTAACCATGGGAGACATAGCAAAATGAAGGAATTCCTTGACTTTCGCCCGTCTAAATTCTACGAGGAAGGTAATGATGAGAAAGCAGAGGCTTAGCTATCCGAGATCGAGAAGATTTTCAGGCCACTTGATTATACACATGAAGAGAAAGTGGAGTTTCCTGTATTTCAGTTGCACGGGGATACCGAGCATTGGCGGCACACTGTAGAGGCACTATGGGAGACTGATAAGACACCTCGCCTGTGGAGTAATTTTGTTAAGGCATTTAAGGAAAAATATGTACCTGCAGTTTCCAGGCAGAGGCGGATCGAGGAGTTTATGCACTTGACCCAGGGTAATATGACGGTGGCCCAGTACGAGGCACGTTTTGATCGACTGTGCCGTTATGCTCAATATACGGTTTGTACTCCGGAGGCAAAAATGTGGAAATTTACTATTGGTTTGAGGCCAGAGATTCAGGACCAGTTAGCTTCTCATGACTTCGGTACTTATTCTGCTCTCTTTGCTGCTGCCTCTTGAGTTGAGAAGAGAAAACTAGATGGAGCCGGTTCGAGTCACCCAAACAAGAAACCATACCAGCCTCCAGGTCAGCAGAGGAAATTCCAGAGTCAGGGTCGTAATCAGGGCCAGAGCCAGAACAGACCAGGGAATAACCGTGGCCCGATGAAAGCGTCATCAGCCTCTTCCGCCCACGGATCCACAGGTAGTTCACCTGCTACTCAGTCCGTCAGCTGTCCATATTGTGACAGGAAGGGGCATACCGAGGCCCAGTGTTGGAGGAAGTTGGGACGATGTATGAGGTACGGCAATGATCAGCACCAGATCAAGGATTGCCCTAAACATTAGGTAGGGCAGAATCAGGGTAAACCAGCCGGTAGAGGCAAGACTCCAGTTCCTAGGGTCCAGGCTCGAGCCTATGCTATTGAGTGCGAGGAGATTCCAGATGAGACCGTTGTTGTTGACGGTACATTCTTCATACTGAATCAACCTGTTAAGGTGTTAATTGATCCGGGTGCTACTCATTCATTTATTACTCCCTTATGTGTGGAACGTGTGAAATTGAAAGTTGTATGTTTTCCATATGAAGTAGAAGTTAGTACCCCAATGGGTTCTAAACTTGTAACTAGTTCAGCTTGTAAGGCATGTAAAATCCAAATTAAGGATAGGGAATTCTCAGCCAATCTTATTGTATTACCTTTTCGAGACTATGAGGTCATTTTAGGGATGGACTGGCTAGCAAAACATCATGTCCAGCTGGATTGCCGGGCAAAGATTATAACGCTCCGGGTACCTGATCAACTGATACTGGAAATTTTAGGTCGAAGAGATTTCACCGGGAGTTCCATCATTTCATCGACAAAGGTAGTGAAGTCCTTGAGGAAAGGGTACAACGGATACTTGGCTTACATTATCAACAAGCCGTCGGATAAAGCTAAATTGGAGGAGATGCCTGTGATCAAAGACTATGCAGATGTGTTCCCAGAGGAATTACCCGGTTTACCCCCAAATTGGGAGATCGAGTTTGTTATAGAGTTGCTTCCTGGTGCCCAGCCGATATCGAAAGCTCCCTATCGCATGGCACCGGCCTAGCTACAAGAATTGAAGGACCAATTGCAAGATTGCTGAAGAAGGGATTTGTACAACCGAGCTCTTCACCGTGGGGTGTGCCAGTTTTATTTGTTAAGAAGAAAGACGGAACGTTGAGACTATGCATTGACTATCGAGGTTTGAACCAAGTGACTGTCAAGAATAAATACCCACTTCCCTTGATTGACGAGTTATTTGATCAACTGCAAGGAGCCAAAGTGTATTCGAAACTCGACTTGAGACAAGGGTATTATCAGTTGCGGATCAAGAAGGAAAATGTGCCTAAAATGGCTTTCAGGATGAGATATGGGCACTATGAATATGTGGTGATGCCTTTTGGACTAACTAATGCCCCTGCAGCTTTTATGGATTTGATGCATTGGGTGTTTCAACCCTACTTGGACCAATTTGTGGTGATCTTCATTGATGATATTTTGGTCTACTCGAAATCGGAGGCGGAGCATGAGCAACATCTGCGGTTGGTACTGCAGAAACTTCGAGAGCACCAATTGTATGCAAAGTTTAGCAAGTGCGAATTTTGGCTGCAGCAGATTGCATTTTTGGGGCATATCATATCCCAAGAGGGAATAGCGGTAGATCCAGCAAAGATCGATGCAGTGATGTCTTGGAAGAAGCCGGAAAATGTTACGGAAGTTCGTAGTTTTCTTGGTCTAGCCGGCTATTATCGGAGGTTCGTGAAGGACTTCTCTAAGATTGCAGGACCGCTTACAAAGGTAACTCAAAAGAAAACCAAGTTCGTGTGGGATGATAAGTGTGAGAACAGCGTCCAAGAGTTGAAGAAGAGATTGACTACTGCACCAGTTCTTGCATTGCCTGAAGGGAGTCAAGGTTATGTAATCTATAGCGATGCTTCGAAAGAAGGATTGGGATGTGTATTGATGCAAAATGGAAGAGTTATTGCATATGCTTCTAGGAAACCAAAGCCGTATGAGATGAATTACCCGACACATGATTTGGAGTTAGCAGCTATTGTGTTTGCACTCAAGAAATGGAGGCATTATCTGTGGAGTAACAAGTTTGAAGTATTTACTGATCATAAGAGCTTGAAATACTTGTTCTCTCAAAAGGAGTTGAATATGAGGCAAAGGCGGTGGATGGAGCTTTTGGACGATTATAACTGCTCAATTAATTATGTGCCCGGTAAGGCGAACGTAGTCGCAGATGCCTTAAGCAGAAAAGCAAGCATGGCAAAACTGGAAGTCAAGGTGCGGGAGTTGTTGGAGGAAGCGTTTCTATGGAAACCACAATTGACTCAGAAGGGGTTACTTTTTGCCACTACCCAAGTTCAATCGACGTTATTGTCTGAGTTACGAGGGGCTCAACAGAAGGACCAACAATTTCAGAAGATTAAGGAAAGTAACGCAGATTTCAAGTTTTATGATGATGGTGTTTGGAGGTTTAGGAACCGGATTTGTGTTCGCAGTGAGCCAGAGCTGAAAAAGAAGATTCTTGAGGAAGCACATAATTCAAGATATACTATTCACCTCGGCGGAACAAAGATGTATCGGGATTTGAAGCAACACTATTGGTGGAATAACATGAAAAGAGAAATTGCGGAGTTTGTAGCACGGTGTTTGACTTGCCAGAGAGTCAAAGCAGAACATCAACGACCCGCAGGTTTACTTCAGCCGTTGGAGATTCCTCAATGGAAATGGGAACATATCACTATGGATTTTGTTATGGACCTGCCTAGATCACGAAAGAGTCATGACGCTGTTTGGGTTATAGTGGATAGATTGACTAAGTCGGCGCACTTCTTACCGATGAACAAGGAGGATAGTCCTGAGAAATTGGGAGATATGTATGTGGCGGAGATTGTAAGACTGCACGGGATGCCTGTGAGTATTGTGTTGGATAGGGATCCTCGTTTTACTTCCCGATTTTGGAAGAGATTGCAGGAAGCTTTGGGGACGAAATTGAGTTTTAGCACGGCTTATCACCCTCAGACGGATGGTCAATCGGAGAGAACCATTCAGATTTTGGAGGATATGCTGAGGGCATGTATGTTGGACTTCGGGAAAGGTTGGGAGAAATATCTATCTCTAGCGGAGTTCGCCTACAACAATAGTTATCAGGCCACTATCGGGATGGCCCCATTTGAGGTGCTGTATGGATGTAAGTGTCGATCCCCAATCTACTGGGATGAAGTAGGTGAGACGAAGACTTTTGACCCGACCCTTTTACCTGAACTGACGAAAACTGTTGATAACATCCACCTCATCCGGAAACGAATGCTTACCGCCCAGAGTAGGCAGAAGAGTTATGCAGACCAACGGAGACAGAGTCTCGAGTTTGAGGTTGGCGACAAGGTGTTCTTGATGATATCACCCCGGAGGGGACTGATTAGACATGGCAAGGGTGGAAAGTTGAGCCTGAGATTTGTAGGACCATTTGAGATAGTTGAGAAGGTTGGCAAGTTGGCGTATTGCCTAGCGCTACCCCAGAACCTCTCCAATATTCACGACGTCTTTCATGTTTCGATACTGCGGAAATACCATCCTGACCCGTCGCATATCTTGGAGCCAGAGCCGTTGCAGCTTCGGGAGAACTTGTCCTACGAGGAAAAGCCCATTCGGATCCTAGACCAGCAGGTCGGGAGTTGCGCAACAGACCTATACCTATGGTGAAGGTGCTGTGGGATCATCATGGAGTCGAAGAAGCAACGTGGGAAAGGCGAGACCAGATGGAGCAATAGTATCCAGCTTTATTTCAAGGTAATATTGAATTTCGGGACGAAATTCTTTGAAGGAGGGGAGGATGTGAGGCCTGACCCCAATTTGCGTGCGAAACCTAGCTTCGTGTGCCCTAACCTAGATTTGCGTGCTATGACCTAGGTTTAAGAATTATGTTCATTTTATGTGCCATGCATTGAATTACGTGCATTCATTTGGGATTGCGTGCATTTACTCGAAAAACGTGCATTCGTCTCGTAGTTCGTGTGCTACCTCGTAGTACGTGCCCTAGACCTAGGAAAGTGTGCCTTCACGCTCATCAAGAAAGCATCATTCACGAAGCACTAGACTATTAAACAATCCTACAAAATCCACTAACAATATAATAATCCAAATTCCATTCACTAGAAGACAAAAAAGGCACTAAACACTAGGCATTCCTTATTCTTTATTCTTTGTTCTTTTTGCATTTTCAACACACAACAATTAACAACCAAAAGATGACAAGAATTCAGCCATTTCATTAGCCTTGGCCGACCATACCATGGTTTTGCACAAGGTTTGAGCAAATTTTTTTTATTCTATTGCATGCCTAGACAATTTATGACTCAAAGCATTAAAAAATTGCTCAAAATTCACTCAATCTCCTCACCATTCTCGACCACGACACCTTGCCCATCCTAGCAATTTAAAAATAGCACATTGGAGACACAAAATGCAGAATTTTGAAGCCCAAGGCCGACATTCTCCTTGAAGATGCAAAAGGCTTCCTTGCTTGTCATTTTCTTCATTTCTTTTCACTCATTTCTCTCCTCATCTCTCCTTTCTCTCTCATTTTCGGCCTTGGCTGAATTCACCATCTTCTCAACTTCTCCTCTTCACACCATAGCTAAGTTTTGCAAGCTACAAGCAAGGAACTACAACCGAGCAAGCTAGAGTTCGAAATCACTCATGCATGTGCATTGAAGCTTCATTTTCGGCCTAGGTGAGTTATTAAGCATCCATTTCTTTTCTTCAAGTTCTAACTACATGCATGCACTAAGAGATTGATCATTAACCTAGGAAAAATAGAGAAAAACTAGTGAGGTTCTCGGCTAAGAAAAGGAAAGGAGAAGATTTGAGCTTCAACAAGGGTCTTGAGCATTTTGTGGTTGATTGCTAAGGTGAGGGTTAAAACCTTTTGAAAACTCTTCAAAATTTCACATGCATGCTCATGAATGTGTGTATTTGCTTCTGTACTTGAGATATATGGTCGTTCATAAGCTTAAACAACCATGCATGGCAAGATCTTGGCTTGAAAATGATGCTAGGTGAAGTCGAAATGGATGACAGCTCTCTGACCAGTAAGTTCGAGGTAAGTGTAGTTAAGCAAATGATGTTAAAAATGCTTGAAAATTGGTGGGTGACTAGTTTGGACAGTTTTGGACATTTTTCCCAGAAATTGGCCGAAGCTAATTTGGACCTTAAGATCCTCCAAATGGCAAATCATTAAAATGTGACCAAATCTGGAAATCTGAAAAAATGAATCAGGTTTTGGCAGATGCACTGACCTTGTGGAACTAACCATATTGGACTTAGTAAATATTGTTCAAAATGCATGAAATTTGGTGTGCTACTAGATTTTTCAGTTCTGGACAATTTTGTCGGAAATGGACCAAAGCTAAAACTGACTCTAAGGACCTCAAAAACGTCAATTTCTGAAAAGTGTACAAATATGGACAGTTTTGTGCTACCTCACTGTTTTGGCTATAACTAATGATTCTGAACTCCAATTGATGCAAGATTTGTTTCTGATTTTAGTTAACTTCTAAAGATTTAATTTGAAATCTTATTTACTGAATTTGGAGATTGTTTGATTATCCTATTGATTGTGAGAAAACAGCCTATTGCAGTAAAGGTTTTATTTTGCCATATGCTTGGAAAATTGTTGTAACCTCTCTTGTGGTACTAGTTATATGGAAATGTGGTGTTGGGATGTTGTGTGGACTGTTTTGAACATTTGTGGATGTTGAATTAAATGATGTATGGTTTGAGATTGACATTGAGTTGGGTTGAGGCTCAAATTGCATGAATATACTTGAAATGGAAGCCCTAACAACTAGGTAGTCTTAATAAGTGTTGATTATTTGGATATTGTGTTGGAATCATAGGCATAGTGGGCTTCCCGTAAATGTTTTATAATTCAAAAGTGATCTTGACCATTGCATGTTGACAATTAAGCTTTTCTTGCATCCGAACCCATGTTGATATCATTGCATGTTGACAATTAAGCTTTTCTTGGATCCGAACCCATGTTGATATCATTGCATGTTGAATAATCTTATCACTTGATTGCGTGGACTTTTTAATGAGTTATATGGCCTGTTTTACATGTGTTACATAGCTGCCCGTTTAATTTCCATATAACTCTATATGCCTTTCAAGTGAAATTTCCTGTCTTATCGTGTCCTGCTTATTTATCTGTCAATGTGCAATCCTATGACTGTCCGGAGGCAACCTACTTTGTTGTCTTCCTTCTGTGATATATATTACCTGTCATGAATGTGCATTGCATACAAGGTTGCAACCTTTCCTGTCGGCATGGTAGCGATCACGTACGCCGGGCGGCATCGGGCTTGCCGGTGTTACCGTGACCACCATGGTCCCATTCCTTCTCTCGCTTGGGGGCTAGACTTCATCGGTGAGTTGGGTCGTAGAATTTTTGGGTACATCTGGACTACACCCACTTGGTGTGTTTGGGGAATGATTTGAAGTCGGCCGCAACAACTAATCCTGGATCTGATCTGAGAGCAAAAGCTCACCGTATCCTTTTTATTTTGTGTATAAGTACTCCCGCTTGGATCCTAGAGAACCTCGGGGAGGAAAGACTGGTATTCCTATTTCTGTACTTGTATTTCTGTACTTGTATATCTGTTGTATTCATGTTGAGAAAGGGGTTTTCATAAGTTTAACCGGAAAATGAGTTTCAAAACTTATTTCTCGTTCCCCCTCGCTGAGTTCATAAGGACTCACCCTCTTTTATCATCTCAGGTGAAGAAGAACAGGTACATGAACCCGAGGATAATGTACCTAATGATGAACCCCTGGAGTAATTGCCTGTTATTGTTGTTTTGCTTCAACGTGACTACTTGTGTACCTTGTGCTGCTTGAAGACTATTTATCTTATGTTGTTGTTGTCGTTAATGTAAAAGACCCCCGTTGTAATTTGGGGTCTAATTTTGGTTTGTACTTATTTTAAGTAGACTGATACTAGACATGACACTACTATGATCGTTTTGCTTTTACTACCGCTAGTATCTATCATAGGTTATGATGCTTAGTTAAGGAATAGGTTAATGAACTTATCCAATCTCAGCAGGTACTCACTAATAAGCTAAGATCAACAGGTATATTTTGAAACGAGGATAAATGGACAAACGAGACATAGTATCATGTTAGGTTATAAATCAAACGGGACGTCGAATTAACCAATAGACAATTCAATTGATGGAATAATAGTAATCTTAGCTGGAATTGAATTTGAGATGGTAAATTTTGAGGCTGTTAGAAAATTTAGGTCAAAACAAAGAGCCCAATTACAGCCGTTATGCTGCCGAATTTCCGAAAAATTCTGGAGTCTAGAATAAAACGTTAAGTGCTAAACTCCTAGAATAAATAAGAATGTGAAAGGACTTGAATGTTTAGATCACACCCTAGTCTAACCTTTATAGGCCGGGTTGGGACGTGACAGTAGGATTCGGTAATAGAAATGTGGTGGATAAAGTATCTTGACAACCCTCACCGGGGCAAAAACAATTGAAAAGGGGGGGATGCAACACGAGGACTTCCCAGGGGGTCACCCATCCTAGTACTACTATCCCCCAAGCACGCTTAACTTCGAAGTTCTGATGGGATCCGGTACATTAGTGCTGGTATGATAGCACCCGTCATGTTGTGGGTACAAATCCTTTATGTGTTGACGGTTCAGAGTTCTATCCCAGAGAGATGGCCCGTTCAAAAGGCCCAATGGGCTTAACGACACCCCATCCACTTTAACGACGCAACATCCTCGCAAGACATGATTCTGACACGTTGTAGGGCCCACTAATGTCCCGCGAGTTTGGTTGTCGTCCTTTTAACAGCTCACGACGTATGATCTGGGACGGAAAAATAGAGAAAAAGAAGAAAAGTGGCCCGAAACTAATTAAAACGTTTGATTTAGGTCTCCAAAAATGGGCACAGCCGAGCAGGTTTACTGCCTCCATCGTAGAACTCTCAGAGAGCTTTCCAACGGTATACTATGCGTCACGTAACTCCTTATGGATCAAAAGTTATGGGCACCGAAGCGACGGAGACCTGGTCACAAGCCTAACGCCCTCGATTTGGGGGCCCAGCCTCTACATGAAGCGAAGTTGTCTTGCCCAAGGTGCCAAGGGATACCATAATAGAAATTTGGTGGATAAAGTATCTTGGCAACCCTAACCGGGTAAAAAAAAATTGAAAAGGGGGATGCAACACGAGGACTTCGTTGGGGGTCACCCGTTCTAGTAGTACTCTCGCCCAAGCACGCTTAACTTCGGAATTCTAATGGGATACGGTGCATTAGTGTGGGTATGATCGCACCCGTCATGTTGAGGGCACAAATCCTTTATTTGTTGACGGTTCACAGTCCCAGCCCAGAGAGATGGCCCATTCAAAAGGCACAATGGGCTTAACGACAACTTATCCGCTTTAACAACATAGCATCCTCGCAGGACAAGATATCGACGCATTGTAGGGCCCTCTAATGTCCCGCGAGTTAGGTTGTCATCCTTTCAACAGCTCACGACGTGCGATCCGGGACGGAAAAACAGAGCAAAAGAAGAAAAGTAGCCCAAAATGGATGAAAATGTTCAATTTTGGGGTCCAAAAATAGGCGTAGCTGAGCAGGCTTACAGCCCCCGTCGTAGAGCTCTCGGAGAGCTTTCCAACGGTATATTGTGCTCCGTGTAACTTCTTGCGGATCAAAACTTATGGGCACCAGTGCGATGGAGACCTGGTCACAAGCCCCACGCCCTCGGTTTCTGGCCCAGCCTGTACATGAAGCGTAGTTGTCTTGCCCAAGGTGTCGTGCGATTCAGAAATAGAAATGTTGTGGATAAAGTATCTTGGCAACCATAACCGGCGTAAAAAAAAATGAAAAGGGGGGGTGCAACACGAGGACTTCCCAGGGAGTCACCTATCCTAGTACTACTCTCGCCCAAGCACGCTTAACTTTGGAGTTCTGATGGTATCCGGTGCACTAGTGCTGGTATGATCGCACCCGTCATGTTGAGGGCACAAATCCTTTATGTGTTGACGGTTCACAGTCACATCACAGAGAGATGGCCCATTCAAAAGGCCCAATGGGCTTAACGACAATGCATCCACTTCAACAATGGAGCATCCT
Organism: Ehretia macrophylla; assembly: GCA_037974665.1. Classification (NCBI taxonomy): domain Eukaryota; kingdom Viridiplantae; phylum Streptophyta; class Magnoliopsida; order Boraginales; family Ehretiaceae; genus Ehretia; species Ehretia macrophylla. Next base: position 13,365,046 of record CM075764.1, on the reverse strand, counting down.
CGCAAGACGTGATATCGACGCATTGTACGGCCCTCTAATGTCTCGCGAGTTAGGTTGTCATCCTTTTAACAGCTCACGATGTGCGATTCGGGACGAAAAACAGATCAAAAGAAGAAAGTGGCCCAAAACTAATGAAAACGTCCGATTTTAGGCACCAAAAAGGGGCGCAGCCGAGCAGGTTTGCTACCCCCATCGTAGAGCTCTCGGAGAGCTTTCCAACGGTATGTTGTGCGCCGCGTAAATCCATACGGATCAAAATTTATGGGCACCGGAGTGACGGAGACCTGGTCACAAGCCCTACGCCCTCGGTTTGCGGGCCAAGCCTCTACGTGAAGCGAAGTTGTCTTGCCCAAGGTGCCGTGGGATTCAAAAATAGAATGTGGTGGATACAGAATATTGGTAACACTAACCGGGGAAAAAAAATTGAAAAGGGGGGTGCAACACAAGGACTTCCTAGGGAGTCACCCATTCTAGTACTACTCTTGCCCAAGCACGCTTAACTTCAAAGTTCTTATAGGATCCAGTGCATTAGTGCTGTTATGATCGCACCCGTCATGTTGAGGGCAAAAATCCTTTATGTGTTGACGGTTTACAGTCCCAGCCCAGAGAGATGGCCTATTCAAAAGGCCCAATGGGCTTAACGACAAACTATCCACTTCAACAATGCAGCATCCTCGTAAGACATGATATCGATGTATTGTAGGCCCCTGTAATATCCTGCGAGTTAGGTTGTCGTCCTTTAAGCAGTTCACGGGATACGATCCTGGACGAAAAAACATAGCAAAAGAAGAAAAGTGGCCCAAAACTGATGAAAACATTCGATTTTGGGATCCAAAAACAAGCGCAGCTGAGCAGGCTTACTGCCCCCATCGTAGTTCTCTCGGAGAGCTTTCCAACGATATGTTGTGCTCCGCGTAACTCCTAACGGATCTAAAGTTATGGGCACCGGCAAGACGGAGACCTGGTCACAAGCCCCACACCCTCGGTTTCCGGCCAAGCCTGTACGTGAAGCGAAGTTGTCTTGCCCAAGGTGCCGTGGGATTCGGAAATAGAAATGTGGTAGATAAAGTATCTTGGCAACCCTAACCGGGGTAAAAAAAAATTAAAAAGGGGGGGTGCAACATGAGGACTTACCTGGGGGTCACCCATCCTAGTACTACTCTCACCCAAGCACGCTTAACTTAGGAGTTCTGATGGCATCCGGTGCATTAGTGCTGCTATGATCGCACCCGTCATGTTGAGGGCCCAAATCCTTTATGTGTTGACGGTTCAGAGTCCCATCCAAGAGAGATGGCCCATTCAAAAGGCCCAATGGGCTTAACGACAATCCACCCACTTCAATAACGCAGCATCCTTGCAAGACGTGATATCGACGCATTGTAGGGCCCTCTAATGTCCCGCAAGTTAGGTTGTCATCCTTTTAACAGCTCACAAAGTGCGATCTGGGACGGAAAAATAGATCAAAAGAAGAAAGTGGCATGAAACTAATGAAAACGTTCGATTTTTGGCACCAAAAACTGGCGCAGCCGAGCAGGCTTGCTACCCCCATCGTAGAGCTCTCAGAGAGCTTTCCAACGGTATGTTGCGCGCCATGTAACTCCATATGGATCCAAATTTATGGGCACCGGAGCGACAGAGACCTGGTCACGAGCCCTACGCCCTCAGTTTGCGGGCCAAGCCTCAACGTGAAGCGAAGTTGTATTGTCCAAGGTGCCGTGGGATTCTGTAATAGAAATATGGTGGATACAGAATCTTGGCAACCCTAACCGGGGCAAAAAAAATTGAAAATGGGGGTGCAACACAAGGACTTCCCAAGGGGTCACCCATCCTAGTACTACTCTCGCCCAAGCATGCTTAACTTCGGAGTTCTGATGGGATCCAGTGCATTAGTGTGGGTATGATCACACCCGTCATGTTGAGGGCACAAATCCTTTATGTGTTGATGGTTTACAGTCCCAGCCCATAGAGATGGCCTATTCAAAAGGCCCAATGGGCTTAACGACAACCCATCCGCTTCAACAACGTAGCATCCTCGTAAGACGTGATATCGACGCATTGTAGGGCCCTATAATATCCTGCGTGTTAGGTTGTCGTCCTTTTAACAACTCACGACGTACGATCTGAGATTAAAAAATAGAGCTAAAGAAGAAAAATGGCCCAATATTGAAAAAAACATTCAATTTTGGGCTCCGAAAATAGGCACAACTGAGCAAATTTGCTATCCTCATTGTAGAGCTCTAAGAGAGCTTTCCAACGGTATGCTGTGTGCCACATAACTCGTTACGGATTAAAAGTTATGGACACCGGAGCGACGGAGACCTGGTCACAAGCCCCACGCCCTCGGTTTGCGGGCCCAGCCTGTAAGTGAAGCAAAGTTGTCTTGCCCAAGGTGCCGTGGGATTTGGTTATAGAAATGTCGTGGATAAAGTATCTTGGCAACCCGAACCGGGACAAAAAAAATTGAAAATGGGGGGTGCGACACGAGGACTTCCCAAGGGGTCACCCATCCTAGTACTACTCTCGCCCAAGCACGCTTAACTTCGGAGTTCTTATGGGATCCGGTGCATTAGTGCAGGTATGATAGTACCCGTCATGTTAAGGGCAAAAATCCTTTATGTGTTGACGGTTCACAGTCCCAGCCTAGAGAGATGGTCCATTCAAAAGGCCCAATGGGCTTAACGACACCCTATCCACTTTAACATCACAGCATCCTCGGAAGACGTGATATCGACGCGTTGTAGGGCCCTCTAATGTCCCGCGAGTTAGGTTGTCGTCCATTTTACAGCTCACGACGTACGATCCGGGACGGAAAAACATAGCAAAAGTAGAAAAATGGCCCAGCTGAGTAGACTTGTTGCCCCTGTCGTAGAGCTCTCGGAGAGTTTTCCAATGGTATGTTGTGCGCTGCATAACTCCTTACGGATTAAAAGTTATGGGCACCGGAGCGACGGAGACCTGGTCACAAGCCCTACACCCTCGGTTTGCGGCCCCAGCCTCTACGTGAAGCGAAGTTGTCTTGCCCAAGGTGACGTGGGACTCGAAAATAGAAATGTGGTGGATAAAGTATCTTGGCAACCCTAACCAGGGTAAAAAAAATTGAAAATGGGGGGTGCAACATGAGGATTTCCCTGGAGGTCACCCATCCTAGTACTACTCTTACCCAAGCACGCTTAACTTCGGAGTTCTGATGGGATCCAGTGCATTAGTGCTGGTATGATCGCACCCATCATGTTGTGGGCACAAATCCTTTATGTGTTGACGGTTCACAATCCTAGCCCAGAGAGATGGCCCATTCAAAAGGCCCAATGGTCTTAACGACAACCCATCCACTACAACGACGCAACATCCTCGCAAGACATGATATCGACGATTTGTATGGCCCTCTAATGTCCCGCGAGTTAGGTTGTTGTCCTTTTAACAGCTCACGACGTACAATCCAGGACGAAAAAATAGAGCAAAAGAAGAAAAGTAGCCCGAAACTAAAGAAAACGTTCGATTTTGGGCTCCAAAAAGGACACAGCCGAGCAGGTTTACTGCCTCTATCGTAGAGCTCTTGGAGAGCTTTCCAACGGTATGCTGTGCGTCGTGTAACTCCTTACGGATCAAAAGTTATGGGCACCGGAGCGACGGAGACTTGGTCACAAGCCTACGCCCTCGGTTTGCGGGCCTGCCTCTACGTGAAGCGAAGTTGTCTTGCCCAAGGTGCCATGGGATTCGGTAACAGAAACTTGGTGGATAATGTATATTGGCAACCCTATTCGGGGCAAAAAAAATTGAAAAAGGGGGATGCAACATGAGGACTTCCCAGGGGGTCACCGATCCTAGTACTACTCTTGCCCAAGCACGCTTAACTTCTGAGTTCTGATGGGATACCGTGCATTAGTGCAGGTATGATCGCACCCATCATGTTGAGGGCACAAATCCTTTATGTGTTGACGATTCACAGTCCCACCCAGAGAGATGGCCCATTAAAAAGGCCCAATGGGCTTAACAACAACCCATCCACTTCAACATCGTAGCATCCTCATAAGACGACATATCGATGCATTGTAGGGTCCTGTAATATCCCGCAAGTTAGGTTGTCGTCCTTTAAACAGCTCACGACGTACGATCCGGGATGGAAAAATAGAGCAAAAGTAGAAAAGTGGCCCAAAACTTATGAAAACGTTTGATTTTGGAATCCAAAAACATGCGCAGCTAAGTAGGCTTATAGCCCCCTTCGTAGAGCTCTCGGAGAGCTTTCCAACGGTATGTTGCGCTCCGTGTAACTCCTTACGGATCAAAAGTTATGGGCACCGGCGCAACGGAGACCTGCTCACAAGCCCCACGCCCTAGGTTTCCGGCCCATCCTGTACATGAAGGGAAGTTGTCTTGCCCAAGGTGTCGTGCGATTCGGAAATAGAAATGTGGTGGATAAAGTATCTTGGCAACCCTAACTGGGGTAAAAGAAATTGAAAAGGAGGGGTGCAACACGAGGACTTCCCAAGGGGTCACCCATCCTAGTACTACTCTCGCCCAAGCACGCTTAACTTAGGAGGTCTGATGGTATCCGGTGCATTAGTGCTGGTATGATCGCCCCCATCATGTTTAGGGCATAAATGTTTTATGTGTTGAGGGTTCACTGTCCCATCCCAGAGAGATGGCCCATTCAAAAGGCCCAATGGGCTTAACGACAACCCATCCACTTCAACAACACAGCATCCTCGCAAGACATGATATCGATGCATTGTAGGGCCTTCTAATGTCCCACGAGTTAGGTTGTCATCCTTTTAACTGGCCAAGACGTGCGATCCGGGACAGAAAAGCAGATCAAAAGAAGAAAGTTGGCCCGAAACTGATGAAAATGTTTGGTTTTTGGCTCCAAAAAGGGGCACAGCTGAGCAGCCTTGCTTACCCCATCGTAGAACTCTCGGAGAGCTTTCCAACGGTACGTTGTGCGCCGCGTGACTCCTTACCGATCAAAATTTATGGGCACCGGAGTGACAGAGACCTAGTCACAAGCCCTACGCCCTCGGTTTGCGAGCCCAGCCTCTAGGTGAAGCGAAGTTTTCTTGCCCAAGGTACCGTGGGATTCGTTAATAGAAATGTGGTGGATAAAGTCTCTTGGAAACCCTAACCGGGGCAAAAAAAATTGTAAGTGGGGGTGCAACACGAGGACTTCCAAGGGGGTCACCCATCCTAGTACAACTCTCGCCCAAGCACTCTTAACTTCAAAGTTCTGATGGGATCCGGTGCATTAGTGCAGGTATGATCGCACCCGTCATGTTGAGGGCACAAATCCTTTATGTGTTGACGGTTCACAGTCATAGCCCAAAGAGATGGCCCATTCAAAAGGCCCAATGGGCTTAACGACAGCCCATCCAATTCAACAACGCAGCATCCTCGTAAGACGAGATATCAACACATTGTAGGGCTATGTAATATCCCGCGAGTTAGGTTGTCGTCCTTTTAACAGCTCATGACGTACGATCTGGGACGGAAAAATAGAGCAAAAGAAGAAAATTGGCCCAAAACTGATGAAAACATTCTATTTTGGGATCCAAAAACAAGCGCAGTTTAGCAGGCTTACTGCCCCTGTCGTAGGGCTCTTGGAGAGCTTTCCAACGGTATGTTGTGCTCCGCGTAACTCCTTACAGATCAAAAGTTATGGGCACTGGCACGGCGGAGACCTGGTCACAAGCCCCACACCCTCGGTTTTCGGTCCAACCTGTACGTGAAGCGAAGTTGTCTTGCCCAAGGTGCCGTGGGATTCGAAAATAGAAATGTGGTGGACAATGTATCTTGGCAACCCTAACCGAGGTAAAAAAAATTGAAAATGGGGGGTATTACACGAGGACTTCTGAGAGGGTCACCCATCCTAGTACTACTCTTGCCCAAGCACGCTTAACTTAGGAGTTTTGATGCTATTCGGTGCATTAGTACTTGTATGATTGCACCCGTTATGTTAAAGGCACAAATCCTTTATGTGTTGACGGTTCATAGTACCAGCCTAGAGAGGTAGCACATTCAAAAGGCCCAATGGGTTTAACAACAACCCATCCGTTTCAACAACGCAGCATCCTCGCAAGACGTGATATCTTCGCTTTGTACGACCCTCTAATGTCCCACGAGGTAGGTTGTCATCCTTTTAACAGCTCACGACATGCGATCCGGGATGAAAAACAGTTCAAAAGGAGAAAGTGGCCCGAAACTAATGAAAATGTTCAATTTTTAGCTCCAAAAATGGGCGCAGCCGAGCAGGCTTGCTGCCCCCATCGTAGAGCTCTCGGAGAGCTTTCCAACGGTATGCTGTGCACCGCGGAACTCCTTACGTATCAAAATTTATGGGCACCAAAACGACGGAGACCTGGTCACAAGACCTACGCCCTCGGTTTGTAGGCCAAGCCTCTACGTGAAGCGAAGTTGTCTTGCCCAAGGTATAGTGGGATTCGATAAAAGAAATGTGGTGGATAAAGAATCTTGGCAACCCCAACCGAGGCAAAAAAAAATTGAAAATGGGGGTGCAACACGAGGACTTCCTATGGGGTCACCCATCCTAGTACTACTCTCGCCCAAGCACGCTTAACTTCGAAGTTCTGATGGGATCCGGTGCATTAGTGCTGGTATGATCACACCCGTCATGTTGAGGGCACAAATCCTTTATGTGTTGATGGTTCACTGTCCAAGCATAGAGAGATGGCCCATTCGAAAGGCCCAATAGGCTTAACGACAACCCATCCGCTTCAACAACATAGTATCCTCGCAAGACGTGATATCGACGCGTTGTCGGGACCTCTAATGTCCCACATGTTAAGTTGTCGTTCTTTGAACTGCTCACGACGTATGATCCGGGATGGAAAAACAGAGCAAAAGAAGAAAAATGGTCCAAAACTGATGAAAACCTTCAATTTTGGGCCCCAAAAATGGGCGCAGCCGAGCAGGCTTGCTGTCCCATTGTAGAGCTCTCGGAGAGCTTTCCAACGGTATGCTGTGCACCGCGGAACTCCTTACGTATCAAAATTTATGGGCACTAGAACGACGGAGACCTGGTCACAAGGTCTACGCCATCGGTTTGCAGGCCAAGCCTCTACGTGAAGCGAAGTTGTCTTCCCCAAGGTGTCGTGGGATTCGGTAATAGAAATGTGGTGGATAAAGAATCTTGGCAACCATAACCGAGGCAAAAAAAATTGAAAAGGGGGGTGCAACACGAGGACTTCCTATGGGGTCACCCATCCTAGTACTACTCTCGCCCAAGCACGCTTAACTTCAAAGTTCTGATGGGATCCAGTACATTAGTGCTGGTATGATCACACCCGTCATGTTGAGGGCACAAATCCTTTATGTGTTGATGGTTCACTGTCCAATCATAGAGAGATGGCCCATTCGAAAGGCCCAATAGGCTTAACGACAACCCATCCGCTTCAACAACGTAGCATCCTCCCAAGACGTGATATCGACGCGTTGTAGGGACCTCTAATATCCCGCATGTTAAGTTGTCGTTCTTTGAACTGCTCACGACGTATGATCCGGGACGGAAAAACAGAGCAAAAGAAGAAAAATAGTCCAAAACTGATGAAAACCTTCAATTTTGAGCTCCAAAAATAGGCGCAGCCGAGCAGGCTTGTTTCGCCCGTTGTAGAGCTCTCGGAGAGCTTTCCAACGGTATGCCGTGCACCGCGTAATTCATTACGGATCAAAAGTTATGAGCACCGGAGGGACGGAGACATGGTCACAAGCCCTACGCCCTCAGTTTGCGGGCCAAGCCTCTACGTGAAGTGAAGTTGTCTTGCCCAAGGTACCGTGGGATTCGTTAATAGAAATGTTGTGGATAAAGAATCATGGCAACCCGAACTGGGGCAATAAAAATTGAAAATGGGGGTGCAACACGAGGACTTCCCAGGGGGTCACCTATCCCAGTACTACTCTCGCCCAAGAACGCTCAACTTCGGAGTTCTGATGGGATCCGGTGCATTAGTGCTTGTATGATCGCACCCGTCATGTTGAGGGCACAAATCCTTTATGTGTTGGCGGTTAACACTCTCAGCCCAAAGAGATGGCCCATTCAAAAGGCCCAATGGGCTTAACGACAATCCATCCACTTCAACAACGCAACATCCTCACAAGACGTGATATCGACGCATTGTAGGGCCCTCTAATGTCCCGCGAGTTAGGTTGTCATCCTTTTAACACCTCACGACGTGCGATCCAGGACGGAAAAACAGATCAAAAGAATAAAGTGGCCTGAAACTAATGAAAACGTTTCATTTTTGGCACTAAAAAGGGCACAGCCGAGCAGGCTTGCTGCCCCCTTCGTAGAGCTCTCGGAGAGCTTTCCAACGGTATGCTGTGCTCCGCATAACTCCATACGGATCAAAATTTATGGGCACCGGAGCTACGGAGAGCTGGTCACAAGCCCTACGCCCTCGGTTTGCGGGCCAAGCCTCTACGTGAAGCGAAGTTGTCTTGCCCAAGGCGCCGTGGGATTCGGTAATAGAAATGTGGTAGATACAGAATCTTGGCAACCCTAACCGGGGCAAAAAAAATTGAAAAGCGGGGTGCAACACAAGGACTTCCCAAGGGGTCACCCATCCTAGTACTACTCTCGCCCAAGCACGCTTAACTTTGGAGTTCTAATGGGATCCAGTGCATTAGTGCTGGTATGATCGCACTCGTCATATTGAGGGCACAAATCCTTTATGTGTTGACGGTTTACAGTCCCAGCCCAGAGAGATGGCCTATTCAAAAGGCCCAATGGGCTTAACAACAACCCATTAGCTTCAACAATGCAGCATCCTCGTATGACGTGATATTGACTTATTGTAGGGTGCTGTAATATCCTGCGAGTTAGGTTGTCGTCCTTTAAACAACTCACGACGTATGATTCGGGATGGAAAAATAGAGGAAAAGAATAAAAGTGGCCCAATTTTGATAAAAACGTTCGATTTTGGGCTCTGAAAATAGGCGCAGCCGAGCAAACTTGCTGCCCCTATCGTAGAGCTCTCTGAGAGCTTTCCAACGGGATGTTGTGTGTCGCGTAACTCGTTACGGATTAAAAGTTATGGGCACCAGAGCGACGGAGACCTGGTCACAAGCCCTACGCCCTCGGTTTGCGGGCCCATCCTGTAAGTGAAGCGAAGTTGTCTTGCCCAAGATGCCATTGGATTTGGTTATAGAAATGTGGTGGATAAAGTATCTCGGCAACCAGAACGGGGACAAAAAAAATTGAAAAGAAGGGTGCAACACAAGGACTTCCCAGGGGGTCACCCATCCTAGTACTACTCTCGCCCAAGCATGCTAAACTTAGGAGTTCTGATCGGATCCGAAGCACTAATGCTGGTATGATTGCACCCGTCATGTTGAGGGCATAAATCCTTTATGTGTTGACAGTTCACAGTCCCAACCCAGGGAGATGGCCTATTCAAAAGGCCCAATGGGCTTAACGACAACCCATCCACTTCAACAAAACTGTCTCGTCGGAAGACGTGATATCGACGAGTTGTAGGGCCCTCTAATGTCTTGCGAGTTAGGTTGTCGTACTTTTAACAGCTCACGACATACGATCTGAGACTGAAAAACAGAGCGAAAGAAGAAAAGTGGCCCGAAAATGATGAAAACGTTCAATTTTGGGCTCCGAAAGTAGGCGCAGCAGAGCAGGCTTGTTGCCCCTATCGTAGAGCTCTTAGAGTGCTTTCCAACGGTATGCTGTGCGCCGTGTAACTCCTTAGGGATTAAAAGTTATGGGCACCGGAGCGACGGAGACCTGGTCACAAGCCCTATGCCGTCGGTTTGCGGGCCCACCCTTTACGTGAAGCGAAGTTGACTTTCCCAAGGTGCCGTGGGATTCGGTAATAGAAATGTGGTAGATAAAGTATCTTGGCAACCCTAACCTGGGTAAAAACAATTGAAAATGGGGGGTGCAACTCTAGGACTTCCTAGGGGGTCACCCATCGTAGTACTACTCTCGCCCAAGCACGCTTAATTTCGAAGTTCTGATGGGATCCGTTGCATTAGTGCTAGTATGATCACACCCGTCATGTTGTCGGCATAAATCTTTTATGTGTTGATGGTTCACAGTCCCAGCCAGAGAGATGGCCCATTCAAAATGCCCAATGGGCTTAACAACAACCCATCCACTTCAACAACGCAGCATCCTCGTAAGACGAGATATCGACGCATAGTAGGGCCTTGTAATATCCCGCTAGTTAGGTTGTCGTCCTTTAAACAGCTCACGACGTACGATCCTGGATGGAAAAACATAGCAAAAGATGAAAAGTGGCCGAAAACTGATTAAAACGTTCGATTTTGGGATCCAAAAACAGGCACAGCTGAGCAGGCTTATATCCCTCGTCGTAGAGCTCTCGGAGAACTTCCAACGGTATGTTGTACTCCGTGTAACTCCTTACAGATCAAAAGTTATGGGCACCGGCGCGACGGAGACCGCGTCACAAGCCCCACGCCCTAGGTTTCCGGCCCAGCCTGTACATGAAGCGAAGTTGTCTTGCCCAATGTGTAGTAGGATTCGGAAATAGAAATGTGGTAGATAAAGTATCTTGGCAACCTTAAACGGGGTAAAAAAAATTGAAAAGGGGGGGTGCAACACGAGGACCTCCCAAGGGGTCACCCATCCTAGTACTACTCTCGCCCAAACACGCTTAACTTCGGAGTTCTGATGGTATCCGGTACATTAGTGCTGGTATGATCGCACCCGTCATGTTTAGGGCACAAATCCTTTATGTGTTGATAGTCCACCGTCCCATCCTAGAGAGATGGCCCATTCAAAAGGCCCAATGTGCTTAACGACAACCCATCCGCTTTAACAACGCAGAATCCTCTAATGTCCCTCGAGTTAGGTTGTCATCCTTTTAACAGGTCAAGACGTGCGATCCGGGAAGGAAAAGCAGGTCAAAAGAAGAAAGTTGGTCTGAAACTGATGAAAACGTTTGGTTTTTGGCTCCAAAAAAGGGCACGGCCGAGCAAGCTTGCTGCCCCCATCGTAGAGCTCTCGGAGAGCTTTCCAACGGTATACTATGTGCCGCATAACTCCTTACGGATCAAAATTTATGGCCACCGGAGCGACAGAGACTTGGTCACAAGCCCTACGCCCGCGGTTTGCGGGCCCAGCCTCTAGGTGAAGCGAAGTTTTCTTGCCCAAGGTACCGTGGGATTCGTTAGTAGAAATATGGTGGATAAAGTATCTTGAAAACCCTAACCGGGGCAAAAAAAATTGAAAGGTGGGGTGCAACACGAGGACTTCCTAGGGGGTCACCCATCCTAGTACAACTCTCACCTAAGCACTCTTAACTTCGGAGTTCTGATGGGATCCGCTGCATTAGTGCAGGTATGATCGCACCCGTCATGTTGAGGGCACAAATCAGTTATGTGTTGACAGTTCACAGTCTCAGCCCAGAGGGATGGCCCATTCAAAAGGCCCAACAGGCTTAACGACATCCCATCCACTTCAACAACACACTATCCTGGTAAGATGAGATATCAACGCATTGTAAGGCCCTGTAATATCCCGCGAGTTAGGTTGTCGTCCTTTTAACAGTTCACGACGTACGTTCCGGGACGGAAAAACATAGCAAAAGAAGAAAAGTGGGCCAAAACTGATGAAAACATTCGATTTTGGGATCCAAAAACATGCGCAGCTGAGCAGGCTTACAACCCCCGTCGTAGAGCTCTCAGAGAGCTTTGCAACACGAGGACTTTCCAAGGGGTCACCCATCCTAGTACTACTCTCGCCCAAGCACGCTTAACTTCGGAGTTCTAATGGGATTTGGTGCATTAGTACTGGTATGATCGCACCCGTCATGTTGAGGGCACAAATCCTTTATGTGTTGACAGTTCACAGTCTCAGCCTAGAGAGATAGCCCATTCAAAAGGCCCAATGGGCTTAACGATAACCCATCCACTTTGACAACGTAGCATCCTCGCAAGACGTGATATCAATGCGTTGTAGGGCCTCTAATGTCCCGCAAGTTAGGTTGTTATCCTTTTAGCAGCTCACGATGTACGATCCGGGATGGAAAAATAGAGCAAAAGAAGAAAAGTGGCCTGAAACTGAGGAAAACGTTCGATTTTGGGCTCCAAAAACAGGCACAGCCGAGCAGGCATGTTGTCCACGTTGTAGAGCTCTCGGAGAGCTTACCAACGGTATGCTGTGAGTCGCGTAACCCCTTACGGATCAAAAGTTATGGGCACCGGAGCTACGGAGACCTGGTCACAAGCCCCACGCCCTCAGTTTGCATGCCCAGCCTCTACGTGAAGAGAAGTTGTCTTGCCCAAGATGCCGTGTGATTCGGTAATGGAAATGTGGTGGATAAAACATCTTGGCAACCCTAACCGGGGCAAAAAAAATTGAAAAGGGGGGTGCAACATGAGGACTTCCCAGGGGGTCACCCATCCTAGTACTACTCTCGCCCAAGCACACTTAACTTTGGAGTTCAGATGGGATCCGGTGCATTAGTGCTGGTATGATTGCACTCGTCATGTTGAGGACACAAATCCTTTATGTGTTGACGGTTCACAGTCCCAGCCTAGAAAGATGGCCCATTCAAAAGGCCCAATGGGCTTAACGACAACCCAACCACTTCAACAACACAGCATCCTCGCAAGACGTGATATCGACGCATTGTAGGGCCCTCTAATGTCCTGCGAGTTAGGTTTTCGTCCTTTTAACAGCTCACGACATACGATCTGGGACGAAAAAATAGAGCAAAAGAACAAAAGCGGCTAGAAACTGTTTAAAACGTTCAATTTTGGGCTGAAAAATGGGTACAGCTTAGCAGGCTTGCTACCCCCATCGTAGAGCTCTCGGAGACCTTTCCAACGGTATACTATGTACAGCGTAACTCCTTACGGATCGAAATTTATGGGCACCGGAGCGACGGAGACCTGGTCACAAGCCCCACGTCCTCGGTTTGCGGGCGCAGCCTCTTCGTGAAGCGAAGTTGTCTTGCCCAAGGTGCCGTGGGATTCAGTAATAGAAATGTGGTGGATAAAGCATCTTGGCAACCCTAACCGGGGCAAAAAAAATTGAAAATGGGGGTACAACACGAGGACTTCCCAAGGGGTCACCCATCCTAGTACTACTCTCAGCCAAGCACGCTTAACTTCGTAGTTCTGATGGGATCCGGTGCATTAGTACTGGTATGATCACACCTGTCATGTTAAGGGCACAAATCCTTTATGTATTGACGGTTCACAGTCTCAGCCTAGAGAGATGGCCCATTCAAAAGGCCCAATGGGCTTAACGACAACCCATCCACTTCAACAACGCAGCATCCTCGCAAGACGTGATATCGACGAGTTGTAAGGCCCTCTAATGTCTCGTGAGTTAGGTTGCCGTCATTTTAACAGCTCACGACATACAATTCGGAATGGAAAAATCGGGCAAAAGAAGAAAAGTGGCCCGAAACTGAAGAAAACGTTCGATTTTGGGCTCCAAAAACTGGCACAATAGAGCAGGCTTGCTGCCCCAGTCGTAGAGCTCTTGGAGAGCTTTCCAACCAGATGCTATGCGCCGCGTAACTAACGGATCAAAAGTTATGGGCACCGGAGCGATGGAGACCTGGTCACAAGCCCTACGCCTTCGGTTTGTGGGCCCAAACTCTACGTCAAGCAAAGTTGCCTTGCCCAAGGTGCCGTGGGATTCGGTAATAGAAATGTGGGGGATAAAGCATCTTGGCAACCCTAACCGGGGCAAAAAAAATTGAAAAGGGTGTGCAACACGGGGACTTCCCCGGAGGTCACCCATCCTAGTATTACTCTCGCCCAAGCACGCTTAACTTCGGAGTTCTAATTGGATCCGGTGCATTAGTGCTGCTATGATCGCACCTGTCATGTTGAGGGCACAAATCCTTTATGTGTTGACGATTCACAGTCCCAGCCTAGAGAGATGGTCCATTCAAAAGGCCCAACGGTCTTAACGACAACCCATCCACTTCTACAACGCAACATCCTCACTAGACGAGATATCAACACGTTGTATGGCCCTCTAATGTCCTGCAAGTTAGGTTGTCGTCCTTTTAACACCTAAAGATGTACGAACCGAGACATAAAAATAGTGCAAAAGAAGAAAAGTGGCCCGAAACTGATAAAAACGTTCGATTTTGGGCTCCAAAAATGGGTGTAGATGAGTTGGCTTGTTGCCCCCATTGTAGAACTCTCAGAGATCTTTCCAGCGGTATGTTGTGCGCCGTGTAACTTCTTACGAATCAAAAGTTAAGGGCACCGGAGCGACGAAGACCTGGTCACAAGCCCCATGCCCTCGGTTTGCGGGCCCAACCTCTACGTGAAGCAAAGTTGTCTTTCCCAAGATGCTGTGGGATTCGGTATTAGAAATGTGGTGAATAAAGCAACTTGGCAAGTCTAACCAGGGCAAAAAAAATTGAAAAGGGTAGTGCAACACGAGGACTTCCCCAAGGGTCACCTATCCTAGTACTACTCTCGCCTAAGCACGCTTAACTTCGGAGTTCTGATGGGATCCGGTGCATTAGTGCTGGTGTGATCGCACCCGACTTGTTGATGGCACAAATCCTTTATGTGTTGACGGTTCACAGTCTCAGCCTAGAGAGATGGCCCATTCAAAAGGCCCAATGGGCTTCACGACAACCCATCCACTTCAACAACGCGGCATCTGTGCTAGACGTGATATCGACGCGTTGTATGGCCCTCTAATGTCCCACAAGTTAGGTTGTCGTCCTTTTAATAGTTCATGACGTACAATCTGGGACTGAAAAACAGGGCAAAAGTAGAAAAGTGGCCCGAAATTGATGAAAATATTTGATTTTGGGCTCCAGAAATAGGCGTAGCAGAGCAGGCTTGCTGCCCCCATCGTAGAGGTCTCAGAGATCTTTCCATCGGTATGCTGTCCGCCGCGTGACTCGTTACGGATCTAAAGTTATAGGCACCAGAGCGACGGAGACCTTGTCACAAACCCCACACCCTCGGTTTGCGGACACAGCCTCTACATGAAGCAAAGTTATCTTTCCCAAGGTGCCGTGGGATTCGGTAATAGAAATGTGGTGGATATGTATCTTGGCAAGCCTAACCGGGGCAAAAAAAATTGAAAAGGGAGGTGCAACACGAGGACTTCCCACGGGGTCACCCATCCTAGTACTACTCTCGCTCAAGCACGCTTGACTTCAGAGTTCTAATGGGATCCGGTGCATTAGTGCTGGTATGATCGCACCCGTCATTCTGAGGGCACAAATCCATTATGTGTTGACGGTTCACAGTCTCAGCCTAGAGAGATGGCCCATTCAAAAAGCCCAACGGGCTCAACGACAACCCATCAACTTTAACAACGCAGCATCCTCACAAGACGTGATATCGACGCGTTGTAGGGCCCTCGAATGTCCCGCAAGTTAGGTTGTTATCCTTTTAACAGCTCACGACGTACGATCGAGGACGAAAAAACAGAGCAAAAGAAGAAAAGTGGCTCAAAACTGATGAGAAAGTTCAATTTTTGGCTGAAAAACAGGCACAGCCTAGCAGGATTGCTGCCCCTATCGTAGAGCTCTCGGAGTGCTTTCCAACGGTACGCTGTGCACCGCGTAACTACTTACGGATCAAAAGTTATGGGCACCGGAGCGACGGAGACCTGGTCACAAGCCCCACGCCCTTGGTTTGCGGGCCCAGACTCTAAGTGAAGCGCAATTGTCTTGCCCAAGGTGCCGTGGGATTCGGTAATAGAAATGTGATGGATAAAGCATCTTGGCAACCCTAACCGAGGCAAAAAAAATTGAAAAGGGCGGTGCAACACAAGGACTTCCTAAGGGGTCACCCATCCTAGTACTACTCTCGGCCAATCATACTTAACTTCGGAGTTCTGATGGAATTCCGGTGCATTAGTGCTGGTATGATCGCACCCGTCATGTTAAGGGCACAAATCCTTTTTGTATTGACAGTTCACAGTCTCAGCCTAGAGAGATGGCCCATTCAAAAGGCCCAATGGGCTTAACGACAACCCATCCACTACAACAACGCAGCATCCTCGCAAGACCTGATATCGAAGCATTTTAGGGCCTCTAATGTCCCGCGAGTTAGGTTGGGCTCCTTTTAACAGCTCACGACGTACGATCCAGGACTGAAAAACCAAGCAAAAGAAGAAAAATGGACCGAAACTAATGAAAACGTTCGATTTTGGGCTCCAAAAATGGGCGCAGTAAAGCAGGCTTGCTGCCCCCATCGTAGAGCTCTCGGAGAGCTTTCCACCGGTATGTTGTGCGTCGCATAACTCCTTACAGATCAAAAGTTATGAGCACCGGAGCGACGAAGACCTGGTCATAAACCCCACGCCCTCGATTTGCAGGACCAGCCTCTACGTGAATCGAAGTTGTCTTTCCCAAGGTGCCGTGGGATTCTGTAATAGAAATGTGGTGGATAAAGAATCTTGGCAACCCTAACCGGGGCAAAAAAAATTGAAAAGGGGGGTGCAACATGAGGACTTCCCAGGAGGTCACCCATCCTAGTACTACTCTCGCCCAAGCACACATAACTTCAGAGTTCTGATGGGATCCAGTGCATTAGTGCTGCTATGATCGCACCCATCATGTTGAGGGCATAAATCCTTTATCTGTTTACTGTTCACAGTCCTAGCCTAAAGAGATGACAGATTAAAAAGGCCCAATGGTCTTAACGACAACCCATCCACTTCTACAATGCAGCATCCTCGCTAGACGTGATATCGACACGTTGTAGGGCCCTCTAATGTCCTGCGTGTTAGGTCGTCGTCCTTTTAACATCTCACGATGTACGATCTTGGATGAAAAAACAGAGCAAAAGAATAAAAATGGCCCAAAACTGATGAAAATGTTCAATTTTGGGCTCCAAAAACGGGCGCAGCCGAGCAGGCTAGTTGGCCCCATCGTACAGCTCTCAGAGATCTTTCCAACGGTATGTTGTGCGCTGCGTAACTCCTTACTGATCAAAATTTAAGGGCACCGGAGCGACAGATACCTGGTCATAAGCCCCACGCCCTCGGTTTACGGGCCCAACGTCTACGTGAAGCGAAGTTGCCTTGCCCAAGATGCCGTGGGATTCAGATATAGAAATGTGGTGGAATATGCTTCTTGGCAAGCCTAACCGGGGAAAATAATATTGAAAATGGGGGTGCAACACAAGGACTTCCCAGGGGGTCACCCATTCTAGTACTACTCTCGCCTAAGCACGCTTAACTTCGGAGTTCTGATGGTATCCGGTGGATTAGTACTGGTATGATTGCACCCGTCATGTTGAGCACATAAATCCCTTATGTGTTGCTGGTTCATAGTCCCAGCCCTGAGAGATGGCCCATTCAAAAGGCCCAATGGGCTTAACGATAACCCATCCGCTTCAACAACGTACCATCCTCCCAAGATGTGATATCGACACGTTGTAGGGCCCTCTAATGTCCCGCGAGTTAAGTTGTCGTCCTTTTAACAGCTCACGACGTACGATCCTGGACTGAAAAACAGAGCAAAAGAAGAAAAGTGGCCTGAAACTGATGAAAACATTCGATATTGGGCTCCGAAAATAGGCGCAGCCAAGCAAGCTTGCTTCCCCCGTCGTAAAGCTCTCGGAGAGCTTTCCAACGGTATGTTGTGCGCCACGTAACTCCTTACGGATCAAAAGTTATGGGCACCGGAGCGACGGAGACCTGGTCACAAGCCCCACGCCCCAGGTTTGCGGGCCCAGCCTCTACGTGAAGCGAAGTTGTCTTGCCCAAGGTGCCGTGGGATTCGGTAATAGAAATGTGGTGGATAAAGCATCTTGGCAACCCTAATCGGGGCAAAAAAAATTGAAAATGGGGGTGCAACACGAGGACTTCCCAGGGGTCACCATTTCTAGTACTATTCTTGCCCAAGCACGCTTAACTTCGGGGTTCTGATGGGATTCGGTGCATTAGTGCTGGTATGATCGCACCTATCATGTTGAGTGCATAAATCCCTTATGTGTTGCCGGTTCACAGTCCCAGCCTTGAGAGATGGCCCATTCAAAAGGCCCAATGGGCTTAACGATAACCCATCCGCTTCAACAACGCAACATCCCCGTGAGATGTGATATCGACGCGTTGTAGGGCCCTCTAATGTCCCGCGAGTTATGTTGTCGTCCTTTTAACAGCTCATGACGTACGATCTTGGACAGAAAAACAGAGCAAAAGAAGAAAAGTGTCCCGAAACTGATGAAAACATTCGATTTTGGGCTCTAAAAACAGGCGCAGCCAAGCAAGCTTCCTACCCCCGTCGTATTGCTCTCGGAGAGCTTTCCAACGGTATGCTGTGTGTCACGCCCCAACCTGACCTATAAAGGTTAGACTAGGGTGTGATCTAATCATTCAAGTCATATCACGTACTTAATCATTCAAGAGGGTTTAACACTTAACATTTTAGCCTAAACTCCACAATTTTACGGAAAATCGGCAACATAAAGGCTGTAATTGGGCTCTTTAGTTTGATCTAATTCTCTAAACGCCTCAAAATTTCCAATCTCAATTTCATTTCCAACTAAGATTACTATTTATAACCAATCGAAACGCCTACCAGTTATCTCGAAGTCTCGTTTGATTAATAACCTAGCATGATACTATGTCTCGTTTGTTTGTTTGTCCTCGTTACAAAAGTACATGTTGATCTTAGCTTAACAATGAGTACCTGCTTAAGATTGGATAGGTTCATTTTGCTTGGTCCTTATCTGATACTTCATAATCCTATGATAGATACTAGCCAATAACGATAGCAAAAACGACCATAGTAGTGTCTATCTAGTTATTATCAGTACAAGCCAAAATTAGACCCCAAATTACAACGGGGGTCTTTTACATTACAACAACAAGCATCATAAGAAATGAAATAGTCTTCAAGCAACATATTGTTCACAAAATGGCCATAGTCAAGCAAGGCACGTAGGGCAAGCAATCATTCCAAGGAATCATCATTAGGCACGTCGTCCTCGGGTACCTGTTCTTGGTCTTCTTCACCTGAGATGATAAAAGAGGGTGAGTCCTTATGAACTCAGCGAGGGGGAACGAGAAATAAGTTTTGAAACTCATTTTCCGGTTCAACTTATGAAAACACTTTTTGCAAGCATGAATATATCACAAGTAAGTACATAACGTAATGTAAAAGTAAAGGAACACAATTACTCGTCTTTTGCTCTCAGTTCAATTCCAGTATCAGTTGTTGATGCCAGCTTCATTTCATCCCCTTATCACGCCAAATGGGTGTACTCCGGATGTACCACGAAATCCTACGACCCAACTCTCCGAGGAAGTCTAGCCCCCAAGCAAGAGAGAGAATTGGACAATGGTAGTCACGGTTGCACCGACAAGCCCGATGCCGCCCGGTGTGCGTGAACGCTACCACGCCAGAATGAAAGGTTGCAACCTTGTATGCAATGCACATTTATGACATGTAATATATCACATTAGTAGGACAACAAAGTAGGTTGCCTCCGAACAGTCATAAGATTGTACATTGACAAGTAAACAAGCGAGGCACGATATGACATGCAATTTCACTTATAAAGCACATGGAGTTATATGAATATTAAACGGGCAGCCATGTAACGCATGTAAATCAAGTCATATAACTCACTTCGAAGTTCACGTAATCAAATAACAAGATTATTCAACATGCAACGACATCTACGTGGGACCGGGTGCAAGAAAGGCCTACTTATCAACATGTAATCATCAGATTCATATTTAGGGCTATGAGGGCAACTACGGGCAGCCTACTAATTACATAATGAAACACGATATCCATAAGATCAACACTTAGTGAGTTTACCTAGTCATTAGGGTTTCATTTCGTGCTCACCCGTGCGATTAAGCCCTAAGTTGTCACGTGATTAAACTCAAGCCATGCATTGATTAATTCAAACACCCTCAAACATTCAAAACAGTCCACAAAACATCCCAATGTCACAATCCCAAGCATTTAATACAACAAAAGAAGTTACAATAATTTTTCTAAGCATATCACTAGGTGAAACCCTCACTGCAATGGGCTGTTTTCTCACAATCATTGAGACAAGAAAAAAATATCCAATTCCATTGAACAAGATTTCAAATTAAAGCTTAAGGAGTGAAATAAATTCAGAGACAAACCTCGCATCATTTGGAGTTCGAGTTCAAGAGTTATAGCCAAAACAGTGAGACTACACAAAACTGTCCAGATTTGCACACATTTCAATACTTCTCGTTTTTGAGGGCTTTAGGGTCAGATTTAGCCTTAGTCCATTTCTGATAAAAATGTCCAGAACGGAAAAATATAGCTCTACACTAAATTTAATGCATTTTGGATATCATTTACTAAGTCAAAACCGGTTCGTTCTACAAGGTCAGTGAATCTGCCAAAACCTGCTTCATTTTTCCAGACTTTCCAGATTTGGACACATTTTGATAATTTTCCATTTTGAGGACCTTAGATTCAAAATTAGCTTTGGCCTATTTCTGTGAAACGTGTTCAAAACTGGAAAAACTAGTTACCTACCAACTTTCACACATTTTCAACATCTTTTACCTGGTCAAAATCACCCTGTACCAACAAGGTAGAAGGCTGTCACATACCCGATTTCATCTATCTTCGCAGTCTTGCCAAATATCTTGCCATGCATGTTTACAAAAGCTCATGAACACACATAAATCACAAGTAGAGAAGTAAAGATAGACATTTAAGGGCATGCATGTGGTTTTTGAAAGATTTTCAAGAAGTTTTAGCCCTCACCTTAGCAAGACAACAAAGAAGATACACAAAATCTTGATGAAGCACAATGATGACTCTTCTCCTTGCTTAGCCGAGAGTCAACGTGGGATTTCTCTAATTTCCTAGCTAAGCTACCATGTTCTTAGTAGGTGCATGTGGTTAGAACAAGAAGAAAACGAAATGGAAGCTAACAAACTCACCTAAGCCGAAATGGATGTTCAATGAGCTTGCATGTGTGTCTCTTGCACTCTAGCTTTGCTTGGTCGAGTTCCTTGGTAGCTTGGAGGTCTTGAAGAGCCTTAGGATGAAGAACTTAGCTATGGAGTCTACAATATTCAGCTAGGGCCGAGAGAGAGAGAGAAGAAATGAGAGGGAGAGAGAAGAATGAGAGGAAATGAGAGAAAATGAAAGAAAAATAAAAGCCTTTCAATGTTTGAAGCTTGTGTCGGCCTAGGGCCTTGCAAAATCAGAATTTTGTGTCTTCAAGAAGCATTTTTGAATCACCTAGCATGGGCAAGAGAATGGGTCGAGAATATGGAGCCTTGGGTAGAGTTTTGAGCCAAATTTTTTTATGCATTGTGTCATAGATTTGTCATAGAATGTTTAGGAATAGAGTTTGAAATTGGAATGCACGCACAAGTGCTCCTAGTGGTCGGCCAAGGGTGTGTTAAAATCTGAATTTTTGTCTTGGTTGAGCAATAATTAATTGTGTGTTTGGGATATGCAAAGAATAAAGAATAAAGAATAAAGAATGTCTAGCTTTTTGTGAGATTTTGTCTTCTATTGGGTTGAATTAGCAATTTAATATTAGTTAGTAGAATTTGTAGGATTAATTAATGATCTAGTGCTTCGTATAAGATGCTTTCTTGATTAGCGTGAGGGCACGCTTTCCTAAGTCTAGGGCACACACTACGAGGCAAGACACGAACTACGAGACAAATGCACGTTTCCCAAAAAAATGCACGCAACCCTAAATGAATGCACGTAATTCAATGCAAGGCACACAAAATGAAACACAATTCTTAAACCTAAGTCAAAGCACGTAAATCTAGGTTAGGGCACACGAAACGAGGTATCGCACGCAAATCGAGGTCGGGCCTCACATCCTCCCCTCCTTAAAAGAATTTCGTCCCGAAATTCAATATTACCTTTGAAATAATGCTGGATACTGTTGCTCCATCTGGTCTCGCCTTTTCCACGTTGCTTCTTCAACTCCATGATGATCCCACAACACTTTCACCATCGGTATAGACTTGTTGCGCAACTCCCAATCTTGCTGGTCTACGATCCGAATGGGCTTCTCTTCATAAGACAAGTTCTCCCGAAGCTGCAACGGCTCTGGCTCCAAGATATGCGATGGATCAGGATGATACTTCCGTAGCATTGAAACGTGAAAGATGTTGTGAATATTGGAGAGGTTTTGGGGTAGTTCCACGTGATACGCCAATTTGCCAACCGTCTCAACTATCTCAAAGGGTCCTACAAACCTCGGGCTTAACTTTTCACCCTTGTCGTGTTTAATCAATCCCCTCCGATGTGATATCTTCAAGAACACCTTATCGCCAACCTCAAACTCTAGGCTCCGTCTCTGTCGGTCTGCATAACTTTTCTGCCTGCTCTGGGCGGTAAGCATCCGTTTCCGAAAAAGGTGGATATTATCAACAGTCTTCATAAGTTCAGGTAGAAGGGTCGGGTCAAAAGTCTTCGTTTCACCTACTTCATCCCAGTAAATTGGGGATCGACACTTACGTCCATACAATGTCTCAAATGGGGCCATCTCGATAGTGGCCTGATAACTATTATTATAAGCGAACTCCGCTAGAGACAGGTATTTCTCCCAACCTTTCCCGAAGTCTAAAACACACGCCCTCAGCATATCCTCTGGAATCTGAATAGTTCTCTCAGATTGTCCATCAGTCTGTGGCTAATAAGCCGTGCTAAAACTCAACTTCATTCCCAAATCTTCTTGCAATCTCTTTCAAAATCGGGAAGTAAAACGAGGATCCCTATCCAATACAATACTCACAGGCATCCCGTGCAATCTTACAATCTCCGCCACATACATATCTCCCAATTTCTCAGGACTATCCTCCTTGTTCATCGGTAAGAAATGTGCTGACTTAGTCAATCTATCCACTATGACCCATATGGCGTCATGACCCTTTTGTGACCTGGGCAGGTCCATAACAAAGTCCATAGTTATATGCTCCCATTTCCACTGAGGAATCTCCAACGGTTGAAGTAAACATGCTGGTCGTTGATGTTTCGCTTTGACTCTCTGGCAAGTCAAACACCGTGCCACAAACTCTGCGATCTCTCTCTTCATGTTATTCCACCAATAGTGTTGCTTCAAATCCCGGTACATCTTTGTTCCGCCGGGGTAAATAGTGTATCTTGAATTATGGGCTTCTTCAAGAATCTTCTTTTTCAATTCTGGATCATTAGGAACACAAATCCGATTCCTAAACCTCCAAATACCATCATCATGAAACTTGAAATCTGTGTTGCTTTCTTTAATCTTCTGAAACTATTGGTCATTCTATTGAGCCTCTCGTAATTCAGACAACAAGGTCGATTGAACTTGTGTAGTGGCAAAAAGTAACCCTTTTTGAGTTAATTGTGGTTTCCACAAGAATGCTTCCTCCAACAACTCCTGCACCTTGACTTCCAGTTTTGCCATGCTCACTTTCCTACTTAAGGCATCTGCAACTACATTTGCTTTACCAGGCACATAATTGATTGTGCAGTTATAATCATCCAAAAGCTCCATCCACCGTCTTTGCCTCATGTTCAACTCTTTTTGTGAGAACAAGTATTTCAAGCTCTTGTGATCAGTAAACACCTCGAACTTGTTACCCCACAGATAGTGCCTCCATTTCTTGAGTGCAAACACAATAGCCGCTAACTCCAAATCATGCGTCGGGTAGTTCAATTCATACGGTTTCGGTTTCCTAGAGGCATACGCAATCACTCTACCATTTTGCATCAACACACAACCTAGACCTTCCTTTGAAGCATCGCTATATATTACAAAACCTTGACTCCCTTCAGGCAATGCAAGAACAGGTGCAGTAGTCAATCTTTCATTCAATTCTTGGAAACTGTTTTCACACTTGTCATCCCATATGAACTTTGTTTTCTTTTGAGTGAGCTTTGTAAGCGGTCCTGCAATCTTTGAGAAATCCTTCACGAACCTCCGATAATAGCCGGCTAGACCAAGAAAACTTCGAACCTCCGTAACGTTTTCTGGCTTCTTCCAAGACATCACCGCTTCTATCTTTGCTGGATCCACTGCTATTCCCTCTTGGGATATGATATGCCCCAAAAATGCAATCTGTTGCAACCAAAACTCGTACTTGCTAAACTTTGCATACAATTCATGCTCTCGAAGTTTCTGTAGTACCAACTGCAGATGTTGTTCATGCTCAACCTCGGATTTCGAGTACACCAAAATATCATCAATGAAGATCACCACAAATTGGTCCAAGTAAGGTTGAAACACCCTATGCATCAAGTCCATAAAAGCTGCAGGGGCATTAGTTAGCCCAAATGGCATCACCACATATTCATAATGCCCATATCTTGTCCTGAAAGCCGTTTTAGGCACATCCTCCTTTTTGATCCGCAACTGATAGTACTCTTGCCTCAAGTCGAGCTTTGAATACACTTTGGCTCCTTGAAGTTGATCAAACAACTCATCGATTAGTGGAAGTGGGTATTTATTCTTGACAGTCACTTGGTTCAAT
This sequence comes from Ehretia macrophylla, assembly GCA_037974665.1. Classification (NCBI taxonomy): domain Eukaryota; kingdom Viridiplantae; phylum Streptophyta; class Magnoliopsida; order Boraginales; family Ehretiaceae; genus Ehretia; species Ehretia macrophylla. The sequence continues at coordinate 13,340,631 of CM075764.1, read as the reverse complement.
CCTCGGTAATCGATGCATAGCCTCAGCGTTCCGTCTTTCTTCTTTACAAATAGGACTGGTTCACCCCACGGAGAAGAACTTGGTTGAACAAACCCCTTCTTCAACAATCCTTGCAATTGGTCATTCAATTCTTGTAGCTCGGCCGGCGCCATACGATAGGGAACTTTAGATATCAGCTGGGTGCCAGGCAATAATTCTATAATGAACTCGATCTCCCGATTTGGGGGTAAACTGGGCAATTGTTCTGGAAACACATCCGCATAGTCTTTGATCACTTGCATCTCCTCCAACTTAGCTTTGTCCGACGACTTGTTAATGAGGTAAGCTAAGTATCTACTACACCCTTTTCTCAAGGACTTCACTGCTTTCGTAGATGAAATGATGGAACTCCCAATGAAATCTCTTCGACCCATTACCTCCAGTATTGGTTGACCAGGTATCTGGAATGTTACAATCTTCATCCAACAATCTAGTTGGGCATGATGCTTTGCCAACCAGTCCATCCCTAAAATGACTTCATAGTCTCGAAAGGGTAATACAATAAGATTGGCTGAGAATTCCCTATCTTTAATTTGGATTTTACATGCTTTACAAGCTGAGCTAGTAACAAGTTTAGAACCTATCAGAGTACCAACTTCTACTTCGTAATGCAAACATACAACTCTTAGTTTCACACGTTGCACACATAAGGGAGTAATAAATGAATGAGTAGCACCTGGATCAATTAGCACCCTAACAGGTTGATTCAGTATGAAGAATGTACCTTCAACAACAGCGGTTTCCTCTAGAAGCTCCTCGCACTCAATAGCATAAGCTCGAGCCTGAACTCTAGGAACTGGAGTCTTGTCTCTACCAGCTGGTTTAACTTGATTTTGTCCTGCTTTCCATTTAGGGCAATCCTTGATCTAATACTGATCACTGCCACACCGCACATATCATCCTGACTTCTTCCAGCACTGGGCCTCGGTATGCCCCTTCTTGTCATAGTAAGAACAGTTGATAGACTGAGTAGTAGGCGAACTACCTGTGGATCAGCGGGTGGAAGAGGCTGATGGTGCTTTAGTCGGGCCACGGTTATTAACTGGTATGTTCTGGCTCTGGCCCTGACTACGACTCTGGCTCTGAAATTTCCTCTGTTGACATGAAGGCTGGTATGGTTTCTTGTTCGGCTGACTCGAACCGGCTCTATCAAGTTTCCTCTTCTCAACTCGAGAAGCAGCAGCAAGGAGAGCGGAATAGGTATCGAAGTCATGCGAAGCCAACTGGTCATGGATCTCTGGCCTCAATCCAGTCGTAAATTTCTACATCTTCGCCTCAAGAGTACTGACCATGTATTAAGCATAGCGGGACAGTCGGTCAAAGCGAGCCTCGTACTGGGCCACCGTCATGTTACCTTGGTTCAAGTGCATGAATTCCTCAATCCGCCTCTGCCTGGAAACTGCAGGTACATATTTCTCCTTGAATGCCTTAACAAAATTACCCCACAAGCGAGGTGTATGATCAGTTTTCCACAGTGCCTCCACAGTGTGCCACCAATGCTCAGCATCCCCGTGCAACAAAAACACAGCAAACTCCACCTTTTCTTCATCAGTATAGTGAAGTGGCCTGAAAATCCTCTCGATCTCAGATAGCCAAGCCTCTGCTTTCTCATCATCAGCTTCCCCGTGGAATTTAGACGGGCGAAAGTCAAGAAACTCCCTCATTCTGCTATGCCTCCCATGGTTACCATCATTCCTATTGTTGTTGTTGTTGTTGTTGTTGTTGTTGTTGTTGTTTGCTTCACGTGCATCTTGACGTTCCATCACTTGTGACATGCGATCCATGGCATTCGCCATCATGTTAAACATAGCCATGCCGGGATTAGTTTGATAAGCATCTCTGGTTTCTTGGGGCTCACCGCTCTTATTAGTAGTGCGGGTACTAGGGCCAGCCATCTATAGACACAGATTACGATGAACAATTTATTGAAATACGACAAACAAGAATTTAAAGTATAAGGTATGCAACATTCAATTTTATATAAACACACAATTCTAGAAACAGTTAAGACATGTTAATCACATAAGCACATAGAAACAGAGAAGGCACACTTGATATTGTCATACAATAACACATAAACAAGTCATCCTAATTACCTTAGGGCTTCTACCCACGGTCCAAGAGTTAAACCCGGCTTAAGCAATCTAAGCTCTGATACCATTCTTCTATAAGGTGTCACGCCCCAACCCAACCTATAAAGGTTAGACTAGGGTGTAATCTAATCATTCAAGTCATATCACATACTTAATCGTTCAAGAGGTTTTAACACTTAACGTTTTAGCCTAAACTCCACAATTTTCTGGAAAATCGGCAGCATAACGATTGTAATTGGGCTCTTTAATTTGATCTAATTCTCTAAACGCCTCAAAATTTCCAATATCAATTTCATTTCCAACTAAGATTAGTATTTATAACCAATCGAAATGCCTATCAGTTATCTCGAAGTCTCGTTTGATTAATAACCTAGCATGATACTATGTCTCGTTTGTTTGTTTGTCCTCATTACAAAAGTACCTGTTGATCTTAGCTTAACAATAAGTACCTGCTTAAGATTGGATAGGTTCATTTTACTTGGTCCTTACCTGATACTTCATAATCCTATGATAGATACTAGCCAATAATGATAGCAAAAACGACCATAGTAGTGTCTATCTAATTATTATCAATACAAGCCAAAATTAGACCCCAAATTACAACGGGGGTCTTTTACATTACAACAACAAGCATCATAAGAAATGAAATAGTCTTCAAGCAACATATTGTTCACAAAATGGCCATAGTCAAGCAAGGCACGTAGGGCAAGCAATCATTCCAAGGAATCATCATTAGGCACGTCGTCCTCGGGTACCTATTCTTGGTCTTCTTCACCTGAGATGATAAAAGAGGGTGAGTCCTTATGAACTCAGCAAGGGGGAACGAGAAATAAGTTTTGAAACTCATTTTCTAGTTCAACTTATGAAAACCCTTTTTGCAGGCATGAATATATCACAAGTACACAACGTAATGTAAAAGTAAAGGAACACAATTACCCGTCTTTCCTCCCCGAGGTCCTCTAGGAACCAAGCGAGAGTACTTATACACATAGTGTGATAACCTGAACCCGGCATGGATTTAATAGCATTTAATTACATTTGATTAAATGCCATCTTAAATGTTAATATTTAATTGCACTTGATTACATGTTTATATTTAGTTGTTCATTTGTATCTTGACATTAACTTCATAATTCTTTAAAATATTCTAGAAACAGTTAAATTAATTATTTTAAATGTATATTGATTATTTTGATTGATTTGATTATTTTAATAATCGGTTTTAATTGTCTTGCATTAAAATCACTCGGTTTTCAAATAAATGAGAAAAATAACTCCGAGCTGGAGTGAATTTTAAACTATTCTACTATTCTACTTTTCAAAAAAATTAAAATTTTCTATTATTGCTCATCATTTTATTATCGATCATTTATTGACCGTTCGATCGTAGTATTTCAAAAATGAGAGTTAGAGAAATATTCTTCGGACTTAGGGGAAAATATTTTTAGCTTAATTTAACTAGTTTTAATTGTTTTCATTTAATTGCATTGTTTTAACTTGAATTAGATTTAATGGCAGTAAAATAAGCTTATTTGACCATTTTTAACTAAAGCTTGATTTTGCAAATGACAAAAATGCCCTTGTCACCTTTTAAATAATAAAACAAGGCTAAAATCAAAAAAACAAAACCACAAATGCCATCCATGTCCTTTCCATGGCCGAATGGTCTCAAGGAGAAAAAGAAAAGACTTTTCTTGCATTTTTTTCTACAATTGCCCGTGGAATTGCTCGATCGTGGCTCAGGTCCTTGTGGGTCATGGTCTTCAATCTCTGTGAGGGTTTTCACGCTTTTGTGCATATTATATGAAATTTGATTTTTGATTCAAATTTTTAGATTTGATATTTAATGTGTTATAATGCTTAAAATTGATTGGAAATGCTTCTTTAGGGTTCGTAGAGCATTGCTTGATAGTTATTTAGCAATTTTTACGGTTGAAACTGCGTATTTGAAATTGGGGAAGAATAATGAATAGTGAATTATGAATAGTAAACCCTAGAATTTTGAATTTTGATCCGAATTGCCTTTACTTGATTTGGATAGGTGCCATTAGTGATAGAAAGATAAAATGTGCGATAAAAATGGATCGGCCTTTGTTAAAATTGCAAAATTAGACAAAGAAACGTAAAGGGGTAGTTTGACCAAAAGTTGACCGTGCTCGAATTGAGTTGGGGGTTTTGCAATTGAGGGTATGGAAGCACTTTTGGCGCTCTTGTGGCATTGATTGAATGACCGGTTAGCATAGCTGTAGTTCAAACGCAGTAGGTGGACTTTCGGGCCTCAGGTGCGAAAATGAAGTTTAGTGACATAGAAACGTGCCTTGTAGTGCCTAGGTGAATGTAGTGAAATCGGTTTCCTAATCTCGTAGCTCGTTTGCTCGTAATTGCCTTTGGAAATTAGGGATTGAATAGTGATATATGTCGTTTTCGTGTTTGAACTGCTGTTACTTGTTTAATTGGTGTTATTGTTGCTATTAAAGATAGTTATGCTTTAAAAGTTAATTGAATGCTAGTATTGATTGTAAATGCTTGATATCTCGTTTATCGCCTCTAATCTGTATTGTTGTGCTATCGCTCGTTTATCGCATTGTATCGTGTCTTGCATTGCACAGTGTCAGACGCGTGAGTGATGGGCCTCTCTGGGTAGTCTCGGGCTACCAGTGTTGGTTGCTCTAGCTCCGTGTCCTATTCCCATTCTCGCTTGGGTTGCCTCCCAGGGAGATTTGGGTCGTAGAATTGATGGATACTTCCTAGGTATTCCAAACTGAAGTTATATGGCGGTTGGGCGCTTATTGTCATCGTTGTCAACATCAAGCTCGAGATTGATGTATCGCTCGTGAAATAGTACATTACTCGTATGGGTGAACCATAGCCTTCAGAGTGTGGTATAGCTTTGAATGGTTGTGTTAATGCTTTCAGTAATTGCTTATTGTATTGATTGTTTGTCTTGATTGCTTACTTATCAGTTATATTGCTTAACTATCTTATTTGCATTGCACGAATTTCTTTTTCTCCACCTCGATATCTGTCTCGCCCTCACTGAGTATACATGTTGTTTATACTCACTCCTCACCACCACATTTCAGGAAATGTCATGTTAGCTGGAAAGTTCGTGATTTCATGAAAGTTCGTGCTTGAAGAGTTGTCTTGCGTGCCTATGTGGCTTGAGTTGTCGATGTTGTAAAGATGTATGCGTTCATGTGTTGTTTGTATTTAATGTTAAAAAGGAATGTAATATAAGTTTTATTAGATTATTGAAGTGGTTTGATAAGTTAGATTATGTATCTAGTTAGTATAGCTTAACTTTAATGCATGTTTGTAATGTCCAAAGGAAAAGAGTTAGAATGGTATGATAGTCTATTTTATGTAATGGGTTAGTGTAGCTTAATTGCCTAGCATGAATATTCTTGTCAAAGATGAAAAGAGATAGGTTAGCTTTTAAATTGGAAATATATATTTGGTTGTGTTCGCTTGTTGAGAACTAAGGCTCGGATGGCCTTGAGGTGTTTGTATGGTTGGACACGGTACTGGTCCACTTATATGCTATTACAAGTTTTATATTTCGCCTAGAAACAGGGGAGACTCCGTCCGTCTTTCCCTAAAATTTTGCCTGGGATTGGAATTGGGTTGTGATTAGATTGATTGATAGAACTCCCAGTCTCGAGAGGGATCGGGGTGTTACAGGTGGTATCAGAGCTTGTTTAGCTCATAAGCCGGGACAGGGTCCTCAGTCTGGTTGGTAGTGATCCTTGAATGTGTGCTTGATAAGTGTGTCTTGAAAGTGTATGCTTGTATGTGAGATTGTGTGTCTTGACTTGAATGTATGCACCTATGTGATATAATTATGTGTTATGTGTTAAATGTTTCTCAAGTAAAGTGAAGTGTCTAGTTGTGCATTGAATTGACCTATTGAATTGGCATCGTGAATCAAATCGACCTTATGAATTGTTATTTGCTTGAAGTATTGCTTGCAATGTGTGTATTGAAATGTCTTGAATTGGTTATGTCGTGATTTGAATTGATTATGTTGTGCTTGACTTGATTGTCGTGCTTGAGTGACTTTGTTGAATAAACTCTTTTGTAAACTTGCTTGCATAATAGTTTAAGGCATGTGTATAAATGTGATATCTTGGCATTCATACATGTCCCGTGGAAATGGTAAGTAAGTCCTCTTTCTCCCCTGAAGAAAGTGGTTCACAGCTGGCCTTTCAAGGTGTATGGATTGGCAGGAAATGAATGGCATTTAATTAGCCTTTATTTGGGAGTTGGTGTTTGTCTTTGGAGCTCAGTTATTGGCATACTTCTAAGACTCTTCTTTGTGGTTGGCAATCATAAAAAGATAACTTTCATTGGGGTTTCTGTATGATGGCTCTTGGTAGCATTCTTGTGGAATTCTTATTGGGTTTCCTTATTGGCAAGGTTGTATGAAGTACTCACTTGGCAAACAGTGCAGAGGCCTCGGAGTTCGGCTTTGTATATTGTGCACCAGCTCGGTATTTTTCCTTAGGGTTTTCGTCTAGCTGGGAAATTGTATGTGTTATCTAACTTGATTGTCTTATTACGCAATTCTTGGTACTTTCTTACTGGGGCATTGTTCGGGTATTTTCTTTGGCATCCCTCAGTTGGTTTGGTAATTGGAATTCCTATTGGACTTATTGTGTAACATTACTTATGGTATTCTTTGGAATTCTTATTGGGCATTCTACTAGTATTTTTCTTATTGGCATTTATTGGAAGATCCTACACTTGGGATTCTGCTTGGACTTATTATCTTGTATTGTTTACGGCTTCTCCTTCGGCCTTTCTACTCAGGGGAATCTATACTTGCTGTTTGACTAAGATGTTGCGGTAGGGACTCAGTGATTGGAGGATTTCATTTAGAGATTGGCCTTTGGTATTCTTCTCTATATTCTTTTACAGAACTTTCTGCTAGGTCTACTTACGGTAATCAGCACTACATGAGGTACATCTACTCTGGCTATCTTTTAATTTTCTTATTTGGTACTTGTTAGACTTCTATTGGAGATTCGTAAATAGGGTATTCCTTCGGTTTTCTTCTTGCCATCAATATGTGGTATTGCTATCATCTACAGTATCTTTGCTTCAGTCTTTAGTTAGTATTTTCTCGGCATTCTTGGTTAGGATTTCTATTCGAGTTTTCCTACGAGCATCTTTATTCACTACTTGCTCAGCAGCCGAAGAAGATTAGTCAGAGTTGGATTTCAGTGGATGTAGAGTTCTATTGGAAGAAGAATTGCGAGGACGTAATTGTTTTAAGGGGGGAAGGATGTGATAACCCGAACCCGGCATGCATTTAATAGCATTTAATTACATTTGATTAAATGCCATCTTAAATGTTAATATTTAATTGCACTTGATTACATGTTTATATTTACTTGTTCATTTGTATCTTGGCATTAACTTCATAATTCTTTAAAATATTCTAGAAACAGTTAAATTAATTATTTTAAATGTATATTGATTATTTTGATTGATTTGATTATTTTAATAATCGGTTTTAATTGTCTTGCATTAAAATCACTCGGTTTTCAAATAAATGAGAAAAGTAACTCCGAGCCGGAGTGAGTTTTAAACTATTCTACTATTCTACTTTTCAAAAAAATTAAAGTTTTCTATTATTGCTCATCACTTTATTATCGATCGTTTATTAACCGTTCGATCGTAGTATTTCGAAAATAAGAGTTAGAGACATATTCTTCGGACTTAGTGGAAAATATTTTTAGCTTAATTTAACTAGTTTTAATTGTTTTCATTTAATTGCATTGTTTTAACTTGAATTAGATTTAATGGCATTAAAATAAGCTTATTTGGCCATTTTTAACTAAAGCTTGATTTTGCAAATGACCAAAATGCCCTTGTCACCTTTTAAATAATAAAACAAGGCTAAAATAAAAAAAAAACAAAACCACAAATGCCATCCATGTCCTTGCCATGGCCGAATGGTCTCAAGGAGAAAAAGAAAAGATTTTTCTTGCATTTTCTTCTACAATTGCCCGTGGAATTGCTCGAGGGTCGTGGCTCGGGTCCTTGCGGGTCTTGGTCTTCAATCTCTATGAGGGTTTTTATGCTTTTGTGCATATTATATGAAATTTGATTTTTGATTCAAATTTTTAGATTCGATATTTAATGCGTTATAATGCTTGAAATTGATTGAAAATGCTTCTTTAGGGTTCGTAGAGCATTGCTTGATAGTTATTTAGCAATTTTTACGGTTGAAACTGCGTATTTGAAATTGGAAAAGAATAATGAATAGTGAATTATGAATAGTAAACCCTAGAATTTTGGATTTCGATCCGAATTGCCATTGCTTGATTTGGATAGGTGCCATTAGTGATAGAAAGATAAAATGTGCGATAAAAATGGATCGGCCTTTGTTAAAATTGAAAATTAAACAAAGAAACGTAAAGGGGCCGTTTGACCAAAAGTTGACCGTGCTCGAATTGAGTTGGGGGTTTTGCAATTGAGGGTATGGAAACACTTTTGGCGCTGTTGTGGCGTTGATTGAATGACCGGTTAGCATAGTTGTAGTTCAAACGCAGTAGGTGGACTTTTGGGCCTCGGGTGAGAAAATAAAGTTTAGTGACATAGAAACGTTCCTTGTAGTGCCTGAGTGAATGTAGTGAAATCGGTTTCCTAATCCCGTAGCTCATTTTCTCATAATTGCCTTTGGAAGTTAGGGATTGAATAGTGATATTTGTCGTTTTTGTGTTTGAACTGTTGTTACTTGTTTAATCGGTGTTATTGTTGCTATTAAAGATAGTTATGCTTTAAAAGTTAATTGAATGCTAGTATTGATTGTAAATGCTTGATATCTCGTTTATCGCCTCTAATCTGTATTGTTGTGCTATCGCTCGTTTATCGCCTTGTATCGTGTCTTGCATTGCATAATGTCAGGCGCGTGAGTGATGGGCCTCTCTGGGTAGTCTCGGGCTGCCAGTGTTGGTTGCTCTAGCTCCGTGTCCTATTCCCATTCTTGCTTGGGTTGCCTCCCAGGGAGATTTGGGTCGTAGAATTGATGGATACTTCCTGGGTATTCCAAACTGAAGTTATAAGGTGGTTGCGCGCTTATTGTCATCGTTGTCAACATCAAGCTCGAGATTGATGTATCGCTCGTGAAATAGTACATTAAGTATGACTGAACCATAGCCTTCAGAGTGTGGTATAGCTTTGAATGGTTGTGTTAATGCTTTCAGTAATTGCTTATTGTATTGATTGTTTGTCTTGATTGCTTACTTATCAGTTATATTGCTTAACTATCTTATTTGCATTGCACGAATTTCTTTTTCTCCACCTCGATATCTGTCTCGCCCTCACTGAGTCTACGTGTTGTGTATACTCACTCCTCACCACCACATTTCAGGAAATGTCATGTTAGCTGGAAAGTTCGTGATTTCGTGAAAGTTCGTGCTTGAAGAGTTGTCTTGCGTGCCTATGTGGCTTGAGTTGTTGAAGTTGTAAATATGTATGCGTTCATGTGTTGTTTGTATTTAATGTTAAAAAGGAATATAATATAAGTTTTATTAGATTATTGAAGTGGTTTGATAAGTTAGATTATGTATCTAGTTAGTATAGCTTAACTTTAATGCATGTTTGTAATGTCCAAAGGAAAAAAGTTAGAATGGTATGATAGTCTATTTTATGTAATGGGTTAGTGTAGCTTAATTGCCTAGCATGAATGTTCTTGTCAAAGATGAAAAGAGATATGTTAGCTTTTAAATTGGAAATGTATATTTGGTTGTGTTCGCTTGTTGAGAACCAAGGCTCGGATGGCCTTGAGGTGTTTGTATGGTTGGACACGGTGCTGGTCCACTTATATGCTATTACAGGTTTTACATTTCACCTAGAAACAGGGGAGACTCCGTCCGTCTTTCCCTAAAATTTTGCCTGGGATTGGAATTGGGTTTTGATTAGATTGATTGATAGAACTCCCGATCTCGAGAGGGATCGGGGTGTTATACATAGTGAAAAGGATGCGGTGAGCTTGTGCTCTCAATTCAATTCCAGTATCAGTTGTTGCGGTCGGCTTCAGTTCATCCCCTTATCACGCCAAATGGGTGTACTCCGGATATACCCCAAAATCCTATGACCCAACTCGCTGAGGAAGTCTAGCCCCCAAGTGAGAGAGGGAATTGGACAATGGTAGTCACGGTTGCACCGACAAGCCCGATGCCGCCCGGTGTGCGTGAACGCTACCACGCCAGAATGAATGGTTGCAACCTTGTATGCAATGCACATTTATGACATGTAATATATCACATTAGGAGGACAACAAAGTAGGTTACCTCCGAACAGTCATAAGATTGCACATTGACAAGTAAACAAGCGAGGCACGATATGACGGGCAATTTCTCTTATAAAGCACATAGAGTTATATGAATATTAAATGGGCAGCCATGTAACGCATGTAAATCAAGTCATATAACTTACTTTAAAGTTCACGTAATCAAATAACAAGATTATTCAACATGCAACGACATCTACGTGGGACCGGGTGCAAGAAAGGCCTACTTGTCAACATGTAATCATCAGATTCATATTTAGGGCTATGAGGGCAACTACGGGCAGCCTACTAATTACATAATCAAACACGATATCTATAAGATCAACACTTAGTGAGTTTACCTAGTCATTAGGCTTTCATTTCGTGCTCACCTGTGCGATTAAGCCCTAAGTTGTCATGTGATTAAACTCAAGCCATGCATTGATTAATTCAAACACCCTCAAACATTCAAAATAGTCCACACAACATCCCAATGCCACAATCCCAAGCATTTAATACAACAAAAGAAGTTACAATAATTTTTCTAAGCATATCACTAGGTGAAACCCTCACTGCAATGGGCTGTTTTCTCACAATCATTGAGATAAGCAAACAATCTCCAATTCCAGTGAACAAGATTTCAAATTAAAGCTTAAGGAGTGAACTAAATTCAGAGACAAACCTCGCATCATTTGGAGTTCGGGTTCAAGAGTTAAAGCCAAAACAGTGAGACTACACAAAACTGTCCAGATTTGCACACATTTCAATACTTGTCGTTTTTTAGGGCCTTAGGGTCAGATTTAGCCTTAGTCCATTTCTCATAAAAATGTCTAGAACTGAAAAATATAGCTACAAACCAAATTTCAAGCATTTTGGATATCATTTACTAAGTCAAAACTGGTTCGTTCTACAAGGTCAGTGAATCTGCCAAAACCTGCTTCATTTTTCCAGACTTTCCGGATTTGGACACATTTTGATTTTGCCATTTTGAGGACCTTAGATTCAAACTTAGCTTTGGCCTATTTCTGCAAAACGTGTTCAAAACTGGCAAAACTAGTTACCTACCAATTTTCATGCATTTTCAACATCTTTTACCTGGTCAAAATCACCTCGCACCAACAAGGCAGAAGGCTGTCACATATCCGATTTCATCTATCTTCGCATTCTAGCCAAATATCTTGCCATGCATGTTTACAAAAGCTCATGAACACACATAAATCACAAGTACAGAAGTAAAGATAGACATTTAAGGGCATGCATGTGGTTTTTGAAAGATTTTCAAGAAGTTTTAGCCCTCACCTTAGCAAGACAACAAAGAAGATGCCCAAAATCTTGATGAAGCAAAATGATGATTCTTCTCCTTGCTTAGCCGAGAGACAACTTGGGATTTCTCTAATTTCCTAGCTAAGTTACCATGTTCTTAGTAGGTGCATGTGGTTAGAACAAGAAGAAAATGAAATGGAAACTAACAAACTCACCTAAGCCAAAATGGATGTTCAATGAGCTTGCATGTGTGTCTCTTGCACTCTAGCTTTGCTTGGTCGAGTTCCTTGGTAGCTTGGAGGTCTTGAAGAGCCTTAGGATGAAGAACTTAGCTATGGAGTCTACAATATTTAGCTAGGGCCGAGAGAGAGAGAGAAGAAATGAGAGGGAGAGAGAAGAATGAGAGGAAATGAGAGAAAATGAAAGAAAAATAAAAGCCTTTCAATGTTTGAAGCTTGTGTCGGCCTACCGCCTTGCAAAATCAGAATTTTGTGTCTTCAAGAAGCATTTTTGAATCACCTAGCATGGGCAAGAGAATGGGTCGAGAATATAGAGCCTTGGGTAGAGTTTTGAGCCAAATTTTTTTTTGCATTGTGTCATAGATTTGTCATAGAATGTTTAGGAATAGAATTTGAAATTGGAATGCATGCACAAGTGCTCCTAGTGGTCGGCCAAGGGTGTGTTAAAATCTGAATTTTTATCTTGGTTGAGCAATAATTAATTGTGTGTTTGGGATATGCAAAGAATAAAGAATAAAGAATAAAAAATGCCTAGCTTTTTGTCAGATTTTGTCTTCTAGTGGGTTGAATTAGCAATTTAATATTAGTTAGTGGAATTTGTAGGATTAATTAATGATCTAGTGCTTCGTATAAGATGTTTTCTTGATTAGCGTGAGGGCATGCTATCCTAGGTCTAGGGAACGCACTACGAGGCAAGGCACGAACTACGAGACAAATGCATGTTCCCCAAATAAATGCACGCAACCCTAAATGAATGCACGTAATTCAATGCAAGGCACACAAAATGAAACACAATTCTTAAACCTAAGTCAAAGCACGCAAATCTAGGTTAGGGCACACAAACTGAGGTATTGCACACAAATCGAGGTCGGGCCTCACACTGTGCACCGCGTAACTCCTTACGGATCAAAAGTTATGGGACCGGAGCGACAGAGACCTGGTCACAAGCCCCACGCCCTCAGTTTGCAGGCCCAGCCTCTACGTGAAGCGAAGTTGTCTTGCCCAAGGTGCCGTGGGATTCGGTAATAGAAATGTGGTGGATAAAGCATCTTGGCAACCCTAACCGGGGCAAAACAATTTGAAAAATGGGTTGCAACACGAGGACTTCCCAGGGGGTCACCCATCCTAGTACTACTCTCGCCCAAGGACGCTTAACATCGGAGTTTTGATGGGATCCGGTGCATTAGAGCTGGTATAATCGCACCCGTCATGGTGAGGGCACAAATCCCTTAAGTGTTGACAGTTCACAGTCCCAGCCCAGAGAGATGGCCCATTCAAAAGGAACAATGGGCCCAACGACAACCCATCCGCTTCAACAACGCAACATCCTCTATGACGGTTCAAAAGGAACAATGTTGAGCGCACAAATCCCTTATGTGCCATGCATTGAATTACGTGCATTGTTTTGGGATTGCATGCATTTACTTGAAAAACATGCTTTCGTCTCGTAGTTCGTGTCCTATCTCGTAGTGCGTGCCTTAGACCTAGGTAAGCGTGCCTTCACGCTAATCAAGAAAGCATCTTTCATGAAGCACTAGACTATTAAACAATCCTACAAAATCCACTAACAATATAATAATCCAAATTCCATTCACTAGAAGACAAAAAATGCACCAAACACTAGACATTCCTTATTCTTTATTCTTTGTTCTTTTTGCATTTTCAACACACAACAATTAACACCCAAAAGATGACAAGAATTCAGAATTTTGCACATGTCATAGCCGGCCATACCATGTTTTGAGCAAGAAAATTTGAACAACACAATTAAATATGCATGCTTAGTCAACCACTTAGCACATGACATTAAAAAAAAAATGCTCAAATCCCTTCAAATCCTCACCATATCCGACCAGCCCTTGCATGCCCATGCTAGCATTCAAAATTTAAAGTATTTTGAAGACAAAAGCTGAAATTGAAGGCCTCAAGGCCGAGCATGCTCCTCAAGTTGCAAAGCTTTTGTTTTATCTTCATTTTCTTCATTTCTTTCTCTCACATTTCTCTCTCACTCTCATCTCCTCTCTCCATTTCGGTCCTTGGCTGAATTCTCCATCTCCTCAACTTCTATTCTTCACACCATAGCTAAGTATAGCAAGCTACAAGTAAAGAACTACAACCGAGCAAGCTAGAGTTTGAAATCACTCATGCATGTGCATTGAAGCTTCATTTTCGGCCTAGGTGAGTTACTAAGCATCCATTTCTTTTCTTCAAGTTCTAACTACATGCATGCACTAAGAGATTGATCATTAAGCTAGGAAAATAGAGAAAAACTAGTGAGGTTCTCGGCTAAGCAAGGGAAAGGAGAAGATTTGAGCTTCAACAAAGGGTCTTGAGCATTTTGTGGTTGATTGCTAAGGTGAGGGTTAAAACCTTTTGAAAACTCTTTAAAAACTCACATGCATGCTCATAAATGTGTGTATTTGCTTCTGTACTTGAGCTATATGGTCGTTCATAAGCTTAAACAACCATGCATGGCAAGATCTTGGCTTGAAAATGATGCTAGGTGAAGTCGAAATGGATGACAGCTCTCAGACCAGTCCGTTCGAGGTATGTTTAGGTAAGCAAATGATGTTGAAAATGATTGAAAATTGGTGGGTGACTAGTTTGGACAGTTTTGAAAGTTTTTCCCAGAAATAGGCCGAAGCTAATTTTGACTCTAAGGTCCTCAAAATGGCAAATCATTAAAATGTGACCAAATCTGGAAATCTGGAAAAATGAATCAGGTTTTGGCAGATGCACTGACCTTGTGCAACGAACCATATTTGACTAAGTAAATGTTGTCCAAAACGCATGAAATTTTGTCAGAAATGGACCAAAGCTAAATCTGACCCTAAGAACCTCAAAAACGTCAATTTCTGAAAAGTATGAAAATGTGGACAGTTTTGTGTTACCTCACTGTTTCGGCTATAACTAATGATTCTGAACTCCAATTGATGCAAGGATTGTTTCTGATTTTAGTTAACTCCTTAAGCTTTAATTTGAAATCTTATTCACTGAATTTGAAGATTGTTTGATTATCCTATTGATTGTGAGAAAACAGCCTATTGCAGTAAAGGTTTCATTTAGTTGCATGCATGGGAAAATTGTTGTAACCTCTCTTGTGACACTAATTGTGTGGAAATGTGGTGTTGGGATGTTATGTGGACTGTTATGAGCACTTGAAGATGTTGAATTAAATGATGCAAGACTTGAGAATGATCTTGAGTGGACTTAAGGTTTTAATCACTTGATTAAGCATGAAATGGGAACCCTAATGACTAGATAGTCTTAATAAGTGTTGATCAATTGGATATTGTGTTGGAATCATATGCTTAGTGGGCTGCCCGTAAATGTTTTATAACTTCAAAAGTGATCTTGACCATTGCATGTTGACAATAAGCTTTTCTTGCATCCGAACCCATGTTGATATCATTGCATGTTGAATAATCTTATCACTTGATTGCGTGGACTTTTTAATGAGTTATATGGCCTGTTTTACATGTGTTACATGGCTGCCCGTTTAATTTCCATATAACTCTATATGCCTTTCAAGTGAAATTTCCTGCCTTATCGTGTCCTGCTTGTTTATCTGTCAATGTGCAATCTTATGACTGTCCGGAGGCAACCTACTTTGTTGTCTCCCTTCTGTGATATATATTACCTATCATGAATGTGCATTGCATACAAGGTTGCAACCTTTCCTGTCGGCATGGTAGCGATCACGTACGCCGGGCGGCATCGGGTTTGCCGGTGTTACCGTGACCACCATGGTCCCATTCCCTCTCTCACTTGGGGGCTAGACTTCCTCGGAGAGTTGGGTCGTAGGATTTTGGGGTACATCTGGAGTACACCCACCTGGTGTGTTTGGGGAAAGATTTGAAGTCGGCCGCAACAACTGATCCTAGATCTGATCTGAGAGCAAAAGCTCACCATATCCTTTTTATTATATGTATAAGTACTCCCGCTTAGATCCTAGAGAACCTCGGGGAGGAAAGACCGGTATTCCTGTTCTGTACTTGTATTTATGTTGTATTCATGTTTGAGAAAGGGGTTTTCATAAGTTTAATCGGAAAATGAGTTTCAAAAATTTATTTCTCGTTCCCCCTCGCTGAGTTCATAAAGACTCACTCTCTTTTATCATTTCAGGCGAAGAAGAACTGGTACAGGAACCCGAGCTCAATGTACCTAATGATGAACCCCTGGAGTGATTGCCTATTATTGTTGTTTTGCTTGAACGTGACTACTTGTGTATTTTGTGCTGCTTGAAGACCATTTATCTTATGTTGCTTGTTGTTGCTAATGTAAAAGACCCCCGTTGTAATTTGGGGTCTAATTTTGGTTTGTACTTATATTAAGTAGACTGATACTAGACATGACACTACTATGATCGTTTTACTTTTACTACCGCTAGTATCTATCACAGGTTATGATGCTTAGTTAAGGAATAGGTATTTGAACTTATCCAATCTCAACAAGTACTTGCTAATAAGCTAAGATCAACAAGTATATTTTGAAACGATGATAAATGGACAAACGAGACATAGTATCATGCTAGGTTATAAATCAAACGGGACGTCGAATTAACTAATAGGCAATTCAATTGATGGAATAATAGTAATCTTAGGTGGAATTGAATTTGAGATGGTAAATTTTGAGGCTGTTAGAAAATTTAGGTCAAAACAAAGAGCCTTATTAAAGCCGTTATACTGCCGGATTTTCAGAAAATTTTGGAGTCTAGAATAAAACGTTAAGTGTTAAACCTCCTAGAATGATTAAGAATGTGAAAGGACTTGAATGTTTAGATCACACCCTAGTCTAACCTTTATAGGCTGGGTTGGGGCGTGACACCTTAGAAGAATGGTATCAGAGCTTAGATTGCTTAAGCCGGGTTTAACTCTCGGACCGTGGATAGAGCCCTAAGATAATTGGGATGACTTGATTATGTGTTATTGTGTTAAATGTGCCTTCTATGTTCTGTGTGCTTAAGTGACTTACGTGCCTTAAATGTTTTTAGAATTGTACCTATAAAATGTTGCATATTTTATGCAATAGATTCTTAATTATCGTATTTTAATAAATTGTGCCTATAGATGGCCGGCCCTAGTACCCGTACTACTAATAGGAGCGGTGAACCTCAAGAGACCGGGGATGCCTATCAGACTAATCCCGGTATAGCTATGTTTAACATGATGGCAACTGCCATGGATCGTGTATCACGTGTAATGGAGCATCAGGATGCTCATGAAGCCAACAACAACATCAACAACAGGAATGAGGGTAACCATGGGAGACATAGCAGAATGAAGGAATTCCGTGACTTTTGGCCGTTTAAATTCTACGGGGAAGCTGATGATGAGAAAGCCGAGGCTTGGCTATCCGAGATCGAGAAGATTTTCAGGCCACTTGATTATACAGATGAAGAGAAATTGGAGTTTGGTGTATTTCTGTTACACGGGGATGTCGAGCATTGGTAGCACACTGTAGAGGCACTGTGGGAGACTGATCAGACACCTTGCTTGTGGGGTAATTTCGTTAAGGCGTTTAAGGAGAAATATGTACCTACAGTTTTCAGGCAGAGGCGGATCGAGGAGTTCATGCACTTAACCCAGGGTAATATGACGGTGGCCCAGTACGAGGCACGTTTTGATCGACTATCCCGTTATGCTCAATATATGGTTTGTACTCCGGAGGCAAAAATGTGAAAATTTACTGTTGGTTTGAGGCCAGAGATTCAGGACCAGTTAGCTTCTCATGACTTCGATAATTATTCTACTCTCTTTGCTGCTGCCTCTCGAGTTGAGAAGAGGAAACTAGATGGAGCCGGTTCGAGCCAACCAAACAAGAAACCATACCAGCCTCCAGGTCAGCAGAGGAAATTCCAAAGTCAGAGTCGCGGTCAAGGCCAGAGCCAGAATAGGTCAGTGAATAACCGTGGGCCAACTAAAGCGCCATCAGCCTCTTCCACCCGCGGATCCACAGGTAGTTCACCTGCTTCTAAGACTGTTACTTGTTCTCACTGTAGCAGGAAGGGTCACACTAAGGCCCAGTCGTGGAGGAAGTTGGGAAGATGTATGAGGTGCGCCAGTGATCAGCACCAGATCAAGGATTGCCCTAAACGTCAGGCAGGGCAGAATCAGGGTAAACCAGCCGGTAGAGGCAAGACTCCAGTTCCTAGGGTCCAGGCTCGAGCCTATGCTATCGAGTGCGAGGAGATTCCAAATGAGACCGCTGTTGTTGAAGGTACATTCTTCATACTGAATCAACTTGTTAAGGTGTTAATTGATCCGGGTGCTACTCATTCATTTATTACCCACTTATGTGTGGAACGTGTGAAATTGAAAGTTGTATGTTTGCCATATGAAGTAGAAGTTGGTACTCCAATGGGTTCTAAACTTGTAACTAGTTCAGCTTGTAAAGCATATAAAATCCAAATTAAGGATAGGGAATTCTCGGCCAATCTTATTGTATTACCTTTTCGAGACTATGAGGTCATTTTAGGGATGGACTGGCTGGCAAAACGTCATGTCCAACTGGATTGCTGGGTGAAGGTTATAACGTTCCAGGTACCTGATCAACCGATACTTGAGATAATGGGTCGAAGAGATTTTACCGGGAGTTCCATCATTTCATCTACAAAAGCAGTGAAGTCCTTGAGGAAAGGATGCAGCGGATACTTGGCTTACCTTATCAACAAGCCGTCGGATAAAGCTAAGTTGGAGGAGATGCCCGTGATCAAAGACTGTGCAGATGTTTTCCCTGAAGAGTTACCCGGTTTACCCCCAAATCGGGAGATCGAGTTTGTTATAGAGTTGCTACCTGGCACCCAGCCGATATCAAAAGCTCCCTATCATATGGCACCGGCCGAGCTACAAGAATTGAAGGACCAATTGCAAGGATTGCTAAAGAAGGGATTTGTACAACTGAGCTCTTCACCGTGGGATGCGCCAGTATTATTTGTTAAGAAGAAAGACGGAATGTTGAGACTATGCATTGACTATCGAGGTTTGAACCAAGTGACTATCAAGAATAAATACCCACTTCCCTTGATTGACGAGTTATTTGATCAACTGCAAGGAGCCAAAGTGTATTCGAAACTCGACTTGAGACAAGGGTATTATCAGTTGCGGATCAAGAAGGAAGATGTGCCTAAAACGGCTTTCAGGACGAGATATGGGCACTATGAATTTGTGGTGATGCCTTTTGGACTAACTAATGCCCCTGCAGCCTTTATGGATTTGATGCATAGGGTGTTTCAACCCTACTTGGACCAATTTGTGGTGATCTTCATTGATGATATTTTGGTATACTCGAAATCGGAGGCGGAGCATGAGCAACACCTGCGGTTGGTACTGCAGAAACTTCGAGAGCACCAATTGTATGCAAAGTTTAGTAAATGTGAATTTTGGTTGCAACAGATTGCATTTTTGGGGCATATCATATCCCAAGAGGGAATAGCGGTAGATCCAGCAAAGATTGATGCAGTGATGTCTTGGAAGAAGCTGGAAAATGTTACGGAGGTCCGGAGTTTTCTTGGTCTAGCCAGCTATTATCGGAGGTTCGTGAAGGACTTCTCTAAGATTGCAGGACCGCTTACAAAGCTCACTCAAAAGAAAACCAAGTTCGTGTGGGATGATAAGTGTGAGAACAGCTTCGAAGAGTTGAAGAAGAGATTGACTACTGCACCAGTTCTTGCATTGCCTGAGGGGAGTCAAGGTTTCGTAATCTATAGCGATGCTTCGAAAGAAGGATTGGGATGTGTATTGATGCAAAATGGAAGAGTTATTGCATATGCTTCTAGGAAACCCAAGCCGTATGAGATGAATTACCCGACACATGATTTGGAGTTAGCGGCTATTGTGTTTGCACTCAAGAAATGGAGGCATTATCTGTGGGGTAACAAGTTTGAGGTATTTACTGATCATAAGAGCTTGAAATACTTGTTCTCTCAAAAGGAGTTGAATATGAGGCAAAGGCGGTAGATGGAGCTTTTGGATGATTATAACTGCTCAATTAATTATGTGCCCGGTAAGGCGAACGTAGTTGCAGATGCCTTAAGCAGAAAGGCAAGCATGGCAAAACTGGAAGTCAAGGTGCAGGAGTTGTTGGAGGAAGTATTTCTGTGGAAACCACAATTGACTCAGAAGGGGTTACTTTTTGCCACTACCCAAGTTCAATCGACTTTGTTATCTGAGTTACGAGAGGCTCAACAGAAGGACCAACAATTTCAAAAGATTATGGAAAGCAACGCAGATTTCAAGTTTCATGATGATGGTGTTTGGAGGTTTAGGAACCAAGTTTGTGTTCCCAATGAACCAGAGCTGAAAAAGAAAATTCTTGAGGAAGCGCATAATTCAAGATATACTATTCACCCCGGTGGAACAAAGATGTATCGGGATTTGAAGCAACACTATTGGTGGAATAACATGAAAAGAGAAATTGCGGAGTTTGTAGCACGGTGTTTGACTTGCCAGAAAGTCAAAGCAGAACATCAACGACCCGCAGGTTTACTACAACCGTTGGAGATTCTTCAATGGAAATGGGAACATATCACTATGGATTTTGTTATAGACCTGCCTAGATCACGGAAGGGTTGTGACGCCGTTTGGGTTATAGTAGATAGATTAACTCAGTCGGCGCACTTTTTACCGATGAACAAAGAGGATAGTCCTGAGAAACTGGGAGATATGTATGTGGCAGAGATTGTTAGATTGCACGGGATGCCTGTGAGTATTGTATCGGATAGGGATCCTCGTTTTACTTCCCGATTTTGGAAGAGATTGCAAGAAGCTTTAGGGACGAAATTGAGTTTTAGCACGGCTTATCACCCTCAAACGGATGGTCAATCGGAGAGAACTATTTAGATTTTGGAGGATATGCTAAGGGCATGTGTGTTGGACTTCGGGAAAGGTTGGGAGAAATATCTATCTCTAGTGGAGTTCGCCTACAACAATAGTTATCAGGCCACGATCGGGATGGCCCCATTTGAGGCGCTGTATGGACATAAGTGTCGATCCCTAATCTACTGGGATGAAGTAGGTGAGGCGAAGACTTTTGACCCGGCCTTTTTACCTGAACTGATGAAAACTGTTGACAACATCCACCTCATCCGGACACGGATGCTTACCGCCCAGAGCAGGCAGAAGATTTATGCAGACCGACGAAGACGGAGTCTCGAGTTTGAGGTTGGTGACAAGGTGTTCTTGAAGGTATCACCCCGGAGGGGACTGATTAAACATGGCAAGGGTAGGAAGCTGAGCCCGAGATTTGTAGGACCGTTTGAGATAGTTGAGAAGGTTGGCAAGTTGGTGTATCGCCTAGCGCTACCCCAGAATCTCTCCAATATTCACGACGTCTTTCATGTTTCGATGCTGCGGAAGTATCATCCTGACCCGTAGCACATCTTGGAGCCAGAGCCGTTGCAGCTTCGGGAGAACTTGTCCTACGAGGAAAAGCCCATTCGGATCCTAGACCAGCAGGATCGGGAGTTGCGCAACAGAACTATACCTATGGTGACGGTGATGTGGGATCATCATGGAGTCGAAGAAGTAACGTGGGAAAGGCGAGACCAGATGGAGCAACAGTATCCAGCTTTATTTCAAGGTAATATTGAATTTCGGGATGAAATTATTTTAAGGAGGGGAGGATGTGAGGCCCGACCCCGATTTGCGTGCGAAGCCTAACTTCGTTTGCCCTGACCTAGATTTGCGTGCCATGACCTAGGTTTAAGAAATGAGTTCGTTTTATGTGCCATGCATTGAATTACGTGCATTCGTTTGGGATTGCATGCATTTACTTGAAAAACGTGCGTTCGTCTCGTAGTTTGTGTCCTACCTCGTAGTGCGTGCCTTAGACCTAGGTAAGCGTGCCTTCACGCTAATCAAGAAAGCATCTTTCACGAAGCACTAGACTATTAAACAATCCTACAAAATCCACTAACAATATAATAATCCAAATTCCATTCACTAGAAGACAAAAAATGCACCAAACACTAGACATTCCTTATTCTTTATTCTTTGTTCTTTTTGTATTTTCAACACACAACAATTAACACCCAAAAGATGACAAGAATTCAGAATTTTGCACATGTCATAGCCGGCCATACCATGTTTTGAGCAAGAAAATTTGAACAACACAATTAAATATGCATGCTTAGTCAACCACTTAGCACAAGACATTAAAAAAAAATGCTCAAATCCCTTCAAATCCTCACCATATCCGACCAGCCCTTGCATGCCCATGCTAGCATTCAAAATTTAAAGTATTTTGAAGACAAAAGCTGAAATTGAAAGCCTCAAGGCCGAGCATGCTCCTCAAGTTGCAAAGCTTTTGTTTTATCTTCATTTTCTTCATTTCTTTCTCTCACATTTCTCTCTCACTCTCATCTCCTCTCTCCATTTCGGTCCTTGGCTGAATTCTCCATCTCCTCAACTTCTCTTCTTCACACCATAGCTAAGTATAGCAAGCTACAAGTAAAGAACTACAACCGAGCAAGCTAGAGTTCGAAATCACTCATGCATGTGCATTGAAGCTTCATTTTCGGCCTAGGTGAGTTACTAAGCATCCATTTCTTTTCTTCAAGTTCTAACTACATGCATGCACTAGGAGATTGATCATTAAGCTAGGAAAATAGAGAAAAACTAGTGAGGTTCTCGGCTAAGCAAGGGAAAGGAGAAGATTTGAGCTTCAACAAAGGGTCTTGAGCATTTTGTGGTTGATTGCTAAGGTGAGGGTTAAAACCTTTTGAAAACTCTTTAAAAACTCGCATGCATGCTCATAAATGTGTGTATTTGCTTCTGTACTTGAGCTATATGGTCGTTCATAATCTTAAACAACCATGCATGGCAAGATCTTGGCTTGAAAATGATGCTAGGTGAAGTCGAAATGGATGACAGCTCTCTGACCAGTCCGTTCGAGGTAAGTTTAGCTAATAAAATGATGTTGAAAATGCTTGAAAATTGGTGGGTGACTAGTTTGGACAGTTTTGAAAATTTTTCCCAGAAATAGGCGGAAGCTAATTTTGATTCTAAGGTCCTCAAAATGGCAAATCATTAAAATGTGACCAAATCTGGAAATCTGGAAAAATGAATCAGGTTTTGGCAGATGCACTGACCTTGTGCAACGAACCATATTTGACTTAGAAAATGTAGTCCAAAACGCATGAAATTTGGTGTGTATCTCTATTTTTCAGTTCTGGACAATTTTGTCAGAAATGGACCAAAGCTAAATCTGACCCTAAGAACCTCAAAAACGTCAATTTCTGAAAAGTATGAAAATCTGGACAGTTTTGTGTTACCTCACTGTTTCGGCTATAACTAATGATTCTGAACTCCAATTGATGCAACGCTTGTTTCTGATTTTAGCTAACTCCTTAAGATTTAATTTGAAATCTTATTCACTGAATTTGAAGATTGTTTGATTATCCTATTGATTGTGAGAAAACAGCCTATTGCAGTAAAGGTTTCATTTAGTTGCATGCATGGGAAAATTGTTGTAACCTCTCTTGTGACACTAATTGTGTGGAAATGTGGTGTTGGGATGTTATGTGGACTGTTATGAGCACTTGAAGATGTTGAATTAAATGATGCAAAACTTGAGAATGATCTTGAGTGGACTTAAGGTTTTAATCACTTGATTAAGCATGAAATGGGAACCCTAATGACTAGATAGTCTTAATAAGTATTGATCAATTGGATATTGTGTTGGAATCATATGCTTAGTGGGCTGCCCGTAAATGTTTTATAACTTCAAAAGTGATCTTGACCATTGCATGTTGACAATAAGCTTTTCTTGCATCCGAACCCATGTTGATATCATTGCATGTTGAATAATCTTATCACTTGATTGCGTGGACTTTTTAATGAGTTATATGGCCTGTTTTACATGTGTTACATGGCTGCCCGTTTAATTTCCATATAACTCTATATGCCTTTCAAGTGAAATTTCCTGCCTTATCGTGTCCTGTTTGTTTATTTGTCAATGTGCAATCTTATGACTGTCCGGAGGCAACCTACTTTGTTGTCTCCCTTCTGTGATATATATTACCTATCATGAATGTGCATTGCATACAAGGTTGCAACCTTTCCTGTCGGCATGGTAGCGATCACGTACGCCGGGCGGCATCGGGTTTGCCGGTGTTACCGTGACCACCATGGTCCCATTCCCTCTCTCGCTTGGGGGCTAGACTTCCTCGGAGAGTTGGGTCGTAGGATTTTGGGGTACATCCGGAGTACACCCACCTGGTGTGTTTGGGGAAAGATTTGAAGTCGGCCGCAACAACTGATCCTGGATCTGATCTGAGAGCAAAAGCTCACCATATCCTTTTTATTATGTGTATAAGTACTCCCGCTTAGATCCTAGAGAACCTCGGGGAGGAAAGACCGGTATTCCTGTTCTGTACTTGTATTTCTGTTGTATTCATGTTTGAGAAAGGGGTTTTCATAAGTTTAACCGGAAAATGAGTTTCAAAAACTTATTTCTCATTCCCCCTCGCTGAGTTCATAAAGACTCACCCTCTTTTATCATTTCAGGCGAAGAAGAACTGGTACAGGAACCCGAGCTCAATGTACCTAATGATGAACCCCTGGAGTGATTGCCTGTTATTGTTGTTTTGCTTGAACGTGACTACTTGTGTATTTTGTGCTGCTTGAAGACCATTTATCTTATGTTGCTTGTTGTTGCTAATGTAAAAGACCCCCGTTGTAATTTGGGGTCTAATTTTGGTTTGTACTTATATTAAGTAGACTGATACTAGACATGACACTACTATGATCGTTTTGCTTTTACTACCGCTAGTATCTATCACAGGTTATGATGCTTAGTTAAGGAATAGGTATTTGAACTTATCCAATCTCAATAGGTACTCGCTAATAAGCTAAGATCAACAGGTATATATTTTGAAACGAGGATAAATGGACAAACGAGACATAGTATCATGCTAGGTTATAAATCAAACGGGACGTCGAATTAACTAATAGGCAATTCAATTGATGGAATAGTAGTAATCTTAGGTGGAATTGAATTTGTGATGGTAAATTTTGAGGCTGTTAGAAAATTTAGGTCAAAACAAAGAGCCCTATTACAGCCGTTATACTGCCGGATTTTCAAAAAATTTTGGAGTCTAGAATAAAACGTTAAGTGTTAAACCTCCTAGAATGATTAAGAATGTGAAAGGACTTGAATGTTTAGGTCACACCCTAGTCTAACCTTTATAGGCCGGGTTGAGGCGTGACACCTTAGAAGAATGGTATCAGAGCTTAGATTGCTTAAGCCAGGTTTAACTCTCGGACCGTGGGTAGAGCCCTAAGATAATTGGGATGACTTGATTATGTGTTATTGTGTTAAATGTGCCTTCTATGTTCTGTGTGCTTAAGTGACTTACGTGCCTTAAATGTTTTTAGAATTGTACCTATAAAATGTTGCATATTTTATGCAATAGATTCTTAATTATCGTATTTTAATAAATTGTGCCTATAGATAGCCGGCCCTAGTACCCGTACTACTAATAGGAGCGGTGAACCTCAAGAGACTGGGGATGCCTATCAGACTAATCCCGGTATAGCTATGTTTAACATGATGGCAACTGCCATGGATCGTGTATCACGTGTAATGGAGTGTCAGGATGCTCGTGAAGCCAACAACAACATCAACAACAGGAATGAGGGTAACCATGTGAGACATTGCAGAATGAAGGAATTCCTTGACTTTTGGCCGTCTAAATTCTACGGGGAAGCTGATGATGAGAAAGCCGAGGCTTGGCTGTCCGAGATCGAGAAGATTTTCAGGCCACTTGATTATACAGATGGAGAGAAATTGGAGTTTGCTGTATTTCTGTTACACGGGGATGCCGAGCATTGGTAGCACACTGTAGAGGCACTGTAGGAGACTGATCATACAACTCGCTTGTGGGGTAATTTCGTTAAGGCGTTTAAGGAGAAATATGTACCTGCAGTTTCCAGGTAGAGGCGGATCGGGGAGTTCATGCACTTAACCCAGGGTAATATGACGGTGGCCCAGTACGAGTCACGTTTTGATCGACTGTCCCGTTATGCTCAATATATGGTTTGTACTTCGGAGGCAAAAATGTGAAAATTTACTGTTGGTTTGAGGCCAGAGATTCAGGACCAGTTAGCTTCTCATGACTTCGATACTTATTCTGCTCTCTTTGCTGTTGCCTCTCGAGTTGAGAAAAGGAAACTAGATGGAGCCGGTTCGAGTCAACCAAACAGGAAACCATACCAGCCTCCAGGTCAGCAGAGGAAATTCCAAAGTCAGAGTCGCGGTCAAGGCCAGAGCCAGAATTGGTCAGTGAATAACCGTGGGCTGACTAAAGCACCATCAGCCTCTTCCACTCGTGGATCCACAGGTAGTTCACCTGCTTCTCAGACTGTTACTTGTTCTCACTGTAGCAGGAAAGGTCACACTAAGGCCCAGTGTTGGAGGAAGTTGGGACGATGTATGAGGTGCGGCAGTGATCAGCACCAGATCAAGGATTGCCCTAAACGTCAGGCAGGGCAGAATCAGGGTAAACCAGCCGGTAGAGGCAAGACTCCAGTTCCTAGGGTCCAGGCTCGAGCCTATGCTACCGAGTGCAAGGAGATTCCAGATGAGACCGCTGTTGTTGAAGGTACATTCTTCATATTGAATCAACCTGTTAAGGTATTAATTGATCCGGGTGCTACTCATTCATTTATTACCCACTTATGTGTGGAACGTGTGAAATTGAAAGTTGTATGTTTGCCATATGAAGTAGAAGTTGGTACTCCAATGGGTTCTAAACTTGTAACTAGTTCAGCTTGTAACGCATGTAAAATCCAAATTAAGGATAGGGAATTCTCGGCCAATCTTATTGTATTACCTTTTCGAGACTACGAGGTCATTTTAGGGATGGACTGGCTGGCAAAACATCATGGCCAACTGGATTGCCGGGCGAAGGTTATAACGTTCCGGGTACCTGATCAACCGATACTGGAGATAATGGGTCGAGGAGATTTCACCGGGAGTTCCATCATTTCATCTACAAAAGCAGTGAAGTCCTTGAGGAAAGGATGCAGCGGATACTTGGCTTACCTTATCAACAAGCCGTCGGATAAAGCTAAGTTGGAGGAGATGCCCGTGATCAAAGACTGTGCAGATGTTTTCCCTGAAGAGTTACCCGGTTTACCCCCAAATCAGGAGATCGAGTTTGTTATAGAGTTGCTGCCTGGCGCCCAGCCTATATCAAAAGCTCCCTATCGTATGGCACCGGCCGAGCTACAAGAATTGAAGGACCAATTACAAGGATTGCTGAAGAAGGGATTTGTACAACCGAGCTCTTCACCGTGGGGTGCGCCAGTATTATTTGTTAAGAAGAAAGACGGAACGTTGAGGCTATGCATTGACTATCGAGGTTTGAACCAAGTGACTGTCAAGAATAAATGCTCAAATCCCTTCAAATCCTCACCATATCCGACCAGCCCTTGCATGCCCATGCTAGCATTCAAAATTTAAAGTATTTTGAAGACAAAAGCTGAAATTGAAAGCCTCAAGGCCGAGCATGCTCCTCAAGTTGCAAAGCTTTTGTTTTATCTTCATTTTCTTCATTTCTTTCTCTCACATTTCTCTCTCACTCTCATCTCCTCTCTCCATTTCGGTCCTTGGCTGAATTCTCCATCTCCTCAACTTCTCTTCTTCACACCATAGCTAAGTATAGCAAGCTACAAGTAAAGAACTACAACCGAGCAAGCTAGAGTTCGAAATCACTCATGCATGTGCATTGAAGCTTCATTTTCGGCCTAGGTGAGTTACTAAGAATCCATTTATTTTCTTCATGTTCTAACTACATGCATGCACTAAGAGATTGATCATTAAGCTAGGAAAATAGAGAAAAACTAGTGAGGTTCTCGGCTAAGCAAGGGAAAGGAGAAGATTTGAGCTTCAACAAAGGGTCTTGAGCATTTTGTGGTTGATTGCTAAGGTGAGGGTTAAAACCTTTTGAAAACTCTTTAAAAACTCACATGCATGCTCATAAATGTGTGTATTTGCTTCTGTACTTGAGCTATATGGTCGTTCATAAGCTTAAACAACCATGCATGGAAAGATCTTGGCTTGAAAATGATGCTAGGTGAAGTCGAAATGGATGACAGCTCTCTGACCAGTCTGTTCGAGGTAAGTTTAGCTAAGCAAATGATGCTTAAAATACTTGAAAATTTGTGGGTGACTAGTTTGGACAGTTTTGAACATTTTTTTCCAGAAATAGGTCGAAGCTAATTTTGACTCTAAGGTACTCAAAATGGAAAATCATTAAAATGTGACCAAATCTGGAAATCTGGAAAAATGAATCAGGTTTTGGCAGATGCACTGACCTTGTGGAACGAACCATATTTGACTTAGTATATGTTGTCCAAAAGGAATGAAATTTGGTGTGCATCTCTATTTTTCAGTTCTGGACAATTTTGTCAGAAATGGACCAAAGCTAAAACTGAACCTAAGAACCTAAAAAATGTCAATTTCTGAAAAGTATGCAAATCTGGACAGTTTTGTGTTACCTCACTGTTTCGGCTATAACTAATGATTCTAAACTCCAATTGATGCAAGGCTTGTTTCTAATTTCAGTTAACTCCTTAAGCTTTAATTTGACATGTTATTCACTGAATTTGGAAATTGTTTGATTATCCTATTGATTGTGAGAACCCAGTATATTGCAGTAAAGGTTTCATTTAGTTGCATGCATGGGAAAATTGTTGTAACCTCTCTTGTGACACTAATTGTGTGGAAATGTGGTGTTGGGATGTTATGTGGACTGTTATGAGCACTTGAAGATGTTGAATTAAATGATGCAAGACTTGAGAATGATCTTGAGTGGACTTAAGGTTTTAATCACTTGATTAAGCATGAAATGGGAACCCTAATGACTAGATAGTCTTAATAAGTGTTGATCAATTGGATATTGTGTTGGAATCATATGCTTAGTGGGCTGCCCGTAAATGTTTTATAACTTCAAAAGTGATCTTGACCATTGCATGTTGACAATAAGCTTTTCTTGCATCCGAACCAATGTTAATATCATTGCATGTTGAATAATCTTATCACTTGATTGCGTGGACTTTTTAATGAGTTATATGGCCTGTTTTACATTTGTTACATGGCTGTCCGTTTAATTTCCATATAACTCTATATGCCTTTCAAGTGAAATTTCCTGCCTTATCGTGTCCTGCTTGTTTATCTGTTAATGTGCAATCTTATGACTGTCCGGAGGCAACCTACTTTGTTGTCTCCCTTCTGTGATATATATTACCTGTCATGAATGTGCATTGCATACAAGGTTGCAACCTTTCCTGTCGGCATGGTAGCGATCACGTACGTCGGGCGGCATCGGGTTTGCCGGTGTTACCATGACCACCATGGTCCCATTCCCTCTCTCGCTTGGGGGCTAGACTTCCTCGGAGAGTTGGGTCGTAGGATTTTGGGGTACATCCGGAGTACACCCACCTGGTGTGTTTGGGGAATGATTTGAAGTCGGCCCGCAACAACTGATCCTGGATCTGATCTGAGAGCAAAAGCTCACCATATCCTTTTTATTATGTGTATAAGTACTCCCGCTTGGATCCTAGAGAACCTCGGGGAGGAAAGACCGGTATTCCTGTTCTGTACTTGTATTTCTGTTGTATTCATGTTTGAGAAAGGGGTTTTCATAAGTTTAACCGGAAAATGAGTTTCAAAAACTTATTTCTCGTTCCCCCTCGCTGAGTTCCTAAGGACTCACCCTCTTTTATCATTTCAGGCGAAGAAGAACTGGTACAGGAACCCGAGCTCAATGTACCTAATGATGAACCCCTGGAGTGATTGCCTGTTATTGTTGTTTTGCTTGAACGTGACTACTTGTGTATTTTGTGCTGCTTGAAGACCATTTATCTTATGTTGCTTGTTGTTGCTAATGTAATAGACCCCCGTTGTAATTTGGGGTCTAATTTTGGTTTGTACTTATATTAAGTAGACTGATACTAGACATGACACTACTATGATCGTTTTGCTTTTACTACCGCTAGTATCTATCACAGGTTATGATGCTTAGTTAAGGAATAAGTATTTGAACTTATCCAATCTCAACAGGTACTCGCTAATAAGCTAAGATCAACAGGTATATTTTGAAACGAGGATAAATGGACAAACGAGACATAGTATCATGCTAGGTTATAAATCAAACGGGATGTCGAATTAACCAATAGGCAATTCAATTGTTGGAATAATAGTAATCTTAGCTGGAATTGAATTTGAGATGGTAAATTTTGAGGCTGTTAGAAAATTTAGGTCAAAACAAAGAGCCCTATTACAGCCGTTATGCTACCGGATTTTCGAAAAATTTTGGAGTCTAGAATAACACGTTAAGTGTTACACCTCCTAGAATGATTAAGAATGTGAAAGGACTTGAATGTTTAGATCACACCCTAGTCTAACCTTTATAGGCCGGGTTGGGGCGTGACGTAACTCCTTATGGATCAAAAGTTATGGGCTCTAGAGCGAAAGAGACCTGGTCACAAGGCCCACGTCCTCGGTTTGTGGGCCCAGCCTCTACGTGAAGCGAAGTTGTCTTGCCCAAGGTGCCGTGGGATTCGGTTATAGAAATGTGGTGGATAAAGCATCTTGGCAACCCTAACTGGGGCAAAAAATATTGAAAAGGGGGGTGCAACACAAGGACTTCCCAGGGTGTTACCCATCCTAGTACTACTCTCGCCCAAGTACGCTTAACTTCGGAGTTCTTATGGGATCCGGTGCATTAGAGCTTGTATGATCACACCAGTCATGTTGAGCACACAAATCTCTTATGTGTTGACGGTTCACAGTCCCAGCCCAGAGAGATGGCTCATTCAAAAGGAACAATGGGCTTAACGACAACCCATCCGCTTCAACAACGCAACATCCTCGCAAGACGTGATATTGGCGCTTTGTAGGGCTCTCTAATGTCCCACGATTTAGGTTGTCGTCCTTTTAACAGCTGACGATGTACGATCCGGGACGGAAAAACAGGGCTAAAGAAGAAAAGTGGCCCAAAACTGATAAAAACGTTCGATTTTGAGCTCCAAAAATGGGCACAGCCGAGCAAGCTTACTACTCTCGTAGTAGAGCTCTCAGAGAGGTTTCCAACTGTATGATGTGTGCCACGTAACTCCTTACGAATCAAAAGTTATGGGCACCGGAACGATGGAGACCTGGTCACAAGCCCCACGCCCCCGGTTTGTGGGCCAAGCCTCTACATGAAGCGAAGTTGTCTTGCCCAAGGTGCCGTGGGATTCAGTAATAGAAATGTGGTTGATAAAGCATCTCGTCAAGCCTAACCGGGGCAAAAAAAATTGAAAATAGGGGTGCAACATGAGGACTTCCCAAGGGTCACCGATCCTAGTACTACTCTCGCCCAAGCACGCTTTACTTCGGAGTTCTGATGGGATCCGGTGCATCAGTGTTGGTATGATCGCACCTGTCGTGTTTAGCGCACAAATGCCTTAAGGGTTGACAGTTCACAGTTGCATCCCAGAGAGATAGCCCATTCAAAAGGCCAAATGGGCTTAACGACAACCCATCTACTTCAACAATGCAGCATCCTCGCAAGAAGTGATATCGACGCGTTGTAGGGCCCTCTAATGTCCCGCGAGTTTGGTTGTCATCATCTTAACAGCTCACGACATACGATCTGGGATGGAAAAACAGAGCAAAAGAAGAAAAATGGCCCGAAACTGATGATAACATTCAATTTTGGGCTATGAAAATAGGCGCAGCCGTGCACGCTTGCTGCCCCCATCGTAGAGCTCTCGGAGACCTTTCCAACGGTATGCTGTGCGCCGCGTAACTTCTTACGGATCAAAAGGTATGGGCACCGGAGCGACAGAGACCTGGTCACAAGCCCCACGCCCTCGGTTTGCGAGCCCAGCCTCTACGTGAAGCGAAGTTGTCGTGCCCAAGGTGCTGTGGGATTCAGTAATAGAACTGTGCTGGATAAAGCATCTTGGCAACACTAACCGGGGCAAAAAAAATTGAAAATGGGGCTACAACACGAGGACTTCCCAAAGGGTCACAAATCCTAGTACTACTCTCGCCCAAGCACGCTTAACTTCGGAGTTCTGATGGGATCCAGTGCATTAGTGTTGGTATGATCGCACCCGCCATGTTGAGCGCACAAATCCCTTGAGTGTTGACGGTTCACAGTCACAGCCCAGAGAGATGACCCATTCAAAAGGCCCAATGGGCTTAACGACAACCCATCCGCTTCAACAACGCAGCATCCTCGCAAGACATGATATCAACACGTTGTACAGCCCTCTAATGTCTCGCGAGTTAGGTTGTCATCCTTTTTACTACTCATGACGTACGATCCGGGACGAAAAAATAGAGCAAAAGTAGAAAAGTGGCCTGAAACAAATGAAAACATTTGATTTTGGGCTCCAAAAATAGGTGCAGCCGAGTAGGCTTGCTACTCTCGTCGTAGAGCTCTCGGAGAGCTTTCGAACGGTATGTTGTGTGCCGCATAACTCCTTACAGATCAAAAGTCATGGGTATCGGAATGACGGAGACCTAGTCACAAGCCCCAAGCTCCCGGTTTGTGGGCCCAGCCTCTAGGTAAAGCGAAGTTGTCTTGCCCAAGGTGCCGTGGGATTCGGTGAAAGAAATGTGGTGGATAAAGCATCTTGGCAACCCTAACCGGGACAAAAAAAATTGAAAATGGGGGTACAACACGAGGACTTCCTAGGGGGTCAACCATTCTAGTACTACTCTCGCCCAAGCATGCTTAACTTCGGTGTTCTAATTGGATCTGGTGCATTAGTGCTGGTATGATTGCACCCATCATGTTGAGCGCACAAATCCCTTATGTGTTGACGGTTCACAGTCCCAGCCCAGAGAGATGACCCATTCAAAAGGCCCAATGGGCTTAACGACAACCCATCCACTTCAACAACGCAGCATCCTCGTAAGACGTGATATAGATGCGCTATAAGGCCTTCTAATGTCCTGCAAGTTAGGTTGTTGTCCTTTTAATAGCTCACGACGTATGATTCGAGATGGAAAAACAGAGCAAAAGAAGAAAAGTGCCCCAAAACTAATGAAAACGTTCAATTTTGGGCTCAAAAAATAGGAGCAACCAAGCAAGCTCGCTGCCCTCATCGTAGAGCTCTCGGAGAGCTTTCCAACCGTATGTTGTGAGCCGTGTAACTCCTCAGGGATCAAAAGTTATGGGCACCGGAACGACGGAGACCTGGTCACAAGCCCCACGCCCCCTATTTGTGGGCCCAGCTTCTACGTGAAACGAAGTTGTCTTGCCCAAGGTGCCGTGGGATTTGGTAAAAGAAATATGGTGGATAAAGAATCTTGGCACCCCTAACCGGGGCAAAAAAAATTGAAAAGGGGGGTGCAACACGAGGACTTCCTAGGGGGTCACCTATCCTAGTACTAATCTTGCCCAAGCACGCTTAGCTTCGGAGTTCTGATGGGATTTGGTGCATTGGTGCTGGTATGATCACACCCATCATGTTGAGCGCACAAATCCCTTATGTGTTGACAGTTCACAGTCCTAGCCCTGAGAGATGGCTAATTCAAAAGGCCCAATGGGCTTAACGACAACCTATCTGCTTCAACAATGCAGCATCCACGAAAAACGTGATATCGACGCATTGTAGGGCCTTCTAATGTCCCGTGAGTTAGGTTGTCGTCCTCTTAACAGCTCACGATGTACGATCCGGGATGAAAAAACAAATCAAAAGAAGAAAAGTTGCCCGAAACTAATGAAAACATTCAATTTTGGGCTATGAAAATAGGCGCAGCAGTACAGGCTTGTTGCCCCCATCGTAGAGCTCTCGGAGATCTTTCCAACGGTATGCTGTGCGCCTCGTAACTTCTTACGGATCAAAAGTTATGGTCACCGGAGCGACAGAGACCTGGTTACAAACCTCACGCCCTCGGTTTGCGGGCGCTACCTCTACGTGAAGCAAAGTTGTCTTGCCCAGAGTGCCGTGGGATTCAATTATAGAAATGTGGTGCATAAAGCATCTTGGCAACCCTAACCGGGGCAAAAAAAATTGAAAAGCGAGGTGCAACACGAGGACTTCCCAAGGGGTCACCTATCTTAGTACTACTCTCGCCCAAGCACGCTTAACTTCGGAGTTCTGATGGGATCTGGTGCATTAGTACTGGTATGATCGCACCCATCATGTTGAGGGCACAAATCCTTTATGTGTTGATGATTCACAGTCCCAGCCTAGAGAGATGGCCCATTGAAAAGTCCCAATGGGCTTAACGACAACCCATCCACTTCAACAACACAGCACCCTCGCAAGACGTGATATCGACGCATTGTAAGGTCCTCTAATGTCCCGCGAGTTAGGTTGTCGTCCTTTTAACAGCTCACGACGTACGATCCGAGACGGAAAAACAGAGCAAAAGAAGAAAAGTGGCCAAAAATTGATGAAAACATTCAATTTTGGGCTACAAAAATAGGCGCAACCGAGCAAGCTTGCTGTCCCCATCATAGATCTCTCGGAGAGCTTTCCAACGGTATGCTATGCGCCACGTAACTCCTTACGGATCAAAAGTTATAGGCTCCAGAGCGACGGAGACCTGGTCACAAGCCCTACGTCCTCGGTTTGTGGGCCCAGCCGCTACGCAAAGCGAAGTTGTCTTGCCCAAGGTACCGTGGGATTCGGTTATAGAAAAGTGGTGGATAAAGCATCTTGGCAACCCAAACCGAGGCAAAAAAAATTGAAAAGGGGGGTGCAACACAAGGACTTCCCAGGGTGTCACCCATCCTAGTACTACTCTCGTCCAAGCACGCTTAACTTCGGAGTTCTGATGGGATCCAGTGCATTAGAGCTGGTATGATCGCACCTGTCATGTTGAGCACACAAATCCCTTAAGTGTTGACGATTTACAGTCCCAGCCCAGAGAGATGACTCATTCAAAAGGAACAATGGGCTTAACGACAACCCATCCGCTTCAACAATGCAGCATCCTCGCAAGACGTGATATCGACGCTTTGTAGGGCCCTCTAATGTCCCACAATTTAGGTTGTCGTCCTTTTAATAGCTGACGACGTAAGATCCGGGATGAAAAAATAGTGCAAAAGAAGAAAAGTGGCCCGAAACTGATGAAAACGTTCAATTTTGGTGCACGAAAATAGGTGCAACCGAGATGGCTTGCTACCCATATCGTAGAGCTCTTGGTGACCTTTCCAACGGTATGCTGTGCGCCACGTAACTCCTTATGGATCAAAAGTTATGTGTTCCAGACCGACGGAGACCTGGTCACAAGCACCACGTCCTCGGTTTGTGGGCCCAGCCTCTACGTGAAGCGAAGTTGTCTTGCCCAAGGTGCCATGGGATTCGGTTATAGAAATGTGGTGGATAAAGTATCTTGGCAACCCTAACCGGGGCAAAAAAAATTGAAAAGGGGGGTGCAACACAAGGACTTCCCAGGGTGTCACCCATCCTAGTACTACTCTCGCCCAAGCACGCTTAACTTCGGATTTCTGATGGGATCCGGTGCATTAGAGCTGGTATGATCGCACCCATCTTGTTGAGCGCACAAATCTCTTATGTGTTAACCGTTCACAGTTCCAGCCCAGAGAGATGGCCCATTCAAAAGGAACAATGGGCTTAACGACAACCCATCCACTTCAAGAACACAACATCGTCGCTAGACGTGATATTGACACTTTGTAGGGCCCTCTAATGTCCCACGATTTAGGTTGTCATCCTTTTAATAGCTGACGACGTACGATCCCGGATGAAAAAATAGAGCAAAAGAAGAAAAGAAGACCGAAACTCATAAAAACATTCGATTTTGGGCTCCAAAAATGGGCGCAGCCGAGCAGGCTTACTACTCCCGTAGTAGAGCTCTAGGAGAGCTTTCCAATGGTATGCTATGCGCCACGTAACTCCTTACAAATCAAACGTTATGGGCACCGGAACGACGGAGACCTGGTCACAAGCCCCACACCCCCGGTTTACGGGCCCAACCTCTACGTGAAGCGAAGTTGTCTTGCCCAAGGTGCCGTGAGATTCGGTAATAGAAATGTGGTGGAAAAGCATCTCGGCAACCCTAACCGGGGCAAAAAAAATTGAAAAGGGGGGTACAACACGAGGACTTCCCAAGGGTCACTGATCCTAGTACTAACCTCGCCCAAGCACACTTTACTTCGGAGTTCTGATGGGATTCGGCGCATCAGTGTTGGTATGATCGCACTCGTCGTGTTGAGCGCACAAATGCCTTAAGTGTTGACGGTTCACAGTCGTATCCCAGAGAGATAGCCAATTCAAATGGCCAAATGGGCTTAACGACAACCCATCTGCTTCATCAACGCAGCATCCTCGCAAGACGTGATATCGACGCGTTGTAGGGCCCTCTAATCTCTGGCGAATTTGGTTGTCGTCGTCTTTACAGCTCACGACGTACGATCCGGGATAGAATAATAGAACAAAAGAAGAAAAGTGGCCCGAAACTAATGATAACATTCAATTTTGGGTTACGAAAATAGGCGTAGCCGTGCACGCTTGCTGCCCCCATCGTAGAGCTCTCGGAGACCTTTCCAACTATATGTTGTGCGCTGTGTAACTTCTTATGGATCAAAAGTTATGGGCACCCGAGCAACAGAGACCTGGTCACAACCCCACGCCCTCGGTTTACGGGCCCAACCTCTACGTGAAGCGAAGTTGTCTTGCCCAAGGTTCCGTGGGATTCAGTAATAGAAATGTGGTGGATAAAGCATCTTGGCGACACTAAACGGGGCAAAAAAAATTGAAAAGGGTGCTACAACACGAGGACTTCCCAGAGGGTCACCTATCCTAGTACTACCCTCGTCCAAGCACGCTTAACTTCAGAGTTCTGATGGGATCCGGTGCATTAGTGTTGGTATGATCGCACCCGCCATGTTGAGGGCACAAATCCCTTAAGTGTTGACGATTCACAGTCCTAGCCCAGAGAGATGACCCATTCAAAAGGCCCAATGGCCTTTACGACAACCCATCCACTTCAATAACGCTGCATCCTCGCAAGACATGATATCAACACATTGTACGGCCCTCTAATGTCTCGCGAGTTAGGTTGTCGTCCTTTTTACTACTCACGACGTACGATCCGGGATGAAAAATCAGAGCAAAAGCCGAAAAGTGACCCGAAACAAATGAAAACATTTGATTTTGGGCTCCAAAAATAGGCGAAGCTGAGTAGGCTTGCTACTTTCGTCGTAGAGCTCTCGGTGAGCTTTCTAACGGTATGTTGTGCGCCGCATAATTCCTTACAGATCAAAACTCATGGGCACCGGAACGACGGAGACCTAGTCACAAGCCCCACGCTCCCGGTTTGCGGGCCCAGCCACTACGTGAAGGGAAGTTGTCTTGCCGAAGGTGCCGTGGGATTCAGTAAAAGAAATGTGGTGGATAAAGCATCTTGGCAACACTAACCGGGACAAAAAAAATTGAAAATGGGGGTGCAACACGAGGACTTCCCAAGGGGTCAACCATTTTAGTACTACTCTTGCCCAAGCACGCTTAACTTCGGAGTTCTGATGGGATCCGGTGCATTAGTACTGGTATGATCGCACCCATCATGTTTAGCGCACAAATCCCTTATGTGTTGACGGTTCACAGTCCTAGCCCAGAGAGATGGCCCATTCAAAAGGCCCAATAGGCTTAACGACAACCCATCCACTTCAACAACGCAGCATCCTTGCAAGACGTGATATCGACTTGTTGTAGGGCCCTCTAATGTCCCGCGAGTTAGGTTGTCGTCGTTTTAACAAATCATGACGTACGATCCGGGATGGAAACACAGAGCAAAAGAAGAAAAGTGGCCCGAAACTGATAAAAACATTCAATTTTGGGGCACGAAAATAGGCGCAGTCGAGCAGGCTTGCTACCCCGTCGTAGAGCTCTCAGAGAGCTTTCCAACGGTATGCTGTGCGCTCCGTAACTCCTTACGGATCAAAAGTTATGGGCACCGAAGCGACAGAGACCTTGTCACAAGCCCAACGACCTTGGTTTGTTGGCCCAGCCTCTACGTGAAGCGAAGTTGTCTTGCCCAAGGTGCCGTGGGATTCGGTTATAGAAATGTGGTGGATAAAGCATCTTGGCAACCGTAACTGGGGCAAAAAAAATTGAAAAGCGGGCTGCAACATGAGGACTTCCCAGGGGGTTACCTATCCTAGTACTACTCTCGCCCAAGCACGCTTAACTTCGGAGTTCTAATGGGATCCGGTGCATTAGTACTGGAATGATCGCACCCATCGTGTTAAGCGCACAAATCCCTTATGTGTTGACGGTTCACAGTCCCAGCCCAGAGAGATAGACCATTCAAAAGGCCCAATGGGCTTAAGGACAACCCATCCGCTTTAACAATGCAGCAACCTCGCAAGATGTGATATCAATGTGTTGTAGGGCCCTCTAATGTCCCGCGAGTTAGGTTGTTGTCCTTTTAACAGCTCATGACGTACGATCCGGGATGGAAAAACATAGCAACAGAATAAAAGTGGCCCGAAACTGATAAAAATGTTCAATTTTGGGGCACGAAAACAGGCGCAGTTGAACAGGCTTGCTGCCCCAGTCGTAGAGCTCTCTGAGAGCTTTTGAACGGTATGTTGTACGCCGCGTAACTCGTTACGGATCAAAAGTTATGAGCACCAGAATGACGGAGACCTGGTCATAAGCCCCATGCCCACGGTTTAAGGGCCCAGCCTCAACGTGAAGTGAAGTTGTCTTGCCGAAGGTGCCGTGGGATTTTGTAATTGAAATGTGGTGGATAAAGTATCTTGGCAACCCTAACCAGGGCAAAAAAATTGAAAAGAGGGGTGTTACACAAGGACTACCCAGGGTGTCACCCGTCCTGGTACTACTCTCGCCCAAGCACGCTTAACTTCGGAGTTCTGATGGGATCTGGTGCATTAGTGCTTGTATGATCGTACCCATCATGTTGAGCGTACAAATCCCTTAAGTGTTGAGGGTTCATAGTCCCAGCCCAGAGAGATGGCCCATTCAAAAGGCCCAATGGGCTTAACGACAACCCATCCGCTTCAACAACCCAGCATCCTCGAAGGACGTGATATCGACGCATTGTAGGGCCCTCTAATGTCCTACAAGTTAGGTTGTCATCCTTTTAACAGCTCACGACGTACGATCCGGGATGAAAAAACAGAGCAAAAGAAGAAAAGTGGCCCAAAACTGATGAAAGCATTCAATTTTGGGCTACGAAAACAGGCGCAGCCGTGCAGGCTTGTTGCCTCCGTCGTAGAGCTCTCGGAGACCTTTCCAACTATATGTTGTGCGTTGCGTAACTTATTACGGATCAAGAGTTATGGGCACCGGAGCAACAGAGACCTGGTCACAAGCCCAATGCCCTCAGTTTGCGGGCCCAACCTCTACGTGAAGCGAAGTTGTCTTGCCCAAGGTGCCGTGAGGTTCGGTTATAGAAATGTGGTGGATAAAGCATTTTGGCAACCTTAACAGGGGCAAAAAAATAATTGAAAAGGGGGCTGCAACACAAGGACTTCCCAGGGGGTCACCTATCCTAGTACTACTCTAGCCCAAGCACACTTAACTTCGGAGTTCTGATGAGATCCGGTGCATTAGTGCTGGTATGATCGCACCCGTCATGTTGAGCGCACAAATCCCTTATGTGTTGACGGTTCACAGTCCCAGCCAAGAGAGATGGCCCATTCAAAAGACCCAATAGGCTTAACGACGACCTATCCGCTTCAACAACGTAGCATTCTCGCAAGACATGATATCGACGCTTTGTAGGGACCTCTAATGTCGCGCGAGTTAGGCTGTCGTCCTTTTAGCAGCTCACAACATACGATCCGGGACGGAAAAATAGAGCAAAAGAAGAAAAGTGGCACAAAACTGATGAAAACGTTCAATTTTGGGACAGAAAAACAGGCGCAGCCTAGCAGGCTTGCTGCCCTCGTCGTAGAGCTCTCAAAGACCTTTCCAACGGTACACTGTGTGCCACGTAACTCCTTACGGATCAAAAGTTATGGGCACCGGAGCGACGGAGACCTGGTCACAAGCACAACGCTCTCGGTTTGTGGGCCCAGCCTCTACGTGAAGTGAAGTTGTCTTGCCCAAGGCACCGTGGGATTTGTAATAGAAATGTGGTGGATAAAGCATCTTGGAAACCCTAACCAGGGCAAAAAAAATTGAAAAGAGGGGTGCAACACAAGGACTTCCCATGGGATTGCCCATCCTAGTACTACTCTCGCTCAAGCATGCTTAACTTCGGAGTTTTGATGGGATCCGGTGCATTAGTACTGGAATGATCGCACCCGTCATGTTGAGGGCACAAATCCTTTATGTGTTGACATTTCACAGTCCCAGCCTAGAGAGATGGCCCATTGAAAAGGTCCAATGGGCTTAACGACAACCCATCTTCTTCAACAGCGCAGCATCCTCGCAAGATGTGATTTTGACGCATTGTTTGGCACTCTAATATATCGCGAGTAAGGTTGTCGTCCTTTTAACAGCTCATGACGTACGATTCGGGACGAAAAAACAGAGCTAAAGTAGAAAAATGGCCCGAAACAGATGAAAACATTCGATTTGGGCTCCAAAAATAGGCGCAGTCGAGCAGGCTTGCTACCCCAGTCGTAGAGCTCTCAGAGGGCTTTCCAATGGTATGCTGTGCGCCGCGTAACTCCTTACAGATCAAAAGTTATGGGCACCAGAGCGACGGAGACCTGGTCACAAGCCCTACACCCTCGGTTTGCAGGCCCAGCCTCAACGTGAAGTGAAGATGTCTTGCCCACGGTGCCGTGGGATTCACTTATAGAAATGTGGTGGATAAAGTATCTTGGCATCGCAAACCGGGGCAAAAAAAATTGAAAAGTGGGGTGCAACATGAGGACTTCCCAAGGGGTCACCCATCCTAGTACTACTCTCGTCCAAGCACGCTTAACTTTGGAGTTCTGATGGGATCCTGTGCATTAGTGCTGGTATTATCGCACCCGTCATGTTGAGGGCACAAATCCTTTATGTGTTGACGATTCACAGTCCCAGCCTAGAGAGATGGACCATTGAAAAGGCCCAATGCGCTTAACGACAACCTATCAACTTCAACAACGCAGCACCCTCGCAAGACGTGATATCGTCGCGTTGTAGGGCCCTCTATTTTCTAGTGAGTTAGGTTGTCGTCCTTTTAATAGCTCACGACGTACGATCCGGGACGAAAAAACATAGCAAAAGTAGAAAAGTGGCACGAAACTGAAGAAAACATTCGATTTTGGGCTCCAAAAATGGGCGCAGCCGAGCAGGCTTGTAGCCCCCATCGTAGAGCTCTCGGAGAACGACGGAGCGCAGGTATGTTATGCGCTGTGTAACACCTTACGGATCAAAACTTATGGGCACCAGAACGACGGAGACCTGGTCACAAACCCCACGCCCCCGGTTTACGGGCCAAGCCTCTACGTGAAGCGAAGTTGTCTTGGCTTAGGTACCGTGGGATTCGGTAATAGAAATGTGGCGGATAACGCATCTGGGAAACCCTAAACGGGGCAAAAAAAATTGAAAAGGGGGGTGCAACACGAGGACTTCCCAATGGGTCACCCATCCTAGTACTACTCTCGCCCAAGCACACTTAACTTCGGAGTTCTAATGGGATTCGATGCATTAGTGCTGGTATGATCACACCTGTCATGTTGAGCACACAAATCTCGTATGTGTTGACGGTTCACAATCCCAGCCGAGAGAGATGGCCCATTCAAAAGGC
The DNA here is from genome assembly GCA_037974665.1 of Ehretia macrophylla. Lineage (NCBI taxonomy): Eukaryota > Viridiplantae > Streptophyta > Magnoliopsida > Boraginales > Ehretiaceae > Ehretia > Ehretia macrophylla. The sequence goes on along the minus strand of CM075764.1, from coordinate 13,299,028 downwards.
TCAATGGGCTTAACGACAACCCATCCGCTTTAACAACGCAACATCCTCACAAAATGTGATATCGACGCGTTGTAGGGCCATCTAATGTCCCGCGAGTTAGGTTGTTGTCCTTTTAACAACTCATGACGTACGATCCAGGACGAAAAAACAGAGCAAAAGAAAGAAAGTGGCTCGAAATAGATGAAAACGTTCAATTTTGGGCTCCAAAAATAGGCGTAGCCGAGCAATCTTGGTGCCCCCGTCGTAGAGCACTCGGAGACCTTTCCAACGGTATGCTGTGCGCCGCATAACTCCTTACGGATCAAAAGTTATGGGTACTAGAGCGACGGAGACCTGGTCACAAGCCCCACGCCATCGGTTTGCCGGCCCAGTCTTTACGTGAAACGAAGTTGTCTTGCGCAAGGTGACGTGGGATTCGGTTATAGAAATATGGTGGATAAAGCATCTTGGCAACCCTAACCGAGGCAAAAAAAATTGAAAATGGGGGTGCAACACGAGGATATCCCAGTGGGTCACCCATCCTGGTACTACTCTTACCCAAGCACACTTAACTTCAGCGTTTTGATGGGATCCGGTGCATTAGTGCAGGTATGATAGCACCCGTCATGTTGAGGGCACAAATCTTTTATGTGTTGACGATTAACAGTCCCAGCCTCTAATGGGCTTAACGACAACCCATCCACTTCAACAACGCGGCACCCTCGCAAGACGTGATATCGACGCGTTGTAGGGCACTCTAATGTCCCGCGAGTTAGGTTGTCATCCTTTTAAAAGCTCATGACGTACGATCCGGGACAGAAAAATGGAGCGAAAGAAGAAAAGTGGCCCGAAATTGATGAAAACATTCGATTTAGGGCTCTAAAAACGGGCGTAGGCGAGCAGGTTTGTTGCCTCCGTCATAGAGCTCTCAGAGAGCTTTCCAACGATATGTTGTGCGCCGCATGACTTCTTACGGATCAAAAGTTATGGACACCGGAACGACGGAGACCTAGTCTCAAGCCCCACGACCCCGGTTTGCGGGCGCAGCCTCTACGTGAAGCGAAGTTGTCTTGCCCAATGTACCGTGGGATTCGGTAATAGAAATGTGGTGGATAAAGCATCTTGGCAAACCTAACCGGGGCAAAAAAAATTGAAAAGGGGGTACAACACGAGGACTTCCCAGGGCGTCACCCATCCTAGTACTACTCTCGCCCAAGCACGCTTAACTTCGGAGTTTTGATAGGATCCGGTGCATTAGTGCTGGTATGATCGCACCAGTCATGTTGAGGGCACAAATCCTTTTTTGTGTTGACGATTCACAGTACCAGCCTAGAAAGATGGCCCATTGAAAAGACCCAATTGGCTTAATGATAACCCATCCACTTCAACAACGCAGCATCCTCACAAGACATGATATCGACGCGTTGTCGCGCCCTCTAATGTCCCGTGAGTTAGGTTGTTGTCCTTTCAACAGCTCACGACGTACGATCCGGGACGAAAACACAGAGCAAAACACGAAAAGTGGCCCGAAACAGATGAAAATGTTCAATTTTGGGCTCCAAAAATAGGCGCAACTGAGCAGGTTTGGTGCCAACATCGTAGAGCTCTCGGAGACCTTTCCAACGGTATACTGTGCACCGCGTAACTCCTTACGTATTAAAAGTTATGGGCACCGGCACGACGGAGACCTAGTCACGAGCCCCACGCCCTCGGTTTGCGGGCCCAGCCTCAACGTGAATCGATGTTATCTTGCCCAAGATGCCGTGGTATTTGGTTATAGAAATGTGCTGGATAAAGCATCTTGCCAACACTAACCGGGGCAAAAAAAATTGAAAAGAGGGGTGCAACACGAGGACTTCCCGGGGGATCACCCATCCTAGTACTACTCTCGCCAAAGCACGCTTAACTTCGGAGTTCTGATGGGATCCAGTGCATTAGTGCTGGTATGATCGCACCCATCATGTTGAGGGCACAAATTCTTTATGTATTGACTATTCACAGTCCCAGCCTAGAGAGATGGCCCATTGAAAAGTCCCAATGGGCTTAACGACAACTTATCCACTTCAACAACGCTGCATCCTCGCAAGACGTGATATCGACGCGTTGTGAGTACTCTAATGTCCCGCGAGTTAGGTTTTCATCTTTTAACAGCTCACGACATACGATCTAGGACGGAAAAACAGAGCAAAAGAAGAAAAGTGCACCGAAACTAATGAAAACGTTTGATTTTGGGCTCCAAAAACAAGCGCTGTTGAGCACGCTTGCTGCCCCTGTTGTAGAGCTCTCGGAGAGCTTTCCAACAGTATGTTGTGCGCCGCGTAACTCCTTACGGATCAAAAGTTATGGGCACCAAAGCGACGAAGACCTGGTCACAAGCTCCACGCCCTCAGCTTGCAGGCTCAGCCTCTACGTGAAGTGAAGTTGTCTTGCCCATGGTGCCGTGGGATTCGGTTATAGAAATGTGGTGGATAAAGCATCTTGGCAACCCTAACCGGGGGAAAAAAAATTGAAAAGGGGGGTGCAACACAAGGAGTTCCCAGGGGGTCACCCATCCTAGTACTACTCTCGCCCATGCACGCTTAACTTTGGAGTTCTTATGGGATCCGATGCATTAGTACTGGTATGATCACACCCGTCATTTTGAGGGCACAAATCATTTATGTGTTGACGATTCACAGTCTCATTCCAAAGAGATGGCCCATTGAAAAGCCCTAATGGGCTTAACGACAACCCATCCACTTCAACAACATAGCATCCTCGCAAGATGTGATATCGACGCATTGTAGGGCGTCTAATGTCCCGCGAGTTAGGTTGTCGTCCTTTTAACAGCTCACGATCTACGATCCGGGACGGAAAAACAGAGCAGAAGAAGAAAAGTAGCCCAAAACTGATGAAAATGTTCAATTTTGGGCTCTGAAAATTGGCACAGCCAAGCAGGCTTGCTGCCCCCATCGTAGAGCTCTCGGAGGCCTTTCCAACGATATGTTGTGCGCCGCGTAACTCCTTACGAATCAAAAGTTTTGAGCACCAGAGCGACGGAGACCTGGTCACAAGCCCCACGCCCTCAGTTTGCGCGCCCAGCCTCTACGTGAAGCGAAGTTGTCTTGCCCAAGGTGGCGTGGGATTCGGTTATAGAAATGTGGTGGATAAAGTATCTTGGCAACCCTAACTGGGGCAAAAAAAATTGAAATGGGGGGTGTAACATGTGGACTTCCCAGGGGGTCACCCATCCTAGTACTACTCTAGCCCAAGCACACTTAACTTTGGAGTTCTGATGGGATCCGATGCATTAGTGCTGGTATGATCATACCCGTCATGTTGAGGGCACAAATCATTTATGTGTTGACGATTCACAGTCCCATTCCAAAGAGATGGCCCATTGAAAAGCCCTAATGGGCTTAACGACAACCCATCTATTGCAACAACGCAGCATCCTCGCAAGATGTCATATCGACGCATTGTAGGGCCCTCTAATGTCTCGCGAGTTAGGTTGTCTTCTTTTTTATAGCTCACGACGTAGGATCCGGGATGGAAAAACAGAGCAAAAGAAGAAAAGTGGCTCAAAATAGATGAAAATGTTCTATTTTGGGATCCGAAAATTGGCGCAGGCAAGCAGGCTTGCTGCCCCCATCGTAGAGCTCTCGGAGACCTTTCCAACCATATGCTGTGCGCCGCGTAACTTCTTACGGATCAAAAGTTATGGCCACCAGAGTGACGGAGACCTGGCCACAAGCCCCACGCCCTCGGTTTGTGGGTCCAGCCTCTATGTGAACCGAAGTTGTCTTGCCCAAGTTGCCGTGGGATTCGATGTATTAGTGCTAGTATGATCGTACCAGTCATGTTTACCGCATAAATCCCTTATTTGTTGACGGTTTACAGTCCCAGCCCAGTGAGATGGCCTATTCAAAAGGCCCAATGGGCTTAACGACAACCCAACTGCTACAACAACGCAACATCCTCGCAAGATGTGATATCGACTCGTTGTAGGGCCCTCTAATTTCCCACGAGTTAGGTTGTCGTCCTTTTAACAGCTCACGACGTACGATCCGGGACAGAAAAATAGAGCGAAAGAAGAAAAGGTGTCACGCCCCAACCCGGCCTATAAAGGTTAGACTATGGTGTAATCTAAACATTCAAGTCCTTTCACATTCTTAATCATTCTAGGAGGTTTAACACTTAACGTTTTATTCTAGACTTTAAAATTTTTTCGAAAATCCGGCAGCATAACGGCTGTAATTGGGCTCTTTGTTTTGATCTAAATTTTCTAACAGCCTCAAAATTTACCATCTCAAATTCAATTCCAGTTAAGATTACTATTATTCCATCAATTGAATTTCCTATTGGTTAATTCGACGTCCCGTTTGATTTATAACCTAGCATGATACTATGTCTCGTTTGTCTATTTATCCTCATTCAAAATATACCTATTGATCTTAGCTTATTAGCGAGTACCTGTTGAGATTGGGTAAGTTCATTTACCTATTCCTTAACTAAGCATCATAACCTGTGATAGATACTAGCGGTAGTAAAAGCAAAACGATCATAGTAGTGTCATGTCTAGTATCAGTCTACTTAAAATAAGTACAAACCAAAATTAGACCCCAAATTACAACGGGGGTCTTTTACATCACAAGCAACAAATAACATAAGGGAAATAGTCTTCAAGCAGCAAAAGGTACACAAGTAGTCACGTTCAAGCAAAACAACAATAACAGGTAATCACTCCAGGGGTTCATCATTTGGTACATTATCCTCGGGTTCCTGTATCTGCTCTTCTTCACCTGAGACGATAAAAGAGGGTGAGTCCTTATGAACTCAGCTAGGGGGAACGAGAAATAAGTTTTGAAACTCATTTTCCGGTTCAATTTATGAAAACCCCTTTTTAAAACATGTCACATATTACAAATAATATGGTAAGCAATTATAAGAAACAAATCGAGAAACTGATACAATTACCAATCATTTAAAGGATACAGTAAGCATTTGCTCTCAATTTCAATTTCGAATCAATTGTTGTGGCCGACTTCAATAATCCACTTATCACTCCCAATTGGGTGTACTCCGGATGTACCCCGAAACCTACGACCCAACTCTCCAAGGGTGAATACCAAGCGAGAGAGGGAATTGGATCATGGTAGTCACAGTAGCACCGGCAAGCCCGATGCCGCCCGGCGGATGTGAAACGCTACCATGCCACACGAAAGGTTGCAACCTTGTATGCAATGCACATTTATAACATTTAACATATCACATTAGGAGGGCAACAAAGTAGGTTGCCTCCGAACAGTTATAAGATCGCATGTTGTCAAGTAGTCAAACAAGGCACGATAAGACAAGTAATTTCACTTGAAAGGCATATAGAGTCATATGAACATCAAACGGGCAGCCATGTAACACATGTAAAACAGGCCATATAACTCATTAAGAGGCTCATATAATCAAGTGATACGAATTATTCAACATGCAACAACATTTACGTGGGTTCGGTAGCAAGAAAAGCTTATTTGACAACATGCAATGGTCAAAACCATAATTGAAGTTGTAAGACTTCTTACGGACAGCCCACGCAATGTACAGTTTAATGATTAACACTTAGTAAGACTACTTAGCCATTAGGGTTTCCATTTCATGCATAATCGCGTGTTCAAACCCTAAGTCAACTCAACATCATTCCCAAGTCATACATCATTCAATTCAAACATCCTCAAGTACTCAAAACAGTCCACGCATTATTCCAACATCACAATTCCAAGCAATTAGTACCACAAGAGAGGTTACAATTGTTTTCCATGCATATAGCTAAGTGAAACACTCACTGCATAGGCTGTTTTCTCACAATCAATCGGGTAAGCAAACAATCTCCAATTTCAGTGAATAAGATGTCAAATTAAATCTTAAGAAGTTAACTAAACTCAGAAATAAACCTTGCATCAATTGGAGTTCAGAATCGTTAGTTATAGCCGAAACAGTGAGGTAGCACAAAACTGTCCAGATTTGCACACTTTCCTGAAAATGACGTTTTGGAGGTCCTTAGAGTCAGTTTTAGCTTTGGTCTATTTCTGACAAAATTTTCCAGAACTGAAAAATCTAGCAGTACACCAATTTTCATGCATTTTTCACAACATTTACTAGGTCAAATATGGTACGTTCCACAAGGTCAGTGCATCTGCCAAAACCTGATTCATTTCTCCAGATTTCCAGATTTTGTCACATTTCAAAGATCTGCTATTTTGAGGACCTTAGAGTCAAAATTAGCTTCGGCCTATTTCTGGAAAAAATGTTCAAAACTGTCCAAAATCGTCACCTACTAATTTTCAACCATTTTCAACATCATTTTCCTAGCTAAACTTACCTCGAACAGACGGGTCAGAGAGCTGTCACATAAATTCGACTTCACCTAGCATCATTTTCAAGCCAAGATCTTGCCATGCATGGTTGCTTAAGCTCATGACCGACCATATAGCTCAAGTACAGAAGCAAATACACACATTTATGAGCATGCATGTGAAATTTTAAAGAGTTTTCAAAAGGTTTTAACCCTCACCTTTGCAATCAATCAAAAGATGCACAACAACCTTGTTGAAGCTCAAATCTTCTCCTTTCCTTTGCCTAGCCGAAATCCTACTAGCTTTTCTCTATTTTTCCTAGCTTAATGATCAATCTCTTAGTGCATGCATGTAGTTAGAACTTGAAGAAAAGAAATGGATGCTTAGTAACTCACCTAGGCCGAAAATGAAGCTTCAATGCACATGCAAGAGTGATTTTCGAACTCTAGCTTGTTTGCTTGAGTTGCTTGGATGATTGGCTTGCCTTGTTCGACTAAGGAATGATAAAGAGGAGCAAAGATGGTGAGAGTTCAGCCAAGGACCGAAATGGAGAGAGGAAATGAGAGTGAGAGAGAAATGTGAGAGAAAGAAATGAAGGAAATGAAGATAAAACAAAAGCTTTGCAAGTTGAGGAGCATGCTCGGCCTTGATGCTTTCAAATTCAGCTTTTATCTTCAAAATGCTTTAAATTTTGAAATTTCTAGCATGGCAAGGTGTTATGGCCGAGAATGGTGAGGAGATTGAGTGAGATTTGAGCAATTTTTTAATGCTTTGAGTCTTAATTTGTCTTAGCATGCAATAGAATAATAAAAAAAAAAATTGCTCAAACCTTGTGCAAAACCATGGTATGGTCGGCCAAGGCTAATGAAATGGCTGAATTCTTGTAATCTTTTGGGTGTTAATTGTTGTGTGTTGAAAATGCAAAAAGAACAAAGAATAAAGAATAAGGAATGTCTAGTGTTTGGTGCCTTTTTTGTCTTCTAGTGAATGGAATTTGGATTATTATATTGTTAGTGATTTTGTAGGATTGTTTAATAGTCTAGTGCTTCATGAAAGATGCTTTCTTGATGAGCGTGAAGGCACACTTTCCTAGGTCTAGGGCACGCACTACGAGGTAGGACACAAACTACGAGACGGACGCACATTTTTCGAGTAAATGCACGTAATCCCAAACGAATGCACGTAATTCAATGCATGGTACATAAAATGAACACAATTCTTAAACCTAGGTTATAGCACGCAAATCTAGGTTAGGGCACACGAAGCTAGGTTTCGCACGTAAATCAGGGTCGGGCCTCACAAAAGTGGCCTGAAATTGATGAAAATATTCTATTTAGGGCTCCAAAAATGGGCGCAGCTTATTAGGCTTGTTGCCTCAGTGATAGAGCTCTCGGAAAGCTTTCCAACGATATGTTGTGCGCCGCGTAACTCCTTACAGATCAAAAGTTATGGGTACCGGAACGACGGAGACCTGGTCACAAGCCCCACGCCCTCGATTTGCGGGCCCAGCCTCTACGTGAAGTGAAGTTGTCTTGGCCAACGTACCGTGGGATTCGGTAATAGAAATGTGGCGGATAACGCATCTGGGCAACCCTAAACAGGGCAAAAAAAATTGAAAAAGGGGGTGCAACACGAGGACTTCCCAGGGGGTCACCCATCCTAGTACTACTCTCGCCCAAGCACGCTTCACTTCGGAGTTCTGATGGTATTCGACGCATTAGTGCTGGTATGATAACACCTGTCATGTTGAGCGCACAAATCTCGTATGTGTTGACGGTTCACAGTCCCAGGCGATAGAGATGACCCATTCAAAAGGCTCAATGGGCTTAACGACAACCCATATGTTTCAACAACATAGCATTCTCGAAAGATGTGATATCGACGCGTTGTAGGGCCATCTAATGTCCCGCGAGTTAGGTTGTTGTCTTTTTAACAGCTCACGACGTACGATCCAGGACTAAAAAACAGAGCAAAAGAAGGAAAGTGGCCCGAAACTGATGAAAACGTTCAATTTTGGGCTCCGAAAATAGGCGCAGTCGAGCAGACTTGCTGCCCCCGTCGTAAAGCTCTTGGAGACCTTTCCAACGATATGCTGTGCACCGCGTAACTCCTTACGGATCAAAAGTTATGGGCACCGGAGTGACGAAGACCTGGTCACAAGCCCCACGCCCTCGGCTTGCAGGCCCAGCCTCTACGTGAAACGAAGTTGTCATGCCCAAGGTGCCGTGGGATTCGGTTATAGAAATGTGGTGGATAAAGCATCTTGGCAACCCTAACCGGGGCAAAAAAAATTGAAAAATGGGGTGCAACACGAGGACATCCCAAGGGGTCACCCATCTTGGTACTACTCTCACCCAAGCACACTTAACTTCGGAGTTCTAATGGAATCCGATGCATTAGTGCTGGTATGATCGCACCCATCATGTTGAGGGCACAAATCCTTTATGTGTTGACGATTCACAGTCCCAGCCTAGAGAGATGGCCCATTGAAAAGGCCAAATTGGCTTAACGACAACCCATCCACTTCAACAACGTAGCACCCTCACAAGACGTGATATCGACGCATTGTAGGGCCCTCTAATATTCCGCGTGTTAGGTTGTCATCCTTTTAACAACTCACGACGTACGATCCGGGACAAAAAAATAGAGCAAAAGAAGAAAAGTGGCCAGAAATTGATGAAAACATTCAATTTTGGGTTACAAAAATAGGCATAGCCGAGCAGGCTTGCTGCCCCCGTCATAGAGCTCTCAGAGAACTTTCCAACGGTATGCTGTGTACCATGTAACTCCTTGCAGATCAAAAGTTATGGGAACCAGAACGACGAAGACCTAGTCACAAGCCCTACGCCCCCGGTTTGTGGGCCCAGCCTCTACGTGAAACGAAGTTGTCTTGCCCAAGGTGCCGTGGGATTCGGTAATAGAAATGTGGTGGATAAAGCATCTTGGCAACCCTAACCGGGGAAAAAAAAAATGAAAATGGGGGGTGCAACACGAAGACTTCCCAGGGTATCACCCATCCTAATACTACTCTCGCTCAAGCACGCTTAACTACAGAGTTCTGATGGCATCCGGTGCATTAGTACTGGTATGATTGCACCCGTCATGTTGAGCGCACAAATCCCTTTTGTGTTGACGGTTCACAGTCCCAGCCCAAAGAGATGGCCGATTCAAAAGGCCCAATGGGCTTAACGACAACCGACTCGCTTCAACAACGCAGCATCCTCGCAAGACGTTGTGAGGCCCGACCCCGAATAACGTGTCCTACCTCAATTTACGTGCCTTATACCTAAAATGATATGACTGACCTGGGATTACGTGCCCTTTCTTGGTTTTTGTGCATGCCTCGTTATACGTGCCTTAACCTAGAATTGTGTGCCCTAATCCTCGATATACGTGCGATACCTAGATAAACATGCCATGACCATAATTTACGTGCGAGACCTCGATTTGCGTGTGTCTCTTCATTTCGTGTGCATTAACCTTGAACTACGTGCCTTAACCTAGGTTTAAGAGGTGTACCTTAATTTACATGCATTGCATTGAATTACGTGTCATGCATTGGTCTACGTGCATTGACCTAGGGTTGCGTGCGTTAGCATTGGAATCTGTGCATTAGACTTGAAGTACGTGCCTTAGTCTAGAAGTTCGTGTCTTACCTCGTAGTTCGTGTTTACCTCGTGTTTCGTGCCCCGTCTTGATTTTGGTGTGAGCCTCGTAGTGCGTACCCTAGACCTAGGAATCCGTGCCACCACGTTAATCAAGAAAGCATCCTACACAAAGCACTAAACTATAAAATAATCCTAATTCAAATCTCTACAAAATCCACTAACAATAAACAATTCAATCTACACAAACACCTAAACATTCTTTATTCTTTATTCTCACCCAAAACCAATGCACATAAAATTTCACCCTTATTATAATCCATAATATGTTAAATAGAATCTGAAATTTCAGCAATTTGCAAGCCCTTGGCTGACCACTAAGTGCATTTAGTCTAGCATTGCATAATTTATTCATAATCCTAGACAAACTATGACACAAAGGCATTAAAAAATTGCTCAATTTCCCTCAAATCTCCACCATTTTCGACCGGCCCTTGCATGCCCATGCTAGCATTCAAAAAATAACATTTTGAAGACACAAAAATCAGATTTTGGCTGCCCAAGGCCGACCACACCCTCAAAGGAATTGCAAAGCCATCACTTTGTCACATTCTCTCATTTTCCTCAATCTTTTCTCTCTCCCTTCATTCTCTCTCTCCATTTTCGGTTCTTGGCTGAGTTCTCTACCTCCTTGGATTGTCTTCTTCACATCTTGGTTGAGCAAAGTCGAGTAGCCATCGAGAAACCCAAGCAAACAAGCTAGAGTTCGAAATCACTCATGCATGTGCAATGAAGCTTCATTCTCGGCCTAGGTGAGTTACTAAGCATCCATTTCTTTTCTTCAAGTTCTAACTACATGCATGCACTAAGATACTGATCATTAAGCTAGGAAAAAATAGAGAAAAACTAGTGAGGTTCTCGGCTAAGCAAGGGAAAGGAGAAGATTTGAGCTTCAACAAAGGGTCTTGAGCATTTTGTGGTTGATTGCTAAGGTGAGGGTTAAAATCTTTTGAAAACTCTTTAAAAACTCACATGCATGCTCATAAATGTGTGCATTTGCTTCTGTACTTGAGATATATGGTCGTTCATAAGCTTAAACAACCATGCATGGCAAGATCTTGGCTTGAAAATGATGCTAGGTGAAGTCGAAATGGATGACAGCTCTCTGACCAGTCTGTTCGAGGTAAGTTTAGCTAAGCAAATGATGTTACAAATGCTTGAAAATTGGTGGGTGACTAGTTGGACAGTTTTGAACATTTTTCCCAGAAATAGGCTGAAGCTAATTTTGACTCTAAGGTCCTCAAAATGGCAAATCATTGAAATGTGACCAAATCTGGAAATCTGGAAAAATGAATCAGGGTTTGGCAGATGCACTGACCTTGTGGAACGAACCATATTTTACTTAGTAAATGTTGTAAGAAATGAATGAAATTTGGTGTGCTTCTATATTTTTCAGTTATGGACAATTTTGTCAGAAATGGACCAAAGCTAAAACTGACTCTAAAGACCTCAAAAACGTCAATTTATGAAAAGTGTACAAATCTGGACAGTTTTGTGCTACCTCACTGTTTCGGCTATAACTAATGATTCTGAACTCCAATTGATGCAAGGTTTGTTTCTGATTTTAGTTAACTTCTTAAGCTTTAATTTGACATCTTATTTACTGAATTTGGAGATTGTTTGATTATCCTATTGATTGTGAGAAAACAGCCTATTGCAGTAAAGGTTTTATTTAGCTACATGCTTGGAAAATTATTGTAACCTCTCTTGTGATACTAATTGTGCTGAAAAGTTGTGTTGGGATGTTATGTGGACTGTTTTGAGTACTTGAGGATGCTTGAATGGAATGATGCATGACTTAAGAATGACTTTGAGTTGACTTACGGTTTTCATCACACGATTAAGCATGAAATAGAAACCCTAATGACTAGGTAGCTTTACTAAGTGTTGATCTCTTGGTTTGATGTGTAAATTATATGGTTATGGGGCTGCCTGTAACTTTTCTATAACTTCAAATGTGAATTTGACCATGGCATGTTGTCAAATAAGCTTTTCTTGCTACCGAACCCACGTAAATGTTGTTGCATGTTGAATAATTCGTATCACTTGATTATATGAGCTTCTTAATGAGTTATATGACCTGTTTTACATGTGTTACATGGCTGCCCGATTAATGTTCATATAACTCCATATGCCTCTCATGTGAAATTACTTGTCTTATCATGCCTCGTTCGACTACTTGTTAACATGCGATCTTATAACTGCTCGGAGGCAACCTACTTGTTGTCCTCCTAATGTGATATGTTAAATTTTATAAATGTGCATTGCATTTGAGGTTGCAACCTTTTAGTGTGGCATGGTAGTGTTTCACGCACGCCGGGCTGCGTCGGGCTTGCCGGTGTTACCGTGACTGCCATGGTCCAATTCCCACTCTCGCTTGGCATTTCACCCTCGGAGAGTTGGGTCGTAGGATTTCGGGGTACATCCGGAGTACACCCACCTGGCGTGTTTTGGGGATGAATTAAAGTCGGCCGCAACTCCTGTTACTTGACTTGATCTGAGAGCTAAAGCTCACCGTATCCTTTTTATTATGTGTATAAGTATTCCCGCTTGGATCCTAGAGAACCTCGGGGAGGAAAGACTGGTATTCCTGTTCTGTGCTTGTAATTCTGTACTTGTATTTTTGTTGTATTCATGTTTGAGAAAGGGATTTTCATAAGTTTAACCGGAAAATGAGTTTCAAAACTTATTTCTCGCTCCCCCTCGCTGAGTTCATAAGGACTCACCCTCTTTTTTCATCTCAAGTGAAGAAGAACAGGTGCAGGAACCCGAGGATAATGTACCTAATGATGAACCCCTGGAGTGATTGCCTGTTATTGTTGTTTTGCTTGAACGTGACTACTTGTGTACCTTGTGCTGCTTGAAGACTATTTATCTTATGTTGTTGTTGTTGCTAATGTAAAAGGCCCCCATTGTAATTTGGGGTCTAATTTTGGTTTGTACTTATATTAAGTAGACTGATACTAGACATGACACTACTATGATCGTTTTGCTTTTACTACTACTAGTATCTATCTTAGGTTACGACGCTTTAGTTAAGAACTAAGTAAATGAACTTATCCAATCTTAATAGGTACTTGCTATTGAGCTAAGATCAACAGGTATATTTGTAACGAGGACAAATAAACAAATGAGACATAGTATCATGCTAGGTTATAAATCAAACGGGACGTCGAAATAACCAATAGGCAATTCAATTGATGATAAAATAGTAAATTCTAGTTAGGAATGAACTTGAATTGAAAGTTTTGAGGCTGTTAGAAAATTTAGGTCAAAACAAAGAGCCCAATTACAGCCGTTATGCTGCCGGATTTTCGAAAAATTTGGAGTCTAGAATAAAACGTTAAGTGTTAAACCTCCTAGAACAATTAAGAATGTGCATGGACTTGAATGTTTAGATCACACCCTAGTCTAACCTTTATAGGCCGGGTTGGGGCGTGACAGACGTGATATCGACGCAATGTAGGGCCATCTAATATCCTGCGAGTTAGGTTGTCATACTTTTAACAGATCGCGATATACGATCCGAGACGGACAAACAGAGTAAAAGATGAAAAGTGGCCTGAAACTGATGAAAACGTTCAATTTCGGGATCCAAAAATAGGCGCAGCCATGCAGGCTTGCTACCCCCATCGTAGAGCTCTCAGAGACCTTTCCAACGGTATACTGTGCGCCGCGTAACTCCTTACGGATCAAAAGTTATGGGCACCAGAGCGACGAAGACCTAGTCACAAGCCCCACGTCCTCGGTTTGCGGGCCCAACCTCTACGTGAAGTGAAGTTGTCTTGCCCAAGGTGCCGTGGTATTCAGTTATAGAAATGTGGTAGATAAAGCATTTTGGTGACCATAACCGGGGTAAAAAAAATTGAAAAAGGGGGTGCCACACGAGGATTTCCCAAAGGGTCACTTATCCTAGTACTACTCTAGCCCAAGCACTTCGACAATGCAGCATCCTGGCAAGACGGGATATCGACACGATGTAGGGCCTTTTAATGTCCCGCGAGTTTGGTTGTCGTCCTTTTAACAACTCACGACGTACGATCCGGGATGAAAAAACAGAGCAAAAGAAGAAAAGTGGCCCGAAACTAATGAAAACGTTCAATTTTGGGCTCCAAAAACAGGCGCAACCAAGCAGGGTTGCTACCCCCGTCGTAGAGCTCTCAGAGAGCTTTCCAACGGTATGTTGTGCGCTGCGTAACTCCTTAGGGATCAAAAGTTATTGACACCGAAGTGACGGAGACCTGGTCAGAAGCTCCACGCCCTCGGTTTGCGGGCCCAGCCTCTACGTGAATCGAAGTTGTCTTGACCAAGGTGCCGTGGGATTCGGTTATAGAAATATGGTGGATAAAGCATCTTGGCATCCCTAACCGGGGCAAAAAAAGTTTAAAAGGGGGGGTGCAACACGAGGACTTCCCATGGGGTCACCCATCCTAGTACTACTCTCGCCCAAGCACGCTTGACTTCGGAGTTCTGATGGGATCCGGTGCATTAGTGTCAGTATGATCGCACCCGTCATGTTGGGGGCATAAATCCTTTGTATGTTGACGATTCACAGTCCCAGCCTAGAGAGATGACCCATTGAAAATGTCCAATGGGCTTAACGACAACTCATCCACTTCAACAACGCAGCGTCCTCGCAAGACATGATATCGACGCGTTGTAGGGCCCTCTAATGTCCCGCGAGTTAGGTTGTCGTCCTTTTAACAACTCACGACGTACAATCCGGGAGGGAAAAACAGAGCAAAAGAAGAAAAGTGGCCCAAAACTGATGAAAACATTCGATTTTGGGATCCGAAATCAGGCTCTGCCGAGCAAGCTTCCTGCCTCTGCCGTAGAGCTCTCGGAGGGCTTTCCAACGGTATACTAAGCACCACGTAACTCCTTACGGATCCAAAGTTATATGCACCGGAACGACGGAGACCTGGTCACAAGCCCCACACCCCCAGTTTACGGGCGCAGCCTCTACGTGAAGTGAAGTTGTCTTGCCCAAGGTGCCGTGGTATTCGGTTATAGAAATGTGGTGGATAAAGCATTTTGGTGACCCTAACCGGGGTAAAAAAAATTGAAAAAAGGGTGCAACACGAGGACTTCCCAAAGGGTCACCTATCCTAGTACTACTCTAGCCCAAGCACTTCGACAACACAGCATCCTCGCAAGACGAGATATCGACGCGATGTAGGGCCTTTTAATATCCTGCGAGTTTGGTTGTAGTCCTTTTAACAACTCACGACGTACGATCCGGGATGAAAAAATAGAGCAAAAGAAGAAAAGTGGCACGAAACTAATGAAAACGTTCGATTTTGGGCTCCGAAAACAAGCGCAACCAAGCAGGGTTGCTGCCCCCGTCGTAGAGCTCTCGGAGAGCTTTCCAACGGTATGTTGTACGCTGCGTAACTCCTTAGGGATCAAAAGTTATTGACATCGGAGTGACGGAGACCTGGTCAGAAGCCCTACGCCCTCGGTTTGCGGGCCCAGCCTCTACGTGAATCGAAGTTGTCTTGACCAAGGTGCCGTGGGATTCGGTTATAGAAATGTGGTGGACAAAGCATCTTGGCATCACTAACAGGGCAAAAAAAGTTTAAAAGTGGGGGTGCAACACGAGGACTTCCAAGGGGGTCACCCATCCTAGTACTACTCTTGCCCAAGCACGCTTGACTTCGGAGTTCTGATGGGATCCGGTGCATTAGTGCTAGTATGATCGCACCCGTCATGTTGGGGGCACAAATCCTTTGTATGTTGACGATTCACAATCCCAGCCTAGAGAGATGGCCCATTGAAAATGTCCAATGGGCTTAACGACAACTCATCCGACGCGTTGTAGGGCCCTCTAATGTCCCGCGAGTTAGGTTGTCGTCCTTTTAACGACTCACGACGTACAATCCGGGAGGGAAAAACAGAGCAAAAGAAGAAAAGTGGCCCGAAACTGATGAAAACATTCGATTTTGGGATCCGAAATCAGGCGCTGCAGAGCAAGCTTCCTGCCCCCGCCGTAGAGCTCTCGGAGAGCTTTCCAACGGTATACTAAGCGCCACGTAACTCCTTACAGATCAAAAGTTATAGGCACCGGAACGACGGAGACTTGGTCACAAGCCCCGCACCCTCGGTTTACGGGCGCAGCCTCTACGTGAAGTGAAGTTGTCTTGCCCAATGTGCCATGGGATTCGGTAATAGAAATGTGGTGGATAAAGCATCTTGGCAAACCTAACCGGAGCAAAAAATATTGAAAATGGGGTACAACACAAGGACTTCCCAAGGGGTCACCCATCATAGTACTACTCTCGCCCAAGCACGATTAACTTCGGAGTTCTGATGGGATCCGGTGCATTAGTGCTGGTATGATCACACCCGTCATGTTGAGGGAACAAATCCTTTACATGTTGACGATTCGCAGTCCCAGCCCAGAGAGATGGTCCAATGAAAAGGCCCAATGGGCTTAATGACAACCCATCCACTTCAACAATGCAGCAACCTCGAAAGACGTTATACCGACGCGTTGTAGGGCCCTCTAATGTCCCGCGAGTTAGGTTGTTGTCCTTTTAATAGTTCACGACGTACGATCCGGGATGAAAAAACAGAGCAAAAGAAGAAAAGTGGCCTGAAACTGATGAAAACATTCAATTTTATGCTCCGAAAACAGGAGCAGCCAAGCAGGCTTGCAGCCCCCATCGTAGAACTCTCGGAGACCATTCCAACGACATGATTTGCGCCGCGTAACTCCTTACAGATCAAAAGTTATGGGCACCAGAGCGACGGAGACCTGGTCACAAGCCTCACGCCATCGGTTTGCGGGCGCAACATCTACGTGAAGCGAAGTTGTCTTCCCCAATGTACCGTGGGATTCGGTTATAGAAATGTGGTGGATAAAGCATCTTGGCAACCATAACCGGGGCAAAAAAAATAGAAAAGGGGGGTACAACACGACGACTTCCCAGGGGGTCATCATCCTAGTACTACTTACGCCCAAGCACGCTTAACTTCGGAGTTCTGATGGGATCCGGTGCATTAGTGCATGTATGATCGCACCAGTCATGTTGAGGGCACAAATCCTTTTTGTGTTGACGATTCACAGTCCCAGCCTGGAGAGATTGCCCATTGAAAAGGCCCAATTGGCTTAACGACAACCCATCCACTTCAACAATGCAGCATCCTCACAAGACGTGATATTGACGCATTGTAGGGCTCTCTATTGTCCCGCGAGTTAGGTTGTCATCCTTTTAACAGCTCACGACGTACGATCCAAGATGAAAAAATAGAGTAAAAGACGAAAAGTGGCCTAAAACAGATGAAAACGTTCAATCTTGGTGCCCCTGTCGTACAGCTCTCGGAGACCTTTCCAACGGTATGCTGTGCGGCGCGTAACTCCTTACAGAGCAAACGTTGTGGGCACCGGAGCGACGAAGACCTGGTCACAAGCCCCTCGCCCTCGGTTTTATGGGCCTAGCCTCTACGTGAAGCGAAGTTGTCTTGCCCAAGGTGCCGTGGTATTCGCTTATAGAAATGTGGTGAATAAAGCATCTTGGCAACCCTAATCGGGGCAAAAAAAATTGAAAAGAGGGGTGCAGAACGAGGACTTCCCGGGGGATCACCCATCCTAGTACTACTCTCGCCCAAGCATGCTGAACTTCGTAGTTCTTTTGGGATCCGATGCATTAGTGCTGGTATGATCGCACCCGTCATGTTGAGGGCACAAATTTTTATGTGTTGACGATTCAAAGGCCCAGCCCAGAGAGATGGCCCATTGAAAAGTCCCAATGGGCTTAACGACAACCTATCAACTTCAACAACGCAGAATCCGGGCAAGGCGTGAAACCGACGCATTGTAGGGCCCTCTAATATCCCGTGAGTTAGGTTGTCGTCCTTTTAACAGCTCACGACGTACAATCTAGAGCGGAAAAACCGAGCAAAAGAAGAAAAGTGGATTGAAACTGATGAAAACGTTCGATTTTGGGCTCTGAAAACAGGCGCTGCTTATCAAGCAAGCTGCCCCCGTCGTAGAGCTCTCGGTGAGCTTTCCAAAGGTATGCTGTACGCCGCGTAACTCCTTACGGATCAAAAGTTATGGGCACTAGAGCGACGGAGACCTTGTCACAAGCCTCACGCCCTCAGTTTCCGGGCCCAGCCTCCACATGAAGCGAAGTTGTCTTGCCCATGGTGTCATGGGATTCGGCTATAGAAATGTGGTGGATAAAGCATCTTGGCAACCCTAACTGGGGAAAAAAAATTGAAAAGGGGGGTGCAACACTAGAAATTCCCAGGGGGTCACCCATCCTATTACTACTCTCGCCCAAGGACGCTTAACTTTGGAGTTCTGATGGGATCCGATGCATTAGTGCTGGTATGATCGCACCCATCATGTTGAAGGCACAAATCCTTTATGTGTTGACGATTCACAGTCCCAGTCCAAAAAAATGGCCCATTGAAAAGTTCCAATGGGCTTAACGACAACCCATCCACTTCAACAATGCAGCATCCTCGAAAGATGTGATATCGACACATTGTAGGGCCCTCTACTGTACCACGAGTTAGGTTGTCGTCCTTTTAATAGCTCACGACGTACAATCCGAGACGGAAAAACAGAGCAAAAGAAGAAAAATGGACTGAAACTGATGAAAATGTTCAATTTCGGGCTCCAAAAATTGGCTCAGCCAAGAAGGCTTGCTGTCCCCATCATAGAGCTCTCGGAGACCTTTCCAATGATATGTTGTGCGCCGCGTAACTCCTTACGGATCAAAAGTTATGGGCACCAGAGCGACGGAGACCTGGTCACAAGCCCTACGCCCTTGGTTTGCGGGCCCAGCCTCTACGTGAAGCGAAGTTGTCTTGCCTAAGATGGCATGTGATTCGGTTATAGAAATGTGGTGGATAAAGAATCTTGGCAACCCTAACTGGGGAAAAAAAATTGAAAATGGGGGTGCAACACGAGGACTTCCCAGGGGCTCAACCATCCTAGTACTACTCTCGCCCAAGCACGCTTAACTTTGGAGTTCTTATGGGATCCGATGCATTAGTGCTGGTATGATCGCACCCGTCATGTTGAGGGTACAAATCCTTTATGTGTTGACGATTCACAGTCGCAACCTAGAGAGATGGCCCATTGAAAATGCGCAATGGGCTTAACGACAACCCATCCACTTCGACAACGCAGCATTCTCGCAAGACGTGATATCGACACGTTGTAGGGCCCTTTAATGTCCCGCGTGTGATACCCTGAACCTGGCATGTATTCAATAGCATTTAAAGTTCATTTAAATTGCATTTTATTGACCTTTCACCTTCTTTGACCAAACTAGTTGACTTTTCAACTACATTGACCAACTAGGACAAGGTGGGAATTTTTGAAATGTTTAATAAAGGGCAAACTTGGGATTAAAATTAAAAAAATGCAATGTTAAGTTAGTCAAATTTTGGGTCAACTTTGGAATTAAATCTGAACCAATTGGGGATGATTTAGGTAGGAAATTATATATGGTTGAAAAGTCTAGTTTCTGAGGCTTCAAACCGTTCATGAATTGGAGTTTTCTAGAAGAAGTTATGGCCGTTTTCGTAAGGTCGCGCATAGCTGTTTTGGTTTAGCGGGTTGACCAAAGCCTTGACCATTGACTATTGTTGTCATCTTTTATAAGCATAAAATAGCATAAAAAAAACAAAGGAAAAGCTGAGAAATAAAGAGAGAAAACCAAGAGTTCAAGGAGAAAAGAAAAAAAAGAATTTTCAACTTCAAATCTTCAAATCTTTGCGAGGGCTTGCACGGGATCATTTCCGAGGCTTCTAATGTTGTTTTCCTAGCGTCTATTAGCAGCTAAGGTGAGGGATGCATCGTTATTTGAGCATTAGAAAATATGATGTCAAGACTTTAATTTTTAGAAATTGCATATAGAATGTTGTTTAATTCGTTTTGTTGCTTGAAATATGTTCTATGATGTTAGTAGACCTTACTTTTGTAAGTTTTTAGCAATTTTTGCGGTTAAAATTGATTATTGTATTTCAAATGTTGATTGAATAGTGAAAAACGTGAATAGTAAACCCCCGTTCAAAATTTTACTCCGAGTTGCGTTCTATTGATGTAGGAAGGTGCTAGATATGCTAGAATGCTTAAATGTATGATTTATTTGGGTTGTGTAATGTAAAAACGGAGAAAAATGGCTTGGTACACGTTGGGGTCGTTCTGGTCGAGTTTGGTATTTTATCGTTTTGCGTGAAGGAATTGTCGTAGTATGCCATGAAAGCACTTTTGGTGCAGTTATGACATTGGTTGGGTGATCGGTTGAGGTAGTTGTAGTTCAAACGAGCAAAGGAGAAAATCGAGGCTTTGCGGGACTTCTAGGGTAAAGTAGGGTTTCGTAGTCTTTAGACGTGCCTTATGGTGTTCTAGGAGGAGTGGTGAAGTCGGTTTCCAAAACTCATGGCTCGTTTGAAAGTAGTAGCGTTTTGAAAGTTGGAGTCGTTTTGTGTTTTTGTTGGTTTTCATAGTGTTATGCTTGTAGAATGCTTATTATTGCTTGTTATGCTTGTTAAAGTTGGTTATGATTGAATTGTATATCAATTGTTGATAATGCTTGTTAGTGTTGTTCTTGTTACTTTATTGATTGTAATTGCTTATTTTATCGCATGTTGTTACTAACCTACACTTCAGTGCCTTGCTCAATTATCGTTATATTCCTCGTATTGCATTCCATTGTGTTAGGCGCGTGAGTGACGGGTCTCTCTGGGTAGCCTCGGGTTGCCAGTGTTGGTTGCTCTAGCTCCGTGTCCTATTCCCTTTCTCGCTTGGGTTGCCGCCCAGGGAGTTTTGGGTCGTAGAATTGACAGAGTAAGTCCGGAGTCCTCTGACAGAAGTTATAAGGTGGGTGAGCCAGTGCGTCATCGTTAAAGTCATCAAAATCATGATCGGTACATTATTCGCTCGAGTGAACCACAGCCTTCAAAGTGTGGTATAGCTTTGAATGGTTGTGTTAATTCTTTCTTAATTGTTTATTATATTGTCGTTTACATTGAATGTTTCCTTATTGATTATATTGCTTAACTGTACCTATTTGCATTGCACGATCTTCTTTCTCTCCACCTCGATATATGTCTCGCCCTCACTGAGTATACGTGTTGTGTATACTCACTCCTCACCACCACATTTCATGAAATGCCTTGTTAGCTGGAAAGTTCGTGGTTACGTGAAAGATCATGCTTGAAGGGTTGTCTTGCGTGCTATGTGGCTTGAGTTGTCAAAGATGCAAAGATGTATATTTTCACGTAATGTATGTGTTTAATGTTAAAAGGAGTGTAATTTAAGTTTTACTAGATTATTGAAGTGGTTTGATAAGCTAGTTTATGTAATGGGTTAGTGTGGTTTAATTGTCAAGCTTGAATGTACTTGTCAAAGATGAGAAAAGATAGGTTAGCTTTTAAACTGGAAATGTATATATACTTGTTGTGTTTATTTGTTGAGAAACAAGGCTCGGATGGCCTTGAGGTGTTTGTATGGTTGGACACGGTGCTAGTCCACTTATATGTTATTACAGGTTTTACATTTTGCCTAGAAACAGGGGAGACTCCGTCCGTCTTTCCCTAAAAATTTTATGCCCATGTTTGGAATTGGGTTGCGATTAGATTGATTAATAGAACTCCCGATCTCAAGAGGGATCAGGGTGTTACAGGTGGTATCAGAGCTTGTTTAGCTCATAAGCCGGGACAGGGTCCTCGGTTTGGTGGGTAGTGACCCTTGAATGTGTGCTTGTTAAATGTGTCTTGAAAGTGTACGCTTGTATGTGAGATTGTGTGTCTTGACTTGAATGTATGCACCTATGTGATATAGTTATGTGTTTTGTGTTAAATGTTTCTCAAGTGAAGTGAAGTGTCTAGTTGTGTATTGAATTGACCTATTGAATTAACCTCGTGAATCGAATCGACCTCGTGAATTGTTAGTTGCTTGAAGTATTACATGTAATGTGTGTATTGGAATGTCTTGAATTGGTTGTGCTGTGATTTGAATTGATTATGTTGTGCTTGACTTGATTGTCGTGCTTGAGTGACTTTGTTTAACAAACTGTTTTATAAACTGTTTTACAAACTTGCTTGCATAATAGTTTAAGGCATGTATGTATAAATGTGATATCTTGGCATTCATACATGTCCTGTTGAAATGGCAAGAAAGAGTTCTTCCTCCCCTGAAGAGAAATGGTTAGTAGCAGGCCCTTCAAGTTATGTGGATTGACGGGAATAAGCAGTATTTGACTAGCCCTTTATTTGGGAGTTGGTATTTATTGTTGGAGTTGTTTATTGGGATTCCTCTAAGGTTATCTTCTTTGCTCAGTAAATAAATGACTTTCTTTGGAGTTCTACATGATTATTCTTTGGAGCATTTTCTTAATATTTCCTTGTTGGTCATTCGTCGGGTATTTCCATATTGGCATTACGCGGAAGACTTGGTTGGGATTCTAATCGGCCTTTGGTGTTCTTTCTGCATTTTTTTTTTCTGGGGAAACTTTGATTTGAGTTTACTTACGATGATCAGTTTTGCATGAGGCGCATTATTTTGGTATTCTCTGTGGACATTTCTCAGTGGATTTGGCAATTGGAATTCTTATCGGACTTACTGCATAATATTATCTACAATATCTCCGCTCTAGTCTTTCTTGATATTTTATTGGCAATCGTGATTGGAATTCTTCAATGGTATATGGTACACCTGCACGACATTCCCTCTGGAATTTTACCCAATATTCGGTAGCAATATTATTTTGGGAATCTACTTGGTTATTCAGCTTGGTGTTCATTCATGGACTTTTGATAAGTATATATATGTTGGCGTACATTTTGGATTCCCTATTCAGATGCTTCTTGAGCTATATTTTGGAAGACTTCCTTGAAACTTCTGAAATATGATTGACTGGATTTCTTGTCTGGAGTGTTCCTGAGCGGTACTTGGATTCTCATTTAGATTCTACATCAGACTGTCTCTTGGTATGTTCTCGGTATTTTTAGTTGGGATTCTATTATGACATTCATGTCTAGTAAAATTTTTATTCGGAATTCTATTTGGTATTCTCTAGAGCCTTTATTTGGCCTTATTACCTTGGAATTTTCAGACTGTACTATTGGGATTTTAGATGGGTTTTCTTCGAGTGTCCTTATGTAGTGTCTTGTTGAGCAATCGATGAAGATTAGTCAAATTTGTATGTCAGATGATACAGAGTCCTATTGGGAGAAGAATTGCGAGGACGCAATTGTTTTAAGGGGGAAAGATGTGATACCCCGAACCTGGCATATATTCAATAGCATTTAAAGTTAATTTAAATTGCATTTTATTGACCTTTCACCTTCTTTGACCAAACTAGTTGACTTTTCATCTACATTGACCAACTAGGACAAGGTGGGAATTTTTGAAATGTTTAATAAAGGTCAAACTTGGGATTATAAATAAAAAAATGCTATGTTAAGTTAGTCAAATTTTAGGTCAACTTTGGAATTAAATCTGAACCAATTGGGGAAGAGTTAGGTAGCAAATTATATATGGTTGGAAAGCTCTATGAGTCTAGTTTCCGAGGCTTCAAACCGTTCATGAATTGGAGTTTTCTAGAAGAAGTTATAGCCGTTTTCGTAAGGTCGCATATAGCTGTTTTGGTTTAGCGGGTTGACCGAAGCCTTGACCATTGACTATTGTTGTCATCTTTTATAAGCATAAAATAGCATAAAAAAAACAAAGGAAAAGCTGAAAAATAAAGAGAGAAAACCAAGAGTTCAAGGAGAAAAGAAAAAAAAAAGAATTTTCAACTTCAAATCTTCAAATCTTTGCAAGGGCTTGCACGGGATCGTTTCTAAGGCTTCTAACGTTGTTTTCCTAGCGTCTATTAGCAGCTAAGGTGAGGGATGCATCGTTATTTGCGCATTAGAAAATATGATGTCAAGACTTTAATTTTTAGAAATTGCGTATAGAATGTTGTTTAATTCGTTTTGTTGCTTGAAATATGTTCTATAATGTTAGTAGACCTTACTTTTGTAAGTTTTTAGCAATTTCTGTGGTTAAAATTGATTATTGTATTTCAAATGTTGATTGAATAGTGAAAAACGTGAATAGTAAACCTCCGTTCAAAATTTTACTCCGAGTTGCGTTCTATTGATGTAGGAAGGTGCTAGATATGCTAGAATGCTTAGATGTATGATTTATTTGGGTTGTGTAATGTAAAAATGGAGAAAAATGGCTTGGTACACGTTGGGGTCGTTTCGGTCGAGTTTGGCATTTTATCATTTTGCGTGAAGGCATTGTCGTAGTATGCCATGGAAGCACTTTTGGTGCAGTTATGACATTGGTTGGGGATCGGTTGAGGTAGTTGTAGTTCAAATGAGCAAAGGGGAAAATCGGGACTTTGCGGGAATTCTAGGGTAAAGTAGGGTTTCGTGGTCTTTAGACGTGCCTTATGGTGTTCTAGGAGGAGTGGTGAAGTCGGTTTCCAAAACTCGTGGCTCGTTTGCAAGTAGTAGTGGTTTGAAAGTTGGGGTCGTTTTGTGTTTTTGTTGGTTTTCATAGTGTTATGCTTGTAGAATGCTTATTATTGTTTGTTATGATTGTTAAAGTTGGTTATGATTGAATTGTATATCAATTGTTGATAATGCTTGTTAGTGTTGTTCTTGTTACTTTATTGATTGTAATTGCTTATTGTATCGCATGTTGTTACTAACCTGCACTTCAGTGCCTTGCTCGATTATCGTTATATTCCTCGTATTGCATTGCATTGTGTCAGGCGAGTGAGTGACGGGTCTCTCTGGGTAGCCTCGGGTTGCCAGTGTTGGTTGTTCTAGCTCCGTGTCCTATTCTCTTTCTTGCTTGGGTTGCCGCCCAGGGAGTTTTGGGTCGTAGAATTGACAGAGTATGTCCGAAGTACTTTAACGGAAGTTATAAGGTAGGTGAGCCGGTGCGTCATCGTTAAAGTCATCGAAATAATGATTGGTACATTACTCGCTCGAGTGAACCACAGCCTTCAAAGTGTGGTATAGCTTTGAATGGTTGTGTTAATGCTTTCTTAATTGTTTATTGTATTGTCGTTTACATTGAATGTTTCCTTATTGATTATATTGCTTAACTGTACCTATTTGCATTGCATGATCTTCTTTCTCTACACCTCGATATATGTCTCGCCCTCACTGAGTATACGTGTTGTGTATACTCACTCCTCACCACCACATTTTAGGAAATGCCTTGTTAGCTGGAAAGTTCGTGGTTACGTGAAAGATCATGCTTGAAGGGTTGTCTTGCGTGCTATGTGGCTTGAGTTGTCAAAGATGCAAAGATGTATATTTTCACGTAATGTATGTTTTTAATGTTAAAAGGAATGTCATTTAAGTTTCACTAGATTATTGAAGTGGTTTGATAAGCTAGTTTATGTAATGGGTTAGCGTGGTTTAATTGTCAAGCTTGAATGTACTTGTCAAAGATGAGAAGAGATAGGTTAGCTTTTAAACTAGAAATGTATATATACTTGTTGTGTTTATTTGTTGAGAAACAAGACTCGGATGGCCTTGAGGTGTTTGTATGGTTGGACACGGTGCTAGTCCACTTATATGTTATTACATGTTTTACATTTTGCCTATAAACAGGGGAGACTCCATCTGTCTTTCCTTAAAAATTTTATGCCCGTGTTTGGAATAGGGTTGCGATTAGATTGACTAATAGAACTCCCGGTCTCGAGAGGGATCGGGGTGTTACATCGGGAGTTAGGTTGTCGTTCTTTTCACGGCTCACGACGTACGATCCGGGACGAAAAATCAGAGCAAAAGAAGAAAAGTGGCCCAAAAGTGATGAAAACGTTCGATTTTGGGCTCCGAAAATAGGCGAAACCAAGCAGGGTTGTTGCCTCCGTCGTAGAGCTCTCGGAGAGCTTTCCAACGGTATGTTGTGCGCTGCGTAACTCCTTAGGGATCAAAAATTATGGACACCAGAGTGACGGAGACCTGGTCAGAAGCCCCACGCTCTCGAATTGTGGGCCCAGCCTCTACGTGAATCGAAGTTGTCTTGACCAAGGTGCCGTGGGATTTGGTTATAGAAATGTGGTGGATAAAGCATCTTGGCATCCCTAACCGGGGCAAAAAAAGTTTAAAAGGGGGGGTGCAACACGAGGACTTCCCAGGGGGTCACTCATCCTAGTACTACTCTCGCCCAAGCACGCTTAACTTCGGAGTTCTTATGGGATCCGGTGCATTAGTGCGGGTATGATCGCACCTGTCATGTTGAGGGCACAAATTCTTTACGTGTTGACGATTCGCAGTCCCAGCCCAGAAAGATGGTCCATTGAAAAGGCCCAATAGGCTTAAAGACAACCCATCCACTTCGACAACGTAGCATCCTTGAAAGACGTGATACCGACGAATTGTAGGGCCCTCTAATGTCCCGCGAGTTAGGTTGTCGTCCTTTTAACAGCTCACGACGTACGATCCGGGACGAAAAAACAAAGCAAAAGAAGAAAAGTGGCCTGAAACTAATGAAAATGTTCAATTTTGTGCTCCGAAAATAGGTGCAACCGAGCAAGCATGCGGCCCCAGTCGTAGAACTCTCGGAGACCATTCCAACGGTATGCTGTGCGCCGCGTAGCTCCATACGGATCAAAAGTTATAGGCACCGGAGCGACGGAGACCTAGTCACAAGCCCCACACCATCGGTTTGTGGGCCCAACATCTACGTGAAGCGAAGTTGTCTTCCCCAATGTACCGTGGGATTCGGTTATAGAAATGTGGTGGATAAAGCACCTTGGCAACCCTAACCGGGGCAAAAAAAAAATAGAAAAAAGGGGTGCAACACGACGACTTCCCAATGGGTCATCATGCTAGTACTACTCACGCCCAAGGACGCTTAACTTCGGAGTTCTGATGGGATCTAGTGCATTAGTGCAGGTATGATCGCACCAGTCATGTTGAGGGCACAAATCCTTTATGTGTTGATGATTCACAGTCCCAACCTTGAGAGATAGCCCATTGAAAAGGCCCAATTGGCTTAACGACAACCCATCCTCTTCAACAACACAGCATCCTCATAAGACGTGATATCGACGCATTGTAGGGCCCTCTAATGTCCCGCGAGTTAGGTTGTCATCCTTTTAACAGCATACGACGTACGATCCGGGACGAAAAAATAGAGCAAAAGATGAAAAGTGGCCCGAAATAGATGAAACGTTCAATTTGGGGCTCCAAAAATTGGCGCAACCGAGCATACTTGGTGCCCCTGTCGTACAGGTCTCGGAGACCTTTCCAACGGTATGCTGTGCGCCGCGTAACTCCTTACAGATCAAAAGTTGTGGGCACCGGAACGACAGAGAACTGGTCACAAGCCCCCGCCCTTGGTTTGCGGGCCCAGCCTCTGCGTGAAGCGAAGTTGTCTTGCCCAAGCTGCCGGGGTATTCGCTTATAGAAATGTGGTGAATAAAGCATCTTGGCAACCCTAACCGGGGCAAAAAAAATTGAAAAGGCGGGTACAACACGAGGACTTCTCGGAGGATCACCCATCCTAGTACTACTCTCGCCTAAGCACGCTTAACTTCGTAGTTCTGATGGGAGCCGGTGCATTAGTGCTGGTATGATCGCAACCGTCATGTTGAGGGCTCAAATTCTTTATGTGTTAACGATTCACAGCCCCAGCCTGGAGAGATGGCCCATTGAAAAGCCCCAATGGGCTTAACGACAACCTATCCACTTCAACAATGCAGCATCCACGTAAGATGTGATATCGACGCATTGTAGGACCCTCTAATATCCTGCGAGTTAGGTTGTCGTCCTTTTAACAACTCACGACGTACGATCCGGGATGGAAAAACAGAGCAAAATAAGAAAAGTGACCTGAAACGGATGAAAATGTTCAATTTTGGGCTCCGAAAATTAGAACAGCATAGCAGGCTTGTTGCCCCCATCGTAGAGCTCTCGGAGACCTTTCCAGCGATATGTTGTGCACCGCGTAACTACTTACGAATCAAAAGTTATGGGCACCGGAGCGATGGAGACCTGGTCACAAGCCCCAAGCCATCGGTTTACGAGCCCAGCATCTACGTGAAGCGAAGTTGTCTTCCCCAATGTACCGTGGGATTCGGCTATAGAAATGTGGTGAATAAAGCATCTTGGCAACCCTAAATGGGGCAAAAAAAATTGAAAAGGGAGGTACAACACGAGGACTTCCCGGGGGATTACCCATCCTAGTACTACTCTCGCCCAAGCACGCTTAACTTCGTAGTTCTGATGGGATCCAGTGCATTAGTACTGGTATGATCACACCCGTCATGTTGAGGGCACAAATTCTTTATGTGTTGACGATTCACAGTCCCAGCCCAGAGAGATGGCCCATTGAAAAGGCCCAATGGGCTTAACGACAACCCATCCATTTCCACAACTCAGCATCCGCGCAAGGCTTGATATCGACGCGTTGTAGGGCCCTCTAATGTCCCACGAGTTAGGTTGTCATCCATTTAACAGCTCACGACGTACAATTTGGGACGGAAAAATAGAGCAAAAGAAGAAAAGTGGACTGAAACTGTTGAAAACGTTTGATTTTGGGCTCCGAAAATAGGCGCTGCTTATCAAGCTAGCAGCCCCCGTCGTAGAGCTCTCGGGGAGCTTTCCAACGGTATGCTGTGTGTCGTGTAACTCCTTACGGATCAAAAGTTATGGGCACCAGAGTGACGGAGACCTGGTCACAAGCCCCACGCCCTCAGTTTGCGGGCCCAGCCTCTTCATGAAGCGAAGTTGTCTTACCCATGGTGCCGTGGGATTCGATTATAGAAATGTGGTGGATAAAGCATCTTGGCAACCCTAACCGGGGCAAAAAAATTTGAAAAGGGCGGTGCAACACGCGGAATTCCCAGGGGGTTACCCATCCTAGTACTACTCTCGCCCAAGCACGCTTAACTTTGGAGTTCTGATGGGATCCAATGCATTAGTGCTTGTATGATCGCACCCATCATGTTGAGGGCACAAATCATTTATGTGTTGACGATTCACAGTCCCAGTCCAAAGAGAAGGCCTATTGAAAAGCCCCAATGGGTTTAACGACAACCCATCCACTTCAACAACGAAGCATCCATGCAAGATGTGATATCGACGAATTGTAGGACCCTCTAATGTCCCGCGAGTTAGGCTGTCGTCCTTTTAACAGCTCACGACGTACGATCCGGGACAGAAAAAGAGAGCAAAAGAAGAAAAGTGGACTGAAACTAATGAAAATGTTCAATATTGGGCTCCAAAAATTGGCGCAGCCAAGCAGGCTTGCTGCCCCCATCGTAGAGCTCTTGGAGACCTTTCCAACGATATGTTGTGTGCCATGTAACTCCTTACGAATCAAAAGTTATGGGCACCAGAGCGACAGAGATCTGGTCACAAGCCCCACGCCCTCAGTTTGCGAGCCCAGCCTCTACGTGAAGCGAAGTTGTCTTGCCCAAGGTGGCATGGGATTCGGTTATAGAAATGTGGTGGATAAAACATCTTGGCAACCCTAACCGGCGGAAACAAAAATTGAAAATGGGGGTGCAACGCGAGGACTTCCCAGGGGTTCACCCATCCTAGTACTACTCTCGCCCAAGCACACTTAACTTTGGAGTTCTGATGGGCTCCGATGCATTACTGCTAGTATGATCGCACCCATCATGTTGAGGGCACAAATCCTTTATGTGTTGACGATTCACAGTCCCAATCCAAAGAGATGGCCCATTGAAAAGCCCCAATGAGCTTAACGACAACCCATCCACTTCAACAACGCAGCATCCTCGCAAGATGTGATATCGACGCATTGTAGGGCCCTCTAATGTCCCGCGAGTTAGGTTGTCGTCCTTTTAACAGCTCACGACGTACGATCCGGGACGAAAAAACTGAGCAAAAGAAGAAAAGTGGCTCAAAACTGATGAAAACATCCAATTTTGGGCTTCAAAAATAGGTGCAACCGAGTAGGCTTGCTGCCCCCGTCGTAGAGCTTTCCAACGGTATGTTGTGCGCTGCGTAACTCCTTAGGGATCAAAAGTTATGGGCACCAGAGCGACGGAGACCTAGTCAGAAGCCCCACGCCCTCGGTTTGCAGGCCTAGCATCTACGTGAATCGAAGTTGTCTTGAGAAAGGTACCGTGGGATTCTGTTATAGAAATGTGGTGGATAAAGCATCTTGGCATCCCTAACCGGGGCAAAAAAAATTTAAAAGTGGGGGTGCAACACAAGGACTTCCCAGGGGGTCACCCATCCTAGTACTACTCTCGCCCATGCATGCTTAACTTTCGAGTTCTGATGGGATCCGATGCAATAGTGCTGGTATGATCGCACCCGTCATGTTAAGGGCACAAATCATTTATGTGTTGACGATTCACTGTCCCAATGCAAAGATATGGCCCATTGAAAAGCCACAATGGGCTTAACGACAACCCATCCACTTCAACAACGCAGCATCCACGCAAGATATGATATCGACGCATTGTAGGGCCCTCTAATGTCCCACGAGTTAGGTTTTTGTCCTTTTAACAGCTCACGACTGACGATCTGGGACAGAAAAATAGAGCAAAAGAAGAAATGTGGCCCGAAACTGATGAAAATGTTCTATTTTAGGCTCTGAAAATTGGCGCAAGCAAGCAAGCTGCTGCCCTCATCGTAGAGCTCTCGGAGACCTTTCCAACGACATGCTGTGCGCCGCGTAACTCCCTACGAATCAAAAGTTATGGCCACCGGAGCGACGGAGACCTGGTCACAAGCCTCATGCCCCCGGTTTGCGGGCGTAGCCTCTACGTGAAGCGAAGTTGTCTTGCCCAATGTACTGAGGGATTCGGTAATAGAAATGTGACAGATAAAGCATCTTGGCAACCCTAACCGGAGTAAAAAAAAATAAAAAAAAGGGGTGCAACACGAGGACTTCCCAGGGGGTCACCCATCCTAGTACTACTCTCGCCCAAGCACGCTTAACTTCAGAGTTCGGATGGGATCTGGTGCACTAGTGCTGGTATGATCACACCAGTCAAGTTGAGGGCACAAATCCTTTATGTGTTGATGATTCACTATCCCAGCCTAGAGAGATAGTCCATTGAAAATGCCCAATGGGCTTAACGACAACCCATCCACTTCAACAACGCAGCATCCTGGCAAGACGTGATATCCACGCATTGTAGGGCCCTCTAATGTCTCGCGAGTTAGGTTGTCGTCCTTTTAACAGCTCACGACGTACGATCTGGGACGGAAAAATAGAGCAAAAGAAGAAATTGGATCGAAACTGATGAAAACATTCAATTTTGGGCTCCGAAAATAGGCGCTGCTAGGCAAGCTTGCTGCCTCCGTCGTAGAGCTCTCGGAGAGCTTTCCAACAGTATGATGTGCGCCGCGTAACTCCTTATGGATCAAAAGTTATGGGCACCAGAGCGAAGGAGACCTAGTCATAAGCCCCACGCCCTCAGTTTGCAGGCCCAGCCTCTACGTGAAGCGAAGTTGTCTTGCCCATGGTGCCATGGGATTCGGTTATATAAATGTGGTGGATAAAGCATCTTGGCAACCCTAACCGGGACAAAAAAAAATTGAAAAGGGGGGGTGCAACACGAGGACTTACCAGGGAATCACCCATCCTAGTACTACTCTCTCCCAAGCGCGCTTAAATTCGAAGTTCTGATGGGATCAGTGCATTAGTGCTGGTATGATCGCACCTGTCATATTGAGGGCACAAATTTTTTATGTGTTCACGATTCACAGTCCCAGCCGAGAGAAATGGCCCATTCAAAAGGCCCAATGGGCTTAACGACAATGCATCCACTTCAACAACGCCGCATTCTCCCAACACATGATATCAAAGTGTTGTAGGGACCTCTAATGTCCTGCGAGTTAGGTTGTCATCCTTTTAACAGCTCAACACGTACGATTTAGGACGGAAAAACAGACCAAAAAAAGAAAAGTGGCCCGAAACTGATGAAATCATTCGATTTTGGGCTCCGAAAAAAGACACTGCTTAGCAAGCTTGCTGCCCCCATCGTACAACTCTCGGGGAGCTTTCCAACGGTATGCTGTGCGCTGCTTAACTCCTTACGGATCAAAAGTTGTGGGATCGGAACGACGGAGACCTGGTCACAAGGCCCACGCCTTCGGTTTGCGGGCCCAGCCTCTACGTGAAGCGAAGTTGTCTTGCCCAAGGTGCTGTGGTATTCAGTTATAGAAATGTGGTGGATAAAGCATCTTGGCAATCCTAACCGGGGCAAAAAAAATTGAAAAGGAGGGTACAACACGAGGACTTCTCAAGGGGTCACCCATCCTAGTACTACTCTAGCCCTAGCATGCCTAACTTCGGTGTTCTGATGGGTTCCGTGTATTAGTGCTGGTATGATCACACCCGTCATGTTAAAGGAACAAATCCTTTATGTGTTGACGATTCACAGTCCCAGCCTACAGAGATGGCCAATTGAAAAGGCCCAATGGGCTTAACAACAATCCATCCACTTCAACAACGTAGCATCCTCGTAAGACGTGATATCAACGCGTTTTAGGGCCTTCTAATGTGACGCGAGTTAGGTTGTCGTCCTTTTAACAGCTCATGACGTATGATTCGGGACGGAAAAACAGAGCAAAAGAAGAAAAGTGGATTGAAATTGATGAACACATTCAATTTTGGGCTACAAAAATAGGCGCAGCTGAGCAGGCTTACTGCCCCCATCGTAGAGCTCTCAGATAGCATTCCAACGGTATGTTGTGCGCTGCATAAATCCTTACGGATCAAAAGTTATGGACACTGGAATGACGGAGACCTGGTCACAAGCCCCACGCCCCCTGTTTGCGGGCCTAGCCTCTACATGAAGCAAAGTTGTCTTGCCCAAGGTGCCGTGGGATTCGGTAATAGAAATATGGTGGATAAAGCATCTTGGCAACCCTAACCGGGGAAAAAAATTGAAAAGGGGGGTGCAACATGAGGACTTCCCATGGTGTCACCCATCCTAGTACTACTCTCGCCCAAGCACGCTTAACTTTGGAGTTCTGATGGGATCCAGTGCATTAGTACTGGTATGATCGCACCCGTCATGTCGAGGGCACAAAACCTTTATGTGTTGACTATTCACAGTCCCAGCCTAGAGAGATGGCGCATTGAAAAGGCCTAATAGGCTTAACGGCAACCCATCCACTTTAACAACGCAGCATCCTCGCAAGACCTGATATCGACGCGTTGTAAGGCCCTCTAATGTCTCGCGATTTGGGTTGTCGTCCGACGTATTATCCAGGACGGAAAAATAGAGCAAAAGAAGAAAAGAGGCTTGAAACTGATCAAAATGTTCAATTTTGGGGTATGAAAACAGGCGCAGCCGAGCAGGCTTGCTGCCCCCGTCGTAGAGCACTCGAAGACCATTGCAACGGTATGCTATGCGCCGCGTAACTCCTTACGGATCAAAAGTTATGGGCACCGGAGCGACAGAGACCTGGTCACAAGCCCCACGTCCTCGGTTGCGAGCCCAGTCTCTACGTGAAGCGAAGTTGTCTTGCCCAAGGTGCCGTGAGATTCGGTTATAGAAATGTGGTGGATAAAGCATCTTGGCAACCCTAATCGGGGCAAAAAAATTTGAAAAGGGGGGTGCAACACGAGGAATTCCCAGGGGGTCACCCATCCTAGTACTACTCTCGTCCAAGCACGCTTAACTTCGGAGTTGTGAGGCCGAACCTCGATTTACGTGTAATACCTCGTTTCGTGTGCCCAAACCTAGATTTGCGTGCCTTGACCTAGGTTTAAGAATTGTGTTTCGTTTTGTGTGCCTTGCATTGAATTACGTGCATTCATTTGGGGTTGCGTGCATTTACTTGGGAAACGTGCATTCATCTCGTAGTTCGTGTCTTATCTCGTAGTGCGTACCCTAAACCTAGAAAAATGTGCCCACACGTTAATCAAGAAAGCATCTTACACAAAGCACTAGATCATTAATTAATCCTACAAATCCCACTAACTAATATTAAATTGCTAATTCAACCTACTAGAAGACAAAATCTCACAAAAAGCAAGACATTCTTTATTCTTTATTCTTTATTCTTTGCATATCCCAAATACACAATTAATTATTACTCAACCAAGATAAAAATTCAGATTTTGCACAAGCCTTGGCCGACCAACTCTTACACTTGTGCATCCATTTTAATTTCAAATTCTATTCCTAAACATTCTATGACAATACTATGACACAAGCATAAAAAAAATGGCTCAAAAACCCTCCCCAAAGCTCCACCATCTCGACACAAGCTCCATGCCCATACTAGACAATTCGAAATGCTTCTTGAAGACACAAAAATCTGAAATTTACATGCTCAAGGCCGACACATGCATCAATGCCCATCAAGCTTTCTTTTTCTTTCATTTTCTCTCATTACCTCACATTCTTCTCTCTCCCTCTCGGTCCTAGCTGAATATTGTAGACTCCATAGCTAAGTTCTTCAACCTAAGGCTCTTCAAGACCTCCAAGCTACCAAGGAACTCAACCAAGCAAAGCTAGAGTGCAAGAGACACACATGCAAGCTCATTGAACATCCATTTCGGCTTAGGTGAGAGTTTTAGCTTCCATTTCGTTTTCTTCTTGTTCTAACCACATGCACCTACTAAGAACATGGTAACTTAGCTAGGAAATTAGAGAAATCCCAAGTTGTCTCTCGGCTAAGCAAGGAAAAGAGTCAATCTCGTGCATCCTCAAGAGTTTGTGCATCTCTTTGTTGTCGTGCTAAGGGGAAGGCTAAAACTTCTTGAAAATCTTTCAAAAACCACATGCATGCCCTTAAATGTCTATCTTTACTTCTGTACTTGTGATATATGTGTGTTCGTGAGCTTTTGTAAACATGCATGGCTTGGCTAGAATGTGATGATAGATGAAATCGGGTATGTGACAGCCTTCTGCCTTGTTGGTGCAAGGTGATTTTTACCACGTAAGTGAGGTTGGAAAGGCGTGAAAGTTTGGTAGATGACTATTTTTACCAGTTCTGAGCATTTTTCGTAGAGATAGGCCAAAGCTAATTTCGACTCGAAGGTCCTCAAAATGGCAAAATATCAAAATGTGTCCAAATCTGGAAAGTCTGGAAAAATGAAGCAGGTTTTGGCAGATTCACTGACCCTGTAGAACGAACCATTTTTGACTTAGTAAATGACATCCAAAATGCATGAAAATTGGTGTCCTTCTATGTTTTTCAGTTCTGGACATTTTTGTCAGCAATGGACTAAGGCTAAATCTGACCCTAAGGCTCTCAAAAATGACAAGTATTGAAATGTGTGCAAATCTGGACAGTTTTGTGTACTCTCACTGTTTTGGCTATAACTCTTGAACTCGAACTCCAAATGATGCGAGGTTTGTTTCTGAATTTAGTTCACTCCTTAAGCTTTAATTTGAAATCTTGTTCACTGGAATTGGAGATTGTTTTCTTGTCTCAATGATTGTGAAAAAACAGTCCATTGCAGTGAGGGTTTCACCTAGTGATATGCTTAGAAAAATTATTGTAGCTTCTCTTGTTGTATTAAATGCTTGGGATTGTGGCATTTGGATGTAGTGTGGACTGTTTTGAATGCTTGAGGGTGTTTTAATTAATCAATGCATGGCTTGAGTTTAATTACGGGATGACTTAGGGCTTAATCGCACGGGTAAGCGTGAATTGAAACCCTAATGACTAGGTAAACTCGCTAAGTATTGATCCTATGAATATCGTGTTTAATTATGTGATTAGTAGGCTGCCCGTTGTTTCCCTCATAGCCCTAAACATGATTTCGATGATTACTTGTTGACAAATAGGCCTTTCTTGCACCCGGTTCCACATAGATGTTGTTGCATGTTGAATAATCTTATTATTTGATTACGTGAACTTCGAAATGAGTTATATGACTTGATTTACATGCGTTACATGGCTGCCCGTTTAATATTCATATAACTCCAAGTGCTTTTCAAGTGAAATTGCCTGTCATATCGTGCCTCGCTTGTTTACTTGTCAATGTGCAATCTTATGACTGCTCGGAGGCAACCTACTTTGTTGACCTCCAAATGTGACATATTGAATGTCATAAATGTGCATTGCATACAAGGTTGCAACCTTTTATTCTGGCGTGGTAGCGTTCACGCACACCGGGCGGCATCGGGCTTGTTGGTGCAATCGTGACTACCATTGTCCAATTTTCTCTCTCGCTTGGGGGCTAGACTTCCTCAGAGAGTTGGGTCGTAGGATTTTGGGGTACATCCGGAGTACACCTATTTGGCGTGATAAGGGGATGATTTGAAGTCGGCCGCAATAACTGATACTGGAAATGAACTGAGAGCAAAAGCTCACCGTATCCTTTTCACTATGTGTATAAGTACTCTCGCTTGGTTCCTAGAGGACCTCAGGGAGGAAAGAAGGGTAATTGTGTTCCTTTACTTTTACATTACGTTATGTACTTACTTGTGATATATTCATGCTTGCAAAAGGGTTTTCATAAGTTGAACCAGAAAATGAGTTTCAAAACTTATTTCTCATTCCCCCTCACTGAGTTCATAAGGACTCACCATCTTTTATCATCTCAGGTGAAGAAGACCAGGAACAGGTACCCGAGGACAATGTGCCTAATGATGATTCCTTGGAATGATTGCTTGCCCTACGTGTCTTACTTGACTATGGCCATTTTCGTGAATGATATGTTGTTTGAAGACTGTTTCCTTTTATGTTGCTTGTTGTTGTAATGTAAAAGACCCCTGTTGTAATTTGGGGTCTAATTTTGGCTTGTACTAATCATAACTAGATAGACACTACTATGGTCATTTTGCTATCGTTATTGGCTAGTACTTATCATAGGATTATGAAGCATCAAGTAAGGATGAAGTAAAATGAATCTATCCAATTTTAAGCAAGTACTCATCGTTAAGCTAAGATCAACAGGTACTTTTGTAACAAGGATTAACAAACAAATGAGACATAGTATCATGATAGGTTATTAATCAAACGAGACTTCGAGAGAACTAGTAAGCGTTTCAATTGATGGTAAATAGTAATCTTAGTTGGAAATGAAATTGAGATTGAAAATTTTGAGGCGTTTAGACAATTAGGTCAAACTAAAGAGCCCAATTACAGTTGTTATGCTGCTGGTTTTCTGAAAAATTGTGGTGTTTAGGCTAAAACATTAAGTGCTAAACTTTCATGACCGATTAAGTACGAGATATGACTTGAATGTTTATATCACACCCTAGTCTAACCTTTATAGGCCGGGTTGGGGCGTGACAGGAGTTCTGATGGGATCCGATGCATTAGTGCTGGTATGATAGCACCCGTCATGTTGAGGGCATAAATCATTTACGTGTTAACGATTCATAGTCCGAGCCCAAAGATATGGCCCATTGAAAAGGCCCAATGGGCTTAACAACAACCCATCCACTTCAACAACGCAGCATTCTCGCAAGATGTGATATCGACGCAATGTAGGGCCCTCTAATGTCCCGCGAGTTAGGTTGTCGTCCTTTTAACAGCTCACGATGTACTATCCGGGATGAAAAAACAGAGCTAAACAAGATAAGTGCCTCGAAACAGATGAAAATGTTTAATTTTGGGCTCCGAAAATAGGCGCAGTCGAGCAAGCTTGTTGCCCCCGTCGTAAAGCTCTCGGAGACCTTTCCAACGGTATACTATGCATCGCGTAACTCCTTACGGATCAAAAGTTATGGGCACTGGAGCGACGGAGACCTGGTCACAAGCCCCACGCCATCGGTTTGCGAGCCCAACCTCTACGTGAAGTGAAGTTGTCTTGCCCAAGGTGCCGTGGGATTCGGTTATAGAAATGTGGTGGATAAAGCATCTTGACAACCCTAACCGGGGAAAAACAATTGAAAAGGGGGGTGCAACACGAGGACTTCCCGGGGGGTCACCTATCCTAGTACTACTCTTGCCCAAGCACGCTTAACTTCGGAGTTATGATGGGATCCGGTGCATTAGTGCTGGTATGATCGCACCCGTCATGTTGAGGGCACAAATCCTTTATGTGTTGACGATTCACAGTCCCAGTCCAAAGAGATGACCAATTGAAAA
Source organism: Ehretia macrophylla (assembly GCA_037974665.1). Classification (NCBI taxonomy): domain Eukaryota; kingdom Viridiplantae; phylum Streptophyta; class Magnoliopsida; order Boraginales; family Ehretiaceae; genus Ehretia; species Ehretia macrophylla. The sequence goes on along the minus strand of CM075764.1, from coordinate 13,261,086 downwards.
GGCCCAACGGGCCTAACGACAACCCATCCACTTCAACAACATAGCATCCTCGAAAGACGTGATATCGATGCATTGTAGGGCCCTCTAATGTCCTGCGAGTTAGGTTGTCGTCCTTTTAACAGCTCACGACGTACAATACGGGACGAAAAAACAGAACAAAAGAAGAAAAGTCACCCGAAACTGATTGAAACGTTCGATTTTGGGCTCCAAAAATAGGCACTACCAAGCAAGCTTGCTGCCCCCATCTTAGAGCTCTTGGAGGGCTTTCCAACGGTATGCTGTGCGCCGCGTAACTCCTTACGGATCAAAAGTTATCGACACTAGAGCGACGGAGAACTAGTCACAAGCCCTACGCCCTTAGTTTGCGGGCCCAGCCTCTACGTGAAGCGAAGTTGTCTTGCCCATGGTGCCGTGGGATTCGGTTATAGAAATGTGGTGGATAAAGCATCTTGGCAACCCTAACCAGGGCAAAAAATTTTGAAAAAGGGGGTGCAACACGAGGACTTCCCAGGGGGTTACCCATCCTAGTACTACTCTCATCCAAGCACGCTTAATTTCAGAGTTTGGATAGGATCCGATGCATTAGTGCTGGTATGATTGCACCTGTCATGTGGAGGGCACAAATCATTTATGTGTTGACGATTCACAGTCCCGGCCCAAAGAGATGGCCCATTGAAAAGGCCCAATGGGCTAAACGACAATCCATCTACTTCAACAACGCGGCATCCTCGCAAGACGTGATATCAATGTATTGTAGGGCCTTCTAATGTCCCGCGAGTTAGGTTGTTGTCCTTTTAATAGCTCATGACATACGATCCGAGATGGAAAAACAGAGCAAAGAAAAGTGGCACGAAACTGAAGAAAATGTTCGATTTTGGTCTCCAAAAACAGGCGCAGTGGAGTAAGATTGCTGCCCCCGTCGTAGAGCTCTCGGAGAGCTTTCCAACGGTATGCTGTGCGCCGCGTAACTTCTTACGGATCAAAAGTTATGGACATCGAAACGACGGAAACCTGGTCACAAGCCCCACGCCCCGGTTTGTGGGCCCAGCCTCTACCTTAAGCGAAGTTATCTTGCCAAAGGTGCCGTGGGATTTGGTAATAGAAATGTGGTGGATAAAGCATCTTGATAACCCTAACTGGGGCAAAAATAATTCAAAAGGGGGGTGCAACACGAGGACTTCCCAGGGAGTCACCTATCCTTGTACTACTCTCGCCCAAGCAGGCTTAACTTCGGAGTTCTGATGGGATCCGGTGCATTAGTGCTAGCATGATTGCAACCGTCACGTCGAGGGCACAAATCCTTTATGTGTTGACGATTCACAGTCCCAGCCTAGAGAAATGGCCCATTGAAAAGGCCTAATGGGCTTAACGACAACCCATCCACTTCAACAATGTAGGATCCTCGCAAGACATGATATCGACGCGTTGTAGAGCCCTCTAATGTCTCGCGAGTTAGGTTGTTGTCCTTTTGACATCTCACGACGTATGATTCAGGACCGAAAAGCAAAGCAAAAGAAGAAAAGTGGCCGAAAACTGATGAAAACATTCAATTTTGGGCTACGAAAATAGGCGTAGCTGAGCAGGCTTGTTGCGCCCATCGTAGAGCTCTCGGAGAGCTTTCCATCGGTATGCTGTGCGCCGCGTAACTCCTTATGGATCAAAAGTTATAGGCATTGGAACGACGGAGACCCGGTCATAAGCCCCACGCCCCCGGTTTGCTGTCGCAGCCTCTACGTGAAGCGAAGTTGTCTTGCCCAAGGTGACGTGGGATTCGGTAATAGAAATGTGGTGGATAAAGCATTTTGGCAACCCCAACCGGGGCAAAAAAAATTGAAAAGGGTAGTACAACACGAGGACTACCCAGGGTGTCACCCATCCTAGTACTACTCTCGCCCAAGCACTCTTAACTTCGGAGTTCTGATGGGATCCGGTGCATTAGTGCTGGTATGATCGCACCCGTCAAGCTGAGCGCACAAATCACTTATGTGCTGACGGTTCCCAGTCCCAGCCAAAAGAGATGGCCCATTCAAAAGGCCCAATAGGCATAACGACAACCCATCCACTTCAACAATGTAGCATCCTCACAAGACGTGATATTGACGATTTGTAGGGCCCTCTAATGTCCCGCGAGTTAGGTTGTCATCCTTTTACTAGCCCACGACATACGATTCGGGACGGAAAAACAGAGCAAAAGAAGAAAAGTGGCATGAAACTGATGAAAACATTCAATTTTGGGGTACCAAAACAGATGCAGGAGTGCAGACTCGCTGCCCCTGTCATAGAGCTCTCGGAGACCTTTCCAACGGTATGTTGTGCGCCGCGTAACTCCTTACGGATTAAAAGTTATGGGCACCGAAGCGACGGAGACCTGGTCACAAGCCCCACGCCCTCGGTTTGCGGGCCCAGCCTCTACGTGAAGCGAAGTTGTCTTCGCCAAGGTGCCGTGGGATTTGGTTTTAGAAATTTGGTGGAGAAATCATCTTGGCAACCCTAACCGGGGCAAAAAAATTGAAAAGGGGGGTGCAACACGAGGACTTCCCAGGGGGTCACCCATCCTAGTACTACTCTCGCCCAAGCACTCTTAATTTCGGAGTTCTGATGGGATCCGGTGCATTAGGGATGGTATGATCGCACCAGTCATGTTGAGGGCACAAATCCTTTATGTGTTGATGATTCACAGTCGCAGCCTAGAGAGATAGCCCATTGAAAAGGCCCAATGGGCTTAACGACAACCCATCCACTTCAACAACGCAGCATCCTCGCAAGACGTGATATCGACGCATTGTAAGGCCCTCTAATGTCCTACGAGTTAGGTTGTCGTCCTTTTTACATCTCACGACGTACGATTAGGGACGAAAAAATAGAGCAAAAGATCTAAAGTGGCCTGAAACTGATGAAATCATTCGATTTTAGGCAAAAAAAATGGGTGCAATAGAGCAAGCGGGTTGTCGCCGTCGTAGAGATCTCAGTGAGCTCTCCAACGGTATGTTGTGCGCCACGTAACTCCTTGCAGATCAAAAGTTATGGGCACCGGAACGACAGAGACTTGGTCACAAGCCCCACGCCCCCAATTTGCAGACCCAGCCTCAACGTGAAGCGAAGTTGTCTTGCCCAAGGTACCATGGGATTCGGTAATAGAAATGTGGTGGATAAAGCATCTTGGCAACCCTAACCGAGGCAAAAAAAATTGAAAAGGGGGGTGCAACACGAGGACTTCCCAAGAGGTCACCCATCCTAGTACTACTCTCGCCCAAGCACACTTAACTTCGGAGTTCTGATGGGATGCGGTGCATTAGTGCTGGTATGATCACATCCGTCATGTTGAGCACACAAATCCCTTATGTGTTGACGGTTCACAGTCCCAGCCTAGTGAGATAGCCCATTCAAAAGGCCAAATGGGCTTAACGACAACCTATCCGCTTCAACAATGCAGCATCCTCGCAAGACGTGATATTGACGCATTGTAGAGCCATATAATGTCCCGCAAGTTAGGTTTTCGTCCTTTTAACAGCTCACGACGTACGATCCGGGACGAAAAACCATAGTCAAAGAAGAAAAGTTACACAAAACTGATGAAAATGTTCAATTTTGGGCTCCGAAAATAGGCGCAGCAGAGAAGAATTGCTGCCCATGTCGTAGAGCTCTCGGAGAACTTTCCAACGATATGCTCTGTGTCGCGTAACTCCTAACAGATCAAAAGTTATGGGCACCGGAGCGACGGAGACCTAGTCACAAGCCCGACGCCCTCGGTTTGCAGGCCCAACCTTTACGTGAAATGAAGTTGTCTTGCCCAAGGTGTCGTGGGATTCGGTGGTTGAAATGTGGTGGATAAAGAATCTTGACAACCCTAACCGGGGCAAAAAAAATTGAAAAGGATGGTACACCACGAGGACTTCCCAGGGGGTCACCCATCCTAGTACTAATCTCGCCCTAGCACGCCTAACTTCGGAGTTCTGATGGGATCCGGTGCATTAGTGCTGGTATGATCGCACCCGTCAAGTTGAAGGCACAAATCCTTTATGTGTTGACGATTCACAGTCCCAGCCTACAGAGATGGCCAATTGAAAAGGCCCAATGGGCTTAACAACAATCCATCCACTTCAACAACGTATCATCCTCGTAAGACGTGATATCGACGTGTTTTAGGGCCCTCTAATGTGCCGCGAGTTAGGTTGTCGTCCTTTTAACAGCTCACGACGTACGATTCGGGACGAAAAAACAGAGCAAAAGAAGAAAAGTGGATTGAAACTGATGAAAACATTCAATTTTGGGCTACAAAAACAGGCGCAGCTGAGTAGGCTTACAGCCCCCATCGTAGAGCTCTCAGAGAGCTTTCCAACGGTATGTTGTGCGCCGCATAACTCCTTACGGATCAAAAGTTATGGACACCGGAATGACGAAGACCTGGTCACAAGCCCCACGCCCCCTGTTTGCGGGCCCAGCCTCTACATGAAGCAAAGTTGTCTTGCCCAAGGTGCCGTGGGATTCGGTAATAGAAATATGGTGGATAAAGCATCTTGGCAACCCTAACCGGGGCAAAAAAATTGAAAAGGGGGGTGCAACATGAGGACTTCCCATGGTGTCACCCATCCTTGTACTACTCTCGCCCAAGCACGCTTAACTTTGGAGTTCTGATGGGATCCAGTGCATTAGTGCGGGTATGATCGCACCCGTTGTCACGCCCCAACCCGGCCTATAAGGTTAGACTAGGGTGTGACCTAAATGTTCAGGACCTATCACATACTTAATCGTTTATGAAGAATTAACACTTATCGTTTTAGTCTAAACTCCAAAGTTTTTCAGAAAACCGGCAGCATAACGGCTGAAATTGGGCTCTTTGGTTTGAACTAATTCTCTAAACGCCTCAATTATTCCAATTATTAATCCAATTCCATTAAGGACTCCTATTTGTCACCAACCGATTTGCCTACTAGTTTATCTTGAAAGTCTTGTTTGGTTAATAAGCCTAACATGATAACTATGTCCCGTTTATTTGTCAATTTCCTATCATGCAAGTACCTATTATCCTTTAGTTTGCAAATGAGCACCTAAGTGAAATTAGATAGAATTAACTTAGTTGATTGTTCATCTAGTGGTTTGAATGCCTACGATAACTACTAATTAAGAAAACGAAAGCAAACAACCAAATAAAAGTTCGTCCGGTTATAGATAGTACAATCCCAGAATTAGACCCAAATTACAACGGGGTCATTTACATCAATAAACAACGAGCAACATAAAAGAAGTAGTCTTCAAGTAGCATAGTTCACAAATAACCACATTCAAGCAAAACAACAATGACAGGCAATCACTCCAGGGGTTCATCGATAAGCACGTTGTCCTCGAGTACCTGTACCTGTTCTTCTTCACCTGAGATGATAAAAGAGGGTGAGTCCTTATGAACTCAGCGAAGGGGAACGAGATATAAGTTTTGAAACTCATTTTCCGGTTTAACTTATGAAAATCCTTTTCGCAAGCATGAATATAACAATAATACAAGTACAGAAAAAGAAATACCAGTCTTTCCTCCCCGAGGTTCTCTAGGAACCAAGCGAGAGTACTTATACACATAGTAAAAGGATACAGTGAGCTTTTGCTCTCAGATCAGTTTTAGAATCAGAAGTTGCGGCCGACTTCAAATCATCCCCCAAACACGCCAGGTGGGTGTACTCCGGATGTACCCCGAAATCCTACGACCCAACTCTCCGAGGAAGTCTAGCCCCCAAGCGAGAGAGGGAATGGGACTATGGTAGTCACGGGTGCACCGGCAAGCCCGATGCCGCCCGGTGTGCGTGATCGCTACCATGCCAACAGGAAAGGTTGCAACCTTGTATGCAATGCACATTCATAACAGGTAATATATCACAGTAGGAGGACAACAAAGTAGGTTACCTCCGGACAGTCATAAGATTGCACATTGACCAAGTAAACAGGCAGGGCACGATAAAACATGTAATATATCACAGTAGGAGGACAACAAAGTAGGTTACCTTCGGATAGTCATAAGATTGCACATTGACAGGTAAACAAGCAGGGCATGATAAGACAGGAAATTTCACTTGAAAGGCATATAGAGTTATATGAAAATTAAACAGGCAGCCATGTAACACATGTAAAATAGGCCATATAACTCATTAAGAAGCCCACGTGATCAAGTGATAAGATTATTCAACATGCAATGACATCAATAATGGGTTCGGGTGCAAGAAAAACTTATTTGTCAACATGCAATGGTCAAAATCACATTTGAAGTTATAAGACATTTACGGGCAGCCCACTAAGCATATAATTCCCACACAATGTCCAATTAATCAATACTTAGCAAAACTACCTAGTCATTAGGGCTTCCATTTCATGTATATTCGTGCAATTTGAGCCTCAACCCAACTCAATGTCAATCTCAAACCATACATCATTTAATTCAACATCCTCAAACATTCAAAACAGTCCACACAACATCCCAACACCACATTTCCACACAATTAGTACCACAAGAGAGGTTACAACAATTTTCCAAGCATGTAGCTAAATGAAACTTTTACTGCAATAGGCTGTTTTCTCACAATAAATAGGATAATCAAACACTCTCCAAATTCAGTGAATAAGATTTCAAATTAAAGCTTAAGAAGTTAACTAAAATCAGAAACAAACCTTGCATCATTGGAGTTCAGAATCATTAGTTATAGCCGAAACAGTGAGGTAGCACAAAACTGTCCAGATTTGCACACTTTTCAGAAATTGATGTTTTTTAGGTCCTTAGGGTCAGTTTTAGCTTTGGTCCATTTCTGATAAAATTGTCCAGAACTGAAAAATCTAGCCGTACACCAAATTTCATGCATTTTGGAAAATATTTACTAAGTCAAATATGGTTCGTTCCACAAGGTCAGTGCATCTGCCAAAACCTGCTTCATTTTTCCAGATTTCCAGATTTGGTCACATTTTAAAGATTTTCCATTTTGAGAACCTTCGAGTTAAAATTAGCTTCAGCCTATTTCTGGGAAAAATGTTCAAAACTGTCCAAAATAGTCACCCACCAATTTTTAAGCATTTTCAACATCATTTTCTTAGCTAAACGTACCTCGAACAGACTGGTCAGAGAGCTGTCATCCATTTCGACTTCACCTAGCATCATTTTCAAGCCAAGATCTTGCCATGCATGGTTGTTTAAGCTTATGAACGACCATATATCTCAAGTACAGAAGAAAATACACACATTCATGAGCATGCATGTGAAATTTTGAAGAGTTTTCAAAAGGTTTTAACCCTCACCTTAGCAATCAACCACAAAGATGCACAAAAACTTGTTGAAGCTTCAAATCTCTTCTTCTTCTTGCTTAGCCGAGATTCCAACTTGGTTTCTCTATTTTTCCTAGCCTAGTGATCAATCTCTTAGCACATGCATGAGGTTAGAACAAGAAGAAAAGGAATGGAAGCCAAGAAAACTCACCTAGGCCCGATAGAGGTCTTCAATGTACATGCATGTGTGATTTTCACTTCCTAGCTAGCTCGGTTGAGGTCCTTTGCTTATGACTTGATTTGTTTAGCTATGGTGTGAATAAGATAAGCTATGGAGGTGGAGAACTCAGCCAAAACCGAAATGGAGAGAGGAAATGAGAGGGAAGTGAGAGAAAAGAATGAAGAGAAATGAAGAAATGACAAAGAAATGAAGCCTTTTGCAAGTTTGAGGAGCATGTCGGCCTTGGGCTTCCGAATCTGAATTTTTGTATCTTCAAGGTGGAATTTGAAATGTTAGCATGGGCCATGAGTGGTTTGGTCGAAAATGAGAGGAAATTGAGGTGGTTTTGGGCAATTTTTTATGCATTGATAAGTGTTTTTGTGTCATGACTTGTCTAGAATCATTTTGAATTAAACATGCATGCAAAAATCTGATTTTGTGTCATCTTTTGAATTGTTTTAACATGTGTGTAAGAGAATGTTGGGTATTTAGGGATTTTAGGTAGAATAGAATATAGGATATGTTTAGAGGTTTGTGACATTTTGTCTTGTAGTGAGTTTAAAATATAATATTTAGGTGTTAGTGGATTTTGTAGAGATTTGAATTAGGATTATAATAATAGTTAGTGGATTGTGTAGGATTATTTTATTGTCTTGTGCTTTGTGTAGGATTCTTTATTGATTAGTGTGGTGGCACGGATTCCTAGGTCTAGGGCACGAATTACGATGTAGACACGAACTACGAGGTAAGACACGAACTTCAAGACTAATGCACGTACTTCAAGATAAATGCACGGATTCTAATGCTAACATACGCAACCCTAGGTGAATGAACGTAGATCAAAATAAGGCACATAATTCAATACAATGCACATAATTCAAGACACAACTCTTAAACCTAGGTTAAAGCACGTGGTTCAAGGTTAATGCACACGAAACGAAGAGACACACGCAAATCGAGGTCTCGCACGTAAATTAAGGTCATGGCACGTTTATCTAGGAATTGCACAAATCTCGAGAATTAAGGCACACAATTCTAGGTTAAGACACGTATAACGAGGCATGCATGAAAACCAAGACATGATACGTAATCCAAGGTCGGCCATACAATTCTGGGTCTAAGGCAGGCAAATCAAGATAAGACATGTTATTCGGGGTCGGGCCTTACACCCGTCATGTCGAGGGCACAAATCCTTTATGTGTTGACTATTCACAGTCCCAGCCTAGAGAGATGGCGCATTGAAAAGGCCTAATAGGCTTAACGACAACCCATCCACTTTAACAACGCAGCATCCTCGCAAGACGTGATATCGACGCGTTGTAAGGCCCTCTAATGTCCCGCGAGTTAGGTTGTCATCCTTTTAACAGCTCAAGACGTACGATCCAGGACAGAAAAATAGAGCAAAAGAAGAAAAGAGGCTTAAAACTGTTCAAAATATTCAATTTTGGGGTACGAAAACAGGCGCAGCCGAGCAGGCTTGCTGCCCCCGTCGTAGAGCTCTCAGAGACCTTTCCAACGGTATGCTATGCGCCGCGTAACTCCTTACGGATCAAAAGTTATGGGCATCGGATCGACGGAGACCTGGTTACAAGCCCCACGTCCTCGGTTTGCGGGCCCAGCCTCTACGTGAAGCGAAGTTGTCTTGCCCAAGGTGCCGTGGGATTCGGTAATAGAAATGTGGTGGATAAAGCATCTTGGCAACCCTAACCGAGACAAAAAAAATTGAAAAAGGGGGTGCAACACGAGGACTTCCCAGTGGGTCACCCATCCTAGTACCACTCTCGTCCAAGCACGCTTAACTTCGAAGTTGTGAGGCCCGACCTCGATTTACGTGTAATACCTCGTTTCGTGTGCCCTAACCTAGATTTACGTGCCTTGACCTAGGTTTAAGAATTGTGTTTCGTTTTGTGTGCCTTGCATTGAATTACGTGCATTCATTTAAGGTTGCGTACATTTACTTGGGAAACGTGCATTCGTCTTGTAGTTTGTGTTTTACCTCGTAGTGCATGCCCTAAACCTAGAAAAATGTGCCCACACGTTAATCAAGAAAGCATCTTACACGAAGCACTAGATCATTAATTAATCCTACAAATCCCACTAACTAATATTAAATTTCTAATTCAACCTACGAGAAGACAAAATCTCACAAAAAGCAAGACATTCTTTATTCTTTATTCTTTGCATATCCCAAATACACAATTAATTATTACTCAATGAAGACAAAAATTCAGATTTTGCACAAGCCTTGGCCGACCAACTCTTACACTTGTGCATGCATTTTAATTTCAAATTCTATTCCTAAACATTCTATGACAATACTATGACACAAGCATAAAAAAATGGCTTAAAAACCCTCCCCAAAGCTCCACCATCTCGACACAAGCTCCATGCCCATACTGGACAATTCAAAATGCTTCTTGAAGACACAAAAATCTGAAATTTACATGCTCAAGGCCGACACATGCATCAATGCCCATCAAGCTTTCTTTTTCTTTCATTTTCTCTCATTTCCTCTCATTCTTCTCTCTCCCTCTCGGCCCTAGCTGAATATTGTAGACTCCATAGCTAAGTTCTTCATCCTAAGGCTCTTCAAGACCTCCAAGCTACCAAGGAACTCGACCAAGCAAAGCTAGAGTGCAAGAGACACACATGCAAGCTCATTGAACATCCATTTCGGCTTAGGTGAGTTTGTTAGCTTCCATTTCGCTTTCTTCTTGTTCTAACCACATGCACCTACTAAGAACATGGTAACTTAGCTAGGAAATTAGAGAAATCCCAAGTTGTCTCTCGGCTAAGCAAGGAAAAGAGTCAATCTCGTGCATCCTCAAGAGTTTGTGCATCTCTTTGTTGTCGTGCTAAGGTGAGGGCTAAAACTTCTTGAAAATCTTTCAAAAACCACATGCATGCCCTTAAATGTCTATCTTTACTTCTGTACTTGTGATATATGTGTGTTCGTGAGCTTTTGTAAACATGCATGGCGTGGCTAGAATGTGATGATAGATGAAATCGGGTATGTGACAGCCTTCTGCCTTGTTGGTCCAAGGTGATTTTTACCAGGTAAATTAGGTTGGAAATGCATGAAAATTTGGTACGTGACTATTTTTACCAGTTCTGAGCATTTTTCGTAGAGATAGGCCAAAGCTAATTTCGACTCTAAGGTCCTCAAAATGGCAAAATATCAAAATGTGTCCAAATCTGGAAAGTCTGGAAAAATGAAGCAGGTTTTGGCAGATTCACTGACCCTGTAGAACGAACCATTTTTGACTTAGTAAATGACATCCAAAATGCATGAAAATTGGTGTCCTTCTATATTTTTCAGTTCTGGACATTTTTGTCAGCAATGGACTAAGGCTAAATCTGACCCTAAGGCTCTCAAAAATTACAAGTATTGAAATGTGTGCAAATCTGGACAGTTTTGTGTACTCTCACTGTTTTGGCTATAACTCTTGAACCCGAACTCCAAATGATGCGAGGTTTGTTTCTGAATTTAGTTCACTCCTTAAGATTTAATTTGACATCTTGTTCACTGGAATTGGAGATTGTTTCCGTGTCTCAATGATTGTGAGAAAACAGTCCATTGCAGTGAGGGTTTCACCTAGTGATATGCTTAGAAAAATTATTGTAGCGTCTCTTGTTGTATTAAATGCTTGGGATTGTGGCATTTGGATGTGGTGTGGACTGTTTTGAATGCTTGAGGGTGTTTTAATTAATCAATGCATGGCTTGAGTTTAATTACGAGATGACTTAGGGCTTAATCGCACGGGTGAGCGTGAATTGAAACCCTAATGACTAGGTAAACTCGCTAAGTATTGATCCTATGAATATCATGTTTAATTATGTGATTAGTAGGCTGCCCGTAGTTGCCCTCATAGCCCTAAACATGAATTTGATGATTACTTGTTGACAAGTAGGCCTTTCTTGCACCCGATTCCACATAGATGTTGTTGCAAGTTGAATAATCTTATTATTTGATTACGTGAACTTCGAAATGAGTTATATGACTTGATTTACATGCGTTACATGGCTGCCCGTTTAATATTCATATAACTCCATGTGCTTTTCAAGTGAAATTTCCTGTCATATCGTGCCTCGCTTGTTTACTTGTCAATGTGCAATCTTAGGATTGCTCGGAGGCAACCTACTTTGTTGACCTCCAAATGTGACATATTAAATGTCATAAATGTGCATTGCATACAAGGTTGCAACCTTTCATTCTGGCGTGGTAGCGTTCACGCACACCGGGCGGCATCGGGCTTGCTGGTGCAATCGTGACTACCATTGTCCAATTTCCTCTCTCGCTTGGGGGCTAGACTTCCTCAGAGAGTTGGGTCGTAGGATCTCGGGGTACATCCGGAGTACACCCATTTGGCGTGATAAGGGGATGATTTGAAGTCGGCCGCAACAACTGATACTGGAAATGAACTGAGAGCAAAAGCTCACCGTATCCTTTTCACTATGTGTACAAGTACTCTCGCTTGGTTCCTAGAGGACCTCAGGGAGGAAAGACGGGTAATTGTGTTCCTTTACTTTTACATTACGTTATGTACTTACTTGTGATATATTCATGCTTGCAAAAGGGTTTTCATAAGTTGAACCGGAAAATGAGTTTCAAAACTTATTTCTCATCCCCCTCGTTGAGTTCATAAGGACTCACCATCTTTTATCATCTCAGGTGAAGAAGACCAGGAACAGGTACCCGAGGACAACGTGCCTAATGATGATTCCTTGGAATGATTGCTTGCCTTACGTGTCTTACTTGACTATGGCCATTTTCGTGAACGATATGTTGTTTGAAGACTGTTTCCTTTTATGTTGCTTGTTGTTGTAATGTAAAAGACCCCTATTGTAATTTGGGGTCTAATTTTGGCTTGTACTAATCATAACTAGATAGACACTACTATGGTCGTTTTGTTATCGTTATTGGCTAGTACTTATCATAGGATTATGAAGCATCAAGTAAGGATGAAGTAAAATGAATCTATCCAATTTTAAGCAGGTACTCATCGTTAAGCTAAGATCAACAGGTACTTTTGTAACAAGGATTAACAAACAAATGAGACATAGTATCATGCTAGGTTATTAATCAAACGAGACTTCGAGATAACTAGTAAGCGTTTCAATTGATGGTAAATAGTAATCTTAGTTGGAAATGAAATTGAGATTGAAAATTTTGAGGCGTTTAGACAATTAGGTCAAACAAAAGAGCCCAATTACAGCCGTTATGCTACTGGTTTTCTGAAAAATTGTGGTGTTTAGGCTAAAACATTAAGTGCTAAACTTTCATGACAGATTAAGTACGAGATATGACTTGAATGTTTATATCACACCCTAGTCTAACCTTTATAGGCCGGGTTGGGGCGTGACAGGAGTTCTGATGGGATCCGATGCATTAGTGCTGGTATTATCACACCCGTCATGTTGAGGGCATAAATCATTTATATGTTGACGATTTACAGTCCCAGCCCAAAGAGATGGTCCATTGAAAAGGCCCAATGGGCTTAACAACAACCCATCCACTTGAACAACGCAGCATCCTCATAGGATGTGATATCGATGCATTGTAGGGCCCTCTAATGTCCCGCGAGTTAAGTTGTCATCCTTTTAACAGCTCACGATGTACGATCCGCGACGAAAAAATAGAGCAAAACTAGATAAGTGCCCCGAAACATATGAAAATGTTTAATTTTGGGCTCCGAAAATAGGTGCAGTCGAGCAAGCTTGCTGCCCCCGTCGTAGAGCTCTCGGAGACCTTTCCAACGGTATACTATGCATCGCGTAACTCCTTACGGATCAAACGTTATGGGCACCAGAGCGACGGAGACCTGGTCACAAGCCCGACGCCCTCGGGTTGCGGGCCCAACCTCTACGTGAGGCGAAGTTGGGTAGCCCAAGGTGCTGAGGGATTCGGTAATAGAAATGTGGTGGATAAAGCATCTTGACAACCCTAATCGGGGCAAAACAATTGAAAAGGGGGGTGCAACACGAGGATTTCCCGGGGGTTCACCCATCCTAGTACTACTCTTGCCCACGCACGCTTGACTTCGGAGTTCTGATGGGATCCGGTGCATTAGTGCTGGTATGATCGCACCCGTCATGTTGAGGGCACAAATCATTTATGTGTTGACGATTCACAGTCCCAGCCCAGAGAGATGGCCAATTGAAAAGGCACAATGGGCTTAACGACAACCCATCCACTTCAACAACATAGCATCCTCGAAAGACGTGATATCAACCCATTGTAGGGCCCTCTAATGTCCTGCGAGTTAGGTTGTCATCCTTTTAACAGCTCATGACGTACAATCCGAGACGAAAAAAAAGAACAAAAGAAGAAAAGTGGCCCGAAACTGATGAAAACGTTCGATTTTGGGCTCCAAAAATAGGCACTGCCAAGCAAGATTGCTGCCCCCATCTTAGAGCTCTTGGAGGGCTTTCCAACGGTATGCTGTGCACCGCGTAACTCCTTACGGATCAAAAGTTATCGACACTAGAGCGACAGAGAACTAGTCACAAGCCCTACGCCCTTAGTTTGCAGGCCCAACCTCTACGTGAAGCGAAGTTGTCTTGCCCATGGTGCCGTGGGATTCGGTTATAGAAATGTGGTGGATAAAGCATCTTGGCAACCCAAACCGCGTCAAAAAAATTTGAAAATGGGGGTACAACACGAGGACTTCCCAGGGGGTTACCCATTCTAGTACTACTCTCGTCCAAGCATGCTTAATTTCGGAGTTTGGATGGGATCCGATGCATTAGTGCTGCTATGATCGCACCTGTCATGTTGAGGGCACAAATCATTTATGTGTTGACGATTCACAGTCCCGGCCCAAAGAGATGGCCCATTGAAAAGGCCCAATGGGCTAAACGACAATCCATCCACTTCAACAACGCGGCATCCTCGCAAGACGTGATATCAACGTATTGTAGGGCCCTCTAATGTCCCGCGAGTTAGGTTGTTGTCCTTTTAATAGCTCATGACGTAAGATCCGAGACGGAAAAACAGAGCAAAAGAAGAAAAGTAGTCTGAAACTGATGAAAATGTTAGATTTTGGTCTCCGAAAACAAGCGCAGCCGAGTAAACTTGCTGCCCTCGTCGTAGAGCTCTTGGAGAGCTTTCCAACGGTATGCTGTACACCGCGTAACTCCTTACGGATCAAAAGTTATGGACACCAGAACGACGGAGACCTGGTCACAAGCCCCACGCCCCCGGTTTCTGGGCCCAGCCTCTACCTAAAGCGAAGTTGTCTTGCTAAAGGTGCCGTGGGATTTGGTAATAGAAATGTGGTGGACAAAGCATCTTGATACCTAACTGGGGCAAAAAAAATTCAAAAAGAGGGTTCAACACGAGGACTTCCCGGGGAGTCACCTATCCTTGTACTACTCTCGCCCAAGCATGCTTAACTTCGGAGTTCTGATGGGATCCGGTGCATTAGTGCTAGCATGATCGCAACCGTCATGTCGAGGGCACATATACTTTATGTGTTGACGATTCACAGTCCCAGCCTAGAGAGATGGCCCATTGAAAAGACCCAATGGGCTTAACGACAACCCATCCACTTCAACAATGCAAGATCCTTGCAAGACATGATCTCGACGCGTTGTAGTGCCCTCTAATGTCCTGCGAGTTAGGTTGTTGTCCTTTTGACAGCTCACGACGTACAATTCGGGACGAAAAAACAGAGCAAAAGAAGAAAAGTAGCCTGAAACTGATGAAAACATTCAATTTTGGGATTTGAAAATATGCGGATCTTAGCTGGCTTGCTGCCCCCGTCGTAGAGCTCTCGGAGAGCTTTCCAACGGTATGCTGTGCACTACGTAAATCCTTACAGATCAAAAGTTATGGGCACTGGAACGACGGAGACCTAGTCACAAGCCCTCCGCCCCCGGTTTGCGGTCCCAGCCTGCACGTGAAGCAAAGTTCTCTTGCCCAAGGTGCCGTGGGATTCGGTAATAGAAATGTGGTGGATAAAGCATTTTGGCAACCCCAACCGGGGCAAAAAAAATTGAAAAGGGTGGTACAACACGAGGACTACCCAGGGTGTCACCCATCCTAGTACTACTCTCGCCCAAGCACGCTTAACTTCGGAGTTCTGATGGGATCCGGTGCATTAGTGCTTGTATGATCGCACCCGTCAAGCTGAGCGCACAAATCACTTATGTGCTGACGGTTCACAGTCCCAGCCCAAAGAGATGGCCTATTCAAAAGGCCCAATGTGTATAACGACAACCCATCCACTTCAACAATGTAGCATCCTCACAAGACGTGATATTGACGAGTTGTAGGGCCCTCTAATTCCCCGCGAGTTAGGTTGTCATCCTTTTACCAGCTCACGACGTACGATTCGGGATGGAAAAACAGAGCAAAAGAAGAAAAGTGCTCTTAAACTGATGAAAACATTCAATTTTGGGGTACCAAAACAGATGCAGGAGTGCAGGCTCGCTACCCCAGTCATAGAGCTCTCGGAGACCTTTTCCAACAGTATGCTGTGCGCCGCGTAACTCCTTACGGATTAAAAGTTATGGGCACCGGAGCGACGGAGACCTGGTCATAAGCCCCACGCCCTCGGTTTGCGGGCCCAGCCTCTACGTGAAGCGAAGTTGTCTTCGCCAAGGTGCCGTGGGATTCGGTTTTAGAAATGTGGTGGATAAATCATCTTGGCAACCCTAACCGGGGCAAAAAAAATTGAAAAGGGGGGTGCAACACGAGGACTTCCCAGGAGGTCACCCATCCTAGTACTACTCTCATCCAAGCACTCTTAATTTCGGAGTTCTGATGGGATCCGGTGCATTAGGGATGGTATGATCGCACCAGTCATGTTGAGGGCACAAATCCTTTATGTGTTGATGATTCACAGTCGCAGCCTAGAGAGATAGCCCATTGAAAAGGCCCAATGGGCTTAACGACAACCCATCCACTTCAATAACGCAGCATCCTCACAAGACGTGATATCGACGCATTGTAGGGCCCTATAATGTCCTGCGAGTTAGGTTGTCGTCCTTTTAACAGCTCACGACGTACGATCAGGGACGGAAAAATAGAGCAAAAGATCTAAAGTGGCCTGAAACTGATGAAATCATTCGATTTTGGGCGAAAAAATGTGCGCAGTAGATCAAGCGGGTTATCCCCGTCGTAGAGCTCTTAGTAAGCTCTCCAACGGTATGTTGTGCGCCGCGTAACTCCTTGCGGATCAAAAGTTATGGGCACCAGAACGACGGAGACTTGGTCACAAGCCCCACGCCCCCAATTTGCGGGCCCAGCCTTTACGTGAAGCGATGTTGCCTTGCCCAAGGTACCGTGGGATTCGGTAATAGAAATGTGGTGGATAAAACATCTTGGCAACCCTAACCGAGGCAAAAAAAATTGAAATGGGGGGTGCAACACGAGGACTTCCCAGGGGGTCACCCATCCTTGTACTACTCTCGCCCAAGCATGCTTAACTTCGGAGTTCTGATGGGATGCGGTGCATTAGTGCTGGTATGATCACACCCGTCATGTTAAGCACACAAATCCCTTATGTGTTGACGGTTCACAGTCCCAGCCTAGTGAGATAGCCCATTCAAAAGGCCTAATGGGCTTAACGACAACCTATCCGCTTCAACAACGCAGCATCCTCGCAAGACGTGATATTGACGCATTGTAGAGCCATATAATGTCCCGCAAGTTAGGTTGTAATCCTTTTAACAGCTCACGACGTACGATCCGGGACGAAAAAACATAGCAAAAGAAGAAAAGTTACTCAAAACTGATGAAAATGTTCAATTTTGGGCTCCAAAAATAGGCGCAGCCGAGCATACTTGCTGCCCCCGTCATAGAGCTCTTGGAGACCTTTCCAACGGTATTCTGTGCGCCGCGTAACTCCTTACGAATCAAAAGTTATGGGCACCGGAGCGACGAAGACCTGGTCACAAGCCCCACACCCTCGGTTTGCAGGTCCAGCCTTTACGTGAAGCGAAGTTGTCTTGCCCAAGGTGTCATGGGATTCGGTTGTAGAAATGTGGTGGATAAAGAATCTTGGCAACCCTAACCGGGGCAAAAAAAATTGAAAAGGAGGGTACAACACGAGGACTTCCCAGGGGGTCACCTATCGTAGTACTACTCTCGCCCTGGCACGCTTAACTTTGGTGTTCTGATGGGATCCGGTGCATTAGTGCTGGTATGATTGCACCCGTCATGTTGAAGGCACAAATCCTTTATGTGTTGACGATTCACAGTCCCAGCCTACAGAGATGGCCAATTGAAAAGGCCCAATGGGCTTAACAACAATCCATCCACTTCAACAACACAGCATCCTCGTAAGACGTGATATCGACGCGTTTTAGGGCCCTCTAATGTGCCGCGAGTTGGGTTGTCGTCCTTTTAACAGCTCAAGACGTACGATTCGGGGCAGAAAAACAGAGTAAAAGAAGAAAAGTGGCCCGAAACTGATGAAAACTTTCGATTTTGGGCTTCAAAAACTGGTGCAGCCCAGGAGGCTTGCTGCCCCCATCGTAGAGCTCTCGGAGACCTGGTGACAAGCCCCATTCCCTCGGTTTGTGGGCCCAGCCACTACATGAAGCGAAGTTGTCTTGCCCAAGGTGCCATGGGATTCGGTTATAGAAATATGGTGGATAAAGCATCTTGGCATCCCTAACCGGGGAAAAAAAATTGAAAAGTGGGGTGCAACACGAGGACTTCCCAAGGGGTCACCCATCCTAGTACTACTCTCGCCCAAGCATGCTTAACTTCAGAGTTCTGATGGGATCCGGTGCATTAGTGCTGGTATGATCACACCCGTCATGTTGAGCACACAATATCCTTTATGTGTTGACGATTCACAGTCCCAGCCCAGAGAGATGGCTTATTGAAAAGGCCCAATGAGCTTAACGACAACCCATCCACTTTAACAACGCAGCATCCTCGAAAGACGTGATATTGATGCGTTGTAAGTCCCTCTAATGTCCCGTAAGTTAGGTTGTCATCCTTTTAACAGCTCACGACGTACGATCTGGGATCGAAAAACAGAGCAAAAGAAGAAAAATGGCCCGAAACTGATGAAAATGTTCAATTTTGGGCTCAAAAAATGGGTGCAGCCGAGCAAGCTCGTTGCCTCCGTCATAGAGCTCTCGGAGTACTTTCCAATGGCATGTTGTGCGCCGCGTAACTCCTTACGGATCAAAAGTTATGGGCACCGAAACAACGGAGACCTAGTCACAAGCCCTATGCCTCCTGTTTACGGGCCCAGCCACAACGTGAAGTGAACTTGTCTTGCTCAAGGTGTCGTGGGATTTGGTAATAGAAATGTGGTGGATAAAGCATCTTGGCAACCCTAATCGAGGCAAAAAAAATTGAAAAGGGGGGTTCAACACGAGGACTTCGTAGGGGGTTACCCATCCTAGTAGTACTCTCGCCGAAGCACGCTTAACTTCAGAGTTCTGATTGGATCTGGTGTATTAGTGCTGGTATGATCGCACCTATCATGTTGAGCACACAAATCCCTTATGTGTTGACGGTTCACAGTCCCAGCCCAGAGAGATGGCCCATTGAAAAGGCCTAATGGGCTTAACGACAACCCATCGGCTTCAACAACGTAGGATCCTCGCAAGACGTGATATCGACGCATTGTAGGGCCCTCTAATGTCCCGCGAGTTAGGTTGTCGTCCTTTTAACAGCTCACGATGTACGATCCGGGATGGAAAAATAGCGCAAAAGTAGAAAAGTGGCCCAAAACTAATGAAAATGTTCGATTTTGGGCTCAAAAAATGGGTGGAGCCGAGCATGCTTGCTGCCCCCATCGTAGAGTTCTTGAAGAGCTTTCCAACGGTATGTTGTGTGCCGCGTAACACCTTACTGATCAAAAGTTATGGGCACCGGAACGACGGAGACTTGTTCACAAGCCACACGCCCTCGGTTTACGAGCCCAGCCTCTATGTGAAGCGAAGTTGTCTTGCCCAAGGTACCGTGGGATTCGATAATAGAAATGTGGTGGATAAAGCATCTTGGCAACCCTAACCGGGGCAAAAAAAATTGAATAGGGGGGTGCAACACGAGGACTTCCCAAGGGGTCATCCATCCTAGCACTACTCTCGCCCAAACACGCTTAAATTCGGAGTTCTGATGGGATCCGGTGCATTAGTCCTAGTATGATCACACCCGTCATGTTGAGCACACAAATCCCTTATGTGTTGGCAGTTCACAGTCGCAGCCCAGAGAGATGGCCCATTCAAAAGGCCCAATGGGCTTAACGACAACCCATCTGCTTCAACAACGCAGCATCCTTGCAAGACGTGATATCGACACATTGTAGGGCCATCTAATGTCCCACAAGTTAGGTTGTCGTTCATTTAACAGCTCACGACGTACGATCCAGGAAGAAAAAATAGAGCAAAAGAAGAAAAGTGGCATGAAACTGATGAAAACATTCAATTTTAGGCTCTGAAATTAGGTGCAGCCGAGCATGCTTGTTGCCCCCGTCATAGAGCTCTCGGAGACCTTTCCAACGGTATTCTGTGCACCGCGTAACTCGTTACGGATCAAAAGTTAAAGGCACAGGAGCGACGAAGACCTAGTCATAAGCTCCACGCCCTCGGTTTGCGGGCCCAGCCTCTACGTGAAGCGAAGTGTCTTGCCCAAGGTACCGTGTGATTCGGTTATAGAAATGTGGTGGATAAAGAATCTTGGCAACCCTAACCAGGGCAAAAAAAATGGAAAAGAGGGGTGTAACACGAGGACTTCCCAGGGGGTCACCCATCCTAGTACTACTCTCGCCCTAGCACACTTAACTTAAGAGTTCTAATGGGATTCGGTGCATTAGTGCTGGTATAATTGCACCCATCATGTTGAGGGCAAAAATCCTTTATGTGTTGCCGATTCACAGTCCTAACCCAGAGAGATGGCCTATTGAAAAGGCCCAATGGGCTTAACGACAACCCATCCACTTCAACAATGCAGTATCCTCACAAGACGTGATATTGACGCATTGTAGGTCCCTATAATGTCCCGCTAGATAGGTTGTCGTCCTTTTAAAAGCTCACGACGTGCAATCCGTGACAGAAAAACAGAGCTAAAGAAGAAAAGTGGCCCAAAACTAGTCAAAACGTTCAATTTTGGGCTCCAAAAATGGGCGCAGCCTAGCACGCTTGCTGCCCCCATCGTAGAGCTCTTGGATAGCTTTCCAACTGTATGTTGTGCGATGCGTAACACCTTGAGGATCAAGAGTTATGGGCACCGAAACAACGGAGACCTGGTCACAAGCCCCATGCCCCCGGTTTGCGGGCCCAGCCTCTACGTGAAGTGAAGTTGTTTTGCCCAAGGTACCGTGGGATTCGATAATAGAAATGTGGTGGATAAAGCATCTTGGCAACCCGAATCGGGGCAAAAAAATTGAAAAGGGGGGTGCAACACGAGGACTTCTCAGGGGGTCACCTATGCTAGTACTACTCTCACCCAAGCACGCTTAACTTTGGAGTTCTGATGGGATACGGTGTATTAGTACTGGTATGATCGTACCCGTCATGTTGAGCACACAAATCTCATTTGTGTTGACGGTTCACAGTCCCAGCCAAGAGAGATGGCCCATTCAAAAGGCCCAATTGGCTTAACAACAACCGATCCACTTCAACAACACAGCATCCTCGCAAGACGTGATATTGACGCATTTTAGGGACCTCTAATGTCCCGCGAGTTAGGTTGTCATCCTTTTAACAACTCACGAGGTATGATCCGGTACAGAAAAACAGAAGCAAAAGAAGAAAAGTGGCCCGAAACTGATGAAAATGTTCGATTTTGGGCTAAAAAAAGGGCGCAGCCGAGCAGGCTGGCAGCTCTTGTCGTAGAGTTCTCGGAGAGCTTTCCAATGGTATGTTGTGTGCAGCGTAACTCCTTACGGATCAAAAGTTATGGGCACTAGAACGATGGAGACTTGGTCAAAAGCCCCACGCCACGGGTTTGCGGGCCCAGCCTCTACGTGAAGCGAAGTTGTCTTGCCCAAGGTACCGTGGGATTCGATAATAGAAATGTGGTGGATAAAGCATCTTGGCAACCCTAATCGGGGCAAAAAAAATTGAAAAGAGGGGTGCAACACGAGGACTTCCCAGGGAGTCACCCATCCCAGTACTACTCTCGCCCAAGCACCCTTAACTTCGTAGTTCTTATGGGATCTGTTGCATTAGTGCTGGTATGATCGCACCCGTCATGTTGAGCGCACAAATCCCTTAGGTGTTGACGGTTCACAGTCCCATCCCAGAGAGATGGCCCATTCAAAATGCCCAATGGGCTTAACGACAACCATTCCGCTTCAACAACGTAGCATCCTCGCAAGACGTGATATCGACGCATTGTAGGGCCATCTAATGTCGCGCGAGTTAGGTTGTCGTCCTTTTAACAGCTCACAACGTACGATCCAGGACGGAAAAATAGAGCAAAAGAAGAAAAGTGGCACGAAACTAATGAAAACATTCAATTTTGGGCTCCGATAAATGGCGTAACCAAGCATGCTTGCTACCCCCGTCGTAGAGCACTCGGAGAGATTTCCAACGGCATGTTGTTCGCCGCGTAACTCTTTACGGATCAAAAGTTATGGGCACCGAAACGACGGAGACCTGGTCACATGCCCCATTCCCTCGGTTTGCGGGCCTAGCCTCTACGTGAACAGAAGTTGTCTTGCCCAAATTGCCGTGGGATTCGGTAATAGAAATGTGGTGGATAAAGCATCTTGGCAACCCTAACCGGGGCAAAAAAAATTGAAAAGCGGGGTGCAACAAGAGGACTTCCCAATGGGTCACCCATTCTAGTACTACTCTCGCCGAAGCATGCTTAACTTCGGAGTTTTGATGGGATCCGGTGTATTAGTGCTGGTATGATCGTACTTATCATGTTGAGTACCCAAATCCCTTATGTGTTGACGGTTCACAGTCCCAGCCCAGAGAAATGCCCCATTCAAAAGCCCCAATGGGCATAATGACAACCCATCCACTTCAACAACGCAGCATCCTCGCAAGAAGTGATGTCGATGCATTGTAGGGCCCTCTAATGTCCCGCGAGTTAGGTTGTTGTCCAATTAGCAGCTCACGACGTACGATCCGGGATGAAAAAACAGAGCAAAACAAGAAAAGTGGCCTAAAACTGATGACAACATTCGATTTTGGGAAAAAAAATGGGCGCAGCCGAGCAAGCTTGCTGCCCTTGTCGTATAGCTCTCGGATAGCTTTCCAATGGTATGTTGTGCGCCGCGTAACAACTTACGGATCAAAAGTCATGGGCACCGGAATGACGGAGACCTGGTCACAAGCCCCACGCTCCCGGTTTGTTGACCCAGCCACTACGTTAAACGAAATTGTCTTGCCCAAAGAACTGTGGGATTCGGTAATAGAAATGTGGTGGATAAAGAATCTTGGTAACCCTAACCGGGGCAAAAAAAATTGAAAAGGGGGGTGCAACAAGAGGACTTCCCAAGGGGCCACCCATCCTAGTATTACTCTCGCCCCAGCACGCATAACTTCGAAGTTCTAATGGGATCCAGTGCATTAGTGCTGGTATGATCGCACCCGTCATGTTGAGCTCACAAATCCCTTATGTGTTGACAGTTCACAATCCCAGCCCAGAGAGATGGCCCATTCAAAAGGCCCAATGGGCTTAACGACAACCCATCCGCTTCAACGACACAGCATCCTCACAAGACGTGATATCGACAAGTTGTAGGACCCTCAAATGTACTGCGAGTTAGGTTGACGTCCTTTTGACAGCTCACAACTTACGATCCGGGATGAAAAAATAGAGCAAAAGAAGAAAAGTAGCCAGAAACTGAGGCAAACGTACGATTTTGGGCTTCAAAAATAGGCATAGCAGAGCAGGCCTACTTCACCCGCCGGGCAGCTCTCGGAGACCTTTCCAAAGGTATGAGGGACGCCGCGTATCTCCTTGCGGATCAAAAGTTATAGGCACCGGTGTGACGGAGACCTAGTCACAAGCCCCACGCCCTCGGTTTGCGGGCCCAGCCTCTAGGTAAAGCGAAGTTGTCTTGTACATGGTGCTGTGGGATTCGGTTATAGAAATGTGGTGGATAAAGCATCTTGGCAACCGTAACCGGGGCAAAAAAAATTGAAAAAGGGGATGCAACACGAGGACTTCCCATGGGGTCACCCATCCGAGTACTACTCTTGCCTAAGAACGCTTAACTTCGGAGTTCTGATGGGATCCGGTGCATTAGTGCTGGTATGATCACGCCCGTCATGTTGAGCGTACAAATCGCTTATGTGTTCACAGTTCACAGTCCCAGCCTACAGAGATAGCCCATTCAAAAGGCCCAATGGGCTTAATGACAACCCATCCGCTTCAAGAATGCAATATTGGTGCAAGGCGTGGTATTGACGCATTGTAGGGCCCTCTAATGTCCCTCGAGTTAAGTTGTCGTCCTTTTAACAGCTCACGATGTATGATCCGGGATGAAAAAACCGAGCAAAAGAAGAAAAGTTGCGCAAAACTGTTGAAAATGTTCAATTTTGGGCTCCAAAAGCATACGGAGTTGAGAAGGCTTGTTGTCCCCATCGTAGTGCTCTCAGAGAGCTTTCCAACAATAAGCTGTGCACTGCGTAACTCCTTACAGATCAAAAGTTATGGCACCGGAGCGACGGAGACCTGGTCATAAGCCCCACGCCCTCGGTTTGCCGGCGTAGCCTCTACGTGAAGATAAGTTATCTTGCCCAAGGTGCCGTGGTATTCGGTAATACAAATGTGGTGGATAAAGCATCTTGGCAACCCTAACCGGGGCAAAAAATATTGAAAAGGGGGGTGCAACACGAGAACTTCCCAAGGGTTCACCCATCCTAGTACTACTCTCGCCTAAGCACGCTTAACTTCAGAGTTCTGATGGGATCCTGTGCATTACTGCTGGTATGATTGCACCTGTCATGTTGAGGGCACAAATCATTTATGTGTTGACGGTTCACAGTCCCAGCCTAGAGAGATGGCCCATTCAAAAGGCCCAATGGGCTTAACGACAACCCATCCACTTCAACAATGCAGCATCCTCGCAAGACGTGATATCGACGCATTGTAGGGCCTTCTAATTTCCCGTGAGTTAGGTTGTCGTCCTTTTAACAGCTCACAACGTACGATTCGGACGAAAAAATCGAGCAAAAGAAGAAAAGTGGCCCAAAACTGAGGATAACGTTCAATTTTGGCCTTAGAAAACAGGCATAGCCAAGCCGGCTTGCTGCCCCTATCGTAGAGCTCTCGAAGAGCTTTCCAATGGTGTGTTGTTTGGCGCGTAACTCCTTACAGATCAAAAGTTATGGGCACCGAAACGACAGAGACCTGGTCATAAGCCCCACGCCCCCGGTTTGCGGGCCCAGCCTCTACGTGAAACGAAGTTGTCTTGCCCAAGGTGCCGAGGGATTCAGTAATAGAAATGTGGTGGATAAAGCATCTTGGCAACCCTAACCGGGGCATAAAAAATTGAAAAGGGGGTGCAACACAAGGACTTCCCAGGGGGTCACCGATCCTCGTACTACCATCGCCCAAGCACGCTTAACTTCAGAGTTCTGATGAGATCTGATGCATTAGTACTGGTATGATCGCACCCGTCATGTTTAGCACACAAATCCCTTATGTGATGACTGTTCACAGTCCCAGCCCAGATAGATGGCCTATTTAAAAGACCCAATGGGCTTAACGACAACCCATCCTATTCAATAACGCATAATCCTCGCATGACGTGATATTGACGGGTTGTAGGGCCCTTTAATGTCCCGCGAGTTAGGTTGTCATCCTTTTAACACCTCACGACATACGATTCGGGATGGAAAAACAGAGCAAAAGAAGAAAAGTGGCCCGAAACTGATGAAAACGTTCAATTTTGGGCTCTTAAAATAGGCCTAGCCGAGCAGGCTTGCTACCCCCGTCGTGGGGCCTGTGACCAGGTCTCCGTCATTCCGGTGACCTTAACTTTTGATCCGTAAGGAGTTACCCGGAGCATAGCCTCTACGTGAAGAGAAGTTGTCTTGCCCAAGGTGTCGTGGGATTCGGTAATAGAAATGTGGTGGATAAAGCATCTTGGCAACCCTAACCGTGGCAAAAAAAAATGAAAAGAGGGGTGCAACACGAGGACTTCCCAGGGGGTCACCCATCCTAGTACTACTCTCGCCTAAGCACGCTTAACTTTGGAGTTCTGATGGGATCCAGAGCGATGGAGACCTAGTCACAAGCCCCACGCCCTCAGTTTGTGGGCCCAGCCTCTACGTGAAGAGAAGTTATCTTGCCCAAGGTGCTGTGGTATTCGGTAATAGAAATGTGGTGGATAAAGCATCTTGGCAACCCTAACTGGGGCAAAAAAAATTAAAAAGGAGGGTACAACACAAGGACTTCCCAGGGGGTCACCCATCCTAGTACTACTCTCGCCTAAGCACGCTTAACTTCGGAGTTCTGATGGAATCCGGTGCATTAGTGACGGTATGATTGCACCCGTCATGTTAAGGGCACAAATCCTTTATGTGTTGAAGGTTCACAATCCCAACCTAGAGAGATGGCCCATTCAAAAGGCCCAATGGGCTTAACGACAACCCATCTACTTCAACAACGCAGCAACATCGCAAGACCTGATATCGACGCGTTGTAGGGCCCTTTAGTCTCCCGCGAGTTAGGTTGTCGTCCTTTTAACAGCTCACGACGTATGTTTCGGAACGAAAAAAATGAGCAAAAGAAGAAAAGTGGCCCGAAACAAATGAAAATGTTTGATTTTGTGCTCCAAAAATAGGCACAGCCGAGCAGTCTTGCTGCCCCCTTCGTTGATCTCTCGAAGACCTTTCCAACGGTATGCTGTGGACCGCATAACTCCTTATGGGTCAAAAGTTATGGGCACCGGAGCGATAGAGACCTGGTAACAAGCCGCACGCCCTCGGTTTGCGAGCCCAGCCTCTACGTGAATTGAAGTTTTCTTGCCCAAGGTGCCGTGGGATTTTGTAATAGAAATGTGGAGGATAAAGCATCTTGGCAAGCCTAACGGTGGAAAAAAACTTTAAAAGGGGGGTGCAACACGAGGAATAACCAGGGGGTCGCCCAGCTTAGTGCTACTCTCGCCCAAGCACGCTTAACTTCGGAGTTCTGATGGGATTCGGTGGATTAGTGCTGGTATGATCGCACCCGTCATGTTGAGCACATAAATCCCTTATGTGTTGACAGTTCACAGTCCCAGCCCAGGGAGATGGCCCATTCAAAACGCCCAATGGGCTTAACGGCAACCCATCCACTTCAACAACGCAGCAACCTCGCAAGACCTGATATCAACACGTTGTAGGGCCCTCTAATGTCCTGCGAGTTATGTTGTTGTCCTTTTAATAGCTCACGACGTACGATTCGGGACCGAAAAACTGAGCAAAAGAAGAAAAGTGACCAAAAACTGATGAAAATGTTAGATTTTGGGCTCCGCAAACATGCGTAGCTGAGAAGGCTTCCTCTCCCTATCGTAGAGCTGTTGGAGAGCTTTCGAACGGTATGCTGTGCACCGGGTAACTCCTTACGGATCAAAAGTTATGGCACCAGAGCGATGGAGACTTGGTCACAAGCCCCATGCCCTCAGTTTGCGTGCCTAGCCTCTACGTGAAGAGAAGTCATCTTGCCCAAGGTGCCGTGGTATTCGGTAAAAGAAATGTGGTGGATAAAGCATCTTGGCAACCCTAACCGGGGCAAAAAAAATTGAAAAGGGAGGTGCAACACGAGGACTTCCCAGGGGGTCATCCATCCTAATACTACTCTCACCTAAGCACGCATAACTTCGGAGTTCTTATAGGATCCGGTGCATTAGTGCTGGTATGATTGCACCCGTCATGTTGAGGGTACAAATCCTTTATGTGTTGACGGTTCACAGTCCAAGCCTAGTGAGATGGCCCATTCAAAAGGCCCAATGGGCTTAACGACAACACATCCACTTCAACAACGCAGCATCCTCGCAAGACGTGATATCGACGCATTGTAGGGCCTTCTAATTTCCCGTGAGTTAGGTAGTTATCCTTTTAACAGCTCACAACGTACGATCCGGGATGAAAAAACCGAGCAAAAGAAGAAAAATGGCCCGAAACTAAGGATAACGTTCAATTTTGGGCTCCGAAAATAGGCATAGCCGAGCAGGCTTACTACCCCCGTTGTAGAGCTCCCGGAGAGCTTTCCAACGGTATGCTGTGCGCACCGTAACTCCTTACGGATCAAAAGTTATGGGCACCGAAACGACGGAGACCTGGTCACAAGCCCCACGCCCCCGATTTGCGTGCCCAACCTCTACGTGAAGCGAAGTTGTCATGCCCAAGGTGCCGAGGGATTCGGTAATAGAAATGTGGTGGATAAAGCATCTTGGCAACCGTAACTAGGCATAAAAAATCAAAAATGGGGGGTTCAACACGAGGACTTCCCAAGGGGTCACCCATCCTAGTACTACTCTCGCCCAAGCACGCTTAACTTCGGAGTTCTAATGAGATCCTATGCATTAGTACTGGTATGATCATACCTGTGATAACCCGAACCCGGCATGCATTTAATAGCACTTGACTGCATTTGATTAAATGTTTCATTAGTTAAATCATTTAATTATCACTGTTTTGCTATTTCTTTTTGAAGAATTCCAAAAAGATTTATATTAATTGATTAAAAAATTATTACCTATTTCTAATAATTGTAGTAATTGAATTTATTCTCTTGCGATTAATGAAGTGTCATCTTAAGTGTTAATATTTAATTGCACTTGATTTCATGTTTATATTTATTTGTTCATTTGTAACTTAACATTAACTTTATAATTCTATAAAATATTCTAGGAATAATTAAATTAATTGATTTTAAATGAATATTGATTACTTTGACTATTTTGATTATTTTAAAAATCGGTTTTAATTTTCTTGCATTAAATTACTCGATTTTCAATTAAATGAGAAAAGTAACTCCGAGCCGGAGTTAATTTTAAACTATTCCACTATTCTACTTTTCAAAGAATTAGAGTTTTATATTATTGTTCATCACTTTGTTAGCGATCGATTATTGACCGTTCGATCGTAGAATTTCGAAAATAAGAGTTAGAGAAATATTTTTCGGATTTAGTGAAAAATGTTTTTAGCTTAATTTAACTAGTTTTAGTTGTTTTTCATTTAATTGCATTGTTTTAACTTGAATTGGATTTAATGGCATCAAAATAAGCTTATTTGACTATTTTTAATTAAAGTTTGAATTTTCAAAAGACCAAAATGCCCTTGTCACCTTATAAAAAAAAAAACAAGTCAAAATTAGCTCAAAAACATTTCCCAAAATTCCCCCCATGTCCCCCCCAAGGCCTAGAATCACCAAGGGAAAAAAAAAGAATTTGATTTCAAATTTCTTCTACAATCTTGCATACAACTGCTCAAGGATCGCGGCTAGGGTCTTTACAAGCCTTCCTCTTCGATCACTGTGAGGGTTTTCACGCTTTTGTGCATTTTAATATGAATTTGATTTTTGAGTCAATTTTTCAGATTTGATATTTATCGCGTTATAATGCCTGTTATTGTTTGCAATAGCTTGCTTAGGGTTCGTAGAGCATTGCTTGTTAGTTATTTAGCAAATTTTACGGTTGAAACTGCGTAATTGAAATTGGGGAAGAACATGAATAGTAAATTATGAATAGTAAACCCTAGAATTTCGGATTTCAATCCGAATTGCGATTGTTTGATTTGGATAGGTGCCATTAGTGTTAGAAAGCTAAAATGTGAAATAAAAACGGATCGGCCTTTGTTAAAATTGGAAATTAGACAAAGAAACGTAAAGGGGCCGTTTGACCAAAAGTTGACCGTGCTCTAATTGAGTTGGGGGTTTCGTAATTGAGGGCATGGAAGCACTTCTGGAGCTGTTGTGGCGTTGATTGAGTGACCGGTTGGCATAGCTGTAGTTCAAACGCAGTAGGTGGACTTCCGGGTCTCGGGTGAGAAAGTGAAGTTTAGTGACATAGAAACGTGCCTTGTAGTGCCTGAGTGAATGTGGTGAAATCGATTTCTGAATCCCGTAGCTCGTTTGCTCGTAATTGCCCTTAGAAGTTGGGGTTGAATAGTGTTGTTTGTTGTTTTCGTGTTTGAACTGCCGTTACTTGTTTAATTGTTGTTATTTGTTGCTTATTATTGCTTGTTATCTCGTTTGTTGTCACTAGTTTGTATTGTTGTTCTATCGCTCGTTTATCGCCTTGTATCGAGTCTTGCATTGCATAGTGTCTCGCGCGTGAGTGATGGGCCTCTCTGGGTAGCCTCGGGTTGCCAGTGTTGGTTGCTCTAGCTCCGTAGCTATTCCCTCTTCTCACTTGGGCTGCCTCCCAGGGAGATTTGGGTCGTAGATTGATGGATACTTCCAGGGTATTCCAAACTGGTGTTATAAGGTGGTTGCGCGCTTATTGTCATTGTTGTCAACATCAAGCTCGAGATTGATGTATCGCTCGTGAAATGGTATATTGTTCGTATGAGTGAACCACAGCCTTCAGAGTGTGGTATAGCTTTAAAGGGCTGTGTTAATGCTTTCTTGATTGCTTATAGTATTGTTGTTTGTATTGAATGTTTCCTTATTGTCTTTATTTCTTAACTGTGATTATTTGCATTGCACGATCTTCTTTCTCTCCAACTCGATATCTGTCTCGCCCTCACTGAGTATACGTGTTGTGTATACTCACTCCTCACCACCACATTTCAGGAAAATGCCTTGTTAGCTGGAAAGTTCGTGATTACGTGAAAGTTCATGCTTGAAGAGTTGTTTTGCGTGCCTATGTGGCTTGAGTGTCGAAGTTTGCAAAGATATGTGTTTTCATATGTTGTATGTAATTTTATTAAAAGAAATGTAATTTAATATAGCTAAGTAGTTGAGATAGATTGATAGGCTAGTTATGTATTTAGTAGTATAGTTAACCTCGATGCATGTTTGTAATTGTCTAAAAGAAAATAGTGAGAATGGTATGGTAGAATATTTAATGCAGTAGATTAGAATGGATTAAATGTCAAGTTTGAATGTTCTTGTAAAAGATGTAAAGAGATAGGTTAGTTTTTGAACTGGAAATGTATATCTATATGCTGTGTTTAGTTGTTGAGAACTAAGGCTCGGATGGCCTTGAGGTGGTTGAATGTTGGACACGGTGTTGGTCCATTTATATGCTATTCCAGGTTTTACATTTCGCCTAGAAACAGGGGAGACTCCGTCCGTTTTTCCTAAAATTTATGCCCGGGTTTGGTTTGGGTTGTGATTAGATCGATTGATAGAACTCCCAGTCTCGAGAGGGATCGGGGTGTTACAGGTGGTATCAGAGCTTGTCTAGCTCATAAGCCGGGACAGGGTCCTCGGTCTGGCGGGTAGTGACCCTTGAATGTGTGCTTGTTAAGTGTGTCCTAAAAGTGTATGCTTGTATGTGAGATTGTGTGTCTTGACTTGAATGAATGCTCCTATGTGATATAGTTATGTGTAATGTGTTAATTGTGTGCTAAGTGAAGTAAAATGTTTAGTTATGCATTGAATTGACTTATCGAATTGGCATTGTGAATCGAATTGATCTCGTGAATTGTTATTTGTTTGAAGTATTGTTTGTAATGTGTGTTTTAAAATGTCTTGAATTGATTATGTAATGCTTGACTTGATTGCCGTGCTTGAGTGACTTTGTTGAATAAACTATTTTGTAAACTTGCTTGCATAATAGCTTAAGGCATATGTATAACTGTGATATATTGGCATTCATACATGTCCTATTGAAATGGTAAATAAGTCCTCTTCCTCCCCTGAAGAAAGTGGTTCACCGCTGGTTTTTCAAAGTGTATGGATTGGCAGGAAATGAATTGCATTTGACTAGCCGTTATTTGGGAATTGGTGTTTGCTTTTGGAGCTCGGTTATTGGCGAATCTCTATGGTCCTCCTCTGTGCTTAACAGTTGTGAAAGAGTAGCTTTCTCTTGGGGTTTTATTTGGTTATTGTTTGGAGTATTCTTTGGTTTTCTTAGTGGGTATTCTTTGGAGACTTCTATTGGCACTTCTTGGTAGACTTGGCTATTGGGTTTTCAGTCGGACTTACTGCACAGTATTATCTATGGTATATATGTGTCTCGGTCTTTACTAGTGTGTCATTGGCATCCCTGATT
Organism: Ehretia macrophylla; assembly: GCA_037974665.1. Taxonomy (NCBI): domain Eukaryota; kingdom Viridiplantae; phylum Streptophyta; class Magnoliopsida; order Boraginales; family Ehretiaceae; genus Ehretia; species Ehretia macrophylla. The sequence goes on along the minus strand of CM075764.1, from coordinate 13,229,547 downwards.
AGAAATTCTTCAATGGCATTCTTTAGGATTCTTAGTTCCATTTATTTTGTATTACTTATTGGGCAATTCTTGGTACTTTCTTACTGGAGCATTGTTCGGTTATTTTCTTTGGCATCCCTCGGTTGGTTTGGTAACTGGAATTCCTATCAGACTCATTATCTCATATTACTTACGGTATTCTTTGGAATTCTTATTGGGCATTCTACTAGTATTTTTCCTTATTGGCATTTATTGGAAGATCCTACACTTGGAATTCTGATTGGACATATTATCTTGTACTGTTTACGGCTTCTCCTTCGGCCTTTCCACTCGGGGGAAATCTATACTTGCTGTTTGACTAGGATGTTGCGGTAGGAACATAGTGATTGGAAGATTTCATTTAGAGGTTGGCCTTTGGTATTCTTCTTGCCATCAATGTGGTATTGATAATATCTACAGTATTTTTGCTTCAGTCTTCAGTTGGTATTTCCTCGGCATTCTTGATTGGAATTTCTATTCGGGATTTCCTACGAGCATTCTTATATATTATCTTGCTCAGCAATCGATGAAGATTTATCAGAGTTGGATTTTAGATGATGCAGAGTCCTATTGGAAGAAGAATTGCGAGGACGCAATTGTTTTAAGGGGGGAAGGATGTGATAACCCGAACCCGGCATGCATTTAATAGCACTTGACTGTATTTGATTAAATGTTTCATTAGTTAAATCATCTAATTATCACTGTTTTGCTATTTCTTTTAGAAGAATTCGAAAAAGATTTATATTAATTGATTAAAAGATTATTACCTATTTCTAATAATTGTAGTAATTGAATTTATTCTCTTGCGATTAATGAAGTGTCATCTTAAGTGTTAATATTTAATTGCACTTGATTTCATGTTTATATTTATTTGTTCATTTGTAACTTAACATTAACTTTATAATTCTATAAAATATTCTAGGAATAATTAAATTAATTGATTTTAAATGAATATTGATTACTTTGACTATTTTGATTATTTTAAAAATCGGTTTTAATTTTCTTGCATTAAATTACTCGATTTTCAATTAAATGAGAAAAGTAACTCCGAGCCGGAGGTAATTTTAAACTATTCCACCATTCTACTTTTCAAAGAATTAGAGTTTTATATTGTTGTTTATCACTTTGTTAGCGATCGATTATTGACCGTTCGATCGTAGAATTTCGAAAATAAGAGTTAGAGAAATATTTTTCGGATTTAGTGAAAAATGTTTTTAGCTTAATTTAACTAGTTTTAGTTGTTTTTCATTTAATTGCATTGTTTTAACTTGAATTGGATTTAATGGCATCAAAATAAGCTTATTTGACTATTTTTAATTAAAGTTTGAATTTGCAAAAGACCAAAATGCCCTTGTCACCTTATAAAAAAAAAACAAGTCAAAATTAGCTCAAAAACATTTCCAAAAATTCCCTCCATGTCCCCCCCAAGGCCGAGAATCACCAAGGGAAAAAAAAAGATTTTGATTTCAAATTTCTTCTACAATCTTGCATACAACTGCTCAAGGATCGCGGCTAGGGTCTTTACAAGCCTTCCTCTTCGATCACTGTGAGGGTTTTCACGCTTTTGTGCATTTTAATATGAATTTGATTTTTGAGTCAATTTTTCAGATTTGATATTTATCGCGTTATAATGCCTGTTATTGTTTGCAATAGCTTGCTTAGGGTTCGTAGAGCATTGCTTGTTAGTTATTTAGCAAATTTTACGGTTGAAACTGCGTAATTGAAATTGGGGAAGAACATGAATAGTAAATTGTGAATAGTAAACCCTAGAATTTTGGATTTCGATCCGAATTGCGATTGTTTGATTTGGATAGGTGCCATTAGTGTTAGAAAGCTAAAATGTGAAATAAAAACGGATCGGCCTTTGTTAAAATTGGAAATTAGACAAAGAAACGTAAAGGGGCCGTTTGACCAAAAGTTGACCGTGCTCTAATTGAGTTGGGGGTTTTGTAATTGAGGGCATGGAAGCACTTCTGGCGCTGTTGTGGCGTTGATTGAGTGACCGGTTGGCATAGCTGTAGTTCAAACGCAGTAGGTGGACTTCCGGGTCTCGGGTGAGAAAGTGAAGTTTAGTGACATAGAAACGTGCCTTGTAGTGCCTGAGTGAATGTGGTGAAATCGATTTCCGAATCCCGTAGCTCGTTTGCTCGTAATTGCCCTTAGAAGTTAGGGTTGAATAGTGTTGTTTGTTGTTTTCGTGTTTGAACTGCCGTTACTTGTTTAATTGTTGTTATTTGTTGCTTATTATTGCTTGTTATCTCGTTTGTTGTCACTAGTTTGTATTGTTGTTCTATCGCTCGTTTATTGCCTTGTATCGAGTCTTGCATTGCATAGTGTCTCGCGCGTGAGTGATGGGCCTCTCTGGGTAGCCTCGGGTTGCCAGTGTTGGTTGCTCTAGCTCCGTAGCTATTCCCTCTTCTCGCTTGGGCTGCCTCCCAGGGAGATTTGGGTCGTAGATTGATGGATACTTCTGGGGTATTCCAAACTGGTGTTATAAGGTGGTTGCGCGCTTATTGTCATTGTTGTCAACATCAAGCTCGAGATTGATGTATCGCTCGTGAAATGGTATATTGTTCGTATGAGTGAACCACAGCCTTCAGAGTGTGGTATAGCTTTAAAGGGCTGTGTTAATGCTTTCTTGATTGCTTATAGTATTGTTGTTTGTATTGAATGTTTCCTTATTGTCTTTATTTCTTAACTGTGATTATTTGCATTGCACGATCTTCTTTCTCTCCAACTCGATATCTGTCTCGCCCTCGCTGAGTATACGTGTTGTGTATACTCACTCCTCACCACCACATTTCAAGAAAATGCCTTGTTAGCTGGAAAGTTCGTGATTACGTGAAAGTTCATGCTTGAAGAGTTGTTTTGCGTGCCTATGTGGCTTGAGTGTCGAAGTTTGCAAAGATATGTGTTTTCATATGTTGTATGTAATTTTATTAAAAGAAATGTAATTTAATATAGCTAAGTAGTTGAGATAGATTGATAGGCTAGTTATGTATTTAGTAGTATAGTTAACCTCGATGCATGTTTGTAATTGTCTATAAGAAAATAGTGAGAATGGTATGGTAGAATATTTAATGCAGTAGATTAGAATGGATTAAATGTCAAGTTTGAATGTTCTTGTAAAAGATGTAAAGAGATAGGTTAGTTTTTGAACTGGAAATGTATATCTATATGCTGTGTTTAGTTGTTGAGAACTAAGGCTCGGATGGCCTTGAGATGGTTGAATGTTGGACACGGTGTTGGTCCATTTATATGCTATTCCAGGTTTTACATTTCGCCTAGAAACAGGGGAGACTCCGTCCGTTTTTCCTAAAATTTATGCCCGGGTTTGGTTTGGGTTGTGATTAGATCGATTGATAGAACTCCCAGTCTCGAGAGGGATCGGGGTGTTACAATACCCGTCATGTTGAGTGCACAAATCCCTTATATGTTGACAGTTCACAGTCCCTACCCAGAGAGATGGCCCATTTAAAAGGCCCAATGGGCTTAACGACAACCCATCCACTTCAACAACGCAGCATCCTCGGAAGACGTGATATCGACACATTGTAGGGCCCTCTAATGTCCCACGAGTTAGGTTGTCGTCCGTTTAACAGCTCACGACATACGATTCAGGAAGAAAAAATAGGGCAAAAGAAGAAAAGTGGCCCGAAACTGATGAAAATGTTCGATTTTGGGCTACAAAAATAGGCCTAGCCGAGCAGGCTTGCTACCCCCGTTGTGGGGCTTGTGACCAGGTCTCCGTCGTTCCGGTACCTATAACTTTTGATCCGTAAGGAGTTACGCGACGTACAGCCTCTACGTGAAGTGAAGTTGTCTTGCCCAAGGTGCCGAGGGATTCGGTAATAGAAATGTGGTGGATAAAGCATCTTGGCAACCCTAACCGTGGCAAAAAAAATTGAAAAGGGGGTGCAACACGAGGACTTCCCAAGGGGTCACCCATCCTAGTAATACTCTCGCCTAAACACGCTTAACTTCGGAGTTCTGATGGGATCCGGTGCATTAGTGATGGTATGATCGCACCCGTCATGTTGAGGGCACAAATCCTTTATGTGTTGATGGTTCACAATCCCAACCTAGAGAGATGGACCATTCAAAAGGCCCAATGGGCTTAACGACAACCCATCCACTTCAACAACGCAGCAACCTCGCAAGACCTAATATCGATGCGATGTAGGGCCCTCTAGTGTCCCGTGAGTTAGGTTGTCTTCCTTTTAACAGCTCACGACGTACGATCTGGGATGAAAAAACTGAGCAAAAGAAGAAAAGTGGCCCGAAACAAAAGAAAATGTTCATTTTTTGGCTCCAAAAATAGGTACTGCTGAGCAGGCTTGCTGCTTCCTTCGTTGATCTCTCGGAGACATTTTCAACGGTATGCTGTGCGCCGTATAACTCCTTACGGATCAAAAGTTATGGGCAACGGAGCGACGGAGACCTGATCACAAGACGCACGCCGTCGGTTTGCGAGCCCAGTCTCTACGTGAAGAGAAGTTTTCTTGCCCAAGGTGCCGTGTGATTCTGTAATAGAAATGTGGCGGATAAAGCATTTTGGCAAGCCTAACCATGGAAAAAAATTTAAAAAGGGGGTGCAACACGAGGAATAACCAGAGGGTCACCCATATTAGTACTACTCTCGCCCAAGCACGCTTAACTTCGGACTTATGATGGGATTCGGTGCATTAGTGCTGGTATGATCGCACCCGTCATGTTTAGTGCATAAATCCCTTATGTGTTGACGGTTCACAGTCCCAGCCCAAAGAGATGGCCCATTCAAAAGGTCCAATGGGCATAACGACAACCCATCCATTTCAACAACGCAGCAACCTCGCAAGACCTGATATTGACACATTGTAGGGCCCTCTAATGTCCTGCGAGTTAGGTTGTCTTCCTTTTAACAGCTCACGACGTACGATTCGGGACAGAAAAATCAAGCAAAAGAAGAAAAATGGCCCAAAACTGATGAAAACATTCAATTTTGGGCTTCGAAAACATGTACAGCCGAGAAGGCTTGTTCTCCCTATCGTAGAGGTCTCGGAGAGCTTTCCAACGGTATGCTGTTCACTGCGTAACTCATTACGGATCAAAAGTTATGGCACCGAAGTGACGGAGACCTGGTCACAACCCCCACGCCCTCGGTTTGCAGGCCCAGCCTCTACGTGAAGAGAAGTTATCTTGCCCAAGGTGCCGTGGTATTCGGTAATATAAATGTGGTGGATAAAGCATCCTGGCAACCCTAACCAAGGCAAAAAAAATTGAAAAGGGAGGTGGAACATGAGGACTTCCAAGGGGGTCAACCATCCTAGTACTACTCTCGCCTAAGCACGCTTAACTTCAGAGTTCTGCTGGGATCCGGTGCATTAGTGCTGGTATGATTGCACCCATCATGTTGAGGGCACAAATCCTTTATGTGTTGACGGTTCACAGTCCCAGCCTAGAGAGATGGCCCATTCAAAAGGCCCAATGGGCTTAACGACAACCCATCCACTTCAACTGTGATACCCCGAACCTGGCATGTATTCAATAGCATTTTAAGTTCATTTAAATTGCATTTTATTGACCTTTCACCTTCTTTGACCAAACTAGTTGACTTTTCATCTACATTGACCAACTAGGACAAGGTGGGAATTTTTGAAATGTTTAATAAAAGGCAAACTTGGGATTAGAAATAAAAAAATGCAATGTTAAGTTAGTCAAATTTTGGGTCAACTTTGGAATTAAATCTGAACCAATTGGGGAAGATTTAGGTAGCAAATTATATATGGTTGGAAAGCTCTATGAGTCTAGTTTATGAGGGTTCAAACCGTTCGTGAATTGGAGTTTTCTAGAAGAAGTTATGGTCGTTTTCGTGAGGTCGCGCATAGCTGTTTTGGTTTAGCGGGTTGACCGAATTTTGACCTTTGACTTCTTGACATTTTTTTTTAAAATAAGCAGAATGTGCACGAAAAAAATAGAGAGAAAAAGGCTTGAAACCATGAGGAAAAGAAGGAGAAAAAAAAAGAAAATCTCAACTTCAAATCTTCGATTCTTCGCGTGGGCTTGTAAGGGGTGGTTTCCAGGGCACTCTACGAGGTTTTCCTAGCGTCTAGGAGCGTCTAAGGTGAGGGTTTCATCATTATTTGCGCATTTATACGTTGTGTATGTTGGCTTTGTCAATTTTTAGATTTATCCGTAGATCGTTATTTAAAGCGATTTGATGCTTCTAGAATGTTCCTTGGCATTTGTAGAACATGTATTTATAGTTTTGTAACATTTTCTGCGGTTAAATGTTGTGATTGCAAATTAAATTGTTAATTGAATAGTGTTTTATGAATAGTAAAACCTTGAAACGTTGAAGTTGCGCTGTTATGCTTTCTGTTGATGTAGAAATGTGCTAGGTACGCTAGAATGCTAAAATGTGTGGTTTGTTTGGGTTGCGTAGTGGAAAAAATGAGAATTATGCCTTTGGGAAAGTCGGGGTCGTTTAGGTCGACTTTAGCATTTTCTCGTTTTGCGTGTTGGCATTGCTTCGGGAAGCCATGGAAGCACTTTTGGTGCGATTATGGCGTTGGTTGGGTGTTTGGTTGTTATAGTTGTAGTTCAAACGAGAAAGGGGGAAATCGGGGCTTTGCGCGAGTTTTAGGGTAAAGTAAGGTTTCGGGGTCTTTAGACGTGCCTTATGGTGACCTAGGAGGGTTGGCGAAGTCAGTTTCCAGAACTCTTGGCTCGTTTGGAAATGGTAGCATTTTGATAGTTGGGGCCGATTTGTGTTTTTGTGTGTTTTCTTGTCTTTATGCTTATAGAATGTTTAGAATTACTTGGAACACTTGTTTGAGTTGTTTTGGATTGAATTACTTATCAAATTGCTGCTATTGCGTGCGAGAGTAACTTACTTTGTTATTCTTTCACGTGTGGCTTTATCGCTTGTTTATCGCCTTGTATCGAGTCTTGCATTGCATAGTATCTCGCGCGTGAGTGATGGGCCTCTCTGGGTAGCCTTGGGTTGCTAGTGTTGGTTGCTCTAGCTCCGCTGCTATTCCCTTTCTCGCTTGGGTTGCCTCCCAGGGAGATTTGGGTCGTAGGATTGATGGATACTTCTGGGGTATTCCAAACTGGTGTTATAAGGTGGTTTGGGCCGGCGCGTCATCGTTAAAGTCATCGGAATCGTGATCGGTACATTACTCGCTCGAGTGAACCATAGCCTTCAAAGTGTGGTATAGCTTTGATTGGTTGTGTTAATGCTTTCTTTAGTTGTTAATTGTATTGTTGTTTATATTGAATGCCTTTTATTGATTGTATTGCTTAACTGTACCTATTTGCATTGCACGATCTTCTTTCTCTCCAATTCGATATCTGTCTCGCCCTCACTGAGTATACGTGTTGTGTATACTCACTCCTCACCACCACATTTCAGGAAATGCCCTATTAACTGGAAAGTTCGTGATTTCGTGAAAGTCCGTGCTTGAAGAGTTGTCTTGAGTGCCTATGTAACTTGAGTTGTCAAAGTTGTCAAGTTGTATGCTTTTATGTTGTATGTAATTATTGTTAAAAGAAATGTAATATAAATCTAGCTATGTAGTTGGAATGGTTTGATAAGTTAGATTATGTATATAGTTAATGTAGCTTAACTTCAATGCATGGCTGTAATGTCCAAAGGAAAAGAATTAGAATGGCATGATAGTTTATTTTATGCAGTAGCTTTGTATGGTTTAATTGCCTAAATTGAATGTACTTGTCAAAATGAAAAGATAGGTTAGTTTTTAAATTGGAAATGTATGTATACTTGCTGAGTTTAAATTGTTGAGAACCGAGGCTTGGATGGCCTTGAGGAAGTTTTGTATGGTTGGACACGGTGGTGGTCCATTTATATGCTATTACAGGTTTTGCATTTCGCCTATAAACAGGGGAGACTCCGTCCGTTTTTCCTGAAAATTTTGCCCGGGTTTGGTTTGGGTTGTGATTAGTTTGATTGATAGAACTCCCGGTCTCGAGAGGGATCGGGGTGTCACAGGTGGTATCAGAGCTTATTTAGCTCATAAGCCGGGACAGGGTCCTCGGTCTGGTGGGTAGTGACCCTTAAATGTGTGCTTGTTAAGTGTGTCTTGAAAGTGTATGCTTTTATGTGAGATTATGTGTCTTGACATGAATGTGTGCTCCTATGTGATATAGTTATGTGTTATGTGTTAATTGTGTGCTAAGTGAAGTAAAGTGTCTAGTTGTGCATTGAATTGACCTATCGAATCGACCTCGTGGATTGTTATTTGCTTGAAGTATTGCTTTTAATGTGTGTACTGAAATGTCTTGAATTAGCTATGCCGTGATTTGAATTGATTATGCTGTGCTTGACTTGATTGTTATGCTTGAGTGACTTTGTTCAATAAACTATATTGTAAACTTGCTGGCATAATAGCTTAATGCATATGTATAACTGTGATATATTGGCATTCATACATGTCCTATTGAAATGGTAACTAAGTCCTCTTCCTCCCCTGAAGAAAGTGGTTCACCGCTGGCTTTTCAAGGTGTATGGATTGGCAGGAAATGAATGGCATTTGACTAGCCTTTATTTGGGAATTGGTGATTGCTTTTGGAGCTCGGTTATTGGCGAATCCCTTTGGTCCTTCTCTGTGCTTAACAGTTGCGAAAGAGTAGCTTTCTCTTGGGGTTTTAATTGGGTGTTCTCTGGAACATTCTTTGGTTTTCATAACAGGTGTTCTTTGGGGACTTTTGTTGGCACTTCTCGGTGGACTTGGTTAATGGGATTTCAATCGGCCTTACTGCATGGTATTATCTATGGCATATGTGTCTCGGTCTTTATTGGAGTGTTACTGGTATTCCTTATTGGAAATTCTTCAATGGCATTCTCTAGGATTCTCAGTGGCCAATTATTTAGTATTACTTATTGGGCAATTATTGGTACTTTCTTACTGGAGCATTGTTCAGGCATTCTCTTGGTATTTTCCTTGTTGGCAAAGTTGTATGAAGTTCTCACTTGGCAAACAGTGAAGAGGACTTAGAGTTTGGTTTCGGTATATTGTTCATCAGTTCGGTGTTTATCCTTGGAGTTTTCGTCCATCTGGGAAACTATGTTTGTTATTCAACTTGGTTGTCTTATTGGGCACGTTATATTTTCTCTGTTATTTCCTTTGACATTCCTCTCAGCATTTGATAGCAAAACTCGGAATCTAATTGGTTGTTCCATGGGGTTATTATTTGGAAGGCTTCATTGGAACTTTGGAAATATATTTGATTGGGTTCTTGGTATTTTCTTCAGCACTCTTAACAGGGAATTCTTCTATGAAATCCATGACCAGTGGGGTACTTCTTTGGACCTCTAGATAGAATATTTGTTTGAGCTTTTATTTGGCTTCTTGCTTGGGAATTCTCGGGCAGTAACAGTTAGACTTCTATTGGAGATTCGTGCATGAGGTATTCTTCTTGTCGTTATTGTGTGGTATTAATGACATCTACAATATCTTTGCTTTAGTCTTTATTGGTATTATCTCGGCGTTTCTGGTTGGAATTTATTCTTCTTAGGTATTCGTGTCAACGGGATTCTTGTACGGTATCTGCATTTTAGCTTCTATTTGGCATTTCTACTTGGCATTTCTACTAGAACTTTCCTATTGGTCATCTTTATTAAATACTTTTTCAGTAGCTAATGAAGACTAGTCAGAGTTGGATTGCAGATGATGCAGAGTCCTATTGGAAGAAGAATTGCGAGGACGCAATTGTTTTAAGGGGGGAAGGATGTGATACCCCGAACCTGGCATGTATTCAATAGCATTTTAAGTTCATTTAAATTGCATTTTATTGACCTTTCACCTTCTTTGACCAAACTAGTTGACTTTTCATCTACATTGACCAACTAGGACAAGGTGGGAATTTTTGAAATGTTTAATAAAAGGCAAACTTGGGATTAGAAATAAAAAAATACAATGTTAAGTTAGTCAAATTTTGGGTCAACTTTGGAATTAAATCTGAACAAATTGGGGAAGAGTTAGGTAGCAAATTATATATGGTTGGAAAGCTCTATGAGTCTAGTTTATGAGGGTTCAAACCGTTCGTGAATTGGAGTTTTCTAGAAGAAGTTATGGCCGTTTTCGTGAGGTCGCGCATAGCTATTTTGGTTTAGCGGGTTGACCGAATTTTGACCTTTGACATCTTGACATTTTTTTTAAAAAAATAAGCAGAATGTGCACGAAAAAAACAGAGAGAAAAAGGCTTGAAACCATGAGGAAAAGAAGGAGAAAAAAAAAAAAGAAAATCTCAACTTCAAATCTTCGATTCTTCGCGTGGGCTTGTGCGTGGTGGTTTCCGGGGCACTCTACGAGGTTTTCCTAGCGTCTAGGAGCGTCTAAGGTGAGGGTTTTATCGTTATTTGTGCATTTATACGTTGTGTATGTTAGCTTTGTCAATTTTTAGATTTATCCGTAGATCATTATTTAAAGCGATTTGATGCTTCTAGAATGTTCCTTGGCATTTGTAGAACATGTATTTATAGCTTTGTAACATTTTCTGCGGTTAAATGTTGTGATTGCAAATTAAATTGTTAATTAAATAGTGTTTTATGAATAGTAAAACCTTGAAACGTTGAAGTTGCGCTGTTATGCTTTCTGTTGATGTAGAAATGTGCTAGGTACGCTAGAATGCTAAAATGTGTGGTTTGTTTGGGTTGCGTAGTGGAAAAAATGAGAATTATGCCTTTGGGAAAGTCGGGGTCGTTTAGGTCGACTTTAGCGTTTTCTCGTTTTGCGTGTTGGCATTGCTTCGGGAAGCCATGGAAGCACTTTTGGTGCGATTATGGCGTTGGTTGGGTGTTTGGTTGTTATAGTTGTAGTTCAAACGAGAAAGGGGGAAATCGGGGCTTTGCGCGAGTTCTAGGGTAAAGTAAGGTTTCGGGGTCTTTAGACGTGCCTTATGGTGACCTAGGAGGGTTGGCGAAGTCGGTTTCCAGAACTCTTGGCTCGTTTGGAAATGGTAGCATTTTGATAGTTGGGGCCGATTTGTGTTTTTGTGTGTTTTCTTGTCTTTATGCTTATAGAATGTTTAGAATTACTTGGAATACTTGTTTGAGTTGTTTTGGATTGAATTACTTATCAAATTGCTGCTATTGCGTGCGAGAGTAACCTACTTTGTTATTCTTTCACGTGTGGCTTTATCGCTTGTTTATCACCTTGTATCGAGTCTTGCATTGCATAGTGTCTCGCGCGTGAGTGATGGGCCTCTCTGGGTAGCCTTGGGTTGCCAGTGTTGGTTGCTCTAGCTCCGTTGCTATTCCCTTTCTCGCTTGGGTTGCCTCCCAGGGAGATTTGGGTCGTAGGATTGATGGATACTTCCGGGGTATTCCAAACTGGTGTTATAAGGTGGTTTGGGCCGGCGCGTCATCGTTTAAGTCATCGGAATTGTGATCGGTACATTACTCGCTCGAGTGAACCATAGCCTTCAAAGTGTGGTATAGTTTAGATTGGTTGTGTTAATGCTTTCTTTAGTTGTTAATTGTATTGTTGTTTATATTGAATGCCTTTTATTGATTGTATTGCTTAACTATACCTATTTGCATTGCACGATCTTCTTTCTCTCCAATTCGATATATGTCTCGCCCTCACTGAGTATACGTGTTGTGTATACTCACTCCTCACCACCACATTTCAGGAAATGCCCTATTAGCTGGAAAGTTCGTGATTTCGTGAAAGTCCGTGCTTGAAGAGTTGTCTTGAGTGCCTATGTAACTTGAGTTGTCAAAGTTGTCAAGTTGTATGCTTTTATGTTGTATGTAATTATTGTTAAAAGAAATGTAATATAAATCTAGCTATGTAGTTGGAATGGTTTGATAAGTTAGATTATGTATATAGTTAATGTAGTTTAACTTCAATGCATGGCTGTAATGTCCAAAGGAAAAGAATTAGAATGGCATGATAGTTTATTTTATGCAGTAGCTTTGTATGGTTTAATTGCCTAAATTGAATGTACTTGTCAAAATGAAAAGATAGGTTAGTTTTTAAATTGGAAATGTATGTATACTTGCTGAGTTTAAATTGTTGAGAACCGAGGCTTGGATGGCCTTGAGGAAGTTTTGTATGGTTGGACACGGTGGTGGTCCATTTATATGCTATTACAGGTTTTGCATTTCGCCTATAAACAGGGGAGACTCCGTCCGTTTTTCCTAAAAATTTTGCCCGGGTTTGGTTTGGGTTGTGATTAATTTGATTGATAGAACTCCCGGTCTCGAGAGGGATCGGGGTGTCACATCAACAACGTAGCATCCTCGCAAGATGTGATATCGACGCTTTGTAGGGCCCTTTAATTTCCCATGAGTTAGGTTGTCGTCCTTGTAACAGGGCACAAGGTACGATCCAAGATGAAAAAACCTGGCAAAAGAAGAAAAATTGCCTGAAACTGAGGATAACGTTCAATTTTGGGCTCCAAAAATAGGCATAGCCGAGCAGGCTTGCTACCCTCTTCGTAGAGCTCTCGGAGGGCTTTCCAACGGTATGCTGTGCGCCGTGTAACTCCTTACGAATCAAAAGTTATGGGCACCGAAACGACTTAGACCTGGTCACAAGCCCCACGCCCCCGGTTTGCTGGCCTAGCCTCTATGTGAAGCGAAGTTGTCTTGCCTAAGGTGCCGAGGGATTCGGTAATAGAAATGTGGTGGATAAATCATCTTGGCAACCCTCACCGGGGCTAAAAAAATCGAAAAGGGGGGGGGGGGGGGGGCAACACGAGGACTTCGCAGGGGGTCACCCATCCCAGTAGTACTTTTGCCCAAGCACGCTTAACTTCGGAGTTCTAATGAGATTCGGTGCATTGGTACTGGTATGATCGCACCCATCATGTTGAGCGCACAAATCCCTTATGTGTTGACAGTTCATAATCCTAGCCCAGAGAGATGGCCTATTTGAAAGGCCCAATGGGCTTAACGACAACCCATCCGCTTCAACAATGCAGCATCCTTGCAAGACGTGATATCGACGCATTGTAGGGCCCTCTAATGTCCCGCAAATTAGGTTGTCGTCTGTTTAGCAGCTCACGACATACGATCTTGGAATGAAAAACAGGGCAAAAGAAGAAAAGTTGCCAGAAACTGATGAAAACGTTCGATTTTGGGCTACGAAAATAGGCCTAGCCGAGCAGGCTTGCTACCCCCATCGTAGGGCTTATGACCAGGTCTCCGTCGTTCCGGTGCCCATAACTTTTCATCCGTATTGAGTTACGTGGCGCACAGCCTCTACGTGAAGAGAAGTTGACTTACCCAAGGTGCCGTGGGATCCGGTAATAGAAATGTGGTGGATAAAGCATCTGTGTGACGCCCGAGATTTAGCCATGCATTCAATTACTGTTGTATCCTTTATTTGCGCACCTCTTTCTATGCCTTATTAATTGTCTTCTTAAATTACTATTCACTTCGTTTTTAAACTGCATTCTATTAGTTAATTAACATTTTTATTAAATCATATTAATTGTTAAAGTAGTGGAAAAAATGTGCAATTGAGCTAGAAGCGGTAGGAGAGCTCGTTTAAAAAATGATTTTAGTAGTTCAATGAATAGTGTTACGTAACTAACTTAGAGTTTTAATTAACTAGCACACATGCTTCACTTTAGACTCGTTTTAAGCTTACTACGCGCATTATAATTGACCACTTAAGCACCCAAACTTGACCCCACCCAACCATACACCTTATATATCAATATAAGCTCATAACTTAGCAAAAACAAAAAAAAAAAAGTGCAGGAATTACTGTTCAAAATCCGAACAGCCCTTAGCAGCCAAGAAGGAGATCTTTTGCTCATCAAATCTCCAATCCAATCCTCTCCAAGCCTTGGACAAGTAGTTTAGGGTGTGTGCAAGCCTTCTAGGTGCTCCTACGCGCTTTAGGTGAGGGTTTTCATGCTTATTTGTGCATTCTACAAATGTTGCTATTTTCTTGATTTATTGGAAATGTTGTCTAATGCTATTGCAATGCTCAAATAAGCTTATATATGTTGTATACATGTAGTAGAGACCACATTTATGCTATTGTTTCATGTATTAAACGGTAGAAATCGATAGTTGATTCGTAGGGGTGAATAGTGACGGGATTTCTAGGGTTTGGTGTAATCGCGCGTTTTAACTTGATTCAATACTTCTAATAGATGCTTTAGGTGTTAGTGAAGGTAGTCTAATATCCCCGTGCACTTACATTGCTCTAGAATCGCATAAAACGTAAAATAGTTGACTTTAATAAAGGGCTTTCGGGGTTCATGCGAATCCGGGTGGATTCGGGCTTCACTTCTAGTATTCTTAGGCTACCTAGGTGCTATAGAAGCTTTGATAACCCTCGTTTGAAGCCCGGATAAGGTATGTGTAGTTTAAAGCCATAAGAGGGAATTTGGGGCTTTCGGGGTAATCGCGGGCATTTGAATGAGTTAGAGGGTTGAGAGGGTACCTTGAGGGTTAGTTAGAAGATTGGGAGAGTTTCCTTTGAAAATGAAATCATTAACCTCGGTTTGGAAGAGAAATAGTTCGAAAAACAAAGGGGTTTAGGTGCAATTTCGGTTGACTCACACTTCTAAAACAATGGCATGACTCCTTAAGTGTTTATATGTGGTTTCAAGTTGATTTGGAGCTTTTGGTATGATTCTATGCTTATTTTGTATATGTTCCTTTGTAAACTGCTTATTAGCTTATATAATTGCTTCTATTCTAATTGCATCGAGGTCAACCTACTTTGTTGATCCTCCTATGTGTTAATGCTCATATTATTGCTATTAACTTGCCATTGTTAAGTGCATTGCATAGTGGTTGCGCAACCATAGTGTCGGGGCGGATGTGTTGAATATCGGCTGGGCGGCAGAGGGCTTGCCGGTGGATATTCAAACTCCGTGCCCTATTCCCTCATTCGCCTGGTCCGGAGATTGCCAGGGGATGTTGGGTCGTAGGATTCGGGGTACATCCGGAGTACACCCACTGGAGTGATTGGGGTTATGCCGGCTTATCGTGATCGTGCTCGTGGTTCGTGGATCGTGATTGAAGACCAGTGAAGATTGGTGTATAGGGGATTGTTGAAATGTATCCTTTTAATTGTGTGGTTATTTAAGTTATCATTGATTCTTAAATTGTTAAAGTGTTATTGTTGTGTAATTGTATTATCTGTTGCATTGCACGCCCCGGGACTATATCCCTCACTGGGCAACAGTGGTTGCTCATACCTCGCTAACATGTTTCAGGTGGCGCAGTTGGAGGAGTTGCCCTAGTTGCTGTGTGTTATTCTGAAGTGGTGTGCCTTCTTGTTTCTATTTGGTATTTGTGTATCTATTTTGTGGCCTAAGGGCTTTGTTTATATTGGTTGTTGTAAGAAGTTGAAGGATAGTTGGTTGTAGAGTAGATTTGGGAACCTATATCTTGTAATAACTTATATTTCTGCTATTAGCTTCTTCGCATGCTTGGGAGTGAATGACTTAAAGTAGAAATGTTTGATCTTTCAATTATGTTTAATTGATTTCCTAGAATGTCATGATTATAAAACTATGTTGATAATAAGTTCTCGCATGCTTGGGTGTTTTGGAACTATTGTGTACTATAAGGCTCGGATGGCCTTAGAACTTTGATGTTTAATTAAGAAAAGCTTGTATTGTATTGTTGGGACTTTGTTTGAGTGTTTACAGGTTTTCAGAATGCCCATAGTACAGGGGAAACTCTGTCCGTTTTTCCCTAAAATTTTGTGACCGGGTTTGGTATTGGGTTGAGAATAGCTTGGCTATTAGAGCCTCCGGTCTCGTGAGGGATCGGGGCGTTACAGGTGGTATCAGAGCTTAGTTAGCTCTAAGCCGGGATAGGGTCCTCGGCCTGTCGGGTAGTAACCCTTGAGTGTGTGCTTGTTAAGTGTGTGTCTTGAAAGTGTATGCCTGCATGTGTGATTGTGTGTCTTATATCTAATGATTGCACCTATATGATATAATTATGTGTTACGTGCTAAGTGTGTGCTAAGTGAAGTAAAGTGGCTAGTTATGCATCAAATTGACCTCGTGAATTGATAATTGCTTGAATTGTTGCTTGTAATGTGTGTATTTGAATGTCTTGGATTGAGTTGTGTTATGATTGACTTGATTGTTGTCCTTGAATGATTTTGATGATTACCCTATGTCATAAACTCTTATATAAACATGTTTGCATAATAGTTTAAAACATATATGTGTAAATGTGATATCTTGGCATTCATACATGTCCCGTTGAAATGGTAAGAAAGATTTCTTCCTCCCCCTGAAGAGAAGTGATTAGCAACAAGCCCTCCAAGTTGTGTGGATTAGCGGGAATGAGAATGTTGTAAGCGGAACTCAGTTATTGGGATTTCTTCCAAGGCATTCTTCTACGCTCAGTAGTCAGAAATGAATGGCTTCCTTTGGGATTTCTATATGACCGTTCTCTCTGTTTTCTTATTGAGTATCCTTCTAGTATTTTCTTGCTGGTATTACTCGGAAGACTTAGTTTGGGATTCTAATCAGCCTTATTATATGGAATTATCTTCTGTATTTGTACTCTAAATTCTTATTGGTATTTTCTCGCCACTGTTAGTTGGGATTCTATTCTTCTATGGTATTCGTGCCAGCGGGATTCTTATTTGGATTTCGAAGTAGCATCTCTATTGGAGCCTTTATTTGGCCTTATTACATGAGGTTCGCAGGCAATACTACTGGGATTTCTTAATGGGTTCTTACGAGAATTCGTATACGGTATTCTTGCTCAGCAACTGATGAAGAGTAATTGAAGTTGGTTTTCAGTTGATGCGGAGTTCTTTTGGAAGAAGAATTGCGTGGACGCAATTTGTTTAAGGGGGAGAGGATGTGACGCCCGAGATTTAGCCATGCATTCAATTACTGTTGTATCCTTTATTTGCGCACCTCTTTCTATGCCTTATTAATTGTCTTCTTAAATTACTATTCACTTCGTTTTTAAACTGCATTCTATTAGTTAATTAACATTTTTATTAAATCATATTAATTGTTAAAGTAGTGGAAAAAATGTGCAATTGAGCTAGAAGCGGTAGGAGAGCTCGTTTAAAAAATGATTTTAGTAGTTCAATGAATAGTGTTACGTAACTAACTTAGAGTTTTAATTAACTAGCACACATGCTTCACTTTAGACTCGTTTTAAGCTTACTACGCGCATTATAATTGACCACTTAAGCACCCAAACTTGACCCCACCCAACCATACACCTTATATATCAATATAAGCTCATAACTTAGCAAAAACAAAAAAAAAAAAGTGCAGGAATTACTGTTCAAAATCCGAACAGCCCTTAGCAGCCAAGAAGGAGATCTTTTGCTCATCAAATCTCCAATCCAATCCTCTCCAAGCCTTGGACAAGTAGTTTAGGGTGTGTGCAAGCCTTCTAGGTGCTCCTACGCGCTTTAGGTGAGGGTTTTCATGCTTATTTGTGCATTCTACAAATGTTGCTATTTTCTTGATTTATTGGAAATGTTGTCTAATGCTATTGCAATGCTCAAATAAGCTTATATATGTTGTATACATGTAGTAGAGACCACATTTATGCTATTGTTTCATGTATTAAACGGTAGAAATCGATAGTTGATTCGTAGGGGTGAATAGTGACGGGATTTCTAGGGTTTGGTGTAATCGCGCGTTTTAACTTGATTCAATACTTCTAATAGATGCTTTAGGTGTTAGTGAAGGTAGTCTAATATCCCCGTGCACTTACATTGCTCTAGAATCGCATAAAACGTAAAATAGTTGACTTTAATAAAGGGCTTTCGGGGTTCATGCGAATCCGGGTGGATTCGGGCTTCACTTCTAGTATTCTTAGGCTACCTAGGTGCTATAGAAGCTTTGATAACCCTCGTTTGAAGCCCGGATAAGGTATGTGTAGTTTAAAGCCATAAGAGGGAATTTGGGGCTTTCGGGGTAATCGCGGGCATTTGAATGAGTTAGAGGGTTGAGAGGGTACCTTGAGGGTTAGTTAGAAGATTGGGAGAGTTTCCTTTGAAAATGAAATCATTAACCTCGGTTTGGAAGAGAAATAGTTCGAAAAACAAAGGGGTTTAGGTGCAATTTCGGTTGACTCACACTTCTAAAACAATGGCATGACTCCTTAAGTGTTTATATGTGGTTTCAAGTTGATTTGGAGCTTTTGGTATGATTCTATGCTTATTTTGTATATGTTCCTTTGTAAACTGCTTATTAGCTTATATAATTGCTTCTATTCTAATTGCATCGAGGTCAACCTACTTTGTTGATCCTCCTATGTGTTAATGCTCATATTATTGCTATTAACTTGCCATTGTTAAGTGCATTGCATAGTGGTTGCGCAACCATAGTGTCGGGGCGGATGTGTTGAATATCGGCTGGGCGGCAGAGGGCTTGCCGGTGGATATTCAAACTCCGTGCCCTATTCCCTCATTCGCCTGGTCCGGAGATTGCCAGGGGATGTTGGGTCGTAGGATTCGGGGTACATCCGGAGTACACCCACTGGAGTGATTGGGGTTATGCCGGCTTATCGTGATCGTGCTCGTGGTTCGTGGATCGTGATTGAAGACCAGTGAAGATTGGTGTATAGGGGATTGTTGAAATGTATCCTTTTAATTGTGTGGTTATTTAAGTTATCATTGATTCTTAAATTGTTAAAGTGTTATTGTTGTGTAATTGTATTATCTGTTGCATTGCACGCCCCGGGACTATATCCCTCACTGGGCAACAGTGGTTGCTCATACCTCGCTAACATGTTTCAGGTGGCGCAGTTGGAGGAGTTGCCCTAGTTGCTGTGTGTTATTCTGAAGTGGTGTGCCTTCTTGTTTCTATTTGGTATTTGTGTATCTATTTTGTGGCCTAAGGGCTTTGTTTATATTGGTTGTTGTAAGAAGTTGAAGGATAGTTGGTTGTAGAGTAGATTTGGGAACCTATATCTTGTAATAACTTATATTTCTGCTATTAGCTTCTTCGCATGCTTGGGAGTGAATGACTTAAAGTAGAAATGTTTGATCTTTCAATTATGTTTAATTGATTTCCTAGAATGTCATGATTATAAAACTATGTTGATAATAAGTTCTCGCATGCTTGGGTGTTTTGGAACTATTGTGTACTATAAGGCTCGGATGGCCTTAGAACTTTGATGTTTAATTAAGAAAAGCTTGTATTGTATTGTTGGGACTTTGTTTGAGTGTTTACAGGTTTTCAGAATGCCCATAGTACAGGGGAAACTCTGTCCGTTTTTCCCTAAAATTTTGTGACCGGGTTTGGTATTGGGTTGAGAATAGCTTGGCTATTAGAGCCTCCGGTCTCGTGAGGGATCGGGGCGTTACAATCTGGGCAACCCGAACTGTGGCAAAAAAAATTGAAAAGGTGGGTGCAACACGAGGACTTCCCTAGGGGTCACCCATCCTAGTTCTACTCTCGCCTAAGCACGCTTAACTTCAGGGTTCTGATGGGATCCGGTGCATTAGTGATGGTATGATCGCACCCGTCATGTTGAGGGCACAAATCCTTTATGTGTTGACGGTACACAATCCCAACCGAGAGAGATGGCCCATTCTAAAGTGCCAATGGGCTTAACGACAACCCATCCACTTCAACAACGCAGTAACCTCACAAGACCTGATATCGATGCATTGTAGGGCCCTCTAGTGTCCCGCGAGTTAGGTTGTCGTCCTTTTAACAGCTCACGACGTACGATCCGGGACTGAAAAACTGAGCACAAGAAAAAAAGTGACCCGAAACAAATGAAAATGTTCGATTTTGGGCTCCAAAAATAGGTACAGCTGAGCAGGCTTGCTGCCCCATTCGTAGATCTCTCGGAGACCTTTCCAACGGTATGCTGTGCGCCGCATAACTCCTTACGGATCAAAAGTTATGGCCAACGGAGCGACGGAGACTAGGTCAAAAGCCGCACGCCCTTGGTTTGCGAGCCCAGCCTCTACGTCAAGAGAAGTTTTCTTGCCCAAGGTGCCGTGGGATTCTGTAATAGAAATGTGGCGGATAAAGCATCTTAGCAAGCATAATAGTGGAAAAAAAATTTAAAAGGGGGGTGCAACACGAGGAATAACCAGGGGGTCACCCATCTTAGTACTACTCTCGCCCAAGCACGCTTAACTTCAGAGTTCTAATGGGATTCGGTGCATTAGTGCTGGTATGATCGCACCCGTCATGTTGAGCGCATAAATCCCTTATGTGTAGACGGTTCATAGGCCCAGCCTAGAGAGATGGCCCATTCATAAGGCCCAATGGGCTTAATGACAACCCATCCACTTCAACAACGCAGCAACCTCGCAAGACCTACTATCGACACGTTGTTGGGCCCTCTAATGTCCTGCGAGTTAGGTTGTTGTCCTTTTAACAGCTCACGACGTACCATCCGGGATGGAAAAACCGAGCAAAAGAAGAAAAATGGCCCAAAATTGGTGAAAACGTTCGTTTTTGGGCTCCGAAAACATACGCAGCTGAGAAGTCTTGCTGTCCCCGTCGTAGAGCTCTCGGAGAGCTTTCCAACTGTATGTTGTGCGCCGCGTAACTTCTTACGGATCAAAAGTTATGGCACTAGAGCGACGGAGACCTAGTCACAAGCCCCACACCCTCGGTTTGTGGGCCCCACCTCTATGTGAAGAGAAGTTATCTTGCCCAAGGTGCTGTGGTATTCGGTAATAGAAATGTGGTGGATAAAGCATCTTGGCAACCCTAACTGGGGCAAAAAAAATTAAAAATGAGGGTGCAACATGAGGACTTCCCAAGGGGTCACCCATCCTAGTACTACTCTCGCCTAAGCATGCTTAACTTCAGAGTTCTGATGGGATCTGGTGCATTAGTACTGGTATGATTGCACACGTCATGTTGAGGGCACAAATCCTTTATGTGTCGACGGTTCATAGTCCCAGCCTAGAGAAATGGCCCATTCAAAAGGCCCAATGGGCTTAACGACAACCCATCCACTTTAACAATGTAACATCCTCGCAATACGTGATATCGACGTATTGTTGGGCCCTCTAACTTCCCATGAGTTAGGTTGTCGTCCTTTTAACAGCTCACAACGTACGATTCGGGACAAAAAAACCTAGCAAAAGAAGAAAAGTGGCCCAAAACTGAGGATAACGTTCAATTTTGGGCTCTGAAAAAAGGAATAGCTGAGAAGGCTTGCTGCCCTAGTCGTAGAGCTCTCAGTGAGCTTTCCAACGGTATGTTGTGCGCCGCGTAACTCCTTACGGATCAAAAGTTATGGGCACCGAAACGATAGAGACCTGGTCACAAGACCCACGCCCTCGGTTTACTGGCCCAGCCCCTACGTGAAGCGAAGTTTTCTTGCCCAAGGTGCTGAGGGATAAGGTAATAGAAATGTGGTGGATAAGGAATCTTGGGAACCCTAACCGGGGCATAAAAAATCCGAAAGGGGGGGTGCAACACGAGTACTTCCCAGGGGGCCACCCATCCTAGTACTACTCTCGCCCAAGCACGCTTAACTTCAGAGTTCTGATGAGATCCAGTACATTAGTACTGGTATGATCGCACCCGTCATGTTGAGCGTACAAATCCCTTATGTGTTGACAGTTCATAGTCCCAGCCCAGAGAGATGGCCATTTTAAAAGGCCCAATGGGCTTAACAACATCCCATCTGCTTCAACAACACAGCATCCTCGCAAGACATGATATCGACACGATGTAGGGCCCTCTAATGTTCTGCGAGTTAGGTTGTCGTCCTTTTAACTACTCAAGACGTACGATCCGGGAAGAAAAAGCAGAGCAAAAGAAAAAGGTGACCCAAAACTGATGAAAATGTTCAATTTTGGGCTCCAAAAATAGGCGCAGCTGCGCAAGCTTGCTACCCCCGTCCTAGAGCTCTCAGAGACCTTTCCAACGGTATGTTGTGCGCCACGTAACTCCTTACGGATCAATAGTTATGGGCAACGTAGCGATGAAGACCAGGTCACAAGCCCGACACCCTTGGTTTGCGGGTCCAGCATCTACGTGAATCGAAGTTGTCTTGCCCAAGGTACCGTGGTATTCAGTTATAGAAATGTGGTGGATAAAGCATCTTGGCAACCCTAACCGGGGCAAAAAAATTTGAAAAGAGCGGTGCAACATGAGGACATCCTAAGGGGTCACCTGTCCTAGTACTACTTTCGCCCAAGCACGCTTAACTTTGGAGTTCTGATGGGATCTGGTGCATTAGTGCTGGTATGATCGCACCCATCATGTTGAGGGCACAAATCCTTTATGTGTTCACGGGTCACAATTCCAGCCTAAAAAGATGGCCCATTCAAAAGCCCAATGGGCTTAACGACAGCCCATCCACTTCAACAACGCAGCATCCTCGCAAGACGTGATATCGACACGTTGTAGGGCCCTCTAATGTCCCACGAGTTAGGTTGTCATCCTTTTAACAGCTCACGACGTATGATCCAAGACTAAAAAATAGAGCAAAAGAATAAAAGCAGCCCGAAACTGATGAAAACATTCAATTTTGGGCTCACAAACGGGTACAGCCAAGTACGGTTGCTACCCCTGTCGTAGAGCTCTCGGAGAGCTTTCCAACGCTATGCTGTGCGCAGCATAACTCCTTACGGATCAAAAGTTATGGGCACCTGAGCGACGGAGACCATGTTATAAGCCCAACGCCCTCGGTTTGAGAGCCCAGCCTCTACGTGAAGCGAAGTTTTCTTGCCCAAGGTACCGTGGGATTCGGTAATAGAAATGTGATGGATAAAGCATCTTGGCAAGGCTAACTGGGGAAAAAAAATTTACATGGGTGGTGCAACACGAGGAATAACCTGGGGGTCACCCAAGCACGCTTAACTTCTGAGTTCCGATGGGATCCGAAGCATTATTGCTGGTATGATCGCACCTGTCATGTTGAGCGCATAAATCCCTTATGTGTTGACTGTTCACAGTCCCAGCCCAGAGAAATGGCACAATCAAAAGGCCCAATGGGCTTGATGACAACCCGTCCACTTCAACAACGCAGCATCCTCGCAGGATGTGATATCCATGCGTTGTAGGGCCCTCAAATGTCCCGTGAGTTAGGTTGTCGTCCTTTTAACAGCTCACGACGTACGATCTGGGATGGAAAAACTGAGCAAAAGAAAAAAAGTGGCTCAGAACTGATGAAAATGTTCAATTTTGGGCTCCAAAAATAGGCGCAATTGAGTAAGCTTGCTGACCCCGTTGTAGAGCTCTCGGAGAACTTTCCAACGGTATGCTTAGCGCCACGTAACTCCTTACGGATCAATATTTATGGGCACCGAACCGACGGAGACCTGGTCACAAGCCCCACGCTATCGGTTTGTGGGCCCAGCCTCTACGTGAAGAGAAGTTGTCGTGCCCAAGGAGCAATGGGATTCGGTAATAGAAATGTGGTGGATAAAGCATATTGGCAACCCTAACCGAGGCAAAAAAAATTGAAAAAGGGGTGCAAAACGAGGACTTCCTAGGGGGTCAGCCATCCTAGTACTACTATCTCCCAAACACGCTTAACTTCGGAGTTCTGATGGGATCCGGTGGATTAGTGCTGGTATGATCGCACCCGTCATATTCAGGGCACAAATCCTTTATGTGTTGACGGTTCACAGTCCCAGCCTAGAGAGATGACCCATTCAAAAGGCCCAATGTGCTTAACTACAACCCATCCACTTCAACAACGCAGCATCCTCGCAAGACGTTATATCGACGAAATGTAGGGCCCTCTAATATCCTCAGGGTTAGGTTGTCATCCTTTTAACAGCTCACGACGTACGATCCGAGATGGAAAAACCGAGCAAAAGAAGAAAAATGGCGCGAAACTAATGAAAACGTTCGATTTTGGGCTCCGAATATAGGTGCAGCCCAGCAGGCTTGCTGCCTCCATAGTAGAGCTCTCATAGAGCTTTCCAACGGTATGTTGTGCGCTGTGTAACTCCTTAAGGATCAAAAGTTTAGGCACCGGAGCGACGAAGACCTAATCACAAGCCCCACACCCTTGGTTTGCGGGCCCAACCTCTACGTGAAGAGAAGTTATCTTGCCCAAGGTGCCATGGTATTCGGTAATAGAAATATGGTGGATAAAGCATCTTGGCAACCCTAACCGGGGAAAAAAAATTTGAAAAGAGGGGTGCAATACGAGGACTTCCCAGGGGGTCACCCATTCTAGTACTACTGTCGCCTAAACACGCTTAACTTCGGAGTTCTGATGGGATCCGGTCTATTAGTGCAGGTATGATTGCATCCGTCATGTTGAGGGCACAAATCCTTTATGTGTTGACGGTTCACAATCTAAGCCTAGAGAGATCGCCTATTCAAAAGGCCCAATGGGCTTAACGATAACCCATCCACTTCAACAACGTAGCATCCTCGCAAGACGTGATATCGATGCATTGTAGGGCCCTCTAATTTCCCCCGAGTTAGATTGCCATCCTTATAACAGCTCACGACGTACGATCCAGGACGGAAAAACTGAGCAAAATAATAAAAGTGGCCCGAAATTGAAGAAAACATTTGATTTTGGGCTTCGAAACCAGGCACAGCCTAGCAGGCTTGCTCCCCACGACGTAGAGCTCTCGGAGAGCTTTCCAACAATATGATGTGCGCTGCGTAACTCCTTACGGATCAAAAGTTATAGGCACCAGAGCGACGGAGACCTGGTCATAAGCCCCACGACCTCGGATTGTGGGCCCAGCCTCTACGTGAAGAGAAATTGTCTTGCCCAAGGTGCCGTGGGATTTGGTAATAGAAATGTGGTGGATAAAGCATCATGACAACCCTAACCGGGGCAAAAAAAATTGAAAAGGGGGGTACAACACGAGGACTTCCTAGGGGGTCACCTATCCTAGTACTACTCTCGCCCAAGCATGCTTAACTTCGGAGTTCTGATGAGATCCGGTGCACTAGTGCTGGTATGATCGAACCCGTCATGTTAAGGGCATAAATCCTTTGAGTATTGACGGTTCACAATCCCAGCCTAAAGAGATGGCCCATTCAAAAGGCCCAATGGGCTTAACGAGTACCCATCCACTTCAACAACGTAGCATTCTCGCAATACGTGATATCGACACATTGTAGGGCCCTCTAATGTCCTGTGAGTTAGGTTGTCATCCTTTTAACAGCTCACGACGTACAATTCGGGACAGAAAAACCAAGCAAAAGAAGAAAAGTGGCCAAAAACTGATGAAAACGTTCGATTTTGGGCTCCAAAAACCGGCGCAGCAAAGCAGGCTTGGTACGCCCATCGTAGAGCTCTCGGAGAGCTTTCCAACGGTCTACTGTGTGCCACATAACTCCTTACAGATCAAAAATTATGGGCACTGGAGCGACGGAGACCTGGTCATAAGCCCCACAGCCTCGGTTTGCAGGCCCAGCTTCTACGTGAAGCGAAGTTGTCTTTCCCAAGGTGCCGTGGGATTCGGTAACAGAAATGTGGTGGATAAAGCATCTTGGCAAGCCTAACCGGGGCAAAAAAATTGAAAAGGGGGGTGCAACATGAGGACTTCCTAGGGGGTCACCCATCCTAGTACTACTCTCGCCCAAGCACGCTTAACTTCAGAGTTCTGATGGAATCCTAGTACTACTCTCGCCCACGCTTGTTGCCCATGTCGTAGAGCTCTCGGGGAGCTTTCCAATAGTATGTTGTGCGCCGCGTAACTCCTTAGGGATCAAAAGTTATGGGAACTGGAGCAACGGAGACCTGGTCACAAGCCCCACTCCTTCGGTTTGCGAGCCCAGCCTCTGCATGAAGCGAAGTTTTCTTGCCCCAGGTATCGTAGGATTTGGTAATAGAAATGTGGTGGATAAAGCTTCTTGGCAACCCTAACCGGGGAAAAAAATTTAAAAGAGGGGTGCAACACGAGGAATAACCAGGGGGTCACCCATCTTAGTACTACTCTCGCCCAAGCGCGCTTAACTTCGGAGTTCTGATGGGATCTGGTGCATTAGTGCTGGTGTGATTGCACCCATCATGTTGAGCGCATAAATTCCTTATGTGTTGACGGTTCACAGTCCCAGCCTAGAGAGATGGCCCATTCAAAAGGCCTAATGGGCTTAACGACAACCTATCCGCTTCAACAATGCAGCATCCTCACAAGACGTGATATCCACGCATTGTAGGGCCCTCTAAGGTCCCGCGAGTAAGGTTCTTTTAATAGCTCACGACGTACGATCTTGGATGGAAAAATCGGAAAAAAGAAGAAAAGTGGCTCGGAAGTGATTAAAATTTTTGATTTTGGGCTTCTAAAACAAGCGCAGCCGAGCAGGCTTGCTGCCCTCGTCGTAGAACTCTCGAAGAGATTTCCAACGGTATGCTGTGTGCCGCGTAACTCCTTACGGATCAAAAGTTATGGGCAACGGAGTGACGGAGAGCTAGTCACAAGCCCCACACCCTCAGTTTACGGGCCCAACCTCTACGTGAAGAGAAGTTGTCTTGCCCAAGGTGCTGTGAGATTCGGTAACAGAAATGTGGTGGATAAAGCATCTTGTGTGAGGCCCGACCTCGATTTGCGTGCGAAACCTAACTTCGTGTGCCCTAACCTAGATTTGCATTCCATGACCTAGGTTTGAGAATTGTATTTAGTTTTGTGTGCCTTGCATTGAATTTCGTGCATTCATATAGAGTTACGTGCGTTTACTTGAAAAACGTGCGTTCGTCTCGTAGTTCGTGTCCTACCTCGAAGTGCGTGCCCTAAACCTAGAAAAGCGTGCCGACACACTAATCAAGAAAGCATCTTTCACGAAACACTAGACTATTAAACAATTCTACAAAATCCACTAACAATATAATAATCAAAATTCCATTCACTAGAAGACAAAAAGGCACCAAACACTAGACATTCCTTATTCTTTATTCTTTGTTCTTTTTGCAAATTCAACACACAACAATCAACACCCAAAAGATGACACAAATTCAGCCATTTTATTAGCCCTGGCCGACCATACCATGGTCTTGCACAAGGTTTGAGCAAAAAATTCTTTATTCTAATGCATGCCAAGACAACTTATGACACAAAGCCATTAAAAAATTGCTCAAAAATCCTTCCACTTGCACAAATTTTCGGCCACTTCATCCTTGCCCATCCTAACAATTTCAAAATATCACATTGGAGACACAAATTGCAGAATTTTGAAGCCCAATGCCGACATACACCTCAAAAATTGCCAAGACCATCATTTCTTTGTCATTTCTGTCATTTCCTCTCACAAACTCTCTCTCCTCTCATTCTTCTCTCTCCATTTCGGTCCTTGGCTGAACTCTCATCATCCTTGTTCATCCTCATCACACCTTGGTCGAGCAAGGCAAGCAAACCACCAAGAAAACCAAGCAATCAAGCTAGAGTTCGAAAATTTTTCTTGCATGCGCATTTGAAGCTTCATTTCGGCTTTAGGTAAGCTTCTTGACATTCATTTCTTTTCTTCATGTTTTGACTACATGCATGCACTAAGAGGTTGATCACTAGGCTAGGAAAAATAGAGAAAACCAAGTTGAAATCTCAGCCAAGCAAGGAGAAGAACAGATTTGAGCTTCAACCGGGTTTTTGAACATAGTTTGGTTGATTGCAAAGGTGAGGGTTAAAAGCTTTTGAAAACTCTTTGAAATTTCACATGCATGTTCAAAAATGAGCATATTTGCTTCTGTACTTGAGTTATGTGGTCGTCCATGAGCTTAAACAACCATGCATGGCAAGAATTTGGCTTGAAAATGATGCTAGGTGAAGTCGAATTTATGTGACAGCTCTCTGACCAGTCTGTTCGAAGTAAGTTTAGCTAAGCAAATGGTGTTGAAAATTCTTGGAAATTGGTGGGTGACTAGTTTGGGCAGTTTTGAACATTTTTCCCAGAAATAGGTCGAAGCAAATCTTGACTCTAAGCTCCTCAAAATGGCAAATCATTAAAATGTGACCAAATCTGGAAATCTGGAAAAATGAATCAGGTTTTGGCAGATGCACTGACCTTGTGGAACGAACCATATTTGACTTAGTAAATGTTGTCCAAAATGCATGAAAATTGGTATGCTGCTATACTTTTCAGTTCTGGACAACTTTGTCAGAAATAGACCAAAGCTAAAAATTACTCTAAGGACCTCAAAAACGTCATTTTCTGAAAAGTGTCCAAATCTGGACAGTTTTGTGTTACCTCACTGTTTCGGTTATAACTAATGAATCTGAACTCCAATTGATGCAAGGCTTGTTTCTGATTTTAGTTAACTTCTTAAGCTTTAATTTGACATCTTATTCACTGAATTTGGAGATTGTTTGATTACCCCATTGATCATGAGAAAACAGCCTATTGCAGTGAGTGTTCCACTTAGCTATGTGCTTGGAAAACTATTGTAACCTCTTTTGTGGCACTAATTGCTTGGAAAGGTGGTGTTGGAACATTATGTGGACTGTTTTGAGCACTTGAGGTTGTATGAATTGATTGATGCATGACTTGGGAATGATGTTAAGTTGACTTAGGGTTTTGATCGCACGATTATGCATGAAATAGAAACCCTAATGACTAAGTATTCTTGCTAAGTGTTAACCATTGGATATTGTGAGGAAACTGTACGTTGCGTGGGCTGCCCGTAACTGTTTTATAACTTTAAAAGTGATCTTGACCACTGCATGTTGACAAATAAGCTTTTCTTGCATTTGAACCCATGTTGATATCATTGCATGTTGAGTAATCTTATCACTTGATTGCGTGGACTATTTAATGAGTTATATGGCCTGTTTTACATGTGTTACATGGCTGCCCGTTTAATTTCCATATAACTCTATATGCCTTTCAAGTGAAAATTCCTGTCTTATCGTGTCCTGCTTGTTTATCTGTCAATGTGCAATCTTATGACTCTCCGGAGGTGACCTACTTTGTTGTCCTCCCTCTGTGATATATATTACCTGTCATAAATGTGCATTGCATACAAGGTTGCAACCTTTCCTGTCGGCATGGTAGCGATCACGTACGCCGGGCGGCATCGGGCTTGCCGGTGATACCGTGACCACCATGGTCCCATTCCCTCTCTCGCTTGGGGGCTAGACTTCCTCGGAGAGTTGGGTCGTAGGATTTTGGGGTACATCCGGAGTACACCCACTTGGTGTGTTTGGGGGATGATTTGAAGTCGGCCGCAACAGTTGATCCTGGATCTGATCTGAGAGCAAAAGCTCACCGTATCCTTTTTATTATATGTATAAGTACTCCCGCTTGGATCCTAGAGAACCTCGGGGAGGAAAGACTGGTATTCCTGTTTCTGTATTTGTATTTCTGTACTTGTACTTCTGTTGTATTCATGTTTGAAAAAGGGATTTTCATAAGTTTAACCGGAAAATGAGTTTCAAACTTATTTCTCGTTCCCCCTCGCTGAGTTCATAAGGACTCACCATCTTTCATCATTTCAGGTGAAGAAGAATAGGCACAGGAACCCGAGCTCAATGTACCTAATGATGAACCTCTGGAATGATTGCTTGTTATCGTTGTTTTGCTTGAACGTGACTTCTTGTGAACTTTTGTTACTTAAAGACTATTTCCCTTATGTTGTTGTTGCTTGTGATGTAAAAGACCCCCGCTGTAATTTGGGGTCTAATTTTGGGTTGTACTTATTTTAAGTAGACTGATACTAGACATGACACTACTATGATCGTTTTGCTTTTACTACCGCTAGTATCTATCACAGGTTATGATGCTTAGTTAAGAAATAGGTTAATGAACTTATCCAATCTCAGCAGGTACTCGCTAATAAGCCAAGATCAACAGGTATATTTTGAAATGAGGATAAATGAACAAACGAGACATAGTATCATGTTAGGTTATAAATCAAACGGGACGTCGAATTAACCAATAGGCAATTCAATTGATGGAATAATAGTAATCTTAGCTGGAATTGAATTTGAAATGGTAAATTTTGAGGCTGTTAGAAAATTTAGGTCAAAAAAAAGAGCTCAATTACAGCCGTCATGCTACCGGATTTCCGGAAAGTTTTGGAGTCTAGAATAAAATGTTAACTGTTAAACCTCCTAGAATGATTAAGAATGTGAAAGGACTTGATTGTTTAGATCACACCCTAGTCTAACCTTTATAGGCCGGGTTGGGGCGTGACATCTTGGCAACCCTAACCGGGCCAAAAAAAATTGAAAAAGGGGTGCAGCACGAAGACTTCCCAGGGGGTCAGCCATCCTAGTACTACTCTCTCCCAAGCATGCTTAACTTCGGAGTTCTGATGGGACCCGGTGCATTAGTGCTAGTATAATCGCACTGTCATGTGGAGGGCACAAATCCTTTATGTGTTGACGGTTCACAGTGCCAGCCTAGAGAGATGACCCATTCAAAAGGCCCAATGGGCTTAACGACAACCCATCCACTTCAACAATGCAGCATCCTCGTAAGACGTGATATCGACACATTGTAGGGCCCTCTAATGTCCTACGAGTTAGGTTGTCATCCTTTTAACAGCTCATGACGTACGATGCGGGATAGAAAAATCGAGCAAAAGAAGAAACGTGGCCCAAAATAGATGAAAACATTTGATTTTGGCCTCCGAAAATAGGCGCAGCCGAGCAGGCTTGTTGCCTCCATCGTAAAGCTCTCCAAGAGCTTTCCAACGGTATGCTGTGCGCTGCGTAACTCCTTACGAATCAAAAGTTATGGGCACCGGAGCGACGGAGACTTGGTCACAAGCCCCACGCTCTCGGTTTGCGGGCCTAGCCTCTACGTGAAGAGAAGTTATCTTGCCCAATGTGCCGTGGTATTCGGTAATTGAAATGTGGTGGATAAAGCATCTTGGCAACCCTAACCGAGGCAAAAAAAATTGAAAAGGGGGGTGCAACACGAGGACTTCCCAGGGAGTCACCCATCCTAGTACTACTCTCGCCTAAGCACGCTTAACTTCGGAGTTCTGATTGGATCCGGTGCATTAGTGTTGGTATGATCGCACCCGTCATGTTGAGGGCACAAATCCTTTATGCGTTGACGGTTCACAGTCCCGGCCTAGAGAGATGACCCATTCAAAAGGCTTAATGGAGTTAACGATAACCCATCCACTTCAACAACGTAGTATCCTCGGACGACGTGATATCGACGCATTGTAGGGCCCTCTAATGTCCTACGAGTTAGGTTGTCATCTTTTTAACAGCTCACGACATATGATACGGAATGGAAAAACCGAGAAAAAGAAAAAAAGTGGCCCGAAACTAGTGAAAACGCTCAATTTTCAGCTCTGAAAACAGGCGCAGCAGAGTAGGCTTGCTGCCCCCTTCGTAGAGCTCTCAAAGAGCTTTTCAACGGTATATTGTGCGCCATGTAACTCCTTACGGATCAAAAGTTATGGGCACCGGAGCGACGGAGACATAGTCACAAGCCCCACGCCCTCGGTTTGCGGACCCAGCCTCTACGTGAAGAGAAGTTATCTTGCCCAAGGTGCTGTGGTATTCGGTAATAGAAATGTGGTAGATAAAGCATCTTGCCAACCCTAACCGGGGCAAAAAAAATTGATAAGGGAATGCAACACGAGGATTTCCCAGAGGGTCACCCATCCTAGTACTACTCTCGCCTAAGCACGTTTAACTTCGGAGTTCTGATGGGATCCGGTGCATTAGTGCTGGTATGATTGCACCCGTCATGAGCCTAGAAAGATGGCCCATTCATAAGGCCCAATGGGCTTAACAACAACCCATCCATTTCAACAATGCAGCATCCCCGCAAGACGAGATATCGATGAATTCTAGGGCCCTCTAATTTCCCGCCAGTTAGGTTATCGTCCTTTTTTTAGCTCACGACGTACGATCCGCGACGGAAAAAATGAGTAAAAGAAGAAAAGTGGCCCGAAACTGAGGAAAACGATCGATTTTGGACTCTGAAAACTGGCATAGCCGAGCAAGCTTGCTACCCCCCGTCGTAGAGCTCTCGAAGAGCTTTACAACAGTATGCTGTGTGACGCGTAACTCCTTACGGATCAAAAGTTATGGTCACCGGAGCGACGGAGACCTGGTCACAAGCAGCACGCCCTCGGTTTGCGGGCCTAGCCTCAACATGAAGAGAAGTTGTCTTGCCCAATGTACTGTGGGATTTGGTAAATGAAATGTGGTGGATAAAGCATCTTGTCAACCCTAACCGGGGCAAAAAAAATTGAAAAAGGAGGTGCAACATGAGGACATCCCAAGGGGTCACCCATCTTAGTACTACTCTCGCCCAAGCACGCTTAACTTCAGAGTTCTGATGAGATCCGGTGCATTAGTGCTGGTATGACAGCACCCATCATGTTGAGGGCACAAATCCTTTATGTGTTGATGGTTCACAGTCCCAGCCTAGAGAGATGGCCCTTTCAAAAGGCCTAATGGGCTTAACGACAATCCATCCGCTTCAACAATGCAGAATCCTTACAAGACGTGATATTGACACGTTGTAGGGCCCTCTAATGTCCCACGAGTTAGGTTGTCATCCTTTTAACAGCTCACAACGTACGATCCGGGACTGAAAAACTGAGCAAAATAAGAAAAGTAGCCCAAAACTGATAAAAACATTCGATTTTGGGCTCCAAGCATGGGGACAGGAAAGTAGGCTTGCTGCCCCCGCCGTAGAGCTCTCGAATAGCTTTCCAACGGTCTGCTGTGCGCCACGTAACTCCTTACGGATCAAAATTTATGGGCACCGGAGCGACGGGGACCTGGTCATAAGCCCTATGCCCTCAGTTTGCGGGCCCAGCCTTTACGTGAAGCGAAGTTGTCTTGCCCAACCTGCCGTGGGATTCGGTAATAGAAATGTAGTGGATAAAGCATCTTGGCAAGCCCAACCAGGGCGAAAAGAATTGAAAATGGGGGTGCAACACGAGGACTTCACAGTCCCAGCCAAGAGAGAAGACCCATTCAAAAGATCCAATGGGCTTAACGACAACCCATCCACTTCAACAACGTTGCATCCTCGCTAGACGTGATATCAACACGTTGTAGGGTCCTCTAATGTCCTGCGAGTTAGGTTTCGTCCTTTTAACAGCTCACAATGCACGATCCGGGACAGAAAAACAGAGCAAAAGAAGAAAAGTAGCCCAAAACTGATGAAAACATTCGATTTTGGGCTCCAAAAATGAGCACAGCCGATCAAGTTGCTACCCCCGTCGTAGAGCTCTCACTGAGCTCTCCAACGGTATGCTGTGCGCCGCGTAACTCCATACGGATCAAAAGTTAAGGGCACTAGAGCGACGGAGACTTGGTCATAAGCCCAATGCCCTCGGTTTGCAGGCCCAACCTCTACATGAAGCGAAATTGTCTTTCCCAAGGTTTCGTGGGATTCGGTAATAGAAATGTGGTGGATAATAAATCTTGGCAACCCTAACTGGGGCAAAAAAAAATTGAAAATGGGGGTGCAACACGAGGACTTCCTTGGGGTTCACCCATCCTAGTACTACTCTCGCCCAAGCACGCTTAACTTCAAAGTTCTGATGGGATCCGGTGCATTAGTGCTGGTATGATTGCACCCTTCATGTTGAGGGCACGAATCCTTTATGTGTTGACAGTTCACAGTCTCAGCCTAGAGAGATGACCCATTCGAAAGGCCCAATGGGCTTAATGAGAACCCATCCACTTCAACAACGCAGCATCCTCGCAAGACGTGATATCGACGCGTTGTACGGTCCTCTAATGTCCCGCAAGTTAGGTTGACGTCCTTTTAACAGCTCACGACGTACGATTCGAGATGGAAAAATTGAGCAAAAGAAGAAAAATGGCCCAAAACTAAGAAAAATGATCAATTTTGGGTTCCAAAAACAGGCACAGTCGAGTAGGCTTGCTGCCCCCGTCATAGAGCTCTCGGAGAGCTTTCCAACGGTATGCTGCGCAGCGCGTAACTCCTTACAGATCAAAAGTTATGGGCACCGGAGAGACGGAGACCTGGTCACAAGCCCCACGCCCTCAGTTTGCCGTCCTAGCCTCTACGTGAAGAGAAGTTGTCTTGCCCAAGGTGCCGTGGGATTCGGTAATAGAAATGTGGTGGATAAAGCATCTTGGCAACCCTAACCGGGGCAAAAATAATTGAAAAGGGAGGAGCAACATGAGGACTTCCCAGGAGGTCACCCATCCTAGTACTACTCTCGCCCAAGCACGTTTAACAATGGAATTCTGATGGGATCCAGTGCATTAGTGCTGGTATAATCGTACCCGTCATGTAGAGGGCACAAATCCTTTATGTGTTGACGGTTCACAGTCCCAGCCTAGAGAGATGGCCTATTCAAAAGGCCCAATGGGCTTAACGACAACCTATCCACTTTAACAACGCAGCATCCTCGCAAGACGTGATATCGACGCATTGTAGGGCTATGTAATGTCCCGCGAGTTAGGTTGTTTTCCTTTTAATAGCTCATGACGTACGATCCGGGATGAAAAAAACAGAGCAAAAGAAGAAAAGTGGCCCGAAACTAATGAAAACGTTCAATTTTGGGCTGAAAAATGGACATAATCTAGCAGGCTTGCTGCCCCGTCGTAGAGCTCTCGGAGAGCTTTCCAGGGGTATGCTGTGCGCCGCGTAACTCCATACATATCAAAAGTTATGGGCACCGAAGCGACAGAGACCTAGTCACAAGCCTCACGCCCTCGGTTTGCGGGCCTGGCCTCTACGTGAAGCAAAGTTGTCTTGCCTAAGGTACCGTGGGATTCGGTCATAGAATTGTGGTGGATAAAGCATCTTGGCAACCCTAACCGGGGCAAAAAAAATTGAAAAGGGGGGTGCAACACGAGGACTTCCCAAGAGGTCCCCCATCTTAGTACTACTCTCGCCCAAGCACGCTTAACTTCGGAGTTCTGATGGGATCCGGTGTATTAGTGCGGGTATGATCGCACACGTCATGTTAAAGGCACAAATCCTTTATGTTTTGACGGTTCACAGTCTCAGCCTAGAGAGATGGCCCATTCAAAAGGCCCAATGGGCTTAACGACAATCCATCCACTTCAACAATGCGGCATCCTCGCAAGATATGATATCAACGAATTGTAGGGCCCTCTATTGTCCTGCGAGTAAGGTTGTCGTCCTTTTAACTGCTCACGACGTATAATCCGGGATGGAAAAATCAAGCAAAAGAAGAAAACTAGCCCGAAATTTATGAAAACGGTCGATTTTGGGCACCAAAAATAGGCGCAGCTGAGCAGGCTTGCTGCCTCCATCGTAGAGCTCTCGGAGGGCTTTCCAACGGTATGTTGTGCGCCACGTAACTCTTTACAGATCAAAAGTTATCGGCACCGGAGCGACGGAGACCTTGTCACAAGCCCCACGCCCCCGGTTTGCGGGCCCAGCCTCTACGTGAAGCGAAGTTGTCATGTCCAAGGTACCGTGGGATTCGGTAATAGTAATGTGGGGGATAAAGCATCTTGGCACCCCTAACTGGGGCAAAAAAAATTGAAAAGGGGGGTGTAACACTAGGACTTCCCAGGAAGTGACCCATCCTAGTACTACTCTCGCCCAAGCACGCTTAACTTCGGAGTTCTGATGGGATCCGTTGCATTATTGCTGGTATGATCGCACCCGTCATGTTGTGGGCACAAATCCTTTATGTGTTGACAGTTCACAGTTCCAGCCTAGAGAGATGACCCATTCAAAAGGCCCAATGGTCTTAACGACAACCCATCCACTTCTACAACGCAGCATCCTCGCTAAACGTGATATAGACATGTTGTAGGGCCCTCTAATATCCTGCGAGTTAGGTTGTCATCCTTTTAACAGCTCACGACGTACGATCCGGGACAGAAAAATCGAGGAAAAGAGGAAAAGTGGCCCAAAATTGATGAAAACGTTCGATTTTGGGCTACAAAAACGGGCGCAGCCAAGCATGCTTGCTGCCCCCATCATAGAGCTCTCAGGGATCTTTCCAACGGTGTGTTGTGCGCCGCGTAACTCATAACGGATCAAAAGTTAAGGGCACCGGAGCAACGGAGACTTGGTCACAAGCCCCACGCCCTCGGTTAGCGGGCCCAGCCTCTATGTGAAGCGAAGTTGTCTTTCCCAAGGTGCCGTGAGATTCGGTAATAGAAATGTGGTGGATAAATTATCTTGGCACGCCTAACCGGGGCAAAAAATTTGAAAAAGAGGGTGCAACACGAGGACTTCCCAGGGGGTCACCCATCCTAATACTACTCTCGCCCAAGCACGCTTAATTTCGGTGTTCTGATGGGATCCGATTCATTAGTGATGGTATGATCGCACCCGTCATGTTGAGGGCACAAATCCTTTATGTGTTGACGGTTCACAGTCTCAACCTAGATAGATGGCCCATTCAAAAGGCCCAATGGGCTTAACGACAACCCATCCACTTCAACAACGCAGCATCCTCTCAAGAGGTGATATCGACTCGTTGTAGGGCCCTCTAATGTCCCGCAAGTAAGGTTGTTGTCCTTTTAACAGCTCACGACGTACGATCTGGGACTAAAAAATAGAGCAAAAGAGATATGTGTCCCGAAACTGATGAAAAAATGCTCGATTTTGGGCACCAAAAATGGGTGCAGCTGAGTAGGATTGCTGCCCCCGTCGTAGAGCTCTTGAAGAGCTTTCCAACGGTATTCTGTGTACTGCGTAACTCCTTACGGATCCAAAGTTATGGGCACCGGGGCGACGGAGACCTGGCCACAAATCCTACGCCCCCGGTTTGAGGGCCCAGCCTCTACGTGAAGCGAAATTGTCTTGCCCAAGGTGCCGTGGGATTTGGTAACAGAAATATGGTGGATAAAGCATCTTGGCAACCCTAACCGTGGCAAAAAAAATTGAAAAGGGGGATGCAACACGAGGACTTCCCAGGGGGTCGCCCTTCCTCGTACTACTCCCAGCCAAACACACTTAACTTCGGAGTTCTGATGGAATCCGGTGCATTAGTACTGGTTTGATCGCACCCGTGATGTTGAGCGTAAAAATCCCTTATGTATTGACGGTTTCCAGTCCCATCCCAGAGAGATGGCCCATTCAAAAGGCCCAATATGCTTAACGACAACCCATCCGCTCCAACAACGCAGCATCCTCACAAGATGTGATATCGACACATTGTAGAGCCCTCTAATGTCCCGCGAGTTTGGTTGTCATCCTTCTAACAGCTCACGACGTACGATCTGAGACAAAAAAACAGAGCAAAGGAAGAAAAGTGGCCCGAACTGAAGATAACAATCGATTTTGGGCACCAAAAACGGGCGCAGCCGAGCAGGTTTGCTGCCCTCGTCATAGAGCACTCGAAGAGATTTCCAACGGCATGCTATCTACCGCGTAACTCCTAACGGATCAAAATTTTTGGGCATCGGAGCGACGGAGACTTGGTCATAAGCTCCACGCCCTCAGTTTACGGGCCCAGCCTCTACGTGAAACGAAGTTGTCTTGCCCAAGGTGCCGTGGGATTCGGTAATAGTAATGTGGTGGATAAAGCATCTTGGAAACCCTAACTAGGGCAAAAAAAATTGAAAAGGTGGGGTACAACACGAGGACTTCCCAGGGGGTCACCTATCCTAGTATTACTCTCGCCCAAGCACGTTTAACTTCGAAGTTCTGATGGGATCTGGTGCATTAGTACTAGTATGATCGCACCCGTCATGTTGAGGACACAAATCCTTTATGTGTTGACAACAGTCTTAGCCTAGAGAGATGACACATTGAAAAGGCCCAATGGGCTTAACAACAACCTATCCACTTCAACAACGTAGGATCCTTGCAAGTCGAGATATTGAAGCGTTGTAGGGCCCTCTAATGTCTCGTGAGTTAGGTTGTTGTCCTTTGAACATCTTATGACGTACGATCCGGGACGAAAAAACATAACAAAAGAAGAAAATTATCTCGAAACTGATAAAAACGTTCGATTTTGGGCTCCAAAAATGGGGGCAGCAAGTTCGCTCGGTATGTTGTGCGCAGCGTAACTCCATACGGATCAAAAGTTATGGGCACCGGAACGACGAAGACCTTGTCACAAGCCCCACGCCCCCGGTTTGCGGGCCCAGCCTCTACGTGAAGCGAAGTTATCTTGCCGAAGGTACCGTAGGATTCGGTAATAGAAATGTGGTGGATAAAGCATCTTGGCAACCCTAACCGGTGCAAAAAAAATTGAAAAGCGGGATGCAACACGAGGACTTCCCAGGGGGTCACCCATCCAAGTACTACTTTCGCCTAAGCATGCTTAACTTCAGAGTTATAATGGGATCCGATGCGTTAGTGCTGGTATAATCGCACCCGTCATGTTGAGCGCACAAATCCCTTATGTATTGACGGTTCACAGTCCCAGCCTAGAGAGATAGCCCATTGAAAAGGCCTAGTGGGCTTAATGACAACCCATCCTCTTCAACAACATAGCATCCTCGCAAGACGTGATATCGATGCATTGTAAGGCCATCTAATGTCCCGCGAGTTAGGTTGTCGTCCTTTTAACAGCTCACGACGTACGATCCGGGACGGAAAAACAGAGTAAAAGAACAAAAGTAGCCCGAAACTTATGAAAATGTTCAATTTTGGGCTCCAAAAATAGGGGCAGCCTAGCCGTAGAGCTCTCGGAGACCTTTTCAACGGTATGCTGTACGCCGCGTAACACCCTACGGATCAAAAGTTATGGACACCGGAATGACGGAGACCTGGTCATAAGCCCCACGCCCCCGGTTTGCGCGCCCAGCCTCTACGTGAAGCGAAGTTGTCTTACCCAAGCTAACATGGGATTTGGTTATAGAAATATGGTGGATAAAGCATCTTGGCAACCCTAACAGGGCAAAAAAATTTGAAAAGGGGGATCGAACACAAGGACTTCTCAAGGGGTTACCCATCCTAGTACTACTTTCGCTAGAGCACGCTTAACTTAAGAGTTCTGATGGGATCCGGTGCATTAGTGCTGGTATGATCGCACCCGTCATGTTGAGGGCATAAATCCTTTATGTGTTGACGATTCACAGTCCCAGCCTAGAGAGATAGCCCATTGAAAAGGCCCAATGGGCTTAACGACAACCCATCCACTTCATCAATGCAGCATCCTCGCAAGACGTGATATCGACGCGTTGTAGGGCCTTCTAATGTCCTACGAGTAGGGTTGTCGTCCTTTTAACAACTCACGACGTACGATCCAGGACAGGGCAAAAAAAGAAAAGTAGCCTAAAACTGATGAAAATGTTCAATTTTGGGCTCCGAAAACTGGTGCAGCTGAGCAGGCTTGGTTCCTTTGTCGTAGAGCTCTTGGAGATCTTTCCAACGATATGTTCTGCGCCACGTAACTCCTTACGGATCAAACGTTATGGGCACCGGAGCGACGGAGACTTGGTCACAAGCCCCGTGCCCTCGGTTTGCGGGCCAGCCTATGTGTGAAGCGAATTTGTCTTGCCCAAGGTGCCGTG
The DNA here is from genome assembly GCA_037974665.1 of Ehretia macrophylla. Lineage (NCBI taxonomy): Eukaryota > Viridiplantae > Streptophyta > Magnoliopsida > Boraginales > Ehretiaceae > Ehretia > Ehretia macrophylla. Next base: position 13,190,308 of record CM075764.1, on the reverse strand, counting down.
GGATTTGATTTTTGAAATGTGGTGGATAAAGTATCTTGGCAACCCTAACTGGAGCAAAAAAAGTTGAAAAGGGGTGTGCAACACGAGGACTTCGCAGGGGGTCACCGATCCTAGTAGTACTCTCGCCCAAGCACGCTTAACTTCGGAGTTCTGATGCGATCCGGTGCATTAGTGCTGGTATGATCGCACCTGTCATGTTGAGGGCACAAATCCTTTATATGTTGACAATTCATAGTCCCAGCCTAGAGAGATGGCCCATCGAAAAGGCCCAATGGGCTTAACGACAACCCATCCACTTCAACAATGCAACATCCTCGAAAGACGTGGTATCGACACATTGTAGGGCCCTCTAATGTGCCGCGAGTTAGGTTGTCATCCTTTTAACTGCTTACGACGTACGATCCGGGGCTGGAAAACAGAACAAAAGAAGAAAAGTAGCCCGAAACTGATGAAAATGTTCAATTTTGGGCTCTGAAAACTGGTGCAGCTGAGCAGGCGCGCTGCCCCCATCGTAGAGCTCTCGGAGAGCTTTCCAAAGGTATGCTGTGCGCCGCATAAATCCTTACGGATCAAAAGTTATGGGCACTGGAACTACGGAGACCTGGTCACAAGCCCTACGCCCCCAGTTTGTGGGCCCAGCCTCTACGTGAAGCGAAGTTGTCTTGCCCAAGGTGCCTTGGGATTCGGTAATAGAAATGTGGTTGATAAAGCATCTTGGCAAGCCTAACCGGGGCAAAAAAAATTGAAAATGGGTGTGCAACACGAGGACTTCCCAGGGGGTCACCCATCCTAGTACTAGTCTCGCCCAAGCACGCTTAACTTCGGAGTTCTGATGGGATCCGGTGCATTAGTGCTGGTATGATCGCACCCGTCATGTTGAGTGTATAAATCCCTTATGTGTTGACGGTTCACAGTCCCAGCCCAGAGAGATGGCCCATTCAAAAGGCCCAATAGGCTTAACGACAACCCATTTGCTTCAACAACGCAGCATCATCGCAAGACGTGATATCGACGCGTTGTAGGGCCCTCTTATGTCCCGCGAGTTAGGTTGTCGTCCTTTTAACAGCTCACGACGTATGATCCGGGACTAAAAACAGAGCAAAAGAAGAAAAGTGGCCCAAAACTGATGAAAATGTTCAATTTTGGGATCCAAAAATAGGCGCAACCGAGCAAGTTTATTACACCCATCGTAGAGCTCTTGGAGAGCCTTCCAACGGTATGCTGTGCGCCACGTAACTCCTAACAGATCAAACGTTATGGGCATTGGAGCGACGGAGACCTGGTGAGAAGCCCCACACCCTCAGTTTCCTGGCCCAGCCTCTATGTGAAGCGAAGTTGTCTTGCCCAAGGTACCGTGGGATCCGGTTATAGAAATGTGGTGGATAAAGCAGCTTGGCAACCCTAACTAGGGCAAAAAAAATTGAAAAGCGGGGTGTAACATGAGGACTTCGCAGGCGGTCACCCATCCTAGTACTACTCTCGGCCAAGCACGCTTAACTTCGGAGTTCTGATGGGATCCGGAGCAGTAGTGCTGGTATGATCGCACCCATCATATTGAGGGCACAAATCCTTTATGTGTTGACGATTCACAGTCCCATCCTTGAGAGATGGCCCATTGAAAAGGCCCAATGGGCTTAACGATAACCCATCTACTTCAACAATGCAGCATCCTCGCAAGATGTGATATCGACGCATTATAGGGCCCTCTAATGTCCCGTGAGTTAGGTTGTCGTCCTTTTAACAACTCATAACGTATGATCCTTAACGAAAAAAATGAGCAAAAGAGAAAAAGTGGCATAAAACTGATGAAAAGGTTTGATTTTGGGCTTCGAAAACAGGCGCAGCCGAGCAGGCTTACTGCCCCCGTCTAGAGCTCTCGGAGAGCTTGCAACGGTGTGTTGTGCGCCGCGCAACTCCTTACAGATGAAAAGTTATGGGCACCGGAGCGACGAAGACCTGGTAACAAGCCCCATGCCCTCGGTTTGCGGGCCCAGCCTCTACGTGAAGCGAAGTTGTCTTGCCCAAGATGCCATGGGATTCGGTAAAAGAAATGTGGTGGTAAAGCATCTTGGCAAGCCTAACCGGGACAAAAAAATTTGAAAAGGGGGGTGCAACACGGGGACTTCCCAGGGGGTCACCCATCCTAGTACTACTCTCACCCAAGCATGCTCAACTTCGGAGTTCTGATGGGATCCGGTGCATTAGTGCTGGTATGATTGCACCCGTCATGTTGAGCGCACAAATCCCTTATGTGTTGAAGGTTCACAATCCCAGCCCAGAGAGATGGCCTATTGAAAAGGCCCAATGGGCTTAATGACAACCCATTCGCTTCAACGACGCAGTATCGTCGCAAAACGTGTTATCAACGCGTTGTAGGGCACTTTAATGTCCCTCAAGTTAGGTTGTCGTCCTTTTAACAGCTCACGATGTACGATCCGGGAAGGAAAAACTGAACAAAAGAAGAAACGTGGCCCGAAATTGCTAAAAATGTTCGATTTTGGGCTCCAAAATTTGGCGCAGCCGAGCAGTCTTGCTGCCCCCGTTGTAGAGCTCTCGAAGAGCTTTTCAATGGTATGCTGTGTGCCGCGTAACTCCTTACAGATCAAAATTTATGGGCACCGGAGCGACAGAGACCTGGTCACAAGCCCCACGCCTCGGTTTGCGGGCCCAACCTCTACGTGAAGCGAAGTTGTCTTGCCCAAGGTGTCGTGGGATTCGGTAATTGAAATGTGATGGATAAAGCATCTTGACAACCCTAACCGGGACAAAAAAAATTGAAACGGTGGGTGCAACACGAGGACTTCCCAGGAGGTCACCCATCCTAGTACTACTCTTTCCCAAGTACGCTTAACTTTGGAGTTCTAATGGGATCTAGTGCATTAGTGTGAGGCCCGACCTCGATTTGCGTGCAATACCTCATTTCTTGTGCCCTAACCTAGATTTGCGTGCTTTGACCTAGGTTTAAGAATTGTGTTTCATTTTGTGTGCCTTGCATTGAATTACGTGCATTCATTTAGGGTTGCGTGCATTTACTTGGGAAACGTGCATTCGTCTCGTAGTTCGTGTCTTGTCTCGTAGTAAGTGCCCTAGACCTAGGAAAGAGTGCCTTCACGCTAATCAAGAAAGCATCTTACACGAAGCACTAGATCATTAATTAATCCTACAAATTCCACTAACTAATATTAAATTAGTAATTCAACCCACTAGAAGACGAAATTGCACCAAAAGCTAGACATTCTCATTCTTTATCCCTTATTCTTTTGCACTTTCAAAACACACAATTAAATAATGCTCAAAAAAAAAAATCAGATTTTTACATGCCTTGGCCGACCACCTTGTGAGCTTTTGTGCTTGCTTGCATAATTCAATTTATTCCTCAAACATTCTTATACAACTTATGACACAAATGCATAAAAAAATAACCCAAAACCCTACCCAATGCACCCATATTTTTGACCCATTCCCTTGCCATGCTAGGTAATTCAAAAACCATGCTTCTTGAAGACACAAATCTGAAATTTGTATGCCCAAGGCCGACACATGCTTCAACATTTGCAAAAGCTTTCATTTTTCTTTCATTTCTCTCATTTCCTCACATTTCTCTCTCTCCCTCTCATTCTTCTCTCTCTCTCTCGGCTTTGGCTGAGTTTCTACACTCCATAGCTCATCTTCATCACTCCATGGTTCATCAAGGCAAGCAAGAAGCTAGGGAGCTCGACTGAGCAAGCTAGTTTGCAAGAAACACACATGCAAGCTCTTTGAATCTCCATTTCAGCTTAGGTGAGTTTGCTAGCTTCCATTTCTTTTCTTCTTGTTCTAACCACATGCACCTACTAAGAACTTGGTCACTAAGCTAGGAAAAATAGAGAAAATAGAGTGGTGTCTCGGCTAAGCAAGGAAAAATATCAACTTTGTGCTTCACCAAGAGTCTTGTGCACCTTCTTGTTGTTTTGCTAAGGTGAGGGCTAAAACTTCTTGAAAATCTTTCAAAAAACCACATGCATGCTCTTAAATTTTTATCTTTGCTTCTGTACTTGAGATATATGTGCGTTCATAAGCTTTTACAACCATGTATGGCAAGATTTTGGGCTAGAATGGGATGATAGATGAAATCGTGCATGTGACAGCTTTCTGTCTTGTTGGTGCGAGGTGATTTTGGCTAGGTAAATGATGTTGAAAATGCGTGAAAATTGGTAGGTAACTAGTTTTTCCAGTTCTGAACATTTGTCCCAGAAATAGGCCAAAGCTAATTTTGACTCTAAAGTCCTCAAAATGGAAACTCATTGAAATGTGTCCAAATCTTGAAAAATTGGAAAAATGAATCAGGTTTTGGCAGATTCACTGACCTTGTAGAACGAACCAGTTTTAACTTAGTAAATGATATCCAAAATGCATGAAATCTGGTATGATTCTATATTTTTCAGTTCTGGACATTTTTGTCAGAAATGGACTAAGGCTAAATCTGACCCTAAGGACCTCAAAAACGACAAGTATTGAAATGTGTGCAAATCTGGACAGTTTTGTGCAGTCCCACTGTTTTGGCTATAACTATTGAACCCGAACTCCAAATGATGCGAGGTTTGTTTCTGAATTTAGTTCACTTCTTAATCTTTAATTTGAAATCTTATTCACTGGAATTGGAGATTTCTTGCTTGTCTTAATGATTGTGAGAAAACAGCCCATTGCAGTGAGGGTTTCACTTAGTGATATGCTTAGAAAAATTATTGTAGCTTCTCTTGTTGTGTTAAATGCTTGGGATTGTGGCATTGGGATGTTGTGTGGACTGTTTTGAATACTTGAGGGTGTTTGAATTAATCGATGCATGGCTTGAGTTTGATTTTGAGATGCCTTGGGGCTTAATCGCACGGGTAAGCACGAATTGGAACCCTAGTAACTAGGTGAATTTGCTAAGTATTGATCCTTTGGATGTTGTGTTGGATTATGTGTTTAGTAGGCTGCCCGTAGTTGCCCTTGTAGCCCTAAATATGATTTCTATGATTTCATGTTGATAAGTAGGCTTTTCTTGCACCCGGTCCCACGTAGATGCTGTTGCATGATTAATAATCTTATTAATTGATTACATGAACTTTGAAATGAGTTATATGACTTGATTTACGTGCGTTACATGGCTTCCCGTTTAATGTTCATATAACTCCATGTGCCTTTCAAGTGAAATTACTTGTCTTATCATGCCTCGCTTGTTTACTTGTCAATGTGCAATCTTATGACTGTTCGGAGGCAACCTACTTTGTTGACCTCCAAATGTGATATATTAAATGTCATAAATGTGCATTGCATATAAGGTTGCAACCTTTCATTCTGGCGTGGTAGCGTTCGCGCACACCGGGCGGCATCGGGCTTGCCGGTGCAACCGTGACTACCATTGTCCAATTCCCTTTCTCGCTTGGGGGCTAGACTTCCTCGGAGAGTTGGGTCGTAGGATTTCGGGGTACATCCGGAGTACACCCATTTGGCGTGATAAGGGGATGATTTGAAGTCGGTCGCAACAACTGATACTGGAAATGAACTGAGAGCAAAAGCTCACCGTATCATTTTCACTATGTGTATAAGTACTCTCGCTTGGTTCCTAGAGGAACTCAGGGAGGAAAGACGGGTAATTGTGTTCCTTTACTTTTATATTATTGTTATGTACTTATTTGTGATATATTCATGCTTGCAAAAAGGGTTTTCATAAGTTGAACCGGAAAATGAGTTTCAAAACCTATTTCTTGTTTCCCCTTGCTGAGTTCATAAGGACTCACCCTCTTTTATCATCTCAGGTGAAGAAGATCAAGAACAGGTACCCGAGGACGACGTGCCTAACGATGATTCCTTGGAATGATTGCCTGTCCTATGTGCTTTGCTTGATTATGGCCATTTGTGAACACTATGCTGCTTGAAGACTATTTCTTTTCATGTTGCTTGATGTTTGTAATGTAAAAGACCCCCGTTGTAATTTGGGGTCTAATTTTGGCTTGTACTTATAATAACTAGATAGACACTACTATGGTCGCTTTGCTATTGTCATTGGCTAGTATCTATCATAGGATTATGAGGTATCAGGTAAGGACTAAGTAAAATGAACCTATCCAATCTTAAGCTGGTATACATTGTTAAGCCAAGATCAACAGGTACTTCTGTAACGAGGACAAACAAACAAACGAGACATAGCATCATGTTAGGTTATTAATCAAACGAGACTTCAAGATAATTAGTAGGCGTTTCAATTGATGATAAATAGTAATCTTTGTTGGAAATGAAATTTGAGATTGTAAATTTTGAGGCATTTAGGGAATCAGGTCAAACCAAAGAGCCCAGTTACAACCGTTATGCTACCGGTTTTCTGGAAAATTATGGAGTTAAGCTAAAACATTAAGTGTTAAACCTTCATGAACGATTAAGTACGAGATATGACTTGAATATTTAGATCACACCCTAGTCTAACCTTTATAGGCCGGGTTGGGGCGTGACAATTAGCGCTAGCATGATCGCACCAGTCATGCTGAGGGCACAAATCCATTATGTGTTGACGGTTCACAGTCCCATCCTAGAGAGATGGCCCATTCAAAAGGCCCAATGGGCTTAACGACAACCCATCCACTTCAACAACGCAGCATCCTCGCAAGGCGTGATATTGAAGTGTTGTAGGGCCCTCTACTGTCCCGCGAGTTAGGTTGTCGTCCTTTTACCATCTCACAACATACGATCCGGTACGAAAAAACAGACCAAAAGAAGAAAAGTGGCTTGAAATTGATGAAAACGTTCAATTTTTGGCTTCAAAAACAGGCGCAGTCGAGCAGGCTTGCTGCCCCTATTGTAGAGCCCTCGGAGAGCTTTCCAACGGTTTGCTGTGCACCGCATAACTCCTTATGGATCAAAAGTTATGGGCCCCGGAGCGACGGAGACCTGGTCACAAGCCCCACGCCCTCGGTTTGCGGGCCCAGCCTGTACGTGAAGTGAAGTTGTCTTCCCCAAGATGCCGTGGGATTCGGTAAAAGAAATGTGGTGGATAAAGTATCTTGGCAACCCTAACCGGGGCTAAAAAAATTGAAAAGGGGGGTATAACACAAGGACTTCCCAAGGGGTCACCCATCCTAGTACTACTCTCGCCCAAGCACGCCTAACTTCGAAGTTCTGATGGGATCCGGTGCATTAGTGCTGGTATGATCGCACCAGTCATGTTGAGGACACAAATCCTTTATGTGTTGACGGTTCACAATCCCAGCCCACAGAGACGGCCCATTCAAAAGGCCCAATGGGCTTAACGACAACCCAACAGCTTCAACAACACAGTATCCTTGTAAGACGTGATATCAACGCATTGTAGGGCCCTGTAATTTCCCACAAATTTTGTTGTCGTCCTTTTAACAGCTCACGACGTACGATCCGGGACAGAAAAACAGAGCAAAATTAGAATAGTTGATTGAAACTGATGAAAATGTTCAATTTTGGGCTCAAAAAATAGACACAGTCGAGTAGGCTTGCTGCCCCTGTCGTACAGCTCTCGAAGAGCTTTCCAACGGTATGCTGTGCGCCGTGTAACTCCTTACGAATCAAAAATTATGGGCACCGGAGCGACGGAGACCTGGTCACAAGCCCCAAGCCCTCGGTTTGTGGGCCCAACCTCTACGTGAAGCAAAGTTGTCTTGCCCAATGTGCCGTGGGATTCGATAATTGAAATGTGGTGGATAAAGTATCTTGGAAACCCTAAACGGAGCAAAAAAAATTGAAGAGGGAGGTGCAACACAAGGACTTCCTAGGGGGTCACCCATCCTAGTACTACTCTCGCCCAAGCACGCTTAACTTTGGACTTCTGATGGGATCTGGTACATTAGTGCTGGTATGATCGTACCCATCATGTTGAGGGCACAAATCCCTTATATGTTGACGATTCACAGTCCCAACCCATAGAGATGACCCATTCAAAAGGCCCAATTGGTTTAACGACAATCTACCCACTTCAACAACGTAGCATCCTCGTAAGACCTGATATCGACGCGTTGTAGGGCCCTCTAATGACCGACGAGTTAGGTTGTCGTCCTTTTAACAGCTCACGACGTACGATCCGGTACGAAAAACTGAGCAAAAGAAGAAAAGTGGCCCGAAATAGATAAAATCGTTCGATTTTGGGCTCCGAAAATAGGCACAGCCGAGTAGGCTTGATGCCCCCGTCGTAGAGCTCTTGGAGAGCCTTCCAACGGTATGTTGTGCGCCGCGTAACTCCTTAGGATCAAAAGTTATTGGCACCGGAGCGACGGAGACCTGGTCACAATCCCCACGCCCTCGGTTTGTGGGCCTAGCCTCTACGTGAAGCGAAGTTGTCTTGCCCAAGTTGCTGTGGGAGTCGGTAATAGAAATGTGGTGGATAAAGCATCTTGGCAAGCCTAATCGGGACAAAAAAAAATTGAAAAGGTAGTGCAACGCGAGGATTTCCCCGGGGGTCACCCATCCTAGTACTACTCTCGCCCAAGCACGCTTAACTTCGGAGTTCTGATGGGATCCGATACATTAGTGCTGGTATGATCGCACCCGTCATGTTGAGCACACAAATCCCTTATGTGTTGACTATTCACAGTCCCAGCCTAGAGATATGGCCCATTCAAAAGGCCCAATGGGCTTGACGACATCCCATCCACTTCAACAACGCAGCATCCTCATGAGACGTGATATCGGCGCGTTGTAGGGCCCTCTAATATCCCGTGAGTAACATTGTTGTCCTTTTAACAGCACACGACGTACGATCCGGGACCGAAAAACATAGCAAAAGAAGAAAAGTGGCCCGACACTTATTAAAACGTTCGATTTTGGGCTTCAACATTGGGCGCAACCGAGCAGGCTTGCTGCCCCCGTCTTAGTGCTTTCAGAGAGTTTTCTAATGGTATGTTGTGCGCTGCGTAACTCCTTACGTATCAAAAGTTATAGGTACCATAGCGATGGAGACCTGGTCATAAGCCTCACACCCACGGTTTGCGGGCCTAGCCTCTACGTGAAGCGAAGTTGTCTTGCCCAAGGTACCGTCCTTTTAACAGCTCACGAAGTACGATCCGGGATGGAAAAACAGAGCAAAAGAAGAAAAGTTGCCCGAAACTGATAAAAACGTTCGATTTTGGGCTCTGAAAACAGGCACAGCCGAGTAGTCTTGCTACACCCATTGTAGAGCTCTCAAAGAGCTTTCCAACGGTATGCTATGCACTGCGTAACTCCTTACGGATCAAAAGTTATGGGCACTGAAGCGACGGAGACCTGGTCACAAGCCCTACGCCCTTGGTTTGCGAGCCCAGCCTCTACGTGAAACGAAGTTGTCTTGCCCAAGGTGCCGTAGGATTCGGTAATAGAAATGTGGTAGATAAAGTATCTTGCCAACCCTAACTGGGGCAAAAGAAAATTGAAAAGGGGGGCGCAACACAAGGACTTCCCCGGGGGTCACCCATTCTAGTACTACTCTCGCCCAAGCACGCTTAACTTCGGAGTTCTGATGGGATCCGGTGCATTAGTACTAGTATCATCGCACCCGTCATGCTGAGGGCACAAATCCTTTATAAGTTCACGGTTCACAGTCCCAACCCAGAGAGATGACCCATTGAAAAGGCCCAATGGGCTTAACGACAGCCCATCCGGTTCAACAACGCAACATCCTCGCAAGACGTGATATCGACGCATTGTAGGGCCCTTTAATGTACCGCGATTTTGGTTGTCGTCATTTTTGCGGCTCACGATGTACGATCCGGGAAGAAAAAATAGCGTAGAAGAAGAAAAGTAGTTTGAAATTGATAAAAATGTTCAATTTTGGGCTCTGATAATAGACGCAGCCGAGCAGGCTTGCTGCCTACATCGTAAAGCTCTCGGATAGCGTTCCAACGGTATGCTGTGCGCCTCGTAACTCCTTACGGATCAAAAGTTATGGGCACCGGAGCGACGGAGATTTGGTCACAAGCCCCACGCCCCCAGTTTGCGGGCCCATCCTCTACGTGAAGCGAAGTTGTCTTGCCCAAGTTGCCGTGGGATTTGGTAATAGAAATGTGATGGATAAAGTATCTTGGCAACCCTAACCGGGGCAAAAAAAATTGAAAAGGGGGGTGCAACACTAGGGCTTCCCTGGGGGTCACCCATCGTAGTACTACTCTCGCCCAAGCACGCTTTACTTCGGAGATCTGTTGGTATCCGGTACATAGTGCTGGTATGATTGCCCCCGTCATGTTGAGGGCACAAATCCTTTATGTGTTGATAGGTCACAGTCCCAACCCAGAGAGATGTCCCATTCAAAAGGCCCAATGGGGTTAACGACAACCCATCCTCTTCAACAACGCAGCATCCTCGTAAGACGTGTTTTTGATGCGTTGTAAGGCCCTCTAATGTGCCGGGAGTTAGGTTGTCGTCATTTTAACAGCTCACAACGTACGATCCGGGGCGGAAAAATAGAGCAAAAGAAGAAAAGTGGCCCAAAACTGATGAAAAAATTCAATTTTGGGATCCAAGAACGGGCGCAGCCGAGTAGGCTTGCTGCCCCCGTCGTAGAGCTCTCGGAGAGCTTTCCAATGGTATGTTGTGCGCTGCATAACTCCTTACGGATCAAAAGGTATGGGCACCAGAGCGATAGAGACCTGGTCACCAGCCCCTCGCCCTCGGTTTGTAGGCCCTGCCTCTATGTGAATCGAAGTTGTCTTGCCCAAGGTGTCGTGGGATTCGGTAAAAGAAATGTGGAGGATAAAGTATCTTGGCAACCCTAACCGGGGCAAAAAGAATTGAAAAGTGGGGTGAAACACGATGACTTCTCATGGGGTCACCCATCCTAGTACTACTCTTGCCCAAGCTCGCTTAATTTCGAAGTTCTGATGGGATCAGGTGCATTAGTGCTGGTACGATCGCACCAGTCATGTTGAGGGCACAAATCCTTTATGTGTTGACGGTTCACAGTCCCATCCCAGAGAGATGGCCCATTCAAAAGGCCCAATGGGCTTAACGACAACGCATACGCTTCAACAACGCAGCATCCTCGTAAGACGTTATATCGAGGCGTTGTAGGGCCCTCTAATGTCCTGCAAGTTAGGTTGTCGTCCTTTGAACAGCTCACAACGTACGATCTAGGACGGTAAAACAGCGCAAATGAAGAAAAGTGGCCTAAAACTGATGAAAACGTTTGATTTTGGGCTTTGAAAATAGGCGTAGCCGAGCAGGCTTGCTGCCTCCGTTGTAGAGGTCTCGGTGAGCTTTCCAACGGTATACTACTGTAACACCCCGATCCCTCTCGAGACCGGGAGTTCAACCAATCAATCTAATCGCAACCCAATTCCAAACCCGGGCAAAATTTAAGGAAAAGAAGGACGAAGTCTCCCCTATTTCTAGGCAATTTACAAATCCTGCAATAGCATATAAGTGGACCAGCACCGTGTCCAACCATACAAACACCTCAAGGCCATCCGAGCCTTGTTTCTCAGCAAATAAACACAACAAGTATATATATACATTTCCAGTTTAAAAGCTAACCTATCTCTTCTCATCTTTGACAAGTACTTCATGCTTGGCAATTAAACTATATTAACCTACTGCACAAAATAGACTATCATACCATTCTAACTCTTTTCCTTTGGACATTACAAACATACATTGAAATTAAACTATACTATCTGAATATATAAACTAGCTTATCAAACCACTTCATTAAACTAGTAAAACTTAAATTACATTCCTTTTTAACCATAAATGCAAACAATACCTGAAACATACATCTTTGCATCTTTGACAAATCAAGCCACATAGCACGCAAAACAACTCTTCGAGCATGAACTTTCACGCAATCACGAACTTTCCAGCTATCATGGTATTTCCTGAAATGTGGTGGTGAGGAGTGAGTATACTCAACACGTATACTCAGTGAGGCGAGACAGTTATCGAGGTGGAGAGAAAGAAGATCGTGCAATGCAAATAGACACAGTTAAGCAATAAAGTCAATAAGAAAGCATTCAATACAAACGACAATACAATAAACAATCAAAGAAAGCACTAACACAACCATTCAAAGCTATACCACACTCTGAAGGCTATGGTTCACTCATACGAGCAATGTACCATTTCACGAGCGATACATCAATCTCGAGCTTGATGTTGACAACGATGACAATAAGCGCACAACCACCTTATAACTTCAGTTTGGAATACCCTGGAAGTATCCATCAATTCGACGACCCAAATCTCCCTGGGAGGCAACCCAAGCGAGAATGGGAATAGGACACGGAGCTAGAGCAACCAACACTGGCAGCCAGAGACTACCCAGAGAGGCCCATCACTCACGTGCCTGACACTATGCAATGCAAGACACGATACAAGGCGATAAACGAGCGATTGCACAACAATACAGTTTAGAGGTGATAAACGAGATATCAAGCATTTACAATCAATACTAGCATTCAATTAACTTTTCAAGCATAACTATCATTAATAACAACAAGAACACCAATTAAACAAGTAAAAGCAGTTCAAACACGAAAACGACAAATATCACTATTCAATCCCTAACTTCTAAAGGTAATTACTGGCAAACGAGCTATGGAATTAGGAAACCGATTTCACTACATTCACTTAGGCACTACAAAGCATGTTTTTATGTCACTAAACTTCACTTTCTCACTCGAGGCCCGAAAGTCCACCTACTGCGTTTGAACTACAACTATGCTAACCGGTCACTCAATCAACGCCACAACAGCGCCAAAAGTGCTTCCTTACCCTCAATTGCAAAACCCCCAACTCAATTCGAGCACGGTAACTTTTGGTCAAATGGCCCATTTACGTTTCTTTGTCTAATTTCTAATTTTATCAAAGGCCGGTCCGTTTTTATTGAACATTTTATCTTTCTATCACTAATGGCACCTATCCAAATCAAGCAATCGCAATTCGGATCAAAATCCGAAATTCTAGGGTTTACTATTCATAATTCACTATTCATTATTATTCCCCAATTTCAAATACGCAGTTTCAACCGTAAAAATTGCTAAATAACTATCAAACAATACTCTACGAACTCAAAGGAAGCTATATCAAGCAATTACAGGCATTATAACACATTATATATCAAATCTAAAAATTTGACACAAAATTCAAATTCGAATTTAAATGCACAAAAGCGTGAAAACCCTCACAGAGATTGAAGACCAAGACCCGCAAGGACCCGAGCCACGACCCCCGAGCAATTCCATGCATGATTTTGGCTTAAAAATAGAAAATCATTTTTTTTCTTTTCTCCTTAACCTTCGGCCAAGGGAGGACTTAAGGGCCATTTTTGGTTTTGTTTTTTTTTTTTGTCAATTTTGCTTAATTTTGGCTATTTAAAAGATGACAAAGCCTCAAGGGCAAAATGGTCATTTTGTAAAGTCAAAATTCAAGTTAAATTGGTCAACTTAGCTTATTTTGATGCCATTTAATCTAATTCAAGTTAAAGCAATGGAATTAAATGAAAAACAACTAAAACTAGATAAATTAAGATAAAAATATTATTCACAAAATTCAAAAAATATTTCTCTAACTCTCATTTTCGAAATGCTACGATCAAACGGTCAATAAATGATCGCTAATAAAGTAATTAGTAATAATAGAAAACTATAATTTAAATTTTTTTTTGAAAAGTAGAATAGTGGAATAGTTTAAAATTCACTCCGGCTCGGAGTTACTTTCCTCTTTTAATTGAAAACCGAGTAATTTTAATGCAAGACAATTAAAACCGATTATTAAAATAATCAAAACAATCAAAATAATCAATATTCATTTAAAAATAATTGTTTTAACTATTTCTAGAATATTTTAAAGAATTATGAAGTTAATGCTAAGATACAAATAAACAAGTTATAATAAACACGTAATCAAATGCAATTAAACACTAACATTTAAGATGACACTTAATAAAATACAATTAAATGCCATTAAATGCATGCCGGGTTTGGTTTATCACAATTGCGCACCGCATAACTCCTTACGGATCAAAAGTTATGGGTGTAATACCCGAGCCCAGAATGTGAAAATTCCTTGTTTATTATTTTAAAAATTATATTTCCTTAAATTCTTTGTGAATTAATTGTTACTTGCCGTCGCAATGTGCATTGCATTTAGGGAGCGATAGCTAGAGAACGCTTTCTAGTCCTCAACAAATAGTGAAACTAGTATTTAGATGACTTAAATTTTATATTTTAATTGTTGGTAGCTATAATTAATTTTTCTCTAGTTAGAATGGCTTTAAAATGCACAAAATGAGCCCTTTTGACCAAGTTTTAAGTAGTTGACCAAGGCTTGACCTTTGACCATTTGACTTAGCACTTAAATAAGCTTAAAAAAAATAGCAGCTGAAAATCCAGAGAGCAGGCCGTGAGCTTCCAAGGAAAAAAAAAACCTTTCAACCTTCCAATCGATCAATCTTCGCGTGAACTCGTGCGAGGTGGTTTCCGAGGTGACTAGCGTTGTTTTCCTAGCGACTAGGAGTGCCTAAGGTGAGGGAATCATGTTATTTGCGCATTTTAATGTTTAGTGTATCAACTTTATGATTTTTAGATTTTATCTGTAGATTGTTATTTAAATCGTTTTGATACTTCTAGAATGTTCCTTGGCAATTGTAGAACGTGTATTTATAGCTTTTTAACATTTTCTACGGTTAAATGTTGAGATTGTAGTTTAAACTAGTTGTTGAATAGTGTTTTATGAATAGTAAACCCTTGGAACGATGAAGTTGTTCCGTTATGATGTCCGTTGATGTAGAATTGTGCTAGGTATGTTAGAATGCCTAAATGCATGGTTTTTTTGGGTTGCGTAATGGAAAAAACGGGAATTAAGCCTTGTTGAAAGTTGGGGTCGTTTAGGTCGAGTTTAGCGTTTTCTTGTTTTGCGTGTTGACATTGTTTCGGGAGGCCATGGAAGCACTTTTGGTGCAATTTTGGCGTTGGTTGGGTGTTTGGTTGTTATATTTGTAGTTCAAACGAGCAAAGGGGGAAAACGGGACTTTGCGTGAATTCTAGGGTTAAGTAGGGTTTCGGGGTCCTTAGACGTGCCTTATGGTGACCAAGGAGGATTGGCGAAGTCGGTTTCCAGAACTCGTGGCTCGTTTGGAAATGGTAGTGTTTTGATAGTTGGGGCCGATTTGTGTTTTTGCTTGTTTTCTTGATTTTATGCCTATAGAATGCTTAGGGTTGCTTGAAATACTTGTTTGAATTGATTTGGATTGAAATGCTTACCAATTGTTGCTATTGCGTGCGAGAGTAACCTACGTTGTTATTCTCCCACGTGTGGCTTTATCGCTTGTTTATCGCCTTGTATCGAGTCTTGCATTGCATAGTGTCTCGCGCGTGAGTGATGGGCCTCTCTGGGTAGCCTCGGGTTGCCAGTGTTGGTTGCTCTAGCTCTGCTGCTATTCCCTCTTCTAGCTTGGGTTGCCTCCCAGGGAGTTTTGGGTCGTAGGTTGATGGATACTTCCGTGATATTCCAAACTGGTGTTATAAGGTGGTTTGGGCCAGCGCATCGTCATCGAATTTGTGTTTGAAAGTTGCTCGTGAAAAGAGTATCGTATCCTTTGAATGAGTGTTTGCAGCTTTAAATACTTGCCTTGCTTTATTGTTGGCTTTGTTGTACCTCTATGTGATATTTGTATGTATTGCTTGACTAATTGCATTGCATACTCCTCTCATCTCCGTGCTTGAGACCAATTGCCTCGCTGAGCAATAGTTTTTGCTCATTCCTCTTTATACTATATTTTTACAGGAGTAGTTGAAGCAGACCCTATCGAGGTAATAGAGGAGGAGGATCAGGTAGAGGTGTTTCCGTGATAGCACTTCTCTGCTTTGCTGGTGGTTGGTTACCAGATTTTGTGCGAGCCTTGCTTGTTATGTATATTGCTTGGATGCCGCTTAATTTTGAGGCTTGTAGCCTTGTATGTATTTTCTAGTTTGAGGCCTCTACGGTCTTATGTTGTATAAGTTGAAAGAATGTAAAGTTGTAAACTTATACCCTTATGACTAGTAAGGAAATGCATGCTAATGGAATTGATTAGTGGCATAAATACTTGTGTAGTATGCATATCATTTTTGGGTTGCAAAGTTGGTTAATAAGAAATGTATGTTTTAAAGAAAGTCGGCTTGTTTTGATTATTTTATGGCTTTCGCAAGTATTATATTGATTTTAGGGTTTTCGGATCGTCCGCGGTACAGAGGAGACTCCGTCCGTGTGTCGGGTCCGGGCTTGGCCTTTTGCGGGGTCGGGTCGGGGCGTGACAATGGGCACCGGAGTGACGGAGACCTAGTCACAATCCCCACGCCCTCGGTTTGCGGGCCCAGCCTCTATGTGAAGCGAAGTTGTCTTGCCCCTAGTAACGTGGATTCGATAATAGAAATGTGGTGGATAAAGCATCATGACAACCCTAACCGGGGCAAAAAAAATTGAAAAGTGGGGTGCAACACGAGGACTTCCTAGGGGGTCACCGATCCTAGTACTACTCTCGCCCAAGCATGCTTAACTTTTGAGTTCTAATGGGATCTGGTGCATTAGTCCTGCTATGATCGCACCGTCATGTTGAGGGCACAAATACTTTATGTGTTGACGGTTCACAATCACAGCCCAGAGAGATGGCCTATTCAAATGGCCCAATGGGTTAACGACAACCCATCCGCTTCAACAACACAGCATCCTCCCAAACCGTGATATCGACGCGTTGTAAGGCCCTCTAATGTCCCGCGAGTTAGGTTGTCGTCCTTTTAACAACTCACTACGTACGATCCGGGATAGAAAAGCCACGTAAAAGAAGAAAAGTTGTTTGAAACTGATAAAAAAGTTCAATTTTGGGCTCTGAAAATAGGCGCAGCCTAGCAGGCTTGGTGCCCCCGTCATACAGCTCTCAGAGAGCTTTCCAACGGTAGGCTGTGCAGCACGTAACTCCTTACGGATCAAAAGTTATGAGAACCGTAGTGACGGAGACCTGGTCACAAGCACCACGCCCTCAGTTTGCGGGCCCAGCCTTTACATGAAGCAAAGTTGTCTTGCCCAAGGTGTCGCGGGATTCGGTAAAAGAAATGTGGGGGATAAAGCATCATGGCAACCCTAATCGGGGCAAAAAAAATTGAAAAGGGGGGTGCAACACAAGGACTTCCTAGGGGGTCACCCATCCTCGTACTACTCTCGCCAAGCATGCTTAAGTTCTGAGTTCTAATGGGATCTGGTGCATTAGTGCTGCTATGATCGTATCATCATGTTGAGGGCACAAATCCTTTTTGTGTTGATGGTTCAGAGTCCCAGCCCAAAGAGAAGGACCATTCAAAAGGCCCAATGGGCTTAACGACAACGCATACGCTTCAACAACGCAGCATCCTCGCAAGACATTATATAAACGCGTTGTAGGGCCCTCTAATGTCCCGCGAGTTAGGTTTTCTTCCTATGAACAGCTCACAACGAACGATCCGGGATGAAAAAATAGCGCAAAGAAGAAAAATGGCCCAAAACTTATGAAAACGTTCGATTTTGGGCTCTGAAAACAGGCGTAGCCGAGCAGGCTTGCTGCCTCCGTTGTAGAGGTCTCGGTTAGCTTTCCAACGATATACTGCGCAACGCGTAACTCCTTACGGATCAAAAGTTATGGACATCAGAGTGACGGAGACCTAGTTACAAGCCCCACGCCCTCGGTTTGCGGGCCCAGCCTCTATGTGAAGCAAAGTTGTCTTGCCCAAGGTAACGTGGGATTCAAAAATCGAAATGTGGGGGATAAAGCATCATGGCAACCCTAATCGGGGCAAAAAAAATTGAAAAGGGGGGTGCAACACGAGGACTTCCTAGGGGGTCACCCATCCTCGTACTACTCTCGCCAAGCATGCTTAACTTCTGAGTTCTTATGGGATCTGGTGCATTAGTGCTGCTATGATCACATCGTCATGTTGAGGGCACAAATCCTTTTTGTGTTGACGGTTCAGAGTCATAGCCCAGAGAGATGGCCCATTCAAATGGCCCAATGGGTTAACGACAACCCATCCGCTTCAACAACATATCTTCCTCCTAAGCCGTGATATCGATGCATTGTAGGGCCCCCTAATGTCCCGCGAGTTAGGTTGTCGTCCTTTTAACAACTCACTACGTACGATCCGGGATAGAAAAACCGAGCAAAAGAAGAAAAGTTGTCCAAACTAGATGAAAACATTCGATTTTGGGCTCTAAAAATAGGCGCAGCCAAGCACGCTTGATGCCCCCGACGTAGAGCTCTCGGAGTACTTTCCAATGGTAGGCTGTGTGCCATGTAACTCCTTACGGATCAAAAGTTATGAGAACCGTAGCGACGAAGACCTGGTCACAAGCACAACGCCCTCGGTTTGCGGGCCCAGCCTTTACGTGAAGTGAAGTTGTCTTGCCCAAGGTGCCGCGGGATTCAGTAATAGAAATGTGGTGGATAAAGTATGATGGCAACCCTAACCTGGGCAAAAAAAATTGAAAATGGGGTTCAACACGGGGACTTCCCAAGTAGTCACCCATCCTAGTACTACTCTCGCCCAAGCACGCTTAACTTCGGAGTTCTGATGGGATCCGGTGCATTAGTGCTGGTATGATCGCGCCCGTCATGTTGAGGGCACAAATCCTTTATGTGATGAAGGTTCATAGTCCCAACCCAAAGATATGGCCCATTCAAAAGGCCTAATGGGCTTAACGACAACCCATCCGCTTCAACAATGCATCATCCTCGCAAGACGTGATATCGATGCATTGTAGGCCCTCTAATGTCCCGTGAGCGAGGTTGTTGTCCTTTTAACAGCTCATGACGTACAATCCGAGACGAAAAACAGGGCAAAATAAGAAAAGTTACCCGAAACAGATGAAAACATTCGATTTTGGCCTCTAAAAACTGGCACAGCCATGCAGGACTGCTACCCCCCGTCGTAGAGCTCTCGGAGAGCTTTCCAACGGTATGTTGTGCGCCGCCTAACTCCTTACGGATAAAAAGTAATGGGTACCGTTGAGACGGACACCTGGCCACAAGCCCCACGCCCTCAGTTTGCGGGCCCAGCCTCTACTTGATGCGAAGTTGTTTCGCAAAAGGTGCCGTGGGATTCGGTAATAGAAATGTGCTGGATAAAGTATCTTGGCAACCCTAACCAGGGCAAAAGAAATTTAAAAGGGGGGAGCAACACGAGGACTTCCCATGGGGTCACCCATCCTAGTACTACTCTCGCCCAAGCACGCTTAACATCGGAGTTCTAAGGGGATCCGGTGCATTAGTGCTAGTATGATCACACCCGTCATGTTGAGGACACAAATCCCTTATGTGATGACGGTTCACAGTCCCAGCCCAGAGAGATGGCCCATTCAAAAGGCCTAATGGGCTTAACGACAACCCATCCACTTCAACAACGCAGCATCCTCGAAAGACGTGTTTTTGATGCGTTGTAAGGCCCTTTAATGTCCCGGGAGTTAGGTTGTCATCCTTTTAACAGCTCACGACGTACGATTCGGGGAGAAAAATATAGCAAAAGAAGAAAAGTGGCCCAAAACTAATGAAAACATTCAATTTTGGCATCCAAGAACGGGCGCAGCCGAGCAGGCTTGCTGTCCCCGTCGTAGAGCTCTTGGAGAGCTTTCCAACGCTATGTTGTGCACTGCATAACTCCTTACGGATCAAAAGATATGGGAACCGGAGCGATAGAGACCTGGTCACCAGACCCTCGCCCTCAGTTTGCGGGCCCTGCCTCTATGTGAATCGAAGTTGTCTTGCCCAGGGTGCCGTGGGATTTGGTAATAGAAATGTGGAGGATAAAGCATCATGGCAACCCTAACCGGGGCAAAAAAAATTGAATAGGGGGGTACAACACGATGACTTCCTAGGGAGTCACCCATCCTAGTACTACTCTCACCCATGCATGCTTAACTTTTGAGTTCTGATGGGATCTGGTGCTTTAGTGCTGCTATGATCGCACCGTCATGTTGAGGGCACAAGTCCTTTATGTGTTGACGGTTCACAGTCACAGCCCAGAGAGATAGCCCATTCAAATGGCCCAATGGGTTAACGACAACCCATCCGCTTCAACAACACAACATCCTTCCAAGCCGTGATATCAACGCGTTGTAGGGCCCTCTAATGTCCTGTGAGTTAGGTTGTCATCCTTTTAACAACTCACTACGTACGATCCGGGATAGAAAAGCCAAGGAAAAGAAGAAAAGTTGTCCGAAACTGATAAAAACATTTGATTTTGGACTCCGAAAATAGGCACAGTTGAGCAGGCTTGGTGCCCCCGTCGTAGAGCTCTTGGAGAGCTTTCCAACGGTAGGCTGTGTACCACGTAACTCCTTACAGATAAAAAGTTATAAGAACCATAGCGACGGAGACCTGGTCATAAGCACCACGCCCTCAGTTTGCGGGCCCAGCCTTTACGTGAAGCGAAGTTGTCTTACCCAAGGTGTCGCGGGATTCGTTAATAGAAATGTGGTGGATAAAGTATCTTGGAAACCCTAACCGGGCCAAAAAAAATTGAAAAGGGAGTTCAACAAGGGGACTTCTCAGGCGGTCACCCATCCTACTACTACTCTCGCCCAAGCACGCTTAATTTCGGAGTTCTGATAGAATCTGGTGCATTAGTGCTAGTACGATCGCACCCGTCATGTTGAGGGCACAAATCCTTTATGTGTTGACGGTTTACAGTCCCAACCCAGAGAGATGGCCCATTCAAAGGGCCCAATGGGCTTAACGACAATGCATACGCTTCAACAATGCAGCATCCTCGCTAGACGTTATATCGACGCGTTGTAGGGCCCTCTAATATCCAGCGAGTTAGGTTGTCGTCCCTTGAACAGCTCACGGCGCACGATCCGGGATTGAAAAACAGCGCAAAAGAAGAAAAGTGGCCTAAAACTAATGAAAACGTTCGATTTTGGGCTCTGAAAACAAGCGTAGCCCAGCAGGCTTGCTACCTCCGTTGTAGAGGTCTCGGTGAACTTTCCAACGGTATACTGCGCAACGCGTAACTCCTTACGGATCAAAAGTTATGGGCACCGGAGTGACGCATACCTAGTCACAAGCCCCACGCCCTTAGTTTACGGGCCCATCATCTATGTGAAGCGAAGTTGTCTTGCCCAGGGTAACGTGGGATTCGATAATAGAAATGTGGTGGATAAAGCATCATGGCAACCCTAATCGGGGCAAAAAAAATTGAAAATGGGGGTGCAACACGAGGACTTCCTAGGGGGTCACCGATCTTAGTACTACTCTCGCCCAAGCATGCTTAACTTCTGAGTTCTGATGGGATCTGGTGCATTAGTGCTGCTATGATCGCACCGTCATGTTGAGGGCACAAATCCTTTATGTGTTGACAGTTCACAGTCACAGCCCAGAGAGATGGCCATTCAAATGGCCCAATGGGTTAACGACAACCTATCCGCTTCAACAACACAACATCCTCCCAAGCCGTGATATCGATGCGTTGTAGGGCCCTCCAATGTCCCGCGAGTTAGGTTGTCATCCTTTTAACAACTAACTACGTACGATCCAGGATAGAAAAATCGAGCAAAAGAAGAAAAGTTGTCCAAAACTTATGAAAACGTTCGATTTTGGGCTAAAAAAAAAAGGCGCAGCTAAGTGGCTTGGTGCCCCCGTCGTAGAGCTCTCGGAGTGCTTTCCAACGGTAGGCTGTGCGCCACGTAACTCTTTACGGATCAAAAGTTATGAGAACCGTAGCGATGAAGACCTAGTCATAAGCACCACGCCCTCGGTTTGCGGGCCCAGCCTTTATGTGAAGCGAAGTTGTCTTGCCTAAGGTGTCGCGGGATTCGATAATAGAAATATGGTAGATAATTATCTTGGCAACCCTAACCGGGGCTAAAAAAATTGAAAAGGGGGTTCAACACGGGGACTTCCCAGGCGCTCACCCATCCTAGTACTACTCTCGCCCAAGCACGCTTAATTTTGGAGTTCTGATGGGATTCGGTGCATTAGTGTTGGTATGATCGCACCCGTCATGTTGAGGGCACAAATCCTTTATGTGTTGACAGTTCACAGTCCTAGCCCAGAGAGATGGCCCATTCAAAAGGCCCAACGGGCTTAACGACAACGCATACGCTTCAACAATGCAGCATCCTCGCAAGACATTATATCAACGCGTTGTAGGGCCCTCTAATGTCCCGCGAGTTAGGTTGTCGTCCTATGAACAGCTCACAACGTACGATCCGGGATGAAAAAATAGCGCAAAAGAATAAAAGTGGCCCAAAACTAATGAAAACGATCAATTTTGGGCTCTGAAAACAGGCGTAGCCGAGCAGGCTTGCTACCTTCGTTGTAGAGGTCTCGGTGAGCTTTCCAACGGTATACTGCGCAACGCGTAACTCCTTACGCATCAAAAGTTTTGGGCACCGGAGTGAGGAAGACCTAGTCACAAGCCCCATGCCCTCGGTTTGCGGGCCCAGCCTCTAGGTGAGGCGAAGTTATCTTGTCCAAGGTAACGTGGGATTCGATAATAGAAATGTGGGGGATTAAGCATCATGGCAACCCTAATCGGGGCAAAAAAAATTGAAAAGGGGGGTGCAACACGAGGAATTTCTAGGGGGTCACCCATCCTCGTACTACTCTCGCCAGCCATGCTTAACTTCTGAGCTCTGATGGGATCTGGTGCATTAGTGCTGCTATGATCGCACCGTCATGTTGAGGGCACAAATCCTTTTTATGTTGACGGTTCACAGTCACAGCCCAGAGAGATGGCCCATTCAAGTGGCCCAATGGGTTAATGATAACCCATCTGCTTCAACAACTTAGCATCCTCCCAAGCCGTGATATCAACGCGTTGTAGGGCCCTCTAATGTCCCGCGAGTTTGGTTGTCGTCCTTTTAACAACTCACTATGTGAAACCCCACTTTTCTATCTTATCTCGTTTTCTGTGCTTTATCTCGTTTTGCGTGAATTAACTTGTCTAAGTGCTATGTGACTTAGAATGTGATAATTTTGGTTTCAATACTCTTAGAACATTCTAAATGTGCATTCCTGAAATTTTCATCAAAAAAGGGGTCAGAAATTTTATCGTCGATTTTTAGTGAATTGTGTTTTTGAAATACGTCCGCTAAAATTTTGAAAATGGTACTTTTAACCCTTCTAGACCTAGTCCATGGACTTTAATAGACTTGTGTTTGATGAAAACGGTTTTAAAATCGGCTTAGGAATTTATTAGGGTTTTTACACCGACTTTTGCGAAAATCGAGTTTTAAGCCGACTCGGGTAGAATTGTTTGATTGTAAAACTTCTTGTCACCTAAAAATAATCTACTTGAACTATCTTAAGTGTTGAATAATTGTTTTGAACATTGGTGATCAAGAAAATGCATTTAAAGTCAAGAAAACACTAAAAACACTAAAGTTTCAACTTTGACTTTCATTTAAAATCTTGACTTTCATGCATATATCATCAACACACATTGACAAAGCACAAAAACATACTCATTTTCACACACATGGCCGATATTTTCATGGGAGAATAAGCCAAGGAGTTTTCAAGGTTTTCAAAGCAAAATTTCAAAGAAAAACTTAGTTTTTGTTTGTAGAAATTCGTGCCGAGTTGGATTCCGCTTGTTGGGCACACATTGCATGCATTCCTAGGCTTATATCGTATCAAAGGTTAGAGAAAAATTCTAGATCTCAAAACTCATCTTTTGTATTTTTGCGTAGAATTGAAAATCGAACCGTTAGAATGTTAATCTGATGTTAGATTATTGCTCCATGCATGCTAGGGATCATTTATATGTAATCCTACAAGATTTGAACGGTTGTAGCATAATTATTATTTTTTGGGTATTTAAAGTTGAATAATTTGTTAATGTTGATTATTTTGAGTTGTGTTGATCGGAATCGATTGCCGTCAATTTCTAAATGTTTGATAATTACATGGTAGTGCCGTTGTAATGCCGAATTTTCGATTGTAATGTCCGCGCTAAAATCCAGAAATTTCAGCCATGATACACTAGGGTTTTAGGGTTATTGGGCATGATTTGGATGTGTTTTGGTTGGTTTCCGAAGGGGCTAATGTAGTTGATTGAATGGGTGAGTGTTTGAAACTGATTTGGAGTTGTTTGGATTAGTAAAATGTAAGATATGATTATTTGAAGTTTAGGTTGTCTTTCTTTAAATTGTTGAATTGAGCCTTTAGATGATTGGGTGTGTTTGAGTAATTGAATTGTGAGTTGTTAATGGTTAGACTAGGGTTAGATTACGTGTTTCATGCATGTTAAGTTGGATGGCCTACTTTGTCATCAAACTTAGTTGTTTGTTGTTTAATTAAATATTGATGTTATATTGATGTTATTTTGATGATTATGGATTACGGGAATCGGGCACTTTTGTTGCTGATCTCCCAGATTATTGATTGATTATGGATTACGGGAATCGGGAACCCTCGTTGCTGATCTCTCGGTCTATTTATGTTGAGTCTCATTGTTGTGAGCTTTGATAATGTTGTGTCACCTCGGGAGGCATCCTGGGCTGCAGGCACAGTTATCATGGCTAATCCCTATCTCGCATGGGCGGAGAGGCCATGGGGTGTAGGTCTAGGTCAAGGTACCTCAGGAATTGTGTCATTGAGTTTGGAAGGGTTGTTGAGCATGGAATTGGTGTATGGAGCTTCATCCGTAAATGTATTGTATCCTTATTGTATGTTTACAGTTATTACTATTGTTGCATTTATAATGATTATTGATGTTATTGTGTGTTTACTGACTCAAAGGATTATTTCCAAGGAGTTTAGTAAACCTTGTTCGAGATCTATCGGATCCTCACTGGGCTTATTTTATATAAGCTCACTCTCTATTATTGCATGCATACAGGTGTACTATTGCAGGATTATGGGTACGTGCCTCCTGAAGAGGAAAATGTGCCTTACGTGGATGAGTCCTATGTTCCAGAGTCTTATCCTTGATGTTGTATCGTTTTACTATCTTGTATAATAACTTAGTAGAATTTTATATGTTTTGTAGCTCATAATGTAAAAGATGTTGAAAAGATAATGAATTAGTTGATGTAGTCTTAGTAGCCTTCCTTTTGTTTATGATTAGGTTGCTAGATTGGCTCAACGAATTTTTGTAATATATATTAAGGTTTATGTATTACGTTGGAACGGAGGCGTATAACGAGAGATGATTATTGTATAATATGGTTATGATGTATATTGTTATTTTATTGAGGAGTTGTTGCATGTATGACGTTCTGTTGAAGTTGGTTTAGAGCCTCGGAGTCCTATTTACTATCGTTATACTGCCGAAATTCCGTTGCGTCCTGACTGATTATTGGAGGGGTCGAGTTGAGGCGTGACATTGAAGTGGTATCAGAGCTTGATTAGCTGTCAGCTGGGGTATCCTCGGAATGTGGCTAGTGGTCTAAGCATGCAAGTATGTATGAAGTAAAAGAAAAGTGAAATATGTGTTAATATGATTAAATGATTAAGTGATTAAGTGATTATGTGATTTAGTGCTTATGTGATTATGTGATTAATTTGTTTATGTGTTTTATATGAGTTTGTTGTTTAGGTGTTAATAATTGTTTATAACCTGTTTACGTGATATAACTATGCTAACTCTTTGATTAGTAGAATGGCCGGTCGACCGAGAACCAAAGGTAGGCCTGAGATGACTGATGAGACTCTGGGTAACGCGGCACCGGGCCGTGATAGGGGTGATGACCGATTGGGGGCAGCTATGGAGAGGATTGCTGAGTTAGTGGCTAGTCAGGCACAGTTACTAGCAGGGCAGGCTGCCCAGACTCAGGCATTGTAGGCTCAGATACTGAATGTGCAGGGTGGAAACCACGGGCATGGTACCCTAAAAGAGTTCTTAGGATATCATCCACCTAGATTTCAGGGGGAGCCGAATGATAGGAAGGCTGAGGCATGGATAAGCAAGTTGGAGAAGATTTATGATCCACTTGATTATAATGATGAGCAGAAGGTCTCTTTTGCCGTGTACTTGTTAGATGACGAGGCAGAGGAGTGGTGGCGCATAGTGAGAACTAGCTGGGCGGCACAGGGTATTCTGTATATTTGGGGTACCTTCTTGAGAGCTTTCCAGGGGAAGTATGTCCCGAGGATCGCGAGGGAGCGAAGAGAGGCAGAGTTTCAAGCCTTGGTTCAGGGAGATGCTACAGTGGCTCAATATGAGGCCACCTTTACTCGATTGTCCCGGTATGCACCGGAGTATGTGGCAGACGAGGAGCGGAGGACTTGTAGATTCATGCTGGGATTGAGGCCCGAGATTCAGGATGTGATGGCTCTGAATCGGTATGATATTTTCACTGAGGCTTTTGAGGCAGCTTCTAGACTAGAGAAAAGAAAAGGGGATCAGATTGTCTCTAGTTAGCCTAGTAAGAGGCCGTATCAGCCGCAGGGCCAGCAGGTTATTTATAGGCCTCCAGTACAGCAGGTTATTTATAGGCCTCCAGTACAGCAGGTTGTGTACAGGCCTCCAGCTCAGCAGGGTACTTATAG
Source organism: Ehretia macrophylla (assembly GCA_037974665.1). NCBI lineage: Eukaryota > Viridiplantae > Streptophyta > Magnoliopsida > Boraginales > Ehretiaceae > Ehretia > Ehretia macrophylla. Next base: position 13,163,862 of record CM075764.1, on the reverse strand, counting down.
GCCACAGGGTCAGCAGAGTTACTATTGGCCTTAGTTTCAGCAGGGGCCATATCAGGTTCAGACTCAGTACAGGCCAGCTCAGTCATAGGGTCAGTACAAGCCTAGTGTTGTTATACCTCAGCAGCAGGCTGGTTTAGTTGCTTATTCAGCTTTTGGTTCTTTAGGAGGCAGTGTCAGTGCTCCGATGCTGCAGTGTGTTTATTGTAAACGTAAGGGCCATATGGAGGCTGACTGTCGAAGAAAGGCAGGGACGTGTTTAGGTTGTGGCAGCAACTAACACCGGGCGAGGGATTGCCCCAGGTATCAGGGTTCTACGGGTCAGCCAGCAGTCCAGGGTTAACAGGGTGGACCTGTAAGCAGTACTCCTCAACAACAGCGGGCTCAGGCTCGGGCCTACGTAGCAGACTTGGAGGAATTGCCAAAGGCGATAGCAGTGGTGAAAGGTAACTTACTTATTCTCAACCAATTAAATATTATACCTCCTTGAGTGCAACGTGCTAAAATGTAAGTAGAAAGTTTGCCTTATGCGATTAAAGTTAGCATGTGCATCATATCAGTTGGCGACTGAGTAGTATGTGATGTTGAGGTATATGGAATTCCGATTAGGGGTCAAGCTACTTTATGACTATACATTGATTATTGGGATTCTTATTTGGTGATTTTATACGGCATTCTTCCTCAAGATTTCTATATGGAGATTCTTATTCAGCATACTTCTTTGGACTTTTCCTATGGTATTTTCTATGCGGTATACTTATGTGGATTTCTGATACGGTATTATCCGGAGTTCTTATATTGGGATTATTATTTGGTATTCTCGCTCGGTGATCCGGTTGAAGTTCTTACTTGGTATTCTTGGTTAGTACTCTATTACGGGATCTATGTTTGGCATTTTCTTCAGCAATTATTTGAGATTCTCATCCGGAAGTCTTAGTCGGTGTTCTTATTCAACGTTCCTATTTAAGCTTCTTGTTTGGTATTCCTAGTTGGCATACTTAATTGGTATTCAGGATTTGATTTCGGTCATTCATTCCGTATGTTTGAGCCAGTAGTACTTTAGTGAAGAATTGTGAGGACACAATTGTTTTAAGGAGGGGAGAATGTGAAACCCCACTTTTCTATCTTATCTCGTTTTGCGTGCTTTACCTCGTTTGGCATGAATTAACCTGTCTAAGTGCTATGTGACTTAGAATGTGATAATTTTGGTATCAATACTCTTAGAACATGATAAATGTGCATTCATGAAATTTTCATCAAAAACGGGGTCAGAAAGTTTATCGTCAATTTTTAGTGAATAGTATTTTCGAAACACATCCGCTAAAATTATGAAAATGGTCCTTTTAACCCTTCTAGACCTAGTCCATGGACTTTAATAGACCTGTGTTTGATGAAAACGGTTTTAAAATTGGCTTAGGAATTTATTAGGGTTTTTACACCGACTTTTGGAAAAATCAAGTTATAAGCCGACTCGGGTCACCTAAAAATAATCTACTTGAACTATCTTGAGTGTTGAATAATTGTTTTGAACATTGGTGATCAAGAAAATGCATTTAAAGTCAAGAAAACACTAAAAACACAAAAGTTTCAACTTTGACTTTCATTTAAAATCTTGACTTTCATGCATATATCATCAACACACATTTCCAAAGCACAAAAAACACACTCATTTTCACACACATGGCCGAGATTTTCATGGGAGAATAAGCCAAGGAGTTTTCAAGGTTTTCAAAGCAAAATTTCAAAGAAAAACTTAGTTTTTGTCCGTAGAAATTCATGCCGAGTTGGATTCTGCTTGTTGGGCACGCATTGCACGTATTCCTAGGCTTATATCGCATCAAATGTGAGAGAAAAATTCTAGATCTCAAAACTCATCTTTTGTGTTTTTGCGTAGAATTGAAAATTGAACCGTTAGAATGTTAATCTGATGTTAGATTATTGCTCCATGCATGCTAGGGATCATTTATATGTAATCCTACAAGATTTGAATGGTTGTAGCATAATTATTATTTTTCGGGTATTTAAAGTTGAATAATTTGTTTAATGTTGATTATTTTGAGTTGTGTTGATCGGAATCGATTGCCGTCGATTTCTAAATGTTTGATAATTACGTGGTAGTGCCGTTGTAATGCCGAATTTTTGATTGTAAAGTCCGCGCTAAAATTCAGAAATTTCAGCCATGATACACTAGGGTTTTAGGGTTATTGGGCATGATTTGGATGTGTTTTGGTTGGTTTCCGAAGGGGCTAATGCAGTTGATTGAATGAGTGAGTGTTTGAAACTGATTTGGAGTTGTTTGGATTAGTAAAATGTAAGATATGATTATTTGAAGTTTAGAATGTCTTTCTTTAAATTGTTGAATTGAGCCTTTAGATGATTGGGTGTGTTTGAGTGATTGAATTGTGAGTTGTGAATGGTTAGACTAAGGTTAGATTACGTGGTTCATGCATGTTAAGTTGGATGGCCTACTTTGTCATCTAACTTAGTTGTTTGTTGTTTAATTAAATATTGATGTTATATTGATGTTATTTTGATGATTATGGATTACGGGAATCGGGCACCTTTGTTGCTGATCTCCCAGATTATTGATTGATTATTGAGTACAGGAATCGGGCACTTTTGTTGCTGATCTCCCAAATTGTTGATTGATTATGGATTACGGGAATCGGGCACCCTCGTTGCTAATCTCTCGGTCTATTTATGTTGAGTCTCATTGTTGTGAGCTTTGATAATGTTGTTTCACCTCGGGAGGCATCCTGGGCTGCGGGCACAGTTATCATGGCTAATCCCTATCTCGCATGGGCGGAGAGGCCATGGGGTGTGGGTCTAGGTCAAGGTACCTCCGGAATTGTGTCATTGAGTTTGGAGGGGTTGTTGAGCATGAAATTGGTGTATGGAGCTTCATCAGTAAACGTATTGTATCCTTATTGTATGTTTACAGTTATTACTATTGTTGGATTTATAATGATTATTGATGTTATTGTGTGTTTACTGACTCAAAGGATTATTTCCAAGGAGTTTAGTAAACCTTGTTCGAGATCTATCGGATCCTCGCTGGGCTTATTTTATATAAGCTCACTCTCTATTATTGCATGCATACAGGTGTACTATTGCAGGATTACAGGTACATGCCTCCTGAAGAGGAAAATGTGCCTTACGTGGATGAGTCCTATGTTCCAGAGTCTTATCCTTGATGTTGTATCGTTTTACTATCTTGTATATTAACTTAGTAGACTTTTATATGCTTTGTAGCTCATAATGTAAAAGATGTTGAAAAGATAATGAATTAGTTGATGCAGTCTTAGTAGCCTTCCTTTTGTTTATGATTAGGTTGCTAGATTGGCTCAATGAATTTTTGTAATGTATATTAAGGTTTATGTAATACGTTGGAACGGAGGCGTATAACGAGAGATGATTATTGTATAATATGGTTATGATGTATGTTGTTATTTTATTGAGGAGTTGTTGGATGTATGACATTCTATTGAGGTTGGTTTAGAGCCTTGGAGTCCTATTTACTGTCGTTATACTGCCGAAATTCCGTTGCGTCTTGACTAATTATTGGAGGGGTCGAGTTGGTTTGTGACACACTACGTACGATCCGGGATAGAAAAAACGAGCAAAGGTAGAAAAATTGTGCGAAACGGATGAAAACATTCAATTTTGGGCTCTAAAAATAGGCACAGCCGAGCACGCTTGGTGCCCCCGTCGTAGAGCTCTCGGAGAGCTTTCCAATGGTAGGCTGTGCACCACGTAACTCCTTACGGATCAAAAGTTATGAGAACCGTAGCGACGAAGACACAAGCACAACGCCCTCGGTTTGTGGGTCCAGCCTTTACGTGAAGTGAAGTTGTCTTGCCCAAGGTGCCGCGGGATTCGGTAATAGAAATGTGGTGGATAAAGTATGTTGGCAACCCTAACCGGGGCAAAAAAAATTGAAAAAGGCGTTCAACACGGGGACTTCCCAGGCAGTCACCCATGCTAGTACTAATCTTGCCCAAGCACGCTTAACTTCGGAGTTCTGATGGGATCCGGTGGATTAGTGCTGGTATGATCGCACACGTCATGTTGAGGGCACAAATCCTTTATGTGATGACGGTTCACAGTCCCAACCCAGAGAGATGGCCCATTCAAAAGGCCTAATAGGCTTAACGACAACCCATCCACTTCAACAACGCAGCATCCTCGCAAGACGTGATATCGATGCGTTGTTGGGCCCTCTAATGTCCCGCGAGTTAGGTTGTCGTCCTTTTAACAGCTCACGAGGAATGATCCGGGACGAAAAAATAGAGCAAATTAAGAAAAGTTACACGAAACAGATGAAAACGTTCGATTTTGGCCTCTAAAACCTAGCGCAGCCATGTAGGACTGCTACCCCCTATCGTCGAGCTCTCGGAGAGCTTTCCAACGGAATGTTGTGTGCCGCCTAACTCCTTACGAATAACAAGTTATGGGCACCGTAGGGACGGAGACCTGGTCACAAGCCCTACGCCCTCAGTTTGCGGGCTCAACCTCTACTTCATGTGAAGTTGTTTTGCACAAGGTGCCATAGGATTCGGTAATAGAAATGTGTTGGATAAAGTATCTTGGCAACCCTAACCGGGGCATAAGAAATTTAAAAGGGGGGAGCAACATGAGGACTTCCCAAGGGGTCACCCATCCTAATACTTCTCTCGCCCAAGCACGCTTAACATCAGAGTTCTGAGGGGATCGGTGCATTAGTGGTAGTATGATCGCACCCGTCATGTTGAGGGCATAAATCCCTTATGTGATGACGGTTCACAGTCCCAGCCCAGAGAGATGGCCCATTCAAAAGGCCCAATGGGCTTAACGACAACCCATCCGCTTCAACAACGCAGCATCCTCGTAAGACGTGTTTTTGATGCGTTGTAAGGCCCTCTAATATCCTGGGAGTTAGGTTGTCATCCTTTTAACTGCTCACGACGTACGATTCAGGGCGGAAAAACAGAGCAAAAGAAGAAAAGTGGCCCAAAACTGATGAAAACATTCAATTTTCGAATCCAAGAACGTGCGTAGCCGAGCAAGCTTACTGTCCCCGTCTTAGAGCTCTTGGAGAGCTTTCCAACGGTATGTTGTGCACTGCATAACTCCTTACGGATCAAAAGGTATGGGCACTGGAGCGATAGAGACATGGTCACCAGCCCCTCGCCCTCAGTATGCAGGCCCTGCATCTATGTGAATCGAAGTTGTCTTGCCCAAGATGCCGTGGGATTCGGTAATAGAAATGTGGAGGATAAAGCATCATGGCAACCCTAACCGGGGCAAAAAAATTGAAAAGGGGGGTGCAACACGATGACTTCCTAGGGGGTCACCTATCCTAGTACTACTCTCGCCCAAGCATGCTTAACTTCTGAGTTCTGATGGGATCTGGTGCATTAGTGCTGCTATGATCGCACCGTCATGTTGAGGGCACAAATCCTTTATGTGTTGACGGTTCACAGTCACAGCCCAGAGAGATAGCCCATTCAATTGGCACAATGGGTTAACGACAACCCATCTGCTTCAACAACACAGCATCGTCCCAAGCCGTGATATCGACGTGTTGTAGGGCCCTCTAATGTCCCGTCAGTTAGGTTGTCATCCTTTTAACAACTCACTACGTATGATCCGGGATAGAAAAGACGAGCAAAAGAAGAAAACTTGTTCGAAACTGATAAAAACGTTTGATTTTGGGCTCCGAAAATAGGCGTAGCCGAGCAGGCGTGGTGCCCCCGTCGTAGAGCTCTCGGATAGGTTTCCAACGGTAGGCTGTGCACCACGTAACTCCTTACGGATCAAAAGTTATAAGAACCGTAGCGACGGAGACCTGGTCACAAGCACTCTTAATTTCGGAGTTCTGATGGGATCTGGTGCATTAGTGCTAATACGATTGCACCCGTCATGTTGAGGGCACAAATCCTTTATGAGTTGACGGTTCACAGTCCCAGCCCAGAGAGATGGCCCATTCAAAGGGCCCAATGGGCTTAACGACAACGCATACGCTTCAACAATGCAGCATCCTCGCAAGACGTTCTATCGACGCGTTGTAGGATCCTCTAATGTCCGGCGAGTTAGGTTGTCTTCCATTCAACAGCTCACGACGTACGATCCGGGATGGAAAAACAGCGCAAAAGAAGACAAGTGGCCTAAAACTGATGAAAACGTTCGATTTTGGGCTCTGAAAACAAGCGTAGCCCAGCAGTCTTGCTGCCTCCATTGTAGAGGTCTCGGTGAGCTTTCCAACGGTATACTGCGCAACGCGTAACTCCTTACGAATCAAATGTTATGGGCACCGGAGTGACGCAGACCTAGTTACAAGCCCCACGCCCTCGGTTTGCGGGCCCAGCCTCTATGTGAAGCGAAGTTGTCTTGCCCAAGGTAACGTGGGATTCGATAATAGAAATATGGACCGTTCACAGTCACAGCCCAGAGAGATGGCCCATTCAAATTCCATTAGTGCTGCTATGATCGCACCGTCATTTTGAGGGAACAAATCCTTTATGTGTTGACCGTTCACAGTCACAGCCCAGAGAGATGGCCCATTCAAATGGCCCAATGGGTTAACGACAATCCATCCTCTTCAACAACACAGCATCCTCCCAAGCCGTGATATTGACGCGGTGAAGGGCCCTCTAATGTCCCGCGAGTTAGGTTTTCATCCTTTTAACAACTAACAACGTACGATCTGGGATAGAAAAACTGAGCAAAAGAAGAAAACTTGTCCGAAACTGATGAAAACGTTCGATTTTGGGATCAGAAAAAAGGCGCAGCCGAGCAGGCTTGGTGCCCCCGTCGTAGAGTTCTTAGAGTGCTTTCCAAGGGTAGGCTGTGCACCACGTAACTCCTTACGGATCAAAAGTTATGAGAACCATAGCGACGGAGACCTGGTCACAAATACCACGCCCTCGGTTTGTGGGCCCAGCCTTTGCGTGAAGCGAAGTTGTCTTGCCCAAGGTGTCGCGGGATTCGGTAATAGAAATGTGGTACCTAATTATCTTGGCAACCCTAACTGGGGCAAAAAAAATTGAAAAGGGGGTTCAACACGGGGACTTCCCAGGCGGTCACCCATCCTAGTACTACTCTCGCCCAAGCACGCTTAATTTCGGAGTTCTGATGGGATCCGGTGCACTAGTGCTAGTACGATCGCACCCGTCATGTTGAGGGCACAAATCCTTTATGTGTTGATGGTTCACAATCCCAGCCCAGAGAGATGGCACATTCAAAAGGCCCAATTGGCTTAACGACAACGCATACGCTTCAACAACGCAGCATCCTCACAAGACGTTATGTCAACGCGTTGTAGGGCCCTCTAATGTCCCGCGAGTTAGGTTGTCGTCCTATGAACATCTCACAACGTACGATCCGAGATGGAAAAATAGTGTAAAAGAAGAAAAATGCCCCAAAATTGATGAAAACGTTCGATTTTGGGCTATGAAAACAGGCATAGCCCAATAGGCTTGCTGCCTCCGTTGTAGAGGTCTCGGTGAGCATTCCAACGGTATACTGCGCAACGCGTAACTCCTTACAGATCAAAAGTTATGGGCATCGGAGTGACACAGACCTAGTTACAAGCCCCACGCCCTCGGTTTGCGGGTCCAGCCTCTATGTGAAGTGAAGTTGTCTTGCCCAAGGTAACGTGGGATTCGATAATAGAAATATGGTGGATAAAGCCTCATGGCAACCCTAATCGGGGCAAAAAAAATTGAAAAAGGGGGTGCAACACGAGGACTTCCTAGGGGGTCACCGATCCTAGTACTACTCTCGCCCAAGCATGCTTAACTTCTGAGTTCTTATGGGATCTGGTGCATTAGTGCTGCTATGATTGCACCGTCATGTTGAGGGCACAAATCCTTTATGTGTTGACGGTTCACAGTCACAGCCCAAAGAGATGGCCCATTCAAATGGTCCAATGGGTTAACGACAACCCATCTTCTTCAACAACACAGCATCCTTCCAAGCCGTGATATCGACGCGTTGTAGGGCCCTCTAATTTCCCGCGAGTTAGGTTGTCATCCTTTTAACAACTAACTACGAACGATCCGGGATAGAAAAACTGAGCAAAAGAAGAAAAGTTGTCCTAAACTGAAGAAAACGTTCGATTTTGGGCTCAGAAAAAAGGCGCAGCCGAGCAGGGTTGGTGCCCTCGTCGTAGAGCTCTCGGAGTGCTTTCCAACGGTAGGCTGTGCACCACGTAACTCCTTACGGATCAAAAGTTATGAGAACCGTAGTGACGGAGACCTGGTCACAAGCACCACACCCTCAGTTTGCGGGCCCAGCCTTTACGTGAAGCGAAGTTGTCTTGCCCAAGGTGTCGCTGGATTCGGTAATAGAAATGTGGTGGATAAAGTATCTTGGCAACCCTAACCGGGACAAAAAAAATTGAAAAAGGGGTTCAACACGGGGACTTCCCAGGCGGTCACCCATCCTAGTACTACTCTCGCCCAAGCACACTTAATTTCGGAGTTCTGATGGGATCCGGTGCATTAGTGCTGGTATGAACGCACCCGTCATGTTGAGGGCACAAATTCTTTATGTGATGACGGTTCACAGTCCCAGCCCAGAGACATGGCCCATTGAAAAGGCCTAATGGGCTTAACGACAACCCATCCGCTTCAACAACGCAGCATCCTCGCAAGACGTGATATCGATGCATTATAGGGCCCTCTAATGTCCCGCGAGTTAGGTTGGCATCCTTTTAACAGCTCATGACGTACGATCCGGGACGAAAAAACATAGCAAATTAAGAAAAGTGGCCCGAAATAGATGAAAACGTTCGATTTTGGCCTCTAAAAACTAGCGCAGCCAAGCAGGACTGCTACCCCCGTCGTAGAGCTCTCGGAGAGCTTTCCAACGGTATGCTGTGCGCCGCCTAACTCCTTACAAATCAAAAGTTATGGGCACCAGAGCGTCGAAAACCTGGTCACAAGCCCCATGCCCTCGATTTGCGGGCCCAGCTTCTACGTGAAGCGAAGTTGCCTTGCCCAAGGTGCCATGGGATTTGGTAATAGAAATATGGTGATAAAGCATCTTGGCAACCCTAACAGCGGCAAAAAAATTTGAAAATGGGGGAACAACACGAGGACTTGCTAGGGGGTCCGCCATCCTTGTACCACTCTCGCCCAAGTACGCTTAACTTTGGTGTTTTGATGGGCTGCAGTGCATTAGTGTTGGTATAATCTCACCCGTCATGTTGAGGGCACAAATCCTTTATGTGTTGACGGTTCATAGTCCCAGCCCAGAGAGATGGCCCATTCAAAAGGCCTAATGGGCTTAACTGTGATAACCCGAACCCGACATGCATTTAATAGCATTTGACATGCATTTAATTAAGTGTTTAATTAGTTAAATCATCCATTTTTGCACTGCTTTGATAATTCTTTTAAAAGCATTCAATAATTTTTATATTGATTAATTAAAAGATTATTACCTATTTTTATTGTTTATAGTAAATAGATTTATTTTCTTGTGTTTAATTAAGTGTCATTTTAAATGTTAGTATTTAATTGTTTAAAATATTCTAGAAATAGTTAAATTAATTATTTTTAAATGAATATTGATTATTTTGATTGTTTTGATTATTTTAATAATCGGTTTTAATTGTCTTGCATTAAAATTACTCAGTTTTCAATTAAAGGAGGAAAGTAACTCTGAGCCGGAGTGAATTTTAAACTATTCTACTATTCCACTTTTCAAAAAATTATAGTTTTATATTATTGCTCATCATTTGATTAGCGATCGTTTATTGACCGTTCGATCGTAGCATTTCGAAAATGGAAGTTAGAGAAATATTCCTCGGACTTAGTGAAAAATGTTTTTAGCTTAATTTAGCTAGTTTTAGTTGGTTTTCATTAAAATTGCATTGTTTTAACTTGAATTCGGTTAAATGGCATCAAAATAAGCTTGTTTGACCATATTTTCACTTAAGCTTGACCTTGCAAAATGACCAAAATGCCCTTTGTCATCTTTTATAAATAAAACAAGGCAAAAATCAAAACAAAACAAATTGCAAAATACCCTTTGTATCCCCCCATGGCCGAATGCTTTCAAGGAGAAAAATAATAATTTTGCTTCAATTTTCTTCTACAATAATGCGTGGAATTGCTTGGGGGTCGTGGCTCAGGTCTTTGCGGGTCTTCCTCGTCAATCTCTGTGAGGGTTTTCACTTTTTTGTGCATTTATATTCAAATTTGATTTTTGATTCAATTTCTTAGATTTGATATTTAATGCGTTATAATGCTTGAAATTGCTTGGAATTACCTCTTTAGGGTTCGTAGAGCATTGCTTGTTAGTTATTTAGCGATTTTTATGGTTAGAAATGCAAATTGAATTTAGGCAAGAATGTGAATAGTAAAAATAAATAGTAAAACCCTAGAATTTCAGATTTCTGATCCGAATTGCGATTTCTTGATTTGGATAGGTGCCATTAATGATAGAAAGATAAAATGTGCAATAAAAATCGATCGGCCTTTGTTAAAATTGAAAATTTGACAAAGAAACATAAAGGGGCCATTTGACCAAATGTTGACCGTGCTCGAATTGAGTTGGGGGTTTTGCTATTGAGGGCATGGAAGCACTTTTGGCGCTGTCTTGGCGTTGATTGAGTGACCGATTAGCATAGCTGTAGTTCAAACGCAGTAGGTGGACTTTCGGGCTTTGGTTGGGAAAGTGGGGTTTAGTGACATAGAAATGTGCCTTGGAGTGACTAAGTGAATGTAGTGAAATCGGTTTCCTAATCCCGTAGCTCGTTTGCTCGTAATTGCCTTTGGAAGTTAGAGATTGAATAGTGATATTTGTCGTTTTCGTGTTTGAACTGCTATTACTTGTTTAATTGGTGTTCTTGTTGCTATTAATGATAGTTATGCTTGAAAAGTTAATTGAATGCTAATGTTGATTGTAAATGCTTGATATCTCGTTTATCGCCACTAATCTGCACTTTCGTGCTATTGCTCGTTTATTGCTTGTATCTCGTATTGCATTCCATTAGTGTCAGGCGCGTGAGTGATGGGCCTCTCTGGGCAGTCTCGGGCTGCAAGGGTTGGTTTGCTCTAGCTCCGTGTCCTATTCCCATTCTTGCTAGGGGTGCCGCCCTGGGAGATTTGGGTCGTAGATGTGTTGGGGTACTTCCGGAGTACACCTAGTGGATGTTATAAGGTGGTTGCGCGCTTATTGTTATCGTTGTCAACATCAAGCTCGAGATTGATGTAATGCTCGTGGAATCGAATTGCATGGTACATTGCTCGTATGAGTGAACCGTGACCTTCAAAGTGTGGTATAGCTTTGAATGGTTGTGTTAATGCTTTCTTTAATTGTGTATTGTATTGTCGTGTATATTGAATGCTTTCTTATTGATTATATTGCTTAACTGTACCTATTTGCATTGCACAATTTTCTTTCTCTCCACCTCGATATCTGTCTCGCCCTCACTGAGTATACGTGTTGTGTATACTCACTCCTCACCACCACATTTCAGGAAATACCATGTTAGTTGGAAAGTTCGTGGTTATGTGGTAGATAGTGCTTGAAGAGTTGCCTTGTGTGCTATGTGGCTTGAGTTGTCAAAGATGCAAAGATGTATATTTTCATGTAATGTATGTATTTGGTGTCAAAAGTTATGTAATTAACTTAACTTGATTTATTAGAATGGTATGATAGTCTATTTTATGCAATGGGTTAGTATAGTTTAATTGCCAAGCATGAATGTACTTGTCAAAGATGAAAAGAGATAGGTTAGCTTTTAAATTGGAAATGTATATTTACTTGTGTTCGCTTGTTGAGAACCAAGGCTCGGATGACATTGAGGTGTTTGTATGGTTGGACACGGTACTGGTCTACTTATATGCTGTCATAGGTTTTGCATTTTGCCTAGAAACAGGGGAGACTCCGTCCGTTTTCCCTAAAAATTTTATGCCTGGGTTTGGAATTGGGTTGTGATTAGATTGATTGATAGAACTTCCGGTCTCGAGAGGGATCAGGGTGTTACATTAATGACAACCCATCCGCTTCAACAACGTAGCATCCTCGCAAGACGTGATATCGACGCGTTGTGGGGCCCTCTAATGTCCCGCGAGTTAGGTTGTCATCCTTTTAACAACTCATGACGTACAATCCGGGACGGAAAAATAGAGCAAAAGAAGAAAAGTGGCCAGAAACAGATGAAAACGTTAGATTTTGGCTTCCGAAAATAGGCACAGCCGAGCAAGCTTGCTGCCCCCGTCGTAGAGCTCTCGGAGAGCTTTCCAATGGTATGTTGTGCACCACGTAACTCCATACGGATCAAAAGTTATGGGCACCGGAGCGACGGAGACCTGGTCACAAGCCCTACGCCCTCAGTTTGTGGGCCCAGCCTCTACATGAAGTGGAGTTGTCTAGCCCAAGGTGCCGTGGGATTCGGTAATAGAAATATGGTGGATAAAGCATCTTGGCAACCCTAACCAGGGCAAAAAAAATTGAAAAAAGGGTGCACCACGAGGACTTCCCAGGGGGTCACCTATCCTTGTACTACTATCGCCCAAGTACGCTTAACTTTGGTGTTCTGATGGGCTGCAGTGCATTAGTGCTGGTATGATCGCACCCGTCATGTTGAGGGCACAAATCCTTTATGTGTTGACGGTTCATAGTCCCAGCCCAAAGAGATGGCCCATTCAAATGGCCAAATGGGCTTAACGACAACCCATCTGCTTCAACAACGTAGCATCCTCGCAAGACGTGATATCAACACGTTGTAGGGCCCTCTAATGTCCCGCGAGTTAGGTTGTCGTCCTTTTAACAGCTCACGACTTACGATACGGGACGAAAAAACAGAGCAAAAGAAGAAAAGTGGCATGAAACAGATGAAAACATTTGATTTTGGCCTCCGAAAACTGGCGCAGCCAAGCAGGATTGGTGCCCCCGTCATGGAGCTCTTAGAGAGCTTTCCAACGGTATGTTGTGCGCTGCGTAACTCCTTACGGATCAAAAGTTATAGGCACCAGAGCGATGGAGACCTAGTCCCAAGCCCTACGCCCTCGGTTTGCGGGCCCAGCCTCTACGTGAAGCGAAGTTGTCTTGACCAAGGTGTCGTGGGATTCGGTAATAGAAATGTGATGGATAAAGTATCTTAGCAACCCTAACCGGGGTAAAAAAAAATGGAAAAGGGGGGTGTAACACGAGGACTTCTCAGGGGGTCACCCATCCTAGTACTACTCTCACCCAAGCATGCTTAACTTTTGAGTTCTGATGGGATCCAGTGCATTAGTGCTAGTATGATCGCACCCATCATGTTTAGGGCACAAATCCTTTATGTGTTGACGGTTCACAGTCTCAGCCCAGAGAGATGGCCCATTCAAAAGGCCTAATGGGCTTAACGACAACCCATCCGCTTCAACAATGCAGCATCCTCACAAGACGCGATATCGACACGTTGTAGGGCCCTCTAATTTCCTGCGATTTAGGTTTTCGTCTTTTTAATAGCTCACAACGTACGATCCGGGAAGGAAAACCAGGGCGAAAGAAGAAAAGTGGCCCGAAATTGATGAAAACATTCGATTTTGAGCTCGGAATATAGGCGCAGCCGAGCAAGCTTGCTACCCCCATCGTGGAGCTCTCGGAGAGCTTTCCAACGGTATGTTGTGCACCGTGTAACTCTTTACGGATCAAAGGTTGTGGGTACCGGAGCGACGGAGACCTGGTTACAAGCCCCACGCCCTCAGTTTGCGGGCCCAACCTCTACGTGAAGCGAAGTTGTCTTGCCCAAGGTGCTGTGGGATTCGGTAATAGAAATGTGGTGGATAAAGCATCTTGGCAACCCTAACCGAGGCAAAAAAAATTGAAAAGGGGGGTGCAACACGAGGACTTCCCAGGGGATTACCATCCTAGTACTACTCTGGCCCAAGCACACTTAACTTCGGAGTTTTGATGCGATCCGGTGCATTAGTACTGGTATGATCGCACCCATCATGTTGATGGCACAAATCCTTTATGTGTTGACGGTTAACAGTCTCAGCCCAGAGAGATGGCCCATTCAAAAGGCCCAATGGACTTAAAGACAACCCATCCACTTCAACAACGTAGCATCCTTGAAAGACATGATATCGATGCATTTTAGGACCCTCTAATGTCCCACGAGTTAGGTAGTCGTCCCTTTAACTACTCATGACTTACGATCCAGGACAGAAAAACATAGCAAAAGAAGAAAAATGGCCAGAAACAGATGAAAACGTTCGATTTTGGCCTCTGAAAACTAGCGCAGCCTAGCAAGATTGCTGCCCCCGTCCTAGAGCTCTGGGAGAGCTTTACAATGGTATGCTGTGCGCCGCGTAACTCCTTACGAATCAAAGGTTATGGGCACCGAAGCGACGGAGGCCTGGTCACAAGCCGCACGCCCTCGGTTTGCTAGCCCAGCCTCTACGTGAAGCGAAGTTGTCTTGCCCAAGGTGCCGTGGGATTCAGTAATAGAAATGTGGTGGATAATGCATCTTGGCAACCCTAACCGGGGCAAAAGAAATTGAAAAGGGGGTGCAACACGAGGACTTCCCAGGGGGTCACCCATCCTAGTACTACTCTCGCCCAAACACGCTTAACTTCGGTGTTCTGATGGGATGCGGTACATTAGTGCTGGTATGATCGCATCCGTCATGTTGAGGGCACAAATCCTTTATGTGGTGACGGTTCACAGTCCCAGCCCAGAGAGATGGCCCATTCAAAAGGCTCAATGGGCTTAACGACAACCCATCCGCTTCTACTACGCAGCATCCTCCCAAGACGTGATATCGACGCATTGTAGGGCCCTCTAATGTCTCGCGAGTTAGGTTGCCGTCCTATTAACATCTCACGACATACGATCCGGGACGAAAAAATAGGGCAAAAGAAGAAAAGTAGCACGAAATAGATGAAAATGTTTGATTTTGGCCTCCGAAAATTGGCACAGCCGAGTAGGATTGTTGCCCCCGTCGTAGAGCTCTCAGAGAGCTTTCCAACGGTATGTTGTCTACCGTGTAACTCCTTACGGATTAAAAGTAATGGGCACCAGAGTGACGGAGACCTTCTCACAAGTCCCACGCCCTCGGTTTGCTGGTCCATCCTCTATGTGAAGCGAAGTTTTCCTACCCAAGGTGCCGTGGGATTCGGTAATAGAAATGTGGTGGATAAAGTATCTTGGCAACCCTAACCGGGGCAAAAAAAATTGAAAAGGGGGGGGCAACACGAGGACTTCCCAGGGGGATACCCATCCTAGTGCTACTCTCGCCCAAGCACGCTTAACTTCTGAGTTCTGATGGGATCCAGTCCATTAGTGCTGGTATGATCACACCTGTCATGTCGGGGGCACAAATCCTTTATGTGTTGACGGTTCACAGTCCCAATCTAGAGAGATGGCCCATTAAGAAGGCCCAATGGGCTTAACGACCACCCATCTGCTTCAACAAAGCAGCATCCTCGCAAGATGTGATATCGACTCATTGTAGGGCCCTCTAATGTCCTGCGTGTTAGGTTGTCGTCCTTTTAACAGCTCACGACGTACTATCCGGGATAGAAAAACATAGCAAATGAAGAAAAGTGGCCCGAAACTAATGAAAACGTTCGATTTTGGGCTCTGAAAATATGCGCAGCCAAGCAAGCTTGCTGCCCCCGTCGTAGAGCTCTAGGAGTGCTTTTCAACGGTATGCTGTATGCCACATAACTCCATACGGATTAAAAGTTATGCGCACCGGAGCGACGGAGACCTGGTCACAAGCCCATGCCCTCGGTTTGTGGGCCCAGCCTCTACATGAAGTGGAGTTGTCTAGCCCAAGGTGCTGTGGGATTCGGTAATAGAAATATGGTGGATAAAGCATCTTGGCAACCCTAACCGGGGCAAAAAAAATTGAAAAAGGGGTGCAACACGAGGACTTCCCAGGGGGTCACCCATCCTTGTACTACTCTCACCCAAGCACGCTTAACATCGGAGTTCTAATGGGATCCGATGCATTAGTGCTGGTATGATTGCACCCGTAACACCCCGATCCCTCTCGAGACCAGAAGTCCTATTAATCAATCTAATCGCAACCTAATTCCAAACCCGAGCATAATATTTAGGGAGAACAGACGGAGTCTCTCCTCTTTCTAGGCAAAATGCAAAACCTACGACAGTATATAAGTGGACCAGTACTGTGTCCAACCATTCACAACTCCTCAAAGCCATCCGAGCCCCGGTTCTCAACAATTAATCACAACAAATATATATTTCCAAGTACCAAGACCATTCCAACTCTTTCCTTTAGACAATTACATACATGCATTGAAGTTAAGCATACCACTTTAATAACCTAGTTAAACTCAAATTACATTCCTTTTAACACTAAATACATACAATACATGAAAACATACATCTTTGCATCTTTCTACCATCAGCCACATAACACGCAAGACAACTCTTCAAGTACGAGCTTTCCAGCTAACACGGCAATTTCCTGAAATGTGGTGGTGAGGAGTGAGTATACACAACACGATACTCAGTAAGGGCGGAATAGATATCGAGGTGGAGAGAAAGAAAGTCGTGCAATGCAAATAAACAATTAAGCAATATATCCAATAAGAACAGCAATCAATATAATCAAGAATCCAATAACAATTAAAGAAAGCATTAACACAACCAATCAAAGCTATACCACACTTTGAAGGCTACGGTTCACTCATATGAGTAATGTACCAATCATGGTTTCGATGATTTTAACGATGACGCACTGGCTCAACCACCTAATAACTTCCGTTAGAGTACTCCGGACATACTTTATTAATTCTACCACCCAAAACTCCCTGGGTGACAACCCAAGCGAGAACGGGAATAGGACACAGAGATAGAGCAACCAACCCTGGCAGCCCGAGACTACCCAAAGAGACTCGTCACTCACGCTCCTGACACAATGCAATACAATACAAGGAATATAACGATAATCGAGCAAGGCACTGAAGTGCATATTAGTATCAACATGCGATACAATAAGCATTTACAATCAATAAAATAACAAGAACAACACTAACAAGCATTATCAACAATTGATATGCAATTCAATCCTAATCAAGTATAACAAGCATAATAATCCACAATAAGCAATATATAAGCAAGCATTATAAAAATCAACTAAAATACTAAATGACCCCAACTTTCTCAATGCTACCCCGTCCAAACAAGCCATGAGATTTGGAAACCGATTTTGCCAATCATCCTAGGACACCATAAGGCACGTTCTGAAGCCACGAAACCCTACTTTAACCTAGAATTCCTGCAAATTCCCGATTTTCCCCAATACTTGTTTGAACTACAGCTACCTCAACCGATCACCCAACTAATGCCATAACTGCACCAAAAGTGCTTCCATGACATACTACGACAATGTCTTCACGCAAAATGAGAAAATGCCAAACTTGACCGGAACAACCCCAACATAAGCCTCGACATTTTTCTCCGTTTTTCCATTACACAAACAAATAAACCACGCATTTTAGCATTTAAGCATATCTAGCACCTTTCTGCATCAATAGAACGCAACTCAGAGCAGAATTTCGGACGGGGGTTTACTATTCACGTTTTTTACTATTCAATCAACATTTCAAATGCAATAACCAATTTTAACCGCATAAATTGCTAAAAACTTACAAAAGTAAGGTCTACTAACATCATAGAACATATTTCAAGCAACAAAACGATTTAAGCAACGTTCTATGCACAATTTCTAAAAAGTAAAGTCTTGACATCATATTTTCTAATGCGCAAATAACGATGCATCCCTCACCTTAACTACTAGTAGACGCTAGGAAAACAACGTTGAGAGCCCCTGGAACGACCTCAAGCAACCCCATGCGAAGATTCGAAGATTTGAAGTTGAAAGGTTTTTTTTTCTTCTCCTTGATGTTTCGGTTTTCTCTTCTTTTTTTTTAGCTTTTCCTTGTTTTATTTTGTATGTATTATGCTTATAAGGTGACAACTAAGTCAAATGGTCAAGGCCCTTGGTCAATGCTAAATAAACTTGGTCAAAGTAGTTCATTTTGTGCATTTTAAGCTTAAAACAACTAACACAATTTTAATTCTAATCAACAACAACTAAAATACTAAATTTAAAACACTAAATACTAGTTTTTACTATTTGCTGAGGACTAGAAAAAACTTGCTAGCTACCACTCTCGATATGCTATGCACAAAACGACGAAGAATGAATAACACATAAATATTATGGAATATAAAAAAAATATAATTTTTGAAAAGAAACATAGTTCAAAATTCACTCCGGGCTCGAAGCTACTTTTCCATTTAATTAAAAACTGAGCATTAAGGTGCAAGAAAATAAAACCAAGTAACATAAATATGAAAAGTAGTTGATACTTCGTTAAAATAATTAACTCAAGTATTATTTAATTACTTCTAAAATAAATATGAAAATAATGCTAGAAATGAATGTTTAACTAAAAATAAACACGAAATTCAATGCTAACATTTAAGATGACACTTAATTAAATGCAATTAAATGCCATTGTAAACGTGCTGGGTTTAGGGTATCACAGCACCCGTCATGTTGAGGGCACAAATCCTTTATGTGTTGATGGTTCACAGTCCCAGCCCAGAGAGATGGCCCATTCAAAAGGCCCAATGGGCTTAACGACAACCCATCTATTTCAACAACGTAGCATCCTCACAAGACGTTATATTGACGAGTTGTAGGGCCCTATAATGTCCCACGAGTTAGGTTGTCGTCCTTTTAACAACTCACGACGTACGATCCGGGATGAAAAAAATAGAGAAAAAAAGAAAAGTGACTCGAAATTGCTAAAAACGTTCGATTTTGGACTCCAAAAATAGGTGCAGCCGAGCAGGCTTGCTGCCCCGATCGTAGAGCTCTCAGAGAGCTTTCCAATGGTATGTTGTGCACTGCGTGACTCCTTATGGATCAAAAGTTATTGACACCGGAGCGACGGAGACCTGGTCACAAGCCCCACGACCTTGGTTTGCGAGCCCAGCCTCTATGTGAAGCGAAGTTGTCTTGCCCAAGGTACCGTGGGATTTGGTAATAGAAATGTGGCCGATAAAGCATCTTGGCAACCCTAACCGGGGCAAAAAAAAATTGAAAAGGGGGTTGCAACACGAGGACTTACTCGGGGGTCACCCATCCTAGTACTACTCTCGCCCAAGCATGCTTAATTTCGGGGTTCTGATGGGATCCGGTGCATTAGTGCAGGTATGATTGCACCCGTCATGTTGAGGGCACAAATCCTTTATGTATGACGGTTCACAGTCCCAGCCCAGAGAGATGGCCCATTCAAAAGGCCCAATGGGCTTAACGACAACCCATCTGCTTCAACAACCCAGCATCCTTGCAAGACGTGAAACCGACACATTGTAGGGCTCTCTAATGTCCCACGAATTAGGTTGTCGTCCTTTTAACAGCTCACGACGTACTATCCGGGATAGAAAAACATAGCAAATGAAGAAAAGTGGACCAAAACTGATGAAAACATTCGATTTTGGGCACCAAAAATAGGCGCAGCCAATCTAGCTTGCTGCCCCCATCGTAGAGCTCTCGGAGAGGTTTCCAACGATATGTTGTGCGCCGCATAACTCCTTACGGATCAAATGTTATGGGCACCGGAGTGACGGAGACCAGGTCACAAGCCCCACGCCCTCAGTTTACGGGTCCAGCCTCTACGTGAAGCGAAGTTGTTTTGCCCAAGGTGCCGTGGGATTCGGTAATAGAAATGTGAGGGATAAAGCATCTTGGCAACCCCAACCGAGGCAAAAAAAATTGAAAACGGGGGTGCAACACAAGGACTTCCCAGTGGGCCACCCATCCTAGTACTACTCTCGCCCAAGCATGCTTAACTTCATAATTCTGATGGGATCCAGTGCATTAGTGCTGGTATGATCGCGCCCGTCTTGTTGAGGGCACAAATCCTTTATGTGTTGACGGTTCACAATCCAAGCCTAGAGAGATGGCCCAATCAAAAGGCCCAATAGGCTTAATGACAACCCATCCACTTCAACAACGCAGCATCCTAGCAAGACGTGATATCGACGCATTGTAGGTCATTCTAATGTCCCGTAATTTAGGTTGTCATCCTTTTAATAGCTCACGACGTACAATCCGGGACAAAAAAACAGAGCAAAAGAAGAAAAGTAGCCCGAAATAGATGAAAACGTTCGATTTTGGCTTCTAAAAACTGGCGTAGCATAGCTGGATTGCTGCCCTCAGTGTAGAGCTTTGGGAGAGCTTTCCAACGATATTCTGTGCGCCGTATTACTCCTTACGGATCAAAAGTTATGGACACCGGAGTGACGGAGACCTAGTCACAAGCCCCACGCCCTCGATTTACGTGCCCAGCCTCTACGTGAAGCGAAGTTATCTTGCCCAAGGTGCCATGGGATTCGGTAATAGAAATGTGGTGGATAAAGCATCTTGGCAATCCTAACCATGGCAAAAAAAAAAGGAAACGGGTGTGCAACACGAGGATTTCCCAAGGGGTCAACCATCCTAGTACTACTCATGCCCAAGCACGCTTAACCTCTGAGTTCTGATGGGATCCACTACATTAGTGCTGGTATGATCGCACCAGTCATGTTGGAGGCACAAATCCTTTATGTGTTGACGGTTCACAGTCGTAGCCCAGAGAGATGGCCCATTTCAAAAGGCCCAATGGGCTTAACGACAACCCATCCACTTTAACAACATAGCATCCTCGCAAGACATGATATCGATGCATTGTAATGTCCCGCGAGTTAGGTTGTCGTCCTTTTAGCAGCTTACGACGTACAATCCAGGACAAAAAAACAGAGCAAAAGATGAAAAATGGCCCGAAACTGATGAAAACATTCAATTTTGGGTTCCAAAAATAGGCACAGCCAAGCAAGATTGTTGCCCCAGTCGTAGAGCTCTCGGAGAGCTTTCCAACGGTATGCTGTGCACTGCGTAACTCTTTATGTATCAAAAGTTATGGGCACCGGAGGGACGAAGACCTGGTCACAAGCCCCATGCACTTGGTTTGCGAGCCCAGCCTCTACATGAAGCGAAGTTGTCTTGCCCAAGGTGCCGTAGGATTCTGTAATAGAAATGTGGTGGATAAAGCATCTTGGCAACCCTAACCAGGGTAAAAAAATTGGAAAGGGGGGTGCAACACGAGGACTTCCCAGGATCCTAGTACTGCTCTCGCTCTAGCACGCTTAACTATGGAGTTCTGATAGGATCCGGTGCATTAGTGCTGGTACGATTGAACCCATCATGTTGAGGGCACAAATCCTTTATATGTTGACAGTTCACAGTCCCAGCGTAGAGAGATGGCCCATTCAAAAGGCCCAATGGGCTTAACGATAACCCATCTTCTTCAACAACACCGCACCCTCGCAAGACATGATATCGACGCATTGTAGGGCCTTCTAATGTCCCGTGAGTTTGGTTGTCATCCTTTTAACAACTCACGATGTATGATCCGGGACAGAAAAATAGAGCAAAAGAAGAAAAATGGCCTGAAACAGATGAAAATGTTCAATTTTTATCTCCATAAACTAGCCCAGCTGAGCAGGATTGCTGCCCCGATCGTAGAGCTCTCGGAGAGCTTTCCAATGGTATGTTGTGCGCCGCGTAACTCCTTACGGATCAAAAGTTATGGGCACCAGAGCGACAGAGACCTGGTCACAAGCCCCACGCCCCCGGTTTGCGGGCCCAGCCTCTAGGTGAAGTGAAGTTCTCTTGCCCAAGGTGCCATGGGATTCGGTAATAGAAATGTGGTGGATAAAGTATCTTGGCAACCCTAACCGAGGCAAAAAAAATTGAAAACAGGGGTGCAACACGAGGACTTCCTAGGGGGTCACCCATCCTAGTACTACACTCGCCCAAGAACGCTGAACTTCTGAGTTCTGATGGGATTCGGTGTAGTAGCGCTGGTATGATCACACCCATCATGTTGAGGGCACAAATCCGTTATGTGTTGACGGTTCACAATCCCAACCCAGAGAGATGGCCCATTCAAAAGGCCCAATGGGCTTAACGACAACCCATCGGCTTCAACAATGCAGCATCCTTGGAAGACGTGATATCGACGTGTTGTAAGGCCCTCTAATGTCCTGCGAGTTAGGTTGTCCTCCTTTTAACAACTCATGACGTACGATTCGGGATGGAAAAACAGGGCAAAAGAAGAAAAGTGGCCCGAAACTGATGAAAACTTTCTATTTTGGGCTCAAAAAATAGGCGCAGCCAAGCAAGCTTGAAACCCCCGTCGTAGAGCTCTCGGAGAGCTTTCCAACGGTATGTTGTGCGCCGTATAACTCCTTACTGATCAAAAGTTATGGGCACCGAAGCGACGGAGACCTGGTCACAAGCTCCATGCCCTCAATTTATGGGCCCAGCCCCTAGGCGAATCGAAGTGGTCTTGTCCAAGGTGTCGTGGGATTCGGTAATAGAAATATGGTGGATAAAGCATCTTGGCAACCCTAACCGGGGCAAATAAAATTGAAAAGTGGGGTGCAACACTAGGACTTCCCAGGGGGTCACCCATCCTGGTACTACTCTTGCCCAAGCACGCTTAACTTCGGAGTTCTGATGAGATCCGGTGCATTAGTGTTGGTATGAGCGCACCCATCATGTTGAGGGCAAAAATTATTTATGTGTTCATGGTTCACAGTCCTAGTCCAGAGAGATGGCCCATTCAAAAGTCCCAATGGACTTAACGACAACCCATTCGCTTCAACAACGTAGCATCCTCACAGGACGTGATATCGACGCGTTGTAGGGCCCTATAATGTCCCGCAAGTTAGGTTGTCGTCCTTTTAACAACTCATGACGTACGATCTGGGATAGAAAGATAGAGCAAAAGAAGAAAAGTGGCCTAAAACAGATGAAAACGTTCAATTTTTATCTCCAAAAACTGGCGCAACCGAGCAAGCTTGCTGCCCCTGTCGTAGAACTCTCGGAGAGCTTTCCAACGGTATACTGTGCGCCGCGTAACTCCATACGGATCTAAAGTTATGGGCACCGGAGCGACGGAGACCTGGTCACAAGCCCCACACCCTTGGTTTGCGGGCCCAGCCTCTATGTGAAGCGAAGTTGTCTTACCCAAGGTGCCGTGGGATTTGGTAATAGAAATGTGGTGGATAAAGCATCTTGGCAACCCTAACAGGGGCAAAAAAAAATTGAAAATGGGGGTGCAACATGAGGACTTCCCAGGGGGTCATCCATCCTAGTATTACTCTCACCCAAATCCTTTATGTGTTGACAGTTCACAGTCCCAGCCCAGAGAGATGGCCCATTCAAAAGGCCTAATGGGCTTAACGACAACCCATCCGCTTCAACAACGCAACATCCTCTCAAGACGTGATATTTACGCGTTGTAGGGCCCTCTAATGTCCCGCGAGTTAGGTTGTCGTCCTTTTAACACCTCATGACGGACGATCAGGGACGGAAAAATAGAGCAAAATCAGAAAAGTGGCCCAAAACAGATGAAAACATTATATTTTGGGCTCCAAAAATGGGCGCAACCGAGCAGGCTTATTGCCCTCGTCGTAGAGCTCTCAGAGAGCTTTCCAACGGCATACTGTGTTCCACGTATCTCCTTGCGAATAAAAAGTTATGGGCACCAGAGCGACGGAGACCTGGTCACAAGGCCCACGCCCTCGGTTTACGGGCCCAGCCTCTACATGAAGCGAAGTTGTCTTGCCTAAGATGTCGTGGGATTCGGTAATAGAAATGGGGTGGATGAAACATCTTGGCAACCCTAACCGGGGCAAAAAAATTTGAAAAGGGGCTGCAACATGAGGACTTCCGAAGGGGTTACCCATCCTAATACTACTCTCGCCCAAGCACGCTAAACTTCGGAGTTCTGATGGGATCCGGAGCATTAGTCCTAGTATGATTGCACCCATCATGTTGAGAGCACAAATCCTTTATGTGTTGATGGTTCACAGTCCCAGCTCAGAGAGATGGCCCATTCAGAAGGCCCAATGGGCTTAACGACAACCCATCCTGTTCAATAACGCAGCATCCTCGCAAGACGTGATATCGACACATTGTAGGACCCTCTAATGTCCCGCGAGTCAGGATGTCATCCTTTTAACAGCTCACAAAGTACGATCCGGGATGAAAAAATAGAGAAAAAGAAGAAAAGTGGCCTGAAACTGATTAAAACGTTCAATTTTGGGCGCTGAAAATAGGCACAGATGAGCACGCTTGCTGCCCTCGTCGTAGAGCTCTCGGAGAGCTTTCCAACGGTATGCTGTGTGCCGCGTAACTCATTACGGATCAAAAGTTTTGGGCATCGGAGCGACGGAAACCAGGTCACAAGCCTCACGCCCTCAGTTCGCGGGCCCAGCCTCTACGTGAAGCGAAGTTGTCTTGCCCAAGGTGCCGTGGGATTCAGTAATAGAAATGTGGTGGATGAAACATCTTGGCGACCCTAACCGGGGCAAAAAAATTTGAAAAGGGGTTGCAACACGAGGACTTTCCAGGGGGTAACCCATCCTAATACTACTCTCGCCTAAGCACGCTAAACTTCGGAGTTCTGATGGGATCCGGAGCATTAGTGCTGGTATGATCGTACCCGTCATGTTGAGGGTACAAATCCTTTATGTGTTGACGGTTCACAGTCCCAACCCAGAGAGATGGCCCATTCAAAAGGCCCAATGGGCTTAACGACAACCCATCCGCTTCAACAACGCAGCATCCTCGCAAGACATGATATCAAAGCGTTGTAGGGCCCTCTAATGTCCCACGAGTAAGGTTGTCGTCCTTTTAACAACGCACGACGTACGATCCGGGATGGAAAAACAGAGCAAAAGAAGAAAAGTGACCCGAAATTGATGAAAACGTTTGAGTTTGGGCTTCAAAAATAGGCGTAGATGAGCAGGCTTACTGCCCCCGTGGTAGAGCTCTCGAAGATATTTGCAACAGTATGTTGTGCATCGCGTAACACCTTACGGATCAAAAGTTAATGGCACCGAAGCGACGGAGACCTGGTCACAAGCCCTATGCCCTCGGTTTGCGGGCCTAGCCTCTACTTGAAGCGAAGTTGTCTTGCCCATGGTGCCGTGGGATTCGGTAATAGAAATGTGGTGGGTAAAGTATCTTGGCAACCCTAAACAGGGCAAAAGAAATTTAAAAGGGGGGTGCAACACGAGGACTTCTCTAGGGTCACCCATCCTAGTACTACTCTCACCCAAGCACGTTTAAGTTCGAAGTTCTGGTGGGATCCGATGCATTAGTGCTGGTATGACGCACCCGTCATATTGAGGGCATAAATATTTTATGTGTTGACGGTTCACAGTCACAGCCCAAAGAGATGGCCCACTCAAAAAGCCCAATGGGCTTAACGAGAACCCATCCGCTTCAACAACGCAGCATCCTCGCAAGACGTGATATTGATGCATTGTAGGGCCCTGTAATGTACCGCGAGTTAGGATGTCGTCCTTTTAACAACTCATGACGTACGATCCGGGATAGAAAGATAGAGAAAAAGAAGAAAAATGGCCCAAAATAGATGAAAACATTCAATTTTTATCTCCAAAAACTGGCGCAACCGAGCAGGCTTGCTGCCCCTATCGTTGAGCTCTCGGAGAGCTTTCCAACGGTATGCTATGGGCCGCGTAACCTCTACGCCCTTGGTTTGCGGGCCCAGCCTCTACGTGAAGCGAAGTTGTCTTACCCAAGGTGTCGTGGGATTTGGTAATAGAAATGTGGTAGATAAAGCATCTTGGCAACCCAAATAGAGGAAAAAAAATTGAAAAGGGGGGTGCAACATGAGGACTGCCCAGGGGGTCACCTATCCTAGTACCACTCTCGCCCAAGCACGCTTAACTTCGAAGTTCTGATGGGATCCGGCGCATTAGTACTGGTATGATCCCACCTGTCTTGTTGACGGTTTACAGTCCCAGCCTAGAGAGATGGCCAATTGAAAAGGCCTAATAGGCTTAACGACAACCCATCCGCTTCAACAATGCAGCATCCTCACAAGACGTGATATCGACGCGTTGTAGGGCCCTCTAATATCCCGCGAGTTAGGTTGTCGTCCTTTTAACAGCTCACGACGTACGATCCAGGATGGAAAAACAGAGCAAAAGTAGAAAAGTGGCCTAAAACTAATGAAAACGTTAGATTTTGGGCTCCAAAAATGGGCGCAGCCAAGCAGGCTTATTGCCCTTGTCGTAGATCTCTCAGAGAGATTTCTAACCGCATGCTGTGCACCGCGTAACTCCTTACGGATCAAAAGTTATGGGCATCGGAGCGACGGAGACCTGGTCACAAGCCCCACGCCCTCGGTTTGCTGGACCAGCCTCAACGTGAAGCGAAGTTGTCTTACATAAGGTGCCGTGGGATTCGATAATAGAAATGTGGTGGATAAAATATCTTGGCAACCCTAGCTGGGGCAAAAAAAATTGAAAAGGGGGGTGCAACATGAGGACTTCTCAGGGTGTCACCCATCCTCGCCCAAGCACACTTAACTTCGGAGTTTTGACGGGATCTGGTGCATTAATACTGGTATGATCGTACCCGTTTTGTTGAGGGCCCAAATCCTTTATGTGTTGATAATTCACAGTCCCAACCTAGAGAGATGGCCCATTCAAAAGTCCTAACGGGCTTAATCACAACCCATCCGTTTCAACAACGCAGCATCCTCGCAAGACGTGATGTCGACGTGTTGTAGGGCACTCTAATGTCCAGCGAGTTAGGTTGACGTCCTTTTAACAACTCACGAAGTGCGATCCGCGACGGAACGACAGAGCAAAAGAGGAAAAGTGGCCTGAAACTATTGATTACATTCGATTTTGGGCTACAAAAATAGGCGCAGCCGAGCAAACTTGCTACGCCTGTCGTAGAGCTCTCGGAGAGCTTTCCAACGGTATGTTGTGCGTCGCGTAACTCCTTGCAGATCTAAAGTTATGGGCAACGGAGCGATAGAGACCTGGTCACAAGCCCCACCCCCTCGGTTTATGGGCCCAGCCTCTACGTGAAGCGAAGTTGTCTTGCCCAAGGTGCCGTGGGATTCGTTAATAGAAATGTGGTAGATAAAGCATCATGGCAACCCGAACCGGGGCAAAAAAAAATTGAAAAAGGGGGTGCAACACAATGACTTCCCAAAGGGTCACCCATCGTAGTACTATTCTCGCCCAAGCACGCTTAACTTCGGAGTTCTGATTGGATTCGGTGCATTAGTGCTGGTATGATAGCACCCGTCATATTGAGGACACAAAACCTTTATGTGTTGACGGTTCACAGTCCCAACCCAGAGAGATGGCCCATTCAAAAGGCCTAACGGGCTTAACGACAACCCATCCGCTTCAACAACGTGGCATCCTCGTAAGACGTTATATCGACGCATTGTAGGGCCCTGTAATGTCCCGTGAGTTAGGTTGTCATCCTTTTAACAGCTCAAGACGTACGATCCGGGATAGAAAAAGTGAGCTAGAGAATAAAAGAGCCCCGAAACTGATGAAAGCGTTTGATTGTGGGCTCCAAAAACAGGCGCAGCCGAACAAGCTTGCTACCCCCGTCTTAAAGCTCTCGGAGAGCTTTCAAACCGTATTCTATGCACCACGTAACTCCTTACGGATCAAAAGTTATGGGCACCGGAGCGATGGACCTAGTCATAAGCCCAACGGCCTCGGTTTGTGGGCCCAACCCCTACGTGATACAAAGTTGTCTTGCCCAAGGTGCCGTGGGATTCGATTATAGAAATATGATGGATAAAGTATCTTGTCAACCCTAACCAAGGCAAAAAAAATTGAAAAGGGGGGTGCAACACGAGGACTTACCTAGGGGGTAACCCATCCTAGTACTACTCTCTCCCAAGCACGCTTAACTTCGGAGTTCAGATGGGATCCGGTGCATTAGTGCTGGTATGATCGCACCCGTCATGTTGAGGACACAAATCCTTTATGTGTTGACGGTTCACAGTCCCAACCTAGAGAGATGGCCTATTCAAAAGGCCAAATGTGCTTAATGACAACCCATCCGCTTCAACAACGCAGAATCCTCGTAAGACGTGATAATGACGCGTTGTAGGGCCTTGTAATGTCCTACGAGTTAGGTTGTTGTCCTTTTAACAACTCAAGACGTACAATCCGGTGCAGAAAAACAGTGCAAAAGAAGAAAAGTTGCCTGAAACTAAAAAAAACATTCGATTTTAGGCTCCAAAAATGGGCGCAGCCGAGCGGGCTTGCTGCCTCCATCGTAGAGCTCTCGAAGAGCTTTCCAATGGTATGTTGTGCACCGCGTAACTCCTTACAGATCAAAAGTTATGGGCACCGGTGCGACGGAGACCTGGTCACAAGCCCCACGCCCTCAGTTTGCGGGCCCAGCCTCTACGTGAAGTGAAGCTGTCTTGCCCAAGGTGCCGTGGGATTCGGTAATAGAAATGTGGTGGACAAAGTATCTTGGCAACCTTAACTTGGGAAAAAAAAATTGAAAAGGGGGGTGCAACATCAGGACTTTCCCAGGGGGTCACCCATCCTAGTACTACTCTTTCCCAAGCACGCTTAACTTCGGAGTTCTGATGGGATCCAGAGCATTAGTGCTGGTAGGATCGAACCCGTCGTGTTTAGGGCACAAATCCTTTATGTGTTGACGGTTCACAGTCCCAGCCCAGAGAGATAGCCAATTCAAAAGGCCCAATGGGCTTAATGACAACCCATCCGCTTCAACAACGCAGCATCCTCAAAAGACGTGATATCGATGCATTGTAGGGCCTTGTAATGTCCTGCAAGTTAGGTTGTCGTCCTTTTAACAGCTCAAGACGTACGATCCAGAACAGAAAAACGGAGATAAAGAAGAAAAGTAGCCCGAAAGTGATGAAAATGTTCAATTTTTGGCTCCGAAAACATTCACAGCCGAGCAGGCTTTCTTCCCCCGTCGTAGAGCTCTTGGAGAGCTTTCCTACAGTATGTTGTGCACTGCATAACTCCTTACGGATCAAAAGTTTTGGGCACTAGAGCGACGGAGAGCTGGTCACAAGCCCCACGCCCTCGGTTTGCAAGCCCAGCCTCTACGTTAAGCAAAGTTGTCTTGCCCAAGGTGCCGTGGGATTCGGTAATAGAAATGTGGTGGATAAAGTATCTTGGCAACCCTAACCGGGGAAAAAAAATTGAAAAGGTGGGTGCAACACGAGGACTTCCTAGGGGGTCACCCATCTTAGTACTACTCTCGCCCAAGCACGCTTAACTTCGGAGTTCTAATGGGATCCAATGCATTAGTGCTGGTATGATCACACCTGTCATGTTGGGGGACATATCCTTTATGTGGTGACGGTTTACAATCCCAGCCTAGAGAGATGGCCCAATCAAAAGGCCTAATGGGCTTAACGACAACCCATCCGCTTCAACAACACAGCATCCTCGCAAAACGTGATATCGACACATTGTAGGGCCATCTAATATCCCGTGAGTTAGGTTGTCATCCTTTTATCAGCTCACGGCGTAGGATCCGGGATGAAAAAACATAGCAAAAGAAGAAAAGTGGCACGAAACTGATGAAAACATTTCAATTTTGGGCTCCAAAAATAGGCGCAATCGAGAAAACTTGCTACCCCCGTCGTAGAGCTCTCAGAGAGCTTTCCTACGTGTGCTGTGCACCGCATAACTCCTTACAGATCAAATGTTATGGGCTCCGGAGCGACGGAGACTTGGTCACAAACCCCACGCCCTCGGTTTACGGGCCCAGCCTCTACGTGAAGCGAAGTTGTCTTGCCCAAGGTGCCGTGGTATTCGGAATAGAAATGTGGTGGATAAAGCATCTTGGCAACCCTAACCGGGGCAAAAAAAATTGAAAAAAGGGTGCAACACGAGGACTTTCCAGGGGGTCACCCATCTTAGTACTACTCTCGCCCAAGCATGCTTAACTTCGGAGTTCTAATGGGATCCGGTGCATTAGTACTGGCATGATCGCACCCATCATGTTGAGGGCACAAATCCTTTATGTGTTGACGGTTCACAGTTCTAGCCCAGAGAGATGGCCCATTCAGAAGGCCTAATGGGCTTAACGACAACCCATCCGCTTCAACAACGTAGCATCTTCACAAGACGTGATATCGACGCATTGTAGGACCCTCTAATGTCCCGCGAGTTAGGTTGTCATCCTTTCAACAGCTCACGAAGTACGATCCGAGATGAAAAAACAGAGCAAAAGAAGAAAAGTGGCCGAAAACTGATGAAAATGTTCAATTTTGGGCTCCGAAATTGGGCACAGCCGAGGAAGCTTGCAGCCCCCATCGTAGATCTCTCGGAGAGCTTTCCAACGGTATGTTGTGCGCCGCGTAACTCCTTACGGATCAAAAGTTTTGGGCACCGGAGCATCGGAGAGCTGGTCAGAAGCCCCACGCCCTCGGTTTGCGGGCCCAACCTCTACATGAAGCGAAGTTGTCTTACCCAAGGTGCCGTGGGATTCAGTAATAGAAATGTGATGAATAAAACATCTTGGCAACCCTAACTGGGGCAAAAAAATTTGAAAATGGGGCGTAACACGAGGACTTCTCAGGGGGTCACCCATCCTAATACTACTCTCGCCCAGGCACGCTAAACTTCGGAGTTCTTATGGGATCTGGAGCATTACTGCTGGTATGATCGCACCGGTCATGTTGAGGGCACAAATCCTTTATGTGTTGACGGTTCACAGTCCTAGCCCAAAGAGATGGTCCATTCAAACGGCCCAATGGGCTTAACGACAACCCATCCACTTCAACAACGCAACATCCTTGCAAGACGTGATATTGACGCATTGTAGGGCCCTCTAATGTCCCGTGAGTTATGTTGTCGTCCTTTTAACAACTCACAACGTACGATCCGAGACGGAAAACCAGAGCAAAAGAAAAAAAGTGGCCCGAAAATAATGAAAACGTTTCATTTTGGGCTTAAAAAATGGGCGTAGCTGAGCAGGCTTACTGCCTCTGTCTTAGAGCTCTCAGAGAGCTTTCCAACGGTATGCTGTGCACCGCGTAACGCCTTACGTATCAAAAGTTATGGGCACCGGAGCGACGGAGACCTGGTCACAAGCGCCATGGCCTCGGTTTGCGGGCCCAGCCTCTACGTTAAGTGAAGTTGTCTTGCCCAAGGTACCGTGGGATTCGGTAATAGAATGTGGTGGATAAAGTATCTTGGCAACCCTAAACGGGGCAAGAGAAATTTAAAAGGGGGGTGCAACACGAGGACTTCTCTGGGGTCACCCATCCTAGTACAACTCTCACCCAAGCACGTTTAACTTCGGAGTTCTGATGGGATCCGACGCATTAGTGCTGGTATGACGCACCCGTCATATTGAGGGCACAAATCTTTTATGTGTTGACGGTTCACAGTCCCAGCCCAAAGAGATGCCCATTCAAAAGGCCCAATGGGCTTAATGACAACCCATCCGCTTCAACGACGCAGTATCCTCACAAGATGCGATATCGACGAATTGTAGGGCCCTGTAATATCCCGCGAGTTAGGTTGTCATCCTTTTAACAACTCATGACGTACGATCCAGGACAGAAAGATAGAACAAAAGAAGAAAAGTGGCCCAAAACAGATGAAAACATTCAATTTTTATCTCCAAAAATTGGCGCAGCCGAGCAGGCTTACTGCCCCCATCGTAGAGCTCTCAGAGAGCTTTCCAACGGTTTGCTGTGCGCCGTGTAAATCCTTACGGATCAAAAGTTATGGGGCACAGGAGCGACGGAGACCTGGTCATAAGCCCCACGCCCTTGGTTTACGGGCTCAGCCTCTACGTGAAGCGAAGTTGTCTTACCTAAGGTGCCGTGGGATTCGATAATAGAAATGTGGTGGATAAAGCATCTTGGCAACCCTAACAGGGGCAAAAAAAAATTGAAAAGGGGGGTGCAACATGAGGACATCCCAGGGGGTCACCCATCCTAGTACTACTATCGTCCAAGCACGTTTAACTTCGGAGTTTTGATGGGATCCGGCGCATTAGTACTGGTATGATTGCACCTGTCTTGTTGAGGGCCCAAATCCTTTATGTGTTGACAGTTCACAGTCCCAGCCCAGAGAGATGGCCCATTCAAAAGGCCTAATAGGCTTAACGACAACCAATCCACTTCAACAATGCAGCATCCTCACAAGACGTGATATCGACGCATTGTAGGGCCCTCTAATGTCCCACGAGTTAGGTTGTCGTCCTTTTAACAGCTCACGACATACGATCCGGGATGGAAAAAGAGAGCAAAAGTAGAAAAGTGGCCCAAAACTGATGAAAACGATAGATTTTGTCTCCAAAAATGGGTGCAGCCGTCATAGAGCTCTCGAAGAGCTTTCCAATGGCATGCTGTGCGCCGTGTAACTCCTTACGGATCAAAAGTTATGGGCACCGGAGCGATGGAGACCTGGTCACATGCCCCATGCCCTTGGTTTGCAGGCACAGCCTCAACGTGAAGCGAAGTTGTCTTGCCCAAGGTACCGTGGGATTCGGTAATAGAAATGTGGTGGATAAAGTATCTTGGCAACCTTAGCTGGGGCAAAAGAAATTGAAAAGGGGAGTGCAACATGAGGACTTCCCAAGGTGTCACCCATACCCACCCAAGCACGCTTAACTTCGGAGTTCTAATGGGATCCGGCGCATTACTACTGGTATGATCGCACCTGTCTTGTTGAGGGCCCAAATCCTTTATGTGTTGACAGTTCACAGTCCCAGCCTAGAGAGATGGCCCATTCAAAAGGCCTAATGGGCATAACGACAACTCATCCGCTTCAACAACGCAGCATCCTCACAAGACGTGATATCGACGTGTTGTAGGGCACTCTAATGTCCAGCGAGTTAGGTTGTCGTCCTTTTAACAGCTCACGACGTGCAATCTGCGATGGAAAAACAGAGCAAAAGAAGAAATGTGGCCTGAAACAATTGAAAACATTCGATTTTGGGCTACGAAAATAGGAGCAGCCAAGCAAACTTGCTGCCCCCATCGTAGAGCTCTTGAAGAGCTTTCCAACGGTATGTTGTGCGCCGCGTAACTCCTTGCGAATCTAAAGTTATGGGCAACGGAGCGATAGAGACCTGGTCACAAGCCCCATGCCCTCGGTTTGCGGGCCCAGCCTCTACGTGAAGGAAAGTTGTCTTGCCCAAGGTGCCGTGGGATTCGCTAATAGAAATGTGGTGGATAAAGCATCTTGGCAACCCTAACCGGGGCAAAAAAAAATTGAAAAGGGGGGTGCAACACGAGGACTTCCCAAAGGGTCACCCATCCTAGTACTACTCTCGCCCAAGCATGCTTAACTTCGGAGTTCTGATTGGATTTGGTGCATTAGTGCTGGTATGATCGCACCCGTCATATTAAGGACACAAAACCTTTATGTGTTGACGGTTCAATATCCCAGCCTAGAGAGATGGCCCATTCAAAAGGCCTAACGGGCTTAACGACAACCCATCCGCTTGAACAATACAGCATCCTCGTAAGACGTTATATCGATGCATTGTAGGGCCCTGTAATGTCCCACGAGTTAGGTTGTCATCCTTTTAACAGCTCAAGACGTATGATCCGGGATAGAAAAAGCGAGCTAGTGAAGAAAAGTACCCTGAAACTGATAAAAACGTTTGATTTTGGCTCCGAAAACAGGCGCAGCCGAGCAAGCTTGCTGCCCCCGTCTTAAAGCTCTCGGAGAGCTATCAAACGGTATGCTATGCACCGCGTAACTCCTTACGGATCAAAAGTTATGGGCACCGAAGTGATGGAGACCTAGTCATAAGCCCAACATCCTCGGTTTGTGGGCCTAGCCTCTACGTGAAGCAAAGTTGTCTTGCCCACGCTACCGTGGGATTCGCCACTAGAAATATGGGGGATAAAGTATCTTGGAAACCCTAACCAAGGCAAAAAAAATTGAAAAGGGAGGTGCAACACGAGGACTTACCCAGGGGGTCACCCATCCTAGTACTACTCTCTCCCAAGCATTCTTAACTTCGGAGTTCTGATGGGATCCGGTGCATTAGTGCTTGTATGATCGCACCCGTCGTGTTGAGGGCACAAATCCTTTATGTGTTGACGGTTCACAGTCCCAACACAGAGAGATGGCCTATTCAAAAGGCCCAATGGGCTTAACGACAACCCAGCCGCTTCAACATGCAGCATCCTCGTAAGACATGATATCGACACGTTTTAGGGCCCAGTAATGTCCCACGAGTTAGGTTGTTGCCCTTTTAACAGCTCAAGACATACGATCCGGGGTGGAAAAATTGTGCAAAAGGAGAAAAGTTGCACGAAACTGATAAAAACGTTCGATTTTGGGCTCCAAATATGGGCGCAGCTGAGCGCGCTTGCTGCCTCCATCGTAGAGCTCTCGAAGAGCTTTCCAATGGTTTGTTGTGCACCGCGTAACTCCTTACGGATCAAAAGTTATGGACACAGGTGCGACGGAGACCTTGTCATAAGCCCCACACCCTCGGTTTGCGAGCCTAGCCTCTACGTGAATCGAAGTTGTCTTGCCCAAGGTGCCGTGGGATTCGGTAATAGAAATGTGGTGGATAAAGTATCTTGGCAACCCTAACCAGGGCAAAAAAAATTGAAAAGGGGGGTGCAACACGAGGACTTTCCTAGGGGGTCACATCCTAGTACTACTCTCTCCCAAGCACGCTTAACTTCGGAGTTCTGATGGGATTCGGAGCATTAGTGCCGGTAGGATCGCACCCATCATGTTTAGGGCACAAATCCTTTATGTGTTGATGGTTCACAGTCACAGCCCAGTGAGATGGCCCATTTAAAAGGCCCAAGGGCTTAACGACAACCCATCTGCTTCAACAACGTAGCATCCTCGCAAGACGTGATATCAACGCATTGTAGGGCCCTGTAATGTCCCTTGAGTTAGGTTGTCATCCTTTTAACAGCTCAAGACATACGATCCGGAATGGAAAAATAGAGATAAAGAAGAAAAGTGGCCCGAAAGTGATAAAAATGTTCACTTTTTTGCCACCAAATTCACAACTGAGCAGGCTTGCTTCCCTTGTCGTAGAGCTCTAGGAGAGCTTTCCTACGGTATGTTTTGCACCGCGTAACTCATTACGGATAAAAAGTTATGGGCACTAGAGCGACGGAGAGCTGGTCACAAGCCCCACGCCCTCGGTTTATGGGCCCAGCCTCTACGTGAAGCGAAGTTGTCTTGCCAAAGGTGCCGTGGGATTCGGTAATAGAAATATGGTGGATAAAGTATCTTGGCAACCCTAACCGGGGCAAAAAAAAATGGAAATGTGGGTGCAACACGAGGACTTTCTAGGGGGTCACCCATCCTAATAGTACTCTTGCCCAAGCATGTTTAACTTCGGAGTTCTGATGGGATCCAATGCATTAGTGCTGGTATGATCGCATCCGTCATGTTGGGGGACAAATCCTTTATGTGTTGACGGTTCACTGTCCCAGCCTTGAGAGATGGCCCAATCAAAAGGCCCAGTGGGCTTAACGACAACCCATCCGCTTCAACAATGTAGCATCCTCGCAAGACGTGATATCGACGCGTTGTAGGGCCTTCTAATGTCCCATGAGTTAGGTTGTCATCCTTTTAACTGCTCACGGCGTAGGATCCGGGACGGAAAAACATAGCAAAAGAAGAAAAGTGGCACGAAACTGATGAAAACTGTTCGATTTTGCGCTCCAAAAATAGAAGCAACTGAGAAAGCTTGTTGTCCCCATCGTAGAGCTCTTAGAGAGCTTTCCTTCGGTATGCTATGCACCGTGTAACTCCTTACGGATCAAAAGTTATGGGCTCCAGAGCAACAGAGACCGGGTTACAAGCCCCACTTCCTTGGTTTACGGGCCAAGCCCCCACGTGAAGCGAAGTTATCTTGCCTAAGGTGTATTGGGATTCGGTAATAGAAATGTGTTGGCATGATCCGGTGCATTAGTGCTGGCATGATCGAACCCACCATGTTAAGGGCACAAATCCTTTATGTGTTGACGGTTCACAGTTCCAGCCCAGAGAGATGGCCCATTCAGAAGGCCTAATGGGCTTAACGACAACCCATCCGCTTCAACAACACAGCATCCTCGCAAGACGTGATATCGACGCGTTGTAGGACCCTCTAATATCCCGTGAGTTAGGTTGTCGTCCTTTTAACAGCTCACGAAGTACGATCCGGCACTTAAAAATAGAGCCAAAAAAGAAAAGCTGCCTGAAACTGATGAAAACGTTCAATTTTGGGCTTTGAAAAAAGGCACAGCCGAGCAAGCTTGCCGCCCCCGTCGTAGATCTCCCGGAGAGATTACAACGGTATGCTGTGCGTAGCGTAACTCATTACGGATCAAAACTTTTGGGCACCAGAGCGACGGAGACCTGGTCACAAGCCCAACGCCCTCGGTTTGCGGGCCCAACCTCTACATGAAGCAAAGTTGTCTTGCCCAAGGTGTTGTGGGATTCGGTAACAGAAATGTGATGGATAAAACATCTTGGCAACCCTAGCCGAGGCAAAAAAATTTGAAAAGGGGGTGCAACACGAGGACTTCCCAGGGGGTCACCCATCCTAATACTACTCTTGCCCAAGCACGTTAAACTTCGGAGTTCTTATGGGATCCGGAGCATTAGTGCTGATATGATCGCACCCGTCATGTTGAGGGCACAAATCCTTTATGTGTTGACGGTTCACAGTCCCAGCCCAGAGAGAGGGCCAATTCAAAAGGCCCAATGGGCTTAACGACAACCCATCCGCTTCAACAACATAGCATCATTGCAAGACGTGATATCAGATTGTTGTAGGGCCCTCTAATGTCCCACGAGTTAGGTTGTCGTCTTTTTAACAACTCACGACGTACAATCCGGGATGAAAAACCAGAGCAAAAGAAAAAAAGTTTCCCGAAATTGATGAAAACGTTTGATTTTGAGCTTCAAAAATGGGTGTAGCTGCGCAGGCTTGCTGCCCCCGTCGTAGAGCTCTCGGAGAGCTTTCCAACGGTATGCTGTGCACCGCGTAACTCATTACGAATCAAAAGTTATGGGAACTGGAGCGACGGAGACCTGGTCACAAGCCCCAAGCCCTCGGTTTGCGGGCCCAACCTCTACGTGAAGCGAAGTTGTCTTGCCCAAGGTGCCGTGGGATTCGGTAATAGAAATGTGGTGGGTAAAGTATCTTGGCAACCCTAAACGGGGCAAAAGAAATTTAAAAGGGGGGTGCAACACGAGGACTTCCCTAGGGTCACCCATCCTAGTACTACTCTCACCCAAGCATGTTTAACTTTGGTGTTCTGATGGGATCCGATGCATTAGTGCTGGTATGACGCACCCGTCATATTGAGGGCACAAAACTTTTGAGTGTTGACGGTTCACAGTCCCAGCCCAGAGAGATGGCCCATTCAAAAGTCCCAATGGGGTTAACGACAACCCATCTGCTTCAACAACGCAGCATCCTCACAAGACGTGATATCGACGCATTGTAGGGCCATATAATGTCCCGCGAGTTAGTTTGTTGTCCTTTTAATAGCTCAAGACGTACGATCCGGGACAGAAAAATAGAGCAAAAGAAGAAAAGTGGCCCAAAATTATTGAAAACTTTTGATTTTGGGCACCAAAAATAGGCGCAGCTGAGTAGGCTTGCTGCCCCCATCGTAAAGCTCTTAGAGATCTTTTCAACGGTATGCTGTGCACCACGTAACTCCTTACGGAGCAAAAGTTATGGGCACTGGAGCGACAAAGACCTAGTCACAAGCCCCACGCCCTCGGTTTGCGGGCCCAGACTCTACGTGGATCGAAGTTGCTTTGCCCAAGGTACCGTGGGATTCGGTAATAGAAATAAGGTAGATAAAGTATCTTGGCAACCTTAACCGGGGCAAAAAAAATTGAAAAGTGGGGTGCAACACGAGGACTTCCCAGGGGGGTCACCCATCCTAGTACTGCTCTCGCCCAAGAATGCTTAACTTCTGAGTTTTGATGGGATACAGTGCATTAGTGCTGGTATCATTGCACCCGTCATGTTGGGGGCTCAAATCCTTTATGTGTTAACGGTTCACAGTCCCAGCCCAGAGAGATGGCCCATTCAAAAGGCCCAATGGGCTTAACGACAACCCATCCACTTCAACAATGTAGCATCCTCGCAAGATGTGATATCGACGCATTTTAGGGCCCTCTAATGTCCGGCAATTTATTTTACGTCCTTTTAACAACTCACGGTGTACGATCCGGGACAGAAAAACAGAGCAAAAGAGGAAAAGTGGCCTAAAATTAATGAAAATGTTCAATTTTGGGGTTCGAAAATTGGCGCAACCGGGGAAGCTTGCTACCCCCATC
Source organism: Ehretia macrophylla (assembly GCA_037974665.1). NCBI lineage: Eukaryota > Viridiplantae > Streptophyta > Magnoliopsida > Boraginales > Ehretiaceae > Ehretia > Ehretia macrophylla. The sequence goes on along the minus strand of CM075764.1, from coordinate 13,125,701 downwards.
GTAGAGCTCTCGGAGAGCTTTCCAACGGTATGTTGTGTACGGCGTAACTCCTTACAGATCAAAAGTTATGGGCACCGGATCGACGGAGACCTGGTCATAAGCCGCATGCCCTCGGTTTGCTGGCCCAGCCTCTACGTGAAGCGAAGTTGTCTTGCCCAAGGTACCGTGGAATTCTGTAATAGAAATGTGGTGGATAAAGCATCTTGGCAACCCTAACCGGGGCAAAAAAAATTGAAACGGGGGTGCAACACGAGGACTTCCCAGGCGGTTACCCATCCTAGTACTACTCTCGCCCAAGAACGCTTAACTTCGGAGTTTTGATGGGATCCAGTGCATTAGTGCTGGTATGATCAAACCAGTCTTATTGTGGGCAGAAGTCTTTTACGTGTTGACAGTTCACAGTCCCAGCCTAGAGAAATGGCCTATTCAAAAGGCCCAATGAACTGAACGACAACGCATCTGCTTCAACAACGTAGCATCCTTGTACGCCGTGATATCGATGCGTTGTAGGACCCCGTAATGTCCCGCGAGTTAGGTTGTCGTCCTTTCAACTGCTCACGAAGTACGATCCGAGACAGAAAAACAGAGCAAAAGAAGGAAAGTGGCCCGAGACTAACGAAAACTTTCAATTTTGGGAACCAAAAATAGGAACTGCCGAGAAAGCTTGCCGCCCCCATTGTAGAGCTCTCGGAGAGCTTTCCAACGGTGTGTTGTGTGCCGCGTAACTCCTTACGGATCAAAAGTTATGGGCACCGGAGCAACGGAGACCTGGTCACAAGCCCCATGCCCTCAGTTTGCGGGCCCAACCTCTACGTGAAGCGAAGTTGTCTTGCTCAAGGTGCCGTGGGATTCAGTAATAGAAATGTGGTGGATAAAGCATCTTGGCAACCCTAACCGGGGAAAAAAATTTGAAAATAGGGTACAACACGAGGACTTCCCAGGGGTTTACCCATCCTAGTACTACTCACGCCCAAGCACGCTTAACTTCGGAGTTTTGATGGGATCCGGTGCATTAGTGCTGGTATGATGGCACCCGTCATGTTGAGGGCACAAATCCTTTATGTGTTGACGGTTCGTAGTCCCAGCCCAGAGAGATGGCACATTCAAAAGGCCCAATGGGCTTAACGACAACCCATCCGCTTCAACAACGCAGCATCCACGCAAGACGTGATATCGACGCGTTGTAGGACCCTCTAATGTCCCGCTAGTTAGGTTGTCATCCTTTTAACAGCTCACGAAGTACGATCCGGGATGAAAAAACAGAGCAAAAGAAGAAAAGTGGCCCGAAACTGATGAAAACGTTCAATTTTGGGCCCCAAAAATAGGCAAGCCTAGGAAGCTTGCTGCCCCCGTCGTAGAGCTCTCGGAGAGCTTACCAACGGTATGCTGTGTGCCGCGTAACTCCTTACAGATCAAAAGTTTTGGGCACCGGAGTGATGGAGACCTGGTCACAAGCCTCACGCCCTCGGTTTGCAAGCCCAGCCTCTACGTGAAGCGAAGTTTTCTTGCCCAAGGTGCCGTGGGATTTGGTAATAGAAATGTGGTGGACAAAACATCTTGGCAACCCTAACCGGGGCAAAAAAATTTGAAAATGGGGTGCAACATGAGGACTTCCTAGGGGGTCACCCATCCTAATACTACTCTCGCCCAAGCACACTAAACTTCGGAGTTCTGACGGGATCCGGAGCATTAGTACTGGTATGATCGCACCCATCATGTTGAGGACACAAATCGTTTATGTGTTGACGGTTCACAGTCCCAACCTAGAGAGATAGCCCATTCAGAAGGCCTAATGGGCTTAACGACAACCCATCCGCTTCAACAATGCAGCATCCTCGCAAGACGTGATATCGAAGCATTGTAGGGCCCTCTAATGTTGTACGAGTTAGGTTGTCGCCCTTTTAACAATTCACGACGTACGATCCGGGACAGAAAAACAGAGCAAAAGAAGAAAAGTGGCCTGAAATTGATGAAAATGTTTGATTTTGGGCTTCAAAAATGGGCGTAGCTGAGCAGGCTTGCTGCCTTCGTCGTAGAGCTCTCGGAGAGCTTTCCAACGGTATGTTGTGCACCGCGTAACTCCTTACGGATCCAAAGTTATGGGCACCGGAGCGACGGAGACCTGGTCACAAGCCCCACGCCCTCGGGTTGCCGGCCCAGCCTCTACATGAATCGAAGTTGTCTTGCCCAAGGTGCCGTGGGATTTGGTAATAGAAATGTTGTAGGTACAGTGTCTTGGTAACCCTAAGCGGGGCAAAAGAAATTTAAAAAGGGGTGCAACACGAGGACTTCCCTGGGGGTCACCCATCATAGTACTACTCTCGCCCAAGCACGTTTAACTTCGGAGTTCTAATGGGATCCGACGCATTAGTGCTTGTGTCACGCCCCCGTCATATTGAGGGCAAAAATCCTATATGTGTTGACGGTTCACAATTCCAGGCCAGAGAGATGGCCCATTCAAAAGGCCCAATGGGCTAAACGACAACTCGTCCACTCCAACAACGCAGCATCTTCGCAAGCCGTGATATCGACACATTGTAGGGCCTTGTCATGTCCTGCGAGTTAGGTTGTCATCCTTTTAACTGCTCAAGACGTACGATCCGGGACAGAAAAATAGAGCAGAAGAAGAAAAGCTGCCCAAAATTGATGAAAACTTTTGATTTTGGGCTCAAAAAATGGGCGCAGCCGAGCAGGCATGCTGCCCATCGTAGAGCTCTCAGAGAGCTTTCCAACGGTATGCTGTGCACTGCGTAACTCCTTTCGGATCAAAAGATATGGGCACCGAAGCGACGGAGACCTGGTCACAAGACCCACGCCCTCGGTTTGCGAGCCCAGACTCTACGTGAATCGAAGTTGCCTTGCCCAAGGTGCCGTGGGATTCGGTAATAGAAATGTGGTGGATAAAGTATCTTGGCAACCATAACCGGGGCAAAAAAAATTGAAAAGGGGAGTGCAACATGAGGACTTCCCAGGGGGTCACCCATCCCAGTACTACTTTTTCCCAAGCACACTTAACTTCGGAGTTCTGATGGGATCTTGTGCATTAGTGCCGGTCTGATCGCACCCGTCATGTTGAGGACACAAATCCTTTTTGTGTTGACGTTTCACAGTCCCAGCCCAGAGAGATGGCCCATTCAAAAGGCCCAATTTGCTTAACGATAACCCATTCGCTTCAACAACGTAGCATCCTCGCAAGACGTAATATCGACACATTGTAGGGCCTTCTAATGTCCAACGAGTTAGGCTGTCATCCTTTTAACAGCTCAAGACGTACGATCCGAGACAGAAAAATAGAGCTAAAGAAGAAAAGTGGCCCGAAACTGATGAAAACGTTCGATTTTGGGCTCCGAAAATAGGCGTAGTCAGGCAAGCTTGTTGCCCCTGTCTTTGAGTTCTCGGAGAGCTTTCCAACGGTATGCTGTACACTGCGTAACTCCATACGGATCAAAAGTTATGGGCATCAGAGCAACGGAGACCTGGTCACAAGCCCCACGCCCTCAGTTTGCGGGCCCAGCCTCTACGTGAAGCGAAGTTGTCTTGCCCAAGGTGCCGTGAGATTCGGTAATAGAAATGTGGTGGATAAAGTATCTTGGCAACCCTAACCGGGGCAAAAAAAATTGAAAAGGGGGGGTGCAACACGAGGACTTCCCGAGGGGGTCACTCATCCTAGTACTGCTCTCGCCCAAGCACGCTTAACATCAGAGATCGGATAGGATCCAGTGCATTAGTACTGGTATGATCGCACCTGTCATGTTGGGGGCACAAATCATTTTTGTGTTGACGGTTAACAATCCCAGCCCAGAGAGATGGCCCATTGAAAAGGCCCAATGGGCCTAACGATAACCCATCCGCTTAAACAATGTAGCATCCTGGCAAGACGTGATATTGACGCGTTGTAGGGTCCTCTAATGTCCCGCAAGTTAGGTTGTCGTCCTTTTAACAACTCACGACGTATGATCCGGGATAGAAAACCTGAGCAGAAGAAGAAAAGTGGCATGAAAAAGATGAAAACGTTCGATTTTAGCCTCCCAAATCAGGCGCAATCGAGCAGGAATTGCTTCCACCGTCGTAGAGCTCTCAGGGAGCTTTCCAACTGAATGTTGTGTGCCGCGTAACTCCTTACGGATCAAAAGTTATCGGCACTAGAGCGACGGAGACCTGGTCACAAGCCCCACGCCCTCGGTTTACGGGCCCAGCCTCTACGTAAAGTGAAGTTGTTTTGCCCAAGGTGCTGTGGGATTTGGTAATAGAAATGTGGTGGATAAAGTATCTTGATAACCCTAACCGGGGCAAAAAAAATTGAAAAGTGGGGTGCAATACGAGGACTTCCTAGGGGGGTCACCTATCCTAGTACTGCTCTCGCCCAAGCACGCTTAACTTCTGAGTTTTGATGGGATCTAGTGCATTAGTGCTGGTATGATCGCACCCGTCATGTTGGGGGCACAAATCCTTTATGTGTTGACGGTTCACAGTCCCAGCCTTGAGAGATGGCCCATTCAAAAGGCCCAATGGGCTTAACGACAACCCATCTGCTTCAATGATGCAGCATCATCGCAAGATGTGATATCGACGCGTTGTAGGGCCCTCTAATGTCCGGTGAGTTAGGTTGTCGTCATTTTAACAGCTCATGAAGTACGATCCGAGACGGAAAAATAGAGCAAAAGAAGAAAAGTGGACCGAAACACAAGAAAACTTTCGATTTTGGGCTTCAAAAATACGCACAGCTGAGCAAGCTAGTTGCCCTCATCGTAGAACTGTCGGAAAGCTTTCCAACGGTGTGCTGTGTGCCATGTAACTCCTTACAGATCAACAGTTATGGGCACCAGAGCGACAGAGACCTGGTCACAAGCCCCATGCCCTCGGTTTGCGGGCCCAACCTCTACGTAAAGCGAAGTTGTCTTGCCCAAGGTGCCGTGGGATTCGGTAATAGAAATGTGGTGGATAAAACATCTTGGCAACTCTAATCGGAGCAAAAAATTTTGAAAAGGGGGTGCAACATGTGGACTTCTTAGAGGGTCACCCATCCTAATACTACTCTCACCCAAGCACGCTTAACTTCGAGGTTCTGATGGGATCCAGTGCATTAGTGTTGGTATAATCGCACCCGTCATGTTAAGGGCACAAATCCTTTATGTATTGATGGTTCATAGTCCCAGCCCAAAGAGATGGCCCATTCAAAAGGCCCAATGGGCTTAACGACAACCCATCCGCTTCAACAACGCAGCATCCTCGCAAGACGTGATATCGACGTGTTGTAGGGCCCTCTAATGTCCCGCGGGTTAGGTTTTCGTTCTTTTACCAGCTCACGACGTACGATCTGGGATGAAAAAACAGAGCAAAAGATGAAAAGTGGCCCGAAATTGATGAAAACGTTTGATTTTGGGATCCAAAAAATCGGCGCAGCTGGGCAGGCTTGCTTCCCCTGTTGTAGAGCTCTCGGAGAGCTTTCCAATTGAATGTTGTGTGCCGTGTAACTCCACTACTTTTTGCGGAATGTTGGGGCTTGAATGTTGGTCACAAGCCCTACGCCCTCGTTTTGCGGGCCCAGACTTTACGTGAAGTGAAGTTGTCTTGCCCAAGGTGCCATGGGATTCGGTAATAGAAATGTGGTGGATAAAGTATCTTGATAACCCTAACCGGTGCAAAAAAAATTGAAAATGGGTGTGCAACACGAGGACTTCCCAAGGGGGTCACCCATTCTAGTTCTGCTCTCGCCCAAGCACGCTTAACTTCTGAGTTATGATGGGATCCAGTGCATTAGTGCTGGTATGATCGCACCCGTCATGTTGGGGGCACAAATCCTTTATGTGTTGACGGTTCACAGTCCCAGCCTAGAGAGATGGCCCTTTCAAAAGGCCCAATGGGCCCAATGGGCTTAACGACAACCTATCTGCTTCAACAATGCAACATCCTCGCAAGACATGATATCGACGCATTGTAGGGCCCTCTAATGTCCGGCGAGTTAGGTTGTGATCCTTTTAACAGCTCACGGCATATGATCCGGGACAGAAAAATAGAGCAAAGGAGGAAAAGTAGCCGGAAAGTGATGATAACATTCAATTTTAGGGTCCAAAAATAGACGCAGCCGGGGAAGCTTACTACCCCTGTCGTAGAGCTCTCGGAGAGCTTTCCGATGGTATGTCGTGCGCCGCGTAACTCCTTACAAATCAAAAGTTATAGGCACCAAAGCGACGGAGACCTGGTCACATGCCCCACGCCCTTGGTTTGCAGACCCAGCCTTTACGTGAAGCGAAGTTGTCGTGCCCAAGGTGCCGTGGGATTCGGTAATAGAAATGTGGTGGATAAAGCATCATGGCAACCCTAACCGGGGAAAAAAAATTGAAAAAGGGGTGCAATACGAGGACTTCCCAGGGGGTCACCCATCCTAGTACAACTCTTGCCCAAGCACGCTTAACTTCAAAGCTCTGATGGGATCCGGTGCGTTAGTGCTAGTATGATCGCACCAGCCATGTTGAGGGCACAAATCCTTTATGTGTTGACGGTTCACAGTCCCAGCCCAGAGAGATGGCCCATTCAAAAGGCCCAATGGGCTTAACGACAACCCATCCGCTTCAACAACGCAGCATCCTCGAAAGACGTGATACCGACGTGTTATAGGACCTTCTAATGTCCCGTGAGTTAGGTTGTCGGCATTTTAACAGCTCACGAAGTACGATCCGAGATGAAAAAATAGAGCAAAAGAAGAAAAGTTGCCCAAAACTGATGAAAATGTTCGATTTTGGGGTCCGAAAATAGGCACAGCCGAGCAAGCTTGCTGCCCCCATTGTGGAACTCTCGGAGAGCTTTCATACGGTGTGCTGTGTACCGTGTAACTCTTTACAGATCAAAAGTTATGGGCACTGGAGCGACGGAGACTTGGTCACAAGCCCCACGCCCTTGGTTTACGGGCCCAGCCTCTATGTGAAGCGAAGTTGTCGTGCCCAAGGTGCCGTGGGATTGGGTAATAGAAATGTGGTGGATAAAACATCTTGGCAACCCTAATCGGGGCAAAAAAATTTGAAAAGGGGGTGCAACACGTGGACTTCTCAGTGGGTCACCCATCCTAATACTACTCTCGCCCAAACACGCTTAACTTCGAGGTTCTGATGGGTTCCGGTGCATTAGTGCTGGTATGATCGCACCCGTCATGTTGATGGCACAAATCCTTTATGTGTTGATGGTTCACAGTCCCAGCCCAGAGAGATGACCCATTCAAAAGGCCCAATGGGCTTTACGACAACCCATCTGCTTCAACAACGTAGCATCCTCGCAAGACATGATATCGACGTGTTATAGCGCCCTCTAATGTCCCGCGAGTTAGGTTGTCGTCCTTTTACCAACTCACGACGTACTATCCGGGATGGAAAAACATAGTAAAAGAAGAAAAGTGGTCCTAAATTGATGAAAATGTTTAATTTTGGGATCCAAAAATGGACGCAGCCGAGCAGGCTTGCTGCCCGCGTTGTAGAGCTCTTGGAGAGCTTTCCAACAGTATGTTGTGCGTCGCGTAACTCCTTACGGATCAAAAGTTACTGGCACCAGAGCGACGGAGACCTGCTCACAAGCCCCACGCCCTCGGTTTGCGAGCCCAGCCTCTACGTGAAGTGAAGTTGTCTTGCCCAAGGTGCCGTGGGATTCAGTAATAGAAATATGGTGGATAAAATATCTTGGCAACCATAACCGGGGCAAAAAAAATTGAAAAGGGGTATGCAACACGAGAACTTCCTAGGGGGTCACCCATCCTAGTACTATTCTCGCCCAACCACGCTTAACTTTTGAGTTCTGATGGGATCTGGTGCATTAGTGGTAGTATGATCGCACCCATCAAGTTGAGGGCACAAATCCTTTATGTGTTGATGGTTCACAGTCCCAACCCAGAGAGATAGCCCATTCAAAAGGTCCAATGGGCTTAACAACAACCTATACGCTTCAACAACGCAGCATCCTCACAAGACGGGATATCGACACGTTGTAGGGCCCTCTAATGTCCTGTGAGTTAGGTTTTCGTCCTTTTAACAGCTCACGACGTACGATCCGGGATGAAAAAATAACGCATAAGAAGAAAATTGGCCCGAAACTGATGAAAATGTTCGATTTTGGGCTCTGAAAATAGGCGCAGCTAAGCATGCTTGCTGCCTCCGTCGTAAAGCTCTTGGAGAACTTTCCAACGGTATGTTGTGCATCGCGTAACTCCTTACGGATCAAAAGTTATGGGCACCAGAGCGATGGAGACCTAGTTATAAGCCTGACGCCCTCGGTTTGCGGGCCCAGCCTCTACGTGAAGCGAAGTTATCTTGCCCAAGGTGTCGTGGGATTCGGTAAAAGAATTGTGGTGGATAAAGCATCTTGGCAACCATAACCGGGCCAAAAAAAATTGAAAAGGGGGTGCAACACGAGGACTTGTCACCAATCCTAGTACTACTCTCACCCAAACACACTTAACTTCTGAGTTCTAATGGGATCCGGTGCATTAGTGCTGGTATGATCGCACCCATCATGTTGAGGGCATAAATCCTTTATGTCTTGACGGTTCACAGTCCCAACCCAGAGAGATGGCCCATTCAAAAGGCCTAATGGGCTTAACGACAACCCATCTGCTTCAACAACGCAGCATCCTCACAAGACGTGATATTGATGCATTGAAGGGCCCTCTAATGTCTCGCGCAGGTTGTCGTCCTTTTAACAGCTCACGACGTACGATCCGGGACGGAAAAATAGAGCAAAAGAAGAAAATTGGCTCAAAACTGATGAAAATGTTCGATTATGAGCTCCAAAAAAAGGCGCAGCTAAGTATGCTTGTTGCCCTCATCGTAGATCTCTGGGAGAGCTTTCCAATGGTATGTTGTGCGCCCCGTAACTCCTTACGGATCAAAAGTTATGGACACCGGAGTGATGGAGAGCTAGTCACAAGCCCTACGCCCTCGGTTTGCAGGCCCAGCCTCTACGTGAGGCAAAGTTTTCTTGCCTAAGGTGCCGTGGGATTCGATAATAGAAATGTGGTGGATAAAGCATCTTGGCAACCCTAACCGGGCCAAAAACAGTTGAAAATAGGGGTGCAACATGAGGACTTCCTAGGGGGTCACCCATTCTAGTGCTACTCTGGCCCAAGCACGCTTAACTTCAGAGTTCTAATGGGATCCGGTGCATTTGTGCTGGTATGATCGCACCCGTCATGTTGAGGGCACAAATCCTTTTTGTGTTGATGGTTCATAGTCCCAGCACAGAGAGATGGCCTATTCAAAAGGTCCAATGGGCTTAACGGCAACCCATCCTCTTCAACAACGAAGCATCCTCGCAAGACATGATATCGACGCGTTGTAGGGCCCTCTAATGTCCCGCGATTTAGGTTGTCATCCTTTCAACAGCTCACGACGTACGATCTGGGATGGAAAAATAGAGCAAAAGAAGAAAGTGGCCCAAAACTGATGAAAACCCTCGATTTTGGGCTCCAAAAATTTGCGCATCTGAGCAAGTTTGCGGCCCCCGTCGTAGAGCTCTCGGAGAGCTTTCCAACGGTATGCTGTTCACCGCATAACTCTTTATAGATCAAAAGTTATGCTCTCCGGAGCGACGGAGACCTGGTTACAAGCCCCACGCCCTCGGTTTGCGGGCCCAGCGTCAACGTGAAGCGAAGTTGTCTTGCCCAAGGTGCCATGGGATTCAGTAATAGAAATGTGGTGGATAAAGTACCTTGGCTACCTTAACCGGGGCAAAAAAAATTGAAAAGGCGGGTGCAACACGAGGACTTCCCAAGGGGTTACCCATCCTAATACTACTCTCGTCCAAGCACGCTTAACTTCGGAGTTCTGATGGGATCTGGTGCATTAGTGCTAGTATGATAGCACTCGTCATATTGAGGGCACAAATCCTTTATGTGTAGACGGTTCACAGTCCCAATCCCAAGAGATGGGCCATTCAAAAGGCCCAATGGGTTTAACGACAACCCATCCACTTCAACAACGTAGCATCCTCGCAAGATGTGATATCGACACGTTGTAGGTCCCTCTAATGTCCCGCGAGTTAGGTTGTCGTGCATTTAGCAGCTCACGACGTACGATCCGTGATGGAAAAATAGAGCAAAAGAAGAAATGTGGCCCAAAACTGATGAAAACATTTGATTTTGGTTACCAAAATGGGTGCAACCGAGCAAGCTTGTTGCCCCTATCGTAGAGCTCTTGGAGATCTTTCCAATGGTATGTTTTGCGCCGCGTAACTCCTTACGGATCAAAAGTTATGGCAACTGAGTAACGGAGATCTGGTCACAAGCACCACGCCCTCGGTTTCCAGGCCCAGCCTGTACGTGAAGCGAAGTTGTCTTGCACAAGGTGCCATGGGATTCGATAATAGAAATGTGGTGGATAAAGTATCTTGGCAACCTTAGCCGGGGCAAAAAAAATTGAAAAGGGGGGTGCAACACGAGGACTTCCCAAGGGGTCACCCATCCTAGTACTACTCTCGCCCAAGCACGCTTAACTTCTGAGTTCTGATGCGATTCGGTGCATTGGTACTGGTATGATTGCACCCGTCATGTTCAGGGCACAAATCCCTTATGTGTTGATGGTTCACAATGCCAGCCCAGAGAGATGGCCCATTCAAAAGACCCAATGGGCTTAACGATAACCCATCTGCTTCGACAACGTAGAATCCTTACAAGACGTGATATTGACGCATTGTATGGCCCTCTAATGTCCAGCGAGTTAGGTTGTCGTCCTTTTAACAACTCACGACATACGATCTGTGACCGAAAAATAGAGCAAAAGAAGAAAAGTGGCACAAAATAGATGAAAACATTCGATTTTGGCCTCTGAAAATAGGTGCAGTCGAGCATACTTGCTGCCCCCATCGTAGAGCTGTCGAAGTGCTTTCCGACGGTATGCTGTGCGCCGCGTAACTCCTTACGGATCAAAAGTTATGGACACCGAAGCGACGGAGACTTGGTCACAAGCCCCACACCCTCAGTTTGCGGGCCCAGCCTCTACGTGAAGCAAAGTTGTCTTGCCTAAGGTGCCGTGGGATTTCGTAATAGAAATGTGGTGGATAAAGCATCTTGGCAACCCTAACAGGAACAAAAAAAATGAAAAGGGGGGTGCAACACGAGGACTTCCCAGGGGGTCACCCATCCAAGTACTACTCTCGCCCAAGCACGCTTAACTTCATAGTTCTGATGGGATCCGGTGCATTAGTGCTGGTATGATCGCACCCCTCATGTTGAGGGCACAAATCCCTTATGTGTTCACAGTCGCAGCCTAGAGAGATGGCCCATTCAAAAGGCCCAATGGGCTTAACGACAACCCATTCGCTTCAACAACGCAGCATCCTCGCAAGACGTGTTATCGATGCATTGTAGGGCCCTCTAATGTACCGCGAGTTAGGTTGTCCTCCTTTTAACAGCTCATGGCGTACGATCCGAGACGGAAAAACAGAGCAAAAGAAGAAAAGCGGTCTGAAATAGATAAAAACATTCGATTTTGGGCTCTGAAAACAAGCGCAGCTGAGCAGGATTGCTACCTTGTCGTAGAGCTCTCGGAGAGCTTTCCAACTGTGTGCTTTGCGATGCGTAACTCCTTACGGATCAAAAGTTATGGGCACCGGTGCGACAAAGACCTGGTCACAAGCCCCACGCCCTCGGTTTGCGGGCCCAGCCTCTACGTGAAGCGAAGTTGTCTTGCCCAAGGGGCCATGGGATTCGGTAATAGAAATGTGGTGGATAAAGCATCTCAGTAACCCTAACCAGGGCAAAAAAAATTAAAAAAGGGGGTACAACACGAGGACTACCCAGGGGGTCCCCCATCCTAGTACTACTCTCGCCCAAGCACGGTTAAATTCGGAGTTCTGATGGGATCCAGTGCATTAGTGCCGGTATGATCGCACTCGTCATGTTGAGGGCACAAATCCCTTATGTGTAGACGGTTCACAGTCCCAGCCCCGAGAGATGGGCCATTCAAAAGGCCCAACGGGTTTAACGACAACCCATCTACTTCAACAACGTAGCATCCTCGCAAGATGTGATATCGACACGTTATAAGTCCCTCTAATGTCCCGCGAGTTAGGTTGTCGTCCTTTTAACAATTCACGACGTACGATCCGGGATGAAAAAATAGAGCAAAAGAAAAAAAGTGGCCCGAAACTGATGAAAATGTTCAATTTTTGTTACCAAAACGTGGGCAATCGAGCAAGCTTGTTGCCCCCGTCGTAGAGCTCTTGGAGATCTTTCCAATGGTATGTTGTGTGCCGCGTAACCCCTTACGGATCAAAAGTTATGGCAATCGAATCGACGGAGACCTAGTCATAAGCCTCTACGTGAAGCGAAGTTGACTTGCCCAAGGTGCCGCGGGATTCGGTAATAGAAAGGTGGTGGAAAAAGCATCCTGGAAACCCTAACCGGGGCAAAAAAAATTGAAAAGAGGGTACAACACGAGGACTTCCCAGGGGGTCACCCATCCTAGTACTACTCTCGCCCTACCACGCTTAACTTCGGAGTTTTGATGGTATGATCGCACACGTCATGTTGGGGGCACAAATCCCTTATGTATTGACGATTCACAGTCACAGCCCAGGGAGGTGGCCCATTCAAAGGGCCCAACGGGCTTAACGATAACCCATCTGCTTCAGCAAGGTAGTATCCTTGCAAGACATGATATCGACGCATTGTAGGGCCCTCTAATGTCCAGCGAGTTAGGTTGTCATCCTTTTAACAACTCATGACGTACGATCCGGGTTGGAAAAAATAGAGCAAAAGAAGAAAATTGGCCTGAAATAGATGAAAACAATCGATTTTGGCCTCCAAAAATAGGTGCAACTGAACAGGCTTGCTGCCTCCGTCGTAGAGATATTCGAGAGCTTTCTAGTGGTATATCGTGTGCCGCGTAACTCCTTACGGATCAAAAGTTATGGGCACCGGAGCGACGGAGATCTGGTCACAAGCCCCACGCCCTCGGTTTGCTGGCCTAGCCTGTACGTGAAGCAAAGTTGTCTTGCACAAGGTGCCATGGGATTCGGTAATAGAAATGTGGTGGATAAAGTATCTTCACAACCTTAGCCGGGGCAAAAAAAATTTGAAAATGGGGGTGCAACACGGGGACTTCCCAAGGGGTCACCCATCCTAGTACTACTCTTACCCAAGCACGCTTAATTTCGGATTTCTGATGCGATCCAGTGCATTGTTACTAGTATGATCGCGCCTGTCATGTTGAGGGCACAAATCCCTTATGTGTTGATGGTTCACAGTGCCAGCCTAGAGAGATGGCCCATTCAAAAGACCCAATGGGCTTAACGAAAACCCATCTACTTCAACAACGTAGCATCCTCAAAGACATGATATCGATGCATGGTATGGCCCTCTAATGTCCCGCGAGTTAGGTTGTCGTCCTTTTAACAACTCACGACATACGATCTGGGACTGAAAAATAGAGCAAAAGAAGAAAAGTGGCACAAAATAGATGAAAACGTTCAATTTTGGCCTCCGAAAATATGCGCAGTCGAGCATACTTGCTGCCCCCGTCGTAGAGCTATCGAAAAGCTTTCTGACGGTATGCTGTGCACCGCGTAACTCCTTACGGATCAAAAGTTATGGACACCGAAGCGACGGAGACCTGGTCACAAGCCCCATACCCTCAGTTTGCGAGCCCAGCTTCTACGTGAAGCAAAGTTGTCTTGCCCAAGGTGCCATGGGATTTCGTAATAGAAATGTCGTGGATAAAGCATCTTGGCAACGCTAACCGGGGCAAAAAAAAAATGAAAAGGGGGGTGCAACACGAGGACTTCCTAAGGGGTCACCCATCCAAGTAATACTCTTACCCAAGCACGCTTAACTTCATAGTTCTGATGGGATTCGGTGCATTAGTGCTGGAATGATCGCACCCGTCATGTTGAGGGCACAAATCGCTTATGTGTTCACAGTTCACAGTCGCAGCCCAGAGAGATGGCCCATTCAAAAGGCCCAATGGGCTTAACGACAAACCATTCACTTGAACAACACAGCATCCTCACAAGACGTGTTATCGATGCATTGTAGGGCCCTCTAATGTCCCGCGAGTTAGGTTGTCGTCCTTTTAACAGCTCATGACGTACGATCCGGGACCAAAAAACAGGGGAAAAGAAGAAAAATGGACCGAAATAGATAAAAAAAATTAGATTTTGGGGTTTGAAAACAGGCGCAGCTGAGCTGGATTGCTACCCTTGTCGTAGAGCTCTCGGAGAGCTTTCCAACAGTATGCTTTGCGCCGCGTAACTCCTTACGGATCAAAAGTTATGGGCATCGGTGCGACGAAGACCTGGTCACAAGCCCCACGCTCTCGATTTGCGGGCCCAGCCTCTACGTGAAGCGAAGTTGTCTTGCCTAATGTGACGTTGGATTCAGTAATAGAAATGTGGTGGATAAAGTATCTTGACAACCCTAACTAGGGCGAAAAAAATTAAAAAAAGGGGGGTGTAACACGAGGACTTGCCAGGGGGTCACCCATCCTAGTACTATTCTCGCCCAAGCGCACTTAACTTCGAAGTTCAGATGGGATCAGGTGCATCAATGCTTGTGAGATCGCACCCGTCATGTTGAGGGCACAAATCCTTTATGTGTTGATGGTTCACAGTCCCAGCCCAGAGAGATGGCCCATTCAAAAGGCCCAATGGGCTTAACGACAACCCATCCGCTTCAAGAACGCAACATCCTCATAAGACGTGGTATCGAAGCGTTGTAGGGCCCTTTAATGTCCCACGAGATAGGTTGTCTTCCTTTTAACAACTCACGACGTACGATCCGGGACTGAAAAACATAGCAAAAGTAGAAAAGTTCCCCGAAACAGTAAAAAACGTTCAATTTTGGGCTCCAAAAACAAGAGCAGCTGAGCAGGATTGCTACCCCCGTCGTAGAGCTCTCGGAGAGCTTTCTAACAGTATGCTGTATGCCGCGTAACTCCTTACGGATCAAAAGTTATGGGCATCGGAGTGACGAAGACCTGGTCAGAAGCCCCACGCCCTCGGTTTACGGGTCCAACCTGTGAGGCCTGACCCCGATTTGCGTGCGAAACCTAGCTTCGTGTGCCATAACCTAGATTTGAGTGCTATGACCTAGGTTTAAGAATTGTGTTCATTTTATGTGCCATGCATTGAATTACGTGCATTCGTTTGGGATTGCATGCATTTACTTGAAAAACGTGCGTCCGTCTCGTAGTTTGTGTCCTACCTCGTAGTGCGTGCCCTAGACCTAGGAAAGCGTGCCTTCACGCTCATCAAGAAAGCATCTTTCACGAAGCACTAGACTATTAAACAATCCTACAAAATCCACTAACAATATAATAATCCAAATTCCATTCACTAGAAGACAAAAAAGGCACCAAACACTAGACATTCCTTATTCTTTATTCTTTGTTCTTTTTGCATTTTCAACACACAACAATTAACACCCAAAAGATGACAAGAATTCAGCCATTTAATTAGCCTTGGCCGACCATACAATGGTTTTGCAAAAGGTTTGAGCAAATTTTTTTTTTTATTCTATTGCATGCTAAGATAGATTATGACTCAAAGCATTAAAAAATTGCTCAAATCTCACTCAATTTCCTCACCATTCTCGGCCATAACACCTTGCCATGCTAGACATTTCAAAATTTAAAGCATTTTGAAGACAAAAGCTGAATTTGAAAGCATCAAGGCCAAGCATGCTCCTCAACTTGCAAAGCTTTTGTTTTATCTTCATTTCCTTCATTTCTTTCTCTCACATTTCTCTCTCACTCTCATTTCCTCTCTCCATTTCGGTCCTTGGCTGAACTCTCACCATCTTTGCTCCTCTTCATCATTCCTTAGTCGAACAAGGCAAGCCAATCATCCAATCAACTCAAGCAAACAAGCTAGAGTTCGAAAATCACTCTTGCATGTGCATTGAAGCTTCATTTTCGGCCTAGGTGAGTTACTAAGCATCCATTTCTTTTCTTCAAGTTCTAACTACATGCATGCACTAAGAGATTGATCATTAAGCTAGGAAAAATAGAGAAAAGCTAGTAGGATTTCGGCTAGGCAAAGGAAAGGAGAAGATTTGAGCTTCAACAAGGTTGTTGTGCATCTTTTGATTGATTGCAAAGGTGAGGGTTAAAACCTTTTGAAAACTCTTTAAAATTTCACATGCATGCTCATAAATGTGTGTATTTGCTTCCGTACTTGAGCTATATGGTCGGTCATGAGCTTAAGCAACCATGCATGGCAAGATCTTGGCTTGAAAATGATGCTAGGTGAAGTCGAATTTATGTGACAGCCCTCTGACCCGTCTGTTCGAGGTATGTTTAGCTAGGAAAATGATGTTGAAAATTCTTACAAATTGGTCGGTGACTATGTTGGACAGTTTTGAACATTTTTTCCAGAAATAGGCCGAAGCTAATTTTGATTCTAAGGTCCTGAAACTAGCCGATCTTTGAAATGTGACAAAATCTGGAAATCTGGAGAAATGAATCAGGTTTTGGCAAATGCACTGACCTTGTCGAACGTACCATATTTGACCTAGTAAATATTGTCCAAAATGCATGAAAATTTGTTTACTGCTAGATTTTTCAGTTCTGGACAATTGTGTCAGAAATAGACCAAAGCTAAAACGGAATCTAAGGACCTCAAAAACGTCATTTTCGGGAAAGTATGCAAATCTGGACAGTTTTGTGCTTACCTTATCAACAAGCCGTCGGATAAAGCTAAGTTGGAGGAGATGCCCGTGATCAAAGACTATGTAGATGTTTTCCCTGAAGAATTACCCGGTTTACCCCCAAATCGGGAGATCGAGTTTGTTATAGAGTTGCTGCCTGGAGCCCAACCGATATCAAAAGCTCCCTATCGTATGGCACCGACCGAGCTACAAGAATTGAAGGACCAATTGCAAGGATTGCTAAAGAAGGGATTTGTACAACCGAGCTCTTCACCGTGGGGTGTGCCAGTATTATTTGTTAATAAGAAAGACGGAACGTTGAGGCTATGCATTGACTATCGAGGTTTGAACCAAGTGACTGTCAAGAATAAATACCCACTTCCCTTGATTGACGAGTTATTTGATCAACTGCAAGGAGCCAAAGTGTATTCGAAACTCGACTTGAGACAAGGGTATTATCAGTTGCGGATCAAGAAGGAAGATGTGCCTAAAACGGCTTTCAGGACGAGATATGGGCACTATGAATATGTGGTGATGCCTTTTGGACTAACTAATGCCCCTACAGCTTTTATGGATTTGATGCATAGGGTGTTTCAACCCTACTTGGACCAATTTGTGGTGATCTTCATTGATGATATTTTGGTATACTCGAAATCGGAGGCGGAGCATGAGCAACATCTGCGGTTGGTACTGCAGAAACTTCGGGAGCACCGATTGTATGCAAAGTTTAGCAAGTGTGAATTTTGGCTGCAACAGATTGCATTTTTGGGGCATATCATATCCCAAGAGGGAATAGCGGTTGATCCAGCAAAGATCGATGCAGTGATGTCTTGGAAGAAGCCGGAAAATGTTATGGAAGTTCGTAGTTTTCTTGGTCTAGCCGGCTATTATCGGAGGTTCGTGAAGGATTTCTCTAAGATTGTAGGACCGCTTACAAAGCTCACTCAAAAGAAAACCAAGTTCGTGTGGGATGATAAGTGTGAGAACAGCTTCCAAGAGTTGAAGAAAAGATTGACTACCGCACCCGTTCTTGCATTGCCTGAAGGGAGTCAAGGTTTTGTAATCTATAGCGATGCTTCGAATGAAGGATTGGGATGTGTATTGATGCAAAATGGAAGAGTTATTGCATATGCTTCTAGGAAACCCAAGCCGTATGAGATGAATTACCCGACGCATGATTTGGAATTAGTGGCTATTGTGTTTGCACTTAAGAAATGGAGGCATTATCTGTGGGGTAACAAGTTTGAGGTATTTACTGATCATAAGAGCTTGAAATACTTATTCTCTCAAAAGGAGTTGAATATGAGGCAAAGGCGGTGGATGGAGCTTTTGGATGATTATAACTGCTCAATTAATTATGTGCCCGGTAAGGCGAACGTAGTCGCAGATGCCTTAAGCAGAAAAGCAAGCATGGCGAAACTGGAAGTCAAGGTGCAGGAGTTGTTGGAGGAAGTATTTTTGTGGAAACCACAATTGACTCAGAAGGGGTTACTTTTTGCCACTACCCAAGTTCAATCGACTTTGTTGCCAGAGTTACGAGAGGCTCAACAGAAGGACCAACAATTTCAGAATATTAAGGAAAGTAACGCAGATTTCAAGTTTCATGATGATGGTGTTTGGAGGTTTAGGAACCGAGTTTGTGTTCCCAATAGCCCAGAGCTGAAAAAGAAGATTCTTGAAGAAGCCCATAATTCAAGATACACTATTCACCCTGGTGGAACAAAGATGTACCGGGATTTGAAGCAACACTACTGGTGGAATAACATGAAAAGAGAAATTGCGGAGTTTGTAGCACGGTGTTTGACTTGCCAGAGAGTCAAAGCAGAACATCAACGACCCGCAGGCTTACTTCAGCCGTTGGAGATTCCTCAATGGAAATGGGAACATATAACTATGGATTTTGTTATGGACTTGCCTAGATCACGAAAGGGTCGTGATGCCATTTGGGTTATAGTGGATAGATTGACTAAGTCGGTGCACTTTTTACCAATAAACAAGGAAGATAGTCTTGAGAAACTGGGAGATATGTATGTGGCAGAGATTGTAAGATTGCACGGGATGCCTGTGAGTATTGTATCGGATAGGGATCCTCGTTTTACTTCCCGATTTTGAAAGAGATTGTAGGAAGCTTTGGGGACGAAATTGAGTTTTAGCACGGCTTATCACCCTCAGACGGACGGTCAATCGGAGAGGACTATTCAGATTTTGGAGGATATGCTGAGGGCATGTGTGTTGGACTTCGGGAAAGGTTGGGAGAGATATCTATCTCTAGCGGAGTTTGCCTACAACAATAGTTATCAGACCACGATCGGGATGGCCCCTTTTGAGGCGCTGTATGGACGTAAGTGTCGATCCCCAATCTATTGGGATGAAGTAGGTGAGACGAAGACTTTTGACCCGACCCTTTTACCTGAATTAATGAAAACTGTTGATAACATCCACCTCATCCAAAAACGGATGCTTACCGCCCAGAGCAGGCAGAAGAGTTATGCAGACCGGCGGAGACGGAGTCTCGAGTTTGAGGTTGGCGACAAGGTGTTCTTGAAGATATCACCCCGGATGGGACTGATTAAACATGGCAAGGGTGGAAAGCTGAGCCCGAGATTTGTAGGACCATTTGAGATAGTTGAAAAGGTTGGCAAGTTGGCGTATCACCTAGCACTACCCCAGAACCTCTCCAATATTCACGACGTCTTTCATGTTTCTATGCTGCGGAAGTATCATCCTGACCCGTCACACATCTTGGAGCCAGAGCCGTTGCAGCTTCGGGAGAACTTGTCCTACGAGGAAAAGCCCATTCGGATCCTAGACCAGCAGGATCTGGAGTTGCGCAACAGAACTATACCTATGGTGAAAATGCTGTGGGATCATCATGCAGTCAAAGAAGCAACGTGGGAAAGGCGAGACTAGATGGAGCAGCAGTATCTAGCATTATTTCAAGGTAATATTGAATTTCGGGACGAAATTCTTTGAAGGAGGGGAGGATGTGAGGCCCGACGAAATTCTTTGAAGGAGGGGAGGATGTGAGGCCCGACCCCAATTTGCGTGCGAAACCTAGCTTCGAGTGCCCTAACCTAGATTTGCGTGCTATGACCTAGGTTTAAGAATTGTGTTCATTTTATATGCCATGCATTGAATTACGTGCATTCATTTTGGATTGTGTGCATTTACTCAAAAAACGTGCATCTGTTTCATAGTTCGTGTCCTACCTCGTAGTGCGTGCCCTAGACCTAGGAAAGCGTGCCTTCACGCTCATCAAGAAAGAATCTTTCACGAAGCACTAGACTATTAAACAATCCTACAAAATCCACTAACAATATAATAATCCAAATTCCATTCACTAGAAGACAAAAAAGGCACCAAACACTAGACATTCCTTATTCTTTATTCTTTGTTCTTTTTGCATTTTCAACACACAACAATTAACACCCAAAAGATGACAAGAATTCAGCCATTTCATTAGCCTTGGCCGACCATACCATGGTTTTGCACAAGGTTTGAGCAATTTTTTTTTTTATTCTATTGCATGCTAAGACAAATTATGACTCAAAGCATTAAAAAATTGCTCAAATCTCACTCAATTTCCTCACCATTCTCGGCCATAACACCTTGCCATGCTAGACATTACAAAATTTAAAGCATTTTGAAGACAAAAGCTGAATTTGAAAGCATCAAGGCCGAGCATGCTCCTCAACTTGCAAAGCTTTTGTTTTATCTTCATTTCCTTCATTTCTTTCTCTCACACTTCTCTCTCACTCTCATTTCCTCTCTCCATTTCAGTCCTTGGCTGAACTCTCACCATATTTGCTCCTCTTCATCATTCCTTAGTCGAACAAGGCAAGCCAATCATCCAAGCAACTCAAGCAAACAAGCTAGAGTTCGAAAATCACTCTTGCATGTGCATTGAAGCATCATTTTCGGCCTAGGTGAGTTACTAAGCATCCATTTCTTTTCTTCAAGTTCTAACTACATGTATGCACTAAGAGATTGATCATTAAGCTAGGAAAAATAGAGAAAAGCTAGTAGGATTTCGGCTAGGCAAAGGAAAGGAGAAGATTTGAGCTTCAACAAGGTTGTTGTGCATCTTTTGATTGATTGCAAAGGTGAGGGTTAAAACCTTTTGAAAACTCTTTAAAATTTCACATGCATGCTCATAAATGTGTGTATTTGCTTCTGTACTTGAGCTATATGGTCGGTCATGAGCTTAAGCAACCATGCATGGCAAGATCTTGGCTTGAAAATGATGCTAGTTGAAGTCGAATTTATGTGACAGCCCTCTGACCCGTCTGTTCGAGGTAAGTTTAGCTAGGAAAATGATGTTGAAAATGCTTGAAAATTGGTAGGTAACTATTTTGGACAGTTTTGAACATTTTTTCCGGAAATAGGCCGAAGCTAATTTTGACTCTAAGGTCCTCCAAATATCAGATCTTTGAAATGTGACAAAATCGGGAAATCTGGAGAAATGAATCAGGTTTTGGCAGAGGCACTGACCTTGTGGAACGTACCATATTTGACCTAGTAAATGTTGTCCAAAATGCATGAAAATTGGTTTACTGCTATATTTTTCAGTTCTGGACAATTTTCTCAGAAATAGACCAAAGCTAAAACTGACTCTAAGGACCTCAAAAACGTCATTTTCGGGAAAGTGTGCAAATCTGGACAGTTTTGTGCTACCTCACTGTTTCGGCTATAACTAACGATTCTGAACTCCAATTGATGCAAGGTTTGTTTCTGAGTTTAGTTAACTTCTCAAGATTTAATTTGACATCTTATTCACTGAAATTGGAGATTGTTTGCTTATCCGATTGATTGTCAGAAAACAGACTATTGCAGTGAGTGTTTCACTTAGCTATATGCATGGAAAACTATTGTAACCTCTCTTGTGGTACTAATTGCTTGGAATTGTGATGTTGGAATATTGTGTGGACTGTTTTGAGTACTTGAGGATGTTTGAATTGAATGATGTATGACTTGGGAATGATGTTGAGTTGACTTAGGGTTTGAACACACGATTATGCATGAAATGGAAACCCTAATGGCTAAGTAGTCTTACTAAGTGTTAATCATTGGATAATGTGTGAAAACTGTACGTTGCGTGGGCTGCCCGTAAAATGTCTTACAACTTCAATTATGGTTTTGACCATTGCATTTTGAATAATTCGTATCACTTGATTATATGAGCCTCTTAATGAGTTACATGGCCTGTTTTACATGTGTTACATGGCTGCCCGTTTGATGTTCATATGACTCTATATGCCTTTCAAGTGAAATTACTTGTCGTATCGTGCCTTGTTTGACTACTTGACAACGTGCGATATTATAACTGTTCGGAGGCAACCTACTATGTTGCCCTCCTAATGTGATATGTTAAATGTTATAAATGTGCATTTCATACAAGGTTGCAACCTTTCGTGTGGCATGGTAGCGTTTCACATCCGTCGGGCGGCATCGGGCTTGCCGGTGCTACCGTGACTACCATGATCCAATTCCCTCTCTCGCTTGGTATTCATCCTTGGAGAGTTGGGTCGTAGGTTTCGGGGTACATCCGGAGTACACCCAATTGGGAGTGATAAGTAGATTATTGAAGTCGGCCGCAACAATTGATTCGAAATTGAAATTGAGAGCAAATGCTCACCGTATCCTTGAAATGATTGGTAATTATATCCGTTTCTCGATTTGTTTCTTATAATTGCTTACCATATTATTTGTAATATGTGACATGTTTTAAAAAAGGGTTTTCATAAATTGAACCGAAAAATGAGTTTCAAAACTTATTTCTCGTTCCCCCTCGCTGAGTTCATAAGGACTCACCCTCTTTTATCGTCTCAGGTGAAAAACAGCAGGTACAGGAACCCGAGGATAATGTACCAAATGATGAACCCCTAGAGTGATTGCCTGTTATTGTTGTTTTGCTTGAACGTGACTACTTGTGTACCTTTTGCTGCTTGAAGACTATTTCCCTTATGTTATTTGTTGCTTGTGATGTAAAATACCCCCGTTGTAATTTAGGGTCTAATTTTGGTTTGTACTTATTTTAAGTAGACTGATACTAGACATGACACTACTATGATCGTTTTGCTTTTACTACCGCTAGTATTTATCACAGGTTATGATGCTTAGTTAAGGAATAGGTAAATGAACTTACCCAATCTCAACAGGTACTCGCTAATAAGCTAAGATCAACAGGTATATTTTGAAATGAGGATAAATGGACAAACAAGACATAGTATCATGCTAGGTTATCAATCAAACAGGACGTCGAATTAACCAATAGGAAATTCAATTGATGGAATAATAGTAATCTTAACTGGAATTGAATTTGAGATGGTAAATTTTGAGGCTGTTAGAAAATTTAGATTAAAAAAAAAGAGCCCAATTACAGCCGTTATACTGCCGGATTTCTAGAAAAATTTTGAAGTCTAGAATAAAACATTAAGTGTTAAACCTCCTAGAATGATTAAGAATGTGAAAGAACTTGAATGTTTAGATCACACCCTAGTCTAACCTTTATAGGCCGGGTTGGGGTGTGACACAGCCTCTACGTGAAACGAGGTTGTCTTGCCCAAGGTACCATGGGATTCGGTAATAGAAATGTGGTGGATAAAATATCTTGGCAACCCTAACCGGGGCAAAAAATTGAAAAGGGGGGTGCAACACGTGGACTTCCCAGGGGGTCACCTATCCTAGTATTACTCTCGCCCAAGCATGCTTAACTTTGGAGTTCTAATGGGATCCGGTGCATTAATGATGGTATGATCGCACCTGTCATGTTGAGGATACAAATCCCTTATGTGTTGACTGTTCACAGTCCCAGCCTAGAGAGATGGCCGATTCAAAAGGCCCAATGGGCTTAACGACAACCCATCCGCTTCAAGAACGTAGCATCCTTGCAAGACGTGATATCGACGCGTTGTAGGGCCCTCTAATGTCCCGCATGTTAGGTTATCGTAATTTTAACAGCTCACGATGTACGATCCGGGATGGAAAAACAGAGCAAAAGATGAAATGTGGCCCGAAACTGATGAAAACGTTCAATTTTGGGCTCTAAAAATAGTCGCAGCTGAGCAGAAATGATTCCCCCATCGTAGAGCTCTTGGAGATATTTCCAACGGTATGTTGTGTGCCGCGTAACTCCTTGTGGATCAAAAGTTATGGGCACCGGAGCGACAGAGACCTAATCACAAGCCCCACGCCCACGGTTTACGGGTCTAGCCTCTACGTGAAGCGAGGTTGTCTTTCCCAAGGTACTGTGGGATTCGGTAATAGAAATGTGGTGGACAAAGTATCTTGGCAACCCTAATTGGGGCAAAAAAAATTGAAAAAGGGGGTGCAACACGTGGACTTCCCAGGGGGTCACCCATCCTAGTGTTACTCTCGCCCAAGCATGCTTAAATTGGGAGTTCTGATGGGATTCGGTGCATTAATGATGGTATGATCACACCTGTCATGTTGAGGGCACAAATCCCTTATGTGTTGACTGTTCACAGTCCCAGCCCAGAGAGATGGCCCATTCAAAAGGCCCAATGGGCTTAACGACAACCCAATCACTTCAACAACATAGCATCCTTGCAAGACGTGATATCGACGCATTGTAGGGCCCTCTAATATCCCACGATTTAGGTTGTTGTCCTTTTAACAGCTCACGACATACGATCTGGGGCAGAAAAACAGAGCAAAAGATGAAAAGTGGCTTGAAACAGATGAAAATATTCAATTTTGGGCTCCAAAAATGGGCGCAGCCAAGCAGGCTTGCTGCCCCTGTCGTAGAGCTCTTGGAGAGCTATCTAGCAGTATGCTGTGCGCCGCGTAACTCCTTACCGATCAAAAGTTATGGGCACCGGAACGATGAAGACTTGGTCACAAGCCCCACGCCGTCGATTTGAGGGCCCAGCCTCTACGTGAAGCGAAGTTGTCTTGCCCAAGGTGCTGTGGCATTCGGTAATAGAAATGTGGTAGATAAAGCATCTTGGCAAACTTAACCGGGGAAAAGAAATTGAAAAGGAGGGTGCAACACGAGGACTTCCCAGGGTGTCACCCATCCTAGTACCACTCTCGCCCAAGCACGCTTAACTTAAGAGTTCTAATGCGATCCGGTGCATTAGTGCTAGTATGATTGCACCCGTCATGTTGAGGGCACAAATCCTTTATGTGTCGACAGTTCACAATCCCAGCCCAGAGAGATGGCCAATTCAAAAAGCCCAATGGGCTTAACGACAACCCATTTGCTTCAACAACGCAGCATCGTTGCAAGACGTGATATCGATGGGTTGTAGGGCCCTCTAATTTCTGGCAAGTTAGGTTGTCGTCCATTTAATAGCTCACGACGTACGATCCGGGACAAAAAAACAAAGCAAAAGAAGAAAAGTGGCCCAAAACTGATGAAAACGTTCGATTTTGGGCTCTGAAAATAGTCGTAGCTAAGCAGAATTGATGCCCCCGTCGTAGAGCTCTCGTAGAGCTTTCCAACGGTATGTTGTGCGCCGCGTAAGTCCTTACGGATCAAAAGTTATGGGCACCGGAGCGACGGAGACCTAGTCAAAAACCCCACACCCACAGTTTGCGGGCACAGCCAGTACGTCAAGCGAAGTTGTCTTGCCCAAGGTGCCATGGGATTCACTAATAGAAATGTGGTGCATAAAGAATCTTTGCAACCTTAACTGGTGCAGAAAAAATTGAAAAGAGTGGTGCAACACGAGGACTTCCCATGGGGCCACCCATCCTAGTACTGCTCTTGCCCAAGCATGCTTAACTTCGGAGTTTTGATGCGATCCGGTGCATTAGTGCTAGTATGATCGCACCCGTCATGGTGATGGCACAAATCCTTTATGTGTTGACAGTTCACAGTTCCAGCCCAGAGAGATGGCCTATTCAAAAGGCCCAATGGGCTTAACGACAACCCATTTGCTTCAACAACGTAGCATCCTTGCAAGACGTGATATCGACGCATTGTTGGGCCCTCTAATGTCCTGCGAATTAGGTTGTCGTCCATTTAACAGCTCACGACGTACGATCCGGGACAGAAAAACAGAGCAAAAGAAGAAAAGTGGCTTGAAACAGATGAAAACATTCAATTTTGGGCTCTGAAAATAGTCACAGCTGAGCAGAATTGATGCCCCTGTTGTAGAGCTCTCGTAGAGCTTTCCAACGGTATGCTGTGCACCGCGTAAGTCCTTACGGATCAAAAGTTATGGGCACCGGAGCGATGGAGACCTAGTTAGAAACCCCACACCCACAGTTTGCGGGCCCAGCCAGTACATCAAGCGAAGTTGTCTTGCCCAAGGTGCCATGGGATTCACTAATAGAAATGTGGTGCATAAAGTATCTTGGCAACCTTAACTGGTGCAGAAAAAATTGAAAATGAGGGTACAACACGAGGACTTCCCAGGGGGTCACACATCCTAGTACTACTCTCGCCCAAGCACGCTTAACTTCGGAGTTCTAATGCGATCCGGTGCATTAGTGCTAGTATGATCGCACCCGTCATGGTGAAGGCACAAATCCTTTATCTGTTGACGGTTCACAGTCCCAGCCCAAAGAGATGGCCTATTCAAAAGGCCCAATGGGCTTAAAGACAACCCATTTGCTTCAACAACGCAGCATCGTCGCAAGACGTGATATCGACGGGTTGTAGGGCCCTTTAATTTCTGGCAAGTTAGGTTGTCGTCCATTTAACAGCTCATGACGTACGATCCGGGACAGAAAAATAGAGCAATAGAAGACAAATAGCCCGAAACTGATGAAAACGTTCAATTTTGGGCTCTAAAAATAGTCGCAGCTGAGCAGAATTGATGCCCCCGTCGTAGAGCTTTCCAACGGTATGTTGTGCGCCGCGTAAGTCCTTACGGATCAAAAGTTATGGGCACCGGAGCGACGAAGACCTAGTCAGAAACCCCACGCCCACAGTTTGCGGGCCCAGCCAGTACGTCAAGTGAAGTTGTCTTGCCCAAGGTGCCATGGGATTCACTAATAGAAATGTGGTGCATAAAGTATCTTGGCAACCTTAATTGGTGCAGAAAAAATTGAAAAGAGAGGTACAACACGAGGACTTCCCATGGAGCCACCTATCCTAGTACTACTCTCGCCCAAGCACGCTTAACTTCAGTGTTCTGATGCGATCATGTGGATTAGTACTGGTATGATCACACCCGTCATGTTGAGGGCACAAATCCCTTAAGTGTTGACAGTTCACAGTTCCAGCTGGGAGAGATGGCCCATTCAAAAGGCCCAATTGGCTTAACAACAACCCATCCTCTTCAACAACGTAGCATCCTTGCAAGACGTGATATCGACGCATTGTTGGGCCCTCTAATGTCCTGCGAATTAGGTTGTCGCCCTTTTAACAACTCACGACCTACGACCCGGGACCAAAAAAAAGAGAAAAAGAAGAAAAGTGGACCGAAACAGATAAAAACATTCGATTTTGGGCTCTGAAAACAGGCGCAGCTGAGCAGGATTGCTACCACTGTCGTAGAGCTCTCGGAGAGCTTTCCAATAGTATGCTTTGTAATACCCGAGCCCGGAATGTGAAAATTTCTTGTTTATTATTTTGGAAATTATATTTCCTTAAATTCTTTTAGAATTAATTGTTACTTCCTTGCTGTCGCAACGTGCATTGCATTTAGGAAGCGATAGCTAGAGAACGGTTTCTAGTCCTCAGCAAATAGTGAAACTAGTATTTAGATGACTTAAATTGTATATTTTAATTGTTGTTAGCTATAATTAATCTTTCCTTAGTTAAAATGGTTTTAAAGTGCACAAAAATAGTCTAA
Source organism: Ehretia macrophylla (assembly GCA_037974665.1). Lineage (NCBI taxonomy): Eukaryota > Viridiplantae > Streptophyta > Magnoliopsida > Boraginales > Ehretiaceae > Ehretia > Ehretia macrophylla. The sequence goes on along the minus strand of CM075764.1, from coordinate 13,098,308 downwards.
TTGACCAAATTTTAAGTCATTTGACCTAGGACTTTGACCTTTTGACCAAGCCAACACCTTATAAGCTAAAAAAAAAAAAATAGAAGCTAAAAAACAGCCAAGTAAGCCGTGAGCTTCAAGAGAAAAAAAAAACCTTTCAACTTCCAATCGTTCAATCTTCGCGTGAGCTCGTGCGGGGTGGTTTCTGAGGTGACCAGTGTTGTTTTCCTAGCGACTAGGAGTGCCTAAGGTGAGGGAAGCATGTTATTTGCGCATTTAAATGTCAAGTGTATCAACTTTGTGATTTTTAGATTTTATCCGTAGATTGTTGTTTAAAGCGTTTTGATGCTTCTAGAATGTTCCTTGGCAATTGTAGAACGTGTATTTACAGCTTTTTAACATTTTCTGTGGTTAAATGTTGATATTGCAATTTAAATTAGTTGTTGAATAGTATTTTGTGAATAGTAAACCCTTGAAACGATGAAGTTGCTCCGTTATGCTGTCCGTTGATGTAGAAATGTGCTAGGTGTGATAGAATGCCTAAATGCATGGTTTGTTTGGGTTGCGTAATGGAAAAAAGGGGAATTAAGCCTTGGTGAAAGTAGGGGTCGTTTAGGTCGAGTTTGGTTTTTTCTCGTTTTGCGTGTTGGCATTGTTTCGGGAGGCCATGGAAGCACTTTTGGTGCGATTATGGCGTTGGTTGGGTGTTTGGTTGATATAGTTGTAGTTCAAACGAGCAAAGGGGGAAATCGGGACTTTGCGTGAATTCTAGGGTTAAGTAGGGTTTCGGGGTCTTTAGACGTGCCTTATGGTGACCTAGGAGGATTGGCGTAGTTGGTTTCTAGAACTCGTGGCTCGTTTGGAAATGATAGTGTTTTGATAGTTGGGGCCGAGTGGTGATTTTGTTTGTTTTCTTCATATTATATCTATAGAATGCTTAGGGTTGCTTGATATACTTGTTGGAATTGATTTTGATTGGAATGCATATCAACTATTGCTATTGCGTGCGAGAGTAACCTACTTTGTTATTCTCCCACGTGTGGCTTAAGTGTTCGTTTATCGCCTTGTATCGAGTCTTGCATTGCATAGTGTCTTGCGCGTGAGTGATGGACCTCTTTGGGTAGCCTCGGGTTGCCAGTGTTGGTTGCTCTAGCTCCGCTGCTATTCCCTTTTCTCGCTTGGGTTGCCTCCCAGGGAGATTTGGGTCGTAGATTGATGGATACTTCCCGGGTATTCCAAACTGGTGTTATAAGGTGGTTTGGGCCGGCGCGTCGTCATCGAATTCGTGTTTGAAAGTTGCTCGTGAAAAGAGTATCGTATCCTTTGAATGAGTGTTTACAGCTTTAAATACTTACCTTGCTTTATTGATGGCTTTATTGGTATCTCTATATGATACTTGTATGTATTGCTTGACTAATTGCATTGCATACTCCTCTCATCTCCGTCCTTGAGACCAATTGCCCTCGCTAAGCAATAGTTTTTGCTCATTCCTCTCTATACTATATTTTTTTTACAGGAGTAGTTGCAGCAGACCCTATTGAGGTAATAGAGGAGGATGAGCAGGTGGAGGTGTTTCCGTGATAGCACTTCTTTGATTTGCTGGTGGTTGGTTACTAGATTTTGTGCGAGCCTTGCTTGATATGTATATTGCTTGGATGTCGCTTAATTTTGAGGCTTGTAGCCTTGTATGTATTTTCTAGTTTAAGGCCTCTACGGTCTTATGTTATATAAGTTGAAATAATGTAAAGTTGTAAACTTATACTCTTATGACTAGTAAGGAAATGCATGCTAATGGAATTGATTAATGGCATAAATACTTGTGTAGTATGCATATCATTTTTGGGTTGCAAAGTTGGTTAATAAGAAATGTATGTTTCAAAGAAAGTCAGCTTGTTTTAATTGTTTTATGGCTTTCGCAAGTATTATGTTGATTTTAGGGTTTTCGGATCGTCCGTGGTACAGAGGAGACTCTGTCCGTGTATCGGGTCCGGGCTTGGCCTTTTGCGGGGTCGGGTCGGGGCGTGACATCTTTAGGTGGTATCAGAGCATGATAGTCTTGCATGAGCCGGGATATGTTTCTCGGTCTGTGGGGTAAAGGTCCAAAATGCTAGAATGTTATTGTATAATTGTTAAGTGGAAAGAAAGTGTTATAGCATGACTTTGTGAACTTGGAGTGCTTATGTGTTTAAAGTGAATTAGTTTGGCATGTCAATCTTGTGTAATGTGAATTGCGTGTTAGAATGTTTGATTGTTATTGACTTGAGTGTTATCTAATCTTATGTGCTATATTTCTGTCTATAAACTGCTTTTAAATGTTGCCAGCTATTGTGAACTGCTACTATGCTGCCACGTCGTGGTACTCAAGGTATAGGGTCAGATGAAGAGGCAGCAGAACAGGGTCAGCAACCGTTGCCTGAGCAGTTTATGGCTACCATGACTACAGCGGTTGACCGGATTACACAGGTGTTGCATGAGCAGAGGCAGGACAGGAATAATCCCCAGGGAAATCAAGCTAATCCTGGTGGACAGGGGTATAGAGTTGAGAATAATCAGTTAGAGAAATTTCTGAGGCACGAGCCGGGAAAGTTCTTCGGAGAGCCGGATGATGAGGCGGCCGAGAGATGGATTAATTGTGTTGAGAAAATTTTCACAGCTTTGAGGTACACTGATGAGGCAAGAATAGATTATGCGTCATTCTTATTTGAGGGTGATGCAGAGCAGTGGTGGAATACTGTCTGGAGGAGGTGGGATTGTGAGGATGTACCACATTTGTGGGATGATTTTGTGAGTGAGTTTCGGGACAAGTATATTCCCAAGATGGCTATGGAAAGGAGGGAGGACAAGTTTGTGGCCCTGAAGCAGGGAAATATGACTGTTGCATAGTACGAGGCTAGGTTTGTTAGCCTGTCGAGGTATATGCCCGAGTTGGTACGGCCAACTAGGAGGATGATTCATTGATTTGTCCGTGGGCTGAGAATGGACATTCAGTTGCATTTGACTGGGCAGACCTACACTACTTTTCCCGAGGCATTTCAGGCAGCCTCGATGTTTGAAAAACGGAAGGCTGAGATGTTAGTTGAGAGTAGTCAGTCGAGTAATAAGCAGTATTTGGGCCAGAGCAGCCAGAGTCAGCCGAGGTAGTATCAGACTTCTGCGCTGGTTCCTCAACAACGTCCGTATCAGCCATAGCAGCAGATTCAGGCTAGGCCAGCTGTGACTAGACCCCAGCAGGGAGGTACAGTTCCTACCACTGCCAGAGCCCCAGCACCTACGGGAAACACTGTTGTAAGGCAAAATTAGCAATGCAACTATTGTAATCGATCGGGGCATGTTGAGGCAAATTGTTGGAGAAAGAGTGGTAAATGTACGAGTTGTGGCAGTGATGACCATAGGGTGAGAGATTGTCCTAAGTATAACAATGTTCAGGGCCGTACTGGAGGCCAGGGTGTTCAGAATAGGGCTGCAGGTGCACGTCCAGCACAGAGGGTTCAGGCTAGGGTCTTTGCACTGGATGCGGAGGAGCTGCCCGATACTACAGCTATAGTGGAAGGTACCTTTCTTCTCAATACTCAGCCAGTTAAAGTTTTGATTGATCCTGGAGCTACACATTCGTTTATAACTCCTACATGTGCACGATCTGTGAATGTTTACATTGATAAATTGCCACATGAAGTTGAAGTTAGTACGCCTTTGGGTGCAAAATTTGTTACTGAGTCTATTTGCAAATCTTGTGATATATGCATTGAGAACCGTAAATTTCCTGCTGATTTAATTATATTGCCATTCCGTGACTTTGAAATCATTTTGGGAATGGACTGGTTGGGGAAGTACTATGCTCAGTTGGATTGTAGAACAAATATTGTTTATCTTCAGGTTCCTGACCTACCGGTACTGGAGATTGTTGGGAACTGCAGGGCTGCCCGAATTCCTCTTTTATCAGCGATCAAGACTTCTAAGTTGTTGAATAGGGGTTGTGAAGCTTACTTAGCTTATTTGATCAATCAGCCTACTGATAAGTTGAGTTTGAATGAGGTTCCAATTGTTAGAGACTTCCCTGGTGTATTTCCTGAGGAATTACCGGGTTTACCACCTGATAGGGAGATTGAGTTCGTGATTGATCTTGTGCCAGGCACTGCGACAATTTCTAGGAGTCCTTATAGAATGGCATCGGCTGAACTTCAAGAGTTAAAAATTCAGCTTCAGAATTTGCTTGAGAAAGAGTTTATACAACCTAGTTCTTCACCGTGGGGTGCGCCTGTGTTGTTTGTGAGAAAGAAAGACGGCACGCTACGGTTATGCATTGATTACAGGGGACTTAATCAAGTCACGATTAAGAACAAATACCCCTTGCCGTTGATTGAAGAATTGTTTGACCAGTTGTAGGGTGCGAGTGTTTACTCCAAATTTGATTTGAGTCAGGGTTACTATCAACTTAGGATTCGGAGTGACGATATACCAAAGACGGCATTCAGGACTAGATATGGCCACTATGAATTTGTTGTGTTGCCGTTTGGATTGACGAATGTACCAGCCGCATTCATGGACTTGAAGCAGAGGGTTTTTTGACCTTACCTTGATAAGTTTGTCGTAATCTTTATTGACGACATTTTAGTGTACTCGAAGAATGAGGCTGAGCATGAACAACATTTGAGGATTGTGCTACAGACTTTGCAGGAAAACAAGCTTTTTGCTAAATTCAGCAAGTGCGAGTTCTGGTTGAATCAAATATCTTTTCTAGGCCATATCATTTCAGATCAAGGAATTTCAGTAGACCCAGCTAAGATTGAAGTTGTTTCATCTTGGAAGTGACCTGAGACGGTGTCAGAGATTCGGAGTTTTTTTGGATTGGCAGGTTACTACCGAAGATTTGTTAAAGACTTTTCCAAAATTTATGGACCTTTGAGCTAGTTGACTCGGAAGAAAGTTGCTTACAATTGGGATGCCAAATGTGAATCCAGTTTCCAAGAATTGAATAAGAGACTAACTACAGCTCCTATATTAGCTTTACCTGAGGGAATAGAGAACTTCGTTGTCTACAGTGATGCATCTAAGGAAGGATTGGGCTGTGTTTTAATGCAGAATGGTAAGGTGATTGCTTATGCTTCTAGGAAGTTGAAACCTTATGAAGTCAATTACCCTACACATGATCTTGAGTTAGTTGTAGTTGTGTTTGCTTTGAAGAAGTGGCGTCATTACTTGTGGGGTAGCAAATTTGAAATTTTTACTGACCACAAGAGTCTCAAGTATTTGTTTTCACATAAGGATCTGCACATGAGGCAGCGGAGATGGCTAGAGCTATTGAGTGGTTACAACTGTTCTATTAACTACATGCCAGGTAAGGCAAATGTTGTTGCTGATGCTTTGAGCCGAAAGGCTACTGTTGCAAGCTTAATTATCAAGGATTGGGAGACTTTGGAAGAAATTTGTTCATGGAAGCCAGAAGCTACTGAGGTAGGGATTCGATTTGCTAGTTTGCAGATTCAGTCAGGGTTGCTAGCACAGATTAGAGAGGCTCAGAAGACTGATCCTCACATCTTGAAAATCCAAGAAAAATCAAAAGGGGGAGAGTCAGAGTTTAAATTACATGCAGATGGTATCTTCAGATTCAGGGATAGGGTGTGTATTCTTGGAGATCCGACTTTGAAGAATGAGATTCTGTCCGAGGCACATAATTCAAGGTATACAATTCACCCGGCAGTACTAAAATGTATAGAGACTTGAAACAACACTTCTGATGGAACAATATGAAGAGGGAGATTGCTGGGTATGTATCCAAATGTTTGACTTGTCAGAGGGTTAAAGTTGATCATCAGAGGCTAGCTGGACTTCTACAGCCGTTGTCGATTCCGCAATGGAAGTGGGTACATATAACAATAGACCTTGTGACCGATCTTCCTAGATCTCCGAGAGGATGTGATTCTGTTTGGGTTGTTGTGGACCGCTTGACTAAAGTTACACATTTTATTCCCGTGAACAAACATGATAGCCTTGATAAGCTAGCTGAGCTTTATGTTGCTAATATTATGAAATTGCATGGTGTGCCACAGAGTATAGTGTCAGATAGGGATCCCAGATTCAGATCTCGTTTTTGGCAGAAGTTGCAAGAGGCCATGGGAACCAAAATGAGCTTCAGCACTGCATATCATCCACAAACTGATGGCCAGTCTGACAGAACTATCAGGATCTTGGAAGACATGCTTCGAGCATGTGTGCTAGACTTTGGGAAGAATTGGGAGAAGTTTTTGCCTTTAGCGGAGTTCGCCTACACCAATAGTTATCAATCTACTATAGGTATGGCTCCCTACGAGGCGTTGTATGGTCGTAAATGCAGATCCCCGTTATATTGGGAAGAGGTTGGAGAAATGAGAACAGTTGATCCGACTGTGTTACCTGAGATGATTAAGATGGTAGATAATGTTCACCTTATTCGCCAGCGTATGCTTACAGCCCAGAGCCGTCAGAAGAGTTATGCAGATAAGCACCGTCGAGATCTTGAGTTTGCTTTGGGAGATTGGGTGTTTCTTAAAATTTCTCCACGGAAGGGATTGATTCGGCACGGTAAGAGCGGGAAACTTAGTCCCAGGTATGTGGGTCCGTATGAGATCACCGAAAAGGTAGGTCCTTTGGCTTATCGGTTAGCTTTGCCTCCGAGCTTGTCAAGAATGCACGATGTGTTCCACGTGTCTATGTTAAAGAAATACCATCCAGACCCTTCACATGTACTTGAACTAGAGCCTTTGTAGATTGAAGAAAAGTTGTCTTATGAAGAGAAATCGATTCGAATTGTGGATCGGAAAGTTCAGGAGCTTCACAGAAAGAGTATTCCGTTAGTAAAGGTTTTGTGGAATCATCATGGGTTTGAGGAAGCAACTTGGGAAAGAGAGGACCAAGTTCGAGATCAGTATCCGGAGTTGTTTGTTGACCATGTAAGAATTGCGTGGGCGCAATTGTTTTAAGGGGGAGAGGGTGTAATACCCGAGCCCGGAATGTGAAAATTTCTTGTTTATTATTTTGGAAATTATATTTCCTTAAATTCTTTTAGAATTAATTGTTACTTCCTTCCTGTCGCAACGTGCATTGCATTTAGGGAGCGATAGCTAGAGAACGGTTTCTAGTCCTCAGCAAATAGTAAAACTAGAATTTAGATGACTTAAATTATATATTTTAATTGTTTCTAGCTATAATTAATCTTTCCTTAGTTAAAATGGCTTTTAAAGTGCACAAAAATAGTCTAATTGACCAAATTTTAAGTCATTTGACCTAGGACTTTGACCTTTTGACCAAGCCAACAACTTATAAGCTAATACAAAAAAAAAAAAAAATAGAAGCTGAAAAATAGCCAAGCAGGCCGTGAGCTTCAAGAGAAAAAAAAAACCTTTCAACTTCCAATCGTTCAATCTTCGCGTGAGCTCGTGCGGGGTGGTTTCTGAGGTGACCAGCGTTGTTTTCCTAGCGACTAGGAGTGCCTAAGGTGAGGGAAATATGTTATTTGCGCATTTAAATGTCAAGTGTATCAACTTTGTGATTTTTAGATTTTATCCGTAGATTGTTGTTTAAAGCGTTTTGATGCTTCTAGAATATTCCTTGGCAATTGTAGAATGTGTATTTATAGCTTTTTAACATTTTCTGCATTTAAATGTTGAGATTGCAATTTAAATTAGTTGTTGAATAGTGTTTTGTGAATAGTAAACCCTTGAAATGATGAAGTTGCTCCGTTATGCTATCCGTTGATGTAGAAATGTGCTAGGTGTCCTAGAATGCCTAAATGCATGGTTTGTTTGGGTTTCGTAATGGAAAAAATGGGAATTAAGCCTTGGTGAAAGTCAGGGTCGTTTAGGTCGAGTTTGGCATTTTCTCGTTTTGCGTGTTGGCATTGTTTTGGGAGGCCATGGAAGCACTTTTGGTGCGATTATGGCGTTGGTTGGGTGTTTGGTTGGTATAGTTGTAGTTCAAACGAGCAAAGGGGGAAATCGGGACATTGCGTGAATTCTTGGGTTAAGTAGGGTTTCGGGGTCTTTAGACGTGCCTTATGGTGACCTAGGAGGATTGGCGAAGTCGGTTTCCAGAACTCGTGGCTCGTTTGGAAATGGTAGTGTTTTGATAGTTGGGGCCGATTGGTGATTTTGTTTGTTTTCTTTATATTATGTCTATAGAATGCTTAGGGTTGCTTGATATACTTGTTGGAATTGATTTTGATTGGAATGCATATCAACTGTTGCTATTGCGTGCGAGAGTAACCTACTTTGTTATTCTCCCACGTGTGGCTTAAGTGCTCGTTTATCGCCTTGTATCGAATCTTGCATTGCATAGTGTCTCGCGCGTGAGTGATGGGCCTCTCTGGGTAGCCTCGGGTTGCCAGTGTTGGTTGCTCTAGCTCTGCTGCTATTCCCTTTTCTCACTTGGGTTGCCTCCTAGGGAGATTTGGGTCGTAGATTGATGGATACTTCCGGGGTATTCCAAACTGGTGTTATAAGGTGGTTTGGGCCGGCGCGTCGTCATCGAATTCGTGTTTGAAAGTTGCTCGTGAAAAGAGTATCGTATCCTTTAAATGTGTGTTTACAGCTTTAAATACTTGTATTGCTTTATTGATGGCTTTATTGGTATCTCTATATGATACTTGTATGTATTGCTTGACTAATTGCATTGCATACTCCTCTCATCTCCGTCCTTGAGACCAATTGCCCTCGCTGAGCAATAGTTTTTTCTCATTCCTCTCTATACTATATTTTTTTTATAGGAGTAGTTGAAGCAGACCCTATTGAGGTAATAGAGGAGGAGGAGCAGGTGGAGGTGTTTCCGTGATAGCACTTCTTTGCTTTGCTGGTGGTTGGTTACCATATTTTGTGCGAGCCTTGCTTGATATGTATATTGCTTGGATGTCGCTTAATTTTGAGGCTTGTAGCCTTGTCTGTATTTTCTAGTTTGAGGCCTCTACGGTCTTATGCTGTATAAGTTTAAAGAATGTAAAGTTGTAAACTTATACTCTTGTGACTAGTAAGGAAATGCATGCTAATGGAATTGATTAGTGGCATAAATACTTGTGTAGTATGCATATCATTTTTGGGTTGCAAAGTTGGTTAATAAGAAATGTATGTTTCAAAGAAAGTCGGCTTGTTTTAATTGTTTTATGGCTTTCGCAAGTATTATGTTGATTTTAGGGTTTTCGGATTGTCCGCAGTACAGAGGAGACTCCGTCCGTGTATCGGGTCCGGGCTTGGACTTTTGCGGGGTCGGGTCGGGGCTTGATATGCTTTGCGCCGCGTAACTCCTTACGTATCAAAAGTTATGGGCACCGGTGAGACGAAGACCTGGTCACAAGCTCCACGCCCTCGATTTGTGGGCCCAGCCTCTACGTGAAGCGAAGTTGTCTTGCCCAATGTAATGTGGGATTCGGTAATAGAAATGTGGTGGATAAAGTATCTTGACAACCCTAACCGGGGAAAAAAAAATTAAAAAGGGGGATGCAACATGAGGACTTGCCAGAGGGTCACCCATCCTAGTACTACTCTCTCCCAAGCGCACTTAACTTCGGAGTTCAGATGGGATCCGGTGCATCAATGGTGGTGAGATCGCACCCGTCATGTTGAGGGCACAAATCTTTTATTTGTTGACGGTTCACAGTCCCAGCCTAGAGAGATGGCCCATTCCAAAGGCCCAATGGGCTTAATGACAACCCATCCGCTTCAACAACGCCGCATCCTCATAAGACGTGGTATCGAAGCATTGTAGGGCCCTCTAATATACCACGAGTTAGGTTGTCGTCCTTTTAACAGCTCACGACGTACGATCCAGGAATTAAAAATATAGCAAAAGAAGAAAAGTTCCCCGAAACAGTAAAAAACGTTCAATTTTGGGCTCCGAAAACAAGAGCAGCTGAGCAGGATTGCTACCCCCGTCGTAGAGCTCTTGGAGAGCTTTCTAACAATATGATGTGTGCCGCGTAACTCCTGATGGATCAAAAGTTATGGGCATCGGAGCGACGGAGACCTGGTCACAAGCCCCACGCCTTCGGTTTGTGGGTCCAGCCTCTATGTGAACCGAGGTTGTCTTGCCCAAGGTACCGTGGGATTCGGTAATAGAAATGTGGTGGATAAAGTATCTTGGCAACCCTAACCGGGGAAAAAAAAATTGATAAGGGGGGTGCAACACGTGGACTTCCCAGGGGGTCACCTATCCTAGTATTACTCTCGCCCAAGCACGCTTAACTTTGGAGTTCTGATAGGATCCGGTGCATTAATGATGGTATGATCGCACCTGTCATGTTGAGGACACAAATCCCTTATGTGTTGACTGTTCATAGTCCCAGCACAGAGAGATGGCCGATTCAAAAGGCCCAATGGGCTTAACGACAACCCATCCGCTTCAAGAACGTAGCATCCTTGCAAGACGTGATATTGACGCATTGTAGGGCCCTCTAATGTCCCGCAAGTTAGGTTGTCGTAATTTTAACAGCTCCCGACGTACGATCCGGGATGGAAAAATAGAGCAAAAGACGAAAAGTGGCCCGAAACTGATGAAAACGTTTGATTTTGGGCTCTAAAAATAGTCGCAGTTGAGCAGAATTGATGCCCCCGTCGTAGAACTCTCAGAGAGATTTCCAACGGTATGTTGTGTGCCACGTAACTCCTTACGGATCAAAAGTTATGGGCACCGGAGCGATGGAGACCTGGTCACAAGCCCCATGCCCATGATTTGCGGGTCCAGCCTCTACGTGAAGCGAGGTTGTCTTACCCAAGGTACCGTGGGATTCGGTAATAGAAATGTGGTGGATAAAGTATCTTGGCAACCCTAACTGGGGTAAAAAAAAATTGAAAAAGTGGGGTGCAACACGTGGACTTCCCAGGGGGTCACCCATCCTAGTGTTACTTTCACCCAAGCACGCTTAAATTGGGAGTTCTGAATGGATCCGGTGCATTAATGATGGTATGATCGCACCTGTCATGTTGAGGGCACAAATCCCTTATGTGTTGATTGTTCACAGTCCCAGCACAGAGAGATGGCCTATTCAAAAGGCCCAATGGGCTTAACGACAACCCATTCACTTCAACAATGTAGCATCCTTACAAGACGTGATATCGACGCGTTGTAGGGCCCTTTAATATCCCACGAGTTAGGTTGTTGTCCTTTTAATAGCTCACGACATACGATCCGGGATAGAAAAATAGAGCAAAAGATGAAAAGTGGCCCGAAACTGATGAAAATGTTCAATTTTGTGCTCCAAAAATGGGCGCAACTGAGCAGGCTTGCTGCCCCTGTCGTAGAGCTCTCGGAGAGCTTTCTAACGGTATGCTGTGCGCCGCGTAACTCCTTACCGATCAAAAGTGATGGGCACCGGAGCAACGGAGACCTGGTCACAAGCCCCACACCCTCAGTTTGAGGGCCCAGCCTCTACGTGAAGCGAAGTTGTCTTGCCCAAGGTGCCGTGGGATTCGGTAATAGAAATGTGGTAGATAAAGCATCTTGGCAAACCTAACCGGGGAAAAAAAAATTGAAAAGGAGGGTGCAACACGAGGACTTCCCAAGGAGTCACCTATCCTAGTACTACTCTCGCCCAAGCATGCTTAACTTCGGAGTTCTAATGCGATCCGGTGCATTAGCTCTAGTATGATTGCACCCGTCATGGTGAAGGCACAAATCCTTTATGTGTTGACGGTTCACAGTCCCAGCCCAGAGAGATGGCCTATTCAAAAGGTCCAATGGGATTAACGACAACCCATTTGCTTCAACAACGCAGCATCGTCGCAAGACGTGATATCGACGGGTTGTAGGGCCCTCTAATTTCTGGCAAGTTAGGTTGTCGTCCATTTAATAGCTCACGACGTACGATCCGGGATAGAAAAATAGAGCAAAAGAAGAAAAGTGGCTTGAGACTAATGAAAATGTTCGATTTTCGGCTCTGAAAATAGTCGCAGTTGAGCAGAATTGATGCCCCCGTCGTAGAGCTCTCGTAGAGCTTTCCAACGGTATGCTGTGCGCCGCATAAGTCCTTGCAGATCAAAACTTAGTTGCACCAGAGCGACGGAGACCTGGTCACAAACCCCACGCCCACAGTTTGCGGGCCTAGCCAGTACGTCAAGCAAAGCTGTCTTGCCCAAGGTGCCATGGGATTCACTAATAGAAATGTGGTGGATAAAGTATCTTGGCAACCTTAACTGGTGCAGAAAAAATTGAAAAGGGGGTTACAACACGAGTACTTCCCATGGAGCCACCAATCCTAGTACTACTTTCGCCCAAGCACGCTTAACTTCGGAGTTCTGATGCGATCTGGTGAATTAGTACTGGTATGATCACACCCATCATGTTGAGGTCACAAATCCTTTAAGTGTTGACGGTTCACAGTCCTAGCCGAGAGAGATGGCGTATTCAAAAGGCCCAATTGGCTTAACAACAACCCTTCATCTTCAACAACGTAGCATCCTCGCAAGACGTGATATCGACGCATTGTTGGGCCCTCTAATGTCCTGCGAGTTAGGTTGTCTTCCTTTTAACAACTCACGACGTACGATCCGGGATCAAAAAATAGAGCAAAAGAAGAAAAGTGGAACGAAACTGATGAAAACGTTCGATTTTGGCCTCTGAAAATAGGCGCAGTCGAATAGGCTTGTTGCCCCCATCGTAGAGCTGTCGGAGAGCTTTTCGACGGTATGCTGTGCGCCACGTTACTCCTTACCGATCAAAAGTATGTGCACCGGAGCGACGGAGACGTGGTCTCAAGCCCCACGCCGTCGGTTTGCAGGCCCAGCCGGTACGTGAAGCGAAGTCGTCCTGCCAAGGTGCCGTGGGATTCGGTAATAGAAATGTGGTGGATAAATCATCTTGGCAACCCTAACCGGGGCAAAAAAAATTGAAAAGCGGGGTGCAACACGAGGACATCCAAGGGGGTCACCCATCCTAGTACTACTCTCGCCCAAGCATGCTCAACTTCGAAGTTCTAATGGGATCTTGTGCATTAGTGCTGGTATGATCACACCCGTCATGTTGAGGGCACAAATCCCTTATGTGTTCTCAGTTCATAGTCCCAGCCCAGAGAGATGGCCTATTCAAAAGGCCCAATGGGCTTAACGACAACCCATTTGCTTCAACAACGCAGCATCGTCGCAAGACGTGATATCGACGGGTTGTAGGGCCCTCTAATTTCTGGCAAGTTAGGTTGTCGTCCATTTAACAGCTCACGACGTACGATCCGGGACAGAAAAATAGAGCAAAAGAAGAAAAGTGGCCCGAAACTTATGAAAACGTTCGATTTTGGGCTCTAAAAATAGTCGCAGCTGAGCAGAATTGATGCCCCCGTCGTAGAGCTCTCGTAGAGCTTTCCAACGGTATGCTGTGCGCCACGTAAGTCCTTACGGATCAAAAGTTATGTGCACTGGAGCGACAGAGACCTAGTCAGAAACCCCACACCCACAGTTTGGGGGCCTAGCCAGTACGTCAAGCGAAGTTGTCTTGCCCAAGGTTCCATGGGATTCACTAGTAGAAATGTGGTGCGTAAAGTATCTTGGCAACCTTAACTGGTGCAGAAAAAATTGAAAAGAGGGGTGCAACACGAGGACTTCCCATGGAGCCACCCATCCTAGTACTACTCTCGCCCAAGCACGCTTAACTTCGGAGTTCTGATGCGATCCGGTGCATTAGTACTGGTATGATTGCACCCGTCATGGTGAAGGCACAAATCCTTTATGTGTTGACGTTTCACAGTCCCAGCCCAGAGAGATGGCCTATTCAAAAGGCCCAATGGGCTTAACGACAACCCATTTGCTTCAACAACGTAGCATCCTTGCAACACGTGATATCGACGCATTGTTGGGCCCTCTAATGTCTTGCGAATTAGGTTGTCGTCCTTTTAACAACTCACGACGTACGATCTGGGATTGAAAAATAGAGCAAAAGAAGAAAAGTGGATCGAAACAGATAAAAACGTTCCATTTTGGGCTCTGAAAAAAGTCACAGCTGAGCAGAATTGATGCCCCCATTGTAGAGCTCTCGTAGAGCTTTCCAACGGTATGTTGTGCGCCGCGTAAGTCCTTACGGATCAAAAGTTATGGGCACCGGAGCGACGGAGACCTGGGCACACGCCCCATGCCCTCGATTTACGGGCCCAGCCTCTACATGAAGCGAAGTTGCCTTGCCCAATGTGACGTGGGATTCGGTAATAGTACTACTCTCGCCCAAGCACGCTTAACTTCGGAGTTCTGATGCGATCCGGTGCATGAGTGCTAGTATGATCGCACCTGTCATGGTGAAAGCACAAATCCTTTATGTGTTAACGGTTCACAGTCCCAGCCCAGAAAGATGGCCTATTCAAAAGGCCCAATGGGATTAACAAAACTGATGAAAACGTTCGATTTTGGCCTCTGAAAATAGGCGCAGTCGAATAGGCTTGCTGCCCCCATCGTAGAGCTGTCGGAGAGTTTTCCGACGGTATGCTGTGTGTCACGTAACTCCTTACCGATCAAAAGTATGTGCACCGGAGCGACGGAGATGTAGTCTCAAGCCCCACGCCCTCGGTTTGCAGGCCCAGCCAATACGTGAAGCGAAGTCGTCCTGCCAAGGTGCCGTGGGATTCGGTAATAGAAATGTGGTGGATAAATCATCTTGCAACCCTAACCGGGGCAAAAAAAATTGAAAAGGGGGGTGCAACACGAGGACATCCAAGGGGGTCACCCATCCTAGTACTACTCTCGCCCAAGCATGCTCAACTTCGAAGTTCTGATGGGATCCTATGCATTAGTGCTGGTATGATCACACCCGTCATGTTGAGTGCACAAATCCCTTATGTGTTCTCAGTTCATAGTCCCAGCCCAGAGAGATGGCCCATTCAAAAGGCGCAATGGGCTTAACGACAACCTATCTGCTTCAACAACGTAGCATCCTCACAAGACATCATATCGTCGCGTTGTAGGGCCCTCTAATGTCCAGCGAGTTAGGTTGTCGTCTTTTAAACAACTCACGACGTACGATCCAGGATGGAAAAACAGAGCGAAAGAAGAAAAGAGGCCCGAAACTGATGAAAATGTTCGATTTTGGGCCCTAAAAATAGGCGCAGCATAGCAGGATTACTGCCCCCATCGTAGAACTCTAGGAAAGCTTTCCACCGGTATGCTGTGCGCCGCATAACTCCTTACAGATCAAAAGTTATAGGCACCGAAGCAACGGAGACCTGGTCACAAGCCCCACACCCTCGTTTTGCAAGCCCAGCCTGTACGTGAAGTGAAATTGTCTTGCCCAAAGGGCCGTGGGATTCAGTAATAGAAATGTGGTGGATAAAGTATCTTGGCAACCCTAACCGGGGCAAAAAAAATTGAAAAGGAGGGTGCAACATGTGGACTTCCTAGGGGTCACCCATCCTAGTACGACTCTCGCCCAAGCATACTTAAGTTCAGAGTTTTGATGGGATCCGATGCATTAGTGCTGGTATGATCGCACCCGTCATGTTAAGGGCACAAATTGCTTTATGTGTTGACGGTTCATAGTCCCAACATTGAGAGATGGCCCATTTAAAAGGCCCAATGGGCTTAACGATAACCCATCGACTTCAACAACGCAGCATCCTCGCAAGATGTGTTATCAATGCGTTGTACGGCTCTAAAAACAGGCGCAACTTAGCAAGATTGCTGCCCCTATCGTAGAGTTCTCGGAGAGCTTTCCAACGGTATGTTGTGTGCCGTGTAACTCCTTACGGATCAAAAGTTATGGGCATCGGAGCGACGGAGACCTGGTCACAAGCCCCACGCCCTCGGTTTACGGGCCCAGCCTATGTTCGATTTTGGCCATAAAAAATAGGCGCAGTCGAGCATGCTTGCTGCCCCCGTTGATGAGCTTTCCGACGATATACTATGCGCCTCATAACTCCTTACGGATCAAAAGTTATGGGCACCGAAGCGACGGAGACCTGGTCACAAGCCCCATACCCTCAATTTGCCAGCCCGGCCGATACGGGAAGCAAAGGTGTCTTGCCCAAGGTGCCGTGGGATTCGGTAAGAGAAATGTGGTGGATAAAGCATCTTGGCAACCCGAATAGGGGGAGAAAAAAATAAAAAGGGGGGTACAACACGAGGACTTCGTTGGGGGTCACCCATCCTAGTACTACTCTCGCCCAAGCACGCTTAACTTCATAGTTCTAATGGGATCATGTGCATTAGTGCTGGTATGATCGCACCCGTCATGTTGAGGGCACAAATCCCTTATGTGTTCACGGTTCACAGTCGCAGCCCAGAGAGATGGCGATTCAAAAGGCCCAATGGACTTAAGGACAACCCATTCACTTCAACAACATAGCATCCTCGCAAGACGTGTTATCGATGCATTGTAGGGCCCTCTTATGTCCCGCGAGTTAGGTTGTCGACCTTTTAATAGCTCACGGCATACGATCCGGGACGGAAAAACAGAGCAAAAGAAGAAAAGTAGACCGAAACAGATGAAAACCTTCGATTTTGGACTCTGAAAATAGGCACAGCTTAGCAAGATTGCAGCCCCCGTCATAGAGCTCTCGGAGAGCTTTCTAATGGTATGTTGTGTGCCGTGTAACTCCTTACGGATCAAAAGTTATGGGCATCGGAGCGACGGAGACCTGGTCACAAGCCCCATGCCCTCAGTTTGCGGGCCCAGCCTCTACGTGAAGCGAAGTTGTCTTGCCCAATGTGCTGTGGATTCGTTAATAGAAATGTGGTGGATAAAGTATCTTGACAACCCTAACCGGGGTAAAAAAAAATTAAAAAGAGAGGTGCAACACGAAGACTTCACAGGGGGTCACCCATCCTAGTACTACTCTCGCCCAAGCACACTTAACTACGAAGTTCTTATGGGATCCGGTGCATTAGTGATGCTAAGATCGCACCCGTCATGTTGAGGGCACAAATCTTTTATGTGTTGATGGTTTACAGTCCCAGCCCAGAGAGATAGGCCATTCAAAAGGCCCAATGGGCTTAACGACAACCCATCCGCTTCAACAACGTAGCATCATCGCAAGACATGGTATCGAAGCAATGTAGGGCCCTCTAATGTCTCACGAGTGAGGTTGTCGTCCTTTTAACAGCTCACGACGTACGATCTGGGACCGAAAAAGAAAGTAAAAGAAGAAAAGTTCCCCGAAACAGAAGAAAATGTTCGATTTTGGGCTCTGAAAATAGGAGCAGCTGAGCAGGATTGCTGCACCCGTCGTAGAGCTCTTGGAGAGCTTCCCAACGGTATGTTGTGCGCCGCATAACTCCTTACAGATCAAAAGTTATGGGCATCGGAGTGACAGAGACCTGGTCATAAGCCCCACGCCCTCGATTTGCTGGTCCAGCCTCTACGTGAAGCGAGGTTGTCTTGCCCAAGGTACTGTGGAATTCGGTAATAGAAATGTGGTGGATAAAGTATCTTGGCAACCCTAACCAGGGCAAAAAAAATTGAAAAGAATGGTGCAACACGCGGACTTCCCACGGGGTCACCCATCCTAGTATTACTCTCACCCAAGCACGCTTAACTTGGGAGTTCTGATAGGATCCGGTGCATTAATGATGGTATGATCGCAATTGTCATGTTGAGGGCACAAATCCCTTATGTGTTGACTGTTCACATCCCAGACCAGAGAGATGGCCCATTCAAAAGGTCCAATGGGCTTAACGACAACCCATTTGTTTCAACAACGTAGCATCCTCGCAAGACGTGATATCGACGCGTTGTTGGGCCCTCTTATGTCCCGCGAGTTAGGTTGTCGACCCTTTAACAGCTCACGACGTACGATCCAAGATAGAAAAATAGAGCAAAAGAAGAAAAGTTCCCCGAAACAGAAGAAAACGTTCGATTTTGGGCTTCGAAAACAGGAGCAGTTGAACAGGATTGCTGCCCCTGTCGTAGAGCTCTCGGAGAGCTTTCCAACGGTATGTTGTGCGCCGTGTAACTCCTTACGGATCAACAGTTATGGGCATCGGAGCGACGATGACCTGGTCACAAGCCCCACGCCCTCGGTTTACGGGTCTAGCCTCTACGTGAAGCGAGGTTGTCTTGCGCAAGGTACCGTGGGATTCGGTAATATAAATGTGGGGGATAAAGTATCTTGGCAACCCTAACCGGGGCAAAAAAAATTGAAAAGGGGGGTGCAACACGTGGACTTCCCAGGGGGTCACCCATCCTAGTATTACTCTCGCCCATGCATGCTTAACTTGGGAGTTCTGATGGGATCCGGTGCATTAATGATGGTATGATTGCACCTGTCATGTTGAGGGCACAAATCCCTTATGTGTTGACTGATCACAGTCCCATCCCAGAGAGATGACCCATTCAAAAGGCCCAATCGGTTTAACGACAACCCATCCGCGTCAACAACGAAGCATCTTCGCAAGACGTGATATCGACGCGTTGTAGGGCCCTGAAATATCCGGAAAGTTAGGTTGTCGTCCTTTTAACCACTCAAGGCGTACGATCCAGGATGGAAAAACAGAGCAAAAGAAGAAAAGTGGCAAGAAACTAATGAAAACATTCGATTTTGTGCTCTAAATATAGTCGCACCTGAGCAGAATTGATGCCCCCGTCGTAGAGCTCTCGGAGTGCTTTCCAACGGTATGTTGTGCATCGCGTAACTCCTTAGGGACCAAAACTTATGGGCACCCGTGCGACTGAGACCTGGGCATAAGCCCTATGCCCTCGGTTTGCGGGTCCAGCCTCCACGTGAAGTGAGGTTGTCTTGACAAGGTACCGTGGGATTCGCTAATAGAAATGTTATGGATAAAGTATCTTGGCAACCCTAACCGGGGCAAAAAAAATTGAAAATAGGGGTGCAACACGTGGACTTCCCAGGGGGTCACCCATCATAGTATTACTCTCGCCCAAGCACGCTTAACTTGGGAGTTCTGATGGGATCCGGTGCATTAATGATGGTATGATCGCACCTGTCATGTTGAGGGCACAAATCCTTTGTGTAAAACTAATGAAAACGTTCAATTTTGGGCTCCAAAAATGGATGCAGCTAAGCAGGCTTTCTAGTCTTGTTGTAGAGATCTCGGAGAGCTTTGCAACGGTATACTGTACGCCACGTAAATCCTTACGGATCAAAAGTTATGGGCGCCGGAGAGACGGAGACATGGTCACAAGCCCCACGCACTCAGTTTGCGGGCCCAGCCTCTACGTGAAGCGAGGTTGTGTTGCCCAAGGTACCGTGGGATTCGGTAATCGAAATGTGGTGGATAAAATATCTTGGCAACCCTAACCGGGTTAAAAAAAATTTAAAAAGGGGTGCAACACGAGGACTTCCCAGGGGGTCTCCCATCCTAGTACTACTCTCGCCCAAACACGCTTAACTTGAGAGTTCCAATGGGATCCGGTGCATTAATGCTGGTATGATTGCACCCGTCATGTTGAGGGCACAAATCCCTTATGTGTTGATGGTTCAGAGTCTCAGCCTAGAGAGATGGCCCATTCAAAAGGCCCAATGGGCTTAACGACAACCCATCCGCTTCAACAACTCAGCATCGTCGTAATACTTCATATTGATGCGTTGTAGGGCCCCCAAATGTCCCGCGAGTTAGGTTGTCTTCCTTTTAACAACTCATGATGTAAGATCCGGGACGGAGAAACAGAGCAAAAGAAGAATAGTGGCCCAAAACTTATGTAAACTTTCAATTCTGGGCTCCGATAATAGGCGCAGCTAAGCACACTTGCTACCCCCGTCTTAGAGCTCTCGGAAAGCTTTCCAATGGTATTCTGTGTGCCATGTAACTCCTTACGGATCAAAGGTTATGGCCACCGAAGCGACGAAGACCTGGTCACAATCCCCTTGCACTAGGTTTGCGAGCCCAGCCTCTAAGTGAAGCGAAGTTGTCTTGCCTAAGGTGCCGTGGGATTCGGTAATAGAAATGTGGTGAATAAAGCATCCTGGCAACCCAAATCGGGGCAAAAATAAATTGAAAAGGGGGGTGCAACACGAGGACATCCCATGGGGTCACCCATCCTAGTACTACTCTCGCCTAAGCATGCTTCACTTCTGAGTTCTGATGGGATCTGGTGCATTAGTGCTGGTATGATCGCACCCGTCATATTGATGGCACAAATCCCTTATGCGTTGACAGTTCACAGTCCCAGCCCAGAGAGATGGCCTATTCAAAAGGCCCAATGGGCTTAACAACAACCCATCCGCTTCAACAACGTAGCATCCTCGCAAGACATGATATCGAGGCATTGTAGGGACCTCTAATGTCCCGCGAGTTAGGTTGTCTTCCTTTTAGCAGCTCCTGACGTACGATTTGGGATGGAAAAACAGAGCAAAAGAATAAAAGTGGTCATAAACTTATGAAAACGTTCGATTTTGGTCTCCAAAAATGGGCACAGGCGAGCAGGCTTGCTGCCTCTATCGTTGAGCTCTCGGAGAACTTTCCAACGGTATACTGTGTGCCACGTAACTCCTTACGGATCAAAAGTTATGGGCACCAGAGTGACGGAGACCTGGTCACAAGACCTATGCCCTCGGTTTGCGGGGCCTGCCTCTACATTAAGCGAGGTTGTCTTGGCTAAGGTACCGTGGGATTCGATAACAAAAATGTGGTGGATAAAGCATCTTGGCAACCCTAACCGGGGCAAAAAAAATTGAAAAGGGGGATGCAACACGAGGACTTCCCAGGGGGGTCACCCATCCTAGTACTACTCTCGCCCAAGCACGCTTAACTTCTGAGATCTGATGGGATCCGGTGCATTAGTACTGGTATGATCGCATTCGTCATGTTGACGGCACAAATCCTTTTTGTGTTGACGGTTCATAGTCCCAGCCTAGAGAGATGGCCCATTCAAAAGGCCCAATGGGCTTAACGACATCCCATATGTTTCAACAATGCTGTATCCTCGTAAGACGTGATATCGACGTGTTGTAGGGCCCTGTAATTTCCCGTGAGTTAGGTTGTCGTCCTTTAAATAGCCCACAACGTGCGATCCGAGACGAAAAAACAACGCAAAAGAAGAAAAGTGGCCTGAAACTGATGAAAACGTTTGATTTTGGGCACCAAAAATTGGCACAACCAAGCTGGCATGCTTCCCCTATCGTAGAGCTCTCGGAGAGCATTCCAATGGTATGTTGTGCCCCGCGTAACTCCTTACGGATCAAAAGTTATGGGCACCGGAGCGACGGAGACTTGGTCACAAGCCCCACGCCCTCGGTTTGTGGGCCCAACATCTACGTGAAGCGAAGTGGTCTTCCCAAGGTACCGTTGGATTCGGTAATAGAAATGGGATGGATAAAACATCTTGGCAACCCTAACCGGGGAAAAAAAAATTGAAAATGAGGGTGCAACACGAGGACTTCCCAAGGGATCACCCATCCTAGTACTACTCTCGCCCAAGCACGCTTAACTTCGGAGTTCTAATGGGATCCAGTGCATTAATGGTGGTATAATTGCTCCCATCATGTTGAAAGTGCGAAGCCCTTATGTGTTGACGGTTCACAGTCTCAGCCCAGAGAGACGGCCCATTCAAAAGGCCCAATGGGCTTAACGACAACCCATCCGCTTCAACAACGCAACATCTTCGCAAGACATGATATTGAAGCATTGTAGGGCCCTCTAATGTGCTGCGAGTTAGGTTGTCGTCCTTTTAACAGCTTGCGATGCACGATCCGGGATGAAAATACATAGTAAAAGTAGAAAAATGGCCCGAAACTGATGAAAATGTTCAATTTTGGGCTCCAAAAATGTGCGCAGCATAGTAGGCTTGTTGCCCCAGTCGTACAGCTCTCCGAGAGCTTTCCAACAGTATGCTGTGTGCCGTGTAATGCCTTACGGATCTAAAGTTATTGGCACCGGAGCGACGGAGACCTGGTTACAAGCCCCACGCCCTCGGTTTGCGGGCCCAGCCTCTACGTGAATTGAGGTTGTCTTGCCCAAGGTACCGTGGGATTTGGTAATAGAAATGTGGTGGATAAAGTATCTTGACAACCCTAACCGGGGCAAAAAAAATTGAAAAGGAGCGTGCGACACGAGGACTTCCCACGGGGTCACCCATCCTAATACTACTCTCGCCCAAGCACGCTTAACTTCAGAGTTCTGATGGGATCCGGTGCATTAACGCTGGTATGATCGCACCCGTCTTGTTGAGGGCACAAATCCCTTATGTGTTGACGGTTCACAGTCCTAGCCCAGAGAGATGGCCCATTCAAAAGGCCCAATGGGCTTAACGACAACCCATCCGCTTCAACAACGCAGCATCCTCGCAATACTTGATATTAATGCATTGTAGGGCCCTGTAATGTCCCGCGAGTTAGGTTGTCGTCATTTTAACAGCTCACGACATACGATCCGGGACGGAAAAACATAGTAAACGTAGAAAAGTGGCCTAAAACTGATGAAAATGTTCGATTTTGGGCTCCGAAAATAAGTGCAGTCGAGCAGGCTTACTGCCCCTGTCGTAGATCTCTTGGAGAGCTTTCCAACAGTATACTGTGCGCCGCGTAACTTGTCACGCCCCAACCCGGCCTATAAGGTTAGACTAGGGTGTGATCTAAACGTTCAGGACATGTCACATACTTAACCGTTTATGAAGATTTAACACTTATCATTTTAGTCTAAACTCCAAGTTTTTCCAGAAAACTGGAAGCATAACGGCTGTAATTGGGCTCTTTGGTTTGGCCTAATTCTCTAAACACCTCAAAGTTTACTATCTCAATTTAATTTCCAACTAAGATTATTATTTAACATCAATTAAAATGCCTATTGGTTATCTCGATGTCTCGATTTATAACCTAACATGATACTATGTCTCGTTGGTTTGTTTATCCTCGTTACAAGAGTACCTATTGATCTTAGCTTAATAGCGAGTACCTGTTTAAGATTGGATAAGTTCATTTACTTAGTCCCTAACTAGTACGTCATAACCTATGATAGATACTAGCGGTAATAATAGCCAAAAATAATCATAGTAGTGTCTAGCATCAGTGTACTTAATACCAATACAAATCAAAATTAGACCCCAAGTTACAGCGGGGGTCTTTTACATCCCAACATCGAGCAACATAAAAGGAAATAGTTTTCAAGTAGCATAGAGTTCACAAGTAGCCACAATCACGCAAAGCACACAAGACAGGCAATCACTCCAAGGATTCATCATTAGGCACACCGTCCTCGGGTACCTGTTCTGGGTCTTCTTCACCTGAGATGATAAAAGAGGGTGAGTCCTTATGAACTCAGTGAGGGGGAACGAGAAATAGGTTTTGAAACTCATTTTCCGGTTCAACTTATGAAAATCCTTTTGCAAGCATGAATATAACAATAATATAAGTACATAACAGGAATACCGGTCTTTCCTCCCCGAGGTTGTCTAGGAACCAAGCGAGAGTACTTATACACATAGTAAAAAGGATACAGTGAGCTTTTGCTCTCAGATCAGTTTCAGAATCAGTTGTTGCGGCCAACTTTAAATCATCCCCTTAACACGCCAGGTGGGTGTACTCCGGATGTACCCCGAAATCCTATGACCCAACTCTCCGAGGAAGTCTAACCCCCAAGCGAGAGAGGGAATGGGACAGTGGTAGTCACGGGTGCACCGGCAAGCCCGATACCGCCCGATGTGCGTGATCGCTACCACGTCGACAGGAAAGGTTGCAACCTTGTATGCATTGAACATTTATGACATTAACATATCACGTTAGGAGGAAAACAAAGTAGGTTGCCTCCGGACAGTCATAAGATTGCACATTGACAAGTAAACAGGCAGGGCATGATAAAACAGGTAATTTCACTTGAAAGGCATATAGAGTTATATGAACATTAAACGGGCAGCCATGTAACACATGTAAATCAAGCCATATAACTCATTACGAAGCCCACGTGATCAAGTAATAAGATTATTCAACATGCAATAACATCTACGTGGGTTCGGATGCTAGAAAAGCCCATTTGTCAACATGCAATGATCAAAATCACATTTAGGACTATAAAGGCATTTACGGGCAGCCCACTAAGCATATAATTCCACACAATATCCAAATGATCAACACTTAGCAAGCCTACCTAGTCATTAGGGTTTCCATTTCATTCTTAACCGTGTGATTAAACCCTAAGTCAACTCAAAGTCAATCTCAAGTCATGCATCATTTAATTCAACAACCTCAAACATTCAAAACAGTCCACACAACATCCCGAAGTTACAATCCCAAGCATTTAATTCAACAAGAGGAGTCATAACAATTTTTCTAAGCACAACATTAAGTGAAACCCTTACTGCAAAAGGATGTTTTCTCACAATCAATAGGATAACCAAAAATCTCCAAATCCAGTGAATAAGATGTAAAATTAAAGCTTATGAAGTTAACTAAAATCAGAAACAAACCTTGCATCAATTGGAGTTCGGGATCATTAGATATAGCCGAAACAGTGGGATAGCACAAAACTGTCCAGATTTGCACACATTTCGATAATTGATGTTTTTGAGGTCCTTAGCGTCAGATTCAGCCTTAGTCCATTTCTGACAAAAATTTCCATAACCGAAAAATCTACCAGAAAACCAAATTTCATGCATTTTGGACATCATTTAATAAGTCAAATCTGGTTTGTCCTACAAGGTCAGTGCATTTGCCAAAACCTGCTTCATTTTTCCAGATTTCCAGATTTGGACACATTTTGAAGAACTGCCATTTTGAGGACCTTAGAATCAAAATTAGCTTTGGCCTATTTCTGTGAAAAGTGTTCAAAACTGTCCAAACTAGTTACCTACCATTTTTAATTGATTTTAAACATCATTTTCCTAGCTAAACTTACCTCGAA
The DNA here is from genome assembly GCA_037974665.1 of Ehretia macrophylla. Lineage (NCBI taxonomy): Eukaryota > Viridiplantae > Streptophyta > Magnoliopsida > Boraginales > Ehretiaceae > Ehretia > Ehretia macrophylla. The sequence goes on along the minus strand of CM075764.1, from coordinate 13,073,610 downwards.
ACAAACTGGTCAGAGAGCTGTCAACAATCCGACTTCACCTATCATCACTTTCAAGCCAAAAACTTGCCATGCATGGTTGTTTAAGCTTATGAACGAACATATAACTCAAGTACAGAAGCAAGGACATACATTTATGAGCATGCATGTGAATTTTTGAAGGATTTTCAAAAGGTTTTAGCCCTCACCTTAGCAAATCAACAAGAAGATGCACAAAACTTGATGAAGCACAATTTTCTTCTTCTTCCTTGCTTAGCCAAGACACCACCCGATTTCTCTCTATTTTTCCTAGCTTAGTGGTAAAGTTCTTAGTACATGCATGTGGTTAGAACAAGAAGAAAAGAGATGGAACCAAGTAAACTCACCAAGGCCGAAAATGGTGACTCAAAAAGCTTGCATGTGTGATTCTTGCATCCTAGCTTGCTTGGGTGAGTTTCTTTGCTTGTTGTTTGTCTTGATGCACCATAGGATGATGAAGATGAGCTAAGGGATGAAGAAACTCAGCCCAAAACCGAGATGGAGAGAGAAGAATGAGAGGGAGAGAGAGAAATGTGAGGAGGATGAGAGAAATGAAAGAAAAATGAGGCTTTTGCAAAAGTTGATGCATGGGTTCGACCTTGAGCTTAGCAATTCTGATTTTTATGTCTTCAAGAGGCATTTTGAAATTCCTAGCATGGGAAAGGAGCACTTGGTCGAAAATGGTGTGCATTGGGTAGGGTTTCAGGGCTATTTTTTATGCATTTGTGTGATAATATGTCATAGATTGTCTAGGAATTATATTGAATTAAGCAAAGCAATCACAAGCTCACAAAGTGGTCAGCCAAGGCATGTAGAAATCTGATTTTTTTTATCATCTTTGAGCATTATTTAATTGTGTGTTGGAAGTGCAAAAAGAATAAGGAATGCTTAGTGTTTGGTGAATTTTTGTCTTCTAGTAAGTTGAATTAGGATTATAATATTGATAGTGGATTTTGTAGGATTATTTAGTAGTCTAGTGCTTCATGTAAGATGCTTTCTTGATTAGCGTGAGGGCACGCTTTCCTAGGTCTAGGGCACGCACTACGAGGTAGGACACGAACTACGAGATGAACGCATATTTTTCAAGTAAATGCACGCTACCTTAAATGAATGCACGTAATTCAATGCATGGCACATAAAACGAACATAATTCTCAAACCTAAGTCAAGGCATGCAAATCTAGGTTAGGACAGACAAAACGAGGTACGGCACGCTAGCCGAGGTCAGGGCACGTAAGTCGAGGATTAGGGCACATATTTTTAAGTCAAGGCACGTATGACGACGTATGCACGAAAACCAATACAGGGCATGTAATCCAAGGTCAATCATATCATTCTTGGTCTATGGCACGCAAATCAAGAAAACACACGTTATTTGGCGTCGGGCCTCACATAACTCCTTACCGATCAAAAGTTATGGGCACCGGAGCGACGGAGACCTGGCCACAAGCACCACGCCCTTGATTTGTCGGCCTTGGCTCTACATGAAGCGAAGTTGTCTTGCCCAATGTACCATGGGATTCGGTAATAGAAATGTGGTGGATAAAGTATCTTGGCAACCTTAGCTGGGGCAAAAAAAAATTAAAAAGGGGGGTGCAACACGAGGACTTCCCAATGGGTCACACATCCTAGTACTACTCTCGCCCAAGCACGCTTAACTTCAGAGTTCTGATGGGATCCGGTGCATTAGTGCTGGTATGATCGCACCCGTCATGTTGAGGGCATAAATCCTTTATGTGTTGACGGTTCACAGTCTTAGCCCAGAGAGATGGCCCATTCAAAAGGCCCAATGGGCTTATCGACAGCCTATCCGCTTCAACAACGCAGCATTCTCGCAAGACGTGATATCAAAGATATTGTAGGGCCTACTAACATCCCGCGAGTTAGGTTGTTGTCCTTTTAACAGCTCACGACGCACGATCCGGGATGAAAAAATAGAGGAAAAGAAGACAAATGGCTTGAAACTGATGAAAATATTCAATTTTGGGCTCCAAAAATGGGCGCAGCAATGTAGGCTTATTGCCCCAGTCGTAGAGCTCTCCGAGAGCTTTCCAACGGTATGCTGTGCGCCACGTAACGTCTTACGGATCAAAAGTTATGGGCACTGGAGCGACGGAGACCTGGTCACAAGCCCCACACCCTCGGTTTGCGGGCCCAGCCTCTACGTGAAGTGAGGTTGTCTTGCCCAAGGTACCGTGGGATTGAAATGTGGAGGATAAAGTATCTTGGCAACCCTAACCGGGGCCAAAAAAATTGAAAAGGAGCGTGCGACACGAGGACTTCCCAGGTGGTCACCCATCCTAGTACTACACTCGCCCAAGCATGCTTAACTTTGGAGTTCTGACAGTATCCAGTGCATTAACGCTGGTATGATTGCACCCGTCATGTTGAGGGCACAAATCCCTTATGTGTTGATGGTTCACAGTCCTAGCCCAGAGAGATGGCCCTTTCAAAATCCCCAATGGGGTTAACGACAACCCATCCGCTTCAACAACGCAGCATCCTCGCAAGACATGATATTGAAGCGTTGTAGGGCCCTCTAATGTGCCACGAGTTAGGTTGTCGTCCTTTTAACAGCTCGCAATGCACGATCCGGGATGAAAAAACAGAGCAAAAGAAGAAAAATGGCCCGAAACTAATGAAAACCTTTGATTTTGGGCTCAAAAAATGGGCGCAGTGTGAAGCCCAACCCTAAATAACGTGTCCTACCTCGATTTGCGCGCCTTAGACCTCAAATTATATGACCGACCTTGGATTACGTGCCCTAACTTCAAATTGCGTGCGTTATCTCGTTTTGTGTGCCCTGACCTTGAATTGTGTGTCCTAACCTAGGTTTAAGAGTCGTACCTCAATTTACGTGCATTGCATTGAATTACGTGCCTTGTATTGGTTTACGTACATTTATCTAGAGTTGCGTGCATTTGCATTAGAATCTGTGCATTAGTCTTGAAGTGCGTGCATTAGTCTTGAAGTTCATGTCTTACCTCGTAGTTCATGTCTACCTCATAATTTGTGCCCTAGACCTAGGAATCCATGTCAACACGTTGATCAAGAAAGAATCTTACACGGAGCACTAGACTATTAAACAATCCTACAAAATCCACTATCAATATAATAATCCTAATTCAACTCACTAGAAGACGAAATAGCACCAAAAGCTAGACATTCTTCATTCTTTATTCCTTATTCTTTTTGCACTTTCAAGACACAATTAATTAATGATCAAAAGTTGACAAAAATTCAGAATTGGAAGCTAGCTTGGCCGACCATACCATGGTGTTTGCACAAGGTTTGAACAATTATACAATTAAATATGCATGCTTAGACAAACTATGACACAAAATGCATAAAAAATGACCAAAACCACCTCAAATCTCTCTCTTGCTTGACCAAAAGCTCATGGCCCATGCTAACATTTCAAAATTCCACCTTGAAGACACAAAAATTCAGATTTGGAAGCCTAAGGCCGACATGCTCCTCAATCTTGCAAAAGGCTTCATTTGTTTGTCATTTCTTCATTTCTCTTCATTCTTTTCTCTCTTCATCTAATTCTCCTCTTTCATTCTCGGCCTTGGCTGAGTTCTTCATGTCCCTAGCTTCTCTTCTTCACACCATAGCTAAACCAAGCAAGCCACAAGCAAAAGACTTCAACCGAGCTAGCTAAGAAGTGGAAAATCACACTTGCATGTGCATTGAAGACTCCATTCGGCCTAAGTAAGCTTCTTGGCATCCATTTCTTTTCTTCATTATCTAACCTCATGCATGTGCTAAGAGATTGATCACTAAGCTAGGAAAAATAGAGAAAAGCTAGTTGGGATTTCGGCTAGGCAAAGGAAGGGAGAAGAGATTTGAGCTTCAACAAGTTTTTGTGTATCTTTTGGTTGATTGCTAAGGTGAGGGCTAAAACCTTTTGAAATTCCTTCAAAAATTCACATGCATGCTCATAAATGTATGTCTTTGCTTCTGTACTTGAGTTATGTGTTCGTTCATGAGCTTAAACAACCATGCATGGCAAGACCTTGGCTTGAAAGTGGTGATAGGTGAAGTCGGATTGTTGACAGCTCTCTGACCAATCTGTTTCGAGGTAAGTTTAGCTAGGCAAATGATGTTTAAAATGCTTGAAAATTGGTAGGTGACTAGTTTGGACAGTTTTGAACACTTTTCACATAAATAGGCCAAAGCTAATTTCGACTCTAAGGTCCTAAAAATGGCAAACCTTTAAAATGTGACCAAATCTGAAAATCTGGAAAAAAAAAATGGAGCAGGTTTTGGCAGATACACTGACCTTGTAGAACAAACCAGATTTGACTTAGTTAATGATGTCAAAAATGTACGAAAATTGGTGTGCTGCTAGATTTTTCAGTTCTGGACATTTTTTTCAGAAATTGACTAAGGCTGAATCTAACCCTAAGGACCTTAAAAACGTCAATTATCGAAATGTGTGCAAATCTGGACAGTTTTGTGCTATCCCACTGTTTCTGTTATATCTAATGATCCCGAACTCCAATTGATGCAAGGTTTGTTTCTGATTTTAGTTAACTTCTTAAGATTTAATTTGACATCTTATTCACTGGATTTGGAGATTTTTTGATTATCCTATTGATTGTGAGAAAACAGCCTATTGCAGTAAGGGTTTCACTTAGTTATATGTTTGGAAAATTTTTGTAACCTCTCTTGTGGTACTAATTGCTTGGAATTGTGGTGTTGGGATATTGTGTGGACTGTTTTGAGTACTTGAAGATGTTTGAATTGAATGATGCATGACTTGAGAATGATTTTGAGTTGACTTAGGGTTTAATCACACGGTTAAGCATGAAATGGAAACCCTAATGACTAGGTAGTCTTGTTAAGTATTGATCATTTGGATATTTTGTGGAAATTATATGCTTAGTGGGCTGCCCGTAAATGCCTTATAACTTCAAATGTGATTTTGTCCATTGCATGTTGACAATTAAGCTTTTCTTGCACCCGAACCCATGTTGATGTCATTGCATGTTGAATAATCTTATCACTTGATCACGTGGGCTTTGTAATGAGTTATATGGCCTGTTTTATATGTGTTACATGGCTGCCTATTTAATTTTCATATAACTCTGTATGTCTTTCAAGTGAAATTTCCTGTCTTATCGTGCCCTGCTTGTTTACCTGTCAATGTGCAATCTTATGACTGTCCGGAGGCAACCTAATTTGTTGTCCTCCTACTGTGATATATTACCTGTCATGAATGTGCATTGCATACAAGGTTGCAACCTTTCCTGTCGGCATGGTAGCGATCACGCACACCGGGTGGCATCAGGCTTGCCGGTGCACCTGTGACTACTATGGTCCCATTCCCTCTCTCGCTTGGGGGCTAGACTTCCTCGAAGAGTTGGGTCGTAGGATTTCAGGGTACATCCGGAGTACACCCACCTGGCGTGTTTTGGGGTTATTTGAAGTCGGCCGCAACTTCTGATTCTGAAACTGATCCGAGAGGAAAAGCTCATTGTATCCTTTTTACTATGTGTATAAGTACTCTCGCTTGGTTCCTAGAGAACCTCGGGGAGGAAAGACTGGTATCTCTGTTTCTGTACCTGTATTATTGTTATATTCATGCTTGCAAAAGGATTTCATAAGTTGAACCGGAAAATGAGTTTCAAAACCTATTTCTCGTTCCCCCTCGCTGAGTCATAAGGACTCACCCTCTTTTATCATCTCAGGTGAAGAAGATGCAGAACAGGTACCCGAGGACGGTGTGCCTAACGATGAATCCTTGGAGTGATTGCCTGTTTGTGTGCTTTGCGTGATTATGGCTACTTGTGAACTTTATGCTACTTGAAGACTATTTCCTTTTATGTTGCTCGATGTTGTAATGTAAAGACCCCCATTGTAATTTGGGGTCTAATTTTGGTTTGTACTGATATTGTTAAACAGACACTAGACACTACTGATCGTTTTACTATTATTACCGTTAGTACCTATCATAGGTCATGACGTATTAGCTAAGGACTAAGTAAATGAACCTATCCAATCTTAAACAGGTACTTTTGTAACGAGGATAAACAAACAAACGAGACATAGTATCATGCTAGGTTATAAATCAAACGAGACATCGAGATAACCAATAGGCGTTTCAATTGATGTTAAATGGTAGTCTTAGTTGGAAGTGAAATTGAGATTAGAGAAATTCGAGGCGTTTAGAGAATTAGGACAAACCAAAGAGGCCAATTCCAGCCGTTATGCTGCCGGTTTTTCAGAAAACTTTGGAGTCTAGACTCAAACGATAGGTGTTAAATCTTCATAAACGGTTAAGTATGTGACATGTCCTGAACGTTTAGCTCACACCCTAGTCTAGCCTCTAAAGGTCGGCTTATGGCGTGACACGTAGCATAGCAGGCTTGTTGCCCCAGTCGTAGAGCTCTCTGAGAGCTTTCCAATGGTATGCTGTGCGCCGCGTAATGCCTTACGGAGCAAAACTTATGGGCACCGGAGCGACGGAGACCTGGTCACAAGCTCCACGCCCTTGATTTGCGGGTCCAGCCTCTACGTGAATTGAGGTTGTCTTGCCCAAGGTACCGTGGGATTCGGTAATCGAAATGTGGTGGATAAAGTATCTTGGCAATCCTAACTAGGGTAAAAAAAATTGAAAAAGAGCGTGCGACACGAGGACTTCCCAAGGGGTCACCCATCCTAGTAATACTCTCGCCCAAGCACGCTTAACTTCAGAGTTATGATGGGATCCGGTGCATTAACGCTAGTGTGATCGTACCCATCATGTTGAGGGCACAAATCCCTTATGTGTTGACAGTTCACAGTCCTAGCCTAGAGAGATGGCCTATTCAAAAGGCCCAATGTGCTTAATGACAACCCATCCCCTTCAATAACGCAGTATCCTCGCAATACCTGATATTGATTCATTGTAGGGCCCTGTAATATCCCGCGAATTCGGTTGTCGTTAGTTTAACAGCTCATGACATAAGATCCTGGACGGAAAAATAGAGCAAAAGGAGAAAAGTAGCCCGAAACTAATAAGAACTTTCAATTTTGGGCTCCGATAATAGGCGGTGTCGAGCAGGCTTGTTGCCCCCGTCGTAGAGTTCTCGGAGACCTGTCCAACAGTATTCTGTGCGCCGTGTGACTCCTTACCGAGCAAAATTTATGGGCACTGGAGCGACGGAGACCTGGTCATAAGCCCACGCCCTAGGTTTGCGGGCCCAGGCTCTACGTGAAGTGAAGTTGTCTTGCCCAAGGTGCTTTGGGATTCAGTAATAGAAATGTGGTGGATAAAGCAACTTGGCAACCTTAACCGGGGCAAAAAAAAATTGGAAAGGGGGGTACAACACGAGGACTTCCCAGAGGGTTACCCATCCTAGTACTACTCTTACACAAGCACGCTTTACTTCTAAGTTCTGATGGGATCCGGTGCATTAATACTGGTATGATCGCACCCGTCTTGTTGAGGGCCAAAATCCTTTATATGTTGACGGTTCACAGTCCCAGCCCAAAGAGATGGCCCATTCAAAAGGCCCAATGGGCTTAACGACAACCCATCCACTTCAACAATGCAGCATCCTCGTAAGACGTGATATCGACGTGTTGTAGGGCCCTGTAATGTCCTGCGAGTTAGGTTGTCGTCCTTTAAACATCTCACAACGTACGATCCGAGACAAAAAAACAGAGCAAAAGAAGAAAAGTATTCCAAAACTGATGAAAACGTTCGATTTTGGGCTCCAAAAATAGGCACAACCAAGCAGGCTTGCTGCCCCCATCGTAGAGCTCTCATAGAGCTTTCCATTGGTTTGCTGTTTGCCGCATAACTCCCTACGGATCAAAAGTTATGGGCACCGGAGCGACGAAGACCTGGTCACAAGCCCCACGCCCTCGATTTGTGGGCCCAACCTCTACGTGAAGCAAATTTGTCTTGCCTAAGGTACCGTGGGATTCGGTAATAGAAATGTGGTGGATAAAGCATCTTGGCAACCCTAACCGGGGCAAAAAAAAATTGAAAATGGTAGTGCAACACAAGGACTTCCCAAGGGGTGCGATCCGAGACAAAAAACAGAGCAAAAGAAGAAAAGTGGTCCGAAACTGATGAAAACGTTCCATTTTGGGCTCCAAAAATAGGCACAGCCGAGCAGGCTTGCTGTCCTCATCGTAGAGCGCTCGGATAGCATTCCAACGGTTTGCTATGTGCCACGTAACTCCCTACGGATCAAAAGTTATGGGCACCGGAGCAACGAAGACCTGGTCACAAGCCCCACGCCATCGGTTTGCAGGCCCAACCTCTACGTGAAGCGAATTTGTCTTGCCTAAGGTACCGTGGGATTCGGTAATAGAAATGTGGTGGATAAAGTATCTTGGCAACCCTAACTAGGGAAAAAAAAATTGAAAAGAGGGGTGCAACACGAGGACTTCCCAAGGCGTCACCCATCCTGGTACTACTCTCGCCTAAGCACTCTTAACTTCGGAGTTCTAATGGGATCCAGTGCATTAATGCTGGTATGATCGCACCTGTCATGTTGAGGGCACAAATCCCTTATGTGTTGATGGTTCACAGTCCCAGCCCAGAGAGATGACCGATTCAAAAGACCCAATGGGCTTAACGACAACCCATCCGCTTCAACAACGCAGCATCGTCGCAATACGTTATATTGACGCATTGTAGGGCCCTCTAATGTCCCGCGAGTTAGGTTGTAATCCTTTTAACTACTCATGACGTAAGATCCGGGACCCAAAAACAGAGCAAAAGAAGAAAAGTGGCCCAAAACTGATGAAAACTTTCGATTTTGGGCTCCGATAATAGGCTCAGCTGAGCAGGCTTGATGGCCCCGTCGTTGAGCTCTCAGAGTGCTTTCCAACGGTATTCTGTACGTCGTGTAAGTCCTTACGGATCAAAAGTTATGGGCACCGGAGCGACGGAGACCTAGCCATAAGCCCCACGCCCTAGGTTTACGGGCCCAGCCTCTACGTGAAGCGAAGTTGTCTTACCCAAGGTGCCGTGGGATTCTGTCATAGAAATGTGGTGGATAAAGCATCTTGGCAACCCTAACTGGGGCAAAAAAAATTGAAAAGGGGGGTGCAACACAAGGACTTCCCAAGGGGTCACCCATCCTAGTACTACTTTCGCCCAAGCACGCTTAACTTCTGAGTTCTGACGAGATCTGGTGCATTAGTGCTGGTATGATCACACCTGACATGTTGAGGGCACAAATCCTTTATGTGTTGACGGTTTACAGTCCCAGCCCAGAGAGATGGCCTATTCAAAAGGCCCAATGGGCTGAACGACAGCCTATCCGCTTCTACAACGCAGTATCCTCGTAAGACGTGATATTAAAGCATTGTAGGGCCCTCTAACATCCCGCGAGTTAGATTGTTGTCCTTTTAACAGTTCCAACGGTTTACTGTGCGCCGCGTAACTCCTTACGGATGAAAAATTATGGGCACCGGAGCGATGGAGACTTGGTCAAAAGCCCCACGCCCTCAGTTTGCGGGCCTAGCCTCTACGTGAAGCGAGGTTGTCTTGTCCAAGGCACCGTGGGTTTTGGTAATTGAAATGTGGTGGATAAAGTATCTTGGCAACCCTAACCAGGTTAAAAAAAATTGAAAATAGGAGTGCAACATGAGGACTTCCCAGGGGGTCACCCATCCTAATACTACTATCGCCCAAGCACGCTTAACTTGGGATTTCTGATGGGATCCAGTGCATTAATGCTAGTATGATCGCACCCGTCATGTTGAGGGCACAAATCCCTTATGTGTTGACGGTTCACAGTCTCAGCCCAGAGAGATGGCCCATTAAAAAAGCCCAATGGGCTTAATGACAACCCATCCGCTTCAACAACGCATCATCTTCGCAATACTTTATATCGACGTGTTGTAGGGCCCTCAAATGTCCCGCGAGTTAGGTTGTCTTCCTTTTAACAGCTCATGACGTAAGATCCAGGACGGAAAAACGGAGCAAAAGAAGAAAAGTGGCCCAAAACTGATGAAAACATTCAATTTTGGGCTCCGATAATAGGCGCAACTGAGCAGGCTTGCTGCCCCCGTCGTAGAGCTCTCGGAAAGCTTTCCAATGGTAATCTGTGCGCCACGTAACTCCATACGGATCAAAGGTTATGGGCACCGAAGCGACGAAGACCTGGTCGCAATCCCCTCACACTAGGTTTGCGGGCCCAGCCTCTACGTGAAGCGAAATTGTCTTGCCCAAGGTGCCGTAGGATTCGGTAACAGAAATGTGGTGAATAAAACATCTTGGCAACCCTAACCGGGGCAAAAAAAAATTGAAAAGGGGGGTGCAACACGAGGACTTCACAGGGGGTTACCCATCCTAGTAGTACTCTCGCCCAAGCACGCTTAACTTCTGAAATCTGATGGGATCCGGTGCATTAGTGCTGGTATGATCGCACCCGTCATGTTGAGGGCACAAATCCTTTATGTGTTGACGTTCATAGTCCCAGCCCAAAGAGATAGCCCATTCAAAAGGCCCAATGGGCTTAACGACAACCCATCCGCTTCAACAACGCAGCATCCTCGCAAGACGTGATATCGAAGCATTGTAGGGCCCTCTAATGTCCCGTGAGTTAGGTTGTCGTCCTTTTAACAGCTCATCACTTATGATCCAGGACGGAAAAACACAGCAAAAGAAGAAAAGTGGCCTAAAACTTATGAAAACGTTCGATTTTGGTCTCCAAAAATGGGCGCAGGCGAGCAAGCTTGCTGCCCTTGTCGTAGAGCTCTCGGTGAGCTTTCCAACAATACATTGTGTGCTACGTAACTCCTTACGGATCAAAATTTATGGGCACCAGAGCAACGAAGACTTGGTCACAAGACCCACGCCCTCGATTTACGGGCCCAGCCTCTACGTGAAGCGAGGTTGTCTTGCCCAAGGGACCGTGGGATTCGATAATAGAAATGTGGTGGATAAAGCATCTTGGCAACCCTAACCGGGGCAAAAAAAATTGAAAAGGCAATGCAACACGAGGACTTCCCAGGGGACACCCATCCTAGTACTACTCTCGCCCAAGCACAGTTAACTTCTGAGATCTAATGGGATCTACTGCATTAGTACTGGTATGATCGCACCCGTCATGTTGAGGGCACAAATCCTTTTTGTGTTGACGGTTCACAGTCCCAGCCCAAAGAGATGGCCCATTCAAAAGGCCCAATGGGCTAAACGACAACCCATCTGTTACAACAAAGCAGTATCCTCGTAAGACGTGATATCGACGTGTTGTAGTGCCCTGTAATGTCCCGCGAGTTAGATTGTTTTCCTTTAAACATCTCACAACGTGTGATCCAGGACAAAAAAACAAATCAAAAGAAGAAAAGTGGCCCGAAACTGATGAAAATGTTCAATTTTGGGCATCGAAAATAGGCACAACCAAGCAGTCGTACTACCCCTGTCGTAGAGCTCTCGGAGAGCTTTCCAACGGTATGTTGTGCACCGCGTAACTCATTACGGATCAAAAGTTATGGGCACCAGAGCGACGGAGACCTGGTCACAAGCACCACGCCTCGGTTTGCGGGTCTAGCCTGTACGTAAAGTGAAGTTGTCTTGCCCAATGTGTCGTGGGATTCGGTAATAGAAATGTGGTGGATAAAGTATCTTGGCAACCCTAACCGGGCAAAAAAAATTAAAAAGGGGGGTGCAACATGAGGACTTCCTAGGGGGTCACTTATCTTAGTACTACTCTCGCCCAAGAATGCTTAACTTCGGAGTTCTGATGGGATTCAGTGCATTAGTGCTGGTATGATCGCACCCGTCATGTTGAGGGCACAAATCCTTTATGTGTTGACAGTTCACAGTCCCAGCCCAGAGAGATGGCCCATTCAAAAGGCCCAATAGGCTTAACGACAACCCATCTGCTTCAACAACGCAGCATCCTCACAAGATGAGATATTGACGTGTTGTAGAGCCTTCCAATGTCCCGCGAGTTCAGTTGTCGTCCTTTTAACAGCTCAAGACGTACGATCCAGGATGGAAAAATTGAGCAAAAGAAGAGAAGTGGCCCGAAACTGATGAAAACGTTTGATTTTGGTCTCCAAAAATGGGTGCAACTGAGCAAGCTTATTGCCCTTATCGTAGAGGTCTCGGAGAGCTTTTCAACGGTATGTTGTGCGCCGCGTAACTCTTTACGGATCAAAAGTTATGGGCACCGGAGCGACGGAGAACTGGTCAGAAGCCCAACGTGTAACACCCCGATCCCTCTCGAGACCGGAAGTTCTATTAATCAATCTAATCGCAACCCAATTCCAAACCCGGGCAAAATTTTTAGGGAAAACGGACGAAGTCTCCCCTATTTCTAGGCAAAATGCAAACCTGTGACAGCATATAAGTGGACCAGTACCGTGTCCAATCATTCACAATTCCTCAAGGCCATCCGAGCCTCGGTTCTCAACAATTAAACACAACAAGTATATATATATTTCCAGGTACCCAGACTATTCTAACTCTTTCCTTTAGACAATACAAACATGCATTGAATTCAAAACTTTCTAACCTATTCATAAATCTTAAATGACTTTTCTTTACACATTGATTAAATACATCTCATGAAAGTAAAATCTTTACATCTTTGACAACTCAAGCCACATAGAACTCAAGGCAACTCTTCAAGCACGATCTATCACATAACCACGAACTTTCCATCTAACATGGTATTTCCTAAAATGTGGTAGTGAGGAGTGAGTATACACAACACGTATACTCAGTGAGGGTGGAACAGATATCAAGGTGGAGAGAAAGAAGATCGTGCAATGCAAATAAGACAGTTAAGCAATATAACCGACAAGTAAAGCAATCAATATAAACAACAATACAATAAACAATTAATAAAAGCATTGACACAACCATTCAAAGTTATACCACACTTTGAAGGCTATGGTTTACTCATACGAGCAATGTACCATTTCACGAGCAATACATCAATCTCGAGCTTGATGTTGACAACGATGACAATAAGCGCGCAACCACCTTATAACTTCTATTGGGTGTACTCCGGATGTACCCCGACACATCTACGACCCAAATTTCCCAAGGCAGCACCCCTAGCGAGAATGGGAATAGGACACGGAGCTAGAGCAACCAACCCTGGCAGCCCGAGACTGCCCAGAGTGGCCCATCACTCACACGCCTGACACTATGCAATGCAATACGAGATACAAGCAATAAACGAGCGATAGCACAGAAGTGCATATTTGTATCAACATTCAATATATCAAGCACTTATAACCAATAATAGCAATTAATTAACTTTGCAACCATGATTATCATTAATATCAACAAGATTATCAACTAAACAAGCATTTAGCAATTCAAACACGAAAACGACAAATATCACTATTCAATCTCTAACTTCCAAAGGTAATTACGAGCAAACGAGCTACGGGATTAGGAAACTGATTTCACTACATTCACTTAGGCACTACAAGGCACGTTTCTATGGCACGAAACCTCACTTTGCCAACCGAAGCCCGACAGTCCACCTACTGCATTTGAACTACAGCTATGTTAACCGGACACTCAATCAACACCACAACAGCGCCAAAAGTGCTTCCATGCCCTCATTAGCAAAACCCCCTACGCAATTCGAGCACCGTCAACACTTGGTCAAACGGCCCCTTTACGTTTTTTTGTCTAATTTCCAATTTTAACAAAGGCTAGTCCATTTTTATTGCACATTTTATCTTTCTAACATTAATGGAACCTATCCAAATCAAGAAATCGCAATTCGAATCAAAAATAGAAAAATCTAGGGTTTTACTATTTATTTATACTATTCACGTTCTTCCCTAATTTCAATTCGTATTTCTAGCCGTAAAAATCGTTAAATAACTAACAAACAATGCTCTACGAATTCTAAGGAATTTATTTCAAGCAATAACAGGCATTATAACGCGATAAATATAAAATCTGAAAATTTGAATCAAAAATCAAATTCGAATAAAAATGCACAAAAACGTGAAAAACCTCACAGAGATTGAATGAGAAGACCCGCAAGAACCTTAGCCACGATCCTTGCTCGATTCCACGCATGATTGCACAGGAAAAAATGGAAGCAAAATATTTTCTTGGCTCCTTGGAAGCTCACGGCCAAAGGGGGGGACTTGGGGGGAATTTGTGCATTTGTTTTTATGATATTTTTGGCTTATTTTGTATATAAAAGGTGACAAGGTCATTTTGGTAAATTTGGCAAGTCAAGCTTAAGTGAAAATATGGTCAAACAAGCTAATTTTGATGGCATTTAGTGTAGCTCAAGATAAAACAATACAATTAGATGAAAAACAACTAAAAACCAACTCAATTAAGCTAAAAACACTATTCACTAAATTCGGAAAATATTTCTCTAACTCTCGTTTTCGATGCATTTCGATCAAACGGTCAATAAACGATCACTATTAGAATGATAAACAATTTCTTACAAATATAATTTTTGAAAAGTAATTTAGTTTAAAATTCACTCCGGCTCGGAGTTACTTTTCTCATTTAATTGAAAACTGAGTAATTAAATGCAAGAGAATAAAACCGATTACTAAAATAATCAAAATAATCAATATTCATTTAAAAATAAATACTTTAACTATTTCTAGAATATTTTAAAGAATTATGAAATTAATGCTAAGATACGAATGAACAAGTTAATATAAACACGTAATCAAATGCAATCAAATACTAACATTTAAGATGACACTTAATTAAATACAAGAAAGTAAATCCAATTTCTATAAATAATAAAAATAGGTCATAATCTTTTAAATTAATCAATATAAAAATTATTTGAATGCTTTTAAAAGAAGTATCAAAATAGTGCAAAAATGGATGATTAACTAATTAAACACTTAATTAAATGCAGTCAAATGCTATTAAATGCATGCCGGGTTCGGGGTATCACATCCTCCGCCCCTTAAAACAATTGCGTCCTCGCAATTCTTCTTCCAATAGGACTCAACATCACCTGAGATCTAACTCTGACCACTTTTCATTGGTTGCTGAGCAAGACACTGAATGAGATACTCGTAGGAAAACCCCAATAGAAATCCCAACCAAGAATGTCGAGAAAATACCAACTAAAGACTGAAGCAGGGGTACTATAGATAAAATTAACTTCACATATTAATGACAAGAAGGATGCCGAAGAAATACCCCACATACAAATCTCCAGTAGAAGTTCAACAAGTACCAAATAAGGAAGTCAAAGAATAGCCAGAGTAGATGCAGCACATATAAGACCAAACTTCAAGACCTCATCGCCATTTGCCGAGTGCAAACTTTATACAACTTACCACCAAGAAAGCCCAAAGTATTCCACAGCATACCGTAAGCAATATGAGATAATAAGTCTGAACAAGATTCCAAGTGTAAGACTTCCAATAGTGCCAACAAGGAAAATACTAGTAGAATGCCCACTAAGAATTCCAAAGAATACCGTAAGTAGTACTATACAATAAGTCTGATAGGAATTCCAAATACCAAACCTACTGAGGAACACTAAAGAAAATACCCGAAACAATGCTCCAGTAAGAAAGTACCAAGGATTGCCCAATAAGTAAGTACTAGATAAATGACCACTAAGAATTCTATAAAATGCCATTGAAGAATTTCCAATAAGGGATGCCAGTAACACACCAATAAAGACCGAGACATATATGCCATAGATAATACCATGCAGTAAGTCCGATTAAAACCCCAATAGCCAAGTCTACCAAGAAGTGCCAATAGAAATTTCCAAAGAATACCCAATAAGAAAACCAAGGAATGCTCCAGAGAACAACCAAATAGAACCCCTAAAGAAAGCTACTCTTTCACAACTGTTAAGCACAGAGGAAGACCTTAGAGATTCGCCAATAACCAAGCTCCAAAAGCAAACACCAACTCCCAAATAAAGGCTAGTCAAATACTGCTCATTCCCGTCAATCCGTATAACTTGGAGGCCTGCTACCAATCATCGCTCTTCAGGGGTGGAAGAAGTCTTTCTTACCATTTCAACGGGACATGTATGAATGCCAAGATATCACATTTATACATACATGCCTTAATCTATTATGCAAGCAAGTTTATAAAAGAATTTATAAAACAGTTTAATCATCAAAGTCATTCAAACATGACAATCAATTCAAGCACAACATAATCAATTCAAATCACGGCACAACCAATTCAAGACATTCCAATACACACATTACAAGAAATACTCCAAGTAAATAACAATTCACGAGGTCGATTTGATTCACGATGCCAATTTGATACACGAGTAGTCACTTCACTTCATGTAATACACCTTTAGCACATATCACATAACTATTTCACATAGGTGAACACATTCAGGTCAAGACACACGATCTCACATACAGGCACACACTTTCAAGACACACTTAACAAACACACATTCAAGGAACACTACCCACCAGACCGAGGACCCTGTCCGGGCTTATGAGCTAAACAAGCTCTGATACCACTTGCAACACCCCGATCCCTCTCGAGACCAGAAGTTCTATTAATCAATCTAATCGCAATCCAATTCCAAACCCGGGCAAATTTTTTAGGGAAAACGGACGGAGTCTCCCCTGTTTCTAGGCAAAATGAAAACCTGTGACAGCATATAAGTGGACCAATACCGTGTCCAACCATTCACAATTCCTCAAGGCCATCCGAGCATCGGTTCTCAACAATTAAACACAACAAGTATATATATATTTCCAAGTACCCAGACTATTCTAACTCTTTCCTTTAGACAATACAAACATGCATTGAATCCAAAACTTTCTAACCTATTCATAAAACTTAAATGACTTTTCTTTACACATTGATTAAATACATCTCATGAAAGTAAAATATTTACATCTTTGACAACTCAAGCCACATAGAACTCAAGGCAACTCTTCAAGCACGATCTATCACATAACCACGAACTTTCCAGCTAACATGGTATTTCCTGAAATGTGGTGGTGAGGAGTGAGTATACACAACATGTATACTCAATAAGGGTAGAACAGATATCAAGGTGGAGAGAAAGAAGATCGTGCAATGCAAATAAGACAGTTAAGCAATATAACTGACAGGTAAAGCAATCAATATAAACAACAGTACAATAAACAATTAATAAAAGCATTGACACAACGATTCAAAGCTATACCACACTTTGAAGGCTATGGTTCACTCATACGAGCAATGTACCATTTCACGAGCAATATATCAATCTCGAGCTTGATGTTGACAACGATGACAATAAGCACGCAACCACCTTAAAACTTCCACTGGGTGTACTCCGGATGTACCTCGACACATCTACGACCCAAATCTCCCAGGGCGGCACCCCTAGCGAGAACGGGAATATGACACAGAGCTAAAGCAACCAACCCTGGCAGCCCGAGATTGCCCAGAGAGGCCCATCGCTTATGCGCCTGACACTATGCAATGCAATACGAGATACAAGCAACAAACGAGCGATAGCACGAAAATGCATATTTGTATCAACATTCAATATATCAAGCACTTACAACCAATAATAGGAATCAATTAACTTTTCAAGCATGATTATTATTAATATCAAGTAGATTATCAACTAAACAAGCATTTAGCAATTCAAACACGAAATCGACAAATATCACTATTCAATCTCTAACTTCCAAAGAAAATTACGAGCAAACGAGCTACGAGATTAGGAATCCGATTTCACTACATTCACTTAGGCACTACAAGGCACGTTTCTATGGCACGAAACCTCACTTTCCCAACCGAAGCCCGAAAGTCCACCTACTGCGTTTGAACTACAGCTATGTTAACTGAACACTCAATCAATGCCACAACAGCGCCAAAAGTGCTTCCATGCCCTCAATAGCAAAACCTCCAACTCAATTCGAGCACGATCAACACTTGGTCAAACGGCCCCTTTACATTTTTTTGTCTAATTTCCAATTTTAACAAAGGCCAATCCATTTTTATTACACATTTTATCTTTCTAACATTAATGGCACCTATCCAAATCAAGAAATCGTAATTCGGATAAAAAATCCGAAAATCTAGGGTTTTACTATTTATTTTTACTATTCACGTTCTTCCCTAATTTCAATTTGCATTTCTTGCCATAAAAATCGCTAAATAACTAACAACCAATGCTCTACGAACCCTAAGGAAGTTAGTTCAAGCAATAACAGGCATTATAAAGCGATAAATATAAAATATGAAAAATTAAATCAAAAATCAAATTCGAATAAAAATGCACAAAAATGTGAAAACCCTCACAGAGATTGAATGAGAAGACCCGCAAGAACCTTAGCTACAATCCTTGCTTGATTCCACGCATGATTGCACAAGAAAAAATGGAAGCAAAATCTTTTCTTGGCTCCTTGGAAGCTCACGGCCAAAGGGGGGGACTTGGGGGGAATTTGTGCATTTGTTTTTATGATATTTTTGGCTTATTTTGTATATAAAAGGTGACAAGGGCATTTTGGTCAATTTGGCAAGTCAAGCTTAAGTGAAAATATGGTCAAACAAGCTAATTTTGATGGCATTTAGTGTAGCTCAAGTTAAAACAATGCAATTAGATGAAAAACAACTAAAAACCAATTCAGTTAAGCTAAAAAATACTATTCATTAAATTCAAAAAATATTTCTCTAACTCTCGTTTTTGATGCATTTCGATCAAACGATCAATAAACGATCACTATTAGAATGATAAACAATTTCTTAAAAATTTAATTTTTGAAAAGTAATTTAGTTTTAAATTCACTTCGGCTCGGAGTTACTTTCCTAATTTAATTGAAAACCGAGTAATTAAATGCAAGAAAATAAAACCGATTACTAAAATAATTAAAATAATCAATATTCATTTAAAAACAAATAATTTAACTATTTCTAGAATATTTTAAAGAATTATGAAATTAATGCTAAGATACAAATGAACAAGTTAATATAAACACATAATCAAATGCAATCAAATACTAACATTTAAGATGACACTTAATTAAATACAAGAAAGTAAATCCAATTTCTATAAATAATAAAAATAGGTAATAATCTTTTAAATTAATCAATATAAAAATTATTTGAATGCTTTTAAAAGAAATATCAAAATAGTGCAAAAAGGGATGATTAACTAATTAAACACTTAATTAAATGTAGTCAAATGCAATTAAATGCATGCCGGGTTCGGGGTATCACACAACGCCCTCGGTGTGCGGGCCTAGCCTCTACATGAAGTGAAGTTGTCTTGCCCTACGTGTCATGGGATTCGTTAATAGAAATGTGGTGGATAAAGCATCTTGGCAACCCTAACCGGGGGAAAAAAAATGAAAAGGGCGGTGCAACACGAGGACTTCCCAGGGGGTTACCCATCCTAGTACTACTCTCACCTAAGCACGCTTAACTTCGGAGTTCTGATGGGATCCGGTGCATTAGTGTAACACCCCGATCCCTCTCGAGACCTGAAGTTCAATCTATCAATCTAATCACAACCCAATTCCAAACTTGGGCATAATTTTTAGGGAACGACGGACGGAGTCTCCCCTGTTTCTAGGCAAAAAGCAAACCTGCGACAGCATATAAGTGGACCAATACCATGTCCAAACATTCAACCACCTCAAGGCCATCCGAGCCTTGTTCTCAACAACAAATCACAAGCAAATATACATTTCTAGTTTACAGACTAACCTACCTCTTCACATCTTTTACAAGTACATTCATGCTTGACAATTAAACCATTCTAACTTATTGCATAAATTAGACTATCAAACCAATCTAACTCTTTTCCTTTGGACATTACAAACATGCATTGAAGTTAAACTATACTAACTAAATACATAAGCTAACTTTTCCAATCACTTTAATAATCTAATGAAACTTACATTACATTCCTTTTGACATTAAATACATACAATACATGAAAGCATACATCTTTACAACTTCGACAACTCAAGCCACATAGGCATGCAAGACAACTCTTCAAGCACGAACTTTCACAAAATCACGAACTTTCCAGCTAACATGACATTTCCTGAAATGTGGTGGTGAGGAGTGAGTATACACAACACGTATAATCAGTAAGGGCGAGACATAAACCGAGGTGGAGAGAAAGAAGATCGTGCAATGCAAATAGGTACAGTTAAGCAATACAATCAATAAAAAGACATTCAATATAAACAACAATACAATAAACAATTAAAGAAAGCATTAACACAACCGATCAAAGCTATACCACACTTTGAAGACTATGGTTCACTCGAGCGAGTAATGTACCGATCACGATTCTGATGACTTTAACGATGACGCGCTGGCTCACCCACCTTATAACTTCCGTTTAGAGTACTCCGGACATACTCTGTCAATTCTACGACCCAAAACTCCCTGGGCGACAACCCAAGCGAGAAAAGGGAATAGGACACGGAGCTAGAGCAACCAACACTGGCAACCCGAGCCTACCCAGAGAGGCCCATCACTCACGCGCCTGACACTATGCAATGCAAGACACGATACAAGGCGATAAACGAGCGATAGCACAACAATACAGATTAGAGGCGATAAACAAGATATCAAACATTTACAACCTATAAAGTAACAAGAACAACACTAACAAGCATTATCAACAATTGACATACAAATTCAATCATAATCAACTTTAACAAGCATAACAAGCCATATTAAGCATTCTATAGGCACTACACTATGAAAACACACAAATCACAAAATGTCCCTAACTTTCAAAATGCTACTACTTTCAAACGAGCCACGAGTTTTGGAAACTGACTTCAGCAATCCTCCTAGGTCACTATAAGGCACGTCTAAAGACCCCGAAACCCTACTTAACCCTAGAATTCATGCAAAGCCCCAATTTCCCCCTTTGCTCGTTTGAACTACCGCTACCCTAACCAAACACCCAACCAACACCATAACCGCACCAAAAGTGCTTCCATGGCCTCCCGAGACAATGTCATCATGGAAAACGAGGAAACGCTAAACTCGACCTAAACGACCCCAACTTTTACTAAGCCATTTTTCTCCCTTTTTCCATTACACAATCCAATTAAACCACACATTTAGGCATTCTAGCATATCTAGCACCTTCCTACATCAACAGAACGTATAACAGAGCAACTTCATCGAAACAGGGATTTACTATTCACAATTTACTATTTAATTATCAATTTATATTTCAATTTCGATATTCAACTGCAGAAAATGTTAAAAAGCTATAAATACATGTTCTAAAATTGCTAGGGAACATTCTTCAAGCATCAAAACGAATTAAATAACAATCTACGGATAAAACCCAAAATTTAAAGTTAATACATAAAATATTCAAATGCGCAAATAAACATGAAACCCTCACCTTAGACGCTCCTAGACGCTAGGGAAACCACACTGGATGCCTCGAAAACCACCCCGTGCAAGCTCACGCAAAGAATCGAAGATTTGAATGTTGAAATGTTTTTTTTTCCCTTTGGATTATCGGCCAGCTTGTTTTCTGTTTCAGTTGTGTTTTTTTATTTATTTTGCAATGTTTTAAGCTTATAAGATGACAAGCCTTGGTCAAATGGTCAAGCCCTTGGTCAACTAACTTAAGTTGGTCAAATTAGCCTATTTTATGCATTTTTAAAGCTAAAATAACCAATGTAATATTAATTCTAGCTAACAACAATTAAAACACTAAAATTAAAATACTAAATACTAGTTTTTACTATTTGTTGAGGACTAGAAATCATTTCCTAACTATCGCTCTCGATATGCTATACACTTTGCGACAATAAAAGATTAACAATTAAATCTCAAAGAATTTAAGAAAATATAATTTTCGAAAGGTAACATAATTCAAAATTTACTCCAGCTCGGAGCTGCTTTTCATTTAATTGAAAACCGAGCATTAAGATGCAAGAAAAATAAAATCGATTAACATAAGTATGAAAATAAAGCTACAAATGAATGTTTAACTAAAAATAAAAACAAAATTCAATGCTAACATTTAAGATAACACTTAATTAAATGAATGCCGAATTCGGGTTATCACAATTAGTGCTGGTATGATCGCACCCGTCATGTTGAGGGCACAAATGCTTTATGTGTTGACGGTTCACAGTCCAAGCCCAGAGAGATGGCCTATTCAAAAGGCCCAATGGGCTTAACGACAACCCATCCTCTTCAACAACGCAGCATCCACGTAAGACGTGATGTCGACGCGTTGTAGGGCCCTCTAATGTCCCGTGAGTTAGGTTGTCGTCCTTTTAACAGCTCACGACGTACGATCCGGGATGGAAAAACAGAGCAAAAGAAGAAAAGTGGACCAAAACTGATGAAAACATTCGATTTTGGGCTCGAAAAGGGGCGAAGCCGAGCAGGCTTGTTGTCCCCGTCGTAGAGCTCTCGAATAGCTTTCCAACGGTATGCTGTGTGCCGCGTAACTCCTTACGGATCAAAAGTTAGGGGCACCAGAGCGACGGAGACCTGGTCACAAGCCCCACGCCCTCGGTTTGCCGGCCCAGCCTCTACGTGAAGCGAAGTTGTCTTGCCCAAGGTGCCGTAGGATTTGGTAATAGAAATGTGGTGGATAAAGTATCTTGGCAACCCTAACCGGGGCAAAAAAAATTAAAAATGGGGGTGCAACACAAGGACTTCCCAGTGTGTCACCCATCCTAGTACTACTCTCGCCCAAGCATGCTTAACTTCAAAGTTCTGATGGGATCCGGTGCATTAGTGCATGTATTATCGCACCAGTCATGTTGAGGGCAAAAATACTTTATGTGTTAATGGTTCACTGTCCCAACCTAGAGAGACGGCCCATTCAAAAGGCCCAATGGCCTTAACGACAACCGATCCACTTCAACAACGTAGTATCCTCACAAGACGTGATATCGACGCATTGTAGGGCCCTCTAATGTCCTCCGAGTTTGGTTGTCACCCTTTTAACGACTCACGACGTTCGATCCCGGATGAAAAAACTGAGCAAAAGAAAAAAAGTGCCTAGAAACTAATGAAAATGTTCGATGTTGGTCTACAAAAATGCGCGCAGGCAAGCAAGGTTATTTCCCTTGTCGTAGAGCTCTTGAAGAGCTTTCCAACAGTATGCTGTGCGCCGCGTAACTCCTTACGGATCAAAAGTTATGGGCCCCAGAGCAACGGAGACCTGGTCACAAGCTCCACGCCCTCGGTTTGCAAGCCCAGCCTCTACGTGAAGCGAAGTTGTCTTGCCGAAGTTGCCGTGGGATTCGATAAAAGAAATATGGTGGATAAAGCATCTTGGCAAGCCTAACCGGGGAAAAAAAATTTGAAAAGGGTGGTGCAACGCGAGGACTTCCCCGAGGGTCACCCATCCTAGTTCTACTCTCGCCCAAGCATGCTTAACTTTGGAGTTTTGATGTGATCCGGTGCATTAGTGCTGGTATGATCGCACCCATCATGTTGAGGGAAGCAATGCTTTATGTGTTGACGGTTCATAGTCTAAGCCTAGAGAGATGGCCAATTCAAAAGGCCCAATGGGCTTAATGACAACCCATCCTCTTCAACAACGTAGCATCCACGCAAGACGTGTTGTCGACGTGTTGTAGGGCCTTCTAATGTCTTGTAAGTTAGGTTTTCGTGCTTTTAACAGCTAACGACGTATGATCCAGGATGGAAAAACAGATCAAAAGAAGAAAAGTGGACCAAAACTGATGAAAACGTTTGATTTTGGGCTCAGAAAATAGGTGCAGCCGAGCAGGCTTGTTGTCCCCATCGTAGAGCTCTCGAATAGCTTTTCAACGGTATGCTGTGCGCCGCGTAACTCCTTACAGATCAAAAGTTAGGGGCACCGGAGCGACGGAGACCTGGTCACAAGCCCCACCTCCTCGGTTTGCGGGCCCAACCTCTAGGTGAAGTGAAGTTGTCTTGCCCAAGGTGTCGTGGGATCCGGTAATAGAAATGTGGTGGATAAAGCATCTTGGCAACCCAAACTGGGGCAAAAAAAATTGAAAAGGGTGGTGCAACACGAGGACTTCCCAAGGGGTTACCTATCCTAGTACTACTCTCGCCGAAGCATGCTTAACTTCGGAGTTCTGTGGGGATCTGGAGCATTAGTGCTGGTATGATCGCACCCGTCATGTTGAGGGCACAAATCCTTTATGTGTTCACGGTTCACAGTCCCAGCCCAGAGAGATGGCTCATTCAAAAGGCCCAATGGGCTTAACGATAACCCATCCGCTTCAACAATGCAGCATCCTTGCAAAACATGATATCGACGCATTGTAGGGCCCTCTAATATCCCACAAGTTAGGTTGTCGTTGTTTCAACAACTCATGACTTACGATCCGGGACAAAAAAACATAGCAAAAGAAGAAAAGTGGCCCGAAACTGATGAAAACATTAGATTTTGGGCTCCAAAAATAGGCACAGCCGAGCAGGCTAACTGCCCCTGTCTTAGAGCTCTCGGAGAGCTTTTCAACGAAATGCTGTGCATCACGTAGCTCCTTACGGATCAAAAGTTATGGGCACCGGAGCGACGGAGACCTGGTCATAAGCCCCACGCCCTCAGTTTGCGGGCCCAGCCTCTACGTAAAGCAAAGTTATCTTGCCTAAGGTGCCGTGGGATTCGATAATAGAAATGTGGTGGATAAAGCATCTTGGCAACCCTAATCGGGGCAAAAAAAATTGAAAAGGGGGGTGCAACACGAGGACTTCCCAAGGAGTCACCCATCCTAGTACTACTCTCGCCCAAGCACGCTAAACTTCGGAGTTCTAATGGGATGCGATGCATTAGTGCTAGTATGATTGTACACGTCATATTGAGGGCACAAATCCTTTATGTGTTGACGGTTCACAGTCCAAGCCTAGAGAGATGGCCCATTCAAAAGGCCCAATGGGCTTAACGACAAACCATCTACTTCAACAACGTAGCATCATCTCAAGACGTGATATCGACACGTTGTAGGGCCCTCTAATGTCCCGCGAGTTAGGTTGTTGTCCTTTTAACAACTCACGACGTAAGATCCGGGATAGAAAAAATGAGCAAAAGAAGAGAAGTGGCCCGAAATGGATGAAAACGTTCGATTTTGGGCTCCAAAAATGGGCGTAACAAAGTAGGCTTGCTGCCTTCTTTGTAGAGGTCTTGGAGAGCTTTCCAACGGTATGTTGTGTGCCGTGTAACTCCTTATGGATCAAAAGTTATGGGAATTGGAGCGACGGAGACCTGGTCACAAGCCCGACGCCCTCGGTTTGCGAGCCCAGCCTCTACGTGAAGCGAAGTTGTCTTGCCCACGGTGCCGTGGGATTCGGTAATAGAAATATGGAGGATAAAGTATCTTGGCAACCCTAACCGATGACTTCCCAAGGGGTCACCTACCCTGCTACTACTCTCGCCCAAGCATGCTTAACTTCGGAGTTCTTATGGGATTCGGTGCATTAATGCTAGTATGATCGCACTTGTAACGACCCGACTCCCCACGTGGAGCCCACGCAGAGTCTCACTGAGCTGTCACTACCACGATATTGTCTGTTATTGGCAGTCCCTGGCCCGCAGGCACAGGGCCCTCACGACTTTGTTTCTCCCATGGTCTCCCACGGGAAATGGCCTCGTGGCTGATACAAGGACCCAAGCCCTTATATCCAGCTCTCTTACTTCCAAATCTTCCGATGTGGGATTGTGTTACCACATTCATTAATGTGGTAACACAATCCCACATCGGAAGATTTGAAGTGATCCTCTTGAATATATAGGACGAAGTCCTTTGTAATAGCAACAAGGCCTTTTCCCACGGGAGACTATGGGAGAAACAAAGCCGTGAGGGACCTGTGCCTGCGGGCCAAGGACTGCCAATAGCGGACAATACTGTTGTAGTGACGTGTCCCGTAAGACTCCGTGGTGGGCTCCATCCAGGGAGCGGGGGCGTTACAAAGTGGTATCAGAACAGGTCTTCCCTTGTGCTCATGCCCACGAGGGCGCCGGGCCTCTTAAGGGGGGTGGAATGTGGTAACATAATCCCACATCGGAAGATTTGAAGTGATCCTCTTGAATATATAGGACGAAGTCCTTTGTATTAGCAACAAGGCCTTTTCCGATGGGA
This sequence comes from Ehretia macrophylla, assembly GCA_037974665.1. Lineage (NCBI taxonomy): Eukaryota > Viridiplantae > Streptophyta > Magnoliopsida > Boraginales > Ehretiaceae > Ehretia > Ehretia macrophylla. The sequence goes on along the minus strand of CM075764.1, from coordinate 13,047,601 downwards.
GACTGTGGGAGAAACAAAGCCGTGAGGGACCTGTGCCTGCGGGCTAGGGACTGCCAATAGCGGACAATATTGTTGTAGTGACGTGTCCCGTGAGACTCTATTGTGGGCTCCACCCGGGGAGCGGGGGCGTTACAGCACCCGTCATATTGAGGGCACAAATCCTTTATATGTTGACGGAACACAGTCCCAGCCTAGAGAGATGGCTTATCCAAAAGGCCCAATAGGCTTAACAACAACCCATCTGCTTCAACAACGTAGTATCCATGCAAGACGTGATATCGACGCATTGTAGGGCCCTCTAATGTCCCGCGAGTTAGGTTGTCGTCCTTTTAATAGCTCACGACGTACGATCCGGGATGGAAAAACATAGGTAAAGAAGAAAAGGGGCGCGAAACTGATGAAAACGTTCGATTTTGGGATCCAAAAATGGGTGCTGCAAAGGTGGCTTACTGTCCCCATCGTAAAGCCCTCGAAAAACTTTGCAACGGTATGCTGTGCGCCGCGTAACTCTTTACTGATCAAAAGTTAGGGGCACCGGAGTGACGAAGACCTGGTCACAAGCCCCACGTCCTCGGTTTGCGAGCCCAGCCTCTACGTAAAGTGAAGTTGTCTTGGCCAAGGTACCGTGGGATACGGTAATAGAAATGTGGTGGATAAAGCATCTTGGAAAGCCTAACCGGGGCAAAAAAAATTGAAAAGGGGGGTACAACACGAGGACATCCCAGGGGGTCACCCATTCTAGTATTACTCTCGCCCAAGCACGCTTAACTTTAGAGTTCTGATGGGATCCGGTGCATTAGTGCTGGTATGATCGCACCAGTCATGTTGAGCACACAAATCCCTTATGTGTTGGTGGTTCACAGTCCCAGCCCAGGGAGATAGCCCATTCAAAAGGCCCAATGGGCTTAACGACAACCCATCCGCTTCAGGAACGCAGCATCCTTGCAAGACGTGATATTGACACGTTGTAGGGTCCTGTAATATCCCGTGAGTTTGGGTGTCATCCTTTTAATAGCTCACGACGTACGATCCGGGATTGAAAAACCGAGCAAAAGAAGAAAAGTGGACTGAAACTAATGAAAACGTTCAATTTTGACCTCCAAAAATAGGCGCAGCCGAGCAAGATTATTGCCCCAATCGTAGAGCTCTCAGAGAGTTTTCCAACGGTATATTGTGCGCCGCGTAACTCCTTACGGATCAAAAGTTATAGGCACTGGATCGACGGAGACCTGGTCACAAGCCCCATGCCCTGGGTTTGCGGGCCCAGCCTCTACGTGAAGCGAAGTTGTCTTGCCCAAGGTGCTGTGGGATTTGGTAATAGAAATGTGGTGGATAAAGCATCTTGGCAACCCTAACTGGCGCAAAAAAAATTGAAAAGGGGGGTGCAACACGAGGACTTTCCAGGGGGTCACCCATCCTAGTACTACTCTCACCTAAGCACGCTTAACTTCGAAGTTCTTATGGGATCCGATGCATAAGTGCAGGTATTATCACACCCGTCATGTTGAGGGCACAAATCCTTTATGTGTTGACGGTTCACAGTCCCAGCCCAGAGAGATAGCCTATTCAAAAGGCCCAATGGGCTTAACGACAACCCATCCACTTCAACAATGTAGCATCCTCGCAATACGGGATATTGACACGTCGGAGGGCCCTCTAATGTCCCCTGAGGTAGGGTGTCGTCCTTTTAACAGCTCACGATGTATGATCCGGGACAGAAAAACAGAGCAAAAGAAGAAAAGTGGCCAAAAAGTGATGAAAACGTTCGATTTTGGGCTCCACAAATAGGCATAGCCGAGCGAGCTTGTTGCCCTTGTCGTAGAGCTCTCGGAGTGCTTTCCAATGGTATGTTGTGCGCCACGTAACTCTTTACAGATCAAAAGTTATGGGCACCGTAGTGACGGACACCTAGTCACAAGCCCCACACCCTCGGTTTGCGGACCCAGCCACTACGTGAAGCGAAGTTGTCTTGCCCAAGGTTTCGTGGGATTTGGTAATAGAAATGTGGTGGATAAAGCAACTTGGCAAGCCTAACCGAAGCAAAAAAAAATTGAAAAAAGGGGTGCAACACGAGGACTTCCTCAGGGGTCAACCATCCTAGTACTACTCTCGCCCAAGCACACTTAATTTCAAAGTTCTGATGGGATACGGTGCATTAGTGCTGGTATGATCACACACGTCATGTTGAGCGCATAAATCCCTTATGTGTTGATGGTTCATTGTCCCAGCCGAGAGAGATGGCCCATTCAAAAGGCCCAATGGGCTTAACGACAATCCATCCGCTACAACAACGTAGCATCCCCGCAAGACATGATATCAACACGTTGTAGGGCCTTCTAATGTCCCGCGAGTTATGTTGTCGTCCTTTTAACAGCTCACGACGTTCGATTCGAGACGGAAATATCAAGCAAAAGAAGAAAAGTGGCCCGAAACTGATAAAAACTTTCTTTTTTGGGCTCCAAAAACAGGCATAGCTGAGTAGGCTTATGGCCCTCTTCGTAGAGCTCACGCAGAGCTTTCCAACGGTATGCTGTACACTGCGTAACTCCTTACGGATCAAAAGTTATGGGCACCGGAGTGACGGAGGCCTGGTCACAAGACCTACACCCTTGGTCTGCGGGCCCAGCCTCTACGTGAAGCAAAGTTGTCTTGCCCAACGTGCCGTGGCATTCAGTAATAGAAATGTGGTGGATAAAGCATCTTGGCAACCCTAACCGGGGCAAAAAAAATTGAAAAGGGGGGTGCAAGACGAGGACTTCCCAAGGGGTCACCCATCCTAGAACTACTATCGCCTTAGCACGCTTAACTTCGGAGTTCTAAGGGGATCCAGAGCATTATTACTGGTATGATCGCACCCGTCACGTTGAGGGCACATATCCTTTATGTGTTGATGGTTCACAGTCCCAGCCCAGAGAGATGGCCCACTCAAAAGGCCCAATGGGCTTAACAACAACCCATCCGCTTCAACAACGCTGCAGCCTTGCAAGACGTGATATTGACGCAATGTAAGGCCCACTAATATCCTGCGAATTAGGTTGTCTCCCTTTTAACAGCTCACGACATACGATCCGGGATGGAAAAACAGAGCAAAAGAAGAAAAATGGCCCGAAACTGATGTAAACGTTCGATTTTGGGCACCAAAAATAAGCCCTGCCCCCGTCGTAGAGCTCTCGGAGAGCTTTCTAACGGTATGCTGTGTGCTGCTCAACTACTTACGGATCAATAGTTATGGGCACCGGAGCAACGGAGACCTGGTCACAAGCCCCACACCCTCGGTTTACGGTCTCAGCCTCTACGTGAAGCGAAGTTGTCTTGCCCAAGGTGCCGTGGGATTCCGTAATAGAAATGTTGTGGATAAACCATCTTGGCAAGCCTAACTAGGGCAAAAAAAATTGAAAAGGGGGGTGCAACATGAGGACTTCCCAAGGGGTCACCCATCCTAGTACTATTCTCACCCAAGCATGCTTAACTTCGGAGTTTTGATGGGATACGGTGCATTAGTACTGGTATGATCGCACACAACATGTTGAGGGCACAAATCCTTTATGTGTTGACGGTTCACAGTCCAAGCCCAAAGAGATGGCCTATTCAAAAGGCCCAATGGGCTAAACGACAACCCATCCGCTTCAACAACGCAGCATCCTTGCAAGATGTGATTTCCTCGTGTTGTAAGGCCCTCTAATGTCCTGTGAGTTAGGTTGTCGTCCTTTTAACAACTAACAACGTACGATCCGAGACGGAAAAACAGAGCAAAAGAAGAAAAGTGGCCCGAAACTAATGAAAATGTTCAATTTTGGTCTCCAAAAATAGGTGTAGCCAAGCAAGTACTGCCCCTGTCGTAGAGCTCTTGGAGAGTTTTCCAACGGTATGGTGTGCGCCGCGAAACTCCTGACGGATTAAAAGTTATGGGTACCGGAGCAAAGGAGACCTGGTCATAAGCCCTATGCCCTCGGTTTGCGGGCCAAGCCTCTACGTGAAGCAAAGTTGTCTTGCCCAAGGTGCCGTGGGATTCGGTAATAGAAATGTGGTGGATAAAGTATCTTGGAAACCCTAACCAGGGCAAAAAAAATTGAAAAGGGGGTTGCAACATGAGACCTTCCAAGGGGTCACCCATCAGAGTATTACTCTTGCCCAAGCGTGCTTAACTTCGGAGTTCTGATGGGATCCGGTGCACTAGTGCTGGTATGATTGCGCCCGTCATGTTGAGGGTACAAATCTTTATGTGTTGACGGTTCACAATCCCAGCCCTGAGAGATGGCCTATTCAAAAGGCCCAATTGGCATAACAACAACCCATCCACTTCAACAACGCAGCATCCTCGCAAGACAAGATATCGACGCATTGTAGGGCCCTGTAATATCCCACGAGTTAGGTTGTCGTCCTTTAACAGCTTTCGACGTACGATCCGGGATGGAAAAACAGGGCAAAAGAATTAAAGTGGCCCGAAATTGATGAAAATGTTTGATTTTGGGGTCCAAAAATGGACACTGCCCTCGTCGTAGAGCTCTCGGAGTACTTTCCAACGGTATGTTGTGCGCCGCGTTACTCCTTACGGATAAAAAATAATGGGCACCGGAGCGACCGAGACCTGGACACAAGCCACACGCCTTCGGTTTGCAGGCCTAGTCTCTACGTGAAGCGAAGTTGTTTTGCCCAAGGTTCCGTGCGATTCGATAATAGAAATATGGTGGATAAAGCATCTTGGCAAGCCTAACCGGGGAAAAAAAAAATGAAAAGGGTGGTGCAACACGAACACTTCCTAGGGGGTTACCCATCCTAGTACTACTCTCGCCCAAGCACGCTTAACTTCGAAGTTCTGATGGGATACGGTGCATTAGTGCTGGTGTGATCGCACACGTCATGTTGAGTGCATAAATCCCTTATGTGTTGTCGGTTCACCTTCCCAGCCCAGAGAGATGCCCCATTTAAAAGGCCTAATAGGCTTAACGACAACCCATCCACTTCAACAACGCAGCATCCTCGCAAGACGTGATATCGACACGTTCTAGGGCCCTCTAATGTCCCACGAGTTAGGTTGTTGTCCTTTTAACAGCTCACGACATACGATCTGGGACAGAAAAATCGAGCAAAAGAAGAAAAATAGACCGAAATAGATGAAAACGTTCGATTTTGGGTTCCAAAAACGGGCGCAGCTGTGCAGGCTTGTTGCCCTTGTCATAAACCTCTCGGAGATCTTTCCAACAGTATGCTATACGCTGTGTAACTCCTTACGGATCGAAAGTTATGGGCTCCGGAGTGACGGAAACCTGGTCACAAGACCCACACCCTCAATCTGCGGGCGTAGCCTCTATGTGAAGCGAAGTTGTCTTGCCCAAGGTGCCGTGGGATTCGGTAATAGAAATGTGGTGGATAAAGCTTCTTGGCAACCCTAACCGAGGCAAAAAAAAATTTGAAAAAGGGGGTGCAACACGAGAACTTCCCAAAGGGTCACCCATCCTAGTACTACTCTCGCCCAAGCACGCTTAAGTTCGGAGTTCTGATGGGATCCGGTGCATTAGTGCTGGTATGATCGCACCCGTCATGTTGAGGGCACAAATCCTTTATGTGTTGACGGTTCACCGTCCCAGCCTAGAGAGATGGCCCATTCAAAAGGCCTAATGGGCTTTACGACAACCCATTTGCTTCAAAAATGCAACATTCTCGCAAGACGTGATATGGACGCATTGTAGGGCACTCTAATGTCCCGCGAGTTAGGTTGTCGCCATTTTAACAGCTCACGACGTACGCTCCGGGATGGAAAAACAAAGCAAAAGTACAAAAGTGGCCCGAAACTGATGAAAAATGTTTGATTTTGGGCTCCAAAAATAGGCGCAGCTAGCAAGCTTACTGCCCGCATCATAGAGCTCTCGGAGAGCTTTCCGACGGTATGCTGTGTGCTGCATAACTCCTTACGGATCAAAAGTAATGTGCACCAGAGCGACGGAAACCTGGTCACAAGCCCCATGCCTTCGGTTTGCGGGCCCAGCCTCTACGTGAAGCGAAGTGGTCTTGCCTAGGGTACCGTGGGATTAGGTAATAGAAATGTGGTGGATAAAGCATCTTGGCAACCCTAATTGGGGAAAAAAAAATTGAAAAGGGGGTTACAACACGAGGACTTTCCAGGGGGTCACCCATCCTAGTAATACTCTCGCCCAAGCACTCTTAACTTCGGAGTTCTTATGGGATCCAGTGCATTAATGCTGGTATGATCACACAGGTCATGTTGAAGGCACAAATCCTTTATGTGTTGACAGTTCACAGTCCCAGACCAGAGAGATAGCCCATTCAAAAGGCCCAATGGGCTTAACGACAACCCATCCACTTCAATAGCGCAGCATCCTTGTAAAACGTGATATCGACGCATTGTAGAGCCCTCTAATGTCCCGCAAGTTAGGTTGTTGTCCTTTTAACAGCTCACGACGTACGATCCGGGATAGAAAAACAGAGCAAAAGAAGAGAAGTAGCCCGAAACTGATGAAAATGTTCGATTTTGGGCTTGACAAACCGGTGCAACCGAGCAGGCTTGCTGCTCGCGTTGTAGAACTCTCGGAGAGCTTTCCAATGGTATATTGTGCGCTGCGTAACTCCTTAAAGATCAAAAGTCATGGGCACCGGAGCGACGGAGACCTGGTCACAAGCCCCACGCCCTCGGTTTGCGGGCCCAGCCTCTACGTGAAGCGAAGTTGTCTTGCCCAAGGTGACGTGGGATTCTGTAATAGAAATGTGGTGGATAAAGTATCTTGGCAACCCTAACTGGGGCAAAAAAATCGAAAAGGTGGGTGCAACATGAGGACTTCCCAAGGGGTCATCCATCCTACTACTACTCTCGCCCAAGGACGTTTAACTTCGGAGTTCTGACGGGATCCGGTGCATTAGTGCTGGTATGATCGCACCCGTCATGTTGAGGGAAAAAATCCTTTATGTGTTAACGGTACACTGTTCCAGCCCAAAGAGATAGTCTATTCAAAAGGACCAATAGGCTTAACGGCAACCCATCTGCTTCAACAACGAAGCATCCTCGCAAGATGTGATATCGACGCATTGTAGGGCCCTCTAATGTCCAGCGGTTAGGTTGTCGTCCTTTTAACAGCTCACGACGTACGATCTGAGATGGAAGAACAGAGCAAAAGAAGAAAAGTAGCCCAAAACTGATGAAAATGTTCAATTTTGGGCTCCAAAAATAGGTGCAACCAAGCAGACTTGCTGTCCTCGTTGTAGAGCTCTTTGAGAGCTTTCCAATGGTATGCTGTGCGCCGCGTAACTCCTTACGGATCAAAATTTATGGGCGCCGGAGCAACGGAGACCTGGTCACAAGCCCCACGCCCTCGGCTTGCGAGCCCAGCCTCTACGTGAAGCGAAGTTGTCTTGCCCAAGGTGCCATAAGATTCGGTAATAGAAATGTGGTGGAAAAATTATCTTATCAACCCTAACCGCGAAAAAAAGATTGAAAAGGTGGGTGCAACACGAGGACTTCCCAAGGGGTCACCCATCCTAGTACTACTCTCGCCCAAGCATGCTTAACTTCGTAGTTCTGATGGGATGCGATGCATTAGTGTTGGTATGATCGCACACGTCATGTTGAGGGTACAAATCCTTTATGTGTTGACGATTCACAGTCCAAGCCCAGAGAGATGGCCCATTCAAAAGGCCCAATAGGCTTAACGATATCCCATCAGCTTCAACAATGCAGCATCCTCGTAAGACGTGATATCGATGCGTTGTAGGGCCCTCTATTGTCCCACGAGTTAGGTTGTCGTCCTTTCAATAGCTCACAACGTACGATCCGGGACGGACAAACCTAGCAAAAGAAGAAAAGTGGCCTAAAATTGATGAAAACGTTCGATTTTGGGCTCCAAAAACTTGCGCAGCCAAGTAGGCTTGTTTCCCATATTGTAGAGCTCTCGGAGAGCATTCCAACGGTATGCTGTGTGCCACGTAAATCTTTACAGATCAAAAGTTGTGGGCACCGGAGCGACGGAGACCAGGTCACAAGCCCCACGCCCTCGGTTTGCGGGCCCAGCCTCTACGTGAAGCGAAGTTGTCTTGCCCAAGGTGCCGTGGGATTTGGTAATAGAAATGTGCTAGATAAAGCATCTTAGCAACCCTAACCGGGGCAAAAAAAATGAAAAGGGGGGTACAACACGAGGACTTCGCAGGGGGTCACCCATCCTAGTACTACTCTCGTCCAAGCGTGCTTAACTTTGGAGTTCTAATGGGATCCGGTGCATTAGTGCTAGTATGATCGCACCCGCCTTGTTAAGGGCACAAATCCTTTATGTGTTGACAGTTCACAGTCCCAGCCTAGAGAGATGACCCATTCAAAAGGCCCAATGGGCTTAACGATAACCCATCAACATCAACAATGCAGCATCCTCGTAAGATGTGATATCGACGCGTTGGAGGGCCCTCTAATGTCCCGCGAGTTAGGTTGTCATCCTTTTAACTACTCACGACGTACGATCCAAGACGAAAAAATAGAGCAAAAGAAGAAAAGTGGCCCGAAATTGATGAAAATGTTCGGTTTTGGGCTCCAAAAATGGGCGCTGCCGAGTAGGTTTACTGCCCCCGTCGTTGAGCTCTCGAAGAGATTTCCAACGGTATGCGGTGCACCGCGTTAGTCCTTACGGATCAAAAGTTATGGGCACCGAAGCGACGGAGACTTTGTCACAAGCCCCATACCCTCGGTCTGCGGGTCTAGCCTCTACTTGAGTCGAAGTTGTCCTGCCCAAGGTGTTGTGGGATTCGGTAATAGAAATGTGGTGGATAAAGCATCTTGTCAACCCTAACCGGGGGAAAAAAAATTGAAAAGGGGGCTGCAACACGAGGACTTCCTAGGGGGTCACCTATCCTAGTACTACTTTCGCCCAAGCACGCTTAACTTCGGAGTTCAGATGGGATCTGGTGCATTAGTACTGGTGTGATCGTACCCGTCATGTTGAGGGCACAAATCCTTTATGTGTTGACGGTTCACAGTCCCAGCCCAGAGAGATAGCCTATTCAAATGGCCCAATGGGCTTAACGACAACCCATCCGCTTTAACAACACCGCATCCTCGCAAGATGAGATATCGTCGCATTGTAGGGCCCTCTAATGTCCGGCGAGTTAGGTTGTCGTCCTTTTAACAGCTCACGACGTATAATCTGTGATGGAAAAATAGTGCAAATGAAGAAATGTGGGCCAAACCTCATGAAAATATTCGATTTTGGGCTCCGAAAACAGGCGCAGAAAAGCATGCTTGCTGCTCCCGTCGTAGAGCTCTCGAAGAGCTTTCCAACAGTATGATGTGCGCTGCGTAACTCCTTACGGATCAAAAGTTATGAGCACCAGAGCGACAAAGACCTGGTCACAAGCCCCACGCCCTCGGTTTGCTGGCCCAGCCTCTACGTGAAGCGAAGTTGTCTTTCCCAAGGTACCGTAGGATTCGGTAATAGAAATATGGTGGGTAAAGTATCTTGGCAACCCTAACCAGAGCAAAAAAAATTGAAATAGGGAGTGCAACACGAGGACTTCCCAAAGGGTCACCTATCGTAGTACTACTCGCGCTCAAGCACACTTAACTTCGCAATTCTGATGGGATCCAGTGCATTAGTACTGGTATGATAGCACCCATCATGTTGAGGGCACAAATCTTTTATGTGTTGACGGTTCACAGTCTCAGCCCAGAGAGATGGCCCATTCAAAAGGCCCAATGGGCTTAATGACAACCCATCCGCTTCAACAATCCAGCATCCTCGCAAGACTTGATATCGACGAGTTGTAGGGCCTTGTAATAGCCCGCGAGTTAGGTTGTCATCCTCTTAACAGCTCACGACGTACGATCTGGGATGGAAAAATATAGTAGAAGAAGAAAAATGGCCCGATACTATTGTAAACGTTTGATTTTTGGCTCCAAAAACGGGTGCAGCCGAGCAGGCTTACTGCCCCCGTCGTTGAGCTCCCGGAGAGCTTTTGAACGGTATGCGGTGCGCCACATTACTCCTTACGGATCAAAAGTTATGGGCACCGGAGCGACGAAGACCTAGTCACAAGCCCCACGCCTTCGGTTTGCGAGCCTAGCCTCTACGTGAAACGAAGTTGTCTTGCCCAATGTGTCGTGGGATTCGGTAATAGAAATGTGGTGGATAAGCATCTTGGCTACCCTAACCGGGGCAAAAAAAAAATGAAAAGGGGGGTACAACACGAGGACTTCCCAAGGGGTCACCCATCCTAGTACAACTCTCACCGAAGCACGCTTAACTTCGGAGTTCTGATGGGATCCTGTGCATTAGTGCTGGTATGATCGCACCTATCATGTTGAGTGCACAAATACTTTATGTGTTGACGGTTCACAGTCCTAGCCCAGAGAGATGGCCCATTCAAAAGGCCCAATGGGCTTAACGACAACCCATCCACTTCAACAACGCAGCATCCTCGCAAGACGTGATATCGACGAGTTGTAAGGTCCTCTAATGTCTCGCGAGTTAGGTTGTCGTCCTTTTAACAGCTCACGACGTTCGATCTGGGATGGAAAAATAGATTAAAAGAAGAAAAGTGGCCCGAAATTGATGAAAACGTTTGATTTTGGGCTCCAAAAGTTGGAGCAGCCGAGCAGGCTTGATGCCCCTGTTGTGGAACTCTTGGAGAGCTTTCCAACGGTATGCTGTGTGCTGCGTAACTCCTTATGGATCAAAAGTTATGGGCACCGGAGCGACGGAGACCTAGTCACAAGCCCCATGCCCTCGTTTTGCGGGCCCAACCTCTACGTGATACGAAGTTATCTTACCCATGGTGCCGTGGGATTCAGTAATAGAAATGTGGTGGATAAAGTATCTTGGCAACCCTAACCGGGGCTAAAAAAATTGAAAATGGGGGTGCAACACGAGGACTTTCCAGGGGATCACCCATCCTAGTACTACTCTCGCCCAACCACGCTTAACATTGGATTTCTGACGGGATCTGGTGCATCAGTGCTGGTATGATCGCACCCGTCATGTTGAGCGCATAAATCCCTTATGTGTTGACGGTTCACAGTCCCAGCCCAAAGAGATGGCCCATTCAAAAGTCCCAATGGGCTTAACGACAACCCATCCGCTTCAACAACACAGCATTCTCGTACGACGTGATATCGACGAGTTGTAGGGCCCTGTAATATCTCACGAGTCAAGTAGTTGTCCTTTTAACAGCTCACGACGTACGATCCGGGATGGAAAAACAGAGTAAAAGAAGAAAAGTGGCCCGAAACTGATGAAAATGTTTGATTTTGGGCTCCAAAAATGGTCGCGATCGAGCAGGCTTATTGACCCCGTCGTAGAGCTCTCAGAGAGCATTCCAACGGTATTCTGTGCGCCGCGTAATTCCTTACGGATCAAAAGTTATGGGCACCGGAGCAACGGAGACCTGGTCAGAAGCCCCACACCCTCGGTTTACGAGCCCAGCCTCTGCGTGAAGAGAAGTAGTCTTGCCCAAGGTGCTGTGGGATTTGGTAATAGAAATGTGGTGGATAAAGTATCTTGGCAACCCTAACCGGGGCAAAAAAAATTGAAAATGGGGGTGCAACACGAGGACTTCCTAGGGGGTCACCCATCCTAGTGCTCCCCTCGCCCAAGCACGCTTACCTTAGGAGTTATGATGGGATCCGGTGCATTAGTGCTGGTATGATCACACTCGTCATGTTGAGGGCACAAATCCTTTGTGTGTTGTCAGGTCATAGTCCCTGCCTAGAGAGATGACCCATTCAAATGGCCCAATGGGCTTAACGACAACCCATCCACTTCAACAACGCAGCATCCTCGCAAGACGTGATATCAACGAGTTGTAGGGCCCTATAATGATCCGCAAGTTAGGTTGTCGTCCATTTAACAGCTCACGACGTACGATCCGTGATGGAAAAACAGAGTAAATGAAGAAAAGTGGCCCAAAATTGATGAAAATGATTTATTTTAGGCTCCAAAAACGGGCGCAGCCTAGCAGACTTACTGCCCCCGTCGTAGAGCTCTCGGAGTGCTTTCCAACGGTATGTCGTGCACTGCGTAACTCCTTACGAATAAAAAGTTCTGGGCACCGGAGTGATGAAAACCTGGTCACAAGCCCCACACCCTTGGTTTGCTGGCCCAGCCTCTACGTGACGCGAAGTTGTCTTGCCCAAGGTGCCGTGGGATTCGTTAATAGAAATGTGGTGGATAAAGCATTTTCGCAACCCTAACCAGGGCAAAAAAAAATTGAAAAGGGGGGTGCAACACGAGGACATCCCACGGGGTCACCCATCCTAGTACTACTCTCGCCCAAGCACGTTTAACTTCAGAGTTCTGATGGGATCCGGTGCATTAGTGCTGGTATGATCGTACCCGTCATGTTGAAGGCACAAATCCTTTATGTGTTGACGGTTTGCAATCCCAGCCCAGAGAGATGGCCCATTCAAAAGGCCCAATGGGCTTAACGACAAACCATCCGCTTCAACAATGCAGCGTCCTTGCAAGACGTGATATCGACGAGTTGTAGGGCCCTGTAATATCCAGCGAGTTAGGTTGTTGTCCTTTTAACAGCTCACGGCGTACGATCTGGGATGGAAAAACAGAGTAAAAGAAGAAAAGTAGCCCGAACTTGATGAAACCGTTTGATTTTGGGCCCCAAAAATGGGCGCAGCTGAGCAGGCTTACTGCCCATGTCGTAGAGCTCTTGGAGAGCTTTCCAACGGTATGCTGTGCGCTGCGTAGCTCTTTACAGATCAAACGTTATGGGCACCGTAACGACGGAGACTTGGTCAAAAGCCCTACTCCCTCGGTTTGCGAGCCCAGCCTCTACGTGAAGCGAAGTTGCCTTGCCCAAGGTGCCGTGGGATTCGATAATAGAAATGTGGTAGATAAAGCATCTTGGCAACCCTAACCGGGTCAAAAAAAATCGAAAAGGGGGGTGCAACACGAAGACTTCCCAGGGGGTTACCCATCCTGGTACTACTCTCGCCCAAGCACGCTTAACTTCAGAGTTATGATGGGATCCAGTGCATTAGTGCTGGTATGATCACACCCGTCATGTTGAGGGCAGAAATCCTTTATGTGTTGATGGTTCACAATCCCAGCCTAGAGAGATGGCCCATTCAAAAGGCCCAATGGGCTTAACGATAACCCATCAACTTCAACAACGTAGCATCCTCGCAAGACGTGATATCGATGAATTGTAGGGCCCTCTAATGGCCCGCGAGTTAGGTTGTCGTCCTTTTAACTGTTGAAGACGTACGATCCGAGACAGAAAAATAGAGCAAAAGAAGAAAAGTGGCCCGAAATTGATGAAAATGTTCTATTTTGGGCTCTAAAAAGGGGAGTAGCCGAGCAGGCTTACTGCCCCCGTCGTTGAACTCTCAGAGAGCTTTCCAACGGTATGCGGTGCACCGCGTTACTCCTTACGGATCAAAAGTTATGGGTACCGGAGCGATGGAGACTTAGTCACAAGCCCCACACCCTCGGTCTGCGGGCCCAGCATCTACTTGAAGCGAAGTTGTCTTACCCAAGGTGCCGTGGGATTCGGCAATAGGAATGTGGTGGATAAAGCATCTTGGCAACCTTAACTGGGGCAAAAAAAATTGAAAAGGGGGGTACAACACGAGGACTTCCCAAGGGGTCACCCATCCTAGTACTACTCTCGTCCAAGCACGCTTAACTTCAGAGTTCTGATGGGTTCTGTCACGCCCCATCCTGACCTATAGAGGTTAGACTAGGGTGTGATCTAATCATTTATATCAGTTCACCTACTTAATCATTCATTAAGATTTAACACTTAATGTTAGCCTAGAACTCCAAATGATTTTTGAAAAACTGGCAGCATAACGGCTGTAATTGGGCTCTTTTGTTTGACCTAATTTTCTAAATTCCTCAAAACTTTCAATCTCAAATTCATTTTCAACTAAGATTACTATTTATCACCGATTGAAATGCCTACTAGTTATCTCGAAGTCTCGTTTGATTAACAACCTAGCATGATAACTATGTCTTGTTTATTTGTCAATCTCTGTTACACAAGTGCTTGTTGATCTTAGCTTACCAATGAGTACCTGCTTAAGATTGGATAGATTCATTTTACTTTACTCTTGCCTAGTACTTCATAAGCCTGCAGTAGTTACCAATCAAAGTAGCAAAATGAGCAAATAGGGTGTCTGTCTAGTTAATATCGGTACAAATCAAAATTAGACCCCAAATTACAACGGGGGTCATTTACAATAATAACAACAAGCAACATAAGAAATAGTCTTCAAAACAACATATTGTTCATAAAACAGCCACAATTACGTAAGGCACGTAGGGCATGCAATCACTCCAAAGAGTCATCAATAGGCACGTTATCCACGGATACCTGTTCCTAATCTTCTTCACCTGTGATGATAAAAGAGGGTGAGTCCTTATGAACTCAGCGAGGGGGAACGAGAAATACGTTTTGAATCTCTTTTTTCGGTTCAACTTATGAAAACCCTTTTTGAAAGCATGACATATAACACAAGTTTATAATGTAATATAAAAGTAAAAGAACACAATTACCCGTCTTTCCTCCCCGAGGTCCTCTAGGAACCAAGGGAGAGTACTTACATAGGTCCTCTAGGAACCAAGCGAGAGTACTTACACACATAGTGAAAAGGATACGGTGAGCTTTTGCTCTCAATTCATTTCCAATAATAGTTGTTGCGGCCGACTTCAAATCAGCCACTTATCACGCCAAATGGGTGTACTTCGGATGTACCTCGAAATCCTACGACCCAACTCTCCGAGGAAGTCTAGCCCCTAAGCGAGAGAGGGATTGGACCATGGTAGTCATGCTTGCACCGGCAAGCCCGATTCCGCCGGGTGTGCGTGAACGCTACCATGCCAGAATGAAAGGTTGCAACCTTGTATGCTATGATAACCCGAACCCGGCATGCATTTAATGGCATTTAATTGCATTTAATTAAGTGTTATCTTAAATCTTAGCATTGAATTTTGTGTTTATTTTTAGTTAAACATTCATTTGTAGCTTTATTTTCATATTTCTTTTAGAAGTAATTAAATAATACTTGAGTTAATTATTTTAACAGAATATCAACTACTTTCATATTTATGTTAATCGGTTTTATTTTTCTTGCACCTTAATGCTCGGTTTTCAATTAAATGAAAAGTAGCTCCAAGCCGGAGTAAATTTTGAACTATGTTACTTTTCAAAAATTATATTTTCTTAAATTCTTTGAAATTTAATTGTTGTTCTTTTGTTGTCGCAAAGTGCATAGCATATCGAGAGCGATAGTTAGGAAATGATTTCTAGTCCTCAGCAAATAGTGAAAACTAGTATTTAGTGTTTTAATTTTAGTGTTTTAGTTGTTGTTAGCTAGAATTAAAATTGTGTTAGTTGTTTAAGCTTTTAAATGCCTAAAATAAGCCTAATTGACCAACTTAAGCAACCTTTGACCAAGCTTTGACTTGAGGACTTGTGTCATCTTTTATAATAACACATTATAGCACAAAATATAAAAAAAAAGAAGGCTGAAACAGAATAGGAGCTGGCCAAAAAATACAAGGAGAGAAAAGAAAAAGATTTTCAAGCCAAATCTTCAAATCTTCGCGTGAGCTTGCACGGGGTGGTTTCCGAGGCATCCAACGAGGTTTTCCTAGCGTCTAAGAGCGTCTAAGGTGAGGGTTTCATCGTTATTTGCGCATTTGAAATTATTGTAACTAAACTTTAATTTTTGTGATTTAACCGTAGGTTGCTATTTTATCCATTTCGTTGCTCAAAGAATGTTCCCTAGCAATCGTAGAATATATATTTATAGCTTTTTAGCATTTTCTAGCGGTTGAATATCAAAATTTAAATTTAAATTGATAATTGAATAGTAAATTGTGAATAGTAAACCCTCGTTTCGATGAAGTTGCTATGTTATGCGTTCTGTTGATGTGAAAAGATGCTAGATACGTTAGAATGCCTAAATGCATGATTTTTTTGGGTTGTGTAATGGAGAAACAGAGAGAAATGCCTTGGTGAAAGTTGGGGCCGATTAGGTCGAGTTTAGCGTTTTCTCGTTTTACGTGATGGCATTGTCTCAGGAGGCCATGGAAGCACTTTTGGTGCGGTTATGGTGTTGGTTGGGTATTTGGTTAGGGTAGCGATAGTTCAAACGAGCAAAGGAGAAATCGGGGCTTTGCAGGAATTCTAGGGTTAAGTAGGGTTTTGGGGTCTTTGGACGTGCCTTATGGTGACCTAGGAGGATTGGTGAAGTCGATTTCCAAAACTCGTGGCTCTTTTGAAAGTAGTAGCGTTTTGAAAGCTGGGGTCATTTTGTGATTTTGTGTGTTTTCATAGTGTAATGCCTATAGAATGCTTAATAATGCTTGTTATGCTTGTTAAAGTTGATTATGATTGAATTTGTATATCAATTGTTGATAATGCTTGTTAGTGTTGTTCTTGTTACTTTATAGATTGTAAATGCTTATTGTATCGTATGTTGTTACTAACCTGCACTTCAGTGCCTTGCTCGATTATCGTTATATGTCTCGTATCGCATTGCATTAGTGTCAGGCGCGTGAGTGACGGACCTCTCTGGGTAGCCTCGGGTTGCCAGTGTTGGTTGCTTTAGCTCCGTGTCCTATTCCTATTCTCGCTTGGGTTGCCGCCCAGGGAGTTTTGGGTCGTAGAATTGACAGAGTATGTCCAGAGTACTCTAAACGGAGGTTATAAGGTAGGTGAGCCAGCGCGTCATCGTTAAAGTCATCAAAATCGTGATCGGTACATTACTCGCTCGAGTGAACCATAGCCTTCAAAGTGTGGTATAGCTTTGAATGGTTGTGTTAATGCTTTCTTAATTGTTTATTGTATTGTCGTTTACATTGAATGTTTCCTTATTGATTATGTTGCTTAACTGTACCTATTTGCATTGCACGAACTTCTTTCTCTCCACCTCGATATCTGTCTCGCCCTCACTGAGTATACGTGTTGAGTATACTCACTCCTCACCACCACATTTCAGGAAATGCCATGTTAGCTAGAAAGTTCGTGACTGTGTGAAAGTTCGTGCTTGAAGAGTTGTCTTGCGTGCTATATGGCTTGAGTTGTCAAAGATGCAAAGATGTATGTTCATGTATTGTATGTATTTAATGTCAAAAGGAATGTAATTAAAGTTTTATTAGATTATTCAAATGGTTTGATAAGTTAGTTTATGTATCTAGTTAGTATAGCTTAACTTTAATGCATGCTTGTATTGCTTAAAGAAAAGTTAGAATAGTCTGGGTACTTGGAATTGTATATTTACTTGTGTTTAATTGTTGAGAACCAAGGCTCGGATGGCCTTGAGGAGGTTTTGTATGGTTGGACACGGTGCTGGTCCACTTATATGCTATTACAGGTTTTACATTTTGCCTAGAACAGGGGAGACTCTGTCCGTCTTTCCCTAAAATTTTGACCGGTTTTGGAATTGGGTTGCGAATAGATTGATTGATAGAACTTCCGGTATCGAGAGGGATCGGGGTGTTACATATGCAATGCACATTTATAACATTTAACATATCACATTAGGAGGACAACAAAGTAGGTTGCCTCAGAGCAGTTATAAGATCGCACGTTGGCAAGTAAACACACGAGGCATGCTTTGATATTTAATTTTGCTTGTAATACACATGGAGTTATCCGAATATTAAACGGGCAGCCATATAACACATGTAAATCAAGTCATATAACTCATTTCGGGGTTCACGTAATCAAGTAATAAGTTTATACAAGCATGCAACGACGTCTACATGAGACCAGGTGCAAGAAAAGTCTACTTATCAACATGTAATCATTGGAATCACATTTCAAGCATACTTAACATCTATTAGGCAGCCCACTAATCACACAATTAGATACAATAACCATAGGATCAACACTTAGCGAGTTTTCATAGTCAATAGGGTTTCAATTCATGCTTACACGTGCGATTAAGCCGCAAGTTGTCACGTAATTAAACCCAAGCCATAAATCGATTAATTGAAACATCCTTAATCATCCAAAACAGTCCACATAACATCCAAGTGCCACAATCCCAAGCATTCAATACCACAAGAGAAGTTACAACATTTTTCGAAGCATATCACTAAACAAAAACCTCACTGCAATGGTCTGTTTTCTCACAATCATTTGGAAAAGCAAACAATTACCAATTCTAGTGAACAAAATTTCAAATTAAATATTAATTAGTGATTTAAATCCAGAAACAAACCTCACCTCATTTGGAGTTCAGCCTTAGGAGTTATGGCCAAAACCGTGAGACTACGCAAAACTGTCCAGTTTTAGACATATTACGATTTTTGCCAATTTTACGATTCTTAGAGTCATAATTAGCTTTGGTCTATTTTTGACAAAAATTTCCAGAACTGAAAAAATCTAGCAACTTACCAAATTTCATGCATTTTAGATATCATTTACAAGGTCAAAACTATTTAGTTCTACAAGGACAGAGAACTGCCAAAAACCTGCTCCATTTTCCCAGATTTTCCAAATTTAGACACCTGTAGATGTTTTGCCATTTTGGAGACTTTAGAGTCAAAATTGGCCTTGGCTTATTTCTACAAAAAATTCTCATAACTGGCAAAAATAGTCACCTACCAATTGTCATGCATTTTCAACATCATTTACCATGCTAAATTTACTTTGCTCTAACAAGTCAGAAATCTGCCATTTTCGCGATTTTACCTATCTTCAAGTTCTAGCTAAATATCTTGCCATGCATGGTTACAAAAGCTCATGTACACACATATACCACAAGTACAATGGTAAAAATAGACAAATGAAGGCATGCATTTGGTTTTTGAAAGCTTTTAAAAGAGTTTTAGCCCTCACCTTAGCAAGACAATAAATGAAGATGCACAAAGCTCTTGAAGATGCACAAAAACGTCTTTTCTCGTTGCTTGGTTGAGAGATAGCTTGAGATTCTCTAATTCCTAGCTTAGTTACCATGTTCTTAGTATGTGCATGTGGCTAGAACAAAAGGAAATGAAATAGAAGCTATAAAACATACCTAAGCCGAAATGAGAGTTCTATGAGCTTGCATGCAATTTTTATTGCTTCTTGCTTGCTTGGTCGAGATGAGCTTAAGCTATGGTGGTGCTTGAAGCATTAGGAGATGAGCTTAAGCTATGGTGGTGCTTGAAGCAGCCTATGCTGAGAGGGTGAGAGAAAATGAGAGCAATTGAAATGTTTATGAGGAATGAAGTGTTTGTGTGTGAGTGTGTCGGCCTAGGGCCTTGAAAAATCTGAAATGGCATCTCTTTTGGAGCATGTTGGAGTTGTTTGGCATGCTTGGTGATGTGGCCGAGAATGTGGAGCATGGTGGTGGAACAAATAATGCTTTGGTTTCATTTTTTTTTGCGTTGTGTCATAGAATGTCTAAAGCTTGATTTTTGAAATTGCAAAGCATGTCAAAAGATCTTCACATGGTCGGCCAAGGCAATGCTCAAATCTAAATTTTGTTATGTTTTGAGCATTATTTTATTGCATGTGCTTGGAATTTGCAAAAGAATAAAGAATAAAGAATAAGAATGTTTAGCTTTTGGTGAAATTTTATCTTCTAGTGCATTGACTTAGCATTTTAATTTTAGTTAGTGGAGTTTGTAGGATTAGTTAATAATCTAGTGCTTCGTGAAAGATGTTTACTCGATTAGCGTGTGGGCACGCTTACCTAGGTCTAGGGCACGCACTATGAGATAAGGCGTGAACTACGAGACCAATGCACGTATTCCAAGAAAATGCACGTACTTCTAAACGAATGCACGTAATTCAATGCAAGGCACATAAAACGAGACACGACTCTTAAACCTAGGTCAAAGCACGCAATTCAAGGTTAAGACACGTGAAATGAGGTATCGCACACAAATCGAGGTCGGGCCTCATAGGATCCGGAGCATTAGTGCTGGTATGATCGCACCCGTCATGTTGAGGGCACAAATCCTTTATGTGTTGACGGTTCACAGTCCCAGCCTAGAGAGATGGCCCATTCAAAAGGTCCAATGGGCTTAACGACAACCCATGCGCTTCAACAACGCTGCATCCTCGCAAGACTTGATATTGTCACGTTGTAGGGCCCTCTAATGTCCCGCAAGTTAGGTTGTCGTACTTTTAACAGCTCACGACATACGATTCGGGATAAAAACAGAGCAAATGAACAAAAATGGCCCAAAACTTTTGAAAACGTTCGATTTTGGGCTCTGAAAAAAGGTACAGCAGAGTAAGCTTACTACCCCCATCGTAGAGCTCTCGGAGAGCTTTCCAACAGTACGCTGTGCGTCGTGTAACTCTTTACGGATCAAAAGTTATGGGCACCGGAACGACGAAGGCCTAGTCACAAGCCCCACGCCCTTGGTTTGCGGGCCCAACCTCTACGTGAAGTGAAGTTTTCTTCCCCACGGTGCCGTGGGATTCGGTAATAGAAATGCGGTGGATAAAGTATCTTGGCAACCCTAACCGGGGCAAAAAAAATTAAAAAGGGGGGTGCAACACAAGGACTTCCCATGGGGTCACCCATTGTAGTACTACTCTCGCCCAAGCACGCTTAACTTCGGAGTTCTAATGGGATCTGGTGCATTAGTGCTGGTATGATTGCACCGGTCATGTTGAGGGCACAAATCCTTTATGTGTTGACGGGTCACAATCCCAGCTTAGAGAGATGGCCCATTCAAAAGGCCCAATAGGCTTAACGACAAACCATCTGCTTCAACAACGTAGTATCCTCGTAAGATGTGATATCGATGCATTGTAAGGCCCTATAATATCCCACGAGTTAGGTTGTCGTCCTTTTAACAGCTCACGACATACGATCCGGAACGGAAAAACAAAGCAAAAGAAGAAAAGTGGCCCAGAATTGATAAATACATTCAATTTTGTGCTCTGAGAACAAGCACAGCCAAGCAAGCTTGCTGCCCCCATCGTAGAGCTCTCGGAGAGCTTTTCAACAGTATGTTGTGCGCCGTGTAACTCCTTACGGATCAAAAGTTATGGGCACCGGAGCGACGGAGACCTGATCAAAAGCCCTACGCCCTTGGTTTGCGGGCCTAGCCTCTACGTGAAGCGAAGTTGTCTTGCCCAAGGTGCTGTAGGATTCGATAATAGAAATGTTGTGGGTAAAGTATCTTGGCAACCAAAACAGGGGCAAAAAAAATTGAAAATGAGGGTGCAACACGAGGACTTCCCAGGGGGTCACCTATCGTAGTACTACTCTCGTCCAAGCACACTTAACTTCGGAGTTTTGATGTGATCCAGTCCATTAGTGCTGGTACGATCGCACTCGTCATGTTGAGGGCACAAATCCTTTATGTGTTGACGGTTCACAGTCCCAGCCCAGAGAGATGACCCATTCAAAAGGCCCAATAGGCTTAACGACAATCCATCCGCTTCAACAGCGCAGTATCCTCTCAAAACGTGATATGGATGAGTTGTAGGGCTCTGTAATATCCCACGAGTTAGGTTGTTGTCCTTTTAATAGCTCACAACGTACGATCTGCGATGGAAAAATAGAGTAAAAGAAGAAAAGTAGTCTGAAACTGATGAACACGTTTCATTTTGGGCTCCAAAAATGGGTGCAACCGAGCAGGCTTATTGCCCCATCGTAGAGCTCTCGGAAAGATTTCTAATGGTATGCTGTGCGTTGTATAGCTCTTAACGGATCAAAAGTTATGGGCACCGGAGCGACGGAGACCTGGTCACAAGCCCCATGCCCTCGGTTTGTGAGCCCAGCCTTTACGTGAAGCGAAGTTGTCTTGCCCAAGGTGTCGTGGGATTCGGTAATAGAAATGTGGTGGATAAAGCATCTTGGCAATCCTAATCGGGGCAACAAAAATTGAAAAGGGCGGTGTAACACGAGGACTTTCCAAGGGGTCACCCATCCTAGTACTACTCTCGCCCAAGCACGCTTAACTTCGGAGTTCTAATGGGATCCAGTGCATTAGTGTTGGTATGATCGCACCCGTCATGTTGAGGGCACAAATCCTTTATGTGTTGACGAATCACAGTCCCAGCCCAGAGAGATGGCCCATTCAAAAGGCCCAATGGGCTTAACGATAACCCATCCACATCAACAACGCAACATCCTTGCAAGACGTGATATCGACGAGTTGTAGGGCCCTCTAATGTCCCGCGAGTTAGGTTGTCATCCTTTTAACAGCTCACGACGCACGATCCAGGATGGGAAATCATAGTAGAAGAAGAAAAGTGGCTCAAAACTGATGAAAACATTTGATTTTGGGCTCCAAAAATAGGTGGTACCGAGCAAGCTTACTACCCCCGTCGTAGAGCTCTCGGAGTGCTTTCCAACGGTATGTTGTGCGCAGCGTAACTCCTTATGGATCAAAAGTTATGGGCACTGGACTGACGGATCCTGGTCACAAGGGCCACACCCTCGGTTTGCTGGCCCAACCCCTACGTGAAGTGAAGTTGTCTTACCCAAGGTGCCGTGGGATTCGGTAATAGAAATGTGGTGTATAAATCATCTTGGCAACCCTAAACGGGGCAAAAGAAAATTGAAAACGGGGGTGCAACACGAGGACTCTCCAGGGGGTCACCCATCTTAGTACTACTCTCGTCCAAGCACGCTTAACTTCAGTGTTCTGACGGGATCCAATGCATCAGTGCTTGTATGATCGCACCCGTTATGTTGAGCACATAAATCCATTATGTGTTGACGGTTCACAGTCCCAGCCCAGAGAGATGGCCCCTTTAAAAGGCCCAATGGGCTTAACGATAACCCATCCGCTTCAACAACGCAGCATCCTCGCAAGACGTGATATTGACGCATTGTAGGGCCCTCTAATGTCCCGCGAGTTAGGTTGTCATCCTTTTAACAGCTCATGACGTATGATCCGGGATGGAAAAATCGATCAAAAGAAGAAAAGTGGCCCAAAACTGATGAAAACGTTCAATTTTGGGCTCCGAAAATAGGCGCAGCCGGTCAGGCTTGCTACGCCTGTCGTAGAGCTCTTGGAGATATTTCCAATGGTATGCTGTGCGTCGTGTAACTCCTTACGGATC
Organism: Ehretia macrophylla; assembly: GCA_037974665.1. Taxonomy (NCBI): domain Eukaryota; kingdom Viridiplantae; phylum Streptophyta; class Magnoliopsida; order Boraginales; family Ehretiaceae; genus Ehretia; species Ehretia macrophylla. The sequence continues at coordinate 13,024,621 of CM075764.1, read as the reverse complement.
AAAAGTTATGGGCATCGGAGCGACAGAGACCTGGTCATAAGCCCCACGCACTCGGTATGCGGGCCCAGCCTCTACTTGAAGCGAAGTTGTCTTGCCCAAGGTTCCTTGGGATTCGGTAATAGAAATTTGGTGGATAAAGTATCTTGGCAACCCAAACCGGGGCAAAAAAAATTGAAAAGGGGGGTGCAACACGAGGACTTTCCAGGGGGTCACCCATCCTAGTACTACTCTCGCCCCAAGCACGCTTAACTTCGGAGTTTTGATGGGATCTAGTGCATTAGTGCTGGTATGATCGCACACGTCATGTTGAGGTTACAAATCCTTTATGTGTTGACGGTTCACAGTCCTAGCCCAGACAGATGGCACATTCAAAGGCCCAATGGGCTTAACGACAACCCATCCACTTCAACAATGTAGCATCCTCGCAAGACCTGATATCGACGCGTTGTAGGGCCCTCTAATCTCCCGCGAGTTAGGTTGTCGACCTTTTAACAGCTCACAAGATATGATCCGGGACGAAAAAACAGATCAAAAGAAGAAAAGTATCTCGAAACTGATGAAAATGTTCGATTTTGGGATCCAAAAATAGGCGCAGCCTAGTAGGTTTGTTGCCCTCATCGTAGAGCTCTCAAAGAGCTTTCCAATGGTATACTGTGCGCCTTGTAACTCCTTACCGATCAAAAGTTATGGGAATTGGAGCGACGGAGACCTAGTCACAAGCCCTACACCCTCGGTTTGCGGGCCCAGCCTCTACGTGAAACGAAGTTGTCTTGCCCAAGGTGCTGTGGGATTCGGTAATAGAAATGTGGTCGATAAAGCATCTTGGCAAGCCTAACCGGGGAGAAAAAAATTGAAAAGTGGGGTGCAACACGAGGACTTCCCAGGGGGTCACCCATCCTATTACTATTCTCGCCCAAGCACGTGTGGGCATATTAGTGCTGGTATGATCGCACCCGTCATGTTGGCGCTTAAATCCCTTATGTGTTGACGGTTCACAGTCCCAGCCCAGAGATATGGCCCATTCAAAAGCCGAATGGGCTTAACGACAACCCATCCACTTCAACAATGCAACATCCTCGCAAGACATGATATCGTCGCATTATAGGGCCTCTAATGTCCCGCGAGGTAGGTTGTCGTCCTTTTAACAGCTCACGACGTACGATCCGGGACGAAAAAATAGAGGAAAGTAGAAAAGTGCCTCGAAACTGTAGAAAACATTTGATTTTGGGCTCTGAAAACAGGCGCAGCCTAGCAGGCTTGCTACCTTTGTCGTAGAGTTCTCAGACAGCTTTCCAACGGTATGCTGTGCACCGCGTAACACCTTACGGATCCCAAGTTATGGCCACCGGAGCGACGGAGACCTGGAAACAAGTCCCACGCCCTCCGTTTGCGGGACCAGCCTCTACGTGAAGCGAAGTTGTCTTGCCCAAGGTGCCGTGGGATTCAGTAATAGAAATGTGGTGGATAAAGTATATTGGCAACCCCAACCGGGGCAAAAAAAATTGAAAAGGGGGGTGCAACACGAGGACTTTGCAGGGGGTCACCCATCCTAGTACTACTCTCACCCAAGCACGCCTAACTTTGGAGTTCTGATGGGATCCGGTACATTAGAGCTGGTATGATTGCACCCGTCATGTTGAGGGCACAAATCCTTTATGTGTTCACGGTTCACAGTCCCAGCCCAGACATATGGCCCATTCAAAAGGCCCAATTGGCTTAACGACAAGCCATCTGCTTCAACAACGTAGCATCGTCGTATGACATGATATCGACGCGTTGTAGGGCCCTGTAATATCCTGCGAGTTAGGTTGTCGTCCTTTTAGCAGCTCACGATGTACGATCGGGGATGGAAAAATAGAGCAAAAGAACAAAAGTGGCCCGAAACTAATGAAAACGTTCGATTTTGGGCTCCAAAACAGGCGCAGCCTAGTAGGTTTGCTACACCCGTCGTAGAGCTCTCAGAGAGCTTTCCAACGGTATGCTGTGCGCCACGTAACTCCTTGCAGATCTAAAGTTATGGGCACCGGAGCGACGGAGACCTGGTCACAAGCCCCACGCCCTCGGTTTATGAGCCCAGCCTCGAAGTGAAGCGAAGTTGTCTTGCCCAAGGTGCCGTGGGATTTGGTAATAGAAATGTGGTGGATAAAGCATCTTGGCAATCCTAACCGGGGAAAATAAAATTAAAAAGGGGGGTGCAACACGAGGACTTCCCAAGGGGTTACCCATCCTATTACTACTCTTGCCCAAGCACGCTTAACTTTGGAGTTCTGATGAGATCCGATGCATTAGTGCTGGTATGATTGCACCCGTTATGGTGAGGGCCCAAATCCTTTATATGTTGATGGTTCATAGTCCCAACCCCGAGAGATGGCCCATTCAAAAGGCCCAATGGGCTTAACGACAACCCATCCACTTTAACAACGTAGCATCGTCGTAAGACATGATATCGATGGACTGTAGGGCCCTGTAATTTCTGCAAGTTAGGTTGTCGTCCTTTTAACAGCTCACGACGTACGATCCGGGACAGAAAAATAGAGCAAAAGAAGAAAAGTGGCCCAAAACAAATGAGAACGTTCGATTTTGGGATCCGAAAATAGGCCCAGCCTAGTAGGCTTGCTGCGCCCGTCGTAGAGCTCTCACAGAGCTTTCCAACGGTAAGCTGTGCGCCGCGTAACTCCTTACGGATCTAAAGTTATGGGCACCGGAGTGACGGAGATCTGGTCACAAGCCCTACGCCCTTGGTTTGCGGGACCTGCCTCTACGTGAAGCGAAGTTGTCTTGCCCAAGGTGCCGTGGGATTCGGTAATAGAAATACGGAGGATAAAGCATCTTGTCAAGCCTAACCGGGGAAAAAAAAATTGAAAAGTGGGGTGCAACACGAGGACTTCCAGGGGGTCACCCATCCTAGTACTACTCTCGCCCAGGCACGCTTGACTTCAGAGTTCTGATGGGATCCGGTGCATTAGTGCTGGTATGATCGCACCCGTCATGTTGAGCGTGTAAATCCCTTTTGTGTTGACGGTTCACAGTCCCAGCCTAGAGAGATGGCCCATTCAAAAGGACCAATGGGCTTAACGACAGCCCATCCACTTCAACAATGCAGCATCATCGCAAGACGTGATATCGATACTTTGTAGGGCCCTCTAATGTCCCACGAGTTAGGTTGTCGTCCTTTTAACAGCTCACGACGTACGATCCAGGACAGAAAAATCGAGCAAAAGAAGAAAAGTGGCCCGAAACTGATGACAACATTCGATTATGGGCTCCAAAAATAGGCGCAGTAGATCAGGCTTGTTTCCCCCGTTGTAGAGCTCTCAGAGCGCTTTCCAACAGTATACTGTGGGTCGCGTAACTCCTCACGGATCAATAGTTATGGGCACCGGAGCGACGGTAACCTGGTCACAAGGCCCACACCATCGGTTTGCAGGCCCAGCCTCTACTTAAAATGAAGTTGTCTTGCCCAAGGTGCCGTGGGATTCGGTAATAGAAATGTGGTGGATAAAGCATCTTGGAAAGACTAACTAGGGAAAAAAAAATTGAAAAGGGCGGTGCAACACGAGGACTCCCTAGGGGGTCACCCGTCCTAATACTACTCTCGCCCAAGCACGCATAACTTCGTAGTTCAGATGGGATCCGGTGCATTAGTGCTGGTATGATCGCACCCGTCATTTTAAGGGCACAAATCCTTTATGTGTTGATAGTTCACAATCCCAGCCTTGAGAGATGGTCCATTCAAAAGGCCCAATGGGCTTAACGACAACCCATCCGCTTCAACAACGCAGCATCTTCGTAAGACGTGATATCGACGCATTGTAGGGCCCTGTAATATCCCTCGAGTTAGGTTGTCGTCCTTTTAACAGCTCACGACATATGATCCGGGATGGAAAAACAGAGCAAAAGAAGAAAAGTGGTTCAAAACTGATGAAAACATTCAATTTTGGGATCCAAAAACAAGCGCTGCTTTGCAGGCTTACTGCCACCATCGTAGAGATCTCGGAGAGCTTTCCAACGGTATGCTGTGCACCGCGTAACTCCTTACGGATCAAAAGTTATAGCCACCGGAGCGACGAAGACCTGGTCATAAGCCCCGTGCCCTTGGTTTGCGGGCCCAGCCTCTACGTGTAGCGAAGTTGTCTTGCCCAAGGTGCCGTGGGATTGGGTAATAGAAATATGGTGGATAAAGCATCTTAGCAAACCTAACCATGGAAAAAAAAATTGAAAAGGGGGGAGCAACACGAGGACTTCCCAGGGGGTCACCTATCCTAGTACTACTCTTGCCCAAGCACACTTAACTTTGGAGTTCTGATGAGATCCGGTGCATTAGTGCTGGTATGATCGCAGCCGTCATGTAATGCCCAGCCCGAGACCACATATGCATATTGGTCATATCATACATAAATAAATTATTTTGTATGCTTTTATATTGATTTATGTGCATTTATATTGTTTTAAGAGCATTTATCTTGATTTACGTGCATTTCATTGTTTAACGTGCCATTACGTGTTTTAAATGTCATAGGAGGATAATTAAATATTATTGAACTAAACCTAGCAACTAACTAGTTAATATACAACTATAATGGCATGAAATAAATAGCGTTAAGTTGGAGAGCAAGGTGGTCATTGGGCATGTCAAATAATATATAACCTAACAACACTATTCTCTCCCACTCAAAACACACACCACACAGTCAAACATACACAAATCTCTGCACACACACTTATACACTTTCTCACACGATTAAGGAGGGAGAAGAAGAAAGAAAAGAGGAAGAAGAAAAGGAGAAGCAGCCATTGTTAACCATTTTGGAAGCTAGACTTTCATCCTATAACCTTGAACTAGCATTTCTCTTGCATTGTTGAGGTGAGGGAATTTTTCATAAATGGTTTTAAAATGATACATTCAAGTTTATTAATGTTCATTGGTGTTTAAATTGCTTTAGCTTGCTTATCTAAGCTTGGATGATGAAAATTTGTGTATATGTGTTGTAGATCTAAGAATTAAAAATGTATGTTGGGTGTTGTGGTTTTTTGAGGAGAGGTGATTTGGGTGGAGTTGGAACCCTTATATGATACTCATAAACTATATTGAAGATGCTTGGTTGATGGTAGGAGGTTGTGGGGATTGTTTGGATGATTTTTGTCGAAAATATGTTTTTCCCGTCGAACTATCCAGGCGTCACAGCCCCTATCCAGTCGGCCGAATAGAGGTCTCAACGTCGTCAGAAAGCTTCGATCCGAGTGTTACTTGTTTTTTCCGGGCGCCCGGATAAAGGCCCCAACTCCCGGATGTTTGACAACTCTATGCAGTGATTTTCCGAAGGCCATATCTCATTCGTTTCAACTCTGAATCGCATTCCGTTTGATTCTAGAGTTTTCTAGTTTTGATTAGTTTCGATTATAGACTGAAATTCGATTAATTGGAGTTTGGGAAATTAGTCAAAAGTACCTCCTAATTTAAGCTATTTTAAATAAGATGAGTTTGCTTCATAGCTTCATTTGTGCTTGATTTTATTGTCGATTTGAGTTTTTTTAAGGTATCCTTACACCCTTCTTTAGTATATGATCATGTTGAGTTCTTCTACATGGTATGGATATGGTCAAGCATGGTGGGTATTGGTTTCATGATTGTCTGAACGATGCACCCTAATTGCTACATATGCGTGATCATTATATGTTTGCTTGATATGCCATTGATAATTGTAATGCATTGAGTAATATATGTGCGGCGGTTATAACCATTGTTAATGGAGGTCGTGACGGGACCTCCGGTTTTGTCGGTATATCCCGACCCTCCCATTGTTAATAGAGGAAGTGACGGGATCTCCGGATTTACCGGTATATCTCGACCCTCTCATTATTGATTGAAGGCTTGTGGTAAGAATATTTTTGCTTGGATACGTGCATGTCAATTGTTTGTGAAAATGATAAAACCTTTACGAAAACCTTTCTCGTTCACCCTCATTGAGCTATACGTGATGATCTAGCTCACCCATCTTTTCACATTCCAGGTAAGGTTGAGCCTGAGCAGGCCACTCAAGATGATGACGAAACTCCTTGGTGTGATCCCGAGGACTTCTGCTTTACATGATCACTACATGTTGATGTAATTGAAATGTAAATGATGTATAAATTATTCTTTTGGACAACTTCAATGTAACTAAATACTTACATTCTTTTGAGACCTAGATACCTGAATGTTGGCTATATCTTATATATGGACAGGTGATTCGAGGTCTTGTACATATGTAACTAATTATGGTTTCCTTTTCTAAGGCCGATGACTTGGTTGACTTTTGAACTCTGATGGAATATAAGAAAGGGATGTATAGGTTGTTAAGCTTTCAATTTACATATTTACGATTATGATTGTCGCGTTTCAGCCTTATTCTTTGCAGGAATACGGGTCGGGGCGTTACAAATATAAGTCGTATCAGAGTTAGCCTTAGTTAGTATAGAGATAGCTTGTGTTAGTGTAGTCCGGGTTTTGAACCCCTGGTTAGTGGGTAGGAGAATTGGGGTAAGAACATATTGTAACACCTCTAGGAACTAAAGTGCTTATGTGAACTTATGTGCTTAACATGTTATACTTGTTTCTTGCTTGTGTGTAACCTATGTGTTAGGAGCATTGTTAGTACATACATTCACATCTCATATCATGCATACAAAACATATAACTATAAGTGGTATCTGTTCTATAGCTATAGATGGCAGGATGTAATACTCGCAATAACCCTGGACCTCAAAAGACCTAGGGCGCAAATCAAGCTAATCCCGATATAGCAATGTTCAATTTGATGGCAACTTCCATCGATCGGATGAGTAGGGCTATGGAACAACAAGCAGAAACAGCAGCAGCTACAGCAGCAGCTACAGCAGCAGCAGGTAATAATAATAATAACAACAACAATCATGGTGCTGGTAGCAGTGGTGGAAATGGAGGTAATAGGGGAGGTGATAACCTCAAGGATTTCCTGTTCTACAGCCCTCCGAAGTTCAGGGGCCAGCCGAATAGTGAAGAGGCAGAGTATTGGCTATCACGGATGGAGAAGATCTATGTTGCACAGGATTATGTAGATGAGAAAAAGATTGCCTATGCAGTTTTTCAACTGGAAGGCGATGCTAAAACATGGTGGGATGCAGTGAGAGATCAATGGGAGACACAGCATACTCCCTTTACATAGAGGAACTTTGTTAGAGTGTTCAAGAGTAAGTACATATCTGAGGCTTCCCAGGACAGGAAGATGAAGGAGTTTATGTACTTGAAGCAAAGGAGCATGACGGTGGCTGAGTATGGGGCAAAATTTGATAGCATCTTCCAATATGCACCGCATATGGTCCAGACCCCGACCACCAAGATATGGAAATTTAAACAAGGTTTGAGACTCGAGATTCAAGTTGGGCTGGCAGTAGCAGAGTTCGACACTTATGATGCTATCTTTGTAGCTACATCAAGGGTTGAGGAGATGAAACTAGTGATGAGGGTTGGTCTAGCTCAGCTGAACAAGAGGCCCTTTCAGACGCAAGGTAAATCCAGAGCATTCCAGATTCAGAACCCCCAAGCCGAAGGATAAGTAAGACCAGCTGCTCCTAGATCACAGCCTAATGCCTTAACCAATCAACCCGCTCGTGATACAACAGGTGCTACTACTACTACTCAGGGTGCCTTGTGCAACTATTGCAAAAAGAGGGGGCATGTGGAAGCCCAATGTTGGAAGAACTGGGCACATGTTTGGCGTGCGGAAGTGATAAGCTCCAGGCTAGGGATTGCCCGAGGTGGCAGAACAAGGGAGTACAGAATCCGCCTGCCAGAAATACCCCAGGTCAAAGAATTCAAGCTCGAGCTTATGCCATGGATCAAGAAGTAATCCCAGATGATGCCGCTATTGTTGAAGGTACCTTCCTGATTCAAAATCAATTGGTTAAGGTTCTTATTGATACTGGAGCTACGCATTCATTCATAACTCCCAAATGTGCATACCGCACTAAGTTGTCAGTTGAAAACTTGCCATATCATGTAGAAGTTAGCATACCAATGGGTCCCAAATATGCTACTAGATTGACATGTAAAGCATGTAAGATATAGGTTGGGAATTGGGAATTTTTGGCCGATCTCATAGTGTTTATCTTCCGAGACTATGAGGTTATTTTGGTAATGGACTGGCTATCACGGCATCATGCACAATTAGATTGTCGTACCAAGATTATTGAGTTCCGAGTACCAGGACAACCTGTACTTAAGGTGAAGGAAGAACGTGACTTGTCGGGAAAGGCTGTGATATCCTCAATCAAAGCTGTGAAATAAATGAGAAGAGGTTAGAAGGGGTATTTGGCTTACTTAATCAACAAGCCAATGGATCAAGTTAAGTTAGCGGAAGTGCTAGTGGTTAGGGAATATAGAGATGTATTTCTGGAAGAGTTACTGGGGGTGCCACCTACAGGGGAAATTGAGTTTGTGATTCCGACACTAACAGGTACACAGCCGATCTCTAAGGCTCCGTACCGTATGGCTCCGGCTGAATTGCCAGAGTTAAAGGTTCAACTACAAGGTTTACTGGAGAAGGGATTTATTCAGCCTAGTTCATCTCCATGGGGTGCACCAGTTTTATTTTTGAAGAAGAAGGATGGAACTTTGAGATTGTACATCGATTACAGGGGGTTGAACCAAGTGACAATAAAAAACAAGTACCCTTTACCATTGATTGATGAATTGTTTGATCAACTTCAAGGAGCCGAGGTTTATTCAAAATTTGACTTAAGGCAGGGATATTATCAACTCCGTATCAAACGGGAGGATGTATCTAAGTCAGTTTTTAGAATAAGGTATGGACATTATGAGTTTGTTGTAATGTCATTTGGATTAACAAATGCTCTTACCGCTTTTATGGACTTGATGCACATAGTGTTTCAACCGTATTTGGACCAGTTTGCGGTGATGTTTATAGATGATATCTTGGTGTATTCGAAGACCGAGGAGGAACATGAAAGGCATTTGCGTTTGGTGTTGCAGAAGTTGAAGAAGCACCAATTGTTTGCCAAGTTAAAAAAATGTGAGTTTTGGCTCAAACAAGTAGCCTTCTTGGGTCATGTGATATCACAAGAAGGGATTGCTGTAGATCCTTCGAAGATTGATGTTGTGCAATCATAGAAGATACCGAAGAATGTCATCGAGGTACGTAGTTTTCTCAGTTTGGTGGGATACTATAGGAGATTTGTAAAGGATTTCTCCAAGCTTGCGGGGCCGCTCACAAGGCTCACACAGAAGAAGGTTAGTTTTGTGTGGGATGATAAATGTGAAAATAGTTTCCAGGAGTTGAAGAAGAGATTGACAACTGCTCCTGTATTGGCATTGCCCGAATGAAGTCAAGGGTTTGTTATTTATAGTGATGCCTTGAAGGAAGGATTGGGATGTGTGTTGATGCAAAACAATCAAGTCATAGCTTATGCATCACGAAAGTTGAAGCCTTATGAGGCAAATTATCCTACGCATGACTTAGAGCTCGTAGCTATTGTGTTTGCCTTGAAAAAGTGGAGGCATTACTTGTGGGGAAGTAAGTTCGAGATATTCACCGACCCCAAAAGTTTGAGATATCTCTTTTCTCAAAAGGAGTTGAACATGCATCAGAGAAGGTGGATGGAACTTTTGGATGACTACAATTGCTCTACAAATTATGTGCCTAGAAAGGCAAATGTGGTGGCGGATGCATTAAGCCGGAAGGCGAGTTTGGCAAGGTTGGAGATCAAGGAACCTACATTGTTGTCCCAGATCCGAGAGTTACAACAGCAGGATCCTCAGTTCAAAAGCTAAAAGACAGCAATCCAGATTTCAAGTTGCATGAAGATGGGTTGTGGAAGTTCAAGAACAGGATTTGTGTGCCAAATAATCCAGAGTTGAGAAAGAAGGTCCTTGAAGAAGCTCATCATGCTAGGTACACAATTCACCCAGGGGGGTACAAAGATGTATCGAGACCTAAGACAACACTATTGGTGGAACAACATGAAGCGGAAGATTGCGGAGTTTGTATCTTGATGCTTGACATGTCAATGGGTGAAGGCAGAACATCAAAGACCTGTGGGACTACTACAACCTTTGGAAATTCCACAATGGAAATGGGTGCATGTGACCATGCATTTCATCATGGAGTTGCCGAGGACTCCTTGGGGAAATGATGTAGTTTGGGTCATTGTGGATAGGTTGACAAAGACCGCTCATTTCTTTGCAATGAACAAGATAGATAGTGTACAGAAATTAGATGAATTATATATGGCTAACATTGTGAAATTACATGGAGTGCCAGCTAGTATTATGTCTGACAGAGATCCAAGGTTCACATCTCAGTTCTGGCAAAAATTGCAAGAAACCTTGGGGATGAAATTGAAGCTCAGTACAGCGTATCACCCACAAACCAACGGACAATCGGAGAGGACCATCCAAATTTTGGAAGACATGTTAAGGGCGTGTGCATTGGATTTTGGAGGTTCGTGGGAAAAACATTTATCTTTGGTGGAATTTGCCTATAATAACAGTTACCAGGCAACAATTGGCAGGCACCGTATGAGGCTTTATATGGACGAAAGTGTAGGTCGCCGTTGTATTGGGATGAAGTCGGTGAGATGAAGATGATTGATCCTACTTTATTGCCAAAATTAATAGAGAAGATTGAGAAGGTGCAGTTGATTAGGAAGAGAATGCTCACAGCCCAAAGTAGACAAAAGAGCTATGCCGACAAGCGGAGGCAAGACTTAGAATTTGCGGTTAGTGACCGAGTGTTCTTGAAGTTGTCACCCAGAAAAGGATTGATCAGGCATGGGAAATGAGGAAAATTAAGCCCGAGGTATGTAGGGCCATTTGAAGTTGTGGAGCGAATTGAAAAGTTGGCGTATCGGTTGGATCTACCACCAAATCTCTCCAACATTCACAATGTGTTTCATGTTTCAATGTTGAGGAAGTACCATCCCGATCCCTCCCACATTCTGGAACCAGAACCGTTGGAACTTCAGGAGAACTTATCCAACGAGGAAAAACCTGTGCGAATTCTAGATGAGCAAGACCGGGAGTTGCACAATAAGAGTATTCCCATGGTAAAGGTACTTTGGAATAACCATGGAGTTGAGGATGCAACTTGGGAAAGGCGTGACCAGATGGAGCAACAATACTCATTCTTGTTTGCGAGGTAAATAGGGAATTGCGAGGGCACAATTTTTTTTTAAGGAGGGGAGATTGTAAAGCCCAACCGAAGACCACATATGCATATAGGTCATATCATACATAAATAAATTATTTTGTATGCTTTTTTATTGATTTATGTGCATTTATCTTGATTTACGTGCATTTCATTGCTTAACGTGCCATTACATATTTTAAATGTCGTAGGAGGATAATTAAATATTATTGAACTAAACCTAGCAACTAACTAGTTAATATACAACTATAATGGCACGAAATAAATAGCACTAATAGTCATTGGGCATGTCAAATAATATATCACCTAACAATATTATTCTCTCCCACTCAAAACACACACCACACACTCAAACGTACATAAATCTCTGTACACACTCACACACTCACTCACACGATCAAGGAGGGAGAAGAAGAAGGAAAAGATGAAGAAGAAAAGGAGAAGCAGCCATTGTTAACCATTTTTGAAGCCAAACTTTCATCCTACAACCTTGAACTAGCATTTCTCTTGCATTGTTGAGGTGAGGGAATTTTTCATAAATGGTTTTAAAATGATACATTCAAGTTTATTAATGTTCATTGCTGTTTAAATTGCTTTAGCTTGCTTATCTAAGCTTGGATGATGAAAATTTGTGTATATGTGTTCTAGATCTAAGAATTAAAAATGTATGTTGGGTGTTGTGGTTTGTTGAGGAGAGGTGATTTGGGTGGAGTTGGAACCCTTATATGATGCTCATAAACTATATTGAAGATGCTTGGTTGATGGTAGGAGGTTGTGGGGATTGTTTGGATGATTTTTGTAGAAAATATGTTTTTCCCGTCCAGCTATCCAAGCGTCACAGCCCCTATCCGGTCGCCCGAATAGAGGCCTCAACACCCAGCAGAAAGCTTCGATCCGGGCGTTACTTGCTTTTTTTGGGCGCCCGGATAAACGCCCCAATGCCCGGATGTTGACAGCTCTGCGCAATGATTTTTATAAGGCCATATCTCATTCGTTTCAACTCCGAATCGCATTCCGTTTGATTCTAGAGTTATCTACTTTCGATAAGTTTAGATTATAGACTAAAATTAGATTAATTGGAGTTTGAAAAATTAGTCAAATGTACCTCCTAAGTTAGGCTATTGCAAATAAGATGAGTTTGCTTCATAGCTTCACTTGTGCTTGATTTTATTGTCGATTTGAGTTGTTTTAAGGTATCCTTACACTCTTCTTTAGTATATGCCCATGTTGAGTTCTTCTACATGGTATGGATATGGTCAAGCATGGTAGGTATTGGTTTCATGATTGTCTAAATGATGCACCCTAATTGCTACATATGCGTGATCATTATATGTTTGCTTGATATGCCATTGATAATTGTAATGCATTGAGTAATATATGTGCGGCGATTATAACCATTGTTAATGGAGGTAGTAACGGGACCTCCGGTTTTGTCGGTATATCCTTACCCTCCCATTGTTAATAGAGGAAGTGACGGGACCTCCGGATTTGCCGATATATCTCGACCCTCTCATTATTGATTGAAGGCTTGTGGTAAGAATATTTTTGCTCGGATATGTGCATGTCATGTTTTATCAACTGTTTGTGAAAATGATAAAACCTTTACAAAAACCTTTCTCGTTCACCTTCATTGAGCTATACGTGATGATCTAGCTCACCCCTCTTTTCACATTCCAGGTGAGGTTGAGCCTGAGCAGGCCACTCAAGATGATGACGGAACTCCTTGGTGTGATCCCGAGGACTTCTGCTTTATGTGATCACTACATGTTGATGTAATTGAAATGTAAATGATGTATAAATTATTCTTTTGGACAACTTCAATGTAACTAAATACTTACATTCTTTTGAGACCTAGATACCTAAATGTTGGCTAGATCTTATGTATGGACAGGTGATTCGAGGTCTTGTACATATGTAACTAATTATGGTTTCCTTTTCTAAGGCCGATGACTTGGTTGACTTTTGAACTCTGATGGAATATAAGAAAGCGATGTACAGGTTGTTAAGCTTTCAATTTATAGATTTACGATTATGATTGTCGCATTCCGGCCTTAGCCTTTGCAGGAAAATGGGTCGGGGCGTTACACGTCATGTTGAGTGCATAAATCCCTTATGTGTTGACGGTTCATAGTCCCAGCCTAGAAAGATGGCCCATTCAAAAGGCCCAATGGGCTTAACGATAACCCATCCACTTCAACAATGCAGCATCCTCGCAAGAAGTAATATCGACGCATTGTAGGGCCTTCTAATGTCCCACGAGTTAGGTTGATGTACTTTTAACAGCTCACGACGTACGATTCGGGATGGAAAAATCGAGCAAAAGAAGAAAAGTGGCTCAAAACTGATAAAAACGTTCGATTTCGGGCTCCAAAAATGGGCATAGCCAAGTAGGCTTGCTACCCCCGTTGTAGAGCTCTCGGAAAGCTTTCCAACGGTATGCTGTGCACCGCGTAACTCCTTACGGATCAAAAGTTATGGGCACCGGAGCGACGGAGACCTGGTCACAAGCCCAACGCCATCGGTTTGTGAGCCCAACCTCTACGTGAAGCGAAGTTGTCTTGACCAAGGTGCCGTGGGATTCGGTAATAGAAATGTGGTGGATAAAACATCTTGGCAACCCTAACCGGGGAAAAAAAATTGAAAAGGTGGGTACAACACGAGGACTTCCCAAGGGGTCACCCATCCTACTATTCTCGCCCAAGCATGCTTAACTTCGGAGTTTTGATGGGATCCGGTGCATTAGTGCTGGTATGATTGCACCCTTCATGTTGAGGGCACAAATCCTTTATCTGTTGACCGTACACAGTCCCAGCCTAGAGAGATGGTCTATTCAAAAGGCCCAATGGGCTTAACGATAACCCATCCGCTTCAACAACATAGCATCCTCGCAAGATGTGATATAGATGTGTTGTAGGGCCTTCTAATCTCCCATGAGTTAGGTTGTCATCCTTTTAACAGCTCACGACGTATGATCCCGGACAGAAAAATCGAGCAAAAGAAGAAAAGTGGCCGAAAACTGATGAAAACGTTCTATTTTGGGCTCCAAAAATGGTCCTAGCCAAGTAGGCTTGCTACCCCTATTGTAGAGCTCTCGGAGAGCTTTCCAACGGTTTGTTGTACGCTGCGTAAATCCTTACGGATCAAAAGTTATAGGCATCGGAGCGACGGAGACCTGGTCACAAGCCCAACACCCTTGGTTTGCGAGCCCAACCTCTACGTGAAGCAAAGTTGTATTGCCCAAGGTGCCGTGGGATTCGGTAATATAAATGTGGTGGATAAAATATCTTGGCAAGCCTAACTGGGGAAAAAAAATTGAAAAGGTGGGTGCAACACGAGGACTTCCCAAGGGGTCACCAATCCTACTACTATTCTCGCCCAAGCATGCTTAGCTTCGGAGTTCTGATGGGATCCGATGCATTAGTGCTGGTATGATCGCACCCTTCATGTTGAGGGCATAAATCCTTTATGTGTTGACCGTACACAGTCCCAGCCTAGAGAGATGGTCTATTCAAAAGGCCCAATGGGCTTAACGATAACCCATCCGCTTCAACAACATAGCATCCACGCAAGATGTGATATAGACATGTTGTAGGGCCTTCTAATGTCCATTTAACAGCTCACGACGTACGATCCCGGACAGAAAAACTGAGCAAAAGAAGAAAAGTGGGCCTAAACTAATGAAAATGTTCAATTTTGGGCTCCAAAAACTGGTGCAGCAGCGAAAGCTTGCTGTCCCGTTGTAGAGCTCCCAGAGAGCTTTCTAACAGTATGTTGTGCATCGCGTAACTCTTTACGGATCAAAAGTTATGGGCACCGGAGCGACGGAGACCTGGTCACAAGCCCCATGCCCTCGGTTTGCGGGCCCAGCCTCTACGTGAAGCGAAGTTGTCTTGCCCAAGGTGCCGTGGGATTCGGTAATAGAAATATGGTGGATAAAGCATCTTGGCAAGCCTAACCGGGGAAAAAAAATTCAAAAGGGGGGTGCAACACGAGGACTTCCCAGGGGGTCACCCATCCTTGTACTACTCTCGCTCAAGCACGCTTAACTTTGGAGTTCTGATGGGATCCAGTGTATTAGTGCTGGTATGATTGCACCCATCATGTTGGGCGCATAAATCCCTTATGTGTTGACGGTTCACAGTCCCAGCCTAGAGAGATGGCCTATTCAAAAGGCCCAATGGGCTTAATGACAACCCATCAGCTTCAACAATGCAGCATCCTCGCAAGATGTGATATCGTCGCATTAGAGGGCCCTTTAATATCCCGCGAGTTAGGTTGTCATCCTTTTAACTGCTCACGACGTACGATCCGTGACGGAAAAATAGAGCAAAAGTAGAAAAGTGGCCCGAAACTAATGAAAACATTTGATTTTGGGCTCTGAAAATAGGTGCAGCAGAGCAAACTTGTAGCCTCCATCGTAGAGCTCTCGGAGAGCTTTCCAACGGTATGCTGTGCGCCGCCTAACTCCTTACAGATCAAAAGTTATGGGCACCAGAGCGACGGAGACCTGGTCATAAGCCCCACACCCTCGGTATGTGGGCCCAGCCTCTAAGTGAAGCAAAGTTGTCTTGCCCAAGGGGCCTTGGGATTCGGTAATAGAAATGTCGTGGATAAAGGTTCTTGGCAACCCAAATCGGGGCAAGAAAAATTGAAAAGAGGGGTACAACACGAGGAGTTCCCAAGGGATCACCCATCCTAGTACTACTCTCACCCAAGCACGCTTAACTTCGGAGTTCTGATGGGATCCGGTGCATTAGTGCTGGTATGAACGCACCCGTCATGTTGAGGGCACAAATCCTTTATGTATTGATGGTTCACAGTCCTAGCCTAGAGAGATAAACCTATTCAAAAGGCCCAATGGGCTTAACGACAACGCATCCACTTCAACAATGCAGCATCCTCGCAAGACGTGATATCGACGCATTGTAGGGCCCTCTAATCTCCCGCGAGCTAGGTTGTCATCCTTTTAATATCTCACGACATATGATCCGGGAGGAAAAAACTGAGCAAAAGATGAAAAGTGGCCTGAAACTGATGAAAAGGTTCGATTTTGGGCTCCAAAAATGGGCGCAGCCAAGCAAGCTTGCTGCCCCCGTCGTAGAGCTCTCGGAGAGCTTTCCAACGGTATACTGTGCGCCGTGTAACTCCTCCCGGATCAAAAGTTTTGGGCATCGGAGCGACGGAGACCTAGTCACAAGCCCCACACCCTCGGTTTGCGGGCCTAGCCTCTACGTGAAATGAAGTTGTCTTGCCCAAGGTACCGTGGGATTCAGTAATAGAAATATGGTGGATAAAGCATCATGGCAAGCCTAACTTGGGAAAAAAAATTAAAAAGGGGGGTGCAACACGAGGACTTCCCAGGGGGTCACCTATCCTATTACTACTCTCGCCCAAGCAAGCTTAACTTCGGAGTTCTAATGGGATCCGGTGCATTAGTGCTGGTAAGATTGCACCCGTCATGTTGAGCGCATAAATCCCTTATGTGTTGACGGTTCACAGTCCCAGCCCACAGAGATGGCCCATTCAAAAGGCGCAATGGGCTTAACGACAACCCATTCTCTTCAACAACACAGCATCCTCGCAAGACGTGATATCGTCCCATTGTAGGGCCCTCTAATGTCCCATGAGTTAGGTTGTCGTCCTTTTAACAATTCACGATGTACGATCCAGGAAGAAAAAACAGAGCAAAAGTAGAAAAGTGGCCCAAAACTGATAATAACGTTCAATTTTTGGATCTGAAAACAAGTGCAGCCTAGCAGGCTTGCTACCTCCGTCGTAGAGCTTTTGGAGAGCTTTCCAACGATATGCTGGGCGCCACGTAATTCCTTACGGATCTAAAGTTATGGGAACCGGAGCGACGGAGACCTGGTCACAGGCCCCGTGCCCTCGGTTTGCGGGCTTAGCCTCTACGTGAAGTGAAGTTGTCTTGCCCAAGGTGCCATGGGATTCGGTAATAGAAATGTTGTGGATAAAGTATATTGGCAACCCTAACCGGGGCAAAAAAAATTGAAAAGTGTGGTACAACATGAGGACTTCCCAAGGGGTCACCCATTCTAGTACTATGGGATCTATTGCATTAGTACTGGTATGATCACACCCATCATGTTGAGGCCACAAATCCTTTTTGTGTTGACAGTTCACAGTCACAGCCTTGAGCGATGGCCCATTCAAAAGGCCAAATGGGCTTAATGACAACCCATCCCCTTCAACAACGTAGCATCATCATAAGATGTGATATCGACGTGTTGTAGGGCCGTGTAATATCTCGCGAGTTTGGTTTTCGTCCTTTTAACAGCTCACGACGTACGATCCAGGATGGAAAAACAGTGCAAAAGAAGAAAAGTAGCTCGAAACTGATGAAAATGTTCAATTTTGGGCTCCGAAAATAGGCGAAGCCTAGCAGGCTTGATGCCTCCGTCGTAGAGCTCTCGGAGAGCTTTCCAACGGTATGCTGTGCGCCACGTAACTCCTTATGGATCTAAAGTCATAGGCACCGGAGCGACGTAGACCTGGTCACAAACCCCACGCCCTCGGTTTGCGGGCCCAGCCTCTACGTGAAGCGAAGTTGTCTTGCCCAAGGTGTCGTGGGATTTGGTAATAGAAATGTGGTGGATAAAACATCTTGGCAAGCCTAACCGGGGAAAAAAAAAATAAAAAGGCGGGGTGCAACACGAGGACTTCCCAGGGGGTCACCCATCCTAGTACTACTCTTGCCAAAGCACGCTTAACTTCGGAGTTCTGATGGGATCCGATGCATTAGTGCTTGTATGATTGCACCCATAATATTGAGCGCATAAATCCCTTATGTGTTGATGGTTCACAGTCTTAGCCTAGAGAGATGGCCCATTCAAAAGGCCCAATGGGCTTAACAACAACCCATCCGCTTCAACAACGCAGCATCCTTGCAAGACGTGATATCATCGCATTGTAGGGCCCTCTAATGTCCGGCGAGTTAGGTTGTCGTCCTTTTAACAGCTCACGACGTACGATCTGGGATGGAAAAATCCAGCGAAACAAGAAAAATGGCCCGAAACTGATGAAAACGATCAATTTTGGGCTCCAAAATTGGGTGCAACCAAGCAAGCTTGCTGCCCTCTCATAGAGCTCTCGGAGAGATTTCTGAAGGTATGTTGTGCACCGCGTAACTCCTTATAGATCAAAAGTTATGGGCACCGGAGAGACGGAGACCTAGTCACAAGCCCCACGCCCTCGGTTTGCAGGCCCAGCCAATACGTGAAACGAAGTTGTCTTGCCCATGGTGCCGTGGGATTCGGTAATAGAAATGTGGCGGATAAAGCATCTTGGCAAGCTTAACCGGGGAAAAATAAATTGAAAAGGTGGGCGCAACACGAGGACTTCCCAAGGGGTCACCCATCCTACTACTATTCTCACCCAAGCACGTTTAGCTTCGGAGTTCTGATGGGATCCGGTGCATTAGTGCTGGTATGATTGCACCCGTCATGTTGATCGCATAAATCCCTTATGTGTTGACGGTTCACAGTCTTAGCCCAGAGAGATGGCCCATTCAAAAGGCCCAATGGGCTTAACGACAACCCATCCACTTCAACAACGTAGCATCCTCGCAAGACGTGATATCGACGCATTGTAGGGCCTTTAATGTGCCGCGAGTTAGGTTGTCGTCCTTTTAACAACTTACGACATACGATCTGGGACGAAAAAATCGAGCAAAAGAAGAAAAGTGGCCCGAAACTGATGAAACGTTCGATTTTGGGCTCCAAAAATTGGCGAAGCCGAGCAAGCTTGATGCCCACATCGTAGAGCTCTCGGAGATCTTTCCAATGGTATACCGTGAGCTGCGTAACTCCTCACGGATCAACAGTTATGGGCACCGGAGCGACGGAGACTTGGTCACAAGGCCTACACCCTCGGTTTGTGGGCCCAGCCTCTACTTGAAACGAAGTTGTCTTGCCCAAGGTGCCGTGGGATTCGGTAATAGAAATGTGGTGGATAAAGTATCATGGCAAGCCTAACTAGGGGAAAAAATGAAAAGGGGGGTACAACATGAGGACTTCCCAGGGGGTCACCCATCCTATTACTACACTTGCCCAAGCACGCTTAACTTCGGAATTCTGATGGGATCCAGTGTATTAGTGCTGGTATGATCACACCTGTCATGTTGAGCGCATAAATCCCTTATGTGTTGATGGTTCACAGTCCCAGCCCAAAGAGATGTCCCATTCAAAAGGCGCAATGGGCTTAACGACAACCCATCCGCTTCAACAACGCAGCATCCTCGCAAGACGTGATATCATCGCGTTGTAGGGCCCTCTAATGTCTTGCAAGTTAGGTTGTCGACCTTTTAACAACTTACGACGTACGATCCGGGACGGAAAAATCCAACAAAAGATGAAAATTGGCTCGAAACTGATGAAACGTTCAATTTTGGGCTCCAAAAACTGGTGAAGCCGAGCAAGCTTGCTGCCCCCGTCGTAGAGCTCTCAGAGAGCTTTCCAACGGTATACTGTGGGCTACGTAACTCCTCACGGATCACCAGTTATGGGCACCGAAACGACGGAGACCTGGTCACAAGGCCCACACCTTCGGTTTGTAGGCCTAACCTCTACATGAAACGAAGTTGTCTTGCCCAAGGTGCTGTGGGATTCGGTAATAGAAATGTGGTGGATAAAGCATCTTGGCAATCCTAACTAGGGAAAAAAAAATTGAAAAAGGGGGTACAACACGAGAACTTCCCAGCGGGTCACCGATCCTATTACTACACTTGTCCAAGCACGCTTAACTTCGGAATTCTGATGGGATCCAGTGCATTAGTGTTGGTATGATCACACCTGTCATGTTGAGCGCATAAATCCCTTATGTGTTGATGGTTCACAGTCCCAGCCCAAAGAGATGTCCCATTCAAAAGGCGCAATGGGCTTAACGACAACCCATCCGCTTCAACAACGCAGCATCCTCGCAAGACGTGATATCATCGTGTTGTAGGGCCCTCTAATGTCCTGCAAGTTAGGTTGTCGACCTTTTAACAACTTACGACGTACGATCCGGGACGGAAAAATCCAGCAAAAGAAGAAAATTGGCTCGAAACTGATGAAATGTTCAATTTTGGGCTCCAAAAACTGGTGAAGCCGAGCAAGCTTGCTGCCCCTATCGTAGAGCTCTCGGAGAGCTTTCCAACGGTATACTGTGGGCTGCGTAACTCCTCACGGATCACCAGTTATGGGCACCGAAACGACGGAGACTTGGTCACAAGGCCCACACCTTCGGTTTGTGGGCCTAACCTCTACATGAAACGAAGTTGTCTTGCCCAAGGTGCTGTGGGATTCGGTAATAGAAATGTGGTGGATAAAGCATCTTGGCAATCCTAACTAGGAAAAAAAAAATTGAAAAGGGGGGTACAACACGAGAACTTCCCAGCGGGTCACCCATCCTATTACTACACTCGCCCAAGCACGCTTAACTTCGGAGTTCTGATTGGATCCAGTGCATTAGTACTGGTATGATCACACCCGTCATGTTGAGTGCATAAATCCCTTATGTGTTGATGGTTCACAGTCCTAGCCCAGAGAGATGTCCCATTCAAAAGGCGCAATGGGCTTAACGACAACCCATCAGCTTCAACAACGCAGCATCCTCGAAAGACGTGATATCATCGCATTGTAGGGCCCTCTAATGTCCTGCAAGTTAGGTTGTCGTCCTTTTAACAGCTCACGACGTACGATCCGAGATGAAAAAACAGAGCAAAATAAGAAAACTAGCCCGAAACTGATGAAAACGTTTGATTTTGGGATCCGAAAATTGGCGCAGCCTAGTAGGCTTGCTGTCCCCATCGTAGAACTCTCAGAGAGCTTTCCAACAGTATGTTGTACGCTGCGTAACTTCTTACGCATCTAAAGTTATGGGCACCGAAGCGATGGAGACCTGGTCACAAGTCCCACGCCCTCGATTTACTGGCCCAGCCTATACGTGAAACGAAGTTGTCTTGCCCATGGTGCCGTGGGATTCGGTAATAGAAATGTGGTGGATAAAGCATCTTGGCAAGCTTAACTAGGGAAAAATAAATTGAAAGGTGGGCGCAACATGAGGACTTCCTAAGGGGTCACCCATCCTACTACTATTCTCGCCCAAGCACGCTTAACTTCGGAGTTCTGATGGGATCCGGTGCATTAGTGCTGGTATGATCGCACTTGTCATGTTGAGCATATAAATCCCTTATGTGTTGACGGTTCACAGTCCTAGCCCAGAGAGATGGCCCATTCAAAAGGCCCAATGGGCTTAACAACAACCCATCCACTTCAACAACGCAGCATCCTCGCAAGACGTGATATCGATGCGTTGTAGGGCCTTCTAATGTGCCATGAGTTAGGTTGTCGTCCTTTTAACAGCTCTCGACGTACGATCTGGGACGGAAAAACCGAGCAAAAGATGAAAAGTGCCCCGAAACTGATAAAAATGTTCAATTTTGGGTTCCAAAAATGGGTGCAGCCGAGCAGGCTTTCTGCCCCTGTCGTAAATCTCTCGGAGAACTTTCCAATGGTATGCTGTGCTCTGCGTAACTCCTTACAGATCGAAAGTTATGGCCACCGGAGTGATGGAGACCGGGTCACAAGCCCCACGCCCTCGGTTTGCGGGCCCAGCCTTTACGTGAAACGAAGTTATCTTGCCCATGGTGCCATGGGATTCGGTAATAGAAATGTGGTGGATAAAGCATCTTGGCAAGCCTAACCGGGGAAAAAAAATTGAAATGGGGGGTGCAACACGAGAACTTCCCAAGGGGTCACCCATCCTATTACTACTCTAGCCCAAGCACGCTTAACTTCGGTGTTCTGATGGGATCCGGCGCATTAATACTGGTATGATCATACCCATCATGTTGAGCATATAAATCCCTTATGTGTTGACAGTTCACAGTCCCAGCCTAGAGAGATGGCACATTCAAAAGGCCCAATGAGCTTAATGACAACCCATCCGCTTCAACAACGCAACATCGTTGCAAGACGTGATATCGACGAGTTGTAGGGCTCTCTAATGTCCAGCGAGATAGGTTGTTGTCTTTTTAACAGTTCACGACGTACGATCCGGGATAGAAAAACCGAGCAAAAGAAGAAAAGTGGACCAAAACTGATGAAAACATTCGATTTTGGGTCCAAAAATTGGCGCAGCCGAGTAGGCTTGTTGCCCTCATCGTAAAGCTCTCAGAGAGCTTTCCAATGGTATGCTGTGCGCCGCATAACTCCTTACGGATCAAAAGTTATGGGCACTGAAGTGACGGAGACCTGGTCACAAGCCCCACTTCCTCGGTTTGCGGGCCTAGCCTCTACGTGAAACGAAGTTGTCTTGCCCATTGTACCGTGGGATTCGGTAATAGAAATGTGGTGGATAAAGCATCTTGGCCACCCTAACCAAGGAAAAAAAATTGAAAAGAGGGGGTGCAACACGAGGACTTCCCACGGGGTCACCCATCCTATTACTACTCTCGCCCAAGCATGCTTAACTTCAGAGTTCTGATGGGATCCAGTGCATTAGTGCTGGTATGATCGCACTCGTCATGTTGAGTGCATAAATCCCTTATGTGTTGACAGTTCACAGTCCTAGCCCAGAGAGATGGCCCATTTAAAAGGCCCAATGGGCTTGATGACAACCCATCCACTTCAACAACGCAGCATCCTCGAAAGACGTGATATCGACGCGATCTAGGGCCTTCTAATGTGCCGCGAGTTAGGTTGTCATCTTTTTAACAGCTCTCGGCCTACGTTCTGAGATGGAAAAACCGAGCAAAAGATGACAAGTGCCTCAAAACTGATGAAAATGTTCGATTTTGGGCTCCAAAAATGGGCGCAGCCGAGCAAGCTTGTTGCCCCTGTTGTAAAGCTCTCGGAGAACTTTCCAACAGTATGCCGTGCACTGCGTAACTCCTTACAGATCAAAAGTTATAGGCACCGGAGTGATGGAGACCTGGTCACAAGCCTCACGCCCTCGGTTTGCGGGCCCAGCCTATACGTGAAACGAAGTTGTCTTGCCCATGGTACCGTGGGATCCGGTAATAGAAATGTTGTGGATAAAGCATCTTCGCAAGCCTAACCGGGGAAAAAAAATTGAAAATGGGGGTACAACACGAGAACTTCCCAGGGGGTCACCCATCCTATTACTACTCTCGCCCAAGCACGCTTAACTTCGGAGTTCTGATGGGATCCGGCGCATTAGTACTGGTATGATCATACCCATCATGTTGAGCGCATAAATCCCTTATGTGTTGACGGTTCAAAGTCCCAACCTAGAGAGATGGCCCATTCAAAAGGCCCAATGGGCTTAATGACAACCCATCTGCTTCAACAATGCAACATCCTTGCAAGACGTGATATTGACGAGTTGTAGGGCTCTCTAATGTCCCGCGAGTTAGGTTGTTGTCTTTTTATTAGCTCACGACGTACGATCCGGGACATAAAAACTTAGCAAAAGAAGAAAAGTAGACCAAAACTGATGAAAATGTTCAATTTTGGGTCTAAAAATTGGCGCAGCTGAGTAGGCTTGCTGCCCTCGTCATACAGCTCTCGGAGAGCTTTCCAATGGTATGCTGTACGCCGCGTAACTCCTTACGGATCAAAAGTTATGGGCACCGAAGCGACAGAGACCTGGTCACAAGCCCCACTTGCTCAATTTGCGGGCCCAGCCTCTACGTGAAACGAAGTTGTCTTGCCCATTGTGCCGTAGGATTCGGTAATAGAAATGTGGTAGATAAAGCATCTTGGCCAGCTTAACCGGGGAAAAAAAAATTTGAAAAGGGGAGTGCAACACGAGGATTTCCCAAGGGGTCACCCATCCTATTACTACTCTAGTCCAAGCACGCTTAACTACGGAGTTCTGATGGGATCCGGTGCATTAGTGTTGGTATGATCGCACCCGTCATGTTGAGCGCATAAATCACTTATGTGTTGACAGTTCACTGTCCTAGCCCAGAGAGATATCCCATTCAAAATGCCCAATGGGCTTAACGACAACCCATTTGCTTCAACAACGCAGCATCCTCGTAAGATGTTATATCGACGCGTTGTAGGGCCCTGTAATATCCTGCGAGTTAGGTTGTTGTCCTTTTCACAGCTCACGACGTACGATCCGGGATGAAAAAACAGAGCAAAAGAAGAAAAGTGGCCCAAAACTAATGAAAATGTTCGATTTTGGGCTCCAACAACAAGCGCAGTCGAGCAGGCTTGCTGCCCGAATCGTAGAGCTCTCGGAGAGCTTTCTAACAATATGCTATGCATCGCGTAACTCCTTACGGATCAAAAATTATAGCCACCTTGCCCAAGGTGCCGTGGGATTCGGTAATAGAAATATGGTGGATAAAGTATCTTGGCAAGGCTAACCGGGGAAAAAAAATTGAAAATAAGGGTGCAACACGAGGACTTCCCAGGGGGTCACCCATCCTAGTACTACTCTCGCCCAAGCATGCTTAACTTCGGAGTTCTGATGGGATCCGGTGCATTAGTGCTGGTATGATCGCATACGTCATGTTGAGCATATAAATCCCTTATGTGTTGACGGTTCACAGTCCTAGCCCAGAGATATGGCCCATTCAAAAGGCCCAATGGGCTTAACAACAACCCATCCACTTCAACAACACGGCATCCTCGCAAGACGTGATATTTACGCATTGTAGGGCCCTCTAATGTGCCGCAAGTTAGGTTGTCGTCCTTTTAACAGATCACGACGTACGATCCGGCACGGAAAAATCCACTAAAACAGGAAAAGTGCCTCAAAACTGATGAAAACGTTCGATTTTGGGTTCCAAAAATGGGCGCAGCAAGGCAAGCTTACTGCCCCTGTTGTAAAGCCCTCGGAGAACTTTCCAACGATATGCTGTGCGCTGCGTAACTCCTTACAGATCAAAAGTTATGGCCACCGGAGTGATGGAGACCTGGTCATAAGCCCCACGCCCTCGGTTTGCAGGCCTGGCCGATACGTGAAACGAAGTTGTCTTGCCCATGGTGCCGTGGGATTCGGTAATAGAAATGTGGTGGATAAAGCATCTTGGCACGCCTAACCAGGGAAAAAAAATTGAAAAAGGGGGTGCAACACGAGAACTTCCCAAGGGGTCACCCATCCTATTACTACTCTCGCCCAAGCACGCTTAACTTCGGAGTTCTGATGGGATCCAGTGTATTAGTGCTGGTATGATTGCACCCGTCATGTTGAGCGCATAAATCCCTTAAGTGTTGACGGTTCACAGTCCTAGCCCAGAGAGATGGCCTATTCAAAAGGCCCAATGGGCTTAACGACAACCCATCCACTTCAACAATGCCGCATCCTCGCAAGACGTGATATCGATGCGTTGTAGGGCCCTCTAATGTGCCGCGAGTTAGGTTGTCGTCCTTTTAACAGCTCTCGATGTACGATCTGGGACGGAAAAATCGAGCAAAAGATGAAAAGTGTCCCGAAACTGATGAAAACGTTCGATTTTGGGCTCCAAAAATGGGTGCAGCTGAGCAGGCTTGTTGCCCCTGTCATAAAGTTTTCAGAGAACTTTCCAACGGTATGCTGTGCGTTGCGTAACTCCTTACAGATCAAAAGTTATGGGCACTGGAGTAATAGAGACCTGGTCATAAGCCCCACGCCCTCGGTTTGCGCGCCCAGCCTATACGTGAAACGAAGTTGTCTTGCCCATGGTGCCGTGGGATTCGATAATAGAAAGTGGTGGATAAAGCATCTTGGCAAGCCTAACCGGGGAAAAAAAAATTGAAAAGGGGGATGCAACACGAGAACTTCCCAGGGGGTCACCCATCCTATTACTACTCTCGCCCAAGCACGCTTAACTTCGGAGTTTTGATGGGATCCGTCGCATTAGTACTGGTATGATCATACCCATCATGTTGAGCGCATAAATCCCTTATGTGTTGACGGTTCACAATCCCAGCCTAGAGAGATGGCCCATTCAAAAGGCCCAATGGGCTTAATGACAACCCATCCGCTTCAACAACGCAACATCCTCACAAGATGTGATATCGACGAGTTGTAGGGCCCTCTAATGTCCTGGGAGTTAGGTTGTTGTCTTTTTAACAGCTCACGACGTACGATCCGAGACAGAAAAATCGAGCAAAAAAAGAAAAGTGGCCCGAAACTTATGAAAACGTTCGATTTTGGATCCAAAAATTGGCGCAGCTAAGTAGGCTTGCTGCCCCCGTTGTAAAGCTCTCGGAGAGCTTTCTAATGGTATGTTGTACGCTGTGTAACTCCTTACGAATTAAAAGTTATGGGCACCGAAGCGACGGAGACCTTGTCACAAGCCCCCCTTCCTTGGTTTGTGGGCCCAGCCTCTACGTGAAACGAAGTTGTCTTGCCCATTGTACCGTGGGATTCGGTAATAGAAATGTAGTGGATAAAGCATCTTGGCCAGCCTAACTGGGGAAAAAAAATTGAAAAGGGGGGTGCAACACTAGGACTTCCCAAGGGGTCACCCATCCTAGTACTACCCTCACCTAAGCACGCTTAACTTCGGAGTTCTGATGGGATCCGGTGTATTTGTACTGGTATGATCACTCGCGTCCCAGCCCAGAGAGATAGCCCATTCAAAAGGCCCAATGGGCTTAACGACAACCCATCTGCTTCAACAATGCAGCATCCTCGCAAGACGTGATATCGTCACATTGTAGGGCCCTCTAATGTCCCACGAGTTAGGTTGTCGTCCTTTTAATAGCTCACGACGTACGATCCGGGACAGAAAAACATAGCATAAGAATAAAAGTGGGCTGAAACTGATGAAAACGTTCAATTTTGGGCTCTAAAAACAATCGCAGCTGAGCAAGCTTTACACCCTCGTCGTAGAGCTCTCGGAGAGCTTTCCAACGGTATGCTGTGTGCTACGTAACTCGTTACGGATCAAAAGTTATGAGCATCGGAGCGACGGAGACTTGGTCACAAGCCCCACGCCCTCGGTTTGTAGGCCTCGCCACTACGTGAAGCGAAGCTGTCTTGCCCAAGGTACCATGGGATTCGGTAATAGAAATGTGGTCGAGAAAGTATCTTGGAAACCCTAACCGGGGCAAAAAAAATTGAAAAGAGGGGTGCAACATGAGGACTTCCCACGGGGTCACCCATCCTTGTACTACTCTTGCCCAAACACAGTTAACTTCAGAGTTCTGATGGAATCCGGTGCATTAGTGCTGGTATGATCGCACCCATCATGTTAAGGGCACAAATCCTTTATGTGTTGACGGTTCACAGTCCCAGCCTTGAGAGATGGCCCATTCAAAAGGCCCAATGGGTTAACGACAACCCATCCGCTTTAACAATGCAGCATCCTCGTAAGATGTGATATCGACGCATTGTAGGGCCCTGTAATATCCCGCGAGTTAGGTTGTCGTCTTTTTAACAATTCACGACGTACGATCCGGGACGGAAAAACAGAGCAAAAGAAGAAAAGTGGCCCAAAACTGATGAAAACATTCGATTTTGGGCTCCGAAAACAAGCGCAGCCGAGCAGGCTTGCTGCCCCCATCGAAGAGCTCTCGGAGAGCTTTCCAACAGTATGTTGTGCGCCGCGTAACTCCTTACGAATCAAAAGTTATGGGCACCAGAGCGACGAAGACCCGGTCACAAGCCCCACGCCCTCAGTTTACCGGCCCAGCCTCTACGTGTAGCAAAGTTGTCTTGCCCAAGGTTGTGATACCCCGAACCTGGCATGCATTTAATTAACTGTTTAATTAGTTAAATCATCCCGTTTTTGCTATTTTGATATTTCTTTTAATAGCATTCAAATAATTTTTATATTGATTAATTTAAAAGATTATTACCTATTTTTATTATTTATAGAAATTGGATTTACTTTCTTGTATTTAATTAAGTGTCATCTTAAATGTTAGTATTTAATTGCATTTGATTACCTATTTATATTAACTTGTTTATTCGTATCTTAGCATTAATTCCATAATTCTTTAAAATATTCTAGAAATAGTTAAATTAATTATTTTTAAATGAATATTGATTATTTTGATTGTTTTGATTATTTTAATAATCGGTTTTATTTTCTTGCATTAAATTACTCGATTTTCAATTAAATGAGAAAAGTAACTCCGAGCTGGAGTGAATTTTAAACTATTCTACTTTTCAAAAATTATAGTTTTATATTATTGCTCATCATTTGATTTGCGATCGTTTATTGATCGTTTGATCGTAGCATTTCAAAAATGAAAGTTAGAGAATTGTTTATAATTCTTCGTAAATAATGGTTTTAGCTAGTTTTAGTTGGTTTTCATTAAAATTGCATTGTTTTAACTTGGAATAGATTTAATGCCATCAAAATAAGCTTGTTTGACCATTTTAACTTAGCTTTGACCTTGGCTTTTTACATTTTTACCCTTGTCATCTTTTTCAAAACAAAACAAAGCCAAACATGCAAAAAATCAAAAAAAAAAGAAAAAGAAAAAAAGGCTCCCATGGCCGAAACTCCATGGGGAAAGAAAAAAATTTTGATTTCTCAATTTAAGCAACAATTTCACATGGAATTGCTCGGGGATCGTGGCTAGGGTCCTTGCAAGGCTTCCTCTTCAATCTCTGTGAGGGTTTTTACGTTTTTGTGCATTTATATTCAAATTTGATTTTTGATTCAATTTCTTAGATTTGATATTTAATGCGTTATAATGCTTGGAATTGCCTCTTTAGGGTTCGTAGAGCATTTCTTGTTAGTTATCTAGCGATTTTTACGGCCAGAAACGCAAATTGAAATTAGGGAAGAACGTGAATAGTAAAAATGAATAGTAAAACCCTAGATTTTCGGATTTTTGATCCGAATTGCGATTTCTTGATTTGGATAGGTGCCATTAGTGATAGAAAGATAAAATGTACAATAAAAACGGATCGGCCTTTGTTAAAATTGAAAATTAGACAAAGAAACGTAAAGGGGCCGTTTGACAAAGTGTTGACCGTGCTCGAATTGAGTTGGGGGTTTTGCTATTGAGGGCATGGAAGCACTTTTGGCGCTGTTGTGGCGTTGATTGGGTGACCGGTTAACATAGCTGTAGTTCAAATGCAGTAGGTGGACTTTCGGGCTTCGGTTGGGAAAGTGAGGTTTCGTGATATAGAAACGTGCCTTGTAGTACCTAAGTGAATGTAGTGAAATCGGTTTCCTAATCTTGTAGCTCGTTTGCTCGTAATTGCATTTGGAAGTTAGAGATTGAATAGTGATATTTGTCGTCTTCGTGTTTGAACTGCTATTACTTGTTTGATTGATGTTATTGTTGATATTAATGATAATCATGCTTGAAAAGTTAATTGATTGCTATTATTGATTGTAAATGCTTGATATCTCGTTTATCGTCACTAATCGGCACTTTCGTGCTATCTCTCGTTTATTGCTTGTATCTCGTATTGCATTACATAGTGTCAGGCGCATGAGTGATGGACATCTCTGGGCAGTCTTGGGCTGCCAGGGTTGGTTTGCTCTAGCTCCGTGTCCTATTAACATTCTCGCTAGGGGTGCCGCCCTGGGAGATTTGGTTCGTAGATGTGTCGGGGTACATCCGGAGTACACCCAGTGAAAGTTATAAGGTGGTTGCACGCTTATTGTCATCGTTGTCAACATCAAGCTTGAGATTGATGTATCGCTTGTGAAATGATACATTGCTCGTAAGAGTGAACCATAGCTTTCAAAGTATGGTATAGCTTTGATGGGTTGTGTTAATGCTTTCTTTAATTGTTTATCGTATTGTTGTTTATATTGATTGTTGTCCTTATTAGATATATTGCTTAATTGTCTTATTTGCATTGCACAAACTTCTTTCTCTCTACATCGATATCTCTCTCGCCCTCACTGAGTATACGTGTTGTGTATACTCACTTCTCACCACCACATTTCAGGAAATACCATGTTAGCTTGAAAGTTCGTGGTTATGTGATAGATCGTGCTTGAAGAGTTGCCTTGCGTGCTATGTGGCTTGAGTTGTCAAAGATGCAAAGATGTATATTTTCATGTAATGTATGTATTTAGTGTTAAAAGTTATGTAATTAACTTAACTAGGTTTATTAGAATG
Source organism: Ehretia macrophylla (assembly GCA_037974665.1). Taxonomy (NCBI): domain Eukaryota; kingdom Viridiplantae; phylum Streptophyta; class Magnoliopsida; order Boraginales; family Ehretiaceae; genus Ehretia; species Ehretia macrophylla. Next base: position 12,994,440 of record CM075764.1, on the reverse strand, counting down.
GTATGATAGTCTATTTTATGCAATAGGTTAGTATAGTTCAATTGACAAGCATGAATGTACTTGTGAAAGATAAGAAGAGATAGGTTAGCTTTTAAACTGAAAATGTATATTTACTTGTGTTCGCTTGTTGTGAACCAAGGCTCGGATAGCCTTGAGGTGTTTGTATGGTTGGACACAGTGCTGGTCCACTTATATGCTATTGCAGGTTTTGCATTTTGCCTAGAAACAGGGGAGACTCCGTCCGTCTTTCCCTAAAATTTTATGCCCAGGTTTGGAATTGGGTTGCGATTAGATTGATTAATAGAACTTCCGGTCTCGAGAGGGATCGGGGTGTTACAAAGGTGCCGTGGGATTCGGTAATAGAAATGTGGTGGATAAAGCATCTTGGCAAGCCTAACTGGGAAAAAAAATTGAAAAAGGGGGTGCAACTTGAGGACTTCCCAGGGGGTCACCCATCCTAGTACTACTCTCGCCCAAGTATGCTTAACTTCGGAGTTCTGATGAGATCTGGTGCATTAGTACTGGTATGATCGCAGCCGTCATGTAAAGCCCAGCCCGAGACCACATATGCATATACGTCATATCATACATAAATAAATTATTTTGTATGCTTTTATATTGATTTATGTGCATTTATATTGTTTTAAGAGCATTTATCTTGATTTACGTGCATTTCAATGTTTAACGTGCCATTACGTGTTTTAAATGTCGTAGGAGGATAATTAAATATTATTGAACTAAACCTAGCAACTAACTTGTTAATATACAACTATAATGGCATAAAATAAATAGCATTAAGTTGGAGGGCAAGGTGGTCATTGGGCATGTCAAATAATATATCACCTAACAATACTATTCTCTCCCACTCAAAACACACACCACATACTCAAACATACACAAATCTCTACACACACACTTATACACTCACTCACACAATCAAGGTGGGAGAAGAATAAGGAGTTAGTTGGTTGTAATGTTAGCTTTGAGATATTATGGCTTGTAATAACTTTTAATTCTCCTTTTAGTTCTTGCATGCTTAGGGGTGTATGTTTAGAGGTATGTTTGATTTCAACTTCTAGGATTGCTCTAATGTTATCATAGAATGGCATGTTATAATGGTTTAATGAAAAGTTAAATTAGGTGCATGCTTGTGTGATTCGGAGCTGTTTTGTGTTTCAAGGCTTGGATGGCCTTGAACCTTGGAATTCTAACTATAAAAGCTTGTTTTAGTAAATTGTGGCTATTTTAAGCATTTACAGGTTTCCAAAATATCCGCGGTACAGAGGAGACTCTGTCCATTTATCGGGTCCAGACTTAACCTTTAGCGTGGGGTTGGGTCGGGGCGTTACATTTTAGGTGGTATCTGAGCAATAGATTGCATGAAGCCAGGTTAAATTTCTCAGTCTGTAGGTAGGGGTCTGCTATGTGATTTTGTGATTGTATGAAGCTGTAGTTCTTTAATTTGCCTAAGTGAAATTTGAATTGGGAATGAACGTGCTAGTATGTCAATGGAATGCGAAAGGTCTTTAAGAGTTAATGTTTGAAAGTGAAAAGTCTAGAATGCCAAGCAAGATTAAGTGACTATGAATCTCTTGTATGTGAACAATCTTCTAATGTAATACGTGACTTATGTGGATTTATTTGAACTTCTTCCTATGTGCTTTACCTGCAATTTATGTAAATGCCTATCATAATACTTTGCATTCTAGCTGTTTGAGATGAGGAGAAGGGGCAGACCGGGGAGAGAGCCGGAAAAAGCTCCTAGGTAGGGTGTACCGGGAGAGGGTGAAGGTGTAGCAGAGAATGCACCACCGCAGGGACCAGAACCCAGCACTGCACAGATTCTGGCTACTATGGCTACTGCTATGAATACCATTGCCCAGTTCGTAACTTAGCAGGGTCAGACAGGGGCTGCTAGAGGTAATCAGGATGCCAGAGCCGAGGGTAGTGGTGCTACTGGAGTTAATTTGTTTGACATATTTTTACATCACGGGACCTACAGCTTCTTTGGAGAACCTGATGATATGAATGCCGAATTGTGGTTGAGGAAATTTGAAAGGGTGGCTACAATTCTCGAGTGCAGCAATAAGAGGAAAATTACTTGTGCCACATTTCTTCTGGAGGGTGACGCTGAGGAATGGTGGTGTACTATTAATGAGAAATAGGAAGCTGAGATGGTTCAACATTCGTGGGCTGACTTCGTTTGAGAGTTCCGAGATAAATATATATCAGTGGTTGCCCATGAGAGACGTCAGGCAGAGTTCATAGCTTTGAAATAGGGAAATATGACAGTAGATCAATATGAGGCTGCCTTTACTAGGTTTTCCCGTTATGTGCCGGCTTTGGTACAACCAGAGGACATGAAGATGCAGAGATTCATTATAGGATTGAGGAATGATATTATGCTTAATCAGTTTGCGAATGATTACCCTAACTATGCTATAGTGGTCAGAGCCGCCTCGAGGTATGAAAAACGCAAGGCAGACGTGTTGGCAGAGACTAGTCAATCAAGTAAGCGTCAGTTCCAGTCTCAGAGTCAGGGGTACCAGAGGTAGACGATTCCCGTGGGGCAGAGTCCACAGCCGAGGCAGACACAGAGTTATATAGGGCTTGTTCAGACTCAGTCGTTGTGAAGCCCGACCCCGAATTGCGTGCGATACCTCGTTTTGCGTGCCCTAACCTAGATGTGCGTGCCATGACCTAGGTTTGAGAATTGTATTTAGTTTGTGTGCCTTGCATTGAATTTCGTGCATTCATATAGGGTTACGTGCGTTTACTTGAAAAACGTGCGTTTGTCTCGTAGTTCGTGTCCTACCTCGAAGTGCGTGCCCTAAACCTAGGAAAGCGTGTCTTCACGCTAATCAAGAAAGCATCTTTCACGAAGTACTAGACTATTAAACAATCCTACAAAATCCACTAACAATATAATAATCCAAATTCCTTTCACTAGAAGACAAAAATGCACCAAAAACAAAACATTCTTTATTCTTTTGCTTTATTCTTTTTTTTTTGCACTTCCTAAATACAATAAAATAAGACTCAAAAGAAGACACAAAATTCAGAATTGGCACATGCAATAGCCGGCCATGTCTTGTTCTTGAGCAAGAAAATTTAGCAACATATTTTATTCTATGCATGCAAAGACAAAAAATGACATAAGGCATTAAAATAATTGCTCAATTCCTCTCATTTCCTCACCATACCCGACCAGCTTTTGCATGCCCATCCTAGCAATTTGAAAATAGCATATTGAAGACAAGAATGCAGAATTTGGACTGCCCAAGGACCGACCACAACCTCAAAAAAATTGCAAGGCCTTCATTTGTTGTCTTTCTTCATTTCTTTTTCGGTTCTCTCTCTCTTCCTCTCATTTCTCTCTTCTCTCGACTTTAGCTGCACATTACCACTTCTATAGCTTCTCTTCATTATATCATAGTCAGCCAAGCAAGCCACAAGCAAAAGAAATTCGGCCAAGCAACTAGAAGCAAGAAGAACTCATACAAGCTCACAAATCTGTCCATTTCGGTCTTAGGTATGCTTTGCTAAGATTTCTTCCATTTCTTTTGGTTACAACCACATGCACACCCTCCTCACTTGCTAACTCAGTTGGGAATTAAAGGAAAACAAGCTCTCTCTCTCGGCTAAAGCAAGAAAGAAGCTTCATTGGTGCATTTTCAAGAACATTCTGCATCTACCTGTTTGTTTTGATAAGGTGAGGGTTCAAAACTTTTGGAAAACTCTTTAAAACTTCACATGCATGACCATGAATGTGTGTATTTGCTTCTGTGCTTGAGCTATGTGGTCGTTCATGAGTTTAAACAACCATGCATGGCAATAACTTGGCTTGAAAATGATACTAGACAAAGTCGAAATTTGAGACTGCTTCTGACCCGTCTGTTCGAGGCAATTTTTGGTTAAGCAAATGATGTTGAAATTGCGTGAAAATCCCTAGGTGACTAGTTTGGCCAATTTTGAACACTTTTTGCAGAAATAAGCAAAGTCAAATTTTGGCTCTAAGGCCCTCAAAATGGCAAAATCACGTAATATAGCTAAATCTGGAAAGTTTTGAGAAAAAGGAAGCAGTTTGGCAGATTTACTGCCCGTGTGGAACGAGATGATTTTGACATAGCAAACGACATCCAAAATGCGTGACAATTTGTGTGCTGCTAGATTTTTGAGTTGTGGACATTTTTTCCAGAAATAGGCTTAGGCTAAAAATGAACCTAAGGACCTCAAAATCATGCAATATCGAAAGATAGGCAAATCTGGACAGTTTTGAGCAGTTCCACCATTTTGGCTATAACTAACGATCCAGAACTCCAATTAATGCAAGGTTTGTTTCTGATTTTAGTTAACTTCTTAAGATTTAATTTGATATATTATTCACTGAATTTGGAGTTCAATTGCCTGCCCAGTTGATTGTGAGAAAACAGCTTATTGCAGTTAGGGTTTCAATTGACTATGTGCTTGGGAAAAACTTGTTGAACCTCTTTTGTGGTACTAATTACTTGGAATGGTAGTATTGGAATATTGTGTGGACTGTATTGAATGTTGAGGATGTTGAATGAGACAATGCATGACTTTGGAATGATGATTGAGTTGATTTAGGGTTTTGATCGCACGATTTTGCATGAAAAGCGAACCCTAATGACTAGGTACTCTTGTTAATTGTTAACCGGGGGTTATTGTGTGGAAAATGTACGTTGCGTGGGCTGCCCGTAAAATGTTTTATAGTTCCAAATGTGAGTAGGCCATTGCATGTTGACAAATAAGCTTTTCTTGTACCCAAACCCCTTTGATATCCTCACCTGTTGCATAAACTTATCACTTGATCCCGTGAGCTTCTTAATGAGTTATATGGCCTGTTTTACATGTGTTACATGGCTGCCCGTTTAATTTCCATATAACTCTATATGCCTTTCAAGTGAAAATTCCTGTCTTATCGTGCCCTGCTTGTTTATCTGTCAATGTGCAATCTTATGACTCTCCGGAGGCGACCTACTTTGTTGTCCTCCTTCTGTGATATATATTACCTGTCATAAATGTGCATTGCATACAAGGTTGCAACCTTTCCTGTTGGCATGGTAGTGATCACGTACGCCGGGCGGCATCGGGCTTGCCGGTGATACCGTGACCACCATGGTCCCATTCCCTCTCTCGCTTGGGGGCTAGACTTCCTCGGAGAGTTGGGTCGTAGGATTTTGGGGTACATCCGGAGTACACCCACCTGGTGTGTTTGGGGAATGATTTGAAGTCGGCCGCAACAGTTGATCCTGGATCTGATCTGAGAGCAAAAGCTCACCGTATCCTTTTTATTATATGTATAAGTACTCCCGCTTGGATCCTAGAGAACCTCGGGGAGGAAAGACTGGTATTCCTGTTTCTGTATTTGTATTTCTGTACTTGTACTTCTGTTGTATTCATGTTTGGAAAAGGGATTTTCATAAGTTTAACCGGAAAATGAGTTTCAAACTTATTTCTCGTTCCCCCTCGTTGAGTTCATAAGGACTCACCCTCTTTCATCATTTCAGGTGAAGAAGAACAGGCACAGGAACCCGAGCTCAATGTACCTAATGATGAACCTCTGGAATGATTGCTTGTTATCGTTGTTTTGCTTGAACGTGACTTCTTGTGAACTTTTGTTACTTAAAGACTATTTCCCTTATGTTGTTGTTGCTTGTGATGTCAAAGACCCCCGCTGTAATTTGGGGTCTAATTTTGGGTTGTACTTATTTTAAGTAGACTGATACTAGACATGACACTACTATGATCGTTTTGCTTTTACTACCGCTAGTATCTATCACAGGTTATGATGCTTAGTTAAGAAATAGGTTAATGAACTTATCCTATCTCAGCAGGTACTCGCTAATAAGCTAAGATCAACAGGTGTATTTTGAAATGAGGATAAATGAACAAACGAGACATAGTATCATGTTAGGTTATAAATCAAACGGGACGTCGAATTAACCAATAGGCAATTCAATTGATCGAATAATAGTAATCTTAGCTGGAATTGAATTTGAAATGGTAAATTTTGAGGCTGTTAGAAAATTTAGGTCAAAACAAAGAGCTCAATTACAGCCGTCATGCTGCCGAATTTCTGGAAAGTTTTGGAGTCTAGAATAAAACGTTAAGTGTTAAACCTGCTAGAATGATTAAGAATGTGAAAGGACTTGATTGTTTAGATCACACCCTAGTCTAACCTTTATAGGCCGGGTTGGGGCGTGACACCTTAGAAGAATGGTATCAGAGCTTAGATTGCTTAAGCCGGGTTTAACTCTCGGACCGTGGGTAGAGCCCTAAGATAATTAGGATGACTTATTTATGTGTTATTGTGTGATAAATATACCTTTTATGTTCTATGTGCTTAAGTGACTTATATGCCTTAATTGTTTTTAGAATTGTATCTATAATATGTTGCATATCTTATGCATTAGATTCTTAATTATCATATTTCAATAAATTGTGCCTATAGATGGCTGGCCCTAGTACCCGTACTACTAATAGGAGCGGTGAACCTCAAGAGACCGGGGATGCTTATCAGACTAATCCCGGTATAGCCATGTTTAATATGATGGCAACTGCCATGGATCGTGTGTCACGTGTGATGGAGCGTCAGGATGCTCGTGAGGCCAATCTTATTGTATTACCTTTTCGAGACTATGAGGTCATTTTAGGGATGGACTGGCTGGCAAAACATCATGTCCAATTGGATTGCCGGGCGAAGATTATAACGTTCCGGGTACCTGATCAACCGATACTAGAGGTTTTGGGCCGAAGAGATTTCACCGGGAGTTCCATCATTTCATCTACAAAAGCAGTGAAGTCCTTGCGAAGAGGATGCAGCGGATACTTGGCTTACCTTATCAACAAGCCGTCGGATAAAGCTAAGTTGGAGGAGATGCCTATGATCAAAGACTATGCAGATGTGTTCCCTGAAGAATTACCCGGTTTGCCCCCAAATCGGGAGATCGAGTTTGTTATAGAGTTGCTGCCTGGCGCCCAGCCGATATCAAAAGCTCCCTATCATATGGCACCGACCGAACTACAAGAATTGAAGGACCAGTTACAGGGACTGCTGAAGAAGGGATTTGTACAACCGAGCTCTTCACCGTGGGGTGCGCCCGTGCTATTTGTTAAGAAGAAAGATGGGACGTTGAGACTATCCATTGACTACCGAGGATTGAACCAAGTGACTGTCAATAATAAATACCCACTTCCCCTGATTGACGAGTTATTTGATCAACTGCAAGGAGCCAAAGTGTATTCGAAACTCGACTTGAGGCAAGGGTATTATCAGTTGCGGATCAAGAAGGAAGATGTGCCTAAAACGGCTTTCAGGACGAGATATGGGCACTATGAGTATGTAGTGATGCCTTTTGGACTAACTAATGCCCCTGCAGCCTTTATGGATTTGATGCATAGGGTGTTTCAACCCTACTTGGACCAATTTGTAGTGATCTTCATTGATGATATTTTGGTATACTCGAAATCGGAGGCGGAGCATGAGCAACATCTGCGGTTGGTACTGCAGAAACTTCGAGAGCATCGATTGTATGCAAAGTTTAGTAAGTGTGAATTCTGGTTGCAGCAGATTGCATTTTTGGGGCATATCATATCCCAAGAGGGAATAGCGGTAGATCCAGCAAAGATCGATGCAGTGATGTCTTGGAAGAAGCCGGAAAATGTCACAGAGGTTCGTAGTTTTCTTGGTCTAGCTGGCTATTATCGGAGGTTCGTGAAGGATTTCTCTAAGATTGCAGGACCGCTTACAAAGCTCACTCAAAAGAAAACCAAGTTCGTATGGGATGATAAGTGTGAGAATAGCTTCCAAGAGTTGAAGAAGAGATTGACTACTGCACCAGTTCTTGCATTGCCTGAAGGGAGTCAAGGTTTCGTAATCTATAGCGATGCATCGAAAGAAGGATTGGGGTGTGTATTGATGCAAAATGGAAGAGTTATTGCATATGCTTCTAGGAAACCGAAGCCGTATGAGATGAATTACCCGACACATGATTTGGAGTTAGCGGCTACAGTATTTGCACTCAAAAAATGGAGGCATTATCTGTGGGGTAACAAGTTTGAGGTATTTACCGATCATAAGAGCTTGAAATACTTGTTCTCTCAAAAGGAGTTGAATATGAGGCAAAGGCGGTGGATGGAGCTTTTGGACGATTACAACTGCTCAATTAATTATGTGCCCGGTAAGGCGAACGTAGTTGCAGATGCATTAAGTAGAAAAGCAAGCATGGCGAAACTGGAAGTCAAGGTGCAGGAGTTGTTGGAGGAAGCGTTTCTTTGGAAACCACAATTGACTCAGAATGGGTTACTTTTTTCCACTACCCAAGTTCAATCGACCTTGTTGTCTGAATTACGAGAGGCTCAACAGAAAGACCAACAATTTCAGAAGATTAAGGAAAGCAACGCATATTTCAAGTTTCATGATGATGGTGTCTGGAGGTTTAGGAACCGGGTTTGTGTTCCCAATGAGCCACAGCTGAAAAAGAAGATTCTTGAGGAAGCACATAATTCAAGATATACTATTCACCCCGGTGGAACAAAGATGTATCGGGATTTGAAGCAACACTATTGGTGGAATAACATGAAAAGAGAAATTGCGGAGTTTGTAGCACGGTGTTTGACTTGCCAGAGAGTCAAAGCAGAACATCAACGACCCGCAGGTTTACTTCAGCCGTTGGAGATTCCTCAATGGAAATGGGAACATATCACTATGGATTTTGTTATGGACCTGCCTAGATCACGAAAGGGTCGTGACGCCGTTTGGGTTATAGTGGATAGATTGACTAAGTCGGCGCACTTTTTACCAATGAACAAGGAGGATAGTCCTGAGGATTTGGGAGATATGTATGTGGCGGAGATTGTAAGATTGCACGGGATGCCTGTGAGTATTGTATCGGATAGGGATCCTCGTTTTACTTCCCGATTTTGGAAGAGATTGCAGGAAGCTTTGGGGACGAAATTGAGTTTTAGCACGGCTTATCACCCTCAGACGGACGGTCAATCGGAGAGAACCATTCAGATTTTGGAGGATATGCTGAGGGCATGTATTCTAGACTTCGGGAAAGGTTGGGAGAAATATCTATCTCTAGCAGAGTTCGCCTACAACAATAGTTATCAGGCCACGATCGGGATGGCCCCTTTTGAAGCGCTGTATGGACGTAAGTGTCGATCACCACTTTACTGGGATGAAGTAGGTGAGACGAAGACTTTTGACCCGACCCTTTTACCTGAACTGATGAAGACTGTTGATAACATCCATCTCATCCGGAAACGGATGCTTACCGCCCAGAGCAGGCAGAAGAGTTATGCGGACCGACGGAGACGGAGTCTCGAGTTTGAGGTTGGTGACAAGGTGTTCTTGAAGATATCACCCCGGAGGGGACTGATTAAACATGGCAAGGGTGGAAAGTTGAGCCCGAGATTTGTAGGACCGTTTGAGATAGTTGAGAAGATTGGCAAGTTGGCGTATCGACTAGCACTACCCCAGAACCTCTCCAATATTCATGACGTCTTTCATGTGTCGATGCTGCGGAGGTATCATCCTGACCCGTCGCATATCTTGGAGCCAGAGCCGTTGCAGCTTCGGGAGAACTTGTCCTACGAGGAAAAGCCCATTCGGATCCTAGACCAACAGGATCGGGAGTTGCGCAATAGAACCATACCTATGGTGAAAGTGCTGTGGGATCATCATGGAGTCGAAGAAGCAACGTGGGAAAGGCGAGACCAGATGGAGCAGCAATATCCAGCTTTATTTCAAGGTAAATATTGAATTTCGGGACGAAATTCTTTTAAGGAGGGGAGGATGTGAAGCCCGACCCCGAATTGCGTGCGATACCTCGTTTTGCATGCCCTAACCTAGATGTGCGTGCCATGACCTAGGTTTGAGAATTGTATTTAGTTTGTGTGCCTTGCATTGAATTTCGTGCATTCATATAGGGTTACGTGCGTTTACTTGAAAAACGTGCGTTCGTCTCGTAGTTTGTGTCCTACCTCGAAGTGCGTGCCCTAAACCTAGGAAAGCGTGTCTTCACGCTAATCAAGAAAGCATCTTTCACGAAGTACTAGACTATTAAACAATCCTACAAAATCCACTCACAATATAATAATCCAAATTCCTTTCACTAGAAGACAAAAATGCACCAAAAACAAAACATTCTTTATTCTTTTGCTTTATTCTTTTTTTTTTGCACTTTCAAAATACAATAAAATAAGACTCAAAAGAAGACACAAAATTCAGAATTGGCACATGCAATAGCCGGCCATGTCTTGTTCTTGAGCAAGAAAATTTAGCAACATATTTTATTCTATGCATGCAAAGACAAAAAATGACATAAGGCATTAAAATAATTGCTCAATTCCTCTCATTTCCTCACCATACCCGACCAGCTTTTGCATGCCCATCCTAGCAATTTGAAAATAGCATATTGAAGACAAGAATGCAGAATTTGGACTGCCCAAGGACCGACCACAACCTCAAAAAAATTGCAAGGCCTTCATTTGTTGTCTTTCTTCATTTCTTTTTCGGTTCTCTCTCTCTTCCTCTCATTTCTCTCTTCTCTCGACTTTAGCTGCACATTACCACTTCTATAGCTTCTCTTCATTATATCATAGTCAGCCAAGCAAGCCACAAGCAAAAGAAATTCGGCCAAGCAACTAGAAGCAAGAAGAACTCATACAAGCTCACAAATCTGTCCATTTCGGTCTTAGGTATGCTTTGCTAAGATTTCTTCCATTTCTTTTGGTTACAACCACATGCACACCCTCCTCACTTGCTAACTCAGTTGGGAATTAAAGGAAAACAAGCTCTCTCTCTCGGCTAAAGCAAGAAAGAAGCTTCATTGGTGCATTTTCAAGAACATTCTGCATCTACCTGTTTGTTTTGATAAGGTGAGGGTTCAAAACTTTTGGAAAACTCTTTAAAACTTCACATGCATGACCATGAATGTGTGTATTTGCTTCTGTGCTTGAGCTATGTGGTCGTTCATGAGTTTAAACAACCATGCATGGCAATAACTTGGCTTGAAAATGATACTAGACAAAGTCGAAATTTGAGACTGCTTCTGACCCGTCTGTTCGAGGCAATTTTTGGTTAAGCAAATGATGTTGAAATTGCGTGAAAATCCCTAGATGACTAGTTTGGCCAATTTTGAACACTTTTTGAAGAAATAAGCAATGTCAAATTTTGGCTCTAAGGCCCTCAAAATGGCAAAATCACGTAATATAGCTAAATCTGGAAAGTTTCGAGAAAAAGGAAGCAGTTTGGCAGATTTACTGCCCGTGTGGAACGAGATGAATTTGACATAGCAAACGACATCCAAAATGCGTGACAATTTCTGTGCTGCTATATTTTTGAGTTGTGGACATTTTTTCCAGAAATAGGCTTAGGCTAAAAATGAACCTAAGGACCTCAAAATCATGCAATATCGAAAGATAGGCAAATCTGGACAGTTTTGAGCAGTTCCACCATTTTGGCCATAACTAACGATCAAGAACTCCAATTAATGCAAGGTTTGTTTCTGATTTTAGTTAACTTCTTAAGCTTTAATTTGATATATTATTCACTGAATTTGGAGTTCAATTGCATGCCCAGTTGATTGTGAGAAAACAGCTTATTGCAGTTAGGGTTTCAATTGACTATGTGCTTGGGAAAAACTTGTTGAACCTCTTTTGTGGTACTAATTACTTGGAATGGTAGTATTGGAATATTGTGTGGACTGTATTGAAAGTTGAGGATGTTGAATGAGACAATGCATGACTTTGGAATGATGATTGAGTTGATTTAGGGTTTTGATTGCACGATTTTGCATGAAAAGCGAACCCTAATGACTAGGTACTCTTGTTAATTGTTAACCGGGGGTTATTGTGTGGAAAATGTACGTTGCGTGGGCTGCCCGTAAAATGTTTTATAGTTCCAAATGTGAGTAGGCCATTGCATGTTGACAAATAAGCTTTTCTTGCACCCAAACCCCTTTGATATCCTCGCCTGTTGCATAAACTTATCACTTGATCCCGTGAGCTTCTTAATGAGTTATATGGCCTGTTTTACATGTGTTACATGGCTGCCCGTTTAATTTCCATATAACTCTATATGCCTTTCAAGTGAAAATTCCTGTCTTATCGTGCCCTGCTTGTTTATCTGTCAATGTGCAATCTTATGACTCTCCGGAGGCGACCTACTTTGTTGTCCTCCTTCTGTGATATATATTACCTGTCATAAATGTGCATTGCATACGAGGTTGCAACCTTTCTTGTGGCGTGGTAGTGTTTCACGCACGCCGGGCGGCATCGGGCTTGGCGGGGTTACCCTGACTACCATGGTCCCATTCCCTCTCTCGCTTGGGGGCTAGACTTCCTCGGAGAGTTGGGTCGTAGGATTTTGGGGTACATCCGGAGTACACCCACCTGGTGTGTTTGGGGAATGATTTGAAGTCGGCCGCAACAGTTGATCCTGGATCTGATCTGAGAGCAAAAGCTCACCGTATCCTTTTTATTATATGTATAAGTACTCCCGCTTGGATCCTAGAGAACCTCGGGGAGGAAAGACTGGTATTCCTGTTTCTGTATTTGTATTTCTGTACTTGTACTTCTGTTGTATTCATGTTTGGAAAAGGGATTTTCATAAGTTTAATCAGAAAATGAGTTTCAAACTTATTTCTCGTTCCTCCTCGCTGAGTTCATAGGGTCTCACCCTCTTTCATCATTTCAGGTGAAGAAGAACAGGCACAGGAACCTGAGCTCAATGTACCTAATGATGAACCTCTGGAATGATTGCTTGTTATCGTTGTTTTGCTTGAACGTGACTTCTTGTGAACTTTTGTTACTTAAAGACTATTTCCCTTATGTTGTTGTTGCTTGTGATGTCAAAGACCCCCGCTGTAATTTGGGGTCTAATTTTGGGTTGTACTTATTTTAAGTAGACTGATACTAGACATGACACTACTATGATCGTTTTGCTTTTACTACCGCTAGTATCTATCACAGGTTATGATGCTTAGTTAAGAAATAGGTTAATGAACTTATCCTATCTCAGCAGGTACTCGCTAATAAGCTAAGATCAACAGGTGTATTTTGAAATGAGGATAAATGAACAAACGAGACATAGTATCATGTTAGGTTATAAATCAAACGGGACGTCGAATTAACCAATAGGCAATTCAATTGATCGAATAATAGTAATCTTAGCTGGAATTGAATTTGAAATGGTAAATTTTGAGGCTGTTAGAAAATTTAGGTCAAAACAAAGAGCTCAATTACAGCCGTCATGCTGCCGAATTTCTGGAAAGTTTTGGAGTCTAGAATAAAACGTTAAGTGTTAAACCTCCTAGAATGATTAAGAATGTGAAAGGACTTGATTGTTTAGATCACACCCTAGTCTAACCTTTATAGGCCGGGTTGGGGCGTGACAGTCGCGACCAGCCCAGAGTCAGAGTCAGGGGTAGACCCGACCAGCAGTAGTTCATTCTCAGCAGGGTAGTTCAGCTACCTCTACTTACAAAGCTCCTTCGGGAGGCACTGTTGCAATACGTCACCAGCAGTGCAGCTTCTATCAACGCTAGGGTTATACTAAGGAGAATTGTTGGAAGAGATTGGGCCGATGCACTCGATGCGGCAGTGATCAACACAAGGTTAGAGACTGCCAAAAATTCAAGAACACCAGGGGTCAAACATCTAGTCAAGGCAATCAGACCACGGGTTCAGTGGCAGCACCAGTACCGCGGGGTCAGGCCTGAGTATTTGCCTTAGATGCAGAGGAGCTTCCGGATACGACCGCTGCAGTAGAAGGTACTTTTCTTCTTAATGATCAATCAGTTAAAGTTTTAATTGATTCTGGGGCTTCGCATTCATTTATTACACCCATTTGTGCACAAAATGCTAAGTTGAAGCACGATAAACTATTGCATGATATTGTGGTTTATACACCTATGGGGCCGAAGTTTGTCACCAAATCTATCTGCAAGGCATGTAATATTTTTATTCAAGGTCGTGTTTTTCCTGCCGATTTAATTATTCTACCTTTCCGCGACTTTGAAATTATATTGGGGATGGACTGGTTAGGTAAATATTATGCTCAACTCGATTGTAGAAAGAAGATTGTAAAACTAGAAATGCTCGACCAGCCCGTACTTGAAATAGTTGGTAGTAGAAAATCTACGGGAACTCCTGTCATATCTTCTATTAAAGCATAAAAAATGTTAGGTAAGGGTTGTGAGGCTTACTTTGCTTATTTGATTAATCAACCTAGTGATCAATTGAAACTGAATGATATGCCTATAGTGAGAGAGTTTTCGGGGGTATTTCCTGAGGAATTACTTGGTTTACCACCTGATAGAGAGATAGAGTTTGTAATCGACTTATTACCAGGGGCTACACCTATCTCTAGGACTCCGTACAGAATAGCTCCACCTGAGTTGCAAGAATTGAAAATTCAGTTGCAGGGTTTACTTGAGAAGGGATTCATTCAGCCGAGTTCTTCACCTTGGGGTGCACCGGTCTTATTTGTTAAAAAGAAAGACGGATCTCTTCGGTTTTGCATTGATTATCAGGGTCTTAATCAGATAACTATCAAAAACAAATATCCATTGCCTTTGATTGAGGAATTATTTGATCAGCTGCAAGGTGCCAGGGTATTTTCTAAATTCGATCTGAGGCAGGGCTATTACCAGTTAAGGATTAAGTCTGATGATGTTCCCAAAACTGCTTTCAGAACTCAGTATGGTCATTATGAGTTTGTTATTATGCCGTTTAGGTTAACTAATGCTCCCGCCGCATTTATAGATTTGATGCAGAGAGTATTCCGCCCATATCTGGATCATTTTGTGGTTACTTTCATTGATGATATTCTTGTATATTCTAAACCTGAGGCGGAACATGAACATCATCTTAGAATTGTGTTGCAGACTCTTCAGGAGCATCGGTTATTTACAAAGTTTAGCAAATGTGAGTTCTGGTTAAGGCAAGTCACTTTTCTGGGCCACATTATTTCTCAGGATGGAATTTCTATTGATCCAACAAAGATTGAGGGTGTCATGGCATGGAAACAGTTGGAGACTGTTACAGAAATTTGCAGTTTTATGGGTTTAGCGGGTTATTACAGAAGGTTTGTCAAGGATTTCTCTAAAATTGCTGGACCTTTGACTCAACTCACTCGAAAGAAGACTATATTTGACTGGAATGAGAAATGTGAGGCTAGCTTCTAGGAATTAAAGAAGAGATTAACCACAGCTCCTATTCTCGCTCTACTTGAGGGTATCGATAATTTGGTAATCTATAGTGATGCTTCTAAGGAAGGTTTGGGCTGTGTATTGATGCAGAGTGGGAGAGTTATTGTTTATGCTTCCAGAAAACTGAAACCTTATGAGCTTAATTACCCGACACATGATCTTGAGCTTGCAGCTATCATCTTTGCATTAAAGAAATGGTGTCACTATCTTTGGGGTAATAAATTTGAAATCTTTACTGATCACAAGAGTCTGAAATATCTCTTTTCTTAGAAAGAGTTGAATATGAGGCAGAGGCGTTGGTTGGAGTTGCTTGAGGATTATAATTGTACTATCAATTATCTGTCAGGTAAGGCTAATATTGTTGCTGATGCCTTAAGCCGAAAGGCTACAGTTGCTAGTCTAATCATCAAAAATTGGGAGTTCATGGAGGAATTATGTTTATGGAGGCCCAACACTTCAGATTCTGGAATTCAATTTGCAAGTTTGCATATTTAGTCTCTTTTATTATCCAGGATTAGAGAGGCTCAGCAAGCTGATCTGCAATTGATGGAAATCTTTAAAAAGTCAAAAGGGGGAGAGTCGGATTTCAAATTACATGATGATGGACTTCTTAAGTTCAAAGACATAATTTGTATTCCTTCCGAGCCAGCTTTAAAGAAAGAAATTCTTGCAGAGGCTCAGAATTCTAAGTATACTATCCATCCAGGCAGTACCAAGATGTATAGAGATTTGAAACAGAACTACTAGTGGAACAACATGAAGAGAGAGATTGCTGACTATGTTGTTGAATGTCTTACATGTCAGAAAGTTAAAGCTGAACATCAAAGACCGGCAAGGTTGTTGCAGCCGTTGGCCATTCCTGTTTGGAAATGGGACCACATTACCATGGATTTCGTGTCAGATTTACCGCTGTCTTCAAGAGGACATGATTCAGTCTGGGTTGTTGTGGATAGATTGACCAAAACCTCTCATTTTATTGCTACAAAGAAAACTAAATCTCTTGACAGGTTGGCTGAAATTTATGTTGAGAATATTGCCAAACTTCATGGAATTCTCAAGAGTATTATGCCAGACAGAGATCCCAGATGTACATCTCAGTTCTGGCAGAAGATTCAGAAAGCTTTGGGCACGACATTGAGCTTCAGTACCTCTCATCATCCTCAAACTGATGGACAATCTGAAAGAACAATCTTGATATTAGAGGATATGCTTCGAGCATGCATTCTGGACTTCGGTAAGAGTTGGGAGAAATACTTACCTCTTGCAGAATTTTCTTATAACAACAGTTATCAAGCTACTATCGGTATGGCACCATATGAAGCTTTGTATGGGCGAAAACGCAGATCTCCTTTATATTGGGATGAAGTTGGAGAGTTGAAATCTATTGATCCTACTTTATTGTCAGAGACGAACAGAATGATCGATAATGTTCAGCTTATCAGAAAAAGAATGCTTACAGCACAGAGTCGGCAAAAGAGTTATGCAAATAGACGCCGTCGTGATCTGAAATTTGCCGTAGGGGATCGGGTATTTCTGAAAATTTCTCCTCGCAAGGGCTTGATTCGCCATGGCAAGGGAGGTAAACTAAGTCCTCGTTTCATGGGACCGTTTGAAGAAATTGAAACTATTGGTGAATTGGCTTATCGACTAGCTTTGCCTCCTAGCCTGGGTAGAATTCATGATGTCTTCCATGTTTCTATGTTTCGGAAGTATCAGCCAGATCCTTCTCATGTTCTTCAGCCCGAGCCATTAGAGATTAGTGAAACTTTGACCTACACAGAGAAACCTCTTCGAGTTGTTGATCAGAAAGTTCAGGAGCTGAGGACTAAAAACATTTCGATGGTTAAAGTTCTGTGGGATCATCATGGGTTGGAGGATGCTACCTGGGAAAGAGAGGATCAGATGCGAGATCGATATCCAAAGTTATTCGTCGAATCATGTAAGAATTGCGTGGATGCAATAGTTTAAGGGGGAGAGGATGTGACGCCCGAGCTTTTTGCCTTGCATTAACTTACTGTTGCACCCATTATTTGCGCATTTCCTTCTGTGCTTTATTACTGTCTTCTTTAGCCACTATTCACTCCATTTTCAAACTGCATTATATTAGTGAATTAGCAATTTTATTAAATCATATTAATTATAGTAGGAATGGGAAAAATGTGCAATGGAGCTAGAAGCGATAGGAGTACATGTTTGGGAAATGTTTTAGCAAACTAGGAATAGTGTTACGTAACTAACTTAGAGTTTTAATTAACTAGCATACATTTCTCACTTTAGGCTCGTTTAAAACTATCTACACGCGTTTTAGTGGACCACTTAAGCACCCACTTGACCCCCCTTTCTATAAAACTCTCACATAACTCAACTTAGCTCATAACTAGCAAACAAAAAAAAAATATAGAAGCTGAAAATGCACTGTAGCAGGGCCGAAACCTTCAAGCAGCTCAAGGAGGAAAAAAATGATCTTCAACTCTTCAATCCAAGCCTTCCCAAGCCTCGAGCAAGTGGATTAGGGTGTGTGCAAGCCTTCTAGGTGTTCCTACGCGCATTGGTGAGGGATTTCATGGCTCTTTTTGCATTTTTAAAAATGTTACACATTTATTGATTTGTTAGAAATGCTATCAAATGTTAATGTAAAGCTTATCTATGCTATTATACATTGTATATAAGTGCTAGAGAACACCTTTAAGCCTTTAGTTCGCATTTTAAACGGTAGGAAATGTTATTTTGAAATTATGAGGTGAATAGTGATAAATTCTAGGGTTTTATGTAATTGCGCGTATTAGCCTGATTCAATGCTTCTAATAGATGTCTTAGGTGCTAATGAAGGTATTCTACTAGCCCCGTGCATTTGAATTGCTCTAAATTTGCATAGAACGTGAATTAGTCGACTTTAACAAAGGGATTTCGGGGTTAATGCGAATCCGGGTGGATTCGGGCTTCACTTTTAGTGTTCTTAGGCTACCTAGGTGCTATAGAACCTTTGCTAACTCTTGTTTGAAGCCCGGTTGAAGTATGTGTAGTTCAAAGCCATAAGAGGGGAATTGGGGCTTTTGGGGTAATAGCAGGTAATTTTCACGTGTTTGAGTGTTGTAGGGGTGCCTTAGGGGTTACTTAGAAGATTGGTATAGCTTCCCCTCAAATTTGAAACCTTAACTTTGATTCGGAAGAAAAATAGCTTGAATAACAAAGGGGTTTAAGTGCGAATTCAGTTGTTTCTCGCTTCTAAGTCCATGGCATGGCTCCTTAGGTGTTTAAATGTGGTTTCCAGTTGATTTGGAACTTTTGGTATAATTCTAAATGTATTTTATATATACCCCTTTGTAAAGTTGCTTATTTGCCTGTGTAAATTGCTTCTAATCTATCTATTATGAGGTCAACTGTGAGGGTTGAAAACCTTTTGAAAACTCTTCAAAAATTCACATGCATGCTCATAAATGTGTGTAATTGCTTCTGTACTTGAGTTATATGGTCGTTCATAAGCTTCAACAACCATGCATGGCAAGATTTTGGTTTGAAATGGATGCTAGGTGAAGTCGAAATTGTTGACAGCTCTCTGACCAGTTTGTTCGAGTTAAGTTTAGCTAGGCATATGATGTTGAAAATTCTTGAAAATTGGTAGCTGACTAGTTTGGACAGTTTTGTACATTTTTTCCAGAAATAGGCCGAAGTTAATTTTGAATTTAAGGTCCTCAAAATAGCAGATCTTTAAAATGTGACAAAATCTTGAAATCTGGAGAAATGAAGCAGGTTTTGGCAGATGCACTGACCTTGTGGAACGTACCATATTTGACTTAGTAAATGTTGTCCAAAATGCATGAAAATTAGTGCACTGATAGATTTTTCAGTTCTGGACAATTTTGTCAGAAATGGATCAAATCTAAAACTGACTCTAAGAACCTCAAAAACGTCAATTTCTGAAAAGTGTGCAAATCTGGACAGTTTTGTGCTACCTCACTGTTTCGGCTATAACTAATGATTCGGAACTCCAATTGATGCAAGGCTTGTTTCTGATTTTAGCTAACTTCTTAAGCTTTAATTTGACATCTTATTCACTGAATTTGGAGATTGTTTGATTATCCTATTTGTTGTGAGAATACAGCCTATTGCAGTAAAGGTTTTATTTAGCTACATGCTTGGGAAATTGTTGTAACCTCTCTTGTGATACTAATTGTGTGGAAAAGTTGTGTTAGGATGTTATGTGGACTGTTTTAAGCACTTGAGGATGTTGAATTAAATGATGCATGACTTGAAAATGATCTTGAGTGGACTTAGGGTTTTAATCACACGATCAAGCATGAAATGGAAACCCTAATGACTAGGTAGTCTTACTAAGTGATGATCATTCGGATATTGTGTGGGAATCATATGCTTAGTGGGCTGCCCGTAAATGTTTTATAACTTCAAAAGTGATCTTGACCATTGCATGTTGACAAATAAGTTTTTCTTGCACCCGAACCATGATTGAAGTCATTGCATGTTGAATAATCTTGTCACTTGATCACGTGGGCTTCTTAATGAGTTATATGGCCTGTTATACATGTGTTACATGGCTGCCCGTTTAATTTTCATATAACTCTATACGCCTTTCAAGTGAAATTTTCTGTCTTATCGTGCCCTGCTTGTTTATCTGTCAATGTGCAATCTATGACTGTCCGGAGGCAACCTACTTTGTTGTCCTCCTACTGTGATATATTACCTGTCATGAATGTGCATTGCATACAAGGTTGCAACCTTTCCTGTTGGCATGGTAGCGATCACGCACACTGGGCGGCATCGGGCTTGCCGGTGCACCCATGACTACCGTGGTCCCATTCCCTCCCTCGCTTAGGGGCTAGACTTTCTCGGAGAGTTGGGTCGTAGGATTTCGGGGTACATCCGGAGTACACCCACCTGGCGTGTTTGGGGGATGATTTGAAGTCGGCCGCAACAACTGATCCTGGAACTGATCTGAGAGCAAAAGCTCACTGTATCCGTTTTACTATGTGTATAAGTACTCTCGCTTGGTTCCTAGAGAACCTCGGGGAGGAAAGACCGGTATTCCTGTTCTGTACTTGTATTTCTGTACTTGTATTTCTGTTGTATTCATGTTTGAGAAAAGGATTTTCATAAGTTTAACCGGAAAATGAGTTTCAAAACTATTTCTCGTTCCCCCTCGCTGAGTTCATAAGTACTCACCCTCTTTTATCATCTCAGGTGAAGAAGAAGAACAGGTATAGGAACATGAGGACCATGTGCCTAATGATGAATCCCTGGAGTGAATGCCTGTCATTGCTTGTTTTGCTTGATTGTGACTACTTGCGAACTTTTGCTACTTGAAGACTATTTCCCTTATGTTAATTGTTGTTTGTGATGTAAAAGACTCCGGTTGTAATTTGGGGTCCAATTTTGGTTTGTACTTATTTTAAGTAGACTGATACTAGACATAACACTGTTGTGATCGTTTTGCTTTTATCACCGGTAGTATCTATCTCAGGTTATGACGCTTTGGTTAAGGTCTAAGTAAATGAACCTATCCAATCTTAACAGGTACTTGCTATTGAGCTAAGATCAACATGTATATTTGTAATGAGGACAAATAAGCAAACGAGACATAGTATCATGCTAGGGTATAAATCAAACGGGACGTCGAAATAACCAATAGGCAATCCAATCAATAGTAAATTAGTAATCTTAGTTGGAAATGAATTCGAGATGGTAAACTTTGAGGCGTTTAGAGAATTATGTTAAACCAAATGGCCAATTTCAGCCGTTATGCTGCTGGTTTTCTGGAACAACTTTGGAGTTTAGACTAAATCATTAGGTGTTAATCTTCATAAATAGCTAAGTACATGATATTACTTGAATGTTAGTTCACACCCTAGTCTAACCTTATAGGCCGGGTTGGGGGCGTGACACCTAAGAAGAATGGTATCAGAGCTTAGATTGCTTAAGCCGGGTTTAACTCTTGGACCGTGGGTAGAGCCCTAAAGTAATTAGGATGACTTGTTTATGTGTTATTGTGTGATAAATGTGCCTTCTATGTTCTATGTGCTTAAGTGATTTACATGCCTCAAATGTTTTTAGAATTGTACTTATAATATGTTGCATATTTTATGCATTAGATTCTTAATTATCGTATTTCCATAAATTGTGCCTATAGATGGCTGGCCCTAGTACCCGTACTACTAATAGGAGCGGTGAACCTCAAGAGACCGGGGATGCCTATCAGACTAATCCCGGTATGGCTATGTTTAATATGATGGCAAATGCCATGGATCGTGTATCACGTGTAATGGAACGTCAGGATGCTCGTGAAGCCAGCAACAACAACATCAACAACAGGAATGAGGGTAACCATGGGAGACATAGCAGAATGAAGGAATTCATTGACTTTCGCCCGTCTAAATTCTACGGGGAAGCTGATGATGAGAAAGTCGAGGCTTGGCTGTCCGAGATTGAGAAGATTTTCAGGCTACTTGATTATACAGATGAAGAGAAATTAGAGTTTGCTGTATTTCTGTTGCACGGGGATACCGAGCATTGGTGGCACACTATAGAGGCACTGTGGGAGACTGATTAGAACCTCGCTTGTGGGGTAATTTCGTTAAAGCGTTTAAGGAGAAATATGTATCTACAGTTTCTAGGCAGAAGCGGATCGAGGAGTTCATGCACTTGACCCAGGGTAATATGACGGTGGCCCAGTACGAGGCACGTTTTGATCGACTGTCCCGATATGCTCAATATATGGTTTGTACTCCGGAGGCAAAAATGTGGAAATTTACTGTTGGTTTGAGGCTAGAGATTCAGGACCAGTTAGCTTCTCATGACTTCGATACTTATTCTGCTCTCTTTGCTGCTGCCTCTCGAGTTGAGAAGAGGAAACTAGATGGAGCCGGTTCGAGTCAACCAAACAAGAAACCATACCAGCATCCAGGTCAGCAAAGGAAATTCCAGAGTTAGGGTCGTAATCAGGGCCAGAGCCAGAGCAGGTCAGGGAATAACCGTGGCCCGACGAAAGCGCCGTCAGCCTCTTCCGCCCGCGGATCCACAGGTAGTTCACCTGCTGCTCAGTCCGTCAGCTGTTCATATTGCGACAGGAAGGGGCATACCGAGGCCCAGTGTTGGAGGAAGTTGGGATGATGTATGAGGTACGGCAGTGATCAGCATCAGATCAAGGATTGCCCTAAACGTCAGGCATGGAAGAATTAGGGTAAACCAGCCGGTAGAGGCAAGACTCCAGTTCCTAGGGTCCAGGCTCGAGCTTATGCTATCGAGTGCGAGGAGATTCTGGATGAGACCGC
The DNA here is from genome assembly GCA_037974665.1 of Ehretia macrophylla. Lineage (NCBI taxonomy): Eukaryota > Viridiplantae > Streptophyta > Magnoliopsida > Boraginales > Ehretiaceae > Ehretia > Ehretia macrophylla. The sequence continues at coordinate 12,971,915 of CM075764.1, read as the reverse complement.
TGTTGTTGAAGGTACATTCTTCATACTGAATCAACCTGTTAAGGTGTTAATTGATCCGGGTGCTACTCATTCATCTATTACTCCTTTATGTGTGGAACGTGTGAAATTGAAAGTTGTATGTTTGCCATATGAAGTAGAAGTTGGTACTCCAATGGGTTCTAAACTCGAAACTAGTTCAGCTTGTAAAGCATGTAAAATCCAAATTAAGGATAGGGAATTCTCGGCCAATCTTATTGTATTACCTTTTCGAGATTACGAGGTCATTTTAGGGATGGACTGGCTGGCAAAACATCACGTCCAACTGGATTGCCGGGCAAAGATTATAACATTCTGGGTACCTGATCAACCGATATTGGAGATTTTGGGCCGAAGAGATTTCACTGGGAGTTCCATCATTTCATCTACTAAAGCAGTGAAGTCCTTGAGGAAAGGATGCAGCGGATACTTGGCTTACCGTATCAACAAGCCGTCGGATAAAGCTAAATTGGAGGAGATGCATGTGATCAAAGACTATGCAGATGTGTTCCCAAAAGAATTACCCGGTTTACCCCTAATTGGGAGATCGAGTTTGTTATAAAGTTGCTGCCTGGCGCCCAGCCGATATCTAAAGCTCCTTATCGTATGGCACCGGCCGAGCTACAAGAATTGAAGGACCAATTGCAAGGATTGTTGAAGAAGGGGTTTGTTCAACCGAGTTCTTCACCATGGGGTGCGCCAGTCCTGTTTGTGTAGAAGAAATACGGAACGTTGAGGCTATGCATTGACTATCGAGGATTGAACCAAGTGACTGTCAAGAATAAATACCCACTTCCCCTGATTGACGAGTTATATGATCAACTGCAAGGAGCCAAAGTGTATTCGAAACTCGACTTGAGGCAAGGGTATTATCAATTGCGGATCAAGAAGGAAGATGTGCCTAAAACGGCTTTCAGGACGAGATATGGGCATTATGAATATGTGGTGATGCCTTTTGGACTAACTAATGCCCCTGCAGCTTTTATGGATTTGATGCATAAGGTGTTTCAACCCTACTTGGACCAATTTGTGGTGATCTTCATTAATGATATTTTAGTATACTTGAAATCGGAGGTGAGGCATGAGCAACATCTGAGGTTGGTACTGCAGAAACTTCGAGAGCACCAATTGTATGCAAAGTTTAGCAAGTGTGAATTTTGGTTGCAGCAGATTGCATTTTTGGGGCATATCATATCCCAAGAGGGAATAGTGGTAGATCCAGCAAAGATCGATGTAGTGATGTCTTGGAAGAAGCCGGAAAATGTTACGGAAGTTCGGAGTTTTCTTGGTCTAGCCGGCTATTATCGGAGGTTCGTGAATGATTTCTCTAAGATTGCAGGACCACTTACAAAGCTCACTCGAAAGAAAACAAAGTTCGTGTGGGATGATAAGTGCGAGAGCAGCTTCCAAGAATTGAAGAAGAGATTGACTACCGCACCAGTTCTTGCATTGCCTGAAGGGAGTCAAGGTTTTGTAATCTATAGCGATGCTTCGAAAGATGGACTGGGATGTGTATTGATGCAAAATGGAAGAGTTATTGCATATGCTTCTAGGAAACCCAAGTCGTATGAGATGAATTACCCGACACATGATTTGGAGTTAGCGGCTATTGTGTTTGCACTCAAGAAATGGAGGCATTATCTGTGGGGTAACAAGTTTGAGGTATTTACTGATCATAAGAGCTTGAAATACTTGTTCTCTCAGAAGGAGTTGAATATGAGGCAAAGGCGGTGGATGGAGCTTTTGGATGATTATAACTGCTCAATCAATTATGTGCCCGGTAAGGCGAACGTGGTTGCAGATACCTTAAGCAGAAAAGCAAGCATGGCGAAACTGGAAGTCAAGGTGCAGGAGTTGTTGGAGGAAGCGTTTCTGTGGAAACCACAATTGACTCAGAAAGCGTTACTTTTTGCCACTACCCAAGTTGAATCGACTTTGTTATCTGAGTTACGAGAGGCTCAACAGAGGGACCAACAATTTCAGAAGATTAAGGAAAGCAACGCAGATTTCAAGTTTCATGATGATGGTGTTTGGAGGTTTAGGAACCGGATTTGTGTTCCCAATGAGCCAGAGTTGAAAAAGAAGATTCTTGAGGAAGCCCATAATTCAAGATATACTATTCACCTCGGCGGAACAAAGATGTATCGGGATTTGAAGCAACACTATTGGTGGAATAACATGAAAAGAGAAATTGCGGAGTTTGTAGCACGGTGTTTGACTTGCCAGAGAGTCAAAGCAGAACATCAACGACCTGCAGGTTTACTTCAACCGTTGGAGATTCCTCAATGGAAATGGGAACATATAACTATGAATTTTGTTATGGACCTGCCTAGATCACGAAAGGGTCGTGACGCCGTTTGGGTTATAGTGGATAGATTGACTAAGTCGGCGTACTTTTTACCAATGAACAAGGAGGATAGTCCTGAGGATTTGGGAGATATGTATATGGCGGAGATTGTAAGATTGCACGGGATACCTGTGAGCATTGTATTCGATAGGGATCCTCGTTTTACTTCCCGATTTTGGAAGAGATTACAGAAAGCTTTGGGGACGAAATTGAGTTTTAGCACGGCTTATCACCCTCAGACGGACGGTCAATCGGAGAGAACCATTCAGATTTTGGAGGATATGCTGAGGGCATGAGTGTTGGACTTCGGGAAAGGTTGGGAGAAATATCTATCTCTAGCGGAGTTCGCCTACAACAATAGTTATCAGGCCACGATCGGGATGGCCCCTTTTGAGGCGCTGTATGGACGTAAGTGTCGATCCCCAATCTATTGGGATGAAGTAGATGAGACGAAGACTTTTGACCCGACCCTTTTACCTAAACTGATGAAGACTGTTGATAACATCCACCTCATCCGGAAACAGATGCTTACCGCCCAGAGCAGGAATAAGAGTTATGCAGACCGCCGAAGACGGAGCCTAGAGTTTGAGGTCGGCGACAAGGTGTTCTTAAAGATATCACCCCGGAGGGGACTGCTTAGACATGGAAAAGGTGGAAAGCTGAGCCCGATATTTGTAGGACCATTTGAGATAGTTGAGAAGGTTGGCAAGTTGGCGTATCGCCAAGCACTACCCCAGAACCTCTCCAATATTCACGATGTCTTTCATGTTTCGATGCTGCGGAAGTACCATCCTGACCCGTTGCATATCTTGGAGCCAGGGCCGTTGCAGCTTCGGGAAAACTTGTCTTACGAGGAGAAGCCCATTCGGATCCTAGACCAGCAGGATCGGGAGTTGCGCAACAGAACTATACCTATGGTGAAAGTGCTATGGTATCATCATTGAGTCGAAGAAGCAACGTGGGAAAGGCGAGACCAGATGGAGCAGCAGTATCCAGCATTATTTCAAGGTAATATTGAATTTCGGGACGAAATTCTTTTAAGGAGGGGAGGATGTGAGGGTTGAAAACCATTTGAAAACTCTTCAAAAATTCACATGCATGCTCATAAATGTGTGTAATTGCTTCTGTACTTGAGTTATATGGTCGTTCATAAGCTTAAACAACCATGCATGGCAAGATTTTGGTTTGAAATGGATGCTAGGTGAAGTCGAAATTGTTGACAGCTCTCTGACCAGTCTGTTCGAGGTAAGTTTAGCTAGGAAAATGATGTTGAAAATGCTTGAAAATTGGTAGCTGACTATTTTGGACAGTTTTGAACATTGTTCCCAGAAATAGGCCGAAGCTAATTTTGACTCTAAGGTCCTCAAAATAGCAGATCTTTAAAATGTGACAAAATCTGGAAATCTGGAGAAATGAAGCAGGTTTTGGCAGATGCACTGACCTTGTGGAACGTACCATATTTGACCTAGTAAATGTTGTCCAAAATGCATGAAAATTAGTGTGCTGCTATATTTTTCAGTTCTGGACAATTTTGTCAGAAATGGATCAAAGCTAAAACTGACTCTAAGAACCTCAAAAACGTCAATTTCTGAAAAGTATGCAAATCTGGACAGTTTTGTGCTACCTCACTGTTTCGGCTATAACTAATGATTCTGAACTCCAATTGATGCAAGGCTTGTTTCTGATTTTAGTTAACTTCTTAAGCTTTAATTTGACATCTTATTCACTGAATTTGGAGATTGTCTGATTATTCTATTGGTTGTGAGAAAACAGCCTATTGCAGTAAAGGTTTTATTTAGCTACATGCTTGGGAAATTGTTGTAACCTCTCTTGTGATACTAATTGTGTGGAAAAGTTGTGTTGGGATGTTATGTGGACTGTTTGAAGCACTTGAGGATGTTGAATTAAATGATGCATGACTTGAAAATGATCTTGAGTGGACTTAGGGTTTTAATCACACGATCAAGCATGAAACGGAAACCCTAATGACTAGGTAGTCTTACTAAGTGATGATCATTCGGATATTATGTGGGAATCATATGCTTAGTGGGCTGACCGTAAATGTTTTATAACTTCAAAAGTGATCTTGACCATTGCATGTTGACAAATAAGTTTTTCTTGCACCTAAACCATGATTGAAGTCATTGCATGTTGAATAATCTTGTCACTTGATCACGTGGGCTTCTTAATGAGTTATATGGCCTGTTATACATGTGTTACATGGCTGCCCATTTAATTTTCATATAACTCTATATGCCTTTCAAGTGAAATTTCCTGTCTTATCGTGCCCTGCTTGTTTATCTGTTAATGTGCAATCTATGACTGTCCGGAGGCAACCTACTTTGTTGCCCTCCTACTGTGATATATTACCTGTCATGAATGTGCATTACATACAAGGTTGCAACCTTTCCTGTTGGCATGGTAGTGATCACGCACACCGGGCGGCATCGGGCTTGCCGGTGCACCCGTGACTACCATGGTCCCATTCCCTCTCTCGCTTGGGGGCTAGACTTCCTCGGAGAGTTGGGTCATAGGATTTCGGGGTACATCCGGAGTACACCCACCTGGCGTGTTTGGGGGATGATTTGAAGTCGGCCGCAACAACTGATCCTGGAACTGATTTGAGAGCAAAAGCTCACTGTATCCTTTTTACTATGTGTATAAGTACTCTCGCTTGGTTCCTAGAGAACCTCGGGGAGGAAAGACCGGTATTCCTGTTCTGTACTTGTATTTTTGTTGTATTCATGTTTGAGAAAGGGATTTTCATAAGTTTAACCAGAAAATGAGTTTCAAAACTATTTCTCGTTCCCCCTCGCTGAGTTCATAAGGACTCACCTGCTTTTATCATCTTAAGTGAAGAAGAAGAACAAGTACAGGAACCCGAGGACCATGTGCCTAATGATGAATCCCAAGAGTGAATGCCTGTCATTGCTTGTTTTGCTTGATTTTGACTACTTGCGAACTTTTGCTACTTGAAGACTATTTCCTTTATGTTAATTGTTGTTTGTGATGTAAAAGACCCCCGTTGTAATTTGGGGTCCAATTTTGGTTTGTACTTATTTTAAGTAGACTGATACTAGACATAACACTGCTGTGATCGTTTTGCTTTTATCACCGGTAGTATCTATCTTAGGTTATGACGCTTTGGTTAAGGTCTAAGTAAATGAACCTATCCAATCTTAACAGGTACTTGCTATTGAGCTATGATCAACATGTATATTTGTAATGAGGACAAATAAGCAAACGAGACATAGTATCATGCTAGGCTATAAATCAAACGGGACGTCGAAATAACCAATAGGCAATCCAATCGATAGTAAATTAGTAATCTTAGTTGGAAATGAATTCGAGATGGTAAACTTTGAGCCGTTTAGAGAATTAGGTTAAACGAAATGGCCAATTTCAGCCGTTATGATGCCGGTTTTCCGGAAAAACTTTGTAGTTTAGACTAAATCATTAGGTGTTAATCTTCATAAATAGCTAAGTACATGATATTACTTGAATGTTAGTTCATACCCTAGTCTAACCTTATAGGCCGGGTTGGGGGCGTGACATCAACCTACTTTGTTGATCCTCTTATGTGTTATTGCTTATAAGGTTGATATTGACTTGTCATCATTAAGTGCATTACATAGTGGTTGCGCAACCATAGTGTCAGGGGTGGATGTGTTGAATATCGGCTGGGCGACAGAGGGCTTGCCGGTGGATATTCAAACTCCATGCCCTAGTCCCTCATTCGCCTAGTCCGGAGATTGCCAGGGGATGTTGGGTCGTAGGATTATCGGGGTACATCCTGAGTACACCCACTAGAGTGTTTGGGGTTATGCCGGCTTATCGTGATTGTGATCGTGGTTCGTGGATCGTATGAAGACCAAGTAAAGATTGGAGTATAGGGGTTATGTGAAATGTATCCTTTTTAATGTGTGGTTATTTAAGCTATTGTTATTTCTTGAATTGTTTAATTGCTAATATTGTTTAACTGTATTACCTGTTGCATTGCACACCTCGGGACCTTATCCCTCACTGGGCAACAATGTTGCTCATACCTCGATATCATGTTTCAAGAAGTGCTGAGGGTGATCCCCTGCTAGTTGAGGTGGTAGTGGGAGAAGAAGAAGGTTAGGCTGAGCCTTTACCCTAGTTGCTGTGTGTTTGTTGCCTAAGGTGGATGTGCCTTCTTGTTGTTACATGGCATACTTGTATTGCTATAGCATGATCTATTTTGTGGCCTTAAGGCTATGTGTATTCTTGCAGTTGCAAGCTGAAAGTTAGTTGGTTGTAATGTTAGCTTTGAGATATTATGGCTTGTAATAACTTTTAATTCTTCTTTTAGTTCTTGCATGCTTGGGGTGTATGTTTAGAGGTATGTTTGATTTCAACTTCTAGGATTGCTCTAATGTTATCATAGAATGGCATGTTATAATGGTTTAATGAAAAGTTAAATTAGGTGCATGCTTGTGTGATTCAGAGCTGTTTTGTGTTTCAAGGCTTGGATGGCCTTGAACCTTGGAATTCTAACTATAAAAGCTTGTTTTAGTATATTGTGGCTATTTTGAGCATTTACAGGCTTCCAAAATGTCCGCGGTACAGAGGAGACTCTGTCCGTTTATCGGGTCCAGACTTAACCTTTAGCGTGGGGTTGGGTCGGGGCGTTATAGTATGTATATGTATGCATATATTATATGTTTTCAACTAGGAATATACTACTTAATATAGTCTAAATGTTGGAATATATATATATATATATATATATATATATATATATATATATATATATATATATATATATATAAGCAAAATAGTCTAAACCAACTAAAATGACAAAATTTGACAACTTTGACTTTTGTATCTTGCTTTGACTTTGCCTATAAAATGACTACACACATTAAAACAAAGCAAAACACCACATTTGCACAAACTTTGCAGCTGTGAGATTTGGGACAAAGAGGGAAAAATATTTTCATAGGTTTTCAAGCTTAACTTTCTCATAGAATTTGCAATTCAAGTCCAAATCACTTCATTGAAAGCTAGTTTTTGCTTGTTGGTCATCCATTCTACCTATTCCTAGCATTTTTTTGGATCAAAGGTGAGGAAAAAACTAGATTATAATTTTAAAGCTTATAACAAATTTTTAAAATTGAATATTTAGTTGTTGTTTTGTTAAATTGTTTTTAGATTATTGCTAGTTAGGTGTTGTAGACTAACTTTGTGGATTTATAGCAATTTTAAACGGTTGTAACATGTATTTTTATTTTTTGGGTATTTAATTGATAATTTAGCTCATTTCTTGAATAATTGTAGTTGTAGAAGTTGAAATCGAGTTGTAGTTGCTTCTATAGACTTGTTATTTATTGTGTAGTAATGTTGTAATGCCTAATTTTTAATTTGATAGCTATGGGAAAAGTCAAAAATTCCAGCCATGGTGCATTGCCTTTTTTGGGCTTGTTGGTCTTGTTTTAGGTGGCTTTTGGTTGGTTTACGAGGGGGCTAATGTACTTGCATTGATGGTTGAGTGATAGGAAGTGGTTTGGAGGTTATTGGATTTCTAGATTGTAAGTTATGAATTTTTGAAGTTTGTGTAGTCTTTCTTTGAAATGCTTAAATGTTGTCTCTAGTTGTTTGGTAGTGTTTGAGTAGTTGTTTCTTGCATTGTTGTTGAGTGGGTTCGGGATCGAATGTATGTTGATATGTGTGTTAAGTTGGGTGGCCTACTTTGTAATCTAACTTGGTTCTCTTAGTTGTTTAATTGATGTTATGATGATTGAAATGTTGTTAACTGATTGATGATTGATGATCCTCTGGAAGACAACCTACTTTGTTGTCTTCGCAGAATATGAATGTTTATTATTATTGTCATGAGTCTTGATAGTGTGTGCCACCTCTCGGACAACATCGGGTTGTCGAGTTGATAATGACATGACTATCATAGACTACCCCCAGCTTGCTTGGCAGAGATGCCATAGAAGGAGGGGCTAGATGAGGTACCTCAGTTATGTATTATGGGAGTTACAAGAAGTTGGTTGAGATCATGATGGCATATGGAGTTACACCAACTAGAGTATCATTTCTCAATTGAATGGTCATTTATGTGGTTTGAAATGAATTGTTGATGTTAATGATGATTAGTGCGTGTTATTGCTCATAAGATGATTTCCAAAGTGGTAAAGTAAATGTTTTCAAAGATCTATCGAATTCCTCACTGGGCTTTGTTTTATATAAGCTCACCCTCATTCGTTTGCTGCAATCAGGTGTTACTGAATCAGATTACGGGTACGTGTGTAACACCCGATCCCTCACGAGACCGGGAGTTATATCAATCAATCTAATCACAACCCAATTCCAAACCCGGGCAAAATTATAAGGAAAACGGACGGAGTCTCCCCTGTTTCTAGGCAAAATACAAACCTACGACAGCATATAAGTGGACCAATACCATGTCCAAACATTCAATCACCTCAAGGCCATCCGAGCCTCGGTTCTCAGCAAGCAATCACAAGCAAATATACATTCATGCTTAGCAATTAAACTACACCAACCTATCGCATAAGTTAGACTATCATATATTTCTATCTCTTTCTTTTGGACAATACAAACATACATTGAAGTTAAGCTACATTAACTAGATACATAATCTAACTTATCAAACGACTTCAATACTCTAATGAAACTTAAATTACATCCCTTTTGACATTAAATACATACAATACATAAAAGCATACATCTTTACAACTTCGACAACTCAAGTCACAAAGGCACGCAAGACAACTCTTCAAGCATGAACTTTCACGAAATCACGAACTTTCCAGCTAACATGGCATTTCCTGAAATGTGATGGTGAGGAGTGAGTATACACAACACATATACTCAGTGAGGGCAAGACAGATATCGAGTTGGAGAGAAAGAAAGTCGTGCAATGCAAATAAGACAGTTAAGCAATATATCTGATAAGTAAGCAATCAAGACAAACATTCAATACAATAAGCAATTACTGAAAGCATTAACACAACCATTCAAAGCTATACCACACTCTGAAGGCTATGGTTCACTCATACGAGCAATGTACCATTTCACAAGTGATACATCAATCTCGAGCTTGATGTTGACAACGATGACAATAAGCGCGCAACCACCTTATAACTTCAGTTTGGAATACCCCGGGAGTAACCATCAATTCTACGACCCAAATCTCCCTGTGAGGCAACCCAAGCAAGAAAAGGGAATAGGACACGGAGCTAGAGCAACCAACACTGGCAACCCGAGGCTACCCAGAGAGGCCCATCACTCACGCGCCTGACACTATGCAATGCAAGAATCGATACAAGGCGATAAACGAGCGATAGCACAACAATACAGAATAGAGGAGATAAACGAGATATCAAGCATTATCAACAATTGTTAAACATTTCAATCAACAATCAACTCTAACAAGCGTAATAAGCATTAACAAGCATTTACAATCAAATAAGTAACAAGAACAACACCAACTAACATTATCAAGCAATAACAAGTATTCTATAGGCATTATAAGCATTCTACAAGCAACATAACCATTTTATAAGCAACATAAGGATTCTATAAGCAATATACTATGAAAACACACAGAATCACAAAAATAACCCCAACTTTCAAAACACTACTACTTTCAAACGAGCCACGAGTTTTGGAAACCGACTTCACCAATCCTCCTATGTCACCATAAGGCACGTCTAAAGACCCCGAAACCCTACTTAACCCTAGAATTCACGCAAAGCCCCGATTTCTCCCTTTGCTCGTTTGAACTACAACTACCTCAACCGATTACCCAACCAATGTCACAACTGCACCAAAAGTGCTTCCATGACCTCCCGAGACAATGCCATCACGTAAAACGATAAAATGCCAAACTTGACCTAAATGACCCCAACTTTCACTAAGCCATTTTTTCCGTTTTTCCATTACACAATCCAATTAAACCATACATTTAGGCATTCTAGCATATCTAGCACCTTCCTACATCAACAGAACGCGTAACGGAGCAACTTCAATCAAACGGGGGTTTACTATTCACTATTTACTATTCAATTAACCATTTATATTTCCTTTTTGATATTCAATCGCAAAAAATGTTAAAAAACTATAAATACATGTTCTACGATTGCTAGGGAACATTCTTTAAGCCTCAAAACAATTTAAATAACAATATATGGATAAATCCCAAAAATCAAAGTTAATACACAAAATATTCAAATGCGCAAATAACGATGAAACCCTCACCTTAGACGCTCGTAGACGCTAGGAAAGCCTCGTAGGATGCCTCGGAAACCACCCTGTGCAAGCTCACGCAAAGAATCAAAGATTTGAAGGTTGAAATGTTTTTTTTTTCTCTTTGGATTTTCGGCCCTGCCCTTTCTGTTTCAGCTCTGTTTTTTCTTTTATTTTGTTCTATTTTAGGCTTTAAATAAAATGAAACTCAAGTCAAAAGTCAAGGCTTGGTCAATGCTCACTTAAGTTGGTCAAACTAGCATATTTCATGCATTTTAAAGCTAAAACTAGTAACATAAATCCAATTCTAGTTAAATACAACTTAAAACACTAAAATTAAAACACTAAATACTAGTTTTCACTATTTGCTGAGGACTAGAAATCATTTCCTAACTATCGCTCTCGATATGCTTTGCACTTTGCGTCAATAGAAGAATAACAATTAAATCTCAAGGAATTCAAGAAAATATAAATTTTTTGAGGAGTAAACATGGTTGAAAATTTATTCCGGCTTGGAGTTACTTTTCATTTAATTGACAACTGAGCATTAAGGTGCAAGAAAAATAAAACCGATTAACAGAAGTATGAAAGTAGTTGATATTCCGGTAAAATAATTAGCTCAAGTATTATTCTGATTACTTCTAAAAGAAATATGAAATTAAAGCTACAAATAAATGTTTAACTAAAAATAAACACAAATCCAATGCTAACATTTAAGATGTCACTTAATTAAATGCAATTAAATGCCTTTAAATGCATGCCGGGTTCAGGTTATCATATCCTTCCCCCCTTAAAACAATTGCGTCCTTGCAATTCTTCTTCCAATAGAACTCTACATCATCTGAAATCCAACTCTGACCACTCTTCATTGGTTGATGAGCAAGACACTGAATAAGGACGCTCGAAGAATACCTTACTAAGAAACCCCAATAGTACTGACTGAAAACTCCAAAACAATAAGGCCAAATAAAGGCTTAATTGAAAATACCATCTTGAAATCCAAATAAGAATTCCGCTGATCGAGAATACCATAGAAGAATTCCCTGCTAAAGGTACCGAGAAGATGCCAATAAAGACTAAAACAAAGATATTGTAGATATTACCAATTCCACATATTATTAACAAGACGAATACCGAAGGAATATTCTATATACGAATCCTCTATAAAAGTCCAACAAGTAACAAATAAGGAAGTCAAAGGATGGCCAAAGTAGATGCAGCACATATAAGACCAAGCTCCAAGACCTCATCGCCATTTGCCGAGTGCAAACTTTATACAACTTACCACCAAAGAAGCTTAAAGTATTCCACAGCATACCGTAAGCAATATAAGATAATAATTTTGAACAAGATTTCAAGTGTAAGACTTCCAATAGTTCCAACAAGGAAAATACCAGTAGAATGCCCACTAAAAATTTCCAATGAATACCGTAAGTAGTGCTATACAATAAGTCCGATAGGAATTCCAATTACCAAACCAACTGAGGAATGCCAAGAAAAATACCCGAGCAATGCTCCGGTAAGAATGTAGCCAAGTTTGCTAATAAGTAAATGCTAAATAAATGGCCACTAAGGATCCATAGATAATACCATACAGTAAGTCCGGTTGAGATTCCAATAACCAAGTCCACCGAGAAATGCCAACAAAAGTCTCCAAAGAACACCAATAAACAATCTAAGGCAGAGTCTAAACAAGAATCCCAAGTACTGCTCAGGAAGATTCCAGACAAGAAATCCAGTCAATCATATTACAGAGGTTTCAAGGAAGTTTTCCAAAATATAGCTCAAGAAGCGTCTGAATAGGGAATCCAAAATGTACGCCAACATATATATGCTTATCAAAGGTCCATGAATGAACACCAAGCTGAATAACCAAGTAGATTCCCAAAATAATATTGCTACCGAATATTGGCTAAAATTCCAGAGGGAATGTCGTGCAGGTGCACCATATACTATTGAAGAATTCCAATCACGATTGCCAATAAAATATCAAGAAAGACTAGAGCGGAGATATTGTAGATAATATTATGCAGTAAGTCCGATAAGAATTCCGATTGCCAAGTCCACTGCGAAATGTCCACAAGGAATACCAAAGTAGTACGCTTCACGCAAAACTGATCATTGTAAGTAGATTCAAATCAAAGTTTCCCCATAAGAATGCGGAAAGAACACCAAAGTTTGATTAAAATCCCAACCAAGTCTCCCACGAAATACCAATATAGAAATACCCAATGAATGCTCAACAAGGAAATATTAAGAAAATGCTCCAAAGAATAATCATGTAGAACTCCAAAGAAAGTCATTTACACAAAACATAGAAGATAACCTTCAAGGAACCCCAAAAAGAAAGCTATTCTTCTACAACTGTTAAGTACAGGGGAGGACCTTAGAGATTCGCCAATAACCGAGCTCCAAAAGCAAACACCAACTCCCAAATAAAAGCCAGTCAAATACTACTAATTCTCGTCAATCCACACAACTTGGAGGGCTTGCTACTAATCACTTCTCTTCAGGGGAGGTAGAAGTCTTTCTTACCATTTCAATAGGACATGTATGAATGCCAAGATATCTCATTTATACACATGCCTTAAACTATTATGCAAGCAACTTTATAAAAGAGTTTATAAACAGTTTAATCATCAAAGTCATTCAATCATGACAATCAAGTCAAGCACAACATAATCAATTCAAATCACAGCACAACCAATTCAAGACATTTCAATACACACATTACAAGCAATACTTCAAGCAAATAACAATTCACGAGATCAATTCGATTCACGATGCCAATTCAATAGGTCAATTCAATGCACAACTAGACATTTCACTTTACTTGAGAAACATTAAACACATAACACATAACTATATCACATAGGAGCACACATTCAGGTCAAGACACACAATCTCACATACAAGCATACACTTTCAAGACACACTTAACAAGTACACATTCAAGGATCACTACCCACCAGACCGAGGACCCTGTCCCGGCTTATGAGCTAAACAAGCTCTGATACCACCTGTAACACCCCGATCCCTCACGAGACCGGGAGTTCTATCAATCAATCTAATCACAACCCAATTCCAAACCCGGGCAAAATTTTAGGGAAAACGGACGGCGTCTCCCCTGTTTCTAGGCAAAATACAAACCTGCGACATCATATAAGTGGACCAATACCATGTCCAAACATTCAATCACCTCAAGGCCATCTGAGCCTCGGTTTTCAACAAGCAATCACAAGCAAATATACATTCATGCTTAGCAATTAAACTACACCAACCTATCGCATAAGTTAGACTATCATATCTTTCTATCTCTTTCTTTTGGACAATACAAACATACATTGAAGTTAATCTACATTAACTAGATACATAATCTAACTTATCAAACCACTTCAATACTCCAATGAAACTTAAATTACATCTCTTTTGACATTAAATACATACAATACATAAAAGCATACATCTTTACAACTTCGACAACTCAAGTCACAAAGGCACGCAAGACAACTCTTCAAGCACGAACTTTCACAAAATCACGAACTTTCCAGCTAACATGGCATTTCCTGAAATGTGGTGGTGAGGAGTGAGTATACACAACACGTATACTCAGTGAGGGCGAGATAGATATCGAATTGGAGAGAAAGAAAGTCGTGCAATGCAAATAAGACAGTTAAGCAATATAACTGATAAGTAAGCAATCAAGACAAACAATCAATACAATAAGCAATTACTGAAAGCATTAACACAACCATTCAAAGCTATACCACACTCTGAAGGCTATGGTTCACTCATACGAGCAATGTACCATTTCACGAGCGATACATCAATCTCGAGCTTGATGTTGACAACGATGACAATAAGCGCGCAACGACCTTATAACTTCAGTGTGGAATACCCCGGGAGTAACCATCAATTCTACGACCCAAATCTCCCTGGGAGGCAACCCAAGCGAGAAAAGGGAATAGGACACGGAGCTAGAGCAACCAACACTGGCAACCCGAGGCTACCCAGAGAGGCACATCACTCACGCGCCTGACACTATGCAATGCAAGACTCGATACAAGGCGATAAACGAGCGATAGCACAACAATACAGAATAGAGGAGATAAACGAGATATCAAGCATTATCAACAATTGTTAAACATTTCAATCAACAATCAACTCTAACAAGCGTAATAAGCATTAACAAGCATTTACAATCAAATAAGTAACAAGAACAACACCAACTAACATTATCAAGCAATAACAAGTATTCTATAGGCATTATAAGCATTCTATAAGCAACATAAGCATTCTATAAGCAACATAAGCATTCTATAAGCAATATTCTATGAAAACACACAGAATCACAAAAATGACCCCAACTTTCAAAACACTACTACTTTCAAACGAGCCACGAGTTTTGGAAACCGTCTTCACCAATCCTCCTAGGTCACCATAAGGCACGTCTAAAGACCCCGAAACCCTACTTAACCCTAGAATTCATGCAAAGTCCCGATTTCCCCCTTTGCTCGTTTGAACTACAACTACCTCAACCGATTACCCAACCAATGTCACAACTGCACCAAAAGTGCTTCCATGACCTCCCGAGACAATGCCATCACGCAAAACGATAAAATTCCAAACTTGACCTAAACGATACCAACTTTCACTAAGCCATTTTTTTTCGTTTTTCCATTACACAATCCAATTAAACCATACATTGAGGCATTCTAGCATATCTAGCACCTTCCTACATCAACAGAATGCGTAACGGAGCAACTTCATTGAAACGGGGGTTTACTATTCACTATTTACTATTCAATTAACCATTTATATTTCCTTTTTGATATTCAACCGCAGAAAATATTAAAAAGCTATAAATACATGTTCTATGATTGCTAGGGAACATTCTTTAAACCTCAAAATGATTTAAATAACAATATACGGATAAATCCCAAAAATCAAAGTTAATATACAAAATATTCAAATGCATAAATAACTATGAAACCCTCACTTTAGACGCTCCTAGACGCTAGGAAAACCTCATAGGATGCCTCGGAAACCACCCCGTGCAAGCTCACACGAAGAATCGAAGATTTGAAGGTTGAAATGTTTTTTTTTTCTCTTTGGATTTTCGGCCCTGCCCTTTCTGTTTCTGCTCTGTTTTTTCTTTTATTTTGTGCTATTTTAGGCTTTAAATAAAATGAAACTCAAGTCAAAATTCTAGGCTTGGTCAATGCTCACTTAAGTTGGTCAAACTAGCCTATTTCATGCATTTTAAAGCTAAAACTAGTAACATAAATCCAATTCTAGTTAAATACAACTTAAAACACTAAAATTAAAATACTAAATACTAGTTTTCACTATTTGCTGAGGACTAGAAATCATTTCCTAACTATCGCTCTCGATATGCTATGCAGTTTGCATCAATAGAGGAATAACAATTAAATCTCAAGGAATTCAAGAAAATATAATTTTTTTGAAGAGTAAACATAGTTGAAAATTTATTCCGACTCGGAGTTACTTTTCATTTAATTGACAACTGAGCATTAAGGTGCAAGAAAAATAAAACCGATTAACAGAAGTATGAAAGTAGTTGATATTCCGGTAAAATAATTAGTTCAAGTATTATTATGATTACTTCTAAAAGAAATATGAAATTAAAGCAACAAATAAATTTTTAACTAAAAATAAACACAAATCCAATGCTAACATTTAAGATGTCACTTAATTAAATGCAATTAAATGCCTTTAAATGCATGCCGGGTTCGGGTTAGCACAATGTGCCTCAGGAAGCTGAGAATGTGACTTATGTTAAAGAGTCTTATGTGCCAGAGTCATATCCTTGATGCTTAGTTGGAATGTTTTATGCGTTTTTGTATTATAACTTATGCTGTAAAGTTTCAAGCTTTTAAAGATTGTATTGTATAAATTGATCTAAAGATAGTAAAAGTGTTATGCTAGTTTAGTTGTCTTACTTTTGGAATTTGAATAGGTTGCTAAGCTAGTATATTATGTTATGTATATGGTTTAACTTTTTGATGTTGTTGTTGAAACGGAGGCATGTAATCTATGGTTGGGTTGTTGAATGGTTGTTTAATATATGGAATCAGTTTTGTTGTTTGTTGTTGAAGTATTTGTGGAGTTGTTGTTGATATTTGGAGTTGGTTGTATGATACTATAAAAGGTTGGTTTAGAGCCCTAATGTCCGTATTATAAACGTTATAATGCCAAAATTCTATTGCGTCCTGACTGATTGTAAGTGGGGTCGAGTTGGGGCGTGACACTCTCGCAGTTTCATTCGTTCGGTATAGTGATTGACATGTAGTAGTCAAGATAGGATCCATTAACCTCCACCGTGAGGCGATGTCCTATGCGATCTAAGCTTGGTTGTTTAACAACGAAATCCTTGGCCGAGGTGTGAATGATGGAGAATTAGTTTTCCATGTGTCATCTCTCATTACACCAATTAGATCTATGCATGGTATCGAGTTTATGAACTTTAATCAAATCATGGTTCTTGCTCGACGGGACAATTAATGGAAGGATTGGATTGCATGATAATCGGCGACCATAAATAGATTCACTTGAATAAGATTTCATTGATTTATAAATTGTCTTGATACGTTAGTAGCTAGAACGTCACTCAAGAACTCTGAAGGTGTTTTGAGAATGACGGGAGATATTCTCTAAACAAATCAAATAGTTTGATTAACATTGAAAGTGTTCAACGTTTCTTCAGTGCTATATAGCGGTGAATCTAGAAAGTCACACACAATAGAGCATGACAAATGTTTTTTCTATTGAGCTTGATTTAGTTTCTCTTGAGTTGTTAAAGTGTTAACAATTGCATTTAGTTTTCTCTTGAATTGTTAAAGTGTTAACAATTATATTTTTTTCTCTTGAATTGTTAAAAAGTTTACAATGGTGCAATTGACCATTAAAAGTTATTGGGGCCAATATGCAATTATTAGTAAGTGTTGGGTCTAATGTGAAAATATGAAAAGGTTATTTTCATAATTTCAACTAATGGTGATTAGGTTGAATATTTAAATGCATTAGTGGAAAAATATTACACGATATACATATGATGAATATATATGTACATTATTCCCTTAGTGGAAAAATACTACACAATATATATGATATATATATGTGTATGTTTTATCTTCCAACAAAAAGCTAGACAACACAACCAAGATTCAAGAAAGGTTGTCTTCTCTTTTGTTTAAAAGAGGGGACAATAATGAGGAAAGAAGGGAAAAAGATGACAAGACTTGTCTTCTTTCTCTTATCTCCATACGTTGGAGTAGATGTGGCATTTGTGATGGGCCGACACAGGCCCAGCACAGCCCAGCACAC
The DNA here is from genome assembly GCA_037974665.1 of Ehretia macrophylla. NCBI lineage: Eukaryota > Viridiplantae > Streptophyta > Magnoliopsida > Boraginales > Ehretiaceae > Ehretia > Ehretia macrophylla. The sequence continues at coordinate 12,953,965 of CM075764.1, read as the reverse complement.
GAAAATTCGGGTCTAGCCCAGCTCAGTTGGTAGTGGGTTCGACTCGGCCCAGCCCACCACATATATGTGGGCCGAACTAGGTCATATAATTTCTGACCCAGCCCATTTGAGCTCAGGCTCATTTGAGTTCAGGCCCAGCTCAGCCCAGCCCATGAGCCCAACCCAGCTCGAAACACAACCCAGCACAGGCCCAGCTCGAGCCCAGATAAGGCCCATTTTGAGCCCAGATAAGGCCTATCTTGAGCCCAACTCAGTCTCAACACAATTTGAGCTCACTTATTAAAAGAAATTAAAATATTATACTTTATGTATGCAATGCAAATTGTAGTAACTATTTAAAAAAAAAAACAAACTAGCAAGTCGTAGTATTTATATTTTTTAACAAACTAATAATAAAAACTAGCAAATGTATTTCTTAAGTTAATATTAAATGACTTCTTATCAAACCTTTTTTTATAATATCGCAAGTTTGCAACTTGCAACTTTAAATCTGTTCATACAATTTTTTTAAAAACATTTTAGGTACAATTTTTTTTATATAATTTTTTTAATTGTACATATAATTTTTCCTATAAATACTTAGTGACAGTGCTTTAGTCACTTAATATATTCAACTTTATTTTACTACAAGTCTACAACATTATATATAACTATGTTCGTGGAAGAATAAACTCTTTCACGACAATTACATTCGTTAGAAGTTTGGAATCATCTTACGTACTTTGAAGAACAAGGGTATGTAATTTGTAACTATTATCAACATCAATTTATAGTTCTAAGTAAATTTAAAATTGGAACAGTTGTAAGACACCTTGTATCTAAACAACCAAATGTCACAAACTATTTTAATCTTGAAGTAGTTATTCAACTACCGCTACCGCCAAACCCACTACCACTACCAACATGCCCAACACCCGTACAACAAGCATAACAAAATGAAAAACTTTTATAGTAGCTTTCCTCAAGCATTTATGTAATGTTTTATTTTCATATTTATCTCACTAATATATTTGTGTCTCATTAACTTGTAGTTTGTTATGTTGAGTTGTATTTTATCGTTTAAGTTAATTATTAATATTATCAATCAACTTGTGTACTATTTCGTTAATAATTAAATTAACTTTCCTTAAAAATATTAAGTTTAAATTTTAATATATATGTATATGGGCTATCCCAGCTCAGCTAGCGACTCGTGGGCCGAGCTGGGTTCTATATTCTAAAAATTGAGCCCAGCTCAGCTCGGCCCACCAAACATATGTGTCGAGCCGGACTCAATTTTCTTGACAAACAATTCAGCCGAGTTGGGCCGAGCTGGGCCGAGATGGCCCAAATACCACCTCTACGTTGGAGACTACACAAGAAAGAGAAGAAGAGTTGTCTTCTTCTTCTTTACTAAACCTACATGGCTGAAAATCAAGAGAAAAACGCAGCAAGAAGAATGAGAAGAAGATGTCTTCTTTTCTTCATCATCTTCTTTATACACGGCTGAAAATGAAGCAAATAGAGAAAAATATGTCTTCTCTTCTTCATCACCAAAAACGTAGCCATATTAGATGCAAGAAAAAGGAAATGGTTTTTCTCTTTTCTTCACAATCAAGCTCATAAATCTTACATGGTAGATCTAGCACAAAACAACCATGAAGGTGGAAAAACCATTCTTTGCTCGTGTGGACGGACTAGATCTCTTGTGCTTTCAAGGGATGGTGTCTTCCATCAAGTGATAAGAAATTTCAGATTTCTAGCTTCTATGAGTTGTCTACTAGAGGTATCTTCTTCTCTTATCTCTTGTCAATATATATATTTGCTATATATATGTTTTGCATATGTTAATCACATGATATCAAGATTAGAGTTTTATATGCACATTATGCTTTGAAATTTCAGAAAGTTTTGAACTTCATGTTATGCTTCCGCTCGATTCTTAGCTAGATAATGTTCATAGCTCTAAATATATGAGATCTTTCAATAATGACAATCAGTTGGAAAGGTTTTTAAAACACGAGCCTCCCAAATTTTTCGGGAAACTAGATGATGTGAAAGTGGAGTTATGGCTTGGCCGAATTGAAAAGATCTACAATGCTTTAGAGTACTCAGATGAGAGAAAAGTTTCATTTGTTGTCTTTTTGCTCGATGGTGATGCCAAGCAGTGGTGGAGAACTATCAAGTTAAGGTGGAAGACCCAGCATACATGTAACAGCTCGATCCCTCACGAGACCAGAGCCCCGATCCAAATTCTGAGGTCACGAAAAATGAGAAAAAATAGAAGGAGTCTCCCCTGTTTATAGGACTATCCACAAACCTACATGCAGAAGAAATGAACCACAACAACAATATACCAATGTCCATAACAGCCACAAGCTTCAATATCACAACCTTTTCAATTCCTTAAGGCCATCCGAGCCTTTTTATAATGACAAAATTAGGCATACAAGCATGCATTCACATTAACTATTGAAATACTATAATCATGTTCTCGATTATCATACCACTCTAATCTTATCTATTCCATTTTCTTAGGTTTTAAGTCTATCAACCAACTTCCATTTAAACCCACACAAGCATGCAAGATAACTAAGCAATAAGGTAAAGCATTAGAAATTATTACAGTCCACTATCACTAGGTGAGTCTTTCTTAGTTACATTCATTACAGCCAACTAATATAAACAGGGCACGCCGGTCTCAAAAGATTATACATAAACATTTACGAATTATATAGACAACATTAAAATCTAACTAGTAGCAAGGAATCAAGTAGACTCTCGAGCCACCTCCTCCTCAGACTCTAGAGGAACGGAACCTGTCTTACTTGTAGAGTATTAGAAAGGAAGGGTGAGCATACAATACATGTATACTCAGTGAGGGAGAGAAACAGTTAATCGGGGAGTTTTCTAAAAATACTTTCATGCAATGCAAATAGGCAAACTAGACACAAACATTATAAGGTAACAGTTAAACAACAATTACAAGATGACAATTAAAGGTAATAAAGCTAGATTGCAAATTACATATAATCCAGAAGAGATAAGCAATACAATCACATAGTGCCACATCAACTCGAAAGAATTAACTTAAAGCAAATCAACATTACGAATCAAGTAACACATATAAAAGAATACGATCAATGGTAACTCTCCAAGGACAAAGGGCCAAAGCTAGAGTTATGCAAAAGGATACAATTTGATAGGCCTTATCACTCCAATTGCCGAATCATGAACCGCGAACTCACGAACCACGAACTCGAATTCAATATGTCGGCATCCCAAATACCAATAGGTACTCTAGATATACCCGATACCTATGACCCAGTACCCCTTGGCAATCTCCAAACAGACGAATGTGGGAATAGCTACGGAGCTAGGGCAACCAACTCTGGCAAGCCCGATACTACCCAGAGAGGCCCATCAAATTTGTGAGGACAAATGTGGGAATAGCTACAGAGGTTGCACAACCATCGAAACGATAACACAAATAGCAATAACAAGAACCATATAACAACATAATTTGATAAACACATAATCGAGGGTCAACAAAGTAGGTTTACCTTGCACGAACATTAAGAAATAACAAGTATATAACTCAAGCAATTATACTAAATCTGTAACACCCCGATCCCTCTCGAGACCGGGAGTTCTATCAATCAATCTAATCACAACCCAATTCCAAACCCGGGCATAATTTTTAGGGAAAGACGGATGGAGTCTCCCCTGTTTCTAGGCAAAATGCAAACTTGTAACAGCATATAAGTAGACCAGCACCGTGCCCAACCATACAGACACCTCAAGGCCATCCGAGCCTTGTTTCTCAACAATTAAACACAACAAGTATACATACATTTCCAGTTGAAAAAACTATCCTATCTCTTCTCATCTTTGACCAGTACATTCATGCTTGGCAATTAAACTATACTAACCTATTGCATAAAATAGACTATCATTGTCACGCCCCGACCCGACCCCGCAAAAGGCCAAGCCCGAACCCGACACACGGACAGAGTCTCCTCTGTACCGTGGACGATCCGAAACCCTACACTCAACATAATACTTGCGAAAGCCATAATAAACATTTGAATCAAGACAACTCTCTTTTAGAAAATATACATCTTCTCATTAACAATTTGCAACCCAAAAATGTCATGCATACTACACAAGTATTCGTGCCACTAAACAGTTAAACCATTAGTATGCAATTCTTTACTAGTCATAAGAGTATAACTTTACAACTCTACAATCTTTAAACTTTTACAACATAAGACCATGAAGGCCTCAAAATAGAAACTACATACAAGGCTACAAGCCTCAAAATAAAGCGACGACCAAGCATTAAACACATCAAGCATGGCCCGCACAAAAGTCTGGCAACCAACCACCAGCTAAGTAAAGAAGTGCTATCAAGGAAACACCTCCACTTGCTCCTCCTCCTCAATTACCTCAAGAGGATCCACTTCAACTACTCCTGTAAAATATAGTATAGAAAGGAATGAGCAAAAACTATTACTCAGTGAGGGTTATTGGTCTCAAGGACGGAGATGAGAGGAGAATGCAATGCAAATAGTCAAGCAATTGATTCAATTATCATATAGAGATACGAACAAAGCCAACAACAAACAAGACAAGCTTTAAAACTATAAACACTCATTCAAAGGATACGATTCACTTTCCACGAACAACTTTCAATCACGAATTCGATGACGACTTACCGGCCCAAACCACCTTATAACTTTAGTTTGGAATACCCCGAAAGTATCCATCAATTCTATGACCCAAATCTCCCTGGGAGGCAACCCAAGTGAGAAAGGGAATAGGACACGGAGCTAGGGCAACCAACACTGGCAACCCGAGGCTACCCAGAGAGGCCCATCACACCGCTCCTGACTCTATGAATGCAATACAATATACAATGCAACAATTGAGCAATCAAGCAATAGAGCCACACGTGGGAGAATAACAAAGTAGGTTTCTCTCGTACGCAATAGCAATAATTGATAAACATTTCAATCAGAATCAACTCTAACAAGAATAATAAGCATTAACAAGCATTCTACAAGCAAAATTCTATGAAAACCAACACAAACACAAAACCACCCCAACTTACCAAACCCTACCACTTTCAAACGAGCCACGAGTTTTGGAAACCGACTTCACCAATCCTCCTAGGTCACCATAAGGCACGTCTAAAGACCCCAAAACCCTACTTTACCCAAGAATTCACGCAAAGCCCCGATTTCCCCCTTTGCTCGTTTGAACTACAACTACCCTAACCAAACACCCAACCAACGCCACAACCACACCAAAAGTGCTTCCATGGCCTCCCGAAACAATGTCATCACGCAAAACGAGAAAATGCTAAACTTGACCTAAACTACCCCGACTTTCACCAATGCATTTTTCTCATTTTTTCAATTACACAATCCAAACAAATCATGCATTTAGGCATTCTAGCATATCTAGCATCTTTTCACATCAACAGAACGCATAACGGAACAACTTCTACGTTTCGAGGGTTTACTATTCATATTTTATTATTCAATTGACATTTTAAATTACAATCTCAACATTCAACCGTAGAAAATGTTAAAAAGCTATAAATACATGTTCTACAATTGTCAAGGAACATTCTTTAAGCATTTAAATGATTAAAATAACAAACTACGGATAAAATCCAAAATCTTTAAAGTTGAGGCATATAACATTAAAATGCACAAATAACGTGCTTCCCTCACCTTAGACACTTCTAGTCGCTAGAAAAACCACGCTGGATGCCTCGGTAACAACCCCGTGCAAGCTAACGTGAAGATTGGAAGTTTTGAAAGTTGAAAATCTTTTTTTTTCTCTTCAACGTTTTGGCCAGCAGGTTCTGTTTTGTGCTTGTTTTTTTTTTATTTTGCTATGTTATAACTTAAATAAGATGACAAGCCTTTGGTCAAATGGTCAAGCTTGGTCAACTAACTTAAAATTGGTCAATTTAGCCTATTTTCATGCATTTTAAAGCTAAAATACCCAACACCAAATTAATTCTAGTTAACAACAAGTAAAATATTAAATTTAAGGCTCCAAAATACTAGTTTCACTATTTGTTGAGGACTAGAAGACACCCTCTAACTATCGCTCTCGAAATGCAATGCACTTTCCGACAGTAAAGAAGTAATAATTTGATTCCAAGGAATTTAAGAAAACACAATTTTTAGAATAATAAACAAAAAAATTCCACATTCCAGGCTTGGGTATTACACCCTCTCCCCGTTAAAACAATTGCGCTCATGCAATTCTTACCTGGTCAACAAACAACTCCGGATACTGACTCCGAACTTGGTCCTCTATTTCCCAAGTCGCTTCCTCAAACCCATGATGATTCCACCAAACCTTTACTAACGGAATACTCTCCCTGCGAAGTTCCTGAACTTTTCGATCCATAATTCGAATCGGTTTATCCTTATAAGTCAACTTTTCCTCAATCTGCAAAGGCTCTGGTTTAAGAACATGTGAAGGATCTAGATGATATTTCCTTAACATTGACAGTTGGAAAATGTCGTGCAGTCTCGACAAGCTCGGAGGTAAAGCTAACTGATAAGCCAAAGGACTTACCTTTTCGGTAATCTTATACGGATCCACATACCTGGGACTAAGTTTCCCGCTCTTACCGTGCCGAATCAATCCCTTTCGAGGAGAAATCTTAAGAAATACCCAATCTCCCAAATTAAACTCAAGATCCCCACGGTGCTTATCCGCATAACTCTTCTGATGACTCTGAGCTGTAAGCATATGTTGGCGAATAAGGTGGACATTATCTACCATCTTAATCATCTCAGGTAACACAGTCGGATCAACTGTTCTCATCTCTCCAACCTCTTCCCAATACAATGGGGTTCTGCATTTACGACCGTACAACGCCTCGTAGGGAGCCATACCTATAGTAGATTGATAACTATTATTGTAGGCGAACTCCGCTAAAGGAAAAAACTTCTCCCAATTCTTTCCAAAGTCTAACACACATGCCCGAAGCATGTCTTCCAAGATCCTGATGGTTCTCTCAGACTGCCATCAGTTTGTGGATGGTATGCAGTACTGAAGCTCAATTTAGTTCCCATGGCCTCTTGCAACTTCTGCCAAAAACGAGATCTGAATCTAGGATCTCTATCTGACACTATACTATGTGGCACACCATGAAGTCTCACAATATTAGCAACATAAAGCTCAGCTAGTTTATCAAGGCTATCCTATTTGTTCACAGGAATAAAATGTGAAACTTTAGTCAATCGGTCCACAATAACCCAAACAGAATCACATCCTCTCGGAGATCTAGGAAGATCGGTCACAGGGTCCATTGTTATATGCACCCATTTCCATTGTGGAATCGACAACGGTTGCAGAAGCTTGGCTGGCCTTTGATGCTCCACTTTAACCCTCTGACAAGTTAAACACCTGGATACATACCCAGCAATCTCCCTCTTCATATTGTTCCACCAGAAGTGTTGTTTCAAATCTCTATACATTTTAGTACTGCCCGGGTGAATCGTATACCTTGAATTATGTGCCTCGGACAGAATCTCATTCTTCAAAGTCGAATCACCAGGAACACACACCCTGTCCCTGAATCTAAAGATACCATATGCATGTAATTTAAACTCCGACTCTCCCCCTTTTGCTTTTTCTTGGATTTTCAAGATATGAGGATCAGTCTTCTGAGCCTCCCTGATTTGTGCTAGCAATCCCGACTGAATTTATAAGCTAGCAAATCGAATCCCTACCTCAGTAGCTTCTGGCTTCCATGAACAAATTTCCCCCAAAGTCTCCCAATCCTTGATAATTAAACTTGCAACAGTAGCCTTTCAGCTCAAAGCATCTGCAACAACATTTGCCTTACCTGGCACGTAGTTTATAGAACAATTATAGCCATTTAATAGCTCTAGCCATGTCCGCTGCCTCATATTCAAATATTTTTGTGAAAATAAATATTTGAGACTCTTGTGGTCAGTAAAAATTTCAAATCTGCTACCCCACAAGTAATGACGCCACTTCTTCAAAGCAAACACAACTTCAGCTAACTCAAGATCATGTGTAGGGTAATTGACTTCATAAGGTTTCAACTTCCTAGAAGCATAGGCAATCACCTTACCATTATTCATTAAAACACAGCCCAAACCTTCTTTAGATGTATCACTGTAGACAACAAAGTTTTATTTACCCTCAGGTAAAGCTAGTATAGGGGCTGTAGTTAATCTCTTCTTCAGTTCTTGGAAACTGGATTCACATTTAGCATCCCAATTGTAAGTAACTTTCTTTCGAGTCAACTGGCTTAAAGGTCCAGAAATTTTGGAAAAGTCTTTAACAAACCTCCGATAGTAACATGCCAAACCCAGAAAACTCCGAATCTCTGACACCATTTCAGGTCTCTTCCAAGATGAAACAACTTCAATCTTAGCTGGGTCTATTGAAATTCATTGATCTGAAATGGTATGGCCTAGAAATGATATTTGATTGAACCAGAATTCACACTTGCTAAATTTGGCAAAAAGCTTGTTTTCTTGCAAAGTCTGTAGCACAATCTTCAAATGTTGTTCATGTTCAGCTTCATTCTTAGAGTACACTAAAATTTTGTCAATAAAGATTACGACAAATTGATCAAGATAAAGTCAAAAAACCCTATGCATTAAGTCCATGAATGCGGCTAGTGCATTCGTCAAACCAAACGGCAACACAACAAATTCATAGTGGCCATATCTAGTCTTGAATGCTGTCTTAGGTATATCGTCACTCTGAATTCTGAGTTGATAGTAACCCTGCCTCAAGTCAAATTTGGAGTAAACATTCGTACCCTGCAACTGGTCAAACAATTCTTCAATCAACGGAAAGGGGTATTTGTTCTTAATCGTGACTTGATTAAGTCCCCTGTAATCAATACATAACCGTAGCGTGCCGTCTTTCTTTCTCACAAACAACACAGGCACACCCCACGGCGAAGAACTAGGTTGTATAAACCCTTTCTCAAGCAAGTTCTGAAGCTGAATTTTTAATTCCTGAAGTTCAGCCGATGCCATTCTATAAGGACTTCTAGAAATTGGCGCAGTGCCTGGCACAAGATCAATCACAAATTCAATCTCCCTATCCGGTGGTAAACCCGGTAATTCCTCAGGAAATACACCAGGGAAGTCTTTAACAATTGGAACCTCATTCAAATTCAACTTATCAGTAGGTTGATTGATCAGATAAGCTAGGTAAGCTTCACAACCTTTTATTCAATAACTTAGAAGCCTTGATCGATGATAAAAGAAGTATTCGGGCAGCTCTGTAGTTCCCAACAATCTCCAGTACCGGTAGGTCAGGAATCTGAAGATAAACAATTTTTGTTCTACAATCCAACTGAGCATAGTACTTCCCTAACCAATCCATTCCCAAAATGATTTCAAAGTCACGAAAGGGCAGTATAATTAAATCAGCAGGAAATTTACGGTTCTCAATGCATATAACACAAGATTTGCAAATAGACTCAGTAACAAATTTCGCACCCAAAGGCGTACTAACTTCAACTTCATGCGGCAGTTTATCAATGCAAACATTCACAGATCGTGCACATGCAGGAGTTATAAACGAATGTGTAGCTTCGGGATCAATCAAAACTTTAACTGGCTGAGTATTGAGAAGAAAGGTACCTTCCACTATTGCGGTAGTATCAGGCAGCTCCTCCGCATCTAGTGCAAAGACCCTAGCCTGTACCCTCTGTGCTGGACCTGCACCCTGCAGCCCTATTCTGCACACCTTGGCCTCCAGTACGGCCCTGAACATTCTTATACTTTGGGCAATCTTTCACCCTATGGTCATCACTCCCACAACTGGTGCATTTACAATTCTTCCTCCAGCAATTAGCCTCAACGTGCCCCGATCGATTACAAAAGTTACACTGCTGATTTTGCCTTACAATAGTGTTTCCCGTAGGTGCGGGGGCTCTGGTAGTAGTAGGAACTGTACCTCCCTGCTGGGGTCTAGTCATAGCTGGCCTAGCCTGAATTTGATACTATGGCTGATACGGACGTTGCTGAGGAACCTGCGCAGAAGTCTGATACTGCCTCGGCTGATTCTAGCTGCTCTGGCCCAAGTATTGTTTCTTACTCGGCTGCCTACTCTCAGCTATCATCTCAGCCTTCCGTTTCTCAAACTTCGAGGCTGCTTGGAATGCCTCGGGAAAAGTAGTATAGGTCTGCCTAGTCAAATGCAGCTGTATATCCATTCTCAGCCCACGAACAAACCTATGAATCATCCTCCTACTTGGCCGTACCAGGTCGGACATATACCTCGACAGGCTGACAAACCTAGCCTCATACTGTGCAACAGTCATGTTTCCCTGCTTCAGGGCCACAAATTCATCCTCCCGCATTTCCCTAGCCATCTCAGGAATATACTTGTCCTGAAACTCACTCACAAAATCATCCCACAAATGTGGAACATCCTCACAATCCCACCTCAACCTGACAGTGTTCCACCACTGCTCTGCGTCGCCCTCAAACAGAAATGCCGCAAAATATATTCTTGCCTCATCAGTGTACCTCAAAGCAGTGAAAATTTTCTCAACACAATTAATCCATCTCTCGGCTGCCTCATCATCCGGCTTTCCAAAGAACTTACCCGGCTCGTGCCTCAGGAATTTCTCCAACTGATTATTCTCAGCCCTATACCCTGTCCACCAGGATTAGCTTGATTTCCATGGGGATTATTATTCCTGTCCTGCCTCTGCTCATGCAGTACCTGAGTAATCCGGTCAACTGTTGTGGTCATAGTAGCCATAAACTGTTCAGACAACGGTTGCTGACCCTGTTCTGCTGCCTCTTCATCTGCGCCTTGAACTTGAGTACCACGACGTGGCGGCATAGTAACAACTCACAATAGCTGGCAACATTTAAAAGCAGTTAATAGATAGAAATATAGCACATAAGATTAGATAACACTCAAGTCAATAACAATCAAATATCCTATCACACAATTCATATAACACAAGATTGACATGCCAACCATTTCACTTGAATACATAAGCACTCAAGTTCACATAGTCATACTATAACACTTTTCACTTAACAATCACACAATAACACTTTATCATTTTAGACCTTTACCCCACAGACCGAGAAACATATTCCGGCTCATGCAAGACTATCATGCTCTGATACCACCTAAAGATGTCACGCCCCGACCCGACCCCGCAAAAGGCCAAGCCCGGACCCGACACACGGACGGAGTCTCCTCTGTACCGTGGACGATCCGAAACCCTACACTCAACAAAATACTTGCGAAAGCCATAATAAACATTTGAATCAACACAACTCTCTTTTAGAAAATATAAATCTTCTCATTAACAACTTTGCAAACCAAAAATGTCATGCATACTACACAAGTATTCGTGCCACTAAACAGTTAAACCATTAGTATGCAATTCTTTACTAGTCATAAGAGTATAACTTTACAACTTTACAATCTTTAAACTTTTACAACATAAGACCATGAAGGCCTCAAAATAGAAACTACATACAAGGCTACAAGCCTCAAAATAAAGCAACAACCAAACATTAAACACATCAAGCATGGCCCGCACAAAAGTTTGGCAACCAACCACCAGCTAAGCAAAGAAGTGCTATCAAGGAAACACCTCCACTTGCTCCTCCTCCTCAATTACCTCAAGAGGATCCGCTTCAACTACTCCTGCAAAATATAGTATAGAAAGGAATGAGCAAAAACTATTGCTCAGCGAGGGTTATTGGTCTCAAGGACGGAGATGAGAGGAGAATGCAATGCAAATAGTCAAGCAATTCATTCAATTATCATATAGAGATACAAACAAAGCCAACAATAAACAAGACAAGCTTTAAAACTATAAACACTCATTCAAAGGATGCGATTCACTTTCCACGAACAACTTTCAATCACGAATTCGATGACAACGCGCCGGCCCAAACCACCTTATAACTTCAATTTGGAATACCCCGGAAGTATCCATCAATTCTACAACCCAAATCTCCCTGGGAGGCAACCCAAGCGAGAAAGAGAATAGAACACGGATCTAGGGCAACCAACACTGGCAACCCGAGGCTACCCAGAGAGGCCCATCACACCGCTCCTGACTCTATGAATGCAATACAATATACAATGCAACAATCGAGCAATCAAACAATAGAGCCACACGTGGAAGAATAACAAAGTAGGTTACTCTTGCACGCAATAGCAACAGTTGATAAACATTCCAATCAAAATCAACTCTAACAAGTATAATAAGCATTAACAAGCATTCTACAAGCAAAATTCTATGAAAACCAACAAAAACACAAAACGACCCCAACTTACCAAACGCTACTACTTTCAAACGAGCCACGAGTTCTGGAAACCGACTCCACCAATCCTCCTAGGTCACCATAAGGCACGTCTAAAGACCCCGAAACCCTACTTTACCCTAGAATTCACGCAAAGCCCCGATTTTCCCCTTTGCTCGTTTGAACTATAACTACCCTAACCAAACACTCAACCAACGCCACAACCACACCAAAAGTGCTTCCATGGCCTCCCGAAACAAAGCCATCATGCAAAACGAGAGAACGCTAAACTCGACCTAAATGACCCCGACTTTAACCAATGCATTTTTCTCATTTTTTCCATCACACAATCGAAAAAAATCATGCATTTAGGCATTCTAGCATATCTAGCATCTTTTCACATCAACAAAACGCATAACAGAACAACTTCTACGTTTCGAGGGTTTACTATTCATATTTTACTGTTCAATTGACATTTTAAATTACAATCTCAACATTCAACCGCAGAAAATGTTAAAAAGCTATAAATACATGTTCTACAATTGTCAAGGAACATTCTTTAAGCATTTAAATGATTAAAATAATAAACTACGGATAAAACCCAAAATCATTAAAGTTGAGACATATAACATTAAAATGCGCAAATAACGTGCTTCCCTTACCTTAGACACTCCTAGTCGCTAGAAAAACCACGTTGGATGCCTCGGTAACAACCCCGTGCAAGCTTACGCGAAGATTAGAAGTTTTGAAAGTTGAAAGTCTTTTTTTTTTCTCTTCAAAGTTTCGGCCAGCATGTTTTCTGTTTTGCTCTTGTTTTTTTTTAATTTTGCTATGTTATAACTTATAAAAGATGACAAGCCTTTGGTCAAATGGTCAAGCTTGGTCAACTAACTTAAAATTGATTAATTTAGCCTATTTTCATGCATTTTAAAGCTAAAATACCCAACACCAAATTAATTCTAGTTAACAACAAGTAAAATATTAAATTTAAGGAAACAAAATACTAGTTTCACTATTTGTTGAGGACTAGAAGACACCCTCTAACTATCGCTCTCGAAATGCAATGCACTTTGCGGCAGTAAAGAAATAATAATTTGATTCCAAGGAATTTAAGAAAACATAATTTTCAGAATAATAAATAAGAAAATTCCACATTCCGGGCTCGGGTATTACAATCATACCATCCTAATAAACCTAGTTAAGTTAATTACATAACCTTTAACACTAAATACAAACAATACATGAAAACATACATTTTTGCATCTTTCTACAACTCAGCCACATAACACGCAAGACAACTCTTCAAGCACGATCTTTCACGTAACCACGAACTTCCAGCTTACATGGCATTTCCTGAAATATGGTAGTGAGGAGTGAGTATACACAACACATATACTCAGTGAGGGCGAGACAGATATCGAGGTAGAGAGAAAGAAAGTCGTGCAATGCAAATAAGGCAGTTAAGCAATATAACTGACAAGTAAGCAATCAATATAAACAATCAATACAATAAGCAATTAATAAAAGCATTAACACAACCATTCAAAGCTATACCACACTCTAAAGGCTATGGTTCACTCATACGAGCAATGTACCATGTGATTCGATTCCACGAGCATTACATCAATCTCGAGCTTGATGTTGACAACGATGACAATAAGCGTGCAACCACCTTATAACATCCACTAGGTGTACTCCGAATGTACCCTGACACATCTACGACCCAAATCTCCCAGGGCGGCATCCCTAGCAAGAGTGGGAATAGGACACGGAGCTAGAGCAAACCAACCCTGGCAGACCGAGACTGCCTAGAGAGGCCTATCACTCACGCGCCTGACACTATGCAATGTAATACGAGATATAAGCAATAAACGAGCGATAGCACGAAAGTGCAGATTAGTGACGATAAACAAGATATCAAGCATTTACAATCAATAATAGCAATCAATTAACTTTTCAAGCATGATTATCATTAATATCAACAATAACATCTATCAAACCAGTAATAGCAGTTCAAACACGAAACGACAAATATCACTATTCAATCTCTAACTTCCAAAGGTAATTACGAGCAAACGAGCTACAGGATTAGGAAACCGATTTCATTACATTCACTTAGGTACTATAAGGTACATTTCTATATCACGAAACTTCACTTTCTCACTCGAAGCCCGAAAGTCCACCTACTGCGTTTGAACTACAGCTATGCTAACCGGTCGCTCAATCAATACCACAACAGCGCCAAAAGTGCTTCCATGCACTCAATAGCAAAACCCCCAACTCAATTCGAGCACGACCAACACTTGATCAAACGGCCCCTTTACATTTCTTTGTCTAATTTCCAATTTCAACAAAGGCCGGTCCGTTTTTATTGCACATTTTATCTTTCTATCACTAATGGCACCTATCCAAATCAAGAAATCGCAATTCGGATCAAAATTCAAAATTCTAGGGTTCTACTATTCAAAATCACTATTTATTATTCTTTCCCAATTTCAAATTTGAGTTTCTAGCCGTAAAAATCGCTAAATAACTAACAAGCAATGCTCTACAAACTCAAACGAAGCTATATCAAGCAATTATGGGCATTATAACACAATATAAATCAAATCTGAAAATTTGAAACAATAATCAAATTTCACAAAATATGCACAAAAACGTGAAAACCCTCACAGAGATTGAAGACCAAGACCCACAAGAACCTTAGCCACGATCGTTTCTCGATTCCACGCATGATTGCACAAGAAAATGGAAGCAAAATCTTTTTTTTTCCTCTTGGGAAGTTTTGGCCATGGGGGGGGAGGGGAGGACTTGGGTGTTATTTTGGTTTTGTTTTTATGATTATTTTGTTAATTTTTTGGCTATTTAAAAAGTTGACAAAGCTCAAGGACAAAATGGTCATTTAGCAAAGTCAAAATTCAAGTTAAATTGGTCAACTAAGGATATTTTGGTTATCATTTGGTCTAGCTCAAGTTAAAACAATGCAAATAGATGGAAAACAACTAAAACTAGCTAAATTAAACTAGAAACGCTATTCACAAAATCCGAGAAATATTCTTCTGACTTTCATTTTCGAAATGCTACGATCGAACGGTCAATAAATGATCGCTAATCAGATGATAAGCAATAATATAAAACTATAATTTTTTTTGAAAGGTAGAATAATAGAATAGTTTATAATTCACTCCAACTCGGAGTTATTTTTCTCATTTAATTGAAAACTGAGTAATTTAATACAAGAAAATAAAACTGATTATTAAAATAATCAAAATAATCAATTTTCATTTAAAAATAAATAATTTAACTATTTCTAGAATATTTTAAAGAATTATGAAATTAATGCTAGGATACGAATGAACAAGTTAATATAAACACGTAATCAAATGCAATTAAATACTAACATTTAAGATGACACTTAATTAAATACAAAAAAGTAAATCCAATTTCTATAAATAATAAAAATAGGTGATAATCTTTTAATTAATCAATATAAAAATTATTGAATGCTTCTAAAAGAAATATCAAAATAGTGCAAAATGGATGATTAACTAATTAAACACTTAATTAAATGCAGTTAAATGCTATTAAATGCATGTCGGGTTCGGGTTATCACAAAATCATATAATTTATTAATAAGAAAATGAACCATAATGCACAAAAATATGAAAATCCCTCACCTTTACCAAGCTCAAAGATGCAAGAACTGGCTTCAATCCACTCTTAAACACCTTGAATAATTAACTAAAGATTCTTGTGGCTCTAAAACATTCCATAACTTCCTAGATGTCATTAACTATATTAACATTTAACAAGGTACCTTTATAACAAGCTCAACTTCAATTAAACCACAAAAGAACTTCAAGTTAAGCAATCAATCAAAACAACTACACCTAAGCACTAAACATAGCTCAACTACAAAACATGCTCTAAGAATTATTACCATGCATTATATTTAACTTTTATGAGTTACATACATGGAATACTCTTTAACTTCATTTATACTCAAAGCACTTGCAAGTAAACTACAATATAACACTTAGCACAAGTAATCACATAGATGTCATTCATAGCCAATACAATAAAGTTCATATTAATGGCTCAACTAATAATTCCACATGATTAGATATCACTTAGTAACAATAGACATTAGCAAGAATTAGCAATTTTACCACTTAGTAATCCCAATTAACAATATCAAATAATAATATAACTAAGACATTTTCCAATTTCTCTAACAGAAGCTTTACTTAATCAATTTGGTTAACTATTATATTGACCTCCAAATTGTCTTATTTTTATGTATAAATGTAGATCTTCGAGTCTAGATAATTTTAGGCTCAAACATTGCTTAATTCTGAGTTATATTCCATAAGTTATGACTATTTTATTGCAACTACACCTAGCATCCCCTGCACAGCGATTTTCCAGACACGTTTCTAAAATGGCTAAATCGGAGGGTCAAAATGTTAGAATTAGCCTTAGCACTAAAACTGCCAAATCTAGCTGCTATATAAATTTTGTTCAATTATAAGCTCGTTTATTATGTCAAAAAGGTTCTAGAAGATGGCAGCAGTGCACTACCCAGAGTTTCACTTGTTGCCTTGCATTTTAACTAGTTTATATTATTGCTAAGACATGAATTGAGCATATGAAACCAACTACCTTCACTTAGAACTTCTAACAAGCACCTAAACTACATACAATACTCTTGTTCAACCACCAAAAACAACATCAACAAGATCACTAAAATGTTCAAGATTAGCTAGCAACAACACCACAACTTCACATAATCTTCATCATAAACTAGTAAGCTAGTTAACTCAAGGCATAAAACAAATTTAATAAACATTTATACAAACTTTCCATTGTTAGAAATTCAAGAAAATACACAAAATACAAACCCCTCACCTTGAATTTTGGCTAGAAAAGCTTGAAATGAAGCTAAAATGGCTTTCTTTCTTCTCTTTTCCTTCTTCTTCTTCTTCTTCTTCTTCTTCTTCTTCTTCCTTCCTATTGCCAGCCGTGTATGTGTGTGTGTGTTTTCAGCTTGTATTTGTGTGTGTGTGTGTGTATGTGTAGAGATCGATTTTTTGTGTCTCTATGTGTGTGTGTTGTGTTTGTTTTGTGTGTTTTATTTGTTTTTATTTTGTGTCTTATGTGTATATATGTGTGTTTTATTTGTTTTTATTTTGGGCTAAAAACATTAAATAGGTAGCTTAAAACAAGTCCAAAAGCTAATTGGTCTTCTAATGGCTAAAATGCAAGTCTAGATTTTACTATTCATGCAATACCTTTAGCAATTTTTCCACATGTCTTCCCAAAGTGCTATGCAAATAAAATTTATGAACGTATGCCCAAAAGCAAATATATAATGAGAGAAAAATGTGAATTTTACAAAATAAAATACTAAAATTTTCACTCCGGGCTCATTTTAAAATGATGAAAACTAATTTATTAAATGTAAGAAAGTAATCCCACATAATACAAATATTAAAATAATAGGTTAATTATTTTATATAAATTAATTGAACTTAGTTTGTACATTTTCAAAAATAGAAAATAAATGTTAATAAAAAAATACAATTAATTCAAGTAAACATGTAATTATGCACAAACACTTAAATTAAGCACATAAACATATGTAAATAAATAATTAACTATATGTTGAGTACGGAATGTCACAGTACACCTGTTCTATGGGACAAGTTCGTTAGTGAATTCCAGGGATAACTATATTCCCGAGGTTGCCCATGAGAGCCGAGAGGAAGAATTCATGATCTTGAAACAGGGGAATATGATAGTCACTCAATACGAGGCCACTTTCAATCGGTTGTCTCAGTATGTACCAGATCTTGTGCAGCCTACTAGGAGGAGAATACAGAGGTTTATCGGGTCTGAGGCCTGACATAAAGCTTAGTTTGTCTCCATTGCACTTTGCTATCTACAGTGATGCCATAAATGCAAGAGCTAGATTTGAGAAACGAAAGGCCGAGATGAGAGCCAAAAGTGCTTCCATGCCCTCAATAGCAAAACCCCCAACTCAATTCGAGCACAGTCAACTTTTGGTCAAACGGCCCCTTTCCGTTTCTTTGCCGGGAACTAGTACTTCTAGTCTACCTACACAACTCCCTTTTTAGGCGAAGTAAGAGCCTGTTTGATCACGGACCCCATCGCCAAGGAAAGTTGAATCCCACAGGTAAAAACCAAGGGTACGAAAGGATAGCTATTCAAAGCATCTCGCATGAAAGGAATAGGACCTAGGGCTTGAAGGCGTAGCTCTTCTTTCCTGGAAAGTAGCTGGGCTAGGAAAAGGTGACCGTTCGCTACTAACTCTAAGCCTAGGGGGGCTATGATTCAAGCATTTCGATAGAAAGATGAAGTGAGAAACATTTAATTAAAGTCTCCATTTCACATTTTCCAATCTATGTATGAAATAAGAGTGAAATTCCCCGTGAACAGGGTGTAGAGTTGGTAGGAAGAGGTCTTTACCTCATTCGCAACATGCGTCATAGCCATCGATCTTTGAATTCAATGAAAGAAGCTTTCAAAGGCTAGAAGGAATACCACAAACCAAAATAGATTGATTGGGGCACATAAGCCCTCCAACTTATCTTATGCATCAAAAAGGTGACTTGACCAGCCTACTGATTCTTCTTGTGGGGTAGTACCAATAAAGATATGAAATAAGGGCACCCGAGTCCCTAATTGGAATCACGAAAAAAGTCTCTTATGCATGTATACAAATAGCTCTCATAGTTCAAAAAGACGTGTGCTAGGATTCTAATTGTACTAAGGCGGGGGCGTGAAGAGAGATTAATGAAGAAAAGAAAGCAAGACCGAAGCATAATTGACTTAGAAAAGAAAAGGGAATGACCTAGGCACTACAGTTCACCTGGGTGCTCACTTGGAAGCAATAGAGGTAAGAGGCCACCTACGGGAGGTCTCCTTTCATTCCGAGCTGGGTCAAGAAATTCCAAAATCAAAAATAGTCATAGGTAGAGATATAGCAGGACCAGGAGGAAGTACGAACAGATGGATTGATCATCGATCGCTTTCCAAATCAAGGTATCTTAAGCCGGACCTTTCTCCAGAAGTCTCTTTGGCCAGAAGAAGGAATGACCAAAAGAATGATGAAGGAAATCGACTGGGCGAAAGGGTTGGTCAACTCCTTTTTAGCTCTAAAAGGGCTTGAGAAATAACAAAGTTTGCCTTTCATTTATATGAAAAAGAAAGTATGAAAGGGCTGCTCGACAAAAGGGTACAAGAAGGCTTAGGGAATTGGCATGAGAAGTTCATAGCAAGGGTCATAGCATGGGTGTAAAAGATGGCTTCCCCCTTGTAGTGGTTCTTTCGGCACTTCCACTTAAGGCCTGTTCACAATTCCAAGCCAGCCCAATTCGCTCATTCACAATTGGGATACGTTCTATCTTATGGGAGTTGTGTATTATAAGATTGAACCATTTGGTACGTAAGGGCTCTATTCTCCATGACATTGGCAAGGGCATTCCATCTTCCTCTTGCTCTCAGTTCTGGGGGCTTGAACTTGGCTCAGTCCAGTACACATCATGGTACCGATAGCTTCGAAAGAGTCCGTCCGTCAATTCAACTTTTTCATCATTTGGGGTCCCTGACTGGGCTGATCGATGGCTACATTGGGGTAAAGATGGAGTTCCCATCTACCCAAGTGGAGTCAAGGCCATGAAGGAAGATCCGTTCTTTGAAGCTCTAGCCCAAGCTACTGTGTAGGGTCTAGGGCTTTAGTCCGATAAGGGCGGAGTAAAAAAGGAATGGAATTGACTTGCTAGTGTGTACTTTTCGTACCTTTCTTTCTGGTCTAGTGATGCGTCCAAGGTAGGGTAGAGGCTGGTCGTAGATCAGAAAACAACAAGGGCTTGAGATATTCGTAATACTAAAATCGAGAAAGTGATGCCTATCGACCTCAAACGACCAATTCAGCCCTATGTTGTCCTTTAGAATAGGAATTCAAATTAGAGGTGAAGAATTTCAGAAAGTTGAAGATTAAGCAAACAACTCTTGATACAAAGAAGACCCCTAAAAAGCCTACTTTCCGTTTCGTCCCAAAAAGTCAGAAGAAGCATGGTGAGTCATCTTTTATGCCAATTCAAGATGAGAGTTCCACTTCACTTTAAAGTATAGGGAGGATATCTGAGTCGATAAGACCATATTCAAAAGAGAAATAAGTGGATTGAGTGTACTTTAATGCAAAAAAAGAAAGAGAACATCAACAATTCCTCATCCCTTTGAGAAAGGTTAAGGCCTTACCCAATTCCATAACTGGAATTGCGGCCTTGCAGGAAGGAAGGGAATGGTTTCCCTTCCCCCGGACCCCTATCCTTTCCTATAAGGGCTCCCCTTACTCTATTCCTTCCTAAACTTAGGAATAGTGGGGGAAATGTAGCTACTTTCATTGTGTCAATCGGTCACTACCTCATATGCACTATCCCTTACGCTTTTTGGGCTACAGGGAGAGTGCTATGAGTATATTCCTTCACTCCCAATGAGAATCGAGACTATAATGTCAAGTCTTAGGGAGTTTTAAGTATGCCCTGTGGAGCCTGGAGTCTCAATTAGTGAGCTCATCCGTTCCTGCCTTCCCACAAAAGGCAGTCACTGGCTAGGAGATGAAGTCTTTTTCTTCTTACTACGGTAGCTACGGAAGGTTTCCCGTGGAAGCTCCTCGGGGAGGGTAGTTAGATCCATTCATTCCTTCCCCCAAAAGGAAGTCACTGCACTTTAGACAGGCCTTAGTACCGTTCGTGCCCCATACCAATGGGTCACTTCACTACTTTCAGTTGTTTAAGGCATCCTTAATGCCACGTTTGTGTAATATTATATATGACCAAAGACTATTTGTGGGGGTACTATTCGAGAAGATACTACGCTTGACCATGGAATAGGGAGACAACTTTGGTTGTTCACATCCGAGAGGACATTTTGAGTTCTACGCGGGATACGATGTGCTTGGGGCGGGCATTCTGGCATCGAAACCCAGGGTGACCCGTCTGCTTGTGTTTGCCGGTCCTTGGTTCAGTTGAATTGAACGAGGTGCCTAGCTGCTATACTCAAAGAACTTGGCTCCATACAAGGGGTAATTGGGGAATTTTGACGAAAGCCGTTTTTTCCCCTATACCCCCGGGATGTGGAAGGAAGCAGAGAGGCAGCCCTCGTAGAAGAGCTCAGGATAATGCTTTACTAGAAGTAAAGCCAGTCCACAGAAACCTTAGTAGTCAAAAGCTCAAGTAGGAGCGTATTAAAGACTAGTTAAACTCAAGGAATTCATAGACAGAAATACCCATACCATTGAGATATTTCCTAACAAAGAAGGTATACAAGCTACCTTTACTATCCTTACAATTGCTTAAGGTCCTATTATATACATGGGTTAGTAAGAACATGCAAGAATAAGGTAAATACATTGAGGCTACGGGCTGTAGTTAACTTAAAGTCGATGATTGAGGAAGTAATGTGACCTTTGAACGACCCGGCCCGTAGATCTAAAAGGATCTATCCATAGGCCTGACCGGATATCCTTTGTCCACAAACAAAAACAAAGTAGGTTTTTAGTAGTAGTTCATGAGACCTCGAATTCCCACGTTCCTGTGTGCATTATGGCAAGAGATCCCACCCACAACTCTAGCTGAGAAGTTGAGTCAACCTTCTTTTTTTCGTTGTAGCAAGTCAGTTGCGTGGCGCTCCAGACCTGGACCTGTTCAGACATAAGCTGAGCTTCAAACAAAAAGATCTTACTATTGCTCATTCCAGCGGATGGGGCGCTTCCCCTAGCTTTTGAGTTTCACGTACTTTTTTTCATTTTTCTCACCAGAATGCATGTGAAAATCAACTCACCGGCCTGTGATTTTTTTTTTTTATGTCTTCGCTTGATCCCAGTTTCCATTCCCATTTTCTCTAATAAGAAGTTAAGCTTCATAGCTCCAACCTAGTAAAGGCTCATCTTTCTTTTTTTTTTTCAAAAAAAGAATAGAATAAAGAAAGAGATAGTCTATATCCTGTATCGATCATATGATCACTCTATGAATAGATAAATTCTCTATGACCTCCCACTGTTCACAACATTCTTTGCTTCTCGCTGCGAATGGCTCCTCGGGGGAGGAGTAGAAGCACTAGCCCTCTTCGGTCAAGTTGCTTGTGCCTGCTGTTACCTACCATAGGACCTCTGTCCCCGAAGTGAAGAAAAAGGAGCAGGAACAACAGGTTGTCCTCTCTCGGCCCAATAGTTCCGCAACTACAACCGTGGTTATTGCCAACGGGGATCCCGCATTCCGAAAGGTTACTAGGCCGGTCCTTAGGTCCAAAGTTGGATGCCACTGCTATGGTGCCGATAGATTCACTACCTCAGCGCCGTTATCGGACATTGCAGCTGAGCATCTATTTCTTGTATATCGTTCCACACCGAGAAGAGGGATGTGTACCTCCAGCAACAACAAGAATGGAACCATAGGCTCCTATGCTGGGAGCATTTCGGGGTATATGTCTAACCACTGTAACTCCCCGTTTCTGGCATGCTATAGTTATTAAAGTCTCTTGACGGTAGGAATGGGAGATTACCGGTAAGCTAGATGCTTCGCCAACCATATTCCACTTTAAGGCATTTCGTTGCACTTAAATCACCCTCGTGAAGAGGCTCAATCCGATACCATTGATGTCCAATAGCTTTGATAGTAATGGCTGGATATACTACTATCTCGTCCATTGAGTATAACAGAGCAAATGATGGTTTAGCAATGAACATCGGGATGATACTAGGAAATATGGTCCGAAGAATCTCGATAGTAGTTCCATGTACAATCCTTTGCAGGATTGGATTTTTTTTATAGTGGAAATGCGATAAAGCGCGAACAAAGATCCATGATACGAAAACCAAAATCAAAATAAGGAAGAAAAAGATATCGTGATGTAAGTCTATTATTCCTTGCATCATAGGTGTTGCTGCATCTTGAGATCCTAATTGCCATGGTTCCGCTGCATCACAAGGAGCAATTGTGAAGAATAGCCATTCTAGAACAATCATTTGCTTTGGTTCATTCTTTGATTGCTCTGCTCTCCCAAAAAAAAAGAGAGACTTGTTCTTGCTCTCCCAATTCAGGAAGACGGAAATCACCGGTTGGGTTGGTTCGACCAAGAAAGGCATGAGAGTCTTAGGGCATTGCTTGGGCCGAGTTAAGTAAAGACTGGCTATCTAGCAAGAAAACGGATGCGCATTAGTGCAACGGCTTTCGTGCCCCTTGCTTGTTCCCTCATTGTACACTTTATATATATATGTCTTCATTATCGGTTGCATGCTATCGGAGATAGAGCAATGGGAGGTTCAGTCTTACCGCGCACCGCACTCAATTCAATGATCAAGCAATAAAAATCTTTTTCTCTTTCTATATGAAATTTTCGGGTCAGTAGTTAGCTGCACAGCAACCAATGCATCTAACGAAAAAAAAAGAAATCCCAGATAAAGTCCTCCTTCTATTGCATAACCTAAAAAAGCTATAAACAAAGTACCAAAGTGGTTGCGGGAATGATACACTTTGGTTACCGGCATATGCTTCTAAAAGCGACTAGCTTTCAATATTAGTAGTTACCTTACGCTGCCATTTTTCCAATATTATTGAATTGAATAACATGGCATGGAGCTAAGATAACTCAAGTGGGAAAGCCGTGTTATGGGTGACCTTATTGCACGATTCAAAGAGCACTTATGTATGTGATGCAAGTGAACTTGTACGAAAAAGCTGTCATAAAGTTTTGTTGTTCGTTCCATTGTTGACCCTATCTATGTTTCTATGATGGCCCAAGAACAAGCTCATTCTTCAGCTGTAAAGAGACTTGTGAATTGCGAGGTACCATTACGAGCTCAATATATACGAGTGTTATTCCGTGAAATAACTCAAATTTCAAATCATTCACTTGTTTTAACTACTCATGCTAGGGATGTGGGAGCATCCACTCCGTTCCTGTGGGCTTTTGAGGAGCGGGAGAAATTGTTGGAATTCTACGAAAGAGTGTCGGGAGCCAGGATGCATGCCAGTTTCATACGACCAGGTGGAGTGGCACAACATTTGCCTCTTGGCTTATGTCGAGATATTGATTCCTCCACACAACAATTTGTTTCTCATATCGACGAATTAGAAGAGATGTCAACCGGCAACCGTATCTGGAAACAACGATTAGTGGATATTGGTACTGTCACTACACAACAAGCAAAGGATTGAGGATTCAGTGGTGTAATGTTAAGAGGTCCAGGGGTATGCTGAGATTTACAAAGAGTAGCACCTTACGATGTTCATGACCAATCGAATCCTGACGTACCAGTAGGTACCAGAGGAGATCGCTATGATCGTTACTGTATTCGTATTGAAGAGATGCGACAATGTGAAACCCTAGTTTTCATCTTTACCTCAATTTGTGTGATTTGACATGTTTATGTGTTATATGAGTTAGAATGTGCTAAATATGTGATTTATATTCCTAATACATGCTATGTGTGTATTCATGAAATTTTCATCAAAAACGGAATCATAAATTTTATCGACGGTTTTTGTAAATAGTATTTTGGACGCACGTCCGCTAAAATTTTTACATGAGTGTTTTAAACATTTTAAAACAAGTCCTCCATTATTAATAGACCCATATTTGAATAAAAATTATTTTTGAAACTGATTAGGAATTTAAATAGAATTTATGGGCGAAAAAGTACGTTTTTAAGCTAAAATAGTGATTTTTGCTCAAAACGAATCTTACGTTGACTATCATTGACCTATTATATATTGAATAAAAATTATATTTCATTTTAAATATTTATAGAATGGTACAATTGAAAAATGCATTTAAAAGACATTTGAAAACAAATAATATAACTTTTCATCTTCTTTTGCAAAAACTGAGTTTTTAACCGAGTCGGGTGTTAATGTATGCATAAGAAAATTGTTTTCAACTAAAAATATACTACTTAAAAATTTTATAAGGGTTGAATGCATATAAGTAAGCACAATAGTCAAGAAAACAATTAAAAGACTAAAAATACTAATTAAAAGACTAAGTAAATCAACTTTGACTTTTATATTTTGCTGAATTGAGCTAATATATCACCAACACACATTAAAAACAAAGAAAACACACTCACAAAACACACACATTACCGAAAATCCAAAGGAAAGCAAAAAGAAGACATTTTTAAGGTTTTTCAAAGCATTTTTCACACAGATTTTGCAATTCAAGTCCAAATCACTTTATGAAAAGCTTGATTTTGCTTGTTGGGCATCTATTGTACCTATTTCTAGCCTTAGTTTGCATCAAAGGTGAGAGAAAAATTCTAGATCTCAAAATGTCATTTGTATATTAATTCAGATAATCGAATTTTTAGCCGTTGAAATGTTAAATTGATGTTATATTATTGCTTAGTGAATGCTAAGGATCATTTATATGTGTTTATTTAGGTTTTGAACCGTTGTAGCATGAATTTTTATTTTTCGGGTATTAAAATTTAGTTGTTGGCTATTTGTTGAATAATTGGAGTTGTGGTGGTTGGGATCGATTGTTGTTAGCTTGTAGAAGTTTGTTAAATACGTAGTAGTAATGTTGTAATGCCAAAATTTTGATTGTGATGTCGGTGTGAAAGTCCGGAAATTTCAGCCACGATGCATTAGGGTTTTAGGGTTGTTGGGCTTGATTTGGATGGATTATGGTTAGTTTCTGAGGGGGAAAATGTAGTTGATTGAGTGGGTAAGTAATAGAAATTGGTTTGGAGGTGTTTGGATTAGTAGAATGTGACTTATGACTTTTAGAAGATTGGGTTATCTTTCTTTAAAATGTTGAATTATGCCTTTGGATGTTTGGGTGGTGTTTGAGTGATTGAATTGTGAGTTGTTGATGGTTAGACTAGGGTTTGAATGTGTGGTTATTGCATGTTAAGTTGGATGGCCTACTTTGTCATATAACTTAGTTGTTGAGTTGTTAATTGTTTATTTGATGGTATGTTGTTGAAATGATGATTATTGATTGATTATTCATGAACCGGGAAATAGACAACCTACTTTGTTGTCCTCTTGTGATAATTGATTATTGATGAGTCGGGAGATAGTCAACGTGAAAGGTTGTCCTCCTGAGTTATGAATATTTATTATTATTGTCATGAGTCTTGGTATGTGTGTGCCACCTCTCGGGCAGTGTCGGGCTGTCGGGTTGAAAATGGCATGACTACCATAGGCTACCCCCAGCTCGCATGGGCGGAGGTACCATGAAGGGAGGGGCTAGAGATGTACCTTAGGTGCGTGAGTAATGGGGAGTTACAATAAGAACGGTTGAGATCATGATGGTGTTTGGAGCTGTACCAACTGGAGTATCCTTTATTGATTGGTTATTATAATTAATGTGCTTATATTGTTATTGATGATTATTATTGTGTTTACTGCTCAAAGGATGATTTCCAAGGAGATCTATCGAATCCTCACTGGGCTTGTTTTATATAAGCTCACTCTCAATTATTGCATGCATATAGGTGTTACCGATCCAGATTACAGGTACGTGCCTCTAGAAGATGATAATGTGCCATATGTGGACGAGTCCTAAGTGCCAGAGTCTTGTCCTTGATGTCTGAGATGTAGTTCTCTTTTGTTGTCTTGTATATTTAAAACTATATCTTTTGTATTTACTTAGAAGTTTTTGATGTTTAAGATGTTGTAAAAATAATGGATTAAATGTTGCTAGCTTAGTAGTCTTGTTTTGGAACATGATTAGGTTGCTAGATTGGTTATAATCTATTTTGGGAAAAAGTATGTTATTTAGTAAATGTATGATGTTGGAACGGAGGCGTATAACTTATGGATGCAGTGGTAAAAGAATGTTTAATTTATATTGTGGTTGTGTTGTTTAATTGTTGAATTGTTTGTGGAGTTGGTTGTATGAGTTGCGTAGAAGTTGGTTTAGAGCCTCGGTATCTTGGTTACAGTCATTATACTGCCGAAATTCTGTTGCGTCCTGACTGATCTTAAGGGGGGTCGAGTTGGGGTGTGACATTTAATGGTATCAAAGCGCATGTTTAGCCATTAGCCGAGGTATCCTTGAAATGTGGGTAGTGATCTAAACATGCAAGTATGTATTAAGTGAAAAAGTGAAATATATGATTACATGATTATGTGATTAATTTGCTCATGTGACTAACTTTCTATGTGATTAATATGCCTCATGTGTTAAGTGAACTAATGTGGTCAATATGTTTTATGTGACAACATGCCTTACGTACTCAATGTGTTGTAATTAATGTGCATTATGTGATTAATGTGTATTATGTGACAATTGTGTTTTATGTGATCAAAGTGCCTTGTGTGAAGTTAGTTGTTTATGTGGTTTTAATTGTTTGTAACTAGCTTATGTGAAACAACGTGCTTTAGGTGCTCAATGTCCTTTAAGTGACCAATGTGAGTTACGTGATGAACTTGTCTTATGTGAAGTTTGTTGCTCATGTGACTTTAATTGTTTATAACTTACTTTTGTGATATAACCTATTTATGTGATGTTGGCTTCTTATATGTTGAATTGTGTGTTATGTGATAATGTTATATTATATGATAATCATGCATTACGTTGTACCTTTTTTCATGTGATGTAATTGTATATATGCTATAACTGTGGGTGAATCTTTTGGGTGAAGTAAAGATAGCTGCAAGAGCTTTCAGAACTAGAGGTAGGCCGTGATTTTGAATTATTATTATTCTGGTAGTTTAGCATTGAGATTTTGATTTTTATCTTTATGTATTTTGGTCTCACCTTAATGGATTGATCTTGATGTTCCCTTAGCGAGAATGAAG
The DNA here is from genome assembly GCA_037974665.1 of Ehretia macrophylla. NCBI lineage: Eukaryota > Viridiplantae > Streptophyta > Magnoliopsida > Boraginales > Ehretiaceae > Ehretia > Ehretia macrophylla. The sequence goes on along the minus strand of CM075764.1, from coordinate 12,925,839 downwards.
TTTTTCGAGGAAATAGAAATATATCTTCATTATTATAATTACTTTTCTTTCCATGTTTAACTTGTTATTACTTGGAGATGGATCATAAGTTGAGGTTTCCGTGAGGTTGTGATCATTCACTTTTGGAGTCTCAACTCAAATTATACTTTCTTGAGGTTATTTTAGAATAAAATTTATTTGAAGAATTAGTGATGTATATTTGTGAATGGAATAGATTGTGGTATAACATGTGAATATTTCTACTATTTTAGATTGCTATATTATTAATGGATATTTTGGAGATTTGATCATTAAACCTTGGAGCCAATTAGAGTGATTCCTGACTAAAGTTACTTTATTTGATGTAATTGTTGGGAGATAGAATTATTTGAGGAAATAAGATTGCATTTTGGTGACTGAACATTTACTTGCCTACATCGAGCTTTTGAGTTCTAGGTGGTATGACTTTCTAAATTGTTGATTGGGGATTCGCTTGTGTTATAATGGGTTAGTATGAATCTGTATTGTGTTATTAGATTTTGGAGTCTTCATCAGTCAATCTTGTTTGGTAATCGGTGATTTATTTTGTTTAGTGATTGGTCTGGTGCGAAATGTAAATTTTGGAGTGATTGGTATGACTCCTTAGGTTCTCTAGATCTCCTTAGTGCCTTGTTTTGGAGGAAGATAGATTGTACGATTTGACTTGTTGGTATTTAAATGTGTAGGTGGGACACCCCGTTCGTGCTTCCTAATTCTATTGGTCTTATTATTCTTTTCTACTCTACTCTCACTTATTTGAGGGAGAATTACCCTTTTCTAGCATAACAATTGTTCCTTGAAAGTTATGCTTATTGGATTAATGGATCCTATACTCATTTGACATTGTTTTTGTTCTTAACATTCACACTTGCTTACTATAACAATGTCACTTATTAGAGTTAAGGTTTGAGACTTCTATATTTCATTCTATATCTCTAGCCATTGGTTTCAATATTTCATTTCATCCTATTAGTATTCATTTGAAAGTAATCTCTCCGTTGGTATACCATTTTACTTATTCGAATCTTATATGTTTGATGTACTCCTTATCTGTGAAACCCCAATTTCCGTCTTTACCTCGTTTTGCATGAATTAACTTGTTTATCTGCTATATGACTTAGAATGTGTTAAAAATGTGATTAATACTCATAATACATGCTAAGTGTGCATTCATGAAATTTTCATAAAAAACGGAATCAGAAATTTTATCATCGGTTTTGGTGAACAGTGTTTTTGAACACCTGTCCGCTAAAATTTTTACAGGGGTGTTTTAAACGTTTTAAAACCTAGTCATTGGGTATTAATAGACCCGTGTTTGATTAAAACGGATTTGGAATCGGTTTTAGAATTTTAAAGATTTTTACACTTTCTTTTGCAAGAAATTGAGTTTTAAACCGGCTCGGGTGAACCTGTTTTAATGTAACTCTCTTTGCCACCTAAAGTATAATGTATAGAATTAGTTTAAGTGTTAATTTAATAGTTGTGCAAGAAATAGTCAAGAAATGAATTAAATGACTAAAAAATTAACTTTGACTTTCTTTTAATTTATTTGACCTTAGTTTATTTAGGCATCAACACCTATTAACAAAGCACAAAACACACTCAAAGCACACACAAGTGGCCAAAACTCCATAGCTTTTCTTGAGAGCATTTTCAACATTTTTTCAAAGTAAATTTTCATTAAAAGTTGCAATTCAAGGCCAATTTCCATCAACCAAGGCTTGATTCCACCTCTTGAGCATCCATTGAGCACCTTTGTAGCTTCAAAACACATAAAAGGTGAGAGAAAAATTCTAGATCTCAAAAGTCATATTTTATGTTTTTGCTTATAATTGCATTTTGAACTGTTAGAATGTTAATTTGAAGTTATATTATAGGTCAGTGCATGCTAGGGATCATTTATGTGTATTACTACGAGATTTGAACCATTATAGCGAAATTATTTATTTTCGGGTATTTAAAGTTGATAGATTGGCCATTTGATGAATATCTTGAGTTGTTGTGGTTGGAATCGATTTCCGTCGATTTCTAAAAGTTTGTTAATTACATGGTAACGCCGTTATAATGCCGAATTTTCGATTACAATGTTTGTGTGAAAATCTGGAAATTTCAGCCTAGGTACATTGAGGTTTTAGGGTTTTTGGGCTTGATTTTGATGTGTCTTGGTTGGTTTCCGAGAGGGCTAATGTAGTTGATTGAATGGGTGAGTGTTAGAAACTAATTTGGAGTTGTTTGGATTAGTAGAATGTAAGATATGATTACTTGAAGTTTAGGTTGTCTTTCTTTAAATTGTTGAATTGAGCCTTTAGTTGATTGGGTGGTATTTGAGTGATTGAATTGTGAGTTGTAAATGGTTAGACTAGGGTTAGATTACGTGTTTAATGCATGTTAAGTTGGATGGCCTACTTTGTCATCTGACTTAGTTGTTTATTGTTTAATTGATCACTTGATATTATATTGATGATAATTGATGATTATTGATTGATGATTGATGAACCGGTAGCTAGGCAATTCTTCTAGATTGTCCTCCTGTGAATGATGTTTATTATTATTGCTGAGTCTTGGTATGTGTGTGCCATCTCTCGGGCAGTATCGGGCTATCGGGTTGATAATGACATGACTACTAGAGACTACCTCCAGCTCGCATGACGGAGGTGTCATGGAGGGCGAGGCTAGTGAGGTACCTCAGGTGCATGAGTAATGGGGAGTTACAAGAAGAATAGTTGAGATCGTGATGGCGTTTGGAGCTACACCAACTAGAGTATCCTTTATTGATTGGTCAATATAGTTATGTGTTTATATTGTTATTGATGTTTTATTGTGTGTTTTCTGCTCAAATGATCATTTCCATGGAGTATAGTAAATACTGTTAGAGATCTATCGGATCCTCACTAAGCTTGTTTTATATAAGCTCACTCTCCATTATTTCATGCATACATGTGTTATTGAGCAAGATTACGGGTACGTGCCTTAGGAAGCTGAAAATGTGCCTTACGTGGATGAGTCTTATGTGCAGGAGTCTTTGCCATGAGATTGTTTATAGTTATTGTAATATGATGTATTGTAAAACCTACCTTAGTATGAAGACATATGTATGTTGACTTAGTAGTCTTTCTTTTGATCATGTTTAGATTACTAAGTTGGTTTTAATCTATTTTGCATTGTATACTAAAGTTAAGGTATTATGTTGGAACAGAGGCGTATAACTAAGAATGATTATTGTATAGTATGGTTATGTTGTATGTTGTTAACTTAATTGATGAGTTGATTGTTGAATGGTTGAGGAGTTTGGTTGTATGATATTCTGAGAGGTTGATTTAGAGCCTCAGTGTCTTAATTATTGTCGTTATACTGCCGAAATTCCGTTGCTGTAGGTGGGGTCGAGTTGGGGTGTGACATTATCTAAGTACATCATTGACATTCTTGTTGATCCTTGTTAATCCTATTGTTTTAGTATTAAATCCTGAGCCATTACTTTGCTTGTAATTGCTCATTCAATATACTCAGCACTGTCCTTTCTTATTTGTACTTCTTTGGTTATTGCATGCTGAGATACTCATTATATTGCCACTCATATTTTCTATTGAATTAATCATCTCTTATTTCTTAATTTCATTTCGCCCCAAGTATAACTTACTTGTTGGTTCCTTGAACAATCATCGAGAATTGAAATGTCTACTTATTCAAGAATGTTTGTTCAACATACTCACCACTATTTTGAGTCATCATCATCCTTTGTTCGTGCTTATTTAGCTGATAGGTGCTGAGACATTCTATATCCTAGTTATCACGCTTTTTTATTAAACTATTAGCCTCTTGATTCTCTAACTTGTTTGACCTCTTGTTTACTTGATTGTTGGCTCGAATATGACTTTCCATATCCTTATTTCCTTGTAAATTTCATAATAGCCATATTCTGACCAATGTCACTTTTGAGATATTCCCTTGATCAGTAATCATTCATGTTATCGTGAATGAGTTTTTAAACCATCGGGATGTTCATAGAGCTCTTTTGTGTAGTAAGGGATGATTGATAAGTAGTGGTGTCAAGCTAAGACCTTGGAGTTGCAATTTCTTTCATATGCAATATGATGTTAGGTGGGAGAGAATTATGAATTGAAGATTGTCTTGGAATTATGATCATCAACTTGTAGTCATCGGAGTTTATTTCAATTGATAAGTAGTGGTGTCAAGCTAAGACCTTGGAGTTGCAATTTCTTTCATATGCAATATGATGTTAGGTGGGAGAGAATTATGAATTGAAGATTGTCTTGGAATTATGATCATCAACTTGCAGTCATCGGAGTTTATTTCAATTGAGGTCTTTGTTTAGGTATCATCTTAAGAGATAAATGAGAACTAAGAGAAGTATTGTTAAGTGTAACGATTGAGGATTTAATTGTCTGTTAGTTCGAGAATTGCGCGGATGTAATTTATTTAAGGGGGGGATAACGTGAAACCCCAGATTTTGTCTTTACCTCGATTTGCGGGTATTTGCCTCGATTTACGTGATTTGACATGTTTATGTGTTATATGAGTTAGAATGTGTTAAATATGTGATTTATATTCCTAATACATGCTATGTGTGCATTTATGAAATTTTTATAAAAAAACGGAATAATAAGTTTTATCGACGGTTTTTGTGAATAGTATTTTGGACGCATGTCCGCTAAAATTTTTACACGAGTGTTTTAAACGTTTTAGAAACTAGTCCTCCATTATTAATAGACCCGTATTTGAATAAAAATTATTTATGAAATTGATTAGGAATTTAAATAGAATTTACGGGTGAAAAAGTACGTTTTTAAGATAAAATAGTGATTTTTGCTCAAAAGGATTCTTGCGTTGACTTTCATTGACCTAGTATATATTAAATACAAATTATATTTCATTTTAAATATTTATAGAATGACACAATTGAAAAATGCATTTAAAAGACATTTGAAAACAAATAATATAACTTTTCATCTTCTTTTTGCAAAAACTAAGTTTTTAATCGAGTCGGGTGTTAATGTATGCATAAGAAAATTGTTGTCAACTAAAAATATACTACTTAAAAATAGTCTAAGTGTTGAATGCATATAAGTAAGCAAAACAGTCAAGAAAACAATTAAAAGACAAAAAATATTATTAAAAGAGTAAGTAAATCAACTTTGACTTTTATATTTTGTTGACTTGAGCTAATATATCACCAACACACATTCAAAACAAAGCAAACACGCTCACAAAACACATACATTGCCGAAAATCCAAAGGGAAGCAAAAAGAAGACGTTTTCAAGGTTTTTCAAAGCATTTTTCACATAGATTTTGCAATTCAAGTCCAAATCACTTCATTCAAAGCTTGATTTTGCTTGTTGGGCATCCATTCTACCTATTTCTAACCTTAGTTTGCATCAAACGTGAGATAAAAATTCTATATCTCAAAATGTCATTTTATGTTAATTCATATAATCAAATTTTTATCTGTTGAAATGTTAAATTGATGTTATATTATTGCTCAGTGAATGCTAAGGATCATTTATAAGTGTTATATCAGTTTTGAACCGTTGTAGCATGAATTTTTATTTTTTGAGTTTTAAAATTGAGTTGTTGGCTATTTGTTGAATAATTGGAGTTGTGGTGGTTGGAATCGATTGCTGTTAGCTTGTAGATGTTTGTTAAATACGTAGTAGTAATGCTGTAATGCCAAAATTTTGATTGTGATGTCGATGTGAAAGTCCGGAAATTTCAGCCATGATGCATTAGGGTTTTAGGGTTGTTGGGCTTGATTTAGATAGATTATGGTTGGTTTCCGAGGGGGCTAATGTAGTTGATTGAGTGGGTGAGTAATAGAAATTGGTTTGGAGGTGTTTGGATTAGTAGAATGTAAGTTATGACTTTTAAAAGATTGGGTTGTCTTTCTTTAAAATGTTGAATTATGCCTTTGGATGTTTGGGTGGTGTTTGAGTGATTGAATTGTGAGTTGTTGATGGTTAGACTAGGGTTCAAATGTGTGGTTATTGCATGTTAAGGTGGATGGTCTACTTTGTCATCTAACTTAGTTGTTGAGTTGTTAATTGTTTATTTGATGGTATGTTGTTGAAATGATGATTATTGATTGATTATTGTTGAACCAGGAGATAGGCAACCTACTTTGTTGTCCTTCTGTGATAATTGATTATTGATGAGCCAGGAGATAGTCAACGTGAATGGTTGTCCTCCTGAGTTATGAATGTTTATTATTATTGTCATGAGTCTTGGTATGTGTGTACCACCTCTCGGGCAGCGTCGGGTTGAAAATGGCATGACTACCATAGGTTACCCCCAACTCGCATGGGTGGAGGTGCCATGGAGGGAGGGGATAGAGAGGTACCTCGGGTGCGTGAGTAATGGGGAGTTACAAGAAGAACGGTTGAGATCGTGATGGCGTTTGGAGCTACACCAACTAGAGTATCCTTTATTGATTGGTTATTATAATTAATGTGCTTATATTGTCATTGATGATTATTATTGTGTTTATTGCTCAAAGGATGATTTCCAAGGAGTATAGTAAATATTGTTAGAGATCTATCAAATCTTCACTGGGCTTGTTTTATATAAGCTCACTCTCAATTATTGCATGCATACAGGTGTTACTGATCCATATTATGGGTACGTGCCTCCATAAGAGAATAATGTGCCATATGTGGATGAGTCCTATGTGGTAGAGTATTGTCCTTGATGTCTGAGATGTAGTTCTCTTTTGTTATCTTGTATATTTAAAACTAGATGTTTAAGATGTTGTAAAAATAATGGATTAAATGTTGCTAGCTTTGTAGTCTTGTTTTGGAACATGATTAGATTGCTAGATTGGTTATAATCTATTTTGGGAAAAAGTATGTTATTTAGTAAATGTGTGATGTTGGATCGGAGGCGTATAACTTATGGATGTCATGCCCTGACCCGACCCCGCAAAATGCCAAGTCCGGACCCGACACCCGGACGGAGTCTCCTCTGTACTGTAGACGATCTGAAAACCCTACATTCAAAATAATACTTGCGAAAGCCATAATAAACATTTGAAACAAGCCAACTTTCTTTTAAAACATAAATTTTCTTATTAACCAACTTTGCAAACCAAAATGCCATGCATACTACACAAGTATATATGCCACTAAACAGTTAACCATTAGAATGCAATTCTTTACTAGTCATAAGAGTGTATCTTTACAACTTCACAATCCTTTAAACTTTTACAACAAAAGACCATAAAGGCCTCAAAATAGAACTACATACAAGGCTACAAGCCTCAAAATAAAGCGACGACCAAGCATTAAACACATCAAGCATGGCTTGCACAAAAGTATGGCAACCAACCACCAGCTATGCAAAGAAGTGCTATCAAGGAAACACCTCCACTTGCTCCTCCTCCTCAATTATCTCAAGAGGATCAGCTTCAACTACTCCTGTAAAAATATGGTATAGAAAGGAATGAGCAAAAACTATTGCTCAGCGAGGGCAAATGGTCTCAAGGACGGAGATGAGAGGAGAATGCAATGCAAATAGTTAAGCAATTCATTCAAGTACTATATAAAGACACAAACAAAGCCATCAAATAAGCAAGACAAGCATTAAAACTATAAACACTCATTCAAAGGATACGATTCACTTTCCATGAACAACTTTCAATCACGAATTCAATGACGACGCGCCGGCCCAAACCACCTTATAACTTCAGTTTGGAATACCCCAGAAGTATCCATCAATTCTACGACCCAAATCTCCCTGGGAGGCAACCCAAGCGAGAAAGGGAATAGGACACGGAGCTAGGGCAATTAACACTGGCAACCCGAGGCTACCCAGAGAGGCCCATCACACCGCCCCTGACTCTATGAATGCAATACAATATACAATGAAACAATCAAGCAATCAAGCAATAGAGCCACACGTGGGAGAATAACAAAGTAGGTTACTCTCGCACGCAATAACAACAGTTGATAAGCATTTCAATCAAAATCAACTCTAACAAGCATATCAAGCAATATTAAACATTCTATAGGCATAACATTAAGATAACAAGCAAAATCACAAATCGACCCCAACTATCAAAACGCTACTATTTCCAAACGAGCTACGAGTTCTGGAAACCGACTTCACCAATCCTCCTAGGTCACCATAAGGCACGTCTAAAGACCCCGAAACCCTACTTTACCCTAGAATTCACGCAAAGCCCCGATTTATCCCTTTGCTCGTTTGAACTACTGCTACTCTAACCAAACACCCAACCAACGCCATTACCACACCAAAAGTGCTTCCATGGCCTCCCGAGACAATGCCATTACGCAAAATGAGAAAACACTAAACTTGACCTAAACGACCCCGACTTTCACCAATGCATTTTTCTCATTTTTTCCATTACACAATCCAAACAAATAATGCATTTAGGCATTCTAGCATATCTAGCATCTTTTCACATCAACAGAATGCATAACTGAACAACTTCTACGTTTCGAGGGTTTACTATTAATATTTTACTATTCAATTGACATTTTAAATTACGATCTCAACATTAAACCACAGAAAATGTTAAAAAGCTATAAATACATGTTCTACAATTGTCAAGGAACATTCTTTAAGACTTAAAATGATTAAAATAACAAACTACAGATAAAACCCAAAAACATTAAAGTTGAGACATATAACATTAAAATGCGCAAATAACGTGCTTCCCTCACCTTGGACACTCCTAGTCGCTAAGAAAACCTCGCTGGATGCCTCAGTAACAACCCCGCACAAGCTCACGTAAAGATTGGAAGTTTGGAAGTTGAAAATCTTTTTTTTTTCCTCTCTTGGTTTCGGCCAGCAGGTTTCTGTTTTCAGCTTTTGTTTTTTTTTGTTTTTTTGTAATGTTTAAGCTAAATAAGGTGACAAGCTTGGTCAATGGTCAAACCCCTTGGTCAAACTAACTTAAGTTGGTCAAATTAGCCTATTTTATGCATTTTTAAAGCTAAAATAATCATCACCAAATTAATTCTAGGAAACAACAAATAAAATATAAAATTTAACACACCAAAATACTAGTTTCACTATTTGTTGAGGACTAGAAGACACCATCTTACTATTGCTCTCGAAATACAATGCACTTTGCAATAATAAAGAAGAAACAATTTGATTTCAAAGAATTTAAGAAAATATAATTTTCAAAATAATAAACAAGAAAATTCCACATTCAGGGCTCGGGTATTACACCCTCTCCCCCTTAAAACAATTGCGCCCACGCAAGTGGCTTCCTCAAACCCATGATGATTCCACAGTACCTTTACTAACGGAATACTCTTTTTGTAAAGTTCCTGAACTTTCCGATCCACAATTCGAATCGGTTTCTCCTCATAAGTTAACTTTTCCTCAATCTGCAAAGGCTCTGGTTCAAGAACATGTGAAGGATCTGGATGATATTTTCTTAACATTGACACGTGGAAAACATCATGTAGTCTCGACAAGCTCGGAGGTAAAGCTAACCGATAAGCTAAAGGACCCATATTTTCGGTGATCTCAAACGGACCCACATACCTGGGACTAAGTTTCCCGCTTTTACCGTGCCGAATCAATCCCTTTCGAGGAGAAATTTTAAGAAACACCCAATCTCCCAAATCAAATTCAAGACCCCGATGGTGCTTATCCGCATAACTCTTCTGATGACTCTGAGCTGTAAGCATACGCTGGCGAATAAGGTGAACATTATCCACCATCTTAATCATCTCAGGTAACACAGTCGGATCAACTGTTCTCATCTCTTCAACCTTTTCCCAATACAATGGGGATCTACATTTACGACCGTACAACGCCTCGTAGGGAGCCATACCTATAGTAGATTGATAACTATTATTGTAGGCGAACTCTGCAAAAGGCAAAAACTTCTCCCAATTCTTCCCAAAGTCTGACACACATGCCCAAAGCATGTCTTCCAAGATCCTGATAGTTCTCTCAGACTGGCCATCAGTTTATGGACAGTATGCGGTACTGAAGCTCAATTTAGTTCCCATGGCCTCTTGCAACTTCTGCCAAAAACGAGATCTAAATCTGGGATCTCTATCTGACACTATACTCTGTGGCACACCATGAAGTCTCACAATATTAGCAACATAAAGCTCATCTAGTTTATCAAGGCTATCCTGTTTGTTCACGGAAATAAAGTGTGAAACTTTAGTCAATCGGTCCACAACAACCCAAACAGAATCACATCCTCTCGGAGATCTAGGAAGATCGGTCACAAGGTCCATTGTTATATGCACCCACTTCCATTACGAAATCGACAACGGTTGTAGAAGCCCGGCTGGCCTCTGATACTCAACTTTAACCCTCTGACAAGTTAAACACCTGGATACATACCCAACAATCTCCTTCTTCGTATTGTTCCACCAGAAGTGTTGTTTTAAATCTCTATACATTTTAGTACTGCCCGGGTGAATTGTATATCTTGAATTATGTGCCTCGGACAGAATCTCATTCTTCAAAGTCGGATCTCTAGGAACACATACTCGCTCCCTGAATCTTAAGATACCATATGCATGTAATTTAAACTCCAACTCTCCCCCTTTTGCTTTTTCTTGGATTTTCAAGATGTGAGGATCAGTCTTTTGAGCCTCTCTGATTTGCGCGAGCAATCCCGACTGAATTTGTAAGCTAGCAAATTGAATCCCTACCTCTGTAGCTTCTGGCTTCCATGAACACATTTCCTCCAAAGTCTCCCAATCCTTGATAATTAAACTTGCAACAGTAGCCTTTCGGCTCAAAGCATCTGCAACAACATTTGCCTTACCTGGCACGTAGTTTATAGAACAATTGCAGCCACTTAATAGCTCAAGCCATCTTCGCTGCCTCATATTCAAATCCTTTTGTGAAAATAAATATTTGAGGCTCTTATGGTCAGTAAAAATTTCAAATCTGCCACCCCACAAGTAATGACGCCACTTCTTTAAAGCAAACACAACTGCAGCTAACTCAAGATCATGTGTAGGGTAATTAACTTCATAAGGTTTCAACTTCCTAGAAGCATAGGCAATCACCTTACCATTCTGCATTAAAACACAGCCTAAACCTTCTTTAGATGCATCACTGTAGACAACAAAGTTTTCTGTACCCTCAGGTAAAGCTAGTATAGGAGCTGTAGTTAGTATCTTCTTCAATTCTTGGAAACTGGATTCACATTTAGCATCCCAGTTGTAAGTAACCTTCTTTCGAGTCAACTGGCTTAAAGGTCCAGAGATTTTAGAAAAGTCTTTAAAAAACCTCCGATAGTAACCTGCCAAACCCAGAAAACTCCGAATCTCTGACACCGTTTCAGGTCTCTTCCAAGATAAAACAACTTCAATCTTAGCTGGGTCTACTGAAATTCCTTGATCTGAAATGATATGGCCTAGAAAAGATATTTGATTCAACCAGAATTCACACTTGCTGAATTTAGCAAAAAGCTTATTTTCTTGCAAAGTCTGTAGCACAATCTTCAAATGTTGTTCATGTTCAGCCTCATTCTTAGAGTATACTAAAATGTCATCAATAAAGATTACGACAAACTGATCAAGATAAGGTCGAAAGACCCTCTACATTAAGTCCATAAATGCGGCTGGTGCATTCGTCAATCCAAACGGTAACACAACAAATTCATAGTGACCATATCTAGTCCTGAATGCCGTCTTAGGTATATCGTCACTCCGAATTCTGAGTTGATAGTAACCCTGCCTCAAATAAAATTTGGAGTAAACACTCGCACCATGCAACTGGTCAAACAATTCTTCAATCAGCGGCAAGGGGTATTTGTTCTTAATTGTGACTTGATTATGTCCCCTGTAATCAATACATAACAGTAGCGTGCCGTCTTTCTTTCTCACATACAACACAGGCGCACCCCACGACGAAGAACTAGGTTGTATAAACCTTTTTTCAAGCAAGTTCTGAAGCTAAATTTTTAATTCTTGAAGTTCAGCCGATGCCATTCTATAAGGACTTCTAGAAATTGGCGCAATACCTGGCATAAGGTCAATCACAAATTCAATCTCCCTATCTGGTGGTAAACCCGGTAATTCCTCGGTAAATACACCAGGAAAGTCTTTAACAATTGGAACCTCATTCAAATTCAACTTATCAGTAGGCTGATTGATCAAATAAGCTAGGTAAGCTTCACAACCTTTATTCAATAACTTAGAAGCCTTGATTGATGATAAAAGAGGTATTCGGGCAGCCCTGCAATTCCCAACAATCTCTAGTACCGGTAGGTCAGGAATCTGAAGATAAACAATTTTTGTTCTACAATCCAACTGAGCATAGTACTTCCCCAACCAATCCATTCCCAAAATGATTTCAAAGTCACGGAAGGGCAGTATAATTAAATTAGCAGGAAATTTACGGTCCTCAATTCATATATCACAAGATTTGCAAATAGACTCAGTAACAAATTTCGCACCCAAAGGCGTACTAACTTCAACTTCCTGCGGCAGTTTATCAATGCAAACATTCACAGATTGTGCACATGCAGGAGTTATAAACGAATGTGTAGCTCCGGGATCAATCAAAACTTTAACTGGCTGAGTATTGAGAAGAAAAGTACCTTCCACTATTGCTGTAGTGTCGGGTAGCTCCTCCGCATCTAGTGCAAAAACCCTAGCCTGTACCCTCTGTGCTGGACCTGCACCTGCAGCCCTATTCTGCACACCCTGGCCTCCAGTATGGCCTTGTACATTCTTATACTTAGGGCAATCTTTCACCTTATGGTCATCACTCCCACAACCGGTGCACTTACCACTCTTCCTCCAACAATTAGCCTCAACGTGCCCCAACCGATTACAAAAGTTACACTGCTGATTTTGTCTTACAACAGTGTTTCCCGTAGGTGCAGGGGCTTTAGCAGTAGTAGGAACTGTACCTCCCTGCTGGGGTCTAGTCACAGCTGGCCTCCCCTGAATCTGATACTGAGGCTGATACGAATGTTGCTGGGGAACTTGCGCAGAAGTCTGATACTGCCTCGGCTGACTCTGGCTGCATTGGCCCAAGTACTATTTCTTACTTGACTGGCTACTCTCAGCTATCATCTCAGCCTTCCGTTTCTCAAACTTCGAGGCTGCTTGGAATGCCTCAGTTAAAGTACTGTAGGTCTGCCCAATTAAATGCAGCTGTATATCCATTCTCAGCCCACGAACAAACCTATGAATCATCCTCCTAGCTGGCGGTGCCAGCTCGGGCGTATACCTCGACAGGCTAACAAACCTAGCCTCATACTATGCAACAGTCATGTTTCCCTGCTTCAGGGCCACAAATTCATCTTCCCGCCTTTCCCTAGCCATCTCGGGAATATACTTGTCCCGAAACTCACTCACAAAATCATCCCACAAATGCGGAACATTCTCACAGTCTCACCTCAACCTGACAGTGTTCCACCGCTGCTCTGCGTCACCCTCAAACAGAAATGCCGCATAATCTATTCTTGCCTCATCAGTGTACCTCAAAACAGCGAAAATTTTCTCAACACGGTTAATCCATCTCTCGGCTGCCTCATCATCCGGCTCTCCAAAGAACTTACCCGACTCGTGCCTCAGGAATTTCTCCAACTGGTTATTCTCAGCCATATACCCCTGTCTACCAGGATTAGCTTGATTTCCCTGGGGATTATTATTCCTGTCCTGCCTCTGCTCATGCAGTACCTGTGTAATCTGGTCAACTGCTGTGGTCATAGTAGCCATAAACTGTTCAGGCAACGGTTGCTGACCCTGTTCTGCTGCCTCTTCATCTGCCCCTTGACCTTGAGTACCACGACGTGGCGGCATAGTAACAACTCACAATAGCTGGCAGCATATAAAAGTAGTTTATAGACAGAAATATAGCACATAAGATTAGATAACACTCAAGTCAATAACAATCAAATATCCTATTACACAATTCACATAACACAAGATTGACATGCCAAACTAATTCACTTAACCACATAAGCACTCAAGTTCACATAATCATGCTATAGCACTTTTCCACTTAACAATCATACAATAACACTTCAGCATTTTAAACCTTTACCCCACTGACCGAGAAACATATCCCGGCTCATGCAAGACTATCATGCTCTGATACCACCTAAAGATGTCAAGCCCCGACCCGACCCCGTGAAAGGCCAAGCCCGGACCCGACACCCGGACGGAGTCTCCTCTGTACCGTGGACGATCCGAAAACCCTACATTCAACATAATACTTGCGAAAGCCATAATAAACATTTGAAACAAGCCAACTTTCTTTTAAAACATACATCTTCTTATTAACCAACATTGCAAACCAAAATGCCATGCATACTACACAAGTATATATGCCACTAAACAGTTAACCATTAGTATGCAATTCTTTACTAGTCATAAGAGTGTATCTTTACAACTTCACAATCCTTTAAACTTTTACAACAAAAGACCATAAAGGCCTCAAAATAGAACTACATATGTAACACCCCGATCCCTCTCGAGACCGGGAGTTCTATCAATCAATCTATTCACAACCCAAATCCAAACCCGGGCAAAATTTTTAGGGAAAGACGGACAGAGTCTCCCCTGTTTCCAAGCAAAATGTAAAACCTGTAAAAGCATATAAGTGGACCAGCACCGTGTCCAACCATACAAACACCTCAAGGCCATCCGAGCGTTGTTCTCAACAAATAATCACAAGCAAATATACATTTCCAGTTTACAGACTAACCTACCTCTTCACATCCTTTACAAGTACATTCATGCTTGACAATTAAACCATACTAACCTAGTGCATAAGTTAGACTATCAAACCATTCTAACTCTTTTCCTTTGGACATTACAAACATGCATTGAAGTTAAACTATACTAACTAAATACATAAGCTAGCTTTTCAAATCTCTTCAATAACCTAGTAAAACTTAAATTACATTCTTTTAATATTAAATACATACAATACATGAAAGCATACATCTTTGCCACTTCGACAACTCAAGCCACATAGGCACGCAAGACCACTCTTCAAGCACGAACTTTCACATAATCACGAACTTTCCAGCTAACATGGCATTTCCTGAAATGTCATGGTGAGGAGTGAGTATACACAACACGTATACTCAGTGAGGGCGAGACAGATATCGAGGTGGAGAGAAAGAAAGTCTTGCAATGCAAATAAGGCAGTTAAGCAATATAACTGATAATTAAGCAATCAAGACGAACAATCAATACAATAAGCAATTAATGAAAGCATTAACACAACCATTCAAAGCTATACCACACTCTGAAGGTTATGGTTCACTTATACGAGCAATGTACCATTTCACGAGCGATACATCAATCTCGAGCTTGATGTTGACAACGATGACAATAAGCGCGCAACTACTTTATAACACCAGTTTGGAATACCTTGGAAGTATCCATCAATCTACGACCCAAATCTCCCTGGGAGGCAACCCAAGCGAGAAGAGGGAATAGCCATGGAGCTAGAGCAACCAACACTGGCAACCCGAGGCTACCCAGAGAGGCCCATCACTCATGCGCTGGACACTATGCAATGCAAGACTCGATACAAGGCAATAAACGAGCGATAGCACAACAATACAAACTAGTGACAACAAACGAGATAACAAGCAATCACAATCAATACTAGCATTCAACTAACTTTTCAAGCATAACAAGCAATAATAAGCAACAATAACACCAATTAAACAAGTAACAGCAGTTCAAACATGAAAGCAACAAATATCACTATTCAATCCCCAACTTCCAAAGACAATTACAAGCAAACGAGCTACGGAATTAGGAAACCAATTTCACTACATTCACTCAGGCACTATAAGGCACGTTTCTATGTCACTAAACTTCACTTTCTCACCCGAGGCCTGAAAGTCCACCTACTGCGTTTGAACTACAGCTATGCTAACCGGTCATTCAATCAACGCCACAACAACGCCAAAAGTTCTTACATACCCTCAATTACAAAACCCCCAACTCAATTCGAGCACAGTCAACTTTTGGTCAAACGGCCCCTTTACGCTTCTTTGTCTAATTTCCAATTTTAACGAAGGCCGGTCCATTTTTATTTCACATTTTAGCTTTCTATCATTAATGACACCTATCCAAGCCAAGCAATCGTAATTCGGATCGAAATCCGAAATTCTAGGGTTTACTATTCATAATTCACTATTCATGTTCTACCCCAATTTCAAATACGCAATTTCAACCGTAAAAATTGCTAAATAACTAACAAGCAATGCTCTATGAACCCTAAGCAAGCTATTTCAAGCAATAACAGGCATTATAAAGCGATAAATATCAAATCTGAAAAATTGACTCAAAAATCAAATTCATATTAAAATGCACAAAAGCGTGAAAACCCTCATAGAGATTGAAGACCAAGACCCGCAAGGACCCGAGCCACAACCCCCGAGCAATTCCACGCGCAATTGTAGAAGAAAAATGCAAGAAAATCTTTTCTTTTCTCCTCCTTGAAGCTTCGGCCATGGCAAGGGATACAAGGGTCATTTTTTGTTTTGTTTTGAGTCATTTTTGCCTTGTTTTTAATTTAAATGGTGACAAAGGCATTTTGGTCATTTGCAAAATCAAACTTTAATTAAAAATAGTCAAATAAGCTTATTTTGATGCCATTAAATCTAATTCAAGTTAAAACAATGCAATTAAATGAAAAACAACTAAAACTAGTTAAATTAAGCTAAAAACATTTTCCACTAAATCCGAAGAATATTTCTCTAACTCTTATTTTTAAAATTCTACAATCGAACGGTCAATAATCGATCGCTAATAAAGTGATGAGCAATAATATAAAACTTTAATTCTTTGAAAAGTAGAATAGTAGAATAGTTTAAAATTCACTTCGACTCGGAGTTACTTTTCTCATTTATTTGAAAACCGAGTGATTTTAATGCAAAACAACCAAAACCGATTATTAAAATAATCAAAACAATCAAGGTAATCAATATTCATTTAAAATAATTAATTTAACTATTTCTAGAACATTTTAAAGAATTATGAAGTTAACGTTAAGTTACAAATGAACAAATAAATATAAACATGTAATCAAGTGCAATTAAATATTAACATTTAATATGGCACTTAATTAAATACAAGAGAATAAATTCAATTACTATAATTAATAGAAGTAGATAACAACCTTTCAATTATTCAATATACAATTACTAAATGCTTCCAAGAGAAATATGAAAATAGTGCAAATTGGTTGATTTAACTAATTAAACATTTAATCAAATGCAGTCAAGTGCTATTAAATGCATGCCGGGTTCGGGTTATTACAACATACAAGGCTACAAGCCTCAAAATAAAGCGACGACCAAGCATTAAACACCTCAAGCATGGCACGCACAAAAGTCTAGCAACCAACCACTAGCTAAGCAAAGAAGTGCTATCAAGGAAACACCTCCACTTGCTCCTCCTCCTCAATTACCTCAAGAGGATCAGCTTCAACTACTCTTGTAAAAATATGGTATAGAAAGGAATGAGCAAAAACTATTGCTTAGCGAGGGCAAATGGTCTTAAGGACGGAGATGAGAGGAGAATGCAATGCAAATAGTCAAGCAATTCATTCAAGTACCATATAAAGACACAAACAAAGCCATCAAATAAGCAAGACAAGCATTAAAACTATACACACTCATTCAAAGGATACGATTCACTTTCCATGAACAACTTTCAATCACGAATTCGATGACGACGCGCCAGCCCAAACCACCTTATAACTTTAGTTTGGAATACCCCGGAAGTATCCATCAATTCTACGACCCAAATCTCCCTGGGAGGCAACCCAAACGAGAAAGGGAATAGGACACGGAGTTAGGGCAACCAACACTGGCAACCCGAGGCTACCCAAAGAGGCCCATCACACTGCCCCTGACTCTATGAATGCAATACAATATACAATGCAACAATCGAGCAATCAAACAATAGAGCCACACATGGGAGAATAACAAAGTAGGTTACTCTCGCACGCAATAGCAACAGTTGATAAGCATTTCAATCAAAATCAACTCCAACAAGCATATCAAGCAATATTAAACATTCTATAGGCATAACATTAAGATAACAAGCAAAATCACAAATCGACCCCAACTATCAAAACGCTACTATTTCCAAACGAGCCACGAGTTCTGGAAACTGACTTCACCAATCCTCCTAGGTCACCATAAGGCACGTCTAAAGACCCCGAAACCCTAATTTGCCCTAGAATTCACGCAAAGCCCTAATTTCCTACTTTGCTCGTTTGAACTACCGCTACTCTAACCAAACACCCAACCAACGCCATAACCACACCAAAAGTGCTTCCATGGCCTCCTGAGACAATGCCATCACGCAAAACGAGAAAATGCTAAACTCGACCTAAACGACTCCGACTTTCACCAATGCATTTTTCTCATTTTTTACATTACACAATCCAAAAAAATCATGCATTTAGGCATTCTAGCATATTTTCACATCAACAGAACGCATAACGAAACAACTTCTACGTTTTGAGGGTTTACTGTTCATATTTTACTATTCAATTGACATTTTAAATTACAATCTCAACATTCAACCGCAGAAAATGATAAAAAGCTATAAATACATGTTCTACAATTGTCAAGGAATATTCTTTAAGCATTAAAACGATTAAAATAACAAACTACGGATAAAACCCAAAAACATTAAAGTTGAGACATATAACATTAAAATGCGCAAATAACGTGCTTCCCTCACATTGGACACTCCTAGTCGCTAAGAAAACCTCGCTGGATGCCTCGGTAACAACCCCGCACAAGCTCATGCGAAGATTGGAAGTTTGGAAGTTGAAAATCTTTTTTTTTCCTCTCTTGGTTTCGGCTAGCAGGTTTCTATTTTCAGCTTTTGTTTTTTTTTATTTTGTAATGTTTAAGCTAAATAAGGTGACAAGCTTGGTCAATGGTCAAACCCCTTGGTCAAACTAACTTAAGTTGGTCAAATTAGTCTATTTTATGCATTTTTAAAGCTAAAATAACCATCACCAAATTAATTCTAGCAAACAACAAATAAAATATAAAATTTAACACACCAAAATACTAGTTTCACTATTTGTTGAGGACTAGAAGACACCCTCTAACTATCGTTTTCGAAATGCAATGCACTTTGCGACAATAAAGAAGTAACAATTTGATTTCAAAGAATTTAAGAAAATATAATTTTCAAAATAATAAACAAGAAAATTCCACATTCCGGGCTCGAGTATTACAATGGATGCTATGGTAAAAGAATGTTTAATGTATATTGTGGTTGTGTTGTTTAATTGTTGAATTGTTTGTGGAGTTGGTTGTATGAGTTGCATAGAGGTTGGTTTAGAGCCTCGGTTTCCAGGTTACAGTCATTATACTGCCAAAATTCTGTTCCATCCTCACTGATCTTAAGGGGGGTCGAGTTGAGGCGTGACAGACAAAGTGTCCGGATCATTGTGCAATGTCTCAATCAAATACCTAGTGGCATGATCAAAGTCGATGATCGTAAGCTATGTCCTCCATCACGAGGTTGAATGAAACTATCCATGGAATCGTGCGCCGTGTGAAACGCAGATAATTGCCGTTCTTAACTGAGACTCAGGTTAAGCTACATCTCGGAACCTTGTGGGGTTAGGAGTAAAGCATCCCGAGGTTGACGCATCTCGTTGAGCATAGAGAAGCATTGGGAACCCCAATTTCTTTCTACAGAGCCGTTTCTTTTCCCGTGCCCCTGCCCCGGCATAGCGCTTCACTTCCGGTTCTTCAGAATAATCAACTTACGTCTTCCTTCTTCATTGATTTGGGGGAAAAAGAACCGCCTACCAGTTGGGAAGCTAGACATAATGTAAGTGGCTTGATGAGGATAACTAAGTTGACATGCCGGAGTTGGCTCCTGGAATAACAAGGTGGTGCCTTACCACACCGCAACCGGGCGTGCGGTAGCGTTCATGGTGGTGCTTCAGAATTCCACTGTACTGCGTCCAAGATCAAAACGAGCTTGCCGGTGGACCACTGTCGTCCCATTCTTGAGTAAGCTGGAGCGCAACCATCTTATCCACTAAACTAGCTAGAAGCTATCGCTTCGGGTCGAAGCACTAAAAGAAAAGGATCGGGAAACTTAGCAGCATAGGAACCACGAGACCCCAACTAGTAAAGGGAAAACGGAAGTGCGCTCCTACTCACCAGCTGAAAAAGCCAAGTCCCTTTTTAATAATAATAAGGTAAGTTTCATAGCTCCAACCTAGTAAAGGGGCTTTGATGCCCTTTGTATAGGTTGGGTTGCTGGATATAGGATCCTCATAGTAGGCTGGACCAATATCCAGCTGAGAGAGGGCAGTCTTTAGAAACAACAGGTTGGGAAAGCAAGAGAACGATTCATCTTTTCTTATCTTCTTCCTGCCCTAGGAGTAGGAGTAGCAGGAGCCCCAAGAATGCGAGAATTTTCGAGGACTAATGGTAACTAAGCACAGTATAAGACGGAACAACATATGAGCGTAAGCTATAGAAGGGCGGGGAAGGGAAATCGGCCATGTCACGCCCCAACTCGATCCCACCTACAATCAGTCAGGATGCAACGGAATTTCGGCAGTATAACGACAGTAATAAAGACCCCGAGGCACTAAACCAACCTCTCAGAACAACATACAATCAAACTCCTCAACCAAACAACAATCAATTCCTTAATACCATTAACAACATACAACATAACCACATTATACACTAATCATTCTTAGACGATCCATTCATAGTTATACGCCTCCGTTCCAACATAATACCTTAACTTTAACATACATATCAAAATAGATTATAAACCAACTTAGCAACCTAGATCATATAAAAGAAAGACTACTAAGTTAGCATCATTTACTTCCTTATCTTTACTACAACTTATACATCATAAATTACAAGGAAAATAAAAGACAATTAGTTTAATATACAAGATAATAGAGTATACAACATCTCAAGCATCAAGGACAACACTCTGGCACATAGGACTCGTCCACCTACGGCACATTACCCCCTTATGAAGGCACGTACCCGTAATCTTCCTCAAAGACACCTGTATGCATGCAATAATAGAGAGTGAGATTATATAAAACAAGCTCAGTGAGGATCCGATAGATCTCTAACAGTATTTACTATACTCCTTGGAAATGATCATTTGAGCAAGTAAACACACAAATAAACATCAATACAATATAATCACATAACTATAATGACCAATCAATAAAGGATACTCAATTTGGTGTAGCTTCATACGCCATCACGATCTCAACCATTCTTCTTATAACTCCCCATTACTCACGCACCCGAGGTACCTCACTAGCCTCTCCCTCCATGACACCTCCGTCATGCGAGCTGGAGGTAGTCTCTGGTAGTCATGCCGTTATCAACCCGATAGCCCGACGCTGCCCGAGAAGTGGCACACACATACCAAGACTCAACAATAATAATAAACATCATTCACAGGAGGACAGTCTAGCAGAACTGCCTATCTCCCGGTTCATCAATCATCAATCAATAATCATCAATAATCATCCATTTCCATCAATGTAACATCAATAATCATCAATATAACATCAAGTAATCAATTAAACAACAAATAACTAAGTTAGATGACAAAGTAGGCCATCCAACTTAACATGCATTAAACACGTAATCTAACGCTAGTCTAAGCATCAACAACCCACAATTCAATCACTCAAACACCACCCAATCATCTAAAGGCTCAATTCAACAATTTAAAGAAAGACAACCAAAATTTCAAATAATCATATCTTACATTCTACTAATCCAAACAACTCCAAATCAGTTTCAAACACTCACCCATTCAATCAACTACATTAGCCCTCTCGGAAACCAACCAAGACACATCAAAATCAAGCCCAACAACCCTAAAACCTCAATGCACCTAGGCTGAAATTTCCGGATTTTCACCCAAACATCGCAATCAAAAATTCGGCATTATAACGGCGTTACCACGTAATTAAAAAAATTTTAAAAATCGACGGCAATCGATTCCAACAACAACAACTCAAGATAATCCTCAAATAGCCATTCTATCAACTTTAAATACCCGAAAATAAATAATTTCGCTACAATGGCTCAAATCTCGTAGTAATACACATAAACGATCCCTAGCACGCACTAATCAATAATATAACTTCAAATTAACATTCTAACGGTTCAAAATGCAGTTATGAGCAAAAACATAAAAAATGAGTTTTGAGATCTAGAATTTTTCTCTCACCTTTGATGCAATAAAATCCTAGATATGCGTGCAATGCATTCCCAACAAGCGGAATCCAACTCGGCACGAAGTTCTACGGACAAAAACTAGGTTTTTCTATGAAAATTTGCTTTGAAAACCTTGAAAATAACTCTTGGCTTTCTCCTATGGTGCTCTTGGCCAACTAGGTGTTTTTGAGTGTGTTTTTGTGCTAATGTAATGTGTGTTGATGCTTATAAGTAGAAGTCAAACAATTAAAATGCAAAGTCAAAGTTAATTTTTAGTCTTTTAATTCTATTTTTAGTCTTTTAATTCATTTCTTGAGTATTTCTTGCTCAACTAACAAATTAACACTTAAATTAATTGTAGACATTATATTTTAGGTGACAAAGAAGGTTACATTAAAATAGTTTCACCCGAATCGGCTTAAAACTCATTTTCCTGCAAAAGAAAGTGTAAAAATCTTTAAAATTCCAAAACCGATTCCAAATCCATTTCAATCAAACACGGGTCTATTAATACTCGAGGACTAGGTTTTAAAACGTTTAAAACACCCTCGTAAAGATTTTAGCGGACATGTGTTCAAAAATACTATTCACCAAAATCGACGATAAAATTTCTGATTCCGTTTTTTATGAAAATTTCGTGAATGCACACTTAGCATGTATTAGGAGTATTAATCACATAATTATCATATTCTAAGTCATATAGCATATAAACAGGTCAATTCATGCAAAACGAGGTAAAGCAACGAAATGAGATAAAGCAAAATATGAGCTCTCACATTCTCCCCCCCTTAAAGAAATTTCGTCCCCGAAATTCTTACTTGCTGATTGGAAAAGATCTGGATACTGCTGCTGCATCTGATCTCGCCTCTCCGAAGTAGCTTCCTCGATACCGTGATGCTTCCACAACACCTTGACCATCGGAATCTTCTTCGCTCTCAACTCACGTTCCATCTGATCAAGAATACGAATCGGTCGCTCGTCATAAGTCAGATTCTCACGAAGCTGTAACGGCTCTGGCTCAAGAGTATGAGAAGGATCCTGATTATATTTCCACAAATTAGACACGTGAAATACATCGTGGACATTAGAGAAATTCTCCGGTAAAGCCAACCGACATGCTAACTTACCAACTCTGCCAGTAATCTCAAACAACCCCACAAACCTCAGACTTAGCTTACCACCTTTACATTAACGAGTAAACCTCTTACGAGGAGACAATCTCAAGAAAACCCGATCTCCGACTGCAAACTCCATGTCCCGACGACGCTTATCAGCATAACTCTTGAATCTACTCTGTGCCGTAAGCATTCTTTGCCTGATCAAATGGACATTCTCGATCTTCTCTAGAAGCTCTAGCATAATAGTCGGATCAATAGTCTTCATCTCTCCTACTTCATCCCAATATAAAGGTGAACAGCACTTACGACCGTAAAGAGCTGCAAAAGGTGCCATCCCAATAGTAGCTTGATAACTATTGTTATAGGCAAACTCGGAAAGTGGTAGATGTTTCTCCCAGTTCTTCCCGAAGTCCAGAACACAAGTCCTAAGCATATCTTCCAGAATCTGAATAGTCTTCTCAGACTGACCGTCGGTTTGTGGATGATACACTGTACTAAAACTAAGCTGAGTACCCAAAGTCTCCTGAAGTTTCTCCCACAAATGAGAAGTAAATCTTGGATCTCGATCGGAGACAATACTAGATGGAATCCCGTGAAATCTAACAATCTGATCCGAATAAAGATCAGTCAACTTTGCAACTTCATCTCCCATCCGCATCGAAATAAAGTGAGCTGTCTTCGTCAAACGATCCACGACAACTTAAACTGCATCGTTACCTCTGGGAGTTCTAGGCAAACCAGTGACGAAGTCCATCGTAATTGTAGCACCCGGATCCCTCTCGATACCGGAAGTATCTGTCACGCCCCGACCCAACCCCCAAGCTAAAGGTTAAGTCCGGACCCGACACACGGACAGAGTCTCCTCTGTACCGTGGACATTCTAAAAACCTGTAAACACTTAAACAAGGTCTCTACAACACATACAAGCTTAATTTAATTAAACAATAAAGCTATAAGGCCATCCGAGCCTTATAGTACACAAAATTTCCAAAACACACAAGCATGCAAGAACTGGTTGTCAGCATAGACTTATAATCATTACATTCTAGGAAATCAATATAACAACTTAAAGAGTAAAGCATTCTACATTAACCTTCCACTCACAAGCATGCAAGGAAATAAGGCAAGAATAAAAGTTATTACAGATCATAGACTTTCAAAGTTACAACCCAGCCATCTAATCTTCGACTTATACAACAAGCATGTACAAAGCCCTTGGGCTACAAAATAGTACATAAAGTAATCAGAGGAGTCTTCCACAAAGCATCAAAAACATTAACCACCTTAAGTTATCAGACACAGCAACTAAGGTAAAGGCTCGGTCTGAACTTCTTCTTCCTCAACTAAATCAACAAGCTGGGGATCACCCTCAGCGTCTCCTGAAACAGATATCGAGGTATGAGCAACCACTGTTGCCCAGTGAGGGATATAGTCCCGGGGCGTGCAATGCAACAGATAACACAATTACACAACAATAACACTTTAACAATTTAAGAATCAATGAAAACTTAAATAACCACACAATTAAAAGGATACATTTCAACAATCCCCTATACACCAATCTTCACTGGTCTTCAATCACGATCCACGAACCACGAGCACGATCACGATAAGCCGGCATAACCCCAATCACTCCAGTGGGTGTACTCCGGATGTACCCCGAATCCTACGACCCAACATCCCCTGGCAATCTCCGGACCAGGCGAATGAGGGAATAGGGCACGGAGTTTGAATATCCACCGGCAAGCCCTCTGCCGCCCAGCCGATATTCAACACATCCGCCCCGACACTATGGTTGCGCAACTACCATGCAATGCACTTAACGATGGCAAGTTAATAGCAATAATATAAGCATTAACACATATGAGGATCAACAAAGTAGGTTGACCTCGTTGCAATTAGGATAGAAGCAAATATAGAAGTTAATAAGCAGTTTACAAATGAACTTATACCATATAAGCATAGAATCATTTCAAAAGCTCCAAATCAATTTAAAATCATATATAAACACTCATGAAGTCATGCCGTGGGTTTAGAATTGTGAGACAAACGAAATTGCACTTAAACCCCTTTATTTTACATACTATTTCTCTTCCAAACCCAAGTTAATGATTTCATTTTCAAAAGAAACTCTCCCTACCTTCTAACTAACCCCCAAGGTACCCTCTCAACCCTCGAACTCAATCAATTGCTCGCGTTTACCCCGAAAGCCCCAATTTCCCTCTTTTGGCTTTAAACTACTACTACAATGTCCGGGCTTCAACTAAGGGATATCAAGGCATCTATAGCACCTAGGTAGCTTAAGGAAACTAGAATTGAAGCCCGAATCCACCCGGAATCGCATTAACCCCAAAAGCCCCAACTTAAAGTCGGCTATTTTCCATTTTTAGGCGATTTAAGGGCAATGCAAGTGCACGGGGTTATTTAATTATCTTCACTAGTACCTAAGGCATCATTTAGAAGCATTAATTCAAGCCAATTCGAACAATTACACAAAACCCTAAAAAAAACGTCACTATTCACCCTAAGAATCAAACTATCGATTTCTACCGTTTAATTCATGAAACAATAGCATAAAAGTGGTCTCTACTATGTGTACACAACATATATAAGCTTAATTGAGCCTTGCAATAGCATTAAACATCATTTCTAACAAATCAAGAAAATAGCAATTATTTAAAAATGCGAAATTAAGCCATGAAATCCCTCACCACTACGCGTAGAAGCACCTAGGGACCTTGCAAACACCCTACACTAGTTGCTCAAGGCTTGGAGAGGCTTGGATTGGAGGCTTGGTGAGCAAAAATCTCTTCCTCTTCTCCCTAGCTGCTGTCGGGTTTCCCTGTTCTGTTTCAGCTTTTATTTTTTTTTTTTCTTTTGCATTTTGTGTGTTTAAGTGATATAATAAGGGTTTGAGTTGAGGTGGGGTCCTTTGGGTGCTTAAGTGGTCTAATAAAATGCGCGTTGCTAGCTCCAAAACGAGCTTAGATGTAAAAATATATGCTAGCTAATTAATTACCTAAGTTAGTTACGTAACACTATTCACTTGACTTCTAAAATTATTTTCTAAACGAGCCTTCCTAACGCCTTAAGCTCAAAAGCACATTTTTCCCACTACTTTTACAATTAATATGATTTAATAAAAATGCTAATTAACTAATAGAAAGCATTTTAAAAACGGAGTGAATAGTAGTCACAAAGTCAATTAATAAGGCATAGAAGTAAATGCACAAACAAGGGATGCAACAGTAATTAAATGCATGGCAAATTCTCGGGCGTCACATCCTCTCCCCCTTAAACTAATTGCGCCCACGCAATTCTTACATGATTCGGCGAATAACTCTGGATACCGATCCCGCATCTGATCCTCTCTTTCCCACGTCGCATCCTCTACTCCGTGATGATCCCACAGAACTTTAACCATCGGAATGCTTTTAGTCCTCAACTCCTGAACTTTCTGATCAACAATTCGAAGAGGTTTCTCTGTGTAGGTCAAGGTTTCACTGATCTCTAGCGGTTCCGGCTCAAGTATGTGAGAGGGATCTGGCTGATACTTCCGAAGCATAGAAACATGGAATACATCATGAATTCTGCCCAGACTAGAAGGTAAAGCTAGACGGTAAGCCAAATCACCAATAGTTTCAGTTATCTCAAATGGTCCCACATATCGAGGACTGAGTTTACCTCCTTTACCATGCCGAATCGAACCCTTGCGAGGGGAAATTTTCAGAAATACCCGGTCCCCCACAGCAAATTTCAGATCACGACGTCTTCTATCTGCATAACTCTTTTGCCGACTCTGCGCTGTAAGCATTCTTTTTCTGATAAGTTGCACCTGATCAATCATTTTGTTCATTTCAGGTAAGAGAGTAGGGTCGATAGTCTTCATCTCACCAACATCATCCCAGTAGAGAGGAGACCGACATTTACGCCCATACAGTGCCTCATAAGGTGCCATACCAATAGTAGCTTGATAACTATTGTTGTAGGCGAACTCTGCTAGTGGCAAATACTTCTCCCAACTCTTACCGAAGTCCAGAATACAAGCCCGCAACATATCCTCGAGGATTAAGATAGTTCTCTCGGATTGACCATCTGTCTGAGGATGATAAGCTGTACTGAAATTCAAATTCGTGCCCAGAGCTTTCTGAATCTTCTGCCAGAACTGAGATGTGAATCTGGGATCTCTATCTGATACGATACTCTTTGGAATTCCATGTAGTCGGACAACATTCTCAATATACAACTCTACCAGTTTATCAAGAGAATCAGACTTCTTTTTAGCAATAAAATGAGAAGTCTTGGTCAGTCTATCCACAATAACCCAGACTGAGTCGTTACCCCTCGAAGACCTTGGTAAATCGGATACGAAATCCATAGTAATATGGTCCCATTTCCAAACAGGAATAGCCAAAGGCTGCAATAACCCTGCAGGTCTCTGATGTTCTGCTTTAACTTTCTGACAAGTAAGACATCGGGCAACATAGTCAGCAATCTCTCTCTTCATATTATTCCACCAGAAGTTCTGCTTCAAATCTTTATACATTTTCGTACTGCCTGGATGGATAGTATATCTGGAACTGTGTGCCTCAGCAAGAATATCCTTCTTCAGAGTTGGATCATTCGGAATACAGATTCTACCTTTGAATTTGAGAATACCATCGTCGTGCAGTTTGAAATCCGACTCTCCCCCTTTAGAATTCTCTAAGACTTTCAATAATTGAAGATCAGCCTGTTGAGCTTCTCGAATCCTGGATAACAACAGAGATTGAATCTGCAAACTTGCAAATTGAATACCAGAACTTGAAGTACTAGGCTTCCATAAGCACAATTCTTCCATGAATTCCCAATTCTTGATAATCAAGCTAGCAACAGTAGCCTTTCGGCTCAAAGCATCAGCAACAATATTGGCCTTGCCCGGAAGATAATTAATAGTGCAGTTATAGTCCTCAAGTAATTCCAGCCAACGCCTCTGCCTCATGTTCAACTCTTTCTGGGAAAACAGATATTTCAAGCTCTTATGGTCTGTAAAGATTTCAAATTTGTTGCCCCAAAGATAATGACGCCATTTCTTTAATGCAAGGATGATAGCTGCAAGCTCAAGATCGTGAGTCGGATAGTTGAGCTCATAAGGCTTCAGTTTCCTGGAAGCATAAGCAATAACCCTGCCATTCTGCATCAATACACAACCCAGACCTTCCTTCGAAGCATCACTGTAGATCACCAGATTATCATAACCCTCAGGTAAAGCAAGAATAGGAGCTGTAGTCAATCTCTTCTTCAATTCCTGGAAGCTGGCCTCACATTTATCATTCCAGTCAAATACTGTTTTCTTCTGAGTAAGTTGAGTTAAAGGCCCTGCAATCTTAGAGAAATCCATTACAAACCTTCGATAATACCCAGCTAAACCAAGGAAGCTACGAATTTCCGTGACAGTTTCAGGTCGTTTCCAAGATAACACAACTTCAATCTTCGCTGGATCAACAGAAATACCATCCTGCGAGATAATATGGCCAAGAAAAGCAACTTGCTTAAGCCAGAATTCACACTTGCTAAACTTTGCAAATAACCGATGCTCCTGAAGAGTTTGCAACACAATTCTGAGATGTTGTTCATGTTCCGCCTCAGATTTAGAATAAACAAGGATATCATCAATAAATATGACTACAAATTGATCCAGATAAGGACGGAATACCCTCTGCATTAAATCCATGAATGCGGCGGGAGCATTAGTAAGACCAAACGGCAAGACAACAAACTCATAATGGCCATATCGAGTTCTGAAGGCAGTTTTAGGAACATCATCTTTCTTAATCCTCAGTTGATAATAGCCCTGCCTCAGATCAAATTTAGAGAAGACCCTGGCGCCATGCAACTGATCAACCAACTCTTCGATTAAAGGCAAAGGATATTTATTTTTGATGGTTACCTGATTAAGACCCCGGTAATCGATGCATAGGCGAAGAGATCCGTCTTTCTTTTTAACGAAGAGAACTGGCGCACCCCACGGCGAAGAACTCGGCTGAATGAATCCCTTCTCAAGCAAGCCCTGCAATTGAACTTTCAATTCCTGCAACTCAGGTGGAGCCATTCTGTACGGAGTCCTAGAGATAGGTGAAGTCCCCGGCAATAAATCAATCATGAACTCTATCTCTCTATCAGGCGGTAACCCAGGTAATTCCTCAGGAAAGACCTCCGGAAACTCTCTCACGATAGGTACATCATTCAATTTCAGTTGATCCCCAGGTTGATTAATCAAATAAGCAAGATAAGCCTCACAACCTTTGCTTAATAATTTAGATGCCCTAATAGAAGAAATAATAGGAGTTCCCGTAGATTTTCTACTACCAACTATTTTAAGTACAGGCTGGTCAGGCATCTCTAGATACACAATCTTCTTTCTACAATCAAGCTGGGCATAATATTTACTTAACCAGTCCATCCCCAATATAATTTCAAAGTCATTGAAGGGTAGGATAATCAAATCAGCAGGAAAAACACGACCTTCAATAAATATGCTACATGCTCTGCAAATAGATCTAGTAACAAACTTCGGACCCATAGGAGTATAAACCACAATCTCATGCAACAGTTTATCATGTTTCAATTTAGCATTTTGTGCACAAGTAGGAGTAATAAAAGAATGCGAAGCCCCGGAATCAATTAAAACCTTAACTGATTGATCATTAAGAAGAAAAATACCTTCTACCACAGCGGTAGTGTCCGGAAGCTCCTCGGCATCCAAAGCAAATACACGGGCCTGGCCTCGTGGTGGTGGTACTGCAGCTGGGGCCCTGGTCTGAGAGTTCTGAGCTGATGTCTGACCCCTAGGGTTCTTAAATTTCTGACAGTCTTTAACCCTGTGCTGATCACTGCCGCAACCTGTACACTTGTTATGTTTCTTCCAACAAACATCCTCAGTGTGACCCTGACGCTGACAGAAGCTGCACTGCTGGTGACGTCTTGCAACAGTGCCTCCCGAAGGAGCTCTGTAAGTAGAGGTAGCTGAACTACCCTGCTGCGAACGGGAAACCGCTGGACGGAACTGACTCTGAGTCTGACTCTGAACTGGTCGTGCCTGAGTCTGAGTAGGCCCTGTGTAACTCTGAGTCTGTCTCGGCTGCGAACTCTGCCCAACTGATACAGCCTGCCCCTGGTACCCTTGACTCTGAGACTGAAACCGTTTACTCGATTGACTGGTCTCGGCTAATACATCGGCTTTCCGTTTCTCATATCTCGAGGCAGCTCGGACTACTGCAGCATAGTTAGGAAAATCATTTGAAGACAAATTCAGCATAATATCTCTCCTCAAACCCATGATGAACCTCTGAATCTTCATGTCCTCCGGCTGAATTAAAGCTGGTGCATAACGGGAAAGCCGGGTAAAAGTAGCCTCGTATTGATCTACCGTCATACTTCCCTGCCTCAAGTTTATGAACTCAGTCTGTCGCCTCTCGCGGGCAACTACCGATATATACTTGTCTCGAAATTCTCGGACAAAGTCGGCCCACGAATGATGACCTCCCTCAGCTACCCATTTCTCACTGATGGTATTCCACCAATCTTCAGCATCACCCTCGAGAAGGAAAGTAGCATAAGTAATCTTCCTGTCATCATGGCACTCCAATATCGCTGCCACTCTCTCAAACTTTCTTAGCCACATCTCAGCTTTCATATCGTCCGGCTCCCCAAAGAAAGTATAAGCCCCATGATGTATAAACCGGTCATACAGATTACCTCCAGTAGGACCACTACCTCCAGCTCTCGCAGCCTGATTACCTGCAACGACCCCTGGCTGACCCTGTTGTGTAACAAACTGGGCGATAGTGTTCATGGCTGTGGCCATCGTGGCCAAGATCTGTGCAGTGCTCGGCTCTTGAACCTGCGGTGCATTTTCGGCTACCTCAGCTTCTTGCCCTTGTACCCCCTCGGGTTCTCCACCAACATTCGGATTATCAGCACGACGGCGAGGCCCCATCACGAATAGCTAGAATGCAAAGTGTTATGACAGGTATATATGTATATATGCAATTTATAAGTAAACATATAAAGAAAAGTCCAATTAGATTCACATAAAGACAAGTACATAGGAATTCAAATAAATATTCCACATTCTTGAAGTAAACATAAATCACTAGATCATACTTGACATTCTAGACTCTTGATATTCTATTTCCATGCTAGCATGTTCATTCCTTATTCAAATTTCACTTAGGTCAATCAAAATCAAAGACTCATGTATTCACAAAGTCACATAACAAGTCTCTACCCACAGACCGAGAAATTTAACCCGGCTTCATGCAATCTATAGCTCTGATACCACTTAAATGTCACGCCCCGACCCAACCCCCAAGCTAAAGGTTAAGTCCGGACCCGACACACGGACAGAGTCTCCTCTGTACCGTGGACATTCTAAAAACCTGTAAACACTTAAACAAGGTCTCTACAACACATACAAGCTTAATTTAATTAAACAATAAAGCTATAAGGCCATCCGAGCCTTATAGTACACAAAATTTCCAAAACACACAAGCATGCAAGAACTGGTTGTCAGCATAGACTTATAATCATTACATTCTAGGAAATCAATATAACAACTTAAAGAGTAAAGCATTCTACATTAACCTTCCACTCACAAGCATGCAAGGAAATAAGGCAAGAATAAAAGTTATTACAGATCATAGACTTTCAAAGTTACAACCCAGCCATCTAATCTTCGACTTATACAACAAGCATGTACAAAGCCCTTGGGCTACAAAGTAGTACATAAAGTAATCAGAGGAGTCTTCCACAAAGCATCAAAAACATTAACCACCTTAAGTTATCAGACACAGCAACTAAGGTAAAGGCTCGGTCTGAACTTCTTCTTCCTCAACTAAATCAACAAGCTGGGGATCACCCTCAGCGTCTCCTGAAACAGATATCGAGGTATGAGCAACCACTGTTGCCCAGTGAGGGATATAGTCCCGGGGCGTGCAATGCAACAGATAACACAATTACACAACAATAACACTTTAACAATTTAAGAATCAATGAAAACTTAAATAACCACACAATTAAAAGGATACATTTCAACAATCCCCTATACACCAATCTTCACTGGTCTTCAATCACGATCCACGAACCACGAGCACGATCACGATAAGCCGGCATAACCCCAATCACTCCAGTGGGTGTACTCCGGATGTACCCCGAATCCTACGACCCAACATCCCCTGGCAATCTCCGGACCAGGCGAATGAGGGAATAGGGTACGGAGTTTGAATATCCACCGGCAAGCCCTCTGCCGCCCAGCCGATATTCAACACATCCGCCCCGACACTATGGTTGCGCAACCACCATGCAATGCACTTAACGATGGCAAGTTAATAGCAATAATATAAGCATTAACACATATGAGGATCAACAAAGTAGGTTGACCTCGTTGCAATTAGGATAGAAGCAAATATAGAAGTTAATAAGCAGTTTACAAATGAACTTATACCATATAAGCATAGAATCATTTCAAAAGCTCCAAATCAATTTAAAATCATATATAAACACTCATGAAGTCATGCCGTGGGTTTAGAATTGTGAGACAAACGAAATTGCACTTAAACCCCTTTATTTTACATACTATTTCTCTTCCAAACCCAAGTTAATGATTTCATTTTCAAAAGAAACTCTCCCTACCTTCTAACTAACCCCCAAGGTACCCTCTCAACCCTCGAACTCAATCAATTGCTCGCGTTTACCCCGAAAGCCCCAATTTCCCTCTTTTGGCTTTAAACTACTACTACAATGTCCGGGCTTCAACTAAGGGATATCAAGGCATCTATAGCACCTAGGTAGCTTAAGGAAACTAGAATTGAAGCCCGAATCCACCCGGAATCGCATTAACCCCAAAAGCCCCAACTTAAAGTCGGCTATTTTCCATTTTTAGGCGATTTAAGGGCAATGCAAGTGCACGGGGTTATTTAATTATCTTCACTAGTACCTAAGGCATCATTTAGAAGCATTAATTCAAGCCAATTCGAACAATTACACAAAACCCTAAAAAAAACGTCACTATTCACCCTAAGAATCAAACTATCGATTTCTACCGTTTAATTCATGAAACAATAGCATAAAAGTGGTCTCTACTATGTGTACACAACATATATAAGCTTATTTGAGTCTTGCAATAGCATTAAACATCATTTCTAACAAATCAAGAAAATAGCAATTATTTCAAAATGCGAAATTAAGCCATGAAATCCCTCACCACTACGCGTAGAAGCACCTAGGGACCTTGCAAACACCCTACACTAGTTGCTCAAGGCTTGGAGAGGCTTGGATTGGAGGCTTGGTGAGCAAAAATCTCTTCCTCTTCTCCCTAGCTGCTGTCGGGTTTCCCTGTTCTGTTTCAGCTTTTATTTTTTTTTTTTCTTTTGCATTTTGTGTGTTTAAGTGATATAATAAGGGTTTTAGTTGAGGTGGGGTCCTTTGGGTGCTTAAGTGGTCTAATAAAATGCGCGTTGCTAGCTCCAAAACGAGCTTAGATGTAAAAATATATGCTAGCTAATTAATTACCTAAGTTAGTTACGTAACACTATTCACTTGACTTCTAAAATTATTTTCTAAACGAGCCTTCCTAACGCCTTAAGCTCAAAAGCACATTTTTCCCACTACTTTTACAATTAATATGATTTAATAAAAATGCTAATTAACTAATAGAAAGCATTTTAAAAACGGAGTGAATAGTAGTCACAAAGTCAATTAATAAGGCATAGAAGTAAATGCACAAACAAGGGATGCAACAGTAATTAAATGCATGGCAAATTCTCGGGCGTCACAAGTTCTATCAATCAATCTAATCACAACCCAATTCCAAACCCGGGCCAAAATTTTAGGGAAAGACGGACGGAGTCTCCCCTGTTTCTAGGCAAAATGTAAAACCTGTAATAGCATATAAGTGGACCAGCACCGTGTCCAACCATACAAACACCTCAAGGCCATCCGAGCCTTGTTTCTCAACAAATAAACACAACAAGTATATATATACATTTCCAGTTTAAAAGCTAACTATCTCTTCTCATCTTTGACAAGTATTTCATGCTTGGCAATTAAACTATATTAACCTACTGCACAAAATAGACTATCATACCATTCTAACTCTTTTCCTTTGGACATTACAAACATACATTGAAATTAAACTCTACTATCTGAATACATAAACTAGCTTATCAAACCACTTCATTAAACTAGTAAAACTTAAATTACATTCCTTTTTATCCATAAATGCAAACAACACATGAAACATACATCTTTGCATATTTGACAAATCAAGCCACATAACACGCAAAACAACTCTTCGAGCACGAACTTTCACGTAATCACGAACTTTCCAGCTATCATGGTATTTCCTGAAATGTGGTGGTGAGGAGTGAGTATACACAACACGTATACTCAGTGAGGGCGAGACAGATATCGAGGTGGAGAGAAAGAAAGTTGTGCAAAGCAAATAAGGCAGTTAAGCAATATAACTGACGAGTAAGCAATCAAAATAAACAATCAACACAATAAGCAATTAATAAAAGCATTAACACAACCATTCAAAGCTATACCACACTCTGAAGGCTATTGTTCACTCATACGAGCAATGTACCATTTCATGAGCGATACATCAATCTCGAGCTTGATGTTGACAATGATGACAATAAGCGCGCAACCACTTTATAACTTCAGTTTGGAATACCCCTGAAGTATCCATCAATTCTACGACCCAAATCTCCCTGGGAGGCAACCCAAGGGAGAATAGGAATAGGACACAGAGCTAGAGCAACCAACACTGGCAGCCCGAGACTACCCAGAGAGACCCATCACTCATGCGCCTGACACTATGCAATGCAAGACACGATACAAGGCGATAAACGTGCGATAGCACAACAATACAGTTTAGAGGCGATAAACGAGATATCAAGCATTTACAATCAATACTAGCATTTAATTAACTTTCAAGCATAATTATCATTAATAGCAACAATAACACCAATTAAAAAAGTAACAACAGTTCAAACACGAAAACAACAAATATCACTATTCAATCTCTAACTTCCAAAGGCAATTACGAGCAAACGCGCTACGGGATTAGGAAACTGATTTCGCTACATTCACTCAAGTAATACAAGTCACGTTTCTATGTCAGTAAACCTCACTTTCCCAACCGAAGCCCAAAAGTCCACCTACTGTGTTTGAACTACAACTATACTAACCGGTCGCTCAATCAACGCCACAATAGCGCTAAAAGTGCTTCCATGCCCTCAATTGCAAAACCCCCAACTCCATTCGAGCATGGTCAACTTTTGGTCAAACGGCCCCTTTACGTTTCTTTGTCTAATTTCCAATTTTATCAAAGGCCGGTCCATTTTTATTGCACATTTTATCTTTCTATCACTAATGGCACCTATCCAAATCAAGCAATCGCAATTCGGATCAAAATCCAAAATTCTAGGTTTTACTATTCATAATTCACTATTCATTATTCTTCACTAATTTCAAATATGCAGTTTCAACGGTAAAAATTGCTAAATATCTATCAAACAATGCTCTACGAACTCAAAGGAAGCTATATCAAGCATTTACAGGCATTATAACACATTATATATCAAATCTAAAAATTTGACACAAAATTCAAATTCGAATTTAAATGCACATAAGCGTGAAAAACCTCAATGAGATTGAAGACCAAGACCCGCAAGGACCCGAGCCACGACCTCCGAGCAATTCCACGTATGATTGTAGAAGAAAAAAACAAGAAAAATTATTTCTTTTCCCTCCTTGAGAAATTCGGCCATGGCAAGGACAAAATGGTCATTATGCAAATTGTTTTTATTGATTTTTGCCTTGTTTTATTATTTAAAAGGTGACAATGGCTTTTTGGTCATTTGTAAAATAAAACTTAAGTGAAACAATGGCTTATTTTGATGCCATTTAATCTAATTCAGGTTAAAACAATGCAATTTCAATGAAAACCAACTAAAACTAGCTAAATTAAACTAGAAACGCTATTCACGAAATCCGAGAAATATTCTTCTAACTTTCATTTTCGAAATGCTACGATCAAACGGTCAATAAATGATTGCTAATAAAGTGATGAGCAATAATAGAAAACTTTAATTTTTTTGAAAAGTAGAATAGTAGAATAGTTTAAAATTCACTCCGGCTCGGAGTTACTTTTCTCATTTATTTGAAAACCGAGTGATTTTAATGCAAGATAATTAAAACCGATTATTAAAATAATCAAAACAATCAAAGTAATCAATTTCCATTAAAAATAACTAATTTAACCATTTCTAGAATATTTTAAAGAATTATGAAGTTAATATTAAGTTACAAATGAATAAGTTAATATAAACACGTAGTCAAATACAATTAAACACTAACATTTAAGATGACACTTAATTAATCACAAGAGAATAAAATCAATTACTATAACTATTAGAAATAGGTAATAATCTTTTAATTAGTTAATATAAATCTTATTGAATTCTTCTAAAAGAAATAGCAGAACAGTGAAAATTAGATGATTTAACTAATTAAACATTTAATTAAATGCTGTCAAATGCCATTAAATGCATGCCGGTTTTGGGTTATCACATCCTTCCCCCCTTAAAACAATTGCGTCCTCGCAATTCTTCTTCTAATAGAACTCTGCATCCACTGAATCCAACTCTGACTAATCTTCATCGGTTGCTGAGCAAGTATACTAAACAAGAAGGCCAATAGAGAAGCTTAAGAAGAATTTCCAAATAATAATGCCGAATAAGGGCTCAAATGAAGACCGTACATAAATCCAAACAAGAATCCCGTTGACACAAATTCCGAAGAAGAATAAAATTCCATCCAAGAATGCCGAGAAAATACCAACTAAAGACTAAAGTAGGGATACTGTAGATATCACTAATACCGTACAATAACGACAAGAAGAATACCACACACACGAATCTCCAATAGAAGTTCAACTATAGCCGCTCGGAAACTCCCTAACAAGAAACCAAATAAAGACTCAACCGAAGATTCCATCCAGAAATCCAATGAAATACCCCGCTAGTCATGAATTCCATAGAAGAATTTCCCCGTTAGGAGTGCTGAGGAGAGTATTAAGAAAACCCAATCAAATATAATTCAAGAGTCCCAGAGAAGTCTTCCAAATAATAACCCCATAGGATAACCAATTAGATTCCGAGTATCGCTTCCAAATGCTAAGGAGAATGTCAAATGAGATAGCAGAGAAAATATAATGTGCCCAATAAGACAATCAAGTTGAATGACAAATATAGTTTCCCAGCTAGACGAAAACCCAAAGGAAAAATACCGAGCTGGTGCACAATATACAAAACCGAACTCCGAGGACTCTTCACTATTTACCAAGTGAGTACTTCATACAACCTTGCCAATAAGGAAACCCAATAAGAGAATACCGAAAGAATGCTACCAAGAGCCATCATATAAAAACCCCAATGAATGTTATCTTTTTATGATTGCCAACCACGAAGAAGAGTCTTAGAAGTATGCCAATAACCGAGCTCCAAAAGCAAACACCAACTCCCAAATCAAGGCTAGTTAAATGCCATTCATTTCCTGCCAATCCATACACCTTGAAACGCCAACTGTGAACCACTTTCTTCAGGGGAGAAAGAGGACTTACTTACCATTTCCACGAGAAATGTATGAATGCTAAGATATCACATTTATACACATGCTTAAACTATTATGCAAGCAAGTTTACAAAAGAGTTTATTTAACAAAGTCACACAAGCACGACAATCAAGTCAAGCACAACATAATCAATTCAACTCACGACATAACCAATTCAAGACATTTCAATACACACATTACAAGCAATACTTCAAGCAAATAACAATTCACGAGGTCGATTCGATTCACGAGGGCAATTCAATAGGTCAATTCAATACACAACTAGACACTTCACTTCACTTAGCACACATTTAGCACATAAGTAGACCAGCACCGTGTCCAACCATACAAATACCTCAAGGCCATCCGAGCCTTGTTTCTCAACAAATAAACACAACAAGTATATATATACATTTCCAGTTTAAAAGCTAACCTATCTCTTCTCATCTTTGACAAGTACTTCATGCTTGGCATTTAAACTATATTAATCTACTGCACAAAATAGACTATCATACCATTCTAACTCTTTTCCTTTGGACATTACAAACATACATTGAAATTAAACTATACTATCTGAATACATAAACTAGCTTATCAAACCACTTCATTAAACTAGTAAAACTTAAATTACATTCCCTTTTAACCATAAATGCAAACAACACATGAAACATACATCTTTGCATATTTGACAAATCAAGCCACAGAACACGCAAAACAACTCTTCGAGCACGAACTTTCACGTAAGCCCGAACTTTCCAGCTATCATGGTATTTCCTAAAATGTGGTGGTGAGGAGTGAGTATACACAACATGTATACTCAGTGAGGGCGAGACAGATATCGAGGTGGAGAGAAAGAAAGTCGTGCAATGCAAATAAGGCAGTTAAGCAATATAACTGACAAGTAAGCAATCAAAATAAACAATCAACACAATAAGCAATTAATAAAAGCATTAACACAACCATTCAAAGCTATACCACACTCTGAAGGCTATGGTTCACTCATAAGAGCAATGTACCATTTCACGAGCGATGCATCAATCTCGAGCTTGATGTTGACAATGATGACAATAAGTGCGCAACCACCTTATAACTTCATTTTGGAATACCCCGAAAGTATCCATCAATTCTACGACCCAAATCTCCCTGAGGGGCAACCCAAGCGAGAATAGGAATAGGACACAGAGCTAGAGCAACCAACACTGGCAGCCCGAGACTACCCAGAGAGGCCCATCACTCACGCGCCTGACACTATGCAATGCAAGACACGATACAAGGCGATAAACGAGCGATAGCACAACAATACAGTTTAGTGGCGATAAACGAGATATCAAGCATTTACAATCAATACTAGCATTTAATTAACTTTTCAAGCATAATTATCATTAATAGCAATAAAAACACCAATTAAACAAGTAACAGCAGTTCAAACACGAAAACAACAAATATCACTATTCGATCTCTAACTTCCAAAGGCAATTACGAGCAAACGAGCTACGGGATTAAGAAACTGATTTCACTACATTCACTCAAGCACTACATGGCACGTTTCTATGTCATTAAACCTCACTTTCCCAACCGAAGCCTGAAAGTCTACCTACTGCGTTTGAACTACAACTATACTAATCGGTAGCTCAATCAACGCCACAACAGCGCCAAAAGTGCTTCCATGCCCTCAATTCCAAAACCCCCAACTCAATTCGAGCACGGTCAACTTTTGGTCAAACGGCCCCTTTACGTTTCTTTGTCTAATTTCCAATTTTATCAAAGGCCGGTCCATTTTTATTGCACATTTTATCTTTCAATCACTAATTGCACCTATCCAAATCAAGCAATCGCAATTCGGATCACAATCCGAAATTCTAGGATTTACTATTGATAATTCACTATTTATTGTTCTTCCCCAATTTCAAATAAGCAGTTTCAATTGTAAAAATTGCTAAATATCTATCAAACAATGCTCTACGAACTCAAAGGAAGCTATATCATGCATTTACAGGTATTATAACACATTATATATCAAATCTAAAAATTTGACACAAAATTCAAATTCGAATTTAAATGCACAAAAGCGTGAAAACCCTCACAGAGATTGAAGACCAAGACCCGCAAGGACCCAAGCGACGACCCCCGAGCAATTCTACGCATGATTGTGGAAGAAAAAAACAAGAAAAATTATTTATTTTCCCTCCTTGAGAGCTTCTATAACACCCCGATCCCTCTCGAGACCGAGAGTTCTATCAATCGATCTAATCACAACCCAAACCAAACCCGGGCATAAATTTTCAGGGAAAACGGATGGAGTCTCCCTTGTTTCTAGGTGAAATGTAAAACCTGCGACATCATATAAGTGGACCAATACCATGTCCAAACATTCAACCACCTCAAGGCCATCCGAGCCTTGGTTCACAACAAGCAAATCACAAGTAAATATACTTTCATGCTTAGCAATTAAACTACACCAACCTATTGCATAAGCTAGACTATCATATTTTCTCTATCTTTTTTTCCTTTGTCATTACAACCATACATTGAAGTTAAGCTACATTAACTAAATACATAATCTAACTTATCAAACCACCTCAACTACTTAGCTAGATTTAAATTACATTTCTTTTAACAATAAATACATACAACATATGAAAGCATATATCTTTACAACTTCGATACTCAAGCCACATAGGCACGCAAGACAACTCTTCAGGCACAAACTTTCACAAAATCACGAACTTTCCAGCTAACATGACATTTCCTGAAATATGGTGGTGAAGAGTGAGTATACACAACACGTATACTCAGTGAGGGCGAGACAGATATCGAATTGGAGAGAAAGAAGATCATGCAATGCAAATAGACACAGTTAAGCAATAAAGTCAATAAGAAAGCATTCAATACAAACGACAATATAATAAACAATCAAGAAAGCATTAACACAACCAATCAAAGCTATACCACACTTTGAAGGCTATGGTTTACTCTTACGAGCAATATACCATTTCACGAGCGATACATCAATCTCGAGCTTGATGTTGACAACGATGACAATAAGCGCGCAACCACCTTATAACACCAGTTTGGAATACCCCGAGAGTAACCATCAATTCTATGACCCAAATCTCCCTGGGAGGCAACCCAAGCGAGAAGAGGGAATAGCCATGGAGCTAGAGCAACCAACACTAGCAACACGAGGCTACACAGAGAGGCCCATCACTCACGCGCTGGACACTATGCAATGCAAGACTCGATACAAGGCGATAAACAAGCGATAGCACATCAATACAGAATAGAGGAGATAAACGAGATATCACGCATTATCAACAATTGTTAAACATTTCAATCAACAATCAACTCTAACAAGCGTAATAAGAATTAACAAGCATTTGCAATAAAACAAGTAACAAAAACAACACCAACTAACATTATCAAGCAATATCAAGTATTCTATAAGCAATATAAACATTCTATAAGCAATATTCTATGAAAACACACAAAATCACGAAAATGACCCCAACTTACCAAACGCTACTACTTCCAAACGAGCCACGAGTTTTGGAAATCGACTTCACCAATCCTCCTAGGTCACCATAAGGCACGTCTAAAGACCCCGAAACCCTACTTTACCCTAGAATTCTCGCAAAGCCCCGATTTCCCCTTTGCTCATTTGAACTACAACTATGCTAACCAATCACCCAACCAACGCCATAATCGCACCAAAAGTGCTTCCATGGCCTCCCGAAACAAAGCCAGCATGCAAAATGAGAAAACGCTAAACTCGACCTAAACGACCCTGACTTTCACCAAGGCATATTTCTCAATTTTTCCATTACGCAACCTAAAAAAATCATGAATTTAGACATTCTAGCATACCTAGCACCTTTTCACATCAATAGACAGCATAACATCGCAACTTTACCGTTTCAAGGGTTTACTATTCACAAAATACTATTCAACTAACAATTTCAATTTCAATATTCAACCGCAAAAAATGTTAAAAAGCTATAAATACATGTTCTACGATTGCTAGGGAACATTCTTTAAGCCTCAAAACGATTAAAACAACAAACTACGTATAAAATTCAAAAATTAAAGTTAATACATAAAACTTTCAAATGCGCAAATAAACATGAAACCCTCGCCTTAGATGCTCCTAGACGCTAGGAAAACCTCGTAGGATGCCTCGGAAACCACCCCGTGCAAGCTCATGCGAAGATTTGTTGATTTGTTTTGAAATTTTTTTCTTTCTTTTTCTCTTTCTTTTCCTCATGGTTTCAAGCCTTTCTTCTCTATTTTTTTCGTTTGCATTCTACTTATTTAGAAAAAAAATGACAAGAAGTCAATGGTCAAAGATTCGGTCAACCCGCTAAACCAAAATAGCTATGCACGACCTTACGAAAACGGCCATAACTTCTTCTAAAAAACTCCAATTCACGAACGGTTTGAAGCCTCAGAAACTAGACTCATAAAGCTTTCCAACCATATATAATTTGCTACCTAACTCTTCCCCAATTGGTTCATATTTAATTCCAAAGTTGACCCAAAATTTGACTAACTTAACATTGCATTTTTTATTTCTAATCCCAAGTTTGTCCTTTATTAAACATTTCAAAAATTCCCACCTTGTCCTACTTGGTCATTGTAGATGAAAAGTCAACTAGTTTGGTCAAAGAAGTTGAAAGGTCAATAAAATGCAATTTAAATGAACTTTAAATGCTATTAAATATATGCCAGGTTCGGGGTATCACAGCTTCGGCCATGGCAAGGACAAAATGGTCATTATGCAAATTGTTTTTATTGATTTTTGCCTTGTTTTATTATTTAAAAGGTGACAAGGGCATTTTGGTCATTTGCAAAATCAAACTTAAGTGAAAATTGGTCAAATAAGCTTATTTTGATGCCATTTAATCTAATGCAGGTTAAAACTATGCAATTTTAATGAAAACCAACTAAAACTAGCTAAATTAAACTAGAAACGCTATTCACGAAATCCGAGAAATATTCTTCTAACTTTCATTTTCGAAATGCTACGATCAAACGGTCAATAAATGATTGCTAATAAAGTGATGAGCAATAATAGAAAACTTTAATTTTTTTGAAAAGTAGAATAGTAGAATAGTTTAAAATTCACTCTGGCTCGGAGTTACTTTTCTCATTTATTTGAAAACTGAGTGATTTTAATGCAAGATAATTAAAACCGATTATTAAAATAATCAAAACAATCAAAGTAATCAATATTCATTTAAAATAATTAATTTAACCATTTCTAGAATATTTTAAAGAACTATAAAGTTAATATTAAGTTACAAATGAATACGCTAATATAAACACATAGTCAAATACAATTAAACACTAACATTTACGATAACACTTAATTAATCACAAGAGAATAAATCCAATTACTATAATTATTAGAAATAGGTAATAATCTTTTAATTAATTAATATAAATCTTTTTGAATTCTTCTAAAAGAAATAGCAGAACAGTGAAAATTAGATGATTTAACTAATTAAACATTTAATTAAATGCTGTCAAATGCCATTAAATGCATGCCGGTTTCGGGTTATCACATCCTTCCCCCCTTAAAACAATTGCATCCTCGCAATTCTTATTCCAATAGAACTCTGCATCCACTGAATCCAACTCTGACTAATCTTCATCGGTTGCTAAGCAAGTATACTAAACAAGAAGGCCAATAGAGAAGCTTAAGAAGAATTTCCAAATAATAATGCCGAATAAAGGCTCAAATGAAGATACCGTACATAAATCCAAACAAGAAACCCGCTGACACAAATTCCGAAGAAGAATAAAATTCCATCCAAGAATGCCGAGAAAATACCAACTAAAGACTAAAGTAGGGATACTAAAGATATCACTAATACCGCACAATAAC
This sequence comes from Ehretia macrophylla, assembly GCA_037974665.1. Classification (NCBI taxonomy): domain Eukaryota; kingdom Viridiplantae; phylum Streptophyta; class Magnoliopsida; order Boraginales; family Ehretiaceae; genus Ehretia; species Ehretia macrophylla. Next base: position 12,881,955 of record CM075764.1, on the reverse strand, counting down.
GACAAGAAGAATACCCCACACACGAATCTCCAATAGAAGTTCAACTACAGCCGCTCAGAAATTCCCTAACAAGAAACCAAATAAAGACTCAACTGAAGATTCCATCCAAAAGTCCAAAGAAATACCCCGCTAGTCATGAATTCCATAGAAGAATTTCCCTGTTAGGAGTGGTGAGGAAGTATTAGGAAAACCCAATCAAATATACTTCAAGAGTCCCAGAGAAGTCTTCCAAATAATAACCCCATAGGATAACCAATTAGATTCCGAGTATCGCTATCAAATGCTGAGGAGAATGTCAAAGGAGATAGCAGAGAAAATATAATGTGCCCAATAAGACAATCAAGTTGAATGACAAATATAGTTTCCCAGCTAGACGAAAACCCAAAGGAAAAATACCGAGCTGGTGCACAATATAGAAAACCGAACTCCGAGGCCCCTTCACTGTTTACCAAGTGAGTACATCATAGAACCTTGCCAATAAGGAAACCCAATAAGAGAATACCAAAAGAATGCTACCAAGAGCCATCATATAAAAACCCCAATGAAAGTTATCTTTTTATGATTGCCAACCACGAAGAAGAGTCTTAGAAGTATGCCAATAACCGAGCTCCAAAAGCAAGCACCAACTCCTAAATCAAGGCTAGTTAAATGCCATTCATTTCCTGCCAATCCATACACCTTGAAAGGCCAACTGTGAACCACTTTCTTCAGCGGAGAAAGATGACTTACTTACCATTTCCATGGGTCATGTATGAATGCCAAGATATCACATTTATACACATGCCTTAAACTATTATTCAAGCAAGTTTACAAAAGAGTTTATTCAACCAAGTCACTCAAGCACGACAATCAAGACAAGCACAACATAACCAATTCAAATCACGACATAACCAATTCAAGACATTTCAACACACACAATACAAGCAATACTTCAAGCAAATAACAATTCACGAGGTTGATTCGATTCACGAGGGAAATTCAATAGGCCAATTCAATACACAACTAGACACTTCACTTCACTTAGCACACATTTAGCACATAATACATAACTATATCACATAGGAGCACACATTCAGGTCAAGACACACAATCTCACATACAAGCATACACTTTCAAGACACACTTAACAAGCACACATTCAAGGATCACTACCCACCAGACCGAGGACCCTATCCCGGCTTATGAGCTAAAGAATCTCTGATACCACCTGTAATACCCCGATCCCTCTCGAGACCTGAAGTTTTATCAATCTATCTAATCACAACCCAATTCCAAACCCGGGCCAAAATTTTATGGAAAGACGGACGGAGTCTCTCCTGTTTCTAGGCAAAATGTAAAACCTATAATAGCATATAAGTGGACCAGCACCGTGTCCAACCATACAAACTCCTCAAGGCCATCCGAGCCTTGTTTCTCAACAAATAAACACAACAAGTATATATATACATTTCCAGTTTAAAAGCTAACCTATCACTTTTCATCTTTGACAAATACTTCATGGTTGGCAATTAAACTATATTAACCTACTGCACAAAATAGACTATCATACCATTCTAACTCTTTTGCTTTGGACATTACAAATATACATTGAAATTAAACTATACTGTCTGAATACATAAACTAGCTTATCAAACCACTTCATTATACTAGTAAAACTTAAATTACATTCATTTTCAACCATAAATGCAAACAACACATTAAACATACATCTTTGCATCTTTGACAAATCAAGACACATGACACGCAAAACAACTCTTCACGCATGAACTTTCACGTAATCACGAACTTTCTAGCTATCAGGGTATTTAATGAAATGTGGTGGTGATGAGTGAGTATACACAACACGTATACTCAGTAAGGGCGAGACAGATATCGAGGTAGAGAGAAAGAAAGTCGTGCAATGCAAATAAGGCAGTTAAGCAATATAACTGACAAGTAAGCAATCAAAATAAACAATCAACACAAAAAGCAATTAATAAAACCATTAACACAACCATTCAAAGCTATACAACACTCTGAAGGCTATGGTTCACTCATACGAGCAATGTACCATTTCACGAGCAATACATCAATCTCGAGCTTGATGTTGACAACGATGACAATAAGCACGCAACCACCTTATAACTTCAGTTTGGAATACCCCGGAACTATCCATCAATTCTACGACCCAAATCTCCCTGGGAGGCAACCCAAGAGAGAATAGGAATAGGACACGGAGCTAGAGCAACCAACACTGGCAGCCCGAGACTACCCAGAGAGGCCCATCATTCACGCGTCTGACACTATGCAATGCAGGACACGATACAAGGCGATAAACGAGCGATAGCACAACAATACAGTTTAGAGGCGATAAACGAGATATCAAGCATTTACAATCAATACGAGCATTTAATTAACTTTTCAAGCATAATTATCATTAATAGCAACAATAACACCAATTAAACAAGTAACAGCAGTTCAAACACGAAAACAACAAATATCACTATTCAATCTCTAACTTCCAAAGGCAATTACGAGCAAACGAGCCACGGGATTAGGAAACTGATTTCACTACATTCACTCAAACACTACAAGGCACGTTTCTATGTCACTAAACCTCACTTTCCCAACCGAAGCCCGAAAGTCCACCTGCTGCGTTTGAACTATAACTATACTAACCAGTCGCTCAATCAACGCCACAACTGTGCCAAAAGTGCTTCCATGCCGTCAATTGCAAAACCCCCAACTCAATTTGAGCACGGTCAACTTTTGGTCAAATGGCCCCTTTACGTTTCTTTGTCTAATTTCCAATTTTATCAAAGGCCGGTCCATTTTTATTGCACATTTTATCTTTCAATCACTAATTGCACCTATCCAAATCAAGCAATCGCAATTCGGATCAAAATCCAAAATTCTAGGGTTTACTATTCATAATTCACTATTCATTATTCTTCCCCAATTTCAAATACGCAGTTTCAACTGTAAAAATTGCTAAATATCTATCAAACAATGCTCTACGAACTCAAAGGAAGCTATATCAAACATTTACAGGCATTATAGCACATTATATATCAAATCTAAAAATTTGACACAAAATTCGAATTCGAATTTAAATGCACAAAAGCGTGAAAACCCTCACAGAGATTGAAGACCAAGACCCGCAAGGACCCGAGCCTAAACCCCCGAGCAATTCCACGCATGCTTGTAGAAGAAAAAAACAAGAAAAATTATTTCTTTTCCCTCCTTGAGAGCTTCGGCCATGGCAAGGACAAAATGGTCATTATGCAAATTGTTTTTATTGATTTTTGCCTTGTTTTATTATTTAAAAGGTGACAATGGCATTTTGGTCATTTGCAAAATCAAACTTAAGTGAAAATTGGTCAAATAAGCTTATTTTGATTCCATTTAATCTAATTCCGGTTAAAACAATGCAATTTTAATGAAAACCAACTAAAACTAGCTAAATTAAACTAAAAATGCTATTCACGAAATCCGAGAAATATTCTTCTAACTTTCATTTTTGAAATGCTACGATCAAACAGTCAATAAATGATTGCTAATAAAGTGATGAGCAATAATAGAAAACTTTAATTTTTTTGAAAAGTAGAATAGTAGAATAGTTTAAAATTCACTCCGGCTCGGAGTTACTTTTCTCATTTATTTGAAAACCGAGTGATTTTAATGCAAGATAATTAAAACCGATTATTAAAATAATCAAAACAATCAAAGTAATCAATATTCATTTAAAATAATTAATTTAACCATTTCTAGAATATTTTAAAGAATTATGAAGTTAATATTAAGTTACAAATGAATAAGTTTATATAAACACGTAGTCAAATACAATTAAACACTAACATTTAAGATGACACTTAATTAATCACAAGAGAATAAATTCAGTTACTATAACTATTAGAAATAGGTAATAATCTTTTAATTAATTATTATAAATCTTTTTGAATTCTTCTAAAAGAAATAGCAGAACAGTGAAAATTAGATGATTTAACTAATTAAACATTTAATTAAATGCTGTCAAATGCCATTAAATGCATGCCGGTTTCGGGTTATCACATCCTTCCCCCCTTAAAACAATTGCGTCTTCGCAATTCTTCTTCCAATAGAACTCTGCATCCACTGAATCCAACTCTGACTAATCTTCATCATTTGCTGAGCAAGTATACTAAACAAGAAGGCCAATAGAGAAGCTTAAGAGGAATTTCCAAATAATAATGCCGAATAAAGGCTCAAATGAAGATACCGTACATAAATCCAAACAAGAATCCCGCTGACACAAATTCCGAAGAAGAATAAAATTCCATCCAAGAATGCCGAGGAAATACCAACTAAAGACTAAAGTAGGGATACTAAAGATATCACTAATACCGCACAATAACGACAAGAAGAATACCCCACACACGAATCTCCAATAGAAGTTCAACTACAGCCGCTCGGAAACTCCCTAACAAGAAATCAAATAAAAACTAAACCGAAGATTCCATCCAGAAGTCCAAAGAAATACCCCGCTAGTCATGAATTCCATAGAAGAATTTCCCCGTTAGGAGTGCTGAGGAGAGTATTAAGAAAACCCAATCAAATATACTTCAAGAGTCCCAGAGAAGTCTTCCAAATAATAACCCCATAGGATAGCCAATTAGATTCCGAGTATCACTATCAAATGCTGAGGAGATGTCAAAGGAGATAGCAAATAAAATATAATGTGCCCAATAAGACAATCAAGTTGAATGACAAATATAGTTTCCCAGCTAGACGAAAACCCAAAGGAAAAATACCGAGCTGGTGCACAATATAGAAAACCGAACTCCGAGGCCTCTTCACTGTTTACCAAGTGAGTACTTCATAGAACCTTGCCAATAAGGAAACCCAATAAGAGAATACCAAATGAATGCTACCAAGAGCCATCATATAAAAACCCCAATGAAAGTTATCTTTGTATGATTGCCAACCACAAAGAAGAGTCTTAGAAGTATGCCAATAACCGAGCTCCAAAAGCAAACACCAACTCCCAAATCAAGGCTAGTTAAATGCCATTCATTTCCTGCCAATCCATACACCTTGAAAGGCCAACTGTGAACCACTTTCTTCAGGGGAGAAACAGGACTTACTTACCATTTCCACGGGACATGTATGAATGGCAAGATATCACATTTCTACACATACCTTAAACTATTATGCATGCAAGTTTACAAAAGAGTTTATTCAACAAAGTCACTCAACCACGACAATCAAGTCAAGCACAACATAATCAATTCAAATCACGAAATAACCAATTCAAGACATTTCAATACACACATTACAAGCAATACTTCAAGCAAATAACAATTCACGAGGTCGATTCGATTCACGAGGGCAATTCAATAGGTTAATTCAATACACAACTAGACACTTCACTTCACTTAGCACACATTTAGCACATAATACATAACTATATCACAAAGGAGCACACATTCAGGTCAAGACACACAATCTTACATACAAGCATACACTTTCAAGACACACTTAACAAGCACACATTCAAGGATCACTACCCACCAGATCGAGGACCCTGTCTTGGCTTATGAGCTAAACAAGCTCTGATACCACCTGTAACACCCCGATCCCTCTCGAGACCAGAATTTCTATCAATCAATCTAATCACAACCCAATACCAAACCCTGGCAAAATTTTTAGGGAAAGACGGATGGAGTCTCCCCTGTTTCTAGGCAAAATGTAAAACCTGTAATAGCATATAAGTGGACCAGCACCGTGTCCAACCATACAAACACCTCATGGCCATCTGAGCCTTGTTTCTCAACAAATAAACACAACAAGTATATATATACATTTCCAGTTTAAAAGCAAACATATCTCTTCTCATCTTTGACAAGTACTTCATGCTTGGCAATTAAACTATATTAACCTATTGCACAAAATAGACTATCATACCATTCTAACTCTTTTCCTTTGGACATTACAAACATATATTGAAATTAAACTATACTATCTGAATACATGAACTAGCTTATCAAACAACTTCATTAAACTAGTAAAACTTAAATTACATTCCTTTTTAACCATAAATGCAAACAACACATTAAACATACATCTTTGCATCTTTGACAAATCAGGCCACATAACACGCAAAACAACTCTTCAAGCACGAACTTTCATGTAATCACGAACTTTCCAACTATCATTGTATTTCCTGAAATGTGGTGGTGAGGAGTGAGTATACACAACATGTATACTCAGTGAAGGCGAGACAGATATCGAGGTGGAGAGAAAGAAAGTCGTGCAATGCAAATAAGGCAGTTAAGCAATATAACTGACAAGTAAGCAATCAAAATAAACAATCAACACAATAAGCAATTAATTAAAGCATTAACACAACCATTCAAAGCTATACCACACTCTGAAGGCTATGGTTCACTCATACGAGCAATGTACCATTTCACGAGCGATACATCAATCTCGAGCTTGATGTTGAAAACGATGACAATATACGCGCAACCACCTTATAACTTCAGTTTGGAATACCCCGGAAATATCCATCAATTCTACGACCCAAATCTCCCTGGGAGGCAACCCAAGAAAGAATAGGAAAAGGACACGGAGCTAGAGCAACCAACACTGGCAGCCCGAGACTACCCAGAGAGGCCCATCATTCACGCGCCTGACATTATGCAATGCAAGACACGATACAAGGCAATAAACGAGCGATAGCACAACAATACATTTTAGAGGCGATAAACGAGATATCAAGCATTTACAATCAATACTAGCATTTAATTAACTTTTCAAGCATAATTATCATTAATAGCAACAATAACACCAATTAAACAAGTAACAGCAGTTCAAACACGAAAACAACAAATATCACTATTCAATCTCTAACTTCCAAAGATAATTACGAGCAAACGAGCTACGAGATTAGGAAACTGATTTCACTACATTCACTCAAGCACTACAAGGCATGTTTCTATGTCACTAAACCTCACTTTTCCAACCAAAACCCGAAAGTCCACCTACTGCGTTTGAACTACAGCTATGCTAACCGGTCATTCAATCAACGCCACAACAGCGCCAAAAGTGCTTCTATGCCCTCAATTGCAAAACCCCCAACTCAATTCGAGCACGGTCAACTTTTGGTCAAACGGCCCCTTAACGTTTCTTTGTCTAATTTCTAATTTTATCAAAGGCCGGTCCATTTTTATTGCACATTTTATCTTTCTATCACTAATGGCAGCTATCCATATCAAGCAATCGCAATTCGGATCAAAATCCAAAATTCTAAGGTTTACTATTTATAATTCACTATTTATTATTCTTCCCCAATTTCAAATACGCAGTTTCAACCGTAAAAATTGTTAAATTTCTATCAAACAATGCTCTACGAACTCAAAGAAAGCTATATCAAGCATTTACAGGCATTATAACACATTATATATCAAATCTAAAAATTTGACACAAAATTCAAATTCGAATTTAAATGCACAAAAGCGTGAAAACCCTCACAGAGATTGAAGACCAAGACCCGCAAGGACCCGAGCCACGACCCCCGAGCAATTCCACGCATGATTGTAGAAGAAAAAAACAAAAAAAATTATTTCTTTTCCCTCCTTGAGAGCTTCGGCCATGGCAAGGACAAAATGGTCATTATGCAAATTGTTTTTATTGATTTTTGCCTTGTTTTATTATTTAAAAGGTGACAAGGGCATTTTGGTCATTTGTAAAATCAAACTTAAGTGAAAATTGGTCAAATAAGCTTATTTTGATGCCATTTAATCTAATTCAGGTTAAAACAATGCAATTTTAATGAAAACTAACTAAAACTGGCTAAATTAAACTAGAAACGCTATTCACGAAATCCGAGAAATATTCTTGTAACTTTCATTTTTGAAATGCTACGATCAAACGGTCAATAAATGATTGCTAATAAAGTGATGAGCAATAATAGAAAACTTTAATTTTTTTGAAAAGTAGAATAGTAGAATAGTTTAAAATTCACTCCGACTCAGAGTTACTTTTCTCATTTATTTGAAAACCGAGTGATTTTAATGCAAGATAATTAAAACCGATTATTAAAATAATCAAAACAATCAAAGTAATCAATATTCATTTAAAATAATTAATTTAACCATTTCTAGAATATTTTAAAGAATTATGAAGTTAATATTAAGTTACAAATGAATTAGTTAATATAAACACATAGTCAAATACAATTAAACACTAACATTTAAGATGACACTTAATTAATCACAAGAGAATAAATTCAATTACTATAATTAAAAGAAATAGGTAATAATCTTTTAATTTATTAATATAAATCTTCTTGAATTCTTCTAAAAGAAATAGCGTAACAGTGAAAATTAGATGATTTAACTAATTAAACATTTAATTAAATGCAGTCAAATGCCATTAAATGCATGTCGGTTTCGGGTTATCAAAGTAATATGCTCCCATTTCCACTATGGTATAGCCAACGGCTGAAGCAAACCTGCAGGTCGTTGATGCTCGGCTTTCACTCGTTGACAAGTCAAACATCTAGACACGAACTGAGCAACTTCTCCCTTCATATTATTCCACTAGTAATGTTGCTTCAAGTCCCGATACATCTTGTTTTCACCAGAATGAATGGTGTACTTAGAATTATGAGCCTCCTCCAGAATACCCCCCCTCAAACCCGGTTCATCGGGAACACAAACCTTGTTCCGAAACCGAAGAATACCATCCTCGTGCACTTTGAAGTCAGATTGATCATCCGTGATCTGATCCTTGATCTTCTAACGTTTAACATCAAGTTGTTGTGTTTCTCTGATCTGAGACAACAATAAAGGCTGAATACGGAGATGTGAACACATCACCCCGACCTGAGTCAACTCCGGTCTCCAATAAGTAAATTCCTCAAGAACCTCTTACTTCTTGACGGCCAAACAAGAAACACTCGCCTTACGGCTAAGAGCGTCTGCCACAACATTTGCCTTTCCAGGCAGATAGCTGATAGAGCAATTATAATCTCCAAGAAATTCCATCCACCTCCGCTGACACATATTCAACTCCTTCTATGAGAATAAATACTTAAGACTCTTATGATTAGTGAAAATCTCGAACTTACTGCCCCACAAATAATGATGCCACTTTTTCAGTGAGAAAACAAGAGCTGCCAACTCAAGATCATGAGTCAGATAGTTCACCTCATAAGGTTTCAACTTCCTAGAAGCATATGCAATAACCTGACCATTCTACATAAGAACACATACCAAGCCCTCCTTGGATGCATCGCTGTAAATGACCATATTCTCGATCCCCTCTGGTAGAGCAAGTACTGGAGCAGTAGTCAATCTCTTTTTCAACTCCTGAAACCCACTCTCACATTTCTCATCCCAAACAAAACTAGTCTGTTTATGAGTTAACTTATAAAGTGGCACTGCAATCTTAGAAAAGTCATTGACAAACCTACAATAATAACCTACCAAGCCAAGAAAGCTACAAACCTCCGAAACATTCTCCGGACGTTTCCAAGACATCACGGATTCAATCTTAGTGGGATCTATAGAAAGACCGCTCTGTGTGATAACATGACCAAGAAAAGATATGCGTTGCAGCCAAAATTCACATTTGTTGAATTTCGCAAACAACTGTTGTTCCTGTAGCTTCTGTAAAACAAGCCGTAGATGTTGCTCATGCTCCGATTCAGTCTTAAAATAAACCAAGATATCATCGATAAAGATAACTACAAACTGGTCAAAGTACAGCTGAAAAACCCGATGCATAAGGTCCATGAATGCTGCCGGTGCATTAGTTAATCCAAAGGGCATAACTACAAACTCATAATGCTCGTACCGAGTCCTAAAGGCAGACTTCGGAACATCCTCCATGCGAATCTGAAGCTGATAATACCCCTGCCTCAAGTCAAACTTAGAGTAGACTTTGGCTCCCTGAAGTTGATCAAACAACTCGTCAATCAGTGGCAAAGGATACTTGTTCTTGATGGTCACCTGATTCAAACCACGATAATCAATGCACAACCTCAAGGCACCATCCTTCTTCTTCACAAATAAAATAGGAGCTCCCCAAGGTGAAGAACTCTGTTGAATGAAACCCTTCTCTATTAACTCTTGCAATTGAGTTTTCACCTCCTTCAACTCAGCTGGTGCCATCCGGTACGCTGATTTAGAAATAGGTTGAGTACCGGGAACAAGATTAATCACAAACTCCACATCTCTCTCTGGCGCTAACCCTGGCAACTCCTCGGGAAATACATTAGGATATTCCCGAATAATAGGAACTTCCTCCAGCTATAGCTTATCAGATGGCTTGTTGATCAAATAAGCTAGATAACCCGAACACCCCTTACTCACCAACTTAACGGCTTTAGTTGCTGAGATAACAAAACTCATCTTAGCACCCCGGTTCCCTACTACCTCAACTACTGGCTGATCTGGCAAACGAAACTGTACTACCTTTGTTCTACAGTTCAACTGGGCATCATACTTAGAAAGCCAATCCATACCCAAGATAACATCATATCCACGGATAGGAAATAAGATAAGGTCTGAAGGAAAATTATACACCTTAACATGAATTATACAATCCTTACATACTAAGCTAGTAATATACTTATCAGTCAAAGAGGTACTAATCTCAACCACATAAGGCAATTTTTCAGGTTGCACATTAACACGTTGCACACAAGCAGGAGTAATAAAAGAATGCGTAGCACCAGAATCAATCAACACTTTAACAAGTTGATCAAGTATAAGGAAGTTACCTACCATAACTGCAGTCTCCTCAAGCATCTCCTCCAAGTCAACTGCGTAGGCCCGAGCCTGAACCCACTGTTGTTGAGGTGCACTGCCCGCAGGTCGACCCTGATAACCCTGAATCGCTGCCCGACCCTCAGTCCTCTGATACCTGGGGCAATCCCTTGCCCTATGCTGATTGCTACCGTAACCCAAACAAGCCCCTAACTTCACCCTGTAGTCGGCCTTCACATGGCCCTAGCGCTTGCAGTAAGTACACTGCGGTGATGATGCACTGACACTGCCCCTGGAAGAACCAGAAGCAGAAGAAGCAGCTATACCAGCCTGCTACTGAAGTCTAACAAAACTAGGCCTGTATTGACCCTGAGACTGGGCAGGCCTGTACTATGACTGAACCTGATAAGACCCCTGCTGAAGCTGAGGTCGATAATAACTCTGCTAATCCTGTGGCCTGAAAGAACCCTGCTGAGCTGGCGGCCTGTACACAACCTGCTGTACTGAAGGCCTATACACTCCCTGCTGGCCTTAAGGCCGATTCAGGGCCATCGTATCCTGAATCTCGGGCCTCAACCCCAACATGAATCTATGAGTCTTACGTTCCTCATCAGCCATATACTCTGGTACATATCGGGACAACCTACTGAAAGTGGCCTCGTACTGAGCCACAGAAGCATCTCCCTACACTAAGGCTAGAAACTCTGCCCCTCTCCGCTCCCTCGCGATCCTTGGGACATACTTTGCCCGGAAAGCTAACAGAAAGGTATCCCAAACATACGGAATACCCTGAGTCTCCCAGCTAGTTTTCACCGTGCGCCACCATTCCTCTGCCTCATCATCTAGCAAGTACACGGCAAAAGTGACCTTCCGCTCATCGGTATAATCAAGGGGGTCAAAAATCTTCACCACCTTACTAACCCACGCCTCAGCTTTCCTATCGTCCCGCTCCCCCTGAAACCGTGGTGGATAATACCTTAAAAACTCTTTCAGTGTACCACGACCGTGGTACCCACCCTGTGTATTCAACAACTGATTCTGCAATGCCTGATTTTGGACAGCCTGCCTTGCTAGTAACTGTGCCTGACTGGCCATGATCTCGTTCATCCTATCAAAAGCTACACCTATACGATCATCCTCCCTAACTTGGCCTAGTGCCACATTTCTCGGAACCTCATCAGTCATCTCAGGCCTACCTCTGGTCCCCGGTCTACCTGTTATTCTACTAATCAAAGAGTTAGCACAGATTATAGCAAACAAGCAAACTATGAAAACTATTAACACATAAGCAACAAACTCATATAAAGCACATAAATCACTTAAGTATCAATCACATAAACAAATTAGTCACATAATCACATAAGCACTAAATCACATAATCACATAATCACTTAACCATATTAGCACATAGTTCACTTTTCTTTCACTTCATACATACTTTCATGCTAAGACCATTACCCACATTCCGAGAATACCTCGGCTGACAGCTAACATGCGCTCTGATACCACTTAAATGTCACGCCCCAATTCGACCCCACCTACAATCAGTCAGGATGCAACGGAATTTTGGCAGTATAATGATAGTAATAAAGACCCCGGGGCTCTAAACCAACCTCTCAGAACATCATACAATCAAACTCCTCAACCAAACAACAATCAATTCCTTAATACCACTAACAACATACAACATAACCACATTATACAACAATCATTCTTAGACGATCCATTCATAGTTATACGTCTCCGTTCCAACATAATACCTTAACTTTAACATACATATCAAAATAGATTATAAACTAACTTAGCAACCTAGATCGTAACAAAAGAAAGACTACTAAGTTAGCATCATTTAGTTCCTTATCTTTACTACAACTTATACATCATAAATTACAAGGAAAATAAAAGACAACTAGTTTAATATACAAGATAATAGAGTATACAACATCTCAAGCATCAAGGACAAGACTCTGGCACATAAGACTCGTCCACATAAGTCACATTATCCCCTTCTGGAGGCACGTACCCGTAATCTTGCTCAAGGACACCTGTATGCATGCAATAATAAAGAGCGAGCTTATATAAAACAAGCTCAGTGAGGATTCGATAGATCTCTAACAGTATTTATTATACTCCTTGGAAATGATCCTTTGAGCAAGTAAACACACAAATAAACATCAATACAATATAATCACATAACTATAATGACCAATCAATAAATGATACTCAATTTGGTGTAGCTCCATATGCCATCATGATCTCAACCATTCTTCTTATTACTCCCCATTACTCATGCACCCGAGGTACCTCACTAGCCTCTCCCTCCATGACACCTCCGTCATGCGAGTTGAAGGTAGTCTCTGGTAGTCATGCCATTATCAACCCGACAACGCGACGCTGCCCAAGAGGTGAGACACACATACCAAGAATCAACAATAATAATAAACATCATTCACAGGAGGACAGTCTAGCAGAACTGGCTATCTCCCGTTTCATCAATCATCAATAATCATCCATTTCCATCAATGTAACATCAATAATGATCAATATAACATCAATAATCATCAATATAATCACAATATAACATCAAGTAATCAATTAAACAACAAATAACTACGTTAGATGACAAAGTAGGCCATCCAACTTAACATGCATTAAACATGTAATCTAACCCTAGTCTAAGCATCAACAACTCACAATTCAATCACTCAAACACCACCCAATCATCTCAAGGCTCAATTCAACAATTTAAAGAAAGACAACCTAAACTTCAAATAATCATATCTTACATTCTACTAATCCAAACAGCTCCAAATCAGTTTCAAACACTCACTCATTCAATCAACTACAATAGCACTCTCGGAAATCAACCAAGACACATCAAAATCAAGCCCAACAACCCTGAAACCTCAATGCACCTAGGCTGAAAATTCAATATTTTCACCCAAACATCGCAATCGAAAATTCGGCATTATAACGGCGTTACCACATAATTAACAAACTTTTAGAAATCGACGGCAATCGATTCCAACCACAACAACTCAAGATAATCCTCAAATAGCCATTCTATCAACTTTAAATACCCGAAAATAAATAATTTCCGTACAATGGCTCAAATCTCGTAGTAATACACATAAACGATCCCTAGCACGCACTAATCAATAATATAACTTCAAATTAACATTCTAACGGTTCAAAATGCAGTTATGAGCAAAAACATAAAAAATGAGTTTTGAGATCTAGAATTTTTCTCTCACCTTTGATGCGATATAAGCCTAGATATGCATGCAATGCGTGCCCAACAAGCGGAATCCCACTCGGCACAAAGTTCTACGGACAAAAACTAGGTTTTTCTATGAAAATTTACTTTGAAAACCTTGAAAAAAACTCTTTGCTTTCTCCTATGGTGCTCTCGGACAACTAGGTGTTTTTGAGTGTGTTTTTTTGCTAATGTAATGTGTGTTGATGCTTATAAGTAGAAGTCAAACAATTAAAATGCAAAGTCAAAGTTAATTTTTAGTATTTTAATTCATTTCTTGAGTATTTCTTGCTCAACTAACAAATTAACACTTCAATTAATTCTAGACATTATATTTTAGGTGACAAAGAAGGTTACATTAAAATAGTTTCACCCAAATCGGCTTAAAACTCATTTTCTTGCAAAATAAAGTGTAAAAATCTTTAAAATTTCAAAACTAATTCCAAATCTATTTTAATCAAACACGGGTCTATTAATACTCGAGGACTAGGTTTTAAAACGTTTAAAACACCCCTGTAAAAATTTTAGCGGACAGGTGTTCAAAAATACTATTCACCAAAACCGACGATAAAATTTATGATTCCGTTTTTGATGAAAATTTCATGAATGCACACTTAGCATGTATTAGGAGTATTAATCACATAATTATCACATTCTAATTCATATAGCACATAAATGGGTCAATTCACACAAAACGAGGTAAAGCACGCAAATCCAGATAAAGCAAAATATGGGTTCTCACAGGCCACTAGTTATAAAGCTCCAATAAGGTATTGAGAGGGCTATCACAGTCAGGTGCAAAGCAATTACCCTTATTCCTATTTAGGGAGTTGAGGCGAAAAATGGCTTGATGAACCGTTCTGTCCATTCCTCTCCCAATTAGTCGAGCATCTTCAAGCCTCACACTGGCCCCATTCACTTACATCTCGTGGAGGCTGTAAGTACACTGTGCCCCACAACTATGAATAGTATAGTGGGGTTGAAAGACAAGAGTGTAGGCCATTTTTTCTTGAACGTTGTATGAGATAACCGTAACCGTGTATATATAGAAATATATCTTTGATGCTGTCATTTTGAAATATCCGCTTCAACCGCTGTTTCACCTCCCAAAGAGCAATGTTGGCTTGATGAGCGAAGATGAGGAAGCGAGAGCAAGAAAACCAATAATATCTTTATTGTCCTTCTACTTAAAGGGAAAAGAAAAATGCTTTTGCTACGGAGAAAGCGAACGGTCAGCACGAAGGTTTCAAGACTTAGTCAAGCATTAACGATGCTAGATTCTCATAGCGAGGCGCTTCGAGTTAGCGAGGCGCTTCGAGTTAGCGAGGCGCTTCGAGTTAGCGAAGCGTTGTAGTAGCACCAAAGCCCTATGTGCTATAATGCTAATCCAAGGACGCTCTACCTTATCTATAGAAGTAGTCAACTGAGTTCTGAACGAATTAGCTCCCTAGTGATAGCACAATCTATAGATAGAAAGCCCTATGATGGGAAACTACCACGTTAGGTTTGGAGAGAGATAGGATCGGTTATATAATAGGAGAAGTAGATGCAAGCTTTTCTTTTCAATAGCCAACCAAATGACTACAGGATCATCGGTCTACTCTACCTCAATTTACCATTTCGAACCTTATACATAAGGTTTTTCCGTACTAGCTCCTTCGACCTATACCGCAGTTGAAGCACCTAAGGGAGAATTTGGTGTCTTTCTAGTCAGTAATGGAAGCAATCGTCCCTACCGTCGTAAAAGAAGAGAACCTGGCTTTGCCCATTTACAAGGACTCGATTCTATGTCCAAACATCACATGCCAGTAGATGTGGTCACCATCATAGGTACTCAATATATTGTGTCCGGAGAGGTGGATAGATAGGACTACTAGTTGCTTGATCAGGACCCTAGCTTTATTACGAGCCAAAAACCTTGATAGATTCCCCTTCCCCTTCTATCCTCAATACTAGAGATGAACAAATTCCATACGCCCGAAATTTAGATCGAATAATTTGATTTCTATTGTTGGTCTTGGAATTTCATGACTGCGGAACCAACGAGTTCAGTTGAACAACCTATATAGTAAATAGAAGTAGAAGAGCCTTTCATTTCGTTTACAGTTGTTTAAAACGAAAGGAGCCACAATAGTTGTATGCACAATGATTGGATTTTGGTGCATACAGTAGCGAATCAAAATGCATAAGCCCCTTTAGAGTAGAGATAAGGGTGGGCCATTGAATAAATCGAATAAAAGAATCCACAAAAAAGTAGAACAAAAGAAGCCCAGGGAGAAGGACCCAGCCCACAATAAGTCACAATGGACTATCAAAAAGCGCGAATTTTATTAAAAAAAAAACCTTTTGATAAAAAAAAAGTCCTCCACTTAGTTACGCACTTTGCTCCCTGTATAAAATAAAACAAAAATGCAGCTGAAACCAACGAAGATAGAGCTCTGAAGGTGCCAGGTTCCTGTAGGAGAAGACTTTAAATCATGCCAATGGAAGCAGTTTCAAGGGATGAACATGCCTATCTGCCTTTCTGACCTGCCTGCATACTTGGTAAGATTGGATGTTAAAATAGACTAAGGCTTCATCTACTTATTATTCATATTTCTCTTCATCCGTCGTATTTCACTCACTGATTTCTGACGGTTGCTTATCATATTAAGGTACTTATGATCCTGTAGGTTAGGATTCTAGAAAAAGAGTGGAATCGCTTTTCTTTGATAATATTCTATTGTTGTGGCTTCGGGTTGTTCATGCTAAACTTTTCTAACACTCTGAGTAGCCCAATGGACAAATACTTTTTATGAGTTCTTGTCTTGCTCTCGTCACCCCTTTGTTGCCAATGTTGTCATTTCCTATGACAAATCAGTATGGTACATGGAATATCCCGTATCTCACCTTATAGGCGCTAAAAACTATAAGCTTTGCAAAAAAACTAGTATCCCTAGGAAGTATGAAGAAGCAAGTTATCAAGTTTGAAAACAGTTCTGTCAAAGGCCACGCGAATCAACACTTTTCTTCGCCTTACCGCGGCCTCTTTGAATCAAACCTAAACGTGAATGGGCGAGCGAATTTGCTTTGTGATCGACTCTTTGAATCGCGTTAATGCGAATCGGTGAGAAGTCGACTCAGTGATTTGATGACCCAAAAAGAGATGTTCTTTACACATGGACCCCATGTACTTCGACTTTGATTAGGCGGGCGAACCCCGACGAATGAATCAGCTAATGGGCAGATCGAAGACAGAGGCAACATCCATGCTGATTTGACCTGAAGACGTCGGATGGACACCAATTGTGTCGACTTAGTCACTAGACTTAATAGTCGTTTATCTGCTGACTCTTTAATCACCTATTGGCTAGTCAACAACAACGACTGTGCAAGACCCAAAAGTCAGATCCGTTGAAATTAAGTTGTAACTCCACTTCACTTAAGGCTGGAACCCGCTTTGAGAAATCCTCTGCCTCTATCAGTCAAGCAAGATTTAGCAAAAATATATTATTCTTAAGACTTAGCCACCATACTCTGCGGTTTCAACCAACCGTTGGTGATTAATGAAAAAAATGGCAAACTGGCGCATACAGAATCAAATTCTTTTTTTTTAGACAGGGATTTCAGAATCAGTTAAGGGAGGACGACTCGAACCAAGTGGCACTACTATCTGTCCAACCAGGATCAAACCACTGCGAAAATCTATACTCCCTGGATCAACCACATAAGGTATGGAACCGCTACCCTGTTGTCCCTGTGAAGAAAATGAAGACCCGCCCTCAGCGAAGAATGCGTAATCGTGTGTACCGAAGTCAAAGACCGCATTGCGGGCCCTTTTCACTTCAACAAACTGAATATGCTCATGTTGCTCCTCCCCTATCTACCTTTCCTCATTATCTTTATTAACAAGAAGTATTTTTGCTGTGAACTCTATCACGTAGTGCCCCATCTGCCCGCACCTAAGACACGCACCCCAATCTACTTATTCTTCTTGGAAGAGCTCCTAGATCCTTCTTTTGCCTTCCCCTTTAATTGAATTTGGATGTAGAAGTGAACAAAAAAATATCCCTAGGATTAAGATCTACACTTTGTCCAGACAGGCTCAGCCACCTATATGTAAACGTCTTATCATGCACCTTTGCATTAAGAAAATAAGGAAGGGTTATGTTGATGCAGTAGCAAAGACTTCCTTATACCATCAGATTTTTAAATTTATAGCCTTCATGATCTGACTAAGATTATCGGCATCATTGTTTTTCATACCAAGAGCCTCCAGCTAATCACAAAGGTTCTTCACCTTAATACAGTAACAAGAATCAAACTACCCCATTTCAGGCCATGTTGTTCAGTCTCCAGGCATTGACGCTTACTTGCAGGCGTATGTTCATTAACTTCCCTCAAAGTATGCCATGCCTTTCTTGGGTTTGTAATGCCCACATATAATATATATGGATGCGCATCTTATCAGCTATAGACACTATGATCGCATGCATATAGCCCTACCAGACAAGAACAACATGAAAATGGCTTCTTACTCGCCACACTCTCTGGTTTACCTTTCGTATCACTAATAATTATCTGACATTCCTGGCCCATCAAGAAGCACTTTACCTCTTCATGAACATTTACAAAATTTTGCCATGTTGGAGTGAATGGCACACAATTGACAAGCCAAACATTATTTCAAATGCAAAAAAAAGAATTCGACGATCTGATTCTGGAGGAGAATACATGTCCACATAATTTTCTCAATATCTTATTTCTAGAGGCACTGATCATCAGAAATCCCGTGCGTATGAATAGCTAAGAGGAAAAAAAGATACTTATTGGAAACGATTAGAGCTATAATGTTTGGGATGAAAGTCCTCGTTTGGGCATAAGCTGTGTTGACCGCAACTTGATCAATAGCATACCATCTAAGTTCTTGCTGGAAGCATCCCTGATTACTATCATTTAAAACTTTTTTTCCTACTGTTCATATTGTATTTTTTTTAAAGTTTATTTAAAGAAAGAAAAGGAAACTAACGAAACAAACAAAGTGAGTAGCAAGGAGAAGATCGGTAGTAGAAGGTAACGAACTAGAGACTCAAAGAAAGATGAGATGCAAAATTCAACAAAGAGAAGGTTGAACCCATGTGCTACACTATAATAGGCGTTACCTGGGGCCGCAAGACTTAGGCAGACTCTCTACCCGTGCGTGTGCCTATTTCGCTTTAGGAGGTATCTTAGCGGAGTTTTGGGTAAATCCCTTTCGATTTATGCTAATTCTCTTCTTGTTGTACCATGTCCAAAGTGTGACGGACCTGCCATACTTTAATTAAGAATTTCAGTTCCCAGGCTATTAATGAAGAAGAGAAGCAAAATCGATCATAACAACACTTCCAATACTGGAATTGAAATCAAGGGATATGGAATCGACGGATTCTTTAACTCAGGCTTCAGGGGAAGGACTAATCAGAACTTAGAAGAAAGACTAATGGGCGAAGCACTTAGTTGTTAGTTGAAAGAAACTGGGCCTAACACCATGAGGCCTTTTGGCGAAGCGAAGTCAATTTCGGGCCACCAAACCCTGCAACTGATGAGAAGGCCCTATGGAGTAAAGAGAAGCGTGTACGTTGTCACATTCCCTACCTTTCAAAGGTGCCTAGAGGACGGGCCAGACGTAGCAGAGCGACAATGTCACGCCCCGACCCAACCCCCAAGCCAAAGGTTAAGTCCGGACCCGACACACGGACAGAGTCTCCCCTATACCGTGGACATTCTAAAAACCTGTACTCACTCAAACAAGGTCCCAACAATACATTACAAGCTTTTCTTAAATAAACAACAAAGTTCTAAGGCCATCCGAGCCTTATAGTACACAATAGTTCCAAAACACACAAGCATGCGATAACTTATTATCAACATAGTTTTATAATCATGACATCCTAGAAATCAATTAAACATAATTGAAAGATCAAACATTTCTACTTTAAGCCATTCACTCCCAAGCAAGCAAAGCGAATAGAAGTAGATCATAAGTTATTACAGTACATAGGCCTTCAAAGCTACAACACAACCAACTAGTCTTCAACTTATACAACAAGCATATACATAGCCCTTAGGCTACAAAATAGTACATAAGATAATCAGATGAATCTTCCACATAGCAGCAAATTAATTAACCACCTCAAGCTATCAGGCACAGCAACTAAGGTAAAGGCTCAATCTGAACTTCTTCTTCCTCAACTAACTCAACAAGCTGGGGATCACCCTCAACGTCTCCTGAAACATATATCAAGGTATGAGCAACCACTGTTGCCCAGTAAGGGATATAGTCCCGGGGCGTGCAATGCAACAGGTAATACAATTATACAACAATAACACTTAGACAATTAAAGAAACAATGATAACTTAAATAACCACACATTTAAAAGGATAAATTTCACACAATCCCCTATACACCAATCTTCACAGGTCTTCAATCACGATCCACGAACCACGAGCACGATCACGATAAGCCGGCATAACCCCAAACACTCCAGTGGGTGTACTTCGGATGTACCCCGATAATCCTACGACCCAACATCCCCTGGCAATCTCCGGACCAGGCGAATGAGGGACTAGGGCATTGAGTTTGAATATCCACCGGCAAGCCCTCTGCCGCCCAGCCGATATTCAACACATCTGCCCCTGACACTATAGTTGCGCAACCACGATGCAATGTACTTAACAATGGCAATTTAATAGCAATAATATAAGCATTAACACATAGGAGGATCAACAAAGTAGGTTGACCTCAATGCAATTAGATTAGAAGCAATTATAGAAGTTAATAAGCAGTTTACAAAGGAACATATACAAGATAAGCATAGAATTATACCAAAAGCTCCAAATCAACTTGAAACCACATGTAAACACTTAAGGAGTCATGCCATGGGTTTAGAAGTATGAGACAACCGAAATTGCACTTAAACCCCTTTGTTTTTCAAACTATTTCTCTTCCAAACCAAGGTTAATGATTCCATTTTCAAAGGAAACTCTCCTAACCCTCTAACTAACCCTCAAGGTACCCCCTCAACCCTCTAACTCATTCAAATGCACGCGATTACCCTGAAAGCCCCAATTTCCCTCTTAATGCTTTAAACTACACCTACATTGTCAGGGCTTCAAACAAGGGATATCAAGGCTTCTATAGCACCTAGGTAACTTAAGGATACTAGAATTGAAGCCCGAATTTACCCGGATTCGCATTACCCTCGAAAGCCCCAAATTAAAGTCGACTATTTTACATTTTTAGCGATTTAAGGACAATGCAAGTGAACGGGGCTATTAGGTTACCTTCACTAGCACCTAAGACATCTATTTGAAGCATTTAATCAAGCTAATTCAAGCAATTAGGCAAAACCATAGAAAAATGTCACTATTCACCCTAAAAATCAAAATAACGATTCTAACCGTTTAAATTACGAAACGATGGCTCAAATATGTTCTCTAGCATTCATATACATGGTATAATAGCATGGATAATTAATACAATAGCATTTGAACACATTTTCAACAAATCAAGAAATTGACAACTATTTAGAAATGCAAAAATGAGCCGTGAAATCCCTCGCCAATACGCGTAGGAGCACCTAGGAACCTTGCAAACACCCTATACTAGTTGGTCAAGGCTTGGAGAGGCTTGGATTGGAGGCTTGGTGAGCAAAATCTCCTTCTTTTCCTCTCTTGGAGCTGTCGAGTTCTGCCCTCTTTTTTTTCAGCTTTTATTTTTTTTTCTTTTGTTATCTTATGAGCTAAATAAGGTTATTTAATGAATGGCTAAGGTGGGGTCTTGTTTGGGTGTTTAAGTGGCTTCTAAAATGCGCGTAGTAAGCTTAAAAACGAGCCTAAGGTGAAACATGTGTGCTAGCTAATTAAATTTCTATGTTAGTTACGTAACACTATTCATTGAACTACTAAAATCATTTTCTAAACGAGCTCTCCTAACGCCTTTAGCTCAAATGCACATTTTTCCCACTACTTTTACAATTAATATGATTTAATAAAAATGCTAATTAACCAATATAATGCAGTTTAAAAATGAAGTTAATAATAACTTAAGAAAGCAGTTAATAAGACATAGAAAGAAATGCGCAACAAGGGATGCAACAGTAATTGAATGCATGGCTAAATCTCGGGCGTCACATCCTCTCTCCCTTAAACTAATTGCGTCCACGCAATTCTTACATGATTCGGCGAATAACTCTGGATACCGTTCCCGCATCTGATCCTCTCTTTCCCACGTCGCATCCTCCACTCCGTGATGATCCCACAGAACTTTAACTATCATAATGATTTTAGTCCTCAGCTCCTGAACTTTCTGATCAACAATTCAAAGAGGTTTCTCTGTGTAGGTCAAAGTTTCACTGATCTCTAGCGGTTCCGGCTCAAGTATGTGAGAGGGATCTGGCTGATACTTCCGAAGCATGGAAACATGGAATACATCATGAATTTTGCCCAGACTGGGAGGTAAAGCTAGACGATAAGACAAATCACCAACAGTTTCAGTTATCTCAAATGGTCCCACATATCGAGGACTGAGTTTACCTCCTTTACCATGCCGAATCAAACCCTTGCGAGGAGAAATTTTCTGAAATACTCGATCCCCCACAGCAAATTTCAGATCACGACGTCGTCTATCTGCATAACTCTTTTGCCGGCTCTGTGCTGTAAGCATTCTTTTTCTGATAAGCTGCACATGATCAATCATTTTGTTCATTTCAGGTAAGAGAGTAGGGTCGATAGTCTTCATCTCACCAACATCATCCCAGTAGAGGGGAGACTGACATTTACGCCCATACAGTGCCTCATAAGGTGCCATACCAATAGTAGCTTGATAACTATTATTGTAGGCGAACTCTGCCAGTGGCAAATACTTCTCCCAACTCTTACCGAAGTCCAGAATACAAGCCCGCAACATATCCTCAAGGATTAAGATAGTTCTCTCGGATTGACCATCTGTCTGAGGATGATAAGCTGTACTGAAATTCAAAGTCGTGCCCAAAGCTTTCTGAATCTTCTGCCAGAACTGAGATGTGAATCTGGGATCTCTATCTGACACAATACTCTTTGGAATTCCATGAAGTCGGACAACATTCTCAATATACAACTCTACCAGCTTGTCAAGAGAATCAGACTTCTTTTTAGCAATAAAATGAGAAGTCTTGGTCAGTCTATCCACAATAACCCAAACTGAGTCATTACCCTTCGAAGACCTCGGTAAATCAGAGATGAAATCCATGGTAATATGATCCCATTTCCAAACAGGAATAGCCAAAGGCTGCAATAACCCTGCAGGCCTCTGATGTTCTGCTTTAACTTTCTGACAAGTAAGACATCGGGTAACATAGTCAGCAATTTCTCTCTTCATATTATTCCACCAGAAATTCTGCTTCAAATCTTTATATATTTTGGTACTGCCTGGATGGATAGTGTATCTGGAACTGTGTGCTTCAGCAAGAATATCCTTCTTCAGAGTTGGATCATTCGGAATACAGATTCTACCTTTGAATTTGAGAATACCATCGTCGTGCAGTTTGAAATCCGACTCTCTTCCTTTAGAATTCTCTAAGACTTTCAACAATTGAAGATCAGCTTGTTGAGCTTCTCGAATCCTGGATAATAACAAAGATTGAATCTGCAAACTTGCAAATTGAATACCAGAATTTGAAGTACTAGGCTTCCATAAGCACAATTCGTCCATGAATTCCCAATTCTTGATAATCACGCTAGCAACAGTACCCCTTCGACTCAAAGCATCAGCAACAATATTGGCCTTGCCCGGAAGAAAGTTAATAGTGCAGTTATAGTCCTCAAGTAATTCCAGCCAACGCCTCTGTCTCATGTTCAACTCTTTCTGTGAAAACAGATATTTCAAGCTCTTATGATCTGTAAAGATTTCAAACTTGTTGCCCCAGAGATAATGACGCCATTTCTTTAATGCAAGAATGATAGTTGCAAGCTCAAGATCATGAGTCGGATAGTTGAGTTCATAAGGCTTCAGTTTCCTGGAAGCATAAGCAATAACCCGGCCATTCTGCATCAATACACAACCCAGACCTTCCTTCGAAGCATCACTATAGATCACCAGATTATCATAACCCTCAGGTAAAGCAAGAATAGGAGCTGTAGTCAATCTCTTCTTCAATTCCTGGAAGCTGGCCTCGCATTTATCATTCTAGTCAAATACTGTTTTCTTCTGAGTAAGTTGAGTTAAAGGCGCTGCAATCTTAGAGAAATCCTTGACAAACCTCCGATAATACCCAGCTAAACCAAGGAAGCTACGAATTTCTGTTACAGTTTCAGGTCGTTTCCAAGATAACACAACTTCAATTTTCGCTGGATCAACAGAAATACCATCCTGCGAGATAATATGGCCCAGAAAAGCAACTTGCTTAAGCCAGAACTCACATTTGCTAAACTTTGCAAACAACTGATGCTCTTGAAGAGTGTGCAACACAATTCTGAGATGCTGTTCATGTTCCGCCTCAGATTTAGAATAGACAAGAATATCATCAATGAATATGACCACAAATTGGTCTAGATAAAGACGGAATACCCTCTGCATTAAGTCCATAAATGCGGCGGGAGCATTAGTAAGACCAAACGGCAAGACAACAAACTCATAATGGCCATATCGAGTTCTGAAAGCAGTTTTAGGAACATCATCTTTCTTAATCCTCAGTTGATAATAGCCCTGCCTTAGATCAAATTTAGAGAATACCCTGGCGCCTTGCAACTGATCAAATAACTCTTCAATTAAAGGCAAAGGATATTTATTTTTTATGGTTACCTGATTAAGACCCCGATAATCAATGCATAGGTGAAGTGATCCGTCTTTCTTTTTACAAATAGGACTGGCGCACCCCAAGGCGAAGAACTCGGCTGAATGAATCCCTTCTCAAGCAAGCCCTGTAATTGAACTTTCAATTCCTGCAATTCAGGTGGAGCCATTCTATACGGAGTCCTAGAGATAGATGAAGTCCCCGACAGTAAGTCAATCATGAACTCTATCTCTCTATCAGGCGGTAACCTAGGTAATTCCTCAGGAAAGACCCCCGGAAACTCCCTCACGATAGGTACATCATTCAATTTCAATTGATCCCCAGGTTGATTAATCAAATATGCAAGATAAGCCTCACAACCCTTGCTCAATAATTTAGATGCCCTAATAGAAGAAATAATAGGAGTTCCCGTAGATTTTCTACTACCAACTATTTTAAGTACGGGCTGGTCAGGCATTTCTAGATACACAATCTTCTTTCTACAATCAAGATGGGCATAATATTTACTTAACCAGTCCATCCCCAATATAATTTCAAAGTCATTGAAGGGTAGGATAATCAAATCAGCAGGAAAAACATGACCCTCAATAAATATACTACATGCTCTGCAAATAGATCTAGTAACAAACTTCGGACCTATAGGAGTATAAACCACAATCTCATGCAACAGTTTATCATGTTTCAGTTTAGTATTTTGGGCACAAGTAGGAGTAATAAAAGAATGCGAAGCCCCTGAATCAATTAAAACCTTAACTGACTGATCATTAAGAAGAAAAATACCTTCTACTACAGCGGTTGTATCCGGAAGCTCCTCAGCATCCAAAGCAAATACACGGGCCTGACCTCGTGGTGGTGGTGCTGCAGCTGGTGCCCTGGTCTGAGAGTTCTGAGCTGATGTCTGACCCCTAGGGTTCTTAAATTTCTGACAGTCTTTAACCCTGTGCTGATCACTGCCGCAACCTTTACACTTGTTATGTTTCTTCCAACAAACATCCTCAGTGTGACCCTGGCGCTGACAGAAGCTGCACTGCTGGTGACGTCTTGCAACAGTGCCTCCCGAAGGAGCTCTGTAAGTAGAAGTAGCTGAACTACCCTGCTGCGAACGGGATACTGCTGGACGGAACTGACCCTGAGTCTGACTCTGAACTGGTCGTGACTGAGTCTATGTAGGCCCTGTATAACTCTGAGTCTGCCTCGGCTGTGAACTCTGCCCAACTGATACAGCCTGCCCCTGGTACCCTTGACTCTGAGACTGAAACCGTTTACTCGATTGACTGGTCTCGGCTAACACATCAGCCTTGCGTTTCTCATATCTCGAGGCAGCTCGGACTACTGCAGCATAGTTAGGAAAATCATTTGAAGACAAGTTCAGCATAATATCCCTCCTCAAACCCAGGATGAACCTCTGGATCTTCATGTCCTCCGGCTGAATCAAAGCTGGTGCATAACGGGAAAGCCGGGTAAAAGTAGCCTCGTATTGATCTACCGTCATACTTCCCTGCTTCAAGTTTATGAACTCTGTTTGACGCCTCTCGCGGGCAACCACCGATATATACTTGTCTCGAAATTCTCGGACAAAGTCAGCCCATGAATGATGAACGCCCTCGGCTTCCCATTTCTCACTGACGGTATGCCACCAATCTTCAGCATCACCCTCGAGAAGGAAAGTGGCATAAGTAATCTTCCTGTCATCATGGCACTTGAGTATTGCTGCCACTCTCTCAAACTTCCTTAGCCACATCTCAGCCTTCATATGGTCCGGCTCCCCAAAGAAAGTATAGGCCCCATGATGTATAAACCGATCATACAGATTTCCTCCGGTAGGACCACTACCCCCGGCTCTCGCAGCCTGATTACCTCCAACGACCCCTGGCTGACCCTGTTGTGTAACAAACTGGGCGATAGTGTTCATACCAGTGGCCATCGTGGCCAAGATCTGTGCAGTGCTCGGTTCTTGAACCTGCGGTGCATTTTCGGCCACCTCAGCTTCTTGCCCATGAACCCCCTCAAGTTCTCCACCAACATTTGGATTATCAGTACGACGGCGGGGCCCCATCTCGAATAGCTAGAATGCAAAGTGTTATGACAGGTATATATATGTATATATGCAGTTTTTAAGTAAACACATAAAGAAAAGTCCTATTAGATTCACATAAAGTCAAGTACATAGAAGTTCAGATAAATATTCCACATTCTTGAAGTACACATAAATCACTAGATCATACTTGACATTCTAGACTCTTGATATTCTATTTCCATGCTAGCATGTTCATTCTTTATTCAAATTTCACATAGGCCAATCAAAATCAAAGACTCATGTATTCACAAAGTCACGTAACATATCTCTACCCACAGACAGAGAAATTTAACATGGCTTCATGCAATCTATAGCTCTGATACCACTTAAATGTCACGCCCCGACCCAACCCCCAAGCTAAAGGTTAAGTCCGGACCCGACACACGGACAGAGTCTCCCCTGTACCGTGGACATTCTAAAAACCTGTACTCACTCAAACAAGGTCCCAACAATACATTACAAGCTTTTCTTAAATAAACAACAAAGTTCTAAGGCCATCCGAGCCTTATAGTACACAATAGTTCCAAAACACACAAGCATGCGAGAACTTATTATCAACATAGTTTTATAATCATGACATCCTAGGAAATCAATTAAACATAATTGAAAGATCAAACATTTCTACTTTAAGCCATTCACTCCCAAGCAAGCAAAGTGAATAGAAGTAGATCATAAGTTATTACAGTACATAGGCCTTCAAAGCTACAACACAACCAACTAGTCTTCAACTTATACAACAAGCATATACATAGCCCTTAGGCTACAAAATAGTACATAAGATAATCAGATGAATCTTCCACATAGCAGCAAATTAATTAACCACCTCAAGCTATCAGGCACAGCAACTAAGGTAAAGGCTCAATCTGAACTTCTTCTTCCTCAACTAACTCAACAAGCTGGGGATCACCCTCAGCGTCTCCTGAAACATATATCGAGGTATGAGCAACCACTGTTGCCCAGTGAGGGATATAGTCCCGGGGCGTGCAATGCAACAGGTAATACAATTATACAACAATAACACTTAGACAATTAAAGAAACAATGATAACTTAAATAACCACACATTTAAAAGGATACATTTCACACAATCCCCTATACACCAATCTTCACAGGTCTTCAATCACGATCCACGAACCACGAGCACGATCACGATAAGCCGGCATAACCCCAAACACTCCAGTGGGTGTACTCCGGATGTACCCCGATAATCCTACGACCCAACATCCCCTGGCAATCTCCGGACCAGGCGAATGAGGGACTAGGGAATGGAGTTTGAATATCCACCGGCAAGCCCTCTGCCGCCCAGCCGATATTCAACACATCTGCCCCTGACACTATGGTTGCGCAACCACGATGCAATGCTCTTAACAATGGCAATTTAATAGCAATAATATAAGCATTAACACATAGGAGGATCAAAAAAGTAGGTTGACCTCAATGCAATTAGATTAGAAGCAATTATATAAGCTAATAAGCAGTTTACAAAGGAACATATACAAGATAAGCATAGAATTATACCAAAAGCTCCATATCAACTTGAAACCACATGTAAACACTTAAGGAGTCATGCCATGGGTTTAGAAATGTGAGACAACCGAAATTGCACGTAAACCCCTTTGTTTTTCAAACTATTTCTCTTCCAAACCAAGGTTAATGATTCCATTTTCAAAGGAAACTCTCCCAACCTTCTAACTAACCCTCAAGGTACCCCCTCAACCCTCTAACTCATTCAAATGCACGCGATTACCCTGAAAGCCCCAATTTCCCTCTTATGGCTTTAAACTACACCTACATTGTCAGGGCTTCAAACAAGGGATATCAAGGCTTCTATAGCACCTAGGTAACTTAAGGATACTAGAATTGAAGCCCGAATTTACCCGGATTCGCATTACCCTCGAAAGCCCCAAATTAAAGTCGACTATTTTACATTTTTAGCGATTTAAGGACAATGCAAGTGCACGGGGCTATTAGGTTACTTTCACTAGCACCTAAGACATCTATTAGAAGCATTTAATCAAGCTAATTCGAGCAATTAGGCAAAACCATAGAAATACGTCACTATTCACCCTAAAAATCAAACTAACGATTCTAACCGTTTAAATTGCGAAACGATGGCTCAAATATGTTCTCTAGCATTCATATATATGGTATAATAGCATGGATAATTAATACAATAGCATTTGAATACATTTTCAACAAATCAAGAAATTGACAACTATTTAGAAATGCAAAAATGAGCCGTGAAATCCCTCACCAATACGCGTAGGAGCACCTAGGAACCTTGCAAACACCGTACACTAGTTGCTCAAGGCTTGGAGAGGCTTGGATTGGAGGCTTGGTGAGCAAAATCTCCTTCTTTTCCTCTCTTGGAGCTATCGGGTTCTGCCCTCTTTTTTTTCAGCTTTTATTTTTTTTTCTTTTGTTATCTTATGAGCTAAATAAGGTTATTTAATGAATGGCTAAGGTGGGGTCTTGTTTGGGTGTTTAAGTGGCTTCTAAAATGCGCGTAGTAAGCTTAAAAACGAGCCTAAGATGAAACATGTGTGCTAGCTAATTAAATTTCTAAGTTAGTTACTTAACACTATTCATTGAACTACTAAAATCATTTTCTGAACGAGCTCTCCTAACGCCTTTAGCTCAAATGCACATTTTTCCCACTACTTTTACAATTAATATGATTTAATAAAAATACTAATTAACCAATATAATGCAGTTTAAAAATGAAATGAATAGTAACTTAAGAAAGCAGTTAATAAGACATAGAAAGAAATGCGCAACAAGGGATGCAACAGTAATTGAATGCATGGCTAAATCTCGGGCGTCACAGACAACCCGGGAATGGATTCCCCACCGGAAGGGGGATAGGAGACGGCCATCTCAAGGCACGTCATAACCTACAGGCAATACTGGCGAGACCAGGGAAGGCAACCCAATTGGGAGTCAGAGGATCCATAGTACTTGTAGCCTCCCGTACTTCATATTCATCATTTTTGAAAGCGGGGGGAAGGGATCTCTTTTCTGCAACAGAAAAAAATGGAGCAGATTTGACTCGGCACAACCTAACGATACATCCAATACCAATGATCTGTGCCTAGAATGCGTTGCTAGATCTTTGCTGACAAAAACTATACAAGCAACAACGACCGCGGTTTGGACATCGAGAGCAAAAGCACGTTAGGCTCGAAGTTTAGACTGCTCACAGTAGTTTAACCCATAGAAAAGATCATCAGGCAGGAGACAACCCACCCAATTATTCCAGCCGAGAATACTAGTAAAAAGAAAGATCAAGAATGTTGAATTTTTTTCAATCTTGTTGCCTTTGTTTTTTTATATTTTTGTTTCTTGTAGGATGCTTCGAACATTCAGGACTTTCTGAATTGGCTGCTTTCGTACATGGATAGATTGCCTCTTTCCATGGGGGGCGGGCGGTACCGGCTTGTTGAAGCGGCCGCTCTTCGATCTCAATTTATCTCCTCCGCCAAATGAGGAAGCTAGCTCCCTTGAAGAAGAAATGAGAAGGCTTGTCGACTCTGAAGAGTATAAGAAAGCGGATTGACACAACCTCAAGCTGATGGAACGGATCAAGGAGATCCGCCAACGAGCGAAAGAAATCGCTCAGGAAAGGGGATTCTGCCCCGATGATGTCGACTCTGCGGCCGACTATGTGGCCAGCGGGGTTGACGAGCTGCCCCAAAACAAGCAATTAGGCTTTCTGTCTAAGTTGATGCAAAGCCTCGGCTTTCTCCCTAAAGCATACTTTTGCTTGCTTGCCATAGCACAAGTTGATTACACTGTGACGTCGAGCACTTCGGAGAAAGCGCGGTTAACAAATTCCTAAGCGCTTAAAGCAAGATTCGAAACTTTAGTTAGGGCCATCGTTTCATCCGCCCTTTCTCTTTCAAAAGAGGGTCTTGGTCTGTGTTAGTGGTATCATGAGCTTAGCTAGGCAGAGGGATGTATACCGGACCATTGAAAGGGCGAAAGCGTGGAATAGAGTGAAGTCTTGCCATTTTCTCATTTATCCAATCATCCAGCAGCCAAGATCAGATATCGAGATTCAAAGTCCAGATTAAGGGTATCTTTTTCTGATGCGGATTCCTATGTTTAATAATTTAGGATTCCTAGAACTCAAAAATAAAGTAAAGGAAATCTAGCCTTTAGAGTCTATTCAGGATCACCTTTTATATTAATAGAGTCGAAAGCCCAACCTTTCCCGCCCTTCACTCAGCTATCTCGCGCTATTGCTTACTTAGCTCTGCTCCTTACGCTTAGCTTGTTTGGCCCTATCCCACCCGCCACCAAACAGATGAAGAGAAAGAGCCATACTAGACTTAGCGAAGAATGTTCCACACAGACTACTCGATGAAGCTTTATTTCTCGTATCACAAACAGCTGATAGAGAGATGGATGTCTCACTTGAAGCTTATAGTTCCATGTGTTAGTCAAGCGAGAGGGCTAGATCAAGGTGGTAAAGTAGAAGGAAGCGTAGGAGGAAATGAAAGCTAGTTCCTTATTACAGCATTTCGTCGATTACTAAGCCTTCCTCCTCTCTGGGTGCCTAGGTATCCATCGTAAGCCTTTCCTCCTTTGAACCTCGCCCTTAACTTTGAAGGCTATACCATCCTAAGGTGCTACTAAATCTATGGATCTTATCAACGTCCATGAATGAGAAAGAATAGATCGGAAAAAGAGGGTGCTATCATATAGCTTTGTATGGGCTAAGTTCACGAGTTGGAGATAAGTGGACTCGAACTGATGACATCCACCGTAGAGGACACCCCCGCCTCTCAGGTCCCCAGACTGATTCTACCATAGAGGCCACTGATAGACAAGAACTTTCCCCCGAACACAGCTTATAACTTTCATCCTACTGTGCTCTCCAAAGTGAAAGTCTTCTCTTTATCTTAGTCAAAAGGTGTTGACTTGGATCAGAGGATCAAGACGAGATTCGGTTTTGGAATTTGTGTGTAGAGGCGAGCACGACAGCAGTTATGCTTGCGTTCTAGGGACTAGTGCGCAGAATGACTTGAGGTGAGTTCGAGATGGTGCAGAGGCACCCGGGTTCCGTGATAAGTTGATTTAAGTCGACTGGCGTGATGCCAATAGATGAGGGATTCGGTTTCTCGGAAGGACCAACAAGGACTGTTGGCCAGGATGTGTAAAGGGCACCGGTACACAATTCAGTCGCGTACAGGGTGCAGCATAATGCCGAATCGATAAAAGGGTCGGGAACCCAAGTGTTACGCCCCAACTCGACCCCACCTACAATCAGTCAGGACGCAACGGAATTTCAGCAGTATAACGACAGTAATTAGGACACCGAGGCTCTTAACCAACCTCTTCAGAACTCATACAACCAACTCACAAACATTCAACAATAAACAACCTAACCATATTATACATTAATCACTCCTTCAATAATTCATTCATAGTTATACGCCTCCGTTCCAACTTAGTACATAGGCTATGCATACATTTCAAAATAGGTTATAACCAACTTAGTAATCTAGTCATGATCAAATTAAAGACTACTGAATCAATATACATATGTCTTTATATTAAGTTAGGTTATACAATACATTATTTTACAACAACTAAGACAATCTCATGGCAATGACTCCTGCACATAAGACTCATCCACATATGGCACATTTACCTCTTCAAGAGGCACGTACCCGTAGTCAGGCTCAGTAACACCTGCATGCATGCAATAATTGAGAGTGAGCTTATATAAAACAAGTCCAATGAGGATTCGATAGATCTCTAACAGTATTTACCATACTCCTTGGAAATCATCCTTTGAGCAGTAAACACAATAAATATCAAACCCTAGTCTAACCATTAACAACTCACAATTCAATCACTCAAACACCACCCAAACAACTAAAGGCATATATCAACATTTTAAAGAAAGACAACCTAAACTTCTAATAATCATAACTTACATTCTACTAATCCAAACAACTCCAAACCAATTTCTATCACTCACCCACTCACTCAACTGTTTTAGCCCCCGCGAAAACCAACCAAAATACATCCAAATCAAGCCCAACAACCCTAAAACTCTAATGCACCTTGGCTGAAATTTCCATACTTTCGCACCGACATCGCAATCTAAATTTCGGCATTACAACAGTATTACCACGTATTTAACAAACTTTTACAAATCGACGGCAATTGATTCCAACCACTACAACTCAAAATATTCAACAAATAGCCATCAACTCAACTTTTAATACCCGAAAATAAAAATTCATGCTACAACAGTTCAAATCTTATATAAACACATATAGACGATCCTTAGCATGCACTGAGCAATAATATAACATCAATTCAACTTTTTAACGGTTCAAAGTTCAATTATACGCAAAAACATAAAATATGACATTTGAGATCCAGAATTTTTCTCACCTTTAATGTGTTATGAAGCTAGAAAGATGCTCAATGGATGCTCAAGAAGTGGAATCAAGCTTTGGTTGATGAATTTTGGCCCTTAATTGCAACTTTTAATGAAAAATCTCTTTGAAAAATGTTGAAAACAACTCTCAAGGAAAGCTATGGAGTTTCGGCCACCTTGTGTGTGTGCTTGTGGTGTTTTGTGTTGATTCTAATGTGTGTTGATGCATATATGCCAAGGTCAAACAAATTTAAATGGTCAAAGTTAGTTTTATTTAGTGTTTTAATTATTTATGGTCTTTTAATTTAGTTTCTTGATTATTTCTTGCTCAAACATTAAATTGACACTTAAACCATCTCAAGTAGTTTATTTTTAGGTGACAAGAAGTTTTACATTCAAACATTTTCACCCGAGTCGGCTTAAAATCCGATTTTTGCAAAAGTAGGTGTAAAAACCTTTAATATTCCAAAACCGATTCCAAATCCATTTTAATCAAACACAGGTCTATTAATAACCGAGGACTAGGTTTTAAAACGTTTAAAACACCCCTATAAAAATTTTAGCGGACAGGTGTTCAAAACACTATTCACTAAAACCGGTGATAAAATTTCTTGTGCCGATTTTGATGAAAATTTCATGAATGCACACATAGCATGTATTAGGAATATAAATCACATATCTAGCACATTCTAACTCATATAACACATAAACAGGTCAAAGCATGCAAAACGAGGAAAAATGCGCAAATTGAGGTTAAGATAAAAAGTGGGGTTTCACATTCTCCCCCCCCCCCCCCCCCCCCTTATAGAAATTTCATCCCCAAAATTCTTACTTGCTGAACGGAAATGATCTGGGTACTGTTGCTGCATCTGGTCTCGCATCTCCCAAGTAGCCTCCTCAATACCGTGATGCTTCCACAACACTTTGACCATCAGAATCTTCTTCGATCTCAACTCCCGTTCCATCTGATCAAGAATACGAATTAGCCTCTCATCATAAGTCAAATTCTCTCGAAGCTACAGCGGTTCTGGCTCTAAAATATGAGAAGGATCTGGATTATACTTTTGTAAATTAGACACGTGAAAGACATCATGAACATTGAAGAAATTCTCCGGTAAAGCCAACTGATATGCTAACTTGCCAACTCTGCCGGTAATCTCAAATGGCCCTACAAACCCCGGACTTAGCTTTCTGCCTTTACCATATCGAGCAAACCCCTTACGAGGAGACAATCTCAAGAAAACCCGATCCCCAACTATAAACTCCAACTCCTGACGACGTTTATCAGCATAACTCTTGAATCTGCTCTGCACTGCAAGCATTCTCTGCCTGATCAACTGAACATTCTCAATCTTCTCTAGAAGCTCAGGCAAAATAGTTGGATCAATAGTCGGATCAATAGTCTTCATCTCTCCTACTTCATCCCAATACAAAGGTGAACGACACTTACGACCGTAAAGGGTTGTAAAAGGTGTCATCCCAATAGTAGCTTGATAACTATTGTTATAGGCAAACTCGGCAAGTGGTAGATGTTTCTCCCAGTTATTCCCGAAGTCCAGAACACAAGCCCTGAGCATATCCTCCAGAATTTGAATAGTCCTCTCGGACTAACCGTCGGTCTGTGGATGATACGCTATACTGAAGTTCAGCTGAGTACCCAAAGTCTCTTGAAGTTTCTCCCACAAGTGAGAAGTAAATCGAGGATCTCAATCTGAGACAATACTAGATGGAATTCCGTGGAGTCTAACAATCTGATCCAAATAAAGATTCGTCAACTTTGCAACTTCATCTCCCATCCTCATCGAAATAAAGTGAGTTGTCTTTGTCAAACGATCCACGACAACCCAAACTGTATCATTACCTCTCAGTGTTCTAGGCAAACCAGTGATGAAGTCTATCGTAATATGCTCCCATTTCCACTATGATATAGTCAATGGCTGAGGAAAACCTACAGGTCATTGATGTTTGGCTTTCACTCGCTAACAAGGCAAACATCTAGATACAAACTGAGCAACTTCCCTCTTCATATTATTCCACCAGTAATGTTGCTTCAAATCCCGATACATCTTGTTTCCACCAGGATGAATGGTGTACTTAGAATTATGAGCCTCCTCCAGAATACCTTGCCTCAAGCCCGGTTCATCGGGAACACAAACCCTGTTCCGAAACTAAAGAATACCATCCTCATATAATTTGAAGTCAGACTGATCATCCATGATCTGATCCTTGATCTTCTAAAGTTTAACATCAAGTTGCTGAGCTTCTCTGATCTGAGACAACAATAAAGGTTGAATACGGAGATGTGAACACATCACCCCAACCTGAGTCAACTCTGGTCTCCAATAAGTAAATTCCTCAAGAACGTCCCACTTCTTGACAGCCAAACAAGAAACACTCGCCTTACAGCTAAGAGCGTCTGCCACAACATTTGCCTTCCCAGGCAGATAGCTGATAGAACAATTATAGTCTCCGGGAAGTTTTATCCACCTTCGTAGATGCATATTCAACTCCTTCTGTGAAAACAAATACTTCAGACTCTTATGATCAGTGAAAATCTCGAACTTTCTGCCCCACAGATAATGTCGCCACTTTTTCAGTACGAAAACAACTGCCGCCAACTCAAGATCATGAGTCGGATAATTTATCTCATACGGTTTCAACTTCCTGGAAGCATAGGAAATAACCCGACCATTCTGCATAAGTACACAACCCAAACCATCATTGGATGCATCACTATAGATAACCATATTATCGGTCCCCTCTGGTAGCGCAAGTACTGAAGCGGTAGTCAATCTTTTTTTTAACTCCTGAAACCTACTCTCACATTTCTCATCCCAAGTAAAGCTGGTCCGTTTTTGAGTTAACTTAGAAAGTGGCTCGACAATCTTAGAAAAGTCTTTCACAAACCTACGGTAATAACCTGCCAAGCCAAGAAAGATAGGAACCTTCGAAACATTCTCCAGCCGTTTCCAAGACATCACCAATTCAATCTTTGTTTGATCTACAGAAATACCGCTCTATGTGATTACATAGCCAAGAAAAGATATGTGTTGTAGCCAAAATTCACATTTGCTGAACTTCGCAAACAACTGATGCTCCTGCTACTTCTGTAGGACAAGCCGTAGATGTTGCTCGTGCTTTGATTCAAACTTGGAATAAACCAAGATATCATCAATAAAGATCACCATGAACTGGTCCAAGTACGGCTGAAAAACCCGATGCATAGGATCCATAAATGCTACCGGTGCATTAGTTAATCCAAAGGGCATAACTACAAACTCATAATGCCCGTACCGAGTCCTGAAGGCAGACTTCGGAACATCCTCTATGCGAATCCGAAGCGGATAATACCCCTACCTCAAGTCAAACTTAGAGTAGACTTTGGCTCCTTGAAGTTGATCAAACAACTCGTCAATCAATGGCAAAGGATACTTGTTCTTGATGGTCACTTGATTCAAACCACGATAGTCAATGCATAATCTCAAGGTACCATCCTTCTTCTTCACAAATAAAATAGGTGCTCCCCATGGTGAAGAACTCTGCTGAATGAAACCCTTCTCTATTAACTCTTGCAACTAAGTTTTCAGCTCTTTCAACTCAGCTGGTGCCATTCGGTACGCTAATTTAGAAATAGGTTGAGTACCGGGAATAAGATTGATCACAAACTCCACATCGCTATCTGGCGGTAACCCTAGCAACTCCTCGGGAAATACATTGGGATATTCCCAAATAATAGATACTTCCTCCAACTGTAGCTTATCAGATGGCTTATTGATCAAATAAGCTAGATAACCCGAACACCTCTTGTCACGCCTCAACTCGACCCCACCTACAATCAGTCAGGACGCAACGGAATTTTGGCAGTATAACGACAGTAATTAAGACACCGAGGCTCTAAACCAACCTCTTCAGAAAATCATACAACCAACTCCACAAACCATTCAACAACCAACTCCTTAGTTAAATTAACAACATCCAACATAACCATATTATACAATTATCATTCCTTCAACAATCCGTTCATAGTTATACGCCTCCGTTCCAACTTCGTACGTAAACTATACATACATTTCAAAATAGATTATAAACAAACTTAGTAATCTAAACATGATCAAAAGAAGGACTACTAAACCGTCATACATAAGTCTTATAATTGAGTAAGCTATACAATATGACATATTACAACAACTAAGACAAATTCATGGCAACGACTTCGGCACACAAGACTCGTCCACATAAAGCACATTCTCAGCTTCTTGAGGCACGTATCCGTAATTTTGCTCAAGGACACCTGTATGCATGCAATAATAGAGAGTGTGCTTATATAAAATAAGCCCAGCGAGGCCGATAGATCTCGAGCAAGGTCTACTAAACTCCTTGGAAATAATCCTTTGAGTCAGTAAACACACAATAACATCAATAATCATTATAAATGCAATAATAGTAATAACTGAAAACACATAATAAGGATACAATACATTTACTGATGAAGCTCCGTACACCAATTCCATGCTCAACAAGTCCTCCAAACTCAATGACACAATTCCTAAGGTACCTTGACCTAGACCCACACCCCATGGCCTCTCCGCCCATGCGAGATAGGGATTAGCCATGATAACTGTGCCCGCAGCCCAGGATGCCTCCCGAGGTGACACAACATTATCAAAGCTCACAACAATGAGACTTAACATAAATAAACCGAGAGATCAGCAACAAAAGTGCCCGATTCCCGTACTCAATAATCTGGGAGATCAGCAACAAAAGTGCCCGATTCCCATACTCAATAATCAATCAATAATCTGGGAGATCAGCAACAAAAGTGCCCGATTCCCGTACTCAATAATCAATCAATAATCTGGGAGATCAGCAACAAAAGTGCCCGATTCCCGTACTCAATAATCAATCAATATAACATCAATATTTAATTAAACAACAAACAACTAAGTTAGATGACAAAGTAGGCCATCTAACCGAATATGCATTAAACACACAATCAAACCGTAGTTTACCCATCATCAACTCACAATTCAATCACTCAAACCACACCCAATCAACTAAGGCTCAATTCAACAATTTAAAGAAAGATAACCTAAACTTCAAATAATCATATCTTACATTCTACTAATCCAAACAACTCCAAATCAGTTTCAAACACTCACCCATTCAATCAACTACATTAACCCCCTCGGAAACCAACCAAAACACATCCAAATCATGCTCAATAACCCTAAAACCCTAAGATGTCATGGCTGAAATTTCCGGATTTTGGCACGAACATCACAATCAAAAATCCGGAATTACAACGGCGCTACCACGTAATTAACAAACCTTTTAGAAATCGACGGCAATCGATTCCGATCAACACAACTCAAAATAATCAACATTAACCAAATTATTCAACTTTAAATACCCAAAAAATAATAATTATGCTACAACCATTCAAATCTCGTAGGATTACATATAAATGATCCCTAGCATGCATGGAGCAATAATCTAACATCAGATTAACATTTTAACGGTTCAATAATTATTTATACGCATAAACACAAAATATGAGTTTTGAGATCTAGAATTTTTCTCTCACCTTTGATGTGTTTTGATGCAAGAAATGTGTATAATGGATGCCAAACAAGTGAAATCAAGCCTTGAATCACTCAATTCGGCTTAGAAATGCAAAATCTATGAGAAAAATGCTTTGAAAATGCCTTCATCTTTCTCCTCCAAGAAGCCACGGTTTTGTGTGTGTTTTTGGTGGTGTTTTTCTTTGTTTTCAATTTGTGTTGATCATATATTAAGCAAAGGTCAAATAAATAAAAGAAAGTCAAAGTGGAAACTAATTATTTTTAGTGTTTTCTTGACTTTAAATGCATTTTATTGATCACCAAAGTTCAAAACAATTATTCAACACCCAAGCTAGCTCAAGTAGGTTATTTTTAGATGACAAGTAGTTTTACAATCAAACAATTTCACCCGAGTCGGCTTAAAACTCGATTTTCGCAAAAGTCGGTATAAAAACCCTAATAAATTCTTAAGCCGATTTTAAAACCGTTTTAATCAAACACAGGTCTATTAAAGTCTGTGGTCTAGGTCTAGAAGGGTTAAAAAGACCAATTTCAAAATTTTAGCGGACGTGTTTCAAAAATACTATTCACTAAAAATCGACGATAAAATTTCTGATCCCGTTTTTGATAAAAATTTCATGAATGCACATTTAGCATGTTCTAGGAGTATTAATATCAAAATTATCACATTCTAAGTCATATAGCACATAAACAGGTCAAATGCACGCAAAACGAGATAAAACACGTAAATCGAGTTAAAGCAGAAAAGTGGGGTTTCACACCTCTTACTCACCAACTTAATGGCTTTAGTTGATGAGATAATAAAACTCGTCTTAGCATCCCGATTCCCCGCTACCTCAACTGCTGGATGATCTGGCAACCAAAACCGTACTACCTTCGTTCTACAGTTTAACTGGGCATCATACTTAGAAAGTCAATCCATACCCAAGATAACATCATACTCCCGGATATGAAATAAGATAAGGTACGAAGGAAAATTATACCCCTTAACATGTATTTTACAATCCTTACATACTTATCAGTCAAAGAGGCACTAATCTCAACCACATAGGGCAGTCTTTCAGGTTGTATATTAATACGTTGCACACAAGCAGGAGTAATGAAAGAATGCGTAGCACCAGATTCAATCAACACTTTAACAAGTTGATCAAGTATAAGAAAGTTACCTTCCACAACTGCAGTCTCCTCAAGCATCTCCTCCAAATCAACTACGTAGGCCCGAGCCTGAACCCACTGCAGCTGAGGTGCACCACCAGTAGGTCGACCCTGATAACCTTGGGTCGCCGCCCGACCCTCAGTTCCCCAAAATCTAGGGCAATCCTTCACCCTATGCAGATTGCTGCCGCAACCCAAACACGTTACTACCTTTGCCCTGCAGTCGGCCTCCACATGGCCCTAACGCTTGCAGTAAGTACACTGCGGTGATGAAACACTGCCACTACCCCTAGAAGAACAAGAACCTGAGAAAGCAGCTGTACCAGCCTGCTGCTGAGGTCTCCCAACACGAGGCCTATATGATCCTTGAGACTGGGCCGGCCTATACTGCAAATGAGGCTGATAAGAGCCCTACTGACCCTGCGGTCTGAAAGAACCCTGCTGCACCGTAGGCCTATAACCACCATGCAGTACTGAAGGTCTATACATACCCTGCTAGCCCTATGACTGAAATGGCCTCTTGCTAGGCTGACTAGGTCCGACTATTCCCCTTTTCTCTTCTCTAACCTAGAAGTTGCATCAAAGGCCTTAGTAAATATATCATACTGATTCAGGGCCATCGCATCCTGAATCTCCGACCTCAAACCCAACATAAACCTCTGGGTCTTGCGCTCCTCATCAGCTATAAACTCCAGTGCATACCGGGACAATCTAGTGAAAGTGGCCTCATACTATACCATTGAAGCATCCCCCTGAACCAAGGACAGAAACTCTGCCTCTCTCCGTTCCCGTGCAATCCTCGGGACATACTTCACTTGAAAGGCTCTAAAGAATGTATCCCAAACATATGGAGTACCTCTTGCCTCCCAACCAACTCTCACTATGCGCCACCATTCCTCCGCCTCATCATCAAACAAATAAACGACAAAGGTGACCTTTCTTTCATCAGTATAATCTAGAGGGTCAAATATTTTCTCCACTTTATTAATCCATGCCTCGGCTTTCCGATCATCTGGCTCCCCCTGAAACCTCAGTGGATAGTACCCCAAGAACTTCTTCAGTGTACCACACTTGTGGTATCCAACCTATACATTCAGTAACAATGCCTGCAAAGTCTGAGCTTGGGCAGCCTGCCCTGCTAGCA
Organism: Ehretia macrophylla; assembly: GCA_037974665.1. Lineage (NCBI taxonomy): Eukaryota > Viridiplantae > Streptophyta > Magnoliopsida > Boraginales > Ehretiaceae > Ehretia > Ehretia macrophylla. The sequence continues at coordinate 12,840,822 of CM075764.1, read as the reverse complement.
ACTGTGCCTGACCGGCCATAACCTCTGCAATCCTATCCATGGCTGCACCAAATGATCATCATCCCTATCTCGGCACGGTGCCATATTACCCGGAACCTCGCCAACTCCCTCGGGCCTACCTCTCGTTCTCGATCTACCAGCCATTCTACTAATCAAAGAGTTAGCACAGGTTATAGCACATAGACAGGCTATAGACAATTATTAGCAAATAAACAACAACTCACATAAAACACATAATCACTTAAATCAATCACATAAACAAATTGATCACATAATCACATAATCCCTAAATCACGTAATCATTTAATCACTTACTCATATTAATACATACTTCACTTTTCCTTCACTTCATACATACTTTCATGCTAAGACCATTACCCACATTCTGAGAATACCCCTGCTGAGAACTAACATGCGCTCTGATACCACTTAATGTTACACCCCAACTCGACCCCACCTATAATCCGTCAGGACACAACGGAATTTCGACAGTATAACGATAGTAATTAGGACACCGAGGCTTTAAACCAACCTCTTCACAACTCATACAACCAACTCCATAAACATTCAACAAGAAACAACCCAACCATATTATACAATAATCACTCCTTCAATAATCCATTCATAGTTATACGCCTCCATTCCAACTTAGTACATAGGCTATACATACATTTCAAAATAGGTTATAACCAACTTAGTAATCTAGTCATGATCAAATTAAAGACTACTGAATCACCATACATATGTCTTTATATTAAGCTAGGTTATACAATACATTATTTTATAACAACTAAGACAATCTCATGACAATGGCTCTTGCACATAAGACTCATCCAAATATGGCACATTTTTCTCTTCAAGAGGCACGTACCCATAGTCAGGCTCGGTAACACCTGCATGCGTGCAATAATTGAGAGTGAGCTTATATAAAACAAGCCTAGTGAGGATTCGATAGATCTCTAACAATATTTACTATAATCCTTGGAAATCATCCTTTGAGCAGTAAACACAATTAATATCAATAACAATATAAGCACATAAATTATAATGACCATTCAATAAATGATACTCTAGTTGGTGTAGCTTCAAATGCCATCACGATCTCAATTGTTCTTCTTATAACTCCCCATTACTCACGTACCCGAGGTACCTCTCTAGCCCCGCCCTCCATGAACCTCCATCATGCAAGATGGGGGTAGCCTATGGTAGTCATGCCGGTTTCAACCCGACAGCCCGATGCTACCCGAGAGGTGGCACACACATACCAAGACTCAGCAATAATAATAAACATTCAATCACATGAGGACAACCTTTTCCGTTGACTATCTCCCGTTTCATCAATAATCAATAATCAATAATCAATTAATCATCAATCAATTAATAACATTTCAACAACATAACATCAATTAATCAGTTAACAACTAAACAACAAAGTTAGATGACAAAGTAGGCCATCCGATTTAACATGCATTAAACACACAATCAAACCCTAGTGTAACCATTAACAACTCACAATTGAATCACTCAAACACCACACAAACAACTAAAGGCATATATCAACATTTTAAAGAAAGACAACCAAAACTTCTAATAATCATAACTTACATTCTACTAATCCAAACAACTCCAAACCAATTTCTATCACTCACCCACTCACTCAACTACATTAGCGCCCTCGGAAACCAACCAAAATACATCCAAATCAAGTACAACAACCCTAAAACTCTAATGCACCTTGGCTGAAATTTCCGGACTTTCGCACCGATATCGCCATCAAAATTTTGGCATGACAATAGTACTACCACGTATTTAACAAACTTTTACAAATCGACAGCAATCAATTCCAACCACTACAACTCAAAATATTCAACAAATAGCCAACAATTCAACTTTTAATACCCGAAAATAAAAATTCATGCTACAAGGGTTCAAATCTTATATAAACGCATATAAATGATCCTTAGCATGTACTGAGCAATAATATAACATCAATTCAACTTTCTAACGATTCAAAATTTAATTATACGGAAAAACATAAATGATGACATTTGAGATCTAGAATCTTTCTCTCACCTTTGATGTGTTATGAAGCTAGAAAGATGCTCAATGGATGCTCAAGAAGTGGAATCAAGCTTTGGTTGATGGAGTTTGGCCTTTAATTGCAACTTTTAATGAAAAATCTCTTTGAAAAATGTTGAAAACAACTCTCAAGGAAAGCTATGGAGTTTCGGCCACCTTGTGTGTGTGCTTGTGGTGTTTTGTGTTGATTCTAATGTGTGTTGATGCATATATGCCAAGGTCAAACAAATTTAAAATGGTCAAAGTTAGTTTTATTTAGTCTTTTAATTATTTATAGTCTTTTAATTTAGTTTCTTGACTATTTCTTGCTCAAACATTAAATTGACACTTAAACCATCTCAAGTAGTTTATTTTTAGGTGACAAGAAGTTTTACATTCAAACATTTTCACCCGAGTCGGTTTAAAATCCGATTTTTGCAAAAGTAGGTGTAAAAACCTTTAAAATTCCAAAACCGATTCCAAATCCATTTTAATCAAACACAGGTCTATTAATAACCGAGGACTAGGTTTTAAAACGTTTAAAACACCCCTGTAAAAATTTTAGCGGATAGGTGTTCAAAATACTATTCACCAAAACCGGCGATAAAATTTATCGTGCCGATTTTGATGAAAATTTCATGAATACACACGTAGGATGTATTAGGAATATAAATCACATATCTAGCATATTCTAACGGATATAACACATAAACAAGTCAAAGCACACAAAAAGAGGCAAAACACGCAAATCGAGGTTAAGATGAAAAGTAGTGTTTCACACCAAGTGCTAGATTGTGACCTTTGGTAGAGGTGCGAATCAAAGGAATGCAAAATGCGCGTGGCATGTCAAATGGACCTTGTGTCAGTGGCGAAGACGAATTCTAGTAGTTGAAGGACCATGGCACTTTGCCTCAATGGATGAGGCGTGTATCGGCGCAGTGGTGTTTAAAGTGATGTGTTGTTAGCCATGTTCGGCATTCATATATGTCCGAGAGTGAAGCATTTGTTGGTGGCATGAGTTGTTATGCTAATATGGTGAAGTGTTGTAGCTTATGGGCGACTAGACTAGAAGGTGCGTGAGACTGTTGCATTGTAGAAGTGTTTGGGTTTGTGCTTGGACACGATACGAAGAGATGGCTCGATGATCCGTGATAGACTCTAGGCCGGCTAAATTCTGGCGCACAGGTTGGGTCAGTTTCATGAGGATGGGCTAGGCCAGTACTGGGAATCGAGGGTTTCGGGTTCTTTCCCTTACTAGATCTTCCTCTCAGGTGAAGTCCTTATACTTGGCTTGGCGAAGATGATCTCTTTAGTGCGGTGTACCACCTCTACTGAATTATCCAATAGAACTCTTTCTAAGGAAATGTATAAGGTACGAAGTAACTAGACTAATTAGGAGAGGTTTGAAGATGCTCGACCGATAAGGAGAGGAATGGAGTTGGCTCGACCAAAGGCTGAGGTGGTGAAGGATGTGAATCAATCATGAATGCGGTTCTTGCATCTGTTAATGAAGAGCGCTGCTACGCTACCATTCATTGACTGAAAGCGGCCGATGGAAACTTCGATGATTCATCTAAGCTGGCTTACGTGTCGGCTTCATACTATGTCTCCTCTTGACTTTGTGGGTTAAAGCTTCTCGGCAGCCATAGTAGGCCCTTTTTGCCAGCCATAGTCATAGTGCTACCCTTTTTCCCTCATATCTTTCTCGTAGAGTGGCCTTGAGCTCCACCTTCGCCCATTCATTGCTTTCAACTTCAAGCAACCGAAATATGAATAGTTTACACTCTTGAACCTCTGCTTCTACTGGAGTGGCCGCTCCTACTTTCTTCTCAGTGGTTTGGTACTCCCTTTTTTAAGAAGTAAGAAGGGCTCTTTGTCGCTACAGGAAAGTAGTGCATGAAAATCTATTCCCCTCGTCCTACGACCTTTTCGCCTAAGGGGGAGGATTAAGGCTTATAGTTCGTGTTCCCTGGCCAAAATAGGGAAATCACACAAGGAAATCAAGTCTAGCTCAACCCGGGCGGTACTTCCACGAAAGAACCATAAAGTCAAAAAGGAACTAGCTCCAACTGCTACTATTCCCAAAACATCTACTTTTAAATGGAACCCCCACAGGACGAAGCACAGATCAGTAGATATTCGAGTCTAATTGCTTTCACTAATGGAACTCGGTCAAATTGGTATCAAGTAATTTTCCTTCGTCAACGTCAATTGAAATGTGAGAGTTGGGCCCTTTACCTTCGTTTTTGGCATAGACCGGGGATTCCTTTAGATGGTCTTTTTCCTTGAGCCAGGACCTTGGGCTATGGAGCCTGGTTTGGTCCTATACTTGTGCCCGATTTCTGGGACCTGTGTTCGCGATCGGGCGTGTAGAAACTGGTTAGACGTATTCTATGTAGAAATAGAATGCACCACACCAGGGGGAAGTGAGTAAGAACCACACCGGATATCAACAGCGTAAAGAAGTTTCTGACTAACTCCATTAGTTGCAATCAGTTGAGCTACGAGCTATGGAGCTAGGGCAGCTACTTCTACTATTTATTAGAAAAATAAGTCTTTGGTGCTCCGCCAAGGGCTACTGCTAATTTGAGATTGTGCTATACTATTACTTTCAGGTAAGACCTCTACCAAAGGTCATGTTCCGACTGCCGGTTCTTCTTTTTCTTTTTGACTTTCTTGTGGAATTGACGTCTCATAGGCTGCCCTTACTCAATATCATTTAAGAGGATCAACTGCTTATTTAGTTACGTTACGATAGAACCAAACTCAACAGATGAAAGAACAACAATTCTTTGTTCATGCTTTCATGGGAAAAGAGTGAACAGTCGATTCGGCAAGGAGAGGTCTTACGAACACTAGGGCAATCTCGATAAAAGTTGAAGGAAGTAGATCAACGACTACTTTCCAGCTTGCTCCTTTCACTATGACCTTCCCCACCTAATCTTCTTCTCCATAAATAGGGGTATAAGAGAAGCCCCGGAACTAGGCTTGAAGCTTCATTCAGATCGATTTCAGTTGCCGCTACCAGAAAGGAACTAGAAGTCACATTTTCTTTAATAGTCGTCTTATCTAGTCTTTCAAATGGTGAATCATCGAAGTCAAATCCATCTAGTGCATACGGGAGACGATGATCGAAGTCAGACTTGAGTATGGGACGAGAACTCGCTGATTTTGATTCGAATCAAATGAGACTGAAAGCACCATTTCTTTCGACATTTGACTTGTTCATCAGCCTCCTCTTTATAGAACAGACGGTGGCATCTCGCTTTCTTCTTCTTTTTCTTGATTAGCTATCCAAAGCTCTCACAACAAAGACTTTTTTCTTTCGATTCAGTGGCTGAAGGAGCTAATTGCAATAGTCTTTTTTTACCCTGCAGCACACTCTGAGACTGCGATTCTACACGCTAGCTGAAAGGCTGATTCAGATTCTGCTTGACTTAGTTGAAATTGAAGGTCGAAGAGCAGCAAAGTCTCTTCCCCTTACACCCTAAAAAGAAAAAACGGAGCAAGATCACTTCCATTGATCATTGAGAAAGAAATCAGGATGTGAGAAAAGAATAGCTTTTATTCAATAGCCATTGCCTGTTAAGTGGAGTGGCCAGGCTCTGATCTTCTTCCTCTTCGCGACTATAAATGAATGCTATCGGCATTTAATCATACATATACAAAGTGTGCCGCGAGTCACCTTAGAGTTAGAGAAAGAACTTCTAATTATTGCTATTATGAAATAAGGGGTAGAAGGAATTATTGACTATACGAGAATTCCACCATTCCATAATAAGCATCCCCTGCAATTGCAGTTACCTTTAAAAGGAATGATCTCAAGCATCAATCTAAAGAGAGTTTGTTTCCTTTTACACGGGCAATTGCCTTATCTTATTAAAGGAAAAGGAAGAACTCGCTAGGCACCAAGGCTTATTTCATTTCACTGCTAATTTCCCTTGAGACTGGTTAAGAAGGGTCCAATCCCAGCTTCTGAAAAAAAAAGAGTGAATTGGCAAAGCTAACCTTGAGTTCACAGTCGATTCGGCAACAGGAAAAACAAAGACTACCGCGAGTGACCCATAGCTGATCTACGACTAACTAAAGGCTCCATCCTAGTAATAGAATCTAATTCCGTAAAGATAAGATCTTATTATTCAAAATAATTGAAATTTATTATGCTATTCCCCTACCTCCTGATCAACCCCACTGTAATCCTAACAACTCCATATCATTCATCATTAAAGCGAAAGCGACAATGTGTTGCCCTAACCAACAAATCGATAAACGGGAATGCGTTACCTAATAATGAGATAATGAGCAATGCTGATAATAGCAAATGGTTCCTAACCTCAACAAAATCAGAGTACGACATATCCAACTATTCGGCAACACGCTTGGATAAGTAAGGTGATGAACCGTACCTCTATCTCTAGGTGCTATGATGTGTTATTGAGGGATGAAAATCTCGATGATTCAGATTATGATCTCAATCTAGTCGACTATGTTGATTTAGTAGATCCGGCCGGTTGAACGCTTTCTAGCAGCACCAAAAGTTGTGGTAGTGGGATGTGAAAGTTAAAGAATTCCCCTCTTCCTTCGCTGCTTGAGTTGAGTGCGCTAGGGCTTCGCTAACTGAGCCTTATTCTGCCTAGTGCCCAACAAAGCTTGGGCTATTATTTTATGACTGACTGACCAGTTGAAAGGATAGTAGGAAGCAAGAGTGTTTGTCAGTGAGTATCCCTTACTTAATGATTAGGAAATGAGAAATGACTTTAGCAGCTTGGAACCTCCAACCAAGGGCTTTAGCATTTTAATATATCATTAATGGAAGACACAAGAGCAGATCCCTATCTTCCACCCTGAGAGAAGCAAAACAACCACACTAATGCGGTCACCTGTGGGAAGGTGCAAAAGCCCAAAAAAAGAGGGATTCCCGTAACCAAGCATCCCAGTTCTACACCTTATACCAAAGCGCAGGACTGCACTGTATTGTATGCTAATAAAATAGAAAGTCTTCTGTACAACCGTTATTTACTCATTTCACCCCACTCCTAACGAAGGCAAGTGCCACTCCTAGTGCTAAGCATAGAAGCTCTCACACGCGCTATAGACTCTATCAGACTAGGACGATCTTACCCTTCCCTAACCCAAAGAGGTTAATCAATGGAACTGCACTCTGTCTTGTCTTTCCTTGAATGACTAGCTCTTCCTTACTAACCTTTCCTTACTCCTTGTTTAGCTGGAAAAAAATGGAACAGGCAGACAGTTTCGATCATCATTCATTTGTCAAGAAACCTTGGACTAAAGGTGCTTTAAATGAAAAAAGCACATGCCACTAACTTCATATTTCGCTTAATCAAAAAAGGTAGTCACTCGCTTGTTAGAAGAAGAAGGGTGTTTACTGGCTCGATTGAGAGTGATACTTTCACTAGAATGAATTGAAACGATTAAGCGATCGCAAACTTCATTTCATGGATTAGAATCAAAGCACCAGTTCCACGCTGCTTTCCCGGCCGAGGAAGTTAGTGCAGTTCATTCAATGCCTAGTCTTCCTTTCCCTTTCGTAGGCTAAGCTTCCCACCTTCCTTCATACAAGGGAAGTTCTCCTATCCTCGAGGAACTTTCGCTAGAATGAGAAGCAGACTCAGTCGCTTCCTTCTTTCTTCGCCCCAAAGGTCTGCTTTCTATTCTATATAGACTTTTTAGAAATGCTTTACTGTACTTCATATGTCAAATAGCTGTTAGCCTTACTTCATCTGCTACAATAAGACTTGGAAAAAGAACTTCCCCGAGCCTTGGATTACTTTCTAAAATTGGGGAATAGTGAATTGAATATTTTTCTCTAAAGCAACGTGCCCATGGTGTAAGGAAGCTTGGCACACACCGACCAAGAAAGGACTACAACTAGACGTAGGCCCTAAAACACTCTCTCAAAAATAGTTCCTTTTTTCTTTCCTACCTTCAACTTAGAGTTGAAGTTCAATTCTACAGCTTCATGCTGACTGACTTCTTGGCTTCCTAAAGTGAATGCTTAATCTTATCTTGCCTTGTTGAATCTATCTTTGATTCAGTAATAGAGAGAATTTTGTATAAAAGAAGATGCAAGTATATCTGAACTCGATTCCGTGAACACCAGATCTTGCAAATGAGAAGTGAATCTATATTGCTATTTCGCTAGGGGACTAATTGAATTTTATTATTGTATGCTAAGAGAATTATTCTTCCCATGATTGTGATTCAATTCTAATAGGGCATTCAATTAACTAGTCTCCCTTGTTCCCCCGTTGGGAATGGAGGATTCTAAACCTTCCCTTTTTTTCTTTCTAATGTCAAACCGCCCTTTTTTTCCTTGAAAGCTCTAGCCCTTAAGGCCCTATTAGCCCTTCTAGCCTTTGAAAGCAATTACCATGTCTTAGAAGAAAAGTCATCGGGGTTCGCCAAAGAAGAAGACTGGTTAATTGAGCACTTACCTACTCTCTTCGATAAACGGATAAGATCCCAAATGCATTTTCTAATTCACTTCCTCCACTACTGCTCAGTAATGAAATAGCGGAAAGAGTCAGAGCTGCTACATATTCAGTTCCCTTTTCTTGTATCGGTTGACTCTCTTTCTAAGAGCATAGTAGGGACAAATATAGTGGTGTACTTTTGCCATGGTAAACTGCCAAAGCTTCTACTTCGAGCCCTTTCTAATACCTCTCTTACCTCTCTTTATCTGTAACTATCCTATGTTACCTGCTACTACTCCTCTAGGAGCGAAACTAGCATTCCAATATAGATCCTTTACAAGTACAGTCCTGTAATAGCTTTTACCAAGGTCGCTATTCCTGCTAAGGAATTGAGTAGGCCTTGACCTTCTATATTACAGTGTTAACAACGCATCTGCGACATCAATAAGGAAATGGGATAAGATCTATAGATCCTAAGATGTATAGATCGGGTACAAACTAGTAGTGGCGTCGTATGTTTGCTGAGGCCCCTCCTTGGGCCCAAGGAAATATGGTTAGTTATAGCCAGCTGACGACACAAGGATGACGGACTCCTCTTTAGGAAGCTATGGGAACTTCTCGATTGGTCACCAAACGGACATACGCCAGATACTAAGACCAGAGCACAAAAGAACAAGATAACTTGGCCAAAAGAGAGGTTCGACCATAGTGGAGAGACTGAGACTGAAGGGGGATCTGGATACCTGCCCTTAGGCATTCTGGGCAGGTCGCAATAAGTCGTGAGTCGAAGGTTTAGACCAATAGCAATTCATCACCATCTTGCACTTCCAATTGATAACTGGCTATTATATAAGTGTTGACCTAAGCCCCTGTGTTGGGGCTCGACTCTCAAATAGTACGTGAGCTGCCTCATACGGCTCTTTCTAAGAAATTGAAGCCCACTCTCTCTAAATAGAAAGAAATTCATTTACAAGACAAAAAACACGTTTTCAAAAAGCCTTCGTCCTCCTATTCAACGAGGCTATTATAGAAAAAGCTTCATTCATTGACTTATTTGCTCAGTCAAGCTTCATTGTTCCTTAGTGTAGTCTCGGTCCATAGTTTAAGACTCCGTTACTTATAGCCTAATCTATATCCACAACTGACTAGACTCAGTACCTATGTCTTTCCCTTTGTATATGGCTAAGTGACTTCGTAACTTTAACGTACTTTTTTTCTTACTATAGCATAGGCCTTCATCGGGCTTTCATCCTTTTTCCAATAGACGATGGCTTGGCTTCGCTATCGCTCATGACTTGGGATAGAGCCGTGTAGTCGTCAGGCTTACCACCTGAATGCCTATGATATAGTGGTTGGCCTTTCAAATGCCTAATTCCTTACTTTTCTGAAAAGCCCTTTAAGACTATAAAGGATAGGGGGCTGCTCACCTTTGGAAACTTAGCTACTTAAATACTACTCATAAAGTAAAGGCGAACGGCATTCTGTTCTACAACTACTTTATTAAGATTAATAATCTTATAGTAGAACAATTGTCGTACTACTAAAGTACCTAGGAAACCTTCAGTTCCCTTTGTTTGAATAAATACCGCCTATTTTAGTTTACATTCAAACCAAAGTAAACCAAGCCTAATTGATCATGAAATCTTGTTTGTTGATATTTATTGAGGAGTTTGATGGAGTTTAGCTGACTGAATCCATAAATCGTCAAAGTAACCGTCACTGGTAGTTTTTTGATTTGACTCTATAGGTAGATATCGGTGGGGCTTACGTAACATAGTTGTATTGTAGTTAAGGCTGCATTGTAGTAGTGCTTTTGATTTTTGAAGATCTACTTAAGTTCCAAAGGCTTTCAGGGCTCCCAGGCCTGGACGTCTGGCAGAAAGCTTGACCTCCTGCGCTGGAAGCGACACTCGATGGGTGAGCTTCTAGCGGTTAGGTTACCGCACTAGATAATAGGCATTAGGCATTTTGAGTTAGAAGGAGGCAAGCAAATGAAAGAAGTCATTACAGGCCGACTACAAGAGGCAAAGATTCATAGACTGGGCAAGTCACTTATAGAATGCCGACTACTATTTTCTACTTAATTTCAAAAAATAAAGGAAGGGGGAAAGAAGCTTTGCTTATCAAGCTTCTAGAAGGCCGACCACTACATAAGCTACTGGCTGAGAAAGCTCTTCGAGCTTTCATTCATTTGTTGCTAAGCCAAGGTCCCAGGTCTCCGAGTCAGCCTGCGCTTTTTCGAAGAATCCTACACCTATAGGCATACGGCCTGGCAGGCCTTCCCTTTTCACCGGAGCTTCATGGGCATTGCCCCGTTCACAAGGAGCCAAACGGGCATATGGCCTTGCCTTTCCATTTGACCTCTCTACCCGTGTGACTAGGCATGCTCAATGACAACCTCTCAATTATCACCGCCTGGCCTCTCTTGCTACCACGGTAACACTTAGTGTGGCCCCGTTACGGCTCGCTGTACATTCCTTTAGCTATAGGCATGTTCAATTCGATAATAGTTTGTTCTACATAGTGCAAAGATGCTTGGTAGGCTTTCATACGAGGGTCCTGTGTACTGTGCCATCACCCAACCAGTACAGTACGACCATCCTTGCTATGGTCAACAAGCTCTTGTGTAGGGACTTGCGTTAAACTGCCATTTTGTGTACGCACCGTCCCTTCGATATTTCGGTGAGTAACCGCCACTGTCTGTTGTTCAAATCCTTTCATCGGACCTTCAGTTGCCCTACCTAAACTTGTTTGCCTAGTTGGGCTTAATGCGTCCCAGTTTAGAAGGACGCCCCACCCCCTGTTGCGCTTGTCTTTGCTTGTCTTTTTACCTTTGTGATTTCTTTTCCATTTTTTTAGGTACTATTTCCTGTGATTGTTCAGGATATTCACCATTATGATAACAAGGTGGTGGTTGGGTAGGTCTTCTCTGATTACGTTTAGACGTGATAGGGAAGTCGGGAGGTCCAGGGATATAGCCGACCAATTCATTCCCCATCCAACTCTTAACCGACGAAAGAGAGGAGGAAGACTAGCATATGAGATGGAAACTATTATACTTTGACTCTTCTTTTGTGGGAGAGGAAAAAATGCAAGATGTCTTTTTTTGTTTTGGCGATAATCACTTATGGGAAGGTGAATGCCAGGTTCCACCACAAGAAAGAAGGACAAATAGAAGTGGATTAGGGGGTCGTCATATATTTTAGGTGGGGTTTTCTAAAAGAGTGCCCTTTCCCCAACTAAACATTGGGTCAGAATAAAGGACTAATCTCACTATAATTCCAGTCCACCCCGACCTCCACTAAGTGAATTTCGCCTCAAAACCAAAGGGAATAGAAAAATAGAGACAAGTTCAGTTGTGAATGAAGTCTATGTTTTGTAGACTCAATTTCACGCTTATGGATATGAGTTCCATAGGCTCCACCAAGTTCTGTCTATAGCTCATTCATAAATTAACTCGAGCACTCAGACTTAATGAGGAAGTCCACGTAGTGTGATACCCTGAACATAGCACGTATTTAATAGTATTTAATTGTATTTAATTACGTGTTATCTTAAATGCTAGTTGTGAGGACCCGAGCATTCATTACATGTGTGTTCATTTATTTTAATAATTATTTGAAAAAATAATATGTGCATTTATATGACTTATTTAGTGTTTTAAAATTTAAAATTGCATTTAAAGTTCATTTAAATTGCATCTTGTTTACTTTTCACCTTCATTGACCAACTAGGACAAGGTTGGAATTTTTGAAATGTTTAATGAAGGGCAAACTTGGGATTAGAAACGAAAATGCAAGGTTAAGTTAGTCAAATTTTGGGTCAATTTTGGGATTAAATTTGAACAAATTGGGTAAGATTTAGGTGACAAATTATATATGGTTGGAAAGCTCTAGGAGTCTAGTTTCTAGAACTTCAAACTGTTCATGAATTGGAGTTTTCTAGAAGAAGTTATAGCCGTTTTCATAAGGTGTCGCATAGCTGTTTTACCTACGCGGATTTGACCGAACCTTTGACCTTTTAACCTTCTATTTAAGTTATTTTCATCCAACCAAAGCTAAAAACGTTTTTCTCATCTTCTCCACCAGCCAAGAGCTATTTCCTCACATGAATAATAAGCCCTTTCACATTTTATCTATTATCTTAAGTTTGGAGTGGAACCAAGGCGCAATTCCAATGTTTTTGAGTTCATGGCGACTTCTAGCATCTTTCTATCAGAGATTTTAGCTTTATTTTTGCAGAAAAAAGTGAGGGCATTTTCTAACCCATTTTTCAAAAGTCATTATTTATGTTAGATATTGCTAAATCTATGCTGAATACTTGTTATTTAGATGCTAGAGAACATATTTCTTGTTTTATAGCTTGTGTAGAGTCGATTTTAGTTGTAGTTGATACATTGCTAGATATGAATATAAATGTAGACAAGGTGTTTATTTAATGTTCTAAGTGAAGTATAGGGATGTGTTACATGCTAGATTAATGCCTATAGATAGCTCAAATGCAAGAAAACAACAAGAGAATTCAAGCATGCAAAATGTGAATTTCGGACAGTGCACTACCCCTGTTTCTCGGAGGCTTTTTGACATAGTAAACGAGCTCATAAATTAACTAAAATTGTACAGAAGCTAGATTAGGCAGTTTAGAACAAATATTGATTTCTAGAGTTAAGGCTAATTTTAACGTTTTAGGCCTCCGAATTAGCCATTTCCGAAATGTGTCCTGAAAATCGCTGCTACTGGAAAGTTTGTGCAGTTGCACGGGAAAGGACATACCTTGCTGATTTTAAACTGGAATTAAGCTCTATTTGATTCTAAAATCAACTACACTCGAAGAGCTATATTTATATGTAAAATCCAGAGAATTTAGAGTTTAAGAGCATAGGTAATGAATTTGATAAATTTAGGGTTCTGTTAGAAGTTTTGAAAATGAGCATGTTTTCATGAAGATCTACTTGCTATGTGTTGTATTCCATATCTATCTTGTATTTTAGAGTTCATAAGTGAGTAAGAGTATTCTTTTGATAGTTTAGAAGTTTTTATGGTTATTTTCATGTTAGATCAAGGATTAGTTAATAATGTATATATTGAAGACCAAGTGTTTGAGTTTATGCTTGAATGAAGTGTTTTATTGTAGAAGTTTAAAAATGTTCTAGTTAACTGTTTTAAGTGTTCTACATGTATTAACTTAGTAATTCTAGCATGTTAAATGTCTAGTTAGTCTATGTGATTTAAAACCCCATGCATGCTAAGTGAAATACTCGAGAATGAATGTAAAGTTAACTTAGATGGTTAGATTGTTAATAAATGTCATAGTTAAAGAATATTTAAAGTTATATGCATGTTGTTGACCAACAATTTAAGATGTTTGCAAACCATGATATAAGGTAAAGAATGTTTTCAAACATGTTAGTGAGATGATGAAAAGTAGTTAAGTTTGATGTGTTAGTTAACTACAATCAAATCTAAATTGCTCTTATTTATGAATTCTATTTGAATTGCAAGTTTATAGTGCAAGAAAATATAGAATGACTTTGCTGAAATTTGCAGTTTTTGGGAGTTTAGCGGCTGACCAAGTTGGGCAGTTTTATGCCATCCTTAAATTGGTCATTTTAGAATATAATATGGTTTAAGAACTTGTATTTAGGTAGGGAAAAATGTTGGTAGTTGAAGAGGCATGTTGGTTTGGCTTGGAGATATGTTTTAGTGGTTATTTTGAGTCTATTTGACTAGTTCAAGTGCACTTGTGTACTCTTATATATTTTGTGAATTGAATATGCTTTATGGTTGTTCAAATTGCTAATGTTTATATGCCTATCGAATTGTGAGTTTAACCAGAGAATATTTAACGTGTTGCATAAAGTAATGAATGTATTGCGTGCTAAATAAAGAAATGTATTTGATAGTTATGATAGCTCAATGGAATCAAATGGAAATTAATAAGTTAATGGAATTATAAACTAGCTTTAGTTGAGAATGAATGTATAACTTCTTATATAGATAGTTGATTGTATTATGTACTAGAATTGAAGGAGTTGGTGCATTCGGAGAATATGAAAAGGGTTCTTAACTAAATTCTTACAGGTTTAGCTTTCCAAGGTGAGGGAGTTGCATCTTATTTGCATTTCTCTTTTGTATATTGAATATGTTAAATAGTTTTCATGCAATTAATGTGATTTAGCATATTCTAACAAGATTTGTCAATTTTATAGTTAGTAGAATGAGTTTAATGGTTAATTCTCGTTATCTCGCTTCTATTGTTGTCAACTGGTTAATGTGTGAGGACAACCTCTTTTGTTGTTCCTCAATTATGTGTTTATCGGCTTACCTTGTTATATTGATTTTATTAATGCTTTTCGTGTCATCGAAATAATGGTTGCACAACCTTATTGTCAAGGCGGATGCGATGGGCCTCTCTGGGCGGTAGCGGGCTTGCCAGGGTTGGTTGCTCTAGCTCCGTACCCTATTCCCTTACTCGCCTGGTCTAGAGATTGCCAGGGGGTGTTGGGTCATAGGTATTGGGTACATCCGGAGTACCCATTGGTGCAAGGGATACCGACATATCGATACTGTGTTCATAGTTCGTGGTTCGAGGCTCGTGAATCGAAGATTTGGAGTTATAAGGGTTATCGATCGTATCCTTTTAAAGTATGGTATTACAATTGTTATTCATTGTTTATTTATTGTCTTAATTGTGTTAAATTGCTGAATTGCACGAACCCTCGTATACTGTTCCCGTTCCCCCCTCCCCCACTGGTATACATTATTTGTATACTCACTCCTCATCATGAATCTTTCAGGTTATAGTTCGTTATCACGTGATAGTTCGTGCTTGAAGAGTGGCCTTACGTGTTATGTGGCTTGAGCTGTAAAAGTTGTAAAGTTTTACTTTCATGATTTTTATATACTCAATGTAGGAGAGAAATGTATTTAAGCTTAACCAGGTCATAGAGTGCTTTGATAACCTAGTTTATGTAATAGCTTAAAAAGGTTTGAGTTCAACGCATGTATGGAGTTGTTGTATGTTTGGACATGGTACTGGTCCATTTATATGTTGTGTGCAGGTAAACTGTTTGTCCTAATAACAGGAGAAACTCCGTCCGTTCTCCCTAAATTTTGTGACCGGGTTTGGAATTGGGTTGAGTATAGCATGGTTATTAGAGTCTCCAGTCTCGTGAGGGATCAGGGTTGTTACATGTAGACTTGACAAGAACTTGTTAGACGAGTTCCGTGTAGCCGGTGAGTATGAGTACAGCCTATGAAACAGGCTTTGAGTTATGTTGCATTGCAAGAAATCATTCTCGCCATTCTTCCTTCCAGTGAACTCTGCAAGAAATCCGTGAGACTATCTCTTGAAATTCCACTAGGATCAACTCAGTATGCATAATAATTGGCAATTTTAAATCAGAGAATTAGGATTACCTCTTCGAATGATTCATGGTGGTGTTATGGAATTGCCCAACGGAAGTGTCTAGCTCCTCCTACTTCGCACACGAACAAGGATGAAAGAGGAGGAGGCTATAATTTTCAGAGAAAGGTTTTTTTTTCTTTCTCTTGTTCCTACGTTTTCAGAAAAACGATATATCTCAATCTCCCTACTTTGAAAACCCTATATGGTCCTTCTTATAAAGACCATGTGGGCTAGGCTTTTCAAAAGGCTAACTCCCAAAATAGTTAAAAAAAACCCAATCTTTTAATGTGGGTTTCCATAAAGCGCACAACGATTCAAATTAAATAACTATTTAATTTAAATCAATCAGCCTAGGATTTAATTGATGAATCATAAATCTAGTGCTAGCTAGAAATTGTCAAATAATTAAATCCACGACCTAATAATAACAATTAGATAATATTAATCACAAATAATATTTAATTCTCAATTAAATATTGATTATAATTAGGTCGTCTCTCCAATTAAATCACTTATTCTTTTGCGTGACTCCATAGGTTCAAACTTAAGCCGGTAGCATAAAGACTATCCTTACACTAATCGAATATACTATCTAGCAATGTTTCCCGATGACCGAATAAGCTGAATAGGTGCAAGGCAACATTCAATGAACCTCGGTGTTCCGAAATAACCATAGGGACATGGTTAATTGTCAAATCCCTAATTTAGTTATTTCATGTCAAATTTCAATCCTGTCATGACACATCATGACTTACCCTCGTGACTCATCACGAGATTTGCTTTGGGCAAAGATTTTCTGAATTGAAATTAAGCGAAACACCATTCTCCAAATACCCAGAGCTGTCAATCCCATCTTGACTCACACATTAACTTCTCCTGCACTTGCCCATACCCAGTAACCTTCCGTTACCATATTAGAAATCTGGATAGTCTGTCACTTAAGCATGAGGAGTAATCCGTAAGTCTCCATGACAGTCTCAAGTCAGAGGGAACATGTCTAATACATGTACCAAGAGCTATCCTTAGACAGTAGGGTACATACCATAAGACGCTCGTAGAGAGAGTCATGTTTAGTGAACATGTCTCTACGTGTCACCTGTTTATCGCACCGGTGTCCCAACACCCATTGGTCATGAGGATAACCAACCAATGCAACAAACAATAACGTATACTCGATAAAATTGACGTCCTAATACCAATTTCATCCTTCAGTTACAAACAAAGTTTAAGAATGAGTAAAATCAACCCTCATTCATATAATTCCATAAAGTCATTCTAAGGACTACATCATGATCAATCAAAGGTAAAAGAAGATGGATGATATGATGTAATGGCCAAATATTATTAATAGAACAATAATCCACATACAAAATAATTTGCCAGCTATACTCGATAACTGACTGTAGGACACGATTCCTAACAATCTCCCACTTGACCTAAAGTCAGTCGGATCTGTATCCTATACCTATCTTTTCTCGATGTGCATCGAACTCTTTGATCCCGAGAGCTTTGGTGAAGGGCTCAGCTAAATTCTCTTTACTATCAATCTTTTGTAGAGTGATGTCACCTCTAGCAATGATCTCTCTAATTAGGTGGTAACGTCTCAGTACATGTTTGGCTTTCTGATGAGATTGGGGTTCCTTAGCTTGTGAAATGGCTCCAATACTATCACTAAAGATCGGGACTAGACCAGTCAGATCAGGAAGAACTCCGAGCTCCGTGATGAATTTTTTAAGGCAAACTAGCTCCTTCAACGCATCCGATGCTGCTATATATTCTGCCTCCCAGACAGAATCGGCTACAGTCTGCTGTTTGGAACTTTTCCAACTGATGGCTACACCATTAGGGTGAACACAAAACCGGATATGCTCTTACTATCATCTCTATCTGATTGAAAACTTGAATCGGTATAACCAACCAGTTTCATATAAGAATCTCCATAAACGAGCCATTGGTCCTTTGTATTTCTTAAATACTTTAGGATGGTCTTAACCACTTGTCAATGTTTCTCGCCAGGATCAAATTTGTATATGCTTACTATTCCAAGGGAATAAGCCACGCTAGGTCTCATACAAGACACATCGTACATGATAGATCCTACTGCCGAGGCATATGGGAATCTACTCATGCGCTCTCTTTCTTGAGAAGTTGTCGGACAATCCTTTTTAGAAAGAGTAATTCCATGACCTATCGGGAGATAGCCTTTCTTGGAATTTTCCATGGTAAACCTTTTCAGCACGGTATCTATGTACGTAGACTCGGACAATCCCAGCAACCTTCTTGATCTATCCCTATAGATCCTGATCCCAAGGATATATGAATCCTGTCCTAAATCCTTCATGGAAAATTGGGATGACAACCACAACTTCATTCTATGCAATGCAGATATGTCATTCCCTATAAGGAGAATATCATCCACATATAGCACCAAGAACATGACCATATGACCATTTGCCCATTTATAGATGCAAGGCTCTTCTTCATTCTTAACGAAGCCATACGTTTTGACAACCTTGTCAAAACGTATGTTCCAACTCCTAGAGGCTTGCTTGAGTCCTTAAATGGATCTCTGTAGCTTGTATACTTTAGATTCATTTGTGGAGGTGAACCCTTCAGGCTGTGTCATGTACACCTCCTCTTCCAGCTCACCATTAAGGAAAGTTGTCTTGACATCCATTTGCCAAATTTCATAATCTAGGTACGCAGCTATAGCAAGCATAATACGAACCGATTTTAACATTGTTATGGGAGAAAATGTCTCATCATAGTCAATACCATAACGTTGACGAAATCCCTTATCAACCAAATGGGCTTTGTAGGTCTCTACCTTCCCATCTGTTCCTTTTTTCCTTTTAAAAATCCATTTACACCCTATGGGTCTTACCCCTTCGGGTAGGTCAACTAATGTCCAAACATTGTTCACATGCATGGATTCTATCTTGGATCGCATGGCTTTAAGCCATTATTCGGAATCAAGTCTCTGCATTGCATTCATATAACTGATCAGATCCTCATCATTCTCATCAAGTTCGATGGGATCACCACCACGGACTAGGAATCCATATATGTCCGATTGACGTGGTACTCTACCAGATCTTCTTATTGCTATGTCTACAGTGGGCTTAGGATTCGGTTCACTAACCTTATCATGTTCTGTATGTTCTTCTGCTAATGTTTGTTCTTGTTCTAGTTGAACTTCTCCAAGTCCAATATTGGAGGCATTGTTTTCCTTCTCGAGAAACTCTTTCTCTAGGAAAACCGCTCTAAGGGCAACAAACACCTTTTGTTCGCTGGTGTTGTAGAATTGGTATCCTCTAGACTCTCTAGGGTACCCTACGAACAAACATTTATCAGATTTTGGTTCTAACTTGTCAACTTGAAGACGCTTGACATATGCTGGACACCCCCAAACCTTAAGGCGTGTGAGTGTTGGTTTATGGCAAAACCACATCTCATATGGTGTCTTATCTACTGACTTGCTAGGAACCCTATTCAGAACGTGCGCAGCAGTTTCAAGGGCATATCCCCAAAGGGATATAGGTAGATCCGCATGTCCCATCATGGATTGTACTATGTCTAACAAGGTTTGATTTCTAATCTCAGATACACCATTATGCTGCGGTGTAGCGGGGGCAGTCCATTGTGAAAGAATCCCATTCTCCTCAAGATAACCCAGAAACTCATTGGAAAGATACTCATCTCCATGATCAGATCGTAGAATCTTGATATCTTTCCCAATTTGTTTCTCTACTTCATTACGATATCTTTTGAACATTTCAAAAAATTCTGACTTATTTCTCATCAAATAGATATACCCATACCTAGATAGATTATCAGTAAAGGTAATAAAGTAGAAGTATCCTCCTCTAGCACTTGTGCTCATAGGCCCACATACATCTGTATGCACGAGTCCCAAGAGCTCTGCAGCCCGATCACCTTTTCCAATAAAAGGGGATTTGGTCATTTTACCCAATAGACAAGACTCACAAGTAGGTAGTAATACTGGATCACTACTATCAAGCAACCCTTCCTTGATTAACTTGTTAATCATGTTTTCATTTATATGACCTAACCTGTAGTGCCAAAGGTAGGCACCTGAGTTTATTCCTTGCTTTGGACGCTTATTGCTAGCATACATTATGTTAACAGGCTGTGTTATAACATAAATTCCATATTTCAGTTGTCCTTTATTGACAGTAGTGTTATTCAAAATAACATCAAAATCATTATTCATAATAGTAAAGGAATAACCATCCTGGGCTAAAAGCCCAACTGAGATAATGTTCAAAACAAAATCTGGACAATAGAAAACATTATTAAGACTAGAGTTTCCTGAGTTTGTAGCTAAAGATAAACACCATAACGCTAGTACTGGAACTCGATTTCTATTTCCAACGCTGAGGTATCGCTTACTAACTCTGAACTTCCTACTGACCACCAGCCCCTGCAACGAATTGCAAATATGATAAGGACTGCCTGTATCTAATATATAGGTAGTAGAGTCTATAACACTAAAGTGGTAAGGTATTATCATATACATACCTTGTTGAGCAACTCCTTGCTGTCTCTTTGGCGTGTTTGGATCTAACGACGCTAGATACTGAGGACAATTCCTCTTCCAGTCCCTTCCTTTTACAGAAGAAACATTCTTCTTGACTCTGGTCAGCTTTCTGCTTGCAAACTTGTGGTTGCTGCTGAGCGGGTTTCTTAACCCCGCTTTGAGTTGCATATGGATTTTTGTTCTTTTTCTTGCCACGTCGTGAAGAATTCTTGCATTTTGAGGAACTAGCACCTCTAATCGCATTAACCGTTTTTCTGAGGAGTTGATTATCTTTCTCAAAGGTTTGCAGCAACCCCAGAAGCGCATGGTAGTTAACAACTAGCTTGTTCATCTTGAACTGGTTCAAGAAAGGGAAGTAAAATGGAGGAAGAGAGTTGAGGATGGCATCCTTGCCAAGCTGCTCACGGAGTAGATAGCCTAACTTTCCCAAATTCTCAATTTGCTCAGTCATGTACAATACATGATCAGTCACGGAAGTCCCTTCTCTCATTCTAGTGCTGAAGATGGCACAAGAGGTCCTATGTCTTTCTGTGTCATCAGATGTGCCGAAAGATTCATTCAATGCTTGGATGATGTCCTCAGGTTGTGTTTCCTCAAATTTGTGACGGAATTCATCATTCATCACAACCCTCATGATACAGCGAACTGTTATTCTATCATCGACCCATTTCTGATATCGCTGACGATCGACAACAGTCGCTTGGGCAACAGGTTCAGCAGGTGCTAGATCAGATAGAACATACGGGATACCTTCATGCTCGAGCACAATATGCAATTTACAATACCAACTATCGTAATTTGGCAGGTCAACTTTTCACTATCCAATAGTGATCTCAAAGAAAACGTGTTAGCCATTAGATTTGCAAATAATTGAAGTAAAGGAAATAAATTAGCTAATATATGTGAATTATCTAATCACATTAGACATAGGACAATGTCTAAAGGATTCTCCCACTATTTTGTTCAGATTGATAGTCTCTACCTTCAATCCGAAGGAATTTCTGATCCAAATTCCCTTAGTGGGTACTAAGATCCAAATAATTGTACATAAGCCCGACGGAGGCCGGCCCACCTATGCACATTTATCTGGTAGGTTCATAACCAGTTATTTCTCCAAATAACTCTAAATGATCTCAATTCTGCCCCAAGCACCCCTTCAGCAGGACGGAAGTCCTCCACTGAAAGGCCCAGTTAGGTCAAACCATTAACATTATATCTCATAGTCCCTCTCTAAGATTGATGAGTAGGCCTGACGGAGGCCAGCCTACCTACTCACCATCTCAAAGAGATTCCATGGAATTCATACAATGAATAATAATCCCAACACCTTGATAAAAGCCAGGCCGGAGGGCCTTCAACGTTTATTAAGATGTTGGGCCCATTATTATTCACTTTAATGGGAGGCAGTAAGTTGAACATCTAATGTTCAACCCACTTAAAGGACCTAATAATTTAGAGGATTTTAATTATAGTATAATGATTGGTTTTATTTTCCTTATTATTAATTAATCCAATTAATTGATCGCGAGAGATATATATAAATAAGGCATGCATGATAATAAATTGAGCATAAATAATAGGTGGTTATGGGCTTTCCTAATGTGGTCCACTAGAGCCATCATGGACCACTCTAGTCATGCAAATAAAGATTATTACATTTAATTGGGTTAACCTGGACAGGCCTAGGCCTTCTAGAAATGTTCAACACCTTGATCCATGCTCCAAAGCCTTATCTCTATTAATTACATAAACGTGATAGAGAACTCCTTCTAAAAGAAGGGGATACATTACTTGGGGTATGGGTTTACAACCAGAAAAATAGAAGATTGGACTCGTAGGCCCAATTTAACCCAAATAAATAATTATAACAATTTATAATAATAAAATGCAATAATCATCATGATATGCAAGCCTATAACCACCTTTAAATCCATGTTATACATCATTAACACAAATAGGTATACACATAGACATTCTATATAATTTCCAAGGCATTAAATCAATTTAATCAAATTAAATCAATATTTCCAATTAATTAAACTAATTTTAAATTAATTGGATGTCCTACAACAATATTCAAAATAAATAGTGTTAAAGAGGCACAAATTAATAAACAATTTATTAATATTAGCAAAATTAACAATTAAGTTTAATATTTTTCCAATTAATTAAACTAACTTACAATTAATTGGATATCCTAAATTAATTAACCAAATTAATTAAGTTAAATAAATACAACTAATAAACTATTTACTAATTGCTATCTAAATTAAAAATTAATTTAAATTTAATTAAACTCAATTGCAATACTATATATATATATATATATGTATATATATATATATATGTACATATATATATATATGTATATATATATATATATGTATATATATATATATATATACATATATATATATTTTAATAATATGGCCCTAGTGCAATTCTATGAAACTATTTCATATACCAAAACAATTAATAAACTATCTTATTAATTGTTGATCCAAAATAAAATTTAATCCATATTGGATTAACACTATCAACTAATTAATATTAATTTGGACTTAGTTTAAATTAATTTAATAGTTGAGCCCAATGTTTCTGAACAATTTTAGAAATAGACATTTAATTATCATATAAGCCCAACATAAAAAAAAACAAGTGAATAAATTAAGGCCCAATAGAAATAATATATCCTAAGGCCTAAAGACTTAGAATTAACTTATGCCCAACTCCTTAAACCCAAAAAGAAATAAAATAAAAATAAGTAAGATTGGGTTGAACTGATCCAAATTGTGTCAAGCCCAATTGGATATGGCAGCCTATTAGGGTTCAGATCCTTTTTTTTTTGCTACAGTAATCACTACAGTAATTGTGATACCCCGAACCTGGCATGTATTCAATAGCATTTAAAGTTCATTTAAATTGCATTTTATTGACCTTTCACCTTCTTTGACCAAACTAGTTGACTTTTCATCTACATTGACCAACTAGGACAAGGTGAAAAATTTTGAAATGTTTAATAAAAGGCAAACTTGGGATTAGAAATAAAAAAATGCAATGTTAAGTTAGTCAAATTTTGGGTCAACTTTGGAATTAAATCTGAACCAATTGGGGAAGAGTTAGGTAGCAAATTATATATGGTTGGAAAGCTCTATGAGTCTAGTTTCTGAGGCTTCAAACCGTTCGTGAATTGGAGTTTTCTAGAAGAAGTTATGGCCGTTTTCGTAAGGTCGCGCATAGCTGTTTTGGTTTAGCGGGTTGACGAAGCTTTGACCAATGACTTCAACTTGTCATCTTATATATGCATAATACATTACAAAAACAAGCAAAAATCTGGAAAAAAAAGAAAGGGCCAAAACCATAGAAGAAAGAGAAAAAAAAAGATTTCAACATCAAAACTTCAAATTTTCGCGAGAGCTTGCACGGGGTTGTTTCCGGGGTTTCCAACATGGATTTCCTAGCATCTAGTAGCGTCTAAGGTGAGGGTTTCATCTTTATTTGTGCATTTGAAATAATTGTGTTTAAACTTTAATTTTTGGGTTTTAGCCGTAGATTTTTATTTTATTCGTTTTGATGCTTAAAGAATGTTCCTTGACAATTGTAGAACATGTATTTGTAGCTTTTTAGCATTTTCTACTGTTAAATATAGCGATTGTAATTTAAAATGCCAATTGAATAGTAAATTATGAATAGTAAACCCGCGTTTCATAGAAGTTGCTCCGTTATGCGTTCTGTTGATGTGAAAAGATGCTAGATATGCTAGGAAGCCTAAATGCCTGATTTGTTTGGATTGCGTAGTGGAAAAATAGAGAAAAATGCTTTGGTACAAGTTGGGGTCGTTTAGGTCGAGTTTAGCGTTTCCTCGTATTGCATGATGGCATTGTCTCGGGAGGCCATGGAAGCACTTTTGGTGCGGTTATGGAGTTGGTTGGGTGTTTGGTTAGGGTAGCTGTAGTTCAAATGAGCAAAGGGGGAAATCGGGGCTTTGCGGGAATTCTAGGGTAAAGTAGGGTTTTGGGGTCATTAGACGTGCCTTATGGTGACCTAGGAGGATTGGTGAAGTCGATTTCCAAAACTCGTGGCTCGTTTGAAAGTAGTAGCATTTTGAAAGTTGGGGTCATTTTGTGTTTTGTTGGTTTTCATAGTGTTACGCTTGTAGAATGCTTATTATTGCTTGTTATGCTTGTTAAAGTTGGTTATGATTGAATTGCATATCAATTGTTGATAATGCTTGTTAGTATTGTTCTTGTTACTTTATTGATTGTAATTGCTTATTGTATCGCATGTTGTTACTAACCTGCACTTCAATGCCTTGCTCGATTATCGTTATATATATCTCGTATTGCATTGCATTGTGTCAGGTGCGTGAGTGATGGGCCTCTCTGGGTAGCCTCGGGTTGCCAGTGTTGGTTGCTCTAGCTCCGTGTCCTATTCCCTTTCTCGCTTGGGTTGCCGCCCAGGGAGTTTTGGGTCGTAGAATTGACAGAGTATGTCCGGAGTACTCTAAACAGAAGATATAAGGTGGGTGAGCTGGCGCATCATCGTTAAAGTCATCGAAATCATTTTCGGTACATTGCTCGTATGAGTGAACCATAACCTTCAGAGTGTGGTATAGCTTTGAATGGTTGTGTTAATGTTTTTATTAAGTGTTTATTGTATTGATTGTCTATATTGAATGCTTACTTGTCAGTTATATTGCTTAACTGCCTTATTTGCATTGCACGACTTTCTTTCTATCCATCTCGATATCTGTCTCGACCTCACTGAGTATACGTGTTGAGTATACTCACTTCTCACCACCATATTTCAGGAAATGCCTTGTTAGCTGGAAAGTTCGTGGTTACGTGAAAGATCATGCTTGAAGAGTTGTCTTGCATGCTATGTGGCTTGAGTTGTCAAAGATGCAAAGATGTATATTTTCATGTAATGTATGTGTTTAATGTTAAAAGGAATGTAATTTAAGTTTTACTAGATTAATGAAGTGGTTTGATAAGCTAGTTTATGTATACAGTTAGTATAGTTTAACTTCAATGCATGTTTGTAATGTCCTAAGGAAAAGAGTTAGAATGGTATGATAATCTATTTTATGCAATAAGTTAGTTTAGTTTATTTGCCAAGCATGAATGTACTTATCAAAGATAAGAAGAGATATGTTAGCATTTAAACTGGAAATGTATATTTACTTGTGTTCGCTTGTTGAGAACCAAGGCTCGGATGGCCTTGAGGTGTTTATATGGTTGGACACGGTGCTCGTCCACTTATATGCTATTATAGGTTTTACATTTTTCCTAGAAACAGGGGAGACTCCGTCTGTCTTTCCCTAAAAATTTTGCCTGGGTTTGGAATTGGGTTGTGATTAGATTGATTGATAGAACTTCCGGTTTCGAGAGGGATCGTGGTTTTACAGGTGGTATCAGAGCTTGTTTAGCTCATAAGCCGGGACAGGGTCCTCGATCTGGTGGGTAGTGATCCTTGAATGTGTGCTTGTTAAGTGTGTCTTGAAAGTGTATGCTTGCATGTGAAATTGTGTGTCTTGACTTGAATGTATGCACCTATGTGATACAGTTATGTGTTATGTGTTAAATGTTTCTCAAGTGAAGTGAAGTGTCTAGTTGTGTATTGAATTGACCTCGTGAATCAAATCGACCTCGTGAATTGTTAGTTGCTTGAATTGTTGCTTGTAATATGTGTAATTGAATGTCTTGGATTGAGTTGTGTCGTGATTGACTTGATTGACGTGCTTGAATGACTCTGATGATTAAACTGTTTTATAAATTATTTTATAAACTTGCTTGCATAATAGTTTAAGGCATGTATGTATAAATGTGATATCTTGACATTCATACATGTCAAGTTGAAATGGTAAGAAAGATTTCTTCCACCCCTGAAGAGAAGTGGTTAGTAGCAGGCCCTCCAAGTTATGTGGATTGACGGGAATGAGCAGTATTTGACTAGCCTTTATTTGGTAGTTGGAGTTTGTTTATTGGGATTCCTCTAAGGTTATCTCCTATGCTTAGTATAAATGACTTTCTTTGGAGTTCTACATGATTATTCTTTGGAGCATTTTCTTAATATTTCCTTGTTGGGCATTCATCGGGTATTTCTATATTGGCATTTCGTGGGAGACTTGGTTGGGATTTTAATCAACCTTTGGTGTTCTTTCTGTATTCTTATGGGGAACTTTGATTTGAGTCTACTTATAATGATCAGTTTTGCATGAAGCGTACCACTTTGGAATTCCTTGTGGACATTTCTCAGTGGACTTGGCAATCGGAATTCTTATCGGACTTACTGCATAATATTATCTACAATATCTCCGCTCTAGTCTTTCTTGATATTTTATAGGCAATCGTGATTGAAATTCTTCAATAGTATATGGTGCACCTGCACAACATTCCCTCTAGAATTTTACCCAATATTCGTTAGCAATATTATTTTGGGAATCTACTTGGTTATTCAGCTTGCTGTTCATTCATGGACTTTTGATAAGTATATATATGTTGGCGTACATTTTGGATTCCCTATTCAAATGCTTCTTGAGCTATATTTTGGAAGACTTCCTTGAAACTTCTGAAATATGATTGACTGGATTTCTTGTCTGGAGTCTTCCTGAGCAGTACTTGGGTTCTCATTTAGACTTTACTTCAGACTGTTTATTGGTTTGTTCTTAGTACTTTTAGTTGGGATTCTATTTTGGCATTCATGTCTAGTAAGATTTTAATTTGGAGTTCTATTTGGTATTCTCTAGAGCCTTTATTTGGCCTTATTATTTTGGAATTTTCGGGCAGTACTACTCGGGTTTCTTAGATTGGTTTTCTTCGGATGTCCTTATGTAGTGTTTTGCTCAGCAATTGATGAAGATTAGTCAAATTTGTATGTCAGATGATACGGAGTCCTATTGGAAGAAAAATTGCGAGGACGCAATTGTTTTAAGGGGGGAAGGATGTGATACCCCGAACCTGGCATGTATTCAATAGCATTTAAAGTTCATTTAAATTGCATTTTATTGACCTTTCACCTTCTTTGACCAAACTAGTTGACTTTTCATCTACATTGACCAACTAGGACAAGGTGAAAATTTTTGAAATGTTTAATAAAGGGCAAACTTGGGATTAGAAATAAAAAAATGCAATGTTAAGTTAGTCAAATTTTGGGTCAACTTTGGAATTAAATCTGAACCAATTGGGGAAGAGTTAGGTAGAAAATTATATATAATTGGAAAGCTCTATGAGTCTAGTTTCTGAGGCTTCAAACCGTTCGTGAATTGGAGTTTTCTAGAAGAAGTTATGGCCGTTTTCGTAAGGTCGCGCATAGCTGTTTTGGTTTAACGGGTTGACCGAAGCTTTGACCATTTGACTTCAACTTGTCATCTTATATATGCATAATACATTACAAAAACAACCAAAAATCTGGAAAAAAAAAAGAAAGGGCCAAAACCATAGGAGAAAAATAAAAAATAAAAGATTTCAACATCAAAACTTCAAATCTTCGCGAGAGCTTGCACGGGTTTGTTTCCGGGGCTTCCAACGTGGATTTCCTAGCATCTAGTAGCGTCTAAGGTGAGGGTTTCATCGTTATTTGCGCATTTGAAAATGTTGTATATAAACTTTAATTTTTGGGTTTTAGCCATAGATTGTTATTTAATTCATTTTGATGCTTAAAGAATGTTCCTTGGCAATTGTAGAACATGTATTTGTAGCTTTTTGGCATTTTCTACTGTTAAATATAGCGATTGTAATTTAAAATGCCAATTGAATAGTAAATTGTGAATAGTAAACCCCCGTTTCGTAGAAGTTGCTCTGTTATGCGTTCTAT
Source organism: Ehretia macrophylla (assembly GCA_037974665.1). Classification (NCBI taxonomy): domain Eukaryota; kingdom Viridiplantae; phylum Streptophyta; class Magnoliopsida; order Boraginales; family Ehretiaceae; genus Ehretia; species Ehretia macrophylla. The sequence goes on along the minus strand of CM075764.1, from coordinate 12,812,547 downwards.
TGATGTCAAAAAGAGGCTAGATATGCTAGGATGCCTAAATGCATGATTTGTTTGGATTGCGTAGTGGAAAAACGGAGAAAAATGCTTTGGTACAAGTTGGGGTCGTTTAGGTCAAGTTTAGCGTTTCCTCGTATTGCATGATGGCATTGTCTCGGGAGGCCATGGAAGCACTTTTGGTGCGGTTATGGAGTTGGTTGGGTGTTTGGTTAGGGTAGCGGTAGTTCAAACCAGCAAAGGGAGAAATCGGGGCTTTGCGAGAATTCTAGGGTAAAGTAGGGTTTCGGGGTCTTTAGATGTGCCTTATGGTGACCTAGGAGGATTGGTGAAGTCGGTTTCCAAAACTTGTGGCTCGTTTGAAAGTAGTAGCATTTTGACAGTTGGGGTCGTTTTGTGTTTTGTTGGTTTTCATAGTGTTATTCTTGTAGAATGCTTATTATTGCTTGTTATGCTTGTTAAAGTTGGTTATGATTGAATTGTATATCAATTGTTGATAATATTTGTTAGTATTGTTCTTGTTACTTTATTGATTGTAATTGCTTATTGTATCGCATGTTGTTACTAACCCGCACTTCAGTGCCTTGCTCGATTATCGTTATATATATCTCGTATTGCATTGCATTGTGTCAGGTGCGTGAGTGATGGGCCTCTCTGGGTAGTCTTGGGTTGCCAGTGTTGGTTGCTCTAGCTCCGTGTCCTATTCCATTTCTCACTTGGGTTGCTGCCCAGGGAGTTTTGGGTCGTAGAATTGACAGAGTATGTCCGGAGTACTCTAAACGGAAGTTATAAGGTGGGTGAGTCGGCGCGTCATCGTTAAAGTCATCGAAATCATGATCGGTACATTGCTCGTATAAGTGAACCATAACCTTCAGAGTGTGGTATAACTTTGAATGGTTGTGTTAATGCTTTTATTAAGTGTTTATTGTATTGATTGTCTATATTGAATGCTTACTTGTCAGTTATATTGCTTAATTGCCTTATTTGCATTGCACGACTTTCTTTCTCTCCACCTCGATATATGTCTCGCCCTCACTGAGTATACGCGTTGAGTATACTGACTCCTCAGCACCACATTTCATGAAATGCCTTGTTAGCTGGAAAGTTCGTGGTTACGTGAAAGATCATGCTTGAAGAGTTGTCTTGCGTGCTATGTGGCTTGAGTTGTCAAAGATGCAAAGATGTATATTTTCATGTAATGTATGTGTTTAATGTTAAAAGGAATGTAATTTAAGTTTTACTAGAGTAATGAAGTGGTTTGATAAGCTAATTTATGTATACAGTTAGTATAGTTTAACTTCAATGCATGTTTGTATTGTCCAAAGGAAAAGAGCTAGAATGGTATGATAGTCTATTTTATTCAATAAGTTAGTTTAGTTTAGTTGCCAAGCATGAATGTACTTGTCAAAGATAAGAAGAGATAGGTCAGCATTTAAACTGGAAATGTATATTTACTTGTGTTCGCTTGTTGAGAACCAAGGCTCGGATGGCCTTGAGGTGTTTATATGGTTGGACACGGTGCTGGTCCACTTATATGCTATTACAGGTTTTAAATTTTGCTTAGAAATAGGGGAGACACCGTCCGTCTTTCCCTAAAAATTTTGCCTGGGTTTGGAATTGGGTTGTGATTAGATTGATTGATAGAACTCCCGGTTTCGAGAGGGATCGGGGTGTTACAATAATCACTATAGTAACACGCTACAGTAACATGCTATAGTCCCATCGTTACAGTAATCGCTACAGTATGCCTTTTTTTTTGATTTTGCTACAGTTACAGTATTAAAAAATATATATATATATATCAACCATATCATATAGGCAACGTATAATCTTGTATCAAATACGTAAAATAAACACACTAAATGAGATGACTCTGATACCACTGCAAGAAATCTGTGAGACTATCTCTTGGAATTCCACCAGGATCAACTCGTTATACATAATAATTGACAATTTTAAATCAGAGAATTAGGATTACCTCTTCAAACGATTCGTGGTAGTGTTATGGAATTGCCCAACGGAAGCATCTAGCTCATCCTACTTCGCACGCGAATAACGATGAAAAAGAAGGAGGCTATAATTTTTAGAGAGAGGGTTTTTTTTTTCTTTCTCTTGTTCCTACGTTTTCAGAAAAACGATATATGTCAATCTTCCTACTTTAAAAACCCTACATGGCCCTTCTTATAAAGACCATGTGGGCTAGGCTTTTCAAAAGGCCAACTCCCAAAATAGTTAAGAAAAAAACCCAATCTTTTAATGTGGGTTTCCATAAAGCCCATAACGATTCAAATTAAATCACTATTTAATTTAAATCAATCAGCCTAGAATTTAACTGATGAATCATAAATCTAGTGCTAGCTAGAAATTGTCAAATAATTAAATCCACGACCTAATAATAATAATTAGATAATATTAATCACAAATAATATTTAATTCTCAATTAAATATTGATTATAATTAGGTCGTCTCTCCAATTAAATCACTTATTCTTTTGCGTGACTCCATAGGTTCAAACTTATGCTGGTAGCATAAAGACTATCCTTACACTAATCGAAGATACCATCTAGCAATGGTTCCCGACGACTGAATAAGCTGAATAGGTGCAAGGCAACATTCAACGAAACTCGCTACAATGGTGAATTCCCTATGACCCTCTGTGTTCCAAAATAACCCTAGAGACATGGTTAACTGTCAAATCCCTAATTTAGTTACTTCATGTCAAATTTTAATCCTGTCACGATACATCATGACTTACCCTCGTGACTCATCACGAGATGTGCTTTGGACAAAGACTTTCTGAATTGAAATTAAGCGAAACACCATTCTCCAAGTACCCGGAGCAGTCAATCCCATCTTGACTCATACATTGACTTCTCCGGCACTTGCCCATACCCAGTAACCTTCCGTTACCAGATTAAAAATCTGGATAGTTCGGCATCTAAGCATGAGGTGTAATCCGTAAGTCTCCATGGCAGTCTCAGGTTAGAGCGAACATATCTACCACATGTACCGCGAGCTATCCTTAGACAGTAGGGTACATACCATAGGACGCTCATAGAGAGAGTCATGTTCAATGAACATGTCTCCACATGTCACCTGTTTATCGCACCGGTGTCCCAATACCCATTGGTCATGAGGATAACCAACCAATGCAACAAACAATAACCTATACTCGATGAAATTGACGTCCCAATACCAATTTCATCATTCGGTAACGAACAAAGTTTAAGAATGAGCAAAATCAACCCTCATTCATATGATTCCATAAATTCATTCTAAGGACCACATCATGATCAATCAAAGGTAAAAGAAGATGGACGATATGATGTAATGGCCAAATATTATTAATAGAACAATAATCCATATACAAATTAATTTGCCAGCTATACTCGATGACTGACTTTAGGACACACTTCCTAACAAACTCCACATGTCTGCTCCGGCTACGAAGCGGTGGAGAAGAGTTCCGAGGTACACTTGTTGCTTCGACTTCATTCATACACTTGTCAGCTCAGTTAGTGAAGGCAAGGTGTGAAACATTGTCTCCAATGCCTATGAAAGGGAAAAGACTCAGTCAGTATAAGGAATGTTTCTCGTGCTCAGGTACGGGCAACTCAGTCAGATGTGCTCGACTTAATATGCATCCACAGAACTGCTAAATCTCTTGTGAGACTCTAGTTTCGATCAATCATGTCAGCCTTCATCACTACAGCGACCCGACTGAACAAATATGATGAGGCGATATGTGTAGCGGGGAGCTTTCGACAGTAAAACCTGTCAAGTTCAGTCCCTTCTTCTCGATCCTATTTTGATCCACGACCATCCTTGGTATCCTTTGTGGATATCCCACATGAAATTCGCAATGAGGGTTCCAAACCTCCTCTATCCCATGTTGAGATTTTAAAAAAAGGTGGGCTTCGACACAAACTCAACTTCTTCGATTAGGCTACCACCCGAGGCCAGGCCGATCAAAGCTATCCTTGGGTTCGATCCAACTACACATTTCCCTTCCTCCGTGAATTCAATATCTGCCTCGCCTGTGAATCGTTATCCCTATTAAGCTGCTTTAGGCTACGTCGTAGAAGTGCGAAAAGCAGAGATGGGGAAGGCGAGAAAAGGTTTTTCTTTTTGAGATATCGGAATCGCGAAGTTTGACTATCTTCTTAGGTTAGATAAGAACTGATTGAGACCATGGATGCAACAGAAGGTGTAGCGAATGAAGAAAGCTATTTTGATAGTGAAGAAAGTATGGAAGAAGCAGATTAAGAAGAGATATTTTGCTTTCTTATATATTACGCTTTTGATATGTGAGGGAATGGTTTCTTGCAAGAAGAAGGGCTTTGCCTTTGCTAGTGCAATCGTATAATAAGATCCAGAATCTGACTCTATCAATAAGTTTTGAATTGAGAGATGATATGAATTTCATTTTAAAATAAATATTCCTAATTAGGAACTGAACTGAGAGTAGAGGAATAACACAACGTTAATGGACTTAGGGGTATAGCGAGCAGCAAATCCTTTAACAGCAGGAAATCACACACATTGGAAAATTCATACCCTAGCTAAGACAAGCGGGGAGACAAGAAGTAACTGATTTTATTTCACTAGTCTCAGTATCAGGGACAAATGCGCAGAAGGACTAGATATTTCATAAGAGATGACAGTATGAATCTCTCCTATTGAATAAGCCAATGACCATCGAAAGGTAATATTTTCTGTTGGGATATTATTTGCTGTTCACGTATTAGCCCTTGTCCGCGAGAAGACGGCTCATGGCTTGCATGTACAAGATTGTAATGAAATTACAGCTTCGCTGCTGTTCGCGCCGATCCTAAGCAACGTGTCGGCCGAGAGGGAACTCGGTAAAGCGGATTCGCTATCATATATACTATCTATATTAGGTGGCTCACTTTTATTCAATTTTGAATTATTTCCTGAAACCCGAGTGGGGTCAAAGAAATTAGCGGACCGATCACTGAATAGATACAAGTCAAAACTCTGACATCACCAAAGAACGAACATCCTTCACTCCTTAAAATTATAAAAACTAAGAAAATCTTGAAATGTTATTCTATCTATTTAGCCACTGCACTCGTGAAAAGAACAGCTAGAGTGGTCGTACCAATTAATAATGCCATTCTATGATTTGTATTTAGGAAGACCTGGAGAAGCTGAACAACTTTCCACGGGCTCTTTAGTTATCCCACTCATACTATCCAATCCGAACTCACTCTTACGTTTTATCTCTTAGGTGGGTCAGTGTCCCGCTTTCTCTTGTCGGTAAGTATATCTGCCTGGGGCATGATATGCAATTTTTCAAGTACTTCTTTTATACTTCCCGGGAAAGAAGTTGTCTTGGTATTGGATCTACTATTCTCTTGTTATTTTTAGAGGGGTACAAATTAATTCGGAATGAGCCCACCGACGGATTATTCAATTTAGCTAGTTCTTCCTATATCGGTGGAACTCGTACATGAACGAAAGAGGGTCATCCCACTTTCCCACAAGTATGCCCATTCCTCCTTTGATGACTCCTAGTAAAGAAAGCCTAAATTTGTCAATGTGGATTGAAAGGAATTTGGGGATGGACATAGATCCTTCCACTTATCTAGAGGTGTAGAAATCAAGCAATGGCTTTTGTATTTCTGATTTCCCGATCATTGGAAGCAATATTTACTGGCACAAAGATCTCCTCAGAGCAACCTCCACTACGATAGAACCCGACAATGAGTTTATGAAGGCTTCGAGTAGTGTGGGATAGGCTAATCGCCAAACTGGAATAGGTTAATCGCTATAATAAATGTACTAAAATACAAGGGACCAGTGAAAAACTTGGTCACTCCTGAATGGTTTGAGTCACAGTACGCTGACCCATCTCGTACAAAATAGGTACGGGTAGAATCCAACTTTTGGATTGATTGGCACACTCTGAACATCCGCAAGAAACAAAAATTGGTCAGGCTTGGGATTAAGCAGGGGACCAAGAGGATAGTTGTATATCATATAGATGTCTAGGTGCATACTGATCCAGTTGATATCATTGACTTGTCAGGCCTAGATCACATTGGAAAACAAATAATCAAATCGCAAAGGAATCATATAACAGAACTACAGAAAGAAAAAGACTACCTCAACGAGAAATTATCTCAGAAGGAAAGAGAGATTGCTGAAAGAAACAAAGAGATACAGACTAGTGAAGACATAACGCTATTAGACAAAGAAGAAGAACTAACAGAGGTGACTAACCCTACATTAGATGAGATACCTAAGACAGACAAGGGAGAGATAGCTAGAGGTCGCAGAGTATGCAAGCTATTATTAATTATGCTTATCTTCCTCTTTTTTATGTAGCGTAAATGCTACCACTTCTGATGCCTCGGCGGCCGAAGGGAAAAAAGACTAGCTAAGCAACTTCCAATTGACTGCCTAGGAAATTTATTCATTCATTAGAAGGTTGGGCGTACTTTCATCCTTAGTTGACTAGACTAATGTGATAGATAGGTAGACATTTCTTGAACAAAGCTCAGTCCTTCGTCATCAATATATTGGTATAAAGGTCTTTGTCAATCAGTTCCCTTCTCTTTTGAAAGCCAATCGTAGGCGCATAATAGAATGTAAAGCTTGCCGAGACAATCCTCTCACTTAACCTTTGAGCTAGGGAACTGGTTATTAAGTGCTTTTTGTCTCACCGGAAGTGCGAAAGCCTATTTGTTGCTTTTAATACGAGATCAGAATAAGCCTATAGAGAGGCACTTTTCTCTTCTTTTGTAGAGCAGATTGTTAGCAGTGGTACCGAAATAGAATGAAATGGAAAAGTTCCCCCTAAAGAACAAGGTTGGTTGTAAGTAGGGAGGAGATCTAGAAGGTTGGGACTAATCATTTCAGTTGGAATGCCAAATCATTAGCGAATGGCACTGTCTTAAACTTAAAGAAGTACCATTGAGGTATTTGTAGAAGTAGGGTCGTGTTAGCAATTGGTGCAGAGTTCGGCTATAGGGGACAGTTGTCCATTTGACACATCTGTTATAGCTTAGTGCTTCTTTTGCTGCTCCACAATGCTCTCTCCAAAACAAAAGTGGGTGAAAGAAGCCCACTTGCCTATACTTCTTTTCCCTTATCGCTAGGGGCCTTGCCTTTTAGCTACATTTGATTCTAAAAAGGGGTAAAGCTGCAGCCTACCTTTTAGTTCAGGAATCGACCTTTCTAAAAAAGTACACCCAAAAAGGGATCAAGTCGCACTATGTTCTTTCTCTCTTACGGACGTAGCAAACATTAGAAAAGCACGAGTTTCTGTTACAATCTGCCCGATTCAACTTAATCTGTTATATTAGAAGTGGTAACAGCATTAAGCATAATTCCTATCAGGGCAGAAGCTAGGGCGATCACAAAAGCATTAGCTCTAGCCTTTGCTCTTGCTTCTTTTGTAAGCCCCAAGCTCCTTTGTTGGAAATCCTCGGCGATTTGGTTATGGACTGGATTCTTAGTGCATGTATATATGCTCCCATCAAGCACATCTAGCGATTGACACCCTTGATGCAGTATCACCTTCTTGAGGATTTGCACTTTCTTAGGTTGTAAGACTAGAGTGGGGTCAACTTCTAGGAAAATCTACGGGACCATTTTCCAGATAGCAATGACACCTAACACGAAAGAAATGTTAAGCATGAGTTCGAGTGAGTTCTTGTTGTTTGAGTTCATGAGATATCTCACTCGAAAGTCAAGAAGGGACACTAGTCCTCTGTTTGGACCACTTAGCGAGAACATCAATCGTCTATGTAAGACCCTAGATTTCGTCTTTGCCTAGATTTGCGTGATTTGACCTGTTTATATGTTAGATGAGTTATAATGTGTTAATTTTATGATTTATATTCCTATTACATGCTAAATGTTCATTCATGAAATTTTCATCAAAATCGGCATCAGAAATTTTATTGATGGTTTTTGTGAATAGTATTTTGATCACACATCCGCTAAATTTTTTACAAGGGTGTTTTAAACGTTTTAAAACCTAGTCCTTGGATATTAATAGATCCGTGTCTGATTAAAACGGATTTTAAATCTGATTAGGAATTTTAAAGATTTTTATACCTTCTTTTGCGAAAACAGAGTTTTTAATCGAGTCGGGTATAGGTCTATGCATGTGAAACATGTTGTCAACTAAAAATATGCTACTTAAAAATAGTCTAAGTGTTAATTGCTTGCTTGTGAGAAAAATAGTCAAGAAACTATTTAAAAGACTAAAAATACTAAAGTAAAAGACTAAGAAATTAACTGACTATTTTAATTTTGTGGACTTTAAGCTTATAAGCATCAACACACGCTAAAAAGCTCACAAAACACACTCACAAACACACACAAGGCCGAGAGGTTGAGGAGAGAAAAAGAAAATAATTTCAGAGGTTTTCAAAGCAAAATTCTCTTGAAAAACCTAGTTTTTGTCCAAAGCTTTGAAAACTGAGCTAGATTCCACTTGTTGGGCATGCATTGCACGCATTGCTAGGCTTATTTTGGATCAAAGATGAGAGAGAAATTCTAGATCTCAAAATATCATTTTTTATGTAAATTCATATAATCGAATTTTTAGCCGTTGAAATGTTAAATTGTTGTTAGATTAATGCTCAGTGGATGCTAAGACCAATTATATGTGTTTATAGCTGTTTTGATCGGTAGTAGCATGCATTTCTATTTTTCGGGTATTAAATTTGAGTATTAGCTTCAATGTTGAATAATTGTTGTTGTGGTGGTTGGAATTGATTGCTGTTAGCTTCTAAAAGTTTGTTAAATACGTGGTGGTAATGTTGTAATGCCAAAATTTTGATTGTGATGTCGTGGTGAAAGTTCAGAAATTTCAGCCATGGTGCATTGAGGTTTTAGAGTTGTTGGGTTTATTTTAGATGGATTTTCGTTGGTTTTCGATGAGGTAAATGTAGATGCATGTGTAGGTGAGTGATAGGAAGTGGTTTGGAGGTTATCGGGTTAGTAGATTGTGAGTTATGAAGTTTGGAAGATTGTGTTGACTTTTCTTGAAATGTTGAATTGTTGTTTTGAATGTTGGGTAGTGTTTGGGTAGTGATTCTTAGATTGTTGTTGGTTGAGATCGGGGTTTAATGTTGCTTTAAATGCATGTTGAGTTGGATGGCCTACTTTGTCATCTAACCTAAATGTTTCATAACTGTATAGTTCTTGATTGTTAAATGTTGTTTATTTGGTTGTTGAAATATGGTTTAATAGATTATCGATTATGGATTGTGGAAAGCGAGAGTCGGGCAACCCTCGTTGTTGACTTCTCGATTGAAATTGTTATTGTTCCTAAGATTCAAGAGTCGGGCAACCCTCGTTGTTGGCTTCTCGAATTGAGTCTCATTATTGTGAGCTTTGATAATGTTGTGCCACCTCAGGAGGCATCCTGGGTTGTTGGCACAGTAATCATGGCTAATCCCTATCTCACATGGGCAGATAGGCCATGGGGTGTGGGTCTAGGTCAAGGTACCTCAGGGTTATGTCATTGGGTTTGGAGGGGTTGGTAAGCATTGAAAATGGTGTATAGAGCTTCATCAGCAAGAGTATAGTATCCTTATTGTGTGTTTACTGTTATTGTATTGTTGCACTTATATTGTTGTTGATGTTTATTATGTGTTTACTGCTCAAATGATGATTTTCAAGGAGTATAGTAAATACTGTTAAGAGATCTATCGAATCGTCACTGGGCTTGTTTTATATAAGCTCACTCTCAATTATTGCATGCAAACAGGTGCAGTTGAACAAGATTTCGGGTACGTGCCTCAGGAAGCTGAGAATGTGCCATATGTGGACGAGTCCTATGTACCAGAGTCTTGTCCTTGATATCTAAGATGTAGTTCTATTTTGTTATCTTGTATATTAAAACTAGTTGGTTGTATTTACTTAGAAGTTTATGATGAATAAGATGTTTTAAAGATAGTGGGTTAAATATTACTAGCTTAGCAGTCTTGTTTTGCAACATGATTAAGTTGCTAGATCGGTTATAAGCTATTTTGGAAATGTATGTTATATAGCATATGTATGATGTTGGAACGGAGGTGTATGACCTATGGATACATTGATAAAAGAATGTTTAATGTATATTATGGTTATGTTGTTTATTGTTGAATTGTTTGTGGAGTTGGTTGTATGTGTTGCAAAGAGGTTGGTTTAGAGCCTCGGTATCCAAGTTACAGTCATCATACTGGCGAAATTCCGTTGCGTCCTGACTGATTGTAGGAGGAGTCGTGTTGGGGCATGACAACCTACTCCTAGGTACCCCGAGTATGCTTAAGGCACTCATTATATCCCCTAGTTGCCACCTCCAACCCTTCTTTGGTAGTAAATAAGAATTCCTGCGTAACCATTGAATTCCCAAGTTAACACCTTGGTCCATATCCAGAAAAGTTTTGTCCCACTTGTTGGCATGCCACTGCATGTTGACGAAAGCAATTAACCATTGCATGTAAGCTCGTTTCCTAAAACTCTGTCTTCTCACATGAAATGGTAACATATGAATATCTCTTTCCATTGTATGAACTCCCCTAATTGTTTCCCTATCACTGCATTGAACCCCTAACCATAACTCATCCGCAAATTCATCAACATCAGTCGGTTCGGACCTCCACTTAGTTTCACTCAAGCTTCATCCTGGTCATGGATAGATCACCCAGGTTCGGGGCCATAAGCTGCGACAATTTCCCTATGAAGACTCACTTTCACTACGGCTCTGGTGGGTTCCCTTAACCAAGCCACTGCCTATGAGTCGCCGGCTCATTCTTCAACAGGCACTATGGAATGATCCCAAAAAGGATGAAAAAGGGCTTTCTATGGTTGCAAGGTGGCCTTCTCGTAAACATTCTTCACCACCTCAACCTTTGATCAACCCTAGCGATCTTCTATTATTGGAATCCCCACTTCCTCTTCTAGAACAGTGACAACCTTTTCTTCTTCACGTGAATAAGACATTCTTGCAGCAAGAGCGCATTCTTCATACCCTTCTCTCAGGGCATTGACCGAATCAACAATTGAACTTCCTTGCCACGATGAATATGTCGATTCTTAGCAATGGTGGTCCATCTAGCTTTTTCTCCTGCTCTAAAGCCTAATTGAGCCATTGAGCCTTTATTAGGATCATAAGGAAAGACCTAGACCGAGTGCTCACTTGTTCTTGGTCGCCGCCCTTACCCCATGGTTCAAACCTTTGTGTGCAGCTCTTTCCCTGGGTCTACCCTAACTGAGCCGGATTTTAGCTCTTACCTTTCAAAGGAGACTTTCTCTTCGATTGGCTTTGTGTTCAGCTGACTTTATTACATATCATGCTACAAGCAAAAAGCACCTAAGCTTGCTTCTTTCCTTATTCCGTCAGGTTCAGCAGATCCAGCTCTAGCTAGTTTGTTCGGAAGCTTTGAACCATAATCTCTCATATCCATCCCGGATGTTCTCCTCCTTTCAATGACAATCTTCATTATATATTCAATTTAAGGATAAAGCTTTCTACGGGATGTTCCTTTCCTCATAGAGTTCCTAGCTTGTCTACTAATTGGATAGCTTATGATCTATAGTCCTTTCTTTCCAAGAGGAAATCCTACTAGCTTAGCACTGTTGGGATTCAGGTTTTGCCTTAGACTTCGACTAAGCTAGGACAAACCTTCTTTCTTAAAGAGCTGGACATTTCACCTTGACATTGGGATATGTTCTAACTTTTAACTTCTCTGCTCTGAAATTGACTGGCCCTGATTGCCTCGACTTCATCTTTTAGCAAGCACTGACTGCCTTGACCTTTTCTTCCGACTAGCTTGCTTGCTTGCAACCCTTGGACAGCTACTGGATTCTCTCTCAGTAAAAGTAATTCTTCCCACGAAACTAAAACTAAACTCGTCATCTCCCTATCGGTCAAGCATCTTCAAACCTTGGCTTACCAATCGCTCTATTTTCTCTTTCCTTCATTTCTAGCCTACCTCTAAAGTTCTCCGCTATCACCTAGGCTTGAGACATACCTCCTATCATGCTTTCTTCCCTGCCTCCCTACAACACTTAAGAATCCAAATGTGACTCTCTCCTAAATAGCTTGCTACTCGGGAAGCTCCTCTGTTCTGAACTCCTTGCACTTAACTGCTTTGGCACAGGGGCCGGGGGTTATAGGACTTATAAGGGGGTCCTGGGACCTTCCGAGTTTTTAGAGAAAACCACACGGAATTTTGTGAGATTTTGAAACTTATCGTTTTAAAGCGACAAAAACTCTCGTGAAATTCCCAAGGCGAAACCTCGAGACTTTTCACTTGTCTTATGCAAATCTGAGACATTACTTATGCGACTATTTGACTTTTGCAAGTCCTTATCTCGAAAAAATATCCTTATAGTCTCTTATATTTCAGAGTTTTTTCTAAAATCAAAAAAATCCACCAATAGCCAACTAATGGATTGAGTTATATAGTACCACCCAGGTTTGGAACCCACTCTTTAGAAGTTCATGTGCATGTGTCATCACCTCATTGGTCGGAGGTCCAAAAAGAAGACAAATTTGATTATTTTGGTCTATAACACACTTTGATCCAAAAGAGCTACTGGTAACCGTCGAGATCCAAAGGCACGAAGGGAAGAAAACTGGACATCTCATATGTTTGGCAATCGAAGAATGATATACCAAAGAAATATGCTTTTTATTTCTCTGGAACACTAAGCCCAACTCGAATACGATGTGGTAGGGTCCTCGTGACCCTACTGGTGGTTGCCACTGCTTCGCACTTAAATACAGCCATCTCTGTCTTTTTACTTAAGGCATCCACGACCTGGTCGGTCCGTCCAAGCTTATACTCTAGCACCATATCAATAAAACATGGCAGGTTTGTCTTGCTGCCATCGTCCCTATTTTGGCATGAATTTCTTCAAGGTCAGGAAGTCACTCATCGCCACATTATCTGTCATGAATCGTGACCTGCCTCCACATTTTCAAGTAGTGCACTATTGTTGTCATCTCCTTCACTTGGACCGCGCCTCTCGTTCTCATTGAGCTTTCGGCTCTCAAATGCAATAGGGTCACCTTATTATACTATCACACTGTCTATGGCATAGTCTGACGTATCCGTGTGTACTTCAAATGGCTAGTGTAATCTGGCAACTGCAATACGGGGTCATCAATCACTGCCTGCTTTAGGTCCTCAAAAGCGCTTTGACACTCTTTCGAAAAGTGCAGTGCCATGAACGGTCCGTACATCCTTCTATAAGAGGTTTTTGAGTTGAGCAGCCCTCTTCAAGTTACTTACGATTAATCTTCGGTAATATAGTTCACGAGCCCTAAAAATAATCTTAGCTCACTCACCTTGGTAGGAGGTGCTTGCCACTCCTCGATGGCTCTGATGCCCGTTCAATGCCCTAGGAAAAGGATCTCTATTTGTCCAAATGAGCATTTCTCTTTCTTTACATATATGTGATTCTTCCTTAACAGTCCAGAGATGGCTAATGTGGTCGTTTAACGAATGGCTATAGCCCACAATCAAAATATACCACAAGTCATCTAAGTACGGGTGGAATAGCTTATTGTGGAGGGTGCAGAATGTGGCAGGGGCATTGATGAGTCCAAAAGGAATAACAAAAAAATTATCAAATGCCCCTTTATTAGTAAGGTTGTTTGCTTGTCACACAAGTCGTCTTTGGCTCGTCTCCTTCCGTGATACGCACCTGATAGTAGCCTAACCCTTGATCCAACTTCGAGAAGTATCTCGCACTTATTGATTAGGGAGAAGAAGTCTGCAATCAAAGTGGATACTTGTTCTTGATGGTTAGGTTACCTTGTTGAGCGCCTGATAATCAATGCAAAGGCTCCCGCTTTTTCTGGAATAAAATAGGGGCTCCCCAACCTTTTCCCCAGCAAGGTAGGGAAAAACTGCATGTTCAGCTGGAATAGAAATAGGCTTCAATGAGTTCCTTAAATTCTTTCCTAAGCTCAACCGAGCCCCAAGACTAATAGATGCTAGTTGGGGAGGCTATCCACTAAACCCAGCCCCAGTCTAAATAAGTTAAGGGGCGCTCCAGGCCCCAACTCGATCTTTTGGTAGACTGCCCTCCTAGGGGGCATTTGGCAACAAATTCGTGGGGCATGATATGCCAAAAATCCTCAAGTACTTGCTGCACTTCCTGAGAAAGAAGTCGTATTGGTATTGGATTCGTTCCTCTGTTAGCATGAACATTATTAAGATTCTATTTGTCTTCTTTATTCTTAAGAGAACCCCCCACTTGAACCATTCTTAAGACCGCCAAGCCCTCTCGAATGAGTTCTACTATAGAAGCTTTCAACGTAGACCCGGGGACAAATCTTTCACTCATTGAGAAGTGAAAACCTATGACTAGATCGTCCTGAAGACGGATGCGACGGGAAGAAGTGGCATTTGGAAGTGTTGCTGACTTAACATTTAGGTTTTAGTATAACAAAGCTTGCACTGTCTTTTCACACTTAGGCGCACAGCGTGCCATTGGTAATGATTCTACTACGGTGACACAAATTTGCAAGTTGATCCTAAGTAATCGTTGTTGTTCATTGGATTCCAGAGGAACTACTTCGTTAGGATTGGGGAATTGCTATGATTCTTCCTAAATAGCCTAGATTCTCCCGTCAAGAGTCACTTTGAAAGTCTTACTTAAATGACTGAATATGATAAAGGCTATAAAACAACAAGCTGCTATCATTTCTTCATTATAGATTGAGATCTTCTTCGAACTTGATGCACAAATAGATAGAATAGCGGCAAATAACATCTTTATAGCCTGCATATTCGTGGAACTCAATCTTATTTAGAAAGCCTTATCTCTATCTTTCAGCAACTGAACGGGAAGCGGTTTAGGAAAGGACTTTAGAATCGGATGCGCTCGCCCAGTGAGAAAGGCCCTGACCCTGCCAACCAAGTCAAAATCAAAAAGAAAGAAGAGAACGAAAGGAGAAGAGAACTTCATATTTTGGTAACTCTGACGGAGTCATGCTTAACCTTGAATGCTATTAATAGATTCTACAGCAATAGTCCCTTGGACTCAGAAAGTAATAATGAAAATGGCTAACCTAATAGCAGATTCCACATCTACCACCGTTAGAACCAATGAAGCAAATAATTGACCCATCATATCATCCGAAGAAATGGAAAATACCAAAAAGTTCGATTTCATAGCTAATAACATTGATTCAATTGGCATTGACATAATAGGAATATTTCATCTATTAAGGAGGATTCCCCGAATACTTGAAATAGAGATGATCATAGAAAATGTGAAATATTTGATAGGATCCGTTTCGGGAACGTAGAATGTAAGAGAAATTCAAATGTTATAACTCCAGTACATCAGGAACCATTAGAAAAAGAAAGACTACCCGCCAAAAAATTGTATAACTTGGAGAAAGTATTCACTTTGTGTTCCCTGAGAAATAAGATCACAATAAATATCATGCAGAAGGCTCTCGTCTGCAAAAAAATAGATGTGCGCTTACCTCTTAGAGATTGACTCCTATTGGTAAGTTCACATCTTCAGTAGTATCTCTATAGACTCTTAAACGAATTGAGAGTTGCTCAATGATCTTTTCCTTAACAACATCTATTGTAACTGATGTTATCTTTGTTTCTATATTAAGACTATTTATTTGATGGATCATTCAGCCAGCCCTAAAGGCTACAAGAATAGCTACAGGCAAAGCCAAATCCATCCTATAAACAAAATCAGCAACGAGTTGATCCATAATGAGTATTAGAAAAAAGTGCTCTTAAATAAGACCGCCAACTCGTATCCCGAAGATACAAGACAAGCAAAGTGCCCGATCCTATTCACTTTTGTCGATGTGTAGTGTGGTGAGGTTTTGCCTCACAGAAGGTTGGGGAAAAAGCCAAAACGGAACTAACGGAGATTGAGGTATACTCCGTGCTACGAAACGGATTCGGCCAGTACAATACTTAGTCTTATTGAGGCCATAAAGACAGACAGCGCTTTTAGCCTGCCTGCCTATAGGGTTCTTTTCGATCTTGTACCCAGGGTTTGGTACACTTCACACCAAGCCAATCTCGATAAAGTGAAAAGTGGAATCGATTCGATCATTCAAGTCGGATAGCATTTATCTACGCCGACATACGTTAACAACCTTGTTCTCTTATGAAATTTCAATTTAATAGCAAACAATGGTTATTTCAAAAATCATCTACTTTCCCACCAACTGATCAGTGGGTTCATGCCGCACATAAACTGAGACCTGAGAATGAGGCTGTAGGAGAGAGTCCAGCATAACTGAAATCATCTAAGCTGACAAGGACCCTGAAAAGGAGGATTCTGAGGAAGAAGGCTTCAGTGAAGAGAAAAATATAGATTGAAGCAAAGAAGGCGACCGAAGGGAGGTCTGATGGTAAAGTACCCAGTAGAAGGTAAGGCTGGGAAAGACAACAAGAAGGGACATACCTGGTCAACGGAGCTTTCTTTCAGAAGGCTTGGCTCCGGAAGATGACTTGATGAAGTCAGACTTGAGGATTGGTAAGTTAGACCCAGGTTAAAGAAAATGAGCCAAAGTTTCAAGTTCAGTTAGGTAACTTACCTGATAAGGGGGATTGCAAGATGATCCTGACTTTGCCAAGAAAGTTCATGGCAAAAAGCAATCAGAATGAATCTTTGGAAATGGATGTGGTGGATACTCAGAAAGCTTGCCATGAGGTAGTGATGCCAAAAGTGCCAGCCTCGAGGAGGTTACTTGAAGAAGGTTCTTCTCATTATCACTGACGGTCTAACCAAGGAACTATGTATTGGAGCTTACCTGTTCTCCATGTCTGTTATTAGGATAGGACGGAAGTCGGGGTGGTTGCACTGTGCTTTATATCCTAAGCAGTGTGCTTCTTCCCTTCAGAATGGATGAGTCAAGCTTTTCTTATCTTTCCAACTCGAAAGCCAGCCACTATTCATAAAGTCTTTGTTTAAGAGGCACGGATTAGGGAATGGAAAATTGGATGCTAGGTATCAAAGTTTGACTATTTCACACTCTCTCTTTCGATGGCACTATCACTTTTGAGCGATAGCTGGAACTAATGACTAATATTAGAAAGCTAAACCTAGGATTCTACATAGCCTTTATGTTAACAAGAAGGGCTTGCCTAGATCTCATATTCCATCTGCCATAGATGCTTTCTTTCTTTTTACTATGCAAGCAACCCAAGGAGTGAGGAAAGCGGAAGTGGGACAGGAACAAACCAGTAACAAGAACCAGTCTACTTATAATAATATAAAGTAGTAAGCTGAAGTCTTCAAGTTCATCAAGACGTCTAAGAACAATAGAAGAGGGATATATAAGGGCATTTGTAACATTATGTGCATTCCGGCCTTATGCTACAACCTACCTGGCAGTATGGGCATTTTTTACACCTATGACATTTGTAACAAAAAGAAAGCAAGAAGACGGCTTAGAGCAGGAGTAGGCCCCCTTGGATCAAATAAGAAATTGAGTAAAGGTAGCTTTTCGCTAGGTCTTATCGTAAGTTTTTACACTATTCCAGCATCATCTGAATAGGGTGTTGATTGAATTGTAATCTTTTGGATTAATCGATAAACTCCTGGACAAGGAAGATGTAGTAGAAAAATTAAGTTCGAGCTTCAGTGCCCCTTTTAGGATGGGGTTTCAGTCTATTACATAAATTCTTTTTTATAGTTTCGTGGAATGATGAAGGAAGACCATGCCATTAGAGTAAGGGTGTTTGCTCACTTAGTCTTATTAAGCAAGAAGTTTTTTATAACGAAGACGTTCGCTAAGCTTCGGTCTCGATCGTTGGTTAATTGGGTAGGTGTCGATAGTAGCAGAACCCATTCTTTGGTCCATACCACAAAAAAAGAAAAGTATGCCTTTTATTTCACTAGATAGCTAACCCATACGGATGCGTGCTTGTCCAGTTTTTCAGGGATGGCTTCATTAATAACATCAGTCACCGAGAAAGGTTTTTACATGGATGTACGGCAACCAAAGGCTCTATTTAGGTAAGTAAGCCCGCAACATCACTACCAGATCGAAAGCCAGGGTAAGTTTCGGTTCTAGGTAAAAAATCCATAACCACTAGTCCCTCATCTAGTAGCCTTCGTATCCATCCCCTGTCCTAAAGTCCACAAGTCTTCACCTGTTCTTTGCCAAAAAGTGAGAAAAAGTTCTAAGCCCATCTTTAGTTGGAGTTCTCCTACTGCCCTTAGGAATTCCCTTAATCGAGAGAGAATTTCCTTTGGTTGTTGGTCCAGTTCTAGTATAAATAAATAGGGGCAGCCTTGACAGATGATGACCAAGAAGCCATCTTTCTAGTATGATCGCAGAGCTTCAGTCGACTCCCCAATTCATTTATGGGGAAGGTGCTTTGTGCCTCCCTACATGCATAATCTATCCCGAGCTAGGTCTCACATGACGGGACCTCTTTATTTATGAAGAATGCTTATCAAAGATGTCGAGAGAGCATTTCGTTGCAAGTTTTTGGCCAGTCGATGAGAGTTTGCTTAGGAAAAAAGGTAAGAGATTGAAAGGCATATTTCAATCAAACCTGTTAGCGATGTACTTCTAATTAGATCAGTTAAGCCATCTGTCAAGGTCAAGCCCTATCACTCGACTTGGGAGAATCATTCTTTTTCTCCTAGCCAGTAAAGTGGTTTATTATTTTATCCTCTCCCATCCCAGAGCAGGAGTTAGCCTATCAGTAGCTGGCACTGGTCTATCTTTCTTTCTTAAGGCGGGAAGGAAATGCTAAGGCAAGTAAATGTTCACAAAAGAAAAGGCCCATCGAAGTCTCATTTCTTACAACTATCTTTTTGAAGCAGATAGTTCACAGTGCTTATTCTATAGATACTGGAAAAGCCAACTCATGTTTCCTATTCAAAAACTCTTTTTTAGTATCACCGTACTCAACATTAGTTGTTTCCTTTTTTATTGGAAGGAGGCTGACTTCTTTCTTCTATATGTGGAAAGGTTAGTAGACTGTATCGAGATGGCCTTGTCCTTCATGGAAAATATTCCTCTTTCCATTGAAGGCTGTAGAAGCGACGGTGTCGACCCTTCTCCATTCCCTTCTAGACAAAGAAAACAATCAAGCAGGACTAACACTAACCCCCCGGGAGCCTCCTTCCTTCTATTTCAAAATCTAGAATGAGAACTCCCAGCTCTGGGGCTGATTGAATGGAACTAGATGTAATCGAACTTACACTTGATGAAGGCAACCCCCAAAGAATAGACTGCATGGACCCTATTCGATGTAACCCAACAAGTAACTAGTGCCCCCAATGGACCTCTCCTATGTAACTCCAACTGAAAAGGGAGACGGAATAGAAATAGAATATTATGGGCTTGCTTGCTCACTTGCTGACTTACTTCTTTTCCAAAGAAATAGAAAGCCTACTCTAAATGGAGAAAAACATATTCTAGTATTTTCCTATAAGAAACTTCAAAAGAGGAATGCTACATAAGCATATGCTAAAGGGAAGTAAATTTCTTATTTCTTTCTTCTAGAGTTCCTTCTGAGCTTAGTAGCTAGAGGAAAAGTTCACAATCATAAATAAGCTCTACAATTTCATCAAGCGGGTTTTACCCAGGGGTTTATAACGCGGGGAAAAGACTGACATCATTCATCCCCAATACAAAATCCATTGGGCAACCCCAATTGTTGCACAATGTAATTAAAAAGAGGCCGAGCCCCACCCCAGCAGTCAGGTTGCGGCTTAGGTCAACTAATACAAAGAAGATATAGTTCACTCAACGATTACCTTTGGGTTCCGAACTCTTTATGGGGAAGAAGCGTTGTTGTTTGCGAGGTCTCGATCAATTATATGGACCCACTTCTCATTCCATTTGTGGGAATTTGATGATCTATAAACCGTCCCTAATGAACGATCGACTTATGTTTGAGCATGATGAATCACTTCGTGCTGACCTAATGCCAATCAACTTTTCAGACTCATATGAGAATGGAAAACTGGAGCATTTTCTGCATCAGAGGATGAAGAATCGCAACCATAATAATTTCTGGTCGACCACGGCCCCAGAAAAAAAGATACTTTGGAGAAACGAGGAGCACGACTGAAGCTGCTATACATACAAATCTATTTACCGAGCTATATGATTCGATTGGAACTGGAAGTTCCAGAACACGTGGCTGGTATACCAATATAATGAAACTACTATTTCTTTTTTTTTTTATTCAGATCGGATTTATGTTGGCTTCGTTGGGAGGCTCACGTAGTTTGTTACGTCAGGTCCAAAAGGTTAAGTTGCGTTGGAATTGAGAAAGTTTCGTGGAGTTCATAATTGCATAAAAGGAGTCAAAGTAGTGGCCGCAGTGCGTTGAGGCACTTCTTCGACGGTCCCTGTACGCCCGGCCTGCCGACCCGCTCTAAAGAATTCATGGGTCACCTTTAGGGGCGAGACAGAATGCGTGGGCACTACTAACCAAGCCCAGTTCTCGCCGATAGGTGGTGGTAGCTTGCTTCCAAGCCTTGACTTATATGATAGTTCTGGCCATGGCCCGAAGGAGCCTTGAGCACTTGTACAATGCTTAAGTCAAGGATCCCTCCCACTCGTTGCCTATAGGTGCTGGTTCGAGTTCAGCTCATGACAATCCCGTTTATTGTGTCGAAACCGGTGTTAACCGCTCATTTTCGAGGCAATGAAGGGGATACGAGTGTTTAGCGTATAAAAAAAGGATTTCTTTCTTATTCTTATTGAGAGGGTAGTGGAAAATATCCCGTTGTTAGGGTGGGGAATCCTTTTCTAATCGTGGTAGTAGACATAGACGTTCAAGCAAGCCGGAGGGGACTCCCACAAAATGGACAATTAATGCTCAATCAAGTCCGATGGTTCCGAAAGAATAAGGGGTTAGTACACTATTACTAGGTAGGCTCTATACGGCACAATAATGAATGCAAATTCGCAGGTCGCTCCTCACTCCGTACCAACCCGAATGAGTTTTACACGTGTAACATTCCCAAAAATCCAAAGGGATAAGGGAACGTCACACATGGAAAGCACTTCGACTACCTTATCTCAAGGGTTTTGACAAAAAAAAAAGCATCCCCACTAAATCAAGAGTTTAGATGCCCAAAGATCTAAGAAGGTTGAATCAGAAATAAGTGGGTGATTTCTTAAAGAAGGGCCTAATTAGGCCAAGAAAGAGTCCAACACTACAAAATACGTTAATAACATAAATGAGAAAGAAAGGGGAATGCCAAGTTTAGTGATCAACTATAAACCCCTTTCAGAGGCCTTCCAGTGGATTAGGTATCCCGTACCTAATCGACAAATACTTTTTCATTCGTAAGCACTGAGCGAGCTGCCAGTGCTTTGGTGGCTTCCGTGATAAGGGGAAAGGGAGTGGTGAGGTTGGCCCCTTGACTTTTTTAAGTGTTCACTTAGGCCAGCAAGAAAATAGATGAGCGGGCTAACGCGCAAGGGCTTTCGCGTTAGTGCCCTTGCTTGTTGGGTCATAAGTCGGGCGTATCCATTGGGACAGTAGAATCAGACGTGGGTCTATTGATTTGACGAGAAAGTGTTGTGGTTTGAAGATGCTCGAATGATAGGTCGAGCGTCTACCTTCCTCTCTTTATCAGTCGAGCTAAATTCTATCCAACCTCTCCCATTCTTATTTGTAAAATGTAGGTTTCGCGATGGTGGTGGTGCGCACACAATTCAACATCTCATCATTGAATTTTTTGACTTGTGGGATACTCAACTTCATTTGCTAACTCTTACATTAGATTTAGTTGATGACCATGTGGTTGTTTTGTTTCCGCTCCTCTGAGTAAGGCCCATTGGTTGTTCATTGGCAATGCTCTTTGCTTGTATGCTGCATGTGCTGTGTAAGTTGTGTGGCTGCCGAGGCTGCATGTGGAAATGCCAGATGCAAAATTCCTGTAATCAGATTGAAATAACGTTTTGCATTTTTCCAAATCTATGAATTGCTTAATCGCAATCAACGAGGGAAATAAATCAAAAGGAAATTCTTTTTTCAAGGTTCTCGGAAGAGCATGTGTTGGAAAGATGCCATGGCCAAGGAGTTAGATGCTATTAAAGAAAAACAACATGGGATCTTATTCCTGCTCTTATTCCCATCGATATGCCCGGAAAC
Organism: Ehretia macrophylla; assembly: GCA_037974665.1. Classification (NCBI taxonomy): domain Eukaryota; kingdom Viridiplantae; phylum Streptophyta; class Magnoliopsida; order Boraginales; family Ehretiaceae; genus Ehretia; species Ehretia macrophylla. The sequence goes on along the minus strand of CM075764.1, from coordinate 12,790,453 downwards.
AAGAACTTTCTTTATCTTATGCCCTTTACCTTCAACCTGACAAAGATAGAATCTTTCACTTTCCCTTTCTCTTTCATTGCCCGTAAAGACTCTATCTCTACAGCCGCCTTCTATTTCCTTTTCATTACAAACAAAGTGATCCACTTTCATAACTAGTAAGGTGTAAAAGAAAGGAGTCTCGGTATTCGTTCTGACTTTCGCGCGCAAAGGAACAAGTTCTGGATTTGACTAGGGCGTTACTATGCGAGTGGAGAGATTTATGCGAGCTAATAGCGAGTGGACTTTGCCCCTCCCTTTCTTTAGACTTGCAGTAAAGCTGAACAAGTTTACTCAGCTTGCACTTGCCCAATAGTACATCGCCTTCCTCACTTTCCTAGCTACCAAACCCCTCTTCAAACCTTTGCCAGAAGGGCAAAAGGAAAGATTCTCTGTGATACCGCTTGAATAACGATAATCGGAATGAAAAACCTTAAAGAAAACACTTTAGCAATGGAAGGAATTACTACTTACACCAGGACTTGACGAGCTTACCTTATTATTAAAGAAAGGGGAAAGGGGGAATGTGGGGATAATCCATAAGATCTGGTTCTCTAATATTGATTTTGAATCTGGCTAAATTGTGATCTTGAAATGTCATTCTTCTCAAAGAAATATCCCCCGAAAAGGAATCCCATTGAGAGGCAATCATCACTAGTTTCTCCAAAGGGCATGGTCCCCCGAGAAAAAATGTATTTCAGTCAATTTCGTTGGCTAGGCAGCCTTTTCTTCTATTGTTCCTTCTAATATTGGGAAATAATAAGAATAATAGAAAAATAATAAAACAATTGAAAGCATTGAGGTTAATTCGCATAGTCGGAAGGGAAACATGGCCGAGGATCGTAGATTCGACCGCGAAACCAGAAAATAGATGTTTGTTAATGTTGACTTCTGGCTGCCTATTCAGCTCTATGAAATCAAATTATTCTCATAAGACTTTCTATTGGAAAATCCTAAGGGTCGAAAGAGAAAACAGCGCTCGCTGCAACTTAAGAGATTTAGGAGTGTATAAGATATATATTCAAGACTTGCATGCAGGCCTCATAGAAAGCCTTGAATTCAACTCCATAGATCCGAACATTTAAATGCTTGTAATTAGAGGAGAGGAAGATTAAGGAGAGATTCTCAATTCTAGAGAAAAGCACCTAGCAGGGAAATAGTCAAAGTCAAGACAAACTAAGGCGATAAAGAGAATTCCTATTGAGGTACCTTTCCTGGGGTTACTCCCTTTGAGCTGGGGATATGTTGACAATAACTGAAATAATAACGCTTAGGCCTAATCCCAATGCCCTTACTCAAGGATTCAGAAAAGAGAAGAGTGGAGGCGTGAACAAGAACAACTTCCTCTTGTGACCATGCTACCAAGAATGAATTCCACTTCTTTCTCCTTCAGACCCTCATCGCTAACCAAGAGTAGTTGACAGGAGACAAAGTCTTTCCTTTATGTTGATGGATAGGCAGACTTCACTCCCATTGATCTAACAGCATGGGATATGATCACAAGAGATGATTCAATCGGGTTAACAACATCGGCTCACTACTAGCAATCCAGTTAGTTAGATCTCGTATGTCTATTATATAGTCTTACTAATAGTTCATAGTATCTAATTTGATCTGAGAACGAAATTCAAATAAACTGAAAAGGTGAGTAACGGTGAAACTGCATGCAATCGACATCCAAAAGAGAAAAGGTCTAGCTTTACTTATTCCACTTTCTTTAGGAATGAAAGAATCACAACTTGATGCAGAAGAAGGGGTCTTTGATGCTATCTTACTTCCTGACTTCCCTAGGGGAGGAAAAAGAAGCTCTTCTTGCTAACGTTGAATCAGCTCTTCTTCCTATTGTAGACTCGGGCTTGAATGAGTGCGGATGGGTTGTCGTTAAGCCCATTGGGCCTTTTGAATGGGCCATCTCTCTGGGCTGGGACTGTGAACCGTCAACACATAAAGGATTTGTGCCCGCAACATGACAGGTGTGATCATACCAGCACTAATGCACTAGATCCCATCAAAACTCCGAAGTTAAGCATGCTTGGCGAGAATAGTACTAGGATGGGTGACCCCCTAGGAAGTCCTTGTGTTGCACCCCGCCATTTCAATTTTTTTTGCCCCGGTTAGGGTTGGTAAGATACTTTATCCACCACATTTCTATTACCGAATCCTACAGCACCTTGGGCAAGACAACTTCGTTTCACGTAGAGGCTAGCGCTGCAAAGCGAGCGCGTGGGGCTTGTGACCAGGTCTCCGTCGTTCCGGTGCCCATAACTTTTAATCCATAAGGAGTTATGTGGTGCACAACATACCGTTGGAAAGCTCTCCCAGAGCTCTACGTTGTGGATTGGAAGCCTGCTCAGCTGCGCCTGTTTGCGGAGCCCAAAATGTAATGTTTTCATCAGTTTTGGGCCATTTTTCTTCTTTTGCTCTATTTTTCTGTCCCGGATCGTACGTCGTGAGCTGTTAAAAGGACGACATCCTAACTCACGGGACATTAGAGGGCCCTACAACGTGTCGATATCACTTCTGGCGAGGATGCTGTGTTTGTGATGACCCGAACCCAGCATGCATTTAATGGCATTTGACTGTATTTAATCAAATGCTTAATTAGTTAAATCAACCATTTTGCAGTACTTTGATGTTTCTTTTGGAAGCATTTATTACTTTTTATATTGATTAATTAAAAGATTATTACCTATTTCTATTAATTATAGTAATTGAATTTATTCTCTTGTATTTAATTAAGTGTCATGTTAAATGTTTGTGTTTAATTGCACTTGATTACATGTTTATGTTTACTTGTTCATTCGTATCTTAGCATTAATTTCATGACTCTTTAAAATATTCTAGAAATAGTTAAATTAATTATTTTTAAATGAATATTGATTATTTTGATTATTTTGATTATTTTCATAGTCGTTTTTACTTTCTTGCATTAAATTACTCGGTTTTCAATTAAATTAGAAAATTAACTCTGAGCCGGAGTGAATTTTAAACTATTCTACTATTCTACTTTTCAAAAATTATAGTTTTATATTATTTCTCATCATTTGATTAACGATTGTTTATTGATCGTTCGATCGTAGCATTTCAAAAATGAGAGTTAAAGAAATATTCCTCGGACTTAGTGAAAAATGTTTTTAGCTTAATTTAACTAGTTTTAGTTAGTTTTCATTTAATTGCATTGTTTTAACTTGAAATATATTAAATGCCATCGAAATGAGCTTGTTGACCATATTTTCACATAAGCTTGATCTTGCAAAATGACCAAAATGCCCTTTGTCATCTTTTATAAATAAAACAAGGAAAAAAAAAAACAAATCTAAAAATTTCCATTTTGTCCCTTGCTAGGCCGAATGCATTCAAGAGATAAAAATAATTATTTTTCTTCAATTTTCTTCTACAATCATGTGTGGAATTGCTCGGGGGTCGTGGCTTGGGTCCTTGTGGGTCTTGGTCTTCAATCTCTGTGAGGGTTTTCACGCTTTTGTGCATTTTAAATGAATTTTGAATTTTGTTTCAATTTCTTAGATTCGTTATAAATTGTGTTTAAATGTCTTTTGTTGCTTGAATTAGGTTCTATAATGATCGTAGAGCATTGTTTGATAGTTATTTAGAGATTTTTATGGCTGAAATTGCAATTTTGAAATTGGGGAAGAACAATCAATAGTGATTTTGAATAGTAAAACCCTAGAATTTTGGATTTTGATCCAAATTGCGATTTCTTGATTTGGATAGGTGCCATTAGTGATAGAAAGATAAAATATGCAATAAAAACGGATCGGCACTTAAAGATTATTAATGATAAACACTCTTTTATCATCTCAGGTGAAGAAGACCAAGAACAGGTACCCGAGGATGACGTGTGTGATACCCCGAACTTGGCATGTATTCAATAGCATTTAAAGTTCATTTAAATTACATTTTATTGACCTTTCACCTTCTTTGACCAAACTAGTTGACTTTTCATCTACATTGACCAACTAGGACAAGGTGAGAATTTTTGAAATATTTAATAAAGGGCAAACTTGGGATTAGAAATAAAAAAATGCAATGATAAGTTAGTCAAATTTTGGGTCAACTTTGGAATTAAATCTGAACCAATTGGGGAAAATCTAGGTAGCAAATTATATATGGTTGGAAAGCTCAATGAGTCTAGTTTATGAGGCTTCAAACCGTTCGTGAATTGGAATTTTCTAGAAGAAGTTATGACTGTTTTCGTAAGGTCGCGCATAGCTATTTTGGTTTAGCGGGTTGACCGAAGCTTTGACCATTTGACTTCAACTTGTCATATTATATATGCATAATACATTACAAAAACAAGCATAAATCTGGAAGAAAAAAAAAAGAAAGGGCCAAAACCATAGGAGAAAAAGAAACATAAAAGATTTCAACATCAAAACTTCAACTCTTCGTGAGAGCTTGCACGGGGTTGTTTCCGAGGCTTCCAACGTGGTTTTCCTAGCATCTAGTAGCATCTAAGGTAAGGGTTTCATCGTTATTTGCGCATTTGAAAATGTTGAAAATAAACTTTAATTTTTTGTGATATAACCATAGGTTGTTATTTTATCCCTTTCGTTGCTTCAAGAATGTTCCCTAGCAATCGTAGAACATGTATTTATAGCTTTTTAGCATTTTCTGCAGTTGAATATCAAAATTTAAATTTAAATTGATAATTGAATAGTAAATTGTGAATAGTAAACCCCCGTTTCGATGAAGTTGCTCCGTTATGCATTCTGTTGATGAATGAAGGTGCTAGATATGCTAGAAATCCTAAATGTGTGGTTTAATTGGATTGTGTAATGGAAAAACGGAGGAAAATGGCTTAGTGCATGTTGGGGTCGTTTAGGTCGAGTTTTGAATTTCCTCATTTTGCGTGATGGCATTGTCTTGGGAGGCCATGGAAGCACTTTTGGTGCTGTTATGACATTGGTTGGGTGATCGGTTGAGGTAGTTGTAGTTCAAACGAGCAAAGGGGGAAATCGAGACTTTGCGAGAATTCTAGGGTAAAGTAGGGTTTCGGGGTCTTTAGACGTGCCTTATGGTGACCTAGGAGGATTGGTAAAGTCGGTTTACAAAACTCGTGGCTCATTTGAAAGTAGTAGCATTTTGGAAGTTGGGGTCATTTTGTGATTTTGTTTATTTTCATAGTGTAATGCCTATAGAATGCTTAATATTGCTTGTTATGCTTGTTAAAGTTGATTATGATTGAATTGTATATCAATTGTTGATAATGCTTGTTATGTTCTTATTATTTTATTGATTGTAAATGTTTATTGTATCGCATATTGTTACTAACCTGCACTTCAGTGCCTTGCACGATTATCGTTATATTCTTCGTATTGCATTGCATAGTGTCAGGCGCGTGAGTGATGGGCCTCTCTGGGTTGTCTCAGGCTGCCAGTGTTGGTTGCTCTAGCTCCGTGTTCTCTTCCCATTCTCACTTGGGTTGCCGCCCAGGGAGTTTTGGGTCGTAGAATTGACAGAGTATGTCTGGAGTACTCTAACGGAAGTTATAAGGTGGGTGAGCCGGCGCGTCATCGTTAAAGTCATCGAAATCGTGATCGGTACATTGCTCGTATTAGTGAACCATAGCCTTCAGAGTGTGGTATAGCTTTGAATGGTTATGTTAATGCTTTCTTTAATTGTTTATTGTATTGTCGTGTATATTGAATGCTTTCTTATTGATTATATTGCTTAACTGTACCTATTTGCATTGCACGGCCTTCTTTCTCTCCACCTCGATATCTGTCTCGCCCTCACTAAGTATACGTGTTGTGTATACTCACTCCTCACCACCACATTTCAGGAAATGTCATGTTAGCTGGAAAGTTCGTGATTTCGTGAAAGTTCATGCTTGAAGAGTTGTCTTGCGTGCCTATGTGGCTTGAGTTGTCGAAATTGTAAAGATGTATGCTTTAATGTATTGTATGTATTTAATATTAAAAGAATGTAATTTAAATTTAACTAGGTAATTGAGGTAGAATGATAAGCTGGTTATGTATTCAGTTAGTATAGTTTAACTTCATTGCATGTTTATATTGTCCAAAGGAAAAGAATTAGAATGGTATGATAGTCTATTTTATGCAATGGGTTAGTATAGTTTAATTGCCTAGCATGAATGTTATTGTCAAAGATGAAAAGAGATAGGTTAGCTTTTAAACTGGAAATGTATATATATAATTGTTGTGTTTATTTGTTAAGAAACAAGGCTTGGATGGCCTTGAGGTGTTTGTATGGTTGGACACGGTGCTGGTCCACTTATATGTTATTACAGATTTTACATTTTGCCTAGAAACAGGGGAGACTCCGTCCGTCTTTCCCTAAAATTTTGCCCGGGTTTGGAATTAGGTTGTGAATAGATTGATTGATAGAACTTCCGGTCTCGAGAGGGATCGGGGTGTTACAGGTGGTATCAGAGCTTGTTTAGCTCATAAGCCGGGACAGGGTCCTCGATCTGGTGGGTAGTAATCCTTGAATGTGTGCTTGTTAAGTGTGTTTTGAAAGTGTGTGCCTGTATGTGAGATTGTGTGTCTTGACTTGAATGTATGCACCTATGTGATATAGTTATGCGTTATGTGTTAAATGTTTCTCAAGTAAAGTGAAGTGTCTAGTTGTGCATTGAATTGACCTATCGAATTGGTATCGTGAATCGAATTGATCTCATGAATTGTTATTTGCTTGAAGTATTGCTTGTAATATGTGAATTGGAATGTCTTGAATTGGTTATGCCGTGATTTGAATTGATTATATTGTGCTTGACTTGATTGTCGTGCTTGAGTGACTTTGTTGAATAAACTCTTTTGTAAACTTGTTTGCATAATAGTTTAAGGCATGTGTATAAATGTGATGTCTTGGCATTCATACATGTCCCGTGAAAATGATAAGTAAGTCATCTTTCTCCCCTGAAGAAAGTGGTTCACAGCTGGCCTTTCAGAGTGCATGGATTGGCAGGAAATGAATGACATTTAATTAGCCTTTATTTGGGAGTTGGTGTTTGCCTTTGGAGCTCGGTTATTGGCGAATCTCTACGGTCCTCCTCTGTGCTTAACAGCTGTGAAAGAGTAGTTTTCTTTTGAGATTCTATTTGGCTGTTCTTTGGAGCATTCTTGGTTTTCTTATTGGGTATTCTTTGGAACTTCTGTTGGCACTTCTTGGTAGACTTTGCTATTGGGGTTTCAATCGGACTTAATCCATGGAATTATCTATGGCATATGTGTCTCGGTTTTTATTGGTGTGTTACTGGCATTCCTTATTGGCAATTCTTCAATGTCATTTTATAGAATTCTCAGTGGTCATTTATCTAGTACCTACTTATTGGGCAATTCTGGGTACATTATTACTGGAGCATTATTCGGGTATTTTCTTTGGCATCCCTCAGTTGGTTTGGTAATTGGAATCCCTATCGGACTTATCGTGTAATATTACTTACGGTATTCTTTGGAATTCTTATTGGGCATTCTTATTGGATTTCTTAGTAGTATTGTTGTGGGCATTCTTATTGGTATTTTCTGCGATGTTCATATTCGGGATTCTTGTTCAAGGTGTTCAAGATGCACATGTAGAATTCTCTTGAAAGAAGAATTGCGAGGACGCAATTGTTTTAAGGGGGGAAGGATGTGATACCCCGAACCTGGCATGTATTCAATAGCATTTAAAGTTCATTTAAATTGCATTTTATTGACCTTTCACCTTCTTTGACCAAACTAGTTGACTTTTCATCTACATTGACCAACTAGGACAAGGTGGAAATTTTTGAAATGTTTAATAAAGGGCAAACATGGGATTAGAAATTAAAAAAAATGCAATGTTAAGTTAGTCAAATTTTGGGTCAACTTTGGAATTAAATCTGAACCAATTGGGGAAAAGCAAGGTACCAAATTATATATGGTTGGAAAGCTCTATGAGTCTAGTTTCTGAGGCTTCAAACCATTCGTGAATTGGAGTTTTCTAGAAGAAGTTATGACCGTTTTCGTAAGGTCGCGCATAGCTGTTTTGGTTTAGCGGGTTGGCCGAAGGTTTGACCATTTGACTTCAACTTGTCATCTTATATATGCATAATACATTACAAAAACAAGCATAAATCTGGGGGGAAAAAAAAGAAAGGGCCAAAACCATAGGAGAAAAAGAAAAAAAAAGATTTCAACATCAAAACTTCAAATCTTCGCGAGAGCTTGCACGAGGTTGTTTCCGAGGCTTCCAACGTGGTTTTCCTAGCATCTAGTAGCGTCTAAGGTGAGGGTTTCATCGTTATTTGCGCATTTAAAAATGTTGAACATAAACTTTAATTTTTGTGATATAAACGTAGGTTGTTATTTTATCTGTTTCGTTGTTTAAAGAATGTTCCCTAGCAATCGTAGAACATGTATTTATAGCTTTTTAGCATTTTCTGCGGTTGAATATTGAAATTGAAATTTAAATTGATAATTGAATAGTAAATTATGAATAGTAAACCCCCGTTTCGATGAAGTTGCTCCATTATGCGTTCTGTTGATGTAGGAAGGTGCTAGATATGCTAGAATGCCTAAATGTGTGGTTTAATTGGATTGTGTAATGGAAAAACGGAGGAAAATGGCTTAGTGCATGTTGGGGTCATTTAGGTTGAGTTTAGCGTTTCCTCGTTTTGCGTGATGGCATTGTCTCGGGAGGCCATGGAAGCACTTTTGGTGCAATTATGACATTGGTTGGGTGATCAATTGAGGTAGTTGTAGTTCAAACGAGCAAAGGGGGAAATCGGTACTTTGCGGGAATTCTAGGGTAAAGTAAGGTTTCGGGGTCTTTAGACGTGCCTTATGGTGACCTAGAAGGGATTGGTGAAGTCGGTTTCCAAAACTCGTGGCTCGTTTGAAAGTAGTAGCGTTTTGAAAGTTGGGGTCATTTTGTGATTTTGTTTGTTTTCATAGTGTAATGCCTATAGAATGCTTAATATTACTTGTTATGCTTGTTAAAGTTGATTATGATTGAATTGTATATCAATCGTTGATAATGCTTGTTAGTGTTGTTCTTGTTATTTTATTGATTGTAAATGCTTATTGTATCGCATGTTGTTACTAACCTGCACTTCAGTGCCATGCTCGATTATCGTTATATTCTTTGTATTGCATTGCATAGTGTCAGGCGCGTGAGTGATGGGCCTCTTTGGGTAGTCTTGGGCTACCAGTGTTGGTTGCTCTAGCTCCGTGTCCTATTCCCATTCTCGCTTGGGTTGCCGCCTAGGGAGTTTTGGGTCGTAGAATTGACAGAGTATGTCCGGAGTACTCTAACGGAAGTTATAAGGTGGGTGAGCCGGCACGTCATTGTTAAAGTCATCGAAATCGTGATCGGTACATTGCTCGTATTAGTGAACCATAGCCTTCAGAGTGTGGTATAGCTTTGAATGGTTAAGTTAATGCTTTCTTTAATTGTTTATTGTATTGTCGTGTATATTGAATGCTTTCTTATTGATTATATTGCTTAACTGTACGTATTTGCATTGCACAACCTTCTTTCTCTCCACCTCGATATCTGTCTCGCCCTCGCTGAGTATACGTGTTGTGTATACTCACTCCTCACCACCACATTTCAGGAAATGCCATGTTAGCTGGAAAGTTCGTGATTTCGTGAAAATTCATGCTTGAAGAGTTGTCTTGCGTGCCTATGTGGCTTGAGTTGTCGAAGTTGTAAAGATGTATGCTTTCATGTATTGTATGTATTTAATATTAAAAGAATGCAATTTAAATTTAACTAGGTAATTGAGGTAGAATGATAAGCTGGTTATGTATTCAGTTAGTATAGTTTAACTTCATTGCATGTTTGTATTGTCCAAAGGAAAAGAATTAGAATGGTATGATAATCTATTTTATGCAATGGGTTAGTATAGTTTAATTGCCTAGCATGAATGTTATTGTCAAAGATGAAAAGAGATAGGTTAGCTTTTAAACTGGAAATGTATATATATAATTGTTGTGTTTATTTGTTAAGAAACAAGGCTCGGATGGCCTTGAGGTGTTTGTATGGTTGGACACGGTGCTGGTCCACTTATATGCTATTACAGGTTTTACATTTCGCCTAGAAACATGGGAGACTCCGTCCGTCTTTCCCTAAAAAATTTTCCTGGGTTTAGAATTAGGTTATGAATAGATTGAATGATAGAACTCCCGGTCTCGAGAGGGATCGGGGTGTTACAACGTGCCTAACGATGATTCCTTGGAATGATTGCTTGCCCTACGTGCCTTACGTGACTATGGCCATTTTGTGAACAATATGTTGCTTGAAGACTATTTCATTTCTTATGATGCTTGCTATTGTAATGTAAAAGACCCCCGTTGTAATTTGGGGTCTAATTTTGGTTAGTACTGATAATAACTAGATAGACACTACTGTGGCCGTTTTGCTATCATTATTGGCTAGTATCTATAATAGGATTATGAAGTATCAGGTAAGGATTAAGTAAAATGAACCCATCCAATCTTAAGCAGGTACTCATTGATAAGCTAAGATCAACAGGTACGTTTGTAACAAGGATTAACAAACAAACGAGACATAGTATCATGCTAGGTTATTAATCAAACGAGACTTCGAGACAACTAGTAGCATTTCAATTGATCAATAGTAATCTTTGTTGGAAATGAAATTGAGATTGGAAATTTTGAGGCGTTTAGAGAACTAGGTCAAACTAAAGAGCCCAATTACAATCGTTATGCTGCTGGTTTTCTGGAAAAATTGTGGAGTCTAGGCTAAACGTTAAGTGTTAAACTTTCATGAACGATTGAGTACGAGACATGACTTGAATGTTTAGATCACACCCTAATCTAACCTTTATAGGCAGGGTTGGGGCGTGACAGTTAAACCCATTGGGCCTTTTGAATGGGCTATCTTTCTGGACTGGGACTGTGAACCATCAACACATAAAGGATTTGTGCCCTCAACGTGACGGGTTCGATCATACCAGCACTAATGCACCGGATCCCATCAGAACTTCGAAGTTAAGTGTGCTTGGGCGAGAGTAGTACTAGGATGGGTGACCCCTTGGGAAGTCCTCGTGTTGTACCCCCCTTTTCAATTTTTTTTACACCGGTTAGGGTTGCCAAGATGCTTTATCCACCACATTTCTATTACCGGTTAGGGCGTAGGGCTTGTGACCAGGTCTCCAGCGCTTCGGTGCCCATAACTTTTGATCCGTATGGAGTTACGCAGCGCACAACATACCGTTGGAAAGCTCTCTGAGAGCCCTATGACGAACCAGCATGCTTGCTCTACTGCGCCAGTTATTGGAGCCCAAAATCTAATGTTTTCATCAATTTCGGGCCACTTTTCTTGTTTTGCTCTGCTTTTCCGTCTTGGATCGTACGTCGTGAGCTGTTAAAAGGACGACAACCTAACTCGCGGGGCATTAGAGGGCCCTACAATGCGTCGATATCATGTCTTGCGAGGATGATGCGTTGCTAAAGTGGATGGGTTGTCGTTAAGCCCATTGGGCCTATTGAATGGGTTATCTCTCTGGGCCGGGACTGTGAACTGTCAACACATAAAGGATTTGTGCCCTCAACATGATGGGTGCGATCACACCATCACTAATGCACCGGATCCCATTCGAACTCCGAAGTTAAGCGTGCTTGGGCGAGAGTAGTACTAGGATAGACGACCCCCTAGGAAGTCCTCGTGTTGCAGCCCTCTTTTCAATTTTTTTTGCCCTGGTTAGGGTTGCCAAGATGCTTTATCCACCATATTTCTATAACCGAATCCCATGGCACCTTGGGCAAGACAACTTCGCTTCACGTAGAGGCAAGGCCCGTAAACCGAGGGCGTGGGGCTTATGACCAGGTCTCCGTCGTTCCGGTGCCCATAATTTTTGATTCCTAAGGAGTTACGTTGCGCACAACATACCGTTGGAAAGCTTTCTGAGAGCTCTACGACAAGCGCATTAAGCATGCTCGGCTGAGCCCATTTTTGGAGCCCAAAATCTAACATTTTTATCAGTTTCGGGCCACTTTTATTCTTTTGCTCTATTTATTTGTCCTGGATCATACGTCGTGGGCTATTAAAAGGATGACAACCTAACTCGCAGGATATTACAGGGTCCTACAATGCATCGATATCACGTCTTACGAGGATACTATGTTGTTGAAGCGGATAGGTTGTCGTTAAGCCCATTGGGCCTTTTGAATGGGCCATCTCTCTGGGCTGGGACTGTGAACCATCAACACATAAAGGATTTGTGCCCTCAGTATGACGGGTGCGATCATACCAGCACTAATGCACCGGATCCCATCAGAACTCCGAAGTCAAGCGTGCTTGGGCAAGGTAGTACTAGGATGGGTGACCCCTTAGGAAGTTCACGTGTTGCACCCCTCTTTTCAATTTTTTTTGCCCCGGTTAGGGTTGCCAGAATACTTTATCCACAACATTTCTAATACATAATACCACGGCACCTTGCGCAAGACAACTTATATTCACGTAGAGGCTGGGCTCGCAAACTAAGGGCGTGGGGCTTGTGACTAGGTCTCCGTCGCTCTGGTGACCATAACTTTTGATCCGTAAGGAGTTATACGACGCAAAGCATACCGTTGGAAAGCTCTCCGAGAGCTCTACGACATGAGCATTAAGCCTGCTTGGCTGCGCCCGTTTTTGGATCCCAAAATCGTACGTTTTGTTCAGTTTCGGCCAATTTTTATTCTTTTGCTCTGTTTTTTAGTCCCGGATCGTACGTCGTGAGCTGTTAAAAGGTCAACAACCTAACTTGCGGGACATTAGAGTACAACACGTCGATATCAATGTCCTGCGAGGATGCTGCGTTGTTGAAGCGGATGGGCTGTCGTTAAACCCATTGGGCCTTTTGAATGGGCTATCTCTCTGGGCTGAGACTGTGAACCGTCAACACATAAAGGATTTGTGCCCTCAACATGACGGGTGCGATCATACCAGCACCAATGCACCAGATCCCATCAGAACTCTGAAGTTAAACGTGCTTGGGTAAGAGTAGTACTTGGATGGGTGACCCCCTGGGAAGTCCTCGTGTTGTACCCCCCTTTTCAATTTTTTGTACCCCGGTTAGGGTTGACAAGATGCTTTATCCACCACATTTCTATTACCGAATCCCACGGCACCTTGGGCGAGACAACTTCACTTCACGTAGAGGCTGGGCCCGCAAACATTGGGCGTGGGGCTTGTGACCAGGTCTCCAACGCTCCGGTGCCCAAAACCTTTGATCCGTAAGGAGTTACGCGGTGCACAGCATACCGTTGGAAAGCTCTCTGAGAGCTCTACAACGAGAGCAGAAAGTTTGCTTTGCTGTGCCTGTTATCAGAGCCCAAAATCGAAAATTTTCATCAATTTTGGGCCACTTTTCTTCATTTGCTCTGTTTTTTCATCCCGGATCATACGTCGTGAGCTGTTAAAAGGACGACAACCTAACTCGCGGGACATTAGAGGGCCCTACAGTGCGTCGATATCACGTCTTGCGAGGATGCTGCGTTGTTGAAGCGGATAGGTTGTCGTTAAGCCCAATTGGCCCTTTGAATGGGTTATCTCTCTGGGCTGGGACTGTGAACCGTCAACACATAAAGGATTTGTGTGCTCAACATGACGGGTACGATCATACCAACACTAATGCACCGGATCCCATCTGAACTCCGAAGTTAAGCGTGCTTAGGCGAGAGTAGTACTAGGATGGGTGACCCCTTGGGAAGTCTTCGTGTTGCACCCCCCTTTTCAATTTTTTTTTGCTCCGGTTAGGGTTGCCAAGATACGTTATACACCACATTTCTTTTACCGAATCCCATGGTACATTGGGCAAGACAACCTCGCTTCATGTAGAGGCTGGGCCCGCAAACCGAGGGCGTGGGGCTTGTGACTAGGTCTCCGTCGCTCCGGTGCCCATAACTTTTGATCCGTAAGGAGTTACACGGCGCACAAAATATACCGTTGGAAAGATCTCCGAGTGCTCTATGACAAGGGCTGCAAGCCTGCTCGACTGCACCCATTTTTGGAGCCCAAAATCGAACATTTTCATCAGTTTCGGGCCACTTTTCTTCTTATACTCTATTTTTCTGTCCCGGATCGTATGTCGTGAGTTGTGAAAAGGATGACAATCTAACTCGCAGGACATTAGAGGGCCCTACAATGCTTCGATATCACGTCTTGCGAGGATGCTGCGTTCTTGAAGCGGATGGGTTGTCGTTAAGCCCATTGGGCTTTTTGAATGGCCCATCTATCTAGGCTGGGACTGTGAGCCGTCAACACATAAAGGATTTGTGCCCTCAACATGACGGGTGCGATCATACCGGCACTAATGTACCGGATCCCATCAGAACTCAAAAGTTAAGCATGCTTGGGCGAAAGTAGTACTTGGATAGGTGACCCCCTGGGAAGTCCTCTTGTTGCAGCCCCCTTTTCAATTTTTTTTGCCCCGGTTAGGGTTGCCAATATACTTTATCCACCACATTTCTATTACCGAATCCCACGGCACCTTGGGCAAGAAAACTTCACTTCACGTAGAGTTTAGGCCCGCAAACCGAGGGCATGAGGCTTGTGACCAGGTCTCCGTCGTTCTGGTGCACATAACATTTGATTCGTAAGGAGTTACGCTGCATACAGCATACCGTTGGAACGCTCTCCGAGAGCTCTATGATGAGAGTAGCAAGCCTACTCTACTGCGCCTGTTATCAGAGCCCAAAATCGAAAGTTTTCATCAGTTTTGGGCCACTTTTCTTCTTTTGCTCTGTTTTTTCGTCCCGGATCATACGTCGTGAGCAGTTAAAAGGACGACAACCCAACTCACGGGATATTACAGGGCCCTACAACGCGTCGATATCACATCTTACGAGGATACTGCGTTGTTGAAGCGGATGGGTTGTCGTTAAGCCCATTGGGCCTTTTGAACTGGCCATCTCTCTAAGCTGGGACTGTGAACCATCAATACAGAAAGGATTTGTACCCTCAACATGACGGGTGCGATAATACCAGCACTAATGCATCGGATCCCATAAGAACTCCGAAGTTAAGTGTGCTTGGGCGAGAGTTGTACTAGGATAGGTGACCCCGTGGGAAGTCCTCGTGTTGCACCCTTCATTTCAATTTTTTTTTTCCTCGGTTAGGGTTGCCAAGATACGTTATCCACCACATTTCTATTACCGAATCCCACGGTACTTTGGGCAAGACAATTTCACTTCACGTAGAGGCTGGGCCCGTAAACTGAGGGCGTGGGGCTTGTGACCAGGTCTCCGTTGCTCCGGTGCCCATAACTTTTGATCCGTAAGGAACTACGCGGCGTACAGCATACCGTTGGAAAGCTCTCTGAGAGGTTTACGACAGAGGTAGTAAACTTGTTTGGCTGTGCGTATTTTTGAAGCCCAAAATTGAATGTTTTCATCAGTTTCGGTTACTTTTCTTCTTTTGCACTGTTTTTCCGTCTAAGATCGTACGTCGTGAGCTATTAAAAGGACGACATCCACACTTTCTGGACATTAGAGGTCCCTAGAACGCGTCGATATCATGTCTTGTGAGGATGCTGCGTTGTTGAAGAGGATGGGTTTTTGTTAAGCCCATTGGGCCTTTTAAGTGGGCCATCTCTCTGGGCTGGGACTGTGAACCATCAACACATAAAGGATTTGTGCCCAAAACATGATGGGTGCAATCATACCAGCACTAATACACCGGATCCCATCAGAACTCCAAAGTTAAGTGTGCTTGGGCGAGAGTAGTACTAGGATGGGTGACCCCCTAGGAAGTCCTCGTGTTGCCCCCCCCCCCTTTTTCAAAATTTTTTGCCCCGGTTTGGATTGCCAGGATACTTTATCCACCACATTTCTATTACCGAATCCCACGGCACCTTGGGCAAGACAACTTCGATTCACGTAGAGGTGTAGCCCACAAATCGAGGTCGTGGTGCTTGTGACTAGGTCTCCGTCGCTCTGGTGCCCATATACCTAGAGAGTTACGCGGTGCACAAGATACCGTTGGAAATCTCTCCGAGAGCTCTATGACGGGGGCAGCAAGCCTATTCAGTTGTGCCTGTTTTTGGATCCCAAAATCGAACGTTTTCATTAGTTTCGGGCCACTTTTCTTCTTTTTCCCTGTTTTTCCGTCCCGTATCGTACGTCGTGAGCTGTTAAAAGGATGACAATCTGACTCGCATAACATTAGAGGGCCCTACAACGCGTTGATATCATGTCTAGTGAGGATGCTACGTTGTTGAAGATGATGGGTTTTCGTTAAGCCCATTGGGCGTTTTGAATGAGCCATCTCTCTAGGCTGGGACTGTGAACTAACAACACATAAAGGATTTGTGGCCTCAACATGACGGGTGCGATCATACCAGCACTAATGCACCGGATCCCATAAGAACTCCGAAGTTAAGCGTGCTTGGGCGAGAGTAGTACTAGGATGGGGGACCCCCTGGGAACTCCTCGTGTTGCACCCCACTTTTCAATTTCTTTTGCCCTGGTTAGGGTTACCAAGATATTTTATCCGCCACATTTCTATTACCAAATCCCACGGCACCTTGGGCAAGACAACTTCGCTTCACGTAGAGGTGTGGGCCGCAAATCGAAGTCGTGGTGCTTGTGACTAGGTCTCTGTCGCTCCGGTGCCCATAACTTTTGATCCGTAAAGAATTATGCGGTGCATAGGATACCATTGGAAAGCTCTCAGAGAGCTCTACGACGGGGGCAGCAAGCCTACTCGGTTACGCCTATTTTTGGAGCCCAAAATTGAAAGTTTTCATCAGTTTCGGGCCACTTTTCTTCTTTTGCCCAGTTTTTCCTTCACGGATCGTACGTCGTGAGCTATTAAAAGGACGACAACCTAACTCGCGGGATATTACAAGGCCCTACAATGCATCGATATCACATCTTACGAGGATGCTGCATTGTTGAAGTGGATGGGTCATCGTTAAGCCCATTGGGCCTTTTGAATGGGCCATCTCTCTGGGCTAGAACTGTGAAGAATCAACACATAAAGGATTTGTGCCCTCAACATGACTGGTGCGATCATACCAGCACTAATGCACCGGATCCCATATGAACTCCGAAGTAAAGCGTGCTTGGGTGAGAGTAGTACTAGGATGGGTAACCCCATTGGAAGCCCTCGAGTTGCACCCCATTTTTCAATTTTTTTTTGCCCCGATTAGGGTTGCCAAGATACTTTATCCACCACATTTCTTTTACCGAATCCCACTGCACCTTGGGCAAGACAGCTTCACTTTACGTAGAGGCTAGGCCTGCAAACTGAGGGCGTGGGGCTTGTGACTAGGTCTCCGTCGCTCCGGTGCCCATAACTTTTGATCTGTAAGGAGTTACACGGCACACAGCATACCGTTGGAAAGCTCACCGAGAGCTCTACGACAGGGGCATTAAGCCTGCTCGGATGCACCTATTTTTGGAGCCCAAAATCAAACGTTTTCAACAGTTTTGGGTAATTTTTCATCTATTGCTCTATTTTTTTGTGCCGGATAGTACATCGTGAATTGTTAAAAGGACAACAACCTAACTCGTGGGACATTAGAGGGCCCTACAACGCATCGATATCACGTCTTGCGAGGATGTTGCATTGTTGAAGCGGATGGGTTTTTGTTAAGCCCATTGGGCCTTTTGAATGGGCCATCTCTCTGGGCTGGGACTGTGAACCGTCAACACATAAAGGATGTGTGCCCTCAACATGACGGGTGTGATCGTACCAGTACTAACACACCGGATCCCATCAGAATTCCGAAGTTAAGCGTGCTTGGGCGAGAGTAGTACTAGGATGGGTGACCCCTTGGGAAGTTCTCGTGTTGCACCACCTTTTTCTTTTTTTTTCCCCCGGTTAGGGTTTCCAATATACTTTATCCTCCACATTTCTATTACGGAATCCCATGGCACCTTGGGCAAGACAACTTCGCTTCACGTAGTGGCTGGGCCAGCAAGCCGATGGCGTGGGGCTTAGGACCAGGTCTCCGTCGCTCCGGTGCCCATAACTTTTGATCTGTAAGGAGTTACACAGTGCAAAGCTTACCGTTGGAAAACTCTCTGAGAGCACTAAGATCGGGGCAACAAACTTGCTCTGCTGCACCTGTTTTCGGAGCCCAAAATAGAACGTTTTCAACAGTTTCGAACATCTTTACTTCTTTTGCTCTGTTTTTCCATCACAGATCGTACGTCGTGAGCTGTTAAAAGGATGACAACCTTACTCACGGGACATTAGAGAGCCCTACAATGTGTCGATATCACATATTGTGAGGATGCTACATTGTTGAAGTCGATGGGTTGTTGTTAAGCCCATTGGGCCTTTTGAATGGGCCAACACTCTGGGCTGGGACTGTGAACCGTCAACACATAAAGGATTTGTGCCCTCAACATGCCGTGTGCGATCATACCAGCACTAATGCACTGGATCCCATCAAAACTCCAAAGTTAAGCATGCTTAGGCGAGAGTAGTACTAAGATGGGTGACCCGCTAGGAAGTCCTCGTGTTGCACCACCATTTTCAATTTTTTTTGGCCCAGTTAGGGTTGCAAAGATACTTTATCCACCACATTTCAAATACCGAATCTCACGGCACCTTGGGAAAGACAACTTCGATTCACGTAGAGGCTGGGCCCACAAACCTAGGGCGTGGGGCTTGTGACTAGGTCTCCATCGCTCCGGTGCCCATAACTTTTGATCCGTAAGGCGTTATGCGGCGCATAGCATACCATTGGAAAGCTCTCCGAGAGCTCTACGATGGACGCAGCAAACCTGCTCAGCTGCACCTATTTTCAGAGCCCAAAATCGTATGTTTTCATCACTTTCGGGCAACTTTTCTTCTTTTGCTCTGTTTTTCAGTCCTGGATCGTATGCCATGAGTTGTTAAAAGGACGACAACCTAACTCGCGGCATATTACATGGCCCTACAATGAGATGATATCACGTCTTACGAGGATACTATGTTGTTGAAGCAGATGGGTTGTCGTTAAGCCATTTTGGCCTTTTGGATGGGCCATCTCTTTGGGCTGGGACTGTGAACCATCAACACATAAAGGATTTGTGCCCTCAACATGACGGGTGCGATCATACCAGCACTAATGCACTGGATCCCGTCAGAACTCCAAAGTTATGCGTGCTTGGACTCTAGTAGTACTAGGATGGGTGACCCCTTGGGACGTCTTCGTGTTACACCCCTCTTTTCAATTTTTTTTGCCCCGGTTAGGGTTGCCAGGATACTTTATCCACCATATTTCTAATACAGAATACCACGGTACCTTGGGCAAGGCAACTTGGATTCAAGTAGAGGCAGGGCCCGCAAACCGAGGGCGTGGGGCTTGTGACTAGGTCTCCGTCGCTCCAATGCCCATAACTTTTGATCCGTAAGGAGTTACGCGATGCACAGCATACTGTTGGAAATCTCTCCGAGAGTTGTACGACATAGGCATTAAGCCTGCTCGGCTGCACCCATTTTTGGATCCCAAAATCGTACATTTTCATCAGTTTCGGGAAACTTTTATTCTTTTGCTATGTTTGTCAGTCCCAAATCATACGTCGTGAGCTGTTAAAAGGATGACAACCTAACTCACGGGATATTAGAGTGCCCTACAACGGATGGGCTATCTTTCTGGGATGGGACTGTGAACTGTCAACACATAAAGGATTTGTGCCCTCAACATGACGGGTGCGATCATACTAGTACTAATGCACCAGATCCCATCAGAACACCGAAGTTAAGCGTGCTTAGGCGAGAATAGTACAAGGATGGGTGACCCCTTGGGAAGTCCTCATATTACACCCCTATTTTCAATTTTTTTGCACCGGTTAAGATTGCCAAGATGCTTTATCCATCACATATCTATTACCGAATCCCACGGTACCTTGGGTGAGACAATTTCGCTTCACGTAGAGGCTGGGCCCGCAAACCTAGGGCGTGGGGCATGTGACCAGGTCTCCAGCGCTCCGGTGCCCATAACTTTTGATACGTATGGAATTACGCGGCACACAGCATACTGTTGGAAAGCTCTTCGAGAGCCCTACGACGAAAGCATCAAACCTGCTTTGCAGCACCTGTTATTAGAGCCCAAAATCTAAAGTTTTCATCAATTTCGGGCCACTTTTCTACTTTTGCTCTGTTTTTCCATCCTGGATTGTACGTCGTGAGCTGTTAAAAGTACGACAACCTAAATCGTGGGACATAAGAGGGCCCTACAATGCATCGATATCACGTCTTGAGATGATGCTACGTTGTTGAAGCGGATGGGTTGTCGTTAAACCCATTGGGCCTTTTGAATGGGTTATCACTCTGGGCCAGGACTGTGAACCATCAACACATAAAGGATTTGTGCCCTCAACAAGATGGGTGCGATCACACCACCAATAATGCTCCGGATCCCATCTGAACTCCGAAGTTAAGCGTGCTTGGGCGAGAGTAGTAATAGGATAGGTGACCCCCTGGGAAGTCCTCGTGTTGCAGCCCCCTTTTCAATTTTTTTTGCCTCGGTTACGGGTTCCAAGATGCTTTATCCACCACATTTCTATAACCGAATCCCACGGCACCTTGGGCAAGACAACTTCGCTTCACGTAGAGGCTGGGCCAACAAATCAAGGGCGTGGGGCTTGTGACCAGGTCTCCGTCATTCCGGTGCCCATAACTTTTGATTCGTAAGGAGTTACGCTGCGCACAGCATACCGTTGGAAAGCTCTCTGAGAGCTCTACGACATGGGCATTAAGCTTGCTCGGCTGAGCCCATTTATGCAGCCCAAAATCCACATTTTCATTAGTTTCAGGCCACTTTTATTCTTTTGCTCTGTTTTTTTATCCCGGATCGTACGTCGTCAGCTGTTAAAAGGACGACAACCTAACTCGCTGGATATTACAAAGCCCTACAACGCGTCGATATCACGTCTTATGAGGATATGCGTTGTTGAAGCGGATGGGTTGTCATTAAGCCCATTGGGCCTTTTGAATGGGCCCATCTCTGGGACTGCGAACCATCAACACATAAGTGATTTGTGCCCTCAGCATGATGGGTGCGATCATACTAGCAATAATGCACTGGATCCCATCAGCACTCCGAAGTTAAGCATGCTTGGGTGAGAGTAGTACTATGATGGGTGACCCCCTGGTAAGTCCTCGTGTTGCACCCCTCTTTTGAATTTTTTTTGCCCTGGTTAGGGTTGCCAAGATACTTTATCCACGACATTTCTAATACATTATTCCACGGCACCTTGGGCAAGACAACTTATATTCACGTAGAGGCTGGACCCGCAAAGTGACGGCGTGGGGCTTGTGACTAGGTCTCTGTCGCTCTGGTGAGCATAACTTTTGATCTGTAAGGAGTTATACGACGCAAAGCATACCGTTGGAAAGCTCTCCAAGAGCTCTATGACATGGGAATTAAGCCTGCTGAGCTGCGGCCGTTTTTGGTACCCAAAATCGTACGTTTTCTTCAGTTTCGACCAACTTTTATTCTTTTGCTCTGTTTTTCAGTCCCGGATCGTACGTCGTGAGCTGTTAAAAGGACGACAACCTAACTTCCTGGACATTAGAGGGCCCTACAACGCGTCGATATCATTGTCTTGTGAGGATGCTGCGTTGTTGAAGCAGATGGGCTGTCATTAAACCCATTGGGCCTTTTGAATAGGCCATCTCTCTAGTTTGGATTGTGAACCGTCAACACATAAAGGATTTGTGCCCTCAAGATGATGGGTGCGATCATACCAGCACTAATGCACCGGATCCCATCAGAACTCCGAAGTTAAGTGTGCTTGGGTGAGAGTAGTACTAGGATGGGTGACCCCCTGGGAAGTCCTCGTGTTGTACCCCCCTTTTCAATTTTTTTTGCCCCGGTTAGGGTTGCCAAGATGCTTTATCCACCACATTTCTATTACCGAATCCCACTGCACCTTGGGCGAGATAACTTCGATTCACGTAGAGGCTGGGCTCGCAAACCTTAGGTGTGGGGCTTGTGACCAGGTCTCCAGTGCTCTGGTGCCCATATCTTTTGATCCATAAGGAGTTACGTGGCGCACCGCATACCGTTGGAAAGCTCTCTGAGAGCTCTACGACGAGTGTAGCAAGCCTTCTATGCTGTGCCTATTATCGGAGCCCAAAATTGAAAGTTTTCATAAGTTTTGGGCCACTTTTCTTCTTTTGCTCTATTTTTCCGTCCCGAATCGTACGTCGTGAGCTGTTAAAAGGATGACAACCTAACTCGCAGGACATTAGAGGGCCCTACAATACGTCGATATCATGTCTTACGAGGATGCTGCATTGTTGAAGCAGATGGGTTGTCATTAAGCCCAATGGGCCCTTTCAATGGGTTTTCTCTCAAGGCTGGGACTGTGAACCGTTAACACATAAAGGATTTGTGCCCTCAACATGACGGGTGCGATCATACTAGCACTAATGCACCGGATCCCATCCGAACTCCGAAGTTATGCGTGCTTGGGCGAGAGTAATACTAGGATGGGTTACCCCTTGGGAAGTCCTCGTGTTGCACCCCCATTTTCAATTTTTTTTGCTCTGGTTAGGGTTGCCAAGATACGTTATACACCACATTTCTATTACCGAATCCCACGGTACCTTGGGCAAGACAACCTCGCTTCATATAGAGGCTGGGCCCGTAAACCGAGGGCATGGGGCTTGTGACCAGGTCTCCATCGCTCTGGTGCCCATAACTTTTGATTCGTAAGGAGTTATACGGCGCACAGAATATACCATTGGGAAGCTCTCCGAGAGCTATACAATAGGGGCAACAAGCGTGCTCGGCTGCACCCGTTTTTGGAGCCCAAAATCGAACGTTTTCATCATATTCTGGCTACTTTTCTTCTTTTACTCTTTTTTTTCATCCCGAATTGTATGTCGTGAGTTGTTAAAAGGACGACAACCTAACTCGCGGGACATTAGAGGGCCCTACAAGGCTTCGATATCACGTCTTGCGACGATGCTACGTTAGTGAAGTGGATGGGTTGTGGTTAGGCCCATTGGGCCTTTTGAATTTCCCATCTCTCTAGGCTGGGACTGTGAACCATCAACACATAAAGGATTTGTGCCCTCAACATGACGGGTGCGATCATACCGGCACTAATGTACCGGATCCCATCAGAACTCAAAAGTTAAGCATGCTTGGACGAGAGTAGTACTTGGATGGGTGACCCCTTGGGAAGTCCTCTTGTTGCACCCCCCTTTTCAAATTTTTTTGCCCCGGTTACGGTTGCCAAGATACTTTATCCTCCACATTTCTATTACGGAATCCCATGGCACCTTGGGCAAGACAACTTCGCTTCACGTAGTGGCTGGGCCAGCAAGCCGAGGGCGTGGGGCTTAGGACCAGGTCTCCGTCGCTCCGGTGCCCATAACTTTTGATCCGTAAGGAGTTACACAGGGCAAAGCTTACCGTTGGAAAGCTCTTTGAGAGCACTAAGACCGGGGCAACAAACTTTCTCGGCTGCACCTATTTTCGGAGCCCAAAATTGAACATTTTCAACAGTTTCGAGCATTTTTACTTCTTTTGCTCTGTTTTTCCATCACAGATCGTACGTCGTGAGCTGTTAAAAGGATGACAACCTTACTCACGGGACATTAGAGAGCCCTACAATGTGTCGATATCACGTCTTGTGAGGATGCTACATTGTTGAAGTCGATGGGTTGTTGTTAAGCCCATTGGGCCTTTTGAATGGTCCAACACTCTGGGCTGGGACTGTGAACCATCAACACATAAATGATTTGTGCCCTCAACATGCCGTGTGCGATCATACCAGCACTAATGCACTGGATCCCATCAAAACTCCAAAGTTAAGCATGCTTAGGCGAGAGTAGTACTAAGATGGATGACCCGCTAGGAAGTCCTCGTGTTGCACCACCATTTTCAATTTGTTTTGGCTCGGTTAGGGTTGCAAAGATACTTTATCCACCACATTTCAAATACCGAATCTCACGGCACCTTGGGAAAGACAACTTCGATTCACGTAGAGGCTGGGCCCACAAACCTGGGGCGTGGGGCTTGTGACCAGGTCTCCATCGCTCCGGTGCCCATAACTTTTGATCCGTAAGGCGTTATGCGGCGCATAGCATACCATTGGAAAGCTCTCCGAGAGCTCTACGATGGAGGCAGCAAACCTGCTCAGCTGCACCTATTTTCGGAGCCCAAAATCGTATGTTTTCATCACTTTCGGGCAACTTTTCTTCTTTTGCTCTGTTTTTCTGTCCCGGATCGTATGCCGTGAGCTGTTAAAAGGACGACAACCTAACTCGCGGCATATTACATGGCCCTACAATGAGATGATATCATGTCTTACGAGGATACTACTTTATTGAAGCAGATGGGTTGTCGTTAAGCCATTTGGGCCTTTTGGATGGGCCATCTCTTTGGGCTGGGACTGTGAACCATCAACACATAAAGGATTTGTGCCCTCAACATGACGGGTGCGATCATACCAGCACTAATGCACTGGATCCCGTCAGAACTCCAAAGTTATGCGTGCTTGGACTCTAGTAGTACTAGGATGGGTGACCCCTTGGGAAGTCCTCGTGTTACACCCCTCTTTTCAATTTTTTTTGCCCCGGTTAGGGTTGCCAAGATACTTTATCCACCATATTTCTAATACAGAATACCACGGCACCTTGGGCAAGGCATCTTCGATTCAAGTAGAGGCAGGGCCCGCAAACCGAGGGCGTGGGGCTTGTGACTAGGTCTCCGTCGCTCCAATGCCCATAACTTTTGATCCGTAAGGAGTTACGCGACGCACAGCATACTGTTGGAAATCTCTCCGAGAGTTGTACGACATGGGCATTAAGCCTGCTCAGCTGCACCCATTTTTGGATCCCAAAATCGTACATTTTCATCAGTTTCGGGAAACTTTTATTCTTTTGCTATGTTTGTCAGTCCCAAATCATACGTCGTGAGCTGTTAAAAGGACGACAACCTAACTCACGGGATATTAGAGTGCCCTACAACGGATGGGCTATCTTTCTGGGATGGGACTGTGAACTGTCAACACATAAAGGATTTGTGCCCTCAACATGACGGGTGCGATCATACTAGCACTAATGCACCAGATCCCATCAGAACACCGAAGTTAAGCGTGCTTAGGCGAGAGTAGTACAAGGATGGGTGACCCCTTGGGAAGTCCTCATATTATACCCCTATTTTCAATTTTTTTGCACCGGTTAAGATTGCCAAGATGCTTTATCCATCACATATCTATTACCGAATCCCACGGTACCTTGGGTGAGACAATTTCGCTTCACGTAGAGGCTGGGCCCGCAAACCTAGGGCGTGGGGCATGTGACCAGGTCTCCAGCGCTCCGGTGCCCATAACTTTTGATACGTATGGAGTTACGCGGCGCACAGCATACTGTTGGAAAGCTCTTCGAGAGCCCTACGACGAAAGCATCAAACCTGCTTTGCAGCGCCTGTTATTAGAGCCCAAAATCTAAAGTTTTCATCAATTTCGGGCCACTTTTCTACTTTTGCTCTGTTTTTCCATCCTGGATTTTAATCGTGAGCTGTTAAAAGTACGACAACCTAAATCGTGGGACATAAGAGGGCCCTACAATGCATCGATATCACGTCTTGAGATGATGCTACGTTGTTGAAGTGGATGGGTTGTCGTTAAACCCATTGGGCCTTTTGAATGGGTTATCTCTCTGGGCCAGGACTGTGAACCGTCAACACATAAAGGATTTGTGCCCTCAACAAGATGGGTGCGATCACACCACCAATAATGCTCCGGATCCCATCTGAACTCCGAAGTTAAGCGTGCTTGGGCGAGAGTAGTAATAGGATGGGTGACCCCCTGGGAAGTCCTCGTGTTGCAGCCCCCTTTTCAATTTTTTTTGCCTCGGTTACGGTTTCCAAGATGCTTTATCCACCACATTTCTATAACCGAATCCCACGGCACCTTGGGCAAGACAACTTCGCTTCACGTAGAGGCTGGGCCAACAAATCAAGGGCGTGGGGCTTGTGACCAGGTCTCCGTCATTCCGGTGCCCATAACTTTTTATTCGTAAGGAGTTACGCTGCGCACAGCATACCATTGGAAAGCTCTCTGAGAGCTCTACGACATGGGCATTAAGCCTGCTCGGCTGAGCCCATTTATGCAGCCCAAAATCCACATTTTCATTAGTTTCAGGCCACTTTTATTCTTTTGCTCTGTTTTTTTATCCCGGATCGTACGTCGTCAGCTGTTAAAAGGACGACAACCTAACTCGCTGGATATTACAAAGCCCTACAACGCGTCGATATCACGTCTTAAGAGGATATGCGTTGTTGAAGCAGATGGGTTGTCATTAAGCCCATTGGGCCTTTTGAATGGGCCCATCTCTGGGACTGCGAACCATCAACACATAAATGATTTGTGCCCTCAGCATGACGGGTGCGATCATACTAGCAATAATGCACTGGATCCCATCAGAACTCCGAAGTTAAGCATGCTTGGGTGAGAGTAGTACTATGATGGGTGACCCGCTGGTAAGTCCTCGTGTTGCACCCCTCTTTTGAATTTTTTATGCCCTGGTTAGGGTTGCCAAGATACTTTATCCATGACATTTCTAATACATTATACCACGGTACCTTGGGCAAGACAACTTATATTCACGTAGAGGCTGGGCTCGCAAACTGAGGGAGTGGGGCTTGTGACTAGGTCTCTGTCGCTCTGGTGAGCATAACTTTTGATCTGTAAGGAGTTATACGATGCAAAGCATACCGTTGGAAAGCTCTCCAAGAGCTCTACGACATGGGCATTAAGCCTGCTGAGCTACACCCGTTTTTGGTGCCTAAAATTGTACGTTTTCTTCAGTTTTGGCCAACTTTTATTCTTTTGCTCTGTTTTTTAGTCCCGGATCGTACGTCGTGAGCTGTTAAAAGGACGACAACCTAACTTGCGGGACATTAGAGGGCCCTATAACGCGTCGATATCATTGTCTTGCGAGGATGCTGCGTTGTTGAAGCGGATGGGCTGTCGTTAAACCCATTGGGCCTTTTGAATAGGCCATCTCTCTAGTTTGGATTGTGAACCGTCAACACATAAAGGATTTGTGCCCTCAAGATGATGGGTGCGATCATACCAGCACTAATGCACCGGATCCCATCAGAACTCCGAAGTTAAGTGTGCTTGGGTGAGAGTAGTACTAGGATGGGTGACCCCCTAGGAAGTCCTCGTGTTGTACCCCCCTTTTCAATTTTTTTTGCCCCGGTTTGGGTTGCCAAGATGCTTTATCCACCACATTTCTATTACCGAATCCCACTACACCTTGGGCGAGATAACTTCGATTCACGTAGAGGCTGGGCTCGCAAACCTTAGGTGTGGGGCTTGTGACCAGGTCTCCAGCGCTCCGGTGCCCATATCTTTTGATCCATAAGGAGTTACGTGGCGCACCGCATACCGTTGGAAAGCTCTCTGAGAGCTCTACGACGAGTGTAGCAAGCCTTCTATGCTGCGCCTATTTTCAGAGCCCAAAATTGAAAGTTTTCATAAGTTTTGGGCCACTTTTCTTCTTTTGCTCTGTTTTTCCGTCCCAAATCGTACGTCGTGAGCTGTTAAAAGGATGACAACCTAACTCGCAGGACATTAGAGGGCCCTACAATACGTCGATATCACGTATTACGAGGATGCTGCATTATTGAAGCAGATGGGTTGTCGTTAAGCCCAATGGGCCCTTTGAATGGGTTTTCTCTCAAGGCTGGGACTGTGAACCGTTAACACATAAAGGATTTGTGCCCTCAACATGACGGGTGCGATCATACTAGCACTAATGCACCGGATCCCATCCGAACTCCGAAGTTATGCGTGCTTGGGTGAGAGTAGTACTAGGATGGGTTACCCCTTGGGAAGTCCTCGTGTTGCACCCCCATTTTCAAATTTTTTTGCTCTGGTTAGGGTTGCCAAGATACGTTATACACCACATTTCTATTACCGAATCCCACGGTACCTTGGGCAAGACAACCTCGCTTCATATAGAGGCTGGGCCCGCAAACTGAGGGCATGGGGCTTGTGACCAGGTCTCCGTCGCTCTGGTGCCCATAACTTTTGATTCGTAAGGAGTTATACGGCGCACAGAATATACCGTTGGGAAGCTCTCCGAGTGCTATACAATAGGGGCAACAAGCGTGCTCGGCTGCACCCATTTTTGGAGCCCAAAATCGAACATTTTCATCATATTCTGGCTACTTTTCTTCTTTTACTCTGTTTTTTCATCCCGAATCGTATGTCGTGAGTTGTTAAAAGGACGACAACCTAACTCGCGGGACATTAGAGGGCCCTACAAGGCTTCGATATCACGTCTTGCGACGATGCTACGTTATTGAAGTGGATGGGTTGTCGTTAAGCCCATTGGCCCTTTTCAATGGCCCATCTCTCTAGGCTGGGACTGTGAACCATCAACACATAAAGGATTTGTGCCCTCAACATGACGGGTGCGATCATACCGGCACTAATGTACCGGATCCCATTAGAACTCATAAGTTAAGCATGCTTGGTCGAGAGTAGTACTTGGATGGGTGACCCCTTGGGAAGTCCTCTTGTTGCACCCCCCTTTTCAATTTTTTTGCCCCGGTTACGGTTGCCAAGATACTTTATCCACCACATTTCTATTACCGAATCCCACAGCACCATGGGCAAGACAACTTCGCTTCACGTAGAGGCTGGGCTAGCAAACCGAGGGCGTGAGGCTTGTAACTAGGTCTCCGTCATTCCGGTGCGCATAACATTTAATCCGTAAGGAGTTACACTGTGCACAGCATACCGTTGCAGCGCTCTACGAGAGCTCTATGATAGGGGCAACAAGCCTGCTTGGCTGAGCCCATTTTTGGAGCCCAAAATCGAACATTTTCATCAGTTTCGGGCCACTTTTATTCTTTTGCCCTAATTGTTTGTCCCGGATCGTACGTCGTGAGCAGTTAAAAGGATGACAAATTAACTCACGAAACATTACAGGGTCCTACAACACGTCGATATCACCTATTATGAGGATGTTGCATTGTTGAAGCGGATGGGTTGTCGTTAAGCCCATTGGGCCTTTTGAATGGGCCATCTCTCTGGGTTGGGACTGTGAACCATCAACAAATAATGGATTTGTGCCCTCAACATGACGGGTGCTATCATACCAGCACTAATGCACCAGATCCCATCATAACTCCGAAGTTAAGCATGCTTGGGCGAGAGTAGTACTAGGATGGGTGACCCCTTGGGATGTCCTCGTGTTGCACCTCCATTTTCAATGTTTTTTGCCCCAGTTGGGGTTGCCAAGATACTTTATCCACCACATTTCTATTACCGAATCCTACGGCCCCTTGGGCAAGACAACTTCGCTTCACGAAGAGTCTGGGCTCGCAAACCGAGTGCGTGGAGCTTATGACCTGGTCTCCGTCGTTCCGATGCTCATAACTTTTGATCCGTAAGTAGATACACGGTGCACAGCATACCGTTAGAAAGCTCTCCGAGAGCTCTACAACAGCGGTAGCATGCCCGCTCGATTACGCCTATTTTTGGAGCCCAAAATTGAACGTTTTCATCAGTTTTGGGCCACTTTTCTTCTTTTGCGCTATTTTTTTGTCCCGGATCATACGTCGTGAGTAGTTAAAAGGATGACAACCTAACTCGCGGGACATTAGAAGGCCCTACAATGCTTCAATATCACGTCTTGCGAGGATGTTGCGTTGTTGAAGCTGATAGGTTGTCGTTAAGCCTATTGGGCCTTTTGAATGGGCCATCTCTCTGGGCTGAGACTAAGAACCGTCAACACATAAAGCATTTGTGCCCTCAATATGATGGGTGCGATCATACCAACACTAATGCACCGGATCCTATCAGAACTCTGAAGTTAAGCGTGCTTAGGCAAGAGTAGTACTAGGATAGTTGACCCCTTAGGAAATCCTTATGTTGCACCCCACTTTTCAATTTTGTTTGCCCCGGTTAGGGTTGCCAAGATGCTTTATCCACCACATTTCTATTACCAAATCCCACGGCACCTTGGGCGAGAAAACTTCGCTTCACGTAGAGGCTGGGCCCGCAAACCTAGGGCGTAGGGCTTGTGACCAGGTCTCCGTCACTACGGTGCCCATAACTTTTGATCCGTAAGGAGTTAAGCAACCTACAACATACCGTTGGAAAGCTCTCCGAGAGCTCTACGACGAATGTAGAAAGCCTTCTCAGCTGCGCCTGTTATCAGAGCCCAAAATCAAAAGTTTTCATAAGTTTTGGGTCACTTTTCTTCTTTTGCTCTGTTTCTCCATCCCGGATCGTACGTCGTGAGCTGTTAAAAGGTCGACAACCTAACTCGCGAGACATTAGAGGGCCCTACAATGCAACGATATCACGTAATACGAGGTTGCTGTGTTGTTGAAGTGGATGGGTTGTCGTTAAGCCCATTGGGCCTTTTGAATGGGCTATGTCTCTAGGCTGGGGCTGTGAACCGGCAACACATAAAGGATTTGTGCCCTCAACATGATAGGTGTGATCCTACCAGTACTAATGCCCCGGATCCCATCCGAACTCCGAAGTTAAGCGTGCTTGGGCGAGAGCAGAACGAGGATGGGTGACCCCTTGGAAAGTCCTCGTGTTGCACCCATCTTTTCAATTTTTCTTGCTCCGGCTACGGTTGCCAAGATACGTTATCCACCACATTTCTATTACCAATTCCCACTGTACCTTGGGCAAGACAACATCGCTTCACGTAGAGGCTGGGCCTGCAAACTGAGGGCGTGGGGCTTCTGACTAGGTCTCCGTCGCTCCGGTGCCCATAACTTTTGATCCGTAAGGAGTTACGCGGCGCGCAGCAAATAGCTGGAAAGCTCTACGTGAGCTCTACGACAAGGGCAGCAAGCCTGCTCGGCTGCGCCCATTTTTGGTGCCCAAAATCGAACATTTTCATCATTTTTGGTCCACTTTTCTTCTTTTGCTATGTTTTTTGGTCCCAAATCGTACATCGTGAGCTGTTAAAAGGACGACAACCTAACTCCTGGGACATTAGAGAGCCCTACAACACTTCGATATCACGTCTTGCGAGGATGCTGCGTTGTTAAAGCGGATGGGTTGTCGTTAAGCCCATTGGGCCTTTTCAATGGGCCATCTCTCTGGGCTGGGACTGCAAACCTTCAACAGATAAAGGATTTGTGCCCTCAACATGACAAGTGCGACCATACCAGCATTAATGCATCGGATCCCATCAGAACTCCGAAGTTAAGCGTGCTTGGGCGAAAGTAGTACTAGGATGGGTGACCCCCTAAGAAGTCCTCGTGTTGCACCACCTTTTTCAATTTTTTTTGCTCCGGTTAGGGTTGCCAAGATACTTTATCCACCACATTTCTATTAACGAATCCTACGGCACATTGGGCATGTAACGACCCGATCACCATATCCCACAGAGGGGCGCACGAGTTGATACTACCGTGATATTGTCCGCTCTGCGCAAGCCCCGAAGGGAACCAATACGCTCACGGATTTGTTCCTCACGTGGTCTCCCACATGAAAATGCGTGACGGCTGATACAAGGACTTGAACCTTTATATCCAGCTGTACCACTTCCTAATTTTTTGATGTGGGATTGTGTTACCACACTCTACCCCCCTTAAGAGGCACACGCCCTCGCGGGCTAACGGCACAACGCCGGGGTCGCACCCGGTAGGCTCTGATACCATTTGTAACGACCCGATCACCATATCCCACAGAGGGGCGCACGAGTCGATACTACCGTCATATTGTCCGCTTTGCGCAAGCCCCGAAGGGAACCAATACGCTCACGGCTTTGTTCCTCACGTGGTCTCCCACGTGAAAACGCGTGACGGCTGATACAAGGACTTGAACCTTTATATCCAGCTGTACCACTTCCTAATTTTTCGATGTGGGATTGTGTTACCACAGGGCAAGACAACTTCGCGTCGCGTAGAGTTGGGCCCACAAACCAAGGGCGTGGTGCTTGTGACCAGGCCTCCATCACTCCGGTGCCCATAACTTTTGATCCTTAAGGAGTTATGCGGCACAAAGTATACCGTTGGAAAGCTCCCTAAGAGCTTTACGACTGGGGCGGCAAGCCTGCTCGGCTGCGCCTATTTTTGGAGCCTAAAATTGAACACTTTTATCAGTTTTGAGCCACTTTTATTCTTTTGCTCTATTTTTTCGACCTGGATCATACGTCGTGAGCTGTTAAAAATGACGACAACCTAACTCGTGGGATATTACATGGCCCTACAACATGTCGATATCACGTCTTACGAGGATGCTGCATTGTTGAAGCGGATGGGTTATCGTTAAGCCCATTGGGCCTTTTGAATAGGCCATCTCTCTGGGCTGGGACTGTGAACCGTCAACACATAAAGGATTTGTGCCGTCAACATGACTGGTGCGATCATACCGGCACTAATGCACTGGATCCCATCAGAACTAAGAAGTTAAGCATGCTTGGGTGAAAGTAGTTGTGATAACCCGAACCCAGCATGCATTTAATGACATTTAATTAAGTGTTATCTTAAATGTTAGCATTGAATTTTGTGTTTATTTTTAGTTAAACATTCATTTGTAGCTTTATTTTCATATTTATGTTAATTGGTTTTATTTTTCTTGCATCTTAATGCTCGGTTTTCAATTAAATGACAAGTAGCTCCGAGCTAGAGTAAATTTTGAACTATGTTACTTTCCGAAAATTATATTTTCTTAAATTCTTTGAGATTTAATTGTTATTCTTTTATTGTCACAAAGTGCATAGCATATCGAGAGCGATAGTTAGGAAATGATTTCTAGTCCTCAGCAAATAGTAAAAACTAGTGTTTAGTGTTTTAATTTTAGTAGTTTAGTTGTTATTACCTTGAATTTGATTTGTGATAGTTGTTTTAGCTTCAAAATGCATAAAATAAGCCTATTTGACCAAGTTTAAGTTAGCTTTCACCAATGGCTTGACTTGTTGACTTGTTATCATCTTTTATAAGATTAAAATAACAAGGAAAAAAAAGAAAAAAAAGCTGAAAACAGAATGCTAAGGGCCGAAAATATACAAGGAAGAAAAAAAAAACCTTTCAACTTCAAACTTCAATTTCTTCGCGGGAACTTGTGCGGGGTGGTTTCCGAGGCATCTAGTGTGGTTTTCCTAGCATCTAGGAGTGTCTACGGTGAGGGTTTCATCGTTATTTGTGCATTTGAAATTGTTGTACCTAAACTTTAATTTTTGGATTTTAGTCGTTAATTGTTATTTTGATCGTTTTGATGCTTGAAGAATGTTCCCTAGCAATTGTAGAACATGTATTTATAGCTTTTTAGCATTTTCTGCGGTTGAATATTAAAATTGCAATTTAAATTGATAATTGAATAGTAAATTATGAATAGTAAACCCCCGTTTCGATGAAGTTGCTCCGTTATGCATTTTGTTGATGTAGGACGGTGCTAGATATGCTAGAATGCCTAACTGTGTGGTTTAATTGGATTGTGTAATGGAAAAATGGAGAAAAATGGCTTAGTGAAAGTTGGGGTCGTTTAGGTCAAGTTCGGCATTTTATCGTTTTGTGTGATGGCATTGTCTCGGGAGGCCATGGAACCACTTTTGGTGTGATTATGGCATTGGTTGGGTGTTTGGTTAGGGTAGCGATAGTTCAAACGAGCAAAGGGGGAAATCGGGGCTTTGCGTGAATTCTAGGGTTAAGTAGGGTTTCGGGGTCTTTAGACATGCCTTATAGTGACCTAGGAGGATTGGTGAAGTCAATTTCCAAAACTCGTGGCTCGTTTGAAAGTAGAAGCATTTTGAAAGTTGGGGTCATTTTGCGATTTTGTTTGTTTTCATAGTATAATGCCTATAGAATGCTTAATAATGCTTGTTATGCATGTTAAAGTTGATTAGGATTGAATTTGTATATCAATTATTGATAATGCTTGTTAGTGTTGTTTTTGTTACTTTATTGATAGTAATTGCTTATTGTGTGCTTGTTGTATCGCATGTTGTTACTGACTCACACTTCAGTGCCTTGCTCGATTATCGTTAAATATCTTGTATTGCATATCATAAGTGTCAGGCGCGTGAGTGATGGGCCTCTCTGGGTAGCCTCGGGTTTCCAGTGTTGGTTGCTCTAGCTCCATGTCCTATTCCCTTTTCTCACTTGGGTTGCCGCCCAGGGAGTTTTGGGTCGTAGAATTGACAGAGTATGTCCGGAATACTCTAAACGAAAGTTATAAGGTGGGTGAGCCGGCACGTCATCGTTAAAGTCATCGAAGTCATGATCGGTACATTTCTCGCTCGAGTGAACCATAGCCTTCAGAGTGTGGTATAGCTTTGAATGGTTGTGTTAATGCTTTTATTAATTGGTTATTGTATTGATTGTTTATATTGAATGGTTGCTTGTCAATTATATTTATTAGCTGTACCTATTTGCATTGCACGAGCTTCTTTCTCTCCACCTCGATATCTGTCTCGCCCTCACTGAGTATACGTGTTGTGTATACTCACTCCTCACCACCACATTTCAGGAAATGCCATGTTAGCTGGAAAGTTCGTGATTATGTGAAAGTTCGTGCTTGAAGAGTTGTCTTGCGTGCCTATGTGGCTTGAGTTGTCGAAGTGGCAAAGATGTATGCTTTCATGTATTGTATGTATTTAATATTAAAAGAATGTAATTTAAGTTTTACTAGGTTATTGAAGGGATTGGAAAAGTTAGCTTATGTATTTAGTTAGTATAGTTTAACTTCAATGCATGTTTGTAATGTCCAAAGGAAAAGAGTGAGAATGGTTTGATAGTCTAACTTATGCAATAGGTTAGTATGGTTTAATTGTCAAGCATGAATGTACTTGTAAAAGATGTGAAGAGGTAGGTTAGTCTGTAAACTGGAAATGTATATTTGCTTGTGATTGCTTGTTGAGAACAAGGCTCGGATGGCCTTGAGGTGGTTGAATGTTTGGACATGGTATTGGTCCACTTATATGCTATCGCAGGTTTGCTTTTTGCCTAGAAACAGGGGAGACTCCGTCCGTTTTGCCTAAAAATTATGCCCGGGTTTGGATTTGGGTTGTGATTAGATTGATTGACAGAACTCCCGGTCTCGAGAGGGATCGGGGTGTTACAGTAGTACTAGGATGGGTGACCCCCTGGGAAGTCCTCTTGTTTCACCCCTATTTTTAATTTTTTTTGCCCCGGTTACGATTGCCAAGATACTTTATCCACCACATTTCTATTACCGAATCTCACGGCACCTTGGGCAAAAGAACTTCGCTTCTTGTAGAGGCTGGGCCTGCAAATCGAGTGCGTGGGGGCTTATGACCAGGTCTCCGTCGTTCCAGTGCCCATAACTTTTGATCTGTAAGGAGTTACGCGGCGCACAACATACCGTTTGAAAGCTCTCTAAGTGCTCTACGGCAATGCTTCGATATCACGTCTTACGAGGATGCTGCGTGGTTAAAGCGAATGGGTTGTCGTTAAGCCCATTGGGCCTTTTGAATGGGCCATCTCTCTGGGCAGGGACTGTGAACCGTCAACACAAAAAGCATTTGTGCCCTCAACATGATGGGTGCGATCAAACCAGCACTAATGCACTGGATCCCATCAGAACTCCGAAGTTAAGCGTGCTTGGGCGAGAGTAGTACTAGGATGGGTAACCCCCTGGGAAGTCCTCGTGTTGCATCTGTAACACCCCGATCCCTATCGAGACCGGAAGTTCTATCAATCAATCTAATCACAATCCAAATCCAAACCCGGGCATAATTTTTAGGGAAAACTGACGGAGTCTCCCCTGTTTCTAGGCAAAAAAACAAACTTGCGACAGCATATAAGTGGACCAATACTATGTCCAAACATTCAACCACCTCAAGGCCACCGAGCCTTGTTCTCAACAAGCAACCACAAGCAAATATACATGCATTTTCAAGTACTAGACTATTCTAACTCTTCCTTTAAACAATTCAACATGCTTTGAAGTTAAGCTATGCCAACTGATTACATAAACTAGCTTATCAATTCACCTCAACTACTTAGCTAGATTTAGATTACATTTCTTTTAGCAATAAATACATACAACATATGGAAGCATATATCTTTACAACTTCAACAACTCAAGCCACATAGGCACGCAAGACAACTCTTCAAGCACGAGCTTTCACGAAATCACGAACTTTCCAACTAACATGACATTTCCTGAAATGTGATGGTGAGGAGTGAGTATACACAACACGTATACTAAGTGAGGGCGAGACAGATATCGAGTTGGAGAGAAAGAAAGTCGTGCAATGCAAATAGACACAGCTAAGCAATAAAGTCAATAAGGAAGCATTCAATACAAACGATAATATATTAAACATTCAAGAAAGCATCAACACAACCATTCAAAGCTATACCACACTCTGAAGGCTATGGTTCACTCTTACAAGCAATATACCAATTCACGAGCGATACATCAATCTCGAGCTTGATGTTGACAACGATGACAATAAGCGCGCAAACACCTTATAACACCAGTTTGGAATACTCCAGGAGTAACCATCAATTCTACGACCCAAATCTCCCTGGGAGGCAACCCAAGCGAGAAAAGGGAATAGGACACGGAGCTAGAGCAACCAACACCAGCAACCCGAGGCTACCCGGAGAGGCCCATCACTCACGCCCTGACACTATGCAATGCAAGACTCGATACAAGGCGATAAACGAGCGATAGCACAACAATACAAATTAGAGGCGATAAACAAGATATCAAGCATCATCAACAATTGATAAACATTTCAATCAACAATCAACTGTAACAAGCGTAATAAGCATTAACAAGTATTTACAATCAAATAAGTAACAAGAACAACACCAACAAACATCATCAAGCAATAACAAGTATTCTATAGCCATTATAAGCATTCTATAGCAATATAAGCATTCTATAAGCAATATAACCATTCTATAAGCAATATTCTATGAAAACACACAAAATCACGAAAATGACCCCCACTTACCAAATGCTACTACTTCCAAACAAGCCACGAGTTTTGGAAATCGACTTCACCAATCCTCCTAGGTTACCATAAAGCACGACTATAGACCACAAAACCCCACTTTACCCTAGAATTCACGCAAAGCCCCGATTTCCCCCTTTGCTCGTTTGAACTACAACTACCTCAACCGATTACCCAACCAATGTTACAACTGCACCAAAAGTGCTTCCATGACGTAACTCGACAATGCCTTCACGCAAATCGAGAAAATTCTAAACTCGACCGAAACGACCCCAACTTTCACTAATGTATAATTCTCATTTTTTCCATTACGCAACCTAAACAAACCATGCATTTAGGCATTCTGACATACCTAGCACATTTTTACATCAACAGAAAGCATAACAATGCAACTTTATCGTTTCAAGGGTTTACTATTCACAAATTACTATTCAACTAACAATTTATATTTCAATTTGGATATTCAACTACAGAAAATGTTAAAAAACTATAAATACATGTTCTACGATTGCTAGGGAGCATACTTTAAGCCTCAAATCAATTAAAATAACAATATACGGATAAAATCCAAAAATCAAAGTTAATACACAAAATATTCAAATTCACAAATAACGATGAAACCCTCACCTTAGACGCTCCTAGACGCAAGGAAAACCTCCTAGGATGCCTCGGAAACCACCCCGTGCAAGCTCACGCGAAGAATCGAAGATTTGAAGGTTGAAATGTTTTTTTTTTTCTCTTTGGATTTTTGGCCCTGCCCTTTTCTGTTTCAGCTCTGTTTTTTTAATATTATTTTGTGCTATTTAAGCTATAAAAAGGATGACACAAGGTCAAATGGTCAAAGCTTTGGTCAAAGTTCACTTAAGTTGGTCAATCAAGCTTATTTCATGCATTTTAGGTCTAAAACAAGTAACATAAATCCAATTCCAGTTAAATACAACTTAAAACACTAAAATTAAAACACTAAATACTAGTTTTCACTATTTGTTGAGGACTAGGAACCGCTCTCTAACTATCGCTCTCAATATGCAATGCACGTTGCGACAACAAAGAAGTAACAATTAAATCTCAAAGAATCTAAGAAATATATCATTTTTGGAAAGCACCATAGTTTAAAATTTACTCCGGCTCGGAGCTACTTTCCTCATTTATTTGAAAACCGAGTGATTTTAATGCAAGATAGCCAAAACCGATTATTAAAGCAATCAAAACAATCAAGGTAATCAATATTCATTTAAAATAATTAATTTAACTATTTCTAGAATATGTTAAAGAATTATGAAGTTAATATTAAGCTACAATTGAAAGTTAATATAAACACGTAGTCAAATACAATTAAACCCTAACACTTAAGATGACACTTAATTAATCACAAGAGAATAAATTCAATTACTATAATTATTAGAAATAGATAATAATATTTTAATTATTCAATATACAACTACTAAATGCTTCCAAGAGAAATATTAAAACAGTACAAATTGGTTGATTTAACTAATTAAACATTTAATCAAATGCAATCAAGTGCTATTAAATGCATACCGGGTTCGGGTTATCACATCCTTCCCCCCTTAAAACAATTGCGTCCTCGCGATTCTTCTTCCAATAGAACTCAGCATCATCTGAAATCCAATTCTGACTAATCTTCATCGGTTGAAGAATCCCGTTGGCACGAATATCGAAGAAGAATAAAATTCCAACCAAGAGCGCCGAGATAATACCAATAAAGACTAAAGCAAAGATAGTGTAGATGTCATTAATACCACACAATAATGACAAGAAGAATACCCCACGCACGAATCTCCAATAGAAGTCTAACTATTACTACCCGAAAATCCCCAAGCAAAAAGCCAAATAAAGGCTCAATCAAAGGTTCCATCTAGAGCTCCAAAGAAGTACCCCGCTGGTCATGAATTTCATAGAAGAATTCCCTGTTAAGAGTGCTGAAGAAAATACCAAGAAACCCAATCAAATATACTTCCAAAGTTCCAAATGCTGAGAGGAATGTCAAAGGAAATAGTAAAGAAAATACAATGTGCCCAATAAGACAACCAAGTTGAATAACAAACATTGTTTCCCAGATGGACAAAAACTCCAAGGATAAACACCGAACTGGTGAACAATATACCGAAACCAAACTCTGAGGCCTCTTCACTGTTTGTCAAGTGAAAACTTCATACAACTTTGCCAATAAGGAAAATACCAATAGAACGCCAAATAAGAATTTCAAAGAATACCATAAGTAGTATTATACAATAAGTTTGATAGGAACTCCAAATACCAAACCTACTGAGGAACACTGACGAAGATATCTGAAACAATGCTCCAATAAGAAAGTAGCCAAGTTTGCCCAATAAGTAAATACTAAATAATTGGCCACTGAGAATTCCATAAAATACCATTGAAGAATTTCCAATCAGGGATGCCAGTATCACACCAATAAAGACCGAGACACATATATCATAGATAATACTGTGCAGTAAGGCCGATTGAAATCCCAATAGCTAAATCCACCGAGAAATGCCAACAGAAGTCTCCAAAGAATACCCATTAAGAAAACCAAAGAATGCTCCAAAGAATAACCAAATAAAACCCCAAGAGAAAGCTACTCTTTCACAACTGTTAAGCACAGAGAAGGACCATAGAGATTTGCCAATAACCGAGCTCCAAAAGCAAACACCAATTCCCAAATAAAGGCTAGTCAAATGCCATTCATTTCCTGCCAATCCATACACCTTGAAAAGCCAGGGGTGAACAACTTTCTTCAGCGGAGGAAGAGGACTTACTTACCATTTCCATAAGACATGTATGAATGCCAATATATCACAGTTATACACATGCCTTAAACTATTATGCAAGCAAGTTTACAAAATAGTTTATTCAACAAAGTCACTCAAGCACGACAATCAAATCAAGCACAACATAATCAATTCAAATCATGGCATAACCAATTCAAGACATTTCAATGCACACATTACAAGCAATACTTCAAGCAAATAACAATTCACGAGGCCGATTCAATTCACGATGCCAATTCAATACACAACTAGACACTTCATTTTACTTGAGAAACATTTAACACATAACACATAATTATATCACATAGGTGCATACATTCAAGTCAGGACACACAATCTCACATACAAGCAAACACTTTCAAGACACACTTACCAAGCACACATTCAAGGGTCACTACCTACCAGACCGAAGACCCTGTCCCGGTTTATGAGCTAAACAAGCTCTGATACCACCTGTAACACCCCGATCCCTCTCAAGACCGGGAGTTCTATCAATCAATCTAATTACAACCCAAATCCAAACCCGGGCATAATTTTTAGGGAAAACTGACGGAGTCTCCCCTGTTTCTAGGCAAAAAAACAAACCTGCGACAGCATATATGTCCAAACATTCAACCACCTCAAGGCCATCCGAGCCTTGTTCTCAACAAGCAACCACAAGCAAATATACATACATTTTCAAGTACTAGACTATTCTAACTCTTCCTTTAAACAATTCAACATGCTTTGAAGTTAAGCTATGCCAACTGAATACATAAACTAGCTTATCAATTCACCTCAACTACTTAGCTAGATTTAGATTACATTTCTTTTAGCAATAAATACATACAACATATGGAAGCATATATCTTTACAACTTCAACAACTCAAGCCACATAGGCACGCAAGACAACTCTTCAAACACGAGCTTTCACGAAATCACGAAATTTCCAACTAACATGACATTTCCTAAAATGTGGTGGTAAGGAGTGAGTATACACAACACGTATACTTAGTGAGGGCGAGATAGATATCGAGTTGGAGAGAAAGAAAGTCGTGCAATGCAAATAGACACAGCTAAGCAATAAAGTCAATAAGGAAGCATTCAATACAAACGACAATATATTAAACATTCAAGAAAGCATCAACACAACCATTCAAAGCTATACCACACTCTGAAGGCTATGGTTCACTCTTACGAGCAATATACCATTTCACGAGTGATACATCAATCTCGAGCTTGATGTTGACAACGATGACAATAAACGCGCAACCACCTTATAACACCAGTTTGGAATACCCCGGGAGTAACCATCAATTCTACGACCCAAATCTCTCTGGGTGGCAACCCAAGCGAGAAAAGGGAATAGGACACGGAGCTAGAGCAACCAACACCGGCAACCCGAGGCTACCCAGAGAGGCCCATCACTCACGCCCTGACACTATGCAATGCAAGACTCGATACAAGGCGATAAACGAGCGATAGCACAACAATACATATTAGAGGCGATAAACAAGATATCAAGCATCATCAACAATTGATAAACATTTCAATCAACAATCAACTCTAACAAGCGTATTAAGTATTAACAAGCATTTACAATCAAATAAGTAACAAGAACAACACCAACAAACATCATCAAGCAATAACAAGTATTCTATAGGCATTATAAGCATTCTATAGCAATATAAGCATTCTATAAGCAATATAACCATTCTATAAGCAATATTCTATGAAAACACACAAAATCACGAAAATGACCCCAAGTTACCAAATGCTACTACTTCCAAACGAGCCATGAGTTTTGGAAATCGACTTCACCAATCCTCCTAGGCTACCATAAAGCACGACTATAGACCACAAAACCCCACTTTACCCTAGAATTCCCGCAAAGCCCTGATTTTCCCCTTTGCTCATTTGAACTACAACTACCTCGACCGATTACCCAACCAATGTCACAACAGCACCAAAAGTGCTTCCATGACGTACCTCGACAATGCCTTCACGCAAATCGAGAAAATTCTAAACTCGACCGAAACGACCCCAACTTTCACTAATGTATAATTCTCATTTTTTCCATTACGCAACCTAAACAAACCATGCATTTAGGCATTCTAACATACCTAGCACATTTTTACATCTATAGAAAGCATAACAACGCAACTTCATCGTTTCAAGGGTTTACTATTCATAAATTACTATTCAACTAACAATTTATATTTCAATTTCGATATTCAACCGCATAAAATGGTAAAAAACTATAAATACATGTTCTACAATTGCTAGGGAACATACTTTAAGCCTCAAATCAATTAAAACAACAATATACAGATAAAACCTAAAAATCAAAGTTAATACACAAAATATTCAAATGCACAAATAACGATGAAACCCTCACCTTAGACGCTCCTAGACGCAAGGAAAACCTCCTAGGATGCCTCAGAAACCACCCCGTGCAAGCTCACGCAAAGAATCGAAGATTTGAAGGTTGAAATGTTTTTTTTTTCTCTTTGGATTTTCGGCCCTGCCCTTTTCTGTTTTAGCTCTATTTTTTTTCTTGTGCTATTTAAGCTATTAAAAGGATGACACAAGGTCAAATGGTCAAATCCTTGGTCAAAGTTCACTTAAGTTGGTCAATCAAGCTTATTTCATACATTTTAGGGCTAAAACAAGTAACATAAATCCAATTCCAGTTAAATACAACTTAAAACACTAAAATTAAAACACTAAATACAAGTGTTCACTATTTTTTGAGGACTAGGAACTGCTCTCTAACTATCGCTCTCGATATGCAATGCACGTTGCGACAACAAAGAAGTAACAATTAAATCTCAAAGAATCTAAGAAATATATCATTTTTGGAAAGCATCATAGTTTAAAATTTACTTCGGCTCGGAGCTACTTTCCTCATTTATTTGAAAACCGAGTGATTTTAATGCAAGACAACCAAAACCGATTATTAAAATAATCAAAACAATCAAGGTAATCAATATTCATTTAAAATAATTAATTTAACTATTTCTAGAATATTTTAAAGAATTATGAAGTTAATATTAAGCTACAATTGAAAGTTAATATAAACACGTAGTCAAATCCAATTAAACCCTAACATTTAAGATGACACTTAATTAATCACAAGAGAATAAATTCAATTACTATAATTATTAGAAATAGATAATAATCTTTTAATTATTCAATTTACAACTACTAAATGCTTCCAAGAGAAATATTAAAATAGTACAAATTGGATGATTTAACTAATTAATCATTTAATCAAATGCAGTCAAGTGCTATTAAATACATGCCGGGTTCGGGTTATCACAGCATCCACCTTTTCAATTTTTTTTGCCCCGTTTAGGGTTGCCAAGATACTTTATCCACCATATTTCTATTTTGGAATCTCACGGCACATTGGGCAAGACAATTTCGCTTCATGTAGAGGTTGGGCCTGCAAACCGAGGGCGTGGTTCTTGTGACCAGGTCTCCATCACTCCGGTGCCCATAACATTTGATCCTTAAGGAGTTACGCGGTGCACAGTATACCGTTGGAAAGCTCCCCGAGAGCTTTACGACTGGGGTAGCAAGCCTGCTCGGCTGCGCCTATTTTTGGAGCCCAAAATCAAACATTTTTATCAGTTTTAGGCCAATTTTCTTCTTTTGCTCTGTTTTTCCGTCTTCGATCGTACGTCGTGAGCTGTTACAAATGACAACAACCAAACTCGCGGGACATTACATGGCCCTACAAGACGTCGATATCACGTCTTACGAGGATGCTGCATTGTTGAAGCGGATGGGTTGTCGTTAAGCCCATTAGGTCTTTTGAATGGGCCATCT
This sequence comes from Ehretia macrophylla, assembly GCA_037974665.1. NCBI lineage: Eukaryota > Viridiplantae > Streptophyta > Magnoliopsida > Boraginales > Ehretiaceae > Ehretia > Ehretia macrophylla. The sequence goes on along the minus strand of CM075764.1, from coordinate 12,746,980 downwards.
CTCTTGGCTGGGACTGTGAACCATCAACACATATAAGATTTGTGCCATCAACATGACTGGTGCGATCATACCGGCACTAATGCGCTGGATCCCATCAGAACTAAGAAGTTAAGCGTGCTTGGGCGAAAATAGTACTAGGATGGGTAACCCCCTAGGAAGTCCTCTTGTTACACCCCCTTTTTTAATTTTTTTTGCCCCAGTTAGGGTTGCCAAGATACTTTATCCACCACATTTCTATTACCGAATCTCACGGCACCTTGGGCAAAAGAACTTCGCATCTCGTAGAGGCTAGGCCCGTAAATCAAGTGCGTGGGGCTTATGAGCAGGTCTCCGTCGTTCTGGTGCCCATAACTTTTGATCTGTAAGGAGTTACGCAGCGCACAACATACTGTTTGAAAGTTCTCTAAGTGCTCTACGACAGGGGTAGCAATCCTGCTTGGCTGTGCCTATTTGTAGAGCCCAAAATTGAACATTTTCATCTGTTTCGGGCCACTTTTCTGCCTTTGCTCTGTTTGTCTGTCCCGGATCGTACGTCCTGAGCTGTTAAAAGGAAAACAACCTAACTCACGGTACATTAAAGGGTCCTACAATGCTTCGATATCACGTCTTACGAGGATGCTGCGTGTTGAAGCGGATGGGTTGTCGTTAAGCCCATTGGGCCTTTTGAATGGGCTATCTTTCTGGCCAAGGACTGTGAACCGTCAACACAAAAAGCATTTGTGCCCTCAACATGATGGGTGCAATCATACCAGCACAAATGCACTAGATCCCATCAGAACTCTGAAGTTAAGCATGCTAGGGCGAGAGTAGTAGTAGGATGGGTGACCCCCTGGGAAGTCCTCGTGTTGCATCCCCCTTTTCAATTTTTTTTGCCCCGGTTAGGGTTGCTAAGATACTTTAGTCACCACATTTCTAGTTTTGAATCCCACGGTACATTGGGCAAGACAACCTCTCTTCATGTAGAGGTTGGGCCTGCAAACCGAGGGCGTGGGGCTTGTGACCAGGCCTCCGTCGCTCCGGTGCCTATAACTTTTGATCCTTAAGGACTTAAGCGGTGCACAGCATACCGTTGGAAAGCTCTCCGAGAGCTCTACGACGGGGGCAGCAAGCCTGCTTAGATGTGCCTATTTTCGGAGCCAAAAATCAAACATTTTCATCAGTTTCAGGCCACTTTTTTTCTTTTCTCTGTTTTTCTATCCCGGATTGTACATCGTGAGCAGTTAAAATGACGACAACCTAACTCGCAGGATATTACAGGTCCCTACAACTCGTCGATATCACATCTTACGAGGATGCTGCATTGTTGAAGCGGATGGGTTGTCGTTATGCCCATTGGGCCTTTTGAATGGGCCATCTCTCTCGGCTGGGACTGTGAACCGTCAACACATAAAGGATTTGTGCCCTCAACATGATGGGTGTGATCATACTGGCACTAATGCACCGGATCCCATCAGAACTTGGAAGTTAAGTGTGCTTGGGCAAGAGTAGTACTAGGGTGGATGACCGCCTGGGAAGTCCTCTTGTTGTACCCCCCTTTTCAATTTTTTTTGCCCCGGTTAGGGTTGCCAAGATACTTTATCCACCACATTTCTATTACCGAATCCCATGGCACCTTGGGCAAGACAACTTCGCTTCACATACAGGCTGGGCCCGCAAACCGTGGGCGTGGGGCTTGTGATCAGGTCTCCGTCGCTCCGGTCCCATAACTTTTGATCCGTAAGGAGTTATGCGGCGCACAACATACTGTTGGAAAGCTCTAAGAGACCTCTACGACGGGGACATCTAGCCTACTGCTGCGCCTATTTTCGGAGTCCAAAATTGAACGTTTTCATCTATTTTGAGCCACTTTTCTTATTTTGCTCTGTTTTTATGTCCCGGATCGTACGTCGTGAGTTATTAAAAGGACGACAACCTAACTCGCTGGACATTAGAGGGCCCTACAATGTGTCGATATAACGTCCAGCGAAGATGCTACATTGTTGTAGCGGATGGGTTGTTGTTAAACCCATTGGGCCTTTTGAATGGGCCATCTCTCTGGGCTGGGATTTTGAACTGTCAACACAAAAGGGATTTGTGCCCTCAACATGACGGGTGCAATCATACCAGCAGTAATGCACCGGATCCCATCAGAACTCCGAAGTTAAGCGTGCTTCGGCGAGAGTAGTACTTAGATGATTGACCCCCTGGTAAGTCCTCGTGTTGCACCCCCTTTTTAACTTTTTTTGCCCCGGTTGAGGTTGCCAAGATGTTTTATCCACCACATTTTGATTACTGAATCCCACGGTACCTTAGGCAAGACAACCTCGCTTCACGTAGAGGCTGGGCCTACAAACCGAGTGCGTGGGGCTTGTAAGGAGGTCGTCGTCGCTCTAGTGCCCATAACTTTTGATCCGTAAGGAGTTACGCAGCGCACAGCATACCGTTGGAAAGCTATCCGAGAGCTCTAGCACAGGGGCAGCAAACCTGCTTGGCTACGCCCATTTTTGGAGCCCAAAATCGAACGTTTTCATCTATTTTGGGCTACTTTTCTTCTTTTGCTCTGTTTTTTCCGTCCCAGATCGTACGTCGTGAGTTGTTAAAAGGATGACAACCTAACTCGTGGGACATTACAGTGTCCTACAACATGTCGATATCACGTCTTACGAGGATGCTACATTGTTGAAGCGGATGGGTTGTCGTTAAGCCCATTGGGCCTTATGAATGGGCCATCTCTCTGGGCTGGGACTATGAACCTCCAACACATAAAGGATTTGTGACCTCAACATGACGGGTGCGATCATACCAGTACTAATGCAATGGATCCCATCAGAAAATAGAAGCTAAGCGTGCTTGGGTGAGAGTAGTACTAAGATGGTTGACCCCTTGGGAAGTCCTCTTGTTGTAACCCCCTTTTCAATTTTTGTTGCCCCTGTTAGGGTTGTCAAGATACTTTATCCACCACATTTCTATTATCGAATCCCACTGCACCTTGGGCAAGACAACTTCTCTACATGTAGAGGCTGGGCTTGTAAACCGAGGGCGTAGGGCTGGTGACCAGGTCTCCGTCGTTCCGGTGCCCATAACTTTTGATCCATAAGGAGTTACGCGGTGCACAACATACCGTTGGAAAGCTATCCGAGAGCTCTACGACGGGGGCAGCCAACTTGCTCAACAGCACCTATTTTTGGAGCACAAAATCGAACGTTTTCATATGTTTCGGGCCACTTTTCTTCTTTTGCTCCGTTTTTTCATCCCGGATCGTACGTGAGTTGTTAAAAGGACGATAACCTAGCTCACATGACATTACAAGGCCCTACAACCCGTCGATATCACGTCTTGTGAGGATGCTACGTTGTTTAAGTGGATGGGTTGTCGTTAAGCCCATTGGGCCTTTTGAATGGGCCATCTCTCTAGGCTGGGACTGTGAACCGTCAACACATAAGGGATTTGTGCCCTCAACATGACGGGTGCGATCATACCAGCACTAACGCATCGGATCCCAACAGTATTCTGAAGTTAAGCGTGCTTAGGCAAGAGTAGTACTAGGATGGGTGACCCCCTTGGAAGTCCTTGTGTTGCACCCCACTTTTCAATTTTTTTTTCCCCGGTTAGGGTTGCCAAGATACTTTATCCACCACATTTTTATTACCAATTCCCACAGTACCTTCGGCAAGACAACTTCGCTTCACGTAGAGGCTGGGCCCGCAAGCCGAGGGCGTGGGGCTTGTGACCAGGTCTCCGTCGCTATAGTGCACAAAACTATTGATTCGTAAGGAGTTACACAGTGCACAGCATACTGTTGGAAAGCACTCCAAGAGCTCTACGATGAGGGCAGCAAGCCTGCTCGGCTGCGCCAGTTTTCGGGGCCCAAAATCGAACATTTTCAACAGTTTCGGGCCACTTTTCTTCTTTTGCCCAATTTTTCCGTCCAGGATCGTACACCGTGAGCTGTTAAAAGGATGACAAACTTGTTCGCGGGACATTAGAGAGCCCTACAACGCGTCGATATCACGTCTTGTGAGGATGCTGCATTGTTGAAGTGGATGGGTTGTCGTTAAGCCTATTGGGCCTTTTGAATGGACCATCTCTCTGGGCTGGGACTGTGAACCGTCAACACATAAAGGATTTGTGCCCTCAACATGACGTGTGCGATCATACCAGCACTAATGTACCGGATCCCATAAGAACTCCAAAGTTAAGCGTGCTTGGGCGAGTGTAGTACTAGGATGGGTGACCCCTTGGGAAGTCCTCTTGTTGCTCCCCGCTTTTCTATTTTTTTTGCCCCGGTTAGGGTTGCCAAGATACTTTTTTCACCACATTTCTATTACCGAATCCCACGGCACCTTGGGCAAGACAACTTCATTTCACGTAGAGGCTGGGCCCGCAAACGGAGGGCGTGGGGCTTGTGACTAGGTCTCCGTCGCTCTGGTGCCCATAACTTTTGATTCGAAAGGAGTTACGCGGTGCACAACATACCGTTTGAAAGCTCTCCGAGAGCTCTATAATGGAGGCAGCAAGCCTGCTTATCTGCACCTATTTTCGGAGCCCAAAATCGTACGTTTTCCTCAGTTTCAAACAACTTTTCTTCTTTTGCTCCGTTTTTCAGTCCCAGATCGTACGACGTGAGCAGTTAAAAGGACGACAACTTAACTCTCAAGATATTACAGGGCCCTACAATGCGTCGATATCACGTCTTACAAGGATACTGTGTTGTTGAAGCTGATGGGTTGTCGTTAAGCCCATTGGGCCTTTTGAATGGGCCATCTCTGTGGGCTGGGACTGTGAACCATCAACACATAAAGGATTTGTGCCCTAAACATGACAGTTGCGATCATACCAGCACTAATGCACCAGCTCCCATCAGAACTACAAAGTTAAGCTTGCTTGGGCGAGAGTAGTACTAGGATGGGTGACCCCCTGGAAAGTCCTCGTGTTGCACCCCTTTTTTCAATTTTTTTTACCCCGGTTAGGGTTGCCAAGATACTTTATCCACCATATTTCTAATACAGAATACCACGGCACCTTGGGCAAGACAACTTCGATTCACGTGGAGGCTGGGCCCGTAAACCGAGGGCATGGGGCTTGTGACTAGGTCTCCATCGCTCTGGTACCCATAACTTTTGATCCGTAAGGAGTTACGCGAAGCATAGCATACCATTGGAAACCTCTCCGAGAGCTTTACGACACGGGCATTAAGCCGGCTTGGCTGTGCCCTTTTTGGATACCAAAATCGTACGTTTTCATCAGTTTCGGGCAACTTTGATTCTTTTGCTCTATTTTTCAGTCCCAGATCGTACGTCGTGAGCTGTTAAAAAGTTGACAACCTAACTAGTGGGACATTAGAGGGCCCTACAACACGTTGATATCATTATCTTGTGAGGATACTGCGTTGTTGAAGCAGATGGGTTGTCGTTAAACCCATTGGGCCTTTTGAATGGGCTATCTCTCTGGGTTGGGACTGTGAACTGTTAACACATAAAGGATTTGTGCCCTCGACATGACAGGTGCGATCATACCAGCACTAATGCACCGGATCCCATCAGAACTCCGAAGTTAAATGTGTTTGGGCGAGAGTTGTACTAGGATGGGTGACCCCCTGGGAAGCCCTCGTGTTGCACCCCCCCTTTTCAATTTTTTTTGCCCCAGTTAGGGTTGCCAAGAAACGTTATACACCACATTTCTATTACCGAATCCCACGGCACCTTGGGCAAGACAACCTCACCTCATGTAGAGGCTGGGCTTGCAAACCAAGGGCGTGGGGCTTGTAACCAAGTCTCTGTCGCTCCGGTACCCATAACTTTTGATCCGTATGGAGTTACGCAGCGCACGTAATATACCGTTGGAAAGCTCCCCGAGAGCTCTACGACAGGGGCACCAAGCTTGCTCGGCTGCGGCCATTTTTGGTGCCCAAAATCGAACGTTTTCATCAGTTTCGGGCCACTTTTCTTCTTTTGCTCTGTTTTTCCGTCTTGGGTCGTATGTCGTGAGTTGTTAAAAGGACGACAACCTAACTCGCAGGACATTAGAGGGCCCTACAATGCTTCGATATCACGTCTTGCGAGGATGCTGCGTTGTTGAAGCGGATGGGTTGTCGTTAAGCCCATTGGGCCTTTTGAATGGCCCATCTCTCTGGGCTGGGACTGTGAACCGTCAACACATAAAGGATTTGTGCCCTCAACATGACGGGTGTGATCATACCGGCACTAAAGCCCCGGATCCCATCAGAACTCTGAAGTTAAGCGTGCTTGGGCGATAGTAGTACTAGGATGGGTGACCCCTAGGGAAGTCCTCTTGTTGCAACCCCTTTTTCAATTTTTTTTGCCTCGGTTAGGGTTGCCAAGACATTTTATCCACCACATTTCTATTACCGAATCCCACGGCACCTTGGGCAAGACAACTTCGCTTCACGTAGAGGCATGGCCCACAAACCGAGGGCGTAGGGCTTGTGACCTGGTCTCCGTCGTTTCGATGCCCATAACTTTTGATCCGTAAGGAGTTAAGCTGCACACTGTATACCGTTGCAAAGCTCTCCAAGAGCTCTACGACAGGGAAAACAAGCCTGCTTGGCTGAGCCCATTTTTGGAGCCCAAAATTGAACATTTTCATCAGTTTCGGGCCACTTTTATTCTTTTGCTCTATTTTTTTGTCCTAGATCGTACATCGTGAGCTGTTTAAAGAACGACAACCTAACTCGCGGGATATTACAGGGCCCTACAATGCATCAATATCATGTCTTACGAGGATATAGCGTTGTTGAAGACGATGGGTTGTCGTTAAGCCCATTGGGCTTTTTGAATAGGCCATCTCTTTGGGTTGGGACTATGAACCATCAACACATAAAGGATTTGTGCCCTCAACATGACGGGTGCGATCATACCAGCACTAATGCACATAATCGCATCAGAACTGCGAAGTTAAGCATGCTTGGGCGAGAGTAATACTAGGATGGGTGACCAATTCGGAAGTCCTCGTGTTGCACCCTCTTTTCAATTTTTTTTGCCCCGGTTAGGGTTGCCAAGATACTTTATCCACCACATTTCTAATACAGAATACCATGGCACCTTGGGCCAGACAGCTTCGATTCACGTATAGGCTGGGCCCGCAAACCGAGGGCGTGGGGCTTGTGACTAGGTCTCTGTCGCTCCAGTGCCCATAACTTTTGATCCGTAAGGAGTTACGCAACGCACAACATACCGTTGGAAAGTTCTCTGAGAGCTCTACGACATAGGAATTAAGCCTGCTCAGCTGCGCCCATTTTTGGAAAAGAAAATCGTACGTTTTCATCAGCTTCGGGCAACTTTTATTCTTTTGCTCTGTTTTTCAGTCCCGGATCGTACACTGTGAGCTGTAAAAAGGACGACAACCTAACTCACGGGACATTTGGGGGCCCTACAACGCGTCGATATCATTGTCTTGCGAGGATGCTGCATTGTTGAAGCGGATGGCTTGTCGTTAAACCCATTGGGCCTTTCAAATGGCCTATCTCTCTAGGCTAGGACTGTGAACCATCAACACATAAAGGATTTGCACCCTCAACATGACGGGTGTGATCATACAAGCATTAATGCAACGGATCCCATCAGAACTCCGAAGATAAGCATGCTTGGGCAAGAGTAGTACTAGGATGGGTGACCCCTTGGGAAGTCCTCGTGTTGTACCCCCCTTTCTAATTTTTTTTGCACCAGTTAGGGTTGCCAAGATGCTTTATCCACCACATTTCTAATACCGAATCCCACGGCACCTTCGGAGAGACAACTTCGGTTCATGTAGAGGCTGGGCCCATAAACTTATGGCGCGGGGCTTGTGACCAAGTCTCCAACGCTCCGATGCCCATAACCTTTGATTCGTAAGGAGTTACGCAGCGCATACCATACTATTGGAAAGCTCTCCGAGAGCATTACGACGAGAGCAGCAAGCTTGCTCTGCTGTGCTTGTTATCGGAGCCCAAAATTGAATGTTTTCATCAGTTTCGGGCCACTATTCTTCTTATGCTCTATTTTTCCGTCCTGGATCGTACGTCGTGAGCTGTTAAAAGGACGACAACCTAACTCGCGGGATATTAGAGGGCCCTACAATGCGTTCATATCACGTCTTCCGAGGATGCTGCATTGTTGAAGCGGATGGGTTGTCGTTAAGCCCATTGGACCTCTTGAATGGGTTATCTCTCTGGGCTGGGACTGTGAACCGTCAACAAAAAAAGGATTTTGGCCACAAAATGACGGGTGCGATCATACCAGCACTAATGCACCGGATCCCATCCGAACTCCGAAGTCAAGCGTGCTTGGACGATAGTAGTACTAAGATGGGTGACCCCTTGGGAAGTCCTCGTGTTGCACCCCCCTTTTCAATTTTTTTTGCTCCAATTAGGGTTGCCAAGATACGTTATACACCACATTTCTATTACCGAATACCATGGTACCTTGGGCAAGACAACCTCACTTCATGTAGAGGCTGGGCCCGCAAACCGAGTGCGTGGGGCTTGTGACCAGGTCTCCGTCACTCCGGTGCCCATAACTTTTGATCCGTAAGAAGTTACACGACACACAGAATATACTGTTAGAAAGCTCTCCGAGAGCTCTACGACAGGGGCAGCAAGCCTGCTCGGCTGGCCCGTTTTTGGATCCCAAAATCGAACGTTTTCATCAGTTTCGGGACACTTTTCTTCTTTTGCTATCTTTTTTCATCCCGGATCGTAAGTGGTGAGTTGTAAAAAGGACAACAACCTAACTCACGGGACATTAATGGCCCTACAATGTTTCGATATCACGTCTTGTGAGGATGCTGCGTTGTTGAAGAGGATGGGTTGTCGTTAAGCCCATTGGGCCTTTTGAATGGCCCATCTTTCTGGGCAGGGACTGTGAACCGTCAACACATAGAGGATTTGTGCCCTCAACATGACGGGTACGATCATACCGGCACTAATGCACCGAATCTCATCAGAACTCAGAAGTTAAGCGTGCTTGGGCGAGAGTAGTACTAGGATGGGTGACCCCCTGGGTAGTCCTCTTGTTGCACCCCCTTTTTCAATTTTTTTTGCCCAGGTTAGGGTTGCCAAGATACTTTATCCACCACATTTCTATTACGGAATACCATGGCACCTTGGGCAAGACAACTTCGCTTCACGTAGAGGTTGGGCCAGCAAACCGAGGGCGTGGGGCTTGTGACCAGGTCTCCGTCGTTCCGGTGCCCATAACTTTTGATTCGTATGATGTTACGCTGAGCACAACATACCTTTGGAAGGCTCTCCGAGAGCTCTACGACAGGGGTAGCAAGCCTGCTCGACTGAGCCCACTTTTGGAACCCAAAATTGAACATTTTCATCAGTTTCGGGCTACTTTTATTCTTTTGCTCTGTTTTTTTATCCCGTATCGCACGTCGTGAGTTGTTAAAAGGACGACAACCAAACTCACGGGATATTACAGGGCCCTACAATGTGTCGATATCACGTCTTACGAGGATACTGCGTGGTTGAAACGGATGGGATGTCGTTAAGCCCATTGGGCCTTTTGAATGGGCCATCTCGCTGGGCTAGGACTGAACCATCAACACGTAAAGGATTTCTGCCCTCAACATGACGGGTGCGATCATACCAGCACTAATGCACCGGATCCCATCAGAACTCCAAAGTTAAGCGTGCTTGGGCGAGAGTAGTAGTATGATGGGTGACCCCCTGGGAAGTCCTCGTGTTGTACCCCTGTTTTCAATTTTTTTTGCCCCGGTTAGGGTTGGCAAGATACTTTATCCACCACATTTCTAATATAGAATACCACGCACCTTAGGCAAGACAACTTCGATTCACGAAGAGGCTGGGCCCGCAAACCGAGGGCGTGGGGCTTGTGACTTGGTCTCAGTCGCTCCGGTGCCCATAACTTTTGATCCGTAAAGAGTTACGCGACGCATAGCATACCGTTGGAAAGATCTCCGAGAGCTCTACGACATGAGCATTAAGCCTTCTCAGTTGCGCCCATTTTTGAATCCCAAAATCGTACATTTTTATCAGTTTCGGGTAACTTTTACTCTCCCTCTATTTTTCAGTCCCGGATCGTACGTCGTGAGCTGTTAAAAGGACGACAACCCAACTCGCGGGACATTAGAGGGCCCTACAACTCGTCGATATCATTGTCTTGCCAGGATGCTGCGTTGTTGATGCGGATGGGTTGTCGTTAAACCTATTAGGCCTTTTGAATGGGTTATCTCTCTGGGCTGGGACTGTAGACCGTCAACACATAAAGGATTTGTGCCCTCAACTTGACGGGTGTGATCATACCAGCACTAATGCACCGGATCCCAAAAGAACTCCGAAGTTAAGCGTGCTTGGGCGAGAATAGTACTAGGATGGGTGTCCCCCTGGGAAGTCCCCGTGTTGTACCCCTCTTTCCAATTTTTTTTGCCCCAGTTAGGGTTGCCAAGATGCTTTATCCACTATATTTCTATTACCAAATCCCACGACACCTTGGGCGAGACAACTTCGCTTCACATAGAGGCTGGGCCCGCAAACCTATAGCGTGGGGCTTGTGACTAGGTCTCCAACGCTCCGGTGCCCATAACTTTTGATTCGTAAGGAGTTACGTGGCGCAGAGCATACCGTTAGAAAGCTCTCCGAGAGCTCTACGACCAGAGCAGTAAGCCTGCACTACTGCGCCTGTTATCGGAGCCCAAAATTGAAAGTTTTCATTAGTTTCAATCTACTTTTCTTCTTTTGCTCAGTTTTTCCATCCTGGATCGTACATCGTGAGTTGTTAAAAGGATGACAACTGAACTCGTGGGACATTAGAGGGCCCTACAATGCGTCGATATCACGTCTTGCGAGGATGCTGCATTGTTGAAGTGGATGGGTTATCGTTAAGCCCATTGGGCCTCTTGAATGGGTAATCTCACTGGACTGGGACTGTGAACCGTCAACACATAAAGGATTTGTGCCCTCAATATGACTAGTGCGATCATACCAGCACTAATGCATCAGATCCCATCAAAATTCAGAAGTTAAGTGTGCTTGGGCGAGAGTCGTACTAGGATGGGTGACCCCCTAGGAAGTCCTCTTCTTGTACCCTCTTTTTCAATTTTTTTCACCCTGGTTAGAGTTGCCAAGATACTTTATCCACCACATTTCTATTACCGAATCCCACGGCACCTTGGGCAAGAAAACTTCGCTTCACGTAGAGGCTGGGCCCGTAAACCGAGGGCGTGGGGCTTGTGACCAAGTCTCCGTCGTTCTGGTGCCCGTAACTTTTGATCCGTAAGGAGTTACACTGTGCACAGCATACCGTCGGAAAGCTTTCCGAGAGCTCTAAGACAGATACAGCAAGCCTGCTCGGCTGAGCCCATTTTTGGAGCCCAAAATTGAACATTTTAATCAGTTTCGGGACACTTTTATTCTTTTGCTCTTTTTTTTTGTACCGGATCGTATGTCGTGAGCTATTAAAAAGATGACAAACTAACTCGTGAGATATTAGAGGGCCCTACAATGCTTCGATATCATGTCTTGCGAGAATGCTGCGTTGTTAAAGTGTATGGTTTGTTGTTAAGCCCATTGGGCCTCTTGAATGGGCCATCTCTCTGGGCTAGGACTGTGAACCGTCAACACATAAATGATATGTGCCATCAACATTACAGGTGCGATCCTACTAGCACTAATGCAAAGGATCCCATCAGAACTCCGAAGTTAAGCGTGCTTGGGCGAGAGTAGTACTAGGAAGGGTGACCCCTTGGGAAGTCCTCGTGTTGCACCCCCATTTTCAATTTTTTGTGCCCTGGTTAGGGTTGCCAAGATACTTTATCCACCATATTTCTATTACCGAATCCCACGGCACATTGGTCAAGATAACTTCGCTTCACGTAGAGGTTGGGCCCGCAAACCGAGGGCGTGGGGCTTGTGACGAGGTCTCCATCTCTCCGGTGCCTATAACTTTTGATCCTTAAGGACTTACGCGACGCACAGCATACCGTTGGAAAGCTCTCCGAGAGCTCTACGACCGGGGCAACAAGCCTGCTCGGCTGTGCGTATTTTTGGAGCCCAAAATTGAACATTTTCATCAGTTTTGGGCCACTTTTCTTCTTTTGCTCTTTTTTTCCGTCCCGAATCACACGTTGTGAGCTATTAAAATAATGACAACCTAACTCGCGGGACATTACAGGGCCCTACAACACGTCGATATCACGTCTTACGAGGATGCTGTATTGTTGAAGCAGATGGGTTGTCATTAAGCCCATTGGGCCTTTTGAATGGGCCATCTCTCTGGGCTGGGATTGTGAACCGTCAACACATAAAGGATTTCTACCCTCAACATGACGGGTGCGATCATACCTGTACTAATGCACCAGATCCCATCCAAACTCTGAAGTTAAGCGTGCTTGGGCGAGAGTAGTACTAGGATGGGTGACCCCTTGGAAAGTCCTCTTGTTGTACCCCCATTTTCAACTTTTTTTACTCCGGTTAGGAGTGCCACGATACGTTATACACCACATTTCTATTACCGAATACCACAGTACCTCGGGCAAGACAACTTCGCTTCATGTAGAGGTTGGGCCCGCAAACTGAGGGTGTGGGGCTTGTGACCAGGTCTCAGTCGCTCCGGTGCCCATAAATTTTGATCTGTAAGGAGTTACGCAGTGCACATAATATCGTTGGAAAGCTCTCCGAGAGCTCTACGACAGGGGCAGCAAGCCTACTCGGTTGTGCCCATTTTGGAGCCCAAAATCAAACATTTTCATCAGTTTCGGGCCACTTTTCTTCTTTTATTATGATTTTCCGCCTCGGATCGTATGTCGTGAGTTGTTAAAAGGATGACAACCTAACTCGCGGGACATTAGAGGGCCTTAAAATGCTTTGATATTACGTCTTGCGAGGAGGCTGCGTTGTTCAAGCGGATGGGTTGTCGTTAAGCCAATTGGGCCGTTTAAATGGCACATCTCTCTGGGCTGGGATTGTGAACCGTTAACAGATAAAGAATTTGTGCCCTCAACATGACGGGTGCGATCATACCGGCACTAATGCACCGGATCCCATTCAAACTCAGAAGTTTAGCGTGCTTGGGAAAGAGTATTACTAGGATGGGTAACCCCCTGGGAAGTCCTCTTGTTGCACCCCCATTTTCAATTTTTTTTGCTCCAGTTAGGGTTACCAAGATACTTTATCCACTACATTTCCATTACCGAATCCCACGGCACCTTGGGCCAGATAACTTCGCTTCACGTAGAGGCTGGGCCCGCAAACAAAGGGCGTGGGGCATGTGACCAGGTCTCCATCATTTCGGTGCCTATAACTTTTGAACCATAAGGAGTTGTGCTGCGCACAGCATACCGTTGGAAAGCTCTCCGAGAGCTCTACGACAAGGGCAGCAAGCCGGCTCGGCTGAGCCCATTTTTGGAGCCTAAAATTGAACATTTTCATCAGTTTCGGAACAATTTTATTCTTTTGCTCTGTTTTTTTTATCCCGGATCGAACATCGTGAGCTGTTAAATGGACGACAAACTAATTGTGGGACATTAGAGGGCCCTACAAAGCTTCAATATCATGTCTTGGGAGGATGCTGTGTTGTTGAAGTGGATGGGTTGTCGTTAAGCCCATTGGGCCTTTTGAATGGGCCATCTCTCTATGCTGGGACTGTGAACCATCAACACAAAAAGGATTTGTGCCCTCAATATGACAGGTGCGATCATACCAGCACTAATGCCCCGAATCCCATCTAAACTCTGAAGTTAAGCATGCTTGGGCGAGAGTAGTACTAGGATGGGTGACCCCCTGGGAAGTCCTCGTGTTGCACCCCCATTTTCAACTTTTTTTGCCCCTGTTAGGGTTCCCAAGATACTTTATCCACCACATTTCTATTACTGAATTCCACGGCACATTGGGCAAGATAACTTCGCTTCACATAGCGGTTGGGCCCGCAAACCGAGGGTGTGGGGCTTATGACCAGGTCTCCGTCTCTCCGGTGCCTATAACTTTTGATCCTTAAGGACTTACGCGGCGCACAGCATACGGTTGGAAAGCTCTCCGAGAGCTCTACGACCGGGGCAACAAGCCTGCTCGGCTGTGCGTATTTTTGGAGCCCAAAATTGAACATTTTCATCAGTTTTGGGCCACTTTTCTTCTTTTGCTTTGTTTTTCAGTCCCGAACCGCACGTCGTGAGCTGTTAAAAAAATGACAACCTAACTCGCGAGACATTACATGGCCCTATAACACGTCAATATCACGTCTACTAGGATGCTGCATTGTTGAATTGGATGGGTTGTCGTTAAGCCCATTAGGCCTTTTAAATGGGCCATCTCTCTGAGCTTAGACTGTGAACCGTCAACACATAAAGGATTTCTGCCCTCAACATGACGGGTGCGATCATACCAGCACTAATGCACCGGATCCCATCAGAACTCAGATGTTAAGCGTACTTGGGCGAGAGTAGTACTAGGATGGGTGACCCCCTTGGAAGTCCTCTTGTTGTACCCCCCTTTTCAATTTTTTTTGCCCCGGTTAGGGTTGCCAAGATACTTTATCCACCACATTTCTATTACCAAATCCCACGGCACATTGGGCAAGATAACTTCTGTTCACATAGAGGTTGAGCCCGCAAACCGAGGGCGTGGGGCTTGTGACCAGCTCTCCGTCTCTCCGGTGCCTATAACTTTTGATCCTTAAGGACTTAAGCGGCGCACAGCATACCGTTGGAAAGCTTTCCAAGAGCTCTACGACCTAGGCAACAAGCCTGCTCGACTGTGCATATTTTTGGTGCCCAAAATTGAACATTTTCATCAGTTTCGGGCACTTTTCTTCTTTTGCACTTTTTTTTCGTCCCGAATCACACATCGTGAGCTGTTAAAATAATGACAACCTAACTCGCGGGAGATTACAGGGTCGTACAACACGTCAATATCACGTCTTACGAGGATGCCGCATTGTTGAAGCATATGGGTTGTCGTTAAGTCCATTGGGCCTTTTGAATGGGCCATCTCTCTGGGCTGGGACTGTGAACCGTCAACACCTAAAGGATTTCTGCCCTCAACATGACGGGTGTGATCATACCGGCACTAATGCACCGGATCCCATCCGAACACTGAAGTTAAGCATGCTTGGGCGAGAGTAGTACTAGGATGGGTGACCCCTTAGAAAGTCCTTGTGTTGCACCCCCCTTTTCAAATTTATTTGCTCCGGTTAGGAGTGCCAAGATACGTTATACACCACATTTCTATTACCGAATACCACGGTACCTCAGGCAAGACAACCTCGCTTCATGTAGAGGCTGGGCCCGCAAACTTTGGGCGGGGGGCTTGGGACCAGGTCTAAGTCGCTCCGGTGCCCATAACTTTTGATCCGTAAGGAGTTACGCGGCACACAAAATATACCGTTGGAAAGCTCTCCAAGAGCTCTACGACAAGGGCAGTAAGCCTGCTCGGTTGCGCCCGTTTTGGAGCCCAAAATCAAACTATTTCATCAGTTTCGGGCCATTTTTCTTCTTTTATTATGTTTTTCCTTCTCGGATCGTATGTCGTGAGTTGTTAAAAGGACGACAACCTAACTCGCGGGACATTAGAGGGCCCTAAAATGCTTCGATATTACGTCTTGCGAGGATGCTGCGTTGTTCAAGCGGATGGGTTGTCGTTAACCCCATTGGGCCGTTTAAATGGCACATCTCTTTGGGCTGGGATTGTGAACCATCAACACATAAAGGATTTGTGCCCTCAACATGACGGGTGCAATCATACCGGCACTAATGCACCGGATCCCATTAGAACTCAGAAGTTTAGCGTGCTAGGGCGAGAGTAGTACTAGGATGGGTAACCCCCTGGGAAGTCCTCTTGTTGCACCCCCGTTTTCAATTTTCTTTGCTCCGGTTAGGGTTACCAAGATACTTTATCCACCACATTTCTATTACCGAATCCCACGGCACCGTGGGCAAGAAAACTTCGCTTCACGTAGAGGCTGGGCCCGCAAACCGAGGGCGTGGGGCTTATGACTAGGTCTCTGTCTCTCCGGTGCCTATAACTTTTGATCCTTAAGGACTTACGCGGTGCACAACATACCGTTGGAAAGCTCTCTGAGAGCTCTACGACCGAAGCAACAAGCCTGCTCGGCTGTGCGTATTTTTGGAGCCCAAAATTGAACATTTTCATCAGTTTCGGGCCACTTTTCTTGTTTTGCTCTATTTTTTTGTCCCGAATCGCACGTCGTGAGCTGTTAAAATAACGACAACCTAACTCGCAGGACATTACAGGGCCCTACAACACGTCAATATCACGTCTACTAGGATGCTACATTGTTGAATTGGATGGGTTGTCGTTAAGCCCATTAGGCCTTTTAAATGGGCCATCTCTATGGGTTGAGACTGTGAACCGTCAACACATAAAGGATTTCTGCCCTCAACATGACCGGTGCGATCATACCAGCACTAATATACCGGATCCCATCAGAACTCAGATGTTAAGCGTACTTGGGCGATAGTAGTACTAGGATGGGTGACCCCCTGGGAAGTCCTCTTGTTGCACCCCCCTTTTCAATTTTTTTTGCCCCGGTTAAGGTTGCCAATATACTTTATCCACCACATTTCTCTTTTCGAATCCCACGGTACATTGGGCAAAACAACTTCGCCCCACGTACAGGCCAGGCCCAGAAACTGAGGGCGTGGGGCTTGTGATCAAGTCTTTGTCCCTCTGGTGCCCATAAATTTTGATCCGTAAGAAGTTATGCGGCGCACAGCATACCGTTGGAAAGCTCTTCGATAGCTCTACAATAGGGGCAGAAAGTGTGCATAGCAACGCCTATTTTTGGAGGCCAAAATCAAACGTTTTCATCAGTTTTAGGCCACTTTTCTTCTTTTGCTTTGTTTTTGGGTCCCGGATCGTACATCGTGAGTTCTTAAAAGGATGGCAACCTAACTCGCGGGACATTATAGGGCCCTACAACGAGTCGATATCACGTCTTGCGAGGATGCTACGTTGTTGAAGCGGATGGGTTGTCGTTAAGCCCATTGGGCCTTTTGAATGGGCCATCTTTCTGGGCTGGGACTGTGAAACGTCAACACATAAAGGATTTGTGCCCTGAACATGACGGGTGCGATCATACCAGCACTAATGCACCGGATCCCATCAAAACTCCGAAGTTAAGCGTGCTTGGGTGAGAGTAGTACCAGGATGGGTGATCCCTTGGGAAGTCCTTGTGTTACACCCCCATTTTCAATTTTTTTTGCCCCGGTTAGGGTTGCCAAGATACTTTATACACCACATTTCTATTACCGAATCCCACGGTACCTTGGGAAAGACAACCTCGCTTCACGTCTAGGCTGGGCCTGCAAACCGAGGGCGTGGGACTTGTGACCAGTTCTCCGTCGCTCCGGTGCCCATAACTTTTGATCCGTATGGAGTTACATGGCACACAACATACTTTTGGAAAGCTATCCAAGAGCTCTACGACATGGGCAGCAAGCCTGCTCAGTTGCGCCTATTTTCGGAGGACAAAATTGAATGTTTTCATCTATTCTGGGCCACTTTTCTTCTTTTGCTACGTTTTTTCGTCCCGGATCTTATTTCGTGAGCTGTTAAAAGGACGACAACCTAACTCGCGGGACATTAGAATGCCCTACAATGCGTCGATAACATGTCCTGCTAGGATGCTGCGATGTTGAAGCGGATGGGTTGTCGTTAAGCCCATTGGGCCTTTTGAATAGACCATCTCTCTAGGCTGGGACTGTGAACCGTCAGCACATAAAGGATTTGTGCCCTCAACATGATAGGTGCCATCATACCAGCACTAATGCATCGGATCCCATCAGAACTCTGAAGTTAAGCGTGCTTGGGCAAGAGTAGCACTAGGATGGGTGACCCCGTGGGAAGTCCTCGTGTTGCACCCATCTTTTCAATTTTTTTTGCCCTGGTTAGGGTTGCCAAGATACTTTATACACCACATTTCTATTACCGAATCCCACGGCACCTTAGGAAAGATAACTTCGCTTCACGAAGAGGCTGGGCTCGCAAACCGAGGGTATAGGGCTTGTGACGAGGTCTCCGTCGCACCGGTGCCCATAACTTTTGATCCGTAAGGAGTTACGCGGCGCACAACATACCATTGGGAAGCTCTCTAAGAGCTCTACGACGGGGACATCAATCCTCCTAGGCTATGCCTATTTTCAGAGCCCAAAATCAAATGTTTTCATCAGTTTCAGGCCAATTTTCTTTCTTTGGCTCTGTTTTTTAGTCCCGAATCTTGTGTCGTGAGCTGTTAAAAGGACGACAACCTAACTCGCGGGATATTAGAGGGCCCTACAACGCGTCGATAACACGTCCTGCGAGGATGAAACGTTGTTGAAGCGGATGGGTTGTTGTTAAGCCCATTGGGCCTTTTGGATGGGCCATCTCTCTGGGTTAGGACTGTGAACTGTCAACACATAAAGGATTTGTGCCCTCAACATGACAGGTGCGATCATACCAGCACTAATGCACCGGATCTCATTAGAACTCCGAAGTTAAGCGTGCTTGGGCGAGAGTAGTACTAGGATGGGTAGTCCTCGTGTTGCATCCCCCTTTTCAAATTTTTTTGCCCCGGTTTGGGTTGCCAAGATGCTTCATCCACCACATTTCTATTACCGAATCCCACGTCACCTTGGGCAAGACAACTTCGCTTCAGGTAGAGGCTGGGCCCGCAAACCGAAGGCGTGGGGCTTATGTCTAGGTTTCCGTCGCTTCGGTGCCCATAACTTTTGATCTGTAATGAGTTACGCGGCGCACAGCAAACCGTTAAAAAGCTCTCCGACAGCTCTACGACTGGGCAGTGAGCCTACTCATCTGCGCTTGTTATCGAAGACCAAATTCAAATGTTTTCATTAGTTTCGGGCCACTTTTCTACGTCGTGAGCTGTTAAAAGGACGACAACCTAACTCACAGGACATTAGAGGGCCCTGCAACGTGTCAATATCACATATTGCGAGGATGCTGCGTTGTTGAAGTGGATGGGTTGTCGTTAAGCCCGTTGGTTCTTTTGAATGGGCCATCTCTCAGGGCTAGGACTCTGAATCATCAACATATAAGGGATTTGTTCCCTCAATATGACGGGTGCGATCAAACCAGCATTAATGCACCGGATCCCATCAGAACTCCGAAGTTAAGCGTGCTTGGGAGAGAGTAGTACTAGGATGGGTGACCCCTTGGGAAGTCCTCGTGTTTTACCCCTTTTTCAATTTTTTTGCCCCGATTAGGGTTGCCAAGATACATTATCCATCACATTTCTATTACCAAATCCCACGGTACCTTGGGCAAGACAACTTCGCTTTATGTAGAGGCTGGGTCCGCAAACCGAGGGTGTGGGGCTTGTGACCAAGTCTCCATCGCTCCGATGCCCATAACTTTTGATCCGTAATGAGTTACGCGGCGTACAGCATACCGTTGGAAAGCACTCCAAGAGCTCTACGACAGGGGCAGCAAGCTTGCTCGGCTGTGCCTGTTTTCGGAGGCCAAAATTGAATGTTTTCATCTGTTTTGGGACACTTTTCTTCTTTTGCTCTATTTTTCCATCCCGAATCGTACGTCGTGAGTTGTTAAAAGGACGACCACATAACTCGCTAGACATTAGAGGGCCCTACTAAGCGTCGATATCACGTCTTGCGAGGATGCTGCATTGTTGAAGTGGATTGGTTATCATTAAGCCCATTGGCCCTTTTGAATGGGCCATCTCTCTGGGTTGGGACTGTGAACCGTTAACACATAAAGGATTTGTGACCTCAACATGACGGGTGCGATTATACCAGCACTAATGCACCGAATCCCATCAGAACTCCGAAGTTAAGCAAGCTTGGGCGAGAGTAGTACTAGGATTGGTGACCCCCTGGGAAGTCCTTGTGTTGAACACCGCTTTTTATTTTTTTTTGCCCCGGTTAGGGTTGTCAAGATACTTTATCCACCACATTTCTATTACCAAATCCCACTGCACATTGGGCAAGACAACTTCGCTTTACGTAGAGGTAGGGCCCGCAAACCGAGGGCATGGTGCTTGTGACCAGGTCCCTGTCGCTCCGGTGCCTATAACTTTTGATTTGTAAGGAGTTATGCGTCGCATAGCGTACCGTTAGAAAGCTCTCCGAGAGCTCTACGACAGCGATAGCAAGCCTGCTTGGCTGCGCCTATTTTCGAAGCCCAAAATCGAACGTTTTCATCAGTTTTGAGCCAATTTTCTTCTTTTGCTCTGTTTTTTCGTCCCGGATCGTACGTCGTGAGCTATTGAAAAGATGACAACCTAACTTCCTGGACATTACAGGGCCCTACAACATGTCGATATCACGTCTTATGAGGATGCTACATTGTTGAAGCGGATGGGTTGTCGTTAAGCCCATTAGGCCTTTTGAATGGGCTATCTCTTTGGGCTGGAACTGTGAACCGTCAACACATAATGGATGTGTGCCCTCAATATGACGGGTGTGTTCATACCAGCACTAATGCACAAGATCCCATCAGAACTCCGAAGTTAAGCGTGCTTGGGCGAGAGTAGTACTAGGATGGGTGACCCCCTGGGAAGTCCTCGTGTTGCACATCCCTTTTCAATTTTTTTTGCCCCGGTTAGGGTTGCCAAGATAATTTTTCCACCACATTTCTATTACCGAATCCCACGGCCCCTTGGACAAGACAACTTCGCTTCACGTACAGGCTGGGCCTGCAAACCGAGGGCGTGGGGCCTGTAACTAGGTCCCCATCGCTCCAGTGCCCATAACTTTTGATCCGTAAGGAGTTATGCAACGCACAACATACCGTTGGAAAGCTCTCCAAGAGCTCTATGATGGGGGTAGCAGTTCTGCTTGGCTGCGCCTATTTTCAGAGGCCAAAATCGAACGTTTTCATATGTTTCGGGACATTTTTCTTCTTTTACTCTATTTTTTCATCCCGGATCGTACGTCGTGAGTTGTTAAAAGGACGGCAACCTAACTCGCTGGACATTAGATGTCCATACAACGCGTTGATATTATATCTTGTGAGGATGCAACGTTGTGGAAGTAGATGGGTTGTCGTTAAGCCTATTGGGACTTTTGAATGGGCCATCTCTCTGGGCTGGGATTGTGAACCGTCAACACATAAGGAATTTGTGCCCTTAACATAACGAGTGCGATCATACCAGCATTAATGCACTGGATCACATCAGAACTCCGAAGTTAAGAGTGCTCGGACGAGAGTAGTACTAGAATGGGTGACCCCTTGGGATGTCCTCGTGTTGCACCCCTATTTTCAATTTTTTTGCCCCGGTTAGGGTTGCCAACATACTATATCTATCACATTTCTATTACCGAATCCCATGGTACCTTGGGCAAAGACAACCTCGCTTCACGTAGAGGCTGGGCCATCAAACCAAGGGCATGGGGCTTGTGACCAGGTCTGCGTCGCTCCGGTGCTCATAACTCTTGATACGTAAGGAGTTACGCAGCCCACAACATACCATTGGAAAGCTCACCAAGAGCTCTACAATGGGGCCAGCACGTTTGCTTGTTTGTGCCTGTTTCTGGAGCTCAAAATCAAAGGTATTTATCAGTTTTAGGCCACTTTTCTTCTTTTGCTCTATTTTTTTGTCCTGGATCATACTTCGTAAGCTGTATAAAGGACGACAACCTAACTCGCAGGACATTAGAGGGCCCTACAATACGTCAATATCACGTATTACGAGGATGCTGTGTTGTTGAAGCGGATGGGTTATCGTTAAGCCCATTGGGCCTTTTGAATAGGCCATCTCTCTGGGCTGGGACTGTGAACCGTCAACACATAAAGGATTTGTGCCCTCAACATGACGGGTGCGATCATACCAGCACTAATGCACCGGATCCCATCAGAACTCCGAAGTTAAGCGTGCTTGGGCGAGAGTAGTACTAGGATGGGTAACCCTTTGGGAAGTCCTCGTGTTGTACCCCCTTTTTAAATTTTTTTTGCCCCGGTTAGGGATGCCAAGATACTTTATCCACCACATTTCTATTACTGAATCCCACGGCACATTGGGCAAGACAATTTCTCTTTACGTAAAGGCTGGGCCTGCAAACCAAGGGCATGGTGCTTGTGACCAGGTCTCCGTCGCTCCGGTGCCCATAACTTTTGATCCGTAAGGAGTTACGCATCGTACAGCATACCATTGAAAAGCTCTTTGAAAGCGCTACGACGAGGGCAGCAAGCCTGCTCGGCTGCGCTTGTAATCGGAGCCCAAAATTGAAAGATTTCATCAGTTTTGGGCCACTTTTCTACTTTCGTTTTATTTTTTCATCCCGGATCTTACGTCATGAGCTCTTAAAAGGATGACAACCCAACTCGCGGGACATTATCGGGCCCCACAACACGACAATATCAAGTATTATGAGGATGCTGTGTTGTTGAAGCGGATGGGCTGTCGTTATGCCCATTTGGCCTTTTGAATGGGCCATCTCTCTGGGCTGGGACTGTGAACTGTCAACACATAAAGGATTTGTGCCCTAACGTGACGGGTGCAATCATACTAGCATTAATGCACCGGATCCCATCAGAACTCCGAAGTTAAGCATGCTTGGGTGAGTGTAGTACTAGGATGGGTGACCCCCTGAGAAGTACTCAGGTTGTCCCCCCTCCCTCCCCTTTCAATTTTTTAACCCAGTTAGGGTTGCAAGATACTTTATCCACCACATTTCTATTACCGATTCCCACGGTACCTTGGGCAAGACCACCTCGCTTCACATAGAGGTTAGGCCCGCAAACCGATGGCGTGGGGTTTGTGACCAGGTCACCGTCGCTCCGATGCCCATAAATTTTGATCCCGTTGGAAAGCTCTCTAAGAGTTCTACGACAGGGGCAATAGGCCAGCTTGGCTGCGCATGTTTTTGGAGCCCAGAATTGAATGTTTTCATCAGTTTCGGGAGACTTTCCATCTTTTGCACTATTTTTTCATCCCGAATCGTACATCGTGAGCTGTTAAAAGGACAACAACCTAATTCATGGAACATTAGAGTGCCCTATAACTCGTCGATATCACATCTTGCGAGGATGATGCGTTGTAAAAGCGGATGGGTTGTCGTCAAGCCCATTGGGCCTTTTTAATGGGCCATCTCTCTGGGCTGGGACTGTGAACCGTTAACACATAAAGGATTTGTGCCATCAACATGACGGGTGCGATCATACCAGCACTAATGCACCGGATCCCATCAGAACTCCGAAGTTAAGCGCGTTTGGGCGAGAATAGTACTAGGATGGGTGACCCCCTGGTAAGTCCTCGTGTTGTACCCCCCTTTTCAATTTTTTTTGCCTCGGTTAGGGTTGCCAAGATACTTTATCCACCACTTTCTATTACCAAATCCCACGGCACCTTGGGCAAGACCACTTCGCTTCACGTAGAGGCTGCGCCCGTAAACTGAGGGCGTGGGGCTTGTGACCAGTTCTCCGTCGCTCCGGTGTAGATAACTTTTGATCCGTAAGGCGTTACGCGGCGTACAACATACCATTGGAAAGCTCTTCGAGAGTTCTACGACGGGGGCATCAAGCCTGCCCTACGGCGCCTCTTTTTGGCTCCCAAAATTGTATGTTTTCATCAGTTTTGGGCCACTTTTCTTCTTTAGCTCTATTTTTCTGTCCTGAAACGTACGTCGTGAGCTGTTAAAAGGATGACAACATAACTCGCGGGACATTAGAGGGCCCTACAACGAATCGATATCACGTCTTGTGAGGATGATGCGTTGTTGAAGCGAATGGGTTGTCATTAAGCCTATTGGGCCTTTTGAATGGGCCATCTCTCTGAGTTGGGACCGTGAATAGTCAACACATAAAGGATTTGTGCCCACAACATGACAGGTGCGATCATACCACCACAAATGCACCGTATCCGATTAGAACTCTGAAGTTAAGCGTGCTTGGGGTAGAGTAGTACTAGGATGGGTAACCCCCTGGGAAGTCCTCATGTTGTACCCCCATTTTCAATTTTTTTTGCCCCGGTTAGGCTTGCCAAGATGCTTTATCTCCAACATTTCTATTACCGAATCCCACGGCACCTAGGGCAAGACAACTTAACTTCACGTAAAGGATGGGCCCACAAACCGAGGGCGTGGGGCTTGTGACTAGGTCTCCGTCGCTCTGGTGCCCATAACTTTTGATCCGTAAGAAGTTACGGGGTGCACAGCCTACCGTTGGAAAGCTCTCTGAGAGCTCTACGACGGTGGCAACAAGCCTGCTCAGCTGCGCCCATCTTCGGCGGCCAAAATCAAATGTTTTCATATGTTTCGGGCCACTTTTCTTCTTTTCCTCTGTTTTTCTATCCCATATCGTACGTCGTGAGTTGTTAAAAGGACGACAACCTAACTCGCAGGACATTAGAGGGCCCCACAATGCGTCAATATCAAGTCTTTCGAGGATGCTACGTTATTGAAGCTGATGGGATGTCGTTAAGCTCATTGGGCCTTTTGAATGGACCATCTCTATGGGCTGGGACTGTTAATCGTTAAAACATAAGGGATTTGTGCCCTCAACATGACGGGTGCGATCATACCAGCATTAATGCATCAGATCCCATCAGAACTCCGAAGTTAAGCGTGCTTGGGCGAGAGTAGTACTAGGATGGGTGACCTCCTGGGAAGTCCTCGTGTTGCACCCACCTTTTCAATTTTTTTTGCCCCGGTTAGGGTTGCCAAGATACTTTATCCACAATATTTCTATTACCGAATCCCACGGCCCCTTGGGCAAGACAACTTCGCTTTACGTACAGGCTGGTCCCGCAAACCGAGGGCATGGGACTTGTGACCAGGTCTCCGTCGCTCTGGTGCCCATAACTTTTGATCCCTAAGGAGTTACGCGACACACAACATACCGTTGGAAAGCTCTCTGAGCCCATAATCTTGCTCAGCTGCACCTATTTTCGGAGCCAAAAATTGAACATTTTCTCTGTTTTGGGCCACTTTTCTTGTTTTGCTCTGTTTTTTTGTCCTGGATCGTACATCGTGAGTTGTTAAAAGGATGACAACCTAACTCACTGGACATTAGAGGGCCCTACAACTCGTTGACATAACGTCTTGTGAGGTTGCTATGTTGTTGAAGTAAATGGGTTGTCGTTAAGCTCATTGGGCCTTTTGAATGGGCCATCTCTCTAGGCTGGGACTGTGAACCATCAATACATAAGGGATTTGTGCCCTCAACATGACGAGTGCGATCATACCAACACTAATGCACTGGATCCCATTAGAGCTCCAATGTTAAGCGTGCTTGGGCGAGAGTAGTACTAGGATGGCTGACCCCTTGGGAAGTCCTTGTGTTGTACCCCCCTTTTCAATTTTTTTTGCCCCGGTTAGGGTTGCCAAGATGCTATATCCATCATATTTCTATTACCAAATCCCACGGCACCTTGGGCAAGACAACTTCGCTTCACATAGAGGCTGGGCCCGCAAACCGAGGGCGTGGGGATTGTGACCAGGTCTCCGTCGCTCCGGTTTCCATAACTATTGATCCGTAAGAAGTTACGCGGCACACAGCATACCGTTGGAGGATCTCCGACAGCTCTACAACGGGGGCAGCAAGCATGCTCGGCTGCGCCTATTTTCGGAGGCCAAAATCTAACGTTTTCATCTGTTTCGGGCCACTTTTCTTCTTTTGCTCTGTTTTTCCATCCCGGATCGTACGTCGTGATTTGTTAAAAGGACAACAACCTAACTCGCGGGACATTAGAGGGCCCTAAAACTCGTTGATATCACGTCTTGTGAGGATGCTACGTTGTTGAAGCGGATAGGTTATCGTTAAGCCCATTGGGCCTTTCGAATAGGCCATCTCTTTGGGCAGGGACTGTGAACCGTCAACACATCAGGGATTTTTGCCCTCAACATTACAGGTGCAATCATACCAGTACTAATGCACCGGATCCCATCGGAACTCCGAAGTTAAGCGTGTTTGGGCGAGAGTAGTACTAGGATGGGTGACGCCCTGGGAAGTCCTCGTGTTGCACCCCCCTTTCCAATTTTTTTTACCCCAGTTAGGGTTGCCAAGATACTTTATCCACCACATTTCTATTACCGAATCCCATGGCACCTTCGGCAAGACAACTTCGCTTCACGTACAGGCTTGGCCTGCAAACTGTGGGCGTAGGGCTTGTGACCAGGTCTCCATCGCTCCAGTGCCCCTAACTTTTGATCTGTAAGGAGTTACGCGGCGCACAGCATACCGTTGGAAAGTTCTCCGAGAGCTCTGCGATGGGGGTAGTAATCCTACTCGGCTGCACCAGTTTTCAGAGCCCAAAATCAAACATTTTCACCAGTTTCGGGCCACTTTTCTTCTTTTGCTCTATTTTTTTGTCCCGGATCGTACGTCGTGAGCTGTTAAAAGGACGACAACCTAACTTGCGGGACATAAAGGGCCCTACAATGCATCGATATCACATCTTGCGAGGATGCTACGTTGTTGAAGCGGATGGGTTGTCGTTAAGCCCATTGGGCCATTTGAATGGGCCATCTCTCGGGGCAGGGACTGTGAACCGTCAATATATAAGGGATTTGTGCCCTCAACATGACAAGTGCAATCATACCAGTACTAATGCAACAGATCCCATCAGAACTCCGAAGTTAAGCGTGTTTGGGCGAGAGAAGCACTAGGATACTTTATCCCCGGTTAGGGTAGCCAAGATACTTTATCCACCACATTTCTATTACCGAATCCCACGGCACCTTGGGCAAGACAACTTCATTTCAGGTAGAGGCTGGGTTCGTAAACCGAGTCCGTGGGGCTTGTGACCAGTTCTCCATCGCTCCGGTATACATAACTTTTGATCTGTAAGGAGTTACGCGGCGCACAACATACCGTTGGAAAGCTCACCGAGAGCTCTACGACAGGAGCAGCAGACATGCTCTACTGCGCCTCTTTTTGGGTCCCAGAATCATACATTTTTATCAGTTTTGGGCCACTTTTCTTCTTTTGCTCTGTTTTTCTGTCGGGAATTGTACGTCGTGAGCTATTAAAAATCTGACAACCTAACTCGCGGGATATTAGAGGGCACCACAATACATTGATATCATGTCCTGCGAGGATGATGCGTTGTTGAATTGGATGGGTTGTCGTTAAACCCATTGGTCCTTTTGAATAAGTCATCTCTCTGGGCTGGGATTGTGAACCGTCAACACATAAAGGATTTGTGCCCTCAACATGATCGGTGCGATCATGCCAGCACTAATGCACCGGATCCCATCAGAACTCTGAAGTTAAGCGTGCTTGGGCGAGAGTAGCACTAGGATGAGTGACCCCATGGGAAGTCAACGTGTTGCACCCCCCTTTTCAAATTTTTTTTGAACCGATTAATGTTGCCAAGATACTTTATCCATCACATTTCTATTATCGAATCCCACGGTACCTTGGGCAAGACAACCTTGTTTCATGTTGAGGCTGGGCCAGCAAACCGAAGGCGTAGGGCTTGTGACCAGGTCTCCGTCGCTCCGGTGCGCTTAATTTTTGAACCGTAAGGCGTTACGCGGCCCACAGCATACCGTTGGTAAGCTCTCTGGGAGCTCTAAAATGGGGCCAGCAAGCTTGCTTGCCTACACCCGTTTCTGGAGCCCAAAATCTAATGTTTTCATCAGTTTCGGGCCATTTTTCCTCTTTTGCTCTGTTTTTCCATCCCGGATCGTACGTCGTTAGCTGTTTAAAGGACGACAACCTAACTCGCGAGACATTAGAGGGCGCTACAACACGACGATATAACGTCTTACTATGATGCGGCATTGTTCAAGTGGATGGGTTGTCGTTAAACCCATTGGCCCTTTTGAATGGGCCATCTCTCTGGGCTGGGACTGTGAACTGTCAACACATAAAGGCTTTGTGCCCTCAACATGACGGGAGCGATCATACCAGCACTAATGCACCGGATCCCATCAGAACTCAGAAGTTAAGCGCGCTTGGGCGAGAGTAGTACTAGGATGGGTGACCCCCTGGGAAGTCCTCGTGTTGGACCCCTCTTTTCAATTTTATTTTGCCCCGGTTAGGGTTGCCAAGATGCTTTATCCACCACATTTCTATTACTGAATCCCACGGCACCTTGGGCAAGACAACTTCGCTTCACATAGAGGCTGGGCCTACAAACCTAGGGCGTGGGGCTTGTGACCAGGTCTCCGTCGCTCCGGTGCCCATAACTTTTGATCCGTAAGGAGTTACACGGCGCACAAATTACCGATGGAAAGCTCTCCGAGAGCCCTACGATGGGAGCATCAAGCCTGCTCGTCTGCGCCTGTTATCGGAGCCTTAAATTGAAAGTTTTCATCAGTTTTGGGCCACTTTTCTTCTTTTGCTCTATTTTTCCATCCTGGATCTTATGTCATGAGCTATTAAAAGGATGACAACCTAACTCGCGGGACATTAGAGGGCACTACAATGCGTCAATATCACGTATTACGAGGATGCTGTGTTGTTGAAGCGGATGGGTTGTCGTTAAGCCCATTGGGCCTTTTGATTGGGCCATCTCTCTAGTCCAGGACTGTGAACCGTCAACACATAAGGGATTTGTGCCCTCAACATTACGGGTGCAATCATACCAGCATTAATGCACCGGATCCCATCAGAACTCCGAAGGTAAGCGTGCTTGGGCGAAAGTAGTACAACGATGGGCGACCCCCTGAGAAGTCCTCGTGTTGCACCCCCCTTTTCAATTTTTTTTGCCCCGGTTATGGTTGCCAAGATACTTTATCCACCACATTTCTATTACCGAATCCCACGGTACCTTGGGCAAGTGACCTCGTTTCACGTAGAGGTTGGGCCCGCAAACCGAGGGCGTGGGGCTTGTGACCAAGTCTCCATCGCTCCGGTGCCCATAACTTTTGACCCATAAGAAGTTACGCGGTGCATAGCTCACCGTTGGAAAGCTCTCTGAGAGCTCTATGATAGGGGCAACAAGCTTGCTCGGCTACGACCATTTTTGGAGCCCAAAATCGAACGTTTTCATCAATTTCGGCCGACTTTTCTACTTTTGCACTATTTTTTCGACCCGGATCGTACTCGTGAGCTGTTAAAAGGAGGACAACCTAATTCGCAGGACATTAGAGGGCCTTATAACGCGTCGATATCACATCTTGCGATGATGATGCGTTGTTAAAGCGGATAGGTTGTCGTCAAGCCCATTGGGCCTTTTTAATGGGCCATCTCTCTAGGATGGGATTGTGAACCGTTAACACATAAAGGATTTGTGCCCTCAACATGACGGGTGCGATCATACCAGCACTAATGCACCGAATCCCATCAGAACTCCGAAGTTAAGCGCGTTTGGGCGAGAGTAGTACTAG
This sequence comes from Ehretia macrophylla, assembly GCA_037974665.1. Taxonomy (NCBI): domain Eukaryota; kingdom Viridiplantae; phylum Streptophyta; class Magnoliopsida; order Boraginales; family Ehretiaceae; genus Ehretia; species Ehretia macrophylla. The sequence goes on along the minus strand of CM075764.1, from coordinate 12,717,793 downwards.
GATAGGTAACCCCCTGAGAAGTCCTCGTGTTGCACCCCCCTTTTCAATTTTTTTTGCCCCGGTTAGGGTTGCCAAGATACTTTATCCACCACATTTCTATTACCGAATCCCACGGCACCTTGGGCAAAAAAACTTCACTTCACGTACATGTTGGGCTCGTAAACCGAGGGCGTGGGGCTTGTGACCAGTTCTCCGTTGCTCTAGTGTACATAACTTTTGATCCGTAATGAGTTATGCAACGTACAGCATAGCGTTGCAAAAATTCTTCGAGAGCTCTACGACAGGGACAGCAAGCCTGCTATGTTGCGCCTATTTTCAGATCCTAAAATTGTACGTTTTCATCAGTTTCGGGCCACTTTTCTTCTTTTGCTCAGTTTTTCTGTCCCGGATCGTACGTCGTGAGCTGTTAAAAGGACGACAACCTAACTCGCGGGACATTAGAGGGCGCTACAATGCATCGATATCACGTCTTATGAGGATGATACATTGTTAAAGCGGATGGGTTGTCGTTAAGCCCATTGGGCCTTTTGAATGGGCCATCTCTCTGGGCTGGGACTGTGAACCATCAACACATAAAGGATTTCTGCCCTCGACATGACGAGTGCAATCATACCAGTACTAATGCACCGAATCCCATCAAAACTCAGAAGTTCAGCATGCTTGGGCGAGAGTAGTACTAGGATGGATGACCCCTTGGGAAGTCCTCATGTTGCACCCCCCTTTTCAATTTTTTTTACCCTGGTTAGGGTTGCCAAGATACTTTATCCACAACATTTCTATTACCGAATCCAATGATACCTTGGGCAAGACAACTTCGCTTCACGAAGAGGCTGGGCCCGTAAACCGAGGGCATAGGGCTTGTGACCAGGTCTCCGTCGCTCCAGTGCCCATAACTTTTGATTTGTAAGGAGTTATGTAACGTACAACATGCCGTTAGAAAGCTCTCCAAGGGCTCTACGAGGGGGGCAGCAAGCATACTAGGCTGCGCCAGTTTTTGAAAGCATAAATTGAATGTTTTCATCTGTTTCGGGACACTTTTCTTATTTTGCTCTGTTTGTCTGTCCCAGATCGTACATCGTGAGTTGTTAAAAGGATGACAACCTAACTCGCAAGACATTAGAGGGCCCTACAATGCGTCGATATCACGTCTTGCGAGGATGCTACGTTGTTGAAGCGGATGGGATATCGTTAAGCCCATTGGGCCTTTTGAATGGGCCATCTCTCTGGGCAGGGATTGTGAACTGTCAACACACAAGGGATTTGTGCCCTCAACATGACGCATCCGATCATACCAGCACTAATGCACCGGATTCCATCAGAACTCTGAAGTTAAGCGTGCTTGGGTGATAGTAGTGCTAGGATGGGTGACCCCCTGGGAAGTCCTCATGTTGCACCCCCTTTTCAATTTTTTTTGCCCCGGTTTGGGCTGCCAGGATACTTTATCCACCACATTTCTATTACCGAATCCCACGGCCCTTGGGCAAGACAACTTCGCTTAACGTACAGGCTGGGCCCGTAAACCAAGGGCGTGGGCTTGTGACCAGGTCTCCGTCGTTCCGTTGCCCATAACTTTTGATCCGTAAGGAGTTACGTAACGCACAATATACTGTTGGAAAGCTCTCTGAGAGCTCTATGACGGGGTCTGCAATCTTGCTCGGCGGTGCCTATTTTCGGAGCCCAAAATTGAATGTTTTCATCAGTTTTGGGCCACTTTTCTTCTTTTGCTCTATTTTTTTGTCCCGGATCGTACGTCGTGAGTTGTTAAAATGACGACAACCTAACTCGCTGGACATTATAGGGCCCTACAATGCGTCGATATCATGTCTTGCGAGGATGCTACATTGTTGAAGCAGATGGGTTGTCATAAAGCCCATTGGGCCTTTTGAATGGCCCATCTCTCTGGGCTGGGACTGTGAACCGTCAACCCATAAGGGATTTGTGCCCCCAACATAACGGGTGCGATCATACCAATACTAATGCACCGGATCCTATTAGAACTCCGAAGTTAAGCGTGCTTGGGCGAGAGTAGTACTAAGATGGCTGGCCCCCTGGGAAGTCCTTGTGTTGCACCCTTATTTTCAATTTTTTTTGCCACGGTTAGGGATGCCAAGATGCTTTATCGATCAATTTTCTATTACCGAATCCCTTGTCACCTTGGGCAAGACAACTTTCCTTCACGTAGAGGTTAGGCCCGCAAATCGAGGACGTGGGGCTTATGACCACGTCTCCGTCACTCCGGTGCCCCTAACTTTTGATTTGTAAGGACTTACACGGTGCACAACATACCGTTGGAAAGCTCTCCGAGAGCTCTACGGTGGGGGTAGTAATCCTGCTTAGCTGCGCCTATTTTCGGAGCCCAAAATCGAATATTTTCATCAGTTTCGTGCCACTTTTCTTCTTTAGCTATGTTTTTCCATCCTGGATCATACGTCGTGAGCTGTTAAGACGACGACAACCTAACTTGCTGGACATTAGAGGGCCCTACAACGTGTTGATATCACGTCTTGCGACGATGCTACATTGTTGAAGCAGATGGGTTGTCGTTAAGCCCATTGGGCATTTTAAAAGGGTCATCTTTCTGGGCAGATATTGTAAACCATCTACACATAAGGGATTTGTGCTCTCAACATGACGAGTGCAATCATACCAGTACTAATGCACCGGATCCCCTCAGAACTCTGAAGTTAAGCGCATTTTGGCGAGAGTAGTACTAGGATGGGTGACCCCCTGGGAAGTCCTCGTGTTGCACCCCCTTTTCAAAATTTTTTGCTCTTGTCAGGGTTGCCAAGATACTTTATCCACCACATTTATATTACCGAATCCCACGGCACCTTAGGCAAGACAACTTCACTTCACGTTGAGGCTGGGCCCGTAAACCGAGGGCGTGGGGCTTGTGACTAGTTCTCCGTTGCTCCGTTGTACATAAATTTTGATCCGTAAGGAGTTACGCGGCGCACAACATACCGTTGGAAATCTCTCCGAGAGCTCTATGACGGCGGCAGTAGGCCTGCTCTACTGCGCCTCTTTTTGGATCCCAAAATCATATGTTTTCATTAGTTTCGGGCCACTTTTCTTCTTTTGCTCTATTTTTTCGTCTCGAATTGTACGTCGTGAGCTGTTAAAAGGACGACAACCAAACTCGCGGGACATTAGAGGGCCCTACAATGCATCGATATCACGTGTTGCAAGAATGATGCGTTGTTGAAGCGTATGGGTTGTCGTTAAGCCCATAGGGCTTTTTGAATGGGCCATCTCTCTGGGCTGGGACTGTGAACCGTCAACACACAAAGGATTTGTGCCCTCAACGTGACCGGTGATATCATACCAGCACTAATACACCAGATCCCATCAGAACTCAGAAGTTAAGCGAGCTTGGGCGAGAGTAGTACTGGGATGGGTGACCGCTTGAGAAGTCCTCTTGTTGTACCCCCCTTTTTAATTTTTTTTGCCCCGGTTAGGGTTGCCAAGATATTTTATCCACAACATTTCAATTACCGAATCCCACGGCACCTTGGGCAAGACAACTTCGCTTCACGTAGAGGCTGGGCCTGCAAACCGAGGGGGTGAGGCTTGTGACCAGGTCCTCGTCACTCCAGTGCCCATAACTATTGATCTGTAAAGAGTTACGTAGCGCACAACATACCGTTAGAAAGCTCTCCGATAGCTCTACGACGGGGGCAGCAAGCATGCTCGGCTGCGCCTGTTTTCGGAGGCCAAAATCGAACGTTTTCATCTATTTTGGGACACTTTTCTTCTTTTGCTCTGTTTTTCAGTCCCGGATCGTACGTCGTGATTTGTTAAATGGACGACAACCTAACTCGTGGGACATTAGAGGGCCCTACAACGCGTCGATATCATGTCTTGTGAGGATGCTACGTTGTTGAAGCAGATGGGTTGTCGTTAAGCCCATTGGGCCTTTTGAATGGGCCATCTCTCTGGGCAAGGACTGTGAACCGTCAACACATAAGGGATTTGTGCCCTCAACATGACGCGTGCAATCATATTAGTACTAATGCACCGGATCCCATCAGAACTCCGAAGTTAAGCACGTTTGCGCGAGAGTAGTACTAGGATGGGTGACCCCCTGGGAAGCCCTCGTGTTGCACCCCCCTTTTCAAAATTTTTTGCCCCGGTTAGGGTTGCCAAGATACTTTATCCACCACATTTCTATTACCGAATCCCATGGTACCTTGGGCAAGACAACTTCGCTTTACGTAGAGGCTAGGCCCGTAAACTGAGGGTGTGGGGCTTATGACCAGTTCTCCGTCGCTCCGGTGTACATAACTTTTGATCCGTAAGGAGTTGCGCTGCGCACAGCATACTATTGAAAAGCTCTCCGAGGGCTCTACGAAGGGGGCAGCAAGCCTGCTCTACTGCGCCTCCTTTCGGATCCCAAAATCAAACATTTTCATCAGATTCGAGCCACTTTTCTTCTTTTGCTATGTTTTTCCGTCCTGAATTGTACATCGTGAGCTGTTAAAAGGATGACAACCTAACTCGCGGGACATTAGAGGGCCCTACAATGCATTGATATCACCTCTTGCGAGGACAAATTGTTGTTGAAGCGGATGGGTTGTCGTTAAGCCCATTGGGCCTTTTGAATGGGCCATCTCTCTGTGCTGGGACTGTGAACCGTCAACACATAAAGGATTTGTTCCCTCAACATGACTGGTGCAATCATACAGCACTAATGCACCGGATCCCATCAGAACTCAGAAGTTAAGCGTGCTTGCGCGAGAGTAGTTCTAGAATGGGTGACCCCCTGGGAAGTCCTCTTGTTGCACCCCACTTTTCAATTTTTTTTGCCCCAGTTAAGGTTGCCAAGATACTTTATCCACAACATTTCTATTACCGAATCCCACAGTACCTTGGGCCAGACAACTTCGCTTCACGTAGAGGCCGGGCCCGCAAACCGAAGGCGTAGGACTTGTGACCAGGTCTCCGTCGCTCCGGTGCCTATAACTTTTGATCCGTAAGGAGTTACGCGGCGCAAAGCATGCCGTTGGAAAGCTCTCCGAGAGCTCTACGATGGGGGCAGCAAGCCTGCTCGGCCGCGCCAGTTTTTGAATGCCAAAATGGAACATTTTCATCTGTTTCGGGCCACTTTTCTTCTTTTTCTCTATTTTTCTGTCCCGAATCGTACGTTGTGTGTTGTTAAAAGGACGACAACCTAACTCACAGGATATTAGAGGGCCCTACAACATGTCAATATCACTTCTTACGAGGATGCTACGTTGTTAAAGTGGATGGGTTGTCGTTAAGCTCATTAGGCCTTTTGAAAGGGCCATCTCTCTGGGCTGCGACTTTGAACCGTCAACACATAAGGGATTTGTGCCATCAACATGACGGGTGCTGTAACACCCCGATCCTCCTCAAGACCGAGAGTTCTAGCAATCAATCTATTCACAACCCAATTCCAAACCCGGTCAAAATTTTAGGGAAAGACAGACAAAGTCTCCCCTATTTCTAGGCAAAATGTAAAACCTGTAATAGCATATAAGTAGACCAGCACCGTGTCCAACCATACAAAACTTCCTCAAGGCCATCTGAGCCTTGGTTCTCAACAATTAAACACAAGTAAATATACAATTCCAAGTACCCAGACTATTCTAACTCTTCTTTAAGCAAGACAAACATGCATTAAAGTTAAGCTATACTAACTAGATACATAACTAGCTTTTCATTCTACCTCAATTACCTAGTTGAATTTAAATTACATTCCTTTTAGCAATAAATACATACAACACATGAACATACATCTTTGCATCTTTGACAACTCAAGCCACATAGCACGCAAGATAACTCTTCAAGCACGAACTTTCACGTAATCACAAACTTTTCAACTAACATGGCATTTCCTGAAATGTGGTGGTGAGAAATGAATATACATAACACGTATACTCAGTGAAGGCGAGACAGTTATCGAGGTGGAGAGAAAGAAGTTCGTGCAATGCAAATAGGTACAACTAAGCAGTTTAATTGACAAGCAAGCATTCAATATAAACAATCAATACAATAACCAATTAATAAAAGCATTAACACAACCATTCAAAGCTATACCACACTCTAAAGGCTATGGTTCACTCATACGAGCAATATACCGATCACGATTTCAATGACTTTAACAATGACGCTCCGGCTCACCCACCTTATAACTTCCGTTATAGTACTCTGGACATACTCTGTCAATTCTACGACCCAAAACTCCCTGGGCGGCAACCCAAGTGAGAAAGGGAATAGGACACGGAGCTAGAGCAACCAACACTGGCAACCCGAGGCTACCCAGAGAGGCCCATCACTCACGTGCCTGACACTTATGCAATGCAATACGAGATATATAACGATAATCGAGCAAGGCACTGAAGTGCAAGCTAGTAACAACATGCAATACACTAAGCAATTACAATCAATAAAGTAACAAGAACAACACTAACATGCATTATCAACAATTGATATACAAATTCAGTCATAATCAACTTTAACAAGCATAACAAGCAATTTTAAGCATTCTATAGGCATTACACTATGAAAACACACAAAAGCACAAAATGACCCCAACTTTTACTAAGCCATTTTCCTCTGTTTTTCCAATACACAATCCAATTAAACCACACATTTAGGAATTCTAGCATATTAGCACCTTCCTACATCAACATAATGCATAACAGAGCAACTTCATCAAAACGGGGGTTTATTATTCACAATTTACTATTCAATTATCAATTTCAATTTCGATATTCAACCGCAGAAAATGTTAAAAAGCTATAAATACATGTTCTACAATTGCTAGGGAACATTCTTCAAACATCAAAACGAATTAAATAACAATCTACGGCTAAAACCCAAAAATTAAAGTTTAAACACAATTATTTCAAATGCACAAATAACGATGAAACCCTCACCTTAGATGCTCCTAGACGCTAGGAAAACCACGCTGGAAGCCCCGGACACAACCCCGTGCAAGCTCAGGCGAAGAATTGAAGATTTGAATGTTGAAATATTTTTTTTTCCCTCTTGAAGTTTCGGCATGCTCATTGTTTTTTTTTCGGTTTTTGTGCTTTATTTTGCAATGTTATATGCTTTATATAAGATGACAACTCAAGTCAATTGGTCAAAGCCTTGGTCAAACTAACTTAAGTTGGTCAAATAAGCTTATTTCTTGCATTTTAAAGTTAAAACAACTAGCACAATTCTAATTTTAGCTAACAACAACTAAAATATTAAAATTAAACACCAAATACTAGTTTTCACTATTTGCTGAGGACTAGAAATCATTTCCTAACTATCGCACTCGATATGTTATGCACAAAACGACGAGGAATGAATAACACCTAAATATTATGGAATATAAGAAAATAATGCTAGAAATGAATGTTTAACCAAAAAGAAATACGAAATTCAATGCTAACATTTAAGATGACACTTAATTAAATGCAATTAAATGCCACTAAATGCATGCCGGGTTCGGGTTATCACAGGTGCAATCACAACAGTACTAATGCACCGGATCCCATATGAACTCCGAAGTTAAGTGTGCTTGGGTGAGTAGTACTAGGATGGGTGACCCCTTGGGAAGTCCTCGTGTTGCACCCCCTTTTTCAAATTTTTTTTTGCCCCGGTTAGGGTTGCCAAGATACTTTATCCACCACATTTCTATTACCGAATCCCACGGCCCCTTGGGCAAGACAACTTCAATTCACGTACAGGCTGGGCCCACAAACCGAGGGCGTGGGGCTTGTGACCAGGTCTCCGTCGCTCTGGTACCCATAACTTTTGATCCATAAGGAGTTACGCGGTGCACAACATGCCGTTGAAAAGCTCTCCGAGAGCTCTACGACGGAGTCAGCAATCTTACTCAGCAGCGCCTATTTTCAGAGTCCAAAATCGAATATTTTCATATGTTTTGGACCACTTTTCTTCTTTTCCTTTGTTTTTCTGTCCCGGATCTTACGTCGTGAGTTGTTAAAAGGACAACAACCTCACTTGCTAGACATTATAGGGCTCTACAACGCGTCGATATCTCGTCTTGCAAGGATGCTACGTTGTTGAAGAAGATGGGTTGTCGTTAAGCCCATTGGGCCTTTTGAATGGGCCATCTCTCTAGGCTGGGACTGTGAACTGTCAACACATAAGGGATTTGAGCCCTCAACATGATGGGTGCTATCATACCAATACTAATGCACCAGATCCCATCAGAACTCTGAAGTTAAGCGTGCTTGGGCGAGAGTAGTACTAGGATGGGTGACCCCCTGGAAAGTCTTCGTGTTGCACCCCCATTTTCAATTTTTTTTTGCCTCGGTTAGGGTTGCCAAGATGCTTTATCTATCACATTTCTATTACCGAATCCCATGGCACCTTGGGCAAGACAACTTCGCTTCACGTAGAGGCTGGGCCCGCAAACCGAGGGCGTGGGGCTTGTGACAAGGTCTCCATCGCTCCGGTGCCCCTAACTTTTGATCCGTCAGGAGTTACGCAGCGCACAGCTTACCGTTAGAAAGCTCTCCGAGAGCTCTACGATAGGGGTAGCAATCCTGCTCGGCTGCGCCAATTTTCGGAGCCCAAAATCTAACATTTTCATCAATTTCGGGGCACTTTTCCACTTTTGCTCTACTTTTTCGTCACGGATCGTACGTCGTGATTTGTTAAAAGGACGACAACCTAACTCGTGGGACATTAGAGGGCCCTACAACGCGTCGATATCACGTCTTGCGAGGATGCTGTGTTGTTGAAGTGGATGGGTTGTCGTTAAGCCCATTGGGCCTTTTGAATGGGCCATCTCTCCGGGCTGGGACTGTGAACCGTCAACACATAATGGATTTGTGCCCTCAACATGATAGGTGCAATCATACTAGCACTAATGCACCGGATCCGATCAGAACTTCGAAGTTAAGCATGCTTGGGCGAGAATAGTACTAGGATGGGTGACCCCTTGGGAAGTCCTCGTGTTGCACCCCCCTTTTCAATTTTTTTTGCCCCAGTTAGGGTTGCCAAGATGCTTTATCCACCACATTTATGTTACCGAGTCCCTCGGTACCTTGAGCAAGACAACTTCGCTTCACGTACAGGCTAGGCTCGCAAACTGGTGGGTGTGGGGCTTTTGACCAGGTCTCCGTCTCTACAGTGCCCCTAACTTTTGATCTGTAAGAAGTTACGCAGCACACAACATACCGTTAGAAAGCTCTCCGAGAGCTCTACGATGGGGATAGAAATCCTGGTTGGCTGCGCCTGTTTTCAGAGCCCAAAATCTAACATTTTCATCAATTTTGGGCTACTTTTCCACTTTTGCTCTATTTTTCTGTCCTGGATCATACGTCGTGAGCTGTTAAAAGGACGACAACCTAACTCGCGGGACATTAGAGGGCCCTACAATGCGTTGATATCACGTCATACGAGGATGCTGCGTTGTTGAAGTGGATGAGTTGTCGTTAAGCCCATTGAATGGGCTATATCTCTGGGCTAGGACTGTGAACCGTCAACACATAAAGGATTTGTGCCCTCAACATGACGGGTGTGATCATACCAGCACTAATGCACCGGATCCTACCAGAACTCTGATGTTAAGCGTGGGCGAGAGTAGTACTAGGATAAGTGACCCCCTGGGAGGTCCTCGTGTTGCACCCCCCTTTTTAATTTTTTTTGCCCCAGTTAGGGTTGCCAAGATACTTTATCCACCATATTTCTATTATTGAATCCCACGTCCCCTTAGGCAAGACAACTTCGCTTCATGTACAGGCTGGGCCCATGAACAAAGTGCGTGGGGCTTGTGACCAGGTCTCCGTCGTTCCGGTGTCCATAACTTTTTATCCTTAAGGATTTACACAGCGCACAGCATACCGTTAGAAAGCTCTCCGAGAGCTCTACGATGGGGCAAGCAATCCTGCTCGACTGTGCCTTTTTTTGGAGGCCAAAATCGACCATTTTCATCTATTTCGGGCCACATTTCTCCTTTTTCTACTTTTTTTTCATCCCAGATCGTACGTCGTGATTCGTGAAAAGGACGAAAACCAAACTCGCCAGACATTAGAGTGCCCTATAAGGAGTTGATATCACGTCTTGCGTGGGTGCTTCGTTGTTGAAGCGGATGGGTTGTCATTAAGCCCATTGGGCCTTTTGAATGAGACATCTCTCAGAGCTGGGACTGTGAACCATCAACACATAAGGGATTTGTGCCATCAACATGACAAGTGCGATCATACCAGTACTAGTGCACTGGATCCCATCAGAACTCCGAAGTTAAGCGTGCTTGGGCGAGAGTAGTACTAGTAGGGGTGACCCCCTGGGAAGTCCTCATCTTGCACCCATTTTTTCAATTCTTTTTTGCCTCGGTTAGGGTTGCCAAGATACTTTATCCACCACATTTCTATTAGCGAAACCCATGGCACCTTGGACAACACAACTTCACTTCACGTACTGGCTGGGCCCGCAAACTAAGGGCTTGGGGCTTGGGACCAGGTCTCTGTCGCTCTGGTGCCCATAAATTTTGATCCGTAAAGACTTACGCAGTGCATAACAAACGTTTGGAAGGTTCTCCGAGAGCTCACCGATGGGGGTAGCAATCTTGCTCGGCTACTCCTATTTTTGGAGCCCAAAATTGAACGTTTTCATCAGTTTCGAGCCACTTTTCATCTTTTGGTTTGTTTTTTCAGCCTAGATCGTATGTCATGAGGTATTAAAAGTACGACAACCAAAATTGCGGGACATTAGAGGGCTCTACAATGCATCGATATCACGTTTTGCAAGGATGCTTCGTTGTTGAAGCGGATGGGTTGTCGTTAACCCCATTGGGCCTTTTGAATGGGCCATCTCTCTGGGCTGGGACTGTGAACCGCCAACACATAAATGATTTGTGCCCTCAACATGATGGGTGCAATCATTCCAGCACTAATGCACCAGATCCCATCAGAACTTCGAAGTTAAGCGTGCTTCGGCGAGAGTAGTTCTAGGATGGGTAACCCCCTGGGAATTCCACATGTTGCACCCCACTTTGCAATTTTTTTGCCTCGGTTAGGGTGCCAAGATACTTTATACACCACATTTATAATACCGAATCCTACGTCACCTTGGGCAAGACAACTTCGTTTCACGTACAGGCTGGGCCCGTAAACCGAGGGCGTGGGGCTTGTGACTAGGTCTCCGTCGCTCCAGTGCCCATAACTTTTGGTCTGTAAGGAGTTACGCGGTGCACAGCATACCGTTGGAAAACTCTCTGAGAGCTCTACGATGTGGGCAGCAGGCCTACTTGGCGGCACCTATTTTCAGAGCCCAATCGAACGTTTTCATTTATTTTGGGCTACTTTTCTACTTTTGTTCTGTTTTTCTATCTCAGATCGTACATCGTGAGTTGTTAAAAGGACGAAAACCTAACTTACGGGACATTAGAGGGCCATACAATGTGTCGATATCATGTTTTGCGAGGATGTTGCATCGTTGAAGCAGATGGGTTGTCGTTAAGCCCATTGGGCCTTTTGAATGGGCCATCTCTCTGGGCTGGAATTGTGAACCGTCAACACATAAGCGATTTATGCCCTCAACATAACGGGTGCGATCATACCAATACTAATGTACTGGATGCCATCAGAACTCCGAAGTTAAGCGTGCTTGGCCGAGACTAGTACTATGATTGGTGACCCCTTGGGAAGTCCTCGTGTTGCACCCCTTTTTTCAATTTTTTTTTACCCCGGTTAGGGTTGCCAAGATGCTTTTTCCACCACATTTCTAATACCGAATCCCATGTCACCTTGGGCAAGACAACTTCGCTTCACGTAGAAGTTGGGCCCGCAAACCTAGGGTGTAGGGCTTGTGACCAGGTCTCCATCGCTCTGGTACCCATAACTTTTGATCCGTAAGGAGTTACGCGGTGCACAGAATACCTTTGGAAAGCTCTCTGAGAGCTCTACGATAAAGGCACCAAGCCTGCTCGGCTGCGCCTGTTATCGGAGCCCAAAATCGAAAGTTTTCATCTATTTCAGGCTATTTTTCTTGTTCAACTCTATTTTTCAGTCCCGGCTCTTACGTCGTGAGCTATTAAAAGGACGATAACCTAACTCGCAGGACATTAAAGCTCCCAACCACACGTCGATATCACGTCTTGCGAGGATGCTGCATTGTTGAAGCGGATGGGCTGTCGTTAAGCCTATTGAATGGGCCATCTCTCTGGGCTGGGATTGTGAACCGTCAACACATTAAGGATTTGTGCCCTCAACATGACCGGTGCGATCATACCAGTACTAATGCACCGGATCCCATCAGAACTCATAAGTTAAGCGTGCTTGGGCGAGAGTAGTACTAGGATGGGTGACCGCCTGGGAAGTCCTCTTGTTATACCCCCATTTTTAATTTTTTTTGCCCTGGTTAGGATTGCCAAGATACTTTATCCACAACATTTCTATTATCGAATCCCACGGCACCTTGGGCAAGACAACTTCGCTTGACGTAGAGGCTGGGCCCGAAAATCGAGGGCGCGGGGCTTGTGACCAGGTCTTCGTCGCTCTAGAGCCCATAAATATTGATCCGTAAAGATTTACACGGCGTACATCATACCGTTGGAAAGCTTTCCGAGGCCTCTAAGGCGGGGACAGCTAGCCTGCTTGGCTGCATCTATTTTCGCAGTCCAAAATTGAACATTTTCATTTATTTCGGGCCACTTTTCTTCTTTTGCTCTATTTTTCCGTCCCGGATCGTACGTCGTGAGTTATTAAAAGGACGACAGCCTAACTCGTTCGAAATTAGAGGGCCCTACAATGCGTTGATATCACGTCCTGCGAAGATGCAACATTGTTGTAGCAGACGGGTTGTCGTTAAGCCCATTGAATGGGCTATCTCTCTGGGCTGGGACTGTGAACCGTCAACACATAAAGGATTTGTGCCCTCAACATGACGGGTGCGATCATAGCAGCACTAATGCATTGGATCCTATTAGAACTCCGAAGTTAAGCGTGCTTGGGCGAGAGTAGTACTAGGATAGGTGACCCCCTGAGAAGTCCTACTGTTGCACCCCCCTTTTTAATTTTTTTTGCCCCAGTTAGGGTTGCCAAGATACTTTATCCACCACATTTCTATTATTGAATCCCACGTGCCCTTAGGCAAGACAACTTCGCTTCATGTACAGGCTGGGCCCATGAACCGAGTACGTGGGGCTTGTGACCAGGTCTCCGTCGTTCCGGTGTCCATAACTTTTTATCCTTAAGGAGTTACGCAACGCACAGCATACCGTTGGAAAGCTCTCCGAGAGCTCTACGATGGAGCAAGCAATCCTGCTCGGCTGCGCCTTTTTTCGGAGACCAAAATTGACCATTTTCATCTATTTCGGGCCATTTTTCTTCTTTTGCTATATTTTTTCGTCCCGGATCGTACGTCGTGATTTGTTAAAAGGACGACAACCTAACTCGCGGGACATTAGAGGGCCCTACAACGCGTCGATATCACGTCTAGCGAGGATGCTGCATTGTTGAAGTGGATAGGTTGTCGTTAAGCCCATTGGGCCTTTTGAATGGGCCATCTCTCCGGGCTGGGACTGTGAACCATCAACACATAATGGATTTGTGCCCTCAACATGATGGGTGCAATCATACTAGCACTAATGCACCGGATCCCATCAGAACTTCGAAGTTAAGCATGCTTGGGCGAGAATAGTACTAGGATGGGTGACACCCTGGGAAGTCCTCGTGTTGCACCCCCCTTTTCAATTTTTTTTGCCCCGGTTAGGGTTGCCAAGATGCTTTATCCACCACATTTATGTTACCGAGTCTCTCGGTACCTTGAGCAAGACAACTTCGCTTCACGTACAGGCTAGGCTCGCAAACTGGTGGGTGTGGGGCTTTTGACCAGGTCTCCGTCGCTACGGTGCCCCTAACTTTTGATCTGTAAGAAGTTACGTGGCACACAACATACCGTTAGAAAGCTCTCCGAGAGCTCTACGATGGGGATAGAAATCCTAGTTGGCTGCGCCTGTTTTCAGAGCCCAAAATCTAACATTTTCATCAATTTTGGGCTACTTTTCCACTTTTGCTCTATTTTTCTATCCTGTATCATATGTCGTGAGCTGTTAAAAGGATGACAACCTAACTCGCGGGACATTAGAGGGCCCTACAATGCGTTGATATCACGTCATGCGAGGATGCTGCGTTGTTGAAGCGGATGGGTTGTCGTTAAGCCCAATGAATGGGCTATATCTTTGGGCTGGGACTGTGAACCATCAACACATAAAGGATTTGTGCCCTCAACATGACGGGTGTGATCATACCAGCACTAAAGCACTGGATCCCATCAGAACTCCGATGTTAAGCGTGCTTGGGCGAGAGTAGTACTAGGATAAGTGACCCCCTGGGATGTCCTCGTGTTGCACCCCCCTTTTTATTTTTTTTTGCCCCGGTTAGGGTTGCCAAGATACTTTATCCACCATATTTCTATTATTGAATCCCACGTCCCCTTAGGCAAGACAACTTCGCTTCATGTACAGGCTGGGCCCATGAACCGAGTGCGTGGGGCTTGTGACCAGGTCTCCGTCGTTCCGGTGTCCATAACTTTTTATCCTTAAGGAGTTACGCAGCGCACAGCATACCGTTGGAAAGCTCTCCGAGAGCGCTACGATGGGGCAAGCAATCCTGCTCAGCTGCGCCTTTTTTTGGAGGCCAAAATTGACCATTTTCATCTATTTCGGGCCACTTTTCTTCTTTTGCTATATTTTTTCATCCCGGATCGTACGCCGTGATTTGTTAAAAGGACGACAACCTAACTCGCGGGACATTAGAGGGCCCTACAACGCGTCGATATCACGTCTTGCGAGGATGCTACGTTGTTGAAGCAGATGGGTTGTCCTTAAGCCCATTGGGCCTTTTGAATGGGCCATCTCTCTGGGCAGGGATTGTGAACCGTCAACACATAAGGGATTTGTGCCATCAACATGACAAGTGCGATCATACCAGTACTAGTGCACCGGATCCCATCAGAACTCCGAAGTTAAGCGTGCTTGGGCGAGAGTAGTACTAGCATGGGTGACCCCCTGGGAAGTCCTCATCTTGCACCCCTTTTTTTAATTCTTTTTTGCCCCGGTTAGGGTTGCCAAGATACTTTATCCACTACATTTCTATTAGCGAAACCCATGGCACCTTGGACAACACAACTTCACTTCACGTACTGGCTGGGCCCGCAAACCGATGGCTTGGGGCTTGGGACCAGGTCTCCGTCGCTCTGGTGACCATAACTATTGATCCGTAAAGACTTACGCAGTGCACAGCAAACCGTTGGAAAGCTCTCCGAGTGCTCTACGATGGAGGTAGCAATCTTGCTCGGCTACTCCTATTTTTGGAGCCCAAAATTGAACGTTTTCATCAGTTTCGGGCCACTTTTCTTCTTTTGGTTTGTTTTTTCGGCCTAGATCGTATGTCATGAGGTATTAAAAGTACGACAACCAAACTTGAGGGACATTAGAGGGCTCTACAATGCGTCGATATCACGTTTTGCAAGGATGCTTCGTTGTTGAAGCGGATGGGTTGTCGTTAACCCCATTGGGCCTTTTGAATGGGCAATCTCTCTGGGCTGGGACTGTGAACCGCCAACACATAAATGATTTGTGCCCTCAACATGATGGGTGCAATCATACCAGCACTAATGCACCGGATCCTATCAGAACTTCGAAGTTAAGCGTGCTTGGGCGAGAATAGTACTAGGATAGGTAACCCCCTGGGAAGTCCTCATGTTGCACACCACTTTGCAATTTTTTTGCCTCGGTTAGGGTGCCAAGATACTTTATACACCACATTTATAATACCGAATCCTACGGTACCTTAGGCAGGACAACTTCGTTTCACGTATAGGCTGGGCCCGTAAACCGAGGGCGTGGGGCTTGTGACTAGGTCTCCGTCGCTCCAGTGCCCATAACTTTTGGTCTGTAAGGAGTTACGCGGTGCACAGCATACCGTTGGAAAACTCTCTGAGAGATCTACGATGTGGGCAGCAGGACTACTTGGCGGCACCTATTTTCAGAGCCCAATCGAACGTTTTCATCTATTTTGGGCTACTTTTATACTTTTGCTCTGTTTTTCTATCTCAGATCGTACATCGTGAGTTGTTAAAAGGACGAAAACCTAACTTACTTGACATTAGAGGGCCATACAATGTGTCGATATCATGTTTTGCTAGGATGTTGCATCGTTGAAGCGGATGGGTTGTCGTTAAGCCCATTGGGCCTTTTGAATGGGCCATCTCTCTAGGCTGGAATTGTGAACCGTCAACACATAAGGGATTTATGCCCTCAACATAACGGGTGCGATCATACTAATACTAATGCACTGGATGCCATCAGAAATCCGAAGTTAAGCGTGCTTGGGCGAGAGTAGTACTAAGATGTGTGACCCCCTGGGAAGTCCTCGTGTTGTACCCCCCTTATCAATTTTTTTTGCCCCGGTTAGCCTTGCCAAGATGCTTTATCCACCACATTTCTAATACCGAATCCCATGTCTCCTTGGGAAAGACAACTTCGCTTCACGTAGAGGTTGGGCTCGCAAATAGAGGGCGTGGGGCTTGTGACCAGGTCTCCATCGTTCTGGTGCCCATAACTTTTGATCCGTAAGGAGTTACGCGGTGCACAGAATACCTTTGGAAAGCTCTCTGGGAGCTCTACGATAGAGGCACCAAGCCTGCTCGGCTGCGCCTGTTATCGGAGCCCAAAATCGAAAGTTTTCATCTATTTCAGGCTATTTTTCTTGTTCAACTCTATTTTTCAGTCCCGGCTCTTACGTCGTGAGCTATTAAAAGGACGACAACCTAACTCGCAGGACATTAGAGATCCCAACCACGCGTCGATATCACGTCTTGCGAGGATGCTGCATTGTTGAAGCGGATGGGCTGTCGTTAAGCCTATTGAATGGGCCATCTCTCTGGGCTGGGATTGTGAACCGTCAACACATAAAGGATTTGTGCCCTCAACATGACCGGTGCGATCATACCAGTACTAATGCACCGGATCCCATCAGAACTCATAAGTTAAGCGTGCTTGGGCGAGAGTAGTACTAGGATGGGTGACCGCCTGGGAAGTCCTCTTGTTATACCCCCCTTTTTAATTTTTTTTGCCCTGGTTAGGATTGCCAAGATACTTTATCCACAACATTTCTATTATCGAATCCCACGGTACCTTGGGCAAGACAACTTCGCTTGACGTAGAGGCTGGGCCCGAAAATCGAGGGCGTGGGGCTTGTGACCAGGTCTTTGTTGCTCTGGAGCCCATAAATATTGATCCGTAAAGAGTTACACGGCATACATCATACCGTTAGAAAGCTTTCCGAGGCCTCTAAGGCGGGGACAGCTAGCCTGCTTGGCTGCATCTATTTTCGCAGCCCAAAATTAAACATTTTCATTTATTTCGGGCCACTTTTCTTCTTTTGCTCTGTTTTTCCGTCCTGGATCGTACGTCGTGAGTTGTTAAAAGGACGACAACCTAACTCGTTGGACATTAGAGGGCCCTACAATGCGTCGATATCACGTCCTGCGAAGATGCAACATTGTTGTAGCAGACGGGTTGTCGTTAAGCCCATTGGGCATTTTGAATAGGCCATCTCTCTGGGCTGGGACTGTGAACTGTCAACACAAAAGTGATTTGTGCCCTCAACATGATGGGTGCGATCATACCAGCAGTAATGCACCGTATCCCATCAGAACTCTAAAGTTAAGCGTGCTTCGGCGAGAGTAATACTAGGATGGTTGACCCCTGGGAAGTCCTCATGTTGCACCCCCCTTTTCAAAATTTTTTACCCCGGTTAGAGTTGCCAAGATGCTTTATCTACCACATTTCTATTACCGAATCCCACGGTACCTTAGGCAAGACATCCTCGCTTCACGTAGAGGCTGGGCCTACAAACCGAGGGCTTGGGGCTTGTGACCAAGTCGCCGTCGCTCCGGTGCCCATAACTTTTGATCCGTAAGGAGTTATGTGGTGCACAACATACAGTTGGAAAGCTCTCCGAGAGCTCTACCACAGGGGCAGCAAGCCTATTCTGTTGCGCCTGTTATCGGAGCCTTAAATTGAAAGTTTTCATCAGTTTTGGGCCACATTTCTTCTTTTACTCTGTTTTTCCGTCTTGGATCGTACGTCGTGAGCTGTTAAAATGTCAACAACCTAACTCACGGGACATTACAGGGCCTTACAACACGTCGATATCATGTCTTACGAGGATCCTGCATTGTTGAAGCGGATGGGTTGTCGTTAAGCCCATTGGGCCTTTAAAATAGGCCATCTCTTTGGGCTGGGACTATGAACCTCCAACACATAAAGGATTTGTGACCTCAACATGACGGGTGTGATCATACCAGCACTAGTGCAATGGATCTCGTCAGAACTTAGAAGTTAAGCATGCTTGGCCGAGAGTAGTACTAGGATGGTTGGTGTCACACTCCAACCCGACCTATGGAGGCTAGACTAGGGAATGACCTAATTCTTCTATGCTATTTGTAGGACTTGGTCATTTCTTACGATTAATACTTAACATTGATTTAGAATTCCAAGAGATTTTTTGAAAATCCGGCAGTATGACGGCTATATTTAAGACCTTTGGTTTGACCTATTTTCTAAAGCGCTTCAAAACCTTTAATCATTGATTCAATTCCAACTAAAATTTCCTATTTTGTTATCAATAGATATGCCTACTAATTATCTTGAAGCCTCGTTTGACTAATAACCTAGCTTGATAAATATATCCCGTTTATTTTTCAATTTACCCCTATCATGCACGTAACTATTACCCTTTAGCTTACGAATTAGTACCTAAGTGGAGTTGGATAGAGTTAACTTTGTTGATTATTCACCTAGTGGTTTAAACCTCAATAATAACTACTAATCAAGACAATAAAACAATAACGAAATAAGGAGTTCGTCCGGTTATAGATAGTACAATCCAAAATTATACCCAAATTACAATGGGGTCATTTACTTCAACAAAATAAATATTCATCAAAACAAACACAATGTTCACAAAACAGCCAATGTCAAGCAAGGCACATAAAGCACGTAATCACTCCAAGGATTCATCAACAAGCACATTTACTTCGGGTATCTGTTCCAAATCCGCTGCACCTGTGACAAAAAAGAGGGTGAGTCCTTATGAACTCAGCAAGGGGGAACGAGAGATAACATTTTGAAATCCTTTTCCGGTTAAACTTATGAAAAACCCTTTTTGAATGCATGACATATAACACAAGTAAGTTTTATAACGTAATGTAAAGTAAAGAACACATTTACCTGTCTTTCCTCCCCGAGGTCCTCTAGGAACCAAGCGAGAGTACTTAAACACATAGTGAAAAAGATACGGTGAGCTTTTGCTCTCAAGATCATTTCTGATAACAGTTGATGCAGCCGACTTCAATCATCCACTTATCACGCCAAATGGGTGTACTCCGGATGTACCCCGAAATCCTACGACCCAACTCTCCGAGGAAGTCTAGCCCCTAAGCGAGAGAGAGAATTGGACAATGGTAGTCACAGTTGCACCGGCAAGCCCGATGCCGCCCGGTGTGCGTGAAACGCTACCACGCCAGAATGAAAGGTTGCAACCTTGCATGCAATGCACATGTATGCCATTTAACATTTCACATTGGGAGGTCAACAAAGTAGGTTGCCTCCGAGCAAGTATATGATCACATTTTGACATATTGGCATATAAGGCACTGTAAGAACATGTAATCATTTCATATATCAATTTGAAAGCAATTAAACTTCCATGGGCAGCCAAGTAATCATGTTCAAATAAGCCATAGCATGCCTTTTAACAATTCACATTAGGAGGACAACAAAGTAGGTTGCCTCCGAGCAAGTATAAGGTCACATATTGACAAGTAAACACACGAGGCATGCTTTGACATGTAATTTCACTTGTAAAACACATGGAGTTATATGAATATTAAACAAACAGCCATGTGACACATGTAAATCAAGTCATATAACTCATTTCGGGGTTCACGTATCAAGTAATAAGATTGTACAAGCATGTAACGATGCTTACTTTAGACCGGGTGCAAGCATAGTCTACTTATCAACATGTAATCATCGGGAATCACATTTAGGGCTATAAGGACATATACGGGCAGCCTATTAATCTTCCTCAATATCCTTCATAATTCACAAAAGAACGGTTTATGACTCGGGGAGCTACGGGGCCATTAGGGTTTGCTAGGCCGTGCTCGGTGTCGGTTTCGTTTGCTAAACACCACAAGCAACTCTTAAACCATTTCAAGCATACTTAAAATTTGTTAGGTAGCCCACTAATCACACAATTAAACACAATAACCATAGGATCATCGCTTAGCGAGTTTTCATAGCCAATAGGGTTTCATTTCATGCTTACACGTGCGATTAAGCCACAAGTTGACAAATAATTAAACCCAAGTCATGAATTGATCAATTAAAACATCTTCAAACATCCAAAACAGTCCACACAACATCCAAGTGCCACAATCCCAAGCATTTAATACCACAAGAGTAGTTACAATAATTTTCAAAGCATATCACTAGATACAAACCTCACTGTAATGGCCTGTTTTCCCACAATCATTTAGACAAACAAACAATCTCCAATTCTAGTGAACAAAATTTCAAATTAAATCTTATTAAGTGAACTAAATCCAGAAACAAACCTCGTATCATTTGGAGTTTGGATTCAAGAGTTATAGCCAAAACCGTGAGACTGCGCAAAACTGTCAAGATTTGTACACATTTCAATACTTGTCAATTGTGAGGGCCTTAGGGTCCGATTTAGCCTTAGTCTATTTCTGACAAAAATGTCCAGAATGGACAACCTACCAAAGTTCATACATTTTCAATATAATTTATTATACCAAAATGGTTTCTCTCTACGAGGTCAGTGAACTGCCAAAAACCTGCTCTATTTTCCCAGATTTTCCGGATTTCGACACATTTTGATATTTTTCCATTTTAGGGGTCTTGGAGTCAGAATTGGCCTTGGCATATTTCTACGAAAAATTCTCAGAACTGGCAAAACTAGTCATCTACCAATTTTCACGGATTTTCAACATCATTTACCTGGAAAAATTTTCTTCACTCCAACAAGTCAGAAAACTGCTCAGATTTCGCTATTTGTCCTATCTTCAAGTTCTAGCCAAATATCTTGTCATGCATGGTTACAAAAGCTCAACTGCACACATATATCACAAGTATAGAGGTAAATATAGACATATGAAGGATTTCATGTGGTTTTTGAAAGCTTTTTAAAAAGGATTAACCCTCACCTCTTGAAGATTTAGCAAATGAGCACAAATGCTCTTCAAAATGCATAAAGGGAGCTTCTTCCTTGCTTCTTGCTTGCTTGGGCTGCTATGGCCGAGCTTGGGAGAGATCTTGAGAGCATGCTTGAGGTCTTGGAATGTCAAGAGGCAGCCATGGTCGAAAATGAGAGAGAAGGAGAGAGAATGAGAGAGTTTGTGAGGAAATGGATGAAGTTGAATGTTTGTTTGAGTAGGTGCTTGTGTGTGTCATCCTTGGGCTTGCAAAAATCTGATTTTGTGTCATCTTTTGAGCATTTTGAATTGTGAGGCATGCTTTGATAAGATAAAATGGTAATTCTTGTGTTTGGAGAAAGTGGAAAGCATAGAATAATGTAATGAATATTTTAATGCATACATTGTCTTGAAATATCTTCAATTTTTGAGTGTTTGGTCGTGTAATGCAATGAAGAATCTGAAAATTCAGATTCATGTTAGTCTATTTTGGATTATAATAAGTGCAGGTTTATAATAGTTTATTGGTTAGTTGAGTGTGTTAGGAAGAATAGAATATTTTAGTAGTTAGTGGGTTTTGTAGAGAATTTGAATTAGGAATATAATATTAGTTAGTGGATTGTGTAGGATTATTTTATAGTTTAGTACTTTGTGTAGGATTCTTTATCGATTAGCGTGCGGGCACGCTTTCCTATGTCTACGGTACGCACTACGAGACGCACAGAAATCAATACGAGGCACGAATCACGAGGTAGACGCAAACTGCGAGGTAAGACACGAACTTCAAGACTAAGGCATGTATTTCAAGACTAATGCATGCAATCCTAGGTGAATGCACATAAACCAATGCAAGGCACGTAATTCAATGCAATGCACGTAAATCAAGGCACGACTCTATATCTAGGTTAAGGTACGCAGTTCAAGGTTAGGGCACACGAAACGAGGTAACACATGTACATCGAGGTCAGGGTACGTATATCTAGGTATCGCACGTCAGTCGGGGATTAGGGCACACCATTCTAGGTCAAGGCACGAATGACAAAGCATGCACAAAACCAAGACAGGGCACGTAATCCAAGGTCAGTCATATAATTCTTGGTCTATGGCACGCAAATCAAGGTAACACACATTATTCAGGGTCGGGACTCACATCCTCCCCTCCTTAAAAGAATTTCGTCCCGAAATTCATTCTTGCCTATTGAGGTCATTTAGACAAATTCTGACCCTTGTTATTATTCCTACTCCGGTTCGTCCCGTGTTTGGTGATCTTTTACCGCAACCAATTCACTTCTTATGTTTCTCCAATCATTTAGTTCGGTGTGACCTTTACATTTATAGTTCTTTCCTTTGAACGACTCTATTCTCCATTTGATCTTAAGGTCAAGTTCATTAACTAAGGTTAGAATCTCCATACATAGTCATCAAAGCTGCATCGGTATTCTAACTATATAACTATAACTCCAAAATCATGACTCATGTTGTATCAATCTCGCATTCATACCTCAAAAGGAATATCACAATAATTCCATGATCCTAAGGTGACATACGCTAATTTCAAGATAATAGGTCTATATCCGATTTACATATCCTATCTACTAGCATCAAAATTGTTAGCACGTAGGACATACACATGTTATGGATTATTTCCACGATACGACCCAATTTTCATATTGAACTCACCAAACAAACTAATCCATCTCAATTCATCATCTATCAGTAGTATTATAGTTCTTATCTTGAAGGTACATTGGATTAGTAAATCTTCTAATGACTAGTCTTCCGGTTATAGGCTCCTATTCACTAACATCCTTTCCCAGCTTCGTTAACCTTCACGCTCGTAATCAAGGAGAAAGACCGTTGAGATTCATTAAACTTGAATTCTAAGGTTTATTAAGTATCACCAACAAATTGCCATCGAAATTGCATGGGTAAACTAATCATGTTGCACTAGCTCAACTCTTACAAGTAAATTCATCAACTCGTACTCCACAATTTATTTCCTTATTCAAATCTCTATCTTCAAGTCACGAAGCTTCGGAATTTTTTTTAATCTTAACCAAGACTCCTAAGATGAATAGTTTCAACCTCAAATAAATTCCACTCACATCAATCCAAGGTTACGTCATACTTAAGAAGACAATGGTCCTACTCACTGAGCGACCTAGTCATTCCTTCGAACACTTAATGCTCGCCAATATATCTTCAACATTAATGTTACTAAGTGATCGCGTCGTTTTGCGCTCAAAAATAGTAAGGTTAAATGATTGAAAATATTGCTTACCTTGAATTACCTCTAGCTGTGGCGAGTAGAGGGTCGATCCATGGAGATTGGGTTATCAAGTTAAGTTAAGTCCTTAATTTAGAATTGTTTGACTATCTCCCATCATGGATAAGTTTAATTAAGTCCAAAAGTCCAAAAATACAGAAGTACGGAAGTACGGAAAATTAAGTCCAAGAGATGTCCACAAAATGTCCAAAGATACAGTAGTAACAAGGTCCAAAAGTGAATTAATCAAAAGTAATAATTAAAGAATCACAACACTCAACACTAAAAATCCAAAGGGTTAATGATTCAGGGTGGTTATAGCTCGGTATATGCAAGTACAAAGTTATTGATTCAGATTTAAAGTTAAGTCCTTCAGAAATAGGGCTACAAGCTCCCACTACTGAAATGAGCCTTTAATTACATAACTGAGAAGATTAATTAATTAGCAAGACTGGAGGTGTTGGTACAACCTAACGATATCCAATCTCTCAATTAATCTTTCACTTATGTAACCTGGATGTGTCGGTACAACCAGACTATAATCCATCCGAGGTAGTCTCGTATGACCACTGGTTTACAAAATCGGGCGTATATGTACTTTCAATTAAATATAACATAACTACAAGTATACGTATAATTAATCAAAGAATACTTAAAAACAAAAATACGAGACTTTAATAAATCTGAATCAAAACATATGTACAAGAATAACCTCACACATACCACCCCGAATCTCGGGTCTAGTGTGTCATGATAAACATTAAGTACAAGAAATCGTAACGTAAACCGAAATAAAAGAATACTTATCGTGTTGTACGGATTTCGGTAGACCGTTATGATGTCGATATGTTGATAGCTCACTAGACCCTCCCCTCGGGATTAAAACTTTGCACAAAACTAAGAATAATAATTAAAACACTCAAAACTCACTTCACAAATACTAGAGTAGCACAATCTATGCTAATAAGAGAAAAATGGTACAAGAAAAATGAAATGAAGAATGGAGCATTTATAGAGAAATTTCGGCACTATTCACGGGCACTATTCATTGTACTATTCAAAACATGATGTCATCATTGTGTCAGCATGACGTCATCGCCTAGGTCATCATTGTGTCAACATGACGTCATCGAAATTTACTATTCGTCCGCTGATTTTACTATTTATCCGTTGACCGTTGACTTTACTATTCATGCATTGACTTTTACTATTCATGCTCAATCGGTCTCTGTTTACACCTTTACTTTTACTATTCATGCATTGACCGTTGACTTTACTATTCATGCGTTGATCGAAAGTTGACCAAAGCTTCTTCAAGATTTTTCAACGTCTTGAATTCGTTTCCGTACTCCGTTTGGCCAAATTCAATCTCGATTTGCTCATGTCAAAGTCGCTCGACCTTCCTCCTTTAGTATTGTGCTGAACTTCTCATTAAAGGGTTGGCTTTTGTGGCCATTTTTGTTATTTCTTCTTCAGGACCTATATTGCACTAAATTTGTGTAAAATATACAATTAAGCGTGAAAAGAGAATGCAAGATACATGATTCAAGGGGTTAAAATTACTAAAAATATAGATTTATCAACCTCCTCAAACCCATTATTTGCTTCTCCTCAAGTACAGGCATCATTTACTTCATAAGTTCAAAAATATTAAATTTAAGCAGTCAATGTATTCATACAGTTAATATTTTATAAAACACCAGGTTAACTGTGAATTTGTCTTCCAAACAATTTTACCCCAAGAAATCATTTTGTATCTAGAAGAATAGAAACCAACTTAACTACAAAAAACCCTTTGAGCCTTTTTAAGCACTTGTAACTCAATTAAGAGGTAAGAAAATTAATCACACAAAATTTGTAAAATCGAAAATATTTTCTATGGATAGTCATGAAATGTTAAAACTCAACTACCTTCCAAATCATGTAGTACTCCCTTCGATTTTATATATATATATATTTTTTTTGTTTTTATATGAATAGATGACTCGAGTGGTAGATGTTGGTTGATTCAAAGACTTTCTTGAAGTATTGCCTTTCTTTGGTTGAATTGTGTTTGGTGAAAGAAAGCTTGTCTAGCAGGATTTGTATTGATAGCTTTTTTTTTTTTTCATAACAAAAATGCTCAAAAATGGTTAGAAGAAAGCATTTGTTATGAGTTTCTTTTCTGCTTCTTTTTGCTGAATCAACACTTTTGATATTTAATTGATATTGGGCGAGTCATCTAAACACATTTTTTTTCTTTTTCTTTTTTTTTTTCAAAGGAGTATATCAATCTAGAAAAATAGGTCAAATTTTAATAAAACACAACGTTTCACATTGAAAACATCTCAATTTACTCCTTTTTGATAATTAATCAAAAACTTCTAATTGAATCATGTAACGCTGTTAGGATGTAATAATAGTTAACAAGGTTTCAAAAAAAAAAATTTCAGATACAAACTCAAGTCTAGTGGTTAATCATTTTTCCTTTCGAAACTTCACAGTTAATTCAAATATTTTATCAAAATACAACCATATTTCAACACTTGACTACTCAACTTTAATTATCTTGAATAAATGAAGCACAAAAAATGGAAATTGAAAATTTTAAAATTTTGAAATTTTTTTTAGCAGGTGGTATCGACTATTTGTTCCTCCTCAAACCCGAACCTTACATTGCCCTCAATGTAAGAAAGTGATGCAATGGATTGCAAATTAAAAAAGATAGATACAACCTGATAAAAATTCTAAGCATTGTTCCTCAAATGGTTCTGAAAAAAGATTTGTCATTAAAAGCTTCAAACACCAACGTTAGCTATGAGGATAAAAACAAAAGTGATCCAAAATGAAATTTAAACTGAATGATATATACAATGTGATTTCGCAAGGACGAAAAAATTTTTATGGTTTTTTTTTTTTTAAAAGAGAAATTTAACAAACCAAATTAAAATATACACAATAAATATCCTTTAACGGTTTGCTAACAAATGCATTGGAGGAGACTCAGAATATATACACTAATAAATATATAGCCATAACAGTTGCTGAAAATTATGCAGAGAGGGTTGAAGCCACACCAGATTACCAAAATCGTTAGAAGACCTTAGTGACAAGATTAACTAAAGACATTCTCGAGACATATAAAAAATTCAACCCCTAGATCCAATATTCAGAAGAACTAAATCCAAATAGGTTTTTTTTTTTTAGGCCCGCATGTGAGGGAGTTCGGACATTGGCTAGATCTACATCCCCAGTTTCAACAAATCATTATCAAACATCCACACTCCATTTTTTTTATCCCTTCGGCTTTTTTTTTTATTATATATATATACCAGATTCAACATCAAAACAAAATTAGTGTATATACTAGGTAAATAACCACAATAAAAATCAGATTACCATACAAAAAACCATAAAAATAAAACTCACAAATTTTATTCATGGAAATGGAAACGGTACATTAACTTAACAAATACAACAACAAAAAAACTACTTATATTATAAGCCTACTTCTTTCTATTTTCCCAGGAACTGGGCAGTTCATGATAAACTACCCAAGCCAAATAAAGAAGAATCACAATAATAACACCAAGAACCACAAGCAACGACTCATATGCCGTGAGACTTTTAAACAACACCATCTTCGTGGAAATTTTAACAAAAAAAACTGAAGACGGAGAAGTTTTGTGGGGAGAAAGGTAGGAGATGGCGGCGGCAAGGAGGAGATAAAAAAAATGATAGGGTTAGGGTTTTTAAAACCGTTCGGCCGCCCCTTTTTTCTGTTTTTTTTTTTCAATAAAACAAACAAAAAAAAACAACACAACTTATTACATAAGCCTAAAAACTAAAAATCTTTTCTTCCTTCATGGATTCGTCCCATCCTAATCACAAGATAGATGAGGAAGATGTACAAGAAGAAGAATAAGGCAAAAATGGCCACAATAAGAAGCAAAACTTGGTCGGTCATTTTAAGTTGATGAAACAAGTTTGGGAGATTGAGAGAAAATTGTGATTGTTGTGTGAGAGAGATTGAGGTGTCGGCGGTGAAGAGAAAAAAGAATGAGGGAAAGAAAGATTAGGGTAAAAACCCTTTTTACAGACCCCCCACTTTTTTATATATATTTTTTTTAAACACTTTTTTTTTTATTTTTTTTAAATAGATGTAAATTAAAACAAGCACACATAATGACAAGAAAATGCAAACATATTAGAATTCACCCTTAAGATGGTCTCACACAAAAAATAAGCCCGGGAAATGCAAAAATAGGATCTTAACCCTATTTCAGTTTCATACCTACGCAGCAAAGTAAACCACATCTGAACACCAAATAAATGGCATTAAAATCTGGATAGTAAATCTACCCGCCATAGCGTAAGAACTGGCTGAAGCAGAGGTGATGAATCACGTATCACATGCCCCTCAGAATGGTATTAGTTATCTTTCTCTCAAATACCATGAGAGCCACTATTTCCATAACGGTGGAAAAAGACCTCCTAACGTTGAAGTTAACGCCAATTTAAAGCTAATTGGTAACCAAACGACAACATCTAGGATGAACCTTGGAATGTTACCGCCACGAGATCCTAGATTACCCAAAGATCACTTGGGTTCATGTGAGGCACACACCCTAGTACAAACAACACCCTGTTTTATCCTCAGACAGTCACTACCGAATGTTGCCACTGTGTACCCATCCTCCCACCCATTTAGGATGAGCGCGTCACACAAATTGTCAGAGTTTTTCCTTCTAACAGGGAATGGGCACTGGAACCATTTAATGTCATCCAGCAAGACATGCACACACAATTAAGTGTCGTAGTTTAACGCCTTCGGGCAAATTTTTTTTATTTTTTATTTATAAAAAAAAACTAACAGACTAGCTCTTCCAGAGGTTTCTGTATTCACGCCATCCAGTACTTTCCTTCGGCACTCACATGGGGCCATAGCCAGTTCCACAGGGTCAAGAGCAAGACAGTGGGGTTTTACGTTACAGACAATACCGTCTGGTGAATGCTCTCACTCCTAACTACCTTATCAAGTAATGCCCAAACAGACCCTAAACTACATTAAGCTGGTGGAGTGGAAAGTACTGTTAGACAGAGTTGCACTGATCAGTCAACCGCACACAGAAATGTATAGTGACCACTAGTATTATGGCAAAAATACATGAATGAGTGCTTCTCAAGGCTTAGACCCAAACTACATTAAGCTGGAGAAAGACTCATTTGGTACGAAGAAAATAAATAAATAAATAAATCCTAGGTTGCCTCCTAGGAGCGCTAAGTTTAACGTCTTCAGCCAGACAAAATTACTTTGAAATTGCTACTCTGTAGGGATTGGATTCTTAAGTTCAATTGACTCTTCACCCCAATTCTTTAACTGGATTGCTGGTTTAAGTCTTTGTCCATTTACAAACATAGTTTTCCCATTTGTTTTATCTTTTATCTTGACAACCCTAGACGGAAAAACTTGTTCAACCTTAAATGGTCCATCCTATCTGGACCTCAATTTTCCTGGAAACAATCGTAACTTAGAATTAAATAACCACACATCTTTTCCAGGAATAAATGACTTCCGAATAATCATTTTATCATGCGTTCTCTTCATTTTCTCACTGTAAATCTTGGCATTCTCGTATGCTTCTAAACGCATCTCTTCAAGTTCATTTAGATGGAACAACCTGTTTTCACCAGCTTTCTGCAAGTCAAAATTCACAGTTCTAATTGCCCAGTAAGCCTTATGTTGTAACTCAACAGGTAAATGACATGATTTTCCGAAAACTAAACGAAAAGGTGACATTCCTATGGGGGTTTTATATGCAGTTCTATATGCCCAAAGTGCATCATTCAATCGAGTGGACCAATCCTTCCTATCAGGTCTAACTGCCTTTTCAAGGATTGATTTAATTTCCCTGTTAGAAACCTCAACTTGTCCACTAGTTTATGGGTGATATGGAGTTACAACCTTATGAATGACTGAGTATTTCTTCAACAATTTTTCAAAAGTTTGGTGAATGAAATGACTTCCACCGTCACTAATGATGCCTCTTGGAATTCCAAATCGACATAAAATATTTTCTTTTATGAATTTCATCACGACAGTGTGATCATTAGTGGGAGTTGCAATTGCTTCAATCCATTTAGACACATAATCAACACCAACCAAAATGTATTGAAAAGCAAAGGAGATGGGGAAAGGACCCATGAAATCAATACCCCAAACATCAAAAAGTTCACAAACCACGATGGGATTTAAGGGCATCATATCCCTTTTTCCCATGTTACCTGCCTTTTGGCATCTTTCACATGCTTTGCAAAACTCATGAGCATCCTTGATTAATGTGGGCCAATAAAACCCGCTTTGTAGCACTTTGATAGCTGTCCGTCGTCCTCCAAAGTGTCCCCCACATTCCTGCGAATGACAAAATGACATGATGCTTAGCTGTTCAGACTCGGGTACACATCTACGAATAATTTGATCAGAACAAATACGGAACAAATGAGGATCCTCCCATAAATAATGCTTTGCAATTGAGAAAAATCGGTCTCTCTCAGCTTGTTCCACTCCTTGGGTATTTTACCAACTGCAAGATAATTCACAATATGAGCATACCAAGGAAGTTTAGGAGCAGAAATTAACAGCAACTGGTCATCAGGAAATGTATCTCTCAAGGGTAATTCATTTTCTGTTTCCTGAGTTACAATCCTTGACAAGTGATCAGCAACAACATTTTCTCGACCTTTCTTATCTTTGATTGTTAAATCAAATTCTTGAATTAATAACAACCATCGAATAAGCCTAGGTTTAGCATCTTTCTTTTCCAACAGGTATCTCAATGCTGAGTGGTCAGAATAAATGATTATTTTTTACCCTAACACATAAGACCGAAACTTTTCTAATGCAAAAACTACAACAAGCAATTCTTTCTCTGTGGTGGTATAGTTTTTCTGGGCATCATCCAAAGTTCGGCTGGCGTAATAGATCACACAAGGAACACGATCCTTGCGTTGACCTAATACAGCTCCTATGGCATAATCTGAAGCATCACACATAATTTCAAATTGAAGAGAGTAGTCTAGTGGTTGAATCACTGGAGCTGTGGAAAGTGCATTTTTCAGTGTTTCAAAAGCAATAACACATTTTTCATCAAACTGAAATGGAGTATCCTGTGTCAACAAATTTGATAAAGGTCTAGCAATTTTACTAAAATCCTTTATAAATCGTCGGTAGAAACCAGCATGTCCAAGGAACGATCTCACCTGTTTAACAGTTGTTGGAGGGGGCAAATCAGAAATAATATCAACCTTAGCTTTATCAACCCGAACTCCTTCCTTGGATATAATGTGTCCGAGAACAATTCCTTCTTGGACCATGAAATGACTTTTCTCCCAGCTAAGTATGAGATTAGATTCCTGACATCTTTTCAACACCAAAGAAAGATTATTCAAACAAGTGTCAAATGATGAGCCAAAGATAGAAAAATCATCCATAAAGACCTCAACAAATTCATCCATCATATTAGTGAAAATAGACATCATGCAGCGTTGGAAAGTGGCTGGTGCATTACAAAGGCCAAAAGGCATTCTTCTATAAGCAAACGTGCCAAAAGGACATGTAAAAGTTGTCTTTTCCTGATCTTCAGGATCCACAGGGATTTGATTGTATCCCGAGTACCCGTCAAGAAAACAGTAATAACCTTGTCCTGCCAACCTGTCCAAAATTTGATCAATGAATGGTAAAGGAAAATGATCCTTTCTTGTTGCAGCATTGAGTTTCCTATAATCAATACACACACGCCATCCAGTTGTTGTGCGGGTAGGTACCAATTCACCTTTATCACTTGTCACCATAGTGATTCCTGATTTCTTAGGTACAACCTGTATAGGACTAATCCATTTACTATCCGAAATAGGATAAATGATACCTGCATCTAACAACTTCACTATTTCCTTCTTTACAACTTCCCTCATGTTCGGGTTCAGCTTACGTTGCATCTCTCTAGATGTCTTGGCTCCATCTTCCAAATTAATCTTATGCATGCAAAAAGAGGGATCTATTCCTTTAAGGTCTGCAACAGTCCAGCCTAATGCTTCCTTATTCTTAGACAACACATCTACAAGCTTAGCTTCCTTCTCCAAAGAAAGGTTAGAAGCTATAATAACTGGAAGTGTTTGATCTGCCCCTAGAAAAACATACTTGAGATGACTAGGAAGTTGCCTAAGTTCTAACTCAGGAGGAGATTGTATAGAAGGAAGCATGGGTTCTTTAGAAAGAGTCAAGGATGGTTCTATTGCACAAATCTGAAATTTTTGATCAAATCTTAAATTGCTTTCTAAAGATTCATCGGATTCCTCCTCAAACCTACTCAACACTACTTTATCATTATTCAAAGCATTCTGCAAAAAATCTTTTTGCATAAGACTAAGGAAAGACTCTTCAATTAATGGATCAATCTTATCAAGAATAAAACATTCAAGACCATCATCTCTATCTGCAAACCTAGCAGCATTAGCAACATTCAACTTTACCTTAATATCTCCAAATGTAAACTCCAATTCTCCAGTTGCACAGTGATTTTTTGCATTAGCTGTTGCTAAAAATGGTCTCCCTAGTATAACTGGAGTTTGGAACTTTTGAATTTCTCCTGGTTCCATATCTAGCACAACAAAATCCACAGGAAAATAAAATTCATCAACCTTTATCAACACATCTTCAATCATACCCCTAGGAATTCTAAGTGATCTATCAGCCAGTTGAAGGGTGACAAGAATAGGTTTCAATTCTCCTATATCTAACTGCTCAAAAAGATTAAAGGGAAGAAGATTCACACTAGCTCCTAAATCAAGAAGGGCACGATCTACACAATGATTACCAATATAACAAGGAATGGTAAATGCACCTGGATCTTTCAATTTTGGTGGAACATGAGAAGTAAGAATGCTGCTTACCTTTTCGGTCAACCTTACTTTGTTTGATATCAAAGCTGAATTCCTCTTTTTCTGAGTGCACAAATCCTTAAGAAACTTTGCATAAGCAGGAATTTGCCTGATAATTTCTAACAGAGGTAAATTGATTTTCATTTGCTTAAAGGTTTCAAGCATTTCTTCCCTCTTCGAATCTTTATTAGGTGGATTACCTAATGCCTGTGGAAAGGGTGCTTTGGGACTTAGTGTCAATGGAATATTTTCATGTGAAATTAAAGTTTCAGGTTCATTTTCAGTTTCTTTTGATGAATCAACAATAACTTGAGACTTGGCTTTTTGCTTTGCAAGTCTTGCATTTTCGTAAGCTTCAACACTTACTTTGTTATCAACTTTCTTACCACTTCGCAATGTGGTGATAGCTTGAAGATCCTCTACTATTTGACTTATGGATGCTACATGGGCCTTACCTTTTGGGTTTCCATCTGATTGGGCAGGGAGTGTTCCTTCTTCCCTTTTCTGAATTGTGTTAGCTAATTGCCCAATTTGTCTTTCCAAGTTGCCAATTGCCTTTGTATGTGTACTTACCAGTTGCATAGTTGGTTCCCAACTGTGAAACTTTTTAAAAACCTGTTCTTCAAAAGTAGTCCCATAAGAATTGGAACCTGAATTAGAGCTCGTAGGTACCTGTCCTTGTGGAACTGAATAAAATCCTGGAGGATAACCTCTTGGTCTTTGTTGTTGAACATCTTCCCGATTCTGATCCCACCAGAAATTTGGATGATCTCGTGTACCTGGATTATAAGTGTTAGAGAATGGATCATAATTGCGGGGATATCTATAAGCAGCACAAGCTTGTTCTGAAATTGAATTGGGATTTGATGCAAGAACACCTTCACCTGAATCAACTACATGCAATGATTCTTTCCTTTTAACCATTTTTCCAAAGCAAGAGTTAGGTTTTCAATCTTTGATGTCAAAAAATTGTAATCATTTGAACCTACACTTTCTCTCCTTTCTCTAGATGAAGATGCGCGCTTTCGTGAATTATTGCTCAGTTTTATGAACAATTCTGTGGCTTCTTCTGGAGATTTTCAAGAAGTGAACCATTACAAGCTGAATCGAGCAAACTTTTATTATGCTCATTTAACCCTTGATAGAAATTCTGAGCTAATTGCCAATTTGGAATACTATGGTGTGGACATTCATAAATTAAGGCTTCAAATCTGTCCCAACTCTCATGAAGTGCCTCTCTAGGTAATTGAGAAAAATTATTTAATTGATTCCTACATTCATTGGTTTTTGAAGAAGAGTAAAATCTTTCAAGAAATTCTCTTTGTAATTGTCCCCAAGAAGTGATAGAACCAGAACGTAATCTGTAAAGCCAATTTTGTGCTTGACCCATTAAAGAATAAGGAAACAATCTCAACTTAACAACCTCTTCCGAGGCAGTTCTAGTATTGATCGATCTGCATGTATGAACAAAAGTATTAATGTGATCATACGGGTTTTCATTAGAAAGACCGTGGAACAAGGGAAGCATTGAAATCATGTGAGACTTTATTTTAAAACCATCATCAGTTTCAGGTAAGGCGATAGCTCGTGGAGGAACATAATCTTGTGGTGTGGAAAAATCTTTTATGCTTCTCCTCACATTTCCTACTTCTCTACCTTCCACTTGATCTTGATTTTGGTTTTGATTCATATTTTGATCAGCCATGATTAGAAATTTATGTGTTTTGTTTCTGAATTTAAAAGTTTTCTCAATTTCTGTATCAAAAACAAAGATGGGTGGCTTTAAAGATCTCCGACCATGCATACAAAATTAAAACATGAAAAAGAAACAAGAAAAAAAATGAAATAAAGTCTATACAAAATAGCAAAATTGACTTAAATAAAAATAAAAACTAAAATCTAAAATATATACATATGAACACTTATATACATAAATCAAAAACTTACCTTATTTGATGAACACCAATCCCCGGCAACGGCGCCAAATTTTGATCACGTCGTTTTGCGCTTAAAAATAGTAAGGTTAAATGATTGAAAATATTGCTTACCTTGAATTACCTCTAGCTGTGGCGAGTAGAGGGTCGATCCACGGAGATTGCGTTATCAAGTTAAGTTAAGTCCTTAATTTAGAATTGTTTGACTATCTCCCGTCACGGATAAGTTTAATTAAGTCCAAAAGTACAGAAGTACGGAAGTACGGAAAATTAAGTCCAAGAGATGTCCACAAAATGTCCAAAGATACAGTAGTAACAAGGTCCAAAAGTGAATTAATCAAAAGTAATAAATTAAAGAATCACAACACTCAACACTAAAAATCCAAAGGGTTAATGATTTAGGGTGGTTATAGCTCGGTATATGCAAGTACAAAGTTATTGATTCAGATTTAAAGTTAAGTCCTTCAGAAATAGGGCTACAAGCTCCCACTACTGAAATAAACCTTTAATTACATAAGTGAGAAGATTAATTAATTAGCAAGACTGGAGGTGTTGGTACAACCTAACGATATCCAATCTCTCAATTAATCTTTCACTTATGTAAACTGGAGGTGTCGGTACAACCAGACTAGAATCCATCCGAGGTAGTCTCGTATTGCCACTGGTTTACAAAATCAGGCGTATATGTACTTTCAATTAAATATAACATAACTACAAGTATATGTATAATTAATCAAAGAATACTTAAAAACAAAAATACGAGACTTTAATAAATTTGAATCAAAACATATGTACAAGAATAACCTCACACATACCACCCCGAATCTCGGGTCTAGTGTGTCATGATAAACATTAAAGTACAAGAAATCGTAACGTAAACCGAAATAAAAGAATACTTATCGTGTTGTACGGATTTCGGTAGACCGTTATGATGTCGGTATGTTGATAGCTCACTAGATCCTCCCCTCGGGATTAAAACTTTGCACAAAACTAAGAATAATAATTAAAACACTCAAAACTCACTTCACAAATACTAGAGTAGCACAATCTATGCTAATAAGAGAAAAATGGTACAAGAAAAATGAAATGAAGAATGGAGCATTTATAGAGAAATTTTGGCACTATTCACAGGCACTATTCATGGTACTATTCAAATAATGATGTCATCATTGTGTCAGCATGACGTCATCGCCTAGGTCATCATTGTGT
This sequence comes from Ehretia macrophylla, assembly GCA_037974665.1. Taxonomy (NCBI): domain Eukaryota; kingdom Viridiplantae; phylum Streptophyta; class Magnoliopsida; order Boraginales; family Ehretiaceae; genus Ehretia; species Ehretia macrophylla. The sequence continues at coordinate 12,682,246 of CM075764.1, read as the reverse complement.
CAGTATGACGTCATCGAAATTTACTATCCGCGCGCTGATTTTACTATTCATCCGTTGACCGTTGACTTTACTATTCATGCATTGACTTTTACTATTCATGCTCAATCAGTCTCTGTTTACACGTTGAATTTTACTATTCATGCGTTGACCGTTGACTTTACTATTCATGCATTGACTGAAAGTTGACCAAAGCTTCTTCAAGGTTTTTCAACGTCCTGAATTCGTTTCCGCACTCCGTTTGGCCAAATTCAATCTCGATTTGCTCATGTCAAAGTCGCTCGACCTTCCTCCTTTAGTATTGTGCTGAACTTCTCATTCAAGTGTTGGCTTTTGTGGCCATTTTTGTTATTTCTTCTTTAGAACCTATATTGCACTAAATTTGTGTAAAATATACAATTAAGCTTGAAATGACAATGCAATATACATGATTCAATGGGTTAAAATTACTAAAAATATGGATTTATCACTAAGCTGGGTTCATCGCCATGTAAGTGATATCAATGCTCTACTAGGTTACTGGCCGTACAACAACAACCCTAGGACTATAAATGGGTAACGAAATGATCGAGCTCATAAAATACTTACACGAGATAGCTTCAAGGTTGTATCAATATAAGAATTATGACCACGAGGTATCCTTCAACATAACCTAATAGAACTTCAAAAGTAATCAACCACTCATTTAACTATCACTACAAGATTCACCTCTTTATTAAACGACCACAATTCGAAGTCTACCAATCGCTAGTTTCTAGACGTGAAACGGTGCACATAGACACGGTTGTCTAACAATAGTCTCTTGGGTCATCATGACTCTGATTCATCTCTATCTTACTCTCTTCGTTTATATGTTCAACTAGCTAAGAGCATTAAGTCTGATCAACCTTAGGTCCTAGGGTTTACCATGAATCATCATGCGTACTCACTATTAGCTATTTAGGATTACTATTCATACCCTAACGACTCCACTTTGCAACCGGATGCTTTAATCTCATTTTCATGGTTTATATACTAGGTCCATCGGTCTTACTTAGGGATACATGCTTTCTAACATCCTCTAGGGTATCCAAACAGAGTGCATAGAATGACTTACTTCGCATAATCATAACTAAATCCGAGGGCCAACAATTTAATACCATGATTCTTAATATCACCAATATCCAACTTAGGACCTTAGCAACATTAGTCATCTAATGCATAATTCAATACCTTACACTTCTATTTGACCTACCATTTAGGTGTAGTCTTCCGAACACGAGTTCTAGTTACGTGAATTTCTCGATTCCAACATCCCCATATCTTGTTATACTAAAGATTCATCAACCTTGTTAAACTCAGTCTCCATAATTGCCTACATGTCATGTTATCCATTGTTAACTGACTTAAATACGCTATCAATGACTTAATAATCTAACCCCTAAAAGTAACTATCGTCAACTTTCACGAATTCATCTTTTAATTTCTAGGTCATGATCTCAACATTTAGTGAACTTGAAACTCGCTAGTACATACCATATCAGATTCATCAATGCTTAATTCCAATCAAGTAAGGATTCAATTGTACGAGTATATTGCTAACTTCTTAGATAGTCTATCAAGCCAATTTTAAGATGTGAGAAATGGATTCAAAGAAACCTCCAAGTCAACTTCTACTATCAGCACATGGGAATATATACTACTCTACATATTTAATAGTATACTCTTATATCTTAAGCGAAGTTGTATGTCATTAACCTTCATACTTGAACCATAATTAGAAGAACGATTTAACGGAATCAAGAACTTCATAGCTATAAAATTGATAACTTAATCACAGGTATGAGTATTCCAAAGATAAGGGGATAACTTTACGTCAACAATTATACCCGTGCTACGCATTTTACATATGCATATCCAATAATACATACGATCCATTGAATACCTGTGAAGATGCGAGAAATCTCTAACTGAGCCTTTTCGTTTGTCCTACACAAATTCACTTCGCTGAAGGTCCTAATCCTAACTATCTATGTGTATAAACAGTCATTTACAGTTATATAACATGCACATGTATCAAGGAATGAGTATAAAAGCATGCATGCATTATTAAGGACGTGACGGTGTGCATGATACAGAATACATATAGTCCACAAAGGCACATAATATTCAATGCACAAAGCAATTAAGCACATTAGCACACATTTAAACAAGGCATCATATTTACTTTAGGGCTTCTAGCTACGGTCCGAGAGTTGAACCTGACTAATGCCTAGTTAGCAAACTAAGCTCTGATACCATTCTAATATAAGGTGTCACACCCCAACCCGACCTATGGAGGCTAGACTAGGGAATGACCTAATTCTTCTATGCTATTTGTACAACTTGGTCATTTCTTACGATTAATACTTAACGTTGATTTAGAATTCCAAGAGATTTTTTGAAAATCCGGCAGTATGACGACTATATTTAAGACCTTTGGTTTGACCTATTTTCTAAAATGCCTCAAAACCTTTAATCATTGATTCAATTCCAACTAAAATTTCCTATTTTGTTATCAATAGATATGCCTACTAATTATCTCGAAGCCTCGTTTGACTAATAACCTAGCATGATAACTATGTGTTGTTTATTTTTTAATTTACCCCTATCATGCACGTAACTATTATCCTTTAGCTTACGAATTAGTACCTAAGTGGAGTTGGATAGAGTTAACTTTGTTGATTATTCACCTAGTGGTTTAAACCCCAATAATAACTACTAATCAAGACAATAAAACAATAACCAAATAAGGAGTTCGTCCGGTTATAGATAGTATAATCCAAAATTAGACTCAAATTACAACGGGGTCATTTACATCAACAAAATAAATATTCTTCAAAACAAACACAACGTTCACAAAACAGCCACTGTCAAGCAAGGCACATAAAACACGTAATCACTCCAAGGATTCATCAACAAGCACATTTACTTCGGGTATTTGTTTCAAATCTGTTGCACCTATGACAAAAAAGAGGGTGAGTCCTTATGAACTCAGCGAGGAGGAACGAGAGATAGCGTTTTGAAATCCTTTTCTTGTTAAACTTATGAAAAACCCTTTTTGAAAGCATGATATATAACACAAGTAAGTTTTATAATGTAATGTAAAGTAAAGAACACATTTACCCGTCTTTCCTCCCCGAGGTCCTCTAGGAACCAAGCGAGAGTACTTAAACACATTGTGAAAAGAATACGATGAGCTTTCGCTCTCAAGATCATTTCTGATAACAGTTTTTGTGGCCGGCTTCAATCATCCACTTATCAAGCCAAATGGGTGTACTCCGGATGTACCCTGAAATCCTACGACCCAACTCTCCGAGGAAGTCTAGCCCCCAAGCGAGAGAGAGAATTGGACAATGGTAGTCACGGTTGCACCGGCAAGCCCGATACCGCCCGGTTTGTGTGAAACGCTACCACGCCAAAATGAAAGGTTGCAACCTTGCATGCAATCCACATGTATGCCATTTAACATTTCACATTGGGAGGTCAACAAAGTAGGTTGCCACCGTGCAAGTATATGATCACATTTTGACATTTTGCCATACAAGGCATTGTAAGAACATGTAATCATTTCATATATCAATTTGAAAGCAAATAAACTTCCACGGGCAGCCAAGTAATCATGTTCAAATAAGCCATAGAATGTCTTTTAACAATTCACATTAGGAGGACAACAAAGTAGGTTGCCTCCGAGCAAGTATAAGATCACATATTGACAAGTAAACACACGAGGCATGCTTTGACATGTAATTTCACTTGTAAAACACATGGAGTTATATGAATATTAAATGGGCAGCCATGTGACACATGTAAATCAAGTCATATAACTCGTTTCGGGGTTCACGTATCAAGTAAGAAGATTGTACAAGCATGTAACGACGCTTACTTTAGATCGGGTGCAAGCAAAGTCTACTTATCAACATGTAATCATTGGGAATCACATTTAGGGCTATAAGGACATATACTGGCAGTCTATTAATCTTCCTCAATATCCTTCATAATTCACAAAAGAACGGTTTATGACTCGGGGAGCTACGCGGCCATTAGGGTTTGCTAGGCCGTGCTGGGGTCAGTTTCGTTCGCTAAACACCACAAGCAACTCTTAAACCATTTCAAGCAAACTTAACATTTATTAGGCAGCCCACTAATCACACAATTAAACACAATAACCATAGGATCATCGCTTAGCGAGTTTTCATAGCCGATAGGGTTTCATTTCTTGCTTACACGTGCGATTAAGCCACAAGTTGACAAATAATTAAACCCAAGCCATGAATTGATCAATTCAAACATCCTCAAACATCCAAAACAGTCAACACAACATCCAAGTGCCACAATCCCAAGGATTTAATACCACAAGAGAAGTTACAATAATTTTCAAAGCATATCACTAGATACAAACGTCACTGTAATGGCCTGTTTTCCCACAATAATTTAGACAAACAAACAATCTCCAATTCCAGTGAACAAAATGTCAAATTAAATCTTATTAAGTGAACTAAATCCAGAAACAAACCTCACATCATTTGGACTTCGGATTCAAGAGTTATAGCCAAAACCGTGAGACTGCGCAAAACTGTCCAGATTTGTACACATTTCAATACTTATCATTTTTGAGGGCCTTAGGGTCAGATTTAGCCTTAGTATATTTCTGACAAAAATGTCCAGAACTGACAATTCTAGCAACAAACCAAATTTCATACATTTTCAATATCGTTTACTAGGCCAAAATGGTTTCGCTCTACGAGGTCAGTGAACTGCCAAAAACCTGCTCTATTTTCCCAGATTTTCCAGATTTCGACACATTTTAATATTTTACCATTTTAGGGGTCTTAGAGTCCGAATTGTCCTTGGCCTATTTCTACGAAAAATTCTCAAAACTGGAAAAACTAGTCACCTACCAATTTTCATGGATTTTCAACATCATTTACCTGGAAAAATTTTCTTCGCTCCAACACGTCAGAAAACTGCTCAGATTTCGCGATTCGTCCTATCTTCTAGTTCTAGCCAAATATCTTGCCATGCATGGTTACAAAAGCTCAAGTGCACACATATATCACAAGTACAGAGGTAAATATAGACATATGAAGGCTTGCATGTGGTTTTTGAAAGCTTTTTAAAAAGGATTAACCCTCACCTCTTGAAGATTTAGCAAATGAGTACAAATGCTCTTCAAAATGCATAAAGGGAGCTTCTTCTTTGCTTCTTGCTTGCTTGGGCTGCTATGGCCGAGCTTGGGAGAGATCTTGAGAGCATGCTTGAGGTCTTGGAAAGTCAAGAGGCAGCCATGGTCGAAAATGAGAGAGAAGGAGAGAGAATGAGAGAGTTTGTGAGGAAATGGATGAAGTTGAGTGTTTGTTTGAGTAGGTGCTTGTGTGTGTCAGCCTTGGGCTTGCAAAAATCTGATTTTGTGTCATCTTTTGAGCATCTTGAATTGTGAGGCATGCTTTGATAAGATAAAAGGGTAAGTCTTGTGTTTGGAGAAAGTGGAAAGCATAGAATAATGTAATGAATATTTTAATGCATGCATTATCTTGAAATATCTTCAATTTTTGAGTGTTTTGTCGTGTAATGCAATGAAGAATCTGAAAATTCAGATTCATGTTAGTCAATTTTGGATTATAATAAGTGCAGGTTTATAATAGTTTATTGGTTAGTTAAGTGTGTTAGGAAGAATAGAATATTTTAGTAGTTAGTGGGTTTTGTAGAGAATTTGAATTAGGAATATAATATTAGTTAGTGGATTGTGTAGGATTATTTTATAGTTTAGTGCTTTGTGTAGGATTCTTTATCGATTAGCGTGCGGGCACGCTTTCCTATGTCTATGACACGTACTACGAGACACGCACATAAATCAATACGGGGCACGAATCACGAGGTAGACACAAACTACGAGGTAAGACACGAACTTCAAGACTAAGGCACGTACTTCAAGACTAATGCACGCAATCCTAGGTGAATGCACATAAACCAATGCAAGGCACGTAATTCAATGCAATGCACGCAAATCAAGGCACGACTCTATATCTAGGTTAAGGTACGCAGTACAAGGTTAGGACACACGAAACGAGATAACGCACGTACATTGAGGTCAGGGTACGTATATCTAGGTATTGCATGTCAGTGGGGATTAGGGCACACCATTCTAGGTCAAGGCACGAATGACGAAGCATGCGCAAAAACCAAGACAGGGCACGTAATCCAAGGTCAGTCATATAATTCTTGGTCTATGGCACGCAAATCAAGGTAACACACGTTATTCGGGGTCGGGCCTCACAATTGACCCCTTGGGAAGTCCTCTTGTTGCACCCACCTTTTCAATTTTTTTTGCCCCGATTAGGGTTGCCAAGATACTTTATCCACCACATTTCTATTACCGAATCCCACTGCACCTTGGGCAAGATAACTTCACTTCATGTAGAGGCTAGGCTCGCAAACTGAAGGCGTGGGGCTAGTGACCAGGTCTCTGTCGCTCCGGTGCCCATAACTTTGATCCGTAATGAGTTACGTGGCGCACAGCATACCGTTGGAAAGCTCTCCAAAAGCTCTACGGCGGGGGCAGCCAGCTTGCTCGACTGCGCTTGTTTTCAGAGCCCAAAATTGAATGTTTTCATATGTTTCGGGCCACTTTTATTCTTTTGCTCTGTTTTTCCATCCCGGATCGTACGTAGTGAGTTGTTAAAAGGAAGACAACCTAGCTCACAGGACATTACCAGGCCCTACAACGCCTCGATATCACGTCTTGCGAGGATGCTACGTTGTTGAAGCAGATAGGTTGTAGTTAAGCCCATTGGGCCTTTTGAATGGGCCATCTCTCTAGGCTGGGATTGTGAACCGTCAACACATAAGGGATTTGTGCCCTCAACATGACGGGTGTGATCATACCAGTACTAACGCACCGGATCCCAACAGAATTCCGAAGTTAAGCGTGCTTGGGCGAGAGTAGTACTAGAATGGGTGATCCCCTGGGAAGTCCTCGAGTTGCACCCCCCTTTTCAATTTTTTTTGCCCCAATTAGGGTTGCCTATATACTTTATCCACCACATTTCTATTACCGAATCACACGGCACCTTGGGCAAGACAACTTCGTTTCACGTAGAGGCTGGGCCCGCAAGCCGAGGGCGTGGGGCTTGTGACCAGGTCTCCGTCGCTCCGGTGCCCAAAACTTATGATCCGTAAGGAGTTACGCAGTGCACAGCATACCGTCGGAAAGCTCTCCAAGAGCTCTACGACGGGGGCAACAATCTTGCTTGGCTGTGCTTATTTTCGGAGCCCAAAATCGAATGTTTTCAATAGTTTCGGGCAACTTTTCTTCTTTTGCTCTATTTTTCCGTCCTGGATCGTATGTCGTGAGTTGTTAAAAGGATGACAACCTTAATCGCGAGATATTAGAGAGGCCTACAATGCGTCGATATCACGTCTTGTGAGGATGCTGCATTGTTAAAGTGGATGGGTTGTCGTTAAGCCCATTGGGCCTTTTGAATGGGCCATCTCTCTAGGCTGGGACTGTGAACCGTCAACACATAAAGGATTTGTGCCCTCAACATGACGTGTGTGGTCATACCAGCACTAATGTACCGGATCCCATCAGAACTCCAAAGTTAAGCGTGCTTGGGCGAAAGTAATACTATGATGGGTGACCCCTTGGGAAGTCCACCTGTTGCACCCACCTTTTCTATTTTTTTTGCCCCGGTTAGGGTTGCAAAGATACTTTATCCACCACATTTCTATTACCGAATCCCACGGCACCTTGGGCAAGACAACTTCGCTTCACGTAGAGGCTGGGCCCGCAAACCGAGGGCGTGGGGCTTGTGACCAGGTCTCCGTCGCTCCGGTGCCCATAACTTTTGATCTGTAAGGAGTTACACTGCGCACAGTATATCGTTAGAAAGCTCTCTGAGAGCTCTATGATGGAAGCAGCAAGCCTGCTCTGCTGCACCTGTTTTCGGAGCCCAAAATCGTATGTTTTCATCAGTTTCGGGTAACATTTCTTCTTTTGCTTTGTTTTTCAGTCCCGGATCATATGCGGTGAGCTGTTAAAAGGACGACAACATAACTTGTGGGATATTACAGGGCCCTACAACGCGTCAATATCACGTCTTATGAGGATACTGCGTTGTTGAAGTGGATGGGTTGTCGTTAAGCCCATTGGGCCTTTTGAATGATCCATCTCTCTAGGCTGGGACAGTGAACCATCAACACATAAAGGATTTGTGCCCTCAACAAGACGGGTGCTATCATACCAGCACTAATGCACCGGATCCCATCAGAACTCCGAAGTTAAGCGTGCTTGGGCGAGAACAGTACTAGGATGGGTGACCCCTTGGGAAGTCCTTGTGTTGCACCCCTCTTTTCAATATTTTTTGCCCCGGTTAGGGTTGCCAAGATACTTTATCCACCACATTTCTAATACAAAATAGCACAGCTCCTTGGGCAAGCAACTTCGATTCACGTAGAGGCTGGGCCCACAAACCGAGGGCGTGGGGCTTGTGACTAGGTCTCCGTCGCTCCGGTGCCCACAACTTTTGATCCGTAAGGAGTTACGCGATGCACAACATACCGTTGGAAAGCTCTCCGAGAGCTCTACGACATGGGCACTAAGCCTGCTCAGCTGCACCCATTTTTGGATCCCAAAATCATATGTTTTTATCAGTTTCGGGCACCTTTTATTCTTTTGCTCTATTTTTCAGTCCCAGATCGTGCGTCGTGAGCTGTCAAAAGGACGACGACCTGACTCGCGGGACATTAGAGGGCCCTACAATGCGTCAATATCATTGTCTTGCGAGGATGCCGTGTTGTTGAAGCGGATGGGTTGTCATTAAACCCATTGGGCCTTTTGAATGGGCTATCTCTCTAGACTGGGACTGTGAACCGTCAACACATAAAGGATTTGTACTCTCAACATGACGGGTGCGATCATACCAGCACTAATGCACCGGATCCCATCAGAACTCCGAAGTTAAGCGTGCTTAGGTAAGAGTAGTACTAGGATGAGTGACCCCTTGGGACGTCCTCGTGTTGCAGCCCCACTTTTCAATTTTTTTTGCCCAAGTTAGGGTTGCCAAGATACTTTATCCACCACATTTCAATTACCGAATCCCATGGTACCTTGGGCAAGACAACCTTGCTTCATGTAGAGGCTGGGCCCGCAAACCGAGGGCGTGGGGCTTGTGACCAAGTCTCCGTCGCTCCGGTGCCCATAACTTTTGATCCATAATGAGTTATGCAGCGCACAGAATATACCGTTGGAAAGCTCTCTAAGAGCTCTACGATAGGGGTTGTAAGCCTGCTCGGCTGCGCTAGTTTTTGGGGTCCAAAATTGAACGTTTTCATCAGTTTCGAGCCACTTTTCTTCTTTTGGTCTGTTTTTCAGTCCCATATCGTATGTCATGAGTTGTTGAAAGGACGACAACCTAACTCAAGGGACATTAGAGGGCCCTACAATGCTTCGATATCACGTCTTACAAGGATGCTGCGTTGTTGAAGCGGATGGGTTGTCGTATAGCCCATTGGGCCTTTTGAATGGTCCATCTCTCTGGGTTGGGACTGTGAACCGTCAACACATAAAGGATTTGTGCCCTCAACATGACAGGTGCGATCATACAGGCACTAAAGCACTAGATCCCATCAGAACTCCGAAGTTAAGCATGCTTGGGTGAGAATAGTACTAGGATGGGTGACCCCTCGGAAGTCCTCTTGCTGCACCCCCATTTTTGATTTTTTTTCCCCTGGTTAGGGTTGCCAAGAAACTTTATCCACCACATTTCTATTACCAAATCCCACGGCACCTTGGGCAAGACAACTTCGCTTCACGTAGAGGCTGGGCCCGCAAACCGAGGGCGTGGGGCTTGTGACCAGGTCTCCGTCGTTCCGGTGCCCATAACTTTTGATCTGTAAGGAGTTACGCTGCGCACAACATACCATTGGAAAGCTCTCCGAGAGCTCTACGATAGTGGCAGCAAGCCTGCTTGGCTGAGCCCATTTTTGGAGCCCAAAATCGAACATTTTCATAAGTTTCGGGCCACTTTTATTCTTTTGCCCAATTTTTTTGTCCCGGATCGTACGTCGTGAGCTGTTAAAAGGATGACAACCTAACTAGCGGTATATTACAGGGCCCTACAACATGTCGATATCATGTCTTATGAGGATACTGCGTTATTGAAGCGGATGGGTTATCGTTAAGCCCGTTGGGCCTTTTGAATAGGCCATCTCTCTGGGCTGGGACTGTGAACCATCAACACATAAAGGATTTGTGCTCTCAACATGACGGGTGCGATCATACCAGCGCTAATGCACCGGATCCCATCAGAACTCAAAAGTTAAGCGTGCTTGGGCGATAGTAGTACTAGGATAGGTGACCCCCTAGGAAGTCCTCGTGTTGCACCCCTTTTTTCAATTTTTTTTGCCCCGGTTAGGGTTGCCAAGATACTTTATCCACCACATTTCTAATACAGAATACCACGGCACCTTGGGCAAGACAACTTCGATTCATGTAGAGGCTGGGCCCGCAAACCGAGGGCGTGGGGCTTGTGACTAGGTCTCTGTCACTCCGGTGCCCATAACTTTTGATCCGTAAGGAGTTACGCGACGCACAACATACAGTTGGAAAGCTCTCCGAGAGCTCTACGACATGGGCAATAGGCCTGCTCAGCTGCCCCTATTTTTGGATTCCAAAATCGTATGTTTTCATTAGTTTCGGGCAACTTTCATTCTTTTGCTCTATTTTTCAGTCCCGGATCGTACGTCGTGAGCTATTAAAAGGACGAAAAGCTAACTTGCGGTACATTAGAGGGACCTATACCGCGTCGATATCATTGTCTTGCGAGGATGTTGTATTGTTGAAGCGGATGGGTTGTTGTTAAACCCATTGGGCCTTTTGAATAAGCTATCTCTCTGGGCTGGGACTGTGAACCGTTAACACATAAACGATTTGTACCCTCAACATGACAGGTGCGATCATACCAGCACTAATGCACCGGATCCCATCAGAACTCCAATGTTAAGCATGCTTGGACGATAGTAGTACTAGGATGGGTGACCCCCTGGCAAGTCCTCGTGTTGTACCCCCCTTTTCAATTTTTTTCCCCTGTTAGGGTAGCTAAGATGCTTTATCCACCACATTTCTATTATTGAATCCCATGGCACCTTTGGCGGGACAACTTCGCTTCACGTAGAGGCTGGGCCCGCAAACCTAGGGCGTGGGGCTTGTGACCAGGTCTCCAGCGCTCTGGTGCCCATCACTTTTGATCAGTAAAGAGTTACGCGGCGCACAACATACCGTTGGAAAGCTCTCCGAGAGCTCTACGACGAGAGCAGTAAGCCTGCTCTGCTGTGCCTGTTATCGGAGCCCTAAATTGAAAGTTTTCATTAGTTTCTGGCCACTTTTCTTCTTTTGCTCTGATTTTCAGTCCTGGATCGTACGTCGTGAGCTGTTAAATGGATGACAACCGAACTCGCGGGACATTAGAGGGCCCTACAATGTGTCGATATCATGTCTTGTGAGGATGCTGCGTTGTTGAAGCGGATGGGTTGTTGTTAAGCCCATTGGGCCTCTTAAATGGGTTATCTCTCTAGGCTGAGATTGTGAACCGTTAACACATAAATGATTTGTGCCCTCAACATGACGGGTGCGATCATACCAGCACTAATGCACCGGATCCCATCCAAACTCTGAAGTTAAGCGTGCTTAGGCGAGAGTAGTACTAGGATGGGTGACCCCTTGGGAAGTCCTCATGTTGCACCCCCATTTTCAATTATTTTTGCTCCGGTTGGGGTTGCCAAGATACGTAATACACCACATTTCTATTACCGAATAGCACGGTACCTTGGGCAAGACAACCTTGCTTCATGTAGAGGCTGGGCCTGCAAACAGAGGGTCTGGGGCTTGTGACCAGGTCTCCGTCGCTCCGGTGCCCATAACTTTTGATCTGTAAGGAGTTACGAGGTGCACAAAATATACCGTTGGAAATCTCTCGGAGGGCTCTACAACAGGGGCAGCAAGCCTGCTCGGCTGCGCCTATTTTTGGAGCCCAAAATAGAACGTTTTCATCAGTTTCGGGCCACTTTTCTTCTTTTGCTCTATTTTTTCGTCCCGGATCGTATGTCGTGAGTTGTTAAACGGACGACAACCTAACTCACGGGACATTAGAGGGCCCTACAATGCTTCGATATCACGTCTTGCGAGGATGCTGCGTTTTTTAAGCAGATGGGTTGTCGTTAAGCCCATTGGGCCTTTTGAATGGCCCATCTCTCTAGGCTGGAACTGTGAACCATCAACACATAAAGGATTTGTGCCCTAAACATGATGGGTGCGATCATACCGGCTCTAATGCACCGGATCCCATCAGAACTTAGAAGTTAAGCGTGCTTGGGCGAAAGTAGTACTAGGATTGGTGACCCCTTGGGAAGTCCTCTTGTTGCACCTCCCTTTTCAATTTTTTTTGCCCCGGTTAGGGTTGCCAAGATACTTTATCTACCACATTTCTTTTACCGAATCCCACGGTACCTAGGGCAAGACAACTTCGCTTCACGTTAGAGGCTGGGCTTGCAAACCGAGGGCGTGGGGCTTGTGACCACGTCTCCGTCATTTCGGCGCCCATAACTTTTGATCCGTAAGGAGTTACGCTGCGCATGGTATACCGTTGGAAAGCCCTACGAGCGCTCTACGACAGGCAGCAAGCCTGCTCGGTTGAGACCATTTTTGGATCCCAAAATCAAATATTTTCATCAGTTTCGGGCCACTTTTATTCTTGTGCTCTATTTTTTTGTCCCGGATCGTACGTCGTGAGCTGTTAAAAGGACAACGACCTAAATCGCGGGATATTACCGGGCCCTACAAAGCGTCGATATCACGTCTTACGAGGATGCTGGGTGGTTGAAGCAGATGGGTTGTCGTTAAGCCCATTGGGCCTTTTGAATAGGCCATCTCTCTGGGCTAGGACTGTGAACCATCAACACATAAAGGATTTGTGCCCTCAACATGACGGGTGCGATCATACCAGTACTAATGCACCGGATCCCATCAGAACTGCGAAGTTAAGCGTGCTTGGGCGAGAGTAGTACTAGGATGGGTGACGCCCTGGGAAGTCCTCGTCTTGCACCCCTCTTTTTAATTTTTTTTGCCCCGGTTAGGGTTGCCAAGATACTTTATCTACCACATTTCTAATACAGAATACCACAGCACCTTGGGCAAGACTACTTCAATTCACATAAAGGCTGGGCCTGCAAACCGAGGGCGTGGGGCTTGTGACTAGGTCTCTATCGCTCCGGTGCCCATAACTTTTGATCCGTAAGGAGTTACGCGACGCACTGCATACCGTTGGAAAGCTCTCCGAGAGCTCTACGATATAGGCATTAAGCCTGCTCAGCTGCTCCCCTTTTTGGATCCTAAAATCGTACATTTTCATCAGTTTTGGGCAACTTTTATTCTTTGGCTCTATTTTTCAGTCCCGGATCGTACGTCGTGAGCTGTTAAAAGGACAACAACCTAACTCGCGGGACATTACAGGGCCCTACAACACGTCGATATTACGTCTTAAGAGGATGCTGCATTGTTGAAGCGAATGGGTTGTCGTTAAGCCCATTAGGCCTTTTGAATGGCCCACCTCCCTGGGTTGGGACTGTGAACCGTCAATACATAAAGGATTTGTGCCCTCAACATGACAGGTGCGATCATACCAGCACTAATGCACCGGATCCCATCAGAACTCAGAAGTTAAGTGTGCTTGGGCGAGAGTAGTACTAGGATGGTTGACCCCCTGGGAAGTCCTCGTGTGGCACCCCTCTTTTCAATTTTTTTTGCCCCGGTTAGGGTTGCCAAGATACTTTATCCACCACATTTCTATTACCGAATCCCACGGCACCTTGGGTAAGACAACTTCACTTCACGTAAAGGCTGGGCCCGTAAACCGAGGGCGTAGGGCTTGTGACTCGGTCTCCGTCATTCTAGTGCCCATAACTTTTGATCCGTAAGAAGTTACATAGCGCAAAGCATACCGTTGGAAAGCTCTCTGAGAGCTCTACGACGGAGGCAACCAGCCTGCTTGGCTGCGCCTATTTTGGGAGTCCAGAATCTAACGTTTTCATCTCTTTCGGGCCACTTTTCTTCTTTTGCTCTCTTTTTCCTTCCCGAATCGTACGTCGTGAGTTGTTAAAAGGACGACAACCTAACTCGCTGGGCATTAGAGTGCCCTACAATGTATAGCTAGTCTTAAGGAATGGAAAAAGAAGGCCTTAATTGTTTATCTAGAGGTCCGCTTACCGAATGGGTGTCTTCAGGCAAATCAAGTGGGTGGGAATGTTCCCCCTATGTCAATTGTTGTAAGGTAACTAAGGAGTAAGGGTTTACAATAAATATCTTGATTTCAGTAGTGCCTTACCTTGCAGCTCTATCTATCGTCTATGCTTTTGATATATAAATGATTGTTTAGTGCTCTCATGCTTGCTTTCTCCATGCCACGGCGCGATATTGATGATCAGTTAATCATGCGATATGGACTCAGCCGTTAACGGCTTTATCATGCTTTATATATGTGTTAATCTGTTAAATCATGCACCCCCCGCTTCTGCAGCAGCATATAATCTCGGGCCCTTGATGCCAGCATCTCAATCTATTTTGCAATATGGATGGCGCAAGAACAAGAATCCGCCGCTTTGTTGTTGTTGCAGCGGTGGCAGTGCTATTGCTTCTACTCTTTCTCGCCCTCCTGCCCGCTCCCTCAGGGCCAGGGCATCCTTCCACTCTAAGGTCAACTAATGGCCAACAAAATGGTACTCCTAACTCTTCTCTTTTAGGTAAAAGAAGACTTGTTCCGCCTTCTGCGCCGAGTCGGAGACATAATCTGAATAGTGCTCCTTACTTTGATTTTATGAGTCAAAAAAGGGTTGTTCTGTCTAGCCCGAATCCGCTCCATAACAAGTAGTGTAGTGAAGTCCTTGTGAAGGATCTCCGATCAGGGCATCTACTCGCTATCGGAAAGGCAATCTCTACTTTCTCTCTGCTTCAGTTGGTCAAGCTCATCACACTCGACTGTCTTCTTCTTCCTCAGCTACTCTGCATACATGGCATTTTCGTCTTGCTCATGAAAGCTTTACAAGCATTAAGAGTCTAGTGTCTACAGGGTCCTTGAAAGTCGATTGTAATAATGCTTCACCCAGTCATATTTGTCCTGGTTGTCAACTAGGGAAGCACACCAAACTACCATTTTCTCCATGCAATAAAAGAGTTGACCATTTTTTTGAATTTCTCTATGCTGATGTCTGGGGTCCTGCACCTTCTTCTTCTTTATCTGGTTCATGTTATGTTGTTGTTTTGATTGTTACAAGTTCTTTTTTCTTCATGCCAAATCTGAAGTTTTTGATCCTTTTTTAACCTTTCACTTATAACCAAGCATTTTGAGAAACCTATAACATTTTTCAGAAGTTACCCTTTCCGAAAATATCTATATTAAAATGATTTATGTTACCGGTACTTAACAGGCAGTAACGATCATACATTTCGCCGGTAGGCTGACTTAAGTAACCCCGAGAGAGTTCAGACTAATTTCTAGGGCTTTGACCTGGCGGGTAGGTACTCGAGCAATCTAGAGGTTTGCATACCATAGGCAAGTTGAGCTTGATCGGTTGTAATAAGATATCAAAGTTGCAGACAACGTAGAGATGTCTTGGAAGATAATAATCTAATTTCTTCTTCTTTACTCAAACTGCCCCGCTTAAATCATTTAATGTGATCAAACCTCTTTTTTCCATGAATACAACGAAGGCAGTACCGAAGGGATACATCAACTCCATTTTAGATCTTTTCCTATCCTTACCAAACATATGAGCTTCACCATCCTTGGCTTTGGCTATAGAAGAAAACGGGATATCAATCCACTATGAATAATAAATAAGAGGCATTTCTTATCTTACGATATTTCTAGTTGGGTGAAAACTCCTACTAGATTAGTCAGAACTTCTCTGTCTTGACTCCTGGACCTATCTATCCTCTTCTTTTTAAGAGATAGGGCTACATTTTCTATTCCCACCGCTTACTTTTGTGTAAATAAAAAAAATGTCAAAGCTTAACAACTAAACTTGTCCTAGTTTGCTACGTAATGCATCTAAGCTTGATAATATATCTCACAAAAAGGTGCTTTCGGTCGATCAAGTATAAGTATATTATAGCTTCCGTTTGATAACTGTCCTTTATACAATGCATCTATAATTGGATTTATCATAGGCGGCACTCCTACTTCTACTGGATCTCAAACCGCTGGGAAAGAAGAAATAAGGAAATCATTTATTCACCTACAAACTTGTATCTCCTATGACTGGAACAGAAGTCCCAAACACTACAACTTCCATTAAGCCATCTTCTACTCAATGAATTAAGCTTTCTATCAATGGATGGCAGGGAACTTCCAAGAGATGGAATAAGACTGTTTTTCTCAACTAGATGGCCTAAAGGAAGCTAGCTCGGGATATACTTTCAAATACTAGAAACAAGGCAAGGGAATATCACTTTAAATCAAATATGCAAAAATATTCAATATTCATTACTGGAAATAAGGAAACTCGCCTACGCCTTTACCTTATCGAAATAGAGGGGATTCAAATTCTATAGCACCGTTTTCTTCCCTCAAACCTGAAAGTGATTGTGAACAAGAAAAGAAGTTAGACCTTTTCTTTGGGCTTTCGAACTCTCCTTCCTACCACTCTTTCACAAGATAGCTTCCAGAAAGAGAGACTGGCTCTTTTCATGACTCCGTTGCGATTGAATCTGATATTCTTGTTCGAGAATCCGTAGCACATGAATATGAGTAAAAAGAACTGATTTACCAAGGTCTTATAGAAGGAGCTTTGTTAGTCAAAAAGACGGGCTTTCCATGACAACGAGGCCATGCAGAAGTGTGCATCTTTATGTTGGGTGGTTTTCTGTCGTGCGACCCAACGACTTATGTGCGACCTGTGGCCTATGCCTCCTATTTGTTCAGGGCGGGCGGCATGAACTCTGATTCGATCCATGTATTCAATCTCGCCGATGAGATGCTCAATTGAGTCCTTAACCCTGATAGAAAGATGGCTTATTCAATAATTTGTGCATAAGGGTAAGGAACTTTAGATGAACTAATGTGAATGGGTGTAAGCCTCACTACTCGGAAATACCCAGTGCTGACCATATTGAGAGACACGAAAGCGCAGGTAACGCTAGTTGGCGAATTGGCGTTAAGCAACCTTAGCGGTATGGAAAGAGAGGTCGTGATGATATCATCTACGTCCGTACTGCTCCTCGTGGAGTAGATCTCGTATCCAACCAAGTCTTTGACCAGGGAACGGGGGAATTCTCACTACCGCTGGCACGCCAGCCAGGCCGTGAGAAGAGGTGCATCTATCGTTAACTCTAAAGCTAGTTAAGAAGTCACTATTTGAATACGAAACAAGAATGAGCGAAAGCTAACTATCGTCTTCAACCTGGTAAAGGCCTCCCATTAAGATGGAATACCAGAAAGCCTTACCTTAGGTTAAGAATACGAATCACATTTCCTTTATGTCAATAGCTCCTAAATCTATTAAACAACCATTTTCTTTCTCAATGCGAAGAATAGCATAGTCTCGTACCCAACAAGCAAGGGATGAGTTCCCACTGTCTGAGGAAAACGTGAAGAATTGCCATTTTATGAGCTTGTAAGGCCCGAATAAAGGGGAAAATAGGGCTATAAGTAGGCCGTTTGCTATTGCTATAAGGGTTTCTCGCCTTTCTATGGCTTGGCTTCGCTATCACTCCTATGTAGCAGTCGACCTAAAAAGTCCCATGGGAGGAAAAGCTCGACATTCCTAGGAAAGCCCTTGCTTAAGAGGAAAGACTGATTGTTACATGAGAAAGTACGTACTGTTAGAACGAAAGGGGGAACAAACAAGCATTCATCTCTACCTCTCCATGCGACTACTACTAAGTGGATATTCTTTTTGGAAGAAAGACCACGACCGGACCTAGGCCTTCCTCAATAGGGTCTCTCATTTCTTTTCTAAGGTATGTCACATGTCTGTGAAAGACTCTCTCGCCTACTCTACTAAACTAATAAGATTGAATTTTAAAAAGAATACGCACCTGGGATCAGATACATCTTCAATCCTTGAATGCCGGTTTTGCCCTTTTTTAGTCTATCGATGAGAGAACAAGTCGAGGTGGGAAAGGTCATTTCCTTTATTAACCCGTAACGAATGGTTCCGGTGAAGAGGTCTCGTAGCTAGAAGTCAATCAATCCACCGGTTCATTTTATGATTGATTAGAAAGACCAACCCCTGCCATAGTGAGAAGAAGATGGTTAGATGCCAATTGAAATAGGGGTAGTTTTATCCATGATGACCGGGTAGCTCTCTTTGCCATTTTGATCTATTTCCTAAACTAAAGGAGGATCTAGTTGTGGATGATGTCCCAGCTAGAGAGTCAACCTTTGAATATTAATGCCTTCCCTATTGGAGATTCCAACTATAACTATTATGCATTTTCTTTTTATGCGATAGGTATATGACCTTGGGAATTAGGTTTAGGAGTTGCTTTAGCCATTTAAGCTGGTTCCAAGTGTCAGTAATAGAAAAAGATTGGGAAAAACCATGGAGGTTGACAAACCTTTGTTGTTGGGAAAGCCTCTCATCGAGAAGAAAAAAGAAAATAGGACAATAGCTAACTAAACCTCTAGGCTCTTTTTCTGTAAAGATCCTTTTCTTAAAGGGACATTTCTGCACTCATTTGAGATCATAGAGGTCGGGCTTCAGTCGAACCACTTTCAAAGGTCCTACTTTTGACCCATTCAAGCCGTGAAAGTGACCTTTTGGATTAGAAAACATGGCCTCTGAGACCAAAACCTAAGTTGATCGAAGAGCTGCTAACAAAAAGGCAAAGGCAAGATTGACAATAAAATAGCTGTGGACGGATGGAAAGACCGGAAGAAAAGATCCATTTTTTGTTGAAAAGACAGAGATGAATATGGACAGAGCACATACCTTAAATCGATGGATTAAACCTATTATTTTAGAGTTTCAAGGGGAAGTATTGAATTAAAGTCATTCATGTGTACTGATTTTCTTATGGTTGACTTAACAATTGGGATACAGGTTTCACCGTACAACTAATTCATTATATGAAAATTGCAGTCTATAAGTTTATAGCGAAGCTTAGCTAGAGGGAAAGTCTAACATACACAGTATGTAGGGCTTATACACACCTTTAGTAGTTTCCTCCAAATCCCCTATTCTGCCTACCGACCAAGACTTCTCTTTCTAGCCCTTTTACGCTTACCATGACCTGCATTCCTTTTATTTCTTGTTGTAATCCTTCTACCATATTCTTTTGTCTTTTTAACTTAGTCCCGGATCGACTATAAGTCTTCTTTGCTATAACTTGAATCCGCGTGATTTATCTATATTATTAAAAGTACTGAATCCCTACTTCTTGTTGCTAAAAAAGGGAAAAACTACTTCTTGGACTGTGACCGACACCTAAGAAGACTAATTAGAGATTTGCTAAGCGAACTGGCTTGGAAGCACTTCTTCTAGCTTAATCTTAGTCTTTTACATTAATGTTGCAGCTTGACTTATATGCTCCTATTCCCGTGCTTTATTATACGGATTACAACAGATGAAGCAAAGGACATTGATTATCTATAACGAATATTCGACGTCGATGGATAGGCCTTCTATTACACCATCTCTTAGCCTTTCTCCCCCTCTATTGCCAGTAAGAAAGGGGATAAGGACTTCCATAAACTAAATAAAGAATGGAATCTCTTCTGATTGCTGCTTGCGTGTGAGAAGCCTTCGGTCGTGAAAGGAGAGGCTCTTTTGGCTTCCTCAGGGCCATGTGAAGCTTAGTTTGCTTTAGCAACCATGTGATGATTCAAGCTCATGGTAGGCGTAGGAGCTGGGCGAAGCGGTAGCGAAGCTTAGGTGGTAATGCAAGTGTGCAGTGAGCGTAGTAGCCTCCTCGGGCATGCTCTTTATACAAAGAAGCGAAGATCTAGTAAGGGCCAGAATGGAATATCGTATGTAGTATAGAATCTGATCTTAAGCTATTTGGAACAAGTGAGGAATGAGTGACCACAAGCTCCGCTTAAGTGCTCGACATGCAGTTAGCTTAAAACATGTTCATCATGTGGCCGAGCGAAGCGCACCTCTGTGAAATAGCCTAGCCTAACTTTAGATAGGAACATAATGGATGACTTATAATTGAAAGTTAGTTCTCTAAATCGATATATCGTACGACGTAATAGAGATCTTGATCTAGATCCGGTGGTTCATAGAATACGGGACCTAACGATGTTCGGTTCGTCACATGAACTGAATGGGAGCGTCTTCATTCCTATCCCTATTGGGCAATCATCTTCAAACCTTGCCTCTCCCTTTTCGGGGAACGGTTGCAATCAACAGCAAATGATTGAATGAGTGGGGGCCCAGAAAGCACATGCATGATAAACAGGTGTTTCATGAGACAGTGTAAAAAAGGGTATGGTCCAAAAAGATAACTCTAAACAAAAAAAATGAAGCTGGAACTAATCAAGATCAATAAGAAGAGGAGTAAGCGCAGAATCTATTGACAAACCACGACAATCTATATGGAAGGGCAGTTTTGTTGATGCATTCCTCATGAGAAAGTGTTTTTTTTGAATTCTCCAAATCCGGATGAGTTTGAGGGCTCCGACTCCTTTTTTGAATACTTTTTGTTTCGCCCTTATCTCTAAAGGGCGAGGGTGTCAGCTTTGTATAGTAGGGGTACGCCACCGACGAATAATAGGTACCCCTACCCCAGGTAGAGTTAGTGAGTCGTGTAATAGGTGACCATTTTGCACGGTTCGGGGGGCACTTGAGTCAGCCGTTGGCACCTGACAGCATCTTGACCCCCATCCAATTTTAGGCCAATTCCTCCTTCGTACTACTAAAAACTGAGATTCTTGCCGAATCCGAGTTTGTTGCTCCAACAATTACAAAACTCATACCTATTTTGTTTAGTACTTCAGGTGCTTCTGTTGCGTATAATATAAATCTCGTAGCGGATCAATTCTAACGAGTCTTTCAAACTAGTACTTTTTGTAATCGACTCTATAGTTTCGTCAATAAATGTTGGTTTTTCAATCAAGTTTTGAATGACTTTCTAGTCAGATCGTTCTTGCATTTCAGATATGAAGTCTCATTTGAAGCTTTAGACAATTGTGCTATTGAGATATTGGGCCCTTATGGTATCTCGTACACATTCTGATGATTGGCTGAGCGAATAAGTCCACTTCAAAGTGGATTTGTTGTGCAAAGAGTACATTATGACCCATGGCCGCCAGTAGGGGTGCCTCCTCCGTTGTGGGTAAACGGGAAACCCAACTTTACAAACCTGAGGAAAAGCTGCACAGTAGTGGTAGGAGTTTTAAGACCGGAGCTTTTTGTAGTGCTAGCAGGAATGCAAGTGAATGAATCCCATCCCCCAGCGAGTGAAGTGTTTACGCCCCTTTAGAGATAGGGGCGAGCCAAAGAGCTTGTTCTTCCATTTTTATATCTTGAGATTCGTAAGATCATAATATAGTCACTTTATTTTCTATTATATTAGTCAAGCGCAAACGCGTCCCTATCTCTAATAATAAGGAAATTTGAAGCTCTTGCTTGCTGCTTGCTGTCTACTTCGTGAGCCTTCACTGCCCCTTTCTGTAACTTCCCTTCTTTCGTCCGTCCACAAGGCTATAAAAAGAGAGAAATGGGTGGCTATCTAGCGAGACTCGTTTTGGTTGTATGGCATGAGGTCCCTACGGACAATGGGACAAGTGAATCATCGCTTTTGTGCGCAGACAACCCTCTACCATCTATCCCATTGTATTCCATCATCTTATAGAAAAGGGGAAGGATCCAAGCTAGTTCTGCCATTAGCGAGGAATATTTTTTTGATTAGTAAAGGAATGAAGCAAACCGGAAAGAAGATGGATTTGTGAATCCATCTGTGAGGAAGACAAAAGCAAGAACAGTAAGAGCTCCATAACCGAATTGTCTTCCTATAACTGAGAAGAAAGCGCTCTTACCTCTCCTTCTTACCGAAACCTTTATTTCATCAATCCCTTTCCATTCTATATCAATAGGGAACTTCTACCTCTCATTCATCTAGTTGTGATAGCTATCGCCCAACAAAGCCCCTCCTTTATAGAGGAGGGGGACTACCTTCGCTACCGTTATCTCTAAGCCGGCCATAATAGAATAGATAGGCCAAGCTTCTCTCTTTATTATTTGGCTTGAGTGGCTTAACGCTCCTTCCTCATGCAAGAAGAATAGACAGATAGACTGAGAACAGAGGGAGAGATAGCATTCATTCTTTACTTACCATAGGAAGGAACGAAAGCTTACCAAGGCCAATACCTACTCCTCCTCCTAGTACAGCTACTATAGCTATGACCGACCGGTAAACAAGATCTATGAAGTTTTATCGGTCGACTTTTTTCGTCTCTGTCTATTCCGTTTAGGGAATAGGCTTATGTAGGATAAGGCAGACCTTTTTGAATATCAGTAAGCACTCTATCAAGGGAATGACTGGAAGTACTTCAACTCATATGAGTTCAGGTCTTTCTTCACGTCTTGAAGGTGTAAAATCAATAGCAGCTTATTCTGCTACAATGGGTTCAGCCTTTTTAGCCTTTTGTAATAGTTGTTTTCCTTAGTTCCAAAATCCTGCTTAAAAACTGACGGACACAGTTATTCAGTTTACTAAAAAAAGAACTATCTGAAAGTGGAGTGAACGGGAGGCTCCAAATAGTACGATTCCCTTTTTTCAATAGTGGTTCTCCCTCCCCTTCATCTGATCCTTTAAATGTAGCTCATTCCCGCG
Organism: Ehretia macrophylla; assembly: GCA_037974665.1. Taxonomy (NCBI): domain Eukaryota; kingdom Viridiplantae; phylum Streptophyta; class Magnoliopsida; order Boraginales; family Ehretiaceae; genus Ehretia; species Ehretia macrophylla. The sequence goes on along the minus strand of CM075764.1, from coordinate 12,659,400 downwards.
TCAATTGCCAATTCTTGGTCATTGAGATTCATGGGTGATTCGGATCTTTATTTAGGTTTGGAACCCTATCTTTTTTCCCCTTTCAAACAAATTGAAATTCTTGAATTTTTTCTATTTGGAATCGTGTTAGGTCTAATTCCTATTATTGGCTGGATTATTCGTAACTGCATATTTACAATACAGATGCAGTGATCAGTTGGACCTTTGATTAATTAACATCTATTTTTTATTTACTTTCTCGTTTCTTTAATCCGCAGGAGGTCAAATTAAGGTTGCTCTCCAAGTTAGTGAAGTTATTTCATTGTAATTAGACCTAACAAGAATAGAATCACGCTCTGTAGGATTTGAACCTACGACATCGGGTTTTGGAGACCCACGTTCTACCGAACTGAACTAAGAGCGTTTTCTTATCATAGTAGATACGACTATAAAGAAAAATGATTCTTTTTCTACCTACAATACACCTTGTATGCATATAGTCTCATAAAGTAAAAATATGTATGTCCAATTTGAATCGATCTCAATGGATCATTTCTTACTGCCTAGAGGAGAAGAATAGGTAGGGATGACAGGATTAGAACTCGTGACATTTTTTACCCCAAAAAAAGGCGCTACCAAGCTGCGCTACATCCCTTTCAATTGGTCTACAGTGTCATTGTAGAGAATCCCTGCCCTATTTTCATTCACATCGTTATTTCCTCCATCGATATCAAATTTTTATTGCCATGTTTTCTTTTTTTCTTTTTTTGTCTTTATTGATTTATATACTCATCATCATCCCGTCGCTCCTACCAACGCTTACTTATGAACAAAAAAGGTTATAAATAATCAACCATTTGAATAAGTGAGTCTTTCCCAATAGAAAGATTTTCCATGCGACAGAGATCCCAATTCTGTGTATCCGGTTAAGCAACCCCTGCCCGCCAGCTTCTACCTAGACAAAAAAGGTGAGTGCCTAGCGCGAAATCTTGCTTTACTAGGAAACTAATAGTTGGCAAGAAGTAAGGGGCGCGAAAGCCGTTGCACTAATGCGCATCCATTTTCTTGTTCGTTAGCACATTCGTTTTCCTTAAGGGGCGGAGCTTGAAGAAGCGAAGTGAGCCTAGAGTAGTAGCCTAATACATTTTTTCAGGCCCCATTGATATGTTATTAGTCAAGCGCTAGCGCCCCTATAGAGTAAGGGTGTATTCTACTATCAATGAAAGCGAAAGAAAGACAAAAAATCCAGTGCCTTTCGTATAGATCAAGACTTGTAGCTTGATTCTTTACTCATTCCATACTAGGAAGAATTGTAAGAAATCGTTCTATTATAAGACTTCTTCCTATTTGTTTCTCAATGATATCCGACGATCAAGACAATTCCCGTGAAACTCTTTCATTTCATAGAAGTTCATTCTTATTCTTACGAAGCAAATAACATTTCTTATTGATTTGTCCCCTAGACTGGACCTATTCTGATTCTTAATTATCCGTCGCTACACTGTTCCCAAGGACTATAAAAATTGAAATAGCTAAATTCTTGGGTCAACTCAATGGGTTCAGAAACCATACGTTTCTCTGGATCATCATAGCGTACTTCTACATATCCACTTAGAGGAAGGTCTTTTCATAGTGGATGACCCTCGAAACCATATTCTGTTGATATACGGTGTAGATCCGGATGATTGATGGAAGAAACACCAAACATATCCCACATTTCCCGCTCCCACTAGCCGGCTGATAGAAATGGACTGACTACCGGAGATATTCGTGTTACTTCATCTACACTGGTTTGTACACGAATGCATGAGATGTCCGATAATGTACTTTCTAATGCGTGAGGAATGTGAAGGTTTTTAGAGAAATAGCATGACAAACTAAGGGGAGGTCTACGACTGAAGGGAGATCGACTGAGTTGGAGAGCCAATCACCTATTTTCAGTATACTTTCTCACTAGCTGGTCCGACCGCAGAGAGACTTCAAATGCCTCTTCATCTCGAGATAAGCCATTTCTATCGAAACCAATGCAATCTTCTCTTTCGACTTCCTTTGCCCCAAAGCCTTTGACCTCTACAGATCCAAGTGACTAACAAGGACTAGTGGCGTGGGATAAAAGCCATTTTATTTTCTTCTTCTTTAACACCTGAACTCCTGAGCTTGCTTGAAGCCCGATCATCACTTCCACCAAAGAGAGAGTATTTTTGAATAGTCAAGATCTTATACTAATGCTAGGATTCAAAACCGTGACTTGACTTATTCCATGTAGCAGTACTTTCTTTAAGTCATTTCCATGATTCTACTTGTGAGCACAACTACAAGCATCAAAGAGAGAAGCAAAAGCGTAGAAGCAAGGAATTCTTTCTTTGCATCGTTCAACTCCTACTCCTATTCCTTTCTTACTCGATGCTTTGAATAGCGTAGTAAAGTACCCAAGCACGGTATGAGACTTTTCTTTCTTCTTTCACATAGTGACATGACTCCAATTTCTCCTTCTATTGTGAGAAAGAGTTGGTAATCTTCCCTAGGGTTGTTTTCATTTTTCACTTCCTTTCCAATCTCGAAAATTGCCATTTGGTTTTTTCCAACCAAGAAGGGAATGGGAGAAAGATGCAAAAACTCTGTTAGTCATCCTTTTTTTAATATGAGTCAAAAAACGGATCTAATAAAGTTTTCAGTCTTTTCTAATTATTTATGTATTCGGCAAGATTTCCAATTTCAATATTCGTTTTAGTTTCAATGTCTAATTCGGAAATAGCTATATGCTGAGCAAAATAATGGAAATCTTCCTGCTTCCAATCTAAAACAAACAAATATTTTGTCAAGGAAGTCAGTCTAAGCCCTAAGCCAAGATCTATTTATTGCCAGTCAATTCTCTTTAGAGAAGTCTCAAGCACTTAACCACTTATTTAGGAAAAGAGAAAATAGGTGGCACTGGTACATAGAATAAAAAGAAAACTTGAAAGTTCAATTAGAGTTCTCTGTTAGGGTGGCACGATAGCTAGATTAATAGCCTTTTGTAAATTCTTTAATTTAGAAAGTAGGCATTTAGCCTCTAAGTCAGCTTGCTTTTTTCCTTGTGGCTTGGATCGAAGGAGAGTGAATAAAGTTTCATTTCTCTCTATGGAAGCATCAAGAACAAGCAAAGATGCCACCGATTAAGTGTTGGAGATTGTGCTTCATATTCTTTATGTATGTATTATCCATTAATTTGGATTTCAAACAAGCCTTAGGTTGAATCTCGACATGGATGTGTAGGGATTCTAGGACAGTTTCAAACAGCTTCTTAGGGCTAGTTACTATCGTATCCAAATTCGCCTTAGCTAGCCAAGCTAGTTCAATTCATCCCTTTCTTGCTGGAGGTTATTCAGTTAGTACCTTCCCTCTACTCGAATCCCTTTTAATTAAACCCGATCTCAAGGTTCATTCTATAGCTGCCAAGGTTCATTCTACAGCTGCCAAGTTTCCACATTTACACGAGGGTGGTCTTCTAGCAACGATCTTCGTTCTTTCAGGAATAGTGTCAGTCAATTGGTGTATAGGACATCTCGGTCCAGTTCAGAATTGATCTCAATTATCAATCCTGCGTCCTTGTTAGCTGGGAAAGCCCTTCTATTTGAAGTAGAGAATGATCGATCGGAGACTGAGAAAGAGAATAGACCAAGTTCTGACTCTTATGTTGAGGTCAGTGCAAGTCTGTCTATGATTAAGAGTCAAGTGCCTTTGAAGGGGCATAAGCGCCATCAAGCCTCTCGAGTCAACTACCTTTTTAGCTTTAGAGAATCCAGTGAAAGCAGAACCCGCGCGTTAAGGAAGAGTAGGATCCGTTGGTAAGTAGATTCCCATTCCCTTAAGCCCAGTATTCCTTATTGAAAGCCTTGAACCAAGTGTGGGCTCGATTCCCTTTTTGGGTAAAAGATAGAGCTATTCAAACCAATCTAACCAAGCCACCCAAGAAAAGGAAGTTTAGCTAGTCTAATGCTAGGTGATTCGATTCATCTCTATCAATGACTTAACCACCTTCCCAAATTCAACTTGCCCAAGGTGCCATGGGATTCAATAATAGAAATGTGGTGGATAAAGAATCTTGGCAACCCTAACCGGGGAAAAAAAAATTGAAAATGGGGGGTGCAACACGAGGACTTCCCAGGGGGTCACCCATCTTAGTATTACTCTCGCCCAAGCACGCTTAACTTCAAAGTTCTTATGGAATCCTGTGCATTAGTGCTGGTATGATCGCACCCGTCATGTTGAGGGCACAAAACCTTTATGTGTTGACGGTTCACAGTCCCAATCCAGAGAGATGGCCCATTCAAAACGCCCAATGGGCTTAACGACAACCCATCCACTTCAACAACGCATCATCCTCGCAAGACGTGACATCGATACGTTGTAGGGCCCTCTAATGTCCCGCGAGTTAGGTTTTTGTCCTTTTAACAGCTCACGACGTACGATCCGGGACGGAAAAATAGAGCAAAAAAAGAAGTGGTCCGAAACTGATGAAAATGTTCAATTTTGGGCTCCAAAAATGGGCACAGCATAGCTGGCTTGCTGTCCCCGTCGTAGAACTCTCAGAGTGCTTTCTAACGGTATGTTGTGCGCTACGTAACTCCCTACGGATTAAAAGTTATGGGCACCGGAGCGACGGAGACCTGGTCATAAGCCCTACGCCCTCAGTTTGTAGGCCCAGCCTCTACGTGAAGCGAAGTTGTCTTGCCCAAGGTGCCATGGGATTCGGTAATAGAAATGTGGTGGATAAAGTATCTTGGCAACCTTAACCGGGGCAAAAAAAATTGAAAAGGGGGAGTGCAACACATGTACTTCTCAGGGGGTCACCCATCCTAGTACTACTCTCGCCCAAGCATTCTTAACTTTGGAGTTCTGATGGCATCCGGTGCATTAGTGCTGGTATGATCGCACCTGTCATGTTGTGGGCACAAATCCTTTATGTGTTGACGGTTCAAAGTCCTAGCCTAGAAAGATCGCCCATTCAAAAGGTCCAATGGGCTTAACGACCACCCATCCACTTCAACAACGTAGCATCCTTGCAAGACGTGACATCGATGAGTTGTAGGGCCCTCTAGTGTCCCACGAGTTAGGTTGTCGTCCTTTTAACGGCTCACGACGTACGATCCGAGATGGAGAAATAGAGCAAAAGAAGAAAAGTGGCTGGAAACTGATGAAAACGTTCGATTTTGGGCTAAAAAATCGAGCGCAGCCGAGCAGCTGACTACGCCTGTCGTAGAGCTCTCGAAGAGCTTTCCAATGGTATGCTATGCGTCGCGTAATTCCTTACGTATCAAAAGTTATGGGCACCGAAGCGACGGAGACCTGGTCACTAGCCCTACGCCCTCGGTTTGCGAGCCCAGCCTCCACGTGAAGCGAAGTTGTCTTGCCCAAGGTGTCATGGGATTCAGTAATAGAAATGTGGTGGATAAAGAATCTTGGCAACCCTAACCGGGGTTAAAAATTTTGAAAATGAGAGGTGCAACACGAGGACTTCCTAGGGGGTCACCCATCTTAGTACTACTCCCGCCCAAGCACGCTTAATTTCGGAGTTCTGATGGAATCATGTGCATTAGTGCTGGTATGATCGCACGCGTCATGTTGAGGGTACAAATCCTTTATGTGTTGACAGTTCACAGTCCCAGTCCATAGAGATGGCCAATTCCAAAGGCCCAATGGGCTTAACGACAACCCATCCGCTTCAACAACGCATCATCCTCGCAAGACGTGACATTGACGCGTTGTAGGGCCCTCTAATATCCCACGAACTTTCCAGCTAACATGGCATTTCCTGAAATGTGGTGGTGAGGAGTGAGTATACACAACACGCATACTCAGTGAGGGCGAGACAGATATCGAGGTGGAGAGAAAGAAGATCGTGCAATGCAAATAGGTACAGTTAAGCAATATAATCAATAAGAAAGCTTTCAATATAAACGACAATACAATATTCAATTAAAGAAAGCATTAACACAACCATTCAAAGCTATACCACACTTTGAAGGTCATGGTTCACTCATACAAGCAATGTACCAAGCGGTTCGAATCCACAAGCGATACATCAATCTCGAGCTTGATGTTGATAACGATGACAATGAGCGCGCAGCCACCTTATAACATCCACTGGGTGTACTCCGGAAGTACCCCGACGCATCTACGACCCAAATCTCCCAGGGCAGCACCCCTAGCAGAAATGGGAATAGGACACGGAGCTAGAGCAACCAATCCTGGCAGCCCGAGACTGCCCATAGAGGCCCATCACTCACGCGCCTGACCCTAATGCAATGCAATATGAGATACAAGCAATAAACGAGCAATAGCACGAAAGTGCAGATTAGTGGCGATAAACAAGATATCAAGCATTTACAATCAACATTAGCATTCAATTAACTTTTCAAGCATGATTATCATTAACTTCAACAAGAACATCAACTAGACACGTAATAGCAGTTCAAGCACGAAAACGTCAAATATCACTATTCAATCCCTAACTTCCAAAGGCAAATACGAGCAAACGAGCTACAGGATTAGGAAACCGATTTCACTACATTCACTTAGGCACTACAAGACACGTTTCTATGTCACTAAACTTCACTTTCCCAACCGAAGCCGGAAAGTCCACCTACTGCGTTTGAACTACAGCTATGCTAACCGGCCATTCAATCAACGCCACAACAGCACCAAAAGTACTTCCATGCCCTCAATAGCAAAGCCCCCAACTCAATTCAAGCACGGTCAACTTTTGGTCAAATGGCCCTTTTCCGTTTGTTTGTCTAATTTCCAATTTTAACAAAGGCCGATCCATTTTTATTGCACATTTTATCTTTCTATCATTAATGGCACCTATCCAAATCAAGAAATCGCAATTCGGATCGAAATCCGAAATTTTAAAGTTTTACTATTCAAAATCACTATTCATTATTCTTTCCCAATTTCAAATACGCAATATCAGTCGTAAAAATCTCTAAATAACTATCAAACAATACTCTACGATCATTATAGAACCTAATTCAAGCAACAAAAGGCATTTAAACACAATATATAACAAATCTAAGAAATTGAAACAAAATTCAAATTTCATTTAAAATGCACAAAAGCATAAAAACCCTCACAGAGATTGAAGACCAAGACCCGCAAGGACCCGAGCCACGACCCCCGAGCAATTCCTCGCATGATTGTAGAATAAAATTGAAGAAAAATTATTATTTTTCTCTCTTGAATGCATTCGGCCAAGCAAGGGACAAAATGGGCATTTTTAGATTTGTTTTGTTTTGATTTTTGCCTTGTTTTATTTATAAAAGATGACAAAGGGCATTTTGGTTATTTTGCAAGATCAAGCTTAAGTGAAAATATGGTCAACAAGCTCATTTCGATGGCATTTAATCTATTTCAAGTTAAAACAATGCAATTAAATGAAAAACAACTAAAACTAGTTAAATTAAGCTAAAAACATTTTTCACTAAGTTCGAGGAATATTTCTCTAACTCTCATTTTCGAAATGCTACGATCGAATGGTCAATAAACGATCGCTAATCAAATGATGAGAAATAATATAAAACTATAATATTTGAAAAGTAGAATAGTAGAATAGTAGAATAGTTTAAAATTCACTCCGGCTCGGAGTTATTTTTATTATTTAATTGAAAACCGAGTAATTTAATGCAAGAAAATAAAACCGATTATTAAAATAATCAAAATAAAAAAAATAATCATAATTCATTTAAAAATAATTAATTTAAATATTTCTAGAATATTTTAAAGAATTATGAAATTACTGCTAAGATACGAATGAACAAGTAAACATAAACATGTAATCAAGTGCAATTAAACACTAACATTTAAGATGACACTTAATTAAATACAAGAGAATAAATTCAATTACTATAATTAATAGAAATAGGTAATAATCTTTTAATTAATCAATATAAAAATTATTAAATGCTTCCAAAAGAAATATCAAAATAGTGCAAAATGGTTGATTTAACTAATTAAGCATTTAATTAAATGCAGTCAAATGCCATTAAATGCATGCCGGGTTCGGGTTATCACATCATTCCCCCCTTAAAACAATTGCGTCCTTGCAATTCTTCTTCCGATAGAACTCAACATCATATGAAATCCAACTCTGACCACTCTTCATTGGTTGCTGAGCAAGACAGTGAATAAGGATGCTCGTAGGAAAACCCGAATAGAAATCCCAACCAAGAATGCCGAGAAAATACCAACTAAAGGCTGAAGCAAAGATACTGTAGATAAAATTAACATCACATATTAATGATAAGAAGAATACCGAATGAATACCCCACATACGATTCACTAGTAGAAGATCAACTATTATCGCTCGAGAATACCCAAACAGGAGGCCAACTAAAGGCTCAAATAAAGGTTCCATCCAGAGGTCCAAGGAAGTACCCCGCTGGTCATGAATTTCATAGAATAACTCCCTGTTAGGAGTGCTGAGGAAAGTACTAAGAAAACCCAATCAAATATACTTCAAAAGTTCCAGAGAAGTCTTCCAAATAATAGCCCCATAGGATAACCAATTAGATCCCGAGTATCGTTATCAAATGCTGAGAAGAATGTCAAAGAAAATAGCAGAGAAAATATAATGTGCCCAATAAGACAATCAAGTTGAATAACAAATATAGTTTCCCAGCTAGACGAAAACCCTAAGGAAAAATACCGAGCTGGTGCACAATATTCAAAACCAAACTCCAAAGCCTTTTCACTGTTTGCCAAGTGAGAACTTTGTACATCCTTGCCAAAATGGAAAATACTAGTAGAATGCCCACTAAGAATTCCAAAGAATACCATAAGTAGTACTATACAATAAGTATGATAGGAATTCCAAATACTAGACCTGCTGAGGAACACTAAAGAAAATACCCGAAAGAATGCCATTAACACACCAATAAAGACCGAGACACATATGCCATAGATAATACCATGCAGTAAGTCCGATTGAAACCCCAATAGCCAAGTCTACCAAGAAGTGCCGACAGAAGTTCCAAAGAATACCCAATAGGAAAATCAAAGAATGCTCCAGAGAACAACCAAATAGAACCCCAAAAGAAAGCTACTCTTTCACAAATGTTAAGCACAGAGGAGGACCTTAGAGATTTGCCAATAACCGAGCTCCAAAAGCAAACACCAACTCCCAAATCAAGGCTAGTCAAATACTGCTCATTCCCGTCAATCCACATAACTTGGAGGGCCTGCTACTAACCACTTCTCTTTACGGGTGGAAGAAGTCTTTCTTACCATTTCAACAGGACATGTATGAATGCCAAGATATCACATTTATACATATATGCCTTAATCTATTATGCAAGCATGTTTGTAAAATAGTTTATAAAACAGTTTATTCAACAAAGTCACTCAAGCACGACAATCAAGTCAAGCACAACATAATCAATTCAAATCACGGCACAACCAATTCAAGGAATTCCAATACACACATTACAAGCAATACTCCAAGCAAATAACAATTCACGAGGTCGATTCGATTCACGATGTCAATTCAATAGGTCAATTCAATGCACAATTAGATACTTCACTTCACTTAGCACACATTTAGCACATAATACATAACTATTTCACATAGGTGCATACATTCAAGTCAAGACACACAATCTCACATAGAAGCATACACTTTCAAGACACACTTAACAAGCACACATTCAAGGATCACTACCCACTAGACCGAGGACCCTGTCCTGGCTTATGAGCTAAACAAGCTCTGATACCACCTGTAACACCCCGATCCCTCTCGAGACCGGGAGTTCTATCAATCAATCTAATCGCAACCCAATTCCAAACCCAGGCAAAATTTTTAGGGAAAGACAGACGGAGTCTCCCCTATTTCTAGGCAAAATGTAAAACCTGTAATAGCATATAAGTGGAGCAGCACCGTGTCCAACCATTCAACAACCTCAAGGCCATCCGAGCCTTGGTTCTCAACAAGCGAACACAAGTAAATGTACATTTCCAGTTTAAAGACTAACCTATCTCTTCTCAACTTTGACAAGTACATTCAGGATTGACAATTAAACCATACTAACCTATTGCATAAAAGAGACTATCATACCGTTCTATTAAACCTAGGTAAGTTAATTACATAACTTTTAACACTAAATACATTCAATACATGAAAACATACATCTTTGCATCTTTCTACAACTCAGCCACATAACACGCAAGACAACTCTTCAAGCACGATCTTTCACGTAACCACGAACTTTCAGCAAACATGGCATTTCCTAAAATGTGGTGGTGAGGAGTGAGTATACAAAATACGTATACTCAGTAAGGGCGAGATAGATATCGAGGTGGAGAGAAAGAAGATCGTGCAATGCAAATAGGTACAGTTAAGCAATATAATCAGTAAGAAAGCTTTCAATATAAATGACAATACAATATACAATTAAAAAAAGCATTAACACAACCATTCAAAGCTATACCACACTTTGAAGGTCACGTTTCACTCATACAAGAAATGTACCAAGCGGTTCGAATCCACAAGCGATACATCAATCTCAAGCTTGATGTTGACAACGATGACAATAAGCACGCAACCACCTTATAACATCCACTGGGTGTACTCCGAAAGTACCCCGACACATATACGACCCAAATCTCCCAGGGCGGCACCCCTAGCGGAAATGGGAATAGGACACGGAGTTAGAGCAACCAACCCTGGCAGCCCGAGACTACCCAGAGAGGCCCATCACTCACGCGCCTGACACTAATGCAATGCAATACGAGATACAAGCAATAAACGAGCAATAGCACGAAAGTGCAAATTAGTGGCGATAAACGAGATATCAAGCATTTACAATCAACATTAGCATTCAATTAACTTTTCAAGCATGACTATCATTAACATCAACAAGAACATCAACTAGACACATAATAGCAGTTCAAGCACGAAAACGTCAAATATCACTATTCAATCCCTAACTTCCAAAGGCAATTATGAGCAAACGAGCTACAGGATTAGGAAACCGATTTCACTACATTCACTTAGGCACTACAAGGCACGTTTCTATGTCACTAAACTTCATTTTCCCAACCGAAGCCTGAAAGTCCTCCTACTGCATTTGAACTACAGCTATGTTAACCGATCATTCTATCAACGCCACAATAGCGCCAAAAGTGCCACCATGCCCACAATAGCAAAACCCCCAACTCAATTCGAGCATGGTCAACTTTTGGTCAAACGTCCCCTTTTCGTTTCTTTGTGTAATTTCCAATTTTAACAAAATAGGCTCTTCCGATTTCTCACAAGACATGATATCGACGCATTGTAGGGCCCTCTAATGTGCTTCTAGTTAGGTTGCCATCTTTTTAACAGCTCACGACGTACGATTCGGGATGAAAAAATAGACCAAAAGAAGAAAAGTAGCCCGAAACTGATGAAAACGTTTAATTTTGGGCTACAAAAAATGGGCGCAGCTGAGTTCGCTTACTGCCCTCGTCGTAGAGTTCTCGGAGAGCTTTCCAATGGTATCCTGTGTGCTGCATAACTCCTTACCGATAAAAAGTTATGGGCGCCGGAGCAACGGAGACCTGGTCACAAACCCTACGCCCTAGGTTTACAGGCCCAGCCTCTACATGAAGCAAAGTTGTCATGCCCAAGGTGCCGTGGGATTCGGTAATAGAAATGTGGTGGACAAAGTATCTTGGCAACCCTAACCGGAGTAAAAAAAATTAAAAAAAGGGGTGCAACACAAGGACTTCCCAGGGGGTCACCCATCCTAGTACTACTCTCGCCCAAGCACGCTTAACTTCGGAGTTCTTATGGGATCCAGTGCATTAGTGCAGGTATGATCGCACCCATCATGTTGAGGGAACAATTCCTTTATTTGTTGATGGTTCACAGTCCTAGCCTAGAGAGATGGCCCATTCAAAAGGCCCAATGGGCTTAACGATAACCCATCCGCTTCAACAACGCAGCATCCTCACAAGACATGATATCAACGCGTTGTAGGGCCCTCTAATGTCCCGCGAGTCAGGTTGTCGTCCTTTTAACAGCTCACGACGTACAATTCGGGATAAAAAATAGAGCAAAAGTAGAAAAGTGGCCCGAAACTGATGAAAACGTTCGATTTTGGGCTCCAAAAATGGGCACAACCGAGCAGGCTTGCGGCCCTCGTCGTAGAGCTCTCAGAGAGCTTTCCAAAGATATGTTGTGTGCCGCGTAACTCCGTACGAAACAAAAGTTATGGGCACCGGAGCGACAAAGACCTGGTCACATGCCCTACGCCTTCGGTTTGCAGGCCCAGCTTCTACGTGAAGCGAAGTTGTCTTGCCCAAGGTGCCGTGGGATTCAGTAATAGAAATATGGTGGATAAAGAATTTTGGCAACCCTAACTGGGGCAAAAAAAATTGAAAAGGGGGGTGCAACACGAGGACTTCCCAGGGGGTCACCTATCCTAGTACTACTCTTGCCCAAGCACGCTAAACTTCGGAGTTCTGATGGGATCCGGTGCATTAGTTCTGGTATGATCGCACCCATCATGTTGTGGGCACAAATCCTTTATGTGTTGACAGTTCACAGTCCCGGCCCAGAGAGATAGCCCATTCAAAAGGCCCAATGGGCTTAATGACAACCCATCCGCTTCAACAGCACAGCACCCTCACAAGAAGTGATATCGACGCATTGTAAGGCCCTATAACATCCTGTGAGTTAGGTTGTCATCCTTTTAACAGCTCACGACGTACGATACAGGACGAAAAAATAGACCAGAAGAAGAAAAGTGGCCAGAAATTGATGAAAACGTTAAATTTTGGGCTCTAAAAATAGGCGCACCTAAGCAGGCTTGCGGCCCCCGTCGTAGAGCTCTCGGAGAGCTTTCCAACGGTATTCTGTGCGTCGTGTAACTCCTTACGGATTAAAAGTTATGGGCACCGGAGCGAGGGAGACCTAGTCACAAGGGCCAAGCCATTGGTTTGTGGGTCCAGCCTCTACGTGAAGCGAAGTTGTCTTGCCCAAGGTGTTGTGGGATTCGGTAATAGATATGTTGTGGATAAAGTATCTCGGCAACCCTAACCGGGACAAAAAAAATTGAAAAGTGGGGGTGCAACACGGGGACTTCCCATGGGGTCACCCATCCTAATACAACTCTTGCCCAAGCACACTTAACTTCGGAGTTCTAATAGGATCTGGGGCATTGGTGTTGGTGTGATCGCACCCATCAGGTTGAGGGCACAAATCCCTTATGTGCTGATGGTTCACAGTCCCAGCCCAGAGAGATGGCCCATTCAAAAGGCCCAATGGGCTTAACGACAACCCATCCGCTTCAACAACGCAGCATCCTCGTAAGACGTGATATCGACGCATTGTAAGGCCTTGTAATATCCCGCGAGTTAGGTTTTCGTCCTTTTAACAGCTCACGACGAACGATTCGGGATAGAAAAATAGAGCAAAAGAAGAAAAGTGGCCCAAAACTGATGAAAATGTTCGATTTTTGGCTTCAAAAACAGGCACAGCCGAGCAGGCTTGCTGCCCCCGTCGTAGAGCTCTCGGAGAACTTTTCAACGGTATTCTGTGCGCCGCGTAACTCCTTACGAATTAAAAGTTATGGGCACAGGAGCGATGGAGACCTGGTCACAAGCCCTACTCCCTTAGTTTGCGGGCCCAGCCTCTACGTGAAGCGAAGTTGTCTTGCCGAAGGTACTGTGGGATTCGGTAATAGAAATGTGGTGGATAAAGTATCTTGGCAACCCTAACCGGGGCAAAAAAAATTTAAAAGGGGGGTGCAACACGAGGACTTCCCAGGGGGTCGCCCATCATAGTACTATTCTCGCCCAGGCACGCTTAACTTCAGAGTTCTGATGGGATCCGGTGCATTAGTGTTGGTATGATCGCACCCGTCATATTGTGGGCACAAATCCTTTATGTGTTGACAGTTCACAGTCCCAGCCCAGCGAGATAGCCCATTCAAAAGGCCTAATGGGCTTAATGACAACCCATCCGCTTCAACAACACAGCATCCTCGCAAGATGTGATATCAACGCGCTGTGGGGCCTTTTAATGTCGCGCGAGTTGGGTTGTCCTCCTTTTAATAGCTCACGCCGTACGATCTGGGTCAAAAAAATAGAGCAAAAGAAAAAAAGTGGCCCGAAACTAATGAAAACGTTCGATTTTGGGCTCCAAAAATGGGCGCAGCCGAGCAGGCTTTTTATCCGCATCATAGAGCACTCAGATAGCTTTCCAACGGTATGCTGTGCACCGCGTAACTCCTTACGGATCAAAAGTTAAGGGCACCGGAGCGACAGAGACCTGGTCAAAAGCCCTACGCCCTCAATTTTGCGGGCCCAGCCTCTACGTGAAGCGAAATTGTCATGCCCAAGTTGCCATGGGATTCGATAATAAAAATGTGAGGGATAAAGTATCTTGGCAAGCCTAACCGGGGCAAAAAATATTGAAAAGGGAAGGTGCAACACGAGGACTTCCCAGGGGGTTATCTATCCTAGTACTACTCTCGCCCAAGCATGCTTAACTTCGGAGTTCTGATCGGATCCATTGCATTAGTGCTGGTATGATCGCACCCGTCATGTTGAGGGCACAAATCCTTTATGTGTTGACGGTTCACAGTCCTAGCCCAAAGAGATGGCCCATTCAAAATGCCCAATGGGCTTAACGACAACCCATCTGCTTCAACAACGTAGCTTCCTCGTAAGACGTGATATCAACGCGTTGTAGGGCCTTGTAATATCCCGCAAGTTAGGTTGTCGTCCTTTTAACAGCTCATGACGTACGATCTGGGACGGAAAAATAGAGGAAAAGAAGAAAAGTAGCCCGAAACTGATGAAAAAGTTCAATTTTGGGCTACGAAAACAAGCACAGCCGAGCAGGCTTGCTGTACCCGTCGTAGAGCTCTCGGAGAGCTTTCCAAAGGTATGATGTGCGTCGCGTAACTCCTTACGGATTAAAAGTTATAGGAACCGGAGCGACGGAGAGCTGGTCACAAGCCCCACGCCCTCGGTTTGCGGGCCCAGCCTCTACGTGAAATGAAGTTGTATTGCCCAAGGTACCGTGGGATTCGGTAATAAAAATGTGGTGGATAAAGTATCTTGGCAACCCTAACCAGGGCAAAAAAAATTGAAAAGGGGGGGTGCAACACGAGGACTTCCCAAGGGGTCACCCATCCTAGTACTACTCTCGCCCAAGCACGCTTAACTTCGGAGTTCTGATGGGATCCGGTGCATTAGTGCTGGTATGATCGCACCTGTCATGTTGTGGGCACAAATCTTTTATGTGTTGACGGTACACAGTCCTAGCCCATAGAGATGACCCATTCAAATGGCCTAATGGGCTTAACGACAACCCATCCTCTTCAACAACACAACATCCTCGCAAGACATGATATCGACGCATTGTAGGACCCTCTAATGTCTCGTGAGTTAGGTTGTCATCCTTTGAACAGCTCACACCGTACGATCTTGGACGAAAAAATTGAGCAAAAGAAGAAAAGTGGCCGAAAATTGATGAAAACGTTCGATTTTGGGCTCCAAAAATGGTTGCAACCAAGCATGCTCATGACCCACGTTGTAGAGCTCTCAGAGAGCTTTCCAACGGTATGTTGTGCGTCGCGTAACTCCTTACGGATCATAAGTTATGTCCACCGGAGCGATGGAGACTTGGTCAAAAGCCCTATGCCCTCGGTTTGCGGGACCAGCCTCTACATGAAGCGAAGTTGTCTTGTCCAAGGTGCCGTGGGATTAGGTAATAGAAATGTGATGGATAAAGTATCTTGGCAACCCTGACTGGGGCAAAAAAAATTGAAAAGGGTGGTGGAAGACGAAGACTTCCCAAGGGGTTACCCATCTTAGTACTACTCTCGCCCAAGCACGCTTAACTTTAGAGTTCTGATGGGATCCGATGCATTAGTGCTGGTATGATCGCACCCGTCATGTTGAGGGCACAAATCCTTTATTTGTTGACGGTTTATAGTCTCAGCCTTGAGATATGGCCCATTCAAAAGGCCCAATGGGCTTAACAACAACCCATCTGCTTCAACAATGCAACATCCTAGTAAGACGTGATATTGACGCGTTGTAGGGCCCTGAAATATCCCGTGAGTTAGGTTGTCGTCCTTTTAACAGCTCAAGACGTACGACCCGGGACGAAAAAACAGAGCAAAAGAAGAAAAATGGCCCGAAACTGATGAAAACGTTCGATTTTGGGTTCCAAAAAGGCCACAGCCTAGTAGGCTTGCTACCCACGTTGCAGAGCTCTCGGAAAGCTTTCCAACGGTATGTTATGGATCATGTAACTCCTTACGGATCAAAAGTTATGTTCACTCGAAGGATGGGGACCTAGGCAAAAGACCTACGCCCTCGGTTTGCCGGCCCAGCCTCTACGTGAAGCGAAGTTGTCTTTCCCAAGGTGCCGTGGGATTAGGTAATAGAAATGTGGTGGATAAAGTATCTTGGCAACCTTGACCGAGGCAAAAAAAATTGAAAAGGGGGTTGCAACACGAGCACTTCCCAAGGGGTCACCCATCTTAGTACTACTCTCATCCAAGCACGCTTAACTTCAAAGTTCTGATGAGATCCGGTGCATTAGTGTAGGTATGATCACACCCGTCATGTTGAGGGCACAAATCCTTTATGTGTTGACAATTCATAGTCCCAGCCCAGAGAGATGGCCTATTCAAAAGGCCCAATGGGCTTAACTGTGATACCCTGAACCTAGCATGTATTCAATAGCATTTAAAGTTCATTTTAATTGCATTTTGTTGACCTTTCACATTCTTTGACCAAACTTGTTGACTTTTCATCTACATTGACCAACTAGGACAATGTGGGAATTTTTGAAATGTTTAATAATGGGCAAACTTGGGATTAGAAATAAAAAAATACAATGTTAAGTTAGTCAAATTTTGGGTCAACTTTGGAATTAAATCTGAACCAATTGGGGAAGAGTTAGGTAGCAAATTATATATGGTTGGAAAGCTCTACGAGTCTAGTTTCTGAGGCTTCAAACCGTTCGTGAATTGGAGTTTTCTAGAAGAAGTTATGGCCATTTTCGTAAGGTCGCGCATAGCTGTTTCTGTTTAGCGGGTTGACTGAAGCTTTGACCATTTGACTTCAACTTGTCATCTTATATATGCATAATACATTACAAAAACAAGCAAAAATATGGAGAAAAAAAAAGAAGAGAAAGGGCCAAAACCATAGGAGAAAAAGAAAAAAAAAAGATTTCAACATCAAAACTTCAAATCTTCGCAAGAGCTTGCATGGGGTTGTTTCTGAGGCTTCCAACGTGATTTTCCTATCATCTAGTAGCGTCTAATGTGAGGGTTTTATCGTTATTTGCGCATTTGAAATTATTATGCCTAAACTTTAATTTTTAGGAATTATGCGTAGATCGTTATTTTATCTATTTGATGCTTAAAGAATGTTCCTTGACAATTGTAGAACACATATTTGTAGACTTTTAGCATTTTCTACGGTTGAAAATAGCAATTGAAATTTTAAATGCGAATGGAATAGTAAAATATGAATAGTAAACCCTCGTTACGTTAAAGTTACTTCGTTTTGCATTCTGTTGATGTAGGAAGGTGCTAGATATGCTAGAATGCCTAAATGTATGGTTTAATTGGATTTTGTAATGGAAAAATGAGGAAAATGCCTTGGTAGAAGTTGGGGCCATTTAGGTCAAGTTTAGCGTTTCCCCGTAATGCGTGAAGGCGTTGTCTCGGGAGGCCATGGAAGCACTTTTGGTGCAATTATGACATTGGTTAGGTGATCGGTTGAGGTAGCTGTAGTTCAAATGAGCAAAGGGGGAAATCGGGGCTTTGCGAGAATTCTAGGGTAAAGTAGGGTTTCGTGGACTTTAGACGTGCCTTATGGTATCCTAGGAGGAGTGGTGATGTTGGTTTCCAAAACTCGTTGCTCGTTTGGAAGTAGTAGCATTAAGAAAGTTGGGGTCATTTAGTGTTTTAGTTGATTTTTATAATGCTTGCTTATATAATGCTTATTGTGGATTATTATGCTTGTTATACTTGATTATGATTGAACTGTATATCAATTGCTGATAATGCTTGTTAGTGTTGTTCTTGTTATTTTATTGATTGTAAATGCTTATTGTATCACATGTTGATACTAATCTACACTTCAGTGCCTTGCTCGATTATCGTTATATCCCTCGAATTGCATTGGATTGTGTCAGGCGCGTGAGTGACGGGCCTCTCTAGGTAGTCTCGGGCTGCTAAGGTTGGTTGCTCTAGCTCCGTGTCCTATTCCCGTTCTCGCTTGGGTTGCTGCCCAGGGAGTTTTGGGTCGTAGAATTGACAAAGTATGTCCGGAGTACTCTAACGGAAGTTATAAGGTGGGTGAGCCGGCAAGTCATCTTTAAAGTCATCGAAATCATGATTGGTACATTACTCGTTCGAGTGAACCGTAGCCTTCAAAGTGTGGTATAGCTTTGAATGGTTGTGTTAATGCTTTCTTTAATTGTACATTGTATTGTCGTTTATATTGAAAGCTTTCTTATTGATTAAATTGCTTAACTGTACCTATTTGCATTGCACGATCTTCTTTCTCTCCACCTCGATATCTGTCTCGCCCTCACTGAGTATACGTGTTGTGTATACTCACTCCTCACCACCACATTTCAGGAAATGCCTTGTTAGCTGGAAAGTTTGTGGTTACGTGAAAGATCATGCTTGAAGAGTTGTCTTGCGTGCTATGTGGCTTGAGTTGTCAAAGATGCAAAGATGTATATTTTCATGTAATGTATGTGTTTAATGTTAAAAGGAATGTAATTTAAGTTTTACTAGATTATTGAAGTGGTTTGATAAGCTAGTTTATGTATACAGTTAGTATAGTTTAACTTCAATGCATGTTTGTAATGCCCAAAGGAAAAGAGTTAGAATGGTATGATAGTCTATTTTATGCAATAAGTTAGTTTAGTTTAGTTGCCAAGCATGAATGTACTTGTCAAAGACAAGAAGAGATGGGTTAGCATTTAAACTGGAAATGTATATTTACTTGTGTTCGCTTGTTGAGAACCAAGGCTCGGATGGCCTTGAGGTGTTTATATGGTTGGACACGGTGCTGGTCCACTTATATGCTATTACAGATTTTACATTTTGCCTATAAACAAGGGAGACTCCGTCCGTCTTTCCCTAAAAATTATGCCCAGGTTTGGAATTGGGTTGTGATTAAATTGATTGATAGAACTCCCGGTCTCGAGAGGGATCGGGGTGTTACATTAACAACAACCCATCCACTTCAACAACGTAGCATCCTAGTAAGATGTGATATCGATGCGTTGTAGGGCCTTGAAATATCCCGCGAGTTAGGTTGTCGTCCTTTTAACAGCTCAAGAAGTATGATCCGGGACGAAAAAACAGAGCAAACAAAGAAAAGTGGCCCAAAACTAAAGAAAATGTTTGATTTTGGGCTCCGAAAATAGGCACAGCCAAGCAGGCTAGCTGCCCCCGTCGTAGAGCTCTCGAAGAGCGTTCCAACGGTATGCTATGCGCTGCGTAACTCCTTACGGATTAAAAGTTATGTTCACCGGAGCAATGGAGACATGGTCACAAGCCCCACGCCCTCGGTTTGCAGGCCCAGCCTCTACGTGAAGCGAAGTTTTCTTGCCCAAGGTGCCGTGGGATTCGGTAATAGAAATGTGATGGATAAAGTTTCTTGGCAACCATAATCGGGGCAAAAAAAATTGAAAAGGGGGGTGCAACACGAGGACTTCCCAGGGGGTCACCCATCCTAGTACTACTCTCGCCCAAGCACGCTCAACTTCGAAGTTCTGTTGGAATCTAGTGCATTAGTGCTGGTATGATCGCACCTGTCATGTTGAGGGCACAAATCCATTATGTGTTGACGGTTCACAGTCTCAGCCCAGAAAGATGGCCCATTCAAAAGGGCCAATGGGCTTAACGACAACCCATCCACTTTAACAACGCAGCATCCACGTAAGACGTGATATTGACGCATTGTAAGGCCCTGTAATATCCTACGAGTTAGGTTGTCGTCCTTTTAACAGCTCACGATGTACGATCCAGGACAAAAAAATTGAGCAATAGAAGAAAAGTGACCCGAAATTGATGAAAACATTCGATTTTGGGTTCCGAAAATAGGCACAGCCGAACAGGTTTGCTGCCCCCGTCGTAGAGCTCTCAGAGAGCTTTCCAATGGTATTCTGTGCACCGCGTAACTCCTTACGGATTAAAAGATATGGGCACCGGAGCGATGGATACCTGGTCACATGCCCCTTGCCCTCGGTTTGCAGGCCCAGCCTCTACGTGAAGCGAAGTTGTCTTGCCCAAGTTGCCGTGGCATTCGGTAATAGAAATGTGGAGGATAAAGTATCTTGGCAACCCTAACCGGGGCAACAAAAATTGAAAATAGGGGGTGCAACACGAGGACTTCCCAGGAGGTCACCCATCAAAGTACTACTCTCGCCCAAGCACGCTTAACATCGGAGTTCTGATGGGATCCGGTGCATTAGTACTGGTATGATCGCACCTGTCTTGTTGAGGGCACAAATCCTTTATGTGTTGACAGTTCACGGTCCCAGCCCAGAGAGATGGTCCATTCCAAAGGCCTAATGGGCTTAACGACAACCCATCTGCTTTAACAACGCAGCATCCTCGAAAGACATGATATCGATGCATTGTAGGGCCCTCTAATGTCCCACGAGTTAGGTTGTCGTCCTTTTAACAGCTCACGACGTACGATCCAGGACGGGAAAACAGAACAAAAGAAGAAAAGTGGCCCGAAACTGATGAAAACAATCAATTTTGGTCTCTGAATAAAGGCACAGCCGAGCAGGCTTGCTGCCCCCGTCGTAGAGCTCTCAGAGAGCTTTCTAACGGTATTCTGTGCGGCACCTGACTTCTTACAGATTAAAAGTTATGGGCACCGAAGCAACGGGGACCTGCTCAGATGCCCCACGCCCTCGGTTTGCAGGCCCAGCCTCTACGTGAAGCGAAGTTGTCTTGCCCAAGGGGCCGTGGGATTCGGTAATAGAAATGTGGAGGATAAAGTATCTTGGCAACCCTAACCGGGGCAAAAAAAATTGAAAAAACCGGTGCAACATGAGGACTTCCCTAGGGGTCACCCATCCTAGTACTACTCTCGCCCAAGCATGCTTAACTTCAGAGTTCTGATGGGATCCGGTGCATTAGTGCTGGTATGATCGCACCCGTCATGTTGTGGGCATAAATCTTTTATGTGTTGACGGTTCACAGTCCCAAACCAGAGAGATGGCCCATTCAAAAGGCCTAATGGGCTTAATGACAACCCATCCGCTTCAACAACGCAGCATCCTCGCAAGACGTGATATCTACGCATTGTAGGGCCCTCTAATATCCCGTGAGTAAGGTTGTCATCCTTTTAATAGCTCACGACGTACGATATGGGATGGAAAATAGAGCAAAATATGAAAAGTGGCGCTCAACTGATTAAAACATTCGATTTTGGGCTCTAAAAATGGCCGCAGCCATGCAGGCTTGTTGCCCCTGTCGTAGAGCTCTCGGAGAGCTTTCAAACGGTATGTTGTGCTACGCGTAACTCCTTACGGATCAAAAGTTATGGGCACCGGAGCAATGGAGACCTGGTCAAAAGCCTTACGCTCTCGTTTTACGGGCCCAGCCTCTACGTGAAGCAAAGTTGTCTTGCCCAAGGTGCCGTGGGATTCGGTAATAGAAATGTGGTGGATAAAGTATCGTGGCAACCCTAACCGGGGCAAAAATAATTGAAAAAGGGGGTGCAACACGAGGACTTCCCAAAGGGTCACCCATCCTAGTACTACTCTCGCCCAAACACGCTTAACTTCAGAGTTCTGATGGGATCTGGTGCATTAGTGCTTGTATAATCGCACCCGTCATGTTGAGGGCACAAATCCTTTATGTGTTGACGGTTCACAGTCCTAGCCCAGAGAGATGGCCCATTCAAAAGGCCCAATGGGCTTAACGACAACCTATCTACTTCAACAACATAGCATCCTAGTAAGACGTGATATCGACGCGTTGTAAGGCCCTAAAATATCCCGCGAGTTAGGTTGTCGTCCTTTTAACAGCTCAAGAAGTACGATCCGGGACTGAAAAATAGAGCAAAAGAAGAAAAGTGGCCCGAAACTGATGAAAACGTTCGATTTTGGGCTTTGAAAATTGACACGGCCGAGCAGGCTTGCTACCCTCGTTGTAGAGCTCTCGGAGAGCTTTCCAGTGGTATGCTATGCACCACGTAACTCCTTACGGATTAAAAGTTATGTTTATCGGAGCGACGGAGACTTGGTCGTATGCCCACGCCCTCGGTTTGCAGGCCCAGCCTCTACGTGAAGTGAAGTTGTCTTGTCCAAGGTGTCGTGGGATTCGGTGATAGAAATGTGGTGGATAAAGTAACCTGGAAACCCTAAGTGGGGCAAAAAAAATTGAAAATGTGGGGTGCAACACGAGGACTTGCCAGGGGGTCACCCATCCTAGTACTACTCTCGCCCAAGCACGCATATCTTCGGAGTTCTGATAGGATCCGGTACATTAGTGCTGGTATGATCGCACCCGTCATGTTGTGGGCACAAGTCCTTAATGTGTTGACGGTTCACAGTCCCAGCCTAGAGTGATGGCCTATTCAAAAGGCCCAATGGGCTTAACGACAACCCATCTGCTTCAATAACACTGCATCCTCGCAAGATGTGATATTGACGCATTGTAGGGCCCTCTAATGTCCCATGAGTTAGGTTGTCGTCCTTTTAACAGCTCATGTCGTACGATCCGGGATGGAAAATAATAGCAAAAGAAGAAAAGTGGCCCGAAACTGATGAAAATGTTTGATTGTGGACTCCAAAAAGGGCCACAGCAGAGCAGGCTTGCTGCCCCTGTCGTAAAGCTCCTGAAGAGCTTTCCAATGGTATGCTGTGCGCCGCGTCACTCCTTACGGATAAAAAGTTATGGGCACCAGAGCGACGGAGACCTAGTCGCAAGCCCCACGCCCTCGGTTTGCAGGCCCAGCCTCTATGTGAAGTGAAGTTGTCTTGCCCAAGGTGCCGTGGGATTCGGTAATAGAAATGTGGTGGATAAAGTTTCTTGGCAACCCTAATCGGGGCAAAAAAAATTGAAAAACGGGGTACAACAGGAGCACTTCCCAAGGGGTCACCAATCCTAGTACTACACTTGCTCAAGCACGCTTAACTTCGGAGTTCTGATGGGATCCGGTGCATTAGTGCTGGTATGATCGCACCTTTCATGTTTAGGGCACAAATCCTTTATGTGTTGATGATTCACAGTCCCAGCCCAGAGAGATGGCCCATTCAAAAGGCCCAATGGGCTTAACGACAACCCATTTGCTTCAACAACGCAGCATCCTCGTAAGACATGATATCGACGCATTGTAAGTCCTTGTAATATCCCACGAGTTAGGTTGTCGTCCTTTTAACAGCTCACGATGTACGATCCGAGATGAAAAAATAGAGCAAAAGAAGAAAAGTGGCCCGAATCTAATGAAAACGTTCAATTTTGGGTTCCAAAAATAGGGCAACCGAGCAGGCTTGCTGCCCCCGTCGTAGAACTCTCGGAGAGCTTTCCAACGGTATTCTGTGCGCCGTGTAACTCCTTAAGGATTAAAAGTTATGGGCACCGGAGCGACGGAGACCTGGTCAAAAGCCCTACGCCCTCGGTCTTCGGGCCCAGCCTCTACGTGAAGCAAAGTTGTCTTGCCCAAGATGCCGTGAGATTCGGTAATAGAAATGTGGTGGATAAAGTATCTTGGCAACCCTAACCGTGGCAAAAAAATTTGAAAAGGGAGGTGCAACACGAGGACTTGCCAGAGGGTCACCAATCCTTGTACTACTCTCGCACAAGCACGCTTAACTTCGGAGTGCTAATGGGATCTAGGGCATCAGTGCTGGTATGATCGCACCTGTCATTTTGAGGGCAGAAATCCTTTATGTGTTGACGGTTCATTGTCCCAGCCCCGAGAGATGGCCCATTCAAAAGGCCTAATGGGCTTAACGATAACCCATCTACTTCAACAATGCAGCATCCTCATAAGACGTGATATAGATGCGTTGTAGGGCCCTTTAATATCCCGCGAGTTAGGTTGTTGTCCTTTTAACAGCTCACGATGTACGATCTGGGACAGAAAAACAGAGCAAAAGAAGAAAAGTGGCCCGAAACTGATGAAAACATTCAATTTAGGGTTCTGAAAATAGGCATAGTTGAGTAGGCTTGTTGCCCCTGTCGTAGAGCTCTCCGACAGCTTTCCAACGGTATTCTGTGTGCTGTGTAACTCTTTACGCATTAAAAGATATGTTCACCGGAGCGACGGAGACATGGTCACATGACCCACGCCCACGGTTTGCGGTCCCAGCCACTACGGGAAGCGAAGTTGTCTTGCCCAAGGTGCCGTGGGATTCGGTAATAGAAATGTTGAGTATAAATTATCTTGGCAAACCTAACTTGGGCAAAAAAAATTGAAAAGGGGGGGTGCAACAAGAGGACTTCCCAGGGGGTCACCCATCCAAGTACTATTCTCGCCCAAGCACGCTTAACTTCAGAGTTCTGATGGGATACGGTGCATTAGTGCTGGTATGATCGCACCCATCATGTTGTGGGCACAAATCCTTTATGTGTTGACGGTTCACAATCCCAGCCCAGAGAGATGGCCCATTGAAAAGGCCCAATGGGCTTAACGACAACCTATCCGCTTCAACAACCCTACAACCTTGCAAGACGTGATATCGACATGTTGTAGGGCCCTCTAATGTCCAGCGAGTTAGGTTGTCGTCCTTTTAACAGCTCACAACGAACGATCTGGGATGAAAAAACTGAGCAAAAGAAGAAAAGTGGCCCGAATCTAATGAAAACGTTCGATTTTGGGTTCCAAAAATAGGGGCAGCCGAGCAGGCTTGCTGCCCCCATCGTAGAACTCTCGGAGAGCTTTCCAACGGTATTCTGTGCGCCGCGTAACTCCTTAAGGATTAAAAGTTATGGGCACCGGAGCGACGGAGACCTGGTCAAAAGCCCTACGCCCTCGGTCTTCGGGCCCAGCCTCTACGTGAAGCAAAGTTGTCTTGCCCAAGATGCCGTGAGATTCAGTAATAGAAATGTGGTGGATAAAGTATCTTGGCAACCCTAACCGTGGCAAAAAAAATTGAAAAGGGGGGTACAACACGAGGACTTCCCAGAAGGTCACCCATCCTAGTACTACTCTCGCCCAAGCACGCTTAACTTCGGAGTTCTGATGGGATCCAGTGCATTAGTGCTGGTATGATCGCACCCGTCATTTTGAGGGCAGAAATCCTTTATGTGTTGACGGTTCATAGTCCCAACCCCGAGAGATGGCCCATTCAAAAGGCCCAAAGGGCTTAACGATAACCCATTTACTTCAACAACGCAGCATCCTCATAAGACGTCATATAGATGCGTTGTAGGGCCGTTTAATATCCCACGAGTTAGGTTGTTGTCCTTTTAACAGCTCACGATGTACTATCTGGGACGGAAAAATAGAGCAAAAGAAGAAAAGTGGCCCAAAACTGATGAAAACATTCGATTTAGGGTTCTGAAAACAGGCATAGCTGAGCAGGCTTGTTGCCCCTGTCGTAGAGCTCTCCGAGAGCTTTCCAACGGTATTCTGTGCGCTGTGTAACTCTTTACACATTAAAAGATATGTTCACCGGAGCGACGGAGACATGATCACATGACCCGCGCCCACGGTTTGCGGTCCCAGCCACTACGGGAAGCGAAGTTGTCTTGCCCAAGGTGCCGTGGGATTCGGTAATAGAAATGTTGAGTATAAATTATCTTGGCAACCCTAACTTGGGCAAAAAAAATTGAAAAGGGGGGGTGCAACAAGAGGACTTCCCAGGGGGTCACCCATCCAAGTACTATTCTCGTCCAAGCACGCTTAACTTCAGAGTTCTGATGGGATACGGTGCATTAGTGCTGGTATGATCGCACCCATCATGTTGTGCGCACAAATCCTTTATGTGTTGACGGTTCACAATCCCAGCCCAGAGAGATGGCCCATTCAAAAGGCCCAATGGGCTTAACGACAACCCATCTGCTTCAACAACCCTACAACCTCGCAAGATGTGATATCGACGTGTTGTAGGGCCCTCTAATGTCCAGCGAGTTAGGTTGTTGTCCGTTTAACAGCTCACGACGAACGATCTGCGATGAAAAAATAGAGCAAAAGAAGAAAAGTGGACCGAAACTAATGAAAACGTTCGATTTTTGGCTCCAAAAATGGGCGCAGTAGAGAAGGCTTACTACCCCTGTCGTAGAGCTCTCAGAGAGCTTTTCAACGGTGTGCTGTGCACCACGTAACTCCTTACAGATCAAAAGTTTTGGGCACCGGAGCGACGGAGACCTGGTCAAAAGCCCTACGCCCTCGGTTTACAGGCCCAGCCTCTACGTGAAGTTAAGTTGTCTTGCCCAAGATGCCGTGGGATTCGGTAATAGAAATGTGGTGGATAAAGTGTCTTGGCAACCCTAACCGGGGCAGAAAATATTGAAAAGGGCGGTGCAACACGAGGACTTCCCAGGGGGTCACCCATCCTTGCACCACTCTCGCCCAAGCATGCTTAACTTCGGAGTTCTGATGGAATCCGGTGCATTTGTGCTGGTATGATCGCACCCATCACGTTGAGGGCACAAATCTTTTATGTGTTGACGGTTCACAGTCCTAGCCTAGAGAGATGGCCCATTCAAAATGCCAATGGGCTTAACGACAACCCCTCAGCTTCAACAATGCCGTATACTAGTAAGATGTGATATCGACGCATTGTAGGGCCCTGAAATCTCACGCGAGTCAGGTTTTCGTCCATTTACGCGCTCAGGCCGTACGATCCAGGATGGAAAAACAGAGCAAAAGAAGAAAAGTGCGCCAAAACTGATGAAAACGTTCGATTTTGGGCTCCGAAAATAGGAACAACCGAGCAAGCTTGCTGCCCCCGTCGTAGAGCTCTTGGAGAGCTTTCCAACGGTATGCTCTACGCTACGTAACTTCTTACGGATTAAAAGTTATGTTCACCGGAGAGACGGAGACCTAGTCAAATGCCACACGCCCTCATTTTGCGGGCCCAGCCTCTACGTGAAGCGAAGTTGTCTTGCCCAACGTGCCGTGGGATTTGGTAATAGAAATGTGGTGGATAAAGTATCCTGCCAACCCTAACCGAGGCAAAAAAAAATTGAAAATGGGGGGTGCAACACCAGGACTTCGCAGGGGGTCACCCATCCTAGTACTACTCTCGCCCAAGCACGCTTATCTTCGGAGTTCTGATGGGATCCAGAGCATTAATGTTGTTTTAATCACACCCGTCATGTTGACGGCACAAATCCTTTATATGTTGATGGTTCACAGTCAGAGCCCATAGAGATGGCCCATTCAAAAGGCCCAATGGGCTTAACGATAACCCATCCGCTTCACCAACGCAGCATCCTAGTAAGACGTGATATCGACGCGTTGTAGGGCCCAGAAATATCCCGTGAGTTAGGTTGTCATCTTTTTAACAGCTTACGACGTACGATCCAGCATGGAAAAACAGAGCAAAAGAATAAAAATGGCCTAAAAATGAAGAAAACATTCGATTTTGGGCTCTAAAAATAGGCACAGCCGAGCAGGCTTGCAACCCTCGTCGTAGAGCTCTCAGAGAGCTTTCCAACAGTATGCTGTGCGACGTGTAACTCCTTACGGATTAAAAGTTATGGGCACTGAAGTGACGGAGACCTAGTCACAAGCCCCACGCCCTCGGTTTGCGGGCCCAGCCTCTACGTGAAGCGAAGTTGTCTTGCCCAAGGTGCCGTGGGATTCGGTAATAGAAATGTAGTAGATAAAGTATCTTGGCACCCCTAACTGGGGGAAAAAAAATTGAAAAGGGGGGTGCAACACGAGGATTTCCCAGGGGGTCTCCCATCTTAGTACTACTCTCGCCCAAGCACGCTTGACTTCGGAGTTCTGATGGGATCCGGTGCATTAGTGCTGGTATGATCGCACCCGTCATGTTGTCGGCACAAATCCTTTATGTGTTGACGGTTCATATTCCCAACCCAGAGAGATGGCCCATTCAAAAGGCCCAATGGGCTTAACGACAACCCATCTGCTTAAAGAACGCAACATCCGCATAAGACGAGATATCGACGCATTGTAGGGCCTTGTAATATCACACGAATTAGGTTGTCGTCCATCTAACAGCTCACGACGTACGATCCGAGACAGAAAAATAGAGCAAAAGAAGAAAAGTGGCCCGAAATTGATGAAAACGTTCAATTTTGGGCTACGAAAACAGGCGCAGCCGACCAGTCATGTTGTCCCTGTCGTAGAGCTCTTGGAGAGCTTTCCAACGGTATGTTGTGCGCTGCATAACTCTTTACGGATAAAAAGTTATTGGCACCGTAGTGACGGAGACCTGGTTACAAGCCCCACGCCCTCGGTTTACGGGCCCAGCCTCTACGTGAAGCGAAGTTGTTTTACCCAAGGTGCCGTGGGATTCGATAATAGAAATGCGGTGGATAAAGTATCTTGGCAACCTTAACCAGGGCAAAACAATTTGAAAAGGGGAGGTGCAACACGAGGACTTCCTTGGGGGTCACCTATCCTAGTACTACTCTCACCCAAGCACGCTTAACTTATGAGTTCTTATAGGATCCAGAGCATTAGTGTTGGTATGATCGCACCCGTTATTTTGTAGGCACAAATCCTTTATGTGTTGACGGTTCATAGTCCTAGCCCAGAGAGATAGCCCGTTTAAAGGGCCCAATAGGCTTAACGACAACCCATCCGCTTCAACAACGCATCATCCTCGCAACATGTGATATCGACGTGTTGTAGGGCCCTGTAATATCTCGCGAGTTAGGTTGTCGTCCTTTTAACAGCTCACAACGTATGATCCGGGATGAAAAAACAGAGCAAAAAGAAGAAAAATGGCCCGAAACTAATGAAAGCGTTCGATTTTGGGCCACAAAAACAGGCACAGCCGAGTAGGCTTGCTGCCTCCGTCATAGAGCTCTCAGAGTGCTTTCCAATGGTATGTTGTGCGTTGCATAACTCCTTACGGATTAAAAGTTATGGGCACTGGAGTGACGGAGGCCTAGTCACAAGCCCCACGCCCTCGGTTTGCGGGACCAGCCTCTACGTGAAGTGAAGTAGTCTTGCCCAAGGTGCTGTGGGATTCGGTAATAGAAATGTGGTGGATAAGTAATTTTGGCAACCCTAACCGGGGAAGAAAAATTGAAAATGGGCGGTGCAACACGAGGGCTTCCCAGGGGGTCACCCATCCTAGTACTACTCTCGCCCAAGCGCACTTAACTTCGGAGTTCTGATGGGATCCGGTGCATTAGGGCTGGTATGATCGCACCCGTCATGTTGTGGGCACAAATCCTTTATGTGTTGACGGTTCACAGTCCCAGCACAGAGAGATGGCCTACTCAAAAGGCCCAATGGGCTTAACGACAACATTTCCGCTTTAACAATGTAGTATCCTCGCAAGACGTAATATCGACGCGTTATAGGGCCCTCTAATGTTGCCCAAAACTGATCAAAATGTTTTGGGCACCGGAGCGACAGAGACCTGGTCAAAAGCCCTATGCCCTCGGTTTGCGAGGCCAACCTCTACATGAAGCGAAGTTGTCTTGCCCAAGATGTCGCGGAATTCGGTAATAGAAATATGGTGGATAAAGTCTTGGCAACCCTAACTGGGGCAAAACAAAAGGAAAAGTGGGGTACAACACGAGGACTTCCCAAGGGTTCACCCATCCTAGTACTACTCTCGCCCAAGCACTCTTAACTTCTGAATTCTGATGGGATCCGGTGTATTAGTACTGAGATGATCACAGCTGTCATGTTGACGGCACAAATCCTTTATGTGTTGACAATTCACAGTCCCAGCCGAGAGAGATGGCCCATTCAAAAGGCCCAATGGGCTTAACGACAACCCATCTGCTTCAATAACGCAGTATCCTCGTAAGACGTGATATTGAAGTATTGTAAGGCCCTGTAATATCCTGCGATTTAAGTTGTCGTACTTTTAATAACTCACAACGTAGGATTCGGGATGGAAAAACAGAGTAAAAGAAGACAAGTGGCCCGAAACTGATGAAAACATTCAATTTTAGGCTTTGAAAATAGGTACAGTTGAGCAGGCTTGCTGCCCCCATCGTAGATCTCTGGGAGAGCTTTCTAACGGTATGCTGTGCATCGCGTAACTCCTTACGGATTAAAAATAATGGGCATCGGAGCGACGGAGACCTGGTAACAAGCCCCACGCCCTCGGTTTGCCGGCCCAGCCTCTACGTCAAGCACAGTTGTCTTGCCCAAGGTGCTGTGGGATTCGATAATAAAAATGTGGTGGATAAAGTATCTTGGCAACCCTAACCGGGGCAAAAAAAATTGAAAAAGGGGGGGAGGGGTGCAACACGAGGGCTTCCCAGGGGGTCACCAATCCTAGTACTACTCTCACCCAAGCACACTTAACTTCGGAGTTCTGATGGGATCCGGTGCGTTAGGGCTGGTATGATCGCACTCATCATGTTGTGGGCACAAATCCTTTATGTGTTGACGGTTCACAGTCGCAGCCCAGAGAGATGGCCCATTCAAATGGCCCAATGGGCTTAACGACAACAATTCCGCTTCAACAATGCAGCATCTTCGCAAGACGTGATATCGACGCGTGGTAGGGCCCTCTAATGTCCCGCGAGTTAGGTTGTCGTTCTTTGAACAACTCATGACATACGATCTGGGATGAAAAAACAGAGCAAAAGAAGAAAAGTTGGCCAAAACTGATGAAAACGTTCGATTTTTGGCACCAAAAATGGGCGCAGCCGAGCAGGCTTCTTGCCCTTCGTAGAGATCTCAAAGTGCTTTCCAACGGTATGCTGTGCTCCGCTTAACTCCTTACAGATCAAAAGTTATGGGCACCGGAGCGACGGAGACCTGGTCAAAAGCCCTTTGCCCTCGGTTTGCGGGGCCGGCTTCTACGTGAAGCGAAGTTGTCTTGCCCAAGATGTCGTGGGATTCGGTAATAGAAATATGGTGGATAAAGTATCTTGGCAACCCTAACTAGGGCAAAAAAAATTGAAAAGGGGGGTACAACACGAGGACTTCCCAAGGGTTCAACCATCCTAGTACTACTCTCGCCCAAGCACGCTTAACTTCGGAGTTCTGATGGGATCCGGTGCATTAGTGCTGGTATGATCGCACCCGTCATGTTGAGGGCACAAATCCTTTATGTGTTGACGATTCACAGTCCCAACCGAGAGAGATGGCCCATTCAAAAGGCCCAATGGGCTTAACGACAACCCATCTGCTTCAACAACGCAGCATGCTCGTAAGACGTGATATTGAAGCATTGTAAGGCCCTATAATATCCCGTGAGTTAAGTTGTCAAACTTTTAACAACTCATGACGTACGATCCGGGACAGAAAAATAGAGCAAAAGAAGAAAAGTGGCCCGAAACTGATGAAAACGTTCGATTTTGGGCTCCGAAAATAGGGACAGCATAGCAGGCTTGCTGCCCCCGTCTTAAAGCTCTCGGAGAGCTTTCCAACGGTATGCTGTACGTCGCGTAACTACTTACAGAGTAAAAGTTATGGGCACCAGAGCGACGGAGATGTGGTCGCAAGCCCCACGCCCTCAGTTTTGCGGGCCCAGCCTTTACGTGAAGCGAAGTTGTCTGGCCCAAGGTGCCGTGGGATTCGGTAACAGAAATGTGGTGGATAAAGTATCTTGGCAACCGTAACCAGGGCAAAAAAAATTGAAAAGGGCGGGTGCAACACGAGAACTTCCCAAGGGGTCACCCATCCTTGTACTACTCTCGACCAAGCACGCTTGAATTCGGAATTCTAATGGGTTCCGGAGCATTAGTGCTGGTATGATCGCACCCGTCATGTTGTGAGCACAAATCCTTTATGTGTTGACGGTTCACAGTCCCAACCCAGAGAGATGGCCCATTCTAAAGGCCCAATGGGCTTAACGACAACCCATCCGCTTCAACAACACATCATCCTAGTAATAAGTGATATCGACGTGTTGTAGGGCCCTGAAATATCCCGCGAGTTAGGTTGTCCCCCTTTTAACAGCTCACGACGTACGATCCGGGACGGAAAAACAGAGCAAAAGAAGAAAAGTGGCCCAAAATTAATGAAAACGTCGATTTTGGGCTCCGAAAATAGACACAGTCGAGCAAGCTTGTATCCCCTGTCGTAGAGCTCTCGGAGAGCTTTCCAACGGTATTCTGTGCATCGCGAAACTTCTTACGGATTAAACGTTATGGGCACCGGAGCGACGGAGACCTGGCCACAAGCCCTACGCCCTCGGTTTACGGGCCCAGCCTCTACGTGAAGCGCAGTTGTCTTGCCCAAAGTGCTGTGGGATTCGGTAATAGAAATGTGGTGGATAACGTATCTTGGCAACCCTAACCAGGGCAAAAGAAATTGACAAGCGGGGGTGCTACACTAGGACTTCCCAGGGGGTCACCTATCCTAGTATTACTCTCGCCCAAGCACGTTTAACTTCGGAGTTCTGATAGGATCCGGTGCATTAGTACTGGTATGATTGCACCCGTCATGTTGAGGGCACAAATCCTTTATGTGTTGACGGTTCGCTGTCCCAGCCCATAGAGATGGCCCATTCAAAAGGCCCAATGTGCTTAACAACAACCCATCCGCTTCAACAACGCAGCATCCTAGTAAGATGTGATATCGACGCGTTGTAGGGCCCTGAAATATCCCGCATGTTAGGTTGTCGTCCTTTTAACAGCTCACGATGTACGATCCGGGACGAAAAAACAGAGCAAAAGAAGAAAAGTGGCATGAAACTGATGAACATGTTCGATTTTAGGCTATGAAAATATGTACAGTTGAGCAGGCTTTCTACCCTCGTCGTAGATCTCAGGTAGAGCTTTCTAACGGTATGCTGTGCATCGCGTAACTCCTTACGGATTAAAAGTTATGGGCACCGGAGCGACGGAGAACTGGTAACAAGCCCCAAGCCATCGATTTGTCGGCCCAGCCTCTACGTCAAGCGCAGTTGTCTTGCCCAAGGTGCCGTGGGATTCGATAATAAAAATGTGGTGGATAAAGTATCTTGGCAACCCTAACCGGGGCAAAAAAAAATTGAAAAGGGGGGGGGGGGGAGAAGGAGCAACACGAGGACTTCCTAAGGGGTCACCCATCCTAGTACTACTCTCGCCCAAACACACTTAACTTCAGAGTTCTAATTGGATCCAGTGCATTAGTGCTGGTATGATCGTACACGTCTTGTTGAAGGCACAAATCCTTTATGTGTTGACGGTTCACAGTCCCAGCCCATAGAGATGGCCCATTCAAAAGGCCTAATGGGCTTACGACAACCCATCCGCTTCAACAATGCAGCATCCGAGTAAGACGTGATATCGACGCGTTGTTGGGCCCTGAAATATCTCGCGAGTTAGGTTGTCATCCTTTTAACAACTCACGACGTACGATCCAGGACGAAAAAACAGAGCAAAAGAAGAAAAGTGGCCCAAAATTGATGGAAACGTTCGATTTGGTGCTCTGAAAATAGGAAAAGTCGAACAGGCTTGCAACCCCTGTCGTAGAGCTCTCGGAGAACTTTCCAACGGTATGCTGTACGTCGCGTAACTTCTTACGGATTAAAACTTATGGGCACCGGAGCGACGGAGACCTGGTCACAAGCCCCACGCCCTCGGTTTGCTGGCCCAGCCTCTACGTGAAGCGAAGTTGTCTGGCCTAAGGTGCCGTGGGATTCGGTAGTAGAAATGTGGTAGATAAAGTATCTTGGCAACCCTAACCGGGGCAAAAAAAAATTGAAAAGTGGGATGCAACCCGAGGATTTCCCAGGGGGTCACCCATCCTAGTACTACTCTCGCCCAAGCACGGCTGACTTCGGAGTTCTGATGGGATCTGGTGCATTAATGCTGGTATGATCGCACCCGTCATGTTGTGGGCACAAATCCTTTATGTGTTGACGGTTCACAGTCCCAACCCAGGGAAATGGCCCATTCAAAAGACCCAATGGGCTTAACGACAACCCATCCGCTTCAACAACGCTGCATCCTAGTAAACGTCATATTGACGCATTGTAGGGCCCTAAAATATCCCGCGAGTTAGGTTGTCCTCTTTTTAACAGCTCACAACGTACGATCCGGGACGGAAAAACAGAGCAAAAGAAGAAAAGTGGCCCGAAACAGATGAAAACGTCAATTTTGGGCTTCGAAAACAGGCACAGCCGAGCAAGTTTGCTACCCCCGTCGTATAGCTCTCGGAGACCTTTCCAACGGTATGTTGTGCATCGCGTAACTCCTTACGATTAAAAGTTATGGGCACCGGAGTGACAGAGACCTGACCACAAGCCCCATGCCCTCGGCTTACGGGCCCAGCCTCTACGTGAACCGCAGTTGTATTGCCCAAAGTGCCGTGGGATTCGGTAATAGAAATGTGGTGGATAAAGTATCTTGGCAACCCTAACCGGGGTAAAAAAAATTGAAAATGGGGGGTGCAACAGAGGACTTCCCAGGGGGTCACCCATCCTAGTACTACTCTAGCCCAAGCACACTTAACTTCGGAGTTCTGATGGGATCCATTGCATTAGTGCTGGTATGATCATACCCGTCATGTTGAGGGCACAAATCCTTTATGTGTTGACGGTTCGCAGTCCCAGCCCATAGAGATGGCCCATTCAAAAGGCCCAATGGGCTTATGACAACCAATCCACTTCAACAATGTAGCATCCTAGTAAGACGTGATATCGACGCGTTGTAGGGCCCTGAAATATCCCGCAAGTTAGGTTGTTGTTCTTTTAACAGCTCACGACTTACGATCCGGGATAGAAAAACAGAGCAAAAGAAGAAAAGTTGTCAAAAACTGATGAAAACGTTCGATTTAGTGCTCCGAAATTAGGCAAATACAAGAAGGCTTACTGCCCTTATCATAAAGCTCTTGGAGAGCTTTCCAACGGTATGCTGTACGTCGCGTAACTCCATACAGATTAAAAGTTATGGGCACCGGAGCGACGGAGACCTAATCACAAGACCCACGCCCTCAGTTTGCAGGCCCAGCCTCTACGTGAAGCGAAGTTTTCTGGCCCAAGCTGTCGTGGGATTCGGTAATAGAAATGTGGAAGATAAAGTATCTTGGCAACCCTAACCAGGGCAAAAAAAATTGAAAAGTAGGGTGCAACACAAGGACTTCCCGGGGGGTTACCCATCCTAGTACTACTCTCACCCAAGCACACTTAACTTCGGAGTTCTGATGGAAACTGATGTATTAGTGTTTGCATGATCGCACCCTTCATGTTGAGGGCACAAATCCTTTATGTGTTGATGGTTCGCAGTCCCAGCCCATAGAGATGGCCCATTCAAAAGGCCCAATGGGCTTAACGACAACCCATTCGCTTCAACAACGCAGCATCCTAGTAAGATATGATATCGACGAGTTGTAGGGCCCTGAAATATCCCGCGGGTAAGGTTGTCATCCTTTTAACAGCTCACGACGTACGATCCGGGACGGAAAAACATATCAAAAGGAGAAATGTGGCCCGAAACTTATGAAAACAGGCACAGCAGAGCAGGCTTGCTGCCCCTGTCGTAGAGCTCTCGAAGAGCTTTCTAACGATATGTTGTGCATCGCGCAACTCCTTACGGATTAAAAGTTATGGGCACCGGCGCAACGGAGACCTGGTAGCAAGCCCCACGCCCTCGGTTTGCGGGTCCAGCCTCTACGTCAAGCGCAGTTGTCTTGCCCAAGGTGCCATGGGATTCGGTAATAGAAATGTGATGGATAATGTATCTTGGCAACCCTATCCGGGGGAAAAAAATTGAAATGTTGGAGGGGGGTGCAACACGAGGACTACCTAGGGGGTCACCCATCCTAGTACTACTCTCGCCCAAGCACACTTAAATTCAGAATTCTGTTGGGATCCGGTGCAATAGTGCTGGTATGATCGTACACATCTTGTTGATGGCACAAATCCTTTATGTGTTGACGGCTCACAGTCCCAGCCCATAGAGATGGCCCATTCAAAAGGCCTAATGGGCTTACAACAACCCATCCGCTTCAACAATGCAGCATCCTAGTAAGACGTGATATCGACGCGTTGTAGGGCCCTGAAATATTCTGCGAGTTAGGCTGTCGTCCTTTTAACAGCTCACGACGTACGATCCGTGATGAAAAAACAAAGCAAAAGAAGAAAAGTGGCCCAAAACTGATGGAAATGTTCGATTTGGTGCTCCGAAAATAGGGAAAGCGGAGCAAGCTTGCTGCCCCTGTCGTAGAGCTCTCAGAGAATTTTCCAACGGTATGCTGTACGTCATGTAACTTCTTACGGATTAAAACTTATGGGCACCAGAGCGACGGAGACCTGGTCACAAGCCCCACGCTCTCGGTTTGTTGGCCCAGCCTCTACGTGAAGCGAAGTTGTCTGGCCCAAGGTACCGTGGGATTCGGTAATAGAAATGTAGTGGATAAAGTATCTCGGCAACCCTAACCGGGGCAAAAAAAATTGAAAAGTGGGGTGCAACCCGAGGACTTCCCAGGGGGTCACCCATCCTTGTACTACTCTCGCCCAAGCACAGTTGACTTCCGAGTTCTGATGGGATGCGGTGCATTAGTGTTGGTATGATTGCACCAGTCATATTGTGGGCACAAATCCTTTATGTGTTGACGGTTCGCAATCCCAACCCATAGAAATGGCCTATTCAAAAGGCCCAATGGGCTTAAGGACAGCTCATCCGCTTCAACAACGCAGCATCCGAGTAAGATGTGATATCGAAGAGTTGTCGGGCTCTGAAATATCCCGCGAGTTAGGTTGTCTTCCTTTTAACAGCTCACGACGTACGATCCGGGACGGAAAAAAAAAACAA
Source organism: Ehretia macrophylla (assembly GCA_037974665.1). Classification (NCBI taxonomy): domain Eukaryota; kingdom Viridiplantae; phylum Streptophyta; class Magnoliopsida; order Boraginales; family Ehretiaceae; genus Ehretia; species Ehretia macrophylla. Next base: position 12,622,591 of record CM075764.1, on the reverse strand, counting down.
AAGAAGAAAAGGGGCCCGAAACTGATGAAAACGTTCGATTTTAGGCTCTAAAAACAGGTACAGCTGAGCAGGCTTGTTGCCCCTGTCGTAGATCTCTCGGAGAGCTTTCTAACGGTATGCTGTGCATCGCGTAACTCCTTACAGATTAAAAGTTACGGGCACCGGAGCGACGGAGACCTGGTAACAAGCCCCATGCCCTCGGTTTGCCGGCCTAGCCTCTACGTCTAGCGCAGTTGTCTTGCCCAAGATGCCGTGGGATTTGATAATAGAAATGTGGTGGATAAAGTATCTTGGCAACCTTAACCGGGGCAAAAAAAATTGAAAAGGGGCAGGGCATGCAACACGAGGACTTCCCAGGGGGTCACCCATCCTAGTACTACTCTGGCTCAAGCACACTTAACTTCGGAATTCTGATGGGATCCGGTGCATTAGTGCTGGTATGATCGTACACGTCTTGTTGAGGGCACAAATCCTTTATGTGTTGATATCTCACAGTCCCAGCCCATAGAGATAGCCCATTCAAAAGGCCCAATGGGCTTACGACAACCCATCCGCTTCAACAATCAGCATCCTAGTAAGACATGATATCGACGCGTTGTAGGGCCCCAAAATATCCTGCGAGTTAGGTTGTTATCCTTTTAACAGCTCACGACGTACGATTCGGGATGAAAAAATAGAGCAAAAGAAGAAAAGTGGCCCAAAATATGGAAAGCCGAGCAGGCTTGCTGCCCATGTCGTAGAGCTCTCGGAGAACTTTCCAACGGTATGCTGTACGTCACGTAACTTCTTACGAATTAAAAGTTATGGGCATCGGAGCGACGGAGACCTGGTCACAAGCCCCACGCCCTCGGTTCGCTGGCCCAGCCTCTACGTGAAGCGAAGTTGTCTGGCCCAAGGTGCCGTGGGATTCGGTAATAGAATGTGGTGGATAAAGTATCTTGGCAACCTTAACCGGGGCAAAAAAAATTGAAAAGTGGGGTGCAACCTGAGGACTTCCCAAGGGGTCAGCCATCCTAGTACTACTCTCACCCAAGCACGGTTGACTTCGGAGTTCTGATAGGATCCGGTGCATTAGTGCTGGTATGATCGCACCCGTCATGTTGTGGGCACAAATCCTTTATGTGTTGACGGTTCACAGTCCCAACCCAGAGAGATGGCCCATTCAAAAGACCCAATGGGCTTAACGACAACCCATCCGCTTCAACAACGCAGCATCCTAGTAAACGTGATATTGACGCATTATAGGGCCCTGAAATATCCGGCGAGTTAGGTTGTCCTCTTTTTAACAGCTCACGACGTACGATCCGGGATGGAACAACAGAGCAAAGGAAGAAAAGTGGCCTGAAACAAATGAAAACGTTGATTTTGGGCTCCGAAAACAGGCACAGCCGAGCAAGTTTGCTGCACCCGTTGTATAGCTCTCGGAGAGCTTTCCAACGGTATGTTGTGCGTCGCGTAACTTCTTACAGATTAAAAGTTATAGGCACCGGAGTGTAGGAGACCTGGCCACAAGCCCCACGCACTCGGTTTACAGGCCCAGCCTCTACGTGAAGCCCAGTTGTCTTGCTCAAAGTGCCGTGGAATTCGGTAATAGAAATGTGGTGGATAAAGTATCTTGGCAACCTTAACCGGGGTAAAACAAATTGAAAATGGGGGGTGCAACACGAGGACTTCCCAGGGGGTCACCCATCCTAGTACTACTCTCGCCCAACCATACTTAACTTCGGAGTTCTGATGGGATCTGTTGCATTAGTGTTGGTATGATCGCACCCGTCATGTTGAGGGCACAAATCCTTTATGTGTTGACGGTTCGCAGTCCCAGCCCATAGAGATGGCCCATTCAAAAGGCCCAATGGGCTTACGACAACCAATCCGCTTCAACAATACAGCATCCTAGTAAGACATGATATCGACGCGTTGTAGGTCCCTGAAATATCCCGTGGGTTAGGTTGTTGTCCTTTTAACAGCACACGACGTACGATTCGGGACAGAAAAACAAAGCAAAAGAAGAAAAGTGGCCAAAAACGGATGAAAAACTTCGATTTGGTGCTTCGAAAGTAGGCAAAGATGAGAAGGCTTACTGCCCCTGTCGTAGAGCTCTCGGAGAGCTTTCCAACGGTATGTTGTACGTCACGTAACTCCTTACCGATTAAAAGTTATGGGCACTGGAGCGACGGAGACCTAGTCACAAGCCCCATGTCCTCGGTTTGCAGGCCCAGCCTCTACGTGAAGCGAAGTTGTCTGGCCCAAGGTGCCGTAGGATTCGGTAATAGAAATGTAGTGGATAAAGTATCTTGGCAACCCTAACTGGGGTAAAAAAAAATTGAAAAGTGGGGTGCAACACGAGGACTTCCCAGGGGGTCACCCATCCTAGTACTATTCTCGCCCAAGCACGCTTAACTTCGGAGTTCTGATGGTATGCGGTGTATTAGTGTTGGTATGATCGCACCCTTCATGTTGAGGGCACAAATCCTTTATGTGTTGACGGTTCGCAGTCCCAGCCCATAGAGATGGCCCATTCAAAAGGCCCAATGGGCTTAACGACAACCCATCCGCTTCAACAACGCAGCATCCTACCGAGATGTGATATTGACGAGTTGTAGAGCCCTGAAATATCCCACGAGTTAGGTTGTCATCCTTTTAACAGCTCACGACTTACGGTTCGGGACGAAAAAATAGAGCAAAAGAAGAAAAATGGCCCGAAACTTATGAAAACGTTCGATTTTAGGCTCTGAAAACTGGCACAGCTGAGCAAGCTTGCTGCCCCTGTTGTAGAGCTCTCGGAGAGCTTTCTAACGGTATGCTGTGCATCGCGTAACTCCTTTCAGATTAAAAGTTATGGCTACCGGCGCGACGGAGACCTGGTAACAAGCCCCACGCCCTCGGTTTGCGGGTTCGGCCTCTACGTCAAGCGTCGTTGTCTTGCCCAAGGTGCCATGGGATTCGGTAATAGAAATGTGGTGGATAATGTATCTTGGCAACCCTAACCAGGGCAAAAAAAAAATGAAAATGGGGGGTGCAACACGAGAACTTCCCAGGGGGTCACCCATCCTTGTACTACTTTCGCCCAAGCACGCTTGACTTCGGAGTTCTGATGGGATCCGGAGCATTAGTGCTAGTATGATCGCATCCATCATGTTGTGAGCACAAATCCTTTATGTGTTGACGGTTCACAGTCCCAACCCAGAGAGATGGCCCATTCAAAAGGCCCATTGGGCTTAACGACAACCCATCCGCTTCAACAACGTAGCATCCTTGTAAGACGTGATATCGACGCGTTTTAGGGCCCAGAAATATTCTGCGAGTTACGTTGTCCCTTTTTTTACAGCTCATGATGTACGATCTGGGATGAAAAAACAGAGCAAAAGAAGAAAAGTGGCCCAAACCTAATGAAAACGTCGATTTTGGGCTCCGAAAATAGGCACAGTCGAGAAAGCTTGTATCCCCCGTCGAAGAGCTCTCAGAGAGCTTTACAACGGTATTCTGTGCATCGCGTAACTACTTACGGATTAAAAGTTATGGGCACCGGAGCGACGGAGAGCTGGCAATAAGCCCCACACCCTCGGTTTACGGGCCCAGCCTCTGCGTGAAGTGCAGTTGTCTTGCCCAAAGTGCCGTGGGATTCAGTAATAGAAATGTGGTGGATAAAGTATCTTTTCAACCCTAACCAGGGCAAAAAAAATTGCAAAGCGGGGGTGCGACACGAGGACTTCCCAGGGGGTTACCCATCCTAGTACTACTCTCGCCCAAGCACGCTTAACTTCGGAGTTCTGATGGGATCCGGTGCATTAGTGTTGGTATGATCGCACCCGTCATGTTGAGGGCACAAATCCTTTATGTGTTGACGGTTCGCAATCCCAACCCATAGAGATGGCCTATTCAAAAGGCCCAATGGGCATAACGACAACCCATCCGCTTCAACAACGCAGCATCCTAATAAGATGTGATATCGATGAGTTGTAGGGCTCCGAAATGTCCTGCGAGTTTGCTTGTCTTCCTTTCAACAGCTCACGATGTACGATCCGGGACGAAAAAAAAAAGCAAAAGAAGAAAAGTGGCCTGAAACTGATGAAAACATTCGATTTTAGGCTCTGAAAACAGGTACAGCTGAGCAGGCTTGTTGCCCCCATCGTAGATCTCTCAGAGAGCTTTCTAACGGTATGCTGTGCATTGCGTAACTCCTTACGGATTAAAAGTTACGGGCACCGGAGCGACGGAGACCTGGTAACAAGCCCCACGCCCTCTGTTTACCGGCCTAGCCTCTACATCAAGCGCAGTTGTCTTGCCCAAGGTGCCGTGGGATTCTATAATAGAAATGTGGTGGATAAAGTATCTTGGCAACCCTAACTGGGCAAAAAAAATTGAAAAGGGGGAGGGGGGGTGCAACATGAGGACTTCCCAGGTGGTCACCCATCCTAGTACTACTCTCGCCCAAGCACACTTATCTTCGGAATTCTGATGGGATCCGGTGCATTAGTGCTGGTATGATCGTACACGTCTTGTTGAGGGCACAAATCCTTTATGTGTTGACGGCTCACTGTCCCAGCCCATAGAGATGGCCTATTCAAAAGTCCCAATGGGCTTACGACAACCCATTCGCTTCAACAATGCAGCATCCTAGTAAGACGTGATATCGACGCATTGTAAGGCCCTGAAATATCCTGCGAGTTAGGTTGTCGTCCTTCTAACAGCTCACGACGTACGATCTGGGACGAAAAAACAGAGCAAAAGAAGAAAAGTGGCCCAAAACTGATGGAAACGTTCGATTTGGTGCTCCAAAAATAGAGAAAGCCGAGTAGGCTTGCTACCCCTGTCGTAGAGCTCTCGGTGAGCCTTCCAACGGTATGCTGTATGTGAGGCCCGACCCCGAATAACTTGTCCTACCTCGATTTGCGCGCCTTAGACCTAAAATTATATGACCGACCTAGGATTACGTGCCTTGTCTTGCTTTTCGTGTATGCCTCGTTATGCGTGCCTTAACCTAGAATTGTGTGCCTTAATCCTCGATATACGTGCGATACCTAGATAAACATGCCATGACCTTAATTTACGTGCAAGACCTTGATTTACGTGTGTCTCTTCGTTTCATGTGCATTAACCTTGAACTGCGTGTCTTAACCTAGGTTTAAGAGTCATGTCTTGAATTACGTGCATTGCATTGAATTACGTGCCTTATTTTGATCTACGTTCATTCACCTAGGGTTGCGTGTGTTAGCATTAGAATCCGTGCACTTATCTTGAAGTATGTGCCTTAGTCTTAAAAAATGTGCGTTCGTCTCGTAGTTCGTGTCCTACCTCGTAGTGCGTGCCCTAGACCTAGGAAAGTGTGCTTTCACGCTAATCAAGAGAGCATCTAACACGGAGCACTAGACTATTAAACAATCCTACAAAATCCACTATCAATATTATAATCATAATTTAACTCACTAGAAGACAAAATAACACAAAAAGCTAGACATTCTTTATTCCTTATTCTTTATTCTTTTTGCACTTTCAATACACAATTAAATAACATCCAAAACATGACAAAAAATCAGATTTGGCACATGCTTTGGCCGACCATACCATGGTTTTTGCACAAGGTTTGAACAATTATACAATTAACTATGCATGCTTAGACAAACTATGACACATATGCATAAAAAATTGCTCAAACCACCTCAATTCTCACACCATTTTCGACCAAACCACCTATGCCCATGCTAACATTTCAAAATTCCATCTTGAAGACAAAAAAGTCTGAATTTGTATGCCCAAGGCTGACCACATGCTCAAAAAAATTGCAAAAGCCTCATTTTTCTCTCATTTCTCTCACTTTCCTCACATTTTTTCTCTCTCTCCCTCTCACTCTCTCTCTCTCCATTTCGGTTTTGGCTGAGTTCTCTCCACCTCTTAGCTCATCTTCATCATCCTATGGTGCATCAAGACAAACCACAAGCAAAGAAACTCACCCAAGCAAGCTAGGATGCAAGAAACACACATGCAAGCATTTTGAGTCACCATTTTCGACCTTGGTGAGTTTTTAAGCTTCCATTTCTTCTCTTCTTGTTCTAACCTCATGCATGTGCTAAGATATTGATCACTAAGCTAGGAAAAATAGAGAAAATCTAGTTGGAATCTCGGCTAAGCAAGAAGAAGAAGAGATTTGAGCTTCAACAAGGTTTTGAGCATTTTTTGGGTTGATTGCAAAGGTGAGGGTTAAAACCTTTTGAAAACTCTTCAAAATTTCACATGCATGCTCATAAATGTGTTTATTTGCTTCTGTACTTGAGCTATATGGTCGTTCATAAGCTTAAACAACCATGCATGGCAAGATCTTGGCTTGAAAATGATGCTAGGTGAAGTCGAAATGGATGACAGCTCTCTGACCAGTCTGTTCGAGGTAAGTTTAGCTAAGAAAATGATTTTGTAAATGCTTGATAATTGGTAGGTGACTAGTTTTGACAGTTTTGGACATTTTTCCCAGAAATAGGCCGAAGCTAATTTTGACTCTAAGGTCCTCAAAATGGCAAATCTTTAAAATGTGACCAAATCTGGAAATCTGGAGAAATGAAGCAGGATTTGGCAGATGCACTGACCATGTGGAACGAACCATATTATACTCAGTAAATGTTGTCCAAAATGCATGAAATTTGGTGTGCTAATAGATTTTTCAGTTCTGGACAATTTTGTCAGAAATTGACCAAAGCTAAAACTGACCCTAAAGACCTCAAAAACATCAATTTCTGAAAAGTGTGCAAATCTGGACAGTTTTGTGCTACCTCATTGTTTCGGCCATAACTAATGATTCTGAACTCCAATTGATGCAAGGGTTGTTTCTGATTTTAGTTAACTTCTTAAGATTTAATTTGACATCTTATTCACTGAATTTTGAGATTGTTGGATTATCCTATTGATTGTGGGAAAACAGCCTATTGCAGTAAAGGTTTCATTTAGCTACATGCTTGGAAAATTGTTGTAACCCCTTTTGTGGTTCTAATTGTGTGGAAATGTGGTGTTGGGATGTTATGTGGACTGTTTTGAGTACTTGAGGATGCTTGAATGTAATGATGCATGACTTGAGAATGATTTTGAGTTGACTTAGGGTTTTAATCACACGATTAAGCATGAAATGGAAACCCTAATGACTAGGTAGTTTTGCTAAGTGTTTATTCTTGGTTATTGTGTGGAAATTATATGCTTAGTGGGCTGCCCATAAATGTTTTATAACTTCAAATGTGATTTTGACCATTGCATGTTGTCATATAAGCTTTTCTTGCAACCGAACCCACATAAATGTTGTTGCATATTGAATATTCGTATCACTTGATTACGTGAACTTTGAAATGAGTTATATTGCTTGACTTGCATGTGTTACATGGCTGCCCGTTTAATGTTCATATGACTCTATATGTTCTACAAAGTAAAATTTCATGTCAAGCATGCCTCGTTCGTTTACTTGTCAAAATGTGATCATATACTTGCTCGGAGGCAACCTACTTTGTTGCCCTCCTAATGTGATATGTTAAATGTTATAAATGTGCATTGCATACGAGGTTGCAACCTTAAGTGTGGCATGGTAATGTTTCACGCACGCAGGGCGGCATCGGGCTTGCCGGTGTTACCGTGACTACCATGGTCCAATTCCCTCTCTCGCTTGGCATTTCACCCTCGGAGAGTTGGGTCGTAGGTTTCGGGGTACATCCGGAGTACGCCCAATTGGGAGCGATAAGTGGATTATTGAAGTCGGCCGCACCAAATGAATCAAAATTGATATTGAGAGCAAATGCTCACCGTATCCTTTTTACTATGTGTATAAGTACTCTCGCTTGGTTCCTAGAGAACCTCGGGGAGGAAAGACTGGTATTTCTGTTCCCTTACTTTGTATTCGTTACTCGATTTGTTTCATATATTTGCGTACCTTATTATTTGTAATACGTGACATGTTTTCAAAAAAATGAGTTTTCATAAGTTGAACTGGAAAATGAGTTTCAAAACCTATTTCTCGTTCCCCCTCGCTGAGTTCATAAGGACTCACCCTCTTTTATCATCTCAGGTGAAGAAGATCAAGAACAGGTACCCAAGGACGATGTGCGTAACGATGATTCCTTGGAGTGATTGCCTGTCTTGTGTGCTTTGCATGATTATGGCTATTTGTGAACTATGCCACTTGAAGACTATTTCTTTTATGTTGCTCGTTGTTTATTGATGTAAATGACCCCGTTGTAATTTGGATCTAATTCTGGGATTGTACTATCTATAACCGGACGAACTTTTATTTGGTTGTTTGCTTTCGTTTTCTTAATTAGTAGTTATCGTAGGCAGTCAAACCACTAGATGAACAATCAACTAAGTTAATTCTATCTAATTTCACTTAGGTACTCATTTGCAAACTAAAGGATAATAGGTACTTGCATGGTAGGAAATTGACAAATAAACGGGACATAGTCATCATGTTAGACTTATTAACCAAACGAGACTTTCAAGATAAACTAGTAGGAAAATCGGTTGGTGACAAATAGGAGTCCTTAATGGAATTGGATTAATGATTGGAATAATTGAGGCGTTTAGAGAATTAGTCCAAACCAAAGAGCCCAATTACAGCCGTTATACTACCAGTTTACAGAAAAATTTTGGAGTTTAGGCCAAACGTTAAGTGTTAAATCTTCATGAACGGTTAAGTACGAGACGTGACTTGAAGGTTTAGATCACACCCTAGTCTAACCTTTATAGGCCAGGTTAGGGCGTGATACGTAACTCTTTACGGATTAAAAGTTATGGGCACCGGAGCGACACAGATCTGGTCATAAGCCCCACGCCCTCGGTTTGCTGGCCCTGCCTCTACGTGAAGCGAAGTTGTCTGGCCCAAGGTGCCGTGGGATTCGGTAATAGAAATGTAGTGGATAAAGTATCTTGGGAATCCTAACCGGGGAAAAAAAAATTGAAAAGTGGGGTGCAACACGAGGACTTCCAGGGGATCACCCATCGTAGTACTACTGTCGCCCAAGCACGCTTACCTTCGGAGTTTTAATGGGATCCGGTGCATTAGTGATGGTATGATCGCACCCGTCATGTTGTGGGCATAAATCTTTTATTTGTTGACGGTTCACAGTTCCAACCCAGAGAGATGGCCCATTCAAAAGGCCCAATGGGCTTAACGACGACCCATACACTTCAACAACACAGCATCCTAGTAAACGTGATATCGACGCATTGTAGGGCCCTGAAATATCGCGAGAGTTTGGTTGTCCTCTTTTTAACAGCTCACGACGTATGATCCGGGATGAAAAAATAGAGCAAAAGAAGAAAAGTTTCCCGAAACAGATGAAAACATCGATTTTGGGCTTTGAAAACAGGCACAGCTGAGCAAGATTGTTGCCCCCGTCATAGAGCTCTCGGAGAGCTTTCCAACGGTATGTTGTGCGTCGCGTAACTCCTTACTGATTAAAACTTATGGGTACCGGAGTGACTAAGACCTGGCCACAAGCCCAACGCCCTCGGTTTACGGGCCAAGCCTATACGTGAAGCGCAGTTGTCTTGCCCAAAGTGCCGTGGGATTCGGTAATAGAAATGTGGTGGATAAAGTATCCTGGCAACCCTAATCACAGCAAAAAAAATTGAAAAGGGGGGTGCAACACGAGGACTTCCCAGGGGGTCACCCATCCTAGTACTACTCTCACCCAAGCACACTTAACTTCGGAGTTCTGATTGGATCCATTGCATTAGTGCTGGTTTGATCGCACCCATCATGTTGAGGGCACAAATCCTTTATTGTTGACGGTTCACAGTCCCAGCCGATAGAGATGACCCATTCAAAATGCCCAATGGGCTTACGACAACCCATCCGCTTCAACAATGCAGCATCCTAGTAAGACGTGATATCGACACGTTGTAGGGCCCTGAAATATCCCGCGAGTTAGGTTGTTGTCCTTTTAACAGCTCACGACGTACGATCCGGGACAAAAAAACTGAGCAAAAGAAGAAAAGTGGTCCAAAACTGATGAAAACGTTCGATTTGGTGCTCCAAAAATAGGCAAAGATGTGAAGGCTTGCTGCCCTTGTTGTAGAGCTCTCGGAGAGCTTTCCAACGGTATGCTGTACGTCGCGTAACTTCTTACGGATTAAAAGTTATGGGCACCGGAGTGACGGAGACCTGGTAACAAGCCCCGCACCCTCGGTTTTCGGGCCCAGCCTCTACGTGAAGCGAAGTTGCTTGCCCATGGTGCCTTGGGATTCAGTAATAGAAATGTGATGGATAAAGCATTTGGCAAGCCTAACAGGGGCAAAAAAATTGAAAAGTGGGGTGCAACACGAGCACTTTCCCGGGGGTCCCCCATCCTTGTACTACACTCGCCCAAGCACTCTTAACTTCGGAGTTCTGATGGGATCCGGTGTAGTAGTCCTAGTATGATCGCACCGGCCATGTTGAGGGCACAAATCCTTTATGTGTTGACGGTTCACAGTCCCAGCCCAGAGATATGGCCCATTCAAAAGGCCCAATGGGCTTACGAAAACCCATCCGCTTCAACAATGCAGCATCCTAGAAAGACATGATATCAACGCATAGTAGGGCCCTGAAATATCCCACGAGTTCGGTTGTTGTCCTTTTAACAGCTCACGACGTACGATCCAGGACGGAAAAACAGAGAAAAAGAAGAAAAGTGGCCCAAAATTGATGAAAACGTTTGATTTGGTGCTTCGAAAATAGGCAAAGTCGAGCAGACTTGCTACCCCTATCATAGAGCTCTTGGAGAGTTTTCCAACGGTATGCTGTACTTCGCGTAACTCCTTACGAATTAAAAGTTTTGTGCACCGGAGCGACGGAGACCTGGTCACCAGCCCTACTGCCTCGGTTTGCGGGCCCAGCCTCTTCGTTAAGCGAAGTTGTCTGGCCCAAGGTACCGTTGGATTCGGTAACAGAAATATTGTAGATAAAGTATCTTGGCAACCCTAACCGAGGCAAAAAAAATTGAAAAGTGGGGTGCAACAAGAGGACTTCCCAGGGGGTCACCCATCCGAGTACTACTCTCGTCCAAGCACGCTTGACTTCGGAGTTCTGATGGGATCCGGTGCATTGGTGCTGGTATGATCGCACCCGTCATGTTGTGGGCACAAATCCTTTATGTGTTGACGGTTCACAGTCCCAACCAGAGAGATGGCCCATTCATAAGGCCCAATGGGCTTAACGACAACCCAGCCACTTCAACAACGCAGCATCCTAGTAAACGTGATATCGACGCATTGTAGGGCCCTGAAATATCCCGCGAGTTAGGTTGTCCTCTTATTAACAGCTCACGACGTACGATACGGGACGAAAAAGCAGAGCATAAGAAGAAAAGTAGGCCAAAACTGATGAAAACGTCAATTTTGGGCTCCAAAAACAGGCACAGCCGAGCAAGCTTGCTGCCCCCGTAGTAGAGCTCTCGGAGAGCTTTCCAATGGTATGCTGTGCATCGCGTAACTCCTTACGGATTAAAAGCTATGGGCACCAGAGCGACGGAGACCTGGCCACAAGCCCCACGCCCTCGATTTACGGGCCCAGCCTCTACGGTAAGCGCAATTGTCTTGCCCAAAGTGCCGTGGGATTCGGTAATAGAAATGTGGTGGATAAGGTATCTTTGCAACCCTAACCGGGCAAAAAAATTGAAAAGCGGGGGTGCAACACGAGGACTTCCCAAGGGGTCACCCATCCTAGTACTACTCTCGCCCAAACACGCTTAACTTCAGAGTTCTGATGGGATCCGGTGCATTAGTTCTAGTATGATCGCAGCCATCATGTTGAGGGCACAAATCCTTTATGTGTTGACGGTTCGCAGTCCCTACACATAGAGATGGCCCATTCAAAAGGCCTAATGGGCTTAACGACAACCTATCCACTTCAACAACGCCGCATTCTAGTAAGATGTGATATCGACGTGTTGTTGGGCCTTCAAATATCCAACGATTTAGGTTGTCATCCTTTTAACAGCTCACGATGTACGATCCGGGATGGAAAAACAAAGCAAAAGAAGAAAAGTGGCCCAAAACTGATGAAAACGTTCGATTTTAGGGCCCAAAAATAGGCACAGCCGAGCAGGCTTGCTGCCCCCATCGTAGAGCTCTCGGAGAGCTTTCTAACAGTATGTTGTGCATCGCGTAACTCCTTACGGATTAAAAGTAATAGGCTCCGGAGCGACGGAGACCTGGTAACAAGCTTCACGCCCTCGGTTTGCGGGCCCAGCCTCTACGTGAAGCGCAATTGTCAAGCCCAAGGTGCCGTGGGATTCGGTAATAGAAATATGGTGGATAAAGTATCTTGGCAACCCTAACCGGGGCAAAAAAAATTGAAAAGGGGAGGTGCAACACGAGGACTTCCCACGGGGTCACCCATCCTAGTACTACTCTCGCCCAAGCACGCTTATGTGTTGACGGTTCATTAGTGCTGGTATGATCCCACCGATCATGTTGTGGGCAGAAATCCTTTATGTGTTGATGGTTCACAGTCCCAGCCCTGAGAGATGGCCCATTCAAAAGGCCCAATGGGCTTAACGACAACCCATCCGCTTCAACAACGCAGCACCCTTGCAAGATGTGATATCAACTCGTTGTAGGGCCCCCTAGTGTCCCGTGAGTTAGGTTGTCGTCCTTTTAACAGCACACGGCATACGATCCGGGAGGAAAAAATAGAGCAAAAGAAGAAAAGTGGCCCGAAACTGATGAAAAAGTTTGATTTTGGACTCCAAAAACTGGTGCAGCAGAGCAGGTTTGCTGCCCACGTCGTAGAGCTCTCGGAGAGCTCTCCATTAATATGTTGTGTGCCGCGTAACTCCTTACAGATCAAAAGTTAATGGCACTGGAGTGACGGAGACCTAGTCAAAAGCCGTACGCCCTCGGTTTGTGGGCCCAGCCACTACATGAAGCGAAGTTGTCTTGTCGAAGATGCCGTGGGATTCGGTAATAGAAATGTGGTGGATACTGTATCTAAGCTACCCAAACCGTGGAAAAAAATATTGAAAAGGGGGGGTGCAACACGAGGACTTCCCAAGGGGCCACCCATCCTAGTACTACTCTTGCCCAAGCACGCTTAACTTCAGATTTCTGATGGGATCCAGTGCATTAGTGCTTGTATTATCACGCCCGTCTTGTTGTGGGCACAAATCCTTTATGTGTTGACGGTTCCCAGCCCCAGCCAAGAGAGATGGCCCATTCAAAAGCCCCAATGGGCTTAATGACAACCCGTCCGCTTAAAAAATGCAGCATCCTCGCAAGACATGGTATCGACGCATTATAGGGCCCTCTAATGTCCCACGAGTTAGGTTGTCGTCCTTTTAACAGCTCACGACGTACGATCCGGGACATAAAAATAGAGCAAAAGAAGAAAATTGGCTGGAAACTGATGAAAACGTAAGATTTTTAGCTTCGAAAACAGGCACAGCCGAGCAAGCTTGCTGCCCCCATCGTAGAGCTCTAGGATAGCTTTCCAACGTTATGCTATGCATCACGTAACTCCTTACAGATTAAAAGTTAAGGGCACCGGAGCAATGGAGACCTGGTCACAAGCCCCACGCCCTCGGTGTGCAAGCCTAGCCTCTACGTGAAGCGAAGTTGTCTTGCCCAAGGTTCCGTGGGATTTGGTAATAGAAATGTGGTGGATAAAGTATCTTGGCAAACCTAACCGGGGCAAAAAAAATTGAAAAGGTGGGGTGCAACACGAGGAATTCCTAGGGGGTCACCCATCCTAGTATTACTCTTGCCCAAGCACGCTTAACTTCGGAGTTCTGATGGGATCCGGTGCATTAGTGCTGGTATAATCGCACCCGTCATATTGAGGGCACAAATCCTTTATGGGTCAACGGTTCGCAGTCCCAGCCCATAGAGATGGCCCATTCAAAAGGCCCAATGGGCTTAACGACAAACTATCCGCTTCAACAACGCCGTGTCCTAGTAAGATATGATATCGATGCGTTGTTGGGCCCTGAAATATCCAACGAGTTAGGTTGTCATCCTTTTAACAGCTCACGACGTACGATCCGAGATGGAAAAACAAAGCAAAAGAAGAAAAGTAGACCGAAACTGATGAAAACATTCGATTTTAGGCTCCGAAAACAGGCACAGTCGAGTAGGCTTGCTGCCCCCATCATGGAGCTCTCAGGGAGCTTTCTAATGGTATATTGTGCATCGCGTAACTCCTTACAGATTAAAAGTTATGGGCACCGGAGCGACGGAGACCTGGTAACAAGCCCTACGCCCTCGGTTTGTGGGCCCAGCCTCAACGTGAAGATTAGTTGTCTTGCCCAAGGTGCCGTGGTATTCGGTAATAGAAATGTGGTGGATAAAGTATCTTGGCAACCCTAATCGGGGCAAAAAAAATTGAAAATGGGGGGGTGCAACACGAGGACTTCCCACTATGTTACCCATCCTAGTACTATCCTCGCCCTAGCACACTTAACTTTGTAGTTATGATGGGATCTGGTGTATTAGTGCTTGTATGATCGCACCCGTCATGTTGTGGGCATAAATCCTTTATGTGTTGATGGTTCACAGTCCCAGCCCAAAGAGATGGCCCATTCAAAAGGCCCAAGGGGCTTAACGACAACCCATCCGCTTCAACAACGCAGCATCCTTACAAGACGTGATATCGACGCATTGAAGGGCCCTCTAGTGTCCCGCGAGTTAGGTTGTCGTCCTTTTAACGGCACACGACGTACGATCCAGGACGGAAAAATAGAGCAAAAGAAGAAAAGTGGCCCAAAACTGATAAAAATGTTCAATTTTGTGCTCAAATAACCAGCGTAGCCGAGCAGGCTTGCTATCCACGTCGTAGAGCTCTCGGAGAGCTTTCCAACAGTATGTTGTGTGCCGCGTAACTCCTTACGGATCAAAAGTTATGGGCACCGGAGTGACGGAGACCTCGTCAAAAGCCGTACACCCTCGGTTTTCGGGCCCAACCTCTACGTGAAGCGAAGTCGTCTTGTCAAAGTTGCTGTGGGATTCAGTAATAGAAACGTGGTGGATATAGTATCTTGGCCACCCTTACCGGAGCAAAAAAAATTGAAAAAGGGGGGTGCAACACGAGGACTTCCCAGGGGGTCACCCATCCTAGTACTACTCTCGCCCAAGCACGCGTAACTTCAGAGTTCTGATGGGATCCGATGCATTAGTATTTTTATTATCGCGCCCGTCTTGTTATGGGCACAAATCCTTTATGTGTTGACGGTTCACAGTCCCATCCTAGAGAGATGGCCCATTCAAAAATCCCAATGGGCTTAACGACAACCCATCTGCTTCAACAACGCAGCATCCTCGCAAGACGTGATATCGACGCATTGTAGGGCCCTTTAATGTCTCGAAAGTTAGGTTGTTGTCCTTTTAACAACTCACGACGTACGATCTAGGACGGTAAAACAAAGCAAAAGAAGAAAAGTGGCCCGAATTTGATGAAAACGTTCGATTTGGGCTCCGAAAATAGGCATAGCCGAGCAGGGTTGCTGCTCCCGTCGTAGAGCTCTAGGATAGCTTTCCAACGATATGCTGCGCATCGCGTAACCCCTTACGGTTTAAAAGTTATGGGCACCAGAGCGATGGAGACCTGGTCACAAACCCCACGCCCTCGGTTTGCAGGCCCAGCCTCTACGTGAAGCGAGGTTGTCTTGCCCAAGGTGCCGTGGGATTCGGTAATAGAAATATGGTGGATAAAGTATCTTGACAACCCTAACTGGGGCAAAAAAAATTGAAAATGGGGGTACAAAATGAGAACTTCCCAAGGGTTCACCCATCCTAGTACTACTCTCGCCCAAGCACGCTTAACTTCGGAGTTCTGATGGGATCCGGTACATTAGTGCTTTATGTGTTGATGGTTCACAGTCCCAGACTAGAGAAATGGCCCATTCAAAAGGCCTAATGTGCTTAACGACAACCCATCCTCTTCAACAACGCAGCATCCTCATAAGATGTGATATCAACGTGTTGTAGGGCCCTGTAATATCCAGCGACTTAGGTTGTTGTCCTTTTAACAGCTCACGACATACGATCCGGGACGAAAAAACAGAGCAAAAGAAGAAAAGTGGCCCGAAACTGATGAAAATGTTCGATTTTAGGCTCCAAAAAAATGCACAGCCGAGCAGGCTTGCTCCCCCATCGTAGAGCTCTCGGAGAACTTTCAAACTGTATGTTGTGCGTCACGTAACTCCTTACGGATTAGAAGTTATGGGCACCGGAGCGACAGAGACCTCGTCACAAGCACCACGACCTCGGATTGCGGGCCCAGACTCTACGTGAAGCGAAGTTGTCTTGCCCAATGTGCCGTGGTATTCGGTAATAGAATTGTGGTGGATAAAGTATCTTGGCAACCTTAACTGGTGCAAAAAAAATTGAAAAGTGGGGGTACAACACGAGGACTTCACAGGGGGTCACCCATCCTTGTACTACTCTCGCCCAAGCACGCTTAACTTCGGAGTTCTAATGGGATCCGGTGAATTAGTGCTGGTATGATCACACCCGTCATGTTGGGGCACAAATCCTTTATGTGTTGACGGTTCACAGTCCCAGCCCAGAGAGATGGCCCATTCAAAAGACCCAATGGGCTTAATGACAACCGATCCGCTTCAACAACGCAGCATCCTCACGAGACGTGATATCGATGCATTGTAGGGCCCTCTAATGTCCCGCGAGTTAGGTTGTCGTCCTTTTAACAGTTCACGACGTACGATCCGGGACGGAAAAATAGAGCAAAAGAAGAAAAGTAGCCTGAAACTGATGAAAACTTTCGATATTGGGCTTAAAAAATGGGCGTAGCCGAGCAAGCTTGCTGCCCATGTCGTAGAACCCTTGGAGAGCTTTCCATCGATATGTTGTGTACCACGTAACTCCTTACGGATCAAAGGTTATGGGCACCAGAACGATAGAGACCTAGTCAAAAGCCCTACCCCCTCTGTTTGCGGGCCTAACCTCTACGTGAAGCGAAGTTGTCTTGCCCAAGGTGCTGTGGGATTCGATAATAGAAATGTGGTGGATAAAGTTTCTTGGCAACCCTAACCGTGGCAAAAAAAATTGAAAAGGGGGGTGCAACACGAGGACATCCCAGGGGGTCACCCATCATTGTACTACTCTTGCCTAAGCACGCTTAACATCGGAGTTCTGATGGGATCCGGTGCATCAGTGCTAGTATTGTCGCACCCATCATGTTGAGGGTATAAATCCTTTATGTGTTGACGGTTCACAGTCCTAGCACAGAGATATGGCCCATTCAAATGGCCCAATGGGCTTAACAATAACCCATCAGCTTCAACAATGTAGCATCCTCGTAAGACATGATATCGATACATTTTAGGGCCCATTAATATCCCGCGAGTTAGGTTGTTGTCCTTTTAACAGCTCATGACGTACGATCCGAGATGAAAAAATAGCGCAAAAGAAGAAAAGTGTGCCAAAATTGATGAAAACGTTCGATTTTGGGCTCTGAAAACAGGCACAACCGAGCAGCCTTGCTGACCCCATCGTAGAGCTCTCAGAGAGCTTTCCAACGGTATGCTATGCGCCATGTAACTCCTTACGAAATAAAAGTTATGGGCACCGTAGCGACGGAGAATTGGTCACAAGCCCCACGGCCTCGGTTTACGGGCCCAACCTCTACGTGAAGTGAAGTTGTTTTGCCCAAGGGGCAAAAAAAATTGAAAAGGGGGGGTGCAACACGAGGACTTCTAATGAGGTTACCCATCCTAGTACTACTCTCGCCCAAGCATGCTTAACTTCAGAGTTCTGATGGGATCCGGCGTATTACTGCTGGTATGATCGCACCCGTCATGTTGTGGGCACAAATCCTTTAGGTGTTAACGGTTCAAAGTCCCAGCCCAGAGAGATGGCCCATTCAGAAGGCCCAATGGCCTTAAAGACAACCCATCCGCTTTAACAACAGAGCATCCTCGCAGGACGTGATATCGACACGTTGTAAGGAGCTCTAATGTCCCGCGAGTTACGTTGTTGTCCTTTTAACAACTCAAGACGTATGATCCGGGGTGGAAAAACAGAGCAAAAGAAGAAAAGTGGCCCAAAACTGATGAAAACGTTCAATTTTGGGCTCCAAAAACCTGCGCAGCAAAGCAGGCTTGCTGCCCCCGTCGTAGAGCTCTCGGAGAGCTTTCCAACAGTATGCTGTACGTCGCGTAACGCGTTACGGATCAAAAGTTATGAGCACCGGAGCGACGGAGACCTGGTCAAAAGCCCAACGCTCTCGGTTTGCTGGCCTAGCCTCTACGTGAAGCGAACTTGTCTTGCCCAAGATGCCGTGGGGTTCAATAATAGAAATGTGGTGGATAAAGTATCTTCGCAACCTTAACCGGTGCAAAAAAAATTGAAAAGGGGGGTGCAACACGAGGACTTCCCAGGGGGTCACCCATCCTAGTACTACTCTCACCCAAGCACGCTTAACTTCATAGTTCTGATGGGATCCAGTGCATTATTGCTGGTATGATCGCACCCGTCATGTTGTGGGCACAAATCCTTTATGTGTTGACGGTTCACAGTCCCAGCCCTGAGAGATGGCCCATTCAAAAGGCCCAATGGGTTAACGACAACCCATCCACTTTAACAACGCATCATCCTCGCAAAAAGTGATATCGTCGCATTGTAGGGCCCTCTAATGTCTCACGAGTTAAGTTGTCGTCCTTTTAATAGCTCACTACGTACGATCCGGGATGAAAAAATAGGGCAAAAGAAGAAAAGTGGCCTGAAACTGAGGACAACGTTCGATTTTGGGCTTAAAAAATGGGCGTATCCAAGCAGGCTTGCTGCCCATGTCGTAGAGCTCTCGGAGAACTTTCCAACGGTATGCTGTGTGCCGCATAACTCCTTTCGGATCAAATATTATGGGCCCCAGAGCGACGGAGACCTGGTCAAAAACCCTACAACCTCGGTTTGCGGGCCCAGCCTCTATGTAAAGCGAATTTGTCTTGCCCAAGATGCCGTGGGATTCAATAATAGAAATGTGGTGGATAAAGTATCTTGGCAACCATAACCGGGGCAAAAAAAATTGAAAAGGGGAGTGCAGCACGAGAAATTCCCAGGGGGTCACCCATTCTAGTACTACTCGAACCTAAGCACGCTTAACTTTGGAGTTCTGATGGGATCCGGTGCATCAGTGCTGGTATGATCGCACCCGTCATGTTGAGGGCATAAATCCTTTATTTGTTGACGGTTCATAGTCCCAGCCTAGAAAGATGGCCCATTCAAAAGGCCCAATGTGCTTAACGACAACCTATATGCTTCAACAACGTAGCATCCTCGTAAGACGTGATATCGACTCGTTGTAGGGCAGTGTAATATCCTGCGAGTTAGGTTGTTGTCCTTTTAACAACTCACGACGTACGATCCAGGATGAAAAAACAGAGCAAAAGAAGAAAAGTAGACCAAAACTGATGAAAATGTTCGATTTTGGGCTCCGAAAATAGTCACAGCTGAGTAGGCTTGCTGCCCTTGTGGTAGAGCTCTTGGAGAGCTATCCAACGGTTTGCTGCGCATCGCGTAACTCCTTACGGATTAAAAGTTATGGGCACCGGAGCGACGGATACCTGGTCACAAGCCCCACGGCCTCAGTTTGCGGGCCCAGCCTCTACGTGAAGCGAAGTTGTCTTGTCCAAGGTGCCGTGGGATTCGGTAATAGAAATGTGGTGGATAAAGTATCTTGGCAACCCTAACCGGGGAAAAAAAAATTGAAAAGCGGGGGTGCAACACGAGGACTTCCCAGGGGGTCACCTATCCTATTAATACTCTTGCCCAAGCATGCTTAACTTCAGACTTCTGATGAGATCTGGTGCATCAGTGCTGGTATGATCGCACCGGTCATGTTGAGGGCACAAATCCTTTATGTGTTGACGGTTCACAGACCCAGCCTTGAGAGATGGCCCATTCAAAAGGCCCAATGCGTTTAACGACAACCCATCTGCTTTAACAACGCAGCATCCTCGTAAGACGTGATATCGACGCGTTGTAGGGCCCTGTATTATCCCGCAAGTTAGGTTGTCGTCCTTTTAACAGCTCATGACGTACGATCCGGGATGGAAAAACATAGCTAAAGAAGAAAAGAGGCCCGAAACTGATGAAAACGTTCGATTTTGGGCTTCGAAAACAGGCATAGCCGATCAGGCTTGCTGCCCTCATCGTAGAGCCCTCGGAGAGCTCTCCAAGGGTATGTTGTACGCCACGTAACTTCTTACAGAATAAAAGTTATGGGCACCGGCGTGACGGAGACTTGGTCACAAGCCCCACGTACTAGGATTGCGGGCCCAGCCTCTACGTGAAGCGAAGTCGTCTTACCCAAAGTGCCGTGGGATTCGGTAATAGAAATGTGGAGGATAAAGTATCTTGGCAACCCTAACCGGGGCAAAAAAAATTGAAAAGAAGGGGTGCAACACGAGTACATCCCAGGGGGTCACCCATCCTAGTACTACTCCCGCCCAAGCACACTTAACTTCGGAGTTTTGATAGGATTTGGTGCATTAGTGCTAGTATGATCACACCCGTCACGTTGTGGGCACAAATCCTTTATATGTTGATGGTTCAAAGTCCCTGCCCAGAGAGATAGCCCATTCAAAAGGCCCAATGGGCTTAACGACAACCCATCCGCTTCAACAACATAGCAACCTCGCAAGACAGGATATCGACGCATTGTACGGCCCTCTAATGTCTCGTGAGTTAGTTTGTCATCCTTTTAACAGCTCATGTCGTACGATCCGGGATGAAAAAATAGGGCAAAAGATGAAAAGTGGCCCAAAAATGATGAAAATGTTCGATTTTGGGCTCCAAAAATGGGCGCAGCCGAGTAGGCTTGTTGCCCCCGTCGTAAAGCTCTCGGAGAGCTTCCCAATGGTATGTTGTCCGCCGCGTAACTTCTTACGGATCAAAAGTTATGGGCACTAGAGCGACGGAGACCTGGTCAAAAGCCCAACGCCCTCAGTTTGCGGGCCCAGCCTCTACGTGAAGCGAAGTTGTCTTGCCCAAGATGCCGTGGGATTCAGTAATAGAAATATGGTGGATAAAGTATCTTGGCAACCCTAACCGGGGCAAAAAAAATTGAAAAGGGGGGTGCAACACGAGGACTTCCCAGGGGGTCACCCATGTAAGGCCCGATCACGAATAACGTGTCCTACCTCGATTTGCGCGCCTTAGACCTAAAATTATATAACCGACCTAGGATTACGTGCCCTATCTTGGTTTTTGTGTATGCCTCGTTATACGTGCCTTAATCTAGAATTGTGTGCCTTAATCCTCGATATACGTGCGATACCTAAATAAACATGCCATGACCTTAATTTACGTGCGAGACCTTGATTTGCGTGTGTCTCTTCGTTTTGTGTGCATTAACCTTGAACTGCGTGCCTTAACCTAGGTTTAAGAGTCAAGTCTTGAATTACATGCATTGTATTGAATTACGTGCCTTATTTTGATCTACGTTCATTCACCTAGGGTTGCGTGTGTTAGCATTAGAATCCGTGCACTTATCTTGAAGTATGTGCCTTAGTCTTGAAAAACGTGCGTTTGTCTCGTAGTTCATGTCCTACCTCGTAGTGCGTGCCCTCGACCTAGGAAAGCATGCTTTCACGCTAATCAAGAGAGCATCTTACACGGAGCACTAGACTATTAAACAATCCTACAAAATCCACTATCAATATTATAATCCTAATTTAACTCACTAGAAGACAAAATAACACAAAAAGCTAGACATTCTTTATTCCTTATTCTTTATTCTTTTTGCACTTTCAATACACAATTAAATAACATCCAAAACATGACAAAAATTCAGATTTGGCACATGCTTTGGCCGACCATACCATGGTTTTTGCACAAGGTTTGAACAATTATACAATTAACTATGCATGCTTAGACAAACTATGACACAAATGCATAAAAAATTGCTCAAACCACCTCAATTCTCACACCATTTTCGACCAAACCACCTATGCCCATGCTAACATTTCAAAATTCCATCTTGAAGACAAAAAAAGTCTGAATTTGTATGCCCAAGGCTGACCACATGCTCAAAAAATTGCAAAAGCCTCATTTTTCTCTCATTTCTCTCACTTTCCTCACATTTTTTCTCTCTCCCTCTCACTCTCTCTCTCCATTTCGGTTTTGGCTGAGTTCTCTCCACCTCTTAGCTCATCTTCATCATCCTATGGTGCATCAAGACAAACCACAAGCAAAGAAACTCACCCAAGCAAGCTAGGATGCAAGAAACACACATGCAAGCATTTTGAGTCACCATTTCCGGCCTTGGTGAGTTTTTAAGCTTCCATTTCTTTTCTTCTTGTTCTAACCTCATGCATGTGCTAAGAGATTGATCACTAAGCTAGGAAAAATAGAGAAAAGCTAGTTGGAATCTCGGCTAAGCAAGAAGAAGAAGAGATTTGAGCTTCAACAAGGTTTTGAGCATTTTTTTGGGTTGATTGCAAAGGTGAGGGTTAAAACTCTTTGAAAACTCTTCAAAAATTCACATGCATGCTCATAAATGTGTGTATTTGCTTCTGTACTTGAGCTATATGGTCGTTCATAAGCTTAAACAACCATGCATGGCAAGATCTTGACTTGAAAATGATGCTAGGTGAAGTCGAAATGGATGACAGCTCTCTGACCAGTCTGTTCGAGGTAAGTTTAGCTAAGAAAATGATGTTGAAAATGCTTGAAAATTGGTAGGTGACTATTTTGGACAGTTTTTGACATTTTTCCCAGAAATAGGCCGAAGCGAATTTTGACTTTAAGATCCTCAAAATGGCAGAATTTTAAAATGTGACCAAATCTGGAAATCTGGAGAAATGAAGCAGGTTTTGGCAGATGCACTGACCTTGTGGAATGAACCATATTATACTTAGTAAATGTTGTCCAAAATGCATGAAATTTGGTGTGCTGCTATATTTTTCAGTTCTGGACAATTTTTTCAGAAATGGACCAAAGCTAAAACTGACCCTAAGGACCTCAAAAATATCAATTTCTGAAAAGTATGCAAATCTGGACAGTTTTGTGCTACCTCACTGTTTCGCCCATAACTAATGATTCTGAACTCCAATTGATGCAAGGGTTGTTTCTGGTTTTAGTTAACTTCTTAAGATTTAATTTGACATGCACTGAATTTGGAGATTGTTTGGTTATCCTATTGATTGTGGGAAAACAGCCTATTGCAATAAAGGTTTCATTTAGCTACATGCTTGGAAAATTGTTGTAACCCCTTTTGTGGTTCTAATTGTGTGGAAATGTGGTGTTGGGATGTTATGTGGACTGTTTTCAGTACTTGAGTATGCTTGAATGGAATGATGCATGACTTGAGAATGATTTTGAGTTGACTTAGGGTTTCAATCACACGATTAAGCATGAAATGGAAACCCTAATGACTAGGTAGTTTTGCTAAGTATTGATTCTTCGTTATTGTGTGGAAACTATATGCTTAGTGGGCTGCTCGTAAATGTTTTATAACTTCAAATGTGATTTTGACCATTGCATGTTGTCATATAAGCTTTTCTTGCAACTGAACCCACGTAAATGTTGTTGCATGTTGAATATTCGTATCACTTGATTACGTGAACTTTGAAATGAGTTATATGGCTTGACTTGCATGTGTTACATGGCTGCCCGTTTAATGTTCATATGACTCTATGTGTTCTACAAAGTAAAATTTCATGTCAAGCATGCCTCGTTCGTTTACTTGGCAATATGTGATCTTGAAATTGCTCGGAGGCAACCTACTTTGTTGTCCTCCTAATGTGAATTGTTAAAAGATATTCAATGGTTTATTTGAACATGATTACTTGGCTGCCCGTTAAAGTTTAATTGCTTTCAAATGGATATATGAAATGATTATATGTTCTTACAATGCCTTATATGCCAATATGTCAAAATGTGATCATATACTTGCTCGGAGGCAACCTACTTTGTTGACCTCCTAATGTGAAATGTTAAATGACATAAATGGGCATTGTATACAAGGTTGCAACCTTCAGTGTGGCATGGTAGTGTTTCACGCACGCCGGGTGGCATCGGGCTTGTCGGTGTTACCGTGACTACCATGGTCCAATTCCTTCTCTCGCTTGGCATTTCACCCTCGGAGAGTTGGGTCGTAGGTTTCGGGGTACATCCGGAGTACGCCCAATTGGGAGCGATAAGTGGATTATTGAAGTCGGCCGCACCAAATGAATCAAAATTGATATTGAGAGCAAATGCTCACCGTATCCTTTTTACTATGTGTATAAGTACTCTCGCTTGGTTCCTAGAGAACCTCGGGGAGGAAAGACTGGCATTTCTGTTCCCTTACTTTGTATCCGTTACTCGATTTGTTTCTTATAATTGCGTACCTTATTATTTGTAATACGTGACATGTTCTCAAAAAGAGTTTTCATAAATTGAACCGGAAAATGAGTTTCAAAACGTATTTCTCGTTCCCTTCGCTGAGTTCATAAGGACTCACCCTCTTTTATCATCTCAGGTGAAGAAGATCAAGAACAGGTACCCAAGGACGATGTGCCTAACGATGATTCCTTGGAGTGATTGCCTGTCTTGTGTGCTTTGCATGATTATGGCTATTTGTGAACTATGCCACTTGAAGACTATTTCTTTTATGTTGCTCGTTGTTTAGTGATGTAAATGACCCCGTTGTAATTTGGGTCTAATTCTGGGATTGTACTATCTATAACCGGACGAACTTTTATTTGGTTGTTTGCTTTCGTTTTCTTAATTAGTAGTTATCGTAGGCAGTCAAACCACTAGATGAACAATCAACTAAGTTAATTCTATCTAATTTCACTTAGGTACTCAATTGCAAACTAAAGGATAATAGGTACTTGCATGGTAGGAAATTGACAAATAAACGGGACATAGTTATCATGTTAGGCTTATTAACCAAACGAGACTTTCAAGATAAACTAGTAGGCAAATCGGTTGATGACAAATAGGAGTCCTGAATGGAATTGGATTAATGATTGGAATAATTGAGGCGTTTAGAGAATTAGTCCAAACCAAAGAGCCCAATTACAACCGTTATACTGCCGGTTTACCAAAAAATTTTGGAGTTTAGGCCAAACGTTAAGTGTTAAATCTTCATGAACGGTTAAGTACGAGACGTGACTTGAATGTTTAGATCACACCCTAGTCTAACCTTTATAGGCCGGGTTGGGGCGTGACAACCCATCCTATTACTACTCTCGCCCAAGCACGCTTAACTTCGGACTTCTGAAGAGATCCGGTGCATCAGTGCTGGTATGATCACACTCGTCATGTTGAGGGCGTAAAACCTCTCTGTGTTGACGGTTCACAGTCCCAGCCCCGAGAGATGGCCCATTCAAAAGGCTCAATGGGTTAACGACAACCCATCTGCTTCAACAACGCAACATCCTCGTAAAATGTGATATCGTCGCATTGTATGGCCTTGTAATATCCCATGAGTTAGGTTGTCATCCATTTAACAGCTCACAACGTACGATCCAGGGCAAAAAAATAGGGCAAAAGAAGAAAAGTGGCCCGAAACTGATGAAAACGTTCAATTTTGGGCTCCAAAAATAGGCACAGCCATGTATGCTTGCTACCCCCATCGTAGAGCTCTCGGAGAGCTTTCCAATGGTATGGTGTGCGCCACATAACTCTTTACAGATCAAAAGTTATGGGCACCGGAGCGACGGAAACCTGGTCACAAGCCCTACGCCCTCGGTTTGCGGGCCCAGCATCTACGTGAAGCGAAATTGTCTTGCCCAAGGTGCCGTGGGATTTGGTAATAGAAATGTGGTGGATAAAGTATCTTGGCAACCTAACCGGGGTAAAAATAATTGAAAAGCGGGATGCAACACGAGGTCTTCCCAGTGAGTCACCCATCCTAGTACTACTGTCGCCCAAGCACACTTAACTATGGAGTTCTGATGGGATCCGGTGCATCAGTGCTGGTATGATCGCACCCGTCATGTTGAGGGCATAAATCCTTTATGTGTTGACGGTTCACAGTCCCAGCCTAGAGAGATGGCCCATTCAAAAGGCCCAATGGGCTTAACGATAACCCATCTACTTCAACAACACACCATCCTCGTAAGACATGATATCGACGCGTTTTAGGGCCCTCTATTGTCGCGCAAGTTAGGTTGTCATCCTTTTAACAGCTCACGAGGTATGATCGTGGACGAAAAAACAAAGCAAAAGAAGAAATGTGGCCCGAAACTGATGAAAATGTTCAATTTTGGGTTCCAAAAATGTGCGTAGTTGAGCAATCTTGTAGCCCCCGTCGTAGAGCACTCGGAGATCTTTCCAACGGTATGCTGTGAGCCGCATAAATCCTTACGGATCAAAAGTTATGGGCATCGGAGCAACAGAGACCTGGTCAAAAGCCCTACGCCCTCGGTTTGCGAGCCCAGCCTCTACGTGAAGCGAAGTTATCTTGCCCAAGATGCCGTGGGATTCGGTAATTGAAATGTGGTGCATAAAGTATCTTGAAAACCCTACCCGGAGCAAAAAAAAATTGAAAAGGGGGATGCAACACGAGGAATTCCCAGGGGGTCTCCCATCCTAGTACTACTCTCGCCCAAGCACGCTTAACTTCTGAGTTTTGATGGAATCTGGTGCATTAGTGATGGTATGATCACACCCGTCATGTTGTGGGCACAAATCATTTATGTGTTGACGGTTCACAGTCCCAGCCCAGAGAGATGGCCCATTCAAAAGGTCCAATTGGCTTAACGACAGCCCATCCGCTTCAACAACGCAGCATCCTTGCAAGACTTGATATCGAAGCATTGTAGGGCCCTCTAATGTCCCGCGAGTCAGGTTGTCGTCCATTTAACAGCTCATGTCTTACGATCCGGAATGAAAAAATAGAGCAAAAAAAGAAAAGTGGCCCGAAATTGATGAAAACGTTCAATTTTGGGCTCAAAAAATGGGCGCAGCCGAGTAGGCTTGTTTCCCACATTGTAGAACTCTCGGAGAGCTTTCCAACGGTATGCTGTGCGCCGCATAACTCCTTGCAGATCAAAAGTTATGGGCACCGGAGCAACGGAGACCTGTTCAAAAGCCCTACGCCCTAGGTTTGTGGGCCCAGCCTCTACGTGAAGCGAAGTTGTATTGCCCATGATGCCATTGGATTCCGTAATAGAAATGTGGTGGATAAAGTATCTTGGCAACTCTAATCGGGGCAAATAAAATTGAAAAGTGGGGTGCAATACGAGGACTTCCCAAGGGGTCACCCATCCTAGTAATACTCTCGCCCAAGCACGCTTAACTTAGGAGTTCTGATGGGATCCGGTGCATCAGTGGTGGTATGATCGCACCTGTCATGGTGAGGGCATAAATCCTTTATGTGTTGATAGTTAACAGTCCCAGCCCAGAGAGATGGCTAATTCAAAAGGCCTAATGGGCTTAACGACAACCCATCTGCTTCAACAACGCAGCATCCTAGTAAGACGTGATATCGACGCGTTTTAGGACCCTGTAATATCCCGCGAGTTAGGTTGTCGTTCTTTTAACAGCTCACGACGTACGATCCGGGGTGAAAAAATAGAGCAAAAGAAGAAAAATGGTCCAAAACTGATGAAAACGTTCAATTTTGGGCTCTGAAAATAGGCACAGCCAAGTAGTCTTGCTACCCCAGTCGTAGAGCTCTTGGAGAGCTTTCCAACGGTATGTTGTGCGCCACGTAACTCCTTACGGATCAAAAGTTATGGGCACCGGAGCAACGAAGACCTGGTCACAAGCCCTACGCACTCGGTTTGCGGGCCTAGTCTCTACGTGAAACGAAGTTGTCTTGCCCAAGGTGCCGTGGGATTCGATAATAGAAATGTGGTGGATAAAGTATCTTGGCTACCCTAATCGGGGAAAAAATAATTGAAAAGGGGGGTGCAACACATGGACTTCCTAGCGGGTCACCTAACCTAGTACTATTCTCGCCCAAGCACGCTTAACTTCGGAGTTCTGATGGGATCCGGTGCATCAATGCTGGTATGATCGCACCCGTCATATTGAGGGCATATATCCTTTATGTGCTGACGGTTCACACTCCCAGCCCAGAGAGATGGCCCATTCAAAAGGCCCAATGGGCTTAACTACTACCCATCTGCTTTAACAACGCAGCATCCTCACAAGACATGATATCGACTCGTTGTAGGGCCCTCTAATGTCCTGCGAGTTAGGTTGTCGTCCTTTTAACAGCTCACGAGGTACGATCCGGGATGGAATAACATAGCAAAAGAATAAAAGTGGCCCAAAACTGTTGAAAACATTCGATTTTGGGGCTCCAAAAACGGGCGCAGCCAAGCAAGCTTACTGCCCCCGTCGTAGAGCTCTCGGAGAGCTTTCCAACAGAATGGTTTGCGCCGCGTAACTCCTTACGGATCAAAAGTTATGGGCACCGAAGCGGTGGAGACCTTGTCAAAAGCCCTACGCACTCGGTTTGAGGGCCCAGCCTCTACGTGAAGCAATGTTGTCTTGCCCAAGATGCCATGGAATTCGGTAAAAGAAATGTGGTGGATAAAGTATCTTAGAAACTCTAACCGGGGCAAAAAAAATTGAAAAGGGGGGTGCAACACGAGGACTTCCCAGAGGGTCACCCATCCTAGTACTAATCTCGCCCAAGCACGCTTAACTTTTGAGTTCTGATGGGATCCGATGCATAAATGCTGGTATGATCGCACTAGTCATGTTGAGGGCATAAATCCTTTATTTGTTGACGGTTCACAGTCCCAGCCCAGAGAGATGGTCTATTCAAAAGGCCTAATGGGCTTAACGACAACCCATCTGCTTCAACAATGTAGCTTCCTCGTAAGACGTGATATTGACGCGTTGTAGGGCCCTGTAATATTCTGTGAGTCAGGTTGTCATCCTTTTAACAGCTCACGACGTACGATCCGGGATGAAAAAACAGAGCAAAAGAAGAAAAATGGCCCAAAATTGAAGAAAATGTTCGATTTTGGGCTCCGAAAAAAGGCGCAGCCGAGTAGGCTTGTTGCCCCCATCATAGAGCTCTCGTAGAGCTTTCCAACGGTATGCTGTGCGTCACGTAACTCCTTACGGATCAAAAGTTATGGGCACCGGAGCGACGGAGACCTGGTCACAAGCCCCACGCCCTCGGTTTGCGGGCCCAGCCTCTACGTGAAGCGAAGTTGTAACACTCCGATCCCTCTCAAGACCGGGAGTTATATCAATCAATCTAATCACAACCCAAATCCAAACCCGGGCATAATTTTTAGGGAAAACGGATGGAGTCTCCCCTGTTTCTAGGCAAAAAGCAAACCTGCGACAGCATATAAGTGGACCAATACCATGTCCAAACATTCAACCACCTCAAGGCCATCCGAGCCTTGGTCTCAACAAGCAACCACAAACAAATATACATGCATTTGCATGTACTAGACTATTCTAACTCTTCCTTTAAACAATACTAACTTGTTTTGAAATTAAGCTATACTAACTGATTACATAAACTAGCTTATCAATTCACCTCAACTACTTAGCTAGATTTAAATTACATTTCTTTTAGCAATAAATACATACAACATATGAAAGCATATATCTTTACAACTTCGACACTAAAGCCACATAGGCACGCAAGACAACTCTTCAAGCACGAACTTTCACGAAATCACGAACTTCCAACTAACATGACATTTCCTGAAATGTGGTGGTGAGGAGTGAGTATACACAACACGTATACTTAGTGAAGGCAAGACAGATATCGAGTTGGAGAGAAAGAAAGTCGTGCAATGCAAATAGACACAGCTAAGCAATAAAGTCAATAAGGAAGCATTCAATACAAACGACAATATATTAAACATTCAAGAAAGCATTAACACAACCATTCAAAGCTATACCACACTCTGAAGGCTATGGTTCACTCTTACGAGCAATATACCATTTCACGAGCGATACATCAATCTCGAACTTAATGTTGACAACGATGACAATAAGCGCGCAACCACCTTATAACACCAGTTTGGAATACCCCGGAAGTATCCATCAATTCTACGACCCAAATTTCCCTGGGAGGCAACCCAAGCGAGAAAAGGGAATAGGATACGGAGCTAGAGCAACCAACACTGGCAACCCGAGGCTACCCAGAGAGGCCCATCACTCACGCGCCTGACACTATGCAATGCAAGACTCGACACAAGGCGATAAACGAGCGATAGCACAACATTACAGAATAGAGGAGATAAACGAGATATCAAGCATTATTCAACAATTGTTAACATTTCAATCAACATTCAACTCCAACAAGCATAATATGCATTAACAAGCATCAACAAGCATTTACAATCAAATAAGTAACAAGAACAACACCAACAAACAATAACAAGCAACAATAAGTATTCTATAGACAATATAAGCATTCTATAGGCATTATAAACATTCTATAAGCACTATAAACATTCTATAAGCATTATAAACATTCTATAGGCAATATACTATGAAAACACACAAAATCACAAAAATGACCCCAACTTTCCAAACGCTACTACTTTCAAACGAGCCATGAGTTTTGGAAATCAACTTCACCAATCCTCCTAGGTCACCATAAGGCAAATCTAAAGACCCCGAAACCCTACTTTACCCTAGAATTCACGCAAAGCCCGATTTCCCTCTTTGCTCGTTTGAACTACAACTACCTCAACCGATTACCCAACCAATGTCACAACTGCACCAAAAGTGCTTCCATGACCTCCCGAGACAATGCCATCACGCAAAACGATAAAATGCCAAACTTGACCTAAACGACCCCAACTTTCACTAAGCCATTTTTCTCCATTTTTCCATTATACATTCCAATTAAACCATACATTTAAGCATTCTAGCATATCTAGCACCTTCCTACATCAACAGAACGCATAACAGAGCAACTTCATCGAAACGGGGGTTTACTATTCACTATTTACTATTCAATTAACAATTTATATTTTCTTTTCGATATTCAACCACAAAAAATGTTAAAAGGCTATAAATACATGTTCTACGATTGCTAGGGAACATTCTTTAAGCCTCAAAATGATTTAAATAACAATATACGGATAAATCCCAAAAATCAAAGTTAATACACAAAATATTCAAATGTGCAAATAACGATGAAACCCTCACCTTAGACACTCCTAGATGCAAGGAAAACCTCCTAGGATGCCTCGAAAACCACCTCGTGCAAGCTCACGCGAAGAATCGAAGATTTGAAGGTTGAAATGTTTTTTTTTTCTCTTTGGATTTTTGGCCCTGCCCTTTTCTGTTTCAGCTCTGTTTTTTTTTTTTTTTGGGTGCTAATTAAGCTATTAAAAGGATGACACATGGTCAGACGGTCAAAGCTTTGGTCAATGTTCACTTAAGTTGGTCAATCAAGCTTATTTCATGCATTTTAGGGCTAAAACAAGTAACATAAATCCAATTCCAGTTAAATACAACTTAAAACACTAAAATTAAAACACTAAATACTAGTTTTCACTATTTGTTGAGGACAAGGAACTGCTCTCTAACTATCGCTCTCGATATGCAATGCACGTTGCGACAACAAAGAAGTAACAATTAAATCTCAAAGAATCTAAAAAATATATCATTTTTGGAAAGCATCATAGTTTAAAATTTACTCCGACTCGGAGCTACTTTTCATTTAATTGAAATCCGAGCATTTAAGGGCAAGAAAAATATAACCGATTGACATAAATATGAAAAGTAGTTGATATTCCGTTAAAATAATTAACTCAAGTATTATTTTAATTACCTCTAAAAGAAATATGAAAATAAAGCTACGAATACATGTTTAACTTAAAAATAAACACAAAATTCAATGCTAACATTTAAGATAACGCTTAATTAATCACAAGAGAATAAATTCAATTACTATAATTATTAGAAATAGATAATAATCTTTTAATTATTCAATATACAACTACTAAATGCATCCAAGAGAAATATTAAAATAGTGCAAATTGGTTGATTTAACTAATTAAACATTTAATCAAATACAGTCAAGTGATATTAAATGCA
Source organism: Ehretia macrophylla (assembly GCA_037974665.1). Classification (NCBI taxonomy): domain Eukaryota; kingdom Viridiplantae; phylum Streptophyta; class Magnoliopsida; order Boraginales; family Ehretiaceae; genus Ehretia; species Ehretia macrophylla. Next base: position 12,590,659 of record CM075764.1, on the reverse strand, counting down.
TGCCGGGTTAGGGTTACCACAGAAGTTGTCTTGCCCAAGGTGCCGTGGGATTCAGCAATAGAAATGTGGTGGATAACGTATCTTGGCAACCTTAACCAGGGCAAAAAAAATTGAAAAGCGGGGTGCAACATGAGGACTTCCCATGGGGTCACCAATCCTAGTACTACTCTCGCCCAAGCACGCTTATCTTTGGAGTTCTGATGGGATCTGGTACATTAGTACTGGTATGATCACACCCGTCATGTTGTGGACACAAATCCTTTATGTGTTGACGATTCACAGTCCCAGCCCAAAGAGATGGCTCATTCAAAAGGCCCAATGGGCTTAACAACAACTCATCCACTTCAACAACGCAGCATCTTCGTAAGATGTGATATTGATGCATTGTAGGGCCCTAATGTCCCGCGAGTTAGGTTGTCGACCTTTTAACAGCTCATGTCGTACGATCCGGGCTGAAAAAACATAGCAAAAGAAGAAAAGTTGCCCGAAACTGATGAAAATAGTCAATTTTTGACTCCAAAAAGGGACGCAACTGAGCAGGCTTGTTGCCCACGTCATAGAGTTCTCGAAAAGCTTTCCAACGGTATGCTGTGCACCACGTAACTCCTTACGGATCAAAAGTTATGGGCACCGGAGCGACGGATACCTGGTCACAAGCGCTACGCCATCGGTTTGCGGGCCTAGCCTCTACGGGAAGTGAAGTTGTCTTGCCCAACGTGCCGTGGGATTCGGTAATAGAAATGTGGTGGATAAAGTTTCTAGGCAACCTTAATTGGGGCAAAAAAAATTGAAAAGGGGGGTGCAACACGAGGACTTCCCAGGGGGTCACCCATCCTAGTACTACTCTCGTCCAAGCACGCTTAACTTCGGAGTTCTGATGGGATCCGATGAATTAGTGCTGGTATGATCGCACCTGTCATGTTGTGGGCACAAATCCTTTATGTGTTGACGGTTCAAAGTCCCAAGCTAGAGAGATGGCCCATTCAAAAGGCCTAATGGCCTTAACGACAACCCATTCGCTTCAACAACACAGCATTCTCGCAAGACGTGATATCGATGCATTGTAGGGCCCTCTAATGTCCCGCGAGTTAGGTTGTCATCCTTTTAACAGCTCATGATGTACGATCCGGGGAGGAAAAACAGAGCTAAAGAAGAAAAGTGGCCCGAAACTAATTAAAACGTTCGATTTTGGGCTCCAAAAACGGGCACAACCAAGCAAGCTTGCTGCCCCAGTCGTAGAGCTCTCGAAGAGCTTTCCAATGGTATGTTGTGCACTGCGTAACTTATTATGGATAAAAAGTTATGGGCATCGGAGTGACGGAGACTTGGTCATAAGCCACACCCCCTCGGTTTGCTGGCCCAGCCTCTACGTGCAGCGAAGTTGTCCTACCCAAGATGCCGTAGGATTCGGTAATAGAAATATGGTGGATAAAGTATCTTGGCAACCCTAACAGGGGCAAAAAAAATTGGAAAGGGGGGTGCAACACGAGGACTTCCCAGTGGGTCACCCATCCTAGTACTACTCTCGCCCAAGCACGCTAATCTTCGGAGTTCTGATGGGATTCGGTGCATTAGTGCTGGTATGATCACACCCGTCATGTTAAGGGCACAAATCCTTTATGTGTTAACGGTTCACAGTCCCAGCCTAGAGAGATGGCCCATTCAAAAGGCCCAATGGGCATAACGACAACCCATCCGCTTCAACAACTCAGTATCCTTGTAAGATGTGATATCGACGCATTGTAGGCAATGTAAAATCCCGCGAGTTAGGTTGTTGTCCTTTTAACAGCTCACAAAGTACGATCCAGGACCGAAAAACAGAGCTAAAGAAGAAAAGTTGCCCGAAACTGATGAAAACGTTCGATTTTGGGCTCCGAAAATAGGCACAGCCGATTGAGCCTGCTGCACCCGTCGTAGAGCTCTTGGAGAGCTTTCCAACAGTATGTTGTACACCACGTAAATCCTAACGGAATAAATGTTATGGGCGCCGGAGCTACGGAGACCAAGGCAAAAGCCCTACGCCCTCGGTTTGCAGGCCCAGCCTCTACGTGAAGCGACGTTGTCTTGCCCAAGGTGTCATGGGATTCTGTAATAGAAATCTGATGGATAAAGTATCTTGGCAACCCTAACCGGGGAAAAAAAAATTAAAATGGGGGGTACAACACGAGGACTTCCCAGGGGGTCATACATCCTAGTACTACTCTCGCCCAAGCACGCTTAACTTCGGAGTTCTAATGGGCTCCGGTGTATTAGTGCTGGTATGATCGCACCCATCATGTTGTGGGCACAAAATCCTTTATGCGTTGACGGTTCAAAGTCCCAGCCCTGAGAGATGGCCCATTCAAAAGGCCCAATGGGCTTAACGACAACCCATCCGCTTCAACAACACAGCATCCTCACAAGACGTGATATCGACGCGTTGTAGGGCTTTCTATTATCCTGCGAGTTAGGTTTTTGTCCTTTTAATAGCTCACGATGTACGATCCGGGATGAAAAAAAAGAGCAAAAGAAGAAAAGTGGCTCGAAACTATTTAAAACATTCGATTTTAGTCTTAAAAAACGGGCGCAGCCGAGCAGGCCAGCTGCCCCCGTCGTAGACCTCTCTGAGAGCTTTCCAATGGTATGTTGTGCGCCGCGTAACTCCTTACGGACCAAAAGTTATGGGCACCGGAGTGACGGAGACCGGTTCAGAAGCACTACGCCATCAGTTTGCGGGCTCAGCATCTACGTGAAGCGTGGTTGTCTTGCCCAAGGTGCCGTGGGATTCGGTAATAGAAATGAGGTGGATAAAGTATCTTGGCAGCCCTAACAGGGGCAAAAAAAATTGGAAAGGGGGGTGCAACACGAGGACTTCCCAGGTGGTCACCCATCCTAGTACTACTCTCGCCCAAGCACGCTAATCTTCGGAGTTCTGATGGGATCCGGTGCACTAGTGCGGGTATGATCGTACCCATCATGTTGAGGGCACAAATTCTTTATGTGTTAATGGTTCACAGTCCCAGCCCAGAGAGATGGCCCATTCAAAAGGCCCAATGGGCATAACGACAACCCATCCGCTTCAACAACTCAGTATCCTCATAAGACGTGATATCGACGTGTTGTAGGCAATGTAATATCCCGCGAGTTAGGTTGTCGTCCTTTTAACAGCACACGACGTACGATCCGGTATGAAAAAATAGAGCAAGATAAGAAAAGTGGCCCGAAACTGATGAAAATGTTCAATTTTGGGCTCTGAAAATAGGCACAGCCGTTTAGGCTTGCTACCCCCGTCGTAGAGCTCTCGAAGAGCTTTCCAACGGTATGCAGTACATCGCGTAACTCCTTACGGATTAAAAGTTATGGGCACCGGAGCGACGGAGACCTGGTCACAAGCCCCACGCCCTCGGTTTGCAGGCCCAGCCTCCACGTGAACCGAAGTTGTCTTGCCCGAGGTGCCGTGGGATCCGGTAATAGAAATATGGTAAAAAAAGTATCTTGGCAAACCTAACCGAGGCAAAAAAAATTGAAAAGGAGGGGTGCAACACAAGGACTTCCCAAGGGGTCACCTATCCTAGTAGTACTCTCGCCCAAGCACGCTTAACTTTGGAGTTCTGATGGGATCCAGTGCATCAATGCTGGTATAATTGCACCCGTCATGTTGAGCGCATAAATCCTTTATGTGTTGACGGATCACAGTCGCAGCCCAAAGAGATGGCCCATTCAAAAGGCCTAATGGGCTTAACGACAACCCATCCGCTTCAACAACGCAGCATCCTTGTAAGATATGATATCGATGCATTGTATTACACTGTAATATCCTGCGAGTTAGGTTGTCATCCTTTTAACAGCTCACGACGTTCGATCTGAGATGGAAAAACAGAGCAAAAGAAGAAATGTGGACCGAAACTGATGAAAACGTTCAATTTTGTGCGGTGAAAATAGGCACAGCAAAGCAGGCTTGTTTCCCCCGTCGTAGAGCTCTCGAAAAGCTTTCCAACGGTATGCTGTGCACCGCGTAACTCCGTACGGATTAAAAGTTATGGGCACCGGAGCGACGGAGACCTGGTCACAAGTCCTACGCCCTCGGTTTGCGGGCCTATCCTCTACGCGAAGCGAAGTTGTCTTGCCTAAGGTGACGTGGGATTCGGTAACAGAAATGTGGAGGATAAAGTATCTTGGCAACCCTAACCGGGGCAAAAAAAATTGAAAATGGGGGGTGCAACACGAGGACTTCCCAGGGGGTCACCCATCCTAGTACTACCCTCGCCCAATCACGCTTAACTTCGGAGTTTTGATGGGATCCGGTGCATTAGTGCTGGTATGATTGCACCCGTCATGTGGAGGGGACAAATCCTTTATGTGTTGACAGTTCACAGTCCCAGCCCAGAGAGATGGCCCATTCAAAAGGACTAGTGGGCTTAACGACAACCTATCCGCTTCAACAACGCAACATCCTCGCAAGACGTGATATCGATGCGATGTAGGGCCCTCTAATGTCCCGCGAGTTAGGTTGTCTTCCTTTTAACAGCTCACGACACATGATTCGGGACGGAAAAACATAGCAAAAGAAGAAAAGTGGACCAAAACTGATGAAAACATACGATTGGGCTCCAAAAACTGGCACAACCGAGCAGGCTTGCTGTTCCCATCGTAGAGCTCTCGGAGAACTTTCCAACCGTATGCCGTGCACCGCATAACTCCTTACGGATCAAAAGTTATGGGGACCGGAGAGGCGGAGACCTGGTCACAAGCCCTATGCCCTCGGTTTGCAGGCCCAGCCTCTACGTGAAGCGAAGTTATCTTGCCCAAGGTGCCCTGGGATTTAGTAATAGAAATGTGGTGGATAAAGAATCTTGGCAACCCTAACCGTGGCAAAAAAAAATTGAAAATGGAGGTGCAACATGAGGACTTCCCAGGGGGTCACCCATCCTAGTACTACTCACGCCTAAGCACGCTTGACTTCGGACTTCTGATGGGATCCGGTGCATCGGTGCTGGTATGCTCGCACGGGTCCAGTTGAGGGCATAAATCTTTTATGTGTTGACGGTTCACAGTCCCAGCCTAGAGAGATGGCCTATTCAAAAGGCCCAAGGGGCTTAACGACAACCCATCTACTTCAACAATGCAGCATCCTTGTAAGACATGATATCGACGCGTTGTAGGACACCGTAATATCCCGTGAGTTAGGTTGTCATGCTTTTAACAGCTCACGACGTACGATCCGAGACGGAAAAATAGAGCGAAAGAAGAAAAGTGGCCCAAAACTGATGAAAATTTTCGATTATGGGCTCTGAAAACAGGCACAGCCGAGCAGTCATGCTGCCCCCGTCATAGAGCTCTCGGAGAGCTTTCCAACGGTATGCTTGCATTGTGTAACTTCTTACGGATCAAAAGTTATGGGCACCGGAGCGACGGAGACCTGGTCACAGGCCCTACGCCCTCGATTTGTGGGCCCATCCTCTACATGAAGCGAATTTGTCTTGCCCAAGGTGCCGTGGGATTCGGTAATAGAAATGTTGAAGATAAAGTATCTTGGCAACCCTAACCGGGGCAAAAAAAATTAAAAAGCGGGTGTGCAACACGAGGACTTCCCAAGGGGTCACCCATCCTAGTACTACTATCCCCCAAGCACACTTAACTTCGGAGTTTTGATGGGATCCAGTGCATTAGTGCTGGTATGATCGCACCAGTCATGTTCAGGGCACAAATCCTTCATGTGTTGACGGTTCACAGTCCCAGCCCAGAGAGATGGCCCATTCAAAAGGCCCAATGGGCTTAACAGCAACCCATCCACTTCAACAACGCAGCATCCACGCAAGACGTGATATCAACGCGTTGTAGGTCCCTCTAATGTCCCGCGGGTTAGGTTGTCAGCCTTTTAACTGCTCACGACGTACGATCCGGGATGGAAAAATAGAGCAGAAGAAGAAAAGTGGCCCAAAACTGATGAAAACATTCAATTTTAGGCTCCAAAAATGGGCGCAACCGAGCACGCTTGCTACCCCCGTCGTAGAGCTCTCGAAGGGCTTTCAAGCGGTATGCTGTGCCCCTCGTAACTCCGTACGGATCAAAAGTTATGGGCACCGGAGCGACGGAGACTTGGTCACAAGCCCAATGCCCTCGGTTTGCGGGCCCAGCGTCTACGTGAATCGAAGTTGTCTTGCCCAAGGTGCCATGGGATTCGGTAATAGAAATGTGGAGGATAAAGTATCTTGGCAACCCTAACCGGGGCAAAAACAATTGAAAAGGGGGGAGGGTGCAACATGAGGACTTCCCAGGGGGTTACCCATCCTAGTACTACTCTCGCCCAACACTTAACTTCGGAGTTCTGATGGGATCCGGTGCATTAGTGTTGGTATGATCGCACCAGTCATGTTGAGGACAAAAATCGTTTATGTGTTGACGGTTCACAGTCCCAGCCTAGAGAGATGGCCCATTCAAAAGGCCCAATGGGCTTAACGACAACCCATCCACTTCAACAACGCAGCATCCTCGCAAGACGTGATATCAACGCGTTGTAGGGCCCTCTAATGTCATGCGAGTTAGGTTGTTGGCCTTTTAACAGCTCACGACGTACGATCCGGGATGGAAAAATAGTGTAAAAGAAGAAAAGTGGCCCAAAACTGATGAAAACGTTTGATTTTGGGCTCCAAAAATGGGCGCAGCTGAGCAGGCTTGCTGCCCCATGGTAGAGCTCTCGGAGGGCTTTCCAACAGTATGTTGTGCCCCTAGTAACTCCTTACGGATCAAAAGTTATGGGCACCGGAGCGACGGAGACCTGGTCACAAGCCCTACGCCCTCGGTTTGCGGGCCCAGCCTCTACGTGAAGTGAAGTTGTCTTGCCCAAGGTGCTGTGGGATTCGGTAATAGAAATGTGAAGGATAAAGTATCTTGGCAACCCTAACCGGGGCAAAAACAATTGAAAAGAGGGGGAGGGTGCAACACGAGGGCTTCCCAAGGCGTCACCCATCCTAGTACTACTCTCACCCAAGCACGCTTAACTTCGGAGTTCTGATGGGATCTGGTGCATTAGTGCTGGTATGATCGCACCATTTTTGTTGAGGGCACAAATCCTTTATGTGTTGACGGTTCACAATCCCATCCTAGAGAGATGGCCTATTCAAAAGGCCCAATGGGCTTAATGACAACCTATCCGCTTCAATAACGCAGCATCCTTATAAGATGTGATATCGACGCATTGTAGGGCCTGGTAATATCCCGTGAGTTAGGTTGTTGTCCTTTTAACAACTCACAACGTACGACCCGGGACGGAAAAATAGAGCAAAAGAATAAATGTGTCCCGAAACTCATGAAAACATTAGATTTTGGGCTCCAAAAAGGGCGCAGCAGAGCAGGCTTTCTACTCACGTCGTAGAGCTCTCGGAGAGCTTTCCAACGGTATGCTGTACGCCACGTAACTCCTTACAATTAAAAGTTATAGGAACCGGAGTGACAGAGACTTGGTCATAAGCCCCACGCCCTCAGTTTGCCGGCCCACCATCTACGTGAAGCGAAGTTGTCTTGCCCAAGGTGCCATTGGATTCGGTATCGAAATGTGGACGATAAAGTATCTTGGCAACCCTAACCGGGGCAAAAACAATTGAAAAGAGGGGGAGGGTGCAACACGAGGGCTTCCCAAGGCGTCACCCATCCTAGTACTACTCTCACCCAAGCACGCTTAACTTCGGAGTTCTAATGGGATCTGGTGCATTAGTGCTGGTATGATCGCACCATTTTTGTTGAGGGCACAAATCCTTTATGTGTTGACGGTTCACAATCCCATCCTAGAGAGATGGCCTATTCAAAAGGCCCAATGGGCTTAATGACAACCTATCCGCTTCAATAACGCAGCATCCTTATAAGATGTGATATCGACGCATTGTAGGGCCTGGTAATATCCCGTGAGTTAGGTTGTTGTCCTTTTAACAACTCACAACGTACGACCCGGGACGGAAAAATAGAGCAAAAGAATAAATGTGTCCCGAAACTCATGAAAACATTAGATTTTGGGCTCCAAAAAGGGCGCAGCAGAGCAGGCTTTCTACTCACGTCGTAGAGCTCTCGGAGAGCTTTCCAACGGTATGCTGTACGCCACGTAACTCCTTACAAATTAAAAGTTATAGGAACCGGAGTGACAGAGACTTGGTCATAAGCCCCACGCCCTCAGTTTGCCGGCCCACCATCTACGTGAAGCGAAGTTGTCTTGCCCAAGGTGCCATTGGATTCGGTATCGAAATGTGGACGATAAATTATCTTGGCAACCCTAACCGGGGTAAAAAAAATTGAAAAGTGGGGGTGCAACACGAGGACTTCCCAGGGGGTCACCCATCCTAGTACTACTCTCGCCCAAGCACGCTTAACTTCGGAGTTCTAATCGAATCCGGTGCATTAGTGCTGGTATGTTCGCACCCGTCATGTTGTGGGCACAAATCCTTTATGTGTTGACGGTTCACAGTCCCTGCCCAGATCGATGGCCCATTCAGCAGGCCCAATGGGCTTAACGACAACCCATCCGCTTCAACAACGCAGCATCCTCCCAAGACGTGATATCGATGCATTGTAGGGCCCTCTAATGTCCTGCGAGTTAGTTTGTCGGCCTTTTAACAACTCACGACGTACGATCCGGGACGGAAAAATTGAGCAAAAGAAGAAAAGTGGCCCAAAACAGATGAAAACGTTCAATTTTTGGCTCCAAAAATGGGCGCAGCTGAGCGGGCTCGCTACCCATGTTGTAGAGCTTTTGGAGGGCTTTCCAACAGTATGCTGTGCGCCGCGTAACTCCTTACCGATGAAAAGTTAAGGGCACCGAAGCGACGGAGACCTAGTCACAAGCCCTACGCCCTCGGTTTGCGGGCCCAGCCTCTACGTGAAGCGAAGTTGTCTTGCCCAAGGTGCCGTGGGATTTGGTAAAAGAAATGTGGAGGATAAAGTATCTTGACAACCCTAACCGGCGAAAAAAAAATTGAAAAATGGAGGTGCAACATGACGACTTCCTAGGGGGTCACCCATCCTAGTACTACTCTCGCAGAAGCACGCTTAACTTCGGAGTTCTGATGGGTTCCGGTGCATTAGTGCTGGTATGATTGCACCCGTCATGTTGTGGGCAAAAATCCTTTATGTGTTGAAGGTTCACAATCCCAGCCCAGAGTGATGGCCCATTCGGAAGGCCCAATGGGCTTAACGACAACCTATCCGCTTCAACAACGCAGCATTCTCGTAAGACGTGATATCGATGTGTTGTAGGGACCTGTAATATCCCGCGAGTTAGGATGTCATCCTTTTAATAGCTCACAAGGTACGATCCGGGACGAAAAAATAGAGCAAAAGAAGAAAAGTGGCATGAAACTGATGAAAATGTACGATTTTGGGCTCCAAAAACAGGCATAGCCGAGCAAGTTTCCTTCCCTCGTCGTAAAGCTGTCGGAGAGCTATCCTACGGTATACTGTGCACCGCATAACTCCTTACGGATCAAAAGTTATTGGCACTGGAGCGACAGAGACCTAGTCACAAGCCGTATGCCCTCAGTTTGCGGGCCCAGCCTCTACGTGAAACGAAGTTGTCTTGCTCAAGGTGCCGTGGGATTCAGTAATAGAAATGTGAAGGATCAAGTATCTTGGCAACCCTAATCGGGGCAAAAAAAATTGAAAATGGAGGGTGCAACACAAGGACTTCCCAGGGGGTCACCCATCCTAGTACTACTCACGCCCAAGCAAGCTCAACTTCGGAGTTCTGATGGGATCCGGGGCATTAGTGCTGGTATGATCGCACCGGTCATGTTGAGGGCACAAATCCTTTATGTGTTGACGGTTCACAGTCCCAGCCCAGAGAGATGGCCTATTCAAAAGGCCCAATGGGCTTAACGACAACCTATCCGCTTCAACAACGTAACATCCTCGTAAGATGTGATATCGACACATTATAGGGCCCTGTAATATCCCACGAGTTAGGTTGTCATCCTCTTAACAGCTCACAATGTACGATCTTGGATGAAAAAATAGAGCTAAAGAAGAAATGTGGCCCGAAACTCATGAAAATGTTCGATTTTTTGCTCCAAAAACTGGCGCAGCGTAATAGGCTTACTGCCCCCGTAGTAGAGCTCTTGGAGAGCTTTCCAACGGTATGTTGTGCGCCGCGTAACTCCTTACGGATTAAAAGTTATGGCCACTAGAGCGACAGAGACCTGGTCACAAGCCCCACGCTCTCGGTTTGCGGGCCCAGCCTCTACGTGAAGCGATGTTGTCTTGCCCAAGGTTCCGTGGGCTTCCGTAATAGAAATGTGGATGATAAAGTATCTTGGCAACCCTATCCGCGGCAAAAAAAATTAAAAAGGGAGGGTGCAACACGAGGACTTCCCAGGGGGTCACCCATCCTAGTACTACTCTCGCCCAAGCAAGCTTAACTTCAGAGTTCTAATGGGGTCCGGTGTATTAGTGCTGGTATGATCGCACCCGTCATGTTGTGGGCACAAATCCTTTATATGTTGACGGTTCACAGTCCCAGCCCAGAGAGATGACCCGTTCAAAAGGCCCAATGGGCTTAACGACAACCCATCCACTTCAACAACGCAGCATCCTCGCTAGACGTGATATTGACGCGCTATATGGCCCTTTAATGTCTCGCGAGTTAGGTTGTCGGCCTTTTAACAGCTCACGACATACGATCCGGGATGAAAAAACAGAGCAAAAGAAGTAAAGTGGCCCGAAACTGATGAAAATGTTTGATTTTGGGCTCCAAAAACGGTCGCAGCCAAGCATGCTTGCTGCCCCCGTCGTAGAGCTCTCGGAGGGCTTTCCTACGATATGTTGTGCGCTGCGTAACTCCTTACGGATCAAAAGTTATGGGCACTGGAGCGACGGAGACCTGGTCACGAGCCCTACGCCCTCGGTTTGCGGGCCCAGCCTCTACGTGAAGCAAAGTTGTCTTGCCCAAGATGCCGTTGGATTTGGTAATAGAAATGTGGAGGAAAACGTATCTTGGCAACCCTAACCGGGGCAAAAAAAATTGAAAAGGTGGGGTGCAACACGAGGACTTTCCACAGGGTCACCCATCTTAGTACTATTCTCGCCAAAGCACGCTTAACTTCGTAGTTCTGATGGGATCCAGTGCATTAGTGATGGTATGATCACACCCGTCATGTTGAGGGCACAAATTCTTTTTATGTTGACGATTCACAGTCCCAGCCCAGAGAGATGGCCCATTCAAAAGGCCCAATGGGCTTAACGACAACCTATCTACTTCAACAACACAGCATCCTCGTAAGACGTGATATCGACGCGTTGTAGGGCCTTGTGAGACCCAACTTTTCTATCTTATCTCGTTTTGCGTGAATTAACCTGTCTATGTGCTATGTGACTTAGAATGTGGTAATTTTGATATCAATACTCCTAGAACATGCTAAATGTGCATTCATGAAATTTTTATCAAAAACGGAGTCAAAAATTTTATCGTCGACTTTCAGTGAATTGTGTTTTCGAAACACGTTCGCTAAAATTTTGAAACTAGTCTTTTTAACCCTTCTAGAACTAGTCCACGGACTTTAATAGACTTGTGTTTGATTAAAACGGTTTTAAAATCAGCTTAGGAATTTATTAGGATTTTTACACCGACTTGGTTGATTGGGTGAGTGATAGAAACTGATTTCGAGTTTTTTGGATTAGTAGAATGTAAGATATGATTATTTGAAGTGTAGGTTGTCTTTCTTTAAAAAGTTAGATTGAGCCTTAGTTGATTGGGTGTGGTTTGAGTGATTGAATTGTGAGTTGTTGATGGGTAAACTAGGGTTTGATTGTGTGTTTAATGCATGTTCAGTTGAATGGCCTACTTTGTCATCTAACTTAGTTATTTGTTGTTAAATTGGTTATTGATGTTATTATGATGATAATATGATTATTGATGATTATTGATTGATGATTGATGCCGGGAGATAGGCAGTTCTGCTAGACTGTCCTCCTGTGAATGATTGATGTTTATTATTATTGTTGAGTCTTTGGTATGTGTGTGCCACCTCTCGGGCAGCATCGGGCTATCGGGTTGATAACGGCTTGACTACTAGAGACTACCTCCAGCTCGCATGACGGAGGTGTCATGGAGGGCTTGGCTAATGGGGTACCTCGAGTGCATGAGTTTATGGGAGTCACAAGAAGGTTGTTATGATCGTGATGGCGTTTGGAGCTACACCAACTAGTGTATCCTTTATTGAATGGTCATTATAGTTATGTGATGATAGTATTATTGATATTATTGTGTGTTTACTTGCTCAAAGGATTATTTCCAAGGAGCTTAGTAAACCTTGCTCGAGATCTATCGGATCCTCACTGGGCTTATTTTATATAAGCTCACTCTCTATTATCTCATGCCTATAGGTGTACTTTCGCAGGATTACGGGTACGTGCCTCCTGAAGAGGAAAATGTACGTTACGTGGATGAGTCTTATGTTCCGGAGTCTTATCCTTGATGTTGTACTATTTTATGATCTTGTAAATTAACTTAGTAGACTTTTATATGCTTTGTAGTTCATAGTGTAAAAGATGTTGAAAAGTTAATGAATTAGTTGATGCTATCTTAGTAGCCTTTCTTTTGTTTATGATTAGGTTGCTAGATTGGCTCAATATGTTTTTGTAATGTATATTAAGGGTTCATGTATTATGTTGGAACGGAGGCATATAACGAGGAATGTTTATTGTATAATATGGTTATGATGTATGTTGTTATGTTATTGAGAAGTTGTTTGTTGTATGGTTTATGGCGTTGATGTATGATGTCCTATTGAGGTTGGTTTAGAGCCTCGGTATCCTATTCACTGTCGTTATACTGCCGAAATTCCGTTGCGTCCTGACTGATTATAAGAGGGGTCGAGTTGGGGCGTGACATTTAAGTGGTATCAGAGCTCATGTTAGTTGTCAGCCGGGGTACTCTCGGAATGTGGGTAATGGTCTTAGCATGAAAGCATTTATGAAAAGAAAGAAAAGTGGAATATGTGTTAACATGATAAAATGATAAGTGATTATATGACTAAAGTGCTTATGTGATTTTGTGTTTGTTTATGTGATTGATACTTAAGTGATTTATGTGTTTTATGTGATTTATGTGCTTAATATGAGTTTGTTGTTTACGTTTTAATAGTTGTTTATAACCTGTTTACGTGCTATAACTTGTGCTAACTCTTTGATTAGTAGAATGGTCGGTAGACCAAGGACCAGAGGTAGGCCCGAGGTAGTAGATGAGACTCCTGGTAATGCGGCACTGGGCCGTGATAGGGGTGATGACCGTTTGGGGGCAGCTATGGAGAGGATTGCTGAGTTAGTGGCCGGACAGGCTCAGTTGATAGCAGGGCAGGCTGCCCAGACTCAGGCTTGGCAGGCTTAGTTGTTGAATGTGCAGGGTTGGAAACCGCGGGCGTGTTACCCTGAAAGAGTTCTTAGGGTATCGTCCACCTAGATTTCAGGGGGAACCGGATGATAGGAAGGCTGAGGCGTGGATTAGCAAGGTGGAGAAGATTTATGATCCTCTTGACTATACCGATGAGCAAAAAGTCTCCGTTGCCGTGTACTTGTTAGATGATCAGAAGAATGGTGGCGCACAGTGAGAACTAGCTGGGCGACTCAGGGTATTCCATATGTTTGGGGTACCTTTCTGATGGCTTTCTGGGCAAAGTATGTCCCGAGGATCGCAAGGGAACGGAGAGAGGCAGAGTTTCTAGCCTTAGTGCAGGGAGATGCTTCAGTGGCTCAGTATGAGGCCACCTTTATTCGATTGTCCCGTTATGCACCAGAGTATGTGGCTGATGAGGAGCGGAGGACTCGTAGATTCATGTTGGGGTTGAGGCCCGAGATTCAGGATGTGATGGCTCTGAATCGGTATGATATATTCACTGAGGCTTTTGAGGCAGCTTCTAGACTAGAGAAGAGAAAGGGGGATCAGCTTGTTTCTAGTCAGCCTAGTAAGAGGCCGTATCAGCCTTAGTATCAGCAGAGTAGGTATAGGCCTCCCGTACAACAGGTTGTGTACAGGCCACCAGTTCAGCAGGGTTCTTTTAGGCCACAAGGGCAGCAGAGTTATTATCGGCCTCAGTTTCAGCAGGGGTCATATCAGGTTCAGTCCCAATTTAGGCCAGCCCAGTCTCAGGGTCAGTACAGGCCGAGTTTGGTAAGGCCTCAGTAGTAGCATGCTAGATCAGCTGTTTCTTTAGCTCCTGGTTCTTATAGGGGTAGTGTTAGTGCATCATCACCGCAGTGTACTCACTGCAACCGCACGGGGCATGTGGAGGCCGATTGCAGAGTGAAAGTAGGGATGTGTTTAGGTTGCGGCAGCAATCAGCACAGGGCGAGGGATTGCCCTAGGTATGTGAGGACTGAGGGTCGGACAGTGACTCAGGGTTATCAGGGTCGACCTGCGGCCAATGCACCTCAGCAGCAGCGGGTTCAGGCTCGGGCCTACGCAGTTGACTTAGAGGAGATGCCTAAAGAGACTGCAGTTGTGGAAGGTAACTTCCTTATACTTGATCAACTTGTTAAAGTGTTGATTGATTCTGGTGCTACGCATTCTTTCATTACTCCTGCTTGTGTGCAACGTGTTAATTTGCAACCGGAAAGATTGCCTTATGTGGTTGAGATTAGTACCTCTTTGACTGATAAGTATGTGACTGGCCTAGTTTGTAAAGATTGTGTAATACATGTTAAAGGGCATAATTTTCCTTCGGACCTTATCTTATTTCCTATCCGGGGGTATGATGTTATCTTGGGTATGGATTGGCTTTCTAAGTATGATGCCCAGTTGAACTGTAGAACCAAGGTAGTACAGTTTCGTTTGCCAGATCAGCCAGTAGTTGAGGTAGTAGGGAACCGGGGTACAAAGACGATTTTTGTTATCTCAGCAACTAAAGCCGTTAAGTTGGTGAGTAAAGGGTGTTCGGGTTATTTAAGTTATTTGATCAACAAGCCATCTGATAAGCTACAGCTGGAGGAAGTCCCTATTATTCAGGAATATCCCAATGTATTTCCCGAGGAGTTGCCAGGGTTACCGCCAGAGAGAGATGTGGAGTTTGTGATCAATCTTATTCCTGGTACTCAACCTATTTCTAAATCAGCATACCGGATGGCACCAGCTGAGTTTAAGAAGTTTAAGACTCAGTTGCAGGAGTTATTGGAGAAGGGATTTATTCAGCAGAGTTCTTCACATTGGGGAGCTCCTGTTTTATTTGTGAAGAAGAAGGATGGTACCTTGAGATTGTGTATTGATTACCGTGGTTTGAATCAGGTGACCATCAAGAACAAATATCATTTGCCACTGATTGACGAGTTGTTTGATCAACTTCAGGGAGCCAAAGTCTATTCTAAATTTGATTTGAGGCAGGGGTATTATCAGCTTCGGATTCGTACGGAGGATGTTCCGAAGTCTGCCTTCAGGACTCGGTATGGGCATTATGAGTTTGTTGTTATGCCCTTTGGATTAACTAATGCACCGGCAGCATTCATGGATCTTATGCATCGGGTTTTTCAGCCGTATTTAGACCAGTTCGTGGTAATCTTTATTGATGATATCTTGGTATATTCTAAATCTGAATCGGAGCACGAGCAACATCTACAGCTTGTCTTACAGAAGCTGTAGGAGCATCAATTGTTTGCCAAGTTCAACAAATGTGAATTTTGGCTGCAACACGTATCTTTTCTTGGCCATGTTATTACACAGAGCGGTATTTCTGTAGATCCCACTAAGATTGAGGTGGTGATGTCTTGGAAACATCCGGAGAATGTTTCGGAGGTTCGTAGCTTTCTTGGCTTGGCGGGTATTACCGTAGGTTTGTCAAGGACTTCTCAAAGATTGTTGGGCCACTTTCTAAGTTGACTCAGAAACGGACTATCTTTGCTTGGGATGAAAAGTATGAGAGTGGGTTTCAGGAGTTGAAAAAGAGGTTGACTACTGCTCCAGTACTTGCTCTACCAGAGGGGACCGATAATATGGTTATTTACAGCGATGCATCCAAGGAGGGCTTGGGATGTGTTCTTATGCAGGATGGCCGAGTTATTGCCTATGCTTCCCGGAAGTTGAAGCCTTATGAGGTGAATTATCCGACTTATGATCTTGAGTTGGCAGCAGTTGTGTTCACACTGAAGAAGTGGCGTCATTATCTGTGGGGCAGTAAGTTCGAGATTTTCACTGATCATAAGAGTCTGAAGTACTTCTTCTCACAGAAGGAGTTGAATATGCGTCAACGGAGGTGGATGGAGCTTCTTGGAGATTATAATTGTTCTATCAATTATCTGCCTGGCAAGGCAAATGTTGTAGCAGATGTTCTCAGCCGGAAGGCGAGTGTTGCTTGTTTGGCTGTCAAGAAATAGGAGATTCTTGAGGAATTCACTTATTGGAGACCGGAGTTGACTCAGGTTGGGGTGATGTGTTCACATCTCCGTATTCAACCTTTATTGCTGTCTCAGATCAGGGAAGCTCAGCATCTTGATGTTAAACTTTAGAAGATCAAGGATCAAATCACAGATAATCAGTCTGACTTTAAACTGCATGAGGATGGTATTCTTCGGTTTCGGAACAGGGTTTGTGTTCCCGATGAACCGGGCTTGAGGCGAGGTATTCTGGAGGAAGCTCATAATTCTAAGTACACTATTCATCCCGGTGGAACCAAGATGTATCAGGATTTGGAGCAACATTATTGGTGGAATAATATAAAGAGGGAGGTTGCTCAGTTTGTATCTAGATGTTTGACTTGTCAGAGCGTGAAAGCCGAGCATCAACGACTTGCATGTTTGCTTCAGTCGTTGGCTATACCAGAGTGGAAGTGGGAGCATATTACGATGGATTTCGTCACTGGTTTGCCTAGAACACCAAGAGGTAATGATGCAGTTTGGGTTGTCGTGGATCGTTTGACGAAGACAGCTCATTTTATTTCGATGAGGATGGGAGATGAGGTTACAAAGTTGACGGATCTTTATTTGGATCAGATTGTTAGACTTCACGGGATTCCATCTAGTATTGTCTCAGATCGATATCCTCGATTTACTTCTCGTTTGTGGGAGAAACTTCAGGAGACCTTGGGTACTCAGTTGAACTTCAGTACAGCGTATCATCCACAGACCGACAGTCAGTCTGAGCAGACTATTCAGATTCTGGAAGATATTCTTAGGGCTTGTGTTCTGGACTTCGGGAAGAACTGGGAGAAACATCTACCACGTGCCGAGTTTGCCTATAACAACAGTTATCAAACTACTATTAGGATGGCACCTTTCGTAGCTCTTTATGGTCGTAAGTGCCGCTCACCTTTATATTGGGACGAGGTAGGGGATATGAAGACTATTGATCCGACTACCATGCCAGAGCTTCTAGAGAAGATCGAGAATGTTCAGTTGATCAGGCAGAGAATGCTTACGGCACAGAGTAGATTCAAGAGTTATGCTGATAAGCGTCGTCGGGACTTGGAGTTTGCAGTCGGAGATCGGGTTTTCTTGAGATTATCTCCTCGTAAGGGGTTTGCTCGTTATGTTAAAGGTGGAAAGCTGAGTCCGAGATTTGTTGGACCATTTGAGATTACCGACAGGGTTGGTAAGTTGGCATATCGGTTGGCTTTACCGAAGAATTTCTCTAATGTCCACGATGTATTTCACGTATCTAATTTGCGGAAATATAATCTGGATCCTTCTCATATTCTTGAGCCAGAGCCGTTACAGCTTCGTGATAATCTGACTTATGACGAGCATCTGATTCGTATTCTTGATTAGATGGAACGAGAGTTAAGGTCGAAGAAGATTCCGATGGTTAAGGTGTTGTGGAAGCATCACGGCATTGAAGAAGCTACTTGGGAGAAACGGGATCAGATGCAGCAGCAGTACCCAGATCTGTTCAGTACATCAAGTAAGAATTTCGAGGGCTAAATTTCTTTAAGGGGGGGAGAATGTGAAACCCCACTTTTCTATCTTATCTCGTTTTGCATGCTTTATCTCGTTTTACGTGAATTAACCTGTCTATGTGCTATGTGACTTAGAATGTGGTAATTTTGATATCAATACTCCTAGAACATGCTAAATGTGCATTCATGAAATTTTCATAAAAAACGGAGTCAGAAATTTTATCGTCGACTTTCAATGAATAGTATTTTCAAAACACGTTCGCTAAAATTTTGAAACTGGTCTTTTTAACCCTTCTTGACCTAGTCCATGGACTTTAATAGACCTGTGTTTGATTAAAACGGTTTAAAAATCGGCATAGGAATTTATTAGGGTTTTTACACCGATGTTTGCAAAAATCGAGTTTTAAGCCGACTCGGGTGAAATTGTTTGATTGTAAAACTTCTTGTCACCTAAAAATAACCTACTTGAGCTATCTTGGGTGGTGAATAATTGTTTTGAACTTTGGTGATCAAGAAAATGCATTTAAAGTCAAGAAAACACAAAAATACTAAGTTAATTCAACTTTGACTTTATTTAAAATGTTGATCTTTAAGCTTATATCACCAACACATACTAAACACAACACAAAACACACTCCTCAACACACACAAAGGGCCGAGAGCTCCATAGGAGAAAACCAAGCTTTTTCTTCAACTTTTTCAAAGGTATTTTTCATTAAAAGTTGCAATCCAAGGCCAATTTCCATCAACCAAAGCTTGATTCCACCTTTTGAGCACATTTCTAGGCTTATGTCGCATCAAAGGTGAGAGAAAAATTTTAGATCTCAAAACTCATCTTTTGTGTTTTTGCGTAGAATTGAATATCGAACCGTTAGAATGTTAATCCGATGTTAGATTATTGCTCCATGCATGCTAGGGATCATTTATATGTAATCCTATGAGATTTGAATGGTTGTAGAATAATTATTATTTTTCGGGTATTTAAAGTTGATTAATTTGCTAAATGTTGATTATTTTGAGTTGTGCTGATCGGAATCGATTGCAGTCGATTTCTAAAAGTTTGATAATTACATGGTAGTGCCGTTGTAATGCCGAATTTTCGATTGTGATGTCCGTGCTAAAATTCAGAAATTTCAGCCATGACACACTAGGGTTTTAGGGTTATTGGGCATGATTTGGATGTGTTTTGGTTGGTTTCCGAGGGGGCTAATATAGTTGGTTGATTGGGTGAGTGATAGAAACTAATTTGGAGTTGTTTAGATTAGTAGAATGTAAGATATGATTATTTGAAGTTTAGGGTGTCTTTCTTTAAAATGTTAGATTGAGCCTTAGTTGATTGGGTGTGGTTTGAGTGATTGAATTGTGAGTTGTTGATGGGTAAACTAGGGTTTGAATGTGTGTTTAATGCATGTTTATTTGTTGTTAAATTGGTTATTGATGTTATTATGATGATAATATGATTATTGATGATTATTGATTGATGATTGATGCTGGGAGATAGGCAGTTCTGCTAGACTGTCCTCTTGTGAATGATTGTTGTTTATTATTATTGCTGAGTCTTTGGTATGTGTGTGCCACATCTCAGGCAGCATCGGGCTATCGGGCTATCGGGTTGATAATGGCATGACTACCAGAGACTACCTCCAGCTCGCATGACGGAGGTGTCATGGAGGGCAAGGCTAGTGGGGTATCTCGGGTGCGTGAGTTTATGGGAGTCACAAGAAGGCTGTTATGATCGTGATGGCGTTTGGAGCTACACCAACTAGTGTATCCTTTATTGAATGGTCATTATAGTTATGTGATGATAGTATTATTGATGTTATTGTGTGTTTATTTGCTCAAACGATTATTTCCAAGGAGCTTAGTAAACCTTGCTCGAGATCTATCGGATCCTCACTCGGCTTATTTTATATAAGCTCACTCTCTATTATTGCATGCCTACAGGTGTACTTTCGCAGGATTACGAGTACGTGCCTCCTGAAGAGGAAAATGTGCCTTACGTGGATGAGTCTTATGTTCCGGAGTCTTATCCTTGATGTTGTACTGTTTTATTATCTTGTAAATTAACTTAGTAGACTTTTATATGCTTTGTAGTTCATAGTGTAAAAGATGTTGAAAAGTTAATAAATTAGTTGATGCTGTCTTAGTAGCCTTTCTTTTGTTTATGATTAGGTTGCTAGATTGGCTCAATATGTTTTTGTAATGTATATTAAGGGTTCATGTATTATTTTGGAACGGAGGCATATAACGAGGAATGTTTATTGTATAATATGGTTATGATGTATGTTGTTATGTTATTGAGAAGTTGTTTGTTGTATGGTTTATGGAGTTGATGTATGATGTCCTATTGAGGTTGGTTTAGAGCCTCGGTATCCTATTCACAGTTGTTATACTACCGAAATTTCATTGCGTCCTGATTGATTATAAGAGGGGTCGAGTTGGGGTGTGACAGGCCCTGTAATATCCTGCGAGTTAGGTTGTCGTCCTTTTAACAGCTCACAACGTACGATCCAGGATGGAAAAATAGAGCAAAAGAAGAAATGTGGCCCGAAACTGATGAAAAGGTTCGATTTTGGGCTCCAAAAATGGGCGCAGCCGAGCAGGCTTACTCCTCTAGTCGTAGAGCTCTCGGAGAGCTTTCCAACGGTATGCTGTGCGCCACATAACTCCTTACAGATTAAAAGTTATAGGCACAGGAGCGACAGACACCTGGCCCCAAGCCCCATGCCATCAGTTTGTGGGCCCAGCCTCAACGTGAAGCGAAGTTGTCTTGCCAAGGTGCCGTGGGATTCGGTAATAGAACTGTGGAAGATAAAGTATCTTGGCAACCCTAACCGCGACAAAAAAAATTGAAACAGGGGGTGCAACAAGAGGGCTTCCCAAGGGGTCACCCATCTTAGTACTACTCTCGCCCAAGCATGCTTAACTTCAGAGTTCTGATAGGATCTGGGGCATTAGTGCTGGTATGATCGCACCCGTCATGTTGTGGGCATAAATCCTTTATGTGTTAACAGTTCACAGTCCCAGCCCAGAGAGATGGCCCATTCAAGAAGCCCAATCGGCTTAACGATAACCCATCCGCTTCAACAACGCAGAATCCTCGTAAGACGTGATATCGACGCGTTGTAGGGCCCTGTAATATCTCGCGAGTTAAGTTGTCGCCCTTTTAACAACTCACGACGTACGATCCGGGTCGGAAAAATCGAGCAAAAGAAGAAAAGTGGCCTGAAATTGATAAAAACGTTCGATTTTATGATTTGAAAACAGGCGCAGCCAAGCAAGCTTGCTGCCCCCGTCATAGAGCTCTCAGAGTGCTTTCCAACAGTACGCTGTGAGCCGCATAACTCCTTACGGATTAAAAGTTATGGTCACCAGAGCGATAGAGACCTGCTCACAAGCCCTACGCCCTCGGTTTGCGGGACTAGCCTCTATGTGAAGCGAAGTTGTATTGCCCAAGGTGCCGTGGGATTCAGTAATAGAAATGTGGAGGATCAAGTATCTTGGGAACCCTAATCGGGGCAAAAGAAATTGAAAAGGGGGGTGCAACACGAGGACTTCCCAGGGGGTCACCCATCTTAATACTACTCTAGCCCAAGCACGCTTAACTTCGGAGTTCTGATGGGATCCGGTGCATTAGTGCTGGTATGATCACATCCTTCATATTGAGGGCACAAATCCTTTATGTGTTGACGGTTCACAGTCCCAACCCAGAGGGATGGCCCATTCAAAAGGCCCAATGGGCTTAACGACAACCTATCTGCTTCAACAACACAGCATCCTTGTAAGACGTGATATCGACGCGTTGTAGGGCCCTGTAATATCCCGCGAGTTAGGTTGTCGTCCTTTTAACAGCTCACAACATACAATTCGGGACGGAAAAACAGAGCAAAAGAAGAAAAGTGGCACGAAACTGATGAAAATGTTCGATTTTGGGCTCCAAAAACGGGCGCAGCCGAGGAGGCTTATTGCTCCCGATGTAGAGCTCTCGGAGAGCTTTCTAACGGTATGCTGTGCATCGTGTAACTCCTTAGGGATCAAAAGTTGTAGGCACCGGAGAGACGGAAACCTTGTCACAAGCCCCACGCCCTCGGTTTGCGGGCCCAGCCTCTACGTGAAGCCAAGTTGTCTTGCCCAAGGTGGCGTGGGATTCGGTAATAGAAATGTGGAGGATAAAGTATCTTGGCAACCCTAACCAGGGCAAAAAAAATTGAAAAGGGGGGGTGCAACACGAGGACTTACCAGGGGGTCACCCATCCTAGTACTACTCTCGCCCAAGCACGCTTAACTTCGGAGTTCTGATGGGATCTGGGGCATTAGTGTTGGTATGATCGCACCCGTCATGTTGTGGGCACAAATCCTTTATGTGTTGACGGTTCACAGTCCCAGCCTAGAGAGATGGCCCATTCAAGAGGCCCAATGGGCTTAACGACAACCCATCCGCTTCAACAACGCAGCAACCTCGCAAGACGTGATATCGACGCGTTGGAGGGCCTCAAATGTCCCACGAGTTAGGTTGTCGGACTTTTAACAGCTCACGACATACGATCCGGGATGAAAAAATAGAGCAAAAGAAGAAAAGTGGCCTGAAAGTGATAAAAATGTTCAATTTTGGGCTCCAAAAATGGGTGTAGCCAAGCAAGCTTGCTGCCCCCGTCGTAGAGCTCTCAGAGGGCTTTCCAACGGTATTCTATGCGCCACGTAAGTCCTTACGGATCAAAAGTTATGGGCACCAGAGCGACGGAGACCCGGTCACAAGCCCCATGCCCTCGGTTTGCGGGCCCAGCCTCTGCGTGAAGCGAAGTTGTCTTGCCCAAGGTGTCATGGGATTCGGCAATAGAAATATGGAGGATAATGTATCTTGAAAACCCTAACCGGGGCAAAAAAAATTGAAAATGAGGGGTGCAACACGAGGACTTCCAATGGGGTCACCCATCCTAGTACTAATCTCGCTCAAGCGCGCTTAACTTCAGATTTCTGATGGGATCCGATGCATTAGTGCTGGTGTGGTGGCGCCCGTCATGTTGGGGGGACAAATCCTTTATGTGTTGACGGTTCACAGTCCCAGCCCAGAGAGATGTCCCATTCAAAAGGCCCAATGGGCTTAACGACAACCTATCCGCTTAAAAAATGCAGCATCCTCGTAAGACGTGATATCAATGCGTTGTAGGGCCCTTTAATATCCCACATGTTTGGTTGTCTTCCTTTTTACAGCTCACAACGTACGATCCCGGACGGAAAAATAGAGCAAAAGAAGAAATGTGGCCCGAAATTGTTGAAAACATTCTATTTTGGTCTCAAAAAACGGATGCAGCCGAGCAGGCTTGTTGCCTCCGTCGTAGAGCTCTCGGAGAGCTTTCCAACAATATGCTGTGCGCCGCATAACGCCTTATGGATCAAAAGTTATGGGCAGCGGAGTGATAGAGACCTGATCACAAGCCCTACTGCCTCGGTTTGCGGGCCCAGCCTCTACTTGAAGCGAAGTTGGCTTGCCCAAGGTGGCGTGGGATTCGGTAATAGAAATGTGGGGGATAAAGTATCTTGGCAACCTTAACCGGGGCAAAAAAAATTGAAAATGAGGGGTGCAACACGAGGACTTACCAGGGGGTCACCCATCCTAGTACTACTCTCACCCAAGCACGCTTAACTTCGGAGTTCTGATGGGATCTGGGGCATTAGTGTTGGTATGATCGCACCCGTCATGTTGTGGGCACAAATCCTTTATGTGTTGACGGTTCACAGTCCCAGCCTAGAGAGATGGCCCATTCAAGAGGCCCAATGGGCTTAACGACAACCCATCCGCTTCAACAACGCAGCAACCTCGCAAGACGTGATATCGACGCGTTGGAGGGCCTCAAATGTCCCACGAGTTAGGTTGTCGGACTTTTAACAGCTCACGACATACGATCCGGGGTGAAAAAATAGAGCTAAGAAGAAAAGTGGCCTGAAAGTGATAAAAATGTTCAATTTTGGGCTCCAAAAATGGGTGCAGCCGAGCAAGCTTGCTGCCCCCGTCGTAGAGCTCTCAGAGGGCTTTCCAACGGTATGCTATGCGCCGCGTAAGTCCTTACGAATCAAAAGTTATGGGCACCAGAGCGACGAAGCCCCGGTCACAAGCCCCACGCCCTCGGTTTGCGGGCCCAGCCTCTGCTTGAAGCGAAGTTGTCTTGCCCAAGGTGTCATGGGATTCGGTAATAGAAATATGGAGGATAATGTATCTTGAAAACCCTAACCGGGGCAAAAAAAATTGAAAATGAGGGGTGCAACACGAGGACTTCCAATGGGGTCACCCATCCTAGTACTAATCTCGCTCAAGCGCGCTTAACTTCAGATTTCTGATGGGATCCGATGCATTAGTGCTGGTATGATCGCACCCGTCATGTTGAGGGCACAAATCCTTTATATGTTGACGGTTCACAGTCCCAGCCCAGAGAGATGTCCCATTCAAAAGGCCCAATGGGCTTAACGACAACCTATCCGCTTAAAAAATGCAGCATCCTCGTAAGACGTGATATCAATGCGTTGTAGGGCCCTTTAATATCCCACATGTTTGGTTGTCTTCCTTTTTACAGCTCACAACGTACGATCCCGGACGGAAAAATAGAGCAAAAGAAGAAATGTGGCCCGAAATTGTTGAAAACATTCTATTTTGGTCTCAAAAAACGGATGCAGCCGAGCAGGCTTGCTTCCTCCGTCGTAGAGCTCTCGGAGAGCTTTCCAACAATATGCTGTGCGCCGCATAACTCCTTATGGATCAAAAGTTATGGGCACCGGAGCGACAGAGACCTGATCACAAGCCCTACTGCCTCGGTTTGCGGGCCCAGCCTCTACTTGAAGCGAAGTTGTCTTGCCCAAGGTGGCGCGGGATTCGGTAATAGAAATGTGGAGGATAAAGTATCTTGGCAACCCTAACCGGGGCAAAAAAAATTGAAAATGAGGGGTGCAACACGAAGACTTACCAGGGGGTCACCCATCCTAGTACTACTCTCACCCAAGCACGCTTAACTTCGGAGTTCTGATGGGATCTGGGGCATTAGTGTTGGTATGATCGCACCCGTCATGTTGTGGGCACAAATCCTTTATGTGTTGACGGTTCACAGTCCCAGCCTAGAGAGATGGCCCATTCAAGAGGCCCAATGGGCTTAACGACAACCCATCCGCTTCAACAACGCAGCAACCTCGCAAGACGTGATATCGACGCGTTGGAGGGCCTCAAATGTCCCACGAGTTAGGTTGTCGGACTTTTAACAGCTCACGACATACGATCCGGGGTGAAAAAATAGAGCTAAGAAGAAAAGTGGCCTGAAAGTGATAAAAATGTTCAATTTTGGGCTCCAAAAATGGGTGCAGCCGAGCAAGCTTGCTGCCCCCGTCGTAGAGCTCTCAGAGGGCTTTCCAACGGTATGCTATGCGCCGCGTAAGTCCTTACGAATCAAAAGTTATG
Source organism: Ehretia macrophylla (assembly GCA_037974665.1). Lineage (NCBI taxonomy): Eukaryota > Viridiplantae > Streptophyta > Magnoliopsida > Boraginales > Ehretiaceae > Ehretia > Ehretia macrophylla. Next base: position 12,565,384 of record CM075764.1, on the reverse strand, counting down.
GGCACCAGAGCGACGAAGCCCCGGTCACAAGCCCCACGCCCTCGGTTTGCGGGCCCAGCCTCTGCTTGAAGCGAAGTTGTCTTGCCCAAGGTGTCATGGGATTCGGTAATAGAAATATGGAGGATAATGTATCTTGAAAACCCTAACCGGGGCAAAAAAAATTGAAAATGAGGGGTGCAACACGAGGACTTCCAATGGGGTCACCCATCCTAGTACTAATCTCGCTCAAGCGCGCTTAACTTCAGATTTCTGATGGGATCCGATGCATTAGTGCTGGTATGATCGCACCCGTCATGTTGAGGGCACAAATCCTTTATATGTTGACGGTTCACAGTCCCAGCCCAGAGAGATGTCCCATTCAAAAGGCCCAATGGGCTTAACGACAACCTATCCGCTTAAAAAATGCAGCATCCTCGTAAGACGTGATATCAATGCGTTGTAGGGCCCTTTAATATCCCACATGTTTGGTTGTCTTCCTTTTTACAGCTCACAACGTACGATCCCGGACGGAAAAATAGAGCAAAAGAAGAAATGTGGCCCGAAATTGTTGAAAACATTCTATTTTGGTCTCAAAAAACGGATGCAGCCGAGCAGGCTTGCTTCCTCCGTCGTAGAGCTCTCGGAGAGCTTTCCAACAATATGCTGTGCGCCGCATAACTCCTTATGGATCAAAAGTTATGGGCACCGGAGCGACAGAGACCTGATCACAAGCCCTACTGCCTCGGTTTGCGGGCCCAGCCTCTACTTGAAGCGAAGTTGTCTTGCCTAAGGTGCCGTGGGATTCGGTAATAGAAATGTGGTGGATAAAGTATCTTGGCAACCCTAACCGGGGCAAAAAAAATTGAAAAGGGGGGTGCAACACGAGGACTTCCCAGGCGGTCACCCATCCTAGTACTAATCTCGCCCAAGCATGCTTAACTTCGGAGTTCTGATAGGATCCGGTGCATTAGTGCTGGTATGATTGCACCTGTCACGCCCCAGGCCGACCTATAGAGGTTAGACTTGGGAGTGATCTAAACATTCAAGTCATTTCACGTACTTAGTCGTTCATGAAGGTTTAACACTTAACGTTTAGCCTAAACTCCACAAATTCTCTGAAAAACCGGCAGCATAACGGCTGTAATTGGGCTCTTTAGTTTGACCTAATTCTCTAAATGCCTCAAAACTTGCAATCTCAAATTCATTTCTAACTAAGATTACTATTTATCACCAATCGGGGTGCATACTAGTTATCTCGAAGCCTCGTTTGACTAAGAATCTAGCATGACACTATGTCTCGTTTATTTGTCAATCTAGTTACACCGGTTCTTGTTGATCTTAGCTTAACAATGAGTACCTGCTTAAGATTGGATAAATTCATTTTACTTAGCTCTTATCTAGTACTTCACAAGTCTGTGATAGATACTAAACCAAAGTTGCGATAGCAAAATGACCAGAAGAGTGTGTACCTAGTTATGATCAGTACAAGCCAAAATTAGACCCCAAATTACAACGGGGGTCATTTACAATACAACAACAAGCAACATAAGAAATAGTCTTCAAGCAACATATTGTTCACAAAAATGGCCATAGTCAATTAAGGCACGTAGGGAAAGCAATCATTCCAAGGAGTCATCAATAGGCACGTTGTCCTCGGGTACCTGTTCCTGGTCTTCTTCACCTGAGATGATTAAAGATGGTGAGTCCTTATGAACTCAGCGAGGGGGAATGAGAAATACGTTTTGAAACTCTTTTTCTGGTTAACTTATGAAAAACCCCTTTTTGAAAACATGTCACGTATTACAAGTAATAAGGTACGCAAGTATAAGAATCAAATTGAGCAACAAATACAATTACCAATCATTTCAAGGATACGGTGAGCATTTGCTCTCAATATCGATTTCAATACGATTGTTGCGGCTGACTTCAATAATCCACTTATCGCTCCCATTTGGGTGTACTCCGAATCTACCCCGAAAACCTACGACCCAACTCTCCGAGGGTGGAATGCCAAGCGAGAGAGGGAATTGGACCATGGTAGTCACGATAGCACCGGCAAGCCCGATGCCGCCCGGCGTGCGTGAAACGCTACCATGCCACAACGAAAGGTTGCAACCTTGTATGCAATGCACTTTTATAACATTTAACATATCACATTAGGAGGACAACAAAGTAGGTTGCCTCCGAGCAGTTATAAGATCGCACGTTGACAACTAAACACACAAGGCATACTATGACAGGTAATTTCACTTGTAAGGCACATGGAGTTACATGAATATTAAACGGACAGCTATGTAACACATGTGAATCAAGTCATATAACTCATTTCGGGGTTCACGCAATCATATAATAAGGTCATACAACATGCAATGACATCTACGTGGGACCGGGTGCAAGAAAGGTCTACTTGTCAACATGTATTCATCGGAATCACATTTAGGGCTATAAAGACAACTACGGGCAGCCCACTAATCACACAATTAGACTCGATAACCACAGGATCAATACTTAGCGAGTTTTTCATAGTTACTAGGGTTTCAGTTCATGCTTGCACATACGATTAAGCCACGAGTTGACAAGTAATGAAACCAAAGCCATGCATCGATTAATTAAACAACCTCAAGCATTCAAAACAGTCCACATAACATCCAAGTGCCACAATCCCAAGCATTTAATACAACGAGAGAAGTTACAATAATTTTCAAAGCATATCACTAGATGAAACCTCACTGCAATGGTCTATTTTCTCACAATCATTGAGACAAGAAAACAATCTCCAATTCTAGTGAACAAAATGTCAAATTAAAGCTTATGAAGCGAACTAAATCCAGAAATAAAGCTCGCATCATTTGGAGTTCGGATTCAAGAGTTATAACCAAAACTGTGAGACGACGCAAAACTGTCCAGATTTGTACACATTTCAATACTTGTCATTTTTGAGGACCTTAGGGTCAGATTTAGCCTTAGTCTATTTCTGACAAAAATGTCCAGAACTGAATAATTTATCAGTCTACCAAATTTCATGCATTTTGAATAACATTTACTAAGTCCAAACTGGTTCGTTCTACAAGGACAGTGAACTGCCAAAAACCTGCTTCATTTTCCTAGATTTTCAGATTTGGACACCTTTCGATATTTTGCCATTTTGGAGACCTTAGAGTCAAAATTGCCTTGGCCTATTTCTATGAAAAATTCTCAGAACTGGTAAAACTAGTCACCTACCAAGTTTCATGCATTTTCAAAATCATTTACTAGGTCATATTCACTTCACTCCAACAAGTCAGAAAACTGCCATTTATGCGATTTCTCCTATCTTCAAATTCTAGCCAAATATCTTGCCATGCATGTTTACAAATGCTCATGTACACACATATATCAAAATTAAAGAGGTAAAAATAGACATTTAAAGGCATGCATGTGGTTTTGGAAAGCTTTTAAAAAAGGATTAACCCTCACCTTAGCAACTTTATCAACAAAGGATGCTCAAAACTCTTGGAGATGCACAAATGGTCTTCTTTCCTTGTTTGGCCGAGGGATATTGCTTGTTTTCCTTAATTCTTACCTAAGTTACCATGTCCTTAGTATGTGCATGTGGTTAGAACAACAAGGAAATGAAATAGAAGCTATCAACATACCTAAGGGCCGAATGAGTGTTCTATGAGCTTGCATGCATGTTTCTTTGCTTCTAGCTTGCTTGGTCGAGTTCCTTAGTGTCTTGAATGTCTTGGTGAACCTTAGGATGATGAGCTTAAGCTAGGGAGAGTTGTCACGCCCCAACCCGACCTATAAAGGTTAAAATAGGGTGTGATCTAAACATTCAAGCCCTTTCACATTCTTAATCATCCTAGGAGGTTTACACTTAACATTTTATTCTAGACTCCAAAATTTTCCGGAAATCCGACAGCATAACGGCTGTAATTGGGCTCTTTGTTTTGACCTAAATTTTCTAACAGCCTCAAACTTTCAATTCAAGTTCATTCACGACTAGAGTTTACTATTTTATCATCAATTGAATTGCTTATTGGTTATTTCGACGTCCCGTTTGATTTATAACCTAGCATGATACTATGTCTCGTTTGTCCATTTATCCTCGTTTCAAAATGTACCTGTTGATCTTAGCTTATTAGCGAGTACCTGTTGAGATTAGATAAGTTCGTTTGCCTATTCCTTAGCTAAGCATCATAACCTATGATAGATACTAGTGATAATAAAAGCAAAACGATCATAGTATGTCTAGTATCAGTCTACTTAATATAAGTACAAACCAAAATTAGACCCCAAATTACAACGGGGGTCTTTTACATTAGCAACAACAAGCAACATAAGATAAATGGTCTTCAAGCAGCACAAAATACACAAGTAGTCACGTTCAAGGAAAACAACAATAACAGGCAATCACTCCAGGGGTTCATCATTAGGTACATTATCCTCGGGTTCCTGTACCTGTTCTTCTTCACCTGAGATGATAAAAGAGGGTGAGTCCTTATGAACTCAGCAAGGGGGAACGATAAATAAGTTTTGAAACTCATTTTCCGGTTAAACTTATGAAAACCCCTTTCTCAAACATGAAAACAACAGAAATACAAGTACAGAAATACAAGTACAGAACAGGAATACCTGTCTTTCCTCCCCGAGGTTCTCTAGGATCCAAGCGGGAGTACTTATACACATAAGAAAAAGGATACGGCGAGCTTTTGCTCTCAAATCAGTTTCAGAATCAGAAGTTGCGGCCGACTTCAAATCATTCCCCAAAACACACCAGGTGGGTGTACTCCGGATGTACCCCAAAATCCTACGACCCAACTCTCCGAGGAAGTCTAGCCCCCAAGCGAGAGAGGGAATGGAACCATAGAGGTCACAGTAACACCGGCAAGCCCGATGCCGCCCGGCGTGCGTGATCACTACCATGCCGATAGGAAAGGTTGCAACCTTGTATGCAATGCACATTTATGATAGGTAATATATATCATAGAAGGAGGACAACAAAGTAGGTTACCTCCGGACAATCATAAGATTGCACATTGACAGATAAACAAGCAAGACACGATAAGACAGGAAATTTCACTTGAAAGGCATATAGAGTTATATGGAAATTAAACGGGCAGCCATGTAACACATGTAAAAAAGGCCATATAACTCATTAAAAAGTCCATGCAATCAAGTGATAAGATTATTCAACATGCAATGATATCAACATGGGTTCGGATGCAAGAAAAGCTTAATTGTCAACATGCAATGGTCAAGATCACTTTTGAAGTTATAAAACATTTACGGGCAGCACACTAAGCCTATGATTCCAACATAATATCCAAATAATCAACACTTATTAAGACTACCTAGTCGTTAGGGCTTCCATTTCAAGTATATTCGTGCAATTTGAGCCTCAACCCAACTCAATGTCAATCTCAAACCATACATCATTTAATTCAACATCCTCAAACGTTCAAAACAGTCCACACAACATCCCAACACCACATTTCCACACAATTAGTACCACAAGAGAGGTTACAACAATTTTCCAAGCATATGGCTAAATAAAACCTTTACTGCAATAGGCTGTTTTCTCACAATCAATAGGATAAACAAACAATCTCCAAATTCAGTAAATAAGATGTAAAATTAAAGCTTAAGAAGTTAACTAAAATCAGAAACAAACCTTGCATCAATTGGAGTTCATAATCATTAGTTCTAGCCAAAACAGTGAGGTAGCACAAAACTGTCCAGATTTGTACACTTTTCCGAAAGTGACGTTTTTGAGGTCATTAGAGTCAGTTTTAGCTTTGGTCCATTTGTGACAAAATTGTCCAGAACTGAAAAATATAGCAGCACACCAAATTTCATGCGTTTTGGACAACATTTACTAAGCCAAATATGGTTCGTTCCACAAGGTCAGTGCATCTGCCAAAACCTGATTCATTTTTCCAGATTTCCAGATTTGGTCACATTTTAATGATTTGCCATTTTGTGGATCTTAGGGTCAAAATTAGCTTCGGCCTATTTCCGGAAAAAATATCCAAAACTGTCCAAACTAGTCACCCACCAATTTTCAAGCATTTTCAACATCATTTGCTTAGCTAAACTTACCTCGAACAGACTGGTCAGAGAGTTGTCATCCATTTCGACTTCACCTAGCATCATTTTCAAGCCAAGAACTTGCCATGCATGGTTGATTGAGCTTATGAACGACCATATAGCTCAAGTACAGAAGCAAATACACACATTTATGAGCATGCATGTGAGTTTTTAAAGAGTTTTCAAAAGGTTTTAACCCTCACCTTAGCAATCAACCACAAAGATGCACAAAAACTTGTTGAAGCTTCAAATCTCTTCTTCTTCTTGCTTAGCCGAGATTCCAACTTGGTTTCTCTATTTTTCCTAGGCCGAAAATGGTGACTCAAAATGCTTGCATGTGTGTTTCTTGCATCCTAGCTTGCTTGGGTGAGTTTCTTTGCTTGTGGTTTGTCTTGATGCACCATAGGATGATGAAGATGAGCTAAGAGGTGGAGAGAACTCAGCCAAAACCGAAATGGAGAGAGAGAGTGAGAGGGAGAGAGAGAAAATGTGAGGAAAGTGAGAGAAATGAGAGAAAAATGAGGCTTTTGCAATTTTTTGAGCATGTGGTCAGCCTTGGGCTTCCAAATCTGAATTTTTGTGTCTTCAAGGTGGAATTTGAAATGTTAGCATGGGCCATGAGTGGTTTGGTCGAAAATGAGAGGAAATTGATGTGGTTTTGGGTAATTTTTTACGCATTGATAAGTGTTTTTGTGTCATGACTTGTCTAGAATCATTTTGAATTAAACATGCATACAAAAGTCTGATTTTGTGTCATGTTTTGAATTGGTTTAACATGTGTGTAAGAGAATGTTGGGTATTTAGGGATTTTAGGTAGAATATAATATAGGGTATGTTTAGAGGTTTGTGAGATTTTCTCTTGTAGTGAGTTTAAAATATAATATTTAGGTGTTAGTGGATTTTGTAGAGATTTGAATTAGGATTATAATAATAGTTGGTGGATTGTGTAGGATTATTTTATTGTCTCGTGCTTTGTGTAGGATTCTTTATTGATTAGCGTGGTGGCACGCTTTCCTAAGTTTAGGGCACGCACTACGAGACACACACAGAAATCAATACAGGGTACGAATCACGAGGTAGACACGAACTTCAAGACTAATGCACGCAATCCGAGGTGAATGCATGTAAACCAAAGCAAGGCACGTAATTCAATGTAATGCACGCAAATCGAGGTACGACTCTTAAACCTAGGTTAAGGTACGGAGTTCAACGTTAGGGTACACGAAACGAGGTAACGCACGTACAATCAGGTCATGGCACGTATTTTTAGGTACCGCACGTGAGTTGGGGATTAGGGCACACTATTCTAGGTCAAGGCACGTATGACAAGGTATGCACGAAAACCAAGACAGGACACGTAATCCATGGTCAGTCATATAATTAGGGGTCTATGGCACGCAAATCAAGATAACACACGTTATTCGGGGTTGGGCCTCACAAGAGTGACATTGCAGCCAAGGCCGAGAGAGAGATAGGAAATGAGAGAGTGAAATAATGAAAGAAAGAAATGAGAAGCTTGAGCATTTGGTCGGCCTTGAGCTTCACAAAATTCTGATTTTGTGTCTTCAAGAGCATATTTTTAAATCATCTTAGCATGGGTAATTGAGTGGGCCGAGATTGTGGTGCATTGGGTAGGGTTTTAAGTCATTTTTTTATGCTTTGTGTCATAGGTTGTCTAGGCATGATTTTTGAAATTGCAAAGCATTGTCAAATGCATCATGTGGTCGGCCAAGGCTTTGATCAAATCTGAATTTTTTGTTTGTTCAAAGCTTATTTTATTGTAGGTTAGATTGTGGTCTTTTAGGTGCATAGGTTTTACAAATAGAATAAGGAATAAAGAATAAACAATAAGAATGTCTAGCTTTTTGTGAAATTTCGTCTTCTAGTGAGTTGAATTAGCATTTTAATATTAGTTAGTGGAGTTTGTAAGATTAATTAATGATCCAGTGCTTCGTGTAAGATGCTTTCTTGATTAGTGTGCGGACACACTTTCCTAGGTTTAGGGCACGCACTACGAGGTAAGGCACGAACTATGAGACGAATGCACATTTCCCAAGGAAATGCACGCAACCCTAAATGAATGCATGTAATTCAATGCAAGGCACATAAAACGAAACACGACTCTTAAACCTAGGTCAAGGCAAGCAAATCTAGGTTAGGGCACACAAAATGAGGTATCGCACATAAATCGAGGTCGGGCCTCACATCCTCCCCTCCTTAAAAGAATTTCGTCCCAAAATTCAATATTACCTTTGAAATAATGCTGGATACTGTTGCTCCATCTGGTCTCGCCTGTCCCACGTTGCTTCTTCAACTCCATGGTGATCCCATAACACTTTCACCATCGGTATAGATTTTCTGCGCAACTCCCGATCTTGCTGGTCTAGGATCCGAATGGGCTTCTCTTCATAAGACAAGTTCTCCCGAAGCTGCAACGGCTCTGGCTCCAAGATATACGATGGATCAGGGTAATACTTCCGTAGCATTGAAACATGGAAGACGTCGTGAATATTGGAGAGGTTTTGGGGTAGTTCCAGGCGATACGCCAATTTGCCAACCTTCTCAATTATCTCAAATGGTCCTACAAACCGCGTGCTCAACTTTCCACCCTTGCCGTGTTTAATCAGTCCCCTCCAAGGTGATATCTTCAAGAACACTTTATCGCCGACCTCAAACTCTAGACTCCGCCTCCGTCGGTCTGCATAACTTTTCTGCCTGCTTTGGGCGGTAAGGTTCCGTTTCCGGATGAGGTGGACATTATCAACAGTCTTCATAAGTTCAGGTAGAAGGGTCGGGTCAAAGGTCTTTGTCTCACCTACTTCATCCCAGTAAATTGGGGATCGACACTTACGTCCATACAATGCCTCAGATGGGGCCATCCCGATAGTGGCCTGATAACTGTTATTATAAGCGAACTCCGCTAGAGACAGATATTTCTCCGAACCTTTTCCAAAGTCTAAAACACACACCCTCAGCATATCCTCCAGAATCTGAATAGTTCTCTCAGTTTGTCCATCAGTCTGAGGGTGATAAGCCGTGCTGAAACTCAACTTCGTTCCCAAAGCTTATTGCAATCTCTTCCAAAATCGGGAAGTAAAACGAGAATCCCTATTCGATACAATACTCACAGGCATCCCGTGCAACCTGACAATATCCGCCACATACATATCTCCCAGTTTCTTAGGACTTTCTTCCTTGTTCATCGGTAAGAAGTGCGCTGACTTTGTCAATCTATCCACTATAACCCAAACGGCGTCATGACCCTTTTGTGACCTTGGCAAGTCCATGACAAAGTCCATAGTTATATGTTTCCATTTCCATTGAGGAATTTCTAACGGTTGAAGTAAACCTGCTGGTCGTTAATGTTCTGCTTTGACTCTCTGGCAAGTCAAACACCGTGCCACAAATTCTGCGATCTCTCTTTTCATGTTATTCCACCAATATTGTTGTTTCAAATCCCAGTACATCTTTGTTCTGCCGGGGTGAATAGTGTATCTTGAATTATGGGCTTCTTCAATAATCTTCTTTTTCAACTCTGGATCATTTGGAACACAAATTCGATTCCTGAACCTCCAAATACCATTATCATGAAACTTGAAATCTGTGTTGCTTTCTTTAATCTTCTGAAACTGTTGGTCCTTCTGTTGAGCCTCTCGTAATTCAGACAACAAGGTCGATTGAACTTGTGTAGTGGCAAATAGTAACCCTTTTTGAGTCAATTGTGGTTTCCACAAAAATGCTTCCTCTAACAACTCCTACACCTTAACTTCCAGTTTTGCCATGCTCGCTTTCCGACTTAAGGCATCTGCAACTACATTTGCTTTACCGGGCACATAATTTATTGTGCAGTTATTATCATCCAAGAGCTCCATCCACCATCTTTGCCTCATGTTCAACTCTTTTTGTGAGAACAAGTATTTCAAGCTCTTGTGATCAGTAAACACCTCGAACTTGTTACCCCACAGATAGTGTCTCTGTAACGACCCCACTCCCCACGTGGAGCCCACGCAGAGTCTCATAGGGCCATCACTACCGAGGTATTGTCCGCTATTGGAAACCTAGCTCGCGGCACAGGCCCCTCACGGGTTTGTCCCTTCTAGGATCTCTCCTCAAAAGGCACCTCGACTGATACAAGGAACCAAGCCCTTATATCAAGCTCTCTCACTTCCAGGACTTCTGATGTGGGATTGTGTTACCACATTCCACCCCCCTTAAGGAGCCCCACTCCTTCGCAGGCACGAGCAGAAGGGAAGACTGGCTCTGATACCATTTGTAACGACCCCACTCCCCACGTGGAACCCACGCAGAATCTCACAGGGCCATCACTACCGAGGTATTGTCCGCTATTGGAAACCTGGCCCGCAGGCACAGGCCCCTCACGGGTTTGTCCCTTCGAGGATCTCTCCTCAAAAGGCGCCTCGGTTGATACAAGGAACTAAGCCCTTATATCTAGCTTTCTCACTTCCAGGACTTCCGATGTAGGATTGTGTTACCACATTCCACCCCCCTTAAGGAGCCTCGCGCCCTCGCGGGCACGAGCACAAGGGAAGACTGGCTCTGATACCATTTGTAACGACCCGACTCCCCACGTGGAACTCACGCAAAGTCTTACTGAGTCGTCACTACCACGATATTGTCTGCTATTGGCAATCCCTGGCCCGCAGGCACAGGGCCCTCACGGCTTTGTTTCTCCCATGGTCTCCCACGGGAAAAGGCCTCGTGGCTGTGCAAGGAACTAAGCCCTTATATCCAGCTCTCTCACTTCCAAGACTTCCGATGTGGGATTGTGTTACCACAGTCTCCATTTCTTGAGTGCAAACACAATAGCCGCTAACTCCAAATCATGTGTCGGGTAGTTTAATTCATACGGCTTCGGTTTCCTAGAAGCATACGCAATCACTCTACCATTTTGCATCAACACACAACTCAGTCCTTCCTTCGAAGCATCGCTATAGATTACAAAGCCTTGACTCCCTTCAGGCAATGCAAGAACAGGTGTAGTACTCAATCTTTTCTTTAATTCTTGAAAACTGTTCTCACACTTGTCATCCCATACAAACTTTGTTTTCTTTTGAGTGAGCTTTGTAAGCAGTCCTGCAATCTTTGAGAAATCCTTTACGAACCTCCGATAATAGCCAGCTAGACCAAGAAAACTCCGAACCTCCGTAACATTTTTCGGCTTCTTCCAAGACATCACCGCTTCTATCTTTGCTAGATCCATCACTATTCCCTCATAAATGCAATCTGCCGCAACCAAAATTCACATTTGCTAAACTTTGCATACAATTGATGCTCTTGATGTTTCTGTAGTACCAATCGCAGATTTTGTTCATGCTCAGCCTCGGATTTCGAGTATACCAAAATATCATCAATAAAGATCACCACAAATTGGTCCAAGTAGGGTTGAAACACTCTGTGCATCAAGTCCATAAAAGCTACAGGGACATTAGTTAGCCCCAAATGGCATCACCACATATTCATAATGCCCATATCTCATCATGAAAGCCGTTTTAGGCACATCCTCCTTTTTAATTTGCAACTGGTAGTACCCTTGCCTCAAGTCGAGCTTTGAATACACTTTAGCTCCCTGAAGTTGATCAAACAACACGTCGATCAGTGGAAGTGGGTATTTATTCTTAACGGTCACTTGGTTCAATCCTCGGTAATCGATGCATAGCCTCAATGTTTCGTCTTTCTTCTTTACAAATAGGACTGGCGCGCCCCACGGAGAAGAGCTTGGTTGAACAAACCCCTTCTTTAACAATCCTTGCAATTGGTCCTTCAGTTCTTGTAGCTCGGCTGGTGCCATATGATAGGGAGCTTTAGATATCGGTTGGGTGCCAGGCAGTAATCCTATAATGAACGCGATCTCCCGATTTAGGGGTAAACCGGGCAATTCTTCGGGAAACACATCTGCATAATCTTTAATCACTGGCATCTCCTCCAACAGCTTTGTCCGACGGCATGTTGATAAGGTAAGCTAAGTATCCACTATATCATTTTCTCAAGGACTTCACTACTTTCGTAGATGAAATGATGGAACTCCCGGTGAAGTCTCTTCGACCTATTACCTCCAATATTGGTTGACCAGGTATCTGGAATGTTACAATCTTCGTCCGGTAATCTAGTTGGGCATGATGCTTTGCCAACCAGTCCATCCCTAAAATGACTTCATAGTCTCGAAAATGTAATACAATAAGATTGGCTGAGAATTCCCTATCTTTAATTTGGATTTTACATGCTTTACAAGCTGAGCGAGTAACAAGTTTAGAACCCATCGGAGTACCAACTTCTACTTCGTAAGGCAAACATACAACTCGTAGTTTCTCACGTTGCACACATAAGGGAGTAATAAATGAATGAGTAGCACCTGGATCAATTAGCACCCTAACAGGTTGATTCAGTATCAAGAATGTACCTTCAACAACAGCGTTTTCCTCTGGAAGCTTCTCTCACTCCATAGCATAAGCTCGGGCCTGAACTCTAGGAACTGGAGTCTTGCCTCTACCAGCTGGTTTAATCTGATTTTGTCCCCCTTGCCATTTAGGACAATCCTTGACCTGGTGTTGATCGCTGCCACACCCTACGCATCGTCCCGATTTCCTCCAACACTGGGCCTCGGTGTGACCCTTCCTGTTACAGTAAGAACAGGTGACAGTCTGAGTAGTAGGTGAACTACCTGTGGATCCACGAGTAGAAGAGGCTGATGGTGCTTTAGTTGGGCCACAGTTATTAACTTGTATGTTCTGGCTCTGGACTCTGAGTCTGGAATTTCCTCTGTTGTCCTGGAGGCTGATATGGTTTCTTGTTCGGCTGGCTCGAACCGGCTCTGTCAAGTTTCCTCTTCTCAACTCAGGAGGCAGCCGCAAGGAGAGCATAATAGGTAGTAAAGTCATGCGAAGCCAATTGGTCCTGAATTTCTAGCCTCAACCCATTCGTAAATTTCCACATCTTCGCCTCAGGGGTACTGACCATGTATTGAGCATAGCTAGACAGTCGATCAAAATGAGCCTCATATTGGGCCACCGTCATGTTACCCTGGTTCAAGTGCATGAATTCCTCAACTCGCCTCTGCCTGGAAACTGCAAGTACGTATTTCTCCTTGAATGCCTTAACGAAATTACCCCATAAGCGAGGTGTATGATCAGTTTCCCAAAGTGCCTCCACAGTGAGCCACCAATGCTCAGCATCCTCGTGCAACAGAAACACAGCGAACTCAATCTTTTCCTCGTCAGTATAGTCAAGTGGCCTAAAAATCCTTTCAATCTCAGATAGCCAAGCCTCTGCCTTTTCATCATTAGCTTCCCCAAAGAATTTGGACTGGTGAAAGTCAAGGAACTCTCGCATTCTGTTGTTTTTCCCATTATTACCCCCATTCCTGTTGTTGTTGTTTGCTTCACGTACATCTTGACGTTCCATCACTCGCGACACGCGATCCATAGCATTCGCCATCATATTAAACATAGCCATGCCGAGATTAGTTTGATGAGCATCTCCGGTCTCTTGGGGCTCACCGCTCCTATTAGTATTGCAGGTACTAGGGCCAGCCATCTATAGGCACAAATTATTATGCACAATTTATTGGAATACGCCAAGACAAGAATTTAATGTATAAGGTATGCAACATACAATTTTATATAGACACACAATTCTCGAAACAGTTAAGACATGTTATTCACATAGGCACACAGAAACAGAGAAGGCACAATTGATATTGTCACACAATAACACACATAAACAAGTCATCTTGATAATCTTAAGGCTTCTACCTATGGTCCGAGAGTTAAACCTGGCTTAAGCAATCTAAGCTCTGATACAATTTCTCTAAGGTGTTACGCCCCAACCCGACCTATAGAGGTTAGACTAGGGAGTGATCTAAACATTCAAGTCATTTCACGTACTTAATCATTCATGAAGGTTTAACACTTAACGTTTAGCCTAAACTCCAGAAATTCTCCAGAAAACCGGCAGCTCAACGGCTGTAATTGGGCTATTTAGTTTGACCTAATTCTCTAAATGCCTCAAAACTTTCAATCTCAAATTCATTTCCAACTAAGATTACTATTTATCACCAATCGGGGTGCATACTAGTTATCTCGAAGCCTCTTTTGACTAATAATCTAGCATGATACTATGTCTTGTTTATTTGTCAATCTAGTTACACCAGTACCTCTTGATCTCAGCTTAACAATGAGTACCTGCTTAAGATTGGATAAATTCATTTTACTTAGCTCTTATCTAGTACTTCATAAGTCTGTGATAGATACTAAACCAAAGTAGCGATAGCAAAATGACCAGAAGAGTGTGTACCTAGTTATGATCAGTACAAGCCAAAATTAGACCCCAAATTACAACGGGGGTCATTTACAATATAACAACAAGAAACATAAGAAATAATCTTCAAGCAACATATCGTTCACAAAATGGCCATAGTCAATTAAGGCACGTAGGGCAAGCAATCATTCCAAGGAGTCATCAATAGGCACGTTGTCCTCGGGTATCTGGTCCTGATCTTCTTCACATGAGATCATAAAAGAGGGTGAGTCCTTATGAACTCAGTGAGGGGGAACGAGAAATACATTTTAAAACTCTTTTTCGGTTAACTTATGAAAAACCCCTTTTTGAAAACATGTCACGTATTTCAAGTAATAAGGTACGCAAGTATAAGAATCAAATTGAGCAACAGATACAATTACCAATCATTTCAAGGATACGGTGAGCATTTGCTCTCAGTATCGATTTTGATACGATTGTTGCGGCCGACTTCAATAATCCATTTATCGCTCCCAATTGGGTGTACTCCGGATCTACCCCGAAAACCTACGACCCAACTCTCCAAGGGTGGACTACCAAGCGAGAGAGGGAATTGGACCATGGTAGTCACGGTAGCACCAGCAAGCCCGATACCGCCCGGCATGCGTGAAACGCTACTATGCCACAACGAAAGGTTGCAACCTTGTATGCAATGCACTTTTATAACATTTAACATATCACATTAGGAGGACAACAAAGTAGGTTGCCTCCGAGAAATTATAAGATCGCACGTTGACAAGTAAACACACAAGGCATACTATGACAGGTAATTTCACTTGTAAGGCACATGAAGTTACATGAATATTAAACGGACAGCTATGTAACACATGTGAATCAAGTCATATAACTCATTTCGAGGTTCACGCAATCAAATAATAAGGTCATACAACATGCAACGACATCTACGTAGGACCGGGTGCAAAAAAGGTCTACTTGTCAACATGTATTCATCGGAATCACATTTAGGGCTATAAAGACAACTACGGTCAGCCCACTAATCACACAATTAGACGCGATAACCATAGGATCAATACTTAGCGAGTTTTTCATAGTCACTAGGGTTTCAGTTCATGCTTGCACGTACAATTAAGCCACGAGTTGACAAGTAATTAAACCAAAGCCATGCATCGATTAATTAAACAACCTCAATCATTCAAAACAGTCCATACAACATCCAAGTGCCACAATCCCAATCATTTAATACAACGAGAGAAGTTACAATAATTTTCAAAGCATATCACTAGATGAAACCTCACTACAATGGTCTGTTTTCTCACAATCATTGAGACAAGAAAACAATCTCCAATTCCAGTGAATAAAATGTCAAATTAAATCTTAAGGAGCGAACTAAATCCAAAAACAAACCTCATATCATTTGGAGTTCGGATTCAAGAGTTATAGCCAAAACCGTTAGACGATGTAAAACTGTCCAGATTTGTACACATTTCAATACTTGTCATTTTTTAGGACCTTAGGGTCAGATTTAGCCTTAGTCTATCTCTGACAAAAATGTCCAAAACTGAACTGCCAAAAACTGGTTCGTTCTACAAGGATATTGAATTGCCAAAAACTTGCTTCATTTTCCCAGATTTTTCAGATTTGGACATCTTTCGATGTTTTGCCATTTTGGAGACCATAGAGTCAAAATTGGCCTTGGCCTATTTCAACTCAAAATGCTCCGAACTGGAGAAAATAGTCACCTACCAATTTTTACGCATTTTCAACATCATTTACCTGGTCAAATTCACTTCGCTCCAACAAGTCAGAAAATTGCCATTTACGCGATTTCACCTATCTTCAATTTCTAGCCAAATATCTTGCCATGCATGTTTAGAAAAGCTCATGTACACACATATATCACAAGTACAAAGGTAAAAATAGACATTTAAAGGCATGCATGTGGTTTTGGAAAGGTTTTAAAAAAGGATTAACCCTCACCTTAGCAACTTTATCAACAAAGGATGCTCAAAACTCTTGGAGATGCACAAATGGTCTTCTTTCCTTGTTTGGCCAAGGGATATTGCTTGTTTTCCTTAATTCCTAGCTAAGCTACCATGTCCTTAGTATGTGCATGTGGTTAGAACAACAAGGAAATGAAATAGAAGCTATCAACATACCTAAGGGCCGAATGAGTGTTCTATGAGCTTGCATGCATGTTTCTTTGCTTTTAGTTTGCTTGGTCGAGTTCCTTAGTGGCTTGAATGTCTTGATGAACCTTAGGATGATGAGCTTAATCTATGGAGACTAAAATTGCAGCCAAGGCCGAGAGAGAGAGAGAGCGGAAATGAGAGAGTGAAAGAATGAAAGAAAGAAATGAGAAGCTTGAGCATTTGGTCGGCCTTGAGCTTCACAAAATTCTGATTTTGTGTCTTCAAGAGCATATTTTTGAATCATCTTAGCATGGGAAATTGAGTGGGCCGAGATTGTGGTACATTGGATTGGGTTTTAAGTCATTTTTTTTATGCTTTGTGTCATAGGTTGTCTAGGCATGATTTTTGAAATTGCAAAGCATTGTCAAATGCATCATGTGGTCGGCCAAGGCTTTGATCAAATCTGAATTTTTTGTTTGTTCAAAGCTTATTTTATTGTAGGTTAGATTGTGGTCTTTTAGGTGCATAGGTTTTGCAAATAGAATAAGGAACAAAGAATAAAGAATAAGAATGTCTAGCTTTTTGTGAAATTTCGTCTTCTACTGAGTTGAATTAGCATTTTAATATTAGTTAGTGGAGTTTGTAGGATTAATTAATGATCTAGTGCTTCGTGTAAGATGCTTTCTTGATTAGCGTACGGGTATGCTTTCCTAGGTTTAGGGCACACACTGCGAGGTAAGGCACGAACTACGAGACGAATACATCTTTTCCAAGCAAATGCATGCACCCCTAAATGAATGCATGTAATTCGATGCAAGGCACGTAAAATGAAACACGACTCTTAAACCTAGGTCAAGACACGCAAATCTAGGTTAGGGCACACAAAACGAGGTATCACACGTAAATCGAGGTCGAGCCTCACAACACCAGTCATGTTGAGGGCACAAATCCTTTATGTGTTGATGGTTCACTAACCCAGCCTAGAGAGATGGCCCGTTCAAAAGGCCCAATGGGCTTAACGACAACCTATCCGCTTCGACAACGCAGTATCCTCATAAGACGAGATATCGACGCATTGCAGGGCCCTGTAATATCCTGAGATATCATCCGTCTAACACCACCCAACGTACGCTCCGGGACAAAAAATAGAGCAAAGAAGAAATGTGGCCCAAAATTGATAAAAATGTCCGATTGTGGGCTCCCAAAATGGGCGCAGCCAACCAGACTTGCTGCCCCCCTCGTAAAGCTCTCATAGAGCTTTCCAACGGTATGTTGTGTACCGCGTAACTCCTTACGGATTAAAAGTTATGGGCACCGGAGCGACGGAGACCTAGTCACAAGCCCTACGCCCTCAGTTTGCAGGCCCAACCTCTACGCGAAGCGAAGTTGTCTTGCACAAGGTGCCGTGGGATTCGGTAAAAGAAATGTGGTGGATAAAGTATCTTGGTAACCATAACTGGGGAAAAAAAAATTGAAAAGGCGGGGTGCAACACGAGGACTTCCCAGGGGGTCACCAATCCTAGTACTACTCTCGCCCAAGCACGCTTAACTTCAGAGTTCTGATGGGATCCGGTGCATTAGTACTGGTATGATCGCACTCGTCATGTTGTGGGCATAAATCCTTTATGTGTTGATGGTTCACAGTCCCAGCCCAGAGATATGGCCCATTCAAAGGACCCAATGGGCTTAACGACAACCCATCCACTTCAACAACGCAGCATCCTCGCAAGACGTGATATTGACGCGTTGTAAGGCCTTGTAATATCCCGCGAGTTAGGTTATCATCCTTTAACAGCTCCCGACGTATGATCCGGGATGAAAAAATAGATCAAAAGTAGAAAAGTGGCCCGAAATTGATGAAAACGTTCAATTTTGGGATCTGAAAATAGGTGCAGCAAAGTAGGCTTGCGGCCCTCATCGTAGAGCTCTCATAGAGCTTTCCAACGGTATGCTGTGCCTTGCGTAACTCCTTATGAATTAAAAGTTATGAGCACCTGAGCGACGGAGACCTGGTCACAAGCCTCTACATGAAGCGAAGTTGTCTTGCCCAAGGGGCCGTGGGATTTAGTAATAGAAATGTGGAGGGTTAAGTATCTTGGCAACCCTAACCGGGGCAAAAAAAATTGAAAAAGGGGGGTATAACACGTGGACTTCCCATGGGGTCACCCTTCCTAGTACTACTCTCGCCCAATCACTCTTAACTTCAGAGTTTTGATGGGATCCAGTGCATTAGTGCTTGTATGATCGCACCCCTCATGTTGTGGGCAAAAATCCTTTACGTTTTGACGGTTCACAGTCCCAGTCGAGAGAGATGGCCCATTCAAAAGGCCCAATGGGCTTAACGATAACCTATCTGCTTTAACAATGCAGCATCCTCGCAAGACGTGATATCGACAAGTTGTAGGGCCCTCTAATGTCACGCGAGTTAGGTTGTCGTCCTTTTAACAGCTCACGACCTACGATCTGGGATGAAAAAACAGAGCAAAAGAAGAAAAGTGGCCCGAAACTGATGAAAACGTTCGATTTTGGGCTCTAAAAAAGGGCGTAGCCGAGCAGGCTTGCTGCCCTCGTCGTAGAGCTCTCGTAGAGCTTTCCAACTGTATGCTGTGCGTCGCGTAACTCCTTATGGATCAAAAGTTATGGGCATTAGAGCAACGGAGACTTGGTCAAAAGCCCTACGCCCTCGGTTTGCGATCCCAGCTTCTACGTGAAGCGAAGCTTTCTAGCCCAAGGTGCTGTGGGATTCGGTAATAGAAAGTGGTGGATAAAGTATCTTGGCAACCCTAACCAGGGCAAAAAAAATTGAAATGGGGGGGTACAACACGAGGACTTCCCAGGGGGTCACCCATCCTGGTACTACTCTCGCCCAAGCACGCTTAACTTCGGATTTCTAATGGGATCCGGTGCATTAGTGCTGGTATGATCGCACCCGTCAAGTTGAGGGCACAAATCCTTTATGTGTTGACGGTTCACAGTCCCAGCCCAGAGAGATGGCCCCTTAAAAAGGCCCAAAGGGCTTAACGATAACCCATCCGCTTCAACAACGCAGCATCCTTGTAAGACGTGATGTCGACATGTTGTAGGGCCTTGTAATATCCCGCGAGTTAGGTTGTCGTCCTTTTAATATCTCACGACGTACGATCTGTGATAGAAAAACAGAGCAAAAAAAGAAAAGTGGCCCGAAACTGATGAAAATTTTCAATTTTGGACTCCAAAAATGGACGCAGCCTAGCGAGCTTGTTGTCCACGCCGTAGAGCTTTCAGAGAGCTTTCCAACGGTAAGCTGTGCACCATGTAACTCCTTACGGATCAAAAGTTATGGGCACCGGAGCGACGGAGACCTGGTCACAAGCCCTACGCCCTCGGTTTGCGGTCCCAGCCTCTACGTGAAGCGAAGTTGTCTTGCCCAAGGTGCCGTGGGATTCGGTAATAGAAATGTGGAGGATAAAGTATCTTGGCAACCCTAACCGGGACAAAAAAAATTGAAAAGTGGGGTGCAACACGAGGACTTCCCAGGGGGTTACCCATCCTAGTACTACTCTCGCCCAAGCACGTTTAACTTCGGAGTTCTAATGGGATCCAGTACATTATTGCTGGTATGATCGCACCCATCATGTTGAGGGCACAAATCCTTAATGTGTTGACGGTTCACAGTCGCAGCCCAGAGAGATGGCCCATTCAAAAGGCCCAATGGGCTTAACGATAACCCATCCGCTTCAACAACGTAGCATCCTCGTAAGACATGATATCGACGTGTTGTAGGGCCTTGTAATATCCCGCGAGTTAGGTTGTCATCCTTTTAACAGCTCAGGACGTACAATCCGGGACAGAAAAATAGAGCAAAAAAAGAAAAGTGGCCCAAAACGAATGAAAATGTTCGATTTTGGACTCCAAAAATGGGCACAGCCGAGCGGGCTTACTGCCCCCGTCGTATAGCTTTGGGAGTGCTTTCCAACGGTATGTTGTGCGCCGCGTAACTCCTTACGGATCAAAAGTTATGGGCACCGGAGCGACGGAGACCTAGTCACAAGCCCTACGCCCTCGGTTTGCGGGCCCAGCCTCTACGTGAAGCAAAGTTGTCTTGCCCAAGGTGCTGTGGGATTCAGTAATAGAAATGTGGTGGATAAAGTATCTTGGCAACCCTAATCGGGCCAAAAAAAATTGAAAATGGGGGGTGCAACTCGAGGACTTGCCAGGGGGTCACCCATTCTAGTACTACTCTTGCCCAAGCACGCTTAACTTTGGAGTTCTGATGGAATCCGGTGCATTATTACTGGTATGATCGCACTCTTCATATTTTAGGCACAAATCCTTTATGTGTTGACGGTTCACAGTCCCAGCCCGGAGATATGGCCCATTCAGAAGGCCCAATGGGCCTACCGACAACCTATCCGCTTCAACAATACAGCATCCTCATAAGATGTGATATCGATGCGTTGTAGGACCCTGTAATATCCCGTGAGTTAGGTTGTCGCCCTTTTAACAGCTCACGATGTACGATCTGAGATGGAAAAATAGAGCAAAAGAAGAAAAGTGGCCCTAAACTGATGAAAATGTTCGATTTTGGGCTCTAAAAGTAGGCGCAGCAAAGTAGGCTTCCAGCCCTCGTCGTATGACTGCTTGGAGGCAACCTACTTTGCTGTCCTCCTAATGTGTTAGATTAAATGTCATAAATGTGCATTGCATATAAGGTCGCAACCTTTAATTCTGGCGTGGTAGCGTTCACGCACACCGGGCGGCATCGGGCTTGCCGGTGCAACCGTGAGTACCATTGTCCAATTCCCTCTCTCGCTAGGGGGCTAGACTTCCTCGGAGAGTTGGGTCGTAGGATTTCGGGGTACATCCGGAATACTCCCATTTGGCGTGATAAGGGGATGAATTAAAGCCGGCTGCAACAACTGATACTGGAAATGAACTGAGAGCAAAAGCTCACCGTATCATTTTCACTATGTGTATAAGTACTCTCGCTTGGTTCCTAGAGGACCTCGGGGAGGAAAGACGAGTAATTGTGTTCTTTTACCTTTACATTACATTATGTACTTACTTGTGATATAATGTCATGCTTGCAAAAGGGTTTTTCATAAGTTGTACCGGAAAATGAGTTTCAAAACTTATTTCTCGTTTACCCCTCGCTGAGTTCATAAGGACTCACCCTCTTTTGTCATCTTAGGTGAAGAAGACCAGGAACAGGTACCCGAGGACAACGTGCCTATTGATGATTCGTTGGAATGATTGCTTGCCCTACGTGCCTTACGTGACTATGGCCATTTTGTGAACAATATGTTGCTTGAAGACTATTTCATTTCTTATGTTGCTTGTTATTTTATTGTAAATGACCCCTATTGTAATTTGGGGTCTAATTTTGGCTTGTACTGATCATAACTAGGTAGACACTACTATGGTTGTTTTTGCTATCGTTATTGACTAATATCTATCATAGGATTATGAAGTATCAGGTAAGGATTAAGTAAAATGAATCTATCCAATCTTAAGCAGGTACTCATTGATAAGCTAAGATCAACAGGTACTTTTGTAACGAGGATTAACCAACAAACGAGACATGGTATCATGCTAGGTTATTAATCAAACGAGACTTCGAGATAACTAATAGGCGTTTCAATTGATGATAAATAGTAATCTTAGTTGGATTTGAATTTGAGATTGAAAGTTTTGAGACCTTTAGAGAATTAGGTCAAACTAAAGAGCCTAATTACAGCCGTTATACTGCCAGATTTCCAGAGAATTTGTGGAGTTTAGGCTAAAATGTTAAGTGTTAAAACTTTTAGGAACGATTAAGTACGTGATATGACTTGAATGTTTAGATCACACCCTAGTCTAACCTTTTTAGGTCGGGTTGGGGCGTGACACCTTAGAGAATAATGTTATCAGAGCTTAGATTGCTTAAGTTGGGTTTAACTCTGGGACCGTGGGTTGAAGCCCTAAGGTTATTAGGATGACTTGTTTATATGTTATTGTGTGATAATGTTAATTGTGCCTTCTATGTTCTATGTGCTTATGTGATTAACGTGTCTTAACTATTTCTAAAATTGTGTATCTGTATAAAATTATATGTTGCATATCTTATGCGTTAAATTCTTGTCTTGTCGTATTCCAATAAATTGTGCATCGTAATCTATGCCTATATCTGGCTGGCCCTAGTACCCACACTACTAATAGGAGTGGTGAGCCCCAAGAGACCGGAGATGCTTATCAAACTAATCCCGGCATGGCTATGTTTAACATGATGGCAAATGCCATGGATCGCGTGTCGCGAGTGATGGAACGTCAAGATGCATGTGAAGTGAACAACAACAACAGCAGGAATGATGGTAACCATGGGAGACATAGCAGAATGCGGGAGTTTCTTGACTTTCGCCTGTCCAAATTCCATGGGGAAGCTGATGATGAAAAAACAGAGGCTTGGCTGTCTGAGATCGAGAGGATTTTGAGACCACTTGACTATACTAATGAAGAAAAGGTGGAGTTTGCTGTGTTTCTGTTGCACGGGGATGCTGACCATTGGTGGCACACTGTGGAGGCACTTTGGGAAACATATCATACGCCTCGCTTGTGGGGTAATTTCGTTAAGGCATTCAAGGAGAAATATGTACCTGCAGTTTCCAGGCAAAGGCGGATTGAGGAATTCATGCACTTGAACCAGGGTAACATGACGGTGGCCCAGTACGAGGCTCGTTTTGACCGACTGTCCTGCTATGCTCAATACATGGTCAGTACTCCTGAGGTGAAGATGTGGAAATTTACGAATGGGTTGAGGCCGAAAATTCAGGACCAGTTGGCTTCGCATGACTTTGATACCTATTCCGCTCTCCTTGCTGCTGCTTCCCGAGTAAAGAAGCGGAAACTTGATAGAGCCGGTTCAAGCTAGCCGAACAAGAAACCATATCAGCCTCCAGGTCAATAGAGGAAATTCCAGAGCCAGAGTCGTAGTCAGGGCCAGAGCCAGAACAGACCAGTGAACAACCGTGGCCCGACTAAAGCACCCTCAGCCTCTTCCACCCACGGATCCATAGGTAGTTCACCTACTACTCAGTCTATCGACTGTTCTTACTGTGACAAGAAGGGTCATACTGAGGCCCAGTGCTAGAAGAAGTCAGGACGATGTGTGCAGTGTGGCAGTAATCAGCATCAGATTAAGGATTGCCCTAAATGGCAAGGAGGACAAAATTAGGTTAAACCATCTGGTAGAGGCAAGACTCCAGTTCCTAGAGTTCAGGCTCGAGCTTATGCTATTGAGTGCGAGGAGCTTCCGGACGAGACCGCTGTTATTGAAGGTACATTCTTCATACTAAATCAACTTGTTAGGGTGCTAATTGATCTAGGTGCTACTCATTCATTTATTACTCCCTTATGTGTGCAACTTGTGAAACTACGAGTTGTATGTTTGCCTTACGAAGTAGAAATTGGTACTCCGATAGGTTCTAAACTTGTTACTAGCTCAACTTGTAAAGCATGTAAAATCCAAACTAAAGATAGGGAATTCTCAGCCAATCTTATTGTATTACCTTTTCGAGACTATGAAGTCATTTTAGGGATGGACTGGTTGGCAAAGCATCATGCCCAACTAGATTGCCGGACGAAGATTGTAACATTCCAGATACCTGGTCAACTAATATTGGAGGTCATGGGTCGAAGAGACTTCACTGGGAGTTCCATCATTTCATCTACGAAAGTAGTAAAGTCCTTGAGAAAAGGATATAGTGGATACTTAGCTTACCTCATCAATAAGCCGTCAGACAAAGCTAAGTTGGAGGAGATGCCAATGATTAAAGATTATGCGGATGTGTTTCCAGAAGAATTGCCCGGTTTACTGCCAAATCGGGAGATCGAGTTCATTATAGAGTTACTGCCTGGCACCCAGCCGATATCTATGGCACCGGCCCAGCTACAAGGGTTGAAGGACCAATTGCAAGGATTGTTGAAGAAGGGGTTTGTTCAACCAAGTTCTTCTCCGTGGGGTGCACCAGTCCTATTTGTAAAGAAGAAAGATGGAACGTTGAGGCTATGCATTGATTACCGAGGATTGAACCAAGTGACTGTCAAGAATAAATACCCACTTCCACTGATCGACGAGTTGTTTGATCAACTTCAAGGAGCTAAAGTGTATTCGAAGCTCGACTTGAGGCAAGGGTACTATCAGTTGCGGATCAAAAAGGAGGATGTGCCTAAAACGGCTTTCAGGACGAGATATGGGCATTATGAATATGTGGTGATGCCATTTGGACTAACTAATGCCCCTGTAGCTTTTATGGACTTGATGCACAGGGTGTTTCAACCCTACTTGGACCAATTTGTGGTGATCTTCATTGATGATATTTTGGTATACTCGAAATCCGACGCTGAGCATGAACAACATCTGCGGTTGGTATTGCAGAAACTTCGAGAGCATCAATTATATGCAAAGTTTAGCAAATGTGAATTTTGGTTGCAGCATATTGCATTTTTGGGGCACATCATATCCCAAGAGGGAATAGCAGTGGATCCAGCAAAGATAGAAGCGGTGATGTCTTGGAAGAAGCTGGAAAACATTACGGAGGTTTGGAGTTTTCTTGGTCTAGCCGGCTATTATTGGAGGTTCGTGAAGGATTTCTCAAAGATCGCAGGACCGCTTACGAAGCTCACTCAGAAGAAAACAAAGTTTGTATGGGATGACAAGTGTGAGAACAGTTTCCAAGAACTGAAGAGAAGATTGACTACCGCACCCGTTCTTGCATTGCCTGAAGGGAGTCAAGGTTTTGTAATCTATAGCGATGCTTCGAAGGAAGGACTGGGTTGTGAGTTGATGCAAAATGGTAGAGTGATTGCGTATGCTTCTAGAAAACCGAAGCTGTATGAATTGAATTACCCGACGTATGATTTGGAGTTAGCGGCTATTGTGTTTGCAGTCAAGAAATGGAGGCACTATCTGTGGGGTAACAAGTTCGAAGTGTTTACTGATCACAAGAGCTTGACATACTTGTTCTCTCAAAAGGAGTTGAACATGAGGCAAAGATGGTGGATGGAGCTTTTGGATGATTATAACTGCACAATCAATTATGTGCCCGGTAAAGCGAATGTAGTTGCAGATGCCTTAAGTCGGAAGGCGAGCATGGCAAAACTGGAAGTCAAGGTGCAAGAGTTGTTGGAGGAAGCATTCTTATGGAAACCACAATTGACTCAAAAAGGGTTACTTTTTGCCACTACACAGGTTCAATCGACCTTGTTGTCTGAATTACGAGAGGCTCAACAGAAGGACCAACAGTTTCAGAAGATTAAAGAAAGCAACCCAGATTTCCAGTTTCATGATGATGGTATTTGGAGGTTTAGGAATCAGATTTGTGTTCCTAATGAGCCAGAGTTGAAAAAGAAGATTCTTGAAGAAGCCCATAATTCAAGATACACTATTCACCCCGGCGGAACAAAGATGCACCGGGATTTGAAGCAACACTATTGGTGGAATAACATGAAGAGAAAGATTGCAGAGTTTGTGGCACGGTGTTTGACTTTCCAGAGAGTCAAAGCAGAACATCAACGACCAACAGGTTTACTTCAGCCGTTGGAGATTCCTCAATCGAAATGGGAACATATAACAATGGGCTTTGTTATGGACCTGCCCAGGTCACAAAAGGGTCATGATGCCGTTTGGGTTATAGTGGATAGATTGACTAAGTCAGCACACTTCTTACCGATGAACAAAGAGGATAGTCCTGAGAAATTGGGAGATATGTATGTGGCGGAGATTGTAAGATTACACGGGATGCCTATGAGTATTGTATCGGATAGGGATCCTCGTTTTACTTCCCGATTTTGGAAGAGATTGCAAGAAGCTTTGGGAACGAAGTTGAGTTTCAGCACGGCTTATCACCCTCAGACTGATGGACAATCTAAGAGAACTATTCAAATTCTGGAGGATATGCTGAGGGTGTGTATTTTAGACTTTGGGAAAGGCTGGGAGAAATATCTGTCTCTAGCAGAGTTTGCTTATAATAACAGTTATCAGGCCATTATTGGGATGGCCCCATTTGAGGCATTGTATGGACATAAGTGTTGATCCCCAATTTACTGGGATGAAGTAGGTGAGACAAAGACTTTTGACCCGACCCTTCTACCTGAACTTATGAAGACTGTTGATAATATCCACATCTTCCGGAAACGGAGGCTTACCGCCTAGAGTAGGTAGAAAAGTTACGCAGACCAACGGAGACGGAGCCTAGAGTTTGAGGTCGGCGACAAGGTGTTCTTGAAGATATCACCTCGGAGAGGATTGATTAAACATGGCTAAAAAGTTGAGCCTGAGGTTTGTGGGACCCTTTGAGATAATTAAGAAAGTTGGCAAATTGGCGTATCGCCTGGAGCTACCCCAAAACCTCTCCAATATTCACGACGTCATTCATGTTTCAATGCTACGGAAGTATCATCCTGATCCATCGCATATCTTGGAGCCAGAGCCGTTTCAGCTTCGGGAGAACTTGTCTTATGAAGAGAAGCCCATTCGGATCCTAGACCAGCAAGATTGGGAGTTGCGCAACAAATCTATACCGATGGTGAAAGTGTTGTGAGATTACCATGGAGTTGAAGAAGCAACGTGGGAAAGGCGAGACCAGATGGAGCAACAGTATCCAGCATTATTTCAAAGGTAATATTGAATTTCGGGACGAAATTCTTTTAAGGAGAGGAGGATGTGAGGCCCGACCTCGATTTGCGTGTGATACCTCATTTTGTGTGCCTTGACCTAGGTTTAAGAATCGTGTTTCGTTTTGTGTGCCTTGTATTGAATTACGTGCATACATTTAGGGTTGCGTGCATTTACTTGAGAAACGTGCATTCGTCTCGTAGTTCGTGTCTTACCTCGTAGTGCATGCCCTAAACCTAGGAAAGCGTGCCCTCACGCTGATCGAGAAAGCATCTTACACGAAGCACTAAATCATTAATTAATCCTACAAATTCTACTAACTAATATTAAATTGCTAATTCAACTCACTAGAAGACAAAATCTCACAAAAAGCTAGACATTCTTATTCTTTATTCCTTATTCTTTTGCACATTCCAAACACTCAATTAAATAATGCTCAAACAAGACAAAAAATTCAGATTTATGCACAAGCTTGGCCGACCACTATTGCATATTAAACAAGCATTTCAATTTCAAAATTTATTCCCAAACATTCTATGACATATTATGACACAAAGCAATAAAAAAATTGTCTCAAAACTCTACCCAAAGCTCCAAATCTCGACACACACTCCATGCCCATACTAGACAATTCAAAAATGCTTCTTGAAGACATAAAATTCTGATTTTACAAGGCCCTAGGCCAACAAGCATCAACACCCATCAAAGCTTTTCATTTTCTTTCAATTTCTCTCTTTCTCTCATTCTTCTCTCTCTCTCTCGGCCTTGGCTGAAATTCTTCTCTCCATAGCTTAAGTTCATCACTCAATGGTTCATCAAGACATGCAAGAAGCTAGGAGCTCGACCAAGCAAAGCTAGGAGCAAAGAAACTCACATGCAAGCTCATAACACTTTCATTTCGGCTTAGGTGAGTTTGTTAGCTTCCATTTCATTTTCTTCTTGTTCTAACCACATGCACCTACTAAGAACTTGGTTACTAAGCTAGGAAATTAGAGAAAATCAAGTGGTCTCTCGGCTAAGCAAGGGAAAGAGTCAATCTTGTGCATCCTCAAGAGTTTGTGCATCTTCTTTGTTGTCTTGCTAAGGTGAGGGCTAAAACTTCTTGAAAAGCTTTCAAAAACCACATGCATGCCTTTAAATGTCTATCTTTACTTCTGTACTTGTGATATATGTGTGTTCATGAGCTTTTGTAAACATGCATGGCAAGATATTTGGCTAGAATGTGATGTTAGATGAAATCGCGTATGGGACAGTCTTCTATCTTGTTGTTTCGAGGTAATTTTGACCAGGTAAATGTTGTTTAAAATGCGTGAAAATTGGTAGGTAACTAGTTTTGCCAGTTCTGAACACTTTTTGGAGAAATAGGACAAAGCTAATTTTGACTCTAAGATCCATAAAATGGAAAAATAGAAAAATGTGTCCAAATCTGGAAAATCTGGGAAAATGAAGCAGGTTTTGGCAGATTCACTGTTCTTGTAGAACGAACCCGTTTTGACTCAGTAAATGACATTAAAAATGCATAAAATTTGGTTTGCTGCTAGATTTTTCAGTTCTGGACATGTTTGTCAGAAATGGACTAAGGCTAAATCTCACCCTAAGGCCCTCAAAAATGACAAGTATTGAAATGTGTGGAAATCTGGATAGTTTTGCGTAGTCTCATGGTTTTGGCTATAACTCTTGAACCCGAACTCCAAATGATGCGAGGTTTGTTTCTGAATTTAGTTCACTCCTTAAGCTTTAATTTTACATCTTGTTCACTGGAATTGGAGATATTTTTCTTGTCTTAATGATTGTGAGAAAACAGCCCATTGCAGTGAGGGTTTCACCTAGTGATATGCTTAGAAAAATTATTGTAGCTTCTCTTGTTGTATTAAATGCTTGGGATCGTGGCATTTGGATGTTGTGTGGACTGTTTTGAATACTTGAGGGTGTTTGAATTAATCAATGCATGGCTTGAGTTTAATTACGAGATGACTTGGGGCTTAATCGCACGGGTAAGTACGAATTGAAACCCTAGTGACTAGGTAAACTCACTAAGTGTTGATCCTATGGATATCATGTTTAATTATATGATTAGTAGGCTTCCCGTAGTTTCCCTTGTAGCCCTAAATGTGATTTCGATGATTACATGTTGACAAGTAGGCCTTTCTTGCACCCGGTCCCACATAGATGTCGTTGCATGTTAAATAATCTTATTAATTGATTACGTGAACTTCGAAATGAGTTATATGACTTGATTTACATGCGTTACATGGCTGCCCGTTTAATATTCATATAACTCCATGTGCTTTTCAAGTGAAATTACTTGTCATATCGTGCCTCGCTTGCTTACTTGTCAATGTGCAATCTTATGACTGCTCAGAGGCAACCTACTTTGTTGTCCTCTTAATGTGTTATATTAAATGTCATAAATGTGCATTGCATACAAGGTTGCAACCTTTCATTCGGGCGTGGTAGCGTTCACGCACACCGAGCGGCATCGGGCTTGCCGGTGTAACCGTGAGTACCATTGTCCAATTCCCTCTCTCGCTTGGGGGCTAGACTTCCTCAGATAGTTGGGTCGTAGGATTTCAGGGTACATCCGAAGTACACCAATTTGGTGTCATAAGGGGATGAATTGAAGCCGGCCGCAACAACTGATACTGGGAATGAACTGAGAGCAAAAGCTCACCGTATCTTTTTCACTATGTGTATAAGTACTCTCACTTGGTTCCTAGAGGGCCTCGGGGAGGAAAGACGAGTAATTGTGTTCTTTTACTTTTACATTACATTATGTACTTACTTGTGATATAATGTCATGCTTGCAAAAGGGTTTTTCATAAGTTGAACCAGAAAATGAGTTTCAAAACTTATTTCTCATTTACCCCTCGCTGAGTTCATAAGGACTCACCCTCTTTTATCATCTCAGGTGAAGAAGACCAGGAACAGGTACCCGAGGACAACATGCCTATTGATGATTCATTGGAATGATTGCTTACCCTACGTGCTTTACGTGACTATGGCCATTTTCTGAACAATATGTTGCTTGAAAACTATTTCATTTCTTATGTTGCTTGTTATTGTATTATAAATGACCCCTGTTGTAATTTGGGGTCTAATTTTGGCTTGTACTGATCATAACTAGGTAGACACTACTATGGTCATTTTTGCTATCGTTATTGACTAATATCTATCATAGGATTATGAAGTATCAGGTAAGGATTAAGTAAAATGAATCTATCCCATCTTAAGCAGGTACTCATTGATAAGCTAAGATTAACAGGTACTTTTGTAATGAGGATTAACCAACAAACGAGACATAGTATCATGCTAGGTTTTTAATCAAACGAGACTTCGAGATAACTAGTAGGTGTTTCAATTGATGATAAATAGTAATCTTAGTTGGAAATGAATTTGAGATTGAAAGTTTTGAGGCCTTTAGAGAATTAGGTCAAACTAAAGAGCCTAATTACAGCCGTTATGCTGCCGGATTTTCAGAGAATTTGTGGAGTTTAAGCTAAAATGTTAAGTGTTAAAACTTTCAGGAACGATTAAGTACGTGATATGACTTGAATGTTTAAATCATACCCTAGTCCAACCTTTATAGGTCGGGTTGGGGCGTGACATTGGCAACCCTAACCGGGGCAAAAAAAATTGAAAAGGGGGGTGCAACACGAGGACTTCCCAGGGGGTCACCCATCCTAGCACTACTCTCGCCCAAGCATACTTAACTTCGGAGTTCTGATGGGATCCGGTGCATTAGTGCTGGTATGATCGCACCTGTCATGTGGAGGGCACAAATCCTTTGTGTTGACGGTTCACAGTCCCAGCCCAAAGAGATGGTCCATTCAAAAGGCCCAATGGGCTTAACAACAACCCATCCACTTCAACAACGTAGCATCCTCGTAAGAATTGATATCGACACGTTGTAGGGCCCTTTAATATCCCGCGAGTTAGGTTGTCGTCCTTTTAACAGCTCACGACGTACTATCCGGGATGGAAAAATGGAGGAAAAGAAGAAAGGTGGCCCAAAACTAATGAAAATGTTCGATTTTGGGCTCTAAAAATGGACGTAGCTGAGCAAGCTTGCTGCCCCTGTCATAGAGCTCTCGGAGAGCTTTACAACGGTATGTTGTGCGCTGCGTAACTCCTTAAGGATCAAAAGTTATGGGCACCGAAGTGACGGAGACTTGGTCACAAGCCCTACACCCTCGATTTGCGGGCCCATCCTCTACGTGAAGCGAAGTTGTCTTGCCCAATGTGCCGTGGGATTCGGTAATAGAAATGTGGTGGATAAAGTATCTTGGTAACCCTAACCGGGCAAAAAAAATTGAAAAGGGGGGTGCAACACGAGGACTTCCCAGGGGGTCACCCATCCTAGTACTACTCTCACCCAAGTACGCTTAACTACGGAGTTCTGATGGGATCCGGTGCATTAGTGCTGGTATGATCGTACCCGTCATATAGAGGGCACAAATCCTCTATGTGTTGACGGTTCACAGTCCCAGCCCAGAGAGATAGCCCATTCAAAAGGCCCAATGGGCGTAACGACAACCCATATGCTTCAACAACATAGCATCCTCATAAGACGTGATATCGACGCGTTGTAAGGCCCTGTAATATCCTACAAGTTAGGTTGTTATCCTCTTAACAGCTCACGACGTACAATCCGGGACGAAAAAAAAGAGTAAAAGAAGAAAAGTGACCTGAAACTAATGAAAACGTTCTATTTTAGGATCCAAAACGGGCGTATCTAAGCAGGCTTGCTGCCCCCATCATAGAGTTCTCAGAGAGCTTTCCAGCAGTATGTTGTGCGCCGCGTAACTCCTTACGGATCAAAAGTTATGGGCACCGGAGCGACGGAGACTTGGTCACAAGCCCTATGCCCTCGGTTTGCGAGCCTAGCCTCAAAGTGAAGCGAAGTTATCTTGCCCAAGGTGCTGTGGGATTCGGTAATAGAAATGTGGTGGATAAAGTATCTTGGCAACCTTAACCGGGGCAAAAAAAATTGAAAAGGGGGGTGCAACACGAGGACATCCAAGGGGGTCACCCATATTACCACTACTCTCGCCCAAGCACGCTTAACTTTGGAGTTCTGATGGGATCCGGTGCATTAGTATTGGTATGATCGCACCCGTAATGTTATGGGCACAAATCCTTTATTTGTTGACAGTTCACAGTCCCAGCCCAGAGAGATGGCCCATTCAAAAGGCCCAATGGCTTTAACGACAACCCATCCGCTTCAACAAAGTAGCATCCTCGGAAGACGTGATATTGACGCGTGGTAGGGCCCTGTAATATCCCGCGAGTTAGGTTGTCATCCTTTTAATAGCTCACGACGTACGATCCGGGACTAAGAAACAGAGCAAATGAAGAAAAGTGGCTCGAAACTGATGAAAACGTTCGATTTGGGACTCTGAAAATAGGCTTAGCCGAGCAGGCTTGCTGCCCCCGTCGTAGAGCTCTCGGAGAGCTTTCCAACGGTATGTTGTGCGTCGCGTAACTCTATACGGATTAAAAGTTATGGGCACTTGAGCGACGGAGACCTGGTCACAAGCCCACGCCCTCGGTTTGCGGGCACAACATCTATGTGAAGCGAAGTTGTCATGCCCAAGGTGCCGTGGGATTTAGTAAAAGAAATGTGTTGGAAAAAGTATCTTGGCAACCCTAACCGGGGCAAAAAAAAATTGAAAATGGGGGGTGCAACATGAGGACTTCCCAGGGGGTCACCCATCCTAGTACTACCCTCGCCCAAGCACGCTTAACTTCAGAGTTCTAATGGGATCCGGTGCATTAGTGCTTGTATGATCGTAGCCCACATGTTGTGGGCACAAATCCTTTGTGTTGACGGTTCACAGTCCCAGCCCAGAGAGATGGCCCATTCAAAAGGCCCAATGTGGGCACAAATCCTTTGTGTTGACGGTTCACAGTCCCAGCCCAGAGAGATGGCCCATTCAAACGGCCCAAAGGGATTAACGACAACCTATCCACTTCAACAACGTAGCATCCTCGCAAGACGTGATATCGTCACATTGTAAGGCCCTCTAATGTCCCGGGAGTTAGGTTGTCATCCTTTTAACAGCTCATGATGTACGATCCAGGACGGAAAAACAAATCAAAAGAAGAAAAGTGGCACGAAAGTGATGAAAATGTTCAATTTTGGGCTCCAAAAATGGGCGCAGCTGAGCAGGATTTTTTCCCCCATCATAGAGCTCTCGGAGAGCTTTCCAATGGTATGCTGTGCGCCACGTAACTCCTTATGGATCAAAAGTTATTGCCACCGGAGCGACGGAGACCTGGTCACAAGCCCTACGCCCTAGGTTTGCGGGCCCAGCCTCTGCGTGAAGTGAAGTTGTCTTGACCAAGATGCAGTGGGATTCGGTAATAGAAATGTGGTGGATAAAGTATCTTGGCAACCCTAACTGGGGCAAAAAAAATTGAAAACGGGGGTGCAACACGAGGGCTTCCCAGGGGGTCACCCATCCTAGTACTACTCTTGCCCAAGCACGCTTAACTTCGGAATTCTGATGGGATCTGGTACATTAGTACTAGTATGATCGCACCCGTCATGTTGAGGGCACAAATTCTTTATGTGTTGACGGTTCACAATCCCAGCCCAAAGAGATGGCCCATTCAAAAGGACCAATGGGCTTAACGACAACCCATCTGCTTCAACAACGCAACATCCTCGTAAGACGTGAAATCAACATGTTGTAAGGCCCTGTAATATCCGGCGAGTTAAGTTGTCGTCCTTTTAACAGCTCATGACGTATGATCCGGGCCGGAAAAACATAGCAAAAGAAGAAAAGTGATCCAAAACTGATGAAAACGTTCGATTTTGGGCTCCAAAAATGGGTGCAGCAGAGCAAACTTGCTGCCCCTGTCGTAGAGCTCTCGAAGAGCTTTCCACCGATATGTTGTGCGCCGCGCAACTCCTTTCGGATCAAAAGTTTTAGGCACCAGAGCGACGGAGACCTGGTCACATGCCCTACGCCCTTGGTTTGCGGGCCCAGCCTCTACGTGAAGTGAAGTTGTCTTGCCCAAGGTTCCATGGCATTCGGTAATAGAAATGTGGTGGATAAAGTATCATCACAACACTAACCGAGGCAAAAAAAATTGAAAATGAGGGTGCAACACGAGGACTTCCCAGGGGGTCACCCTTTCCTAGTACTACTCTCGCCCAAGCAAGCTTAGCTTCGGAGTTCTAATGGGATCCGGTGCATTAGTGCTGGTATGATTTCACCCGTCATGTTGAGGGCACAAGTCCTTTATGTGTTGACGGTTCACAGTCCCAGCCTAGAGAGATGGCCCATTCAAAAGGCCCAATGGGCTTAACGACAACCCATCCGCTTCAACAACGCAGTATCCTCGTAAGACGTGATATCGACGCATTGTAAGGCCCTGTAATATCCCGCGAGTTAGGTTGTCGCCCTTTTAACAACTCACGACGTACTATCCAGGACGAAAAAATAGAGCAAAAGAAGAAAAGTGGCCTAAACCTGATGAAAACGTTCGATTTTAGGCTTCAAAAATGGGCGCAGCCGAGCAAGCTTCTTCCCCTCATCGTAGAACTCTCAGAAAGCTTTCCAATGGTATGCTGTGCGCCGCATAACTCCTTGCGGATCAATGGTTATGGGCACCGGAACGATAGAGACCTGGTCACAACCCTACGCCCTCGGTTTGCGGGCCCAGCCTCTACGTGAAGCAAAGTTGTTTTGCCCAAGGTGCCGTGGGATTCGGTAATAGAAATGTGGTGGATAAAGTATCTTGCCAACCCTAACCGGGGCAAAAAAAATTGCAAAGTAGGGTGCAACACGAGGACTTCCCAAGGGGTCACCCATCCTAGTACTACTCTCGCCCAAGCACGCTTAACTTCGGAGTTTTTATGGGATCCAGTGCATTAGTGCAGGTATGATCACATCCGTCATGTTGTGGGCACAAATCCTTTATGTGTTGATGGTTGACAGTCCCAACCCAGAGAGATGGCCCATTCAAAAGGCGCAATGGGCTTAATGACAACCCATCCGCTTCAACAACGCAGTATCCTCGTAAGACGAGATATCGACGCGTGGTCGGGCCCTGTAATATCCCGTGTGTTAGGTTGTCGTCCTTTTAATAGCTCACGACGTACGATCCGGGAAGAAAAAACATAGCGAAAGAAGAAAAGTGGCCCGAAACTAATGAAAACATTCGATTTTGGGCTCCGAAAATAGGTTCAGCAGAGCAGGCTTGCTATCCCCGTCGTAGAGCTCGCGGAGAGCTTTCCAACGGTATGTTGTGCGTCACGTTACTACTTACGGATTAAAAGTTATGGTCACAAGCCGCACGCCCTCGGTTTGTGGGACCAACCTCTACGTGAAGCGAAGTTGTCTTGCCCAAGGTGCCGTGGGATTCGGTAATAGAAATGTGGTAGATAAAGTATCTTGGCAACCCTAACTGGGGCAAAAAAAATTGAAAATGGGGGGGTACAACATGAGGACTTCCCAGGGGGTCACCCGTCCTAGTACTACACTCGCCCAAGCACACTTAACTTCAGAGTTCTGATGGGATCCGGTGCATTAGTGCTGGTATGGTCGCACCCATCATGTTGTGGGCACAAATCCTTTATGTGTTGACGGTTCACAGTCCCATTCCAGAGAGATGGGCCATTCAAAAGGCCCAAGGGGCTTAACGACAACCCATCTAGTTCAACGACGCAGCATCCTCGCAAGACATGATATCGACGTCTTGTAGGGCCCTCTAATGTCCTGCGAGTTAGGTTTTCATCCTTTTAACAACTCACGATGTACGATCCGGGATGGAAAAATAGAGCAAAAGAAGAAAAGTGGCCCGAAACTTATGAAAATGTTCGATTTTGTTTTTCGAAAATGGGCGCAGCCGAGTAGGCTTGTTGCCCCCGTCATAGAGCTCTTGGAGAACTTCCCAACGGAATGCTGCGCGCTGCGTAACTACTTACGGATCAAAAGTTATGGGCACCGAAGCGACGGAGACCTGGTCACAAGCCCTACGCCCTCGGTTTGCGGGCCCAGCCTCTACGTGAAGCGAAGTTGTCTTGCCCAAGGTGCCGTGGGATTCGGTAATAGAAATGTGACGGATAAGGTATCTTGGAAACCCTAACCGGGGCAAAAAAAATTAAAAAGAAGGGTGCAACACGAGGACTTCCCAGGGGGTCACCCATCCTAGTACTACTCTCGCCCAAGCACGCTTAACTTCAGAGTTCTTGTGGGATCTGGTGCATTAGTATTGGTATGATCGCACCCGTCATGTTATGGGCACAAATCCTTTACTTGTTGACGGTTCACAGTCCCAGCCCAGAGAGATGGCCCATTCAAAGGGCCCAATGGGCTTAACGACAACCTATCCACTTCAACAACACAGCATCCTCGTAAGACGTGATATCGACGCGTGGTACGGCCTTGTAATTTCCCGTGAGTTAGGTTGTTGTCCTTTTTACAGCTCACGACGTACGATCCGGGAGTAAAAAATAGAGCAAAAGAAGAAAAGTGGCCCGAAACTGATGAAAACGTTCAATTTTGGTCTCCGAAAATAGGCGCAGCCGAGCACGTTTGTTGCCTCGGTGTAGAGGTCTCGGAGAGCTTTCCAACGGTATGCTTTGCGTCGCGTAACTCCATACGGATTAAAAGTTATGGGCATCGGAGCGACGGAGAAATGGTCACAAGCGCCACGCCCTCGGTTTGCGGGCCCAGCCTCTACGTGAAGCGAAGTTCTCTTTCCCAAGGTGTCGTGGGATTCGGTAATAGAAATGTGGTGGATAAAGTATCTTCGCAACCCTAACTGGGGCAAAAAAAATTGAAAGGGGGGGGGGGGTACAACACGAGGACTTCCTAAGGGGTCACCCATCCTAGTACTACTCTCGACCAAGCACGCTTAACTTCGGAGTTCTGATGGGATCCGGTGCATTAGTGCGGGTATGATCGCACCCGTTATGATGTGGGCACAAATCCATTATGTGTTGATGGTTCACAGTCTCAGCGTAGAGAGATGACCCATTCAAAAGGCCAAATTGGCTTAACAACAACCCATCCGCTTCAACAACGCAGCATCCACGTAAGACGCGATACCGACTCGTGGTAGGGCCCTGTAATATCCCGTGAGTTAGGTTGTTGTCCTTTTAACAGCTCACAACATACGATACGGGATGAAAAAACAAAGCAAAAGAAAAAAAGTGGCCCGAAACTTATGAAAACGTTCGATTTTGGGCTCTGAAAACAGGTAGAGCAGAGCAGGCTTACTGCCTCCTTCGTAGAGCTCTTAGAGAGCATTCCAATGGTGTGCTGCGCGTCGCGTAACTCCTTATGGATTAAAAGTTAATGGCACCGGAGCGACGGAGACCTGGTCACAAGCCGCACGCCCTCAGTTTGCGGGCCCAACCTCCACGTGAAGCGAAGTTGTCTTGCCCAAGGTGCTGTGGGATTCGGTAATAGAAATGTGGCGGA
Source organism: Ehretia macrophylla (assembly GCA_037974665.1). Taxonomy (NCBI): domain Eukaryota; kingdom Viridiplantae; phylum Streptophyta; class Magnoliopsida; order Boraginales; family Ehretiaceae; genus Ehretia; species Ehretia macrophylla. Next base: position 12,527,864 of record CM075764.1, on the reverse strand, counting down.
TAAGGTATCTTGGCAACCCTAACCGGGGCAAAAAAAATTAAAAAGGAGGGTGCAACACGAGGACTTCCCAAGGGGTCACCCATCCTAGTACTACTCTCGCCCAAGCACGCTTAACTTCGGAGTTCTTATGGGATCCGGTGCATTAGTATTGGTATGATCGCACCCGTCATGTTATGGGCACAAATCCTTTGTTTGTTGATGGTTCACAGTCCTAGCCCAGTGAGATGGCCCATTCAAAAGGCCCAATGGGCTTAACGACAACCCATCCACTTTAACAACACAGCATCCTCGTAAGACATGATATCGACACGTGGTACGGCCCTGTAATTTCCCGTGAGTTAGGTTGTCGTCCTTTTTACAACTCACGACGTACGATCCGGGAGTAAAAAATAGAGCAAAAGAAGAAAAGTGGCCCTAAAATGATGAAAACGTTCGATTTTGGGCTACGAAAATAGGCACAACTGAGTAGGTTTGTTGCCTCCATCGTAGAGCTCTCGGAGAGCTTTCCAACGGTATGCTTTGCGTCGCGTAACTCCATACGGATTAAAAGTTATGGGCATCGGAGCGACGTAGAGATGGTCACAAGCGCCACGCCCTCGGTTTGCGGGCCCAGCCTCTACGTGAAGCGAAGTTGTCTTTCCCAAGGTGTCGTGGGATTCGGTAATAGAAATGTGGTGGGTAAAGTATCGTGGCAACCCTAACTGGGACAAAAAAAATTGAAAAGGGGGGGGGGGGGGTGCAACACGAGGACTTCCCCAGGGGTCACCCATCCTAGTACTACTCTCGACCAAGAACGCTTAACTTCGGAGTTCTGATGGGATCCGGCGCATTAGTGTGGGTATGATCGCACCCGTTATGTTGTGGGCACAAATCCTTTATGTGTTGATGGTTTACAGTCCCAGCGCAGAGAGATGGCCAATTCAAAAGGCCCAATTGGCTTAACAATAACCCATCCGCTTCAACAACGCAGCATCCATGTAAGACAATATATCGACGCGTGGTAGGGCCCTGTAATATCCCGCGAGTTAGGTTGTCGTCCTTTTAATAGCTCACGACATACAATACGGGATGAAAAAACAAAGCAAAAGAAAAAAAGTGGCCTGAAAGTTATGAAAACGTTCGATTTTGGGCTCTAAAAACAAGCGGAGCCAAGCAAGCTTGCTGCCCCCTTCGTAGAGCTCTTAGAGAGCTTTCCAACGGTATGTTGTGCGTCGTGTAACTCCTTACGGATTAAAAGTTAATGGCACTGGAGCGACGGAGACCTGGTCAAAAGTCCCACGCCCTCGGTTTGCGGGCCCAGCCTCCACGTGAAGCGAAGTTGTCTTGCCCAAGGTGCCGTGGGATTCGGTAATAGAAATGGGGCGGATAAGGTATCTTGGCAACCCTAACCGGGGCAAAAAAAATTAAAAAGGAGGGTGCAACATGAGGACTTCCCAAGGGGTCACCCATCCTAGTACTATTCTCGCCCAAGCACGCTTAACTTTGGAGTTCTGATGGGATCCGGTGCATTAGTATTGGTATGATCGCACCCGTAATGTTATGGGCACAAATCCTTTATTTGTTGACAGTTCACAGTCCCAGCCCAGAGAGATGGCCCATTCAAAAGGCCCAATGGGCTTAACGACAACCCATCCACTTCAACAACATAGCATCCTCGTAAGACGTGATATCGACGCATGGTACGACCCTATAATTTCCCGTGAGTTAGGTTGTCATCCTTTTTACAGCTCACGACGTACGATCCGGGAGTAAAAAATAGAGCAAAAGAAGAAAAGTGGCTCGAAACTGATGAAAACGTTCGATTTTGGACTCCGAAAATAGGTGCAGCCGAGCAGGTCTGTTGCCTCCGTCGTAGAGCTCTCGGAGAGCTTTCCAACGGTATGCTTTGCGTCGCTTAAATCTATACGGTTTAAAAGTTATGGGCACCGGAGCAACGGAGAGATGGTTACAAGCGCCACGCCCTCGGTTTGCGGGCCCAGCCTCTACGTGAAGCGAAGTTGTCTTTCCTAAGGTGCCGTGGGATTCGGTAATAGAAAGGTGGTGGATAAAGTATCTTGGCAACCCTAACTGGGGCAAAAAAAATTGAAAAGGTGTGGGAGGGGGAGGGGTGCAACACTAGGACTTCCCAGGGGGTCACCCATTCTAGTACTACTATCTACCAAGCATGCTTAACTTCGGAGTTTTGATGGGATCTGGTGCATTAGTGCGGGTATGATCGCACCCGTCATGTTGTGGGCACAAATCCTTTATGTGTTGATGGTTCACAGTCCTAGCGCAGAGAGATGGCCCATTCAAAAGACCCAATTGGCTTAACAACAACCCATTCGCTTCAACAACGCAGCATCCACGTGAGACGTGATATCGACGCGTGGTAGGGCCCTGTATTATCCCGCGAGTTAGGTTGTCGTCCTTTTAACAGCTCACGACATACGATACAGGATGAAGAAAAAAAGCAAAAGAAAAAAAGTGGCCCGAAACTTATGAAAACATTCAATTTTTGGCTCTGAAAACAGGCGGAGCCGAGCAGGCTTGCTGCGCCCTTCGTAGAGGTCTTAGAGAGCTTTCCAACGGTGTGCTGTGCGTCGCGTAACTCTTTACGGATTAAAATTTAATGGCACCGAAGCGACGGAGACCTGGTCATAAGCCCCACGCCCTCGGTTTGCGGGCCCAGCTTCCACGTGAAGCGAAGTTGTCTTGCCCAAGGTGCCGTGGGATTCGGTAATAGAAATGTGGTAGATATTGTGGGCACAAGTCCATTATTTGTTGACGGTTCACAGTCCCAGCCTAGAGAGATGGCCTATTCAAAAGGCCCAATGGGCATAACGACAACACATCTGCTTCAACAACGCAGCATCCTTGTAAGACGTGATATCGATGCGTGGTAGGGCCCTGTAATATCCTGCGAGTTAGGTTGTCGTCCTTTTTACAGCCCACAACATACGATCCGGGACGAAAACGCAGAGCAAAAGAAGAAAAGTGGCCCGAATCTGATGAAAACGTTGGATTTTGGTCTCCGAAAACAGTCGCAGCCGAGCAGGCTTGTAGCCCTCGTCGTAGAGATCTCGGAGATCTTTGCAACAGTATGCTGTGCGTCACGTAACTCCTTGCGGATTAAAAGTTAAGGGCACCGGAGCAACAGATACCTTGTCATAAGCCCCACGCCCTTGGTTTACGAGCCCAGCCTTTACATGATGCGAAGTTGTCTTGCCCAAGATGCCGTGGGATTCGGTAATAGAAATGTGGAGGATAAAGTGTCTTGGCAACCCTTACTGGGGCAAACGAAATTGAAAAAGGGGGGGTATAACACGAGGACTTCCCAGGGGGTCACCCATCCTAGTACTACTCTCGCCCAAGCACGCTTAACTTCGAAGTTCTGATGGGATCCGGTGCATTAGGGCTGGTATGATCGCACCCGTCATGTTGTGGGTGCAAATCCTTTATGTATTGACGGTTCACAGTCCCAGCCCAGAGTGATGGCCCATTCAAAAGGCGCAAAGGGCTTAACGACAACCCATCCACTTCAACAACGCAGCATCCTCTCAAGACTTGATATCGACGCGTTGTCAGGCCCTCTAATGTCCCGCGAGTTACGTGTTCGTCCTTTTAACAGCTCACGTCGTACGATCCGGGACGGAAAAACAGAGCAAAAGGAGAAAAGTGGCCTGAAACTGATGAAAACGTTCAATTTTGGGCTCCAAAACCGCCATCGTAGAGCTCTCGGAGAGCTTTCCAACGGTATGTTGTGCGTTGCGTAACTCCTTACGGATCAAAAGTTATAGGCACCGAAGCGACGGAGAACTGGTCACAAGCTCTACGCCCTCGGTTTGCGGGCCCAGCCTCTACGTGAAGCGAAGTTGTCTTGCCCAAGGTTCCGTGGGATTTTGGTAATAGAAATGTGGTGGATAAAGTATCTTGGCAACACTAACCGGGGCAAAAAAAAATTGAAAATGGGGGTGCAACACGAGGACTTCCCACGGGGTCACCCATGCTAGTACTACTCTTGCCCAAGCATGCTTAACTTCAGAGTTTTGACGAGATCCGGTGCATTAGTGCTGGTATGATCACACCCGTCATGTTGAGGGCACAATTCCTTTATGTGTTGACGGTTCAGAGTTCCATCCCAGAGAGATGGCCCATTCAAAAGGCCCAATGGGCTTAACGACAACCCATCCGCTTCAACAACGTAGCATCCTCGCAAGACGTGATATCGACGCATTGTATGGCCCTCTAATGTCCCACGAGTTTGGTTGTCGTCCTTTGAATTGCTCACGATGTACGATACGGGACGGAAAAATAGAGCAAAAGAACAAAAGTGGACCAAAACTGATGAAATCTTTCAATTTTAGGCTCCAAAAATAGGCGTAGCTGAGCAGGCTAGCTGCCTCCGTCGTACAGCTCTTGGAAAGCTTTGAAACGGTATGTTGTGTGCCGCGTAACTCCTTACAGATCAAAAGTTATGGGCACCGGAGCGACGGAGACCTGGTCACAAGCCCTACGCCCCCGGTTTGCAGGCCCAGCCTCTACGTGAAGCGAAGTTGTCTTGCCTAAGGTGCCGTGGGATTTGGCAATAGAAATGTGGTGGATAAAGAATCTTGGCAACCCTAACCGGGACAAAAAAAATTGAAAAGGTGGGTGCAACACGAGCACTTCTCTAGGGGTCACGCATCCTAGTACTACTTTCGCCCAAGCACGCTTAACTTCGGAATTCTAATGGGATCCGGTTAATTAGTGCTGGTAAGATCACACTCGTCATATTGTGGGAACAAATCATTTATGTGTTGACGGTTCACAGTCCCAGTCTAAAGAGATGGCCCATTCAAAAGGCCCAATGGGTTTAACAACAACCCATCCACTACAACAACGCAGCATCCTCGTAAGACGTGGTATCGATGCGTGGTAGGGCCCTATAATATCACGCGAGTTAGGTTGTCGTCCTTTTAACAGCTCACGACGTATGATCCGGGATGGAAAAACACAGCAAAAGAAGAAAAGTAGCACAAAATTGATAAAAACTTTCAATTTTGGGCTCCAAAAATGTGCGCAGCCGAGCAAGCTTGCTGCCCGCATCGTAGAGCTCTTGGAGAGATTTCAAATGGTATGTTGTGCGCCGCGTAACTCCTTACGGATCAAAAGTTATGGGCACCGGAGCAACGGAGACCTGGTAACAAGCCCTATGCCCTCGGTTTGCGGGCCCAAATTCTACGTGAAGCGAAGTTGTCTTGCCCAAGGTGCCGTGGGATTCGGCAATAGAAAAGTGGTAGAGAAAAAATCTTGGCAACCCTAATTGGGGCAGGAAAAATTGAAAAGAGAGGTAAAACAAGAGGACTTCCAAAGGGGTCACCCATCCTCGTACCACTCTCACCCAAGCATGCTGAACTTTGGAGTTCTAATGGGATCCGGTGCATTAGGGCTGGTATGATCGCACCCATCATGTTGTGGGTACAAATCCTTTATGTGTTGACGGTTCACAATCCAACCAAGAGAGATGGCCCATTCAAAAGGCCCAAAGGACTTAACGACAACCCATCCACTTCAACAACGCAGCATCCGCTCAAGACGTGATATCGACGCATTGTAGGGCCCTCTAATGTCCCACGAGTTAGGTTGTCGTCCTTTTAACAGCTCACGACATACGATCCGGGACGAAAAAACAAGGCAAAAGAAGAAAGTGGCCCAAAAATGATAAAAACGTTCAATTTTGGGCTCCAGTGTATTAGTGCTGGTATGATCACACCCGTCATGTTGTGGGCACAAGTCCATTCTGAGTTGACGGTTCACAGTCTCAGCCAAGTGAGATGGCCCATTCAAAAGGCCCAATGGGCATAACGACAACCCATATGCTTCAACAACGCAGCATCCTTGTAAGACGTGATATCGACGCGTGGTAGGGCCCTGTAATATCCTGCGAGTTAGGTTGTCGTCCTTTTTACAGATCACAACATACAATCCGGGATGGAAACGCAGAGCAAAAGAAGAAAACTGGCTTGAATCTGATGAAAACTTGGATTTTGGGCTCCGAAAACAGTCGCAGCCGAGCAGGCGTGTAGCCCCCGTTGTAGAGATCTCGGAGAGCTTTCCAACAGTATGCTGTGCGTCACGTAACTCCTTACAAATTAAAAGTTATGGGCACCAGAGCGATGGAGACTTGGTCATAAGCCCCACGCCTTCGGTTTGCGGGCCCAGCCTCTACGTGATGCGAAGTTGTCTTGCCCAAGGTGCTGTGGGATTCGATAGTAGAAATGTGGTGGATAAAGTATCTTGGCAACCCTTACTGGGGCAAACAAAATTGAAAAGGGGGGGTACAACACGAGGACTTCCTAGGGGGTCACCCATCCTAGTACTACTCTCGCCCAAGCATGCTTATCTTCGGAGTTCTGATGGGATCCGGTGCATTAGGGCTAGTATGATCCTTTATGTATTGACGGTTCACAGTCCCAGGCCAAAGAGATGGCCCATTCAAAAGGTGCAAAGGGCTTAACTACAACCCATCCACTTTAACAATGCAGCATCCTCTCAAGACTTGATATCGACGCGTTGTCGGGCCCTCTAATGTCCCGCGAGTTAGGTTGTCATCCTTTTAACAACTCACGTCGTACGATCCGGGACGGAAAAACAGAGCAAAAGAAGAAAAGTGGCCTGAAACTGATGAAAATATTCGATTTTGGGCTCAAAAACCGGGTGCAGCCATGCAAGCTTGCTGCCGCCGTCGTAGAGCTCTCGGAGAGCTTTCCAACGGTATGTTTTGGGCACCAAAGCGACGGAGAACTGGTCACAAACTCTACGCCCTCGGTTTGCGGGCCCAGCCTCTACGTGAAATGAAGTTGTCTTGCCCAAAGTTCCGTGGGATTCGGTAATTGAAATGTGGTGGAAAAAGTATCTTGGCAACCCTAACCGGGGCAAAAAAAAATTTGAAAAGGGGGGTGCAACACGAGGACTTCCCACGGGGTCACCCATCCTAATACTACTCTTGCCCAAGCTTGCTTAACTTCGGAGTTCTGATGGGATCCGGTGCATTAGTGCTGGTATGATCACACCCGTCATGTTAAGGGCACAATTCCTTTATGTGTTGACGGTTCAGAGTCCCAGTCTAGAGAGATGGCCCATTCAAAAGGCCCAATGGGCTTAACGACAACCCATCCGCTTCCACAACGCAGCATCCTCGCAAGATGTGATATCGACGCATTGTATGGCCCTCTAAGGTCACGCGAGTTAGGTTGTCATCCTTTTAACAGCTCACGACGTACGATCCGGGACGGAAAAACATAGTAAAAGAAGAAATGTGGCCCGAAACTGATGAAAACTTTTGATTTTGGGCTCCAAAAATGGGCGCAGCTGAGCAGGCTTGTTGCCCCCATCGTAGAGCTCTTGGAGAGCTTTCAAACGGTATGCTGTGTGCTGTGTAACTCCTTACGGATCAAAAGTTATGGGCACCAGAGCGACGAAGACCTGGTCACAAGCCCTACGCCCCCGGTTTGCGGGCCCAGCCTCTACGTGAAGCGAAGTTTTCTTGCCTAAGGTGCCGTGGGATTCGGCATTAGAAATGTGGTGGATAAAGAATCTTGGCAACCCTAAACGGGGCAAAAAAAATTGAAAAGGTGGGTGCAACACTAGGACTTCCCCGGGGGTCACCCATCCTAGTGCTACTTTCGCCCAAGCACGATTATCTTCGGAGTTCTAATGGGATCCGGTTAATTAGTGCTGGTAAGATCGTACCCATCATGTTGTGGGAACAAATCCTTTATGTGTTGATGGTTCACAAACCAGCCTAGAGAGATCGCCCAATGGGTTTAACGACAACCCATCCGCTACAACAACGCAGCATCCTCGTATGACGTGGTATCAATGCGTGGTAGGGCCCTATAATATCACGCGAGTTAGGTTGTCGTCAGTTTAACAGCTCACGACGTACGATCGAGGACGAAAAAACAGAGTAAAAGAAGAAAAGTAGCCCAAAACTGATAAAAAATTCGATTTTGGGCTCAAAAAAATGGGCGCAGCTGAGCAGGCTTGCTGTCCCAGTCGTAGAGCTCTTGGAGAGCTTTCAAACGGTATGATGTGCGCCGCGTAACTCCTTACGGATCAAAAGTTATGGGCACCGGAGCAATAGAGACCTGGTCACAAGCCCTACGCCTTCAGTTTGCAGGCCCAGTCTCTACGTAAAGGGAAGTTGTCTTGCCCCAGGTGCCGTGGGATTCGGCAATAGAAATGTGGTGGATAAGGTATCTTGGCAACCCTAAACGAGGCAGGAAAAATTGAAAAAGGGGGTGCAACACGTGGACTTCCTAAGGGGTCACTCATCCTAGTACCACTCTCGCCAAGCACGCTTAACTTTGGAGTTCTGATGGGATTCGGTGCATTAGGGCTGGTATGATCGCACCCATCATGTTGTGGGTACAAATCCTTTATGTGTTGACGGTAAACAGTGCAGCCCAGAGAGATAGCCCATTCAAAAGGCCCAAAGAGCTTAATGACAACCCATCCACTTCAACAATGCAGCATCCTTTCAAGACGTGATATCGACGCGTTGTAGAGCCCTCTAATGTCTCGCGAGTTAGGTTGTCGTCCTTTTAACAGCTCACGACGTACGATCCGGGTCGAAAAAACAGAGCAAAAGAAGAAAAGTGGCATAAAACTGATGAAACTGTTCGATTTTGGGATCCAAAACCGGGGATAGCCGAGCAAGCTTGCTGCCACCGTCATAGAGCACTCAGAGAACTTTCCAACGGTATGCTGTGTGTAGCGTAACTCCTTACAGATCAAAAGTTATGTGCACCGGAGAGATGGAGACCTGGTCACAAGCCCTACGCCCTCGGTTTGCAGGCCCAGCCTTTACGTGAAGCGAAGCTGTCTTGCCCAAGGTGCTGTGGGATTCGTTAATAGAAATATGGTGGATAAAGTATTTTGGCAACCTTAACCAGGGCAAAAAAAATTAAAAAGGGGGGTGCAGCACGAGAACTTCCCAGGGGGTCACCCATCCTAGTACTACTCTCGCCCAAGCACGCTTAACTTTAGAGTTCTTAAGGGATCCGGTGCATTAATGCTGGTATGATCGCACCCATCATGTCGAGGGCACAATTCCTTTATGTGTTGACGGATCACAGTCCCAGCCCAGAGAGATGGCTCATTCAAAAGGCCCAAAGTGCTTAACGACAACCCATCACCTTCAACAATGCAGCATCCTTGCAAGACGTGATATCGACGCATAGTAGGGCCCTCTAATATCCCGCGAGTTAGGTTGTCATCCTTTTAACAGTTCATGACGTACGATTCGGGATGGAAAAATAGAGCAAAGGAAGAAAAGTTGCTTGAAAATGATGAAAACGTTCAATTTTGGGCTCAAAAAACGGGCGCAACCGAGCATGCTTGCTGCCCCCGTCGTAGAGCTCTCGGAGGGCTTTCCAATGGTATGCTGTACACCGCGTAACTCCTTACGGATTAAAGGTTATGGGCACTGGAGCGACGGAGACCTGGTCACAAGCCCTACGCCCTCGGTTTGCAGGCCCAGCCTCTACGTGAAGCGAAGTTGTCTTGCCCAAGGTACCGTGGGATTCGGTAATAGAAATGTGGTGGATAAAGTATCTTGGCAACCATAACCGGGGCAAAAAAAAATGAAAAGTGGGGTGCAACACGAGGACTTCCCAAGGGGTCAACCATCCCAGAACTAGTCTCGCCCAAGCACGCTTAACTTCGGAGTTCTGAAGGGATCCGGTGCATTAGTGCTAGTATGATCGCACCCGTCATGTTGAGGCCACAATTCCTTTATGTGTTGACGGTTCACAGTCCCAGCCCAGAGAAATGGCCCATTCAAAATGCCCAATCGGCTTAACGACAATCCATCCGCATCAACAACGCAACATCCTCGTAAGACTTGATATCGATGCATGGTAGGGCCTTCTAATTTCCTGTGAGTTAAGTTGTCGTCCTTTTAATAGCTCACGACGTACGATTTGGGACGGAAAAACAGAGCAAAAGCAAAAAAGTGGCCTGAAACTGATGAAAATGTTCAATTTTGGGCTCCAAAAATGGGCACGACCGAGCAGGCCTACTGCCCTCTCGTAGAGCTCTCGGAGAGCTTTCCAACGGTATGCTATGCGCCGCGTAACTCCTTACGGATCGAAAGTTATGGGCACCGGAACAACGGAGACCTGGTCACAAGCCCTACGCCCTCGGTTTGCAGGCCCAACCTCTACGAGAAGCGAAGTTGTCTTGCCGAAGGTACCATTGGATTCAGTAATAGAAATGCCGAGGATAAAGAATCTTGGCACCCCTAACAGGGGTCAAATAAATTGAAAAGGGGGGTGCAACACGAGGACCTCTCAGGGGGTCACCCATCCTAGTACTACTCTCTCCCAAGCACGCTTAACTTCGGAGTTCTGATGGGATTCGGATTATTAGTGCTGGTATGATCGTACCCGTCATGTTGTGGGCACAAATTCTTTATGTGTTGATGGTTCACAGTCACAGCCCAAAGAGATGGCCCATTCAAAAGGCCCAATGGGCTTATCGCCAACCCATCTGCTTCAACAATACAGCATCCTCGTAAGACGTGATATCGTCGCATCGTAGGGCCCTATAATATCCCGCGAGTTAGGTTGTCGTCCTTTTAACATCTCACGACGTACGATCCGGGATGAAAAAATAGTGCAAAAGAAGAAAAGTGACCCAAAATTGATAAAAATGTTCGATTTTGGGCACCGAAAACAGGTGTCACTGAGCAAGCTTGGTGCCCTCATCGTAGAGCTCTCAGAGAGCTTTCAAACGGTATGCTGTGCGTCGCGTAACTCCTTACGAATTAAAAGTGATGGGCACCGGAGCGACGGAGACCTGGTCAAAAGCCCCACACCCTCAGTTTGCGGGCCTAGCCTCTACATGAAGCAAAGTTGTATTGCCTAAGGTTCCATGGGATTCGGTAATAGAAATGTGGTGGATAAAGTATCTTGGCAACCCTAACTAGGGCAAAAAAATTGAAAAGGGGGGTTGCAACACGAGGACTTCCAAGGGGGTCACCCATCCTAGTACTACTCTCGCCCAAGTACGCTTAACTTCGGAGTTCTGATGGGATCCGGTGCATTAGTGCTGGTATGATCGCACCCGTCATGTTGTGGGTACAAATCCTTTATGTGTTGACAGTTCATAGTCCCAGCCTAGAGAGATGGCCCATAAAAAAGGCCCAAAGAGCTTAACGACAACCTATCCCCTTCACCAACACAGCATCCTAGCAAGACGTGATATTGTCGCATTGTAAGGCCCTCTAATATCCCGCGAGTTAGGTTGTCGTCCTCTAAACAGCTCACGACGTACAATCTGGGATGGAAAAACAGAGCAAAAGTTGAAAAGTCACCCGAAAAGGATAAAAACGTTCAATTTTGGGCTCCAAAAATGGGCGCAGCCGAGCGTGCTTGCTGCCCCCGACGTAGAACTCTCGGAGGGCTTTCCAATGGGATGTTGTGCGCCGCGTAAGTTGTTACGGATCAAAAGTTTTGGGCACCGGAGCGACGGAGACTTGGTCATAAGCTCTACGCCCTCGGTTTGCGGGCCCAGCCTCTACGTGAAGCGAAGGTTCCGTGGGATTCGGTAATAGAAATGTGGTGGATAAAGTATCTTGGCAACCCTAACCGGGGCAAAACAAATTGAAAAGGGGGGTGCAACACGAGGACTTCCCAGGGCGTCACCCATCCTAGTACTACTCTCGCCCAAGCATGCTTAACTTAAGAGTTCTGATGGGATCCTGTGCATTAAGGCTGGTATGATCGCACCTATCATGTTGTGGGTACAAATCCTTTATGTGTTGACGGTTCACAGTCCCAGCCCAGAGAGATAGCCCATTCAAAAGGCGCAAATGGCTTAACGACAACCCATCCACTTCAACAACGCAGCATCCTCTCAAGGCGTGATATCGACGCGTTGTAGGGCCCTCTAATGTCTCACGAGTTAGGTTGTCGTCCTTTTAAAAGCTCACGTCGTACGATCCAAGACGGAAAAACAAAGCAAAAGAAGAAAAATGTCCTGAAACTGATGGAACCATTCGATTTTGGGCTTCAAAACCAGGCGCACCGAGCAAACTTGCTGCCCCCGTCGGAGATTTCTCGGAAAGCTTTCCAACGGTATGCTGTGCGCTGCGTAACTCCTTACGAATCAAAAGTATGGGCACCGGAGTGACAAAGACTTGGTCACAAGCTCTACGCCCTCGGTTTGCGGGCCCAGCCTCTACGTGAAGCGAAGTTGTCTTGCCTAAGGTTCAGTGGCATTCGGTAATAGAAATGTGGTGGATAAAGTATCTTGGCAACCCTAACCGGGGCAAAAAAAATTGAAAAGGGGGGTGTGACACGAGGACTTCCCCGGGGGTCACCCATCCCAGTACTACTCTCGCCCATGCACGCTTAACTTCGGAGTTCTTATCGGATCCGATGCATTGGTACTGGTATGATCACACCCATCATGTTGAGGGCACAATTCCTTTATGTGTTGACGGTTTACAGTCCCAACCCAGAGAGATGGCCCATTCAAAAGGCCCCCTTTGGGCTTAACGACAACCCATCTGCTTCAACAATGCAGCATCCTCGTAAGACGTGATATCAACGCGTGGTAGGGCCATGTAATATCCCGCGAGTTAGGTTGTCGTCCTTTTAACAGCTCACGACGTACGATCCGGGACGAAAAATCGATCAAAAGAAGAAAAGTGGCCTAAAACTAATGAAAACTTTCAATTTTGGGCTCCAAAAATAGGCGCAGCCGAGCAGTCTTGCTGCCCCCGTATTAGAGCTCTTGGAGAGCTTTCAAACGATATGCTGTGTGCCGTGTAACTCCTGACAGATCAAAAGTTTTGTGCACCGGAGCGATAGAGACCTGGTCACAAGCCCTACGCCCTCGGTTTGCGGGCCCAGCCTCTACGTGAAGCGAAGTTGTCTTTCCTAAGGTGCCATGGGATTCGGCAATAGAAATGTGGTGGATAAAGAATCTTGGCAACCCTAACCGGGGCAAAAAAAATTGTAAAGGGGGTGCAACACGAGGACTTCCCCGGGGGTTACCTATCCTAGTACTACGCTCGCCCAAGCACGCTTAACTTCGGAGTTCTAATGGGATCCGATTTATTAGTGCTGGTATGATCGCACTCGTCGTGTTGTGGGAACAAATCCTTTATGTGTTGACGGTTCACAGTCCCAGCCCAGACAGATGGCCCATTCAAAAGGCTCAATGGGCTTAACGACAACCCATCCGGTTCAACAACGCAGCATCCTCGTAAGACGTTATATCGACGAGTGGTAGGGCCCTGTAATATTTCGCGAGTTTGGTTGTCGTCCTTTTAACAGCTCGCGACGTATGATCCGGGACGAAAAAATAGAGAAAAAGAAGAAAAGTGGCCCGAAACTGATAAAAACTTTTGATTTTGGGCACCAAAAATGGGCGCAGCCTAGCAGGCTGGCTGCCGCCATCGTAGAGTTCTTGGAGAGCTTCCAAACGGTATGGTGTGCTCCGCGTAACTCCTTACGGATCAAATGTTATGGGCATCGGAGCAACGGAGACCTGGTTACAAGCCCTATGCCCTCGGTTTGTGGGCCCAGCCTCTACGTGAAGCGAAGTTGTCTTGCCCAAGGTGCCGTGGGATTCGGCATTAGAAATGTGGTGGATAAAGAATCTTGGCAACCCTAACCGGGGCAAGAAAAATTGAATAGGGGGGTGCAACACGAGGACTTCTTAAGGGGTCACCCATCCTACTACCACTCTCGCCCAAGCATGCTTAACCATGGAGTTCTGATCGGATCCGGTGCATTAGGGCTGGTATGATCACACCGATCATGTTGTGGGTACAAATCCTTTATGTGTTGACTGTTCACAGTCCAGCCCAGAGTGATGGCCCATTCAAAAGGCCCAAAGGGCTTAACGATAACCCATCCACTTCAACAATGAAGCATCCTCTCAAGACGTGATATCGATGTGTTGTAGGGTCATCTAATGTCCCGCGAACTAGGTTGTCGTCCTTTTAATAGATCCTGACATACGATCCGGGATGAAAAAACAGAGCAAAAGAAGAAAAATGGCCAGAAACTGATGAAAATGTTCAATTTTGGGCTCCAAAATTGGGCACAACCGAGCTAGATTATTGCCCCCGCGTAGAGCTCTCGGAGATCTTTCCAACGGTATGCTGTGCGCAGCGTAACTCCTTACGGATCAAAAGTTATGGGCACCGGAGCGACGGAGAGCTGGTCACAAGCCCTACGCCCTCGGTTTGCAGGCCCAGCCTTTACGTGAAGCGAAGTTGTCTTGCCCAAGGTGCTGTGGGATTCGTTTATAGAAATGTGGTGGATAAAGTATCTTGGCAACCCTAACCGGGGCAAAAAAAAACTAAAAAGGGGGTGCAACACGAGAACTTCCCAGGGGATCACCCATCCGAGTACTACTCTCGCCCAAGCACACTTAACTTTAGAGTTCTTATGGGATCCGGTGCACTAGTGCTGGTATGATCGCACCCGTCATGTCGAGGGCACAATTCCTTTATGTGTTGACGGTTCACAGTCCTAGCCTAGAGAGATGGCCCATTCAAAAGGCCCAATGGGCTTAACGACAACCCAACTGCTTCAACAACGCAGCATCCTCGTAAGATGTGATATCGATACATTGTAGGGCCCTCTAATGTCCCGTGAGTTAGGGTGTCGTCCATTTAACAGCTCCCGACGTATGATCCAAGACGAAAAAACAGAGCTAAAGAAGAAAAGAGGCCCAAAACTTATGAAAACGTTCGATTTTGGGCTCCAAAAATGGGCGCAGCCGAGTAAGCTTGCTGCCCCCGTCGTAGAGCACTCGGAGAGCTTTTCAACGGTATGTTGTGCACCGCATAACTCCTTACAAATCAAAAATTATGGGCACCTAAGCGAAGGAGACCTGGTCACAGGCCCCACGCCCTCAGTTTGCTAGCCCAGCCTCTACGCGAAGCGAAGTTATCTTGCCCAAGGTGCTGTTGGATTCGGTAATAGAAATGTAATGGATGAAGAATCTTGGCAACCCTAATTGGGGCAAAAAAAATTGAAAATGGGGTGTGCAACACGAGGACTTCCCAGGGGGTCACCCATCCTAGTACTACTTTCGCCCAAGCACGCTTAACTTCGGAGTTCTGATGGGATCCGGTGCATTAGTGCTAGTATGATCGCACCCATCTTGTTGTGGGCACAATTCCTTTATGTGTTGACAGTTCACAATTGCAGCCCAGAGAGATAGCCCACTCAGAAGGACCAAAGGGCTTAACGACAGCCCATCTCCTTCAATAACACAGCATCCTCGCAAGATGTGATATCGACGCGTTGTAGGGCCCTCTAATATCCTATGAGTTAGGTTGTTATCCTTTTAACAGCTAATGACGTATGATTCGGGAAGGAAAAACAGAGCAAAAGAAGAAAAATAGACCGAAAATGATAAAAATGTTCAATTTTGGGCTTCAAAAATGGGCACAGCCGAGCAGGCTAATTGCCCCTGTCGTAGAGCTCTCGTAGATCTTTCCAACGGTATGCTGTGCGCCACGTAACTCCTTACGGAGCAAAAGTTATGATCCCCGAAGCGACGGAGACCTTGTCACAAGCCCTATGCCCTCGGTTTGTAGGCCCAGCCTCTACATGAAGCGAAGTTATCTTGCCCAAGGTGCCGTGGGATTCGGTAATAGAAATGTGGTGGACAAAGTATCTTGGCAACCATAACCGGGGTAAAAAAAATTGAAAAGGGGAGTGCAACACGAGGACTTCCCACGGGGTCACCCATCCCAGAACTACTCTCGCCCAAGCATGCTTAACTTCGGAGTTCTGATGGGATCCGGTGCATTAGTGCTAGTATGATCGCACCCGTCATGTTGAGGGCACAATTCCTTTATGTGTTGACGGTTCATAGTCCCAGCCCATAGAGATATCCCATTCAAAAGGCCCAATGGGCTTACCGACAACCCATCCGCTTCAACAACGCAGCATCCTCGTAAGACGTGATATCGATGCATTGTAGGGCTTTCTAATGTCCCACGAGTTAGGTTGTTGTCCTTTTAACTGCTCACGACGTACGATTTAGGATGGAAAAACAGAGCAAAAGTAGAAAAGTTGCCTGAAACTGATGAAAATTTTCAATTTTGGGCTCCAAAAACGGGCGCAGCCGAACAGGCTTCCTGCCCTCGTCGTATAGCTCTTGGAGAGCTTTCCATCAGTATGCTATGCACCGCGTAACTTTTTACGGATCAAAACTTATGGGTACCGGAGCAACGGAGACCTGGTCACAAGCCCTACGCCCTCGGTTTGCAGGCCCAGCCTCTACGTGAAGCGAAGTTGTCTTGCCCAAGGTGCCGTGGGATTCGGTAATAGAAATGTGGTGGATAAAGAATCTTGGCAACCCTAACCGGGGTGAAGAAAATTGAAAAGGGGGGTGCAACACGGGGACTTCCCAGGAGGTCACCCATCCTAGTACTACTCTTTCCCAAGCACGCTTAACTTCGGAGTTCTGATGGGATTCGGTTTATTAGTGCTGGTATGATCGCACCCGTTATGTTGGGGGCACAAATCCTTTATGTATTGACGGTTCACAGTCCCAGCCCAGAGAGATGGCCCATTCGAAAGGCCCAATGGGCTTATCGACAACCCATCCGCTTCAACAACACAGTATCCTCGTAAGACATGATATCGACGCATGGTAGGGCCCTCTAATATCTCGCGAGTTAGGTTGTCGTCCTTTTAACTACTCACGACGTACGATCCGGGAAGAAAAACCAGAGCAAAAAAAGAAAAGTGGCCCGAAACTGATGAAAACGTTCAATTTTGGGCTCTGAAACCTGGCGCAGCTGAGCATGCTTGCTACGCCCGTCGTAGAGCTCTCAGAAAGCTTTCCAACTGTATGATGTGCGTCGCGTAACTCCTTACGAATTAAAAGTTATGGGCACCGGAGCGACGGAGACCTGGTCATAATACCCACGCCCTCGGTTTGCAGGCTCAGCCTCCACGTCAAGTGAAGTTGTCTTGCCCAAGGTGCCGCGGGATTCGGTAATAGAAATGTGGTGGATAAAATTTCTTTGCAACCCTAACCGAGGCAAAAAAAAATTGAAAAGGGGGGTGCAACACGAGGACTTCCAATGGGGTCACCCATCCTAGTACTACTCTCGCCCAAGCACGCTTAACTTCGGTGTTCTAATGGGATCCGGTGCATTAGTGTTGGTATGATCGCACCCGTCATGTTGTGGGTACAAATCCTTTATGTGTCGACGGTTCACATTCCCAGCCCGAAGGGGGAGCCCATTCTAGAGGCCTAAAGGGCTTAACGGCAACCGATCCCCTTCACCAACGTAGCATCCACGCAAGACGTGATATCGACGCATTGTAGGGCCCTCTAATATCCCGTGAGTTAGGTTGTCGTCCTCTTAACAGCTCACGATGTACAATCCGGGACGGAAAAACAGAGCAAAAGAAGAAAAGTGGCCCGAAAAGGATGAAAACGTTCAATTTTGGGCTCCAAAAATGGGCGCAGCTGAGCAGGCTTGTTGCCCCCGTCGTAGAACTCTCGGAGAACTTTCCAATGGGATGTTGTGCGCTGCGTGAGTCGTTACGGATCAAAAGTTTTGGAAACCGGAGCGACAAAGACTTGGTCATAAGCTCAACGCCCTCGGTTTGCGGGCCCATCCTCTACGTGAAGCGAAGTTGTCTTGCCCAAGGTTCCATGGGATTCGATAATAGAAATGTGGTGGATAAAGTATCTTGGCAACCCTAACCGGGGAAAAAAAAATTGAAAAGGGAGGTGCAACACGAGGACTTCCCAGGGCGTCACCCATCCTAGTACTACTTTCGCCCAAGCACGCTTAACTTCAGAGTTCTGATGGGATTCGGTGCATTAAGGCTGGTATGATCGCACCCGTCATGTTGTGGGTACAAATCCTTTATGTGTTGACGGTTCACAATCCCAGCCCAGAGAGATGGCCCATTCAAAAGGCGCAAAGGGCTTAACGACAACCCATCCATTTCAACAACGCAGCATCTTCTCAAGGCGTGATTTCGACGCGTTGTAGGGCCCTCTAATGTCTCACGAGTTAGGTTGTCGTCCTTTTAAAAGCTCACGTCGTACGATCCGAGACGGAAAAACAGAGCAAAAGAAGAAAAATGTCCTGAAACTGATGAAACCATTCGATTTTGGGCTCCAAAACCGGGCACAGCCGAGCAAACTTGCTGCCCCCATCGTAGAGCTCTCAGAGAGCTTTCCAACGGGATGTTGTGCGCCGTGTAACTCTTTCCGGATCAAAAGTTATGGGCACCGGAGCGACGGAGACCTAGTCACAAGCTCTACTCCCTCGGTTTGCGGGCCCAGCCTCTACGTGAAGCGAAGTTTTCTTGCCCTAGGTTCTGTGGGATTCGGTAATAGAAATGTGGTGGATAAAGTATCTTGGCAACCCTAACCGGGGCAAAAAAAATTGAAAAGGGCGGTGCAACACGAAGACTTCCCACGGGGTCACCCATCATAGTCTACTCTTGCCAAGCACGCTTAACTTCAGAATTCTGATGAGATCCAGTGCATTAGTGCTGGTATGATCGCACCCGTCATGTTGACGTCCCAATTCCATTTTGTGTTGACGGTTCACAGTCCAAGCTTGGGAGATGGCCCATTCAAAAGGCCCGGAGCGACGGAGACCTGTGCGCCGCGTAACTCTTTACGGATCAAAAGTTATTGGCACCGGAGCGACGGAGACCTGGTCACAAGCCCTACGCCCTCGGTTTGTAGGCCTAGCCTTTACGTGAATCGAATTTGTCTTGCCGAAGGTGCCGTGGGATTCGGAAATATAAATGTGGTGGATAAAGAATCTTGGCAACCCTAATCGGGGCAAAAAAAATTGAAAAGGGGGGTGCAACACAAGGACTTCCCAAGGGGTCAACCATCGTAGTACTACTCTTGCCCAAGCACACTTAACTTTGGAGCTCTGATGGGATCTGGTGCATTAGGGCAGGTATGATCGTACCTGTCATGTTGTGGGTACAAATCCTTTATGTGTTGACAGTTCACAGTCTAGCCCAAAGAGATGGCCCATTCAAAAGGCCCAATGGGCTTAACGACAACCCATCCGCTTCAACAATGCAGCATCATCTCAAGTTGTGATATCGACGCGTTGTAGGCCCCTCTAATGTCCCGCGAGTTAGGTTGTCGTCCTTTTAACAGCTCACGACGTACGATCCGGGACGGAAAAACAGAGGAAAAGAAGAAAAGTGGCCCAAAATTGATGAAAATGTTCAATTTTCGGCTCCCAAACCGGGCGTGGATGAGCAGGCTTGCAGCACCCGTTGTAGAGCTCTTGGAGAGCTTTCCAACGGTATGCTGTGAGCCACGTAACTCCTTACGTATCAAAAGTTATAGGCACCGGAGCGACGGAGACCTGGTCACAAGCCCTACGCCCTCGGTTTGCGCGCCCAGCCTCTACGTGAAGCGAAGTTGTCTTTCCCAAGGTGCCGTGGCATTCGGTAATAGAAATGTATGAGATAAAGTATCTTGGCAACCCTAACCGGGGCAAAAAAAATTGAAAAGAGGGGTGCAACACGAGGACTTCCCAGGGGGTCACCCAACCTAGTACTACTATCGCCCAAGCACGCTTAACTTCGGAGTTCTAATGGGATCCGTTACATTAGTGCTGGTATGATCGCACGGGTCATGTTGAGGGCACAAATCCTTTGTGTGTTGACGGTTCATAGTCGCAGCCCAGAGAGATGGCCCATTCAAATGGCCCAATAGGCTTAACGACAACCCATCAGCTTCAACAACTCAGCATCCCCACAAGACGTGATATCGACGCATTGTAGGGCTTTCTAATGTCCCGCAAGTTAGGGTGTCGTCCTTTTAACAGCTCACGACGTACGATCCAGGATGGAAAAACAGAAGAAAAGAAGAAAAATGGCCTTAAACTGATGAAAACGTTCAATTTGGCTCCAAAAATGGGCACAGCCGAGCAGGCTTGCTGCCCCTGTCGTAGAGCTCTTGGAGAGCTTTCCAATGGTATGTTGTGCACTGCGTAACTCCTTACAAATCAAAAGTTATGGACACCGGAGTGACGGAGACCTGGCCACAAGCCCCACGCCCTCGGTTTGGGGGCCCAGCCTCTACGTGAAGCGAAGTTGTCTTGCCCAAGGTGCCATGGGATTTGGTAATAGAAATGTGGTGGATAAAGTATCTTGGCAACCCTAACTGGGGCAAAAAAAATTGAAAAGGGGGGGTGCAACACGAGGACTTCCCAGGAGGTCACCTATCCTAGTTCTACTTTCGCCCAAGCACGCTTAACTTCGGAGTTCTTATGGGATCCGGTGCATTAGTGCTGGTATGATCGCACCCGTCATGTTGTGGGCACAAATCCTTTATGTGTTGACGGTTCACAGTCCCAGCCCAGAGAGATGGCCCATTCAAAAGACCTGATGGACTTAACGACAACCCATCCACTTCAACAACGCAACATCCTTACAAGATGTGATATAGAAGCGTTGTAGGGCCCTCTAATATCCCGCGAGTTAGGTTGTCATACTTTTAACAGCTCGCGACGTACGATCCGGTAACGAAAAACATAGCAAATGAAGAAAAGTGGCCCAAAATTGATGAAAATATTCAATTTTGGTCTCCGAAAATAGGCGCAGTCGAGCAGGCTTGATTTACCCATCGTAGAGTTCTCAGAGATCTTTCCAATGGTATGCTGTGCGCCACGTAACACCTTACGGATCAAAAGTTATGGGCACCGGAGCGACGGAGACCTGGTGACAAGCCCTACGCCATCGGTTTGCGGGCCCAGCCTCTACGTGAAGCGAAGTTGTCTTGCCCAAGGTGCTGTGGGATTCAGTAATAGAAATATGGTGGATAAAGAATCTTGGCAACCCTAACCGGGGCAAATAAAATTGAAAAGGGGGGTGCAACACGAGGAATTCCCTGGGGGTCACCCATCCTAATACTACTCTAACCCAAGCACACTGAACTTCGGAGTTCTGATGGGATTCGGTTTATTAGTGCTGGTTTGATCGCACCCGTCATGTTGTGGGCACAAATCTTTTAAGTGTTGACGGTTCATAGTCCCACTCCCAAAGAGATGGCCCATTCAAAAGGCCCAATGGGCTTATCGACAACCCATCTGCTTCAACAACGCAGCATCCTCGTAAGAAGTGATATCGACGCGTGGTAGGGCCATATAATATCCCGCGAGTTAGGTTATCGTACGTTTAACAGCTCACAACGTACGTTCCGGGGGGAAAAAACAGAGCAAAAGAATAAAGTCGCCCTAAACTGATGAAAACGTTCAATTTTGGGCTCCGAAAACTGGCGCAGCCAAGCTGGCTTGCTGCGCCCGTCGTAGAGCTCTCAGAGAGCTTTCCAACAGTATGTTGTGCGTCGTGTAATTCCTTACGAATTAAAAGTTTTGGGCACCGGAGTGACGGAGACCTGGTCACAAGCCCCACGCCCTCGGTTTGCAGGCCCAGCCTCTACATGAGTCGAAGTTGTCTTGCCCAAGGTGCCGTGGGATTCGGTAATAGAAATGTCGTGGATAAAGTATCTTGGCAACCCTAACTGGGGCAAAAAAAATTGAAAATGCGGGGTGCAACACGACGACTTACCAGGGGGTCACGCATCCTAGTACTACTCTCGCCCAAGCATGCTTAACTTCGGAGTTTTGATGGGATCTGGTGCATTGTTGCTGGTATGATCGCACCCGTCATGTTGTTGGCACAAATCCTTTATGTGTTGACGGTTCACAATCCCAGCCCAGAGAGATGTCCCATTCAAAAGGCCCAAAGGGCTTAACAACAACCCATCCCTTTCAACAACGCAGCATCCTTGCAAGACGTGATATCGACGCATTGTAAGGTGCTCTAATATCCTGCGAGTTAGGTTGTCGTACTTTTAACAACTCACGATGTACGATCCGTGACGGAAAAACATAGGAAAAGAAGAAAAGTGGCCCGAAACTAATGAAGACATTCGATTTTGGTCTCAAAATATGGGCGCAGTCGAGTAGGCTTGCTGCCCCCGTCATAGAGCTCTGGGAGAGCTTTTCAACGGTATGTTGTGCGCCGTGTAACTCCTTACGTATCAAAAGTTATGGGCACTGGAGTGACGAAGACCTAGTCACAGGCCCCACGCCCTCGGTTTGAGGGACCAGCCTCTACGTGAAGCGAAGATGTCTTGCACATGGTGCCGTGGGATTCGGTATTAGAAATGTGGTGGATAAAGTATCTTGGCAACCCTAACTGGGGCAAAAAAAATTGAAAAGGTGGGTGCAACACGAGGACTTCCCAGGAGGTCACCCATCCTAGTACTACTCTCGCCCAAGCACGCTTAACTTCGAAGTTCTGATGTGGTCCAGTGCATTAGTGCTAGTATGATCACACCAGTCATGTTGTGGGCACAAATCCTTTATGTGTTGACGGTTCACAGTTCCAGCCGAAAGAGATGGCCCATTCAAAAGGCCCAAAAGACTTAACAACAACCCATCCACTTTAACAACGCAGCATCCTCGCAAGATGTGATATCGATGCATTGTAGGGACCTCTAATGTGCCGCGAGTTAGGTTGTCATTCTTTTAACAGCTCATGACGTACGATCCGGGATCGAAAAATAGAGCAAAAGAAGAAAAGTGGTCCGAAACTGATGAAAATGTTCGATTTTGGGCTCCAGTAACAGGCGCAGTCGAGCAGACTTGCTACCCTCGTCTTAGAGCTCACGGAGAGCTTTCCAATGGTATGCTATGCGCTACGTAACTCCTTACGGATCAAAAGTTATGGGTACCGGAGCGACGAATACCTAGCCACAAGCCCTACGCCCTCGGTTTGTAGGCCCAGCCTCTACGTGAATCAAAGTTGTCTTGCCCAAGGTGCCGTGGGATCCGGTAATAGAAATGAGGTGGATAAAGTATCTTGGCAACCCTATCTGAGGCAAAAAAAATTGAAAACGGGGGTGCAACATGAGGACTTCCCAGGGCGTCACCCATCCTAGTACTACTCACGCCCAAGCACGCTTAACTTCGGAGTTCTGATGGGATCCGGTGCATTAGTGCTGGTATGATCGCACCTGTCATGTTGTGGGCACAATTCCTTTATGTGTTTTCGGTTCACAGTCCCAGCCCAGAGAGACGGCCCATTCGAAAGGCCAAATGGGCTTAACGACAACCTATCCGCTTCAACAACGCAGTATCCTCACAAGACGTGATATCGAAGTGTTGTAGGGCCCTCTAATGTCCCACGAGTTAGGTTGTCGTCCTTTTAACAGCTCACGACGTACGATCCGTGATGGAAAAATAGAGCAAAAGAAGAAAAGTGGACCGAAACTAATGACAACGTTCGATTTTGGGCTCTAAAAATGGGCGCAGCCGAGCAGGCTTACTGCCCTCTTGTAGAGCTCTCGGAGAGCTTTCCAACGGTATGTTGTGCGCCGCGTAACTCCTTACGGATCAAAAGTTATGGGCACCGGAGTGACGGAGACTTGGTCACAAGCCCTATGTCCTCGGTTTGCGGGCCTAGCCTCTACGTGAAGCGAAGTTGCCTTGCCCAAGGTGCCGTGGGATTCTGTAATAGAAATGTGGTGGATAAAGTATTTTGGCAACCCTAACCAGGGCAAAAAAAATTGAAAAGAGGGGTGCAACACGAGGACTTCCCAAGGGGTCACCCATCCTAGTACTACTCTCGCCCAAGCACGCTTAAATTCGGAGTTCTGATGGGATCCGGTGCATTAGTTCTGGTATGATCATACCCGTCATGTTGTGGGCACAAATCCTTTATGTGTTGATGGTTCACAGTCCTAGTCCAAAGATATGGCCCATTCAAAAGGCCCAATGGACTGAACGACAACCCGTCCGCTTCAACAACGCAGTATCCTCGTAATACGTGATATCAACGCGTGGTAGTGCCCTATAATATCGTGTGAGTTAGGTTGTCATCCTTTTAACAGCTCACGACGTACAATCCGGGACAAAAAACCAGAGCAAAAGAAGAAAAGTGGCCCAAAACTGATGAAAACGTTCGATTTTGGGCTCCAAAAACTGGCACAGCAAAAAGCAGGCTTGCAGCCCCCGTCGTAGAGCTCTCAGGGAGCTTTCCAACGGTATGTTGTGCACCGCGTAACTCCTTACGGATCAAAAGTTATGGTCACCGGAGCGACGTAGACCTGGTCACAAGCATACGCCCTCGGTTTGCCGGCCTAGCCTCTACGTGAAGCGAAGTTGTCTTGCCCAAGGTGCCATGGGATTTGGTAATAGAAATGTGGTGGATAAAGTATCTTGGCAACCCTAACCGGGGCAAAAAAAATTGAAAAGGGGGGGGTGGGGGGGGAGGGGGGGGGGGGGGGGGGGCAACCCGAGGACTTCCCAAGGGGTCACCCATCCTAGTACTACTCTCGCCCAAGCACGCTTAAATTCGGAGTTCTGATGGGATCCGGTGCATTAGTTCTGGTATGATCATACCCGTCATGTTGTGGGCACAAATCCTTTATGTGTTGATGGTTCACAGTCCCAGCCTAAAGAGATGACCCATTCAAAAGGTCGAAAGGGCTTTACAACAACCCATCCACTTCAACAACGCAGCATCCTCGCAAGACGTGATATCGACGCATTGTAGGGCCCTCTAATTGTGAGGCCTGACCACATGCATGCCTATAAATGTCTATTTTTACCTCTGTACTTGTGATATATGTGTGTACATGAGCTTTTGTAAACATGCATGGCAAGATATTTGGCTAGAATGTGAAGATAGGTGAAATCGCGTAAATGGCAGTCTTATGACTCGTTGGAGCGAAGTGAATTTGACCAGGTAAATGGTGTTGAAAATGCGTGAAAATTGACTCTAATGTCCCCAAAATGGCAAAACATCGAAAGGTGTCCAAATCTGGAGAATCTGGGAAAATGAAGCAGGTTTTGGCAGATTCACTGTCCTTATAGAACAAACCAGTTTTGACTTAGTAAATGATATAAAAAATGTATGAAATTTGGTATGCTGCTATATTTTTTAGTTATGGACATTTTTGTCAGAAATAGACTAAGGCTAAATCGGACCCTAAGGTCCTAAAAAACGACAAGTATTGAAATGTGTACAAATCTGGACAGTTTTGCGTAGTCTCACGGTTTTGGCTATAACTCTTGAATCCGAACTCCAAATGATGCGAGGTTTGTTTCTGGATTTAGTTCACTCCTTAAGCTTTAATTTGAAATTTTGTTCACTGGAATTGGAGATTGTTTGCTTGTCTCAATGATTGTGAGAAAACAGACCATTGCAGTGAGGTTTTTATTTAGAGACATGCTTTGAAAATTATTGTAACTTCTCTTGTTGTATTAAATGGTTGGGATTGTGGCACTTGGAGGTAGTGTGGACTTTGAATTCTTGAGGGTGTTTTAATTACTCGATGCATGGCTTGAGTTTAATTATGTGACAACTTGGGGCTTAATCACACGGGTGAGCATGAATTGAAACCCTAGTGACTAGAAAAACTCGATAAGTGTTGATCCTATGGATATCGTGTTTAATTATGTGATTAGTAGGCTGCCCGTAGTTGCCCTTATAGCCCTAAATGTGATTTCGATGATTATATGTTGACAAGTAGACCTTTCTTGCACCCCGTCCCATGTAGATGTCGTTGCATGTTGTAGAATCTTATTATTTGATTACATGAACCCCGAAATGAGTCATATGACTTGATTTACATGTGTTACATGGCTGCCCGTTTAATATTCATATAACTCCATGTGCTTTACAAGTGAAATTACATGTCAAAGCATGCCTCGTGTGTTTACTTGTCAATGCGCGATCTTATAACTGCTCGGAGGCAACCTACTTTGTTGTCCTCCTAATGTGATATATTAAATGTTATAAATGTGTCTTGCATACAAGGTTGCAACCTTTCATTCTGGCATGGTAGCATTCACGCACACCGGGCAGCATCGGGCTTGCCGGTGCAACCGTGACTACTATGGTCCAATTCCCTCTCTCGCTTGGGGGCAAGACTTCCTCGGAGAGTTAGGTCGTAGGATTTCGGGGTACATCCGGAGTACACCCATTTGGCATGATAAGTGAATGATTGAAGCCGGCCGCAACAACTGTTCTCAGAAATGATCTTGAGAGCAAATGCTTACCAATCGATCTTGAGAGCAAAAGCTCACCGTATCCTTTTCACTATGTGTTTAACTACTCTCGCTTGGTTCCTAGAGGACTAAGGGGAGGAGAGACGGGTAAATGTGTTCATTTATATTTATGTTATGTTATGTATTTACTCACTCTATATGACATGTTTCCAAATGAGTTTTCATAAGATTAACCGAAAAAGAGTTTTTAAAACGTTATCTCTCGTTCCCCTTCGCTAAGTTCATAAGGACTCACCCTCTTTTTGTCACAGGTGAAGCAAATTTGGAATAGGTACCCGAGGAGAATGTGCTTGTTGATGATCCCTTGGAATGACTACGTGCTTTTGTGCTTTGTCTGAAGGTAGTTGTTATTTGGATGTTGTGTTTGATTGCAACTGTTCATTTTGTTGATGTAAATGACCCCGTTGTAATTTGGGTCTAATTTTTGGCTTGTACTGATTATAACCGGACGAACTCTTTATTGGTTGTTTGCTTTCATTATCTTGGTTAGTAGTTATCGTAGGCGTTTAAACCACTAGGTGAAGAATCAAACAAGTTAACTCTATCTAGTTTTACTTAGGTACTCATTGTAAGCTAAAGGATAATAGGTACTTGCATAATCGGAATTGGCAAATAAACGGGACATAGTTATCATGCTAGGCTTGTCAATCAAATGAGACTATCGAGATAAATTAGTAGGCATATCTATTGATAACAAAATAGGAAATTTTAGTTGGAGTTGAATCAATGATTAATGGTTTTGAGGTGTTTTAGAAAATAGGTCAAACCAAAGGTCTTAAATACAGCCATTATGCTGTCGGTTTTCCGAAAAAACTTTTGGAGTTCGAAATCAACGTTAAGTATTAATCGTAAAAAATGACCAAGTCGTACAAATAGCGTAAAAGAATTAGGTCATACCCTAGTCTAGCCTCCTTAGGTCGGGATGGGGCGTTACACTAATGTCCTGCGAGTTAGGTTGTCATCTTTTTAACAGCTCACGACATACGATCCGGGATGAAAAAACAGAGCAAAACAAGAAAAGTAGCTCGAATCTGATGAAAACGTTTGATTTTGGGCTCTGAAAATAGGCGCAATTGAGCAGGCTTGCAGTCCCCGTCCTAGAGCTCTCGGAGAGCTTTCCAACGGTATGATGTGCCTCGCATAACTCCTTACGAATTAAAAGTTATGGGCACCGGAGCAACGGAGACATCGTTATAAGTCCCAAACCGAGGGCCCAGCCTCTACGTGAAGCGAAGTTGTCTTGCCCAAGGTGCCGTGGGATTCGGTAATAAAAATGTGGTGGATAAAGTATCTTGGCAACCCTAACTGGGGCAAAAAAAATTGAAAAGGGGGGTGCAACACGAAGACATCCTAGGGGGTCACCCATCCTAGTACTACTCTTGCCCAAGCATGCTTAACTTCGGAGTTCTAATGGGATCCGGTGCATTAGTGCTGGTATGATTGCACCCGTCATGTTGAGGG
This sequence comes from Ehretia macrophylla, assembly GCA_037974665.1. Lineage (NCBI taxonomy): Eukaryota > Viridiplantae > Streptophyta > Magnoliopsida > Boraginales > Ehretiaceae > Ehretia > Ehretia macrophylla. The sequence continues at coordinate 12,500,311 of CM075764.1, read as the reverse complement.
CATAAATCCGTTATGTGTTGATGGTTTACAGTCCCAACTCAGAGAGATGGCCCATTCAAAAGGTCCAATGGGCTTAATGACAACCCATCCGCTTCCACAACGCAGCATCCTTGCAAGACGTGAAATTGATGCGTTTTAGGGTCCTCTAATGTCCCGCGAGTTAGGTTGTTGTCCTTTTAACAGCTCACGACGTACGATCCTAAATTAAAAAATAGAGCAAAAGAAGAAAAGTGGCCCGAAACTGATGAAAAGTTTTGATTTTGGGCTCCAAAAATGGGCGCAGCCGAGCAGGCTTGCTGCCCCTGTCGTAGAGCTCTTCGAGAGCTTTCAAACGGTATGCTGTGCGCCACCTAACTCCTTACAGATCAAAAGTTATGGGCACCGGAGCGACGAAGACCTGGTCACAAGCTTGCGGGCCCAGCCTCTACGTGAAGCGAAGTTGTCTTGCCCAAGGTGCCGTGGGATTCGGTAATAGAAATGTGGTGGATAAAGAATCTTGGCAACCCTAACCGAGGCAAAAAAAATTGAAAAGGGGGGTGCAACACGAGGACTTCCCAGGGGGTCACCCATCTTAGTACTACTCTCGCCTAAGCACGCTCAACTTCGGAGTTCTGATGGAATCCGATGCATTAGTGCTGGTATGATCGCACCCGTCATGTTGAGGGCACAATTCCTTTATGTGTTGACGGTTCACAGTCCCAGCCCAGAGAGATGGCCCATTCGAAAGGCCCAATGGGCTTAACGACAACCCATCTGCTTCAACAACGCAGCATCCTCGGAAGTCGTGATATCGACGTGTTGTAGGGCCCTCTAATGTCCCGCGAGTTAGGTTGTTGTCCTTTTAACAACTCACGGCATACGATACGAGACGGAAAAATAGAGCAAAAGAAGAAAAGTGGCCCGAAATTGATGAAAACGTTTGATTTTGGACTCCAAAAATGGGCGTAGCCTAGCAGGCTTGCTGCCCTCTCGTAGAGCTCTCGGAGAGCTTTCGAACGGTATGTTGTGCGCCGCGTAACTCCTTACGGATCAAAAGTTATGGGCACTGGAAAGACGGAGACCTGGTCCCAAGCCCACGCCCTCTACGTGAAGCGAAGTTGTCTTGCCCAAGGTGCCGTGGGATTCGGTAATAGAAATGTGGTGGGTAAAGTATTTTGGAAACCCTAACCGGGGCAAAAAAAATTGAAAATTTGGGTGCAACACGAAGTCCTCCCAGGGGGTCACCCATCCTTGTACTACTCTCGCCCAAGCACGCTTAACTTCAGAGTTCTACCGGGATCCAGTGCATTAGTGCTGGTATGATCGCACCCGTCATGTTGTGGGCACAAATCCTTTAGGTGTTCACGGTTCACGATCCCAGCCCAGAGAGATGGCCCATTCAAAAGTCCCAAAGGGCTTAACGACAACCCATCCGCTTCAACAACGCAGCATCCTCGCAAGACATGATATCGACAAATTGCAGGGCCCTATAATATCGAGCAAGATAGGTTGTCGTCCATTTAACAGCTCACGACGTACGATTCGGGATGAAAAAATAGGGCAAAAGTAGAAAAATTGCCCGAAACTAATAAAAACGTTCGATTTTGGGCTCCGAAAATAGGCGCAACTGAGCAGGCTTGCTTCCCCTTTCGTAGAGCTCTCGGAGAGATTTCTAACGGTATGCTGTGCACCGCGTAACTCCTTGCGGATTAAAAGTTATGGGCACCGGAGCGACAGAGACCTGGTCACAAGCCCCACGCCCTCGGTTTGCTGGCCCAGCCTCTACGTGAAGCGAAGTTGTCTTGCCCAAGGTACCGTGGTATTCGGTAATAGAAATGTGGTGGATAAAGTATCCGGGCAACCCTAACTGGGGCAAAAAGAATTGAAAAGGAAGGGTGCAACACGAGGACTTCCCGGGGGGTCACCCATCCTAGTACTACTCTCGCCCAAGCACGGTTAACTTCAGAGTTCTGATGGGATCTGGTGCATTAGTGCTGGTATGATCGCACCCGTCATGTTGTGGGCACAAATCCTTTATGTGTTGACGGTTCACTGTCCCAGCCCAGAGAGATGGCCCATTCAAAAGGCCCAAAGGGCTTTACGACAACCCATCCACTTCAACAACGCAGAATCCTTGCAAGACGTGATATCGACGCATTGTAGGGCCCTCTAATGTCCCACGAGTTAGGTTGTCATCCTTTTAACAGCTCACGACGTACGATCCCGGACGAAAAAAAAGAGCAAAAGAAGAAAAGTGGCCCAAAACTGATAAAAACGTTTAATTTTGGGCTCCAAAAACGGGCGCAGCCTAGAAGGCTTGTTGCCCCCTTTGTAGAGCTATCGGAGAGCTTTCCAACGATATGCTGTGCGCCGCGTAACTCCTTACGGATCAAAAGTTATGGGCATCGGAGCGACGGAGACCTAGTCATAAGCCCTACACCCTCGGTTTGCGGGCCCAGCTTCTACGTGAAGCGAAGTTGTCTTGCCCAAGGTGCCGTGGGATTCAATAATAGAAATGTGGTGGATAAAGTATCTTGGCAACCCTAACCGGGGCAAAAAAAATTGAAAAGGGGGGTGCAACACGAGGACTTCCCAAGGGCTCACCCATCCTAGTACTACTCTCGTCCAAGAACGCTTAACTTCGGAGTTCTGATGGGATCCGCTGCATTAGTGCTGGTATGATCGCACCCGTCATGTTGAGGGCACAATTCCTTTATTTGTTGACGGTTCATAGTCCCAACCCAGAGAGATGGCTCATTCAAAAGGCCTAATGGGCTTAACGACAACCCATCCACTTCAACAACGCAGCATCCTCTCAAGACGTGATATCGACGCATTGTAGGGCCGTCTAATGTTCCGCGAGTTAGGTTTTCGTCCTTTTAACAGCTCACAATGTACGATCCGGGACGGAAAAACAAAGCAAAAGAAGAAAAGTGGCCCGAATCTGATGAAAACATTTGATTTTAGGCTCAGAAAATAGGCGCGGCTGAGCAGGCTTGCTACCACCATCATAGAGCTCTCGGAGAGCTTTCCAACGGTATGCTGTGCGCCACGTAACTCCTTACAGATCAAAAGTTATGGGCACTGGAGCGACGGAGACCTGGTCACAAGCCCTACACCCTCGCTTTGCGGGCCTAGCCTCTACGTGAAGCGAAGTTATCTTGCCCAAGATGCCGTGAGATCCAATAATAGAAATGTGGTGGATAAAGTATCTTGGCAACCCTAACCGGGGCAAAAAAAATTGAAAATGAGGGTGCAACACAAGGACTTCCTAGGGGGTCACCGATCCTAGTACTACTCTCGCCCAAGCACGCTTAACTTTGGAGTTCTGATTGGATCCAGTGCATTAGTGCTGGTATGATCGCACCCGTCATATGGAGGGCATGTCACGCCCCAACCCAGCCTATAAAGGTTAGACTAGGGTGTGATCTAAACATTCCAGTCTATCTCATACTTAACTGTTCATGGAAATTTAATACTTAACGTTTTAGCCTAAATTCCAAAAATTTTCCGGAAAACCGGCAACATAACGGCTGTAATTGGGCTATTTGGTTTGACCTAAAGCTCTAAACGCCTCAAATTTTCCAATCTCAATTTCATTTCCAACTAAGATTACTATTTACCATCAATTGAAATGCCTACTCGTTATCTCGAAGTCTTGATTGATTAATAACCTAGTATGATACTATGTCTTATCTGTTTGTTAATCCTCGTTACAAAAGTACCTGTTGATCTTAGCTTAATAGTGAGTACCTGCTTAAGATTGGATAGGTTCATTTTACTTAGTCCTTACCTGATACTTCATAATCCTCTGATAGATACTAGCCAATGACAATAGCAAAACGATCATAGTAGTGTATGTCTAGTTATTATCAGTACAAACCAAAATTAGACCCCAAATTACAACGGGGGTCTTTTACATTACCAACATTAAACAACATGAAAAGAAATAGTCTTCAAGTAGCATAGTGTTCACAAATGTCCATAATCAAGCAAAGCACATATGACTGGCAATCATTCCAAGGAATCATAGTTAGGCACGTCGTCTTCGAGTACCTGTTCTTGATCTTCTTCACCTGAGATGATAAAAGAGGGTGAGTCCTTATGAACTCAGCGAGGGGGAATGAGAAATAGGTTTTGAAACTCATTTTCCGGTTCAACTTACGAAACCCTTTTTGCAAGCATGAATGTATCACCATTAAGTACAAAACAATAATATAAAAGTAAAGGAACACAATTACCCGTCTTTCCTCCCCGAGGTCCTTTAGGAACCAAGCGAGAGTACTTATACAAATAGTAAAAAGGATATGGTGAGCTTTTGCTCTCAGTTCATTTCCAGTATCAGTTGTTGCAACCGACTTCAAATCATCCCCTTATCACGCCAAATGGGTGTACTCCGGATGTACCCCGAAATCCTACGACCAACTCTCCGAGGAAGTCTAGCCCCCAAGCGAGAGAGGGAATTGGACAATGTAGTCACGGTTGCACCGGCAAGCCCGATGCCACCCGGTGTGCGTGAACGCCACCACGCTAGAATGAAAGGACAACCTTATATGCAATGCACATTTATGACATTTAATATATCACATTAAGAGGACAACAAAGTAGGTTGCCTCCGGACAGTCATAAGATTGCACATTGACAAGTAAACAAGCGAGACACGATAAGACAAGTAATTTCACTTGAAAAACATATGGAGTTATAAGAACATTAAACGGGCAGCCATGTAACGCACGTAAATCAAGTCATATAACTCATTTCAATGTTCACGTAATCAAATAATAAGATTATTCAACCTGCAACGACAATCTACGTGGGTTCGGGTGCAAGAAAACCTACTTGTCAACATGTAATCATCAAGATCGCATTTAGGGCTACAATGGCAACTACGGGCAGCCTACTAAACGTATAATTAAGCACGATATTCATAGGATCAACACTTAGTGAATTTACCTAGTCACTAGGGTTTCCATTTCGTGCTTACCCGTGCGATTAAGCCCCAAGTCAACTTAAAATCAATCTCAAGCCATGCATCGATTAGTTCAATCATCCTCAAGTATTCAAAACAGTCCACACAACATCCCAATACCACAATCCCAAGCATTTAATTCAACAAGAGAAGTTACAACAATTTTTCTAAGCACATCACTAAGTGAAACACTTACTGCAATGGGCTGTTTTCTCACAATTATTAAGACAAGTAAAAAATCTCCAATTCCAGTTAATAAGATGTAAAATTAAAGCTTAATAATTGAACTAAATTCAGAAACAAACCTCGCATCATTTGGAGTTCGAGTTCAATAGTTATAGCCAAAACAGTGAGATTGCACAAAACTGTCCAGATTTGCACATATTTCAATACTTTTCGTTTTTGATGTCCTTAGAGTCAGATTTAGCCTTAGTCCATTTCTGACAAAAATGTCCAGAACTGAAAAATATAGCAGCACACCAAATTTTATCCAATTTGGATATCATTTACTAAGTCAAAACTGGTTCATTCCACAAAATCAGTGAATCTGCCAAAACCTGCTTAAATTTTCCTGATTTTCCAGATTTGGACACATTTTAATGATTTGCCATTTTGAGGACCTTATATTCAAAATTAGCTTTGGCCTATTTCTGGGACAAATGTTCAGAACTGGAAAAACTATTTACCTACCAATTTGCACGCATTTTCAACCTCATTGGGCTAGCCAAAATCATCTCGCACCAACAAGACAGAAAGCTGTCATAAACCCGATTTCATCTATCATCACCTTCTAGCACAAAATCTTGCCATGCATGGTTATAAAAGCTTATAAACACACATATATCTCAAGTACAAAAGAAAAGACAAACATTTAAGAGCATGCATGTGGTTTTTTGAAGGATTTTCAAGAAGTTTTAGCCCTCACCTTAGCAAAACAACAATAAGATGCACAAGATTTTGAAGAAGCACAAGGTTGACTCTTTTCCTTGCTTAGCCGAGACACCACTCGATTTCTCTCTAGTTTCCTAGCTTAGTAACCAAGTTCTTAGTAGGTGCATGTGGTTAGAACAAGAAGAAAAGAAATGGAAGCTAGCAAACTCACCTAAACCGAAATGGAAGTTCAATAAGCTTGCATGTCAGCTTTCTTGCAACTTAGCTTGCTTAGTCGAGCTTCTTAGCTTCTAGCTTGCCTTGATGAACCATGGAATGATGAAGATGAGCTATGGAGTGTATGAACTCAGCCAAGGCCGAGAGAGAGAGAGAGAAGAATGAGAGGGAGAGAGAGAAATGTGAGGAAATGAGAGAAATGAAGAAAAAATGAAGGCTTTTGCAAATGTTGATGCATATGTCAGCCTTGAGCTTTGCAATTCAAATTTTTGTGTCTTCAAGAAGCATTTTGAAATTCCTAGCATGGGCAAGGAGCTTATGTCGAGATTGGTGGAACTTTGGGGAGGGTTTTGAGCTAGTTTTTTATGCATTTGTGTCATAGAATTGTCATAGATTGTCTAGGAATTAAATTGAACTAAGCAAAGCAATCACAAAGCCCAACAAGTGGTCGGCCAAGGCATGTAGAAATCTGATTTTTTTGTCATCTTTTGGGCATTAATTAATTGTGTGTTGAAAGTGCAAAAGAATAAGGAATAAAAAATAAGGAATGTCTAGCTTTTTGTGAGATTTTGTCTTCTAGTGAGTTGAATTAGTAATTTAATATTAGTTAGTAGGATTTGTAGGATTAATTATTGATCTAGTGCTTCGTGTAAGATGCTTTATTGATTAGCATGAGGGTACGCTTTCCTAGGTCTAGGGCACGCACTATGAGGTAGGGCACGAACTACGAGACGAATGCACGTTTTCCAAGTAAATGCACGCAACCCTAAATGAATGCACGTAATTCAATGCAAGGCTCACAAAACGAAACACAATTCTTAAACTTAGGTCAAGGCACACAAATCTAGGTTAGGGCACACGAAACGATGTATCGCACGTAAATCAAGGTCGGGTCTCACATCCTCCCCTCCTTAAAAGATTTTTGTCCCGAAATTCAATATTACCTTTGAAATAAAGCTAGATACTGTTGCTCCATCTGGTCTCGCCTTTCCCACGTTGCTTCTTCAACTCCATGATGATCCCACAACACTTTCACCATCGGTATAATTTTGCTGCGCAAATCCCGATCTTGCTGGTCTAGGATCCGAATGGGCTTCTCCTCATAAGGCAAGTTCTCCTGAAGCTGCAACGGCTCTGGCTCCAAGATATGCGATGGATCAGGGTGATACTTCCGCAGCATCGAAACATGAAAGACGTCGTGAATATTGGAGAGGTTTTGGGGTAGTGCCAGGCGATACGCCAGTTTGCCAACCTTCTCGATTATCTCAAATGGTCCTACAAATCTCGGGCTCAACTTTCCACCCTTGCCGTGTTTAATCAGTCCCCTCCGAGGTGATATCTTCAAGAACACCTTGTTGCCGACCTCAAACTCTAGGCTCCGTCTCCGTCGGTCTGCATAACTCTTCTGCCTGCTTTGGGCAGTAAGCATCCGTTTCCAGATGAGGTGGATATTATCAACAGTCTTCATAAGTTCAGGTAAAAGGGTTGGGTCAAAAGTCTTCGTCTGACCTACTTCATCCCAATAAATTGGGGATCGACACTTACGTCCATACAATGCCTCAAATAGGGCCATCCCGATAGTGGCCTGATAACTATTATTATAAGTGAACTCCGCTAGAGACATATATTTCTCCCAACGTTTCCCGAAGTCTAAAACACACGCCCTCAGCATATCCTCTAGAATCTGAATAGTTCTCTCAGATTGTCCATCAATCTGAGGGTGATAAGCCGTGCTGAAACTCAACTTCGTTCCCAAAGCTTCTTGCAATCTCTTCCAAAATCGAGAAGTAAAACGAGGATCCCTATCCGATACAATACTCATAGGCATCCCGTGCAATCTTAAGATCTCCGCCACATACATTTCTCCCAATTTCTCAGGACTATCCTCCTTGTTCATCGATAAGAATTGCGCTGACTTAGTCAATCTATCCACTATGACCCAAACGGCGTCATGACCCTTTTGTGACCTAGGCAGGTCCATAACAAAGTCCATAGTTATATGTTCCCATTTCCATTGAGGAATCTCCAACGGCTGAAGTAAACCTGCGGGTCGTTGATGTTCCGCTTTGACTCTCTGGCAAGTCAAACACCGTGCCACAAACTCCGCAATCTCTCTTCATGTTATTCCACCAATAGTGTTGTTTCAAATCCCGGTACATCTTTGTTCTGCCAGGGTGAATAGTGTATCTAGAATTATGGGCTTCTTCAAGAATCTTCTTTTTCAACTCTGGTTCATTAGGAACACAAATCCGATTCCTAAACCTCCAAATACCATCATCATGAAACTTGAAATCTGTGTTGCTTTCTTTAATCTTTTGAAATTGTTGGTCCTTCTGTTGAGCCTCTCGTAATTCAGACAACAAGGTCGATTGAACCTGTGTAGTGGCAAAAAGTAATCCTTTTCGAGTCAATTGTGGTTTCCACAAAAATGCTCCCTCCAACAACTCCTGCACCTTAACTTCCAGTTTTTCCATGCTCGCTTTCCTACTTAAGGCATCTGCAACTACATTTGCTTTACTGGGCACATAATTGATTGTGTAGTTATAATCGTCCAAAGCTCCATCCACCGCCTTTGCCTCATATTCAACTCCTTTTGAGAGAACAAGTATTTCTAGCTCTTGTGATCAGTAAATACCTCAAACTTGTTACCCCACAGATAATGCCTCCATTTCTTGAGTGCAAACACAATAGCCGCTAATTCCATATCATGCTTCAGGTAGTTCAATTCATACGGCTTCGGTTTCCTAGAAGCATACGCAATTACTCTACCATTTTGCATCAACACACAACCCAATCCTTCCTTCGAAGCATCGCTATAGATTACAAAACCTTGACTCCCTTCAGGTAATGCAAGAATAGGTGCGGTAGTCAATTTTTTCTTCAACTCTTGGAAGCTGTTCTCACACTTATCATCCCACATGAACTTTGTTTTCTTTTGAGTGAGCTTTGTAAGCGGTCCTACAATCTTAGAGAAATCCTTCACGAACCTCTGATAATAGCCGGCTAGACCCAGAAAACTCCGAACCTCCGTAACATTTTTCGGCTTTTTCCAAGACATCACCGCTTCTATCTTTGCTGGATCTGTTGCTATTCCCTCTTGGGATATGATATACCCCAAAAATGCAATCTGCTGCAACCAAAATTCGCAGTTGCTAAACTTTGCATACAATTGATGCTCTCGAAGTTTCTGCAGTACCAACCGTAGATGTTTTTCATGCTCCGCCTCGGATTTTGAGTATACCAAAATATCATCAATGAAGATCACCACAAATTGGTCCAAGTAGGGTTGGAACACCCTGTGCATCAAGTCCATAAAAGCTGCAGGGGCATTAGTTAGTCCAAATGGCATCACCACGTATTCATAATGCCCATATCTTGTCCTGAAAGCCGTTTTAGGCACATCCTCCTTTTTGATCCGCAACTGATAGTACCCTTGCCTCAAGTCGAGTTTCGAATATACTTTGGCTCCTTGAAGTTGATCAAATAGCTCGTCGATCAGTGGAAGTGGGTATTTATTCTTGACAGTCACTTGGTTCAGTCCTCGGTAATCGATGCATAGCCTCAACGTTCCGTCTTTCTTCTTTACAAATAGGACTGGTGCACCCCACGGAGAAGAACTTGGTTGAACAAACCCCTTCTTCAACAATCCTTGCAATTGGTCCTTCAATTCTTGTAGCTCGACTGGTGCCATACGATAGGGGGCTTTAGATATCGACTGGGTGCCAGGTGTAACACCGGAGCCCGGAATGTGAAATTTTCTTGTTTATTATTCTGAAAATTTTATTTTCTTAAGTTCTTTGAAATCAAATTGTTGCTTCTTTAGTGTCGCAAGATGCATTGCATTTCGAGAGCGATAGTTAGAGGGTGTCTTCTAGTCCTCAACAAATAGTGAAACTAGTATTTTGGTGCCTTAAATTTAATATTTTACTTGTTGTTAACTAGAATTATTTTGGTGTTGGGTATTTTAGCTTTAAAATGCATAAAATAGGCCAATTTGACCAATTTTTAAGTTAGTTGACCAAGCTTGATCATTTGACCAAAGGCTTGTCATCTTATTTAGCTTATAACATTGCAAAAAAAAAAACAAAACAAAACAAAGCTAAAAAAAACAGACCAAGAGCTAGCCGAAACTCCAAGGGAAAAAAAAGATTTTCAACTTCCAAACATCCAATCTTCGTGTGAGCTTGTGCGGGGTTGTTACCGGGGCATCCAACGTGGTTTTCCTAGCAACTAGGAGTGTCTAAGGTGAGGGAAGCACGTTATTTGCGCATTTGAATATCATGTATATCAACTTTATGATTTTTGGATTTTGTCCGTAGTTTGTTGTTTTAATCATTTTAATGCTTAAAGAATGTTCTTTGTCAATTGTAGAACATGTATTTATAGCTTTTTTGCATTTTCTACGGTTAAATTTAGCTATTGTAATTTAAAATGTCAATTGAATAGTAAAATATGAATAGTCAACTCTTGATTAGTAGAAATTGCTCCGTTATGCATTCTATTGATGTGAAAAGATGCTAGATATGCTAGAATGCCTAAATGCATGGTTTGTTTGGATTGTGTAATGGAAAAACGAGGAAAAATGCCTTGGTGAAAGTCGGGGTCATTTAGGTTGAGTTTAGTGTTTCCTCGTTTTGCATGATGGCATTGTCTCGGAAGGCCATGGAAGCACTTTTAGTGTGGTTATGGCGTTGGTTGGGTGTTTGGTTAGGGTAGTTGTAGTTCAAACGAGCAAAAGGAAAAATCGGGGCTTTGCATGAATTTTAGGGTAAAGTAGGGTTTCGGGGTCTTTAGACGTGTCTTGTTGTGACCTAGGAGGATTGGTGAAGTCGGTTTCCAAAACTCCTGGCTCATTTGAAAGTAGTAGCATTTGGTAAGTTGGGGTCGTTTTGTGTTTTTGTTGGTTTTCATAGAATTTTGCTTGTAGAATGCTTGTTAATGCTTATTATGCTTGTTAGAGTTGATTTTGATTGGAATGTTTATCAACTGTTGCTATTGCATGCAAGAGTAACCTACTTTGTTATTCTCCCACGTGTGGCTCTATTGCTTGATTGCTCGATTGTTGCATTGTACATTGTATTGCATTCATAGAGTCAGGGGCGGTGTGATAGGCCTTTCTGGGTAGCCTCGGGTTGCCGGTGTTGGTTGCCCTAGCTCCGTGTCCTATTCCCTTTCTCGCTTGGGTTGCCTCCCAGGGAGATTTGGGTCGTAGAATTGATGGATACTTCTGGGGTATTCCAAACTGAAGTTATAAGGTGGTTTGGGCCCGGCGCGTCGTCATCGAATTTGTGATTGAAAGTTGCTCGTGCAAAGTGAATCGTATCCCTTGAATGAGTGTTTATAGTTTTAATGCTTGTCTTGTTTATTGTTGGCTTTGTTTGTATCTCTATATGATAATTGAATGAATTGCTAGACTATTTGCTTTGCATTCTCCTCTCATCTCCGTCCTTGAGACCAATAACCCTCGCTGAGCAATAGTTTTTGCTCATTCCTTTCTATACTATATTTTACAGGAGTAGTTGAAGCGGGCCCTATTGAGGTAATTGACGAGGAAGAGCAAGTGGAGGTGTTTCCTTGATAGCACTTCTTTGCTTAGCTGGTGGTTGGTTGCCAGACTATTGTGCGGGCCATGCTTGATGTGTTTAATGCTTGGTTGATGCTTCATTTTGAGGCTTGTCGCCTTGTATGTAGTTTTATTTTGAGGCCTTTATGGTCTTTTGTTGTAAAAGTTGAAAGAATGTGAAGTTGTAAAGATAAACTCTTATGACTAGTAAAGAATTGCATACTAATGGTTTAACTGTTTAGTGGCACGAATACTTGTGTAGTATGCATGGCATTTTGGATTGCAAAGTTGGTTAATAAGAAGATGTATGTTTTAAAAGAAAGTTGGCTTGTTTCAAATGTTTATTATGGAATTCGCAAGTATTATATTGAATGTAGGGTTTTCGGATCATCCACGGTACAGAGGAGACTCCGTCCGTGTGTCGAGTCCGGGCTTGGCCTTTTGCGGGGTCGGGTCGGGGCGTGACATCTTTAGGTGGTATTAGAGCATGATAGAATTACATGAGCCGGGATATATTTCTCGGTCTGTGGGGTAAAGGTCTAAAATGCTAAAGTGTTATTGTATTATTGTTAAGTGAAAAATGTTATAGTATGACTATGTGAACTTGAGTGCTTATGTGTTCAAGTGAAATGGTTGGCATGTCAATCTTGTCTTATGTGAATTGTGTGATAGGATATTTGATTGTTATTGACTTGAGTGTTATCTACTCTTATGTGCTATTTCTGTCTATAAACTGCTTTTAAATGTTGCCAGCTATTGTGAGTTGTTACTATGCCACCACGTTGTGGTACTCAAGGTCAAGGAGCAGATGAAGAGGCAGCAGAACAGGGTCAACAACCGTTGCCTGAACAGTTTATGGCTACTATGACCACTGCAGTTGACCGGATTCCACGGGTACTACATGAGCAGAGGCAGGACAGGAATAATAATCCCCAGGGAAATCAAGCTAATCCTGGTGGACAGGGGCCTAGGGTTGAGAATAATCAGCTGGACAAATTCCTAAGGCACGAGCCGGGTAAGTTCTTTGGAGAGCCGGATGATGAGGCAGCCGAGAGATGGATTAACCGTGTTGAGAAAATTTTTGCTGCTTTGAGGTACACTAATGAGGCAAGAATGGATTGTGCGGCATTCCTATTTGAGGGTGACGCAGAACAGTGGTGGAACACTGTCAGGTTGAGGTAGGACTGTGAGGATGTTCCACATTTGTGAGATGATTTCGTGAGTGAGTTTCGGGATAAGTATATTCCCGAGATGGCTAGGGAAAGGCGGGAGGATGAATTTGTGGCCCTGAAGCAGGGAAACATGACTGTTGCACAGTATGAGGCTAGGTTTGTCAGCCTGTCGAGGTATATGCCTGAGATGGTACGGCCAGCTAGGAGGATGATTCATAGGTTTGTTCGTGGGCTGAGAATGGATATACAGCTACATTTGACTAGACAGACTTACACTACTTTTCCCAAGGCATTCCAAGCAGCCTCGAAGTTTGAGAAACGGAAGGCAGAGATGATAGCTGAGAGTAGCCAGCCGAGTAAGAAACAGTACTTGGGCCAGAGCAGCCAGAGTTAGCCGAGGCAGTATCAGACTGTTGTTCAGGTTCCTCAGCAACGTCTGTATCTGCCACAATATCAGATTCAGGGGAGGCCAGTTGTGACTAGACCTCAGCAGGGAGGTACAGTTCCTACCACTGCCAGAGCCCCAACATCTACGGGAAACACTGTTGTAAGACAAAATCAGCAGTGTAACTTTTGTAATCGATCTGGGCATGTTGAGGCTAATTACTGGAGGAAGAGTGGTAAATGCACCGGTTGTGGAAGTGATGAGCATAGGGTGAAAGATTGCCCTAAGTATAAGAATGTTCAGGGCCGTACTGGAGGTCAAGGTGTGCAGAATAGGGCTGCAGGGGTAATACCTGAGCCCGGAATGTGAAAATTTCTTGTGTATTATTTTGGAAATTATATTTCCTTAAATTCTTTTAGAATTAATTGTTACTTTCTTGTTGTCGCAACGCGCATTGCATTTAGGGAGCGATAGCTAGAGAACGGTTTTTAGTCCTTAGAAAATAGTGAAACTAGTATTTAGATGACTTAAATTTTATATTTTAATTGATGCTAGCTAAAATTAATTTTTCTTTAGTTAAAATGGCTTTAAAATGCACAAAATAAGGCCATTTGACCAAGTTTTAAGTTGTTTGACCTAGGACTTTGACCATTTGACCAACTTAACACCTTAATAAGCTAAAACAAAGCAAAATAAAAAAAAATAGTAGCTGAACAGTAGCAAGCAGGCGGTGAGCTTCATAGAGAGAGAGAAAAAAAACCTTTCAACTTCCAATCGTTCAATCTTCGCGTGAGCTCGTGCGGGGTGGTTTCCGAGGCAACCAGCGTTGTTTTCCTAGCGACTAGGAGTACCTAAGGTGAGGGAATCATGTTATTTGCGCATTTAAATGTCAAGTATATCAACTTTGTGATTTTTAGATTTTATCCGTAGATTGTTGTTTAAAGCATTTTGATGCTTCTAGAATGTTCCTTGGCAATTGTAGAACATGTATTTATAGCTTTTTAAAATTTTTTACGGTTAAATATTGAGATTGCAATTTAAATTAGTTGTTGAATAGTGTTTTATGAATAGTAAACCCTTGAAACGATGAAGTTGCTCCGTTATGCTGTCCGTTGATGTAGAATTGTGCTAGGTGTGCTAGAATGCCTAAATGCATGGTTTTTTTGGGTTGCATAATGGAAAAAACGGGAATTAAGCTTTGGTGAAAGTCGGGGTCGTTTAGGTCGACTTTAGTGTTTTCTCGTTTTGCGTGTTGGCATTGCTTCGGGAGGCCATGGAAGTACTTTTGGTGCGATTATGGCGTTGGTTGGGTGTTTGGTTGATATAGTTGTAGTTCAAACGAGCAAAGGGAGAAATCGGGACTTTGCGTGAATTCTAGTGTTAAGTAGGGTTTCGGGGTCTTTAGACTTGCCTTATGGTGACGTAGGAGGATTGGCGAAGTCGGTTTCCAGAACTCGTGGCTGGTTTGTAAATGGTAGTGTTTTGATAGTTGGGGCCGATTTGTGATTTTGCTTGTTTTATTGATTCTATGCCTATGGAATACTTAGGGTGCTTGATATACTTGTTTGAGTTGATTTTGATTGAAATGCATATCAACTGTTGCTATTGCGTGCGAGGGTAACCTACTTTGTTATTCTCCCACGTGTGGCTTAAGTGCTCGTTTATCGCCTTGTATCGAGTCTTGCATTGCATAGTGTCTCGCGCGTGAGTGATGGGCCTCTTTGGGTAGCCTCGGGTTGCCAGTGTTGGTTGCTCTAGCTCCGCTGATATTCCCTCTTCTCGCTTGGGTTGCCTCCCAGGGAGATTTGGGTCGTAGATTGATGGATACTTGCGGGGTATTCCAAACTGGTGTTATAAGGTGGTTTTGGCTGACGCGTCGTCATCGAATTCGTGTTTGAAAGTTGCCCGTGAAAAGAGTATCGTATCCTTTGAATGAGTGTTTACAGCTTTAAATACTTGCCTTGCTTTATTGATGGCTTTATTGGTATCTCTATATGATACTTATATGTATTGCTTGACTAATTGCATTGCATACTCCTCTCATGTCCGTCCTTGAGACCAATTGCCCTCGCTGAGCAATAGTTTTTGCTCATTCCTCTCTATACTATATTTTTTTACAGGAGTAGTTGAAGCAGACCCTCTTGAGGTAATTGAGGAGGAGGAACAGGTGGAGGTGTTCCCGTGATAGCACTTCTTTGCTTTGCTGGTGGTTGGTTACCAGATTTTGTGCAAGCCTTGCTTGATATGTACATTGCTTGGATGACGCTTTATTTTGAGGCTTGTAGCCTTGTATGTATTTTCTAGTTTAAGGCCTCTACGGTCTTATGTTGTATAAGTTGAAAGAATGTAAAGTTGTAAACTTATACTCTTGTGACTAGTAAGGAAATGCATGCTAGTGGAATTGATTAGTGGCATAAATAATTGTGTAGTATGCATATCATTTTTGGGTTGCAAAGTTGTTAATGAAGAAATGTATGTTTCAAAGAAAGTTGGCTTATTTTAATTGTTTTATGGCTTTCGCAAGTATTATGTTGATTTTAGGGTTTTCGGATCGTCCGCGGTACAGAGGAGACTCCGTCCGTGTGTCAAGTCCGGGCTTGGCCTTTTGCGGGGTCGGGTCGGGGCGTGACATCTTTAGGTGGTATCAGAGCATGATAGTCTTGCATGAGCTGGGATATGTTTCTCGGTCTGTGGGGTAAAGGTCCAAAATGCTAGAATGTTATTGTATGATTGTTAAGTGGAAAGAAAGTGTTATAGCATGACTTTGTGAACTTGGAGTGCTTATGTGTTTAAAGTGAATTAGTTTGGCATGTCAATCTTGTGTTATGTGAATTGCGTGTTAGAATGATTGATTGTTATTGACTTGAGTGTTATCTAATCTTATGTGCTATATTTCTATCTATAAACTGCTTTTAAATGTTGCCAGCTATTGTGAATTGCTACTATGCCGCCACGTCGTGGTACTCAAGGTATAGGGTCAGATGAAGAGGCAGCAGAACAGGGTCAGCAACCGTTGCCTGAGCAGTTTATGGCTACTATGACTACAGCGGTTGACCAGATTACACAGATGCTGCATGAGCAGAGGCAGGACAGGAATAATAATCCCCAGGGAATCAAGCTAATCCTGGTGGACAGGGGTATAGAGTTGAGAATAATCAGTTAGAGAAATTTCTGAGGCACGAGCCGGGAAAGTTCTTCGAAGAGCCGGATCATGAGGCAGCCGAGAGATGGATTAATCGTGTTGAGAAAATTTTCACCGCTTTGAGGTACACTGATGAGGCGAGAATAGATTATGCATCATTCCTGTTTGAGGGCGATGTAGAGCAGTGGTGGAATACTGTCAGATTGATGTGGGATTGTGAGGATGTTCCACATTTATAGGATGATTTTGTAAGTGAGTTTCGGGACAAGTATATTCCCGAGATGGTTATGGAAAGGAGGGAAGACGAGTTTGTGGCCCTAAAGCAGGGAAACATGACTGTTGCACAGTACGAGGCTAGGTTTGTCAGCCTGTCGAGGTATATGCCCGAGTTGGTACGGCCGGCTACGAGGATGATTCATAGGTTTGTCCGTGGGCTGAGAATGGACATTCAGTTGCATTTGACTGGGTAGACCTACACTACTTTTCCCGAGGCATTTCAGGCAGCCTCGAAGTTTGAGAAACGGAAGGCTGAGATGTTAGCTGAGAGTAGTCAGCCGAGTAAGAAGCAGTATTTGGGCCAGAGCAGCCAGAGTCAGCCGAGGCAGTATCAGACTTCTGCACAAGTTCCTCAGCAACGTCCGCATTAGCCACAACAGTAGATTCAGGCTAGGCCAGCTGTGACTAGACCCCAGCAGAGAGGTACAGTTCCTACTACTAGAGCCCCAGCACCTACGGGAAACACTGTTGTAAGGCAAAATCAGCAGTGTAACTATTGTAATCGACCGGGGCATATTGAGGCTAATTGCTGAGGAAGAGTGGTAAATGTACGGGTTGTGGCAGTGATGATCATAGGGTGAGAGATTGCCCTAAGTATAACAATGTTCAGGGCCGTACTGGAGGCCAGGGTGTTCAGAATAGGGCTGCAGGTGCACGTCCAGCAAAGAGGGTTCAGGATAGGGTCTTTGCACTGGATGCAGAGGAGCTGCCCGATACTATAGCTATTGTGGAAGGTATCTTTCTTCTCAATACTCAGCCAGTTAAAGTTTTGATTGATCCCGGAGCTACACATTCGTTTATAACTGCTGCATGTGCACGATCTGTGAATGTTTGCATTGATAAATTGCCGCATGAAGTTGAAGTTAGTACACCTTTGGGTGCAAAATTTGTTACTGAGTCTATTTGCAAATCTTGTGATATATGAATTGAGAACCATAAATTTCCTGCTGATTTGATTATACTGCCATTCCGTGACTTTGAAATCATTTTGGGAATGGACTGGTTGGGGAAGTACTATGCTCAGTTGGATTGTAGAACAAAGGTTGTTTATCTTCAGGTTCCTGACCTACCGTTACTGGGGATTGTTGGGAATTGCAGGGCTGCCGGAATTGCTCTTTTATGAGCGCTCAAGACTTCTAAGTTGTTGAATAAGGGTTGTGAAGCTTACTTAGCTTATTTGATCACTTAGCCTACTGATAAGTTGAGTTTGAATCAGGTCCTGATTGTTAGACACTTCCCTGGTGTCTTTCCCGAGGAATTATCGGGTTTACCATCGGATAGGGAGATTGAGTTCGTGATTGATCTTGTGCCAGGCACTGCGCCAATTTCTAGGAGTCCTTATTGAATGGCATCGGCTGAACTTCAAGAGTTAAAAATTCAGCTTCAGAATTTGCTTGAGAAAGGGTTTATACAACCAAGTTCTTTGCCGTGGGGTGCGCCTGTGTTGTTTGTGAGAAAGAAAGACGGCACGCTACGGTTATGCATTGATTACAGGTGACTTAATCAAGTCACGATTAAGAACAAATACCCCTTGCCGTTGATTGAAGAATTGTTTGACCAGTTGCAGGGTGCGAGTGTTTACTCCAAATTTGATTTGAGGTAGGGTTACTATCAACTTAGGATTCGGAGTGACGATATACCAAAGACGGCATTCAGGACTAGATATGGCAACTTTGAGTTTGTTGTGTTGCCGTTTGGATTGACGAATGCACCAGCCGCATTCATGGACTTGATGCATAGGGTTTTTCGACCTTACCTTGATCAGTTTGTCGTAATCTTTATTGACGACATTTTAGTGTACTCGAAGAACGAGGCTGAGCATGAACAATACTTGAGGATTGTGCTACAGACTTTGCAAGAAAACAAGCTTTTTGCTAAATTCAGCAAGTGCGAGTTCTAGTTGAATCAGATATCTTTTGTAGGTCATATCATTTCAGATCAAGGAATTTCAGTAGATCCAGCTAAGGTTGAAGTTGTTTCATCTTGGAAGAGACCTGAGACGGTGTCAGAGATTCAGAGTTTTCTTGGATTGGCAGGTTACTACCGGAGATTTGTTAAAGACTTTTCCAAAATTTCTGGACCTTTGAGCCAGTTGACTCGTAAGAAAGTTGCTTACAACTGGGATGCTAAATGTGAATCCAGTTTCCAAGAATTGAAGAAGAGACTAACTACAGCTCTTATACTAGCTTTACCTGAGGGAACAGAAAACTTTGTTGTCTACAGTGATGCATCTAAAGAAGGTTTGGGCTGTGTTTTAATGCAGAATGGTAAGGTGATTGCTTATGCTTCTAGGAAGTTGAAACCATATGACGTCAATTACCCTACACATGATCTTTATTTAGCTACAGTTGTGTTTGCTTTGAAGAAGTGGCGTCACTACTTGTGGGGTAGCAGATTTGAAATTTTTACTGACCACAAGAGTCTCAAGTATTTGTTTTCACAGAAGGATCTGAATATGAGGCAGCGAAGATGGCTAGAGCTTTTGAGTGGTTACAACTGTTCTATTAACTACGTGCCAGGTAAGGCAAATGTTGTTGCTGATGCTTTGAGCCGAAAGGCTACTGTTGCAAGCTTGATTATCAAGGATTGGGAGACTTTGGAAGGAATTTGTTCATGGAAGCCAGAAGCTACTGAGGTAGGGATTCGATTTGCTAGTTTGCAGATTCAGTCAGGGTTGCTAGCACAGATCAGAGAGGCTCAGAAGATTGATCCTTACATCTTGAAAATCCAAGAAAAATCAAAAGGGGGAGAGTCGGAGTTTAAATTACATGCAGATGGTATCTTCAGATTCAGGGACAGGGTGTGTGTTCCTAGTGATCCGACTTTGAAGAATGAGATTCTGTCTGAGGCACATAATTCGAGGTATACGATTCACCCGGGCAGTACAAAAATGTATAGAGATTTGAAACAACACTTCTGGTGGAACAATATGAAGAGGGAAATTGTTGGGTATGTATCCAGATGTTTGACTTGTCAGAGGGTTAAAGTTGAGCATCAGAGGCCAGCCGGACTTCTACAGCCGTTGTCGATTCCGCAATGGAAGTGGGTACATATAACAATGGACCTTGTGACCGATCTTCCTAGATCTCCGAGAAGATGTGATTCTGTTTGGGTTGTTGTGGACCGCTTGACTAAAGTTACACATTTTATTCCCGTGAACAAACATGATAGCCTTGATAAGCTAGCTGAGCTTTATGTTGCTAATATTGTGAGACTTCATGGTGTGCCACAGAGTATAGTGTCAGATAGAGGTCCCAGATTCAGATCTCGTTTTTGGCAGAAGTTGCAAGAGGCCATGGGAACTAAGTTGAGCTTCAGTACTGCATATCATCCACAAACCGATGTCCAGTCTGAGAGAACAATCAGGATCTTGGAAGACATGCTTCGGGCATGTGTGCTAGACTTTGCGAAGAATTGGGAGAACTTTTTACCTTTAGCGGAGTTCGCCTACAATAATAGTTATCAATCTACTATAGGTATGGCTCCCTACGAGGTGTTGTATGGTCGGAAATGCAGATCCCCATTGCATTGGGAAGAGGTTGGAGAGATGAGAACAGTTGATCCGACTGTGTTACCTGAGATGATTAAGATGGTAGATAATGTTCACCTTATTCGCCAGCGTATGCTTACAGCTCAGAGTCGTCGGAAGAGTTATGCAGATAAGCACCGTCGAGATCTTGAGTTTGATTTGGGAGATTGGGTGTTTCTTAAGATTTCTCCTCGGAAGGGACTGATTCGGGACGGGAAGAGCGGGAAACATAGTCCTAGGTATGTGGGTCCGTATGAGATCACTGAAAAGGTAGGTCATTTGGCTTATCGGTTTGCTTTACCTCTGAGCTTGTCAAGACTGCACGATGTGTTCCACGTGTCTATGTTAAAGAAATACCATCCAGACCCTTCGCATGTACTTGAACCAGAGCCTTTGCAGATTGAAGAAAAGTTGTCTTATTAAGAGAAACCAATTCGAATTGTGGATCGGAAAGTTTAAGAGCTTCGCAGAAAGAGTATTCCGTTAGTAAAGGTTTTGGGGGATCATCATGGGTTTGAGGAAGCAACTTGGGAAAGAGAGGATCAGGTTCGGGATCAGTATCCGGAGTTGTTTGGTGACCAGGTAAGAATTGCGTGGGCGCAATTGTTTTAAGGGGGAGAGGGTGTAATACCCGAGCCCGGAATGTGAAAATTTCTTGTTTATTATTTTGGAAATTATATTTCCTTAAATTCTTTTAGAATTAATTGTTACTTTCTTGCTGTCGCAACGTGCATTGCATTTAGGGAGCGATAGCTAGAAAACGGTTTTTTGTCCTCAGCAAATAGTGAAACTAGTATTTAGATGACTTAAATTTTATATTTTAATTGTTGCTAGCTAGAATTAATTTTTCTTTAGTTAAAATGGCTTTAAAATGCACAAAATAAGGCCATTTGACCAAGTTTTAAGTTGTTTGACCTAGGACTTTGACCATTTGACCAACTTAACACCTTAATAAGCTAAAACAAAGCAAAATAAAAAAAATAGTAGCTGAACAGCAGCAAGCGGGCCGTGAGCTTCAAGAGAGAAGAAAAAACCTTTCAACTTCCAATCGTTCAATCTTCGTGTGAGCTCGTGCGGGGTGGTTTCTGAGGCAACCAGCATTGTTTTCCTAGCGACTAGGAGTACCTAAGGTGAGGGAATCATGTTATTTGCGCATTTAAATGTCAAGTATATCAACTTTGTGATTTTTAGATTTTATCCGTAGATTGTTGTTTAAAGCGTTTTGATGCTTCTAGAATGTTCCTTGGCAATTGTAGAACGTGTATTTATAGCTTTTTAACATTTTCTGCGGTTAAATGTTGAGATTGCAATTTATATTAGTTGTTGAATAGTGTTTTATGAATAGTAAACCCTTGAAACGATGAAGTTTCTCTGTTATGCTGTCCGTTGATGTAGAAATGTGCTATGTGTGCTAAAATGCCTAAATGCATGGTTTGTTTTGGTTGCGTAATGGAAAAAATAGGAATTAAGCCTTGGTGAAAGTCGGGGTCGTTTAGGTTGACTTTAGCATTTTCTCGTTTTGCGTGTTGGCATTGTTTCGGGAGGCCATGGAAGCACTTTTGGTGCGATTATGGCGTTGGTTGGGTGTTTGGTTGATATAGTTGTAGTTCAAACGAGCAAAGGGGGAAATCGGGACTTTGCGTGAATTCTAGGGTTAGGTAGGGTTTTGGGGTCTTTAGACGTGCCTTATGGTGACCTAGGAGGATTGACGAAGTCGGTTTCCAGAACTCGTGGCTCGTTTGGAAATGGTAGTGTTTTGATAGTTGGGGCCGATTTGTGATTTTTCTTGTTTTATTGATTCTATGCCTATGGAATACTTAGGGTGCTTGATATACTTGTTTGAGTTGATTTTGATTGAAATGCATATCAATTGTTGCTATTACGTGCGAGGGTAACCTACTTTGTTATTCTCCCACGTGTGGCTTAAGTGCTCGTTTATCGCCTTGTATCGAGTCTTGCATTGCATAGTGTCTCGCGCGTGAGTGATGGGCCTCTTTGGGTAGCCTCGGGTTGCCAGTGTTGGTTGCTCTAGCTCCGTTACTATTCCTTCTTCTCGCTTGGGTTGCCTCCCAGGGAGATTTGGGTCGTAGATTGATGGATACTTCCGGGGTATTCCAAACTGGTGTTATAAGGTGGTTTGGACCGGCGCGTCGTCATCGAATTCGTGTTTGAAAGTTGCTCGTGAAAAGAGTATCGTATCCTTTGAATGAGTGTTTATAGCTTTAAATACTTGCCTTGCTTTATTGATGGCTTTATTGGTATCTCTATATGATACTTGTATGTATTGCTTGACTAATTGCATTGCATACTCCTCTCATCTCCGTCATTGAGACCAATTGCCCTCGCTGAGCAATAGTTTTTGCTCATTCCTCGCTATACTATATTTTTTTACATGAGTAGTTGAAGCAGACCCTCTTTAGGTAATTGAGGAGGAGGAACAGGTGGAGGTGTTCCCGTGATAACTCTTCTTTGCTTTGCTGGTGGTTGGTTACCAGATTTTGTGCGAGTCTTGCTTGATATGTACATTGCTTGGATGACGCTTTATTTTGAGGCTTGTAGCCTTGTATGTATTTTCTAGTTTAAGGCCTCTATGGTCTTATGTTGTATAAGTTGAAAGAATGTAAAGTTGTAAACTTATACTCTTGTGACTAGTAAGGAAATGCATGCTAGTGGAATTGATAATTGTGTAGTATGCATATCATTTTTGGGTTGCAAAGTTGTTAATGAAGAAATGTATGTTTCAAAGAAAGTTGGCTTATTTTAATTGTTTTATGGCTTTCGCAAGTATTATGTTGATTTTAGGGTACATGCTAGGGTCTTTGCACTAGATGCAGAGGAGCTACCAGACACTACAGCAATAGTGGAAGTACCTTTCTTCTCAATACTCAGCCAGTTAAAGTTTTGATTGATCCTGGAGCTACACATTCGTTTATAACTCCTGCATGTGCACGATCTGTGAATGTTTGCATTGATAAACTGCCGCATGAAGTTGAAATTAGTACGCCTTTGGGTGCGAAATTTGTTACTGAGTCTATTTGCAAATCTTGTGATATATGCATTGAGAACCGTAAATTTCCTGCTGATTTAATTATACTACCCTTTTGTGACTTTGAAATCATTTTGGGAATGGACTGGTTGGGGAAGTACTATGCTCAGTTGGATTGTAGAACAAAAATTGTTTATCTTCAGATTCCTGACCTACCGGTACTGGAGATTGTTGGGAACTGCAGGGCTGCCCGAATACCTCTTTTATCATCAATCAAGGCTTCTAAGTTGTTGAATAAAGGTTGTGAAGCTTACTTAGCTTATCTGATCAATCAACCTACTGATAAGTTGAATTTGAATGAGGTTCCGATTGTTAAAGACTTCCCTGGTGTATTTCCCGAGGAATTACCGGGTTTACCACCGGATAGGGAGATTGAATTTGTGATTGACCTTATGCCAGGCACTACGCCAATTTCTAGAAGTCCTTATAGAATGGTATTGGCTGAACTTCAGGAATTAAAAATTCAGCTTCAGAACTTGCTTGAGAAAGGGTTTATACAACCTAGTTCTTCACCGTGGGGTGTGCCTGTGTTGTGTGTGAGAAAAAAAGACGGCACGCTACGGTTATGTATTGATTACAGGGGACTTAATCAAGTCACGATTAAGAACAAATACCCCTTGCCGTTGATTGAAGAATTGTTTGACCAGTTGCAGGGTGCGAGTGTTTACTCCAAATTTGACTTGAGGCAGGGTTACTATCAATTCAGGATTCGGGGTGACGATATACCTAAGACTGCATTCAGGACTAGATATGGCCACTATGAATTTGTTGTGTTACCGTTTGGATTGACGAATGCACCAGCTGCATTCATGGACTTAATGCAGAGAGTTTTTCGACATTCTCTTGATCTACTTGTCGTAATCTTTACTGACGACATTTTAGTA
Organism: Ehretia macrophylla; assembly: GCA_037974665.1. NCBI lineage: Eukaryota > Viridiplantae > Streptophyta > Magnoliopsida > Boraginales > Ehretiaceae > Ehretia > Ehretia macrophylla. The sequence goes on along the minus strand of CM075764.1, from coordinate 12,476,259 downwards.
TACTCTAAGGATGAGGCTGAACATAAAACAACAATTGAAGATTGTGCTACAAACTTTGCAAGAAAACAAGCTTTTTGCTAAATTCAGCAAGTGTGAATTCTGGTTGAATCAAATATCATTTCTAGGCCATATCATTTCAGATCAAGGAATTTCAGTAGACCCAGCTAAGATTGAAGTTGTTTCATCTTGGAAGAGACCTGAAACGGTGTCAGAGATTCGAAGCTTTGTAGGTTTGGCGGGTTACTATCGGAGGTTTGTTAAAGACTTTTCCAAAATCTCTGGACCTTTAAGCCAGTTGACTCGAAAGAAGGTTACTTACAACTGGGGTGCTAAATGTGAATCCAGTTTCCAAGAATTGAAGAAGAGACTAACTACAGCTCCTATACTAGCTTTACCTGAGGGTACAGAAAACTTTTTTGTCTACAGTGATGCATCTAAAGAAGGTTTGGGCTGTGTTTTAATGCAGATGCTTCTAGGAAGTTGAAACCATATGAAGTCAATTCCCCTACACATGATCTTGAGTTAGCTGCAGTTGTGTTTGCTTTGAAGAAGTGGCGACATTATTTGTGGGGTGGCAGATTTGAAATTTTTACTGACCACAAGAGTCTCAAATATTTGTTTTCACAAAAAGATTTGAATATGAGGCAGCGAAGATGGCTTGAGCTACGAAGTGGCTACAATTGTTCTATAAACTACGTGCCAGGTAAGGCAAAGGTTGTTGCGGATGCTTTGAGCCAAAAGGCTACTGTTGCAAGTTTAATTATCAAGGATTGGGAGACTTTGGAGGAAATTTGTTCATGGAAGCTGGAAGCTACTGAGGTAGGGATTCGATTTGCTAGCATACAAATTCAGTCGGGATTGCTAGCACAAATCAGAGAGGCTCAGAAGACTGATCCTCACATCTTGAACATCCAAGAAGAAGCAAAAGGGGGAGAGTCGGAGTTTAAATTACATGCAGATGGTATCTTTAGATTCAGGGACAGGGTGTGTGTTCCTGATGATCCGACTTTGAAGAATGAGATTCTGTCCGAGGCACATAATTCAAGATATACGATTCACCCATGCAGTACTAAAATGTATAGAGACTTGAAACAACACTTCTAGTGGAACAATATGAAGTGGGAGATTGCTGGGTATGTATCTAGGTGTTTGACTTGTCAGAGGGTTAAGGTTGAGCATCGAGGCCAACCGGGCTTCTGCAACCGTTGTTGATTCCACAATAAAAGTGGGTGTATATAACAATGGACCTTATGACCGATCTTCCTAGATCTCCGAGAGGATGTGACTCTGTTTGGGTTGTTGTGGACCGATTGACTAAGGTATCACACTTTATTCCCGTGAACAAACAGGATAGCCTTGATAAACTAGCTAAGCTTTATGTTGCTAATATTGTGAGACTTCATGGTGTGTCACATAGTATAGTGTCAGATAGAGATCCCAGATTTAGATCTCGTTTTTTGGTAGAAGTTGCAAGAGGCCATGGGAACTAAATTGAGCTTCAGTACCGCATACCATCCACAAACTGATGGCCAGTCTGAAAGAACTATCAGGATCTTGGAAGACATGCTTCGAGCATGTGTGTTAGACTTTGGGAAGAATTGGGAGAAGTTTTTTCCTTTAGTAGAGTTCGCCTACAATAATAGTTATCAATCTATTATAGGTATGGCTCCCTACGAGGCGTTGTACGGCCGTAAATGTAGATCCCCATTGTATTGGGAAGAGGTTGGAGAGATGAGAACAGTTGATCCGACTGTGTTACCTGAGATGATTAAGATGGTGGATAATGTTCACCTTATTAGCCAGTGTATGCTTACCGCTCAGAGTCGTCAAAAGAGTTATGCGGATAAGCACTGTCGGGATCTTGAGTTTGTTTTAGGAGATTGGGTGTTTCTTAAGATTTCTCCTCGAAAGGGATTGATTTGGCATGGTAAGAGCGGGAAACTTAGTCCCAAGTTTATGGGTCTGTTTGAGATCACCGAAAAGGTGGGTCCTTTGGCTTATCGGTTAGCTTTACCTCCGAGCTTGTCGAGACTACACGATGTTTTCCACATGTCAATGTTGAGGAAATATCATCCAGATCCTTCACATGTACTTGAACCAGAGCCTTTGCAGATTGAGGAGAAGTTGACTTATGAGGAGAAACTGATTCGAATTGTGGATCGGAAAGTTCAGGAACTTCGCAGAAAGAGTATTATGTTAGTAAAGGTTTTGTGGAATCATCATGGGTTTGAGGAAGCGACTTAGGAAAGAGATGACTAGGTTCAGAGTCAGTATTCGGAGTTATTTGCCGACCAGGTAAGAATTGTGTGGACGCAATTGTTTTTAGGGGGAGATGGTGTAATACCCAAGCCCGGAATGTGAAATTTTCTTGTTTATTATTCTGAAAATTTTATTTTCTTAAGTTCTTTGAAATCAAATTGTTGCTTCTTTATTGTCGCAAGGTGCATTGCATATGGAGAGCGATAGTTAGAGGGTGTTTTCTAGTCCTCAGCAAATAGTGAAACTAGTATTTTGGTGCCTTAAATTTAATATTTTACTTGTTGTTAACTAGAATTAATTTGGTGTTGGGTATTTTAGCTTTAAAATGCATAAAATAGGCCAATTTGACCAATTTTTAAGTAGTTGACCAAGCTTGACCATTTGACCAAAGGCTTGTCATCTTATTTAGCTTATAACATTGCAAAATAAAAAAAAACAAAGCTGAAAAAACAGACCAAGAGCTGGCCGAAATTCCAAGGGAAAAAAAAAAAGATTTTCAACTTCCAAACTTCAAATTTTCGCAAGAGCTTGCATGGGGTTGTTACCGGGGCATCCAGTGTGGTTTTTCTAGCGACTAGGAGTGTCTAAGGTGAGGGAAGTACGTTATTTACGCATTTGAATATCATGTATATCAATTTTATGAATTTTGGGTTTTATCCGTAGATTGTTATTTTAATCGTTTTAATGCTTAAAGAATGTTCCTTGTCAATTGTAGAACATGTATTTATATCTTTTTCGCATTTTCTACGGTTAAATATAGCTATTGTAATTTAAAATATCAATTAAATAGTAAAATATGAATAGTAAACCCTAGATTCGTAGAAATTGCTCCGTTATGCATTCTGTTGATGTGAAAAGATGCTAGATATGCTAGAATGCCTAAATGCATGGTTTGTTTGGATTGTGTAATGGAAAAATGAGGAAAAATGCCTTGGTGAAAGTCGGGGTCGTTTAGGTTGAGTTTAGCGTTTCCTCGTTTTGCGTGATGGCATTGTCTCGGGAGGCCATGAAAACACTTTTGGTGTGGTTATGGCGTTGGTTGGGTGTTTGGTTAGGGTAGTTGTAGTTCAAATGAGCAAAGGGGGAAATCGGGGCTTTGCAGGAATTCTAGGGTAAAGTAGGTTTTCGGGGTCTTTAGACGTGCCTTATGGTGACCTAGGAGGATTGGTGAAGTCGGTTTCCAAAACTCGTGGCTCGTTTGAAAGTAGTAGTGTTTTGAAAGTTGGGGTCGCTTTGTGTTTCTGTTAGTTTTCATAGAATTTTGATTGTAGAATGCTTGTTAATGCTTGTTAATACTTATTATGCTTGTTAGAGTTGATTTTGATTGGAATGTTTATCAACTGTTGCTATTGCGTGCGAGGGTAACCTACTTTGTTATTCTCCCACGTGTGGCTTTATTGCTTGATTGCTCGATTGTTGCATTGTATATTGTATTGCATTCATAGAGCAAGGGGCGGTGTGATGGGTCTCTCTGGGTAGCCTCAGGTTGCCAATGTTGGTTGCCCTAGCTCCGTGTCCTATTCCCTTTCTCCCTTGGGTTGCCTCCCACGGAGATTTGGGTCGTAGAATTAATGGATATTTCCGGGGTATTCCAAGCTGAAGTTATAAGGTGGTTTGAGCCGGCACATTGTCATCGAATTCGTGATTGAAAGTTGCTCGTGGAAAGTGAATTGTATCCTTTGAATGAGTGTTTATAGTTTAAATGCTTGTCTTGTTTATTGTTGGCTTTGTTTGTATCTCTATATGATAATTGAATGAATTGCTTGACTATTTGCTTTGCATTCTCCTCTCATCTCCATCCTTGAGACCAATAACCCTCGCTGAGCAATAGTTTTTGCTCATTCCTTTCTATACTATATTTTACAGGAGTAGTTGAAGCGGACCCTGTGACGCCCGAGATTTAACCGTACTTCTAGCTTACTATTGCATCCACTATTTGTGCAATTATTTTGTGCTTTGCTTGTTGTCTTCTTTAATCACTATTCATTCCATTTTTCAACTACTTAATTACCATGAATTATCATTTTTATTAAATCACATTAATTGTTAAAGGAGTGAGAAAAATGTGCTCTCGAGCTAGGAGTGATAGGAGCCTCCGTTTAGAAAATGATTTGTTGAAACTAGTGAATAGTGTTACGTATGAAACTTTATGTTTTAGTTAGCTAACTTAATTATTACACCATTAGAGTCGTTTTAATGCCAACTAGATTCATTTTAGTACACATTAAACACTCTCAACTTGACCCCACCCCTTTTATACCCAACATAACACACTATAACTCATAACAAAAAAAAAAAAAGAAGAAAAAGCTGAAAAATGGGCAGGAAACCCGACAGCAAGAAAGGAGAGGAAGGAGGAGATTTTTGCCATCAAATCTTCAATTCAAGCCAAGCCAAGCTAGGAGCACATAGTTTAGGGTGTTTGCAAGTCTCCCGAGAGCTCTTACGCGCATTGGTGAGGGATTTCACGGCTTGTTTTTGCATTTCTAAATAGTTGTCAATTTCTTGATTTGTTGAAAATGTGATCAAATGCCATTGTAATTGTTATCTATGCTATTATACCATGTATATGAATGCTAGAGAACATATTTGAGCCATCGTTTCGCAATTTAAACGGTTAGAATCGTTAGTTTGATTTTTAGGGTGAATAGTGACGTTTTTCTAGGGTTTTGCGTAATTGCTCAATTTAGCTTGATTTAATGCTTCTAATAGATGCCTTATGTGCTAGTGAAGGTAACCTAATAGCCCCGTGCACTTGCAATGTCCTTAAATCGCTTAAAAATGGAAAATAGCCGACTTTAATTTGGGGCTTTCGGGGTTAATGCGAATCCGGGTGTATTCGGGCTTCAATTCTAGTATCCTTAGGCTACCTAGGTGCTATAGAAGCCTTGATATCCCTTGGTTGAAGCCCGGACATTGTATGTGTAGTTTAAAGCCATAAGAGGGAATTTGGGGCTTTCGGGGTAATCGCGGGCATTTGAATGAGTTAGAGGGTTGAGAGGTTACCTTGAGGGTTAGTTAGAAGGTTGGGAGAGTTCCCTTTGAAAATGAAATCATTAACTTTGGTTTGGAAGAGAAATAGTTTGTAAAATAAAGGGGTTTAAGTGCAATTTCGGTTGTCTCACATTTCTAAACCCACGGCATGACTTCTTGAGTGTTTATATGTGATATTAAGTTGATTTGGAGCTTTTGGTATAATTCTATGGTTATTTTGTAAATGTCCCTTTGTAAAACTGCTTATTAGCTTATATAATTGCTTCTATGCTAATTGCCTCGAGGTCAACCTACTTTGTTGATCCTCATATGTGTTAATGCTTATATTATTGCTATTAACTTGCCATCGTTAAGTGCATTGCATAGTGGTTGCGCAACCATAGTGTCAGGGGCGGATGTGTTGAATATCGGCTGGGCGGCAGAAGGCTTGCCGGTTGATATTCAAACTCCGAGCCCTAAGCCCTCATTTGTCTGGTCCGGAGATTGCCAGAGGATGTTGGGTCGTAGGATTATCGAGGTACATCCGGAGTACACCCACTGGAGTGTTTGGGGATTTTGCCGGCTTATCGTGATCGTGCTCGTGGTTCGTGAATCGTGATTGAAGACCAGTGAAGATTGGTGTATAGGGGATTGAGTGAAATGTATCCTTTTAAATGTGTGGTTACTTATGTTATCATTGCTTCTTAAATTGTCTAAGTGATATTGTTGTATAACTGTATTATCTGTTGCATTGCACGCCCCGAGACTATATCCCTCACTGGGCAACAGTGGTTGCTCATACCTCGCTAACATGTTTCAGGTGGCACAGTTGGTGGAGTTGCCTTAGCTGCTGTGTGATATTTGTCTGAGGCGGATGTGCTTTCTGGTTGCTATGTGAAGAATTTGTTGTTCTATGTATAATCTATTTTGGGGCCTTAAAGCTCATGTATGTATTTGAGTAATATGTAAGCTGGAAGTCTGATAATGTAGTAGCAGTGGTAATTCTATGGCTTGTAATAACTTATATTTCTATTTCTAGTTGCTTTGCATGCTTGGGAGTGAATGGCTTAGTGTAGAATGTTTTATCTCTAAGTATGTTTTAATGTTATCCTAGAATGGCATGGTTATTAGACTATATTAAAAACAAGTTACTTGCATGCTTGTGTGGTTTTGGAACTGTTGTTTGCTTCAAGGCTCGGATGGCCGTGAATCTTTAAATATTTAGCCATGAAAAGTTTGTTTACCTTGTAGTTATCTTATTTGAGAATTTACAGGTTTTCAGAATGTCCATAGTACAGGGAAAACTCTGTCCGTTTTTCCCCTAAAAGTTTGTGACCGGTTTTGGTATTGGGTTGAGAATAGCATGGTTATTAGAGCCTCCGGTCTCGTGAGGGATCGGGGCGTTACAGACCCTATTGAAGTAATTGAGGAGGATGAGCAAGTGGAGGTGTTTCCTTGACAGCACTTCTTTGCTTAGCTGGTGGTTGGTTGCCAGACTTTTGTGCGGGCCATGCTTGATGTGTTTAATTCTTGGTTGACGCTTTATTTTGAGGCTTGTAGCCTTGTATGTAGTTTTATTTTGAGGCCTTTATGGTCTTATGTTATAAAAGTTGAAAGAATGTGAAGTTGTAAAGATATACTCTTATGACTAGTAAAGAATTGCATATTAATGGTTTAACTGTTTAGTGGCACGAATACTTGTGTAGTATGCATGGCATTTTGGATTGCAAAGTTGGTTAATAAGAAGATGTATGTTTTAAAAGAAAGTTGGCTTGTTTCAAATGTTTATTATGGAATTCGACAGTATTATATTGAATGTAGGGTTTTTGGATCGTCCACGGTACAGATGAGACTCCATCCGTGTGTCGGGTCCGGGCTTGGCTTTTTGCGGGGTCAGGTCGGGGCGTGACACCAGGTAGTAACTCTATAATGAACTCGATCTCTCGATTTGGGGGTAAACCAGGCAATTCTTCTGGAAACACATCTGAATAGTCTTTGATCACTGGCATCTCCTCCAACTTAGCTTTGTTCGATGGCTTGTTGATGAGGTAAGCTAAGTATCCGCTACACCCTTTTCTCAAGGAGTTCACTGCTTTTGTAGATGAAATGATGGAACTCCCGGTGAAGTCTCTTCGACCCATTACCTCCAGTATTGGTTGACCAAGTACCCGAAACGTTACAATCTTTGTTCAGCAATCTAGTTGGACATGATGCTTTGCCAACCAGTCCATCCCTAAAATGACCTCATAGTCTCGAAAAGGTAATACAATAAGATTGGCTGAGAATTCCATATCCTTAATTTGGATTTTACATGTTTTACAAGCTGAGCTAGTAACAAGTTTAGAACCCATCGGAGTACCAACTTTTACTTCGTAAGGCAAACATACAACTTTCAGTTTTACACGTTGCACACACAAGGGAGTAATAAATGAATGAGTAGCACCTGGATCAATTAGCACCCTAACAGGTTGATTTAGAATGAAGAATGTACCTTCAACAACAGCGGTCTTCTCTGGAAGCTCCTCGCACTCAATAGCATAAGCTCGAGCCTGAACTCTATGAACTGTAGACTTGCCTCTACCAGCTGGTTTAACCTGATTCTGTCCTGCTTGCCATTTAGGGCAATCCTTGATCTGATGCTGATCACTGCAACATCTTACACATCGTCCTGACTTCTTCCAGCACTAGGCCTTGGTATGCCCCTTCTTGTCGCAGTAAGAACAGTTGACAAACTGAGTAGCAGGTGAACTACCTGTGGATCCGCGGGTAGAAGAGGCTGATGGTACTTTCGTCGGGCCACGATTATTCACTGATCTGTTCTGGTTCTGGCCCGGACTACGACTCTGGCCCTGGAATTTCCTCTGTTGACCTGAAGGCTGGTATGGTTTCTTGTTCGGCTGACTCGAACCGGCTCTATCAAGTTTCCTCTTCTCAACTCGGGAAGCAGCAGCAAAGAGAGTAGAATAGGTATCGAAGTCATGTATAGCCAGCTGGTCCTGAATCTCTAGCCTCAATCCAGTAGTAAATTTCCACATCTTCACCTCCGGAGTACTAACCATGTATTGAGCATAGCGGGACAGTCGGTCAAAACGAGCCTCGTACTGGGCCACCGTCATGTTACCCTGGGTCAAGTGCATGAACTCCTCAATCCGCCTCTGCCTGGAAACTGCAGGTACAACCTTGAATGCCTTAACGAAATTACCCCATGAGCGAGGTGTCTGATCAGTTTCTCACAGTGCCTCCACAATGTGCCACCAATGCTCAGCATCCCTGTGCAACAGAAACACATCAAACTCCACCTTTTCTTCATCAATATAATCAAGTGGCCTGAAAATCCTCTCGATCTCGGACAGCCAAGCCACCGCTTTCTCATCATCAGCTTCCCCGTGGAATTTGGACGGGCGAAAGTCAAAGAACTCCCTCATTCTGCTATGTCTCCATGGTTACCATCATTCCTGTTGTTGTTGTTACTGGCTTCATGTGCATCTTGACATTCCATCAATCGTGACACGCGATCCATGGAATTTTCCATCATGTTAAACATAGCTATGCCGGGATTAGTTTGATAAGCATATCCGGTCTCTTGGGGTTCACCGCTCCTATTAGTAATGCGGGTACTAGAGCCAGCCATCTATAGGCACAGATTACGGAGCACAATTTATTGAAATACGACAAACAGGAATTTAATGCATAAGATATGCGACATAATATAGATACATAATTCTAGAAATAATCAAGACATGTTAATCACTTAAGCACATAGAACATAGAAGGCACATTTAACATTATCACACAATAACTTATAGACAAGTCATCCTAATCATCTTAGGGCTCTACCCATGGTCCGAGAGTTAAACCCGGCTTAAGCAATCTAAGCTCTGATACCATTCTTCCTATAAGGTGTCACGCCCCAACCCGGCCTATAAAGGTTAGACTAGGGTGTGATCTAAACATTCCAGTCTATCTCGTACTTAACTGTTCATGGAAATTTAATACTTAACATTTTAGCCTAAACTCCAAAAATTTTCCAAAAAACCCGCAACATAACGACTGTAATTGAGCTCTTTGGTTTGACCGAATTCTCTAAACGCCTCAAATTTTCCAATCTCAATTTCATTTCCAACTAAGATTACTATTTACCATCAATTGAAATGCCTACTGGTTATCTCGAAGTCTTCTTTGATTAATAACCTAGTATGATACTATGTCTCGTCTGTTTGTTAATTCTCGTTACAAAAGTACCTGTTGATCTTAGCTTAATAGTGAGTACCTGCTTAAGATTGGTTAGGTTCATTTTACTTAGTCCATACCTGATACTTCATAATCCTATGATAGATGCTAGCCAATGACAATAGTAAAACGATCATAGTAGTGTTTGTCTAGTTATTATCAGTACAACCAAAATTAGACCCCAAATTACAACAGGGGTCTTTTACATTACAAACATTAAGCAACATGAAAAGAAATAGTCTTCCAGTAGCATAGTATTCACAAATGGCCATAATCAAGCAAAGCACATAGGACAGGCATTCCTTCCAAGGAATCATCGTTAGGCACGTCATCCTCGGGTACCTGTTCTTGATCTTCTTCACCTAAGATGATAAAAGAGGGTGAGTCCTTATGAACTTAGCGAGGGGGAACGAGAAATAGGTTTTGAAACTCATTTTCCGGTTCAACTTATGAAAACCCTTTTTGCAAGCATGAATGTATCACAATTAAGCACAGAACAATAATATAAAAGTAAATGAACACAATTATCCGTCTTTCCTCACCGAGGTCCTCTAGGAACCAAGCGAGAGTACTATACACATAGTGAAAAGGATACGGTGAAAAGTACTTATTTCTAGTATCAGTTGTTGCGGCCGACTTCAAATCATCCCCTTATCACGCCAAATGGGTGTACTCCGGATGTACCCCGAAATCCTACGACCCAACTCTCCGAGGAAGTTTAGCCCCCAAGCGAGAGAGGGAATTGGACAATGGTAGTCACGGTTGCACCGGCAAGCCCGATGCCGCCCGGTGTGCGTGAACACCACCACGCCAGAATGAAAGGTTGCAACCTTATATGCAATGCACATTTATGACATTTAATATATCACATTAGGAGGACAACAAAGTAGGTTTCCTCCGGACAGTCATAAGATTGCACATTGACAAGTAAACAAGCGAGGCACGATAAGACAAGTAATTTCACTTGAAAGGCATATGGAGTTATAAGAACATTAAACGGGCAGCCATATAACGCACATAAATCAAGTCATATAACTCATTTCAATGTTCACGTAATCAAATAATAAGATTATTCAACCTGCAACGACAATCTACGTGGGTTCGGGTGCAAGAAATCTACTTGTCAACATGTAATCATCAAGATCGCATTTAGGGCTACAATGGCAACTACGGGCAGCCTACTAAACATATAATTAAGCACGATATTCATAGGATCAACACTTAGTGAATTTACCTAGTCACTAGGGTTTCCATTTCGTGCTTACCCATGCGATTAAGCCCCAAGTCAACTCAAAATCAATCTCAAGCCATGCATCAATTAGTTCAACATCCTCAAGTATTCAAAACAGTCCACACAACATCCCAATGCCACAATCCCAAGCATTTAATTCAACAAGAGAAGTTACAACAATTTTTCTAAGCACATCACTAAGTGAAACCCTCACTGCAATGGGCTGTTTTCTCACAATCATTAAGACAAGCAAAAAATCTCCAATTCCAGTGAATAAGATGTCAAATTAAATCTTAAGAAGTGAACTAAATTCAGAAACAAACCTCGTATCATTTGGAGTTCGGGTTCAATAGTTATAGACAAAACAGTGAGATTGCACAAAACTGTCCAGATTTGCACACATTTCAATGCTTGTCATTTTTGAGGTCCTTAGGGTCAGATTTAGCCTTAGTCCATTTCTGACAAAAAGTCCAGAACTGAAAATCTAGTATCACACCAAATTTAATGCATTTTGGATATCATTTACTAAGTTAAAACTGGTTCGTTCCACAAAGTCAGTGAATCTGCCAAAACCTGCTTCAATTTTCCAGATTTGGACACATTTTAATAATTTGCCATTTTTAGGACCTTAGAGTCAAAAATAGCTTTGACCTATTTCTGGTAAAAATGTTCAAAACTGGCGAAACTAGTTACCTACCAATTTTCACACATTTTCAACATCATTTGCCTAGACAAAATCATCTCGCACCAACAAGACAGAAAGCTGTCACAAACCCGATTTCATCTATCATCACCTTCTAGCCCAAAATCTTGCCATGCATGGCTATAAAAGCTTATAAACACACATATATCTCAAGTACAGAAGCAAAGACAAACATTTAAGAGAATGCATGTGGTTTTTTGAAGGATTTTCAAGAAGTTTTTGCCCTCACCTTAGCAAAACAACAAGATGCACAAAACTTTGATGAAGCACAAGGTTGACTCTTTTCCTTGCTTAGCCGAGACACCACTCGATTTCTCTGTAGTTTCCTAGCTTAATAACCAAGTTCTTAGTAGGTGCATGTGGTTAGAACAAGAAGAAAAGAAATGGAAGCTAGCAAACTCACCTAAACCGAAATGGAAGTTCAATAAGCTTGCATGTGAGCTTTCTTGCAACTTAGCTTGCTTAGTCGAGCTTCTTAGCTTCTAGCTTGCCTTGATGAACCATGGAATGATGAAGATGAGCTATGGAGTGTATGAACTCAGCCAAGGCCGAGAGAGAGAGAGAAGAATGAGAGGGAGAGAGAGAAATGTGAGGAAATGAGAGAAATGAAGAAAAAATGAAGGCTTTTGCAAATGTTGATGCATATGTCGGCCTTGAGCTTTGCAATTCATATTTTTGTGTCTTCAAGAAGCATTTTGAAATTCCTAGCATGGGCAAGGAGCTTATGTCGAGATTGGTGGAGCTTTGGGGAGGGTTTTGAGCTAGTTTTTTATGCATTTGTGTCATAGAATTGTCATAGATTGTCTAGGAATTAAATTGAATTAAGCAAAGCAATCACAAAGCCCAACAAGTGGTCAGCCAAGGCATGTAGAAATCTGATTTTTTTGTCATCTTTTGGGCATTAATTAATTGTGTGTTGAAAGTGCAAAAGAATAAGGAATAAAGAATAAGGAATGTCTAGCTTTTTGTGAGATTTTGTCTTCTAGTGAGTTGAATTAGTAATTTAATATTAGTTAGTGGTATCTGTAGGATTAATTATTGATCTAGTGCTTCATGTAAGATGCTTTCTTGATTAGCGTAAGGGCATGCTTTCCTAGGTAGGGCACGAACTACGAAACAAATGCACGTTTTCTAAGTAAATGCACGCAACCCTAAATGAATGCACGTAATTCAATGCAAGGCACACAAAATGAAACACAATTCTTAAACTTAGGTCAAGGCACACAAATCTAGGTTAGGGCACACGAAACGAGGTATCGCATGCAAATCGAGGTCGGGTATCACAGGACACAAATCCATTATGTGTTGACGGTTCACAGTCCCAGCCTAGAGAGATGGCCCATTCAAAAGGCCCAATGGACTTAACGACAACCCATCCGCTTCAACAACGTAGCATCCTCGTAAGACGTGATATCAACACATTGCAGATCTAAAGTTATGGGCACCGGAGCGACGGAGACCTAGTCTCAAGCTTTATGCCCTCGGTTTACGGGCCTAGCCTCTACGTGAAGCGAAGTTGTCTTGCCCAAGGTTCTGTGGGATTCGGTAATAGAAATGTGGTGGATAAAGTTTCTTGGCAACCCTAACCGGGGCAAAAAAATTGAAAAGGGGGGGTACAACACGAGCACTTCCCAAGCTCTCACCCATCCTAGTACTACTCTTTCCCAAGCACGCTTAACTTCGGAGTTCTGATGGGATCCGGTGCATTAGTGCTGGTATGATTGCACCCATTATGTTGAGGGCACAATTCCTTTATGTGTTGACGGTTCACAGTCCCAGCCCAAAGAGATGGCCCATTCAAAAGGCCCAATGGGCTTAACGACAACCCATCCACTTCAACAACATAGCATCCTCGCAAGACGTGATATAGACGCGTTGTATGGCCCTCTAATGTTCCACGAGTTAGGTTGTCGCCCTTTTAACAGCTCACAACATACGATCCGGGACGGAAAAACAGAGCAAAACAAGAAAAGTGGCCCAAAACTGATGAAAACTTTCGATTTTGGGCTCAAAATATGGGCGCAGCACAACAGGCTTGCTACCCTAGTCGTAGAGCTCTTGGAGAGCTTTCAAACGGTATGTTGTGCGCCACGTAACTCCTTACGGATCAAAAGTTATGGGCACCGGAGCGACGGAGACCTGGTACTAAGCCCTACGCCCTCGGTTTGCTGTCCCAGCCACTACGTTAAGTGAAGTTGTGATGCCCAAGGTGGCATGGGATTCGGTAATAGAAATGTGGTGGATAAAGAATCTTGGCAACCCTAACCGGGGCAAAAAAAATTGAAAATGGGGGTGCAACACGGGAACTTCCCAAGGGGTTATCTATCCTAGTACTATTGTCGCGCAAACACACTTAACTTCGGAGTTCTGATGAGATCCGGTGCATTAGTGCTGTTACGATCGCACCCGTCATGTTAAGGGCACAAATCCCTTATGTGTTGACGGTTCACAGTCCCAGCCCAGAGAGATGGCCCATTCAAAAGGCCCAATGGGTTTAACAAAAAACCATCCACTTTGACAATGCATCAACCTCGCAAGACGTGATATCGAGGCATTGTAGGGCCATTTAATGTCCCACGAGTTAGGTTGACGTCCTTTGAACAGCTCACGACGTACAATCCCATATGGAAAAATAGAGCAAAAGAAGAAAAGTGGACCGAAACTGATTAAAACATTCGATTTTGGGTTCCAAAAACGGGCGCAGCAGAGCAGGCTTGCTGCCCCTGTCGTAGAGCTCTCGAAGAGCTTTCCAACGGTATGCTGCGCACCGCGTAACTCCTTACGGATTAAAATTTATAGGCACCGGAGCGACGTAGACCTGGTCACAAGCCCCACGCCCCCGATTTGTGGGTCCAGCCTCTACATGAAGTGAAGTTGTCTTGCTCAAGGTACCGTGGAATTTGATAATAGAAATGTGGAGGATAAAGTATCTTGGAAACCCTAACCGGGGAAAAAACAATTGAAAGGGGCGGTGCAACATGAGGACTTCCCAAGGGGTCACCCATCCTAGTACTACTCTTGTCCAAGCATGCTTAACTTCAGAGTTCTAATGGGATCCGGTGCATTAGTGCTCGTATGATCGCACCCGTCATGTTATGGGCACAAATCATTTATGTGTTGACGATTCACTGTCCCAGCCCAGAGAAATGGCCCATCCAAAAGGTTCAATGGATTTAACGACAACCCAACCTCTTCAAGAACGCAGCATCCTCGCAAGACGTGATATTGACTTTTATGTAGGGCCCTGTAATATCCCGCGAGTTAGGTTGTCGTCCTTTTAGCAGCTCACGACGTACAATCCGAGAGGAAAAAACATAACAAAAGAAGAAATGTGGCCCGAAACTGATTAAAACGTTCAATTTTGGGCTCTGAAAATAGGTGCAGCAGAGCATGCTTGCTGCCCGTTCGTAAAGCTCTCAGAGAGCTTTCCAATGGTACGCTGTCCACCACGTAACTCCTTACGGATTAAAATTTATGGGCACCGGAATGAGAGAGACTTGGTCACAAGCCTCACGCCCTTGGTTTGCAGGCCTAGCCTCTACGTGAAGCGCAGTTGTCTTGCCCAAGGTGCCGTGGGATTTGGTAATAGAAATGTGGAGGATAAAGTATCTTGGCAACCCTAACTGGGGCAAAAAAATTTGAAAAGGGGGGGGCGGGGTGCAACACGAGGACTTCCCAGTGGGTCACCCATCCTAGTACTACCCTCGCCCAAGCACGCTTAACTTCGGAGTTCTGATGGGATCCGGTGCATTAGTGCTGGTATGATCGTACTCGTCATGGTGAGGTCACAAATCCCTTATCTGTTGACGGTTCACAGTCCCAGCTCAGAGAGATGGCCCATTCAAAAGGCCCATTCAACTTAACGACGACCCATCCGCTTCAACAACGCAGCATCCTCACAAGACGTGATATCGACGCGTTGTAGAGCCCTCTAATGTCCCGCGAGTTAGGTTGTCGTCCTTTTAACAGCTCACGACGTACTATCCGGGACGGTAAAACAGAGCAAAAGAAGAAAAGTGGCCCGAAACTGATGAAAATGTTCTATTTTGGGCTCCAAAAATGGTCATAGGTGAGTAGGCTTGTTGCCCCTGTCGAAGAGCACTCGGAGAGCTTTCCAACGGTATGTTGTGCATCGCATAACTCCTTACTGATCAAAAGTTATGGTCACCGGAGCGACGGAGACCTGGTTAGTAGGCCTACGCCCTCGGTTTGCGGGCCCAACCTCTACGTGAAGCGAAGTTGTCTTGCCCAAGGTGCATTGTGATTCGGTAATAGAAATGTGGTGGATAAAGTATCTTGGCAACCTTAACCGGGGCAAAAAAAATTGAAAATGAGGGTGCAACACGAGGACTTCCCAAGGGTTCACCCATCCTACTACTACTCTCGCCCAAGCACGTTTAAGTTCGGAGGTCTGATGGGATCCGGTGCATTAGTGCTGGTATGATCGAACCCGTCATGTGGAGGACACAAATCCTTTATGTGTTGACGGTTCACAGTCCTAGCCAAGATAGATGGCCCATTCAAAAGGCCCAATGGGCTTAACGACAACCCATCCGCTTCAACAACGCAGTATCCTCGTAAGACGTGGTATCGACGCATTGTAGGGCCTAGTAATATCCTGCGAGTTAGGTTGTCGTCTTTTTAACAACTTACAACGTACGATCCGTTATGGAAAAACAGAGCAATAAAAGAAAAGTGGCCCAAAACTAATGAAAACGTTCAATTTTTGTCTCCAAAAATAGGAGCAGCCCAGCAGGCCTACTGCCCTCGTCGTAGAGCTCTCAGAGAGCTTTCCAATGGTATGCCGTGCGCCGCATAACTCCTTACGAATCAAAAGTTATGGGCACCGGAGCGATAGAGACCTGGTTACAAGTCCTAGCCCTCGGTTTGTCGGCCCAGCCTCTACGTGAAACGAAGTTGTCTTGCCCAAGGTACAGTGGGATTCGGTAATAGAAATGTGGTGGATAAAGTATCTTGGCAACCCTAACTGGGGCAAAAAAAATTGAATAGGGGGGGTACAACACGAGGACTTCCAAGGGGGTCCCCCATCCTAGTACTATTCTCGCCCAAGCACGCTTAACTTCGAAGTTCTGATAGGATCCTGAGCATTAGTGCTAGTATGATCGCACCCGTCATATTGTGGGAACAAATCCTTTATGTGTTGACGGTTCACAGTCCCATCCCAAAGAGATGGCCCATTCAAATGGCCCAATGGGCTTAACGACAAGCCATCCACTTCAACAACGCATCATTCTCGCAAGTCGTGATATCGACGTATTGTAGGGCCCTCTAATGTCCTACGAGTTAGGTTATCGTCCTTTTAACAGCTCACGATGTACGCTCCGGGACGGAAAAACGGAACAAAAGAAGAAAAGTGGCCCGTAACTGATGAAAATGTTCGATTTTGGGCTCCAAAAGTGGGGGCAACCAAGCAGACTTGCTGCCCCCATCGTACAGCTCTAGGAGAGCTTTCCAACGGTATGCAGTGTACCGCATAACTCCTTACGGATCAAATGTTATGGGCACCGGAGCGACGGAGACCTGGTCACAAGCCCTACACCCTCGTTTTGCGGGCCCAGCCTCTACGTTAAGCGAAGTTGTCTTGCCCAAGGTGCCGTGGGATTCGGTAATAGAAATGTGGTGGATAAAGTATCTTCGCAACCCTAACCGGGGTAAAAAAAATTGAAAAGGGGGTGCAACACGAGGACTTCCCAGGGGGTCACCCATCATAGTACTACTCTCGCCCAAGCATGCTTAAATTCGTAGTTCTGATGGGATCCGGTGCATTAGTGTTGGTATGATTGTGCCCGTCATGTTGAGGGTACAAATCCTTTATGTGTTGACGGTTCATAGTCGCAGCCCAGGGAGATGGCCCATTCAAAAGGGCCAACGGGCTTAACGACAACCCATCCGCTTCAACAACATAGCATCCTCGTAATACGTGATATCGACGTGTTGCAGGGCCCTATAATATCTCGCGAGTGAGGTTGTTGTCCTTTTAACAGCTCACGACGTACGATCCTAGATGAAAAAATAGAGCAAAAGAAGAAAAGTGGTCCGAAACTAAGGAAAATGTTCGATTTTGGGCTCCGAAAACAGGCGCAGCTGAGCAGGCTTGCTGCCCTCGTCGTAGAGCTCTCGGGGAGCTTTCCAACGGTATGCTGTGCATGGCGGCGTACCTCCTTAAGGATTAAAATTTATAGGCACCGGAGCGACGGAGACCTGGTCACAAGCCCTACGCCCTCGGTTTACAGGCCCAGCCTCTACGTGAAGTGAAGTTGTCTTGCCCAAGTTGCCGTGGGGTTTGGTAATAGAAATGTGGATGATAAAGTATCTTGGCAACCCTAACCGGGGCAAAAAAAATTGAAAAGGGGGGTGCAACACGAGGACTTCCCAGGGGGTCACCCATCCTAGTACTACCCTCGCCCAAGCACGCTTAACTTCGGAATTCGGATGGGATTCGGTGCATTAGGGCTGGTATGATCGCACCCGTCATGTTGTGGGCACAAATCCTTTATGTGTTGATAGTTCGCAGTGCCAGCCCAGAGAGATGGCCCATTCAAAAGGCCCAATTGGCTTAACGACAACCTATCCGTTTCAACAACGCATCATCCTCGCAAGATGTGATATCGACTTGTTGTAGGGCCCTCTAATGTCCCGCGAGTTAGGTTTTCGTCCTCTTGACTGCTCACGACGTACAATGTGGGATGAAAAAACATAGCAAAAGTAGAAAAGTGGCTTGAAACTGATGAAAATGTTCAATTTTGGACCCCGAAAATAGGCGCAACTGAGCGGGCTTGCTGTCCTCATCGTAGAGCTCTTGAAGAGCTTTCCAACGGTATGCTGTGCGCTGCGTAACTCCTTTCAGATTAAAATTTATGGGCACCAGAGCAACGGAGCCCTAGTCACAAGCCCTACGCCCTCGGTTTCCGGGCCCAACCTCTACGTGAAGCGAAGTTGTCTTGCCCAAGGTGCCGTGGGATTCAGTAATAGAAATATGGAGGATAAATTATCTTGGCAACCCTAACTGGGGCAAAAAAAATTGAAAAGGGGGGTGCAACACAAGGACTTCTTAGGGGGTCACCCATCCTACTACTACTCTCGTCCAAGCACGCTTTACTTCGGAGTTCAAATGGGATCTGGTGCATTAGTGCTGGTATGATCGCACCCGTCATGTTATGGGCACAAATCCTTTATGTGTTGATGGTTCACAGTCCTAGCCCAGAGAGATGGACTATTCAAAAGGTCCAATAGGCTTAACGAGAAGCCATCCGCTTCAACAGCGTAGCATCCTCACAAGACGTGATATCGACTTGTTGTAGGGCCCTCTAATGTCCCGCGAGTTAGGTTTTCGTCCTCTTGACTGCTCACGACGTACGATCCGGGATGAAAAAACAGAGCAAAAGAAGAAAATTGGGCCGAAACTGATAAAAACATTCGAATTTGGGCTCCAAAAACGAGCGCAGCCAAACATGCTTGCTGGCCCCGTCGTAGAGCTCTCTGTGAAAGCCCACTTTTCTATTTTATCTCGTTTTGCGTGCTTTATCTCGTTTTGGGTGAATTAACCTGTTTATGTGCTATGTGACTTAGAATGTGGTAATTTTGATATCAATACTCCTAGAACATGCTAAATGTGCATTCATGAAATTTTCATAAAAAACGGAGTCAGAAATTTTATTATCGACTTTCAGTGAATAGTATTTTCAAAACACGTCTGCTAAAATTTTGAAACTGGTCTTTTTAACCCTTCTAGACCTAGTCCACAGACTTTAATAGACCTGTGTTTGATTAAAACGGTTTTAAAATCGGCTTAGGAATTTATTAGAGTTTTACACCAACTTTTGTAAAAATCGAGTTTTAAGCCGACTCAGGTGAAATTGTTTGATTGTAAAACTTCTTGTCACCTAAAAATAACCTACTTGAGCTATCTTGGGTGTTGAATAATTGTTTTGAACTTTGGTGATCAAGAAAATGCATTTAAAGTCAAGAAAACACAAAAATACTAAGTTAATTCAACTTTGACTTTATTTAAAATGTTGACCTTTAAGCTTATATCACCAACACACACTAAACACAACACAAAACACACTCCTCAACACACACAAAGGGCCGAGAACTCCATAGGAGAAAACCAAGCTTTTTCTTCAACTTTTTCAAAGGCATTTTTCATTAAAAGTTGCAATCCAAGTCCAATTTCCATCAACCAAAGCTTGATTCCACCTTTTGAGCATCCATTGAGCACATTTCTAGGCTTATATCGCATCAAAGGTGAGAGAAAAATTCTAGTTCTCAAAACTCATCTTTTGTGTTTTTGCATAAGAATTGAATATCGAACCGTTAGAATTTTTTGCGTAGAATTGAATATCGAATAGTTAGAATGTTAATCTGATGTTAGATTATTGCTCCATGAATGCTAGGGATCATTTATATGTAATCCTATGAGATTTGAACGGTTGTGACATAATTATTATTTTTCGGGTATTTAAAGTTGATTAATTTGCTAAATGTTAATTATTTTGAGTTGTGTTGATCGGAATCGATTGCCGTCGATTTCTAAAAATTTTATAATTGCGTGGTAGCATCGTTGTAATGCTGAATTTTCAATTGTGATGTCTGTAATACCCGAGCCCAGAATGTGAAAATTTCTTGTTTATTATTTTGGAAATTATATTTCCTTAAATTCTTTTAGAATTAATTGTTACTTACTTGCCGTCGCAACGTGCATTGCATTTAGGGAGCGATAGCTGGAGAACGGTTTTTAGTCCTTAGCAAATAGTGAAACTAGTATTTAGATGACTTAAATTTTATGTTTTAAGTGTTGTTAGCTATAATTAATCTTTCCTTAGTTAAAATGGCTTTAAAGTGCACAAAAATAGTCTAATTGACCAAATATTAAGTCATTTGACCAAGGGCTTTGACCCTTTGACCAAGTAGGCCTCTTAAAAGCTAAAACAAAACAAAAAAAAATATAAGCTGAAACAGCAGTGTGCAGGCCGAGAGCTTCAAAGAGAAAAAAAAAACCTTTCAACTTTCAATCGTTCAATCTTTGCGTGAGCTCGTGTGGAGTGGTTCCGAGGTGACCAGCGTTGTTTTCCTAGCGACTGGGAGTGCCTAAGGTGAGGGGAGCATGTTATTTGCGCATTTAAATGTCAAGTGTATCAACTTTGTGATTTTTAGATTTTATCCGTAGATTATTGTTTAAAGCATTTTGATGCTTCTAGAATGTTCCTTGGCAATTGTAGAACGTGTATTTATAGCTTCTTAATATTTTCTGCGGTTAAATGTTGAGATTGCAATTTAAATTGGATGTTGAATAGTGTTTTGTGAATAGTAAACCCTTGAAACGATAAAGTTGCTCCGTTATGCTGTCCGTTGATGTAGGAGTGTGCTAGGGGTGCTAGAATGCCTAAATGCATGGTTTGTTTGGGTTGCGTAGTGGAAAAACCGGGAATTATGCCTTGGTGAAAGTCGGGGTCGTTTAGGTCGAGTTTGGCGTTTTCTAGTTTTGCGTGTTGGCATTGTTTCGGGAGGCCATGGAATCACTTTTGGTGTGATTATGGCGTTGGTTGGGTGTTTGGTTGATATAGTTGTAGTTCAAACGAGCAAAGGGGGAAAACGGGACTTTGCGTGAATTCTAGGGTTAAGTAGGGTTTCGGGGTCTTTAGACGTGCCTTATGGTAACCTAGGAGGATTGGCGAAGTCGGTTTCCAGAATTCGTGGCTCGTTTGGAAATGGTAGTGTTTTGATAGTTGGGGCCGATTGGTGATTTTGTTTGTTATCTTGATATTATGTCTATAGAATGCTTAGGGTTGCTTGATATACTTATTGGAATTGATTTTGATTGGAATGCATATCAACTGTTGCTATTGCGTGCGAGAGTAACCTACTTTGTTATTCTCCCACGTGTGGCTTAAGTGCTCGTTTATCGCCTTGTATCGAGTATTGCATTGCATAGTGTCTCGCGCGTAAGTGGTGGGCCTCTATGGGTAGCCTCGGGTTGCCAGTGTTGGTTGCTCTAGCTCCGCTGTTATTCCCTTTTCTCGCTTGGGTTGCCTCCCAGGGAGATTTGGGTCGTAGATTGATGGATACTTCTGGGGTATTCCAAACTGGTGTTATAAGGTGGTTTGGGCCGGCGCGTCATCATCGAATTCGTGTTTGAAAGTTGCTCGTGGAAAGAGTATCGTATCCTTTGATTGAGTGTTTATAGTGTAAATGTTTGCCTTGCTTTATTGATGGCTTTATTTGTATCTCTATATGATATTTGTATGTATTGCTTGACTAATTGCATTGCATACTCATCTCATCTCCGTCCTTGAGACCAATTGCCCTCGCTGAGCAATAGTTTTTGCTCATTCCTCTCTATACTATATTTTTACAGGAGTAGTTGAAGCAGACCCCATTGAGGTAATAGAGGAGGAGGAGCAGGTGGAGGTGTTTCCGTGATAGCACTTCTTTGCTTTGCTGGTGGTTGGTTACCAGATTTTGTACGAGCCTTGCTTGATATGTATATTGCTTGGATGTCGCTTTATTTTGAGGCTTGTAGCCTTGTATGTATTTCCTAGTTTAAGGCCTCTATGGTCCTATGTTGTATAAGTTGGAAGAATGTAAAGCTGTAAAAGTATACTCTTATGACTAGTAAAGAAATGCATGCTAATAGCTAACTGTTTAGTGGCATAAATACTTGTGTAGTATGCATGGCATTTTGGTTTGGAAAGTTGGTTTATAAGAGGATGTATGTTTTTAAAAGAAAGTCGGCTTGTTTTAATTGTTTTTATGGCTTTCACAAGTATTATGTTGATTTTAGGGTTTTTGGATCGGCCGCGATACAGAGGAGACTCCGTCCGTGTGTCGGGTCCGGGCTTGGCCTTTTACGGCGTCGGGTCGGGGCGTGACATCTTTTGGTGGTATCAGAGCATGATAGTCTTGCTTGAGCCGGGATATGTTTCTCGGTCTGTGGGGTAAAGGTCCAAAATGCTAGAATGTTATTGTATAATTGTTAAGTGAAAAGAAAGTGTTATAGCATGACTTTGTGAACATGGAGTGTTTATGTGTTTAAAGTGAATTCGTTTGGCATGTCAATCTTGTGTTATGTGAATTGCGTGTTAGAATGTTTGATTGTTATTGACTTGAGTGTTATCTAATCTTATGTGCTATATTTATGTCTATAATCTGCTTTTAAATGTTGCCAGCTATTGTGAATTGCTACTATGCCGCCACGTCGTGGTACTCAAGGTATAGGGTCAGATGAAGAGGTAGCAGAACAGGGTCAGCAACCGTTGCCTGAGCAGTTTATGGCTACCATGACTACAACGGTTGACCGGATTACACAGGTGCTGCATGAGCAGAAGCAGGACAGGAATAATCCCCAAGGAAATCAAGGTAATCCTGGTGGACAGGGGTATAGAGTTGAGAATAATCAGTTAGAGAAATTTCTGAGGCACGAGCCGGGAAAGTTCTTCGGAGAGCCAGATGATGAGGCGGCTGAGAGATGGATTAATCGTGTTGAGAAAATTTTCACCGCTTTGAGGTACACTGATGAGGCTAGAATAAATTATGCGTCATTCCTGTTTGAGGGCGACGCAAAGCAGTGGTGGAATACTATCAGATTGAGGTGGGATTGTGAGGATGTTCCACATTTATGGGATGATTTTGTAAGTGAGTTTCGGGACAAGTATATTCCCGAGATGGCTATGGAAAGGAGGGAAGACGAGTTTGTGGCCCTGAAGCAGGGAAACATGACTGTTGCACAGTACGAGGCTAGGTTTGTTAGCCTGTCGAGGTATATGCCCGAGTTGGTACGGCCAGCTAGGATGATGATTCATAGGTTTGTCCGTGGGCTGAGAATGGACATACAGCTACATTTGACTGGGCAAACCTACACTACTTTTCCCGAGGCATTCCAGGCAGCCTCGAAGTTTGAAAAATGGAAGGCTGAGATGTTAGCTGAGAGTAGTCAGCCGAGTAAGAAGCAGTATTTGGGCCAGAGCAGCTAGAGTCAGCCGAGGCAGTATCAGACTTCTGCACAGGTTCCTCAACAATGTCCGTATCAGCCACAGCAGCAAATTTAGGCTAGGCCAGCTGTGACTAGACCTCAGCAGGGAGGTACAGTTCCTACCACTGCCAGAGCCCCAGCACCTACGGGAAACACTGTTGTAAGACAAAATCAGTAGTGTAACTATTGTAATCGATCGGGGCATATTGAGGCTAATTGTTGGAGAAAGAGTGGTAAATGGACAGGTTGTGAGAGCGATAATCATAGGGTGAGAGATTGCCCTAAGTATAACAATGTTCAGGGTCGTACTGGAGGCCAAGGTGTTCAGAATAGGGCTGCAGGTGCACGTCCAGCACAAAGGGTTCAGTCTAGGGTCTTTGCACTGGATGCGGAGGAGCTGCCCGATACTACAGCTATAGTGGAAGGTACCTTTCTTCTCAATACTCAGCCAGTTAAAGTTTTGATTGATCCCGGAGCTACACATTCATTTATAACTCCTGCATGTGCACGATCTGTGAATGTTTGCATTGATAAATTGCCGCATGAAGTTGAAGTTAGTACGCCTTTGGGTGCAAAATTTGTTACTGAGTCTATTTGCAAATCTTGTGATATATGTATTGAGAATCGTAAATTTCCTGCTGATTTAATTATATTGCCATTCCGTGACTTTGAAATCATTTTGGGAATGGATTGGTTGGGGAAGTACTATGCTCAGTTGGATTGTAGAACAAAGATTGTTTATCTTCAGCTTCCTGACCTACCGGTACTGGAGATTGTTGGGAATTGCAGGGCTGCCCGAATTCCACTTTTATCAGCGATCAAGACTTCTAAGTTGTTGAATAAGGGTTGTGAAGCTTACTTAGCTTATTTGATCAATCAACCTACTAATAAGTTGAGTTTGAATGAGGTTCCGATTGTTAGAGACTTCCCTGGTGTATTTCCCGAGGAATTACCGGGTTTACCACCGGATCGGGAGATTGAGTTCGTGATTGATCTTGTGCCAGGCACTGCGCCAATTTCTAGGAGTCCTTATAGAATGGCATCGGCCGAACTTCAGGAGTTAAAAATTCAGCTTCAGAACTTGCTTGAGAAAGGGTTTATACAACCTAGTTCTTCGCCGTGGGGTGCACCTGTGTTGCTTGTAAGAAAGAAAGACGGCACGCTACAGTTATGTATTGATTATAGGGGACTTAATCAAGTCACGATTAAGAACAAATACCCCTTGCCGTTGATTGAAGAATTGTTTGACCAGTTACAGGGTGCGATTGTTTACTCCAAATTTGATTTGAGGCAGGGTTACTATCAACTTAGGATTCGCAGTGACGATATACCAAAGACGGCATTCAAGACTAGATATGGCCACTATGAATTTGTTGTGTTGCTGTTTGGATTGACGAATGCACCAGCCGCATTCATGGACTTGATGCAGAGGATTTTTCGATCTTACCTTGATCAGTTTGTCGTAATCTTTATTGACGATATTTTAGTGTATTCGAAGAATGAGGCTGAACATGAACAACACTTGAGGATTGTGCTACAGACTTTGCAGGAAAACAAGCTTTTTGCTAAATTCAGCAAATGCGAGTTCTGGTTGAATCAAATATCTTTTCTAGGCCATATCATTTCAAATCAAGGAATTTCAATAGACCCAGCTAAGATTGAAGTTGTTTCATCTTGGAAGAGACCTGAGACGGTGTCAGAGATTCGGAGTTTTCTTGGATTGGCAAGTTACTACCGGAGATTTGTTAAAGACTTTTCCAAAATTTCTGGACCTTTGAGCCAGTTGACTCGGAAGAAAGTTGCTTACAACTGGGATGCCAAATGTGAATCCAGTTTCCAAGAATTGAAGAAGAGACTAACTACAGCTCTTATACTAGCTTTACCTGAGGGAACAGAGAACTTCGTTGTCTACAGTGGTGCATCTAAAGAAGGTTTGGGCTGTGTTTTAATGCAGAATGGTAAGGTGACTGTTTATGCTTCTAGGAAGTTGAAACTTTATGAAGTCAATTACCCTACACATGATCTTGAGTTAGCTGTAGTTGTGATTGCTTTGAAGAAGTGGCATCACTACTTGTGGGATAGCAGATTTAAAATTTTTACTGACCACAAGAGTCTTAAGTATTTGTTTTCACAAAAGGATTTGAATATGAGGCAGCGAAGATTGCTAGAGCTATTGAGTGGTTACAACTGTTCTATTAACTATGTGCCAGGTAAGGCAAATGTTGTTGCTGATGCTTTGAGCC
Source organism: Ehretia macrophylla (assembly GCA_037974665.1). Taxonomy (NCBI): domain Eukaryota; kingdom Viridiplantae; phylum Streptophyta; class Magnoliopsida; order Boraginales; family Ehretiaceae; genus Ehretia; species Ehretia macrophylla. The sequence continues at coordinate 12,450,628 of CM075764.1, read as the reverse complement.
GAAAGGCTACTATTGCAAGCTTAATTATCAAGGATTGGGAGACTTGGCAAGAAATTTTTTCATGGAAGCTAGAAGCTACTGAGGTAGGGATTCGATTAGCTAGTTTGCAGATTCAGTCAGGGTTGATAGCATAGATTAGAGAGGCTCAGAAGACTGATCCTCACATCTTGAAGATCCAAGAGAAATCAAAAGGGGGAGAGTCGGAGTTTAAATTACATGCAGATGGTATCTTCAGATTCAGGGACAGGGTGTGTGTTCCTGGAGATCCGACTTTGAAGAATGAGATTCTATCTGAGGCACATAATTCGAGGTATACGATTCAGCCGGGCAGTACTAAAGTGTGTAGAGACTTGAAACAACACTTCTGGTGGAACAATATGAAGAGGGAGATTGCTGGGCATGTATCCAGATGTTTGACTTGTCAGAGGGTTAAAGTTGAGCATCAAAGGCCAGCCGGGCTTCTGCAACCGTTGTCGATTCCGTAATGGAAGTGGGTGCATATAACAATGGACTTTGTGACCGATCTTCCTAGATCTCCGAGAGGATGTGATTCTGTTTGGGTTGTTGTGGACCGCTTGACTAAAGTTACACATTTTATTCTCGTGAACAAACAGGATAGCCTTGATAAGCTAGTTGAGCTTTATGTTGCTAATATTGTGAGATTGCATGGTGTGCCACAGAGTATAGTGTCAGATAGGGATCCTAGATTCAGATCTCGTTTTTGGCAGAAGTTGCAAGAGGCCTTGGGAACTAAGTTGAGCTTCAGCACTGCATACCATCCACAAACTGATGGCCAGTCTGAGAGAACTATCAGGATCTTGGAAGACATGCTTCGGGCATGTGTGTTAGACTTTTGGAAGAATTGGGAGAAGTTTTTGCCTTTAGCGGAGTTCGCCTACAACAATAGTTATCAATCTATTATAGGTATGGGTCCCTACGAGGCGTTGTATGGTCGTAAATGTAGATCCCCGTTATATTGGGAAGAGGTTGGAGAGATGAGAACAGTTGATCCGACTGTGTTACCTGAGATGATTAAGATGGTAGATAATGTTCACCTTATTCGCCAGCGTATGCTTACAACTCAGAGTCGTCAGAAGAGTTATGCGGATAAGCACCGTCGGGATCTTGAGTTTGCTTTGGGAGATTGGGTGTTTCTTAAGATTTCTCCTCGGAAGGGATTGATTCGGCACGGTAAGAGCGGGAAACTTAGTCCCAGGTATGTGGGTCCGTATGAGATCACCGAAAAGGTAGGTCCTTTGGCTTATCGGTTAGCTTTGCCTCCGAGCTTGTCGAAACTGCACGATGTTTTTCACGTGTCTCTGTTAAAGAAGTACCATCCAGATCCTTCACATGTACTTGAACCAGAGCCTTTGCAAACTGAAGAGAAGTTGTCTTATGAAGAGAAATCGATTCGAATTGTGGATCGAAAAGTTCAGGAACTTTGCAGGAAGAGTATTCTGTTAGTAAAGGTTTTGTCGAATCATCACGGGTTTGAGGAAGGAACTTGGGAAAGAGAAGACCAAGTTCGGAATCAGTATCCGGAGTTATTTGTTGACCAGGTAAGAATTGCGTGGGCGCAATTGTTTTAAGGGGGAGAGGGTGTAATACCCGAGCCCGGAATGTGAAAATTTCTTGTTTATTATTTTGGAAATTATATTTCCTTAAATTCTTTTAGAATTAATTGTTACTTCCTTGCTGTCGCAACGTGCATTGCATTTAGGGAGCGATAGCTAGAGAACGGTTTTTAGTCCTTAGCAAATAGTGAAACTAGTATTTAGATGACTTAAATTTTATGTTTTAAGTGTTGTTAGCTATAATTAATCTTACCTTAGTTAAAATGGCTTTAAAGTACACAAAAATAGTCTAATTGACCAAATATTAAGTCATTTGACCAAGGGCTTTGACCCTTTGACCAAGTAGACCTCTTAAAAACTAAAAAAAAATAGAAGCTGAAACAGCAGTGTGCAGGCCGAGAGCTTCAAAGAGAAAAAAAAAACCTTTCAACTTCCAATCGTTCAATCTTCGCGTGAGCTCGTGCGGGGTAGTTTCTGAGGTGACCAGCGTTGTTTTCCTAGTGACTGGGAGTGCCTAAGGTGAGGGAAGCATGTTATTTGCGCATTTAAATGTCAAGTGTATCAACTTTGTGATTTTTAGATTTTATCCGCAGATTGTTGTTTAAAGCATTTTGATGCTTCTAGAATGTTCCTTGGCAATTGTAGAACGTGTATTTATAGCTTTTTAACATTTTCTGTTGTTAAATGTTGAGATTGCAATTTAAATTGGATGTTGAATAGTATTTTATGAATAGTAAACCCTTGAAACGATAAAGTTGCTCCGTTATGCTGTCCGTTGATGTAGGAGTGTGCTAGGTGTGCTAGAATGCCTAAATGCATGGTTTGTTTGGGTTGCGTAGTGGAAAAAACAGGAATTATGCCTTGGTGAAAGTCGGGGTCGTTTAGGTCGAGTTTGGCATTTGCTTGTTTTGCGTGTTGGCATCGTTTCGGGAGGCCATGGAAGTACTTTTGGTGCGTTTATGGCGTTGGTTGGGTATTTGGTTGATATAGTTGTAGTTCAAACGAGCAAAGGGGAAAAACAAGACTTTGCGTGAATTCTAGGGTTAAGTAGGGTTTCGGGGTCGTTAGACGTGCCTTATGGTGACCAAGGAGGATTGGCGAAGTCGGTTTCCAGAACTCGTGGCTCGTTTTGAAATGGTAGGATTTTGATAGTTGGGGTCGATTGGTGATTTTGCTTGTTTTCTTGATATTATGCCTATAGAATGCTTAGGGTTGCTTGATATACTTGTTTGAATTGATTTTGATTGGAATGCATATCAACTGTTGCTATTGCGTGCGAGAGTAACCTACTTTGTTATTCTCCCATGTGTGGCTTAAGTGCTCGTTTATCGCCTTGTATCGAGTCTTGCATTGCATAGTGTCTCGCTCGTGAGTGATGGGCCTCTCTGGGTAGCCTCAGGTTGCCAGTGTTGGTTGCTCTAGCTCCGCTGCTATTCCATTTTCTCGCTTGGGTTGCGTCCTAGGGAGATTTGGGTCGTAGATTGATGGATACTTCTGGGGTATTCCAAACTGGTGTTATAAGGTGGTTTGGGCCGGCGTGTCGTCATCGAATTCGTGATTGAAAGTTGCTCGTGGAAAGAGTATCGTATCCTTTGAATGAGTGTTTATAGTATAAATGCTTGCCTTGCTTTATTGATGGCTTTGTTTCTATCTCTATATGATATTTGTATGTATTGCTTGACTAATTGCATTGCATACTCCTCTCATCTCCGTCCTTGAGACCAATTGCCCTCGCTGAGCAATAGTTTTTGCTCATTCCTCTCTATACTATATTTTTACAAGAGTAGTTCAAGTAGACCCTATTGAGGTAATAGAGGAGGAGGAGCAGGTGGAGGTGTTTCCATGATAGCACTTCTTTTCTTTGCTGGTGGTTGGTTACCAGATTTTGTGCGAGCCATGCTTGATATGTATATTGCTTGGATGTCGCTTTATTTTGAGGCTTGTAGCCTTGTATGTATTTCCTAGTTTAAGGCCTCTATGGTCTTATGTTGTATAAGTTGAAAGAATGTAAAGCTGTAAAAGTATACTCTTATGACTAGTAAAGAAATGCATGCTAATAGCTAACTGTTTAGTGGCATAAATACTTGTGTAGTATGCATGGCATTTTGGTTTGGAAAGTTGGTTAATAAGAGGATGTATGTTTTTAAAAGAAAGTCGGCTTGTTTTAATTGTTTTTATGACTTTCGCAAGTATTATATTGATTTTAGGGTTTTCGGATCGTCCGCGGTACAGAGGAGACTCCGTCCGTGTGTCGGGTCCGAGCTTGGCCTTTTGGGGGGTCGGGTCGGAGCGTGACAATGTCCGTGCTAAAATCCAAAAATTTCAGCCATGACACACTAGGGTTTTAGTGTTATTGGGCATGATTTGGATGTGTTTTGGTGGGTTTCTGAGGGGGCTAATGTAGTTGGTTGATTGGGTGAGTGATAGAAACTGATTTGGAGTTGTTTGGATTAGTAGAATGTAATATATGATTATTTGAAGTTTAGGTTGTCTTTCTTTAAAATGTTAGATTGAGCCTTAGTTGATTCGGTGTGGTTTGAGTGATTGAATTGTGAGTTGTTGATGTGTAAACTAGGGTTTGATTGTGTGTTTAATACATGTTCGGTTGGATCTCCTACTTTGTCATCTAACTTAGTTATTTGTTGTTAAATTGGTTATTAATGTTATTATGATGATAATATAATTATTGATGATTATTGATTGATGATTGATGCCGGGAGATAGGCAGTTCTGCTAGACTGTCCTCCTGTGAATGATTGATGTTTATTATTATTGCTGAGTCTTTGGTATATGTGTGCCACCTCTCGGGCAGCATCGGGCTGTCGGGTTGATAACGGCATGACTACCAGAGACTACCTCCAGCTCGCATGACGGAGGTGTCATGAAGGGCGAGGCTAGTGGGGTACCTCGGGTGCGTGAGTTTATGGGAGTCACAAGAAGGCTGTTATGATCATGATGGCATTTGGAGCTACACGAACTAGTGTATCCTTTATTGAATGGTCATTATAGTGATGTGATGATAGTATTATTGATGTTATTGTGTGTTTACTTGCTCAAAGGATTATTTCCAAGGAGCTTATAAACCTTGCTCGAGATCTATCGGATCCTCACTGGGCTTATTTTATATAAGCTCACTATCTATTATTGCATGCCTACAGGTGTACTTTAGCAGGATTACGGGTACGTGCCTCCTGAAGAGGAAAATGTGCCTTACGTGGATGAGTCTTATGTTTCGGAGTCTTGTCCTTGATGTTGTACTGTTTTATTATCTTGTAAATTAACTTAGTAGACTTTTATATGCTTTGTAGTTCATAGTGTAAAAGATGTTGAAAAGTTAATGAATTAGTTTATGCTGTCTTAATAGCCTTTCTTTTGTTTATGATTAGGTTGCTAGATTGGCTCAATATGTTTTCGTAATGTATATTAAGGGTTCATGTATTATGTTGGAACGGAAGCATATAATGAGGAATGGTTATTATATAATATGGTTATGATGTATGTTGTTATGTGATTGAGAAGTTGTTTGTTGTATGGTTTATGGAGTTGATGTATGATGTACTATTGAGGTTGGTTTAGAGCATCGGTATCCTATTCACTGTCGTTATACTGCCGAAATTTCGTTGTATCCTGACTGATTATAAGAGGGGTCGAGTTGGGGCGTGACATTTAAGTGGTATTAGAGCTCATGATAGTTGTCAGCCGGGGTATTCTCGGAATATGGGTAAAGGTCTTAGCATGAAAGCATGTATGAAAAGAAAGAAAAGTGGAATATGTGTTAACATGATTAAATGATAAGTGATTATGTGACTAAAGTGCTTATGTGATTATGTGTTTGTTTATGTGATTGATACTTAAGTGATTTATGTGTTTTATGTGATTTATGTGTTTAATATGAGTTTGTTGTTTATGTGTTAATAGTTGTTTATAACCTGTTTACGTGCTATAACCTGTGCTAACTCTTTGATTAGTAGAATGGCCGGTAGACTAAGGACCAGAGGTAGGCCCGAGGTAGTAGATGAGACTCCTGGTAATGCGGCACCGGGCTGTGATAGAGGTGATGACCGTTTGGGGGCAGCTATGGAAAGGATTGCTGAGTTAGTGGCCGGACAGGCTCAGTTGATAGCAGGGCAAGTTGCCCAGACTCAGGCTTGGCAGGCTCGGTTGGTGAATGTACAGGGTGGAAACCACGGGCGTGGTACCCTGAAAGAGTTCTTAGGGTATCATCCACCTAGATTTCAGGGGGAGTCGGATGATAGGAAGGCTGAGGCGTAGATTAGCAAGATGGAGAAGATTTATGATCCTCTTGATTATACCGATGAGCAGAAAGTCTCCTTTGCCGTGTACTTGTTAGATGATGAGGCAGAAGAATGGTGGCGCACAGTGAGAACTAGCTGGGCGACTCAGGGTATTCCGTATGTTTGGGGTACCTTTCTGATGGCTTTTCGGGCAAAGTATGTCCCGAGGATCGCAAGGGAACGGAGAGAGGCAGAGTTTCTAGCCTTAGTGCAGGGAAATGCTTCAGTGGCTTAGTATGAGGCCACCTTTACTCGATTGTCCCGTTATGCACCGGAGTATGTGGCTGATGAGGAGCAGAGGACTCGTAGATTCATGTCGGGGTTGAGGCTCGAGATTCAGGATATGATGGCTCTGAATCGGTATGATATATTCACTGAGGCTTTTGAGGCAGCTTCTAGACTAGAGAAGAGAAAGGGGGATCAGCTTGTGTCTAGTCAGCCCAGTAAGAGGTTGTATCAGCCGCAGTATCAGCAGAGTATGTATAGGCCTCCCGTACAGCAGGTTGTGTACAGGCCACCAGTTCAGCAGGGTTCTTTTAGGCCATAGGGGCAGCAGAGTTATTATCGGCCTCAATTTCAGCAGGGGTCATATCAGGTTCAGTCCCAGTTCAGGCCAGCCCAGTCTCAAGGTCAGTACAGGCCCAGTTTGGTAAGGCCTCAGCAGCAGTAGGCTAGATCAGCTGTTTCTTCAGCTCTTGGTTCTTCTAGGGGCAATGTTAGTGCATCATCACCGCAGTGTACTCACTGTAACCGCATAGGGCATGTGGAGGCCAATTGCAGAGTGAAAGCAGGGACGTGCTTAGGTTGCGGCAACAATCAGCACAGGGCGAATGATTGCCCTAGGTATGCGAGGACTGAGGGTTAGACAGTGACTCAAGGTTATCAGGGCCGACCTGCAGCCAGTGCAACTCAGCAGCAGCGGGTTCAGGCTCGGGCCTACGTAGTTGACTTAAAGGAGATGCTTGAGGAGACTGCAGTTGTGGAAGGTAACTTCCTTATACTTGATCAACTTGTTAAAGTGTTGATTGATTCTGGTGCTACGTATTCTTTCATTACTCCTGCTTGTGTGCAACATGTTAATTTGCAACCTGAAAGATTGCCTTATGTGGTTGAGATTAGTACCTCTTTGACTGATAAGTATGTGACTGGCCTAGTTTGTAAAGATTGTATAATACATGTTCAGGGGCATAATTTTCCTTCGGACCTTATCTTATTTCCTATCTGGGGGTATGATGTTATCTTGGGTATGGATTGACTTTCTAAGTATGATGCCCAGTTGAACTGTAGAACGAAGGTAGTACGGTTTCGTTTTCCAGATCAGCTAGTAGTTAAGGTAGTAAGGAATCGGGGTGCTAAGACGAGTTTTGTTATCTCAGCAACTAAAGCCGTTAAGTTGGTGAGTAAGGGGTATTCGGGTGATCTAACTTATTTGATCAACAAGCCATCTGATAAGCTACAGTTGGAATAAGTACCTATTATTCGGGAATATCCCAATGTATTTCCCGAGGAGTTGCCAGGGTTACCGCTAGAGAGAGATGTGGAGTTTGTGATCAATCTTATTCCCGGTACTCAACCTATTTTTAAATCAGCATACCGGATGGCACCAGCGGAGTTGAAGGAGTTAAAGACTCAGTTGCAGGAGTTATTGGAGAAGGGATTTATTCAGCAGAGTTCTTCACCTTGGGGAGCTCCTATTTTATTTGTGAAGAAGAAGGATGGTACCTTGAGATTGTGTATTAATTACCGTGGTTTGAATCAGGTGACCATCAATGTCACGCCCCGACCCAACCCCGCAAAAGGCCAAGCCCGGACCCGACACACGGACGGAGTCTCCTCTGTACCGCGGACAATCCGAAAACCCTAAAAACAATATAACACTTGCGAAAGCTATAAAATAATCAAAACAAGCCAACTTTCTATAAAACATACATTTCTTATTATCCAACTTTCCAAACCAAAAATGATATGCATACTACACAAGTACTTATGCCACTAAACCATTAGCCATTAGCATGCATTCTTCACTAGTCATCCGAGTATAAGTTTACAACTTACAAACTTTAATCCATTTCAACATAAGACTAATAAAGATCGCAACTAGAAAATATATATATATACAAGGCTACAAGCCTCAAAATTAAGCTTTCTTCACGCAATATACATAACATCAAGGTTTGCACAAAACTGGTAACCAACCACCAGCAAAGCAGGTAAGTGCTATCACGGAAACACCTCCACCTGCTCCTCCTCCTCAATTACCTCGAGAGGGTCTGCCTCAACTACTCCTGTAAAAACATAGTATAGAGAGGAATGAGCAAAAACTATTGCTCAGCGAGGGCAAATGGTCTCAAGGACGGAGATGAGAGAAGTATGCAATGCAATTAGCCAAGCAATACATTTAAAACATATAAGGATACATCCAAAGCCAACAATAAAGCAAGGCAAGTATTTAAAGCTGCAAACACTCAATCAAAGGATACAATACTCTTTTCACGAGCAACTTCAACACGAATTCGATGACGACGCGCCGGCCCAAAACCACCTTATAACACCAGTTTGGAATACTCCGGAAGTATCCATCAATCCTACGACCCAAATCTCCCTGGGAGGCAACCCAAGCGAGAAAGGGAATAGCAACGGAGCTAGAGCAACCAACACTGGCAACCCAAGGCTACCCAGAGAGGCCCATCACTCACGTGCGAGACACTATGCCATGCAAGACTCGATACAAGACAATAAACAAGCAATAAACAAGCGATAAACCACACGTGGGAGAATAACAAAGTAGGTTACTCTCGCACGCAATAGCAGCAATTTGATAAGAAATTCAATCCAAAACAACTCAAACAAACAATTCAAGTAATTCTAAGCATTCTATGAGCATAAAGACAAGTAAACACACAAAAACACAAATCGGCCCCAACTGTCAAAATGCTACCATTTCCAAACGAGCCACGAGTTCTGGAAACCGACTTCGCCAACCCTCCTAGGTCACCATAAGGCACGTCTAAAGACCCCGAGACCTTACTTCACCCTAGAACTCGCGCAAAGCCCCGATTTCCCCCTTTCTCGTTTGAACTACAACTACAACAACCAAACACCCAACCAACGCCATATTCGCACCAAAAGTGCTTCCATGGCTTCCCGAAGCAATGCCAACACGCAAAACGAGAAAACGCAAAAGTCGACCTAAACAACCCCGTCTTTCCCAAAGGCTTAATTCTCGTTTTTTCCACTACGCAACCCAAACAAACCACACATTTTAGCATTCTAGCATACCTAGCACGTTTCTACATCAACGGAAAGCATAACAGCGCAATTTCAACGTTTCAAGGTTTTACTATTCACAAAGTACTATTCATATCACAATTCAAGTTGCAATCACAACATTTAACCGCAGAAAATGTTACAAAGCCATAAATACATGTTCTACCAATGCTAAGGAACATTTTAGAAGCATCAAATCGCTTTAAATAACGATCTACGGATAAATCTAAAAACTGATAAAGTTAACTAACACAACGTATAAATGCGCAAATAACATGCTTCCCTTACCTTAGGTACTCCTAGTCACTAGGAAAACAACGTTGGTTGCCTCGGAAATCACCCCGCACGAGCACACGCGAAGATTGATCGTATAGAAGTTGAAAGGTTTTTTTTTTTTTCTTCTCTAAGGACTCACGGCCTGCTGCTGCTGTTTGCTGCTATTTTTTTTCTTATTTTGCTTAATAAATTGCTTAATTAAAGGTCAAAAGGTCAAAGGGTCAAAGGTCCAAGGTCAAACCACTTAAAACTTGGTCAAAGGGCCCTATTTCGCGCGTTTTAAAGCCGTTTCAGCCATGGTAAGTTCAATTAAAGCTAGCAATATTTAAAATATAAAATTTAAGTCATCTAAATACTAGTTTCACTATTTGCTGAGGACTGGAAATCGTTATCTAGCTATCGCTCCTTAAATGCAATGCACGTTGAGTCGGTGAGAATGTAACAATTAATTCACAAAGATTTTAAGGAAATATAATTTTCAAAATAATAAACAAAGAAAATTCATATTCCGGGCTCGGGTATTACACCCTCTCCCCCTTAAAACAATTGCGCCCACGCAATTCTTACCTGGTCAACAAACAACTCCGGATACTGATCCCGAACTTGGTCCTCTCTTTCCCATGTCGCTTCCTCAAACCCATGATGATTCCACAGAACCTTCACTAACGGAATACTCTTTCTGCGAAGCTCTTGAATCTTCCGATCCACAATTCTAATCGGTTTCTCTTCGTAGGATAACTTCTCTTCAATCTGCAAAGGCTCTGGTTCAAGTACATGCGAAGGGTCTGGATGATACTTCTTCAACATAGACACGTGAAACACATCATGCAGTCTCGACAAGCTCGGAGGCAAAGCTAATCGATAAGCCAAAGGACCTACCTTTTCGGTGATCTCATACGGGCCCACATACCTGGGACTAAGCTTCCCGCTCTTACCGTGCCGAATCAATCCCTTCCGTGGAGAAATCTTAAGAAACACCCAATCTCCCAAATCAAACTTAAGATCCCGACGGTGCTTATCTGCATAACTCTTCTGACGACTCTGAGCTGTAAGCATACGCTGGCGAATAAGGTGAACATTATCTACCATCTTAATCATCTCAGGTAACACAGTCGGATCAACTGTTCTCATCTCTCCAACCTCTTCCCAATATAACGGGGATCTGCATTTCCGACCATACAACGCCTCGTAGGGAGCCATACCTATAGTAGATTGATAACTATTGTTGTAGGCGAACTCCGCTAAAGGCAAAAACTTCTCCCAGTTCTTCCCAAAGTCAAGCACACATGCCCGAAGCATGTCTTCCAAGATCCTGATGGTTCTCTCAGACTGGCCATCAGTTTGCGGATGATATGCAGTACTGAAGCTCAACTTAGTTCCCATGGCCTCTTGCAACTTCTGCCAAAAACGAGATCTGAATCTAGGATCCCTATCTGACACTATACTCTGTGGTACTCCATGCAATCTCACAATATTAGCAACATACAATTCAGCTAGCTTATCAAGGCTATCCTGTTTGTTCACGGGAATAAAATGTGTAACTTTAGTCAAGCGGTCTACAACAACCCAAACAGAATCACATCCTCTCGGAGATCTAGGAATATCGGTCACAAGGTCCATTGTAATATGTACCCACTTCCATTGCGGAATCGATAACGGTTGTAGAAGTCCGGCTGGCCTCTGATGCTCAACTTTAACCCTCTGACAAGTCAAACATCTGGATACATACCCAGCAATCTCCCTCTTCATATTGTTCCACCAGAAGTGTTGCTTCAAATCTCTATACATCTTAGTACTGCCCGGGTGAATCGTGTACCTCGAATTATGTGCCTCGGACAGGATCTCATTCTTCAAAGTCGGATCATCAGGAACACATACTCTATCCCTGAATCTGAAAATGCCATCTGCATGTAATTTAAACTCCGACTCTCCCCCTTTAGCTTTCTCCTGGATCTTCAAGATGTGAGGATCAGTCTTCTGAGCCTCTCTGATCTGTGCTAGCAACCCTGACTGAATCTGTAAACTAGCAAACCGAATCCCTACCTCAGTAGCTTCTGGTTTCCATGAACAAATTTCTTCCAAAGTCTCCCAGTCCTTGATAATCAAGCTTGCAACAGTAGCCTTTCGGCTCAAAGCATCAGCTACAACATTTGCTTTACCTGGCACATAGTTAATAGAACAGTTATAACCACCCAATAGCTCTAGCCATCTCCGCTGCCTCATATTTAGATCCTTCTGTGAAAACAAATACTTGAGACTCTTGTGGTCAGTAAATATTTCAAATCTGCAACCCCACAAGTAATGACGCCACTTCTTCAATGCAAACACAACTGCAGCTAACTCAAGATCATGTGTAGGGTAATTGACTTCATAAGGTTTCAATTTCCTAGAAGCATAGGCAATCACCTTACCATTCTGCATTAAAACACAGCCCAATCCTTCTTTAGATGCATCACTGTAGACAACAAAGTTCTCTGTTCCCTCAGGTAAAGCTAGTATAGGAGCTGTAGTTAGTCTCTTCTTCAATTCTTGGAAACTGGATTCACACTTGGCATCCCAATTGTAAGCAACTTTCTTCCGAGTCAACTGGCTCAAAGGTCCTGAAATCTTAGAAAAGTCTTTAACAAATCTCCGGTAGTAACCAGCCAATCCAAGAAAACTCCGAATCTCTGGCACCGTCTCAGGTCTCTTCCAAGCTGAAACAACTTCAATCTTAGCTGGGTCCACTGAAATTCCTCGATCTGAAATGATATGGCCTAGAAAAGATATCTGATTCAACCAGAACTCACACTTGCTGAATTTAGCAAAAAGCTTGTTTTCCTGCAAAGTCTGAAGCACAATCCTCAAGTGTTGCTCATGTTCAGCCTCGTTCTTCGAATACACTAAAATGTCGTCAATGAAGATCACGACAAACTGATCAAGGTAAGGCCGAAAAACCCTCTGCATCAAGTCCATGAATGCGGCTGGTGCATTCGTCAAACCAAACGGCAAAACAACAAACTCATAGTGGCCATATCTAGTCCTGAATGCCGTCTTTGGTATATCGTCACTCCGAATTCTAAGTTGATAGTAACCCTGCCTCAAGTCAAATTTGGAGTAAACACTCGCACCCTGCAACTGGTCAAACAATTCTTCAATCAACGGCAAGGGGTATTTATTCTTAATCGTGACTTGATTAAGTCCCCTGTAATCAATGCATAACCGTAGCGTGCCATCTTTCTTTCTCACAAACAACACAGGTGCGCCCCACGGTGAAGAACTAGGTTGTATAAACCCTTTCTCAAGCAAGTTCTGAAGCTGAATTTTTAACTCCTGAAGTTCAGCCGATGCCATCCTATAAGGACTCCTAGAAATAGGCGCAGTGCCTGGCACAAGATCAATCACGAACTCAATCTCCCTATCCGGTGGTAAACCCGGTAATTCTTCGGGAAATACACCAGGGAAGTCTCTAACAATCGGAACTTCATTCAAACTCAACTTATCAGCAGGCTGATTGATCAAATAGGCTAAGTAGGCTTCACAACCCCTATTCAACAACTTAGAAGTCTTGATCGCTGATAAAAGTGGAATGCGGGCAGCCCTGCAGTTCCCAATAATCTCTAGTACCGGTAGGTCAGGAACCTTAAGATAAACGATCTTTGTTCTACAATCCAACTGTGCATAATACTTTCCCAACCAATCCATTCCCAAAATGATTTCAAAGTCACGGAATGGTAATATAATTAAATCAGCAGGAAATTTACGGTTCTCTATACATATATCACAAGATTTGCAAATAGATTCAGCAACAAATTTTGCACCCAAAGGAGTACTAACTTCAACTTCATGAGGCAAATTATCAATGCAAACATTCACAGATCGTGCACATGCAGGAGTTATAAACGAATGCGTAGCTCCAGGATCAATCAAAACTTTAACTGGCTGAGTATTGAGAAGAAAGGTACCTTCCACTATAGCTGTATTATCGGGCAGCTCCTCTGCATCCAGTGCAAAGACCCTAGCCTGAACTCTCTGTGCTGGTCGTGCACCTGCAGCCCTATTCTGAACACCTCGGCCTCCACCACGGCCCTGAACATTATTAAATTTAGGGCAATCCTTCACCCTATGCTCATCACTGCCACAACCCGTACATTTCCCACTCTTCCTCCAGCAGTTAGCCTCAATATGCCCTGGTCGATTACAATAATCACACTGCTGATTTTGCCTAACCGCAGTGTTTCCTGTAGGTGCTGGGGCTCTGGCAGGGGTAGGAACTGTACCTCCCTGCTGAGGTCTGGTCACAGCTGGTCTAGCCTGAATCTGCTGCTGTGGCTGATACGAACGTTGCTGAGGACCCTGTGCAGAAGCCTGATACTGCCTCGGCTGACTCTGGCTACTCTGGCCCAAAAACTGCTTCTTACTCGGCTGACTGCTCTCGGCTAACATCTCAGCCTTCCGTTTCTCAAACTTCGAGGCTGCCTGAAATGCCTCGGGAAAAGTAGTGTAGGTCTGTCCAGTCAAATGCAACTGTATGTCCATTCTCAACCCACGGACAAACCTATGTATCATCCTCCTAGCTGGCCGTACCAACTCGGGCATATACCTCGACAGGCTAACAAATCTAGCCTCATATTGTGCAACAGTCATGTTTCCCTGCTTTAGGGCCACAAACTCATCTTCCCGTCTTTCCATTGCCATCTCGGGAATATATTTGTCCCGGAACTCACTTACGAAATCATCCCATAAATGTGGAACATCCTCACAATCCCACCTCAGCCTAACAGTATTCCACCACTGCTCTGCATCACCCTCAAATAAAAATGATGCATAGTCTATTCTTGCCTCATCGGTATACCTCAAAGCAGTGAAAATTTTCTCCACTCGATTAATCCATCTCTCGGCCGCCTCATCATCCGGCTCCCCGAAAAACTTTCCTGGCTCGTGCCTCAGAAATTTCTCTAGCTGGTTATTCTCAACTCTGTACCCCTGTCCACCAGGATTAGCTTGATTACCCTGGGGATTAATCCGGTCCTGCCTCTGCTCATGTAGTACCTGTGTGATCCGGTCTACTGCAGTAGTCATGGTAGCCATAAACTGCTCAGGCAACGGCTGCTGACCCTGTTCTGCTGCCTCTTCATCTGATCCTATACCTTGAGTACCACGACGTGGCGGCATAGTAGCAACTCACAATAGCTGGCAACATTTAAAAGCAGTTTATAGATAGAAATATAACACATAAGATTAGATAACACTCAAGTCAATAACAATCCAATATTCTATCACACAATTCACATAAGACAAGTTTAACTTGCCAAACTATTTCACTTAAACACATAAACATTCCAAGTTCACAAAGTCATGCTAGAACATTTTCTTTTCACTTAGCAATCATTCATAAACACTTTAGCATTTTTGACCTTTACCCCACAGACCGAGAATCATATCCCGGCTCATGCAAGACTATCATGCTCTGATACCACCTAAGATGTCACGCCCCGACCCAACCCCGCAAAAGGCCAAGCCCGGACCCGACACACGGACGGAGTCTCCTCTGTACCGCGGACAATCCGAAAACCCTAAAAACAATATAACACTTGCGAAAGCTATAAAATAATCAAAACAAGCCAACTTTCTATAAAACATACATTTCTTATTATCCAACTTTCCAAACCAAAAATGATATGCATACTACACAAGTACTTATGCCACTAAACCATTAGCCATTAGCATGCATTCTTCACTAGTCATCCGAGTATAAGTTTACAACTTACAAACTTTAATCCATTTCAACATAAGACTAATAAAGATCGCAACTAGAAAATATATATATATACAAGGCTACAAGCCTCAAAATTAAGCTTTCTTCACGCAATATACATAACATCAAGGTTTGCACAAAACTGGTAACCAACCACCAGCAAAGCAGGTAAGTGCTATCACGGAAACACCTCCACCTGCTCCTCCTCCTCAATTACCTCGAGAGGGTCTGCCTCAACTACTCCTGTAAAAACATAGTATAGAGAGGAATGAGCAAAAACTATTGCTCAGCGAGGGCAAATGGTCTCAAGGACGGAGATGAGAGAAGTATGCAATGCAATTAGCCAAGCAATACATTTAAAACATATAAGGATACATCCAAAGCCAACAATAAAGCAAGGCAAGTATTTAAAGCTGCAAACACTCAATCAAAGGATACAATACTCTTTTCACGAGCAACTTCAACACGAATTCGATGACGACGCGCCGGCCCAAAACCACCTTATAACACCAGTTTGGAATACTCCGGAAGTATCCATCAATCCTACGACCCAAATCTCCCTGGGAGGCAACCCAAGCGAGAAAGGGAATAGCAACGGAGCTAGAGCAACCAACACTGGCAACCCAAGGCTACCCAGAGAGGCCCATCACTCACGTGCGAGACACTATGCCATGCAAGACTCGATACAAGACAATAAACAAGCAATAAACAAGCGATAAACCACACGTGGGAGAATAACAAAGTAGGTTACTCTCGCACGCAATAGCAGCAATTTGATAAGAAATTCAATCCAAAACAACTCAAACAAACAATTCAAGTAATTCTAAGCATTCTATGAGCATAAAGACAAGTAAACACACAAAAACACAAATCGGCCCCAACTGTCAAAATGCTACCATTTCCAAACGAGCCACGAGTTCTGGAAACCGACTTCGCCAACCCTCCTAGGTCACCATAAGGCACGTCTAAAGACCCCGAGACCTTACTTCACCCTAGAACTCGCGCAAAGCCCCGATTTCCCCCTTTCTCGTTTGAACTACAACTACAACAACCAAACACCCAACCAACGCCATATTCGCACCAAAAGTGCTTCCATGGCTTCCCGAAGCAATGCCAACACGCAAAACGAGAAAACGCAAAAGTCGACCTAAACAACCCCGTCTTTCCCAAAGGCTTAATTCTCGTTTTTTCCACTACGCAACCCAAACAAACCACACATTTTAGCATTCTAGCATACCTAGCACGTTTCTACATCAACGGAAAGCATAACAGCGCAATTTCAACGTTTCAAGGTTTTACTATTCACAAAGTACTATTCATATCACAATTCAAGTTGCAATCACAACATTTAACCGCAGAAAATGTTACAAAGCCATAAATACATGTTCTACCAATGCTAAGGAACATTTTAGAAGCATCAAATCGCTTTAAATAACGATCTACGGATAAATCTAAAAACTGATAAAGTTAACTAACACAACGTATAAATGCGCAAATAACATGCTTCCCTCACCTTAGGTACTCCTAGTCGCTAGGAAAACAACGTTGGTTGCCTCGGAAATCACCCCGCACGAGCACACGCGAAGATTGATCGTATAGAAGTTGAAAGGTTTTTTTTTTTTTCTTCTCTAAGGACTCACGGCCTGCTGCTGCTGTTTGCTGCTATTTTTTTTCTTATTTTGCTTAATAAATTGCTTAATTAAAGGTCAAAAGGTCAAAGGGTCAAAGGTCCAAGGTCAAACCACTTAAAACTTGGTCAAAGGGCCCTATTTCGCGCGTTTTAAAGCCGTTTCAGCCATGGTAAGTTCAATTAAAGCTAGCAATATTTAAAATATAAAATTTAAGTCATCTAAATACTAGTTTCACTATTTGCTGAGGACTGGAAATCGTTATCTAGCTATCGCTCCTTAAATGCAATGCACGTTGAGTCGGTGAGAATGTAACAATTAATTCACAAAGATTTTAAGGAAATATAATTTTCAAAATAATAAACAAAGAAAATTCATATTCCGGGCTCGGGTATTACACCCTCTCCCCCTTAAAACAATTGCGCCCACGCAATTCTTACCTGGTCAACAAACAACTCCGGATACTGATCCCGAACTTGGTCCTCTCTTTCCCATGTCGCTTCCTCAAACCCATGATGATTCCACAGAACCTTCACTAACGGAATACTCTTTCTGCGAAGCTCTTGAATCTTCCGATCCACAATTCTAATCGGTTTCTCTTCGTAGGATAACTTCTCTTCAATCTGCAAAGGCTCTGGTTCAAGTACATGCGAAGGGTCTGGATGATACTTCTTCAACATAGACACGTGAAACACATAATGCAGTCTCGACAAGCTCGGAGGCAAAGCTAATCGATAAGCCAAAGGACCTACCTTTTCGGTGATCTCATACGGGCCCACATACCTGGGACTAAGCTTCCCGCTCTTACCGTGCCGAATCAATCCCTTCCGTGGAGAAATCTTAAGAAACACCCAATCTCCCAAATCAAACTTAAGATCCCGACGGTGCTTATCTGCATAACTCTTCTGACGACTCTGAGCTGTAAGCATACGCTGGCGAATAAGGTGAACATTATCTACCATCTTAATCATCTCAGGTAACACAGTCGGATCAACTGTTCTCATCTCTCCAACCTCTTCCCAATATAACGGGGATCTGCATTTCCGACCATACAACGCCTCGTAGGGAGCCATACCTATAGTAGATTGATAACTATTGTTGTAGGCGAACTCCGCTAAAGGCAAAAACTTCTCCCAGTTCTTCCCAAAGTCAAGCACACATGCCCGAAGCATGTCTTCCAAGATCCTGATGGTTCTCTCAGACTGGCCATCAGTTTGCGGATGATATGCAGTACTGAAGCTCAACTTAGTTCCCATGGCCTCTTGCAACTTCTGCCAAAAACGAGATCTGAATCTAGGATCCCTATCTGACACTATACTCTGTGGTACTCCATGCAATCTCACAATATTAGCAACATACAATTCAGCTAGCTTATCAAGGCTATCCTGTTTGTTCACGGGAATAAAATGTGTAACTTTAGTCAAGCGGTCTACAACAACCCAAACAGAATCACATCCTCTCGGAGATCTAGGAAGATCGGTCACAAGGTCCATTGTAATATGTACCCACTTCCATTGCGGAATCGATAACGGTTGTAGAAGTCCGGCTGGCCTCTGATGCTCAACTTTAACCCTCTGACAAGTCAAACATCTGGATACATACCCAGCAATCTCCCTCTTCATATTGTTCCACCAGAAGTGTTGCTTCAAATCTCTATACATCTTAGTACTGCCCGGGTGAATCGTGTACCTCGAATTATGTGCCTCGGACAGGATCTCATTCTTCAAAGTCGGATCATCAGGAACACATACTCTATCCCTGAATCTGAAAATGCCATCTGCATGTAATTTAAACTCCGACTCTCCCCCTTTAGCTTTCTCCTGGATCTTCAAGATGTGAGGATCAGTCTTCTGAGCCTCTCTGATCTGTGCTAGCAACCCTGACTGAATCTGTAAACTAGCAAACCGAATCCCTACCTCAGTAGCTTCTGGTTTCCATGAACAAATTTCTTCCAAAGTCTCCCAGTCCTTGATAATCAAGCTTGCAACAGTAGCCTTTCGGCTCAAAGCATCAGCTACAACATTTGCTTTACCTGGCACATAGTTAATAGAACAGTTATAACCACCCAATAGCTCTAGCCATCTCCGCTGCCTCATATTTAGATCCTTCTGTGAAAACAAATACTTGAGACTCTTGTGGTCAGTAAATATTTCAAATCTGCAACCCCACAAGTAATGACGCCACTTCTTCAATGCAAACACAACTGCAGCTAACTCAAGATCATGTGTAGGGTAATTGACTTCATAAGGTTTCAATTTCCTAGAAGCATAGGCAATCACCTTACCATTCTGCATTAAAACACAGCCCAATCCTTCTTTAGATGCATCACTGTAGACAACAAAGTTCTCTGTTCCCTCAGGTAAAGCTAGTATAGGAGCTGTAGTTAGTCTCTTCTTCAATTCTTGGAAACTGGATTCACACTTGGCATCCCAATTGTAAGCAACTTTCTTCCGAGTCAACTGGCTCAAAGGTCCTGAAATCTTAGAAAAGTCTTTAACAAATCTCCGGTAGTAACCAGCCAATCCAAGAAAACTCCGAATCTCTGGCACCGTCTCAGGTCTCTTCCAAGCTGAAACAACTTCAATCTTAGCTGGGTCCACTGAAATTCCTCGATCTGAAATGATATGGCCTAGAAAAGATATCTGATTCAACCAGAACTCACACTTGCTGAATTTAGCAAAAAGCTTGTTTTCCTGCAAAGTCTGAAGCACAATCCTCAAGTGTTGCTCATGTTCAGCCTCGTTCTTCGAATACACTAAAATGTCGTCAATGAAGATCACGACAAACTGATCAAGGTAAGGCCGAAAAACCCTCTGCATCAAGTCCATGAATGCGGCTGGTGCATTCGTCAAACCAAACGGCAAAACAACAAACTCATAGTGGCCATATCTAGTCCTGAATGCCGTCTTTGGTATATCGTCACTCCGAATTCTAAGTTGATAGTAACCCTGCCTCAAGTCAAATTTGGAGTAAACACTCGCACCCTGCAACTGGTCAAACAATTCTTCAATCAACGGCAAGGGGTATTTATTCTTAATCGTGACTTGATTAAGTCCCCTGTAATCAATGCATAACCGTAGCGTGCCATCTTTCTTTCTCACAAACAACACAGGTGCGCCCCACGGTGAAGAACTAGGTTGTATAAACCCTTTCTCAAGCAAGTTCTGAAGCTGAATTTTTAACTCCTGAAGTTCAGCCGATGCCATCCTATAAGGACTCCTAGAAATAGGCGCAGTGCCTGGCACAAGATCAATCACGAACTCAATCTCCCTATCCGGTGGTAAACCCGGTAATTCTTCGGGAAATACACCAGGGAAGTCTCTAACAATCGGAACTTCATTCAAACTCAACTTATCAGCAGGCTGATTGATCAAATAGGCTAAGTAGGCTTCACAACCCCTATTCAACAACTTAGAAGTCTTGATCGCTGATAAAAGTGGAATGCGGGCAGCCCTGCAGTTCCCAATAATCTCTAGTACCGGTAGGTCAGGAACCTTAAGATAAACGATCTTTGTTCTACAATCCAACTGTGCATAATACTTTCCCAACCAATCCATTCCCAAAATGATTTCAAAGTCACGGAATGGTAATATAATTAAATCAGCAGGAAATTTACGGTTCTCTATACATATATCACAAGATTTGCAAATAGATTCAGCAACAAATTTTGCACCCAAAGGAGTACTAACTTCAACTTCATGAGGCAAATTATCAATGCAAACATTCACAGATCGTGCACATGCAGGAGTTATAAACGAATGCGTAGCTCCAGGATCAATCAAAACTTTAACTGGCTGAGTATTGAGAAGAAAGGTACCTTCCACTATAGCTGTATTATCGGGCAGCTCCTCTGCATCCAGTGCAAAGACCCTAGCCTGAACTCTCTGTGCTGGTCGTGCACCTGCAGCCCTATTCTGAACACCTCGGCCTCCACCACGGCCCTGAACATTATTAAATTTAGGGCAATCCTTCACCCTATGCTCATCACTGCCACAACCCGTACATTTCCCACTCTTCCTCCAGCAGTTAGCCTCAATATGCCCTGGTCGATTACAATAATCACACTGCTGATTTTGCCTAACCGCAGTGTTTCCTGTAGGTGCTGGGGCTCTGGCAGGGGTAGGAACTGTACCTCCCTGCTGAGGTCTGGTCACAGCTGGTCTAGCCTGAATCTGCTGCTGTGGCTGATACGAACGTTGCTGAGGACCCTGTGCAGAAGCCTGATACTGCCTCGGCTGACTCTGGCTACTCTGGCCCAAAAACTGCTTCTTACTCGGCTGACTGCTCTCGGCTAACATCTCAGCCTTCCGTTTCTCAAACTTCGAGGCTGCCTGAAATGCCTCGGGAAAAGTAGTGTAGGTCTGTCCAGTCAAATGCAACTGTATGTCCATTCTCAACCCACGGACAAACCTATGTATCATCCTCCTAGCTGGCCGTACCAACTCGGGCATATACCTCGACAGGCTAACAAATCTAGCCTCATATTGTG
Source organism: Ehretia macrophylla (assembly GCA_037974665.1). Taxonomy (NCBI): domain Eukaryota; kingdom Viridiplantae; phylum Streptophyta; class Magnoliopsida; order Boraginales; family Ehretiaceae; genus Ehretia; species Ehretia macrophylla. The sequence goes on along the minus strand of CM075764.1, from coordinate 12,429,362 downwards.
CAACAGTCATGTTTCCCTGCTTTAGGGCCACAAACTCATCTTCCCGTCTTTCCATTGCCATCTCGGGAATATATTTGTCCCGGAACTCACTTACGAAATCATCCCATAAATGTGGAACATCCTCACAATCCCACCTCAGCCTAACAGTATTCCACCACTGCTCTGCATCACCCTCAAATAAAAATGATGCATAGTCTATTCTTGCCTCATCGGTATACCTCAAAGCAGTGAAAATTTTCTCCACTCGATTAATCCATCTCTCGGCCGCCTCATCATCCGGCTCCCCGAAAAACTTTCCTGGCTCGTGCCTCAGAAATTTCTCTAGCTGGTTATTCTCAACTCTGTACCCCTGTCCACCAGGATTAGCTTGATTACCCTGGGGATTAATCCGGTCCTGCCTCTGCTCATGTAGTACCTGTGTGATCCGGTCTACTGCAGTAGTCATGGTAGCCATAAACTGCTCAGGCAACGGCTGCTGACCCTGTTCTGCTGCCTCTTCATCTGATCCTATACCTTGAGTACCACGACGTGGCGGCATAGTAGCAACTCACAATAGCTGGCAACATTTAAAAGCAGTTTATAGATAGAAATATAACACATAAGATTAGATAACACTCAAGTCAATAACAATCCAATATTCTATCACACAATTCACATAAGACAAGTTTAACTTGCCAAACTATTTCACTTAAACACATAAACATTCCAAGTTCACAAAGTCATGCTAGAACATTTTCTTTTCACTTAGCAATCATTCATAAACACTTTAGCATTTTTGACCTTTACCCCACAGACCGAGAATCATATCCCGGCTCATGCAAGACTATCATGCTCTGATACCACCTAAGATGTCACGCCCCGACCCAACCCCGCAAAAGGCCAAGCCCGGACCCGACACACGGACGGAGTCTCCTCTGTACCGCGGACAATCCGAAAACCCTAAAAACAATATAACACTTGCGAAAGCTATAAAATAATCAAAACAAGCCAACTTTCTATAAAACATACATTTCTTATTATCCAACTTTCCAAACCAAAAATGATATGCATACTACACAAGTACTTATGCCACTAAACCATTAGCCATTAGCATGCATTCTTCACTAGTCATCCGAGTATAAGTTTACAACTTACAAACTTTAATCCATTTCAACATAAGACTAATAAAGATCGCAACTAGAAAATATATATATATACAAGGCTACAAGCCTCAAAATTAAGCTTTCTTCACGCAATATACATAACATCAAGGTTTGCACAAAACTGGTAACCAACCACCAGCAAAGCAGGTAAGTGCTATCACGGAAACACCTCCACCTGCTCCTCCTCCTCAATTACCTCGAGAGGGTCTGCCTCAACTACTCCTGTAAAAACATAGTATAGAGAGGAATGAGCAAAAACTATTGCTCAGCGAGGGCAAATGGTCTCAAGGACGGAGATGAGAGAAGTATGCAATGCAATTAGCCAAGCAATACATTTAAAACATATAAGGATACATCCAAAGCCAACAATAAAGCAAGGCAAGTATTTAAAGCTGCAAACACTCAATCAAAGGATACAATACTCTTTTCACGAGCAACTTCAACACGAATTCGATGACGACGCGCCGGCCCAAAACCACCTTATAACACCAGTTTGGAATACTCCGGAAGTATCCATCAATCCTACGACCCAAATCTCCCTGGGAGGCAACCCAAGCGAGAAAGGGAATAGCAACGGAGCTAGAGCAACCAACACTGGCAACCCAAGGCTACCCAGAGAGGCCCATCACTCACGTGCGAGACACTATGCCATGCAAGACTCGATACAAGACAATAAACAAGCAATAAACAAGCGATAAACCACACGTGGGAGAATAACAAAGTAGGTTACTCTCGCACGCAATAGCAGCAATTTGATAAGAAATTCAATCCAAAACAACTCAAACAAACAATTCAAGTAATTCTAAGCATTCTATGAGCATAAAGACAAGTAAACACACAAAAACACAAATCGGCCCCAACTGTCAAAATGCTACCATTTCCAAACGAGCCACGAGTTCTGGAAACCGACTTCGCCAACCCTCCTAGGTCACCATAAGGCACGTCTAAAGACCCCGAGACCTTACTTCACCCTAGAACTCGCGCAAAGCCCCGATTTCCCCCTTTCTCGTTTGAACTACAACTACAACAACCAAACACCCAACCAACGCCATATTCGCACCAAAAGTGCTTCCATGGCTTCCCGAAGCAATGCCAACACGCAAAACGAGAAAACGCAAAAGTCGACCTAAACAACCCCGTCTTTCCCAAAGGCTTAATTCTCGTTTTTTCCACTATGCAACCCAAACAAACCACACATTTTAGCATTCTAGCATACCTAGCACGTTTCTACATCAACGGAAAGCATAACAGCGCAATTTCAACGTTTCAAGGTTTTACTATTCACAAAGTACTATTCATATCACAATTCAAGTTGCAATCACAACATTTAACCGCAGAAAATGTTACAAAGCCATAAATACATGTTCTACCAATGCTAAGGAACATTTTAGAAGCATCAAATCGCTTTAAATAACGATCTACGGATAAATCTAAAAACTGATAAAGTTAACTAACACAACGTATAAATGCGCAAATAACATGCTTCCCTTACCTTAGGTCCTCCTCGTCGCAAGGAAAACAACGTTGGTTGCCTCGGAAATCCCCCCGCCCGAGCACACGCGAAGATTGATCGTATAGAAGTTGAAAGGTTTTTTTTTTTTTCTTCTCTAAGGACTCACGGCCTGCTGCTGCTGTTTGCTGCTATTTTTTTTCTTATTTTGCTTAATAAATTGCTTAATTAAAGGTCAAAAGGTCAAAGGGTCAAAGGTCCAAGGTCAAACCACTTAAAACTTGGTCAAAGGGCCCTATTTCGCGCGTTTTAAAGCCGTTTCAGCCATGGTAAGTTCAATTAAAGCTAGCAATATTTAAAATATAAAATTTAAGTCATCTAAATACTAGTTTCACTATTTGCTGAGGACTGGAAATCGTTATCTAGCTATCGCTCCTTAAATGCAATGCACGTTGAGTCGGTGAGAATGTAACAATTAATTCACAAAGATTTTAAGGAAATATAATTTTCAAAATAATAAACAAAGAAAATTCATATTCCGGGCTCGGGTATTACAATCAAGAACAAATATCCTTTGCCACTGATTGACGAGTTGTTTGATCAACTTCAGGGAGCCAAAGTCTATTCTAAATTTGATTTGAGGCAGGGGTATTATCAGCTTCGGATTCGTACGGAGGATGTTCCGAAGTGTGCCTTCAGGACTCGGTATAGGCATTATGAGTTTGTTGTTATGCCCTTTGGATTAACTAATGCACCGGCAGCATTCGTGGATCTTATGCATCGGGTTTTTCAGCCGTATTTAGACCAGTTCGTGGTAATTTTTATTAATGATATCTTGGTCTAGTCTAAATCTGAATCGGAGCACGAGCAACATCTACGGCTTATCTTACAGAAGCTGCAGGAGCATCAGTTGTTTGCCAAGTTCAGCAAATGTGAATTTTGGTTGCAACGCATATCTTTTCTTGGCCATGTTATTACACAGAGCGGTATTTCTGTAGATCCCACTAAGATTGAGGTGGTAATGTCTTGGAAACGTCCGGAGAATGTTTCGGAGGTTCGTAGGTTTCTTGGCTTGGCGGGTTATTACCATAGGTTTGTTAAGGACTTCTCAAAGATTGCTGGGCCACTTTTTAAGTTGACTCAGAAACAGACTATCTTTGCTTAGGATGAAAAGTGTGAGAGTGGGTTTTAGGAGTTAAAAAAGAGGTTGACTACTGCTCCAGTACTTGCTCTACCAGAGGGGACTGATAATATGGTTATTTACAGCGATGCATCCAAGGAGGGCTTGGGATGTGTTCTTATGCAGGATGGCCGAATTATTGCCTATGCTTCCCAAAAGTTGAAGCCTTCTGAGGTGAATTATCCGACTCATGATCTTGAGTTGGCAGCAGTTGTCTTCGCACTAAAGAAGTGGCGTCATTATCTGTGGGGGCAGTAAGTTCGAGATTTTCACTAATCATAAGAGTCTGAAGTACTTGTTCTCACAGAAGGAGTTGAATATGCGCCAACGGAGGTGGATGGAACTTCTTGGAGATTATAATTGTTCTATCAATTATCTGCCTGGCAAGGCAAATGTTGTAGCAGATGCTCTCAGCCGGAAGGCGAGTGTTGCTTATTTGGTTGTCAAGAAATGGGAGATTCTTGAGGAATTCACTTATTGGAGACCGTAGTTGACTCAGGTTGGGGTGATGTGTTCACATCTCCGTATTCAACCTTTATTGCTGTCTCAGATCAGGGAAGCTCAACAGCTTGATGTTAAACTTCAGAAGATCAAGGATCAAATCACAGATGATCAGTCTGACTTTAAACTGCATGAGGATGGTATTCTTCGATTTCGGAACAGGGTTTGTGTTACCGATGAACCGGGTTTGAGGCGAGGTATTCTGGAGGAAGCTCATAATTCTAAGTATACTATTCATCCTGGTGGAACCAAGATGTATCGGGATTTGAAGCAACATTATTGGTGGAATAATATGAAGAGGGAGGTTGCTCAGTTTGTATCTAGATGTTTGACTTGTCAGAGGGTGAAAGCCGAGCATCAACGACCTACATGTTTGCTTCAGCCATTGGCTATACCAGAATGGAAGTGGGAGCATATTACGATGGATTTCATCGCTGGTTTGCCTAGAACACTGAGAGGTAATGATGCAGTTTGGGTTGTCGTGGATCATTTGACGAAGACAGCTCATTTTATTTCGATGAGGATGGGAGATGAGGTTACAAAGTTGACGGATCTTTATTTGTATCAGATTGTTAGACTTCACGGGATTCCATCTAGTATTGTCTCAGATCGAGATCCTCGATTTACTTCTCGTTTGTGGGAGAAACTTCAGGAGACCTTGGGTACTCATTTGAACTTTAGTACAGCGTATCATCCACAGACCGACGGTCGGTCTGAGCAGACTATTCAGATTCTGGAAGATATGCTTAGGGCTTGTGTTCTGGACTTCGGGAAGAACTGGGAGAAACATCTACCACTTTCCAAGTTTGCCTATAACAATAGTTATCAAGCTACTATTGGGATGGCACCTTTCGCAGCTCTTTACGGTCGTAAGTGTCGTTCACCTTTATATTGGGATGAGGTAGGGGAGATGAAGACTATTGATCCGACTATCATGCCAGAGCTTCTACAGAAGATCCAGAATGTTCACTTGATCAGGCACAGAAGGCTTACGGCGCAGAGTAGATTCAAGAGTTATGCTAATAAACGTCGTCAGGACTTGGAGTTTGCAATCGGAGATCGGGTTTTGTTGAGATTATCTCCTCGTAAGGGGTTTGCTCGTTATGGTAAAGGTGGAAAGCTGAGTCCGAGATTTGTTGGACCGTTTGAGATTACCAGCAGGGTTGGTAAGTTGGCATAACGGTTGGCTTTACCAGAGAACTTCTCTAATGTCCACGATATATTTCACGGGTTTAATTTGCAGAAATATAAGCCGGATCCTTCTCATATTCTTGAGCCAAAGCCGTTACAGCTTCGTGAGAATCTGAGTTATGACGAGCATCCGATTCGTATTCCTGATCAGATGGAACGAGAATTGAGGTCGAAGAAGATTCCGATGGTTAAGATATTTGGAAGCATCATGGCATTGAAGAAGCTACTTGGGAGAAATGGGATCAGATGTAGCAGCAGTACCCAGATCTGTTTAGTACATCAAGTAAGAATTTCGAGGGCGAAATTTCTTTAAGGGGGGAGAATGTGAAACCCCACATTTCTATCTTATCTCATTTTGCGTGCTTTATCTCGTTTTGCATGAATTAACCTGTCTATGTGCTATGTGACTTAGAATGTAGTAATTTTGATATCAATACTCCTAGAACATGCTAAATGTACATTCATGAAATTTTCATAAAAAACGGAGTCAAAAATTTTATCGTCGACTTTCAGTGAATAATGTTTTTGAAACACGTCCGCTAAAATTTTGAAACTGATCTTTTTAACCCTTCTAGACCTAGTCCTCGGACTTTAATAGACCTGTGTTTGATTAAAACAGTTTTCAAATCGGCTTAGAAATTTATTAGGATTTTTACACCGACTCGGGTGAAATTGTTTGATTGTAAAACTTCTTGTCACCTAAAAATAACCTACTTGAGCTATCTTGGGTGTTGAATAATTGTTTTGAACTTTGGTGATCAAGAAAATGCATTTAAAGTCAAGAAAACACAAAAATACTAAGTTAATTCAACTTTGACTTTATTTAAAATGTTGACCTTTAAGCTTATATCACCAACACACACTAAACACAACACAAAACACACTCCTCAACACACACAAAGGGCCGAGAGGTCCATAGGAGAAAACCAAGCTTTTTCTTCAACTTTTTCAAAGGCAATTTTTATTAAAAGTTACAATCCAAGGCCAATTTCCATCAACCAAAGCTTGATTCCATCTTTTGAGCATCCATTGAGCACATTTCTAGGCTTATATCGCATCAAAGGTGAGAGAAAAATTCTAGATCTCAAAACTCATCTTTTGTGTTTTTGCGTAGAATTGAATATCGAACTGTTAGAATGTTAATATGATATTAGATTATTGATCCATGCATGCTAGGGATCATTTATATGTAATCCTATGAGATTTGAACGGTTGTAGCATAATTATTATTTTTCGGGTATTTAAAGTTGATTAATTTGCTAAATGTTGATTATTTTGAGTTGTGTTGATCGGAATCGATTGCCGTCGATTTCTTAAAGTTTGATAATTACGTTGTACCGCCGTTGTAATGCCGAATTTTTGATTGTGATATCCGTGCTAAAATCCGGAAATTTCAGCCATGACACACTAGGGTTTTAGGGTTATTGGGAATGATTTGGATGTGTTTTGGTTGGTTTCCGAGGGGGCTAATGTAGTTGGATGATTGGGTGAGTGATAGAAACTGATTTAGAGTTGTTTGGATTAGTAGAATGTAAGATATGATTATTTGAAGTTTAGGTTGTCTTTCTTTAAAATGTTAGATTGAGCCTTAGTTGATTGGGTGTAGTTTGAGTGATTGAATTGTGAGTTGTTGATGGGTAAACTAGGATTTGTTTGTATGTTTAATGCATGTTCGGTTGGATGGCCTACTTTGTCATCTAACTTAGTTATTTGTTGTTAAATTGGTTATTGATGTTATTATGATGATAATATGATTATTGATGATTATTGATTGATGATTGATGCTGGGAGATAGGCAGTTCTGCTAGACTGTTCTCCTGTGAATGATTGATGTTTATTATTATTGCTGAGTCTTTGGTATGTGTGTGCCACCTATCGAGCAGCATCGGGCTGTCGGGTTGGTAACGGCATGACTACTAGAGACTACCTCCAGCTCGCATCACGGAGGTGTCATGGAGGGTGAGGCTAGTGGGGTACCTCGAGTGCGTGAGTTTATGGGAGTCACAAGAAGGCTGTTATGATCGTGATGGCATTTGGAGCTACACCAACTAGTGTATCCTTTATTGAATGGTCATTATAGTTATGTGATGATAGTATTATTGATGTTATTGTGTGTTTACTTTCTCAAAGGATCATTTCCAATGAGCTTAGTAAACCTTGCTCGAGATCTATCGGATCCTCACTGGGCTTATTTTATATAAGCTCACTTTCTATTATTGTATGCCTAGTTCACTTTTGTAATGTATATTAAGGCTTCATGTATTATGTTGGAATGGAGGCATATAATGAGGAATGTTTATTGTATAATATGGTTATGATGTATTTATTATGTTATTGAGAAGTTGTTTGTTGTATGGTTTATGGAGTTGATGTATGATGTCCTAACGAGGTTGATTTAGAACCTCGATATCCTATTCACTGTCGTTATACTGCCGAAATTCCGTTGCGTCCTAACTGATTATAAGAGGGGTCGAGTTGGGGCGTGACACTCTCGGAGAGCTTTCCAACGGTATGTTGTGCGTCGCGTAACTCCTTACGGATCAAAAGTTATGGGCACCGGAGCGACGGAGACTTACGCCCTGGGTTTGCGGGCCCAGCCTCTCCGGGAAGTGAAGTTGTCTTGCCCAAGGTACCATGGGATTCGGTAATAGAAATGTGGTGGATAAAGTATCTTGGCAACCCTAACCAGGGCAAAAAAAATTGAAAAGGGGGATGCAACACAAGGTCTTCCCAGGGGGTCACCCATCCTAGTACTACTCTCACCCAAGCACTCTTAACTTCGGAGTTCTGATGGGATCCGATGCATTAGTGCTGTTATGATCGCACCCGTCATGTGGAGGGCACAAATCCTTTATGTGTTGACGGTTCACAGTCCCAGCCCAGAGAAATGGCCCATTCAAAAGGCCCTATGGGCTTAACGACAACCCATCCGCTTCAACAACGTAGCATCCTCATAAGACATGATATCGACGTGTTGTAGGGCCCTCTAATGTCCTGCGAGTTAGGCTGTCGTCTTTTTAACAGCTCACGACGTACGATCCGAGACGGAAAAACATAGCAAAAGAAGAAAAGTGGCCCAAAACTGATAAAAATGTTTGATTTTGGGCTACAAAAACGGGCGCAACCGAGAAAACTTGGTACCCCCATCGTAGAGCTCTCGGAGAGCTTTCCAACGGTATGTTGCGCGTCGCGTAACTCCTTACGGATCAAAAGTTATGGGCACCGGTGTGATGAATACCCGGTCACAAGCCCTACGCCCTCGGTTTGTAGGCCCAGCCTCTACGTGAAGTGAAGTTGTCTTGCCCAAGGTGCCGTGGGATTCGGTAATTGAAATGTGGTGGATAAAGGATCTTGGCAACCCTAACCGGGGTAAAAAAAATTGAAAAGGAGGTGCAACACGAGGACTTCCCATAGGGTCACCCATCCTAATACTAGTCTCGCCCAAACACGCTTAACTTTGGAGTTCTGATGGGATTCGGTGCATTAGTGCTGGTATGATTACACCCGTCATGTTGAGGGCACTAATCCTTTATGTGTTGAAGGTTCACAGTCACAGGCTAGAGAGATGGCCCATTCAAAAGGCCCAACGGGCTTAACGACAACCCATCCGCTTCAACAACGCAACATCCTCTTAAATCGTGCTATCGACGCATTGTAGGGCCCTGTAATATCCTGCGAGTTAGGTTGTCGTCCTTTTAACAGCGCACGACGTATGATCCAGGACGAAAAAATAGAGCAAAAGAAGAAAAGTGGTCCAAATTAAAAAAAAAAACATTTGATTTTGGGCTCCGAAAATTGACGCAAATGAGCAGGCTTGCTACCCTCGTCGTAGAGCTCTCAGAAAGCTTTCCAACGGTATGCTGTGCGTTGCGTAACTCCTTACGGATTAAAATTTATGGGCACCGGAGGGACGGAGACCTGGTCACAAGCCCTATGCCCTCGGTTTGCGGGCCCAGCCTCTACGTGAAGCGAAGTTGTCTTGCCCAAGGTGCCGTGGGATTCGGTAATAGAAATGTTGGGGATAAAGTATCTTGGCAACCCTAACCAGGGCAAAAAAAATTGAAAAGGGGGGGTACAAAACGAGGACTTCCCAGGGGGTCACCCACCCAGGTACTTCTCTCGCCCAAGCATGCTTAACTTTGGAGTTCTGATGGGATCCGGTGCATTAGTGCTAGTATGATCGCACTCGTCAAGTTGTGGGCACAAATCCTTTATGTGTTGACGGTTCATAGTCCCAGCCCAGAGAGATGGCAAATTCAAATGGCCCAATGGGCTTAACAATAACCCATCCTCTTCAACAACGCAGCATCCTCGCAAGACGTGATATCGACTTGTTGTAGGGCCCTCTAATGTCCCGCAAGTAAGGTTTTCGTCCTCTTAACAGCTCATGATGTACGATTTGGGACGAAAAAACATAGCAAAAGAAGAAAAGTGGCCCACAACTGATGAAAATGTTCGATTTTAGGATCCAAAATCGGGCGCAGACGAGCAGGCTTGCTGCTCCCGTGGTAGAGCTCTTGGAGAACTTTCCAACGGTATGTTGTACGTCGCATAATTCCTTACGGATCAAAAGTTATGGGCACCGGAGCGACGGAGACCTGGTCACAAGCCCTACGCCCTCGGTTTGCTGGCCCAGCCTCTTCGTGAAGTGAAGTCGTCTTGCCCAAGGTGCCGTGGCATTCAGTAATAGAAATGTGGTGGATAAAGTATCGTGGCAACCCTAACCGGGGCAAAAAAAATTGAAAAGGGGGGTGCAACACAAGGACTTCCTAGGGGGTCACCCATCCTAGTATTGTTCTCGCCCAAGTACACTTAAATTCGGAGTTTAGATGGGATCTGATGTATTAGTGCTGGTATGATCGCACCCGTCCTGTGGAGGGCACAAATCCTTTATGTGTTGATGATTCACAGTCTCAGCCCAGAGAGATGGCCCATTCAAAAGGCCCAATGGGCTAAACGCCAACCAATCCGCTTCAATAACGTAGCATCCTCGTAAGACGTGATATCGACGCATTGTAGGGCCCTGTAATATCCCGCGAGTTAAGTTGTCGTCCTTTTAACAGCTCACGACGTACGATCCGGGACGGAAAAACATAGCAAAAGAAGAAAAGACGCCCGAAACTAAAGAAAACGTTCAATTTTGGGCTCCAAGAATGGGTGCAGCCGAGCAAGCTTGATGCCCCCGTCGTAGAGCTCTCGGAGAGCTTTCCAACAGTATGCTGTGCACCGCGTAACTCCTTACAGATAAAAAGTTATGGGCACCGGATCGACAGAGACCTGGTCACAAGCCCTATGCCCTCGGTTTGCGGGCCCAGCCTCTACGTGAAGCGAAGTTGTCTTGTCCAAGGTGCCGTGGGATTCGGTAACTGAAAGGTTGTGGATAAAGTATCTTGGCAACCCTAACCGGGGTAAAAAAAATTGAATAGGTGGTGCAACACGAGGACTTCCCAGGGGGTCACCCATCCTAATACTAGTCTTGCCAAAGCATGCTTAACTTCGGAGTTCTAATGGGATTCGGTGCATTAGTACTGGTATGATTGCACCCGTCATGTTGAGGGCACAAATCCTTTATGTGTTGAAGGTTCACAGTCGCAGCCCAGAGAGATGGCCCATTCAAAAGGCCCAAGGGGCTTAACGATAACCCATCCGCTTCAACAACGCAGCATCCTCGTAAGACGTGGTATTGACGCATTGTAGGGCCTTGTAATATCTCGCGAGTTAGGTTGTCATCCTTTTAACAGCTCTCAAGGTATGATCAGGGACGGAAAAACAGAGCAAAAGAAGAAAATTGGTTTGAAACTTAAGAAAACATTTGATTTTGGGCTCCGAAAATAGGCGCAGATGAGTAGGCTTGCTGCCCTCGTAGTAGAGCTCTCAGAGAGCTTTCGAACGGTATGCTATGCACTACGTAACTCACTACATATTAAAATTTATGGGCACCAGAGGGACGGAGACTTGGTCGCAAGCCTTACGCCCTCGGTTTGTAGTCCCAGCCTTTACGTGAAGCGAAGTTGTCTTGCCCAAGGTGCCGTGGGATTCGGTAATAGAAATGTAGAGGATAAAGTATCTTGGCAACCCTAACCGGGGCAAAAAAAATTGAAAATGGGGGGTGCAAAACGAGGACTTCCTAGGGGGTCACCCATCCTAGTACTACTCTCGCCCAAGCGCGATTAACTTCGGAGTTCTGATGGGATCTGGTGCATTATTGCTAGTATGATCGCACTCATCAGGTTGTGGGCACAAATCCATTATGTGTTGACGGTTCAAAGTCCCAACCCAGAGAGATAGCCAATTCAAATGGCCCAATGGGCTTAACAACGTCCCATCCACTTCAACAACGCAGTATCCTCGCAAGACGTGATATCGACTTGTTGTAGGGCCCTCTAATGTCCCGTGAGTTAGGTTTTTGTCCTCTTAACAGCTCATGACGTACGATCTGGGACAAAAAAACAGAGCAAAAGAATAAAAGTGGCCTGAAACTAATGAAAATGTTCGATTTTGGGCTCCAAAAACGGGCGCAGCCGAGCAGGCTTGATGCCCCCGTCGTAGAGCTCTCGGAGAGCTTTCCAACGGTATGTTGTGCGTCGCGTAATTCCTTACGGATCAAAAGTTATGGGCATCAGAGCGACTTGGTCACAAGCCCTACGCCCTCGGTTTGCTAGCCCAGCCTCTTCGTGAAGTGAAGTTGTCTTGCCCAAGGTGCCGTGGCATTCGGTAATAGAAATGTGGTGGATAAAGTATCTTGGCAACCCTAATCGGGGCAAAAAAATTTGAAAATGGGGGTGCAACACAAGGACTTCCCAGGGGGTCACCCATCCTAGTACTACTCTCGCCCAAGCACGCTTAAATTCGGAGTTCTGATGGGATCCACTGCATTAGTGCTGGTATGACCGAACCCGTCCTGTGGAGGGCATAAATCCTTTATGTTTTGACGGTTCACAGTCCCAGCCCAGAGAGATGGCCCATTCAAAAGGCCCAATGGGCTTAACGACAACCCATCATCTTCAACAACATAGCATCCTCGTGAGACGTGACATCGACGCATTGTAGGGCCCTGTAATATCCCGCGAGTTAGGTTGTCATCCTATTAATAGCTTAGGACGTACGATCCGGTATGGAAAAATAGAGGAAAAAAAGAAAAGACGCCCAAAACTGAAGAAAACTTTCGATTTTGGGCTCCAAGAATGGGCGCAGCCGAGCAAGCTTGATGCCCCCGTCGTAGAGCTCTTGTAGAACTTTCCAACGGTATACTGTGCGCCACGTAACTCCTTACGGATCAAAAGTTATGGGCACCGGATCGACAAAGACCTGGTCACAAGCCCTACGCCATCGGTTTGCGGGCCCAGCCTCTACGTGAAGTGAAGTTGTCTTGCCCAAGGTGCTATAGGATTCAGTAATAGAAATGTGGTGGATAAAGTATCTTGGCAACCCTAACCAGGGCAAAAAAAATTTGAAAGGGGGGTGCAACACAAGGACTTCCCAGGGGGTCACCCATCTTAGTACTACTCTCGTCCAAGCACGCTTAACTTTGGAGTTCTGATGGGATCCGATGCATTAGTGCTGGTATGATCGCACCCGTCATATGGCGGGCACAAATCCTTTATGTGTTGACGGTTCACAATCCCAGCCTAGAGAGATGGCCCCTTCAAAAGACCCAATGGGCTTAACGACAACCCATCCGCTTCAACAACGTAGCATCCTCGTAAGATGTGATATCGATGCATTGTAGGGCCTTCTAATGTCCTGTGAGTTAGGTTGTCGTCTTTTTAACAACTCACGACGTACGATCCGGGACAAAAAAATAGAGTAAGAGAAGAAAAGTGGCCCGAAACTGATAAAAATGTTTGATTTTGGGCTCCAAAAACGGGCGCAGCCGAGAAGGCTTGCTACCCCCGTCGTAGAGCTATCAGAGAGGTTTCCAACGGTATGCTGTGCGTCGCGTAACTCCTTACGGATCAAAAGTTATGGGCACCAAAGCGACGGAGACCTGGTCACAAGCCCTACGCCCTCGGTTCGCGGGCCCAGCCTCTATATGAAGCGAAGTCGTCTTGCCCAAGGTGCCGTGGGATTCGGTAATTGAAATGTGGTGGATATAGTATCTTGGCCACCCTAACCGGGGTAAAAAAAATTGAAAAGGAGGTGCAACACGAGGACTTCCCACGGGGTCACCCATCCTAATACTAGTCTCGCCGAAGCACACTTAACTTTGGAGTTATGATGGGATCCGATGCATTAGTGCTGGTATGATTGCACCCGTCATGTTGAGGGCACAAATCCTTTATGTGTTGAAGGTTCACAGTCGCAGCCCAGAGAGATGGCCCATTAAAAAGGCCCAACGGGCTTAACGACAACCCATCCGCTTCAACAACGCAGTATCCTCGTAAGACGTGATATCGACGCATTGTAGGGCCCTGTAATATCCCGCGAGTTAGGTTGTCGTCCTTTTAATAGCTCACGACATACGATCCGGGACGGAAACACAGAGCAAAAGAAGAAAAGTGGTCCGAAACTGAAGAAAACGTTTGATTTTGGGCTACGAAAACAGGCGCAGATAAGCAAGCTTGCTACCCCCGTCGTAGACCTCTCGAAGAGCTTTCCAACGGTATGATGTGCGCTGTGTAACTCCCTCCAGATTAAAATTTATGGGCACCGGAGGGACGGAGACCTGGTCACAAGCCCTACGCCCTCGGTTTGCGGGCCCAGCCTCTACATGAAGTGAAGTTGTCTTTCCCAAGGTACCGTGGGATTCGGTAATAGAAATGTGGAGGATAAAGTATCTTGGCAACCCTAACTGGGGCAAAAAAAATTGAAAATGGGGGGTGCAAAACGAGGACTTCCCAGGGGGTCACCTATCCTAGTACTACTCTCGCCCAAGCATGCTTAACTTCGGAGTTCTAAAGGGATCCAGTGCATTAGTGCTGGTATGATCGCACCCATCATGTTGTGGGCACAAATCATTTATGTGTTGGCGGTTCACAGTCCTAGCCCAGAGAGATGGCCAATTCAAATGGCCCAATGGGCTTAACAACAACCCATCTGCTTTAACAATGCAGCATCCTTGCAAGATGTGATATCGACTTGTTGTAGGGCCCTTTAATGTCCCGCGAGTTAGGTTTTCATCCTCTTACCAGCTTATGACGTATGATCTGGGACGAAAAAACAGAGCAAAAGAATAAAAGTGGCGCGAAACTGATGAAAATGTTCAAGTTTTGGCTCCAAAATCGGGCGCAGCCGAGCAAGCATGCTTCCCTTGTCCTAGAGCTCTCGGAGAGCTTTCCAACGGTATGTTGTGCGTCGCGTAATTCCTTACGGATCAAAAGTTATGGGCACCGGAGCGACAGAGACCTAGTCACAAGCCCTACACCCTCGGTTTGTTGGCCCAGCCTCTTCGTGAAGTGAAGTTGTCTTGCCCAAGGTGCCGTGGCATTCAGTAATAGAAATGTGGTGGATAAAGTATCTTGGAAACCCTAACCGGGGCAAAAAAAATTGAAAAGAGGGGTGCAACACAAGCACTTCCCAGGGGTTCACCCATCCTAGTACTACTCTCACCCAAGCACGCTTAAATTTGGAGTTCTGATGGGATCCAGTGCATTATTGCTGGTATGATCGAACCCATCCTGTGGAGGGCACAAATCATTTATGTGTTGACGGTTCATAGTCCCAGCCCATAGAGATGGCCTATTCAAAAGGCCCAATGGGCTTAACGACAACCCATCCGCTTCAACAATGTAGCATCCTCGTAAGACATGATATCGACGCATTGTAGGGCCCTATAATATCCCGCGAGTTAGGTTGTCATCCTTTTAACAGCTCACGACGTACGATCCTGGACGAAAAAATGGAGCTAAAAAAGAAAAGACGCACGAAGCTGAAGAAAACATTCAATTTTGGGCTCCAAGATTGGGTGCAGCCTAGCAAGCTTGATGCCCCCGTCGTAGAACTCTCGGAGAGCTTTTCAATGGTATGTTGTGCACTGTGTAACTCCATACAGATCAAAAGTTATGGGCACCTGATCGACGGAGACATGGTCACAAGCCCTACACCCTCGGTTTACGGGCCCAGCCTCTACGTGAAGCGAAGTTGTCTTGCCCAAGGTGACATGGGATTCGGTAATTGAAATGTGGTGGATAAAGTATCTTGGCAACCCTAACTGGGGTAAAAAAAATTGAAAAGGGGGTGCGACACTAGGACTTCCCAGGTGGTCACCCATCTTAATACTAGTCTCGCCCAAGCACGCTTAACTTCGGAGTTCTGATGGGATTCAATGCATTAGTGCTGGTATGATTGCACCCGTCATGTTGAGGGCACAAATCCTTTATGTGTTGAAGATTCACAGTCGCAGCCCAAAGAGATGGCCCATTCAAAAGGCCCAACGGGCTTAACGACAACCCATCCACTTCAACAACGCAGCATCCTCGTAAGACGTGATATTGATGCATTGTAGGGCCCTGTAATATCCTGCGAGTTAGGTTGTCGTCCTTTTAACAACTCACGACGTATGATCCAGGATGGAAAAACAGATCAAAAGAAGAAAAGTGGTGCGAAACTAAAGAAAACATTTGATTTTGGGCTCCAAAAATAGGTGCAGATGAGTAGGCTTGCTACCCTCGTCGTAGAGCTCTCAGAGAGCTTTCTAACGGTTTGTTGTGCGCTACGTAACTCCCTACGGATTAAAATTTATGGGCACCGAAGGGACGGAGACCAGGTCATAAGCCCTACACCCTTGGTTTGTGGGCCCAGCCTCTATGTGAAGCGAAGTTGTCTTGCCCAAGGTGCCGTGGCATTCGGTAATAGAAATGTGGAGGATAAAGTATCTTGGCAGCCCTAACCGGGGCAAAAAAAATTGAAAATGGGGGGTGCAAAACGAGGACTTCCCAGGGGGTCACCCATCCTAGTACTACTCTCGCCCAAGCACGCTTAACTTCGGAGTTCTGATGGGATCCGATGCATTAGTGCTGGTATGATCGCACCCGTCATGTTGTGGGCACAAATCCTTTATGTGTTGACGGTTCACAGTCCCAGCCCAGAGAGATGGCCAATTAAAATTGCCCAATGGGCTTAACAACAACCCATCTGCTTTAACAATGCAACATCCTCGTAAGACGTGATATCGACTTGTTGTAGGGCCCTCTAATGTCCCGCGAGTTAGGTTTTCATCCTCTTAACAGCTCATGACGTACAATCTGGGACGAAAAAATAGAGCAAAAGAAGAAAAGTGGCCCGAAACTGATGAAAATGTTTGATTTTGGGATCCAAAAACAGGCGCAGCTGAGCAGGCTTCCTGCCCCCATCGTAGAGCTCTCGGAGAGCTTTCCAACGGTTTATTGTGCATCGCGTAATTCCTTACGGATCAAAAGTTATGGGCACCGGAGCGACGGTGACCTGGTTTCAAACCCTACGCCCTCGGTTTGCTGGCTCAGCCTCTTCGTGAAGTGAAGTTGTCTTGCCCAAGGTGCCGTGGCATTCGGTAATAGAAATGTGGTGAATAAAGTATCTTGGCAACCCTAACCGGGGCAAAAAAAATTGAAAAGGGGGGTGCAACACAAGGTCTTCCCTGGGGGTCACCCATCCTTGTACTACTCTCGCCCAAGCACGCTTAAATTCGGAGTTCTGATGGGATCCGGTGCATTAGTGCTGGTATGATCGCACCCATCTTGTGGAGGGCACAAATCCTTTATGTGTTGACGGTTCACAGTTCCAGCCCAGAGAAATGGCCCATTCAAAAGGCCCAATGGGCTTAACGACAACCCGTTCACTTCAACAAAGTAGTATCCTCGTAAGACGTGATATTGACACATTGTAGGGCCCTGTAATATCCCACGAGTTAGGTTGTCGTCCTTTTAACAGCTCACGACATACGATCCGGGATGGAAAAACATAGCAAAAAAAGAAAAGACGCCCGAAACTGAAGAAAACATTCGATTTTGGGCTCCAAGAATGGGCGCAGCCGAGTAAGATTGATGCCCCTGTCGTAGAGCTCTCGGAGAGCTTTCCAATGGTATACTGTGCGCCGCGTAACTCCTTACGGATCAAAAATTATGGGCACTAGATCGACGGAGACCTGGTCATAAGCCCTACGCCCTCGGTTTGCGGGCCCAGCCTCTATGTGAAGCGAAGTTGTGTTTCCCAAGGTGCAGTGGGATTCGGTAATAGAAATGTGGTGGATAAAATATCTTGGCAACCCTAACCGGGATAAAAAAAAATTGAAAAGGGGGGTGCAACACGAGGACTTCCTTGGGGGTCACCCATCCTAGTACTACTCTCGCCCAAGAACGCTAAACTTCGGAGTTCTGATGGGATCCAGTGCATTAGTGCTGGTATGATCTCACCCGTCATGTGGAGGGCACAAATCCTTCATGTGTTGACGATTCACAGTCCCAGCCCAGAGAGATAGCCCATTCAAAAGGCCCAATGGGCTTAACGACAACCCATCCGCTTCAACAACGTAGGTCCTCATAAGACGTGATATCAACGCATTGTAGGGCCCTGTAATATCCAGCGAGTTAGGTTGTCGTCCTTTTAACAGCTCACGACGTACGATCCGTGATTGAAAAATAGAGCAAAAGAAGAAAAGTGGTTCGAAACTGAAGAAAAAATGTTCGATTTTGGACCCCGAAAATAGGCGCAGCTGTGAGGCCTGACCTCGATTTGCGTGCAATACCTCGTTTCGTGTGCCCTAGCCTACATTTGTGTGCCTTAACCTAGATTTAAGAATCATGTTTCGTTTTATGTGCCTTGCATTGAATTACGCGCATTTACTTAAGAAATGTGCATTCGTCTCGTAGTTCGTGCCCTACCTCGTAGTGCGTGCCCTAGACCTAGGAAAGCGTGCCCTCACGCTAATCAAGAAAGCATCTTACACGAAGCACTAGATCAATAATTAATCCTACAAATTCTACTAACTAATATTAAATTACTAATTCAACCTACTAGAAGACGAAATTGCACCAAAAGCTAGACATTCTCATTCTTTATTCCTTATTCTTTTGCACTTTCCAAACATACAATTAAATAATGCTAAAAATATGACAAAGATTCAGATTTTTCAAGCCTTGGCCGACCACCTTGGGTGCTTTGTGCTTGCTTTGCATAATTCAAATTATTCCCGAAACATTCTATGACAATGTAATGATACAAAGCAATAAAAAATTAGCTCAAAACCCTACTCAAAGCTCACAATCTTGACATAGGCTCCTTGCCCATGCTAGGTGATTCAAAAATCATGCTTCTTGAAGACACAAATCTGAAATTTGTATGCCCAAGGCCGACACATGCTTCAACATTTGCAAAAGCTTTCATTTTTCCTTCATTTCTCTCAATTCTTCTCATTCTTCTCTCTCCCTTTCATTCTTCTCTCTCTCTCTCTCGGCCCTATATGAATATTGTAGACTCCATAGCTCATCTTCATCACTCCATGGTTCATCAAGGCAAGCAAGAATCTAGGGAGCTCGACTAAGCAAGCTAGGTTGCAAGAAACACACATGCAAGCTCTTTGAATCTCAATTTCGGCTTAGGTGAGTTTGCTAGCTTCCATTTCTTTTCTTCTTGTTCTAACCACATGCACCTACTAAGAACTTGGTTACTAAGCTAGGAAATTTGAGAAAAATTGAGTGGTGTCTCGGCTAAGCAAGGAAAAAGGTCAACTTTGTGCTTCACCAAGAGTCTTGTGCATCTTCTTGTTGTTTTGCTAAGGTGAGGGCTAAAACTTCTTGAAAATCTTTCAAAAAACCACATGCATGCTCTTAAATGTCTATCTTTACTTCTGTACTTGAGATATATGTGTGTTCATGAACTTTTATAAACATGCATGACAAGATTTTGGGCTAGAATGTGAGGATAGATGAAATCGTGCATGTGACAGCTTTCTGTCTTGTTGGTGCGAGGTGATTTTGGCTAGGTAAATGATATTGAAAATGCGTGAAAATTGGTAGGTAACTATTTTTTCCAGTTATGAACATTTTTTACAGAAATAGGACAACGCTAATTTTGACTCCAAGGTGCTAAAAATGGCAAATTATTAAAATGTGTCCAAATCTGGAAAGTCTGGAAAAATGAAGTAGGTTTTGACAGATTCACTGACCTTGTAGAACGAACCAGTTTTTACTTAGTAAATGACATCCAAAATGCATGATATTTATCGTGCTGCTATATTTTTCAGTTCTGGACATTTTTGTCAGAAATGGACTAAGGCTAAATCTGACGCTAAGGCCCTCAAAAACGACAAGTATTGAAATATATGCAAATCTGGACAGTTTTGTGCAGTCTCACTGTTTTGGCTATAACTATTGAACCTAAACTCCAAATGATGCGAGGTTTGTTTCTAAATTTAGTTCACCTCCTAAGCTTTAATTTGAAATCTTATTCACTGGAATTGGAGATTGTTTTCTTGTCTTAATAATTTTGAGGGTGTTTGAAATAATCGATGCATGGCTTGAGTTTGATCTTGAGATGACTTGGGGCTTAATTGCACGGGTCAGCACGAATTGGAACCCTAGTATCTAGGTAAACTTGCTAAGTGTCGATCCTTTGGATGTTGTGTTTGATCATGTGTTTAGTAGGCTGCCCGTAATTGCCCTTGTAGCCCTAAATATGCTTTCAATGATTACATGTTGATAAGTAGGCTTTTCTTGCACCCGGTCCCACATAGATGTCGTTGCATAATGAATAATCTTATTATTTGATTACGTGAACCTTGAAATGAGTTGTATGACTTGATTTACATGCGTTACATGGCTGCCTGTTTAATGTTCATATAACTCCATGTGCCTTTCAAGTGAAATTACTTGTCTTATCGTGCCTCGCTTGTTTACTTGTCAATGTGCAATCTTATGACTGCT
Organism: Ehretia macrophylla; assembly: GCA_037974665.1. NCBI lineage: Eukaryota > Viridiplantae > Streptophyta > Magnoliopsida > Boraginales > Ehretiaceae > Ehretia > Ehretia macrophylla. The sequence goes on along the minus strand of CM075764.1, from coordinate 12,409,061 downwards.
CGGAGGCAACCTACTTTGTTGTCCTCCTAATGTGATATATTAAATGTCATAAATGTGCATTGCATACAAGGTTGCAACCTTTCATTCTGGTGTGGTAGCGTTCACGCACACCGGGCGGCATCGGGCTTGCCGGTGCAACCGAGACTACCATTGTCCAATTCCCTCTCTCGCTTGGGGGCTAGACTTCCTTGGAGAGTTGGGTCGTAGGATTTTGGGGTACATCAGGAGTACACCCATTTGGTGTGATAAGGGGATGATTTGAAGTCGGCCGCAACAACTGATACTGGAAATGAATCGAGAGCAAAAGCTCATCGTATCTTTTTCAATATGTGTATAAGTACTCTCGGTTTGTTCCTAGAGGACCTCAGGGAGGAAAGACGGGTAATTGTGTTCCTTTACTTTTATATTATATTATGAACTTACTTGTGATATATTCATGCTTGCAAAAAGGGTTTTCATAAGTTGAACTGAAAAATGAGTTTCAAAAATATTTCTCATTCCCCCTCGCTGAATTCATAAGGACTCACCCTCTTTTATCATCTCAGGTGAAGAAGATCAAGAACAGGTACTCGAGGACGATGTGCCTAACGATGATTCCTTGGAATGATTGCCTGTCCTATGTGCTTTGCTTGATTATGGCCATTGTGAACACTATGCTTCTTGAAGACTATTTCTTTTCATGTTGCTTGATATTTGTAATGTAAAAGACCCCCGTTGTAATTTGGGGTCTAATTTTGGCTTGTACTGATAATAACTAGACAGACACTACTATGGTCATTTTGCTATCGTTACTGGTTAGGACCTATCATAGGATTATGAAGTATCAGGTAAGGACTAAGTAAAATGAACCTATCCAATCTTAAGCAGGTACCCATTGTTAAGCTAAGATCAACAGGTACTTTTGTAACGAGGATTAACAAAAAAAAACGAGACATAGTATCACGCTAGGTTATTAATCAAACGAGACTTCAAGACAACTAGTAGCGTTTCAATTGATGAATAGTAATCTTTGTTGGAAATGAAATTGAGATTGGAAATTTTGAGGCGTTTAGAGAACTAAGTCAAACTAAAGAGCCCAATTACAGCCGTTATGCTGCTGGTTTTCCGAAAAAATTGTGGAGCCTAGGCTAAACGTTAAGTGTTAAACTTTTATGAACGATTGAGTACGAGACATGACTTGAATGTTTAGATCACACCCTAGTCCAACCTTTATAGGCTGGGTTGGGGCGTGACACCTCATAGAAGAAGAATGGTATCAGAGCTTAGATTGCTTAAGCCGGGTTTAACTCTCGGACCATGGGTAGAGCCCTAAGATAATTAGGATGACTTGTCTATATGTTGTTGTGTGATAATGTTAATTGTGCCTTCTATGTTCTATGTGCTTAAGTGATTAACATGTCCTAATTGTTTCTGGAATTGTGTATCTATATTATGTTGCATATCTTATGCATTAAATTCTTGTTTGTCGTATTTCAATAAATTGTGCATCGTAATCTGTGCCTATAGATGGCTGGCCCTAGTACCCGCACTACTAATAGGAGTGGTGAACCCCAAGAGACCGGAGATGCTTATCAAACTAATCCTAACATAGCTATGTTTAACATGATGGCGAATGCCATGGATCGTGTGTCACGAGTGATGGAACGTCAAGATGCACGTGAAGCAAACAACAACAACAACTGGAATGATGGTAACCATGGGAGACATAGCAGAATGAGGGAGTTCCTTGACTTTTGCCCATCTAAATTCCACGGGGAAGCTAATGATGAGAAAGCAGAGGCTTGGCTGTTTGAGATCGAGAGGATTTTCAGGCCACTTGATTATACTAATGAAGAAAAGGTGGAGTTTGCTATGTTTCTATTGCACGGGGATGCTGAGCATTGGTGGCACACTATGGAGGCACTGTGGGAAACTGATCATACCTCTCACTTGTAGGGTAATTTCGTTAAGGCATTTAAGGAAAAATATGTACCTGCAGTTTCCAGGCAGTGGCGGATTGAGGAATTCATACACTTGAACCAGGGTAACATGACGGTGGCCCAGTACGAGGCTCGTTTTGACCGACTATCCCGCTATGCTTAATACATGGTCAGTACTCCGGAGGCGAAGATGTGGAAATTTACTACGGGATTGAGGCCAGAGATTCAGGACCAGTTGGCTTCGCATGACTTCGATACCTATTATGCTCTCTTTGCTGCTGCTTCCCGAGTTAAGAAGAGGAAACTTGATAGAGCCGGTTCGAGTCAGCCGAACAAGAAACCATACCAGCCTCCAAGTCAACAGAGGAAATTCCAGAGCCAAAGTCGTAGTCAGGGCCAGAGCCAGAACATACCAGTTAATAACCGTGGCCCGACAAAAGCATCGTCAGCCTCTTCCACCTGCGGATCCATAGGTAGTTCACCTGCTACTCAGTCTATCAACTGTTCTTACTGTGACAAGAAGGGGCATACCGAGGCCCAGTGCTGGAAGAAGTCAGGACGATGTGTGCGGTGAGACAGTGATCAGCATCAGATTAAAGATTACCCTAAATGGCAAGCAGGAAAAAATCAAGTTAAACCAGCTAGTAGAGGCAAGACTCCAGTTCCTAGAGTTCAGGCTCGAGCTTATGCTATTGAGTGTGAGGAGCTTCCAGAGGAGACCGGTGTTGTTGAAGGTACATTCTTCATACTGAATCCACCTATTAGGGTGCTAATTGCTCCGGGTCCCACTCTTTCAATTATTACTCCCCTATGTGTGCAACGTGTGAAACTACGAGTTGTACGTTTGCCTTACGAAGTAGAAGTTGGTACTCCGATGGGTTCTAAACTTGTTACTTGCTCAGCTTGTAAAGCATGTAAAATTCAAATTAAGGATAGGGAATTCTCAGCCAATCTTATTGTATTACCTTTTCGAGACTATGAAGTCATCATAGGGATGGACTGGTTGGCAAAGCATCATGCCCAACTAGATTGCCGGACGAAGATTGTAACATTCCAAGTACCTGGTCAACCAATACTTAAGGTAATGGGTCAAAGAGATTTCACTGGGAGTTCCATCATTTCATCTACGAAAGCAGTGAAGTCCTTGAGAAAAGGGTGTAGTGGATACTTAGCTTACCTCATCAACAAGCCGCCGGACAAAGCTAAGTTGGAGGAGATGCCAGTGATCAAAGACTATGCGGATGTGTTTCCAGAAGAATTGCCCGGTTTACCCCCAAATCGGGAGATCGAGTTCATTATAGAGTTACTTCCTGGCACCCAGTCGATATCTAAAGCCCCCTATCGTATGGCACCAGCCGAGCTACAAGAATTGAAGGACCAATTGCAAGGATTGTTGAAGAAGGGGTTTGTTCAACCAAGTTCTTCTCCGTGGGGTGCACCAGTCCTATTTGTAAAGAAGAAAGACGGAACGTTGAGGCTATGCATCGATTACCGAGGATTGAACCAAGTGACTGTCAAGAATAAATATCCGCTTCCACTGATCGACGAGTTATTTGATCAACTTCAAGGAGCCAAAGTGTATTCGAAACTCGACTTGAGGCAAGGGTACTATCAGTTGCGGATCAAAAAGGAGGATGTGCATAAAACTGCTTTCAGGACAAGATATGGGCATTATGAATATGTAGTGATGCCATTTGGACTAACTAATGCCCCTGCAACTTTTATGGACTTGATGCACAGGGTGTTTCAACCCTACTTGGACCAATTTGTGGTGATCTTCATTGATGATATTTTGGTATACTCGAAATCCGAGGCTGAGCATGAACAACATCTGCGGTTGGTACTGCAGAAACTTCGAGAGCATCAATTGTATGCAAAGTTTAGCAAATGCGAATTTTGGTTGCAGCAAATTGCATTTTTGGGGCATATCATCTCCCAAGAGGGAATAGCAGTGGACCTAGCAAAGATAGAAGCGGTGATGTCTTGGAAGAAGCCGAAAAATGTTACGGAGGTTCGGAGTTTTCTTGGTCTAGCTGGCTATTATCAGAGGTTCGTGAAGGATTTCTCTAAGATTGCAGGACCGCTTACAAAGCTCACTCAAAAGAAAACAAAGTTCGTGTGCGATGATAAGTGTGAGAACAGCTTCCGAGAATTGAAGAAAAGATTGACTACCGCACCTATTCTTGCATTGCCTGAAGGGAGTCAAGGTTTTGTAAGTTATAGCGATGCTTCAAAAGAAGGATTGAGTTGTGTGCTGATGCAAAATGGTAAAGTGATTGCGTATGCTTCTAGGAAACCGAAGCCGTATGAATTGAACTACCCGACGCATGATTTGAAGTTAGCGGCTATTATGTTTGCACTTAAGAAATGGAAGCACTATCTGTGAGGTAACAAGTTCGAGGTGTTTACTGATCACAAGAGCTTGAAATACTTGTTCTCACAAAAAGAGTTGAATATGAGGCAAAGGCGGTGGATAGAGCTTTTAGATGATTATAACTGCACAATCAATTATGTGCCCGGTAAAGCAAATGTAGTTGTAGATGCCTTAAGTAGGAAAACAAGCATGGCAAAACTGGAAGTCAAGGTGCAGGAATTGTTGGAGGAAGCATTTTGTGGAAACCACAATTGACTCGGAATGGGTTACCTTTTGCCACTACACAAGTTCAATCGACCTTACTATCTGAATTACGAGAGGCTCAACAAAAAGACCAACAGTTTCAGAAGATAAAAGAAAGCAACACAGATTTCAAGTTTCATGATGATGGTGTTTGGAGGTTTAGGAATCGGATTTGTGTTCCTAATGAGCCAGAGCTGAAAAAGAAGATTCTTGAAGAAGCCCATAATTCAAGATACACTATTCACCCCAGCGGAACAAAGATGTACTAGGATTTGAAGCAACACTATTGGTGGAATAACCTGAAGAAAGAGATTGCGGAGTTTGTGGCACGGTGTTTGACTTGCCAGAGAGTCAAAGTGGAACATCAACGACCAGCAGGTTTACTTCAGCCATTGGAGATTCCTCAATGGAAATGGGAACATATAACTATGGACTTTGTTATGGACCTGCCCAGGTCACAAAAAGGTCATGACACCGTTTGGGTCTTAGTGGATAGATTGACTAAGTTAGTGCACTTTTTACTGATGAACAAGAAGGATAGTCCTGAGAAATTGGGAGATATATATGTGGCAGAGATTGTAAGATTGCACGGGATGCCTGTGAGTATTGTATCGGATAGGGATCCTCGTTTTACTTCCCGATTTTGGAAGAGATTGCAAGAAGCTTTGGGAACGAAGTTGAGTTTCAGCACGGCTTATCACCCTCAGACTGATGGACAATCGGAGAGAACTATTCAGATTCTGGAGGATATGCTGAGGGCGTGTGTTTTAGACTTCGGGAAAGGTTGGGAGAAATATCTGTCTCTAGTGGAGTTTGCTTATAATAATAGTTATCAGGCCACTATCGGGATGGCCCCATTTGAGGCGTTGTATGGACGTAAGTGTCGATCCCCAATTTATTGGGATGAGGTAGGTGAAACGAAGACTTTTGACCCGACCCTTCTACCTGAACTTATGAAGACTGTGGATAATATTCACCTCATCCATAAACGGATGCTTACCGCCCAAAGCAGGCAGAAAAGTTATGTAGACCGATGGAGACAAAGCCTAGAGTTTGAGGTTGGCGACAAGGTGTTCTTGAAGATATCACCCCGGAGGGGACTGATTAAACACAGCAAGGGTGGAAAGTTGAGCCCGAGATTTGTAGGACCATTTGAGATAATTGAGAAGGTTGGCAAATTGGTGTATCGCCTGGCACTACCCCAAAACCTCTCCAATATTCACAACGTCTTTCATGTTTCGATGCTGTGGAAGTATCACCCTGATCCATCGCATATCTTGGAGCCAGAGCCGTTGCAGCTTCGGGAGAACTTGTCTTAAGAAGAGAAGCCCATTCGGATCCTAGACCAGCAAGATCGGGAGTTGCGCAACAAATCTATACCGATGGTGAAAGTATTGTGGGATCATCATGGAGTTGAAGAAGCAACGTGGGAAAGGCGAGACCAGATGGAGCAACAGTATCCAGCTTTTGTTTCAAAGGTAATATTGAATTTCGGGACGAAATTCTTTTAAGGAGGGGAGGATGTGAGGCACGACCTCGATTTGCGTGCGATACCTCGTTTCGTGTGCCCTAGCCTAGATTTGCATGCCTTAACCTAGATTTAAGAATCATGTTTCGTTTTATGTGCCTTGCATTGAATTACGTGCATTCATTTAGGGTTGCATGCATTTACTTGGAAAACGTGCATTCGTCTTGTAGTTCGTGCCCTACCTCGTAGTGCGTACCCTAGACCTAGAAAAGCGTGCCCTCACGCTAATCAAGAAAGCATCTTACACGAAGCACTAAATCAACAATTAATCCTACAAGTTCCACTCACTAATATTAAATTACTAATTCAACCCACTAGAAGACAAAATTGCACCAAAAGATAGACATTCTCATTCTTTATTCCTTATTCTTTTGTACTTTCCAAACACACAATTAAATAATGCTCAAAAGATGACAAAGATTCAGATTTTTCAAGCCTTGGCCGACCACCTTGTGTGCTTTGTGCTTGCTTTGAATAATTCAAATTATTCCCCAAACATTCTATGACAATGTAATGACACAAAACAATAAAAAATTAGCTCAAAACCCTCCTCAAAGCTCCCAATCTCGACATAAGATCCTTGCCCATGCTAGGTGATTCAAAAATCATGCTTCTTGAAGACACAAATCTGAAATTTGTATGCCCAAGGCCGACACATGCTTCAACATTTGCAAAAGCTTTAATTTTTCCTTCATTTCTCTCAATTCCTCTCTTTCTTCTCTCTCCCTTTCATTCTTCTCTCTCTCTCGGCCCTAGCTGAATATTGCAGACTCCATAGCTCATCTTCATCACTCCGTGGTTCATCAAGGCAAGCAAGAATCTAGGGAGCTCGACTAAGCAAGCTAGGTTGCAAGAAACACACATGCAAGCTCTTTGAATCTCCATTTCGGCTTAGGTGAGTTTGCTAGCTTCCATTTATTTTCTTCTTGTTCTAACCACATGCACCTACTAAGAACTTGGTTACTAAGCTAGGAAATTTGAGAAAAATCGAGTGGTGTCTCGGCTAAGCAAGGAAAAAGGTCAACTTTGTGCTTCACCAAGAGTCTTGTGCATCTTCTTGTTGTTTTGCTAAGGTGAGGGCTAAAACTTCTTGAAAATATTTCAAAAAACTACATGCATGCTCTTAAATGTCTATCTTTACTTCTGTACTTGAGATATATGTGTGTTCATGAACTTTTATAAACATGCATGACAAGATTTTGGGGTAGAATGTGATGATAGATGAAATCGTGCATGTGACAGCTTTCTGTCTTGTTGGTGCAAGGTGATTATGGCTAGGTAAATGATGTTGAAAATACGTGAAAATTGGTAAGTAACTAGTTTTGCCAGTTCTGAACATTTTTTACAGAAATAGACCAAAGCTAATTTTGATTCTAAGTTCCTCAAAATGGAAAATTATTAAAATGTGTCCAAATCTGTAAAGTCTGGAAAAATGAAGCAGGTTTTGGCAAATTCACTGACCTTGTAGAACGAACCCGTTTTGACTTAGTAAATGACATAAAAAATGCATGATATTTTATGTGCTGCTATATTTTTCAGTTCTGGACATTTTTGTCAGAAATGGACTAAGGCTAAATCTGACCCTAAGGCCCTCCAAAACGACAAGTATTGAAATGTGTGCAAATCTGGACAGTTTTGTGTAGTCTCACTGTTTTGGCTATAACTATTGAACCCGAACTCCAAATGATGCGAGGTTTGTTTCTGAATTTAGTTCACCTCCTAAGCTTTATTTTGAAATCTTATTCACTAGAATTGGAGATTGTTTGTTTGTCTTAATGATTGTGAGAAAACAGTCCATTGCAGTGAGGGTTTCACTTAGTGATATGCTTAGAAAAATTATTGTAGCTTCTCTTGTTGTATTAAATGCTTGGGATTGTGGCATTGAGATGTTGTGTGGACTGTTTTGAATACTTGAGGGTATTTGAATTAATCGATGCATGGCTTGAGTTTGATCTTGAGATCATACCAGCCTAGAGAGATAGCCTATTCAAAAGGCCCAATGGGCTTAACGACAACCCATCTGCTTCAACAACGTAGCATCCTTGTAAGAAGTGATATCGACGCATTGTAGGGCCTTGTAATATCTCACGAGTTAGGTTGTCGTCTTTTTAACAGCTTACGACGTACGATTCGGGACGAAAAAACAGAGCAAAAAAAGAAAAGGAGCCTGAAACTGAAGAAAACATCCAATTTTGGGCTCCAAGAATGGGTGCAGCTGAGCAAGCTTGATGCCCCCATAGTAGAGCTCTCGGAGAGCTTTCCAACGGTATGCTGTGCGCCGAGTAACTCCTTACGGATCAAAAGTTATGGGCACCAGAGCGACGGAGACCTGGTCACAAGCCCTACACCCTCGGTTTGCGGGCCCAGCCTCTACGTGAAGCGAAGTTGTCTTTCCCAAGGTGCCGTGGGATTCAGTAATAGAAATGTGGTGGATAAAGTATCTTGGCAACCCTAACCAGGGTAAAAAAAATTGAAAAGGGGGGTGCAACACAAGGACTTCCCTGGGGGTCACCCATCCTAGTACTGCTCTCGCCCAAGCATGCTTAACTTCGGAGTTTTGATGGGATCCAGTGCATTAGTACTGGTATGATCGCACCCGTCATGTTGTGGGCACAAATCCTTTATGTGTTGCCGGTTCACAGTCCCAGCCCAGATAGATGGCCCATTGAAAATGCCCAATGGGCTTAACAACAACCCATCCGCTTAAAAAATGTAGCATCCTCATAAGACGTGATATTGACGCGTTGTAGGGCCCGGTAATATCCCGCGAGTTAGGTTTTCGTCCTTTTAACAGCTCACAACGTACGATCCGGGATGGAAAAACAGAACTAAAGAACAAAAGTGGCCCGAAATTGATGAAAAATTTCGATTTTGGGCCCCAAAAATGGGCGCAGCTGAGCAGGCTTGCTGCCTCCGTCATAGAGCTCTCGGAGAGTTTTCTAACGGTATGCTGTGCGCCGCATAACTCCTTACGGGTCAAAAGTTATGGGCACCGGAGCGACGGAGACAAGGTCACAAGCCCTACGCCCTCGGTTTGCGAGCCCAGCCTCTACGTGAAGCGAAGTTGTCTTGCCCAAGGTGCCGTGGGATTCAGTAATAGAAATTTGGTGGATAAAGTATCTTGGAAACCCTAACCAGGGTAAAAAAAAATTGAAAAGCGGGGTGCAACACGAGGACTTCCCTGGGGGTCACCCATCCTAGTACTACTCTCGTCCAAGCACGCTCAACTTCGGAGTTCTAATGAGATCCGGTGCATTAGTGCTGGTATGATCGCACCCGTCATGTTGTGGGCACAAATCCTTTATGTGTTGATAGTTCACAGCTCTAGCCTAGAAAGATGGCCCATTCAAAAGGCCCAATGGGCTTAACAACAACCCATCCGCTTCAACAACGCAGCATCCTCGTAAGACGTGATATCGACTTGTTGTAAGGCCCTTTAATTACCCGCGAGTTAGGTTTTTGTCCTCTTAACAGTTCATGACGTACAATCCGGGATAAAAAAAATAGAGCAAAAGAAGAAAAGTGGCCCAAAACTAATAAAAACGTTTGATTTTGGGCTCCAAAAATGGGCGCATTCGAGCAGGCTTGCTGCCCCCTTTGTAGAGCTCTCGGAGAGCTTTCCAACAGTATGCTATGCACCGCGTAACTCCTTACGGATCAAAAGTTATGGGCACCGGAGTGACAGAGACTTGGTCACAAGCCCTACGTCGTCGGTTTGCGGGCCTAGCCTCTACGTGAAGCGAAGTTGTCTTTCCCAAGGTGCCGTGGGATTCGGTAATAGAAATGTGGTGGATAAAGTTTCTTTGCAACCCTAACCGAGGTAAATAAAATTGAAAAGGGGGGTGCAACACGAGGACTTTCCTGGGGGTCACGCATCCTAGTACTACTCTCGCCCAAGCACGCTAAACATCAGAGTTCTGATGGGATCTGATGCATTAGTGCTGGTATGATCACACCCGTCTTGTTAAGGGCACAAATACTTTATGTGTTGACGGTTCACAGTCCCAGCCCAAAGAGATGGCCCATTCAAAAGGCCCAACGAGCTTAATGAGAACCCATCCGCTTCAACAACGCAGCATCCTCGTAAGACGTGATATCGACGTGTTGTAAGGCCCTGTAATATCCCGCGAGTTAGGTTGTCATCATTTTAACAGCTCATGACGTACGATCCAGGACGAAAAACAGAGCAAAAGAAGAAAAATGGCCCGAAACTGATGAAAACATTCGATTTTGGGCTCCAAAAACGGGCGCAGCTGGGCATCTTGTTTCCCTCGTCGTAGTGCTCTCGGAGAGCTTTCGAACGGTATGCTGTGCGGCACGTAACTCGTTACGAATTGAAATTTATGGGCACCGGAGCGACAGAGACTTGGTCACAAGTCCAACGCCATCGGTTTGCGGGCCCAGCCTCTACGTGAAGCGAACTTGTCTTGCCCAAGGTGCCGTGGGATACGGTAATGGAAATGTGGAGGATAAAGTATCTTGGCAACCCTAACCTTGGTAAAAAAAATTGAAATGGGGGGGTGCAACACGAGGACTTCCCACGGGGTCACTAATCCTAGTGCTACTCTCGCCAAAGCACGCTTAACTTCAGAGTTTTGATGGGATCCGGTGCATTAGTGCTGGTATGATCACTCCCGTCATGTTGTGGGCACAAATCCTTTATGTGTTGACGGTTCACAGTTCCAGTCCAGAGAGTTGGCCCATTCAAAAGGCCCAATGGGCTTAACGACAACCCATCCGCTTCAACAACGCAGCATCCTTGCCAGACGTGATAACGACGCGTTATAGAGCCCTCTAATGTCCCGCGAGTTAGGTTGTCGTCCTCTTAACGACTCACAACGTACGATCCGGGACGGAAAAACAGAGCAAAAGAAGAAAAGTGGCCCGAAACTGATGAAAACATTCATTTTTGGGCTCCAAAAATGGGGGCAACTGAGCAGGCTTGCTGCCCCCGTCGTAGAGCTCTCGGAGAGCTTTCCAACGGTATGTTGTGCATCGCGTAACTCCTTACGGATCAAAAGTTATAGGCACCAGAGCGACGGAGACCTGGTCACAAGTCCTATGACCTCGGTTTGCGGGCCCAGCCTTTGTGGGAAGTGAAGTTGTCTTGCCCAAGGTGCCGTGGGATTCGGTAATAGAAATATGGTGGATAAAGTATATTGGCAACCCTAACCGGGGTAAAAAAGATAGAAAATGGGGGTGCAACACAAGGACTTCCCAAGGGTCACCCATCCTCATACTACTCTCACCCAAGCATGCTTAACTTCGGAGTTCTGATGAGATCCGGTGCATTAGTGCGGGTATGATCACACCCGTCATGTGGAGGGCACAAATCCTTTATGTGTTGACGGTTCACAGTCCCAGCCCAGAGAGTTGGCCCATTCAAAAGGCCCAATGGGCTTAACGACAACCTATTCGCTTCAACAACGCAACATCCTCGCAAGACATGATATCAACTTGTTTTGGGACCCTCTAATGTCCCGCAAGTTAGGGTTTCGTCCTCTTAACAGCTCACGACGTACAATCCGGGATGAAAAAATAGAGCAAAAGAAGAAAAGTGTCCCGAAACTGATGAAAACGTTCGATTTTTGGCTCCAAAAATGGGCACAGCCGAGAAGGCTCGCTGCCCCCTCGTTGAGCTCTCGGAGATCTTTCCAACGGTTTGCTGTGCGCTGCGTAACTCCTTACGGATCAAAAGTTATGGGCACCCAAGCGACAGAGATCTGGTCACAAGGACTCCGCCCTTGGTTTGCAGGCCAGCCTCTACGTGAAGCAAAGTTGTCTTGCCCAAGGTGTCGTGGGATTCGGTAATAGAAATATGGTGGATAATGTATGTTGGCAACCCTAACCGGGGCAAAAAAATTTGAAAAGGGGGTGCAACACGAGGACTTCCCAGAGGATCATCCATCCTAGTACTACTCTCGCCCAAGCACGCTTAACTTTGGAGTTCTGATAGGATCTGGTACACTAGTTCTGCTATGATCGTACCCAACATGTTAAGTGCACAAATCCTTTATGTGTTGATGGTTCATAGTCCCAGCACAGATAGCTGGCCTATTCAAAAGGCCCAATGGGCTTAACAACAACCCATCCGCTTCAACAATACAGCATCCTCGTAAGACGTGATATCGACGAGTTGTAGGGCCATGTAATATCCCGTGAGTTAGGTTGTCGTCCTTTTAACAGCTCATAACGTACGATTCGGGACAGAAAAATATAGCAAAAGAAGAAAAGTGGCCTGAAACTGATGAAAACTTTCGATTTTGGGCTCCAAAAACGGGCGAAGACAAGCAGGCATAAAAATGTAGAGCTCTCGAATAGCTTTCGAATAGCTTTCCAACTGTATGCTATGCACCTCGTAACTCTTTACGGATCAAAAGTTATGGTCACCGGAGCGACGGAGACCTGGTCACAAGCCCTACGCCCTCGATTTGCAGGCCCAACCTCTACGTGAAGCGAACTTGTCTTGCCCAAGGTGCCGTTGGATTCGGTAATAGAAATGTGGAGGATAAAGTATCTTGTCAACCCTAACCAGGGTAAAAAAAATTGAAAAGGGGGGTGCAACACGAAGCCTTCCCTAGGGATCACCCATCCTAGTACTACTCTCGCCCAAGCACGCTTAACTTTGGAGTTCTGATGGGATCCGGTGCATTAGTGCTGGTATGATCGCACCCATGTTGTTGAGGGCACAAATCCTTTATGTGTTGATGGTTCACAGTCCCAACCCAATGAGATGCCCCATTCAAAATGCCCAACGGGCTTAACGACAAACCATCCGCTTCAACAATGCAGCATCCTCATGACGTACGATCCAGGATGAAAAATAGAGAAAAAGAAGAAAAGTGGCCCGTAACTGATGAAAACGTTCAATTTTGGGCCACAAAAAGGGGCTAAGCAGGGCAGCTTGTTGCCCTCGTCGTAGAGTTCTCGGAGAGCTTTCCAACGGTATGCTGTGTGCCCCGTAACTCCTTACGGATTAAAATTTATAGGCACCGGAGCGACAGAGACCTGGTCACAAGCCCCACGACCTCGGTTTACGGTCCCAGCCTCTACGTGAAGCGAACTTGTCTTGCCCAAGGTGTCGTTGGATTAGGTAATAGAAATATGGAGGATAAAGTATCTTGGCAACCCTAACCGGGGCAAAAAAAAATTAAAAAGGGGTGGTGCAAGAAGACGACTTCCTAGGGGGTCACCCATCCTACTACTACTCTCGCCTAAGCACGCTTATCTTCGTGGTTCTGATGGGATCCGGTGCATTAGTGCTGGTATGATCGCACCCGTCATGTTGTGGACACAAATCCTTTATGTGTTGACGGTTCACAGTCCCAGCCCAGAGAAATGGCCCATTGAAAAGGCCCAATGGGCTTAACGACAACCCATCTGCATTAACAACGCAGCATCCTCGCAAGACGTTACATCGACACATTGTAGAGCCCTTTAATGTCCCCCGAGTTAGGTTGTCGTCCTCTTAACAACTTACGACGTAATATCCGGGACTGAAAAACAGAGCAAAAGAAGAAAAGTTGCACGAAACTGATGAAAACGTTCAATTTCGAACTCCAAAAACGGGCGTAGGCGAGCAAGCTTGCTGCCCCCGTCGTAGAGCTCTCGGAGAGCTTTCCAACGGTATGTTGTGCATCGCGTAACTCCTTACGGATCTAAAGTTATAGGCACCAGAGCGACGGAGACATGGTCACAAACCAGACGCCCTCAGTTTGCAGGCCCAGCCTCTACGTGAAGTGAAGTTGTCTTCCCAAAGGTGCCGTGGGATTTGGTAATAGAAATGTGGTGCATAAAGTATCTTGGCAACCCTAACCGGGGCAAAAAAAATTGAAAAAGGGGGTGCAACACGAGGACTTCCCAGGGGGTCACCCATCCTAGTACTACTTTCGCCCAAGCACGCTTAACTTCGGAGTTCTGATGGGATCCGGTGCATTACTGCTGGTATGATCGCACCCGTCATGTTGTGGGCACAAATCCTTTATGTGTTGACAGTTCACAGTCCCAACCCAGAAAGATGGCCCATTCAAAAGGCCCAATTGGTTCAACAACAACCCATCCGCTACAACAACGCAGCATCCTCGCAAGACGTGATATCAACTTGTTGTAGGGCCCTCTAATGTCCCACGAGTTAGGTTTTCATCCTCTTAACAATACACGATGTACGATCCGGGACAAAAAAATAGAGCAAAAGTAGAAAAGTGGCCCGAAACTGATGAAAACGTTCGATTTTGGGGTCCAAAAAGATGCACAGTCGAGCAGGCTTGATGCCCACGTCGTAGAGCTCTCAGAGAGCTTTTCAACAGTATGCTGTACGCCGCGTAACTCCTTCCGGATCAAAAGTTATGGGCACCGAAGCAACTGAGACTTGGTCACAAGCCCGATGCCATCGGTTTGCGGGCCTAGCCTCTACGTGAAACGAAGTTGTCTTTCCCAAGGTACCATGGAATTCGGTAATAGAAATGTGGTGGATAAAGTATCTTGACAACCCCAACCAGGGTAAAAAAAATTGAAAAAGGGGGTGCAACACGAAGCCTTCCCTAGGGGTCACCCATCCTAGTACTACTCTCGCCCAAGCACGCTTAACTTTGGAGTTCTGATAGGATCCGGTGCATTACTGCTGGTATGATCGCACCCGTGTTGTTGAGGGTACAAATCCTTTATGTGTTGACGGTTCACAGTCCCAGCCCAATGAGATGCCCCATTCAAAAGGCCCAACGGGCTTAACGACAACCCATCTGCTTCAACAATGCAGCATCCTCGTAAGACGTGATATCGAAGCATTGTAAGGCCCTGTAATGTGCCACGAGTTACGTTATCATCATTTTAACAGCTCATGATGTACGATCCGTGATGAAAAACAGACCAAAAGAAGAAAAATGGCCCGTAACTGATGACAACGTTCCATTTTGGGCCCCAAAAAGGGGCTAAGTTGGACAGCTTGTTGCCCTTGTCTTAGAGTTCTTGGAGAGCTTTCCAACGGTATCCTGTGCGCCACGTAACTCCTTACAGATTAAAATTTATGGTCACCGGAGCGACGGAGACCTGGTCACAAGCCCCACGACCTCGGTTTACGGTCCCAGCCTCTACGTGAAGCGAACTTGTCTTGCCCAAGGTGCCGTGGGATTCAGTAATAGAAATGTGGAGGATAAAGTATCTTGGCAACCCTAACCGGGGCAAAAAAAAATTAAAAAGGGGTGGTGCAACAGGACGACTTCCTAGGGGGTCACCAATCCTACTACTACTCTCGCCCAAGCACGCTTAACTTCGTGGTTCTGACGGGATCTGGTGCATTGGTGCTGGTATGACCACACCCGTCATGTTGTGGACACAAATCCTTTATGTGTTGACGGTTCACAGTCCCAGCCTAGAGATATGGCCCATTCAAAAGGCCTAATGGGCTTAACGACAACCCATATGCTTTAACAACGCAGCATCCTCGCAGGACGTTATATCGACACGTTGTAGAGCCCTTTAATGTCTCGCGAGTTAGGTTGTCGCCCATCGTTGTACCACTCTCGCCCAAGCACGTTTAACTTTGGCGTTCTGATGGGATCCGGTACATTAGTGCTGGTATGATCGTACCCATCATGTTGAGAGCACAAATCCTTTATGTGTTGACGGTTCACAGTCCCAGCCCCGAGAGATGGCCCATTCAAAAGGCCCAATGGGCTTTACGACAACCCATCCGTTTCATCCTTGTAAGACATAATATCGACACATTGTAGGGTTTTGTAATATCCCGCGAGTTAGGTTGTCGTCCTTTTAACAGTTCACAATGAATGATCCGGGACGGAAAAACAGAGCAAAAGAAGAAAAGTGGCCCAAAACTGATGAAAACTTTTGATTTTGGGCTGCAAAAGTGGGTGCAGACGAGCAGGCGTACTGCCCACGTCGTAGAACTCTTCGAGAGCTTTCCAACGGCATGCTGTGCGCCTCGTAACTCCTTACGGATCAAAAGTTATGGGCACCAGAGCGACGGAGACCTGGTCATAAGCCCTACGCCCTTGGTTTGCGGGCCCAGCCTCTACATGAAGCGAAGTTGTCTTGACCAAGGTGCTGTGGGATTCGGTAATGGAAATGTGGTGGATAAAGTATCTTGGCAACCCTAACCGGGGCAAAAAAAATTGAAAAGGGGGGGTGCAACACGAGAACTTCCCAGGGGGTCGCCTATCCTAGTACTACTCTAACCCAAGCAAGCTTAACTTCGGAGTTCTGATGGGATCCGGTGCATTGGTGCTGGTATGATCGCACCAGTCATGTTGTGGACACAAATCCTTTATGTGTTGACTGTTCACAGTCCCAGCCCAGAGAAATGGCCCATTCAAAAGGCCCAATGGGCTTAACGACAACCCATCTGCATTAACAACGCAGCATCCTCGCAAGACGTTACATCGACACGTTGTAGAGCCCTTTAATGTCCCACGAGTTAGGTTGTCGTCCTCTTAACAACTTACGACGTAATATCCGGGACTGAAAAACAGAGCAAAAGAAGAAAAGTTGCACGAAACTGATGAAAACGTTCAATTTCGGACTCCAAAAACGGGCGTAGGCAAGCAAGCTTGCTGCCCCCGTCGTAGAGCTTTCGGAGAGCTTTCCAACGGTATGTTGTGTATCGCGTAACTCCTTACGGATCTAAAGTTATAGGCATCTGAGCGACGGAGACCTGGTCACAAGCCCTACACCCTCAGTTTGTAGGCCCAGCCTCTACGTGAAGTGAAGTTGTCTTGCCAAAGGTGCTGTGGGATTCGGTAATAGAAATGTGGTGCTTAAAGTATCTTGGCAACCCTAATCGGGGCAAAAAAAATTGAAAAAGGGGGTGCAACACGAGGACTTCCCAGTGGGTCACCCATCCTAGTACTACTTTCGCCCAAGCACGCTTAACTTCGGAGTTCTGATGGGATCCGGTGCATTACTGCTGGTATGATCGCACCCGTTATGTTGTGGGCACAAATCCTTTATGTGTTGACAGTTCACAGTCCCAGCCCAGAAAGATGGGCCATTCAAAAGGCCCAATTGGTTCAACGACAACCCATCCACTACAACAATGCAGCATCCTCACAAGACGTGATATCGACTTGTTGTAGGGCCCTCTAATGTCCCGCGAGTTAGGTTTTTGTCCTCTTAACAATACACGATGTACGATCCGGGACAAAAAACAAAGCAAGAGCAGAAAAGTGGCCCGGAATTGATGAAAACGTTCGGTTTTGGGGTCCAAAAAGATGCACAGCCGAGCAGGCTTGATGCCCACGTCGTAGAGCTCTCAGAGAGCTTTCCAATAGTATGATGTGCGCCACGAAACTGCTTCCAGATCAAAAGTTATGGGCACCGAAGCAACTGAGACATGGTCACAAGCCCGATGCCGTCGGTTTGCGGGCCTAGCCTCTTCGTGAAACGAAGTTGTCTTTCCCAAGGTACCATGGAATTCGGTAATAGAAATGTGGTGGATAAAGTATCTTGACAACCCTAACCAGGGTAAAAAAAATTGAAAAAGGGGGTGCAACACGAAGCCTTCCCTAGGGGTCAACCATCCTAGTACTACTCTCGCCCAAGCACGCTTAACTTTGGAGTTCTGATGGGATCCGGTGCATTAGTGCTGGTATGATCGCACCCGTGTTGTTGAGGGCACAAATCCTTTATGTGTTGACGGTTCACAGTCCCAGCCCAATGAGATGCCCCATTCAAAAGGCCCAACGGGAATAACGACAACCCATCTGCTTCAATAATGCAGCATCCTCGTAAGACGTGATATCGACGCATTGTAGGGCCCTGTAATGTGCCACGAGTTACGTTATCATCATTTTAACAGCTCATGATGTATGATATGGGATGAAAAACAGAGCAAAATAAGAAAAATGGCCCGTAACTGATGACAACGTTCCATTTTGGGCCCCAAAAAGGGGCTAAGCTGGACAGCTTATTGCCCTCGTCTTGGAGTTCTCGGAGAGCTTTCCAACGGTATGTTGTGCGCCACGTAACTCCTTACGGATTAAAATTTATGGTCACCGGAGCGACGGAGACCTGGTCACAAGCCCCACGACCTCGGTTTACGGTCCCAGCCTCTACATGAAGCGAACTTGTCTTGCCCAAGGTACCGTGGGATTCAGTAATAGAAATGTGGAGGATAAAGTATCTTGGCAACCCTAACCGGGGCAAAAAAAAATTAAAAAGGGGTAGTGCAACAGGACGACTTCCTAAGGGGTCACCAATCCTACTACTACTCTCGCCCAAGCACGCTTAACTTCGTGGTTCTGACGGGATCTGGTGCATTGGTGCTGGTATGACCACACCCGTCATGTTGTGGACACAAATCCTTTATGTGTTGACGGTTCACAGTCCCAGCCTAGAGAGATGGCCCATTCAAAAGGCCTAATGGGCTTAACGACAACCCATCTGCTTTAACAACGCAGCATCCTCGTAGGACGTTATATCGACACGTTGTAGAGCCCTTTAATGTCCCGCGAGTTAGGTTGTTGCCCATCGTTGTACCACTCTCGCCCAAGCACGTTTAACTTTGGTGTTCTGATGGGATCCGGTACATTAGTGTTGGTATGATCGCACCCATCATGTTGAGAGCACAAATCCTTTATATGTTGACGGTTCACTGTCCCAGCCCCGAGAGATGGCCTATTCAAAAGGCCCAATGGGCTTTACGACAATCCATCCGTTTCAACAATGAAGCATCCTTGTAAGACATAATATCGACACATTGTAGGGCTTTGTAATATCCCGCGAGTTAGGTTGTCGTCCTTTTAACAGTTCACAACGAATGATCCGGGATGAAAAAATAGAGTAAAAGAATAAAAGTGGCCCGAAACTGATGAAAATGTTTGATTTTGGGCTGTAAAAGTGGGTGCAGACGAGCAGGCGTACTGCCCGCGTCGTAGAACTGTCGGAGAGCTTTCCAACGGCATGTTGTGCGTCACGTAACTCCTTACGGATCAAAAGTTATAGGCACTAGAGCGACGGAGACCTGGTCACAAGCCCCACGCCCTCAGTTTGCGGGCCCAACCTCTACGCGAAGTGAAGTTGTCTTGCCCAGGATGTTGTGGGATTCGTTAATAGAAATGTGGTGGATAAAGTATCCTGGCAACCCTAACCTGGGCAAAAAAAATTGAAAAGGGGGGTGCAACTCGAGGACTTCCCAAGGGGTCACCCATCCTAGTACTACTTTCGCCCAAGCATGCTTAACTTTGGAGTTCTGATGGGATCGGGTGCATTAGTGCTGGTGTGATCGCACCCGTCATGTTGTGGGCACAAATCCTTTTTGTGTTGACGGTTCACAGTCCCAGCCTAGAGAGATGGCCAATTCAAAAGGCCCAATGGGCTTAACGACAACCCATCCACTTCAACAACGCAGCATCCTCGCAAGACGTGATATCGACGCATTGTAGGGCCCTTTAATGTCCCGCGAGTTTGGTTTTTTGTCCTTTTAACAGCTTACGACGTACGATATGGGACGGAAAAATAGAGCAAAAGAAGAAAAGTGGCTCGAAACTGATGAAAACGTTCAATTTTGGGCTGCAAAAAAAGGCACAATCAAGCAAGCTTGCTGCCCCCGTCGTAGTTCTCTCAGAGAGCTTTCCAACGATATGTTGTGCACTGCGTAACTCCTTACGGATTAAAATTTATGGGCACTGGAGCGACGTAGACCTGGTCACAAGCCCCACGCCCCTAGGTTTGCGCGCCCAACCTCTACGTGAAGCGATGTTGTCTTGCCCAAGGTGCCGTGGGATTCGGTAATAGAAATGTGGAGGATAAAGTATCTTGGCAACCCTAATTAGGGCAAAAAAAATTGAAAATGAGGGGTGCAACACGAGGACTTCCCAGGGGGTCACCCATCCTAGTACTACTTTCGCCCAAGCACGCTTAACTTCAGAGTTTTGATAGGATCCGGTGCATTAGTGCTGGTATGATCACACCCATCATATTGTGGGCACAAATCCTTTATGTGTTGACGGTTCACAGTCCCAGCCCAAAAAGATGGCCCATTCAAAAGGACCAATAGGCTTAACGACAACCCATCCGCTTCAACAACGTAGCATCCTTGCAAGACGTGATATCGACTTGTTGTAGGGCCCTCTAATGTCCAGCGAGTTAGGTTTTCGTCCTCTTTACAGCACACGACGTACGATCCGGGATGAAAAAACAGAGCAAAAGTAGAAAAGTGGCTCGAAACTGATGAAAATGTTCAATTTGGGTCTCCAAAAATGGGTGCAACCGAGCAGGCTTGATGCCCCCGTCGTAGAGCTCTCGGAGAGCTTTCCAACAGTATTCTGTGCACCGCGTAACTCCTTACGGATCAAAAGTTATCGGCACCGGAGCGATAGAGACTAGGTCACAAGCCCTACGCCGTCAGTTTGCAGGCCTAGCCTCTACGTGAAGCAAAGTTGTCTTTCCTAAGGTGCCATGGAATTCGGTAATAGAAATGTGGTGGATAAAGTATCTTGGCAACCCTAACCGGGGTAAAAAAAATTGAAAAGGGGGGTGCAACATGAAGACTTCCCTGGGGGTCACCCATCTTAGTACTACTCTCGCCTAAACACGCTTAATTTTGGAGTTCTGATGGGATCCAGTGCATTAGTGCTGGTATGATCGCACCTGTTTTGTTGAGGTCACAAATCATTTATGTGTTGACGGTTCATAGTCCCAGCCCAGAGAGATGGGCCATTCAAATGGCCCAACGGGCTTAACGACAACCCATCTGCTTCAACAATGCAGCATCCTCGTAAGACGTGATATCGACGCGTTGTAGGGCCCTGTAATATCCCGTGAGTTAGGTTGTCATCATTTTAACAGCTCATGATGTACGATCTGGGATGAAAAACAGAGCAAAAGAAGAAAAATGGCCCGAAACTAATGAAAACGTCCGATTTTGTGCTCCAAAAATGGGCGCAGCTAGGTAGCTTGTTGCCCTCATCGTAGAGTTCTCAGAGAGCTTTCCAACGATATGCTGTGCGCCACGTAACTCCTTACGGATTATAATTTATGGGCACCGGAGCGACGGAGACCTGGTCACAAGCCCCACGCACTAGGTTTGCGGGCCCAGCTTCTACGCGAAGCGAACTTGTCTTGCCCAAGGTGCCGTGGGATTCGGTAATAGAAATGTTGAGGATAAAGTATCTTGGCAACCCTAACCGGGGCAAAAAAAATTAAAAAGGGGGGGTGCAACATGAAAACTTCCCAGGGGGTCACCCATCCTAGTACTACTCTCACCCAAGCACGCTTAATTTCGGAGTTCTGATGGAATCCTGTGCATTAGTACTGGTATGATCGCACCCGTCATGTTGTGGGCACAAATCCTTTATGTGTTGATGGTTCATAGTCCCAGTCTAGAGAGATGGCACATTCAAAAGGCCCAATGGGCTTAACGACAACCCATCCGCTTTATCAAAGCAGCATCCTCGCAAGACGTGATATCGACACAATGTATAGCCCTCTAATGTCCCGCGAGTTAGATTTTTGTCCTCTTAACAGCTCACGAAGTACGATCCGGGACGGAAAAACAGAGCAAAAGAAGAAAAATGGCCCGAAACTAATGAAAACGTTCAATTTTTGGCTCCAAAAAAGGGCACAACTGAGCAAGCTTGCTGCCCCCATCGTAGAGCTCTCGGAGAGCTTTCCAACGGTATGTTGTGCGTCGCGTAACTCCTTACGGATCCAAAGTTATAGGCACTAGAGTGACGGAGACCTGGTCATAAGCCCTACGCCCTCGGTTTGCAGGCCCAGCCTCTGTGTGAAGTGAAGTTGTAATGCCCAAGGTGCTGTGCGATTCAGTAATAGAAATGTGGTGGACAAAGTATCTTGTCAATCCTAACCGGGGAAAAAAAAATTGAAAAGAGGGGTGCAACACAAGGACTTCCCAGCGGCTCACCTATCCTAGTACTACTCTCGCCCAAGCACGCTTAACTTCGGAGTTCTGATGAGATCTGGTGCATTAGTACTGGTATGATCACACTCGTCATGTGGAGGGCACAAATCCTTTATGTGTTGATGATTCACAGTCCCAGCCCAAAGAGATGGCCCATTCAAAAAAGCCCAATGGGCTTAATGACAACCCATCCGCTTCAACTGTGAGGCTCGACACCGAATAACGTGCCTTACCTCGATTTACGTACCTTAGACCTAGAACTGTACGATTGACCCTAGATTACGTGCCCTGTCTTGGTTTTCATGCATGCCTCGTTATACATGCCTTAACCTAGAATTGTGTGCCCTAATCCTCGATATACGTGCGATACCTAGATAAACATACCATGACCTTAATTTACGTGCGAGACCTCGATTTGCGTGTGTCTCTTCATTTCGTGTGCATTAACCTTGAACTGTGTGCTTTAACCTAGGTTTAAGAGTCGTGTCTTGAATTACGTGCCTTGTATTGGTTTACGTACATTTATCTAGGGATTGCGTGCATTTTCATTGAAATCTGTGCATTAGTCTTGTAGTTCGTGTCTTACCTCGTAGTTCGTGTCTACCTCGTAATTCGTGCCCTAGACCTAGGAATCCGTGCCACCACGTTGATCAAGAAAGAATCCTACACAAAGCACTAGACACTAAAATAATCCTACACAATCCACTAACCAATATTATATTCCTAATTCAAATTCTCTACAAAATCCACTAACAATAAACAATTCAATCTACACAAACACCTAAACATTCTTTATTCTTTATTCTCACCCAAAACCAATGCACCTCAAATTTCACCCTTATTATAATCCATAATATGTTAAATAGAATCTGAAATTTCAGCAATTTGCAAGCCCTTGGCTGACCACTAAGTGCATTTAGTCTAGCATTGCATAATTTATTCATAATCCTAGACAAACTATGACACAAAGGCATTAAAAAATTGCTCAATTCCCCTCAAATCCCCACCATTTTCGACCAGCCCTTGCATGCCCATGCTAGCATTCAAAAAACAACATTTTGAAGACACAAAAATCAGGTTTTTGCTGCCCAAGGCCGACCACACCCTCAAAGGAATTGCAAAGCCATCACTTTGTCACATTCTCTCATTTTCCTCAATCTTTTCTCTCTCCCCTTCATTCTCTCTCTCCATTTTCGGTTCTTGGCTGAGTTTTCTACCTCCTTAGCTTGTCTTCTTCACATCTTGGTTGAGCAAGGTCGAGTAGCCATCGAGAAACCCAAGCAAACAAGCTAGAGCTCGAAATCACTCTTGCATGTGCATTTGAAGCTTCATTTCGGCCTAGGTGAGTTACTAAGCATCCATTTCTTTTCTTCATGGTTTAACATCATGCTTGTGCTAAGAGTTTGAACATTAAGCTAGGAAAAATAGAGAAAAACTAGTGAGGTTCTCGGCTAAGCAAGGGAAAGGAGAAGTTTTGAGCTTCAACAAAGGGTCTTGAGCATTTTGTGGTTGATTGCTAAGGTGAGGGTTAAAAGCTTTTGAAAACTCTTTGAAATCTCACATGCATGTTCATAAATATGTATATTTGCTTCTGTACTTGAGTTATGTGGTCGTTCATGAGCTTAAACAACCATGCATGGCAAGATCTTGGCTTGAAAATGATGCTAGGTGAAGTCGAAATGGATGACAGCTCTCTGACCAGTCTGTTCGAGGTACGTTTAGCTAAGCAAATGATGTTTAAAATGCTTGAAAATTGGTGGGTGACTAGTTTGGACAGTTTTGAACATTTTTCCCAGAAATAGGCCGAAGCTAATTTTGACTCTAAGGTCCTCAAAATGGCAAATCTTTAAAATGTGACCAAATCTGGAAATCTGGAAAAATGAAGCAGGTTTTGGCAGATGCACTGACCTTGTGGAACGAACCATATTTGACTTAGTTAATGATGTCCAAAATGTATGAAAATTGGTATGCTGCTAGATTTTTCAGTTCTGGACAATTTTGTCAGAAATGGACCAAAGCTAAAAATGACTCTAAGGACCTCAAAAACGTCAATTATCGAAATGTGTGCAAATCTGGACAGTTTTGTGCTGTTCCACTGTTTTGGCTATATCTAATGATCTCGAACTCCAATTGATGCAAGGTTTGTTTCTGATTTTAGTTAACTTATAAATCTTTAATTTGACATCTTATTCACTGGATTTGGAGATTGTTTGATTATCCTATTGATTGTGAGAAAACAGCCTATTGCAGTAAAGGTTTCACTTAGCTATATGCTTGGAAAATTGATGTAACCTCCCTTGTGGTACTAATTACTTGGAATTGTGGTGTTGGAATGTTGTGTGGACTGTTTTGGGTACTTGAGGATGTTTGAATTGAATGATGCATGACTTGAGAATGATTTTGAGTTGACTTAGGGTTTAATCACGCGGTTAAGCATGAAACGGAAACTCTAATGACTAGGTAGTCTTGCTAAGTGTTGATCATTTGGATATTGTGTGGAAATTAGATGCTTAGTGGGCTGCCCGTAAATGTCTTATAACTTCAAATGTGATTTTGACCATTGCATGTTGACAAATAAGCTTTTCTTGCACCCGAACCCATGATTGATGTCATTGCATGTTGAATAATCTTATCACTTGATCACGTGGGCTTCTTAATGAGTTATATGGCCTGTTTTACATGTGTTACATGGCTTCCCGTTTAATTTTCATATAACTCTATATGCCTTCAAGTGAAATTTTCATGTCTTATCGTGCCTTGCTTGCCTACCTGTCAATGTGCAATCTTATGACTGTCCGGAGGCAACCTACTTTGTTGTCCTCCTACTGTGATATATTACCTGTTTTATCGTGCCTTGCCTGTTTACTTGGTCAATGTGCAATCTTATGACTGTCCGGGGGCAACCTACTTTGTTGTCCTCCTTCTGTGATATATATTACCTGTCATAAATGTGCATTGCATACAAGGTTGCAACCTTCCTGTCGGCATGGTAGTGATCACGCACGCCGGGCGGCATCGGGCTTGCCGGTGTTACCGTGACCTCCATGGTCCCATTCCCTCTCTCGCTTGGGGGCTAGACTTCCTCGGAGAGTTGGGTCGTAGGATTTTGGGGTACATCCGGAGTACACCCACCTGGTGTGTTTGGGGAATGATTTGAAGTCGGCCGCAACTTCTGATTCTGAAACCGATCTGAGAGCAAAAGCTCGCCGTATCCTTTTTATTATGTATATAAGTACTCCCGCTTGGATCCTAGAGAACCTCGGGGAGGAAAGACCGGTATTCCTGTTCTGTACTTGTATTTCTGTACTTGTATTTCTGTTGTATTCATGTTTGAGAAAGGGATTTTCATAAGTTTAACCGGAAAATGAGTTTCAAAACGTATTTCTCGTTCCCCCTCGCTGAGTTCATAAGGACTCACCCTCTTTTTATCACAAGTGAAGAAGAACAGGTACAGGTACCCGAGGACAACGTGCTTATCGATGATTCCTTAGAGTGATTGCCTGTCCCTACGTGCTTTTGTGCCTTGCCTGAAAGTGGTTGCTATATGGATGTTGTGTTTGATTGCAAATATTCATTTTATTGATGTAAATGACCCCGTTGTAATTTGGGTCTAATTCTGGGATTGTACTATCTATAACCGGACGAACTTTTATTTGGTTGTTTGCTTTCGTTTTCTTCATTAGTAGTTATCGTAGGCATTCAAACCACTAGATGAACAATCAACTAAGTTAATTCTATCTAATTTCACTTAGGTGCTCATTTGCAAACTAAAGGATAATAGGTACTTGCATGATAGGAAATTGACAAATAAACGGGACATAGTTATCATGTTAGGCTTATTAACCAAACGAGACTTTCAAGATAAACTAGTAGGCAAATCGGTTGGTGACAAATAGGAGTCTTTAATGGAATTGGATTAATTATTGGAATAATTGAGGCGTTTAGAGAATTAGGCCAAACCAAAGAGCCCAATTACAGCCGTTATACTGCCGGTTTACCGAAAAATTTTGGAGTTTAGGCCAAACGTTAAGTGTTAAATCTTCATGAACGGTTAAGTACGGGACGTGACTTGAATGTTTAGATCATACCCTAGTCTAACCTTTATAGGCCGGGTTGGGGCGTGACACCTTATATTAGAATGGTATCAGAGCTTAGTTTACTAACTAGGCGTTAGTCGGGTTCAACTCTCGGACCATGGGTAGAAGCCCTAAGGTAATTGTGATGTCTTGTTTATATGTGTTATGTGTGCTAATGTGCTTTAATTGCTTTGAGCATTGAATACTATGTGCCTTTGTGGACTATATGTATTATGTGTCATGCACACCGACACGTTAGTGCCCTCAATAATGCATGCATGCTTTTATACTCCTTCCTTGATACATGTGCATGTTATATAACCATGAATGACTGTTTATATACATAGATAGTTAGGATTAGGACTTTCAGGGAAGTGAATTCATGCAGGAAGAACGAAAAGTCTCGGTTAGAGATTTCTGGCATCTTCACAGGTACTCGATGGATAGTCTGTATTATTGGATATGCATATGTATAAAATGCGTAGCACGGGTATAATTGTCGAGGTAAAATTATCTCCTTATCTTTGGAATACACATGCCTGTGATTAAGTTATCAATTTTATAGCTATAAAGTTCTTGATTCCGTTAAACCGTTCTTCTAATTGTGGTTCAAGAATAAATGTTAAGGACATACAACTTTCCTTAGATATAAGAATATACTATTGGACATGTGGAGTAGTATATATATGTTCATATGCTTATAATGGATGTTTGACTTATGAGTTGCTTTTGAATCAAATTCTTATATCTTGAAATGGTATAATAGACTATTTATATGATCGAATCCTTACTTGATTGGAATTAAGCATCGTTGAACCTAATAAGGTGTATATTAACGAGTTTCAAGTTCACTCAATGGTAAGATTGTGACCTAGAAATTAAGAGATGAACTCGTGGAAATGGACGATAGGGGTTAGATTATTGAGACATGGATAATGTATTTGAGTGACTTAGCGATGGATAACCTCAAGACATGTAGGCAACTCTGGAGACCGAATTTAACAAGGTTGATGATTCT
Organism: Ehretia macrophylla; assembly: GCA_037974665.1. Taxonomy (NCBI): domain Eukaryota; kingdom Viridiplantae; phylum Streptophyta; class Magnoliopsida; order Boraginales; family Ehretiaceae; genus Ehretia; species Ehretia macrophylla. Next base: position 12,382,032 of record CM075764.1, on the reverse strand, counting down.
TTGATATAACAAGATATAAGGATGCTAGAATTGAGGAATTCACGTAACTAGAACTCGTGTTTAGAAAACTGCACCTAAAATGTTAGGACGGATAGAAGTGTAAAGTATTGAATTATGTATTGGATGACTAATGTTGCTAAGGTCCTAGGTTGGATGTCGGTGATATTTAGAATCATGGTATTAATTTGGTGCCTCTCGGATTTAGTTGTGATTATGCAAGTAAGTCATTCTATGCACTCGTTATTTGGATACTCTAGAGGATGTTGGAAAGCATATATCCTTAAGTAAGACCGATAGACCTATTATATAAACCATGGAAATGAGATAAAAGCATCTGGTTACAAAGTGGAGTCATTAGGATATGATTAGTAATCCTAAATAGCTAATAGTAACTATGCATGATGATTCATGGTGAACCCTAGAACCTAAGGTCGATGAGTCTTGATGTTCTTAGTTAGTTGAACATGTAAACGAAGAGAGTAAGATAGAGATAAATCAGAGTCATGATGACCCAAGAGACTATTGTTAGACCACCGTATCTATGTGCACCGTTTCACTTCTAGAAACTAGCAGTTGGAGACTTCGAATTGTGGTCGTCGAATAAGAGGGGTGAATTTTGTAGTGATAGTTAAATAAGTAATTGATTACTTTTGAAGTTCTATTAGATTATATTGTGGTTATAATTCTTATGTTGATACAACCTTGAAGTTATCTCGTGTAAGTATTTTATGAGCTCGGTCATTTCGGTACCCATTTATAGTCCTAGGATTGTTGTTGTACGGTCGGTAACCTAGTAGAGTATTGATATCACTTACATGGTGATGAACCCAGCTTAGTAACATTAATGTCGAAGATATATTGGCGAGCATTAAGTGTTCGAAGGGATGACTAGGTCGCTAAGTGAGTAGGACCATTGTCTTCTTAAGTATGACGTAACTGTGGATTAAGGTGAGTAGAATTTATTTGAGGTTGAAGCTATTTGTCTTAGGAAATTTGGATAAGATTAAAAGAAAGTTCTGAAGCCTCGTGACTTGAAAATAGAGATTTGAATATGGAAATAAATTGTGGATCACAAGCTGATGAAGCTTACTGAAAAGTTGAACTAGTGCTACATGATTAGTTATTCATGCAATTTCAATGGCAATTTGTTGGTGGTACTTAATAAACCTTAGAGTTTGAGTTTCATGAACCTCAACAGTCTTTCTCCTTGATTATGGGCATGAAGGTTAACGAAGCTGGGAAAGGATGTTAGTAAATAGGAGCCTATGATTAGGAGACTAGTCATTAGAAGATTTGCTAATCTAATGTACCTGCGAGATAAGAAGGGCTATAATACCATCGATAGATGACGATTTGAGATGGATCAGTTTGTTTGGAGAATTTTTCCTGAAAATAGAGTCGTATTGTGGAAATAATCCATAACATGTGTATGTCTTACGTGCTAACAATTTGAAGCTAGTAGATATGATATGTAAATCGGATATAGACCTATCATCTTCAAATTAGTGTATGTAACCATAAGATCGCGGTATTATTGTGATATTCCTTTTGAGGTATGGATGCGAGATTGATACAACATGAGTCATGATTTTGGAGTTATAGTTCTATTGTTAGGATACCGATGCAGTTTTGATGACTATGTTTGGAGATTCTAACCTTAGTTAATGAACTCGACCTTAAGATCAATTGGAGAAAAGAGAGTTGTTCAAAGGAACGAACTGTAAATGTAGGGGTCACACCGAATTAAATGATTGGAGAAAGCTAAGAAGTGAATTCGTTATGGTAAGAGAGATCACAGAGCAAAGGACGACCCGGAGTTGAAAATGACAATGGTCGGAATCCGTTTAAATGACCTTAACAAGTAACAATGAATTTCGGGACGAAATTCTTTTAAGGAAGGGAGGATGTGAGGCTCGACACCGAATAACGTGCCTTACCTCGATTTGCGTACCTTAGACCTAGAACTGTACGATTGACCCTAGATTACGTGCCCTATCTTGGTTTTCATGCATGCCTCGTTATACATGCCTTAACCTAGAATTGTGTGCCCTAATCCTCGATATACGTGCGATACCTAGATAAACATACCATGACCTTAATTTACGTGCGAGACCTCGATTTGCGTGTGTCTCTTCGTTTCGTGTGCATTAACCTTGAACTGTGTGCTTTAACCTAGGTTTAAGAGTCGTGTCTTGAATTACGTGCCTTGTATTGGTTTACGTACATTTATCTAGGGATTGCGTGCATTTTCATTGAAATCTGTGCATTAGTCTTGAAGTTCGTGCATTAGTCTTGTAGTTCGTGTCTTACCTCGTAGTTCGTGTCTACCTCGTAATTCGTGCCCTAGACCTAGGAATCCGTGCCACCACGTTGATCAAGAAAGAATCCTACACAAAGCACTAGACACTAAAATAATCCTACACAATCCACTAACCAATATTATATTCCTAATTCAAATTCTCTACAAAATCCACTAACAATAAACAATTCAATCTACACAAACACCTAAACATTCTTTATTCTTTATTCTCACCCAAAACCAATGCACCTCAAATTTCACCCTTATTATAATCCATAATATGTTAAATAGAATCTGAAATTTCAGCAATTTGCAAGCCCTTGGCTGACCACTAAGTGCATTTAGTCTAGCATTGCATAATTTATTCATAATCCTAGACAAACTATGACACAAAGGCATTAAAAAATTGCTCAATTCCCCTCAAATCCCCACCATTTTCGACCAGCCCTTGCATGCCCATGCTAGCATTCAAAAAACAACATTTTGAAGACACAAAAATCAGGTTTTTGCTGCCCAAGGCCGACCACACCCTCAAAGGAATTGCAAAGCCATCACTTTGTCACATTCTCTCATTTTCCTCAATCTTTTCTCTCTCCCCTTCATTCTCTCTCTCCATTTTCGGTTCTTGGCTGAGTTTTCTACCTCCTTAGCTTGTCTTCTTCACATCTTGGTTGAGCAAGGTCGAGTAGCCATCGAGAAACCCAAGCAAACAAGCTAGAGCTCGAAATCACTCTTGCATGTGCATTTGAAGCTTCATTTCGGCCTAGGTGAGTTACTAAGCATCCATTTCTTTTCTTCATGGTTTAACATCATGCTTGTGCTAAGAGTTTGAACATTAAGCTAGGAAAAATAGAGAAAAACTAGTGAGGTTCTCGGCTAAGCAAGGGAAAGGAGAAGTTTTGAGCTTCAACAAAGGGTCTTGAGCATTTTGTGGTTGATTGCTAAGGTGAGGGTTAAAAGCTTTTGAAAACTCTTTGAAATCTCACATGCATGTTCATAAATATGTATATTTGCTTCTGTACTTGAGTTATGTGGTCGTTCATGAGCTTAAACAACCATGCATGGCAAGATCTTGGCTTGAAAATGATGCTAGGTGAAGTCGAAATGGATGACAGCTCTCTGACCAGTCTGTTCGAGGTACGTTTAGCTAAGCAAATGATGTTTAAAATGCTTGAAAATTGGTGGGTGACTAGTTTGGACAGTTCTGAACATTTTTCCCAGAAATAGGCCGAAGCTAATTTTGACTCTAAGGTCCTCAAAATGGCAAATCTTTAAAATGTGACCAAATCTGGAAATCTGGAAAAATGAAGCAGGTTTTGGCAGATGCACTGACCTTGTGGAACGAACCATATTTGACTTAGTTAATGATGTCCAAAATGTATGAAAATTGGTATGCTGCTAGATTTTTCAGTTCTGGACAATTTTGTCAGAAATGGACCAAAGCTAAAAATGACTCTAAGGACCTCAAAAACGTCAATTATCGAAATGTGTGCAAATCTGGACAGTTTTGTGCTGTTCCACTGTTTTGGCTATATCTAATGATCTCGAACTCCAATTGATGCAAGGTTTGTTTCTGATTTTAGTTAACTTATAAATCTTTAATTTGACATCTTATTCACTGGATTTGGAGATTGTTTGATTATCCTATTGATTGTGAGAAAACAGCCTATTGCAGTAAAGGTTTCACTTAGCTATATGCTTGGAAAATTGATGTAACCTCCCTTGTGGTACTAATTACTTGGAATTGTGGTGTTGGAATGTTGTGTGGACTGTTTTGGGTACTTGAGGATGTTTGAATTGAATGATGCATGACTTGAGAATGATTTTGAGTTGACTTAGGGTTTAATCACGCGGTTAAGCATGAAACGGAAACTCTAATGACTAGGTAGTCTTGCTAAGTGTTGATCATTTGGATATTGTGTGGAAATTAGATGCTTAGTGGGCTGCCCGTAAATGTCTTATAACTTCAAATGTGATTTTGACCATTGCATGTTGACAAATAAGCTTTTCTTGCACCCGAACCCATGATTGATGTCATTGCATGTTGAATAATCTTATCACTTGATCACGTGGGCTTCTTAATGAGTTATATGGCCTGTTTTACATGTGTTACATGGCTTCCCGTTTAATTTTCATATAACTCTATATGCCTTCAAGTGAAATTTTCATGTCTTATCGTGCCTTGCTTGCCTACCTGTCAATGTGCAATCTTATGACTGTCCGGAGGCAACCTACTTTGTTGTCCTCCTACTGTGATATATTACCTGTTTTATCGTGCCTTGCCTGTTTACTTGGTCAATGTGCAATCTTATGACTGTCCGGGGGCAACCTACTTTGTTGTCCTCCTTCTGTGATATATATTACCTGTCATAAATGTGCATTGCATACAAGGTTGCAACCTTCCTGTCGGCATGGTAGTGATCACGCACGCCGGGCGGCATCGGGCTTGCCGGTGTTACCGTGACCTCCATGGTCCCATTCCCTCTCTCGCTTGGGGGCTAGACTTCCTCGGAGAGTTGGGTCGTAGGATTTTGGGGTACATCCGGAGTACACCCACCTGGTGTGTTTGGGGAATGATTTGAAGTCGGCCGCAACTTCTGATTCTGAAACCGATCTGAGAGCAAAAGCTCGCCGTATCCTTTTTATTATGTATATAAGTACTCCCGCTTGGATCCTAGAGAACCTCGGGGAGGAAAGACCGGTATTCCTGTTCTGTACTTGTATTTCTGTACTTGTATTTCTGTTGTATTCATGTTTGAGAAAGGGATTTTCATAAGTTTAACCGGAAAATGAGTTTCAAAACGTATTTCTCGTTCCCCCTCGCTGAGTTCATAAGGACTCACCCTCTTTTTATCACAAGTGAAGAAGAACAGGTACAGGTACCCGAGGACAACGTGCTTATCGATGATTCCTTGGAGTGATTGCCTGTCCCTACGTGCTTTTGTGCCTTGCCTGAAAGTGGTTGCTATATGGATGTTGTGTTTGATTGCAAATATTCATTTTATTGATGTAAATGACCCCGTTGTAATTTGGGTCTAATTCTGGGATTGTACTATCTATAACCGGACGAACTTTTATTTGGTTGTTTGCTTTCGTTTTCTTCATTAGTAGTTATCGTAGGCATTCAAACCACTAGATGAACAATCAACTAAGTTAATTCTATCTAATTTCACTTAGGTGCTCATTTGCAAACTAAAGGATAATAGGTACTTGCATGATAGGAAATTGACAAATAAACGGGACATAGTTATCATGTTAGGCTTATTAACCAAACGAGACTTTCAAGATAAACTAGTAGGCAAATCGGTTGGTGTCAAATAGGAGTCTTTAATGGAATTGGATTAATTATTGGAATAATTGAGGCGTTTAGAGAATTAGGCCAAACCAAAGAGCCCAATTACAGCCGTTATACTGCCGGTTTACCGAAAAATTTTGGAGTTTAGGCCAAACGTTAAGTGTTAAATCTTCATGAACGGTTAAGTACGGGACGTGACTTGAATGTTTAGATCATACCCTAGTCTAACCTTTATAGGCCGGGTTGGGGCGTGACACCTTATATTAGAATGGTATCAGAGCTTAGTTTACTAACTAGGCGTTAGTCGGGTTCAACTCTCGGACCATGGGTAGAAGCCCTAAGGTAATTGTGATGTCTTGTTTATATGTGTTATGTGTGCTAATGTGCTTTAATTGCTTTGAGCATTGAATACTATGTGCCTTTGTGGACTATATGTATTATGTGTCATGCACACCGACACGTTAGTGCCCTCAATAATGCATGCATGCTTTTATACTCCTTCCTTGATACATGTGCATGTTATATAACCATGAATGACTGTTTATATACATAGATAGTTAGGATTAGGACTTTCAGGGAAGTGAATTCATGCAGGAAGAACGAAAAGTCTCGGTTAGAGATTTCTGGCATCTTCACAGGTACTCGATGGATAGTCTGTATTATTGGATATGCATATGTATAAAATGCGTAGCACGGGTATAATTGTCGAGGTAAAATTATCTCCTTATCTTTGGAATACACATGCCTGTGATTAAGTTATCAATTTTATAGCTATAAAGTTCTTGATTCCGTTAAACCGTTCTTCTAATTGTGGTTCAAGAATAAATGTTAAGGACATACAACTTTCCTTAGATATAAGAATATACTATTGGACATGTGGAGTAGTATATATATGTTCATATGCTTATAATGGATGTTTGACTTATGAGTTGCTTTTGAATCAAATTCTTATATCTTGAAATGGTATAATAGACTATTTATATGATCGAATCCTTACTTGATTGGAATTAAGCATCGTTGAACCTAATAAGGTGTATATTAACGAGTTTCAAGTTCACTCAATGGTAAGATTGTGACCTAGAAATTAAGAGATGAACTCGTGGAAATGGACGATAGGGGTTAGATTATTGAGACATGGATAATGTATTTGAGTGACTTAGCGATGGATAACCTCAAGACATGTAGGCAACTCTGGAGACCGAATTTAACAAGGTTGATGATTCTTTGATATAACAAGATATAAGGATGCTAGAATTGAGGAATTCACGTAACTAGAACTCGTGTTTAGAAAACTGCACCTAAAATGTTAGGACGGATAGAAGTGTAAAGTATTGAATTATGTATTGGATGACTAATGTTGCTAAGGTCCTAGGTTGGATGTCGGTGATATTTAGAATCATGGTATTAATTTGGTGCCTCTCGGATTTAGTTGTGATTATGCAAGTAAGTCATTCTATGCACTCGTTATTTGGATACTCTAGAGGATGTTGGAAAGCATATATCCTTAAGTAAGACCGATAGACCTATTATATAAACCATGGAAATGAGATTAAAGCATCTGGTTACAAAGTGGAGTCATTAGGATATGATTAGTAATCCTAAATAGCTAATAGTAACTATGCATGATGATTCATGGTGAACCCTAGAACCTAAGGTCGATGAGTCTTGATGTTCTTAGTTAGTTGAACATGTAAACGAAGAGAGTAAGATAGAGATAAATCAGAGTCATGATGACCCAAGAGACTATTGTTAGACCACCGTATCTATGTGCACCGTTTCACTTCTAGAAACTAGCAGTTGGAGACTTCGAATTGTGGTCGTCGAATAAGAGGGGTGAATTTTGTAGTGATAGTTAAATAAGTAATTGATTACTTTTGAAGTTCTATTAGATTATATTGTGGTTATAATTCTTATGTTGATACAACCTTGAAGTTATCTCGTGTAAGTATTTTATGAGCTCGGTCATTTCGGTACCCATTTATAGTCCTAGGATTGTTGTTGTACGGTCGGTAACCTAGTAGAGTATTGATATCACTTACATGGTGATGAACCCAGCTTAGTAACATTAATGTCGAAGATATATTGGCGAGCATTAAGTGTTCGAAGGGATGACTAGGTCGCTAAGTGAGTAGGACCATTGTCTTCTTAAGTATGACGTAACTGTGGATTAAGGTGAGTAGAATTTATTTGAGGTTGAAGCTATTTGTCTTAGGAAATTTGGATAAGATTAAAAGAAAGTTCTGAAGCCTCGTGACTTGAAAATAGAGATTTGAATATGGAAATAAATTGTGGATCACAAGCTGATGAAGCTTACTGAAAAGTTGAACTAGTGCTACATGATTAGTTATTCATGCAATTTCAATGGCAATTTGTTGGTGGTACTTAATAAACCTTAGAGTTTGAGTTTCATGAACCTCAACAGTCTTTCTCCTTGATTATGGGCATGAAGGTTAACGAAGCTGGGAAAGGATGTTAGTAAATAGGAGCCTATGATTAGGAGACTAGTCATTAGAAGATTTGCTAATCTAATGTACCTGCGAGATAAGAAGGGCTATAATACCATCGATAGATGACGATTTGAGATGGATCAGTTTGTTTGGAGAATTTTTCCTGAAAATAGAGTCGTATTGTGGAAATAATCCATAACATGTGTATGTCTTACGTGCTAACAATTTGAAGCTAGTAGATATGATATGTAAATCGGATATAGACCTATCATCTTCAAATTAGTGTATGTAACCATAAGATCGCGGTATTATTGTGATATTCCTTTTGAGGTATGGATGCGAGATTGATACAACATGAGTCATGATTTTGGAGTTATAGTTCTATTGTTAGGATACCGATGCAGTTTTGATGACTATGTTTGGAGATTCTAACCTTAGTTAATGAACTCGACCTTAAGATCAATTGGAGAAAAGAGAGTTGTTCAAAGGAACGAACTGTAAATGTAGGGGTCACACCGAATTAAATGATTGGAGAAAGCTAAGAAGTGAATTCGTTATGGTAAGAGAGATCACAGAGCAAAGGACGACCCAGAGTTGAAAATGACAATGGTCGGAATCCGTTTAAATGACCTTAACAAGTAAGAATGAATTTCGGGACGAAATTCTTTTAAGGAAGGGAGGATGTGAGGCTCGACACCGAATAACGTGCCTTACCTCGATTTGCGTACCTTAGACCTAGAACTGTACGATTGACCCTAGATTACGTGCCCTATCTTGGTTTTCATGCATGCCTCGTTATACATGCCTTAACCTAGAATTGTGTGCCCTAATCCTCGATATACGTGCGATACCTAGATAAACATACCATGACCTTAATTTACGTGCGAGACCTCGATTTGCGTGTGTCTCTTCGTTTCGTGTGCATTAACCTTGAACTGTGTGCTTTAACCTAGGTTTAAGAGTCGTGTCTTGAATTACGTGCCTTGTATTGGTTTACGTACATTTATCTAGGGATTGCGTGCATTTTCATTGAAATCTGTGCATTAGTCTTGAAGTTCGTGCATTAGTCTTGTAGTTCGTGTCTTACCTCGTAGTTCGTGTCTACCTCGTAATTCGTGCCCTAGACCTAGGAATCCGTGCCACCACGTTGATCAAGAAAGAATCCCACACAAAGCACTAGACACTAAAATAATCCTACACAATCCACTAACCAATATTATATTCCTAATTCAAATTCTCTACAAAATCCACTAACAATAAACAATTCAATCTACACAAACACCTAAACATTCTTTATTCTTTATTCTCACCCAAAACCAATGCACCTCAAATTTCACCCTTATTATAATCCATAATATGTTAAATAGAATCTGAAATTTCAGCAATTTGCAAGCCCTTGGCTGACCACTAAGTGCATTTAGTCTAGCATTGCATAATTTATTCATAATCCTAGACAAACTATGACACAAAGGCATTAAAAAATTGCTCAATTCCCCTCAAATCCCCACCATTTTCGACCAGCCCTTGCATGCCCATGCTAGCATTCAAAAAACAACATTTTGAAGACACAAAAATCAGGTTTTTGCTGCCCAAGGCCGACCACACCCTCAAAGGAATTGCAAAGCCATCACTTTGTCACATTCTCTCATTTTCCTCAATCTTTTCTCTCTCCCCTTCATTCTCTCTCTCCATTTTCGGTTCTTGGCTGAGTTTTCTACCTCCTTAGCTTGTCTTCTTCACATCTTGGTTGAGCAAGGTCGAGTAGCCATCGAGAAACCCAAGCAAACAAGCTAGAGCTCGAAATCACTCTTGCATGTGCATTTGAAGCTTCATTTCGGCCTAGGTGAGTTACTAAGCATCCATTTCTTTTCTTCATGGTTTAACATCATGCTTGTGCTAAGAGTTTGAACATTAAGCTAGGAAAAATAGAGAAAAACTAGTGAGGTTCTCGGCTAAGCAAGGGAAAGGAGAAGTTTTGAGCTTCAACAAAGGGTCTTGAGCATTTTGTGGTTGATTGCTAAGGTGAGGGTTAAAAGCTTTTGAAAACTCTTTGAAATCTCACATGCATGTTCATAAATATGTATATTTGCTTCTGTACTTGAGTTATGTGGTCGTTCATGAGCTTAAACAACCATGCATGGCAAGATCTTGGCTTGAAAATGATGCTAGGTGAAGTCGAAATGGATGACAGCTCTCTGACCAGTCTGTTCGAGGTACGTTTAGCTAAGCAAATGATGTTTAAAATGCTTGAAAATTGGTGGGTGACTAGTTTGGACAGTTCTGAACAGTTTTCCCAGAAATAGGCCGAAGCTAATTTTGACTCTAAGGTCCTCAAAATGGCAAATCTTTAAAATGTGACCAAATCTGGAAATCTGGAAAAATGAAGCAGGTTTTGGCAGATGCACTGACCTTGTGGAACGAACCATATTTTACTTAGTTAATGATGTCCAAAATGTATGAAAATTGGTATGCTGCTAGATTTTTCAGTTCTGGACAATTTTGTCAGAAATGGACCACAGCTAAAAATGACTCTAAGGACCTCAAAAACGTCAATTATCGAAATGTGTGCAAATCTGGACAGTTTTGTGCTGTTCCACTGTTTTGGCTATATCTAATGATCTCGAACTCCAATTGATGCAAGGTTTGTTTCTGATTTTAGTTAACTTATAAATCTTTAATTTGACATCTTATTCACTGGATTTGGAGATTGTTTGATTATCCTATTGATTGTGAGAAAACAGCCTATTGCAGTAAAGGTTTCACTTAGCTATATGCTTGGAAAATTGATGTAACCTCCCTTGTGGTACTAATTACTTGGAATTGTGGTGTTGGAATGTTGTGTGGACTGTTTTGGGTACTTGAGGATGTTTGAATTGAATGATGCATGACTTGAGAATGATTTTGAGTTGACTTAGGGTTTAATCACGCGGTTAAGCATGAAACGGAAACTCTAATGACTAGGTAGTCTTGCTAAGTGTTGATCATTTGGATATTGTGTGGAAATTAGATGCTTAGTGGGCTGCCCGTAAATGTCTTATAACTTCAAATGTGATTTTGACCATTGCATGTTGACAAATAAGCTTTTCTTGCACCCGAACCCATGATTGATGTCATTGCATGTTGAATAATCTTATCACTTGATCACGTGGGCTTCTTAATGAGTTATATGGCCTGTTTTACATGTGTTACATGGCTTCCCGTTTAATTTTCATATAACTCTATATGCCTTCAAGTGAAATTTTCATGTCTTATCGTGCCTTGCTTGCCTACCTGTCAATGTGCAATCTTATGACTGTCCGGAGGCAACCTACTTTGTTGTCCTCCTACTGTGATATATTACCTGTTTTATCGTGCCTTGCCTGTTTACTTGGTCAATGTGCAATCTTATGACTGTCCGGGGGCAACCTACTTTGTTGTCCTCCTTCTGTGATATATATTACCTGTCATAAATGTGCATTGCATACAAGGTTGCAACCTTCCTGTCGGCATGGTAGTGATCACGCACGCCGGGCGGCATCGGGCTTGCCGGTGTTACCGTGACCTCCATGGTCCCATTCCCTCTCTCGCTTGGGGGCTAGACTTCCTCGGAGAGTTGGGTCGTAGGATTTTGGGGTACATCCGGAGTACACCCACCTGGTGTGTTTGGGGAATGATTTGAAGTCGGCCGCAACTTCTGATTCTGAAACCGATCTGAGAGCAAAAGCTCGCCGTATCCTTTTTATTATGTATATAAGTACTCCCGCTTGGATCCTAGAGAACCTCGGGGAGGAAAGACCGGTATTCCTGTTCTGTACTTGTATTTCTGTACTTGTATTTCTGTTGTATTCATGTTTGAGAAAGGGATTTTCATAAGTTTAACCGGAAAATGAGTTTCAAAACGTATTTCTCGTTCCCCCTCGCTGAGTTCATAAGGACTCACCCTCTTTTTATCACAAGTGAAGAAGAACAGGTACAGGTACCCGAGGACAACGTGCTTATCGATGATTCCTTAGAGTGATTGCCTGTCCCTACGTGCTTTTGTGCCTTGCCTCAAAGTGGTTGCTATATGGATGTTGTGTTTGATTGCAAATATTCATTTTATTGATGTAAATGACCCCGTTGTAATTTGGGTCTAATTCTGGGATTGTACTATCTATAACCGGACGAACTTTTATTTGGTTGTTTGCTTTCGTTTTCTTCATTAGTAGTTATCGTAGGCATTCAAACCACTAGATGAACAATCAACTAAGTTAATTCTATCTAATTTCACTTAGGTGCTCATTTGCAAACTAAAGGATAATAGGTACTTGCATGATAGGAAATTGACAAATAAACGGGACATAGTTATCATGTTAGGCTTATTAACCAAACGAGACTTTCAAGATAAACTAGTAGGCAAATCGGTTGGTGACAAATAGGAGTCTTTAATGGAATTGGATTAATTATTGGAATAATTGAGGCGTTTAGAGAATTAGGCCAAACCAAAGAGCCCAATTACAGGCCTTATACTACCGGTTTACCAAAAAATTTTGGAGTTTAGGCCAAACGTTAAGTGTTAAATCTTCATGAACGGTTAAGTACGGGACGTGACTTGAATGTTTAGATCATACCCTAGTCTAACCTTTATAGGCCGGGTTGGGGCGTGACATCAACAATGCAGCATCCTCGCAAGACATGATATCGACTTGTTGTAGGACCCTCTAGTGTCACCCGAGTTAGGTTTTCGTCCTCTTAACAACTCACGACGTACGATCCGGGATGAAAAAATAGAGCAAAACCAGAAAAATGGCCCAAAACTGATGAAAACGATCGATTTTGGGCTCCAAAAATGGGTGTAGCCTAGCAGGCTTGCTGCCCCCTCGTAGAGCTCTCGGAGATATTTCCAATGGTATGTTGTGTGTCGCGTAACTCCTTACGGATCAAAAGTTATAGGCACCAGAGCGACGAAGACTTGGTCACAAGCCCTACGCCCTCGGTTTGCGGGCCCAGCCTCTGTGTGAAGGGAAGTTGTCATGCCCAAGGTGCCGTGCGATTTTGTAATAGAAATGTGGTGGATAAAGTATCTTGGCAACCCTAACCGGGGAAAAAAATTGAAAAGGGTGGTGCAACACAAGGACTTCCCAGGGGCTCACCCATCCTAGTACTACTCTCGCCCAAGCACGCTTAACTTCGGAGTTCTGATGAGATCCGGTGCATTAGAACTGGTATGATCACACCCGTCATGTGGAGTGCACAAATCCTTTATGTGTTGACGATTCACAGTCCCAGCCCAGAGAGATGGCCCATTCAAAAGGCCCAATGGGCTTAATGACAACCCATCCGCTTCAACAATGCAGCATCCTCGCTAGACATGATATCGACTTGTTGTAGGACCCTTTAATATCACCCGAGTTAGGTTTTCGTCCTCTTAACAGCTCACGACGTACGATCCGGGATGAAAAAACAGAGCAAAAGAAGAAAAGTGGCCTGAAACTAATAAAAACGATCGATTTTGGGCTCCAAAAATAGGCGCAGCCTAGTAGGCTTGCTGCCCCCTTGTAGAACTCTCGGAGATCTTTCCAACGGTATGCTGTGCGCCGCGTAACTTCTGACAGATCAAAAGTTTTGGGCACCAAAGCAACGGAGATCTGGTCACAAGCCCTCTGCCCTCGGTTTGCTGGCCCAGCCTCTACGTGAAGCGAAGTTGTGTTGCCCAAGGTGCTGTGTGATTCAGTAATAGAAATATGATGGATAAAGTATTTTGGCAACCCTAACCGGGGCAAAAAAATTTGAAAAGGGGGGTCTAACACGAGGACTTCCCAAAGGGTCACCCATTCTAGTACTACTCTCACCCAAGCTCGCTTAACTTTGGAGTTCTGATGGGATCCGGTGCATTAGTGCTGGTATGATCGCCCCTATCATGCTGAGGGCACAAATCCTTTATGTGTTGCCGGTTCGCAGTCCTAGCCCAGAGAGATGGCCCATTCAAAAGGCCCAATACGCTTAACAACAACCCATCTGCTTCAACAACATTGCATCCTCGCAAGACATAATATAGAATCGTTGTAAGGCCCGCTAATGTCCTGTGAGTTAGGTTGTCATCCACTTAACAGCTCACGACGTACGATCCGGGATGGAAAAACAGAGCAAAAGAAGAAAAGTAGCCCGAAATAGATGAAAACGTTCGATTTTGGGCTCAAAAAACAGGCACAGCCGAGCAGGCTTACTGCCCCCTCGGAGAGCTCTCGAAGATTTTTTCAACGGTATGCTGTGCGCCGCGTAACTCCTTACGGATAAAAAGTTATGGGCACCAAAGCAACGGAGATCTGGTCACAAGCCCTTCGCCCTCGGTTTACGGGCCCAGCCTTTACGTGAAGCGAAGTTGTCTTGCCCAAGGTGACGTGGGATTCGGTAATAGAAATATGGTGGATAAAGTATGTTGGAAACCCTAACTGGGGCAAAAAAAAATTGAAAAGTGGGGTACAACACGATGACTTCCCAGAGTGTCACCTATCCTAGTACGACTCTCGCCCAAGCACGCTTAACTTTGCAGTTCTGACGGGATTCGATGCATTATGCTGGTATGATCGCACCTATCATGTTGAGGGCACAAATCTTTTATGTGTTAACGGTTCACAGTCCCAGCCCAAAGAGATGGTCGATTCAAAAGGACCAATAGGCTTAACGACAACCCATCCGCTTCAACAACGCAGCATCCTCGTAAGACGTGATATCGACGCGTTGTAGGGCCCTGTAATATCCCACGAGTTAGGTTGTCATCCTTTTTAACAACTTACAACGAACGATCCATGACGGAAAAACAGAGCAAAAGAAGAAAAGTGGTTTGAAACTGATGAAAACTTTCAATTTTGGACAGCAAATATTGGCGCAAATGAGCAGGCTTACTGCCCTCGTCGTAGAGCTCTTGGAGAGTTTTCCAACGGTATGTTATGCGCCTCGTAACTCCTTACGGATCAAAAGTTATGGGCACCGGAGCGACGGGGACCTGGTCACAAGCCCTACGCACTCGGTTTGCGGGCCCAGCCTCTACGTGAGGTGAAGTTGTCTTGCCCAAGGTGCCGTGGGATTCGGTAATAGAAATGTGGTGGATAAAGTATCTTGGCAACTCTAACCGGGGCAAAAAAAATTGAAAATGGGGGTACAACACGAGGACTTCCCATGGGGTCACCAATCCTAGTACTACTCTCGCCCAAGCATGCGTAACTTCGGAGTTCTGATGGGATCCGGTGCATTAGTGCTGGTATGGGCGCACCCATCATGTTGTGGGCACAAATCCTTTTTGTGTTGACGGTTCACAGTCCCAGCCTAGAGAGATGGCCCATTCAAAAGGCCCAATGGGCTTAACGACAACCCATCCGCTTTAACAACGCTACATACTCGTAAGACGTGATATCGACTCATTGTAGGGCCCTCTAATGTCCCGCAAGTTAGGTTGTCGTCCTCTTAACAGCTCACGACGTATGATTCGGGACGGAAAAACAGAGCAAAATAAGAAAAGTGGCCCGAAAATGATGAAAATGTTCAATTTTGGGCTCCAAAAATGGGCACAGCCGAGCATGCTTGCTTCCCTCGTCGTAGAGCTCTTGGAGAGCTTTCCAACAGTATGTTATGCGTCTCGTTACTCCTTATGGATCAAATGTTATAGGCACTAGAGCGACGGAGTCCTGGTCACAAGCCCTACGCCCTCGGTTTGTGGGCCCAGCCTCTGTGTGAAGTGAAGTTGTCTTGCCCAAGGTGCTGTGGGTTTCGGTAATAGAAATGTGGTTCATAAAGTATCTTGGCAACCCAATCCGGGGAAAAAAAAATTGAAAAGCGGGGTGCAACACAAGGACTTCCAAGGGGGTCACCCATCCTAGTACTACTCTCGCCCAACCACGCTTAACTTCGGAGTTCTGATGAGATCCGGTGCATTAGTATTGGTATGATCACACCCGTCATGTGGAGGGCACAAATCCTTTATGTATTGACGGTTCACCATCCCAGCCCAGAGAGATGGCCCATTCAAAAGGCCCAATGGGATTAATGACAACCCATCCGCTTCAAAAATGCATCATCATCACAAGACATGATATCGACTTGTTGTAGGACCCTCTAATGTCATGTGAGTTAGGTTTTCAACCTTTTAACAGCTCATAACATACGATCTGGGATGAAAAAACATAGCAAAAGAAGAAAAGTGGCCCGAAACTGATGAAAACATTCGATTTTGGGCTCTAAAAACAGCCGTAGCTAAGCAGGCTTACTGACTCCTCGTAGAGGTCTCGGAGATCTTTCCAACGGTATGTTGTGCA
This sequence comes from Ehretia macrophylla, assembly GCA_037974665.1. NCBI lineage: Eukaryota > Viridiplantae > Streptophyta > Magnoliopsida > Boraginales > Ehretiaceae > Ehretia > Ehretia macrophylla. The sequence goes on along the minus strand of CM075764.1, from coordinate 12,365,721 downwards.
CCGCGTAACTCCTTACGGATCAGAAGTTATGGGCACCGAAGCGAAGGAGATCTGGTCACAAGCCCTCCGCCCTCAGTTTGCTGGCCCAGCCTCTACGTGAAGCGTAGTTGTTTTGCCCAAGGTACCATGGGATTCGGTAATAGAAATATGGTGGATAAAGTATGTTGGTACCCCTAACCGGGGCAAAAAAAATTGAAAAGGGGGGTACAACACGAGGACTTCCCAGAGGGTTACCCATCCTAGTACTACTCTCGCCCAAGCACGCTTAACTTTGGAGTTCTGATGGGATACGGTGCATTAGTGCTGGTATGATCATACCCATCATGTTGAGGGCACAAACCCTTTATGTGTTGACGGTTCATAGTCCCAGCCCAGAGAGATGGCCCATTCAAAAGGCCCAATGGGCTTAACGACAACCCATCTGCTTCAACAACGTAGCATCCTCGCAAGACGTGATATCGACTTGTTGTAGGGCCCTCTAATGTCCCGCGAGTTAGGTTGTCGTCCTCTTAACATCTCACGAGGTACGATTCGGGACGAAAAAATAGAGCAAAAGAAAAAAAGTGGCCCAAAATTGATGAAAACGTTCAATTTTGGGCTCCAAAAAATGGGTGCAACTGAGTAGGCTTGTTGCCCACTCATAGAGCTCTTGGAGAGCTTTCCAACGGTATGCTGTGCGCCTCGCAACTCCTTATGGATAAAAAGTTATGGGCACCTGAGCGACGGAGACTTGGTCACAAGCCCTACGCCCTCGGTTTTCGGGCCCAGCCTCTACGTGAAGCGAAGTTGTCATGCCCAAGGTGCCGTGGGATTCGGCAATAGAAATGTGGCGGATAAAGTATTTTGGCAACCCTAACCGGGGCAAAAAAAATTGAAAAGAGGGGTGCAACACGAGGACTTCCCAGGGGGTCACCCATCCTAGTACTACTCTCGCCCAAGCACACTTAACTTTGGAGTTCTGATGGGATCCGGTGCATTAGTGCTGGTATGATCGCACCTGTCATGTTGTGGGCACAAATCCTTTATGTGTTGACTGTTCACAGTCCGAGCCCAGAGAGATGGCCAATTCAAAAGGCCCAATGGGCTTAACGACAACCCATTTGCTTCAACAAGGTAGCATGCTCGCAAGACGTGATATCGACTCGTTGTAGGGCCCTCTAATGTCCCGCGAGTTAGGTTGTCGTCCTCTAAACATCTCACAACGTACGATCCGGGACAGAAAAATGGAGCAAAAGAAGAAAAGTGGCCCAAAACTTATGAAAACGTTCAATTTTGGGCTCCAAAAAGGGGCGCAGCCGAGCAGGTTTGTTGCCCCTATCGTAGAGCTCTCGGCGAGCTTTCCAATAGTATGTTGTGCGTCACGTAACTCTTTACGGATCAAAAGTTATAGGCACCAGAGCGACGGAGACTTGGTCACAAGCCCTACGCCCTCTGTTTGCGGGTCCAGCCTCTACGTGAAGTGAAGTTGTCTTGCCCAAGATGTCATGGGATCCGGTAATAGAAATGTGGTGCATAAAGTATCTTGGCAACCCTAACCGGGGAAAAAAAATTGAAAATGAGGGTGCAACAAGAGGACTTCCCAGGGGGTCACCTATCCTTGTACTACTCTCGCCCAAGCACGCTTAACTTCGGAGTTCTGATGGGATCCGGTACATTAGTGCTGGTGTGATTGCACCCGTCATGTTGTGGGCACAAATACTTTATGTGTTGATGGTTCAGAGTCCTAGCCCAGAGAGATGGCCCATTCAAAAGACCTAATGGGCTTAACGACAACCTATCCGCATCAACAACGCAGCATCCTCGCAAGACATGATATCGACGCATTGTAGGGCCCTCTAATGTCCTGAGAGTTAGGTTGCCCTCCTTTTAACAGCTCACGACGTACAATCCGGGATGGAAAAACAGAGCAAAAGAAGAAAAGTGGCCCGAAACTGATGAAAACGTTCAATTTTGGGCTCCAAAAGCGGGCGCAGCTGAGCAGGCTTTCTGCCCCCGTCGTAGTGCTCTTGGAGAGTTTTCCAACGGTATGCTGTGCGCCACATAACACCTTACAAATCAAAAGTTATGGGCACCGATGCGACGGATACCTGGTCACAAGCCCTCCGCCCTCAGTTTGCGGGCCCAGCCTCTACGTGAAGCGAAGTTGTCTTGCCCATGGTGCAGTGGGATTCGGTAATAGAAATGTGGTGGATAAAGTATCTTGGCAACCCTAACCGGGGCAAAAAAAATTGAAAAGGGGGGTGCAACATGAGGACTTCCCAGAGGGTCACCAATCCTAGTACTACTCTCGCCCAAGCACGCTTAACTTCAGAGTTCTGATGGGATCCGGTGCATTAGTACTAGTATGATCGCACCCGTCATGTTGAGGGCACAAATCCTTTATGTGTTGACGGTTCACAGTCTCAGCCCACAGATGGCCCACTCAAAAGGCCCAATGGGCTTAGAGACAACCCTTCCGCTTCAACATTGCAGCATCCTCATAAGACGTGATATCGACGTATTATAGGGAATTGTAATATCTCGCGAGTTAGGTTGTCATCCTTTTAACAACTCTCGACGTAAGATCCGGGAGAGAAAAACATAGCAAAAGAAGAAAAGTGGCTCGAAACTGATGAAAACGTTTGATTTTGGGCTCCAAAAATGGGTGCAGCCGAGCAGGCTTGCTGCCCCCGTCGTAGAGCTCTCGGAGAGCTTTCCAATGGTATGTTGTGCGCCACATAACTCCTTACGGATTAAAAGTTATGGGCACCGAAGCGACGGAGACCTGGTCACAAGCCCCTAGCCCTTGGTTTGCGAGCCCATTCTCTATGTGAAGCGAAGTTGTCTTGCCCAAGCTACCGAGGGATTTGGTAATAGAAATGTGGTGGATAAAGTATCTTGGCAACCCTAACCGGGGCAAAAAAAATTGAAAAAGGGGTTGCAACACGAGGACTTCCCAGAGGGTCACCCATCCTAGTAGTACTCTCGACCAAGCACGCTTAACTTCGTAGTTCTTATGGGATTCGGTGCATTAGTGATAAGTCGATCGCACCCGTCATGTTGTGTGCACAAATCCTTTATGTGTTTACGGTTCACAGTCCCAGCCCAGAGAGATGGCCCATTCAAAAGCCCCAATGGGCTTAACGACAACCCATCCGCTTCAACGACGCAGCATCCTCGCAAGATGTGATATCACCGCATTGTAGGGCCTTGTAATATCCCGCGAGTCAGGTTGTCATCCTTTTAACATGTCACGACGTACGATACGGGATGAAAAAATAGAGCAAAAGTAGAAAAATGGCCCAAAACAAATGAAAACGTTCAATTTTGGGCACAGAAAATAGGCGCAGCCGAGCATGCTTACTGCCCCCATCGTAGAGCTCTCGGAGAACTTTTCAACGGTATGCTGTGCATCGCGTAATTCCTTGCAGATTAAAAGTTATGGGCACCGGAGCGACAGAGACCTAGTCACAAGCCCCGTGCCCTCGGTTTCTTGACCCAGCCTCTACGTGAAGCGAAGTTGTCTTGCCCAAGGTGCCGTGGGATTCAGTAATAGAAATGTGGTGGATAAAGTATCTTGGCAACCCTAACCGGGGCAAAAAAAATTGAAACGGGGGTGCAACACGAGGACTTCCGAGAGGGTCACCCATCCTAGTACTACTCTCGCCCAAGCACGCTTAACTTCAGAGTTTTGATGGGATCCAGTGCATTAGTGCTGGTATGATCGCAACCGTCATGTTGAGGGCATAAATCTTTTATGTGTGGACGGTTCACAGTCCCAGCCCAGAGAGATGGCCCATTGAAAAGGCCCAATGGGCTTAACGGCAACCCATCCGCTTCAATAACGCAGCATCCTTGTAAGACGTGCTATCGACACGTTGTAGGGCCTTGTAATATCCTGTGAGTTAGGTTGTCATTTTAACAGCTTACGACATACGATGCGGGATGAAAAAACCATGCAAAAGAAGAAAAGTGGCCTGAAACTGAACAAAACGTTTGATTTTGGGCTCCGAAAATAGGCGCAGCTAAGCAGGCTTGTTTCCCCCGTCGTAGAGTTCTTGGAGAGCTTTCCAACGGTATGCTGTGCTCCGTGTAACTTCTTATGGATTAAAAGTTATGGGCACCGGAGCGACGGAAACCTGGTCACAAGCCCCACGCCCTCGGTTTGCGGGCCTAGCCTCTACGTGAAGCGAAGTTGTCTTGCCCAATGTGCTGTGGGATTCGGTAATAGAAATGTGGTGGATAAAGTATTTTGGCAATCTTAACCGGGCAAAAAAAATTGAAAAGGGGGGTGCAACACGAGGACTTTCCAAGAGGTCACCCATCCTAATACTACTCTCGCCCTAGCATGCTTAACTTCGGAGTTCTGATGGGATCCGGTGCATTAGTGCTGGTATGATCGCACCCGTCATGTTGAGGGGACAAATCCTTTATGTGTTGATTGTTCATTGTCCCAGCCCAGAGAGATGGCCCATTCAAAAGGCCCAATGGGCTTAACGACAACCCATCCGCTTCAACAACGTAGCATCCTTACAAGACGTGATATCGACGCATTGTAGGGCCCCCTAATATCCGGTGAGTTAGGTTGTTGTCCTTTTAACAGCTTACGACGTACGATACCGGAAGGAAAAACATAGCAAAAGAAGAAAAGTGGCCTAAAACTGATGAAAACGTTCGATTTTGGGCTCCAAAAATGGGCGCAGCCGAGAAGGCTTACTGCCCCCATCATAGAGCTCTCGGAGAGCTTTCCAACGGTATGCTGTGCGCCGCTTAACTCCTTACAGATCTAAAGTTATGGGCACCGAAGCGACGGAGACTTGGTCACAATCCCTACGCCCTCAGTTTGCGGGCCCAGCCGCTACGTGAAGCGAAGTTGTCTTGCCCAAGGTGCCATGGGATTCGGTAACAGAAATGTGGTGGATAAAGTATCTTGGCCACCTTAACCGGGGCAAAAAAAATTGAAAATGGGGGAGCAACACGAGGACTTCCCAAAGGGTCACCTATCCAAGTACTACTCTCGCCCAAGCACGCTTAACTTCGGAGTTCTGATGGGATCCGGTGCATTAGTACTGGTATGATCGCACTTGTTATGATGAGGGCACAAATCCTTTATGTGTTGACGGTTCATAGTCCCAGCCCAGAGAGATGGCCCATTCAAAAGGCCCAATTGGCTTAACGACAACCCATCCACTTCAAAAATGCAGCATCCTTGTAAGACGTGATATCAACGCATTGTAGGGCCCTCTAATGTCCCGCGAGTTAGGTTTTCATCCTTTTAACAGCTCACGACGTACGATCCGGGACGAAAAAACAGAGCAAAAGAAGAAAAGTGGCCCAAAACTGATGAAAACGTTCAATTTTGGGCTCCAAAAATGGGCGCATCGGAGCAAGTTTGCTGCCCCGGTCATAGAGCTCTCGGAAAGCTTTCCAACGGTATGCTGTGCGCCTCGTAACTCCTTACAAATCAAAAGTTATGGGCACCGGAGCGACGGAGACCTGGTCACGATCCCTACGCCCCTGGTTTGCGGGCCCAGCCTCTACTTGAAGCGAAGTTGTCTTGCCCAAGGTGGCGTGGGATTCGGTAATAGAAATGTGATGGATAAAGTATCTTAGCAACCTTAACCAGGGGAAAAAAAATTGAAAATAGGGGTGCAACACGAGGACTTTTCAGGGGGTCACCCATCTTAGTACTACTCTCGCCCAAGCACGCTTAACTTCGGAGTTCTGATGGGATCCGGTGCATTAGTGCTGGTATGATCACACCGGTCATGTTGAGGGCACAAATCCTATATGTTTTGACGGTTCACAGTCCCAGCCTAGAGAGATGGCCCATTCAAAAGGCCCAATGGGCTTAACGACAACCCATCCGCATCAACATTGCAGCATCCTTGTAAGACGTTATATCGACGCATTGTAGGGCCCTGTAATATTCGCAAGTTAGGTTGTCTTCCTTTTAACAACTCACGACGTAAGATCCGCGACAGAAAAACAGAGCAAAAGAAAAAAAGTGGCCCAAAACTGATAAAAACGTTCGATTTGGGGCTCCAAAAATCGGCGCAGCAAAGCAGGCCTGCTACCCCCGTCATAAAGCTCTCGGAGAGGTTTCCAATGGTATGTTGTGCGCCTCGTAAATCCTTACGAATTAAAAGTTATGGGCACCAGAGCGACGGAGATCTGGTCACAAGCCCCACGCCCTCGGTTTGCGGACCCAGCCTCTACGTGAAGCGAAGTTGTCTTGCCTAAGGTGCCGTGGGATTCAGTAATAGAAATGTGGTGGATAAAGTATCTTGGCAACCCTAACTGGGGCAAAAAAAATTGAAAAGGTGGGGTGCAACATGAGGACTTCCCAGGGGGTCGCCTATCCTAGTACTACTCTAGCCCAAGCACGCTTAACTTCGGAGTTCTTATGGGATTTAGTGCATTAGTGCTGGTATGATCGCACCCGTCATGTTGTGGGCACAAATCCTTTATGTGTTGACGGTTCACAGTCCCAGCCCAGAGAGATGGCCCATTCAAAAGGCCCAATGGGCTTAACGACAACCCATCCGCTTCAACAACGCAGCATCCTTGCAAGATGTGATATCGATGCATTGTAGGGCCCTATAATATCCCGCGAGTTAGGTTGTTGTCACGCCCCAACCCGGCCTATAAAGGTTAGACTAGGGTATGATCTAAACATTCAAGTCATATCTCGTACTTAATCGTTCATGGAAGTTTAACACTTAACGTTTTAGCCTAAACTCTACAATTTTCCGGAAAACTGGCAGCATAACGGCTGTAATTAGGCTCTTTAGTTTGACCTAATTCTCTAAACGCCTCAAAATTTCCAATCTCAATTTCATTTCCAACTAAGATTACTATTTATCATCAATTGAAACGCCTACTAGTTATCTCGAAGTCTCGTTTGATTAATAACCTAGCATGATACTATGTCTCGTTTGTTTGTTAATCCTCGTTACAAAAGTACCTGTTGATCTTAGCTTAACAATGAGTACCTGCTTAAGATTGGATAGGTTTATTTTACTTAATCCTTACCTGATGCTTCATAATCCTATGATAGATTCTAGCCAATAACAATAGCAAAAATGACCATAGTAGTGTCTATCTAGTTATTATCAGTACAAGCCAAAATTAGACCCCAAATTACAACGGGGGTCTTTTACAATACAATAACAAGCATCATAAGAAATGAAATAGTCTTCAAGCAACATATTGTTCACGAAATGGCCATAGTCAAGCAAGGCACGTAGGGCAAGCAATCATTCCAAGGAATCATCATTAGGCACGTTGTCCTCGGGTACCTGTTATTGGTCTTCTTCACCAGAGATGATAAAAGAGGGTGAGTCCTTATCAACTCAGCGAGGGGAACGAGAAATAAGTTTTGAAACTCATTTCCGGTTCAACTTATGAAAACCCTTTTTTGCAAGCATGAATATATCACAAGTAAGTACATAATGTAATGTAAAAGTAAAGGAACACAATTACCCATCTTTCCTCCTCGAGGTCTTCTAGGAACCAAGCGAGAGTACTTATACACATAGTGAAAAAGATACGGTGAGATTTTGCTCTCAGTTCAATTCCAGTATTAGTTGTTGCGGCCAACTTCAAATCATCCCCTTATCACGCCAAATGGGTGTACTCTGGATGTACCCCGAAATCCTACGACCCAACTCTCCGAGGAAGTCTAGCCCCCAAGCGAGAGAGGGAATTGGACAATGGTATTCACGGTTGCACCAGCAAGCCCGATGCCGCCCGGTGTGCGTGAACGCTACCACGCCAAAATGAAAGGTTGCAATCTTGTATGCAATGCACATTTATGACATTTAATATATCACATTTGGAGGTCAATAAAGTAGGTTGTCTCCGAGCAGTCATAAGATTGCACATTGACAAGTAAACAAGCGAGGCACGATATGACAGGCAATTTCACTTGAAAAGCATATGGAGTTATATGAATATTAAACGGGCAGCCATGTAACGCATGTAAATCAAGTCATATAACTCATTTCGAAGTTCACGTAATCAATAATAAGATTATTCATCATCCAACGACATCTACGTGGGACCGGGTGCAAGAATGGCCTACTTATCAACATGTAATCATCGAAATCATATTTAGGGCTACAAGGGCAACTACGGGCAGCCTACTAATCGCATAATTAAACACGATATCCATAGGATCAACACTTAGTGAGTTTACCTAGTTACTAGGGTTTCAATTCGTGCTTACCCTTGCGATTAAGCCCCAAGTCATCTCGTAATTAAGCTCAAGCCTTGCATTGATTAAATCAAACAACCTCAAGCATTCAAAACAGTCCCCACAACATCCAAATGCCACAATCCCAAGCATTTAATACAACTAGAGAAGCTACAATAATATTTCTAAGCATATCACTAGGTGTTACCCTCACTGCAATGGACTGTTTTCTCACAATCATTGGGATAAGCAAAAAAACTCCAATTCTAGTGAACAAGAGGTCAAATTAAAGCTTAAGGAGTGAACTAAATTCAGAAACAAACCTTGCATCATTTGGAGTTCGGGTTCAAGAGTTATAGCCAAAACTGTGAGACTACGCAAAACTGTTCAGATTTGTACACATTTCAACACTTGTCGTTTTTGAGGGCCTTAGAGTCAGATTTAGCCTTAGTCCATTTCTGAAAAAAATGTCCAGAACTGAAAAATATAGCAGCACACCAAATATCATCAATTTTTTATGTGATTTACTAACTAAAAACTGCATTCTACAAGAACATTGAATCTGCCAAAACCTGCTTTATTTTCCCAGATTTTCCAGATTTGGACACATTTTGATAATTTGCCATTTTGAGGACCTTAGATTCGAAATTAGCTTTGGCATATTTCTGTGAAAAGTTCTCAGAACTGGAAAAACTAGTCACCTACCAATTTTCACACATTTTCAACCTCATTTACCTGGTAAAAATCACCTCGCACCAACAAGACAGAAGGCTGTCCCATACGCGATTTCATCTATCATCACATTCTAGCCAAATATCTTGCCATGCATGTTTACAAAAGCTCATGAACGCACATATATCACAAGTACAGAAGTAAAGATAGACATTTAAAGGCATGCACGTGGTTTTCAAAAGCTTTTCAAGAAGTTTTAGCCGTCACCTTAGCAAGACAACAAAGAAGATGCACAAACTCTTGAGGATGCACGAGATTGACTCTTTTCCTTGCTTAGCCGAGAAACCACTTGATTTTTCTCTAATTCCTAGCTTAGTAATCAAGTTCTTAGTAGATGCATGTGGTTAGAACAAGAAGAAAATGAAATGGAAGCTAACAACTCACCTAAGCCGAAATGGAAGTTCAATGAGCTTGCATGTGTGCTTCTTTGCTCCTAGTTTTGCTTGGTCGAGCTCCTAAGCTTCTTGCATGACTTGATGAACCATTGAATGAAGAACTTAAGCTATGGAGCCTATAGTTTCAGCTAGGGCCGAGAGAGAGAGGAGAATGAGAGGAAATGAGAGAAAATGAAAGAAAAATGAAAGGCTTGAAGGAATTGATGCATATGTCGGCCTAGGGCTTGCAAATTCAGATTTTTGTGTCTTCAAGGAGCATAATTTGAAGTGTCTAGCATGGGAAATTGGAGTATGTTGAGAATATGGAGCCTTGGGTAGAGTTTTGAGCCAATTTTTTTTTATGCTTGTGTCATAGAATTGTCATAGAATATTTAGGAATAGAATTTGAAATTAAAATGCATGCACAAAGGCTCCTAGTAGTCGGCCAAGGGTGTGTTTAAATCTGAATTTTTTGTCTTGTTTGATCATTATTTAATTGAGTGTTTGGGATATGCAAAAGGACAAAGAATAAGGAATAAGAATGTCTAGCTTTTGGTGCAATTTCGTCTTCTAGTGTATTGACTTAGCATTTTAATATTAGTTAGTGGAGTTTGTAGGATTAATTAATGATCTAGTTCTTCGTGTAAGATGCTTTCTTGATTAGCGTGAGGGCACGCACTACGAGATAAGGCATGAACTACGAGACGAATGTACATTTTCCAAGTAAATGCACGCAACCCTAAATGAATGCATGTAATTCAATGCAAGGCACACAAAATGAAACACAATTCTTAAACCTAAGTCAAGGCACACAAATCTAGGTTAGGGTACACGAAACGAGGTATCGCACGCAAAATGAGGTCAGGCCTCACATCCTCCCCCTTAAAAGAATTTTGTCCCGAAATTCAATATTACCTTTGAAATAAAGCTGGATATTGTTGCTCCATCTTGTCTCGCCTTTCCCACGTTGCTTCTTCAACTCCATGGTGATCCCACAACACTTTCATCATCGGTATAGATTTGTTGCGCAACTACCGATCTTGCTGGTCTAGGATCTGAATGGGCTTCTCCTCATAAGACAAGTTCTCCCGAAGCTGCAACGACTCTGGCTCCAAGATATACGATGGATTAGGGTGATACTCCCGTAGCATCGAAACATGAAAGACGTCGTGAATATTGGAGAGGTTTGGGGGAAGTGCTAGGCGATACACCAATTTGCCAACCTTCTCAATTATCTCGAATAGTCCTACAAACCTCGGGTTCAACTTTTCACCCTTGCCGTGTTTAATCAGTCCCCTCCGAGGTGATATCTTCAAGAACACCTTGTCGCTGACCTCAAACTCTAGGCTCCGTCTCCGTCGGTCTGCATAACTTTTCTGCCTGCTCTGGGCGGTAAGCATCTGTTTTCGGATGAGGTAGATATTATCAATAGTCTTCATAAGTTCAGGTAGAAGGGTCGGGTCAAAAGTCTTCGTCTCACCTACTTCAACCCAATAAATTGGGGATTGACACTTATGTCCACACAATGCCTCAAATGGGGCCATCCCGATAGTGGCCTGATAACTATTATTATAAGCGAACTCTGCTAGAGACAGATATTTCTCCCAGCCTTTCCTGAAGTCTAAAACGCACACCCTCAACATATCCTCCAGAATCTGAATAGTTCTCTCATATTGTCTATCAGTCTGAGGGTGATAAGCCGTGCTGAAACTCAACTTCGTTCCCAAAGCTTCTTGCAATCTCTTCGAAAATTGGGAAGTAAAACGAGGATCCCTATCCGATACAATACTCACAGGCATCTCGTGCAATCTTACAATCTCCGCCACATACATATCTCTCAATTTCTCAGGACTATCCTCCTTGTTCATCGGTAAGAAGTGCGCTGACTTAGTCAATCTATCCACTGTGACCCAAACGGCGTCATGACCCTTTTGTGACCTGGGCAGGTCCATAACAAAGTCCATAGTTATATGTTCCCATTTCCATTGAGGAATTTCCAACGGCTGAAGTAAACCTGCTGGTCGTTGATGTTCTGATTTGACTCTCTGGCAAGTCAAACACCGTGCCACAAACTCCGCAATATCTCTTTTCATGTTATTCCACCAATAGTGTTGCTTCAAATCCCGGTACATCTTTGTTCTGCTGGGGTGAATAGTGTATCTTGAATTATGGGCTTCTTCAAGAATTTTTTTTTCAGCTCTGGCTCATTAGGAACACAAATCCGGTTCCTAAACCTCCAAATACCATCATCATGAAACTTGAAATCTGTGTTGCTTTCTTTAATCTTCTGAAACTGTTGGTCCTTCTGTTGAGCCTCTCGTAATTCAGACAACAAGGTTGATTGAACTTGTGTAGTGGCAAAAAGTAACCCTTTTTGAGTTAATTGTGGTTTCCACAAAAATGCTTCCTCCAACAACTCCTGCACTTTAACTTCCAGTTTTGCCATGCTCGCTTTCCGACTTAAGGCATCTGCAACTACATTTGCTCTACCGGGCACATAATTGATTGTGCAGTTATAATCATTCAAAAGCTCCATCCACCGTCTTTGCCTCATGTTCAACTCTTTTTGTGAGAACAAGTATTTCAAGCTCTTGTGATCAGTAAACACCCCGAACTTGTTACCCCACAGATAGTGCCTCCATTTCTTGAGTGCAAAAACAATAGCTACTAACTTCAAATCATGCGTCGGGTAATACAGTTCATACGGCTTTGGTTTCCTAGAAGCATACGCAATCACTCTACCATTTTGCATCAACACACAACCCAGTCCTTCCTTCAAAGTATCGCTATAGATTACAAAACCTTGACTCCCTTTAGGCAATGCAAGAACATGTGCAGTAGTCAATCTTTTCTTCAATTCTTGGAAGTTGTTCTCACACTTGTCATCCCATACGAACTTTGTTTTCTTTTGAGTGAGCTTTGTGAGCGGTCCTGCAATCTTTGAGAAATCCTTTACGAACCTCCGATAATAGCCGGCTAGGCCAAGAAAACTCCGAACCTCCGTAACGTTTTTCGACTTCTTCCAAGACATCACCGCTTCTATCTTTGCTGGATCCACTGCTATTCCCTCTTGGGATATGATATGCCCCAAAAATGCAATCTGCTGCAACCAAAATTCGCACTTGCTAAACTTTGCATACAATTGATGCTCTCGAAGTTTCTGTAGTACCAATCGCAGATGTTGTTCATGCTCAGCCTCGGATTTCGAGTATACCAAAATATCATCAATGAAGATCACTACAAATTGGTCCAAGTAGGGTTGAAACACCCTGTGCATCAAGTCCATAAAAGCTGCAGGGGCATTAGTTAGTCCAAATGGCATCACCACATATTCATAATGCCCATATCTCGTCCTGAAAGCCGTTTTAGGCACATCCTCCTTTTTGATCCGCAACTGATAGTACCCTTGCCTCAAGTCGAGCTTCGAATACACTTTGGCTCCCTGAAGTTGATCAAACAACTCGTCGATCAGTGGAAGTGGGTATTTATTCTTGACGGTCACTTGGTTCAATCCTCGGTAATCGATGCATAGCCTCAACGTTCCGTCTTTCTTCTTTACAAATAGGACTGGTGCACCCCACGGTGAAGAACTTGGTTGAACAAACCCCTTCTTCAACAATCCTTGCAATTGGTCCTTCAATTCTTGTAGCTCGGCCGGCGCCATACGATAGGGAGCTTTAGATATCGGTTGAGGGCTAGGCAGTATTTCTATAATGAACTCGATCTCCCGATTTGGGGGGAAACTGGGCAATTCTTCTGGAAACACATTCGCATAATCTTTAATCACTGTCATCTCCTCCAACTTAGCCTTGTCCGACAACTTGTTGATGAGGTAAGCTAAGTATCCACTACATCCTTTTCTCAAGGGCTTCACTGCTTTCGTAGATGAAATGATAGAACTCCCGGTGAACTCTCATCGACCCATTCCCTCCAGTATTGGTTGCCCAGGTCTCCGGAATGTTACAATCTTCGTCTGGAAATCTAGTTGGGCATGATGCTTTGCCAACCAGTCCATCCCTAAGATGACTTCATAGTCTCGAAAGGGTAATACAATAAGATTGGCTGAGAATTCCCTATCTTTAATTTGGATTTTACATGCTTTACAAGCTGAGCGGGTAATAAGTTTAGAACCCATCGGAGTACCAACTTCTACTTTGTAAGGCAAACATACAACTCGTAGCTTCACACGTTGCACACATAAGGGAGTAATAAATGAATGAGTAGCACCTGGGTCAATTAGCACCCTAACAGGTTGATTCAGTATGAAGAATGTACCTTCAATAACAGCGGTCTCCTCCGGAAGCTCCTCGCACTCAATAGCATAAGCTCGAGCCTGAACTCTAGGAATTGGAGTCTTGCCTCTACCAGCTAGTTTAACCTGATTTTGTCCTGTTTGCCATTTAGGGTAATCCTTGATCTGATGTTGATCACTGCCACACCGCATACATCGTCCTGACTTCTTCCAGCATTGGGCCTCGGTATGACCCTTCTTGTCACAATAAGAACAGTTGATAGACTGAGTAGTAGGTGAACTACCTGTGGATCCGTGGGTGGAAGAGGCTGATGGTGCTTTAGTCGGGCCACGGTTATTAACTGGTCTGTTCTGGCTCTGGCCCTGACTACGACTCTAGCTCTGGAATTTCCTCTGTTGACCTGGAGGCTGGTATGGTTTCTTGTTCGGCTGGCTCAAACCGGCTCTATCAAGTTTTCTCTTCTCAACTCGGGAAGTAGCAGAAAAGAGAGCAGAATAGGTATCGAAGTCATGCGAAGCCAACTGGTCCTGAATTTCCATCCTCAACCCATTCATAAATTTCCACATCTTTGCCTTAGGAGTACTGACCATGTATTGAGCATAGCGGGACAGTCGGTCAAAACGAGCCTCGTACTGGGCCACTGTCATGTTACCCTGGTTCAGGTGCATGAATTCCTCAATCTGCCTCTGCCTGGAAACTGCAGGTACATATTTCTCCTTGAATTCCTTAATGAAATTACCCCACAAGTGAGGTGTATGATCAGTTTCCCAAAGTGCCTCCACAGTGTGCCACCAATGCTCAGCATCCCCGTGGAACAGAAACACAGCAAACTCCACCTTTTCTTCATTAGTATAGTCAACTGGCCTGAAAATTCTCTCGATCTCAGACAGCCAAGCCTCTGCTTTTTTATCATCAGCTTCCCCGTGGAATTTAGACGGGTGAAAGTCAAGAAACTCCCGCATTCTGCTATGTCTCCCATGGTTACCATCATTCCTGTTGTTGTTATTGTTGTTGTTGTTGTTTGCTTCACGTGCATCTTGACGTTCCATCACTCGCGACACGCGATCCGTGGCATTCGCCATCATGTTAAACATAGCTATGCCTGGATTAGTTTGATAAGCATCTCCGGTCTCTTGGGGCTCACCGCTCTTATTAGTAGTGCAGGTACTAGGGCCAGCCATCTATAGGCACAGATTACGATGCACAATTTATTGAAATACAACAAGATAAGAATTTAATGCATAAGATATGCAACATAATATAGATACACAAATCTAGAAACAATTAAGACATGTTAATCACGTAAATGCATAGAACATAGAAGGCACAATTGATATTGTCACACAATAACACATAAACAAGTCATCCTAATAACCTTAGGGCTTCTACCCATGGTCCGAGAGTTAAACCTGGCTTAAGCAATCTAAGCTCTGATACCATTCTTCTATAAGGTATCACGCCCCAACCCGGTCAATAAAGGTTAGACTAGGGTGTGATCTAAACATTCAAGTCATATCTCGTACTTAATCGTTCATGAAAGTTTAACACTTAACGTTTTAGCCTAAACTCCACAATTTTTTAGAAAACCAGCAGCATAACAGCTGTAATTGGGCTCTTTAGTTTGACCTAATTCTCTAAACGCCTCAAATTTTCCAATCTCAATTTCATTTCCAACTAAGATTACTATTTACCATCAATTGAAGCGCCTACTAGTTATCTCGAAGTCTTGTTTGATTAATAACCTAGCATGATACTATGTCTCGTTTGTTTGTTAATCCTCGTTACAAAAGTACCTGTTGATCTTAGCTTAACAATGAGTACCTACTTAAGATTGGATAGGTTCATTTTACTTAATCCTTACCTGATGCTTCATAATCCTATGATATATACTAGCCAATAATGATAGCAAAATCGACCATAGTAGTGTCTATCTAGTTATTATCAGTACAAGCCAAAATTAGACCCCAAATTACAATGGGGGTCTTTTACAATACAATAACAAGCATCATAAGAAATGAAATAGTCTTCAAGCAACATATTGTTCACGAAATGGCCATAGTCAAGCAAGACATGTATGGCAAGCAATCATTCCAAGGAATCATCATTAGGCACGTTGTCCTCGGGTACCTGTTATTGGTCTTCTTCACCAGAGATGATAAAAGAGGGTGAGTCCTTATCAACTCAGCGAGGGGAACGAGAAATAAGTTTTGAAACTCATTTTCCGGTTCAACTTATGAAAACCCTTTTTTGCAAGCATGAATATATCACAAGTAAGTACATAATGTAATGTAAAAGTAAAGGAACACAATTACCCATCTTTCCTCCTCGAGGTCCTCCAGGAACCAAGTAAGAGTACTTATACACATAGTGAAAAAGATACGGTGAGATTTTGCTCTCAGTTCAATTCCAGTATCAGTTGTTGCGGCCGACTTCAAATCATCCCCTTAGCACGCCAAATGGGTGTACTCCAGATGTACCCCGCAATCCTATGACCCAACTCTCCGAGGAAGTCTAGCCCCCAAGCGAGAGAGGGAATTGGACAATGGTAGTCACGGTTGCACCGGCAAGCCCGATACCTCCCGGTGTGCTTGAACGCTACCATGCCAGAATGAAAGGTTGCAACCTTGTATGCAATGCACATTGACAAGTAAACAAGCTAGGCATGATATGACAGGCAATTTCACTTCAAATGCACATGGAGTTAAATGAATATTAAACGGGCAGCCATGTAACACATGTAAATCAAGTCATATAACAAATTTCGAAGTTCACGTAATCAATAATAAGTTTATTCATCATGCAACGACATCTACGTGGGACCGAGTGCAAGAATGGCCTACTTATCAACATGTAATCATCGAAATCATATTTAGGGCTACAAGGGCAACTATGGGCAGCCTACTAATCGCATAATTAAACACAATATCCATAGGATCAATACTTTGTGAGTTTACCTAGTTACTAGGGTTTCAATTCGTGCTTACTCGTGCGATTAAGCCCCAAGTCATCTCGTAATTAAGCTCAAGCCATGCATTGATTAAATCAAACACCCTCAAGCATTCAAAACAGTCCACACAACATCCAAATGCCACAATCCCAAGCATTTAATACAACAAGAGAAGCCACAATAATTTTTCTAAGCATATCACTAGGTGAAACCCTCACTGGAATGGACTATTTTCTCACAATCATTGAGACAAGAAAACAATCTCCAATTCCAGTGAACAAGATTTCAAATTAAAGCTTAAGGATTGAACTAAATTCAGAAACAAACCTCGCATCATTTGGAGTTTGGGTTCAAGAGTTATAGCCAAAACAGTGAGACTACGCAAAACTTTCCAGATTTGCACACATTGCAACACTTGTCTTTTTTGAGGGCCTTAGGGTCTGATTTAGCTTTAGTCCATTTCTGACAAAACTGTCCAGAACTGAAAACTCTAGCAGAATACCAAATTTCATACATTTTGGATGTTATTTACTAAATCAAAACTGGTTCGTTCTACAAGAACAGTGAATATGCCAAAACCTGCTTCATTTTCCCAGATTTTCCAGATTTGGACACATTTTGATAATTTTCCATTTGAGGACCTTAGAGTCAAAACTAGCTTTGTCCTATTTCTGCACAAAATGCTCAGCACCAGCAAAACTAGTCACCTACAAATTTTCACGCATTTTCAACCTCATTTACTTGGTCAAAACCACCTCGCACCAACAAGACAGAAGGCTGTCCCATACGCGATTTCATCTATCATCACATTCTAGCCAAATATCTTGCCATGCATGTTTCCAAAAGCTCTTGAACACACATATATCACAAGTACAGAAGTAAAGATAGACATTTAAAGACATGCATGTGGTTTTCAAAAGCTTTTCAAGAAGTTTTAGCCCTCACCTTCGCAAGACAACAAAGAAGATGCACAAACTCTTGAGGATGCACGAGATTGACTCTTTTCCTTGCTTAGCCGAGAAACCACTTGATTTTTCTCTAATTCCTAGCTTAGTAATCAAGTTCTTAGTAGGTGCATGTAGTTAGAACAAGAAGAAAATGAAATGGAAGCTAACAACTCACCTAAGCCGAAATGGAAGTTCAATGAGCTTGCATGTGTGCTTCTTTCCTCCTAGTTTTGCTTGGTCGAGCTCCTAAGCTTCTTGCATGCCTTGATGAACCATTGAATGAAGAACTTAAGCTATGGAGTCTATAGTTTCAGCTAGGGCCGAGAGAGAGAGAGGATAATGAGAGAGTGAATGAGAGGAAATGAGAGAAAATGAAAGAAAAATGAAAGACTTGAAGGAATTGATGCATATGTCGGCCTAGGGCTTGCAAATTCAGATTTTTGTGTCTTCAAGGAGCATAATTTGAAGTGTCTAGCATGGGCAATTGGAGTATGTCGAGAATATGGAGCCTTGGGTAGTGTTTTGAGCCAATTTTTTTTTATGCTTGTGTCATAGAATTGTCATAGAATGTTTAGGAATAGAATTTGAAATTAAAATGCATGCACAAAGGCTCCTAGTGGTCGGCCAAGGGTGTGTTTAAATCTGAATTTTTTGTCTTGTTTGAGCATTATTTAATTGAGTGTTTGGGATATGCAAAAGGACAAAGAATAAAGAATAAGAATGTCTGGCTTTTGGTGCAATTTCGTCTTCTAGTGCATTGACTTAGCATTTTAATATTAGTTAGTGGAGTTTATAGGATTAATTAATGATATAGTGCTTCGTGTAAGATGCTTTCTTGATTAGCGTGAGAGAACGCTTTCCTAGGTCTAGGGCACGTACTACGAGGCAAGACACGAACTACGAGACGAATGCACATTTCCCAAGTAAATGCACGCAACCCTAAATGAATGCACGTAATTCAATGCAAGGCATACAAAATGAAACACAATTCTTAAAACTAAGTCAAGGCACGCAAATCTAGGTTAGGGTACATGAAACGATGTATAGCATGCAAAACGAGGTCGGGCATCACAGTTACCATCCTTTTAACATCTCACGACATACGATCCGGGACGAAAAAATAGGGTAAAAGTAGAAAAATGGCCCGAAACTGATGAAAATGTTCGATTTTGGGCTCCGAAAATAGGAGTAGCCGAGCAAGCTTGCTGCCCCCATCGTAACGCTCTCGGAAAGCTTTCCAACGGTTTGCTGTGCGTCGCGTAACTCCTTACGGATTAAAAGTTAAGGGCACTGGAGCGACGGAGACATGGTCACAAGCCCCACGTGTCACGCCCCAACTCGGCCTATAAGGTTAGACTAGGGTGTGATCTAAACATTCAGGACATGTCACATACTTAACAGTTTATGAAGATTTAACACTTATCGCTTTAGTCTAAACTCCAAGTTTTTCCAGAAAATCGGCAGCATAACGGTTGTAATTGGGCTCTTTGGTTTGGCCTAATTCTCTAAACGCCTCAAAGTTTACTATCTCAATTTCATTTCCAACTAAGATTACTATTTAACATCAATTGAAATGCCTATTGGTTATCTCGATGTCTCGTTTGATTTATAACCTAACATGATACTATGTCTCGTTGGTTTGTTTATCCTTGTTACAAGAGTACTTGTTGATCTTAGCTTAATAGCGAGTACCTGTTTAAGATTGGATAAGTTCATTTACTTAGTCCCTAACTAGTACGTCATAACCTATGATAGATACTAGCGGTAATAATAGCCAAAAATAATCATAGTAGTGTCTAGCATCAGTCTACTTAATACCAGTACAAACCAAAATTAGACCCCAAATTACAACGGGGGTCTTTTACATCACAACATCGAGCAACATAAAAGGAAATAGGCTTCAAGTAGCATAGAGTTCACAAGTAGCCACAATCACGCAAAGCACACAAGACAGGCAATCACTCCAAGGATTCATCATTAGGCACACTGTCCTCGGGTACCTGTTCTGGATCTTCTTCACCTGAGATGATAAAAGAGGGTAAGTCCTTATGAAGTCAGCGAGGGGGAACGAGAAATAGTTTTGAAACTCATTTTCCGGTTCAACTTATGAAATCCTTTTGCAAGCATGAATATAACAATAATATAAGTACAGGAACAGAAATACCAGTCTTTCCTCCCTGAGATTCTCTAGGAACCAAGCGAGAGTACTTATACACATAGTAAAGGATATAGAGAGCTTTTGCTCTCAGATCAGTTCCAGAATCAGTTGTTGCGGCCGACTTCAAATCATTCCCCAAACACGGTAGGTGGGTGTACTCCGGATGTACCCCGAAATCCTACGACCCAACTCTTCGAGGAAGTCTAGCCCCCAAGCGAGAGAGGGAATGGGACCATGGTAGTCGCGGGTGCACCGACAAGCCCGATGCCGCCCAGTGTGCGTGATCGCTACCATGCCGACAGGAAAGGTTGCAACCTTGTATGTAGTGCACATTTATGACATTAACATATCACGTTAGGAGGTCAACAAAGTAGGTTGCCTTCGGACAGTCATAAGATTGCACATTGACAAGTAAACAGGCAGGGCACGATAAGACAAGTAATTTCACTTGAAAGGCATATAGAGTTATATGAACATTAAACGGGCAGCCATGTAACACATGTAAATCAAGCCATATAACTCATTTCGAAGTCCACGTAATCAGGTGATAGGATTATTCAACATGCAACAACATCTACATGGGTTCGGATGCAGGAAAAGCCTATTTGTCAACATGCAATGATCAAAATAACATTTAAGGTTATAAGGGCATCTACAGGCAGCCTACTAAGCATATAATTCCACACAATATCCAAATGATCATCACTTAGCAAGACTACCTAGTCATTAGGGTTTCCATTTCGTACATATCCGTGCAATTTAAGCCCCAAACCAATTCAAAATCAATCTCAAGCCATGCATCATTTAATTCAACATCCTCAACCATTCAAAACAGCCCACACAACATCCCAAAGCTACAATCCCAAGCATTTATTTCAACAAGAGAAGTTACAACAATTTTTCTAAGCATAACACTAAGTGAAACCCTTACTGCAATAGGCTGTTTTCTCACAATCATTAAGATAAGAAAAAAAATCTCCAATTCCAGTGAATAAGATATCAAATTAAAGCTTAAGAAGTGAACTAAAATTAGAAACAAACCTTGCATCATTTGGAGTTTGGGATCATTAGTTATAGCCGAAACAGTGAGATAGCACAAAACTGTCCAGATTTGCACACATTTCGATAATTCACGTTTTTGAGGTCCTTAGGATCAGTTTTAGCCTTAGTCCATTTCTGACAAAAATGTCCATAACTGAAAAATATAGCAGAATAACAAATTTCATGCATTTTGGACATCATTTACTAAGTCTAATCTGGTTCGTTCTACAAGGTCAGTGCATCTACTAAAACCTGCTTCATTTTTTCCAGATTTCCAGATTTGGACACATTTTAAAGATTTGCTATTTTTAGGACCTTAGATTCAAAATTAGCTTTGGCCTATTTCTGCGAAAAATGTTCAAAACTGGAAAAACTAGTCACCTACCAATTTGCATGCATTTTCAACATCATTTTCCTAGCTAAACTTACCTCGAAACAAACTGGTCAGAGAGCTGTCAACAATCCGACTTCACCTATCATCACTTTCAAGCCAAGATCTTGCCATGCATGGTTGCAAAAGCTTATGAACGAACATATAACTCAAGTACAGAATCAAAGACATACTTTTATGAGCATGCATGTGGATTTTTGAAGGATTTTCAAAAGGTTTTAGCCCTCACCTTAGCAATCAACCAAGAAGATGCACAAAACTTGTTGAAGCACAATTTTCTTCTTCTCCTTTGCCTAGCCGAGATTCCAACTAGATTTTCTCTATTTTTCCTAGCTTAGTGACCAAGCTCTTAGTACATGCATGAGGTTAGAACAAGAAGAAAAGAAATGGAAGCTTAAAAACTCACCTAGGGCCGAAATGAAGACTCTATGTGCTTGTATGCATCTTTTGAGCAAACTACTTGCTTTCCTTTGCTTGGGCTTGCCTTGAATGGCCTTAGGATGATGAAGATGAGTTGTGAAGTGAAGAGAATCAGCCAAAACCGAGATTGAGAGAGAAGAATGAGAGAGAGAGAGAGAGAAACGTGAGGAGAGTGAGAGAAATGAGAGAAAATAGAAGCTTTTGCAATTGTTGATGCAAATGTTGGCCTTGGGCATGCAAAAGTCTGATTTTGTGTCATCTTTTGAATTGTTTTAGCATGTGTAAGAGAATGTTGGGTATTTAGGGATTTTAGGTAGAATAGAATATAGGATATGTTTAGAGGTTTGTGAGATTTTGTCTTGTAGTGAGTTTAAAATATAATATTTAGGTGTTAGTGGATTTTGTAGAGATTTGAATTAAGATTATAATAATAGTTAGTGGTGTTTGTAAGATTATTTTATAGTCTAGTGCTTTGTGTAGGATTCTTTCTTGATTAACGTGGTGGCACGGATTCCTAGGTCTAGGGCACGAATTACGAGGTAGACACGAACTACGAGGTAAGACACGAACTTCAAGACTAATGCACGTACTTCAAGATAAATGCACAAATTTCAATGCAAATGCACGCAACCCTAGGTAAATGTACGTAAACTAATACAAGGCACATAATTCAATGCAATGCACGTAAATCGAGGTATGACTTTTAAACCTAGGTTAGGACACGCAATTCAAGGTCAGGGCACACAAAACGAGACAACGCACGCAATTCAAAGTCGGGGCACGTAAGTCGAGGATTAGGGCACATAATTTTAGGTCAAGGCACGAATGACAAGGCATGCACGGAAACCAAGATAGGGCACGTAATCCAAGGTCAGTCATATCATTCTTGGTCTATGGCACGCAAATCAAGGTAACATACGTTATTCGGGGTCGGGCCTCACACCACACCCTCGGTTTGCTGGCCCAGCCTCTACGTGAAGCGAAGTTGTCTTGACCAAGGTGCCGTGGGATTTGGTAATAGAAATGTGGTGGATAAAGTATCTTGGCAACCCTAACTGAAGCAAAAAAAATTGAAAAGGGGGGTACAACATGAGGACTTTCAAGGGGCTCACCCATCCTAGTACAACTCTCGCCCAAGCACGCTTAACTTCGGAGTTCTTATGGGATCCGGTGCATTAGTGCTAGTATGATCGCACCCGTCATGTGGAGGGCACAAATCCTTTATGTGTTGACGGTTCATAGTCCCAGTCCAGAGAGATAGCCCATTCAAAAGGCCCAATGGGCTTAACGACAACCCATATGCTTCAACAATGTAGCATCCTCGTAAGTCGTGATATTGATGCATTGTAGGGCCATGTAATATCCCGTGAGTTAGGTTGTCGTCCTTTAAACAGCTCACGACGTACAATCCAGGACGGAAAAATAGAGCAAAAGAAGAAAAGTGGCCCGAAACTAATAAAAATGTTCAATTTTGAGCTCCAAATACGGGCATCGCCAAGCAAGCTAGCTGCCCCCGTCGTAGAGCTCTCGGAGAGCTTTCCAACTGTATGTTGTGCGCTGCGTAACTCCTTACGGATCAAAAGTTATGGGCACCGGAGCGACGGAGACCTGGTCACAAGCCCTACGCCCTCGGTTTGCGGGCCCGGCCTCAACATGAAGCGAAATTGTCTTGCCCAAGGTGCCGTGGGATTCGGTAATAGAAATGTGGAGGAAAAAGTATCTTGGCAACCCTAACAGGGGCAAAAAAAATTGAAAAGGGGGTGCAACACGAGGACTTCACAGAGGATCACCCATCCTAGTACTACTCTCGCCCAAGCACGCTTAACTTCGAAGTTCTGGTGGGATCCGGTGCATTAGTGCAGGTATGATCACACCCGTAATATTGTGGGCACAAATCCTTTATGTGTTGACGGTTCACAGTCCCAACCTAGAGAGATAACCCATTCAAAAGGCCAAATGGGCTTAACGACAACCCATCCGCTTCAACAACGCAACATCCTCGTAAGACGTGATATCGACGCATTGTAGGGCCATGTAATATCCCGCGAGTTAGGTTGTCGTCCTTTTAACAGCTCACGACGTAATATCCGGGACGGAAAAACAGAGCAAAAGAAGAAAAGTGGCCTGAAACTAATGAAAAGTTCGATTTTCAGCTCCAAAAAAGGCGCAACTAAGCAGGCTTGCTGCCCTCGTCGTAAAGCTCTCGGAGAGCTTTCCAACGGTATGCTGTGCGCTGCGTAACTCCTTACGAATTAAAAGTTATAGGCACCGGAGCGACGGAGACCTGGTCACAAGCCCCACACCCTCAGTTTGCGGGCCCAACCTCTACGTGAAGTGAAGTTGTCTTGCCCAAGGTGCCGTGAGATTCGGTAATAGAAATGTGGTGGATAAAGTATCTTGGCAACCCTAACCGGGGCAAAAAAAATTAAAAATGAGGGGTGCAACACGAGGACTTCCCAAGGGGTCACCTATCCTAGTACTACTCTCGCCCAAGCACGCTTAACTTCGGAGTTCTTATGGGATCTGGTGCATTAGTGCGGGTATGACCGCACCCGTCATGTTGTGGGCACAAATCCTTTATGTGTTGACGGTTCACAGTCACAGCCTAGAGAGATGGCCCATTCAAAAGGCCAAATGGGCTTAACGACAACCCATCCGCTTCAACAACGCAGTATCCTCGCAAGATGTGATATTGACGTGTTGTAGGGCCCTTTAATATCCAGCGAGTTAGGTTGTCGTGCTTTTAACATCTCACAACGGACGATCCGGGATGAAAAAACAGAGCAAAAGTAGAAAAATGGACCGAAACTGATGAAAACGTTCGATTTTGGGTTCCGAAAATAGCCGCAGCAAAGCTAGCTTACTGCCCCCATCGTAGAGCTCTCGGAGAGCTTTCCAACGGTATGTTGTGCGTAGCATAACTCCTTACGGATTAAAAGTTATGGGCACCGGAGCGACGGAGAACTGGTCACAAGCCCCACGCCCTCGGTTTGCTGGACCAGCCTCTACGTGAAGCGAAGTTGTCTTGCCCAAAGTGCTGTGGAATTCAATAATAGAAATTTGGTAGATAAAGTATCTTGGCAACCCCAACTGGGGCAAAAAAAATTGAAAATGGGGGTACAACATGAGGACTTCCCAGGGGCTCCCCCTTCCTAGTACTACTCTCGCCCAAGCACGCTTAACTTCGGAGTTCCGATGGGATCCGGTGCATTAGTGCTGGTATGAATGCACCCGTCATGTGGAGGGCACAAATCCTTTATGTGCGGACGGTTCATAGTCCCAGCCCAGAGAGATGGCCCATTGAAAAGGCCCAATAAGCTTAACAACAACCCATCTACTTCAACAACGTAGCATCCTCGTAAGACGTGATATCGATAAATTGTAGGGCCCTATAATATCCCGCGAGTTAGGTTGTCGTCCTTTTAACAGCTCACGACGTACGATCTGGGAAGAAAAAATAGAGCAAAAGAAAAAAAGTGGCCTGAAACTGATGA
Organism: Ehretia macrophylla; assembly: GCA_037974665.1. Lineage (NCBI taxonomy): Eukaryota > Viridiplantae > Streptophyta > Magnoliopsida > Boraginales > Ehretiaceae > Ehretia > Ehretia macrophylla. Next base: position 12,340,788 of record CM075764.1, on the reverse strand, counting down.
AACCGTTCAATTTTTGGCTCGAAAAAGGGGTTCCGCCGAGTAGGCTTGCTGCCCCCATCGTAGAGCTCTCTGAGAGCTTTCCAACGGTATGTTGTACGTCGCGTAACTCCTTACAGATTAAAAGTTATGGGCACCGGAGCGACGGAGACCTGGTCACAAGCCCCACGCCCTCGGTTTGCTGGCCCAGCGTCTACGTGAAGCGAAGTTGTCTTGCGCAAGGTGCCGTGGGATTCAGTAATAGAAATGTGGTGGATAAAGTATCTTGCCAAACCTAACCGGGGCAAAAAAAATTGAAAAGGGGGGTGCAACACGAGGACTTTTCAGGGCGTCACCCATCCTAATACTATTCTCGCCCAAGCACGCTTAACTTCGGAGTTCTGATGGGATCCGGTGCATTAGTGCTGGTATGATCGCACCCGTCATGTTGAGGGAACAAATCCCTTATGTGTTGACGGTTCACACTCTCAGCCTAGAGAGATGGCCCATTCAAAAGGCCCAATGGGCTTAACGACAACCCATCCGATTCAACAACACAGTATCCTCGCAAGACGTGATATCGATGCGTTGTAGGGCCCTGTAATATCCCGCGAGTTAGGTTGTTGTCCTTTTAACAGCTCACGACGTAAGATCCGGGACAGAAAAACAGAACAAAAGAAAAAAAGTGACTCGAAACTGAGGAAAAACGTTCAATTTTGGGCTCCAAAAAGCTACACAGCTGAGTAGGCTTTCTACCCCCATCCTAGAGCTCTCGGAGAACTTTCCAAATGTATGTTGTGCGCTGCGTAACTCCTTACGGACTAAAAGTTATGGGCACCGGGGCGATGGTGACCTGGTCATAAGCCCCACGCCCTCGGTTTGCAGGCCAAGCCTCTGCGTGAAGCGAAGTTGTCTTGCCCAAGGTGCCGTGGGATTCGGTAATAGAAACGTGGTGGATAAAGTATCTTGGCAACCTTAACCGGGGCAAAAAAAATTGAAAAGTATGGGTGCAACACGAGGACTTTCCAGGGGGTCACCCATCCTAGTACTACTGTCGCCCAAGCACGCTTAACTTCGGAGTTCTTATGGGATCTGATGCATTAGTGCTCTTATGATCGCACCCGTCATGTTGTAGGCACAGATCCTTTATGTGTTGACAGTTCACAGTCCCAGCCCAGAGAGATGGCTCATTCAAAAGGCCCAATGGGTTTAACGATAACCCATCCGTTTGAACAACGCAGCATCCTCGCAAGATATGATATCGACGCGTTGTAGGGCCCTGTAATATCCCGCGAGTAAAGTTTTCGTCCTTTTAACATCTCACGACGTACGATCCGAGATGAAAAAACAGAGAAAAATGAGTAAAATGGCCCGAAACTGCTGAAAACATTCGATTTTGGGCTCCGAAAATAGGCGCATCCAAGCAGCCTTGCTATCCCCATCGTAGAGCTCTCGGAGAGCTTTCCAACGGTATTTTGTGCATCGCATAACTCCTTAAGGATTAAAAGTTATGGGCACCGGAGCGACCGAGACCTGGTCACAAGCCCCACGCCCTCGGTTTGGTTGCCCAGCCTCTACGTGAAGCGAAGTTGTCTTGCCCAAGGTACCGTGGGATTCGGTAATAGAAATGTGGTGGATAAAGTATCTTGGCAACCCTTACTGGGGCAAAAAAAATTGAAAATGGGCTTGCAACACGAGGGCTTCCCAGGGGCTCACCCATCCTAGTACTACTCTCGCCCAAGCACGCTTAACTTCGGAGTTCTGATGGGATCCGGTGCATTGGTATGATCACACCCGTCATGTGGAGGGCACAAATCCTTTATGTGTTGACGGTTCACAATCCCTGCCCAGACAGATGGCTCATTGAAAAGGCCCAATGGTCATAACGACAACCCATCTGCTTCAACAACATAGCATCCTCGTATGAGGTGATATCGACGTGTTGTAGGACCCTGTAATATGACGCGAGTTAGGTTGTCATCCTTTTAACAGCTCACGACGTGCAATCCGGGACAGAAAAACATCGCAAAAGAAGAAAAGTGGCCCGAAATTAATGAAAACGTTCGATTTTGGGCTCCAAAAATAGGTGCCGCCGAGCAAACATGCTGCCCCCGTCGTAGAGCTCTCGGAGAGCTTTCCAATGGTATGCTGTGCGCCTCATAACTCCTTCCGGATCAAAAGTCATGGGCACCAGAGTGACGGAGACCTGGTCACAAGCCCTACGCCCTCGGTTTGCTGGCCCAACCTCTACGTGAAGCGAAGTTGTCTTGCCCAAGGTGCCGTGGGATTTGGTAATAGAAATGTGGTGGATAAAGTATCTTGGCAACCCTAACCGGGGCAAAAAAAATTGAAAAGGGGGGTGCAACAAGAGGACTTTTCAGGAGGTCACCCATCCTAGTGCTGTTCTCGCCCAAGCACGCTTAACTTCAGAGTTCTGATGGGATCTGGTGCATTAGTACTAGTATGATCGCACCCGTCATGTTATGGGCACAAATCCTATATGTGTTGATGGTTCACAGTCCCAACCCGGAGAGATGGCCCATTGAAAAGGCCCAATGGGCTTAACGACAAACCATCCACTTCAACAACGCAGCATCCTTGTAAGATGTGATATCGACACATTGTAGGGCCCTGTAATATCCCGTGAGTTAGGTTGTCGTCCTTTTAACAGCTCAAGATGTAAGATCCGGGAAGGAAAAACAGAGCAAAGGAAGAAATGTGAGCCAAAACTGATGAAAACATTCGATTTTGGGCTTCAAAAACTAGCACAGCCGAGCAGGCTTGCTACCCAAGTCGTAGAGCTCTCGGAGAGCTTTCCAACGGTAGGCTATGCGCCAAGTAACTCCTTACGGATTTAAAATTATGGGAACCAGAGCGACATAGACCTGGTCACAAGCTCCATGCCCTCGGTTTGCTGGCACAGCCTCTACGTGAAGTGAAGTTGTCTTGCCCAAGGTGTCGTGGGATTCGGTAATAAAAATCTGGCGGATAAAGTATCATGGCAACCCTAACCGGGGCAAAAAAAATTGAAAAGGGGGGGGGGGGGCAACACGAGGACTTCGTAGGGGGTCGCCCATCCTAATACTACTCTCGCCCAAGCACGCTTAACTTCAGAGTTCTAATGGGATCCAGTGCATTAATGCTGGTATGATCGCACCCGTCATGTTGAGGGCACAAATCATTTATGTGTTGACGGTTCACAGTCCCAGCCCAGAGAGATGGCCTATTCAAAAGGCCCAATAGGCTTAACGACAACCCATCCACTTCAACAACGCATTATCCTCGCAAGATGTGATATCGACGCATTGTAGGGCCCTCTAATGTCCAGCGAGTTAGGTTGTCATCCTTTTAACAACTCACAACGTACGATCCGGGACAAAAAAACAAAGCAAAAGAAGAAAAGTGGCCCGAAACTGATGAAAACGTTCAATTTTGGGCTCCAAAAATGGGCACAAGGTCGAGCGCAGCCGAGCAGGCTTGCGGCCATATCGTAGAGCTCTTGGAGAGCTTTCCAACGGTATGCTGTGGGCTGCGTAACTCCTTACGGATCAAAAGTTATAGGCACCGAAGCGACGTAGACCTGGTCACAAACCCTACGCCCTCGATTTGCGGGCCCAGCCTCTACGTCAAGCGAAATTGTCTTGCCCAAGGTGCCGTGGGATTCGGTAATAGAAATATGGTGCGTAAATTATCTTGGCAACCCTAACCGGGGCGAAAAAAATTGAAAAGGGGGGTGCAACACGAGGACTTCCCAGAGGGTCACCCATTCTAGTACTACTCTCGCCCAAGCACGCTTAACTTCGAAGTTCTGATGGGATCCGGTGCATTAGTCCTGGTATAATGGCACCTGTCATGTTGTGGGCACAAATCCTTTATGTGTTGACGGTTCACAGACCAGCCCCGAGAGATGGCCCATTCAAAAGGCCAAATGGGCTTAACGACAACCCATCCGCTTCAGCAACGCAGCATCCTCGTAAGACGTGATATCGACGTGTTAGAGGGTCATGTAATATCCCGCGAGTTAGGTTGTGGTCCTTTTAACAACTCACGACGTAAGATCCGGGATGGAAAAACATAGCAAAAGAATAAAAGTGACCCGAAACTGATGAAAACGTTTGATTTTGGGCCCCAAAAATGGCACCGCTTTGCAAGCTTTCTGCCCTCGTCGTAAAGCTCTTGGAGAGCTTTCCAACGGTATGCTGTGCACCTCGTAACTCCTTACGGATTAAAAGTTATAGGCACCGGAGCGACAGAGACCTGGTCATAAGCCCACGCCCTCGGTTTGCGGTCCTAGCCTCTACGTCAAGCGAAGTTGTCTTGCCTAAGGTACCGTGGGATTTGGTAATAGAAATGTGGTGGATAAAGTATCTTGGCAACCCTAACCGAGGCAAAAAAAATTGAAAAGGGGAAGTGCAACACGAGGACTTCCTAGGGGGGCACCTGTCCTAGTACTACTCTCGCCCAAGCACGCTTAACTTCGGAGTTCTTATGAGATCCGGTGCATTAGTGCTGGTATGATCACACCCGTCATGTTGTGGGCACAAATCCTTTATGTGTTGACGGTTCACAATCCCAGCCTAGAGAGATGGCCTATTCAAAAGGCCACATGGGCTTAACGACAACCCATCCGCTTCAACAACGCCGCATCCTCGCAAGATATGATATTGACGTGTTGTAGGGCCATTTAATATCCCGCGAGTTAGGTTGTCATCCTTTTAACTGCTCACGACGTACGATCCGGGATGAAAAAACAGAGCAAAAGTAGAAAAATAGACCGAAACTGATGAAAACGTTCGATTTTGGGTTTTGAAAAAAGGCGCAGCCGAGCAGGCTTACTTCTCCCATCGTAGAGCTCTCGGAGAGCTTTCCAACGGCATACTGTGCGTTGCATAACTCCTTACAGATTAAAAGTCATGGGCACTGGAGCGACGAAGACCTGTTCACAAGCCCCACGCCCTCGGTTTGCTGGCCAAGCCTCTACGTGAAACGAAGTTGTCTTGCCCAAGGTGCCGTAAGATTCGGTAATAGAAATGTGGTGGATAAAGTATCTTAGCAACCCTAACCAGGGCAAAAAAAAATGAAAATGGGGGTAGCACACGAGGACATTTCAGGGGGTCACCCATCCAAATACTACTCTCGTCCAAGCACGCTTTACTTCGGAGTTCTCATGGGATCCGGTGCAGTAGTACTGGTATGATCGCACCCGTCATGTTGAGTGCACAAATCCTATATGTGTTGACGGTTCACAGTCCCAGCCCAGAGAGATGGCCTATTCAAAAGGCCCAATGAGCTTAACGACAACCCATCCACTTCAACAACACAGCATCCTCGTAAGACGTGATATTGACGCATTATAGGGCCCTGTAATATCCCGCGAGTTAGGTTGTCGTCCTTTTAACAGCTCACGACGTAAGATCTAGGATGGAAAAATAGAGCAAATGTAGAAAAGTGACCCGAAACTGATGAAAAATGTTTGATTTTGGGCTCCAAAAACCAACACAACTGAGCAGGCTTGTTACCCTCATGGGAGAGCTCTTGGAGAGCTTTCCAACGGTATGCTATGCACCGCGTAACTCCTTACCGATTAAAAGTTATGGGCACCGGAGCGATGGAGACCTGGTCACAAGCCCCATGCCCTCGGTTTACGGGCCTAGCCTCTACGTGAAGCGAAGTTGTCTTGCCCAAGGTGCCGTGGGATTCGGTAATAGAAATGTGGTGGATAAAGTATCTTGGCAACCATAACCGGGGCAAAAAAAATTGAAAAGGGTGGGTGCAACACGAGGACTTCCCACGGGGTCACCCATCCTAGTACTACTCTTGCCCAAGCACGCTTAACTTCAGAGTTCTTATGGGATCCGGTGCATTAGTGCTAGTATGATCACACCCGTCATGTTGTGGGCACAAATCCTTTACGTGTTGACGGTTCATAGTCCCAGCCTAGAGAGATGGCTCATTCAAAAGGCCCAATGGGCTTAACGACAACCCATCCATTTAAACAACGCAGCTTCCTCGCTAGATGTGATATCGATGCATTGTAGGGCCCTGTAATATCCCGCGAGTTAGGTTGTCGTCCTTTTAACATCTCTCGACGTACAATTCGGGAGGAAAAAACAGAGCAAATGTAGAAAAATGGCCAGAAACTGATGAAAACGTTCAATTTTGGGCTCTGAAAATAGGCGCAACCGAGCAGGCTTATGGCCCCCATCGTAGAGCTCTCGGAGAGCTTTTCAACGGTATGTTGTGTGTCGCATAACTCCTTACGGATTAAAAGTTATGGGCACCGGAGCGACGGAGATCTGGTCACAAGCCCCACGCCCTCGGTTTACTAGCCCAGCCTCTACGTGAAGCAAAGTTGTCTTGCCGAAGGTTCCGTGGGATTCGGTAATAGAAATATGGTGGATAAAGTATCTTGGCAACCCTAACCGGGGAAAAAAAGTTGAAAATGTGGGTGCAACACGAGGACTTCCCAGGGGCTCACCCATCCTACTACTACTCTTGCCCAAGCACGCTTAACTTCGGAGTTCTGATGGGATGCTGTGCATTGGTATGATCGCACCAGTCATGTGGAGGGCACAAATCCTTTATGTATTGACGGTTCACAATCCCAGCCCAGAGAGATGGCCCGTTGAAAATGCCCAATGGGCTTAACGACAACCTATCTGCTTCAACAACGTAGCATCCTCCTAAGACGTGATATCGACCCATTGTAGGGCCCTATAATATCACGCAAGTTTGGTTGTCGTCCTTTTAACAGCTCACGACATACGATCCAGGACAGAAAAATAGAGCAAATGAAGAAAAGTTGCTCAAAATTGATGAAAACATTCATTTTTGGTCTCCAAAAATGGGTGCTGCCAAGTAGGCTTGATGTCCCCATCGTAGAGCTCTCAGAGAGCTTTCCAACGGTATGTTTTGCGCCTCGTAACTCCTTACGGATCAAAAGTAATGGGCACCAGAGCGACAGAGACCTGGTCACAAGTCCTACGCCCTCCGTTTTGGGCCCAGCCTCTACGTGAAGCGAAGTTGTCTTGCCCAAGGTGCTGTGGGATTCGATAATAGAAATGTGGTGGATAAAGTATCTTGGCAACCCTAACCGGGACAAAATAAATTGAAAAGGGGGGTGGAAGACGAGGACTTTTCAGGGGGTTACCCATCCTAGTGCTACTCCCGCCCAAGCACGCTTAACTTTGGAGTTCTGACGGGATCCGGTGCATTAGTGCTAGTATGATCGCACCCGTTATGTTGAGGGCACAAATCCTATATGTGTTGACGGTTCACAGTCCTAGCCCGGAGAAATGGCCTATTCAAAAGGCCCAATGGGCTTAACGACAACCCATCCGCTTCAACAACGCAGCATCCTCGTAAGACATGATATCGACGTGTTGTAGGGCCTGTAATATCCCGCGAGTTAGGTTGTCGTCCTTTTAACAGCTCACGACATAAGATCCGGGACGGAAACATAGAGCAAAAGAAGAAAAGTGACCAAAAATTGATGAAAACGTTCGATTTTAGGATCCAAAAATTGGTGCAGTCAAGCAGGCTTGCTACCCCCATCATAGAGCTCTTAGAGAGCTTTCCAACGGTAGGCTGTGCGCCGCGTAACTCCTTACGGATTAAAAGTTATGGGCACCGGAGCGACGGAGACCTGGTAACAAGCCCCTCGCCCTCGGTTTGCGGGCCCAACCTCTACGTGAAGCGAAGTTGTCTTGCCCAAGGTGCCATGGGATTCGATAATAGAAATGTGGTGGATAAAATATCTTGGCAACCCTAACCGGCACAAAAAAATTGAAAATAGGGGGTGCAACACGAGGACTTCCTAGGTGGTCACCTATCCTAGTACTACTCTCGCCCAAGCACGCTTAACTTCAGAGATCTTATGGGATCTGGTGCATTAGTGCTGGTATGATCGCACCCGCCATGTTGTGGGCACAAATCCTTTATGTGTTGACGGTTCACAGTCCCAGCCCAGACAGATGGCCCATTCAAAAGGCCTAATGGGCTTAACGACAACCCATCCATTTGAACAACGTAGCATCCTCGCAAGATATGATATCGACGTATTGTAGGGCCTTGTAATATCCCTCGAGTTAGGTTGTCGTCCTTTTAACATCTCACGACGTACGATTCGGGATGAAAAAATAGAGCAATAGTAGAAAAATGGCCTGAAACTGAAGAAATCGTTCAATTTTTTTCTCTGAAAATAGGCGCAGCTGAGTAGGCTTGCTACCCCTATCGTAGAGCACTCGGAGAGCTTTCCAATGGTATGCTGTATGTCGCGTAACTCCTTACGGATTAAAAGTTATGGGCATCGGAGTGACGTAGACTTGGTCACAAGCCGTACGCCCTCGGTTTCCGCGCCCAGCCTCTACGTGAAGCGAATTTCTCATGCCCAAGGTGCCGTGGGATTCGGTAATAGAAATGTGGTGGATAAAGTATCTTGGCAACCCTAACCGGGGCAAAAAAAATTGAAAATGTGGGGTGCAACACGAGAACTTCCCAGGGGGTCGCCCATTCTAGTACTACTCTAACCCAAGCAAGCTTAACTTCGGAGTTCTGATGGGATCCGGTGCATTAGTGCTGGTATGATCGCACCCGTCATGTTGAGGGCACAAATCCTTTATGTGTTGACGGTTCACAGTCCCAGCCCAGAGAGATGGCCCATTCAAAAGGCCCAATAGGCTTAACGACAACCCATCATCTTCAACAACGCAGCATCCTCGCAAGACGTGATATCCACACATTGTAGGGCCCTGTAATATCCCTCGAGTTAGGTCGTCGTCCTTTTAACAGGTCACGATGTACGATCCGGGACGAAAAAACATAGCAAAAGTAGAAAAGTCGCTTGAAACTGATTAAAACGTTCGATTTTGGGCTACGAAAATAGGCGCAGCTGAGCAGGCTTGCTGCCCCGTCGTACGGCTCTCGAAGAGCCTTCAAAAGGTATTTTGTACGTCGCGTAACTCCTTATGGATTAAAAGTTATGGGCACCGGAGTAACGGAGACCTGGTCACAAGCCCCACGCCCTCGGTTTGCGGGTCCAGCCTCTAAGTGAAGCGAAGTTGTCATGCCCAAGGTGCCGTGGGATTATGTAATAGAAATCTGGTGGATAAAGTATCCTGGCAACCCTAACCGGGGCAAAAAAAATTGAAAAGGGGGGGTGCAACACGAGGACTTCCCAGGGGGTCGCCCATCCTAGTACTACTCTAGCCCAAACACGCTTAACTTCGGAGTTCTAATGGGATCCAGTGCATTAGTGCTGGTATGATCGCATCCGTCTTGTTGAGGGCATAAATCCTTTATGTGTTGACGGTTCATAGTCCCAGCCTAGAGAGATGGCCCATTCAAAAGGCCCAATGGGCTTAATGACAACCCATCCGCTTCAACAACGCAGCATTCTCGCAAGACATGATATCGACACATTGTAGGGCCCTCTAGTGTCTAGCGAGTTAGGTTGTTGTCCTTTTAATAGCTCACAATGTACGATTCGGGATGGAAAAACAGAGCAAAAGTAGAAAAGTGGCCCGAAACTAATGAAAACATTCAATTTTAGGCCCCAAAACCGGCCGCAGCCTTGTAGGCTTGCTCCCTCAGTTGTAGAGCTCTCAGAGTGCTTTCCAAAGGTATGTTATCCGCCGCGTAACTCCACACGGATCAAAAGTTATAGGCATCGAAGCGACGTAGACCTGGTCACAAGCCCTACGCCCTCGGTTTGCGGGCCCAGCCTCTATGTGAAGTGAAGTCATCTTGCCCAAGGTGTCGTGGGATTTGGTAATAGAAATGTGGTGGATAAAGCATCTTGGCAACCCTAACCGGGACAAAAAAAATTGAAAAGGGGGGTGTAACACGAGGACTTCTGAGAGGGTCACCCATCCTAGTACTACTCTCACCCAAGCACGCAAAACTTCGGAGTTCTGATGGGATCCAGTGAATTTGTGCTGGTATGATTGCACCCGTCATGTTGAGGGCACAAATCCTTTATGTGTTGACGGTTCAAAGTCCCAGCCCAGACAGATGGCCCATTCAAAAGGCCCAATGGGCGTAACGACAACCCATCCGCTTCAACAATGCAGCATCCTTGTAAGACGTGATATTGATGCGTTATAGGGCCCTGTAATATCCCGCGAGTTAGGTTGTCGTCCTTTTAACAGCTAACGACGTACGATTCGGGACTAAAAAACAGAGCAAAAGAAGAAAATTGATTCGAATCTGATGAAAACGTTCGATTTTGGGCTCCGAAAATAGGCGCAGTCGAGCAAGCGTGTTGCCCCCGTCATAGAGCTCTCAGAGAGCTTTTCAACGGTATGCTGTGCGCCGCGTAACTCCTTACAAATTAAAAGCTATGGGCACCGGAGCAACGGAGACCTGGGCACAAGCCCTACCCCCTCGGTGTACGTGCCCATCCTCTACGTGAAGCGAAGTTGTCATGCCCAAGGTGTCGTGGGATTCGGTAATAGAAATGTGGTGGATAAAGTTACTTGGCAACCCTAACCGAGGCAAAAAAAATTGAAATAGGGGGGTGCAACACGAGGACTTCCCACGGGGTCACCCATCGTAGTACTACTCTTACAGAAGCACGCTTAACTTTGGAGTTCTGATGGGATTGGTGCATTAGTACTGGTATGACAGCACCCATCATCTTGAGGGCACAAATCCATTATGTGTTGACGGTTCACAGTCCCAGCCTAGAGAGATAGCCCATTCAAAAAGCCCAATGGGCTTAACGAAAACCCATCCGCTTCAACAACGAAGCAACCTTGCAAGACGTGATATTGACGCATTGTAGGGCCCTATAATATCCCGCGAATTATGTTGTCGTCCTTTTAACAGCTCACGACGTATGATCTGGGACGAAAAAATTGAGCAAAAAGTAGAAAAGTGGCTCGAAACTGATTAAAACGTTCGATTTTGGGTTACGAAAACAAGCGCAGTCGAGCAGGCTTGCTGCCCCCGTCGTAGAGCTATCGGAGAGCTTTCCAACGGTATTCTGTACGTTGCGTAACTCCTTACGGATTAAAAGTTATGGGCACCGGAGTGACGGAGACCTGGTCACAAGCCCCACGCCCTCGGTTTGCTGGTCTAGCTTCTAAGTGAAGCGAAGTTGTCATGCCCAAGGTGCCGTGAGATTCGGTAATAGAAATCTGGTGGATAAAGTATCCTGACAACCCTAACCGGGGCAAAAAAAATTGAAAAGGGGGGGTGCAACACGTGTACTTCCCAGGGGGTCGCCCATCCTAGTACTACTCTAGCCAAAGCACGCTTAACTTCGGAGTTCTGATGGGATCCGGTGCATTAGTGCTGGTATGATCGCACCCGTCATCATGTGGGCACAAATCTTTTATGTGTTGATGGTTCACAGTCCCAACCCAGAGAGATGGCCCATTCAAAAGGCCCAATGGGCTTAACGGCAACCCATCTGCTTCAACAACGGAGGATCCTTAAAAGATGTGATATCGGCGTATTGTAAGGCCCTCTAATGTCCTGCGAGTTAGGTTGTCATCCTCTTAACAGCTCACGACGTACGATCCGAGATGAAAAAACATAGCAAAAGAAGAAAAGTGGCCCGAAACTGATGAAAACGTTCAATTTTGGGCTCCAAAATGGGCACAGCCGAGCAGGCTTGCTACCCCTGTCGTAGAGCTCTCGTAGAGCTTTCGAACGGTATGTTGTGCGCCGCGTAACTCCTTACGGATCAAAAGTTTTGGGCACCGAAGCGACGGAGACTTGGTCATAAGCACTACGCCCTCAGTTTGCGGGCCCAGGCTCTACGTAAAGCGAAGTTGTTTTGCCCACGGTGCCGTGGGATTCGATAATAGAAATGTGGTGGATAAAATATCTTGGCAACCCTAACCGGGGCAAAAAACATTGAAAAGGGGGGTGCAACACGAGGACTTCCGAGAGGGTCACCCATCCTAGTACTACTCTCGCCCAAGCAAGCTTAACTTCGGAGTTCAGATGAGATTCGTTGCATTAGTGCTGGTATGATCGCACCCGTCATGTTTAGGGCACAAATCCTATATGTGTTGACGGTTCACTATCCCAGCCCGAGAGATGTACCATTCAAAAGGCCCAATGGGCTTAACGATAACCCATCTGCTTCAATAACACAGCATCCTCGTAAGACGTGATATCGACGCATTGTAAGGCCGTATAATATCCCGCGAGTTGGGTTGTCATTCTTTTAACAGCTCATGACGTACGATCCAGGACAAAAAATTGAGCAAAAGAAGAAAAGTGGCACAAAATTGATGAAAACGTTTGATTTTGGGCTCCGAAAATATGAGTAGCCGAGCAGGATTGCTGCCCCCGTCGTAAAGCTCTCTGAGAGCTTTCCAACGGTATGTTGTGCGCCACGTAACTCCTTCCGGATTAAAAGTTATGGGCATCGGAGCGATGGAGACCTGGTTACAAGCCCCACGCCCTCAGTTTGCGGGCCTAGCCTCTACGTGAAACGAAGTTGTCATGCCCAAGGTGCCGTGGGATTCGGTAATAGAAATGTGGTGGATAAAGTATCTTGGCAACCCTAACCGGGGCAAAAAAAAATTGAAAAGGCGGGGTGCAACATGAGGACTTCTCAGGGGGTCACCCATCCTACTACTACTCTCACCCAAGCACGCTTAACTTCGGAGTTCTGATGTGATCCGGTGCATTAGTACTGGTATGATCACAACCGTCATGTTGTGGGCACAAATCCTTTAAGTGTCGATGGGTCACAATCCCAGCCCAGAGAGATGGCCCATTCAAAAGGCCTAATGGGCTTAACGACAACCCATCGACTTTTACAACACAGCATCCTCGGAAGACGTGATATTGACGCATTGTAGGGCCCTCTAATATCCCGCGAGTTAGGTTGTCGTCCTTTTAACAGCTCGCGACGTACGATCCAAGATGAAAAAACATAGCAAAAATAGAAAAATGGCCTGCAACTGATGAAAACGTTCAATTTTGGGCTCCGAAAATCGGTGCAGCTGAGCAAGATTGCTGCCCCCGTCGTAGTGCTCTCGGAGAGCTTTCCAACGGTAGGTTGTGCATCGCGTAACTCCTTACCAATTAAAAGTTATGGGCACCAGAGTGACGGAGACCTGGTCACAAGCCCCATGCCCCATGCCCTCGGTTTGCGAGTCCAGCCTCTAAGTGAAGCGAAGTTGTCATGCCCAAGGTGCCGTGGGATTTGGTAATAGAAATGTGTGGATAAAGTATCGTGGCAACCCTAACCGGGGCAAAAAAATTTGAAAATGGGGGGTACAACACGAGGACTTCCCAGGGGGTCGCCTATCCTAGTACTACTCTCGCTCAAGCACACTTAACTTTGGAGTTCTAATTGGATCCAATGCATTAGTGCTAGTATGATTGCACCCGTCCTGTTGTGGGCACAAATCCTTTATGTGTTGACGGTTCACAATCACAGCCTAGTGAGATAGCCCATTCAAAAGGCCCAATGGGCTCAACGACAACCCATCCGCTTCAACAACGCAGCATCCTCGCAAGACGTGATATCGATGCATTGTAGGGCCCTCTAATGTAACACGAGTTAGGTTGTCGTCCTTTTAATAGCTCACAATGAACGATCCGGGACTGAAAAACAGAGCAAAAGAAGCAAAGTGGCCCGAAACTGATGAAAATATTCAATTTTCGGCTCCAAAAATGAGCGCAGTTGAGCAAGCTTGCTGGCGCCGTCGTAGAGCTCTCGGAGGGCTTTCCAACAATAGGCTGTGCACCGCGTAACTCCTTATAGATCAAAAGTTATGGGCACCGAAATGACGGAGACTTGGTCACAATCCCTACTCCCTCGGTTTGTAGGCCAAGCCTCTACGTGAAGCGAAGTTGTCTTACCCAAGGTGCCGTGGAATTCGGTAATAGAAATGTGGTAGATAAAGTATCTTGGCAACCCTAACCGGGGCTAAAAAAATTGAAAAGTGGGGTGCAATACGAGGACTTCCGAGAGGATCACCCATCCTAGTACTACTCTCGCCCTAGCACGTACGCATTGTAGGGCCCTATAAGTAGGCTTGCGGCCCCTATCGTAGAGCTCTGAGAGAGCTTTCCAACGGTATGCTGTGCGTCACGTAACTCCTTACGGAGTAAAAGGAATGGGCACCGGAGCGGCGGAGAGCTGCTCACAAGCCCCACACCCGAGTTTTGCATGTCGAACCTCTACGTGAAGCAAAGTTTTCTTGCCCAAGGTGCCGTGGGATTCAGTAATAGAAATGTGGTGGATAAAGTATCTTGGCAACCCTAACCGGGGCAAAAAAAAATTAAAAAGTAGGGGGGCAACACGAGGACTTCCTAGGGGGTCACCCATCCTAGTACTACTCTCGTCCAAGCAAGCTAACCTTCGGAGTTCTGATGGGATCCGGTGCATTAGCGTTGGTATGAGCGTACCCGTCATGTTGTGGGGACAAATCCTTTATGTATTGACGGTTCACCGTCCTAGCCTAGAGAGATGGCCCATTCAAAAGGCCCATTCGGCTTAACGATAACCCATCCGCTTCAACAATGCAGCATCCTCGCAAAATGTGATATCGACGCATTGTAAGGCCCAATAATATTGCGCGGGTTAGGTTGTCAGCCGTTTAACATCTCACGACGTACGATCCAGGATGAAAAATCAGAGCAAAAGGAGAAAAATGGATCGAAACAGATGAAAACGTTTGATTTTGGGGTCTGAAACTAGCGTAGCTGAGCAGGCTTGCTTCTTTTGTCGTAGAGCTCTCGGAGAGCTTTCCAACGGTATGCTGTGCGTCATGTAACTCCTTACGGACTAAAAGTTATGGGCACTGGAGCGACGGAGACCTAGTCACAAGCCCCACGCCCTCGGTTTGCGGGCCCAGCCTCTACGTGAAGTGAAGTTGTCTTGCCAATAGTGCCGTGGGATTCGGTAATAGAAATGTGGTGGATAAAGTATCTTGGCAACCCTAACCGGGGCAAAAAAACATTGAAAAAGGGGGGTGCAACACGAGGACTTCCCAGGGGGTCACCCATCCTAGTACTACTCTCGCCCAAGCACGCATAACTTCGAAGTTCTAATTGGATTCGGTGCATTAGTGCTAGCATGATCGCACCCATCATGTTCTGGACACAAATCATTTATTTGTTGATGGTTCAAAGTCCCAACCCAGAGAGATGGCCCATTCAAAAGGCCCAATGGGCTTAACGACAACCCATTCGCTTCAACAACGCAGCATCCTCGCAAGACGTGATATTGATGCATTGTAGGGCCCTTTAATATCACGTGAGTTAGGTTGTCGTCCATTTAACAGCTCACGACGTACGATCCGGGAAGAAAAAATAGAGCAAAAGTAGAAAAATGTCCTAAAACTAATGAAAACATTTGATTTTGAGCTTCGAAAGTAGGTGCAGCTGAGCAGGCTTGCTACCCTCGTCGTAGAGCTCTCGGAGGGCTTTCGAACGGTATGTTGTGCGTCGTGTAACTCCTTACGGATTAAAATTTATGGGCACCGGAACGACGGAGACCTGGTCACAAGCCCCACGCCCTCAGTTTGCGGTCCCAGCCTCTACGTGAAGCGAAGTTGTCTTGCCCATGGTGCTGTGGGATTCGCTAATAGAAATATGGTGGATAAAGTATCTTGGCAACCCTAACCGGGGCAAAAAAATTTGAAAAAGGGGGGTGCAACACGAGGACTTCCCAGGGGGTCACCCATCCTTGTACTACTCTCGCCCAAGTACGCTTAACTTCGGAGTTCTTACGGGATCCGGTGCATTAGTGCTGGTAGATCGCACCCGCCATGTTGTGGGCACAAATCGTTTATGTGTTGATGGTTCACAGTCCCAGCCCAAAGAGATGGCCCCTTCAAAAGGCCCAATGGGCATAACGAAAACCCATCTGCTTCTACAATGCAGCATCCTCGCAAGATGAGATATCGACGCATTGTTATGCACTATAATATCACGCGAGTTAGGTTGTCATCCGTTTAATAGCTCATGACGTACGATCCGGGACGAAAAAACAGAGCAAATGTAGAAATATGGCCGAAAATTGATGAAAATATTGGATTTTGGGCTCCGAAAATAGGCGCAGCTTTGTAGGCTTGCTACCCCCGTCGTAGAGCTCTTGGAGAGCTTTCCAAAGGTATGTTGTGCGTCGCGTAACTCCTGACGAATTAAAAGTTTTGGGTACAGGAGCAACGGAGAGCTGGTCACAAACCCCACGCCGTCGGTTTGCTAGCCCAGCTTCTACGTGAAGCGAAGTTGTCTTGCCCAAGGTACCGTGGTATTCGGTAATAAAAATGTGGTGGATAAAGTATTTTGGCAGCCCTAACCAGGGGAATAAAAATTGAAAAGGGGGGGTACAACACGAGGACTTCCCAGGGGGTCACCCATCCTAGTACTACTCTAGCCTAACCATGCATAACTTTGGATTTATAAAGGGATCCGGTGCATTAGTGGTGGTACGATCGCACCCGTCATGTTGTGGGCACAAATCCTTTATGTGTTGACGGTTCATAGTCCCAACCCAGAGTGATGGCCCATTCAAAAGGCCCAATGGGCTTAAAGATAACCTATCCGCTTCAACGACGCAGCATCCTCGCAAGACGTAATATCGACGTATTGTAGGGCCCTATAATATAGCGCGAGTTAGGCTGTTGTCTGTTTAACAGCTCACAACGTACGATCCGGGATGAAAAACAGAGCAAATGCAAAAAAATGGCCCAAAACTGATAAAAACATTCAATTTTGTGCTCCGAAAATAGGCGCAGCTGAGCAGGCTTTCTTCCTCGGTCAAAGAGCTCTCAGAGAGCTTTCCAACGGTATGCTGTGTGCCGCGTAACTCCTTACGGATTAAAAGTTATGGGCATTGGAGCGACAGAGACCTAGTCACAAGCCCCACGCCCTCGGTTTGCGGGCCCAGCCTCTAAGTGAAGCGAAGTTGTCTTGCCAAAGGTGCCATGGGATTCGACAACAGAAATGTGGTGGATAAAGTATCTTGGCAACCCTAACCGGGGCAAAATAAATTGAAAAGGGGGGGTGCAACACGAGGACTTCACAGGGGGTCACCCTTCCTAGTACTGCTTACGCCCAAGCACGCTTAAATTCGGAGTTTTGATAGGATCTGGTGCATTAGTGCTGGTATGATCGCTCCAGTCATGTTGTGGGCATAAATCCTTTATGTGTTCACGGTTCACAGTCCCAGCCCAGAGAGATGGCCCATTCAAAAGGCCCAATGGGCTTAACGACAACCCTTCCGCTTCAACAACGTAGCATCCTCGCAAGCCGTGATATCGATGCGTTGTAGGGCCCTGTAATATCCCACGAGTTAGATTGTCGTCCTTTTAACAGCTCACGACGTACGATCTGGGATGAAAAAATAGAGCAAAAGAAGAAAAGTGGCTTGAAACTGATGAAAATGTTCTATTTTGGGCTCCGAATACAGGCGCAGCTTAGCAGGCTTGTTGTCCTCATCGTAGAGCTCTCGGAGAGCTTTCCAACGGTATGCTGTGTGCTACGTAACTCCTTATGGATTAAAAGTTATGGGCAACGGAGCGATGGAAACCTGGTCACAAGCCCCACGCCCTCGGTTTGCAAGCCCAGCCTCTACGTGAAGCGAAGTTGTCTTGCCCAAGATGCCGTGGGATTCGGTAATAGAAATGTGGTGGATAAAGTATCTTGGCAACCCTAACTGGGGCAAGAAAAATTGAAAAGGGGGGGCGCAACACAAGGACTTCGCAGGGGGTCACCCATCCTAGTACTACTCTCGTCCAAGCACGCTTAACTTCGGAGTTCTGATGGGATCCGGTGTATTAGTGCTGGTATGATGACACCTGTTATGTTGTGGGCACAAATCCTTTATTTGTTGACGGTTCACAGTCCCAGCCCAGAGAGATGGCCTATTCAAAAGGCCCAATGGGCTTAACGACAACCCATCCGCTTCAACAACGTAGTATCCTCGCAAGACGTGATATCAACGCATTATAGGGGCCTATAATATCCCACGAGTTATGTTGTCCTACATTTAACAACTCATGACGTACGATCCGAAGCGAAAAAATAGAGCAAATTTAGAAAAATGGCCCAAAACTGATGAAAACGTTCATTTTTAGGGTCCAAAAATAGGCGCAGCTGAGCAGGCTTGCTGCCTCCGTCGTAGAGCTCATGAAGAGCTTTCCAACTGTATGCTATCCATCGCGTAACTCCTTACGGATTAAAAGTTATGGGCACCAAAGCGACGAAGAACTGCTCTCAAGCCCTACGCCCTCGGTTTGCGGGCCCATCATCTACGTGAAGCGAAGTTGTCTTGCCCATGGTGCCGTGGGATTCGGTAATAGAAATGTGGTGGATAAAGCATCTTAACAACCCTAACCGGGGAAAAAAATTGAAAATGGGCGATGCAACATGAGGACTTCCCAGGGGGTCACCCATCCTAGTATTACTCTCGCCCAAGCACGCTGAACATCGGAGTTCTGAAGGGATCCAGTTCATTTGTACTGGTATGATCGCACCCGTCATGTTGTGGACACAAATCCTTTATGTGTTGATGGTTCACACTCCCAGCCTAGGGAGATGGCCCATTCAAAAGGCCCAATGGGCTTAACGACAACCCATCCGCTTCAACAACGCAGTATCCTTGCAAGACGTGATATCGACTCATTGTAGGGCCCTGTAATATCGCGCGAGTTAGGTTGTCGTCTGTTTAACAACTCACGACGTGCGATCCAGGATGAAAAAACATAGCACAAGTAGAGAAATGGCCCGAAACTGATGAAAATGTTCAATTTTGGTCTCCGAAGATAGGCGCAGCCGAGCAGGCTTCCTGCTCTTGTTGTAGACCTCTCGGAGAGCTTTCCAACGGTATGCTGTGCGTCGCATAACTCCTTACGGATTAAAAGTTATGGGCACCGGAGCGACGGAGACTTGGTCACAGGCCCTACACCCTCGGTTTGCGGGCCCAGCCTCTACGTGAAGTGAAGTTGTCTTGCCCAAGGTGTGGTGGGATTCGGTATTAGAAATGTGGTGGATAAAGTATCTTGGCAACCCTAACCGGGGCAAAAAAATTTGAAAAGGGGGAGGGGTGCAACACGAGGACTTCCCAGGGGGTCACCCATCCGAGTACTACTCTCGCCCAAGCACGCTTAACTTTGGAGTTCTGATGGGATCCGGTGCATTAGTGCTGGTATGATCGCACCCGTCATGTTGTGGGCACAAATCCTTTATGTCTTGACAGTTCACAGTCCCAACTCAGAGAGATGGCCCATGATGTGACTGTATTTGCAACACTCAAACTATGGTATTTGTACTGCATTTGTATCTTAACTCTGGAATAAATGCAACACTTTGATACTTTCGATGCAATATAGGAAAATACTGAAAAGTGAAGAATCAGGCCCGAAATGATCCAAATTGCAAGTCAAAAAGTAAGAATGGGAAAGCATGAGAAGCGGTTGAAGAATGAAGCTCATAGAAAAGAAACTTGGCTGAAACTAGCAAGAAATCGGACTTGGAACATTGACCCAGGTGAGCTCAAATAGTGACCCATGCCGTTTTTGGCAAATCATATCAGTTTTTCGAGTAGAAACAGCATTCTGAGCACAATGCAGGACTACAGTCCTGCGCGCGGCATGATTTTAGCCAAATTCCATCGTTTGGAGGGTCAAAACAGTGAAAAAGGCCCAAAAATGCTGCGGTCAACAATCTGGTCAAAGTCAACAAACGAAAAAAAGTCAACTATTTCAGAATTTTTGCCTATAAATAGAGCTTCAACCCTTTGAGAATTCTAGAGTTAATTTTGGAGTATTATCAATATTTTTTATATAATTCCGAGTTAATTCTATTTAGTTTTAAATTTTAGTTTTAGTTAATTAAGTAGTAGTAGAATACGGGGGAAGTCCCGCCTAGGTAGCTCTTATTCGGGAAAATTTTGCCCGAATAGCTACTTTTAGGGGGAAGTCCGACCCAAGTTGTTATTATCCGGGGGAGGTTCTGCCCGAATAGCTTTTAATAGGAAAGCTCTTATTCGGGGGAAACTCATCCCTAATAGTTCTTATTCGGGAGAAATTAGCTCCGCCCGAATAGCTATTTTGCGTCGGACCTCTGCTCAAATTTTGGGAATCAGAAATACGCGTTCGTCAATATGGGGGAGCCTTTCTTGACTCTCTTTTATTTACATAACTTGTATTCATTTATGTCTGAGTAGATTGATATCTAGGGGTGAATATTGTAAATGATCGTATTTTAATATATGGTCTCGGATATAGTTTATTTAATTCATATTGCAATGTATGGCTTGTTTTAATTAAGTATTTCATACGTAATGTTTTTAAGTAGACGTTATGATTGCTTTACTTTCGCTTCATAAATATTATACTTGTAGTTAATATTATGAATGCATTACTTTAGTGCCATATAATTGTTTTAATCGTGAGTTTATAGGTTGTACCATAGACTCCATGAAACTATAGGTTGTACCATAGTTTCTATCTTTAAGGTTAATTTCTTAGTTTAGTTTGCCTTGTTGTACTTGGTTAAAATAAGCTCACTAGATTAACTAGGTCTATAGCTTTTAGCTTAACCGGGTGTATGCTTGTAGCTTAAGCCCTTGCAGAATTAGATAAACTATATATCGAACATATATTAATTGACTCATTTACATGTTCAAACCCCTAGATCACCACCTCTCGTATTCCACTAATACTTAGTATAACTTAGATAATTTAGTTAGTTTAATTTAGTTTATATTTCTCGAACGTTACTCAAACCTACCTTGCGATTTGTCACTTAAGCGCTTTAACACTTTCACACTACTTCACTAACTTAAACTAGCGAGCTTCCCTGTGGTACGATTCCGCACTCAGAGCACACTACACTACAAAGATTCGTGCACTTGCGGGTATTTTAACTTGGTTATTTTGCCCACATTTTAACGCACAACCCGATCGCATCAAGTTTTTGGCGCCGTTGCCGGGGAAGCACGGTATAGTTTAGTTTTTGATAAAAGTATTTGTGAACTTGTTTAAGTGTTTATTTTATCTGTTTTATTTAAAAAAATTAAATAAATAAATAAATAAATAATAATAAATAAATAAATAAATAAAATAAAATAATAATTTTATATTTTTTTTTTAAAATATATTTTTATTTTTATTTTAAAAAAAAAAAATTTATTTTTATTTTTATTTTAAAAAAAAACTATTATTTTTTTTATTTTTTATTTTTTATTTTAAAAAAAATTTAAAAATTTTTAAAAAAAAATTAAAATTTTAGGAATTTTGATTAATTGGAAGATGAGTCATTTTAATGATTTATCTGATCAATGAGCTTTTATCTATTACTGCTTGTAAAGTATATTAATATTTTTTAATCTTGTAATTTTATTTCGTATTTAAAGTTATAAGTCGTTGTATGCACGGGCGTCGTTCTTTGGATCCAGAACTTGCCCCGTTTGATCCTGAGCTCGAGAAAAATTTGCGTAGGAAGTTAAAATTCCCAATGGCAGATCAAGAAGTAAATATCTCGCCTCTTCCTATAGCTCAGCCTGTTAATCAACCTGTGAACCAACCGATGACTTTACGTCAACATTTTTCACTAGGTGATTTTGACCCTGAATTTGCCATAGCCCCACCGGCTCTTGGCAATATAAATTTTGAGCTCAAAACAGGGACTATTTCAATGCTTCCTTCCTTCTATGGAAAAAGCAATGAAAATCCTCACGCTCACATCGTGCAATTCATTGAAGCATGCACAACGCTTCACATTCCTAATGTGAGCCGTGAAAATATTCACCTGCGTCTGTTTCCCTTTTCATTGAAAGATAAAGCCAAACAATGGCTAAATCATCTAGACGCAGGAGTGATCACTTCTTGGGGAGAACTTATTCGGAAATTTTTACATAGGTTCTTCCCAATGGCTAAGACTACTACTCTGCGAACAGGTATCATGATATTCGCACAGTCAGACTTAGAGCAATTTCATGAATCATGGGAAAAGTTTAACGATCTTAAGAATCAGTGTCCTCATCATGGGTTTGATCGTCCCGAACTCTTGCATTATTTCTTCAAAGGTCTTACCCCTCATAATAAAATGATAGTTAATGCAATGAGCAATGGAGGTTTCTATAACCTCACAGCGGACGAAGCTTGGAGAAGAATAGAAAATATTGCTGAAGACTCTCTCCAAAACACTACTGATGATAGAGAGAGTAAGAGCACCCAAAATCCCCAAAAAGGGGCATTGTTTGAAGTTAACTCTAGTTCTAATTCCCAATTGACTGACAAATTGGATACCTTAGCTCATCAACTAGAAAAATTCATCTCTCTAGGGTCTTCTTCTTCTTCAGCTCCTCAGATCACGGAAGTTTGTACCGTATGTTCTGCAGTAGATCACTCTACTCTAGACTGTCCAATCGGTTCACAATTTCCTGAATTCATGCAAGAACAAATCTGTGCTGCCCAAGGATATACAAGGAATTACAATCCGTATTCTAACACGTATAATCCAGGCTGGTGAGACAATCCCGCATTTTCGTGGCAACAAGGGAATCAAGATACTCAGTTTCCTCAACATCAATATCAAAAAAGACAAGGAAATTATGAGCCTCATCAACAAAGTCAGCAAGGAAATGTTGACAATCGATTCCCTGAACATCAATATCAGAGGCCACAAAATAATAACCCTCCTGGTTACTATCCAGTCCAACAGGACAATCCGTTCAGAACACAACGGAACAATGTCCCTGCTCTTCCTCCTGCACAGTCATCATCTGATGACAAATTTGACAAACTTATGCAAATGTTTCAAGTTCAACAACAGTCTATTGCTAAACTTGAAGGACAAATCGGGCAGATGGCCCAAACTTTAAGTAAGAGAGACGAGGGTAAGCTTCCATCTCAGACTGTGGTAAATCCACGAGGACAGTGTAGTACTATCCAAACTGAGATAGTACAAGAACAGGCCAAGGCTGTAGTTACCCTTAGGAGTGGGAAAACCATTGATAACCAGGTTAGAGTAAAGGTTAGGGATGTTCCAGAAGAAATTGAGGAATTAGAGGAATCTGAGATCGAAGTTTTAAGCAAAGATGTTCAAGATTGCCGTAGGAATAAAAACCTAACAGTGGAGCCTATAGTTGAACCATCCTCATGAGCACCTTTTCCCACAGCTCTGTCCCGTCCAAAGCCGACTGATGATCCTAAACAACTCAAGGTCTTAGAGCATCTTAAAGATATTAAGATCAATTTGCCATTAGTTGAGATAATACAACAGATTCCAGCCTATGCCAATTTTTTAAAGGATTTATGTATGAAAAAGAGACGGACCAACTCCATTCCTAAGAAGGTCCGTCTTACTGAAAAGGTTAGCAATATCTGCACTAGAGGACTGCCTCAGAAGTGCAGTGACCCAGGAGCTTTCACTATTCCATGCTTAATTAATGACCAACGCATAGAAAGCGCCTTGCTAGACTTAGGATCTAGTGTTAACCTCATCCCTCACACAGTCTACCAAAGGTTAGGTCTTTGAGTGTTAACACCGACTAATGTGACCCTCCAATTGGCAGATAGATCTGAGCGACGACCTTGAGGTGTTGTAGAAGATGTGATCGTTAGAGTAGGAGAATTCTTGTTCCCAGTGGACTTCATTGGGTTAGATATTGATTTAGGCCCTGATAACAAAAATACCACTCCCGTTTTACTAGGAAGACTATTCCTAGCAACAGCTGATGCTGTTATATATTGTAGGACGGGTATGATAGAACTAACATTTGGGAACATGAGAACTAAGCTAAGGGTTGCTGATGCAGCCAACAAATTGAATCAAGATGAGGAAGAAAAATACTTCCATGTTGATACCATTGACTCATGTATAGATGAGTTTGCCCAATTGATTCTAACTCCTAATCAAGAAATAGCTGAGTTAGAACGACTTTTGTATGAATGCGACATTTCTCCTGAAATGGTCGCCTCTACTTCCATTGTTGTTGATCCAAATAAGGACGATCAAGTAACAACACATTTCCCTGAAGTTTCAGAATGTCCCACAATTGAGTCCCTACCAGTTTTGGAACTCAAAACCTTGCCCCAACATCTTAAGTATGCCTACTTAGGACCTGATGAGACTCTTCCAGTCATCATTGCCTCGGATTTGACTCCCAAGCATGAAGACAGACTGTTAAAAGTCCTAAGTACCCATAAACAGGCGATAGGTTGGACGATTTTTTACTTGAAAGGCATTGATCCCTCTGTGTGTATGCACAAAATTCATCTCGAGGAAGGAGTTACTCCTTCTCGAGAATTTCAGAGAAGACTAAACCCAAAGATGGGTGATGTCGTCCACAAGGAGATCATTAAGTTGCTTGATGCGGGTATTATATACCCAATTTCTGATAGTCCATGGGTAAGTCCGGTACAAGTGGTACCGAAGAAATTTGGGATTACTGTGGTTCCGAATGATAAAGGTGAGCTAATTTCTACACACATCACAACAGGGTGGCGTGTATGCATTGACTATAGAAAGCTCAATTCCAAAACAAGGAAAGACCACTTCCCTTTACCCTTTCTTGACCAAGTCCTAGATAGAATAGCCAGACAAGGCTATTACTGCTTTTTGGATGGGTATTCGGGATATAACCAAATCCCAGTCTTTCCTAAAGATCAGGAAAAGACTATATTCACATGCCCTTATGGGACCTTTGCGTTCCGACGCATGCCTTTCGGTCTTTGCAATGCTCCTACGACATTTCAAAGATGTGTGAAGGCTCCTTTCTTAGACATGATCGAAAAGTTCATGGAAGTCTTTATGGATGACTTCTCAGTATTTGGAACTACCTTCGACGAGTGCCTCACACACCTTTCTCTAGTGTTAGACCGATGCGTTGAAACAAATTTGGTTCTAAGTTGGGAAAATAGCCACTTTATGGTTAGGCAAGGTATAGTTTTGGGTCATGTTGTTACACAGGATGGAATCCATGTGGACCCAGCCAAAGTCGAGCTAATAGAAAAGTTGCCCGTACCCAAGACGGTGCGTGATATCCGATCATTCCTTGGTCACGCCGGTTTTTATCGACGTTTCATCAAGGATTTCAGCCATATAGCCCGACCACTCTCTAGTCTTCTAGCAAATGATACTGAGTTCAAATTTGATGACAAGTGCTCAGAAGCTTTTGAGAAACTTAAATCCTTACTATCCTCTGCTCCTATCATCCAACCTCCTGACTAAAGTTTCCCCTTTGAGATAATGTGCGATGCATCAGACTATGCAGTGGGAGCTGTATTAGGACAGCGTAGGGATAAACTGCCTACCGTGATATATTATGCCAGCAAAACCTTGGACGATGCACAAAAGAACTATACAACCACTGAAAAGGAATTGCTGGCTGTAGTCTTCTCATTGGACAAATTCAGATCTTACATCCTAGGATCCAAAGTAATAGTATACACGGACCATGCAGTTTTGCGGTATTTACTGACCAAAAAGGATACAAAGCCCCGTCTAATCCGTTGGCTATTACTCCTTCAAGAGTTTGACCTTGAGATCAAGGACAAGAAAGGAAGCGAGAATTCTGTCGCCAATCATCTCTCACGTCTTATACGTGATTCTCCTATTGACTTTTTTCCTTTCAAAGACACGTTCCCTGATGAACAACTTTTTGCCATCTCACATAAGACCCCGTGGTATGCCCACTTTGTCAATTATTTTGCTACCCAAGAGTTTCCAACTCACTGGGGTAAAAGAGAAAAGGAACGGTTCAGGGCACAAGTCAAGTACTTTATCTGGGAAGATCCCTATCTTTTCAAGATTTGTGCCGATCAGGTCATTAGGAGATGTGTACCTGAGGAAGAATTTGACAGTATACTCCAATTCTGCCACTCTGAAGCATGTGGTAGACATTTTGGAGGAAAAAGGACGACTGCCAAAGTCCTTCAAAGTGGGTTCTTCTGGCCCACTATTTTCAAAGATGCCCAGCAAATGTGTAAAAATTGCCCACAATGTCAACAAGCTGGCTCTATTTCAAGAAGGGACATGATGCCCCTTACACCCATCCTCATTTGTGAAATATTCGATGTGTAGGGTATAGACTTTATGGGTCCCTTCCCTCCTTCCTCAGGCTATTCTTATATTCTTGTTGGTGTGGACTATGTGTCCAAATGGGTAGAAGCAGTGGCAACCCGAACCAATGACCACAAAGTTGTGGTCAAGTTCATTAAAGAGAATATCTTTTCTCGATTCGGGGTGCCACGTGTGCTTATAAGTGATGGAGGACAGCATTTCCGTCACAGGACACTAGAAGCCTTATTGAGAAAATACTCTGTCCACCACAAGATAGCAACGCCTTACCACCCACAAACAAGTGGGCAAGTGGAGGTATCAAATAGGGAGATTAAGTCAATTCTTCAGAAAACGATTAGGCCCGATCGCAAAGATTGGTCAAGTCGTCTGCATGACGCATTATGGGCCTACCGTACTGCTTTCAAAACTCCCATCGGTATGTCCCCGTATAGATTAGTATACGGTAAAGCTTTCCACCTTCCTATTGAATTAGAGCATAAAGCCTATTGGGCTATTAAGGCCCTGAACTTTGACTTACAACAGGCAGGTGAAGGTAGGAAGTTGGCGTTGAATGAACTGGAAGAGCTTCGTTTCGAAGCTTATGAGAATGCCAAGCTCTACAAAGAGAGAATGAAGAGGATTCATGATAGATCTATTTTAAGAAAAAATTTATCTTCTTCTGATAAAGTTCGGTTGTTTAACTCCAAATTGAAGTTTTTCCCAGGAAAGTTAAGAACAAGATGGGATGGTCCTTATGAAGTGGTTAAAGTATATCCTTCTGGAGTTATCTTAATTAAAAATCCCACAGATGGGCATGTCATCACAGTCAATGGACAAAGATTGAAACATGCATTCAATCCAAATATGGTTCCTCATGAAGTTGAATCTGTAGAACTTCAGGATCTTGCAGGCATTCCATAAATGAGATTCTGCCAAGCTAAAGGCATTACAACTCAGCACAATCGTCTGGCTGAAGACGTTAAACTTAGCGCTACTAGGAGGCAACCTAGATTAAAAAAAAATGCTTATGTGTGTTTATTTTCCTTTGTCTGTGTGATTTTATGATTTTCTTAGTCCTCTGTATTTACTTTGTTTATGTATTTATAGATAACTCTTGAACCCCAGAAAAGAGGTTAAATGGTCTGGGTAGTTAAAGTATTTGCTTAATATATTAGTTATTTTCCGTGACCATATTTCTTTGTGATTTCTCCCCTATATATTTGTTTGACATTTTTTATTTTTAGTATAGCTAACTTTTATTTTTGCTGTATTGATGATAATCTGTGAAATGCTGTGTGTACTAATCTTTAATTGCAGAATGATACATCTTTTGGCAAAAGTTAGTAGAAAGGCTTTGACATCAACATAATAATGCTTCACATCAGGTGATATCTTTCCTTACTACATTTCCCTTTATACCTGATCAATATGCGCTGTAGAGTAAGCAAACCATAGGTTTGGGGATGTAGCATTTGTCATTATATTCTTTCTTGCATATTACACTCTCACTGTCTTACATTGTTATTTGCTTGAGGACAAGCAAAGTTTCGGTGTGGGGGTGCATGTATTTCATGAAAATCTTTTTCAAAATATGCAAGAAATACACTATTTGTGTTCATGAAAAAGAGTATTTGCTATCTTACTTATTTAAAGGAAGATGATTTAGATGATTTGAGAACTTTTATTGTTAGCTATGTATTGTGAAAAACTCTGAGGAAACTCTGTAAGAAAAACTTTGGGGTATTGTATCCATAAGTAAACCTAGTTGTTCTTCTTTTCTTCAATTGATAGTTATGTGATTATGAAAGGACTGAAATAGGATTACCGTTTGTTATAAGAACTTCTTATGATTGAAACCTGAACCCTTATGCCATGTCTGTACAGTATGTTATGTTATTTTGTCTGTATGTACACTCTGAAAAAAAAAAGAAAAAAAGAAAAAAAAGAAAAAAAAAAACAACAAAGAAAACAATGAAAAAAATAAAAAAAGAAAAAAAAAAGAGTTGTACATACCTTTACTGTTGAATAAACTTTTTGGTGTAAATATGTTGTAAATCTCTAAGCACCACTATCCTAGACATTGTAATTTGGGATATGTGCTATAGTGTAAGGTTTCGAGCCTGGATATCTCGGGTGATTAAGGCACGTAGGGGTCCCTTTGAAACCTGGCAACCTCAGTCATAATGGCGGAGGATTGTTGGCCTTAAAGCCCGCTACATGGGATATTCAGAAAGCAAAGGAAACTGAACACTATATAGAGGTTTTATTAGTTGTACTTTTATATTTCTGGAAAATGTTAAAGGGTTAAGGCATGATCAAGAGTTTGATTACAAATGTAGATAAGAATATCAAGGTCCAATCTGTTTGCATAACTTGAAAGTTGAGAATTTTATGAACTTAATATGCTTAGTTTACTTCTAAATATGTACCCCGAAGCAATCAATAGTCGATTTCCAATAAGAGTACCTATTTGAGAAAAATTTGCAAAAGGTTCTCTTATCATGTTTATCATTAATTGCTAAATAGGTTTAAGATAGTAGATTGCATTTTTCATGATTAATTTTTGAAATGTGTTTGACAAAAAGTTGGGATAGATTTTTGCATATGTTTTTGACTTGTAAAAATTATGCAAAATTTCACTTTGAATCTGTTTTAAAGACAGTCTTGCTTGAGGACAAGCAATGTTTAGGTTTAGGGATATTGATGTGACTGTATTTGCAGCACTCAAACCATGGTATTTGTACTGCATTTGCATCTTAACTCTGGAATAAATGCAACACTTTGATACTTTCGATGCAATGTATGAAAATACTGAAAAGTGAAAAATCAGGCCCGAAATGATCCAAAATGCAAGTCAAGAAGTAAGAATGGGAAAACATGAGAAGCGGTTGAAGAATAAAGCTCATAGAAAAGAAACTTGGCGGAAACTAGCACGAAATCGGACTCGGAACATTGATCCAAATGATCTCAAATAGTGACCCATGTCCGTTTTTGGCAAATCATATCAGTTTTTCGAGAAAAAACAGTATTCTGAGCTATAGTCCTGCGCGCGGCGTGATTTTAGCCAAATTCCATCGTTTGGAGGGTCAAAACAGTGAAAAAGGCCCAAAAATGCTGCTGTCAACAATCTGGTCAAAGTCAACAAACGAAAAAAAGTCAACTATTTCAGAATTTTTGCCTATAAATAGAGCTTCAACCCTTTAAGAATTCTAGAGTTAATTTTGGAGTATTATCAATATTTTTGATATAATTCCGAGTTAATTCTATTTAGTTTTAAATTTTTGTTTTAGTTAATTAAGTAGTAGTAGAATACGGGGGAAGTCCCGCCTAGGTAGCTCTTCTTCGGGGAAATTTTGCCCGAATAGCTACTTTTAGGGGGAAGTCCGACCCAAGTTGTTATTATCCGGGGGAGGTTCTGCCCGAATAGCTTTTAATATGAAAGCTCTTATTCGGGGGAAACTCATCCCTAATAGTTCTTATTCGGGAGAAATTAGCTCCCCTCGAATAGCTATTTTGCGTCGGACCTCTGCTCAAATTTTGGGAATCAGAAATACGCGTTCGTCAATATGGGGGAGCCTTTCTTGACTCTCTTTTATTTACATAACTTGTATTCATTTATGTCTGAGTAGATTGATATCTAGGGGTGAATATTGTAAATGATCGTATTTTAATATATGGTCTCGGATATAGTTTATTTAATTCATATTGCAATGTATGGCTTGTTTTAATTAAGTATTTCATACGTAATGCTTTTAAGTAGACGTTATGATTTCTTTACTTTCGCTTCATAAATATTATACTTGTAGTTAATGTTATGAATGCATTACTTTAGTGCCATATAATTGTTTTAATCGTGAGTTTATAGGTTGTACCATAGACTCCATGAAACTATAGGTTGTACCATAGTTTCTATCTGTAAGGTTAATTCCTTAGTTTAGTTTGCCTTGTTGTACTTGGTTAAAATAAGCTAAGTAGATTAACTAGGTCTATAGCTTTTAGCTTAACCGGGTGTATGCTTGTAGCTTAAGCCCTTGCAGAATTAGATAAACTATATATCGAACCTATATTAATTGACTCATTTACATGTTCAAACCCCTAGATCACCACCTCTCGTATTCCATTAATACTTAGTATAACTTAGATAATTTAGTTAGTTTAATTTAGTTTATATTTCTCACACGTTACTCAAACCTACCTTGCGATTTGTCACTGAAGCGCTTTAACACTTTCACACTACTTCACTAACTTAAACTAGCAAGCTTCCCTGTGGTACGATTCCGCACTCAGAGCACACTACACTACAAAGATCCGTGCACTTGCGGGTATTTTAACTTGGTTATTTTGCGCACATTTTAACGCACAACCCGATCGCATCAGCCCATTCAAATGGCCAATGGGCTTAACGACAATCTATCCGCTTCAACAACGCAGCATCCTCGCAAGACATGATATCGACGCATTATAGGGCCCTGTAATATCCCGCGAGTTAGGTTGTCGTCCGTTTAACAGCTTAAGACGTACGATCCGGGATGAGAAAACAGAGCAAAAGTAGAAAAATGGCCCAAAACTGATGAAAACGTTCGATTTTGGGCTCTGAAAACAAACGCAGCTGAGCATGCTTGTTGCCCTCGTCGTAGAGCTCTCGGAGAGCTTTCCAACGGTATGCTGTGCGCCACGTAACTCCTTACAGATTAAAATTTTTGGGCACCTGAGCGACGGAAACCTGGTCACAAGCCCGACGCCCTCGGTTTGCGGGCCCAGCCTCTACGTGAAGCGAAGTTGTCTTGCCTACGGTGCCCTGGGATTCGGTAATAGAAATGTGGTGGATAAAGTATCTTGGCAACCCTAACCGGGGCAAAAAAAATTGAAAAGAAGGGATGCAACACGAGGACTTCCCAGGGGGTCACCCATCCTAGTACTACTATCGCCCAAGCACATTTAACTTCGGAGTTCTGATGGGATCCGGTGCATTAGTGCTGGTATGATCGCACCCATCATGTTGTGGGCACAAATCTTTTATGTGTTAACAGTTCACAGTCCCACCCCAGAGAGATGGCCCATTCAAAAGGCCCAATGGGCTTAACAACAACCCATCCGCTTCAACAACGCAGCATCCTCGCAAGACGTGATATTGATGCATTGTAGGGCATTGTAATATCCCGCGATTTAGGTTGTTGTCCTTTTAATAGCTCACGACGTACGATCCAGGATAAAAAAAAATAGCAAAAGCAGAAAAAAGGCCCGAAACTGATGAAAACATTCAATTTTGGGCTCTGAAAACAGGCGCAGCTGAACAGTGTTGCTGCCCCCATCGTAGAGATCTCGGAGAGCTTTCCAATGGTATGATGTGCGTCGCGTAACTCCTTACGGATTAATAGTTTTGGGCACCGGAGCGACATAGACCTAGTCAAAAGCCAACGCCCTTGGTTTGCGAGCCCAGCCTCTACATGAAGGGAAGTTGTCCTGCCCTTTGTGCCGTGGGATTTAGTAATAGAAATGTGGTAGATAAAGTATCTTGGCAACCCTAACCAGGGCAAAAAATATTGAAAAGGCGGGATGCAACACGAGGACTTCCCAGAGGATCACCCATCCTTGTACTACACTCGACCAAGTGCGCTTAACTTCGGAGTTCTGATGGGATCCGGTGCATTAGTGCTGGTATGATCGCACCCGTCATGTTGTGGGCACAAATCCTTTATGTGTTGACGGTTCACAGTCTCATCCCAGAGAGATGGCCCTTTCAAAAGGCCCAATGGGCTTAACGACAACCCATCCGCTTTAACAACGCAGCATCCTCGCAAGACGTGATATCGATGCAATATAGTGCCCTGTAATATCTCACGAGTTAGGTTATCGTCCTTTTGACAGCTCACGACGTACGATCCGGGACAAAAAGATAGAGCAAAAGTAGAAAAATGGCCCAAAACTAATGAAAATGTTCAATTTTGGGCTCCAAAAATTGGCACTGCTGAGCAGTGTTGCTGCCCCCGCTGTAGAGCTCTAGGAGAGCTCTCCAACGGTATGCTGTGCGTCGCGTAACTCTTTACGGATTAAAAGTTATGGGCACTGAAGTGACGAAGCCCTGGTCACAAGCTTTACGCCCTCGGTTTGTGGGCCTAACCTCTATGAGAAGCGAAGTTCTCTAGCCCAAGGTGCCGTGGGATTCGATAATAGAAATGTGGTTGATAAAGTATCTTGGCAACCTTAACCGGGGCGAAAAAAATTGAAAAGTAGGGGGGGGGCAACACGAGGACTTCCTAGGGGGTCACCCATCCTAGTACTACTCTCATCCAAGCATGCTTAACTTCAGAGTTCTGATGGGATCTGGTGCATCAATACTGGTATGATCGCACCCGTGATGTTGTGGGCATAAATCCTTTATGTGTTGACGGTTCACAGTCCCTGCCAAAGAGATGGCCCATTCAAAAGGCCCAATGGGCCTAACGACAACCCATCCGCTTCAACAATGTTGCATACTCGCAAGACTTGATTTCGACACATTGTAGGGCCCTCTAATGTCCCGCGAGTTTGGTTGTCATCCTTTTAACAGCTCAAGCGTACGATTCGGGACTGAAAAACAGAGCAAAAGCAGAAAAGTGTCCCAAAACTGATGAAAACATTCGATTTTGGGCTCTAAAAATAGGCACAGGTGAGCAGGCTTGTTGCCCCATCGTAGAGCTCTCGGAGAGCATTCCAACGGTAAGCTGTGCACCGCGTAACTTCTTACGGATCAAAATTTATGGGCACCGGAGCGACGGAGACCTGGTCACAAGCCCTATGCCCTCGGTTTGCGAGCCCAGCCTCTACGTGAAGCAAAGTTGTCTTGCCCAAGGTGCCGTGGGATTCGGTAATAGAAATGTGGTGGATAAAGTATCTTGGGAACCCTAACCGGGGCAAAAAAAATTGAAAAGAGGGGATGCAACACGAGGACTTCCCAGAGGGTCACCCATCCTAGTACTACTCTCGCCCAAGCACGCTTAACTTCGGAGTTCTGATGGGATCCAGTGCATTAGTGCTGGTATGATCACACCCATCATGTTGTGGGCACAAATCCTTTATGTGTTGACGGTTCACAGTCCCAGCGCAGAGAGATGGCCCCTTCAAAAGGCCCAATGGGCTTAACGACAACCCATCCGCTTCAACAATGCAGCATCCTCGCTAGACATGATATCGACGCATTGTAGGGCCCTGTAATATCCTGCGAGTTTGGTTGTTGTCCTTTAAACAGCTCATGACGTACGATCCTAGATGAAAAAACAGAGCAAAAGTAGAAAAATATCCCGAAATTGATGAAAACGTTTGATGTTGGGCTCAAAAAACAAGCGCAGCCGAGCAGGGTTGCTGCTCCCGTCGTAGAGCTCTCGGAGAGCTTTCCAACAGTATACTATGTGTTGCGTAACTCCTTACGGATTAAAAGTTATGGGCACCGGAGCGACGGAGAGGTCACAAGCGCTATGCCCTTGGTTTGTGGACCCAACCTCTACGTGAAGCGAAGTTATCATGCCCAAAGTTCTGTGGGATTCGGTAATAGAAATGTCGTGGATAATTATCTTGGTAACCATAACCAGGGCAAAAAAAATTGAAAAGGAGGGGTGCAATGTAATACCCCGACCCTGAGCATATAATTATTTTATTTATTTGCGTATATTAATATGTTTATTTTAATTATTTGCGTACATTTACATGTTACCTTAATTGTTTGCATATAATTATTAGCGTTACTTTTTATATTTCTTGAAAAATGTGCATTCGTTTTATTTAGTGTACATTCATGTGCATTTTTTTCTAAGTAGCGTAGGCAGTAAAATAATTACACTACACTACACTAGCTAACTAGATTAGTCAAAATACTACAAGGTGGCAAACTAGAAATATATACTTAGTTAAGGGGGCAATTTGGTCTTTGGAGCCACTTAGATATTTCTACCTAACATAAAACACACACAACACACCCCACACACACACAAAAATACTGCAACACACACACACACAAATCAGATCACACACAACACACACCAATCGATCAAAAGAAGAAAGAGGAGAAGAAGAAGAAATAAACAACCCCGAGCCGATTTTCTCGCATTTTCATGCCTTAGCTCGCGTTACTAGCATGTGTAAGGTGAGGGGAAATCTTTTAAAAAACTGATTTTAGAACTTACATTGCATATATATGTATTTTTGAGTAAGAAATTATTGTATTAGACAAGTTTATACATGTATATGTTTGCAGGATTTTGTTGTAGCTGCTGTAATTTATGTATTGTTTGAGCAATTAATTACTTTGGGAAAAATCTGGAAAAATCACATATTAATCTAGACTGGGAGAGGTACAACTTTCATGTTGGAATAATTGTGAAGAAAAATCGTTTGTTTGCTCGTAATTGCTGAAATCAGTGAAGCTTTGTAATTGACTGGAACTGGACAGTTTTACTTTCCTGAATTTCGTGGGGTTTTTGACCTTTTTATATAACTTGGAAAATTATGAAAATTTTACAGGACCTCGATAAGCTATTTTAGAACAAGTTCTGTTTAGGTCGACTTGGCCAATTCCTCCATCTAATGCCTTTAAGAAAATAAAAACTGAAACCTGACAGAATTCGTGACCAATCTGGACAGCTTTGTGCACTTGAGTTGTTTTAGTCATAACTTGATGAATTTAACTCAGAATTGAGTTCCGTTTGATTCTAGAGTTATCTACTTTCGAAGAGCTTTCCATACACATAAAAATCAGTTTCATAGGAGGTCGTTTTATTAGGTAATTGTGCAGCCAAAGTCGAGGTACTGCTGAGATGTTGAAAGTGTTAAACTTATTTGTTTTGTGCTCTTTGGCTTCTTGAAGTTAAATAATGTACTATATATGCTTATCTATGCTTATTTTACTCTCAAATGTGGGTATAGAATATGTCTATGTGATTGGATAACTTGATTCATTACTAGTATTGCCTTATTGAATTAAAAAGGGAAAAAAATGAAGTTAGAGCCTTAATGCTTAGTTTTAGCTTGGCTATTGAGTTATATGTGTTGTAGAGACTAGGATCACTTATTAGTTGCCCAAAATAAAGTGAATGTGGTGTGTTTGTGTGTGGTGAACCTAAGGGGCCGAGTAGTGTTCTTGTGTATAAGGGGTGTTTATTTGGTTTCTTGAGTTATATGAGTAGTTTAGGTGCTAAATGAATGACTTGCCTTAAATTGTTCAATGGATTACTTTACTTGTGTGTTTGGCTATCATATGGAATTACTTAATGTATTATGTTGTAGTGGATGCTAGGTAATTTGTTCAATTGTGTGTAGGCTACATGTTTGCTAAAAGTTTAAAGAGAGGAATAGAAATGCGTTGCATACTAGTATATTGCTTGTAGTTAGTTTAGTGCATTAAAACATCAAGTAGAACAAGGAGTGCATATTCGGTCAGCCAACTGCCCTGTCTTTCGAAGCACTTTTGACAAAGAAAACCTACTCTAAAATTAACAAAATTTATATGACAGCTAGATTAGACAGTTTAGAACAAATGTGGATTTCTAGAGCTAAGGCAAATTCTAACGTTTTGGCCCCACGATTTAGCTATTTCCGAAATGTGTTTGAAAATCACTGGTGTAGGAGGCAGTTCGCGTAGTTGCACGGAAAAGGTCATAACTTGTAGAATTTAGATCGGAATTGAGTTCCGCTTGAGGCTAAAGTCATCTACACTCAGAGAGCTACGTTTATATATATAAATCAGTCAGTTTTGAGGTCTATAGAATAGATAACTGAATTGATTAAGTTAAGCCTTTGTTGGAGAAAATGGAAAATGTTTAAGTGTTAAGCATAGTTGTCTTGATTTAATACTTAGTTTGATATTCCTTTGCAATATAAATGAAGTTGAATTAGTTATGAAGTTAACTTGTTAAAGTTGATATAGTTAATGTCCTTGGTAAAATTAAAGAAATGTTTTAGAGTTATTCGTTTGATTACTTAGGCCATGTGGCAATATGACATACATGAATAATATGTGGTTATTTGGGATTACGTGCTAATATAGAGTTAATATAATCAATTGCTAAAGTGTTATACTTAAATAAATATACTAGGGATTTTCATATTCGAGCTAAAGGAAAGTTGGAGTAACTAAGCCATTTTTACATCTTGAAGCTTGATAAAGGTGAGGGACCTGCATCCTTACGTGCATTATAGTTTATTTTCTTGCTAAAAGAGTATATTATTTAGTATAATTGCGTAATTGATATATGCTTATTATTGCTAAATTGTAACTTGGTGCGAAGACAACCTACTTTTTGTCCTTAAATGTGTTTACTGATTATATTGTAATTGTTATCATTCTTGCATTGCATCATGGTTGCGCAACCTCATTGTCGCGGTAGATGCGATGGCCTCGCTGGGCGGCATCGGGCTTGCCAGTGTTGGTTGCCTTAGCTCCGTCTGCTATTCCCTTACTCGCCTGGTCCGGAGATTGCCAGGGGGTGTTGGGTCGTAGGATCGGGTACATCCAGAGTACCCATTGGTGTAAGGGATGCCGGCATATCGAGATTGAGATCGTGGTTCGTGGTTCGTGGATCGGGGATCGAAAATTTGGAGTGATAAGGGTTATTGATTGTACCCTTTTAAAATGTGGTATTAGAATTGTTATTTACTGTTTATCTATTGTATTAATTGTGTTAAGTTGCTGCATTGCACGTCCCCAGTAGACCTTATCCCTCACTGAGCAATTGTGATTGCTTATGCCTCGCTAAACATGTTTCGGGTGGTGCAGTTGGAGGAGTTACCTTGGTTGTTGTGTACTATTACTTGAGATTGGAGTGATTGCTTGCTAAACTGTAGAAGACCTTGCTTGTCTACTTTATGTTCTATTTTGGAGCCTAAGGGCTTATGTATATATATTTGAGTGGTTGCAATTTGAAAGCTAAGTGGATGTAGTAAGTGTTATGGAATTGTGGCATGTAATAACTTATGCTTCTGCTTCTAGCTACATTGCATGCTTGTATGTGTTTATATTGCCTTGTGTTGCTTAAGGCTTGGATGGCCTTGAAGTTGGGATTTCAATTAGAAATGTTGTTCCTTTGCTTCGTGTTTTATTTGAATGCTTACAGGTTTCCAGAATGTCTACGGTACAGGGAAAACTCTGTTCGTTTTTCCTAAAATTTTGTGACCGGGTTGGGTATTGGGTTGAGAATAGCATGGTTATTAGAGCCTCCGGTCTCGTGAGGGATCGGGGCATTACATGCAACACGAGGACTTCCTAGGGGGTCACCCATCTTAGTACTACTCTCGCCCAAGCACTCTTAACTTCGGAGTTCTGATGGGATCCAATGCATTAGTGCTGGCATGATCGCACCCGTCATGTTGTGGGCACAAATCCTTTATGTGTTGATGGTTCACAGTCCCAGCCCAGAGAGATAGCCCATTCAAAAGGCCTAAAGGGCTTAATGACAACCCATCTGCTTCAACAACGCAGCATCCTCACATGACATGATATCAACGCATTGTAGGGCCCTGTAATATCCCGCAAGTTAGGCTGTCATCCTTTTAACTGCTCACGACGTACGATACGGGACGAAAAAATAGGGCAAAAGTAGAAAATTGTCCCGAAACTGATGAAAACGTTCTATTTTGGGCTCCAAAAACAGGTGCAACTAAGTAGTGTTGCTGCCTTCGTCGTAGAGCTCTCGAAGAGCTTTCCAACGGTATGTTGTGCGCGGCGTAACTCTTTACAGATCAAAAGTTATGGGCACCGGAGCGACGGAGACCTGGTCACAAGCCCTACACCATCGGTTTGCAAGCCCAGCCTATACGTGAAACGAAGTTGTCTTGCCCAAGGTATCGTGGGATTTGGAAATAGAAATGTCGTGGATAAAGTATCTTGGCAACTCTAACAGGGGCAAAAAAATTGAAATGCGGGGGTACAACACGAGGACTTCCCAAGGGGTCACCCATCTTAGTACTACTCTCGCCCAAGCACGCTTAACTTCGGAGTTCTGATGGGATCCGGTGCATTAGTGCTGGTATAATCGCACCCGTCATGTTGTGGGCACAAATCCTTTATGTGTTGACGGTTCACAGTGCCCGCCCAGAGAGATGGCCCATTCAAAAGGCCCAATGGGCTTAACGACAACCCATCTGCTTCAACAACCCAGCATCCTCACAAGATGTGATATTGACACATTGTAGGGCCATGTAATATCCCTCGAGTTGGGTTGTTGTCCTTTTAACAGCTCACGACGTACGATCCGGGATGAAAAACAGTGCAAAAGCAGAAAAATAGCCCGAAACTGATGAAAACGTTCGATTTCAGGCTCCAAAAACAGGCGCAGCTGAGCAGGGTTATTTTCCCCGCCATAGAGCTCTTGGAGAGCTTTCCAACGGTATGCAGTGCATCGCGTAACTCCTTACAGATTAAAAGTTATGGGCACCAGAGCGACGGAGACCTGGCCACAAGCCCCACACACTCGGTTTGCGGGCCCAGACTCTACGTGAAGCGAAGTTGTCTTGCCCAAGGTGCTGTGGGATTCGGTAATAGAAATGTGGTGGATAAAGTATCTTGGCAACCCTAGCCGGGGCAAAAAAAATTAAAAATGGGGGGTGCAACACCAGGACTTCCAAGGGGGTCACCCATCCTAGTACTACTCTCGCCCAAGCACACTTAACTTTGGAGTTATGATGGGATCCGATGCATTAGTGCTGGTATGATCGCACCCATTATGTTGTGGGCACAAATCCTTCATGTGTTGACGGTTCACAGTCTCATCCTAGAGAGATGGCCCATTCAAAAGGCCCAATGAGCTTAACGACAACCCATATTCTTCAACAATGTAGCATCCTCGCAAGATGTGATATCGACGCATTGTAATGCCCTTTAATGTCCCGCGAGTTAGGTTGTCGTCCTTTTAACATCTCACGACATACGATCCGGGACGGAAAAATATTACAAAAGAAGAAAAGTGGCCCGAAACTAATGAAAACATTCAATTTTGGGCTCCAAAAATGGGCAAAGCTGAGCAGGCTTGCTGGCCAGTCGTAGAGCTCTCGGAGAGCTTTCCAACGGTATGCTGTGCGATGCGTAACTCCTTACGGATCAAAAGTTATGGGCACCAGAGCGATGGAGACCTACTTACAAGCCCTACGCCCTCGGTTTGCGGGCCTAGCCTCTACGTGAACGAAGTTGTCTTGGCCAAGGTGCAGAGGGATTCGGTAATAGAAATGTGGTGGATAAAGTATCTTGGCAACCCTAACCGGGGGTCACCCATCCTAGCACTACTCTCGCCCAAGCATGCTTAACTACGGAGTTTTGATGGGATCCGGTACATTAGTGCTGGTATGATCGCACCTATCATGTTGTGGACACAAATCCTTTATGTGTTGATGGTTCACAGTCCCAGCCCAGAGAGATGGCCCATTCAAAAGGCCCAATGGGCTTAACGACAACCCATCCGCTTTAACAACGCAGCATCCTCGCAAGACGTGATATCGATGCATTGTAGGGCCCTGTTATATCTCGCGAGTTAGGTTGTCGTCCTTTTAACAACTCACGACGTACGATCCGGGATGAAAAAATAGAGCAAAAGTAGAAAAATAGCCCGAAACTATTGAAAACGTTCAATTTTGGTCTCCAAAAACAGGCGCAGCTGTGCAGTGTTGTTGCCCCCGTCGTAGAGCTCTCGGAGAGCTTTCCAACAGTATGTTGTGCATCGCGCAACTCCTTACGGATTAAAAGTTATGGGCACCGGAGCGACAGAGACCTGGTCACAAGCCCTACGCCCTCGGTTTGCTGGCCCAGCCTCTACATGAAGCGAAGTTGTCTTCCCAAGGTGCCGTGGGATTTGGTAACAGAAATGTGGTGGATAAAGTATCTTGACAACCCTAACCGGGGCAAAAAAAATTGAAAAGAGGGGGTGCAACACGAGGACTTCCCAGGGGGTCACCCATCCTGGTACTACTCTCGCCCAATCACGCTTAACTTTGGAGTTCTGATGGGATCCGGTGCATTAGTGCTGGTATGATCGCACCCGTCATGTTGTGGGCACAAATCCTTTATGTGTTGACGGTTCACAGTCCCAGCCCAAAGAGATGGTCCATTCAAAATGCCCAATGGGCTTAATGACAACCCATCCACTTCAACAACGCAGCATCCTCGCAAGATGTGATATCGATGCATTGTAGGGCCCTGTTATATCCCGCGAGTAAGGTTGTCGTCCTTTTAACAGCTCACGACATACATTCCGGGATGAAAAAACAGAGTAAAAGCAGAAATATAGACCGAAATTGATGAAAATGTTCAATTTTGTGCTCCAAAAATAGGCGCAGCTGAGCAGTGTTGCTTCCCCCGTCGTAGAGCTGTCGAAGACTATTCCAACGGTATGCTGTGCATCGCGTAACTCCTTACGGATTAAAAGTTATGGGCACCGAAGCGACGTAGACCTGGTCACAAGCCCTACACCCTCGGTTTGTGAGCCCAGCCTCTACGTGATGCGAAGTTGTCTTCCCAAGGTGCCGTGTGATTCGGTTATAGAAATGAGGCGGATAAAGTATCTTGGTAACCCTAATCGGGGCAAAAAAAATTGAAAAGGGGGGGTGCAACTCGAGAACTTCCTAAGGGGTCACCCATCCTAGTACTACTCTCGCCCAAGCACGCTTAACTTCGGAGTTCTGATGGGATCCGGTGCATTAGTGCTGGTACGATCGCACCCATCATGTTGTGGGCACAAATCCTTTATGTGTTGACGGTTCACAGTCCCAGCCCAGAGAGATGGCCCATTCAAATGGCCCAATGGGCTTAACGACAACCCATTCGCTTCAACAATGCAGCATCCTCGCAAGACGTGATATCAATGCATTGTAGGGCCCTCTAATGTCCCTCGAGTTAGGTTATCATCCTTTTAACAACTCACGACGTACGATCTGGGACGGAAAAATAGAACAAAAGAAGAAAAGTAGCCCAAAACTAATGAAAACGTTCAATTTTGGGCTGCAGAAACTGGCACAACCGAGCAAGCTTGATGACCCATCGTAGAGCTCTCGGAAAGCTTTCCAACGGTATGCTGTGCATCACGTAACGCCTTACGGATCAAAAGTTAAAGGCACTGGAGCGACGGAGACCTGGTCATAAGCCCTACGCCCTCGGTTTGCGGGCCCAGCCTCTACGTGAAGCGAAGTTGTCTTGCCCAAGGTGCCGTGGGATTCGGTAATAGAAATGTGGTGGATAAAGTATCTTGGCAACCCTAACCGGGGCAAAAAAAAATTAAAAAGAGGGGGTGCAACACGAGGACTTCCCAGGGGGTCACCCATCCTAGTACTACTCTCGCCCAAGCACGCTTAACTTCGGAGTTGTGATGGGATCCGGTGCATTAGTACTGGTATAATCGCACCCATCATGTTGTGGGCACAAATCCTTTATGTGTTGACGGTTCACAATCCCAACCCAGAGAGATGGCCCATTCAAAAGGCCCAATGGGCTTAATGACAACCCATCCGCTTCAACAACGTAGCATCCTCGCTAGACGTGATATCGACGCATTGTAGGGCCCTGTAATATCCTATCAGTTAGGTTTTTGTCCTTTTAACAACTTACGACGTACGATCCGGGATGAAAAAACATAGCAAAGGTAGAAAAATGGCCCAAAATTGATTAAAACGTTCGATTTTGGGCTCCGAAAATAGGCGCAACCGAGCGGAGTTGCTGCCCCCATCGTAGAGCTCTAGGAGAGCTTTCCAATGGTATGCTATGTGTCGCGTAACTACTTACGGATTAAAATTTATGGGCACCGGAGCGAGGGAGACCTAGTCACAAGCCATACGCCCTGGGTTTGCGGGCCCAGCCTCTCCGTGAAGCGAAGTTGTCTTGACCAAGGTGCCGTGGGATTCGGTTATAGAAATGTCATGGATAAAGTATCTTCGCAACCCTAACCGGGGCAAAAAAAATTGAGAAGGGGGGGTGCAACACGAGGACTTCCCAGGGGGTCACCATCCTAGTACTACTCTCGCCCAAGCACGCTTAACTTCAGAGTTTTGATGGGATCCGATGCATTAGTGCTGGTATGATCGCACCAGTCATGTTTTGGGCACAAATCCTTTATGTATTGACGGTTCACAGTTCCAGCCCCAAGAGATAGCCCATTCAAAAGGCCCAATGGGCTTAACGGCAACCCATCTGCTTCAACAACGCAGTATCCTCGCAAGACATGATATCGACGCATTGTAGGGCCCTGTAATATCCTGCAAGTTAGGTAGTCATCCATTTAACAGCTCACGACATACGATCCGGGATGAAAAAATAGTGCAAAAGCAGAAAAATGGCCCGAAACTGATGAATACGTTCGATTTTGGGCTCAAAAACCTGCGCAGCTGAGCAGGGTTGCTGCCCCCATCGCAAAGCTCTCGGAGAGCTTTCCAACGGTATGCTGTGAGTCGCGTAACTCCTTATGGATTAAAAGTTATGGGCATCGGAGCGACGGAGACCTGCTCACAAGCCCTACGCCCTCGATTTGCGGGCCCAACCTCTACGTGAAGCGAAGTTGTCTTGCCCAAGGTGCCGTGCGATTCGGTAATAGAAATGTGGTGGATAAAGTATCTTGGCAACCCTAACCGAGGCAAAAAAAAATTAAAATAGGGGGGTGCAACAAGAGGACTTCCCAGGGGTTTACCCATCCTAGTACTACTCTCGCCCAAGCACGCTTAACTTCGGAGTTCTGATTGGATCCGGTTGATTAGTGCCGGTATGAACGCACCCTTCATGTTGTGGGCACAAATCCTTTATGTGTTGACGGTTCACAATCACTGCCCAGAAAGATTGCCTATTCAAAAGGTCCAATGAGCTTAACGACAACCTATCCGCTTCAACAATGGAACATCCACGCAAGACGTGATATCGACACATTGTAGGGCCTTGTAATGTCCCGCGAGTTAGGTTGTCATCCTTTTAACAGCTCATGACATATGATCTGGGACGGAAAAATAGATCAAAAGAAGAAAAGTGTCCTAAAACTGATGAAAACGTTCGATTTTGGGCTCCAAAAACGGGCGCAGCCGAGAAGGCTTGCTGCCCCGTCGTTGAGCTCTTGGAGAGGTTTCCAAGGTATGCTGTGCGCCACGAAACTCTTTACGGATCAAAAGTTATAGGCACCGGAGTGACAGAGACCTGGTCACAAGCCCTATGCCTTCGGTTTGCGGGCCCAGCCTCTACGTGAAGTGAAGTTGTCTTGGCCAAGGTGCCATGTGCTTCGATAATAGAAATATGGTGGATAAAGTATCTTGGCAACCCAAACCCGGGCAAAAAAAATTGAAAAGAGGGGTTGCAACACGAGGACTTCCCAAAGGGTCACCCATCCTAGTACTATTCTTGCCCAAGCATGCTTAACTTCGGAGTTCTGATGGGATTCGGTGCATTAGTGCTGGTATGATCGCACCAGTCATGTTGTGGACACAAATCCTTTATGTGTTGACGGTTCACAGTCCCAGCCCAGAGAGATGACCCATTCAAAAGGCCCAATGGGCTTAACGACAACCCATCCACTTCAACAACGCAGCATCCTCGCAAGATGTGATATCAACTCATTGTAGGGCCCTGTAATATCCCGCGAGTTAGGTTGTTGTCCTTTTAACAGCTCACGACGTACGATCCGGGACAGAAAAATTGAGCAAAAGAAGAAAAGTGGCCCGAAACTGATGAAAACGTTCAATTTTTGGCTCCAAAAACAGGTACAGGCGAGCAGGCTTGCTGTCCCCATCGTAGAGCTCTCGGAGTACTTTGCAACGGTATGCTGTGCGCCGCGTAACTCCTTACGGATTAAAAGTTATGGGCACCGGAGCGACAGAGACCTGGTCACAAGCCGCACGCCCTCGGTTTGCGGGCCCAGCCTCTACGTGAAGCGAAGTTGTCTTGCCCATGGTGCCGTGGGATTCGATAATAGAAATGTGGTGGATAAAGTATCCTGGCAACCCTAATCGGGCAAAAAAAATTGAAAAGGGGAGGTGCTACAAGAGGACTTCCTAGGTGGTTACCCATCCTAGTACTACTTTCGCCCAAGCACTTTAAATTTCGGAGTTCTGATGGGATCCGGTGCATTAGTGCCGGTATGATCGCACACGTCATGTTGTGGGCACAAATTCTTTGTGTTGACGGTTCATAGTCCCAGCCCAGAGAGATGGCTCATTCAAAAGTCCCAATAGGCTTAACGACAACCCATCCACTTCAACAACGTAGCATCCTCGCAAGACATGATATCGACGCATTATACGGCCCTGTAATATCCTGCGAGTTA
This sequence comes from Ehretia macrophylla, assembly GCA_037974665.1. Classification (NCBI taxonomy): domain Eukaryota; kingdom Viridiplantae; phylum Streptophyta; class Magnoliopsida; order Boraginales; family Ehretiaceae; genus Ehretia; species Ehretia macrophylla. The sequence goes on along the minus strand of CM075764.1, from coordinate 12,296,575 downwards.
GGTTGTCATCCTTTTAACAACTCACGACGTACGATCCGGGATGAAAAAACAGAGGAAAAGCAGAAAAATGGCCCGAAACTGATGAAAATGTTCAATTTTGGGCTCCAAAAATATGCGTAGCGAAGCAGAGTTGCTGCCCCAGTCGTAGAGCTCTTAGAGAGCTTTCCAATGGTATGCTGTGCATCGCGTAACTCCTTACTGATTAAAAGTTATGGGCACCGTAGCGACGGAGACCTGGTGACAAGCGCTACGCCCTCAGTTTGCGGGCCCAGACGCTACGTGAAGTGAAGTTGTCTTGCCCAAGGTACCGTGGGATTCGGTAATAGAAATGTAGTGGATAAAATATCTTGGCAACCCTAACCAGGGCAAAAAAAATTAAAAATGAGGGGTGCAACATGAGGACTTCCCAGGGGGTCACCCATCCTAGTACTATTCTCGCCCAAGCACGCTTAACTTCGGAGTTCTGATGGGATCCGGTGCATTAGTGCTAGTATGATCGCACCTGTCATGTTGTGGACACAAATCCTTTATGTGTTGACGGTTCACAGTCCCTGCCGAAAGAGATGGCCCATTCAAAAGGCCCAATGGGCTTAACTGTAACACCCCGATCCCTCACGAGATCAGAGTCCCAAACCCAAACCCGAGGCACGAAAAACGAGGGAAAACGGGCAGAGTCTCCCCTGTTTATAGGATATTCCAACACCTGTTTCCAGAGGAATTAACACACAAAACTACACAAATAACAAAAGTCATTGAAATTCCCAAGATAACGCTAATTATCTAGTCTTAGCAAAATAGTCTATATAGAGTTCTAGGTTAGTTAGCTAACAGTCTTAATGTCCTCCAAAAAATTACAGACCGCTAGCCTAAGTGAACTTAAGCTTAGATACATATTTACATTTATCAAATATTTACAAGGCACACAGGCCTCAAAAGATTTCATATTAACCACTACATTTTCAAGAACTACCACGCAACATTGCACAGGAACTCAAAGAGACTCCCGAGCCTCCTCCATCTCCAGAGGAACTGAACCTGCCTCGCCTGAAATAGTTAAAGAGAAGAGGAATGAGTATACATTGTGAGTATACTCAGTGAGGGAGGTGCACAAATACCCGGAGAGTTTTCGCAATATTCTCATGCAATGCAAATGAACAAGTGTATCAAGTAGCTCAAGTAACAATAAGATCAAGTGATAAAATCGATTGCAAGACTAAATGCTAACTCAAGGCAATAAAGCTATAAGTTTACTTTAGAAGTTTTAGCTCGGAAGCAAATCATAAACATCAGTAAAACATCTCACACATTAACCAACACTTTGGTAGGAATACAATTATAAGTAGCAATCATATTGAAAAGGATACGGTTCCACTTCCAAGTCTTCATTCACGAGCCACGAACCACGAGCATCACGAACATGCCGGCAAACCCCAAACACCACAATTGGGATACTCCGGATGTATCCCGATCCTACGACCCTTTCTCCCGAGGTAGGTCCATGCCCAGCAGGTGAACCACGCCTCTGGGGTAGTGGAGTATGCCTCAGCGAGAAGGGAATAGGCACCATGGTAGTCGAGGGAGCACGGCAAGCCCGATGCCGCCTGTGTTTCTCGACGCTACCATGTCCGAAGAGGTTGCGCAACCCCGAGACAATATCACGAGATAGCAAATAAGCAGTACATACAACCTTTATCTTTTACTAGGCACAGAAATTAGGACAACAAAGTAGGTTGTCCTCAATCATATAACAATAGAATCAGTTAATCATTGAATTTCAACTAAACACGTAACTCAATTATTCATGTAAACAATTAAGTATTACTGAGCAACAACAGCCACATAAAGTGTATGAGTCAAGTCAGCAGTAAAAAGGCAACTATAAGCTAGATGGCAACTAACTGACTGTAGGATTTAGGGTAGCTATTATCCACATTAGGGTGGTGATGATTCTTGAACTACTTTACTACTTAGGTCAAACGGCTTCCCAATGTCAATTAAATTCTACCTGCATAATCCAGTTAACACGTAATAGTCACCAAATTTATTTCAGCTTGTTAGAATTAATTCTTTAAGCATCTTACTCAATTCCTTAAGACAGTTTAGCATTGCTAATCCAATTACCAGTTAAAAGTATTAACTAGATAACACTAAACGCTCTAAACTACCCCGTAGTTCAACTCATATTTAGCTCCAATAGTACAAATAGTAACACCTTCGTGAAGATAATAGAAGTAGTAATCAATTTAATGTTATCTATAACTACTTAAAATTTCTTACTAATAGCAATGTTATTCATAACTACCCAAAAACTATATACTAGCCGCAACATTATTTATTGCTATGCAATCATTTCATGCAGTAGTATGAAATTCTTTAACTAGAACCAATAGACTTTAATCTAGAGCTTAACACAAGCTAACTATTTTAATGAGAGATATACAGTGAGTTAAGCCCTTCAGGCCACATCAATCGAGTAGCCCATTAACACCTAAAATCTTCATATTCTAACCATATTTACTAATCAACTTTACGAGCTTGACTCAAATATAAACTCTTACGTTAAGTCTTACCTATGTAACAGTTTTCCTTCACTTATTTTAAAACCATCTTCTTAACCTTTATTTGTCCACCTAAGAGTTTCACACATAAGAAGAGAAAAAGTAAAGATGCAAGACTAGCTACGAAACACGATCTTTACATAATAGCCATAGAGTAATTGGGAAACAAGAAATTGAACAAGGAGATAACCTCCCAGCAGCTGCAAGCCGCTGGTAATGACTGTTCGTTGCTGGCGTAGGGACTGCCAACGCGGGGCAGTCTGCTATCCGCATTCCCACACCCCAAAATCCCATTCTTTAAAGCTTTTTTTGATGCAAGGTAATGTTTATAATGCATGGGTCTTTAGCTTGTAGGTCTGACCAAGTCTTAATTAGTTCATATAGAAGGTACTATAGGTTCTTTTTAGACATTCTAACATGCATATGATCTCCATTAAACTTCAGCCCAATAATCATTGAGTATTTCAAATCTTAAACCTAGCTAAGCAATTTCAGCACTTTGTTTCTCAAGAATCATAATCTTCATTATAATCAACTACCAACAACACCTATAAATAATTTAAATGCATGAAAACCAAGACTCCCTCACATGTTAACACCTAAAGAATTGCTCTACTACACTAATCTAGTTAATAAACCAAGTTTCTTGAAAGATTAAGCACACATATTACATACCCACTTACAATCAAATTTATAGACATATTAACACATAAATATACACCAAGATACCACAAGTCCCTCATATGGATTACGTCCTTGTCCACTACTTAACAATCTGCATAACAACTGAGAATCAATGAAAAAATTTAAAGATTCACAGTGGCCTCAAGGGACTGCCCGCAGCAGCGCCGGCAGCCTCACAACCATCCACATCGGCGGCAAACAACCACACCAGCGCCGGTACTCGGCGCCCACACACATAACAAAATCAATTAATGCAGTTTGCTTACGATAATATGAGGTAAAAATCTGAAATTTCAAGTTAGATCATAAATTAATTTCAATCAACAATTCAAGGCTTAACAAATCTATAATTCCAATTAAACAACAAGATGCAAACCCTCACTTGATTACGCTGCTCCAGATCTGATTTCTACCCCCAGCCGCGCGTAGAGAGACCTTGAGCCCTAACTAGGAATTTTTTTCTCCTCTTCTTTCTCGCCAAAGCTGCAGCCTCCCTTCTTCCTCTCTCTCTCTCTCTCTCTCTCTCTCTCTCTGCCCGACGTGAAAATCGAACGAGAATGGTGAGGAGAGGTTTCGATGTGTTGGTGAGGTGCCTGTGTTTGTGTCGCGTGAGAGAGATGAAAAATCAGAAGTTGGTGGGTTTGTGTGGCTACGCGCGTGTGTGTAGTTGAGAGTAGGTGAGAGAAAAATTTTATGTGGCTGAGTTGTTTTTGCTGTTTATTAATATTATTATTGTTACTAATATTATTATTGTTATTATTATTTTTATTATTTTTATTCTTATTTTTAGTGTTTTTTTTTTTATTATTATTTCTTATTGAAGACCTCAAAATCAACTAATTAGAATTAGAAAATTGGGTGTCTCAGAAATTCGCTCAGTCCTGACCTGGCTTCGCACTCAATTTAAAAACAACCGAATAAAAGTACCTAAGATAAATTTAAATAACAATACAATTTATTAGGAATAATTAATCCGGAGCCAATTATTCCTTAAATTAATTAAACGAAATTAATGGAATTAATAATTTATTAACTATTCTACGTAAATTTATTATTTATAACTCATATATATCTAAAGAATAATTTAATAATAATATAAGCATTCTCAAATTCGGGATTTCACACTAAATTATAAATTTAAATTAATTATAATATTCACAAGGTGACTTTTAATAAATAAAATTCTAAAGTAACAAAATAATTATTCTCGGCAAGTTAATTAAATACAGTTACAATAATTACAATAATAAAATATTAACTAATTGTTTCTCCTAAATTAATAAAGTAATTGTTTCATGAAATTTTATTACTTAATTTAATAATTATAGTTAATAATGATAAGTAAAATTTTCGGATTAAAAATCTAATTAAAATGCAATTTAATAAAATAAATATGCAATTTAGAAAATTAAATATGCAAATTTCTAATTAAAAATCTATATGCCAGGACTGGGCATCACATTAACGATAACCCATCCACTTTACAATGCAGCATCCTAGCATGACGTGATATCGACGCATTGTAAGGCCCTGTAATATCCCGCGAGTTAGGTTTTCGTCCTTTTAACAACTCACGACGTACGATCCGCGATGAAAATATAGAGCCAAAAGAAGAAAAGTGGCCCGAAACTGAAGAAAATGATCGATTTTGGGCTCTGAAAATAGGTGCAGCTAAGCAGGCTTGCTGTCCCCGTCGTAGAGCTCTCGGAGAGCTTTCCAACGGTATGCTGTGCATCGCGTAACTCCTTATGAATTAAAAATTGTGGGCACTGGAGCGACGGAGATCTGGTCACAAGCCCTACGCCCTCGGTTTGTGGGCCCAGCCTCTACGTGAAGCGAAGTTGTCTTGACCAAGGTGCCGTGGGATTTGGTAATACAAATGTGGGGGATAAAGTATCATGGCAACCCTAACCAGGGCAAAAAAATTTGAAAATAGGGGGTGTAACACGAGGACTTCATCGGGGGTCACCCATCCTAGTACTACTCTCGCCCAAGCACGCTTAGCTTCGGAGTTCTGATGGGATCCGGTGCATTAGTGCTGGTATGATTGCACCCGTCATGTTGTGGACACAAATCCTTTATGTGTTGACGGTTCACAGTCCTAACCTAGAGAGATGGCCCATTTAGAAGGCCCAATGGGCTGAACGACAACCCATCCGCTTAAACAACGCCGCATCCTCGTAAGACGTGATATCGACGCATTATAGGGCCCTATAATATCCAACGGTTAGGTTGTCGTCCTTTTAACAGCTCACGACGTACGATTCGGGACGGAAAAATAAGGCAAAAGAAGAACAGTGGCCCGAAACTGATGAAAACGTTGAATTTTGGACTCCAAAAATAGGCGCAGCCGAGCAAGCTTGCTACCCCCGTCGTAAAGCTCTCGGAGAGCTTTCCAACGGTATGCTGTTCACTGCGTAACTCTCTACGGATTAAAAGTTAAGGGCACGGGAGCGACGGAGACCTGGTCACAAGCCTACCGCCCTCGGTTTGCGGGCCCAGCCTCTACATGAAGCGAAGTTGTCTTGCCCATGGTTCTGTGGGATTCGGTAATAGAAATGTGGTGGATAAAGTATCTTGGCAACTCTAACTGGGGCAAAAAAAATTGAAAATGGGGGGTGCAACACGAGGACTTCCCAGGGGGTCACCCATCTTAGTACTACTCTCGCCCAAGCAGGCATAACTTCGGAGTTCTGATGCGATCCGGTGCATTAGTGTTGGTATGATCGCGCCCGTCATGTTGTGGGCACAAATCCTTTATGTGTTGACGGTTCACAGTCCCAGCGCAGAGAGATGGCCCATTCAAAAGGCCCAATGGCCTTAACGACAACCCATCTGCTTCAACAACGCAATATCCTTGCAAGACGTGATATTGACGCATTGTAGGGCCCTATAATATCACGCGAGTTAGGTTGTCGTCCGTTTAACAGCACATGACGTACGATCCGGGATGAAAATATAGAGCAAAAGTAGAAAAATAGCCCGAAACTGATGAAAATGTTCGATTTTAGGCTTCGAAAGCAGGTACAGCTAAGCAGGCTTGCGGCCCCCATTGTAGAGCTCTCGGAGAGCTTTCCAACGGTATGCTGTGCGTTACGTAACTCCTTACGGATTAAAAGTAATGGGCACTGGAGCGACGGAGACCTGCTCACAAGCCCCACACCCTTGGTTTGCATGTCCAACCTCTATGTGAAGCAAAGTTTTCTTGCCCAAGGTGCCGTGGGATTCAGTAATAGAAATATGGTGGATAAAGTATCTTGGCAACCATAACCAGGGCAAAAAAAAATTTGAAAATGAGGGGTGCAACACGAGGACTTCCCAAGGGGTCACCCATCCTAGTAATACTCTCGCCCAAGCAAGCTTACCTTCGGAGTTCTGATGGGATCCGGTGCATTAGTGCTACTATGATCGCACCCGTCATGTTGTGGGCACAAATCCTTTATGTGTTGACGGTTCACCGTCCTAGCCTAGAGAGATGGCCCATTCAAAAGGCCCATTCGGCTTAACGACAACCCATCCGCTTCAACAACGCAGCATCCTCGCAAAATGTGATATAGATGCATTGTATGGCCTAATAATATTGCGCGAGTTAGGTTGTCGTCTGTTTAACAGCTCACGACGTACGATCCGGGATGAAAAAATATAGCAAAAGTAGAAAAATGTCCCGAAACAGATGAAAACGTTCAATTTTGACCTCCGAAAACTAGTGTAGCTGAGCAGGCTAGCTTCGCCCGTCGTAGAGCTCTCGGAGAGCTTTCCAACGGTATGTTGTATGTCGCGTAACTCCTTACGGACTAAAAGTTATGGGCACTGGAGCGACGGAGACCTAGTCATAAGCCCCACGCCCTCGGTTTGCGGGCCCATCCTCTACGTGAAGTGAAGTTGTCTTGCCTATGGTACCGTGGGATTCAATAATAGAAATATGGTGGATAAAGTATCTTGGCAACCCTAACCGGGGCAAAAAAAATTGAAAAGGGGGGGGGGGGTGCAACACGAGTACTTCCCAGGGGGTCACCCATCCTAGTACTACTCTCGCCCAAGCACGCATAACTTCAGAGTTCTGATGGGATCCGGTGCATTAGTGCTGGTATGATTGCACCCGTCATGTTGTGGGCACAAATCCTTTATGTGTTGACGGTTAAAAGTCCCAGCCTAGAGAGATGGCCCATTCAAAATGCCCAATGGGCTTAACGACAACCCATTCGCTTCAACAACGCAGCATCCTCGCAAGATGTGACATTGATGCATTGTAGGGCCCTCTAATATCGCGCGAGTTAGGTTGTCGTCCGTTTAACAGCTCACGACGTACGATCCGGGATGAAAGAACAGAGTGAAAGTAGAAAAATGGCCTGAAACTAATGAAAACGTTCGATTTTGAGCTCCGAAAGTAGGTGCAGCTGAGTAGGCTAGGTACCCCCGTCGTAGAGCTCTCAGAGGGCTTTCCAACGGTATGCTGTGCGTCGCGTAACTTCTTACAGATTAAAAGTTATGGGCACCGAAGCGATAGAGACCTAGTCATAAGCCCCACGCCCTCAGTTTGCGGGCCCAGCCTCTACGTGAAGCGAAGTTGTCTTGCCCATGGTGCCGTGGGATTCGCTAATAGAAATATGGTGGATAAAGTATCTTGGCAACCCTAACCGAGGCAAAAAAAATTGAAAATGGGGGGTGCAACACGAGGACTTCTCAGGCTAGTACTACTCTCGCCCAAGCACACTTAACTTAGGTGTTCGGATGGGATCCGGTGCATTAGTGCTGGTATGATCGCATCCGTCATGTTGTGGGCACAAATCCTTTATGTGTTGACGGTTCACAGTCCCAGCCCAAAGAGATGGCTCATTCAAAAGGCCTAATGGGCTTAACGACAACCCATCCCTTTAAACAACACAGCATCCTCGCAAGACATGATATCGACGCATTATAGGGCCTAGTAATATCCCGCGAGTTAGGTTGTCTTCCGTTTAACAGCTCATGACGTACGATCCGGGATGAAAAAATAGAGCAATAGTAGAAAATGGCCCGAAACTAATCAAAATGTTCAATTTTAGTCTCTGAAAATAGGCAGAGCTGAGCAGGCTTGTTGTCCCCGTCGTAGAGCTCTTGAAGAGGTTTCCAACGGTATCCTGTGCGTCGCGTAACTTCATACGGATTAAAAGTTATGGGCACCAGAGTGACGGAGACCTGGTCATAAGCCCCACGCCCTCGGTTTGCGGGCCCAGCCTCTACGTGAAGCGAAGTTGTCTTGCCCAAGGTGCCGTGGGATTCGGTAATAGAAATGTGGTGCATAAAGTATCTTGGCCACTCTAACCGGGGCAAAAAAAATTGAAAATGGGGGATGCAACACGAGGACTTTCCAGGGGGTCACCCATCCTAGTACTACTGTCGCCCAAGCACGCTTAACTTCGGAGTTCTGATGGGATCCGGTGCATTAGTGCTGGTACGATCGCACCCGTCATGTTGTGGGCACAAATCCTTTATGTGTTGACGGTTCACAATCCCAGCCTAGAGGGATGGCCTATTCAAAAGGCCCAATGGGCTTAACGACAACCCATCCACTTCAATAACGCAGCATCCTCGCAAGACGAGATATCGACGCATTGTAGTGCCCTATAACATTGCGTGAGTTTGGTTGTCGTTCGTTTAATAGCTCACGACGTACGATCCGGGACCAAAAAATAGAGCAAATGTAGAAAAATGGCCCGAAACCGATGAAAACATTGGATTTTGGGCTCCGAAAATAGGCGCAGCTTAGCAGGCTTGCTGCCCCCATCGTAGAGCTCTTGGAGAGCGTTCCAAATGTATGTTGTGCGTCGCGTAACTCTTGACGGATTAAAAGTTTTGGGCACAGGAGCGACTGAGAGCTGGTCACAAACCCCACGCCCTCTGTTTGCTGGCCCAACTTCTACGTGAAGCGAAGTTGTCTTGCCCAAGGTGCTGTGGTATTCGGTAATAGAAATGTGGTGGATAAAGTATTTTGGCAGCCCTAACTGGGGGAATAAAAATTGAAAAGCGAGGTGCAACACGAGGACTTCCCAAGGGGTCACCCATCGTAGTACTACTCTAGCCTAAGCACGCATAACTTCGGAGTTCTAATGGGATCCGGTGCATTAGTGTTGGTAAGATCGCACCCATCATGTTGTGGGCACAAATCCTTTATATGTTGACGGTTCACAGTCCCAGCCCAGAGAGATGGCCCATTCAAAAGGCCCATTCAAAAGGCCCATTCGGCTTAATGATTACCTATCCGCTTCAACGACGCAGCATCCTTGCAAGACGTAATATCGATGCATTGTAGGGCCCAATAATATAGCACGAGTTAGGCTGTCGTCCATTTAACAGCTCACAACGTACAATCCGGGATGAAAAAACAGAGCAAATGTAGAAAAATAACCCGAAAATGATAAAAACGTTCAATTTTGTGCTCCGAAAATAGCGCAGCTGAGCAGGCTTGCTACCTTGGTCAAAGAGCTCTCGGAGAGCTTTCCAACGGTATGCTGTGCGTCGCGTAACTCCTTACGGATTAAAAGTTATGGGCATTGGAGCGACGGAGACCTAGTCACAAGCCCCACGCCCTCGGTTTGCAGGCCCAGCCTCTAAGTGAAGCGAAGTTGTCTTGCCAAAAGTGCCGTGGGATTCGATAATAGAAATGTGGCGGATAAAGTATCTTGGCAACCCTAACCGGGCAAAATAAATTGAAAAGGGGGGGTGCAACACGAGGACTTCGCAGGGGGTCACCCTTCCTAGTACTGCTCACGCCCAAGCACGCTTAACTTCGGAGTTCTGATGGGATCTGGTGCATTAGTGCGGGTATGATCGCACCTGTCATGTTGTGGGCATAAGTCCTTTATGTGTTCATGGTTCGCAGTCCCAGCCAAGAGGGATGGCCCATTGAAAAGGCCTAATGGGCTTAACGACAACCCTTCTGCTTCAACAATCGCAAGCCGTGATATCGACGCATTGTAGGGCCCTGAAATATCCCGCGAGTTAGGTTGTCGTCCTTTTAACAGCCCACGACGTACGATCCAGGATGAAAAAACAAAACAAAAGAAGAAAAGTGGCCCAAAACTGATGAAAACGTTCAATTTTGTGCTCCAAATACAGGCGCAGCTTAGCAAGCTTGCTATCCTTATCGTAGAGCTCTCGGAGAGCTTTCCAACGGTATGCTGTGCGCCACGTAACTCCTTATGGATTAAAAGTTATGGGCACCGGAGCGATGGATACCTGGTCACAAGCACCACGGCCTCGGTTTGCGGGCCCAGCCTCTACGTGAAGCGAAGTTGTCTTGCCCAAGATGCCGTGGGATTCGGTAATAGAAATGTGGTGGATAAAGTATTTTGGCAGCCCTAACTGGGGGAATAAAAATTGAAAAGGGGGGGTGCAACACGAGGACTTCCCAGGGGGTCACCCATCCTAGTACTACTCTAGCCTAAGCACGCATAACTTCGGAGTTCTAATGGGATCTGATGCATTAGTGTTGGTAAGATCGCACCCATCATGTTGTGGGCACAAATCCTTAATATGTTGACGGTTCACAGTCCCAGCCCAGAGAGATGGCCCATTCAAAAGGCCCATTCGGCTTAATGATAACCTATCCGCTTCTACAACACAACATCCTCGCAAGACGTAATATCGATGCATTGTAGGGCCCTATAATATAGCACGAGTTAGGCTGTCCTCCGTTTAACAGCTCACAACGTACGATCTGGGACGAAAAAACAGAGCAAATGTAGAAAAATAGCCCAAAACTGATAAAAATGTTCAATTTTGTGCTCCGAAAATAGCGCAGTTGAGCAGGCTTGCTACCTCGATCAAAGAGCTCTCGGAGAGCTTTCCAATGGTATGCTGTGCGTCGCGTAACTCCTTACGGATTAAAAGTTATGGACATTGGAGCGACGCAGACCTAGTCACAAGCCCCACGCCCTCAGTTTGCAGGCCCAGCCTCTAAGTGAAGCGAAGTTGTCTTGCCAAAGGTGCGGTGGGATTCGATAATAGAAATGTGGTGGATAAAGTATCTTGGCAACCCTAACCGGGGCAAAATAAATTGAAAAGGGGAGGGTTGCAACACGAGGACTTCGCAGGGGGTCACCCTTCCTAGTACTGCTTACACCCAAGCACGCTTAACTTCGGAGTTCTGATGGGATTTGGTGCATTAGTGTGGGTATGATCGCACCCGTCATGTTGTGGGCATAAGTCCTTTATGTGTTCATGGTTCATAGTCCCAGCCCAGAGGGATGGCCCATTGAAAAGGCCCAATGGGCTTAACGACAACCCTTCTGCTTCAACAATCGCAAGTCGTGATATCGACGCATTGTAGGGCCCTGTAATATCCCACGAGTTAGGTTGTCGTCCTTTTAACAGCTCACGACATATGATCCGGGATGAAAAAACATAACAAAAGAAGAAAAGTGGCCCGAAATTGATGAAAACATTCAATTTTGTGCTCCGAATACAAGCGCAGCTTAGCAGGCTTGCCATCCCCATCGTAGAGCTCTCGGAGAGCTTTCCAATGGTATGTTGTGTGTCACGTAACTCCTTATGGATTAAAAGTTATAGGCACTGGAGCGACGGATACCTGGTCACAAGCACCACGCCCTCGGTTTGCGGGCCCAGCCTCTACGTGAAGCGAAGTTGTCTTGCCCAAGATGCCGTGGGATTCGGTAATAGAAATGTGGTGGATAAAGTATCTTGGTAACCCTAACCGGGGCAAAACAAATTGAAAATGGAGGGTGCATCACGAGGACTTCGCAAGGGGTCACCGATCCTTGTACTACTCTCGTCCAAGCACGCTTAACTTCCGAGTTCTGATGGGATCCGGTGCATAGTGCTGGTATGATGACACCCGTTATGTTGTGGGAAAAAATCCTTTATGTGTTGACGGTTCACAGTCCTAGCCCAGAGATATGGCCCATTCAAAAGGCCCAATGGGCTTAACGACAACCCATCTGCTTTAACAACGCAATATCCTCGCAAGACGTGATATCGAAGCATTATAGGGCCTTGTAATATCCCGCGAGCCAAGTTGTCGTCCGTTTAACAGCTCACGACGTACGATCCAGAGCGAAAAAATAGAGCAAATTCAGAAAATGGCCCAAAATTGATGAAAACGTTCATTTTTAGGGTTTGAAAACAGGCGCAGCTGAGCAGGCTTGCTGCCCCCATCGTAGAGCTCTTGAAGAGCTTTCCAACGGTATGCTGTCCGTCGCGAAACTTCTTACAGATTAAAAGTTATGGGCACCGGAGCGACGAAGACTTGGTCGCAAGCCCCACGCCCTCGGTTTGCGGGCCTAGCCTCTACGTGAAACAAAGTTGCCTTGCCCAAGGTGCCGTGGGATTCGGTAATAGAAATGTGGTGGATAAAGTATCTTAGCAACCCTAACTGGGGAAAAAAAATTAAAATGGGGGGTGCAACACGAGGACTTCCCAAGGGGTCACCCATCCTAGTACTACTCTCGCCCAAGCATGCTGAACATCGGAGTTCTGATGGGATCCAGTGCATTAGTGCTGGTATGATCGCACCAGTCATGTTGTGGACACAAATCCTTTATGTGTTGACGGTTCACACTCCCAGCCTAGTAAGATGACCCATTCAAAAGGCCCAATGGGCTTAACGACAACCCATCTGCTTCAACAACGCAGCATCCTCGCAAGACGTGATATGGACTCATTTTAGGGCCCTATAATATCGCGCGAGTTAGGTTGTCGTCCATTTAACAACTCACGACGTACGATCCAGGATGAAAAAACAGAGCACAAGTAGAAAAATGGCTTGAAACTGATGAAAACATTCAATTTTTGGCTCCGAAAATAGGCGCGGCCGACAGGCTTCCTGCCCCCTTTGTAGAGCTCTCGGAGAGCTTTCCAACGATATGTTGTGCGTCGCGTAACTCCTTACGGATTAAAAGTTATGGGCACCGGAGCAACGGAGACTTGGTCACAGGCCCCACACCCTCGGTTTGCGGGCCAAGCCTCTACGTGAAGTGAAGTTGTCTTGCTCAAGGTGCCGTGGGATTCGGTATTAGTAATGTGGTGGATAAAGTATCTTGGCAACCCTAACCGGGGCAAAAAAATTGAATAGAGGGGGTGCAACACGAGGACTTCCCAGGGGGTTACCCATCTGAGTACTACTCTCGCCCAAGCACGCTTAACTTTGGAGTTCTGATGGGATCCGGTGCATTAGTGCTGGTATGATCGCACCAGTCATGTTGTGGGCACAAATCCTTTATGTCTTGACGATTCACAGTCCCAACTCAGAGAGATGTTCTATTCAAATGGCCCAATGGGCTTAACGACAATCTATCCGCTTCAACAACGCAGCATCCACGCAAGACATGATATCGACGCATTATAGGGCCCTATAATATCCCGCGAGTTATGTTGTCGTCCGTTTAACAGCTTAAGACATACGATCCAGGATGAAAAAATAGAGCAAAAGTAGAAAAATAGCCCGAAACTGATGAAAACATTTGATTTTGGGCTCTGAAAACAAGTGCAGCCGAGCATGCTTGTTGCCCCCGTCGTAGAGCTCTCAGAGTGCTTTCCAACGGTATGCTGTGCGCCGCGTAACTCTTTACGGATTAAAAGTTTTAGGCACCAGAGCGACGGAAACCTGGTCACAAGCCCCACGCCCTCGGTTTGCGGGCCCAGCCTCTACGTGAAACGAAGTTGTCTTGCCCACGGTGCCCTGGGATTCGGTAATAGAAATGTGGTGGATAAAGAATCTTGGCAACCCTAACCGGGGCAAAAAAAATTGAAAAGAAGGGGCACAACACGAGGACTTCCCAGGGGGTCACCCATCCTAGTACTACTCTCGCCCAAGCACGCTTAACTTTGGATTTCAGATGGGATCCGGTGCATTAGTGCTGGTATGATAGCACCCGTCATGTTGTGGGCACAAATCCTTTATGTGTTGACCGTTCACAGTCCCAGCCTAGGGAGATGGCCCATTCAAAAGGCCCAATGGGCTTAACAATAACCCATCCGCTTCAACAACGCAGCATCCTTGCATGACGTGATATTGACGCATTGTAGGGCACTGTAATATCCCGCGAGTTAGGTTGTTGTCCTTTTAACAGCTCATGACGTACGATCCATGATGAAAAAATAGAGCAAAAGTAGAAAAATGGCCCGAAACTGATGAAAACATTCGATTTTGGGCTCCGAAAACAGGCGCAACTGAGCAGTGTTGCTGCCCCCGTCATAGAGCTCTCGGAGAGCTTTCCAACCGTATGCTGTATGTCACGTAACTCCTTACAGATTAATAGATTTGGGCACCGGAGCGACGGAGACCTAGTCAAAAGCCCACGTCCTCAGTTTGCGAGCCCAGCCTCTACGTGAAGCGAAGTTGTCTTGCCCTTTGTGCCGTGGGATTCAATAATAGAAATGTGGTGGATAAAATATCTTGCCAACCCTAACCAGGGCAAAAAATATTGAAAGTGGGGGGGTACAACACGATGACTTCCCAGGGATCACCAATCCTTGTACTATACTCGCCCAAGCGCGCTTAACTTCGGAGTTCTGATGGGATCCGGTGCATTAGTACTGGTATGATCGCACCCGTCATGTTGTGGGCACAAATCCTTTATGTGTTGACGGTTCACAGTCCCAGCCCAGAGAGATGGCCCATTCAAAAGGCCCAATGGGCTTAACGGCAACCCATCCGCTTCAACAACGCAGCATCCTCGCAAGACGTGATATCTATGCAATGTAGGGCCCTATAATATCCCGTGAGTTAGGTTATCGTCCTTTAATAGCTCACGACGTATGACTCGGGACAACAAAATAAAGCAAAAGTACAAAAATGGGCACCGGTGAGCAGTGTTGCTGCTCCTGCCATAGAGCTCTAGGAGAGCTCTCCAACAGTATGCTGTGCGTCACGTAACTCCTTACGGATTAAAAGTTATGGGCACCGGAGCGACGGAGACCTGGTCACAAGCCTTATGCCCTCGGTTTCTGGGCCTAGCCTCTACGAGAAGCGAAGTTGTCTAGCCCAAGGTGTCGTGGGATTCGGTAATAGAAATGTGGTTGATAAACTATCTTGGCAACCTTAACCGGGGCAAAAAAAATTGAAAATGGGGAGGGGGTGCAACACGAGGACTTCCCATGGGGTCACCCATCCTAGTACTACTCTCGCCCAAGCATGCTTAACGTTGGAGTTCTGATGGGATCCGGTGCATTAGTGCTGGTATGATCGCACCCGTCATGTTGTGGGCGTAAATCGTTTATGTGTTGGCAGTTCACAGTCCTTGCCCAAAGAGATGTCCCATTCAAAAGGCCCAATGGGCCTAACGACAACCCATCCACTTCAACAATGCAGCATACTCGCAAGATGTGATATCGATGCATTGTAGGGCCTCTAATGTCCCGCGAGTTTGGTTGTCGTCCTTTTAACAACTCACGACGTATAATCCGTGATGGAAAAACATAGCAAACGAAGAAAATTGGCTCGAAACTGATGAAAACGTTAAATTTTGGGCTCCAAAAATAGGCACAGGCGAGCAGGCTTGCTACTCCGTCATAGAGCTCTCGGAGAGCATTCCAACGGTATGCTGTGCGCCGTGTAACTCCCTACGTATGGAGATCGAGTTTGTTATTGAATTGCTACCTGGCGCCCAGCCGATATCAAAAGCTCCCTATCGTATGGCACCGGCCGAGCTACAAGAATTAAAGGACCAATTGCAAGGATTGCTGAAGAAGGGATTTGTACAACCGAGCTCTTCACCGTGGGGTGCGCCCGTGCTATTTGTTAAGAAGAAAGACGGAACGTTGAGGCTATGCATTGACTACCGAGGATTGAACCAAGTGACTGTCAAGAATAAATACCCACTTCCCCTGATTGACGAGTTATTTGATCAACTGCAAGGAGCCAAAGTGTATTCGAAACTCGACTTGAGGCAAGGGTATTATCAGTTGCGGATCAAGAAGGAAGATGTGCCTAAAACGGCTTTCAGGATGAGATATGGGCACTATGAGTATGTAGTGATGCTTCGAAAGAAGGATTGGGATGTGTATTGATGCAAAATGGAAGAGTTATTGCATATGCTTCTAGGAAACCAAAACCGTATGAGACGAATTACCCGACGCATGACTTGGAGTTAGCGGCTATTGTGTTTGCACTCAAGAAATGGAGGCATTATCTGTGGGGTAACAAGTTTGAGGTATTTACCGATCATAAGAGCTTGAAATACTTGTTTTCTCAAAAGGAGTTGAATATGAGGCAAAGGCGGTGGATGGAGCTTTTGGATGATTATAACTGCTCAATTAATTATGTGCCCGGTAAGGCGAACGTAGTTGCAGATGCCTTAAGCAGAAAAGCAAGCATGGCGAAACTGGAAGTCAAGGTGCAGGAGTTGTTGGGGGAAACGTTTCTATGGAACCCACAATTGACTCAGAAGGGGTTACTTTTTACCACTACCCAAGTTCAATCGACTTTGTTATCTGAGTTACGAGAGGCTCAACAGAAGGACCAACAATTTCAAAAGATTAAGGAAAGCAATGCAGATTTCAAGTTTCACGACGATGGTGTTTGGAGGTTTAGGAATCGGGTTTGTGTTCCCAATGAGCCAGAGCTGAAAAAGAAGATTCTTGAGGAAGCACATAATTCAAGATATACTATTCACCCCGGTGGAACCAAGATGTACCGGGATTTGAAGCAACACTATTGGTGGAATAACATGAAAAGAGAAATTGCGGAGTTTGTAGCACGGTGTTTGACTTGCCAGAGAATTAAAGCAGAACATCAACGACCCGCAGGTTTACTTCAGCCGTTGGAGATTCCCCAATGGAAATGGGAACATATCACTATGGATTTTGTTATGGACCTGCCTAGATCACGAAAGGGTCATAACGCCGTTTGGGTTATAGTGGATAGATTGACTAAGTCGGCACACTTTTTACCGATGAATAAGGAGGATAGTCCCGAGGAATTGGGAGATATGTATGTGGCGGAGGTTGTAAGACTGCACGGGATGCCTGTGAGTATTGTATCGGATAGGGATCCTCGTTTTACTTCCCGATTTTGGAGAAGATTGCAAGAAGCTTTGGGGACGAAATTGAGTTTTAGCACGGCTTATCACCCTCAGACGGATGGTCAATCGGAGAGAACTATTCAGATTTTGGAGGACATGCTGAGGGCATGTGTGTTGGACTTCGGGAAAGGTTGGGAGAAATATCTATCTCTAGCAGAGTTCGCCTACAACAATAGTTATCAGGCCACGATCGGGATGGCCCCATTCGAGGCGCTGTATGGACGGAAATGTCGATCACCAATTTACTGGGATGAAGTAGGTGAGGCGAGAACTTTTGACCCGACCCTTTTACCTGAACTGATGAAAACTGTTGATAACATCCACCTCATCCAGAAACGGATGCTTACCGCCCAGAGCAGGCAGAAGAGTTATGCAGACCGACGAAGACGGAGTCTCGAGTTTGAGGTTGGCGACAGGGTTTTCTTGAAGATATCACCCCGGAGGGGACTGATTAAACATGGCAAGGGTGGAAAGTTGAGCCCGAGATTTGTAGGACCGTTTGAAATAGTTGAGAAGGTTGGCAAGTTGGCGTATCGCCTAGCACTACCCCAGAACCTCTCCAATATTCATGACGTCTTTCATGTGTCGATGCTGCGGAAGTATCATCCTGACCCGTCAAATATCTTGGAGCCAGAGCCGTTGCAGCTTCGGGAAAACTTGTCTTACGAGGAAAAGCCCATTCGGATCCTAGACCAGCAGGATCGGGAGTTGCGCAACAGAACTATACCGATGGTGAAAGTGCTGTGGGATCATCATGGAGTTGAAGACGCAACGTGGGAAAGGCGAGACCAGATGGAGCAGCAATATCCAGCATTATTTCAAGGTAAGATTGAATTTCGGGACGAAATTCTTTTAAGGAGGGGAGGATGTAAGGCCCGACCCCGAATTGCGTGCGATACCTCGTTTTGCGTGTCCTAACCTAGATTTGCATGCCATAACCTAGGTTTGAGAATTGTATTTAGTTTTGTGTGCCTTGCATTGAATTTCGTGCATTCATATAGAGTTACATGCGTTTACTTGGAAAACGTGCGTTCGTCTCGTAGTTCGTGTCCTACCTCGAAGTGCGCGCCCTAAACCTAGGAAAGCGTGTCATCACGCTAATCAAGAAATCATCTTACACGAAGCACTAGACTATTAAACAATCCTACAAAATCCACTAACAATATAATAATCCAAATTCATTTCACTAGAAGACAAAAATGCACCAAAAACAAAACATTCTTTATTCTTTTTGCTTTATTCTTTTTTTTGCACTTCCAAAATACAATAAAATAAGACTCAAAAGAAGACACAAAATTCAGAATTGGCACATGCAATAGCCGGCCATGTCTTGTTCTTGAGCAAGAAAATTTAGCAACATATTTTATTCTATGCATGCAAAGACAAAAAAAATGACATAAGGTATTAAAATAATTGCTCAATTCCTCTCATTTCCTCACCATACCCGACCAGCTTTTTCATGCCCATCCTAGCAATTTGAAAATAGCATATTGAAGACAAGAATGCAGAATTTGGACTGCCCAAGGACCGACCACAACCTCAAAAAAATTGCAAGGCCTTCATTTGTTGTCTTTCTTCATTTCTTTTTCGATTCTCTCTCTCTTCCTCTCATTTCTCTCTTCTCCCGACTTTAGCTGCACATTACCACTTCTATAGCTTCTCTTCATTATATCATAGTCAGCCAAGCAAGCCACAAGCAAAAGAAATTCGGCCAAGCAACTAGAAGCAAGAAGAACTCATACAAGCTCACAAATCTGTCCATTTCGGTCTTAGGTATGCTTTGCTAAGATTTCTTCCATTTCTTTTGGTTACAACCACATGCACACCCTCCTCACTTGCTAACTCAGTTGGGAATTAAAGGAAAACAAGCTCTCTCTCTCGGCTAAAGCAAGAAAGAAGCTTCATTGGTGCATTTTCAAGAACATTCTGCATCTACCTGTTTGTTTTGATAAGGTGAGGGTTCAAAACTTTTGGAAAACTCTTTAAAACTTCACATGCATGACCATGAATGTGTGTATTTGCTTCTGTGCTTGAGCTATGTGGTCATTCATGAGTTTAAACAACCATGCATGGCAATAACTTGGCTTGAAAATGATACTAGACAAAGTCGAAATTTGAGACTGCTTCTGACCCGTCTGTTCGAGGCAATTTTTGGTTAAGCAAATGATGTTGAAATTGTGTGAAAATTCCTAGGTGACTAGTTTGGCCAATTTTGAACACTTTTCGCAGAAATAAGCAAAGTCAAATTTTGGCTCTAAGGCCTCAAAATGGCAAAATCACGTAATATAGCTAAATCTGGAAAGTTTTGAGAAAAAGGAAGCAGTT
Organism: Ehretia macrophylla; assembly: GCA_037974665.1. Lineage (NCBI taxonomy): Eukaryota > Viridiplantae > Streptophyta > Magnoliopsida > Boraginales > Ehretiaceae > Ehretia > Ehretia macrophylla. The sequence goes on along the minus strand of CM075764.1, from coordinate 12,276,987 downwards.
TGGCAGATTTACTGCCCGTGTGGAACGAGATGATTTTGACATAGCAAACGACATCCAAAATTCGTGAAAATTTGTGTGCTGCTAGATTTTTGAGTTGTGGACATTTTTTCCAGAAATAGGCTTAGGCTAAAAATGAACCTAAGGACCTCAAAATCATGCAATATCGAAAGATAGGCAAATCTGGACAGTTTTGAGCAGTTCCACCATTTTGGCTATAACTAACGATCCAGAACTCCAATTAATGCAAGGTTTGTTTCTGATTTTAGTTAACTTCTTAAGCTTTAATTTGATATATTATTCACTGAATTTGGAGTTCAATTTCCTGCCCAGTTGATTGTGAGAAAACAGATTATTGCAGTTAGGGTTTCAATTGACTATGTGCTTGGGAAAAACTTGTTGAACCTCTTTTGTGGTACTAATTACTTGGAATGGTAGTATTGGAATATTGTGTGGACTGTATTGAATGTTGAGGATGTTGAATGAGACAATGCATGACTTTGGAATGATGATTGAGTTGATTTAGGGTTTTGATCGCACGATTTTGCATGAAAAGCGAACCCTAATGACTAGGTACTCTTGTTAATTGTTAACCGGGGGTTATTGTGTGGAAAATGTACGTTGCGTGGGCTGCCCGTAAAATGTTTTATAGTTCCAAATGTGAGTAGGCCATTGCATGTTGACAAATAAGCTTTTCTTGCACCCAAACCCCTTTGATATCCTCGCCTGTTGCATAAACTTATCACTTGATCCCGTGAGCTTCTTAATGAGTTATATGGCCTGTTTTACATGTGTTACATGGCTGCCCGTTTAATTTCCATATAACTCTATATGCCTTTCAAGTGAAAATTCCTGTCTTATCGTGCCCTGCTTGTTTATCTGTCAATGTGCAATCTTATGACTCTCCGGAGGCGACCTACTTTGTTGTCCTCCTTCTGTGATATATATTACCTGTCATAAATGTGCATTGCATACAAGGTTGCAACCTTTCCTGTTGGCATGGTAGTGATCACGTACGCCGGGCGGCATCAGGCTTGCCGGTGATACCGTGACCACCATGGTCCCATTCCCTCTCTCGCTTGGGGGCTAGACTTCCTCGGAGAGTTGGGTCGTAGGATTTTGGGGTACATCCGGAGTACCCCCACCTGGTGTGTTTGGGGGATGATTTGAAGTCGGCCGCAACAATTGATCCTGGATCTGATCTGAGAGCAAAAGCTCACCGTATCCTTTCATTATATGTATAAGTACTCCCGCTTGGATCCTAGAGAACCTCGGGGAGGAAAGACTGGTATTCCTGTTTCTGTATTTGTATTTCTGTACTTGTACTTCTGTTGTATTCATGTTTGAAAAAGGGATTTTCATAAGTTTAACCGGAAAATGAGTTTCAAACTTAATTCTCGTTCCCCCTCGCTGAGTTCATAAGAACTCACCCTCTTTCATCATTTCAGGTGAAGAAGAACAGGCACAGGAACCCGAGCTCAATGTACCTAATGATGAACCTCTGGAATGATTGCTTGTTATCGTTGTTTGCTTGAACGTGACTTCTTGTGAACTTTTGTTACTTATAGACTATTTCCCTCATGTTGTTGTTGCTTGTGATGTAAAAGACCCCCGCTGTAATTTGGGGTCTAATTTTGGGTTGTACTTATTTTAAGTAGACTGATACTAGACATGATACTACTATGATCGTTTTGCTTTTACTACCGCTAGTATCTATCACAGGTTATGATGCTTAGTTAAGAAATAGGTTAATGAACTTATCCAATCTCAGCAGGTACTCGCTAATAAGCTAAGATCAACAGGTATATTTTGAAATGAGGATAAATGAACAAACGAGACATAGTATCATGTTAGGTTATAAATCAAACGGGACGTCGAATTAACCAATAGGCAATTCAATTGATGGAAAAATAGTAATCTTAGCTGGAATTGAATTTGAAATGGTAAATTTTGAGGCTGTTAGAAAATTTAGGTCAAAACAAAGAGCTCAATTACAGCCGTCATGCTGCCGGATTTCCGGAAAGTTTTGGAGTCTAGAATAAAACGTTAAGTGTTAAACCTCCTAGAATGATTAAGAATGTGATGAGGACTTGATTGTTTAGATTACACCCTAGTCTAACCTTTATAGGCCGGGTTGGGGCGTGACACTGTACGCCGCATAACTCCTTACGGATCTGAAGTTTTGGGCACCGAAGCGACGGAGACCTGGTCTCAAGTCCCACGCCCGCGGTTTGCAGGCCCAGCCTCTACGTAAAGCGAAGTTCTCTTGCCCAAGGTGCCGTGGGATTCGGTAAAAGAAATGTGGGGATAAAGTATCTTGGCAACCCAAACTGGGGCAAAAAAAATTGAAGATGGGGGTACAACACGAGGACTTCCCAGGGGGTCACCCATCCTAGTACTACTCTCGCCCAAGCACGCTTAACTTCAGAGTTCTAATGGGATCAGGTGCATTAGTGCTGGTATGATCACGCCCATCATGGAGTGGGCACAAATCCTTTATGTGTTTACGGTTCAGAGTCCCAGCCCAGAGAGATGGCCCATTTAAAAGGCCCAATGGGCTTAACGACAACCCTTCCGCTTCAACAACGCAGAATCCTCACAAGACTTTGCATCGACGCATTGTAGGGTCCTCTAATGTCCCACGAGTTAGGTTGTCGTCCTTTTAACAGCTCACGATGTACGATCCAGGATGGAAAAACAGAGCAAAAGAAGAAAAGTGGGCCGAAACTAATGAAAATATTCAATTTTGGTCTCCAAAAATGGGCACAATCGAGAAGGCTTGCTGCGCTCGTCGTAGAGCTCTCGGAGAGCTTTCCAACGATATGTTGTGCGATGCGTAACTCCTTACGGATCAAAAGTTATAAGCACCGGAGCGACGGAGACCTGGTCACAAGCCCTACGCCCTCGGTTTGCCGGCCCAGCCTCTACGTGAAGCAAAGTTGTCTTGCCCAAGGTGCCGTGGGATTCAGTAAAAGAAATGTGGTGGATAAAGTATCTTGGCAACCCTAACCGGGACAAAAAAAGTTGGAAAGGGGGGTACAACACGAGGACTTCTCAGGCAGTCACCCATCCTAGTCCTCCTCTCGGCCAAGCATGCTTACCTTCGGAGTTCTGATGGGATCCGGTGCATTAGTACTGGTATGATCACACCAGTCATGTTGGGGGAACAAATCCTTTATGTGTTGACGGTTAACAGTCCCAGCCGAGAGAGATGGCCCATTCAAAAGGCCCAATGGGCTTAACGACAACCCATCCGCTTTAACAACGCAGCATCCTCGCAAGACATGATATCGACGCGTTGTAGGGTCCTCTAATGTCCCGCGAGTTAGGTTGTCGTCCTTTTAATAGCTCACGACGTACGATCCGGGAGGAAAAAAACAAAGCAAAAGAAATAAAGTGGCCAAAAACTGATGAGAACGTTCGATTTTCGGATCTGAAAATAGGCGCTGCTGAGCACGCTTGTTGCCCCCGTCGTAGAGCTCTTGATGAGCTTTCCAACGGTATGATGTGCGTCGCGTAACACCTTACGGATTAAAAGTTATGGGCATAAGAGGGACGGAGACCTGGTTACAAGCCCTACACCCTCGGTTTGCGGTCCCAACCTCTACATGAAGCGAAGTTGTCTTGCCCAAGGTACCGTGGGATTTGGTAATATAAATGTGGTGTATAAAGTATCTTGGCAACCCTAAGCTGGGCAAAAAAAATAGAAAATGGGGGGTGCAACACGAGGACTTCCCAGGGGGTCACCCATCCTATTATTACTCTCGCCCAAGCACACTTAACTTTAGAGTTCTGATGGGATCAGGTGCATTAGTACGGGTATGATCGCACCCGTCATGTTGTGGGCACAAATCCTTTATGTGTTGACGGTTCACAGTTCCAGGCCAGAGAGATGGCCCATTCAAAAGGCTTGATGGGCTTAACGATAACCCATCCGCTTCAACAATGAAGCATTGTCGCAAGACGTGATATCGACGCGTCGTATGGCCCTCTAATGTCCCGCGAGTTAGGTTGTCGTCCTTTTAACATTTCACGATGTACGATCCAGGATGTAAGAACAGAGCAAAATAAGAAAAGTTGTCCAAAACTGATGAAAACATTCGATTTTGGGCTCCAAAAAGAGGCACAGCCAAGCGGGTTTGCTACCCTCGTCGTAGAGCTCTCGAAGATCTTTCTAACGGTATGCTGTGCGCCGCGTAACTCCTTACGGATCAAAAGCTATGGGCACTGGAGTGACGGAGACATGGTCACATGCCCTACGCCCTCGGTTTACGAGCCTAGCCTCTATGTAAAGCGAAGTTGTCTTGCCTAAGGTGCCGTGGGATTCGGTAAAAGAAATGTGGTGGATAAAGTATCTTGGCAACCTTAACCAGGGTAAAAAAAATTGAAAAGGGGGGTGCAACACGAGAACTTCCCAAGGGGTCACCCATCCTAGTACTACTCTCGCCCAAGCACGCTTAACTTCGGAGTTCTGATAGGATCAGGTGCATTAGTGCTGGTACGATCACACCCGTCATGTTGAGGGCACAATTCCTTTATATGTTAACGGTTCACAGTCCCAGCCTAGAGAAATGGCCCATTCTAAAGGCCCAATGGGCTTAATGACAACCCATCCGTTTCGACAACGCAGCATCGTCACAAGATGTGATATCGACTCGTAGGGCCCTCTAATGTCCCGCAAGTAACGTTGTCATCCTTTTAATAGCTCACGACGTACGATTCGGGACGGAAAAATAGGGCAAAAGAAGAAAAGTGGCCTGAAACTAATGAATACGTTCAATTTACAGCTCGAAAAATAGGCGCAACCGAGCAAGCTTGCTACCCCTGTCGTAAAGCTCTCGGAGAGCTTTCCAATGGTAAGCTGTGCGTCGCGTAACTCCTTACGGATTAAAAGTTATGGGCACCGGAACAACGTAGACCTGGTCACAAGCCCCACGCCCTCGATTTGCGGGCCCAGCCTCTACGTGAACTGAAGTTGTCTTGCACAAGGTGCCGTGGGATTCAGTAATAGAAATGTGGTGGATAAAGTATCTTGGCAACCCTAACCTGGGCAAAAAAAATTGAAAAGAGGGGGTGCAACAAGAGGACTTCCCAAGGGGTCATATATCCTAGTACTACTCTCGCCCAAGCAGGCTTAACTTCGGAGTTCTGATAGGATCAGGTGCATTAGTACGGGTATGATCGCACCCGTCAAGTTGTGGGCACAAATCCTTTATGTGTTGACGGTTCACAATCCTAGCCCAGAGAGATGGCCCACTCAAAAAGCCCAAAGGGCTAAACAACAACCCATCCGCTTCAACAACGCAGCATCGCCGCAAGACGAGATATCGTCGGGTCGTAGGGCCCACTAATTTCCCGCAAGTTAGGTTGTCATCCTTTTAACATCTAACGATGTACGATCCAGAATGGAAAAATAGAGCAAAAGAAGAAAAGTGGCCCGAAACTGATGAAAACGTCTGATTTTAGGCTAAAACAATAGGTGCAGCCAAGCAAGCTTGTGGCCCTCGTCGGAGCGCTCTCGAAGGGCGCTCCAACTGGATGTTGCGCGCCAGGTAGCTCCTTACAGACCAAAATTTATTGGCACCGGAGCGACGAAGACCTGGTCACATGCCCTACGCCCTCAGTTTACAAGCCTAGCCTCTACGTGAAGCGAAGTTGTCTTGCCCAAGGTGCCGTGGGATTCGGTAAAAGAAATGTGGTGGATAAAGTATCTTGGCAACCCTAACGGGGGCAAAAAAAATTGAAAAGGGGGGGTGCAACACGAGGACTTCCCAGGGGGTCACCCATCCTAGTACTACTCTCGCCCAAGCACGCTGAACTTTGGTGTTCTAATAGGATTCGGTGCATTAGTGCTGGTATGATCACACCCGTCATGTTGTGGGCACAAATCCTTTATGTGTTGACGGTTCACAGTCCCAGCCAGAGAGATGTCCTATTCAAAAGGCCCAATGGGCTTAACGACAACCTATCCGCTTCAACAACGCAGCATCCTCGAAATACCTGATATCGACGCGTTGGAGGGCCTTGTAATATCCCGCGAGTTAGGTTGTCGTCCTTTTAACACTCCACGACGTACGACTTGGGACAAAAAAATAGAGCAAAAGAAGAAAAATGGTCCGAAATTGATGAATACGTTTGATTTTGGGCTCCGATAATAGGCTCGACCTAGCAGGATTGCTACACTGTCGTAGAGCTCTCGGAGAGCTTTCTAACGGTATACTGTGCGTCGCGTAACTCCTTACGGATTAAAAGTTATGGGCACCAGAACGATGGAGACCTGGTCACAAGACCTACGCCCTCGGTTTGCGGGACCAGCCTCTACGTGAAGCGAAGTTGTCTTGCCCAAGGTGTAATACCCGAGCCCGGAATATGAATTTTCTTTGTTTATTATTTTGAAAATTTTATTTCCTTAAATTCTTTGTGAATTAACTGTTACTTTCTAGTCGACGCAACGTGCATTGCATTTAAGGAGCGATAGCTAGATAACGATTTCCAATCCTCAGCAAATAGTGAAACTAGTATTTAGATGACTTAAATTTTATATTTTAAATATTGCTAGCTTTATTTGAACTTACCATAGCTGAAACGGCTTTAAAACGCGCGAAATAGGGCCCTTTGACCAAGTTTTAAGTGGTTTGACCTTGGACCTTTGACTCTTTGACCTTTTGACCTTTAATTAAGCAATTAAGTAAGCAAAATAAGAAAAAAAAATAGCAGCAAACAGCAGCAGCAGGCCGAGAGCTTTAGAGAGGAAAAAAAAAAAAACCTTTCAACTTCTATACGTTCAATCTTCGCGAGAGCTCGTGCGGGGTGATTACCGAGGCAACCAACGTTGTTTTCCTAGCGACTAGGAGTACCTAAGGTGAGGGAAGCATGTTATTTGCGCATTTATACGTTGTGTTAGTTAACTTTATCAGTTTTTAGATTTATCCGTAGATCGTTATTTAAAGCGAATTGATGCTTCTAAAATGTTCCTTAGCATTGGTAGAACATGTATTTATGGCTTTGTAACATTTTCTGCGGTTAAATGTTGTGATTGCAACTTGAATTGTGATATGAATAGTACTTTGTGAATAGTAAAACCTTGAAACGTTAAAATTGCGCCGTTATGCTTTCCGTTGATGTAGAAACGTGCTAGGTATGCTAGAATGCTAAAATGTGTGGTTTGTTTGGGTTGCGTAGTGGAAAAAACGAGAATTAAGCCTTTGGGAAAGTCGGGGTTGTTTAGGTTGACTTTGGCGTTTTCTCGTTTTGCGTGTTGGCATTGCTTCGGGAAGCCATGGAAGCACTTTTGGTGCGATTATGGCGTTGGTTGGGTGTTTGGTTGTTGTAGTTGTAGTTCAAACGAGAAAGGGGGAAAAACGGGACTTTGCGCGAGTTCTAGGGTAAAGTAAGGTTTTGGGGTCTTTAGACGTGCCTTATGGTGACCTAGGAGGGTTGGCAAAGTCGGTTTCCAGAACTCGTGGCTCGTTTGGAAATGGTAGCATTTTGATAGTTGGGGCCGATTTGTGTTTTTGTGTGTTTACTTGTCTTTATGCTTATAGAATGCTTAGAATTACTTGAATTACTTGTTTGAGTTGTTTTGAATTGAATTGCTTATCAAATTGCTGCTATTGCGTGCGAGAGTAACCTACTTTGTTATTCTCCCACGTGTGGTTTATCGCTTGTTTATAGCTTGTTTATTGTCTTGTATCGAGTCTTGCATGGCATAGTGTCTCGCACGTGAGTGATGGGCCTCTCTGGGTAGCCTTGGGTTGCCAGTGTTGGTTGCTCTAGCTCCGTTGCTATTCCCTTTCTCGCTTGGGTTGCCTCCCAGGGAGATTTGGGTCGTAGGATTGATGGATACTTCCGGAGTATTCCAAACTGGTGTTATAAGGTGGTTTTGGGCCGGCGCGTCGTCATCGAATTCGTGTTTGAAAGTGGTTCGTGAAAAGAGTATCGTATCCTTTGATTGAGTGTTTGCAGCTTTAAATACTTGCCTTGCTTTATTGTTGGCTTTGGATGTATCTTTATATGTTTTGTATGTATTGCTTGACTAATTGCATTGCATACTCCTCTCATCTCCGTCCTTGAGACCAATTGCCCTCGCTGAGCAATAGTTTTTGCTCATTCCTCTCTATACTATGTTTTTACAGGAGTAGTTGAGGCAGACCCTCTCGAGGTAATTGAGGAGGAGGAGCAGGTGGAGGTGTTTCCGTGATAGCACTTACCTGCTTTGCTGGTGGTTGGTTACCAGTTTTGTGCAAACCTTGATGTTATGTATATTGCGTGAAGGAAGCTTAATTTTGAGGCTTGTAGCCTTGTATATATATTTTCTAGTTGAGATCTTTATTAGTTTTATGTTGAAATGGATTAAAGTTTGTAAGATGTAAACTTATACTCGGATGACTAGTGAAGATTGCATGCTAATGGCTAATGGTTTAGTGGCATAAGTACTTGTGTAGTATGCATATCATTTTTGGTTTGGAAAGTTGGATAATAAGAAATGTATGTTTTATAGAAAGTTGGCTTGTTTTGATTATTTTATAGCTTTCGCAAGTGTTATATTGTTTTTAGGGTTTTCGGATTGTCCGCGGTACAGAGGAGACTCCGTCCGTGTGTCGGGTCCGGGCTTGGCCTTTTGCGGGGTTGGGTCGGGGCGTGACATCTTTAGGTGGTATCAGAGCATGATAGTCTTGCATGAGCCGGGATATGATTCTCGGTCTGTGGGGTAAAGGTCTAAAATGCTAAAGTGTTTATGAATGATTGCTAAGTGAAAAGAAAATGTTCTAGCATGATTTTGTGAACTTGGAATGTTTATGTGTTTAAGTGAAATAGTTTGGCAAGTTAAACTTGTCTTATGTGAATTGTGTGATAGAATGTTGGATTGTTATTGACTTGAGTGTTATCTAATCTTATGTGTTATATTTCTGTCTATAAACTGCTTTTAAATGTTGCCAGCTATTGTGAGTTGCAACTATGCCGCCACGTCGTGGTACTCAAGGTATAGGATCAGATGAAGAGGCAGCAGAACAGGGTCAGCAGCCGTTGCCTGAGCAGTTTATGGCTACCATGACTACTGCAGTAGACCGGATCACACAGGTACTACATGAGCAGAGGCAGGATCGGATTAATCCCCAGGGTAATCAAGCTAATCCTGGTGGACAGGGGTACAGAGTTGAGAATAACTAGCTTGAGAAATTTCTGAGGCACGAGCCGGGAAAGTTCTTCGGGGAGCCGGATGATGAGGCGGCCGAGAGATGGATTAATCGAGTTGAAAAAATTTTCACTGCTTTGAGGTATACCGATGAGGCAAGAATAGACTATGCATCATTTTTATTTGAGGGTGATGCAGAGCAGTGGTGGAATACTGTTAGGCTGAGGTGGGATTGTGAGGATGTTCCACATTTATGGGATGATTTCGTAGTGAGTTCCGGGACAAATATATTCCCGAGATGGCAATGGAGAGACGGGAAGATGAGTTTGTGGCCCTGAAGCAGGGAAACATGACTGTTGCACAATATGAGGCTAGATTTGTTAGCCTGTCGAGGTATATGCCCGAGTTGGTACGGCCAGCTAGGAGGATGATACATAGGTTTGTCCGTGGGTTGAGAATGGACATACAGTTGCATTTGACTGGACAGACCTACACTACTTTTCCCGAGGCATTTCAGGCAGCCTCGAAGTTTGAGAAACGGAAGGCTGAGATGTTAGCCGAGAGCAGTCAGCCGAGTAAGAAGCAGTTTTTGGGCCAGAGCAGCCAGAGTTAGCCGAGGCAGTATCAGGCTTCTGCACAGGGTCCTCAGCAGCGTTCGTATCAGCCACAGCAGCAGATTCAGGCTAGACCAGCTGTGACTAGACCTCAGCAGGGAGGTACAGTCCCTACCCCTGCCAGAGCCCCAGCACCTACAGGAAACACTGCGGTTAGGCAAAATCAGCAGTGTGATTATTGTAATCGACCAGGGCATATTGAGGCTAACTGCTGGAGGAAGAGTGGGAAGTGTACGGGTTGTGGCAGTGATGAGCATAGGGTGAAGGATTGCCCTAAATTTAATAATGTTCAGGGCCGTGGTGGAGGCCGAGGTGTTCAGAATAGGGCTGCAGGTGCACGACCAGCACAGAGAGTTCAGGCTAGGGTCTTTGCACTGGATGCAGAGGAGCTGCCCGATAATACAGCTATAGTGGAAGGTACCTTTCTTCTCAATACTCAGCCAGTTAAAGTTTTGATTGATCCTGGAGCTACGCATTCGTTTATAACTCCTGCATGTGCACGATCTGTGAATGTTTGCATTGATAATTTGCCTCATGAAGTTGAAGTTAGTACTCCTTTGGGTGCAAAATTTGTTGCTGAATCTATTTGCAAATCTTGTGATATATGTATAGAGAACCGTAATTTTCCTGCTGATTTAATTATATTACCATTCCGTGACTTTGAAATCATTTTGGGAATGGACTGGTTGGGAAAGTATTATGCTCAGTTGGATTGTAGAACAAAGATCGTTTATCTTAAGGTTCCTGACCTACCGGTACTAGAGATTATTGGGAACTGCAGGGCTGCCCGCATTCCACTTTTATCAGCGATCAAGACTTCTAAGTTGTTGAATAGGGGTTGTGAAGCCTACTTAGCCTATTTGATCAATCAGCCTGCTGATAAGTTGAGTTTGAATGAGGTTCCGATTGTTAGAGACTTTCCTGGTGTATTTCCCGAGGAATTACCGGGTTTACCACCGGATAGGGAGATTGAGTTCGTGATTGATCTTGTGCCAGGCACTGCGCCTATTTCTAGGAGTCCTTACAGGATGGCATCGGCTGAACTTCAGGAGTTAAAAATTCAGCTTCAGAACTTGCTTGAGAAAGGGTTTATACAACCTAGTTCTTCACCGTGGGGCGCACCTGTGTTGTTTGTGAGAAAGAAAGATGGCACGCTACGGTTATGCATTGATTACAGGGGACTTAATCAAGTCACGATTAAGAATAAATACCCCTTGCCGTTGATTGAAGAATTGTTTGCCCAGTTCCAGGGTCCGAGTGTTTACTCCAACTTTGACTTGAGGCAGGGTTACTATCAACTTAGAATTCGGAGTGACGATATACCAAAGACGGCATTCAGGACTAGATATGGCCACTATGAATTTGTTGTTTTGCCGTTTGGATTGACGAATGCACCAGCCGCATTCATGGACTTGATGCAGAGGGTTTTTCGGCCTTACCTTGATCAGTTTGTCGTGATCTTCATTGACGACATTTTAGTGTATTCGAAGAACGAGGCTGAACATGAGCAACACTTGAGGATTGTGCTTCAGACTTTGCAGGAAAACAAGCTTTTTGCTAAATTCAGCAAGTGTGAGTTCTGGTTGAACCAGATATCTTTTCTAGGCCATATCATTTCAGACCGAGGAATTTCAGTGGACCCAGCTAAGATTGAAGTTGTTTCAGCTTGGAAGAGACCTGAGACGGTGCCAGAGATTCGGAGTTTTCTTGGATTGGCAGGTTACTACCGGAGATTTGTTAAAGACTTTTCTAAAATTTCTGGACCTTTGAGCCAGTTAACTCGGAAGAAAGTTGCTTACAATTGGGATGCCAAGTGTGAATCCAGTTTCCAGGAATTGAAGAAGAGACTAACTACAGCTCCTATACTAGCTTTACCTGAGGGAACAGAGAACTTCGTTGTCTACAGTGATGCATCTAAAGAAGGATTGGGCTGTGTTTTAATGCAGAATGGTAAGGTGATTGCCTATGCTTCTAGGAAATTGAAACCTTATGAAGTCAATTACCCTACACATGATCTTGAGTTAGCTGCAGTTGTGTTTGCATTGAAGAAGTGGCGTCATTACTTGTGGGGTTGCAGATTTGAAATATTTACTGACCACAAGAGTCTCAAGTATTTGTTTTCACAGAAGGATCTGAATATGAGGCAGCGGAGATGGCTAGAGCTATTGGGTGGTTATAACTGTTCTATTAACTATGTGCCAGGTAAGGCAAATGTTGTTGCTGATGCTTTGAGCCGAAAGGCTACTGTTGCAAGCTTGATTATCAAGGACTGGGAGACTTTGGAAGAAATTTGTTCATGGAAACCAGAAGCTAGTGAGGTAGGGATTCGGTTTGCTAGTTTACAGATTCAGTCAGGATTGCTAGCACAGATCAGAGAGGCTCAGAAGACTGATCCTCACATCTTGAAGATCCAAGAAAAAGCTAAAGGGGGAGAGTCGGAGTTTAAATTACATGCTGATGGCATTTTCAGGTTCAGGGATAGAGTATGTGTTCCTGATGATCCGACTTTGAAGAATGAGATCCTGTCCGAGGCACATAATTCGAGGTACACGATTCACCCGGGCAGTACTAAGATGTATAGAGATTTGAAGCAACACTTCTGGTGGAACAATATGAAGAGGGAGATTGCTGGGTATGTATCCAGATGTTTGACTTGTCAGAGGGTTAAAGTTGAGCATCAGAGGCCAGCCGGACTTCTACAGCCGTTATCGATTCCGCAATGGAAGTGGGTACATATTACAATGGACCTTGTGACCGATCTTCCTAGATCTCCGAGAGGATGCGATTCTGTTTGGGTTGTTTTGGACCGCTTGACTAAAGTTACACATTTTATTCCCGTGAAAAACAGGATAGCCTTGATAAGCTAGCTGAATTGTATGTTGCTAATATTGTGAGATTGCATGGAGTACCATAGAGTATAGTGTCAGATAGTGATCCCAGATTCAGATCTCGTTTTTGGCAGAAGTTGCAAGAGGCCATGGGAACTAAGTTGAGCTTCAGTACTGCATATCATCCGCAAACTGATGGCCAATCTGAGAGAACCATCAGGATCTTGGAAGACATGCTTCGGGCATGTGTGCTTGACTTTGGGAAGAATTGGGAGAAGTTTTTGCCTTTAGCGGAGTTCGCCTACAACAATAGTTATCAATCTACTATAGGTATGGCTCCCTACGAGGCGTTGTATGGTCGGAAATGCAGATCCCCATTATATTGGGAAGAGGTTGGAGAGATGAGAACAGTTGATCCGACTGTGTTACCTGAGATGATTAAGATGGTAGATAATGTTCACCTTATTCGCCAGCGTATGCTTACAGCTCAGAGTCGTCAGAAGAGTTATGCGGATAAGCACCGTCGGGATCTTAAGTTTGATTTGGGAGATTGGGTGTTTCTTAAGATTTCTCCACGGAAGGGATTGATTCGGCACGGTAAGAGCGGGAAGCTTAGTCCCAGGTATGTGGGCCCGTATGAGATCACCGAAAAGGTAGGTCCTTTGGCTTATCGATTAGCTTTGCCTCCGAGCTTGTCGCGACTGCATGATGTGTTTCACGTGTCTATGTTGAAGAAGTATCATCCAGACCCTTCGCATGTACTTGAACCAGAGCCTTTACAGATTGAAGAGAAGTTGTCCTACGAAGAGAAACCGATTAGAATTGTGGATCGGAAGATTCAAGAGCTTCGCAGAAAGAGTATTCCGTTAGTGAAGGTTCTGTGGAATCATCATGGGTTTGAGGAAGCGACATGGGAAAGAGAGGACCAAGTTCGGGATCAGTATCCGGAGTTGTTTGTTGACCAGGTAAGAATTGCGTGGGCGCAATTGTTTTAAGGGGGAGAGGGTGTAATACCCGAGCCCGGAATATGAATTTTCTTTGTTTATTATTTTGAAAATTTTATTTCCTTAAATTCTTTGTGAATTAACTGTTACTTTCTAGTCGACGCAACGTGCATTGCATTTAAGGAGCGATAGCTAGATAACGATTTCCAGTCCTCAGCAAATAGTGAAACTAGTATTTAGATGACTTAAATTTTATATTTTAAATATTGCTAGCTTTATTTGAACTTACCATAGCTGAAACGGCTTTAAAACGCGCGAAATAGGGCCCTTTGACCAAGTTTTAAGTGGTTTGACCTTGGACCTTTGACCCTTTGACCTTTTGACCTTTAATTAAGCAATTAAGTAAGCAAAATAAGAAAAAAAAAATAGCAGCAAACAGCAGCAGCAGGCCGAGAGCTTTAGAGAGGAAAAAAAAAAAACCTTTCAACTTCTATACGTTCAATCTTCGCGTGTGCTCGTGCGGGGTGATTACCGAGGCAACCAACGTTGTTTTCCTAGCGACTAGGAGTACCTAAGGTGAGGGAAGCATGTTATTTGCGCATTTATACGTTGTGTTAGTTAACTTTATCAGTTTTTAGATTTATCCGTAGATCGTTATTTAAAGCGAATTGATGCTTCTAAAATGTTCCTTAGCATTGGTAGAACATGTATTTATGGCTTTGTAACATTTTCTGCGGTTAAATGTTGTGATTGCAACTTGAATTGTGATATGAATAGTACTTTATGAATAGTAAAACCTTGAAACGTTAAAATTGCACCGTTATGCTTTCCGTTGATGTAGAAACGTGCTAGGTATGCTAGAATGCTAAAATGTGTGGTTTGTTTGGGTTGCGTCGTGGAAAAAACGAGAATTAAGCCTTTGGGAAAGTTGGGGTCGTTTAGGTCGACTTTAGCATTTTCTCGTTTTGCGTGTTGGCATTGCTTCGGGAATCCATGGAAGCACTTTTGGTGCGATTATGGCGTTGGTTGGGTGTTTGGTTGTTGTAGTTGTAGTTCAAACGAGAAAGGGGGAAAAACGGGACTTTGCGCGAGTTCTAGGGTAAAGTAAGGTTTCGGGGTCTTTAGACGTGCCTTATGGTGACCTAGGAGGGTTGGCAAAGTCGGTTTCCAGAACTCGTGGCTCGTTTGGAAATGGTAGCATTTTGATAGTTGGGGCCGATTTGTGTTTTTGTGTGTTTACTTGTCTTTATGCTTATAGAATGCTTAGAATTACTTGAATTACTTGTTTGAGTTGTTTTGAATTGAATTGCTTATCAAATTGCTGCTATTGCGTGTGAGAGTAACCTACTTTGTTATTCTCCCACGTGTGGTTTATCGCTTGTTTATAGCTTGTTTATTGTCTTGTATCGAGTCTTGCATGGCATAGTGTCTCGCACGTGAGTGATGGGCCTCTCTGGGTAGCCTTGGGTTGCCAGTGTTGGTTGCTCTAGCTCCGTTGCTATTCCCTTTCTCGCTTGGGTTGCCTCCCAGGGAGATTTGGGTCGTAGGATTGATGGATACTTCCGGAGTATTCCAAACTGGTGTTATAAGGTGGTTTTGGGCCGGCGCGTCGTCATCGAATTCGTGTTTGAAAGTGGTTCGTGAAAAGAGTATCGTATCCTTTGATTGAGTGTTTGCAGCTTTAAATACTTGCCTTGCTTTATTGTTGGCTTTGGATGTATCTTTATATGTTTTGTATGTATTGCTTGACTAATTGCATTGCATACTCCTCTCATCTCCGTCCTTGAGACCAATTGCCCTCGCTGAGCAATAGTTTTTGCTCATTCCTCTCTATACTATGTTTTTACAGGAGTAGTTGAGGCAGACCCTCTCGAGGTAATTGAGGAGGAGGAGCAGGTGGAGGTGTTTCCGTGATAGCACTTACCTGCTTTGCTGGTGGTTGGTTACCAGTTTTGTGCAAACCTTGATGTTATGTATATTGCGTGAAGGAAGCTTAATTTTGAGGCTTGTAGCCTTGTATATATATTTTCTAGTTGAGATCTTTATTAGTTTTATGTTGAAATGGATTAAAGTTTGTAAGATGTAAACTTATACTCGGATGACTAGTGAAGATTGCATGCTAATGGCTAATGGTTTAGTGGCATAAGTACTTGTGTAGTATGCATATCATTTTTGGTTTGGAAAGTTGGATAATAAGAAATGTATGTTTTATAGAAAGTTGGCTTGTTTTGATTATTTTATAGCTTTCGCAAGTGTTATATTGTTTTTAGGGTTTTCGGATTGTCCGCGGTACAGAGGAGACTCCGTCCGTGTGTCGGGTCCGGGCTTGGCCTTTTGCGGGGTTGGGTCGGGGCGTGACACAAGGTACCGTGGGATTCGGTAATAGAAATATGGTGGATAAAGTATCTTGGTGACCCTAACCTGGGAAAAAAAATTGAAAAGTGGGGGTACAACACGAGGACTTCGCAGGGGTTCACCCATCCTAGTACTACTCTCGCCCAAGCAGGCATTACTTCGGAGTTCTGATGGGATCAGGTGCATTAGTGCGGGTATAATCACACCCGTCATGTTGAGACCACAAATCCTTTATGTGTTGACGGTTCACAGTCCCAGCCCAGAGATATGGCCCATTCAAAAGGCCCAATGGGCTTAATGACAACCTATCCGTTTCAACAACGTAGCATCGTCGCAAGACGTGATATCAAAGCGTTGTAGGGCCCTCTAATGTCCCGCGAGTTAGGTTGTCATCCTTTAAACATCACACGATGTGGGATCCGGGATCGAAAAACAGAGAAATAGAAGAAAAGTGGCCCAAAACTTATGAAAACGTTCAATTTTGGGCTCCAAAATCGAGCGCAGCCAAGCAGGCTTGCTGCCCCTGTCGTAGAGCTCTCAGAGAGATTTCCAACGGTATGCTGTGCGCCGCGTAACTCTTTACGGATCAAAAGTTATGGGCACCAGAGCGATGAAGACCTGGTCACAAGCCCTACGCCCTCGGTTTACGAGCCTAGCCTCTACGTGAAGCGAAGTTGTCTTGCCCAAGGTGCAGTGGGATTCAGTAAAAGAAATGTGGTGGATAAACTATCTTGGCACCCCTAACCGAGGCAAAAAAAATTGAAAATGGGGGGTGCAACACGAGGACTTCCCTGGGGGTCACCCATCCTAGTACTACTCTCGCCCAAGCATGCTGAACTTCGGAGTTCTAATGGGATCCGGAGCATTAGTTCTGGTATGATCGCACCCGTCATGTTGTGGGCACAAATCCTTTATGCGTTGACGGTTCACAGTCCTAGCCCAGAGACATGGCCCATTCAAAAGGCCTAATGGGCTTAAGGACAACCCATCCGCTTCAACAACGTAGCATCCTCGTAAGACCTGATATCAATGCGTTGCAGGGCCCTCTAATGTGCAGCGTGTTAGGTTGTCGTCCTTTTAATAGGTCACGGCGTATGATCCGGGACTGAAAAATAGAGCAAAAGAAGAAATGTGGCCCAAAACTGATGAAAACGTTCTATTTTGGGGTCCAAAAATAGGCACAGCCGAGCAGGCTTGTTGCCCCCGTCGTAGAGCTCTCGTAGAGCTTTCCAACGGTATGTTGTGCATCGCGTAACGTCTTACGGATTAAAAGTTATGGGCATCGGAGCGATGGAGACCTGGTCACAAGCCCTACACCCTCGGTTTGCGGGCCCAACCTCAACGTGAAGCGAAGTTGTCTTGCCCAAGGTGCCGTGGGATTCGGTAATAGAAATATGGTGGATAAAGTATCTTGGCAACCCTAACCGGGGCAAAAAAAATTGAAAAGTAGGGGTGCAACACGAGGACTTCCCAGGGGGTCACCCATCCTAGTACTACTCTTACCCAAGCACGCTTAACTTCGGAGTTCTGATGGGATCCAGTGCATTAGTGCTGGTATGATCGCACCCGTCATGTTGTGGGAACAAATCCTTTATGTGTTGACAGTTCACAGTCCCAGCCTAGAAAGATGGCCAATGCAAAAGGCCCAATGGGTTTAACGACAACCCATCTGCTTCAACAACGCATCATCCTCGCAAGACTTGATATCAACGCATTGTAGGGCCCTCTAATGTCCCGTGAGTTAGGTTGTCATCCTTCTAACAGCTCACGACGTACGATCCGGGACAGAAAAACATAGCAAAAGAAGAAAAGTAGCCCAAAACTGATGAAAACGTTCCATTTTGCGCTCCAATACTAGGCAAAGCCGAGCAGGCTTGCATCCCCCGTTGTAGAGCTCTCGGAGAGCTTTCCAACGGTATGTTGTGCGCCGCGTAACTCCTTACGGATCAAAAGTTATGGGCACCGGAGTGACGGATACCAAGTCACAAGCCCCATGCCCTCGGTTTGCGGGCCCATCCTCTACGTGAAGTGAAGTTGTCTTGCCCATGGTGCCGTGGGGTTCAACAATAGAAATGTTGTGGATAAAGGATCTTGGCAACCCTAACTGGGACAAAACAAAATTGAAAAATGGGGGGTACACCACGAGGACTTCCCAAGGGGTCACCCATCCTAGTACTACTTTCGCCCAAGCACGCTTAACTTTAGAGTTCTGATGGGATCTGGTCCTTTAGTTCTGGTATGATTGCACCCGTCCTGTTGGGGGCACAAATCCTTTATATGTTGACGGTTCACATTCCCAACCCAGAGAGATAGTCTATTCAAAAGGTCCAATGGGCTTAACGATAACCCATCGTCTTCAACAACGCAGCATCCTCGCAAGACGTGATATCGACGAGTTATAAGGCCCTCTAATGTCTCGCGAGTTAGGTCGTCGTCCTTTTAACAGCTCACGACGTATGATTCGGGACGAAAAAACAGAGCAAAAGAAGAAAAGTGGCCCAAAACTGATGAATACGTTTGATTTTGGGCTCTGAAAATAGGCGCAGTCGAGCAGGCTTGCTGCCCCTGTCGTAAAGCTCTCGGAGTGCTTTCCAACGGTATGTTGTGCGTCACGTAACTCCTTACGGATTAAAAGTTATGGGCACCGGAGCGACAGAGACCTTGTCACATGTCCTACGCCCTCGGTTTGCTGGCCCAGCCTCTACATGAAGCCAAGTTGTCTTGCCCAAGGTGCCGTCGGATTCGATAATAGAAAAGTGGTGGATAAAGTATCTTGACAACACTAACCGGGGCAAAAAAAATTGAAAAGTGGGGGTGCAACACGAGGACTTCCCAGGGGGTCACCCATCCAAGTACTATTCTCGCCTAAGCGCGCTTAACTTCGGAGTTCTAATGGGATCTGGTGCATTAGGGCTGGTATGATAGCACCCGTCATGTTGTCGGAACAAATCCTTTATGTGTTGACGGTTCACAGTCCCAGTCCAAAGATATGGCCCATTCAAAAGGCCCAATGGGCTTCACGATAACCCATTCGCTTTAACAACGCAGCATCCTCGCAAGACATGATATCAACGCGTTGTAGGGCCCTCTAATGTCCTGCGTGTTAGGTTGTCATCCTTTTAACAGCTCACGACGTACGATCCGCGACGGAAAAATTGAGCAAAAGAAGAAAAGTGGCTCGAAACTGATGAAAACGTTCGATTTTGGGCTCCAAAAATGGGCACAGCCGAGTAGGCTTGCTTCCCCCGTCGTAGAGCTCTTGGAGAGCTTTCCAACAGTATTAAGGATTAAAAGTTTTAGGCACCGGAGTGACGGAGACCTGGTCAGAAGCCCCAAACCTTCTGTTTGTGGGCCCAGCCTCTACAGGAAGCGAAGTTGTCTTGCCCAAGGTGCCATGGGATTCGGTAATAAAAATGTTGTGGATAAAGTATCTTGGCAACCCTAACCGGGGCAAAAAAAATTGAAAAGTCGGGGTGCAACACGAGGACTTCCCAGGGGGTCACCCATCTTAGTACTACTCTCGCCCAAGCACGTTAACTTCAGAGTTCTGATGGGATCCGGTGCATTAGTGCTGGTATGATCGCACCCGTCATGTTGTGGGCACAAATACTTTATGTGTTGACGGTTCACAGTCCTAGCCCAGAGAGATGACCCATTCAAAAGTCCCATTGGGCTTAACGACAACCATTCACTTCAATAACGCAGCATCCTCGCAAGACGTGATATCGACGCATTATAGGGCCCTCTAATGTCACGCGTTTTAGGTTGTCGTCCTTTTAACAACACACGACATACGATCCGGGACTGAAAAACAGAGCAAAAGAAGAAAAGTGGGCCGAAACTGAAGAAAACGTTCTATCTTGGGCTCCAAAAATAAGCGCAGCCTAGCATGCTTGCTGCCACCGGCGTAGAGCTCTCGGAGAGCTTTTGAACGGTATGCTGTGCATCGCGTCACTCCTTACGGATTAAAAGTTATGGGCCCCGGAGCGACGGAGACCTAGTCATAAGCCCTACACCCTTGGTTTGCGGGCCCAGCCTCTACGTGAAGCGAAGTTGTCTTGCCCAAGGTGCCGTGGGATTCAGTAATAGAAATGTGGTGGATAAAGTATCTTGGCAACCCAAACCAGGGGCAAAAAAAATTAAAAAGTGGGGATGCAACACGAGGACTTCCCTGGGGGTCACCCATCCTTGTACTACACTGGCCCAAGCACGCTTAATTTCGGAGTTCTGATGGGATCCGGTGCATTATTGCTGGTATGATCGCAGCCGTAATGTTGTGGGCACAAATCCTTTTTGTGTTGACGGTTCACAGTCCCAGCCAAGAGAGGTGGCCCATTCAAAAGGCCCAATGGGCTTAACGACAACCCATCCGCTTCAACAACGCAATGTCCTCACAAGACGTGATATCGACGCGTTGTAGGGCCCTCTAATGTCCCATGAGTTAGGTTGTCGTCCTTTTAACAGCTCACGACGTAAGATCCGGGATGGAAAAATAGAGAAAAGAAGAAAAGTGGCCAGAAACTAATGAAAACATTCGATTTTGGGCACCAAAAATAGGCGCAGTAGAGCAGGCTTGCTGCCCTCATCGTAGAGCTCTCGAAGAGCTTTCCAACGATATGTTGTGCGTCGCGTAATTCCTTACGGATTAAAAGTTATGGGCACCAGAGCGACGGAGACTTGGTCACTAGCCCTACACCCTCGGTTTGCGGGCCCAACCTCAACGTGAAGCGAAGTTGTGTTGCCCAAGGTGCCATGGGATTCGGTAATAGAAATGTGGTGGATAAAGTATCTTAGCAACCCGAAACGGGGCAAAAAAAATTGAAAAGTGGGGGTGCAACACAATGACTTCCCAGGGGGTCACCCATCCTAGTACTACTCTTGCCCAAGCACGCTTAACTTCGGAGTTCTGATGGGATCCGGTGCATTAGTGCTGGTATGATCGCACCCGTCATGTTGTGGGCACAAATCTTTTAAGTGTTGACGGTTCACAGCCGCAGCCCAGAGAGATGGCCTATTCAAAAGGCCCAATGGGCTTAACAACAAAGATGGCCTATCCGGTATGAAAAAAACATAGCAAAAGAAGAAAACGTTCAATTTTGGTCTCCAAATATAGGCAAAGACAAGCAGGCTTGCTGCCCTCGTTGTAGAGCTCTTGGAGAGCTTTCCAACGATATGTTTTGCGCCGCGTAACTCCTTACGGATCAAAAGTTATGGGCACTGGAGCGACGGAGACCTGGTCACAAGCCCCATGCCCTCGGTTTGCAGGCCCATCCTCTACGTGAAGCAAAGTTGTCTTGCCCAAGGTGCCGTGGGGTTCGGTAATAGAAATGTGGTGGATAAAGTATCTTGGTAACCCTAACCGGGGCAAAAAAAATTGAAAAGGGGAGGGGGGGTACAACACGAGGATTTCTCAGGGGGTCACCCATCCTAGTACTACCTTCGCCCAAGCACGCTTAACTTCAGAGTTCTAATGGGATCTAGTGCATTAGTGCTGGTATGATCGCACCCGTCATGTTGTGAGCAGAAATCCTTTATACGTTGATGGTTCACATTCCCAGCCCAAAGAGATAGCCCATTCAAAAGGTCCAGTGGGCTTAACGACAACCCATCCTCTTCCACAACACAGCATCCTAGCATGACGTGATATCGACGTGTTATAGGGCCTTCTAATGTCCCGCGAGTGAGGTTGTCGTCCTCTTAACAGCTCACGACGTACGATTCGGGACGAAAAAACAGAGCAAAAGAAGAAAAGTGGCCCGAAACTGATGAATACGTTCGATTTTGGGCTCTGAAAATAGGCACAATCGAGCAAGCTTGCTGCCCCTGTCGTAGAGCACTCGGAGTGCTTTCCAACGGTATGTTGTGCATCGCGTAGCTCCTTACGGATTAAAAGTTATGGGCACCGGAGTGATGGAGACCTGGTCACATGCCCCATGCCCTCGGTTTGCGGTCCCAGCCTCTACGTGAAGCCAAGTTGTCTTGCCCAAGGTGCCATGGGATTCGGTAATAGGAATGTGGTGGATAAAGTATCTTGACAACCCTAACCGGGGCAAAAAAAATTGAAAAGTGGAGGTGCAACACGAGGACTTCCCAGGGGGTCAGCCATCCTAATACTACTCTCGCCCAATCATACTTAACTTCAGAGTTCTGACGGGATCTAGTACATTAGTGCTGGTATGATCGCACCCGTCATGTTGTAGGAACAAATCCTTTATGTGTTGACGGTTCATAGTCCCAGCCCAAAGATATGGCCCATTCAAAAGGCCCAATGGGCTTAACGACAACCCATTCGCTTTAACAACGCAGCATCCTTGCAATACGTGATATCATCCCATTGTAGGGCTCTCTAATGTCCCGCGTGTTAGGTTGTTGTCTTTTTAACAGCTCACGACGTACGATCTGCGACTGAAAAATAGAGCAAAAGAAGAAAAGTGGCCCAAAACTGATGAAAACGTTCAGTTTTGGGCTCCAAAAATAGGCGCACCTGAGCAGGCTTGTTACCCCTATCGTAGAGCTCTCGGAGAGCTTTCCAACGGTATGCTGTGCATCACGTAACTCCTTAAGGATTAAAAGTTATGGGCACCGAAGCGACGAAGACATGGTCACAAGCAGCAAACCCTCGGTTTCGGGCCCAGCCTCTACGTGAAGCGAAGTTGTCTTCCCCAAGGTGCCGTGAGATTCAGTAATAGAAATTTAGTGGATAAAGTATCTTGGCAACCTTAACCGGGGCAAAAATAATTGAAAAGTCGGGGTACAACACAAGGACTTCCCGAGGGGTCACCCATCCTAGTACTACTCTCGCCCAAGCACGCTTAATTTCGGAGTTCTGATGTGATCAAATGCATTAGTGCTGGTATTATCGCTACCATCATGTTGTGGGCACAAATCCTTTATGTGTTGACGGTTTACAGTCCCAGCCCAGAGAGATGGCCCATTCAAAAGGCCCAATGGGCTTAACGACAACCCATTCACTTTAACAACGCAGCATCCTCGCAAGATGTGATATCGTCGCATTGTAGGGCTCTCTAATGTCCCGCGTGTTAGCTTGTTGTCCTTTTAACAGCTCACGACGTACGATCTGGGACGAAAAAATAGAGCAAAAGAATAAAAGTGGTCCGAAACTGATGAAAACGTGTGATTTTGGGCTCCAAAAATAGGCGCATCCAAGCAGGCTTGTTGCCCTCGTCGTAGAGCTCTCGGAGAGCTTTTCAACGGTATGTTGTGCACTGCGTAACTCTTTACAGATCAAAAGTTATGGGCATCGGAGAGACGGAGACCTGGTTATAAGCCCTACGCCCTCGGTTTACGAGCCTAGCCTCTACGTGAAGCGAAGTTGTCTTGCCCAAGGTGCCGTGAGATTTGGTAATAGAAATGTTGTGGATAAAGTATCTTGGCAACCTTAACCGCAACAAAAATAATTGAAAAGTCAGGGTACAACACAAGGACTTCCCGGGGGATCATCCATCCTAGTACTACTCTCGCCCAAGCACGCTTAACTTCGAAGTTCTGATGGGATCTAGGAGTGCTTTCCAACGGTATGTTGTGCGCCGCGTAACTCCTTACGGATCAAAAGTTATGGGCACTGGAACGACGAAGACCTGGTCACAAGCCCTAAGCCCTCGGTTTGCGGGCCGAGCCTCTACGTGAAGTGAAGTTTTCATGCCCAAGGTGCCGTGGGATTCGGTAATAGAAATGTGGTGGATAAAGAATCGTGGCAACCCTAACCGGGGCAAAAAAAATTGAAAAGGGGGGTGCAACATGAAGACTTCCCGAGGGGTCACCCATCCTCGTACTACTCTCACCCAAGCACGCTTAACTTCGGAGGTCTAATGGGATCCGGAGAATTAGTGCTGGTATGGTTACACTCGTCATGTTAAGGGCACAAATCCTTTTTGTGTTGACGGTTCACAGTACCAGCCCAGAGAGATGGCCCATTCAAAACGCCCAATGGGCTTAATGACAACCCATCCACTTTAACAACGCAGCATCCTCGGAAGACGTGATATCGACACGTTGTAGGGCCCTATAATATCCCGTGAGTTAGGTTGTCGTACTTTTAACAGCTCAAGACGTACGATCCGAGACGGAAAAATAGAGCAAAAGAAGAAAAGTGGCCCGAAACTGATGAAAATGTACAATTTTGAGCTCCGAAAATAGGTGCAAGCGAGCAGGATTGCTGCCTCCGTTGTAGAGCTCTTGGAAAGCTTTCCAACGGTATGCTGTACACCACGTAACTCCTTTAAGATTAAAAGTTATGGGCACCGGAACGACGGAGACCTGGTCACAAGCCCCACGCCCTCGGTTTGCTGGCCCATGCTCTACTTGAAGCGAAGTGGTCTTGCCCAAGGTGACGTGGGATTCGGAAATGGAAATGTGGAGGATAAAATATCTTGGCAACCCTAACCGGGGCAAAAAAATTGAAAAGAGGGGGTGCAACATGAGGACTTCCCGAGGATGGGTGTACTACTCCCACCCAAGCACGCTTAACTTTGGAGTTCTAATAGGATTCGGTGCATTAGTGCTGGTATGATCACACCCGTCAGGTTGTGGGCATAAATCCTTTATGTGTTGACGGTTAACAGTCCCAACCTAGAGAGATGGCCCATTAAAAAGGGCCAATGGGCTTAACGACAACCCATCAGCTTCAACGACATAGCATCCTCACAAGAAGTGATATCGACGCGTTGTAGGGCTTTCTAATGTCCCGCGAGTTAGGCTGTCGTCCTTTTAACTGCTCATGACGTACGATCCGGGAAGGAAAAACCGAGCAAAAGAAGAAAAGTGGCCCGAAATAGATGAAAACGTCCGATTTTGTGCTCTGAAAATAGGCGCAAGTGAGCAGGCTTGCTGCCTCCGTCATAGAGCTCTCGGAAAGCTTTCCAATACTATGCTATGCGCCGCGTAACTCCTTACGAATTAAAAGATATGGGCATCGGAGCGTTGGAGACCTGGTCACAAGCCCCACACCCTCGGTTTGCGGACCCAGCCTCTATGTGAAGTGAAGTTGTCTCTTCCAAGGGGCCGTGGGATTCAGTAATAGAAATGTGGTGGATAAAGTATCTTGGAAACCCTAACCGGGGCAAAAAAAATTGAAAAGCGGGGGTGCAACACGAGGACTTCCCAGGGGGTTACCCATCCTAGTACTACACGAGGACTTCCCAGGGGGTCACCCATCCTAGTACTACTCTCGCCCAAGCACGCTTAACTTCGGAGTTCTGATGGGATCCGGTGCATTAGTGTTGGCATGATTGCACCCGTCAAGTTGTGGGCACAAATCCTTTATGTGTTGACGGTTCATAGTCCCAGCCTAGAGAGATGGCCCATTCAAAGGGCCCAATGAGCTTAACGGCAACCCATCCGCTTCAACAATGCAGCATCCTCGCAAGACGTGATATCGATGCATTGTAGGGGCCTCTAAATTCCCGTGAGTTAGGTTGTCGTCCTTTTAACAACTCACGATGTACGATTTGAGACGAAAAAACAGAGCAAAAGAAAAAATTGGCCCAAAACTGATGAAAACGTTCGATTTTGTGCTCTAAAAATAGACGCAGTAGAACAGGCATACTTCCCGTATCGTAGAGCTCTCGGAGAGCTTTCGAACGATATGCTGTGCGCCGCGTAACTCCTTACAGATTAAAAGTTATGGGCATCGAAGCGAGGGAGACTTGCTCACAAGCCCCATGCCCTCGGTTTGCGGGCCCAGCCTCTACGTGAACCGAAGTTGTCTTGCCCAAGGTACCGTGGGATTCGGAAAATTGAAATGTGGTGGATAAAGTATCTTGCCAACCCTAACCAGGGCAAAAAAAAATTGAAAAGGGCGGGTGCTACACGAGGACTTCCCAGGGGGTCATCCATCATTGCACTACTCTCACCCAAGCACGCTTAACTTCGGAGTTCTGATGGGATTCGGTGCATTAGTGCTGGTATGATCGTACCCGTCATGTTGAGGGCACAAATCCTATATGTGTTGACGGTTCACAGCCCGAGCCCAGAGAGATGGCCCATTGAAAAGGCCCAATGGGCTTAACGATAACCCATCCGCTTCAACAACGAAGCATCCTCGCAAGACGTGATATCGACGCATTATAGGGCCCTCTAATGTCCCGCGAGTTAGGTTGTCGTCCTTTTAACCACTCACGACGTACGATCTGGGACGAAAAAACATAGTAAAAGAAGAAAAGTGGCCCAAAACTGATGAAAACATTCGATTTCGGGCTCCAAAAATAGGCACAGCCGAGCAGGCTTGCTGCGCCCGTCGTAGACCTCTCGGAGAGCTTTCCAACGGTATGCTTTGCGCCGCGTAATGCCTTACGGATTAAAAGTTATGGGCACCGGAGTAACGGAGACCTGGTCACAAGCCTCATGCCATCGGTTTACGGGCCCTACCTCTACGTGAAGCGAATTTCTCTTGCCCAAGGTGCCATGGGATTCGGCAATAGAAATGTGGTGGATAAAGTATCTTGGCAACCCTAACCGGGGCAAAAAAAATTGAAAAGAGGGGGTGCAACACGAGGACTTCCCGAGGATGGGTGTACTACTCCCACCCAAGCACATTTAACTTTGGAGTTCTAATAGGATCTGGTGCATTAGTGCTGGTATGATAGCACCCGTCAGGTTGTGGGCACAAATCCTTTATGTGTTGATGGTTAACAGTCCCAACCCAGAGAGATGGCCCATTCAAAAGGCCCTATGGGCTTAACGACAACCCATCCGCTTCAACGACATAGCATCCTCGTAAGACGTGATATCGACGCATTATAGGACCCTGTAATATCCCGCAAGTTAGGTTGTCGTCCTTTTAACAGCTCACGATGTACGATCCGGGACGGAAAAACAGAGCAAAAGAAGAAAAGTGGCCCCAAACTGATGAAAACGTTCGATTTTGGGCTCCAAAAATGGGCGCAGCCTAGCAGGCTAACTGCACACATCGTAGAGCTCTCGGACAGCATTACAACGGTATGTTGTGCGCCGCGTAACTCCTTACGGATCAAAAGTTATAGGCACCGGAACGACGGTGACCTGGTCACAAGCCCTACGCCCTCGGTTTGCGGGCCCAGCCTCTACGTGAAGCGAAGTTGTCTTGCCCAAGGTGCCGTGGGATTCGGTAATAGAAATGTAGTGGATAAAGTATCTTGGCAACCCTAACCGGGGCAAAAAAAATTGAAAAGTGGGGTGCAACACGAGAACTTCCCAGGGGGTCACCCATTTCAGTACTACTCTCGCACAAGCACGGTTAACTTCGGAGTTCTGATGGGATCCAGTGCATTAGTGCTGGTATGATCGCACCCATCATGTTGAGGGCACAAATCCTATATGTGTTGACGGTTCACAGTCCCAGCCCAGAGAGATGCCCTATTCAAAAGGCCCAATGGGCTTAATGACAACCCATCCGCTTCAACGACGCCGCATCCAAATAAGATGTGATATCAGCGCATTGTAGGACCATGTAATATCCCACGAGTTAGGTTGTCGTCCTTTTGACGACTCACGACGTACGATCCGAGATGGAAAAACAGAGCAAAAGAAGAAAAGTGGCCTGAAACTACCGAAAACGTTCAATTTTGGGCTGGAAAAACTGGCGCAGCCGAGTAGGCTTGCTTCTCCCGTCGTAGAGCTCTCGGAGAGCTTTCCAACGGTATGTTGTGCGCCGCGTAACTCCTTACGGTTTAAAAGTTTTGGGCACCAGAACGACGGAGACCTAGTCACAAGCCCCACGCCCTCGGTTTGTAGGCCCAACCTCAACGTGAAGCGAAGTTGTCTTGCCTAAGGTACCGTGGCATTCGGTAATAGAAATGTGGTGGATAAAGTCTCTTGGCAACCCTAACCGAGGCAAAAAAAATTGAAAATGGGGGGTGCAACACGAGGACTTCCCAGGGGGTTACCCATCCTAGTACTACTCAAGCCCAAGCATGCTTAACTTCGGAGTTCTGATGGGATCCAGTGCATTAGTACTGGTATGATCGTACCCGTCATGTTGTGGGCACAAATCCTTTATGTGTTGACGGTTCACAGTCGCAGCCCAGAGAGATGGCCCTTTCAAAAGGCCCAATGCTCTTAACGATAACCCGTCTGCTTCAACAACGTAGCATCATCTCAAGACCTGATATCGACGCATTGTTTGGGCCTCTAATGTCCCGCAAGTTAGGTTGTCGTCCTTTTAACAGCTCACGACGTACGATCCGGGACGAAAAAACAGAGCAAAAGAAGAAAAGCGGCCCAAAACTGATGAAAACATTCGATTTTGGGCTCCATAAACAGGCGCAGCCGAGCAGGCTTGTTGCCCCCGTCGTAAAGGTCTCGGAGAGCTTTCCAACGGTATGCTGTGCGCCACGTAACTCCTTACGTATCAAAAGTTATGGGCACCGGAGGGATGGAGACCTGGTCACAAGCCCTACGCCCTCGGTTTGCGGACCTAGCATCTACGTGAAGCGAAGTTGTCTTGCCTAAGGTGCCGTGGGATTCGGTAATAGAAATGTGGTTGATAAAGTATCTTGGCAACCCTAACTGGGGCAAAAAAAATTGCAAAGGGGGGTGCAACACGAGGACTTCCCATGGGGTCACCCATCCTAGTACTACTCTCGCCCAAGCACACTTAACTTCGGAGTTCTGATGGGATCCGGTGTATTAGTGCTGGTATGATCGCACCCGTCATGTTGTGGGAACAAATCCGGTATGTGTTGACGGTTCACAGTCCCAGCCTAGAGAGATGACCCATTGAAAAGGCCCAATAGGCGTAACGACAACTCATCCGCTTCAACAACATAGCATCATCGCAAGACGTGATTTCGACGCATTGTAAGGCCATCTAATGTCCCGCGAGTTAGGTTTTTGTCCTTTTAACCACTCACCACGTACGATTCAGGACAGAAAAATAGCGCAAAAGAAGAAAAGTGGCCCAAAACTGATGAAAACATTCGATTTCGGCCTTCAAAAATAGGCACAGTCGAGCAGGCTTGTTGCGCCCGTCGTAGACCTCTCGGAGAGCTTTCCAACGGTATGCTTTGTGCCGCGTAACGCCTTACGGATTAAAAGTTATGGGCACCGGAGCGACGGAGACCTGGTCACAAGCCCCATGCCATTGGTTTGCGGGCCCTGCCTCTACGTGAAGCGAATTTGTCTTGCCCAAGGTACCGCGGGATTCGGTAATAGAAATGTGGTGGATAAAGTATCTTGGCAACCCTAACCGGGCCAAAAAAAATTGAAAAGGGGGGGTGCAACACGAGGACTTCCCATGGGGTCACCCATCCTAGTACTACTCTCGTCCAAGTACGCTTAACTTCGAAGTTCTGATGGGATCCGGTGTATTAGTGCTGGTATGATCGCACCCGTCATGTTGTGGGAGCAAATCCTATATGTGTTGACGGTTCACAATCCCAGCCCAGAGAGATGGCCCGTTGAAAAGGCCCAATGGGCTTAACGATAACCCATCCGCTTCAACAACGCAGCATCCTCGCAAGACGTGATATCGACGCATTATAGGGCCCTCTAATGTCCCGCGAGTTAGGTTGTCGTCCTTTTAACCACTCACGACGTACGATCCGGGATGAAAAAATAGAGTAAAAGAAGAAAAGTGGCCCAAAACTGATAAAAACATTCGATTTCGGGCTCCAAAAATAGGCACAGCTGAGCAGGCTTGCTGCGCCCGTCGTAGACCTCTTGGAGAGCTTTCCAACGGTATACTTTGCGCCGCGTAACGCCTTACGGATTAAAAGTTATGGGCACCGGAGTGACGGAGACTTGGTCACAAGCCCCATGCCATCGGTTTGCGGGCCCTGCCTCTACGTGAAGCGAATTTGTCTTGCCCAAGGTGCCATGGGATTCGGCAATAGAAATGTGGTGGATAAAGTATCTTGGCAACCCTAACCGGGGCAAAAAAAATTGAAAAGAGGGGGTGCAACACGAGGACTTCCCGAGGATGGGTGTACTACTCCCACCCAAGCAGATTTAACTTTGGAGTTCTAATAGGATCCGGTGCATTAGTGCTGGTATGATAGCACCCGTCAGGTTGTGGGCACAAATCCTTTATGTGTTGACGGTTAACAGTCCCAATCCAGAGAGATGGCCCATTCAAAAGGCCCTATGGGCTTAACGACAACCCATCCGCTTCAACGACATAGCGTCCTCGCAAGACGTGATATCGACGCATTGTAGGACCCTGTAATATCCTGCAAGTTAGGTTGTCGTCCTTTTAACAGCTCACGACGTACGATCCGGGACGGAAAAACAGAGCAAAAGAAGAAAAGTGGCCCCAAACTGATGAAAATGTTCGATTTTGGGCTCCAAAAATGGGCGCAGCCTAGCAGGCTAATTGCACACGTCGTAGAGCTCTCGGACAACATTCCAACGGTATGCTGTGCGCCGCGTAACTCCTTACGGATCAAAAGTTATAGGCACCGGAACGACGGTGACCTGGTCACAAGCCCTACGCCCTCGGTTTGAGGGCCCAACCTCTACGTGAAGCGAAGTTGTCTTGCCCAAGGTGCCATGGGATTCGGTAATAGAAATGTAGTGGATAAAGTATCTTGGCAACCCTAACTGCGGCAAAAAAAATTGAAAAGTGGGGTGCAACACGAGAACTTCCCAGGGGGTCACCCATTCTAGTACTACTCTCGCGCAAGCACAGTTAACTTCGGAGTTCTGATGGGATCCAGTGCATTAGTGCTGGTATGATCGCAACTGTCATGTTGAGGGCACAAATCCTATATGTGTTGACGGTTCACTGTCCCAGCCCAGAGAGATGCCCTATTCAAAAGGCCCAATGGGCTTAACGACAACCCATCCGCTTCAACGACGTCGCATCCTCGTAAGACGTGATATCGGCGCATTGTAGGACCCTGTAATATCCCGCGAGTTAGGTTGTCATCCTTTTAACGACTCACGACGTACGATCCGAGATGGAAAAACAGAGCAAAAGAAGAAAAGTGGCCTGAAACTACTAAAAACGTTCAATTTTAGGCTGCAAAAATAGGCGCAGCCGAGTAGACTTGCTTCTCATGTCGTAGAGCTCTCGGAGAGCTTTCCAAAGGTATGTGGTGCGCCGCGTAACTCCTTACGGATTAAAAGTTTTGGGCACCAAAATGACGGAGACCTGGTCACAAGCCCCACGCCCTCGGTTTGCAGGCCCAGCCTCAACGTGAAGCGAAATTGTCTTGCCCAGGGTACCGTGGGATTCGGTAATAGAAATGTGGTGGATAAAGTATCTTGGCAACCCTAACCGAGGCAAAAAAAATTGAAAAGGGGGGATGCAACACGAGGACTTCCTAGGGGGTCACCCATCCTAGTACTACTCAAGCCCAAGCATGCTTAACTTCGGAGTTCTGATGGGATCCAGTGCATTAGTGCTGGTATGATCGCACCCATCATGTTGTGGGCACAAATCCTTTATGTGTTGACAGTTCACAGTCGCAGCCCAGAGAGATGGCCCTTTCAAAAGGCCCAATGCTCTTAACGATAACCCATTCGCTTCAACAACGTAACATCCTCTCAAGACCTGATATCGTCGCATTGTATGGGACTCCAATGTCCCGAAAGTTAGGTTGTCGTCCTTTTAACAGCTCACGACATACGATCCGGGACGGAAAAATAGAGCAAAAGAAGAAAAGCGGCCCGAAACTGATGAAAACATTCAATTTTGGGCTCCATAAACTGGCGCAGCCAAGCATGCTTGTTGCTACCGTCGTAAAGCTCTCGGAGAGCTTTCCAACGGTATGTTGTGCGCTGCGTAACTCCTTACGTATCAAAATTTATGGGCACCGGAGGGATGGAGACTTGGTCATAAGCCCTACGCCCTCGGTTTGCGGGCCCAGCCTCTACGTGAAGCGAAGTTGTCTTGCCCAAGGTGCCGTTGGATTTGGTAATAGAAATGTGGTGGAT
The DNA here is from genome assembly GCA_037974665.1 of Ehretia macrophylla. NCBI lineage: Eukaryota > Viridiplantae > Streptophyta > Magnoliopsida > Boraginales > Ehretiaceae > Ehretia > Ehretia macrophylla. Next base: position 12,245,240 of record CM075764.1, on the reverse strand, counting down.
AAAGTATCTTGGCAACCCTAACTAGGGCAAAAAAAAATTGAAAATGGGGGGTGCAACACGAGGACTTCCCAGGGGGTCACCCATCCTAGTACTACTCTCCCCCAAGCACACGCTTAACTTCGGAGTTCTGATGGGATCCGTTGCATTAGTGCTGGTATGATCGCACCCGTCATGTTGAGGGCACAAATCCTTTATGTGTTGACGGTTCACAATCCCAGCCCAGAGAGATGGCCCATTCAAAAGGCCCAATGGGCTTAACGACAACCTATCCGCTTCAATAACGCTGCGTCCTCGTAAGACGTGATATCAACGGGTTGTACTGCCCTGTAATATCCCTCGAGTTTGGTTGTCGTCCTTTTAACAGCTCACGACGTACGGTCCGGGATGGAAAGACATAGCAAAAGAAGAAAATTGGCCCGAAACTAATGAAAATATTCAATTTTGGGCTCCGAAAATAGGCGCAGTAGAGCAGGCATGTTGCCCCCATCGTAGAGCTCTCGGAGAGCTTTCCAACAGTACACTGTGCGCTGCATAACTCCTTGCGGATTAAAAGTTATGGGCACCGAAGCGACTGAGACGTGGTCACAAGCCCCACACCCTCGGTTTGCGGGCCCTGCCTCTACGTGATGCGAATTTGTCTTACCCAAGGTGCCGTGAGATTCGGTAATAGAAATGTGGTGGATAAAGTATCTTGGCAACCCTAACCGGGGCAAAAAAAATTGAAAAGTGGAGGTGCAACACGAGGACCTCCCAGGGAAGGGTGTACTACTCTCGCCCAAGCACGCTTAACTTTGGAGTTATGATGGGATCCGGTGCATTAGTGCTAGTATGATCACACCCGTCAGGTTGTGGGCACAAATCCTTTATGTGTTGACGGTTCACAGTCCCAACCCACAGAGATGGCCTATTCAACAGGCCCAATGGGCTTAATGACAACCTATCCGCTTCAACAACGCAGCATCCTCACAAGACGTGATATTGACGCATTGTAGGGCCCTCTAATGTCCCGCGAGTTATGTTGTCGTCCTTTTAACAGCTCACGATGTACAATACGGGATAGAAAAACATAGCAAAAGATGAAAAGTGGCCCGAAACTGATGAAAACTTTCGATTTTGGGCTCCAAAAACGGGAGCAGCTGAGCAGGCTTGCTGCCCCAGTCGTAAACCTCTCGGAGAGATTTCCAAATGTATGTTGTGCGCCCGTCACTTCTTATGGATTAAAATTTATAGGCAACAGATCGACGGAGACCTAGTCATAAGTCCCACGCTCTCGATTTGCGGGCCCAGCCTCTACGTGAAGCGAAGTTGTCTTGCCCAAGGTTCAGTGGGATTCGGTAATAGAAATGTGGTGGATAAAGAATCTTGGCAACCCTAACCGGGGCAAAAAAAATTGAAAAAGGGGGTGCAACACGAAGACTTCCAAGGGGGTCACCCGTCCTAACTACTCTCACCCAAACACGCTTAACTTTGGAATTCTGATGGGATCCGGTGCATTAGTGTTGGTATGATCGCACCCGTCATGTTGAGGGCACAAATCCTTTATGTCTTGACGGTACACAGTCACGGCCCAGAGAGATGGCCCATTCAAAAGGCCCAATGGGCTTAACGACAACCCATCCACTTCAACAACGCAGCATCCTCGTAAAACGTGATATCAACGCGTTGTAGCGTACTGTAATATCCTGCGAGTTAGTTTGTCATCCTTTTAACAGCTCACGACGCACGATCCGGGATGGAAACACAGAGCAAAAGAAGAAAAGTGGCCCTAAACTGATGAAAACGTTTGATTTTGGGCTCCAAAAACAGCCGCAGTCGAGCAGGCTTGCTGCCCCCGTCGTAGAGCTCTCGGAGAGCTTTCCAACGGCATGATGTGCACCGCGTAATTCCATACGGATTAAAAGTAATGGGCACCGGAGCGACGTAGACCTGGTCACAAGCCCCATGCCCTCGGTTTACGGGCCCAGCCTCTACGTGAACCGAAGTTGTATTGCCCACGGTGCCGTGGGATTCGGTAATAAAAATGTAGTGGATAAAGTATCTTGGCAACCCTAACCGGGGCATAAAAAATTGAAAATGGGGGGGTGCAACACGAGGACTTCCCAAGGGGTCACCCATCCTAGTACTACTCTCGCCCAAGCACGCTTAACTTCGGAGTTCTGATGGGATCCGGTACATTAGTGCTGGTATGATCGCACCCATCATGTTGTGGGCACAAATCTTTTATGAGTTGACGGTTCACAGTCCCAACCCAGAGAGATGGCCCACTCAAAAGGCCCAATGGGCTTAACGACAACCCATCTGCTTCAACGACACAGCATCCTCCCAAGACGTGATATCGATGCATTGTAGGGCCCTCTAATGTCCCGCGAGTTAGGTTGTCATCCTTTTAACAGCTCACGATATACGATCCGGGACGAAAAATAGAGCAAAAGAAGAAAAGTGGTCTGAAACTGATGAAAACGTTCGATTTTGGGCTCCGAAAATAGGCACAGCCTAGCAGGCTTGCTACCCCCGTCGTAGAGCTCTCAGAGAGCTTTCCAACGGTATGCTGTGTACTGCGTAACTCCTTACGGATTAAATGTTATGGGCACCGGAGCGACGGAGACCTAGTGACAAGCCCCACGCCCTCGGTTTGCGGGCCCAGTCTCTACGTTAATTGAAGTTTTCTTGCCCAAGGTGTTGTGGGATTCGGTAATAGAAATGTGGAGGATAAAAAAATCATGCTTCACTTTCTCGACCAAAAATCATTCCTAGACAAGCCTATGACACAATGCATAAAAAAATGAAATAAAACACACCTACCATGCTTCACTTTCTCGACCAAAACACTCCCTGCTTCCTCACATTTCAAGATTGCACAAGGACTAAGAGAATTTCAGAAATTTTGAAGCTCAAGGCCGACACATGCTTACACCAACATTTCATTATTTTCAAACATTCTCTCATCCTCTCATTTTCTCTCACCCTCTTGGCCTAGGCTGCTTCATCACTCTCCATAGCTTAAACTCATCATCCTAAGGTTCATCAAGACACTCAAGTCCCTAGGAAGCTCGACCAAGCAAGCTAGAAGCAAAGAGACATGCATGCAAGCTCATAGAACACTCATTTCGGCTTAGGTATGTTTGATAGCTTCTATTTCGTTTCCTTGTTGTTCTAACCACATGCACATACTAAGGACATGGTAACTTAGCTAGGAATTAAGGAAATCAAGCAATATCCCTCGGCCAAACAAGGAGAGAAGACCATTTGTGCATCTTCAAGAGTTTTGAGCATCATTTGTTGTCAATAGGCTAAGGTGAGGGTTAATCCTTTTTAAAAGCTTTAAAAAACCACATGCATGCCTTCATATATCTATTATTACCTCTTTACTTGTGGTATGTGTGTGTACATGAGCTTTTGTAACCATGCATGACAAGATATTTAGCTAGAATTTGAAGATAGGTGAAATCGCGAAAATGGCAGATTTCTGGCTTGTTAGGGCGAAGTGAATTTGGCCTGGTAGATGATGTTGAAAATGCATGAAAATTATTAGATGACTAGTTTTTTCAGTTCTGAGCATTTTTCGTAGAAATAGGCCAAGGCCAATTTTGAGTCTATGGTCTCTAAAATGGCAAAACATCAAAAGGTGTCTAAATCTGGAAAATATGGGAAAATGGAGCAGGTTTTTGGCAGTTCACTGTCCTTGTAGAACAAAATAGTTTTGGCCTAGTAAATGATATGTAAAATGAATGAGATATGGTAGGTTTCTAGATGTTTCAGTTCTGGACATTTTTTTCAGAAATAGACTAAGGCTAAATCTGACTCTAAGGCCCTAAAAAACGACAAGTATTGAAATGTGTACAAATCTGGACAGTTTTGCGTAGTCTCACGGTTTTGGCTATAACTCTTGAATCCGAACTCCAAATGATGCGTGGTTTGTTTCTGGATTTAGTTAACTTAATAAAATTTAATTTGAAATTTTGTTCACTGGAATTGGAGATTAGTTGCTTGTCTAAATGATTGTGGGAAAACAGACCATTGCAGTGAGGTTTTTATCTAGTGATATGCTTTGAAAATTATTGTAGCTTCTCTTGTGGTATTAAATGCTTGGGATTGTGGCACTTGGATGTTGTGTGGACTGTTTTGAATGATTGAGGATGTTTTAATTAATCGATGCATGGCTTTGGTTTAATTACGTGACAAATTGAGGCTTAATCGCGCGTGTAAGCATGAATTGAAACCCAATTAACTATGAAATCTCGCTAAGTGATGATCATATGATTAATTTGTTTAATTGTGTAATTAGTGGGCTGCCTAAGAAATGTTAAGTATGCTTGAAATGTGATTCCAATGATTACATGTTGATAAGTAGACTTTTCCCGGTCCTATGTAGACGTCGTTGCATGCTTGCATAAGCTTATAACTTGATTACGTGAACCCCAAAATGAGTTATATGATTTGATTTACATGTGATACATGACTGCCCATTTAATATTCATATAACTTCATGTGCCTTACAAGTGAAATTACCTGTCATAGTATGCCTCGTGTGTTTACTTGTCAATGTGCGATCTTATGACTGCTCGGAGGCAACCTACTTTGTTGTCCTCTTAACGTGATATATTAAATGTCATAAATGTGCATTACATACAAGGTTGCAACCTTTCATTCTGGCGTGGTAGTGTTTCACGTACACCGGGCGGCATCGGGCTTGCCGGTGCAACCGTGACTACCATTGTCCAATTCCCTCTCTCGCTTAGGGGCTAGACTTCTTCGGAGAGTTGGGTCGTAGGATTTCGGGGTACATCCGGAGTACACCCATTTGGCGTGATAAGTGGATGAGTTGAAGTCGACCGCAACAACTGAAATTGGAAATGAACTGAGAGCAAAAGCTCATCGTATCCTTTTCACTATGTTTATAAGTACTCTCGCTTGGATCCTAGAGGACCTCGGGGAGGAAAGACGGGTAATTGTGTTCTTTTATTTTTATATTACCTTATGAACTTACTTGTGTTATATGTCATGTTTTCAAAAGGATTTTTCATAAGTTGAACCGAAAAAATAGTTTCAAAACGTATTTCTCATTCCCTCTCGCTGAGTTCATAAGGACTCACCCTCTTTTATCATCTCAGGTGAAGAAGATCAGGAACAGGTACCTGAGGATAACGTGCCTATCGATGACTCCTTGGAGTGATTGCCTGCCCTACGTGCCTTACTTGACTATGGCTATTTTGTGAACGATATGTTGTTTTGAAGAATATTTCTTATGTTGCTTGTTGTCGCTATTGTAAATGACCCCTGTTGTAATTTGGGGTCTAATTTTGGTTTGTACTGATCATAACTAGATAGACACTCTTCTGGTCATTTTGCTATCACTACTGGTTAGTATCTATCACAGGCTTATGAAGTATCAGGTAAAGGATTAAGTAAAATGAATCTATCCAATCTTAAGCAGGTACTCATTGGTAAGCTAAGATCAACAGGTACTTTTGTAACAAGGATTGACAAACAAACGAGACATAGTTATCATGCTAGGTTGTTAATCAAACGAGACTTCGAGATAACTAGTAGGCATTTAAATTGGTGATAAATAGTAATCTTAGTTGGAATCAAATTTGAGATTGAAAGTTTTGAGGCCTTTAGAAAATTAGGTCAAACTAAATAGCCCAATTACAGCTGTTATGTTGCCGATTTTCCGGAGAATTTTTGGAGTTCTAGGCTAATGTTAAGTGTTAAACCTTAATGAACGATTAAGTACGTGAAATGATATGAATGCCTAGATCACATCCTAGTTCAACCTCTATAGGTCGGGTTGGGTCGTGACAGAGTTAGGTTGTCGTCCTTTTAACAACTCACGACGTACGATCCGAGACGAAAAAATAGAGACAAAGAAGAAAAGTGGCCCAAAACTGATGAAAACATTCGAGTTTTGGCTCCAAAAATAGGCGCAGCCGAGCAGGCTTGCTACCCCCGTCGTAGAGCTATCGGAGAGCTTTCCAACGGTATGCTGTGCGCCGCATAACTCCTTACGGATTAAAAGTTATAGGCACCGGAGCGAAGGAGACCTGGTCACAAGCCCTACGCCCTCGGTTTGCGGGCCCAGCCTCTAGGTGAAGCGAAGTTGTCTTGCCCAAGGTGCCGTGGGATTCGGTAATAGAAATGTGGTTGATAAATTATCTTGGCAACCCTAACCGGGGCAAAAAAAATGAAAATGGGGGTGCAACACGAGGACTTCTCAAGGGGTCACCCATCCTAGTACTACTCTCGCCCAAGCACATTTAACTTTGGAGTTCTGATGGGATCCGGTGCATTAGTGCTGGTATGATCATACCCGTCATGTTGGGGGCACAAATCCTTTATGTGTTGACGGTTCACAGTCCCAGCCTAGAGAGATGGCCCATTGAAAAGGCCCAATGGGCTTAACGACAACCCATCCGCTTCAACAACGTAGCATCCTCGTAAGACGTGATATCGACGCATTGTAGGGCCCTATAATATCCCGCGAGTTAGGTTGGCATCCTTTTAACTGGTCACGACATACGATCCATGATAGAAAAACAGAGCAAAAGAAGATAAGTGACTTGAAACTAATGAAAACGTTCGATTTTGGGCTCCAAAAATGGGCGCAACTGAGCAGGCTTGCTGCCCCCGTCGTAGAGCTCTCGGAGAGCTTTCCAACGGTATACTATGCGTCGCGTAACTCCATACAGATTAAAATTTATGGGCACCGGAGCGACGGAGACCTGGTCACAAGCCCCACGCCCTCGGTTTGCAGGCTCAGCCTCTACGTGAAACGAAGTTGTCTTGCCCAAGATGCAGTGGGATTCGTTAATAAAAATGTGGTCGATAAAGTATCTTGGCAACCCTAACCGGGGCAAAAAAAATTGAAAAGGGGGGTGCAACACGAGGACTTCACAGGGGGCCACCCATCCTAGTACTACTCTCGCCCAAGCACGCTTAACTTCGTAGTTCTAATGGGATCCGGTGCATTAGTGCTAGTATGATCGTATCCGTCATGTTTTGGGCACAACCCTTTATGTGTTGACGGTTCACAGTCCCAGTCCAGAGAGATGGCTCATTCAAAAGGGCCAATGGGCTTAACAACAACCCATTCGCTTCAACAACGCAGCATCCTCGCAAGACGTGATATCGACGCGTTGTAGGGCACTCTAATGTCCTGCGAGTTAGGTTGTCGTCCTTTTAACAACTCACGACGTACGAACCGGGATGGAAAAACAGAGCAAAAGAAGAAAAATGGCCCAAAACTGATGAAAACGTTTGATTTTGGGAGCCAAAAATGGGTGCTGCCGAGCAAGCTTGCCTCCATCGTCATAGAGCTCTCGGAGAGCTTTCCAACGGTATGCTATGCGCTGTGTAACTCATTACAGATCAAAAGTTATGGGCACTGGAGTGACAGAGACCTGGTCACAAGCCCTACGCCCTCGGTTTATGGGCCCAGCCTCTACGTGAAGCGAAGTTGTCTTGCCCAAGGTGCCGTGGGATTCCGTTACAGAAATGTGGTGGATAAAGTATCTTGGCAACCTTAACCGGGGCAAAAATAATTGAAAAGGGGGGTGCCACACGAGGACTTCCCACGGGGTCACCCATCCTAGTACTACTCTCGCCCAAGCACACTTAACCTCAGAGTTCTAATGGGATCCGGTGCATTAGTGCTGGTATAATCGCACCTATCATGTTGAGGGCACAAATCCTTTATGTGTTGAAGGTTCACAGTCCCAGCCCAGATAGATGGCCCATTCAAAAGGCCCAATGGGCTTAACGACAACCCATCCGCTTCAACAATACAGCATCCTCGTAAGACGTGATATCGACGCGTTGTAGGGCCCTATAATATCCCGCGAGTTAGGTTGTCATCCTTCTAACTGGTCACGACATACGATCCCGGACGGAAAAACAGAGCAAAAGGAGAAAAGTAGCCCAAAACTGATGAAAATGTTCGATTTTGGGCTCCGAAAATAGGCGCAGCTGAGCAATCTTGCTGCCCCCGTCGTAGAGCTCTCGGAGAGCTTTCTAACGGTATGTTGTGAACCGCGTAACTCTTTATGGATTAAAAGTTATGGGCACCGGAGCGACGGAGACCTGGTCATAAGACCCACGCCCTCGTTTTGCCGGCCCAGCCTCTACGTGAAGCGAAGTTGTCTTGCCCAAGGTGCTGTGGGATTCGGTAATAGAAATATGGTGGACAAAGTATCTTGGCAACCCTAACCGGGGAAAAAAAATTGAAAAGGGGGGTGCAACATGATGACTTCCTAGGGGGTGACCCATCCTAGTACTACTCTCTCCCAAGCACGCTTAACTTCGGAGTTCTGATGGGATCCGGTGCATTAGTGCTGGTATGATGTCACGCCCCAACCCGCCCTACAAAGGTTAGACTAGGGTGTGATCTAAACATTCAAGTCTCTTCAAGTACTTAATCGTTCAAGGAGGTTTAGCACTTAACGTTTTATCCTAGACTCCAAAGTTTTTTCCGAAAAACCGGCGGCATAACGGCTGTAATTGGGCTCTTTGTTTTGACCCAGTTTCTAAACACCTCAAAATTTACCAACTCGATTCCATTTCCAACTAAGATTACCATTTTACCATCAATTGAATTGCCTATTGGTTATTTCGACGTCCCGTTTGATTTATAACCTAGCATGAAACTATGTCTCGTTTGTTTATTTGACCTCGTTCAAAATATACCTGTTTAAGATTGGGTAAATTCATTCACTTAGTTCTTACTAATGCATCATAGCCTATGATAATACTAGCGGTAATAAAAGCAAAACGATAATAGCAATGTCTAGCATCAGTCTACTTAATACAAGTACAACCCAAAATTTGACCCCAAATTACAACGGGGGTCTTTTACATCACGACATCGAATAACACAAAAGGAAATAGTCTTCAAGTAACAAAAGTTCACAAGTAGTCACGTTCAAGCAAAACAACAATGACAGGCAATCACTCCAGGGGTTCATCATTAGGCTCATTGTCCTCAGGTACCTGTACTTGTTCTTCTTCACCTGTGATGAAAAAGAGGGTGAGTCCTTATGAACTCAGCGAGGGGGAAACGAGAAATACGTTTTGAAACTCATTTTCCGGTTCAATTATGAAAACTCCTTTTTGAAACATGTCACGTATTACAAATAACAAAGTACGCAAATATATGAAACAAATCGAGCAACATATACATTTACCAATCATTTCAAGGATACGGTGATCAGTTGCTCTCAATTTCAATTTCAATACAATCGTTGCGGCCGGCTTCAATAATCCCCTTATCGCTCCCAATTGGGGGTACTCCGGATGTACCTCGAAACCTACGACCCAACTCTCCGAGGGTGGAATGCCAAGCGAGAGAGGGAATTGGACCATGGTAGTCACGGGAGCACCGGCAAGCCCTATGCCGCCCGGTGTTCGTGAAACACTACCATGCCACAATGAAAGGTTGCAACCTCGTATGCAATGCACATTTATAACATTTAACATATCACATTAGGAGGACAACAAAGTAGGTCGCCTCCGAGCAGTTATAAGATCGCACGTTGTCAAGTAATCAAACAAGGCACGATAAGACAAATAATTTCACTTGAAAAGCATATAGAGCCATATGAACATTAAACGGGCAGCCATGTAACACATGCAAATCAAGCCATATAACTCATTTCAAAGTTCACGTATTCAAGTGATACGAATATTCAACATGCAACAACATTTACGTGGGTTCGGTTGCAAGAAAAGCTTATATGACAACATGCAATGGTCAAAATCACATTTGAAGTTATAGGACATTTACGGGCAGCCCACTAAGCATATAATTTCCACACAATAACCAAGAATCAACACTTAGCAAAACTACCCAGTCAATAGGGTTTCCATTTCATGCTTAATCGTGTGATTAAAACCCTAAGTCAACTCAAAATCATTCTCAAGTCATGCATCATTCCATTCAAGCATCCTCAAGTACTCAAAACGGTCCACATAACATCCCAACAGCACATTTCCACACAATTAGAACCACAAAAGGGGTTACAACAATTTTCCAAGCATGTAGCTAAATGAAACCTTTACTGCAATAGGATGTTTTCCCACAATAAATAGGATAATCAAAAAATCTCCAAATTCAGTGAATAAGATGTCAAATTAAAGCTTAAGAAGTTAACTAAAATAAGAAACAACCTTGCATCAATTGGAGTTCAGAATCATTAGTTATGGCCGAAACAGTGAGGTAACACAAAACTGTCCAGATTTGCACATTTTTCAGAAATTGACGTTTCTGAGGTCCTTAGGTTCAGTTTTAGCTTTGGTCCATTTCTGACAAAATTGTCCAGAACTGAAAAATCTAGCAGCACACCAAATTTCATGCATTTTGGACAAAATTTACTAAGTCAAATATGGTTCGTTCCACAAGGTCAGTGCATCTGCCAAAACCTGCTTCATTTCTCCAGATTTCCAGATTTGGTCACATTTTAAAGATTTACCATTTTGAGGACCTTAGAGTCAAAATTAGCTTCGGAATATTTTGGGAAAAATGTCCAAAACTGTCCAAACTAGTCACCTACCAATTTTCAAGTATTTTCAATATCATTTGCTTAGCTAAACTTACCTCGAACAGACTGGTCAGAGAGCTGTCATCCATTTCGACTTCACCTAGCATCATTTTCAAGCCAAGATCTTGCGATGCAGGGTTGTTTAAGCTTATGAACGACCATATTGGTAAAGTACAGAAGAAAATACTCACATTTAAGAGCATGCATGTGAGTTTTTAAAGAGTTTTCAAAAGGTTTTAACCCTCACCTTTGCAATCAACCAAAAGATGCTCAAAAACCTTGTTGAAGCTCAAATCTTCTCCTTTCCTTTGCCTAGCCGAAATCGTACTAGCTTTTCTCTATTTTTCCTAGCTTAATGATCAATCTCTTAGCACATGCATGAGGTTAAACCATGAAGAAAAGAAATGGTTGTCAAGAAGCTTACCTAGGGCCGAAATGAAGCTTCAATGCACATGCATGAGTGATTTTTGAACTCTAGCTTGTTTGCTTGAGTTGCTTGGTGATTTGCTTGCCTTGTTCGACTAAGGTATGATGAAGAGGAGAAAAGATGGTGAGAGCTCAGCCAAGGACCGAAATGGAGAGAGGAAATGAGAGTGAGAGAGAGATGTTGAGAGAAAATGAGTGAAAATGAAAAAAAAAGACAAAGCCTTGCAACTTGTTGAAGCATGCTCGGCCTTGGGCAGCCAAAATTCTGATTTTGTGTCTTCAAAATGTTATTTTTTGAATGCTAGCATGGGCATGCAAGGGCTGGTCGGGTATGGTGAGGAATTGAGGGGAATTGAGCAATTTTTTAATGCTTTATGCTAAGTGTTTGACTAAGGTTATGAATAAAATATGCAATTGCTAAAACAATGCTCTTAGTGGTCGGCCAAAGCTATTGAATTGGCTGAATTTTTGTCATCTTAAGCATTATTTTAATTGTATCTTGAAGGTGCAAAAAAAGAATAATGGATAAAGAATAAGGAATGTTTTGTTTTTGGTAAATTTTTGTCTTCTAGTGGATTGGTTTAGGATTATTATATTGATAGTGGACTTTGTAGGATTGTTTAATAGTCTAGTTCTTCGCGAAAGAAGCTTTCTTGATTAGCGTGAAGGCACGCTTTCCTAGGTCTAGGGCATGCACTATGAGGTAGGACACGAACTACAAGATGAACGCACATTTTTCAAGTAAACGCACGCAACACTATATGAATGCACGTAATTCAATGCAAGGCACACAAAACTAAACACAATTCTCAAACCTAGGTCATGGCACGCAAATCTAGGTTAGGGCAAACGAAGCTAGGTTTCACACGCAAATCGGGGTCGGGCCTCACAATGATCGCACCCATCATGTTATATGTTGACAGTTCACAGTCCCAGTCCAGAGAGATGGCCCATTCCGAAGTCCCAATGGGCTTAACGACAACCCATCCGCTTCAACATTGCAGTATCCTCGCAAGACGTGATATCAACGCATTGTAGGGCCCTCTAATGTCCTGTGAGTTAGGTTGTCGTCCTTTTAACAACTCACGACGTACGATCTGGGACGGAAAAACAGAGCAAAATAAGAAAAATGGCCCGAAACTGATGAAAACGTTCGATTTTGGGCTCCAAAAATGGGCGCAGCTGAGAAGGCTTGCTGCCCCCATCGTAGAGCTCTCGGAGTGCTTTCCAACGGTATGCTGTGCGCCACGTAACTCATTACAGATCAAAAGTTATGGGCATCGGAGTGACGGAGACCTGGTCACAAGCCCTACGCCCTCGGTGTGCGGGCCCAACCTCTACATGAAGCGAAGTTGTCTTGCCCAAGGTGCCGTGGGATTTGGTAATAGAAATGCGGTGGATAAAGGATCTTGGCAACCCTAACCGGGGCAAAAAAAATTGAAAAAGGGGGTGTAACACGAGGACTTCCCAAGGGGTCACCCATCCTAGTACTACTCTCACCCAAGCACGCTTAACTTCGAGTTTTGATGGGATCCGGTGCATTAGAACTGGTATGATCGCACTCGTCATGTTGTGGGCACAAATCCTTTATGTGTTGATGGTTCACAGTCCCAGCGTAGAGAGATGGCCCATTCAAAAGGCCCAATGGGCTTAACAACAACCCATCCGCTTCAACAACGCAGCATCTGTGAGGCCCAACCTCAATTTGCGTGCAATACCTTGTTTCATGTGCTCTAACCTAGAATTGCATGCCTTGACCTAGGTTTAAGAGTCGTGTCTCATTTTATGTTCTTTGCATCGAATTACTTGCATTCATTTAGAGTTGCGTGCATTTACTTGGGAAACGTGCATTCATCTTGTAGTTCGTACCTTACCTCGTAGTGCGTGTCGTAAACCTAGGAAAGCGTGCTCGCACGCTAATTAAGAAAGCATCTTACACGAAGCACTAGATTATTAACTAATCCTACAAACTCCACTAACCAATATTAAAATGCTAATTCAACTCACTAGAAGACGAAATTTCACCAAAAGCTAAACATTCTTATTCTTTATTCTTTATTCTTTTGCATATCCCAAGCTCACAATTAAATAATGCTCAAAACATGACAAAAAATTCAGAAATATCACAAGCTTGGCCGACCATGTGAAGAGTTTTGTGCATGCTTTGCAATTTAAAAATCAAACTTAGACAAGTTATGACACAATGCAAAAAAAAAAAAAATGAAACCAAAGCATTATTTTATAAACACCATGCTCCACATTCTCGGCCCTTGCAATGGCATGCCAAAAAACAATTCAAACATGGTCCAAAAGATGACACAAAATCAGAATTTTGCAAGCCTATAGCTGACACATGCATTCAAACATCTTCAAAGCATCTTCAATTTCATTTTGTGCTTTCAAACCTTCTCTCAAGCTCTCATCTCCTCTCTCTCTCGGCCAAAGCTGCACTCTCAAGTTCCATAGCTTAAACTCCTCTCCTAAGGTTCATCAAGACACTCAAGGCCCTAGGAAGCTCGACCAAGCAAGCCAGTAGCAAAGAGACATGCATGCAAGCTCATAGAACACTCATTTCGGCTTAGGTATGTTCGATAGCTTCTATTTCATCTCCCTTTTGTTCTAACCACATGCACATACTAAGGACATGGTAACCTAGCTAGGAATTAAGGAAATCAAGCAATATCCCTCGGCCAAACAATGAGAGAAGACCATTTGTGCATCTCCAAGAGTTTTGAGCATCATTTGTTGTCAATAGGCTAAGGTGAGGGTTAATCCTTTTTAAAAGCTTTCAAAAACCACATGCATGCCTTCATATGTCTATTATTACCTCTTTACTTGTGGTATGTGTGTGTACATGAGCTTTTGTAACCATGCATGGCAAGATATTTAGCTAGAATTTGAAGATAGGTGAAATCGCGAAAATGGCAGATTTCTGACTCGTTAGGGCGAAGTGAATGTTGCCTGGTAGATGATGTTGAAAATGCATGAAAATTGGTAGGTGACTATTTTTGCCAGTTCTGAGCATTTTTAGTAGAAATAGGACAAGGCCAATTTTGACTATAAGGTCTCCAAAATGGCAAAACATTGAAAGGTCTCCAAATATGGAAAATCTGGGAAAATGGAGCAGGTTTTTGGCAGTTCACTGACCTTGTATAACGAACTGTTTTGGCTATAACTCTTGAATCCGAACTCTAAATGATGCGAGGTTTGTTTCTGGATTTAGTTCACTTAATAAGATTTAATTTGACATTTTGTTCACTTTAATTGGAGATTATTTGCTTGTCTAAATTATTGTGGGAAAACAGACCATTGCAGTAAGGTTTTTATCTAGTGATATGCTTTGAAAATTATTGTAACTTCTCTTGTGGTGTTAAGTGCTTGGGATTGTGGCACTTGGATGTTGTGTAGACTGTTTTGAATGATTGAGGATGTTTTAATTAATCGATGCATGGCTTTGGTTTAATTACGTGACAACTTGTGGCTTAATCGCACGGGTAAGCATGAATTGAAACCCTATTGAATATGAAAACTCGCTAAGTGTTGATCCTAGGGTTATTGTGTCCAATTGTGTGATTAGTGGGCTGCCTAAGAAATGTTAAGTATGCTTGAAATTGATTCCCGATGATTACATGTTGATAAGTAAACCTTTCTTACACCCAGTCCCACGTAGACGTCGTTGCATGCTTGTATAAACTTATTATCTGATTACTTGAACCCTGAAATGAGTTATATGACTTGATTTACATGTGTTACATGGCTGTCCGTTTAATATTCATATAACTCCATGTGCCTTACAAGTAAAATTACCTGTCATAGCATGCCTCGTGTGTTTACTTGTCAATGTGTGATCTTATAACTACTCGGAGGCAACCTACTTCGTTGTCCTCCTAATGTGATATGTTAAATGTTATAAATGTGCATTGCATACAAGGTTGCAACCTTTCTTTCGGGCACGGTAGCATTTCATTCACGCTGGGCGGCATCAGGCTTGCCGTTGCTACCGTGACTACCGTGGTCCAATTCCCTCTCTCGCTTGGCATTCCACACTTGGAGAGTTGGGTCATAGGATTTCGGGGTACATTCGGAGTACACCCATTTGGCGTGATAAGTGAATGATTTGAAGTCGGCCGCAACAACTGAAACTAGAAATAAATTGATAGCAAAAGCTCACCGTATCCTTTTTACTATGTGTATAAGTACTCTCGCTTGGTTCCTAGAGGACCTCGGGGAGGAAAGACGGGTAATTGTGTTCCTTTACTTTCATATTACATTATGAACTTACTTGTGTTATATGTCACGCTTCCAAAAGGGTTTTTTCATAAGTTGAACCGGAAAAAGAGTTTCAAAACTTATTTCTCGTTCCCCATCGCTGAGTTCATAAGGACTCACCCTCTTTTATCATCGCAGGTGAAGAAGATCAAGAACAGGTACTTGAGGATAACGTGCCTATTGATGAATCCTTGGAGTGATTGCATGCCCTACGTGCCTTACATGGTTGTGGCTGTTTTGTGAACGTTATGTTGTTTGAAGATCATCTCTTATGTTGTTTGTCATTGCAATTGTAAATGACCCCCGTTGTAATTTAGGGTCTAATTTTGGTTTGTACTGATCATAACTAGATAGACAGTCTTCTGGTCGTTTTTCTATCGCTACTGGTTAGTATCTATCACAGGCTTATGAAGTATCATGTGAAGGATTAAGTAAAATGAATCTATCCAATCTTAAGCAGGTACTCATTGGTAAGCTAAGATCAACAGGTACTTTTGTAACAAGGATTGACAAACAAACAAGATATAGTTATCATGCTAGGTTGTTAATCAAACGAGACTTCGAGATAACTAGTAGGCATTTCAATTGGTGATAAATAGTAATCTTAGTTGGAAATGAATTTGAGATTGAAAGTTTTGAGGCCTTTAGAAAATTAGGTCAAACTAAAGAGCCCAATTACAACCGTTATGCTGCCGGTTTTCTGGAGAAATTTTGGAGTCCTAAGCTAACATTAAGTGTTAAACCTTAATGAACGACTAAGTACGTGAAATGATATGAATGTTTAGATCACACCCTAGTCTAACCTCTATAGGTCGGGTTGGGGCGTGACACCTTACAATAATAGTATCAGAGCTTAGATTGCTTAAGCCGGGTTTAACTCTCGGACCATGGGTAGAAGCCCTAAGGTTATTGGGATGACTTGTTTATGTGTTGTATTGTGTGACAATATCAATTGTGCCTTCTCTGTTTTTATGTGCTTATGTGATTAACATGTCTTAACTGTTTCGAGAATTGTATGTCTATGTGGAATTGTATGTTGCATACCTTATACATTAAATTCTTGTTTTATCGTATTCCAATAAATTGTGCATCATAATCTGTGCCTATAGATAGCTGGCCCTAGTACTCGCAATACCAATAGGAACGATGAGCCTCAAGGAGCCGGAGATGCTCATCAAACTAATCCCGGCATGGGCATGTTCAACATGATGGCGAATGTTATGGATCGCGTGTTGCGAGTGATGGAACGTCAAGATGCACGTGAAGCAAACAACAACAACAACAACAGGAATGGTGGTAACAATGGGATAAATAGTAGAATGCGGGAGTTCCTTGACTTTCGCCCGTCCAAATTCCATGGGGAAGCTGATGATGGAAAGGCAGAGGCTTGGCTGTCCGAGATTGAGAGGATTTTTAGGCCACTTGACTATACTGATGAAGAAAAGATTGAGTTCGCTGTGTTTCTATTGCACGAGGATGCTGAGCATTGGTGGCACACTGTGGAGGCACTTTGAAAAACTGATCATACACCTCACTTGTGGGGTAATTTTGTTAAGGTGTTCAAGAAGAAATATGTACCTGCAGTTTCCAGGCAGAGGCAAATTGAAGAATTCATGCACTTGAACCAGGGTAACATGACGGTGGCCCTGTATGAGGCTCGTTTTGACCGACTGTCCCGCTATGCTCAATACATGGTCAATACCCCTGAGGCGAAGATGTGGAAATTTACGAATGGGTTGAGGCCAGAAATTCAGGATCAGTTGGCTTCGCATGACTTCACTACCTATTCTGCTCTCCTTGCTGCTGTCTCTCGAGTTGAGAAGAGGAAACTTGATAGAGCCGGTTCCAGCCAGCCGAACAAGAAACCATATCAGCCTCCAGGTCAACAGAGAAAATTCCAGAGTCAGAGTCGTAGTCAGGGCCAGAGCCAGAACAGACCAGTTAATATTCATGGCCCGACTAAAGCACCATCAGCCTCTTCCACCTGCGGATCCATAGCTAGTTCACCTGCTTCTCAGACTGTCACCTGTTCTTACTGTAACAGGAAGGGTCACACCGAGACCCAGTGTTGGAGGAAATCGAGACAATGTGTAGGGTGTGGCAGCAACCAACATCAGGTTAAGGATTGCCCTAAATGGCAAGGAGAACAAAATTAGATTAAACCAGCTGGTAGAGGAAAGACTCTAGTTCCTAGAGTTCAGGCCCGAGCTTATGCTATTGAGTGCGAGGAACTTCCTGAGGAGACTGCTGTTGTTGAAGGTACATTCTTGATACTTAATCAACCTGTTAGGATACTAATTGATCCAGGTGCTACTCATTCGTTAATTACTCCCTTATGTGTGCAACGTGTGAAATTACGAGTTGTATGTTTGCCTTACGAAGTAGAAGTTGGTACTCCGATAGGTTCTAAACTTGTTACTAGCTCAGCTTGTAAAGCATGTAAAATCCAAATTAAGGATAGGGAATTCTCAGCCAATCTTATAGTGTTACCCTTTCGAGACTATGAAGTCATCTTAGGGATGGACTGGTTGGCAAAGCATCATACCCAAGTAGATTGCCGGACGAAGATTGTAACATTCCAAATACCTGGTCAACCAATATTTGAGGTAATGGTTCGAAGAGACTTCACCGGGAGTTCCATCATTTCATCTACGAAAGAAGTGAAGTCCTTGAGAAAAGGGTGTTGTGGATACTTAGCTTACCTCATCAACAAGCCGTCGGACAAAGCTAAGTTGGAGGAGATGCCAGTGATTAAAGATTATGCAGATGTGTTTCCAGAAGAATTGCCTAGTTTACCCCCGGATCGGGAGATCGAGTTCATAATAGAATTACTGCCTAGCACCCAGCCGATATCTAAAGCTCCCTATCGTATGGCACATGCCGAGCTACAAGAATTAAAGGACCAATTGCAAGGATTGTTGAAGAAGGGGTTTGTTCAACCAAGTTCTTCTCCGTGGGGTGTACCAGTCCTATTTGTGAAGAAGAAAGACAGAACGTTGAGGCTATGCATCGACTATCGAGGATTGAACCAAGTGACCGTCAAGAATAAATAGCCACTTCCACTGATCGACGAGTTGTTTGATCAACTTCAAGGAGTTAAAGTATATTCGAAGCTCAACTTGAGGCAATGATACTACCAGTTGCGGATCAAAAAGGATGATGTGCCTAAAATGGCTTTCAGGACGAGATATGGGCATTATGAATTTGTAGTGATGCCATTTGGGCTAACTAATGCCCCTGCAGCTTTTATGGACTTGATGCACAGGGTGTTTCAACCCTACTTGGACCAATTTGTAGTGATCTTTATTGATGATATTTTGGTATACTCGAAATCCAAGGCTGAGCATGAACAACATCTGCGATTGGTATTGCAGAAACTTCGGGAGCATCAATTGTATGCAAAGTTTAGCAAATGTGAATTTTGGTTGCGGCAGATTGCATTCTTGGGGCACATTATATCCCAAGAGGGAATAGCAGTGGATCCAGCAAAGATAGAAGCAGTGATGTCTTGGAAGAAGCCGAAAAATGTTACGAAAGTTCAGAGTTTTCTTGGTTTAGCCGGCTATTACCAGAGATTCGTGAAGGATTTCTCAAAGATTGCAGGACCGCTTACAAAGCTCACTCAAAAGAAAACAAAGTTTGTGTGGGATAACAAGTGTGAGAATAGCTTTCAAGAACTGAAGAAAAGATTGACTACCGCACCCGTTCTTGCATTGCCTGAGGAGAGTCAAGGTTTTGTAATCTATAGCGATGCTTCGAAGGAAGGACTGGGTTGTGTGTTGATGCAAAATGGTAGAGTGATTGCGTATGCCTCTAGAAAGCCCAAGCCGTATGAATTGAATTACCCGACGCATGATTTGTAGTTGGCGGCTATTGTGTTTGTACTCAAGAAATGGAGCCACTATTTGTGGGAGCTTGAAGTACTTGTTCTCACAAAAAGAGTTGAACATGAGGCAAAGACAGTGGATGGAACTCTTGGATGATTATAACTGCACAATCAATTATGTGCCCAGTAAAGCGAATGTAGTTGCAGATGCCTTAAGCCGGAAAGCGAGCATGGCAAAACTAGAAGTTAAGGTGCAGGAGTTGTTAGAAGAAGCATTTTTGTGGAATCCACAATTGACTCAAAAAGGGTTATTATTTGCCACTATACAAGTTCAATTGACCTTGTTGTCTGAATTACGAGAGGCTCAACAGAAGGACCAACGGTTTTAGAAGATTAAAGAAAGCAACACAGATCTCAAGTTTCATGATGATGGTATTTGGAGGTTCAGGAATCGAATTTGTGTTCCTAATGATCCAGAGTTGAAAAAGAAGATTCTTGAAGAAGCCCTTCACTCAAGATATGCTATTCACCCCGGTGGAACAAAGATGTTCCGGGATTTGAAGCAACACTATTGCTGGAATAACATGAAGAGGGAGATCGCGGAGTTTGTGGCACGATGTTTGACTTGCCAGAGAGTCAAAGCAGAACATCAACGATCGACAAGTTTACTTCAACTGTTGGAAATTCCCCGATGGAAATGGGTGCATATAACTATGGACTTTGTCATGGACCTGCCCAGGTCACAAAAGGGTCATGACGCCGTTTGGGTCATAGTGGATAGATTGACCAAGTCAGCGCACTTCTTACCGATGAACAAGGAGGATAATCCTGAGAAACTGGGAGATATGTATGTGGCGGATATTGTAAGGTTGCACGGGATGCCTGTGAGTATTGTGTCGGATAGGGATCCTCGTTTTATTTCCCGATTTTGGAAGAGATTGCAGGAAGCTTTGGGAACAAAGTTGAGTTTTAGTATAACTTATCACCCTCAGACTGATGGACAATCTGAGAGAACTATTCAGATTCTGGAAGATATGTTGAGGGCGTGTGTTCTAGACTTCGGAAAAGGTTGGGAGAAATATCTGCCTCTAGCGGAGTTCGCTTATAATAACAATTATCAGGCCACTATCGGGATGGCCCCATTTGAGGCATTGTATGGACGTAAGTGTCGATCCCCAATTTACTAGGATGAAGTAGGTGAGATGAAGACTTTTGACCCGACCCTTCTACCTGAACTTATGAAGACTGTTGATAATGTCCACCTCATCCAAAAACGGATGCTTACCGCCCAAAGCAGGTAGAAAAGTTATGCAGACCGACGAAGACGGAGTCTAGAGTTTGAGGTCGGCGACAAGGTGTTCTTGAAGATATCACCTCAGAGGGGACTGATTAAACACGTCATGGGTGGAAACTTGAGCCCGAGGTTTGTAGGACCATTTGGGATAATTGAGAAGGTTGGTAAGTTGGCATATCGCTTGGAACTACCCCAAAACCTCTCCAACATTCATAATGTCTTTCATGTTTCAATGCTACGGAAGTATCACCCTGATCCATCGCATATC
Source organism: Ehretia macrophylla (assembly GCA_037974665.1). NCBI lineage: Eukaryota > Viridiplantae > Streptophyta > Magnoliopsida > Boraginales > Ehretiaceae > Ehretia > Ehretia macrophylla. Next base: position 12,224,625 of record CM075764.1, on the reverse strand, counting down.
TTGGAGCCAGAGCCATTGTAGCTTCGGGAGAACTTATCTTATGAAGAAAAGCCTATTCGGATCCTAGACGAGCAAGATCGGGAACTACGCAACAAGTCGATACCGATGGTGAAAGTGTTGTAGGATCACCATGGAGTAGAAGAAGCAACGTGGGAAAGGTGAGACTAGATGGAGCAACAATATCCAACATTATTTCAAAGGTAATATTGAATTTCGGGACGAAATTCTTTTAAGGAGGGGAGGATGTGAGGCCCGACCTCGATTTGCGTGCAATATCTCATTTCGTGTGCCCTAACCTAAAATTGCGTGCCTTGACCTTGGTTTAAGAGTCGTGTCTTGTTTTATGTGCCTTACATTGAATTACGTGCATTCATTTAGAGTTGCATGCATTTACTTGGGAAACATGCATTTATCTTGTAGTATGTGCCGTAAACCTAAGAAAGCGTGCCCGCACGCTAATCAAGAAAGTATCTTACACGAAGCATTAGATTATTAACTAATCCTACAAACTCCACTAACTAATATTAAAATGCTAATTCAACTCACTAGAAGACGAAATTTCACCAAAAGCTAAACATTCTTATTCTTTATTCTTTATTCTTTTGCATATCCCAAGCTCACAATTAAATAATGCTCAAAACATGACAAAAAATTCAGAAATATCACAAGCTTGGCCGACCATGTGAAGAGTTTTGTGCATGCTTTGCAATTTAAAAATCAAACTTAGACAAGTTATGACACAATGCAAAAAAAAAAAAAAAAAAATGAAACCAAAGCATTATTTTATAAACACCATGCTCCACATTCTCGGCCCTTGCAATGGCATTCCAAAAAACATTTCAAACATGGTCCAAAAGATGACACAAAATCAGAATTTTGCAAGCCTATAGCCGACACATGCATTCAAACATCTTCAAAGCATCTTCAATTTCATTTTATGCTTTCGAACCTTCTCTCAAGCTCTCATCTCCTCTCTCTCTCGGCCAAAGCTGCACTCTCAAGTTCCATAGCTTAAACTCCTCTCCTAAATTTCATCAAGACACTCAAGGCCCTAGGAAGCTCGACGAAGCAAGCTAGAAGCAAAGAGACATGCATGCAAGCTCATAGAAGACTCATTCCGGCTTAGGTATGTTCAATAGCTTCTATTTCATCTCCCTTTTGTTCTAACTACATACACATACTAAGGACATGGTAACCTAGCAAGGAATTAAGGAAAACAAGCAATATCCCTCGGCCAAACAAGGAGAAAAGACCATTTGTGCATCTCCAAGAGTTTTGAGCATCATTTGTTGTCAATAGGCTAAGGTGAGGGTTAATCCTTTTTAAAAGCTTTCAAAAACCACATGCATGCCTTCATATGTCTATTATTACCTCTGTACTTGTGATATGTGTGTGTACATGAGCTTTTGTAACCATGCATGGCAAGATATTTAGCTAGAATTTGAAGATAGGTGAAATCGCGAAAATGACAGATTTCTGACTTGTTAGGGCGAAGTGAATTTGGCCAGGTAGATGATGTTGAAAATGCATGAAAATTGGTAGGTGACTAGTTTTACCAGTTCTGAGAATGTTTCGTAGAAATAGGCCAAGGCCAATTTTGACTCTAAGATCTCCAAAATGGCAAAACATCGAAAGGTCTCCAAATCTGGAAAATCTGGGAAAATGGAGCAGGTTTTTGGCAGTTCACTGACCTTGTATAACGAACCATTTTTGACTTAGTAAATGATATCTACAATTCATGAAATTTGGTAGATTGCTATATTTTTCAGTTCTGGAAATTTTTTCCAGAAATAGACCAAATCCAATTCGGACCCTAAAACCCTAAAAAATGGAAAGTATGGAAATATGTACGAATCTGGACAGTTTTGCGTAGTCTCACGGTTTTGGCTATAACTTTTAAATCCGAACTCCAAATGATGCGAGGTTTGTTTCTGGATTTAGTTCACTTAATAAGCTTTAATTTGAAATTTTGTTCACAGGAATTTACATTATTTTCTTGTCTAAATGATTGTGGGAAAATAGACCATTGCAGTGAGGTTTTTATCTAGTGATATGCTTTGAAAATTATTTTAACTTCTCTTGTGGTGTTAAATTCTTGGGATTGTGGCACTTGGATGTTGTGTAGACTGTTTTGAATGATTGAGGATGTTTTAATTAATCGATGCATGGCTTTGGTTTAATCACGTGACAACTTGTGGCTTAATCGCACGGGTAAGCATGAATTGAAACCCTAGTGAATATGAAAACTCGCTAAGTGTTGATCCTAGGGTTATTGTGTCCAATTGTGTGATTAGTGGGCTGCCTAAGAAAAGTTAAGAATGCTTTAAATTGATTCCCGATTATTACATGTTGATAAGTAGACCTTTCTTACACTCGGTCCCACGTAGACGTCATTGCATGCTTGTGTAAACTTATTATCCGATTACGGGAACCCCGAAATGAGTTATATTACTTGATTTACATGTGTTACATGGCTGTCCATTTAATATTCATATAACTGCATGTGCCTTACAAGTGAAATTACTTGTCATAGCATGCCTCGTGTGTTTATTTGTCAATGTGCGATCTTATAACTGCTCGGAGGCAACCTACTTCGTTGTCCTCCTAATGTGAAATGTTAAATATTATAAATGTGCATTGCATACAAGGTTGCAACCTTTCTTTTGGGCATGGTAGCGTTTCACACATGCCGGGAGGCATCGGGCTTGCCGGTGCTACCGTGACTACCATGGTCCAATTACCTCTCTCGCTTGGCATTCCACCCTCGTAGAGTTGGGTCGTAGGATTTCGGGGTACATCTGGAGTACATTCATTTGGCGTGATAAGTGGATGATTTAAAGTCGACCGCAACAACTGAAACTGGAAATGAATTGAGAACAAAAGCTCACTATATCCTTTTTACTATGTGTATAAGTACTCTCGCTTGGTTCCTTTACTTTCATATTACATTATGAACTTACTTGTGTTATATGTCACGCTTCCAAAAGGGTTTTTCATATGTTGAACTGGAAAAAGAGTTTCAAAACTTATTTCTCATTCCCCCTCGCTGAGTTCATAAGGACTCACCCTCTTTTATCATCTCAAGTGAAGAAGATCAAGAACAGGTACCTAAGGATAACGTGCCTATTGATGAATCCTTGGAGTGATTGCATGCCCTACGTGCCTTACATGGTTGTGGCTGTTTTGTGAACGTTATGTTGTAAGAAGATCATCTCTTATGTTGTTTGTCATTGCTATTGCAAATGACCCCCGTTGTAATTTGGGGTCTAATTTTTGTTTGTACTTATCATAACTAGATAGACACTCTTCTGGTCATTTTGCTATCGCTACTAGTTAGTATCTATCACAGGCTTATGAAGTATCATGTGAAGGATTAAGTAAAATGAATCTATCCAATCTTAAGCAGGTACTCATTGGTAATCTAAGATCAACAGGTACTTTTGTAACAAGGATTGACAAACAAACGAGATATAGTTATCATGCTAGGTTGTTAATCAAACGAGACTTCGAGATAACTAGTAGGCATTTCAATTGGTGATAAATAGTAATCTTAGTTGGAAATGAATTTGAGATTGAAAGTTTTGAGACCTTTAGAAAATTAGGTCAAAATAAAGCGCCCAATTACAACTGTTAAGCTGCCGGTTTTCCGGAGAAATTTTGGAGTCCTAGGCTAACGTTAAGTGTTAAACCTTAATGAACGGCTAAGTACGAGAAATGATATGAATGTTTAGATCACACCCTAGTCTAACCTCTATAGGTCGGCTTGGGGCGTGACAACATCCTCATAAGACGTGATATCAACGCGTTGTAGGGCCCTGTAATATCCCGCGAGTTAGGTTGTCGTCCTTTTACCAGCTAACGATGTACTATCCGGGACGGAAAAATAGAGCAAAATAAGAAAAGTGGCCCGAAACTGATGAAAACATTCTATTTTGGGCTCTGAAAATAGGCGCATAAGCAGGCTTGCTACCCACGTCGTAGCGCTCTCGGAGAACTTTCCAACAGTATGCTGTGCGCTGCGTAACTCCTTATAGATTAAAAGTTATGGGCACCGGAGCTACAGAGACCTGGTCACAAGGCCCACGCCCTCGCTTTGCGGGCCCAGCCTCTACGTGAAGCGAAGTTTTCTTGCCCAAGGTGCCGTGGGATTCCGTTATAGAAATATGGTGGATAAAGTATCTTGGCAACCTTAACCGGGGGAAAAAAAATTGAAAAGGGGGTAGCAACACGAGGACTTCCCAAGGGGTCACCCATCCTAGTACTACTCTCGCCTAAGCACGCTTAACTTCGGAGTTCTGATGGGATCCGGTACATTAGTGCTGGTATAATCGCACCCATCATGTTGAGGGCACAAATCCTTTATGTGTTGACAGTTCACAGTACTAGCCCAGAGAGATGGCCCATTCAAAAGACCCAATGGGCTTAACGACAACCCATCTGCTTCAACAACGCAGCATCCTCGTAAGACGTGATATCGACGCATTGTAGGGCCCTATAATATCCCGCGAGTTAGGTTGTCGTCCTTTTAACAGCTCATGACATACGATCCGGGACGAAAAAATAGAGCAAAAAAAGCAAACTGGTCCAAAACTGATGAAAACGTTCAATTTTGGGCTCCAAAAATGGGCACAGTTTAGAAGGCTTGCTGCCCCTGTCGTAGAGCTCTCGGAGAGCTTTCCAACGGTATGCTGTGCGCCGCGTAACTCCTTACAGATCAAAAGTTATGGGCAACGGAGCGACGAAGACCTGGTCACATGCCCCACGCCCTCAGTTTGCAGGCCCCGCCTCTACTTGAAGCGAAGTTGTCTTGCTCAAGGTGCCGTGGGATTCGGTAATAGAAATGTGGTGGTTAAAGTATCTTGGCAACCCTAACCGGGGCAAAAAAAATTGAAAAGAGGGGGTGCAACATGAGGACTTCCTAGGAGGTCACCCATCCTAGGACTACTCTCGCCCAAGCACGTTAAACTTCGGAGTTCTGATGGGATCCGGTGCATTAGTGCAGATATAATCGCACCCGTCATGTTGTGGGCACAAATTCTTTATGTGTTGACGGTTCACAGTCCCAGCCCAGAGAGATGGCCTATTCAAAAGGCCCAATGGGCTTAACGACAACCCATCCACTTCAACAACGCAGCATCCTCGCAAGACGTGATATCGATGCGTTGTAAGGCCCTCTAATGTCCCGCAAGTAATGTGAAACCCCAGTTTTCGTCTTTACCTCAATTTGCGTGTCTTTGCCTCGATTTGCGTGAATTAACCTGTCTATGTGCTATATGGCTTATAATATGATAATTTTGGTATTGATACTCCTAGAACATGCTAAATGTGCATCCATGAAATTTTCATCAAAAACGGAGTCATAAATTTTATTGTCGATTTTTAGTGAATAGTGTTTTCGAAACACGTCCACTATAATTTTGAAAATGGTCTTTTTAACCCTTCTAGACCTAGTCCATGGACTTTAATAGACCTGTGTTTGATGAAAACGGTTTTAAAATCGGCTTAAGAATTTATAAGGGTTTTTACACCGACTCTTGCAAAAATCGAGTTTTAAGCCGACTCAAGTGAAATTGTTTGATTGTAAAACTTATTGTCACCTAAAAATAATTTACTTGAGCTAGCTTGGGTGTTGAATAATTGTTTTGAACTTTGGTGATCAAGAAAATGCATTTAAAGTCAAGAAAACACAAAAAAATGCTAAGTTTCAACTTGGACTTTCATTTAAATGGTTGACCTACAAGCTTATATCACCAACACACACTCACAAAGCACAAAAACACCCCAAAAACACACACAAAACCGTGGCTCCTTGGAGGAGAAAGATGAAGGCATTTTCAAAGCATTTTTCTCATAGATTTTGCATTTCAAAGCCGAATTGAGTGATTCAAAGCTTGAAATTGATTGTTGGGCATCCATTCTACCTATTTCTAGCCTTAGTTTGCATCAAAGGTGAGAGAAAAATTCTAGATCTCAAAAGTTGTCTTTTACATTTTTGCGTATAAATAAAAATTGAACCGTTAGAATTCTAATCTGAAGTTAGATTATTGCTCCTTGCATGCTAAGGATCATTGAGCTGTAATACTACGAGTTTTTATCGGTTGTAGCATAATTTTTATTTTTCGGGTATTTAAATTTGATTAATTTGTTCAATGTTGATTAAATTGAGTTGTGTTGATCGGAATCGATTGCCGTCGATTTCTAAATGTTTGATAATTACGTGGTAGCGCCGTTGTAATGCCGAATTTTCGATTATGATGTTTGGGTGAAAATCCAGAAATTTCAGCCATGACACACTAGAGTTTTAGGGTTGTTGAGCATGATTTGGATGTGTTTTGGTTGGTTTCTGAGGGGTTAATGTAGTTGGTTGAATGGGTGAGTGATAGAAATTGATTTGGAGTTGTTTGGATTAGTTGAATGTAAGATATGATTATTTGAAGTTTAGGTTATCTTTTTTTAAAATGTTAGATTGAGCCTTAGTTGATTGGGTGTGGGTTGAGTGATTGAATTGTGAGTTGTTGATAGGTAAATTAGGGTTTTATTGTGTGTTTAATGCATGTTCAGTTAGATGGCCTACTTTGTCATCTAACTTAGTTATATGTTGTTAAATTGGTTATTGATGTTATTATGATGATAATATGATTATTGATTGATGATTGATGTCGGGAGATAAACAATTCTTCTAGACTGTCCTCTTGTGAATGATTGATGTTTATTATTATTGCTGGGTCTCTGGTATGTGTGTGCCACCTCTCGGGCAGTATCGGGCTGTCGGGTTGATAATGGCATGACTATCAGAGATTGCCTCCAGCTCGCATGACGGAGGTGTCATGGAGGGCGAGGTTATTGGGGGTACCCCGGGTGCGTGAGTTTATGGGAGTCACAAGAAGGCTGTTATGATCGTGATGGTGTTTGGAGCTACACCAACTAAAGTATCCTTTATCGAATGGTCATATAGTTATGTGATGATATTATTATTGTTGTTATTGTGTGTTTACTGACTCAAAGGATTATTCCAAGGAGTTTAGTAGACCTTGCTCGAGATCTATCGGATCCTCGCTGGGCTTATTTTATATAAGCTCACTCTCTATTATTGCATGCATACAGGTGTACTTTCGCAGGATTACGAGTACGTGCTTCCTGAAGAGGAGAATGTGGAAAACGTGCCTTACGTGGATGAGTCCTATGTTCCGGAGTCTTATCCGTGATGTCGTACATGTTTTATTATCTTGTAAATTAACTTAGTAGACTTTTATCTGCTTTGTAGTTTATAATGTATAAGATGTTGATAAGTTAATGAATTAGTTGATGTTGTCTTAGTAGCCTTTCTTTTGTTTATGATTAGGTTGCTAGATTGGCTCAATATGTTTTTGTATTGTATATTAAGGGTTCATGTATTATGTTGGAACGGAGGCATATAACGGGGAATGATTATTGTATGATATGGTCATGATGTATGTTATTATGTTATTGAGGAGTTGTTTGTTGTATGGTTTATGGAGTTGATGTATGATGTCCTATGGAGGTTGGTTTGGAGCCTCGGTATCCGATTTACTGTCGTTATACTGCCGAAATTCCGTTGCGTCCTGACTGATTATAGGAGGGGTTGTCCTTTTAACAGCTCACGACATACGATCCAGGACGGAAAAAGAGAGCAAAAGAAGAAAAGTGGCCCGAAACTAATGAAAACGTTCGATTTTGGGCTCCAAAAATAGGCATAGCTGAGCAAGCTTGCTACCTCCGTCGTAGAGCTCTCGGAGAGCTTTCCAACGGTATGCTGTGCGCTACGTAACTTCTTACGAATAAAAAGTTATGGGCACCGGAGCGACAGAAACCTGGTCACAAGCCCTACGCCCTCGGTTTGCAGGCCCAGCCTCTACGTGAAGCGTAGTTGCCTTGCTTAAGGTGCCGTGGGATTTGGTAATAGAAATGTGGTGGATAAAGTATCTTGGCAACCCTAACCGGGGCAAAAAAAAATTAAAAAAGGGGGGGGGGGGTGCAACACGAGGACTTCCCAAGGGGTCACCCATTCTAGTACTACTCTCGCCCAAACACGCTTAACTTCAGAGTTCTGATGGGATCTGGTGCATTAGTGCTGGTATGATCGCACCCGTCATGTTGTAGGAACAAATCTTTTATGTGTTGACGGTTCACAGTACCAGCCTAGAGAGATGGCCTATTCAAAAGGTCCAATGGGCTTAACGACAACCCATTCGATTCAACAACGCAGCTTCCTTGTAAGACATGATATCGACGTGTTTTAGGGCCCTGTAATATCCCGCGAGTTAGGGTGTTATCCTTTTAACAGCTCACGACGTACGATCCAGGACAAAAAAATAGAGCAAAAGAAGAAAAATGGCCTGAAATTGATGAAAACGTTTGATTTTGGGCTCCAAAAATGGGAGCAGTCGAGCAAGCTTGCTACCCCCGTCATAGAGCTCTCAGAGAGCTTTCCAACTGTAAGCTGTGCGCCGCGTAACTCCTTATAGATCAAAAGTTATGGGCACCGGAGCGATGGAGACCTGGTCATAAGCCCCACGCCATCGGTTTGCGGGCCCAGGCTCTACGTGAAGCGAAGTTGTCTAGCTCAAGGTGCCGTGGGATTCGGTAATAGAAATGTGGTGGTTAAAGTATCTTGGCAACCCTAACCGGGGCAAAAAAAATGGAAAATGGGGGATGCAACAAGAGGCCTTCCTAGGGGGTCACCTATCCTAGTACTACTCTCGCCCAAGCATGCTTAACTTCGGAGTTCTGATGGGATCCGGTGCATCAGTGCTAGTATGATCGCACCCATCATGTTGTGGGCACAAATCCTTTATGTGTTGACGGTTCACAGTCCCAACCCAGAGAGATAGCCTATTCAAAAGGCCCAATGGGCTTAGCGATAACTCATCCGCTTCAACAATGCAACATCCTTGTAAGACGTGACATTGACGAGCTGTAGGGCCCTATAATATCCCGCGAGTTAGGTTGTCATCCTTTTAACAGCTCACGATGTACTATCTGGGACAGAAAAACATAGCAAAAGAAGAAAAGTGGCCCAAAACTGATGAAAACGTTCAATTTTTGGCTCCGAAAATAGGCACAGCTGAGCAGGCTAGTTGCCCCCGTAGTAGAGCTCTCGAGAGCTTTCCAACGGTATGCTGTGCACCGCGTAACTTCTTACGGATTAAAAGTTATGGGCACCGGAGCGACGGAGACCTGGTCACAAGCCCCATGCACACGGTTTGCGGGCCCAACCTCTACATCAAGCGAAGTTGTTTTGCCCAAGGTATCGTGGGATTCGGTAATAGAAATGTGGTGGATAAAGAATCTTGGCAACCCTAACCGGGGCAAAAAAAATTGAAAAGGGGGTGCAACACGAGGACTTCCCAGGGGGTCACCCATCCTAGTACTACTTTCGCCCAAGCACGCTTAACTTCGGGGTTCGGATGGGATCCGGTGCATTAGTGCTGGTATGATCACACCCATCATGTTGTGGGCACAAATCCTTTATGTGTTGACGGTTCATAGTACCAGCCCAGAGAGATGGCCCATTCAAAAGGCCTATTGGGCTTAACGACAACCCATCCGCTTCAACAACGCAGCATCCTCGCAAGACGTGATATCGACGCGTTGTAGGGCCCACTAATATCCCGCGAGTTAGGTTGTCGTCCTTTTCGCAACTCACGACGTACGATTCAAGACGAAAAAATAGCACAAAAGTAGAAAAGTGGCCCGAAACTGATGAAAAGGTTCAATTTTGGGCTCCGAAAATAGGCGCAACTGTGCATGCTTGCTGCCCCTGTCGTAAAGCTCTCGGAGAGCTTTCCATCGGAATGCTGTGCGCTGCGTAACTCCTTACGGATAAAAAGTTATGGGAAACCGGAGCAACGAAGACCTGGTTACAAGCCTTATGCCCACGGTTTGCGGGCCCAGCCTCTACTTTAAGCGAAGTTGTCTTGCCCAAGGTGGCATGAGATTCGGTAATAGAAAAGTGGTGGATAAAGTTTCTTGGCAACCCTAACCAGGGCAAAAAAAAATTGAAAAGGAGGGGGTGCAACACGAGGACTTCCGAGGGGGTCACCCATCCTAGTACTACTCTCGCCCTAGCACGCTTAACTTCGGAGTTCTGATTGGATCCGGTGCATTAGTGCTGGTATGATCGCACCCGTCAGGTTGTGGGCACAAATCCTTTATGTGTTGAAGGTTCACAGTCCCAGCCCAAAGAGATGGCCCATTCAAAAGGCCCAATGGGCTTAACGACAACCCATATGTTTCAACAACGCAGCATCCTCGCAAGACGTGATATCGATGCATTGTAGGGCCCTCTAATATCCTGCGAGTTATGTTGTTGTCCTCTAATTAGTTCACGACGTACGATCTGGGACGGAAAAACAGAGCGAAAGAAGAAAAGTGGCACGAAACTAATGAAAACGTTCAATTTTGGGCTCTGAAAACATGCGCAGCTGAGTAGGCTTGCTGCCCCCATCGTAGAGCACTCAGAGAGTTTTCCAACGGTATGCTGTTCACTGCGTAACTCAGTACAGATAAAAAGTTATGGGCACCGGAGCGACGAAGACCTGGTCACAAGCCCTACGCCTTCGGTTTGCGGGCCCAGCCTCTACATAAAGCGAAGTTGTCTTGCCCAAGGTGCCGTGGGATTTGGTAATAGAATTGTGGTGGATAAAGTATCTTGGCAACCCTAATCGGAGCAAAAAAAAATGAAAATGAGGGGTGCAACACGAGGACTTCCTAGGGGGTCACCTATCCTAGTGCTACTCTCGCCCAAGCACGCTTAACTCTGGAGTTCTGATAGGATCCGGTGCATTAGTGCTTGTATGATCGCACCCGTCATGTTGTGGGCATAAATACGTTATGTGTTGACGGTTCACAGTCCCAACCTAGAGAGATGGCCCATTCAAAAGGCCGAATGGGCTTAACGACAACCCATCCGCTTCAACAACGTAGCATCCTCGCAAGACGTGATTCCGACGTGTTGTAGGGCCCTCTAATGTCCCGCGAGTTAGGTTGTCTTCCTTTTAACAGCTCACGACATACGATCTGGGACTAAAAACAGAGCAATAGAAGAAAAGTGGCCCAAAACTGATGAAAACGTTCGATTTTGGGCTCTGAAAATAGGCGCAGCCGAGCAGGCTAGCTACCCCCGTAGTAGAGCTCTCGAAGAGCTTTTCAACGGTATGATGTGCACCGCCTAACTCCTTACGAATTAAAAGTTATGGGCGCTGGAGCGACGGAGACCTGGTCACAAGTCCCACGCCCTCGGTTTGCGGACCTAGCCTCAAAATGAAGTGAAGTTGTCTTGCCCAAGGGGCCGTGGGATTCGGTAATAGAAATGCAGTGGATAAAGAATCTTGGCAACCCTAACTGGGCCAAAAAAAATTGAAAAGGCAGGGTGCAACACGAGGACTTCCCAAGGGGTCACCCATCCTAGTACTATTCTCGCCCAAGCATGATTAACTTCGGAGTTCTGATGGGATCCGGTGCATTAGTGCTGGTATGATCGTACCCGTCATGTTGTGGGCACAAATCCTTTATGTGTTGATGGTTCACATCTCAACCTAGAGAGATGGCCCATTCAAAAGGCCCAATGGGCTTAACGACAACTCATCCGCTTCAACAACGCAGCATCCTCGTAAGACATGATATCGACGCGTTGTAGGGCCTTCTAATGCCCCGCAAGTTAGGTTGTCGACCTTTTAACAGCTGACGACGTACGATCCGGGATAGAAAAACAGAGCAAAAGAAGAAAAGTAACCCAAAACTAATGAAAACGTTCGATTTTGGGCTCTAAAAATAGGCGCAGCCGACCAGGCTAGCTGACCCCATAGTATAGCCCTCAGAGAGCTTTCCAACGGTATGCTTTGCGCCGCGTAACTCCTTACGAATTAAACATTATATGGGCGCTGGAGCGACGGAGACCTGGTCACGAGGCCCACGCCCTCGGTTTGCGGGCCCAGCCTCTACGTGAAGCGAAGTTATTTTGCCCAAGGTGCTGTGGGATTCGGTAATAGAAATGCGGTGGTTAAAGTATCTTGGCAACCTTAACCGGGGCAAAAAAAATTGAAAATGGGGGGTGCAACACGAAGACTTCCCAGGTGGTCACCCATCCTAGTACTACTCTCGCCCAAGCACGCTTAACTTCGGAGTCCTGATGGGATCCAGTGCATTAGTGCTGGTATGATCGCACCCATCATGTTGTAGGCACAAATCTTTTATGTGTTGACGGTTCACAGTACCAGACCAGAGAGATGGCCCATTCAAAAGGCCCAAAGGGCTTAACCACAACCCTTCCACCTCAACAACGTAGCATCCTCGCAAGACGTGATATCGACGCATTGTAGGGCCCTCTAATGTCCCGCGAGTTAGGTTGTTGTCCTTTTAACAGCTCACGACGTACGATACGGGACGAAAAAACCGAGCAAAATAAGAAAAATGGCCAGAAATTGACGAAAACATTCAATTTTTTGCTCGAAAAATGGGCGCAGCTTAGAAGGCTTGCTGCCCCCGTCGTAGAGCTCTCGGAGAAATTTCCAAGGGTATGCTGTGCGCCGCGTAACTCTTTACGGTTCAAAAGTTATGGGCACCGGAGCGACGGAGACCTAGTGACAAGCCCTACGCCCTCGGTTTGCGTGCTCAGCCTCTACGTGATGTGAAGTTGTCTTGCCCAAGGTGCCGTGAGATTCGGTAACAGAAATGCGGTGGATAAGGAATCTTGACAACCCTAACCGAGGCAAAAAAAATTGAAAAGAGGGGTACAACATGAGGACTTCGTAGGGTGTCACCCATCATAGTACTACTCTCGCCCAAGCACGCTTAACTTCGGAGTTCTGATGGGATCCGGTTTATTAGTGCTGGTATGATCACACGCGTCATGTTGAGGGCACAAATCCTTTATGAGTTGACGGTTCACAGTCCCAGCCCAGAGAGATGGACTATTCAAAAGGCCCAATGGGCTTAACGACAACCCATCCGCTTCAACAATGCAGCATCCTCGTAAGACGTGATATCGACGCATTGTAGGGCCCTGTAATATCCCGTGAGTTAAGTTGTTGTCCTTTTAACCGCTCACGACGTACGATCCGGGACCCAAAAAAATAGTAAAAGCAGAAAAGTGGCCCAAAACTGATGAAAATGTTCGATTTTGGGCTCTGAAATTAGGTACAGCAAAACATGCTTGCTGCCCCTGTCATAGAGCTCTTGGAGAGCTTTCTAACGGTATGCTGTGCACCGCGTAACTCCTTACGGATTAAAAGTTATGGGCACCGGAGCGACGGAGACCTGGTCACAAGCCCCACGCCCTCGTTTTACGGGCCCAGCCTCTACGTGAAGCGAAGTTTTCCTGCCCAAGGTGCTGTGGGATTTGGTAATAGAAATGTGGTGGATAAAGTATCTTGGCAACCCTAACCGGGGCAAAAAATTTGAAAAATGGGGGGGTTCAACACGAGGATTTCCCAGGGGGTCACCCATCCTAGTACTACTCTTGCCCAAGCACGCTTAACTTCGGAGTTCTGATGGGATCCGATTTATTAGTGCTGGTATGATCGCACCCATCATGTTGAGGGCACAAATTCTTTATGTGTTGACGGTTCACAGTCCCAGCCCAGAGAGATGGTCCATTCAAAAAGGCCCAATGGGCTTAACGACAACCCATCCGCTTCAACAATGTAATATCCTCGCAATACATGATATCGATGCATTGTAGGGCCCTCTAATGTGCCGCAAGTTTGGTTGTCGTCCATTTAACAGCTCCCGACGAACGATCCGGGACAGAAAAACAGAGCAAAAGAAGAAAAATAGCCCGAAATTGATGAAAATGTTCTATTTTTTGCTCCAAAAATAGGCGCAACGTAGCAGGCTTGCTGCCCCCATCGTAGAGATCTCGAAGAGCTATCCAACGATCTGCTGTGCGCCGTGTAACTCTTTACGAATCAAAAGTTATGGGTACCGGAGCGACGGAGACCTGGTGACAAGCCCTACGTCGTCGGTTTACGAGCCCAGCCTCTACGTGATGCGAAGTTGTCTTGCCGAAGGTGCCGTGGGATTCGGTAATTGAAATGCGGTGGATAAAGAATCTTGGCAACCCTAACCGGGACAAAAAAAATTGAAAATAGGGGCGTAACACGAGGACTTTCCAGGGGGTCACCCACACTAGTACTACTCTCGCCCAAGCACGCTTAACTTCGGAGTTCTAATGGGATCCGGTTTATTGGTGCTGGTATGATCGCACCCGCCATGTTGAGGGCACAAATTCTTTATTTGTTGACGGTTCATAGTCCCAGCCCAGAGAGATGACCCATTCAAAAGGCCCAATGGGCTTAAAGACAATCCATCCGCTTCAACAATGCAACATCCTCATAAGACGTAATATCGACGCGTTGTAGAGCCCTGTAATATCCCACGAGTTAGGTTGTCGTCCTTTTAATAGCTCACGACGTACGATCCGGGACGGAAAAAAATAGCATTAGAAGAAAACTGGCCCAAAACTGATGAAAACGTTCGATTTTGGGCTCTAAAAATAGGCGCATCCAAACAGGCTTGCTGCCCCCATCGTAGAGCTCTCAGAGAGCTTTCCAATGGTATGTTGTGCGCTGCGTGGCTCCTTACGGATTAAAAGTTATGGGCACCGGAACGATGGAGACCTGGTCACAAGCCCCACGCCCTCGTTTTGCTGGCCCAGCCTCTATGTCAAGCAAAGTTGTCTTACCCAAGGTGTCGTGGGATTCGGTAATAGAAATGTGGTCAATAAATTATCTTGGCAACCCTAACAGGGGCAAAAAAATTGAGAAAGGGGGGTGCAACACGAGGACTTTGCAAGGGGTCACCCATCCTAGTACTACTCTTGCCCAAGCACTCTTAACTTCAGAGTTCTGATGAGATCCGGTGCATTAGTGCAGGTATGATCGCACCCGTCATGCTGTGGGCACAAATCCTTTATATGTTGACAGTTCATAGCCCTAGCCCAGAGAGATGGCCCATTCAAAAGGCCCAATGGGCTTAACGACAACCCATCCGCTTCAACAACGCAGCATCCTCGCAAGACGTGATATCGATGCATTGTAGGGCCCTCTAATGTCCCGTGAGTTAGGTTGTCATCCTTTTAACAACTCACGACGTACGATCTGGGATGGATAAACAGAGCAAAAGAAGAATAATGCCCAGAAACTAATGAAAACTTTCAATTTTCTGCTGCAAAAACGGGCGCAGCCGAGCAAGCTTGCTGCCCCCGTCGTAGAGCTCTCAGAGAACTTTCCAACGGTATGCTATACGCCGCGTAACTCGTTTCGGATCAAAAGTTATGGGCACGGGAGCGACGGAGACCTGGTCACAAGCCCTACGCTCTCGGTTTGCTGGACCAGCCTCTACGTGAATCGAAGTTGTCTTGCCCAAGGTGCCGTAGGATTCGGTAATCGAAATTCGGTGGATAAAGAATCTTGGCAACCCTAACCGGGGTAAAAAAAATTGAAAAGTTGGGTGCAACACGAGGACTTCCCAGGGGGTTACCCATCATAGTACTATTCTCGCCCAAGCACGCTTAACTTCAGAGTTCTGATGGGATCCGTTGCATTAATGATGGTATGATCGCACCCGTCATGCTGAGGGCACAAATCCTTTATTTGTTGACGGTTCACAGTCCCAGCGCAGAGAGATGGCCCATTCAAAAGGCCCAATGGGTTTAACGACAACCCATCCACTTCAACAACGCAGCATCCTCGTAAGATGTGATATTGACGCGTTGTAGGGCCCAGTAATCTCGCGAGTTAGGTTGTCGTCCTTTTAACAGCTCACGATGTACGATCCGTGACGGAAAAACAGAGCAAAAGAAGAAAAGTGGCCCGAAACTAATGAAAACGTACGATTGTAGGCTTTGAAAATAGGCGCAACCGAGCATGCTTGCTGCCCCCGTCGTAGAGCTCTCGGAGAGCTTTCCAACGGTTTGCTGTGCGCTGCGTAACTCCTTACGGATCAAATGTTATGGGCACCGGAGTGACGGAGACCTGGTCACAAGCCCTACGCCCTCGATTTGCGTGCCGAGTCTCTACTTGAAGCGAAGTTGTATTGCCCAAGGTGCTGTGGGATTCGGTAATAGAAATGTGGTGGATAAAGTATCTTGGCAACCCTAACCGGGGCAAAAAAAAATTAAAAATGGGGGGTGCAACACGAGGACTTCCCAAGGGGTCACCCATCCTAGTACTGATCTCGCCTAAACACGCTTAACTTCGGAGTTCTGATGGGATCCGTTGCATTAGTGCTGGTATGATCGCACCCGTCATGTTGAGGGCACAAATCCTTTATGTGTTGACGGTTAACAGTCCCAGCCCAGAGAGATGGCCCATTCTAAAGGCCCAATGGGCTTAACGACAACCCATTCGCTTCAACAACGTAGCATCCTCGTAAGACGTGATATCGACGCGTTGTAGGACCCTGTAACATCCCACGAGTTAGGTTGTCGTCCTTTTAACAGCTCACGACGTACGATCCTGGGCGAAAAAACTAAGCAAAAAAAGAAAAGTAGCCCGAAACTGTTGAAAACGTTCGATTTTGGGGTCCGAAAACAGGTGCAGCAAAGAAGGCTTGCTGCCCCCGTAGTAAAGCTCTCGGAGTGCTTTCCAACGGTATGTTGTGCACCACGTAACTCCTTACGGATTAAAAGCTAATGGCACAGGAGTGACATAGACCTGGTCACAAGCCCCACGCCCGCGGTTTGCGGGCCCAGCCTCTATGTGAAGCGAATTTGTCTTGCCCAAGGTGCCGTGGGATTCGGTAATAGAAATGCGGTGGATAAAGAATCTTGGCAACCCTAACCGGGGGAAAAAAAATTGAAAAGGGGGGTGCAACATGAGGACTTCGTAGGGGGTCACCCATCCTAGTACTACTATCGCCCAAGCACGCTTAACTTCAGAGTTCTGATGGGATCCGGTGCATTAGTGCTGGTATTATCGCACCCATCATGTTGTAGGCACAAATCCTTTATATGTTGACGGTTCACCGTCCCAACGCAAAGAGATGGCCCATTCAAAAGGCCCAATGGGCTTAACGACAACCCATCCGTTTCAACAACGCAACATCCTCGTAAGACGTGATATTGACACGTCGTAGGGCCCTGTAATCCCACTAGTTAGGTTGTCGTCCCTTTAACAGCTCACGACGTATGATCCTGGACGGAAAAACAGAGCAAAAGAATAAAAGTGGCCCAAAACTAATAAAAACGTTTGATTTTGGGCTACGATGTCACGCCCCAACCCGGCCTATAAAGGTTAGACTAGGGTGTGATCTAAACATTCAAGTCATGTATCGTACTTAATCGTTCAAGAAAGTTTGACGCTTAACCTTTTTGCCTAAACTCCAAAATTTTTTAGAAAATCGGCAGCATACCAGCTGTAATTCGACTCTTTGGTTTGACCTAATTCTCCAAACGCCTCAAATTTTCCAATCTCAATTTCATTTCCGACTAAGATTACTAATTACCCTCAATTGAAATGCCTACTGGTTATTCCGAAACCTCGTTTGATTAATAACCTAGTAATAATACTATGTCGCGTCTCTTTGTTAATCCTCGTTACAAAAATACCTGTTGATCTTAGCTTAATAGTGAGTACCTGCTTAGGATTGGATAGGTTCATTTTACTTACTCCTTACCTGATACTTCATAATTCTATGATAGATACTAGCCAATGAAAATAGCAAAACAACCATAGTACTGTCTGTCTAGTTATTATCGGTACAAACCAAAATTAGACCCCAAATTACAACGGGGGTCTTTTACATTACAAACATCAAGCAACATGAAAAGAAATAGTCTTCAAGTAGCATAGTGTTCACAAATGGCCATAATCAAGCAAAGCACAAAGGACAGGCAATCATTCCAAGGAATCATCGTTAGGCACGTCGTCCTCGGGTACCTATTCTTGATCTTCTTCACCTGAGATGATGAAAGAGGGTGAGTCCTTATGAACTCAGCGAGGGGGAACGAGAAATAGGTTTTGAAACTCATTTTCCGGTTCAATTTATGAAAACCCTTTTTGCAAGCATGAATATATCACAAATAAGTTCATAACAATAATATAAAAGTAAAGGAACACAATTACTTGTCTTTCCTCCCCGGGGTCCTCTAGGAACCAAGCGAGAGTATTTACATATATAGTGAAAAGGATACGGTGAGCTTTTGCTCTCAGTTCATTTCCAGTATCAGTTGTTGCGGCCGACTTCAAATCATCCCCTTATCACGCCAAATGGGTGTACTCCGGATGTACCCCGAAATCCTACGACCCAACTCTCCGAGGAAGTCTAGCCCCCATGCGAGAGAGGGAATTGGACAATGGTAGTCACGGTTGCACCGGTAAGCCCGATGCCGCCCGGTGTGCGTGAACGCTACCACACCAGAATGAAAGGTTGCAACCTTGTATGCAATGCACATTTATGACATTTAATATATCACATTAGGAGGACAACAAAGTAGATTGCCTCCGGACAGTCATAAGATTGCACACTGACAAGTAACAAGCGAGGCACGATAAGACAAGTAATTTCACTTGAAAGGCATATGGAGTTATATGAACATTAAACGGGCAGCCATGTAACACACGTAAATCAAGTCATATAACTCATTTCAACATTCACGTAATCAAATAATAAGATTATTCAACATGCAACGACAATCTACGTTGGTTCGGGTGCAAGAAAGGCCTACTTGTCAACATGTAATCATCAAGATCGCATTTAGGGCTACAATGGAAACTATGGGCAGCCTACTAAACATATAATTAAACACATTTTTTATAGGATCAACACTTAGTGAATTTACCTAGTCACTATGGTTTCCATTTTGTGCTTACCCGTGCGATTAAGCCCCAAGTCAACTTCAAAATCAATCTCAAGTCATGCATCGATTAATTCAAACACCCTCAAGTATTCAAAACTGTCCACACAACATCCCAATGCCACAATCCCAAGCATTTAACACAACAAGAGAAGCTACAATAATTTTTCTAAGCATATCACTAAGTGAAACCCTCACTGTAATGGGCTGTTTTCTCACAATCATTAAGCAAAAAATCTCCAATTCTAGTGAATAAGATGTCAAATTAAATCTTAAGAAGTGAACTAAATTCAGAAACAAACCTCGCATCATTTGGAGTTCGGGTTCAATTATTATAGCCAAAACAGTGAGATTGTACAAAATTGTCCAGATTTATACACATTTCAATACTTGTCATTTTTGAAGTCCTTAGGTTAAGATTTAGCCTTTGTCCATTTCTGACAAAAATGTCTAGAACTGAAAAATCTAGCAATACACCAAATTTCATGCATTTTTTATATCATTTATTAAGTCAAAACTGGTTCGTTCCACAAAGTCAGTGAATCTGCCAAAACCTGCTTCATTTTTCCAGATTTTCCAGATTTGGACACATTTTAATAACTTGCCATTTTGAGGACCTTAGAGTCAAAATTAGCTTTGCCCTATTTCTGGGAAAAAGATTGAAAAGGGGGGTGCAACACGAGGAATTTGCAGGTTGTCACCCATCATAGTACTACTCTTGCCCAAGCATGCCTAACTTCAGAGTTCTGATGTGATCCGGTGCATTAGTGCAAGTATGATCGGTGCCGTCATGCTGTGGGCACAAATCCTTTATTTGTTGACAGTTCACAGCCCCAGCCCAGAGAGATGGACCATTCAAAAAGCACAATGGGCTTAACGACAACCCATCCGCTTTAACAACACAGTATCCTCGCAAGACGTGATATCAATGTATTGTAGGGCCCTCTAATGTCCCGCGAGTTAGGTTGTCATCCTTTTAACAGCTCACGACGTACGATTTGGGACGAAAAAATAGAGCAAAAGAAGAATAATGGCCCAAAACTAATGAAAACTTTCAATTTTCTACTCCAAAAACGAGCGCAGCCGAGCAAGCTTGCTGCCCCCGTCATAGAGCTCTCGGACAACTTTCCAACGGTATGTTGTACGCCGCGTAACTCTGTACAGATCAAAAGTTATGGGCACCGGAGCAACGGAGACCTGGTCACAAGCCCTACGCCCTCGGTCTGCGGGCCCTGCCTCTATGTGAAGTGAAGTTGTCTTGCCCAAGGTGTCCTGGGATTCGGTAATAGAAATGCGGTGGATAAAGAATCTTGGCAACCCTAACCAGGGCAAAAAAAATTGAAAAAGGGGGTGCAACACGAGGAGTTCCAGTGGGTTACCCATCCTTGTACTACTCTCACCCAAGCACGCTTAACTTCGGAGTTCTAATGGGATCCGGTGAATTAGTGCTGGTATGATCGCACCCGTCATGCTGAGGGCACAAATCCTTTATGTGTTGACGGTTCACAGTCCCAGCGCAGAGAGATGGCCCATTCAAAAGGCCCAATGGGCTTAACGACAACCCATCCGCTTCGACAATGCAGTATCCTCGTAAGACGTGATATCGACGCGTTGTAGGGCCCTGTAATCCCGCGAGTTAGGTTGTCGCCCTTTTAACAGCTCACGATGTACGATCCAGGACGGAAAAACAGAGCAAAAGAAGAAAAGTGGCCTGAAACTGATGAAAACGTACGATTTTAGGCTTCGAAAATAGGAGCAGCCGAGCATGCTTGCTGCCCTCGTCGTAGAGCTCTCAGAGAGCTTTCCAACGGTTTACTGTGCACCGCGTAACTCCTTACGGATCAAATATTATGGGCATCAGAGCGACGAAGACCTTGTCACAAGCCCTACGCCCTCAGTTTGCGGGCCCAGTCTCTACGTGAAGCGAAGTTGTATTGCCCAAGGTGCTGTAGGATTCAGTAATAGAAATGTAGTGGATAAAGTATCTTGGCAACCCTAACTGGGGCAAAAAAAAATTAAAAAGGGGGGGGGGGGGGTGCAACACGAGGACTTCGCAAGGGGTCACCCATCCTAGTACTACTCTCGCCTAAGCACGCTTAACTTCAGAGTTTTGATGGGATCCGTTGCATTAGTGTTGGTATGATCGCACCTGTCATGTTGAGGGTACAAATCCTTTATGTGTTGATGGTTCACAGTCCCAACCCAGAGAGATGGCCCATTCTAAAGGCCCAATGGGCTTAACAACAACCCATCTGCTTCAACAACGCAGCATCCTCGTAAGACGTGATATCGACGCATTGTAGGGCCCTGTAATCTCGCGAGTTAGGTTGTCGTCCTTTTAACAGCTCACGATGTATGATCCGGGATGAAAAAACAGATCAAAAGAAGAAAAGTGGCTGGAAACTGATGAAAACATACGATTTTAGGCTCCGAAAATAGGTGCAGCCGAGCATGCTTTCTGCCCCCATCGTAGAGCTCTCAGAGAGCTTTCCAACGGTTTGCTGTGTGCCGCGTAACTCCTTACGGATCAAATGTTATGGGCACCAGAGTGATAGAGACCTAGTCACAAGCCTTACGCCCTCAGTTTACGGGCCCAGTCTCTACTTGAAGCGAAGTTGTATTGCCCAAGGTGCTGTGGGATTCGGTAATAGAAATGTGGTGGATAAAGTATCTTGGCAACCCTAACCGGGGCAAAAAAAAAATTAAAAAGGGGGGGTGCAACACGAGGACTTCCCAAGCGGTCACCCATCCTAGTACTACTCTCGCCTAAGCACGCTTAACTTCGGAGTTCTGATGGGATCCATTGTATTAGTACTGGTATGATCGCACCTGTAATACCCGAGCCCGAAATATGAAAATTTCTTGTTTATTATTTTGAAAATTTTATTTTCTTAGATTCTTTGAGATTTAATTGTTACTTCTTTGCTGTCGCAACGTGCATTGCATATCGAGAGCGATAGGTAGAGAACGGTTTCTAGTCCTCAGCAAATAGTGAAACTAGTATTTAGATGACTTAAATTTTATATTTTAATTGTTGTTGGCTAGAATTAATTTAGTGATAATTATTTTAGCTAAAAATGCATAGAAATAAGGCTAATTTGACCAATTTTAAGTAGTTGACCAAGGCTTGACCAACTTTGACCTAACTTGTCACCTAATAAGCTTATAACATAACAAAATAAAAAAAACAAAAAAAAACAGCTCAAGAGTAGGCCGAGAGCTTAGAGAGAAAAAAAAACCTTTCAACTTCTAATCGTTCAATCTTCGCGTGGGCTCGTGCGGGGTGTTTTCCAAGGCAACCAGCGTTGTTTTCCTAGCGACTAGGAGTGCCTAAGGTGAGGGAAGCACGTTATTTGCGCATTTAAATGTCAAGTATGTTAACTTTGTGATTTTTAGATTTTATCCGTAGATTGTTGTTTAAAGCGTTTTGATGCTTCTAGAATGTTCCTTGGCTATTGTAGAACGTGTATTTATAGCTTTTTAACATTTTCTGTGGTTAAATGTTGAGATTGCAATTTAAATTGGTTGTTGAGTAGTGTTTTTTGAATAGTAAACCCTTGAAACGATGAAGTTGCTTCGTTATGCTGTCCGTTGATGTAGAAATGTGCTAGGTGTGCTTGAATGCCTAAATGCATGGTTTGTTTGGGTTGCGTAATGGAAAAAATGGGAATTAAGCCTTGGTGAAAGTCGGGGTCGTTTAGGTCGAGTTTGGCATTTTCTCATTTTGTGTGTTGGCATTGTTTTGGGAGGCCATGGAAGCACTTTTTGTGCAATTATGGCATTGGTTGGGTGTTTGGTTGGTATAGTTGTACTTCAAACGAGCAAAGGGGAAAATCGGGACTTTGCATGAATTCTAGGGTTAGGTAGGTTTTCGGGGTCTTTAGACGTACCTTATGGTGACCTAGGAGGATTGGCGAAGTCGGTTTCCAAAACTCGTGGCTCGTTTGGAAATGGTAGTGTTTTGATAGTTGGGGCCGATTTGTGATTTTGCTTGTTTTCTTGATATTATGCCTATAGAATGCTTAGGGTTGCTTGATATACTTTTTTGAATTGATTTTGATTGAAATGCTTATCAACTGTTGCTATTGCGTGCGAGAGTAACCTACTTTGTTATTTTCCCACGTGTGGCTTTATTGCTTGTTTATCACCTTGTATCGAGTCTTGCATTACATAGTGTCTCGCGCGTTAGTGATGGGCCTCTCTGGGTAGCCTCGGGTTGCCAGTGTTGGTTACTCTAGCTCCGCTGCTATTCCCTTGTCTCGCTTGGGTTGCCTCCCAGGGAGATTTGGGTTGTAGATTGATGGATACTTCCGGGGTATTCCAAACTGGTGTTATAAGGTGGTTTGGACCGGCGCGTCGTCATCGAATTCGTGATTGAAAGTTGCTCGTGGAAAGAGTATAGTATCCTTTGATTGAGTGTTTATAGTATAAATGCTTGCCTTGCTTTATTGATGGCTTTATTTGTATCTTTATATGATATTTGTATGTATTGCTTGACTAATTGCATTGCATACTCCTCTCATCTCCGTCCTTGAGACCAATTGCCCTTGCTGAGCAATAGTTTTTGCTCATTCCTCTCTATACTATATTTTTACAAGAGTAGTTGAAGCAGACCCTCTTGAGGCAATTGAGGAGGAGGAACATATGGAGGTGTTTCCATGATAGCACTTCTTTGCTTTGCTGGTGGTTGGTTGCCAGACTTTTGTGCGAGCCATGCTTGATGTGTTTAATGCTTGGTCGTCGCTTAATTTTGAGGCTTGTAGCCTTGTATGTATTTTCTAGTTTAAGGCCTCTATGGTCTTATGTTGTATAAGTTGAAAGAATGTAAAGCTGTAAAAGTATACTCTTATGACTAGTAAAGAAATGCATGCAAATAGCTAACTGTTTAGTGGCATAAATACTTGTGTAGTATGCATGGCATTTTGGTTTGGAAAGTTGGATAATAAGAGGATGTATGTTTTTAAAAGAAAGTCGGCTTGTTTTAATTGTTTTTATGGCTTTCGCAAGTATTATGATGATTTTAAGGTTTTTGGATCGTCCGCGGTACAGAGGAGACTCCGTCCGTGTGTCGGGTCCGGGCTTGGCCTTTTGCGGGGTCGGGTCGGGGCTTGACATCTTTAGGTGGTATCAGAGCATGATAGTCTTGCATGAGCCGGGATATGTTTCTCGGTCTGTGGAGTAAAGGTCCAAAATGCTAGAATGTTATTGTATAATTGTTAAGTGGAAAGAAAATGTTATAGCATGACTTTGTGAACTTGGAGTGCTTATGTGTTTAAAGTGAATTAGTTTGGCATGTCAATCTTGTGTTATGTGAATTGCGTGTTAGAATGTTTGATTGTTATTGACTTGAGTGTTATCTAATCTTATGTGCTATATTTTTGTCTATAAACTGCTTTTATATGCTGCCAGTTATTGTGAATTGCTACTATGCCGCCACATTGTGGTACTCAAGGTCTAGGGTCAGATGAAGAGGCAGCAGAACAGGGTCAGCAACCGTTGCCTGAGCAGTTTATGGCTACTATGACTACAACAGTTGACCGGATTACCCAGGTACTACATGAGCAGAGGCAGGACAGGAATAATAATCCCTAGGGAAATCAAGCTAATCCTGGTGGATAGGGGTATAGAGTTAAGAATAATCAGTTAGAGAAATTCTTGAGGCACGAGCCGGGAAAGTTCTTCGGAGAGCCGGATAATGAGGCAGCCGAGAGATGGATTAATCGTGTTGAGAAAATTTTCACCGCTTTGAGGTACACTGATGAGGCAAGAATAGATTATGCGTCATTCCTGTTTGAGGGTGATGCAGAGCAGTGGTGGAATACTGTCCGGAGGAGGTGGGATTGTGAGGATGTACCATATTTGTAGGATGATTTTGTAAGTGAGTTTCGGGACAAGTATATTCCCGAGATGGCTATGGAAAGGCGGGAAGATGAGTTTGTGGCCTTGAAGTAGGGAAACATGACTGTTGCACAGTATAAGGCTAGGTTTGTTAGCTTGTCGAGGTATATGCCCGAGTTGGTACGGCTAGCTAGGAGGATGATTCATAGGTTTGTTCGTGGGCTGAGAATGGATATTCAGTTGCATTTGACTGGGTAGACCTATACTACTTTTCCCGAGGCATTCCAGGTAGCCTCGAAGTTTGAGAAACGGAAGGCTGAGATGTTAGCTCAGAGCAGTCAGTTGAGTAAGAAGCAGTATCTGGGCCAGAGCAGCCAGAGTCAGCCGAGGCAGTATCAGACTTCTGCGCAGGTTCCTCAACAATGTCCGTATCAGCCACAGCAGCAGATTCAGGCTAGGCCAGCTGTGACTAGACCCTAGCAGGGAGGTGCAGTTCCTACTACCGCCAGAGCACCAGCACCTACAAGAAACACTGTTGTAAGGCAAAATCAGCAGTGTAACTATTGTAATCGATCGGGGCATATTAAGGCTAATTGTTGGAGAAAAAGTGGTAAATGTACAGGTTGTGGGAGTGATAACCATAGGGTGAGAGATTGCCCTAAGTATAACAATGTTCAGGGCCGTACTGGAGGCCAGGGTGTTCAGAATATGGCTGCAGGTGCACGTCCAGCACAGAGGATTCAGGCTAGGGTCTTTGCACTAGATGCGGAGGAGCTGCCCGATACTACAACTATAGTGGAAGGTACCTTTCTTCTCAATACTCAGCCAGTTAAAGTTTTGATTGATCTCGGAGCTATACATTCGTTTATAACTCCTGCATGTGCACGAACTGTGAATGTTTGCATTGATAAATTGCCGCATGAAGTTGATGTTAGTACGCCTTTGGGTGCAAAATTTGTTACTGAGTCTATTTGCAAATCTTGTGATATATGCATTGAGAACCGTAAATTTCCTACTGATTTAATTATATTGCCATTCCGTGACTTTGAAATCATTTTGGGAATGGACTAGTTGGGGAGGTCCTATGCTCAGTTGGATTGTAGAACAAAGATTGTTTATCTTCAAGTTCCTGACCTACTGGTACTGGAGATTGTTGGGAATTGCAGGGCTACCCGAATTCCTCTTTTATCAGCGATCAAGACTTCTAAGTTGTTGAATAAGGGTTGTGAAGCTTACTTAGCTTATTTGATCAATCAGCCTACTGATGAGTTGAGTTTGAAT
Source organism: Ehretia macrophylla (assembly GCA_037974665.1). Lineage (NCBI taxonomy): Eukaryota > Viridiplantae > Streptophyta > Magnoliopsida > Boraginales > Ehretiaceae > Ehretia > Ehretia macrophylla. Next base: position 12,198,689 of record CM075764.1, on the reverse strand, counting down.
GAGGTTCCGATTGTTAGAGACTTCCCTGGTGTATTTCCCAAGGAATTACCGGGTTTACCACCGGATAGGGAGATTGAGTTCGTGATTGATCTTGTGCCAGGCACTGCGCCAATTTCTAGGAGTCCTTATAGAATGGCATCGGCTGAACTTCAGGAAATTTAAAAATTCAGCTTCAGAACTTGCTTGAGAAAGGGTTTATACAACCTAGTTCTTCGCCGTGGGGTGCGCCTGTGTTGTTTGTGAGAAAGAAAGACGGCATGCTACGGTTATGTATTGATTACAGGGGACTTAATCAAGTCACGATTAAGAACAAATACCCCTTGCCGTTGATTGAAGAATTGTTTGACCAGTTGCAGGGTGCGAGTGTTTACTCCAAATTTGATTTGAGGCAGGGTTACTATCAACTTAGGATTCGAAGTGACGATATACCAAAGACGGCATTCAGGACTAGATATGGCCACTATGAATTTGTTGTGTTGCCGTTTGGTTTGACGAATGCACCATCTACATTCATGGACTTGATGCAGAGGGTTTTTCGACCTTATCTTGATCAGTTTGTCGTAATCTTTATTGACGACATTTTAGTGTACTCGAAGAATGAGGCTGAGCATGAACAACACTTGAAGATTGTGCTACAGACTTTGCAAGAAAACAAGCTTTTTGCTAAATTCAGCAAGTGCGAGTTCTGGTTGAATCAGATATCTTTTCTAGGTCATATCATTTCAGATCAAGGAATTTCAGTGGACCCAGCTAAGATTGAAGTTGTTTCATCTTGGAAGAGACCTGAGACGGTGTCAGAGATTCGGAGTTTTCTCAGTTTGGCAGGTTACTACCGAAGGTTTGTTAAAGACTTTTCCAAGATTTCTGGACCTTTGAGCCAGTTGATTCGGAAGAAAGTTGCTTACAACTGGGATGCTAAATGTGAATCCAGTTTCCAAGAATTGAAGAAGAGACTAACTACAGCTCCTATATTAGCTTTACCTGAGGGAACAGAGAACTTTATTGTTTACAGTGATGCATCTAAAGAAGGTTTGGGCTGTGTTTTAATGCAGAATGGTAAGGTGATTGCCTATGCTTCTAGGAAGTTGAAACCTTATGAAGTCAATTACCCTACACATGATATTGAGTTAGCTGCAGTTGTGTTTGCTTTGAAGAAGTGGCGTCACTACTTGTGGGGTAGCAGATTTGAAATTTTTACTGACCACAAGAGTCTCAAGTATTTGTTTTCACAGAAGGATCTGAATATGAGGCAGCGAAGATGGCTAGAGCTATTAAGTGGTTACAATTGTTCTATAAACTACGTGCCAGGTAAGGCAAATGTTGTTGCTGATGCTTTGAGCCGAAAGGCTACTGTTGCAAGCTTAATTATCAAGGATTGTGAGACTTTGGAAGAAATTTGTTCATGGAAGCCAAAAGCTACTGAGGTAGGGATTCGATTTGCTAGTTTACAGATTCAGTCAGGGTTGCTAGCACAGATCAGAGAGGCTCAAAAGACTGATCCTTACATCTTGAAAATCCAAGAAAAATCAAAAGGGGGAGAGTCGGAGTTTAAATTACATACAGATGGTATCTTCAGATTCAGGGACAGGGTGTGTGTTCCTGGTGATCCGACTTTAAAGAATGAGATTCTGTTCGAGGCACATAATTCGAGGTATACGATTCACCCGGGCAGTTCTAAAATGTATAGAGATTTGAAACAACACTTCTGGTAGAACAATATGAAGAGGGAGATTGCTGGGTATGTATCCAGATGTTTGACTTGTCAGAGGGTTAAAGTTGAGCATCAGAGGCCAACCGTTGTCGATTCCGCAATGGAAGTGGGTACATATAACAATGGACCTTGTGACCGATCTTCCTAGATCTCCGAGAGGATGTAATTCTGTTTGGGTTGTTGTGGACCGCTTGACTAAAGTTACACATTTTATTCCTGTGAACAAACAAGATAGCCTTGATAAGCTAGCTGAGCTTTATGTTGCTAATATTGTGAAATTGCATGGTGTGCCACAGAGTATAGTGTCAGATAGAGATCCCAGATTCAGATCTGGTTTTTGGCAGAAGTTGCAAGAGGCCCTGGGAACTAAGTTGTGCTTCAGTACTGCATATCATCCACAAACTGATGGCCAGTTTGAGAGAACTATCAGGATCTTGGAAGGCATGCTACGGGCATGTGTGCTAGACTTTGGGAAGAACTGGGAGAAGTTTTTGCCTTTAACGGAGTTCGCCTACAATAATAGTTATCAATCTACTATAGGTATGGCTCCCTAAGAGGCGTTGTATGGTCGGAAATGCAGATCCCCATTGTATTGGGAAGAGGTTGAAGAGAGGAGAACAGTTGATCCGACTGTGTTACCTGAGATGATTAAGATGGTACATAATGTTCACCTTATTCGCCAGCGTATGCTTACAGCTCAGAGTCGTCAGAAGAGTTATGCGGATAAGCACCGTCGGGATCTTGAGTTTGATTTGGGAGATTGGGTGTTTCTTAAGATTTCTCCTCAAAAGGGATTGATTCGGCATGGTAAGAGCGGGAAACTTAGTCCCAAGTATGTGGGTCCGTATGAGATCATCGAAAAGGTAGGTCCTTTGGCTTATCGGTTAGCTTTGCCTCCGAGCTTGTCGAGACTACACGATGTGTTCCATGTGTCGAAGTTAAAGAAGTACCATCCAGACCCTTCACATGTACTTGAACCAGAGCCTTTGCAGATTGAAGAAAAGTTATCTTATGAAGAGAAACTGATTCGAATTGTGGATCAGAAAATTCAGGAGCTTCGCAGAAAGAGTATTCTGTTAGTAAAGGTTCTGTGGAATCATCATGGGTTTGAGGAAGCGACTTGGGAAAGAGAGGACCAAGTTCGGGATCAGTATCCGGAGTTGTTTGTTGACCAGGTAAGAATTGCGTGGGCGCAATTATATTAAGGGGGAGAGGGTGTAATACCCGAGCCCGGAATGTGAAAATTTCTTGTTTATTATTTTGAAAATTTTATTTTCTTAGATTCTTTGAGATTTAATTGTTACTTCTTTGCTGTCGCAACGTGCATTGCATATCGAGAGCGATAGGTAGAGAACGGTTTCTAGTCCTCAGCAAATAGTGAAACTAGTATTTAGATGACTTAAATTTTATATTTTAATTGTTGTTGGCTAGAATTAATTTAGTGATAATTATTTTAGCTTAAAATGCATAGAAATAAGGCTAATTTGACCAATTTTAAGTAGTTGACCAAGGCTTGACCAACTTTGACCTAACTTGACACCTAATAAGCTTATAACATAAAAAAATAAAAATAAAAAACAAACAAAAATAGCTCAAGAGCAGGCCGAGAGCCTAGAGAGAAAAAAAAACCTTTCAACTTCCAATCGTTCAATCTTCGTGTGGGCTCGTGCGGGGTGGTTTCCAAGGCAACCAGCGTTGTTTTCCTAGCGACTAGGAGTGCCTAAGGTGAGGGAAGCACGTTATTTGCGCATTTAAATGTCAAGTATGTTAACTTTGTGATTTTTAGATTTTATCCGTAGATTGTTGTTTAAAGCATTTTGATGCTTCTAGAATGTTCCTTGACAATTGTAGAACGTTTATTTATAGCTTTTTAACATTTTTTGCAGTTAAATGTTCAAATTGCAATTTAAATTGGTTGTTGAATAGTGTTTTATGAATAGTAAACCCTTGAAACGATGAAGTTGCTCCGTTATGCTGTTCGTTGATGTAGAAATGTGCTAGGTGTGCTAGAATGCCTAAATGCATGGTTTGTTTGGGTTGCGTAATGGAAAAAACGGGAATTAAGCCTTGGTGAAAGTCGGGGTCATTTAGGTCGAGTTTGGCGTTTTCTCGTTTTACGTGTTGCCATTGTTTCGGAAGGCCATGGAAGCACTTTTTGTGCGATTATGGCATTGGTTGGGTGTTTGGTTGGTATAGTTGTAGTTCAAACGAGCAAAGGGGAAAATCGGGACTTTGCGTGAATTCTAGGGTTAGGTAGGGTTTCGGGGTCTTTAGACGTACCTTATGGTGACCTAGGAGGATTGGCGAAGTCGGTTTCCAGAACTCGTGGCTCGTTTGGAAATGGTAGTATTTTGATAGTTAGGGACGATTTGTGATTTGTCTTGTTTTCTTGATATTATGCCTATAGAATGCTTAGGGTTGCTTGATATACTTGTTTGAATTGATTTTGATTGAAATGCTTATCAACTGTTGCTATTGCGTGCGAGAGTAACCTACTTTGTTATTCTCCCACGTGTGGCTTTATTGCTTGTTTATCGCCTTGTATCGAGTCTTGCATTGCATAGTGTCTCGCGCGTGAGTTATGGGCCTCTCTGGGTTGCCTCGGGCTACCAGTGTTGGTTGCTCTAGCTCCGCTGCTATTCCCTTTTCTCGCTTGGGTTGCCTCCCAGGGAGATTTGGGTCGTAGATTGATGGATACTTCTGGGGTTTTCCAAACTGGTGTTATAAGGTGGTTTGGGCTGGCGTGTCATCATCGAATTCGTGATTGAAAGTTGCTCGTGGAAAGAGTATCGTATCCTATGATTGAGTGTTTATATTATAAATGTTTGCCTTGCTTTATTGATGGCTTTATTTGTATCTCTATATGATATTTGTATGTATTGCTTGACTAATTGAATTGCATACTCCTCTCATCTCTGTCCTTGAGACCAATTACCCTCGCTGAGCAATAGTGTTTGCTCATTCCTCTCTATACTATATTTTTACAAGAGTAGTTGAAGCAAACCCTCTTGAGGTAATTGAGGAGGAGGAACAGGTGGAGGTGTTTCCGTGATAGCACTTCTTTGCTTTGCTGGTGGTTGGTTGCCAGACTTTTGTGCGAGCCATGCTTGATGTGTTTAATGCTTGGTCATCGCTTAATTTTGAGGCTTGTAGCCTTGTATGTATTTTCTAGTTTAAGGCCTCTATGGTCTTATGTTGTATAAGTTGAAAGAATGTAAAGCTGTAAAAGTATACTCTTATGACTAGTAAAGAAATGCATGCTAATAGCTAACTGTTTAGTGGCATAAATACTTGTGTAGTATGCATGGCATTTTGGTTTGGAAAGTTGGATAATAAGAGGATGTATGTTTTTAAAAGAAAGTCGGCTTGTTTTAATTGTTTTTATGGCTTTCTCAAGTATTATGATGATTTTAGGGATTTCGGATCGTCCGCGGTACAGAGGAGACTCCGTCCGTGTGTCGGCTCTGGGCTTGGCCTTTTGCGGGGTCGGGTCGGGGCTTGACAACAGTCGTCATGTTGAGGGCACAAATCCTTTATGTGTTGACGGTTCACAGTCCCAACCCAGAGAGATGGCCCATTCTAAAGGCCCAATGGGCTTAACGACAACCCATTCGCTTCAACAAAGTAGCATCCTCGTAAGACGTGATATCGACACGTTGTAGGGCCCTGTAACATCCCGCGAGTTAGGTTGTCGTCCTTTTAACAGCTCACGACATATGATCCTGGACGGAAAAATTGAGCAAAAGAAGAAAAGTGGCCCGAAACTGATGAAAACGTTCGATTTTGGGCTCCAAAAACAGGTACAGCGTAGCAGGCTTGCTGCCCCCGTAGTAGAGCCCTCGGAGAGCTTTCCAACGGTATGCTGTGCGCCGTGTAACTCCTTATAGATTAAAAGATAATGGTACCGGAGCGACAGAGACCTGGTCACAAGCCCCATGCCCTCGATGTGCGGGCCCAGCCTCTACGTGGAGCAAAGTTGTCTTGCCCAAGGCGCCGTGGGATTTGGTAATAGAAATGCAGTGGATAAAGAATCTTGGCAACCCTAACCGGGGGAAAAAAATTGAAAAGGGGGGTGTAACACGAGGACTTCCTAGGAGGTCACCCATCCTAGTACTACTCTCGCCCAAGCACGCTTAACTTCAGAGTTCTGATGGGATCCGGTGCATTAGTGCTGGTATGATCGCACCCATCATGTTGTGGGCACAAATCCTTGATATATTGACAGTTCACCGTCCCAGCGCAGAGAGATGGCCCATTCAAAAGGCCTAATGGGCTTAACGACATCCCATCCGCTTCAACAATGTAGCGTCCTCGTAAGACGTGATATTGACGCATCGTAGGGCCCTGTAATCCTGCGAGTTAGGTTGTCATCCTTTTAACAGCTCACGACGTATGATCCGGGATGGAAAACAGAGCAAAAGAATAAAAGTGGCCCGAAACTGATGAGAACGTTTGATTTTGGGCTACGATGTCACGCCCCAACCCGGCTTATAAAGGTTAGACTAGGGTGTGATCTAAAGATTCAAGTCATGTCTCGTACTTAATCGTTCAAGAAAGTTTGACGCTTAACCTTTTTGCCTAAACTCCAAAATTTTCCAGAAAATCGGTAGCATAACAGCTGTAATTGGACTCTTTGGTTTGACCTAATTCTCCAGACGCCTCAAATTTTCCAATCTCTATTTCATTTCCGACTAAGACTACTAATTACCCTCAATTGAAATGCCTACTGGTTATTCCGAAACCTCTTTTGATTAATAACCTAGTAATAATACTATGTCTTGTCTATTTGTTAATCTTCGTTATAAAAGTACCTGTTGATCTTAGCTTAATAGTGAGTACCTGCTTAAGATTGGATAGGTTCATTTTACTTAGTCCTTACCTGATACTTCATAATCCTATGATAGATACTAGCCAATGACAATAGCAAAACGATCATAGTAGTGTCTGTCTAGTTATTATCGGTACAAACCAAAATTAGACCCCAAATTACAACGGGGGTCTTTTACATTACAAACATCAAGCAACATGAAAAGAAATAGTCTTCAAGTAGCATAGTGTTCACAAATGGCCATAATCAAGCAAAGCACAAAGGACAGGCAATCATTCCAAGGAATCATTGTTAGGCACGTCGTCCTCGGGTACCTGTTCTTGATCTGCTTCACCTGAGATGATGAAAGAGGGTGAGTCCTTATGAACTCAGCGAGGGGGAACGAGAAATAGGTTTTGAAACTTATTTTCCAGTTCAATTTATGAAAACCCTTTTTGCAAGCATGAATATATCACAAATAAGTTCATAACAATAATATAAAAGTAAAAGAACACAATTACCCGTCTTTCCTCCCCGAGGTTCTCTAGGAACCAAGCAAGAGTACTTATACACATAGTGAAAAGGATACGGTGAGCTTTTGCTCTCAGTTCATTTCCAATATCAGTTGTTGTGGCCGACTTCAAATCATCCTCTTATCACGCCAAATGGGTGTACTCCGGATGTACCCCGAAATCCTACGACCCAACTCTCCGAGGAAGTCTAGCCCCCAAGCGAGAGAGGGAATCGGACAATGGTAGTCACGGTTGCAACGGCAAGCCCGATGTCGCCCGGTGTGTGTGAACGCTACCATGCCAGAATGAAATGTTGCAACCTTGTATGCAATGCACATTTATGACATTTAATATATCACATTAGGAGGACAACAAAGTAGGTTGCCTCCGGACAGTCATAAGATTGCACATTGACAAGTAACAAGCGAGGCACGATAAGAAAAGTAATTTCACTTGAAAGGCATATGGAGTTATATGAACATTAAACGGGCAGCCATGTAACGCACGTAAATCAAGTCATATAACTCATTTCAACATTCACGTAATCAAATAATAAGATTATTCAACATGCAACAACAATCTACGTGGGTTCGGGTGCAAGAAAGGCCTACTTGTCAACATGTAATCATCAAGATCGCATTTAGGGCTACAATGGAAACTACGGGCAGCCTACTAAACATATAATTAAACACGATTTCATAGGGTCAACACTTAGTGAATTTACCTAGTCACTAGGGTTTCCATTTTGTACTTACCCGTGCGATTAAGCCCCAAGTCAACTTCAAAGTCAATCTCAAGCCATGCATCGATTAATTCAAACACCCTCAAGTATTCAAAATAGTCCACACAACATCCCAATGCCACAATCCCAAGCATTTAACACAACAAGAGAAGCTACAATAATTTTTCTAAGCATATCACTAAGTGAAACCCTCACTGCAATGGGCTGTTTTCTCAAAATCATTAAGATAAGCAAACAATCTCCAATTCCAGTGAATAAGATGTCAAATTAAATATTAAGAAGTGAACTAAATTCAGAAATAAATCTCGCATCATTTGGAATTCGAGTTCAATAATTATAGCCAAAACAGTGAGATTGCACAAAACTGTCTTGATTTACACACATTTCAATACTTGTCATTTTTGAGGTCCTTAGGGTCAGATTTAGCCTTAGTCCATTTCTGACAAAAATGTCCAGAACTGAAAAATATAGCAGAAAACCAAATTTCATGCATTTTGGATATCATTTACTAAGTCAAAACTGGTTCGTTCCACAAAGTCAGTGAATCTGCCAAAACCTGCTTCATTTTTCCAGATTTTCCAGATTTGGACACATTTTAATAACTTGCCATTTTGAGGACCTTAGAGTCAAAATTAGCTTTGTCCTATTTCTGGGAAAAATGTTCATAACTGGCAAAACTAGTTATCTACCAATTTTGACACATTTGTAACATCATTTGCCTAGGAAAAATCATCTCGTACCAACAAGACAGAAAGCTGTCACAAACCCGAATTCATCTATCACCAACTTCTAGCTCAAAATCTTGCCATGCATGGTTATAAAAGCTTATGAACACACATATATCTCAAGTACAGAAGCAAAGATAAACATTTAAGAGCATGCATGTGGGTTTTTGAAAGATTTTCAAGAAGTTTTAGCCCTCACCTTAGCAAAACAACAAGAAGATGCACAAAACTTTGATGAAGCACAAGGTTGACTCCTTTCCTTGCTTAGCCGAGACACCACTCAAATTTTCTCTATTTTTCCTAGCTTAGTGACCAAGTTCTTAGTAGGTGCATGTGGTTAGAACAAGAAGAAAAGAAATGGAACCTAGCAAACTCACCTAGGCCGAAATGGTTGTTCAAAGAGCTTGCATGTGTGATTCTTGCAACTTAGCTTGCTTAGTTGAGCTTCTTAGCTACTTGCTTGCCTTTATGAACCATGGAAAGATGAAGATGAGCTATGGAGTGAATGAACTCATCCAAAGCCAAGAGAGAGAGAGAAGAATGAGAGGGAGAGAGAGAAATGTGAGCAGATGAGAGAAATGAAAGAAATATGAAGGCTTTGCAAAAGATGAAGCATGTGTGGGCCTTGGGCATACAAAAAATCAGATTTGTGTCTTCAAGAAGCATGGCTTTCGAATTATCTAGCATGGGCAAGGAGCCTATGTCGAGATTGGTAGATTTGGGGAGGTCTTTGAGCTAATTTTTTAGGCATTTGTGTCATAGAATTGTCATAGAATGTTTGGAGAATAATTGAATTAAGCAAGCAAGCACAAAAGCCCACATGGTGGTCGGCCAAGGCATGTAAAATCTGATTTTTTTGTCATCTTTTGAGCATTATTTAATTGCATGTTTGAAAGTGCAAAAGAATAAGGAATAAAGAATAAGGAATGTCTAGCTTTTTGTAAGATTTTGTCTTCTAGTGTGTTGAATTAGTAATTTAATATTAGTTAGTGGGATTTGTAAGATTAATTATTGATCTAGTGCTTCGTGTAAGATGATTTCTTGATTAGCGTGAGGGCACGCTTTTCTAGGTCTAAGGCGCGCACTACGAGGTAGGGCACGAACTACGAGACGAATGCACATTTTTCAAGTAAATGCATGCAACCCTAAATGAATGCACGTAACTCAATGCAAGGCACACAAAACGAAACACAATCTTAAACTTAGGTCAAGGCACACAAATCTAGGTTAGGGAACACGAAACGAGGTATCGCATGCAAATCGAGGTCGACAATGGTAAGCTGTGCGCCGTGTAGCTCCTTACGGATTAAAAGTTATGGGCACTGGAGCGACAGAGACCTAGTCACAAGCCCCACGCCCTCGGTTTGCGGGCCCAGCCTCTACGTGAAGCGAAGTTGTCTTGCCCAAGGTGCCGTGGGATTCGGTAATAAAAATGCGGTGGATAAAGAATCTTGGCAACCCTAACTAGGGCAAAAAAAATTGAAAAGCGGGGTGCAACACGAGGACTTCCTAGGGGGTCACCCATCCTAGTACTACTCTCGCCAAAGCACGCTTAACTTCAGAGTTCTAATGGGATCCGGTGCATTACTGCTGGTATGATCGCACCCATCATGTTGTGCGCACAAATCCTTTATAAGATGACAGTTCACAGTCCCAGCGCAGAGAGATGGCCCATTCAAGAGGCCCAATGGGCTTAACGACAACCCATCCGCTTCAACAACGCAGCATCCTCGTAAGACGTGATATCGACGCGTTGTAGGTCCCTGTAATCCCGCGAGTTAGGTTGTCATCCTTTTAACAGTTCACGATGTATGATCCGGGATGAAAAAATAGATCAAAAGAAGAAAAGTGACCCGAAACTGATGAAAACGTTCAATTTTGGGCTCCAAAAATAGGTGCAGCCGAGCAAGCTTGTTGCCCCCGTCGTAGAGCTCTCGGAGTGCTTTCCAACGGTATGCTGTGCGCTGCGTAACTCGTTACAGATCAAATGTTATGGGCACTGGAGCGACGAAGACCTAGTCACAAGCCCTACGCCTTCGGTTTGCGGGCCCAGTCTCTACGTGAAGCGAAGTTGTATTGCCCAAGGTGCCGTGTGATTCGGTAATAGAAATGTGGTGGATAAAGTATGTTGGAAAACCTAACCGAGGCAAAAAAAATTGAAAAGGGGGGTGCAACACGAGGAATTCCCAGGGGGTCACCCGTCCTAGGACTACGCTCGGCCAAGCACGCTTAACTTCGGAGTTCTGACGGGATACAGTGCATTTGTGCTGGTATGATCGCACCCGTCATGTTGAGGGCATAAATCCTTTATGTGTTGACGGTTCACAGTCCCAACCCAAAGAGATGACCTATTTAAAAAGCCCAATGGGCTTAACGACAACCCATCTGCTTCAACAACGCAGCATCCTCGTAAGACGTGATATCGATGCGTTGTACGGCCCTCTAATGTCCCATGAGTTAGGTTGTCGTCCTTTTAACAGCTCACGACGTACGATCTGAGATAGAAAAAAAGAGCAAAAAAAATTGAAAAGTGGGGGTGCAACCGAGGACTTCCCAAGGGGTCACCCATCCTAGTACTACTTTTGCCCAAGCACGCTTAACTTCAGAGTTCTGATGGGATCCAATGCATTTGTACTGGTATGATCGCACCCTTCATGTTGTGGGCACAAATCCTTTATGTGTTGACGGTTCACAATCCCAACCCAGAGAGATGGTCCATTCAAAAGGCCCAATAGGCTTAACGACAACCCATCCGCTTCAACAAGGTAGCATCCTCGCAAGACGAGATATCGACGCATTGTAGTACCCTCTAATGTCCCGCGAGTTAGGTTGTCGTCCTTTTAATTGCTCACGACGTACGATCCGGGACGGAAAAAGGAGAGCAAAAGAACAAACGTGGCGCGAAATTGATGAAAATGTTCAATTTTTGGCTCCAAAAACGGATAAATCCGAGAAGGCTTGCTGCTCTCGTCGTCGAGCTCTCGAAGTGCTTTCCAACGGTATGCTGTGCGCCGTTTAACTCCTTACGTATCAAAAGTTATGGGCACCGAAGCGACAGAGACCTGGTCACAAGCCCTACGCCCTCAGTTTGCGGGCCCAGCCTCTACGTGAATCGAAGTTGTCTTGCCTAAGGTGCCGTGGGATTCAGTAATAGAAATGTGGTGGATAAAGTATCTTGGCAACCCTAACTGGGGAAAAAAATTTGAAAAAGGGGGTGCAACACAAGGACTTCCCAAGGGGTCACCCATCCTAGTACTACTCTCGCCCAAGCACGCTTAACTTCGGAGTTTTGATAGGATCCGGTGTTTTAGTGCTAGTATGATCGCACCCGTCATGTTGAGGGCAGAAATCCTTTATGTGTTGATGGTTCACAGTCCCAACCCAGCGAGATGGCCCATTCAAAAGGCCCAATGGGCTTAACGACAACCCATCCACTTGAACGACGCAGCATCCTCATAAGATGTGATATTGATGCTTTGTAGGGCCCTGTTATATCTCGCGAGTTAGGTTTTCGTCCTTTTAACAGCTCACGACGTACGATCAGGGAAGGAATAAAAGGGCAAAAGAATAAAAGTGGACCGAAACTGATGAAACCGTTCGATTTTGGGCTCTGAAAACAGGCACAGCCGAGCAAGTTTGCTGCCCCCGTCGTAGAGCTCTCATAGAGCTTTCGAACGGTATGCTTTGCACCGCGTCACTCTTTACGGATTAAAAGTTATGGGCACCGGAACGACGGAGACCTGGTCTCAAGCCCCACGCCCTCAGTTTTTGGGCCCAACCTCTACGTGAAGGGAAGTTGTCTTGCCCATGGTGCCGTGGGGTTCGGTAATAGAAATGTGGTGGATAAAGTATCTTGGTTACCTTAACCGGGGCAATAAAAATTGAAAAGGGGGGATGCAACACGAGGACTTCTCAGAGGGTCACCCATCCTTGTACAACTCTCGCCTAGGCACGCTTAACTTCGGAGTTCTGATGGGATCCTGTGCATTAGTGCTGGTATGATCGTACTCGTCATGTTGTGGGCACAAGTCCTTTATGTGTTGACGGTTCACAGTCCCAGCCCAGAGAGATTGCCCATTCAAAAGGCCGAATGGTCTTAACGACAACCCATCCGCTTTAACAACGCAGCTTCCTCGCAAGACGTGATATCGACACGTTCTAGGGCCTTTTAATGTCCCACGAGTTAGGTTGTCGTCCTTTTAACAGCTCACGACATACGATCCGGGACGGAAAAGGAGAGCAAAAGAAGAAAAGTGGCCTGAAATTGATGAAAACGTTCGATTTTGGGCTCCAAAAACAGGCGCAGTCTAGTAGGCTTGCTGCCCCGTAGTAGAGCTCTCGGAGGACTTTCCAACGCTATGCTGTGCGCCGCGTAACTCCTTACGGATCAAAAGTTATGGGCACCGGAATAACGAAGACCTGGTGACAAGCCCTACGCCCTCGGTTTGCGGGCCCAGCCTCTACGTGAAGCAAAGTTGTCTTGCCCAAGGTGCCATGGGATTCAGTGATAGAAATGCGGTGGATAAAGAATCTTGGCAACCTTAACCGGGGCAAAAAAAATTGAAAAGGGGGGAAGGATGTGATAACCCGAACCCAGCATGCATTCAATGGCATTTAATTGCATTTAATTAATTGTTATCTTAAATGTTAGCATTGAATTTTGTGTTTATTTTTAGTTAAACATTTATTTGTAGCTTTATTTTCATATTTATATTAATCGGTTTTATTTTTCTTGCATCTTAATGCTCAGTTTTCAATTAAATGAAAAGTAGCTCCGAGCCGGAGTAAATTTTCAACTATGTTGCTTTTCAAAATTATATTTTCTTAAATTCTTTGAGATTTAATTGTTATTCTTTTATTGTCGCAAAGTGCATTGCATTTCGAGAGCGATAGTTAGAGAGTGTTTTCTAGTCCTCAGCAAATAATGAAAACTAGTATTCAGTGTTTTAATTTTAGTGTTTTAGTTGTTGTTAGCTAGAATTAAAATTGTGCCTGTTGTTTAAGCTTTAAAATGCAAGAAATAAGCTTATTTGACCAATTTTTAGTTAGCTTTGACCTAGACCTTGACTTTGACCAAGCTTGTCATCTTTTATGAAGCAATTTAGAAGGAAAAAAAATGAAAAACAAAGCTGAAAAAACAATGAGCAGGCCGAAACATAGAGGAGAAGAAAAAAAAACCTTTCAACTTCAAACTTCAATTTCTTCGCTAGAGCTTGTGTGGGGTGGTTTTCGAGGCATCCAGTGTGGTTTTTCTAGCATCTAGGAGTGTCTAAGGTGAGGGTTTCATCGTTATTTGCGCATTTGAAATTGTTTTGTCTAAACTTTAATTTTTGGGATTTAGCCGTAGATTGTTATTTAATTTGTTTTGATGCTTGAAGAATGTTCCCTAGCAATCGTAGAACATGTATTTATAGCTTTTTAGCATTTTCTGCGGTTGAATATCGAAATTAAAAATTAAATTGATAATTGAATAGTAAATTATGAATAGTAAACCCCCGTTTCGATGAAGTTGCTCCATTATGCATTCTGTTGATGTAGGAAGGTGCTAGATATGCTAGAATGCCTAAATGTGTGGTTTAATTGGATTGTGTAATGGAAAAACGGAGGAAAATGGCTTAGTGAAAGTTGGGGTCGTTTAGGTCAAGTTTGGCAATTTATTGTTTTGCGTGATGGCATTGTCTCGGGAGGCCATGGAAGCACTTTTGGTGTGGTTAGGGTGTTGGTTGGGTGTTTGGTTAGGGTAGCGGTAGTTCAAACGAGCAAAGGGGAAAATCAGGGCTTTGCGTGAATTCTAGGGCTAAGTAGGGTTTCGGGGTCTTTAGACGTGCCTTATGGTGACCTAGGAGGATTGGTGAAGTCAGTTTCCAAAACTCGTGGCTCGTTTGGAAGTAGTAGCGTTTTGAAAGTTGGGGTCATTTTGTGATTTTGTGTGTTTTCATAGTATAATGCCAATAGAATGCTTAATAATGCTTGTTATGCTTGTTAAAGTTGATTATGATTGAATTTGTATATCAATTGTTGATAATGCTTGTTGGTGCTATTCTTGTTACTTAATTGATTGTAGTTGCTTATTGTATGCTTATTGTATCGTATGTTGTTACTGACTTGCACTTCAGTGCCTTGCTCGATTATCGTTATATATCTCATATTGCATTGCATAAGTGTCAGGCGCGTGAGTGATGGGCCTCTCTGGGTAGCCTTGGGTTGCCAGTGTTGGTTGCTTTAGCTCCGTGTCCTATTCCCTTTCTCGCTTGGGTTGCCGCCCAGGGAGTTTTGGGTCGTAGAATTGACAGAGTATGTCCGGAGTACTCTAAACGGAAGTTATAAGGTGGGTGAGGCGGCGCGTCATCGTTAAAGTCATCGAGGTCATGATCGGTACATTTCTCGCTCGAGTGAACCATAGCCTTCAAAGTGGGGTATAGCTTTGAATGGTTGTGTTAATGTTTTATCAATTGTTTGTTGTATTGATTGAGATATTGAATGGCTACTTGTCAGATATATATTGCTTAACTGCCTTATTTGCATTGCACGATCTTCTTTCTCTCCACCTCGATATCTGTCTCGCCCTTACTGAGTATACGTGCTGAGTATACTCACTCCTCACCACCACATTTTAGGAAATGCCATGTTAGCTGGAAAGTTCGTGACTGTGTGAAAGTTCGTGCTTGAAGAGTTGTCTTGCGTGCTATGTGATTTAAGTTGTCGAAGTGGCAAAGATGTAAGCTTTCATGTATTGTATGTATTTAATATTAAAAGAATGTAATTTAAGTTTTACTAGGTTATTGAAGTGATTTGAAAAGCTAGCTTATGTATTTAGTTAGTATAGTTTAACTTCAATGCATGTTTGTAATGTCCAAAGGAAAAGAGTTAGAATGGTTTGATAGTCTAACTTATGCAATAGGTTAGTATGGTTTAATTGTCAAGCATGAATGTACTTGTAAAATATGTGAAGAGGTAGGTTACTCTGTAAATTGGAAATGTATTTTTGGTTGTGTTCGCTTGTTGAGAACCAAGGGTCGGATGGCCTTGAGGAGGTTTTGTATGGTTGGACATGGTGCTGGTCCACTTATATGCTGTTACAGGTTTTACATTTTGCCTAGAAACAGGGGAGACTCTGTCCGTCTTTCCCTAAAATTTTGACCGGGTTTGGAATTGGGTTGTGAATAGATTGATTGATAGAACTCATGGTCTCGAGAGGGATCGGGGTGTTACAGGTTCACCCATCCTAGTACTACTCTCAGCTAAGCACACTTAACTTCGGAGTTCTGACGGGATCCGGTGCATTAGTGCTGATATGATCGCACCCATCATGTTGTGGGCACAAATCCTTTATGTGTTGATGGTTCACAGTCCCAGCCCAGAGAGATGGCCCATTCAAATGGCCCAATGGGCTTAACGATAACCCATCTGCTTCAACAACACAGCATCCTTGCAAGACGAGATATCAACGAGTTGTAGGGCCCTTTAATGTCCAGCGAGTTAGGTTATCGTCCTTTTAACAACTCACGACGTACGATCCGGGACGGAAAAGGAGAGCAAAAGAAGAAAAGTGGCTGAAAATTGATGAAAACGTTCAATTTTGAGCTCCAAAAACTGGCGCAGCCAAGCAGGCTTGCTGCCCTCGTCGTCGAGCTCTTGGAGAGCTTTCCAACGGCATGCTGTCCACCGTGTAACTTCTTAGGGATTAAAAGTTATGGGCACCGGAGCGACGGAGGCCTGGTCACAAGCCCCATGCCCTCGTTTTGCGAGCCCAACCTCTATGTGAAGCGAAGTTTTGTTGCCCAAGGTGCCGTGGGATTCAGTAATAGAAATGTGGTGGATAAAGTCTCTTGGCAACCCCAACCGGGGCAAAAAAAATTGAAAAGGGGGGGTGCTACATGAGGACTTCCCCGGGGGTCACCCATCCTAGTACTACTCTCGCCCAAGCACGCTTAAGTTCGGAGTTCTTATGGGATCCGGTACATTAGTGCTTGTATGATCGCACCCGTGATGTTGAGGGCATAAATCCTTTATGTGTTGACGGTTCAATGTCCCAGCCTAGAGAGATGGCCCCTTCAAAAGGCCTAATGGGCTTAACGACAACCCCTCCGCTTCAATAACGTAGCATCCTCGTAAGACGTGATATCGACGCATTGTAGGACCTTGTAATATCACGCGAGTTAGGTTGTCGTCCTTTTAACAGCTCACGTCGTACGATCCGGGATGAAAAAACAAAGCAAAAGAAGAAAAATGGCACAAAACTGATGAAAACGTTCGATTTTAGGCTTTGAAAATAGGCACAACCGAGCAGGCTTGCTTCCCCAGTCATAGAGCACTCAGAGAGCTTTCAAACGGTATTCTATGCGCAGCATAACTCCTCACGAATTAAAAATTATGGGCACCGGAGCGACAAAGACCTGGTCACAAGCCCCACGTCCTCAGTTTGCGGGCCCAGCCTCTACGTGAAGTGAAGTTGCCTTTTCCAAGGTGCCGTGGGATTCGATAACATAAATGTTGTGGATAAACTATCTTGACAACCCTAACCGGCGCAAAAAAAAATTGAAAAGCGGAGTGCAACACGCGGACATCCCAGGGGGTTACCCATCCTAATACTATTCTCGCCCAAGCACGCTTAACTTCGGAGTTCTGGTGGAATCCGTTGCATTAGTGCTGGTATGATCGCACCCGTCATGTTCAGGGCACAAATCCTTTATTTGTTGATGGTTCAAAGATCCAACCCAGAGAGATGGCCCATTCAAAAGGCCCAATGGGCTTAACGATAACCCATCCGCTTCAACAACACAGCATCCTCACAAGACGTGATATCGACGCATTGTTAGGCCCTCTAATGTCCCGCCAGTTAGGTTGTCATCCTTTTAACAACTCACGATGTACAATCCGGGAAGAAAAACAGAGCAAAAGAAGAAAAATAGCCCAAAATTGATGAAAACGTTTGATTTTGGGATCCAAAAATGGGTGTAGGCAAGCAAGCTTGCTACCCTTGTCGTAGAGCTCTCGGATAGCTTTCCAATGGTATGTTGTGCGCCGCGTAACTCCTTACGGATCAAAAGTTATAGGCACCGGAGAGACGTAGACCTGGTCACATGCCCTACGCCCTCGGTTTGCAGGCCCAACCTCTACGTGAAGCAAAGTTGTCTTGCCAAGGTGCTGTGGGATTCGGTAATAGAAATGTGGTGAATAAAGTATCTTGGCAACCTTACCGGGGCAAAAAAAATTGAAAAGGGAGGGTGTAACACGAGGACTTCCCAGGGGGTCACCCATCTTAGCACTACTCTCGCCCAAGCATGCTTATCTTCGGAGTTCTGATGGTTTCCGGTGCATTAGAGTTGGTATGATCGCACCCGTCATGTTGTGGGCACAAGTCTTTTATGCGTTGACGGTTCACAGTCTCAGCCTAGAGAGATGGCCCATTCAAAAGGCCCAATGGGCTTAATGATAACCCATCTGCTTAAACAACGCAGCATCCTCACAAGACGTGATATCGACACATTGTTGGGCCCTCTAATGTCCTGCCAGTTTGGTTGTCGTCCTTTTAACAGCTCACGACGTACAATTCGGGAAGAAAAAACAGAGCAAAAGAAGAAAAATTTCCCGAAACTGATGAAAACGTTCGATTTTGGGATCCAAAAATGGGCGCGGCCAAGCAAGCTTGCTGCCCTCGTCATACAGCACTCAGATAGCTTTCCAATGGTATGCTGTGCGCCGCGTAACTCCTTACAGATCAAAAGTTATTGGCACCTGAGCGACGGAGACCTTATCACATGCCCTACGCCCTCGGTTTGCGGGCCCAACCTCTATGTGAAGCGAAGTTGTCTTGCCCAAGGTGCCGTGGGATTCGGTAATAGAAATGCAGTGGATAAAGAATCTTGGCAACCCTAACCGGGGCAAAAAAAATTGAAAAGAGCGGTGCAACACAAGGACTTCCCAAGGGTCACCCATTCTAGTACTACTCTCGCCCAAGCATGCTTAACTTCAGAGTTCTGATGGGATCAGGTGCATTAGTGCTGATATGATCGCACCTGTCATGTTGAGGGCATAAATCCTTTATGTGTTGACAGTTCACGGTCCTAGCCGAGAGAGATGGCCCATTCAAAAGGCCCAATGGGCTTAACGACAACCCATCTGCTTCAACAACGCAGCATCCTCGTAAGACGTGATATCAACACATTGTAGGGCACTGTAATATCCCGTGAGTTAGGTTGTTGTCCTTTTAACAGCTCACGAAGTATGATCCTGGATGAAAAAACAGAGCAAAAGAAGAAAAGTGGCCCGAAACTGAAGAAAATGTTTGATTTTGGGCTCCGAAAATAGGCGAAGCCGAGAAGGCTTGCTGCGCCCATCGTAGAGCTCTCGGAGAGCTTTTCAACGGTATGTTGTGCATTGCGTAACTCCTTACGGATTAAAAGTAATTGTCACCGGAGCGACGGAGACCTGGTCTCAAGCGCCACGCCCTCGGTTTGCGGGCCCAGCCTCTACGTGTAGGGAAGTTGTCTTGTCTAAGGTGCCGTGGGATTCGGTAATAGAAATGTGGTGGATAAATTATCTTGGCAACCCTAACCGGGGCAAAAAAAATTGAAAAGGGGGGTGCAACACGAGAACTTCCCAAGGGTCACCCATCCTAGTACAATTCTAGCCCAATCACGCTTAACTTTGGAGTTCTGATGGGATTCGGTGCATTAGTGCTGGTATTATCGCACCCGCCATGTTGAGGGCACAAATCCTTTATGTGTTGACGGTTCACAGTCCCAGCCTAGAGAGATGGCCCGTTCAAAAGGCCCAATGGGCTTAACGACAACCCTTCCGCTTTAACAACGAATCATCCTCGTAAGATGTGATATCAACGCATTGTAGGGCCCTCTAATGTCCCGCGAGTTAGGTTGTCGTCCTTTTAACAGCTCACGACGTACGATCCGGGATAGAAAAAAAGAGCAAAAAAAAATTGAAAAGGGGGGTGCAACACGAGGACTTCGTAGGGGGTCACCCATCCTAGTACTACTCTCGCCCAAGCACGCTTCACTACGGAGTTCTAATGGGATCCGTTGCATTAGTGCTGGTATGATCGCACCCGTCATGTTGAGGGCACAAATCCTTTGTGTGTTGACAGTTCACAGTCCCAGCGCAGAGAGATGGCCCATTCAAAAGGCCCAATGGGTTTAACGACAACCCATCCGCTTCAACAACGCAGCATCCTCTTAAGACGTGATATCGACGCGTTGTAGGGCCCTGTAATATCCCGCCAGTTAGGTTGTCGTCCTTTTAACAGCTCACGATGTACGATCCGGGACGGAAAAACAAAGCAAAAGAAGAAAGTGACCCGAAACTGATGAAAACATTCTATTTTCAGATCTGAAAACAGGGGCGGCTGAGCAGGCATGCTGTCCCCTTCGTATAGCTCTCGGAGAGCTTTACAACAGTATGTTGTGCATCGCGTAACTCCATACGGATTAAAAGTTATGGGCACCGGATCAACGGAGACCTGGTCCCAAGCCACACGCCATCGTTTTGCGGGCCCAGCCTCTACCTGAAGTGAAGTTGTGTTGCGCAAGGTGCCGTGGGATTCGGTAATAGAAATGTGGTACATAAAGTATCTTGGCAACCCTAATCGGGGCAAAAAAACAAAATGAAAAAGGGGTGCAACACGAGGACTTCCCAGGGGGTCACCCATCCTAGTACTATTCTCGCCCCAGCACGTTTAACTTCAAAGTTCTGATGGGATTTGGTTAATTAGTGCTGGTATGATCGCACCCATCATGTTGAGGGTGCAAAGCCATTATTTGTTGACGGTTCACAGTCCCAACCCAGAGAGATGGCCCAATCAAATGGCCCAATGGGCGTAATGACAACCCATCCACTTCAACAACATAGCATCCTCACAAGACGTGATATCGAAGCTTTGTAGGGCCCTCCAATGTCCCGCGTGTTAGGTTGTAGTCCTTTTAACATCTCACGACGTACAATCCGAGATGGAAAAACAGAGCAAAAGAAGAAAAATAGCCCGAAACTGATGAAAATGTTTGATTTTCTGCTCAAAAAATGGGCGCAGCCGAGCAGGCTTGCTATCCTCGTCGTAGAGCTCTCGGAAAGCTTTCCAACGGTATATTGTGCGCCGCGTAACTCCTTATGGATCAAAAGTTATGGGCACCGGAGCGATGGAGACCTGGTGACAAGACCTACGCCCTCAGTTTGCGGGCCCAGCCTCTACGTGAAGCGAAGTTGTCTTGCCCAAGGTGCCGTGGGATTCGATGATAGAAATGTTGTGGATAAATAATCTTGGCAACCCTAACCGGTGCAAAAAATATTGAAAAAGGGGGGTGCAACACGAGGACTTCCCAGGGGATCACCCATCCAAGTCCTACTTTTTGTGTTGATGGTTCACAGTTCCAGCCCAGAGAGATGGCCCTTTCAAAAGGCCCAATTGGCTTAACGACAATCCATCCGCTTCAACAATGCAGCATCCTCATAAGACGTGATATCGACGCAATGTAGGGCCCTGTAATATCCTGCGAGTTAGGTTTTCTTCCGTTTAACACCTCACGAAGTACGATCCGGGAAGGAAAAAATGAGCAAAAGAAGAAAAATGGCCCAAAATTGATGAAAATGTTCGATTTTGGACTCTGAAAACAGAGGCAGCCAAGCAGACTTGTTGACCCTGTCGTAGAGCTCTCGGAGAGCTTTCCAACGGTATGCTGTGCGCCACGTAACTCCTTACAGATTAAAAGTTATGGGCACCGGAGTGACGGAGAGCTGGTCTCTTGCCCCACGCCCTCGGTTTGCGGGCCCAGCTTCTACGTGAAGCAAAGTTGTCTTGCCCAAGGTACCGTGGGATTCGGTAATAGAAATGTGGTGGATAAAGTATCTTGGCAACCCTAACCGGGGCAAAAAAAAAATTGAAAAGGTGGGTCTCAGCTAAGCATGCTTAACTTCGGAGTTCTGCCGGGATCTGGTGCATTAGTGCTGGTATGATCGCACCCGTCATGTTGTAGGCACAAATCCTTTATGTGTTGACGGTTCATAGTCCCAGCCTAGAGAGATGGCCCATTCAAAAGGTCCAATGGGCTTAACGACAACCCATCTGTTTCAACAACGCAACATCCTAGCAAGACGAGATATCGATGAGTTGTAGGGCCCTTTAATGTCCAGCGAGTTAGGTTATCATCCTTTTAACATCTCACGACGTACGATCCGGGACGAAAAAAGAGAGCAAAAGAAGAAAAGTGGCCAAAAATTGATGAAAACGTTCAATTTTGGGCTCCAAAAACTGGCACAACTGAGCAGGCTTGTTGCCTCCGTCGTCGAGCTCTTGGAGAGCTTTCCAACGGTATGCTATGCACCGCGTAACTCCTTACGGATTAAAAGTTATGGGCGCCGGAGCTACGGAGACCTGGTCACAAGCCCCACGCCCTCGTTTTGCCGGCCCAGCCTCTACGTGAAGCGAAGTTATCTTGCCCATGGTGCCGTGGGATTCGGTAACAGAAATGTGATGGATAAAGTATCTTGGCAACCTTAACCGGGGCAAAAAAAATTGAAAATGGGGGGTGCAACACAAGGACTTCGCAGGGGGTCACCCATCTTAGTACTACTCTCGCCCAAGCACACTTAACTTCAGAGTTTTGATGGGATCTGGTGCATTATTGCTGGTATGATCGCACCCGTGATATTGAGGGCACAAATCCTTTATGTGTTGACGGTTCAATGTCCCAACCCAGAGAGATGGCCCATTCAAAAGGCCCAATAGGCTTAACGACAACCTATCCACTTCAACAAAGCAGTATCCTCGTAAGACGTGATATCGACACATTGTAGGTCCCTATAATATCCCATGAGTTAGGTTGTCGTCCTTTTAACAGCTCACGACGTACGATTCGGGATGAAAAAATAGAGCAAAAGAAGAAAAATGGCTCGAAACTTTTGAAAACGTTCGATTTTGGGCTCTGAAAATAGGCACAACCAAGCAGGCTTGCTTCCCCAATCGTAGAGCACTCAGAGAGCTTTTAAACAGTATTCTGTGCGCCGCATAACTCCTTACGAATTAAAAATTATGGGCACCGGAGCGACAGAGACCTGGTCACAAGCCCCACGGCCATGGTTTGCGGGCCCAGCCTCTAGGTGAATCGAAGTTGTCTTTCCCAAGGTGCCGTGGGATTCAGTAGCATAAATGTTGTGGATAAAGTATCTTGGCAACCCTAACCGGGTCAAACAAAATTGAAAAGCGGGGTGCAACACGAGGACATCCCATGGGGTCACCCATTCTAATACTACTCTCGCCCAAGCACGCTTAACTTCGGAGTTCTGGGGGAATCAGGTGCATTAGTGCTGGTATGATCGCACCCATCATGTTCAGGGCACAAATCCTTTATTTGTTGACGGTTCACAGTCCCAACCCAGAGAGATGGCCCATTCGAAAGGCCCAATGGGCTTAACGACAACCCATCCGCTTTAACAATGCAGCATCCGTGTAGGACATGATATCGACGCGTTGTAGGGCCCTGTAATATCCCGCGAGTTAGGTTGTCGTCCTTTTAACATCTCACGACGTAAGATGCAGGATGGAAAAAAAGTGCAAAAGAAGAAAAGTAGTACGAAACTGATGAAAAAGTTCAATTTTGGGCTCCAAAAACAGGCACAGTCGAGCAGGATTGCTGCCCCCGTCGTATAGCCCTCGGAGAGCTTTGCAACGGTATGTTTTGCGCCTCGTAACTCCTTACGGATTAAAAGTCATGGGCACCGGAGCAACGGAGACCTGGTCTCAAGCCCCACGCCATTGGTTTACGGGTCGAGCCTCTACGTGAAGCGAAGTTGTCATGCCCAAGGTGCCGTGGGATTTGGTAATAGAAATGTGGTGGATAAAGTATCTTGGCAACCCTAACCGGGGCAAAAAAATTGAAAAAAAGGGGTGCAACACGAGGACTTCCCAGAGGGTCACCCATCCTAGTACTACTCTCGCCCAAGCATGCTTAACTTCGGAGTTCTGATAGGATCTGGTGCATTAGTGCTGGTATGATCACACCCGCCATGTTGAGGGCACAAATCCTTTATTTGTTAACGGTTCACAGTCCCAGCCTAGAGTGATGGCCTATTCAAAAGGCCCAATGGGCTTAATGACAACCCATCCGCTTCAACAACGCAACATCCTCGCAAGACATGATACCAACGCGTTGTAGGGCCCTCTAATGTCCTGCGAGTTAGGTTGCCATCCTTTTAACAGCTCATGACATACGATCCGGGATAGAAAAATAGAGCAAAATAAGAATAGTGGCTCGAAACTGATGAAAACATTCTATTTTGGGCTCCAAAAATAGGCGCAGCCGAGTAGGCTTGCTACCCCCGTCGTAGAGCCCTCGGAGAGGTTTCCAACTGTAAGCTGTGCGCCGCATAACTCCGTACGGATCAAAAGTTATGGGCACTGGAGCAACAGAGACCTGGTCACCAGCCCGACTTCCTCGATTTGCGGGCCCAAACTCTTCGTGAAGTAAAGTTGTCCTGCCCAAGGTGCCGTGGGATTCGGTAATAAAAATGTGGTAGATAAAGTATCTTGGCAACCCTAACCGGGGCAAAAAAAATTGAAAAGGGCGGTGCAGCACGAGGACTTCCCAAGGGTTACCCATCCTAGTACTACTCTCGCCCAAGCACGTTTAACTTCAGAGTTCTGATGGGATCAGGTGCAGTAATGCTGGTATGATCGCACTTGTCTTGTTGAGGGCACAAATCCTTTATGTGTTGACGGTTCACGGTCCCAACCCAGAGAGATGGCCCATTCAAAATGCCCAATGGGCTTAATGATAACCCATCCGCTTCAACAATACAGCATCCTCATAAGACGCGATATCAACAGGTTGCAGGGCCCTGTAATATCCAGCGAGTTAGGTTGTCGTCCTTTTAACGGCTCACGACGTATGATCCTGGACGAAATAACAAAGCAAAAGAAGAAAAGTGGCCTGAAACTGAAGAAAACGTTCGATTTTGGGCTCCAAAAATAGGCGAAGCCGAGCAGGCTTACTACCCCTATCGTAGAGCTCTCGGAGAGCTTTTCAACAGTATGTTGTGCGTCGCGTAACTACTTACGAATTAAAAGTTATGGGCACCGGAGCGACGGAGACATGGTCTCAAGTGCCACGCCCTCGGTTTGCGGGCCCAGCAAATACGTGAAGCGAAATTGTCTTGTCTAAGGTACGGTGGGATTCGGTAATAGAAATATGGTGGATAATGTATCTTGGAAACCCTAACCGGGGCAACAAAATTGAAAAGGGGGGGTGTACCATGACCACTTCCTAGGGGGTCACCTATCCTAGTACTACTCTCGCCCAAGCACGCTTAACTTCGGAGTTCTGATAGGATCCGGTGCATTAGTACTGGTATGATCTCACTCGTCATGTTGTGTGCGCAAATCCTTAATGTGTTAACGGTTCACAGTCCCAGCCCAGAGAGATGGCCCATTCAAAAGGTCCAATGGGATTAATGACAACCCATCCGCTTCAACAACGCAGCATCCTCTCAAGACGTGATATTGAAGCATTGTAGGTCCCTCTAATATCCCGCGAGTTAGGCTTTCGTCCTTTTAACAGCTAGGGACGTACGATCCGGGATGAAAAAATAGAGCAAAAGAAGAAAAGTGGCCCGAAACTGATGAAAACATTCGATTTTGGACTCCAAAAATGGGTGCAACAAAGCAGGCTTGCTTCCCCAGTCATAGTGCTCACAGATAGCTTTCCAACGGTATGCTGTGCGCCCCGTAACTTCTTACGGATCAAAAGTTATGGGCACCGGACCAACGGAGACCTGGTCACAAGCCCTATGCCCTCGGTTTGCGGACCCAGCCACTACGTGAAGCGAAGTTGTCTTCCCCAAGGTGCTGTGGGATTCGGTAATAGAAATGTGGTGGATAAAGTATCTTGACAACCCTAACCGGGGCAAAAAAAATTGAAAAAGGGGATGCAACACGAGGACTTCCCAGGGGGTCTCCCATCCTTTTACTACTCTCGCCCAAGGACACTTAACTTCAGAGTTCTGATAGGATCCGGTGCATTAGTGCTAGTATGATCATACCCATCGCGTTGAGGGCACAAATCCTTTATGTGTTGACGGTTCACAGTCCCAGCCCAGAGAGATAGCCCATTCAAAAGGCCCAATGGGCTTAACGACAACCCATACGCTTCAACAATGAAGCATCCTCCTAAGACGTGATATCGACGTGTTGTAGGGCCCTATAATATCCTGCGAGTTAGTTTGTCGTCCTTTTAACACCTCATGACGTATGATCCTGGATGGAAAAATAGAGCAAAAGAAGTAAAGTGGCCCGAAACTGATGAAAACGTTCGTATTTGGGCTTCGAAAACAAGCGCAGTCGAGCATGCTTGCTGCCCCCATAGTAGAGCTCTCATAGAGCTTTCCAATGGTATGTTGTGCGCCGCGTAACTCCCTACAGATTAAAAGTTATGAGTAACGGAGCGACGGAGACCTGGTCACAAGCCCCACGTCCTCGGTTTATGGGCCAAGCCTCTACGTGAAGCGAAGTTGTCTTGCCCAAGGTGCTGTGGGATTCGGTAATAGAAATGCCGTGGATAAAGATTCTTGGCAACCCTAACCGGGACAAAAAAAATTAAAAAGGGGGGGGCAACACGAGGACTTACCAAGGGGTCACCCATCCTTGTACTACTCTCGCACAAGCACGCTTAACTCTAGAGTTCTGATGGGATCCATTGCATTAGTGCTGGTACGATCGAACCCATCATGTTGAGGGCGCAAATCCTTTATATTTTGATGGTTCACAATCCCAGCCCTGAGAGATGGCCAATTCAAAAGGCCCAATTGGATTAACGACAATCCATCCGCTTCAACAACGCAGCATCCGTGTAAGACGTGATATCGATTCGTTGTAGGGCCTTGTAATATCTTGCGAGTTAGGTTGTCGTCCCTTTAATAGCTCACGACGTACGATCTGGTATGAAAAAATAGAGCAAAAGAAAAAAAATGGCCAAAACCTAATGAAAACGTTCAATTTTGGGCTCCAAAAATAGGTGCAGTCGAGCAAGCTTGTTTCCCTTATAGTAGAACGCTTGGTGAGCTTTCAAACGGTATACTGTGTGCTGCGTAACTCCTTACGGATCAAAAGTTATAGGCACCGCAGTGACAGAGACCTGGTCACAAGCCCTACACCCTCGGTTTGCTGGCCCAGCCTCTATGTGAAGCGAAGTTATCTTGCCCAAGGTGCCGTGGGATTCGGTAATAGAAATGCGGTGGATAAAGAATCTTGGCAACCCTAACCGGGGCAAAAAAAATTGAAAAAGGGGGAGCAACATGAGGACTTCCCAAGGGGTCACCCATCCTAGTACAACTCTCGCCCAAGCACGCTTAACTTCGGAGTTCTGATGGGATCAGGTGCAGTAGTGCTGGTATGATCGCACCTATCATGTTGAGAACACAAATCGTTTATGTGTTGACGGTTCACGGTCCCAGCCCAGAGAGTTGGCCCATTCAAAAGGCCCAATAGGCTTAACGACAACCCATCCACTTCAACAACGCAGCATCCTCGTAAGACGTGATATCGAAGTGTTGTAGGGCCCTGTAATATCCTGCGAGTTAGTTTGTCGTCCTTTTAAATGCTTATGACGTATGATCCTGGACTGAAAAATAGAACAAAGGAAGAAAAGTGGCCAGAAACTGATGAAAACGTTCGATTTTGGGCTTCAAAAACAGGCGCAGTTGAGCATGCTTGCTACCCCCATAGTAGAGCACTCGTAGAGCTTTCCAACGGTATGCTGTGCACCGTGTAACTCCTTACAGATTAAAAGTTATGGGTAAAGGAGTGACGGAGACCTGGTCCCAAGCCCCACGCCCTCGGTTTGCCGGCCAAGCCTCTACGTCAAGCAAAGTTGTCTTACCCAAGGTGTCGTGGGATTCGATAATAGAAATGTCGTGGATAAAGATTCTTGGCAACCCTAACCGGGGCAAAAAAATTTGAAAAGGCGGGGGGGGGGGGGGGGGGAAGGGCAACACGAGGACTTCCCAGGGGGGCACCCATCCTTGTACTACTCTCGCCCAAGCACGCTTAACTCCGGAGTTCTGATGGGATCCGGTGCATTAGTGCTGGTATGATCAAACCCATCAAGTTGAGGGCACAAATCCTTTATGTTTTGACGGATCCCAGTCCCAGCCCAGAGAGATGGCCAATTCAAAAGGCCCAGCTGGTTTAACCACACCCCATCCGCTTCAACAACATAGCTTCCATGTAAGACATGATATCAACTCATTGTAGGGCCCTGTAGTATCTCGCGAGTTAGGTTGTTGTCCTTTTAATAGCTCACGACATACGATCTGGTACGAAAAAACAGAGCAAAAGAAAAAAAGTGGCCAAAACCTGATGAAAACGTTCGATTTTGGGATCCGAAAACAGGCGCGGCCGAGCAAGTTTGCTGCCCTCATAGTAGAGCTCTTGGAGAGCTTTCAAACGGTATATTGTGCACCGTATAACTTCTTACATATCAAAAGTTATGGGCACCGCAGTGACAGAGACCTGGTCACAAGCCCTACGCCCTCAGTTTGCTGGCCCAGCCTCTACGTGAACTGAAGTTATCTTGCCCAAGGTGCCGTGGGATTCAGTGATAGAAATGCGGTGAATAAAGAATTTTGGCAACCCTAACCGGGGGAAAAAATTGAAAATAGGGGAGCAACACGAGGACTTCCCAAGGGGTCACCCAACCTAGTACTACTCTCGCCCAAGCACGCTTAACTTCGGAGTTCTGATGGGATCCGGTGCATTAGTACTGGTATGATCGCACCCATCATGTTGAGGGCACAAATCCTTTAGGTGTTGATGGTTCACAGTCCCAGCCCAGAGAGATGGCCCATTCAAAAGGCCCAATGTGCTTAACGACAACCCATCTGCTACAACAACGCAGCATCCTCGTAAGACGTGATATCGACGCATTGTAGAGCTCTGTAATATACCACGAATTAGGTTGTTGTCCTTTTAATAGCTCACGACGTACGATCCGGTACAGAAAAAAAGAGCAAAAGATGAAAAGTGGCCCAAAACTGTTGAAAACGTTCAATATTGGGCTCAGAAAATAGGCGTAGCTGAGCAGGCTTGCTGCCCCCGTCGTATTGCTCTCGGATAGCTTTCCAACGGTATGCTATGCGCTGTGTAACTCCTTACGGATTAAAAGTTATGGGCACCGGAGCTACAGAGACCTGGTCACAACCCCAAGCATGCTTAACTTCGGAGTTCTTATGGTTTCCGGTGCATTAGTGTTGGTATGATCGTACCAGTCATGTTGTGGGCACAAATCGTTTATGTGTTGACGGTTCACAGTCTCAGCCCAGAGAGATGGCCCATTCAAATGGCCCAATGGGCTTAACGATAACCCATCCGCTTTAACAACGCAGCATCCTCACAAGATGTGATATCGACGGATTGTTGGGCCCTGTAATGTCCCGCCAGTTAGGTTGTCGTCCTTTTAATAACTCACGACGTACGATCCGGGAAGAAAAAAATAGAGCAAAAGAAGAAAAATAGCCCAAAACTGATGAAAATGTTTGATTTTGGGATCCAAAAATGGGCGCAACCAAGCAAGCTTGCCGCTCTCGTCATAGAGCTCTCGGATAGCTTTCCAATGGCATGCTGTGCGCCGAGTAACTCCTTACGGGTCAAAAGTTATAGGCACCGGAGCGACGGAGACCTGGTCACATGCCCTATGCCCTCGGTTTGCGAGCCCAGCCTATACGTGAAGCGAAGTTGTCTTTTCCAAGGTGCCATGGGATTCGGTAATAGAAATGTGGTGGATAAAGTATCTTGGCAACCCTAACCGGGGCAAAAAAAAATGAAAAGGGAGGGTGCAACACGAGGACTTCCCAAGGGGTCACCCATCTTAGCACTACTTTCGCCAAAGCTTGCTTGACTTCGGAGTTCTGATGGTTTCCCGTGCATTAGTGTTGGTATGATCGCACCTGTCATGTTCTGGGCACAAATCTTTTATGTGTTGACGGTTCACAGTCTCAGCCTAGAGAGATGGCCCATTCAAAAGGCCTAATGGGCTTAACGATAACCCATCCGCTTCGACTACGCAGCATCCTCACAAGGCATGATATCGACGCATTGTTGGGCCCTCTAATGTCCCGCCAGTTTGGTTGTCGTCCTTTTAACAGCTCACGACGTACGATCCGGGAAGAAAAAATAGAGCAAAAGAAGAAAAATGGCCCGAAACTAATGAAAACATTTGATTTTGGGATACAAAATTGGGCGTAGCCAAGCAAACTTGCTGCCCTCCTCGTAGAGCTCTCGGATAGCTTTCCAATGGTAAGTTGTGTGCCACGTAACTCCTTACGGATCAAAAGTTATGGGCACCGCAGCGACGGAGACCTGGTCACATGCCCTACGCCCTCGGTTTGCGGGCCCAGCCTCTACATGAAGCCAATTTGTCTTGCCTAAGGTGCCGTGGGATTTGGTAATAGAAATGCGGTGGATAAAGAATCTTGGCAACCCTAACCGAGGCAAAAAAAATTGAAAAAGGGGTGCAACACAAGGATTTCCCATGGGGTCACCCATCCAATTACTACTCTCGCCCAAGCACGCTTAACTTCGGAGTTCTAATGGAATCCAGTGCATTATTGCTGGTATGATCGCACCCGTCATGTTGAGGGCACAAATCCTTTATGTGTTGACGGTTCACAGTCCCAGCCCATAAAGATGGCCCATTCAAATGGCCTAATGGGCTTAACGACAACCCATCCGCTTCAACAATGCCGCATCCTCATAAGACGTGATATCGACGCATTGTATGGCCCTGTAATATCCCGCGAGTTAGGTTGTCTTCCTTTTAACAGCTCAAGACGTACGATCCGGGAAGGAAATAAAAGAGCAAAAGAAGAAAAGTGGCCAGAAACTAATAAAAATGTTCGATTTTGGGATCCAAAAACGGGCGCAGCCAAGCTAGTTTGCTGCCCCTGTCGTAGAGCTCTCAGTGAGCTTTCCAACGGTATGTTGTGCGCCGCGTAACTCTTTACGGATCAAAAGTTATGGGCACCGGAGCCATGGAGACCTGGTCATAAGCCCTACGCCCTCGGTTTGCGGGCCCAGCGTCTACGTGAAGCGAAGTTGTCTTGCCCAGGGTGCCGTGGGATTCGGTAATGGAAATATGGTGCATAAAGTATCATGGAACCCTAACTGGGGCAAAAAAAATTGAAAAGGGAGGGTGCAACACAAGGACTTCCCAAGGGGTAACCCATCTTAGTACTACTCTCGCCCAAGCACGCTTAACTTCGGAGTTTTGAGGGATCCAGTGTGTTAGGGATGGTATGATCTTACATGTCATGTTGTGGGCACAAATCCTTTATGTGTTGAAGGTTCATAGTCCCAACCTAGAGAGATGGCACATTCAAAAGGCCCAATGGGCTTAACGACAACCCATTCGCTTCAACAACGCAACATCCTCGCAAGATGTGATATCGATGTGTTGTAAGGCCCTCTAATGTCCCGTGTTTTAGGTTGTCGTCCTTTTAACAACACACGACGTACGATTCGGGATGAAAAAACTGAGCAAAAGAAGAAAATTGGTCTGAAACTGATGAAAATGTTCAATTTTGGGCTAAAAAATTGACGCAGTCAAGCAGGCTTGATGCCCCCATCGTCAAGCTCTCGAAAAGCTTTCCAACGGTATGCTATACGCCGCGTAACTCCTTACAGATCAAAAGTTACGGGCACCGGAGCGACGAAGACCTGGTCACAAGCCCCACGCCCTCGTTTTGCTGGCCCAGCCTCTACATAAAGCAAAGTTGTCTTACCCAAGGTGCCATGGGATTCGGTAATAGAAAAGTAATGGATAAAGTATCTTGGCAACCCTAACCAGGGCAAAAAAAAAATTGAAAATGGGGGGTGCAACACGAGGACTTCCCAGAGGCTTACCCATCCTAGTACTACTCTCGCCCAAGCACGCTTAACTTCAGAGTTCTGATGGGATCTGGTACATTAGTGTTGGTATAATCCTTTATATGTTGACGGTTCACAGTCCCAGCCTAGAGAGATGGCCCATTCAAAAAGCCCAATGGCCTTAACGACAACCCATCCGCTTCAACAACGCAACATCCTCATAAGACTTGATATCGACGCGTTGTAGGGCCCTTTAATATCCCACGTGTTAGGTTGTCGTACTTTAAACAGCTCACGACGTACGATTCGGGACAGAAAAAAAGAGAAAAAGAAGAAAGGTGGCCCGAAATTGATGAAAACGTTCAATTTTTGGCTCTGAAAACAGTCACAGCTGAGCAGGCTTGCTGCCCCCGTCGTAGAGCTCTCGGAGAGCTTTCCAACGGTATGCTGAGCGCCGCGTAACTCCTTACGGATTAAAAGTTATTGTCACTGAAGCGACGGAGACTTGGTCACAAGCCCCACACCCTCGTTTTGCGGGCCCAGCCTCCACGTGAAGCGAAGTTGTCTTGTCGAAAGTGCCGTGTGATTCGGTAATAGAAATGTGGTGGATAAAGCATCTTGGCAACCCTAACCAGGGCAAAAAAAATTAAAAAGAGGGGTGTAACACTAGGACTTCCCAGGGGGTCACCCACTCTAGTACTACTCTCGCCCAAGCACGCTTAACTTCGGAGTTCTGATGGGATCTGGTGCATTAGTGCTGGTATGATTGCACCCGTCATGTTGAGGGCACAAGTCCTTTATGTGTTGACGGTTCACAGTCCCAGCCTAGAGAGATGGCCCATTCAAAAGACCCAATGGCTTAACGACAACACATCCGTTTCAACAACGCTGCATCCTCGTAAGACGTGATATCGATGCAATGTAGGGCCCTGTAATATCCTGCGATTTAGGTTGTCGTCCTTTTAACAGCTCACGACGTACGATCCGGGATGAAAAAACAGAGCAAAACAAGAAAAGTGCCCCAAAACTAATGAAAACATTCAATTTTGGACTCAGAAAATAGGCGCAGCCGAGCAGGCTTGCTGCCCTCATCATAGAGCTCTCGGATAGCTTTCCAACGGTATGCTGTGGGCCTCGTAACTCCTTACGGATTAAAATTTATGGGCAGCGGAGCGACGGAGACCTGGTCACAAGCCCCACGCCCACGTTTTGCGGGCACAGCCTCTACGTGAAACGAAGTTGTCTTGCCCAAGGTGCTGTGGGATTCGGTAATAGAAATGTGGTGGATAAAGTATCTTGTCAACCCTAACCGGGGCGAAAAAAATTGAAAAGGGGGGGTGCAACATGAGGACTTCCCAGGGGGTCACCCATCTTAGCAATACTCTCGCCCAAGCACGCTTAACTTCGGAGTTCTAATGAGATCCGGTGCATTAGTGCCGTATGATCGCACCCGTCATGTTGTGGGCACAAATCCTTTATGTGTTGACGGTTCACAGTCCCAGCCTAGAGAGATGGCCCATTCAAAAGGTCCAATGGGCGTAACTATAACCCATCCGCTTCAACAACGTAGCATCCTCGCAAGACGTTATATCGACGCATTGTTGGGCCCTCTAATGTCCCGCCAATTGGGTTCTCGTCCTTCTAACAGCTCATGACGAACGATCCGGGATGGAAAAACATAGCAAAAGAAGAAAAATGGCCCGAAACTGATGAAGACGTTCGATTTTGGGATCCAAAAATGGGCGCAGCCAAGGAAGCTTGCTCCCCGCGCCGTGGAGCTCTCGGAGAGCTTTCCAACGATATGCTGTGCACCGCGTAACTCCTAACGAATCAAAAATTATGGGCACCGGAGCAACTGAGACCTGGTCACAATCCCTACGCCCTCGGTTTGCGGGCCCAGCCTCTACATGAAGCGAAGTTGTCTTGCCCAAGGTGCCATGGGATTTGGTAATAGAAATGAGGTCGATAAATAATCTTGGCAACCCTAACCGGGGCAAAAAAAATTGAAAATGGGTGTACAACATGAGGACTTCGGAGTTCTGATGGGATCCGGTGCATTAGTGCTGGTATGCTCGCACCCGCCATGTTGAAGGCACAAATCTCATATGTGTTGACGGTTCTCAGTCTTAGCCCAAAGAGATGACCCATTCAAAAGGCCCAATGGTCTTAACGACAACCCATCCGCTTCAACAATGTAGCATCCTCATAAGACGTGATATCGACGTGTTGTAGGGCCCTATAATGTCCCGCGTGTTAGGTTGTCATCCTTTTAACAACTCACAACGTACGATCCGGGATGGAAAAACAGAGCAAAAGAAGAAAAGAGGCCCGAAACTGATGAAAACGTTCGATTTTGGGCTCAAAAAACTAGCGCAGTCGAGCAGGTTTGTTGTGCTAGTCGTTGAGCTCTCGGAGAGCTTTCCAACGGTATGCTAAGCGTCACGTAACGCCTTACGGATCAAAAGTTATGGGCACCGGAGCGACGGAGACCTGTTCACAAGCCCCACACCCTCGTTTTGCGGGCCCACCCTCTACGTGAAGCGAAGTTGTCCTGCCCAAGGTGCTGTGGGATTTGGTAATAGAAATGTGGTGGATAAAGTATCTTGTCAACCCCAACCAGGGCAAAAAAAAATGAAAGGGGGGGGGGGTACAACGCGAGGACTTCCCAGGGGGTCACCCATCCTAGTACTACTCTCGCCCAAGCACGCTTAACTTCAGAGTTCAGATAGGATCCGGTGCATTAGTGTTGGTATAATCACACCCGTCATGTTGTGGGCACAAATCTTTTATATGTTGACGGTTCATAGTCGCAGCCCAGAGAGATGGCCCATTCAAAAGGCCCAATAGGCTTAACAACAACCCATCCGCTTCACCAACACAGCATCCTCGTAAGACGTGATATCGACGTGTTGTAGTGTCCTGTAATATCCCACGAGTTAGGTTGTCGTCTTTTTAACAGCTCACAACGTACGATCCAGGACAGAAAAAAAGAGCAAAAGAAGAAAAGTGGCCCAAAACTGATGAAAACGTTCAATTTTGGGCTCTGAAAAAAGGCGAAGCCAAGTAAGCTTACTGCGCCCGTCATAGAGCTCTCAGAGAGTTTTCAAACGGTATGTTGTGCGCTGCGTAACTCCTTACGGATTAAAAGTTATTGGCACCGGAGCGACGTAGAACTGGGCACAAGCCCCACGCCCTCGTTTTGCGGGCCCAGCCTCTTCGTGAAGCGAAGTTGTCTTGCCCAAGGTGCCGTGGGATTCGGTAATAGAAATGTGGTGGATAAAGTATTTTGGCAACCCTAACTGGGGCAAAAAAAATTGAAAATTGGGGTGCAACACGAGAACTTTCTAGGGGGTCACCCATCTTAGTACTACTCTCGCCCAAGCACGCTTAACTTCGGAGTTCTGATGGGATCCGGTGCATTAGTGCTGGAATGATTGCACCTGTTATTTTGTGGGCACAAATCCTTTATGTGTTGACGGTTCACAGTCCCAAAATAGAGAGATGGCCTATTCAAAAGGCCCAAAAGGCTTAACGATAACCCATTCGTTTCAACAATGCAGCATCCTCGCAAGACGTGATATCGACGCGTTGTAGGGCCCTCTAATGTCCCGTGTGTTAGGTTGTCATCCTTTTAACAGCTCACGACGTACGATCCGGGATGGAAAAACAGAGCAAAAGAAGAAAAATGGCCCAAAACTAATGAAAACATTTGATTTTGGGCTTCAAAAATGGGCGCAGCCGAGCAGGCTTGCTGCCCCCATCGTAGAGCTCTCGGAGAGCTTTGCAACGGTATGTTGTGCGCCGTGTAACTCCATACAGATCAAAAGTTATGGGAACCGGAGCGATGGAGACCTGGTCACAAGCCCTACGCCCTTCGTTTGGGGGCCTAGCCTCTACGTGAAATGAAGTTATCTTGTCCAAGGTGCCGTGGGATTCGGTAATAGAAATGTGGTGGATAAAGTATCTTGGCAACCCTAACCGGGGCAAAAAAATTGAAAAGGGGGGTGCAACACGAGGACTTCCCAGGGGGTCACCCATTCTAGTACTACTCTCACCCAAGCATGCTTAACTTCGGAGTTCTGATGGGATCCAGTGCATTAGTGCTGGTATGATTGCACCCATCATGTTGAGGGCACAAATCCTTTACGTGTTGACGGTTCACTGTCCTAGCCCAGAGAGATGGCCCATTCAAAAAGCCCAATGGGCTTAATGACAACCCATTAACTTCAACAATGTAGCATCCTCGTAAGACGTGATGTCGGCGCATTGTAAGGCCCTGTAATATCCCGCGAGTTAGGTTGTTGTCCTTTTAACAGCTCACGACGTACTATACGGGATGAAAAAAATAGAGCAAAAGAAGAAAAGTGGCTTGAAACTGATGAAAACATTCGATTTTGGGCTCCAAAAATGGGCGCAGCTGAGCAGGATTGCTGCGCTCGTCGTCGAGCTCTTGGAGAGCTTTCCAACGGTATACTGTGCGGCGCGTCACTCCTTACGGATCGAAAGTTATGGGCACCGGAGTGACGGAGACCTGGTCACAAACCATACGCCCTCAGTTTGTGGGCCCAGCCTCTACGTGAAGCGAAGTTGTCTTGCCCAATGTGTCATGGGATTCGGTAATAGAAATGTGGTGGATAAAGTATCTTGGCAACCCTAACCCAGGCCAAAAAAATTGAAAAGGGGGGTTCAACACGAGGACTTCCCAGGGGGTGACCCATCCTAGTACTACTCTTGTCCAAGCACGCTTAACTTCGGAGTTCTGATAGGATCTGGTGCATTAATGCTGGTATGATCGCACCCGTCATGTTGTGGGCACAAATCCTTGATGTGTTGACGGTTCACAGTCCCACCCCAAAGAGATGGCCCATTCAAAAGCCCCAATGGGCTTAACGACAACTCATCCGCTTCAACAACGCAGCATCCTCGTAAGACGTAATATCGACACGTTGTAGGGCCCTGCAATATCCTGCGAGTTAGGTTGTCGTCCTTTTAACAGCTCACGACGTACGATCCAGAACGGAAAAAAGATCAAAAGAAGAAAAGTGGCTCAAAACTGATGAAAGCGTTCGATTTTGGGCTTAAAAAATGAGCGTAGTCGAGCAGGCTTGCTACCCCCGTGGTCGAGCTCTCGGAGAGCTTTCCAACGGTGTGCTGTGCACCGCGTAACTCCTTACCGAACAAATGTTATGGGCACCGCAGCGACGGAGACCTGGTCACAAGCCCTACGCCCTCGGTTTGCTGGCCCAGCCTCTTCGTGAAGCGAAGTTGTCTTGCCCAAAGTGCTGTGGGATTCGGTAATAGAAATATGGTGGTTAAAGTATCTTGGCAACCCTAACCCGGGCAAAAAAAATTGAAAAAGGGGGTGCAACACGAGGACTTCCCATGGGGTCACCCATCCAAGTACTATTCTCGCCCTACCACTCTTAACTTCGGAGTTCCGATGGGATCCGATGCATTTGTGCTGGTATGATTGCACCCATCTTGGTGAGGGCACAAATCCTTTATGTGTTGACGGTTCACAGTCCCAGCCCAGTGAGATGGCCCATTCAAAAGGCCCAATGGGCTTAACGACAACTCATCCGCTTCAACAACGCAGCATCCTTGCAAGACATGATATTGACACGTTGTAGGGCCCTCTAATGTCCCACGTGTTAGGTTGTCTTCCTTTTAACAGCTCACGACGTACGATCCGGGACGGAAAAACCGAGCAAAAGAAGAAATATTGCCCTAAATAGATGAAAACGTTTGATTTTGCCCTCTGAAAACAGGCGCAGCCGAGCAGGCTTGCTGCCCTCGTCGTAAAGCTCTTTGAGAGCTTTCCAACGTTATGCTGTGCACCGCGTAACTCCATACATATAAAAAGTTATGGGCACCGGAGCGACGGAGACCTGGTCACAAGCCCTACGACCTTGGTTTGCAGGCCGAGCCTCTACGTGAAGCGAAGTTTTCTTGCCCAAGGTGTCGTGGGATTCGGTAATAGAAATGTGGTGGATAAAGTATGTTGGAAAACCTAGCCGGGCCAAAAAAAATTGAAAATGGGGGTGCAACAGGAGGACTTCCCAGGGGGTCACCAATTCTAGTACTACTCTCGCCCAAGCACGCTTAACTTCGATGTTCTGATAGGATCTGGTGCATTAGTGTGAGGCCCAACCCCGAATAACCTATGTTACCTCGATTTATGTGTCTTAGACCTAGAATTATATGACTGATCTTGGATTGTGTGCCCTAATCCTTGATGTATTGCATACCTAGATATACGTGTCCTGACCTTGAATTACGTGCGAGACCTCGATTTGCATGTGATACCTCATTTCGTGTGCCCTAACCTTGAACTACGTACCTTAACCTAGATATAGAGTCGTGCCTTGATTTGTGTGCCTTGCATTGGTTTACGTGCATTCACCTAGGATTGCGTGCATTAGTCTTGAAGTATGTGCCTTAGTCATGACGTACGCATCTACCTCGTAGTTTGTGTCTAGCTCGTGATTCGTGCCTTGTATTGATTTCCATGAGTGTCTCGTAGTGCGTACCCTAGACCTAGAAAAGCGTGCCCGTACTCTAATCAATAAAGAATCCTACACAAAGCACTAGACTATAAAATAATCCTACAAACACCACTAACTATTATTATAATCCTAATTCAAATCTCTGCAAAATCCACTAACACCTAAATATTATATTTTAAACTCACTACAAGACAAAATCTCACAAACCTCTAAACATATCCTATATTCTATTCTACCTAAAATCCCTAAATACCCAACATTCTCTTACACACATGCTAAAACAATTCAAAAGATGACACAAAATCAGATTTTTGCATGCCCAAGGCCAACATTTGCATCAACAATTGCAAAAGCTTCTATTTTCTCTCATTTCTCTCACTCTCCTCACATTTCTCTCTCTCCCTCTCATTCTTCTCTCTCAATCTCGGTTTTGGCTGAGTTTTATCTTGCCTTTGCTCATCTTCATCAATCCATGGTGTATCAAGACAAGCCACAAGCAAAGGAACTCAACCAAGCTAGCTAAGTTGCAAGAATCACACGTGCAAGCCCTTTGAGTCACCATTTCGGCCTTGGTGAGTTTGCTAGCTTCCATTTCTTTTCTTCTTGTTCTAACCACATGCATGTACTAAGAGCTTGGTCACTAAGCTAGGAAAAATAGAGAAAATCAAGTTGGAATCTCGGCTAAGCAAAGAAGAAGAAGAAATTTGTGCTTCAACAAGTTTTGTGCATCTTCTTGTTGATTTGCTAAGGTGAGGGCTAAAACCTTTTGAAAATCCTTCAAAAATCCACATGCATGCTTATAAATGTATGTCTTTGCTTCTGTACTTGAATTATATGTTCTTTCATAAGCTTTTACAACCATGCATGGCAAGATTTTGACTTGAAGATGATGATAGGTGAAATCGGATTGTGTGACAGCTCTCTGACCTGTTGTTTCGAGGTGAGTTTGGCTAGGCAAATGATGTTGAAAATGCATGAAAATTGGTAGGTGACTAGATTTTCCAGTTTTGAACATTTTTCGCAGCAATAGGCCAAAGCTAATTTCGACTCTAAAGTCCTCAAAATGGCAAATCATTAAAATGTGTCCAAATCTGGAAATCTGGAAAAATGAAGCAGGTTTTGGCAGACGCACTGACCTTGTAGAACGAACCAGATTTGACTTAGTAAATGATGTCCAAAATGCATGAAATTTGGTATGCTGCTAGGTTTTGCAGTTCTGGACATTTTTGTCAGAACGGGACTAAGGCTAAATCTGACCCTAAGGACCTCAAAAACGATAATTATTGAAATGTGTGCAAATCTGGACAGTTTTGTGCAATCCCACTGTTTTGGCTATAACTATTGATCTCGAACTCCAAATGATGCAAGGTTTGTTTCTGATTTTAGCTCACTTCTTAAGCTTTAATTCGAAATCTTATTCACTGGAATTGGAAATTGATTGCTTGACTCAATGATTGTGAGAAAACAGCCTATTACAGTGAGGGTTTCACTTAGTTATATGCTTAGAAATTTGTTGTAACTTCTCTTGTGGTATTAATTGCTTTGGATTGTGGCATTGTGATGTTGTGTGGACTGTTTTTAGTGCTTGGGGATATTTGGATTAATTGATGCTTGGCTTGAGATTGATTTTGAGTTGACTTGGGGCTTAATTGCACGGGTAAGCACGAAATGAAAACCCTAGTGACTAGGTGAACTTGCTAAGTATTGAACCTTGAGTGTAATTATATGTTTAGTAGGTTGCCCGTAGTTGCCTTATAGCACTAAATGTGATATTGATTCGTTGCATGTTGACAAATAGGCCTTTCTTGCATCCAAGACCACGTAGATGTTGTTGCATGTTGAATAATCTTAATATTTGATTACGTGGACTTTGAAATGAGTTATATGATTTGATTTACATGTGTTACATGGCTGCCCATTTAATGTTCATATAACTCCATATGTTTTCAAGTGAATACTTGTCTATTCATGCCTCGCTTGTTTACTTGTCAATGTGCAATCTTATGACTGTCCGGAGTCAACCTACTTTGTTGTCCTCCTAATGTGATATATTAAATTTCATAAATGTGCATTGCATACAAGGTTGCAACCTTTCAGTCTGGCGTGGTAGCGATCACGCACACCGGACGGCATCGGGCTTGACGGTGCACCCGTGACTACCACTGTCCAATTCCCTCTCTCGCTTGGGGGCTAGACTTCCTCGGAGAGTTGGGTCATAGGATTTCGGGGTACATCCGGAGGACACCCACTTGGCGTGTTAAGTGGATGATTTGAAGTCGGCCGCAACCATTGAGAGCAAAAGCTCACCGTATCTTTTTTCTATATGTATAAGTACTCTCGCTTGGTTCCGTGAGAACGTCGAGGAGGAAAGAGTGGTAAGTGTGTTCCTTTACTTTATATTATTGTCATGTACTTAATTGTGTTATATTCATGCTTGCAAAAAGGGATTTTCATAAGTTGAACCGAAAAATGAGTTTCAAAACATATTTCTCGTTCCCCCTCGCTGAGTTCATAAGGACTCACCCTCTTTTATCATCTCAGGTGAAAAAGATCAAGAACAGGTACCTAAGGACGATGTGCCTAACGATGATTCCTTGGAGTGATTGCCTGTCCTATGTGCTTGCGTGAATATGGCTATTTGTGAACTATGCTACTTGAAGACTATTTCTTTTATGTTGCTCAATGTTGTATTATAAAAGACCCCCGTTGTAATTTGGGGTCTAATTTTGGGTTGTACTGATATTAACTAGACAGACACTAGACACTACTATGATCATTTTGCTATTATTACTGCTAGTATCTAAAATATGATTATGAAGTATTAGGTAAAGGCTAAGTAAAATGAACCAACCAAACCTTAAACAGGTACTCGCTATTAAGCTAAGATCAATAGGTACTTTTGTAACAAGGATAAAGCAAACAAACGAGACATAGTATCATGCTAGGTTATAAATCAAACGAGACATCGAGATAACCAATAGGCATTTCAATTGATGTTAAATAGTAATCCTAGTTGGAAATGAAATTGAGATTGGAAAATTTTGAGGCGTTTAGAGAATTAGGTCAAACCAAGAGCCCAATTACAGCCGTTATGCTGCCAGTTTTTTGAAAAAATTTGGAGTTTAGGCCAAAACGATAAGTGTTAAATCTTCATGAACGGTTAAGTACGAGACGTGACTTGAATGTTTAGATCACACCCTAGTCTAACCTTTATAGGCCGGGTTGGGGCGTGACAATTATTGCTGGTATGATCGCACTCGTCATGTTGTCAGCACAAATCCTATATGTGTTGATGGTTCACAGTCCCAGCCTAGAGAGATGGCCCATTCAAAAGGCCCAATGGGCTTAACGACAACCCATACACTTCAACAACGCAGCATCCTCATAAGACGTGATATCGACACATTGTAGGGCCCTATAATATCCTACCAGTTAGGTTATCATCCTTTTAACAGCTCACGACGTATGATCCGGGACGGAAAAATAGTGCAAAAGAAGAAAAGTGGCCCAAAACTGATGAAAACGATCGATTTTGGACTCCAAAAATGGGTGTAGCCAAGCAGGCTTGCTGCCCCCATGGTTAAGCTCTCGGAGAGCTTTCCAACGGTGTGTTATGCGCCGCGTAACTCCTTACGGATCAAAAGTTATGGGCACCGGAGCGACGGCGACCTGGTCACAAGCCCTATGCCCTCGGTTTGTGGGCCCAGCCTCTACGTGAAACGAAGTTGTCTTGCCCAAGATGTCGTGGGATTTGGTAATAAAAATGTGGTGGATAAAGTATCTTGGCAACCCTAACCCGAGCAAAAAAAATTGAAAAGGGGGGTGCAACACGAGGACTTCCCAAGGGGTGACCCATTCTAGTACTACTCTCGCCCAAGCACGCTTAACTTCGGAGTTCTGATGGGATCCGGTGCATTAGTGCTGGTATGATCGTACTCGTCATGTTGTCAGCACAAATCCTATATGTGTTGACGGTTCACAGTCCCAGCCCAGAGAGATGGCCCATTCAAAAGGCCCAATGGGCTTAACGACAACCCATCCACTTCAACAACGCAGCATTCTCGTAAGACGTGATATCGACGCATTGTAGGGCCCTATAATATCCCACGAGTTAGGTTGTCGTACGTTTAACAGCTCACGACGTACGATTCAGGACGGAAAAACATAGCAAAAGAAGAAAAGTGGACCAAAATTGATGAAAATGTTCAATTTTAGTCTCCCAAAATGGGCGCAGCTGAGCAGGCTTGATGTCCCTGTCGTCGAGCTCTCAGAGAGCTTTCCAACGGTATGCTGTGCGCCGTGTAACTCCTTACGGATCAAAAGTTATTGGCACCGGAGCGACAGAGACCTGGTCACAAACCCCACATCCTCGTTTTGCGGGCCCAGCCTCTACGTGAAGCAAAGTTGTCTTGCCCAAGGTGCCGTGGGATTTGGTAATAGAAATGTGGCGGATAAAGTATCTCGGCAACCCAAACTGGGGCAGAAAAAATTGAAAAGGGGGGTGCAACACGAGGACTTCCCAAGGGGTCACCCATTCTAGTACTGCTCTCGCCCAAGCACACTTAACTTCGGAGTTCTGATGGGATCCAGTGCATTAGCGCTGGCATGATCGCACCCGTCATGTTGTGGGCACAAATCCTATATGTGTTGACGGTTCACAGTCCCAGCCTAGAGAGATGGGCCATTCAAAAGGCCCAATGGGCTTATCGACAACCCATCCGGTTCAACAACGCAGCATCCTCGTAAGTTGTGATACCGACGCATTGTAGGGCCCTGTAATATCCCTCCAGTAAGGTCGTCATCCTTTTAACAGCTCACGATGTACGATCCGGGATGGAAAAACATAGCAAAAGAATAAAAGTGGCCTGAAACTGATGAAAACATTCAATTTTGGGCTCCAAAAACGGGCGCAGCCATGAAGGCTTGCTGCCATCGTCGTCGAGCTCTCGGAGAGCTTTCCAACGGTATGCTGTGCGCTGCGTAACTCCTTACGAATCAAAAGTTATGGGCACTGGAGCGACGGAGACCTGGTCACAAGCCTTACACCCTCGGTTTGCGGGCCCAGCCTCTACGTGAAGCGAAGTTGTCTTGCCCAAGGTGCCGTGGGATTCGGTAATATAAATGTGATGGATAAAGTATTTTGGCAACCCTAACCTGGGCAAAAAAAATCGAAAAGGGAGGTGCAACACGAGGACTTCCTAGGGGGTCACCCATCCTAGTACTACTCTCACTCAAGCACGCTTAACTTCAGAGTTATGATGGGATCTAGTGCATTAGTGCTGGTATGATTGCACCCATCATGTTGTGGGCACAAATCCTATATGTGTTGACGGTTCATAGTCCCAGCCTAGAGAGATGGCCCATTCAAAAGACCCAATGGGATTAACGACAACCCCTCCGCTTCAACAACGCAGCATCCTAATAAGACATGATTTCGATGAGTTGTAGGGCCCTGCAATATCCCACGAGTTAGGTTGTCGTCCTTTTAACAGCTCACGACGTACGATCCGGGACGGCAAAACAGAGCTAAAGTAGAAAAGTGGCCCGAAACTGATGAAAACGTTCGATTTTGGGCTCCGAAATAGGAGTTGCTGAGCAGGCTTGTTGCCCCAGTCGTAGAGCTCTCGGATAGCATTCCAACGGTATGCTGTACGCCGCGTAACTCCTTACGGATTAAAAGTTATGGGCACCGTAGCGACGGAGACCTAGTCACAAGCCCCACGCCCTCGGCTTGCGGGCCCAACCTCTACGTGAAGCGAAGTTGTCTTGCCCAAGGAACTATGGGATTCAGTAATAGAAATGCAGTGGATAAAGAATCTTGGCAACCCTAACCAGGGCAAAGAAAATTGAAAAAGGGGGTGCAACGCGAGGACTTCCTACGGGGTCGCCCATCCAAGTACTACTCTTGCCTTAGCATGCTTAACTTCGGAGTTCTGATGGGATCTGGGGCATTTGTGCTTGTATGATCGCACCCGTCTTGTTGTCGGCACAAATCTTATATGTGTTGATGGTTCACTGTCCCAGCCCAGGGAGATGGCCCATTCAAAAGGCCCAATGGGCTTAACGACAACCCATCCACTTCAACAACGCAGCATCCTTGTAAGACGTGATATCGACGCATTGCAGGGCCCTATAATATCCCACCAGTTAGATTGTCATCATTTGAACAGCTCACAACGTACGATCCGGGACGGAAAAACAGGGCAAAAGAAGAAAAGTGGCCCGAAACTGATGAAAAAGTTTGCTTTTGGGCTTCGAAAGAAGGCACAGTCGAGCAGGCATACTACCCTCGTCGTAGAATTCTCGGAGAGCCTTCCAACGGTATGTTGTGCG
This sequence comes from Ehretia macrophylla, assembly GCA_037974665.1. NCBI lineage: Eukaryota > Viridiplantae > Streptophyta > Magnoliopsida > Boraginales > Ehretiaceae > Ehretia > Ehretia macrophylla. The sequence goes on along the minus strand of CM075764.1, from coordinate 12,154,492 downwards.
CCGCGTAACTCCTTACGGATTAAAAGTTAAGGGAATCAGAGCGATAGAAACCTGGTCACAAGCCCCACTCCCTCGGTTTGCGGGACTAGCCTCTACGTGAAGCGAAGTTGTCTTGCCCAAGGTGCTATGGGATTCGGTAATAGAAATGCAGTGCATAAAGAATCTTGGCAACCCTAACCAGGGCAAAAAAAAATTAAAAATGGGTGTTTAAGACGAGGACTTCCTAGGGGTCACCCATCTAAGTACTACTCTCGCCCAAGCACGCTTAACTTCGGAGTTCTGATAGGATCCGATGCATTAGTGCTGGTATGATCGCACCCGTCATGTTGAGGGCACAAATCCTATATGTGTTGACGGTTCATAGTCCCAGCCCAGAGAAATGGGCCATTCAAAAGGCCCAATGGGCTTAACGACAACCCATCAGGTTCAACAACGCAGCATCCTCGTAAGACGTGATATCGACGCATTGTAGGGCCCTGTAATATCCAGCCAGTAAGGTTGTCATCCCTTTAACAGCTCACGACGTACGATCCGGGACGAAAAAACATAGCAAAAGTATAAAAGTGGCCTGAAACTGATGAAAACATTCAATTTTGGGCTTCAAAAACAGGCGCAGCCGAGAAGGCTTGTTACCACCATCGTCGAGGTCTCGGAGAGCTTTCCAACGATATGTTGTGCGCCACGTAACTCCTTACGGATCAAAAGTTAAGGGCACCGGAGCGACGGAGACCTGGTCACAAGCCTTACGCCCTGGGTTTGCAGGCCCAGCCTCTATGTGAAGCGAAGTTGTCTTGCCCAAGGTGCCGTGAGATTCAGTAATAGAAATGTGATGGATAAAGTATCTTGGCAACCCTAACCCGGGCAAGAAAAATTGAAAAGGGGGGTGCAACACGAGGACTTCCCAGGGGGTCACCCATCCTAGTACTACTCTCACTCAAGCACGCTTAACTTCGGAGTTCTGATGGGATCTAGTGCATTAGTGCTGGTATGATTGCACCCATCATGTTGTGGGTACAAATCCTATATGTGTTGACGGTTCACAGTCCCAGCCCAGAGAGATGGCTCATTCAAAAGACCCAATGGGCTTAACGACTACCCCTCCACTTCAACAACACAGCATCCTAATAAGACATGGTTTCGACGCGATATAGGGCCCTGTAATATCTTGCCAGTTAGGTTGTCGTCCTTTTAACAGTTCACGACGTACAATCCGGGACGGAAAAACATAGCAAAAGTAGAAAAGTGGGCCAAAATTGATGAAAACGTTTGATTTTGGGCTACGAAACAGGAGCAGCTAAGCAAGCTTGCTACCCCAATCGTAGAGCTCTCGGAGAGATTTCCAACGGTATGTTGTGCGCCACGTAACTCCATACGGATTAAAAGTTATGGGCACCGAAGCGACGGAGACCTGGTCACAAGCCCCACGCCCTCGGCTTGCAGGCCCAGCCTCTACATGAAGCGAAGTTGTCTTGCCCAAGGAACTATGGGATTCAGTAATAGAAATACAGTGGATAGAGAATCTTGGCAACCCTAACCAGGGCAAAGAAAATTGAAAAAGGGAGTGCAACACGAGGACTTCCTACGGGGTCACCCATCCAAGTACTACTCTTGCCCTAACATACTTAACTTCGTAGTTCTGATGGGATCTGGGGCATTTGTGCTTGTATGATCGCACCCGTCATGTTGTCGGCACAAATCCTATATGTGTTGACGGTTCACTGTCCCAGCCCAGGGAGATGGCCTATTCAAAAGGCCCAATGGGCTTAACGATAACCCATCCACTTCAACAATGCAGCATCTTTGTAAGACGTGATATCAACGCATTGCAGGGCCTAATAATATCCCGCCAGTTAGATTGTCATCATTTGAACAGCTCACAACGTACGATCCGGGACGGAAAAATAGGGCAAAAGAAGAAAAAGTGGCACGAAACTGATGAAAACGTTAGCTTTTGGGCTTCGAAAGAAGGCGCAGTCGAGCAGGCATACTACCCTCGTCGTAGAATTCTCGGAGAGCCTTCCAACGGTATGCTGTGCGCCGCTTAACTCCTTACGGATTAAAAGTTAAGGGAATCAGAGCGATAGAAACCTGGTCACAAGCCCCACTCCCACAGTTTGCGGGACCAGCCTCTACGTGAAGCGAAGTTGTCTTGCCCAAGCTGCTATGGGATTCGGTAATAGAAATGCAGTGCATAAAAATCTTGGAAAGCCTAACCAGGGCAAAAAAAAATTGAAAATGGGTGTTTAAGACGAGCACTTCCTAGGGGGTCACCCATCTAAGTACTACTCTCGCCCAAGCACGCTTAAATTCGGAGTTCTGATAGGATCCGGTGCATTAGTGCTGGTATGATCACACCCGTCATGTTGAGGGCACAAATCCTATATGTGTTGACAGTTCACAGTCCCAGCCCAGAGAAATAGGCCATTCAAAAGGCCCAATGGGCTTAACGACAACCCATCCGGTTCAATAACGCAGCATCCTCGTAAGATGTGATATCGACGCATTGTATGGCCCTGTAATATCCAGCCAGTAAGGTTGTCATCCTTTTAACAGCTCACGACGTATGATCCGAGACGGAACAACAGAGCAAAAGAATAAAAGTGGCCTGAAACTGATGAAAACATTCAATTTTGGGCTCCAAAAATGGGTGCAGCCGAGAAGGCTTGCTACCACCGTCGTCGAGGTCTCGGAGAGCTTTCCAACGGTATGCTGTGCGCCGCGTAACTCCATACGGATCAAAAGTTATGGGCACCGGAGCGACGGAAACATGGTCACAAGCCTTACGCCCTCGGTTTGCAGGCCCAGCCTCTACGTGAAGCGAAGTTGTCTTGCCCAAGGTGCCGTGGGATTTGGTAATAGAAATGTGATGGATAAAGTATCTTGGCAACCCTAACCCGGGCAAAAGAAATTGAAAAGGGGGTGCAACACAAGGACTTCCCAGGGGGTCACCCATCCTTGTACTACTCTCACTCAAGCACGCTTAACTTCGGAGTTCTGATGGGATCCAGTGCATTAGTACTGGTATGATTGCACCCGTCATGTTTTGGGTACAAATCCTATATGTGTTGACGGTTCATAGTCCCAGCCCAGAGAGATGGCCTATTCAAAAGGCCCAAAGGGGCTTAACGACAACCCCACCACTTCAACAACACAACATCCTAATAAGACATGACTTCGACGCATTGTAGGGCCCTGTAATATCCCGCGAGTTAGGTTTTCGTCGTTTTAACAGCTCACGACGTACAATCCAGGACGGAAAAACATAGCAAAAGTAGAAAAGTGGGCCAAAATTGATGAAAACGTTTGATTTTGGGTTACGAAACAGGAGCAGCTAAGCAAGCTTGCTACCCCAATCGTAGAGCTCTTGGAGAACTTTCCAACGGTATGTTGTGCGCCACGTAACCCCTTACGGATTAAAAGTTATGGGCACCGAAACGACGGAGACCTGGTCACAAGCCCCACGCCCTCGGCTTGCTGGCCCAGCCTCTACGTGAAGCGAAGTTGTCTTGTCCAAGGAACTATGGGATTCAGTAATAGAAATGTGGTGGATAAAGAATCTTGGCAACCCTAACCAGGGCAAAGAAAATTAAAAAATGGGGTACAACACGAGGAGTTCTTACGGGGTCACCCATCCAAGTACTAGTCTTGCCCTAGCATGCTTAACTTCGGAGTTCTGATGGGATCCAGTGCATTAATGCTGGTATGATAGCACCCGTTATGTTGTCGGCACAAATCCTATATGTGTTGCCGGTTCACAGTCCAAGCCCAGGGAGATGGCCCATTCAAAAGGCCCAATGGGCTTAACAACAACCCATCCACTTCAACAACGCAGCATCCTCGTAAGACGTGATATCGATGCATTTTAGGGCCCGGTAATATCCCGCCAGTTTGGTTGTCATCATTTTAGCAGCTCACGAAGTACGATCCGGGACGGAAAAACAAGGCAAATGAAGAAAAGTGGCCCAAAACTGATGAAAATGTTCCCTTTTGGGCTCCGAAAATAGGCGCAGCCGAGCAGGCTTGCTGCCCTCGTCGTAGAGTTCGCAGAGAGCTTTCCAATGGTATGCTGTGCGCCGTGTAACTGCTTACAGATTAAAAGTTAAGGGCACCGGAGCGACGGAAACCTAGTCACAAGCCCCACGCTCTCGGTTTGTGGGCGCAGCCTCTACATGAAGTGAAGTTGTGTTGCCCAAGGTTCTATGGGATTCGGTAATAGAAATACGGTGCATAAAGAATCTTGGCAACCCTAACCAGGGCAAAAAAAATTTGAAAAAGGGGGTTTAAGACGAGGACTTCCTAGGGGGTCACCCATCTAATTACTACTCTCGCCCAAGCACGCTTAACTTCGGAGTTCTAATAGGATCCGGTGCATTAGTGCTGGTATGATCGCACCCGTCATGTTGAGGGCACAAATCCTTATTGTGTTGACGGTTCACAGTCCCAGCCCAGAGTGATGGCCCATTCAAAAGGCCCAATGGGCTTAACGACAACCCATACGCTTCAACAACGCAGCATCCTCGTAAGACGTGATATTGACGCATTGTAAGGCCCTCTAGTGTCCCACATGCTAGGTTGTCATCCTTTTAAAAGCTCACGACGTATGATTCAGGGTGAAAAAACAGAGCAAAAGAAGAAATGTGGCCTGAAACTGATGAAAATGTTTTATTTTGGACTCCGTAAATAGGCACAACCGAGCAAGCTTGCTGTCCCCGTCGTAGAGCTCTCGGAAAGCTTTCCAACGGTATGCTGTGCGCCACATAACTCCTTACGGATCAAAAGTTATGGGCACCGGAGCGACGGAGACCTGGTCACAAGCCCTACGCCCTCGGTTTGCTGGCCCAGCCTCTACGTGAAGTGAAGTTTTTTTGCCCAAGGTGCTGTGGGATTCGGTAATAGAAATATGGTGGATAAAGTATCTTGGCAACCTTAACCGGGCCAAAAAAAATTGAAAAGGGGGGTGCAATACGAGGACTTCCCAGGGGGTCACCCATTCTAGTACTACTCTCGCCTAAGCACGCTTAACTTCGGAGTTCTGATGGGATCCGGTGCATTAGTGTTGGTATGATTGCACTTGTCATGTTGTCGACACAAATCCTATATGTGTTGACGGTTCACAGTGCCAGCCCAGAGAAATGGCCCATTCAAAATGCCCAATAGGCTTAACGACAACCTATCGACTTCAACAACGCAGCATCCTCGTAAGACGTGATATCGACGCATTGTAGGGACCTGTATTATCCCGCCAGTTAGGTTATCGTCCTTTTAACAGCTCACGACGTACGATCTGGGACGGAAAAATAGAGAACAAGCAGAAAAGTTGCCTGAAACGGATGAAAACATTCGATTTTGAGCCCCAAAAATGAGCGTTGCCGAGCAGGCTTGCTGCACCCGTGGTCGAGCTCTTGGAGAGCTTTCCAACGGTGTGCTGTGCGCTGCGTAACTCCTTACGGATCAAAAGTTATGGGCACCGGAGCGACGGAGACCTGGCACAAGCCCTATGCCCTCGGTTTGCTGGCCCAGGCTCTATCTGAAGCGAAGTTGTCTTGCCCAAGGTGCCGTGGGATTTGGTAATAGAAATATGGTGGATAAAGTATCTTGGCAACCCTAACGCAGGCAAAAAAAATTGAAAAGGGGGTTGCAACACGAGGACTTCCCAAGGGGTGACCCATTCTAGCACTACTCTCGCCCCAGCACACTTAACTTCGGAGTTCTGATGGGATCCGGTGCATTAGTGCTGGTTTGATCGCACTCGTCAAGTTGTCGGCTCAAATCCTATATGTGTTGACGGTTCACAGTCCCAGCCTAGAGAGATGGCCATTCAAAAGGCCCAATGGGCATAACGACAACCCATTCGCTTCAACAACGTAGCATCCTCGTAAGACGTGATATAGACGCATTGTAGGGACCAGTAATAGCCCGCCAGTTAGGTTGTCATCATTTTAACAGCTCACGAAGTACGATCCAGGACAGATAAACAAAGCAAAAGAAGAAAAGTGTCCCGAAACTGATGAAAATATTCAATTTTGATCTCAGAAAATAGGCACAGCCGAGTAGGCTTGTAGCCCTCATCGTAGAGTTCTCGGAGAGCTTTCCAAAGGTATGCTGTGCGCCGCATAACTCCTTACGGATTAAAAGTTATAGGCACTGGAGCAACAGATACCTGGTCACAAGCCGCACGCCATCAGTTTGCGGGCCCAACCTTTACGTGAAGCGAAGTTGTCTTGCCCAAGGTGCTATGGGATTCGGTAATAGAAATGCGGTGGATAAAGAATCTTGGCAACTCTAACCAAGGCAAAAAAAAACTTAAAAAGGGGGGTACAAGATGAGGACTTCCTAGGGGGTCACCCATCCAAGTACTACTCTCGCCCTAGCACGCTTAACTTCAGAGTTCTGATGGGATTCGATGCATTAGTGCTGGTATGATCAGACCCGTCATGTTGAGGGCACAAATCCTTTATGTGTTGACGGTTCACAGTCCCAGCCTAGAGAGATGGCCCATTCAAAAGGCCCAATGGGCTTAACAACAACCCATCCGCTTCAACAATGCAGTATCCTCGCAAGAAGTGATATTGACGCATTGTAGGGCCCTCTAATGTCCAGCATTTTAGGTTGTCGTCCTCTTAACAGTTCATGACGCACGATCCGGGGCAAAAAAATAGGGCAAAAGAAGAAATGTGGCTTAAAACTGATGAAAATGTTTGATTTTGGACTCCGAAAATAGGCGCAGCCGAGCAAGCTTGCTGCCTTCGTTGTAGAGCTCTCAGAAAGCTTTCCAACGGTACGTTGTGCGCCACGAAACTCCTTACGGATTAAAAGTTATGGGCACAGAAGCGACGGAGACCTGGTCACAAGCCCGACACCCTCGGTCTGCAGGCTTAGCCTGTACGTGAAGCGAAGTTGTCTTGCCCAAGGTGCCGTGGGATTTGGTAATAGAAATGTGGTGGATAAAGTATCTTGGTAACCTTAACCGGGGCAAAAAAAAATTGAAAAGAGGGGGTGCAACACGAGGACTTCCCAGGGCGCCACCCATTCAAGTACTACTATCGCCCAAGCATGCTTAACTTCGGAGTTCTGATGGGATCCAGTGCATTAGTGCTGGTATGATCGCACTCGTCAAGTTGTCGGCACAAATCCTATATGTGTTGACGGTTCACAGTCCCAGCCCAGAGAGATGGCCCATTCAAAAGGCCCAATGGGCTTAACGACAACCCATCCACTTCAACAACGCAGCATCCTTATAAGACGTGATATCGACGCATTGTAGGGCCCTGCAATATCCCTCTAGTTAGGTTATCATCCTTTTAACAGCTGACAACGTACGATCCGCGACGGAAAAATAGAGCAAAAGAAGAAAAGTGGCCCGAAACTGATGAAAACGTTCGATTTTGGGCACCAAAAATGGGCGTGGCTCGGCAGGCTAGCTACCCCTGTGGTCGAGCTCTCGGAGAGCTTACCAATGGTGTGCTTTGCGCCGCGCAACTCCTTACGGATCAAAAGTTATGGGCATCGGAGAGACAGAGACCTGGTCACAAGCCCTATGCCCTCGGTTTGTGGGCCCAGCCTCTACGTGAAGCAAAGTTGTCTTGCCCAAGGTGCCGTGGGATTCGATAATAGAAATATGGTGGATAAAGTATCTTGGCAACCCTAACCCAGGCAAAAAAAATTGAAAAGGGGGTAGCATGACTAGGACTTCCCAAGGGGTGACCCATTCGAGTACTACTCTCGCCCAAGCACACTTAACTTCGGAGTTCTGATGGGATCCGGTGCATTAGTGTTGGTATGATCGCACCCGTCATGTTTTCGGCACAAATCCTATATGTGTTGACGGTTCACAGTCCGAGCCCAAAGAGATGACCCATTCAAAAGGCCGAATAGGCTTAACAACAACTCATCCGCTTCAACAACGCAGCATCCTCGTAAGACGTGATCTAGACGCATTGTAGGGCCCTGTAATATCCCTCCAGTTAGGTTGTCATCATTTTAACAGTTCACGACGTACGATCCGGGAAGGAAAAACATAGCAAAAGAAGAAAAGTGTCCTGAAACTGATGAAAATGTTCAATTTTGGGCTCACAAAAGAGACATAGCCGAGTAGGCTTGCATCCCTCGTCGTAGAGTTCTCGGAGAGCTTTCCCACGGTATGCTGTGCGCCGCATAACTCCTTACGGATTAAAAGTTATGGGCACTGAAGCGACGGAGACCTGGTCACAAGCCCCACGCCCTCGATTTGCGGGCCCGGCCTCTACGGGAACGAAGTTGTCTTGCCCAAGGTGCTATGGGATTCGGTAATAGAAATGCGGTGGATAAAGAATCTTGGCAACTCTAACCAAGGAAAAAAAAAACTGAAAAGGGGGGTACAAGACGAGGACTTCCTAGGGGGTCACCCATCCAAGTACTACTCTCGCCCTAGCACGCTTAACTTCAGAGTTCTGATGGGATCCGATGCATTAGTGCTGGTATGATCGCACCCAATATGTTGAGGGCACAAATCCTTTATGTGTTGATGGTTGACAGTCCTAGCCCAGAGAGATGGGCCATTCAAAAGGCCCAATGGGCTTAACGACAACCCATCCGGTTCAACAACGCAGCATCCTCGTAAGAAGTGATATCGACGCATTGTAGGGCCCTCTAATGTCCCGTGTGTTAGGTTGTTGTCCATTTAACAGCTCACGACGCACGATCCGGGGTGAAAAAATAGAGCAAAAGAAGAAATGTGGCCCGAAACTGATGAAAATGTTCGATTTTGGACTCCAAAAATATGCGTAGCCAAGCAAGCTTGCCGCCCCGGTCGTAGAGCTCTCGGAAATCTTTCCAATGGTATGCTGTGTGCCACGTAACTACTTACGGATCAAAAGTTATGGGTACCGGAGCGACGGAGACCTGGTCATAAGCCCTACGCCCTCGGTTTGCAGGCCCAGCCTCTACGTGTAACGAAGTTGTCTTGCCCAAGGTGCCATGGGATTCGGAAATTGTAATGTGGTGGATAAAGTATCTTGGCAACCCTAACCGGGCCACAAAAAATTGAAAAAGGGGATGCATTACGAGAACTTCCCAAGGGGTCACCCATTCTAGTACTACTCTCGCCCAAGCACGCTTAACTTCGGAGTTCTAATGGGATCAGGTGCATTAGTGCTGGTATGATCGTACTCATCATGTTGTCGGCACAAATCCTATATGTGTTGACGGTTCACAGTCCCAACCTAGAGAGATGGCCCATTCAAAAGGCCAATGGGATAAACGACAACCCATCCACTTCAACAACGCAGCATCCTCGTAAGACGTGATATCGACGCATTGTAGGGCCCTGTAATATCCCGCCAGTTAGGTTATCGTCCTTTTAACTGCTTACGACGTACGATCCGGAACAGAAAAATAGAGGAAAAGAAGAAAAGTGGCCCGAAACTAATGAAAACGTTCAATTTTTGGCTCCAAAAACGGGCGTAGCCGAGCAGGCTTACTGCCCCCTTGGTCGAGCTATCGGAGAGCTTTCCAACGGTGTGCTGTGCGCCGCGTAACTCTTTACGGATCAAAATTTATCGGCACCATAGCGACGGAGACCTAGTCACAAGCTTTACGCCTTTGGTTTGTGGGCTCAGCCTCTACATGAAGCGAAGTTGTCTTGCCCAAGGTGTCGTGGGATTCGGTAATAGAAATATGGTGGATAAAGTATCTTGGCAACCCTAACCCAGGCAAAAAAAATTGAAAAGGGGGTTGCAACATGAGGACTTCCCAAGGGGTGACCCATTATAGTGCTACTCTCGCCCAAGCACACTTAGCTTCGGAGTTCTGATGGTATTCGGTGCATTAATGCTGGTATGATCGCACCCGTCATGTTGTCAGCACAAATCCTATATGTGTTGACGGTTCACCGTCACAGCCCAGAGAAATGGCCCATTCAAAAGGCCCAATGGGCTTAACAACAACCCATCCGCTTCAACAATGCAGCATCCTCATAAGACATGATATAGACGCATTGTAGGGCCCTGTAATATCCCGCCAGATAGGTTGTCATCATTTTAACAGCTCACGACGTACGATCCGGGATAGAAAAATAGAGCAAAAGAAGAAAAGTATCCCGAAACTAATGAAAACGTTCAATTTTGGGCTCTAAAAATAGGCGCAGCCGAGTAGGCTTGCAGCCCTAGTCGTAGAGTTCTCGGAGAGCTTTCCAACAGTATGCTGTGCGCAGCATAACGCCTTACGGATTAAAAGTTATGGGCACCGGAGCGACGGAGACCTGATCACAAGCCCCACGCCCTCGATTTGTGCGCCCAGCCTCTACGTGAAGCGAAGTTGTCTTGCCCAAGGTGCTATGGGATTCAGTAATAGAAATGCGGTGGATAAAGAATCTTGGCACCTTACGAGGCAAAAAAAAACTGCAAAGGGGGGTGCAAGATGAGGACTTTCCCGGGGGTTACCCATCCAAGTACTACTTTCGCCCTAGCAAGCTTAACTTCGGTGTTCTGATGGGATCCAGTGCATTAGTGTTTGTATGATTGCACCCGTTATGTTGTGGGCACAAATCCTTTATGTGTTGACCATTCACAGTCCCAGCCCAGAGAAATGGCCCATTCAAAAGGCCCAATGGGCTTAACGACAACCCATCTGCTTCAACAACGCAGCATCCTCGCAAGACATGACATTGACGAATTGTAGGGCCCTCTAATGTCCCGCGTGTTAGGTTGTCGTCCTTTTAACATCTCACGACGTACGATCCAGGGCAAAAAAATAGAGCAAAAGAAGAAATGTGGCCCGAAACTGATGAAAATGTTCAATTTTGGACTCCGAAAATAGGCGCAGCTGAGCAAGCTAGCTGCCCCAGTCGTAGAGCTCTCGGAAAGCTTTCTAACGGTATGTTGTGCGCCACGTAACTCCTTACGGATCAAAAGTTATGGGCGCCGGAGGGACGGAGACGTGGTCACAAGCCCTACGCCCTCGGTTTGCTGGCCCAGCCTCTACGTGAAGCGAAGTTGTCTTGCCCAAGGTGCCGTGGGATTTGGTAATAGAAATGTGGTGGTTAAAGTATCTTGGCAACCCTAACCGGGCCAAAAAAAATTGAGAAGGGGGTGCAATACGAGGACTTTCCAAGGGGTCACCCATTCTAGTACTTCTCTCGCCCAAGCACGCTTAACTTCGGAGTTCTGATGCGATCCGGTGCATTAGTGCTGGTATGAACGTACTCATCATGTTGTCGGTACAAATCCTATATGTGTTGACGGTTCACAGTGCCAGCCTAGAGAGATGGCCCATTCAAAAGGCCCAATGGCTTAACGACAACCCATCCACTTCAACAACGCATTATCCTTGGAAGACATGATATCGACGCATTGTAGGGCCCTGTAATATCCCACCAGTTAGGTTATCGTCCTTTTAACAGCTCACGATGTACGATCCAGGACGGAAAAATAGAGTAGAAGAAGAAAAGTGGCCCGAAACTAATGAAAATATTCGATTTTGGCCTCCCAAAATGGGAGTAGCCGAGCAGGCTTGCTGCCACCGTGGTTGAGCTCTCAGAGAGCTTACCAACAGTGTGCTGTGCGCCGCGTAACTCTTTACGAATCAAAAGTTATGGGCACCGGAGCGACGGAGACCTGGTCATAAGCCCTACGCCCTCGGTTTGCCGGCCCAGCCTCTACGTGAAGCGAAGTTGTCTTGCCCAAGGTGCCGTGGGATTCGGTAATAGAAATGTGGTGGATAAAGTATCTTGGCAACCCTAACTGGGCCAAAAGAAATTGAAAAAGGGGGTGCAACACGAGGACTTCCCAGGGGGTCACCCATTCTAGTACTACTCTCGCCCAAGCACGCTTAACTTCGGAGTTCTGATGGGATCCGGTGCATTAGTGCTGGTATGATTGCACCCGTCATGTTGAGGGCACAAATCCTTTATGTGTTGACGGTTCACAGTCCCAGCCTAGAGAGATGGCCCATTCAAAAGGCCCAATTTGCCACGAAACTGATGAAATTTTTTGATTTTAGACTATGAAAATCGGCGCAGCCAAGCAAACTTGCTTCAACCGTCGTAGAGCTCTTGAAAAGCTTTCCAACGGTATGCTGTGCGCCGCGTAGCTCCTTACGGATCAAAAATTATGGGCACCGGAGCGACGGAGACCTGGTCACAAGCCCCACACCCTCGGTTTGCCGGCCCAAACTCTACGTGAAGCGAAGTTGTCCTACCCAAGGTACCGTGGGATTTGGTAATAGAAATGTGATGGATAAAGCATCTTGGCAACCCTAACCGGGCCAAAAAAAATTGAAAAAGGGGGTGCAATACGAGGACTTCCCAGGGGGTCACCCATTCTAGTACTACTCTCACCAAAGCACGCTTAACTTCGGAGTTCTGATGGGATCCGGTGCATTTGTGCTGGTGTGATCGCACTCGTCATGTTGTCGACACAAATCCTATATGTGTTGACGGTTCACAGTCCCAACCCAGAGAGATGGCCCATTCAAAAGGCCCAATAGGCTTAACGACAACCCATCCGCTACAACAACGCAACATCCTCGTAAGACGTGATATCGACGCATTGTAGGGCCCTGTAATATCCCGCCAATTAAGTTATCGTCCTTTTAACAGCTCACGACGTACGATTCGGGACGGAAAAACAGAGCAAAAGACGAAAAAAGTGGCCTGAAATTGATGAAAATGTTCGATTTTGGGCTCCAAAAATGGGCGTAGCCGAGTAGGCTTGTAGCCCCCGTGGTCGAGCTCTCGAAGAGCTTTCCAATGGTGTGCTGTGCGACGCGTAACTCCTTACGGATCAAAAGTTATGGGCACAGGAGTGATGGAGACCTAGTCACAAGCCCTACGCCCTCGGTTTGTGGGCCCAACCTCGACGTGAAGCAAAGTTGTCTTGCCCAAGGTGCCGTGGGATTCCGTAATCGAAATATGGTGGATAAAGTATCTTCGCAACCCTAACCCAGGCAAAAAAAATTGAAAAGGGGGTTGCAACACGAGGACTTCCCAAGGGGTGACCCATTCTAGTACTACTCTCGCCCAAGCACGCTTAACTTCGGAGTTCTGATGGGATCCGGGGCATTAGTGCTAGTATGATGGCACCCGTCATGTTGGCGGGAGAAATCCTAGATGTGTTGACGGTTCACAGTCGCAGCCCAGAGAGATGTCTCATTCAAAAAGCCTAATGGGCTTAACGATAACCCATCCGCTTCACCAATGCAGCATCCTCGTAAGACGTGATATAGACGCATTGTAGGGCCCTCTATGATCCGGGACGGAAAAATAGAGCAAAAGAAGAAAAGTGTCTCGAAACTGATTAAAACGTTCGATTTTGGGCTCAGAAAATAGGCGCAGCCGAGTAGGCTTGTAACCCTCGTCGTAGAGTTCTCGGAGAGCTTTCCAACGGTATGCTGTGCGCTGCATAACTCCTTACGGAATAAAAGTTATGGGCACCGGTGCGACGGGGACCTGGGCACAAGCCACACGCCCTCAGTTTGCGGGCCCGGCCTCTACGTGATGCGAAGTTGTCTTGCCCAAGGTGCTATGGGATTCGGTAATAGAAATACAGTGGATAAAGCATCTTGGCAACCCAAACCAAGGCAAAAAAAAACTGAAAAAGGGGGGTGCAAGACGAGGACTTCCCAGGGGCTCATCTATCCAATTACTACTCTCGCCCTAGCACGCTTAACTTCGGAGTTCTGATGGGATCCAGTGCATTAGTGCTGGTATGATTGCACCCGTCATGTTGAGGGCACAAAACCTTTATGTGTTGACGGTTCACAGTCCTTGCCCAGAGAGATGGTCCATTTGAAACTTTCGATTTTCGACTCCGAAAATAGGCACAGCCGATCAAGCTTGCTGCCCCCATCGTAGAGCTCTCGGAAAGCTTTCCAACGGTATGTTGTGTGTCACATAACTCCTTACGGATCAAAAGTTATGGGCACTGGAGCGACGGAGATCTGGTCACAAGCCCTACGCCCTCGGTTTGCTGGCCCAGCCTCTACGTGAAGCGAAGTTGTCTTGCCCAAGGTGCCGTGGGATTCAATAATAGAAATGTGGTGGATAAAGTATCTTGGCAACCCTAACCGGGCCAAAAAAAATTGAAAAGGGGGGTGCAATACGAGGACTTCCTAGGGCGTCACCCATTCTAGTACTACTCTCACCCAAGCACACTTAACTTTGGAGTTCTGATGGGATCCGATGCATTAGTGCTGGTATGATCACACTCGTCAAGTTGTCGGCACAAATCCTATATGTGTTGATGGTTCACAGTCCCAGCCTAGAGAGATGGCCCATTCAAAAGGCCCAATGGGCTTAACGACAACCCATCCGCTTCAACAACGCAGCATCCTCGTAAGACGTGATATCGACGCATTGTAAGGCCCTGTAATATCCCTCTAGTTAGGTTATCGTCCTTTTAACAACTCACGACGTACTATTCGGGACCGAAAAACAGAGCAAAAGAAGAAAAGTAGCCCGAAACTGATGAAAACATTCGATTTTGGGCTCCAAAAACGGGCATAGCCGAGTAGGCTTGCTGCCCCCGTGTTCGAGCTCTTGGAGAGCTTTCCAACGGTGTGCTGTGCGCTGCGTAAGTCCTGACAGATAAAAAGTTATGGGCACCGGAGCGACGGAGACCTGGTCACAAACCCGAAACCCTCGGTATGCCGGCCTAGCATCTACGTGAAGCAAAGTTGTCTTGTAAAGGGGGTTGCAACACGAGGACTTCCCAAGGGGTGACACATTCTAGTACTACTCTCGCCCAAGCACGCTTAACTTCGGAGTTCTGAAGGGATCCGGTGCATTAGTACTGGTATGATCACACCCGTCATGTTGTCAGCACAAATCCTATATGTATTGACGGTTCAATGTCCCAGCCTAGAGAGACGGCCTATTCAAAAGGCCCAATGGTCTTAACGATAATCCAACCGCTTCAACAACGCAGTATCCTCGTAATACGTGATATAGACGAAATGTAGGGCCCTGTAATATCCCTCCAGTTAGGTTGTCATCATTTTAATAGTTCACGACGTACGATCCGGGATTGATGAAAATGTTCAATTTTTGGTACGAAAGTAGGCGCAGTTGAGTAGGCTTGCTGCCCTCGTCGTAGAGTTTTCGGAGAGCTTTCCAACGGTATGCTGTGCGCCACATAACTCATTACAGATTAAAAGTTATGGGCACTGGAGCGACGGAGACCTGGTCACAAGCCCCACGCCATCGGTTTGTGGGCCCAGCCTCTACGTGAAGCGAAGTTGTCTTGCCCAAGGTGCTACGGGATTCGGTAATAGAAATGCGGTGGATAAAGAATCTTGGCAACCCTAACCAAGGCAAAAAAAACTGAAAAAGGTGGTGCAAGACGAGGACTTCCCAGGGGATCACCCATCCAAGTACTACTCTCGCCCTAGCACGCTTAACTTCAAATTTCCGATGGGATCCAGTGCATTAGTGCTGGTATGATCGCACCCGTCATGTTGAGGGCACAAATCCTTTATGTGTTAACGGTTCACAGTCCCAGCCCAAAGAGATGGCCCATTCAAAAGGCCCAATGGGCTTAACGAGAACCCATTCGCTTCAACAACACAGTATCCTCGCAAGACGTGATATTGACGAGTTGTAGGGCCCTCTGATGTCTCGCGTGTTAGGTTGTCGTCCTTTTAACAGCTCACAACGTACGATTCGCGATGGAAAAATAGAGCAAAAGAAGAAAAGTGGCATGAAACTGAAAAAAACATTCTATTTTGGGTCCGAAATAGGCGCAGCTGAGCAGGCTTGCTACCTCCAGCGTAGAGCTCTCGGAGAACTGTCCAACAGTATGCTGTGTGTCGCGTAACTCCTTACGGATCAAAAGTTATTGGCACCGGAGCGACGGAGACCTGGTCACAAGCCTTACGCCCTCAGTTTGCTGGCCCAGCCTCTACGTGAAGCGAAATTGTCTTGCCCAAGGTGCCGTGGGATTCGGTAATAGAAATGTTGTGGATAAAGTATCTTGGCAACCCTAACTGGGCCAAAAGAAATTGAAAAAGGGGGTGCAACACGAGGACTTCCCAGTGGGTCACCCATCCTAGTACTACTCTCGCCCAAGCACACTTAACTTCGGAGTTTTGATGGGATCCAGTGCATTAGTGCTGGTATGATTGCACCCGTCATGTTGAGGGCACAAATACTTTATGTGTTGACGGTTCACAGTCCCAGCCCAAAGAGATGGCCTATTCAAAAGGCCCAATGGGCTTAACGACAACCCATCTGCTTTAAAAACGCAGCATCCTCGCAAGACGTGATATTGACGCATTGTAGGGCCATGTAATATCCTGTGAGTTTGGTTGTCGCCCTTTTAACAGCTCACGACATACGATTCGGGAAAGAAAAACAGAGCAAATGAAGAAAAGTGGCCCGAAACTGATGAAAACGTTCAATTTTGAGCTCCAAAAACGGACGCAGCAGAGTGAGCTTGCTGTCCTTGTCGTCGAGCTCTCAGAGAGCTTTCCAATGGTATGTTGTGCGCTGTGTAACTCCTTACAGAGCAAAAGTTATTGCCACCGTAGCGATAGAGACCTAGTCACAAGCCCCACGCCCTCGTTTTGCGGGACCAGCCTCTACGTGAAGTGAAGTTGTCTTGCCCAAGGTGCCATGCGATTCGGTAATAGAAATGTGGTGGATAAAGTATCTTGGCAACCCTAACCGGGGCAGAAAAATTGAAAAGGGGGGTGCAACATGAGGACTTTGCAGGGGGTTACCCATTCTAGTACTACTCTCGCCCAGGCACGCTTAACTTCGGAGTTCTGATGGGATTCGGTGCATTAGTGCTGATATGATCGCACCTGTCATGTTGTGGGCACAAATCCTATATGTGTTGACGGTTCACAGTCCCAGCCCAGAGAGATGGGCCATTCAAATGGCCGAATAGGCTTAACGACAACTCATCCAGTTCAACAATGCAGCATCCTAGTAAGACGTGATATCGACCCATTGTAGGGCCCTGTAATATCCCGCCAGTTAGGTTGTCATCCTTTTAACAGCTCATGACGTACGATCCGGGATGAAAAAACAGAGCAAAACAAGAAAAGTGGCCCGAAACTGATGAAAATGTTCGATTTTGGGCTCCGAAAACAGGCACAGCCGAGCAGGCTTGCTGCCCCTGTCATTGAGCTTTTGGAGAGCTTTCCAATGGTAAGTTGTGCACCGTGTAACTCATTATGGATTAAAACTTATAGGCACCAGAGCGACGGAGACCTTGTCACAAGCTCCACCCCCTCGGTTTGTGGGCCCAGTCTCCACGTGAAGCGAAGTTGTCCTGCCCAAGGTGCCGTGGGATTCGGTAATAGAAATGTGGTGGATAAAGTATCTTGGCAACCCTAACCGGGGCAAAAAAAATTGTAAAGGGCGGGTATAACACGAGGACTTCCTAGGGGGTCGCCCATCCTACTACTACTCTCGCCCAAGCACGCTTAACTTCGGAGTTCAGATGGGATCTGGTGTATTAGAGCTGGTTTGATCGTACCCGTCTTGTTGTGGGCACAAATCCTTTATGTGGTGACCGTTCACAGTCCCAGCCAAGAGAGATGGCCCATTCAAAAGGCCCAATGGGCTTAACGACAACCCATCCACTTCAACAATTCTGCATCGTTACAAGACGTGATATCGACGCGTTGTAGGGCCCTCTAATGTCCCGCGAGTTAGGTTGTCGTCCTTTTAACAGCTCATGACGTACGATCTGGGATGAAAAAACAGAGCAAAATAAGAAAAGTGGCACAAAACTGATGAAAATGTTCGATTTTGGGCTCCGAAAATAGGCACAGCCGAGCAGGTTTGTTGCCCCCGTCGTTGAGCTTTTGGAGAGCTTTCCAACGGTTTACTGTGCGCCGCGTAACTTCTTACGGATTAAAAGTCATGGGCACCGGAGCGGCGGAGACCTGGTCACAAGCCCCACGCCCTTGGTTTGCAGGCCCAGCCTCTACGTGAAGCGAAGTTGTCTTGCCCAAGGTGCCGTGGGATTCGGTAATAGAAATGTGGTGGATAAAGTATCTTGGCAACCCTAACCAGGGCATAAAAAAATTGAAAATGGGGGGTGCAACATGAGAACTTCACAGGGGGTCACCCATCCTAGTACTACACTTGCCCAAGCACGCTTAACTTCGGATTTCTGATGGGATCCGGTGCATTAGTGCTAGTATGATCGCACCCGTCATGTTGGGGGCAGAAATCCTTTATGTGTTGACGGTTTACTGTCCCAACCCAGAGATATGGCCCATTCAAAAGGCCCAATGGGCTTAACGACAACCCATCCGCTTCAACTACATAGCATCCTCGTAAGACGTGATATTGACACAATGTAGGGCCCTGTAATATCTCGCGAGTTAGGTTGTCGTCCATTTAACAGCTCAAGACGTACGATCCGGTATGAAAAAATAGAGCAAAAGAAGAAAAGTGGCCCAAAACTGATGAAAATGTTCAATTTTTGGCTCTGAAAACAGTCTTGCTGCCCTCATCGTAGAGCTCTCGGAGTGCTTTCCAACAATATGTTGTGCGCCACGTAACTCCTTACGGATCAAAAGTTATGGGCACCGGAGTGACGGAGACCTGGTCACAAGCCCTACGGCCTCGGTTTACGGGCCCAGCCTCTACGTGAAGTGAAGTTGTCTTTCCCAAGGTCCCGTGGGATTCGGTAATAGAAATATGGTGGATAAAGTATCTTGGCAACCCTAACCGTGGCAAAAAAAATTGAAAAGCGGGGTGCAACACGAGGACTTCGTAGGGGGTCACCCATCCTAGTACTACTCTAGCCCATGCACGCATAACTTCGGAGTTCTGATGGGATCCGGTGCATTAGTACTGGTATGATCGCACCCGTCATGTTGTGGGCACAAATCCTTTATGTGTTGACGGTTCACAGTCCCAGCCCAGAGAGATAGCCCATTCAAAAGGCCCAATGGGCTCAATGACAACCCTTCCGCTTTAACAACGTAGCATCCTCGCAAGACATGATATCGACACATTGTAGTGCCATGTAATATCCGGTGAGTTAGGTTGTCTTTCTTTTAGCATCTCACGATGTACGATCCAGGTCGAAAAAATAGACCAAAAGTAGAAAAGTGGCCCGAAACTGATGAAAACATACGATTTTCGGCTCCATAAATAGGAACAGTCGAGCAGGCTTGCTGCCCACGTCGTAGAGCTCTCAGGGATCTTTCCAACGGTATGCTGTGCGTCCCGTAACTGCTTATGGATTAAAAGTTATGGGCACCGGAGCGACGAATAACTAGTCACAAGCCCTACACCCTCGGTTTACGAGCCCAGCCACTACGTGAAGTGAAGTTGTCTTGCCCAAGGTGCCGTGGGATTCGGCAATAGAAATGTGGTGGATAAAGTATCTTGGCAACCCTAACCGGGGCAAAAAAAAATTGAAAAGGGGGGAGGGGGGGGGGGCAACACGAGGACTTGCCAAGGGGTCACTCATCCTAGTACTACTCTCAGCCAAGCGCGCTTAACTTCGGAGTTCTGTTGGGATCTGGTGTATTAGTGTTGGTATGATCGCACCCATCATGTTGTGAGCACAAATCCTTTATGTGTTGACCGTTCACAGTCCCAGCCCAGAGAGATAGCCCATTCAAAAAGCCCAATGGGCTTAACCACAACCCATCCGCTTCAACAACACAACAACCTCACAAGAAGTGATATCGACGCGTTGTAGGGCCCTCTAATGTCCCGCGAATTAGGTTGTCATTCTTTTAACAGCTCACGACGTACGATTCGGGACGAAAAAACAAAGGAAAATTAGAAAAGTGGTCTGAAATTGAATAAAACGTTCAATTTTGGGCTCCGAAAATAGGCGTAGTCGAGCAGGCTTGCTGCCCCCGTCGTAGGGCTCTCAGGGATCTATCCAACGGTATGCTTTTCAACATGTAACTCCTTATGGATTAAAAGTTATGGGCACCGAAGCGACGGAGACCTAGTCACAAGCCCTACGCCCTCGGTTTGCGGGCCCAGCCTATACGTGAAGTGAAGTTGTCTTGCCCAAGGGGCCGGGGGATTCGTTAATAGAAATGTGGTGGATAAAGTATCTTGGCAACCCTAACCGGGCAAAAAAAATTGAAAAGGGGGGGTGCAACACGAGGACTTTCCAGGGGGTCACCCATCCTAGTACTACTCTCAGCCAAGCACGCTTAACGTCGGAGTTCTTATGGGATCCGGTGCATTTGTGTTGGTATGATGGCACCCATCATGTTGTGGGCAGAATTCCTTTATGTGTTGACGGTTCATAGTCCCAGCCCAGAGAGATGGCCCATTCAAAAGGCCCATGGGCTTAATGACAACCCATTGCTTCAACAACGTAGCATCCTCGTATGACGTGATATCGATGCAATGTAGGGCCCTTTAATATCCCGCGAGTTAGGTTGTCGTCCTTTTAACAGCTCACGACGTACGATCCGGGATGAAAAAACAGAGCAAAAGAAGAAAAATAGCCCGAAACCGATGAAAACGTTCGATTGTGGGCTCTGAAAACAGGCGCAACTGAGCAGGCTTCCAGCCCACGTCGAAGAGCTCTAGGAGTGCTTTCCAACGATATGTTGTGCGCCGCGTAACTCCTTACGGATTAAAAGCTATGGGCACTGGAGTGACGGAGACCTGGTCACAAGCTACACGCCCTCAGTTTGCGGGCGCAGCCTCTACGTGAAGCGAAGTTGTCTTGCCCAAGGTGCCGTCGGATTTGGTAATAGAAATATGGTGGATAAAGTATCTTGGCATCGCTAATCGGGGTAAAAAAAATTGAAAATGGGGGGTGCAACACGAGGACTTCCCAGGGGGTCACCCATCCTAGTAATACCCTCGCCCAAGCATGCTTAACTTCGGAGTTCTGATGGGCTCTGGTGCATTCGTGCTAGTATGATCGCACTCGTCATGTTGTGGGCACAAATTCTTTATGTTTTGACGGTTCACAGTCCCAGCCCAGAGAGATGGCCCATTCAAAAGGCCCAATGGGCTTAACGACAACCCATCCACTTTAACAACGCAGCATCCTCGTAAGACGTGATATCGACGCGTTGCAGGACCCTGTAATATCCTGCAAGTTAAGTTGTCGTCCTTTTAACAGCTCGCGATGTACGATCCGGGACGGAAAAATAGAGCAAAAGAAGAAAAATGGCCCGAAACTGATGAAAACGTTCGATTTTGGCCTCCCAAAATAGGCGTAGCCGAGCAGGCTTGCTGCCCTCGTCATAGAGCTCTCGAAGAGCTTTCCAACGGTATGCTGTACGCCGCGTAACTCGTTACGGATTAAAAGTTATGGGCACCGGAGCGACGGAGACCTGGTCACAAGCCCCACGCCCTCGGCTTGTAGGCCCAGCCTCTACGTGAAGTGAAGTTGTCTTGCCCAGGGAGCTATGGGATTCAGTAATAGAAATGCGGTGGATAAAGTATCTCGGTAACCTTAACCGGGGCAAAGAAAATTGAAAAAGGGGGTGCAACACGAGGACTTCCCACGGGGTCACCCATTCAAGTACTACTCTTGCCCTAGCATGCTTAACTTCGGAGTTCTGATGGGATCTAGTGCATTAGTGCTGGTATGATCGCACTAGTCATGTTGAGGGCACAAATCCTTTATGTGTTTACGATTCACAGTCCCATCCCAGAGAGATGGCCCATTCAAAAGGCCCAATGGGCTTAACGACAATTCATCCACTTCAACAACGCAGCATCCTTATAAGACGTGATATAGATGCATTGTAGGGTCCTGTAATATCCTGCAAGTTAGGTTGTCATCCTTTTAACAGCTCACGACGTACGATTCGGGATGGAAAAACAAAGCAAAAGAAGAAATGTGGCCGGAAACTGATGAAAATGTTCAATTTTGAGCTCCGAAAATAGGCGCAGCCGAGCAGGCTTGGTGCTCCCGTCATAAAGCTCTCGGAGTGCTTTCCAACGGTATGTTGTGGGCCGCGTAACTCCTTACAGATTAAAAGTTATTGGCACCAGAGCGACGGAGACTTGGTCACAAGCTCCACGCCCTCATTTTGCGATCCCAGCCTCTACGTGAAGCGAAGTTGTCTTGCCCAAGGTGCCGTGGGATTCGGTAATAGAAATGTGGTGGACAAAGTATCTTGGCAACCCTAACCGGTGCAAAAAAAATTGAAAAGGGGGAGGGGGGGGTGCAACACGAGGACTTCTTAGGGGGTCACCCATCTTAGTACTACTCTTGCCCAAGCATGCCTAACTTTTGAGTTCTGATGGGATCCGGTGCATTAGTACTAGAATGATCGCACCCGTCAAGTTGTGGGCACAAATCCTTTATGTGTTAATGGTTCACAATCCCAGCCCCGAGAGATGGCCCATTCAAAAGGCCCACTGGGCTTAACGACAACCCATTCGCTTCAACTACGCAGCATCTTCGAAAGACGTGATATAGACGCATTGTAGGGCCCTCTAATGTCCCACGTGTTAGGTTGTCTTCTTTTTAACAGCTCATGACGAACGATCCGGGACGAAAAAACAAAGCAAAACAAGAAAACTGGCCCGAAACTGATGAAAACGTTCAATTTTGGTCTCCAAATATGAGCGCAGCCGAGCAGGCATACTAGTCCCGTAGTAGAGCTCTCGAAGAGCTTTCCAATGGTATGCTGTGCACCACGTAACTCCTTACAGATCAAAATTTATGGGCACCGGAGCGACGGAGACCTGGTCACAAGCCTTACGCCCTCGGTTTGCGAGCCCAGCCACTTCGTGAAGCGAAGTTGTCTTGCCCAAGGTGCCATGGGATTCGGTAATAGAAATGTGGTGTATAAAGTATCTTGGCAACCCTAACCGGGCCAAAAAAAAATTGAAAAGTGGGGTGCAACACAAGGACTTCCCCGGGGGTCACCCGTTCTTGTACTACTCTCGCGCAAGCACGCTTAACTTCGTAGTTCTGAAGGGATCCGGTGCATTAGTGCTGGTATGATTGCACCCGTCATGTTGAGGGCACAAATCCTTTATGTGTTGACTGTTCACAGTCCTAACCCAGAGAGATAGCCGATTCAAAAGGCCCAAAGGGCTTAATAACAACCCATCCACTTCAACAACGTAGCATCCTCGTAAGACGTGATATCGATGCATTGTAGGGCCATGTAATATCCCGTGAGTTAGGTTGTCGTCCTTTTAACAGCTCACGACGTACGATCCAGGAAGGAAAAACAGAGCAAAAGATGAAAAGTGGCCCAAAACTGATGAAAACGTTCGATTTTGGCCTCCAAAAAAGGACGCAGCTGAGCAGGCTTGCTGCCCCCGTCGTCGAGCTCTCAGAGAGCTTTCCAATGGTATGCTGTGCGCCGCGTAACTCTTTACAGATCAAAAGTTTTGGGCATCGCAGCGACGGAGACCTGGTCACAAGCCCTATGCCCTCGGTTTGCGGGCCCAGCCTCTATGTTAAGCGAAGTTGTCTTGCCCAAGGTGCTGTGGGATTCGGTAATAGAAATGTGGTGGATAAAGAATCTTGGCAACCCTAACCGGGGCAAAAGAAATATAAAAGAGGGGTGCAACACGAGGACTTCCCAGGGGGTCACCCATCCTAGTACTACTCTCGCCCAAGCACGCTTAACTTCGAAGTTCTAATGGGATCTAGTGTAACACCCTGATCCCTCTCGAGACCGGAAGTTCTATCAATCAATCTATTCACAACCCAATTCCAAACCCGGTCAAAATTTTAGGGAAAGACGGACAGAGTCTCCCCTGTTTCTAGGCAAAATGTAAAACCTGTAACAACATATAAGTGGACCAGCACCATGTCCAACCATACAAAACCTCCTCAAGGCCATCCGAGCCTTGGTTCTCAACAATTAAACACAAGTAAATATACAATTCCAAGTACCCAGACTATTCTTACTTTTCTTTAAGCAATACAAGCATGCGTTAAAGTTAACTATAC
Organism: Ehretia macrophylla; assembly: GCA_037974665.1. Classification (NCBI taxonomy): domain Eukaryota; kingdom Viridiplantae; phylum Streptophyta; class Magnoliopsida; order Boraginales; family Ehretiaceae; genus Ehretia; species Ehretia macrophylla. The sequence continues at coordinate 12,130,640 of CM075764.1, read as the reverse complement.
TAACTAGATACATAAACTAACTTATCAAACCACTTCAATAATCTAATAAAACTTAAATTACATTCCTTTTGACATTAAATACATACAATACATGAACATACATCTTTGCATCTTTGACAACTCAAGCCACATAGCATACAAGACAACTCTTCAAGCACGAACTTTTACATAGTCACGAACTTTCCAGCTAATATGACATTTCCTGAAATGTGGTGGTGAAGAGTGAGTATACTCAACACGTATACTCAGTGAGGGCGAGACAGCTATCGAGGTGGAGAGAAAGAAGGTCGTGCAATGCAAATAAGGCAGTTAAGCAATATAACTGACAAGTAAGCATTCAATATAGACATTCAATACAATAAACACTTAATAAAAGCATTAACACAACCATTCAAAGCTATACCACACTCTGAAGGCTATGGTTCACTCGAGCGAGAAATGTACCGATCACGAATTCGATGACTTTAACGATGACGCGCCAGCTCACCCACCTTATAATTTCCGTTAGAGTACTCAGAACATACTCTGTCAATACTACGACCCAAATTCCCTGGGCGACAACCCAAGCGAGAAAGGGAATAGGACATGGAGCTAAAGCAACCAACACTGGCAACCTGAGGCTACCCAGAGAGGCCCATCACTCACGCGCTGACACTTATGCAATACAATACGAGATATATAACGATAATCGAGCAAGGCACTGAAGTGAAGGTTAGTAACAACATGTGATACAATAAGCATTTATAATCAATAAAATAACAAGAACAACACTAACAAACATTATCAACAATTGATATACAAATTCAGTCATAATCAACTTTAACAAGCAATATTAAGCATTCTACAGGCATTACACTATGAAAACACACAAAATCACAAAATGTCCCCAACTTTCAAAACGCTACTACTTTCAAACGAGCCATGAGTTTTGGAAACCGACTTCACCAATCCTCCTAGGTCACCATAAGGCACGTCTAAAGACCACGAAACCCTACTTTACCCTAGAATTTCCCGCAAAGCCCCGATTTCCTCCTTTGCTCGTTTGAACTACAACTACCTCAACCGATCACCCAACCAATGTCACAACTGCACCAAAAGTGCTTCCATGACGTACCTCGACAATGCCTTCACGTAAAACAATAAAATGCCAAACTTGACCTAAACGACCCCAACTTTCACTAAGCCATTTTCCTCCGTTTTTCCATTACACAATCCAATTAAACCATACATTTAGGCATTCTAGCATATCGAGCACCTTCCTACATCAACAGAACGCAAAACGAAGCAACTTTAAAAGTAACGAGGGATTACTATTCATATTTTACTATTCCATTAGCATTTTAAATTACAATTGCTATATTTAACCGTAGAAAATGCTAAAAAGCTACAAATACGTGTTCTACAATCATCAAGGAACATTCTTTAAGCTTCAAAACGATCAAAATAACAATTTACGGCTAAAATCCAAAAATTAAAGTTTAAACACAATTATTTCAAATGCGCAAATAACGATGAAACCCTCACCTTAGACGCTCCTAGATGCTAGGAAAACCTCGTTGGATGCCTCGAAAACTACCCCGTGCAAGCTCACGCGAAGATTTGAAGATTTGGCTTGAAAATCTTTGTTTTTCTTCTCCTTGTATTTTTGGCCAGCCCTTGTTTTTATTTTCAGCTTTGTTTTATTTTTTCCTTTGTCATTACAAGCTTATAAAGGATGACAACTAAGTCAACAAGTCAAAACCTTGGTCAATCTACTTAAAAATTGGTCAAATAGGCTTATTTTAGGCATTTTAAAGCTTAAACAACTAACACAATTCTAATTCTAGTTAAATACAACTAAAATACCAAAATTAAAACACTAAATACTAGTTTTCACTATTTGCTGAGGACTAGAAAACACTCTCTAACTATCGCTCTCGAAATGCAATACACTTTGTGACAATAAAAGAATAACAATTAAATCTCAAAGAATTTAAGAAAATATAATTTTTGAAAAGTAACATAGTAAAAAATTTACTCCGGCTCGGAGCTACTTTTCTCATTTATTTGAAAACCGAGCATTAAGGTGCAAGAAAAATAAAACCGATTAACATAAATATGAAAGTAGTTGATATTCCGTTAAAATAATTAACTCAAGTATTATTTAATTACTTCTAAAAGAAATATGAAAATAATGCTAGAAATGAATGTTTAACTTAAAAATAAACAGGAAATTCAATGCTAACATTTAAGATGTCACTTAATTAATTGCAATTAAATGCCATTAAATGCATGCCGGGTTCAGGTTATCACATCCGGTGCATTAGTACTGGTATGATCGCACCCGTCATGCTGTGGGCAGAAATCCTATATGTGTTGATGGTTCACAGTCCCAACCCAGAGAGATGACCCATTAAAAAGGCCCAATGGGCTTAACGACAACCCATCCTCTTCAACAACGCAGCATCCTCGTAAGACGTGATATCGACGCATTGTAGGGCCCGGTAATATCCTGCGAGTTAGGTTGTCGTCCTTTTAACAGCTCACGACGTACGATCCGGGACGGAAAAACAGAGCAAAAGAAGAAAAGCGGCCCAAAATTGATGAAAATGTTCAATTTTGGGCTCCAAAAAAGGGCACAACCAAGCATGCTGGCTGCCACTGTCGTCGAGCTCTCGGAGAGCTTTCCAACGATATGCTGTACATCGCGTAAATCCTTACGGATCATAAGTTATGGGCACCGGAGCGACGGAGACCTAGTTACAAGCCCTACGCCCTCGGTTTGCGGGCCCAACCTCTACATGAAGCGAAGTTGTCTTGCCCAAGGTGCCGTGGATTCGGTAATAGAAATGTGGTGGATAAAGTATCTTGGCTGCCCTAACCGGGCCAAAAAAAATTGAAAAGGGGGGGTGCAACACGAGGACTTCCCAGGGGGTCACCCATTCTAGTACAACTCTCGTGCAGGCATGCTTAACTTCGGAGTTCTGATGGGATCCGGTGCATTAGTGCTGGCATGATCGCACCCATCATGTTGATGGCACAAATCTTTTATGTGTAGACGGTTCACAGTCCCAGCCCAAAGAAATGGCCCATTCAAAAGGCCCAATGGGCATAACGACATCCCATCTGCTTCAACAACGTAGCAACCTCATAAGACGTGATATCGATGCATTTTAGGGCCATTTAATATCCCGTGAGTTAGGTTGTTGTCCTTTCAACATCTCACGACGTACGATCTGGGACGGAAAAACAGAGCAAAAGAAAAAAAGTGGCCCGAAACTGATGAAAACGTTCGATTTTGGGCTCCAAAAATGGGTGCAGCCTAGCAAGCTTGTTGCCCACATCGTCGAGCTCTCAGAGAGCTTTCCAAGGGTATGTTGTATGCCGTGTAACTCCTTACGGATCAAAAGTTATGGGCACCGCAACGACGGAGACCTGGTCACAAGCCCTACGCCCTCGGTTTGCGAGCCCAGCCTCTACGTGAGGCGAAGTTGTCTTGCCCAAGGTGCCGTGGGATTCAGTAATAGAAATGTGGTGGATAAAGTATCTTGGTAACCCTAACCGGGTCAAAAAAAATTGAAAAGGGGGGTGCAACACGAGGACTTCCCATGGGGTCACCCATCCTAGTACTACTCTCGCCCAAGTACACTTAACTTCGGAGTTCTGATGGGATCCGGTGCATTTGTGCTGGTATGATCGCACCGATCATGTTGTGGGCACAAATCCTATATGTGTTGACGGTTCACAATTTCAACCCAGAGAGATGGCCCATTCAAAAGGCCCAATGGGCTTAACAACAACCCATCCACTTCAACAACGCAGCATCCTCGTAAGACATGATATCGATGCATTGTAGGGTCCTGCAATATCTCACAAGTTACGTTGTCATCCTTTTAACAGCTCACGACGTACGATCCGGGATGAAAAAATAGAGCAAAAGAAGAAAAGTGGCCCGAAATTGATGAAAACATTCGATTCTGGGCTCCAAAAACGGGCGTAGCTGAGCAGGCTTGCTGCCCCCGTCGTCGAGCTCTCGGAGAGCTTTCCAACGGTATGCTGTGCGCCACGTAAATCCTTACGGATCAAACGTTATGGGCACCGGAGCGACAGAGACCTGGTCACAAGCCCTACGCCCTCGGTTTGCGGGCCCAACCCCTACGTGAAGCGAAGTTGTCTTGCCCAAGGTGCCGTGGGATTCGGTAATAGAAATGTGGTGGATAAAGTATCTTGGCAACCCTAACCCGGGCAAAAAAAATTGAAAAAGGGGGTGCAACACGAGGACTTCCCAGGGGGTCACCCATCCCAATACTACTCTCACTCAAGCGTGCTTAACTTCGGAGTTTTGATGGGATCCCGTGTGAGGTCCAACCTTGATTTGAGTGCAATACCTCGTTTCGTGTGCCCTAGCCTAGATTTTCGTGCCTTAACGTAGATTTAAGAATCATGTTTCATTTTATGTGCCTTGCATTGAATTACGTGCATTTATTTTGGGTTGCGTGCATTTACTTGGGAAACGTGCATTCGCCTCGTAGTGCGTGCCCTTGACCTAGGAAAGCTTGCCCTCACGCTAATCAAGAAAGCATCTTACACGAAGCACTAGGTCATTAATTAATCCTACAAATCCCACTAACTAATATTAAATCACTAATTCAATCCACTAGAAGACAAAATCTCACAAAAAGCTAGACATTCCTTATTCTTTATTCCTTATTCTTTTGTACTTTCAAACACACAATTAAATAAAGCTCAAAAGATGACAAAGATTCAGATTTTTCATGCCTTGGCTGACCACCTTGTGAGCTTTTGTGCTTGCTTGCATAATTCAATTTATTCCTCAAACATTCTATGACAATTCTATGACACAAATGCATAAAAAAATTAGCTCAAAGACCTCCTCGAAGCTCCCAATCTCGACATAAGCTCCTTGCCCATGGTAGGAAATTCAAAAACCATGCTTCTTGAAGACACAAATCTGAAATTTCTATGCCCAAGGCCGACACATGCTTCATCATTTGCAAGGCTTTCATTTTTTCTTTCATTTCTCTCATTTCCTCACATTTCTCTCTCTCCCTCTCATTCTTCTCTCTCTCTCTCGGCTTTGGCTGAGTTCCTATACTCCATAGCTTATCTTCATCACTCCATGATTCATCAAGGCAAGCAAGAAGCTAGGGAGCTCGACTAAGCAAGCTAGGTTGCAAGAAACACACATGCAAGCTTATTGAACATCCATTTTGGCTTAGGTGAGTTTGCTAGCTTCCATTTCTTTTCTTCTTGTTCTAACCACATGCATCTACTAAGAACTTGGTCACTAAGCTAGGAAAAATAGAGAAAATTGAGTGGTGTCTCGGCTAAGAAAGGAAGAAGATCAACTTTGTGCTTCACCAAGAGTCTTGTGCATCTTCTTGTTGTTTTGCTATGGTGAGGGCTAAAACTTCTTGAAAATCTTTCAAAAAATCACATGCATGCTCTTAAATTTTTATCTTTGCTTCTGTACTTGAAATATATGTGTGTTCATAAGCTTTTACAACCATGCATGGCAAGACTTTGGGCTAGAATGTGATGATAGATGAAATCGTGCTTGTGACAGCTTTCTGTCTTGTTGGTGCGAGGTGCTTTTGGCTAGGTAAATGATGTTGAAAATGCGTGAAAATTGGTAGGTAACTATATTTTCCAGTTCTGAAAATTTTTCAAACAAATAGGCCAAATCTAATTTTGATTCTAAGGTCCTCAAAATGGCAAATAAATAAAATGTGTTCAAATCTGGAAAGTCTGGAAAAATGAAGCAGGTTTTGGCAAATTCACTGACCTTGTGGAACGAACCCGTTTTGACTTAGTAAATGACATCCAAAATGCATGAAATTTAGTGTACTTCTAGATTTTTCAGTTCTAGACATTTTCGTCAGAAATGGACTAAGGCTAAATCTGACCCTAAGGACCTCAAAAACGACAAGTATTGAAATGTGTGCAAATCTGGACAGTTTTGTGTAGTCTCACTGTTTTGGCTATAACTATTGAACCCAAACTCTAAATGATGCGAGGTTTGTTTCTGAATTTAGTTCACTTCTTAAGATTTAATTTGACATCTTATTCACTGGAATTGGAGATTGTTTGATTGTCTTAATAATTGTGAGAAAACAGCCCATTTCAGTGAGGGTTTCACTTAGGCATATGCTTAGAAAAATTATTGTAGCTTCTCTTGTTGTGTTAAATGCTTGGGATTGTGGCATTGGGATGTTGTGTGGACTGTTTTGAACACTTGAGGGTGTTTGAATTAATCGATGCATGGCTTGAGTTTGATTTTGAGATGACTTGGGGCTTAATCGCACAGGTAAGCACGAATTGGAACCCTAGTAACTAGGTGAATTTGCTAAGTGTTGATCCTTTGGATGTTGTGTTGGATTATGTGTTTAGTACGCTGCCCGTAGTTTCCCTTGTAGCCCTAGATATGATTTCGATGATTTCATGTTGATAAGTAGGCTTTTCTTGCACCCGGTCCCACGTAAATGTCATTGCATGTTGAATAATCTTGTTGTTTGATAACGTGAACCTTGAAATGAGTTATATGACTTGATTTACGTGCGTTACATGGCTTCCCATTTAATGTTCATATAACTCCATGTGCCTTTCAAGTGAAATTAGTTGTCTTATCGTGCCTTGTTTGTTTACTTGTCAATGTGCAATCTTATGACTGCTCGGAGGCAACCTACTTTGTTGTCCTCCTAATGTGATATATTAAATGTCATAAATGTGCATTGCATACAAGGTTGCAACATTTCATTCTGGCGTGATAGCGTTCACGCACACCGGGTGCATACAGGGTTACAACCTTTCATTCTGGCGTGATAGCGTTCACGCACACCGGGGGGCATCGGGCTTGCCGGTGCAACCGTGACTACCATTGTCCAATTCCCTCTCTCGCTTGGGGGCTAGACTTCCTCGGAGAGTTGGGTCGTAGGATTTCGGGGTACATCCGGAGTACACCCATTTGGCATGATAAGGGAATGATTTGAAGTCGACCGCAACAACTGATACTGGAAATGAAGTGAGAGCAAAAGCTCACCGTATCCTTTTCACTATGTGTATAAGTACTCTCGCTTAGTTCCTGGAGGACCTCGGGGAGGAAAGACGAGTAATTGTGTCCCTTTACTTTTATATTATTGTTATGTACTTATTTGTGATATATTGATGCTTGCAAAAAGGGTTTTCATAAGTTGAACCGGAAAATGAGTTTCAAAACCTATTTCTCGTTCCCCCTCGCTGAGTTCATAAGGACTCACCCTCTTTTATCATCTCAAGTGAAGAAAATCAAGAAAAAGTACCCGAGGACGACGTGCCTAACGATGATTCCTTGGAATGATTGCCTGTCCTATGTGTTTTGCTTGATTATGGCCATTTGTGAACACTATGCTGCTTGAAGACTATTTATTTTCATGTTGCTTGATGTTTGTAATGTAAAAGACCCCCGTTGTAATTTGGGGTCTAATTTTGGCTTGTACTGATAATAACTAGACAGACACTACTATGGTCATTTTGCTATCGTTACTAGTTAGTAACTATCATAGGATTATGAAGTATCCGGTAAAGACTAAGTAAAATGAACCTATCCCATCTTAAGCAGGTACCCATTGTTAAGCTAAGATCAACAGGTACTTTTGTAACAAGGCTTAACAAACAAACAAGACATAGTATCATGCTAGGTTATAAATCAAACAAGACATCGAGATAACTAGTAGGCATTTCAATTGATGAATAGTAATCTTTGTTGGAAATGAAATTGAGATTGGAAAATTTGAGGCGTTTAGGGAATCAGGTCAAACCAAATAGCCCAATTACAGTCGTTATGCTACTGGTTTTCCAGAAAATTATGGAGTTTAGGCTAAAACGTTATGTGTTAAACTTTCATGAACAGTTAAGTACGAGATAAAATTGAATGTTTAGATCACACCCTAGTCTAACCTTTATAGGCCGGGTTGGGGCGTGATATCCCATGCATTAGTGCTGGTATGATCGCACCCGTCATGTTGTGGGCACAAATCCTATATGTGTTGACGGTTCACAATCCCAGCCCAGAGAGATGGCCCATTCAAAAGGCCCAATGGGCTTAACGACAACCCATCCGCTTCAACAACGTAGCATCCTCGTAAGATGTGATATCGACGCGTTGTAGGGCCTGTAATATCCCGCGAGTTAGGTTGTCGTCCTTTTAACAGCTCACGACGTACGATACGGGACAGAAAAATAGAGTAAAAGAAGAAAAGTGGATCGAAACTGATGAAAATGTTCGATTTTGGGCTCCAAAAATAGGGGCAGCCGAGCAGGCTTGCTGCCCCCATCGTAGAGCTCTCGGAGAGCTTTCCAACGGTATGTTGTGCGCTGCGTAACGCCTTACGGATTAAAAGTTATGGGCACCAGAGCGACATAGACCTGGTCACAAGCCCCACGCCCTTGGCTTGCGGGCCCAGCCTCTACGTGAAGCGAAGTTGCCTTGCCAAAGGTGCTATGGGATTCGGTAATAGAAAAGAGGTGGATAAAGAATCTTGGCAACCCTAACCAGGGCAAAAAAAATTGAAAAAGGGGGTGCAATACGAGGACTTCCTAGGGGGTCACCCATCCAAGTACTACCCTCGCCATAGCACGCTTAACTTCGGAGTTCTGATGGGATCCGGTGCATTAGTGTTGGTATGATCGCACTCGTCATGTTGAGGGCACAAATACTTTATGTGTTGACAGTTCACAGTCCCAGCCCAAAGAGATGGCCCATTCAAAAGGCCCAATGGGCTTAACGACAACCCATCCGCTTCAACAACGCAGCATCCTCGTAAGACGTGATATAGACGCATTGTAGGGCCTTGTAATATCCTGCGAGTTAGGTTGTCGTCCTTTTAACAGCTCACGACGTACGATCCAGGACGGTAAAATAGAGCAAAAGAAGAAATGTGGCCCGAACCTGATGAAAACGTTCAATTTTAGGGTCCGAAAACAGGCGCAGGCGAGCAGGTTTGTTGCCCCCGTCGTAAAGCTCTCGGAGAGCTTTCCAACGGTATGCTGTGCACCGCGTAACTCTTTACAGATTAAAAGTTATTGGCACCGGAGCGATGGAGACCTAGTCACAAGCCCCACGCCCTCGTTTTGCGAGCCCAGCCTCTACGTGAAGCAAAGTTGTCTTGCCCAAGGTGCGATGGGATTCGATAATAGAAATGTGGCAGATAAAGTATCTTGGCAACCCTAACTGGGGCAAAAAAAATTGAAAAGGGGGGGTGCAACATGACGATTGCCAAAGGGGTCATCAATCTTAGTACTACTGTCGCCCAAGCACGCTTAACTTCGGAGTTCTGATAGGATCCTATGCATTAGTGCTGGAATGATCGCACCCGTCATGTTGTGGGAATAAATCCTTTATATGTTGACGGTTCACAGTCCCAGCCCAGAGAGACGGCCCATTCAAAAGGCCCAATGGGCTTAACGATAACATATTCGCTTCAACAACGCAGCATCCTCGCAAGACGTGATATCGGCGCATTGTAGGGCCCTCTAATGTCCCGCGTGTTAGGTTGTCGTCCTTAAAACAGCTCACGTCGAACAATCCGGGACAAAAAAACAGAGCAAAAGAAGAAAAGTGGCCTGAAACTGATGAAAACATTCGATTTTGGGCTCCAAAAATGGGTGCAGCCGAGCAGGCTTTCTAGTCTCGTCGAAGAGCTCTCGGAGAGCTTTCCAACGGTATGCTGTGCGCTGCGTAACTCCTTACGGATCAAAAGTTATGGGCACCGGAGCGACGGAGACCTCGTCACAAGCACTACGCCCTCGGTTTGTTGGCCCAGCCTATACGTGAAGCGAAGTTGTCTTGCCCAAGATGCCGTGGGATTCGGTAATAGAGATATGGTGGATAAAGTATCTTGGCAACCCTAACCAGGGCAAAAAAAATTGAAAAGAGGGGTGCAACATGAGGAATTTCTAGGGGGTCACCCATCCTAGTACTATTCTAGCTCAAGCACGCTTAACTTTGGAGTTCTGATGGGATCCAATGAATTAATGCTGGTATGATTGCACCCATCATGTTGTGGGCACAAATCCTATATGTGTTGACTGTTCACAGTGCCAGCCCCGAGAGATGGCCCATTCAAAAGGCCTAGTGGGCTTAACGACAACCCATCCGCTTCAACAACGCAGCATCCTTGTAGAACGTGATATCGACGCGTTGTAGGGACCTGTAATATCCCGCGAGTTAGGTTGTCGTACTTTTAACAGCTCACGATGTACAATCCGGGACGGAAAAACATAGTAAAAGAAGAAAAGTGAACTGAAACTGATGAAAATGTTCAATTTTGGGCTTCGAAAACAGAGGCAGCCGAGCAAGCTTCCTGCCCCTGTCGTAGAGCTCTCGGAGAGCTTTCCAATAGGATGCTGTGCGCCGCGTAACTCCTTACGGATTAAAAGTTATGGGCACCGGAGCGACGGAGACCTGGTCACAAGCCCCACGCCCTCGGCTTGCGGGCCCAGCCTCTACGTGAAGCGAAGTTGTCTTGCCCAAGGTGCCGTGGGATTCGATAATAGAAATGTGATAGATAAAGTATCTTGGCAACCTTAAACGGGGCAAAAACAATTGAAAATAGGGGGTGCAACACGAGGACTTCCCAGGGGGTCACCCATCCTTGTACTACTCTCGCCCAAGCACGCTTAACTTCGGAGTTCTGATGGGATCCGGTGTATTAGTGCTGGTATGATCGCACCCGTCATGTTGTGGGCACAAATCCTATATGTGTTGACGGTTCACAGTCCTAGCCTAGAAAGATGGCTCATTCAAAAGGTCCAATGGGCTTAACAACAACCCATCAGCTTCAACAACGCAGAATCCTTGTAAGACGTGATATCGATGCGTTGTGTGGCCCTGTAATATCCCGCAAGTTAGGTTGTCATCCTTTTAACAGCTCACGACGTACGATCGGGGATGAAAAAATAGAGCAAAAGAAGAAAAGTAGCCCGAAACTAATGAAAATGTTTGATTTTGGGCCCCGAAAACAGGCTCAGAGAGCTTTCCAATGGTATGCTGTGCGCCGCGTAACTCCTTAAGGATTAAAAGTTATGGGTACCGGAGCGACGGAGACCTGGTCACAAGTCCCACGCCCTCGGTTTGCGGGTCCAGCCTCTACGTGAAGCGAAGTTGTCTTGCCCAAGGTACCGTGTGATTCGGTAATAGAAATGTCGTGGATAAAGTATCTTGGCAACCCTAACTGGGGCAAAAAAAATTGAAATCGGGGGGTGCAACACGAGGACTTCCCTGGGAGTCACCCATCCTAATACTACTCTCGCCCAAGCACGCTTAACTTCGGAGTTCTGATGGAATCCAGTGCATTAGTGTTGGTATGATCACTCCCGTCATGTTGAGGGCACAAATCCATTATGTGTTGACGATTCACAGTCCCAGCCAAGAGAGATGGCCTATTCAAAAGGCCCAGTGGGCTTAACGACAACCCATCTACTTCAACAAAGCAGCATCCTTGTAAAACGTGATATCGGAATGTTGTAGAGCCCTCTATTGTCCCGCGAGTTAGGTTGACATCCTTTTAACAGCTCACGACGTACAATCCGGGACGAAAAAATAAATCAAAAGAAGAAAAGTGGCCCGAAACTGATGAAAACGTTCGATTTTGGGCTACAAAAAATAGCACATCCGAGCAAGCTTGCTGCCCCTATCGTAGAGCTCTCGCTGAGCTTTCCAATGGTATGCTATGCGCCACATTACTCATTATGGATTAAAAGTTATGGGCACTGGAGTGACCGAGACCTTATCACAAGCCCCACGCTCTCAGTTTGCGGGCGCAGCCTCTACGTGAAGCGAAGTTGTCCTGCCCAAGGTGCCGAGGGATTCGGTAAAAGAAATGTGGTGGATAAAGTATCTTGGCAACCCTAACTGTGGCAAAAACTATTGAAAATATGGGGTGCAACACGAGGACTTCCCAGGGGGTCACCCATCCTTGTACAACTCTCGCCCAAGCACGCTTAACTTCGGAGTTCTGATGGGATCCGGTGCATCAGTGTTGGTATGATCGCACCCGTCATGTTGTGGGTACAAATCCTATATGTGTTGACGGTTCACCGTCCTAGCCCAGAGAGATGGCCCATTCAAACGACCCATTGGGCTTAACGACAACCCATCTGCTTCAACAACGCAGCATTCTCGTAAGACGTGATATCGACGTGTTTTATGGCCTGTAATATCCCACAAGGTAGGTTGTTGTCCTTTTAACAGCTCACGACGTACGATTCAGGATGAAAAAACAGAGCAAAAGAAGAAAAGTGGCCCGAAACTGATGAAAACGTTTGATTTTGGGCTCCGAAAATAGGTACAGCTGTGCAGGTTGCTTCCCCCGTCATAGAGCTATCGGAGAGCTTTACAACGGTTTGCTGTGCGCCGCGTAGCTCCTTACGAATTAAAAGTTATGGGCACTGGAGCGACGGAGATCTGGTCATAAGCCCCACGCCCTCGATTTACGGGCCCAGCCTCTACATGAAGTGAAGTTGTCTTGCCCAAGGTGCAGTGGGATTCGGTAATAGAATTGTGGTTGATAAAGAATCTTGGCAACCCTAACCGGGGCAAAAAAAATTGAAAAGGGGGTGCAACTCGAGGACTTCCCAGTGGGTTCACCCATCCTAATACTACTCTCGCCCGAGCACGCTTAACTTCAGAGTTTTGATGGGATCCGGTGCATTAATGCTAGTATGATCACACCCGCCATGTTGAGGGTACAAATCCTTTATGTGTTGATGGTTCATAGTCCCAGCGCAGAGAGAACGCCCATTCAAAAGGCCCAGTGGGCTTAACGACAACCCATCCACTTCAACAACGCAGCATCCTCGCAAAACGTGATATCGGCTCGTCGTAGGGCCCTCAACTGTCCCGCGAGTTAGGTTCTCGTCCTTTTAACAGCTCACGACGTACAATCCGGGAAAGAAAAACATAGCAATTGAAGAAAAGTGGCCCAAAACTGATGAAAATGTTCGATTTTGGGCTCCGAAAATAGGCATTGTCGAGCAGGCTTGCTGCCCCTATCGTAGAGCTCTCGGAGAGCTTTCCAATGGTATACTGTGCGCCGCGTTACTCATACGGATTAAAAGTTATTGGCACTAGAGTGATGGAGACCTTGTCACAAGCCCCACGCCCTCGGTTTACGGGCGCAGCCACCACGTGAAGCGAAGTTGTCTTGCCCATGGTGCCGAAGGATTTGGTAAAAGAAATGTGGTGGATAAAGTATCTTGGCAACCCTAACCGGGGCAAAAAAAATTAAAAAGAGGGGGTGCAACACGAGGACTTCCCAGGGGGTCACCCATCCTAGTACTACTCTCGCCTAAGCACGCTTAACTTCGCAGTTGTGATGGGATCCGGTGCATTAATGCTGGTATGATCGGACCCGTCATGTTGTGGGCACAAATCCTTTACGTGTTGACGGTTCACAGTTCCAACGTAGAGAGATGGCCCATTCAAAAGGCCCAATGGGCTTAACGACAACCCATCCTCTTCAACAACGCAGCATCCTCACAAGACGTGATATCGACGAGTTGTAGGGCCATCTAATGTCCCTCGAGTTAGGTTGTCATCCTCTTAACAGCTCATGACGTACGATCCAGGGTGAAAAAACAGAGCAAAAGAAGAAAAGTGGCCCGAATTTATGAAAACGTGCGATTTTAGGCCCCAAAAACGGGCGCAACTGTGCAGGCTTGCTACCCCCGTCGTAGAGCTCTCTGAGAGCTTTCCAACGGTATGTTGTGTGCCACGTAACTCCTTAAGGATTAAAAGTTATGGGCACCGGAGCGACGGAGACCTGGTCACAAGCCCTACGCCCTCGGTTAGCGGGCCCAGCCTCTACGAGAAGCGAAGTTGTCTTGCCCAAGGTACCGTGGGATTCGGTAATTGAAATGTCAGGGATAAAGTATTTTGAGAACCCTAATCGGGGCAAAAAAAAATTGAAAAAGAGGGGGTACAACACGAGGACTTCCCTGGGCATCACCCATCCTAGTACTACTCTCGCCCAAGCACGCTTAACTTCAGAGTTCTGATGGGATCTGGTGCATTAGTGCTGGTATGATCACACCCATCATGTTGAGGGCACAAATACTTTATGTGCTGACGGTTCACAGTCCCAGCCCAGAGAGATGGCCCATTCAAAAGACCCAGTGGGCTTAACGACAACCCATCTACTTCAACAACGCAGCATCCTCACAAAATGTGATATCGGCGCGTTGTAGGGCCTTCTACTATCCCGCGAGTTTGGTTTTCGTCCTTTTGACTGCTCACGACGTACGATCCAGGACGGAAAAACAAATTAAAAGAAGAAAAGTGGCCCGAAACTGATGAAAATGTTCTATTTTAGTCCCTGAAAACAGGCGCAGCTGAGCAGGCGCAGCTGAGCAGGCTTGGTGCCCCCATCGTAGAGCTCTCGGAGTGCTTTCCAACGGTATACTGTGTGCCGCGTTACTCACTACAGATTAAAAGTTATGGGCACCGAAGCGACAGAGACCGTGTCACAAGCCCCACGACCTCGGTTTGAGGGCCCAGCCTCTACGTGAAGCGAAGTTGTCTTGCCCAAGGTGCCAAAGGATTCGGTAAAAGAAATGTGGTGGATAAAGTATCTTGGCAACCCTAACCGGGGCAAAAAAATTTGAAAAGAGGGGGTACAACACGAGGACTTCCCAGGGGGGCACCCATCCTAGTACTACTCTTGCCCAAGCAAGCTTAACTTCGCAGTTCTGATGGGATCCGGTGCTGGTATGATCGTACCCGTCATGTTGTGGGCACAAATCCTTTATGTGTTGATGGTTCATAGTTCCAACCCAGATAGGTGGCCCATTCAAAAGGCCCAATGGGCTTAACGACAACCCATCCTCTTCAACAACGCAGCATCCTTGCAAGACGTTCTATCGACACATTGTAGGGCCCTCTAATGTCCCACAAGTTAGGTTGTCGTCCTTTTCGCAGCTCACGACGTATGATCCGGGATAAAAAAATAGAGCAAAAGAAGAAAAGTGATTTGAAACTGATGAAAACCTTCGATTTTGGGCTGCAAAAATGGGTGCAGGTGAGCAGGCTTGCTACCCCCGTCGTAGAGCTCTCAGAGAGCTTTCCAACGGTATGTTGTGCGCCGCGTAACTCCTTAAGGATTAAAAGTTATGGGCACCGGAGCGACGGAGACCTGGTTAAAAGCCCCACGCTCTCAGTTTACGGGTCCAGCCTCTACGTGAAGCGAAGTTGTCTTGCCCAAGGTACCATGGAATTCGGTAATAGAAATGTCATGGATAAAGTATCTTAACCCTAACCGGGGCAAAAAAAATTGAAAAGTGGGGGTGCAACACGAGGACTTCCTAGGGGGTCACCCATCCTTGTACTACTCTCGCCCAAGCACGCTTTACTTCGGAGTTCTGATAGGATCCGGATTATTAGTACTAGTATGATCGCACCCGTCATGTTGTGGGCACAAATCCTATATGTGTTGACGGTTCACAGTCCTGGCCCAGAGAGATGGTCCATACAAAAGGCCCAATGGGCTTAACGACAACCCATCTGCTTCAACAACGCAGCATTCTCGTAAGACGTGATATCAACGCATTGTATGGCCCTGTAATATCCCACAAGTTAGGTTGTCGTCATTTTAACATCTCACGACGTACGATCCAGGACAAAAAAATTGGGCAACAGAAGAAAAGCAGCCCGAAACTGATGAAAACGTTTGATTTTGGGCTTCGAAAACAGGTACAGCCGAGCAGGTTGCTGCCCCCGTCGTAGAGCTCTCGGAGAGCTTTACAACGATTTGCTTTGCGCCGCGTAGCTCCTTACGGATTAAAAGTTATGGGCACCGGTGCGACGGAGACCTAGTCACAAGCCCTACGCCCTCGGTTTACGGGCCCAACCTCTACGTGAAGTGAAGTTGTCTTGCCCAAGGTGCCGTGGGATTCGGTAATAAAATTACGGTTGATAAAGAATCTTCGCAACCCTAACTGGGGCAAAAAAATTGAAAAGGGGGGTGCAACACGAGGACTACCCAGGGGGTCACCCATCCTAGTACTACTCTCACCCGAGCACGCTTAACTTCGGAGTTCTGATTGGATCCGGTGCATTAGTGCTAATATGATCACACCCGTCATGTTGAGGGTACAAATCCTTTATGTTTTGACGGTTCACAGTTGCAGCCCAGAGAGATGGCCCATTCAAAAGGCCCAGTGGACTTAACGACAACTCATCCCCTTCAACAACGCAGCATCCTCGCAAAACGTGATATCGGCACGTTGTAGGGCCCTCTACTGTCCCGCGAGTAAGGTTCTCGTCTTTTTAACAACTCACGACGTACGATTCGGGAAAGAAAAACATAGCAAATCAATAAAAGTGGCCCGAAACTGATGAAAATGTTCAATTTTGGGCTCCAAAAATAGGCGTAGCCGAGCAGGCTTACTGCTTCCATCGTAGAGCTCTCGGAAAGCTTTCCAACGGTATGTTATACGCCGCATTACTCATTACGGATTAAAAGTTATGGACACCGGAGCGACGGAGACCTTGTCATAAGCCCCACACCCTCGGTTTACGGGCCGAGCCTCTACGTGAAGAGAATTTGTCTTGCCCAAGGTGCCGAGGGATTCAGTAAAAGCAATTTGGTGGATAAAGTATCTTGGCAACCTTGACCGGGGCAAAAAAATTAAAAAGATGGGGTGCAACATGAGGACTTCCCAAGGGGTCACCCATCCTAGTACCAGTCTCGCCTAAGCACGCTTAACTTCGCAGTTCTAATGGGATCTGGTGCATTAGTGCTGGTATGATTGCACCCGCCATGTTGTGGGCACAAATCCTTTATTTGTTGAAGGTTCACAATTCCAGCCTAAAGGGATGGCCCATTCAAAAGGCCCAATGGGCTTAACGACAACCCATCCTCTTCAATAACGCAGCATCCTCGCAAGACGTGATATCGACGCATTGTAGGGCCCTTGAATGTCCCGCGAGTTAGGTTGTCTTCCTTTTAACAGCTCACGACGTACGATCCCGGACGAAAAAATAGAGCAAAAGAAGAAAAGTGGCCCGAAACTGATGAAAACGTGCGATTTTGGGCTCCAAAAATGGGTGCAGCCGAGCAGGCTTGCTAACCCCGCCGTAAAGCTCTTAGAGAGCTTTCCAACGATATGCTATGTGCCGTGTAACTCTTCAAGGATTAAAAGTTATGGGCACCGGAGCGACGGAGAGCTGGTCACAAGCCCCATGCCCTCGGTTTCCGGGTCCAACCTCTACGTGAAGAGAAGTTGTCTTGCCCAAGGTGCCGTGGGATTCGGTAATAAAAATGTCGTGGATAAAGTATCTTGGCAACCCTAACCGGGGCAAAAAAAATTGAAAAGGGCGGGTGCAACACGAGGACTTCCAAGGGGGTCACCCATCCTAGTACTACTATCGCCTAAGCACGCTTAACTTCGCAGTTTTGATAGGATCCAGTGCATTAGTGCTGGTATGATCACACCCGTCATGTTGTGGGCACAAATCCTTTATGTGTTCACGGTTCACAGTTCCAACCCAGAGAGATGGCCCATTCAAAAGGCCCAATAGGCTTAACGACAACCCATCCTCTTCAACAACGCAGCATCATCGTATGACGTGATATCGACGCGTTATAAGGCCCTCTAATGTCCCGCGAGTTAGATTGTCGTCCTTTTAACAGCTCATGACGTACGATCCGAGATGAAAAAACAGAGTAAAAGAAAAAAGTGACCCGAAACTGATGAAAATGTGCGATTTTGGGTTGCAAAAATGGGTACAACCGAGCAGGCTTGATGCCCCAATCGTAGAGCTCTCAGAGAGCTTTCCAACGGTATGCTGTGCGCCGCGTAACTCCATAAGGATTAAAAGTTACGGGCATCTGAGCGACGGAGACCTCGTCACAAGCCCCACGCCCTTGGTTTGCGGGCCCAGCCCCTACGTGAAGCGAAGTTATATTGCCCAAGGTGCCGTGGGATTCGGTAATAGAAATGTTGTGGATAAAGTAACTTGGCAACCCTAACCGGGGCAAAAACAATTGAAAATGGGGGGTGCAACACGAGGACTTCCCAAGGGGTCACCCATCCTTGTACTACACTCGCCC
Source organism: Ehretia macrophylla (assembly GCA_037974665.1). Taxonomy (NCBI): domain Eukaryota; kingdom Viridiplantae; phylum Streptophyta; class Magnoliopsida; order Boraginales; family Ehretiaceae; genus Ehretia; species Ehretia macrophylla. The sequence goes on along the minus strand of CM075764.1, from coordinate 12,112,554 downwards.
AAGCACGCTTAACTTCGGAGTTCTGATGTGATCCGGGGCATTAGTGCTGGTTTAATCGCTCCCGTCATGTTGTGGGCGCAAATCCTATATGTGTTGACGGTTCACAGTCCCAGCCTAGTGAGATGGCCCATTCAAAAGGCCCAATGGGCTTAATGATAACCCATCTGCTTCAACAACGCAACATCCTCGTAAGACGTGATATCGACGCGTTCTAGGGACCTGTAATTTCTTGTGAGTTAGGTTGTCATACTTTTAACAGCTCACGACGTACGATCTGGGACTAAAAAACAGAGCAAAAGAAGAAAAGTGGCCCAAAACTGATGAAAATGTTCAATTTTGGGCTCCAAAAATAGGCGCAGCCAAGCATGTTGCTGCCGCCGCCGTAGAGCTCTCGGAGTATTTTCCAACTGTATGCTGTGCGCCGCGTAACTCCTTACGAATTAAAAGTTATGGGCACTGGAGCGACGGACACCTGGTCACAAGCCCCACTGCCTTAGTTTACGAGCCCAGCCTCTACGTGAAGTGAAGTTGTCTTGCCCAAGGTACCGTGGGATTCGGTAATAGAAATGCGGTAGATGAAGAATCTTGGCAACCCTAACAGGGGCAAAAAAAATTGAAAAGGGGGGTGTGCAACATGAGGACTTCCCTGGGGGTCACCCATCCTAGTACTACTCTCGCCCGAGCACGCTTAACTTTAGGGTTCTAATGGGATCCGGTTCATTAGTGCTAGTATGATAACACCCGTCATGATGAGGGCACAAATCCTTTATGTGTTGACGGTTCACAGTCCCAGCCCAGAGAGGTGGCCCATTCAAAAGGCCCAGTGGGCTTAACGATAAACCATCCACTTCAACAACGCAGCATCCTCGCAAAATTTGATATCGGCGCATTGTAGGGCCCTCTACTGTCCAGCGAGTTAGGTTGTCATCCTTTTAACAGCTCACGACGTACGATCCAGGACGGAAAAACTTAGCAAAACAAGAAAAGAGGCCCGAAACTGATGAAAACGTTCAATTTTGGGCTCCGAAAAAGGGTGCAGCCAATCATGTTGCTGCCCCTGTCGTAGAGCTCTTGGAGAGCTTTGTAACTGTATGTTGTGCGCCGCGTTACTCATTACGGATTAAAAGTTATGGGCACCGGAGCGACGGACACCTTGTCACAAACCCCACGCCCTCAGTTTGCGGACCCAGCCTCTACGTGAAGCGAAGTTGTCTTACCGAAGGTGCTGAGGGATTCGGTAAAAGAAATGTGGTAGATAAAGTATCTTGGCAACCCTAACCGGGGCAAAAAAAATTGAAAAGGGGGGATGCAACACGAGAACTTAGCAGGGGGTCACCCATCCTAGTACTACTCTTGCCCAAGCACGCTTAACCTCGCAGTTCTGATGGGATCCGGTGCATTAGTGCTCGTATGATCGCACCCGTCATGTTGTCGGCACAAATCCTTTATGTGTTGACAGTTCACAGTTCCAACCTAGAGAGATGGCCCATTCAAAAGGCCCAATGGGCTTAACGACAACCCATCATCTTAAACAACGTAGCAACCTCGTAAGACGTGATATCGACGCGTTATAGGGCCCTCTAATGTCTGCGAGTTAGGTTGTCGTCCTTTTAACAGCTCACGACGTACGATCCGGGATGAAAAACAGAGCAAAAGAAAAAAGTGGCCCGAAATTGATGAAAACGTGTGATTTTGGGCTGCAAAAATGGGTACAGCCGAGCAGGCTTGCTGCCCCTATCGTAGAGCTCTCAGATAGCTTTCCAACGGTATGATGTGCGCCGCGTAACTCCATAAGGATTAAAAGTTATGGGCATCTGAGCGCCGAAGACCTCGTCACAAGCCCCACGCCCTTGGTTTGCGGGCCCAGCATCTACGTGAAGCGAAGTTGTCTTGCCCAAGGTGCCGTGGGATTCGGTAATAGAAATGTCATGGATAAAGTATCTTGGCAACCCTAACCGGGGAAAAAACAATTGAAAATGGGAGGTGCAACACAAGGACTTCCCACGGGGTCACCCATACTTGTACTACACTCGCCCAAGCACGCTTAACTTCGGAGTTTTGATGGGATCCGGTGCATTAGTAATGGTATGATCGCTCCCGTCATGTTGTGGGCACAAATCCTATATGTGTTGACGGTTCACAGTCCCAGCTTAGAGAGATGGCCCATACAAAAGGCCCAATGGTCTTAACAACAACCCATCTGCTTCAACAACGCAACATCCTCATAAGACGTGATATCGACGCATTGTAGGGCCCTGTAATTTCCCGCAAGTTAGGTTGTCATACTTTTAACAGCCCACGACGTACGATCCGGGACTAAAAAACATAGCAGAAGAAGAAAAATGTCCCGAAACTGATGAAAATGTTCAATTTTGGGCTACGAAAATAGGCGCAGCCAAACATGTTGCTGCCGCCGTCGTAGAGCTCTCGGAGAGCTTTCCAACTATATGATGTGCGCCACGTAACTCCTTACGAATTAAAAGTTATGGGCACCGGAGCGACGGAGACTTGGTCACAAGCCCCACTGCCTTAGTTTATGGGCCGAGCCTCTACGCGAAGCGAAGCTGTCTTGCCCAAGGTACCGTGGGATTCGGTAATAGAAATGCGGTGGATAAAGAATCTTGGAAACCCTAACAGGGGCAAAAAAAATTGTAAAGGGGGGTGTGCAACACGAGGACTTCCCTGGGGGTCACCCATCCTAGTACTACTCTCGCCCGAGCATGCTTAACTTCGGAGTTTTGATGGGATCCGGTGCATTAGTTCTAGTATGATAACACCCGTCATGTTGAGGGCACAAATCCTTTATGTGTTGACGGTACACAGTCCCAGCCCCGAGAGATGGCCCATTCAAAAGGCCTAGTGGGCTTAACGACAACCCATCCATTTCAACAACGTAGCACCCTCGCAAAACGTGATATCGGCGGGTTGTAGGGCCCTCTACAGTCCCGCGAGTTAGGTTGTCGTCCTTTTAACAGCTCACGACGTACGATCCGGGACGGAAAAACATATCAAAACAAGAATAGTGGCCCGAAACTGATGAAAACGTTCAATTTTGGGCTCTGAAAATAGGCGCAGCCAAGCATGTTGCGGCCGCCGTCGTAGAGTTCTCGGAGAGGTTTCCAACTATATGCTGTGTGCCGCATAACTCTTTATGAATTAAAAGTTATGGGCACCGGAGTGACGGAGACCTGCTCACAAGCCCCACGGCCTCGGTTTACGGGCCCAGCATCTACGTGAAGCGAAGTTGTCATGCCCAAGGTGCCGTGGGTTTCGGTAATAGAAATGTGGTGGAAAAAGAATCTTGGCAACCCTAATCGGGGCAAAAAAATTGAAGAGGGGGCTGCAACACGAGGACTTCCCTGGGGATCACCCATCCTAGCACTACTCTTGCCCGAGCACGCTTAACTTCGGAGTTCTGATGGGTCCGGTGTATTAGTGCTAGTATGATAGCATCCGTAATGTTGAGGGAACAAATCCTTTATGTGTTGACGGTTCACAGTCCCAGCCCAGAGAGATGGCCCATTCAAAAGGCCCAGTGGGCTTAATGACAACCCATCCACTTCAACAACGCAGCATCGTCGTAAAATGTGATATCGCCGTGTTGTAAGGCCCTCTACTGTCCTGCGAGTTAGGTTCTCATACTTTTAACAGCTCTCGACATACGATCCGGGACGAAAAATCATAGTAAAAGAAGAATAGTGGCCCGAAACAGATAAAAATGTTCAATTTTGGGCTCCGAAAATAGGTGTAGCTGAGCAGGCTTGCTGCCGCCATCGTAGAGCTCTCGGAGAGCTTTCCAACGGTATGTTGTGCGCCGCGTTACTCGTTACAAATTAAAAGTTACGGGCACCGGAGCGACGGAGACCTTGTCACAAGCCCCACGCCCTCGGTTTGCGGGCCCAGCCTCTACATGAAGCGAAGTTGTCTTGCCCATTGTGCCGAGGGATTTTATAAAAGAAATGTGGTGGACAAAGTTTCTTGGCAACCCTAACCGGGGCAAAAAAAATTGAAAAGGGGCGGTGCAACACGAGGACTTCCCAGGGGGTCACCTATCCTAGTACTACTCTTCCCCACGCAAGCTTAACTTCGCAGTTCTGATGGGATCCGGTGCATTAGTACTGGTATGATCGCACCCGTTATGTTATGGGCACAAATCCTTTATGTGTTGACAGTTCACAGTTCTAACCCAGAGAGATGGCCCATTCAAAAAGCCCAATGGGCATAACGACAACCCATCCTCTTCAACAACGCAGCATCCTCGCAAGACGTGATATTGACTCATTGTAGGGCCCTCTAATGTCCCGCGAGTTTTGTTGTCGTCCTTTTAACCGCTCACGACGTACGATGCGGGGTGAAAAAATAGAGCAAAAGAAGAAAAGTAGCCCGAAACTGATGAAAACGTGCAATTTTGGGCTCCAAAACGGGCACAGCCGAGCAGGTTTGCTGCCCCCGTTGTAGAGCTCTTAGAGAGCTTTCTAACGATATGCTGTGTGCTGCGTAACTCCTTAAGGATTAAAAGTTATGGGCACCGGAACGACGGAGACCTGGTCAAAAGCCCCACGCCGTCGGTTTACGGGCCCAGCCTTTACGTGAAGTGAAGTTGTCTTGCCCAAGGTACCGTGGGATTCAGTAATAGAAATGTCGTGGATAAAGTATCTTGGCAACCCTAACTGGGGCAAAAAAAATTGAAAATGGGGGGTGCAACACGAGGACTTCCTAGGGGGTTACCCATGCTAGTACTACCCTCGCCCAAGCACGCTTAACTTCGGAGTTCTGATGGGATCCGATGCATTAGTACTGGTATGATCACACCCGTCATGTTGAGGGCACAAATCCTATATGTCCCAGCCTAGTGGGCTTAACGACAACCCATTTACTTCAACAACGTAGCATCCTCGTAAAACGTAATATTGGCTAGTTGTAGGGCCCTATACTGTCTCGCGACTTAGGTTGTCGTCCTTTTAACAAATCACGACGTACAATCCGAGACGAAAAAACAAATCAAAAGAAAAAAAGTGGCCCGAAACTGATGAAAATGTTCAATTTTAGGCTTTGAAAATAGGCGCAGCCGAGCAGGTTTGCTACCCACATCGTAGAGCTCTCGGAGAGCTTTGCAATGGTATGTTGTGCGCTGCGTTACTCAATACGGATTAAAAGCTATGGGCACCAGAGTGACGTAGACCTTGTCACAAGCTCCACGCCCTAGGTTTGCGGGCCCAGCCTCTACGTGAAGCGAAGTTGTCTTGCCCATTATGACGAGGTATTCTTTAAAAGAAATGTGGTGGATAAAGTTTCTTGGCAACCCTAATCGGGGCAAAGAAAATTGAAAAGTGGCGGTGCAACACGAGGACTTCCCAGGGGGTCACCCATCCTAGTACTAGTCTTGCCCAAGCAGGCTTAACTTCGCAATTCTGATGGGATCCGGTGCATTAGTACTGGTATGATCGCACCCATCATGTTGTGGGCACAAATCCTTTATGTGTTGACTGCTCACAGTTCCAACCCAGAGAGCTGGCCCATCCAAAAGGCCCAATGGGCTTCACGATAACCCATCCTCTTCAACAACGCAGCATCCTCGCAAGACGTGATATCAATGCATTGTAGGGCCCTCTAATGTCCTGCGAGTTAGGTTGTCGTCCTTTTAACAGCTCACGACGTCCGATCTGGGACGAAAAAACATAGCAAAAGAAGAAAAGTGGCCTGAGATTAATGAAAACATGCGATTTTGGTCTCCAAAAATGAGTGCAGCCGAGTAGGCTTGCTGTCCCCGTCATAGAGCTCTTAGAGAGCTTTCCAACGGTATGCCGTGCATCGCGTAACTCCTTAAAGATTAAAAGTTATGTGCACCGGAGCGACGGAGACCTAGTCACAAGCCCCATGCCCTCGGTTTGCGGGCCTAGCCTCTACATGAAGCGAAGTTGTCTTGCCCAAGGTGCCGTGGGATTCGGTAATAGAAATGTCGCGGACAATGTATCTTGGCAACCCTAACCGGGGCAAAAACAATTGAAAATGGGGTGTGCAACACGAGTACTTTCCAAGGGGTCACCCATCATTGTACTACTCTCGCCCAAGCACGCTTAACTTTGGATTTCTTATAGGATCCGGTGCATTAGTGCTGGTTTGATCGCACCCGTCAAGTTGTGGGCACAAATCCAATATGTGTTGACGGTTCACAGTCCCAGCCCAGAGAGATGGCCCATTAAAAAGTCCCAATCGGCTTAACGACAACCCATCTGCTTCAACAACGCAACATCCGCGTAAGACGTGATATCGATGCATTGTAGAGCCCTACAATATCCCACGAGTTTTGTTGTCATACTTTTAACAGCTCACAACGTACGATCAGGGTCGAAAAAATAGTGCAAAAGAAGAAAAGTGACCCAAAACTGATGGAAACATTCGATTTTGGGCTCCGAAAATAGTCGCAGCCAAACATGTTACTGCCCTCGTCGTAGATCTCTCAGAGAGCTTTCAAACTGTAAGCTGTGCGCCGCGTAACTCTTTATGAATTAAAAGTTATGGGCACCGGAGCGACGGAGACCTGGTCACAAGCCGCACGGCCTCGGTTTATGGGCCCAGCCTCTACGTGAAGCGAAGTTGTCTTGCCTAAGGTACCGTGGGATTCGGTAATAGAAATGCGGTTGATAAAGAATCTTGGCAACACTAACCGTGGCAAAAAAAATTGAAAATTGGGGTGCAACACAAGGACTTCCCATGGGGTCACCCATCCTAGTACAACTCTCGCCCGAGCATGCTTAACTTCAGAGTTCTAATGGGATCCGGTGCAATAGTACTGGTATGATCACACCCGTCATGTTGAGGGCACAAATCCTTTATTTGTTAACTGTTCACAGTCCCAGCCCAGAGAGATGGCCCATTCAAAAGGCCCAGTGGGATTAACGACAACCCATCTACTCTAACAACACAGCATCATCGCAAAACGTGGTACCGGAATGTTGTAGGGCACTCTACTGTCGTGCGATTTTTAGGTTGTCGTCCTTTTAATAGGTCAAGACGTACGATCCAGGTCGGAAAAACAAAGCAAAAGAAGAAAAGTTGCCCAAAACTGATGAAAATGATCAATTTTAGGCTCTAAAAACAGGCGTAGCCGAGCAGGAGAGCTGCCCCAATCGTAGAGCTCTCGGAGTGCTTTTCAACGGTATGTTGTGCGCCGCGTTACTCGTTACGGATTAAAATTTATGGGCACCGGAGCGACGGAGACCTTGCCACAAGCCCCACGCCCTCGGTTTGCGGGCCCAGCCTCTACTTGAAGCGAAGTTGTCTTGCCCAAGGTGCCGAGGGATTCGGTAAAAGAAATGTGGTGGATTATGTATCTTGGCAACCCTACCCGGGGCAAAAATAATTGAAAATAGGGGGTACAACACGAGGACTTCCCAAGGGGTCATCTATCCAAGTACTACTCTCGCCCAAGCACGCTTAACTTCAAAGTTCTGATGGGATCCGGTGCATTTGTGCTGGTATGATCGCACCCCTCATGTTGTGGGCACAAATCCTTTATGTGTTGACGGTTCACAGTTCCAACCCAGAGAGATGGCCCGTTCAAAAGGCCCAATGGGCTTAACGACAACCCATCATCTTCAACAACGCAGCATCCTCTCAAGACGTGATATCGACGCGTTGTAGGTTCCTCTAATGTCCCGCGAGTTAGGTTGTCATCCTTTTAACAACTCACGACGTACAATCTGGGATGAAAAAAAGAGCAAAAGAAGAAAAGTGGCCCGAAACTGATGAAAACGTGCAATTTTGGGCTCCAAAAACAGCCGAGCAGGCTTCTTGCCCCCGTCGTAGAGCTCTCAGAGAGCTTACCAACGGTATGCTGTGCGCCACGTAACTCCTTAAGGATTAAAAGTTATGGGCACCGGAGCGACGGAGACCTGGTCCCAAGCCCCACACCCTCGGTTTGTGGGCCCAGCCTCTACGTGAAGCGAAGTTGTCTTGCCCAAGGTACCGTGGGATTCGGTAATAGAGATGTCGTGGATAAAGTATCTTGGCAACCCTAACCGGGGCAAAAACAATTGAAAATGGGGGGTGCAACACGAGGACTTCCTAGGGGGTCACCCATCCTTGTACTACTCTCGCCCAAGCATGCTTAACTTCGGAGTTCTGATGGGATTCGGCGCATTAGTGCTGGTATGATCTCACCTGTCATGTTGTGGGCACAAATCTTATATGTGTTGATGGTTCACAGTCCCAGTTAAGAGAGATGGCACATTCAAAAGGCCCAATGGGCTTAACGACAACCCATCTGCTTCAACAACGCAGCATCCTCGTAAGACGTGATATCGACGTGTTGTAGGGCCCAGTAATATCCTACGAGTTAGGTTGTCATACTTTTAAGAGCTCACGACGTACGATCCGGGTCAAAAAAATGGAGTAAAAGAAGAAAAGTGGCCGAAAACTGACGAAAACATTCGATTTTGGGCTCCGAAAACAGGCGTAGCTGAGCATGTTGCTGCCCCCGTCGTAGAGCTCTCGGAGAGCTTTCCAACGGTATGTTGTGCGCCGCGTAACTCTTTACGGATTAAAAGTTATGGCCACCAGAGCGACAGAGACCTGGTCACAAGCCCCATGGCCTCAGTTTACGAGCCCAACCTCTACGTGAAGCGAAGTTGTCTTGCCCAAGGTGCCGTGGGATTCGGTAATAGAAATACGGTGGATAAAGAATCTTTCCAACCCTAACCGGGGCAAAAAGATTGAAAAGGGGGGTGCAACACGAGGACTTCCCAGGGGGTCACCCATCCTATTACTACTCTCGCCCGAGCACGCTTAACTTCGGAGTTCTGATGGGATCCGGTGCATTAGTTCTGGTATGATCACACCCATCATGTTGAGTGAACAAATCCTTTATGTGTTGACGGTTCACAGTCCCAGCCTAGAGAGATGGCCCATTCAAAAGGCCCAGTGGGCTTAATGACAACCCATCTACTTCAACAATGCAGCATCCTCGTAAAACGTGATATCGACGCATTGTAGGACTCTCTACTATCTTGCGAGCTAGGTTGTCGTCCTTTTAAAAACTCACGACGTACGATTCGGGACCGAAAAACAAAGCAAAGGAAGAAAAGTAGCCTGAAACTGATGAAAATGATCAATTTTAGGCTCTGAAAATAGGCGCAGTCGAGCAGGCTTGCAGCCCCCATCGTAGAGCTCTCAGAGAGCTTTCCAACGGTATGCTGTGTGCCGCGTTACTCATTACATATTAAAAATTATTGGCACCGGAGCGACAGAGACCTTGTCACAAGCCCCACGCCCTCAGTTTGCGGGCCCAGCCTCTAAGTGAAGCGAAGTTGTCTTGCCCAAGGTACCGTGGGATTCGGTAATCGAAATGTGGTGGATAAAGTATCTTGGCAACCCAAATCGGAGCAAAAACAATTGCAAATGGGGGGTGCAACACGAGGACTTCCCAGGGGGTCACCCATCCTAGTACTACTCTCGCCTAAGCACACTTAACTTCCGACTTCTGATGGGATCCGGTGCATTAGTGCTGGTATGATCCCACCTGTCGTGTTGAGGGCACAAATCCTTTATGTGTTGACGGTTCACAGTCCCAGCCTAGAGAGACGGCCAATTCAAAAGGCCCAGTGGGCTTAACGACAACCTATCAACTTCAACAACGCAGCATCCTCACAAGACGTGATATCGTCGCGTAATTTGGCCCTCTACTGTCCCACGAGTTAGGTTGTCTTCCTTTTAACAGCTCCCGACGTACGATTCGGGATGAAAAAATAGAGCAAAAGAAGAAAAGTGGCCCGAAACTGATGAAAATGTTTAATTTTGGGCTCCAAAAATACGCGCAGCAGAGCAGAATTGATTCCCCCATCGTAGAGCTCTCGGAGTGCTTTCCAACAGTATGTTGTGCGCCGAGTTACTCCTTACGGATTAAAAGGTATGGGCACCGGAGCGACGAACACCTGGTCACAAGCCCTTCGCCATCGGTTTGTAGGCCTAGCCTCTACGTGAAGCGAAGTTGTCTTGCCCAAGGTGCCGTGGGATTTGGTAATAGAAATGCGGTGGATAAAGAATCTTGGCAACCCTAACCGGGGCAAAAAAAATTGAAAAGTGGGGTACAACACGTGGACATCCCAGGGGGTCACCCATCCAAGTACAACTCTCGCCCAAGCACGCTTAACTTCGGAGTTCTGATGGGATATGGTGCATTAATGCTGGTATAATCACAACCGTCATGTTGAGGGCACAAATCCTTTATGTGTTAACGGTTCACAGTCCCTGCCCAGAAAGATGGCCCATTCAAAAGGCCCAGTTGGCTTAACGAATATCCATCCACTTCAACAACGCAGCATCCTTGTAAAACATGATATCGACGCATTCTAGGGCCCTCTAATATCCAGCGAGTTAGGTTGTCATCCGTTTAACAGCTCACGACGTACGATCCGGGATGAAAAAACATTGCAAAAGATGTAAAATGGCCCGAAACCGATGAAAACATTCAATTTTGGGCTCTGCAAACAAGAGCAACCGAGCAGGCTCGCTGCCCTAGTCGTAGAGCTCTCGGAGAGCTTTCCAACTGTATGTTGTGCACCGTGTAACTCCTTACGGATTAAAAGCCATGGGCACCGGAGAAACAGAGACCTGGTCACAAGCCCCACGCCCTCGGTTTGCGGGCCCAGCCTCTACGTGAAGCGAAGTTGTCTTACCCAAGGTGCCGTGGGATTCGGTAATAGAAATGCGGTGGATAAAGAATCTTGGCAACACTAACCAGGGCAAAAAAAATTGAAATGGGGGGTGCAACACGAGGACTTCACAGGGGGTCACCCATCCTAGTACTACTCTCGTCCAAGCACGCTTAACTTCGGAGTTCTGATGGGATCTAGGGTATTAGTGCTGGTATGATCCCACCGTCATGCGGAGGGCACAAATCCTTTATGTGTTGACGATTTACTGTCCCAGCCCAGAGAGATGGCCCATTCAAAAGTCCCAATGGGCTTAACGACAACCCATCTACTTCAACAACGCATCATCCTCGCAAGACATGATATCAGTGCGTTGTAGGGCCCTCTATTGTCCCGCGAGTTACGTTGTCTTCCTTTTAACAGCTCACGACGTACGATCCGTGACGAAAAAATAGAGCAAAAGCAGAAAAGTGGCCTGAAACTAATGAAAATGTTCAATTTTAGGCTCCGAAAATAGGCGCAGCCGAGCAGGCTTGCTGCCCCCATCGTAGAGTTCTCGGAGAGCTTTCCAACGGTATACTGTTCGTCGCGTTACTCCTTACGGATTAAAAGCTATGGGCACCGGAGCGACGGAGACCTTGTCACAAGCCCCACGCCCTCGGTTTGCTGACCCAGCCTCTACGTGAAGCGAAGTTGTCTTGCCCAAGGTGTCGAGGGATTCGGTAATAGAAATATGTTGGATAAAGTATCTTGGCAACCCTAACCGGGGCAAAAACAATTGAAAATGGGGGGTGCTACACGAGGACATCCCAGGGGCCACCCATCCTAGTACTACTCTCACCCAAGCATGCTTAACTTCGGAGATCTGATGGGATCCGGTGCATTAATGCTGGTATGAACGCACCCGTCATGTTGTGGGCACAAATCCTTTATGTGTTGACAGTTCACATGTGAGGCCCGACCCCGAATAACGTGTCCTACCTCGATTTGCGCGCCTTATACCTAAAATTATATGACTGACCTAGGATTACGTGCCCTGTCTTGGTTTTCGTGCATGCCTCGTTATACATGCCTTAACCTAAAATTATGTGTCCTAATCCTCGATATACGTGTGATACCTAGATAAACATGCCATGACCTTAATTTACGTGCGAGAACTTGATTTGCGTGTGTTTCTTCATTTCGTGTGCATTAACCTTGAACTACGTGCTCTAACCTAGGTTTAAGAGTCGTGTCTTGAATTACGTGCATTGCATTGAATTACGTGCCTTATTTTGGTCTATGATCATTCACCTAGGGTTGCGTGTGTTAGCATTAGAATCCGTGCATTTATCTTGAAGTACGTGCATTAGTCTTGAAGTTCGTGCCTTACCTCGTAGTTCGTGTCTACCTCGTAATTCGTGCCCTAGACCTAGGAATTCGTGCCACCACGCTAATCAATAAAGAATCCTACACAAAGCACAAGACAATAAAATAATCCTACACAATCCACTAACCAATATTATATTCCTAATTCAAATTCTCTACAAACTCCACTAACAATAAAATAATACTAAACTATTCCTACATTTTCCACTATCTATTATTCTATTCATAATTCAACTCATCAACAAACATCCCTATATTTTATTCTACCTAGATTTCCTAATTTTCCAACATTCCTATGACAATTCTAATGACACAAATGCATAAAAAATTAGTCCTAGACAAACTATGACAAAACACTCAACACAATGCATAAAAATTGCCCAAAACCACCTCAATTTCCTCCCATTTTCGACCAAACCACTCATGGCCCATGCTAACATTTCAAAATGCCTCTTGAAGACATAAAAATCAGAATTGCTAAGCTCAAGGCTGAACCCATGCATCAACTTTTGCAAAAAGCCTCATTTTTCTCTCATTTCTCTCACTTTCCTCACATTTCTCTCTCTCCCTCTCATTTTCTCTCTCCATTTCGGTTTTGGCTGAGTTCTTCATCTCCATAGCTTATCTTCTTCACACCATAGCTAAACCAAGCAAGCCACAAGCAAAGGACCTCAACCGAACAAGCTAGGATGCAAAAATCACTCATGCATGTGCATTGAAGCTTCATTTTCGGCCTTGGTGAGTTTTTAAGCTTCCATTTCTTTTCTTCTTGTTCTAACCACATGCATGTACTAAGAACTTGGCCACTAAGCTAGGAAAAATATAGAGAAATCGAGTGGTGTCTTGGCTAAGCAAGGAAGAAGAAGAAAATCATGCTTCATCAAGTTTTGTGCATCTTCTTGTTGATTTGCTAAGGTGAGGGTTAAAAGCTTTTGAAAACTCTTTGAAATTTCACATGCATGTTCATAAATGTGTATATTTGCCTCTGTATTTGAGTTATGTGGTCGTCCATGAGCTTAAACAACCATGCATGGCAAGATCTTGGCTTGAAAATGATGCTAGGTGAAGTCGAATTCTTGTGACAGCTCTCTGACTAGTCTGTTCGAGGTAAGTTTGGCTAAACAAATGATGTTGAAAATGCTTTAAAATTGGTGGGTGACTATTTTGGACAGTTTTGAACATTTTTCCCAGAAATAGGCCGAAGGTAATTTGGACTCTAAGGACCTCAAAATGACAAATCATTAAAATGTGACCAAATCTGGAAATCTGGAAAAATGAATCAGGTTTTGGCAGATGCACTGACTCTGTGGAACGAACCATATTTGACTTAGTAAATGTTGTCCAAAATGCATTAAAATTGGTGTACTTCTATATTTTTCAGTTCTGGACAATTTTTTCAGAAATGGACCAAAGCTAAAAATGACTCTAAGGACCTCAAAAACGTCAATTTCTGAAAAGTGTGCAAATCTGGACAGTTTTGTGCTACCTCACTGTTTCGGCCATAACTAATGATTCTGAACTCCAATTGATGCAAGGTTTGTTTCTAAGTTTATTTAACTTCTTAATATTTAATTTGACATCTTATTCACTGAATTTGGAGATTGTTTGTTTACCCGATTGATTGTGAGAAAACAGCCTATTGCAGTGAGTGTTTCACTTAGCTATATGCATGGAAAACTATTGTAACCTCTCTTGTGGTGCTAATTGCTTGGAATTGTGATGTCGGAATATTGCGTGGACTGTTTTGAGTACTTGAGGATGTTTGAATTGAATGATGTATGACTCGGGAATGATGTTGAGTTGACTTAGGGCTTGAACACACGATCGTGCATGAAACGGAAACCCTAATGGCTAAGTAGTCTTACTAAGTGTTAATCATTGGATATTGTGTGAAAACTGTACGTTGCGTGGGCTGCCCGTAAATGTGTTATAACTTCAATTATGGTTTTTACCATTGCATGTTGTCAAATAAGCTTGTCTTGCTACCGAACCCACGTAAATGTTGTTGCATGTCGAATAATTCGTATCACTTGATTATATGAACTTCTTGATGAGTTATATGGCCTATTTTACATGTGTTACATGGCTGCCCGTTTAATGTTCATATGGCTCTAGGTGTTCTACAAAATGAAATTTCATGTCAAGCATGCCTCGTTCGTTTACTTGGCAATATATGATCTTGAAATTGCTCGGAGACAACCTACTTTGTTGTCCTCCTAATGTGAATTGTTAAAAGATATTAAACGGTTTATTTGAACATGATTACTTGGCTGCCCATTAAAGTTTAATTGCTTTCAAATGGATATATGAAATGATTATATGTTCTTACAATGCCTTATATGCCAAAATGTCAAAATGTGATCATATACTTGCTCGGAGGCAACCTACTTTGTTGACCTCCTAATGTGAAATGTTAAATGACATAAATGGGCATTGTATACGAGGTTGCAACCTTTCGTGTGGCATGGTAGTGTTTCACGCACGCCGGGCGGCATCGGGCTTGCCGGTGTTACCGTGACTACCATGGTCCAATTCCCTCTCTCGCTTGGCATTTCACCCTCGGAGAGTTGGGTCATAGGTTTCGGGGTACATCCGGAGTACACCCAATTGGGAGCGATAATTGGATTATTGTAGTCGGCAGCACCAAATGAATCGAAATTAATATTGAGAGCAAATGCTCACCGTATCCTTTTTACTATGTGTATAAGTACTCTCGCTTGGTTCCTAGAGAACCTCGGGGAGGAAAGACTGGCATTTCTGTTCCCTTACTTTGTATCCGTTACTCGATTTGTTTCTTATAATTGCATACCTTATTATTTGTAATACGTGACATGTTCTCAAAAAGAGTTTTCATAAATTGAACCGGAAAACGAGTTTCAAAACGTATTTCTCGTTCCCCCTCGCTGAGTTCATAAGGACTCACCCTCTTTTCATCACAGGTAAAGAAGAACAGGTACAGGTACCCGAGGACGGTGTGTCTAACGATGAACCCCTGGAGTGATTGCCTGTCTTGTGTGCCTTGCGTGATTGTGGCTATTTGTGAACTATGCTACTTGAAGACTATTTCTTTTATGTTGCTCATTGTTTATTGATGTAAATGACCCCGTTGTAATTTGGGTCTAATTCTGAGATTGTACTATCTATAACCGGACAAACTTTTATTTGGTTGTTTGCTTTCGTTTTCTTAATTAGTAGTTATCGTAGGCATTCAAACCACTAGATGAAAAATCAACTAAGTTAATTCTATCTAATTTCACTTAGGTGCTCATTTGCAAACTAAAGGATAATAGGTACTTGCATGATAGGAAATTGGAAAATAAACGGGACATAGTTATCATGTTAGGCTTATTAACCAAACGAGACTTTCAAGATAAACTAGTAGGCAAATCGGTTGGTGACAAATAGGAGTCCTTAATGAAATTGGATTAACGATTGGAATAATTGAGGCGTTTAGAGAATTAGGTCAAACCAAAGAGTCCAATTACAGCCGTTATGTTGCCGGTTTTCTGAAAAACTTTGGAGTTTAGGCTAAAAACGATAAGTGTTAAATCTTTATAAACAGTTAAGTACGAGACGTGACTTGAATGTTTAGTTCACACCCTAGTCTAACCTTATAAGCCGGGTTGGGGCATGACATCACAGTCCCAGCCCAGAGAGATGGCCCATTCAAAAGGCCCAATGGGCTTAACGACAACCCATCCGCTTCAACAACGCAGCATCCTCGTAAGACATGATATCAACGCGTTGTAGGGCACTGTAATATCCCGCGAGTTAGGTTGTCATCCTTTTAACTGCTCCACGCCCTCGGTTTGCTGGCCCATCCTCTACGTGAAGCGAAGTTGTCTTGCCAAAGGTGCCGTGGGATTCGGTAATAGAAATGGGGGTGCAACACGAGGACTTCCTGGGGGTCACCCATCCTAGTACTATTCTCGCCCAAGCACACTTAACTTTGGAGTTTTGATGGGATCTGGTGCATTAGTGCTGGTATGATCCCACCCATTATGTTGAGGAAACAAATCCTTTATATGTTGACGGTTCACAGTCCCAGCCCAGAGAGATGGCCCATTCAAAAGGCCTAGTGGGCTTAACGACAACCCATCCACTTCAACAACGCAGCATCCTCGCAAGACCTGATATCGACGTGTTGTAGGGCCCTCTACTGTCCTGCGAGTTAGGCTGTCGTCCTTTTAACAACTCACGACTTACGATCTGGGAGGGAAAAAACAGAGCAAAAGAATAAAAGTGGCCCGAAACTGATGAAAATGTTCAATTTTGGGCTCTAAAAATAGACACATTCGGGCAGGCTTGCTGCCCCCATTGTAGAGCTCTCAGAGAGCTTTCCAACAATATGATGTGCACCGCGTTACTCCTTACGGATTAAAAGTTATGGGCACCGGAGCGACGGAGACCATGTCAAAAGCCCTACGCCCTTGGTTTGCGAGCCTAACCTCTACGTGAAGCGAAGTTATCTTGCCCAAGGTGCCAAGGGATTCGGTAAAAGAAATGTGCGGGATAAAGTATCTTGGCAACCCTAACCGGGGCAAAAACAATTGAAAGGGAGGGGGGTGCTACACGAGGACTTCCCAAGGGGTCACCCATCCTAATACTACTCTCGTCCAAGCACGCTTAACTTCAGTGTTCTGATGGGATCCGGTGCATTAGTGCTGGTTTGATCGCACCCGTCATGTTATGGGCACAAATCCTTTATGTGTTGACAGTTCACAGTCCCAACCCAAAGAGATGGCCCATTCAAAAGGCTTAATAGGCTTAACGATAACCCATCCGCTTCAACAATGTAGCATACTCGTAAGATGTGATATCGACGCATTGTAGGGCCCTGTAATATCCCGCGAGTTAGGTTGTTGTCCTTTTAACAGCTCACGACGTATGATTCGGGACGGAACAATAGAGCACAAGAAGAAATGAGGCCTGAAACTGATGAAAAGATTCAATTTTGGGCTCCAAAAATAGGCGCAACCGAGCAAGATTGCTGCCCCAGTCATAGAGGTCTCGGAGAGCTTTTCAATTGTATGTTGTGCGCCGCATAACTCCTTACGGATTAAAAGTTATGGGCACTGGAGCGACGGAGACCTGGTCACAAGTCCCACGCCCTCTGTTTGCACGCCCAGCCTCTACGTGAAGTGAAGTTGTCTTGCCCAAGGTGCCGTGTGATTCGGTAATAGAAATGCAGAGGATAAAGAATTTTGGCAACCCTAACCGGGGCAAAAAAAATTAAAAAGAGGGTTGTAACACAAGGACTTCCCATGGGGTCACCCATCCTTGTACTACTCTCACCCAAGCATGCTTAACTTTGGAGTTCTTATGGGATCCGGTGCATTAGTGTTGGTATGATCCCACCCGTCTTGTTTAGGGCACAAATCCTTTATGTGTTGATGGTTTACAGTCCCAACCTAGAGAGATGGCCCATTCAAAAGGCCTAGTAGGCTTTACGATAACCCATCCACTTCAACAATGCAGCATCCTTGCAAGACGTGATATCGGCGCGTTGTAGGCCCTGTACTGTTGAGCGAGTTAGGTTGTCGTCCTTTTAACAGCTTAAGACGTACGATCCGGGATGAAAAAACAGTGCAAACGAAGAAAAGTGGCCAGCAACTAATGAAAATGTTCAATTTTGGGCTCTGAAAATTAGCACAGCCGAACAACCTTGCTACCCCTATCGTAGCGCTCTCAGAGAGCTTTCCAACCGTATGTTGTGCCCCGCGTTCCTCCTTACATATTAAAAGTTATAGGCACTGGTGTGACGGAGTCCTTGTCACAAGCCCCATGCCCTCGGTTTGCGAGCCCAGCCTCTACGTGAAGCGAAGTTGTCTTGGCCAAGGTGCCGAGGGATTCGGTAATAGAAATGTGGTTGATAAAGTATCTTGGCGACCCTAACCGGGGCAAAAACAATTGAAAAGGGGGGGTGCAACATGAGGACTTCCCAAGGGGTCGCCCATCCTAGTACTACTCTCGCCCAAGCACGCTTAGTTTCGGAGTTCTGAGGGGATCCTGTGTATTAGTGCTGGTATGATCACACCCGTCTTGTTGTGGGCACAAATCCTTTATGTGTTGACGGTTCACAGTCCTAGCCCAGAGAGATGGCCCATTTAAAAGGCCCAATGGGCTTAACAACAACCCATCCACTTCAACAACGCAGCTTCCTCATAAGATGTAATATCGACGCATTGTAGGGCCCTATAGTATCCCACGAGTTAGGTTGTTATCCTTTTAACAGCTCACGACGTACGATTCGGGAAGGAAAAATAGAGCAAAAGAAGAAAAGTGGCCCGAAACTGATGAAAACTTTCGATTTTGGACTCTGAAAACAGGCGTAGCCGAGCAGCCTTGCTGCCGCCATCGTAGAGCTCTCGGAGAGCTTTCCAACGGTATGCTGTGCCCCGCGTTAATCCTTACGGATTAAAAGTTATGGGCACCGGAGCGACGGAGACCTGGTCACAAGTCCCACGCCCTCGGTTTACGGGCCCAGCCTCTACGTGAAGCGATGTTGTCTTGCCCAAGTTGTCGTAGGGTTCGGTAATAGAAATGCGGTGGATAAAGAATCATAGCAACCCTAACCGGGGCAAAAAAAAATTGAAAAGGGGGGTGCAACACGAGGACTTCCCAGGGGGTCACCCATCCTAGTACTACTCTCGCCCAAGCACGCTTAACTTCGGAGTCCTGTTGGGATCCGGTGCATTAGTGCTTGTATGATCCCACCCGTCATGTTGATGGCACAAATCCTTTATGTGTTGACGGTTCACAATCCCAGCCCAGAGAGTTGGCCCATTCAAAAGGCCTAGTGGGTTTAACGATAATCCATCCACTTTAACAACGCAGCATACTCGCAAGACGTGATATCGGTGCCTTGTAGGGCCCTCTACTGTCCTGCAAGTTAGGTTGTCGTCCTTTTAACATCTCACGACGTACGATTCGGGACGGAAAAACAGAGCAAAAGAAGAAAAGTGGCCTGAAACTGATGAAAATGTCCAATTTTGGGCTCCGAAAATAGGCACAGCCGAGCAAGCTTGCTACCACCATCGTAGAGCTCTCGGAGAGTTTTCCAATGGTATGCTGTGCATCGCGTTACTCCTGACGGATTAAAAGTTATGGGCACCGGAGCGACGGAGACCTGGTCACAAGTCCCACGCCCTCGGTTTACGGGCCCAGCCTCTACGTGAAGCGATGTTGTCTTGCCCAAGTTGTCGTGGGGTTCGGTAATAGAAATGCGGTGGATAAAGAATCATAGCAACCCTAACCGGGGCAAAAAAAAATTGAAAAGGGGGGTGCAACACGAGGACTTCCCAGGGGGTCACCCATCCTAGTACTACTCTCGCCCAAGCACGCTTAACTTCGGAGTCCTGTTGGGATCCGGTGCATTAGTGCTTGTATGATCCCACCCGTCATGTTGATGGCACAAATCCTTTATGTGTTGACGGTTCACAATCCCAGCCCAGAGAGTTGGCCCATTCAAAAGGCCTAGTGGGTTTAACGATAATCCATCCACTTTAACAACGCAGCATACTCGCAAGACGTGATATCTGTGCGTTGTAGGGCCCTCTACTGTCCTGCAAGTTAGGTTGTCGTCCTTTTAACAGCTCACGACGTACGATCCGGGACGGAAAAACAGAGCAAAAGAAGAAAAGTGGCCTGAAACTGATGAAAATGTCCAATTTTGGGCTCCGAAAATAGGCACAGCCGAGCAAGCTTGCTACCACCATCGTAGAGCTCTCAGAGAGTTTTCCAATGGTATGCTGTGCATCGCGTTACTCCTGACGGATTAAAAGTTATGGGCACCGGAGCGACGGAGACCTGGTCACAAACCCCACGCCCTCGGTTTGCGGGCCCAGCCTCTACATGAAGCGAAGTTGTCTTGTCCAAGGTGCCGTGGGATTCGATAATGGAAATATGGTGGATAAAGTATCTTGGTAACCCTAACCGGGGCAAAAACAATTGAAAATGGGAGGTGCAACACGAGGATTTCCCAGGGGGTCACCCATCCTAGTACTACTCTCGCCCAAGCACGCTTAATTTCGGAGTTCTGAGGGGATTCGGTGCATTAGTGCTGGTATGATCACACCCATCATGTTGTGGGCACAAATCCTTTATGTGTTGATGGTTCACAGTCCCAGCCTAAAGAGATGGCACATTCAAAAGGCCCAATGGGCTTAACGACAACCCATCCGCTTCAACAACGCATCATCCTCGTAACACGTGATATCGACGCATTGTAGGGCCTTGTAATATCCCAAGAGTTAGGTTGCCATCCTTTTAATAGCTTACGACGTATGATCCAGGATGAAAAAATATGGCAAAAGAAGAAAAGTAGCCCGAAACTCATGAAAATGATTGATTTTGCTCTCCAAAAATGGGTGCAACCGAGAAGGCTTGCTGTTCTCTTCGTAGAGCTCTCGGAGAGCTTTTAAACGGTATGTTGTGCGCCATGTAACTCCTTACAGATTAGAAGTTATGGGCACCAGGGCGACGGAGACCTGGTCACAAGCTCCACGCCCTTGGTTTGCGGGCCCAGCCTCTATATGAAGTGAAGTTGTCTTGCCCAAGGTGCCGTGGGATTCGATAATAGAAATGTGATGGATAAAGCATCTTGGCAAGGCTAACCAGGGCAAAAAAAATTGAAAAGGGGGTGCAACACGAGGACTTCCCAGGGGGTCAACCATCTTAGTACTACTCTCACCCAAGCCCGCTTACCTTCGGAGTTTTGATGCGATGCGGTGCATTAGTGCTGGTATGATCGCACCCGTCATGTTGTGGGCACAAATCCTATATGTGTAGACGGTTCACAGTCCCAACCTAGAGAGATGGCCCATTCAAAAGGCCCAATGGGCTTACCGACAACCCATCCGCTTCAACAACGTAGCATCCTCGTAAGACGTGATATCGACAAGTTGTAGGGTGCTATAATATCCCACGAGTTAGGTTTTCGTCCTTTAATAACTAACGACGTACGATCCGGGACCGAAAAACAGAGCAAAAGAAGAAAAGTGGCCCGAAACTGATAAAAACGTTCGATTTTAGGCTCCAAAAACAGGCGCAGTCGAGCGGGCTTGCTGCCCCTGTCGTAGAGCTCTCGGAGAGCTTTCCAATGGTATGCTGTGCGACTCTTAACTCCTTACGAATTAAAAGTTCTGGTCAACGGAGCGACGGAGACCTTGACACAAGCCCCACGCCCTCGGTTTGCGGGCCTAGACTCTACGTGAAGCGAAGTTGTCTTGCCCAAGGTGCTGTGGGATTCGGTAATAGAAATACGGTGGAAAAAGAATCTTGGCAACCCTAACCAGGGCAAAAAAAATTGAAAAGGGGGTGCAACACGAGGACTTCCCATGGGGTCACCCATCCTAGTACTACTCTCGCCCAAGCACGCTTAACTTCGGAGTTCTAATGGGATCCGGTTCATTAGTGCTGGTATGATCGCACCCGTCATGTTGAGGGCACAAATCCTTTATGTGTTGACGGTTCACAATTCCAACCCAGAGCGATGGCCCATTCAAAAGGCCCAATGGGCTTAACGACAACCCATCTACTTCAACAATGCAGCATCCCCATAATACGTGGTATCAACGAGTTGTAGGGCCTTGTATTATCCTGTGAGTTAGGTTGTCGTGCTTTTAACAGCTCACAACGTACGATCCGGGACGGGAAAACAGAGCAAAAGAAGAAAAATGGCACGAAACTGATAAAAATGTTCGATTTTGGGATCTGAAAACAGGCGCAGCCTAGCAGGCTTGCTGCCCCCATCATAGATCTATCGAAGAGCTTTCCAACGGTTTGTTGTGAGCCGCGTAACTCCTTACGGATTAAAAGTTATGGGCACCGGAGCGACGGAGACCTGGTCACAAGCCCCTCGCCCTCGGTTTGCAGGCCCAGCCTCTACGTGAAGCGAAGTTTTCTTGCCCAAGGTGCCGTGGGATTTGGTAATAAAAATGCAGTGGATAAAGAATTTCGGCAACCCTAACCAGGGCAAAAAAAATTGAAAAGGGGGGTGCAACACAAGGACTTCCCATGGGGTCACCCATCGTAGTACTACTCTCGCCCAAGCACTCTTTACTTCGGAGTTCTGATAGGATCCGGTGCATTAGTGCTGGTATAATCACGCCAGTCATGTTGGGCGCACAAATCCTTTATGTGTTGACGGTTGACAGTCCCAGCCCAGAGAGATGGCCCATTCAAAAGGCCCAGTGGTCTTAATGACAACTCATCCATTTCAATAACGCAGCATCCTCGCAAGTCGTGATAGCGACGCGTTGTAAGGCCCTCTAATATCCCGCGAGTTAGGTTGTCATCCTTTTAACAGCTCACGACGTCCGATTCGGGACGAAAAAATAGAGCAAAGGAAGAAAAGTGGCCCGAAACTGATGAAAATGTTCGATTTTGGGCTCCAAAAATAGGCGTAGCCGAGCAGGCTTGCTGCCCCGTTGTAGAGCTCTCGAAGAGCTTTCCAACGGTATGCTATGCGACGCGTAATTCCTTACGGATTAAAAGTTAAGGGCACCGGAGCGACGGAGACCTTGTCACAAGCCCCACGCCCTCGGTTTGCGGGCCCAGACTCTACGTGAAGCGAAGTTGTCTTGCCCAAGGTGCCATGGGATTCGGTAATAGAAATGTGGTGGATAAAGAATCTTGGCAACCCTAACCAGGGCAAAAAAAATTGAAAAGGGGGGTGCAACACCCGGACTTCCTACGGGGTCACCAAACCTAGTACTACTCCCGCCCAAGCACACTTTACTTCGGAGTTCTGATGGGATCCGGTGCATTAGTGTTGGTATGATCGCACCCGTCATGTTGAGGGCAAAAATCTTTTATGTGTTGACGGTTTACAGGCCCAGCCCAGAGAGATGGCCCATTCAAAAGGCCCAATGGCCTTAACGACAACCAATCTGCTTCAACAACTCAGCATCCTCATAAGACGTGATATCGACGCGTTGTAAGGCCCTCTAATATCCTGCGAGTTAGGTTGTCGTCCTTTTAACAGCTCACAACGTACGATCCGGGACAAAAAAACAGAGCAAAAGAAGAAAAGTCTCCCGAAACTCATTAAAACGTTCAATTTTGTGCTCCGAAAACAGGCGCAGCTAAGCAGACTTTTTGCCCCCATCGTAGAGCTCTCGGAGAGCTTGCCAACGGTACACTGTGCGCCGTGTAACTCTTTACGGCTTAAAAGTTATGGGCACCGGAGCGACGTAGACCTGATGACAAGCCCCACGCCCTCGGTTTGGGGGCCCAGCCTCTACGTGAAGCGAAGTTTTCTTGCGCAAGGTGCTGTGGGATTCGGTAATAGAAATGCGGGGGATGAAGAATCTTGCCAACCCTAACCGGGGTAAAAAAAATTGAAAAGAGGGGGGCAACACGAGGACTTCACAGGGGGTCACCCATCATAGTACTAGTTTTGCCCAAGCACGCTTAACTTCGGAGTTCTGATGGGATCCGGTGCATTAGTGCTAGTATGATCGCACCCGTCATGTTGAGGACACAAATCCTTTATGTGTTGACGGTTCACAGTCGCAGCCCAGAGAGGTTGCCCATTCAAAAGGCCCAATAGGCTTAACGCTAACCTATCCACTTCAACAACGCAGCATCCTCGCAAGACGTGATATCGGCGCGTTGTAAGGCCCTCTACTGTCCAGCGAGTTAAGTTGTCGTCCTTTTAACAGCTCACAACGTACGATCCGGGATGAAAAAACAGAGTAAAAGAAGAAAAATGGCCCAAAACTGATGAAAATGTTTAAATTTCTGCCCCAAAAACAAGCGTAGCTGTCACGCCCCGACCCCGACCCATCGCTAGGTTAAGATCGAAACATGATGTTCGAATCGCTTAAAACATGAAATTAATAATTCAGCAAATGTACATCCACTTCGTCCTTCATAATAACTCCAAATAATTACCCATCCATGGCCTTAAAAGTTTACAACAATTCAGGAAATATTCACAAGACCTTGAATTCCCTTGTTCAACATAACAACTAACTAAGACTCAAGTTTCTGGGTCTCAAAAGAATAATCACCAACTTAAAGTTATATTATCCAATATTAACATTATACAAACTTCATCACTGACAATTAAGATTACAATCATAACCCATCAATTTACATAATGCTTATCACCAATACATACATTCAGAATCTAGATTCTTCAATGTACATCAAGTATCTCATGTACTTATACAACACCAATCAAGAAGTCTTTCACATATGCAATCCTTTTCTTCAACTTGCAAAGCCACTCAATCAATCTTACCTGTAATTGTCATAAAAGAGGGGTGAGCTAGATCCTCACATATATCTCAGTGAGGAGAAAAACAAGGAAAGGTTTTCACAAAGGTTTTATCATTTCGAAATCCATTTCAAAAAGTTTGACATGCATAAATACATATAACTCACAAGTATCAATACCTGATCATGTACATATTCAATATGGACATTTGGTATATCATGAACTAAGATAATCAATATAACATGTTAACAGTATTCAACTCTACTCTTCGAGGACCTCGAGTGTAGCCACCCTGAAATCTCAAAGGCTCAAGGGAAACTACTACCGAGTTATTGTCCGCTCTGTACACCCCGAATCTCAATGGCTCAAGGGTGACTCACAGGTTTGTCCATTCGAGGATCTCTCCCCTTCATTTACCACAGTCATATAGGAACCATTAGGGTAGGGAGGTGTCTGCCACTATCACAGCCGTGTGCACCTCAAAAGGTGTCTACCACTATCACTGCCGTGTGCACCTTTGATCCCATCCTTTAACAAACAAGAGGTTGAAACCAAATCATACTCATACAGTTTGTAGCCACCTCGAAATCTCAGAGGCTCAAGGGTGCAACTACTACCGAGGTATTGTCAGCTCTGTACACCCCGAATCTCTATGGCTCAAGGGTGCCTCAGTTGATACAATTCGTATATATGTAGCATTCACAATATTTCCATGCAAGAGTTTAGATTGAAAAGTACAAAGTGAACATAAGACTCACAAGCTCAACTTTCGTATGCACATTTAAAGTGTACAAGTTCGAGGCAAAGGGAATCACGTTCATGATCAAACATAATCTCCTATACTATACAACACATACAATCCTATACCTCAGTCATGTCACAATTAAGCTCCTTTTATAACCATGAAACAAATTGGTACCAATGCCACAAAGGTATATCAAGAAATCAAACAACCTCAATCCTCCCGCATTAGCCCAAATTAGGATATAAATTTACCTATCTTCCTAAACTCCAATTACTCTGATTTTTGTCTAGAATCGAAGCTTATCGAATGTAGATAGCTCTAGAATCAAACGGAACTCAATTCGGAGTTGAAACGAATAAGATATGGCCTCTGCAATTTCACTGCGCATAGTTGTCAAACATCCGGGCGCTAAGGCCCTAATCCAGGCGCCCGGAAGAAGCCAGTAACGCCCGGATCGGAGTTTTCTGCCAGGCGTTGAGGCCTCTATCTGGGTGACTGGATAGGGGCTGTAACGCTCAGGTAGCTGGACGGGAAATGCACATTTTTAAGCAAAATCACCCAAACAACCTCCCATCCTCATCCCAACACTCAAACAAGTTCAAAATGGCTATTAGGCATCATATAAGCGTTCTAACTCAACCAAAACCATCCCATATCAACAATCAACCAACACCCAAAATAAAATTCAAAGCCCTAGATCTACAACACAATACCCTCAACACTCAATACACATCTCAACAAATTCAAGCATACATATATATACCACATGTAAGCATCCAATCAAGCTCTAAACACAAGTATAATCATACACCATGCTTAATGTATCTTGAAAAGCATTTGAAAACAACCATCACCTCAATAAATGTTTGAATGCAAGCTTGGTGGTTATGATGCAAAGATGAAGCTTTAAAATGGTGAAAATAGCTTGAGCAAGCTTCCTCTCTCTTTCTTCCTCTTCCTTTTCTTCTTCTCTCCCTCTTATTTCCCTCTTTGGTCGAGTATATGTGTGTGTGTGAGTGTGTTTGTGTGTTGTCTGATGGGTGTGTGTGTGTGTGTAGTGTTTTTGTGTGTATAAAGTGTGTTTGTGTGTGTTTTGAGTAGGTAACAAATATCTTATAAGCCTAATGCCCAAATTTCCCTCTTAACTAATTGAAATCTACTAGTTTGCCATGTGGTTCTATTTAAACTTATTTAGTTAGCTAGTGCAGTTAATTTATTTAATTTCTACGATATCTAAATCACACAAATGCACGTTAAACAACGCAAATACACATAAAACGATGCAAACATATGTTAAATGATAAAAATGCATTTCTAATGTTGTGAATGCATAATATTATCATGTAGTTCTAATTTTAATTATTTTGGTTAGTTAATTTAATTTAGTAAAATTTAATTATCATCCACAACCTCTAAGATTCTCGAATGCATGCTATTGCACTCATTTACATGTTAAACAAGATAGATGAACGTTAACTAACGTAAATGCACGTTAATTTATAAAAATGCACATTAAATGATGCAAAAATATATGAAATGTTATAAAATGCATATGGGGTCTCGTGCGGGGTTTCACAACAGCCGAGCAAGCTTGCTGCCCCCATCGTAGAGCTCTCGGAGAGCTTTCCAACGGTATGCTATGCGCCGCGTTACTCCTTACGGATTAAAAGTTATTGGCACCAGAGTAGGTACACGATTCACCCGGGCAGTACTAAGATGTATAGAGATTTGAAGCAACACTTCTGGTGGAACAATATGAAGAGGGAGATTGCTGGGTATGTATCCAGATGTTTGACTTGTCAGAGGGTTAAAGTTGAGCATCAGAGGCCAGCCGGACTTCTACAGCCGTTATCGATTCCGCAATGGAAGTGGGTACATATTACAATGGACCTTGTGACCGATCTTCCTAGATCTCCGAGAGGATGTGATTCTGTTTGGGTTGTTGTGGACCGCTTGACTAAAGTTACACATTTTATTCCCGTGAACAAACAGGATAGCCTTGATAAGCTAGCTGAATTGTATGTTGCTAATATTGTGAGATTGCATGGAGTACCACAGAGTATAGTGTCAGATAGGGATCCCAGATTCAGATCTCGTTTTTGGCAGAAGTTGCAAGAGGCCATGGGAACTAAGTTGAGCTTCAGTACTGCATATCATCCGCAAACTGATGGCCAGTCTGAGAGAAGAATCAGGATCTTGGAAGACATGCTTCAGGCATGTGTGCTTGACTTTGGGAAAAATTGGGAGAAGTTTTTGCCTTTAGCGGAGTTCGCCTACAACAATAGTTATCAATCTACTATAGGTATGGCTCCCTACGAGGCGTTGTATGGTCGGAAATGCAGATCCCCATTATATTGGGAAGAGGTTGGAGAGATGAGAACAGTTGATCCGACTGTGTTACCTGAGATGATTAAGATGGTAGATAATGTTCACCTTATTCGCCAGCGTATGCTTACAGCTCAGAGTCGTCAGAAGAGTTATGCGGATAAGCACCGTCGGGATCTTAAGTTTGATTTGGGAGATTGGGTGTTTCTTAAGATTTCTCCACGGAAGGGATTGATTCGGCACGGTAAGAGCGAGAAGCTTAGTCCCAGATATGTGGGTCCGTATGAGATCACCGAAAAGGTAGGTCCTTTGGCTTATCGATTAGCTTTGCCTCCGAGCTTGTCGCGACTGCATGATGTGTTCCATGTGTCTATGTTGAAGAAGTACCATCCAGACCCTTCACATGTACTTGAACCAGAGCCTTTGCAGATTGAAGAAAAGTTATCCTACGAAGAGAAACCGATTAGAATTGTGGATCGGAAGATTCAAGAGCTTCGCAGAAAGAGTATTCCGTTAGTGAAGGTTCTGTGGAATCATCATGGGTTTGAGGAAGCGACATGGGAAAGAGAGGACCAAGTTCGGGATCAGTATCCGGAGTTGTTTGTTGACCAGGTAAGAATTGCGTGGGCGCAATTGTTTTAAGGGGGAGAGGGTGTAATACCCGAGCCCGGAATATGAATTTTCTTTGTTTATTATTTTGAAAATTTTATTTCCTTAAATTCTTTGTGAATTAACTGTTACTTTCTAGTCGACGCAACGTGCATTGCATTTAAGGAGCGATAGCTAGATAACGATTTCCAGTCCTCAGCAAATAGTGAAACTAGTATTTAGATGACTTAAATTTTATATTTTAAATATTGCTAGCTTTATTTGAACTTACCATAGCTGAAACGGCTTTAAAACGCGCGAAATAGGGCCCTTTGACCAAGTTTTAAGTAGTTTGACCTTAGCCTTTGACCATTTGACCTTTTGACCTTTAATTAAGCAATTTATTAAGCAAAAAAAAAAAAAAAAACAGAAGCAACCAGCAGCAGCAGGCCGTGAGTCTCCATAGAGAAAAAAAAAAAAAACCTTTCAACTTCTCTACGATCAATCTTCGCGTGTGCTCGTGCGGGGTGATTACCGAGGCAACCAACGTTGTTTTCCTAGCGACTAGGAGTACCTAAGGTGAGGGAAGCATGTTATTTGCGCATTTATACGTTGTGTTAGTTAACTTTATCAGTTTTTAGATTTATCCGTAGATCGTTATTTAAAGCGATTTGATGCTTCTAGAATGTTCCTTAGCATTGGTAGAACATGTATTTATGGCTTTGTAACATTTTCTGCGGTTAAATGTTGTGATTGCAACTTGAATTGTGATATGAATAGTACTTTGTGAATAGTAAAACCTTGAAACGTTGAAATTGCGCCGTTATGCTTTCCGTTGATGTAGAAACGTGCTAGGTATGCTAGAATCCTAAAATATGTGGTTTGTTTGGGTTGCGTAGTGGAAAAAATGAGAATTAAGCCTTTGGAAAAGTCGGGGTCGTTTAGGTCGACTTTTGCGTTTTCTCGGTTTGCGTGTTGGCATTGCTTCGGGAAGCCATGGAAGCACTTTTGGTGCGAATATGGCGTTGGTTGGGTGTTTGGTTGTTGTAGTTGTAGTTCAAACGAGAAAGGGGGAAATCGGGGCTTTGCGCGAGTTCTAGGGTGAAGTAAGGTTTCGGGGTCTTTAGACGTGCCTTATGGTGACCTAAGAGGGTTGGCGAAGTCGGTTTCCAGAACTCGTGGCTCGTTTGGAAATGGTAGCATTTTGACAGTTGGGGCCGATTTGTGTTTTTGTGTGTTTACTTGTCTTTATGCTTATAGAATGCTTAGAATTACTTGAATTGTTTGTTTGAGTTGTTTTGGATTGAATTGCTTATCAAATTGCTGCTATTGCGTGCGAGAGTAACCTACTTTGTTATTCTCCCACGTGTGGTTTATCGCTTGTTTATAGCTTGTTTATTGTCTTGTATCGAGTCTTGCATGGCATAGTGTCTCGCACGTGAGTGATGGGCCTCTCTGGGTAGCCTTGGGTTGCCAGTGTTGGTTGCTCTAGCTCCGTTGCTATTCCCTTTCTCGCTTGGGTTGCCTCCCAGGGAGATTTGGGTCGTAGGATTGATGGATACTTCCGGAGTATTCCAAACTGGTGTTATAAGGTTGTTTTGGGCCGGCGCGTCGTCATCGAATTCGTGTTTGAAAGTGGTTCGTGAAAAGAGTATCGTATCCTTTGATTGAATGTTTGCAGCTTTAAATACTTGCCTTGCTTTATTATTGGCTTTGGATGTATCTTTGTATGTTTTGTATGTATTGCTTGACTAATTGCATTGCATACTCCTCTCATCTCCGTCCTTGAGACCAATTGCCCTCGCTGAGCAATAGTTTTTGCTCATTCCTCTCTATACTATGTTTTTACAGGAGTAGTTGAGGCAGACCCTCTCGAGGTAATTGAGGAGGAGGAGCAGGTGGAGGTGTTTCCGTGATAGCACTTACCTGCTTTGCTGGTGGTTGGTTACCAGTTTTGTGCAAACCTTGATGTTATGTATATTGCGTGAAGGAAGCTTAATTTCGAGGCTTGTAGCCTTGTATATATATTTTCTAGTTGAGATCTTTATTAGTTTTATGTTGAAATGGATTAAAGTTTGTAAGTTGTAAACTTATACTCGGATGACTAGTGAAGATTGCATGCTAATGGCTAATGGTTTAGTGGCATAAGTACTTGCGTAGTATGCATATCATTTTTGATTTGGAAAGTTGGATAATGAGAGATGCATGTTTTATAGAAAGTTGGCTTGTTTTTATTATTTTATAGCTTTCGCAAGTGTTATATTGTTTTTAGGGTTTTCGGATTGTCCGCGGTACAGAGGAGACTCCGTCCGTGTGTCGGGTCCGGGCTTGGCCTTTTGCGGGGTTGGGTCGGGGCGTGACAGACGGAGACCTTGTCACAAGCCCCACGCCCTCGGTTTGCAGGCCCAGCGTCTATGTGAAGCGAAGTTGTCTTGCCCAAGGTGCCGAGGGATTCGGTAATATAAATGTGGTGGATAAAGTATCTTGGCAACCCTAACCGGGGTAAAAACAATTGAAAATGGGGGGTGCAACACGAGGACTTCCCAGGGGGTCACCCATCCTAGTACTACTCTCACCCAAGCATGCTTAACTTCGGAGTTCTGAGGGGATCCGGGGTATTAGTGCTGTTATGATCACACCCGTCATGTTGTCGGCACAAATCCTTTATGTGTTAACGGTTCACAGTCCCAGCCAGAGAGATGGCCCATTCAAAAGGCCCAATGGGCTTAACGACAACCCATCCGCTTCAACAACGCAGCATCCTCGTAAGACATGATATCGACGCATTGTAGAGCCCAGTAATATCCCGTGAGTTAGGTTGTCGTCCTTTTAACAGCTCACGACGTACGAT
Organism: Ehretia macrophylla; assembly: GCA_037974665.1. Lineage (NCBI taxonomy): Eukaryota > Viridiplantae > Streptophyta > Magnoliopsida > Boraginales > Ehretiaceae > Ehretia > Ehretia macrophylla. The sequence goes on along the minus strand of CM075764.1, from coordinate 12,081,799 downwards.
CCGGGACGGAAAAAGAGAGCAAAAGATGAAAAGTAACCCGAAACTGATGAAAATGATTGATTTTGCACTCCAAAAACAGGCGCAACCGAGCAGGATTGCTGCCCCTATATTAGAGCTCTCGGAGAGCTTTCCAAAGGTATGCTGTGCGCCACGTAACTCCTTACGGATTAAAAGTTATGGGCACCAGAGCGACGGAGACCAGGCCTTAAGCCCCATGACCTCGGTTTGCGGGCCCAACCTCTACGTGAAACGAAGTTGTCTTGCCCAAGGTTCCGTGGGATTCAGTAATAGAAATATGGTGGATAAAGTATCTTGGCAACCCTAACCGGGGCAAAGAAAATTGAAAAGGGAGGTGCAAGACGAGGACTTCCCAAGGGGTCACCCATCCTAGTACTACTCTTACCCAAGCACGCATAACTTCGGAGTTCTGATAGGATCTGGTTCATTAGTGCTAGTATGATCACACCCGTCATGTTGAGGGCAAAAATCCTTTATGTGTTGACGGTTCGCAGTCCCAGCCCATAGAGATGGACCATTCAAAAGGCCCAGTGGGCTTAACAATAACCCATCCACTTCAACAACGCAGCATCCTCGCAAGACGTGATATCGAGGCATTGTAAGGCCCTCTACTCTCCAGTGAGTTAGTTTGTCATCCTTTTAACAACTCACGACGTACGATACGGGATGGAAAAACAGAGCAAAAGAAGAAAAGTGGCCCGAAACTGATGTAAATGTTCAATTTTGGCTCCGAAAACAGACGCAGCTGAACAGTCTAGCTTCCCCCATTGTAGAACTCTCGGAGAGATTTCCAACGGTATGCTGTGTGCCACATTACTCCTTACGGATTAAAAGTTATGGGCACCAGAACGACGGAGTCCTTCTCACAAGCCCCATGCCCTCGGTTTGCGGGCCCAGCCTCTACGTGAAGCGAAGTTGTCTTGCCTAAGTTGCCGAGGGATTCGGTACTATAAATGTGGTGGATAAAGTATCTTGGCAACCCTAACCGGGGCAAAAACAATTGAAAAGGGGGGGTGCGACACGAGGACTTCCCGAAGGTTCACCCATACTAGTACTACTCTCGCCCAAACACGCTTAACTTCGGAGTTCTGATGGGATCCGGTGCATTAGTGCTGGTATGATCGCACCCGTCATGTTGTGGGCACAAATCCTTTATGTATTGACGGTACACAGTCCTAGCCCACAGAGATTGCCCATTCAAAAGGCCCAACGGGCTTAACGACAACCCGTCCTCTTCAACAACGCAGCATCCTCATAAGACATAATATCGACGAGTTGTAGGGCCATGTAATATCCCACGAGTTAGGTTGTCGTCCTTTTAACAGCTCACGACGTACGATCTGGGACGAAAAAACAGAGCAAAAGAAGAAAAATGGCCCGAAACTGATGAAAACGTTTGATTTTGGGCTCTGAATATAGGCGTAGCCTAGTAAATTTTCTGCCCTCGTCGTAGAGCTCTCAGTGAGCTTTCCAACGGCATGTTGTACGCTGCGTAACTCCTTACGGATTAAAAGTTATGGGCACCGAAGCGACAGAGACCTGGTCACAAGCCCCACACCCTTGGTTTGCTGGCCCAGCTTCTACGGGAAGCGAAGTTGTCTTGCCCAAGGTGCCGTGGGATTCTGCAATAGAAATTCCGTGGATAAAGAATCTTGGCAACTCTAACCGGGGCAAAAAAAATTGAAAAGGGGGGTGCAACACGAGGACTTCCCTGGGGGTCACCCATCCTAGTACTACTTTCGCCCAAGCACACTTAACTTCGGAGTTCTTATGGGATCCGATACATTAATGCTGGTATGATCACACCTGTCATGTTGAGGGCACAAATCCTTTATGTGTTGGCGATTCACAGTCCCAGCATAGATAGATGGCCCATTCAAAAGGCCCAGTGGGCTTAATGACAACCCATCCACTTCAACAATGTAGCATCCCCGCAAGACGTGATATCGGCGCATTGTAGGGCCTTCTACTGTCCTACGAGTTAGTAACAGCTCACGACGTACGATCAGGGACGGAAAAACAGAGCAAAAGAAGAAAAGGGGCCCGAAACTGATGAAAATGTTCAATTTTGGGCTCCAAAAACAAGCGCAGCCGAGCAGGCTTGCTGCCCCTATCGTAGAGCTCTCTGAGTGCTACCCAACGGTATGCTTTGCACCGCGTTACTCCTTACGGATTAAAAGTTATAGGCACCGGAGCGACAGAGACCTGGTCACAAGCCCCACGCCCTTGGTTTGCGGGCCCAGCCTCTACGGGGAGCGAAGTTGTCTTGCCCAAGGTGCCGTGGGATTCCGTAATAGAAATGCGGTGGATAAAGAATCTTGGAAACTCTAACTGGGGCAAAAAAAATTGAAAAGGGGGGTGCAACACGAGGACTTCCCTGGGGGTCACCCATCCTAGTACTACTCTCACCCAAGCACACTTAACTTCGGAGTTCAGATAGGATCCGTTGCATTAGTGCTGGTGTAGCACCCCGATCCCTCTCGAGACCGGGAGTTCTATGGATCAATCTAATCACAACCCAAATCCAAACCCGGGCATAAATTTTAGGAAAAACGGACGGAGTCTCCCTTGTTTCTAGGCGAAATGTAAAACCTGCGACAACATATAAGGGGACCAATACCATGTCCAAACATTCAACCACCTCAAGGCCATCCGAGCCTCGATTCTCATGCATTTTTTTCATGCTATTTTAGGCTATTAAAAAGATGGCAAAGGTCAAAGGTCAAGCCCCTTGGTCAAACCACTTAAAAATTGGTCAAACTAGCCAATTTTCATGCATTTTTAAGCTAAAACAACTAAGAAAATGTTAATTCTAGCTAACAACAATTAAATTATAAAATTTAAGGCACTAAAATACTAGTTCACTATTTGCTGAGGACTAGAAAATATTCTCTAGCTATCGCTCCCGAAATGCAATGTACGTTGCGACAACAAATAAGTAACAATTAAATATCAAAGAATCTAAGAAATATATCATTTTTGGAAAGTATCATAGTTTAAAATTTACTCCGGCTCGGAGCTACTTTTCATTTAATTGAAATCCGAGCATTTAAGTGCAAGAAAAATAAAATCGATTGACACAAATATCAAAAGTAGTTGATATTCCGTTAATATGATTAGCTCAAGTATTATTCTAGTTACTTATAAAAGAAATATGAAAGTAAAACTACAAATAAATGTTTAACTAAAAATAAACACAAATTCAATGCCAACACTTAAGATGTCACTTAGTTAAATGCAATTAAATGCCATTAAATGCATGACAGGTTCGGGTTATCACATCCTTCCCCCCTTAAAACAATTGCGTCCTTGCAATTCTTCTTCCAATAGAACTCTGCATCCACTGAAATCCAACTCTGACTAATCTTCTTCAGCTGCTGAGCAAGTATATTAATCAAGATAACAAATAGGGAAGTTTAAGAAGAAATTCCAAGTAGTAATACCGAATAAAGGCTCAAATGTAGATACCGCACAAGAATCCCGTTGACACGAATACCGAAGAAGAATAAAATTTCAACCAAAAGTGCCGAGATAATACCAACTAAAGACTGAAGCAAAGATACTGTAGATAAAATCACATCACATATTAGTGATAAATTCTCTAGTAGAAGTTCAACTATTACTGCCCGGGAATCCCCAAGCAAAAGCCAAATAAAGGCTCAATCAAAGGTTCTATCTAGAGGTCCAAAGAATTACCCCGCTGGCAATGAATTTCATAGAAGAATTCCCTGTTAAGAGTGCTGAAGAAAATACCAAGAAACCCAATCAAATATACTTCCAAAGTTCCAAAGAGGCCTTCCAAGTAATAACCCCATGGGACAACCAATTAGATTCCGAGTTTTGCTATCAAATGCTGAGATGAATGTCTAAGGAATAGCAGAGAAAATATAATGTGCCCAATAAGACAATCAAGTTGAATAACAAACATAGCTTCCCAGATGGATGAAAACCCTAAGGAAAATACCGAGCTGGTGCACAATATATACCAAACCAAACTTCAAGGCCTCTTCACTTTTGCCAAGTGAGGACTTTATACAACTTACCACCAAGAAAGCCCAAAGTATTCCACAGCATACCATAAGCAATTTGAGATAATAAATCTGATGGAAATTCCAATTACCAAAGCAACTAATGGATGCCAAGAAAAATACCCGAACAATGCTCCGGTAAGAATGCAGCCAAATTTGCCCAATAAGTAAATGCTAAATAAATGGCCATCAAGGATCCTAGAGAATGCCATTCAAGAATTTTCAATAAGGAATGCCGGTAGCACTCCAATAAAGACCGAGACACATGTGCCATAGATAATACTGTGCAGTAAGGCCGATTGAAATCCCAATAGCCAAGTCTACCAAGTAGTGCCAATAGAAGTCTCCAAAGAATACCCAGTAAGAAACCCAAGAATGGTACCAAGAGCCATCATACAAAAACCCCAAAGAAAGTTACTCTTTCACAATTGTTAAGCACAGAGGAGAACCATAGAGATTTGCCAGTAACCGAGCTCCAAAAGCAAACAGCAATTCCCAAATAAAGACTAGTCAAATGCCATTCATTTCCTGCCAATCCATACACCTTGAAAGGCCAATTGTGAACCACTTTCTTCAGGGGAGGAAGAGGACTTACTTACCATTTCAATAGGACATGTATGAATGCCAATATATCACAATTATACACAGGCCTTAAACTATTATGCAAGCAAGTTCACAAGCAGCTTATTCAACAAAGTCACTCAATCACGACAATCAAGTCAAGCACAACATAATCAATTCAAATCACGGCATAGCTAATTCAAGACATTCTATACACATATTACAAGTAATACTTCAAGCAAATAACAATTCACAAGGTTGATTTGATTCACGATGCCAATTCAATAGGTCAATTCAATACACAACTAGACATTTCACCTTTCTTGAGAAACAATTAACACATAACACATAACTATATCACATAAGTGCATACATTCAAGTCAAGACACACAATCTCACATACAAGCATACACTTTCAAGACAAACTTAACAAGCACACATTCAAGGGTCACTACCCACTAGACCGAGGACCCTATCCCGACTTATGAGCTAGACAAGCTCTGATACCACCTACAATACCCCGATCCCTCTCGAGACCAGGAGTTCTATGGATCAATCTAATCACAACCCAAATCCAAACCCGGGCATAAATTTTAGGAAAAACAGACGGAGTCTCCTCTGTTTCTAGGCGAAATGTAAAACCTGCGACAGCATATAAGGGGACCAATACCATGTCCAAACATTCAACCACCTCAAGGCCATCCGAGCCTCGGTTCTCAACAATTAAACTCAGCAACTATACATACATTTCCAATTTAAAAGCTAACCTATCTCTTTTCAATTTTTGGCAAGTACATTCGAACTTGACAATTAAACCATACTAAGCTACTACATAAAATAAACTATCATGCCATTCTAAATCTTTTCCTTTGGACATTACAAACATGCATTTGAAGTTAAGTTATAAAACTAGATACATAATCTAACTTATCAAACTACTTCAACAATCTAATGAAACTTAAATTACATACTTTTTGACATTAAATACCTACAACATATGAAAGCATATATCTTTACAACTTCGACACTCAAGCCATATTGGCATGCAAGACAACTCTTCAAGTACGAACTTTCACGAAATCACGAACTTCCCAGCTAACATGACATTTCCTGAAATATGGTGGTGAGGAGTGAGTATACACAACACGTATACTCAGTGAGGGCGAGACAGATATCGAATTGGAGAGAAAGAAAGTCGTGCAATGCAAATAAGACAGTTAAGCAATATAACTGTTAAATAAGCAACCAAGACAAACAATCAATACATAAGCAATTACTGAAAGCATTAACACAACCATTCAAAGCTATACCACACTCTGACGGCTATGGTTCACTCATACGAGCATTGTACCATTTCATGAGCGATACATCGATCTCGAGCTTGATGTTGACAACGATGACAATAAGCGTGCATCCACCTTATAACACCAGTTTGGAATACCCCGGGAGTAACCATCAATCTACGACCCAAACCTCCCTGGGAGGCAACCGAAGCGAGAAAAGGGAATAGCAGCGGAGCTAGAGCAACCAACACTGGCAACCCGAAGCTACCAAGAGAGGCCCATCACTCACGCGCGAGACACTATGCAATGCAAGACTCGATACAAGGCAATAAACGAGCGATAGCACAACAATACAAACTAGTGACAACAAACGAGATAACAAGCAATCACAATCAATACTAACATTCAACTAACTTTTCAAGCATAACAAGCAATAATAAGCAACAATAACACCAATTAAACAAGTATATCAAGCAACCCTAAGCATTCTATAGGCATAATATCAAGATAACAAGCAAAATCACAAATCGGCCCCAACTATCAAAACACTACTATTTCCAAACGAGCCACGAGTTCTGGAAACCGACTTCGCCAATCCTCCTAAGTCACCATAAGGCACGTCTAAGGACCCCGAAACCCTACTTTACCCTAGAATTCGCGCAAAGCCCCGATTTCCCCCTTTGCTCGTTTGAACTACAACTATACCAACCAAACACCCAACCAACGCCATAATCGCACCAAAAGTGTTTCATGGCCTTCCGAAACAATGCCAACACGCAAAACGAAAAAATGCCAAACTCGACCTAAACGACCCTGACTTTCACTAAGCCGTTTTTCTCCGTTTTTCTATTACACATTCCAATTAAACCACACATTTAGGTATTCTAGCACATCTAGCATCTTCCTACATCAACAGAACGCCTAACGGAGAAACTTCATCGAAACGGGTGTTTACTATTCAGAATTTACTATTCATTATACAATTTAAATTTAAATTTCAATTTTCAACCATAGAAAATGTTAAAAAGCTATAAATACATGTACTACAATCAACAAGGAACATTCTTTAAGCATTAAAATGATTAAACTACCGATCTACGCATAAAATCCAAAAATCAAAGTTTAAATACAAATATTTCAAATGCACAAATAACGATGAAACCCTCACCTCAGATGCTACTGGACGCCAAGAAAACCCGTAGGATGCCTCGAAAACCACCCCGTTGAAGCCCTCGCGAATAATTGAAGATTTGAAGTTGAATTTCTTTTTTTTTCTCTCTTCTTATTTTCGGCCAGCTGCTCTCTGATTTTTCAGCTTACTTCTTTTATTTTTTTGTGCTATTTTAGGCTATTAAAAAGATGGCAAACGTCAAAGGTCAAGCCCCTTGGTCAAACCACTTAAAAATTGGTCAAACTACCCTATTTTCATGCATTTTTAAGCTAAAACAACTAAGAGAGTGTTAATTCTAGCTAACAACAATTAAATTATAAAATTTAAGGCACTAAAATACTAGTTTCACTATTTGCTGAGGACAAGAAAATATTCTCTAGGTATCGCTCCTGAAATGCAATGCACGTTGTGACAACAAAGAAGTAACAATTAAATCTCAAAGAATCTAAGAAATATATCATTTTTGGAAAGCATCATAGTTTAAAATTTACTCCGGCTCAGAGCTACTTTTCATTTAATTGAAATCCGAGCATTTAAGTGCAAGAAAAATAAAATCGATTGACACAAATATCAAAAGTAGTTGATATTCCGTTAATATGATTAGCTCAGGTATTATTCTAGTTACTTCTAAAAGAAATATGAAAGTAAAACTACAAATAAATGTTTAACTAAAAATAAACACAAATTCAATGCCAACACTTAAGATGTCACTTAGTTAAATGCAATTAAATGCCATTAAATGCATGCCGGGTTCGGGTTATCACATCCTTCCCCCCTTAAAACAATTGCGTCCTCGCAATTCTTCTTCCAATAGAACTCTGAATCCACTGAAATCCAACTCTGACTAATCTTCTGCAGCTGCTGAGCAAGTATATTAATCAAGATAACCAATAGGGAAGTTTAAGAAGAAATTCCAAGTAGTAATACCGAATAAAGGCTCAAATGTAGATACCGCACAAGAATCCCGTTGACACGAATACCGAAGAAGAATAAAATTCCAACCAAAAGCGCCGAGATAATACCAACTAAAGACTGAAGCAAAGATACTGTAGATAAAATCACATCACATATTAGTGATAAAATCTCTAGTAGAAGTTCAACTATTACTGCCCGAGAATCCCCAAGCAAAAGCCAAATAAAGGCTCAATCAAAGGTTCTATCTAGAGGTCCAAAGAATTACCCCGCTGGCAATGAATTTCATAGAAGAATTCCTTGTTAAGAGTGCTGAAGAAAATACCAAGAAACCCAATCAATTATACTTCCAAAGTTCCAAAGAAGCCTTCCAAATAATAACCCCATGGGACAACCAATTAGATTCCGAGTTTTGCTATCAAATGTTGAGATGAATGTCTAAGGAATAGCAGAGAAAATATAATGTGCCTAATAAGACAATCAAGTTGAATAACAAACATAGCTTCCCAGATGGATGAAAACCCTAAGGAAAATACCGAGCTGGTGCACAATATATACCAAACCAAACTTCAAGGCCTCTTCACTTTTGCCAAGTGAGGACTTTATACAACTTACCACCAAGAAAGCCCAAAGTATTCCACAGCATACCATAAGCAATTTGAGATAATAAATCTGATGGAAATTCCAATTACCAAAGCAACTAATGGATGCCAAGAAAAATACCCGAACAATGCTCCGGTAAGAATGCAGCCAAATTTGCCCAATAAATAAATGCTAAATAAATGGCCATCAAGGATCCTAGAGAATGCCATTCAAGAATTTTCAATAAGGAATGTCGGTAGCACTCCAATAAAGACCGAGACACATGTGCCATAGATAATACTGTGCAGTAAGGCCGATTGAAATCCCAATAGCCAAGTCTACTAAGTAGTGCCAATAGAAGTCTCCAAAGAATACCCAGTAAGAAACCCAAGAATGGTACCAAGAGCCATCATACAGAAACCCCAAAGAAAGTTACTCTTTCACAATTGTTAAGCACAGAGGAGAACCATAGAGATTTGCCAGTAACCGAGCTCCAAAAGCAAACAGCAATTCCCAAATAAAGACTAGTCAAATGCCATTCATTTCCTGCCAATCCATACACCTTGAAAGGCCAATTGTGAACCACTTTCTTCAGGGGAGGAAGAGGACTTACTTACCATTTCAATAGGACATGTATGAATGCCAATATATCACAGTTATACACAGGCCTTAAACTATTATGCAAGCAAGTTTACAAACAGCTTATTCAACAAAGTTACTCAATCACGACAATCAAGTCAAGCACAACATAATCAATTCAAATTACGGCATAGCTAATTCAAGACATTCTATACACATATTACAAGTAATACTTCAAGCAAATAACAATTCACAAGGTTGATTTGATTCACGATGCCAATTCAATAGGTCAATTCAATACACAACTAGACATTTCACCTTTCTTGAGAAATAGTTAACACATAACACATAACTATATCACATAAGTGCATACATTAAAGTCAAGACACACAATCTCACATACAAGCATACACTTTCAAGACACACTTAACAAGCACACATTCAAGGGTCACTACCCACCACACCGAAGACCCTATCCTGGTTTATGAGCTAGACAAGCTCTGATACCACCTGTAACACCCCGATCCCTCTCGAGACCAGGAGTTCTATGGATCAATCTAATCACAAACCAAATCCAAACCCGGGCATAAATTTTAGGAAAAAGGGACGGAAATTGCACTGTATCTAGGGAAAATGTAAAACCTGCGCCAGCATATAAGGGGACCAATACCATGTCCAAACTTTCAACCACCTCAAGGACATCCGAGCCTCAGTTCTCAACAATTAAACTCAGCAACTATACATACATTTCCAATTTAAAAGCTAACCTATCTCTTTTCATTTTTTGGCAAGTACATTCGAACTTGACAATTAAACCATACTAAGCTACTACATAAAATAAACTATCATGCCATTCTAAATCTTTTCCTTTGGACATTACAAACATGCATTTGAAGTTAAGTTATAATAACTAGATACATAATCTAACTTATCAAACTACTTCAACAATCTAATGAAACTTAAATTATATACTTTTTGACATTAAATACCTACAACATATGAAAGCATATATCTTTACAACTTCGACACTCAAGCCACATTGGCACGCAAGACAACTCTTCAGGTACGAACTTTCACGAAATCACGAACTTCCCAGCTAACATGACATTTCCTGAAATGTGGTGGTGAGGAGTGAGTATACACAACACGTATACTCAGTGAGGGCGAGACAGATATCGAATTGGAGAGAAAGAAAGTCGTGCAATGCAAATAAGACAGTTAAGCAATATAACTGTTAAATAAGCAACCAAGACAAACAATCAATACATAAGCAATTACTGAAAGCATTAACACAACCATTCAAAGCTATACCACACTCTGATGGCTATGGTTCACTCATACGAGCATTGTACCATTTCACGAGCGATACATCGATCTCGAGCTTGATGTTGACAACGATGACAATAAGCGCGCATCCACCTTATAACACCAGTTTGGAATACCCCATGAGTAACCATCAATCTACGACCCAAACCTCCCTGGGAGGCAACCCAAGCGAGAAAAGGGAATAGCAGCGGAGCTAGAGCAACCAACACTGGCAACCTGAGGCTACCCAGAGAGGCCCATCACTCACGCGCGAGACACTATGCAATGCAATACTCGATACAAGGCAATAAACGAGCGATAGCACAACAATATAAACTAGTGACAACAAACGAGATAACAAGCAATCACAATCAATACTAACATTCAACTAACTTTTGAAGCATAACAAGCAATAATAAGTGACAATAACACCAATTAAACAAGTATATCAAGCAACCCTAAGCATTCTATAGGCATAATATCAAGATAACAAACAAAATCTCAAATCGGCCCCAACTATCAAAAACTACCATTTCCAAACGAGCCACGAGTTCTGGAAACCGACTTCGCCAATCCTCCTACGTCACCATAAGGCACGTCTGAGGACCCCGAAACCCTACTTTACCCTAGACTTCGCGCAAAGCCCCGATTTTTCCCTCTGCTCGTCTGAACTATAACTATACCAACCAAACACCCAACCAACACCATAATCGCACCAAGAGTGCTTCAATGGCCTTCCGAAACAATGCCAACACGCAAAACGAAAAAATGCCAAACTCGACCTAAACAACCCCGACTTTCACTACTCATTTTTCTCCATTTTTCTATTCCACATTCCAATTACACCACACATTTAGGCATTCTAGCACATCTAGCATCTTCCTACATCAACAGAACGCGTAACGGAGCAACTTCATCAAAACGGGGGTTTACTATTCATAATTTACTATTCATTATACAATTTATATTTCAATTTCAATTTTCAACCGCAGAAAATGTTAAAAAGCTATAAATACATGTTCTACAATCAACAAGGAACATTCTTTAAGCATTAAAATGATTAAACTAACGATCTACGCATAAAATCCAAAAATCAAAGTTTAAATACAAATATTTCCAATGCGCAAATAACGATGAAACCCTCACCTCAGATGTTCCTAGACGCCAGGAAAACCCCATAGGATGCCTCAGAAACCACCCCGTGGAAGCCCTCGCGAATAATTGAAGATTTGAAAAATAAAACCGATTGACACAAATATCAAAAGTAGTTGATATTCCGTTAATATGATTAGCTCAGGTATTATTCTAGTTACTTCTAAAAGAAATATGAAAGTAAAACTACAAATAAATGTTTAACTAAAAATAAACACAAATTCAATGCCAACACTTAAGATGTCACTTAGTTAAATGCAATTAAATGCCATTAAATGCATGCCGGGTTCGGGTTATCACAGCTGGTATGATCACACCCATCATGTTGAGGGCACAAATCCTTTATGTGTTGGCAGTTCACAGTCCCAGCCTAGATAGATGGCCCATTCAAAAGGCCTAGTGGGCTTAATGACAACCCATCCACTTCAACAATGTAGCATCCTCGAAAGACATGATATCGGCGCGTTGTAGGGCCCTCTACTGTCCCGCGAGTTAGTTTGTCATCCTTTTAACAACTCACGACGTACTATCAGGGATGGAAAAACAGAACAAATGAAGAAAAGTGGCCTGAAACTGATGAAAATGTTCAATTTAGGGCTTCGAAAATAGGCGCAGCCGAGCAGGCTTGTTGCCCCAATCTAGAGCTCTATGAGATATTCCCAATGGTATGCTTTGCACCGCGTTACTCCTTACGGATTAAAAGTTATGGGCACCGGAGCGACAGAGACTTTGTCACAAGCCCCACGCCCTCGGTTTGTGGGCCCAGCCTCTACCTGAAGCGAAGTTGCCTTGCCCAAGGTGCCGAGGGATTCGGTACTAGAATTGTGGTGGATAAAGTATCTTGGCAACCCTAACCGGGGCAGAAACAATTGAAAGGGGGGGGGGGGCTACACAAGAACTTCCTAGGGGGTCACCCATCCTAGTACTACTCTCGCCCAAGCACTCTTAACTTCGGAGTTCTGATGGGATCGGGTGTATTATTGCTGGTATGATCGCCCCTGTCATGTTGTTGGCACAAATCATTTATGTATTGACAGTTCACAGTCCCAGCCTAGAGAGATGGCCCATTCAAAAGGCCCAATGGGCTTAACGACAACCCATCCACTTCAACAACGTAGCATCCTCGTAATACGTGATATCAATGCTTTGTAGGGCCATGTAATATCCCGCGAGTTAGGTTGTCAACCTTCTAACAGCTCACGATGTACGATTCGGGATGAAAAAATAGAGCAAAAGAAGAAAAGTGGCCCGAAATTGATGAAAATGTTTGATTTTGGGCTCTGAAAATAGGCGCAGCCAAGTAGGCTTGCTGCCCGTCGTAGAGCTCTCGGAGAGCTTTCCAACGGTATGCTGTGTGGTGTGTAACTCCTTACGGATTAATAGTTATGGGCACCGGAGCGACGGAGACCTGGTCACAAGCCCCACGCCGTCGGTATATGGGCCCAGCCTCTACGTGAAGCGAAGTTGTCTTGCCTAAGGTGCCGTAGGATTCGGTAATAGATATGCGGTGGATAAAGAATCTTGGCAACACTAACCGGGGCAAAAAAAATTGAAAAGGGGGGTGCAACACCAGGACTTCCCAGGTGGTCACCCATCTTTGTACTACTCTCGCCCAAGCATGCTTAAATTCGGAGTTCTGATAGGATCCGCTGCATTAGTGCTCGGATGATAACACCTGTCATGTTGAGAGCACAAATCCTTTATATGGTGACGGTTCACAGTCCCAGCCCAGAGAGATGGCCAATTCAAAAGGCCCAGTGGGCTTAATGACAACCCATCCGCTTCAACAACGTGGCATCACTGCAAGGTGTGATATCGGCGGATTGTAGCGCCCTCTACTGTCCCGCGAGTAAGATTGTTGTCCGTTTAACAACTCACGACATACGATCCGGGACAGAAAAACAGAGCAAAAGAAGAAAAGTGGCATAAAATTGTTGAAAATGTTCAATTTTGGGCTCCGAAAACCAATGCAACTGAGTAGGCTTGCTGCCCCAATCGTAGAGCTCTTGGAGAACTTTCCAACGGTATACTGTACGTCGCGTTACTCCTTACGGATTAAAAGTTATGGGCATCGGAGCGACGGAGACCTTGTCACAAGCCCTACGCCCTTGGCTTGTGGGCCCAACCTCTACGTGAAGCGAAGTTGCCTTGCCCAAGGTACCGAGGGATTCAGTACTAGAAATATGGTGGATAAAGTATCTTGGCAACCCTAACCGGGGCAAAAACAATTGAAAATAGGGGGTGCTACACGAGGACTTCCCAAGGGGTCACCCATCCTAGTACTACTATCGCCCAAGCACGCTTAACTTCGGAGTTCTGATGGGATCCGGTGCATTAGTGCTGGTATGATCGCACCCGTCATGTTGTGGGCACAAATCCTTTATGTGTTGACGGTTCACAATCCCAGCCTAGAGAGATGGCTCTTCAAAAGGCCCAATGGGCGTAATGATAGCCCATCTGCTTCAACAACGCAGCATTCTCATAAGACGTGATATCGACGCATTGTAGGGCCCTGTAATATCCCTCAAGCTATGTTGTCGTCCTTTTAACAACTCATGACGTACGATTCGGGATGAAAAAATAGAACAAAAGAAGAAAAGTGGACCGAAACTAACTAAACTGTTTGATTTTGGGATCTGAAAATAGGCGCAGCCGAGCAGGCTTGCTGCCCCAATCGTAGAGCTCTCAGAGAGATTTCCAACGGCATGTTGTGCGCTACGCAACTGCTTACAGATTAAAAGTTATGGGCACCGTAGCGACGGAGACCTGGTCACAAGCCCCACGCCTTCGGTTTATGGGCACAGCCTCTATGTGAAGTGAAGTTGCCTTGCCCAAGGTATCGTGGGATTCGATAACAGAAATGTGGTGGATAAAGTATCTTAGCAACCCTAACCGGGCAAAAAAAATTGAAAAGGGGGGTGCAACAGAGGAGTTCCCAGCGGGTCACCCATCATAGTAATACTCTTGACCAAGCACGCTTAACTTCGGAGTTCTGATTGGATCCGGTGCAATAGAGCTGGTATGATCGAACCTATCATGTTGAGGGCACAAATCCTTTATGCGTTGATGGTTCACAGTCCCAACCCAGAGAGATGGCCCATTCAAAAGGCCCAATGGGCTTAACGACAACCCATCCGTTTCAACAACGCAGCATCCTCGTAATACGTGATATCGACGTGTTGTAGGGCCCTCTAATATCCCGCGAGTTAGGTTGTCGTCCTTTTAACAGCTCACGACGTACGATCCGGGACGAAAAAATAGGGCAGAAGAAGAAAAGTGGCCCGAGACTGATGAAAACGTTCAATTTTGGGCTCTGAAAATAGGCGCAGCCAAGTAGGCTTGCTGCCCCAGTTGTAGAGCTCTCGGAGAGCTTGCCAACGGTATGTTGTGCATCGCGTAACTCCTTTCGGATTAAAAGTTATGGGCAACATAGCGACGAGACCTGGTAACAAGCCCGACACCCACGGTTTGCAGGCCTAGCCTCTACGTGAAGTGAAGTTTTCTTGCCCAAGGTGTCGTGGAATTCGGTAATAGAATTGCGGTTGGTAAAGAATCTAGCCAACCCCAACCGGGGCAAAAAAAATTGAAAAGGGGGGGTGCAACATGAGGACTTCCGAGGGGGTCACCTATCCTAGTACTACTCTCGCCCAAGCACGCTTAACTTCGGAGTTCTGATGGGATCCGGTGCATTAGTGATGGTATGATCGCACCTGTTATGTTGTGGGCACAAATCCTTTATGTGTTGGCGGTTCACAGTCCTAGACCAGAGAGATGGCCCTTTCAAAAGGCCCAATGGGCTTAACGACAACCCATCCGCTTCAACAATGCAACATCCTCGCAAGACGTGATATCGTCGCGTTGTAGGGCCCTTTAATGTCCCGCGAGTTAGGTTGTCGTCCTTTTTGCGACTCATGACGTACGATCCAAGACGGAAAAATAGCGTAAAAACAAGAATAGAGGCCCAAAATTGATGAAAACGCTCAATTTTGGGCTCCAAAAATAGGCGCAGCTGAGCAGGCTTGCTGCCCCGTCGTAGAGCTCTTGGATAGCTTTCCATTGGTATGCTGTGCACCGCGTTACTCTTCATGGATCAAAAGTTATGGGCACCGGAGCGACAAAGACCTGGTCACAATCCCTACGCCCTCGGTTTACGGGCCCTACTTCTACGTGAAGTGAAGTTGTCTTGCCCAAGGTGCCGTGGGATTCGAGAATAGAAATGTCGTGGATAAAGTATCTTGGCAACCCTAACCGGGGCAAAAAAAATTGAAAAGGCGGGTACAACACGAGGACTTCCCAAGGGGTCACCCATTCTAGTACTACTCTCGCTTAAGCACGCTTCACTTCGGAGTTCTGATGGGATCCGATGCATTAGTGCTGGTATGATCACACCCGTCATGTTGAGGGCACAAATCCTTTATGTGTTAACTGTTCACAGTCCCAGCCCAGAGAGATGGCCTATTCAAAAGGCCCAATGGGCTTAACGACAGCCCATCCGCTTCAACAATGCAGCATCCTCGTAAGACATGATATCGATGCTTTGTAAAGCGCTATAATATCCCATGAGTTCGGTTGTCATCCTTTTAACAGCTCATGACGTACGATCCGAGACCGAAAAATAGTGCAAAAGAAGAAAAGTGTCCCGAAACTAATGAAAATGTTTGATTTTGGGCTCTGAAAACAGGCGCAGCTAAGCAAGCTTGTTGCCCCGATCGTAGAACTCTCAGAGAGCTTTCCAACGGTATGCTGTGTGCCACGTAACTCCTTACGAATTAAAAGTTATCGACACCGGAGCGACGGAGACCTGGTTAAAAGCCCCACGCCCTCGGTTTGCGGGCCCAGCCTCTTCTTGAAGCGAAGTTGTCTTTCCCAGGGTACCGTGAGATTCGATAACAAAAATGTGGTGGATAAAGTCTCTTAGCAGCCCTAACCGGGCAAAAAAAATTGAAAGGGGTGGTGCAACAAGAGGAGTTCCCAGGGGGTTACCCATCATAGTACTACTCTTGCCCAAGCACGCTTAACTTCGAAGTTGTGATGGGATCCGGTGCAATAGAGCTGGTATGATCGCACCCATCATGTTGAGGGCAAAAATCCTTTATGCGTTGATGGTTCACAGTCCCAGCCCGAGAGATGGCCCATTCAAAAGGCCCAATGGGCTTAATGACAACCTATCCGCTTCAACAATGCAGCATCCTCGTAAGACGTTATATCGACGTGTTGTAGGGCCCTGTAATATCTCGCGAGTTTGGTTGTCGTCGTTTTAACAGCTCACGACTTATGATCCGAGACGGAAAAAGAGTGGAAAAGAAGAAAAGTGTCCCGAAACTGATGAAAACATTCGATTTTGGGCTCTGAAAATAAACGCATAAGCAGGTTTGCTGCCCTCGTCATAGCGCTCTCGGAGAGCTTTACCACGGTATGTTTTGCGCCGCATAACTCCATACGGATTAAAAGTTATGGGCACCGGAGCTACGGAGACCTGGTCACAAGCCCCACGCCCTCGGTTTGCGGGCCCAGCCTCTACGTGAAGCGAAGTTGTCTTGCCCAAGGTGCCGTGGGATTCGGTAATAGAAATGTGGTAGATAAAGTAACTTGGCAACCCTAACCGGGGCAAAAAAATTTGAAAATGAGGGTGCAACATGAGGACTTCCCAAGGGCTCACCCATCCTGGTACTACTTTCGCCCAAGCACGCTTAACTTCGGAGTTCTGATGGGATCCGTTGCATTAGTGCTGGTATGATCGCACCTGTCATGTTGTGGGCACAAATCCTTTATGTGTTGACGGTTCACAATCCCAACCTAGAGAGCTGGCCTATTCAAAGGGCCGAATGGGCTTAACAACAACCCATCCACTTCAACAACGCAGCATCCTCGCAAGACGTGTAATCGACTCGTTGGAGGGCCCCTCTAATGTCCCGCGAGTTAGGTTATCATCTTTTTACCAGCTAACGACGTGCGATCCGGGATGAAAAAACAGAGCAAAGGAAGAAAAGTTGCCTAAAACTGATTAAAACGTTCGATTTTGGGCTCCAAAAATAGACGCAGCTGAGCAGGCTTGCTGCCCCCATCGTAGAGCTCTCGGAGAGCTTTCCAACAATATGCTGTGCACCGTGTAACTCCTTACGGATTAAAAGTTATGGGCTTCGGAGCGATGGAGACTTGGTCACAAGCCCCACGCCCTCGGTTTACGGGCCCAGCCTCTACGTGAACCGAAGTTGTCTTGCCCAAGGTGCCGTGGGATTCGGTAATAGAAGTGTGGTGGATAAAGTATCTTGGCAACCCTAACCAAGGCAAAAAAAAATTGAAAAGGGGGGTGCAACACGAGTACATCTCAGGGGGTCACCCATCCTAGTACTACTCTCGCCCTAGCACTCTTAACTTCGGAGTTCTGATGGGATCTGGTGCATTAGCGCTGGTATGATCGCACCCGTCATGTTGAGGGCACAAATCCTTTATGTGTTGATGGTTCACAGTCCTTGCCCAGAGAGATGGCCCATTCAAAAGGCCCAAAGGGCTTAATTACAACACATCCGCTTCAACAACGCAGCATCCTCGTAAGCCGTGATATCGACGCATTGTAGGGCTCGGTAATATCCTGCAAGTTAGGTTGTCGTCCTTTTAACAGCTCACGACGTACGATTTGGGACAGAAAAATAGAGCAAAAGAAGAAAAGTGGCACAAAAGTGGTGAAAACGTTCGATTTTGGGCTCTGACAAAAGGCGCAGCCCAGCAAGCTGGCTGCCCCCATCGTAGAGCTCTTGGAGAGCTTTCCAACAGTATGCTGTGCGCTGCGTAACTCCTTACAGATTAAAAGTTATGGGCACCGGAGCGACGGAGACATGGTCACTAGCCCCACGCCCTCGGTTTGCAGGCCCAGCCTCTACGTGAAGCGAAGTTGTCTTGCCCAAGGTGCAGTTGGATTCAGTAATAGAAATGTGGTGGATAAATTATCTTCAGAACCCTAACCAGGGCAAAAAAAATTGAAAATGGGGGGGTGCAACACGAGGACTTCCCAAGGGGTCACCCATCCTCATACTACTCTCGCCCAAGCACGCTTAACTTCGGAGTTCTGATGGGATCCAGTGCATTAGTGCTGGTATGATCGCATGCGTCATGTTGTGGGCATAAATCCTTTATGTGTTGACGGTTCACAGTCCCAGCCCAGAGAGATGGCCCATTCAAAGGGCCCAATGGGCTTAACGACAACCCATCCGCTTCAACAATGAAACATCCTAGCAAGATGTGATATGGATGCATTGTAAGGCCCTGTAATATCCCGCGAGTTAGGTTGTCATCCTTTTAACAGCTCACGACGTACGATCCGGGACGAAAAAACATAGCAAAAGAAGAAAAATGGCCCGAAACAGATGAAAATATTCAATTTTGGGCTCTGAAAACTGGCGTAGCCGAGCAGGGTTGCTGCCCCCGTCGTAGAGCTCTCGGAGAGCTTTCCAACGGTATATTGTGTGTCGCGTAACTCCTTACGGATTAAAAGTTATGGGCACCTGAGCGACGGAGACCTGGTCACAAGCCCTACGCCCTCGATTTGCGGGCCCAGCCTCTACGTGAAGCGAAGTTGTCTTGCCTAAGGTGCCGTGGGATTTGGTAATAGAAATGTGGTGGATAAAGTATCTTGGCAACCCTAACCGGGGCAAAAAAAAATAAAAAGGGGGGGTACAACACGAGGACTTCCCAGGGGGTCACCCATCCTAGTACTACTCTCGTCCAAGCATGCTTAACTTCGGAGTTCTAATGGGATCCGGTGCATTACTGCTGGTATGATCACACCCGTCATGTTGTGGGCAAAAATCCGTTATTTGTTGACGGTTCACAGTCCCAGCCCAGGGAGATGGCCTATTCAAAAGGCCCAATGGGATTAACGACAACCCATCCGCTTCAACAACGAAACATCCTCGCAAGACGTGATATCGACGCATTGTAGGGCCCTATAATATCCCGCGGATTAGGTTGTCATCCTTTTAACCGCTCACGGCGTACGATCTGGGACGAAAAAATAGGCCAAATGTAATACCCGAGCCCAGAATATGGAATTTTCCTGTTTATTTTTCTGAGAATTATATTTTCCTTAAATTCTTTGAAATTTAATTGTTATTCATTTATTGTCGCAAAGTGCTTTGCATTTCGAGAGCGATAGTTAGAGCTTGTTTTCTAGTCCCCAGCAAATAGTGAAAACTAGTATTTTGTGTTTTAATTTTAGTATTTTAGTTTTTGTTGACTATAAATATAATTGCATTACTTGTTTTAGCCTTAAAATGCCTAAAATAAGCTTATTTGACCAACTTAAATAACCTTTGACCAAGCCTTGACTAGTTTGACTTAGCTTGTCATCTTATTAAGCATATTACATAGCAAAAATAAAACTAAGAAAGCTGAAAAAAGAAGGTGAAAGGGCTGAAACTTCAAAGGGAAAAAAAAAACATTTTCAACATTCAATCTTCAAATCTTCGCGAGAGCTTGCACGGGGTTGTTACCAAGGCTTCCAACGTGGTTTTCCTAGCGTCTAGGAGCATCTAAGGTGAGGGAAGCATCTTTATTTGCGCATTTGAATGTTTGATACACAAACTTTAATTTTTAGGTTTTATGCGTAGATCGTTAATTTATCCATTTTGATGCTTGAAGAATGTTCCTTGACAATTGTAGAACATGTATTTGTAGTTTTTTAGCATTTTCTACGGTTGAATATCGAAATTGCAATTTAAAATGACAATGGAATAGTAAATTGTGAATAGTAGACCCCCGTTTCGTGAAAGTTGCTCCGTTTTGCGTTCTGTTGATGTGAGAGATGCTACATACGCTAGAATAACTGAATGCATGATTTGTTTGGGTGGTGTAATGGAAAAACGGAGAAAAATGCCTTGGTACATGTTGGGGTCGTTTAGGTCGAGTTTAGCATTTCCTCGTTTTGTGTGATGGCATTGTCTTGGGAGGCCATGGAAGCACTTTTGGTGTGGTTGTGGCATTGGTTGCGTGTTCGGTTAGGGTAGCTGTTGTTCAAACGAGCAAAGGGAGAAATTGAGGCTTTGTGGGAATTCTAGGGTAAAGTAGGGTTTCGTAGTCTTTAGACGTGCCTTATGGTGACCTAGGAGGAATGGTGAAGTTGGTTTCCAAAACTCGTGGCTCGTTTGAAAGTAGTAGCATTTTGAAAGTTGGGGTCGTTTTGTGATTTTGTTTGTTTTCATAGTGTTATGCCTGTAGAATGCTTATTATTGCTTGTTATGCTTGTTAAAGTTGATTCTGATTGAAATGTTTATCAACTATTGCTATTGCGTGCAAGAGTAACCTACTTTGTTATTCTCCCACGTGTGGCTCTTTTGCTCGATTGCTTGATTGTTGCATTGTATATTGTATTGCATTCATAGAGTCAGGGGCGGTGTGATGGGCCTCTCTGGGTAGCCTCGGGTTGCCAGGGTTGGTTTCCCTAGCTCCGTGTCCTATTCCCTTTCTTGCTTGGGTTGCCTCCTAGGGAGATTTGGGTCGTAGAATTGATTGGATACTTCCAGGGTATTCCCAAACTGAAGTTATAAGGTGGTTGCGCCGGCGCGTTGTCATCGGATTCGTGATTGAGAGTTGCTCGTGGAAAGTGAATTGTATCCTTTAATTGAATGGTTATAGTCTTAATGTTTGTCTTGATTTATTATTGGCTTTGCTTGTATCTCTATATGATAATTGATTGAACTACTTGACTATTTGCATTGCATTCTCCTCTCACCTCCGTCCTTGAGACCAATTACCCTCGCTGAGCAATAGTTTTTGCTCATTCCTTTCTATACTATATTTCATATGCGTAGTTGAAGCGGATCCTATTGAGGTAATTGAGGAGGATGAGCAAGTGGAGGTGTTTCCTTGAGGGCACTTTCTTTGCTTAGCTGGTGGTTGGTTGTCAGTCTTTTGTGCGGGCCATGCTTGATGTATATATTGCTTGGTTGACGCTTCATTTTGAGGCTTGTAGCCTTGTATGTAGTTTCTATTTTGAGGCCTCTAGGGTCTTATGTTGTAAAAGTTGAAAGATTGTAAAGTTGTAAGATATACTCACGTGACTAGTAAGAACTACATGCTAATGGTTAACTGTTTAGTGGCATGAATATTTGTGTAGTATGCATGACATTTTGGTTTGCAAAGTTGGTTAATGAGATGAAGTATGTTTCTAAAAGAAAGTTGACTTGTTCAAATGATTATTGTGGTTTTCGAGAATATTATATTGAATGTAGGGTTTTTGGATCATCCACGGTACAGAGGAGACTCCGTCAGTGTGTCGGGTCTGAGCTTGGCCTTTTGTGGGGTTGGGTCTGGGCGTGACATCTTTAGGTGGTATCAGAGCATGATAGTATTGCATGAGCCGGGATATGTTTCTCGGTCTGTGGGTTAAAGGTCTAAAATGCTAGAGTGTTATTGTATGATTGTTAAGTGAAAAGTATTATAGTATGACTATGTGAACTTGGATTGCTTATGTGTTTAAGTGAATTAGTTTGACATGTCAATCTTGTCTTATGAGAATTGTGTGATAGGATATTTGATTGTTATTGACTTGAGTGTTATCTAATCTTATTTGTTATATTTATGCCTATAAACTGCTTTTATATGTGGCTAGCTACTGTAAGTTGTTACTATGCCGCCACGACGTAGTACTCAAGGTCAAGGGGCAGATGAAGAGGTAGCAGAACAGGGTCAGCAACCGATGCCTGAACAGTTTATGGCTACTATGACAACTGCAATTGACCGGATTACTCAGGTACTGCATGAGCAAAGGCAGGAAAGGAATAATAATCCCCAGGGAAATCAAGCTAATCCTAGTGGACAAGGGCATAGGGCTGAGAATAATCAGTTGGAGAAATTCCTGAGGCATGAGCCGTGTAAGTTCTTCGGAGAGCCAGATGACGAGGCAGCCGAGAGATGGATTAACCGTGTTGAGAAAATTTACGCTGCTTTGAGGTACACTGACGAGGCAAAGATAGCTTATGCAGCATTTCTGTTTGAGGGCGACGCAGAACAGTGGTGGAATACTATCAGGTTGAGGTGGGACTGTGAGGATGTTCCGCATTTGTGGGATGATTTCGTGAGTGAGTTTCAGGACAAGTATATTCCTGAGATGGCTAGGGAAAAGCAGGAAGACGAATTTGTGGCCCTGAAGCAAAGAAACATGAATGTCACACAGTATAAGGCTAGGTTTGTTAGCCTGTCGAGGTATATGCTTGAGCTGGTGCACCCAGCAAAGAGGATGATTAATAGGTTTGTTCGTGGGCTGAGGATGGATATACAGCTACATTTGACTGGGTAGACTTATACTACTTTTCCCAAGGCATTCCAAGCAGCCTCGAAGTTTGAGAAACGGAAGGAAGAGATGATAGCTGAGAGTAGCCAGCCGAGTAAGAAACAGTACTTGGGCCAGAGCAGCCAGAGTCAGCAGAGGCAGTATCAGATTCAGGGGAGACCAGCTGCGACTAGACCCCAGTAGGGAGGTATAGTTCCTACCACTGCCAGAGCCCCCGCACCTACGGGAAACACTATTGTAAGGCAAAATCAGCAGTGTAACTTTTGTAATCGATCGGGGCACGTTGAAGCTTATTGCTGGAGAAAGAGTGGTAAGTGCACTGGTTGTGGGAGTGATCAACATAGGGTGAAAGATTGCCCTAAGTTTAAGAATGTTCAAGGCCGTACTAGAGGCCAGGGTGTGCAAAACAGGGCTACAGGTGCAGGTCCAGCACAAAGGGTACATGCTAGGGTCTTTGCACTAGATGCGGAAGAGCTACCCGATACTACAGCAATAGTGGAAGGTACCTTTCTTCTCAATACTCAGCCAGTTAAAGTTTTGATTGATCCCGGAGCTATGCATTCGTTTATAACTCCTGCATGTGCATGATCTGTGAATGTTTGCATTGATAAACTGCCACATAAAGTTGAGGTTAGTATGCCTTTGGGTGCGAAATTTGTTACTAAGTCTATTTGCAAATCTTGTGTTATATGCATTGAGGACCGTAAATTTCCTGTTGATTTAATTATACTACCCTTCCGTGACTTTGAAATCATTTTGGGAATGGACTAGTTGGGGAAATACTATGCTCAATTGGATTGTAGAACAAAAATTGTTTATCTTCAGATTCCTGACCTACCAGTACTAGAGATTGTTGGGAACTGCAGGGCTGCCCAAATACCCCTTTTATCATCAATCAAGGCTTCTAAGTTGTTGAATAAAGGTTGTGAAGCTTACCTAGCTTATCTAATCAATCAACCTACTGATAAGTTGAATTTTAATAAGGTTCCAATTGTTAAAGACTTCGAGGAATTACCGGGTTTACCACCGGAGAGGGAGATTGCTGGGTATGTATCCAGGTGTTTAACTTGCCAAAGGGTTAAAGCTGAGCATCAGAGGCCAGCCGGGCTTCTGCAACCGTTGTCGATTCTGTAATGGAAGTGGGTGCATGTAACAATGGATCTTATGACCGATCTTCCTAGATCTCCGAGAGGATGTGATTCTGTATGGGTTGTTGTGGACCGATTGACTAAGGTTTCACATTTTATTTCTGTGAACAAACAGGATAGCCTTGATAAGCTAGCTGAGCTCTATGTTACTAATATTGTGAGACTTCATGGTGTGCCACAGAGTATAGTATCAGATAGAGATCCTAGATTTAGATCTCGTTTTTGGCAGAAGTTGCAAGAGGCCATGGGAACTAAGTTGAGCTTCAGTACTGCATACCATCCACAGACTGATGGCCAGTCTGAGAGAACCATCAAGATCTTGGAAGACATGCTTCGGGCATGTGTGTTAGACTTTGGGAAGAATTGGGAGAAGTTTTTGCCTTTAGTGGCGTTCGCCTACAATAATAGTTATCAATCTACTATAGGTATGGCTCCCTACGAGGCATTGTACGGTCGTAAATGCAGATCTCCATTGTATTGGGAAGAGGTTGGAGAGATGAGAATAGTTGATCCGACTGTGTTACCTGAGATGATTAAGATGGTAGATAATGTTCACCTTATTCGCCAGCGTATGCTTACAGCTCAGAGTCGTCAGAAGAGTTATGCGGAAAAGCACCGTCGGGATCTTGAGTTTGCTTTGGGAGATCGGGTGTTTCTTAAGATTTCTCCTCGAAAGGGGTTGATTCAGCACGGTAAGAGTGGGAAACTTAGTCCCAGGTTTGTGGGTCCGTTTGAGATCACCGAAAAGGTGGGTCCTTTGGCTTATCGGTTAGCTTTACCTCTGAGCTTGTCGAGACTGCATGATGTTTTCCACGTGTCAATGTTAAGGAAATACCATCCAGATCCTTCACATGTACTTGAACCCGAGCCTTTGCAAATTGAGGAAAAGTTAACTTATGAGGAGTGACCGATTCGAATTGTGGATCAGAAAGTTCAGGAACTTCGCAGGAAGAGTATTCCGTTGGTAAAGGTTTTGTGGAATCATCACGGGTTTGAGGAAACAACTTGGGAAAGAGAGGACCAGGTTCAGAGTCAGTATCCGGAGTTGTTTGTCGACCAGGTAAGAATTGCGTGGATGCAATTGTTTTAAGGGAGAGAGGGTGTAATACCCGAGCCCAGAATGTGGAATTTTCCTATTTATTTTTCTGAAAATTATATTTTCCTTAAATTCTTTGAAATTTAATTGTTATTCCTTCATTGTCGCAAAGTGCATTGCATTTCGAGAGCGATAGTTAGAGGGTATTTTCTAGTCTTCAACAAATAGTCAAAACTAGTATTTAGTGTTTTAATTTTAGTGTTTTAGTTGTTGTTGACTTGAAATATAATTGCATTAGTTGTTTTAGCCTTAAAATGCCTAAAATAAGCTTATTTGACCAACTTAAATAAACTTTGACCAAGCCTTGACTGGTTTGACTTAGCTTGTCATCTTATTAAGCATATTACATAGCAAAAATAAAACAAAGAAAGCTGAAAAAAGAAGGTGAAAGGGCCGAAACTTCAAAGGGAAAAAAAAACATTTTCAACATTCAATCTTCAAATCTTCGCGAGAGCTTGCATGGGGTTGTTTCCGAGGCTTCCAACGTGGTTTTCCTAGCATCTAGGAGCGTCTAAGGTGAGTGAAGCATCTTTATTTGCGCATTTGGATGTTTGATACACAAACTTTAATTTTTAGGTTTTATGCGTAGATCATTAATTTATCCATTTTGATGCTTGAAGAATGTTCCTTGACAATTGTAGAACATGTATTTGTAGCTTTTTAGCATTTTCTGCGGTTGAATATCGAAATTGCAATTTAAAATGACAATGGAATAGTAAATTGTGAATAGTAAACCCCTGTTTCGTGAAAGTTGTTCTGTTTTGCGTTCTGTTAATGTGAAGGATGCTAGATATGCTAGAATGCCTGAATGCACGATTTGTTTGGGTGGTGTAATGGAAAAACGGAGAAAAATGCCTTGGTACATGTTGGGGTCGTTTAGGTCGAGTTTAGCATTTCCTCGTTTTGTGTGATGGCGGTCTTGGGAGGCCATGAAAGCACTTTTGGTGTGGTCATGGCATTAGTTGGGTGTTCGGTTAGGGTAGCTGTAGTTCAAACGAGCAAAGGGGGAAATCGGGGCTTTGTGGGAATTCTAGGGTAAAGTAGGGTTTCATGGTCTTTAGACGTGCCTTATGGTGACCTAGGAGGATTGGTGAAGTCGGTTTCCAAAACTCGTGGCTCGTTTAAAAGTAGTAGCGTTTTGAAAGTTGGGGTCGTTTTGTGATTTTGTTTGTTTTCATAGTGTTATGCCTGTAGAATGCTTATTATTGCTTGTTATGCTTGTTAAAGTTGATTCTGATTGAAATGTTTATCAACTGTTGCTATTGCGTACGAGAGTAACCTACTTTGTTATTCTCCCACGTGTGGCTCTTTTGCTTGATTGCTCGATTGTTGCATTGTATATTGTATTGCATTCATAGAGTCAGGGGCGGTGTGATGGGCCTCTCTGGGTAGCCTCAGGTTGCCAGGGTTGGTTGCCCTAGCTCCGTGTCCTATTCCATTTCTTGCTTGGGTTGCCTCCCAGGGAGATTTGGGTCGTAGAATTGATTGGATACTTTCGGGGTATTCCCAAACTGAAGTTATAAGGTGGTTGCGCCGGCGCGTCGTCATCGGATTCGTGATTGAGAGTTGCTCGTGGAAAGTGAATTGTATCCTTTAATTGAATGGTTATAGTCTTAATGTTTGTCTTGATTTATTGTTGGCTTTGCTTGTATCTCTATATGATAATTGATTGAACTACTTGACTATTTGCATTGCATTCTTCTCTCACCTCCGTCCTTGAGACCAATTACCCTTGCTGAGCAATAATTTTTACTCATTCCTTTCTATACTATATTTCATAGGAGTAGTTGAAGCGGATCCTATTGAGGTAATTGTGGAGGAGGAGCAAGTGGAGGTGTTTCTTTGAGGGCACTTTCTTTGCTTAGCTGGTGGTTGGTTGTCAGTCTTTTGTGCGGGCCATGCTTCATGTATATATTGCTTGGTTGACGCTTCATTTTGAGGCTTGTAGCCTTGTATGTAGTTTCTATTTTGAGGCCTCTAGTGTCTTATGTTGTAAAAGTTGAAAGATTGTAAAGTTGTAAGATATACTCACGTGACTAGTAAGAACTGCATGCTAATGGTTAATTGTTTAGTGGCATGAATACTTGTGTAGTATGCATGACATTTTGGTTTGCAAAGTTGGTTAATGAGAAGATGTATGTTTCTAAAAGAAAGTTGACTTGTTCAAATGATTATTGTGGTTTTCGCGAATATTATATTGAATGTAGGGTTTTCGGATCGTCCATGGTATAGAGGAGACTCCGATCGTGTGTCGGGTCCAGGCTTGGCTTTTTGCGGGGTCGGGTCGGGGCGTGACAGCAAAAGTTGAAAAATCGCCCGAAATTGATGAAAATGTTCAATTTTGTGTTCCGAAAACAGGCGCAGCTGAGCAGGGTTGATGCCCCCGTCGTAGAGCTCTTGGAGAGCTTTCCAATGTTATGCTGTGCGTCGCGTAACTCCTTGCGGATTAAAAGTTATGGGCACCGGAGTGACGGAGACCTGGTTATACGCCCCACGCCCTCAGGTTTGCGGGCCCAGCCTCTACGTGAAGCGAAGTTGTCTTACCCATGGTGCCGGGGGTTTTGGTAACAGAAATGTGGTTGGGAAAGGATCTTGGCAACCCTAACCGGGGAAAAAAATTGAAAATGGGGGGTGCAACATAGGGACTTCACAGGGGGTCACCCATTCTAGTACTACTCTCGCCCAAGCACGCTTAACTTCAGAGTTCTGATGGGATCTGGTGCATTAGTGCTGGTATGATCGCACCCGTCATGTTGTGGGCAGAAATACTTTGTCTGTTGACTGTTCACAGTCCAAGCCCAGAGAAATAGCCCATTCAAAAAGCCCAATGGGCATAACGACAACCCATCCGCTTCAACAACGCAGCATTCTCACAAGGCTTGATATCGACGCGTTGTAGGGCCCTTTAATATCATGCGAGATAGGTTGTTGTCTTTTAACAGCTCACAACGTATGATCCGGGAAGGAAAAACAGAGCAAAAGAAGGAAAGTGGCCGGAAACTCATGAAAACATTCAATTTTTGGCTCGAAAAAGGAGTGCAATTGAGCAGGCTTGCTGCCCCCGTCGTAGAGCTCTCGGAGAGTTTTCCAATGGTATGCTGTTCGACGCGTAACTCCTTGCGGATTAAAAGTTATGGGCACCAGAGCGACAGAGACCTGGTCACAAGCCCCACGCCCTCGGTTTGCGGGCCCAGCCTCTACGTGAAGCGAAGTTGTCTTGCCCAAGGTATCATGGGATTCGGTAATAGAAATGTGGTGGATAAAGTATCTTGGCAACCCTAACCGGGGCAAAAAAAATTGAAAAGAGGGGGTGCAACACGAGCACTTCGCTGGGGGTCACCCATCCTAGTACTACTCTCGCCCAAGCACGCTTAACTTCGGAGTTCTGATGGGATCCGGTGTATTAGTACTGGTATGATCACACCCGTCATATTGTGGGCGCAAATCTTTTATGTGTTGACGGTTCACAGTCCCAGCCCAAAGAGATGGCCCATTCAAAAGGCCCAATGGGCTTAATGACAACCCATCCGCTTCATCAACGCAGCATCCCCGCAAGATGTGATATCGATACGTTATAGGGCCCTGTAATATACCGCGAGTTAGGTTGTCGTCCGTTTAACAGCTCACGACGTATGATCCGGGACAAAAAACAGAGCAAAAGCAAAAAAATGGCCCGAAACTGATGAAAACATTCGAATTTAGGCTCCGAAAACAGGCACAACTGAGCAGGCTTGCTGCCTTCATTGTAGAGCTCTCGAAGAGCTTCCCAACAGTATATTGTGCGTCGCGTAACTCCTTACGGTTTAAAAGTGATGGCACCGGAGTGACGGAGACTTGGTCACAAGTACCATGCCCTCGGTTTGCTGGCCCAGCCTCTACGTGAAGAGAAGTTGTCTTGCCCAAGGTCCCGTGGGATTCGGTAATAGAAATGTGGTGCATAAAGTATCTTGGCAACCCTAACCAGGGCAAAAAAAATTGAAAATTGGGGGTACAACACGAGGACTTCCCAGGGGGTTACCCATCCTAGTACTACTCTCGCCCAAGCACACTTAACTTCGGAGTTCTGATGGGATCTTGTGCATTAGTGCTGGTATGATCGCACCCATCTTGTTGTGGGCACAAATCCTTTATGTGTTGACGGTTCACAGTCCCAGCCTAGTGAGATGGGCCATTCAAAAGGCCCAATGGGCTTAACGACAACACATCCGCTTTAACAATGCAGCATCCTCGGAAGACGTGATATAGACCAATTGTAAGGCCCTCTAATTTCTCGCGAGTTAGGTTGTCTTCCTTTTAACAGCTCACGACGTACGATTCGAGACGGAAAAATAATGTAAAAGAAGAAAAGTGGCCCGAAATTGATGAAAATGTTCGAATTTGGGGTCCAAAAGTTGGCGCAGCTAAGCAAGCTTGCAGACCCGTCGTAGAGCTCTCAGAGAGCTTTCCTACAATATGTTATGCGCCACGTAACTCCTTACGGATCAAAAGTTATGGGCACCGGAGCGGCGGAGACCTAGTCACAAGCCCTACGCCCTCGGTTTGCGGGCCCAACCTCTACGTGAAGTGAAGTTCTCTTGCCCAAGGTGCCGTGGGGTTCGGTAATTGAAATGTGGTGGATAAAGTATCCTGGCAACCCAAATCGGGGCAAAAAAAATTGAAAAAAGGGGTGCAACACGAGGACTTCCCAGGGGGTCATCCATCCTAGTACTACTCTAGCCCAAGCACGCTTAACTTCGGAGTTCTAATGGGATACGGTGCATTAGTACGGGTATGATCGCACCCGTCATGTTGAGGGCACAAATCCTTTATTTGTTGACGGTTCACAATCCCAGCCCAGAGAGATAACCCGTTTAAAAGGCCCAATAGGCTTAACGACAACCCATCTACTTCGACAACTCTACATCCTCGTAAGACGTGATATCGACATGTTGTAGGGCCCTATAATATCCTGCTAGTTAGGTTGTCGTCCTTTTAACAGCTCACGACGTACGATCTGGACGAAAAAATTGACCAAAAAGAGAAAAATGGCCTAAAACTGATGAAAACGTTTGATTTTAGGCACCGAAAATAGGCGCAGCTGTGTAGGCTTGCTACCCCGGTGGTAGAGCTCTCAGAAAGCTTTCCAATGGTATGGTGTGCATCGCGTAACTCTTTACGGATTAAAAGTTATGGGCACCGGAGCGACAATGACCTGGTCACAGGCCCCACACCCTCGGTTTGTGGGCCCAACCTCTACGTGAAGCGAAGTTGTCTTGCCCAAGGTGCCATGGGATTCGATAATAGAAATGTGGCGGATAAAGTATCTTGGCATCCCTAACCGGGGCAAAAAAAATTTGAAAATAGGGGGTGCAACACGAGGACTTCCCAGGGGGTCACCCATCCTAGTACTACTCTCGCCCAAGCACGTTTAACTTCGGAGTTCTAATGGGATCTGGTGCATTAATGCTGTTATGATTGTACCCGTCATGTTATGGGCACAAATCCTTTATGTGTTGACGGTTCACACTCCCAGCCCAGAGAGATGGCCCATTCAAAAGGCCCAATGGTCTTAACGACAACCCATCCACTTCAACAATGCAGCATCGTCGCAAAACGTGATATCGACGCATTGTAGGGACCTCTAATGTCCTACGAGTTAGGTTGTCGTCCTTTAAACATCTCACGATGTGCGATCCGGGATGGAAAAACAGAGCAAAAGAAGAAAAGTGGCCCGAAACCGATGAAAACATTCGATTTTGGGCTCCAAAATTGGGCACAGTCGAGCAGGCTTGCTGCCCCGTCGTAGAGCTTTCCAACGGTTTGCTGTCCACTGCGTAACTCCTTACGGATTAAAAGTTATGGGCACCGGAACGACGGAGACCTGGTCACAAGCCCCACGCCTTCGGTTTGCGGGCCCAACCTCTATGTGAAGCGAAGTTGTCTTGCCCAAGGTGGCGTGGGATTCGATAATAGAACTGCGGTGGATAAAGTATCTTGGCAACACTAATTGGGGCAAAAAAAATTTAAAAAGGGGGGTGCAACACGAGGACTTCCCAGGGGGTCACCAATCCTAGTACTACTCTCGCCCAAGCACGCTTAACTTCAGAGTTCTGATGGGATACGGTGCATTAGTGATGGTATGATCGCACCCGTAATGTTGTGGGTACAAATCCTTTATGTGTTGACGGTTCATAGTCCCAGCCCAGAGAGATGGCCCATTCAAAAGGCCCAATGGGCTTAACGATAACCCATCTACTTCAACAATGCAGCATCCTCGCAAGACGTTATATTGACGCATTGTAGGGCCCTCTAATGTCCCGTGAGTTAGGTTGTCGTCCTTTTAACAGCTAATGACGTACGATTCGGGACGGAAAAACAGAGCAAATGAAGAAAAGTGGCCCGAAACTGATGAAAACATTCAATTTTGGGCTTCAAAAACAGGCGCAGCCGAGCAGGCTTGCTACCCCCGTCGTAGAGCTCTCAGAGAGGTTTCCAACGATATGCTGTGCGCCGTATAACTCCTTACGATTTAAAAGTTATGGGCTTCGGAGAGATGGAGACCTGGTCACAAGCCACACGCCCTGAGTTTGTAGGCCCAGCCTCTACGTGAAGCGAAGTTGTCTTGCCCAAAATACCGTGGGATTCGGTAATAGAAGTGTGGTGGATAAAATATCTTGGCATCTCTAACGAAGGCAAAAAATAATTGAAAAAGGGGTGCAGCACGAGGACATCTTAAGGGGTCAGCCATCCTAGTACTACTCTCGCCCAAGCACGCTTAACTTCGGAGTTCTGATGGGATCCGGTGCATTAGTACTCGTATGATCACACCCATCTTGTTGAGGGCACAAATCCTTTATGTGTTAACGGTTCACAGTCCTAGCCCAGAGAGATGGACCATTTAAAAGGCCCAATGGACTTAACAACAACACATCCGCTTCAACAATGCAGCATCCTCGTAAGACGTGATATCGACGCATTGAGGGCGCTGTAATATCCCGTGAGTCAGGTTGTCATCCTTTTAACAGCTCACGACGTAGGATCCGGGATGGAAAAACAGAGCAAAAGAAGAAAAGTGTCCCAAAACTGATGAAAACGTTCGATTTTTGGCTCCGAAAATAGGCGCAGCCAAGTAGGCTTGCTACCTCCTTCTTAGAGCTCTTGTAGATCTTTCCAACGGTATGCTGTGTGCTACGTAACTCTTTACGGATTAAAAGTTATGGGCACCGGAGCGACGGAGACCTGGGCACTAGCCCCACGCCCTCGGTTTGCAGGCCCAACCTCTACGTGAAGCGAAGTTGTCTTGCCCAAGGTGCCGTGGGATTCGGTAATAGAAATGTCGTGGATAAAGTATCTTGGGAACCCTAACCGGGGCAAAAAAAATTGAAAAAGGGGGTGCAACACGAGGACTTCCAAGGGGGTCACCCATCGTAGTACTACTCTCTCCCAAGCATGCTTAACTTCGGAGTTCTGATCGGATCCGGTGCATTAGTGCTGGTGTGATCGTACCCGTCATGTTGTGGGCACAAATCCTTTATGTGTTGACGGTTCACAGTCCCAGCCCAGAGAGATGGCCCATTCAAAAGGCCAAATAGGCTTAACGACTACCCATCCGCTTCAACAACGAAACATCCTCGCAAGACGTGATATCGACGGATTGTAAGGCTTGTAATATCCCGCGAGTTAGGTTGTCGTCCTTTTAATAGCTCACGACCTATGATCCGGGATGAAAAAAAGGAGCAAATGTCAAAAAATGGCCCAAAACGGATGAAAACGATTGATTTTGGGCTATGAAAATAGGCACAGCTGAGCAGGGTTGCTGCCCCCATCGTGGAGCTCTTGGAGAGCTTTCCAACGGTATTATGTGCGTCTCGTAACTCTTTATGGATTAAAAGTTATGGCCACCTGAGCAACGAAAACATGGTCACAAGCCCTACGCCCTCGATTTGCGGGCCCAGCCTCTACGTGATGCGAAGTGGTCTTGCCCAAGGTGCCTTGGGATTTGGTTATCGAAATGTGGTGGATAAAGTATCTTGGCAACCCTAACTAGGGCAAAAAAAATTAAAAAAGGGGGGTACAACACGAGGACTTCCCAAGGGTCACCCATCCTAGTACTACTCTCGCCCAATCACGCTTAACTTCGGAGTTCAAATGGGATCCGGTGCATTACTGCTGGTATGATCACACCCATCATGTTGTGGGCACAAATCCTTTATTTGTTGACGGTTCACAGTCCCAACCTAGAGAGATGGCCCATTCAAAAAGCCCAATGGGCTTAACGACAACCCATCCGCTTCAACAACGAAACATCCTTGAAAGACGTGATATCGACTCATTGCAGGGCCCTATAATATCCCTCGAGTTATGTTGTCGTCCTTTTAAACGCAAACGACGTACGTTCCGGGATGAAAAAATAGGGCAAAAGCAGACTAATCGCCCGAAATTGATGAAAATGTCCAATTTTGTGTTCCAAAAATAGGCGCAGCTGAGCAGGTTTGCTGCCTCCGTCGTAGAGCTCTTGGAGAGCTTTCCAACAATATGTTGTGTGTCGCGCAACTCCTTGCAGATTAAAAGTTATGGGCACTAGAGCGACGGAGACCTGGTCAAAAGCCTTACGCACTCGGTTTGCGGGGCCAGCCTCTATGTGAAGCGAAGTTGTCTTGCCCAAGGTGCCGTGGGATTCGGTAATAGAAATGTGGTGGATAAAGTATCTTGGCAACCTTAACCGGGGCAAAAAAAATTGAAATGGGGAGGTGCAACACGAGGACTTCCAGGGGGGTCACCCATCCTAGTACTACTCTTGCCCAAGCGCGCTTAACTATGGAGTTCTGATGGGATTCAGTGCATTAGTGCTGGTATGTTCGCACCCGTCATGTTGTGGGCACAAATCCTTTATGTGTTGACGGTTCACAGTCCCAGCCCAGAGATATGGCCCATTCAAAAGGCCCAATAGGCCTAACGATAACCCATCCACTTCAACAATGAAACAACCTCGTAAGACGTGATATTGACACATTGTAGGGCCCTGTAATATCCCACGAGTTAGGTTGTCGTCATTTTAACAGCACACGACATACGATCCAGGACGATAAAACAAAGCCAAAGTTGAAAAATGGCCCGAAATGGATGGAAATGTTTGATTTTGGGCTCTGAAAATAGGCGCAGCTGAGCCGGGTTGCTACCCCCGTTGTAGAGTTCTCAGAGAGCTATCCAACGGTATGTTGTACGTCACGTAACTCCATATGGATTAAAAGTTATGGGCACCTGAGTGATAGAGACTTGGTCACAAGCCCTACGCCTTCGATTTCCAGGCCCCGCCTCTACGTGAAGCGAAGTTGTCTTGCCCATGCTGCCTTGGGATTCGGTAATTGAAATGTGGTGGATAAAGTATCTTGACAAGCCTAACCGGGGTAAAAAAAATTAAAAAGGGGGGGTGCAACACGAGGAATTCCTAGGGGGTCACCCATCCCAGTACTACTCTCGCCCAAGCATGCTTAACTTCTTAGTTCTTATATGATCGCACCCGTCATGTTGTGGGAACAAATCCTTTATGTGTTGACGGTTCACAGTCCTAGCCCAGAGAGATGGCCCATTCAAAAGGCCCAATGGGTTTAATGACAACCCATCCGCTTCAACAACAAAACATCCTTGAAAGACGTGATATCGACTCATTGCAGGGCCCTATAATATCCAGCGAGTTAGGTTGTCGTCCATTTAATAGCTCTCGACGTACGATACGGGATGGAAAAACTGAGCAAAAGAAGAAAAGTGGCCCGAACCTGATGAAAACGTTCAATTTTGGGATCCAAAAATAGGTTCGGCCGGGCAGGCTTGCTACCACGTCGTAGAACTCTCGGAGAACTTTCCAACGGTATGTTGTACGCCTCGTAACTCCTAACGGATCAAAAGTTATGGGCACTGGAGCGACGGAGACCAGGTCACATGCCCTACGCCCACGGTTTGCGGGCCCAACCTCTACGTCAAGCGAAGTTGTCTTGCCCAAGGTGCCGTGGGATTCGGTAATAGAAATATGGTGGATAAAGTATCTTGACAACCCTAACCGGGGCAAAAAAAATTGAAAAGAGGGGGTGCAACACGAGGACTTCCCAAGGGGTTACCCATCCTAGTACTACTCTCGCGGAAGCATGCTTAACTTCGGAGTTCTGATGGGATCCGGTGCCTTAGTGCTGGTATGATCGCACCCGTCATGTTGTGGGCACAAATCCTTTATGTGTTGACGGTTCACAGTCACAGCCCAGAGAGATGGCCCATTCAAAAGGCACAATGGGCTTAACGACAACCCATCCACTTCAAAAATGCTGCAACCTCGTAAGACGTGATATTGATGCATTGCAGGGCCGTGTAATATCCTGCGAGTTAGGTTGTCATCCACTTAATAGCTCTTGACGCACGATCCGAGATGAAAAAACAATGCAAAAGAAGAAAAGTGGCCCAAAACTGATGAAAACATTTGATTTTGGGATCCAAAAATAGGCGCGGCCGAGCAGGCTTGCTGCGCCGTCGTAGAACTCTCGGAGAGCTTTCCAACGGTGTGCTGTACGCCGCGTAACTCCTTACGGATCAAAAGTTATGGGCACTGGAGCGACGGAGACCTGGTCACATGCCCTACGCCCTCGGTTTGCGGGCCCAACCTCTACGTCAAGCGAAGTTGTCTTGCCCAAGGTGCCGTGGGATTCGGTAATAGAAATATGGTGGATAAAGTATCATGACAACCCTAGCCGGGGCAAAAAAAATTGAAAAGAGGGGGTGCAACACGAGGACTTCCCAGGGGGTCACCCATCCTAGTACTACTCTCGCCCAAGCACGCTTAACTTCAGAGTTCTGATGGGATACAGTGCATTAGTGTGGTATGATCGAACCCGTCATGTTGTGGGCACAAATACTTTCTCTGTTGACGGTTCACAGTCCCAGCCCAGAGAAATAGCCCATTCAAAAGGCCCAATGGGCTTAACGACAACCCATCAGCTTCAACAACGTAGCATCCTCACAAGACGTGATATCTACGCGTTGTAGGGCTCTTTAATATCACGGGTGTTCCTTTTAACAGCTCACGACGTACGATCCAGGAGGGAAAAATAGAGCAAAAGAAGGAAAGTGGCCCAAAACTGATGAAAACGTTCGCTTTTCGGCTCGAAAAACAGGCGTAGCCGAGCAGGCTTGCCGCCCCCGTCGTAGAGCTCTCGGAGAGTTTTCCAACGGTATGCTGTGCGCCGCGTAACTCCTTGCAGATTAAAAGTTATGGGCACCAGAGTGATGGAGACCTGGTCACAAGCCCCACGCACTCGGTTTGCGAGCCTAGCCTCTACGTGAAGCGAAGTTGTCTTGCCCAAGGTGCCGTAGGATTCGGTAATAGAAATGTGGTGGATAAAGTATCTTGGCAACCCTAACCAGGGCAAAAAAAATTGAAACGGAGGGGTACAACACGAGCACTTTGCATGGGGTCACCCATCCTAGTACTACTCTCGCCCAAGCACGCTTAACTTCAGAGTCCTGATGGGATCCGGTACACTAGTACTGGTATGATCACACCCGTCATGTTGTGGGCACAAATCCTTTATGTGTTGACGGTTCACTGTCCCAGCCCAGAGAGATGTCCCATTCAAAAGGCCCAATGGGCTTAACGATATCCCATCCATTTTAACAATGCAGCATCCCTGCAAGACGTGATATCGATGCATTATAAGGCCATGTAATATCCGGCGAGTTAGGTTGTCGTCCGTTTAACAGCTCACAACGTACGATCCGGGACAAAAAAACAGAGCAAAAGTAGAAAGATCTCCCGAAATTGATGAAAACGTTCGATTTTAGGCTCCGAAAACAGGCACAACTGAGCAGGCTTGCTGCCTCCGTCGTAGAGGTCTCGGAGTGCTTTCCAACGGTATGCTGTGCGTCGTGCAACTCCTTACGGATTAAAAGTGATGGCATCGGAGTGACGGAGACTTGGTCAAAAGCCCCATGCCCTCGGTTTGCGGGCCCAGCCTCTACATGAAGCGAAGTCAACTTGCCCAAGGTGCCGTGGGATTTGGTAATAGAAATGTGGTGGATAAAGTATCTTGGCAACCCAAATCGGGGCAAAAAAAATTTAAAATGGGTGGTGCAACACGAGGACTTCCCAGGGGGTCACCCATCCTAGTACTACACTCGCCCAAGCACGCTTAACTTCGGACTTCTGATGGGATCCGGTGCACTAGTGCTGGTATGATCGCACTCGTCATGTTGTGGGCACAAATCCTTTATGTGTTGACGGTTCACAGTCCCAACCCAGGGAGATGGCCCATTCAAAAGGCCCAATGGGCTTAACGACAACCCATCCGCTTCAACAATGCAGAATCCTCGCAAGATGTGATATCGACACATTGTAAGGCCCTCTAATGTCCCGCAAGTTAGGTTGTCGTCCTTTTAACAGCTCACTATGTACGATCCGAGATGGAAAAACAGAACAAAAGAAGAAAAGTGGCCTGAAATTGATGAAAATGTTCGAATTTAGGCTCCAAAACTGGGCGCAGCCGGGCAGGCTTGCTGTCCAGTCGTAGATCTCTCGGAGAGCTTTCCAACAATATGTTGTGCGCCGCGTAACTCCTTACGGATCAAACGTTATTGGCACTAGAGCGACGGAGACCTGGTCACATGCCCTACGACCTAGGTTTGCAGGTCCAACCTCTACGTCAAGCGACGTTGTCTTGCCCAAGGTGCCGTGGGATTCGGTAATAGAAATGTGGTGGATAAAGTATCTTGGCAACCCTAACCGGGGCAAAAAAAATTGAAAAGAGGGGGTGCAACACTGGGACTTCCCAAGGGGTCACCCATCCTAGTACTACTCTCGCCCAAGCACGCTTAACTTCGGAGTTCTGATGGGATCCGGTGCATTAGTGCTGGTATGATCGCACCCGTCATGTTGTGGGCACAAATCCTTTATGTGTTGACGGTTCACAGTCACAGCCCAGAGAGATGGCCCATTGAAAAGGTCCAATGGGCTTAACGACAACCCATCTGCTTCAACAACGCTGCATCCTCATAAGACGTGATATTGACTCGTTGCAGGGCCCTGTAATATCCCGCAAGTTAGGTTGTCATCCATTTAATAGGTCTCGACGTATGATCCGGGACGGAAAAATAGTGCA
Source organism: Ehretia macrophylla (assembly GCA_037974665.1). Lineage (NCBI taxonomy): Eukaryota > Viridiplantae > Streptophyta > Magnoliopsida > Boraginales > Ehretiaceae > Ehretia > Ehretia macrophylla. Next base: position 12,043,559 of record CM075764.1, on the reverse strand, counting down.
AAAGAAGAAAAGTGGCCCGAAACTGATGAAAACGTTCAATTTTGGGCTCCAAAAACAGGCGCGGGTGAGTAGGCTTGCTGCTCCCTCATAAATCTCTCGGAGAGCTTTCCAACGGTATGTTGTATGCCGCTAAACTCCATACGGAATAAAAGTTATGGGCACCGGAGTGACGGAGACCTGGTCACAAGCCCTACGCCCTCGGTTTGCGGGCCCAGCCTCTACATGAAGCGAAGTTGTCTTCCCCAAGGTGCCGTGTGTTTCGGTAATAGAAATTTGGTTGATAAAGTATCTTGGAAACCCTAACCGAGGAAGAAAAATTGAAAATGGGGGGTGCAACACAGGGACTTCGCAGGGGGTCACCCATCCTAGTACTACTCTAGCCCAAGCACACTTAACTTCAGAGTTCTTATGGGATCCGGTGCATTAGTGTTGGTATGATCGCACCCGTCATGTTGTGGGCACAAACACTTTCTCTGTTGACGGTTCACAATCCCAGCCCAGAGAAATGGCCCATTCAAAAGGTCCAATGGGCTTAACGACAACCCATCCGCTTCAACAACGTAGCATCCTCACAAGGCATAATATCGACCCGTTGTAGGGCCCTTTAATATCATGGGAGTTCCTTTTAACAGCTCACGACGTACAATCCGGGAGGGAAAAATAGAGCAAAAGAAGGAAAGTGGCCCAAAACTGATGAAAACGTTCGATTTTTGGCTCGAAAAACATGCGCAGTCAAGCAGTCTTGCCGCCCCCGTCGTAGTGCTCTCGGAGAGTTTTCCAACGGTATGCTGTGCGCTGCGTAACTCCTTGCAGATTAAAAGTTATGGGCACCATAGCGATAGAGACCTGGTCACAAGCCCCACGCCCTCTGTTTGCGAGCCCAGCCTCTACGTGAAGCGAAGTTCTCTTGCCCAAGGTGCCGTGGGATTCGGTAATAGAAATGTGGTGGATAAAGTATCTTGGCAACCCTAACCAGGGCAAAAAAAATTGAAAAGCAGTACAACACGAGCACTTCGCATGGGGTCACCCATCCTAGTACTACTCTAGCCCAGGCACGCTTAACTTCGGAGTTCCGATGGGATCCGGTGCACTAGAGGTAGTATGATCACACCCATCATGTTTTGGGCACAAATCCTTTTTGTGTTGACGGTTCACAGTCCCAGCCCAGAGAGATGTCCCATTCAAAAGGCCCAATGGGCTTAACGACATCCCATCCGCTTTAACAACGCAGTATCCCCGCAAGACGTGATATCGATGCAATATAGGGCCTTGTAATATCCAGCAAGTTAGGTTGTCGTCCGTTTAATAGCTCACGACGTACGATCCGGGACAAAGAAACATAGCAAAAGTTGAAAAATGGCCCGAAATTGATGATAATGTTCGATTTTAGGCTCCGAAAATAGGCACAACTGAGCAGGCTTGCTGCCTCCTTCGTAGAGCTCTCGGAGAGCTTTCCAACAGTATGATGTGCGTCATGTAACTCTTTACGGATTAAAAGTGATGGCACTGGAGTGACGGAGACTTGGTCACAAGCCCCATGCCCTCGGTTTGCGGGCCCAGCCTTTACGTGAAGCGAAGTCAACTTGCCCAAGGTGCCGTGGGATTCGGTAATAGAAATGTGGTGGATAAAGTATCTTGGCAACCCTAACCGGGGCAAAAAAAATTTAAAATGGGTGGTGCAACACGAGGACTTCCCAAGGGGTCACCCATCCTAGTACTACACTCGCCCAAGCACGCTTAACTTCGGAGTTCTAATGGGATCTGGTGCATTAGTGCTGCTATGATCGCACCCGTCATGTTGTGGGCACAAATCCTTTATGTGTTGACGGTTCACAGTCCCAGCCCAAGGAGATGGCCCATTCAAAAGGCCCAATGGGCATAACGACAACCCATCCACTTCAACAATGCAGAATCCTCCGAAGACGTGATATCGATGCATTGTAAGGCCCTTTAATGTCCAGCAAGTTAGGTTATCGTCCTTTTAACAGCTCACGACGTACGATCCGGGATGAAAAAATAGAACAAAAGAAGAAAAGTGGCCCGAAATTGATGAAAATGTTCAAATTTAGGCTCCAAAACTCGGCACAGCCGGGCAGGAATGCTGCCCAACCGTAGAGCTCTCGTAGAGCTTTCCAACAATATGTTCTGTTCTGCGTAACTCTTTACGGATCAAAAGTTATGGGCACCGGAGTGACGGAGACCTGGTCACAAGCCCTACGGCCTCGGTTTACGGGCCCAGCCTCTATGTGAAGCGAAGTTGTCTTGCCCAAGGTGCCGTTGGCTTTGGTAATAGAAATGTGGTGGATAAAGTATCCTGGCAACCCTAACCGGGGCAAAAAAAATTGAAAAGGGGGGGTGCAACACGAGGACTTCTCAGGGGGTCACCCATCCTAGTACTACTCTCGCCCAAGCACGCTTAACTTCGGAGTTCTGATGGGATTCGGTACATTAGTACTGGTGTGATCGCACCTGTCATGTTGGGGGCACAAATCCCTTATCTGTTGACGGTTCACAGTCCCAGCCCAGAGAGATGGCCCATTCAAAAGGCCCAATGGGCTTGACAAGAACCCAACCGCTTCAACAACTCTACATCCACGTAAGATGTGATATTGACGCATTGTAGGGCCCTATAATATCCCGCTAGTTAGGTTGTCGTCCTTAAACATCTCACAACGTACGATTCAGGACGGAAAAACAGAGCAAAAGAAGAAAAGTGGCCCGAAACTAATGAAAGCGTTTGATTTTGGGCTCCAAAATGGGTGCAACTGAGCAGGCTTGCTGGCCCGTCGTAGAGCTCTCGGAGAGCTTTCCAACAGTATGTTGTGCGCCGCGTAACTCCTTACGGATTAAAAGTTATGGGCACCGGAGCGACGGAGACCTGGTCACATGCCCCATGCCCTCGGTTTACGGGCCCAACCTCTACGTGAAGCGAAGTTGTCTTGCCCAAGGTGGCGTGGGATTTGGTAATAGAAATATGGTGGATAAAGTATCTTGGCAACCCTAACCGGGGCCAAAAAAATTAAAAAGTGGGGGTGCAACCCAAGGACTTCCTACGGGGTCACCCATCCTAGTACTACTCTCGCCCAAGCACGCTTAACTTCAGAGTTCTGATGGGATACGGTGCATTAGTGCTGGTATGATCGCACCCATCATGTTGTGGGTACAAATCCTTTATGTGTTGACGGTTCACAGTCCCGGCCCAGAGAGATGACCCATTCAAAAGGCCTAATAGGCTTAACGACAACCTATCCGCTTCAACAACGCAGCATCCTCGCAAGACGTGATGTCGAAGCATTGTAGGGCCCTGTAATATCTCACGAGTTAGGTTGTCGTCCGTTTAATAGCTCACGACGTACGATCCAAGAGGGAAAAATCGAGTAAATGAAGAAAAGTTGCATGAAACCGATGAAAACGTTCGATTTTGGGCTCCGAAAACAGGTGCAACCATACACGCTTTCTACCCCTGTCGTAGAGCTCTCGGAGTGCTTTCCAACGGTATGTTGTGCGCCGCGTAACTTCTTATGGATTAAAAGTCATGGGCACCGGAGGGACGGAGACCTGGTCGCAAGACCCACGCCCTCGGTTTGCGGGCCTAGCCTCTACGTGAAGCGAAGTTGTCTTGCCCAAGGTGCTGTGGGATTCGGTAATAGAAATGTGGTGGATAAAGTATATTGACAGCCCTAACCGGGGCCAAAAAAATTGATAAGGGGGGCTTCAACATAACCACTTCGCAGGGGGTTAACCATCCTAGTACTACTCTCCCCTAAGCACGCTTAACTTCGGAGTACTGATGGGATCCGGTGCATTAGTGCTGGTATGATCACACCAGTCATGTTGTGGGCACAAATCCTTTATGTGTTGACGGTTCACAGTCCTAGCCCAGAGAGATGGCCCATTCAAAAGGCCAATGTGCTTAACGACAACCCATCTGCTTCAACAACGCAGCATCCTCGTAAAACGTGATATTGACTTATTGTAAAGGCCCTGTAATATACCACGAGTTAGGTCCCTCTTTTATCATCTCAGGTGAAGAAGATCAAGAACAGGTACCCGAGGACGATGTGTCTAACGATGATTCCTTGGAGTGATTGTCTGTCTTGTGTGCTTTGCGTGATTATGGCTATTTATGAACTATGCTACTTGAAGACTATTTCTTTTATGTTGCTCGTTGTTTATTGATGTAAATGACCCCGTTGTAATTTGGGTCTAATTTTGGGATTGTACTATCTATAACCGGACGAACTTTTATTTGGTTGTTTGCTTTCGTTTTCTTGATTAGTAGTTGTCGTAGATCGTCAAACCACTAGATGAACAATCAACTAAGTTAATTCTATCTAATTCTACCTAGGTGATCGTTTGCAAACTAAAGGATAATAGGTACTTGTATGATAGGAAATTGACAAATAAATAGGACATAGTTATCATGTTAGGCTTATTAACCAAACGAGACTTTTAAGATAAACTAGTAGGCAAATCGGTTGGTGGCAAATAGGAGTCCCTAATGGAATTGGATTAATGATTGGAATAATTGAGGCGTTTAGAGAATTAGGTCAAACCAAAGAGCCCAATGATAGCCATTATGCTGCCGGTTTTTTGAAAAAACTTGGAGTTTAGACTAAAACGATAAGTGTTAAATCTTCATGAACGGTTAAGTATGTGATATGTCCTGAACATTTAGATCACACCTTAGTCTAACCTTATAGGCCGGGTTGGGGCGTAACACCTTAGAATAGAATGGTATCAGAGCTTAGTTTACTAACTAGACGTTAGTCGGGTTCAACTCTCGGACTGTGGGTAGAAGCCCTAAGGTAACTATGATGTCTTGTTTATATGTGTTAATGTGTGCTAATGTGCCTTGATTTCTTGAAGTATTGAGTATTATGTGCCTTTGTGGACCATATGTATTATGTATCATGCACACCGACACGTCCTCAATAATGCATGCATGTTTTTTTACTCCTTCCTTGATACATGTGCATGTTACATAACCATTAATGACTGTTTATACACATAGATAGTTAGGACTAGAACTTTCAGGGAAGTGAATTTATGCAGGAAGAACGAAAAGTCTCGGTTAGAGATTTCTGGCATCTTCACAGGTACTCGATGGATATTATGTATTATTGCATATGCATATGTATAAAATTCGTAGCACGGGTATAATTGTTGAGATAAGTTATCTCGTTATTTTTGGAATACCTATACCTGTGATTAAGTTGTCAATTTTATAGCTATGAAGTTATTGATTCCGATAAACTGTTCTTCTAATTGTGGTTCAAGAATAAATGTTAAGGATATACAACTTTCCTTAGATATAAGAATATACTATTAAATATGTAGAGTAGTATATATTCTCATATGCTGATAGTGGAAGTTGACTTGGAGGTTTCCTTGAATCCATTTCTCACATCTTAAAATTGGCTTGATAGGCTATCTAAGAAGTTGGCAATATACTCGTATGATTGAATCCTTACTTGATTGGAATTAAGCATTGATGAATTTGATATAGTGTATACTAGCGAGTTTCAAGTTCACTAAATGTTGAGATCATAACCTTGAAATTAAAAGATGAATTCGTGGAAGTTGACGATAGTTACTTTTAGGGGTTAGATTATTGAGACATGGATAGTGTATTTAAGTGACTTAGAAATGGATAACCTCAAGACCTGTAGGCAACTCTGGAGACCGAATTTAGCAAGGTTGATGATTCTTTAATATAACAAGATATAAGGATGCTGGAATCGAGGAATTCACGTAGCTAGAACTCGTGTATAGAAAACTGCACCTAAAATGTTAGGTCGGATAGAAGTGTAAGGTATTGAATTATGCATTAGATGACTAATATTGCTAAAGGTCCTAAGTTGGATATTGGTGATATTTAGAATCATGGTATTAATTTGGTGCCTCTCGAATTTAGTTGTGATTATGCAAGTAAGTCATTCTATGCACTCGTTGTTTAGATACCCTAGAGGATGTTGGAAAGCATATACCCCTAAGTAATACCAATGGACCTAATATATAAACCATGGAAATGAGATTAAAGCATTCGGTTACAAAGTGGAGTCGTTAGGATATGATTAGTAATCCTAAATAGCTAATTGTAAGTATGCATGATGATTCATGGTGAACCCTAGAACCTAAGGTCGATGAGTCTTGACGCTTTTAGCTTGTTGAACATATAAATGAGAAGAGTAAGATTTCATAGAGTTAAGATAGAGATGAATTAGAGTCATAATGACCCAAGAGACTATTGTTAGACCATTGTATCTATGTGCACCGTTTCGCATCTAGAAACTAGCGATCAATAGACTTCGAATTGTGGTCATTGAATAAGAGGGGTGAATCTTGTAGTAATAGTTAAATAAGTGGTTGATTACTTTTGAAATTCTATTAGGTTATGTTGAAGGATGCCTTATGGTCATAATTCTTATGTTGATACAACCTTGAAGTTATCTCGTGTAAGTATTTTATGAGCTCGGTCATTTCGGTACCCATTTATAGTCCTAGGATTGTTGTTGTACGGCCGGTAACCTAGTAGAGCATTGATATCACTTACATGACGATGAACCCAGCTTAGTAACATTAATGTCAAAGATATATTGGCGGGTATTAAGTGTTCGAAGGAATGACTAGGTCGCTAAGTGAGTAGGACCATTATCTTCTTAAGTATGACGTAACCTTGGATTGAGGTGAGTGAAATTTATTTGAGGATGAAACTATTCGCCTTAGGAGTCTTGGTTAAGATTAAAGAAATTCTGAAGCCTCGTGACTTGAAGATAGGGATTTGAATAAGGAAATAAATTGTGGATTATGAGTTGATGAAATTTACTTGTAAGAGTTGAACTAATGCAACATGATTAGTTTACTCATGCAATTTCGATGGCAATTTGTTGGTGGTACCTAATATACCTTAGAGTTTGAGTTTAACGAATCTCAACGGTCCTTCTTCTTGATTACGAGCTTGAAGGTTAACGAAGTCGGGAAAGGAGATTAGTGAATAGGAGCCTGTAATCGGGAGACTAGTTATTAGAAGATTTGCTAATCTAATGCACCTACGAGATAAGGACTATGATACTATCAATAGATGACGATTTGAGATAGATTTGTTGTTTGGTGAGTTCTTCCTGAAAATAGAGTCATATTGTGGAAATGACCCATAGCATATGTATGTCATAGGTGTTAACAATTTTGAAGCTAGTTGATGGAATATGTAAATCTGATATAGACCTATCATCTTGAACTTAGTGTATGTATCCATAAGATCGCGGTATTATTGTGATATTCCTTTTGAGGTATGGATGCGAGATTGATACAACATGAGTCATGATTTTGGTGTTATTGTTATATTGTTAGAATACCGATGCAGCTTTGATGACTATGTTTGGAGATTCTAACCTTAGTTAATGAACTCGACCTTAAGATCAATTGGAGAAAAGAGGGTTGTTCAAAGGAACGAACTGTAAATGTAGGGGTGAGATCTAATTAAATGATTGGAGAAAGCTAGAAAGAGAATTCGTTGTGGTAAAAGATATCACAGAGCAAAGGACGACCCGGCGTTGGAAAATAACAATGGTCGGAATCCGTCTAAATGACCTTAACAAGTAAGAATGAATTTCGGGACGAAATTCTTTTAAGGAGGGGAGGATGTGAGGCCCGACCCCGAAGAACGTGTCACACCTCGTTTTGCGTGCCATAGACCCCTAATTATATGACCGACCTTGGATTACGTGTCCTGTCTTGATTTTCGCGCATACCTTGTCACACGTGCCTTGACCTAGAATAGTATGCCCTAATCCCCGACTGATGTGTGATCCCTACATATATGTGCCCTGACCTCGATGTATGTGCGTTACCTCGGTTCGTGTGCCCTAACCTTGAACTGCGTACGTTAACCTAGATATAGAGTCGTGCCTTGATTTGCGTGCATTATATTGAATTATGTGCCTTGCATTGGTTTACGTGCATTCACCTAGGATTGCATGCATTAGTCTTGAAGTACGTGCATTAGTCTCGTAGTTCGTGTCTACCTCGTAATTCGTGCCCTAGACCTAGGAATCCGTGCCACCACGTTAATCAAGAAAGAATCCTACACAAAGCACAAGACAATAAAATAATCCTACACAATCCACTAACCAATATTATATTCCTAATTCAAATTCTCTACAAACTCTACTAACAATAAAATAATACTAAACTATTCGTACATTTTCCACTAACTATTATTCTATTCATAATTCAACTCATCAACAAACATTTCTATATTTTATTCTACCTAGATTCCCTAATTTCCCAACATTCCTATGACAATACTAATGACACAAATGCATAAAAAATTAGTCCTAGACAATCTATGACATATTATGACACAAATGCATACAAAATAGCCCCAAAACCCTACCCAATGCACACCATTTTTGACCAAGTTCTCCTTGCCCATGCTAGGAATTTCAAAATTCCTCTTGAAGACATAAAAATCAGAATTTCTAAGATCAACGCTGAACCCATGCATCAACTTTTTCAAAAAGCCATCATTTTTCTCTCATTTCGCTCACTCTCCTCACATTTCTCTCTCTCCCTCTCATTCTTCTCTCTCCATTTCAGTTTTGGCTGAGTTCTCTCTACCTCTTAGCTCATCTTCATCATCCTAAGGTGCATCAAGACAAACCACAAGCAAAGAAACTCACCCAAGCAAGCTAGGATGCAAGAAACACACATGCAAGCATTTTGAGTCACCATTTTCGGCCTAGGTAAGTTTTCTTGGCTTCCATTTCTTTTCTTCTTGTTCTAACCTCATGCATGTGCTAAGAGATTGATCACTAGGCTAGGAAAAATAGAGAAACCAAGTTGGAATCTCGGCTAAGCAAGAAGAAGAAGAGATTTGAAGCTTCAACAAGTTTTTTGTGCATCTTTGTGGTTGATTGCTAAGGTGAGGGCTAAAACCTTTTGAAAACTCTTCAAAAATTCACATGCATGCTCATAAATGTGTGTATTTGCTTCTGTACTTGAGTTATATGGTCGTTCATAAGCTTAAACAACCATACATGGCAAGATCTTGGCTTGAAAGTGGTGATAGGTGAAGTCAGATTGTTGACAGCTCTCTGACCAGTCTGTTCTGAGGTAAGTTTAGCTAGGCAAATTATGTTGAAAATTCTTCAAAATTTGTAGATGACTAGTTTGGACAGTTTTGAACACTTTTCTAAGAAATAGGCCAAAGCTAATTTCCACTCTAAGGTCCTCAGAATAGTGAATCTTTAAAATGTGTCCAAATCTGGAAATCTGGAAAAATGAAACAGGTTTTGGCAGATGCACTGACCTTGTAGAACGAACCAGATTTGGCTTAGTTAGTGATGTCAGAAATGCATGAAAATTGGTGTGCAGCTATATTTTTCAGTTCTGGACATTTTTGTCAGAAATGGACTAAGGCTGAATCGGACCCTAAAGACCTAAAAAACGTCAATTATCGAAATGTATGCAAATCTGGACAGTTTTGTGCTACCTCACTGTTTCGGCTATATCTAATGATCCCGAACTCAAATTGATGCAAGGTTTGTTTCTGATTTTAGTTAACTTCTTAAGCTTTAATTTTACATCTTATTCACTGGATTTGGAGATTTTTTGTTTATCCTATTGATTGTGAGAATACAGCCTATTGCAGTAAGGGTTTCACTTAGTTATATGCTTGGAAAATTGTTGTAACCTCTCTTGTGGTACTAATTGCTTGGAATTGTGGTGTTGGGATGTTGTGTGGACTGTTTTGAGTACTTAAGATGTTTAAATTGAATGATGCATGACTTGAGAATGATTTTGAGTTGACTTAGGATTTAATCACACGGTTAAGCATGAAACGGAAACCCTAATGACTAGGTAGTCTTGCTAAGTATTGATCATTTGGATATTGTGTGGAAATTATATGCTTAGTGGGCTGCCCGTAAATGTCTTATAACTTCAAATGTGATTTTGACCATTGCATGTTGACAAATAAGCTTTTCTTGCACCCGAACCCATGATGGATGTCATTGCATGTTGAATAATCTTATCACTGGATCACATGGGCTTCTTAATGAGTTATATGGCCTGTTTTACAGGTGTTACATGGCTGCCTATTTAATTTTCATATAACTCTATATGCCTTTCAAGTGAAATTACTTGTCTTATCGTGCCCTGCTTGTTTACCTATCAATGTGCAATCTTATGACTGTCCGGAGGCAACCTACCTTGTTATCCTCCTACTGTGATATATTTCCTGTCTTATCGTGCTCTGCTTGTTTACCTGTCAATGTGCAATTTTATGACTGTCCGGAGGCAACCTACTTTGTTGTCCTCCTACTGTGATATATTACCTGTCTTATCGTGCCCTGCTTGTTTACCTGTCAATGTGCAATCTTATGACTGTCTGGAGGCAACCTACTTTATTGTCCTCCTACTGTGATATATTACTTGTCTTATCGTGCCCTGCTTGTTTACCTGTCAATGTGCAATCTTATGATTGTCCGGAGGCAACCTACCTTGTTGTCCTCCTACTGTGATATATTTCATGTCTTATCGTGCCCTGCTTGTTTACCTGTCAATGTACAATCTTATGACTATCCGGAGGCAACCTACTTTGTTGTCCTCCTACTGTGATATATTACATGTCTTATCGTGCCCTGCTTGTTTACCTGTCAATGTGCAATCTTATGACTGTCCGGAGGCAACCTACCTTATTGTCCTCCTACTGTGATATATTACATGTCTTATCGTGCCCTTCTTGTTTACATGTCAATGTGCAATCTTATGACTATCCGGAGGCAACCTACTTTGTTGTCCTCCTACTGTGATATATTACCTGTCATAAATGTGCATTGCATACAAGGTTGCAACCTTTCTTGTCGGCATGGTAGCGATCACGCACACCGGGCGGCATCGGGCTTGCCGATGCACCCGTGACTACCATGGTCCCATTCTCTCTCTCGCTTGGGGTCTAGACTTCCTCGCAGAGTTGGGTCGTAGGATTTCGGGGTACATCCGTAGTACACCCACTTGGCGTGTTTTTGGGGATGATTTGAAGTCGGCCGCAACTTCTGATTCTGAAACTAATCTGAGAGCAAAAGCTTACTGTATCCTTTTTACTATGTGTATAAGTACTCTCGCTTGGTTCCTAGAGAACCTCAGGGAGGAAAGACTGGTATTTCTGTTTCTGTACTTGTATTATTGATATATTCATGCTTGCAAAAGGATTTTTATAAGTTGAACCGGAAAATGAGTTTCAAAACCTATTTCTCGTTTCCCCTCGCTGAGTTCATAAGGACTCACCCTCTTTTATCATCTCAGGTGAAGAAGATCAAGAACAGGTACCCGAGGACGATGTGCCTAACGATGATTCCTTGGAGTGATTGTCTGTCTTGTGTGCTTTGCGTGATTATGGCTATTTATGAACTATGCTACTTGAAGACTATTTCTTTTATGTTGCTCGTTGTTTATTGATGTAAATGACCCCGTTGTAATTTGGGTCTAATTCTGGGATTGTACTATCTATAACCGAACGAACTTTTATTTGGTTGTTTGCTTTCGTTTTCTTGATTAGTAGTTTTCGTAGGTAGTCAAACCACTAGATGAACAATCAACTACGTTAATTCTATCTAATTTCACCTAGGTGCTCATTTGTAAACTAAAGGATAATAGGTACTTGTATGATAGGAAATTGACAAATAAATAGGACATAATTATCATGTTAGGCTTATTTACCAAACGAGACTTTCAAGATAAGCTAATAGGCAAATCGGTTGATGGCAAATAGAAGTCCCTAATGGAATTGGATTAATGATTGGAATAATTGAGGCGTTTAGAGAATTAGGTCAAACCAAAGAGCCCAATGACAACTGTTATGCTGCCGGTTTTCTGAAAAAATTTGGAGTTTAGACTAAAACGAAAAGTGTTAAATATTCACGAACGGTTAAGTATGTGACATGTCTTGAACATTTAGATCACACCCTAGTCTAACCTTATAGGCCGGGTTGGGGCGTGACAGCGTAACTCCTTATGGATCAAAAGTTATGGGCACCAGAGCGACGGAGACCTGGTCACAAGCCCTACGCCCTCGGTTTGTGGGCCCAACCTCTACGTGAAGTGAAGTTGTCTTGCCTAAGGTGCCGTGGGATTCGGTAATAGAAATGTGGTGGATAAAGTATCTTGGCAACCCTAACCGGGGCAAAAAGAATTAAAAAGGGGGTGCAACATGAGGACTTCCCAAGGGGTCACCCATCCTTGTACTGCTCTCGCCCAAGCACGCTTAACTTCGGAGTTCGGATGGGATCCAGTGCATTAGAGCTGGTATCATCGCACCCGTCATGTTGAGGGCACAAATCCTTTATGTGTCGACTGTTCACAGTCCCAGCCCAGAGAGATGGCCCATTCAAAAGGCCCAATGGGCTTAACAACAACCCATCCACTTCAACAACACAACATCGTCGTAAAACGTGATATCGACGCGTTGTAGGGCCCTGTAATATACCGTGAATTAGGTTGTCATCCATTTAACAGCTCACAAAGTAGGAACCGGGATGAAAAAATAGAGCGAAAGAAGAAAAGTGGCCCGAATCTAATGAAAATGATCGATTTTGTGCTCCGAAAATAGGCGCAGATGAGCAGGCTTGCTACGCTCGTCGTAGAGCTCTCGAAGTGCTTTCCAACGATATGTTGTGCGCCGCATAACTTTTTACGGATTAAAAGTTATGGGCACCAGAGTGACGGAGACCTGGTCACATGCCCCACACACTCGGTTTGCAGGCGCAGCTTATACGTGAATCGAAGTTGTCTTGTCCAAGGTGCCGTGGGATTCGGTAATAGAAATGTGGTGGATAAAGTATCTTGGCAACCCTAACCGGGGCAAAAAAAATTGAGAAGGGGGGGTGCAACACGAGGACTTCCCAGGGGGTCACCCATCCTAGTACTGTTCTCGCCCAAGCATGCTTAACTTTGGAGTTCTTATGGGATCCGGTGCATTAGTGCTGGTATGATCGCACCCGTCAAGTTGTGGGCACAAATCCTTTATGTGTTGACAGTTCACAGTCCCGGCCCACAGGGATGGCCCATTCAAAAGGCCTAATTGGCTTAACGATAACCCATCCCCTTCAACAATGCAACATCCACGCAAGACGTGATATCGACGCATTGTAGGGCCCTGTAATATCCCCCGAGTTAAGTTGTCGTCCTTTTAATAGCTCACGGTGTACGATCCGGGATGAAAAAACATAGCAAAAGCAGAAAAATGTCCCAAAACTGATGAAAATGTTTGATTTTGGGCTCTAAAAACATGCGAACGTTCAATTTTGGGCTCTAAAAACATGAGCAGCCGAGCAGGCTTGTTGCCTCCGTCGTAGAGCTCTCGGAGAGCTTTCGAACGGTATGTTGTGCGTCATGTAACTCCTTACGGATTAAAAGTTATGGGCACCGGAGCGACGGAGACCTGGTCACAAACCCCACGCCCTCAGTTTGTGGGCCCAGCCTCTACGTGAAGCGAAGTTGTCTTGCCCAAGATGCTGTGGGATTTGGTGAGAGAAATGTGGTGGATAAAGTATCTTGGCAACCATAACCGGGGCAAAAAAAATTGAAAAGGGGGGTGCAACACAAGGACTTCCTAGGGGGTGACCCATCCTAGTACTACTCTCGCCCAAGCACTCTTAACTTCGGAGTTCTGATGGGATCCGGTACACTAGTACTAGTATGATTGCACCCGTCATGTTGTGGGCATAAATCCTTCATGTGTTGACGGTTCACAGTCCCAACCTAGAGAGATGGCCCATTCAAAAGGCCCAATGGGCTTAACAACAACCCATCCGCTTCAACAACGCAGTATCCTCGCAAGACGTGATATCAACGCATTGTAGGGCCTAGTAATATCTCGTGAGTTAGGTTGTCGTCCTTTTAACAGCTCACGACGTACGATCTGAGACGAAAAAACATAGCAAAAGTAGGAAAATGACCCAAAACTGATGAAAAATTTCAATTTTGAGCTCTGAAAAAAGGTGCAGCAGATCAAGCTTGCTGCCCCTGTCGTAGAGCTCTCGAAGAGCTTTCAAATGGTATGTTGTGCATCGCGTAACTCCTTACGGATTAAAAGTTATGGGCACCGGAGCGACGGAGACCTGGTCACAAACCCCACACCCTCGGTTTGCGGGCCCAGCCTCTACGAGAAGCGAAGTTGTCTTGCCCAAGGTGCCGTGGGATTCGGTAATGGAAATATGGAGGATAAAGTATTTTGGCAACCCTAACTGGGGCAAAAAAAATTGAAAAAGGGAGGTGCAACACGAGGACTTCCCAGGGGGTCACCCATCCTAGTACTACTCTAGCCCAGGCTCGCTTAACTTCGAAGTTCTGATGGAATCCGGTACATTAGTGGTGGTTTGCGGGCCCAGCCTCTACGTGAAGCGAAGTTGTCTTGCCCATGGTGTCGTGGGTTTTGGTAATAGAAATGTGGTAGATAAAGTATCTTGGCAACCCTAACCCGGTCAAAAAAAATTGAAAAGGTTGGTGCAACACGAGGAATTCCCAAGGGGTCACCCAACCTATTACTACTCTCGCCCAAGCACGCTTAATTTCGGAGTTCTAATGGGATCCGATGCATTATTGCTGCTATGATCGCACCTGTCTTGTTGAGGGCACAAATCCATTATGTGGTGACAGTTCACAGTTCCAGCCCAAAGAGATGGCTCATTTAAAGGGCCCAATGGGATTAACGACAACCCATCTGCTTCAACAACGCAGCATCCGCACAAGACGTGATATCGACGTATTTTAGGGCCCTGTAATATCCCGCGAGTTAGGTTGTCGTCCTTTTAACAGCTCACGACGTACGATCCGTGATGAAAAAATAGAGCAAAAGTAGAAAAATGAACCAAAACTGATGAAATCATTCGATTTTGGGCTCCGAAAATAGGCGCAACCAAGCAGGCTTGTTGCCCCCGTCGTAGAGCTCTTGGAGAGCTTTCCAACAGTATACTGTGCGTCGCGTAATTCCTTGCGGATTAAAAGTTATGGGCACCGGAGTCACGAAGACCTAGTCGCTAACCCCACGCCCTCAGTTTGCGGGCCTAGCCTCTACGTGAAGCGAAGTTGTCTTGCCCAAGGTGCTGTGGGATTCGGTAATAGAAATGTGGTCGATAAAGTATCTTGGCAAACCAAACCGGGGCAAAAAAAATTGAAAAGGGGGGTGCAACATGAGGACTTCCTAGGGGGTCACCCATCCTAGTACTACTCTCGCCCAAGCATGATTAACTTCGTAGTTCTGTTGGGATCCGAGACATTAGTGCTGGTATGAACGCACCCGTCATGTTATCAGCGCAAATCCTTTTTGTGTTGACGGTTCACAGTCCAAGCCCAGAAAGATGGCCCATTCAAAAGGCCCAATGGGCTTAACGGTAACCCATCCGCTTCACCAAAGCAGTATCCTCGCAATACGTGATATCGACGCATTGTAGGTCACTCTGATCTCCCGTGAGTTAGGTTGTCATCCTTTTAACAGCTCACGACGTACGATCCGGGACGGAAAAATAGAGCAAAAGAAGAAAAGTGGCTCGAAATTTATGAAAACATTCGATTTTGGGCTCCAAAAACGGGCGCAGCTGAGCAGGCTTGTTGCCCCATCGTAGAGCTCTCGGAGAGCTTTTCAACGGTATGTTGTGCGCCGCGTAACTCCTTACGGATCAAAAGTTATGAGCACCGGAGCGACGGAGACCTGGTCACAAGCCCTACGCCCTCGGTTTGCGGGCCCAGCCTCTACGTGAAGTGAAGTTGTCTTGCCCGAGGTGCCGTGGGATTCGGTAATAGAAATGTGGTGGATAAAGTATCTTGGCAACCATAATCGGGGCAAAAAAAAATTGAAAAGGGGGGTGCAAGATGAGGACTTCCCAGGGGGTCACCCATCCTAGGACTACTCTCGCCCAAGCACGCTTAACTTTGGAGTTCTGATGGGATCCGGTGCATTAGTGCAGGTATGATCGCATCCGTCATGTTGAGGGCACAAATCCCTTATGTGTTGACGGTTCACAGTCCCAGCCCAGAGAGATGGCCCATTCAAACGGCCCAATGGGCTTAATGACAACCCATCCGCTTCAACAACGCAGTATCCTCGCAAGACGTGATATCGACTCATTGTAGGGCCCTGTAATATCCCGCAAGTTAGGTTGTCGTCCTTTTAAAAACTCACGACGTACGATCTGAGATGAAAAAACAGAGCAAAAGTGGAAAAATGGCCCAAAACTAATGAAAACATTCGATTTTGGGCTCTAAAAATAGGCGCAGCCGAGCAGGCTTGCTGCCCCCGTCGTAGAGCTCTCGGAGAGCTTTCCAATGGTATGGTGTGCGTCGCGTAACTACTTACGGATTAAAAGTTATGGGCATCGGAGCGACGGAGACCTAGTCGTAAACCCCACGCCCTCAATTTGCGGGCCCAGCCTCTACGTGAAATGAAGTTGTCTTGCCCGAGGTGCTGTGGGATTCGGTAATAGAAATGTGGTGGATAAAGTATCTTGGCAACCATAACCGGGGCAAAAAAAAATTGAAAAGGGGGGTGCAAGACAAGGACTTCCCAGGGGGTCACCCATCCTAGTACTACTCTCGCCCAAGCACGCTTAACTTTGGAGTTCTTATGGGATCCGGTGCATTAGGGTAGGTATGATCACACCAGTCATGTTGAGGGCACAATTCCTTTATGTGTTGACGGTTCACAGTCCCAGCCCAGAGAGATGGCCCATTCAAAAGGCCCAATGGGCTTAACAACAACCCATCTGCTTCAAAAACGCTGCATCCGTGCAACACGTGTTATCGACACATTGAAAGGCCCTGTAATATCCCGCGAGTTAGGTTGTCATCCTTATAACAGCTCACGATGTGCGATCCTGGATTAAAAAATAGAGCAAAAGTTGAAAAATGGCCCAAAAGTGATGAAAACATTCGATTTTGAGCTCCGAAAACAGGCACAGCCGAGCAGGCTTGTTGCCCCCATCGTAGAGCTCTCGGAGAGCTTTCCAACGCTATGCTGTGCATCGTGTAACTCCTTACGGATTAAAAGTTATGGGCGCCGGAGCGACGGAGACCTAGTCACAAACCCCACACCCTCGGTTTGCGGGCCTAACCTCTACGTAAAGCGAAGTTGTCTTGCCCAAGGTGCTGTGGGATTCGGTAATAGAAATGTGGTCGATAAAGTATCTTGGCAACCCCAACCGTAGCAAAAAAAATTGAAAAGGGGGGTGCAACACCAGGACTTCCTAGGGGGTCACCCATCCTAGTACTACTCTCGTGCAAGAACGCTTAACTTCGTAGTTTTGATGGGATCCGGTACATTAGTGTTGGTATGATCGCACCCGTCATGTTGTGGGCACAAATCCTTTATGTGTTGACGGTTCACAGTCCCAGCCCAGAGAGATGGCCGATTCAAAAGGCCCAATGGGCTTAACGACAACCCATCCGCTTCGACAACGCTGTATCCTCGCAAGACGTGATATCGACGCATTGTACGGCCCTCTAATGTCCCGCGAGTTAGGTTGTCGTCCTTTTAACAACTCACGACGTACGATCAGGGATGGAAAAATAGGGCAAAAGAAGAAAAGTGGCCCGAAACTGATGAAAACGTTCGATTTTGGGCTCCAAAAACGGGCGCAACTGTGTAGGCTTGCTTCCTCGTCGTATAGCTCTTGGAGAACTTTCCAACAGTATGTTGTACGCTGCGTAACTCCTTACGGATCAAAAGTTATGGGCACCGGAGCGACGGAGACCTGGTGACAACCCCTAAGCCCTCAGTTTTTGGGCCCAGCCTCTACGTGAAGCGATGTTGTCTTGTCCATGGTACCGTGGAATTCGGTAATAGAAATGTGGTGGATAAAGTATCTTGGCAACCCCAACCAGGGCAAAAAAAATTGAAAAGGGGGGTGCAACACGAGGACTTCCCAGGGGGTCACCCATCCTCTTGCCCAACGTGCCGTGGGATTCAGTAATAGAAATATGGTGGATTAAGTATCTTGGCAGCCCTAACCGAGGCAAAAAAAATTGAAATGGGGGGGTACAACATGAGGACTTTCCAGGGGGTCACCCATCCTAGTACTACTCTCGCCCAAGCATGCTTAACTTCGTTGTTCTGATGGGATCTGGTGCAATAGTGCTGGTATGATCGCACCCGTCAAGTTGTGGGCACAAATCCTTTATGTGTTGACGATTCACAGTCCCAGCCTAGAGGGATGGCCCATTCAAAAGGCCTAATGGGCTTAACGACAACCCATCCGCTTCAACAACGCAGTATCCTCGCAAGACGTGATATCGACGCATTGTAGGGACCTGTAATATCCTGCGAGGTAGGTTGTCGTCCTTTTAACAACTCACAACGTACGATCCGAGATGAAAAAATAGAGCAAAAGTGGAAAAATGGACCAAAACTAATGAAAACGTTCAATTTTGGACTCCGAAAATAGGCACAGCCGAGCAGGCTTGTTGCCCCCGTTGTAGAGCTCTCGGAGAGCTTTCCAATGGTATGGTGTGCGTCACGTAACTCCTTACGGATTAAAAGTTATGGGCATCGGAGCGACAGAGATCTGGTCTCAAACCCCACGCCCTCAGTTTGCGGGCCCAGCCTCTACGTGAAGCGTAATTGTCTTGCCCAAGGTGTCGTGGGATTCGGTAATAGAGATGTGGTGGATAAAGTATCTTGGCAACCTTAGCCGAGGCAAAAAAAATTGAAAAAGGGGTTACAACACGAGGCCTTCCCAGGGGGTCACCCATCCTAGTACTACTCTCGCCCAAGCACGCTTAACTTCGGAGTTCTAATGGGATCCGGTACATTAGTGCTGGAATGATCGCACCCGTCATGTTGTGGGCACAAATCCTTTGTGTGTTGACGGTTCACAGTCCCAGCCCAGAGAGATGGCCCATTCGAAAGGCCCAATGGGCTTAACGACAACCCATCCGCTTCAACAACGCAGCATCCTCGCAAGACGTGATATTGACGCATTGTAAGGCCCTCTAATATCCCGCAAGTTAAGTTGTCGTTCTTTTAACAGCTCACGACATACGATTTGGGAAGAAAAAACATAGCAAAAGTAAAAAATGGCCCAAAACTAATGAAAACGTTCAATTTTGGATCCGAAAAAAGGCGCAGTTGAGCAAACTTGCTGCCCCCGTCGTAGAGCTCTCGAAGAGCTTTCCAACAGTATGCTGTGCGTCATGTAACTTCTTACGGATTAAAAGTTATGGGCACCAGAGTGACGGAGACCTGGTCACAAACCCTACGCCCTCGGTTTGCGAGCCCAGCCACTACGTGAAGCGAATTTGTCTTGCCCAAGGTGCGTGGTATTCGGTAATAGAAATGTGGTGGATAAAGTATCTTGGCAACCCTAATCGGGGCAAAAAAAATTGAAAAGGGGGGTACAACACGAGGACTTCCCAGGGGGTCACCCATCCTAGTACTACTCTCACCAAGCATGCTTAACTTCGAACTTCTGATGGGATCCGGTGCATTAGTGCTTGTATGATTGCACCCGTCATGTTTAGGGCATAAATCCTTTATGTGTTGATGGTTCACAGTCTCAGCCTAGCGATATGGCCCATTTAAAAGGCCCAATGGGCTTAACGACAACCATCCGCTTCAACAACGCAGCATCCTCGTAAAATGTGATATCGACATGTTGTAGGGCCCTGTAATATCCAGCGAGTTAGGTTGTTGTCCTTTTAATAGCTCACGACGTACGATCCGAGACTGAAAAATAGAGCAAATGAAGAAAAGTGGCCCAAAACTGATGAAAACGTTCGATTTTGCGCTCCGAAAATACGCACAGTCGAGCAGGCTTGCTACCCCCGTCGTAGAGCACTCAGAGATCTTTCAATGGTATGTTGTGCGTCACGTAACTCCTTACGGATTAAAAGTGATGGGCATCGGAGCGACAAAAACCTGGTCTCAAACCCCACGCCCTTAGTTTGCGAGCCCAGCCTCTACGTGAAGCGTAATTGTCTTGCCCAAGGTGCCATGGGAGTCGGTAATAGAGATGTGGTGGATAAAGTATCTTGGCAACCCTAACCGAGGCAAAAAAAATTGAAAAAGGGGGTGCAACACGAGGCCTTCCCAGGGGGTCACCCATCCTAGTACTACTGTCGCCCAAGCACGCTTAACTTCGGAGTTCTAATGGGATCCGGTACATTAGTGCTGGTATGACCGCACTCGTCATGTTGTGGGCACAAATTCTTTGTGTGTTGACGGTTCACTGTCCCAGCCCAGAGAGATGGTCCATTCAAAAGGCCCAATGGGCTTAACGACATCCCATCCGCTTCAACAACGCAGCATCCTCGCAAGACGTGATATCGACGCATTGTAAGGTCCTCTAATATCCCGCGAGTTAAGTTGTCGTCCTTTTAACAGCTCACGACATACGATTTGGGATGAAAAAATAGAGCAAAAGTAGAAAATGGCCTAAAACTAATGAAAACATCCGATTTTGGGCTTTGAAAAAAGGCGGAACTGAGCAGACTTGCAGCCCCCGTTGTAGAGCTCTCGAAGAGCTTTCCAACAGTATACTGTGTGTTGCGTAACTCCTTACGGATTAAAAGTTATGGGCACCAGAGCGATGGAGACCTGGTCACAAACCCCATGCCCTCGGTTTGCGGGCCCAGCCACTACGTGAATCGAAGTTGTCTTGCCCAAGGTGCTGTGGGATTCGGTAATAGAGATGTGGTGGATAAAGTATCTTGGCAACCCTAATCGAGGCAAAAAAAATTGAAAAAGGGGGTGCAACACGAGGCCTTCCCAAGGGGTCACCCATCCTAGTACTACTCTCTCCCAAGCACGCTTAACTTCGGTGTTCTGATGGGATCCGGTGCATTAGTGCTGGTATGATCGCACCCGTCATGTTGAGGGCAAAAATCCTTTATGTGTTGATGGTTTACAGTCCCATCCCAGAGAGATGGCCCATTCAAAAGGCCCAATGGGCTTAACGGCAACCCATCCGCTTCAACAACGCAGCGTCCTTACAAGACGTGATATCGACGCATTGTAGGGCCCTCTAATGTTCCGCGAGTTAGTTTGTCGTCCTTTTAACAGCTCACGACGTACGATCTGGGATGAAAAAACATAGCAAAAGAAGAAAAGTAGCCCAAAACTAATGAAAACGTTCGATTTTGGTCTCCAAAAACAGGCGCAACCGAGCAGGCTTGCTGCCCCTTTATAGAGCTCTCGAAGAGCTTTCCAACGGTATGTTGTGTGCCGCGTAACTCCTTACGGATCAAAAGTTATGGGCACCAGAGCGACGGAGACCTAGTCACAAGCCCTACGCCCTCGGTTTGCGGGCCCAACCTCTTCGTGAATCTAAGTTGTCTTGCCCAAGGTGCCGTGGGATTCGGTAATATAAATGTGGTGGATAAAGTATCTTGGCAACCCTAACCGGGGCAAAAAAATTGAAAAGGGGGTGCAAAACGAGGACTTCCCAGGGGGTCACCCGCCCTAGTACTACTCTCGCCCAAGCACGCTTAACTTCGGTGTTCTGATGGGATCCGGTGCATTAGTGCTGGTATGATCACACCCGTCATGTTGAGGGCAAAAATCCTTTATGTGTTGACGGTTTACAGTCCCAGCCCAGAGAGATGGCCCATTCAAAAGGCCCAATGGGCTTAACGGCAACCCATCCGCTTCAACAACGCAGCATCCTCACAAGACGTGATATCGAAGCATTGTAAGGCCCTGTAATATCCCGCGAGTTAGGTTGTCATCCTTTTAACAGCTCATGACGTACGATCCGAGACAAAAAAAATAGAGCAAAAGCAGAAAATGGCCCAAAATTGATGAAAATGTTCAATTTTGGGCTCCAAAAACAAGCGCAGCCGAGCAGGCTTGCTGTCCCCATCGTAGAGCTCTCGGAGAGCTTTCCAAGGGTATGCTGTGCGTCGCGTAACTCCTTACGGATTAAAAGTTATGGGCACCGGAGCGACGGAGACATGGTGACAAACCCCGCGCCCTCGGTTTGCGGGCCCAGCCTCTACGTGAAGCGAAGTTGTCTTGCCCAAGGTACCGTGGGATTCGGTAATAGAAATGTGGTGGATAAAGTATCTTTGCAACCCTAACCGGGGCAAAAAAAATTGAAAAGGGGGGTGCAACAAGAGGAGTTCCGAGGGGGTCATACAACGTAGTACAACTCTCCCAAGCACGCTTAACTTCAGAGTCCTGATAGGATCCGGTGCTTTAGTGCTGGTATGATCGCACCCGTCATGTTTGGGGTACAAATCCTTTATGTGTTGACGGTTCACAGTCCCAGTCCGGAGAGATGACCTATTCAAAAGGCCCAATGGGCTTAACGACAACCCATCCGCTTCAACAATGCAGCAACCTCGTAAAACGTGATATCGACGCGTTGTAGGGCCCTGTAATATCCCGTGAGTTAGGTTGTCATCCTTTTAACAGTTCACGACGTACGATCCGGGACGGAAAAACATAGCAAAAGAAGAAAAGTAGACAAAACTGATGGAAACGTTCGATTTTGCTTTTCGAAAACAGGCACAGCCGAACACGCTTGCTGCCCCCGTCATAGAGCTCTCGGAGTGCTTACCAACGGTATACTGTGCGACGCGTAACTCCTTACGGATTAAAAGTTATGGGCACCGGAGCGACGGAGACCTGGTCACATGCCCCATGCCCTCGGTTTGTGGGCCCAACCTCTACGTGGCGCAAAGTTGTCTTGCCCAAGATGCCGTGGGATTCGGTAATAGAAATTTGGTGGATAAAGTATATTGGCAACCCTAACCGGGGCAAAAAAAATTGAAAAAAGGGGTGCAACACGAGGCCTTCCCAGGGGGTCACCCATCCTAGTACTACTCTCGCCCAAGCACGCTTAACTTCGTAGTTCTGATGGGATCCGGTACATTAATGCTGGTATGATCGCACCTGTCATGTTATGGGCACAAATTCTTTATGTGTTGACGGTTCATAGTCCCAGCCCATAGAGATGGCCCATTCAAAAGGCCCAATGGGCTTAACGACAACCCATCCACTTCAACAACGCAACATCCTCGGAAGAGGTGATATCGACGCATCGTAGGGCCCTCTAATGTCCCGCGAGTTAGGTTGTCGTCCTTTTAACAGCTCACGACGTATGATCCGGGACCCAAAAAAAAAGCAAAAGAAGAAAAGTGGCCCGAAACTGATGAAAACGTTCGATCTTGCGCTCCGAAAATAGGCGCAGCCTAGCACTTTTGCTACCCCCAACGTAAAGCTGTAGGAGCGCTTTCCAACGGTATTGTGTGGGCCGCATAAGTCCTTACAGATTAAAAGTTATGGGCACCGGAGTGACGGAGACCAGGTCATAAGTGGCACACCCTCGGTTTGCAGGCCCAGCCTCTATGTGAAGCGAAGTTGTCTTGCCGAAGGTGCCGTGGGATTTGGTAATAGAAATGTGGTGGATAAAGTATCTTGGCAACCAGAACCGGGGCAAAAAAAATTGAAAAAGGGGGTGCAACACGAGGACTTCCTAGGGGGTCACCCATCGTAGTAGTACTATCGCCCAAGCACGCTTAACTTCGGAGTTCTGATGGGATTCGGTGTATTAGTGCTGGTATGATCGCACCCGTCATGTTTAGGGCACAAATCCTTTATGTGTTGACGGTTCACAGTCCCAGCCCATAGAGATGGCCCATTCAAAAGGCCCAATGGGCTTAACGACAACCCATCCGTTTTAACAATGCATCATCCTCGCAAGATGTGATATCGACGCATTGTAGGGCCCTCTAATATCCTGCAAGTTAGGTTGTCGTCCTTTTAACAGCTCACAACGTACGATCCGGGACTGAAAAACAGAGCAAAAGAAGAAAAATGGCCCGAAACTGATGAAAACATTCAATTTTGGGCTCCAAAAATGGGTGCAGCAGAGCAGGCTTGCTGCCTCGTCGTAGAGCTCTCAGAGAGCTTTCCAACGGTATTTTGTGCGCCGTGTAACTCCTTACGGATCAAAAGGTATGGGCACCGGAGCGACGGAGACCTGGTTACAAACCCTACGCCCTCAGTTTACGGGGCCACCCTCTACGTGAATCTAAGTTGTCTTGCCCAAGGTGCCGTGGGATTCGGTAATAGAAATGTGGTGGATAAAATATCTTGACAACCCTAACCGGGCCAAAAAAATTTGAAAAGTGGGGTGGAACACGAGGACTTCCCAGGGGGTCACCCATCCTAGTACTACTCTCACCCAAGCACGCTTAACTTCGGAGTTCTGATGGGATCCAGTGCATTAGTGCTGCTATGATCGCACCAGTCATGTTGAGGGCACAAATCCTTTATGTGTTGACGGTTCACAATCCCAGCCCAGAGAGATTGCCCATTCAAAAGGCCCAATAGGCTTAACGACAACCCAGCCGCTTCAACAACGCAGCATCCTTGTAAGACGTGATATCGACGCATTGTATGGCCCTATAATATCCCAGCGTGTTAGGTTGTCATCCTTTTAACAGCTCACGACGTACGATCTGGGACAGAAAAATAGTGCAAAAAAAGAAAAGTGGCCCGAAACTGATGAAAACGTTCAATTTTGGTCTCCGAAAACAGGCACAGCTGTCACGCCCTAACCCGACCTATAGAGGTTAGACTAGGGTGTGATCTAACATTCCTATCATTTCTCGTACCTAATCGTTCATTAAGGTTTAACTCTTAACGTTAGTCTAGAACTCTAATAATTCTTCAGAAAATCGGTAGCATAACGGCTGTAATTGGGCTCTTTAGTTTGACCTAATTTCCTAAACGCCTTAAAGCTTTCAATCTCAAATTCGATTCCAACTAAGATTACTATTTATCACCAATTGAAATGCCTACTAGTTATCTCGAAGTCTCGTTTGATTAACAACCTAGCATGATAACTATGCCTCGTTTGTTTGTCAATCCTTATTACAAAAGTACCTGTTGATCTTAGCTTACCAATGAGTACCTGCTTAAGAATGGTTAGATTCATTTTACTTAATCCTTTGCTTGATACTTCATAAGCTTGTGATAGATACTAACCAGTAGCGATAGCAAAACGACCAGAAGAGTGTCTATCTAGTTATGATCAATACAAACCAAAATTAGACCCCAAATTACAACGGGGGTCATTTACAATAACGACAACAAGCAACATAAGAAATAGTCTTCAAAGCAACATATCGTTCACTAAATAGCCACAATCAAGTAAGGCACGTAGGGCAGGATATCACTCCAAGGAGTCATCGATAGGCACATTATCCTCAGGTACCTATTCCTGATTTTCTTCACCTGAGATGATAAAAGAGGGTGAGTCCTTATGAACTCAGCGAGGGGGAATGAGAAATACGTTTTGAAACTTTTTTCCGGTTAACTTATGAAAACCGCATTTTGAAAACATGTCGCGTATTACAAGTAATAAGGTACGCAAAGTATACGAATCAAATTGGGCAACAGATACAATTACCAATCATTTCAAGATTACGGTGAACATTTGCTCTCAATATCGATTTCGATACGATTTGTTGCAGCCGAATTCAATAATCCACTTATCGCTCCCATTTGGGTGTACTCCGGATGTACCCCGAAAACTTACGACCCAACTCTCCGAGGGTGGAATGCCAAGTGAGAGAGGGAATTGGACCATGGTAGTCACGGTAGCACCGGCAAGCCCGATGTCGCCGGGCGTGCGTGAAACGCTACCATGCCACAATGAAAGGTTGCAACCTTGTATGCAATACACATTCATGACATTTAATATATGACGTTAGGAGGACAACAAAGTAGGTTGCCTCCGAGCAGTCATAAGATCGCACATTGACAAGTAATCATGCGAGGCATGCTATGACAGGTAATTTCACTTGTATGGCACATGGAGTTATATGAATATTAAATGGGCAGCCATGTAACACATGTAAATCAAGTCATATAACTCATTTCGGGGTTCACGTAATCAATTAATAAGTTTATACAAGCATGCAATGACATCTACGTGGGACCGAGTGTAAGAAAGGCCTACTTGACAACATGTAATCATCGGAAATCACATTTAGAGCTATAAGGATAACTACGGGCAGCACACTAATCACATAATTAGACACGATAACCATAGGATCAACACTTAGCGAGTTTTCATAGTCACTAGGGTTTCAATTCATGCTTACCGGTGCGATTATGCCACAAGTTGTCACGTAATTAAACCTAAGCCATGCATCGATTAATTAAAACATCCTCAATCATTAAAAACAGTCCACACCACATCCAAGTGCCACAATCCCAAGCATTTAATACCGCAAGAGAAGTTACAATAATTTTCAATGCATATCACTAGATAAAAACCTCACTGCAATGGTCTGATTTCTCACAATCATTTGGTCAAGCAAAAAATCTCCAATTCCAATGAACAAAACTTCAAATCAAATCTCATTAAGTGAACTAAATCCAGAAACAAACCTCGCATCATTTGGAGTTTGGATTCAAACGTTATAGCCAAAACCGTGAGACTACGCAAAAATGTCCAGATTTGTACACATTCCAATAATTGTTGTTTTTGAGGGCCTTAGGGTCAGATTTAGCCTTAGTCTATTTCTGATAAAAATGTCAATAACTGAAAACTATAGCAATCTACAAAATTTCATGCATTTTCAATCTCTTTTACTAAGTCAAAACGGGTTCGTTCTACAAGGACAGTGAACTGCAAAAAACCTGCTCCATTTTCCCAGATTTTCCAGATTTAGACACCCTTCAATGTTTTGCCATTTTGGAGACCTTAGAGTCCAAATTGGCCTTGGCCTATTTCTATGAAATATGCTCAGAACTGACAAACTTAGTTGCCTACCAATTTTCATGCATTTTCAACATCATTTACCAGGTCAAATTCACCTCGCTCTAACAAGTCAGAAATCTGCCATTTTCGCGATTTCACCTATCTTCAAATTCTAGCTAAATATCTTGCCATGCATGGTAACGAAAGCTCATGTACACACACATACCACAAGTACAGAGGTAATAATAGACATATGAAGGCATGCATGTGGTTTTTGAAGGCTTTTAAAAAGGATTAACCCTCACCTTAGCCTATTGACAACAAATGATGCTCAAAACTCTTGAAGATGCACAAATGGTCTTCTCTCCTTGTTTGGCCGAGAGGTATTACTTGATTTCTTTAATTCCTAGCTGAGTTACCATGTCCTTAGTATGTGCATGTGGTTAGAACAAAAGGGAGATGAAGGAAAAGCTATCAAACATACCTAGGGCCGAATGAGTGTTCTATGAGCTTGTATGCATGTCTCTTTGCTTCTAGCTTGCTTGGTCGAGCTTCCTAGGCCTTGAGTGTCTTGAGGAACCTTAGGATGATGAGCTTAAGCTATGGAGAGGTGATGAAGCAGCCAATGCCGAGAGATAGAGAGAATGAGAGCTTGAGAGAATGTTTGAAAGAGTTTTGATGTTTGTGTGGGCATGTGTCGGCCTTGAGCTTCTAAATTTCAGAATTTGTGTCTTCAAGAGCATATTTTGAATCATCTTAGCATGGGAAATTGAGTGGGCCGAGGTTGTGGTGCATTGGGTAGATTTTAGGGTTTTTTTTTTTTTTTTTTATGCTTTGTGTCATAGGTTGTCTAGGTATGATTTTTGAATTGTGCAAATCCTTGTCAAATGCATCATGTGGTCGGCCAAGCTAGTGTTCCAATCTGAAATTTTATTATGTTTTGAGCATTATTATATTGTGTGTTTGGGATGTGCAAAAGAATAAAGAATAAAGAATAAGAATATTTAGCTTTTGGTGAAATTTCGTCTTCTAGTGAGTTGAATTAGCATTTTAATATTAGTTAGTGGAGTTTGTAGGATTAATTAATGATCTAGTGCTTCGTGTAAGATACTTTCTTGATTAGCGTGTGGGCACGCTTTCCTAGATTTAGGGCATGTACTACGAGGTAAGACATGAACTACGAGATGAATGCACGTCTCCCAAGCAAATGCACAAAACCCTAAATGAATGCACGTAATTCAATGCAAGGCACATAAAACGAGACATGACTCTTAAACCTAGGTCAAGGCACGCAAATCTAGGTTAGGGCACACGAAGTGACATGTCGCACGCAAATTGAGGTCAGGCCTCACATCCTCCCCTCCATAAAAGTATTTCGTCCCGAAATTCAATATTACCTTTGAAATAATGCCGGATATTGTTGCTCTATCTGGTCTCGTCTTTCCCGCGTTGCTTCTTCAACTCCATGGTGATCCCAACATTTTAATAGAGGGACGGCCAGCTGGTCTAGGATTTGAATAGGCTTCTCTTCATAGGACAAGTTCTCCCGAAGCTGCAACGGCTCTGGCTCCAAGATATGCGATGGATCAGGGTGATACTTCCGTAGCATTGAAACATGAAAGACGTCATGAATATTGGAGAGGTTTTGGGGTAGTTCCAAGCGATACGCCAACTTGCCAACCTTCTCAATTATCCTAAATGGTCCTACAAACCTCGGGCTCAACTTTCCACCCTTGCCGTGTTTAATCAGTCCCCTCCGAGGTGATATCTTCAAGAACACCTTGTCGCTGACCTCAAACTCTAGACTCCGTCTCTGTCGGTCTGTATAACTTTTCTATTTTCTTTGGGCAGTAAGCATCCGTTTTCGGATGAGGTGGACATTTTCAACAGTCTTCATAAGTTCAGGTAGAAGGGTCGGGTCAAAAGTCTTCGTCTCACCTACTTCATCCCAGTAAATTGGGGATCGACACTTACGTCCATACAATGCCGCAAATGGGGCCATCCCGATAGTAGCCTGATAACTATTATTATAAGCGAACTCCGCTAGAGGCAGATATTTCTCCCAACCTTTTCCGAAGTCTAGAACACACACCCTCAGCATATCCTCCAGAATCTGAATAGTTCTCTCGGATTGTCCATCAGTCTGAGGGTGATAAGCCGTGCTAAAACTCAACTTCGTTCCCAAAGCTTCTTGCAATCTCTTCCAAAATCGGGAAGTAAAATGAGGATCCCTATCCGACACAATACTCGCAGGCATCCCGTGCAACTTTACAATATCTGCCACATACATATCTCCTAGTTTCTCAGGACTATCCTCCTTGTTCATCGGTAAGAAGTGCGTTGATTTGGTCAATCTATCCACTATGACCCAAACGGCGTCATGACCTTTTTGTGACCTGGGCAGGTCTATGACAATGTCCATAGTTATATGTTCCCATTTCCATCGGGAAATTTCCAACGGTTGAAGTAAACCTGCTGGTCGTTGATGTTCTGCTTTGACTCTCTGGCAAGTCAAACACGGTGCCACAAACTCCGCAATCTCTCTCTTCATGTTATTCCACCAATAGTGTTGCTTCAAATCCTGGTACATCTTTGTTCCACCGGGGTGAATAGTGTATCTTGAGTTATGGGCCTCTTCAAGAATCTTCTTTTTCAACTCTGGATCATCAGGAACACAAATTCGATTCCTGAACCTCCAAATACCATCATCATGAAACTTGAAATCTGTGTTGCTTGCTTTAATCTTCTGAAACTGTTGGTCCTTCTGTTGAGCCTCTCGTAATTCAGACAACCAGGTCGGCTGAACTTGTGTAGTGGCAAAAAGTATCCCTTTTTGAGTCAATTGTGGATTCCACAAAAATGCTTCCTCTAACAACTCCTGCACCTTAACTTCCAGTTTTGCCATGCTCGCTTTCCGACTTAAGGCATCTGCAACTACATTTGCTTTACCGGGCACACAATTGATTGTGTAGTTATAATCATCCAAAAGCTCCATCCACCATCTTTGCCTCATGTTCAACTCTTTTTGTGAGAACAAGTATTTCAAGCTCTTGTGATCAGTAAACACCTCAAACTTGTTACCCCACAGATAATGCCTCCATTTTTTGAGTGCAAACACAATAGCTGCTAACTCTAAATCATGCGTTGGGTAATTCAATTCATATGGCTTGGGCTTCCTAGAGGCATACACAATCACTCTACCATTTTGCATTAACACACAACCCAATCCTTCCTTAGATGCATCGCTATAGATTACAAAACCTTGACTCCCTTCAGGCAATGCAAGAATAGGCGCTGTAGTCAATCTTTTCTTCAATTCTTGAAAGCTGTTCTCACACTTGTCATCCCACACGAACTTTGTTTTCTTCTAAGTGAGCTTTATAAGCGGTCCTGCAATCTTTGAGAAATCCTTCACGAATCTCCGGTAATAGTCGACTAAACCAAGAAAACTTCGAACTTTCGTAACATTTTTCGGCTTCTTCCAAGACATTACTGCTTCTATCTTTGCTGGATCCACCGCTATTCCCTCTTGGGATATGATATGCCCTAAAAATGCAATCTACTGCAACCAAAATTCGCATTTGCTAAACTTCGCATACAATTGATGGTCTCAAAATTTCTGCAATACCAATCACAAATGTTGTTCATGCTCAGCCTCGGATTTCGAGTATACCAAAATATCATCAATAAAGATCACCCCAAATTGGTCCAAGTAGGGTTGAAACACCCTATGCATCAAGTCCATAAAAGCTGCAGGGGCATTAGTTAGCCCAAATGGCATCACCACAAATTCATAATGCCCATATCTCGTCCTGATCTGCTTCACTAATGCAGAATCCTCGCAAGATGTGATATCGATGCGTTGTAGGGCCCTGTAATATCCCGCGAGTTAGGTTGTCGTCCTTTTAACAGCTCATGACGTACATAAAGCAAAAGAAGAAAAGTGGCCGAAAACTGATGAAATTATTCGATTTTGGGTTCCAAAAACAGGCACAGCTGAGCAAGTTTGCTACCCCTGTCGTAGAGCTCTCGGAGAGCTTTCTAACGGTGTGCTGTGCATCGCGTAACTCCTTACGGATTAAAAGTTATGGGAACCGGAGCGACGGAGACCTGGTTACAAGCCCCACGCCCTCGATTTGCGGACCCAGCCTCTACGTGAAGCCAAGTTGTCATGCCCAAACGTACGATCCGGGACAGAAAAATAGAGCAAAAGAAGAAAAGTGGACCGAAACTGATGAAAATGTTTGATTTTGGGCTCCAAAAATGGGCTCAGCCGAGCAGACTTGCTGCCCCCGTCGTATAGCTCTTGGAGAGCTTTCCAACGGTATACCGTGCTTCATGTAACTCCTTACAGATTAAAATTTATGGGCACCGTAGCAACAGAGACCTGGTCACAAGCCCCACACCCTCGGTTTGCGAGCCCAGCCTCTACATGAAGCAAAGTTGTCTTGCCCAAGGTGCCGTGGGATTCGGTAATCGAAATGTGGGGGTTAAAGTATCTTGGCAACCCTAACCGGGGCAAAAAAAATTGAAAATGGGGGGTACAACACGAGGACTACCCAGGGGGTCGCCCATCCTAGTACTACTCTCACCCAAGCACACTTAACATCAGAGTTCTGATGGGATCCAGTGCATTAGTGCTAGTATGATCGCACCCGTCATGATGTGGGCCCAAATCCTTTATGTGTTGACGATTCACAGTCCCATACAAGAGAGATGGCCCATTCAATTGGCCCAAAGTGCTTAACGACAACCCATCCACTTCAACAACGTAGCATCCTCGCAAGACGTGATATCGACGCGTTGTAGGGCCCTCTAATGTCCCACGAGTTAGGTTGTCGTCCTTTTAACAGCTCCCGACGTACGATCCAGGATGGAAAAACAGAGCAAAAGAAGAAAAGTCACCCAAAAATGATGAAAACGTTCGATTTTGGACTCCAAAAATGCGCGCAACTGAGCAGGCTTGCTTCCCCCATCATAGAGCTCTCGTAGAGCTTTCCAATTGTATGCTGTGCGCCGCATAACTCCTTACGGATCAAAAGTTATGGGCACCGGAGTGACAGAGACCTAGTCACAAGCCCTTCACCCACGGTTTGCGGGCCAAGCCTCTACGTGAAGTGAAGTTGTCTTGCCCAAGGTGCCGTGGGATTCGGTAATAGAAATGTGGTGGATAAAGAATCTTGGCAACCCTAACTGAGGCAAAAAAATTGAAAAAGAGGGTGCAACACGAGGACTTCCCAGGGGGTCACCTATCCTAGTACTACTTTCGCCCAAGCACGCTTAACTTCAGAGTTCTAATGGGATTCGGTGCATTAGTGCTGGTATGATCGCACCTGTCACGTTGAGGGCACAAATCCTTTATGTGTTGACAGTTCACAGTCCCAACCCAGAGAGATGGCCCATTCAAAAGACCCAATGGGTTTAACAACAACCCATCCACTTAAACAACCTAGCATCCTCATAAAACGTGATATCGACGCATTGTCGGGCCCTGTAATATCCTGTGAGTTAGGTTGTCGTCCTTTTAATAGCTCACAACGTACGATTCAGGACGGAAAAATAGAGCAAAAGAAGAAAAGTGGCCCAAAACTGCTGAAAATGTTCAATTTTGGGCTCCAAAAATGGGCACAACAGAGCAGGCTTGCTATCCCCATCGTAGAGCTCCCGGAGAGCTTTCCAACGGTATGTTGTGCGTTGCGTAACTCCTTACAGATCAAAAGTTATGGGCACCGGAGCGACAGTGTGATAACCCGAACCCAGGATGCATTTAATGGCATTTAATTGTATTTAATTAAGTGTTATCTTAAATGTTAGCATTGAATTTTGTGTTTATTTTTAGTTAAACATTCATTTCTAGCATTATTTTCATATTTCTTTTAGAAGTAATTAAATAATACTTGAGTTAATTATTTTAACGGAATATCAACTACTTTTCATATTTATGTTAATCGGTTTTATTTTTCTTGCACCTTAATGCTCGGTTTTCAATTAAATGAAAAGTAGCTCCAAGCCGGAGTAAATTTTGAACTATGTTGCTTTTCAAAAATTATATTTTCTTAAATTCTTTGAGGTTTAATTGTTATTCTTTTATTGTCGCAAAGTGCATTGCATTTCGAGAGCGATAGTTAGAGAGTGTTTTCTAGTCCTCAGCAAATAGTGAAAACTAGTATTTAGTGTTTTAATTTTAGTATTTTAGTTGTTGTTGATTAGATTTAAAATAGTGCTAGTTGTTTAAGCTTTAAAATGCCTAAAATAAGCCTATTTGACCAATTTTTAAGTTAGTTGACCAAGCCTTGACCAATTGACTTGTTGTCATCTTTTAGCATAGCTTAAAATAGCACAAAATAATAATAAAAAAATAAAGCTGAAACAGAAACAAGGGCTGGCCGAAAATACAAAGAGAGAAAAAAAAAGATTTTCAAGCCAAATCTTCAAATCTTCACGTGAGCTTGCACGGGGTGGTTTTCGAGGCATCCAGCGTGGTTTTCCTAGCGTCTAGGAGTGTCTAAGGTGAGGGTTTCATCGTTATTTGCGCATTTGAAATTATTGTATCTAAACTTTAATTTTTGTGATTTAATCGTAGGTTGTTATTTTATCCATTTCGTTGCTTAAAGAATGTTCCCTAGCAATCGTAGAACATGTATTTATAGCTTTTTAGCATTTTCTGCGGTTGAATATCGAAATTGCAATTTAAATTGATAATTGAATAGTGAATTATGAATAGTAAACCCCCGTTTCAATGAAGTTGCTCTGTTATACGTTCTGTTGATGTAGGAAGGTGCTAGATATGCTAGAATGCCTAAATGTGTGGTTTAATTGGATTTTGTAATGGAAAAACAAAGGAAAATGGCATAGAGAAAGTTGGGGTTGTTTAGGCCAAGTTTGGCATTTTATCATTTTGCGTGATGGCATTGTCTCAGGAGGCCATGGAAGCTCTTTTGGTGCGGTTATGGTGTTGGTTGGGTGTTTGGTTAGAGTAGCGGTAGTTCAAACGAGCAAAGGGAGAAATCGGGGCTTTGCGTGATTTCTAGGGTTAAGTAAGGTTTCGGGGTCTTTAGACGTGCCTTATGGTGACCTAGGAGGATTGGTGAAGCTGGTTTCCAAAACTCGTGGCTCGTTAGAAAGTAGTAGCATTTTAAAAGTTGGGGTCATTTTGTGATTTTGTGTGTTTTCATAGTGTAATGCCTATAGAATGCTTAATATTGCTTGTTATGCTTGTTAAAGTTGATTATGATTGAATTTGTATATCAATTGTTGATAATGCTTGTTAGTGTTGTTCTTGTTACTCTATTGATTGTAATTGCTTATTGTGTGCTTATTGTATCGCATGTTGTTACTGACTTGCACTTCAGTGCCTTGCTCGATTATCGTTAAATATCTTGTCTTGCATTGCATAGTGTCTCGCGCATGAGTGATGGGCCTCTCTGGGTAGCCTCGGGTTGCCAGTGTTGGTTGCTCTAGCTCTGTGTCCTATTCCCTTTCTCGCTTGGGTTGCCGCCCAGAGAGTTTTGGGTCGTAGAATTGACAAAGTATATCCGGAGTACTCTAACGAAAGTTATAAGGTGGGTGAGCCGGCACGTCATCGTTAAAGTCATCAAAATCGTGATCGGTACATGGCTCGTTTGAGTGAACCATAGCCTTCAGAGTGTGGTATAACTTTGAATGGTTGTGTTAATGCTTTTATTAATTGCTTATTGTATTGATTGTTTATATTGAATGCTTTCTTGTTAGTTCTATTGCTTAACTGCCTCATTTGCATTGCACGACTTTCTTTCTCTCCACCTCGATAACTGTCTCACCTTCACTGAGTATACGTGTTGTGTATACTCACTCCTCAACACTACATTTCAGGAAATGCCATGTTAGCTGGAAAGTTCGTGATTACGTGAAAGTTCGTGCTTGAAGAGTTATCTTGCGTGCTATGTGGCTTGAGTTGTCAAAGATGCAAAGATGTATGTTCATGTGTTGTATGTATTTATTGTTAAAAGGAATGTAATTTAAATTCAACTAGGCAATTGAGGTAGAATGAAAAGCTAGTTATGTATCTAGTTAGTATAGCTTAACTTTAATGCATGTTTGTATTGCTTAAAGAAAAGTTAGAATAGTCTGGGTACTTGGAATTGTATATTTACTTGTGTTTAATTGTTGAGAACCAAGGCTCGGATGGCCTTGAGGAAGTTTTGTATGGTTGGACATGGTGCTGGTCCACTTATATGCTATTACAGGTTTTACATTTTGCCTAGAAACAGGGGAGACTCTGTCCGTCTTTCCCTAAAATTTTGACCGGGTTTGGAATTGGGTTGTGAATAGATTGATTGATAGAACTCCTAGTCTCGAGAGTGATTGGGGGGTTACAGACAGAGACCTGGTCACAAGCCCTAATATCGACGCGTTGAAGGGCCCTTTAATGTCCCGCGAGTTAGGTTGTCGTCCTTTTAACCGCTCATGATTTACGATCTGGGATGAAAAAACAGAGCAAAAGAAGAAAAGTGGCCTGAAACTGATGAAAACGTTCAATTTTGGGCTCTACAAACAGGCGCAGCCGAGTAGGCTTGCTGCCCCCGTCGTGGAGCTCTCGGAGAGCTTTCCAACGGTATATGTTGACGGTTCACAGTCGCAGCCCAGAGAGATAGCCCATTCAAAAGGCCCAATGGGCTTAACGACATCCCATCCGTTTCAACAACGCAGCATCCTCATAAGACGTGATATCAACGCATTGTAACGCCCTGTAATATCCAGCGAGTTAGGTTGTCGTCCTTTTAACAGCTCATGACGTACGATCCTGGATGGAAAAACAAAGAAAAAGTAGAAAAGTGGCCTGAAACTGATGAAAACGTTCGATTTTGGGCTCCGAAAATAGGCACAGCCGAGCAAGCTTACTGCCCCCGTCGTAGATCTCTTAGAGAGCTTTCCAACAATATTCTGTGCGCCACGTAACTCCTTACGTATTAAAAGTTATGGGCACCGGAGTGACGGAGACCTGGTCACATGCCCCACGCCCTCGGTTCGCGGGCCCAGCCTCTACGTGAAGTGAAGTTGTCTTGCCCAAGGTGCCGTGGGATTCGGTAATAGAAATGTGGAGGATAAAGCATCTTGGCAACCCTAACCGAGGCAATAAAAATTGAAAAGGGGGGTGCAACACGAGAACTTCCCAGGGGGTCACCCATCCTAGTACTACTCTAGCCCAAGCATGCTTAACTTCAGAGTTTGGATGGGATCCGGTGCATTAGTGCTGGTATGATCGCACCCGTCATGTTGTGGGCACAAATTCTTTATGTGTTTACGGTTCACGGTCCCAGCCTAGAGAGATGGCCCATTCAAAAGGCCCAATGGGCTTAACGACAACCCATCTGCTTCAACAACACAGCATCCTCGCAAGACGTGATATCGACGCGTTGTAGGGCCCTCTAATGTCCCGCGAGTTAGGCTGTCGTCCTTTTAACTGCTCACGACGTACGATATGGGATGGAAAAATAGAGCGAAAGAAGAAAAGTGGCCTGAAACTGATGAAAACGTTCAATTTTAGATTCCAAAAATGGGCACAGCTGGGCAACCTCGTTGCCCCAGTCGTAGAGCTCTCGGAGAACTTTCTAACGGTATGTCGTGCGCCGCGTAACTCATTACGGATCAAAAGTTATGGGCACCAGAGCGACGGAGACCTGGTCACAAGCCCTACGCCCTCGGTTTGCGGGCCCAGCCTCTACGTGAAGCGAAGTTGTCTTTCCCAAGGTGTCGTGGGATTCGGTAATAGAAATGTGGTGGATAAAGTATCTTGGCAACCCTAACCGGGGCAAAAAAAATTGAAAAGGGATGCAACACGAGGACTTCCCATGGGGTCACCCATCCTAGTACTACTCTCGCCCAAGCACGCTTAACTTTCTTAGTTCTAATGGGATCCGGTGCATTAGTGCTGGTATGATCGCACCCATCATGTTAAGGGCACAATTCCTTTATGTGTTGACGGTTCACCGTCCCAACCGAAAGAGATGGCCCATTCAAAAGGCCCAATGGGCTTAACGACAACCCACCCGCTTCAACAATGTAGCATCCTCGTAAGACGTGATATTGACGCGTTGTAGGGCCCTGTAATATCCCGCGAGTTAGGTTGTCATCCTTTTAATAGCTCACGACGTACAATCCGGGATGAAAAAACAGAGCAAAAGAAGAAAACTTGTGAGGCCCGACCTCGATTTGCGTGCGATATCTCGTTTCATGTGCCCTAGCCTAGATTTGCGTGCCTTAATCTAGATTTAAGAATCATGTTTCGTTTTATGTGCCTTGCATTGAATTACGTGCATTCATTTAGGGTTGCGTGCATTTACTTGAGAAACGTGAATTCGTCTCGTAGTTCGTGCCCTACCTCGTAGTGCGTGCCCTAGACCTACGAAAGCGTGCCCTTCACGCTAATCAAGAAAGCATCTTACACGAAGCACTAGATCAATAATTAATCCTTCAAATTCTACTAACTAATATTAAATTACTAATTCAACCCACTAGAAGACGCAATTGCACCAAAAGCTAGACATTCTCATTCTTTATTCCTTATCCTTTTGCACTTTCCAAACACACAATTAAATAATGCTCAAAAGATGACAAAGATTCAGATTTTTCAAGCCTTGGCCGACCACCTTGTGTGCTTTGTGCTTGCTTTGCATAATTTAAATTATTCCCCAAACATTCTATTACAATGTAATGACACAAAGCAAAAAAAAATTAGCTCAAAACCCTCCTCAAAGCTCCCAATCTCGACATAAGCTCCTTGCCCATGCTAGGTGATTCAAAAATCATGCTTCTTGAAGACACAAATCTGAAATTTTTATGCCCAAGGCCGACACATGCTTCAACATTTGCAAAAGCTTTCATTTTTCCTTCATTTCTCTCAATTCCTCTCATTCTACTCTCTCCCTTTCATTCTTCTCTCTCTCTCTCTCGGCCCTAGCTGAATATTGTAGACTCCATAGCTCATCTTCATCACTCCATGGTTCATCAAGGCAAGCAAGAAGCTAGGGAGCTCGGCTAAGCAAGCTAGGTTGCAAGAAACACACATGCAAGCTCTTTGAATCTCCATTTCGGCTTAGGTGAGTTTGCTAGCTTCCATTTCTTTTCTTCTTGTTCTAACCACATGCACCTACTAAGAACTTGGTTACTAAGCTAGGAAATTTGAGAAAAATCGAGTGGTGTCTCGGCTAAGCAAGGAAAAAGGTCAACTTTGTGCTTCACCAAGAGTCTTGTGCATCTTCTTGTTGTTTTGCTAAGGTGAGGGCTAAAACTTCTTGAAAATCTTTCAAAAAAACCACATGCATGCTCTTAAATGTCTATCTTTACTTCTGTACTTGAAATATATGTGTGTTCATGAACTTTTATAAACATGCATGACAAGATTTTGGGCTAGAATGTGATGATAGATGAAATCATGCATGTGACAGCTTTCTGTCTTGTTGGTACGAGGTGATTTTGGCTAGGTAAATGATGTTAAAAATGCGTTAAAATTGGTAGGTAACTAGTTTTTCCAGTTATGAACATTTTTTACAGAAATAGGCCAAAGCGAATGTTGACTCTAAGGTCCTCAAAATGACAAATTATTAAAATGTGTCCAAATCTGGAAAGTCTGGAAAAATGAAGCAGGTTTTGGCAGATTCACTGACCTTGTAGAACGAACCAGTTTTGACTTAGTAAATGACCTCCAAAATACATGAGATTTGGTATGCTGCTATATTTGTCAGTTCTGGACATTTTTTTCAGAAATGGACTAAGGCTAAATCTGACCCTAAGGCCCTCAAAAATGACAAGTATTGAAATGTATGCAAATCTGGACAGTTTTGTGCAGTCTCACTGTTTTGGATATAACTATTGAACCCGAACTCCAAATGATGCGAGGTTTGTTTTCTGAATTTAGTTCACCTCCTAAGCTTTAATTTGACATCATATTCACTGGAATTGGAGATTGTTTTCTTGTCTTAAAAATTGTGAGAAAACAGTCCATTGCAGTGAGGGTTTCACTTAGTGATATGCTTAGAAAAATTATTGTAGCTTCTCTTGTTGTATTAAATGCTTGGGATTGTGGCATTGAGATGTTGTGTGGACTGTTTTGAATACTTGAGGGTGTTTGAATTA
Source organism: Ehretia macrophylla (assembly GCA_037974665.1). Lineage (NCBI taxonomy): Eukaryota > Viridiplantae > Streptophyta > Magnoliopsida > Boraginales > Ehretiaceae > Ehretia > Ehretia macrophylla. The sequence goes on along the minus strand of CM075764.1, from coordinate 12,004,734 downwards.
ATCGATGCATGGCTTGAGTTTGATCTTGAGATGACTTGGGGCTTAATCGCATGGGTAAGCACGAATTGGAACCCTAGTATCTAGGTAAACTTGCTAAGTGTCGATCCTTTGGATGTTGTGTTTGATCATGTGTTTAGTAGGCTGCCCATAGTTGCCCTTGTAGCCCTAAATATGCTTTCGATGATTACATGTTGATAAGTAGGCTTTTCTTGCATCCGGTCCCACATAGATATTGTTGCATGATGAATAATCTTATTATTTGATTACGTGAACCTTGAAATGAGTTGTATGACTTGATTTACATGCGTTACATGGCTGCCCGTTTAATGTTCATATAACTCCATGTGCCTTTCAAGTGAAATTACTTGTCTTATCGTGCCTCGCTTGTTTACTTGTCAATGTGCAATCTTATGACTGCTCGGAGGCAACCTACTTTGTTGTCCTCCTAATGTGATATATTAAATGTCATAAATGTGCATTGCATACAAGGTTACAACCTTTCATTCTGGCGTGGTAGCGTTCACGTACACCGGGCGGCATCGGGCTTGCCGGTGCAACCGTGACTACCATTGTCCAATTCCCTCTCTCGCTTGGGGGCTAGACTTCCACGGAGAGTTGGGTCGTAGGATTTCGGGGTACATCCGGAGTACACCAATTTGGCGTGATAAGGGGATGATTTGAAGTCGGCTGCAACAACTGATACTGGAAATGAATCAAGAGCAAAAACTCACCGTATCCTTTTCACTATGTGTACAAGTACTCTCGCTTGGTTCCTAGAGGACCTCGGGGAGGAAAGACGGGTAATTGTGTTCCTTTACTTTTATATTATATTATGTACTTACTTGTGATATATTCATGCTTGCAAAAAGAGTTTTCATAAGTTGAACCGGAAAATGAGTTTCAAACCTATTTCTCGTTCCCCCTCGCTGAGTTCATAAGAACTCACCATTTTTTACCATCTCAGGTGAAGAAGATCAAGAACAGGTACCCGAGGACGACGTGCCTATCGATGATTTCTTCGAATGATTGCCTGTCCTATGTGCTTTGCTTGATTATGGCCATTGTGAACACTATGTTGTTTGAAGACTATTTCTTTTCATGTTGCTTGATGTTTGTAATGTAAAAGACCCCCGTTGTAATTTGGGGTCTAATTTTGGCTTGTACTGATAATAACTAGACAGACACTACTATGGTCATTTTGCTATCGTTACTGGTTAGTACCTATCATAGGATTATGAAGTATCAGGTAAGGACTAAGTAAAATGAACTTATCCAATCTTAAGCAGGTACCCATTGTTAAGCTAAGATAAATAGGTACTTTTGTAATGAGGATTAACAAAAAAAATGAGAATAGTATCACGCTAGGTTATTAATCAAACGAGACTTCGAGACAACTACTAGCGTTTCAATTGATGAATAGTAATCTTTGTTGGAAATGAAATTGAGATTGGAAATTTTGAGATGTTTAGAGAACTAGGTCAAACTAAAGAGCCCAATTACAGCCGTTATGCTGCCAGTTTTCTGGAAAAATTGTAAAGCCTAGGCTAAATGTTAAGTGTTAAACTTTTATGAACGATTGAGTACGAGACATGACTTGAATGTTTAGATCACACCCTAGTCTAACCTTTATAGGCCGGGTTGGGGCGTGACAAAAGTGGCCAGAAACTGATGAAAACGCTCAATTTTGGGCTCCAAAAATAGGCGCAGCCGAGCAGGCTTGCTGCCCCCGTCTTAGATCTCTCGGAGAGCTTTCCAACGGTATACTGTGCACCTTGTAACTCCTTATAGATTAAAAGTTATGGGCACCTAAGCGACGGAGACCTGGTCACAAGCCCCACGTCCTTGGTTTGCGGGCCCAGCCTCTACGTGAAACGAAGTTGTCTTGCCCAAGGTACCGTGGGATTCGGTAATAGAAATGTGGTGGATAAAGTATCTTGGCAACCCGAACTGGGGCAAAAAAAATTGAAAAGGGGGGGTGCAACACGAGGACTTCCCAAGGGGTCACCCATCCTAGTACTACTCTCGCCCAAGCACGTATAACTTCGGAGTTCTGATGGGATCAAGTGCATTAGTGCTGGTATGATCGCACCCGACATGTTAAGGGCGCAAATCCTTTATGTGTTGACAGTTCACAGTCGTAGCCCAGAGAGATGGCCTATTCAAAAGGCCCAATGGGCTTAACGACAACCCATCCGCTTCCACAACGTAGCATCCTCGTAAGACGTGATATTGATGCATTATAGGGCCCTCTAATATCCTGCGAGTTAGGTTGTCGTCCTTTTAACAACTCACGACGTACGATCCTGGATGGAAAAACATAGCAAAAGTAGAAAAGTGGCTTGAAAATGATGAAAAGTTTGATTTTGGGCTCCGAAAATAGGCACAGCCGAGCACCGCGTAGAGCTCTCGGAGAGCTTTCTAACGGTATGCTGTGCACCGCGTGACTTCTTACAGATCAAAAGTTATGGGTACCGGAGCGATGGAGACCTGGTCAAAAGCCCTATGCCCTCGGTTTGCGGGCTCAGCCTCTACGTGAATTGAAGTTGTCTTGCCCAAGGTGCCGTGGGATTTGATAATAGAAATGTGGTGGATAAAGTATCTTGGCAACCCTAACCGGGGCAAAAATAATTGTAAAGGGTGGTGCAACACGAAGACTTCCCAGGGGGTCACCCATCCTAGTACTACTCTCGCCCATGCACACTTAACTTTGGAGTTCTGATAGGATCCGGTGCATTAATGCTGGTATGATCACACCCGTCATGTTGAGGGCACAAATCCTTTATGTGTTGACGGTTCACAGTCCCAGCCCAGAGTGATAGCCCATTCAAAAGGCCCAATGAGCTTAACGACAACCCATCCACTTCAACAACGCAGCATCCTCATAAGACGTGATATCGACTAATTGTAAGGCCCTGTAATATCCCGCGAGTTAGGTTGTCTTCCTTTTAACTGCTCACGACGTACGATCCTGGACGGAAAAACAGAGCAAAAGTAGAAAAGTGGCCTGAAACTGATGAAAACGTTCAATTTTGTTCTCCAAAAACAGGCACAGCCGAGCAGGCTTGCTGCCCCCATCGTAGAGCTCCCGGAGAGGTTTCCAACGATATTTTGTGCGCCGCGTAACTCCTTACGGATTAAAAGTTATGGGCATTGGAGCGACGAAGACCTGGTCACATGCCCCACACCCTCGGTTTGCAGGCCCAGCCTCTACGTGAAGCGAAGTTGTCTCGCCCAAGGTGCCGTGGGATTTGATAATAGAAATGTCGAGGATAAGCATCTTGGCAACCCTAATGGGCTTACCGATAACCTATCTGCTTCAACAACACAGCATCCTCGCAAGACGTGATATCGATGCGTTGTAGGGCGCTTTATTGTCCTGCGAGTTAGGTTGTCATTCTTTTAATAGCTCACGTAGTACGATCCAGGATGGAAAAATAGAGCAAAAGAAGAAAAGTGGCCCCAAACTGATGAAAATGTTCAATTTTGGGCTCTAAAAACGGGCGCAAGCTAGCAGGCTTGCTGCCCCCGTCTTAGATCTCTCGGAGAGCTTTCCAACGGTATACTATACGCCGTGTAACTCCTTACGGATCAAAAGTTATGGGCACCGGAGCGACGGAGACCAGGTCAAAAGCCATACGCCCTCTGTTTGCGGGCCAAGCCTTTACGTGAAGCGAAGTTGTCTTGGCCACGATGCCGTGCGATTTGGTAAAAGAAATGTGGTGGACAAAGTATCTTGGCAACCCTAACTGGGGCAAAAAAAATTGAAAAGGGGGGTGCAACACGAGGACTTCCCAAGGGGTCACCCATCCTACTACTACTCTCGCCCAAGCACGTATAACTTCGGAGTTCTGATGGGATCCGGGGCATTAGTGCTGGTATGATCGCACCCGACATGTTGAGGGACTAAATCCTTTATGTGTTGACGGTTCACAGTCGCAGCCCAGAGAGATGGCCCATTCAAAAGGCCCAATGGGCTTAACGATAACCCATCTGCTTCAACAACGCAGCATCCTCATAAGACATGATATCGACAAGTTGTAGGGCCCTCTAATATCCAGTGAGTTAGGTTGTCATCCGTTTAACAGCTCACGACGTACGATCCGGGATAGAAAAATAGAGCAAAAGAAGAAAAGTGGCTTGAAACTGATGAAAACGTTGGATTTTGGGCTCCAAAAACAGGCGCAGCTAAGCAGGCTTGCTGCCCCCGTCGTAGAGCTCTCAGAGAGCTTTCCAATGGAATTATGTGCGTTGCATAACTCCTTACGGATTAAAAGTTATGGGCACCGGAGTAACGGACACTTGGTCACATGCCTCACGCCCTCGGTGTGCAGGCCTAGCCTCTACGTGAAGCAAAGTTGTCTTGCCTAAGGTGCCGTGGGATTCAATTATAGAAATGTGGTGGATAAAGTATCTTGGCAACCCTAACCGGGGCAAAAACAATTGAAAAGGGGGGGGGGGGGTGCAACACGAGGACTTCCCAAGGGGTCACCCATCCTAGTACTACTCTCGCCCAAGCACGCTTAACTTCGGAGTTCTAATGGGATCCGGTGCATTAGTGCTAGTATGATCGCACCCGTCATGTTGTGGGCACAAATCCTTTATGTGTAGACGGCTCACAGTCCTATCCCAGAGAGATTGCCCATTCAAAAGGCCCAATGGGCTTAACGACAACCCATTCACTTCAACAACGTAACATCCTCGCAAAACGCAATATCGACGCATTGTAGGGCCCTCTAATGTCCCGCTAGTTAGGTTGTCTTCCTTTTAAATGCTCATGACGTACGATCTGGAATGAAAAAATAGAGCAGAAGAAGAAAAGTGGCCTAAAACTGATGAAAACATTCAATTTTAGGCTCCAAAAATAGGCTCAGCCGAGCAGGCTTGCTGCCTCCGTCAAAGAGCTCTCGGAGAACTTTCCAACGGTATGCTGTGCGCCGCGTAACTCCTTACGGATCAAAAGTTATAGGCACCATAGTGACGGAGACCTGGTCACATACCCCATGCCCTCGGTTTGTAGGCCCAGCCTCTACGTGAAGCGAAGTTGTCTTGCCCAAGGTGCCGTGGAATTCGGTAATAGAAATGTGGAGGATAAAGTATCTTGGCAACCTTAACCGGGGCAAAAAAAATTGAAAAGGGGGGGTGCAACACGAGGACTTCCCAAGGGGTCACCCATCCTAGTACTACTCTCGCCCAAGCATGCTTAACTTCGGAGTTCTGATGGAATCTGGTGCATTAGTGCTGGTATGATCGCACCCGTCATGTTGAGGGCAGAAATCCTTTATGTGTTGACGGTTCACAGTCCTAGCCCAGAGAGATGGCCCATTCAAAAGGCCCAATGGGCTTAACGACAACCCGTCCGCTTCAACAATACAGCATCCTCCTAAGACGTGATATCGACGTGTTGTAGGGCCCTGTAATATCCCGCGAGTTAGGTTGTCGTCCTTTTATCAGCTCACGACGTACAATTCGGGACGAAAAAACAGAGCAAAAGAAGAAAAGTGGCCCGAAGCTGATAAAAAAGTTCAATTTTGGGCTCCAAAAATAGGCACAGTCAAGCTGGATTGCTGCTCCCGTCATAGAGCTCTCAGAGAACTTTCCAACGGTATGTTGTGCGTCGCATAACTCCTTACGGATTAAAAGTTATGGGCACCGGAGCGACCGAGACCTGGTCATATGCCCCACGCCCTCGGTTTGCGGTCCCAGCCGCTACGTGAAGCGAAGTTGTCTTGCCCAAGGTGCCGTGGGATTCAGTAATAGAAATGTGGTGGATAAAGTATCTCGGCAACTCTAACCGGGGCAAAAAAAATTGAAAAAGGGGGTGCAACACGAGGACTTCCCATGGGGTCACCCATCCTAGTACTACTCTCACCCAAGCACGCTTAACTTCGGAGTTCTGATGTGATCCGGTGCATTTATGCTGGTATGATCGCACCCATCATGTGGTGGGCACAAATCCTTTATGTGTAGACGGTTCACAGTCCTATCCCAGAGAGATGGCCCATTCAAAAGGCCCAATGGGCTTAACGACAACCTATCCGCTTCGACAACGCAGTATCCTCGTAAGACGTGATATCGACGCATTGTAGGGCCCTCTAATGTCCGGCGAGTTAGGTTGTCGTCCTTTTAACAGCTCAGGACGTACGATCCGGGACGGAAAAACAGAGCAAAAGAAGAAAAGTGGCCCAAAATAGATGAAAACGTTCAATTTTGGGCTCCGAAAACAATCACAGCCAAGCAGGCTTGCTGTCCCTGTCGTAGAGCTCTCGTAGAGCTTTCCAATAGTATTCTGTGCGCTGCGTAACTCCTTACAGATTAAAAGTTATGGGCACCGGAGTGACAGAGACCTGGTCACATGCCCCACGCCCTCGGTTTGCGGGCCCAGCCTCTACGTGAAACGAAGTTTTCTTGCCCAAGGTACCATGGGATTCGGTAATAGAAATGTGGAATATAAAGTATCTTGGCAACCCTAACCGGGGCAAAAAAAATTGAAAATGGGGGGTGCAACACGTGGACTTCCCAGTGGGTCACCCATCATAGTACTACTCTCGCCCAAGCACGCTTAACTTCGGAGTTCTGATGGGATCCGGTGCATTAGTGCTGGTATGATTGCACACGTCATGTTGAGGGCACAAATCCTTTATGTGTTGACGGTTTACAGTCCCAGCTTAGAGAGATGGCCCATTCAAAAGTCCCAATGGGCTTAACGACAACCCATCCGCTTCAACAATGCAGCATCCTAGTAAGACGTGATATCGAAGCGTTATAGGGCCCTGAAATATCCCGCGAGTTGTGTTGTCGTCCTTTTAATAGCTCACGACGTACGATCCGAGATGGAAAAACAGAGCAAAAGAAGAAATGTGGCCCGAAACTGATGAAAACGTTCAATTTTGGGCACCGAAAATAGGCACAGCCGAGCAGGCTTGCTACCCCCATCATAGAGCTCTCGGAGAGCTTTCAACGGTATGCTGTGCGCCGCGTAACTCCTTAAGGATTAAAAGTTATGGGCACCGGAGCGACGGGGACCTGGTCACAAGCCCCACGCCCTCGGTTTACGGGCCCAGCCACTACGTGAAGCGAAGTTGTCTTGCCCAAGGTTCCGTGGGATTCGGTAATAGAATTGTGGTGGATAAAGTATCTTGGCAACCCTAACTTGGGCAAAAAATATTGAAAAGGGGGGGTGCAACACGAGGACTTCCCAAGGGGTCACCCATCCTAGTACTATTCTCGCCCAAGAACGCTTAACTTCGGAGTTCTGATGGGATCCGGTACATTAGTGCTGGTTTGATCGCACCCATCATGTTGTGGGCACAAATCTTTTATGTGTTGACGGTTCACAATCCCAGCCCAGAGTGATGGCCCATTCAAAAGGCCCAATGGGATTAACGACAACCCATCCGCTTCAACAACGTTGCATCTTCGCAAGACATGATATCGACGCGTTGTAGGGCCCTCTAATGTCCTGCGAGTTAGGTTGTCGTCCTTTTAACAGCTCATGTCGTACGATCCGGGATGGAAACATAGCAAAAGAAGAAATGTGGCCCGAAACTGATGAAAACTTTCGATTTTGGGCTCCAAAATCGGGCGCAGCTGTAACGCCCCGATCCCTCACCGAACCGAGACTTCTATTAACCAAACTATACTCAACCTAAATCCAAACCCCGGGCACGTAATTTAGGAAAAACGGACGGAGTTTCTCCTATTTATAGGATTATTTGGAAACCTGTAAACTATAACATACAACCATAAGACTATAATCCACAACTTCAACTAATTTCATCCCTATCAGCATGCAAGTCAACTAAACAGAAGAGTAAACGATTGAAGTTATTACAAACCACTAGTACCTAATCATCAAACAAAATTAAAACTTTAATATTACATTCCTTGATATAACATAAATACATACATGGGCACAAAGTCTCAATTATAATACAAGCATATCATGATCATATTCTTCCATGTTTTACACACTGATAGAGCAAGCAGGTCACACATGAGGCAATCCAATCTTCAGCTTTTCTGAAATATGTTGAAAAGAGGAATGAGTAACCAAGTTACTCAGTGAGGGAGGTGATGCAACATACTGGGCGTGCATTATGATATGCAGATACAAGAAATCATATATATAACATAAACAACAAGATTCAATAACAAGTAGTTAACCACATTAAAAAGGATACGGTTCCACTTCAAGTCTTCAATCACGAGCCACGAACTACGAACTTCATGCAAGTGCCGGCAAACCCTTACTCCAACAAGTTGGGATACTCCGGATGTATCCCGATCCTACGACCCTTTCTCCTGAGGTAGGTCCATGCCCAGCAGGTGAACCACGTGTCTGGGGTAGTGGAGTATGCCTCAGCGAGAAGGGAATAGGCACCATGGTAGTCGAGGGAGCACGGAAAGCCCGACGCCGCCCGTGTTTCTCGACGCTACCATGTCCGAAAAGGTTACGCAACCCTGAGACAAGTCCACAAGCATTTAAGATATCAAATAACACATAAGAAGGTCGAAAAAGTAGGCCGCCCTCGCAATTAAACACAAATAACACGAGAAAACACATGATAGAGAGTAAATAGTACATATAAAATATTTCAATTACTAATCATACAATCTATAACCAATAAAATAAGTTAAGATGTACAAAAAAAAGATGAAGACTCCCTCACCTTGGATTAGGTTAATTATGCAAGAGTATAATTAGATTCACTCCAGCCTCCTTGAATTAGTTCAGATGTGTAAACCCTAGTTGTTCATATAAGTATAACATTTAAAAGAATTAGGCCAATAGCAAGTTAACCTTAACTATGACTTTTAACCAACACATAAAGCACTATTATAACACAGAAATACATTATATTGCATTAAAGGGAAAGAGAACAAGAAGATAAGTTAACTGATTAACTAATGCTTCTAAAATTATTAACTTGAACTTCAATTTAGAGTTATTTCATTTGAAAGTTAATAGCCAAAATGGAGGTTAGGCTCAATTAATACTTTTATCTTTTAACCTATTAACAACACAATGGGAAAGCATTTGCTAAACCCATCAATAATATAAATTAAAAGCCTTACAACACTTTACTACACAACAATGATTAGAGGATTACGGTCATTATGTATAGCAAGTAAAAATGTTAAAATACTCCTTCACATAAATCCTACGGAACCTTCTTCTATGGACACCAGTAACTCCTTGATATCGAATACTACCTTAAATCTAACTTATTAGCTACTCAATAAAAGATATATTCAACTAGTATACTAGAATTTAAGTGCAAGTTAAGTTTAATTATAGCTTACTACAGCATGATTATGAAATACACATGCATTATTCTCTTCCAAAGGCCATAACTTGTACCTAAATGAAGCTTAGCAACATTCTTCCTTTAGCTAGTTAATAACTCCATTAAGCTATCATAATTCATTAGATTCATTAGCTAAATACAAGTTAAGAAAATTCATAAACTAGACTAGCATAACAAGCTCTAACAAAATTTATAGTTCAATATTTCACAAGTTAGACAAGAAGAAGAGAAACTTATCTATCAACAATTTCAACACTGACTTGATAACAACTAAAAAAATAAGATAATCCTATCTCAACGCCCACAACAACTCCAGTTAAAGAAAACATTTCACAAGTCAATACTAACTTTTATCAAGCTAACACATTTCCTATATTACCAATATAATTAAAAGAAGAAGAAAAGGAGTATGGCAACTCAACTAGCTGCCCTCACATAAACACATTATAACCAACATATGCACGAGGTAACTATATAATCCCAAAAAGAGGCAACCACCACAACTTCACCCAAAATCCAATTCAAATAGCTCAATTAGCTTTAGATAAACACAATAGTAAGCTCTAGGTACGCCAAAGAAGCCAATTACTACATTTTTCCCCTTTCTTAACCAAGCTTTTCTTCTCCTAAGTGCATTTCAACATTACCAACCCACAACCTAACCATACTACATTCTCAACCAAGCCAAGAGACACCTATTAAGATCATAAAAACCCATTTTAGAAGCAAAAACTCGGGAAGGCCCCGAGCGGGTTTTAACTACAACTATACTAACTGAGCCCCAATTTCGCGTAACGAAAGCACCAAAAGTGCTTCCTTACCCCCAAGGATATCCAAACCATAGCCCAAACTTGCCCGGATTGCACAACGGAAAAAGTCCTCTTTTAAAAGATTACTAAATTTGCATTTTAGCACATTTCCGAGCAATTCAATCCCACGTGAGCCTATGACTAGTTCCACTAACGTCTAAAGCACCTAATTGAAGCTTCAATTTAACACACATACACGTACACATGGTGTAGTTAATTCATTTACTCGAAATTCCAATATATATAGTGAGAGCTAACTAAAACTCCAATCTTGTATATTTATGAACATACATGCTAGCTAATTTCTTCTTGAGCTCCCATAATCTTCTTACAAGCATTCTTTCAAACATTGAACATGCAATATCTATTATCTCCCACTCCTAACAGAACAACAACCACAACACTAGAATTCTCATTTAACTAACAATCAACACCAAAATACCACATTGTTAACATAACACCGAATAAATCATATTGAATATCTTATAACCATCATTTAACTCCAATATACACATCTACACAATGAGAATCCATAATTTTACTATCTAGCAATCACAATCATTAATGTCAATCATCAACTAGCTAAAACATCTTTCAATTTCTTGCAGATGCTTAACTTTATTTATTCAGTTACCTATTCTATAGTCCTTCAAACTGACGGATTTTTATTTATAAACGTAGCTCTTTGAGTGTAGATGACTTTAGCATCAAGCGGAACTCAATTCCGATCTAAATTCCACAAGTTATGACCTTTTCCGTGCAACTGCACAAAGTGCCCCTGCACCAGCGATTTTCAGACACATTTCGGAAATAGCTAAATCGCAAGGTCAAAACGTTAGAATTTGCCTTAGCTCTAGAAATCAACATTTGTTCTAAACTGTCTAATCTAGCTGTCATATAAATTTAGTTCAATTCTAAGCACGTTTGCTATACCAAAACTACTTCGGAAGTCAGGGACAGTGCAGTGTCCAAAACCGAATTTTGCTTGCTTATCATTTTCTTGTTATTTCTTGCATTTGAGCCAACAATAAGCATTACTTTAGCCTATATAACATTCCTACACTTCATTTAGGACATTTAACAAACACCCAAACTACACAATTACACTTAGTTAACAAAGCAACTCTACAACTAAAGATAGCATGTAAGACTTCATTCTATGAGCACTAATGAGTTCCTACAACCTTTAGCATACTAATACTTTAGCTAAACATACATTTCCAACATCTTTGAACACTTACATAAAACATAGCATGCATACATATAGCTGAATAATCCAAATAGAATGCAAATAATATGAATTCCCTCACCTAGACATGAAGAATGGCATGAAAATTGATCTTACAAAGCTGTCTTCTTCTTCTTCTTCCTTGTTTTCTTCTTTTCCTTCTCTCCCTGCGTGTGTGTGTGCTGAATTGTGTGTGTGTGTGCTGAAACATGTTGTGTGTGTATGTTTTGTATAGTTTATTTGTTTTAATTAAGGTCAAAATTAGGTAGGATTTTTTATAAAGACTCAAAAGTCTATCTTGCCTCTTTAACTAATTTGATATTTACTAGTTTGACATTTAGTTGAAATCTAACAAATCAAGTTTCTATTTGCAAATTGATAACACTTAAATAATGTCTATGTTACTTAAAACTCTTAAATGCACGTAAATGCACATAAATGCACGTTAAACGAAATAGATGCACGTAATCTAAAAATATGATATTTTATGCAAACAAATATATATGAATAATTAAAGTACACATATAAATATATGCACATCAATAAAATAATTATATGCATGGGCCGGGTTGTTACAGCAGCCGAGCAAGCTAGGTGCCCCCGTCGTAGAGCTCTCGAAGAGCTTTCCAACGGTATGCTGTGCGCTGTGTAACTCCTTACAGATCAAAAGTTATGGGCACAGGAGCGACGGAGACCTGGTCACAAGCCCTACGCCCTCAGTTTGCGGGCCCAGCCTCTACGTGAAGAGAAGTTGTCTTGCCCAAGCTGTCGTGGGATTCGGTAATAGAAATGTGGTGGATAAAGTTTTTGGCAAACCAAACCGGGGCAAGAAAAAATTGAAAAGGGGGGTGCAACACGAGGACTTCCCAAGGGGTCACCCATCCTAGTACTACTCTCGCCCAAGCATGCTTAACTTCGGAGTTCTGATGGGATCCGGTGCATCAGTACTGGTATGATTGCACTCGTCATGTTGAGTGCATAAATCCTTTATGTGTTGACGGTTCACAGTCCCAGCCTAGAGAGATGGCCCATTCAAAAGGCCCAATGGGCTTAACGATAACCCATCCGCTTCAACAACACAACATCCTTGTAAGACGTGATATCGACGCGTTGTAGGACCCTATAATATCTCGCGAGTTTGGTTGTCGTCCTTTTAACTGCTCACGACGTACGATCCGAGATGGAAAAATAGATAAAAAGAAGAAAAGTGGCCCGAAACTGATAAAAACGTTCAATTTTGGGCTCCGAAAATAGGCACAGCCGAGCAGGCTTGCTGCCCCCATCATAGAGCTCCCGGAGAGCTTTCCAACGGTATGCTGTGCGCCGCGTAACTCCTTACGGATTAAAAGTTTTGTGCACCAAAGCGACAGAGACCTGGTCACAAGCCGCACGCCCTCGGTTTGCAGGCCCAACCTCTACGTGAAGCGAAGTTGTCTTGCTCAAGGTGCCGTGGGATTCGGTAATAGAAATGTGGTCGATAAAGTATCTTGGCAACCCTAACCGGGGCAAAAAAAAATTGAAAAGGGGGGTGCAACACGAGGACTTCCCAAAGGGTTACCCATCCTAGGACTACTCTCGCCCAAGCATGCTTAACTTCACAGTTCTGATGGGATCCGGTGCATCACTTCTGGTATGATCGCACCCATCATGTTGAGGGCTTAAATCCTTTATGTGTTGACGGTTCACAGTCCCAACCTAGAGAGACGGCCTATTCTGAAGGCCCAATGGGCATAACGACAACCCATCCGCTTCAACAACGCAGTATCCTTGTAAGACGTCATATCGATGCATTGTAGGAACCTGTAATATCCCGCGAGTTAGGTTGTCGTCCTTTTAACAGCTCACGACGTACGATCCGAGACGAAAAAATAAAGCAAAAGAAGAAAAGTGGCCTGAAACTGATGAAAATGTTCAATTTTGGGATACAAAAATAGGCGTAGCCGAGCAGGCATGATGCCCCCGTCGTAGAGCTCTCGGAGAGCTTTCCAACGATATGATGTGCGCCGCGTAACTCCTTATAGATCAAAAGTTATGGGCACCGGAGCGACGTAGACCTGGTCACAAGCCCCACGCCCTTGGTTTGCGGGCCCATCCTCTACGTGAAGCGAAGTTGTCTTGCCCAAGGTGCCGTAGGATTCGGTAATAGAAATGTGGAGGATAAAGTATTTTGGCAACCCTAACCGGGGCAAAAAAAATTGAAAAGGGTGGTGCAATACGAGGACTTCCCAAGGGGTTACCCATCCTAGTACTACTCTCGCCCAAGCACGCTCAACTTCGGAGTTCTGATGGGATCCGGTGCATCAGTGTTGGTACGATCGCACCTGTCATGTTGAGGGTACAAATCCTTTATGTGTTGACGGTTCACAGTCCCAGCCCAGAGAGATAGTCCATTCAAAAGGCCCAATGGGCTTAACGACAACCCATCCGCTTCAACAACGCAGCATCCTAGTAAGACGTGATATCGACGCGTTGTAGGACCCTGAAATATCCCGCGAGTTATGTTGCCGTCCTTTTAACAGCTCACGATGTATGATCTAGGACGGAAACATAGAGAAAAAGATGAAAAGTGTCCTGAAACTGATGAAAACTTTCAATTTTGGGCTCCGAAAACAGGCACAGCCGAGAATGCTTGCTGTCCCCATCATAGAGTTATCAGAGAGCTTTCAACGGTATGTTGTGCGCTGCGTAACTCCTTACGGATTAAAATTTATGGGCACCGTAGCGACGGAGACATGGTCACAAGCCCCACGCCCTCGGTTTGCGGGCCCATCCTCTACGTGAAGCGAAGTTGTCTTGCCCAAGGTGCCGTGGAATTCGGTAATAGAAATGTGGAGGATAAAGTATCTTGGCAACCCTAACCGAGGCACAAAAAATTGAAAATGGGGGGTGCAGCACGAGGATTTCCGAGGGGGTCACCCATCCTAGTACTACTCTCGCCCAAGCACGTTTAACTTCGGAGTTTTGATGGGATCCGGTGCATTAGTGCTTGTATTATCGCACCCGGAATGTTGTGGGCACAAATCCTTTATGTGTTGATGGTTCACAGTCCTAGCCCAGAGAGATGGCCCATTCAAAAGGCGCAATGGGCTTAACGACAACCCATCCGCTTCAACAACACAGCATCCTCGCAAGACGTGATATGGACTCATTGTAGGGCCCTCTAATGTCCCGCGAGTTTGGTTGTCGTCCTTTTAACTGGTCATGACGTTCGATCTGGGATGAAAAAACATAGCAAAAGAAGAAAAGTTGCCCGAAACTGATGAAAACGTTCAATTTTTGTCTCCAAAAATAGGCGCAACCAAGCAGGCTTGCTGCCCCCGTTATAGAGCTCTCGTAGAGCCTTCCAACGGTATGCTGTGCGCCACGTAACTCCTTACGGATTAAAAGTTATGTTCACCGGAGTGACGGAGACCTGGTCACATGCCCCACGCCCTCGGTTTGTGGGCTCAGCCTCTACGTGAAGCGAAGTTGTCTAGCCCAAGGTGCCGTGGGATTTAGTAATAGAAATATGGTGGAGAAAGTATCCTGGCAACCCTAAGCAGGGCAAAAAAAATTGAAAAGGGGGGTGCAACACGAGGACTTCCCAGGGGGTAACCCGTCCTAGTACTACTCTTGCCCAAGCATGCTTATCTTCGGAGTTCTGATGGGATTCGGTACATTAGTGCTGGTATGATCGCACTCGTCATGTTGTGGGCACAAATCCTTTATGTGTTGACGGTTCACAGTCCCAGCCAAGAGTGATGGCCCATTCAAAAGGCCCAATCGGCTTAACGACAACCCATCCGCTTCAACAACGTTGCATCCTCGCAAGACGTGATATGGACGTGTTGTAGGGCCCTCTAATGTCCCGCGAGTTAGGTTGTCTTCCTTTTAACAGCTCACGACGTACGATCTGGGACAGAAAAACAGAGCAAAAGAAGAAAAGTGGCCTCAAACTGATGAAAACATATGATTTTTGGCTCTAAAAATGGGCTCAGCTGTAAGGCCCAACCTCGATTTACGTGCGATATCTCGTTTTGTGTGCCATAACCTATATTTTCGTGCCTTGACCTGGGTTTAAGAATTGTGCTTCATTTTGTGTGCCTTGCATTGAATTACGTGCATTCATTTAGGGTTGCGTGCATTTACTTGGAAAACGTGCATTCATCTCGTAGTTCGTGCCTTACCTCGTAGTTTGTGCCCTAAACCTAGGAAAACGTGCCCTCACGCTAATCAAGAAAGCATCTTACACGAAGCACTAAATCACTAATTAATCCTACAAACTTCACTAACTAATATTAAATTGCTAATTCGACTCACTAGAAGACGAATTTGCACCAAAAGCTAGACATTCTTTATTCTTTATTCCTTATTCTTTTGCATATCCCAAACACACAATTAAATATTGCTCAACCAAGACAAAAATTCAGATTCTTGCAATGCCTTGGCCGACCACTTTTTGTGCATTTGGGCTTGCTTGCTTAATTCAAATTCTATTCCTAGACATCCTATGACAATCTATGACACAAGGCATAAAAAAATAACCCAAAACCCTACCCAATGCACCCATATTCTTGACCCATCCTCTTGCCATGCTAGGTGATTCAAAATTATGCTCCTTGAAGACACAAATCTGAATTTTGCAAGGCCCTAGGCCGACACAAGCATCAACTTAGCAATCTTTTCATTTTTCTTTCATTTCCTCTCTTTCTCTCATTTCTCCTCTCTCTGTCTCTCTCGGCCCTAGCTGAAACTTTACTCTCCTTAACTTAAGTTCATCACTCAATGGTTCATCAAGACATGCAAGAAGCTAGGGAGCTCGACTAAGCAAGCTAGATTGCAAGAAACTCACATGCAAGGTCATAGCACACTCATTTCGGCTTAGGTAAGTTTGTTGGCTTCGATTTCATTTTCTTCTTGTTCTAACCACATGCACCTAATAAGAACATGGTAACTTAGCTAGGAAATTAGAGAAATCTCAAGTGGTCTCTCGGCTAAGCAAGGAAAAGAGTCAACCTTGTGCATCCTCAAGAGTTTGTGCATCTTCTTTGTTGTCTTGCTAAGTTGAGGGCTAAAACTTCTTGAAAATATTTCAAAAAACCACATGCATGCCTTTAAATGTCTATTTTTACTTCTGTACTTGTGATATATGTGTGTTCGTGAGCTTTTATAAACATGCATGGTAAGATATTTGGCAAGAATGTGATGATAGATGGAAGTTTCAGAAGATTAAAGAAAGCAACGCAGATTTCAAGTCTCATGATGATGGTATTTGGAGGTTTAGGAATCAAATTTGTGTTCCTAATAAGCCAGAGCTGAAAAAGAAGATTCTTGAAGAAGCCCATAATTCAAGATATACTATTCACCCCGGCGGAACAAAGATGTACCGGGATTTGAAGCAACACTATTGGTGGAATAACATGAAGAGAGAGATTGTGGAGTTTGTGGCACAGTGTTTGACTTGCCAGAGAGTCAAAGCAGAACATCAACGACCAGCAGGTTTACTTCAGCCGTTGGAGATTCCTCAATGGAAATGGGAACATATAACTATGGACTTTGTTATGGACCTGCCTAGGTCAAAAAAGGGTCATGACACCGTTTGGGTCATAGTGGATAGATTGACTAAGTCAGCGCACTTCTTACCGATGAACAAGGAGGATAGTCCTGAGAAATTGGGAGATATGTATGTGGCACAGTGGTGCGAAATTGATGAAAATGTTAGATTTTGGACTCCAAAAATGGGCGCAGCCGAGTAGGCTTGCTGCCCACGTCGTAGAGCTCTCAGAGAGCTTTCCAACGGCATGCTGTGCGCCGCGTAACTCCTTACGGATCAAAAGTTATGGGCACCAGAGCGATGTAGACCTTGTCAAAAGCCCTACGCCCTCGATGTGCGGGCCCAGCCCTTACTTGAAGCAAAGTTGTCTTGCCCAAGGTGCCGTGGGATTTTGTAATAGAAATGTGGTGGATAAAGTATCTTGGCAACCCTAACCGGGGCAAAAATAATTGTAAAGGGGGGTGCAACACGAGGATTTCCCAGGGGGTCACCCATCCTAGTACTACTCTCGTCCAAGCACGCTTAAATTCAGAGTTCTGATGGGATCCGATGCATTAGTGCAGGTATGATCGCACCCGTCATGCTGAGGGCACAAATCCTTTATGTGTTCACGGTTCACAGTCCCAGCCCAGAGAGATAGCCCATTCAAAAGGCCCAAAGGGCTTAACGATAACCCATCCGCTTCAAAAACGCAGCATCTTCGAAAGACGTGAAATCGACGCATTGTAAGGCCCTGTAATATCCCGCGAGTTAGGTTGTCGTCCTTTTAACAACTCACTACATACGATCCGGGATGGAGAAACAGAGCAAAAGATGGAAAGTGACCAGAAATTAATGAAAACATTCGATTTTTTATTCCAAAAAGGGGCGCAGCCCAGCAGGCTGGCTGCCCACGTCGTAGAGGCCTCTGAGATCTTTCCAACGGTAATCCGTGCGCCGCGTAACTCCTTACGGATTAAAAGTTATGGGCACAGAAGCAACGGAGACCTGGTCACATGCCCCACGCCCTCCGTTTGCGGGCCCAGCCTCTACATGAAGCGAAGTTGTCTTGCCCAAGGTGCCGTGGGATTCGGTAATAGAAATGTGGAGGATAAAGTATCTTGGCAACTCTAACCGGAGCAAAAAAAATTGAAAAAATGGGGTGTAACACTAGGACTTCCCTGAGGGTCACCCATCCTAGTACTACTCTTGCCCAAGCATGCTTAACTTCAGAGTTCTGATGGGATCCGGTGCATTAGTGCTGGTATGATGGCACTCGTCATGTTGTGGGCACAAATCCTTTATGTGTTGACGGTTCAAGGCCCTAGCCCAGAGAGATGGCCCATTCAAAAGGCCCAATGGGCTTAACGACAACCCATCTACTTCAGCAACAGTGCATCCTCGCAAGACGTTATATCGACACGTTGTAGGGCCCTCTAATGTCTAACGAGTTAGGTTGTCATCCTTTTTACAGCTCACGACGTACGATCTGGGACGAAAAAACAGAGCAAAAGAAGAAAAGTGGCCCAAAACTGATAAAACGTTCTATTTTTGGCTCAAAAAATGGGCGCAACCGAGTAGGCTGGCTGCCCCTGTCGTAGAGTTCTTGGAGAGCTTTCCAACGGTATGCTGTGCGCCATGTAACTCCTTACGGATTAAAAGTTATGTTCACCGGAGCGACGGAGACCTAGTCACATGCCCCCACGCCCTCGGTTTGCGGGCCCAGCCTCTACGTGAAGCGAAGCTGTCTTGCCCAAGGTGCTGTGGGATTCGGTAATAGAAATGTGGCGGAGAAAGTATCCTGGCAACCCTAAGCAGGGCAAAAGAAATTGAAAAGTGGGGTGCAACGCGAGGACTTCCCAGGGGGTAACCCATCCTAATACTACTCTTGCCCAAGCATGCTTATCTTCGGAGTTCTGATGGGATCCTGTACATTAGTGCTGGTATGATCGCACCCATCATGTTGTGGGCATAAATCATTTATGTGTTGGCGGTTTACAGTCCCAGCCCAGAGTGATGGCCCATTCAAAAGGCCCAATGGGCTTAACAACAACCCATCTGCTTCAACAACGCTGCATCCTCTCAAGACGTGACATGGACGCGTTGTAGGGCCCTCTAATGTCCTGCAAGTTAGGTTGTCTTCCTTTTAACAGCTCACGACGTACGATCTGGGACGGAAACATAGAGCAAAAGAACAAAAGTGGCCCAAAACTGATGGAAACGTTCAATTTTTGGCTCCAAAAATGGGCCCAGCCGAGCAGGCTTGTTGCCCCCGTTGTAGAGCTCTTGGAGAGCTTTCCAACGGTGTGCTGTGCGCCATGCAACTATTTACAGATCAAAAGTTATGGGCACCGGAGCGACTGAACCGGGTCAAAAGCCCTACGCCCTCAGTTTGCGGGCCCAGCCTCTACGTGAAGCGAAGTTGTCTTGCCCAAGGTTCCGTGGGATTTGGTAATAGAAATGTGGTGGATAAAGTATCTTGGCAACCCTAACCGGGGCAAAAAAAATTGTAAAGGGGGGTGCAACATGAGGACTTCCCAAGGGGTCACCCATCCTAGTACTACTCTTGGCCAAGCACGCTTAACTTCAGAGTTTGGAAGGGATCCAGTGTATTAGTGCTTGTATGATCGCACCCGTCATGTTGAGGGCACAAATCCTTTATGTGTTGATGGTTCACAGCCCCAGCCCAGAGAGATGGCCCATTCAAAAGGCCCAATGGGCTTAACAACAACCCATCCACTTCAACAACGCAGCAACCTCGTAAGATGTGATATCGACGTATTGTAAGGCCGTGTAATATCCTGCGAGTTAGGTTGTCGCCCTTTTAACAGCTAACGACATACGATCCGGGACAGAAAAATAGAGCAAAAGAAGAAAAGTGGCCCGAAACTAATGAAAATGTTCGATTTTGGTCTCCAAAAACAGGCACAGTCGACCAGGCTTGCTGCCCCCGTCGTTGAGCTCTCGGAGAACTTTACAACGGTATTCTGTGCGGCGCATAACTCCTTACGGGTTAAAAGTTATGGGCACCGGATCGACAGAGACCTGGTCACTTGCCCCACGTCCTCTGTTTGCGGGCCCAGCCTCTATGTGAAGCGAAGTTGTCTTGCCCAAGGTGCCGTGGGATTCGGTAATAGAAATGTGGAGGATAAAGTGTCTTGGAAACCCAAACCGGGGCAACAAAAATAAAAAGTGGGGGTACAACACGAGGACTTCCCATGGGGTCACCCATCCTGGTACTACTCTCGCCCAAGCATTGTTAACTTCGGAGTTCTGATGGGATCCGGTGCATTAGTGCGGGTATGATCGCACCCGTCATGTTGTGGGCACAAATCCTTTATGTGTTGGCGGTTCGCTGTCCTAGCCCAGAGAGATGGCCCATTCAAAAGGCCCAATGGGCTTAACGACAACCCATCTGCTTCAACAATGAAGCATCCTCGCAAAATGTGATATCGACGCGTTGTAGTGCCCTCTAATGTCCCGCGACTTAGGTTGTCATCCTTTTAACTGCTCACGATGTACGATCCGGGACGAAAAAACAGAGCAAAAGAAGAAAAGTGTCCCAAAACTAATGAAAACGTTCGATTTTGGGCTCCAAAAACAGGCGCAGCCGAGTAGGATTGCTGCCCCCGACATAGAGCTCTCGGAGAGCTTTCCAAAGGTATACTGTGTGTCACGCCCCAACCCGACCTATGAAGGTAAGACTAGGGTGTGATCTAAACATTCAAGTCATATCACGTACTTAGTCGTTCAAGAGGGTTTAACACTTAATGTTTTAGCCTAAACTCCACAAATTTTCTGAAAAATCGGCAGCATAACGGCTGTAGTTAGGACCTTTTTGTTTGATCTAATTTCTAAACGCCTCAATTATTCCAATCATTAATCCAATTCCATTAAGGACTCTTATTTTGTCTCATCAGCCGATATGCCTAGTAGTCTATCTTGAAGGTCTCGTTTGGTTAATAAGCCTAGCATGATAACTATGTCTTGTTTATTTATCAATTTCCTATCATGCAAGTACCTATTATTCTTTAGTTTACAAATAAGAACCTAAGTGGAATTAGATAGAATTGACTTAGTTGATTTTTCACCTAGTGGTTTAATTGCCTACGATAGCTACTATTCAAGATAATGAAAGCAAATAACCAAATAAGAAGTTTGTCCGGTTATAGATAGTACAATCCCAAAATTAGACCCAAATTACAACGGGGTCATTTACATCAATAAAATGAATAGATTGCAATCAAACACAACATCCATATAGCAACCACTTTGAGGCAAAGCACAAAAGCACGTAGTCACTCCAAAGAATCGTCAACAAGCACATTTACTTCGGGTATATGTTCCAAATCTGCTGTACTTGGGACAAAAAGAGGGTGAGTCCTTATGAACTCAGCGAGGGGGAACGAGAGATAACATTTTGAAATCCTTTTCCGGTTAAACTTATGAAAACCCTTTTTGAAGGCATGACATTATATCACAAGTAAGTACATAACATAATATAAAGATAAAGGAACACAATTACCCGTCTTTCCTCCCCGAGGTCCTCTAGGAACCAAGCGAGAGTACTTATACACATAGTGAAAAGGATACAGTGAGCTTTTGCTCTCAGTTCATGTCAGTATCAGTTGTTGCAGCAGACTTCAAATCATCCCCTTATCACGCCAAATGGGTGTACTCCGGATGTACCCCGAAATCCTACGACCCAACTCTTCGAGGAAGTCTAGCCCCCAAGCGAGAGAGGGAATTGGACAATGGTAGTCACAGTTGCATCGGCAAGCCCGATGCCGCCCGGTGTGCGTGAACGCTACCATGCCAGAATGAAAGGTTTCAACCTTGTATGCAATGCACATGTATGCCATTTAACAATTCACATTGGGAGGTCAACAAAGTAGGTTGCCTCCGAACAAGTATTTGATCACATTTTGACATATTGGCATATAAGGCATTGTAAGAACAGGTAATCATTTCATATATCAATTTGAAAGTAATTAAACTTCCACGGGCAGCCAAGTAATCATGTTCAAATAAGCCATAGAATGCCTTTTAACAATTCACATTAGGAGGACAACAAAGTAGGTTGCCTCCTGGCAAATATAGGATCACATATTGACAAGTAATTGAACGAAGCATGCTTAACACGAATTTTCACTTTGTAAAATACATAGAGTTATATGAACATTAAACGAGCAGCCATGTAACACATGTAAATCAAGTCATATAAATCATTTCGAAGTTCACGTAATCAAATGATAGATTATACAAGCATGCAACGACACTTACTTTAGACCAGGTGCAAGCAAAGTCTACTTATCAACATGTAATCATCGGGAATCACATTTAGGGCTATAAGGACATATACGGGCAGCCTATTAATCTTCCTCAATATCCTTCATAATTCACAAAAGAACAGTTTATGACTCGGGGAGCTACGGGGCCATTAGGGTTTGCTAGGCCGTACTCGGGGTCGGTTTCGTTTGTTAGACACTACAAGCCACTCTTAAACTATTTCAAGCATACTTAAAATTTATTAGGCAGCCCAAAATTCACACAATTAAACACAATAACCATAGGATCATCGCTTAGTGAGTTTTCACAGCCGATAGGGTTTCGTTTCATGCTTACACGTGTGATTAAGCCACAGGTTGACAAATAATTAAACCCAAGCCTTGAATTGATCAATTAAAACATCCACAAACATCAAAAACAGTCCACACAATATCCAAGTGCCACAATCCCAAGCATTTAATACCACAAGAAAAGTTACAATAATTTTCAAAGCATATCACTAAGTGAAATCCTCACTGCAATGGACTGTTTTCTCACAATCATTAAGACAAGCAAACAATCTACAATTCCAGTGAATAATATGTCAAATTAAATCTTAAGAAGTGAACTAAATTCAGAAACAAACCTCGCATCATTTGGAGTTCGGGTTCAATAGTTATAGCCAAAACAGTGAGACTGCACAAAACTGTCCAGATTTGCACACATTTCAATACTTGTCGTTTTTGAGGGCCTTAGGGTCAGATTTAGCCTTAGTCCATTTCTGACAAAAATGTCCAGAACTGAAAATCTAGCAACACACCAAATTTCATGCATTTTGGATATCATTTACTAAGTCAAAACAGGTTCGTTCTACAAGGTTAGTGAATCTGCCAAAACCTGCTTCATTTTTCCAGACTTTCCAGATTTGGATACATTTCAATGATTTGCCATTTTGAGGACTTTAGAGTCAAAATTAGCTTTCTCCTATTTCTGGAAAAAATGTTCATAACTGGCAAAACTAGTTACCTAAAAATTTTCATGCATTTTCAACATCATTTACCTAGCCAAAATCACCTCGTACTAACAAGATAGAAAGCTATCACAAACCCGATTTCATCTATCATCACCTTCTAGCCAAAATCTTGCCATGCATGGATATAAAAGCTTATGAACACACATATATCTCAAGTATAGAAGTAAAGATAGACATTTAAGAGCATGCATGTGGTTTTTTGAAAGCTTTTCAAGAAGTTTTAGCCCTCACCTTAGCAAAACAACAAGAAGATGCACAAGACTCTTGATGGTTGCACCAATGGAGCTTCTTTCTTGCTTCTTGCTTGCTTGGGCTGCTATGGCCGATCTTGGGAGAGATCTTAAGAGTGAGCTTGAGGTCTTGGAAGCTCAAGAGAAGCCATGGTCGAAAATGAGAGAGAATGAGAGAGAATGAGAGCTTGAGAGGACTTTGAGAGGAAAATGAAATGTGTTGAGTTGTGTGTGTGTGTGTGTTGGCCTTAAGGCCTTCAAATCTGATTTTTTGCTTTGTCAACTATGCAATTTGAATTGTGAGAAGCATGTTTGGTGATTTGGTCGAGAATGGGAAGGGTTTGGGTGAGGTTTTTATTATTATTTTTGTATTGTCATGCATTTGTCTATCCTACGTTGCATTGTCTTTTGTACTTGTCATAGGAATGTTTAGATAATAAGAAAGTGCTTACGGTTTAGCATGTGTGTAAGAGAATGTTGGGTATTTAGGGATTTTAGGTAGAATAGAATAAAGGATATGTATAGAGGTTTGTGAGATTGTCGTGTAGTGAGTTTAAAATATAATATTTAGGTGTTAGTGGATTTTGTAGAGATTTGAATTAAGATTATAATAATAGTTAGTGGTGTTTGTAGGATTATTTTATAGTCTAGTGCTTTGTGTAGGATTCTTTATTAATTAGCGTGCGGGCACGCTTTCCTAGGTCTGGGGCACGCACTACAGGACACGCATAGAAATCGATACGAGGCACGAATCACGAGGTAGACACGAACTACGAGGTAGACACGTACTTCAAGACTAAGGCACGCAATCCTAAGTGAATGCACGTAAATCGATGCAAGGCACATAATTTAATGCAATGCACGTAAATTGAGGTACAACTCTTAAACCTAGATTAAGACACGCAATTCAAGGTCGGGGCACACGAAATGAGGTAACGCACGCAATTCAAAGTCAGGGCATGTAAGTAGAGGATTAAGGCACATAATTTTAGGTCAAGGCACGAATGACGAAGCATGCATGAAAACCAAGATAAGGCACGTAAATCGAGGTAACACAAGTTATTCAGGGTCGGGCCTCACACTGTGCGCCGCGTAACTCCTTACGGATCAAAAGTTATGGGCACCGGAGTGACGGAGACCTGGTTACAAGCCTTATGCCCTGGGTTTGCTGGCTCAGCCTCTACGTGAAGCGAAGTTGTCTTGCCCAAGGTGCCGTGGAATTCAGTAATAGAAATATGGTGGATAAAGTATCTTGGCAACCCTGACCGGACCAAAAAAAAAATGAAATGCGGGGTGCAACACGAGGACTTCCCTGGGGGTCACCCATCCTAGTACTCCTCTCGCCTAAGCATGCTTAACTTCGGAGTTCTCATGGGACCTGGTGCATTAGTGCTGGAATGATCGCACCCGTCATGTTGAGGGCACAAATCCTTTATGTGTTGATGGTTCACAGTCCCAGCCCAGAGAGATGGCCCATTCAAAAGGCCCAATGGGCTTAACGACAACCCATCCGCTTCAACAACGCTGTATCCTCGTAAGACGTGATATCAATGAGTTGTATGGCACTGTAATATCCCGCGAGTTACGTTGTCGTCCTTTTAACAGCTCACGACATATGATCCGGGACGAAATAATAGAGCAAAAAAAGAAAAGTGTCCCGAAACTGATGAAATTGTTCCATTTTGTGCTCCAAATCAGGCGCAGTCGAGTAGGCTTGCTGCCCTTGTCGTAGAGCTCTCGGAGAGCTTTCCAACTATACGTTGTGCTCCCCGTAACTCCTTACGGATTAAAAGTTATAGGCACCAGAGCGACGGAGACCTGGTCACAAGCCCCACGCCCTCGGTTTGCGGGCCCAGCCTCTACGTTAAGCGAAGTTGTCTTGCCCAAGGTGACGTGGGATTCTGTAATAGAAATGTGGTGGATAAAGTATCTTGCCAACCCTAACCGGGGCAAAAATAATTGTGAAGGGGGGTGCAACATGAGGACTTCCTAGGGGGTCACCCATCCTAGTACTACTCTCGCCCAAGCACGCTTAACTTCGGAGTTCTGATGGGATCCGGTGCATTAGTGCTGGTATGATCGCACCGGTCATGTTGTCGGCACAAATCCTTTATGTGTTGACCGTTCACAGTCCCAGCCCAAAGAGATGACCCATTCAAAAGGTCCAATGGGCTTAACGACAACCCATCCACTTGAACAAAAGACGTGATATCGACGCGTTGTAGGTCCTTGTACTATCCCACGAGTTATGTTGTCGTCCATTTAACAGATCACGACGTGAGATCCGGGACGAAAAAACAGAGCAAAAGAAGAAAAGTGGCCCAAAACTGATGAAAACGTTCGATTTTCAGCTTTGAAAACAGGCGCAGCTAAGCATGCTTGCTGCCCTCGTCGTAGAGCTCTCAGAGAGCTTTCCAACAGTATGTTGTGCGTCACGTAACTCCGTACGAATTAAAAGTTATGGGCACCAGAGTGACGGAGACCTGGTCACAAGCCCCACGTCCTCGGTTTGTGGGCCCAGCCTCTACGTGAAGCGAAGTTGTCTTGCCCAAGGTGCCGTGGGATTCGGCAATAGAAATATGGTGGATAAAGTATATTTTCAACCCTAACCGGGGCAAAAATAATTGTAAAGGGGGGTACAACACAACGACTTCCCAAGGTGGTCACCCATCCTAGTCCTACTCTCGCCCAAGCACGCTTAACTTCAGAGTTATGATGGGATCATGTGCATTAGTGCTGATATGATCGCACCCGTCATGTTGAGGGCACAAATCCTTTATGTGTTGACAGTTCACAGTCCCAGCCCAGAGAGATGGCCCATTCAAAAGGCCCAATGAGCTTAACGATAACCCATCAGCTTCAACAACACAGCATCCTCGAAAGATGAGATATCGACGCATTGTAAGGCCCTCTAATGTCCCGCGAGTTAGGTTGTCGTCCTTTTAACAGCTCACGACGTACGATCCGGGATGGAAAAATAGAGCAAAATAAGAAAAATGACCCGAAACTAATGAAAATGTTTGATTTTTGGCTTAAAAAATGAGCGCAGCCAAGCAGGCTTGCAGCCCATATCGTAGAACTCTTGGAGAGCTTTCCAACGGTATGCTGTGTGCCGCGTAACTCCTTACGGATCAAAAGTTATGGGTACCGGAGCGACGGAGACCAGGTCAAAAGCCCTACGCCCTCAGTTTGCAGGCCCAGCCTCTACATGAAGCGAAGTTATCTTGCCCAAGGTGCCGTGGGATTGAGTAATAGAAATGTGGTGGATAAAGTATCATGGCAACCATAACCGGGGCGAAAATAATTGTAAAGGGGGGTGCAACACGAGGACTTCCCAGGGGCTCACCCATCCTAGTTCTACTCTCGCCCAATCACACTTAACTTCAGAGTTCTGATGGGATCCACTGCATTAGTGCTGGTATGATCGCACTCGTCATGTTGAGGGCACAAATCCTTTATGAGTTGACGGTTCACAGTCCCAGCCGAGAGAGATAGCCCATTTAGAAGGCCCAATGGGCTTAACGACAACCCATCCGCTTCACCAACGCAGTATCCTTGCAAGACGTGATATCGACGTGTTGTAGGTCCCTCTAATGTCCGGCGATTTAGGTTGTCGTCCTTTTAACAGCTCATGATGTACGATCCGGGACCCAAAAACAGAGCAAAAGAAGAAAAATGGCCCATAACTGATGAAAACATTCAATTTTCAGCTCGAAAAACGGGCGCAGCCGAGCAGGCTTGCTGCCCACATCGTAGAGCTCTCGGAGAGCTTTCAGACGGTATGTTGTACGTTGCGTGACTCCTTACAAATCAAAAGTTATGGGCACCAGAGCGATGGAGACCTGGTGAAAAGCCCTACGCCCTCAGTTTGCGGGCCCAACCTCTATGTGAAGCGAAGTTGTCTTGCCCAAGGTGCCCTGGGATTCAGTAATAGAAATATGGTGGATAAAGTATCTTGGCAACCCTAACCGGGGCAAAAATAATTGTAAAGGGGGGTGCAACACGTGGACTCTCGCCAAAGCACGCTTAACTTTAGTGTTCTGATGGGATCCGGTGCATTAGTGCTCGTATGATCATACCCGTCATGTTGAGGGCACAAATCCTTTATGTGTTGACGGTTCACAGTCCCAGCCCAGAGAGATGGCCCATTCAAAAGGGCCAATGGGCTTAACGACAACCCATCCGCTTCAATAACGCAGCGTCCTCGTAAGACGTGATATCGACGCATTGTAAGGCCTTGTAATATCCCGCGAGTTAGGTTGTCATCCTTTTAACAGCTCACGTCATACGATTCGGGACGAAAAAATAGAGCAAAATAAGAAAAGTGGCCCAAAATTGAAGAAAACGTTCAATTTTGGGCTCAGAAAACAGGCACAATCGAGTAGGCTTGCTGCCTCCGTCGTAGAGCTGTTGGAGAGCTTTCCAACGATATTCTCTGCACCACGTAACTCCTTACGGATTAAAAGTTATGGGCACCAGAGCGATGGAGACCTGGTCACATACCCCACGCCATCGGTTTGTGGGCCCAGCCTTTATGTGAAGCGAAGTTGTCTTGCCCAAGCTGCCGTGGGATTCGGTAATAGAAATGTGGAGGATATGGTATCTGGAAACCCTAACCGGGGCAACAAAAATTGAAAAATTGGGGTGCAACACAATGACTTCCTAGGGGGTCACCCATCCTAGTACTACTCTAGCCCAAGCACGCTTAACTTCAGAGTTCTGATGGGATCCGGTGCATTAGTGCTCGTATGATCGCACCCGTCATGTTGTGGGCACAAATCCTTTATGTGTTAACGGTTCATGGTCCCAGCCCAGAGAGATGGCCCATTCGAAAGGTCCAATGGGCTTAACGACAACCAATCCGCTTCAATAACGCAGCATCCTCGTAGGACGTGATATCGACACATTGTAAGGCCCTGTATTATCCCACGAGTTAGGTTGTCGTCCTTTTAACGGCTCACGACGTACGATCCGGGACGGAAAAATAGAGAAAAAGAAAAAAAGTGGCCCAAAACTGATGAAAACATTCAATTTTGGGCTCTGAAAACAGGCACAACCGAGTAGGCTTGCTGCCTCCATCGTAGAGCTCTTGGAGTGCCTTCCAACGATATTCTCTACACTGCATAAGTCCTTACAAATTAAAAGTTATGGGTACCGGAGCGACGGAGACCTGGTCACATACCCCACGCCCTTGGTTTGCGGGCCCAGCCTTTACGTGAACCGAAGTTGTCTTGCCCAAGGTGCCGTGAGATTCGGTCATAGAAATGTGGAGGATAAGGTATCTTGGCAACCCTAACCGGGGCAAC
Source organism: Ehretia macrophylla (assembly GCA_037974665.1). NCBI lineage: Eukaryota > Viridiplantae > Streptophyta > Magnoliopsida > Boraginales > Ehretiaceae > Ehretia > Ehretia macrophylla. The sequence continues at coordinate 11,976,040 of CM075764.1, read as the reverse complement.
AAAAATTGAAAAATGGGGGTGCAACACGAGGACTTCCTAAGGGGTCACCCATCCTAGTACTACTCTAGCCCAAGCACGCTTAACTTCAGTGTTCTGATGGGATCCGGTGCATTAGTGTTGGTATGATCACACCCGTTATATGGAGGCACAAATCCTTTTTGTGTTGACGGTTCATAGTCCCAGCCCAGAGAGATGGCCCATTCAAAAGGCCCAATAGGCTTAATGACAACCCTTCCCCTTCAACAAAGCAGTATCCTCGTATGACGTGATATCGATGCGTTGTAGGGCCCTTTAATATCCAGCGAGTTTGGTTGTCGTCTTGTTTACTATTCACAACATACGATCCGGGACCAAAAAACAGAGCAAAAGAAAAAAAGTAGCTCGAAACTGTTGAAAATGATCGATTTTGGGCTCTGAAAACAAGCACAGTCGAGTAGGCTTGCTGCCCCCGTCATAGAGCTCTCGGAGTGCATTCCAATGGTATTTTGTGCGCCGCGTAACTCGTTACGGATTAAAAGTTATAGGCACCGGAGTGACGGAGACCTGGTCACATGTCCCACGCCCTCGGTTTACGGGCCCAGCCTCTACGTGAAGCGAAGTTGTCTTGCCCAAGGAGCCGTGGGATTCGGTTATAGAAATGTGGAGGATAAAGTATCCTGTCAACCCTAACCGGGGCAAAAAAAATTGAAAATAGGGGGTGCAACACGAGGATTTCCCAGGGGGTCACCCATCCTAGTGCTACTCTGGCCGAAGCACACCTAATTTCGGAGTTGTGATGGGATCCGATGCATTAGTGCTGGTATGAGCGCACCTGTCATGTTGTGGGCACAAGTCCTTTATGTGTTGACGGTTCACAGTCCCATCCCAGAGAGATGGCCCATTCAAAAGGCCCAATGGGCTTAACGACAACCCATCCTGTTCAACAACATAGCATTCTCGCAAGACGTGATATCGACGCGTAGTAGGGCCCTGTAATATCCCGCGAGTTAGGTTGTCTTCTTTTTAACAGCTCACGACGTACGATCCGGGACTGAAAAACAGAGCAAATGAAGAAAAGTGGCCCAAAATTGATGAAAACGTTCGATTTTGGGCTCCAAAAACAGGCACAGACGAGTAGGCTTGCTGCCCCCGTCGTAGAACTCTCAGAGTGCTTTCCAAAGATATTCTGTGCGCCGCGTAACTCCTTATGGATTAAAAGTTATGGGCACCGGAGAGACGGAGACCTGGTCACATGCCTCACGCCCTCGGTTTGCGGGCCCAGCCTCTACGTGCAGCGAAGTTGTCTTGCCCAAGGAGCCGTGTGATTCGGTAATAGAAATGTAGAGGATAAAGTATCTTGGCAACCCTAACCGGGGCAAAAAAAATTTGAAAAGGGGGGGTGCAACACGAGTACTTCCCAGGGGGTCACCCATCCTATTACTACTCTTACCCAAGCACGCTTTACTTCGGAGTTCTGATGGGATCCTATGCATTAGTGCTGGTATGATCGCACCTGTCATGTTGTGGGCACAAGTCCTTTATGTGTTGACGGTTCACAGGTCCAGCCCAGAGAGATGGCCCATTCAAAAAGTCCAATGGGCTTAACGACAACCCATCCGGTTCAACAACATAGCATTTTTGCAAGACGTGATATCGACGCGTTGTAGGGCCTTGTAATATCCCGCGAGTTAGGTTGTCGTCCTTTTAACAGCTCACGATGTATGATTCGGGACGGAAAAACAGAGCAAAAGAAGAAAAGTGGCTCGAAACTGATGAAAAAGTTCAATTTTGGGCTTCGAAAACAGGCACAGTCGGGCATGGTTGCTGCTTTCATCGTTGAACTCTTGGATAACTTTCCAACGGTATGCTGTGCGTTGCATAACTCCTTACGGATTGAAAGTTATAGGCACCAGAACGACAGAGACCTGGTCAACAGCCCCACGCCCTCGGTTTGTGCGCCCAGCCTCTACGTGAAGCGAAGTTGTCTTGCCCAAGGTGCCGTGGGATTCGGTAATAGAAATGTGGTGGATAAAGTATCTTGGCATCCCTAATCGAGGCAAAAACAATTGAAAAGTGGGGATGCAAAACGAGGACTTCCCATGGGGTCACCCATCCTAGTACTACTCTCGCCCAAACATGCTTAACTTTAGAGTTCTAATGGGATCCGGTGCATTAGTACTGGTATGATCGAACCCGTCACGTTGTGGGCACAAATCCTTTATGTGTTGACGATTCACAGTCCCAGCCCAGAGAGATGGCCCATTCAAAAGGCCTAATGGGCTTAACGACAACCCATCTACTTCAACAATGCAGCATCCTCACATGACATGATATTGACGCGTTGTAGGGCCCTCTAATATCCTGCGAGTTAGGTTGTCGTCCTTTTAATAGCTCGCGACGTACGATCCAGGACGGAAAAACAGAGCAAATGAAGAAAAGTGGCCCAAAACTAATGAAAACATTCGATTTTGGGCTTCAAAAATGGGCGCAGCCAAGCAGGCTTCTGCCCACGTTGTAGAGCTATCGGAGAGCTTTCCAACGGTATACTGTGCGTCGCGTAACTCCATACGGATCAAAAGTTATGTGCACCGAAGCGATGGAGACCTGGTCAAAAGCCCTACGCCCTCGGTATACGGGCCCAGCCTTTACGAGAAGTGAAGTTGTCTTGCCCAAGGTGCCATGGGATTCAGTAATAGAAATGTGGTGGATAAAGTATCTTGGCAACCCTAACTAGGGAAAAAAAAATTGAAAAGGGTGGTGCAACACGAGGACTTCCCCGGGGGTCACCCATCCTAGTACTACTCTCGCCCTTGCACGCTTAACATTGGAGTTCTGATGGGATCTGGTGCATTAGTGCTGGTATGATCGCACCCGTCATGTTGAGGGCACAAATCCTTTATGTGTTGACAGTTCACAGTCCCAGCTCAGAGTGATGGCCCATTCAAAACGCCCAATGGCCTTAACGATAACCCATCTGCTTCAACAACGCAGCATCCTATTAAGACGTGATATCGATGCATTGTAGGGACCTGAAATATCCTCCGAGTTAAGTTGTCGTCCTTTTGACTGCTCCCGACGTACGATCCGGGATGAAAAAACATAGTTAAAGAAGAAAAGTGGCCCGAAACTGATGAAAACGTTCAATTTTGGGCTCCAAAAATAGGCACAGCTGAGCAGGCTTGCTGCCCTAGTCATAGAGCTCTCGGAGAGCTTTCAACGGTATATTGTGAACCGCGTAACTCCTTACGGATTAAAAGTTATGAGCACCGGAGTGACGGAGACCTGGTCACAAGCCCCACGCCCACGGTTTGCGGGCCCAACCACTACGTCAAGCGAAGTTGTCTTGCCCAAGGTGCCGTGGGATTCGATAATAGAAATGTGGTGGATAAATTATATTGGCAACCCTAACCTGGGCAAAAAAAATTGAAAAAGGGGGGTGCAGCACGAGGCCTTCCCAAAGGGTCCCCCATCCTAGTACTACTCTCGCCCAAGCACGTTTAACTACGGATTTCTGATGGGATCCGGTGCATTAGTGCTTGTATTATCACAGCTGTCATGTTGTGGGCACAATTGCTTTATGTGTTGACGGTTCATAGTCCCAACCCAGAGAGATGGCCCATTCAAAAGGCCCAATAGGCTAAATGACAAGCCATCTGCTTCAACAACATAGCATCCTCGCAAGACGTGATATAGACGCGTTGAAGGGCCCTTTAATGTCCCACGAGTTAGGTTGTCGTCCTTTTAACAGTTCACGACGTACGATCTGGGACGGAAAAACAGAGCAAAAGAAGAAAAGTGGCCTAAAACTGATGAAAAAGTTCAATTTTTGGCTGTAAAAATGGGTGCAGTCGAGCAAGCTTGCTGCCCCCGTCGTAGAGCTCTCGGAGAGCTTTCCAACGGTATGTTGTGCGCCACGTAACTCCTTACGGATTAAAAGTTATGTTCACCGGAGCGACGGAACCTGGTCACATGCCCCACGCCCTCAGTTTGCTGGCCCAGCCTTTACGTGAAGTGAAGTTGTCTAGCCCAAGGTGCCGTGGGATTCGGTAAAATAAATGTGGTGGAGAAAGTATCCTAGCAACCCTAAGCAGTGCAAAAAAAATTGAAAAGGGGGGTGCAACACGAAGACTTCCCAAGGGGTAACCCATCCTAGTACTACTCTTGCCCAAGCACACTTATCTTCGGAGTTCTGGTGGGATCCGGTACATTAGTGATGGTATGATCACACCCGTCATGTTGTGGGCACAAATCCTTTATGTGTTGATGGTTCACAGTCCCAGCCCAAAGTGATGGCCCATTTAAAAGGCCCAATGGGCTTAACGACAACCCATCTGCTTCAACAACGCTGCATCCTTGTAAGACGTGATATGGACGCATTGTAAGGCCCTCTAATGTCTCGCAAGTTAGGTTGTCTTCCTTTTAACAGCTCACGACGTATGATCTGGGACAAAAAAACAGAGCAAAAGAAGAAAAATGGCCCGAAACAGATGAAAACATTCGATTTTGGTCTTGAAAAATGGGTGAAGCTGAGTAGGCTTGCTGCCTCCATCGTAGAGCTCTCGGTGAGCTTTCCAACGGTATGTTGTGCGCCACATAACTCCTTACGGATCAAAAGTTATGGGCACTGGAACGACGGAGACTTGGTCAAAAGCCCTACGCCCAGCGTCTACATGAAGCGAAGTTGTCTTGCCCAAGGTGCAGGACAATTTGGTAATAGAAATGTGGTGGAAAAAGTATCTTGGCAACCCTAACCGGAGCAAAAAAAATAGTAAAAGGGGGTGCAACACGAAGATTTCCTAGGGGGTCACCCATCCTAGTACTACTCTCGCCCAAGCACGTCTAACTTCAGAGTTCTGATGGGATCCGGTGTATTAGTGCTGGTATGATCGCACCCATCATGTTGAGGGGACAAATCCTTTATGTGTTGACGGTTCACAGCCCTAGCCCAAAGAGATGGCCCATTCAAAAGGCCCAATGGGCTTAACGACAACCCATCCACTTCAACAACTCAGTATCCTCATAAGACGTTATATTGACGCATTATCAGGCCCTGTAATATCCCACGAGTTAGGTTGTCATCCTTTTAACAGCTAACGACGTACGATCCGGGATAGAAAAATAGAGCAAAAGAAGAAAAATGGCCGGAAACAGATATAAATGTTCGATTGCTGCAAAAGAAGAAAAATGGCCGGGATAGAAAAAATAGAGCAAAAGAAGACGTGACATCGACGCGTTGTAAGGCCCTCTAATGTCCCGCAAGTTAGGTTGTCATCGTTTTAACAGCTCACGACTTACGATATGGGATGGAAAAATAGAGCAAAAGAAGAAAAATGGTCCGAAACTGAAGAGAACATTCGATTTTAGGGCTCTAAAAATGGGCGCAGTCGAGCAGGCTTGCTGCCCCCGTCGTAGAGCTCTCGGAGAGTTTTCCAAAGGTATGCGGCGCGCCGCGTAACTCCTTACGGATCAAAAGTTATGGACACCGGAGCGACGGAGACCTGGTCAAAAGCCTTACGCTGTCGGTTTGCGGGCCCAGCCTCTACGTGAAGCGAAGTTGTCTTGCCCAAGATGTCGTGGGATTCGGTAATAGAAATGTGGTGGATAAAGTATCCTGGCAACCCTAACCGGGGCAAAAAAATTGAAAATGGGGTGCAATACGAAGACTTCCCGGAGGTCACCCATCCTAGTACTACTCTCACCCAAGCATGCTTAACTTCGGTGTTCTGATGGGATTCGGTGCATTAGTGCTGGTATGATTGCACCCGTCATGTTGAGGGCACAAATCCTTTATGTTTTGACGGTTCACAGTCGCAGCCTAGAGAGATGCCCATTCAAAAGGCCCAACAGGCTTAAAGACAACCCATCCGCTTCAACAACGCAGCATCCTCATAAGACGTGATATCGACGCGTTGTAGGGCTTGTAATATCTCACGTGTTAGGTTGTCGCCCTTTTAACAGCACATGACGTACGATCCAGGACGGAAAAAATGAGCAAAAGAAGAAAAGTGGCCCGAAATTGATGAGAACGTTCAATTTTGGGCTCCGAAAACAAGCACAGCCGAGTAGGCTTGCTGCCCCCATCATAGAGCTCTAGGAGAGCTTTCCAACGGTATTCTGTGTACCGTGTAACTCTTTGCGGATTAAAAGTTATAGGCACCGGAGTGACGGAGACCAGGTCACATGCCCCACGCCCTTGGTTTGCGGGCCCAACCTATACGTGAAGCGAAGTTGTCTTGCCCAAGATGGCGTGGGATTCGGTAATAAAAATGTGGTGGATAAAGTATCGTGGCAACCCCAACCGGGGCAAAAAAAATTGAAAAGAGGGGTGCAACACGAGGACTTCCCAGGGGGTCACCCAACCCAGTACTACTCTCACCCAAGCACACGCTTAACTTCAGAGTTGTAATGGGATCCGGTACATTAGTATTGGTATGATCGTACCCGTCATGCTGAGGGCACAAATCCTTTATGTGTTGACGGTTCACAGTCCCAGCCCAGTGAGATGTCCCATTCAAAAGGACCAATGGGCTTAACGACAACCCATCCACTTTATCAACGCAGCATCCTCATAAGACGTGATATCGACGCGTTGTAAGGCCCTGTAATATCCCGCGAGTTAGGTTGTCGTCCTTTTAACAAATCACGACGTACGATCCGGGATGAAAAAATAGAGCAAAAGAAGAAAAGTGGCCCGATTTTGGGCTCCGGAAACAGGCACAGCCGAGCAGGCTTGCTGCCCCCGACGTTCAGCTCTCGGAGAGCTTTCCAACTGTATGCTGTGCATCACGTAACTCCATACAGATTAAAAGTTATGGGCACTGGGGTGACAGAGACCTGGTCACAAGCCCCACACCCTCGGTTTGTGGGCCTAGCCTCTACGTGAAGTGAAGTTGTCTTGCCGAAGATGCCGTGGATTCGGTAATAGAAATGTGGTGGATAAAGTATCTTGGCAACCCTAACCGGGGCAAAAAAAATTGAAAAGGGGGGGTGCAACAAGAGGACTTCCCAAGGGGTCACCCATCCTAGTACTACTCTCGCCAAAGCACACTTAACGTCGGAGTTCTGATGGGATTCCGTGCATTAGTGCTGGTATGATCGCACTCGTCATGTTGTGGGCACAAATCCTTTATTTGTTGACGGTTCACAGTCCCAGCCCAGAGAGATGGCCCATTCAAAAGGCCTAATGGGTTTAACAACAACCCATCCGCTTCATGAACACAGTATCATCGCAAGACGTGATACTGACGTGTTGTAGGGCCCTCTAATGTCCCACGAGTTAGGTTGTCGTCCTTCTAATAGCTCACGACGTACGATCTGGGACGGAAAAACAGAGCAAAAGAAGAAAACTGGACCGAAACTGATGAAAATGTTCAATTTTGGGCTCCAAAAATGGGCGCAGCGAAGCATGTTGTCTAACCCCCGTCGTACAGCTCTCGGATAGCTTTCCAACGGTATGCTGTGTGCCGTGTAATTCCTTACGCACTAAAAGTTATTGGTACCCGAGCGACGGAGACCTGGTCAAAAGCCCTACGCCCTCAGTTTTGCGGGCCCAGCCTCTACGTGAAGTGAAGTTGTCTTGCCCAAGATGCCATGGGCTTCGGTAATGGAAATGTGGTGGATAAAGTATCTTGGCAACCCTAACCGGGGAAAAAAAATTGAAAAGGGGGGTGCAACACGAGGACTTCCCTGGGGGTCACCCATCCTAGTACTATTCTCATCCAATCACACTTAACTTCGGAGTTCTGTTGGGATCCGATGCATTAGTGCTGGTATGATCACACCCGTCATGTTGTGGGCACAAATCCTTTATGTGTTGACGGTTCACAGTCCCAGCCCAGAGAGATGGCCCATTCAATAGGCCCAATGGGCTTAACGACAACCCATCCGCTTCAATAAAACAACCTCCCCGTAAGATGTGATATTGACGCGTTGTAGGTCCCTATAATATCCCGCGAGTTAGGTTGTCGTCCTTTTAGCAGCTCACAACATACGATCCGGGAAGAAAAAACTGAGCAAAAGAAGAAAATGGGCCCAAAACTGATGAAAAAGTTCAATTTTGGGCTCTAGAAGCAGGCACAGCCAAGCAGGCTTGCAGCCCCAGTCATATAGCTCTCGGAGAGCTTTCCAACGGTATGTTGTGTGTCGCGTAACTCCTTACGGATTAAAAGTTATAGGCACTGGAGCGACGGAGACCTGGTCACAAGCCCTACGCCCTCGATTTTGTGGGCCCAACCTCAACGTGAAACGAAGTTGTCTTGCCCAAGGTGTCATGGGAATCGGTAACAGAAGTGTGGTGGCTAAAGTATCTTGGCAACCCTAACCGGGCAAAAAAAATTAAAAAGGGGGGGTGCAACACGAGGACTTCCTACGGGGTCACCCATCCTAGTACTACTCTCGCCCAAGCACGCTTATCTTCAGAGTTCTGATGGGATCCGGTGCATTAGTGCTGGTATGATCGTACCCATCATGTTGTGGGCTCAAATCCTTTATGTGTTGACGGTTTACAATCCCAGCCCAGAGAGCTGGCCGATTCAAAAGGCCTAATGGGCTTAACGATAACCCATCCGCTTCAACATCGCAGCATCCTCGTAAGACGTGATATCGACGCGTTGTAGGGCCCTCTAATGTCCCGCGAGATAGGTTGTCGTCCTTTTAATAGCTCATGTCGTATGATCCGGGATGGAAAAACATAGCAAAAGAAGAAAATTGGCCCGAAACTGACGAAAGCGTTTGATTTTGGGCTAAAAAAATGTGCGCAACCGAGCAGGCTTGCAGCCCCCATGTAGAGCTCTTGAAGAGCTTTCCAACGGTATGTTGTGCGCAGCGTAACTCCTTACGGATCAAAAGTTATGGGCACCGAAGCGACAGAGACCTGGTAACAAGCCCTACGCTCTCGGTTTGCGGGCCCAACCTCGACGTGAAGCGAAATAGTCTTGACCAAGGTGCAGTTGGATTCGGTAATAGAAATGTGGTGGATAAAGTTTCTTGGCAACCCTAACCGAGGCAAGAAAAATTGAAAAGGGGGTGCAACACGAGGACTTCCCAAGGAGTCACCTATCCTAGTACTACTCTCGCCCAAGCATACTTAACTTTGGAGTTCTGACGGGATCCGGTGTATCAGTGCTGGTAAGTTTGCACTCGTCATGTTGAGGGCATAAATCCTTTATGTGTTGACGGTTCACAGTCCCAACCCAAAGAGATGGCCCATTCAAAAGGCCCAATGGGCTTAACGATAACCTATCTGCTTCAACAACGCAGCATCCTCGTAAGACGTAATATCGACGATTTGTTGGACCCTGTAATATCCCGCGAGTTAGGTTGTCATCGTTTCAATAGCTCACGACATACGATCCAAGATGAAAAAACATTGCAAAAGAAGAAAAGTGGCCCAAAACTGATAAAAATGTACGAATTTGGGCTCCAAAAACAGGTGCAGCTAAGCAGACTTTCTGCCCTCGTCATAGAGCTCTCGGGGAGCTTTCCAACAGAATGCAGTGCGCCGCGTAACTCCTTAAGGATTAAAAGTTATAGGCACCGGAGCGACGGAGACCTAGTCAGAAGCCCACGCCCTCGGTTTGCGAGCCCAGCCTCTATGTGAAGCGAAGTTTTCGTGCCCAACATGTCGTGGGATTCGGTAAAAGAAATGTGGTGGATAAAGTATCTTGGCAACCCTAACCGGGGAAAAAAAATTGAAAGGGGGGGTGCAACATTAGGACTTCCCACGAGGTCACCCATCCTAGTACTACTCTCGCCCAAGCATGCTTAACTTCGGAGTTCTGATGAGATCCGGTGCAGTGTTGCTAGTATGATCGCAGCCGTCATTTGGAGGGCACAAATCCTTTATGTGTTGACGGTTCACAGGCCCAGCCTAGAGTGATGGCCCATTCAAAAGGCCTAATGGGCTTAACAACAACCCATCCGTTTGAACAACGCAGTATCATCATAAGGGGTGATATCGACGCGATGTAGGACCCTGTAATATCCCGTGAGTTAGGTTGTCGTCCTTTTAACAGCTTACGACGTAAGTTCAGGGACGGAAAAACAGAGCAAGAAAAGAAAAATGGCCCGAAACTGATGAAAAAGTTCAATTTTGGGCTCCGAAAATAGGCACAGCCGAACAGGCTTGCTGCCCCCGTCGTAGAGCTCTTGGAGAACTTTCCAACGGTATGTTGTGCATCGCGTAACTCCTTACGAACTAAAAGTTATAGACACCGAAGCGACGGAGACCTGGTCACAAGCCCCAAGCCCTCGGTTTGCGGGCCCAGCCTCTACGTGAAGCGAAGTTGTCTTGCCCATGGTGCCGTGGGATTCGGTAATAGAAATGTGGTGGATAGAGTATCTTGGCAATCCTAACTGGGGTAAAAAAAATTGAAAAGGGGGGGTACAACACGAGGACTTCCTAGGGGGTCACCCATCCTAGTACTACTCTCTCCCAAGCATGCTTAACTTTGGAGTTCTGATAGGATCCGGTGCATTAGTGTTGGTATGGTTGCACTCGTCATGTTGTGGGCACAAATCCTTTATGTGTTAACAGTTTACAGTCCCATCCCAGAGATATGGCCCATTCAAAAGGCTTAATGGGTTGAACGACAACCCATCCGCTTCAACAATGCAGCATCCTCGCAACACGTGATATGGACGCGTTGTAGGGCCCTCAAATGTCCCGCGAGTTAGGTTATCGTCCTTTTAACAGCTCACGACGTACGATCCAGGAAGGAAAAACAGTGCAAAAGAAGAAAAGTGTCCCAAAACTAATGAAAACGTTCAATTTTGGGCTCCGAAAATAGGCACAGCCGAGTAGGCTTGCTACCTCCGTCGTAGAGCTCTCGGAGAGCTTGCCAACGGTATGTTGTGCGCCACGTAACTCCTGACGGATTAAAAGTTATGTACACTGGAGCGACGGAGACCTGGTCACATGCCCCACATCCCCGGTTTGCAGGCCCAGCCTCTACGTTAAGCCTCTATGTTAAGCAAAGTTGTCTTGCCCATGGTGCCGTGGGATTCGGTAATAGAAATGTGGTGGATAAAGTATCCTGGGAACCCTAACCGGGGCAAAAAAATTGAAAAGAGGAGGTTGCAACACGAGGACTTCCCAGGGGTCACCCATCCTAGTACTTATCTCGCCCAAGCACGCTTATCTTCGGATTTCTGATGGGATCCGGTACATTAGTGCTGGTATGATCGCACACGTCACTTTGTGGGCACAAATCCTTTATGTGTTGACGATTCACAGTTCTAGCCTAGAGTGATAGCCCTTTCAAACAGCCCAATGGGCTTAACGACAACCCATATGCTTCCACAACGCTGCATCGTCGCAAGACGTGATATTGACGTGTTGTAGGGCCCTCTAATGTCCCGCGAGTTAGGTTGTCGTCCTTTTAACAGCTGATGTCGTACGATCCGGGACGGAAAAACATAGCAAAAGAAGAAAAGTAGCCCGAAACTGATGAAACCATTCGATTTTGGGCTACAAAACAGGTACAGCTGAGCAGGCTTGCTGCCCCCGTCGTAGAGCTATCAAAGAGCTTTCCACCGGTATGCTGTGCGCCACGCAACTCCTTATGGATCAAAAGTTATGGGCACCGGAGCAACGGAGACCTGGTCCCAAGCCCTACGCCCTCGGTTTACGGGCCCAGCCTCTACGTGAAGCGAAGCTGTCTTGCCCAAGGTGACGTGGGATTCGGTAATAGGAATGTGCTGGATAAAGTATCTTACCAACCCCAACCGGTACAAAAAAAATTTAAAAGGGGGGGTGCAACACGAGGACTTCCCAAGGGGTCACCCATCCTAGTACTACTCCCGCCCAAGCATGCTTAACTTCGGAGTTCTGATAGGATCCGGTGCATTAGTGTTGCTATGATCGCATCCGTCATGTTGTGGGCACAAATCCTTTTTGTGTTGACGGTTCACAGTCCCAGCCTAGAGAGATGGCCTATTCAAAAGGCTTAATGGGCTTAACGACAACCCATCCGCTTTAACAACGTAGCATCCTCCCAAGACGTGATATCGACGTGCTGTAGGGCCCTCTAATGTCCCATGAGTTAGGTTGTCATCCTTTTAACAGCTCACGACGTACGATCCGGGATTAAAAAATAAAGCAAAAGAAGAAAAGTGGCCTGAAACAGTTGAAAATGTTTGATTTTGGGCTCCAAAAATGGTTGCAGTCGAGCAGGTTTGCTGCCCACGTTGTAGAGCTCTCGGAGAGCTTTCCAATGGTATGCTGTGCGCCGCGTAGCTCCTTACGGATCAAAAGTTATGGCCACCGGAGCAACGGAGGCCTGGTCACCTATCCTAGTACTATTCTCGCCCGAGCACGCTTAACTTCGGAGTTCTGATGGGATCCGGTGCATTAGTGCTGGTATGATTGTACCCGTCATGTTGTGGGCACAAATCCTTTATGTGTTGACGGTTCACAGTCCCAGCCCAGAGAGATGGCCCATTCAAAAGGCCCAACGGGCTTAACAACAACCCATCCTCTTCAACAACACAACATCCTCGTAAGACATGATATCGACGCATTGTAGGGGCCTCTAATGTCCCGCAAGTTAGGTTGTCGTCCATTTAGCAGCTCACAACGTACGATATGGGATGAAAAAACAGAGCAAAAGAAGAAACGTGGACCGAAACTGATGAAAACATTCAATTTTGGGCTCAAAAAATTGGCGCAGCCGAGCAGGCTTGCTGCCCCCATCGTAGAGCTCTCGGAGAGCTTTTCAACGGTATGCTATGCACCGCGCAACTCCTGACAAACCAAAAGTTATGGGCATCGGAGCACCAGAGACTTGGTCAAAAGCCCTACGCCCTCAGTTTTGCGGGCCCAGCCTCTACGTGAAGCGAAGTTGTCTTGCCCAAGATGGCGTGGGATTCGGTAATAAAAATGTGGTGGATAAAGTATTTTGGCAACCCTAACCGGGGCAAAAAAAATTGAAAAGGGAGGAGCAACACGAGTACTTCCCAGGGGGTCACCCATCCCAGTAGTACTCTCACCCAAGCACGCTTAACTTCGGTGTTCTGATGGGATCCGGTACATTAGTATTTGTATGATTGCACCCGTCATGTTGAGGGCACAAATCCTTTATGTGTTGACAGTTCACAGTCCCAGCCCAGAGAGATGGCCCATTCAAAAGGCCCAATAGGCTTAACGAGAACCCATCCGCTTCATCAACGCAGCATCCTCATAAGACATGATATCGACGCGTTGTAGGGCCCTGTAATATCCCACAAGTTAGGTTGTCATCCGTTTAACAACTCACGACGTACGATCCGGGACGGAAAAACAAAGCAAAAGAAGAAAAGTGGCTCGAAACTGAAAAAAAAAGTTTGATTTTGGGCTCGAAAAATAGGCACAGCCGAGCAGGCTTGCTACCCCCGGCGTTGAGCTCTCGGAGAGCTTTCCAACTGTATGCTGTGCGTCACGTAACTCCATACAGATTAAAAGTTATGGGCACCGGACCGACGGAGACCTAGTCACACGCCCCACGCCCTTGGTTTGCGGGCCTAGCCTTTACGTGAAGCTAAGTTGTCTTGCTGAAGATGTCGTGGGATTCGGTAATAGAAATGTGTTGGATAAAGTATTTTGGCAACCTTAACCGGGGTAAAAAAAATTGAAAATGGGGGGGTGCAACACGAGGACTTCCTAGAGGGTCACCCATCCCAGTACTACTCTCGCCCAAGCACGCTTAACGTCAGAGTTCTGATGGGATTCGGTGCATTAGTGCTGGTATGATCGCACCCGTCATGTTGTGGGCACAAATCCTTTATTTGTTGATGGTTCATAATCCCAGCCTAGAGAGATGGCCCATTCAAAAGGCCCAATGGGCTAAACGACAACCCATCCGCATCAACAACACAGCATCCTCGCAAGACGTGATATCGATGCGTTGTAGGGCCCTCTGATGTCCGGCGAGTTAGGTTGTCGTCCTTTTAACAGCTCACGACGTATGATCTGGGACAAAAAAACAGAGAAAAAAAGAAAAATGGACCGAAATTGATGAAAATATTTGATTTTGGGTTCCAAAAATGGGCGAAGCCGAGCATGCTTTCTGCCCCCATCGTAGAGCTCTCGGAGAGCTTTCCAACGGTATGCTGTGCGCCACGTAACTCCTTACGGACCAAAAGTTATACTCACCGGAGCAACAGAGACTTGGTTAAAAGCCCTACACCCTCGGTTTTGCTGGCCCAGCCTCTACATGAAGCGAAGTTGTCTTGCCCAAGATGCCATGGGCTTTGGTAATAGAAATGTGGTGGATAAAGTATCTTGGCAACCCTAACCGAGGCAAAAAAAATTGAAAAGGGGGGTACAACACGAGGACTTCCCAGGGGGTCACCCATCCTAGTACTATTCTTGTCCAAGCACACTTAACTTCGGAGTTCTGTTGGGATCCGGTGCATTAGTGCTGGTATGATCACACTCGTCATGTTGTGGGCACAAATCCTTTATGTGTTGACGGTTCACAGTCCCAGCCCAGAGAGATGGCCCATTCAACATGCCTAATGGGCTTAACGACAACCCATCCTCTTCAACAACGCAGCATCCTCCCAAGACGTGATATCAACGCGTTGTAGGGCCCTCTAATGTCCCATGAGTTAGGTTGTCATCCTTTTAACAACTCACGACGTACGATCCGGGATGGAAAAATAAAGCAAAAGAGGAAAAGTGGCTTGAAACTGATGAAAACGTTCGATTTTGGGCTCCAAAAATGGTTACAGCTGAGCAAGTTTGCTGCCCATGTTGTAGAGCTCTCGGACAGCTTTCCAACGGTATGTTGTGCACCGCGTAGCTCCTTACGGATCAAAAGTTATGGCTACCGGAGCGACAGAGACTTGGTCAAAAGCCCTACGCCCTCGGTTTGCGGGCCCAGCCTCTAAGTGAAGCGAAGTTGTCTTGCCCAAGATGCCGTGGGATTCGGTAATAGAAATGTGGTGGATAAAATGTCTTGGCAACCTTAACCGGGGCAAAAAAAATTGAATAGGGGGGTGCAACTTGGGGACTTCCAAAGGGGTCACCCATCCTAATACTACTCTCGCCCAAGAACGCTTAACTTCGGAGTTCTGATGGGATCCGGTGCATTAGTGCTGGTATGATTACACCAGTCATGTTGAGGGCACAAATCCTTTATGTGTTAACAGTTCACAATCCCAGCCCAGAGAGATGGCCCATTCAAAAGGCCCAATGCGCTTAACGACAACCCATCCGCTTCAACAACACTGCATCTTCGTAAGACGTGATATCGACGCGTTGTAGGGCCCTCTAATGTCCAGCGAGTTAGGTTGTCGTCCTTTTAAAAGCTCATGTCGTACGATTCGTTACGGAAAAATAGAGCAAAGGAAGAAAAGTGGCCTGAAACTGATGAAAACGTTCGATTTTGGGCTCTGAAAGTAGTTGCAGCCTTGCAGGCTTGCTACCCTAGTCATAGAGCTCTTAGAGAGCTTTCCAACTGTATGATGTGCGCCACGTAACTCCTTACGGATTAAACGTTATTGGCACCGGAGCGACGGAAACCTGGTCACAAGTCCGACGCCCTCGGTTTGCGGGCCCAGCCTCTACATGAAGCGAAGTTGTCTTGCTCAAGGTGCCTTGGGATTCGGTAATAGAAATATGGTGGATAAGTATCTTGGCAACCCTAACCGTGGCAAAAAAAAATTGAAAAGGGGAATGCAACACGAGGACTTACTAGGGGGTCACCTATCCTAGTACTACTCTCACCCAAGCATGCTTAACTTCGGAGTTCTGATGGGATAAGGTGCATCAGTGCTGGTATGATCGCACCCGTCATGTTGAGGGCACAAATCCTTTATGTGTTGACAGTTCACAGTCCCAGCCCAGAGAGATGGCCCATTCAAAAGGCCCAATGGGCTTAACGACAACCCATCCGCTTCAACAACGCTGCTTCTTCACAAGACGTGATATCGACACATTGCAGGGCCCTCTAATGTCCAGCGAGTTAGGTTGTCATCCTTTTAAAAGCTCATGTCGTACGATCCGTTTCGGAAAAATAGTGCAAAAGAAGAAAAGTGGCCCGAAACTGATGAAAACGTTCAATTTTGGGCTCCGAAAATAGGTGCAGCCTAATAGGCTTGGTGCCCTCGTCATAGAGCTCTCGTAGAGCTTTCGAACGGTATGCTTATTGGCACCGGAGCGACAGAGACCTAGTCACTAGCCCCACGCCCTCGGTTTGCAGGCCCAGCCTCTACGTGAAGCGAAGTTGTCTTGCCCAATGTGCCGTGGGATTCGGTAATAGAAATGTGGTGGATAAAGTATCTTGGCAACCCTATCCGGGGCAAAAAAAATTGAAAAGGGGAATGCAACACGAGGACTTACCAGGGGGTCAACCATCCTAGTACTACTCTCGCCCAGGCACGCTTAACTTCGGAGTTCTAATGGGATAAGGTGCATCAGTGCTAGTATGATCGCACCCGTCATGTTGAGGGCATAAATCCTTTATGTGTTGACGGTTCACAGTCCCATCCTAAAGAGATGGCCCATTCAAAAGGCCCAATAGGCTTAACTGTCACGCCCTAACCCGTCCTATAAAGGTTAGACTTAGGTGTGATCTAAACATTCAAGTCATATCTTGTACTTAATCATTCATGAAAGTTTAACACTTACGTTTTAGCCTAAACTCCATAATTTTCTGGAAAACCGGCAGCATAACGGTTGTAATTGGGCTCTTTTGTTTGACCTAATTCTCTAAACGCCTCAAATTTTTCAATCTCAATTTCATTTCCAACTAAGATTACTATTTACCATAAATTGAAATGCCTACTGGTTATCTCGAAGTCTCGTTTGATTAATAACCTAGCATGATACTATGTCTCGTTTGATTGTTAATCCTCGTTACAAAAGTACCTGTTGATCTTAGCTTAAGAATGAGTACCTGCTTAAGATTGGATCGATTCATTTTACTTAGTCCTTACCTGATACTTCATAATCCTATGATAGATACTAGCCAATGACGATAGTAAAACCACCATAGTAGTGTCTATCTAGTTATTATCAGTACAAGCCAAAATTAGACCCCAAATTACAATGGGGGTCTTTTACAATACAATAGCAAGCATCATAAGAAATGAAATAGTCTTCAAGCAACATATTGTTCACAAAATGGCCATAGTCACGTAAGGCACGAAGGGCAAGCAATCATTCCAAGGAATCATCATTAGGCACGTCGTCCTCGGGTACCTGTTATTGGTATTCTTCACCTGAGATGATAAAAAAGGGTGAGTCCTTATGAACTCAGCGAGGGGGGAACGAGAAATAAGTTTTGAAACTCATTTTTCGGTTCAACTTATGAAAAACCCTTTTTGCAAGCATGAATGTATCACAAGTAAGTACATAACGTAATGTAAAAGTAAAGGAACACAATTACCCGTCTTTCCTCCCTGAGGTCCTCTAGGAACCAAGCGAGAGTACTTATACACATAGTAAAAGGATACGGTGAGCTTTTGCTCTCAGTTCAATTCCAGTATCAGTTGTTGCGGCCGGCTTCAATCATCCCCTTATCACGCCAAATGGGTGTACTCCGGATGTACCCCGAAATCGTATGACCTAACTCTCCGAGGAAGTCTAGCCCCCAAGCGAGAGAGGGAATTGGACAATGGTAGTCACGGTTGCACCAGCAAGCCCGATGCCGCCCGGTGTGCGTGAACGCTACCACGCCAAAATGAAAGGTTGCAACCTTGTATGCAATGCACATTTATGACATTTAATATATCACATTTGGAGGACAACAAAGTAGGTTGCCTCCGAACAGTCATAAGATTGCACATTGACAAGTAAACAAGCGAAGCACGATATGACAAGTAATTTCACTTGAAAAGCACATGGAGTTATATGAATATTTAACGGGCTGCCATGTAATGCATGTAAATCAAGTCATATAACTCACTTCAAAGTTCACGTAATCAAATAACAAGATTATTCAACATGCAACGACATCTACGTGGGACCGGGTGCAAGAAAGGACTACTTGTCAACATGTAATCATCAAAATCACATTTAGGGCTACAAGGGAAACTACGGGCAGCCTACTAAACATATAATTAAACACAATATTGATAGGATCAACACTTAGTGAATTTACCTAGTCACTAGGGTTTCAATTCGTGCTTACCCGTGCGATTAAGCCCTAAGTCATCTCGAAATCAAACTCAAGCCATGCATCAATTAATTCAAACACCCTCAAGTATTCAAAATAGTCCACACAACATCCCAATGCCACAATGCCAAGCATTTAATACAACAAGAGAAGCTACAATAATTTTTCTAAGCATATCACTAAGTGAAACCCTCACTGCAATGGACTGTTTTCTCATAATCATTAAGACAAGAAAACAATCTCCAATTCTAGTGAATAAGATGTCAAATTAAAGCTTAATAAGTGAACTAAATTCAGAAACAAACCTCGCATCATTTAGAGTTCGGGTTCAATAGTGATAGCCAAAACAGTGAGACTGCACAAAACTGTCCAGATTTGCACACATTTCAATACTTGTCATTTTTTAGGGCCTTAGGCTCAGATTTAGCCTTAGTCCATTTCTGACAAAAATGTCCAGAACTGAAAAATCTAGCAGTACTACAATTTTATGCATTTTGGATATCATTTACTAAGTCAAAACTGGTTCGTTCTACAAGGTCAGTGAATCTGCCAAAACCTGCTTCATTTTTTCCAGACTTTCCAGATTTGGACACATTTTAATGATTTGCCATTTTGAGGACCTTAGAGTCAAAATTAGCTTTGGCCTATTTCTGTAAAAAATGTTTAGAACTGGAAAAACGAGTTACCTACTTATTTTCATGCATTTTCAACATCATTTACCTAGCCAAACTCACCTCGCACCAACAAGACAGAGAGCTGTCACATACACGATTTCATCTATCATCACATTCTAGCCAAAACTCTTGCAATGCATGTTTATAAAAGCTCATGAACACACATATATCTCAAGTACATAAGTAAAGATAGACATTTAAGGGCATGCATGTGGTTTTTTGAAAGATTTTCAAGAAGTTTTAGCCCTCACCTTAGCAAAACAACAAGAAGATGCACAAGACTCTTGATGGTTGCACAAGATTGATTCTTTTCCTTGCTTAGCCGAGACACCACTCGATTTTCTCAAATTTCCTAGCTTAGTAACCAAGTTCTTAGTAGGTGCATGTAGTTAGAACAAGAAGAAAAGAAATGGAAGCTAACAAACTCACCTAAACCGAAATGGAAGTGCTAAAGGCTTGCATGTGCATTTCTTTGCTCCTAGCTTTGCTTGGTCAAGTTCCTTGGTTGCTTGGAAGTCTTGAAAAGACTTAGGATGAAGAACTTAGCTATGGAGTCTACAATATTCAGCTAGGGCCAAGAGAGAGAGAGAAGAATGAGAGGGAGAGAGAGAAATGTGAGAAATAAAGAAAGAATGAAGGAAAAATGAAAGGTTTTGAGGAATGTGATGTTGTGTTGGCCTAGGGCCTTGTAATTTTCAGATTTGTGTCTTCAAGAAGCATGATTTTTGAATCACCTAGCATGGCAAGAGAATGGGTCGAGAACATGGGTGCATTGGGTAGGGTTTTGGATTATTTTTTTATTCATTTGTGTCATAACTTGTCTAAGCATGAACTTTGAAATTGCAAAGCTTGATCACATGCTCCTACATGGTCGGCCAAGGCTTGAAAAATGCTGAATCTTTGTCATCCTTTGAGCATTATTTAATTGTGTGTTTGGGATATGCAAAGAATAAACAATGTCTAGCTTTTGGTGCAATTTCGTCTTCTAGTGCATTGACTTAGCATTTTAATATTAGTTAGTGGAGTTTGTAGGATTAATTGATGATCTAGTGCTTCGTGTAAGATGCTTTCTTGATTAACGTGAGGGCACGCTTTCCTAGATTTTGGGCACGCACTACGAGGTAAGGCACGAACTATGAGATGAATGCACGTTTCCCAAGTAAATGCGCGCAACCCTAAATGAATGCATGTAATTCAATGCATGGCACACAAAACGAAATACGATTCTTAAACCTAGGTCAAGGCACACAAATCTAGGTTAGGGCACACGAAACGAAATATCGCATGCAAATCGAGGTCAGGCCTAACATTAACGACAACCCATCCGCTTCAACAACGTAGTATCCTTGTAAGATGTGATATCGACGCGTTGTAGGAACCTGTAATATCCCGTGATTTAGGTTGTCGTCCTTTTAACAGCTCACGACGTACGATCTGAGACGGAAAAATAAAGTAAAAGAAGAAAAGTGGACCGAAACAGATGAAAACGTTCGATTTTGGGTTACGAAAATAGGTGCAGCAGACCAGGCATGCATTTTCGGTCGTAGAGCTCTCGGAGAGCTATCCAACGGTATGCTGTGCGCTGCGTAACTCCTTACGGATCAAAAGTTATAGGCACCGGAGCGACGGAGACCTGGTTACAAGCCCCACACCCTCGGTTTGCGGGCCCAGCCTCTACGTGAAGTGAAGTTGTCTTGTCCAAGGTGCCGTGGAATTCGGTAATATAAATGTGGTAGATAAAGTATCTTGGCAACCCTAACCGGGGCAAAAAAAATAAAAAATGGGGGGTGCAACACGAGGACTTCCCAGGGGGTCACCCATCCTAGTACTACTCTCGCCCAAGAACGCTTAACTTTGGAGTTCTGATGGGATCTGGTGCATTAATGCTGGTATGATCGTACCAGTCATGTTGTGGGCACAAATCCTTTATGTGTTGACGGTACACAGTCCCAGCCCAGAGAGATGCCCCATTCAAAAGGCCCAATGGACTTAACGACAACCCATTCGCTTCAACAACGTAGCATCCTCGCAAGACGTGATATCAAAGCATTGTAGGGCCCTCTAATGTCCCGTGAGTTAGGTTGTCGTCCTTTTAACAGCTCACAACGTACGATCCGGAATGAAAAAAGAGAGCAAAAGAAGAAAAGTGGCCCGAAACTAATGAAAACGTTCGATTTTGTGCTCCAAAAATAGTTGCAGCCGAGCAGGTTTGTTGTCCACGTCGTAGAGCTCTCGGAGAGCTTTCCAACGGTATGCTGTGCGCCACGTAACTCCTTACCGATCAAAATTTATGGGCATTGGAGCAGCGGAGACCTAGTAAAAAGCCCTACGCCCTCGGTTTGCGGGCCCTGCATCTACGTGAAGCGAAGATGTCTTGCCCAAGATGCCACGGGATTCGGTAATAGAAATGTGGTGGATAAAGTATCCTGGCAACCCTAACCGGGGCAAAAAAAATTGAAAAGGGGGTACACGAGGACTTCCCAGGGGGTCACCCATCCTAGTACTACTCTCGCCCAAGCATTCTTAACTTCGGAGTTCTGATGGGATCCGGTGCATCAGTACTGGTATGATCACACCCGTTATGTTGAGGGCATTAATCCTTTATGCGTTGACGATTCACAGTCCCAGCCCAGAGAAATGGCCCATTCAAAAGGACCAATGGGCTTAACGACAACCCATCCGCTTCAACAACGTTGCATCCATGTAAGATGTGATATCGACACATTTTAAGGCCCTCTAATGTCCCGCGAGTTAGGTTGTAGTCCTTTTAACAACTCATGTCGTTCGATCCGGGACCGAAAAACATAGCAAATGAAGAAAAGTGGCCCGAAACTGATGAAAACGTTCGATTTTGGGCTCCAAAAATGGGCGCAACAATTCAAGCTTGCTCCCCACGTCGTAGAGCTCTCGAAGAGTTTTCCAACGGTATATTGTGCGCCGCGTAACTCCTTACGGATCAAAAGCTATGGGCACCGGAGCGACGGAGACCTAGTCACAAGCCCTACGCCCTCGGTTTGCTGGCCCAGCCTTTACGTGAAGCGAAGTTGTTTTGCCTAAGGTACTGTGGGATTCGGTAATAGAAATGTGGTGGATAAAGTTTCTTGGCAACCATAACCAGGGCAAAAAAAATTGAAAAGCGGGGTGCAACATGAGGACTTCCGAGGGCATCACCCATCCTAGTACTACTCTCGCCCAAGCACGCTTAACTTCGGAGTTTTGATGGGATCCGGTGCATTAGTGCTGGTATGATCGCACCCGTCATGTTGAGCGCACAAATCCCTTATGCGTTGACGGTTCACAGTCCCTGCCCAGAGAGATGGCCCATTCAAAAGGCCTAATGAGCTTAATGATAACCCATATCCTTCAACAACGCAGCCTCCTCGTAAGACATGATATCGACGAGTTGTAGAACCCTGTAGTATCCCGCGAGTTAGGTTGTCGTCCTTTTAACAGCTCACGACGTACGATAAGAGACGAAAAAATAGAGCAAAAGAAGAAAAGTGGCCTGAAACTGATAAAAACATTCGATTTTGGGCTCCAAAAATAGGCGCAGCCTAGCAAGCTTGCTGCCCCCATCATAGAGCTCTCGGAGAACTTTTCAACGGTATGTTGTGCGTCGCGTAACTCCTTACGGATTAAAAGTTATGGGCACCGGAGCGGCGGAGACCTGGTCACAAGCCCCACGCCCTCAGTTTGCGGGCCCAGCCTCTACGTGAAGCGAAGTTGTCTTGCCCAAGGTGCCGTGGGATTCGGTAATATAAATGTGGTGGATAAAGTATCTTGGCAACCCTAACCGGGGCAAAAAAAATTGAAAATAGGGGGTACAACACGAGGAGTTCCAGGGGTTCACCCATCTTAGTACTACTCTCGCCCAAGCATGCTTAACTTTGGAGTTCTGATGGGATCCAGTGCATTAGTGCTGGTATGATCGCAGCCGTCAATTTGTGGGCGCAAATCCTTTATGTGTTGACGGTTCACAGTCCCGACCCAAAGAGATGGCCTATTCAAAAGGCCCAATGGGCTTAATGACAACCCATCCGCTTCAACAACGCAGCATTCTCGCAAGACGTGATATCGAAGCATTGTAGGGCCCTCTAATGTCCCGCGAATCAGGTTGTCGTCCTTTTAACAGCTCACAACGTACAATCCGGGATGAAAAAATAGAGCAAAAGAAGAAAAGTAGCCCGAAACTGATGAAAACGTTCAATTTTGCGCTAAAAAACCGTTTGCAGCCAAGTAGGTTTGGTGCCCATGTCGTAGAGCCCTCAGAGAGCTTTCCAAAGGCATGCTGTACGCCGCGTAATTCCTTACAGATCAAAAGTTATGGGCACCGGAGCGACGGAGACCTGGTCAAAAGCCCTACGCCCTCGGTTTGCCGGCCTAGCCTCGACGTGAAGCGAACTTGTCTTGGCCAAGATGCCGTGGGATTCGGTAATAGAAATGTGGGGGATAAAGTATCTTGGCAACCCTAACTGGGGCAAAAAAAATTGAAAATGGGGGTGCAACACAAGGATTTCCCATGGGGTCACCCATCCTAGTACTACTCTCGCCCAAGCACGCTTAACTTCGGAGTTCTGATGGGATCAGGTGCATTAGTGCTGGTATGATCGTACCCGTCATGTTGTGGGCACAAATCCTTTATGTGTTGACGGTTCACTGTCCCAGCCCAGAGAGATGGCCCATTCAAAAGGCCCAAAGGGCTTAACGATAACCCATCTACTTCAACAACGCAGCATCCTCGCAAGACGTGATGTCAACTCGTTGTAGGACCCTGTAATATCTCGCGAGTTAATTGTCGTCCTTTTAACAACTCTCAATGTACGATCCAAGACGAAAAAACATAGCGAAAGAAGAAAAGTGGCCTGAAATTGATGAAAACGATCGATTTTGGCCTCCGAAAACAGGCGCAACATAGCATGCTTGCTGTCACGGTCATAGAGCTCTCAGAGAGCTTTCCAACGGTATGTTGTGCGCAGCGTAATTCCTTACGGATTAAAAGTTATGGGCACCGGAGCAGCGGAGACCTGGTCACAAGCCCCAAGCCCTCAATTTGCAGGCCCAGCCTCGACGTGAAGCGAAGTTATCTTGCCCATGGTGCCGTGGGCTTCGGTAATAGAAATGTGATGGATAAAGTATCTTGGCTACCCTAACTGGGGCAAAAAAAAATGAAAAAGGGGGTGCAACACGAGGACTTCCCAAGGGGTCACCCATCCTAGTACTACTCTCGCCCAAGCACGCTTAACTTTCAGTTCTGATGGGATTCGGTGCATCAGTGCTGGTATGATCGTACCCGTCATGTTGTGGGCACAAATCCTTTATGTGTTGACGGTTCACAGTCCAGCCTAGAGAGATGGCCCATTCAAAAGGCCCAATGGGCTTAACGACAACCCATCTGCTTCAACAACGCAGTATCCTTGTAAGATGTGAAATCGACACGTTGTAGGAACCTGTAATATCCCACGAGTTAGGTTGTCGTCCTTTTACCAGCTCACAATGTACGATCCAAGATGGAAAAACATAGCAAAAGAAGAAAAGTAGCCCGAAACTAATTAAAATGTTCGATTTTGGGTTACGAAAACAGGCGCAGCCGACCAGGCTTGCCTTTCCCATCGTAGAGCTCTCGGAGAGCTATCCAACGGTATGCTGTGCACCGCGTAACTCCTTACGGATCAAAAGTTATAGGCACCGGAGCGACGGAGACTCGGTCAAAAGTCCTACCCCCTCGGTTTGCGGGCCCAGCCTCTCCGTGAAGCGAAGTTGTCTTGCCCCAAGATGCCGTGGGATTCGGTAATAGAAATGTGGTGGATAAAATATCTTGGCAACCGTAACCGGGGCAAAAAAAATTGAAAATGGGGGGTGCAACACGAGGACTTCCCAAGGGGTTACCCATCCGAGTACTACTCTCGCCCAAACACGCTTTACTTTGGAGTTTTGATGGGATCCGGTGCATTTGTGCTGGTATGATCGCACCCGTCATGTTGTGGGTACAAATCCTTTATGTGTTCACGGTTCACAGTCCCAGCCCAGAGAGATGGCCCATTCAAAAGGCCAATGGGCTTAACAACAACCCATCTGCTTCAACAACGCAGCATCTTCGCAAGACTTGATATCGACACGTTCTAGGGCCCTATAATGTCCCGCGAGCTAGGTTGACGACCTTTTAACAGCTCACGACGTACGATCCAGAATGGAAAAACTGAGCAAAAGAAGAAAAGTTGCCTGAAACGGATGAAAACGTTCGATTTTGAGCTCCAAATATGGGCGCAGCCGAGCATGTTTGCTGCCCACGTCATAGAGCTCTCTGAGAGCTTTCCAACGGTATGCTGTGCACCGTGTAACTTCTTATGGATCCAAAGTTATGGGCACCAGAGCGATGGGGACCTGGTCAAAAGCCCTACGCCTTTGGTTTGCGGGCCCAACCTCTACGTGAAGCGAAATTGTCTTGGCCAAGGTGCCGTGGGATTCGGTAATAGAAATGTGGTGGATAAAGTATCTTGGCAACCCTAACCGGGGCAAAAAAAATTGAAAAAGGGGTTGCAACACGAGTACTTCCCAGGGGATCACCCATCCAAGTACTACTCTCGCCCAAGCACGATTAACTTCAGAGTTCTGATGGGATCCGGTGCATTAGTGCTGGTATGATCGCACTCGTCATGTTGAGGGCACAAATCCTTTTTTTGTTAACGGTTCACAGTCCCAGGCCAGAGAGATGGCCCATTCAAAAGGTCCAATGGGTTTAATGACAGCCCATCCACTTCAACAACGCAGCATCCTCGTAAGACATGATATCGACTCGTTGTAGGGCCCTCTAATGTCCCGCGAGTTAGGTTGTCGTCCTTTTAAAAGCTCACGGCGTACAATCCTAGGCGGAAAAATAGAGCAAAAGAAGAAAAGTGGCCTGAAACTGATGAAAATGTTCAATTTTGGGTTCCAAAAATGGGTGCAGCCAAGCATGTTTGCTTCCCACGTTGTAGAGCTCCCGGGGAGCTTTCCAACGGTATGCTGTGTGCTGTGTAACTCTTTACGGATCAAAAGTTATGGGCACTAGAGCAATGGAGACCTGGTCAAAAGCCCTATGCCCTCGGTTTGCGGGGCCAGCCTCTACGTGAAGCGAAGTTGTCTTGCCCAAGATGCTGTGGGATTCGGTAATAGAAATGTGGTGGATAAAGTATCTTGGTAACCCTAACCGGGGCAAAAAAAATTGAAAATGTGGGGGTGCAAGACAAGTACTTCCTAGGGGGTCACCCATTCTAGTACTGCTCTCGACCTAGCTCGGTTAACTTCGGAGTTCTGATGGGATCCGGTGCATTAGTACTGGTATGATCGCACCCATCATGTTGAGGTACAAATCGTTTAATGTGTTGACGGTTCACAGTCCCAGCCCAGAGAGATGGCCCATTCAAAAGGCCCAATGGGCTTAACGACAACCCATCCGCTTCAACAATGCAGCATCCTAGTAAGACGTGATATCGACGCGTTGTAGGGCCCTGAAATATCCCGCGAGTAAGGTGTTCGTCCTTTTAATAGCTCACGACGTACGATCCGGGATGAAAGAACAGAGCATAGGTAGAAAAGTGGCCGAAACTGATGAAAACGTTCAATTTTGGGCTCCGAAAATAGGTACAACCGAGCAGGCTTGCTGCCCTCATCGTTGAGCTATCGGAGAGCTTTCCAACAGTGTTCGGTGTATCGCGAAACTCCTCACGGATTAAAAGTTATGGGCACCGTAGCGACGGAGACCTGGTCACAAGCCCCACGCCCTCTATTTGCGGACCCAGCCTCTACGTGAACCGAAGTTGTCTTGCCTAAGGTGCTGTGGGATTCGATAATAGAAATGTGGTGGATAAGGCATCTTGGCAACCCTAACCGGGGCAAAAAAAATTGAAAATGGGTGTTCAACAAGAGGACTTTCCAGGGGTCACCCATCCTAGTGCTACTCTCGCCCAAGCACGCTTAACTTCGGAGTTCTGATGGGATCCAGTGCATTAGTGCTATTATGATCGCACCCGTAATGTTGAGGGCACAAATCCTTTATGTGTTGACGGTTCACAGTCCCAGCCCAGAGAGGTGGCCCATTCAAAAGGCCCAATGGGCTTAACGACAACCCATCCACTTCAACAACGCAGCATCCTTGTAAGATGTGATATCGATGCGATGTAGGGCCCTGTAATATCCCACGAGTTAGATTGTCACACTTTTACCAACTCACGACGTACGATCCTAGATGGAAAAATAGAGCAAAAAAAGAAAAGTGGCCCGAAACTGATGAAAACGTTCGATTTTGGGCTTTGAAAGCAGGCACAGCTGAGTAGGCTTGCTACCGTCGTCGTAGAGCTCTCAGAGAGCTCTCCAACGATATGCGGTGTGTCGCGTAACTCCCTACAGATTAAAAGTTATGGGCACCGTAGCGATAGAGACCTGGTCATAAGCCCCACGCCCTCGGTTTGCGGGCCCAGCCTATACGTGAACTGAAGTTGTCTTGGCCAAGGTGACGTGGGATACGGTAATAGAAATATGGTGGATAAAGTATCTTGGCAACCATAACCAGGGCAAAAAAAATTGAAAAGGGGGGTGCAACACGAGGACTTCCCAAGGGGTCACCCATCCTAATGCTACTCTCACCCATGCACGCTTAACTTCAGAGTTCTTATGGGATCCAGTGCATTAGTGCTGGTATGATCGCACCCATCATGTTAAGGGCACATATCCTTTATGTGTTGACGGCTCACTGTCCCAGCCCAGAGAGATGGCCCATTCAAAAGGCCCGATGGGATTAACGACAACCCATCCGCTTCAACAACGCAGCATCCAAGTAAGACGTGATATCGACGCATTGTAGGGCTCTGAAATATCACGCAAGTTAGGTTGTCATCCTTTTAACAGCTCACGACGTACGATCTGGGATGAAAAAACAGAGCAAAAGAAGAAAAGTTGCCCGAAACTGATGAAAACATTTGATTTTGTGCTCCGAAAATAGGCACAGCTGAGCAAGCTTGCTACCGCTATCATAGAGCTCTCCGAGAGCTTTCTAACGGTATGCTATGCACCGCGTAACTCCTTACGGATTAAAAGTTATGGGCACCGGAGCGACAGAGACCTGGTCACAAGCCCTACACCCTCGGTTTGCGGGCCCAGCCTCTACATGAAGCGAAGTTATCTTGCCCAAGGTGCCGTGGGATTCGGTAATAGAAATGTGGTGGATAAAGTATCTTGGTAACCCTAACCGGGGCAAAACAAATTGAAAAGGGGGGTGCAACACGAGGACTTCCCAGGGGTTTACCTATCCTAGTACTACTCTCGCCCAAGCATGCTTAACTTCGGAGTTCTAATGGGATCCGGTGCATCAGGGCTGGCTTGATCGCACCCATCATGTTGAGGGCATAAATCCTTTTTGTGTTGATGGTTCACAGTCCCAGCCCAGAGAGATGGCCCATTCAAAAGGCCCAATGGGCTTAACGACAACCCATCCGCTTCAACAACGAAGTATCCTCTTAAGACGTGATATCGACGCATTGTAAGAACTTATAATATCCCGCGAGTTAGGTTGTCG
Source organism: Ehretia macrophylla (assembly GCA_037974665.1). NCBI lineage: Eukaryota > Viridiplantae > Streptophyta > Magnoliopsida > Boraginales > Ehretiaceae > Ehretia > Ehretia macrophylla. The sequence continues at coordinate 11,947,739 of CM075764.1, read as the reverse complement.
TCCTTTTAATAGCTCACGACGTACGATCCGAGATGGAAAAACAGAGCTAAAGATGAAAAGTGGCCCGAAACTGATGAAAACGTTTGATTTTGGGCTACAAGAACAAGCGCAGCCGACCAGGCATACTGCCTTCATCGTCGAGCCCTCGGAGAGCTTTCCAACGGTATGCTGTGCGTCACTTAACTCCTTACGGATAAAAAGTTATGGGCACCGGAGCGATAGAGACCTCGGTTTGCGGGCCAAGCCTCTACTTGAATTTAAGTTGTCTTGCCCAAGGTGTCGTGGGATTCGGTCATAGAAATATGGTGGATAAAGTATCTTGGCAACCCTAACCGCGGCAAAAAAAATTGAAAAGGGGGGTACAACACGAGGACGTCCAAGGGCGTCACCCATCCTAGTACTACTCTCGCCCAAGCACGCTTAACTTCGGAGTTCTGATGCGTCCGGTGCATTATTGCTGGTATGATCGCACCCGTCATGTTGAGGGCACAAATCCTTTATGTGTTAACCGTTCACAGTCCCCGCCCAGAGAGATGGTCCATTCAAAAGGCCCAATGGGCTTAACGACAACCCTTCCACTTCAACAATATAGCATCCTCGTAAGATGTGATATTGGGGAATTGTAGGGCCGTATAATATCCCACGAGTTAGATGGTCGTCCTTTTAACAGCTCACGACGTGCGATCCAGGATGAAAAAATAGAGCAAAAGAAGAAAAGTGGCCTGAAACTGATGAAAACATTCGATTTTGGGCTCCGAAAATAGGCACAGCTAGGCTGGCTTGTTGCCCCCGTCTTAGAGCTCTCGGAAAGCTTTCCAATGGTATACTGTGCGTCGCGTAATTCCTTATGGATTAAAAGTTATGGGCACCGGAGCGACGGAGACTTGGTCCTAAGCCCCACGCCCTCGGTTTGCGGGCCCAGCCTCTGCGTGAAGCGAAGTTGTCTTGCCCAACGTGCCATGGGATTCAGTAATAGAAATGTGGTGGATAAAGTATCTTGGCAACCCTAACCGGGCCAAAAAAATTTGAAAAGAGAGGTGCAACACGAGGATTTGGCAGGGGGTCACCCATCCTTGTACTACTCTAGCCCAAGCACTCTTAACTTCAGAGTTTTGATGGGATCCGGTGCTTCAGTGCTGGTATGATCGCACCCGTCATGTTGAGGGCATAAATCCTTTATGTGTTGACGGTTCACAGTCCCAGCCCAGAGAGATGACCCATTCAAAAGGCCCAATGGGCTTAACGACAACCCATCCACTTCAACAATGCAGTATCCTCGTTAGACGCAATATCGACGTGTTGTAGGAACCTATAATATCCCTCGAGTTAGGTTGTTGTCCTTTTAACAACTCACGACGTACGATCCGAGATGGAAAAACAAAGCGAAAGAAGAAAAGTGGCCTGAAACCGATGAAAATGTTCAATTTTCGTCTATGAAAATAGGTGCAGCCGACTAGGCATGCTGCCCTCGTCGTAGAGCTCTCAGAGAGCTTTCCAACGGTATGCTGTGCGCCGCGTAACTCCTTACAGATAAAAATTTATGGGTACCAGAGCGACGGAGACCTGGTTACAAGCCCCATGCCCTCGGTTTGCAGGCCCATCTTCTACGTGAAACGAAGTTGTCTTGCCCAAGGTGCCGTGGTATTCGAGAATATAAATGTGGTGTATAAAGTATCTTGGCAACCTTAACCAGGGCAAAAAAAAATAGAAAAGGGGTGTGCAACGCGAGGACTTCCCGGGGGGTCACCTATCCTAGTACTACCCTCGCCCAAGCACGCTTAACTTTGGAGTTCTTATGGGATACGGTGCGTTAGTGCTGGTATGATTGCACCCGTCATGTTGAGGGCACAAATCTTTTTTGTGTTGACAGTTCAAAGTCTCAGCCCAGAGAGATAGCCCATTCAAAAGGCCCATTGGGCTTAACGACAACCAATCCGCTTCAACAACGCAATATCCTCGTAAGACGCAATATCGACGCATTGTAAGAACCTGTAACATCCTGCGAGTTAGGTTGTCCTCCTTTCAACAGCTCACGACGCACGATCCGAGCCGGAAAAACAGAGCAAAAGAAGAAAAGTGGCCCAAAATTGATGAAAATGTTTGATTTTGGGCTATGAAAACAGGTGCTGCTGACCAGACATGCTGCCCTTGTCGTAGAGCTCTCGGAGAGCTTTCCAACGGTATCCTGTGCGGCGCGTAACTCCTTACGGATATGAGTTTATGGGCACCGGAGCGACGGAGACCTGGTTACAAGCCCCACGCTCTCGGTTTGCAGGCCTAGCCTCTACGTGAAGCGAAGTTGTCTTGCCCAAGGTGCCGTGTGATTCGGTAATAGAAATATGGTGGATAAAGTATCTTGGCAACCCTAACCGGGGCTCAAAAAATTGAAAAGGGGGGTGCAACACGAGGACTTCCCAAGGGTCAACCATCCTAGTACTACTTTCGCCCAAGCATAGTTAAGTTCGGAGTTCTTATGGGATCCAGTGCATCAGTGCTGTTATGATCGTACCCGTCATGTTGAGGGCATAAATCCTTTATGTGTTAACGGTTCACAGTCGCAGCCTAGAGAGATGGCCCATTCAAAAGGCCCATTGGGCTTAACGACAACCCATCTGCTTCAACAACGCAGTTTCTACATAAGATGCGATATCAACACGTTGTAGGAACCTGTAATATCCTGCAAGTTTGGTTGTCATCCTTTGAAGAGCTCACGACGTACGATCCAAGACAGAAAAACAGAGCAAAAGAAGAAAAGTGGCCCAAAACTGATGAAAACGTTCAATTTTGGGCTACAAGAATAGGGGCTACCGACCAGGTATGCTACCCTCATCGTAGAGCTCTCGGAGAGCTTTCCAACGGTATGCTGTGCACCGCGTAACTCCTGACGGATAAAAAGTTATGGGCACCGGAGTGACAAAGACCTCGTTACAAGCCCCACGCCCTCGGTTTGCGGGCCCAGCCTCTACGTGAAGCGAAGTTGTCTTGCCCAATGTGCCATGGGATTCGGTAATAGAAATGTGGTGGATAAAGTATCTTGGCAACCCTAACCAGGGCAAAAAAAATTGAAAAGAGGGGTGCAACACGCGGACTTCCCATGGGGCCACCCATCCTAGTACTACTCTCGCCCAAGCACGCTTAACTTCGGAGTTCTGATGGGATCCAGTGCATTAGTGCTAGTATGATCGCACCCGTCATGTTGAGGGCACAAATTCTTTATGTGTTGACGGTTCACAGTCCCAGCCTAGAGAGATGGCCCATTCAAAAGGCCCAATGGGCTTAACGACAACCCATCCGCTTCAACAACGCAGCATCCATGTAAGACGTGATATCGATGCGTTGTAGGGCCCTATAATATCCCACGAGTTAGATTGTCATACTTTTAACAGCTCACGACGTACGATCCTAGATGGAAAAATAGAGCAAAAGAAGAAAAGTGGCCCGAAACTGATGAAAACATTCGATTTTGGGCTTTGAAAGCACGCACAGCTGAGTAGGCTTACTGCCCCCGTCGTAGAGCTCTTAGAGAGCTCTCCAACGGTATGCGGTGTGTCGCGTAACTCCTTACGGATTAAAAGTTATGGGCACCGTAGCAATAGAGACCTGGTCACAAGCCCCACGCCCTCAGTTTGCGGGCCCAGCCTATACGTGAACTGAAGTTGTCTTGGCCAAGGTGACGTGGGATACGGTAATAGAAATGTGGTGGATAAAGTATCTTGGCAACCATAACCACGGCAAAAAAAATTGAAAAGGAGGGGTGCAACACGAGGACTTCCCAAGGGGTCACCCATCCTAGTAGTACTCTCGCCCATGCACGCTTAACTTCGGAGTTCTGATGGGATCCATTGCATTAGTGTGGTATGATCGCACCCGTCATGTTGAGGGCACATATCCTTTATGTGTTGACGGCTCACAGTCCTAGCCCAGAGAGATGGCCCATTCAAAAGGCCCGATGGGATTAACGACAACCCATCCGCTTCAACAACGCATCATCCAAGTAAGACGTGATATTGACGCATTATAGGGCCCTGAAATATCACGCAAGTTAGGTTGTCATCCTTTTAACAGCTCACGACGTACGATCCGGGATGAAAAAATAGAGCAAAAGAAGAAAAGTGGCCCGAAACTGATGAAAACATTTGATTTTGTTTTCTGAAAATAGGCACAGCTGAGCAAGCTTGCTACCGCCGTCGTAGAGCTCTCGGAGAGCTTTCCAACTGTATGCTATGCACCGCGTAACTCCTTACGGATTAAAAGTTATGGGCACCGGAGCGACATAGACCTAGTCATAAGCCTCATGCCCTCGTTTGCGGGCCCGACCTCTACGTGAAGCGAAGTTGTCTTTCCCAAGGTGCCATGGGATTCGGTAATAGAAATGTGGTGGATAAAGTATCTTGGCAACCCTAACCGGGGCAAAATAAATTGAAAAGGGGGGTGCAACACGAGGACATCCTTGGGGTTTATCTAACCTAGTACTACTCTCGCCCAAGCATGCTTAACTTCGGAGTTCTGATGGGATCCGGTGCATCAGGGCTGGTATGATCTCACCCGTCATGTTGAGGGCATAAATCCTTTTTGTGTTGATGGTTCACAGTCCCAGCCCAGAGAGATGGCCCATTCAAAAGGCCCAATAGGCTTAACGACAACCCATCCGCTTCAACAACGAAGTATCCTCGTAAGACGTGATATCGACGCATTGTAAGAACCTGTAATATCCCGTGAGTTAGGTTGTCGTCCTTTTAACAGGTCACGACGTACGATCCGAGATGGAAAAACAGAGCAAAAGATGAAAAGTGGCCCGAAACTGATGAAAACGTTTGATTTTGGGCTACAAGAACAAGCGCAGCCGACCAGGCATACTGCCTTCATCGTCGAGCCCTCGGAGAGCTTTCCAACGGTATGCTGTGCGTCACTTAACTCCTTACGGATAAAAAGTTATGGGCACCGGAGCGATAGAGACCTCGGTTTGCGGGCCAAGCCTCTACTTGAATTTAAGTTGTCTTGCCCAAGGTGTCGTGGGATTCGGTCATAGAAATATGGTGGATAAAGTATCTTGGCAACCCTAACCGCGGCAAAAAAATTGAAAAGGGGGGTACAACACGAGGACGTCCAAGGGCGTCACCCATCCTAGTACTACTCTCGCCCAAGCACGCTTAACTTCGGAGTTCTGATGGGATCCGATGCATTAGTGCTGGTATGATCGCACCCGTCATGTTGAGGGCACAAATCCTTTATGTGTTAACGGTTCACAGTCCCCGCCCAGAGAGATAGCCCATTCAAAAGGCCCAATGGGCTTAACGACAACCCGTCCATTTCAAAAATATAGCATCCTCGTAAGATGTGATATTGCGGAATTGTAGGGCCGTATAATATCCCGCGAGTTAGATGGTCGTCCTTTTAACAGCTCACGACGTACGATCCGGGATGAAAAAACAGAGCAAAAGAAGAAAAGTGGCCTGAAACTGATGAAAACATTCGATTTTGGGCTCCGAAAATAGGCACAGCCAAGCTGGCTTGTTGCTCCCGTCTTAGAGCTCTCGGAAAGCTTTCCAACGGTATGCTGTGCGTCACGTAATTCCTTATGGATTAAAAGTTATGGGCACCGGAGCGACGGAGACTTGGTCATAAGCCCCACGCCCTCGGTTTGCGGGCCCAGCCTCTTCGTGAAGCGAAGTTGTCTTGCCCAACGTGCCATGGGATTCAGTAATAGAAATGTGGTGGATAAAGTATCTTGGCAACCCTAACCGGGCCAAAAAAATTTGAAAAGGAGGGTGCAACACGAGGATTTGGCAGGGGGTCACCCATCCTTGTACTACTCTAGCCGAAGCACTCTTAACTTCAGAGTTCTAATGGGATCCGGTGCTTCAGTGCTGGTATGATCGCACCTGTCATGTTGAGGGCATAAATCCTTTATGTGTTGACGGTTCACGGTCCCAACCCAGAGAGATGACCCATTCAAAAGGCCCAATGGGCTTAACGACAACCCATCCACTTCAACAATGCAGTATCCTCGTAAGACGCAATATCGACGCATTATAAGTGTGACGCCCCGATCCCTCACGAGACCGGAGGCTCTAATAACCATGCTATTCTCAACCTAATACCAAACCCGGTCACAAAATTTTAGGGGAAAAACGAACAGAGTTTCCCCTGTACTATGGACATTCTGAAAACCTGTAAATTCTCAAATAAGGTAACTACAAGGTAAACAAACTTTTCATGGCTAAATATTTAAAGATTCATGGCCATCCGAGCCTTGAAGCAAACAACAGCTCCAAAACCACACAAGCATGCAAGTAACTTGTTTATAATATAGTCTAATAACCCTGCCATTCTAGGATAACATTAAAATATACTTAGAGATAAAACATTCTACACTAAGCCATTCACTCCCAAGCATGCAAAGCAACTAGAAATAGAAATATAAGTTATTACAAGCCATAGAATTACCATTGCTACTACATTATCAGACTTCCAGCTTACATATTACTCAAATACATACATGAGCTTTAAGGCCCCAAAATAGATTATACATAGAACAACAAATTCTTCACATAGCAACCAGAAAGCACAACTGCCTCAGACAAATATCACACAGCAGCTAAGGCAACTCCACCAACTGTGCCACCTGAAACATGTTAGCGAGGTATGAGCAACCACTGTTGCCCAGTGAGGGATATAGTCCCGGGGCGTGCAATGCAACAGATAATACAATTACTCAACAATAACACTTAAACAATTAAAGAAACAATGATACTTAAATAACCACACAATTAAAAGGATACATTTCACACAATCCCCTATACACCAATCTTCACTGGTCTTCATTCACAATCCACGAACCACGAGCACGATCACGATAAGCCGGCATAACCCCAAACACTCCAGTGGGTGTACTCCGGATGTACCCCGATAATCCTACGACCCAACATCCCCTGGCAATCTCCGGACCAGGCGAATGAGGGACTAGGGTACGGAGTTTGAATATCCACCGGCAAGCCCTCTGCCGCCCAGCCGATATTCAACACATCCGCCCCTGACACTATGGTTGCGCAACCACTATGCGATGCACTCAATGATGGCAAGTTAATAGCAATAATATAAGCATTAACACATATGAGAATCAACAAAGTAGGTTGACCTCGTTGCAATTAGGATAGAAGCAAATATAGAAGCTAATAAGCAGTTTACAAATGAACATATACCAAATAAACATAGAATCATACCAAAAGCTCCAAATCAATTTAAAATCACATAAAACACTCAAGAAGTCCTGACATGGGTTTAGAAGTGTGAGACAACTTAAATTGCACCTAAACCTCTTTGTTTTTCGAACTATTTCTCTTCCAAACCAAAGTTAATGATGTCATTTTCAAAGGAAACTCTCCCAACCTTCTAACTAATCCCCAAGGTACCCTCTCAACCCTTTAACTCATTCAAATGCCCGCGTTTACCCCGAAAGCCCCAATTTCTCTCTTTTGGCTTTAAACTACACCTACATTGTCCGGCTTCACACAAGGGATATCAAAGCATCTATAGCACCTAGATAGCCTAAGGATACTAGAATTGAAGCCCGAATCCACCCGGATTCGCATTAACCCCGAAAGCCCCAAATTAAAGTCGGCTATTTTCCATTTTTAGGCAATTTAAGGGCAATGCAAGTGCACGGGGCTATTAGGCTATCTTCACTAACACCTATGGCATCTATTAGAAGCATTAAATCGAGCTAATTCGAGCAATTACACAAAACCCTAGAAAAACATCACTATTCACCCTAAAAATCAAACTAACGATTCTAACCGTTTAAAAAGCGAAACGGCGGCTCAAATGTGTTCTCTAGCATTCATATAGATGGTATATTAGCATAGATAACAATTACAATGGCATATAATCATATTTTCAACAAATCAAGAAATGAGTAACTATTTAAAAATGCAAAAACAAGTCGTGAAATCCCTCACCAATACGCGTAGGAGCACCTAGGAACCTTGCAAACACCCTACACTAGTTGCTCAAGGCTTGGCTTGGCTTGAATTGAAGAGTTGAAGATGAAAAATTTCTCCCAAGTGCAAAGAGGGGCTGTCGGGTTTGGCTCCTGATTTCAGCTTTTTATTTTTTTTTTCTTTTGCATTTTATGAGCTTAAGTGATATAATAAAGGGGTTAAGTTGAGGTGGGGTCATATGGGTGCTTAAGTGATCTAATAAAATGCGCGTTGCTAGCTCCAAAACGAGGCTAATGTATAAAACTTAGGCTAGCTAATTAAATCTATAAAGTTATTACGTAACACTATTCACTCAACTACAAAAATCATTTTCTAAACGAGCTCTCCTAACGCCGTTAGCTCAAATACACATTTTTCCCACTACTTTTAGAATTAATATGATTTAATAAAAATGCTAATTCACTAATAGAATGAAGTTTAAAAATGGGATGAATAGTGACTACATAAGATGGTTAACAAAGCACAGAAGGAAATACGCAATTAATGAATGCAACAGTAAGTCAATGTATGGCTAATTCTCGGGCGTCACAGTAAGAACCTGTAACATCCTGCGAATTTGGTTGTCATCCTTTGAAGAGCTCACGACGTACGATCCGAGACAGAAAAACGAAGGAAAATAAGAAAAGTGGCCCGAAACTGATGAAAACGTTCAATTTTGGGCTACAAGAATAGGCGCTGCCAACCAGGCATGCTACCCTCATCGTAGAGCTGTCGGAGAACTTTCCAACGGTATGCTGGGCACCGCGTAACTACTTACGGATAAAAAGTGCTGGGCACCGGAGTGACAAACACCTCGTTACAACCCCCACGCCCTCGGTTTGTGGGCCCAGCCTCTACATGAAGTGAAGTTGTCTTGCCCAATATGCCATGGGATTCGGTAATAGAAATGTGGTGGATAAAGTATCTTGGCAACCCTAACCGGGGCAAAAAAATAGAAAAGGGGGTTGCAACACGAGGACTTCCCAAGGGTCACCCATCCTAGTACTACTCTCGCCCAAGCACAGTTAAGTTCGTTGTTCTGATGGGATCCGGTGCATCATTGCTGTTATGATCGCACCTGTCATGTTGAGGGCATAAATCCTTTATGTGTTAACGGTTCACAGTCGCTGCCTAGAGAGATGGCCCATTCAAAAGGCCCATTGGGCTTAACGACAAGCCATCTGCTTCAACAACGCAGTTTCCACATAAGACGCGATATCAACAAATTGTAGGAACCTGTAATATCCTACAAGTTTGGTTGTCATCCTTTGAAGAGCTCACGACGTACGATCCGAGACAGAAAAACGGAGCAAAAGAAGAAAAGTGGCCCGAAACTGATGAAAACGTTCAATTTTGGGCTACAAGAATAGGCGCTGCCGACCAAGCATGCTACCCTCATCGTAGAGCTCTCGGAGAGCTTTCCAACGGTATGCTGTGCACCGCGTAACTCCTGACGGATAAAAAGTTATTGGCACCAGAGTGACAAAGACCTCGTTACAAGCCCCACGACCTCGGTTTGCGGGCCCAGCCTCTACGTGAAGCGAAGTTGTCTTGCCCAATGTGCCATGGGATTCGGTAATAGAAATGTGGTGGATAAAGTATATTGGCAACCCTAACCGGTGCAAAAAAAATTGAAAAGAGGGGTGCAACACAAGGACTTCCCAAGGGGTCACCCATCATAGTACTACTGTCGCCCAAGCATGCTTAACTTCGGAGTTCTGATACGATCCGGTGCATTAGTGCTGGTATGATTACACCTGTCATGTTGAGGTCACAAATCCTTTTTGTGTTGAAGGTTCACAGTCCCAGCCCAGAGAGATGGCCCATTCAAAAGGCCCAAAGGGCTTAACGACAACCCATCCACTTCAACAATGCAGCATCCTCGTAAGACAAGATATCGACGCATTGTAGGGCCCTATAATATCCCGTGAGTAAGATTGTCGTCCTTTTAACAGCTCACGACGTACTATCCGGGATAAAAAAATAGAGCAAAAGGAGAAAAGTGGCTTGAAACTGATGAAAACATTCGATTTTGGGCTCCGAAAATAGGCACAGCCGAGCAGGCTTGCTGCCCCCGTCGTAGAGCTCTTAGGGAGCTTTCCAACGGTATGTTGTGCGTCGCGTAACTCCTTACGGATTAAAAGTTATGGGCACCGGAGCGACGAAGACCTGGTCACAAGCCCACGCACTAAGTTTGCGAGCCCAGCCTCTACGTGAAGCAAAGTTGTCTTGCCCAATGTGCCGTGGGATTTGGTAAAAGAAATGTGGTGGATAAATATCTTGTCAACCATAACCGAGGCAACGAGGACTTCCCAAGGGGTCACCCATCCTAGTACTACTCTCGCCCAAGCATGCTTAGCTTCGGAGTTCTGATGGGATCCGGTGCATCAGTGCTGGTATGATCACACCCATCATGTTGAGGCAGAAATCCTTTATGTGTTGACGGTTCACAGTCCCAGCCCAGAGAGATGGCCCATTCAAAAGGCCTAATAGGCTTAACGACAACCCATCCGCTTCAACAACGCAGTATCCTCGTAAGACGTGATATCGAAGCGTTGTAGGAACCTGTAATATCCCACGAGTTAGGTTGTCGTCCTTTTAACAGCTCACGACGTACGATCCGAGACATAAAAACATAGCAGAAGAAGAAAAGTGGCCCGAAACTGATGAAAACGTTCGATTTTGGGCTACTAAAATAGGCGCAGCCGACCAGGCATGCTGCCCCCGTCGTAGAGCTCCTGAAGAGCTTTTCAACAGTATGCTGTTCGCCGCGTAGCTCCTTACAGATAAAAAGGTATGGGCATCGGAGCGACGGAGACCATGTTACTTGCCCGACGCCCTAGGCTTGCTGGCCCAGCCTTTACGTGAAGGGAAGTTATCTTGCCCAAGGTGCCGTGGGATTCAATAATAGAAATGTGGTGGATAAAGTATCTTGGCTACCCTAACCGGGGCAAAAAAAATTGAAAATGGGAGGTGCAACACGAAGACTTCCCAGGGGTCACCCATCCAAGTACTACTCTAGCCCAAGCCGGCTTAACTTCGGAGTTCTGATAGGATCCGGAGTATTAGTGATGGTATGATCGCACCCGTCATGTTGAGGGCACAAATCCTTTATGTGTCAACGATTCACAGTCCCAGCCCAAAGAGATGGCCCATTCAAAAGGCCCAATGGGCTTAACGACAAACCATCCACTTCAACAACGCAGCATCCTCGTAAGACGTGATATCGACGTATTGTAGGGCACTGTAATATCCTACGAGTTAGGTTGTCGTCTGTTTAACAACTCACGACGTACGATCGGGGATGGAAAAACAAAGCAAAAGAAGAAAAGTGGCCCGAAACTGATAAAAATTTTCAATTTTGGGCTCCGAAAACAGGCACAACGAAGCAAGATTGCTGCCCCCACCGTAGAGCTCTCAGAGAGCTTTCCAACAGTATGCTGTGCGTTGCGTAATTCCTTACGAATTAAAAGTTATGGTCACCGAAGCGACGGAGACCTGGTCACAAGCCCCATGCCCTCGGTATGCGGGCTCAGCCCCTACATGAAGTGAAGTTGTCTTGCCCAAGGCGCCGTGGTATTCGGTAATAGAAATGTGGAGGATAAAGTATCTTGGCAACCCTAATCGGGGAAAAAAAAATTTAAAAGTGGGGGTGCAACATGAGGACTTCCCAAGGGGTCACCCATCCTAGTACTACTCTCGCCCAATGAAGCTTAACTTCGGAGTTTTGATGGGATTCGGTGCTTTAGTGCTGGTATGATCGCACCCATCATGTTGTGGGCACAAATCCTTTATGTATTGACGGTTCACAGTCCCAGCCTAGAGAGATGGCCTATTCAAAAGGCCCAATGGGCTTAACGACAACCCATCCGCTTTAACAACACAGCATACTCACAAGACGTGATATGGACGCGTTGTAGGGCCCTCTGATGTCCCGCGAGTTTGGTTGTCATCCTTTTAACAGCTCACGACATACGATTCGGGATGAAAAAACGAGCAAAAGAAGAAAAGTGGACCGAAACTGATGAAAACATTCGATTTTTGGTTGTAAAAATGGGAGCAGCCGAGCAGGCTTGATGCCCCCAACGTAGAGCTCTCGGAGAGCTTTCGAACTGTATGTTGTACGTCGCGTAACTCCTTACGGATTAAAAGTTAAGGGCACCGGAGCGACGGAGGCCTGGTCATAAGCCCCACGCCGTTGGTTTGCGGGCCTAGCCTCTACGTGAAGCGAAGTTGTCTTGCCCAAGGTGCCGTGGGATTCAGTAATAGAAATATGGTGGATAAAGTATCCTCACAAGACGTGATATGGATGCATTGTAGTGCCCTCTAATGTCCCGCATGTTAGGTTGTCGTCCTTTTAGCAGCTCACGACGTACGATTTGGGACTGAAAAACAGAGCAAAAGAATAAAATTGGCCCGATATTGATGAACACGTTCAATTTTTGGCTGCAAAAATGAACGCAGCCAAGCAGGCTTGCTGCCCCCGTCGTAGAGCTCTCGGAGATCTTTCCAACCGTATGTTGTGCGTCACGTAACTCCTTACAGGTGAAAAGTTAAGGCCACCAGAGCGACGGAGACCTAGTCACAAGCCCCACGCCGTCAGTTTGCAGGCCCAACCTCTACGTGAAGCGAAGTTGTCTTGCCCAAGGTGCCATGGGATTCGGTAATAGAAATGTTTTGGATAAAGTATCCTGGCAACCCTAACCGGGGCAAAAAAAATTGAAAAGGGGGGTGCAACACGAGGACTTCCCAGGGGGTCACCTATCCTAGTACTACTCTCGCCCAAGCATGCTTAACGTTGGATTTCTGAAGGGATCCGGTGCATTAGTGCTGGTATGATCGCACCCGTCACGTTGTGGGCACAAATCGTTTATGTGTTGACGGTTCACAATCCCAGCCCAGAGAGATGGCCCATTCAAAAGGCGCAATGGGCTTAACAACAACCCATCCGCTTCAATAACGTAACATCCTATTAAGACGTGATATCGACGAGTTGTAGGGCCTTGAAATATCCCGTGAGTTAGGTTGTCGTCATTTTAATAGCCCGAAATTGATGAAAACGTTCGAAAATAGGCATTGCCTAGCAGGCTTGCTGCCCTCGTTGTAGAGCTCTCAGAGAGTTTTCCAACGGTATGCTGTGCGTTGCGTAACTCCTTACGGATTAAAAGTTATGGCACCGAAGCGACGGAGAGCTGGTCACAAGCCCCACGCTCTCGGTTTTCGAGCCCAGCCTCTACGTGAAGCGTAGTTGTCTTGCCCAAGGTACTGTGGGATTCGATAATAGAAATGTGGTGGATAAAGTATCTTGGCAACCCTAACCGGGGTGAAAAAAAATTTGAAAATGGGGGGTGCAACACGAGGACTTCCTAAGGGGTCACCCATCCTAGTACTACTCTCGCCCAAGCACGCTTAACTTTGAGTTCTGATGGGAACCGGTGCATTAGTACTGGTATGATCGCACCCGTCATGTTGTGGGCACAAATCCTTTATGTGTTGACGGTTCACAATCCCAACCCAGAGAGATGGCCCATTCAAAAGGCCCAATGGGCTTAATGACAACCCATCAGTTTCAATAATGCAGCATCCTCGCAAGACGTGATATCGATGAGTTGTAGGGCCCTCTAATGTCCAGCGAGTAAGGTTGTCGTCCTTTTAACAGAACACGACGTACGATCCGGGATAGTAAAAACAGAGCAAAAACATAAAAGTGGCCCGAAACTGATGAAAACGTTCGATTTTGGGCTCCAAAAATGGGTGCAGCCGAGCAGGCTTGCTGCCCACGTCGTAGAGCTTTCGGAGAGCTTTCCAACAGTATGTTGTGCGCCGCGTAACTCCTTACATATCAAAGTAACGGCACCGAAGCGACGGAGACCTGGTCAAAAGCCGTACGCCCTCGGTTTGCACGCCCAGCCTCTACGTGAAGCGAAGTTATCTTGCCCAAGATGCGGTGGGATTTGGTAATAGAAATGTGGTGGATAAAGTATCTTGGCAACCCTAACCGGGGCAAAAAAAATTGAAAAAGGGGGGTGCAACACGAGGACTTCACATGGGGTCACCCATCCTAGTACTACTCTCGCCTAAGCATGCTTAACTTCGGAGTTCTAATGGGATCCGGTGCATTAGTGCTGGTATGATCGCACCCGTCATGTTGAGAGCATAAATCCTTTATGCGTTGACGGTTCACAGTCCCAGCCCAGAGAGATGGCCCATTCAAAAGGCCCAATGGGCTTAACGACAACCCACTCGCTTCAACAACGCACTATCCTCGTAAGACGTTATATCGACGTATTTTTAGGACCCTGTAATATCACGAGAGTTAGGTTGTCGTCATTTTAACAGTTCACGAGTACGATCTGGGATGAAAAAATAGAGCAAAAGAAGAAAAGTGGCCCAAAATTGATGAAAACTTTCAATTTTTTGGCTCCGAAAATAGGCACAGCCGAGCAGGCTTGGTGCCACCGTCGTAGAGCTCTCGGAGAGCTTTCCAAAGGTATGTTGTGCACCGCATAACTCCTTACGGATTAAAAGTTATGGGCACCGGAGTGAGGGAGACCTGGTCACAAGCCCCACACCCTCGGTTTATGGGCCCGGCCTCTACGAGAAGCGAAGTTGTCTTGCCCAAGGTGCTGTGGGATTCGGTATAGAAATGTGGTGGATAAAGTATCTTGGCAACCCTAACCGGGGCAAAAAAAATTGAAAAAGAGGGGTGCAACACGAGGACTTCTCAAGGGTCACCCATCCTAGTACTACTCTCGCCCAAGCACACTTAACTTCGAAGTTTTGATGGGATCCGGTGCATTAGTGTTGGTATGATCGTACCCGTCATGTTGTGGGCACAAATCCTTTATGTGTTGACGGTTCACAGTCCCAGCCCAGAGAGATAGCCCATTCAAAAGGCCCAATGGGCTTAACGACAACCCATCCAATTCAACAATGCAGCATTCTCACAAGACATGATATCGACGCATTGTAGGGCCCTCTAATGTCCCGCGAGTTAGGTTGTCGTCCTTTTAACAGCTCTCGACGTATGATCTGGGATGGAAAAATAGAGCAATAGAGGAAAAGTGGCCCAAAACTGATGAAAACGTTCAATTTTGGGCTATGAAAATAGGCGCAGCCGAGCAGGCTTTCTACCCCCATCGTAGAGCTCTCAGAGAGCTTTCCAATGGTATACTGTGCGCCGCGCAACTCTTTATGGATCAAAAGTTATGGGCATTGGAGCGCCGGAGACCTGGTCACAAGCCCGACGCCTTCGGTTTGCGGGCCCAGCCTCCATGTGAAGCGAAGTTGTCTTGCCCAAGATGCCGTGGGATTCAGTAAAAGAAATGTGGTGGATAAAGTATCTTAGCAACCCTAACCGGGGCAAGAAAAATTGAAAAGGGGGGTTGCAACACGAGGACTTCCCAGGAGGTCACCCATCCTAGTACTACTTTCGCCCAAGCATGCTTAACTTCGGAGTTCTGATGGGATCCGGTGCATTAGTACTGGTATGATCGCACCCGTCATGTTGAGGGCACAAATCCTTTATTTGTTGATGGTTCACAGTCCCAGCCTAGAGAGATGGCCCATTCAAAAGGCCTAATGGGCTTAACGACAACCCATCCGCTTCAACAACGCAGCATCCTCGTAAGACGTGATATCGACGTGTTGTAGGGCCTTGTAATATCCTGCGAGTTAGGTTTTCATTCTTTTAATAGCTCACGACGTACGATCCGGGATAGAAGAACAGAGCAATAGAAGAAAAGTGGCCCAAAATTGATGACAACTTTCGATTTTGGGCTCCGAAAACAAGCACAACCGAGCAGGCTTGCTGCCCCCTTTGTAGAGCTCTCGGAGAGCTTTCCAACGGTATGTTGTGCGTCACGTAACTCCTTATGGATTAAACGTTATGGGCACTGGAGCGACGGAGACCTAGTTACAAGCCCCACGCCCTCGGTTTGTGGGCCCAGCCTCTACGTGAAGCGAAGTTGTCTTGCACAAGGTGCCTCGGGATTCGGTAATAGAAATGTGGTGGATAAAGTATTTTGGCAACCCTAACTAGGGCAAAAAAATTTGAAAAGGGGGGGTGCAACACGAGGACTTCCCAGGGGGTCACCCATCCTAGTACTACCCTCGCCCAAGCACGCTAACTTTGGAGTTCTGATGAGATCCAATGCATTAGTGCTAGTATGATCACACCCGTCATGTTGAGGGCATAAATCCTTTATGTGTTGACAGTTCACTGTCCCAGCCCATAGAGATGGCCCATTGAAAAGGCCCAATGGGCTTATAGACAACCCATCCGCTTCAAAAACGCAGCATCATAGTAAGAGGTCATACCGCCGCGTTGTAGGGCCCTGAAATATCCCGCGAGTTAGGTTGTCGTCCTTTTAACAACTCACGACGTACGATCCGGGATAGAAAAATAGAGCAAAAGAAGAAAAATGGCCCGAAACTGATAAAAATATTCGATTTTGGGCTCCGAAAATAGGCACAGCCGAGCAGGCTTACTACCCCCGTTGTAGAGCTCTTTGAGACCTTTCCAACGGTATACTGTGCGTCACGTAACTCCTTACGGATTAAAAGTTACGGGCACCGGAGCGACGGAGACTTGGTCACAAGCCCCACGCCCTCGGTTTGCGGGCCCAGCCTGTCACACCCCAACCCGGCCTATAAAGGTTAGACTAGGGTGTGATCTAAACATTCAAGTCTATCTCGTATTTAACAGTTCATGAAAGTTTAACACTTAACATTTTTGCCTAAACTCTATAATTTTTTGGAAAACCGGCTGCATAATGGTTGTAATTGGGCTCTTTGGTTTGACCTGATTCCCTAAACGCCTCAAATTTTCCAATCTCAATTTCATTTTCAACAAAGATTACTATTCATCAATTGAAACGCCTACTAGTTATCTCGATGTCTCGTTTGATTTATAACCTAGCATGATACTATGTCTCGTTTGTTTGTTAATCCTCGTTACAAAAGTACCTGTTGATCTTAGCTTAACAATGGGTACCTTCTTAAGATTGGATAGGTTCATTTTACTTAGTCCTTACCGGATACTTCATAATCCTATGATAGTTACTAACTAGTAACGATAGTGAAATGACCATAGTAGTGTCTGTCTAGTTATTATCAGTACAAGCCAAAATTAGACTCCAAATTACAACGGGGGTCTTTTACATTACAAACATCAAGCAACATGAAAAGAAATAGTCTTCAAGCAGCATAGTGTTCACAAATGGCCATAATCAAGCAAAGCACATAGGATAGGCAATCATTCCAAGGAATCATCATTAGGCACGTCGTTCTCGGGTACTTGATCTTGATCTTCTTCACCTGAGATGATAAGAGAGGGTAAGTCCTTATGAACTCAGCGAGGGAGAACGAGAAATAGGTTTTGAAACTCATTTTTCGGTTCAACTTATGAAAACCTTTTTGCAAGCATGAATATATCACAAATAAGTACATAACAATAATATAAAAGTAAAGGGACACAATTACCTGTATTTCCTCCCTGAGGTCCTCCTGGCACCAAGCGAGAGTACTTATACACATAGTGAAAAGGATACGGTGAGCTTTTGCTCTCAGTTCATTTCCAGTATCAGTTGTTGCGGCCGACTTCAAATCGTCCCCTTATCACGCCAAATGGGTGTACTCCGGATGTACCCCGAAATCCTACGACCCAACTCTCCGAGGAAGTCTAGTCCCCAAGCGAGAGAGGGAATTGGACAATGGTAGTCACGGTTGCATTGGCAAGCCCGATGCCGCCCGGTGTGCGTGAACACTACCACGCCAGAATGAAAGGTTGCAACCTTGTATGCAATGCACATTTATTACATTTAATATATCACATTAGGAGGACAACAAAGTAGGTTGCCTCCGAGCAGTCATAAGATTGCACATTGACAAGTAAACAAGTGAGGCATAATAAGACAAGTAATTTCACTTGAAAGGCATATGGTGTTATATGAACATTAAACGGGCAGCCATGTAATGCACGTAAATCAAGACATATAACTCATTTCAAAGTTCACGAAATCAGATAACAAGAATATTCAACATGCAACGTCATCTACGTAGGATCGGGTGCAAGAAAAGCCTACTTATCAACAAGAAATCATCGAAATCATATTTAGGGCTACAAGGGAAACTACGGGCAGCCTACTAAACACATAATCCAACACAACATCCGAAGGACCAACACTTAGCAAATTCACCTAGTTACTAGGGTTCCAATTCGTGCTTACCCGTGCGATTAAGACCCAAGTCATCTCAAAATCAAACTCAAGCCATGCATCGATTAATTCAAACACCCTCAAGTATTCAAAAAATTCCACACAACATCCCAATGCCACAATCCCAAGCATTTAACACAACAAGAGAAGCTACAATAATTTTTCTAAGCATATCCCTAAGTGAAACCCTCACTGCAATGGGCTGTCTTCTCACAATTATTAAGACAAACAAAAAATCTCCAATTCCATTGAATAAAATGTCAAATTAAAGCTTAAGAAGGGAACTAAATTCAGAAACAAACCTTGCATCATTTCGAGTTCGGGTTCAATAGTTATAGCCAAAACAGTGAAACTGCACAAAAATGTCCAGATTTGCACACATTTCAATACTTGTCATTTTTGATGTCCTTAGGTTCAAATTTATCCTAAGTCCATTTATGACAAAAATGTCCAGAACTGAAAAGTCTAGTAGCACACCAAATTTATGAATTTTGGATGTCATTTACTAAGTCAAAACTGGTTCGTTCCACAAGGTACTGTGAATCTGCCAAAACCTGCTTCATTTTTCCATACTTTCTAGATTTGGACACATTTTAATGATTTGCCATTGTGAGGACCTTAGAGTCAAAATTAGCTTTGGCCTATTTTTGCAAAAAATGTTTAGAACTAGAAAAAATAGTTACCTACCAATTTTGACGCATTTTCAACATCATTTACCTAGCCAAAATCACCTCGCACCAACAAGACAGAAAGCTGTCACATGTACGATTTCATCTATCATCACATTCTAGCCCAAAGTCTTGCCATGCATGGTTGTAAAAGCTTATGAACACACATATATTTCAAGTACAGAAGCAAAGATAATCATTTACTAGCATGCATGTGGTTTTTTGAAAGATTTTCAAGAAGTTTTAGCCCTTACCTTAGCAAAACAACAAGAAGATGCACAAGACTCTTGGTGAAGCACAAAGTTGATCTTCTTCCTTGCTTAGCCAAGACACCACTCGATTTTCTCTATTTTTCCTAGCTTAGTGACCAAGTTCTTAGTAGATGCATGTGGTTAGAACAAGAAGAAAAGAAATGGAAGCTAGCAAACTCACCTAAGCCGAAATGATGTTCAATAAGCTTGCATGTGTATTTCTTGCAACCTAGCTTGCTTAGTCGAGCTCCCTAGCTTCTTGCTTGCCTTGATGAATCATGGAGTGATGAAGATAAGCTATGGAGTATAGGAACTCAGCCAAAGCCGAGAGAGAGAGAGAAGAATGAGAGGGAGAGAGAGAAATGTGAGGAAATGAAAGAAATGAAAGAAAAAATGAAAGCCTTGCAAATGATGAAGCATGTGTCGGCCTTGGGCATAGAAATTTCAGATTTGTGTCTTCAAGAAGCATGGTTTTTGAATTTCCTAGCATGGGCAAGGAGCTTATGTCGAGATTGGGAGGTTTGAGGAGGTCTTTGAGCTAATTTTTTTATGTATTTGTGTCATAGAATTGTCATAGAATGTTTGAGGAATAAATTGAATTATGCAAGCAAGCACAAAAGCTCACAAGGTGGTCGGCCAAGGCATGAAAAATCTGAATCTTTGTCATCTTTTGAGCTTTATTTAATTGTGTGTTTGAAAGTGCAAAAGAATAAGCAATAAAGAATAAGGAATGTCTAGCTTTTTGTGAGATTTTGTCTTCTAGTGGGTTGAATTAGTGATTTAATATTAGTTAGTGGGATTTGTAGGATTAATTAATGACCTAGTGCTTCGTGTAAGATGTTTTATTGATTAGTGTGAGTGCACGCTTTCCTAAGTCTAGGGCATGCACTACGAGGCGAATGCACGTTTCCCAAGTAAATGCATGCAACCCTAAATGAATGCACGTAATTCAATGCAAGGCACATAAAACGAAACATAATTCTTAAATCTAGGTTAAGGCACGCAAATCTAGGCTAGGGCACATGAAATGAGGTGTCGTACGCAAATCGAGGTCGGGCCTCACATCCTCCCCTCCTTAAAAGAATTTCGTCCCGAAATTCAATATTACCTTTGAAATAAAGCTGGATACTGTTGCTCCATCTGGTCTCGTCTTTCCCACGTTGCTTCTTCAACTCCATGATAATCCCACAACACTTTCACCATCGGTATAGTTTTGCTGCGCAACTCCCGATCTTGCTGGTCTAGGATCCGAATGGGCTTCTCCTCATAAGACAAGTTCTCACAAAACTGCAACGGCTCTGGCTCCAAGATATGCGATGCATCAGGATGATATTTCTGCACCATCGAAACATGAAAACTTCGTGAATATTGGAGAGGTTTTGGGGTGGTGTCAGGTGATACGCCAATTTGCCAACCTTCTCAATTATCTCAAATGGTCCTACAAATCTCGGGCTCAACTTTCCACCCTTGTCGTGTTTAATCAGTCCCCTTCGGGGTGATATCTTCAAGAATATCTTGTTGCCAACCTCAAACTCTAGGCTCCGTCTTCGACGGTCTACATAAATTTTCTTCCTGCTTTGGGCGGTAAGCATCCGTTTCCGGATGAGGTGAATATTATTAACAGTCTTCATAAGTTCAGGTAGAAGGGTCGGGTCAAAAGTCTTCGTTTCACCTACTTCATCCCAGTAAATTGGGGATCGACACTTACGTCCATACAACGCCTCAAATGGGGCCATCCCGATAGTAGCCTGATAACTATTATTATAAGCGAACTCCGCTAGAGACAGATATTTCTCCCAACCTTTCCCGAAGTCTAAAACACATGCCCTCAGCATATCCTCCAGAATCTGAATAGTTCTCTCCGATTGTCCATCAGTCTGAGGGTGATAAGCCATGCTGAAACTCAACTTCGTTCTCAAAGCTTCTTGCAATCTCTTCCAAAATTAGGAAGTAAAACTAGGATCCCTATCTGATACAATACTCACAGGCATCCCGTGCAATCTTACAATCTTCGCCACATACATATCTCCCAACTTCTCAGGACTATCCTCCTTGTTCATGGGTAAGAAGTGCATTGACTTAGTCAATCTATCCACTATGACCCAAACGGCGTCATGACCCTTTTGTGACCTGGGCAGGTCCATATCAAAGTCCATAGTTATATGTTCCCATTTCCATTAAGGAATCTCCAACGGTTGAAGTAAACCTGCCGGTCGTTGATGTTCCGCTTTGACTCTCTGGAAAGTCAAACACCGTGCCACAAACTCCGCAATCTCTCTTTTTATGTTATTCCACCAATAGTGTTGCTTCAAATCCCGATACATCTTTGTTCCGCCGGGGTGAATGGTGTATCTTGAATTATGGGCTTCTTCAAGAATCTTCTTTTTCAGCTCTGGTTCATTAGGAACACAAATCCGATTCCTAAACCTCCAAATACCATCATCATGAAACTTGAAATCTGTGTTGCTTTCTTTAATCTTCTGGAATTGTTGGTCCTTCTGTTGAGCCTCTCGTAATTCAGACAACAAGGTCGATTGAACTTGTGTAGTGGCAAAAAGTAACCCTTTTCGAGTCAATTGTGGTTTCCACAAAAATGCTTCCTCCAACAACTCCTACACCTTAACTTCCAGTTTTGCCATGCTCGCTTTCCTACTTAAGGCATCTGCAACTACATTTGCTTTACCGGGCACATAATTGATTGTGCAGTTATAATCATCCAAAAGCTCCATCCACGGCCTTTGCCTCATATTCAACTCTTTTTGTGAGAACAAGTATTTCAAGCTCTTGTGATCAGTAAACACCTCGAACTTGTTACCCTATATATAGTGCCTCCATTTCTTGAGTGCAAACACAATAGTCGCTAACTCCAAATCATGTGTCGGGTAGTTCAATTCATACGGCTTCGGTTTCCTAGAAGCATACGCAATCACTCTACCATTTTGTATCAACACACAACCCAATCCTTCCTTCGAAGCATTGCTATAGATTACAAAACCTTGACTCCCTTCAGGCAATGCAAGAACAGGCGCGGTAGTCAATCTTTTCTTCAATTCCTAGAAGCTGTTCTCACACTTATCATCCCACACGAAGTTTTTTTTCTTTTGAGTGAGCTTTGTAAGTGGTCCTGCAATCTTAGCGAAATCCTTCACGAACCTCCGATAATAGCCAGCTAGACCAAGAAAAATCAGAACCTCCGTAACGTTTTCCGGTTTCTTCCAAGACATCACTGCTTCTATCTTTGCTGGATCCACTGCTATTCCCTCTTGGGATATGATATGCCCCAAAAATGCAATCTGCTACAACCAAAATTCGCACTTGCTAAAATTTGCATACAATTGATGCTCTTGATGTTTTTGCAATACCAATTGCAAATGTTGTTCATGCTCAGCCTCGGATTTTGAGTATACCAAAATATCATCAATGAAGATCACCATAAATTGGTCCAAATAGGGTTGAAACACCCTGTGCATCAAGTCCATAAAAGCTGCAGGGGCATTGGTTAGTCCAAATGGCATCACCACATATTCATAATGCCCATATCTTGTCCTGAAAGCCGTTTTAGGCACATCCTCCTTTTTGATCCGCAACTGATAGTACCCTTGCCTCAAGTCGTGTTTCGAATACACTTTAGCTCCTTGAAGTTGATCAAATAGCTCGTCGATCAGTGGAAGTAGGTATTTATTCTTGACATTCACTTGGTTCAATCGTCGGTAATCAATGCGTAGCCTCAACGTTCCGTCTTTCTTCTTCACAAAGAGGACTGGTGCACCCCACGGAGAAGAACTTGGTTGAACAAACCCCTTCTTCAACAATCCTTGCAATTGGTCCTTCAATTCTTGTAGCTCGGCCGGTGCCATACGATAGGGGGCTTTAGATATCGGCTGGGTGCCAGGCAGTAACTCTATAATGAACTCAATCTCCCGATTTGGGGGTCAATCGGGCAATTCTTCTGGAAACACATCCGCATAGTCTTTGATCACTAGCATCTCCTCCAACTTAGCTTTGTCCGACGGCTTGTTGATGAGGTAAGCTAAGTATTCACTACACCCTTTTCTCAAAGACTTCACTGCTTTCATAGATGAAATGATGGAACTCCCGGTGAAATCTCTTCGACCCATTACCTCCAGTATTGGTTGACCAGGTACCCGAAATGTTACAATCTTCATCCGGTA
This sequence comes from Ehretia macrophylla, assembly GCA_037974665.1. Taxonomy (NCBI): domain Eukaryota; kingdom Viridiplantae; phylum Streptophyta; class Magnoliopsida; order Boraginales; family Ehretiaceae; genus Ehretia; species Ehretia macrophylla. Next base: position 11,924,452 of record CM075764.1, on the reverse strand, counting down.
ATCTAGTTGGACATGATGTTTTGCCAACCAGTCCATCCCTAAAATGACCTCATAGTCTCGAAAAGGTAATACAATAAGATTGGCTGAGAATTCCCTATCCTTAATTTGGATTTTACATGCTTTACAAGTTGAGCTAGTAACAAGTTTAGAACCCATCGGAGTACCAACTTCTACTTCGTAAGGCAAACATACAACTCGTAGTTTCACACGTTGCACACATAAGGGAGTAATAAATGAATGAGTAGCACCCTAACATGTTGATTCAGTATGAAAAATGTACCTTCAACAACAGCGGTCTCCTCTGGAAGCTCCTCGCACTCAATAGCATAAGCTCGAGCCTGAACTCTAGGAACTAGAGTCTTGCCTCTACCAGCTGGTTTAACCTGATTCTGTCCTGCTTTCCATTTAGGGCAATCCTTGATCTGATGCTGATCACTGCCACACCGCACACATCATCCTGACTTCTTCCAGCACTGGGCCTCAGTATGCCCCTTCTTGTCACAGTAAGAACAGTTGACAGACTGAGTAGCAGGTGAACTACCTGTGGATCTGCCGGTAGAAGAGGCTGATGGCGCTTTAGTCGGGCCACGGTTATTTACTGGTCTGTTCTGGCTCTGACCTTGACTACGACTTTGGCCCTGGAATTTCCTCTGTTGACTTGAAGGCTGGTATGGTTTCTTGTTCGGCTGACTCGAACCGGCTCTATCAAGTTTTCTATTCTCAACTCGGGAAGCAGCAGCAAAAAAAGTAGAATAGGTATCGAAATCATGCGAAGCCAACTGGTCCTGAATCTCTGGCCTCAATCCCGTAGTAAATTTCAACATCTTCGCCTCCGGAGTACTAACCATGTATTGAGCATAGCGGGACAGTCGGTCAAAACGAGCCTCGTACTGGGCCACCGTCATGTTACCCTAGTCAAGTGCATGAACTCCTCAATCCGCCTCTGCCTGGAAACTACAGGAACATATTTCTCCTTGAATGCCTTAACAAAATTACCCCACGAGCGAGGTGTCTGATCAGTTTCCCACAGTGCCTCCACAGTGTGCCACCAATGCTCAGCATCCCCGTGCAATAGAAACACCGCAAACTCCACCTTTTCTTCATCAATATAATCAAGTGGCCTGAAAATCCTCTCGATCTCGGACAGCCAAGCCTCCACTTTCTCATCATCAGCTTCCCCGTGGAATTTGGATGGGCGAAAGTCAAGGAACTCCCTCATTTTGCTATGTCTCCCATGGTTACCATCATTCCTGTTGTTGTTGTTGTTGTTGTTGGCTTCAAGTGCATCTTGATGCTCCATCACTCATGACACGCGATCCATGGCATTCGCCATCATGTTAAACATAGCTATGCCGGGATTAGTTTGATAAGCATCTCCAGTCTCTTGGGGCTCATCACTCCTATTAGTAGTATGAGTACTAGGGCCAGCCATCTATAGGCACAGATTACGATGCATAATTTATTGAAATACGACAAACAAGAATTTAATACATAAGATATGCAACATAATATAGATACACAATTCGAGAAACAATTAAGACATGTTAATCACTTAAGCACATAGAACATAGAAGGCACAATTAACATTATCACACAATAACATATAGACAAGTCATCCTAGTTATCTTAGGGCTCTACCCATGGTCCGAGAGTTAAACCCAGCTTAAGCAATCTAAGCTCTGATACCATTCTTCTTCCATAAGGTATCACTCCCCAACCCGGCCTATAAAGGTTAGACTAGGGTGTGATCTAAACATTTAAGTCTATCTCGTACTTAACTGTTCATGAAAGTTTAACACTTAACGTTTTAGCCTAAACTCCATAACTTTCTGAAAAATCGGCAGCATAACGGTTGTAATTGGGCTCTTTGGTTTGACCTGATTCCTTAAACGCCTCAAATTTTCCAATCTCAATTTCATTTCCAACAAAGATTACTATTCATCAATTGAAACGTCTACTAGTTATCTCGATGTCTCGTTTGATTTATAACCTAGCATGATACTATGTCTCGTTTGTTTGTTAATCCTCGTTACAAAAGTACCTGTTGATCTTAGCTTAACAATGGGTACCTGCTTAAGATTGGATAGGTCCATTTTACTTAGTCCTTACCGGATACTTCATAATCCTATGATAGTTACTAACTAGTAATGATAGCAAAACGACCATAGTAGTGTCTGTTTAGTTATTATCAGTACAAGCCAAAATTAGACCCCAAATTACAACGGGGGTCCTTTACATTACAAACATCAAGCAACATGAAAAGAAATAGTCTTCAAGTAGCATGGTGTTCACAAATGGCCATAATCAAGCAAAGCACATAGGATAGGCAATCATTCCAAGGAATCATCATTAGGCACGTCGTCCTCGGGTACCTGATCTTGATCTTCTTCACCTGAGATGATAAAAGAGGGTGAGTCCTTATGAACTCAGCAAGGGAGAACGAGAAATAAGTTTTGAAACTCATTTTTCGGTTCAACTTATGAAACCCTTTTTGCAAGCATGAATATATCACAAATAAGTACATAACAATAATATAAAAGTAAAGGGACACAATTACCCATCTCTCCTCCCCGAGGTCCTCCAGGAACCAAGCGAGAGTACTTATACACATAGTGAAAAAGATACGGTGAGCTTTTGCTCTCAGTTCATTTCCAGTATCAGTTGTTACGGCCGACTTCAAATCATCCCCTTATCATGCCAAATGGGTGTACTCCAGATGTACCCCGAAATCCTACGACCCAACTCTCAGAGGAAGTCTAGCCCCCAAGCGAGAGAGGGAATTGGACAATAGTAGTCACAGTTGCACCGGCAAGCCCGATGTTGCCCGGTGTGTGTGAACGCTACCACGCTAGAATGAAAGGTTGCAACCTTGTATGCAATGCACATTTATGATATTTAATATATCACATTAGGAGGACAACAAAGTAGGTTGCCTCCGAGCAATCATAAGATTGCACATTGACAAGTAAACAAGCGAGGCACGATAAGACAAGTAATTTCACTTGAAAGGCACATGGAGTTATATGAACATTAAACGGGAAGCCATGTAACGCACATAAATCAAGTCATATATCTCATTTCAAAGTTCACGTAATCAAACAACAAGATTATTCAACATGCAACGACATCTACGTGGGACCGGGTGCAAGAAAAGCCTACTTATCAACATGAAATCATCGAAATTATATCTAGGGCTACAAGGGAAACTACGGGCAGCCTACTAAACACATAATCCAACACAACATCCAAAGGATCAACACTTAGCAAATTCACCTAGTTACTAGGGTTCCAATTCGTGCTTACCCGTGCGATTAAGCCCCAAGTCATCTCAAAATCAAACTCAAGCCATACATCGATTAATTCAAACACCCTCAAGTGTTCAAAACAGTCCACACAACATCCCAATACCACAATCCCAAGCATTTAACACAACAAGAGAAGCTATAATAATTTTTCTAAGCATATCCCTAAGTGAAACCCTCACTGCAATGGGCTGTTTTCTCACAATTATTAAGACAAGCAAACAATCTCCAATTCCAGTGAATAAGATGTCAAATTAAAGCTTAATAAGTGAACTAAATTCAGAAACAAACCTCGCATTATTTGGAGTTTGGGTTCAATAGTTATAGCCAAAACAGTGAAACTGCACAAAACTGTCCAGATTTGCACACATTTAAATACTTGTCGTTTTTGAGGTCCTTAGGGTCAGATTTAGCCTTAGTCCATTTCTGACAAAAATGTCCAAAACAGAAAAATATAGCAGCACACCAAATTGCATGCATTTTGGATGTCATTTACTAAGTCAAAACTGGTTCGTTCCACAAGGTCAGTGAATCTGCCAAAACCTGCTTCATTTTTCCAGACTTTCCAGATTTAGACACATTTTAATGATTTTCCATTTTGAGGACCTTAGAGTCAAAATTAGCTTTGGATTATTTCTGCTCAAAATGTTTAGAACTGGAAAAAATAGTTACCTACCAATTTTCACGCATTTTCAACATCATTACCTAGCCAAAATCACCTCGCACCAACAAGGCAGAAAGCTGTCACATGCACGATTTCATCTATCATCACATTCTAGCCCAAAGTCTTGCCATGCATGGTTGTAAAAGCTTATGAACACACATATATTTCAAGTACAGAAGGAAAGATAAACATTTAAGAGCATGCATGTGGTTTTTTGAAAGATTTTCAAGAAGTTTTAGCCCTCACCTTAGCAAAACAACAAGAAGATGCACAAGACTCTTGGTGAAGCACAAAGTTGATCTTCTTCCTTGCTTAGCCGAGACACCACTCGATTTTCTCTATTTTTCCTAGCTTAGTGACCAAGTTCTTAGTAGATGCATGTGGTTAGAACAAGAAGAAAAGAAATGGAAGCTAGCAAACTCACCTAAGCCGAAATGGATGTTCAATAAGCTTGCATGTGTGTTTCTTGCAACCTAGCTTGCTTAGTCGAGCTCCCTAGCTTCTTGCTTGCCTTGATGAATCATGGAGTGATGAAGATAAGCTATAGAGTATAGGAACTAAGCCAAAGCCGAGAGAGAGAGAGAGAAGAATGAGAGGGAGAGAGAGAAATGTGAGGAAATGAAAGAAATGAAAGAAAAAATGAAAGCCTTGCAAATGATGAAGCATGTGTCGGCCTTGGGCATAGAAATTTCAGATTTGTGTCTTCAAGAAGCATGGTTTTTGAATTTCCTAGCATGGGCAAGGAGCTTATGTCGAGATTGGGAGGTTTGAGGAGGTCTTTGAGCTAATTGTTTTATGCATTTGTGTCATAGAATTGTCATAGAATGTTTGAGGAATAAATTGAATTATGCAAGCAAGCACAAAAGCTCACAAGGTAGTCGGCCAAGGCATGAAAAATCTGAATCTTTGTCATCTTTTGAGCTTTATTTAATTGTGTTTTTGAAAGTGCAAAAGAATAAGGAATAAAGAATAAGGAATGTCTAGCTTTTTGTTAGATTTTGTCTTCTAGTGGGTTGAATTAGTGATTTAATATTAGTTAGTGGATTTGTAGGATTAATTAATGACCTAGTACTTCGTGTAAGATGCTTTCTTGATTAGAGTGAGGGCACGCTTTCCTAGGTCTAGGGTACGCACTACGAGGCAAATGCACGTTTCCCAAGTAAATGCATGCAACCCTAAATGAATGCACGTAATTCAATGCAAGGCATATAAAACAAAACATGATTCTTAAATCTTGGTTAAGGCACACAAATGAAGGCTAGGGCACACAAAATGAGGTATCACACGCAAATCGAGGTATGCTGAGCCGGCTTGCTGCCCCCGTCGTAGAGCTCTCGGAGAGATTTTCAACGGTATGCTGTGCGTTACGTAATTTTTACTGATTAAAAGTTATAGGCACCGGAGTGACGGAGATCTGGTCACAAGCCCCACACCCTCGGTTTGCGGGCCCAGCCTCTACGTGAAGCGAAGTTGTCTTGGCCAAAGTGTCGTGGGATTCGGTAATAGAAATGTAGTGGATAACGTATCTTGGCAACCCGAACCGGGGCAAAAAAAATTGAAAAGGAAGGGTACAACACGAGGACTTCCCATGCGGTCACCCATCCTAGTTCTACTCTTGCCCAAGCACGCTTAACTTCGGAGTTCTGATGGGATCCGGCGCATTAGTGCTGGTATGATCGCACCCGTCATGTTGTGGGCACAAATCCTTTATGTGTTGACGGTTCACAGTCCCAGCCCAGACAGATGGCCCATTCAAAAGGCCTATTGGGTTTAACGACAACCCATCCACTTCAACAATGAAGCTTCCTCCCAAGACGTGATATCGACGCATTGTAGGGCCTTCTAATGCCCCGCGAGTTAGGTTGTCGTCCTTTTAACAGCTCACGACGTACGATCTGGGACAGAAAAATAGAGCAAAAGAAGAATAGTGGACCAAAACTGATGAAAATGTTCAATTTTGGGCTACGAAAATAGGTACAGCCGAGAAGGCTTGCTACCCCCATCGTAGAGCTCTTAGAGAGCTTTCCAACAGTATGCTGTGTGCCGCGTAACTCCTTATGGATCAAAATTTATCGGTGCCGGAGCGACGGAGACCTAGTCAGAAGCCCTACGCCCTCGGTTTTCGGGCCCAGCATCCACGTGAAGCGGAGTTGTCTTGCCCAAGCTGCCGTGGGATTCGGTAAAAGAAATGTGGTGGATAAAGTATCTTGGCAACCCTAACCGGGGCAAGAAAAATTGAAAAAGGGGGATGCAACACGAGGACTTCCTTGGGGGTCAACCTTCCTAGTACTACTTTCGCCCAAGCACGCTTAACTTCGGAGTTCTGATGGGATCCGGTGCATTAGTGCTGGTATGATCGCACCCGTTATGTTGAGGGCACAAATCCTTTTTGTGTTGACGGTTCACAGTCCCAGCCCAGAGAGATGGCCCATTCAAAAGGCCAAATGGGCTTAACGACAACCCATCTGCTTCAACAACGCAGCATCCTCTTAAGACTTGATATCGACGCGTTGTAGGGCCCTGTAATATCCCGCGAGTTAGGTTGTCGTTCTTTTAACAGCTCACGATGTACGATCTGGGACAGAAGAACAGAGCAAAAGAAGAAAAGTGGCCCGAAATTGATGAAAACGTTCAATTTTGGGATACGAAAATAGGCGCAGCCGAGCAGGCTTGTTGCCCCCGTCGTAGAGCTCTCGGAGAGCTTTCCAACTGTATGTTGTGCGCCGCGTAACTCCTTATAGATCAAATGTTATGGGCACCGGGGCGACGGAGACCTGGTCACAAGCCCCACGCCCTCTGTTTGTGGGCCAAACCTCTACGTGAAGCGAAGTTGTCTCGCCCAAGGTGCTGTGGGATTCGGTAACAGAAATATGGAGGATAAAGTATCTTGGCAACCCTAACCGGGGCAAAAAAAATTGAAAATGGGGGGTGCAACACGAGGACTTCCCAGGGGGTCACCCATCCTAGTACTACTCTCGCCCAAGCACACTTAACTTTGGAGCTCTGATGGGATCCAGTGCATTAGTGCTGGTATGATCACACCCGTCATGTTGTGGGCACAAATCCTTTATGTGTTGACGGTTCGCAGTCCCAGCCTAGAGTGATGGCCCATTCAAAAGGCCCAATGGGGTTAACGACAACCCATCCTCTTCAACAACACAGCATCCATGCAAGACGTGATATCGACGCGTTGTAGGGCCCTCTAATGTCCCGCGAGTTAGGTTGTCATCCTTTTAACAGCTCATGACGTACGATCTGGGATGGAAAAATAGAGCAAAAGAAGAAAAGTGGCCTGAAACTGATGAAAACATTCGATTTTGGGCTCCGAAAATAGGCACAGCCAAGTAGGCTTTTTGCCCACATCGTAGAGCTCGTGGAGAGCTTTCCAACGGTATGCTGTGCGTCGCGTAACTCCTTACGGATCAAAAGTTATGGGCACCAGAGCGACGGAGACCTGGTCACAAGCCCTATGCCCTCGGTTTGCGGGCCCATCCCCTACGTGAAGCGAAGTTGTCTTGCCCAAGGTACCGTGGGATTCGGTAATAGAAATGTGATGGATAAAGTATCTTGGCAACCCTAACCGGGGAAAAATAATTGAAAATGGGGGGTGCAACACGAGGACTTCCCAGGGGGTCACCCATCCTAGTACTACTCTCACCCCAGCACGCTTAACTTTGGAGTTCTGATGGGATCCGGTGCATTAGTGCTGGTATGATCGCACCCGTTATGTTGTGGGCACAAATCCTTTATGTGTTAACGGTTCAAAGTCGCAGCCCAGAGAGATGGCCCATTCAAAAGGCCCAATGGGCTTAATGACAACCTATCCGCTTCAACAACATAGCATCCTCGCAAGACGTGATATTGAGACGTTGTAGGGCCCTCTAATGTCTCGCGAGTTAGGTTGTCGTCCTTTAAACAGTTCATAACGTACAATCCGGGACGGAAAAAAAGAGCTAAAGAAGAAAAGTGGCCCAAAACTGATGAAAACGTTCAATTTTCGGCTTCAAAAATAGGCACTGCCAATCAGGCTTGCTGCCCCCATCGTAGAGCCCTCGGAGAGCTTTCCAAGGGTATGTTGTGCGCCATGTAACTCCTTACGGAATAAAAGTTATGGGCACCGGAGCGACGGAGACTTGGTCGCAAGCCCCAAGCCCTAGGTTTGCGGGCCCAGCCTCTACGTGAAACGAAGTTGTCTTGCCCAAGGTGCCGTGGGATTCGGTAATAGAAATGTGGAGGATAAACTATTTTGGCAACCCTAACCAGGGCAAAAAAAATTGAAAAGAGGGGGTGTAACACGAGGACTTCCCATGGGGCTACCCATCCTAGTACTACTCTCGCCCAAGCACGCTTAACTTCGGAGTTCTGATGGGATCCGGTGTATTAGTGCTAGTATGATCGCACCTGTCATGTTGTGGGCGCAAATCCTTTATGTGTTGACGGTTCAAAGTCCTAGCCCAGAGAGATGGCCCATTCAAAAGGCCCAATGGGCTTAATGACAACCCATCTGCTTCAACAACATATCATCCTCGCAAGACGTGATACCGACTTGTTGTAGAACCCTCTAATGTCCCGCATGTTAGGTTGTCCTCATTTTAACAGCTCACGATGTACGATCCGGGACGGAAAAACAGAGCAAAGGAAGAAAAGTGGACCGAAACTGATGAAAATGTTTGATTTTGGGCTCCAAAAAGGGGCGCAGCTTAGCAGGCTTGCTGTCCCTGTCGTAGAGCTCTCGGAGAGCTTTACAACGATATATTGTGCGCCGCGTAACTCCATACGGATCAAAAGTTATGGGCACCGGAGCGAAGGAGGCCTGGTCAAAAGACCTACGCCCTCGGTTTGCGGGCCCAGCCTCTACATGAAGCGAAGTTGTCTTGCCCAAGGTGCCGTGGGATTCGGTAATAGAAATGTTGTCACACCCCAACCCGGCCTATAAAGGTTAGACTAGGGTATGATCTAAACATTCAAGTCCTTTCACGTACTTAATCGTTCCAGGAGGTTTAGCACTTAACGTTTTATCCTAGACTCCAAAATTTTTTGGAAAACCGGCAGTATAACGGCTGCAATTGGGCTCTTTGGTTTGACCTAGTTCTCTAAATGCCTCAAAATTTTATCATCTCAATTTCATTTCCAACTAAGATTACTATTTTACCATCAATTGACTTGCCTATTGGTTAATTCGACATCCCGTTTGATTTATAACCTAGCATGATACTATGTCTCGTTGGTTTATTTATCCTCATTATGAAAGTACCTGTTGATCTTAGCTTAATAGCGAGTACCTGTTAAGATTGGATAAGTTCATTTACTTAGTCCTTAACTAGAGCATCATAGCCTATGATAGATACTAGCGGATAATAAAAGCAAAACGATCATAGTAGTGTCATGACTAGCATCAGTCTACTTAATATAAGTACAAACCAAAATTAGACCCCAAATTACAACGGGGGTCTTTTACATTACAAACGTTAAGCAACATAAAATAAATAGTCTTCAAGTAGCATGGAGTTCACAAATGGCCACAAACACATGAAACACATAGGACAGGCAATCACTCCAAGGAATCATCGATAGGCACGTTGTCCTCGGGTACCTGTACCTGTTCTTCTTCACCTGTGATGAAAAAGAGGGTGAGTTCTTATGAACTCAGTGATGGGGAACGAGAAATACGTTTTGAAACTCATTTTCCGGTTCAATTTATGAAAACTCTTTTTGAAAACATGTCACGTATTACAAATAATAAGGTACGCAAATATATGAAACAAATCGAGTAACATATACATTTACCAATCATTTCAAGGATACGGTGAGCATTTGCTCTCAATATCAATTTCGATTCATTTGGTGTGGCCGACTTCAATAATCCACTTATCGCTCCCAATTAGGTGTACTCCGGATGTACCTCGAAACCTACGACCCAACTCTTTGAGGGTGGAATGCCGAGCGAGAGAGGGAATTGGACCATGGTAGTCACGGTAGCACCGGCAAGCCCTATGCCGCCTGGCGTGCGTGAAATACTACCATGCCACATTGAAAGGTTGCAACCTCGTATGCAATGCACATTTATAACATTTGACATATCACATTAGGAGGACAACAAAGTAGGTCGCCTCCGAGTAGTTATAAGATCGCACGTTGTCAAGTAGTCAAACAAGGCACGATAAGACAAGTAATTTCACTTGAAAGGCATATAGAGCCATATGAACATTAAACGGGCAGCCATGTAACACATGCAAGTCAAGTCATATAACTCATTTCAAAGTCCACGTAATCAAGTGATACGATTATTCAACATGCAATAACATTTACGTGGGTTTGGTTGCAAGAAAAGCTTATTTGACCACATACAATGGTCAAAATCACATTTGAAGTTATAAGACATTTACGGGCAGCCCACTAAGCATATAATTTCCACACAATATCCAAATGATCAATACTTAGCAAAACTACCTAGTCATTAGGGTTTCCATTTCGTGTATATTCGTGCAATTTGAGCCTCAACCCAACTCAAAGTCAATCTCAAACCATGCATCATTTAATTCAAGATCCTCAAACATTTAAAACAGTCCACACAACATCCCAACACCACAATTCCAAGCAATTAGTACCACAAGAGAAGTTACAACAATTTTCCAAGCATATAACTAAGTGAAACCTTTACTGCAATAGGCTGTTTTCTCACAATCAATAGGATAATCAAACAATCTCCAAATACAGTGAATAAGATTTCAAATTAAATCTTGAGAAGTTAACTAAAATCAGAAACAAACCTAGCATCAATTGGAGTTCGGAATCATTAGTTATAGCCGAAACAGTGAAGTAGCACAAAACTGTCCAGATTTGCACACTTTTCAGAAATTGACGTTTTTGAGGTCCTTAAGGTCAGTTTTATCCTTGGTCCATTTCTGACAAAATTGTCCAGAACTGAAAAATATAGTAGCAAACCAAATTTTATGCATTTTGGACATCATTTACTAAGTCAAATATGGTTCGTTCCACAAGGTCAGTGCATCTGCCAAAACCTGCTTCATTTTTCCAGATTTCCAGATTTGGTCACATTTTAAAGATTTGCCATTTTGAGGACATTAGAGTCAAACTTTGCTTCGGCCGATTTCTGGGAAAAATGTTCAAAACTGTCCAAACTAGTCACCTACCAATTTTCATTCATTTTCAACATCATTTTCCTAGCTAAACTTACCTCGAAAAAGACTGGTCAGAGAGCTGTCAACAATTCGACTTCATCTAGCATCATTTTCAAGCCAAGATCTTGCCATGCATGGTTGTTTAAGCTCATGAACGACCATATAACTCAAGTACAGAAGCAAATACATACATTTATGAGCATGCATGTGAATTTTTGAAGAGTTTTCAAAAGGTTTTAGCCCTCACCTTAGCAATCAACCAAAAGATGCTCAAAAACCTTGCTGAAGCTCAAATCTTCTCTTTTCCTTTGCCTAGCCGAAATCCCAACTAGATTTTCTCTATTTTTCCTAGCTTAGTGATCAATCTCTTAGCACATGCATGAGGTTAGAACATGAAGAAAAGAAATGGATGCCAAGAAGCTCACCTAGGCTGAATAGAGTCCTCAATGCACATGCATGTGTGATTTTCACTTCCTAGCTAGCTCGGTTGAGGTCCTTTGCTTGTGGCTTGCTTGGTTTAGCTATGGTGTGAAGAAGAGAAGCTATGGAGGTAGAGAACTCATGTAACACCCCGATCCCTCTCGAGACTGGGAGTTCTATCAATCGATCTAATCACAACCCAAACCAAACCCGGGCATAAATTTTAGGAAAAACGGACGGAGTCTCCCCTGTTTCTAGGCGAAATGTAAAACCTGGAATAGCATATAAATGGACCAACACCGTGTCCAACATTCAACCACCTCAAGGCCATCCGAGCCTTAGTTCTCAACAACTAAACACAGCATATAGATATACATTTCCAGTTCAAAAACTAACCTATCTCTTTACATCTTTTACAAGAACATTCAAACTTGACATTTAATCCATTCTAATCTACTGCATTAAATATTCTACCATACCATTCTCACTATTTTCTTTTAGACAATTACAAACATGCATCGAGGTTAACTATACTACTAAATACATAACTAGCCTATCAATCTATCTCAACTACTTAGCTATATTAAATTACATTTCTTTTAATAAAATTACATACAACATATGAAAACACATATCTTTGCAAACTTCGACACTCAAGCCACATAGGCACGCAAAACAACTCTTTAAACATGAACTTTCACGTAATCACGAACTTTCCAGCTAACAAGGCATTTTCCTGAAATGTGGTGGTGAGGAGTGAGTATACACAACACGTATACTCAGTGAGGGCGAGACAGATATCGAGTTGGAGAGAAAGAAGATCGTGCAATGCAAATAATCACAGTTAAGAAATAAAGACAATAAGGAAACATTCAATACAAACAACAATACTATAAGCAATCAAGAAAGCATTAACACAGCCCTTTAAAGCTATACCACACTCTGAAGGCTGTGGTTCACTCATACGAACAATATACCATTTCACGAGCGATACATCAATCTCGAGCTTGATGTTGACAACAATGACAATAAGCGCGCAACCACCTTATAACACCAGTTTGGAATACCCCGGAAGTATCCATCAATCTACGACCCAAATCTCCCTGGGAGGCAGCCCAAGCGAGAAGAGGGAATAGCTACGGAGCTAGAGCAACCAACACTGGCAACCCGAGGCTACCCAGAGAGGCCCATCACTCACGCGCGAGACACTATGCAATGCAAGACTCGATACAAGGCGATAAACGAGCGATAGAACAACAATACAAACTAGTGACAACAAACGAGATAACAAGCAATAATAAGCAACAAATAACAACAATTAAACAAGTAACGGCAGTTCAAACACGAAAACAACAAACAACACTATTCAACCCCAACTTCTAAGGGCAATTACGAGCAAACGAGCTACGGGATTCGGAAATCGATTTCACCACATTCACTCAGGCACTACAAGGCACGTTTCTATGTCACTAAACTTCACTTTCTCACCCGAGACCCGGAAGTCCACCTACTGCGTTTGAACTACAGCTATGCCAACCGGTCACTCAATCAACGCCACAACAGCGCCAAAAGTGCTTCCATGCCCTCAATTACGAAACCCCCAACTCAATTAGAGCACGGTCAACTTTTGGTCAAACGGCCCCTTTACGTTTCTTTGTCTAATTTCCAATTTTAACAAAGGCCGATCCGTTTTTATTTCACATTTTAGCTTTCTAACACTAATGGCACCTATCCAAATCAAACAATCGCAATTCGGATCGAAATCCGAAATTCTAGGGTTTACTATTCATAATTCACTATTCATGTTCTTCCCCAATTTCAATTACGCAGTTTCAACCGTAAAATTTGCTAAATAACTAACAAGCAATGCTCTACGAACCCTAAGCAAGCTATTGCAAACAATAACAGGCATTATAACGCGATAAATATCAAATCTGAAAAATTGACTCAAAAATCAAATTCATATTAAAATGCACAAAAGCGTGAAAACCCTCACAGTGATCGAAGAGGAAGGCTTGTAAAGACCCTAGCCGCGATCCTTGAGCAGTTGTATGCAAGATTGTAGAAGAAATTTGAAATCAAAATCTTTTTTTTCCCTTGGTGATTCTCGGCCTTGGGGGGGACATGGGGGGAATTTTGGGAAATGTTTTTGAGCTAATTTTGACTTGTTTTTTTTTATAAGGTGACAAGGGCATTTTGGTCTTTTGCAAATTCAAACTTTAATTAAAAATAGTCAAATAAGCTTATTTTGATGCCATTAAATCCAATTCAAGTTAAAACAATGCAATTAAATGAAAAACAACTAAAACTAGTTAAATTAAGCTAAAAACATTTTCACTAAATCCGAAAAATATTTCTCTAACTCTTATTTTCGAAATTCTACGATCGAACGGTCAATAATCGATCGCTAATAAAGTGATGAACAATAATATACAACTCTAATTCTTTGAAAAGTAGAATAGTAGAATAGTTTAAAATTAACTCCGGCTCGGAGTTACTTTTCTCATTTAATTGAAAATCAAGTAATTTAATGCAAGAAAATTAAAATCGATTTTTAAAATAATCAAAATAGTCAAAGTAATCAATATTCATTTAAAATCAATTAATTTCATTATTCCTAGAATATTTTATAGAATTATAAAGTTAATGTTAAGTTACAAATGAACAAATAAATATAAACATGAAATCAAGTGCAATTAAATATTAACACTTAAGATGACACTTCATTAATCGCAAGAGAATAAATTCAATTACTACAATTATTAGAAATAGGTAATAATCTTTTAATCAATTAATATAAATCATTTTCGAATTCTTCTAAAAGAAATAGCAAAACAGTGATAATTAAATGATTTAACTAATGAAACATTTAATCAAATGCAGTCAAGTGCTATTAAATGCATGCCGGGTTCGGGTTATCACATCCTTCCCCCCTTAAAACAATTGCGTCCTCGCAATTCTTCTTCCAATAGGACTCTCCATCATCTAAAATTCAACTATGATAAATCTTCATCGATTGCTGAGCAAGATAATATATAAGAATGCTCGTAGGAAATCCCGAATAGAAATTCCAATCAAGAATGCCGAGGAAATACCAACTGAAGACTGAAGCAAAGATACTGTAGATATTATCAATACCACATTGATGGCAAGAAGAATACCAAAGGCCAACCTCTAAATGAAATCTTCCAATCACTATGTTCCTACCGCAACATCCTAGTCAAACAGCAAGTATAGATTTCCCCCGAGTGGAAAGGCCGAAGGAGAAGCCGTAAACAGTACAAGATAATATGTCCAATCAGAATTCCAAGTGTAGGATCTTCCAATAAATGCCAATAACGAAAAATACTAGTAGAATGCCCAATAAGAATTCCAAAGAATACCGTAAGTAATATGAGATAATGAGTCTGATAGGAATTCCAGTTACCAAACCAACCGAGGGATGCCAAAGAAAATAACCGAACAATGCTCCAGTAAGAAAGTACCAAGAATTGCCCAATAAGTAATACAAAATAAATGGAACTAAGAATCCTAAAGAATGCCATTGAAGAATTTCTAATCAGGGATGCCAATGACACACTAGTAAAGACCGAGACACATATATACCATAGATAATACTGTGCAGTAAGTCCGACTGAAAACCCAATAGCCAAGTCTACCAAGAAGTGCCAATAGAAGTCTCCAAAGAATACCCACTAAGAAAACCAAAGAATACTCCAAACAATAACCAAATAAAACCCCAAGAGAAAGCTACTCTTTCACAACTGTTAAGCACAGAGGAGGACCATAGAGATTCGCCAATAACCGAGCTCCAAAAGCAAACACCAATTCCCAAATAACGGCTAGTCAAATGCAATTCATTTCCTGCCAATCCATACACTTTGAAAAACCAGCGGTGAACCACTTTCTTCAGGGGAGGAAGAGGACTTATTTACCATTTCAATAGGACATGTATGAATGCCAATATATCACAGTTATACATATGCCTTAAGCTATTATGCAAGCAAGTTTACAAAATAGTTTATTCAACAAAGTCACTCAAGCACGGCAATCAAGTCAAGCATAACATAATCAATTCAAGACATTTTAAAACACACATTACAAACAATACTTCAAACAAATAACAATTCACGAGATCAATTCGATTCACAATGCCAATTCGATAAGTCAATTCAATGCATAACTAAACATTTTACTTCACTTAGCACACAATTAACACATAACTATATCACATAGGAGCATTCATTCAAGTCAAGACACACAATCTCACATACAAGCATACACTTTTAGGACACACTTAACAAGCACACATTCAAGGGTCACTACCCGCCAGACCGAGGACCCTGTCCTGGCTTATGAGCTAGACAAGTTCTGATACCACCTGTAACACCCCGATCCCTCTCGAGACCGAGAGTTCTATCAATCGATCTAATCACAACCCAAACCAAACCCGGGCATAAATTTTAGGAAAAACGGACGGAGTCTCCCCTGTTTCTAGGCGAAATGTAAAACCTGGAATAGCATATAAATGGACCAACACCGTGTCCAACATTCAACCACCTCAAGGCCATCCGAGCCTTAGTTCTCAACAACTAAACACAGCATATAGATATACATTTCCAGTTCAAAAACTAACCTATCTCTTTACATCTTTTACAAGAACATTCAAACTTGACATTTAATCCATTCTAATCTACTGCATTAAATATTCTACCATACCATTCTCACTATTTTCTTTTAGACAATTACAAACATGCATCGAGGTTAACTATACTACTAAATACATAACTAGCCTATCAATCTATCTCAACTACTTAGCTATATTAAATTACATTTCTTTTAATAAAATTACATACAACATATGAAAACACATATCTTTGCAAACTTCGACACTCAAGCCACATAGGCACGGAAAACAACTCTTCAAGCATGAACTTTCACGTAATCACGAACTTTCCAGCTAACAAGGCATTTTCCTGAAATGTGGTGGTGAGGAGTGAGTATACACAACACATATACTCAGTGAGGGCGAGACAGATATCGAGTTGGAGAGAAAGAAGATCGTGAAATGCAAATAATCACAGTTAAGAAATAAAGACAATAAGGAAACATTCAATACAAACAACAATACTATAAGCAATCAAGAAAGCATTAACACAGCCCTTTAAAGCTATACCACACTCTGAAGGCTGTGGTTCACTCATACGAACAATATACCATTTCACGAGCGATACATCAATCTCGAGCTTGATGTTGACAACAATGACAATAAGCGCGCAACCACCTTATAACACCAGTTTGGAATACCCCGGAAGTATCCATCAATCTACGACCCAAATCTCCCTGGGAGGCAGCCCAAGCGAGAAGAGGGAATAGCTACGGAGCTAGAGCAACCAACACTGGCAACCCGAGGCTACCCAGAGAGGCCCATCACTCACGCGCGAGACACTATGCAATGCAAGACTCGATACAAGGCGATAAACGAGCGATAGAACAACAATACAAACTAGTGACAACAAACGAGATAACAAGCAATAATAAGCAACAAATAACAACAATTAAACAAGTAACGGCAGTTCAAACACGAAAACAACAAACAACACTATTCAACCCCAACTTCTAAGGGCAATTACGAGCAAACGAGCTACGGGATTCGGAAATCGATTTCACCACATTCACTCAGGCACTACAAGGCACGTTTCTATGTCACTAAACTTCACTTTCTCACCCGAGACCCGGAAGTCCACCTACTGCGTTTGAACTACAGCTATGCCAACCGGTCACTCAATCAACGCCACAACAGCGCCAAAAGTGCTTCCATGCCCTCAATTACGAAATCCCCAACTCAATTAGAGCACGGTCAACTTTTGGTCAAACGGCCCCTTTACGTTTCTTTGTCTAATTTCCAATTTTAACAAAGGCCGATCCGTTTTTATTTCACATTTTAGCTTTCTAACACTAATGGCACCTATCCAAATCAAACAATCGCAATTCGGATCGAAATCCGAAATTCTAGGGTTTACTATTCACAATTCACTATTCATGTTCTTCCCCAATTTCAATTACGCAGTTTCAACCGTAAAATTTGCTAAATAACTAACAAGCAATGCTCTACGAACCCTAAGCAAGCTATTGCAAACAATAACATGCATTATAACGCGATAAATATCAAATCTGAAAAATTGACTCAAAAATCAAATTCATATTAAAATGCACAAAAGCGTGAAAACCCTCACAGTGATCGAAGAGGAAGGCTTGTAAAGACCCTAGCCGCGATCCTTGAGCAGTTGTATGCAAGATTGTAGAAGAAATTTGAAATCAAAATCTTTTTTTTCCCTTGGTGATTCTCGGCCTTGGGGGGGACATGGGGGGAATTCTGGGAAATGTTTTTGAGCTAATTTTGACTTGTTTTTTTTTTATAAGGTGACAAGGGCATTTTGGTCTTTTGCAAATTCAAACTTTAATTAAAAATAGTCAAATAAGCTTATTTTGATGCCATTAAATCCAATTCAAGTTAAAACAATGCAATTAAATGAAAAACAACTAAAACTAGTTAAATTAAGCTAAAAACATTTTTCACTAAATCCGAAAAATATTTCTCTAACTCTTATTTTCGAAATTCTACGATCGAACGGTCAATAATCGATCGCTAACAAAGTGATGAACAATAATATAAAACTCTAATTCTTTGAAAAGTAGAATAGTGGAATAGTTTAAAATTAACTCCGGCTCGGAGTTACTTTTCTCATTTAATTGAAAATCGAGTAATTTAATGCAAGAAAATTAAAACCGATTTTTAAAATAATCAAAATAGTCAAAGTAATCAATATTCATTTAAAATCAATTAATTTAATTATTCCTAGAATATTTTATAGAATTATAAAGTTAATGTTAAGTTACAAATGAACAAATAAATATAAACATGAAATCAAGTGCAATTAAATATTAACACTTAAGATGACACTTCATTAATCGCAAGAGAATAAATTCAATTACTACAATTATTAGAAATAGGTAATAATATTTTAATCAATTAATATAAATCATTTTCGAATTCTTCTAAAAGAAATAGCAAAACAGTGATAATTAAATGATTTAACTAATGAAACATTTAATCAAATGCAGTCAAGTGCTATTAAATGCATGCCGGGTTCGGGTTATCACAACTCAGCCAAGGCCGAGAATGAGAGAGGAAAATTGAGAGAGAAGTGAGAGAAGTTGAAGGAAATGAGAGAATATGACAAAAGTGATGGCTTTGCAATTTCTTTGAGGAGCATGTCGGCATTGGGCAGTCCAATTTCAGCATTTCGTGTCTTCAATGTTCAATTTGAAATTCCTAGGATGGGCAAGAGTGATGTAGCCGAAAATGGTGTGCAAATGGTAGGGTTTTTGAGCAATTTTTTAAGCATTTGTGTCATAGTTTGTCTAAGCATGCATAGTTAATTGTATAATTGTTCAAACCTTGTGCAAACACCATGGTATGGTCGGCCAAGCTAGCTCCCAATCTGAATTTTTTGTCAACTTTTGATCATTATTTAATTGTGTCTTGAAAGTGCAAAAAGAATAAGGAATAAAGAATGTGAATGTCTAGCTTTTGGTGCTATTTTGTCTTCTAGTGAGTTGAATTAGGATTATTATATTGATAGTAGATTTTGTAGGATTGTTTAATAGTCTAGTGCTCCGTGAAAGATGCTTTCTTGATTAGCGTGAAGGCACGCTTTCCTAGGTCTAGGGCACGCATTACGAGGTAGGACACGAACTACGAGATAAACACACGTTTTTCAAGTAAATGCACGCTATCCTAAATGAATGCATGTAATTCAATGCAATGCACGTAAATTGAGATACGACCCTTAAACCTAGGTTAGGACACGCAATTCAAGGTCAAGGCACACAAAATGAGACAACGTACGCAATTCGAAGTCGGGGCACGTAAGTCTAAGATTAGGGCACATAATTCTAGGTCAAGGCACGAATGACGAGGCATGCACGAAAACCAAGACAGGGCACATAATCCAAGGTCAGTCATACAATTAGGGGTCTATGACACACAAATCAAGGTATGACACGTTATTCGGGGTCGGGCATCACAAATGTGGTGGATAAAGTATCTTGGAACCCTAATCGGGGCAAAAAAATTGAAAAGGGGGGTGCAACACGAGGACTTCCCAAGGGGTCACCCATCCTAGTACTACTCTTGCCCAAGCACGCTTAACTTTGGAGTTCTGATGGGATCCGGTGCATTAGTGCTGGTATGATCGCACCCATCATGTTGTGGGCATAAATCCTTTATGTGTTGACGGTTCACAGTCTCAGCCCAGAGAGATGGCCCATTCAAAAGGCCCAATGGGCTTAACGACAACCCATCCGCTTCAACAACGCAGCATCCTCGCAAGACGTGATATCGACGCGTTGTAGGGCCCTCTAATGTCCTACGAGTTAGGTTGTCGTCCCTATTAACTGCTCATGTCGTACGATCCAGGACTGAAAAACAGAGCAAAAGAAGAAAAGTGGCACGAAACTGATGAAAACGTTCGATTTTGGGCTCCAAAAATGGGCGCAGCCGAGTAAGCTTATTGACCCCATCTTAGAGCTCTCAGAGACCTTTCCAACGGTATGCTGTGTGTAGCGTAACTCCTTACGGATCAAAAGTTATGGGCACTTAAGCGACTAAGACCTGGTCACAAGCCCTATGCCCTCGGTTTGCGGGCCTAGCCTTGACGTGAAGTGAAGTTGTCTTGCCCAAGGTGTCGTGCGATTCAGTAATAGAAATGTAGTGGATAAAGTTTCTTGGCAACCCTAACTGGGGCAAAAAAAAATTGAAGAGGGGGGTGCAACACGAGGACTTCCCAAAGGGTTACCCATCCTAGTACTACTCTCGCCCAAGCACGCTTAACTTCAGAGTTCTGATGGGATCCGGTGCATTTGTGCTGGTATGATCACACCTGTCATGTTTAGGGCATAAATCCTTTATGTGTTGATGGTTCACAGTCCCAGCCCAGAGAGATGGCTCATTCAAAAGTCCCAATAGGCTTAACGATAACCCATCCACTTCAACAACGCAGCATCCTCGTAAGACATCATATCGACGCATTGTAGGACCCTGTAATATCCCGCGAGTTAGGTTGTCATCCTTTTAACAGCTCATATCGTACGATTCGGGACAAAAAAACATAGCAAAAGAAGAAAAGTGGCCTAAAACTAATGAAAATGTTCAATTTTGGGCTCCAAAAATGGGCGCAGCTGAGCAGGCTTGCTGCCCTTGTCGTAGAGCTACCGAAGAGCTTTCCAGCAGTATGCTGTGCGCCGCGTAACTCCTTACAGATCAAAAGTTATGGGCATTGGAGCGATGGAGACCTAGTCACAAGCCCTACGCCCTTGGTTTGTGGGCCCAGCCTCTACGTGAAGCGAAGTTGTCTTGCCCAACGTGTCGTGTGATTCAGTAATAGAAATGTGGTAGATAAAGTATCTTGGGAACCCTAACCGGGGCAAAAAAAAATGAAAAGGGGGGTGCAACACGAGGACTTCCCAAGCGGCCACCCATCCTAGTACTACTATCGCCCAAGCACGCTTAACTTCGAAGTTTTGATGGGATCCGGTGCATTAGTGCTGGTATGATCGCACTCATCATGTTGTGGGCACAAATCTTTTATGTGTTGACTGTTCACAGTCCCAGCCTAGAGAGATGGCCCATTCAAAAGGCCCAATGGGCTTAATGACAACCTATCTACTTCAACAACACAGCATCCTCGCAAGACATGATATCGATGCGTTGTGCGGCCCTCTAATATGCCGCGAGTTAGGTTGTCGTCCTTTTAACAAGTCATGTCATACAATTCAGGTCGGAAAAACAGTGCAAAAGAAGAAAAGTGTCCCGAAACTGATGAAAACGTTCGATTTTTGGCTCCGATAATCGGCACAGTCGAGCAGGCTTATTGTCCTATTGTAGAGCTTTCAGAGAGCTTTCCAACAATATGCTGTGCGCCGCATAACCCCTTACGGATCAAAAGTTATGAGCATTGGAGCGATCGAGACCGTGTCACAAGCCCCACGCCCTCGGTTTGCTAGCCCAGCCTCTACGCGAAGTGAAGTTGTCTTGCCCAAGATGCCTTGGGATTCGGTAATAGAAATGTGGTGGATAAAGTATCCTGGCAACCCTAACCGGGGCAAAAAAAATTGAAAAGGGGGGTACAAATGAGGACTTCCCAGGGGGTCACCCATCTTAGTACTACTCTCGCCCAGGCACCCTCAACTTCGGAGTTCTGATGAGATCCGGTGCATTAGTACTGGTATGATCGCACCCGTCATGTTAAGGGCACAAATCCTTTAGGTGTAGACGGTTCACAGTCCCAACCCAGAGAGATGGCACATTCAAAAGGCCCAATGGACTTAACGACAACCCATCCGCTTCAACAACTTAGCATCCTCGTAAGACGTCATATCGACGAGATGTAGGGCCCTGTAATATCCCGTGAGTTAGGTTGTTGTCCTTTTAATAGCTCACGACATACGATCCGGGACGGAAAAACAGAGCAAAAGAAGAAAAGTGGCCCGAAACTGATGAAAAAGTTCGATTTTGGTTCCAAAAACTTGCACAGCCCAGCAGGCTTGCTGCCCTATCATAGAGCTCTCGAAGAGCTTTCCAACGGTATGATGTGCGCCGCGTAACTCCTTACGGATCAAAAGTTAAGGGCCCCGGAGCGACGGAGACCTAGTAATAAGCCCTACGCCCTCAGTTTGCGGGCCCAGCCTTTACGCGAAGCGAAGTTGTCTTGCCCAAGATACCGTGGGACTCGGTAATAGAAATGTGGTGGATAAAGTATCTTGGCAACCCTAACCAGGGCAAAAAAAATTGAAAATGGGGGTGCTACACGAGGATTTCCCAAGGGGTCACCCATCCTAGTACTACTCACGCCCAAGCACGCTTAACTTCAAAGTTCTTATGGGATCCGGTGCTTTAGCACTGGTATGATCGCACCCGTCATGTTGAGGGCTCAAATCCTTTAAGTGTTGATGGTTCACAGTCCCAACCCAGATAGATGGCCCATTAAAAAGGCCTAATGGGCTTAACGACAACCCATCCATTTCAACAACACAACATCCTCGTAAGACGTGATATCGACGCATTGTAGGGCCCTATAATATCCCGCGAGTTAGGTTGTCATCCTTTTAACAGCTCACAACGTACAATACGGGATGGAAAAATAGAGTAAAAGAAGAAAAGTGGGCCGAAACTGATGAAAACGTTCGATTTTATTCTCCAAAAATAGGCACAGTCGAGCAGGCTTGCTGCCCCCATCGTAGAGCTCTCGGAGAGCTTTCCAACGGTATACTGTGCACCACGTAACTCCTTACAAAATAAAAGTTATGGGCACCGGAGCGACGGAGACCTGGTCATAAGCCCTACGCCCTCGGTTTGCGGGCCCAGCCTCTACGTGAAGCGAAGTTGTCTTGCCCAAGGTGCCGTGGGATTCGGTAATAGAAATGTGGAGGATAAATTATCTTGGCAACCCTAACCGGGGCAAAAAAAATTGAACAGGGGGGTGCAACACGAGGACTTCCTAAGGGGTCACCCATCCTAGTACTATTCTCGCCCAAGCATGCTTAACTTCGGAGTTCTGATGGGATCCAGTGCATTAGTGCTGGTATGATCGCACCCGTCATGTTGTGGGCACAAATCCTTTATGTGTTGACGGTTCACAATCCTAGCCCAGAGAGATGGCCCATTCAAAAGTCCCAATGGGCTTAACGACAACCCATCTGCTTCAACAACACAGCATCCTCGCAAGACGTTATATTGATGCGTTATAGGGCCCTCTAATGTCCCGTGAGTTAGGTTGTCGTCCTTTTCGCGGCTCATGTCGTACGATCCGGGATGAAAAAACAAAGCAAAAGAAGAAAAGTGGCACAAAATTGATGAAAACGTTCGATTTTGGGCTCCAAAAATGGGCACAGCCGAGTAGGCTTGTTGACCCCATCTTAGAGCTCTCAGAGAGTTTTCCAACGGTATGCTGTGCGCCGCGTAACTCCTTACGGATCAAAAGTTATGGGCACCTGAGCGATGGAGACCTAGTCACAAGGCCTATGCCCTCGGTTTGCGGGCCCAGCTCGACGTGAAGTGAAGTTGTCTTGCCCAAGGTGTCATGCGATTCGGTAATAGAAATGTGGTGGATAAAGTTTCTTGGCAACCCTAACTGGGGCAAAAAAAATTGAAGAGGGGGGTGCAACACGAGGACTTCCCAAAGGGTTACCCATCCTAGTACTACTCTCGCCTAAGCACGCTTAACTTTAGAGTTCTGATGGGATCCAGTGCATTTGTGCTGGTATGATCACACCTGTCATGTTTAGGGCATAAAACCTTTATGTGTTGACGGTTCACAGTCCCAGCCCAGAGAGATGGCCCATTCAAAAGTCCCAATAGGCTTAACGATAACCCATCCGCTTCAACAACGCAGCATCCTCGTAAGACATCATATTGACGCGTTGTAGGATCCTGTAATATCCCGCGAGTAAGGTTGTCATCCTTTAACAGCTCATATCGTACGATCTGGGACGGAAAAACATAGCAAAAGAAGAAAAATGGTCCAAAATTGATGAAAACGTTCGATTTTGGGCTCCAAAAATGGGCGCAGTTGAGCAGGCTTGCTGCCCCTGTCGTAGAGCTCCCAAAGAGCTTTCCAGCAGTATGCTGTGCGCCGCGTAACTCCTAACAGATCAAAAGTTATGGGCATTGGAGTGACGGAGACCTGGTCACAAGCCCTACGCCCTTGGTTTGTGGGCCCAGCCTCTACGTGAAGCGAAGTTGTCTTGCCCAACGTGCCGTGTCATTCAGTAATAGAAATGTGGTGGATAAAGTATCTTGGGAACCCAAACCGGGGCAAAAAAAAATGAAAAAGGGGGTGCAACACGAGGACTTCCCAAGGGGCCACCCATCCTAGTACTACTCTCGCCCAAGCACGCTTAACTTTGAAGTTTTGATGGGATCCGGTGCATTAGTGCTGGTATGATTGCAGTCGTCTTGTTGTGGGCACAAATCCTTTATGTGTTGACTATTCACAGTCCCAGCCTAGAGAGATGGCCCATTCAAAAGGCCCAATAGGCTTAACGACAACCTATCTACTTCAACAACACAGCATCCTCGCAAGACATGATATCGATGCGTTGTAGGGCCCTCTAATATCCCGCGAGTTAGGCTGTCATCCTTTTAACAGCTCATGTCATACGATTCGGGTCTAAAAAACATAGTAAAAGAAGAAAAGTGGCCCAAAACTGATGAAAACGTTCGATTTTGGACTACAAAAATGGGCGCAGCCAGGCAGGCTTATTGCCCTGTCGTAGAGCTCTCGAAGAGCTTTCCAACGGTATGCTATGCGCCACATAACTTCTTACGGATCAAAAGTTATAGGCATCGGACCGACGGAGACTTGGTCACAAGCCCTACGCCCTCGGTTTGCGAGCCCAGCCTCTACGCGAAATGAAGTTGTCTTGCCCAAGATGCCGTGGGATTCGGTAATAGAAATGTGGTGGATAAAGTATCCTGGCAACCCTAATCGAGGCAAAAAAAATTGAAAAGGGGGGTACAACATGAGGACTTCCCAAGGGGTCACCCATCCTAGTACTACTCTCGCCCAGGCACCCTTAACTTCGGAGTTCTTATGGGATCCGGTGCATTAGTGCTGGTATGATCGCACCCGTCATGTTAAGGGCACAAATCCTTTAGGTGTAGACGGTTCACAGTCCCAACCCAGAGAGATGGCCCATTCAAAAGGCCCAATGGACTTAACGACAACCCATCCGCTTCAACAACTTAGCATCCTCGTAAGACGTCATATGGACGGGTTGTAGGGCCCTGTAATATCCCATGAGTTAGGTTGTCGTCCTTTTAATAGCTCACGACGTACGATCCGGGACGGAAAAACAGAGCAAAAGAAGAAAAGTGGCCCAAAACTGATGAAAACGTTCGATTTTGGTCTCCAAAAACTTGCACAGCCGAGCAGGCTTGCTGCCCTATCATAGAGCTCTCGAAGAGCTTTCCAACGGTATGCTGTGCACCGCGTAACTCCTTACGGATCAAAAGTTAAGGGCACCAGTGCGACGGAGACCTGGTAACAAGCACTACACCCTCGGTTTGCGGGCCCAGCCTTTACGCGAACCGAAATTGTCTTGCCCAAGATGCCGTGGGACTCGGTAATAGAAATGTGGTGGATAAAGTATCTTGGCAACCCTAACCAGGGCAAAAAAAATTGAAAATGGGGGTGCAACACGAGGATTTCCCAAGGGGTCACCTATCCTAGTACTACTCACACCCAAGCACGCTTAACTTCAGAGTTCTTATGGGATCCAGTGCTTTAGCGCTAGTATGATCGTACCCGTCATGTTGAGGGCTCAAATCCTTTAAGTGTTGACGGTTCACAGTCCCAACCCAGAAAGATGGCCCATTCAAAAGGCCTAATGGGCTTAACAACAACCCATCCATTTCAACAACACAGCATCCTCGTAAGACGTGATATCGACGCGTTGTAGGGCCCTGTAATATTCCGCAAGTTAGGTTGTCATCCTTTTAACAGCTCACAACGTACAATACAAGATGGAAAAATAGAGTAAAAGAAGAAAAGTGGGCCGAAACTAATGAAAACGTTCGATTTTAGGCTCCAAAAATAGGCACAGTCGAGCAGGCTTGCTGCCCCCGTCGTAGAGCTCTCGGAGGACTTTCCAACGGTATAATGTGCACCACGTAACTCCTTACGAAATAAAAGTTATGGGCACCGGAGCGACGGAGACTTGGTCACAAGCCCTACGCCCTTGGTTTGCGGGCCCAGCCTCTACGTGAAGCGAAGTTGTCTTGCCCAAGGTGCCATGGGATTCGGTAATAGAAATGTGGAGGATAAATTATCTTGGCAACCGTAACCGGGGCAAAAGAAATTGAACAGGGGGTGCAACACGAGGACTTCCCAAGGGGTCACCCATCCTAGCACTACTCTCGCCAAAGCACGCTTAACTTCAAAGTTCTGATGGGATCTGGTGCATTAGTGTGGGTATGATCGTACCCGTCATGTTATGGGCACAAATCTTTTTTTTGTTGACGGTTCACAGTCCCAGCCCAGAGAGATGACCCATTCAAAAGGCCCAAAGGGCTTAACGAAAACCCATCCACTTCAACAATGCAGCATCCTCGCAAGACGTGATATCGACGTGTTGTGGGGCCCTCTAATGTCCCGCGAGTTAGGTTGTCATCTATTTAACAGCTCACGACGTACGATCCAGGATGGAAAAATAGAGCAAAAGAAGAAAAATAGCTTGAAACAGATGAAAACGTTCAATTTTGGGCTCCAAAAATGGGCGCAGCTGAGCAGGCTTATTGTAGCAATCATAGAGCTCTCGGAGAGCTTTCCAACAGTATGATGTGTGCTATGTAACTCCTTACTAATCAAAAGTTATGGGCACTGGAGTGACGAAGACCTGGTCACAAACCCTACGCCCTCAGTTTGCAAGCCCAACATCTACATGAAGCGAAGTTGTCTTTCCCAAGGTGCCATGGGATTTGGTAATAGAAATATGGTGGATAAGCCTAGGGGGTCACCCGTCTTAGTACTACTCTCGCCCAAGCACGCTTAACTTCGGAGTTCTGATGGGATCTGGTTCATTAGTGCTGGTATGATCGCACCTGTCATGTTGAGGGCACAAATTCATTATGTGTTGACGGTTCACAATCCCAGCCTAGAGAGATGGCCCATTCAAAAGGCCAATTGGGCTTAACGATGACCCATCCGGTTCAACAACGCAGTATCCTCGTAAGACATGATATTGACGCATTGTAGTACCCAGTAGTATGCCACAAGTTAGGTTGTCGTCCTTTTAACAGCTCACGACATACAATCCAGGATGCACAAACAGCGTAAAAGTATAAAAGTGGCCCGAAACTGATGAAAACGTTCGAATTTGGGCTCCGTAAATAGGTACAACCGATCAGGCTTGTTTCCCTCGTCGTAGAGCTCTCGGAGAGCTTTCTAACAGTATGTTGTGTGCCGTGTAACTCCTTACAGATTAAAAGTTATCGGCACCAGAGCGACAGAGAACTAGTAACAAGCCCCACGCCATCGGTTTGCGGGCCCAGATCTACGTGAAGCGAAGTTGTCATGCCCAAGGTGCCGTGGGATTCGGTAATAGAAATGTGGTGGGTAAAGTATCTTGGCAACCATAACCGGGGAAAAAAAAAATTGAAAATGGGGGGTGCAACACGAGAATTTCCCAAGGGGTCACCCATCCTAGTACTACTCTCGCCCAAGCAAGCTTAACTTCGGTGTTCTGATGGGATCCGGTGCATTAAATGTTGTAGGCACAAATCCTTTATGTGTCGATGGTTCGCGATCCCAGCCTAGAGAGATGGCCCATTCAAAAAGCCCAAAGTGCTTAACGACAACCCATCCACTTCAACAACGCAGCATCCTCCCAAGACGTGATATCGACGCATTGTAAGGTCCTCTAATTTCCCATGAGTTTGGTTGTCCTCCTTTTAACAGCTCACGACATATGATCCGGGATGGAAAAATAGTGTAAAAGAAGAAAAGTGGCCTGAAACAGATGAAAATGTTCGATTTTGTACTCCAAAAAGGGCACAGCGGAGTAGGCTTGCTGCCCCCGTCATAGAGCTCTCTTCGATTTTGTGCTCCAAAAAGGGCACAGCGGAGCAGGCTTGCTGCCCCCGTCATAGAGCTCTCGGAGAGCTTTCCAACGGTATGCCGTGAGCCACGTAACTCTTTACGGATCAAAAGTTATGGGCACCGGAGCGACGGAGACCTGGTCACAAGCCCTGCGCCCTCGGTTTGCGGGCCCAGCCTCTACGTGAAGCGAAGTTGTCTTGCCCAAGGTGCCGTGGGATTTGGAAATAGAAATGTGGTGGATAAAGAATCTTGGCAACCCTAACCCGGGCAAAAAAAATTGAAAAGAGGGGTACAACACGGGGACTTCCTAAGGGGTCACCCATCCTAGTACTACTCTCGTCCAAGCACGCTTAACTTCGGAGTTCTAATGGGATTCGGTGCATTAGTACTTGTATGATTGCACACGTCATGTTGAGTGCACAATTCCTTTATGTGTTGACGGTTCACAGTCCCAGCCTAGAGAGATGGCCCATTCAAAGAGGCCAATGGGCTTAACGACAACCCATCCACTTCAACAACATAGCATCCTCGCAAGACGTGATATCGACACATTGTAGGGCCCTCTAATGTCCCGCGAGTTCTGTTGTCATCCTTTTAACAGCTCACGACCTACGATCTGGGACATAAAAACTGAGCAAAAAAAGAAAAGTGGTTCGAAACTGATGAAAACATTTGATTTTGTGCTCCAAAAAGGGCACATCGGAGCAGGCTTGCTGCCCCTATCATAGAGCTCTCAAAGAGCTTTCCAACGGTATGTTGTACACCATGTAACTCCTTACGGATCAAAAGTTATGGGTACCAGAGCGACGGAGACATGGGTACAATCCCTACGCCCTCAGTTTGCGAGCCCAGCCTCTACGTGAAACGAAGTTGTCTTGCCCAATGTGCCGTGGGATTTGGTAAGAGAAATGTGGTGGATAAAGTATCTTGGCAACCCTAACCGGGGCAAAAAAAATTGAAAAGGAGGGTGCAACACGAGGACTTCCCTAAGGGTCACCCATCCTAGTACTACTCTCGCCCAAGCACACTTAACTTCGGAGTTTTGATGGGATCCAGTTCATTAGTGCTGGCATGATCGCACCCGTCATGTTGAGGGCACAAATCCTTTATGTGTTGACGGTTCACAGTCCTAGACTAGAGAGATGGCCCATTCAAAAGGCTCAATGGGCTTAACGACAACCCATCCGCTTCAACAACGAAGAATCCTCATAAGATGTGATATTCACGCTTTGTAGGGCCCTGTAATATCCTTCGAGTTAGGTTGTCATCCTTTTAACTGCTCACGACGTACGATCTTGTACAAAAAAATAGAGCAAAAGAAGAAAAGTGGCCCGAAACTGATGAAAACGTTCAATTTTTGGCTCTAAAAAAATGCGCAGTCGAGCAGGCTTGATGTCCCCGTCGTAGAGTTCTCGGAGAGCTTTCCAACGGTATGCTGTGCGCCGCGTAACTCCATACGGATTAAAAGTTACAGGTACCAGAGCGACGGAGACCTGATCACAAGCCCTACGCCCTCAGTTTACGGGCCTTGCCTCTACGTGAAGCGAAGTTGTCTTGCCTAAGGTGCCATGGAATTTGGTAATAGAAATGTGGTGGATAAAGTATCTTGGAAACCCTAACTGGGACAAAAAAAATTGAATAGGGTGGTGCAACATGAGGACTTCCTAAGTGGTCACCCGTCCAAGTACTACTCTCACCCAAGAACGCTTAACTTCTAAGTTCTGATGGGATACGGTGCATTAGCGCTGGTATGATCGCACCCGTCATGTTGAAGACACAATTCCTTTATGTGTTGACGGTTCACAGTCCCAGCCCAGAGAGATGGCCCATTCAAAAGGCCCAATGGGCTTAACGACAACCCATCAGCTTCAACAACGAAGCATCCTCACAATACATGATATCGACGCATTGTAGGGCCCTCTAATGTCCCACGAGTTAGGTTGTCACCCTTTTAACAGCTCACGACGTATGATCCGGGATGGAAAAACACAGCAAACGAAGAAAAGTGCCTCAAAACTAATGAAAACGTTCGATTTTTGGCTCCAATAAGGGGCACGACTGTGCAGGCTTGCTGCCTTCGTAATAGATCTCTCGGAGAGTTTTCCAGCGGTATGCTGTATGCCGCGTAACTCCTTACGGATCAAAAGTTATGGTCACCAGAACGACAGAGACCTAGTCACAAGCCCTATGCCCTCGGTTTGCAAGCCCAGCCTCTACGTGAAGCGAAGTTGCCTTGCCTAAGGTGGCGTGGGATTCGGTAATTGAAATGTGGTGGATAAAGTATCTTGGCAATCTTAACCGGGGAAAAAAAAAATTGAAAAGGGGGGTGCAACACAAGGACTTCGTAGCGGGACACCCATCCTAGTACTACTCTCACCCAAGCACGCTTAACTTCGGTGTTCTGATGGGATCCGGTACATTAGTGCTGGTATGATCGCACGCGTCAAGTTGAGGGCCCAAATCCTTTATGTGTTGATGGTTCACAGTCCCAGCCCAGAAAGATGGCCCCTTCAAAAGGCCCAATGGGCTTAAGGACAACCCATCTACTTCGACAACGCAGCATCCTCATAAGACGTGATATCGACGCAATGTAGAGCCCTCTAATATCCTATGAGTTAGGTTATCGTCCTTTTAACAGCTCAAAATGTACAATCCGAGACGGAAAAATAGAGCAAAAGAAGAAAAGTGGCCCGAAACTGATGAAAACGTTCAATTTTTGGCTACGAAAATAGGTACAGCCGTGCAGGCTTGCTACCCCCGTCGTAGAGCTCTCGGAGAGCTTTCCAACCGTATGCTTTGTGCCATGTAACTCCTTACGGATCAAAAGTTATGGGCACCGGAGCACCGCAGACCTGGTCACAAGCTCCACGCCCTCAGTTTGCGGGCGCAGCCTCTACGTGAAGCGAAGTTGTGTCACCCAAAGTGCTGTGGGATTCGATAATAGAAAGTGGTGGATAAAGTATCTTGGCAACCCTAACCGGGGCAAAAAAAATTAAAAATGGGGGGTGCAACACGAGGACTTCCCAGGGGGTCACCAATCCTAGTATTACTCACACCCAAGCACGCTTAACTTCGGAGTTCTGATGGGATCCGGTGCATTAGTATTGGTATGATCGCACCCGTCATGTTATGGTCACAAATCCTTTATGTGTTGACGGTTCACAGTCCCAGCCCAGAGAGATGACCCATTCAAAAGGCCCAAAGGGCTTAACGAAAACCCATCAACTTCAACAACACAGCATCCTCGCAAGACGTGATATCGACGCGTTGTAGGGCCCTCTAATGTCCCACGAGTTAGGTTGTCATCCTTTTAACAGCTCACGACGTACGATCCATGACGGAAAAATAGAGCAAAAGAAAAAATTGGCCTGAAACTGATGAAAACGTTCGATTTTGGGCTCCAAAAATAGGCGCACTGAGCAGGCTTACTGCCCCCGTCATAGAGCTCTCGAAGAGCTTTCCAACGGTATGCTATACGCTGCGTAACTCCTTACGGATCAAATGTTATGGGCATCGGAGCGACGAAGACCTGGTCACAAGCCCTATGCCCTCGGTTTGCGGGCCAAGCATATACGTGAAGCGAAGTTGGCTTACCCAAGGTGCCGTGGGATTCGGTAATAGAAATGTGATGGATAAAGAATCTTGGGAACCCTAACCGGGGCAAAATAAATTGAAAAGGGCGGTGCAACACGAGGATTTCCCAAGGGCTCACCTGTCATAGTACTACTCTCGACCAAGCACGCTTAACTTCGGAGTTCTGATGGGATTCGGGGCATTACTGCTGGTATGATTGCACCCGTCATGTTGTGGGCACAAATCCTTTATGTGTCGACAGTTCACAGTCCCAAACCAGAGATATGGCCCATTCAAAAGGCCCAATGGGCTTAACAACAACCCATCCGCTTCGACAACGCAGCATCCTAGTAAGACCTGATATTGACGCATTGTAGGGCCATTTAATATCCCACGAGTTAGGTTGTCGTCCTTTTAATAGCTCACAACATAAGATCCGGGACGAAAAAATAGATAAAAGTAGAAAAGTGGCCCGAAACTGATAAAAACGTTCGATTTTAGGCTCCGAAAATAGGCGCAGCAGAGCAAGCTTGCTGCCCCCGTCGTAGAACTCTCAGAGATATTTCCAACGGTATAATGTGCGCCATGTAACTCCTTACGAATTAAAAGTTATCGGCACGGAGCGACGGAGACCTGGTCACAAGCCCCACACCCTCGGTTTACGGGCCCAGCCTCTACGTGAAGCGAAGTTGTCTTGCCCAAGGTGTTGTGGGATTCGGTAACAGAAATATGGTGGATAAAGTATCTTGGCAACCCTAATCAGGGCAAAAAAAATTGAAAGGGAGGGTGCAACACGAGGACTTACTAGGGGGTCACCCATCCTAGTACTACTCTCGCCTAAGCACGCTTAACTTCGGAGTTCTGATGCGATCCGGTGCATTAGTGCTGGTATGATTGCACCCGTCATGTTTTGGGTACAAATCCTTTATGTGTCGATGGTTCACAGTCCCAGCCCAGAGAGATGGCCCATTCAAAAGGCCAAAAGGGCTTGACGACAACCCATCCACTTCAACAACGCAGCATCCTCCCAAGACGTGATGTCGACGCATTGTAGGGCCCTCTAATGTCGCGCAAGTTTGGTTGTCATCCATTTAACAGCGCACGACGTACGATCCGGGATGGAAAAATAGAAGAAAAGAAGAAAAGTGGCCCGAAACTGATGAAAACGTTCAATTGTGGATGCCAAAAACAGGCGCAGCTGAGCACGCTTGCTACCTCCGTCATAGAGCTCTCGGAGAGACTTCTAATGGTATACTGTGCGCCGCGTAGTTCCTTACGGATCAAAGGTTATTGGCACCGGAGCGACGGAGACCTGGTCACAAGCCCTACGCCCTCGGTTTACAAGCCCAGCCTCTACGTGAAGCAAAGTTGTCTTGCCCAAGGTGCCGTGGGATTCAGTAATAGAAATGTGGTGGATAAAGAATCTTGGCAACCCTAACTGGGGCAAAAGAAATTGAAAATAGGGGTGCAACACGAGGACCTCCTAGGGGGTCACCCATCCTAGTACTACTCTCGCCCAAGCATGCTTAACTTCAGAGTTCTGATGGTATCCGGTGCATTAGTGCTGGTATGATTGCACCCGTCAAATTGAGGGCACAAATCCTTTATGTGTTGACGGTTCACGGTCCTAGCCCAGAGCGATAGCCCATTCAAAAGGCCAATTGGGCTTAACGACAACCTATCCGCTTCAACAGCGTAGCATCCTCGTAAGATATGATATCGACGCGTTGTAGGGCCCTGTAATATCCCGCGAGTTAGGTTGTTGTCCTTTTAACAGCTCACAACGTACGATCCGAGATGGAAGAATAGAGAAAAAGAAGAAAAGTGGCCCAAAACGGATGAAAACGTACAATTTTAGGCTCCAAAAATGGGCGCATCAAGCTTGCTGCCCTAGTCGTAGAGCTCTCAGAGAGCTTTCCAACGGTATGCTGTGCGCAGTGTAACTCCTTACGGATTAAAAGTTATCGGCACCGGAGTGACGGAGACCTAGTCACAAGCCCCACGCCCTCGGTTTGTGACCCCAGCCTCTACGTGAAGCGAAGTTGTCTTGCGCAAGGTGTCGTGGGATTCGGTGATAGAAATGTGGTGGATAAAGTATCTTGGCAACCCTAACGGGGGCAAAAAAAATTGGAAATGGGGGGTGCAACACGAGGACTTCCCAGGGTGTCACCCATCCTAGTACTACTCTCGCCCAAGCATGTTTAACTACCGAGCTCTGATGGGATCCGGAGCATTAGAGCGGGTATGATCCCACCCGTCATGTTTTGGGCACAAATCTTTTATGTGTTCAGGGTTCACAGTCCCAGCGTAGAGAGATGGCCAATTCAAAAGGCCCAAAGGGCTTAACGGTAACCCATCCACTTCAACAATGCAACATCCTTGCAAGACAAGATATCAACGCTTTGTAGGGCCCTCTAATGTCCCGTGAGTTAGGTTGTCGTCCTTTTAATAGCTCACGACGTATGATTCGGGACGGAAAAACCTAATAAAAGCAAAAAAGTGGCCCAAAACTGATGAAAATGTTTGATATTAGGGTCCAAAAATGTGCGCAGCCAAGCAGGCTGGTAGACCCCGTTGTAGAGCTCTCAGAGAGCTTTCCAACGGTGTGCTGTGCGCGGCGTAACTCCTTACGGATCAAAAGTTATGGGCACCGAAGCAACGGAGACCTGGTCACAATCCTTACGCCCTCGGTTTGCGGGCCCAGCCTCTACGTCAGGCGAAGTTGTCTTGCCCAAGTTGCCATGGGATTCGGCAACAGAAATATGGTGGATAAAGTATGTTGGCAGCCCTAACTGGAGCAAAAAAAATTGAAAAGGGGGTGCAACACGAGTACTTCCTCGGGGGTCACCCATCCTTGTACTACTCTCGTCCAAGCACGCTTAACTTCGGAGTTCTAATAGGATCCGGTGCATTAGTACTGGTATGATCGCACCCGTCATGTTAAGGGCACAAATCCTTTATGTGTTGACGGTTCACAGTCCCAGCCCAGAGCGATGGCCCATTCAAAAGGCCAATTGGGCTTAACGATAACCCATCCACTTCAACAACGCAGCATACTCGTAAGACGTGATATCGACGCGTTGTAAGGCCCTGTAATATCCTGTGAGTTAGGTTGTCGTCCATTTAACAGCTGACGACGTACGATCCGGGATGGAAAAACAGAGAAAAAGAAAAAAAGTGGCCCGAAACGGATGAAAACGTTTGATTTTGGGCTCCCAAAATAGGCGCAGCTGAGCAAGCTTGCCGGCCCCGTCGTAGAGCTCTCAAAGAGCTTTCTAACGGTATGCTATATGCCGCGTAACTCCTTACGGATCAAAAGTTATGGGCACCGAAGCGACGGAAACCTAGTCACAAGCCCCACGCCCTCGGTTTGCGGGCCCAGCCTCTGCCTGAAGCGAAGTTGTCTTACGCAAGGTGCCGGGGGATTCGGTGATAGAAATATGGTGGATAAAGTATCTTGGCAACCCTAACCGGGGCAAAAAAAATTGAAAATGAGGGGTGCAACACGAGGACTTCCCAAGTTGTCACCCATCCTAGTACTACTCTCGCCCAAGCACGCTTAACTTTAGTGTTCTGATGGATCCGGAGCATTAATGCAGGTATGATCTCTCCCGTCATGTTGTGGGCATAAATCCTTTATGTGTTGACGGTTCACAGTCCCAGCCTAGAGAGATGGCCAATTCAAAAGGCCCAAAGGGCTTAACGACAACCCATCCGCTTCAACAACGCAGCATCCTCGCATGACATGATATCGACGCATTGTAGGGCCCTCTAATGTCCAGTGAGTTAGGTTGTCATCCTTTTAACAGCACACGACGTACGATCTGGGACGAAAAAATCTAGCAAAAGAAGAAAAGTGGCCCAAAAATGAAGAAAACGTTTGATTTTGGGCTCCAAAAATGGGCGCAGCCGAGCAGGCTTGCTAACCCATCGAATAGCTCTCGGAGAGCTTTCCAACGGTATGCTATGCGCCGTGTAACTCCTTACGGATCAAAGTTATAGGCACCGGAGCGACGGAGCCCTGGTCACAAGCCTTACACCCTCGGTTTGTGGGCCCAGCCTCTACGTGAAGCGAAGTTGTCTTGCCCAAGGTGCCATGGGATTCGGTAACAGAAATGTGATGGATAAAGTATCTTGGCAACCCTAACCGAGGCAAAAAAAATTGAAAAGGGGGTGCAACACGAGTACTTCCCAGGGGTCACCCATCCTTGTACTACTCTCGCCCAAGCAAGCTTAACTTCAGAGTTCTAATAGGACCCGGTGCATTAGTGCTGGTATGATCGCACCTGTCATATTGAGGGTACAAATCCTTTATGTGTTGAAGGTTCACAGTCCCAGCCCAGAGCGATGGCCCATTCAAAAAGCCAATTGGGCTTAACGACAACCCATCTGCTTCAACAACACAGCATCCTCATAAGAGGTGATATCGACGCGTTGTAGGGCCCTGTAATATCCCATGAGTTAGGTTGTCGTCCATTTAACAGCCACGACGTACGATCCGGGACGGAAAAACAGAGCAAAGAAAGAAAATGGCCCAAAACTGATGAAAACGTTCGATTTTGGGCTCCAAAAATGGGTGCAGCTAAGCAAGCTTGCTGGCCCCATCGTAGAGCTCTCGGAGAGCTTTCTAACGGTATGCTATACGCCGCGTAACTCCTTACGTATCAAAAGTTATGGGCACCGGAGCGACGGAGACCTGGTCACAAGTCCCACGCCCTCGGTTTGCGGGCCCAGCCTCTACGTGAAGCGAAGTTGTCTTGCCCAAGGTGCCATGGGATTCGGTAACAGAAATGTGATGGATAAAGTATCTTGGCAACCCTAACCGAGGCAAAAAAAATTGAAAAGGGGGTGCAACACGAGTACTTCCCAGGGGTCACCCATCCTTGTACTACTCTCGCCCAAGCAAGCTTAACTTCAGAGTTCTAATAGGATCCG
The DNA here is from genome assembly GCA_037974665.1 of Ehretia macrophylla. Classification (NCBI taxonomy): domain Eukaryota; kingdom Viridiplantae; phylum Streptophyta; class Magnoliopsida; order Boraginales; family Ehretiaceae; genus Ehretia; species Ehretia macrophylla. The sequence continues at coordinate 11,887,755 of CM075764.1, read as the reverse complement.
GTGCATTAGTGCTAGTATGATCGCAACTGTCATGTTGAGGGCACAAATCCTTTATGTGTTGACGGTTCACTGTCCCAGCCCAGAGCGATGGACAATTCAAAAGGCCAATTGGGCTTAACGACAACCCATCTGCTTCAACAATGCAGCATCCTCGTAAGATGTGATATCGACGCGTTGCAGGGCCATGCAATATCCCGCGAGTTAGGTTCTCATCCTTTTGACAGCTCACAACGTACGATACGGGATGAAAAAACAGAGCAAAACAAGAAAAGTAGCCCAAAACGGATGAAAACATTCGATTTTGGGCTCCAAAAATGGGCGCATCAAGTTTTTGCCCCCGTCGTAAAGCACTCTGAGAGCTTTCCAACGGTATGCTGTGCATCGTATAACTCCTTACGGATCAAAAGATATGGGCACCAGAGCGATGGAGACCTGGTCACAAGCCCCACCCCCTCAGTTTGCAGTCCCAGCCTCTACGTGAAGCGAAGTTGTCTTGCCCAAGGTGCCGTGGGATTCGGTAATAGAAATGTGGTGGATAAAGTATCTTGGAAACCCTAACAGGGGCAAAAAAAATTGAAAAGGGGGGGTGCAACACAAGGACTTCCCAGGGGGTCACCCATCCTAATACTACTCTCGCCCAAGCACGCTTCACTTTGGAGTTCTGATGGGATCCGGTGCATTAGTGCTGGTATGATCGCACCCGTCATGTTGAGGGCACAAATCCTTTATGTGTTGACGGTTCACAGTCCCAGCCCAGAGAAATGGCCCATTCAAAAGGCCAATTGGGCTTAAGGACAACCATCCGCTTCAACAACGCAACATCCTCGTAAGACGTTATATCGACGCATTGTAGGGCCTTGTAATATCCTGCGATTTAGGTTGTCGTCCTTTTAACAGCTCACGACGTACGATCCGGGACGAAAAAATAGAGCAAAAGAAGAAAAATGCCCGAAACTGATGAAAACGTTCAATTTTGGGCTCAGAAAATAGGCACAGCTGAGCAGGGTCATTGCCCCTGTCGTAGAGCTCTCAAAGAGCTTTCCAACGGTATACTGTGCCCCGCGAAACTCCTTACTGATCAAAAGTTATCGGCATCGAAGCGATGGAGCCCTACGCCCTCGGTTTGCGGGCCCAGCCTCTACGTGAAGCGAAGTTGTCTTGCCCATGGTGCCGAGGGATTCGGTAATAGAAATGTGGTGGATAAAGAATCTTGGCAACCCTAACCGGGGCAAAAAAAATTGAAAATGGGGGTGCAACTCGCGGATTTCGCAGGGGGTTACCCATCCTAGTACTACTCTCGCCTAAGCACGCTTAACTTCGGAGTTCTGATGGTATCCGATGCATTACTGTTGGTATGATTGCACCCGTCATGTTGAGGGCACAAATCCTTTATGTGTTGGCGGTTCACAGTCCTTCCCCAAAGAGATGGCCCATTCAAAATGCCAATTGGGCTTAACGATAACCCATCCGCTTCAACAACGCAGCATCCTCCTAAGTCGTGATATCGACGCATTGTAAGACCCTTTAATATCCCCCGAGTTAGGTTGTCGTCCTTTTAACAACTCACGACGTACGATCCGGGACGGAAAAACAGAGCAAAAGAAGAAAATTAGACCTAAACTGTTTAGAACGTTCGATTTTGGGCTCTGAAAATAGGCGTAGGTGAGCAGGCTTGTTGCCCCCGTCGTACAGCTCTCATAGAGCTTTCCAATGGTATGTTGTGCACCGCGTAACTCCTTAGGGATTAAAAGTTAAGGGCACTGGAGCGACAGAGACGTGGTCATAAGCCCTACGCCCTCGGTTTGTGGGCCCAGCCTATACATGAAGCGAAGTTGTCTTGCCCAAGGAGCTGAGGGATTCGGCAATAGAAATGTGGTAGATAAAGAATCTTGGGAACCCTAACCGGGGCAAAAAAAAACTGAAAAGGGAGGTGCAACACGAGGACTTCCCAGGGGGTCACCCATCCTAGTACTACTTTCGCCCAAGCACGCTTAACTTTAGAGTTCTGATGGGGTCCGGTGCATTAGTGCTGGTATGATCGCACCCGTCTTGTTGAGGGCACAAATCCTTTATGTGTTGACGGTTCACAGTTCCAGCCCAGAAAGATGGCCCATTCAAAAGGCCAATTGAGCTTAACGAAAACCCATCCGCTTCAACAACGCAGCATCCTCGTAAGACGTGATATCGACGCGTTGTAGGGCATTGTAATATCCCGCGAGTTAGGTTGTCATCCTTTTAACAGCTCACGACGTACGATCCGGGATGAAAAAATAGAGCAAAAGGAGAAAAGTGTCCCGAAACTGATGAAAACATTCAATTTTGGGCTCCAAAAACAGGGGCAGCTAAGCAAGCTTGTTGCCCCCATCGTAGAGCTCTCAGAGAGCTTTCCAATAGTATGTTGTGCGCCGCATAACTCCTTACAGATTAAATGTTATCGGCATCGGAGCGACAGAGACCAAGTCATAAGCCCTACGCCCTCGGTTTGTAGGCCCAGCCTCTACGTGAAGCGAAGTTGTCTTGCCCAAAGTGACGTGGGATTCGATAATAGAAATGTGGTGGATAAAGAATCTTGGCAACCCTAACCGGGGCAAAAAAAATTGAAAAGAGGGGCACAACACGAGGACTTCCCAGGCTGTCACCAATCCTAGTACTACTTTTGCCCAAGCACGCTTAACTTCGGAGTTCTTATGGTATCTGGTGCATTAGTGCTGGTATGATCGCACCCGTCATGTTGAGGGCTCAAATCCTTTATGTGTTGACGGTTCAAAGTCCCAACCCAGAGTGATGGCCCATTCAAAAGGCCAATTGGGCTTAACGACAACCCATCCTCTTCAACAACGCATGATCCTCGTAAGACGTGATATCGACGCCTTGAAGGGCCCTGTAATATCTTGAGGGATAGCTTGTCATCCTTTTAACAGCTCACAACGTACGACCCGGGATGAAAAAACAGAGCAAAAGAAGAAAAGTGGCCCAAAACTGATAAAAACGTTCAATTTTGGGCTGCAAAAATGGGCGCAGCTGAGCGAGCTTACTGCCCCAGTCGTAGAGCGCTCGGAGAGCTTTCCAACGGTATGCTGTGCACCGCGTAACTCCTTACGGATCAAAAGTTATGGGCACCGGAGCGACTGAGACCTGGTCACAAGCCCTCCGCCCTCAGTTTGCTTGCCCAGCCTCTACATGAAGCGAAGTTGTCTTGCCCAAGGTGCCGTGGCACTCGGTAATAGAAATGTGGTGGATAAAGTATCTTGGCAACCCTAACCGGGGCAAAAAAACTTGAAAAGGGGGTGCAACACGAGGACTTCCCATAGGGTCACCCATCCTAGTACTACTCTCGCCCAAGCACGCTTAACTTCGGAGTTCTAATGGGATCCAGTGCATTACTGCTGGTATTATCGCACCCGTCATGTTGAGGGCACAAATCCTTTATGTGTTGACGGTTCACTGTCCCAGCCCAGAGCGATGGCCCATTAAAAAGGCCAATTGGGCTTAACGACAACCCATTCGCTTCAACAACGCAGCATCCTCGTAAGACGTGATATCGACACATTGTAGGGACCTGTAATATCCCTCGAGTTAGCTTGTCTTCCTTTTAACAGCTCACAACGTATGATCCGGGATGGAAAAACAGAGCAAAAGAAGAAAAGTGGCCCGAAACTGATGACAACGTTCAATTTTCGGCTCGAAAAACAGGCGCGGCTGAGCAAGCTCGCTGCCCCCGTCATAGAGCTCTCAGAGTGCTTCCCAACGGTATGCTGTGCACCGCCTAACTCCTTACGGATTAAAAGCTACGGGCACCGGAGCGGCAGAGACCTGGTCACAAGCCCTACGCCCTTGGTTTGCGAGCCCAGCCTCTACGTGAAGCGAAGTTGTCTTGCCCAAGGTGCTGTGGGATTCGGTTAAAGAAATGTGGGGGATAATGTATCTTGGCAACCCTAACCAGGGCAAAAAAAATTGAAAATGGGGGGTGCAACACGAGGACTTCCCAGGGGGTCACCCATCCTAGTACTACTCTCGCCCAAGAATGCTTAACTTCGGAGTTCTGATGGGATCCGGTGCATTAGTGTTGGTATAATCACACCCGTCATGTTTAGGGCACAAATCTTTTATGTGTTGACGGTTCACAGTCCCAGCCCAGAGCGATGGCCCATTCAAAAGGCCAATTCGGATTAACAACAACCCATCCGCTTCAACAACGCAGCATCCTCGTAAGACGTGATATCGACACATTGTAGGGCCCTGTAATATCCGGCGACTTAGATTGTCATCCTTTTAACAGCTCACAACGTACGATCCGGGACGGAAAAACAGAGCAAAAGAAGAAAAGTGGCCCAAAACTAATGAAAACATTCGATTTTGGGGTCCAAAAATGGGCGCAGCTGAGCAAGCTCGCTGCCCCAGTCGTAGAGCACTCGGAGATCTTTCCAACGGTATACCGTGCGCCACGTAACTCGTTACAGATCAAAAGTTATGGGCACCGGAACGACGGAGACCTGGTCGCAAGCCCTTCGCCCTCTGTTTGCAGGCCAGCCTCTACGTGAAGCGAAGTTGTCTTGCCCAAGGTGCTGTGGGATTCGGTAATATAAATGTGGTGGATAAAGTATCTTGGCAACCCTAGCCGGGGCAAAAAAAATTGAAAAGGGGAAGCAACACAGGGACTTTCCATGGGGTCACCCATTCTAGTACTACTCTCGCCCAAGCACGCTTAACATCGGAGTTCTAATGGGATCCGGTGCATTAGTGCTAGTATGATCGCACCCGTCATGTTGAGGGCACAATTCCTTTATGCGTTGATGGCTCACAGTACCAGTCAAAAGAGATGGCCCATTCGAAAGGCCCAATGGGCTTAACGACAACCCATCCGCTTCAATAATGTAGCATCCTCATAAGACGTGATATTGATGCTTTGTAGGGCCCTGTAATATCCCACGAGTTTGGTTGTCGTCCTTTAAATAGCTCACGACGTACGATCCAGGATGAAAAAACAGCACAAAAGAAAAAAAGTGGCCCGAAACTAATGAAAACGTTCAATTTTGGGCTCCAATAACAGGCGCAGCTTAGAAGGCTTATTGCCCCTGTCGTAGAGCTCTAGGAGAGCTTTCCAACGGTATGATGTGCGCCGCGTAACTCCTTACGGATCAAAAGTTATGGGTACCGGAGCGATAGAGACCAGGTCACAAGCCCCTCGCCTTCGGTTTGCGGGCCCAGCCTCAACGTGAAGCGAAGTTGTCTTGCCCAAGGTGCCATGCGATTCGGTAATAGAAATGTGGTGGATAAAGTATCTTGACAACCCTAACCGGGGTAAAAAAAATTAAAAATGGGGTGTGCAACACGAGGACTTCGCAGGGGGTCACCCATCCTAGTACTACTCTCGCCCAAGCACGCTTAACTTTGGAGTTCTGATGGGATCCGGTGCATTAGTGCGGGTATGATCCCACCCATCATGTTGTGGGCACAAATCCTTTATGTGTAGACGGTTCATAGTCCTAGCCCAGAGAGATGGCCCATTCAAAAGGCCCAATGGGCTTAACGACAACCCATCCGCTTCAACAGCGTAGCTTCCTCGCAATACGTAATATCGACGCGTTGTAGGGCCCTTTAATGTCTCGCGAGTTAGGTTGTCGTCCTTTTAACTGCTCACGACGTAAGATCTGGGATGAAAAAACATAGCAAAAGAAGAAAAGCGGCCTAAGACTGATGAAAACGTTCAATTTTGGGCTCTACAAACAGGTGCAGCCGAGTAGGCTTGCTGCCCCCGTCGTAGAGCTCTCGGAGAGCTTTCCAACGGTATGGTGTGCGTCACATAACTCGTTACGGATTAAAAGTTATGGGCACCGGAGCGACGGAGACCAGGTCACAAGCCCCTCGCCATCGGTTTGCGGGCCCAGCCTCTACGTGAAGCGAAGTTGTCTTGCCCAAGGTGCTGTGGGATTTGGTAATAGAAATGTGGTGGATAAAGTATCTTGGCAACCCTAACTGGGGCAAAAGAAATTAAAAATAGGGGGTGCAACACGAGGACTTCCCAGGGGGTCACCTATCCTAGTACTACTCTCGCCCAAGCACGCTTAACTTTGGAGTTCTAATGGGATCCGGTGCATTAGTGCTGGTATGATCGCACCCGTCATGTTGTGGGCACAAATTCTTTATGTGTAGACGGTTCACAGTCCCAGCCCAGAGAGATGGTCCATTCAAAAGGCCCAATGGGCTTAACGACAACCCATCCACTTCAACAATGCAGCATCCTCGCAATACGTAATATCGACGCGTTGTAGGGCCCTTTAATGTCCCGCGAGTTAGGTTGTCGTCCTTTTAACAGCTCACGACGTACGATCCGGGACGAAAAAATAGAGCAAAAGAAGAAAAGTGGCCCGAAACTGATGAAAATGTTCGATTTTGGGATCCAAAAATGGGTGCAGCCGAGCAGGCTTGCTGCCCCCGTTATAGAGCTCTCAGAGAGCTTTCCAACGGTGTGCTGTGCGCCGCGTAACTCCTTACAGATCAAAAGTTATGGGCACTGGAGCGACGGAGACCTGGTCACAAGCACTACGCCCTCGTTTTGAGGGCCCAACTTCTACGTGAAGCGAAGTTGTTTTGCCCAAGTTTCCGTGGGATTCGGTAATAGAAATATAGTGGATAAAGTATCTTGGAAACCCTAACCGAGACCAAAAAAAATTGAAAAGCGGGGTGCAATACGAGGACTTCCTAGGGGTCACCCATCCTAGTACTACTCTCGCCCAAACACGCTTAACTTCGGATTTCTGATGGGATTCGGTGCATTAGTGCTGGTATGATCGCACCCGTCATGTTGTGGGCACAAATCCTTTATGTGTAGACGGTTTACAGTCCTATCCTAGAGAGATGGCCCATTCAAAAGGCCCAATGGGCTTAACGACAACCCATCCGCTTCAACAACACAGCATCCTCGCAAAACGTGATATCGACGCGTTGTAGGGCCCTCTAATATCCCTCTAGTTAGGTTGTCGTCCTTTTAACCGCTCATGACGTACGATCCGAGACGGAAAAACAGAGCAGAAGAAGAAAAGTGGCCCGAAACTGATGAAAACATTCAATTTTGGGCTCCAAAAACGGGCGCACCCTAGCAAGCTTGCTGCCTCCGTCATAGAGCTCTCGGAGAACTTTCCAACGGTATGCTGTGCACCGCGTAACTCCTTACGGATCAAAAGTTATGGCCACCGGAGCGACGGAGATGTGGTCACAAGCCCTACGCCCTCAGTTTGCAGGCCCAGCCTCTACGTGAAGTGTAGTTGTCTTGCCCAAGATGCCGTGGGATTCAGTAATGGAAATATGGTGGATAAAGTATCTTGGCAACCTTAACCGGGGCAAAAAGAAATTGAAAAGCGTGGTGCAACACGAGGACTTCCCAGGGGGTCACCCATCCTAGTACTACTCTCGCCCAGTGTGAGGCCCGACCCCGAATAACGTATGTTACCCCGATTTACGTGCCCTATCTTGGTTCTCGTGCATGCTTCATCATTCGTGCCTTGACCTAGATTTAAGAATTGTGTTTCGTTTTGTGTGCCTTGCATTGAATTATGTGTATTCATCTAGGATTGCGTGCATTTACTTGGAAAACGTGCGCTCGTCTCGTAGTTCGTGCCTTACCTCGTAGTGCGTGCCCTAGACCAAAGAAAGCGTGCCCTCACGCTAATCAAGAAAGCATCTTACACAAAGCACTGGGTTATTAATTAATCCTACAAATTCTACTAACTAATATTAAATTACTAATTCAACCCACTAGAAGACAAAATCTCACAAAAAGCTAGACATTCCTTATTCTTTAGTCCTTATTCTTTTTGCACTTTCAATACACAATTAAATAATGCTCAAAAGATGACAAAAAATCAGATTTTTTATGCCTTGGCCGACCACCATGTGGACTTTTACGCTTGCTTGCTCAATTCAAAATTAATTCTAGACAACTTATGACAATTCTATGACACAAATGCATAAAAAATTGCTCAAAACCTCCTCAAAACTCCACCATTCTCGACAATGCTCCCTTGCCCATGCTAAACACTTCAAAATTCAAGCTTCTTCAAGACACAAATCTGATTTTTGCTATGCCCAAGGCCGAACATGCTTCATCAATTGCAAAAGCCTTCATTTTTTTTTTCATTTTCTCTCATTCTCCTCACATTTCTCTCTCTCCCTCTCATTCTTCTCTCTCTCTCTCGGCCTTGGCTGAGTTGCTTCCCTTCATAGCTCATCTTCATCACACCATAGTTAATCCAGACAAGTAACAAGCAAGGAGACTCGATCAAGCTAGCTAAGATGCAAGAATCACACATGCATGCTCTTTGAGTCACCATTTCGGCCTAGGTGAGTTTACTAGCTTCCATTTCTTTTCTTCTTGTTCTAACCACATGCACCTACTAAGAACTTGGTCACTAAGCGAGGAAAAATAGAGAGAAATCGGGTGGTGTCTCGGCTAAGCAAGGAAGAAGACCAAATTTGTGCTTCATCAAAATTTTGTGCATCTTCTTGTTGATTTGCTAAGGTGAGGGCTAAAACTTCTTGAAAATCGTTCTAAAATCCACATGCATGCTCTTAAATGTATGTCTTTGATTCTGTACTTGAGTTATATGTGTGTTCATAAGCTTTTACAACCATGCATGGCAAGATTTTGGCTTGAAGATGATGATAGATGAAATCGGGTTTGGTGACAGCTCTCTGTCTTGTTGTTACGAGTTGCGTTTGGCTAGGAAAATGATGTTGAAAATTCATGAAAATAGGTAGGTAACTAGTTTTGCCAGTTTTGAACATTTTTTTGAAGAAATAGTACAAAGCTAATTTTGACTCTAAAGTCCTCAAAATGGCAAATCATTAAAATATGTCAAAATCTGGAAGTCTGCGAAAAAATGAAGCAGGTTTTGGCAGATGCACTGACCTTGTAGAACGAACCAGTTTTGACTTAGTAAATGATGTCCAAAATGAATGAAATTTGGTGTAATGCTATATTTTTCAGTTATGGACATTTTTGTCAGAAATGGACTAAGGCTAAATCTGACCCTAAGGACCTCAAAAACGACGAGTATCGAAATGTGTGCAAATCTGGACAGTTTTGTGCAATCCCACTGTTTTGGCCATAACTATTGGACCCGAACTCCAAATGATGCAAGGTTTGTTTCTGATTTTAGTTCACTTATTAAGATTTAATTTGACATCTTATTCACTGGAATTGGATATTTTTTTCTTGTCTTAATGATTGTGAGAAAACAGCCTATTGCAGTGAGGGTTTCACTTAGTTATATGCTTGGAAAAATAGTTGTAACTTTTCTTGTGGTATTAATTGCTTGGGATTGTGGCATTGGGATGTTGTGTGGACTGTTTTGAGTACTTGGGGATGTTTGAATTAATTGATGCATGGCTTGAGATTGATTTTGAGTTGACTTGGGGCTTAATTGCACGGGTAAGCACGAAATGGAAACCCTAGTGACTAGGTAAACATGCTAAGTGTTGATCCTTTGGATTTTGGGTGTAATTATATGTTTAGTAGGCTGCACGTAGTTGCCCTTATAGCCCCAATGTGATTTTGATCGTTGCATGTTGACAAATAGGCCTTTCTTGCATCCAAGCCCACGTAGATGTTGTTGCATGTTGAATAATCTTATCATTTGATTACGTGGACTTTGAATTGAGTTATATGACTTGATTTATGTGCGTCACATGGCTGCCCGTTTAATGTTCGTATAACTCCATATGCCTTTCAAGTGAAATTACTTGTCTTATCGTGCCTCGCTTGTTTACTTGTCAATGTGCAATCTTATGACTGTCCGGAGGTAACCTACTTTGTTGTCCTCCTAATGTGATATATTAAATGTCATAAATGTGCATTGCATATAAGGTTGCAACCTTTCATTCTGGCATGGTAGCGTTCACGCACACCGGGCGACATCGGGTTTGCCGGTGCAACCGTGACTACCATTGTCCAATTCCCTCTCTCGCTTGGGGGCTAGACTTCCTCGGAGAGTTGGGTCGTAGGATTTCGGAGTACATCCGGAGTACACCCATTTGGCGTGAAAAGTGGACGATTGAAGCTGGCCGCAACAACTGTTACTGAAAATGAACTTGAACGGTAAGAAGTAAGTGCTATGCGGGGGAAAGTACTACACCTAAATGTGGTATGAGCTACCTCTTGAGCCCGTATGAGCTACCTCTAGAGTCTTGTACGTATCAAACTGTATCATTTTCACTATGTGTATAAGTACTCTCGCTTGGTTCCTAGAGGACCTCGGGGGAGGGGGGGAGGGAAAGACGGGTAATTGTGTTCCTTTACTTTTATATTATTGTTCTGTACTTAATTGTGATACATTCATGCTTGCAAAAAAAAAGGGGTTTTCATAAGTTTAACCGGAAAAGGATTTCAAAACGTTATCTCTCGGTCCCCCTCGCTGAGTTCATAAGGACTCACCCTCTTTTTTGTCACAAGTACAGCAGATTTGGAACAGATACCCGAAGTAAATGTGCTTGTTGACGATTCCTTGGAGTGTCTACTTGCTTTTGTGCTTTGCCTGAAAGTGGTTGCTATATGGATGTTGTGTTTGATTGCAAACTATTCATTTTATTAATGTAAATGACCCCGTTGTAATTTGGGTCTAATTTTGGGATTGTACTATCTATAACCGGACGAACTTCTTATTTGGTTATTTGCTTTCATTATCTTGAATAGTAGCTATCATAGGCAATTAAACCACTAGGTGAAAAATCAACTAAGTCAATTCTATCTAATTCCACTTAGGTGCTTATTTGTAAACTAAAGAATAATAGGTACTTGCATGATATGAAATTGATAAATAAATGAGACATAGTTATCATGCTAGGCTTATTAACCAAACGAGACCTTCAAGATAGACTACTAGGCATATCGGTTGATGAGACAAAATAGGAGTCCTTAATGGAATTGGATTAATGATTGGAATAATTGAGGCGTTTAGAAATTAGGTCAAACTAAAAGGTCCTAACTACAACCGTTATGCTGCCGGTTTTCTGGAGAATTTGTGGAGTTTAGGCTAAAACGTTAAGTGTTAAACCCTCTTGAACGATTAAGTACGTGATATGACTTGAATGTTTAGATCACACCCTAGTCTAACCTTCATAGGTCGGGTTGGGGCGTGACACCCAGGCACGCTTAACTTCGGAGTTCTAATGGGATCCGATGCATTAGTGCTGGTATGATTGCACCTGTCATGTTGAGGGCACAAATCCTTTATGTGTTGATGGTTCACAGTCCCAGCCTAGAGAGATGGCCCATTCAAAAGGCCTAATGGGCTTAACGACAACCCATCCGTATCAACAACGTAGCATCCTCGTAAGACATGATATCAATGTGTTGTAGGGCCCTGTAATATCTCGCGATTTAGGTTGTCGTACTTTTAATAGCTCATGACATACGATCCGGGATGGAAAAATAGAGCAAAAGAAGAAAAGTGGCCCGAAACTGATGAAAATGTTTGATTTTTTGCTCCAAAAATAGGAGCAGCCAAGCAGGCTTGCTGCCATCGTCGTAGAGTTCTCGGAGAGCTTTCCAACGGTATGCTGTGCGCCGCGTAACTCCTTACGGATTAAAATTTATGGGCACCGGAGCAACAGAGACCTGGTCATAAGCCCCACGCCCTCGGATTGCGGGCCCAGCCTCTACGTGAAGCGAAGTTGTCTTGCCCAAGGTGCCGTGAAATTCGGTAACAGAAATGTGGTGGATAAAGTATCTTGGCAACCCTAACCGGGGCAAAAAAATTTGAAAATGAGGGGTGCAACACGAGGACTTCCCAGGGGGTCACCCATTCTAGTACTACTATTGCCCAAGCACGTTTAACTTCGGAGTTCTAATGGGATCCGGTGCATTAGTGCTGGTATGATCGCACCCGTCATGTTGTGGGCACAAATCTTTTATGTGTTGACGGTTCACAGTCCCAGCCTAGAGAGATGACCCATTCAAAAGGCCCAATAGGCTTAACGACATCCCATCCGCTTCAAAAGCGTAGTATCCTCACAAGACGTGATATCGACACATTGTAAGGCCCTGTAATATCCCGCGACTTAGGTTGTCGTCCTTTTAACAGCTCACAACGTACGATTCGGGACGAAAAAACAGAGCAAAAGAAGAAAAGTGGCCCAAAACTGATGAAAACGTTTGATTTTGGGCTTTGAAAATAGGTGCAGCAAAGCAAGCTTGCAGCCCCCGTCGTACAGCTCTTGGAGAGCTTTCCAACGGTATGTTGTACATCGCGTAACTCCTTACGTATTAAAAGTTAGGGGCACCGGAGCGACGGAGACCTGGTCACAAGCCTCACGCCCTCGGTTTGCGGGCCCAGCCTCTACGTGAAGCGAAGTTGTCTTGCCCAATGTGCCGTGGGATTTGGTAATATAAATGTGGTGGATAAACTATCTCGGCAACCCTAACCAGGGAAAAAAAATTTAAAAGGGGAGGTGCAACACGAGGACTTCCTAGGGGGTCACCCATCCTAGTACTACTCTCGCCCAAGCACGCTTAACTTCGGAATTCTGATGTGATCCGGTGCATTAGTGCTGGTATGATCGCACTCATCATGTTGTGGGCACAAATCCTTTATGTGTTGACGGTTCACAGTCCTAGCCCAGAGAGATGGCCCAATTAGAAGGCCCAATGGGCTTATCAACAACCCATCCGCTTCAACAACGCAGCATCCTCATAAGACGTAATATAAACGCGTTGTAGGGCCCTCTAATGTCCCGCGAGTTAGGTTATCGTCCTTTTAAAAGCTCACGACGTACAATCCGGGACGGAAAAACAATGCAAATGAAGAAAAGTGGCCCGAAACTGATGAAAATGATTGATTTTCGGCTCCAAAAACGGGCGCAGCTGAGCAGACTTGCTGCCCACGTCGTAGAGCTCTCAGAGAGCTTTTCAATGGTATGTTGGCCGTCACGTGACACCTTACAAATCAAAAGTTATAGGCACCGAAACCATGAACACCTGGTCAAAATGCCTACGCCCTCAGTTTGCGTGCACAGCCTTTACGTGAAGCGAAGTTGTCTTGACCAAGGTGCCGTGGGATTCGGTAACAGAAATGTGGTGGATAAAGTATCTTGGCACCCCTAACCGGGGAAAAAATAATTGTAAAGGGGGGTGCAACACGAGGGCTTCCCAGGGGGTCACCTATCCTAGTACTACTCTCGTCCAAGCACGCTTAAATTCAGAGTTCTGATGGGATCCGGTTCATTAGTGCTGGTATGATCGCACCCGTCAAGTTGAGGGCACAAATCTTTTATGTGTTGACGGTTCACAGTCGCAGCCCAGAGAGATAGCCCATTCAAAAGGCCCAACGGGCTTAACGACATCCCATCTGTTTCAACAACGCAGCATCCTCATAAGACGTGATATCAACGCATTGTAAGGCCCTGTAATATCCAGCGAGTTAGGTTGTCGTCTTTTTAACAGCTCATGACGTACGATCCAGGACAGAAAAACAGAGCAAAAGTAGAAAAGTGGCCTAAAACTGATGAAAACGTTCGATTTTTGGCTCCGAAAATAGGCACAACCGAGCAAGCTTACTGCCCCCGTCGTAGAGCTCTTGGAGAGCTTTCCAACAATATTCTGTGCGCCGCGTAACTCCTTACGGATTAAAAGTTATGGGCACCGGAGCGACGGAGACCTGGTCACATGCCCCACACCCTCGGTTCGCGGGCCCAGCCTCTACGTGAAGCGAAGTTGTCTTGCCCAAGGTGCCGTGGGATTCGGTAATAGAAATGTGGAGGATAAAGCATCTTGGCAACCCTAACCGGGGCAATAAAAATTGAAAAGGGGGGTGCAACACGAGAACTTCCCAGGGGGTCACCCATCCTAGTAATACTCTAGCCCAAGCATGCTTAACTTCAGAGTTTGGATGGGATTCGGTGCATTAGTGCTGGTATGATCGCACCTATCATGTTGTGGGCACAAATCCTTTATGTGTTGACGGTTCACGGCCCCAGCCCAGATAGATGGCCCATTCAAAAGGCCCAATGGGCTTAACGACAACCCATCCGCTTCAACAACACAGCATCCTCGCAAGACATGATATCGACGCATTGTAGGGCCCTCTATTGTCCCGCGAGTTAGGTTGTCGTCCTTTTAACAACTCATGACGTACGATCTGGGACGGAAAAACAGAGCGAAAGAAGAAAAGTAGCCCGAAACTGTTGAAAATGTTCGATTTTAGAGTCCAAAAATGGGCGCAGCTGGGCAAGCTCACTGCCCCAGTCGTAGAGCTCTCGGAGAACTTTCCAACGGTATGCTGTCCGCTGCATAACTCCTTACGGATCAAAAGTTATGGGCACCAGAGAGACAGAGATTTGGTCACAAGTATCACGCCCTCAGTTTACTGGCCCAGCCTCTATGTGAAGCAAAGTTGTCTTTCCCAAGGTGTCGTGGGATTCAGTAATACAAATGTGGTGGATAAAGTATCTTGGTAACCCTAACTGGGGCAAAAAAAATTGAAAAGGGATGCAACACGAGGACTTCCCATGGGGTCACCCATCCTAGTACTACTCTCGCCTAAGCACGCTTAACTTTCTTAGTTCTAATGGGATCCGGTGCATTAGTGCTGGTATGATCGCACCCGTCATGTTAAGGGCACAATTCCTTTATGTGTTGACGGTTCACAGTCCCAACCGAAAGAGATGGCCCATTCAAAAGGCCCAATGGGCTTAACAGCAACCTATCCGCTTCAACAATGTAGCATCCTCGTAAGACGTGATATTGACGCATTGTAGGGCCCTGTAATATCCCATGAGTCTGGCAGTCGTCCTTTTAATATCTCACGACGTACGATTCGGGATGGAAAAACAGAGCAAAAGAAGAAAACTTGTGAGGCCCGACCTCGATTTGCGTGCGATATCTCGTTTCGTGTACCCTAGCCTAGATTTGCATGCCTTAACCTAGATTTAAGAATCTTGTTTCGTTTTATGTGCCTTGCATTGAATTACATGCATTCATTTAGGGTTGCGTGTATTTACTTGAGAAACTTGCATTCATCTCGTAGTTCGTGCCCTACCTCGTAGTGCGTGCCCTAGACCTACGAAAGCGTGCCCTCACGCTAATCAAGAAAGCATCTTACACGAAGCACTAGATCAATAATTAATCCTACAAATTCCACTAACTAATATTAAATTACTAATTCAACCCACTAGAAGACGCAATTGCACCAAAAGCTAGACATTCTCATTCTTTATTCCTTATCCTTTTGCACTTTCCAAACACACAATTAAATAATGCTCAAAAGATGACAAAGATTCAGATTTTTCAAGCCTTGACCGACCACCTTGTGTGCTTTGTGCTTGCTTTGCATAATTTAAATTATTCCCCAAACATTCTATTACAATGTAATGACACAAAGCAAAAAAAAATTAGCTCAAAACCCTCCTCAAAGCTCCCAATCTCGACATAAGCTCCTTGCCCATGCTAGGTGATTCAAAAATCATGCTTCTTGAAGACACAAATCTGAAATTTTTATGCCCAAGGCCGACACATGCTTCAACATTTGCAAAAGCTTTCATTTTTCCTTCATTTCTCTCAATTCCTCTCATTCTTCTCTCTCCCTTTCATTCTTCTCTCTCTCTCTCTCGGCCCTAGCTGAATATTGTAGACTCCATAGCTCATCTTCATCACTCCATGGTTCATCAAGGCAAGCAAGAAGCTAGGGAGCTCGGCTAAGCAAGCTAGGTTGCAAGAAACACACATGCAAGCTCTTTGAATCTCCATTTCGGCTTAGGTGAGTTTGCTAGCTTCCATTTCTTTTCTTCTTGTTCTAACCACATGCACCTACTAAGAACTTGGTTACTAAGCTAGGAAATTTGAGAAAAATTGAGTGGTGTCTCGACTAAGCAAGGAAAAAGGTCAACTTTGTGCTTCACCAAGAGTCTCGTGCATCTTCTTATTGTTTTGCTAAGGTGAGGGCTAAAACTTCTTGAAAATCGTTCAAAAAAACCACATGCATGCTCTTAAATTTCTATCTTTACTTCTGTACTTGAGATATATGTGTGTTCATGAACTTTTATAAACATGCATGACAAGATTTTGGGCTAGAATGTGATGATAGATGAAATCATGCATGTGACAGCTTTCTATCTTGTTGGTGCGAAGTGATTTTGGCTAGGTAAATGATGTTGAAAATGCGTTAAAATTGGTAGGTAACTAGTTTTGCCAGTTCTGAACATTTTTCACAGAAATAGGACAAAGAGAATGTTGACTCTAAGGTCCTCAAAATGACAAATTATTAAAATGTGTCCAAATCTGGAAAGTCTGGAAAAATGAAGCAGGTTTTGGCAGATTCACTAACCTTGTAGAACGAACCAGTTTTGACTTAGTAAATGACATCCAAAATACATGAAATTTGGTGTACTGCTATATTGATCAGTTCTGGACATTTTTGTCAGAAATGGACTAAGGCTAAATCTGACACTAAGGCCCTAAAAAACGACAAGTATTGAAATGTGTGCAAATTTGGACAGTTTTGTGCAGTCTCACTGTTTTGGCTATAACTATTGAACCCGAACTCCAAATGATGCGAGGTTTGTTTCTGAATTTAGTTCACCTCCTAAGCTTTAATTTGACATCATATTCACTGGAATTGGAGATTGTTTTCTTGTCTTAATAATTGTGAGAAAACAGTCCATTGCAGTGAGGGTTTCACTTAGTGATATGCTTAGAAAAATTATTGTAGCTTCTCTTGTTGTATTAAATGCTTGGGATTGTGGCATTGAGATGTTGTGTGGACTGTTTTGAATACTTGAGGGTGTTTGAATTAATCGATGCATGGCTTGAGTTTGATCTTGAGATGACTTGGGGCTTAATCGCACGGGTAAGCACGAATTGGAACCCTAGTATCTAGGTAAACTTGCTAAGTGTCAATCCTTTGGATGTTGTGTTTGATCATGTGTTTAGTAGGCTGCCCGTAGTTGCCCTTGTAGCCCTAAATATGCTTTCGATGATTACATGTTGATAAGTAGGCTTTTCTTGCACCCGGTCCCACATAGATGTTGTTGCATGATGAATAATCTTATTATTTGATTACGTGAACCTTGAAATGAGTTGTATGACTTGATTTACATGCGTTACATGGCTGCTCGTTTAATGTTCATATAACTCCATGTGCCTTTCAAGTGAAATTACTTGTCCTATCGTGCCTCGCTTGTTTACTTGTCAATGTGCAATCTTATGACTGCTCGGAGGCAACCTACTTTGTTGTCCTCCTAATGTGATATATTAAATGTCATAAATGTGCATTGCATACAAGGTTACAACCTTTCATTCTGGCATGGTAGCGTTCACGCACACCGGGCGGCATCGGGCTTGCCGGTGCAACCGTGACTACCATTGTCCAATTCCCTCTCTCGCTTGGGGGCTAGACTTCCTCAGAGAGTTGGGTCGTAGGATTTTGGGGTACATCCGGAGTACACCAATTTGGCGTGATAAGGGGATGATTTGAAGTCGGCTGCAACAACTGATACTGGAAATGAATCAAGAGCAAAAGCTCACCGTATCCTTTTCACTATGTGTACAAGTACTCTCGCTTGGTTCCTAGAGGACCTCGGGGAGGAAAGACGGGTAATTGTGTTCCTTTACTTTTATATTATATTATGTACTTACTTGTGATATATTCATGCTTGCAAAAAGGGTTTTCATAAGTTGAACCGGAAATTGAGTTTCAAACCTATTTCTCGTACCCCCTCGCTAAGTTCATAAGGACTCACCATCTTTTATCATCTCAGGTGAAGAAGATCAAGAACAGGTACCCGAGGATGACGTGCCTAACGATGATTTCTTGGAATGATTGCCTGTCCTATGTGCTTTGCTTGATTATGGCCATTGTGAACACTATGCTGCTTGAAGACTATTTCTTTTCATGTTGCTTGATGTTTGTAATGTAAAAGACCCCCGTTGTAATTTGGGGTCTAATTTTGGCTTGTACTGATAATAACTAGACAGACACTACTATGGTCATTTTGCTATCGTTATTGGTTAGTACCTATCATAGGATTATGAAGTATCAGGTAAGGACTAAGTAAAATGAACTTATCCAATCTTAACCAGTTACCCATTGTTAAGCTAAGATCAATAGGTACTTTTGTAACGAGGATTAACAAAAAAAATGAGACATAGTATCACGCTAGGTTATTAATCAAACGAGACTTCGAGACAACTACTAGAGTTTCAATTGATGAATAGTAATCTTTGTTGGAAATGAAATTGAGATTGGAAATTTTGAGGCGTTTAGAGAACTAGGTCAAACTAAAGAGCCCAATTACAACCGTTATGCTGTCGATTTTCTGGAAAAATTGTAGAGCCTAGGCTAAATGTTAAGTGTTAAACTTTTATGAACGATTGAGTACGAGACATGACTTGAATGTTTAGATCACACCCTAATCTACCCTTTATAGGCCGGGTTGGGGCGTGACAAAAGTGGCTAGAACTGATGAAAATGCTCAATTTTGGGCTCCAAAAATAGGCGCAGCCGAGCAGGCTTGCTGCCCCCGTCGTAGAGCTCTCGGAGAGCTTTCCAATGGTATGCTTTGCGTCACGTAACTCGTTACGGATTAAAAGTTATGGGCACCAGAGCGACGGAGACCAGGTCACAAGCCCCTCGCCTTCGGTTTGCGAGCCCAGCCTCTACGTGAAGCGAAGTTGTCTTGCCCAAGATGCCGTGGGATTCGGTAATCGACATATGGTGGATAAAGTATCTTGGCAACCCTAATCGGGGCAAAAAAAAATTGAAAAGCAGGGTGCAACACGAGGACTTCCCAGAGGGTCACCCATCC
The DNA here is from genome assembly GCA_037974665.1 of Ehretia macrophylla. Classification (NCBI taxonomy): domain Eukaryota; kingdom Viridiplantae; phylum Streptophyta; class Magnoliopsida; order Boraginales; family Ehretiaceae; genus Ehretia; species Ehretia macrophylla. The sequence goes on along the minus strand of CM075764.1, from coordinate 11,868,960 downwards.
TAGTACTACTCTCGCCCAAGCATGCTTAACTTCCGAGTTCTGATGGGATCCGGTACATTAGTGCTGGTATGATCGCACCCATCATGTTGTGGGCACAAATCTTTTATGTGTTGACGGTTCACAATCCCAGCCCAGAGTGATGACCCATTCAAAAGGCCCAATGGGATTAACGACAACCCATCCGCTTCAACAACGTTGCATCTTCGCAAGACATGATATCGACGCGTTGTAGGGCCCTCTAATGTCCTGCGAGTTAGGTTGTCGTCCTTTTAACAGCTCATGTCGTACGATCCGGGATGGAAACTTAGCAAAAGAAGAAAAGTGGCCCGAAACTGATGAAAACTTTCGATTTTGGGCTCCAAAAACGGGCGCAGCTGTAACGCCCCGATCCCTCACGGAACTGGGGCTTCTATTAACCAAACTATACTCAACCTAAATCCAAACCCCGGGCACGTAATTTAGGAAAAACGGACGGAGTTTCTCCTATTTATAGGATTATTTGGAAACCTGTAAACTATAACATACAACCATAAGACTATAATCCACAACTTCAACTAATTTCATCCCTATCAGCATGCAAGTCAACTAAACAAAAGAGTAAACGATTGAAGTTATTACAAACCACTAGTACCTAATCATCAAACAAAATTAAAACTTTAATATTACATTCCTTGATATAACAAAAATACATACATGGGCACAAAGTCTCAATTACAATACAAGCATATCATGATCATATTCTTCCATGTTTTACACACTGATAGAGCAAGCAGGTCACACATGAGGCAACCCAATCTTCAGCTTTTCCTGAGATATGTTGAAAAGAGGAATGAGTAACCAAGTTACTCAGTGAGAGAGGTGATGCAACATACTGGGCATGCATTATGATATGCAGATACAAGAAATCATATATATAACATAAACAACAAGATTCAATAACAAGTAGTTAACCACATTAAAAAGGATACGGTTCCACTTCAAGTCTTCAATCACGAGCCACAAACCACGAACTTCACGTAAGTGCCGGCAAACCCCTTACTCCAACAAGTTGGGATACTCCGAATGTATCCCGATCCTACGACCATTTCTCCTAAGGTAGGTCCATGCCCAGCAGGTGAACCACGCCTCTGGGGTAGTGGAGTATGCCTCAGCGAGAAGGGAATAGACACCATGGTAGTTGAGGGAGCACGGCAAGCCCGATGCCGCCCGTGTTTCTCGACGCTACCATGTCCGAAAAGGTTGCGCAACCCCGAGACAAGTCCACAAGCATTTAAGATATCAAATAACACATAAGAGGGTCGACAAAATAGGCCGCCCTCGCAATTAAACACAAATAACACGAGAAAACACATGATAGCGAGTAAATAGTACATATAAGTTATTTCAATTACTAATCATACAATGTATAACCAATAAAATAAGTTAAGATGTACAAAAAAAAGATGAAGACTCCCTTACCTTGGATTAGGTTAATTATGCAAGAGTATAATTAGACTCCCTCCAGCCTCCTTGAATTAGTTCAGATGTGTAAACCCTAGTTGTTCATATAAGTATAACATTTAAAAGAATTAGGCCAATAGCAAGTTAACCTTAACTATGACTTTTAACCAACACATAAAACACTATTATAACACAGAAATACATTATATTGCATTAAAGGGAAAGAGAACAAGAAGATAAGTTAACTGATTAACTAATGCTTCTAAAATTATTAACTTGAACTTCAATTTAGAGTTATTTCATTTGAAAGTTAATAGCCAAAATGGCGGTTAGGCTCAATTAATACTTTTATCTTTTAACCTATCAACAACACAATGGGAAAGCATTCGCTAAACCCATCAATAATATAAATTAAAAGCCTTACAACACTTTACTACACAACAATGATTAGAGGATTAGGGTCATTATGTATAGCAAGTAAAAATGTTAAAATACTCCTTTACATAATTCCTACGTAACCTTCTTCTATGGACACCAGTAACTCCTTGATATCGAATACTACCTTAAATCTAACTTATTAGCTACTCAATAAAAGATATATTCAACTAGTATACTAGAATTTAAGTGCAAGTTAAGTTTAATTATAGCTTACTACTGCATGATTATGAAATACACATGCATTATTCTCTTCCAAAGGCCATAACTTGTACCTAAATGAAGCTTAGCAACATTCTTCCTTTAGCTAGTTAATAACTCCATTAAACTATCATAATTCATTAGATTCATTAGCTAAATACAAGTTAAAAAAATTCATAAACTAGACTAGCATAAGAAGCTCTAACAAAATTTATAGTTCAATATTTCACAAGTTAGACAAGAAGAAGAGAAACTTATCTATCAACAATTTCAACACTGACTTGATAACAACTCAAAAATAAGATAATCCTATCTCAACGCCCACAACAACTCAAGTTAAAGAAAACATTTCACAAGTCAATACTAACTTTTATCAAGCTAACACATTTCCTATATTACCAATATAATTAAAAGAAGAAGAAAAGGAGTATGGCAACTCAACTGGCTGCCCTCACATAAACACATTATAACCAACATATGCACGAGGTAACTATATAATCCCAAAAAGAGGCAACCACCACAACTTCACCCAAAATCCAATTCAAATAGCTCAATTAGCTTTAGATAAACACAATAGTATGTGACAACACAATAGTAAGCTCTAGGTACGCCAAAGAAGCCAATTACTACATTTTTCCCCTTTCTTAACCAAGCTTTTCTTCTCCTAAGTGCTTTTCAACGTTACCAACCCACAACCTAACCATACTACATTCCCAACCAAGCCAAGAGACACCTATTAAGATCATAAAAACCCATTTTAGAAGCAAAAACTCGGGAAGGCCCCGAGCGGGTTTTAACTACAACTATACTAACTGAGCCCCAATTCCGCATAATGAAAGCACCAAAAGTGCTTCCTTACCCCAAGGATATCCAAACCATAGCCCAAACTTGCCCGGATTGCACAACGGAAAAAGTCATCTTTTAAAAGATTACTAAATTTGCATTTTAGCACATTTTCGAGCAATTCAATCCCACGTGAGCCTATGACTAGTTCCACTAACGTCTAAAGCACCTAATTGAAGCTTCAATTTAACACACATACACGTACACATGGTGTAGTTAATTCATTTACTCGAAATTCCAATATATATAGTGAGAGCTAACTAAAACTCCAATCTTGTATATTTATGAACATACATGCTAGCTAATTTCTTCTTGAGCTCCCATAATCTTCTTACAAGCATTCTTTCAAACATTGAACATGCAATATCTATTATCTCCCACTCCTAACACAACAACAACTACAACACTAGAATTCTCATTTAACTAACAATCAACACCAAAATACCACATTGTTAACATAACACCTAATAAATCATATTGAATATCTTATAACCATCATTTAACTCCAATATACACATCTACACAATGAGAATCCATAATTTTACTATCTAGCAATCACAATCATTAATGTCAATCATCAACTAGCTAAAACATCTTTCAATTTCTTGCAGATACTTAACTTTATTTATTCGGTTACCTAGTCTATAGTCCTCCAAACTGACGGATTTTTATTTATAAACGTAGCTCTTTGAGTGTATATGACTTTAGCCTCAAGCGGAACTCAATTCTGATCTAAATTCCACAAGTTATGACCTTTTCCGTGCAACTGCGCAAAGTGCCCCCTGCACCAGCGATTTTCAGACACGTTTCGGAAATAGCTAAATCGCAGGGTCAAAACGTTAGAATTTGTCTTAGCTCTAGAAATCAACATTTGTTCTAAACTGTCTAATCTAGCTGTCATATAAATTTAGTTCAATTCTAAGCACGTTTGCTATGCCAAAACTACTTCGGAAGTCAAGGGTAGTGCAGTGTCCAAATCCGAATTTTGCTTGCTTATCATTTTCTTGTTATTTCTTGCATTTGAGCCAACAATAAGCTTTACTTTAGCCTATATAACATTCCTACACTTCATTTATGACATTTAACAAACACCTAAACTACACAATTACACTTAGTTAACAAAGCAACTCTATAACTAAAGATAGCATGTAAGAGTTCATTCTATGAGCACTAATGAGTTCCTACAACCTTTAGCATACTAATACTTTAGCTAAACATACATTTCCAACATCTTTGAACACTTACATAAAACATAGCATGCATACATATAGCTGAATAATCCAAATGGAATGCAAATAATATGAATTCCCTCACCTAGACATGAAGAATGGCATGAAAATTGATCTTACAAAGTTGTCTTCTTCTTCTTCTTCCTTGTTTTCTTCTTTTCCTTCTCTCCCTGCGTGTGTGTGTGCTGAATTGTGTGTGTGTGTATTGAAACGTGTTGTGTGTGTGTGTTTTGTGTAGTTTATTTGTTTTAATTAAGGTCAAAATTAGGTAGGAATTTTATAAAGACTCAAAAGTCTATCTTGCCCCTTTAACTAATTTGATATTTACTAGTTTGACATTTAGTTGAAATCTAACAAATCTATTTTCTATTTGCAAATTGATAACACTTAAATAATGTCTACGTTACTTAAAACTCTTAAATGCACGTGAATGCACATAAATGCATGTTAAACGAAATAGATGCACGTAATCCAAAAATATGATATTTTATGCAAACAAATATATATAAATAATTAAATGAGAGATATATATTGCACATCAATAAAATATTATATGCACGGGTCGGGTTGTTACAGTAGCCGAGCAAGCTTGGTGCCCCCGTCGTAGAGCTCTCGAAAAGCTTTCCAACGGTATGCTGTGCGCTGCGTAACTGCTTAGGATCAATAGTTATGGGCACCGGAGCGACAGAGACCTGGTCACAAGCCCTACGCCCATAGTTTGCGGGCCCAGCCTCTAAGTGAAGTGAAGTTGTCTTGCCCAAGGCGCCGTGGAATTCGGTAATAGAAATGTGGTGGATAAAGTTTTTGGCAACCCAAACCGGGGCAAGAAAAATTGAAAAGGGGGGTGCAACATGAGGACTTCCTAGTTGGTCACCCATCCTAGTACTACTCTCGCCCAAGCATGCTTAACTTCGGAGTTCTGATGGGATCCGGTGCATCAGTGTTGGTATGATTGCACCTGTCATGTTGAGTGCATAAATCCTTTATGTGTTGACGGTTCACAGTCCCAGCCTAGAGAGATGGCCCATTCAAAAGGCCCAATGGGCTTAACGATAACCCATCTGCTTCAACAACACAGCATCCTTGTAAGACGTGATATCGACGCGTTGTAGGACCCTGTAATATCTCGCGAGTTTGGTTTTCGTCCTTTTAATAGCTCACGACGTACGATATGAGATGGAAAAACAAATCAAAAGAAGAAAAGTGGCCCGAAATTGATGAAAATGTTCAATTTTGGGCTCTGAAAATAGGCACAGCCGAGTAGGCTTGCTGCCCCCGTTGTAGAGCTCTCGGAGAGCTTTCTAACGGTATGCTGTGCGCCGCGTAACTCCTTACCGATTAAAAGTTATGGGCACCTGAGCGACGGAGACCTGGTCACAATCCCCACGTCCTCGGTTTGCGGGCCTAGCCTCTACATGAAGCGAAGTTGTCTTGCCCAAGGTGCCGTGGGATTCGGTAATAGAAATGTGGTCGATAAAGTATCTTGGCAACCCTAACCAAGGCAAAAAAAAATTGAAAAGGGGAGGTGCAACACGAGGACTTCCCAAGGGTCACCTATCCTAGTACTACTCTTGCCCAAGCACGCTTAACTTCACAATTCTGATGGGATCCGGTGCATCACTGCTGGTATGATTGTACCCGTCATGTTGACGGCTTAAATCCTTTATGTGTTGACGGTTCACAATCCCAACCTAGAGAGACGGCCTATTCTAAGGGCCCAATGGGCATAATGACAATCTATCCGCTTCAACAACGCAGTATCCTTGTAAGATGTGATATCGATGCGTTGTAAGAACCTGTAATATCCCGCGAGTTAGGTTGTCGTCCTTTTAACAGCTCACGACGTACGATCCTAGACGGAAAAACATAGCAAAAGAAGAAAAGTGGCCCGAAATTGATGAAAATGTTCAATTTGGGATACAAAAATAGGTGTAGCCGAGCAAGCATAATGCCCCCGTCGTAGAGCTCTTGGAGAGGTTTCCAACGATATGTTGTGCGCCTCGTAACTCCTTATAGATCAAAAGTTATGGGCACCGGAGCGACGTAGACCTGGTCACAAGCCCCACGCCCTCGGTTTGGGGGCCTGTCCTCTACGTGAAGCGAAGTTGTCTTGCCCAAGGTGCCGTGGGATTCGGTAATAGAAATGTGGAGGATAAAGTATTTTGGCAACCCTAACCGGGGCAAAAAAAATTGAAAAGGGTGGTGCAACACGAGGACTTCCCAGGGGGTTACCCATCCTAGTACTACTCTCGCCCAAGCACGCTCAACTTCGGAGTTCTGATGGGATCTGGTGCATTAGTGCTAGTATGATCGCACTCGTCATGTTGAGGGCACAAATCCTTTATGTGTTGACGGTTCATAGTCCCAGCCCAGGGAGATGGCCGATTCAAAAAGTCCCAATGGGCCTAACGACAACCCATTCGCTTCAAGAATGCAGCATCCAAGTAAGACGTGATATCGACACGTTGTAGGGCCTTGAAATATCCCACAAGTTACGTTGTCATCCTTTTAACAGCTCACGATGTATGATCCAGGACGGAAACATAGAGAAAAAGATGAAAAGTGGCCTGAAACTGATGAAAACATTCAATTTTGGGCTCCGAAAACAGGCACAGCCGAGAATGCTTTCTTCCCCCGTCATAGAGTTATCGGAGAGCTTTCAACGGTATGCTATGCGCCGCGTAACTCCTTACGGATTAAAAGTTATGGGCACCGTAGCGACGGAGACCTGGTCACAAGCCCCACGCCCTCGGTTTGCGGGCCCATCCTCTACGTGAAGCGAAGTTGTCTTGCCCAAGGTGCCGTGGAATTCGATAATAGAAATGTGGAGGATAAAGTATCTTGGCAACCCTAACCGAGGCACAAAAAATTGAAAATGGGGGGTGCAGCACGAGGATTTCCCAGGGGATCACCCATCCTAGTACTACTCTCGCCCAAGCACGTTTAACTTCGGAGTTCCGATGGGATCCGGTGCATTAGTGCTTGTATTATCGTACCCGTCATGTTGTGGGCACAAATCCTTTATGTGTTGACGGTTCACAGTCCCAGCCCAGAGAGATGGCCCATTCAAATGGCGCAATGGGCTTAACGACAACCCATCCGCTTCAACAACACAGCATCCTCGCAAGACGTGATATGGACTCGTTGTAGGGCCCTCTAATGTCTCGCGAGTTTGGTTGTCGTCCTTTTAATAGCTCACGACGTTCGATCTGGGATGAAAAAACATAGCAAAAGAAGAAAAGTTGCCCGAAACTGATGAAAACGTTCAATTTTTGTCTCCAAAAATGGGCACAACCAAGCAGGCTGCTGCCCCCGTCATAGAGCTCTCAGAGAGCCTTCCAACGGTATGCTGTGCGCCACGTAACTCCTTACAGATTAAAAGTTATGTTCACCGAAGTGACGAAGACCTGGTCACATGCCCCACACCCTCGGTTTGTGGGCTCAGCCTCTACGTGAAGTGAAGTTGTCTAGCCCAAGGTGCTGTGGGATTCAGTAATAGAAATGTGGTGGAGAAAGTATCCTGGCAACCCTAAGCAGGGCAAAAAAAATTGAAAAGGGGGGTGCAACACGAGGACTTCCCAGGGGGTAACCCATCCTAGTACTACTCTTGCCCAAGCACGCTTATCTTCGGAGTTCTGATGGGATCCGGTACATTAGTGCTGGTATGATCGCACCCGTCATGTTGTGGGCACAAATCCTTTATGTGTTGACGGTTCACAGTCCTAGCCCAGAGTGATGGCCCATTCAAAAGGCCCAATCGGCTTAACGACAACCTATCTGCTTCAACAACGTTGCATCCTCACAAGACGTGATATGGACGTGTTGTAGGGCCCTCTAATGTCCCGTGAGTTAGGTTGTCTTCCTTTTAACAGCTCACGACGTACGATCTGGGACAGAAAAACAGAGCAAAAGAAGAAAAGTGGCCCGAAACTGATGAAAACGTACGATTTTTGGCTCCAAAAATGGGCGCAGCTGTGAGGCCCGACTTCAATTTGCGTGCAATATCTCGTTTCGTGTGCCCTAACCTAGATTTGCGTGCCTTGACTTAGGTTTAAGAATTGTGCTTCATTTTTTGTGCCTTGCATTAAATTACATGTATTCATTTAGGGTTGCGTGCATTTACTTGGACAACGTGCATTCATCTCGTAGTTCGTGCCTTACCTCGTAGTGTGTGCCCTAAACCTAGGAAAACGTTCCCTCACACTAATAAAGAAAGCATCTTACACGAAGCAGTAAATCATTAATTAATCCTACAAATTTCACTAACTAATATTAAATTGCTAATTCGACTCACTTGAAGACGAATTTGCACCAAAAGCTCGACATTCTTTATTCTTTATTCCTTATTCTTTTGCATATCCCAAACACACAATAAAATATTGCTCAACCAAGACAAAAATTCAGATTCTTGCAATGCCTTGGCCGACCACTTTTTGTGCATTTGGGCTTGCTTGCTTAATTCAAATTCTATTCCTAGACATCATATGACAATCTATCACACAAGGCATAAAAAAATAACCCAAAACCCTACCCAATGCACCCATATTCTTGACCCATCCTCTTTCCATGCTAGGTGATTCAAAATTATGCTCCTTGAAGACACAAATCTGAATTTTGCAAGGCCCTAGGCCGACACAAGCATCAACTTAGCAAGCTTTTCATTTTTCTTTCATTTCCTCTCTTTCTCTCATTTCTCCTCTCTCTCTCTCTCTCGGCCCTAGCTGAAAATTTACTCTCCTTAGCTTAAGTTCATCACTCAATGGTTCATCAAGACATGCAAGAAGCTAGGGAGCTCGACTAAGCAAGCTAGATTGCAAGAAACTCACATGCAAGGTCATAGCACACTCATTTCGGCTTAGGTAAGTTTGTTGGCTTCCATTTCATTTTCTTCTTGTTCTAACCACATGCACCTACTAAGAACATGGTAACTTAGCTAGGAAATTAGAGAAATCTCAAGTGGTCTCTCGGCTAAGCAAGGAAAAGAGTCAACCTTGTGCATCCTCAAGAGTTTGTGCATCTTCTTTGTTGTCTTGCTAAGGTGAGGGCTAAAACTTCTTGAAAAGCTTTCAAAAAACCACATGCATGCCTTTAAATGTCTATTTTTACTTATGTACTTGTGATATATGTGTGTTCATGAGCTTTTATAAACATGCATGGCAAGATATTTGGCAAGAATGTGATGATAGATGGAAGTTTCAGAAGATTAAAGAAAGCAACGCAGATTTCAAGTCTCATGATGATGGTATTTGGAGGTTTAGGAATCGAATTTGTGTTCCTAATGAGCCAGAGCTGAAAAAGAAGATTCTTGAAGAAGCCCATAATTCAAGATACACTATTCACCCCGGTGGAACAAAGATGTACCGGGATTTGAAGTAACACTATTGATGGAATAACATGAAGAGAGAGATTGCAGAGTTTGTGGCACAGTGTTTGACTTGCCAGAGAGTCAAAGCAGAACATCAACGACTAGCAGGTTTACTTCAGCCGTTGGAGATTCCTCAATGGAAATGGGAACATATAACTATGGACTTTGTTATGGACCTGCCTAGGTCACAAAAGGGTCATGACGCCGTTTGGGTCATAGTGGATAGATTGACTAAGTCAGCGCACTTCTTACCGATGAACAAGGAGGATAGTCCCGAGAAATTGGGAGATATGTATGTGGCGGAGATTGTAAGATTACACGGGATGCCTGTGAGTATTGTATCGGATAAGGATCCTCGTTTTACTTCCCGATTTTGGAAGAGATTGCAAGAAGCTTTGGAAACGAAGTTGAGTTTTAGCACGGCTTATCACCCACAGACTGATGAACAATTTGAGAGAACTATTCAGATTCTAGAGGATATGTTGAGGGCGTGTGTTTTAGACTTCGGGAAAGGTTGGGAAAAATATATGTCTCTAGTGGAGTTCGCTTATAATAATAGCTATCAGGCCACTATCGGGATTGCCCCATTTGAGGCATTGTATGGACGTAAGTGTCGGTCCCCAATTTACTGGGATGAAGTAGGTGAGATGAAGACTTTTGACCCGACCCTTCTACCTGAACTTATAAAGACGGTTGATAATATCCACCTCATCCGGAAACGGATGCTTACCGCCCAGAGCAGGCAGAAAAGTTATGCAGACCGACGGAGACGGAGCCTAGAGTTTGAGGTCGGTGACAAGGTGTTCTTGAAGATATCACGTCGGAGGGGACTGATTAAACACGGCAAGGGTGAAAAGTTGAGCCCGAGGTTTGTAGGACCATTTGAAATAATTGAGAAGGTTGGCAAATTGGTGTATCGCCTGGCACTACCCCAAAACCTCTCCAATATTCACGACGTCTTTCATGTTTCAATGCTACAGAAGTATCACCCTGATCCATCGCATGTCTTGGAGCCAGAGCCGTTGCAGCTTCAGGAGAACTTGTCTTATGAAGAGAAGCCCATTCGGATCCGAGACCAGCAAGATCGGGAGTTGCGCAACAAATCTATACCGATGGTGAAAGTGTTGTGGGATCACCATGGAGTTGAAGAAGCAACGTGGGAAAGGCGAGACCAGATGGAGCAACAGTATCCATCATTATTTCAAAGGTAATATTGAATTTCGGGACGAAATTCTTTTAAGGAGGGGAGGATGTGAGGCCCGACCTTGATTTGCATGCGATACCTCATTTCGTGTGCCCTAACCTAGATTTGCATGCCTTGACTTAGGTTTAAGAATTGTGCTTCATTTTGTATGCCTTGCATTGAATTACGTGCATTCATTTAGGGTTGCGTGCATTTACTTGGAAAATGTGAATTCATCTCGTAGTTTGTGCCTTACCTTGTAGTACGTGCCCTAAACCTAGGAAAGCGTGTCCTCACGCTAATCAAGAAAGCATCTTACACGAAGCACTAAATCATTAATTAATCCTACAAATTTCACTAACTAATATTAAATTGCTAATTCGACTCACTAGAAGACGAATTTGCACCAAAAGCTAGACATTTTTTATTCTTTATTCCTTATTCTTTTGCATATCCCAAACACACAATTAAATATTGCTCAACCAAGATAAAAATTCAGATTCTTGCAATGCCTTGGCCGACCACTTTTTGTGCATTTGTGCTTGCTTGCTTAATTCAAATTCTATTCCTAGACATCCTATGACAATCTATGACACAAGGCATAAAAAAATAACCCAAAACCCTACCCAATTCACCCATATTCTTGACCCATCCTCTTGCCATGCTAGGTGATTCAAAATTATGCTCCTTGAAGACACAAATCTGAATTTTGCAAGGCCCTAGGCCGACACAAGCATCAACTTAGCAAGCTTTTCATTTTTCTTTCATTTCCTCTCTTTCTCTCATTTCTCCTCTCTCTCTCTCTCTCTCGGCCCTAGCTGAAACTTTACTCTCCTTAGCTTAAGTTCATCACTCAATGGTTCATCAAGACATGCAAGAAGCTAGGGAGCTCGACTAGGCAAGCTAGATTGCAAGAAACTCACATGCAAGGTCATAGCACACTCATTTTGGCTTAGGTAAGTTTGTTGGCTTCCATTTCATTTTCTTCTTGTTCTAACCACATGCACCTACTAAGAACATGGTAACTTAGCTAGGAAATTAGAGAAATCTCAAGTGTTCTCTCGGCTAAGCAAGGAAAAGAGTCAACCTTGTGCATCCTCAAGAGTTTGTGCATCTTCTTTGTTGTCTTGCTAAGGTGAGGGCTAAAAATTCTTGAAAAGCTTTCAAAAAACCACATGCATGCCTTTAAATGTCTATTTTTACTTCTGTACTTGTGATATATGTGTGTTCATGAGCTTTTATAAACATGCATGGCAAGATATTTGGCAAGAATGTGATGATAGATGGAATCGCGTATGGGACAGTCTTCTATCTTGTTGGTACGAGGTGATTTTGACAAGGTAAATGAGGTTAAAAATGCTTGAAAATTGGTAGGTGACTAGTTTTGCCAGTTCTGAAAATTTTTCACAGAAATAGGTCAAAGGTAATTTTGACTCTAAGATCCTTCAAATGGCAAAATATTAAAATGTGTCCAAATCTAGAAAGTCTGGAAAAATGAAGCAGGTTTTGGTAGATTCACTGACCTTGTAGAACGAACCAGTTTTGACATAGTAAATGATATAAAAAATGCATGAAAATTGGTGTACTGCTATATTTTTCAAGTCTGGACATATTTTTCAGAAATGGACTAAGGCTAAATCTGACCCTAAGGCCCTCAAAAATGACAATTATTGAAATGTATGCAAATCTAGACAGTTTTGTGTAGTCTCACGGTTTTGGCTATAACTCTTGAACCTGAACTCCAAATGATGCAAGGTTTGTTTCTAAATTTAGTTCCCTCCTTAAGATTTAATTTGAAATCTTGTTCACTGGAATTGGAGATTGTTTTCTTGTCTCAATGATTGTGAGAAAACAGTCCATTGCAGTGAGGGTTTCACCTAGTGATATGCTTAGAAAAATTATTGTAGCTTCTCTTGTTGTATTAAATGCTTGGGATTGTGGCATTTGGATGTTGTGTGGACTGTTTTGAATGCTTGAGGGTGTTTTAATTAATCAATGCATGGCTTGAGTTTAATTACGTGAAAATTTAGGGCTTAATCGCACGGGTGAGCATGAAATGAAACCCTAATGACTAGGAAAAACTTGCTAAATGTTGATCCTATGGATATCGTATTTAATTATGTGATTAGTAGGCTGCCCGTAGTTGCCCTCATAGCCCTAAACATGATTTCGATGATTACTTGTTGACAAGTAGGCCTTTCTTGCACCCGGTTTCACATAGATGTCGTTGCATGTTGAATAATCTTATTATTTGATTACGTGAACTTCGAAATGAGTTATTTGACTTGATTTACATGCGTTACATGGCTGCCCGTTTAATATTCATATAACTCCATGTGCTTTTCAAGTGAAATTGCCTGTCATACCGTGCCTCTCTTGTTTACTTGTCAATGTGCAATCTTATGACTGCTCTGAGGCAACCTACTTTGTTGACCTCCCAATGTGATATATTAAATGTCATAAATGTGCATTGCATACAAGGTTGCAACCTTTCATTCTGGCGTGGTAGTGTTCACGCACACCGGGCGGCATCAGGCTTGCCGGTGCAACCGTGACTACCATTGTCCAATTCCCTCTCTCGCTTGGGGGCTAGACTTCCTCGGAGAGTTGGGTCGTAGGATTTCAGGGTACATCCGGAGTACACCCATTTGGCGTGATAAGGGGATGAATTGAAGCCGGCCGCAACAACTGATACTGGAAATGAACTGAGAGCAAAAGCTCACCGTATCCTTTTTACTATGTGTATAAGTACTCTCGCTTGGTTCCTAGAGGACCTCGGGGAGGAAAGACGGATAATTTCGTTCTTTTACTTTTACATTACATTATGTAATTACTTGTGATATAATGTCATGCTTGCAAAGGGTTTTCATAAGTTTAACCGGAAAACGAGTTTCAAAACTTATTTCTCGTACCCCCTTGCTGAGTTCATAAGGACTCACCCTCTTTTATCATCTCAGGTGAAGAAGACCAAGAACAGGTACCCAAAGACAACGTGCCTAATGATGATTCCTTGGAATGATTGCTTGCCCTACGTGCCTTGCTCGACTATGGCCATTTTGTGAACAATATGTTGCTTGAAGACTATTTCATTTCTTATAATGCTTATTATTGTATTGTAAATGACCCCCATTGTAATTTGGGGTCTAATTTTGGCTTGTACTGATCATAACTAGATAGACACTACTATGGTCGTTTTTGCTATCGTTATTGGCTAGTATCTATCATAGGATTATGAAGTATCAGGTAAGGATTAAGAAAAATGAACCTATCAAATCTTAAGCAGGTACTCATTGTTAAGCTAAGATCAACAGGTACTTTTGTAACAAGGATTAACAAACAAACGAGACATAGTATCATGCTAGGTTATTAATCAAACGAGACTTCGAGATAACTAGTAGGCGCTTCAATTGATGATAAATAGTAATCTTAGTTAGAAATGAAATTGAGATTGAAAATTTTGAGGCGTTTATAGAATTAGGTCAAACTAAAGAGCCCAATTACAGCCGTAATGCTGCCGGTTTTCTGGAGAATTTGTGGAGTTTAGGATAAAACGTTAAGTGTTAAACCCTCTTGAATGATTAAGTACATGATATGACTCGAATGTTTAGATCACACCCTAGTCTAACCTTCATAGGTTGGGTTGGGGCATGACAGCAGCCGAGCAGGCTTACTGCCCCTGTCGTAGAGCTCTCGGAGAGCTTTCCAACGGTATGCTGTGCGCCACGTAACTCCTTACGGATCAAAAGTTATGGGCACCGGAGCGACAGAGACCTGGTCAAATGCCCTACGCCCTCAATTTGCGGGCCCAGCCTCTACGTGAAGCGAAGTTGTCTTGCCCAAGGTGCCGTGGGATTTGGTAATAGAAATGTGGTGGATAAAGTATCTTGGCAACCCTAACCGGGGCAAAAAAATTTGTAAAGAGGGTGCAACACGAGGACTTGCCAGGGGTTCACCCATCCTAGTACTCTCTCGCCCAAGCACGCCTAACTTCAGTGTTCTTATGGGATCCGGTGCATTAGTGCTGGTATGATCGCACCCATCATGTTGAGGGCACAAATCCTTTATGTGTTAACGGTTCACAGTCCCAACCCAGAGAGATGGCCCATTCAAAAGGCCCAATGGGCTTAACGACAACCTATCCTCTTCAACAACACAGCATCCTCGTAAGACGTGATATCAACGCATTGTAGGGCCCTGTAATATCCCGCGAGTTAGGTTGTCATCCTTTTAACAGCTCAAGACGTACAATCCGGGACAGAAAAATAGAGCAAAAGAAGAAAAGTGGCCCAAAACTGATGAAAACATTCGATTTTGTGCTCCAAAAATAGGCGCAGCCGAGCAGGCTTGCTTCCATCGTTGTAGAGCTCTCGGAGAGCTTTCCAATGGTATGCTGTGCTCCGCGTAACTCCTTACGGATTAAAAGTTATGGACACCGAAGCGACGGAGACCTAGTCACATGCCCCACGCCCTCGGTTTGTGGGCCCAGCCTCTACGTGAAGCGAAGTTGTCTTGCCCAAGGTGCCGTGGGATTCGGTAATAGAAATGTGGTAGATAAAGTATCTTGGCAACCCTAACCGGGGCAAAAAAAATTGAAAAGTGGGAGGGTGCAACACGAGGACTTCCCAGGGGGCACTCATCATAGTACTACTCTCGCCCAAGCACGCTTAACTTCGGAGTTCAGATGGGATCCGGTGTATTAGTGCCGGTATGGTCACACCCATCATGTTGTGGGTACAAATCCTTTATTGTTGACGGTTCACTGTCCCAGCCCAAAGTGATGGCCCATTCAAAAGGCCCAATGGGCTTAACGACAATCCATCCGCTTTAACAGCGCAGCATCCTCGCAAGACGTGATATCAACGCGTTGTAAGGCCCTGGAATATCCCGCGAGTTAGGTTGTCGTCCTTTTAACAGCTCACGACGTACGATCCGGGATGAAAAAACAGAGAAAAAGAAGAAAAGTGGCCCGAAACTGATGAAAATGTTCAATTTTGGGCCCTGAAAATAGGCACAGCTAAGCAGGAATCGTACCCCGGTCGTAGAGCTCTCGGAGAGCTTTCCAACGATATGATGTACGTTGTGTAACTCCTTACGGATTAAAAGTTATGGGCACCGGAGCGACAGAGATCTGGTCATAAGCCCCAGGCCCTCGGTTTATGGGCCTAACCTCTACGTGAATCGAAGTTGTCTTGCCCAAGGTACCGAGGGATTCGGTAATAGAAATGTGGTGGATAAAGTATCTCGGCAACCCTAACTGGGGCAAAAAAAATTTAAAAGGGGGGGTGCAACAGGAGGACTTCCCAGGAAGTCACCCATCCTAGTATTACTCTCGCCCAAGCACGCTTAACTTCGGAGTTCTGATAGGATCCGGTGCATTAGTACTGGTATGATTGCACCCGTCCTGTAGTAGGCACAAATCCTTGATGTGTTGACGGTTCACAGTCCCAGCCCAGAAAGATGGCCCATTCAGAAGGCCCAATGGGCTTAACGACAACCCATCCGCTTCAACAATGCAGCATCCTCACAAGACGTGATATCAACGCGTTGTAGGGCCCTCTAATGTCTTGCGAGTTAGGTTGTCATCCTTTTAACATCTCACGACGTACGATCTAGGACAAAAAAACAAAGCAAAAGAAGGAAAATGGCCCGAAACTAATGAAAACGTTCAATTTTGGGCTTCAAAAATTGACGCAGCCGAGCAGGCTTCTGCCCACGTCGTAGAGCACTCGGAAAGCTTTCCAACGGTATGTTGTGGGCCGCGTAACTCCTTACGGATCAAAAGTTATAAGCACCGGAGCGACGGAGACCTCATCAAAAGCCTTAAGCCCTCGGTTTGCGGGCCCAGGCTCTACGTAAAGAGAAGTTGTTTTGCCCAAGGTGCCATGGGATTCAATAATAGAAATGTGGTGCATAAAGTATCTTGGCAACCCGAACCAGGGCAAAACTAATCGTAAAGGGGGGTGCAACACGAGGACTTCCCAGGGGGTCACACATCCTAGTACTACTCTCGCCCAAGCACGCTTAACTTCAGAGTTCTAATGGGATCCGATGCATTAGTACTTCTATGATCGCACCCGTCATGTGGAGGGCACAAATCCTTTATGTGTTGACGGTTCACAGTCACGGCCCAGAGAGATGGCCCATTCAGAAGGCCCAATGGGCTTAATGACAACCCATCCGCTTTAACAATGCAGCATCCTCGCAAGACGTGTTATCGACGCGTTGTAGGGCCCTCTAATGTCCCGCGAGTTAGGTTGTCGTTCTTTTAACTGCTCACGATGTACGATATGGGACGGAAAAATAGAGCAAAAGAAGAAAAGTGGTGCGAAATTGGAGAAATATGTTAGATTTTGGACTCCAAAAACGGGCGCAGCTGAGTAGGCTTGCTGCCCACGTCGTAGAGCTCTCGGAAAGCTTTCCAACGGCATGCTATGCGCCGCGTAACTCCTTACGGATCAAAAGTTATGGGCACTGGAGTGACGTAGACCTTGTCAAAAGCCCTACGCCCTCGATTTGCAGGCCCAGCCTCTACTTGAAGCAAAGTTGTCTTGCCCAAGGTGCCGTGGGATTTTGTAATAGAAATGTGGTGGATAAAGTATCTTGGCAACCCTAACCGGGGCAAAAATAATTGTAGAGGGGGGTGCAACACGAGGATTTCCTAGGGGGTCACCCATCCTAGTACTACTCTCGTCCAAGCACGCTTAACTTTAGAGTTCTGATGGGATCCGATGCATTAGTGCAGGTATGATCGCACCCGTCATGCTGAGGGCACAAATCCTTTATGTGTTGACGGTTCACAGTCCCAGCCCAGAGAGATAGCTCATTCAAAAGGCCCAATGGGCTTAA
Source organism: Ehretia macrophylla (assembly GCA_037974665.1). Lineage (NCBI taxonomy): Eukaryota > Viridiplantae > Streptophyta > Magnoliopsida > Boraginales > Ehretiaceae > Ehretia > Ehretia macrophylla. The sequence continues at coordinate 11,851,418 of CM075764.1, read as the reverse complement.
CGACAACCCATCCGCTTCAAAAATGCAACATCCTCGTAAGACGTGATATCGACGCATTGTAAGGCCCTGTAATATCCCGCGAGTTAGGTTGTCGTCCTTTTAACAGCTCACTACGTACGATCCGGGATGGAAAAACAGAGCAAAAGAAGGAAGGTGACCAGAAATTGATGAAAAAGTTCGATTTTTTGTTCCAAAAAGGGGTGCAGCCCAGCAGGCTGGCTACCCACGTCGTAGAGGCCTCTTAGATCTTTCCAACGGTATTCCGTGCGCCGCGTAACTCCTTACAGATTAAAAGTTATGGGCACAGAAACGACGGAGACCTGGTCACATGCCCCACGCCCTCCGTTTGCGAGCCCAGCCTCTACATGAAGCGAAGTTGTCTTGCCCAAGGTGCCGTGGGATTCGGTAATAGAAATGTGGAGGATAAAGTATCTTGGCAACTCTAACCGGGGCAAAAAAAATTGAAAAAGGGGGGTGCAACACTAGGACTTCCGAAGGGGTCACCCATCCTAGTACTACTCTCGCCCAAGCATGCTTAACTTCAGAGTTCTGATGGGATCCGGTGCATTAGTGCTGGTATGATGGCACCCGTCATGTTGTGGGCACAAATCCTTTATGTGTTGACGATTCAAGGCCCCAGCCCAGAGAGATGGCCCATTCAAAAGGCGCAATGGGATTAACGACAACCCATCTGCTTCAGCAACAGTGCATCCTCACAAGACGTTATATCGACACGTTGTAGGGCCCTCTAATGTCTCACGAGTTAGGTTGTCATCCTTTTTACAGCTCACGACGTACGATATGAGACGGAAAAACAGAGCAAAAGAAGAAAAGTGGCCCGAAACTGATAAAACGTTCGATTTTTGGCTCCAAAAATGGGCGCAGCCGAGTAGGCTGGCTGCCCCTGTCGTAAAGTTCTTGGTCAGCTTTCCAATGGTATGCTGTGCGCCATGTAACTCCTTACGGATTAAAAGTTATGTTCACCGGAGCGACGGAGACCTGGTCACATGCCCCCCGCCCTCGGTTTGCGGGCCTAGTCTCTACGTGAAGCGAAGCTGTCTTGCCCAAGGTGCCGTGGGATTCAGTAATAGAAATGTGGCGGAGAAAGTATCCTGGCAACCCTAAGCAGGGCAAAAGAAATTGAAAAGTGGGGTACAACACGAGGACTTCCCAGGGGGTAACCCATCCTAGTACCACTCTTGCCCAAGCACGCTTATCTTCGGAGTTCTGATGGGATCCTGTACATTAGTGCTGGTATGATCGCACCCATCATGTTGTGGGCACAAATCCTTTATGTGTTGGCTGTTTACAGTCCCAGCCCAGAGTGATGGCCTATTCAAAAGGCCCAATGGGCTTAACGACAACCCATCCGCTTCAACAACGCTGCATCCTCTCAAGATGTGACATGGACGCGTTGTAGGGCCCTCTAATGTCCCGCGAGTTAGGTTGTCTTCCTTTTAACAGCTCACGACGTACGATCTGGGACGAAAAAATAGAGCAAAAGAACAAAAGTGGCCCAAAACTGATGAAAACGTTCAATTTTTGGCTCCAAAAATGGGCGCAGCCGAGCAGGCTTGTTGCCCCCGTTGTAGAGCTCTTGCAAAGCTTTCCAACGGTATGCTGTGCACCATGTAACTCTTTACAGATCAAAAGTTATGGGCACCGGAGTGACTGAGACCGGGTCAAAAGCCCTACGCCCTCGGTTTGCTGGCGCAGCCTCTACGTGAAGCGAAGTTGTCTTGCCCAAGGTGCCGTGAGATTTGGTAATAGAAATGTGGTGGATAAAGTATCTTGGCAACCCTAACCGGGGCAAAAAAAATTGTAAAGGGGGGTACAACACGAGGACTTCCCAGGGGGTCACCCATCCTAGTACTACTCTTGCCCAAGCACGTTTAACTTCAGAGTTCGGAAGGGATCCGGTGCATTAGTTCTGGTATGATCATACCCGTCATGTTGAGGGCACAAATCCTTTATGTGTTGATGATTCACAGCCCCAGCCCAGAGAGATGGCCCATTCAAAAGGCCCAATGGGCTTAACAACAACCCATCCACTTCAACAACGCAGCAACCTCGTAAGATGTGATATCGACGCATTATAAGGCCCTGTAATATCCTGCGAGTTAGGTTGTCACCCTTTTAACAACTAACGACGTACGATCCGGTACAGAAAAATAGAGCAGAAGAAAAGTGGTCCGAAACTGATGAAAATGTTCGATTTTGGTCTCCAAAAACAGGCGCAGCCGACCAGGCTTGCTGCCTCCGTCGTTGAGCTCTCGGAGAACTTTCCAACGGTATTCTGTGCGGCGCATAACTCCTTACGAATTAAAAGTTATGGGCACCGGAGCGACAGAGACCTGGTCACATGCCCCACGCCCTCTGTTTGCGGGCCCAGCCTCTATGTGAAGCGAAGTTGTCTTGCCCAAGGTACCGTGGGATTCGGTAATAGAAATGTGGAGGATAAAGTGTCTTGGCAACCCAAACCGGGGCAACAAAAATAAAAAAGTGGGGGTACAACATGAGGACTTCCCATGGGGTCACCCATCTTCGTACTACTCTCGCCCAAGCATGGTTAACTTCGGAGTTCTGATGGGATCCGGTGCATTAATGCGGGTATGATCGCACCCGTAATGTTGTGGGCACAAATCCTTTATGTGTTGACGGTTCGTGGTCCCAACCTAGAGAGATGGCCCATTCAAAAGGCCCAATGGGCTTAACGACAACCCATCTGCTTCAACAATGAAGCATCCTCGCAAAATGTGATATCAACGCGTTGTAGTGCCCTCTAATGTCCCGCGACTTAGGTTGTCATCCTTTTAACTACTCACGATGTATGATCCGGGACGAAAAAACAAAGCAAAAGAAGAAAAGTGTCCCGAAACTAATGAAAACGTTCGATTTTGGGCTCCAAAAACGGGCGCAGCCGAGCAGGATTGCTGCCCCCGACATAGAGCTCTCGGAGTGCTTTCTAAAGGTATGCTGTGTGTCACGCCCCAACCCTACCTATGAAGGTTAGACTTGGGTGTGATCTAAACACTCAAGTCATATCACGTACTTAGTCGTTCAAGAGGGTTTAACACTTAATGTTTTAGCCTAAACTCCACAAATTCTCCGAAAAACCGGTAGCATAACGGCTGTAGTTAGGACCTTTTTGTTTGACCTAATTTCTAAACGCCTCAATTATTCCAATCATTAATCCAATTCCATTAAGGACTCTTATTTTGTCTCATCAGCCGATATGCCTAGTAGTCTATCTTGAAGGTCTCGTTTGGTTAATAAGCCTAGCATGATAACTATGTCCTGTTTATTTATCAATTTCCTATCATGCAAGTACCTATTATTCTTTAGTTTACAAATAAGAACCTAAGTAGAATTAGATAGAATTGACTTAGTTGATTTTTCACCTAGTGGTTTAATTGCCTACGATAGCTACTATTCAAGATAATGAAAGCAAATAACCAAATAAGAAGTTTGTCCGGTTATAGATAGTACAATCCCAAAATTAGACCCAAATTACAATGGGGTCATTTACATCAATAAAATGAATAGTTTGCAATCAAACACAACATCCATATAGCAACCACTTTCAGGCAAAGCACAAAAGCACGTAGTCACTCCAAGGAATCGTCAACAAGCACATTTACTTCGGGTATCTGTTCCAAATCTACTGTACGTGGGACAAAAAGAGGGTGAGTTCTTATGAACTCAGCGAAGGGGAACGAGAGATAACATTTTGAAATCCTTTTCTAGTTAAACTTATGAAAACCCTTTTTGAAGGCATGACATTATATCACAAGTAAGTACATAACATAATATAAAGATAAAGGAACACAATTACTCATCTTTCCTCCCCGAGGTCCTCTAGGAACCAAGCGAGAGTACTTATACACATAGTGAAAAGGATACAGTGAGCTTTTGCTCTCAGTTCATGTCAGTATCAGTTGTTGCAGCCGACTTCAAATCATCCCCTTATCACGCCAAATGGGTGTACTCCGGATGTACCCCGAAATCCTACGACCCAACTCTCCGAGGAAGTCTAGCCCCCAAGCGAGAGAGGGAATTGGACAATGGTAGTCACGGTTGCACTGGCAAGCCCGATGCCGCCCGGTGTGCGTGAACGCTACCATGCCAGAATGAAAGGTTGCAACCTTGTATGCAATGCACATGTATGCCATTTAACAATTCACATTGGGAGGTCAACAAAGTAGGTTGCCTCCGAACAAGTATTTGATCACATTTTGACATATTGGCATATAAAGCATTGTAAGAACATGTAATCATTTCATATATCAATTTGAAAGCAATTAAACTTCCATGGGCAGCCAAGTAATCATGTTCAAATAAGCCATAGAATGCCTTTTAACAATTCACTTTAGGAGGACAACAAAGTAGGTTGCCTCCTGGCAAATATAAGATCACATATTGACAAGTAATTGAACGAAGCATGCTTAACACGAATTTTCACTTTGTAAAATACATAGAGTTATATGAACATTAAACGAGCAGCCATGTAACGCATGTAAATCAAGTCATATAAATCATTTCAAAGTTCACGTAATCAAATGATAGATTATACAAGCATGCAACGACACTTACTTTAGACCGGGTGCAAGCAAAGTCTACTTATCAACATGTAATCATCGGGAATCACATTTAGGGCTATAAGGACATATACGGGCAGCCTATTAATCTTCCTCAATATCCTTCATAATTCACAAAAGAACAGTTTATGACTCGGGGAGCTACGGGGCCATTAGGGTTTGCTAGGCCGTACTCGGGGTCGGTTTCGTTCGCTAGACACCACAAGCCACTCTTAAACTATTTCAAGTATACTTAAAATTTATTAGGCAGCCCACAATTCACACAATTAAACACAATAACCATAGGATCATCGCTTAGCGAGTTTTCATAGCCGATAGGGTTTCGTTTCATGCTTACACGTGCGATTAAGCCACAGGTTGACAAATAATTAAACCCAAGCCATGAATTGATCAATTAAAACATCCACAAACATCAAAAACAGTCCACACAACATCCAAGTGCCACAATCCCAAGCATTTAATACCACAAGAAAAGTTACAATAATTTTCAAAGCATATCACTAAGTGAAATCCTCACTGCAATGGACTGTTTTCTCACAATCATTAAGACAAGCAAACAATCTACAATTCCAGTGAATAATATGTCAAATTAAAGCTTAAGAAGTGAACTAAATTCAAAAACAAACCTCGCATCATTTGGAGTTCGGGTTCAATAGTTATAGCCAAAACAGTGAGACTGCACAAAACTGTCCAGATTTGCACACATTTCAATACTTGTCGTTTTTGAGGGCCTTAGGGTCAGATTTAGCCTTAGTCAATTTCTGACAAAAATGTTCAGAACTGAAAATCTAGCAACACACCAAATTTCATGCATTTTGGATATCATTTACTAAGTCAAAACAGGTTCGTTCTACAAGGTTAGTGAATCTGCCAAAACCTGCTTCATTTTTCCAGACTTTCCAGATTTGGACACATTTTAATGATTTGCCATTTTGAGGACTTTAGAGTCAAAATTAGCTTTGGCCTATTTCTGCAAAAAATATTCATAACTGGCAACACTAGTTATCTACCAATTTCCACACATTTTCAACATCATTTACCTAGCCAAAATCACCTTGCACCAACAAGATAGAAAGCTGTCACAAACCCGATTTCATCTATCATCACCTTCTAGCCAAAATCTTGCCATGCATGGATATAAAAGCTTATGAACACACATATATCTCAAGTATAGAAGTAAAGATAGACATTTAAGAGCATGCATGTGGTTTTTTGAAAGATTTTCAAGAAGTTTTAGCCCTCACCTTAGCAAAACAACAAGAAGATGCACAAGACTCTTGATGGTTGCACCAATGGAGCTTCTTTCTTGCTTCTTGCTTGCTTGGGCTGCTATGGCCGAGCTTGGGAGAGATCTTAAGAGTGATCTTGAGGTCTTGGAAGCTCAAGAGAAGCCATGGTCGAAAATGAAAGAGAAGGAGGGAGAATGAGAGCTTGAGAAGACTTTGAGAGGAAAATGAAATGTGTTGAGTTGTGTGTGTGTGTGTGTTGGCCTTAAGGCCTTCAAATCTGATTTTTTGCTTTGTCAACTATGCAATTTGAATTGTGAGAAGCATGCTTGGTGATTTGGTCGATAATGGGAAGGGTTTGGGTGAGGTTTTTATTATTATTTTTGTATTGTCATGCATTTGTCTATCCTACGTTGCATTGTCTTTTGTACTTGTCATAGGAATGTTTAGATAATAGGAAAGTGCTTAGGGTTTAGCATGTGTGTAAGAGAATGTTGGGTATTTAGGGATTTTAGGTAGAATAGAATATAGAATATGTTTAGAGGTTTGTGAGATTTTGTCTTGTAGTGAGTTTAAAATATAATATTTAGGTGTTAGTGGATTTTGTAGAGATTTGAATTAGGATTATAATAATAGTTAGTGGTGTTTGTAGGATTATTTTATAGTCTAGTGCTTTATGTAGGATTCTTTATTAATTAGAGTGCGGGCACGCTTTCCTAGGTCTAGGGCACGTACTACGAGACACGCACAGAAATTGATACGAGGCACGAATCACGAGGTAGATACGAACTACGAGATAGACATGTACTTTATGACTAAGGCACGTACTTCAAGACTAAAGCACGCAATCCTAAGTGAATGCACGTAAACCGATGCAAGGCACATAATTCAATGCAATGCACGTAAATCGAGGTACAACTCTTAAACCTAGATTAAGACACACAATTCAAGGTCAGGGCACACGAAATGAGGAAACGCACGCAATTCAAAGTCAGGGCACGTAAGTCGAGGATTAGGGAACATAATTCTAGGCCAAGGCACGAATGACGAAGCATGCACGAAAACCAAGATAGGGCACATAAATTGAGGGAACACAAGTTATTCGGGGTCGGGCCTCATACTGTGCGCCGCGTAACTCCTTACGGATCAAAAGTTATGGGCACCGGAGTGACGGAGACCTGGTTATAAGCCTTACGCCCTCGGTTTACGGGCCCAGCATCTACGTGAAGCAAAGTTGTCTTGCCCAAGGTGCTGTGGAATTTAGTAATAGAAATATGGTGGATAAAGTATCTTGGCAACCCTAACTGGGCCAAAAAAAAATTGAAATGCGGGGTGCAACACAAGGACTTCCCTGGGGGTCACCCATCCTAGTACTACTCTCGCCTAAGCATGCTTAACTTCGGAGTTCTCATGGAACCTGGTGCATTAGTGCTGGAATGATCGCACCCGTCATGTTGAGGGCACAAATCCTTTATGTGTTGATGGTTCACAGTCCCAGCCCAGAGAGATGGCCCATTCAAAAGGCCCAATGGGCTTAACGACAACCCATCCGCTTCAACAATGCAGTATCCACGTAAGACGTGATATCAATGCGTTGTATGGCCCTGTAATATCCCGCGAGTTAGGTTGTTGTCCTTTTAATAGCTCACGACATATGATTCAGGACGAAAAAATAGAGCAAAAAAAGAAAAGTGGCCCGAAATTGATGAAATTGTTCCATTTTGTGCTCCAAAAACAGGCGCAGTCCAGCAGACTTGCTGCCCTTGTCGTAGAGCTCTCGGAGAGCTTTCCAACTATATGCTGTGCTCCCCGTAACTCCTTACGGATTAAAAGTTATGGGCACCTGAGCGACGGAGACCTGGTCACAAGCCCCACGCCCTCGGTTTGTGGGCCCAGCCTCTACGTTAAGCGAAGTTGTCTTGCCCAAGGTGACGTGGGATTCGGTAATAGAAATATGGTGGATAAAGTATCTTGCCAACCCTAACTGGGGCAAAAATAATTGAAAAGAGGGGGTGCAACACGAGGACTTCCCAGGGGGTCACCCATCCTAGTACTACTTTCGCCCAAGCACACTTAACTTCGGAGTTCTAATGGGATTCAATGCATTAGTGCTGGTATAAGCGCACCTGTCATGTTGTGGGCACAAGTCCTTTATGTGTTGACGGTTCACAGTCCCAGCCCAGAGAGATGGCCCATTCAAAAGGCCCAATGGGCTTAACGACAACCCATCCTGTTCAACAACATAGCATTCTCTTAAGACGTGATATCGACGCGCTGTATGGCCCTATAATATCCTGCGAGTTAGGTTTTCGTCCTTTTAACAGCTCACGATGTACGATCCGGGACTGAAAAACAGAGCAAATGAAGAAAAGTGGCCCGAAATTGATGAAAACGTTCGATTTTAGGCACCAAAAACAGGCACAGACGAGTAGGCTTGCTGCCCCTGTCGTAGAACTCTCAGAGTGCTTTCCAACGATATTCTGTGTGCCGCGTAACTCCTTATGGATTAAAAGTTATGGGCACCGGAGAGACGGAGACCTGGTCACATGCCTCACACCCTCGGTTTGCGGGCCCAGCCTCTACGTGAAGCGAAGTTGTCTTGCCCAAGGAGCCGTGGGATTCGGTAATAGAAATGTGGAGGATAAATTATCTTGGCAACCCTAACCGGGGCAAAAAAAATTTGAAAAGGAGGGGTGCAACACGAGTACTTCCCAGGGGGTCACCCATGCTATTACTACTCTCGCCCAAGCACGCTTTACTTCGGAGTTCTGATGGGATCCTATGCATTAGTGCGGGTATGATCGCACCTGTCATGTTGTGGACACAAGTCCTTTATGTGTTGACGGTTCACAGGCCCAGCCCAGAGAGATGACCCATTCAAAAGGTCCAATGGGCTTAACGACAACCCATCCGGTTCAACAACATAGCATTTTTGCAAGACGTGATATCGACGCATTGTAGGGCCCTATAATATCCCGCGAGTTAGGTTGTCGTCCTTTTAACAGCTCACGACGTACGATTCGGGACGGAAAAACAGAGAAAAAGAAGAAAAGTGGCCTGAAAGTGATGAAAAAGTTCGATTTTGGGCTTCGAAAACAGGCACAGTCGGGCATGCTTACTGCTCTTGTCGTAGAACTCTTGGATAACTTTCCAACGGTATGCTATGCGTTGCAAACTCCTTACGGATTGAAAGTTATGGGCACCAGAGCAACAGAGACCTGGTCAACAGCCCCACGCCCTCGGTTTGTGTGCCCAGCCTCTACGTGAAGCGAAGTTGTCTTGCCCAAGGTGCCGTGGGATTCGGTAATAGAAATGTGGTGGATAAAGTATCTTGGCATCCCTAACCGAGGCAAAAACAATTGAAAAGGGGGGATGCAAAACGAGGACTTCCCATGGGGTCACCCATCCTAGTACTACTCTCGCCCAAACACGCTTTACTTCGGAGTTCTGATGGGATCTGGTGCATTAGTTCTGGTATGATCGAACCCGTCATGTTGTGGGCACAAATCCTTTATGTGTTGATGGTTCACAGTCCCAGCCCAGAGAGATGGCCCATTCAAAAGGCCAAATGGGCTTAACAACAGCCCATCTGCTTCAACAATGCAGCATCCTAACATGACGTGATATTGATGCGTTGTAGGGCCCTCTAATATCCTGCGAGTTAGGTTGTCGTCCTTTTAACAGCTCACGACGTACGATCCAGGATGGAAAAATAGAGCAAATGAAGAAAAGTGGCCCAAAACTAATGAAAACATTCGATTTTGGGCTTCAAAAATGGGCACAGCCAAGCAGGCTTTTGCCCACGTCGTAGAGCTATCGGAGACCTTTCCAACGGTATGCTGTGCGTCGCGTAACTGCATACGGATCAAAAGTTATGTGCACTGAAGCGATGGAGACCTGGTCAAAAGCCGTACGCCCTCGGTTTGCGGGCCCAGCCTCTACGAGAAGCGAAGTTGTCTTGCCCAAGGTGCCATGGGATTCAGTAATAGAAATGTGGTGGATAAAGTATCTTGGCAACCCTAACCAGGGAAAAAAAAATTGAAAAGGGTGGTGCAACACGAGGACTTCCCCGGGGGTCAGCCATCCTAGTACTACTTTTGCCCATGCACGCTTAACTTCAGAGTTCTAATGGGATCCGGTGCATTAGTGCTGGTATGATCGCACCCGTCATCTTGAGGGCACATATCCTTTATGTGTTGACGGTTCACAGTCCCAACTCAAAGAGATGGCCCATTCAAAACGCCCAATGGGCTTAACGACAACCCATCTGCTTCAACAACGCAGCATCCTATTAAGACGTGATATCGATGCGTTGTAGGGACCTAAAATATCCTACGACTTATGTTGTCGTCCTTTTAACTGCTCACGACGTACGATCGGGGACGAAAAAATAGAGCAAAAGAAGAAAAATGGCCCGAAACTGATGAAAATGGTCAATTTGGGGCTCCAAAAATAGGCACAGCCGAGCAGGCTTGCTGCCCTAGTCATAGAGCTCTCGTAGAGCTTTCAACGGTATACTGGGAACCTCGTAACTCTTTACGGATTAAAAGTTATGAGCACCGGAGCGACGGAGACCTGGTCACAAGCCCCACGCCCACGGTTTGCGGGCCCAGCCACTACGTCAACCGAAGTTCTCTTGCCCAAGGTGCCGTGGGATTCGGTAATAGAAATGTGGTGGATAAATTATCTTGGCAACCCTAACCTGGGCAAAAAAAATTGAAAAAGGGGGGTGCAGCACGAGGACTTCCCAAGGTGTCACCCATCCTAGTACTACTCTCGCCCAAGCACGTTTAACTACGGAGTTCTGATGGGATCCGGTGCATTAGTGCTTGTATTATCGCACCTGTCATGTTGTGGGCACAATTCCATTATGTGTTGACGGTTCACAGTCCCTACCCAGAGAGATGGCCTATTGAAAAGGCCCAATGGGCTTAAAGACAACGCAGCATCCTCGCAAGACGTTATATCGATGTGTTGTAGGGCCCTCTAATGTCCCGCGAGTTAGGTTGTCCTCCTTTTAATAACTCACGACGTACGATATGGGACGGAAAAACATAGCAAAAGAAGAAAAGTGGCCCAAAACTAATGAAAATATTCAATTTTTGGATGTAAAAATGGGTGCTGCCGAGCAGGCTTGCTGCCCCCGTCGTAGAGCTCTCGGAGAGCTTTCCAACGGTATGCTATGCGCCACTTAACTCCTTACGGATTAAAAGTTATGTTCACTGGAGTGACGGAACCTGGTCACATGCCCCACGCCCTCAGTTTGCTGGCCCAGCCTCTACATGAAGCGAAGTTGTCTAGCCCAAGGTGCCATGGGATTTGGTAAAAGAAATGTGGTGGAGAAACTATCCTGGCAACCCTAAGCAGGGCAAAAAAAATTGAAAAGGGGGTGCAACACGAAGACTTCCCAAGGGGTAACCCATCCTAGTACTACTCTTGCCCAAGCACGCTTATCTTCGGAGTTTTGGTGGGATCCGGTACATTAATACTGGTATGATCACACCCGTCATGTTGTGGGCACAAATCCTTTATGTGTTGACGGTTCACAGTCCCAGCCCAGAGTGATGGCCCATTTAAAAGGCCCAATGGGCTTAAGGACAACCCATCTGCTTCAACAACGCTACATCCTTACAAGACGTGGTATGGACGCATTGTATGGCCCTCTAATGTCTCGCAAGTTAGGTTGTGTTCCTTTTAACAGCTTACGACGTACGATCTGGGACGGAAAAACAGAGCAAAAGAAGAAAAATGGCCCAAAACAGATGAAAATGTTCGATATTTGGCTCCAAAAATGAGCGCAGCTGAGCATGCTTGCTGCCTCCATCGTAGAGCTCTCAGAGAGCTTTCCAACAGTATGCTGTGCGCCACGTAACTCCTTACGAATCAAAAGTTATGGGCACCGGAGCGATGGAGACTTGGTCAAAAGCCCTACGCCCAGCCTCTACGTGAAGCGAAGTTGTCTTGCCCAAGGTGCAGGGCAATTTGGTAATAGAAATGTGGTGGAAAAAGTATCTTGGCAACCCTAACCGGAGCAAAAAAAATTATAAAAGGGGGTGCAACACGAAGATTTCCTAGGGGGTCACCCATCCTAGTACTACTATCGCCCAAGCACGTCTAACTTCAGAGTTCTGATGGGATCCGGTGTATTAGTGCTGGTATGATCGCACCCATCATGTTGAGGGGACAAATCCTTTATGTGTTGACGGTTCACAGCCCTAGCCCAGAAAGATGGCCCATTCAAAAGGCCCAATGGGCTTAACGACAACCCATCCGCTTCAACAACTCAGTATCCTCATAAGACGTTATATTGACGCATTATCAGGCCCTGTAATATTCCACGAGTAAGGTTGTCATCCTTTTAACAGCTAACGACGTATGATCCGGGATAGAAAAATAGTGCAAAAGAAGAAAAATGGCCCGAAACAGATATAAATGTTCAATTATGGGCTTCAAAAACAGGTACAGCCTAGCAGGATTTCTGCCCCCGTCGTAGAGCTCTTGGAGTGCTTTCCAACGGTATTCTGTGCACCGCGTAACTCCTTACGGATTAAAAGTTATGGGCAACGGAGCGACGGAGACTTGGTCATATGCCTCACGCCCTCGGTTTGCGGGCCAAGCCTCTACGTGAAGCGAGGTTGTCTTGCCCAAGCTGCCGTGGGATTCGGTAATAGAAATGTGGAGGATAAAGTATCTTGGCAACCCTAACCGGGGCAACAAAAATTGAAAATGGGGGGCGCAACACGAGGACTTCCTAGGGGGTCACCCATCCTAGTACTACTCTCGCCCAAGAATGCTTAACTTCGGAGTTCTGATGGGATCCAGTGTATTAGTGCTGGTATGATCGCACCCGTCATGTTGTAGGCACAAATCTTTTATGTGTTGATGGTTCACAGTCCCAGCCTAGAGAGATGGCCCATTCAAAAGACCCAATGGGCTTAACGACAACCCATACACTTCAACAATCCAGCATCCTCGCAAAACGTGATATCGACGCTTTGTAGTGCCCTCTAATGTTCCGCGAGTTAGGTTGTTGTCCTTTTAACCGCTCACGACGTACGATCCGGGACAGAAAAACAGAGCAAAAGAGGAAACGTGTACCGAAATTAATGAAAATGTTCGATTTTGGGCTCTAAAAATAGAGACCTGGTCACAAGCCCTACGCCCTCGATTTGCGGGCCCAACCTCTACGTGAAGCGAAGTTGTCTTGCCCAAGGTGCTGTGGAATTTGATAATAGAAATATGGCGGATAAAGTATCTTGGCAACCCTAACAAGGGCAAAAAAAAATTGAAAAGCGGGGTGTAACACGAGGATTTCCCAGGGGGTCACCCATCCTAGTACTACTCTTGCCCAAGCACGCTTAACTTCAGAGTTCTGATGGGATCCGGTGCATTAGTGCTGGTATGATCGCACCCATCATGTTGACGGCACAAATCCTTTATGTGTTGACGGTTCACAGTCGCAGCCGAGAGAGATGGCCCATTCAAAAGGCCCAATGGGCTTAACGACAACCCATGCGCTTCATCAATGCAGCATCCTCGTAAGACGTGATATCGACGCATTGTAAGGCCTTGTAGTATCCCGCAAGTTAGGTTGTCGTCCCTTTTACAACTCACGACGTACGATCCAAGACGGAAAAACAGAGCAAAAGAAGAAAAGTGGCCCAAAACGGATGAAAATATTCGATTTTCAGCTCCGAAAATAGGCACAGCCGAGCAGGCTTGCTGCCCTCATCATAGAGCTCTCGGAAAGTTTTCCAACGGTATTCTGTGCGCCGCGTAACTCCTTACGGATTAAAAGTTATGGGCACAGGAGCGACGGAGACTAGGTCACATGCCCCACGCCCTCGGTTTGCCGGCCCAGCCTCTACATGAAGCAAAGTTGTCTTGCCCAAGGTGCCGTGGGATTTGTTAATAGAAATGTGGAGAATAAAGTATCTTGGAAACCCTAACCGGGGCAACAAAAATTGAAAAGGGGGGGTGCAACACGAGGACTTCCCAGGGGCTCACTCATCCTAGTACTACTCTCGCCCAAGCACACTTAACTTCGGAGTTCTGATGGGATCCGGTACATTAGTGCTGGTATGATCGCACCCGTCATGTTGTGGGCACAAATCCTTTTTGTATTGACGGTTCACGGTCCCAACCCAGAGAGATGGCCCATTCAAAAGGCCCAATGGGCTTAACGACAACCCATACGCTTCAAGAACATAGCATCCTCGTAAGACGTGATATCGACGTATTGTAAGGCCCTCTAATGTCCCGCGAGTTAGGTTGTCGTCGTTTTAACAGCTCACGACTTACGATCTGGGATGAAAAAATATAGCAAAAGAAGAAAAATGGTCCGAAACTGATGAGAACATTCGAATTTAGGGCTCTAAAAATAGGCGCAGTCGAGTAGGCTTTCCGCCCCCGTCGTAGAGCTCTCGGAGAGTTTTCCAAAGGTATGCGGCGCGGCGCGTAACTCCTTACGGATCAAAAGTTATGGACACCGGAGCGACGGAGACCTGGTCAAAAGCCTTACGCCCTCGGTTTGCGGGCCCAACCTCTACGTGAACCGAAGTTGTCCTGCCCAAGATGTCGTGGATTCAGTAATAGAAATGTGGTGGATAAAGTATCTTGGCAACCCTAACCGGGGCAAAAAAAAATTGAAAAGGGGGGGTGCAACAAGAGGACTTCCCAAGGGATCACCCATCCTAGTACTACTCTCACCCAAGCACGCTTAACGTCGGAGTTCTGATGGGATTCGGTGCATTAGTGCTGGTATGATCGCACCCATCATGTTGTGGGCACAAATCCTTTATTTGTTGACGGTTCACAGTCCCAGCCCAGAGAAATGGCCCATTCAAAAGGCCCAATGGGTTTAACAACAACCCATCCGCTTCAAGAACACAGTATCATCGTAAGACGTGATATCGACATGTTGTAGGGCCCTCTAAAGTCCCACGAGTTAGGTTGTCATCCTTCTAACAGCTCACGACGTACGATCTGGGACAGAAAAACAGAGCAAAAGAAGAAAAGTGGACCGAAACTGATGAAAATGTTCGATTTTGGGCTCAAAAAATGGGCGCAGCCAAGCATGTTGTCTACCCCTGTCGTAGAGCTCTCGGAGAGCTTTCCAACGGTATGCTGTGCGCTGCGTAACTCCTTACGCACCAAAAGTTATTGGCACCCGAGCGACGGAGACCTGGTCAAAAGCCCTACGCCCTCGGTTTTGCGGGCCCAGCCTCTACGTGAAGTCAAGTTGTCTTGCCCAAGATGCCGTGGGCTTCGGTAATGGAAATGTGGTGGATAAAGTATCTTGGCAACCCTAACCGGGGCAAAAAAAATTGAAAAGGGGTGTGCAACATGAGGACTTCCCTGGGGGTCACCCATCCTAGTACTATTCTCGTCCAAGCACACTTAACTTCGGAGTTCTGTTGGGATCCGATGCATTAGTGCTGGTACGATCACACCCGTCATGTTGTGGACACAAATCCTTTATGTGTTGACGGTTCACAGTCCCAGCCTAGAGAGATGGCCCATTCAATAGGCCCAATGGGCTTAACGACAACCCATCCGCTTCAATAACATAACATCCCCGCAAGATGTGATATTGACGCGTTGTAGGTTTCACGCCCCACCCCGGCCTATAAATGTTAGACTAGGGTGTGATCTAAACATTCAAGTCCTTCCACATTCTTAATCATTCTAGGAGGTTTAGCACTTAACGTTTTATTCTAGACTCCAAATTTTTCCGAAAATCCGGCAGCATAACGGCTGTAATTGGGCTATTTGTTTTGACCTAATTCTCTAAACGCCTCAATTATTCCAATGATTAATCCAATTCCATTAAAGACTCATATTTGTCACCAACCGATTTGCCTACTAGTTTATCTTGAAAGTCTCGTTTGGTTAATAAGCCTAACATGATAACTATGTCCCGTTTATTTGTCAATTTCCTATCATGCAAGTACCTATTATCCTTTAGTTTGCAAATGAGCACCTAAGTGAAATTAGATAGAATTAACTTAGTTGATTGTTCATCTAGTGGTTTGAATGCCTACGATAACTACTAATGAAGAAAACGAAAGCAAACAACCAAATAAAAGTTCGTCCGGTTATAGATAGTACAATCCCAGAATTAGACCCAAATTACAACGGGGTCATTTACATCAATAAAATGAATATTTGCAATCAAACACAACATCCATATAGAAACCACTTTCAGGCAAGGCACAAAAGCACGTAGGGACAGGCAATCACTCCAAGGAATCATCGATAAGCACGTTGTCCTCGGGTACCTGTACCTGTTCTTCTTCACCTGTGATAAAAAGAGGGTGAGTCCTTATGAACTCAGCGAGGGGGAACGAGAAATACGTTTTGAAACTCATTTTCCGGTTAAACTTATGAAAATCCCTTTCTCAAACATGAATACAACAGAAATACAAGTACAGAACAGGAATACCGGTCTTTCCTCCCCGAGGTTCTCTAGGATCCAAGCGGGAGTACTTATATACATAATAAAAAGGATACGGCGAGCTTTTGCTCTCAGATCTGTTTCAGAATTAGAAGTTGCGGCCGACTTCAAATCATTCCCCAAACACACCAGGTGGGTGTACTCCGGATGTACCCCAAAATCCTACGACCCAACTCTCCGAGGAAGTCTAGCCCCCAAGCGAGAGAGGGAATGGGACCATGGTGGTCACGGTAACACCGACAAGCCCGATGCCGCCCGGCGTGCGTGATCGCTACCATGCCGACAGGAAAGGTTGCAACCTTGTATGCAATGCACATTTATGACAGGTAATATATCACAGTAGGAGGACAACAAAGTAGGTTGCCCCCGGACAGTCATAAGATTGCACATTGACCAAGTAAACAGGCAGGGCACGATAAAACAGGTAATATATCACAGTAGGAGGACAACAAAGTAGGTTGCCTCCGGACAGTCATAAGATTGCACATTGACAGGTAGACAAGCAAGGCACGATAAGACATGAAAATTTCACTTGAAGGCATATAGAGTTATATGAAAATTAAACGGGCAGTCATGTAACACATGTAAAACAGGCCATATAACTCATTAAGAAGCCCACGTGATCAAGTGATAAGATTATTCAACATGCAATGACATCAATCATGGGTTCGGGTGCAAGAAAAGCTTATTTGTCAACATGCAATGGTCAAAATCACATTTGAAGTTATAAGACATTTACGGGCAGCCCACTAAGCATCTAATTTCCACACAATATCCAAATGATCAACACTTAGCAAGACTACCTAGTCATTAGGGTTTCCGTTTCATGCTTAACCGCGTGATTAAACCCTAAGTCAACTCAAAATCATTCTCAAGTCATGCATCATTCAATTCAAACATCCTCAAGTACCCAAAACAGTCCACACAACATTCCAACACCACATTTCCAAGCAATTAGTACCACAAGGGAGGTTACATCAATTTTCCAAGCATATAGCTAAGTGAAACCTTTACTGCAATAGGCTGTTTTCTCACAATCAATAGGATAACCAAACAATATCCAAATACAGTTAATAAGATGTCAAATTAAAGATTTAGAAGTTAACTAAAATCAGAAACAAACCTTGCATCAATTGGAGTTCGAGATCATTAGATATAGCCGAAACAGTGGAATAGCACAAAACTGTCCAGATTTGCACACATTTCGATAATTGACGTTTTTGAGGTCCTTAGTGTCATTTTTAGCTTTGGTCCATTTCTGACAAAATTGTCCAGAACTGAAAAATCTAGCAGCACACCAATTTTCATACATTTTGGACATCATTAACTAAGTCAAATATGGTTCGTTCCACAAGGTCAGTGCATCTGCCAAAACCTGCTTCATTTTTCCAGATTTCCAGATTTGGTCACATTTTAAAGATTCGCCATTTTGAGGACCTTAGAGTCAAAATTAGCTTTGTCCTATTTCTGTGAACATTGTTCAAAACTGTCCAAAATAGTCACCTACCAATTTTCATGAATTTTTAACAACATTTTCTTAGCTAAACTTACCTCGAACAGACTGGTCAGAGAGCTGTCATCCATTTCGACTTCACCTAGCATCATTTTCAAGCCAAGATCTTGCCATGCATGGTTGTTTAAGCTTATGAACGACCATATAGCTCAAGTACAGAAGCAAATACACACATTTATGAACATGCATGTGAAATTTCAAAGAGTTTTCAAAAGCTTTTAACCCTCACCTTTGCAATCAACCAAAAGATGCACAAAAACCTTGTTGAGGCTCAAATTTCTTCTTCTTCTTCTTCTTCTTGCTTAGCCGAGTTTCCAACTTGGTTTTCTCTATTTTTCCTAGCCTAGTAAGCAATCTCTTAGTACATGCATGTAGTTAGGACTTGAAGAAAAGAAATGGAAGCTTAGTAACTCACCTAGGCCGAAAATGAAGCTTCAATGCACATGCATGAGTGATTTTTGCATCCTAGCTTGTTCGGTTGAGGTCCTGTGCTTGTGGCTTGCTTGGTTTAGCTATGGTGTGAAGAAGAGAAGCTATGGAGGTAGAGAACTCAGCCAAAACCGAAATGGAGAGAGAAAATGAGAGGGAGAGAGAGAAAATGTGAGGAAAGTGAGAGAAATGAGGGAAAAAGGAGGCTTTTGCAATTTTTTTGAGCATGTGGTCAGCCTTGGGCATACAAATTCAGAATTTTTTTGTCTTCAAGATGGAATTTTGAAATGTTAGCATGGGCATAGGTGGTTTGGTCGAAAATGGTGTGAGAATTGAGGTGGTTTGAGCAATTTTTTATGCATTGATAAGTGTTTTTGTGTCATGACTTGTCTAGAATCATTTTGAATTAAACTTGCATGCAAAAATCTGATTTTGTGTCATCTTTTGAATTGTTTTAACATGTGTGTAATAGAATGTTGGGTATTTAGGGATTTTAGGTAGAATAGAATATAGGGTATGTTTGGAGGTTTGTGAGATTTTGTTTTGTAGTGAGTTTAAAATATAATATTTAGGTGTTAGTGGATTTTGTAGAGATTTGAGTTAGGATTATTATATTGATAGTGGATTTTGTAGGATTTGAATTAGGATTATTTTATAATTTAGTGTTCCGTGTAAGATGCTTTCTCGGTTAGCGTGAAGGCACGTTTTCCTAGGTCTAGGGCACGCACTACGAGGCACGCACCGAAATCAATACGGGGCATGAATCACGAGGTAGACACGAACTACGAACTAAGACACGGACTTCAAGACTAATGCACGCAATCCTAGGTGAATGCACGTAAACTAATACAAGGCACGTAATTCAATGTAATACACGCAAATCGAGGTACGACTCTTAAACCTAGGTTAAGGTACGCAGTTCAAGGTTAAGGCACACGAAATGAGGTAACGCACATACATCGAGGTCAGGGCACGTATTTCTAGGTACCGCATGTGAGTCGGGGATTAGGGCACACTATTCTAGGTCAAGGCATGTATGACGAGGTATGCACGAAAACCAAGACAGGACACATAACCCAAGGTCGGTCATATAATTAGGGGTCTATGGCACGCAAATCAAGGTAACACACGTTATTCGGGGTCGGGCCTCACAGTAGGGCCTTGTAATATCCCGCGAGTTAGGTTGTCGTCCTTTTAGCAACTCACGACATACGATCCGGGATGAAAAAACTGAGAAAAAGAAGAAAGGAGGCCCGAAACTGATGAAAAAGTTCAATTTTGGGCTCTGGAAGCAGGCACAGCCAAGCAGGCTTGTAGCCCCAGTCATATAGCTCTCGGAGAGCTTTCTAATGGTATGTTGTGCGTCGCGTAACTCCTTACGGATTAAAAGTTACAGGCATTGGAGCGACGGAGACCTGGTCACAAGCCCTACGCCCTCGGTTTTGTGGGCCCAACCTCAACATGAAACGAAGTTGTCTTGCCCAAGGTGCCATGGGAATCGGTAACATAAATGTGGTGGATAAAGTATCTTGGCAACCCTAACCGGGGCAAAAAAAACTGAAAAGGGGGGGTGCAACACGAGGACTTCCCAGGGGGTCACCCATCCTAGTACTACTCTCGCCCAAGCACGCTTATCTTCGGAGTTCTGATGGGATCCAGTGCATTAGTGCTGGTATGATCGCACCCGTCATGTTGTGGGCTTAAATCCTTTATGTGTTGACGGTTCACAGTCCCAGCCCAGAGAGATGGCCCATTCAAAAGGCCTAATGGGCTTAACGACAACCCATCCGCTTCAACAACGCAGCATCCTCGTAAGACGTGATATCGACTCGTTGTAGGGCCCTCTAATATCCCGCGAGTTAGGTTGTCGTCCTTTTAATAGCTCATGTCGTATGATCCGGGATGGAAAAACATAGCAAAAGAAGAAAAGTGGCCCGAAACTGACGAAAGCTTTTGATTTTGGGCTAAAAAAATGTGCGCAACCGAGCAGGCTTGCAGCCCCCGTGTAGAGCTCTTGAAGAGCATTCCAACGGTATGTTGTGCGCAGCGTAACTCCTTACGGATCAAAAGTTATGGGCACCGGAGCGACAGAGACCTGGTAACAAGCCCTACGCTCTCAGTTTACGGGCCCAACCTTTACGTGAAACGGAATAGTCTTGACCAAGGTGCAGTGGGATTCGGTAATAGAAATGTGGTGGATAAAGTTTCTTGGCAACCCTAACCGGGGCAAGAAAATTGAAAAGGGGGGTGCAACACGAGGACTTCCCAAGGGGTCACCTATCCTAGTACTACTCTCGCCCAAGCATACTTAACTTTGGAGTTCTGACGGGATCCGTTGTATCAGTGCTGGTAAGATCGCACTCGTCATGTTGATGGCATAAATCCTTTATGTGTTGATGGTTCACAGTCCCAACCAAAATAGATGGCCCATTCAAAAGGCCCAATGGGCTTAACGATAACCTATCCGCTTCAACAACGTAGCATCCTCGTAAGACGTGATATCGACGTATTGTTGGACCCTGTAATCTCTGGCAAGTTAGGTTGTCATCCTTTTAATAGCTCACGACATACGATCCAAGATGAAAAAACATTGCAAAAAAAGAAAAATGGCCCGAAACTGATAAAAACGTACGAATTTGGGCACCAAAAACAGGTGCAGCTAAACAGACTTACTGCCCTCGTCATAGAGCTCTCGGGGAGCTTTCCAACGGAATGCTGTGCGCCGTGTAACTCTTTAAGGATTAAAAGTTATGGGCACCGGAGCGACGGAGACCTAGTTAGAAGCCCATGCCCTCGGTTTGCGGGCCCAGCCTCTATGTGAAGCGAAGTTTTCGTGCCCAACATGTCGTGGGATTCGGTAAAAGAAATGTGGTGGATAAAGTATCTTGGCAACCCTAACCGGGGAAAAAAAATTGAAAGGGGGGGTGCAACACTAGGACTTCCCACGGGGTCACCCATCCTAGTACTACTCTCGCCCAAGCATGCTTAACTTCGGAGTTCTGATGAGATCTGGTGCATTGTTGCTAGTATGATCGCACCCGTCATGTTGAGGGCACAAATCTTTTATGTGTTGATGGTTCACAGGCCCAGCCTAGAGTGATGTCCCATTCAAAAGGCCCAATGGGCTTAACAACAACCCATCCGTTTGAACAACGCAGTATCCTCATAAGGGGTGATATCGACGCGATGTAGGACCCTCTAAATCCCGCGAGTTAGGTTGTCGTCCTTTTAACAGCTCACGACGTACGTTCTGGGACGGAAAAACAGAGCAAAAGAAGAAAAATGGCCCGAAACTGATGAAAAAGTTCAATTTTGGGCTCCGAAAACGGGCACAGCCGAGCAGGCTTGCTGCCCCTGTCATAGAGCTCTCGGAGAGCTTTCCAACAGTATGTTGTGCGTCGCGTAACTCCTTACGAACTAAAAGTTATAGACACCGAAGCGACGGAGACCTGGTCACAAGCCCCACACCATCGGTTTGCGGGCCCAGCCTCTACGTGAAGCGAAGTTGTCTTGCCCATGGTGTCGTGGGATTCGGTAATAGAAATGTGGTGGATAGAGTATCTTGGCAATCCTAACCGAGGCAAAAAAAATTGAAAAGGGGGGGTACAACACGAGGACCTCCTAGGGGGTCACCCATCCTAGTACTACTCTCGCCCAAGCATGCTTAACTTTGGAGTTCTGATAGGATCCAGTGCATTAGTGTTGGTATGGTTGCACCCGTCATGTTGTGGGCACAAATCCTTTATGTGTTGATATTTACAATCCCATCCTAGAGATATGGCCCATTCAAAAGGCTTAATGGGCTGAACGACAACCTATCCACTTCAACAACGCAGCATCCTCGCAACACGTGATATCGACACGTTGTAAGGCCCTCTAATGTCCCGCGAGTTAGGTTGTTGTCCTTTTAACAGCTCACGACGTACGATCCGGGCCGAAAAAACAGAGCATAAGAAGAAAAGTGGCCCAAAACTAATGAAACGTTCAATTTTGGGCTCCGAAAATAGGCACAGCCGAGCAGGCTTGCTGCCCCCGTCGTAGAGCTCTCAGAGAGCTTTCCAACGGTATGCTGTGCGCCACGTAACTCCTTATGGATTAAAAGTTATGTACACTGGAGCGACAGAGACCTGGTCACATGCCCCACACCCTCGGTTTGCAGGCCCAGCCTCTACGTTAAGCCTCTACGTTAAGCGAAGTTGTCTTGCCCATGGTGCCGTGGGATTCGGTAATAGAAATGTGGTGGATAAAGTATCCTTGCAACCCTAACCGGGGCAAAAAAAATTGAAAATGGGGGGTTGCAACACGAGGACTTCCCAGGGGTCACCCATCCTAGTACTTATCTCGCCCAAGCACGCTTATCTTCGGATTTCTGATGGGATCTGGTACATTAGTGCTGGTATGATCGCACACGTCATGTTGTGGGCACAAATCCTTTATGTGTTGATGGTTCACAGTCCCAGCCTAGAGTGATAGCCCTTTCAAACGGCCCAATGGGCTTAACGACAACCCATCTGCTTCCACAACGCTGCATCGTTGCAAGACGTGATATCGACGCGTTGTAGGGCCCTCTAATGTCCCAAGAGTTAGGTTGTCGTCCTTTTAACAGCTGATGTCGTACGATCCGGGACTAAAAAACATAGCAAAAGAAGAAAAGTAGCCCGAAACTAATGAAACCGTTCGATTTTGGGCTACAAAACGGGCGCAGCTAAGCAGGCTTGCTGCCCTTGTAGTAGAGCTCTCGAAGAGCTTTCCACCGGTATGCTGTGTACCGCGTAACTCCTTACAGATCAAAAGTTATGGGCACCGGAGCAACGGAGACCTGGTCCTAAGCCCTACACCCTCGGTTTACGGGCCCAGCCTCTACGTGAAGCGAAGTTGTCTTGCCCAAAGTGCCGTGGGATTCGGTAATAGAAATATGCTGGATAAAGTATCTTGGCAACCCCAACCGGTACAAAAAAAATTTAAAAGGGGGGGTGCAACACGAGGACTTCCCAGGGGGTCACCCATCCTAGTACTACTCCCGCCCAAGCATGCTTAATTCGGAGTTCTGATGGGATCCGGTGCATTAGTGTTGGTTTGATCGCATCCGTCAGTTGTGGGAACAAATCCTTTTTGTGTTGACGGTTCACAGTCCCAGCCCAGAGAGATGGCCTATTCAAAAGGCCTAATGGGCTTAACGACAACCCATCCACTTCAACAACGTAGCATCCTCCCAAGACATGATATCGACGCATTGTAGGGCCCTCTAATGTCCCATGAGTTAGGTTGTCATCCTTTTAACAGCTCACGACGTACGATCTGGGATAGAAAAATAAAGAAAAAGAAGAAAAATGGCCTGAAACTGTTGAAAACGTTCGATTTTGGGCTCCAAAAATGGTTGCAGCCAAGTAGGTTTGCTGCCCACATCCTATAGCTCTCAGACAGCTTTCCAATGGTATGCTATGCGCTGCGTAGCTCCTTACGGATCAAAAGTTATGGCCACCGGAGCGACGGAGACCTGGTCACCTATCCTAGTACTACTCTCGCCCAAGCACGCTTAACTTCGGAGTTCTGCTGGGATCCGGTGCATTAGTGCTGGTATGATTGTACCCGTCATGTTATGGGCAAAAATCCTTTATGTTTTGACGGTTCACAGTCCCAGCCCAGAGAGATGGCCCATTCAAAAGGCCCAACGGGCTTAACGACAACCCATTCACTTCAACAACACAACATCCTCGTAAGATGTGATATCGACGCATTGTAGGGGCCTCTAATGGCCCGCGAGTTAGGGTGTTGTCCATTTAGCAGCCCACGTCGTACGCTCGAGGATAAAAAAATAGAGCAAAAGAAGAAAAGTATCCTGAAACTGATGAAAACATTCGATTTTAGGCTCAAAAAATGGGCGCAGCCGAGCAGGCTTGCTGCCCCTGTCGTAGAGCTCTCGGAGATCTTTCCAACAGTATGCTGTGCGCCGCACAACTCCTGACGGACCAAAAGTTATGGGCATCGGAGCGACAGAGACTTGGTCAAAAGCCCTACGCCCTCAGTTTTACGGGCCCAGCCTCTACGTGAAGCGAAGTTGTCTTGCCCAAGATGGTGTGGGATTCAGTAATAAAAATGTGGTGGATAAAGTATTTTGGCAACCCTAACCGGGGCAAAATAAATTGAAAAGGGGGGAGCAACACGAGTACTTCCCAGGGGGTCACCCATCCCAGTACTACTCTCACCCAAGCACGCTTAACTTCGGAGTTCTGATGGGATCCGGTACATTAGTGCTGGTATGATCGCACCTGTCATGTTGAGGGCACAAATCCTTTATGTGTTGACGGTTCACAGTCCCGGCCCAGAGAGATGGCCCATTCAAAAGGCCCAATGGGCTTAACGAGAACCCATCTGCTTCATCAATGCAGCATCCTCACAAGACGTGATATCACGCGTTGTAGGGTCCTGTAATATCGCGCAAGTTAGGTTGTCATCCTTTAACAACTCACGACGTACGATCCGGGATGAAAAAACAAAGCAAAAGAAGAAAAATTGCTCGAAACTGATAAAAAAGTTCAATTTTGGGCTCCGAAAATAGGCACAGTCGAGCAGGCTTGCTACCCCCGACGTTGAGCTCTCGGAGAGCTTTCCAACTGTATGTTGTGCGTCACGTAACTCCATACAGATTAAAAGTTATGGGCACCGGACCGACGGAGACCTGGTCACACGCCCCACGCCCTCGGTTTGCTGGCTTAGCCTTTACGTGAAGCCAAGTTGTCTTGCTGAAGATGTCGTGGGATTCGGTAATAGAAATGTGTTGGATAAAGTATCTTGGCAACCCTAACCTGGGCAAAAAAAATTGAAAAGGGGGGGTGCAACACGAGGACTTCCTTGGGGGTCACCCATCCCAGTACTACTCTCGCCCAAGCACGCTTAACGTCAGAGTTCTGATGGGATTCGGTGCATTAGTGCTGGTATGATCGCACCCGTTATGTTGTGGGCACAAATCCTTTATTTGTTGACAGTTCATAATCCCAGCCTAGAGAGATGGCCCATTCAAAAGGCCCAATGGGCTTAACGACAACCCATCCGCATCAACAACACAGCATCCTCCAAGACGTGATATCGATGCGTTGTAGGGCCCTCTGATGTCCGGCGAGTTAGGTTGTCATCCTTTTAACAGCTCACGACGTATGATCTGGGATGGAAAAACAGAGCAAAAAAATAAAAGTGGACCGAAATTGATGAAAATGTTTCATTTTGGGTTCCAAAAATAGGCGAAGCCGAGCATGCTTTCTGCCCCTGTCGTAGAGCTCTCGGAGAGCTTTCCAACGGTATGCTATGCGCCACATAACTCCTTACGGACCAAAAGTTATACTCACCGGAGAACGGAGACCTGGTCAAAGGCCCTACGCCCTCGGTTTTGCTGGCCCAGCCTCTACGTGAAGCGAAGTTGTCTTGCCCAAGATGCCATGGGCTTTGGTAATAGAAATGTGGTGGATAAAGTATCTTGGCAACCCTAACCGGGGCAAAAAAAATTGAAAAGGGGGGTGCAACACGAGGACTTCTCAGGGGGTCACCCATCCTAGTACTATTCTTGTCCAAGCACACTTAACTTCGGAGTTCTGTTGGGATCCGGTGCATTAGTGATGGTATGATCACTCTCGTCATGTTGTGGGCACAAATCCTTTATGTGTTGACCGTTCACAGTCCCAGCCCAGAGAGATGGCCCATTCAACATGCCTAATGGGCTTAACGACAACCCATCTTCTTCAATAATACAGCATCCCCGCAAGACGTGATATCGACGCGTTGTAGGGCCCCATAATATCCCACGAGTTAGGTTGTCGTCCTTTTAGTAGCTCACGACGTACAATCCGGGATGAAAAAATTGAGCAAAAGAAGAAAAGTGGCCTGAAACTGATGAAAAAGTTCAATTTTGGGCTCTTAAAATAGGCACAGCCGAGCAAGATTGCTGTCCTAGTCATAGAGCTCTCGCAGAGCTTTCCAGCGGTATGTTGTGCGTCGCGTAACTCCTTACGAATTAAAAGTTTTGGGCACCAGAGTGACGGAGACCTGGTCACAAGCCCTACGCCTTCGGTATGTGGGCCCAACCTCAACGTGAAACGAAGTTGTCTTGCCCAATGTGCCGTGGGATTCGGTAACAGAACTGGGGTGGATAAAGTATCTTGTGGACCCTAACTTGGGCCAAAAAAATTGAAAAGGGGGGGTGCAACACGAGGACTTCCCAGGGGGTCACCCATACTAGTACTACTCTCGCCCAAGCATGCTTATCTTCGGAGTTCTGATGGGATCCAGTGCATTAGTGCTGGTACGATCGCTCCCGTCATGTTGTGGGCAGAAATCCTTTATGTGTTGACGGTTCACAGTCCCAGCCTAGAGAGATGGCCCATTCAAAAGGCCTAATGGGCTTAACGACAACACATCTGCTTCAACAACGCAGCATCCTCGTCAGATGTGATATCGACGCATTGTAAGTCCCTCTAATGTCCCGCGAGTTAGGTTGTCGTCCTTTTAACAGCTCACGACGTACGATCCGTGATGAAAAAATAGAGCAAAAGAAGAAAAGTGGCCCGAAACTGATGAAAACATTCGATATTGGGCTCCAAAAATGAGTTCAGCTGAGCATGCTTGCTGTCCACGTCGTAGAGCTCTCGGAGAGCTTTCCAACGGTATGTTGTGCGTCGCGTAACTCCTTACAGATCAAAAGTTATGGGCACCGAAGAGATGGAGACCTGGTCAAAAGTCGTACGCCCTCGGTTTGCGGGCATAGCCTCTACGTGAAGCGAAGTTGTCTTGCCCAAGGTGCCGTGGGATTCGGTCATAGAAATGTGGTAGATAAAGTATCTTGGCAACCCTAACCGAGGCAAAAAAAATTGAAAAGGGGGGTACAACTCGAGGACTTCCCAGGTGGTCACCCATCCTAGTACTACTCTCGCCCAAGCACACTTAACTTCGGAGTTCTGATGGGATCCGGTGCATTAGTACCGGTATGATCACACCTGTCATGTTGGGGGCACAAATCCTTTATGTGTTGACGATTCACAGTCCCAGCCCAGAGAGATGGCCCATTCAAAAGGCCTTATGAGCTTAACGATAACCCATCCGCTTCAACAACGTAGCATCCTAATAAGACGTGATATCGACGCGTTGTAGGGCCCTGAAATATCCCGCGAGTTAGGTTGTCGTCCATTTAACAACTCACGACGTACGATCCGGGACCGAAAAATAGAGCAAAAGAAGAAAAGTGGCCCGAAACTGATGAAAACATTCGATTTTGGGCATGAAAAATAGGCACAGCCTAACAGGCCTGCTGCCCTCATCGTAGAGCTCTCGGAGAGCTTTCCAACGGTATGCTGTGCACCACGTACCTCCTTACGGATTAAAAGTTATGTTCACCAGAGCGACAGAGACCTGATCACATGCCCTACGCCCTTGGTTTGCGGGCCCAGCCTATAAGTGAAGCGAAGTTGTCTTGCCCAAGGTGCCATGGGATTCGGTAATAGAAATGCAGTGGATAAAGTATCCTGGCAACCCTAAGCAGGGCAAAAAAAATTGAAAAGGGGGGGTGCAACACGAGAAATTCCCAAGGGCTCACCCATCCTAGTACTATTCTCGACCAAGCATGCTTATCTTCGGAGTTCTGATGGGATCCGGTACATTAATGCTGGTATGATCGCACCCGTCATGTTGTGGGCACAAATCCTTTATGTGTTGACGGTTCACAATCCCAGCCTAGAGAGATGGCCCATTCAAAAGGCTTAATGGGCTTAACGACAACACATCCGCTTCAACAACGTAGCATCCTGGCAAGACGTGATATCGACGCGTTGTAGGGCCCTCTAATGTCCCGCGAGTTAGGTTGTCGTCCTTTTAACAGCTCACGACGTACGATCCAGGACGGAATAACAGAGCATAAGAAGAAAAGTGGCCCAAAACTGATGAAAACGTTTGATTTTGGGCTCCAAAAATAGGCACAGCCGAGCAGGCTTGCTGCCCCGTCGTAGAGCTCTCGAACAGCTTTCCAACGGTATGCTGTGTGTCACGTAACTCCTTACGGATCAAAAGTTATGGGCACCAGAGCGACGGAGACCTGGTCTCAAGCCCTACGCCCTCGGTTTACAGGCCCAGCGTCTACGTGAAGCGAAGTTGTCTTGCCCAAGGTGCCGTGGGATTCGGTAATAGAAATTTGGTGGATAAAGCATCTTGGCCACCCTAACCAGTGCAAAAAAAATTTAAAAGGGGGGTTGCAACACGAGGACTTCCCAGGGGGTCACCCATCCTTGTACTACTCCCACCCAAGCATGCTTAACTTCGGAGTTCTAATGGGATCCGGTGCATTTGTGTTGGTATGATCGCACCCGTCATTTGTGGGCACAAATCCTTTTTGTGTTGATGGTTCACAATCCCAGCCCAGAGAGATAGCCCATTCAAAAGGCCTAATGGGCTTAATGACAACCCATCCTCTTCAACAACACATTATCCTCCCAAAACGTGAAATCGACGCGTTGTAGGGCCCTCTAATGTCCCATGAGTTAGGTTGTCATCCTTTTAACAACTCACGACGTACGATCCGAGATGGAAAAATAAAGCAAAAGAAGAAAAGTGGCTTGAAACTGATGAAAACGTTCGATTTTGGGCTCCAAAAATGGTTATAGCCGAGCAAGTTTGTTGCCCACATTGTAGAGCTCTCAGAGAGCTTTCCAACGGTATGATGTGCACCGCGTAGCTCCTTACGGATCAAAAGTTATGGCCACCAGAGCGACGGAGACTTGGTCAAAAGCCCTACGCCCTCGGTTTGCGGGCCCAGCCTCTAACTGAAGCGAAGTTGTCTTGCCCAAGATGCCGTGGTATTCGGTAATAGAAATGTGGTGGATAAAGTATCTTGGCAACCCTAACCGGGGCAAAAAAAATTGAATAGGGGGGTGCAACATGGGGACTTCCAAGGGGTCACCCATCCTAATACTACTCTCGCCCAAGAACGCTTAACTTCAGAGTTCTGATGGGATCCGGTGCATTAGTGCTGGTATGATTACACCAGTCATGTTGAGGGCACAAATCCTTTATGTGTTGACAGTTCACAGTCCCAACCCAAAGAGATGGCCCATTCAAAAGGCCCAATGGGCTTAACGACAACCCATCCGCTTCAACAACGCTGCATCTTCGCAAGACGTGATATCGACGCGTTGTAGGGCCCTCTAATGTCCAGCGAGTTAGGTTGTTGTCCTTTTAAAAGCTCATGTCGTACGATCCGTTACGGAAAAATAGAGCAAAAGAAGAAAAGTGGCCTGAAACTGATGAAAACGTTCGATTTTGGGCTCTAAAAATAGGCGCAACCTTGTAGGCTTGCTTCCCTCTTCATAGAGCTCTCGGAGAGCTTTCCAACGGTATGCTGTGCGCCGCGTAACTCCTTACAGATTAAAAGTTATTGGCACCAGAGCGACGGAGATTTGGTCACAAGTCCGACGCCCTCGGTTTGCGGGCCCAACCTCTACGTGAAGCGAAGTTGTCTTGCCCAAGGTGCCTTGGGATTCGGTAATAGAAATGTGGTGGATAAAGTATCTTGGCAACCCTAATCGGGGCAAAAAAAAATTGAAAAGGGGAATGGAACACGAGGACTTACTAGGGGGCCACCTATCCTAGTACTACTCTCACCCAAGCACGCTTAACTTCGGAGTTCTGATGGGAGAAGGTGCATCAGTGCTGGTATGATCGCACCCGTCATGTTGAGGGCACAAATCCTTTATGTGTTGACAGTTCACAGTCCCAGCCCCGAGAGATGGCCCATTCAAAAGGCCCAATGGGCTTAACGACAACCCATCCGCTTCAACAACGCTGCTTCTTCACAAGACGTGATATCGACTCATTGCAAGGCCTTCTAATGTCCAGGGAGTTAGGTTGTCGTCCTTTTAAAAGCTTATGTCGTACGATCCGTTTCGGAAAAATCAGTTCAAAAGAAGAAAAGTGACACGAAACTGATGAAAACGTTCAATTTTGGGCTCAGAAAATAGGCGCAGCCGGGCAGGCTTATTGCCCTCTTCATAGAGCTCTTGGAGAGCTTTCCAACGGTATACTTTGCACCGCGTAACTCCTTACGAATCAAAAGTTATGGGCACCGGAGCGACAGAGACCTAGTCACTAGCCCCACGCCCTCGGTTTGCAGGCCCAGCCTCTACGTGAAGCGAAGTTGTCTTGCCCAATGTGCCATGGGATTCGGTAATAGAAATGTGGTGGATAAAGTATCTTGGCAACCCTAACCGGGGCAAAAAAAATTGAAAATAGGAATGCAACACGAGGACTTACCAGGGGGTCACCCATCCTAGTACTACTCTCGCCCAAGCACGCTTAACTTCGGAGTTCTAATGGGATAAGGTGCATCAGTGCTGGTATGATCGCACCAGTCATGTTGAGGGCATAAATCCTTTATGTGTTGACGGTTCACAGTCCCATCCTAGAGAGATGGCCCATTCAAAAGGCCCAATAGGCTTAACTGTCACGCCCTAACCCATCCTATAAAGGTTAGACTTAGGTGTGATCTAAACATTCAAGTCATATCTTGTACTTAATCGTTCATGAAAGTTTAACACTTACGTTTTAGCCTAAACTCCATAATTTTCCGAAAAACCGGCAGCATAATGGCTTTAATTGGGCTCTTTGGTTTGACCTAATTCTCTAAACGCCTCAAATTTTTCAATCTCAATTTCATTTCCAACTAAGATTACTATTTACCATCAATTGAAATGCCTACTGGTTATCTCGAAGTCTCGTTTGATTAATAACCTAGCATGATACTATGTCTCGTTTGTTTGTTAATCCTCGTTACAAAAGTACCTGTTGATCTTAGCTTAAGAATGAGTACCTACTTAAGATTAGATAGGTTCATTTTACTTAGTCCTTATCTGATACTTCATAATCCTATGATAGATACTAGCCAATGACGATAGTAAAATGACCATAGTAGTGTCTATCTAGTTATTATCAGTAGAAGCCAAAATTAGACCCCAAATTACAACGGGGGTCTTTTACAATACAATAGCAAGCATCATAAGAAATGAAATAGTCTTCAAGCAACATATTGTTCACAAAATGGCCATAGTCACGTAAGGCACGTAGGGCAAGCAATCATTCCAAGGAATCATCGTTAGGCACGTCGTCCTCGGGTACCTGTTCTTGGTCTTCTTCACCTGAGATGATAAAATAGGATGATTCCTTATGAACTCAGCGAGGGGGGAACGAGAAATAAGTTTTGAAACTCATTTTCCGGTTCAACTTATGAAAAACCCTTTTTGCAAGCATGAATGTATCACAAGTAAGTACATAACGTAATGTAAAAGTAAAGGAGCACAATTACCCGTCTTTCCTCCCCGAGGTCTTCTAGGAACCAAGCGAGAGTACTTATACACATAGTAAAAGGATACGGTGAACTTTTGCCCTCAGTTCAATTCAAGTATCAGTTGTTGCGACCGGCTTCAATCGTCCCCTTATCACGCCAAATGGGTGTACTCCGGATGTACCCCGAAATCGTACGACCCAACTCTCCGAGGAAGTCTAGCCCCCAAGCGAGAGAGGGAATTGGACAATGGTAGTCACAGTTGCACTGGCAAGCCCGATGCCATCCGGTGTGCATGAACGCTACCACGCCAAAATGAAAGGTTGCAACCTTGTATACAATGCACATTTATGACATTTAATATATCACATTAGGAGGACAACAAAGTAGGTTGCCTCCGAACAGTCATAAGATTGCACATTGACAAGTAAACAAGCGAAGCACGATATGACAAGTAATTTCACTTGAAAAGCACATGGAGTTATATGAATATTTAACGGGCAGCCATGTAATGCATGTAAATCAAGTCATATAACTCACTTCGAAGTTCACGTAATCAAATAATAAGATTATTCAACATGCAACGACATCTACGTGGGACCGGGTGCAAGAAAGGACTACTTGTCAACATGTAATCATCAAAATCACATTTAGGGCTACAAGGGCAACTACGGGAAGCCTACTAAACATATAATTAAACATGATATTGATAGGATCAACACTTAGTGAATTTACCTAGTCACTAGGGTTTCAATTCGTGCTTACCCGTGCAATTAAGCCCCAAGTCATCTTGAAATCAAACTCAAGCCATGTATCGATTAATTCAAACACCCTCAAGTATTCAAAACAGTCCACACAACATCCCAATGCCACAATCCCAAGCATTTAATACAACAAGAGAAGCTATAATAATTTTTCTAAGCATATCACTAAGTGAAACCCTCACTGCAATGGACTGTTTTCTCATAATCATTAAGACAAGCAAACAATCTCCAATTCTAGTGAATAAGATGTCAAATTAAAGCTTAATAAGTGAACTAAATTCAGAAACAAATCTCGCATCATTTGGAGTTTGGGTTCAATAGTGATAGCCAAAACAGTGAGACTGCACAAAACTTTCCAGATTTGCACGCATTTCAATACTTGTCGTTTTTAGGGCCTTAGGGTCAGATTTAGCCTTAGTCCATTTCTGACAAAAATGTCCAGAACTGAAAAATCTAGCAGTATAACAATTTCATGCATTTTGGATATCATTTATTAAGTCAAAACTGATTCGTTCTAAAAGGTCAGTGAATCTGCCAAAACCTGCTTCATTTTTTCCAGACTTTCCAGATTTGGTCACATTTTAATGATTTGCCATTTTTAGGACCTTAGAATCAAAATTAGCTTTGGCTTATTTCTGTGAAAAGTGTTTATAACTGGCAAAACTAGTTCCTACCAATTTTCACGCATTTTCAACATCATTTACCTAGCCAAAATCACCTCACACCAACAAGATAGAGATCTGTCACATACACGATATCATCTATCATCACATTCTAGCCAAAAATCTTGCCATGCATGTTTATAAAAGCTCATGAACACACATATATCTCAAGTACAGAAGTAAAGATAGACATTTAAGGGCATGCATGTGGTTTTTTGAAAGATTTTCAAGAAGTTTTAGCCCTCACCTTAGCAAAACAACAAGAAGATGCACAAGACTCTTGATGGTTGCACAAGATTGATTCTTTTCCTTGCTTAGCCGAGACACCACTCGATTTTCTCAAATTTCCTAGCTTAGTAACCAAGTTCTTAGTAGGTGCATGTGGTTAGAACAAGAAGAAAAGAAATGGAAGCTAGCAAACTCACCTAAACCGAAATGGAAGTGCTAAAGGCTTGCATGTGCATTTCTTTGCTCCTAGCTTTGCTTGGTCAAGTTCCTTGGTTGCTTGGAAGTCTTGAAAAGACTTAGGATGAAGAACTTAGCTATGGAGTCTACAATATTCAGCTAGGGCCGAGAGAGAGAGAGAGAAGAATGAGAGGGAGAGAGAGAAATGTGAGAAAGAAAGAAAGAATGAAAGAAAAAAATGAAAGGCTTGAAGAATGTGATGTTGTGTCGGCCTAGGGCCTTGTAAATTTCAGATTTGTGTCTTCAAGAAACATGATTTTTGAATCACCTAGCATGGCAAGAGAATGGGTCGAGAACATGGGTGCATTGGGTAGGGTTTTGGATTATTTTTTTATTCATTTGTGTCATAACTTGTCTAAGCATGAACTTTGAAATTGCAAAGCTTGATCACATGCTCCTACATGGTCGGCCAAGGCTTGAAAAATGCTGAATCTTTGTCATCCTTTGAGCATTATTTAATTGTGTGTTTGGGATATGCAAAGAATAAAGAATAAAGAATATAGAATGTCTAGCTTTTGGTGCAATTTCATCTTCTAGTGCATTGACTTAGCATTTTAATATTAGTTAGTGGAGTTTGTAGGATTAATTGATGATCTAGTACTTCGTGTAAGATGCTTTCTTGATTAACGTGAGGGCACGGTTTCCTAGGTTTTGGGCATGCACTACGAGGTAAGGCACAAACTACGAGATGAATGCACGTTTCCCAAGTAAATGCGCGCAACCCTAAATTAATGCACGTAATTCAATGCATGGCACACAAAATAAAATACGATTCTTAAACCTTGGTCAAGGCACACAAATCTAGGTTAGGACACACAAAATGAAATATCGCACGCAAATCGAGGTCGGGCCTCACATTAATGACAACCCATCCGCTTCAACAACGTAGTATCCTTGTAAGATGTGATATCGACGCATTGTAGGAACCTGTAATATCCCACGATTTAGGTTGTCGTCCTTTTAACAGCTCACGATGTACGATCTGAGATGGAAAAATAAAGCAAAAGAAGAAAAGTGGCCCGAAACAAATGAAAACATTCGATTTTGGGTTACGAAAATAGGCGCAACTGACCAGGCATGCCTTTTCGATCGTAGAGCTCTCGGAGAGCTATCCAACAGTATGCTGTGCGCCGCGTAACTCCTTACGGATCAAAAGTTATAGGCACCGAAGCGACGGAGACCTAGTTACAAGCCCCACGCCCTCGATTTGCGGGCCCAGCCTCTATGTGAAGTAAAGTTGTCTTGTCCAATGTGCCGTGGAATTCGGTAATATAAATGTGGTAGATAAAGTATCTTGGCAACCCTAACCGGGGCAAAAAAAATTGAAAATGGGGGGTGCAACACGAGGACTTCCCAGGGGGTCACCCATCCTAGTACTACTCTCGCCCAAGAACGCTTAACTTTGGAGTTCTGATGGGATCCAGTGCATTAATGCTGGTATGATCGTACCTGTCATGTTGTGGGCACAAATCCTTTATGTGTTGACGGTTCACAGTCCCAGCCCAGAGAGATGGCCCATTCAAAAGGCCCAATGGACTTAACGACAACCCATTCGCTTCAACAACGCAGCATCCTCGCAAGACGTGATATCGAAGCATTGTAGAGCCCTCTAATGTCCCGTGATTTAGGTTGTCGTCCTTTTAACAGCTCACAATGTACGATCTAGAATGAAAAAAGAGAGCAAAAGAAGAA
This sequence comes from Ehretia macrophylla, assembly GCA_037974665.1. Taxonomy (NCBI): domain Eukaryota; kingdom Viridiplantae; phylum Streptophyta; class Magnoliopsida; order Boraginales; family Ehretiaceae; genus Ehretia; species Ehretia macrophylla. Next base: position 11,816,301 of record CM075764.1, on the reverse strand, counting down.
AAGTGGCCTGAAACTGATGAAAACGTTCGATTTTGTGCTCCAAAAATAGTTGCAGCCGAGCAGGTTTGCTGCCCACGTCGTAGAGCTCTCGGAGAGCTTTCCAACGGTATGCTGTGCGCCACGTAACTCCTTACCGATCAAAAGTTATGGGCACTGGAGCAGCGGAGATCTAGTCAAAAGCCCTACGCCCTCGGTTTACGGGCCCTGCGTCTACGTGAAGCAAAGATGTCTTGCCCAAGATGCCGCGGGATTCGGTAATAGAAATGTGGTGGATAAAATATCCTGGCAACCCTAACCGGGGCAAAAAAAATTGAAAAGGTGGTGCAACACGAGGATTTCCAAGGGGTCACCCATCCTAGTACTACTCTCGCCTAAGCATGCTTAACTTCGGAGTTCTGATGGGATTCGGTGCATCAGTGCTGGTATGATCACACCCGTTATGTTGAGGGCATTAATCCTTTATGCGTTGACAATTCAAAGTCCCAGCCCAGAGAGATGGCCCATTCAAAAGGACCAATGGGCTTAACGATAACCCATCCGCTTTAACAACGCTGCATCCACGTAAGATGTGATATCGACGCATTTTAGGGCCCTCTAATGTCCCGCGAGTTAGGTTGTCATCCTTTTAACAACTCATGTCGTTCGATCTGGGATCGAAAAACCTAGCAAACGAAGAAAAGTGGCCTGAAACTGATGAAAACGTTCAATTTTGTGCTCCAAAAACGGGCACAGATATTCAAGCTTGCTGCCCCAGTCGTAGAGCTCTCGAAGAGCTTTCCAATGGTATATTGTGCGCCGCGTAACTCCTTACGGATCAAAAGTTATGGGCACCGGAGCGACGGAGACCTGGTCACAAGCCCTACTCCCTTGGATTGCTGGCCCAGCCTTTACGTGAAGCGAAGTTGTTTTGCCCAAGGTACTGTGGGATTCGGTAATAGAAATGTGGTGGATAAAGTTTCTTGCCAACCATAACCAGGGCAAAAAAAGGCACATCCTCCTTTTTGATCCGCAACTGGCAGTACCCTTGCCTCAAGTCGAGCTTCGAATACACTTTAGCTCCTTGAAGTTGATCAAACAACTCATCGATCAGTGGAAATGGGTATTTATTCTTGACGGTCACTTGGTTCAATCCTCAGTAATCAATGCATAGCCTCAATGTTCCGTCTTTCTTCTTTACAAATAGGACTGGCACTCCCCACGGAGAGGAACTTGGTTGAACAAACCCCTTCTTCAACAATCCTTGCAATTGGTCCTTCAATTCTTGTAGCTCGGCTGGTGCCATACGATAGGGAGCTTTAGATATCGGCTGGGTGCCAGTCATTACTTCTATTACAAACTCAATTTCCCGATCCTGGGGTAAACTGGGCAATTCTTCTGGAAACACGTCAGCATAATCTTTAATCACTGGCATCTCCTCCTGTGATAACCTGAACCCGGCATGCATTTAATGGCATTTAATTAAGTGTTATCTTAAATGTTAGCATTGAATTATGTGTTTATTTTTAGTTAAACATTCATTTGTAGCTTTATTTTCATATTTTGTTAATCGGTTTTAATTTTTCTTGCATTTTAGTGCTCGGTTTTCAATTAAAAGAAAAGTAGCTCCGAGCCGGAGTAAATTTTGAACTATGTTACTTCTCGAAAATTATATTTTCTTAAATTCTTTGAGATTTAATTGTTATTCTTTTATTGTCGCAAAGTGCATAGCATATTGAGAGCAATAGTTAGGAAACGATTTCTAGTCCTCAGCAAATAGTGAAAACTAGTGTTTAGTGTTTTAATTTTAGTATTTTAATTGTTATTAACTGGAATTGGATTTATGTTAGTTGTTTAAGCTTTAAAATGCCTAAAATAAGCCTAATTGACCAACTTAAGAAACCTTTGACCAAACCTTGACTTGTTGACTAGTTAGCATCTTTTATAAGCTTAAAATAACAAGGAAAATAAAGAAAAAAGCTAGAAAACAGAATGCATAGGGCCGAAAATATGCAAGGAAGAAAAAAAAAGATTTCAACATCCAATCTTCGATTCTTCGCGTGAGCTTGCACGGAGTGGTTTCCGAGGCATCCAGCGTGGTTTTCCTAGCGTCTAGGAGCGTCTAAGGTGAGGGTTTCATGTTTATTTGCGCATTTGAATATTTTGTGTATTAACTTTGATTTTTGGGTTTTATCCGTATATTGTTATTTTAATCGTTTTGAGGCTTAAAGAATGTTCTTTAGCAATTGTAGAACATGTATTTATATCTTTTTAAGATTTTCTGCTGTTGAATATTGAAACTGAAATATAAATTGTTAATTGAATAGTAAATTGTGAATAGTAAACCCCCGTTTCGATGAAGTTGCTCCGTTATGCGTTCTGTTGATGTAGGAAGGTGCTAGATATGCTAGAATGCCTAAATGTGTGGTTTAATTAGATTGTGTAATGGAAAAAACGGAGAAAAAGGCTTAGTGAAAGTTGGGGTCGTTTGAGTCAACTTTGGAATTTTCTCAATTTGTATGAAGGCATTATCGAGGTACGTCATGGAAGCACTTTTGGTGCAGTTGTGACATTGGTTGGGAAATCGGTTGAGGTAGTTGTAGTTCAAACGAGCAAAGGGAGAAATCGGGGCTTTGCGTGAATTGTAGGGTTAAATAGGGTTTTAGGGTCTTTAGACGTGCCTTATGGTGACCTAGGAGGATTGGTGAAGTCGGTTTCCAAAACTCGTTGCTCGTTTGAAAGTAGTAGCGTTTTGAAAGTTGGGATAATTTTGTGATTTTGTGTGTTTTCATAGTATAATGCCTATAGAATGCTTAATAATGTTTGTTATGCTTGTTAAAGTTGATTATGATTGAATTTGTGTATCAATTGTTGAAAATGCTTGTTGGTGTTGTTCTTGTTACTTAATTGATTGTAGTTGCTTATTGAGTGTTTATTGTATCGCCTGTTGTTACTGACTTGCACTTCAGTGCCTTGCTTGATTATCATTAAATAGCTTGTATTGCATTGCATAAGTGTCAGGCGCGTGAGTGACGGGCCTCTCTAGGTAGCCTCGGGTTGCCAGTGTTGGTTGCTCTAGCTCCGTGTCTTATTCCCTTTTCTCGCTTGGGTGCCGCCCAGGGAGTTTTGGGTCGTAGAATTGACAGAGTATGTCCGAAGTACTCTAAACGGAAGTTATAAGGTGGGTGAGCCGGCGCGTCATCGTTAAAGTCATCGAATTCGTGATCGGTACATTACTCGCTCGAGTGAACCATAGCCTTCAAAGTGTGGTATAGCTTCGAATGGTTGTGTTAATGCTTTCTTAATTGTTTATTGTATTGTCATTTACATTGAATGTTTCCTTATTGATTATGTTGCTTAACTGTACCTATTTGCATTGCATGAACTTATTTTTCTCCACCTCGATATCTGTCTCGCCCTCACTGAGTATACGTGTTGTGTATACTCAGTCCTCACTACCACATTTCAGGAAATGCCATGTTAGCTGGAAAGTTCGTGTTTTCGTGAAAGTTCGTGCTTGAAGAGTTGTCTTGCGTGCCTATGTGGCTTGAGTTGACGAAGTTGTAAAGATGTATGCTTTCCTGTATTGTATGTATTTAATGTCAAAAGGAATGTAATTTAAGTTTCATTAGATTATTAAAGTGATTTGAAAAGTTAGATTATGTATCTAGTTAATGTAGCTTAACTTTAATGCATGTTTGTAATGTCCAAAGGAAAAGACTTAGAATGGTATGATAGTCTATTTTATGCAATAAGTTAGAATGGTTTAATTGTCAAGCATGAATGTACTTGTAAAAGATGTGAAGAGATAGGTTAGTCTGTAAACTGGAAGTGTATATTTGCTTGTGATTGCTTGTTGAGAACAAGGCTCGGATGGCCTTGAGGTGGTTGAATGTTTGGACATGGTATTGGTCCACTTATGTGCTGTCGTAGGTTTGCTTTTTGCCTAGAAACAGGGGAGACTCCGTCCGTTTTCTCTGAAAATTATGCCCGGGTTTGGAATTGGGTTGTGATTAGATTGATTGATAGAACTCCCGGTCTTGAGAGGGATCGGGGTATTACAGCTCCAACTTAGCTTTGTTCGATGGCTTGTTGATGAGGTAAGCTAAGTATCCACTACACCATTTTCTCAAGGACTTCACTGCTTTTGTAGATGGAATGATGGAACTCCCGGTGAAGTCTCTTCGACCCATTACCTCAAATATTAGTTGACCAGGCATCTGGAATATTACAATCTTCGTCCGGAAATCTAGTTGGGCATGATGCTTTGCTAACCAGTCCATCCCTAAGATGACTTCATAGTCTCGAAAAGGTAACACCATAACATTGGTTGAGAATTCCCTATCCTTAATTTGGATTTTACATGTTTTACAAGCTGAGCTAGTAACAAGTTTAGAACCCATCGGAGTACCAACTTCTACTTCGTAAGGCAAACATACAACTTGTAATTTCACACGTTGCACATATAAGGGAGTAATAAACGAATGAGTAGCACTTGGATCAATTAGCACCTTAGCAGGTTGATTCAGTATCAAGAATGTACCTTCAACAACAGCAGTCTCCTCAGGAAGCTCCTCGCACTCAATAGCATAAGCTCGGGCCTGAACTCTAGGAACTGGAGTCTTGCCTCTACCAGCTGGTTTAATATGATTTTGTCCCCCTTTCCATTTAGGACAATCCTTGACCTGGTGTTAATCGCTGCCACACCCTACACATCGTCCCGATTTCCTCCAACACTGGGCCTCGGTGTGACCCTTCCTGTTACAGTAAGAACAGGTGACAAACTGAGTAGCAGGTGAACTACCTGTGGATCTGCGGGTGGAAGGGGCTGATGGTGTTTTAGTCGGGCCACGGTTATTAACTGGTCTGTTCTGGCTCTGGCCCTGACTGCGACTCTAGGTCTGGAATTTCCTCTGTTGTCCTGGAGGCTAATATTGTTTCTTATTCGGTTGCCTGGAACCGGCTCTATCAAGTTTCCTCTTCTTAACTCGGGAGGCAGCAGCAAGGATAGCAGAATAGGTAGTAAAGTCATGCGAAGCCAACTGATCCTGAATTTCTGGCCTCAACCCATTCGTAAATTTCCACATCTTCGCCTCAGGGGTACTGACCATGTATTGGGCATAACGGGATAGTCTGTCAAAACGAGCCTCATATTGGGCCACCGTCATGTTACTCTGATTCAAGTGCATAAATTCTTCAATCCGCCTCTGCCTGGAAACTGTAGGTACGTATTTCTCCTTGAATGCCTTAACAAAATTACCCCACAAGTGGGGTGTATGATTGGTTTCCCAAAGTGCCTCCACAGTGTGCCACCAATGCTCAGCATCCCCGTTCAACAGAAACACAGCGAACTCAATCTTTTCGTCGTCAGTATAGTCAAGTGGCCTGAAAATCCTTTCAATCTCGGACAGCCAAGCCTCTGCCTTTTCATCATCAGCTTCCCTGTGGAATTTAGACGGGCGAAAGTCAAGGAACTCCCGCATTCTGCTATTTCTCCCATTGTTACCATCATTCCTGTTGTTGTTGTTTGCTTCACGTGCATCTTGACGTTCCATCACTCGTGACATGCAATCCATAGCATTCGCCATCATGTTAAACATGGCCATGCCGGGGTTAGTTTGATGAGAATCTCCAGCTCCTTGAGGCTCATCGCTCCTATTGGTATTGCGGGTACTAGGGCCAGCCATCTATAGGCACAAATTATGATGCACAGTTTATTGGAATACGACAAGACAAGTATTTAATGTATAAGGTATGCAACATATAATTTTACATAGACATACAATTCTCGAAACAGTTAAGACATGTTAATCACATAAGCACATAGAAACAGAGAAGGCACAATTGATATTGTCACACAATAACACACATAAACAAGTCATCCCAATAACCTTAGGGCTTCTACCCATGGTCCGAGAGTTAAACCCCACTTAAGCAATCTAAGCTATGATACCATTTCTCTGAGGTGTCACGCCCCAACCCGACCTATAGAGGTTAGACTAGGGTGTGATCTAACATTCCCATCGCTTCACGTACCTAATCGTTCATTAAGGCTTAACGCTTAACGTTAATCAAGACCTCCAATAATTCTTTGAAAAACCGGCAGCATAACGGCTGTAATTGGGTTCTTTAGTTTGACCTAATTTCCAAAACGCCTCAAAGCTTTCAGTCTTAAATTCGATTCCAACTAAGATTACTATTTATCACCAATTGAAATGCCTACTAGTTATCTCGAAGTCTCGTTTGATTAACAACCTAGCATGATAACTATGTCTCGTTTGTTTGTCAATCCTTGTTACAAAAGTACCTGTTGATCTTAGCTTACCAATGAGTACCTGCTTAAGATTGGATAGATTCATTTTACTTAATCCTTTGCCTGATACTTCATAAGCCTATAATAGATACTAACCAGTAGCGATAGCAAAATGACCAGAAGAGTGTCTATCTAGTTATGATCAATACAAACCAAAATTAGACCCCAAATTACAACGGGGGTCATTTACAATAACGACAACAAGCAACATAAGAAATAGTCTTCAAAGCAACATATCTTTTACTAAATAGCCACAATCAAGTAAGGTACGTAGGGCAGGCAATCACTCCAAGGAGTCATCGATAGGCACGTTATCCTCATGTACATGTTCCTGATCTTTTTCACCTGAGATGATAAAAGAGGGTGAGTCCTTATGAACTGAGCGAGGGGGAACAAGATATACGTTTTGAAACTCTTTTCCGGTTAACTTATGAAAACCCCCTTTTTGAAAACATGTCACGTATTACAAGTAATAAGGTACGCAAAGTATACGAATCAAACTGAGCAACAGATACATTTACCAATCATTTCAAGGATACAGTGAGCATTTTCTCTCAATATCGATTTCGATACGATTTGTTACGGCCGACTTCAATAATCCACTTATCGCTCCCATTTGGGTGTACTCCGGATGTACCCCGAAAACCTACAACCTAACTCTCCGAGGGTGGAATTGTGATACCCCGAACCTAGCATATATTTAATAGCATTTAAAGTTCATTTAAATTGCATTTTATTGCCCTTTCACCTTCTTTGACCAAACTAGTTGACTTTTCATCTACAATGACCAACTAGGACAAGGTGAAATTTTTTGAAATGTTTAATAAAGGGCAAACTTGGGATTAGAAATAAAAAAAATGCAATGTTAAGTTAGTCAAATTTTGGGTCAAATTTGGAATTAAATCTGAACCAATTGGGAAAGAGTTAGGTAGCAAATTATATATGGTTGGAAAGCTCTATGAGTCTAGTTTCTGAGGCTTCAAACCGTTCGTGAATTGGATTTTTCTAGAAGAAGTTATGGCCGTTTTCGTAAGGTCGCGCATAGCTGTTTTGCTTTAGCGGGTTGACCGAAACTTTGACCATTTGTCATCTTTTATTTAACTATGAAATAAGAAATAAAAGAGCAAAATCAGGAAATAAAGAAGGCCATGGCTGAAACCATGGAGGAAAGAGAAAAAAAAAACATTTCAACTTCAAACTTCAATTTCTTCGCGGGAGCTTGTGCGGGGTGGTTTCCGAGGCATCCACCATGGTTTTCTTAGCGTCTAAGAGCGTCGAAGGTGAGGGTTTCATCGTTATTTGCGCATTTGAAAATGTTGAACATAAACTTTAATTTTTGTGATTTAACCGTAGGTTGTTATTTTGTCCGTCTCATTGCTTAAAGAATGTTCTCTAGCAATTGTAGAACGTGTATTTATAGCTTTTAAACATTTTTTGCTGTTGAATATCGAATTTGAAATATAAATTGTGTAATAAATAGTAAATAGTGAATAGTAAACCCCCGTTTCGATGAAGTTACGCAGTTATGCTTTCTGTTGATGTGAAAAGGTGCTAGGTATGCTAGAATGTCTAAATGCATGGTTTGTTTAGGTTGCGTAATGGAAAAAATGAGAAAAATGCCTTGGTGGAAGTCGAGGTCGTTTAGGTCGAGTTTAGCATTTTCTCATTTTGCGTGATGGCATTATTTTGGGAGGCCATGGAAGCACTTTTGGTGCGAATATGGCATTGGTTGGGTGTTTGGTTAGTATAGTTATAGTTCAAATGAGCAAAGGGGAAAATCGGGAGTTTGCGTGAATTCTAGGGTAAAGTAGGGTTTCGGGGTCTTTAGACGTGCCTTATGGTGACCTAGGAGGATTGATGAAGTCGGTTTTCAAAGCTCGTGGCTCGTTTGAAAGTAATAGCGTTTGAAAGTTGGGGTCATATTTGGGATATTGTGTGTTTTCATAGTATATTGCCTATAGAATACTTATAATGTCTATAGAATACATATTATTGATTGATAATGTTGTTGGTGTTGTTCTTGTTACATATTTGATTGTAAATGCTTATTACACTTGTTAGAGTTGATTGTTGATTGAAATGTTTATCAATTGTTGATAATGCTTGATATCTTGTTTATCGCCTCTAATTTGTGTTGTTGTGCTATCGCTCGTTTATCGTCTTGCATTTCATAGTGTCCGACGCGTGAGTGATGGGCCTCTCTAGGTAGCCTCGGGTTGCCAGTGTTGGTTGCTCTAGCTCCGTGACAATTCCCTTTTCTCGCTTGGGTTGCCTCCCAGGGAGATTTGGGTCGTAGAATTGATGGTTACTCCCGGGGTATTCCAAACTGGTGTTATAAGGTGGTTGCACGCTTATTGTCATCGTTGTCAACATCAAGCTCGAGATTGATGTATCGCTCGTGAAATGGCATATTGCTCGTAAGGGTGAACCATAGCCTTCAGAGTGTGGTATAGCTTTGAATGGTTGTGTTAATGCTTTCTTGAATGTTTAATATATTGTCGTTTGTATTGAATGCTTTCTTATTGATTTTATTGCTTAGTTGTGTCTATTTGCATTGCATGACTTTCTTTCTCTCCAACTCGATATCTGTCTCGCCCTCACTGACTATACGTGTTGTGTATAGTCACTCCTCACCACCACATTTCAGGAAATGTCATGTTAGTTGGAAAGTTCGTGATTTCGTGAAAGTTCGTGCCTGAAGAGTTGTCTTGCGTGCCTATGTGGCTTGAGTGTTGAAGTTGTAAAGATATATGCTTTCATATGTTGTATGTATTTATTGTTAAAAGAAATGTAATTTAAATTTAGCTAAGTAGTTGAGGTGAATTGATAAGCTAGTTTATGTAATCAGTTAGCATATCTTAACTTCACAGCATGTTTGTAATGCCTAGAGGAAAAGAGTTAGAATGGCATGATAGTTTATTTTATACAGTAGCTTAGTATGGTTTTATTGTCTAGTTTGAATGTACTTGTCAAAAATGAAAAGAGATAGGTTAGCTTTTAAGTTGGAAATGTATGTATACTTGCTGAGTTTAAATTGTTGAGAACCGAGTCTCGGATGGGCTTAAGGAAGTTTTGTATGGTTGGACACGGTGTTGGTCCATTTATATGCTATTACAGGTTTTACATTTTGCCTAGAAACAGGGGAGACTCTGTCCGTCTTTCCCTAAAATTTTGCCCGGGTTTGGAATTGGGTTGTGGTTAGATTGATTGATAGAACTCCCGGTCTCGAGAGGGATCGGGGTGTTACGGGTGGTATCAGAGCTTGTCTAGCTCATAAGCTGGGACAGGGTCCTCGGTCTGGTAGGTAGTGACCCTTGAATGTGTGCTTGTTAAGTGTGTCTTGAAAGTGTATGCTTGTATGTGAGATTGTGTGTCTTGACTTGAAAGTATGCACCTATGTGATATAGTTATGTGTTATGTGTTAAATGTTTCTCAAGTAAAGTGAAGTGTCTAGTTGTACATTGAATTGACCTATCGAATCGACCTCATGAATTGTTATTTGCTTGAAGTATTGCTTGTAATGTGTGTATTGAAATGTCTTGAGTTGGTTATGCTGTGATTTGAATTTATTATGTTGTGCTTGACTTGATTGTCGTGCTTGAGTGACTTTGTTGAATAAACTCTTTTGTAAACTTGCTTGCATAATAGTATAAGGCATGTGTATAAATGTGATATCCTGGCATTCATACATGTTCCATGGAAATGGTAAGTAAGTCCTCTTTCTCCCCTAAAGAAGTGGTTCTCAGTTGGCCTTCCAAGGTGTATGGATTGGCAGGAAATGAATGGCATTTAACTAGCCTTGATTTGGAAGTTGGTGTTTGCTTTTGGAGCTCGGTTATTAGCGAATCTCTAGGGTCCTCTTCTGTGCTTAACAGCTGTGAAAGAGTAGTTTTCTTTTAAGGTTCTATTTGGCTGTTCTTTGGAGAGCATTCTTTGGTTTTCTTATTAGGTATTCTTTGGAATCTTTTGTTGGCACTTCTCGGTGGACTTGGCTATTGGGATCTCAATCGGACTTACTGTAAGGTATTATCTATGGCATATGTGTCTCAGTCTTTATTGGTGTGATACTGGCATTCCTGATTGGAAATTCTTCAATGGTATTTTATGGAATTCTCAGTGGCCAATTATTTAGTATTTACTTATTGGGCAAACTTGGCTACTTTCTTATTGGAGCATTGTTTTGGATATCTTTTTCAGTGTTCCTCAGTAGGTTTGGTATTTGGAGTTCCTATCAGACTTATTGTATAATACTACTTATGGTATTCTTTGAAATTCTTATTAGGCGTTCTATTGGTATTTTCCTTATTAGCAAGGTTGTATGAAGTTCTCACTTGGCAAACAGTGAAGAGGCCTCAGAGTTTGGTTTTGGTATATTGTTCACCAGTTCGGTGTTTATCCTTGGAGTTTTCATCCATCTGGGAAGCTATGTTTGTTATTGAACTTGATTGTCTTATTGGGCACATTATATTTTCTCTGCTATTCCTTAGACCTTCTTCTCAACATTTGATAGCGATACTCAGAATCTAATTGGTTGTCCTATGGGGTTATTGTTTGGAAGGCTTCTTTGGAACTTTTGAAGTATATTTGATTGGGTTTCTTAGTATTTTCTCCAGCACTCTTAACAGGGAATTCTTCTACGAAATTCATGACCAGCGGGGTAATTCTTTGGACCTCTAGATGGAACCTTTGATTGGGCCTTTATTTGGCTTTTTGCTTGGGGATTCTCGGGCAGTACTAGTTAGACTTCTATTGGAGATTCGTGCGTGGCGTATTCTTCTTGTCGTTATTGTGTGGTATTAATAACATCTACAGTATCATTGTTTTAGTCTTTATTGGTATTATCTCGGCGCTTTTGGTTGGAATTTTATTCTTCTTTGGTATTCGTGTCAATGGGATTCTTGTGCGGTATCTATATTTGAGCCTTTATTCGGCATTACTACTTGGAATTTTTTCTTAAACTTCCCTATTGGTTATCTTGATTTATATACTTGCTCAGTAGCTGAAGAAGATTAGTTAGAGTTGGATTTCAGTGGATGCAGAGTTCTATTGGAAGAAGAATTGCGAGGACGCAATTGTTTTAAGGGGGGAAGGATGTGATACCCCGAACCTGGCATGTATTTAATAGCATTTAAAGTTCATTTAAATTGTATTTTATTGACCTTTCACCTTCTTTGACCAAACTAGTTGAATTTTCATCTACAATGACCAACTATGACAAGGTAAAAATTTTTGAAATGTTTAATAAAGGGCAAACTTGGGATTAGAAATAAAAAAAATGCAATGTTAAGTTAGTCAAATTTTGGGTCAACTTTGGAATTAAATCTGAACCAATTGGGGAAGAGTTAGGTAGCAAATTATATATGGTTGGAAAGCTCTATGAGTCTAGTTTCTGAGGCTTCAAACCGTTCGTGAATTGGATTTTTCTAGAAGAAGTTATGGCCGTTTTCGTAAGGTCGCGCATAGCTGTTTTGGTTTAGCGGGTTGACCGAAACTTTGACCATTTGTCATCTTTTATTTAAGTATGAAATAAGAAACAAAAGAGAAAACTCAGGAAATAAAGAAGGCCATGGCTGAAACCATGGAGGAAAGAGAAAAAAAACATTTCAACTTCAAACTTCAATTTCTTCGCGAGAGCTTGTGCGGGGTGGTTTCTGAGGCATCCAGCGTGGTTTTTCTAGTGTCTAGGAGCGTCTAAGGTGAGGGTTTCATCGTTATTTGTGCATTTGAAAATGTTGAACATAAACTTTAATTTTTGTGATTTAACCGTAGGTTGTTATTTTGTCCGTTTCATTACTTAAAGAATGTTCTCTAGGAATTGTAGAACGTGTATTTATAGCTTTTTAACATTTTATACGGTTGAATATCGAATTTGAAATATAAATTGTGTAATGAATACTAAATAGTGAATAGTAACCCCCGTTTTGATGAAGTTGCGCTGTTATGCTTTCTGTTGATGTAAAAATGTGCTAGGTATGCTAGAATGTCTAAATGCATGGTTTGTTTAGGTTGCGTAATGAAAAAAAATGAGAAAAATGCCTTGGTAAAAGTCAGGGTCGTTTAGGTCGAGTTTAGGATTTTCTCGTTTTGCGTGATGGCATTATTTTGGGAGGCCATAGAAGCACTTTTGGTGCGAATATGGTATTGGTTGGGTGTTTGGTTAGTATAGTTGTAGTTCAAATGAGCAAAGGGAAAAATCGGGACTTTGCATGAATTCTAGGGTAAAGTAGGGTTTCGGGGTCTTTAGACGTGCCTTATGGTGACCTAGGAGGATTGGTGAAGTCGGTTTCCAAAGCTCGTGGCTCGTTTGAAAGTAATAGCGTTTGAAAGTTGGGGTCATATTTGGGATTTTGTGTGTTTTCATAGTATGTTGCCTATAGAATGCTAATAATGTCTATAGAATACTTATTATTGATTGATAATGTTGTTGGTGTTGTTCTTGTTACATATTTGATTGTAAATGCTTATTATGCTTGTTAGAGTTGATTGTTGATTGAAATGTTTATCAATTGTTGATAATGCTTGATATCTTGTTTATCGCTTCTAATCTGTGTTGTTGTGCTATCGCTCATTTATCGTCTTGTATCGAGTCTTGCATTGCATAGTGTCCGGCGCGTGAGTGATGGGCCTCTCTGGGTAGCCTCGGGTTGCCAATGTTGGTTGCTTTAGCTCCGTGACTATTCCCTTTTCTCGCTTGGGTTGCCTCCCAGGGAGATTTGGGTCGTAGAATTGATGGTTACTCCCGGGGTATTCCAAAATGGTGTTATAAGGTGGTTGCACGCTTATTGTCATCGTTGTCAACATCAAGCTCGAGATTGATATATCGCTCGTGAAATGGTATATTGCTCGTAAGAGTGAACCATAGCCTTCAGAGTGTGGTATAGCTTTAAATGGTTGTGTTAATGCTTTTTTGAATGTTTAATATATTGTCGTTTGTATTGAATGCTTTCTTATTGATTTTATTGCTTAGCTGTGTCTATTTGCATTGCACGACTTTCTTTCTCTCGAACTCGATATCTGTCTCGCCCTCACTGAGTATACGTGTTGTGTATAGTCACTCCTCACCACCACATTTCAGGAAATGTCATGTTAGTTGGAAAGTTCGTGATTTCGTGAAAGTTTGTGCCTGAAGAGTTGTCTTGCGTGCCTATGTGGCTTGAGTGTTGAAGTTGTAAAGATATATGCTTTCATATGTTGTATGTATTTATTGTTAAAAGAAATGTAATTTAAATTTAGCTAAGTAGTTGAGGTGAATTGATAAGCTAGTTTATGTAATCAGTTAGCATAGCTTAACTTCACAGCATGTTTGTAATGTCTAGAGGAAAAGAGTTAGAATGGCATGATAGCTTATTTTATACAGTAGCTTAGTATGGTTTTATTGTCTAGTTTGAATGTACTTGTCAAAAATGAAAAGAGATAGGTTAGCTTTTAAATTGGAAATGTATGTATACTTGCTGAGTTTAAATTGTTAAGAACCGAGGCTCGGATGGCCTTGAGGAAGTTTTGTATGGTTGGACACGGTGTTGGTCCATTTATATGCTATTACAGGTTTTACATTTTGCCTAGAAACAGGGGAGACTCCGTCCGTCTTTCCCTAAAATTTTGCCCGGGTTTGGAATTGGGTTGTGGTTAGATTGATTGATAGAACTCCCGATCTCAAGAGGGATCGGGGTGTTACAAGAATGCCAAGCGAGAGAGGGAATTGGACCATGGTAGTCACGGTAGTACCGGCAAGCCCGATGTCGCCCGGCGTGTGTGAAACACTACCATGCCACAATGAAAGGTTGCAACCTTGTATGCAATCCACATTCATGACATTTAATATATCATGTTAGGAGGACAACAAAGTAGGTTGCCTCCGAGCAGTCATAAGATCGCACATTGACAAGTAATCATGCGAGGCATGCTATGACAGGTAATTTCACTTGTATGCCACATGAAGTTATATGAATATTAAACGGGCAGCCATGTAACACATGTAAATCAAGTCATATAACTCATTTCGGGGTTCACGTAATCAATTAATAACTTTATGCAAGCATGCAATGACATCTACGTGGGGCCGAGTGCAAGAAAGGCCTACTTGACAACATGTAATCATCGTAAATCACATTTAGAGCTATAAGGATAACTATGGGCGGCCCACTAATCACATAATTGGACACGATAACCATAGGATCAACACTTAGCGAGTTTTCATAGTTACTAGGGTTTCAATTCATGCTTACCCATGCGATTAAGCCACAAGTTGTCACGTAATTAAACCTAAGACATGCATCGATTAATTAAAACATCCTCAATCATTCAAAACAGTCCTCACCACATCCAAGTGCCACAATCCCAAGCATTTAATACCGCAAGAGAAGTTACAATAATTTTCAAAGCATATCACTAGATAAAAACCTCACTGCAATGGTCTGATTTCTCACAATCCTTTGGTCAAGCAAACAATCTCCAATTCTAGTGAACAAAATTTCAAATTAAAGCTCATTAAGTGAACTAAATCCAGAAACAAACCTCGCATCATTTGGAGTTGAGATTCAAAAGTTACAGCTAAAACTGTGAGACTACACAAAACTGTCCAGATTTGTACACATTCCAATACTTGTCATTGTTGAGGGCCTTAGGGTCCGATTTAGCCTTAGTCTATTTTTGAAAAAAAATGTCCAGAACTGAAAAATCTAGCAACCTACCAAATTTCATGCATTTTAGATATCATTTACTAAGTCAATACGGGTTCGTTCTACAGGCACAGTGAACTGCCAAAAACCTGCTCAGAACTAGCAAAATTAGTCGCCTACCAATTGTCATGCATTTTCAACATCATTTACCAGGTCAAATTCACCTCGCTCTAACAAGTTAAAAATCTGCCATTTTCGCGATTTCACCTATCTTCAAATTCTAGCTCAATATCTTGCCATGCATGGTTCCAAAACCTCATGTACACACACATACCACAAGTACAGAGGTAATAATAGACATATGAAGGCATGCATGTGGTTTTTGAAGGCTTTTAAAAAGGATTAACCCTCACCTTAGCCTATTAACAACAAATGATGCTCAAAACTCTTGAAGATGCATAAATGGTCTTCTCTCCTTGTTTGGCCGAGAAGTATTACTTGATTTCTTTAATTCCTAGCTGAGTTACCATGTCCTTAGTATGTGCATATGGTTAGAACAAAAGGGAGATGAAGGAAAAGCTATCAAACATACCTAGGGCCGAATGAGTGTTCTATGAGCTTGCATGCATGTCTCTTTGCTTCTAGCTTGCTTGGTCGAGCTTCCTAGGGCCTTGAGTGTCTTGAGGAACCTTAGGATGAGGAGCTTAAGCTATGGAGAGGTGATGAAGCAGCCAATGCCGAGAGATAGAGAGAATGAGAGCTTGAGAGAATGTTTGAAAGAGTTTTGATGTTTGTGTGGGCATGTGTCGGCCTTGAGCTTCTAAATTTTAGAATTTGTGTCTTCAAGAAGAGCATATTTTGAATCATCTTAGCATGGGCAATTGAGTGGGCCGAGGTTGTGGTGCATTGGGCAAGGTTTAGGTTTTTTTTTTTTATATGCTTTGTGTCATAGGTTGTCTAGGTATGATTTTTGAATTATGCAAATCCTTGTCAAATGCATCATGTGGTCGGCCAAGCCAGTGTTCCAATCCGAAATTTTATTATGTTTTGAGCATTATTATATTGTGTGTTTGGGATGTGCAAAAGAATAAAGAATAAAGAATAAGAATATTTAGCTTTTGGTGAAATTTTGTCTTATAGTGAGTTGAATTAGCATTTTAATATTAGTTAGTGGAGTTTGTACGATTAATTAATGATCTAGTTCTTCGTGTAATATGCTTCTTGATTAGCGTGCGGGCACGTTTTCCTAGATTTAGGGCACGTACTACGAGGTAAGACACGAACTACGAGATGAATGCACATTTTTCAAGCAAATGCATGCAACCCTAAATGAATGCACGTAATTCAATGCAAGGCACATAAAACAAAACACGACTCTTAAACCTAGGTCAAGGCACGCAAATCTAGGTTAGGGCACAAGAAGTGACATATTACACGCAAATCGAGCTCAGGCCTCACAACAGCCAAGCAGGCTTGTTACCCCTGTCGTAGAGCTCTCGGAGAGCTTTCCAGCAGTATACTGCACGCCGCATAACTCCTTACGGATTAAAAGTTATGGGCACCGGAGCGACGAAGACCTGGTTACAAGCCCCACACCCTCGGTTTGCGGGCCCAGCCTCTATGTGAAGCGAATTTGTCTTGCCCAAGGTGTCGTGGGATTTGGTAATAGAAATGTTGTGGATAAACTGTCTTGGCAACCCTAACCGGGGCAAAAAAAATTGAAAATGGGGGGTGCAACACGAGGACTTCCCAAGGGGTCACCCATCCTAGTACTACTCTCGCCCAAGCACGCATAACTTTGGAGTTCTGATGGGATCCGGTGCATTAGTGCTAGTATGATCACACCCGTCATGTTGTGGGCACAAATCCTTTATGTGTTGACGGTTCACAGTCCCAGCCCAGAGAGATGGCCCATTCAAAAGGCCCAATGGGCTTAACAAAAACCCATCCGCTTCAACAACGTAGCATTCTCGCAAGACGTGATATCGACGCGTTGTAGGTCCCTCTAATGTCCCGCGAGTTAGGTTGTCATCCTTTTAACAACTCACGATGTACGATCTAGGACGGAAAAATAGAGCTAAAGAAGAAAAATGGCTTGAACTGATGAAAATGTTCAATTTTGGGCTCCAAAAATAGGCGCAGCCGAGCAGGCTTGCTGCCCCATACGTAGAGCTCTCGAAAAGCTTTCCAACGATATGTTGTGCATCATGTAAATTCTTGCGGATCAAAATTTATGGGCACTGGAGCGATGGAGACCTGGTCACAAGCCCCACACCTTCGGTTTGCGGGCTCAGCCTCTACGTGAAGCGAAGTTGTCTTGCCCAAGGTGTCATGGGATTTGGTAATAGAAATGTGATGGATAAAGCATCTTGGCAACCCTAACCGGGGCGAAAACAATTGAAATGGGGGGTGCAACACGAGGACTGCCCAGGGGGTCACCCATCTTACTAGTAATCTCGCCCAAGCACACGCTTAACTTCGGAGTTCTGATGGGATCTAGTGCATTAGTGCTTGTATGATCGCACCCGTCATGTTGAGGGCACAAATCCTTTATGTGTTGATGGTTCACAGTCCTAGCCTAGAAAGATGGCCCATTCAAAAGGCCCAATGGGCTTAACGACAACCCATCCACTTCAACAACGCAGCATCCTTGCAAGACGTGATATCGACACATTGTAAGGCCCTCTAATGTCATGCGAGTTAGGTTGTCATCCTTTTAACATCTCACGACGAACGATCTGGGACAGAAAAACAGAGCAAAAGGAGAAAAGTGGCCCGAAACTAATGAAAACTTTTGATTTTAGGCTCCAAAAATGGGCGCAGCCGAGTAGGCTTGCTGCCCCCGTCGTAGATCTCTCAGAGAGCTTTCCAATGGTATATGCGCCGCATAACTCCATACGGATCAAAATTTATAGGCACCGGAGTGACGGAGACCTGGTCATAAGCCCTACGCACTCGGTTTGCGAGCCCAGCCTCTACGTGAAGCGAAGTTGTCTTGCCCAAGATGTCGAGGGATTCGGTAATAGAAATATTGTGGATAAAGTATCTTGGCAACCCTAACCGGGGTAAAAAAAAATTGAAAAGGGGGGTACAACACAAGGACTTCCCAGGGGGTCACCCATCCTAGCACTACTCTCGCCCAAGCACGCTTAAGTTCGGAGTTCTGATGGGATTCGGTGCATTAGTGCTGGTATGATCGCACCCATCTCGTTGAGGGCACAAATCCTTCATGTGTTGATGGTTCACAGTCCTAGCCCAGAGAGATGGCCCATTCAAAAGGCCCAATGGGCTTAATGACAACCCATCCGCTTCGACAACGCAGCATCCTAGTAAGACGTGATATCGACGCGTTGTAGCGCCCTGTAATATCCCGCGAGTTAGGTTGTTGTCCTTTTAACAGCTCACGACGTACGATCCGGGATGGAAAAACAGAACAAAAGAAGAAAAGTGGCCCGAAATTGATGAATACGTTCGATTTTGGGCTCCGAAAACAGGCACAGCCGAGCAGGCTTGCTGCCCCCGTCATAGAGCTCTCGGAGAGCTTTTCAACGGTATGCTGTGCATCGCGTAACTCCTTACAGATTTAAAGTTATGGGCACCGGAGCGACGGAGACTTGGTCACAAGCCCCACGCCCTCGGTTAGCGGGCCCAGCCTCTATGTCACACCCCAACCCGGCCTATAAAGGTTAGACTAGGGTGTGATCTAAACATTCAAGTCACGTCTCGTACTTAACCGTTCATGAAGATTTAACACGTAACGTTTTGGCCTAAACTCCAAAATTTTTCGAAAAACCGGTAGCATAACGGCTGTAATTGGGCTCTTTGGTTTGATCTAATTCTCTAAACGCCTCAAAATTTACCATCTCAAATTCATTTTCAACTAAGATTACTATTTATCATCAATTGAAATGCCTACTGGTTGTCTTGATGTCTCATTTAATTAATAACCTAGCATGATACTATGTCTCGTTCGTTTGTTAATCCTCGTTACAAAAGTACCTGTTGATCTTAGCTTAATAGCGAGTACCTGCTTAAGATTTGGTTGGTTCATTTTACTTAGCCCTTACCTAATGCTTCATAATCCTATTATAGGTACTAGCAGTAATAATAGCAAAATGACCATAGTAGCGTCTAGTGTCTGTCTAGTTAACATCAGTACAAACCAAAATTAGACCCCAAATTACAACGGGGGTCTTTTACATTACACATCAAGCAACATAAAAAAGAAATAGTCTTCAAGTAGCATAGTTCACAAATAGCCATAATCACGCAAGGCACATAGGACAGGCAATCACTCCAAGGAATCATCGTTAGGCACATCGTCCTTAGGTACCTGTTCTTGATCTTCTTCACCTGAGATGATAAAAGAGGGTGAGTCCTTATGAACTCAGCGAGGGGGAACGAGAAATAGGTTTTGAAACTCATTTTCCGGTTCAACTTATAAAAATCCTTTTGCAAGCATGAATATAATGCAATTAAGTACATAACAATAATATAAGGTAAAGGAACACAATTACCAGTCTTTCTTCCCCCGAGGTTCTCCAGGAACCAAGCGAGAGTACTTATACATATAGAAAAGGATACGGTGAGCTTTTGCTCTCAGTGGTTGCGGCCGACTTCAAATCATCCCTTTAACACGCCAAGTGGGTGTACTCTGGCTGTACCCCGAAATCCTACGACCCAACTCTCCGAGGAAGTCCAGCCCCCAAGCGAGAGAGATAATTGGACAGTGGTAGTCACGGGAGCACTGGCAAGCCCGATGCTTCCCGGTGTACGTGATCGCTACCACGCCAGACTAAAAGGTTGCAACCTTGTATGCAATGCACATTTATGACATTTAATATATCACATTAGGAAGACAACAAAGTAGGTTGCCTCCGGACAGTCATAAGATTGCACATTTATAAGCATGCATGTGGATTTTTGAAGGATTTTCAAAAGGTTTTAGCCCCCACCTTAGCAAATCAACAAGAAGTTGCACAAAACTTGTTGAACCACAAATTTCTTCTTCTTCTTTGCTTAGCCGAGATTCCAACTTGATTTTCTCTATTTTTCCTAGCTTAGTGACCAAGCTCTTAGTATATGCATGTGGTTAGAACAAAAAGAAAAGAAATGGAAGCTAGCAAACTCACCAAGGCCGAAATGGTGACTCAAAGGGCTTGCATGTGTGATTCTTTCAACTTAGCTAGCTTGGTTGAGTTCCTTTGCTTGTTGTTTGTCTTGATGCACCATAGGATGATGAAGATGAGCTAAGGGATGAAGAAACTCAGCCAAAACCGAGATTGAGAGAGAAGAATGAGAGGGAGAGAGAGAAAAATGAAAAGAAATGAGAGAAATGAAGAAAAATAAGAGTTTTGATGGGCAAAGGAGCATTGTCGGCCTAGAGGCTTGCAATTTTCAGATTTGTGTCTTCAAGATGCTTGAATTTTGAAGTGTTTGGCATGGGCAAGGGGGCAATGTGGAGAATGGTGGAGTTTTGAGGAGGTTTTAAGCAATTTTGCTTTTGCATTTGTGTCATAGAATGTCATAAAATGTTGGGAATGAGATTTGAATTATGCAAAGCAAGCACAAGGCTCTCAAAGTGGTCGGACAAGGCATCAAAAATCTGATTTTTTTGTCATCTTTAAGCATTATTTAATTGTGTGTTGAAAGTGCAAAAAGAATAAAGAATAAAGAATAAGGAATGTTTAGCTTTTGGTGAGATTTTGTCTTCTAGTGGGTTGAATTAGTAATTTAATAATAGTTAGTGGATTTTGTAGGATTAATTAATGACCTAGTGCTTCGTGTAAGTTGCTTTCTTGTTTAGCGTGAGGGCACGCTTTCCTAGGTTTAGGGCATGCCCTACGAGGTAGGACACGAACTACGAGACGAATGCACATTTTTCAAGTAAATGCACACAACCCTAAATGAATGCACGTAATTCAATGCATGGCACACAAAACGAACACAATTCTTAAACCTAGGTCAAGACACGCAAATCTAGATTAGGCCACACGAAACGAGGTATTGCACTCAAATCGAGGTCAGGGCACGTATGATGAGGTATGCACAAAAACCAAGACAGGACACGTAATCCAAGGTCGGTCATATAATTATGGGTCTATCGCACGTAAATCAAGGTAACACACGCTATTCGGGGTCGGGCTTCATATTGTTCCCTTCATAAAAGAATTTCGTCCCGAAATTCATTCTTGCCTATTGAGGTCATTTAGACGGATTCTGACCCTTGTTATTCTTCTTACTCCGGTTCGTCCCATGTTTGGTGATCTCTTACCACAACGAATTCACTTCCTACGTTTCTCCAATCATTTATGTCATGCCTCGACCCAACCCCTAAGCTAAAGGTTACGTCCAGACCCGACACACGAACAGAGTCTCTCCTGTACCGTGGACATTCTGAAAACCTGTAAACTCTCAAATAAGGTAACCACAAGATAAACAAGCTTTTCGTGGCTAAATATTTAAAGATTCAAGGCCATCGAGCCTTGAAGCAAACAACAATTCCAAAACCACACAAGCATGCAAGTAACTTTGTTTACAACATAGTCTAATAGCCATGACATTCTAGGATAACATTAAAACATACTTAAAAGATAAAACATTCTACAATAAGCCATTCACTCCCTAGCATGCAAAGTGAATAAAAGAAAAAACATAAGTTATTACAAGACATAGGCTTCCAAATCTACACTACAACCAACTATCCTTCAACTTCTTACAACAACCAACATAAACAAAGCCCTTAGGCCACAAAATAGATACACAAGTACCAAATAGAAACAAGAAGGCACAACTACCTCAGAACAACACACAACAACTAGGGCAAAGGCTCTAACTGCACCTCTTCCTCCTCCACTACTACCTCAACAAGCTGGGGATCACCCTCAGCGTCTCCTGAAACATATATCAAGGTATGAGCAACCACTGTTGCCCAGTGAGGGATGTAGTCCCGGGGCGTGCAGTGCAACAGGTAATATAGTTAAACAACAATAACAATTAGACAATTAAAGAAACAATGATAGCTTAAATAACAACACATTTAAAAGGATACATTTCACATAACCCCTATACACCAATCTTCACTGGTCTTCATTCACGATCCACGAACCACGATCACGATCACGATAAGCCGGCATAGCCCCAAACATTCCAGTGGGTGTACTCTCGATGTACCCCGATAATCCTATGACCCAACATCCCCTGGAAATCTCCGGACCAGGCGAATGAGGGACTAGGGCACGGAGTTTGAATATCCACCGGCAAGCCCTCTGCCGCCCAGCCGATTTTCAACACATCCGCCCCTGACACTATGGTTGCGCAACCACTATGCAATGCACTTACAATGGCAAGTTAATATCAATAATATAAGCAATAACACATAGGAGGATCAACAAAGTAGTTTGACCTTGATGCAGTTAGAATAGAAACAATTATATAAGCAAATAAGCAGTTTTACAAAGGGACATATACAAGATGAGCATAGAATCATACCAAAAGCTCCAAATCAACTTGAAACCACATATAAACACCCAAGAAGTCATGCCATGGGTTTAGAAGCGTGAGTCAACCGAAATTGCACCTAAACCCCTTTGTTTTTCAAACTATTTCTCTTCCAAACCAAAGTTAATAATTCCATTTCAAAGGGAAACTCTCCCAACCTTCTAACTAACCCTCAAGGAACCCTCTCAACCCTCTAATTCATTCAAACTCCTGCAAATACCACGAAAGCCCCGAATTCCCTCTTATGGCTTTAAACTACACATACCTTATCCGGGCTTCAAACAAGGGTTATCAAAGCTTCTATAGCACCTAGGTAGCCTAAGAATACTAGAAGTGAAGCCCAAATCCACCCGGATTCGCATTAACCCCGAAAGCCCTTTGTTAAAGTCGGCTATTTCACGTTTTATGCGATTCTAGAGCAATGCAAGTGCACGGGGCTATTAGACAACCTTCATTAGCACCTAAGGCATCTATTAGGAGCATTGAATCAAGCTAATTCGAGCAATTACACAAAACCCAAAAAAAAACGTCACTATTCACCTCATGAATCAAACTAACGATTTCAACCGTTTAAAAAGCTAAACGACGGCTCAAATATGTTCTCTAGCATTCATATACATGGTATAATAGCATAGATAATTAATACAATAGCATTTGATCACATTTTCAACAAATCAAGAAAATGACAACTATTTAGAAATGCGAAAATAAGCCGTGAAATCCCTCACCAATGCGCGTAGGAGCACCTAGGAAGCTTGCAAACACCCTAAACTACTTGCTCCTTGCTTGGCTAGGCTTGGATTGAGGAATTGTTGAAGCAAAAATTACCCGAGAGGGAGAGAAGGGCTGTCGAGTTCCAGGCACTATTCACTGCTTTATTTATTTATTTATTTTTTGCTATTATGAGCTAATATGTGTAATATATTAGGTGCTTAGTTGGGTGGGGTCAAGTTTAGGTGTTTAAGTGGTCAATTATAATGCTCGTAGTAAGCTTAAAACGAGCCTAAAGTGAAGGATGTGAGCTAGCTAATTAATTTACCAAGTTTTGTTACGTAACACTATTCATTGAACCACTAAAAGCATTTTCTAAACGAGCTCTCCTATCGCCTCTAGCTCAGTTGCACATTTTTTCCTCTACTCTAACAATTAATATGATTTAATAAAAATGTTAATTCACTAATAGAATGCAGTTTAAAAATGGAGTGAATAGTAGTCACAGAAGTCAATTAGTAAAGCATAGAAGTAAATGCGCAAACAAGGGATGCAACAGTAATTGAATGCATGGCTAAAACTCGGGCGTCACATCCTCTCCCCCTTAAACTAATTGCATCCACGCAATTCTTACATGATTCAGCGAAAAACTCTGGATATCGCTCCCGTATCTGATCCTCTCTCTCCCAGGTAGCATCCTCTAACCCGTGATGATCACACATAACTTTAACCATCGAAATGCTTTTAGTCCTCAGCTCCTGAACTTTCTGATCAACAATTCGAAGAGGTTTCTCTGTGTACATCAAGGTCTGACTAATCTCTAGCGGTTCTGGCTCAAGTATGTGAGAGGGATCTAGCTGATACTTCCGAAGCATAGAAACATGGAAGACATCATGAATTCTGCCCAGACCGGGAGGCAAAGCTAAACAGTAAGCCAAATCACCAATAGTTTCGGTTATCTCAAATGGTCCCACATATCGAGGACTAAGTTTGCCTCTTTTACCATGCCATATCAAACCCTTGCGAGGAGAAATTTTTAGAAATACTCGATCCCCCACAGCAAATTTCAGATCACGACGGCGTCTATCAGCATAACTCTTTTGCCGACTCTAAGCTGTAGGCATCCTTTTCCTGATAAGCTGCACCTGATCAATCATTTTGTTCATTTCAGGTAAAAGAGTAGGGTCGACCGTCTTCATTTCATCAACCTCATCCTAGTAGAAAGGAGACCGGCATTTACGCCCATACAGTGCCTCATAAGGTGCCATACCAATAGTAGCTTGATAACTATTGTTATAGGCGAACTCTGTGAGTGGCAAATACTTCTCCCAACTCTTACCGAAGTCCAGAATACAAGCCCGTAACATATCCTTGAGGATTAAGATAGTTCTCTCAGATTGACCATCTGTCTGAGGATTATAAGCTGTACTGAAACTCAAAGTCATGCCCAGAGCTTTCTGAATCTTCTGCCAGAACTGAGATGTGAATCTGGGATCTCTATCTGACACAATGCTCTTTGGAATTCCATGAAGTCTGACAACATTCTCAATATACAACTCTGCTAGCTTATCAAGAGAACCAGTCTTCTTTTTAACAATGAAATAAGAAGTATTGGTCAATCTATCCACAATAACCCAAACTGAGTCATTACCCTTCGAAGACCTCGGTAAATCTGATACGAAATCCATGGTAATATGATCCCATTTCCAAACAGGAATAGCCAAAGGCTGCAACAACCCTGTAGGCCTCTGATGCTTTGCTTTAACTTTCTGACAAGTAAGACATCAAGCAACATAGTCAGCAATTTCTCTCTTCATATTATTCCACCAGAAGTTTTGCTTTAAATCTTTATACATTTTAGTACTGCCTGGATGGATAGTATATCTAGAACTGTGTGCCTCAGCAAGAATATCCTTCTTTAAAGTTGGATCACTCAGAATACAGATTCTGCCTTTGAATTTGAGAATACCATCGTCATGCAGTTTGAAATCCGACTCTCCCCCTTTTGAATTCTCTAAGACTTTCAACAATTGAAGATCAGCCTGTTGAGCTTCTCGAATCCTGGATAATAATAGAGCTTGAATCTGCAAACTTGCGAATTGAATGCCAGAATTTGAAGTACTCCATAAGCATAATTCTTCCATGAATTCCCAATTCTTGATAATCAAGCTAGCAACAGTAGCCTTTCGGCTCAAAGCATCAGCAACAATATTGGCCTTACCCGGAAGATAGTTAATAGTGCAGTTATAGTCCTCAAGTAATTCCAGCCAACGCCTCTGCCTCATGTTCAACTCTTTCTGTGAAAATAGATATTTCAAGCTCTTATGATCTGTAAAGATTTCAAACTTGTTGCCCCAGAGATAATGACGCCATTTCTTTAATGCAAGAATGATAGCTGCAAGCTCAAGATCAAGAGTCGGATAGTTGAGTTCATAAGGTTTCAGTTTCTTGGGAGCATAAGCAATAACCCTGCCATTCTGCATCAATACACAACCCAGACCTTCCTTCAAAGCATCACTATAGATCACCAGATTATCATAACCCTCAGGTAAAGCAAGAATAGGAGCTGTAGTCAATCTCTTCTTCAATTCCTGGAAGCTGGCCTTGCATTTATCACTCCAGTCAAATATTGTTTTCTTCTGAGTAAGTTGAGTTAAAGGCCCTACGATTTTAGAGAAATCCTTGACAAACCTCCGATAATACCCGGCTAAACCAAGGAAGCTACGAATTTCTGTAACAGTTTCAGGTCGTTTCCAAGATAACACCACTTCAATATTCGCTGGATCAATAGAAATACCATCTTGCGAGATAATATGGCCAAGAAAAGCAACTTGCTTAAGCCAGAATTCATATTTGCTAAACTTCACAAATAACTGATGCTCCTGAAGAGTCTGCAACACAATTCTGAGATGCTGTTCATGTTCCGCCTCAGATCTAGAGTAAACAAGAAAATCATCAATGAAGATAACCACAAATTGGTCCAGATAAGGACGGAATACCCTCTGCATTAAGTCCATGAATGCGGCGGGAGCATTAATATGACCAAACGGTAAGACAACAAACTCATAATGGCCATATCGAGTTCTGAAAGCAGTTTTAGGAACATCATCTTTCTTAATCCTCAGCTGATAATAGCCTTGCCTCAGATCGAATTTAGAGAATACCCTGGCGCCTTGCAACTGATCAAATAACTCTTCAATTAAAGGCAAAGGATATTTATTTTTGATAGTTACCTGATTAAGACCCCGATAATCAATGCACAAGCGAAGAGATTCGTCTTTCTTTTTAACAAATAGGACTGGCGTCCCCCAAGGTGAAGAACTCGGCTGAATGAATCCCTTCTCAAGCAAGCCCTGCAATTGAACTTTCAATTCTTGCAATTCGGGCGGAGCCATTTTATACGGAGTCCTAGAGATAGGTGAAGTCCCTGGCAGTAAGTCAATCATGAACTCTATCTCCCTATCAGGCGGTAACCCCGGTAATTCCTCAGGAAAGACCCCCGAAAATTCCCTCACAGTAGGTACATCATTCAATTTCAATTGATCCATAGGTTGATTAATCAAATATGCAAGATAAGCCTTACAACCCTTGCTCAATAATTTAGATGCTCTAATAGAAGAAATAATAGGAGTTCACGTAGATTTTCTACTACCAACTATTTTAAGTACAGGCTGGTCAGGCATTTCTAGATACACAATCTTCTTTCTACAATCAAGCTGGGCATAATATCTACTTAACCAGTCCATTCCCAATATAATTTCAAAGTCGCGGAAAGGTAGAATAATTAAATCGGCAGGAAAAACACGACCTTGAATATAAATATTATATGCCTTGCAGATAGATTTGGTAACAAACTTCGGCCCCATAGGAGTGTAAACCACAATATCATGCAACAATTTATCATGTTTCAACTTAGCATTTTGTGCACAAATAGGTGTAATAAATGAATACGAAGCCCCGAAATCAATTAAAACCTTAACTGATTGATCATTAAGAAGAAAAATACCTTCTACCACAGCGTTCGTATCTGGAAGCTCCTCAGAATCCAAAGCAAATACACGGGCCTGACCTCATGGTGGTGGTGCTGCAGCTGGTGCCCTGATCTGAGAGTTTTGAGTTGACGTCTGACCCCTAGAGTTCTTAAATTTCTAACAGTCCTTAACCCTGTGCTGATTACTACCGCAACCTGTACACTTGTTCTGTTTCTTCCAACAAACATCCTCAGTGTGGCCCTGACACTGACAGAAGCTGCACTGCTGGTGACGTCTTAGAGCAGTGCCTCCTGAAGGAGCTCTGTAAGTAGAGGTAGCTGACCTACCCTGTTGCGAACGGGATACTGTTGGACGTAATTGACTCTGAGTCTGACTCTGAACTGGTCGTGTCTGAGTCTGAGTAGGCCCTGTATAACTCTAAGTTTGCCTCGGCTGTGTACTCTGCCCAACTGATATAGCCTGTCCCTGGTACCCCTGACTTTGAGACTGAAACCGCTTACTCGATTGGCTGGTCTCGGCTAACACATCGGCCTTGCGTTTTTCATATCTCGAGGCAGCTCGTACTACTGCAGCATAATTAGGGAAATCATTCGTAGACAAATTTAGCATAATATCCCTTCTCAATCCCAGGATAAATCTCTAGATCTTCATGTCCTCTGGCTATATCAAGGCTGGCGTATAACGGGAAAACCTGGTAAAAGTAGTTTCATATTGATCCACTGTCATACTTCCCTGTTTTAAGTTTATGAACTCTGTTTGACGCCTCTCGCGGGCAACCACCGATATGTACTTGTCTCGGAAT
The DNA here is from genome assembly GCA_037974665.1 of Ehretia macrophylla. Lineage (NCBI taxonomy): Eukaryota > Viridiplantae > Streptophyta > Magnoliopsida > Boraginales > Ehretiaceae > Ehretia > Ehretia macrophylla. Next base: position 11,788,389 of record CM075764.1, on the reverse strand, counting down.
TCTCGGATGAAATCATCCCACGAATGATGAACCCTCTCGGCTTCCTATTTCTCACTGATAGTATGCCACCAATCTTCAGCGTCACCTTCTAGAAGGAATGTGGCATAAGTGATCTTCCTATCATCATGGCACTCGAGTATTGCTGCCACTCTTTCAAACTTCCTCAGCCACATTTTAGCCTTCATACATCCGGTTCTCCAAAGAAAGTGTAGGCCCCATGATGGATAAACCGGTCATACAAGTTACCCCCGGTAGTACTACTACCCCCGGCTCTCGCAGCCTGATTACCTCCAACAACCCCTGTCTGACCCTACTGTGTCACAAACTGGGCGATGGTGTTCATAGCAGTGGCCATTGTGGCTAAGATCTGTGCCGTACTCGGTTCCTGAACTGGGGGTGTATTACCTGCCAATTCGGCTTCTTGCCCATGAACCACTTCCGGTTCTCTATCGACATTCTGATCCTCAGTACGACGGCGGGGCCCCATCACAAATAGCTAGAATGCAAAGTGTTATGACATGTATATATATGTATATATGCAATTTATAAGTAAACACATAAAGAAAAGTTCAAATAGATTCACATAAAGTCAAGTATATAGAAGTTCATATAAATATCCTACATTCTTGAAGTACACATAAGTCACTAGATCATACTTGACATTCTAGACTCTTGATATTCCATTTTCATGCTAGCATGTTCATTCCTAATTCAAATTTCACTTAGGCAAATCAAAAGCCACAGATTCATGCAATCACAAAGTCACATAACAAATCGCTATCCACAGAACGAGAAATTTAACCCGGTTTCATGCAATCTATAGCTCTGATACCATTTAAATGTCACGCCCCGACCCAACCCCCAAGCTAAAGGTTAAGTCCGAACCCGACACACGGATAGAGTCTCCCCTGTACCGTGGACATTCTGAAAACCTGTAAACTCTCAAATAAGGTAACCACAAGATAAACAAGCTTTTCATGTCTAAATATTTAAAGATTCAAGGCCATCGAGCCTTGAAGCAAACAACAATTCCAAAACCACACAAGCATGCAAGTAACTTTGTTTACAACATAGTCTAATAGCCATGACATTCTAGGATAACATTAAAACATACTTAAAAGATAAAACATTCTACAATAAGCCATTTACTCCCAAGCATGCAAAGTGAATAAAAGCAGAAACATAAGTTATTACAAGACATAGGCTTCCAAATCTACACTACAACCAACTATCCTTCAACTTCTTACAACAACCAACATAAACAAATCCCTTAGGCCACAAAATAGATACACAAGTACCAAATAGAAACAAGAAGGCACAGCCACCTCAGAACAACACACAGCAACTAGGGCAAAGGCTCTAACTGCACCTCTTCCTCCTCCACTACTACCTCAACAAGCTGGGGATCACCCTCAGCGTCTCCTGAAACATATATCGAGGTATGAGCAACCACTGTTGCCCAGTGAGGGATATAGTCCCGGGGCGTGCAGTGCAACAGGTAATATAGTTAAACAACAATAACAATTAGACAATTAAAGAAACAATGATAGCTTAAATAACCACACATTTAGAAGGATACATTTCACATAAACCCTATACACCAATCTTCACTGGTCTTCATTCACGATCCACGAACCACGATCACGATCACGATAAGCCGGCATAGCCCCAAACACTCCAGTGGGTGTACTCCGGATGTACCCCGGTAATCCTACGACCCAACATCCCCTGGAAATCTCCAGACCAGGCGAATGAGGGACTAGGGCACGGAGTTTGAATATCCACCGGCAAGCCCTCTGCCGCCCAGCCGATATTCAACACATCCGCCCCTGACACTATGGTTGCGCAACCACTATGCAATGCACTTACAATGGCAAGTTAATATCAATAATATAAGCAATAACACATAGGAGGATCAACAAAGTAGGTTGACCTCGATGCAGTTAGAATAGAAACAATTATATAAGCAAATAAGAAGTTTTACAAAGGGACATATACAAGATGAGCATAGAATCATACCAAAAGCTCCAAATCAACTTGAAACCACATATAAACACCCAAGAAGTCATGTCATGGGTTTAGAAGCGTGAGTCAACCAAAATTGTACCTAAACCCCTTTGTTTTTCAAACTATTTCTCTTCCAAACCAAAGTTAATGATTCCATTTCAAAGGGAAACTCTCCCAACCTTCTAACTAACCCTCAAGGAACCCTCTCAACCCTCTAATTCATTCAAACGCCCGCAAATACCCCGAAAGCCCCGAATTCCCTCTTATGGCTTTAAACTACACATACCTTATCCGGGCTTCAAACAAGGGTTATCAAAGCTTCTATAGCACCTAGGTAGCCTAAGAATACTAGAAATGAAGCCCGAATCCACCCGAATTTACATTAACCCCGAAATCCCTTTGTTAAAGTCGGCTATTTAACGTTTTTTGCGATTCTAGAGCAATACAAGTGAACAGGGCTATTAGACTACCTTCATTAGCACCTAAGGCATATATTAGGAGCATTGAATCAAGCTAATTCGAGCAATTACACAAAACCCTAAAAAAAATGCCACTAGTCAGCTCATGAATCAAACTAACGATTCCAACCGTTTAAAAAGTGAAATGATGGCTCAAATATGTTCTCTAGCATTCATATACATGGTATAATAGCATAGATAATTAATACAATAGCATTTGATCACATTTTCAACAAATCAAGAAAATGACAACTATTTAGAAATGCGAAAATAAGCCGTGAAATCCCTCACCAATGCGCGTAGGAGCACCTAGGAAGCTTGCAAACACCCTAAACTACTTGCTCCTTGCTTGGCTAGGCTTGGATTGAGGAATTGTTGAAGCAAAAGTTACCCAAGAGAGAGAGAAGGGCTGTCGGGTTCTAGGCACTATTCACTGCTTTCTTTTTTTTTTGTTTTGCTATTATGAGCTAATATGTGTAATATATAAGGTGCTTAGTTGGGTGTGGTCAAGTTTAGGTGTTTAAGTGGTCAATTATAATGCGCGTAGTAAGCTTAAAACGAGCCTAAAGTGAAGGATGTGAGCTAGCTAATTAATTTACCAAGTTTTGTTACGTAATACTATTCATTGAACCACTAAAAGCATTTTCTAAACGAGCTCTCCTATCACCTCTAGCTCAGTTGCACATTTTTCCCACTACTCTAACAATTAATATAATTTAATAAAAATGTTAATTCACTAATAGAATGCAGTTTAAAAATGGAGTGAATAGTAGTCACAGAAGTCAGTTAGTAAAGCATAGAAGTAAATGCGCAAACAAGGGATGCAACAGTAATTGAATGCATGGCTAAAACACGGATGTCACAATTTAATTCGGTGTGACCTCTACATTTATAGTTCTTTCCTTTGAACGACTCTATTATCCATTTGATCTTAAGGTCAAGTTCATTAACTAAGGTTAGAATTTCCAAACATAGTCATCAAAGTTGCATCGGTATTCTAACAATATAACTATAACTCCAAAACCATGACTTATGTTGTGTCAATCTTGCATTCATACCTCAAAAGGAATATCACAATAACACCATGATCCTATGATAACATACACTAATTTCAGGATGATAAGTCTATATATGATTTACATATCCTATTAACTAGCTTCCAAAATTGTTAATACGTAGGATATAAACAAGTTATGGATCATTTCCACAATATGACCCTATCTTCAAGAAGAACTCACCAAACAACTAATCCATCTCAAATCGTCATCCATCGATAGTATCATAGTCCTTATCTCGTAGGTACATTAGATTAGCAAGTCTTCTAATGACTAGTCTCCCGGTTACAAGCTCCTATTCATTAACATTCTTCCCCAGTTTCGTTAACCTTTATGCTCGTAATCAAGGAGAAAGACCGTTGAGATTCGTTAAACTCAAACTCTAAGATTTATTAGGTACCACCAACAAATTGCCATTGAAATTGCATGGGCAAACCGATAATGTTGCACTAGTTCAACTCTTACAAGTAAATTCATCAACTCATGATCCACAACTTATTTCCTTATTCAAATCTCTATCTTCAAGTCACGAAGCTTCGGAATTTCCTTTAATCTTAACCAAGGCTCCTAAGGCGAATAGTTTCAACCTCAAATAAATTTCACTCATCTCAATCCAAGGTTACGTCATACTTAAGAAGAACAATGGTCCTACTCACTTAGTGATCTAGTCATTCCTTCGAACACTTAATGCCCGCCAATATATCTCCAACATTAATGTTACTAAGCTGGGTTCATAGTCATGTAAGTGATATCAATTCTCTACTAGGTTACCGGTCGTACAACAACAATCCTAGGACTATAAATGGGTACCGAAATGATCTAGCTCATAAGATACTTACACGGGATAACTTCAATGTTGTATCAACATAAGAATTATGACCACGAGGTATCCTTCATTCATAACCTAATAGAACTTCAAAAGTAATCAACTACTTATTTAACTATCACTACAAGATTCGCCCTCTAATCAACGACCACGATTCGAAGCCTACCAACCGCTAGTTCCTAGACGTGAAATGGTGCACTTAAATACGGTTGTCTAACAACAGTCTCTTGGGTCATCATAACTCTAATTCATCTCTATCTCAACTATATGGAATCTTACTCTCCTTATTTACATGTTCAATTAGCTAGGAGCATCAAGACTCGTTGACCTTACGTCCAAGGGTTTACTATAAATCATCATGTCCGTGTTTTACTTCCATTATATAAAGCGACCTCTTTACTTGCATGACAATACGTTGTTTCCAAAGAAGTGCACATAAAGGATGGATAATACTGAGGTCAAGTAATATTTTTCCCATAGGTTTAATAGGTAAGTTTACCTTCAACCGTGGTTACTGCTTGCAATCTGGACACGATTCTTTTGCCACTTTGGACAATTCTTGACGCGATGTTGATCACTCCCACATCCTTTGCATCTACTAGACCTCTTCCAACATTGGGCTTCCGTGTGCCCCCTCTTGTTGCAATAGTTACATGTAACAGGATGGGGGTTAATCGTGCCTCTCGATATGCCATGACTAAATTGGTTGACTGTGGTACTCCCTCCCGTAGCCTGCCCTTGCACCCTCTGTCGTTTTGGGCAATCCTTGACCTTATGTTGATTGCTACCGCAACCGTTACACCTTCTTGTTTTCCTCCAACAGTCAATCTCCAGATGACCTCTACGTGCACAGTGAGTACAACATGGGTTCAGAGTAGTAGTAACACCTCCATAAGGGCCTCGAGCTACAGGAATAACTAAACCACCCTGGCAAACTTTCTCAACAGGTAGCCCCTCCGGGCTCTGAACTTGACTCCGTTGACTCGACCCCGCCACTTCCTGACTCTTTCCTCTCTCAACTTTTATTGCCTCGAAAAGAACTTCACCATAGGTGAGAAACTGAAAAGGAGCCAAGCTATTTTGAATCTCGGATCTCAGCCCTCGAATAAATCTCTGGATCTTTTTCTCAGTAGTCTGTACCATTTCAGGAGCATACTGGGATAGTTGATTCAATCGGGTTTCGTACTGTGCAACCGTCAAATCCCCTTGTTTGAAGGTCACGAACTCATTCCTTCGAAGTCTCCCTCTACTTCCAAGAACTCTTCCAACCATTCTAAAAGAGGTAGCCCCATGATATGATATGTATTTATATATACAATTATGTTACACGAGAAGCAAATGTGTACTTATATAATCATACCACATAGGAACAACCATATCTTAATGCATAGGATTGTATAATAAAACATTAACAACTAGTATACAACCTAGCATACAAGAAACCATTGTAACATAATAAACACTTAAAGCATACGGTGCACTTGAATCACATAGGCATGTTGAGCACCTAAAACATATTATTCACAAAAGCACATAATATTCAATGCTCAAAGCAATTAAAGCACATTAGCACACATTAACACATATAAATAAGACATCATATTTACCTTAGGGCTTCTACCCATGGTCCGAGAGTTGAACCTGACTAACGCCTAGTTAGTAAACTAAGCTCTGATACCAGTTCTAATATAAGGTATCACGCCCCAACCCGGTCTATAAAGGTTAGACTAGTGTGTGATCTAAATATTCAAGTCACGTCTCGTACTTAACCGTTCATGAAGATTTAACACTTAACATTTTAGCCTAAACTCCAACAATTTTTTGGAAAACCGGCAGCATAACGGCTGTAATTGGGCTCTTTGGTTTGATCTAATTCTCTAAACACCTCAAAATTTACTATCTCAAATTCATTTTCAACTAAGATTACTATTTATCATCAATTGAAATGCCTACTGGTTGTCTTGATGTCTCATTTAATTAATAACCTAGCATGATACTATGTCTCGTTCGTTTGTTAATCCTCGTTACAAAAGTACCTGTTGATCTTAGCTTAATAGCGAGTACCTGCTTAAGATTTGGTTGGTTCATTTTACTTAGCCCTTACATAATTCTTCATAATCCTATTATAGGTACTAGCAGTAATAATAGCAAAATGACCATAGTAGCGTCTAGTGTCTGTCTAGTTAACATCAGTACAAACCAAAATTAGACCCCAAATTACAACGGGGGTCTTTTACATTACACATCAAGCAACATAAAAAAGAAATAGTCTTCAAGTAGCATAGTTCACAAATAGCCATAATCACCCAAGGCACATAGGACAGGCAATCACTCCAAGGAATCATCGTTAGGCACATCGTCCTTAGGTACCTGTTCTTGATCTTCTTCACCTGAGATGATAAAAGAGGGTGAGTCCTTATGAACTCAGCGAGAGGGAACAAGAAATAGGTTTTGAAACTCATTTTCCAGTTCAACTTATGAAAATCCTTTTCCAAGCATGAATATAATGCAATTAAGTACATAACAATAATATAAGGTAAAGGAACACAATTACCAGTCTTTTCTCCCCGAGGTTCTCTAGGAACCAAGCGAGAGTACTTATACATATAGAAAAGGATACGATGAGCTTTTGCTCTCAGTGGTTGCGGTTGACTTCAAATCATCCCCTTAACACGCCAAGTGGGTGTACTCCGGATGTACCCCGAAATCCTACGACCCAACTCTCCGAGGAAGTCTAGCCCCCAAGCAAGAGAATGAATTGGATAGTGGTAGTCACGGGTGCACCGGCAAGCCCGATGCCGCCCAGTGTGCGTGATCGCTACCACGCTAGACTAAAAGGTTGCAACCTTGTATGCCATGCACATTTATGACATTTAATATATCACATTAGGAGGACAACAAAGTAGGTTGCCTCCGGATAGTCATAAGATTGCACATTTATAAGCATGCATGTGGATTTTTGAAGGATTTTCAAAAGGTTTTAGCCATCATCTTAGCAAATCAACAAGAAGATGCACAAAACTTGTTGAAGCACAAATTTCTTCTTCTTCTTCTTTGCTTAGCTGAGATTCCAACTTGATTTTCTCTATTTTTCCTAGCTTAGTGACCAAGCTCTTAGTACATGCATGTGGTTAGAACAAGAAGAAAAGAAATGGAAGCTAGCAAACTCACCAAGGCCAAAATGGTGACTCAAAGGGCTTGCATGTGTGATTCTTGCAACTTAGCTAGCTTGGTTGAGTTCCTTTGCTTGTTGTTTGTCTTGATGCACCATAGGATGATGAAGATGAGCTAAGGGATGAAGAAACTCAGCCAAAACTGAGATTGAGAGAGAAGAATGAGAGGGAGAGAGAGAAAAATGAAAAGAAATGAGAGAAATGAAGAAAAATAAGAGTTTTGATGGGCAAAGGAGCATTGTCGGCCTAGGGGCTTGCAATTTTCAGATTTGTGTCTTCAAGATGCTTGAATTTTGAAGTGTTTAGCATGGGAAAGGGGGCAATGTGGAGTATGGTGGAGTTTGATGAGGTTTTAAGCAATTTTTTTTTTGCATTTGTGTCATAGAATGTCATAAAATGTTGGGAATGAGATTAGAATTATGCAAAGCAAGCACAAGGCTCTCAAAGTGGTCGGACAAGGCATCAAAAATCTGATTTTTTTTGTGTCATCTTTGAGCATTATTTAATTGTGTGTTGAAAGTGCAAAAAGAATAAAGAATAAAGAATAAGGAATGTTTAGCTTTTTGTGAGATTTTGTCTTCTAGTGGGTTGAATTAGTAATTTAATAATAGTTAGTGGATTTTGTAGGATTAATTAATGACATAGTGCTTCGTGTAAGATGCTTTCTTGTTTAGCGTGAGGGCACGCTTTCCTAAGTTTAGGGCACGTACTACGAGATAGGACACGAACTACGAGACAAATGCATATTTTTCAAGTAAATGCACGCAACCCTAAATGAATGCATGTAATTCAATGCATGGCACACAAAACGAACACAATTCATAAACCTAGGTCAAGACACACAAATCTAGATTAGGGCACACGAAATGAGGTATCGCACGCAAATCGAGGTTAGGGCACGTATGACGAGGTATGCACAAAAATCAGGACAGGACACGTAATCCAATGTCAGTCATATAATTAGGGGTCTATGGCACGTAAATCAAGGTAACACACGTTATTTGGGGTCGGGCCTCACACTCTACGTGAAGCGAAGTTGTTTGGCACAAGCACGCTTAACTTTGGAGTTTTGATGGGATCCGGTACATTAGTGCTGGTATGATCGCACCCATCATGTTGTGGGCACAAATCCTTTATGTGTTGACTGTTCACAGTCCCAGCCCAGAGAGATGGCCTATTCAAAAGGCCTAATGTGCTTAACGACAACCCATCCGCTTCAACAACGTAGCATCCTCGCAAGACGTGATATCGACGCGTTGTAGGGCCCTCTAATGTCTCGCGAGTTATGTTGTCGTCCTTTTAACAGCTCACGACGTACGATCTGGGATGGAAAAACAGAGCAAAAGAAGAAAAGTGGTCCGAAACTGATGAAAACGTTCAATTTTGGGCCCAAAAAATAAGCACAGCCGAGCAGGCTTGCTGCCCCCGTCGTAGAGCTCTCGGAGAGCTTTCCAACGGTAAGCGGTGCACCACGTAACTCCTTATGGATCAAAAGTTATGGGCACTGGAGCGACGAAGACCTGGTCACAAGCCCCATGCCCTCGGTTTGCGGGCCCAGCCTCTACGTGAAGCGAAGTGGTCTTGCCCAAGGTGCCGTGGGATTCGGTAATAGAAATGTGGTGGATAAAGTATCTTGGCAACCCTAACAGGGGCAAAAAAAAATTGAAAATGGGGGGTGCAACACGAAGACTTCCCAGGGGGTCACCCATCCTAGTACTACTCTCACCCAAGCACGCTTAACTTCAGAGTTTTGATGGGCTCCGGTGCATTAGTGCTGGTATGATCGCACCCGTCATGTTGAGGGCACAAATCCTTTATGTGTTGACAGTTCACAGTCCCAGCCCAGAGATATGGCCCATTCAAAAGGCCCAATGGGCTTAACGACAATCCATTCGCTTCAACAACGCAGCATCCTCGCAAGACGTGATATCGATGCGTTGTAGGACCCTCTAATGTCCCGCGTGTTAGGTTGTCGTCCTTTTAACAGCTCACGACGTACGATCTGGGACTGAAAAACAGTGCATAAGAAGAAAAGTGGCCCAAACCTGATGAAAACCATCAATTTTTGGCTCAAAAAATAGGTGCAGCCGAGTAGACTTGCTGCCCCCGTCGTAGAGCTCTAAGAGAGCTTTCCAACGGTATGCTGTGCGTTGCGTAACTCCTTACAGATTAAAAGTTATGGGCACCGGAGCGACGAAAACCTGGACATAAGCCCCACACCCTCGGTTTGCGAGCCCAGCCTCAACGTGTAGCGAAGTTGTCTTGCCCAAGGTGCCATGGGATTCAGTAATAGAAATGTAGTGGATAAAGTATCTTGGCAACCCTAACCGGGGCAAAAAAAATTGAAAAGTGGGGGTTCAACACGGGGACTTCCCAATGGGTCACCCATCCTAGTACTAATCTCGCCCAAGCACGCTTAACTTCGGAGTTCTGTTGGGATCCGGTGCATTAGTACTGGTATGATCGCACCCGTCATGTTGTGGGCATAAATCCTTTATGTGTTGACGGTTCACAGTCCCAGCCCAAAGAGATGGACCATTCAAAAGGCCCAATGGGCTTAACGACAACCCATCCGCATCAACAACATAGCATCCGCGTAAGACGTGATATGGATGCGTTGTAGGTCCCTCTAACATCCCACAAGTTAGGTTGTCATCCTCTTAACAGCTCACGACGTACGACCCGGGACGGAGAAACAGAGCAAAAGAAGAAAATTGAACTAAAATTGATGAAAACGTTCGATTTTGGGCTCCAAAAATAGGCAAAGTCAAGAAGGCTTGCTGCCCCCATCGTAGAGCTCTCGGAGAGCTTTCCGACGGTAAGCGGTGCACCGTTTAACTCCTTACGGATCAAAAGTTATGGGCACTCGAGCGACGAAGACCTGGTCACAAGCCCCATGCCCTCGGTTTGCAGGCCCAGCCTCTACGTGAAGTGAAGTGGTCTTGCCCAAGGTGCCGTGGGATTCGGTAATAGAAATGTGGTGGATAAAGTATCTTGGCAACCCTAACCGGGGCAAAAAAAATTGAAAAGGGGGGGTGCAACACGAAGACTTCCCAGGGGGTCACCCATCCTAGTACTACTCTCACCCAAGCACGTTTAACTTCGGAGTTCTGATGGGATCCGGTACATTAGTGCTGGTATGATTGCACCCGTCATGTTGTGGGCACAAATCCTTTTTGTGTTGATGGTTCACTGTCCCAGCCTAGAGAGATGGCTCATTCAAAAGGCCTAATGGACTTAACGACAAACCATCCGCATCAACAACGTAGCATTCTCGCAAGACGTGATATCGACGCATTGTAGGGCCCTTTAATGTCCTGCGAGTTAGGTTGTCGTCTTTTTAACAGCTCACAACGTAGGATCCAGGATGGAAAAATAGAGCAAAAGAAGAAAAGTTTCCCAAAACTGATGAAAACGTTCGATTTTGGGCACCTAAAATAGGCACAGCCGAGCAGGCTTGTTGCCCCCGTCGTAGGCTTGTTGTGTGTCGCATAACTCCCTACAGATTAAATGTTATGGGCACCAGAGCGACGGAGACCTAGTCACAAGCCCCAAACCCTCGGTTTGCAGGCCCAGCCTCTACGTGAAGCGAAGTTGTCTTGCACAAGGTGCCGTAGGATTCGGTAATAGAAATGTGGTGGGTAAAATATCTTAGCAACCCTAACCGGGGCAAAAAAAAAAAAAAAGTTGGGGTGCAACATGAGGACTTCCCAGGGGGTCACCCATCATAGTACTACTCTCGCCCAAGCACGCTTAACTTCGGAGTTCTGATGGGATCCGGTGCATTAGTGCTCATATGATCGCACCCGTCATGTTGTGGGCACAAATCCTTTATGTGTTGACGATCCATAGTCCCAGCCCAGAGAGATGGCCTATTTAGAAGACCCAATGGGCTTAACGACAACCCATTTGCTTCAACAACGCATCATCCTCGCAAGACGTGATATCGACGCGTTGTAAGGCCCTCTAATGTCTCCCGTGTTAGGTTGTCGTCCTTTTAACAGCTCACAACGTATGATCCCGGATTGCCCAAGGTGCCGTGGGATTCGGTAATAGAAATGTTGTGGATAAAGTATCTTGGCTACCCTAACTGGGGCAAAAAAAATTGAAAAGGGGGTGCACCACGAGGAATTCCCAAGGGTCACCCATTCTAGTACTACTCTGGCCCAAGCACGCTTAACTTCGGAGTTCTGATGGGATCCGGTGCACAGTGATGGTATGATCGTACCCGTCATGCTGAGGGCATAAATCCTTTATGTGTTGACGGTTCACGGTCCCAGCCTAGAGAGATGGCCCATTCAAAAGGCCCAATGGGCTTAACGACAACCCATCCGCTTCAACAACGCAGTATCCTTGTTAGATGTGATATCGACGTGTTGTAGGAACCTGTAATATCCCGCGAGTTAGGTTGTCGTCCTTTTAACAGCTCACGATGTATGATCCGAGACCAAAAAACATAACAAAAGAAGAAAAGCGGCTCAAAACTGATGAAAACGTTCGATTTGGGTTATGAAAACCAGTGCGGCCGACCAGGCATGCTTCCCCCGTCGTAGAGCTCTCCGAGAGTTTTCCAACGGTATGCTATGCGCCGCGTAACTCCTTACAGATCAAAAGTTATGGGCATCGGAGCGACGGAAACCTGGTTACAAGCCCTACGCCCTCGGTTTGTGGGCCCAGCCTCTACGTGAAGCGTAGTTGTCTTGCCCAAGGTGTCGTGGGATTCAGTAACATAAATATGGTGGATAAAGTATCTTGGCAACACTAATCGGGGCAAAAAAAATTGAAAAGGGGGGTGCAACACGAGTACTTCCCAGGGAGTCACCCATTCTAGTACTACTCTCGCCCTAGCTCGCTTAACTTCGGAGTTCTGATGGGATCCGGTGCATTAGTGCTGGTATGATCGCACCCGTCTTGTTGTGGGCATAAATCCTTTATGTGTTGAAGGTGGACAGTCCCAGCCCAGACAGATGGCCCATTCAAAAGTCCCAATGGGCTTAATGACAACCCATCTGTTTCAACAACGCAGCATCCTCGCAAGACGTGCTATCGACACGTTGTAGGGTCCTCTAATGTCGTGCGAGTTAGGTTGTCGTCCTTTTACCTGCTCACGACGTATGATCCGGGATGAAAAAATAGTGCAAAAGAAGAAAAGTGGCCCAAAACTAATGAAAATGTTTGATTTTAGGCTCCAAAAATGGTTGTAGCCGAGCAAGATTGCTGCCCACGTCATAGAGCTCTCGGAGAGCTTTCCAACGGTATGTTGTACACCACGTAACTCTTTACGGATCAAAAGTTACTGGTACCGGAGCGACAGAGACCTGGTCAAAAGCCCTATGCCCTCGGTTTGCGGGCCCAGCCTCTCCGTGAAGCGAAGTTGTCTTGCCCAAGATGCCGTGGGATTCGGTAATAGAAATGTGGTAGATAAAGTATCTTGGCAGCCCTAATCGGAGCAAAAAAAAAATTGAAAAGGGGCGGTGCAACACGAGGACTTCCCAAGGGGTCACCCATCCTAGTACTACTCTCGCCCAAGCACGCTTAACTTTGGAGTTCTGATGGGATCCGGTGCATTAGTACTGGTATGATCGCACCCGTCATGTTGTGGGCATAAATCCTTTATTTGTTGATGGTTCACAGTCCCAGCCCAGAGAGATGGCCCATTCAAAAGTCCCAATAGGCTTAATGACAACCCATCCACTTCAACAACACAGCATCGTCGCAAGACATGATATCGACGCATTGTAAAGCCCTCTAATGTCCCGCGAGTTAGGTTGTCGTCGTTTTAACAGCTCACGACATATGATCCGGGATGAAAAAATAGAGCAAAAGAAGAAAAGTAGCCCGAAGTTGATGAAAACGTTCGATTTTGGGCTCCAAAAATGGGCGCAGCCGAGCAAGCTTGCTGCCCACGTCGTAGAGCTCTCGAAGAGCTTTGCAACGGTATGCTTTGCGCCACGTAACTCCTTGAGGATCAAAAGTTATGGGCACCGAAGCGACGGAGACCTAGTCAAAAGCACTACGCACTCGGTTTGCGGGCCCAGCCTCTACGTGACGCAAAGTTGTCTTGCCTAAGATGCCGTGGGATTCGGTAATAGAAATGTGGAGGATAAAGTATCTTGGCAACCCTAACCAAAGCAACAAAAATTGTAAAGGGCGGGTGGAACACAAGGATTTCCCAAGGGGTCACCCATCCTAGTACTACTCTCGCCCATGCATGCTTAACTTCGGAGTTCTGATGGGATCCGGTGCATTAGTGCTGGTATGATTGTACCCGTCATGTTGTGGGCACAAATCCTTTATGTGTTGACGGTTCACAGTCGTAGCCCAGAGAGATGGCCCATTCAAAAGGCCCAATGGGATTAACGATAACCCATCCGCTTCAACAACACAGCATCCTCGCAAGACGTGATATCAACTCGTTGTAGGACCTTGTAATATCCCGCGAGTTAGGTTGTCATCCTTTTAACAGCTCTCAATGTACGATCAAGACGGAAAAACATAGCAAAAGAAGAAAAGTGACCTAAAACTGATGAAAACGATCGATTTTGGCCTCTGAAAACAGGCGCAACCTAGCAATCTTGTTGTCCCGGTCATAGAGCTCTAGGAGAGCTTTCCAACGATATGTTGTGCGTAGCGTAATTCCTTACGGATTAAAAGCTATGGGCACCGGAGCGGCGGAGACCTTGTCACAAGCCCCACACCATCAGTTTGCGGGCCCAGCCTCTACATGAAGCGAAGTTGTCTTGCCCATGGTGCCTTGGGATTCAGTAATAAAAATGTGATGGATAAAGTATCTTGGCTACCCTAACTGGGGCAAAAAAAATTGAAAAGGGGGTTGCAACACGAGGACTTCCCAAGGGGTCACCCATCCTAGTACTACTCTCGCCCAAGCACGCTTAACTTTGGAGTTCTGATGGGATTCGGTGCATCAGTGCTGGTATGATCGTACCCGTCATGTTGTGGGCACAAATCCTTTATATGTTGATGGTTCACAGTCCAGCCTAGAGAGATGGCCCATTCAAAAGGCCCAATGGGCTTAACGACAACCCATCCGCTTCAACAACGTAGTATCCTTGTAAGATGTGGCATCAACATGTTGTAGGAACCTGTAATATCCCGCGAGTTAGGTTGTCGTCCTTTTACCAGCTCACAATGTACGATCCAAGGTGGAAAAACATAGCAAAAGAAGAAAAGTGGCGCGAAACTGATTAAAATGTTTGATTTTGGGTAACGAAAACGGGCGCAGCCGACCAGGCATGCCTTTCCCGTCGTAGATCTCTCAGAGAGCTATCCAACGGTATGCTGTGCACCGCGTAACTCCTTACGGGTCAAAAGTTAAAGGCACCGGAGCGACGGAGACCTGGTCAAAAGCCCTACGCCCTCGGTTTGCGAGCCCAGCCTCTACGTGAAGCGAAGTTGTCTTGCCCTAAGATGCCGTGGTATTCGGTAATAGAAATGTGGTAGATAAAGTATCTTGGCAAACCTAACTGGGGCAAAAAAAATTGAAAATGTGCAACACGAGGACTTCCCAAGGGGTCACCCATCCGAGTACTACTCTCGCCCAAACATGCTTTACTTTGGAGTTTTGATGGGATCTGGTGCATTTGTGTTGGTATGATTGCACCCGTCATGTTGAGGGCACAATTCCTTTATGTGTTAACGGTTCACAGTCCCAGCCCAGAGAGATGGCCCTTTCAAAAGGCCCAATGGGCTTAACAACAACCCATCTGCTTCAATAATGCAGCATCTTCGCAAGACTTGATATCGACACGTTCTAGGGACCTATAATGTCCCGCGAGTTAGGTTGATGACCTTTTAACAGCTCACGACGTACAATCCAGAACGAAAAAACTGAGCAAAAGAAGAAAAGTGGCCTAAAACGGATGAAAACATTCGATTTTGAGCTCCAAAAATGGGGGCGGCCGAGCATGTTTGCTGCCCACACCGTAGAGCTCTCTGAGAGCTTTCCAATGGTATGCTGTGCACCGTGTAACTTCTTACGGATCCAAAGTTATGGGCACCAGAGCGATGGGGACCTGGTCAAAAGCCCAACGCCTTCGGTTTGCAGGCCCAGCCTCTACGTGAAGCGAAATTGTCTTGGCCAAGGTGCCGTGGGATTCGGAAATAGAAATGTGGTGGATAAAGTATCTTGGCAACCTTAACCGGGGCAAAAAAAATTGAAAAAGGGGCTGCAACACGAGTACTTCCCAGGGGGTCACCCATCCAAGTACTACTCTCGCCCAAGCACGATTAACTTCAGAGTTCTGATGGGATCCGGTGCATTAGTACTGGTATGATCGCACTCGTCATGTTGAGGGCACAAATCCTTTTTTTGTTAACGGTTCACAGTCCCAGGCCAGAGAGATGGCCCATTCAAAAGGCCCAATGGGTTTAACGACAACCCATCCGCTTCAACAACACAGCATCCTTGCAAGACATGATATCGACTCGTTGTAGGGCCCTCTAATGTCCCGCGAGTTAGGTTGTCGTCCTTTTAATAGCTCACGGCGTACAATCCTAGGCGAAAAAATAGAGCAAAAGAAGAAAAATGGCCTGAAACTGATGAAAACGTTCGATTTTGGGTTCCAAAAATGGGTGCAGTCGAGCATGTTTGCTGCCCACGTTGTAGAGCTCTCGGAGAGCTTTCTAACGGTATGCTGTGCGCCATGTAACTCTTTACGGATCAAAAGTTATGGGCACCAGAGAGATGGAGACCTGGTCAAAAGCCCTACGCCCTCGGTTTGCGGGCCCAGCCTCTACGTGAAGCGAAGTTGTCTTGCCCAAGGTGCCGTGAGATTCGGTAATAGAAATGTGGTGGATAAAGTATCTTGGCAACCCTAACCGGGGCAAAAAAAATTGAAAATGTGGGGGTGCAAGACGAGTACTTCCTAGGGGGTCACCCATTCTAGTACTGCTCTCGACCTAGCTCGCTTAACTTCAGAGTTCTGATGGGATCCGGTGCATTAGTACTGGTATGATCGCACCCGTCATGTTGAGGCACAAATCCTTTAATGTGTTGATGGTTCACAGTCCCAGCCCAGAGAGATGGCCCATTCAAAAGGCCCAATGGGCTTAACGACAACCCATCTGCTTCAACAACGTAGCATCCTAGTAAGACGTGATATCGATGCGTTGTAGGGCCCTGAAATATCCCGCGAGTAAGGTGTTCGTCCTTTTAACAACTCACGACGTACGATCTGGGATGAAAAAACAGAGCATAGGTAGAAAAGTGGCCCGAAACTAATGAAAACGTTCAATTTTGGGCTACGAAAATAGGTACAGCCGAGCAGGCTTGCTGCCCTCGTCGTTGAGCTATCGGAGAGCTTTCCAACAGTGTTCGGTGTATCGCGAAACTCCTCACGGATTAAAAGTTATGGGCACCGTAGCGACGAAGACCTGGTCATAAGCCCCACGCCCTTTGTTTGCGGACCCAGCCTCTATGTGAACCGAAGTTGTCTTGCCTAAGGTGCCGTGGGATTCGATAATAGAAATGTGGTGGATAAAGTATCTTGGCAACCCTAACTGGGGCAAAAAAAATTGAAAAGGGGGGTGAACACGCGGACTTCCCATGCGGTCACCCATCCTAGTACTACTCTCGCCTAAGCACACTTAATTTTGGAGTCCTGATGGGATCGAGTGCATTAGTGCTGGTATGATCGCACCCGTCATGTTGAGGGCACAAATCCTTCATGTATTGACGGCTCACAGTCCCAGCCCAGAGAGATGGCCCATTCAAAAGGCCCAATGGGCTAAACGACAACCCATCTGCTTCAACAACGCAGCATCCAAGTAGGACGTCATATAGACGCGTTGTAGGGCCCTAAAATATCCCGCGAGTTAGATTGTCATACTTTTAACAGCTCACGACGTACGATCCTGGATGAAAAAACAGAGCAAAAGAAGAAAAGTGGCCCGAAACTGATGAAAACGTTTGATTTTGTGCTCCGAAAATAGGCACAGCCGACCAAGCTTGCTACCAACGTCGTAGAGCTCTCGGAGAGCTTTCCAACGGTATGCTGTGCACCGCGTAACGCCTTACGGATTAAAAGTTATGGGCACCGGAGCGATAGAGACCTGGTCACAAGCCCCACTCCCTCGGTGTACGGGCCCAGCCTCTACATGAAGTGAAGTTATCTTGCCCAAGGTGCCGTGGGATTCGGTAATAGAAATGTGGAGGATAAAGTATCTTGGTAACCCTAACTGGGCCAAAACAAATTGAAAATGGGGGTGCAACACGAGGACTTCCCAGGGGTTTACCGATCCTAGTACTACTCTCGCCCAAGCATGCTTAACTTCGCAGTTCTTATGGGATCCGGTGCATCAGGGCTGGTATGATCTTACCCGTTATGTTGAGGGCATAAATCCTTTTTGTGTTGACGGTTCACAGTCCCAGCCCAGAGAGATGGCCCATTCAAAAGGCCCAATGGGTTTAACGACAACCCATCCACTTCAACAACGAAGTATCCTCGTAAGACGTGATATCGACGCATTGTAAGAACCTATAATATCCTGCGAGTTAGGTTGTGATCCTTTTAACAGCTCACGACGTACGATCCGAGAGGGAAAAACAGAGCAAAAGATGAAAAGTGGCCCGAAACTGATGAAAACGTTCGATTTTGGGCTACGAAAACAAGCGCAGCCGACCAGGCATGCTTCCTTCATCATCGTGCCCTCGGAGAGCTTTCCAACGGTACGCTGTGCGTCGCTTAACTCCTTACGAATAAACAGTTATGGGCACCGGAGCGATAGAGACCTCTGTTTGCGGGCCAAGCTTCTACTTGAATTTAAGTTGTCTTGCCCAAGGTGCCATGGGATTCTGTCATAGAAATATGGTGGATAAAGTATCTTGGCAACCCCAACCACGGCAAAAAAAATTGAAAAGGGGGGTACAACATGAGGACGTCCAAGGGCGTCACCCATCCTAGTACTACTCTCGCCCAAGCACGCTTAACTTCGGAGTTCTGATGGGATCCGGTGCATTGGTGCTGGTATGATCGCACCCGTCATGTTTAGGGCACAAATCCTTTATGTGTTAACGGTTCACAATCCCAGCCTAGAGAGATGGCCCATTCAAAAGGCCTAATGGGCTTAACGACAACCCATTCGCTTCAACAATATAGCATCCTCGTAAGATGTGATATTGGGGAATTGTAGGGCCGTATAATATCCCGTTAGTTAGATGGTCGTCCTTTTAACAACTCAGGACATACGATCCGGGATGAAAAAACAGAGCAAAAGGAGAAAAGTGGCCCGAAACTAATGAAAACATTAGATTTTGGGCTCCGAAAACAGGCACAGCCGAGCAAGCTTGCTGCCCCCATCTTAGATCTCTCGGAAAGCTTTCCAACGGTATGCTGTGTGTCGCGTAATTCCTTATGGATTAAAAGTTATGGGCACCAAAGCGATGGAGACTTGGTCATAAGCCCCACGCCCTCGGTTTGCGGGCTCAGCCTCTGCGTGAAGTGAAGTTGTCTTGCCCAACGTGCCGTAGGATTCGGTAATAGAAATGTGGTGGATAAAGTATCTTGGCAACCCTAACCGGGCCAAAAAAATTTGAAAAGAGGGGTGTAACACGAGGATTTGGCAGGGGGTCACCCATCCTTGTACTACTCTAGCCCAAGCATGCTTAACTTCGGAGTTCTGATGGGATCCGGTGCTTCAGTGCTGGTATGATCGCACCCGTCATGTTGAGGGCATAAATCCTTTATGTGTTGACGGTTCATAGTCCCAGCCTAGAGAGATGACCCATTCAAAAGGCCCAATGGGCTTAACGACAACCTATCCACTTCAACAATGCAATATCCTCGTAAGACGCAATATCGACGCGTTGTAGGAACCTATAATATCCCTCGAGTTAGGTTGTTGTCCTTTTAACAACTCACGACGTACGATCCGAGATGGAAAAATAGAGCGAAAGAAGAAAAGTGGCCCGAAACCGATGAAAATGTTCAATTTTCGGCTACGAAAATAGGTGCAACCGACCAGGCATGCTGCCCTCGTCGTAGAGCTCTCCGAGGGCTTTCCAACGGTATGATGTGCGCTGCATAACTCCTTACGGATAAAAATTTATGGGCACCGGAGCGACAGAGACCTGGTTACAAGCCCCACGCCCTCGGTTTGCAGGCCCAACCTCTACGTGAAGTGAAGTTGTCTTGCCCAAGGTGCCGTGGGATTCGGGAATATAAATGTGGTGGATAAAGGATCTTGGCAACCCTAACCGAGGCAAAAAAATAGAAAAAGGGTGTGCAACGCGAGGACTTCCCGGGGGGTCACCTATCCTAGTACTACTCTCGCCCAAGCACGCTTAACTTCGGAGTTCTGATGGGATACGGTGCGTTAGTGCTGGTATGATTGCACCCATCATGTTGAGGGCACAAATATTTTATGTGTTGACGGTTCAAAGTCTCAGCCCAGAGAGATAGCCCATTCAAAAGGCCCATTGGGCTTAACGACAACCCATCTGCTTCAACAACGTAGTATCCTCGTAAGACGCAATATCAACGCATTGTAAGAACCTGTAACATCCTGCGAGTTAGGTTGTCGTCCTTTCAACAGCTCACGACGCACGATCCGAGATGGAAAAACAGAGCAAAAGAAGAAAAGTGGCCCGAAATTGATGAAAATGTTTGATTTTGGGCTATGAAAACAGGTGCTGCCGACCAGACATGCTCTCCTTGTCGTAGAGCTCTCGGAGAGCTTTCCAACGGTATGCTGTGCGCCGCTTAACTCCTTACGGATATGAATTTATGGGCACCGGAGCGACGGAGACCTGGTTATAAGCCCCACGCTCTCAGTTTGCAGGCCCAGCCTCTACGTGAAGCGAAGTTGTCTTTCCCAAGGTGCCGTGGGATTCAGTAATAGAAATGTTGTGGATAAAGTATCTTGGCAACCCTAACCGGGGCAAAAAAAATTGAAAAGAGGGGTGCAACACGAGGACTTCCCAGGGGGTCACCCAACCTAGTACTACTGTTGCCCAAGCATCCTTAACTTCGGAGTTCTGATGGGATCCGGTGCATTAGTGCTGGTATGATTGCACCTGTCATGTTGAGGGCACAAATCCTTTATGTGTTGAAGGTTCACATTCCCAACCCAGAGAGATGGCCCATTCAAAAGGCCCAAAGGGCTTAACGACAACCCATCCACTTCAACAACGCAGCATCCTTGTAAGACATGATATCGATGCATTGTAGGGCCCTATAATATCCCGTGAGTTAGATTGTCGTCCTTTTAATAGCTCACAACGTACTATCTGGGACAAAAAAAA
The DNA here is from genome assembly GCA_037974665.1 of Ehretia macrophylla. NCBI lineage: Eukaryota > Viridiplantae > Streptophyta > Magnoliopsida > Boraginales > Ehretiaceae > Ehretia > Ehretia macrophylla. The sequence goes on along the minus strand of CM075764.1, from coordinate 11,767,609 downwards.
GAGCAAAAGGAGAAAAGTGGCCTGAAATTGATGAAAACGTTCGATTTTGGGCTCCAAAAACAGGCACAGCCGAGCAGGCTTGCTGCCCCTGTTGTAGAGCTCTCAGGGAGCTTTCCAACGGTATGCTGTGCATCGCGTAACTCCTTATGGATTAAAAGTTATGGGCACCGGAGCGATGGAGACCTAGTCACAAGCCCTACGCCCTCAGTTTGCGGGCCCAGCCTCTACGTGAAGTGAAGTTGTCTTGCCCAAGGTACCGTGGGATTCGGTAATAGAAATGTGGTGGATAAAGTATCTTGGCAACCCTAACCGGGGCAAAAAAATTGAAAAGGGAGGGTGCAACACGAGGACTTCCCAGGGGGTCACCCATCCTAGTACTACTCTCGCCCAAGCATGCTTAACTTTGGAGTTCTGATGGGATCCAGTGCATCAGTGCTAGTATGATCGCAACCGTCATGTTGTGAGCACAAATCTTTTATGTGTTGACGGTTCACAATCCCAGCCCAGAGAGATGGCCAATTCAAAAGGCCCAATGGGCTTAACGACAACCTATCCGCTTCAACAACGCAGCATCCTCGCAAGACGTGATATTGACTAGTTGTAGGGCCCTCTAGTGTCCCGCGAGTTAGGTTTTTGTCCTTCTAACAGCTCACGACGTACGATCCGGGACGGAAAAATAGAACAAAAGAAGAAAAGTGGCCCGAAACTGATGAAAACGTTCGATTTTGGGCTCCAAAAATGGACGCAGCCGAGCAGGCTTGCTACCCACGTCCTAGAGCTCTCGGAGAGCTTTCCAACAGTATGTTGTGCACCGCGTAACTCCTTACGGATCAAAACTAATGGGCATTGGAGTGACGGAGACTTGGTCAAAAGCCGTATGCCCTCGGTTTGCGGGCCCAGCCTCTACGTGAAGTGAAGTTGTCTTGCCCAAGATACAGTGGGATTCAGTAATAGAAATGTAGTGGAAAAAGTATATTGGCAACCCTAACCGGGACAAAATAAATTGAAAAGGTGGGTGCAACACGAGGACTTCCCATGGGGTCACCCATCCTAGTACTACTCTCGTCCAAGCATGCTTAACTTCGGTGTTAAGATGGGATCCGGTGCATTAGTACTGGTATGATCGTACCCGTCATGTTGAGGGCACAAAACCCTTATGTGGTGACGATTCACAGTCCCAAACCAGAGAGATGGCCTATTCAATAGGCCCAATGGGCTTAACGACAACCCATCCGCTTCAATAACGCAGTATCCACATAAGACGTGACATCGACGCATTGTTAGGACCCTGTAATATCCCGCGAGTTAGGTTGTCGTCCTTTTACCAGTTCACGACGTATGATCTGGGATGGAAAAATAGAGTAAAAGAAGAAATGTAGCCCAAAACTGATGAAAACGTTCGAATTTGGGCTCCGAAAATAGGCACAGCCGAGCAGGCGTACTGCCCCCGTCATAGAGCTCTCGGAGTGCTTTACAATGGTATGTTGTGCATCGCGTAATTCCTTACGGATTAAAAGTTATGGGCACCGGAGCGATGGAGACCTGGTCATAAGCCCCACGCCCTCGGTTTGCGGGCCCAGCATCTACGAGAAGCGAAGTTGCCTTGCCCAAGGTGCTGTGGGATTCGCTAATAGAAATGTGGTGGATAAAGTATCTTGGCAACCCTAACCGGGGCAAAAAAAAATTGAAAATGGGGGGTGCAACACGAGGACTTCCCAGGGGGTCACCCATCCTAGTACTACTTTCGCCCAAGCACGCTTAACTTCGGAGTTCTGATGGGATCCGGTGCATTAGTGCTGGTATGATCGTACCTGTCTTGTTGTTGGCACAAATCTTTTATGTGTTGACGGTTCACAGTCCCAGCCCAGAGAGATGGCCCATTCAAAAGGCCCAATGGGCTTAACGACGACCCATCCGCTTCAACAACGCAGCATCCTCGCAAGACGTGATATGGACGCATTGTAGGACCCTCTAATGTCCCGCGAGTTAGGTTTTCGTCCTTTTAACAGCTCACGACGTACGATCCGGGATGAAAAAATAGAGCAAAAGAAGAAAAGTGGCCTGAAACTGATGAAAATGTTCAATTTTGGGCTACGAAAATAGGCATAGCCGAGTAGGCTTGCTACCTCCGTTGTAGAGCTCTCGGAGAGCTTTCCAACGGTATGCGTTGTGCCGCGCAACTCCTTATGGATCAAAAGTTATGGGCACCAGAGTGACGGAGACCTGGTCATAAGCTTGATGCCCTCGGTTTGCGGGCCCAGCCTCTACGTGAAGCAAAGTTGTCTTGCCCAAGGTGCCGTGAGATTCAGTAATAGAAATGTGGAGGATAAAGTATCTTGGCAACCCTAACCGGGGCAAAAAAAATTGAAAAGGGGGGGTGCAACACGAGGACTTCCAAGGGGGTCACCCATCCTAGTACTACTTTCGCCCAAGCACGCTAACTTCGGTGTTCTGATGGGATCCGATGCATTAGTGCTGGTATGATCGCACCCGTCATGTTGTGGGCACAAATCCTTTATGTGTTGACGGTTCACAGTCGCAGCCTAGAGAGATGGCCCATTCAAAAGGCCCAATGGGCTTAACAACAACCCTTTTGTTTCAACAATGCAGCATCCTCGCAAGATGTGATATCGACAAGTTGTAGGGCCCTCTAGTGTCCAGCGAGTTAGGTTGTCGTCCTTTTAACAGCTCACGACATACGATCCGGGATGAAATAATAGAGCAAAAGAAGAAAAGTGGCCCAAACTGATGAAAACATTCGATTTTGGGCTCCAAAAATGGGCGCAGCCGAGCAGGCTTGCTGCCCATGTCGTAGAGCTTTCGGAGAGCTTTCCAACAGTATGTTGTGCGCCGCGTAACTCCTTACGGATCAAAAGTAATGGCACAGGAGCGACGGAGACCTGGTCAAAAGCTGTACGCCCTCGGTTTGCTGGCCCAGCCTCTACGTGAAGCGAAGTTGTCTTGTCCAAGATGCCGTGGGATTCAGTAATAGAAATGTGGTGGATAAAGTATCTTGGCAACCCTAACCGGGGCAAAAAAATTGAAAAAGGGGGGTGCAACACGAGGACTTCCCATGGGGTCACCTATCCTAGTACTACTCTCGCCTAAGCATGCTTAACTTCGGAGTTCTGATGGGATCTGGTGCATTAGTGCTGGTATGATCGCACCCGTCATGTTGAGAGCATAAATCCTTTATGTGTTGACGGTTCACAGTCCCAGCCCAGAGAGATGGCCCATTCAAAAGGCCCAATGGGCTTAACGACAACCCATTCGCTTCAACAACGCAGTATCCTCGTAAGACGTGATATCGACATGTTTTTAGGACCCTGTAATATCCCGTGAGTTAGGTTGTCGTCCTTTTAACAGTTCACGACGTACGATCTGGGACGAAAAAACAGAGCAAAAGAAGAAAAGTGGCCCGAAACTGATGAAAATGTTCAATTTTTGGCTCCAAAAATAGGCACAGCCGAGCAGGCTTATTACCCCCGTCGTAGAGCTCTCGGAGAGCTTTCCAACGGTATGCTGTGCATCGCGTAATTCCTTACGGATTAAAAGTTATGGGCACCGGAGTGACGGAGACCTGGTCACAAGCCCCACGCCCTCGGTTTGTGGGCCCAACCTCTGCGTGAAGCGAAGTTGTCTTGTCCAAGGTACCGTCGGATTCGATAATAGAAATGTGGAGGATAAAGTACCTTGGCAACCCTAACCGGGGCAAAAAAAATTGAAAAAGGGGGGTGCAACACGAGGTCTTCCCAGGGGTTACCCATCCTAGTACTACTCTCGCACAAGCACGCATAACATCGGAGTTTTGACGGGATCTGGTGCATTTGTGCTGGTATGAACATACCCATCATGTGGTGGGCACAAATCCTTTATGTGTTGACGGTTCACAGTCTCAGCACAGAGAGATGGCCCATTCAAAAGGTCCAATTGGCTTAACGACAACCCATCGACTTCAACAACGTAGCATTCTCACAAGACATGATATCGACGCATTGTAGGGCCCTCTAATGTCCCACGAGTTAGGTTGTCGTCTTTTTAACAGCTCTCGACGTACGATCTGGGACGGAAAAATAGAGCAAAAGAAGAAAAGTGGCCCAAAACTGATGAAAACATTCAATTTTGGGCTACAAAAATAGGCGCAGCTGTGTAGGCTTCCTACCCCCATCGTAGAGCTCTCGGAGAGCTTTCCAACGGTATGTTGTGCGCCGCGCAACTCCTTATGGATCAAAAGTTATGGGCATTGGAGCGACGGAGACCTGGTCACAAGCCCGACGCCTTCGGTTTGCGGGCCCAGCCTCCATGTGAAGCGAAGTTGTCTTGCCCAAGATGTCGTGGGATTCAGTAAAAGAAATGTGGTGGATAAAGTATCTTGGCAACCCTAACCTGGGCAAGAAAAATTGAAAAGGGGGGTTGTAACACGAGGACTTCCCAGGGGGTCACCCATCCTAGTACTACTTTCGCCCAAGCACGCTTAACTTCGGAGTTCTGATGGGATCCGGTGCATTAGTGCTGGTATGATCGCACTCGTCATGTTGAGGGCACAAATCCTTTATTTGTTGACGGTTCACAGTCCCAGCCCAGAGAGATGGCCCATTCAAAAGGCCTAATGGGCTTAACGACAACCCATCCGCTTCAACAACGCAGCATCCTCGTAAGACGTGATATCAACGCATTGTAGGGCCCTGTAATATCCTGCGAGTTAGGTTTTCATTCTTTTAATAGCTCACGACATGCGATCCGGGACGGAAGAACAGAGCAATAGAAGAAAAGTGGCCCAAAAATGATGACAACTTTCGATTTTGGGCTCTGAAAACAGGCACAACCGAGCAGGCTTGCTACCCCCGTCATAGAGCTCTCGAAGAGCTTTCCAACGGTATGTTGTGCGTCATATAACTCCTTATGGATTAAAAGTTATGGGCACCGGAGCGACGGAGACCTAGTCACAAGCCCCACGCCCTCGGTTTGCGAGCCCAGCCTCTACGTGAAGCAAAGTTGTCTTGCCCAAGGTGGCTCGGGATTCGGTAATAGAAATGTGGTGGATAAAGTATTTTGGCAACCCTAACTAGGGCAAAAAAATTTGAAAAGGGGCGGTGCAACACGAAGACTTCCCACGGGGTCACCCATCCTAGTACTACCCTCGCCCAAGCATGCTAACTTCGGAGTTCTGATGGGATCAAATGCATTAGTGCTGGTATGATCACACCCGTCATGTTGAGGGCATAAATCCTTTATGTGTTGACGGTTCACAGTCCCAGCCCATAGAGATGGCCCATTGAAAAGGTCCAATGGGCTTAACGACAACCCATCCGCTTCAACAACGCAGCATCCTAGTAAGATGTGATATCGACGCGTTGTAGGGCCCTGAAATATCCCGCGAGTTAGGTTGTCGTCCTTTTAACAACTCAGGACGTACGATCCGGGACGGAAAAACAGAGCAAAAGAAGAAAAGTGGCCCAAAACTGAAGAAAACGTTGGATTTTGGGCACCGAAAATAGGCACAGCTGAGCAGGCTTACTACCCTTGTTGTAGAGCTCTTTCAGAGCTTTCCAACGGTATACTGTGCGTCACGTAACTCCTTACAGATTAAAAGTTATGGGCACCGGAGCGACGGAGACTTGGTCACAAGCCCCACGCCCTCGGTTTGCGGGCCCAGCCTGTCACGCTCCAACCCGGCCTATAAAGGTTAGACTAGGGTATGAGCTAAACATTCAAGTCTATCTCGTATTTAACAGTTCATGAAAGTTTAACACTTAACGTTTTAGCCTAAACTCCATAATTTTCCGGAAAATCAGCAGCATAACGGTTGTAATTGGGCTCTTTGGTTTGACCTGATTCCCTAAACGTCTCAAATTTTCCAATCTCAATTTCATTTCCAACAAATATTACTATTCATCAATTGAAACGCCTACTAGTTATCTCGATGTCTCGTTTGATTTATAACCTAGCATGATACTATGTCTCGTTTGTTTGTTAATCCTCGTTACAAAAGTACCTGTTGATCTTAGCTTAACAATGGGTACCTGCTTAAGATTGGATAGGTTCATTTTACTTAGTCCTTACCGGATACTTCATAATCCTATGATAGTTACTAACTAGTAAGGATAGCGAAACGACCATAGTAGTGTCTGTCTAGTTATTATCAATACAAGCCAAAATTAGACTCCAAATTACAACGGGGGTCTTTTACATTACAAACATCAAGCAACATGAAAAGAAATAGTCTTCAAGCAGCATAGTGTTCACAAATGGCCATAATCAAGCAAAGCACATAGGATAGGCAATCATTCCAAGGAATCATCGTTAGGCACGTCGTCCTCGGGTACCTGATCTTGATCTTCTTCACCTGAGATGATAAGAAATAGGTTTTGAAACTCATTTTTCGGTTCAACTTATGAAAACCTTTTTGCAAGCATGAATATATCACAAATAAGTACATAACAATAATATAAAAGTAAAGGGACAGAATTACTTGTCTTTCCTCCCCGAGGTCCTCCTGGAACCAAGCGAGAGTACTTATACACATAGTGAAAAGGATACGGTGAGCTTTTGCTCTCAGTTCATTTCCAGTATCAGTTGTTGCGGCCGACTTCAAATCATCCCCTTATCACGCCAAATGGGTGTACTCCGGATGTACCCCGAAATCCTACGACCCAACTCTCCAAGGAAGTCTAGCCCCGAAGCGAGAGAGGGAATTGGACAATGGTAGTCACGGTTGCACCGGCATGCCCGATGCCGCCCGGTGTGCGTGAACGCTACCACGCCAGAATGAAAGGTTGCAACCTTGTATGCAATGCACATTTATGACATTTAATATATCACATTAGGAGGACAACAAAGTAGGTTGCCTCCGAGCAGTCATAAGATTGCACATTGACAAGTAAACAAGCGAGGCACGATAAGACAAGTAATTTCACTTGAAAGGCACATGGAGTTATATGAACATTAAACGGGCAGCCATGTAACGCACGTAAATCAAGTCATATAACTCATTTCAAAGTTCACGTAATCAAACAACAAGATTATTCAACATGCAACGACATCTATGTGGGATCGGGTGCAAGAAAAGCCTACTTATCAACACGAAATCATCGAAATCATATCTAGGGCTACAAGGGAAACTACGGGCAGCCTACTAAACACATAATCCAACACAACATCCAAAGGATCAACACTTAGCAAATTCACCTAGTTACTAGGGTTCCAATTCGTGCTTACCCGTGCGATTAAGCCCCAAGTCATCTCAAAATCAAACTCAAGCCATACATCGATTAATTCAAACACCCTCAAGTGTTCAAAATAGTCCACACAACATCCCAATGCCACAATCCCAAGCATTTAACACAACAAGAGAAGCTACAATAATTTTTCTAAGCATATCCCTAAGTGAAACCCTCACTGCAATGGGCTGTATTCTCACAATTATTAAGACAATCAAAAAATCTCCAATTCCAGTGAATAAGATGTCAAATTAAATCTTAAGAAGTGAACTAAATTCAGAAATAAACCACGCATCATTTGGAGTTCGGGTTCAATAGTTATAACCAAAACAGTGAAACTGCACAAAACTGTCCAGATTTGCACACATTTCAATACTTGTCATTTTTGAGGTCCTTAGGGTCAAATTTATCCTAAGTCCATTTCTGACAAAAATGTCCAGAACTGAAAAGTCTAGCAGCACAACAAATTTTATGAATTTTGGATGTCATTTACTAAGTCAAAACTGGTTCGTTCCACAAGGTACTATGAATCTGCCAAAACCTGCTTCATTTTTCCAGACTTTCCAGATTTGGACACATTTTAATGATTTGCCATTGTGAGGACCTTAGAATCAAAATTAGCTTTGGCCTATTTCTGTGCAAAATGTTCAGAACTAGAAAAAATAGTTACCTACCAATTTTAACGCATTTTCAACATCATTTACCTAGCCCAAATTACCTCGCACCAACAAGATAGAAAGCTGTCACATGCACGATTTCATCTATCATCACATTCTAGTCCAAAATATTGCCATGCATGGTTGTAAAAGCTTATGAACACACATATATCTCAAGTACAGAAGCAAAGATAAACATTTAAGAGCATGCATGTGGTTTTTTGAAAGATTTTCAAGAAGTTTTAGCCCTCACCTTAGCAAAACAACAAGAAGATGCACAAGACTCTTGGTGAAGCACAAAGTTGATCTTCTTCCTTGCTTAGCCAAGACACCACTCGATTTTCTCTATTTTTCGTAGCTTAGTGACCAAGTTCTTAGTAGATGCATGTGGTTAGAACAAGAAGAAAAGAAATGGAAGCTAGCAAACTCACCTAAGCCGAAATGGATGTTCAATAAGCTTGCATGTGTGTTTCTTGCAACCTAGCTTGCTTAGTCGAGCTCCCTAGCTTCTTGCTTGCCTTGATGAATCATGGAGTGATGAAGATAAGCTATGGAGTATAGGAACTCAGCCAAAGCCGAGAGAGAGAGAGAAGAATGAGATGGAGAGAGAGAAATGTGAGGAAATGAAAGAAATGAAAGAAAAAATGAAAGCCTTGCAAATGATGAAGCATGTGTCGGCCTTGGGCATAGAAATTTCAGATTTGTGTCTTCAAGAAGCATGGTTTTTGAATTTCCTAGCATGGGCAAGGAGCATATGTCGAGATTGGGAGGTTTGAGGAGGTCTTTGAGCTAATTTTTTTATGTATTTGTGTCATAGAATTGTCATAGAATGTTTGAGGAATAAATTGAATTATACAAGCAAGCACAAAAGCTCACAAGGTGGTCGGCCAAGGCATGAAAAATCTGAATCTTTGTCATCTTTTGAGCTTTATTTAATTGTGTGTTTGAAAGTGCAAAAGAATAAGCAATAAAGAATAAGGAATGTCTAGCTTTTTGTGAGATTTTGTCTTCTAGTGGGTTGAATTAGTGATTTAATATTAGTTAGTGAGATTTGTAGGATTAATTAATGACCTAGTGCTTCGTGTAAGATGCTTTATTGATTAGCGTGAGGGCACGCTTTCCTAGGTCTAGGGCATGCACTACGAGGTGAATGCACATTTTCCAAGTAAATACACGCAACCGTAAATGAATGCACGTAATTCAATGCAAGGCACATAAAATGAAACATGATTCTTAAATCTAGGTTAAGGCACGCAAATCTAGGCTAGGGCATATGAAACGAGATGTCGCACGCAAATCGAGGTCGGGCCTCACATCCTCCCCTCCTTAAAAGAATTTCGTCCCGAAATTCAATATTACCTTTGAAATAAAGCTGGATACTGTTGCTCCATCTGGTCTCGTCTTTCCCACGTTGTTTCTTCAACTCCATGATGATCCTACAACACTTTCACCATCGGTTTAGTTTTGCTACGCAACTCCCGATCTTGCTGGTCTAGGATCCGAATGGGCTTCTCCTCATAAGACAAGTTCTCCCGAAACTGCAACGGCTCTGGCTCCAAGATATGCGATGGATCAGGATGATATTTCTGCAGCAACGAAACATGAAAACGTCATGAATATTGGAGAGGTTTTGGGGTAGTGTCAGGCGATACGCCAATTTGCCAACCTTCTCAATTATCTCAAATGGTCCTACAAATCTCGGGCTCAACTTTCCACCCTTGCCGTGTTTAATCAGTCCCCTCCGGTGTGATATCTTCAAGAATACCTTGTCGCCGACCTCAAACTCTAGGCTCCATCTCCGACGGTCTACATAAATTTTCTGCCTGCTTTGGGCGGTAAGCATCCGTTTCCGGATGAGGTGAATATTATCAATAGTCTTCATAAGTTCAGGTAGAAGGGTCGGGTCAAAAGTCTTCGTTTCACCTACTTCATCCCAGTAAATTGGGGATCGACACTTACGTCCATACAACGCCTCAAATGGGGCCATCCCGATAGTGGCCTGATAACTATTATTATAAGCGAACTCCGCTAGAGACAGATATTTCTCCCAACCTTTCCCGAAGTTTAAAACACACGCCCTCAGCATATCCTCTAGAATCTGAGTAGTTCTCTCCGATTGTCCATCAGTCTGAGGGTGATAAGCCATGCTGAAACTCAACTTCGTTCCCAAAGCTTCTTGCAATCTCTTCCAAAATCAGGAAGTAAAACAAGGATCCCTATCCGATACAATACTCACAGGCATCCCGTGCAATCTTACAATCTCTGCCACATACATATCTCCCAACTTCTCAAGACTATCCTCCTTGTTCATGGGTAAGAAGTGCATTGACTTAGTCAATCTATCCACTATGACCCAAACGGCGTCATGACCCTTTTGTGACCTGGGCAGGTCCATAACAAAGTCCATAGTTATATGTTCCCATTTCCATTAAGGAATCTCCAACGGTTGAAGTAAACCTGCCGGTCGTTGATGTTTCGCTTTGACTCTCTGGCAAGTCAAACACCGTGCCACAAACTCCGCAATCTTTCTTTTTATGTTATTCTACCAATAGTGTTGCTTCAAATCCCGGTACATCTTTGTTCCCCCGGGGTGAATGGTGTATCTTGAATTATGGGCTTCTTCAAGAATCTTCTTTTTCAGCTCTGGTTCATTAGGAACACAAATCCGATTCCTAAACCTCCAAATACCATCATCATGAAACTTGAAATCTGTGTTGCTTTCTTTAATCTTCTGGAATTGTTGGTCCTTCTGTTGAGCCTCTCGTAATTCAGACAACAAGGTCGATTGAACTTGTGTAGTGGCAAAAAGTAACCCTTTTCGAGTCAATTGTGGTTTCCACAAAAATGCTTCCTCCAACAACTCCTATACCTTAACTTCCAGTTTTGCCATGCTCGCTTTTCTACTTAAGGCATCTGCAACTACATTTGCTTTACCGGGCACATAATTGATTGTGCAGTTATAATCATCCAAAAGCTCCATCCACGGCCTTTGCCTCATATTCAACTCTTTTTGTGAGAACAAGTATTTCAAGCTCTTGTGATCAGTAAACACCTTGAACTTGTTACCCTATAGATAGTGCCTCCATTTCTTGAGTGCAAACACAATAGTCGCTAACTCCAAATCATGCGTCGGGTAGTTCAATTCATACGGCTTTGGTTTCCTAGAAGCATACGCAATCACTCTACCATTTTGCATCAACACACAACCCAATCCTTCCTTCGAAGCATCGCTATAGATTACAAAACCTTGACTCCCTTCAGGAAATGCAAGAACAGGCGCGGTAGTCAATCTTTTCTTCAATTCCTAGAAGCTGTTCTCACACTTATCATCCCACACGAAGTTTGTTTTCTTTCGAGTGAGCTTTGTAAGTGGTCCTGCAATCTTAGAGAAATCCTTCACGAACCTCTGATAATAGCCAGCTAGACCAAGAAAACTCCGAACCTCCGTAACGTTTTCCGGCTTCATCCAAGACATCACTGCTTCTATCTTTGCTGGATCCACTGCTATTCCCTCTTGGGATATGATATGCCCCAAAAATGCAATCCGCTGCAACCAAAATTCGCACTTGCTAAACTTTGCATACAATTGATGCTCTCGAAGTTTTTGAAATACCAATCACAAATGTTGTTCATGCTCAGCCTCGGATTTTGAGTATACCAAAATATCATCAATGAAGATCACCACAAATTGGTCCAAGTAGGGTTGAAACACCCTGTGCATCAAATCCATAAAAGCTGCAGGGGCATTGGTTAGTCCAAATAGCATCACCACATATTCATAATGCCTATATCTTGTCTTGAAAGCCGTTTTAGGCACATCCTCCTTTTTGATCTGCAACTGATAGTACCCTTGCCTCAAGTCGAGTTTTGAATACACTTTAGCTCCTTGAAGTTGATCAAACAACTCGTCGATCAGTGGAAGTGGGTATTTATTCTTGATAGTCACTTGGTTCAATCCTCGGTAATCGATGCATAGCCTCAACGTTCTGTCTTTCTTCTTCATAAAGAGGACTGGTGCACCCCACGGAGAAGAACTTGGTTGAACAAACCCCTTCTTCAACAATCCTTGCAATTGGTCCTTCAATTCTTGTAGCTCGGCCGGTGCCATACGATAGGGGGATTTAGATATCGGCTGGGTGCCAGGCAGTAACACTATAATGAACTCGATCTCCCGATTTGGGGGTAAATTGGACAATTCTTCTGGAAACACATCCGCATAGTCTTTGATTACTGGCATCTCCTCCAACTTAGCTTTGTTCGACGGCTTGTTGATGAGGTAAGCTAAGTATTCACTACACCCTTTTCTCAAAGACTTCACTGCTTTCGTAGATGAAATGATGGAACTCCCGGTGAAATCTCTTCGACCCATTACCTCCAGTATTGGTTGACCAGGTACCCGAAACGTTACAATATTCGTCCGGCAATCTAGTTGGACATGATGCTTTGCCAACCAGTCCATCCTTAAAATGACCTCATAGTCTCGAAAAGGTAATACAATAAGATTGGCTGAGAATTCTCTATCCTTAATTTGGATTTTACATGCTTTACAAGTTGAGCTAGTAACACGTTTAGAACCCATCGGAGTACCAACTTCTACCTCATAAGGCAAACATACAACTAGTAGTTTCACACATTGCACACATAAGGGAGTATTAAATGAATGAGTAGCACTTGGATCAATTAGTACCCTAACAGGTTGATTCAGTATGAAGAATGTACCTTCAACAATAGCGGTCTCCTCTGGAAGCTCCTCGCACTCAATAGCATAAGCTCGAGGCTGAACTCTAGGAACTGGATTCTTGCCTCTACCAGCTGGTTTAACCTGATTCTGTCCTACTTGCCATTTAGGGCAATCCTTGATCTGATGCAGATCACTGCCACACCGCACACATCATCCCGACTTCTTCCAGCACTGGGCCTCAATATGCCCCTTCTTGTCACAGTAAGAACAGTTGACAGACTGAGTAGCAGGTGAACTACCTGTGGGTCCGCGGGTGGAAGAGGTTGATGACGCTTTAGTCGGGCCACGGTTATTCACTGGCCTGTTCTGGCTCTGGCCTTGACTACAACTTTGGCCCTGGAATTTTCTCTATTGACCTGAAGGCTGGTATGGTTTCTTGTTCGGCTGACTCGAACCGGCTCTATCAAGTTTCCTATTCTCAACTCGGGAAGCAGTAGCAAAGAAAGCAGAATAGGTATCGAAATCATGCGAAGCCAACTGGTCCTGAATCTCCGGCCTCAATCCCGTAGTAAATTTCCACATCTTTGCCTCCGGAGTACTAACCATGTATTGAGCATAGCGGGACAGTCGATCAAAACGAGCCTCGTATTGGGCCACCGTCATGTTACCCTAGGTCAAGTGCATGAACTCCTCAATCCGCCTCTGCCTGGAAACTACAGGAACATATTTCTCCTTGAATGCCTTAACAAAATTACCCCACGAGCGAGGTGTCTGATCAGTTTCCCACAGTGCCTCCATAGTGTGCCACCAATGATCAGCATCCCCGTGCAACAGAAACACCGCAAACTCCACATTTTCTTCATCAATATAATCAAGTGGCCTGAAAATCCTCTCGATCTCGAATAGCCAAGCCTTCGCTTTCTCATCATCAGCTTCCCCATGGAATTTGGACGGGCGAAAGTCAAGGAACTCCCTCATTCTGCTATGTCTCCCATGGTTACCATCATTCCTGTTGTTGTTGTTGTTGTTGGCTTCAAGTGCATCTTGATGCTCCATCACTCGTGACACGAGATCCATGGCATTCGCCATCATGTTAAACATAGCTATGCCTGGATTAGTTTGATAAGCATCTCCGGTCTCTTGGGGCTCATCGCTCCTATTAGTAGTACAAGTACTAGGGCCAGCCATCTATAGGCATAGATTACGATGCATAATTTATTGAAATACGACAAACAAGAATTTAATACATAAGATATGCAACATAATATAGACACACAATTCGAGAAACAATTAAAACATGTTAATCACTTAAGCACATAGAACATAGAAGGCACAATTAACATTATCACACAATAACATATAGACAAGTCATCCTAATTATCTTAGGGCTCTACCCATGGTCCGAGAGTTAAACCCGGCTTAAGCAATCTAAGCTCTGATACCATTCTTCTTCCATAAGGTATCACCCCCCAACCCGGGATATAAAGGTTAGACTAGGGTGTGATCTAAACATTTAAGTCTATCTCGTACTTAACTGTTCATGAAAGTTTAACACTTAATGTTTTAGCCTAAACTCCATAATTTTTTGAAAAATCGGCAGCATAACGGTTGTAATTGGGCTCTTTGGTTTGACCTGATTCCTTAAACGCCTCAAATTTTCCAATCTCAATTTCATTTCCAACAAAGATTACTATTCATCAATTGAAACACCTACTAGTTATCTCGATGTCTCGTTTGATTTATAACCTAGCATGATACTATGTCTCGTTTGTTTGTTAATCCTCGTTACAAAAGTACCTGTTGATCTTAGCTTAACAATGGGTACCTGCTTAAGATTGGATAGGTTCATTTTACTTAGTCCTTACCGGATACTTCATAATCCTACGATAGTTACTAACTAGTAATGATAGCAAAACGACCATAGTAGTGTATGTCTAGTTATTATCAGTACAAGCCAAAATTAGACCTCAAATTACAACGGGGGTCCTTTACATTACAAACATCAAGCAACATGAAAAGAAATAGTATTCAAGCACCATAGTGTTCACAAATGGCCATAATCAAGCAAAGCACATAGGATAGGCAATCATTCCAAGGAATCATCGTTAGGCACGTCGTCCTCGGGTACCTGATCCTGATCTTCTTCACCTAAGATGATAAAAGAGTGTGAGTACTTATGAACTCAGCGAGGGGGAACGAGAAATAGGTTTTGAAACTCATTTTCCGGTTCAACTTATGAAAACCCTTTTTGCAAGCATGAATATATCACAAATAAGTACATAACAATAATATAAAAGTAAAGGGACACAATTACCCATCTCTCCTCCCCGAGGTACTCCAGGAACCAAGCGAGAGTACTTATACACATAGTGAAAAGGATACAGTGAGTTTTTGCTCTCAGTTCATTTCCAGTATCAGTTGTTACGGTCGACTTCAAATCATCCCCTTATCATGCCAAATGGGTGTACTCCGGATGTACCCCGAAATCCTACGACCCAACTCTCCAAGGAAGTCTAGCCCCCAAGCGAGAGAGAGAATTGGACAATAGTAGTCACGGTTACACCGACAAGCCTGATGCTGCCCGGTGTGTGTGAACGCTACCACACCAGAATGAAAGGTTGCAACCTTGTATGCAATGCATATTTATGATATTTAATATATCACATTAGGAGGACAACAAAGTAGGTTGCCTCCGAGCAGTCATAAGATTGCACAATGACAAGTAAACAAGCGAGGCACGATAAGACAAGTAATTTCACTTGAAAGGCACATGGAGTTATATGAACATTAAATGGCAGCCATGTAACACACATAAATCAAGTCATATAACTCATTTCAAAGTTCACGTAATCAAACAACAAGATTATTCAACATGCAACGACATCTACGTGGGACCGGGTGCAAGAAAAGCCTACTTATCAACAGGAAATCATCGAAATCATATCTAGGGCTACAAGGGAAACTACGGGCAGCCTACTAAACACATAATCCAATACAACATCCAAAGGATCAACACTTAGCAAATTCACCTAGTTACTAGGGTTCCAATTCGTGCTTACCTGTGCGATTAAGCCCCAAATCATCTCAAAATCAAACTCAAGCCATACATCGATTAATTCAAACACCCTCAAGTGTTCAAAACAGTCCACACAACATCCCAATGCCACAATCCCAAGCATTTAACACAACAAGAGAAGCTATAACAATTTTTCTAAACATATCCCTAAGTGAAACCCTCACTGCAATGGGCTGTTTTCTCACAATTATTAAGACAAGCAAACAATCTCCAATTCCAGTGAATAAGATGTCAAATTAAAGTTTAAGAAGTGAACTAAATTCAGAAACAAACCTCGCATCATTTGGAGTTCGGGTTCAATAGTTATAGCCAAAACAGTGAAACTGCACAAAACTGTCCATATTTGCACACATTTTAATACTTATCGTTTTTGAGGTCCTTAGGGTCAGATTTAGCCTTAGTCCATTTCTGACAAAAATGTCCATAACTTAAAAATATAGCAGCACACCAAATTTCATGCATTTTGGATGTCATTTACTAAGTCAAAACTGATTCGTTCCACATGGTCAGTGAATCTACCAAAACCTGCTTCATTTTTCCAGACTTTCCAGATTTGGACACATTTTAATGATTTGCCATTTTGAGGACCTTAGAGTCAAAATTAGCTTTGGATTATTTCTTCTCAAAATGTTTAGAACTGAAAAAAATAGTTACCTACCAATTTTCACGCATTTTCAACATCATTTACCTAGCCAAAATCACCTCGCACCAACAAGACAGAAAGCTGTCACATGCACGATTTCATCTATCATCACATTCTAGCCCTAAGTCTTGCCATGCATGGTTGTAAAAGCTTATGAACACACATATATTTCAAGTACAGAAGCAAAGATAAACATTTAAGAGCATGCATGTGGTTTTTTGAAAGATTTTCAAGAAGTTTTAGCCCTCACCTTAGCAAAACAACAAGAAGATGCACAAGACTCTTGGTGAAGCACAAAGTTGATCTTCTTCCTTGATTAGCCGAGACACCACTCGATTTTCTCTATTTTTCTTAGCTTAGTGACCAAGTTCTTACTAGATGCATGTGGTTAGAACAAGAAGAAAAGAAATGGAAGCTAGCAAACTCACCTAAGCCGAAATGGATGTTCAATAAGCTTGCATGTGTGTTTCTTGCAACCTAGCTTGGTTAGTCGAGCTCCCTAGCTGCTTGCTTGCCTTGATGAATCATGGAGTGATGAAGATATGTTAATATATGTCAATATCGACCTCTTCATAATAAGTATCGTTAATTATATGGTAGCATAAATTAATGATTCCGACTTAAACGTCGATGAGGTCAAAAGAGATCGCGATGGCTACAAGAAAGAAGTTCGGGAATTTGGAATTACCTAAGATGACGTCGGGTTGATGCAATGCTAAAGTTAGTCAATTTGACCAAAGGAAACTTCCTAGAAGTTGACTTGGATGCTAGCCACCCTTGTGGTCAATTGCAGCCACCCATGTGATAAATATGGGTGGCTAATACTTTGAACATGGTTGGTAAAGCCAACCAAGATTGAAATGTTTGATAGGAAAGTCTCCTATGGCGGGCTAGCTAAATTCTATAAATAGGCATGCATTAGTTCATCATTTTCATCCACAACACAACTCCAAACACAATCCTAAGTTAGTCTTTCTTTCTTGTATTCTTCTTGTAAGTCCAGAAGCCATTGAAGCTCTAATCTTGAGAGCGCACGGTGGGACAATTATCTTGTAAGCGTTATATTGAATTGTTATAACGAGTAGTGTTGTCTTTCTACTTGATTGTTGTTAAGACGTTTCTGGGAAATTGGTTATATTCTTACATGGTATCAAGAGCTTAAGGGGCTCTTAACAACAATCTTGTCTAGTAAAGCTCAACAACTATGACTACTCAAGGTGCTAGTTCTTCTTCTACCAGTTCTAGTTCTGGTTTAGTACCAACAATTCGTATCCGTCCCCCTACCTTCACAGAAGGAAAGCTTGATGGCACGAACTATCTTTTGTGGAAGTTCAAAATCACTACAGTTCTGGACTCCTACGAACTCCTTGATACAGTGTTAGGCACAGATGCAGAACTAGTTGCAGTCCGTGCTGAAGATGACACAAAAAAGGTCACACCTCCAGATCCTCAGCTTGTTAAAGAATGGAGGAGACGAAATGCTGATGCACTTTGTGCAATTGTAACAAGTGTTCAAGATTCCGTTCTTACTCTAATTCAACACACAACCAAGGCAACTGAAGCTTGGAACATACTGAGAAATCAGTATGAAACAAGGAACCAGACTCGCATTCAGAACTTGGAGAATCAGTTAGCTGCTGAGAGATTAAGTGAAGATGAAGCAGCTGAGTCATTTATCAGTAGGATGAAAAGCCTATGTGATCAAATGGCTGCAGTTGGTATTTCCAAATCAACCGAGGAACTAGCTCGAAGGTGCATTAGAGTGTTGCCTCCAAAATTTGACGGCCTTGTGACAGCACTCAATACAAAAGTTCGCATTCCTCCTTTGACGTTTGAAGAATTCACTGCCATGTTGATGGAGGAGGAGATGAGGCTGAGGAGCAGAGAAAATCAACTTGACTCTGCCTTTACAGCCAAGGCGAGGAGTAACCAAGAAGAAAAGAAGAAAGCAAAGAAGAAAACGTTCTCTGGATCGTGCTACTACTGCAATAAGAAAGGTCATGCTGTCAAAGATTGTAGGAAACGAATCCATGACGAGAAGAACGGAACTTTAAAGCCAAATTGGAGAAATAAAGAATCTGCCAATACGGCTGAAACGGAAGTGCATCTGTTTACTGTAATAGATGTATCGGAGGAAACGTGTACTAGCGCACATGTACATCAAACAAGTGCATGGGTGTTAGATAGTGGAGCTTCCCGACACATGACCAGCAAGAAGGAGTTATATGACTCCATAAAACCTTTACAAGAACCAATGAATGTTGTCGTCGGGAATAATGCGAGGTGTCCCGTTGAGGGCACTGGAACCATCTCGCTCGTGTTTCAAGATGGAGGAAGCAAGAAGCTATCCAACGTACTCTTTGTACCCCAGATCACCAGAAATTTGCTATCTGTAGCTGCTATTACAGATAATGATCTAGAAGTGCGGTTCAAGAAGACGGAAGCTTTGATTCTTGACAAGGATCAAAATATCGTAAGTAAAGGTATTCGCAAAAATAATCTTTACGAAATCAGCTCTCTTTCTGCTGTCGTGGATGCCAAAACAAGTCAACTTTGGCATGAAAGGTTCAGGCACATTTCCTATCCTGTGTTAAAGGAAATGCAAAAGAAGAAGATGGTGGCCGGCTTGCCTTCAATTGAAGAAATTGAAGGACCATGTGAAGCTTGTATACTGGGCAAGCAACATAGACAGTCATTTCCCAAAGAGAGTCATAACCGATCAAAGGCTCCTCTAGAGTTGGTACATGCTGACCTCTGCGGAAAAATGACTACGACGATGTTGGGAGGATCTTCCTACTTTATGCTGTTAGTCAACGATTATAGTAGGAAGATGTGGGTGTACTTCCTTCGGGACAAGGCTGATGCTCTTGAAAAATTTAAAGTGTGGCACAAACTTATGACAAATGAGAACACAACTCAGTTGAAGAAACTTCGTACCGATCGTGGGGGGGAATTCTGTTCTACTGAGTTCACCAACTACTGCAACAAGCTTGGGATTAAGCGCCAATTGACTGCTCCATACACACCACAACAAAATGGAGTTGTGGAACGAAGAAATCGAACAATTGTAGAAATGGCTCGATGCATGTTGAAAGGTGCTGGCCTACCTGACACATTCTGGGCTGAAGCAGTTAACACAGCGGTATACATCCTCAATCGGTGTTCAACCAGGGCACTCAACGATAAGACTCCTAATGAGACTTATTATGGTACGAAACCTTCTGTGTCTCATTTAAGAAAATTTGGGTGTGAGTGTTTTGTACACATTCCAAATGAAAATCGAAAGAAATTGGATGACAAGAGTAAGAAGGGCATTTTCTTGGGATATAGTGAAGAGTCTAAAGCATACTGACTCTATGATGTAGAGGCCAAGAAAGTGATCATAAGCCGAGATGTGGTGTTTAATGAGCGACCACACTCGATGGAAGATAGCGGTCCTGCCATTTCATCATCAACCGATGAAGTAATCCACTAAGTGCCTGAACAACGACCGTTGAACAATGAAGAAGTCTCTAATGATAAGGAGACTGAAGACCAACCTGTTGTACCCACAAGGAAGCCACAACCGAAGTGGTTCCAACAGCTCTTTGATGGAAGAAATCCAGGAATTACTGATGATAGTCCACGTCCTGATGGACAAAGACGATCAAAGAGAATAGAGGAGCAGAACAGATCAGGACAACAACTAGTAAACATGGCTTTGATGACCCAAATCATCAAGGCGGTAAAAGAACCGGTAACTGTAGAGGAAGCCATGTCAGATCCAAATTGGAGAGCAGCTATGCAAGCCGAATATGATAGTATCATGAAAAATGATACTTGGGAGATCGTTGAAAAGCCACCGAACAGAAAAATTATCGGCACCAAATGGATCTGGAAAGTGAAGTACAAGGCAGATGGAAGTCTTGAAAAATACAAGGCACGCCTTGTAGCACAAGGATTTTCGCAAGTTGAAGGTTTCGATGTATATGAAACCTTTGCTCCAACAGCAAAAATGTCAACAATCAAGCTAGTTGTTGCAGCTGTCGCGCATTATGAATGGATTGTACATCAAATGGATGTCAAGTCATCTTTTCTTAATGGGCAACTTGAAGAAGAAGTCTACGTTGCACAACCCCCTGGCTTTCAAATACCAAGTGAAGAAGAAAAAGTCTGCAAATTGAAAAAGGCTTTATATGGGTTAAAGCAAGCACCACGAGCTTGGTACAAACGTATAGACTCTTTCTTCTTGTAACATGGTTTCTGTAGAAGCAAATCAGAGGCCAACTTGTATGTTCTAAGTGAACAAGGAAAGAAGGTAATTGTAGTCCTATATGTGGATGATCTTGTAATCACTTGTGACCATGAAGATAATATTCGGAAGACGCAAGAATGGTTGAGCCAAGAATTTGAAATGACAAATCTTGGTCTTCTTTATTATTTCATGGGAATCGAGGTATGGCAAAAACCTCATACCATCTTCATCTCGCAGCAACGATATGTTCATGAGCTTCTGACTGCATTTGGTATGTCCGAGTGCAAACCAGTTGTCACCCCGATGGAAGTGAATACAAAGTTATCAATTGACGATCCTTCAGAACAAGTTGATAACAAGCTCTACAGAAGGTTGGTGGGAAGTTTAATCTTCCTTTGTAACACAAGACCTGATATTAGTTATGCTGTGGGAGTCCTCAGTCGGTTTTCAAATAAACCGAAACAAAGTCACTGGCAAGCAGGGATGCGGATCCTCAAATATCTCAAAGGCACGTTGGAGTATAGGATATCATACAAGTCTGGAGATACTTTATCTGGGTACTGTGACTCAGACTGGGCTGGTGATATTGACTCAAGAAAATCTGTTACAGGTTACGTATTCACATTCGGTGATGGAGTCATCTCATGGGCTAGTAAGAAGCAACCCACCGTTGCACTTTCATCAACGGAGGTAGAATACAAGGCTGCTTGTGTAGCATCCTGTGAAGCTGTTTGGCTACTACGCATCATGACTGATATTGGCATTCCAATAGAGGAAGCAACAATGTTGAAATGTGACAGTCAGAGTTGTATAGCCATGTCAAAGAATCCGGTATTTCATGCTAGAACAAAACACATAGAGATTCAGTATCACTATGTGAGGGAACTGATCGAGGAAGGCGAAATCTACATGGAGTACTGCCCTACAGAAGATAATTGTGCAGATATCTTCACTAAAGCGTTAGGGAGCGTCCAATTGAGCAAGCATCTTCAAACATTGGGTGTTGGCCCAATAGCTTAGTCAACATGAGGTGAACATTGAGGGAGGGTGTTAATATATGTCAATATCCACCTCTTCATAATAAGTATCGTTAATTATATGGTAGCATAAATTAATGATTCCGACTTAAACGTCGATGAGGTCAAAAGAGATCGCGATGGCTACAAGAAAGAAGTTCGGGAATTTGGAATTACCTAAGATGACGTCGGGTTGATGCAATGCTAAAGTTAGTCAATTTGACCAAAGGAAACTTCCTAGAAGTTGACTTGGATGCTAGCCACCCTTGTGGTCAATTGTAGCCACCCATGTGATAAATATGGGTGGCTAATATTTTGAACATGGTTGGTAAAGCCAACCAAGATTGAAATGTTTGATAGGAAAGTCTCCTATGGCGGGCTAGCTAAATTCTATAAATAGGCATGCATTAGTTCATCATTTTCATCCACAACACAACTCCAAACACAATCCTAAGTTAGTCTTTCTTTCTTGTATTCTTCTTGTAAGTCCAGAAGCCATTGAAGCTCTAATCTTGAGAGCGCACGGTGGGACAATTATCTTGTAAGTGTTATATTGAATTGTTATAACGAGTAGTGTTGTCTTTCTACTTGATTGTTGTTAAGACGTTTCTGGGAAATTGGTTATATTCTTACAGATAAGCTATGGAGTATAGGAACTCAGCCAAAGCTGAGAGAGAGAGAGAGAAGAATGAGAGGGAGAGAGAGAAATGTGAGGAAATGAAAGAAATGAAAGAAAAAATGAAAGCCTTGCAAATGATGAAGCATGTGTCGGCCTTGGGCATAGAAATTTCAGATTTGTGTCTTCAAGAAACATGGTTTTTGAATTTCATAGCATGGGCAAGGAGCTTATGTCGAGATTGGGAGGTTTGAGGAGGTCTTTGAGCTAATTTTTTTATGCATTTGTGTCATAGAATGTTTGAGGAATAAATTGAATTATGCAAGCAAGCACAAAAGCTCACAAGGTGGTCAGCCAAGGCATGAAAAATCTGAATCTTTGTCATCTTTTGAGCTTTATTTAATTGTGTGTTTGAAAGTGCAAACGAATAAAGAATAAAGAATAAAGAATAAGGAATGTCTAGCTTTTTGTGAGATTTTGTATTCTAGTGGGTTGAATTAGTGATTTAATATTAGTTAGTGAGATTTGTAGGATTAATTAATGACCTAGTGCTTCGTGTAAGATGCTTTATTGATTAGCGTGAGGGCACGCTTTCCTAGGTCTAGGGCATGCACTACGAGGCGAATGCACGTTTTCCAAGTAAATGCACGCAACCATAAATGAATGCACGTAATTCAATGCAAGGCATATAAAATGAAACATGATTCTTGAATCTAGGTTAAGGCATGCAAATCAAGGCTATGGCACACAAAATGAGGTATCACACGCAAATCGAGGTATGCTGAGCCGGCTTGCTACCCTCGTCGTAGAGCTCTCGGAGAGCTTTTCAACGATACGCTGTGCGTTGCGTAATTCTTTACTGATTAAAAGTTATAGGCACCGGAGCGACGGAGACCTGGTCACAAGCCCCACACCCTCGGTTTGCGGGCCCAGCCTCTACGTGAAGCGAAGTTGTCTTGGCCAAAGTGCTGTGGGATTCGGTAATAGAAATGTAGTGGATAACGTATCTTGGCAACCCGAACCGGGGCAAAAAAAATTGAAAAAGGGGGGTGCAACACGAGGACTTCCCAGGGGGTCACCCATCCTAGTACTACTCTTGCCCAAGCACGCTTAACTTCAGAGTTTTGATGGGATCCTGTGCATTAGTGCTGGTATGATCGGACCCGTCATGTTGTGGGCACAAATCCTTTATGTGTTGACGGTTCACAGTCCCAGCCCAGACTGATGGCCCATTCAAAAGGCCTATTGGGTTTAGCGACAACCCATCCGCTTCAACAACGAAGCATCCACTCAAGACGTGATATCGACGCATTGTAGGGCCCTCTAATGCCCCGCGAGTTAGGTTGTCATCCTTTTAACAGTTCACGACGTACGATCCGGGATAGAAAATAGAGCAAAAGAAGAAAAGTGGCCCAAAACTGATAAAAACGTTCAATTTTGGGCTAGGAAAACAGGTGCAACCGAGCAGGCTTGCTGCCCCCGTCGTAGAGCTCTCAGAGAGCTTTCCAACGGTATGTTGTGCGCCGCGTAACTCCTTATGAATCAAAAGTCATGGGCGCTGGAGCGACGGAGACCTAGTCAGAAGCCCTACGCCCTCGGTTTGCGGGCCCAGCATCCACGTGAAGCGAAGTTGTCTTGCCCAAGCTGCCGTGGGATTCGATAAAAGAAATGTGGTGGATAAAGTATCTTGGCAACCCTAACTGGGGCAAGAAAAATTGAAAAGGGGGGATGCAACACGAGGACTTCCTTGGGGGTCACCCTTCCTAGTACTACTTTCGCCCAAGCACGCTCAACTTCGGAGTTCTGATGGGATCCGGTGCATTAGTGCTGGTATGATCGCACCCGTTAGGTTGAGGGCACAAATCTTTTTTGTGTTGACGGTTCACAATCCCAGCCCAAAGAGATGGCCTATTCAAAAGGCCTAATGGGCTTAACGACAACCCATCCGCTTCAACAATGCAACATCCTCTTAAGACTTGATATCGACAGGTTGTAGGGCCCTGTAATATCCCGCGAGTTAGGTTGTCGTTCTTTTAACAGCTCACGATGTACGATCCGGGATGGAAGAACAGAGCAAAAGAAGAAAAGTGGCCCGAAATTGATGAAAACGTTCAATTTTGGGATACGAAAACAGGCGCAGCCGAGCAGGCTTGCTGCCCCCGTCGTAGAGCTCTCGGAGAGCTTTCCAACTGTATGTTGTGCGCCGCGTAACTCCTTATAGATCAAATGTTATGGGCACCGGGGCGACGGAGACCTGGTCATAAGCCCCACGCCCTCTGTTTACGGGCCCAACCTCTACGTGAAGCGAAGTTGTCTCGCCCAAGGTGCTGTGGGATTCGGTAACAGAAATATGGAGGATAAAGTATCTTGGTAACCCTAACCGGGGCAAAAAAAATTGAAAATAGGGGGTGCAACACGAGGACTACCCAGGGGGTCGCCCATCCTAGTACTACTCTTGCCCAAGCATGCTTAACTTCGGAGTTCTGATGGGATCCAGTGCATTAGTGCTGGTATGATCACACCCGTCATGATGAGAGCACAAATCCCTTATGTGTTGACGGTTCGCAGTCCCAGCCTAGAGAGATGGCCCATTCAAAAGGCCCAATGGGGTTAACGACAACCCATCCTCTTCAACAACACAGCATCCATGCAAGACGTGATATCGACACGTTGTAGGGCCCTCTAATGTCCCACGAGTTAGGTTGTCGTCCTTTCAACAGCTCACGACGTACGATCCGGGACGAAAAAACAGAGCAAAAGAAGAAAAGTGGCCCGAAACTGATGAAAACATTCGATTTTGGGCTCCGAAAATAGGCACAGCCAAGTAGGCTTTTTGCCCAAATTGTAGAGCTCATGGAGAGCTTTCCATCGGTATGTTGTGCGCTGTGTAACTCCTTACGGATCAAAAGTTATGGGCACCGGAGCGACGGAGACCTGGTCACAAGCCCTACGCCCTCGGTTTGTGGGCCCAGCCTCTACGTGAAGCGAAGTTGTCTTGCCCAAGGTACCGTGGGATTCGGTAATAGAAATGTGATGGATAAAGTATCTTGGCAACCCTAACCAGGGCAAAAATAATTGAAAATGGGGGGTGCAACACGAGGACTTCCAAGGGGGTCACCCATCCTAGTACTACTCTTGCCCGAGCACGCTTAACTTCGGAGTTCTGATGGGATCCGGTGCATTAGTGCTGGTATGATCGCACCCATTATGTTGTGGGCACAAATCCTTTATGTGTTAACGGTTCAAAGTCGCAGCCCAGAGAGATGGCCCATTCAAAAGGCCCAATGGGCTTAACGACAACCCATCCGCTTCAACAACATAGCATCCTCGCAAGACGTGATATCGAGACATTGTAGAGCCCTCTAATGTCCCACAAGTTAGATTGTCGTCCTTTAAACAGCTCACAACGTACAATCCGGGACGGAAAAACAGAGCTAAAGAAGAAAAGTGGCCCAAAACTGATGAAAATGTTCAATTTTCAGCTTCAAAAATAGGCACTGCCGATCAGGCTTGCT
The DNA here is from genome assembly GCA_037974665.1 of Ehretia macrophylla. NCBI lineage: Eukaryota > Viridiplantae > Streptophyta > Magnoliopsida > Boraginales > Ehretiaceae > Ehretia > Ehretia macrophylla. Next base: position 11,741,952 of record CM075764.1, on the reverse strand, counting down.
GCCCCCATCATAGAGCCCTCGGAGAGCTTTCCAAGGGTATGTTGTGCGCCATGTAACTCCTTACGGAATAAAATTTATGGGCACCAGAGCGACGGAGACTTGTTCGCAAGCCCCAAGCCCTAGGTTTGCGGGCCCAGCCTCTACGTAAAACGAAGTTGTCTTGCCCAAGGTGCCGTGGGATTCGGTAATAGAAATGTGGAGGATAAACTATCTTGGCAACCCTAACCGGGGTAAAAAAAATTGAAAATAGGGGGTATAGCACGAGGACTTCCCAGGGGGCTACCCATCCTAGTACTACTCTTGCCCAAGCACACTTAACTTCGGAGTTCTGATGGGATCCGGTGCATTAGTGCTGGTATGATCGCACCTGTCATGTTGTGGGTGCAAATCCTTTATATGTTGACGGTTCAAAGTCCCAGCCCAGAGAGATGGCCCATTCAGAAGGCCCAATGGGCTTAACGACAACCCATCCGCTTCAACAACATAGCATCCTTGCAAGACGTGATATCGACTCGTTGTAGAGCCCTCTAATATCCCGCATGTTAGGTTGTCCTCATTTTAACAGCTCACGATGTACGATCCGGGACGGAAAAACAGAGAAAAAGAAGAAAAGTGGACCTAAACTGATGAAAATGTTTGATTTTAGGCTCCAAAAAGGGGCGCAGCTTAGCAGGCTTACTGCCTCTGTCGTAGAGCTCTCGGAGAACTTTCCAACGATATGTTGTGCGCCGCGTAACTCCATACGGATCAAAAGTTATGGGCACCGGAGCGACGGAGGCCTAGTCAAAAGACCTACGCCCTCGGTTTGCGAGCCCAGCCTCTACGTGAAGCGAAGTTGTCTTGCTCAAGGTGCCGTGGGATTCGGTAATAGAAATGTTGTCACACCTCAACCCGGCCTATAGAGGTTAGACTAGGATGTGATCTAAACATTCAAGTCATTTCACGTACTTAATCATTCCAGGAGGTTTAGCACTTAACGTTTTATCCTAGACTCCAAAATTTTTTGGAAAATCGGCAGTATAATGGCTGCAATTGGGCTCTTTGGTTTGACCTAGTTCTCTAAATGCCTCAAAATTTTATCATCTCAATTTCATTTCCAACTAAGATTACTATTTTACCATCAATTGAATTGCCTATTGGTTAATTCGACATCCCGTTTGATTTATAACCTAGCACGATACTATGTTTCGTTGGTTTATTTATCCTCGTTACGAAAGTACCTATTGATCTTAGCTTAATAGCGAGTACCTATTAAGATTGGATAAGTTCAATTACTTAGTCCTTAACTAGAGCATCATAACCTATGATAGATACTAGCGGATAATAAAAGCAAAACGATCATAGTAGTGTCATGACTAGCATCAGTCTACTTAATATAAGTACAAACCAAAATTAGACCCCAAATTATAATGGGGGTATTTTACATTACAAACGTTAAGCAACATAAAAGAAATAGTCTTCAAGTAGCATGGAGTTCACAAATGGCCACAAACACATGAAACACATAGGACAGGCAATCACTCCAAGGAATCATCGATAGGCACGTTGTCCTTGGGTACCTGTACCTGTTCTTCTTCACCTGTGATGAAAAAGAGGGTGAGTCCTTATGAACTCAGCGATGGGGAATACGTTTTGAAACTCATTTTCCGGTTCAATTTATGAAAACTCTTTTTGGAAACATGTCACGTATTACAAATAATAAGGTACGCAAATATATGAAACAAATCGAGTAATATATACATTTACCAATCATTTCAAGGATACGGTAAGCATTTACTCTCAATATCAATTTCGATTCATTTGGTGTGGCCGACTTCAATAATCCACTTATCGCTCCCAATTGGGTGTACTCCGGATGTACCTCAAAACCTACGACCCAACTCTCTGAGGGTGGAATGCCAAGCGAGAGAGGGAATTGGACCATGGTAGTCACGGTAGCACCGGCAAGCCCTATGCCGCCTGGCGTGCATGAAACACTACCATGCCACATTGAAAGGTTGCAACCTTGTATGCAATGCACATTTATAACATTTGACATATCACATTAGGAGGACAACAAAGTAGGTCACCTCCGAGCAGTTATAAGATCGCACGTTGTCAAGTAGTCAAACAAGGCACGATAAGACAAGTAATTTCACTGGAAAGGCATATAGAGCCATATGAACATTAAACGGGCAGCCATGTAACATATGCAAGTCAAGTCATATAACTCATTTCGAAGTCCACGTAATCAAGTGATACGATTATTCAACATGCAACAACATCTACGTGGGTTTGGTTGCAAGAAAAGCTTATTTGACCACATACAATGGTCAAAATCACATTTGAAGTTATAAGACATTTACGGGCAGCCCACTAAGCATATAATTTCCACACAATATCCAAATGATCAATACTTGGCAAAACTACCTAGTCATTAGGGTTTCCATTTCGTGTATATTCGTGCAATTTGAGCCTCAACCCAACTCAAAGTCAATCTCAAACCATGCATCATTTAATTCAAGATCCTCAAACATTTAAAACAGTCCACACAACATCCCAACACCACAATTCCAAGCAATTAGTACCACAAGAGAAGTTACAACAATTTTCCAAGCATATAACTAAGTGAAACCTTTACTGCAATAGGATGTTTTCTCACAATCAATAGGATAATCAAACAATCTCCAAATCCAGTGAATAAGATTTCAAATTAAATCTTGAGAAGTTAACTAAAATCAGAAACAAACCTAGCATCAATTGGAGTTCGGAATCATTAGTTATAGCCGAAACAGTGAAGTAGCACAAAACTGTCCAGATTTGCGCACTTTTCAGAAATTGACATTTTTGAGGTCCTTAGGGTCAGTTTTAGCCTTGGTCCATTTCTGACAAAATTGTCCAGAACTGAAAAATATAGCAGCAAACCAAATTTTATGCATTTTGGACATCATTTACTAAGTCAAATATGGTTTGTTCCACAAGGTCAGTGCATCTGCCAAAACCTGCTTCATTTTTCCAGATTTCTAGATTTTGTCACATTTTAAAGATTTGCCATTTTGAGGACATTAGAGTCAAACTTTGCTTCGGCCGATTTCTGGGAAAAATGTTCAAAACTGTCCAAACTAGTCACCTACCAATTTTCACGCATTTTCAACATCATTTTCCTATCTAAACTTACCTCGAAACAGACTGGTCAGAGAGCTGTCAACAATTCGACTTCATCCAGCATCATTTTCAAGCCAAGATCTTGCCATGCATGGTTGTTTAAGCTCATGAACGACCATATAACTCAAGTACAGAAGCAAATACATACATTTATGAGCATGCATATGAATTTTTGAAGAGTTTTCAAAAGGTTTTAGCCCTCACCTTAGCAATCAACCAAAAGATGCTCAAAAACCTTGTTGAAGCTCAAATCTTCTCTTTTCCTTTGCCTAGCAGAAATCCCAACTAGATTTTCTCTATTTTTCCTAGCTTAGTGATCAATCTCTTAGCACATGCATGAGGTTAGAACATGAAGAAAAGAAATGGATGCCAAGAAGCTTACCTAGGCCGAATAGAGTCTTCAATGCACATGCATGTGTGATTTTCACTTCCTAGCTAGCTCGGTTGAGGTCCTTTGCTTGTGGATTGCTTGGTTTAGATATGGTGTGAAGAAGAGAAGCTATGGAGGTAGAGAACTCAGCCAAGGCCGAGAATGAGAGAGGAAAATTGAGAGAGAAGTGAGAGAAGTTGAAGGAAATGAGAGAATATGACAAAAGTGATGGCTTTGCAATTTCTTTGAGGAGCATGTCGGCATTGGGCAGTCCAATTTCAGCATTTTGTGTCTTCAATGTGCAATTTGAAATTCCTAGGATGGGCAAGAGTGATGTAGCCGAAAATGGTGTGCAAATGGTAGGGTTTTTGAGCAATTTTTTAAGCATTTGTGTCATAGTTTGTCTAAGCATGCATAGTTAATTGTATAATTGTTCAAACCTTGTGCAAACACCATGGTATGGTCGGCCAAGCTAGCTCCCAATCTGAATTTTTTGTCAACTTTTGATCATTATTTAATTGTGTCTTGAAAGTGCAAAAAGAATAAGGAATAAAGAATGTGAATGTCTAGCTTTTGGTGCTATTTTGTCTTCTAGTGAGTTGAATTAGAATTATTATATTGAGAGTGGATTTTGTAGGATTTTTTAATAGTCTAGTGCTTTGTGAAAGATGCTTTCTTGATTAGCGTGAAGGCACACTTTCCTAGGTCTAGGGCACGCACTACGAGGTAGGACACGAACTACGAGATGAACGCATGTTTTTCAAGTAAATGCACGATATCCTAAATGAATGCATGTAATTCAATGCAATGCACGTAAATCGAGATACAACCCTTAAACCTAGGTTAGGACACGCAATTCAAGGTCAAGGCACACAAAACGAGACAACGCACGTAATTCGAAGTCGGGGCATGTAAGTCGAGGATTAGGGCACATAATTCTAGGTCAAGGCACGAATGACGAGGCATGCACGAAAACCAAGACAGGGCACATAATCCAAGGTCAGTCATATAATTAGGGGTTTATGATACGTAAATCAAGGTATGACACGTTATTCGGGGTCGGGCATCACAAATGTGGTGGATAAAGTATCTTGGAACCCTAATCGGGGCAAAAAAAATTGAAAAGGGGGGTGCAACACGAGGACTTCCCAAAGGGTCACCCATCCTAGTACTACTCTTGCCCAAGCACGCTTAACTTTGGAGTTCTGATGGGATCCGGTGCATTAGTGCTGGTATGATTGCACCCGTCATGTTGTGGGCACAAATCCTTTATGTGTTGACGGTTCACAGTCCCAGCCCAGAGAGATGGCCCATTCAAAAGGCCCAATGGGCTTAACAACAACCCATCCGCTTCAACAACACAACATCCTCATAAGACGTGATATCGACGCGTTGTAGGGCCCTCTAATGTCACGCGAGTTAGGTTTTCGTCCCTATTAACTGCTCATGTCGTACGATCCGGGACTGAAAAACAGAGCAAAAGAAGAAAAGTGGCACGAAACTGATGAAAACATTCGATTTTGGGCTCCAAAAATGGGCGCATCCGAGTAGGCTTGTTGACCCAATCTTAGAGCTCTCAGAGAGCTTTCCAACGGTATGCTGTGCGCCGCTAACTCCTTACGGATCAAAAGTTATGGGCACCTGAGCGACGGAGACCTGGTCACAAGCCCTATGCCCTCGGTTTACGGGCCCAGCCTCGACGTGAAGCGAAGTTGTCTTGCCCAAGGTGTCGTGCGATTCGGTAATAGAAATGTGGTGGATAAAGTTTCTTGGCAACCCTAACTGGGGCAAAAAAATTGAAGAGGGGGGTGCAACACGAGGACTTCCTAAAGGGTTACCCATCCTAGTACTACTCTCGCCCAAGCATGCTTAACTTCAGAGTTTTGATGGGATCCGGTGCATTTGTGCAGGTATGATCACACCTGTCATGTTTAGGGCATAAATCCTTTATGTGTTGACGGTTCACAGTCCCAGCCCAGAGAGATGGCCTATTCAAAAGTCCCAATAGGCTTAACGATAACCCATCCGCTTCAACAACGCAGCAACCTCGTAAGACATCATATCGACGCGTTGTAGGACACAGTAATATCCCGCGAGTTAGGTTGTCATCCTTTTAACATCTCATATTGTACGATCCGGGATGGAAAAACATAGCAAAAGAAGAAAAGTGGCCCAAAACTGATGAAAACCTTCAATTTTGGGATCCAAAAAAGGGCGCAGCTGAGCAGGCTTGTTGCCCCTATCGTAGAGCTCCCGAAGAGCTTTCCAGCAGTATGCTGTGCGCCGCATAACTCCTCACAGATCAAAAGTTATGGGCATTGGAACGACGGAGACCTGGTCACAAGCCCTACGCCCTTGGTTTGTGGGCTCAGCCTCTACGTGAAGCGAAGTTGTCTTGCCCAACGTGCCGTGTGATTCAGTAATAGAAATGTAGTGGATAAAGTATCTTGGGAACCCTAACCGGGGCAAAAAAAAATGAAAAGGGAGGTGCAACACGAGGACTTCCTAAGGGGCCACCCATCCTAGTACTACTCTCGCCCAAGCACGCTTAACTTCGAGGTTTTGATGGGATCCGGTGCATTAGTGCTGGTATGATCGCACTCGTCATGTTGTGGGCACAAATCCTTTATGTGTTGACTATTCACAGTCCCAGCTTAGAGAGATGGCCCATTCAAAAGGCCCATTCAAAAGGCCCAATGGGCTTAACGACAACCTATCTACTTCAACAACACAGCATCCTCGCAAGACATGATATCGATGCATTGTAGGGCCCTCTAATATCCCACGAGTTAGGTTGTCATCCTTTTAACAGCTCATGTCATACAATTCGGGTCGGAAAAACATAGCAAAAGAAGAAAAGTGGCTCGAAACTGATGAAAACGTTCGATTTTGGGCCCCAAAAATGGGCACAGCCAAGCAGGCTTAATGCCCTGTCGTAGAGCTCTCGAAGAGCTTTCCAACGGTATGCTATGCGCTACATAACTTCTTACGGATCAAAAGTTATAGGCATCGGAGCGACGGAGACCTGGTCACAAGCCCCACGCCCTCAGTTTGCGAGCCCACCCTCTACGCGAAGTGAAGTTGTCTTGCCCAAGATGCTGTGGGATTCGGTAATAGAAATGTGGTGGATAAAGTATCCTGGCAACCCTAACCGGGGCAAAAAAAATTGAAAAGGGGGGTGCAACACGAGGACTTCCCAGGGGGTCACCCATCCTAGTACTACTCTCGCCCAGGCACCCTTAACTTCGGAGTTCTGATAGGATCCGCTGCATTAGTGCTGGTATGATCGCACCCGTCATGTTAAGGGTACAAATCCTTTAGATGTAGACGGTTCACAGTCCTAACCCAGAGAGATGGCCCATTCAAAAGGCCCAATGGACTTAACGACAACCCATCCGCTTCAACAACTTAGCATCCTCGTAAGACGTCATATCGACAGGTTGTAGGGCCCTGTAATATCCCGCGAGTTAGGTTGCCGTCATTTTAATAGCTCAGGACGTACGATCCGGGATGGAAAAACATAGCAAAAGAAGAAAAATGGCCCAAAACTGATGAAAACGTTCGATTTTGGTCTCCAAAAACTTGCACAGCCGAGCAGGCTTGCTGCCCTATCATAGAGCTCTTGAAGAGCTTTCCAACGGTATGCTGTCCGCTGCGTAACTCCTTACGGATCAAAAGTTAAGGGCACCGGAGCGACGGAGACCTAGTAACAAGCCCTACGGCCTCGGTTTGCGAGCCCAGCCTTTACGCGAAGTGAAGTTGTCTTGCCCAAGATGCCGTGTGTGATACCCCGAACCTGGCATGTATTCAATAGCATTTTAAGTTCATTTAAATTGCATTTTATTGACCTTTCACCTTCTTTGACCAAACTAGTTGACTTTTCATCTACATTGACCAACTAGGACAATGTGAAAATTTTTGAAATGTTTAATAAAGGGCAAACTTGGGATTAGAAATAAAAAAATGCAATGTTAAGTTAGTCAAATTTTAGGTCAAATTTGGAATTAAATCTGAACCAATTGGGGAAGAGTTAGGTAGCAAATTATATATGGTTGGAAAGCTCTATGAGTCTAGTTTATGAGGGTTCAAACCGTTCGTGAATTGGAGTTTTCTAGAAGAAGTTATGGCCGTTGTCGTGAGGTCGCGCATAGCTGTTTTGGTTTAGTGGGTTGACCGAATTTTGACCTTTGACTTCTTGACATATTTTTTTTTTAAATAAGTAGAATGTGCACGAAAAAAACAGAGAGAAAAAGGCTTGAAACCATGAGGAAAAGAAGGAGAAAAAAAAAATCTCAACTTCAAATCTTCGATTCTTCGTGTGGGCTTGTGCGGGGTGGTTTCCGAGGCACTCTACGAGGTTTTCCTAGCGTCTAGGAGCGCCTAAGGTGAGAGAAGCATGTTATTTGTGCATTTATACGTTGTATATATTAACTTTGTCAATTTTTAGATTTATCCGTAGATCGTTATTTAAAGCGATTTGATGCTTCTAGAATGTTCCTTAGCATTTGTAGAACATGTATTTATAGCTTTGTAACATTTTCTGCGGTTAAATGTTGTGATTGCAAATTAAATTGTGAATGAATAGTGTTTTATGAATAGTAAAACCTTGAAACATTGAAATTGCACTGTTATGCTTTCCGTTGATATAGAAACGTGCTAGGTATGCTAGAATACTAAAATTTGTGGTTTGTTTGGGTTGCGTAGTGGAAAAATGAGAATTAAGCCTTTGGGAAAGTTGGGGTCATTTTGGTCGACTTTTGCATTTTCTCGTTTTGCATGTTGGCATTGCTTCGGGAGGCCATGGAAGCACTTTTGGTGCGATTATGACGTTGGTTGGGTGTGTGGTTGGTATAGTTGTAGTTCAAACGAGAAAGGGAGAAATCGGGGCTTTGCGCGAGTTCTAGGGTAAAGTAAGGTTTCGGGGTCTTTAGACGTGCCTTATGGTGACCTAGGAGGGTTGGCGAAGTCGGTTTCCAGAACTCTTGGCTCGTTTGGAAATGGTAGCATTTTGATAGTTCGGGCCGATTTGTGTTTTTGTGTGTTTTCTTGTCTTTATGCTTATAGAATCTTTAGAATTACTTGGAATACTTGTTTGAGTTGTTTTGGATTGAATTATTTATCAAATTTCTGCTATTCCGTGGGAGAGTAATCTGCTTTGTTATTCTTTCACGTGTGGCTTTATCGCTTGTTTATCGTCTTGTATCGAGTCTTGCATTGCATAGTGTCTCGCGCGTGAGTGATGGGCTTCTCTGGGTAGCCTTGGGTTGCCAGTGTTGGTTGCTCTAGCTCCGCTGCTATTCCCTTTCTCGCTTGGGTTGCCTCCCAGGGAGATTTGGGTCGTAGGATTGATGGATACTTTCGGGGTATTCCAAACTGGTGTTATAAGGTGGTTTGGGCCGGCGCGTCATCGTTAAAGTCATCGGAATCGTGATCGGTACATTACTCGCTCGAGTGAACCATAGCCTTCAAAGTGTGGTATAGCTTTGATTGGTTGTGTTAATGCTTTCTTTAGTTGTTTAATTGTATTGTTGTTTATATTGAATGCCTTTTATTGATTGTATTGTTTAACTGTACCTATTTGCATTGCACGATCTTCTTTCTCTCCAATTCGATATCTGTCTCGCCCTCACTAAGTATACGTGTTGTGTATACTCACTCCTCACCACCACATTTCAGGAAATGCCCTATTAGCTGAAAAGTTCGTGATTTCGTGAAAGTCCGTGCTTGAAGAGTTGCCTTGAGTGCCTATGTAACTTGAGTTGTCAAAGTTGTCAAGTTGTATGCTTTTATGTTGTATGTAATTATTGTTAAAAGAAATGTAATATAAATCTAGCTATGTAGTTGGAATGGTTTGATAAGTTAGATTATGTATATAGTTAATGTAGCTTAACTTCCATGCATGGCTGTAATGTCCAAAGGAAAAGAATTAGAATGGCATGATAGTTTATTTTATGCAGTAGCTTTGTATGGTTTAATTTCCTAAATTGAATGTACTTGTCAAAATGAAAAGATAGGTTAGTTTTTAAATTGGAAATGTATGTATACTTGCTGAGTTTAAATTGTTAAGAACCGAGGCTCGGATGGCCTTGAGGAAGTTTTGTATGGTTGGACACGGTGGTGGTCCATTTATATGCTATTACAGGTTTTGCATTTCGCCTATAAACAGGGGAGACCCCGTCCGTTTTCCCTGAAAATTTTGCCCGGGTTTGGTTTGGGTTGTGATTAGTTTGATTGATAGAACTCCCGGTCTCGAGAGGGATCGGGGTGTCACAGGTGGTATCAGAGCTTATTTAGCTCATAAGCCGGGACATGGTCCTCGATCTGGTGGGTAGTGACCCTTAAATGTGTGCTTGTTAAGTGTGTCTTGAAAGTGTATGCTTTTATGTGAGATTATGTGTCTTGACATGAATGTGTGCTCCTATGTGATATAGTTATGTGTTATGTGTTAATTGTGTGCTAAGTGAAGTAAAGTGTCTAGTTGTGCATTGAATTGACCTATCGAATCGACCTCGTGGATTGTTATTTGCTTGAAGTATTGCTTTTAATGTTTGTATTGAAATATCTTGAATTAGCTATGCCGTGATTTGAATTGATTATGTTGTGGTTGATTTGATTGTTATGTTTGAGTGAATTTGTTAAATAAACTATATTGTAAACTTACTGGCATAATAGCTTAATGCATATGTATAACTGTGATATATTGGCATTCATACATGTCCTATTGAAATGGTAAGTAAGTCCTCTTCCTCCCCTGAAGAAAGTGGTTCACAGCTAGCCACTCAAGGTGTATGGGTTGGCAGGAAATGAATGGCATTTAATTAGCCTTATTTGGGAGTTGGTGTTTGCTTTTGGAGCTCGGTTATTGGCGAATCCCTTTGGTCCTTCTCTGTGCTTAACAGTTGTGAAAGAGTAGCTTTCTCTTGGGGTTTTAATTGGGTGTTCTCTGGAACATTCTTTGGTTTTCATAATGGGTGTTCTTTGGGGACTTTTGTTGGCACTTCTCGGTGGACTTGGTTAATGGGATTTCAATCGGCCTTACTGCATGGTATTATCTATGGCATATGTGTCTCGGTCTTTATTGGAGTGTTACTGGTATTCCTTATTGGAAATTCTTCAATGGCATTCTCTAGGATTCTCAGTGGCCAATTATTTAGTATTACTTATTGGGCAATTCTTGGTACTTTCTTACTGGAGCATTGTTCGGGTATTTTCTTTGGCATCCCTCAATTGGTTTGGTAACTGGAATCCCTATCAGACTTATTGTATAATACTACTTATGGTATTCTTTGAAATTCTTATTAGGCATTCTCTTGGTATTTTCCTTGTTGGCAAAGTTGTATGAAGTTCTCACTTGGCAAACAGTGAAGAGGACTCAGAGTTTGGTTTCGGTATATTGTTCATCAGTTCGGTGTTTATCCTTGGAGTTTTCGTCCATCTGGGAAACTATGTTTGTTATTCAACTTGGTTGTCTTATTGGGCACGTTATATTTTCTCTGTTATTTCCTTTGACATTCCTCTTAGCATTTGATAGCAAAACTCGGAATCTAATTGGTTGTTCCATGGGGTTATTATTTGGAAGGCTTCTTTGGAACTTTGGAAATATATTTGATTGGGTTCTTGGTATTTTCTTCAGCACTCTTAACAGGGAATTCTTCTATGAAATCCATGACTAGCGGGGTACTTCTTTGGACCTCTAGATAGAATCTTTGTTTGAGCTTTTATTTGGCTTCTTGCTTGGGAATTCTCGGGCAGTAACAGTTAGACTTCTATTGGAGATTCGTGCGTGAGGTATTCTTCTTGTCGTTATTGTGTGGTATTAATGACATCTACAGTATCTTTGCTTTAGTCTTTATTGGTATTATCTCGGCGTTTCTGGTTGGAATTTATTCTTCTTAGGTATTCGTGTCAACGGGATTCTTGTACGGTATCTGCATTTGAGCTTCTATTTGGCGTTACTACTTGGCATTTCTACTTGAACTTTCCTATTGGTCATCTTTATTAAATACTTTTTCAGTAGCTAATGAAGACTAGTCAGAGTTGGATTGTAGATGATGCAGAGTCCTATTGGAAGAAGAATTGCGAGGACGCAATTGTTTTAAGGGGGGAAGGATGTGATACCCCGAACCTGGCATGTATTCAATAGCATTTTAAGTTCATTTAAATTGCATTTTATTGACCTTTCACCTTCTTTGACCAAACTAGTTGACTTTTCATCTACATTGACCAACTAGGACAATGTGAAAATTTTTGAAATGTTTAATAAAGGGCAAACTTGGGATTAGAAATAAAAAAATGCAATGTTAAGTTAGTCAAATTTTAGGTCAAATTTGGAATTAAATCTGAACCAATTGGGGAAGAGTTAGGTAGCAAATTATATATGGTTGGAAAGCTCTATGAGTCTAGTTTATGAGGGTTCAAACCGTTCGTGAATTGGAGTTTTCTAGAAGAAGTTATGGCCGTTGTCGTGAGGTCGCGCATAGCTGTTTTGGTTTAGTGGGTTGACCGAATTTTGACCTTTGACTTCTTGACATATTTTTTTTTTAAATAAGTAGAATGTGCACGAAAAAAACAGAGAGAAAAAGGCTTGAAACCATGAGGAAAAGAAGGAGAAAAAAAAATCTCAACTTCAAATCTTCGATTCTTCGTGTGGGCTTGTGCGGGGTGGTTTCCGAGGCACTCTACGAGGTTTTCCTAGCGTCTAGGAGCGCCTAAGGTGAGAGAAGCATGTTATTTGCGCATTTATACGTTGTATATATTAACTTTGTCAATTTTTAGATTTATCCGTAGATCGTTATTTAAAGCGATTTGATGCTTCTAGAATGTTCCTTAGCATTTGTAGAACATGTATTTATAGCTTTGTAACATTTTCTGCGGTTAAATGTTGTGATTGCAAATTAAATTGTGAATGAATAGTGTTTTATGAATAGTAAAACCTTGAAACATTGAAATTGCACTGTTATGCTTTCCGTTGATATAGAAACGTGCTAGGTATGCTAGAATACTAAAATGTGTGGTTTGTTTGGGTTGCGTAGTGGAAAAAATGAGAATTAAGCCTTTGGGAAAGTTGGGGTCATTTTGGTCGACTTTTGCATTTTCTCGTTTTGCATGTTGGCATTGCTTCGGGAGGCCATGGAAGCACTTTTGGTGCGATTATGACGTTGGTTGGGTGTTTGGTTGATATAGTTGTAATTCAAACGAGAAAGGGAGAAATCGGGGCTTTGCGCGAGTTCTAGGGTAAAGTAAGGTTTCAGGGTCTTTAGACGTGCCTTATGGTGACCTAGGAGGGTTGGCGAAGTCGGTTTCCAGAACTCTTGGCTCGTTTGGAAATGGTAGCATTTTGATAGTTGGGGCCGATTTGTGTTTTTGTGTGTTTTCTTGTCTTTATGCTTATAGAATGTTTAGAATTACTTGGAATACTTGTTTGAGTTGTTTTGGATTGAATTACTTATCAAATTGCTGCTATTGCGTGCAAGAGTAACCTACTTTGTTATTCTTTCACGTGTGGCTTTATCGCTTGTTTATCGCCTTGTATCGAGTCTTGCATTGCATAGTGTCTCGCGCGTGAGTGATGGGCTTCTCTGGGTAGCCTTGGGTTGCCAGTGTTGGTTGCTCTAGCTCCGCTGCTATTCCCTTTCTCGCTTGGGTTGCCTCCCAGGGAGATTTGGGTCGTAGGATTGATGGATACTTCCGGGGTATTCCAAACTGGTGTTATAAGGTGGTTTGGGCCGGCGCGTCATCGTTAAAGTCATCGGAATCGTGATCGGTACATTACTCGCTCGAGTGAACCATAGCCTTCAAAGTGTGGTATAGCTTTGATTGGTTGTGTTAATGCTTTCTTTAGTTGTTTAATTGTATTGTTGTTTATATTGAATGCCTTTTATTGATTGTATTGTTTAACTGTACCTATTTGCATTGCACGATCTTCTTTCTCTCCAATTCGATATCTGTCTCGCCCTCACTAAGTATACGTGTTGTGTATACTCACTCCTCACCACCACATTTCAGGAAATGCCCTGTTAGCTGGAAAGTTCGTGATTTCGTGAAAGTCCGTGCTTGAAGAGTTGTCTTGAGTGCCTATGTAACTTGAGTTGTCAAAGTTGTCAAGTTGTATGCTTTTATGTTGTATGTAATTATTGTTAAAAGAACTGTAATATAAATCTAGCTATGTAGTTGGAATGGTTTGATAAGTTAGATTATGTATATAGTTAATGTAGCTTAACTTCCATGCATGGTTGTAATGTCCAAAGGAAAAGAATTAGAATGGCATGATAGTTTATTTTATGCAGTAGCTTTGTATGGTTTAATTTCCTAAATTGAATGTACTTGTCAAAATGAAAAGATAGGTTAGTTTTTAAATTGGAAATGTATGTATACTTGCTGAGTTTAAATTGTTAAGAACCGAGGCTCGGATGGCCTTGAGGAAGTTTTGTATGGTTGGACACGGTGGTGGTCCATTTATATGCTATTACAGGTTTTGCATTTCGCCTATAAACAGGGGAGACCCCGTCCGTTTTCCCTGAAAATTTTGCCCGGGTTTGGTTTGGGTTGTGATTAGTTTGATTGATAGAACTCCCGGTCTCGAGAGGGATCGGGGTGTCACACCGTGGGACTCGGTAATAGAAATGTGGTGGATGAAGTATCTTGGCAACCCTAACCAGGGCAAAAAAATTTGAAAAGGGGGGTGCAACACGAGGATTTCCCAAGGGGTCACCCATCCTAGTACTACTCATGCCCAAGCACGCTTAACTTCAGAGTTCTTATGGGATCCAGTGCTTTAGCGTTGGTATGATCGCACCCGTCATGTTAAGGGCACAAATCCTTTAAGTGTTGACGGTTCACAGTCCCAACCCAGAGAGATGGCCCATTCAAAAGGCCTAATGGGCTTAACGACAACCCATCCATTTCAACAACACAACATCCTCGTAAGACGTGATATCGACGCATTGTAGGGCCTTGTAATATCCCGCGAGTTAGGTTGTCATCCTTTTAACAGCTCACAACGTACAATACGGGATGGAAAAATAGAGTAAAAGAAGAAAATGGGCCAAAACTGATGAAAACGTTCGATTTTAGCTCCAAAAATAGGCACAATCGAGCAGGCTTGCTACCCCCGTCGTAGAGCTCTCGGAGAGCTTTCCAATGGTATACTGTGTACCACGTAACTCCTTACGAAATAAAAGTTATGGGCACCAGAGCGACGGAGACCTTGTCACAAGCCCTACGCCCTCGGTTTGCGGGCCCAGCCTCTACGTGAAGCGAAGTAGAATTGCCCAAGGTGCCGTGGGATTCGGTAATAGAAATGTTTAGGATAAATTATCTTGGCAACCCTAACCGGGGCAAAAAAAATTGAAAAGTGGGGTGCAACACGAGGACTTCCCAAGGGGTCACCCATCCTAGTACTACTCTCGCCCAAGCACGCTTAACTTCATAGTTCTGATGGGATCCGGTACATTAGTGCTGGTATGATCGCACTCGTCATGTTGTGGGCACAAATCCTTTATGTGTTGACGGTTCACAGTCCCAGCCCAGAGAGATGGCCCATTCAAAAGGCCCAATGGGCTTAACGACAACCCATCCGCTTCAACAACGCAGTATCCTCGCAAGACGTGATGTCGACGCGTTGTAGGGCCCTCTAATGTCCCACGAGTTAGGTTGTCGTCCCTATTAACTGCTAATGTTGTACGATCCGGGATCGAAAAACAGAGCAAAAGAAGAAAAGTGGCACGAAACTAATGAAAACGTTCGATATTGGGCTCCAAAAATGGGCGCAGCCGAGTAGGCTTGTTGACCCCATCTTAGAGCTCTCAGAGAGCTTTCCAACGGTATGCTATGCGCCGCGTAACTCCTTACGGATCAAAAGTTATGGGCACCTGAGCGACGGAGATCTAGTCACAAGCCCTATGCCCTCGGTTTGCGAGCCCGGCCTCGTCGTGAAGTGAAGTTGTCTTGCCCAAGGTGTCGTGCGATTCGGTAATAGAAATGTGGTGGATAAAGTTTCTTGGCAACCCTAACTGGGGCAAAAAACATTGAAGAGGGGGGTGCAACACGAGGACTTCCCAAAGGGTTACCCATCCTAGTACTACTCTCGCCCAAGCACGCTTAACTTCAGAGTTCTGATGGG
This sequence comes from Ehretia macrophylla, assembly GCA_037974665.1. Taxonomy (NCBI): domain Eukaryota; kingdom Viridiplantae; phylum Streptophyta; class Magnoliopsida; order Boraginales; family Ehretiaceae; genus Ehretia; species Ehretia macrophylla. The sequence continues at coordinate 11,726,317 of CM075764.1, read as the reverse complement.
ATCCGGTGCATTTGTGCTAGTATGATCACACCTGTCATGTTTGGGGCATAAATCCTTTATGTGTTGACGGTTCACAGTCCCAGCCCAGAGAGATGGCCCATTCAAAAGTCCCAATAGGCTTAACGATAACCATCCGCTTCAACAACGCAACATCCAAGTATGACATCATATCGACGCGTTGTAGGACCCTGTAATATCCCGCGAGTTAGGTTGTCATCCTTTTAACAGCTCATATCGTACGATCCGAGATGGAAAAACATAGCAAAAGAAGAAAAGTGGCCCGAAACTGATGAAAACGTTCGACTTTTTGCTCCAAAAATGGGCGCAGCTGAGAAGGATTGCTGCCCCTGTCGTAGAGCTCCCGAAGAGCTTTCCAGCAGTATGCTGTGCACCGCGTAACTCCTTACAGATCAAAAGTTATGGGCATTAGAGCGACGGAGACCTGGTCACAAGCCCTACGCCCTTGGTTTGTGGGCCCAGCCTCTACGTGAAGCGAAGTTGTCTTGCCCAACGTGCCGTGTGATTCAGTAATAGAAATGTGGTGGATAAAGTATCTTGGGAACCCTAACCGGGGCAAAAAAAAATGAAAAGGGGGGTGCAACACGAGGACTTCCCTAGGGGCCACCCATCCTAGTACTACTCTCGCCTAAGCACGCTTAACTTTGAAGTTTTGATGGGATCCGGTGCATTAGTGCTGGTATGATCGCACTCGTCTTGTTGTGGGCACAAATCCTTTATTTGTTGACTGTTCGCAGTCCCAGCGCAGAGAGATGGCCCATTCAAAAGGCCCAATGGACTTAACGACAACCTATCTACTTCAACAACTTAGCATCCTCGTAAGACGTCATATCGACGGGTTGTAGGGCCCTGTAATATCCCGCAAGTTAGGTTGTCGTCCTTTTAATAGCTCACGACGTACGATCCGGGACGGAAAAACAGAGCAAAAGAAGAAAAGTGGCCCGAAACTGATGAAAACGTTCGATTTTGGTCTCCAAAAACTTGCACAGTAGAGCAGGTTTGCTGCCCTATCATAGAGCTTTCGAAGAGCTTTCCAACGGTATACTGTGCGCCGCGTAACTCCTTACAGATCAAAAGTTAAGGGCACCGGAGCGACGGAGACCTGGTAACAAGCCCTACACCCTCGGTTTGCGGGCCCAGCCTTTACGCGAAGCGAAGTTGTCTTGCCCAAGATGCCGTGGGACTCGGTAATAGAAATATGGTGGATAAAGTATCTTGGCAACCCTAACCAGGGCAAAAAAAATTGAAAATGGGGGTGCAACACGAGGATTTCCCAAGGGGTCACCCATCCCAGTACTACTCACGCCCAAGCACGCTTAACTTCAGAGTTCTTATGGGATCTGGTGCTTTAGCGCTGGTATGATGGGCTTAACGACAACCCATCCATTTCAACAACATAGCATCCTCGTAAGATGTGATATCAACGCGTTGTAGGGCCCTGTAATATCCCGTGAGTTAGGTTGTCATCCTTTTAACAGCTCATAACGTACAATACGGGATGGAAAAATAGAGTAAAAGAAGAAAAGTGGGCCGAAACTGATGAAAACGTTCGATTTTAGGCTCCAAAAATAGCCACAGTTGAGCAGACTTGCTGCCCCCGTCGTAGAGCTCTCGGAGAGCTTTCCAACGGTATACTGTGCACCACATAACTCTTTACGAAATAAAAGTTATGGGCACCGGAGCGACGAAGACCTGGTCACAAGCCCTACGCCCTCGGTTTACGGGCCCAGCCTCTACGTGAAGCGAAGTTGTCTTGCCCAAGGTGCCGTGGGATTCGGTAATAGAAATGTGGAGGATAAATTATCTTGGCAACCCTAACCGGGGCAAAAAAAATTGAACAGGGGGGTGCAATACGAGGACTTCCCACGGGGTCAACCATCCTAGTACTACTCTCGCACAAGCACGCTTAACTTGGGAGTTCTGATGGGATCCAGTGCATTAGTGCTGGTATGATCGCACCCGTATTGTTGTGGGCACAAATCCTTTATGTGTTGACGGTTCAAAGTCCCAACTGAGAGAGATGGCCCATTCAAAAGGCCCAATGGCCTTAACGACAACCCATTCGCTTCAACAACATAGCATCCTCGCAACACGTGATATCGATGCATTGTAGGGCCCTCTAATGTCCCGCGAGTTAGGTTGTCTTCCTTTTAACAGCTCACGACGTACCATCCGGGACGGAAAAATAGAGCATAAGATGAAAAGTGGCCCGAAGCTGATGAAAACGTTCAATTTTGGGCTCCAAAAATTGGTGCAACCGAGCAGGCTTGTTGCCCCCATCGTAGAGCTCTCGGAGAGCTTTCCAATGGTATGTTGTGCGCCACGTAACTCCTTACAAAATAAAAGTTATGGGCACCGGAGCGACGGAGACCTGGTCAAAACCCCTAGGCCCTTGGTTTGTGGGCCCAGCCTCTACGTGAAGCGAAGTTGTCTTGCCCAAGCTGCTGTGGGATTTGGTAATTGAAATGTGGTGGATAAAGTATCTTGGAAACCCAAACCGGGGGAAAGAAAATTGTAATGGTGGGTACAACACGAGGACTTCCCAGGGGGTCACCCATCCTAGTACTACTCTCGCCCAAGCACGCTTAACTTCGGAGTTCTAATGGGATCCGGTGCATTGGTGCTGGTATGATCGCACTAGTCATGTTGTGGGCACAAATCCTTTATGTGTTGACGGTTCAAAGTCCCAGCCCAGAGAGATGGCCTATTCAAAAGGCCCAATAGGCTTAACGATAACCCATCCGCTTCAACAACACAACAACCTCGCATGATGTGATATTGACGCATTGTAGGGCCCTCTAATGTCCCGTGTGTTAGGTTGTCGTCCTTTTAACAGCTCACAACGTCTGATCCAGAATGGAAAAATAGAGCAAAAGAAGAAAAGTGGCCCGAAACTAATGAAAACGTTCGATTTTGGGCTTCAAAAATGGGCGTAGCCGAGCAGACTTGCTGTCCCGTCGTAGTGCTCTCGGAGAGCTTTCCAACGGTATGCTGTGCACCGTGTAACTCCTTATGGATCAAAAGTTATGGGCACCGGAGCGACGGAGACCTGTTCAAAAGCCCTACGCTCTCGGTTTGCGGGCCTAGCGTCTATGTGAAGTGAAGTTATCTTGCCCAAGCTGCCGTGGGATTCGATAATTGAAATGTGGTGGATAAAGTATCTTGGCAACCCTAACCAGGACAAAAGAAATTGAAAAGGGGGGTGCAACACGGGGACTTCCCAAGGGGTCACCTATCCTAGTACTACTCTCGCCCAAGCACGCTTAACTTCGGAGTTATGATGGGATCCAGTACATCAGTGCTGGTATGATCGCACCCGTCATGTTGAGGGCATAAATCCTTTATGTGTTGATGGTTCACAGTCCCAGCCCAGAGAGATGGCCCATTCAAAAGGCCCAATAGGCTTAACGACAACCCATCTACTTCAACAACACAGCATCCTCGCAAGACGTGATATCGACGCATTGGAGGGCCCTCTGATGTCCTGCGAGTTAGGTTGTCGTCCTTTTAACAGCTCATGTCGCACAATTCGGGACGGAAAAACATAGCAAAAGAAGAAAAGTGGCCTGAAACTGAAGAAAACGTTCGATTTTGGTCTACAAAAATAGGCGCAGCTGAGCAGGCTTGCTTCCCTGTCGTAGAGCTCTCGAAGAGCTTTCCAACGGTATGTTGTGCAGCGTGTAACTCCTTTCGGATCAAAAGTTTTGGGCACCGGAGCAACGGAGACCTGGTCACAAGCCCTACGCCCTCGGTTTGCAGGCCCGCCATCTACGTGAAGCGAAGTTGTCTTGCCCAAGGTGCTATGGGATTCGGTAGTAGAAATATGCTGGATAAAGTATCTTGGCAACCCTAACCGGGCAAAAAAAATTTAAAAGGTGGGTGCAACACGAGGACTTCCCAGGGGGTTACCCATCCATGTACTACTCTCGCCCAAGCACGCTTAACTTTTGAGTTCTGATGGGATCCGGTGCATCAGTACTGGTATGATCGCACCCGTCATGTTGGGTGCATAAATCCTTTATGTGTTGACGGTTCACAGTCCCAGCCCAGAGAGATGGCCCATTCAAAAGGCCCAATGGCCTTAACGACAACCCATCCGCTTCAACAACACAGCATCCTCGCAAGACGTGATATCGATGCGTTGTAGGGCACTCTAATATCCCGCGAGTTAGGTTGTCATCCTTTTAACAGCTCACGACGTACGATCTGGGACGGAAAAATAGAGCAAAAGAAGAAAAGTGGCCCAAAACTAATGAAAATGATTGATTTTGGGTTCCGAAAACAAGCGCAACAGAGTAGGCTTGCTGCCCCCATCGTAGAGCCCAATGGCCTTAACGACAACCCATTCGCTTCAACAATGCAGCATCCCCGCATGACGTGATATCGATGCATTATAGTGCCTCTAATTTCCCGTGAGTTAGGTTGTCGTCCTTTTAACAGCTCACGACATACGATCTGGGATGGAAAACTAAGCAAAAGAAGAAAAGTAGCCCGAAATAGATGAAAACGTTTGATTTTGGGTTCCGAAAACAAGCGCAACTGAGTAGGCTTGCTGCCCTCATCATAGAGCTCTCGGAGAGTTTTCCAACGGTATGCTGTGCTTCGCATAACTCCTTACGGATTAAAAGTTATGGGCACCGGAGCGACCTAGACCTGGTCACAATCGCCACGCCCTCGGTTTGCAGGCCCAGCCTCTACGTGAAGCGAAGTTGTCTTGCCCAAGGTGCCGTGGGATTCGGTAACAGAAATGTGGAGGATAAAGTATATTGGCAACCCTAACCGGGGCAAAAAAAATTGAAAAAGAGGGGTGCAACACGAGGACTTCCCAGGGGGTCACACATCCTAGTACTACTCTCGCCCAAGCACGCTTAAGTTCGGAGTTCTGATGGGATCCGGTACATTAGTGCTGGTATGAACGCATCCATCATGTTGTGGGTGCAAATCCTTTATGTGTTGATTGTTCACAGCCCCAGCCCAGAGAGATGGCCCATTCAAAAGGCCCAATGGCCATAACGAAAACCCATCTGCTTCAACAATGCAGCATCCTCGTAAGACGTGAAATCGACGCATTGTAGTTCCCTTTAATGTCCCGCGAGTTAGGTTGTCGCACTTTCAACAGCTCACGACGTACGATCCGGGATGAAAAAATAGAGCAAAAACAAAAAAGTGGCCCGCAACAAATGAAAATCTTCAATTTTGTGCTCCAAAATTGGGCGCAGCTGAGTAGGCTTGCTAACCCCGTCGTAGAGCTCTCGAAGAGCTTTCCAACGGTATGCTGTGCGTCGCGTAACTCCTTACGGATCAATAGTTATGGGCACTGAAGCGACGGAGACCTGGTCACAAGCGCTATGCCCTCGGTTCGCGGGCCCAGCCTCTACGTGAAGCGAAGTTGTCTTGCCCAAGGTGCTATGGGATTCGGTATTAGAAATGTGGAGGATAAAGTATCTTGGCAACCCTAACTAGGACAAAAAAAATTGAAAATGAAGGGTGCAACACGAGGACTTTTAGGGGGTCACCCATCCTAGTACTACTCTCGCCCAAGCACGCTGAACTTAGGAGTTCTGATGGGATCCGGTGCATTAGTGCTAGGATGATCGCACCCATCATGTTGAGGGCACAAATCCTTTATGTGTTGACGGTTCTCAATCCCAGCCCAGAGAGATGGCCCATTTAAAAGGCCCAATGGGCTTAACGACAACCCATCCGCTTCAACAACGAAGCATCCTCGTAAGACGTGATATCGATGTGTTGTAGGACCTTGTAATATCCCATGAGTTAGGTTTAGATCCTTTTAACAGCTCACTACGTACGATTCGAGACGAAAAAATAGTGCAAAAGAAGAAAAGTGGCCCGAAACTAATGAAAACGTTCGATTTTGGGCTCCAAAAATAGGCACAACTGAGCAGGCTTGCTGCTCCCGTAGTAGAGATCTCGTAGAGATTTCCAACGGTATGTTGTGCGCCATGTAACGCCCTACAGATTAAAAGTTACGGGCACCGGAGCGACAGAGACCAGTTCACAAGCCCCACTCCCTCGGTTTGCTGGCCCAGCCTCTACGTGAAGTGAAGTTGTCTTGCCCATGGGGCCGCGGGATTCGGTAATAGAAATGTGGAGGATAAAGTATCTTGGCAACCCTAACCGGGGCAAAAAAAAATTGAAAATGGGGGGTGCAGCACGAGGACTTCCCAAGGGGTCACCCATCCAAATACTACTCTCACCCAAGCACGCTTATCTTTGGAGTTCTAATGTGATTCGATGCACTAGTACTGGTATCATCGCACCAGTCATGTGGAGGGCACAAATCCTTTATGTGTTGACGGTTCACAGTCCCAGCTCAGAGAGATGGCCCATTCAGAAGGACCAATAGGCTTAACGATAACCATCCGCTTCAACAACGCAACATCCAAGTATGACATCATATCGACGCGTTGTAGGACCCTGTAATATCCCGCGAGTTAGGTTGTCATCCTTTTAACAGCTCATATCGTACGATCCGGGATGGAAAAACATAGCAAAAGAAGAAAAGTGGCCCGAAACTGATGAAAACGTTCGATTTTTGGCTCCAAAAATGGGCGCAGCTGAGCAGGATTGCTGCCCCTGTCGTAGAGCTCCCGAAGAGCTTTCCAGCAGTATGCTGTGCACCGCGTAACTCCTTACAGATCAAAAGTTATGGGCATTAGAGCGACGGAGACCTGGTCACAAGCCCTACGCCCTTGGTTTGTGGGCCCAGCCTCTACGTGAAGCGAAGTTGTCTTGCCCAACGTGCCGTGTGATTCAGTAATAGAAATGTGGTGGATAAAGTATCTTGGGAACCCTAACCGGGGCAAAAAAAAATGAAAAGGGGTGTGCAACACGAGGACTTCCCTAGGGGCCACCCATCCTAGTACTACTCTCGCCCAAGCACGCTTAACTTTGAAGTTTTGATGGGATCCGGTGCATTAGTGCTGGTATGATCGCACTCGTCTTGTTGTGGGCACAAATCCTTTATTTGTTGACTGTTCGCAGTCCCAGCGCAGAGAGATGGCCCATTCAAAAGGCCCAATGGACTTAACGACAACCTATCTACTTCAACAACTTAGCATCCTCGTAAGACGTCATATCGACGGGTTGTAGGGCCCTGTAATATCCCGCAAGTTAGGTTGTCGTCCTTTTAATAGCTCACGACGTACGATCCGGGACGGAAAAACAGAGCAAAAGAAGAAAAGTGGCCCGAAACTGATGAAAATGTTCGATTTTGGTCTCCAAAAACTTGCACAGCAAAGCAGGTTTGCTGCCCTATCATAGAGCGTTCGACGAGACTTCCACCGGTCTATTGTGCGCGGCGTAACCCCTTACAGATCAAAAGTTAAGGGCACCGGAGCGACGGAGACCTGGTAACAAGCCCTACACCCTCGGTTTGCGGGCCCAGCCTTTACGCGAAGCGAAGTTGTCTTGCCCAAGATGCCGTGGGACTCGGTAATAGAAATATGGTGGATAAAGTATCTTGGCAACCCTAACCAGGGCAAAAAAAATTGAAAATGGGGGTGCAACACGAGGATTTCCCAAGGGGTCACCCATCCTAGTACTACTCACGCCCAAGCACGCTTAACTTCAGAGTTCTTATGGGATCTGGTGCTTTAGCGCTGGTATGATCGCACCCGTCATGTTGAGGGCACAAATCCTTTAAGTGTTGACGGTTCACAGTCCCAACCCAGAGAGATGGCCCATTCAAAAGGCCTAATGGGCTTAACGACAACCCATCCATTTCAACAACATAGCATCCTCGTAAGACGTGATATCGACGCGTTGTAGGGCCCTGTAATATCCCGCGAGTTAGGTTGTCATCCTTTTAACAGCTCATAACGTACAATACGGGATGGAAAAATAGAGTAAAAGAAGAAAAGTGGGCCGAAACTGATGAAAACGTTCGATTTTAGGCTCCAAAAATAGCCACAGTTGAGCAGGCTTGCTGCCCCCGTCGTATAGCTCTCGGAGAGCTTTCCAACGGTATACTGTGCACCACATAACTCTTTACGAAATAAAAGTTATGGGCACCGGAGCGACGAAGACCTGGTCACAAGCCCTACGCCCTCGGTTTACGGGCCCAGCCTCTACGTGAAGCGAAGTTGTCTTGCCCAAGGTGCCGTGGGATTCGGTAATAAAAATGTGAAGGATAAATTATCTTGGCAACCCTAATCGGGGTGAAAAAAATTGAAAAGGGGGGTGCAACACGAGGACTTCCCAGGGGGTCAACCATCCTAGTACTACTCTCGCCCAAGCACGCTTAACTTCGGAGTTCTGATGGGATCCAGTGCATTAGTGCTGGTATGATCGCACCCGTATTGTTGTGGGCACAAATCCTTTATGTGTTGACGGTTCAAAGTCCCAACTGAGAGAGATGGCCCATTCAAAAGGCCCAATGGCCTTAACGACAACCCATTCGCTTCAACAACATAGCATCCTCGCAACACGTGATATCGATGCATTGTAGGGCCCTCTAATGTCCCGCGAGTTAGGTTGTCTTCCTTTTAACAGCTCACGACGTACCATCCGGGACGGAAAAACAGAGCATAAGATGAAAAGTGGCCCGAAGCTGATGAAAACGTTCAATTTTGGGCTCCAAAAATTGGTGCAACCGAGCAGGCTTGTTGCCCCCATCGTAGAGCTCTCAGAGAGCTTTCCAATGGTATGTTGTGCGCCATGTAACTCCTTACAAAATAAAAGTTATGGGCACCGGAGCGACGGAGACCTGGTCAAAACCCCTAGGCCCTTGGTTTGTGGGCCCAGCCTCTACGTGAAGCGAAGTTGTCTTGCCCAAGCTGCTGTGGGATTTGGTAATTGAAATGTGGTGGATAAAGTATCTTGGAAACCCAAACCGGGGGAAAGAAAATTGTAATGGTGGGTACAACACGAGGACTTCCCAGGGGGTCACCCATCCTAGTACTACTCTCGCCCAAGCACGCTTAACTTCGGAGTTCTAATGGGATCCGGTGCATTGGTGCTGGTATGATCGCACTAGTCATGTTGTGGGCACAAATCCTTTATGTGTTGACGGTTCAAAGTCCCAGCCCAGAGAGATGGCCTATTCAAAAGGCCCAATAGGCTTAACGATAACCCATCCGCTTCAACAACACAACAACCTCGCATGATGTGATATTGACGCATTGTAGGGCCCTCTAATGTCCCGTGTGTTAGGTTGTCGTCCTTTTAACAGCTCACGACGTCTGATCCAGAATGGAAAAATAGAGCAAAAGAAGAAAAGTGGCCCGAAACTAATGAAAACGTTCGATTTTGGGCTTCAAAAATGGGCGTAGCCGAGCAGACTTGCTATCCCGTCGTAGTGCTCTCGGAGAGCTTTCCAACGGTATGCTGTGCACCATGTAACTCCTTATGGATCAAAAGTTATGGGCACCGGAGCGACGGAGACCTGTTCAAAAGCCCTACGCTCTCGGTTTGCGGGCCTAGCGTCTACGTGAAGTGAAGTTATCTTGCCCAAGCTGCCGTGGGATTCGATAATTGAAATATGGTGGATAAAGTATCTTGGCAACCCTAACCAGGACAAAAGAAATTGAAAAGGGGGGTGCAACACGGGGACTTCCCAAGGGGTCACCTATCCTAGTACTACTCTCGCCCAAGCACGCTTAGCTTCGGAGTTATGATGGGATCCAGTACATCAGTGCTGGTATGATCGCACCCGTCATGTTGAGGGCATAAATCCTTTATGTGTTGACGGTTCACAGTCCCAGCCCAGAGAGATGGCCCATTCAAAAGGCCCAATGGGCTTAACGACAACCCATCTGCTTCAACAACACAGCATCCTCGCAAGACGTGATATCGACGCATTGGAGGGCCCTCTGATGTCCTGCGAGTTAGGTTGTCGTCCTTTTAACAGCTCATGTCGCACAATCCGGGACGGAAAAACATAGCAAAAGAAGAAAAGTGGCCTGAAACTGAAGAAAACGTTCGATTTTGGTCTACAAAAATAGGCGCAGCTGAGCAGGCTTGCTTCCCTGTCGTAGAGCTCTCGAAGAGCTTTCCAACGGTATGTTGTGCAGCGTGTAACTCCTTTCGGATCAAAAGTTTTGGGCACCGGAGCAACGGAGACCTGGTCACAAGCCCTACGCCCTCGGTTTGCAGGCCCGCCATCTACGTGAAGCGAAGTTGTCTTGCCCAAGGCGCTATGGGATTCGGTAGTAGAAATATGCTGGATAAAGTATCTTGGCAACCCTAACCGGGCAAAAAAAATTTAAAAGGTAGGTGCAACACGAGGACTTCCCAAGGGGTTACCCATCCATGTACTACTCTCGCCCAAGCACGCTTAACTTTTGAGTTCTGATGGGATCCAGTGCATCAGTACTGGTATGATCGCACCCGTCATGTTGGGTGCATAAATCCTTTATGTGTTGACGGTTCACAGTCCCAGCCCAGAGAGATGGCCCATTCAAAAGGCCCAATGGCCTTAACGACAACCCATCCGCTTCAACAACACAGCATCCTCGCAAGACGTGATATCGATGCGTTGTAGGGCACTCTAATATCCCGCGAGTTAGGTTGTCATCCTTTTAACAGCTCACGACGTACGATCTGGGACGGAAAAATAGAGCAAAAGAAGAAAAGTGGCCCAAAACTAATGAAAATGATTGATTTTGGGTTCCGAAAACAAGCGCAACAGAGTAGGCTTGCTACCCCCATCGTAGAGCCCAATGGCCTTAACGACAACCCATCCACTTCAACAACACAGCATCCTCGCAAGACGTGATATCGATGCGTTGTAGGGCACTCTAATGTCCCGTGAGTTAGGTTGTCGTCCTTTTAACAGCTCACGACATACGATCTGGGACGAAAAAACAAAGCAAAAGAAGAAAAGTGGCCCAAAACAAATGAAAACGATCAATTTTGGGTTCCGAAAACAAGCGCAACTGAGTAGGCTTGCTGCCCTCGTCATAGAGCTCTCGGAGAGTTTTCCAACGGTATGCTGTGCTTCGCATAACTCCTTACGGATTAAAAGTTATGGGCACCGGAGCGACCTAGACCTGGTCACAATCGCCACGCCCTCGGTTTGCAGGCCCAGCCTCTACGTGAAGCGAAGTTGTCTTGCCCAAGGTGCCGTGGGATTCGGAAACAGAAATGTGGAGGATAAAGTATATTGGCAACCCTAACCGGGGCAAAAAAAATTGAAAAAGAGGGGTGCAACACGAGGACTTCCCAGGGGGTCACACATCCTAGTACTACTCTCGCCCAAGCACGCTTAAGTTCGGAGTTCTGATGGGATCCGGTACATTAGTGCTGGTATGAACGCATCCATCATGTTGTGGGTGCAAATCCTTTATGTGTTGATTGTTCACAGCCCCAGCCCAGAGAGATGGCCCATTCAAAAGGCCCAATGGCCATAACGAAAACCCATCTGCTTCAACAATGCAGCATCCTCGTAAGACGTGATATCGACGCGTTGTAGGGCCCTCTAATGTCTGGCGAGTTAGGTTGTCGTCCTTTTAACAGCTCACGACGTACGATCCAGGATAGAAAAATAGAGCAAAAGAAGAAAAGTTGCCCGAAAAAGATGAAATCGTTCAATTTTGGGCTCCAAAAATGGGTGCAGCTGAGTAGAATTGCTGCCCCCGTCGTAGAGCTCTCGAAGAGCTTTCCAACGGTATGCTGTGCGCCATGTAACTCCTTACGGATCAAAAGTTATGGGCACAGGAGCGGCGGAGACCTGGTCACAAGCCCTACGCCCTCGGTTCGCGGGCCCAGCCTCTACGTGAAGCGAAGTTGTCTTGCCCAAGGTGCTATGGGATTCGAAATTAGAAATGTGGAGGATAAAGTATCTTGGCAACCCTAACTAGGACAAAAAAAATTGAAAATGAAGGGTGCAACACGAGGACTTTTAGGGGGTCACCCATCCTAGTACTACTCTCGCCCAAGCACGCTGAACTTAGGAGTTCTGATGGGATCCGGTGCATTAGTGCTAGGATGATCGCACCCATCATGTTGAGGGCACAAATCCTTTATGTGTTGACGGTTCTCAATCCCAGCCCAGAGAGATGGCCCATTTAAAAGGCCCAATGGGCTTAACGACAACCCATCCGCTTCAACAACGAAGCATCCTCGTAAGACGTGATATCGATGTGTTGTAGGACCTTGTAAAATCCCATGAGTTAGGTTTAGATCCTTTTAACAGCTCACTACGTACGATTCGAGACGAAAAAATAGTGCAAAAGAAGAAAAGTGGCCCGAAACTGATGAAAACGTTCGATTTTGGGCTCCAAAAATAGGCACAACTGAGCAGGCTTGCTGCTCCCGTAGTAGAGATCTCGTAGAACTTTCCAACAGTATGTTGTGCGCCATGTAACGCCCTACAGATTAAAAGTTACGGGCACCGGAGCGACAGAGACCAGTTCACAAGCCCCACTCCCTCGGTTTGCTGGCCCAGCCTCTACGTGAAGTGAAGTTGTCTTGCCCATGGTGCCGCGGGATTCGGTAATAGAAATGTGGAGGATAAAGTATCTTGGCAACCCTAACCGGGGCAAAAAAAAATTGAAAAGGGGGGGTGCAGCACGAGGACTTCCCAAGGGGTCACCCATCCAAATACTACTCTCACCCAAGCACGCTTATCTTTGGAGTTCTAATGTGATTCGATGCACTAGTGCTGGTATCATCGCACCAGTCATGTGGAGGGCACAAATCCTTTATGTGTTGACGGTTCACAGTCCTAGCTCAGAGAGATGGCCCATTCAAAAGGACCAATGGGCTTAACGACAACCCATCCGCTTTAACAATGCAGCATCCTTGCATGACGTGATATCGACGCGTTGTAGGGCCCTCTAATGTCTGGCGAGTTAGGTTGTCGTCCTTTTAACAGCTCACGACGTATGATTCGGGACGAAAAAACATAGCAAAGAAAAAAAAGTGGCCCAAAACTAATGAAAACGTTCAATTTTGGCCTCCAAAAACTAGCGCAACAGAGAAGGCTTGCTGCCCCCATCGTAGATCTCTCAGAGAGCTCTCCAACAGTATGTTGTGCGCCGCATAACTCCTTACGGATCAAAAGTTATGGGCACCGGAGCGGCGGAGACCTGGTCACATGCCCTACGCCCTCGGTTTGCAGGCCCAGCCTGTAAGTTAAGCGAAGTTGTCTTGCCCAAGGTGCCGTGGGATTAGGTAATAGAAATGCGGTGGATAAAGTATCTTGGCAACCCTAACCGGGGCAAAAAAAAATTGAAAAGAGGGGTGAAACACGAGGACTTCCCAGAGGGGTCACCCATCCTACTACTACTCTTGCCCAAGCATGCTTAACTTCAGAGTTCTGATTGGATCCGGTGCATCAGTGCTGGTATGATCGCACCCGTCATGTTGATGGCATAAATCCTTTATGTGTTGACGGTTCACAGTCGCAGCCGAGAGAGATAGTCCATTCAAAAGGCCCAATGGGCTTAACGACAACCCATCCGCTTCAACAACGCAGCATCCTCGAAAGACGTGATATCAACGCATTTTATGACACAGTAATATCCCACGAGTTAGGTTGTCATCCTTTTAACAACTCACGACGTACGATCCGAGACGGAAAAACAGAGCAAAAGAAGAAAAGTGGGCGAAAACTGATGAAAGCTTTCGATTTTGGGCTCTGAAAATTGGTGCAGCAGAGTAGGCTTGCTGCCCCCATCATAGAGCTCTCGAAGAGCTTTCCAACAGTATGCTGTGAGCCGCGTAACTTCTTACGAAGTAAAAGTTACGGGCACCGGAGTGACGGAGACCTGGTGACAAGCCCCACGCCCTCGGTTTGCAGGCCCAGCCTCTACGCGAAGGGAAGTTGTCTTGCCCAAGGTGCCGTGGGATTCGATAATAGAAATGTGGAGGATAAAGTATCTTGGCAACCCTAACCGGGGCAAAAAAATTTGAAAATGGGGGGTGCAACACGAGGACTTCTCAAGGGGTCACCCATCCTAGTACTACTCTTACCCAAGCACGCTTAACTTCGGAGTTCTGATGGGATCCGGTGTATTAATGCTGGTATGATCGCACCCGTCATATGGAGGGCACAAATCCTTTATTTGTTGATGCTTCACTGTCCTAGCCTAGAGAGATGGCCCATTCAAAAGGCCCAATGGTCTTAACGACAACCCATCCGCTTCAACAATGCAGCATCCTCGCAAGACGTGATATCGACGCATTGTAGGGCCCTCTAATGTCCCATGAGTTAGGTTGTCGTCCTTTTAATAGCTCATGACATACGATCCGGGACGAAAAAACAGAGAAAAAGAAGAAAAGTGGCCTGAAACTGATGAAAACGTTCGAGTTTCGGCTCCAAAAAGGGGCGCAGCCGAGCAGGTTTGTGACCCATGTCGTAGAGCTCTCGAAGGGCTTTCCAACAGTATGCTGTGCATCGCGTAACTCCTTACGAATTAAAAGTTATGGGCACCGGAGTGACGGAGACCTGGTCACAAGCCCTACGCCCTCGGTTTGCGGGCCAAACCTCTACGTGTAGTGAAGTTGTCTTGCCCAAGGTGCCGGGGGATTCGGTAATAGAAATGTGGAGGATCAAGTATCTTGGCAACCCTAACCGGAGCAAAAAAAATTGAAAAAGAGAGGTGCAACACGAGGACTTCCCAGCGGGTCACCCATCCTAGTATTACTCTCGCCCAAGCACGCTTAACTTCGGAGTTCTGAAGGGATCCGGTGCATTAGTGCTGGTATGATCGCACCCATCATGTTGAGGGCATAAATCCTTTATGTGTTGATGGTTCACAGTCCCAGCCCAGAGAGATGGCCCATTCAAAAGGCCCAATGGGCTTAACGACAACCTATTCGCTTCAACAATGCAGCATCCTCGTAAGACGTGATATCGACGCATTGTATGGCCTTGTAATATCCCGTGATTTAGGTTGTCATCCTTTTAACATCTCACAACGTACAATCCAGGACAGAAAAATAGAGCAAAGAAAGAAATGTGGCCCAAAACTGATGAAAACGTTCAATTTTGGGCTCCAAAAACGGGTGCAGCAAAGACTGCTTTGCTGCACCTGTCGTAGAGTTCTTGGAGAGCTTTCAAACGGTATGCTGTGCGCCGCGTAAATCCTTACGCATCAAAAGTTATGGGCACCGGAGCGACGGAGACCTGGTCACAAGCCCCACGCCCTCGGCTTATGGGCCCAACCTCTATGTTAAGCGAAGTTGTCTTGCCCAAGGTACCGTGGGATTCGGTAATAGAATTGTGGTGGATAAAGTATCTTGGCAACCCTAACCGGCTCAAAAAAAATTTAAAAGGGGGGGGGGGCAACACGAGGACTTCCCAAGGGATCACCCATCCTAGTACTTCTCTCGCCCAAGCACGCTTAACTTCGGAGTTCTAATGGGATCCGGTGCATTAGTGCTGGTATGATCGCACCCATCATGTTGTGGGCACAAATCCTTTATGTGTTGATTGTTTACAGTCCCAGCCCAGAGAGATGGCCCATTCAAAAGGCCTAATGGGCTTAATGACAACCCATCCACTCAACAATGCAGCATCCTCGCAAGACGTGATATCAACGTGTTGTAGGGCCCTCTACTGTCCCGCAAGTTAGGTTGTCGGCCTTTTAACAGCTCACGACGTGCGATCCGGGACAGAAAAACATAGCAAAAGAAGAAAAGTGGCCCGAAACTGATGAAAATGTTCGAGTTTGGGCTCCAAAAAGGGGCACAGCCGAGCAGGCTTGTTCTTCCCGTCGTAGAGCTCTCGGAGAGCTTTCTAACGGAATGCTATGCATCGCGTAACTCCTTACGGATCAAAAGTTATGGGCATTGGAGCGACGGAGACCTGGTCCCAAGCCTTACGCCCTCAGTTTACGGGCCCAGCCTCTACTTGAAGCGAAGTTATCTTGCCCATGGTGCCATGGGATTCAGTAATAGAAATATGGAGGATCAAGTATCTTGGATAGGTTCGTTTTACTTAATCCTTACCTGATACTTCATAATCCTATGAGAGATACTAGCCAAAAACGATAGCAAAAACGACCATAGTAGTGTCTATCTAGTGATTATCAGTAAAAGCCAAAATTAGACCCCAAATTACAACGGGGGTCGTTTACAATACAACAACAAGCAAAATAAGAAACGAAATAGTCTTCAAGCAACATATTGTTCACAAAATGGCCATAGTCAAGCAAGGCATATAGGGCAAGCAATCATTCCAAGTAATCATCATTAGGCACGTCGTCCTCGGGTACCTGTTCTTGGTCTTCTTCACCTGAGATGATAAAAGAGGGTGAGTCCTTATAAACTCAGCGAGGGGGAACGAGAAATAAGTTTTGAAACTCATTTTTCAGTTCAACTTATGAAAACCCTTTTTGCAAGCATGAATATATCACAAGTAAGTACATTACGTAATGTAAAAGTAAAGGAACACAATTACCCGTCTTTCCTCCCCAAGGTCCTCTAGGAACCAAGCAAGAGTGCTTATACACATAGTGAAAAGGATACGGTGAGCTTTTGCTCTCAGTTCAATTCCAGTATCAGTTGTTGCAGCCGGCTTCAGTTCATCCCCTTATTATGCCCAATGGGTGTACTCCGGATGTACCCCAAAATCCTACGACCCAACTCTCCGAGAAAGTCTAGCCCCCAAGCGAGAGAGGGAATTGGACAATGGTAGTCACCGTTGCACCGGCAAGCCCGATGCTGCCCTGTGTGCATGAACACTACCACGCCAGAATGAAAGGTTGCAACCTTATATGCAATGCACATTTATGACATTTAATATATCACATTTGGAGGACAACAAAGTAGGTTGCCTCCGAGCAGTCATAAGATTGCACATTGACAGATAAATATGCGAGGCACGATGTGACAAGTAAATTCACTTGAAAAGCACATGGTGTTATATGAACATTAAATGGGCAGCTACGTAACGCATGTAAATCAAGTCATATAACTCAATTCGAAGTTCACGTAATCAAACAATATGATTATTCATCATGCAACGACATCTACGTGGGACCGGGTGCAAGAAAAGCCTACTTATCAACATGTAATCATCGAAATCATATTTAGGGCTACAAGGGCAACTACGGGCAGCCTACCAAACACATAATCAAACACAATATCCAAAAGATTAACACTTAGCGAGTTTACCTAGTTACTAGGGTTTCAATTCGTGCTTACCCGTGCGATTAAACCCCAAGTCATCTCGTAATTAAACTCAAGCCATGCATTGATTAATTCAAACACCCTCAAGTATTCAAAGCAGTCCACACAACATCCAAATGCCACAATCCCAAGCATTTAATGCAACAAGAGAAGCTACAATAATTTTTTCAAGCATATCACTAGGTGAAACCCTCACTGCAATTGACTGTTTTCTCACATTCATTGAGACAAGCAAACAATCTCCAATTCCAGTGAACAAGATGTCAAATTAAATCTTAATGAGTTAACTAAATTCAGAAACAAACTTCGCATCATTTGGAGTTCAGGTTCGAGAGTTATAGCCGAAACAGTGAGACTACACAAAACTGTCCAGATTTGCACACATTTTAATACTTGTCATTTTTTAGGGCCTTAGGGTCAGATTTATCCTTAGTCTATTTCTGATAAAAATGTCCAGAACTGAAAAATATAGCTTCACACCAAATTTCATGCATTTTTTATATCATTTATTAAGTCAAAACTGGTTTGTTCTACAAGGTCAGTGAATCTGCCAAAACCTGCTTCATTTTTCCAGGCTTTCCAGATTTGGAGACATTTTGATAATTTTCCATTTTGAGGACCTTAGAGTCCAAATTAGCTTTGGCCTATTTCTGCGAAAGGTATTCAGAACTAGCAAAAATAGTTACCTACCAATTTTCATGCATTTTCAACATCATTTACCTTGTCAAAATCACCTCGCACCAACAAGACAGAAGGCTGTCACATACACGATTTCATCTATCATCACATTCTAGACAAATATCTTGCCATGCATGTTTATAAAAGCTCATGAACACACATATATCTCAAGTACAGAAGTAAAGATAGACATTTAAGGGCATGCATGTGGTTTTTTGAAAGATTTTCAAGATGTTTTAGCCCTCACCTTAGCAAGACAACAAAGATGATGCACAAACTCTTGGTGAAGCACAAAGTTGATCTACTCCTTGCTTAGCCAAGAGACCACTCGATTTCCTCTAATTTCCTAGCTTAGTAACCAAGTTCTTAGTAGGTGCATGTGGTTAGAACAAGAAGAAAATGAAATGGGAGCTAACAAACTCACCTAAGCCAAAATGGATGTGCTAAAGGCTTGCATGTGTGCTTCTTTGCTCCTAGTTTTGCTTGGCCGAGATCCTAAGCTTCTTGCATGTCTTGAAACCATTGAGTGATGAAGTTAAGCTATGGAGTGTAGAAACTCAGCCAAGGTCGAGAGAGAGAGAGAAGAATGAGAGGGAGATAGAAGAAATGAGAGAAAAAAAGAATAATGAAAGAAAAATGAAAAGCCTTGAAGAGATTGATGCATATGTCGGCCTAGGGCCTTGCAAATTCAGATTTTGTGTCTTCAAGAAGCATCATTTGAAGTGTCTAGCATGGGCAAGGAGCTTGTGTCAAGATTTGGAGCTTTGAGGAGGGTTTTGAGCTAATTTTTTTTATTGCTTTGTGTTATAGAATTGTCATAGAATGTTTAGGAATAGAATTTGAAATTAAAATGCATGGACAATGGCTCCTAGTGGTCGGCCAAGGGTGTGTTAAAATCTGAATTTTTGTCTTGGTTGAGCAATAATTAATTGTTTGTTTGGGATATGCAAAGAATAAAGAATAAAGAATAAAGAATAAAGAATGTCTAGCTTTTTGTGAGATTTTGTCTTCAAGTGTGTTGAATTAGCAATTTAATATTAGTTAGTAGGATTTGTAGGATTAACTAATGATCTAGTGCTTCGTGTAAGATGCTTTCTTGATTAACGTGTGGGCACGCTTTCCTAGGTTTAGGGCATGCGCTACGAGGCAAGGCACAAACTATGAGACGAATGCACGTTTCCCAAGTAAATGCACGCAACCCTAAATGAATGCACGTAATTCAATGCAAGGCACACAAAACGAAACACAATTCTTAAATCTAGGTCAAGGCACGCAAATCTAGGTTATGGCATATGAAACGAGATATCACACGTAAATTGAGGTCGGGCCTCATATCCTCCCCTCCTTTAAAGAATTTTGTCCTGAAATTCAATATTACCTTTGAAATAAAGCTGGATACTGTTGCTCCATCTAGTCTCGCCTTTCCCACGTTGCTTCTTCAACTCCATGATGATCCCACAATACTTTCACCATCGGTATAGATTTGTTGCACAACTCCCGATCTTGCTGGTCTAGGATCCAAATGGGTTTCTCTTCATAAGACAAGTTCTCTCGAAGCTGCAACGGCTCTGGCTCCAAGATATGCGATGGATCAGGGTGATACTTCCGTAGCATTGAAACATGAAAGACGTCGTGAATATTGGAGAGGTTTTGGGGTAGTTCCAGGCGATACGCCAACTTGCCAACCTTCTCAATTATCTCAAATGGTCCTACAAATCTCAGGCTCAACTTTCCACCCTTGCCATGTTTAATCAATCCCCTCTGAGGTGATATCTTCAAGAACACCTTGTCGCCGACCTCAAACTCTAGGCTTCGTCTCCGTCGGTCTGCATAACTTTTCTGCCTGCTTTGGGCGGTAAGCATCCGTTTCTGGATGAGGTGGATATTATCAACAGTCTTCATAAGTTCAGGTAGAAGGGTCGGGTCAAAAGTCTTCGTCTCACCTACTTCATCCCAGTAAATTGGGGATTGACACTTACGTCCATACAATGCCTCAAATGGGGCCATCCCGATAGTGGCCTGATAACTATTATTATAAGCGAACTCCGCTAGAGACAGATATTTCTCCCAACCTTTCCCGAAGTCTAAAACACACGCCCTCAGCATATCCTCCAGAATCTGAATAGTTCTCTCAGATTGTCCATCAGTCTGAGGGTGATAAGCCGTGCTAAAACTCAACTTCATTCCCAAAGCTTCTTGTAGTCTCTTCCAAGATCGGGAAGTAAAACGAGGATCCCTATCCGATATAATACTCACAGGCATCCCGTGGAACCTTACAATCTCTGCCACATACATATCTCCTAATTTCTCATGACTATCCTCCTTGTTCATCGGTAAAAAGTGTGTTGACTTAGTCAATCTATCCACTATGACCCAAACGGCGTCATGACCCTTTTGTGACCTGGGCAGGTCCATAACAAAGTCCATAGTTATATGTTCCCATTTCCATTGAGGGATTTCCAACGGCTGAAGTAAACCTGTTGGTCGTTGATGTTCTGCTTTGACTCTCTGGCAAGTCAAACACCGTGCCACAAACTCCGCGATCTCTCTCTTCATGTTGTTCTACCAATAATGTTGCTTCAAATCCCGGTACATCTTTGTTCCGCCGAGGTGAATAGTATATCTTGAATTATGGGCTTCTTCAAGAATCTTCTTTTTCAACTCTAGCTTATTAGGAACACAAATCCGATTCCTGAACCCCCAAATACCATCATCATGAAACTTGAAATCTGCGTTGCTTTCTTTAATCTTTTGAAACTGTTGGTCCTTCTGTTGAGCCTCTCGTAATTCAGACAACAAGGTCAATTGAGTTTGTGTAGTGGCAAAAAGTAACCCTTTTTTAGTCAATTGTGGTTTCCACAAGAATGCTTCCTCTAACAACTCCTGAACCTTGACTTCCAGTTTTGCCATGCTCGCTTTCCTACTTAAGGCATCTACAACTACATTTGCTTTACCAGGCACATAATTGATTGTGCAATTATAATCATCCGAAAGCTCCATCAATCGTCTTTGCCTTATGTTCAACTCTTTTTGTGAGAATAAGTATTTCAAGCTCTTGTGATCAGTAAACACCTCAAACTTGTTACCCCACAGATAGTGCCTCCATTTCTTGAGTGCAAACACAATAGCCGTTAACTCCAAATCATGCGTCGGGTAGTTCAATTCATACGGCTTCGGTTTCCTAGAAGCATACGTAATCACTCTACCATTTTGCATCAACACACAACCCAATCCTTCCTTCAAAGCATCGCTATAAATTACAAAACCTTGACTCCCTTCAGGCAATGCAAGAACGGGTGCGGTAGTCAATCTTTTCTTCAATTCTTGGAAGCTGTTCTCACACTTGTCACCCCACACAAACTTTGTTTTCTTTTGAGTGAGCTTTGTAAGCGGTCCCGCGATCTTAGAGAAATACTTCACGAACCTCCGATAATAGCTGGCTAGACCAAGAAAACTCCAAACCTCTGTAACATTTTTCGACTTCTTCCAAGACATCACTACTTCTATCTTTGCTGGGTCCACTGCTATTCCCTCTTTGGATATGATATGCCCCAAAAATGCAATCTGCTGCAACCAAAATTCGCATTTGCTAAACTTAGCATACAATTGATGCTCTCGAAGTTTCTACAGTACCAACCGCAGATGTTGTTCATGCTCAGCCTCGGATTTCGAGTACTCCAAAATATCATCAATGAAGATCACCACAAATTGGTCCAAGTAAGGTTGAAACACCCTATGCATCAAGTCCATAAAAGCTGCAGGGGCATTAGTTAGCCCAAATGGCATTACCACATACTCATAATGCCCATATCTCGTCCTGAAAGTCGTTTTAGGCACATCCTCCTTTTTGATCCGCAACTGATAGTACCCTTGCCTCAAGTCGAGTTTCAAATACACTTTGGCTCCTTGAAGTTGATCAAATAACTCGTCGATTAGAGGAAGTGGGTATTTATTCTTGACCATCACTTGGTTCAATCCTCAGTAATCGATGCATAGCCTCAATGTTCAGTCTTTCTTCTTTACAAATAGGACTGGCGTACCACATGGAGAAGAACTTGGTTGAACAAACCCCTTCTTCAACAATCCTTGCAATTGGTCCTTCAATTCTTGTAGCTCGGCTGGTGCCATACGATAGGGAGCTTTAGATATCGGCTGGGTGTCAGGCAGTAACTCTATAATGAACTCGATCTCCCGATTTGGGGGTAAACCGGGCAATTCTTCTGGAAACACATCCCATAGTCTTTGATCACTGGCATCTCCTCCAACTTAGCTTTGTCTGACGGCTTGTTAATGAGGTAAGCTAAGTATCCACTGCACCCTTTCCTCAAGGACTTCACTACTTTTGTAGATGAAATGATGGAACTCCTGGTGAAGTCTCTTTGACCCATTACCTCCAGTATTGGTTGGCCAGGTATTCGGAATGTTACAATCTTCATCCGACAATCTAGTTGGGCATAATGCTTTGCCAACCAGTCCATCCCTAAAATGACTTTATAGTCTAGAAAGGGTAATACAATAAGATTGGCTGAGAATTTCCTATCTTTAATTTGGATTTTACATGCTTTACAAGTTGAGCTAGTAACAAGTTTAGAACCCATCGGAGTACCAACTTCTACTTCGTAAGGCAAACATACAACTTTCAGTTTCACACGTTGCACACATAAGGGAGTAATAAATGAATGAGTAGCACCTGGATCAATTAGCACCCTAACAGGTTGATTCAATATGAAGAATGTACCTTCAACAACAGCAGTCTCCTCTGGAAGCAGCTCGCACTCAATAGTATAAGCTTGAGCCTGAACTCTAGGAACTGGAGTCTCGCCTCTACCAGCTGGTTTAACTTGATTTTGTCCTACTTGCCATTTAGGGCAATCCTTGATCTGATGCTGATCACTGCCACACCGCACACATCGTCCTGACTTCTTCCAGCACTGGGCCTCGGTATGACCCTTCTTGTCACAGTAAGAACAGTTGACAGACTGAGTAGTAGGCGAACTACCTATGGATCCGCGGGTGGAAGAGGCTGATGGTGCTTTAGTCTGGCCACGGTTATTAACTGGTCTGTTCTGGCTCTGGCCTTGACTACGACTTTGGCTCTGGAATTTCCTCTGTTGACCTAAAGGCTGGTATGGTTTCTTGTTCGGCTGACTCGAACCGGCTCTATCAAGTTTTCTCTTCTCAACTCGGGAAGCAGCAACAAAGAGAGCAGAATAGGTATCGAAGTCATACGAAGCCAACTGGTCCTGAATCTCTGGCCTCAATCCAGTCGTAAATTTCTACATCTTCGCCTCAGGGGTACTAACCATGTATTGAGCATAGCGGGACAGTCGGTCAAAACGAGCCTCGTACTGGGCCACTGTCATGTTACCCTGGTTCAAGTGCATGAATTCCTCAATCCGCCTCTGCTTCGAAACTGCAGGTACATATTTCTCCTTGAATGCCTTAACGAAATTACCCCACAAGCGAGGTGTATGATCAGTTTCCCACAGTGCCTCCACAGTGTGCCACCAATGCTCAGCATCCCCGTGCAACAGAAACACAGCAAACTCCACCTTTTCTTCATTAGTATAATCAGGCCTGAAAATCCTCTCGATCTCAGACAGCCAAGCCTCTGCTTTCTCATCATCAGCTTTCTCATGGAATTTGGACGGGCAAAAGTCAAGGAACTCCCTTATTCTGCTATGTCTCCCATGGTTACCATCATTCCTGTTGTTGTTGTTGTTGTTGTTGTTGTTTGCTTCGCGTGCATCTTGACATTCCATCACTCGCGACATGCGATCCATGGCATTCGCCATCATGTTAAACATGGCTATGCCGGGATTAGTTTGATAAGCATCTCCGGTCTCTTGGGGCTCACCGCTCCTATTAGTAGTGCGGGTACTAGGGCCAGCTATCTATAGGCACAGATTACGATGCACAATTTATTGAAATACGACAAACAAGAATTTAATGTATAAGGTATGCAACATTCAATTTTACATAAACACACAGTTCTAGAAACAGTTAAGACATGTTAATCACATAAGCACAAAGAACATAGATGGCACAATCAATATTATCACACAATAACAAGTCATCCTAATTACCTTAGGGCTCTACCCATGGTCCGAGAGTTAAACCCGGCTTAAGCAATCTAAGCTCTGATACCATTCTTCTATAAGGTGTCACGCCCCAACCCGGCCTATAAAGGTTAGACTAGGGTGTGATCTAAACATTCAAGTCCTTTCACGTATTTAATCGTTCAAGAAGGTTTAACACCTAACGTTTAGGCTAAACTCCACAAATTCTTTGGAAAACTGGCAGCATAACGGCTGTAATTGGGCTATTTAGTTTGACCTAATTCTCAAAATGCCTCAAAATTTTCAATCTCAGTTTCATTTCTAACTAAGATTACTATTTATAACCAATCGAAATGCCTACCAGTTATCTCAAAGTCTCATTTGATTAATAACCTAGCATGATACTATATCTCGTTTGTTTGTTTGTCCTCGTTAAAAAAGTACCTCTTAATCATAGCTCAACAATGCGTACCTGCTTAAGATTGGATAGGTTCGTTTTACTTAATCCTTACCTGATACTTCATAATCCTATGAGAGATACTAGCCAATAACGATAGCAAAAATGACCATAGTATTGTCTATCTAGTTATTATTAGAACAAGCCAAAATTAGACCCCAAATTACAACAGGGGCCGTTTACAATACAACAACAAGTAAAATAAGAAATAAAATAGTCTTCAAGCAACATGTTGTTCACAAAATGGCCATAGTCAAGCAAGGCACGTAGGGCAAGCAATCATTCCAAGGAATCATCATTAGGCATGTCGTCCTCGGGTACCTGTTCTTGGTCTTCTTCACCTGAGATGATAAAAGAGGGTGAGTCCTTATGAACTCAGCGAGGGGGAATGAGAAATAAGTTTTGAAACTCATTTTTCGGTTCAACTTATGAAAACCCTTTTTGCAAGCATGAATATATCACAAGTAAGTACATAATGTAATGTAAAAGTAAAGGAACACAATTACCCGTATTTCCTCCCCGAGGTCCTCTAGGAACCAAGCGAGAGTACTTATACACATAGTAAAAATGATACGGTGAGCTTTTCCTCTCAGTTCAATTCCAGTATCAGTTGTTGCAGCCGGCTTCAGTTCATCCCCTTATCAAGCCAAATGGGTGTACTCCGGATGTACCCCAAAATCCTACGACCCAACTCTCCGAGGAAGTCTAGCCCCTAAGAGAGAGAGGGAATTGGACAATGGTAGTCACCGTTGCACCGGCAAGCCCGATGTCGCCCGGTGTGCGTGAACGCTACCACACTAGAATGAAATGTTGCAACCTTATATGCAATGCACATTTATGACATTTAATATATCACATTTGGAGGACAACAAAGTAGGTTGCCTCTGAGCAGTCATAAGATTGCACATTGACAGTTAAATACGCGAGGCACGATGTGACAAGTAAATTCACTTGAAAATCATATGGAGTTATATGAACATTAAACGGGCAGCCATGTAACGCATGTAAATCAAGTCATATAACTCATTTCGAAGTTCACGTAATCAAATAATAAGATTATTCATCATGCAATGACATCTACGTGGGACCGGGTGCAAGAAAAGCCTACTTATCAACTTGTAATCATCGAAATCATATTTAGGGCTACAAGGGCAACTACGGGCAGCCTACCAAACACATAATCAAACACAATATCCAAAGGATCAACACTTAGCAAGTTTACCTAGTTACTAGGGTTTCAATTCGTGCTTACCCGTGCGATTAAACCCCAAGTTATCTCGTAATTAAACTCAAGCCATGCATTGATTAATTCAAGCACCCTCAAGTATTCAAAGCAGACCACACAACATCCAAATGCCACAATCCCAAGCATTTAATACAACAAGAGAAGCTACAATAATTTTTCCAAGCATATCACTAGGTGAAACCCTTACTGCAATGGACTATTTTCTCACATTCATTGAGACAAGAAAACAATCTCCAATTCTAGTGAACCAGATGTCAAATTAAAGCTTAAGGAGTAAAATAAATTCAAAAACAAACCTCGCATCATTTGGAGTTCGGGTTCAAGAGTTATAGCCAAAACAGTGAGACTACACAAAATTGTCCAGATTTGCACATATTTCAATACTTGTCATTTTTTAGGGCCTTAGGTTCCGATTTAGCCTTAGTCCATTTCTGACAAAAAATGTCCAGAACTGAAAAATCTAGCTGAACACCAAATTTCATGGATTTTAGAAGGTCAGGGAATCTTTCAAAACCTGCTTCATTTTTCCAGACTCTCCAGATTTGGACACATTTTGATAATTTTCTATTTTGAGGACCTTAGAGTCAAAATTAGCTTTGGCCTATTTCTGTGAAAAGTGTTCAGAACTTGCAAGACTAGTTACCTACCAATTTCACGCATTTTCAACATCATTTACCTAGTCAAAATCACCTCACACCAACAAGACAGAAGGCTGTCACATACACGATTTCATCTATCATCACATTCTAGCCAAATATCTTGCCATGCATGTTTATAAAAGCTCATGAACACACATATATCTCAAGTACAGAAGTAAAGATAGACATTTAAGGGCATGCATGTGGTTTTTTAAAATATTTTCAAGAAGTTTTAGCCCTCACCTTAGCAAGACAACAAAGATGATGCACAAACTCTTGGTGAAGCACAAAGTTGATCTTGTCCTTGCTTAGCCGAGAGACCACTCGATTTCCTCTAATTTCCTAGCTTAGTAACCAAGTTCTTAGTAGGTGCATGTGGTTAGAACAAGAAGAAAACGAAATGGGAGCTAACAAACTCACCTAAGCCGAAATGGATGTGCTAAAGGCTTGAATGTGTGCTTCTTTGCTCCTAGTTTTGCTTGGTGGAGATCCTAATCTTCTTGCATGTCTTGATGAACCATTGAGTGATGAAGTTAAGCTATGGAGTGTAGAAACTCAGCCAAGGCTGAGAGAGAGAGAGAGAAGAATGAGAGGGAGATAGAGGAAAAGAGAGAAAGAAAGAAGAATGAAAGAAAAATGAAAAGCCTTGAAAATATTGATGCATATGTCGGCTTAGGGTGTGATACCCCGAACCTGACATGTATTCAATAGCATTTAAAGTTCATTTAAATTGCATTTTATTGACCTTTCACCTTCTTTGACCAAACTAGTTGACTTTTCATCTACATTGACCAACTAGGACATGGTGGGAATTTTTGAAATGTTTAATAAAGGGCAAACTTGGGATTAGAAATAAAAAATTGCAATGTTAAGTTAGTCAAATTTTGGGTCAACTTTGGAATTAAATCTGAACCAATTGGGGAAGAGTTAGGTAGCAAATTATATATGGTTGGAAAGCTCTATGAGTCTAGTTTCTGAGGCTTCAAACCGTTCGTGAATTGGAATTTTCTAGAAGAAGTTATGGCCATTTTCGTAAGGGCGCGCATAGCGGTTTTGGTTTAGCGGGTTGACCAAATCTTTGACCTTTGACTTGTCATTTTTTTTCCTAAATAAGCAGAATTGCACACGAAAAAAACAGAGAAGAAAGGTTTGAAACCATGAGGAAAAGAAGGAGAAAAAAAAAAGAAAATTTCAACTACAAATCACCAAATCTTTGCATGAGCTTGCACGGGGTGGTTTCCGAGGCACTCTTCGAGGTTTTCCTAGCGTTTAGGAGCGTCTAAGGTGAGGGTTTCATCGTTATTTGCGCATTTGAAAATTTTGTATCTAAAGTTTGATTTTTGGATTTTATGCGTAGATTGTTGTTTTAATCATTTTGTTGCTTAAATAATGTTCCTTGTTGATTGTAGAACATGTATTTATAGCTTTTTAACATTTTATGCGGTTAAATGTTGAGATTGCAATTTAAATTGATTAATGAATAGTGTTTTATGAATTGTAAACCCTTGAAACGATGAAGTTGCTCCGTTATGCTGTCCGTTGATGTAGAAATGTGCTAAGTATGCTAGAATGCCTAAATGCATGGTTTGTTTGGGTTGCGTAATGAAAAAAAACGGGAATTATGCCTTGGTGAAAGTCGGGGTCGTTTAGGTCGAGTTTAGCGTTTTCTCATTTTGCTTGATGGCATTGTTTCGGGAGGCCATGGAAGCACTTTTGGTGCAATTTTGGCATTGGTTGGATGTTTGGTTAGTATAGTTGTAGTTCAAACGAGCAAAGGGGGAAATTGGGGCTTTGCGCGAATTCTAGGGTAAAGTAGGGTTTCGGTGTCCTTAGACGTGCCTTATGGTGACCTAGGAGGATTGGCAAAGTCGGTTTCCAGAACTCGTGGCTCGTTTGGAAATGGTAGTGTTTTGATAGTTGGGGCCGATTTGTGATTTTGCTTGTTATCTTGATATTATGCCTATAGAATGCTTAGGGTTGCTTGATTTACTTGTTTAATTGGTGTTATTGTTGCTTATTATTGCTTGTTATGCTTGAAAGGTTAGTTGAATGCTAGTATTGATTGTGATTGCTTGCTATCTCGTTTGTTGTCACTTCTTTGTATTGTTGTGCTATCGCTCGTTTATTGCCTTGTATCGAGTCTTGCATTGCATAGTGTCTCGCGCGTGAGTGATGGGCCTCTCTGGGTAGCCTCGGGTTGCCAGTGTTTGTTGCTCTAGCTCCGCTGCTATTCCCTTTCTCGTTTGGGTTGCCTCCCAGGGAGATTTGGGTCGTAGAATTGATGGATACTTCCGGGGTATTCCAAACTGGTGTTATAAGGTGGATGCGCGCTTATTGTCATCGTTGTCAACATCAAGCTCGAGATTGATGTATCGCTTGTGAAATGGTACATTGCTCGTATGAGTGAACCATAGCCTTCAGAGTGTGGTATAGCTTTGAATGGTTGTGTTAATGCTTTCAGTAATTGCTTATTGTATTGATTGTTTGTCTTGATTGCTTATTTATCAGTTATATTGCTTAACTGTCTTATTTACATTGCACGACTTTCTTTCTCTCCAACTCGATATCTGTCTCGCCCTCACTGAGTATACGTGTTGTGTATACTCACTCCTCACCACCACATTTCAGGAAATGTCATGTTAGCTGGAAAGTTCATGATTTTGTGAAAGTTCGTTGCCTGAAGAGTTGTCTTGCGTGCCTAAGTAGCTTGAGTGTCGAAGTTGTAAAGATATATGTTTTCATATGTTGTAGGTATTTATTGCTAAAAGAAATGTAATTTAAATTTAGCTAAGCAGTTGAGGTGAATTGATAAGCTAGTTTATGTAATCAGTTAGCATAGCTTATCTTCAATGCATGTTTGTAATGTCCAAAGGAAAAGAGCTAGAATGGCATAATAGTTTATTTTATGCAGTAGCTTAGTATGATTTAATTTTCAAGTTTGAGTGTACTTGTCAAAAATGAAAAGAGATAGGTTAGCTTTTAAATTGGAAATGTATGTATACCTGCTGAGTTTAATTGTTGAAAACCGAGGCTCGGATGGCCTTGAGGAAGTTTTGTATGGTTGGACACGGCGTTGGTCCATTTAATTGCTATTGCAGGTTTTATATTTTGCCTAGAAACAGGGGAGACTCCGTCCGTTTTTCCTGAAAATTCTGCCCGGTTTTGGATTTGGGTTGTGATTAGATTGAATGATAGAACTCCCGGTCTCGAGAGGGATCGGGGTGTTACAAATGGTATCAGAGCTTGTCTAGCTCATAAGCCGGGACAGGGTCCTCGGTCTGGTGGGTAGTGATCCTTGAATGTGTGCTTGTTAAGTGTGTCTTGAAAGTGTATGCTTGTATGTGAGATTGTGTGTCTTGACTTGAATGTATGCACTTATGTGATATAGTTATGTGTTATGTGTTATGTGTTAAATGTTTCTCAAGAAAGGTGAAATATCTAGTTGTGTATCGAATTGACTTATTGAATTGGCATCGTGAATCGAATCGACCTCGTGAATTGTTATTTGCTTGAAGTATTGCTTGTAATGTATGTATTGAAATGTCTTGAATTGGTTATGCTGTGATTTGAATTGATTATGTTGTGCTTGACTTGATTATTGTGATTGAGTAACTTTGTTTAATAAACTCTTTTGTTAAGTTGCTTGCATAATAGTATAAGGCATGTGTATAACTGCGATATATTGG
Source organism: Ehretia macrophylla (assembly GCA_037974665.1). NCBI lineage: Eukaryota > Viridiplantae > Streptophyta > Magnoliopsida > Boraginales > Ehretiaceae > Ehretia > Ehretia macrophylla. Next base: position 11,696,435 of record CM075764.1, on the reverse strand, counting down.
CATTCATACATGTCCTATTGAAATGGTAAGTAAGTCCTCTTCCTCCCCTGAAGAAAGTGGTTCACAGCTAGCCACTCAAGGTGTATGGGTTGGCAGGAAATGAATGGCATTTAATTAGCCTTTATTTGGGAGTTGGTATTTGCTTTTGGAGCTCGGTTATTGGCGAATCTCTAAGGACTTCCTATGTGATTAACAATTGTGAAGAGTAGCTTTCTCTTGAGGTTTTATTTGATTGTTCTCTAGGGCATTCTTTGGTTTTCTCAATGGGTATTCTTTGGAGACTTCTCTTGGCACTTTTTGGTGGACTTGGCTATTGGGGTTTCAATTGGATTTACTGCACGGTATTATCTATGATATATTTGTCTCGGTCTTTATTGGTGTGATACTGACATCCCTGATTGAAAATTCTTCAATGGCATTTTATAGAATTCTTAGTGGGCATTCTACTAGTATCTTTCCTTGATGGCACTTATTGGAAGTCTTAAACTTGGAATCCTGTTCAGACTTATTATCTCATATTGCTTATGGTATGCTGTGGAATACTTTGGGCTTTCTTGGTGGTAAATTGTATAAGTTCTCACCTGGCGAACAGTGAAGAGGCCTTGGAGTTTGGTTTTGTATGTTGTACACCTGCTCGGGAATCTTACTCGAATTTCTCATCTAGTTGGAAAAATTATATTTGTTATTTAACTTGACTGTCTTATTAGACACATGATAATTCCTCTAGTATTTCCTTAGACATTCTTCTCAGCATTTGATAGCGATACTCGGAATCTAATGGGTTGTCCTATGGAGTTATTATTTGGAAGGCTTCGTTGGAACTTTTGAAGTATATTTGATTGGGTTTCTTAGTATTTTCTTCGCACTCTTATCAGGGAATTCTTCTATGAAATTCATGACCAGTGGGGTACTTATTTGGACCTCTGGATGGAACCTTTGTTTGAGCCTTTTTTTGGCTTCTTGTTTGGAAATTCTGGGGCAGTAATAGTTCCACTTCTACTCGAGATTCATGTATGGGGTATTCATTCGGTATTCTTCTTATCATTAATATGTAATGTCATTTTATCTACAGTATCTTTTCTTAGATCTTTATTGGTATTATCTCGGTGCTTTTGGTTGGAATTTTATTCTTCTTCGGTATTCGTGTCAACGGGATTCTTCAACCGATGAAGATTAGTCAGAATTGGATTTCAGATGATGTTAAGTTCTATTGGAAGAAGAATTGCGAGGACGCAATTGTTTTAAGGGGGGAAGGATGTGATACCCCGAACCTGACATGTATTCAATAGCATTTAAAGTTCATTTAAATTGCATTTTATTGACCTTTCACCTTCTTTGACCAAACTAGTTGACTCTTCATCTACATTGACCAACTAGGATAAGGTGAGAATTTTTGAAATGTTTAATAAAGGGCAAACTTGGGATTAGAAATAAAAAAATGCAATGTTAAGTTAGTCAAATTTTGGGTCAACTTTGGAATTAAATCTGAACCAATTGGGGAAGAGTTAGGTAGCAAATTATATATGGTTGGAAAGCTCTATGAGTCTAGTTTCTGAGGCTTCAAACCGTTCGTGAATTGGAGTTTTCTAGAAGAAGTTATGGCCGTTTTCGTAAGGTCGCGCATAGCTGTTTTGGTTTAGCGGGTTGACCAAATCTTTGACCTTTGACTTGTCATTTTTTTTCCTAAATAAGCAGAATTGCACACGAAAAAAAACAGAGAAGAAAGGCTTGAAACCATGAGGAAAAGAAGGAGAAAAAAAAAAGAAAAGCTCAACTTCAAATCACCAAATCTTTGCATGAGCTTGCACGGGGTGGTTTCCGAGGCACTCTTCGAGGTTTTCCTAGCGTTTAGGAGCGTCTAAGGTGAGGGTTTCATCGTTATTTGCGCATTTGAAAATTTTGTATATAAAGTTTGATTTTTGGATTTTATGCGTAGATTGTTGTTTTAATCATTTTGTTGCTTAAATAATGTTCCTTGTTGATTGTAGAACATGTATTTATAGCTTTTTAACATTTTATGCGGTTAAATGTTGAGATTGCAATTTAAATTGATTAATAAATAGTGTTTTATGAATAGTAAACCCTTGAAACGATGAAGTTGCTCTGTTATGCTGTCCGCTGATGGAGAAATGTGCTAAGTATGCTAGAATGCCTAAATGCATGGTTTGTTTGGATTGCGTAATGGAAAAAACGGGAATTATGCCTTGGTGAAAGTCGGGGTCGTTTAGGTCGAGTTTAGCGTTTTCTCGTTTTGCGTGATGGCATTGTTTCGGGAGGCCATGTAAGCACTTTCGGTCCAATTATGGCGTTGGTTGGATGTTTGGTTAGTATAGTTGTAGTTCAAACGAGCAAAGGGGGAAATTGGGGCTTTGCGCGAATTCTAGGGTAAAGTAGGGTTTCGGGGTCCTTAGACGTGCCTTATGGTGACCTAGGAGGATTGGCAAAGTCGGTTTCCAAAACTCGTGGCTCGTTTGGAAATGGTAGTGTTTTGATATTTGGGGCCGATTTGTGATTTTGCTTGTTATCTTGATATTATGCCTATAGAATGGTTAGGGTTGCTTGATATACTTGTTTAATTGGTGTTATTGTTGCTTATTATTGCTTGTTATGCTTGAAAAGTTAGTTGAATGCTAGTATTGATTGTGATTGCTTGTTATGTCGTTTGTTGTCACTAGTTTGTATTGTTTTGCTATCGCTCGTTTATTGCCTTGTATCGAGTCTTGCATTGCATAGTGTCTCGCGCGTGAGTGATGGGCCTCTCTGTGTAGCCTCGGGTTGCCAGTGTTGGTTGCTCTAGCTCCGCTGCTATTCCCTTTCTCGTTTAGGTTGCCTCCCAGGGAGATTTGGGTTGTAGATTGATGGATACTTCCGGGGTATTCCAAACTGGTGTTATAAGGTGGTTGCACGCTTATTGTCATTGTTGTCAACATCAAGCTCGAGATTGATGTATCGCTCGTGAAAAGGGACATTGCTCATATGAGTGAACCATAGCCTTCAGAGTGTCGTATAGCTTTGAATGGTTGTGTTAATGCTTTCAGTAATTGCTTATTGTATTGATCGTTTGTCTTGATTGCTTATTTATCAGTTATATTGCTTAACTGTCTTATTTACATTGCACGACTTTCTTTCTCTCCAACTCAATATCTGTCTCGCCCTTACTGAGTATACGTGTTGTGTATACTCACTCCTCACCACCACATTTCAGGAAGTGCCATGTTAGCTGGAAAGTTCATGATTTTGTGAAAGTTCGTTGCCTGAAGAGTTGTCTTGCGTGCCTAAGTAGCTTGAGTGTCGAAGTTGTAAAGATATATGTTTTCATATGTTGTAGGTATTTATTGCTAAAAGAAATGTAATTTAAATTTAGCTAAGCAGTTGAGGTGAATTGATAAGCTAGTTTATGTAATCAGTTAGCATAGCTTATCTTCAATGCATGTTTGTAATGTCCAAAGGAAAAGAGCTAGAATGGCATAATAGTTTATTTTATGCAGTAGCTTAGTATGATTTAATTTTCAAGTTTGAGTGTACTTGTCAAAAATGAAAAGAGATAGGTTAGCTTTTAAATTGGAAATGTATGTATACCTGCTGAGTTTAATTGTTGAAAACCGAGGCTCGGATGGCCTTGAGGAAGTTTTGTATGGTTGGACACGGCGTTGGTCCATTTAATTGCTATTGCAGGTTTTACATTTTGCCTAGAAACAGGGGAGACTCCGTCCGTTTTTCCTGAAAATTATGCCCGGGTTTGGATTTGGATTGTGATTAGATTGACTGATAGAACTCCCGGTCTCAAGAGGGATCGGGGTGTTACAACTGGTATCAGAGCTTGTCTAGCTCATAAGCCGGGACAAGGTCCTCGGTCTGGTGGGTAGTGATCCTTGAATGTGTGCTTGTTAAGTGTGTCTTGAAAGTGTATGCTTGTATGTGAGATTGTGTGTCTTGACTTGAATGTATGCACTTATGTGATATAGTTATGTGTTATGTGTTATGTGTTAAATGTTTCTCAAGAAAGGTGAAATATCTAGTTGTGTATCGAATTGACTTATTGAATTGGCATCGTGAATCGAATCGACCTCGTGAATTGTTATTTGCTTGAAGTATTGCTTGTAATGTATGTATTGAAATGTCTTGAATTGGTTATGCTGTGATTTGAATTGATTATGTTGTGCTTGACTTGATTATCGTGATTGAGTAACTTTGTTGAATAAACTCTTTTGTGAACTTGCTTGCATAATAGTATAAGGCATGTGTATAACTGCGATATATTGGCATTCATACATGTCCTATTGAAATGGTAAGTAAGTCCTCTTCCTCCCCTGAAGAAAGTGGTTCACAGCTAGCCACTCAAGGTGTATGGGTTGGCAGGAAATGAATGGCATTTAATTAGCCTTTATTTGGGAGTTGGTATTTGCTTTTGGAGCTCGGTTATTGGCGAATCTCTAAGGACTTCCTATGTGATTAACAATTGTGAAGAGTAGCTTTCTCTTGAGGTTTTATTTGATTGTTCTCTAGGGTATTCTTTGGTTTTCTCAATGGGTATTCTTTGGAGACTTCTCTTGGCACTTTTTGGTGGACTTGGCTATTGGGGTTTCAATTGGATTTACTGCACGGTATTATCTATGATATATTTGTCTCGGTCTTTATTGGTGTGATACTGACATCCCTGATTGAAAATTCTTCAATGGCATTTTATAGAATTCTTAGTGGGCATTCTACTAGTATCTTTCCTTGATGGCACTTATTGGAAGTCTTAAACTTGGAATCCTGTTCAGACTTATTATCTCATATTGCTTATGGTATGCTGTGGAATACTTTGGGCTTTCTTGGTGGTAAATTGTATAAGTTCTCACCTGGCGAACAGTGAAGAGGCCTTGGAGTTTGGTTTTGTATGTTGTACACCTGCTCGGGAATCTTAATCGGATTTCTCATCTAGTTGGAAAAATTATATTTGTTATTTAACTTGACTGTCTTATTAGACACATGATAATTCCTCTAGTATTTCCTTAGACATTCTTCTCAGCATTTGATAGCGATACTCGGAATCTAATGGGTTGTCCTATGGGGTTATTATTTGGAAGGCTTCTTTGGAACTTTTGAAGTATATTTGATTGGGTTTCTTAGTATTTTCTTCGCACTCTTATCAGGGAATTCCTCTATGAAATTCATGACCAGTGGGGTACTTATTTGGACCTCTGGATGGAACCTTTGTTTGAGCCTTTATTTGGCTTCTTGTTTGGAAATTCTCAGGCAGTAATAGTTGAACTTCTACTCGAGATTCATGTATGGGGTATTCATTCGGTATTCTTCTTATCATTAATATGTAATGTCATTTTATCTACAGTATCTTTTCTTAGATCTTTATTGGTATTATCTCGGTGATTTAGGTTAGAATTTTATTCTTCTTCGGTATTCGTGTCAACGGGATTCTTCAACCGATGAAGATTAGTCAGAATTGGATTTCAGATGATGCTGAGTTCTATTGGAAGAAGAATTGCGAGGACGCAATTGTTTTAAGGGGGGAAGGATGTGATACCCCGAACCTGACATGTATTCAATAGCATTTAAAGTTCATTTAAATTGCATTTTATTGACCTTTCACCTTCTTTGACCAAACTAGTTGACTTTTCATCTACATTGACCAACTAGGACAAGGTGAAAATTTTTGAAATGTTTAATAAAGGGCAAACTTGGGATTAGAAATAAAAAAATGCAATGTTAAGTTAGTCAAATTTTGGGTCAACTTTAGAATTAAATCTGAACCAATTGGGGAAGAGTTAGGTAGCAAATTATATATGGTTGGAAAGCTCTATGAGTCTAGTTTCTGAGGCTTCAAACCGTTCGTGAATTGGAGTTTTCTAGAAGAAGTTATGGCCATTTTCGTAAGGTCGCGCATAGCTGTTTTGGTTTAGCGGGTTGACCGAATCTTTGACCTTTGACTTGTCATTTTTTTTCCTAAATAAGCAGATTTGCACACGAAAAAAAAACAGAGAAGAAAGGCTTGAAACCATGAGGAAAAGAAGGAGAAAAAAAAAAGAAAATTTCAACTACAAATCACCAAATCTTTGCATGAGCTTGCACGGGGTGGTTTCCGAGGCACTCTTCGAGGTTTTCCTAGCGTTTAGGAGCGTCTAAGGTGAGGGTTTCATCGTTATTTGCGCATTTGAAAATTTTGTATATAAAGTTTGATTTTTGGATTTTATGCGTAGATTGTTGTTTTAATCATTTTGTTGCTTAAATAATGTTCCTTGTTGATTGTAGAACATGTATTTATAGCTTTTTAACATTTTATGCGGTTAAATGTTGAGATTGCAATTTAAATTGATTAATGAATAGTGTTTTATGAATAGTAAACCCTTGAAACGATGAAGTTGCTCCGTTATGCTGTCCGTTGATGTAGAAATGTGCTAAGTATGCTAGAATGCCTAAATGCATGGTTTGTTTGGGTTGCGTAATGAAAAAAAACGGGAATTATGCCTTGGTGAAAGTCGGGGTCGTTTAGGTCGAGTTTAGCGTTTTCTCATTTTGCTTGATGGCATTGTTTCGGGAGGCCATGGAAGCACTTTTGGTGCGATTATGGCGTTGGTTGGATGTGTGGTTAGTATAGTTGTAGTTCAAACGAGCAAAGGGGGAAATCAGGGCTTTGCGCGAATTCTAGGGTAAAGTAGGGTTTCAGGGTCCTTAGACGTGCCTTATGGTGACCTAGGAGGATTGGCAAAGTCGGTTTCCAAAACTCGTGGCTCGTTTGGAAATGGTAGTGTTTTGATAGTTGGGGCCGATTTGTGATTTTGCTTGTTATCTTGATATTATGCCTATAGAATGCTTAGGGTTGCTTGATATACTTGTTTAATTGGTGTTATTGTTGCTTATTATTGCTTGTTATGCTTGAAAAGTTAGTTGAATGCTAGTATTGATTGTGATTGCTTGCTATCTCGTTTGTTGTCACTAGTTTGTATTGTTGTACTATCGCTCGTTTATTGCCTTGTATCGAGTCTTGCATTGCATAGTGTCTCGCGCGTGAGTGATGGGCCTCTCTGGGTAGCCTCGGGTTGCCAGTGTTGGTTGCTCTAGCTCCGCTGCTATTCCCTTTCTCGTTTGGGTTGCCTCCCAGGGAGATTTGGGTCGTAGAATTGATGGATACTTCCGGGGTATTCCAAACTGGTGTTATAAGGTGGATGCGCGCTTATTGTCATCGTTGTCAATATCAAGCTCGAGATTGATGTATCGCTCGTGAAATGGTACATTGCTCGTATGAGTGAACCATAGCATTCAGAGTGTGGTATAGCTTTGAATGGTTGTGTTAATGATTTCAGTAATTGCTTATTGTATTGATTGTTTGTCTTGATTGCTTATTTATCAGTTATATTGCTTAACTGTCTTATTTACATTGCACGACTTTCTTTCTCTCCAACTCGATATCTGTCTCGCCCTCACTAAGTATACGTGTTGTGTATACTCACTCCTCACCACCACATTTCAGGAAATGTCATGTTAGTTGGAAAGTTCATGATTTTGTGAAAGTTCGTTGCCTGAAGAGTTGTCTTGCGTGCCTAAGTAGCTTGAGTGTCGAAGTTGTAAAGATATATGTTTTCATATGTTGTAGGTATTTATTGCTAAAAGAAATGTAATTTAAATTTAGCTAAGCAGTTGAGGTGAATTGATAAGCTAGTTTATGTAATCAGTTAGCATAGCTTATCTTCAATGCATGTTTGTAATGTCCAAAGGAAAAGAGCTAGAATGGCATAATAGTTTATTTTATGCAGTAGCTTAGTATGATTTAATTTTCAAGTTTGAGTGTACTTGTCAAAAATGAAAAGAGATAGGTTAGCTTTTAAATTGGAAATGTATGTATACCTGCTGAGTTTAATTGTTGAAAACCGAGGCTCGGATGGCCTTGAGGAAGTTTTGTATGGTTGGACACGGCGTTGGTCCATTTAATTGCTATTGCAGGTTTTATATTTTGCCTAGAAACAGGGGAGACTCCGTCCGTTTTTCCTGAAAATTATGCCCGGGTTTGGATTTGGATTGTGATTAGATTGACTGATAGGACTCCCGGTCTCAAGAGGGATCGGGGTGTTACATAGGGCCTTGCAAATTCAGATTTTGTGTCTTCAAGAAGCATCATTTGAGTGTCTAGCATGGGCAAGGAGCTTGTGTCGAGATTTGGAGCTTTGAGGAGGGTTTTGAGCTAATTTTTTTTATTGCTTTGTGTCATAGAATTGTCATAGAATGTTTAGGAATAGAATTTGAAATTAAAATGCATGGACAATGGCTCCTAGTGGTCGGCCAAGGGTGTGTTAAAATCTGAATTTTTGTCTTGGTTGAGCAATAATTAATTGTGTGTTTGGGATATGCAAAGAATAAAAAATGTCTAGCTTTTTGTGAGATTTTATCTTCTAGTGGATTGAATTAGCAATTTAATATTAGTTAGTGGGAATTGTAGGATTCACTAATGATCTAGTGCTTCGTGTAAGATGCTTTCTTGATTAACGTATGGGCACGCTTTCTAAGGTTTAGGGCACGCGCTACGAGGCAAGGCACGAACTACGAGACGAATGCAAGTTTTCCAAATAAATGCACGCAACCCTAAATGAATGCACGTAATTCAATGCAAGGCACACAAAATGAAACATGATTCTTAAATCTAGGTCAAGGCACGTAAATCTAGGTTAGGGCACATGAAACGAGGTATCGCACGTAAATCGAGGTTGGGCCTCACACAAATCTGTTATGTGTTGACAGTTCATAGTTCCAGCCCAGAGAGATGGCCCATTCAAAAGGCCCAATGGGCTTAACGACAACCCATCCGCTTTAACAATGCAACATCCTCATAAGATGTGATATCGACACGTTGTAGGACCCTGTAATATCCCGCAAGTTAGGTTGTCATGCTTTTAATAGCTCACGATGTACGATCCGAGAAAGAAAAACATAGCAAAACAAGAAAAGTGGCTCGAAACTGATGAAAACGTTCAATTTTGGGCCCCGAAAATAGGCGTAGCTGAGTAGTCATGCTGCCCTCGTCGTAGAGTTCTTGGAGAGCTTTCTAACGTTATGCTGTGCACTGCGTAACTCCATACGGATCAAAAGTTATGGGCACTGGAGCGACGGAGACCTGGTCACAAGCCCAACGCCCTCTGTTTACGGGCCCAGCCTCTACGTGAAGCGAAGTTGTCTTGCCCAAGATGCCGTGGGATTCGGTAATAGAAATATGGCAGATAAAGTAACTTGGCAACCCTAACCGGGGCAAAAAAAATTAAAAAGCAGGGGTGCAACACGAGGACTTCCTAGGGGGTCACCCATCCTAGTAGTACTATCGCCCAAGCACGCTTAACTTTGGAGTTCTGATGGGATCCGGTGGATTAGTATTATGATCCCACCCGTCATGTTGTAAGCACAAATCTTTTATGTGTTGACGGTTCACAGTCCCAGCCCAGAGAGATGGCCCATTCAAAAGGCCCAATGGGCTTAATGACAACCTATCCGCTTCAACAATGCAGCATCCTCGCAAGACGTGATATCGACGTGTTGTAGGGCCCTCTAATGGCCTGCAAGTTAAGTTGTCGGCCTTTTAATAGCTCACGACGTACGATCTGGGACGGAAAAACAAAATGAAAGAAGAAAAGTGGCCCAAAACTGATGAAAATGTTCGAGTTTGGGCTCCAAAAAGGGGCGTAGCCGAGTAGGCTTGCTGCCCCTGTCGTAGAGCTCTCGGAGGGCTTTCCAACAGTATGTTGTGCACCACGTTACTCCTTACGGATCAAAAGTTATAGGCACCGGAGCGACGGAGACTTGGTCACAAGCCCTACGCCCTCGGTTTACGGGCCCAGCCTCTACGTGAAGCGAAGTTGTCTTGCCCATGGTGTCGTGGGATTCGGTAATAGAAATGTGGAGGATCAAGTATCTTGGCAACCCTAACCAGGGCAAAAAAAATTGAAAAGGGGGGGTGCAACACGAGGACTTCCCAAGGGGTCACCCTTCCTAGTACTACTCTTACCCAAGCACGCTTAACTTCGGAGTTCTGAAGGGATTCGGTGAATTAGTGCTGGTATAATCGCACCCGTCATGTTGAGGGCACAAATCCTTTGTGTTGACGGTTCAAAGTCCCAGCCCAGAGAGATGGCCCATTGAAAAGGCCCAATAGGCTTAACGACAACCTATCCGCTTCAACAACGCAGCATCCTCGAAAGATGAGATTTTGACACATTTTAGGGCCCTGTAATATCCCGCGAGTTAGGTTGCCGTCCTTTTAATAGCTCGTAATGTACGATCCGGGACGGAAAAATAGAGCAAAAGAAGAAATGTGTCCCAAAACTGATGAAAACGTTCGATTTTTGGCTCCAGAAAAGGCGCAGCCATGAAGGATTACTACCCCCATCATAGAGCTCTTGGAGAGCTTTCCAACGGTATGTTGTGCATCGCGTAACTCTATACGAATTAAAAGTTATGGGCACCGGAGCGACGAAGGCCTGGTCACAAGCACCACGCCCTCAGTTTGTGGACCCAGCCTCTTCGTGAAGCGAAGTTGTCTTGCCCAAGGTGCCGTGGGATTCTGTAATAGAAATGTTCATGAAAAGTATCTTGGCAACCCTAACTGGGGTAAAAACGATTGAAAAGGGGGGGGGGGGGGTGCAACACGAGGACTTCTCAAGGGGTCACCCATCCTAGTACTTTTCTCGCCCAAGCACGCATAACTTCAGAGTTCTTATAGGATCCAGAGCTTTAGTGCTGGTATGATCGCACCCATCATGTTGTGGGCACAAATCCTTTATGTGTTGACGGTTCACAGTCCCAACCCAGAGAGATGGCCCATTCTGAAGGCCCAATGGGCTTAATGACAACCCATCCGCTTCAACAGCGCAACATCCTAGCAAGACGTGATATCGACGCGTTGTACAGGCCCTCTAATGCCCCGCGAGTTAGGTTGTCGGCCTTTTAACAACTCATGACGTACGATCTGGGACGCAAAAATAGAGCAAAAATAGAAAAGTTGCCCAAAACTGATGAAAACGTACGATTTTGGGCTCCAAAAATGAGCATAGCCGAGCAGGCTTGCTGCCCCATCATAGAGTACTTGGAGGGCTTTCCAACGGTATGTTGTGCGCCGCATAACTCCTTACGGATCAAAACTTATGGGCACTGGAGCGACAAAGACCTGGTCACAAGCCCTACGCCCTCGGTTTGCGGACCTAGCCTCTATGTGAAGCGAAGATGTCTTGCCCAAGGTGCCGTCAGATTCGGTAATAGAAATGTGGAGAATAAAGTATCTTGGCAACCCTAACCGGGGCAAAAAAGATTGAAAATGGGGGGTCAACACGAGGACTTCCCAAGAGGTCACCCATACTAGTACTACTCTCGCCCAAGCACGCTTAATTTCGGAGTTTTGATAGGATCCGGTGCATTAGTGCTGGTATGATCGCACCCGTCATGTAGAGTGCACAAATCCTTTATGTGTTGACGGTTCACAGTCGCAGCCCGAAGAGATGGCCCATTCAAAAGGCCCAATGGGCTTAACGACAACCTATCTGCTTCAAGAATGCAGCATCCTCGTAAGACGTGATATCGACGCGTTGTAAGGCCCTGTAATATCCCATGAGTTAGGTTGTCATCCTTTTAACAACTCACAACGTACGATCCGGGACGGAAAAATAGAGCAAAAGAAGAAATGTGGCCCGAAACTCATGAAAATGTTCGATTCTGGGCTCCAAAAATGGGCGCAGCCGAACAGGCTTACTACCCCCATCGTAGAGCTCTTGGAGAGCTTTCCAACGGTATGCTGTGTGCCGCGTAACTCCTTACGAATTAAAAGTTATGGGCATCGGTGCGACAGAGACCTGGTCACAAGCCTTACGCCTTCGGTTTGCGGGCCCAGCCTCTACTTGAAGCGAAGTTATCTTGCCCAAGGTGCCGTGGGATTCAGTAATAGAAATGTGGACAATAAAGCATATTGGCAAGGCTAACCGGGGCAAAAAAAATTTAAAAGGGGAGTGCAACACGAGGACTTCCCAGGGGGTCACCCATCCTAGTACTACTCTCGCCCAAGCATGCCTAACTTCGTAGTTATGATGGGATCCAGTGCATTAGTGCTGGTATGATCGCACCCGTCATGTTGAGGGCGCAAATTCCTTATGTATTGACGGTTCACAGTTCCAGCCCAGAGAGATGGCCCATTCAAAAGGCCCAATGGAGTTAACGACAACCTATCTGCTTCAACAATGCAGCATCCTCGTAAGACGTGATATTGATGCATTGTAGGGCCCTGTAATATCACGCAAGTTCGGTTGTCGTCCTTTTAACGGCTCACAACGTACGATCCAGACGGAAAATTAGAGCAAAAGAAGAAATATGGCCTGAAACTCATGAAAAGATTCGATTTTGGGCTCCAAAAATGGGGGCAGCCGAGCAAGCTTGCTAACCTCGTCATAGATCTCTCGGAGAGCTTTCCAACGGTATGCTGTGCACCGCGTAACTCCTAATGGATCAAAAGTTATAGGCACCGATGCGACAGAGACCTGGTTACAAGCCCTACGCCCTAGGTTTGCTGGCCCAGCCTCTACGTGAAGCGGAGTTGTCTTGCCCATGGTGCCGTGGGATTTGGTAATAGAAATCTGGAGGATCTAGTATCTTGGCAACCCTAGCCGGGGCAAAAAAAATTGAAAAGGGAGGTGTAATACGAGGACTTCCCAGGGGGTTACCCATCCTAGTACTACTCTTGACCAAGCACGCTTAACTTTGGAGTTCTGATGGGATCTGGTGCATTAGTGCTGGTATGATCGCACCCGTCATATTGTGGGCACAAATCCTTTATTTGTTGATGGTTCACAGTACTAGCCTAGCGAGATGGCCCATTCAAAAGGCCCAATGGGCTTAACGACACCCCATCCGCTTCAACAACACACCATCCTCGCAAGACGTGATATCGACGCATTGTAGGGCCGCGACTTAGGTTGTCAACCTTTTAACAACTCACGACGTACGATCCGGGATGAAAAAATCGAGGAAAAGAAGAAAAGTGGCTCAAAACTGATGAAAACGTTCGATTTTGGGCCCCAAAAATGGGAGCAGCTGATCAGGCTTGCTGCCCCCGTCGTAGAGCTCTTGGAGGGCTTTCCAACGGTATGCTGTGCGCCGCGTAACTCCTTACGAATCAAAAGTTATGGGCACCGGAGTTACGGAGACCTGGTCACAAGCCCTACGCCCTCGGTTTGCGGGCCCAGCCTCTACGTGAAGCGAAGTTGTCTTGCCCAAGGTGCCGTGGGATTCGGTAATAGAAATGTGGAGGATAAAGTATCTTGACAACCCTAACCGGGGCAAAAAAAATTGAAAAGGGGGGGGTGCAACACGAGGACTTCCCAAGGGGTCACCCATCCTAGTACTACTCTTGCCCAAGCACACTTAACTTCGGAGTTCTGATGGGATCCGGTGCATTAGTGCTGGTATGATCACACCCGTCATGCTGAGGGCAAAAATCTTTTATGTGTTGACGGTTCACAGTCCCAGCCCAGAGAGATGGCCCATTCAAAAGGCCCAATGGGCTTAACGACAACCTATCCACTTCAACAACGCAACATCCTCGTAAGATGTGATATCGACGCGTTGTAGGGCCCTGTAATATCCTGCTAGTTCGGTTTTCGTCCTTTTAACAGCTCACAACGTACGATCCGGGACGGGAAAATAGAGCAAAAGAAGAAATGTGGCCCAAAACTGATGAAAATGTTTGATTTTGGGCTCCAAAAATGGGCGCAGCCGAGCAGGCTTATTGCCCCTGTCATAGAGCTATTGGAGAGCTTTCCAACGGTATACTGTGCGCCACGTAACTCCTTATGGATTAAAAGTTCTAGGCACCGGAGCGATAGAGACCTGGTCACAAGCCCCACGCCCTCGGTTTGCCGGCCCAGCCTCTACGTGAAGCGAAGTTGTCTTGCCAAGGTGCCGTGGGATTCGGTAATAGAAATGTGGAGCATAAAGTGTGAAACCCCAGTTTTTGTCTTTACCTCGATTTGCGTGTCTTTGCCTTGATTTGCGTGATTTGACATGTATATGTGTTATATGAGTTAGAATGTGTTAAAAATGTGATTTATATTCCTAATACATGCTATATGTACATTTATGAAATTTTCATCAAAAACAGAATCAGAAATTTTATCGTCGGTTTTGGTGAATAGTACTTTTGAACACCTGTCCACTAAAATTTTTACAGGGGTGTTTTAAATGTCTTTAAACCTAGTCCTCTATTATTAATAGACCCATGTTTGATAAAAATTGATTCTAAAACAGAATAGTAATTAAATAGACTTTTCGGACGAAAAATAGCATTTTTGAGCCAAATGGTAATTTCTCCTAAACCCAATTCTTGCATTGACTTTCGTTGACCTAGTATATATTAATATAAATATATTTATATGTGGTATTAAATAATTTTAGATTAATTATGCATTCAAAAGACATTTGAAAATAAATAATATGACTTTTCACCTTCTTTTGCAGAAAATCGAGTTTTAAGCCGACTCGGGTGAAATTATTTGAATATAAAACTTATTGTCACCTAAAAATAAACTACTTGAGATAGTTTAGCTGTTGCATAATTAATTTGAGCAAGAGTAGTCAAGAAAATGAATTAAAAGACAAGAAAACACTAAAAATAATTAGTTTCCACCTTTGACTTTCTTTTATTTGTTTGACCTTTGCTTAATATATCATCAACACACATCAAAATCTCACAAAACACACTCATTTTACACTCACATTACCGAAATTCCATGAGGGAGAAGAAAGAAGACATTTTTCAAAGGTTTTCAAGCATTTTTCACATAGATTTTGCAATTCAAGTCCAAATCACTTCATTCAAAGCTTGATTTCACTTGTTGGGTATCCATTCTACACATTTCTTGCATCAAAACACGTCAAAGGTGAGAGAAAAATTCTAGATCTCAAAAGTCATATTTTATGTTTTTGCTTATAATTGCATTTTGAACTGTTATAATGTTAATTTGAAGTTATATTATTGCTCAGTGCATGCTGGGGATCGTTTATGTGTATTAATATGAAATTTGAACCATTGTAGCGAAATTATTTATTTTCGGGTATTTAAAGTTGATAGATTGGCCATTTGATGAATAACTTGAGTTGTTGTGGTTGGAATCGATTGTCGTCGATTTTTAAAAGTTTGTTAATTACGTGGTAATGCCGTTATAATGCCGAATTTTTGATTGCGATGTTTGGGTGAAAATCGGGAAATTCCAGCCTAGGTGCATTGAGGTTTTAGGGTTGTTGGGCTTGATTTTGATGTGTCTTGGTTGGTTTCCAAGAGGGCTAATGTAGTTGATTGAATGGATGAGTGTTTGAAACTGATTTGGAGTTGTTTGGATTAGTAGAATGTAAGATATGATTATTTGAAGTTTAGGTTATCTTTCTTTAAATTGTTGAATTGAGCCTTAGTTGATTGGGTGGTATTTGAGTGATTGAATTGTGAGTTGTTAATGGTTAGACTAGGGTTAGATTACATGTTTCATGCATGATAAGTTGGATGGCCTACTTTGTCATCTAACTTAGTTGTTTGCTGTTTAATTAATTACTTGATGTTATTTTGATGTTATATTGATGTTATATTGATGTTACATTGATGAAAATTGATGATTATTGATTGATGATTGATGCCGGGAGATAGGCAGTTATGCTAGACTATCGTCCTGTGAATGATGTTTATTATTATTGCTGAGTCTTTGGTATGTGTGTGCCACCTCTCGGGCAACATAGGGTTGTCGGGTTGATAATGGCATGACTACCAAAGACTGCCTTCAGCTCGCGTGACGGAGGTGTCATGGAGGGAGAGGTTATTGAGGTACCTTGGGTGCGTGAGTTTATGGGAGTCACAAGAAGGCTGTTATGATCGTGATGGCATTTGAAGCTACACCAACTAGTGTATCCGTTATTGAATGGTCATTATAGATTATGTGATGATAGTATTATTGATGTTATTGTATGTTTACTTGCTCAAAGGATTATTTCCAAAGAGTATAGTGAATACTATTAGAGATTTATTGGATCCTTACTGGGCTTATTTTATATAAGCTCACTCTCTATTATTGCATGCATACAGGTGTTACCAATCAAGATTACGGATACGTGCCTCGTGAAGAGGAAAATGTGCCTTACGTGGATGAGTCTTATTTCCGGAGTCCTATCCTTGATGTTTGATGTATTGAACACCTTATTATCTTGTATATTATCTAGTTAACTTTTATATGCTTTGTAGTTTATAATGTATAAGATGTTGAGAAGATAATGAATTAGTTGATGCTATTTTAGTAGTCTTTCTTTTGTCTATGTTTAGGTTGCAAGGATGGTATCAATATATTTTTGTAATGTATATTAAGGTTCATGTATTATGTTGGAACGGAGGCGTATAACAAAGAATGATTATGGTGTAATATGGTTATGTTGTATGTTGTTATTTTATTGAGGAGTTGTTTGTTGTATGGTTTATGGAGTTGATGTATGATGTTCTAATGAGGTTGGTTTAGAGCCTCGGTATCCTATTTACTGTCGTTATACTGCCGAAATTCCGTTGCGTCCTGACTGATTATAGGAGGGGTTGAGTTGGGGCGTGACATTTAAGTGGTATCAGAGCGCATGTTAGCTGTCAGCCAGGGTATCCTCGGAATGTGGGTAGTGGTTTAAACATGCAAGTATGTATTAATTGAAAGAAAAGTGAAACATATGTTAATATGTTTATGTGATTAATTTACTTATTTGTCTAACTTTCAATGTGATCAATAAGCTTTATGTGTTAAGTGAACTAATGTGGTCAATATGTTTTATGTGATAACGTGTATTACGTAGTCAATGTGTTTTAATTAATGTGCATTATGTGATTAATGTGCATTATGTGATTAATGTGTATTATGTGACAATTGTGTTTTATGTGATTTTGTGCCTTGTGTGAAGTTAGTTGTTTATGTGGTTTTAATTGTTTATAACTAGCTTATGTGAAACAACATGCTTTAGGTGTTCAATGTACTTTAAGTGACCAATTTGAGTTACGTGATGAACTTGTCTTATGTGAAGTTTGTTGTTTATGTGACATTAATTGTTTATAACTTACTTCTGTGATATAACCTGTTTATGTGATGTTGGCTTCTTATATGTTGAATTGTGTGTTATGTGATAATATTGCATTGTATGATAATTGCGCATTACGTTGTACTTGTCTTTCATATGATATAGTTGCATACATGTTTTAACTCGTGAGTGACCTTTTAATGTCTAGGGTGGTTGTAAGAGCTTTCGGAACTAGACGTAGGCCGTGATTTTGAATTATTATTATTCTGGTAGTTTAGCATTGAGATCTTGATTATTATGTTTATGGATTTTAGTCTCAGTTTAATGGATCTGTTCTTGATGTTCCTTTAGCGAGAATGAAGTTGTTCGAGGAAATAACAATGTATCTTGATGATTATAATTACTTTTATTGTCATGTTTAACTTGTTATTACTTGGAGATGGATCATAAGTTGAGGTTTCCGTGAGGTTGTGATTAGACACTTTTGGAGTCTCAACTCAGACTATACTTTCTTGAGGTTATTTTATAATGAATTTATTTGAGGAATTAGTGATGTATATTTGTGAATGGAATAGATTGCGGTATAACATGTGAATATTTCTCCTATTTGGGATTACTATATTATTAATGGATATTTTGGAGTTTTGATCTCTAAACCTTGGAGACAATTGGAGTGATTCCTGACTAAAGTTACTTTATTCGAAGATGTAATTGTTCGGAGATAGAATTATTTGAGGAAATAAGAATGCATTTTGGTGACTGAACATTTACTTGCCTACATCAAGCTTTTGAGTTCTAGGTGGTATGACTTTCTAAATTGTTGATTGAGGATTCACTAGTGTTATAATGGGTTAGTATGAATCTGTATTGTGTTATTAGATTTTGGAGTCTTCATTAGTTAATCTTGTTGGGTAATCGGTGATTTATCTTATTTAGTGATTGGTCTGGTACGGAATGTAAAATTTTGGGGTCATTTATCTTGTTTGGTGACTATTATGACTCCTTAGGTTCTCTAAATCTCCTTAGTGTCTTGTTTTGGAGGAAGATAGATTGTAGGATATGACTTGTTGGTATTTAAATGTGTAGGTGGGACACGCTTCTTGTGCTTCATAATTCTATCAGTCTTATTATTCTCTTTTACTCTATTCTCAGTTATTTGAGAGAGTTACACTTTTCTAGCTTATCAATTATTTCTTGAAAGTTTTGCTTGTTGGATTAATGGATCCTATACCCATTTGACATTGTTTCTATTCTTAACATTCATATATGCTTCTTATAGCAATGTTGCTTATTGGAGTTAAGGTTTGAGACTTCTATCTTTCATTCTATATCTCCAGCCATTGGTTTCAATATTTCATTTCATCCTATTACTATTCATTTAGAAGTAATTTCACCTTTGGTATACCATTTTACTTATTCGATTTCACTTGTTTGATGTACTCCTTACCTAAGTACATCATTGTCATTCTTATTGATCTTTGTTAATCCTATTGTTTTATTATTAAATCCTGAGCCATTACTTTGCTTGTAATTGCTCACTCAAAGTACTCGGCACTGTCCTATTATTATCATTTCTTATTTGTACTTCTTTGGTATTGCGTGCTGAGATACTCTTGCCACTCATGTTTTCTATTGAATTAATCACCTCTTATTTCTTAATTTCATTTCGCCTCAAATACAACCTACTTGTTGGTTCCTTGAACAATCATCGAGAATTGAAATGTCTACTTGTTCAGGAATTTTGTTCAACATACTCAGAACTGTTTTGACTCGTCATCATCCTTTGTTCGTACTTATTTAATTGATAGGTGATAAGACATTTCTTATCTTAGTTATCATACTTTCTTATTAAACTATTAGCATCTTGATTCTCTAACCTGTTTGACCTCTTGTTCACTTGATTGTTGGCTCGAATATGACTTTCCATATTCTTATTTCCTTATAAATTTCATAAGAGCCACATTTTGACCAATGTCACTTTTGAGATATTCCCTTGATCAGTAATCATTCATGTTATCGTGAATAAGTTTTTAAACCCTCGGGGTATTCATAGAGCTCTTTTGTGTAGTAGGGGATGATTGATAAGTAGTAGTGTCATGCTAAGACTTTGGAGTTGCAAATTATTTCATATGCAATATGATATTAGGTGGGAGAGAATTATGAATTGAAGATTGTCTTGGAATTATGATAATCATCTTGCAGTCAATAGAGTTTGTTCTTTTGAGGTCTTTGGTTAGGTGTCATCCTAAGAGATAAAAGAGAACTAAGAGAAGTATTGTTAAGTGTAACGATTGAGGATTTAATTGTCTGTCAGTTCGAGAATTGCGCAGACGCAATTGTTTTAAGGGGGAAAAATGTGAAACCCTAGTTTTCGTCTTTACTTGGATTTACGTGCCTTTACCTTGATTTGCATGATTTAACATGTTTATGTGTTATATGAGTTAGAATATGTTAAAAATGTGATTTATATTCCTAATACATGCTATATGTGCATTCATCAAATTGTCATAAAAAACGGAATCAGAAATTTTATCGTCGGTTTTGGTGAATAGTATTTTTGAACACCTGTCCACTAAAATTTTTACAGGGGTGTTTTAAACGTTTTAAAACCTAGTCCTCGGAAATTAATAGACCCATGTTTGATAAAAATTAATTCTGAAACAAAATAGTAATTTAAATAGACTTTTCGGACGAAAAATAGCATTTTTGAGCCAAATAGTAATTTCTCCTAAACCCGATTCTTGCATTGACTTTCGTTGACCTAGTATATATTAATATAAATGTATTTATATGTGGTATTAAATAATTTTAGATTAATTGTGCATTCAAAAGACATTTGAAAATAAATAATATGACTTTTCAACTTCTTTTGCAGAAAATCGAGTTTTAAGCCGACTCGAGTGAAATTATTTGAATGTAAAACTTATTGTCACCTAAAAATAAACTACTTGAGACAGTTTAGGTGTTGCATAATTAATTTGAGCAAGAGTAGTCAAGAAAATGAATTAAAAGACAAGAAAACATTAAAAATAATTAGTTTTCACCTTTGACTTTCTTTTATTTGTTTGACCTTTGCTTAATATATCATCAACACACATTAAAATCTCACAAAACACACTCATTTTACACACACATTACCGAAATTCCATGAGGGAGAAGAAAGAAGACATTTTTCAAAGGTTTTCAAGCATTTTTCACATAGATTTTGCAATTCAAGTCCAAATCACTTCATTCAAAGCTTGATTTCACTTGTTGGGCATTCATTCTACACATTTCTTGCATCAAAAAACATCAAATGTCAGAGAAAAATTCTAGATCTCAAAAGTCATATTTTATGTTTTTGCTTATAATTGCATTTTGAACCGTTATAATGTTAATTTGAAGTTATATTATTGCTCAGTGCATGCTAGGGATCGTTTATGTGTATTACTACGAGATTTAAACCATTGTATCCAAATTATTTATTTTTGGGTATTTAAAGTTGATAGATTGGCCATTTGATGAATATCTTGAGTTGTTGTGGTTGGAATAGAATGCCGTCGATTTTTAAAAGTTTGTTAATTACGTGGTAACGCCGTTATAATGCCGAATTTTCAATTGCGATGTTTGGGTGAAAATCAGGAAATTTCAGCCTAGGTGCATTGAGGTTTTAGGGTTGTTGGGCTTGATTTTGATGTGTCTTGGTTGGTTTTCGAGAGAGCTAATGTAGTTGATTGAATGGATGAGTGTTTGAAACTGATTTGGAGTTACTTGGATTAGTAGAATGTAAGATATGATTCTTTGAAGTTTAGGTTATCTTTCTTTAAATTGTTGAATTGAGCCTTAGTTGACTGGGTGGTATTTGAGTGATTGAATTGTGAGTTGTTAATGGTTAGACTAGGGTTAGATTACGTGTTTCATGCATGATAAGTTGGATGGCCTACTTTGTCATCTAACTTAGTTGTTTGCTGTTTAATTAATTACTTGATGTTATATTAATGTTATATTGATGTTACATTGATGAAAATTGATGATTATTGATTGATGATTGATGCCGAGAAATAGGAAGTTCTGCTAGACTGTCCTCCTGTGAATGATGTTTATTATTATTGCTGAGTCTTTGGTATCTGTGTGCCACCTCTCGGGCAGCATCGGGCTGTCGGGTTGATAACGGCATGACTACCCGAGACTACCTCCAGCTCGCATGACGGAGGTGTCATGGAGGGAGAGGTTATTGAGGTACCTTGGGTGCGTGAGTTTATGGGAGTCACAAGAAGGCTGTTATGATCGTGATGGCATTTGGAGCTACACCAACTAGTGTATCCTTTATTGAATAGTCATTATAGATTATGCGATGATAGTATTATTGATGTTATTGTGTGTTTACTTGCTCAAAGGATTATTTCCAAGGAGTATAGTTAATACTGTTAGAGATCTATCGTATCCTCACTGGGCTTATTTTATATAAGCTCACTCTCTATTATTGCATGCATACAGGTGTTACCGATCAAGATTACGGATACGTGCCTCGTGAAGAGGAAAATGTGCCTTACGTGGATGAGTCTTATGTTCCGGAGTCCTATCCTTGATGTTTGATGTGTTGAACACCTTATTATCTTGTATATTATCTAGTTAACTTTTATATGCTTTGTAGTTTATAATGTATAAGATGTTGAGAAGATAATGAATTAGTTGATGCTATTTTAGTAGTCTTTCTTTTGTCTATGTTTAGGTTGCAAGGTTGGTATCAATATATTTTTGTAATGTATATTAAGTTTCTTGTATTATGTTGGAACGGAGTCGTACAACAAAGAATGATTATGGTGTAATATGGTTATGTTGTATGTTGTTATTTTATTGACGAGTTGTTTGTTGTATGTTTATGGAGTTGATGTATGATGTTCTAATGAGGTTGGTTTAGAGCCTCGGTATCCTATTTTTTGTCATTATACTGCCGAAATTCCGTTGCGTCCTGACTGATTATAGGAGGGGCCGAGTTGGGGCGTGACATAAAGTATCTTGGCAACCCTAACCGGGGCAAAAAAGAATGAAAAGGGGGGGTGCAACACGAGGACTTCCCAGGGGGTCACCCATCCTAGTACTACTCTCGCCCAAGCACACTTAACTTCGGAGTTCTGATGGGATCCGGTGCATTAGTGCTAGTATGATCGCACCCGTCATGTTGTGGGCACAATTCCTTTATGTGTTGACGTTCACAGTCCCAGCCCAGAGAGATGGCCCATTCAAAAGGCCCAATGGGCTTAACGACAACCCATCCGCTTCAACAACGTAGCATTCTCGCAAGACGTGATATGGATGCGTTGTAGGGCCCTGTAATATCCCGCGAGTTTGGTTGTTGTCCTTTTAACAGCTCACAACATACGATCCGGGACAAAAAAACAGAGCAAAAGAAGAAAAATGGCCCGAAAGTGATGAAAACGTTCGATTTTGGACTTCGAAAATAGGTGCAGCTAAGCTGGCTTGCTGCCCCCGTCGTAGAGCTCTCAGAGAGATTTCCAACGGTATGTTGTGTGTCTCGTAACTCCTTGCGGATTAAAAGTTATGGGCACTGTAGCGACGGAGACCTGGTCACATGCCCCACGCTCTCGGTTTGCGGGCCCAGCCTCTACGTGAAGCTTAGTTGTCTTGCCCAA
The DNA here is from genome assembly GCA_037974665.1 of Ehretia macrophylla. NCBI lineage: Eukaryota > Viridiplantae > Streptophyta > Magnoliopsida > Boraginales > Ehretiaceae > Ehretia > Ehretia macrophylla. Next base: position 11,673,750 of record CM075764.1, on the reverse strand, counting down.
GGTGCCGTGGGATTCGGTAATAGAAATGTGGTGCATAAAGTATCTTGGCAACCCTAACCAAGGCAAAAAAAAATTGAAAAGGGGGTGTGGAACACGGGGACTTCCCAGGCGGTCACCCATCATAGTACTACTCTCACCCAAGCACACTTAACTTCAGAGTTCTGATGGGATTCGGTGCATTAGTGCTGGTATGATCACACCCATCATGTTGTGGGCACAAATCCTTTATGTGTTGACGGTTCACAGTCCCAACCCAGAGAGATGGCCCATTCAAAAGGCCCAATGGGCTTAATGACAACCCATCTGCTTCAACAAGGCAGCATCCTCGAAAGAAGTGATATCGACGTGTTGTAGGGCCCTCTAATATCCTGCGAGTTAGGTCGTCGTCCTTTTAACAGCTCATGATGTACGATCTGGGACTGAAAAACATAGCAAAAGAAGAAAAGTATCCCAAAACATAAGAAAATATTCAATTTTGGGCTCCAAAAAGGGGCGAGGACGAGAAGGTTTGCTGCCAACGTCGTAGAGCTCTCGAAGAGCTTTCCAACGGTATGTTGTGCGCCGCGTAACTCCTTACGGATCAAAATTTATGGGCACCGGAGCGACTGAGACCTAGTCACAAGCCCTATGCCCTCAGTTTGCGGGCCCAACCTCTACGTGAAGCGAAGTTGTGTTGCCCAATGTGCCGTGGGATTCGGTAATAGAAATGTGGTGGATAAAGTATCTTGGCAACCCTAACCGGGGCAAAAAAAATTGAAAAAGGGGTTGCAACACGAGGACTTCCTAGGGGGTCACCCATCCAAGCACTACTCTCACCCAACAGCGCTTAACTTCGGAGTTCTGATGGGATCCGGCGTGTTAGTGCTGGTATGATCGCACCCGCCATATGGAGGGCACAAATCCTTTATGTGTTGACGGTTCACAGTCCCAGCCCAGAGAGATGGCCCATTCAAAAGGCCCAATGGGCATAACGACAACCTATCCGCTTCAACAACGTAGCATCCTCATAAGACATGATATCGACGCATTGTAGGGCCCTCTAATATCCTGCGAGTTAGGTTGTCGTCCTTTTAATAGCTCATAACGTACGATCCAAAAATGTTCGATTTTGGGGTCCAAAAATAGGCGTAGCTGAGCGGGTTTGCTACTCCCGTCATAGAGCTCTTGGAGAGCTTTCCAACGGTATACTGTGCGCCATTTAACTCCTTACGGATCAAAACTTACAGGCACCGGAGCGACGGAGACCTGGTCACAAGCCCTACGCCCTCGGTTTGTGAGCCCAGCCCCTACGTGAAGCGAACTTGTCTTGCCCAAGGTGCCGTGGGATTCGGTAATAGAAATGTGGTGGATAAAGTATCTTGGCAACCCTAACCGGGGCAAAAAAAATTGAAAAGTTGGGTGCAACACGAGGACTTCCCAGGGGGTCACCCATCCAAGCATTACTCTCGCCCAACCGCGCTTAACTTTGGTGTTTTGATGGGATCCAGTGCATTAGTGCTGGTATGATCGTACCCGTCATGTTGAAGGCATAAATCCAATATGTGTTCACGGTTCACTGTCCTAGCCTAAAGAGATGGCCCATTCAAAATGCCAAATGGGCTTATCAACAACCCATCCGCTTTAAAAACGCAGTATCCTCGTAAGACGTGATATCGACGCATTATAGGGCCCTCTAATATCCCGCGAGTTAGGTTGTCGTCCTTTTAACAGCTCACAACGTACGATCCAAAAATGTTCAATTTTGGGCTCCAAAAATGGGCGTAGCTGAGCGGGTTTGCTGCTCCCGTCATAGAGCTCTTGGAGAGCTTTCCAACGATATGCTGTGCGCCGTGTAACTCCTTACGGATCAAAAGTTATAGGCACCGGAGCGACAGAGACCTGGTCACAAGCCCTACGCCCTCGGTTTGCGAGCCCAGCCCCTACGTGAAGCTTACTTGTCTTGCCCAAGGTGCCATGGGATTCGGTAATAGAAATGTGGTGGATAAAGTATCATGGTAACCCTAACCGGGGCAAAAAAAAAATTGAAAAGGGGGGTGCAACACGAGGACTTCCCAAGGGGTCACCCATCCTAGTACTACTCTAGCCCTAGCACGCTTAACTTCGGAGTTCTAATGGGATCTGTTGCTTTAGTGCTGTTATGATTGCACCCGCCATGTTGAGGGCACAAATCCTTTATGTGTTGACGGTTCACAGTCCCAGCCCAGAGAGATGGCCCATTTAAAAGGCCCAATGGGTTTACCGACAACCTATCCACTTCAACAACGTAGCATCCTTATAAGACATGATATCGACGTGTTGTAGGGCCCTGTAATATCCCGCAAGTTAGGTTGTCATCCTTTTAACAGCTCACGACGTATGATCTAGGACAAAAAAACAGAGCAAAAGAAGAAAAGTGGCCCAAAACTGATGAAAATGTTCAATTTTGGGATCCAAAAATGGGCGTAACTGAGCAGGCTTTCTGCCCCCATCATAGAGCTCTCGAAGAGCTTTCCAACGGTATGCTGTGCGCTGCGTAACTCCTTACGGATCAAAGTTATGGGCACCGGAGCGATGGAGACCAGGTCACAAGCCCTACGCCCTCGAATTTTGCGGGCCCAGCCTCTACGTGAAGCGAAGTTGTCTTGCCCAAGGTACCGTGGGATTCGGTAATAGAAATGTGGTGGATAAAGTATCTTGGCAACCCTAACCGGGGCAAAAAAAATTGAAAAGGGGGGTGCAACATGAGGACTTCCCAAGGGGTCACCCATCCTAGCACTACTCTCGCCCAAGCACGCTTAGCTTCGGAGTTCTGATGGGATCTGTTGCTTTAGTGCTGTTATGATTGCACCCGCCATGTTGAGGGCACAAATCCTTTATGTGTTGACGGTTCACAGTCCCAGCCCAGAGAGATGGCCCATTCAAAAGGCCCAATGGGTTTACCGACAACCTATCCACTTCAACACAGCATTCTCGTAAGACATGATATCGACGCATTGTAGGGCCTTGTACTATCCCGTGAGTTAGGTTGTCGTCCCTTTAACATCTCACAACGTACGATTCGGGACGAAAAAATAGAGCAAAAGAAGAAATGTGGCCCGAAACAGATGAAAACGTTCGATTTTGGGCTCCAAAAAGAGTGCAGCCAAGCAAGCTTGCTGCCCCCGTCGTAGAGCTCTCGAAAAAATTTCAAACGGTATGCTGTGCACCGCGTAACTCCTTAAGGATTAAAAGTTATGGGCACCGAAGCGACGGAGACTTGGTCACAAGCCCCACGCCCTCAGGTTTGCGGGCCTAGCCTCTACGTGAAGCGAAGTTGTCTTTCCCTAGGTGCCGTGGGATTCGATAATAGAAATGTGGTGGATAAAGGATCTTGGCAAACCCTAACCGGGGTAAAAATAAATGAAAAAAAGGGGTATAACACGAGGACTTCGTACGGGGTTACCCATCCTACTACTACTCTCACCCAAGCACGCTTAACTTCGGAGTTCTGATGGGATCTGATGCATTAGTGCTGGTATGATTGCACACGTCATGTTGTGGTCACAAATCCTTTATGTGTTGACAGTTCACAGTCCCAGCCCAGAGAGATGGCCCATTCAAAAGGCCCAATAGGCTTAATGACAACCCATCCACTTCAACAACGCAACATCCTCGCAAGACGTGATATCGACACGTTATAAGGCCCTGTAATATCCCACGAGTTAGGTTGTCATCCTTTTAATTGCACACAACGTACGGTCCAAGACGGAAAAACAGACCAAAAGAAGAAAAGTGGCCCGAAACAGATGAAAACGTTCAATTTTGGGCCCCAAAAACTATCGCGGTCGAGCAAACTTGCTGCACCCACCGTAGAGCCCTCGGAGTGCTTTCCAACGGTTTGCTGTGCGCCGTGTAACTCCTTACGGATCAAAAATTATGGGCACCGGAGCGACAGAGACCTAGTCACAAGCCCTACGCCCTCGGTTTGCGGGCCCAGCCTCTATGTGAAGTGAAGTTGTCTTGCCCAAAGTGCTGTGGGATTCGGTAATAGAAATGTGGTGGATAAAGTATGTTGGCAACCCTAACCAAGGCAAAAAAAATTGAAAAGGCTAGGTGCAACACTAGGACTTCCCAAGGGGTCACCCATCCTAGTACTACTCTCGCCCAAGCACGCTTAACTTCGGAGTTCTGATGGGATCCGGTGCATTAGTGTTGGTATTATCGCACCCATCATGTTGTAGGCACAAATCCTTTACGTGTTGACAGTTCACAGTCGCAGCCCAGAGAGATGGCCCATTCAAAAGGCCCAATGGGATTAACGACAACCCATCCACTTCAACAACGCAGCATTCTCGCAAGATGTAATATCGACGCATTGTAGGGCCCTGTAATATCCCATGAGTTAGGTTGTCATCCTTTTAACAGCTCACGACGTACGATCCGGGACGAAAAAATAGAGCAAAAGTAGAAAAATAGCCCGAAACTGATGAAAAGGTTCAATTTTGGGCTACAAAAATAGGCGCAGCTAAGCAGGCTTGTTACTCTCGTCGTAGAGCTCTCGGAGAGCTTTCCAACGGTATGCTGTGCGTCGCGTAACTCATTACGGATTAAAAGTTATGGGCACCGGAGCGACGGAGACCAGGTCACAAGCCCCACGCCCTCAGTTTGCGGGCCCAGCCTCTACATGAAGCGAAGTTGTCTTGCCCAAGGTGCTGTGGGATTCGGTAATAGAAATGTCGTGGATAAAGTATCTCGGCAACCCTAACCGGGGCAAAAAAAATTGAAAAGGGGAGGTGCAACACAAAGACTTCCCAGGGGGTCACCCATCCTTGTACTACACTCACCCAAGCACGCTTGACTTCAGAGTTCTGATAGGATCCGGGGCATTAGTACTGGTATGATCGCACACGTCATGTTGTGAGCACAAATCATTTATGTGTTGACGGTTCATAGTCCCAGCCCAGAGAGATGGCCCATTCAAAAGGCCCAATGGGCTTGACGACAACCCATCCGCTTTAACAATGTAGCATCCTCGAAAGACGTGATATCGACGCGTTGTAAGGCCTTCTAATGTCCCGTGAGTTAGGTTGTCATCCTTTTAATAGCACACGATGTACGATCCGGGACGGAAAAACAAAGCAAAAGAAGAAAAGTGGCCCGAAACAGATGAAAACATTCGAATTTGGACTCCAAAAAGGGGCGCAGCCGAGCGGGCTTGCTGCTATCGTCATAGAGCTTTCGTAGAGCATTCCAACGGTATGTTGTACGTCGTGTAACTCCTTACGGATCAAAAGTTATAGGCACCAGAGCGACGGAGACCTGGTCACAAGCCCTACATCCTCGGTTTGCGGGCGCATCCTCTACGTGAAGCGAAGTTGTCTTGCCCAAGGTGGCGTAGGATTCGGTAATAGAAATGTGGTGGATAAAGTATCTTGGCAACCCTAACCGGGGCAAAAAAAATTAAAAATGGGGGGTGCAACATGAGGACTTCCCAAGGGGTCACCTATTTTAGTACTACTCTCGCTCAAGCACGCTTAATTTCGGAGTTCTGATCGGATCTGGTGCATTAGTGCTGGAATGATCGCACCCGTCATTTTGAGGGCACAAATCCTTTATGTGTTGATGGTTCACAGCCGTAGCCCAGAGAGATGGCCCATTCAAAAGGCCCAACGGGCTTAACGACAACCCATCTGCTTCAACAACGTAGTGTCCTCGTAAGACGTGATATTGACGCGTTGTAGGGCCCTGTAATATCCTTGGAGTTAGGTTGTCGTCCTTTTAACAGCTCACGACGTACGATCCGCAACGGAAAAATAGAGCAAAAGAAGAAAAGTGGCCCGAAACTGATGAAAACGTTCGATTTTGGGCTCCAAAAATAGGTGCAGCCGAGCAGGCATGCTACCCCCGTCGTATAGCTCTCCGAGAGCTCTCCAACGGTATGTTGTGCACCACATAACTCCTTACTAATTAAATGTTATGGGCACTAGAGCGACGGAGACCTGGTCACAAGCCCCAAGCACTCGGTTTGTGGGCCCAGCCTCCACGTGAAGCGACGTTGTCTTGCCCAAGGTGTCGTGGGATTCGGTAACGGAAATGTTGTGGATAAAGTATCTTTCCGACCCTAACCGGGGCAAAAAAAAATTGAAAAGGGGGGGTGCAACATGGGGACTTCCCAGGGGGTCACCCATCCTAGTACTACTCTCACCCAAGCACGCTTAACTTTGGAGTTCTAATGTGATCCGGTGCATTAGTGTTGGTATGATCGTACCCGTCCAGTTATGGACACAAATCCTTTATGTGCTGACAGTTCACAGTCTCACCCCAGAGTGATGGCCCATTCAAAAGGCCCAATGGCTTTAACGACAACCCATCTGCTTAAACAACACAGCATTCTCGCAAGACGTGATATCTACGCGTTGTCGGGCCCTGTAGTATCCCGTTAGTTAGGTTGTCGTCCTTTTAACAGCTCACGACGTACGATCCGGGAGGAAAAAATAGAGCAAAAGTTGAAAAATGGCCCGAAACTGATGAAAACATTCAATTTTGGGCTTCAAAAACAGGCGCAGCTGGGCAGGATTGCTACCCCCATAGTAGAGCTCTCGGAGAGCTTTCCAATGGTATGCTGTGCACCACGTAACTCCTTACGGATCAAAAGATATGAGTACCAGAGCGATGGAGACCATGTCACAAGCCCCACGCCCTCGGTTTGCGGGCCCAGCCTCTACGTGAAGCGAAGTTGTCTTGCCCAAGGTGCCATGGGATTCGGTAATAGAAATGTGGTGGATAATGTATCTTGGCAACCCTAACTGGAGCAAAAAAAATGAAAAGTAGGGGTGCAACACGAGGACTTCCCAAGGGGTCACCCATCCTAGTACTACTCTCGCCCAAGCACGCTTAACTTTGGAGTTCTGATGGGACCCGGTGCATTAGTGCTGGTATGATCGCACCCGTCATGTTGAGGCTACAAATCCTTTATGTGTTGACGGTTCACAGTCCCAGCCCAAAAAGATGGCCCATTCAAACCGCCCAATGGGCTTAATGACAACCCATCTGCTTTAACAACGCAGCATTCTCGCAAGATGTGAGATCGACACATTGTCGGGCCTTGTAATGTCCCGTGAGTTAGGTTGTCTTCCTTTTAACAGTTCACGGCGTACGATCCGGGAGGAAAAAATAGAGCAAAATTAGAAAAATGGCCCGAAACTGATGAAAACATTGAATTTTGGGATTCGAAAATAAGCGCAGCTGAGTAGGCTTGCTTCCCACATCGTAGAGCTCTCGGAGAGCTTTCCAATGGTATGCTGTGTGCCGCATAACTCCTTACTGATTAAAAGTTTTTGGCACCGGAGCGACGGAGACTTGGTCACAAGCCTTACGCCCTCAGTTTGCGGGCCCAGCCTCTACGTGAAGCGAAGTTGTCTTACCAAAGGTGCCGTGGGATTCGGTAATAGAAATGTGGTGGATAAAGTATCTTGGCAACCCTAACCGGGGCAAAAAAAATTGAAAAGGGGGGGTGCAACACGAGGATTTACCAGGGGGTCACTCATCCTAGTACTACTCTTGCCCAAGCACGCTTAACTTTGGAGTTCTGATGGGATCCAGTGCATTAGTGCTGGTATAATCGCACCCGTCATGTTGTGGGCACAAATCTTTTATGTGTTGGCGGTTCACAGTCCCAACCCAGAGAAATGGCCCATTCAAAAGGCATAATGGGCTTAATGACAACCCATTCGCTTTAACAACTCAGGATCCTCGGAAGACGTGATATCCACACATTGTAAGGCCCTCTAATGTCCCTCGAGTTAGGTTGTCGTCCTTTTAACAGCTCACGACGTACGATCTGGGACGGAAAAACTGAGCAAAAGAAGAACAGTGGCCCAAAACTGATGAAAACGTTCGATTTTGGACTCCAAAAATGGGCCCAACTGAGCGGGCTTGCTACCACCATCGTAGAGCTTTCAGAGAGCTTTCCAACGATATGCTGTGCACCGCGTAACTCCTTACGGATCAAAAGTTATGGGCACCGGAGCGACGGAGACTTGGTCACAAGCCCTACGCACTCGGTTTGTAGGCCCAGCCTCTACGTGAAGCGAAGTTGTCTTACCCAAGGTGCCGTGGGATTCGGTAATAGAATTGTGGTGGATAAAGTATCTTGGCAACCTTAACCGGGGCCAAAAAAATTGAAAAGGAGGGGTGCAACACGAGGAATTCCCAGGGGGTCACCCATCATATTACTACTCTCGCCCAAGCACGCTTAACTTCGGAGTTCTGATCAGATCTGGTGCATTAGTACGGGCATGATCGCACCCATCATGTTGATGGCACAAATCCTTTTTGTGTTGACAGTTCACAGTCCCAGCCTAGTGAGATGGCCCATTCAAAAGGCCCAATAGGCTTAACGACAACCCATCCATTTCAACAACGCAGTATCCTCTTAAGACGTGATATCAACGCATTGTACGGCCCTATAATATCCAGGGAGTTAGGTTGTCGTCCTTTTAGCAGCTGACGACGTACGATTCGGGACCAAAAAACATACAAAAAGAAGAAAATAGGACCGAAACTGATGAAAACATTTGATTTTGGTCTTCAAAAAGGGCGTAGCCGAGCAGGCTTGCTACCCTCGTTGTAGAGCTCTCGAAGAGCTATCTAACGGTATGCTTTGCGCCGCATAACTCCTTACAGATCAAAAGTTATGGGCACCAAAGAGACGGAGAGCTGGTCACAAGCCCCACGCCTTCGGTTTGTGCGCCCAGCCTCTACGTGAAGCGAAGATGTCTTGCCCAAGTTTTCGTGGGATTCGGTAATAGAAATTTGGTGGATAAAGGGTCTTGGCAACCCTAACCGGGGCAAAAAAAATTGAAAACGGGGGGTGCACCACGAGGACTTCCCAGGGGGTCTCCCATCCTAGTACTACTCTCGCCCAAGCATGCTTAACTTTGGAGTTCTGATGGGATCCGGTACATTAGTGCTGGTATGATCGCACCCGTCATGTTGATGGCACAAATCCTTTATGTGTTGACGGTTCACAGTCCCAGCCCAGAAAGATGGCCCATTCAAAAGGCCCAATGGGTTTAACGACAACCCGTCTGCTTCAACAACGCAGCATCCTCGTAAGACGTGATATAAATGCATTGTAGGGTGCTGTAATATCCCGAGACTTAGGTTGTCATCCTTTTAACAGCTCACGATGCATGATCCGGGATGAAAAAATAGAGCAAAAAAAGAAAAGTGGACAGAAACTAATGAAAACGTTTGATTTTAGGCTACGAAAATTGGCGTAGCCATGCAGGCTTGCTGCCCCTGTTATAGAACGCTCAGAGAGCTTTCCAATGGTATGTTGTGCGCCACATAACTCCTTACTGATTAAAAGTTATGGGCACCGGAGCAACGGAGACCTGGTCACAAGCCCCATGCCCTCGGTTTGCAGGCCTAGCCTCTACTTGAAGCGAAGTTGTCTTGCCCAAGGTGCCATGGGATTTGGTAATAGAAATGTGGTGGACAAAGTAACTTGGCAACCCTAACCGGGGCAAAAAAAATTGAAAAGGGGGGGTGCAACACAAGGACTTCCCAGTGGGTCACCCATCCTAATACTACTCTTGCCCAAGCACGCTTAACTTCGGAGTTCTAAGGGGATTCGGTGCATTAGTGCTAGTATGATCACACCCGTCATGTTGTGGGCATAAATCTTTTATGTGTTGACGATTCAGAGTCCCAGCCCAGAGAGATGGCCCATTCAAATGGCCCAATAGGCTTAACGACAACCCATCTGCTTCAACAACATAGCTTCCTCGCAAGACATGATATCGACACATTGTAGGGCCCTGCAATATGCCACGAGTTAGGTTGTCATCCTTTTAACAGCTCACGACATACGATCCGGGACGAAAAAATAGAGCAAAAGAAGAAAAGTGGCCCAAAACTGATGAAAATGTCCGATTTTGGGCTCCAAAAATAGGCGCAGCTTAGTCGGCATGCTACCTCTATTGTAGAGCTCTCAGAGAGCTTTCCAACGACAAGTTGTGCGCCGCGTAACTCTTTACGGATTAAAAGTTATGGGCAACGGAGCGACGGAGACCTGGTCACAAACCCCACGCCCTCAGATTGCGGGCCCAGCCTCTACATGAAGCGAAGTTGTCGTGCCCAAGATGCCGTGGGATTCGGTAATAGAATTGTAGTGGATAAAGTATCTTGGCAACCCTAACCGGGGCGTAAAAAATTGAAAAGGGGGGGTGCAACACGAGGACTTCGCAGGGGGTCACCTATCCTAGTACTACTCTCGCCCAAGCACGCTTAACTTCGGAGTTCTGATGGGATCCGGTGCATTAGTGCGGGCATGATCGCACCCATCATGTTGATGGCATAAATCCTTTATGTGTTGACGGTTCACAGTCCCAGCCTGGAGAGATGGCCCATTCAAAAGACCCAATGGGCTTAACGACAACCCATCTGTTTCAACAACGCAGTATCCTCGTAAGACGTGATATCGACGCATTGTAGGGCCCTGTAATATCCAGGGATTTAGGTTGTCGTCCTTTTAACAGCTCACGACGTACGATCCGGGACAGAAAAACAGAGCAAAAGAAGAAAAGTGGCCCGAAACAGACGAAAATGTTTGATTTTGGGCTCCAAAAACTGGCATAGCCGAGCAGGCTTGCTACCCCCATCATAGAGCTCTCAGAGAGCTTTCTAATGGTATGCTGTGCGTCGCATAACTCCTTACAGATTAAAAGTTATGGTCGCCGGAGCGACAGAGAGCTGGTCACAAGCCCCACGCCCTCGGTTTGTGGGCCCAGCCTTTACGTGAAGTGAAGTTGTCTTGCCCAAGGTGCCATGGGATTCGGTAATAGAAATTTGGTGGATAAAGTATCTTGGCAACCCTAACCGGGGCAAAAAAGATTAAAAACGGGGGGTGCAACACGAGGACTTCCCAGGGGGTCACCCATCCTAGTACTACTCTCGCCCAAGCACGCTAAACTTTGGAGTTCTGATGGGATCCAGTGCATTAGTGCTGGTATGATCGCACCCATCATGTGATGGCACAAATCCTTTATGTGTTGACGGTTCACAGTCCCAGCCCAGAGATATGGCCCATTCAAAAGGCCCAATGGGCTTAACGACAACCCATCTGCTTTAACAACGTAGCATCCTCGTAAGACGTGATAGAAACGCATTGTAGGGCGCTGTAATATCCCGGTAATTAGGTTGTCGTCCTTTTAACATCTCACGATATATGATCCGGGATGAAAAAACAGAGCAAAAGAAGAAACGTGGACTGAAACTAATGAAAACGTTCAATTTTGGGCTCCGAAAACTAGCGTAGCCGAGTAGGCTTACTGCCCCCGTCATAGAACGCTCAAAGAGCTTTCCAACGGTATGCTGTGTGCCATATAACTCCTTACTGATTAAAATTATGGGCACCGGAGCAACGGAGACCTGGTCACAAGCCTCACGCCCTCGGTTTGCGGGCCTAGCCTCTACGTGAAGTGAAGTTGTCATGCGCAAGGTGCCGTGGGATTTGGTAATAGAAATGTGGTGGATAAAGTATCTTGGCAACCCTAACTGGGGCAAAAAAAATTGAAAAGAGGGGGTGCAACACGAGGACTTCCCAGTGGGTCACCCTTCCTAATACTACTCACGCCCAAGCACGCTTAACTTCGGAGTTCTGATGGGATCCGGTGCATTAGTGCTGGTATGATCGCACCCGTCATGTTGTGGGCACAAATCCTTCATGTGTTGACGATTCACAGTCCCAGCCCAGAGAGATGGCCCATTCAAATGGCCCAATGGGCTTAACGACAATCCATCTGCTTCAACAACCTAGCATCCTCGCAAGACATGGTATCGACGCGTTATAGGGCCCTGTAATATCCCGCGAGTTAGGTTGTCGTCCTTTTAACAGCTCACGACGTATGATCCGGGACCAAAAAACAGAGCAAAAGAAGAAATGTGGCTCGAAACTGATGAAAATGTTCAATTTTGGGCTCCGAAAACAGGAGCAGCTTAGCAGGCTTGCTGCCCTTATCATAGAGCTCTCGGAGAGCTTTCCAACGGTATGCTGTGCGCCGCATAACTCCTTGTAGATTAAAAGTTATGGGCACCGGAACGATAGAGACCTAGTCACAAGCCCCACGCCCTGGGTTTGCGGACCCACACTTTATGTTAAGCGAAGTTGTCTTGGCCATGGTGCCATGGGATTCGGTAATAGATATGTGGTGGATAAAGTATCTTGGCAACCCTAACCGGGGCAAAAAAAAATGAAAACAGGGGGTGCAACCCGAGGACTTCCGAGGGGGTCACCCATCCTAGTACTACTCTCGCCCAAGAACGCTGAACTTCGGAGTTCTGATGGGATCTGGTGCATTAGTGCTGGTATGATCTCACCCGTCATGTTGACGGCACAAATCCTTTATGTGTTGATGGTTCACAGTCCCAGCCTAGAGAGATGGCCCATTCAAAAGGACCAATGGGCTTAACGACAACCCATCTGCTTAAACAAATGCATCATCTTCGTGATACGTGATATAAACGCATTGTAGGGCGCTGTAATATCCCGGGAGTGTGGTTGTTGTCCTTTTAATAGATCACGACGTATGATCCGAGACGAAAAAACAGAGCAAAAGTAGAAAAGTGGCCTGAAATTGATGAAAACGTTCGATTTTGGTCTCGAAAAACAGGCGCAGCTTAGCAAGCTTGCTGCTGCCATCGTAGAGCTCTCGGAGTGCTTTCCCACGGTATGCTGTGTGCCGCATAACTCCTTACGGATTAAAAGTTATGGGCACCGTAGCAACGGTGACCTGGTCACAAACCCCAAGCCCTCGGTTTGTGGGCCCAGCCTCTATGTGAAGCGAAGGTGTCTTGCCCAAGGTGACGTGCAAGTCGGTAATAGAAATGTGGAGGATAAAGTATCTTGGTAATCCGACCCAGGGTAAAAACATATTGAAAACAAAAGGTGAAACACGAGGACTTCCCAAGGGGTCACCCATCCTAGTACTACTCTCGCCCAAGCACGCTTAACTTCATAGTTCTGATGGCATCCAGTGCATTAGTGCTAGTATGATCGCACCCATCATGTTGTGGGCACAAATCCTTTTTGTGTTGACGGTTCACAGTCACAGCCCAAAGAGTTGGCCCATTCCAAAGGCCCAATGGGTTTAATGACAACCCATCTGCTTCAACAACGCAGCATCCTCGCAAGACGTGATATCGATGCATTGTAAGGCCCTCTAATGTTCAGCGAGTTAGGTTGTGGTCCTTTTAACAGCTCACGAAATACGATCCCGGACGGAAAAACAGAGCAAAAGAAGAAAAGTAGCCCCAAACTGATGAAAACGTTCGATTTTGGGTCAAAAAACTGGCGCGGCAAAGCAGGGTTGCTGCCCATGTCGTAGAGCTCTCAGAGAGCTCTCCAACGGTATGCTGTGCGCCGCGTAACTCCTTACGGATCAAAAGTTATGGGCACCAAAGCGATTGAGACCTGGTCAAAAGCCCTACGCCCTCGGTTTGCGGGCCCAGCCTCTACGTGAAGCAAAGTTGTCTTTCCCAAGGTGCCTTAGTGCTAGTATGTTCACACCCGTCATGTTGTGGGCACAAATCCTTTATGTGTTGACAATTCATACTCCCAGCCTAGAGAGATGGCCCACTCAAAAGGCCCAATAGGCTTAACGACAACCCATCCTATTCAACAACGCAGTATCCTCGTAAGACGTGATATCAACGCGTTGTAGGGCCCTGAAATATCCCGCATGTTAGGTTGCCATCTTTTTAACAGCTCACGACGTACGATCTGGGACCAAAAAACAGAGCAAAAGAAGAAAAGTGGCCCGAAACTGATGAAAATATTCGATTTTGGGCTCCGAAAATAGGCGCAGCTTAGCAGGCTAGTTGCCCCCATCGTAGAACTCTCGGAGAGCTTTCCAACGGTATGTCGTTCACCGCGTAACTCCTTACAAATTAAAAGTTATGGGCACCGGAGCAACGGAGCCCTGGTCACAAGCCCTACGCCCTCGATTTGTGGGCCCAGCCTCCACGTGAAGCGAAGTTGTCTTGCCCAAGGTGTCGTGGGATTCGGTAATAGAAATATGGTGGATAAAGTATCTTGGCAACCCTAATTGGGGCAAAAAAAATTGAAAATGAGGAGTGCAACACGAGGACTTCCTAGGGGGTCACCTATCCTAGTACTACTCTCGCCCAAGCACGCTTAACTTCAGAGTGCTGATGGGATCTGGTGCATTAGTATTGGTAAGATCGCACCCGTCATGTTGAGGGCACAAATCCTTTATGTGTTGACGGTTCACAGTCCCTGCCCAGAGAGATGGCCCATTCAAAAGGCCGAATGGGCTTAACGATAACCCATCCGCTTCAACGACGTAGCATCCTCGTAAGACGTGATATAGATGGGTTGTAGGGCCCTCTAATATCCCACGAGTTAGGTTGTCGTCCTTTTAACAGCTCATGATGTACGATCCGGGATTAAAAAATAGAGCAAAAGAAGAAAAGTGGCCTGAAACTGATGTAAACGTTCTATTTTGGACTCCAAAAACTAGTGTAGCCGAGCAGGCTCGCCGCCGACGTCGTAGATATCTCAGAGAGCTCTCCAACGGTATGCTGTGCGCCGCGTAACTCCTTACGGATCAAAAGTTATGGGCACCGTAATGATGGAGACCTGGTCAAAAGCCCTACGCCCTCGGTTTGCGGTCCCAGCCTCTACATGAAGCGAAGTTGTCTTGTCCAAGATGCCGTGGGATTCGGTAATAGAAATGTGGTGGATAAAGTATCTTGGCTACCCTAACCGGGGCAAAAAAAATTGAAAATGGGAGGTGCAACACGAGGACTTCCGAGGGGTCACCAATCCAAGTACTACTCTTGCCCAAGCACGCTGGACTTTAGAGTTTTGATGGGATCCAGTGCATTAGTGTTGGTATGATCGCACCCGTCAGGTTGTGGACACAAATCCATTATGTGTTTACCGTTCACGGTCCCAGCCTAGAGAGATGGCCCATTCAAATGGCCCAATGGGCTTAACGACAACCCATCCACTTCAACAATGCAGCAACCTCGCAAGACGTGATATCGACGCATTGTAGGGCCCTGTATTATTCCGTGAGTTAGGTTGTCATCCTTTTTATAGCTCATGACGTACAATCCGGGACTGAAAAACCGAGCAAATGAAGGAAAGTGGCCCAAAACTGATGAAAATGTTTGATTTTGGGCTCCGAAAATAGGCACAGCCAAGCAGGCTTGCTGCCCCAGTCATAGAGCTCTCGGAGAGCTTTCCAACGGTATGCTGTTCGCCGCGTAACTCCTTATGGATTAAAAGTTATGGGCACCGGAGCGACGGACACCTGCTCATAGGCCCCACGCCCTCGGTTTGCGGGCCCAACCTCTACGTGAAGCGAAGTTGTCTTGCCCAATGTGCCGTAGGATTCGGTAATAGAAATGTGGTGGATAAAGTATATTGACAACCCTAACCGGGGCAAAAAAAATTGAAAAAGGGGGGTGCAACACGAGGACTTCCTTGGGGGTCACCCATCCTTGTACTACTCTCGCCCAAGCACGCTTAACATCTGAGTTTTAATGGGATCCGGTGCATTAGTGCTGGTATGTTAGCACCCGTCATGTTATGGGCACAAATCCTTTATGTGTTGACGGTTCAGTCTCCCAACCCAGAGAGATGGCCCATTCAAATGGCCCAATGGGCTTAAGGACAACCCATCTGCTTCACTAATGCAGCATCCTCACAAGACGTGATATCCATGCGTTGGAGGGCCCAGTAATATCCCGCGAGTTAGGGTGTCGTTCTTTTAACAGCACATGACGTACATAAAGCAAAAGAAGAAAAGTGGCCGGAAACTGATGAAATTGTTCGATTTTGGGTTCCGAAAACAAGCGCAGCTGAGCAAGCTTGCTACCCCCGTCGTAGAGCTCTCAGAGAGCTTTGTAACGGTATGCTGTGTGTGATACCCCGAACCTGGCATGTATTCAATAGCATTTAAAGTTCATTTAAATTGCATTTTATTGACCTTTCACCTTCTTTGACCAAACTAGTTGACTTTTCATCTACAATGACCAACTAGGACAAGGTGAAAATTTTTGAAATGTTTAATAAAGGGCAAACTTGGGATTAGAAATAAAAAAATGCAATGTTAAGTTAGTCAATTTTGGGTCAACTTTGGAATTAAATATAAACCAATTGGGGAAGAGTTAGGTAGCAAATTATATATGGTTGGAAAGCTTTATTAGTCTAGTTTCTAAGGCTTCAAACCGTTCATGAATTGGAGTTTTCTAGAAGAAGTTATGGCTATTTTCGTAAGGTCGCGCATAGCTGTTTTGGTTTAGCGGGTTGACCGAAGCTTTGACCATTTGTCATCTATTATTTATGTATGAAATACGAAACAAAGAGCAAAAGCCAGAAAAATAAAGGCCATGGCTGAAGCCAGGGAGGGAAAAGAAAAAAAAAACATTTCAACTTCAAATCTTCATTTCGTCGCGTCAGCTTGTGCGGGGTGGTTTCCGAGGCCTCCAGCGTGGTTTTCCTAGCGTCTAGGAGCATCTAAGGTAAGAGTTTCATCGTTATTTGCGCATTTGAAATATTTGTGTCTAAACTTTGATTTTTGGATTTTATGCGTAGATTATTATTTTAATCGTTTTGTTGCTTAAAGAATGTTCCTTGTTGATTGTAGAACATTTATTTATAGCTTTTTAACATTTTCTGCGGTTAAATGTTGAGATTACAATTTAAATTGATTAATGAATAGTGTTTTATGAATAGTAAACCCTTGAAACGATGAAGTTGCTCCGTTATGCTGTCCGTTGAAGTAGAAATGTGCTAGGTGTGCTAGAATGCCTAAATGCATGGTTTGTTTGGGTTGCGTAATGAAAAAAATAGGAATTATGCCTTGGTGAAAGTCGGGGTCGTTTAGGTCGAGTTTAGTGTTTTCTCGTTTTGCGTGATGACATTGTTTCGGGAGGCCATGGAAGCACTTTTGGTGCGATTATGGCATTGGTTGGGTGTTTGGTTAGTATAGTTGTAGTTCAAACGATCAAAGGGGGAAATCGGGACTTTGCGTGAATTCTAGGGTAAAGTAGGGTTTCAGGGTCTTTGGACAGGCCTTATGGTGACCTAGAAGGATTGGTGAAGTCGGCTTCCCCAGCGCGTGGCCTGTTTGAAAGTAGTAGTGTTTTGAAGTTGGGGCCATTTTTGTGATTTTGTGTGTTTTCATAGAATATTGCTTATAATATGTTTATATTGATTATAGAATGCTTATCTTGCTCATAGAATGATTATATTGATTTTAATATGCTTATATTGCTTATAGAATGCTTGTGTTGCCTATAGAATGCTTATAATGCCTATAGAATGCTTGTTATTGCTTGATAATGTTAGTTGGCGTTGTTCTTGTTACTTGTTTGATTGCAAATGCTTGTTAATGCTTATTACACTTGTTGGAGTTGATTATTGATTGAAATGTTTATCGATTGTTGAGAATGCTTGATATTGCTCGTTTATTGCCTTGTATCGAGTCTTGCATTGCATAGTGTTTCGCGCGTGAGTGATGGGCCTCTCTGGGTAGCCTCGGGTTGCCAGTGTTGGTTGCTCTAGCTCCGTAGCAATTCCCTCTTCTCGCTTGGGTTACCTGCCAGGGAGTTTTGGGTTGTAGAATTGATGGATACTTCCGGGGTATTCCAAACTGGTGTTATAAGGTGGTTTGGGCCGGCGCGTCATCGTTAATGTCATTGGAATCGTGATCGGTACATTACTCGCTCGAGTGATCCATAGCCTTCAAAGTGTGGTATAGCTTTGATTGGTTGTGTTAATGCTTTTCTTAATTGTTTATTGTATTGTTGTATATATTGAATGCCTTTTATTGATTGTATTGCTTAACTGTACCTATTTGCATTGCACGATCTTCTTTCTCTCCAACTCGATATCTGTCTCGCCCTCACTGAGTATACGTGTTGTGTATACTCACTCCTCACCACCACATTTCAGGAAATGCCTTGTTAGCTGAAAAGTTCGTGGATATGTGATAGTTCGTGCTTGAAGAGTTGTCTTGCGTGCTTTGTGGCTTGAGCTGTCAAAGATGTAAAGATGTATGTTCATATGTTGGATGTATTTATTGTTAAAAGAAATATAAATTAATCTAGCTAAGTAGTTGAGGTAGATTGATAAGCTAGTTATGTTTTCAGTAGTATAGTTAACCTCGATGCATGTTTGTAATTGTCTAAAAGAAAAGGGTGAGAATGGTATGATAGTATATGTTATGCATTAGATTAGTATGGATTAAATGTCAAGCTTGAATGTTCTTGTAAAAGATGTAAAGAGATAGGTTAGTTTTTAAACTGGAAATGTATATTTATATGTTGTGTTTAGTTGTTAAGAACCAAGGCTCGGATGGCCTTGAGGTGGTTGAATGTTTGGACATGGTATTGGTTCATTTATATGCTATTACAGGTTTTACATTTCACCTAGAAACAGGGGAGACTTCGTCCGTTTTCCAGGAAAATTTTGCCCGGGTTTGGATTTGGGTTGTGATTAGATCGATTGATAGAACTCCCGGTCTCGAGAGGGATCGGGGTGTTACAGGTGGTATCAGAGCTTGTCTAGCTCATAAGCCAGGATAGGGTCCTCGGTCGGGTGGGTAGTGGTCCTTGAATGTGTGCTTGTTAAGTGTGTCTTGAAAGTGTATGCTTGTATGTGAGATTGTATGTCTTGACTTGAATGTATGCACTTATGTGATAAAGTTATGTGTTATGTGTTAAATGTTTCTCAGGAAAGGTGGAATGTCTAGTTGTCTATTGAATTGACCTATTGAATTGGCATCGTGAATTGAATCGACCTCATGAATTGTTATTTGCTTGGAGTATTGCATGTAATGTGTGTATTGGAATGTCTTGAATTGGTTGTGCCGTGATTTGAATTGATTATGTTGTGCTTGACTTGATTGTTATGCTTGAGTGACTTTGTTGAATAAACTCTTTTGTAAACTTGCTGGCATAATAGCTTAAGGCATGGGTATAAATATGATATATTGGCATTCATACATGTCCTATGGAAATGGTAAGTAAGTCCTCTTCCTCCCATGAAAGAAAGTGGTTCACCGCTAGCTTTTCAAGGTGTATGGATTGGCAGGAAATGAATGGCATTTGACTAGTTTTTATTTGGGAATTGGTGTTTGCTTTTGGAGCTCGGTTATTGGCAAATCTCTATGGTCCTCCTCTGTGCTTAACAGTTGTGAAAGGGTAGCTTTCTCTTGGGGTTTTATTTGGTTATTCTTTGGAGCATTCTTTGGTTTTCTTAATGGGTATTCTTTGGAGACTTCTGTTGGCATTTCTCGGTGGATTTGGCTATTGGGATTTTAATCGGCCTTACTGCACAGTAATATCTATGGTATATGTGTCTCGGTCTTTATTGGTGTGATACTGGCATCCTAATTGGAAATTCTTCAATGGTATTTTATGGAATTCTCAGTGGCCAATTATTTAATATTTACTTATTAGGCAAACTTGGCTACTTTCTTATTGGAGCATTGTTTCGGATATCTTCTTCAGTGTTCCTCTGTAGGTTTGGTATTTGGAGTTCCTATCAGAGTTATTGTATAATACTACTTAGGGTATTCTTTGAAATTCTTATTGGGCGTTCTATTGGTATTTTCCTTATTGGCAAGGTTGCATGAAGTTTTCACTTGGCAAACAGTGAAGAGGCCTCAGAGTTTGGTTTCGGTATATTGTCCACCAATTCGATGTCTATCCTTGGAGTTTCGTCCATCTGGGAAACTATGATTGTTATTCAACTTGATTGTCTTATTGGGCATATTAAATTTTCTCTGCTAATTTCTTTGACATTCTTCTCAACATTTGATAGCAAAACTCGGAATCTAATTGGTTGTTCCATCGGGTTATTATTTGGAAGGCTTCCTTGAAACTTTGGAAGTATATTTGATTGGGTTCTTGGTATTTTCTTCAGCGCTCTTAACGGAGAATTCTTCTATGAAATTCATGACCCGCGGGGTATTTCTTTGGACCTCTAGATGGAATCTTTGTTTGAGCTTTTATTTGGCTTTTGCTTGGGAATTCTCGGGCGGTAATAGTTAGACTTCTATTGGAGATTCGTGCGTGAGGTATTCTTCTTGTCGTTATTGTGTGGTATCAATGACATCTACAATATCTTTGCTTTAGTCTTTATTGGTATTATCTCTGCGTTTCTGGTTGGAATTTTATTTTTCTTCGATATTCGTGTCAACGGGATTCTTCAACCGATGAAGATTAGTTAGAATTGGATTTTAGATGATGCTGAGTTCTATTGGAAGAAGAATTGCGAGGACGCAATTGTTTTAAGGGGGGAAGGATGTGATACCCCGAACCTAGCATGTATTCAATAGCATTTAAAGTTCATTTAAATTGCATGTTATTGACCTTTCACCTTCTTTGACCAAACTAGTTGACTTTTGATCTACAATGACCAACTAGGACAAGGTGAAAATTTTTGAAATGTTTAATAAAGTGCAAACTTGGGATTAGAAATAAAAAAATGCAATGTTAAGTTAGTCAATTTTGGGTCAACTTTGGAATTAAATCTAAACCAATTGGGGAAGAGTTAGGTAGCAAATTATATATGGTTGGAAAGCTCTATGAGTCTAGTTTCTGAGGCTTCAAACCGTTCATGAATTGGAGTTTTCTAGAAGAAGTTATGGCTATTTTCGTAAGGTCGCGCATAGCTGTTTTGGTTTAGCGGGTTGACCGAAGCTTTGACCATTTGTCATCTATTATTTATGTATGAAATACGAAACAAAGAGCAAAAGCCAGAAAAATAAAGGCCATGGCTGAAAACATGGAGGAAAAAGAAAAAAAAAACATTTCAACTTCAAATCTTCATTTCGTCGCGTGAGCTTGTGCGGGGTGGTTTCCGAGGCATCCAGCGTGGTTTTCCTAGCGTCTAGGAGCATCTAAGGTGAGAGTTTCATCGTTATTAGCGCATTTGAAATATTTGTGTCTAAACTTTGATTTTTGGATTTTATGCGTAGATTGTTATTTTAATCGTTTTGTTGCTTAAAGAATGTTCCTTGTTGATTGTAGAACATTTATTTATAGCTTTTTAACATTTTCTGCGGTTAAATGTTGAGATTGCAATTTAAATTGATTAATGAATAGTGTTTTATGAATAGTAAACCCTTGAAATGATGAAGTTGCTCCGTTATGCTGTCCGTTGATGTAGAAATGTGCTAGGTGTGCTAGAATGCCTAAATGCATGGTTTGTTTGGGTTGCGTAATGTAAAAAACAGGAATTATGCCTTGGTGAAAGTCGGGGTCGTTTAGGTCGAGTTTAGCGTTTTCTCGTTTTGCATGATGACATTGTTTTGGGAGGCCATGGAAGCACTTTTGGTGCGATTATGGCATTGGTTGCGTGTTTGGTTAGTATAGTTGTAGTTCAAACGATCAAAGGGGGAAATCGGGACTTTGCGTGAATTCTAGGGTAAAGTAGGGTTTCGGGGTCTTTGGACGTGCCTTATGGTGACCTAGAAGGATTGGTGAAGTCGGTTTCCAAAGCTCGTGGCTCGTTTGAAAGTAATAGTGTTTTGAAGTTGGGGTCTTTTTTGTGATTTTGTGTGTTTTCATAGAATATTGCTTATAATATGTTTATATTGATTATAGAATGCTTATATTGCTCATAGAATGATTATATTGATTTTAGAATGCTTATATTGCTTATAGAATGCTTGTGTTGCCTATAGAATGCTTATAATGCCTATAGAATGCTTGTTATTGCTTGATAATGTTAGTTGGCGTTGTTCTTGTTACTTGTTTGATTGCAAATGCTTGTTAATGCTTATTACACTTGTTGGAGTTGATTATTGATTGAAATGTTTATCGATTGTTGAGAATGCTTGATATTGCTCGTTTATTGCCTTGTATCGAGTCTTGCATTGCATAGTGTTTCGCGCGTGAGTGATGGGCCTCTCTGGGTAGCCTCGGGTTGCCAGTGTTGGTTGCTCTAGCTCCGTAGCTATTCCCTCTTCTCGCTTGGGTTACCTGCCAGGGAGTTTTGGGTTGTAGAATTGATGGATACTTCCGGGGTATTCCAAACTGGTGTTATAAGATGGTTTGGGCCGGCGCGTCATCGTTAATGTCATTGGAATCGTGATCGGTACATTACTCGCTCGAGTGATCCATAGCCTTCAAAGTGTGGTATAGCTTTGATTGGTTGTGTTAATGCTTTTCTTAATTGTTTATTGTATTGTTGTATATATTGAATGCCTTTTATTGATTGTATTGCTTAACTGTACCTATTTGCATTGCACGATCTTCTTTCTCTCCAACTCGATATCTGTCTCGCCCTCACTGAGTATACGTGTTGTGTATACTCACTCTTCACCACCACATTTCAGGAAATGCCTTGTTAGCTGAAAAGTTCGTGGATATGTGATAGTTCGTGCCTGAAGAGTTGTCTTGCGTGCTTTGTGGCTTGAGCTGTCAAAGATGTAAAGATGTATGTTCATATGTTGGATGTATTTATTGTTAAAAGAAATATAAATTAATCTAGCTAAGTAGTTGAGGTAGATTGATAAGCTAGTTATGTTTTCAGTAGTATAGTTAATCTCGATGCATGTTTGTAATTGTCTAAAAGAAAAGGGTGAGAATGGTATGATAGTATATGTTATGCAGTAGATTAGTATGGATTAAATGTCAAGCTTGAATGTTCTTGTAAAAGATGTAAAGAGATAGGTTAGTTTTTAAACTGGAAATGTATATTTATATGTTGTGTTTAGTTGTTAAGAACCAAGGCTCGGATGGCCTTGAGGTGGTTGAATGTTTGGACATGGTATTGGTTCATTTATATGCTATTACAGGTTTTACATTTCACCTAGAAACAGGGGAGACTCCGTCCGTTTTCCCTGAAAATTTTGCCCGGGTTTGGATTTGGGTTGTGATTAGATCGATTGATAGAACTCCCGGTCTCGAGAGGGATCGGGGTGTTACAGGTGGTATCAGAGCTTGTCTAGCTCATAAGCCAGGACAGGGTCCTCGGTCTGGTGGGTAGTGACCCTTGAATGTGTGCTTGTTAAGTGTGTCTTGAAAGTGTATGCTTGTATGTGAGATTGTATGTCTTGACTTGAATGTATGCACTTATGTGATAAAGTTATGTGTTATGTGTTAAATGTTTCTCAGGAAAGGTGGAATGTCTAGTTGTCTATTGAATTGACCTATTGAATTGGCATCGTGAATTGAATCGACCTCATGAATTGTTATTTGCTTGGAGTATTGCATGTAATGTGTGTATTGGAATGTCTTGAATTGGTTGTGTGGTGATTTGAATTGATTATGTTGTGCTTGACTTGATTGTTATGCTTGAGTGACTTTGTTGAATAAACTCTTTTGTAAACTTGCTGGCATAATAGCTTAAGGCATGGGTATAAATATGATATATTGGCATTCATACATGTCCTATGGAAATGGTAAGTAAGTCCTCTTCCTCCCATGAAAGAAAGTGGTTCACCGCTAGCTTTTCAAGGTGTATGGATTGGCAGGAAATGAATGGCATTTGACTAGTTTTTATTTGGGAATTGGTGTTTGCTTTTGGAGCTCGGTTATTGGCAAATCTCTATGGTCCTCCTCTGTGCTTAACAGTTGTGAAATGGTAGCTTTCTCTTGGGGTTTTATTTGGTTATTCTTTGGAGCATTCTTTGGTTTTCTTAATGGGTATTCTTTGGAGACTTCTGTTGGCATTTCTCGGTGGATTTGGCTATTGGGATTTCAATCGGCCTTACTGCACAGTAATATCTATGGTATATGTGTCTCGGTCTTTATTGGTGTGATACTGGCATCCTAATTGGAAATTCTTCATTGGTATTTTCTGGAATTCTCAGTGGCCAATTATTTAATATTTACTTATTAGGCAAACTTGGCTACTTTCTTATTGGAGCATTGTTTCGGATATCTTCTTCAGTGTTCCTCAGTAGGTTTGGTATTTGGAGTTCCTATCAGAGTTATTGTATAATACTACTTAGGGTATTCTTTGAAATTCTTATTGGGCGTTCTATTGGTATTTTCCTTATTGGCAAGGTTGCATGAAGTTTTCACTTGGCAAATAGTGAAGAGGCCTCAGAGTTTGGTTTCGGTATATTGTCCACCAATTCGATGTCTATCCTTGGAGTTTCGTCCATCTGGGAAACTATGATTGTTATTCAACTTGATTGTCTTATTGGGCATATTAAATTTTCTCTGCTAATTTCTTTGACATTCTTCTCAACATTTGATAGCAAAACTCGGAATCTAATTGGTTGTTCCATCGGGTTATTATTTGGAAGGCTTCCTTGAAACTTTGGAAGTATATTTGATTGGGTTCTTGGTATTTTCTTCAGCGCTCTTAACGGAGAATTCTTCTATGAAATTCATGACCCGCGGGGTATTTCTTTGGACCTCTAGATGGAATCTTTGTGTGAGCTTTTATTTGGCTTTTGCTTGGGAATTCTCGGGTGGTAATAGTTAGACTTCTATTGGAGATTCGTGCGTGAGGTATTCTTCTTGTCGTTATTGTGTGGTATCAATGACATCTACAATATCTTTGCTTTAGTCTTTATTGGTATTATCTCTGCGTTTCTGGTTGGAATTTTATTTTTCTTCGATATTCGTGTCAACGGGATTCTTCAACCGATGAAGATTAGTTAGAATTGGATTTTAGATGATGCTGAGTTCTATTGGAAGAAGAATTGCGAGGACGCAATTGTTTTAAGGGGGGAAGGATGTGATACCCCGAACCTAGCATGTATTCAATAGCATTTAAAGTTCATTTAAATTGCATTTTATTGACCTTTCACCTTCTTTGACCAAACTAGTTGACTTTTCATCTACAATGACCAACTAGGACAAGGTGAAAATTTTTGAAATGTTTAATAAAGGGCAAACTTGGGATTAGAAATAAAAAAATACAATGTTAAGTTAGTCAATTTTGGGTCAACTTTGGAATTAAATCTAAACCAATTGGGGAAGAGTTAGGTAGCAAATTATATATGGTTGGAAAGCTCTATGAGTCTAGTTTCTGAGGCTTCAAACCGTTCATGAATTGGAGTTTTCTAGAAGAAGTTATGGCTATTTTCGTAAGGTCGCGCATAGCTGTTTTGTTTTAGCGGGTTGACCGAAGCTTTGACCATTTGTCATCTATTATTTATGTATGAAATACGAAACAAAGAGCAAAAACCAGAAAAATAAAGGCCATGGCTGAAACCATGGAGGAAAAAGAAAAAAAAAAGCATTTCAACTTCAAATCTTCATTTCGTCGCGTGAGCTTGTGCGGGTTGGTTTCCGAGGCATCCAGCGTGGTTTCCCTAGCGTCTAGGAGCATCTAAGGTGAGAGTTTCATCGTTATTTGCGCATTTGAAATATTTGTGTCTAAACTTTGAAATTTGGATTTTATGCGTAGATTGTTATTTTAATCGTTTTGTTGCTTAAAGAATGTTCCTTGTTGATTGTAGAATATGTATTTATAGCTTTTTAACATTTTCTACGGTTAAATGTTGAGATTGCAATTTAAATTGATTAATGAATAGTGTTTTATGAATAGTAAATCCTTGAAACGATGAAGTTGCTCCGTTATGCTGTCCGTTGATGTAGAAATGTGCTAGGTGTGCTAGAATGCCTAAATGCATGGTTTTTTTGGGTTGCGTAATGAAAAAAATAGGAATTATGCCTTGGTGAAAGTCGGGGTCGTTTAGGTCGAGTTTAGCATTTTCTTGTTTTGCGTGATGACATTGTTTCGGGAGGCCATGGAAGCACTTTTGGTACGATTATGGCATTGGTTGCGTGTTTGGTTAGTATAGTTGTAGTTCAAACGATCAAAGGGGGAAATCGGGACTTTGCGTGAATTCTAGGGTAAAGTAGGGTTTCGGGGTCTTTGGACGTGCCTTATGGTGACCTAGGAGGATTGGTGAAGTCGGTTTTCAAAGCTCGTGGCTCGTTTGAAAGTAGTAGTGTTTTGAAGTTGGGGTCATTTTTGTGATTTTGTGTGTTTTCATAGAATATTGCTTATAGTATGTTTATATTGATTATAGAATGCTTATATTGCTCATAGAATGATTATATTGATTTTAGTATGCTTATATTGCTTATAGAATGCTTGTGTTGCCTATAGAATGCTTATAATGCCTATAGAATGCTTGTTATTGCTTGATAATGTTAGTTGGCGTTGTTCTTGTTACTTGTTTGATTGCAAATGCTTGTTAATGCTTATTACACTTGTTGGAGTTGATTATTGATTGAAATGTTTATCGATTGTTGAGAATGCTTGATATTGCTCGTTTATTGCCTTGTATCGAGTCTTGCATTGCATAGTGTTTCGCGCGTGAGTGATGGGCCTCTTTGGGTAGCCTCGGGTTGCCAGTGTTGGTTGCTCTAGCTCCGTAGCTATTCCCTCTTCTCGCTTGGGTTGCCTCACAGGGAGTTTTGGGTCGTAGAATTGATGGATACTTCCGGGGTATTCCAAACTGGTGTTATAAGGTGGTTTGGGACGGCGCGTCATCGTTAATGTCATTGGAATCGTGATCGGTACATTACTCGCTCGAGTGATCCATAGCCTTCAAAGTGTGGTATAGCTTTGATTGGTTGTGTTAATGCTTTTCTTAATTGTTTATTGTATTGTTGTATATATTGAATGCCTTTTATTGGTTGTATTGCTTAACTGTACCTATTTGCATTGCACGATCTTCTTTCTCTCCAACTCGATATTTGTCTCACCCTCACTGAGAATACGTGTTGTGTATACTCACTCCTCACCGCCACATTTCAGGAAATGCCTTGTTAGCTGAAAAGTTCGTGGATATGTGATAGTTCGTGCCTGAAGAGTTGTCTTGCGTGCTTTGTGGCTTGAGCTGTCAAAGATGTAAAGATGTATGTTCATATGTTGGATGTATTTATTGTTAAAAGAAATGTAAATTAATCTAGCTAAGTAGTTGAGGTAGATTGATAAGCTAGTTATGTTTTCAGTAGTATAGTTAACCTCGATGCATGTTTGTAATTGTCTAAAAGAAAAGGGTGAGAATGGTATGATAGTATATGTTATGCAGTAGATTAGTATGGATTAAATGTCAAGCTTGAATGTTCTTGTAAAAGATGTAAAGAGATAGGTTAGTTTTTAAACTGGAAATGTATATTTATATGCTGTGTTTAGTTGTTGAGAACCAAGGCTCGGATGGCCTTGAGGTGGTTGAATGTTTGGACATGGTATTGATTCATTTATATGCTATTACAGGTTTTACATTTCGCCTAGAAACAGGGGAGACTCCGTCCGTTTTCCCCGAAAATTTTGCCCGGGTTTGGATTTGGGCTGTGATTAGATCGATTGATAGAACTCCCGGTCTAGAGAGGGATCGGGGTGTTACACTGTGCATCGCGTAACTCCTTACGGATTAAAAGTTATGGGCACCGGAGCGACGGAGACCTGGTTACAAGCCCCACGCCCTCGATTTGCGGGCCCAGCCTCTACGTGAAGCCAAGTTGTCATGCCCAAGGTGCCGTGGGATTCGGCAAAATAAATGTGGAGGAAAAAGTATCTTGGCAGCCCAAACCGGGGCAAAAAACATTGAAAAGGATGGGTGCAACACGAGGACTTCCTAGTGGGTCACCCATTCTAGTACTACTCTCGCCCAAGCACGCTTAACTTCGGAATTCTAATGGGATCCGATGCATTAGTGCTAGTATGATTGCACCCGTCATGTTGTGGGCACAAATCCTTTATGTGTTGATGGTTCACAGTCCCATCCCAGAGAGATGGCCCATTCAAAAGGCGCAATGGGCTTAACGACAACCCATCCGCTTAAACAACGCATAATCCTCGTAATATGTGATATCGACGCATTGTAGGGCTCTCTAATGTCCCGCGTGTTAGGTTGTCGTCCTTTTAAAAGCTCACGGCGCACGATCCTCGACGAAAAAATAGAGCAATAGAAGAAAAGTGGCCCAAAACTGATGAAAACATTCAATTTTGGGCTCAGAAAATAGGCGCAGCTAAGCAGGCTTGCTGCCCCCATTGTAGAGCTATCGGAGAGCTTTTCAACAGTATGTTGTGCACTGCGTAACTCCTTACGGATCAAAAGTTACGGGCACCGGAGCGACGGAGACCTGGTCACAAGCCCTACACCCTAGGTTTGCGGGCCTAGCCTCTACCTGAAGTGAAGTTGTCTTGCCCAACGTGCCGTGGGATTCGGTAATAGAAATGTGGTGGATAAAGCATCTTGGCAACCCTAATCGGGGCACAAAAAAATTGAATAGCGGGAGTGCAACACGAGGACTTCCAAGGGGATCACCCATCCTTGTACTACTCTCATCCAAGCACGCTTAACTTCAGAGTTCTGATGGGATCTGTTGCATTAGTGCCGGTGTTATCGCACCCGTCATGTTGTGGGCACAAATCCTTTATGTGTTGATCGTTCACAGTCCCAGCCTAGAGAGATACCCCATTCAAAAGGCCCAATAGGCTTAACGACAAACCATCCGCTTCAACAACGCAGCATCCTCGTAAGACTTGATATCGATGCATTGTAGGGCCCTGTAACATCCCGCAAGTTAGGTTGTCGTCCTTTTAACAGCTCATGACGTACTATACGGGACGAAAAAATAGAGCAACAGAAGAAAAGTGGTCTGAAACTGTTGAAAACATTCGATTTTGGGCTCTAAAAATAGGCATAGCCTAGCAGGCTTGCTGCCCTTGTCGTAGAGCTCTCAGAGAGCTTTCCAACGATATGCTGTGCGCCACATAACTCCTGACGCAGCAAAAGTTATGGGCACTGGAGCGACGGAGACCTAGTCACAAGCCCCATGACCTCGGTTTACGGGCCCAGCCTCTACGTGAAATGAAGTTGTCTTGCCCAATGTGTCGTGGGATTTGGTAATAGAAATGTGGTGGAAAAAGTGTCTTGCCAACCCTAACAGGGTAAAAAAAATTGAAAATGAGGGGTGCAACATGAGGACTTCCCAAGGGGTCATCCATCCTAGTACAACTCTCGCCCAAGCACGCTTAACTTTGGAGTTCTGATGGGATCCGGTGCATTAGTACTAGTATGATTGCACCCGTCATGTTGTGGGCACAAATCGTGTATGTGTTGATGGTTCACAGTCCTTGCCCAGAGAGATGGCACATTCAAAAGGCCCAACAGGCTTAACGGCAACCCATCCACTTCAACAACGCAGCATCCTCGCAAGACGTTATATCGACGCGTTGTAGAGCCCTCTAATGTCCCGCGAGTTAGGTTGTCGTCCTTTGAACAGCTCACGACGTACGATCCGGGATGAAAAAATAGAGCAAAAGCAGAAAAGTAGCCCAAAACTGATAAAAACGTTTCATTTTGGGCTCCGAAAACTGGTGCAGCGGAGCAGGCTTACTGCCCCCATCGTAGAGCTCTCGGAGAGCTTTTCAATAGCATGTTGTATGCTGCGTAACTCCTTACGGATCAAAAGTTATGGACACCGAAGCGACGAAGACCTTGTCACAAGCCCTATGCCCTCGGTTTACGGGCCCAGCCTCTACACGAAGCGAAGTTGTCTTGCCCAAGGTGCCGTGGGATTCGATAAATAAAAATGTGGTGGATAAAATATCTTGCCAAACCTAACTGGGGCTAAAACAATTGAAAAGGGGGGGTGCAACACGAGGACTTCCCAAGGGGTCACCCATCCTAGTACTACTCTCACCCAAGCACGTTTAACTTTGGAGTTCTGATGGGATCCAGTGCATTAGTGCTGGTATGATCACACCCGTCATGTTGTGGGCACAAATCCTTTATGTGTCGACTGTTCACAGTCCCAGCCCAGAGAGATGGCCTATTCAAAATGCCGAATGGGCTTAACGACAACCATCCGCTTCAACAACGCAGCATCCTCGTAAGACGTGATATCAACGCATTGTAGGGCCATGTAATAACCCGCGAGTTAGGTTGTCGTCCTTTTAACAGCTCACGACGTACGATTCGGAACGAAAAAATAGAGCGAAAAAAGAAAAGTGGCCCGAAACTGATTAAAACGTTCGATTTTGAACTCTGAAAATAGGCGCAGTAAAGCAAGATTGTTGCCCCATCGTACAGCTCTCAGAGAGCTTTCCAACGGTATGCTATGCACCACGTAACTCCTTACAGATTAAAAGTTATGGGCACTGGAGCGACGGAGACCTGGTCATAAGCCCCACACCCTCGGTTTGCGGGCCCAGCCTCTACGTGAAGCGAAGTTGTCTTGTACAAGGTGTCGTGGGATTCAGTAATAGAAATGTGGAGGATAAAGTATCTTGGCAACCCTAACCAGGGAAAAAAAAGTTGAAAATAAGGGGGGGCAACATGAGGACCTCTCAGAGGATCACCCATCCTAGTACTACTCTTGCCCAAGCACGCTTTACTTCGGAGTTCTGATGGGATCCGATGCATTAGTGCTGGTATGATGCCCCCGTCATGTTGTGGGCACAAATCCTTTATGTGTTGATGGTTCACAGCCCCAGCCAAGAGAGGTGGCGAGTTCAAAAGGCCCAATGGACTTAACAACAACCCATCCTCTTCAACAACGAAGCATCCTAGCGAGACGTGATATCGATGCATTGTAGGGCCCTCTAATATACTGTGATTTAGGTTGTCGTCCTTTAAACAGCTCATGACTTATGATCCGGGACGAAAAAACAGAGCAAAGGTAGAAAAGTGGCCAGAAACTGAAGAAAAGGGTCAATTTTGTGCTCCGAAACCAGGTGCAGCCGAGCAAGCTTGCTGCCCCCGTCTTAGAGCTCTCAGAGAGCTGCCCAACGGTATGATGTGCACCGTGTAACTCCTTACGGATCAAAAGTTATGGGCATCGGAGCGACGAAGACCTGGTCAAAAGCCTTACGGCCTCGGTTTGTGGGCCCATCCTCTACGTGGAGCGGAGTTATCTTGCCGAAGGTGAGGTGGGATTCAGTAATAGAAATATGGTGAATAAAGTATCTTGGCAACCCTAACCGGGGCAAAAAAAAATGAAAAAGGGGGGGAGGGGGGGCACAACACGAGGCCTTCTTAGGGGGTCCCCCATCCTAGTACTACTCTCACCCAAGCACGCTTAACTTCGGAGTTCTGATGGGATCCGGTGCATTAGTGCTGGTATGACCACACCCGTCATGTTGTGGCCACAAATACTTTATGTGTTGACGGTTCACAGTCCCAGCCCAGAAAGATGGCCCATTCAAAAGGCCCAATGGGCTTAACAACAACTCATCTGCTTCAACAACGCATCATCCTCGTAAGACGTGATATCGACGCGTTGTAGGGCCCTGAAATATCCCACGAGTTAGGTTGTCGTCATTTTAACAGATCACGATGTATGATCCGGGATTGAAAAACATAGCAAAAGAAGGAAAGTGGCCCGAAACTAATGAAAACTTTCGATTTTGGGCTCCAAAAACAGGCGCAGTTGAGCAGGCTTGCTGCCCCCGTCGTAGAGCTCTCGGAGAGCTTTCCAACGGTATGCCGTGCGCTGCATAACTCCTTACGGATCAAAAGTTATAGGCACCGTAGCGACAGAGACCTGGTCACAAGCCCTACGCCCTCTGTTTGCGGGCCCAGCCTCTACGTGAAGCAAAGTTGTCTTGCCAAAGGTACCGTGGGATTCGGTAATAGAAATGTGGTGGATAAAGTATCTTGGCAACCCTAACCGAGGCAAAAAAAACTAAAAATGGGTGCGCAACACGAGGACTTCCCAAGGGGTCACCCATCCTAGTACTACTCTCGCCCAAGCACGCTTAATTGCGGAGTTCTGATGGGATCCGGTGCATTAGTGTTGGTATGATCGCACCCGCCATGTTGTGGGCACAAATCCTTTATGTGTTGACGGTTCACAGTCCCAGCCCAGAAAGATGGCCTATTCAAATGGCCCAATGGGCTTAACGACAACCCATCCGCTTCAATAATGCAGCATCCTCATCAGACATGATATCGATGCGTTGTAGGGCCTTGTAATATCCCGCGAGTTAAGTTGTCGTCCTTTTAACAGCTCACGACGTATGATCCGGGATAGAAAAATAGAGAAAAAGAAGGAAAGTGGCCCGAAACTGATGAAAACCTTCAATTTTGGGCTCCGAATACTGGCGCAGTTGAGCAGGCTTGCTACCCCCGTCGTAGAGCTCTCGGAGAGCTTTCCAACGGTATGCTGTGTGCTGCGTAACTCCTTACGGATCAAAAGTTATGGGCACTGAAGCGATGGAGTCCTGGTCACAAGCCCTACGCCCTCGGTTTGCGGGCCCAGTGTCTACGTGAAGCAAAGTTGTCTTGCCCAAGGTGCCATGGCATTCGGTAATAGAAATTTTGTGGATAAAGTATCTTGGCAACCCTAACCGGAGGAAAAAAAATTGAAAAGGGGGGTGCAGCACGAGGACTTCCCACGGGGTCACCTATCCTAGTACAACTCTTGCCCAAGCACGCTTAACTTCGGAGTTCTGATGGGATCCAGTGCATTAGTGTTGCTATGTTCGCACCCGTCATGTTGAAGGCACAAATCCTTTATGTGTTGACGGTTCACAGTCCTAACCCAGAGAGACGGCCCATTAAAAAGGCCCAATGGGTTTAACGACAACCCATCTGCTTCAACAACGCAGCATCTTCGCAAG
This sequence comes from Ehretia macrophylla, assembly GCA_037974665.1. Taxonomy (NCBI): domain Eukaryota; kingdom Viridiplantae; phylum Streptophyta; class Magnoliopsida; order Boraginales; family Ehretiaceae; genus Ehretia; species Ehretia macrophylla. The sequence continues at coordinate 11,641,196 of CM075764.1, read as the reverse complement.
ATGTGATATCGATGCGTTGTAAGGCCCTGTAATATCCTGCGAGTTAGGTTGTGGTTCTTTTAACAGCTCACGACGTACGATTCGGGACAGAAAAACAGAGCAAAAGAAGGAAAGTGGCCCGAAACTGATGAAAACCTTCCATTTTGGGATCCAAAAACAGGTGCAGTTGAGCAGCCTTGCTACCCCCGTCGTAGAGCTCTCGGAGAGCTTTCGAACTGTATGCTGTGCGCCGCGTAACTCCTTACGGATCAAAAGTTATGGGCACCGGAGCGACGGAGACCTGGTCAAAAGCTCTACGCCCGCGGTTTGCGGGCCAGCCTCTACGTGAAGTGAAGTTGTCTTACACAAGGTGCCGTGGGATTCGGTAATAGAAATATGGTGGATAAAGTATCTAGGCAACCCTAACTGGGGCAAAAAAAAATTAAAAGGGGCGGTGCAACACGAGGACTTCCGAGGGGGTCACCCATCGTAGTACTACTCTCGTCCAAGCACGCTTAACTTTGGAGTTCTGATGGGATCCGGTGCATTAGTGCTGGTATGATCGCACCCATCATGTTGTGGGCACAAATCTTTTTTGTGTTGACCGTTCACAGTCCCAGCCCAGATAGATGGCCCATTCAAAACGCCGAATGGGCTTAACGACAACCCATCTGTTTCAACAACGCAGCATTCTCGCAAGACATGATATCGACGTGTTGTAGGGCCCTATAATATCCCGCGAGTTAGGTTGTCGTCCTTTTAACAGCTCATGACGTACGATCCAGGACGAAAAAATAGAGCAAAAGAAGAAAAGTGGCCCGAAATTGATGAAAAATGTTTGATTTTGGGCTCCGAAAATAGGCAAAGCTGAGCAGGCTTGCTACCCCCGTCGTAGGGCTCTCGGAGAGCTTTCCAATGGTATACTGTGTGCCGCGTAACTCCTTACGAATCAAAAGTATGGGCACTGGAGCGACGGAGACTTGATCACAAGCCGTACGCCCTCGGTTTGCGGGCCCAGCATCTACGTGAAGCGACGTTGTCTTGCCCAAGGTGCCGTGGCATTCGGTAATAGAAATGTGGTGGATAAAGTATCTTGGCAACCCTAACCGGGGCAAAAAAAATTGAAAATGGGGGTACAGCACGAGGACTTCCCAGGGGGTCACCCATCCTAGTACGACTCTCACCCAAGCACGCTTAACTTCTGAGTTCTGATGGGATCCGGTGCATTAGTGCTGGTATGATCGCACCCATCATGTTGAGGGCACAAATCCTTTATGTGTTGACGGTTCTCAGTCTCAGCCCAGAGAGACGGCTCATTAAAAAGGCCCAATGGGCTTAACGACAACCCATCCGCTTCAACAACGCAGCATCCTCGTAAGAAGTGATATCGACGCGTTGTAAGGCCATGTAATATCCAGCGAGTTAGGTTGTGGTTCTTTTAACAGCTCACGACGTACGATCCAGGACAGAAAAACATAGCAAAAGAAGGAAAGTGGCCCGAAACTGATGAAAACTTTTCATTTTGGGCTCCGAAAACAGGCGTAGTTGAGCAGGCTTGCTGCCCCCGTCGTAGAGCTCTCAGAGAGATTTCCAACATTATGCTGTGTGTCGCGTAACTCCTTACGGATCAAAAGTTATAGGGACCGGAGCGACGGACACCTGGTCACAAGCCCTAGCCCTCGGTTTGCGGGCCAGCCTCTACGTGAAGTGAAGTTGTCTTACCCAAGGTGCCGTGGGATTCGGTAATAAAAATGTGGTGGATAAAGTACCTTGGCAAACCTAACCGGGGCAAAAAAAAAATTAATTGGGGCAGTGCAACACGTGGACTTCCGAGGGGGTCACCCATCGTAGTACTACTCTCGCCCAAGCATGCTTAACTTCGGAGTTCCAATGGGATCCGGTGCATTAGTGCTGGTATGATCGCACCCATCATGTTATGGGCACAAATCCTTTTTGTGTTGACCGTTCACAGTCCCAGCCTAGAGAGATGGCCTATTCAAAAGGCCGAATGGGCTTAACGACAACCCATCCGCTTCAACAACGTAACATTCTCGCAAGATGTGATATCGATGCGTTGTAGGGCCCTGTAATATCCCATGAGTTAGGTTGTCTTCCTTTTAACAGCTCACGACGTACAATCCGGGATGAAAAAATAGAGCAAAAGAAGAAAAATGGCCCAAAACTGATGAAAATGTTTGATTTTGGGCTCAGAAAATAGGCGCAGTTGAGCAGGCTTGCTGCCCCAGTCGTAGGGCTCTCGGAGAGCTTTCCAACGGTATATTGTGCGCTGCGTAACTCCTTACGGATCAAAAGTTATGGGCAATAGAGCGACGGAGACCTGGTCACAAGCCCTACGCCCTTGGTTTGCGGGCCAGCCTCTACGTGAAGCAAAGTTGTCTTGCCCACGATGTCGTGGGATTCGGTAATAGAAATGTGGTGAATAAAGTATCTTGGCAACCCTAACCGGGACAAAAAAAATTGAAAAAATAGGTGCAACATAAGGACTTCCCAGGGGGTCACGCATCCTAGTACTACTCCTTCCCAAGCACGCTTAACTACGGAGTTCTGATCGGATCCGGTGCATTAGTACAGGTATGATTGCAACCGTCATGTTGAGCGCACAAATCCTTTATGTGTTGACGGTTCACAGTCCCAACCCAGAGAGATGGCCCATTCAAAAGGCCGAATGGGCTTAACGAGAACCCATCCGCTTCAACAACGCAGCAGTCTCGCAAGATGTGATATCGATGCGTTATAGGGCCTTGTAATATCCCCCGAGTTAGGTTGTCATCCTTTTAACAGCTCACGACGTACGATCCGGGACGAAAAAATAGAGCAAAAGAAGAAAAATGGCCTGAAACTGATGAAAATGTTTGATTTTGGGCTCCGAAAATAGGTGCAGCTAAGCAGGCTTGTTGCCCCCGTCGTAGGGCTCCCGGAGAGCTTTCCAACGGTATGCTGTGAGCCATGTAACTCCTTACGGATCAAAAGTTATGGGCAACAGAGCGACGGAGACTTGGTCACAAGCCCACGCACTCAGTTTGCTGGCCCAGCCTCTACGTGAAGCGAAGTTCTCTTGCCCAAGGTGGCGTGGGATTCGGTAATAGAAATGTGGTGGATAAAGTATCTTGGCAACCCTAGCCGGGGCAAAAAAAATTAAAAAGGGGGGGTGCAAAACGAAGACTTCCCAAGGGGTCACCCATCCTAGTACTACTCTTGCCCAAGCACGCTTAACTTCGGAGTTTTTATGGGATCCGGTGCATTAGTGCTGGTATGATCGCACCCATCATGTTGTGGGCACAAATCCTTTATGTGTTGACGGTTCACAGTCCCAGCCCAAAGAGATGGCCCGTTCAAAAGGCCCAATGGGCTTAACGACAACCCATCCGCTTCAACAACGTAGCATCCTCGCAAGACGTGATATCGACGCGTTGTAGGGCCCTATAATATCCCGCGAGTTAGGTTGTCATCCTTTTAACAAGTCACAACATACGATTCGGGATGAAAAAACAGAGCAAAAAATGAAAAGTGGCCCGAAACTGATGAAAACGTTCGATTTAGGGCTCCGAAAATAGGCGCAGCTAAGCAAGCTTGCTTCCCCCGTCGTAGAGCTCTCGGAGAGCTTTTCAACGGTATGCTGTGCGCCACGTAACTCCTTACAGATTAAAAGTTATGGGCCTCGGAGCGACGAAGACCTAGTCACAAGCCCCACGCCCTCGGTTTGCGGGCCCAACCTCTACGTGAAGCGAAGTTGTCTTGCCCAAGGTGCCGTGGGATTCGGTAATAGAAATGTGGAGGATAAAGTATCTTGGCAACCCTAACCGGGGAAAAAAAATTGAAAATGGGGGGTGCAACACGAGGACTTCCCAGGGGGTCACCCGTCCTAGTACTACTCTCGCCCAAGCGCGCTTAACTTTGGAGTTCTGATGGGATCCGGTGCATTAGTGCTGGTATTATTGCACCCGTCATGTTTTGGGCACAAATCCTTTATGTGTTGATGGTTCACAGTCCCAGCCCAGAGAGATGGCCCATTTAAAAGGCCCAATGGGCTTAACGACAACCCATTCGCTTCAATAACGCAGCATCCTCACAAGACGTGATATCGACGCGTTGTAGGGCCCTCTAATGTCCAGCGTGTTAGGTTGTTGTCCTTTAAACTGCTCACGACGTACGATCCGGGAAGGAAAAATAGAGCAAAGGAAGAAAAGTAGCCCGAAACTGATGAAAATGTTTGATTTTAGGCTCCGAAAACTGGTGCAGCCGGGCAAGCTTGCTGCCCCTGTCGTAGAGCTCTCGGAGAGCTTTCCAACGGTATGTTGTGCGCCGCGTAACTCCTTACGGATCAAAAGTTATAGGCACCGGAGCGACGGAGACCTGGTCACAAGCCCTACGCTCTACGGTTTGCGGGCCCAACGTCTACGTGAGGCGAAGTTGTCTTGCCCAAGGTGCCGTGGGATTTGGTAATAGAAATGTGGTGGATAAAGTATCTCGGCAACCCTAACCGGGGCAAAAAAAATTGAAAATGGGGGGTACAACACAAGGCCTTCCTAGGGGGTCACCCATCCTAGTACTACTATCACCCAAGCACGCTTAACATCGGAGGTCTGATGGGATCCGGTGCATTAGTGCTGGTATGATCACACCCGTCATGTTGTGGGCCTAAATCCTTTATATGTTGACCGTTCAAAGTCCCAGCCAGATAGATGGTGTCACGCACCAACCCGACCTATAGAGGTTAGACTAGGGAGTGATCTAAACATTCAAGTCATTTCACGTACTTAATCATTCATGAAGGTTTAACACTAAACGTTTAGCTTAAACTCCACAAATTCTTCAGAAAATCGGCAGCATAACGACTGTAATTGGGCACTTTAGTTTTACCTAATTCTCTAAACGCCTCAAAATTTCCAATCTCAATTTCATTTCCAACTAAGATTACTATTTATCACCAATCGAAACACCTACTAGTTATCTCGAAGTCTCGTTTGATTAACAACCTAGTATGATGACTCTGTCTCATTTATTTGTCAATCCAGTTATACCGGTACCTGTTGATCTTAGCTTAACAATGAGTACCTGCTTAAGATTGGATAGATTCATTTTACTTAATCCTTTACCTGATACTTCATAAGCTTGTGATAGATACTAACCAGTAGCGATAGCAAAAACGACCATAAGAGTGTCTAACTAGTTATGATCAGTACATGCCAAAATTAGAACCCAAATTACAACGGGAGTCATTTACAATACAACAACAAGCAACATAAGAAATAGTCTTCAAGCAACATATCGTTCACAAAATGGCCATAGTCAATTAAGGCACGTAGGACAAGCAATCATTCCAAGGAGTCATCAATAGGCACATTGTCCTCGGGTACCTATTCCTGGTCTTCTTCACCTGAGATGATAAAAGAGGGCGAGTCCTTATGAACTCAGCGAGGGGGAACGAGAAATAAGTTTTGAAACTCTTTTTCCGGTTCAACTTATGAAAACCCTTTTTGCAAGCATGACATATATCACAAGTAAGTTCATAATGTAATATAAAAATAAAAGAACATAACTACCCACTTTCCTCCCCGAGGTCCTCTAGAAACCAAGCGAGAGTACTTATACACATAGTGAAAAGGATACGGTGAGCTTTTGCTCTCAGTTCATTTCCAATATCAGTTGTTGTGGCCGACTTCAAATCATCCACTTATCATGGCAAATGGGTATACTCCGGATGTACCCCGAAATCCTACGACCCAACTCTCCGAGGAAGTCTAGCCCCCAAGCGAGAGAGGGAATTGGACAATGGTAGTCACGGTTGCACCAGCAAGCTCGATGCCGCCCGGTGTGCGTAAAACGCTACCACGCCAGAATGAAAGGTTGCAACCTTGTATGCAATGCAAATTTATGACATTTAATATAACACATTAGGAGACAACAAAGTAGGTTGCCTCCGAGCAGTCATAAGATTGCACATTGACAAGTAAACACGCAAGGCATGCTATGACAGGTAATTTCACTTGTAAAACGCATGGAGTTATATGAATATTAAACGGACAGCCATGTAACACATGTGAATCAAGTCATATAACTCATTTCGGGGTTCACGCAATCAATTAATAAGATTATACAACATGCAACGACATCTACGTGTGACCGGGTGCAAGAAAGGTCTACTTGTCAACATGTAATCATCGGAATCACATTTAGGGCTATAAGGGCAACTACGGGCAGCCTAGTAATCACATAATTAAACACGATATCCATAGGATGCCACAATCCCAAGCATTTAATACAACAAGAGAAGTTACAATAATTTTCAAAGCATATCACTAGATGAAAACCTCACTGCAATGGTCTGTTTTCTCACAATCATTGAGACAAGCAAAAAATCTCCAATTCCAGTGAAAAAAATTTCAAATTAAAACTTACAGAGTGAACTAAATCCAGGAACAAACCTCACATCATTTGGAGTTCGCATTCAAGAGTTATAGCCAAAACCGTGAGACAACGCAAAACTGTCCAGATTTGTACACATTTCAATACTTGTCATTTTTTAGGACTTTAGAGTCAGATTCGGCCTTAGTCTATTTCTGACAAAAATGTCCAGAACCGAAAAATATATCCGTCTACCAAATTTCATGAATTTTTTATATCATTTACTAAGTAAAAACTGGTTCGTTCTACAAGGACAGTGAACTGCCAAAAGCCTGCTTCATTTTTCAGATTTTCCAGATTTAGACACCTTTCGATGTTTTGCCATTTTGGAAACTTTAGAGTCAAAATTGGCTTTGACCTAGTTCTGTGACAAATTCTCAGAACTGGAAAAACTAGTCACCTACCAAATTTCACGCATTTTTAACATCATTTCCCTGGTCAAAATCACTTCGCTCCAACAAGTTAGAAGACTGTCATTTACGCGATTTCACCTATCTTCACATTCTAGCCAAATATCGTGCCATGCATGTTTACAAAAGCTCATGTACACACATATATCACAAGTACAGACGTAAAAATAGACATTTAAAAGCATGCATGTGGTTTTGGAAAGCTTTTAAAAAAGGATTAACCCTCACCTTAGCAACTTTGTCAACAAAGGATGCTCAAAACTCTTGGAGATGCACAAATGGTGTTCTTTCCTTGTTTGGCCGAGGGATATTGCTTGAGATTCTCTAATTTCTAGCTAAGTTACCATGTTCTTAGTAGGTGCATGTGGTTAGAATAAAAAGGAAATGAAATAGTAAGGCACGAACTACGAGATGAATGCACGTTTTTCAACTAAATGCACGCAACCCTAAATGAATGCACGTAATTCAATGCAAGGCACACAAAACGAAACACGACTCTTAAACCTAGGTCAAGGCATGCAAATCTAGGTTAAGGCACATGAAACGAGGTATCGCACGCAAATCGAGGTCGGGCCTCACATCCTCCCCTCCTTAAAAGAATTTCGTCCCGAAATTCAATATTACCTTTGAAATAATGCTGGATACTGTTGCTCCATTTGGTCTTGCCTTTCCCACGTTGCTTCTTCAACTCCATGATGATCCCACAACACTTTCACCATCTGTATAGATTTGTTGCGCAACTCCCGATCTTGCTGGTCTAGGATCCGAATGGGCTTCTCTTCATAAGACAAGTTCTCCCGAAGCTGCAACGGCTCTGGCTCCAAGATATGTGATGGATCGGGGTGATACTTCCGTAGCATCGAAACATGAAAGACGTCGTGAATATTGGAGAGGTTTTGGGGTAGTTCTAGGCGATACGCCAATTTGCCAACCTTCTCAATTATCTCAAATGGTCCTACAAACCTCGGACTCAACATTCCATCCTTGCCGTGTTTAATCAGTCCCCTCCGAGGTGATATCTTCAAGAACACCTTGTCGCCGACCTCAAACTCTAGACTTCACCTCCGTCGGTCTGCATAACTTTTCTGCCTGCTTTGGGCGGTAAGCATCCGTTTCCGGATAAGGTGGACATTATCAACAGTCTTCATAAGTTCTGGTAGTAGGGTTGGGTCAAAAGTCTTCGTCTCACCTACTTCATCCAAGTAAATTGGGGATCGACACTTATGTCCATACAATGCCTCAAATGGGGCCATCCCGATAGTGGCCTGATAATTGTTATTATAAGCGAACTCCGCTAGAGACAGATATGTGAGGCCCGACCTCGATTTGCGTGCGATACCTCATTTCGTGTGCCCTAGCCTAGATTTGTGTGCGATACCTCATTTCGTGTGCCCTAGCCTAGATTTGCATGCCTTAACCTAGATTTAAGAATCATGTTTCGTTTTATGTGCCTTGCATTTAATTACGTGCATTCATTTAGCATTGCATGCATTTACTTGGGAAACGTACATTCATCTCGTAGTTCATGCCCTACCTCGTAGTGCGTGCCCTCGACCTAGGAAAGCGTGCCCTCACGCTAATCAAGAAAGCATCTTACACGAAGCACTAGGTCAATAATTAATCCTATAAATTCCACTAACTAATATTAAATTACTAATTCAATCCACTAGAAGACGAAATTGCGCCAAAAGCTAGACATTCTCATTCTTTATTCCCTATTCTTTTGTACTTTCCAAACACACAATTAAATAATGCTCAAAAGATGACAAAGATTCAGATTTTTCAAGCTTTGGCCGACCACCTTGTGTGCTTTGTGCTTGCTTTGCATAATTCAAATTATTTCCCAAACATTCTATGACAATGTAATGACACAAAACAATAAAAAATTAGCTCAAAACCCTCCTCAAAGCTCCCTATCTCGACATAAGCTCCTTGCCCATGCTAGGTGATTCAAAAATCATGCTTCTTGAAGACACAAATCTGAAATTTGTATGCCCAAGGCCGACACATGCTTCAACATTTGCAAAAGCTTTCATTTTTCCTTCATTTCTCTCAATTCCTCTCATTCTTCTCTCTCCCTTTCATTCTTCTCTCTCACTCTCGGCCCTAGCTGAATATTGTAGACTGCATAGCTCATCTTCATCACTCCATGGTTCATCTAGGCAAGCAATAAGCTAGGGAGCTCGACTAAGCAAGCTAGGTTGCAAGAAACACACATGCAAGCTCTTTGAATCTCCATTTCGGCTTAGGTAAGTTTGCTAGCTTCCATTTCTTTTCTTCTTGTTCTAACCACATGCACCTACTAAGAACTTGGTTACTAAGCTAGGAAATTTGAGAAAAATCGAGTGGTGTCTCGGCTAAGCAAGGAAAAATGTCAACTTTGTGCTTCACCAAGAGTCTTGTGCATCTTCTTGTTGTTTTGCTAAGGTGAGGGCTAAAACTTCTTGAAAATCTTTCAAAAAACCACATGAATGCTCTTAAATGTCTATCTTTACTTCTGTACTTGAGATATATGTGTGTTCATGAACTTTTATAAACATGCATGACAAGATTTTGGGCTAGAATGTGATGATAGATGAAATCGTGCATGTGACAGCTTTCTGTCTTGTTGGTGCAAGGTCATTTTGGCTAAGTAAATGATGTTGAAAATGTGTGAAAATTGGTAGGTAACTATTTTTGCCAGTTATGAATATTTTTCACAGAAATAGGCCAAAGCTAATGTTGACACTAAGGTCCTCAAAATGGCCAATTATTAAAATGTGTCCAAGTCTGGAAAGTATGGAAAAATGAAGCAGGTTTTGGCAAATTCACTGACCTTGTAGAACGAACCAGTTTTGACTTAGTAAATGACATCCAAAATGCATGATATTTGGTGTGATGATATATTTTTCAGTTCTGGACATTTTTGTCAGAAATGGACTAAGGCTAAATCTGACCCTAAGGCCCTCAAAAATGATAAGTATTGAAATGTGTGCAAATCTGGACAGTTTTGTGCAGTCTCACTATTTTGGCTATAACTATTGAACCCAAACTCCAAATGATGCGAGGTTTGTTTCTGAATTTAGTTCACCTCCTAAGCTTTAATTTGACATCATATTCACTGGAATTGGAGATTTTTTTCTTGTCTTAATGATTGTGAGAAAACAGTCCATTGCAGTGAGGGTTTCACTTAGTGATATGCTTAGAAAAATTATTGTAGCTTCTCTTGTTGTATTAAATTCTTGGGATTGTGGCATTGAGATGTTGTGTGACTGTTATTAATACTTGAGGGTGTTTGAATTAATCGATGCATGGCTTGAGTTTGATCTTGAGATGACTTGGGACTTAATCGCACGGGTAAGCACAAATTGGAACCCTAGTATCTAGGTAAACTTGCTAAGTGTCGATCCTTTGGATGTTGTGTTTGATCATGTGTTTAGTAGGCTGCCCGTAGTTGCCCTTGTAGCCCTAAATATGCTTTCGATGATTACATGTTGATAAGTAGGCTTTTCTTGCACCCGGTCCCACATAGATGTCGTTGCATGATGAATAATCTTATTATTTGATTACGTGAACCTTGAAATGAGTTGTATGACTTGATTTACATGCGTTACATGGCTGCCCGTTTAATGTTCATATAACTCCATGTGCCTTTCAAGTGAAATTACTTGTCTTATCGTGCCTCGCTTGTTTACTTGTCAATGTGCAATCTTATGACTACTCGGAGGCAACCTACTTTGTTGTCCTCCTAATGTGATATATTAAATGTCATAAATGTGCATTGCATACAAGGTTGCAACCTTTCATTCTGGCGTGGTAGCGTTCACGCACACCGGGCGGCATCGGGCTTGCCGGTGCAACCGTGACTAACATTGTCCAATTCCCTCTCTCGCTTGGGGGCTAGACTTCCTCGGAGAGTTGGGTTGTAGGATTTTGGGGTACATCCGGAGTACACCCATTTGGCGTGACAAGGGGATGATTTGAATTCGGCCACAACAACTGATACTAGAAATGAATCAAGAGCAAAAGCTCACCGTATCCTTTTCAATATGTGTATAAGTACTCTCGCTTGGTTCCTAGAGGACCTCGGGGAGGAAAGACAGGTAATTGTGTTCCTTTACTTTTATATTATATTATGTACTTACTTGTGATATATTCATGCTTGCAAAAAGGGTTTTCATAAGTTGAACCGGAAAATGAGTTTCAAACCTATTTCTCGTTCCCCCTCGCTGAGTTCATAAGGACTCACCCTCTTTTATCATCTCAGGTGAAGAAGATCAAGAACAGGTACCCGAGGACGACGTGCCTAACGATGATTCCTTGCAATGATTGTCTGTCCTATATGATTTGCTTGATTATGGCCATTGTGAACACTATGCTGCTTGAAGACTATTTCTTTTCATGTTGCTTGATGTTTGTAATGTAAAAGATCCCTGTTGTAATTTGGGGTCTAATTTTGGCTTGTACTGATAATAACTAAACAGATACTACTATGGTCGTTTTGCTATCGTTACTGGTTAGTATCTATCATAGGATTATGAAGTATCAGGTAAGGACTAAGTAAAATGAACCTATCCAATCTTAAGCAGATACCTATTGTTAAGCTAAGATCAACAGGTACTTTTGTAACGAGGATTAACAAACAAACGAGTCATAGTATCACGCTAGGTTATTAATCAAACGAGACTTCGAGACAACTAGTAGTGTTTCAATCGATGAATAGTAATCTTTGTTGGAAATGAAATTGAGATTGAAAATTTTGAGGCGTTTAGAGAACTAGGTCAAACTAAAGAGCCCGATTACAGCCGTTATGCTGACGGTTTTTCGAAAAAATTGTGGAGTCTAGGCTAAACGTTAAGTGTTAAACTTTCATGAACGATTGAGTACGAGACATGACTTGAATGTTTAGATCACACCCTAGTCTAACTTTTATACGCCGGGTTGAGGCATGACACGTCATAGAAGAAGAATGGTATTAGAGCTTAGATTGCTTAAGCCGGGTTTAACTCTCGGACCATGGGTAGAGCCCTAAGATAATTAGAATGACTTGTCTATATGTTGTTGTGTGATAATGTTAATTGTGCCTTCTATGTTCTATGTGCTTAAGTGATTAACATGTCCTAATTGTTTCTGGAATTGTGTTTCTATATTATGTTGCATATCTTATGCATTAAATTCTTGTTTGTCGTATTTCAATAAATTGTGTATCGTAATCTGTGCCTATAGATGGTTGGCCCTAGTACCCGCACTACTAATAGGAGCAGTGAACCCCAAGAGACCGGAGATGCTTATCAAACTAATCCCGGCATAGCTATGTTTAACATGATGGCGAATGCCATGGATCGCGTGTCACGAGTGATAGAACGTCAAGATGCACGTGAAGCAAACAACAACAACAACAGGAATGATGGTAACCATGGGAGACATAGCAGAATGAGGGAGTTCCTTAACTTTCACCTGTCCAAATTCCACGGGGAAGCTGATGATGAGAAAGTAGAGGCTTGGCTGTCTGAGATCGAGAGGATTTTCAAGCCACTTGATTATACTGATGAAGAAAAGGTGGAGTTTGCTGTGTTTCTGTTGCACGGGGATGTCGAGTATTGGTGGCACACTGTAGAGGCACTGTGGGAAACTGATCATACCCCTCGCTTGTGGGGTAATTTCGTTAAGGCATTCAAGGAAAAATATGTACCTGTAGTTTCCAGGCAGAGGCGGATTGAGGAATTCATGCACTTGAACCAGGGTAACATGACGGTGGCCCAGTACGAGGCTCGTTTTGACCGACTGTCCCGCTATGCTCAATACATGGTCAGTACTCCGGAGGCGAAGATGTGGAAATTTACTACGGGATTGAGGCCAGAGATTCAGGACCAGTTGGCTTCGCATGACTTCGATACCTATTCTGCTCTCTTTGCTGCTGCTTCCCGAGTTGAGAAGAGGAAACTTGATAGAGCCGGTTCGAGTCAGCCGAACAAGAAACCATACCAGCCTCCAGGTCAACAGAGGAAATTCCAGAGCCAGAGTCGTAGTCAGGGCCAGAGCCAGAACAGACCAGTGAATAACCGTGGCCCGACTAAAGCGCCATCAGCCTCTTCCACCCGTGAATCCATAGGTAGTTCACCTGCTACTCAGTCTATCAACTGTTCTTACTGTGACAAGAAGGGGCATACCGAGGCCCAGTGCTGGAAGAAGTCAGGACGATGTGTGCGGTATGGCAGTGATCAGCATCAGATCAAGGATTGCCCTAAATGGCAAGCAGGACAAAATCAGGTTAAACCAACTGGTAGAGGCAAGACTCCAGTTCCTAGAGTTCAGGCTCGAGCTTATGCTATTGAGTACGAGGAGCTTCCAGAGGAGACCGCTGTTGTTGAAGGTACATTCTTCATACTGAATCAACCTGTTAGGGTGCTAATTGATTCGGGTGCTACTCATTCATTTATTACTCCCCTATGTGTGCAACGTGTGAAACTACGAGTTGTATGTTTGCCTTACCAAGTAGAAGTTGGTACTCTGATGGGTTCTAAACTTGTTACTAGCTCAGCTTGTAAAGCATGCAAAATTCAAATTAAGGATATGGAATTCTCAGCCAATCTTATTGTATTACCTTTTCGAGACTATGAAGTCATCTTAGGGATGGACTGGTTGGCAAAGCATCATACCCAACTAGATTGCCGGATGAAGATTGTAACATTCCAGGTACCTAGTCAACCAATACTGGAGGTAATGGGTTGAAGAGATTTCACCGGGAGTTCCATCATTTCATCTACGAAAGCAGTGAAGTCCTTGAGAAAAGGGTGTAGTGGATACTTAACTTACCTCATCAACAAGCCGTCAGACAAAGCTAAGTTGGAGGAGATGCCAGTGATTAAAGACTATGCGGATGTGTTTCCAGAAGAATTACCCGATTTACCCCCAAATCGGGAGATCGAGTTCATTATAGAGTTACTGCCTGGCACCCAGCCGATATCTAAAGCCCCCTATGGTATGGCACCAGCCGAGCTACAAGAATTGAAGGACCAATTGCAAGGATTGTTGAAGAAGGGGTTTGTTCAACCAAGTTCTTCTCCATGGGGTGCACCAGTCCTATTTGTAAAGAAGAAAGACGGAACGTTGAGGCTATGCATCAATTACCGAGGATTGAACCAAGTGACTGTCAAGAATAAATACCCGCTTCCACTGATCGACGAGTTATTTGATCAACTTCAAGGAGCCAAAGTTTATTCGAAACTCGACTTGAGGCAAGGGTACTATCAGTTGCAGATCAAAAAGGAGGATGTGCCTAAAACGGCTTTCAGGACAAGATATGGGCATAATGAATATGTAGTGATGCCATTTGGACTAACTAATGCCCCTACAACTTTTATGGACTTGATGCACAAGGTGTTTCAACCCTACTTGGACCAATTTGTGGTGATCTTCATTGATGATATTTTGGTATACTCGAAATCCCAGGCTGAGCATGAAAACATCTGCGGTTGGTACTGCATAAACTTCGAGAGCATCAATTGTATGCAAAGTTTAGCAAATGCGAATTTTGGTTGCAGCAGATTGCATTTTTTGGGGCATATCATATCCCAAGAGGGAATAGCAGTGGACCCAGCAAAGATAGAAGCGGTGATGTCTTGGAAGAAGCCAGAAAATGTTACGGAGGTTCGGAGTTTTCTTGATCTAGCCGGCTATTATCGTAGGTTCGTGAAGGATTTCTCTAAGATTGTAGGACCGCTTACAAAGCTCACTCAAAAGAAAACAAAGTTCGTGTGGGATGATAAGTGTGAGAACAGCTTCCAAGAATTGAAGAAAAGATTAACTACCGCACCTATTCTTGCATTGCCTGAAGGGAGTCAAGGTTTTGTAATTTATAGCGATGTTTCGAAAGAAGGATTGGGTTGTGTGCTGATGCAAAATGGTAAATTGATTGCGTATGCTTCTAGGAAACCGAAGCCGTATGAATTGAACTACCTGATGCATGATTTGGAGTTAGCGGCTATTGTGTTTGCACTTAAGAAATGGAGGCACTATTTGTGGGGTAACAAGTTCGAGGTGTTTACTGATCACAAGAGCTTGAAATACTTGTTCTCACAAAAAGAGTTGAATATGAGGCAAAGGCGGTGGATGGAGCTTTTGGATGATTATAACTGCACAATCAATTATGTGCCCGGTAAAGCAAATGTAGTTGCAGATGCCTTAAGTAGGAAAGCAAGCATGGCAAAACTGGAAGTCAAGGTGCAGGAGTTGTTGGAGGAAGCATTTTTGTGGAAACCACAATTGACTTGGAAATGGTTACTTTTTGCCACTACACAAGTTCAATCGACCTTGCTGTCTAAATTATGAGAGGCTCAACAGAAGGACCAACAGTTTCAGAAGATAAAAGAAAGCAACACAGATTTCAAGTTTCATGATGATAGTGTTTGGAGGTTTAGGAATCGGATTTGTGTTCTTAATGAGCTAGAGCTGAAAAAGAAGATTCTTGAAGAAGCCCATAATTCAAGATACACTATTCACCCCCGGCGAAACAAAGATGTACCAGAATTTGAAGCAATACTATTGGTGGAATAACATGAAGAGAGAGATTGCAGAGTTTGTGGCATGGTGTTTGACTTGTCAGAGAGTCAAAGCGGAACATCAACGACTAGCAGGTTTACTTCAGCCATTGGAGATTCCTCAATGGAAATGGGAACATATAACTATGGACTTTGTTATGGACCTGCCCAGGTCACAAAAAGGTCATGATGCTGTTTGGGTCATAGTGGATAGATTGACTAAGTCAGCGCACTTTTTACCGATGAACAAGGAGGATAGTCCTGAGAAATTGGGAGATATGTATGTGGCGGAGATTGTAAGATTGTACGGGATTCCTGTGAGTATTGTATCGGATAGGGATCCTCGTTTTACTTCCCGATTTTGTAAGAGATTGCAAGAAGCTTTGGGAACGAAGTTGAGTTTCAGCACGGCTTATCACCCTCAGACTGATGGACAATCGAAGAGAACTATTCAGATTCTGGAGGATATGCTAAGGGCGTGTGTTTTAGACTTCAGGAAAGGTTGGGAGAAATATCTGTCTCTAGCGAAGTTTGCTTATAATAATAGTTATCAGGCCACTATCGGGATGGCCCCATTTGAGGTGTTGTATGGACGTAAGTGTCAATCCCCAATTTACTAGGATGAGGTAGGTGAAACGAAGACTTTTGACCTGACCCTTCTACCTGAACTTATGAAGACTGTGGATAATATTAACCTCATCTGGAAACGGATGCTTACCGCCCAAAGCAGGGAGAAAAGTTATGCAGACCGACGGAGACGAAGCCTAGAGTTTGAGGTTGGCGACAAGGTGTTCTTGAAGATATCACCCCAGATGGGACTGATTAAACACGGCAAGGGTGGAAAGTTGAGCCCGAGATTTGTAGGACCATTTGAGATAATTGAGAAGGTTGACAAATTGGCGTATCGCTTGGCACTACCCCAAAACCTCTCCAATATTCACGATGTCTTTCATGTTTTGATGCTGCGGAAGTATCACCCTAATCCATTGCATATCTTGGAGCCAGAGCTGTTGTAGCTTTGGGAGAACTTGTCTTATGAAGAGAAGCCCGTTCGGATCCTAGACCAGCAAGATTGGGAGTTGCGCAAC
Organism: Ehretia macrophylla; assembly: GCA_037974665.1. Classification (NCBI taxonomy): domain Eukaryota; kingdom Viridiplantae; phylum Streptophyta; class Magnoliopsida; order Boraginales; family Ehretiaceae; genus Ehretia; species Ehretia macrophylla. The sequence goes on along the minus strand of CM075764.1, from coordinate 11,624,774 downwards.
AAATCTATACCGATGGTGAAAGTGTTGTGGGATCATCATGGAGTTGAAGAAGCAACGTGGGAAAGGCGAGACCAGATGGAGCAACAGTATCCAGCTTTATTTCAAAGGTAATATTGAATTTCGGGACGAAATTCTTTTAAGGAGAGGAGGATGTGAGGCCCGACCTCGATTTGCATGCGATACCTCGTTTCGTGTGCCCTAGCCTAGATTTGCATGCCTTAACCTAGATTTAAAAATCATGTTTCGTTTTATGTGCCTTGCATTGAATTACGTGCATTTATTTAGGGTTGTGTGCATTTACTTGGAAAACGTGCATTCGTCTTGTAGTTCGTGCCTACCTTGTAGTGCGTGCCCTAGACCTAAGAAAGCGTGCCCTCACGCTAATCAATAAAACATCTTACACGAAGAACTAGATCAATAATTAATCCTACAAATTCCACTAACTAATATTAAATTACTAATTTAACCAACTAGAAGACGAAATTGCACCAAAAGCTAGACATTCTCATTCTTTATTCCTTATTCTTTTCCACTTTCCAAACACACAATTAAATAATGCTCAAAAGATGACAAAGATTCATATTTTTCAAGCTTTGGCCGACCACCTTGTGTGCTTTGTGCTTGCTTTGGATAATTCAAATTATTCCCCAAACATTCTATGACAATGTAATGACTCAAAGCAATAAAAAATTAGCTCAAAACCCTCCTCAAAGCTCCCAATCTCGACATAAGCTCCTTGCCCATGCTAGGTGATTCAAAAATCATGCTTCTTGAAGACACAAATCTGAAATTTATATGCCCAAGGCCGACACATGCTTCAACATTTGCAAAAGCTTTCATTTTTCCTTCATTTCTCTCAATTCCTCTCATTCTTCTCTCTCCCTTTCATTCTTCTCCCTCTATCTCGGCCCTAGCTGAATATTGTAGACTCCATAGCTCATCTTCATCACTCCATGGTTCATCAAGGCAAGCAAGAATCTAGGGAGCTCGACTAAGCAAGCTAGGTTGCAAGAAACACACATGCAAGGAAAAAGGTCAACTTTGTGCTTCACCAAGAGTCTTGTGCATCTTCTTGTTGTTTTGCTAAGGTGAGGGCTAAAACTTCTTGAAAATCTTTCAAAAAACCACATGCATGCTCTTAAATGTCTATCTTTACTTCTGTACTTGAGATATATGTGGGTTCATGAACTTTTATAAACATGCATGACAAGATTTTGGGCTAGAATGTGATGATAGATGAAATCGTGCATGTGACAGCTTTCTGTCCTGTTGGTGCGAGGTGATTTTGGCTAGGTAAATGATGTTGAAAATTCATGAAAATTGGTAGATAACTATTTTTTCCGGTTTGGACATTTTTCACAGAAATAGGACAAAGCTAATTTTGACTCTAAGATTCTCAAAATGGCAAATTATTAAAATGTGTCCAAATCTGGAAAGTCTGGAAAAATGAAGCAGGTTTTGGCATATTGACTGACCTTGTAGAACGAACCAGTTTTGACTTAGTATATGACATCCAAAATGCATGAAATTTGGAGTGCTGCTATATTTTTCAGTTCTAGAAATTTTTGTCAGAAATGGACTAAGGCTAAATCTGACCCTAAAGCCCTCCAAAATGACAAGTATTGAAATGTGTGCAAATCTAGACAGTTTTGTGCAGTCTCACTGTTTTGGCTATAACTATTGAACCCGAACTCCAAATGATGCAAGGTTTGTTTCTGAATTTAGTTCACCTCCTAAGTTTTAATTTGAAATCTTATTCACTGGAATTGGAGATTTTTTGCTTGTATTAATGATTGTGAGAAAACAGTCCATTGCAGTGACAGTTTCACTTAGTGATATGCTTAGAAAAATTATTGTAGCTTCTCTTGTTGTTTTAAATGCTTGGGATTGTGGCATTGAGATGTTGTGTGGACTGTTTTGAATACTTGAGGGTGTTTGAATTAATCGATGCATGGCTTGAGTTTGATCTTGAGACGACTTGGGCTTAATCGCACGGGTAAGCATGAATTGGAAACCTAGTATCTAGGTAAACTTGCTAAGTGTCGATCCTTTGGATGTTGTGTTTGATCATGTGTTTAGTAGGCTGCCCGTAGTTGCCCTTGTAGCCCTAAATATGCTTTCGATGATTACATGTTGATAAGTAGGCTTTTCTTGCACCCGGTCCCACATAGATGTCGTTGTATGATGAATGATCTTATTATTTGATTACGTGAACCTTGAAATGAGTTGTATGACTTGATTTACATGCGTTACATGGCTGCCCGTTTAATGTTCATATAACTCCATGTGCCTTTCAAGTGAAATTACTTGTCTTATCGTGCCTCACTTGTTTTCTTGTCAATGTGCAGTCTTATGACTACTCGGAGGCAACCTACTTTGTTGTCCTCCTAATGTGATATATTAAATGTCATAAATGTGCATTGCATACAAGGTTGCAACCTTTTATTCTGGCGTGGTAGCGTTCACACACACCAGGCGGCATCAGGCTTGCCGGTGCAACCGTGACTACCATTGTCCAATTCCCTCTCTCGCTTGGGAGCTAGACTTTCTCGGAGAGTTGGGTCATAGGATTTTGGGGTACATCCGGAGTACACCCATTTGGCGTGATAAGGGGATGATTTGAAGTCAGCCGCAACAACTGATACTGGAAATGAATCGAGAGCAAAAGCTTACCGTATCCTTCACTATGTGTATAAGTACTCTCGCTTGGTTCCTAGAGGACCTCGGGGAGGAAAGACATGTAATTGTGTTCCTTTACTTTTATATTATATTATGTACTTGTGATATATTCATGCTTGCAAAAAGGGTTTTCATAAGTTGAACCGAAAAATGAGTTTCAAACCTATTTCTCGTTCCCACTCGCTGAGTTCATAAGGACTCACCCTCTTTTATCATCTCAGGTGAAGAAGATCAAGAACAGGTACCCGAGGACGACGTGCCTAATGATGATTCCTTAGAATGATTGCTTGTCCTATGTGCTTTGCTTGATTATGGCTATTGTGAACACTATGCTACTTGAAGACTATTTCTTTTCATGTTGCTTGATGTTTGTAATGTAAAAGACCCCCGTTGTAATTTGAGGTCTAATTTTGGCTTGTACTGATAATAACTAGACAGACACTACTATGGTCGTTATGCTATCATTATTGGTTAGTACCTATCATAGGATTATGAAGTATCAGGTAAGGACTAAGTAAAATGAACCTATCCAATCTTAAGCAGGTACCCATTGTTAAGCTAAGATCAACAGGTACTTTTGTAACGAGGATTAACAAACAAACGAGATATAGTATCACGCTAGGTTATTAATCAAACGAGATTTCGAGATAACTAGTAGCATTTCAATTGATGAATAGTAATCTTTGTTGGAAATGAAATTGAGATTGGAAATTTTGAGGCGTTTAGAGAACTAGGTCAAACTAAAGAGCCCAATTACAGCCGTTATGCTACTGGTTTTCCGAAAAAATTGTGGAGCCTAGGCTAAACGTTAAGTGTTAAACTTTTATGAAAGATTGAATACGAGACATGACTTGAATGTTTAGATCACACCCTAGTCTAACCTTTCTAGGCCGGGTTGGGGCATGACAGATATTTCCCCCAACCTTTTCTGAAGTCTAAAACACACGCCCCCAGCATATCCTCTAGAATCTGTATAGTTCTCTCGGATTGTCCATCAGTCTGAGGGTGATAAGCCGTGCTGAAACTCAACTTCGTTCCCAAAGCTTCTTGCAATCTCTTCCAAAATGGGGAAGTAAAACGAGGATCCCTATCACATTACTCACAGGCATCCCGTGCAACCTTACAATATCCGCCACATACATATCTCCCAATTTCTCAAGACTATCCTCCTTGTTCATCGGTAAGAAGTGTGCTGACGTAGTCAATCTATCCACTATGACCCAAACGGCGTCCTGACCCTTTTGTGACCTGGGCAGGTCCATGACAAATTCCATAGTTATATTTTCCTATTTCCATTGAGGAATTTCCAACGGTTGAAGTAAACCTGCCAGTTTACTGCCAGTCGTTGATGTTCTGCTTTGACTCTTTGGCAAGTCAAACACTGTGCCACGAATTCCGCAATCTCTCTCTTCATGTTATTCCACCAATAGTGTTGTTTCAAATCCCAGTACATCTTCGTTCCTCCGGGGTGAATAGTATATCTTGAATTATGGGCTAAGTCTAGAATCTTCTTTTTCAATTCTGGATCATTAGGAACACAAATTCGATTCCTGAACCTCCAAATACCATCATCATGAAACTTGAAATCTGTGTTGCTTTCTTTAATCTTCTGAAACTGTTGGTCCTTCTATTGAGCCTCTCGTAATTCAGACAACAAGGTCGATTGAACTTGTGTAGTGGCAAATAGTAACCCTTTTTGAGTCAATTGTGGTTTCTACAAAAATGCTTCCTCTAACAACTCCTGCACCTTAACTTCCAATTTTTCCATGCTCGCTTTCTGACTTAAGGCATCTACAACTACATTTGCTTTTCCGGGCACATAATTGATTGTGCAGTTATAATCATCCAAAAGCTCCATCCACCATCTTTGCCTTATGTTCAACTCTTTTTGTGAGAACAAGTATTTCAAGCTCTTGTGATCATTAAATACCTCGAACTTGTTACCCCACAGATAGTGCCTCTATTTCTTGAGTGCAAATACAATAGCCACTAACTCCAAATCATGCGTCGAGTAGTTCAATTCATACGGCTTCAGTTTCCTAGAAGCATACGCAATCACTCTACCATTATGCATCAACACACAACCCAGTCCTTCCTTCGAAGCATCGCTATAGATTACAAAACCTTGACTCCTTTCAGGCAATGCAAGAACAGGTGCGGTAGTCAATCTTTTCTTCAATTCTTGGAAGCTGTTCTCACACTTGTCATCCCATACAAACTTTGTTTTCTTTTGAGTAAGCTTTGTAAGCGGTCCTGCAATATTTGAAAATTCTTTCACTTACCTCCTATAATAGTCGGTTAGACCGAGAAAACTCCGAACCTCTGTAACATTTTCCGGCTTCTTTCAAGACATTACCGCTTCTATCTTTGCTGGATCCACTGCTATTCCCTCTTGGGATATGATGTGCCCCAAGAATGCAATCTGCCGCAACCAAAATTCGCATTTGCTAAAATTTGCATACAATTGATGCTCTCGAAGTTTCTGCAGTACCAAACGCAGATGTTGTTCATGCTCAGCCTCGGATTTTGAGTATACCAAAATATCATCAATAAAGATCACCACAAATTGGTCCAAGTAGGGTTGAAACACCCTATGCATCAAGTCCATAAAAGCTGCAGGGGCATTCCTTAGCCTAAATGGCATCACCACATATTCATAATGCCCATATCTAGTCCTGAAAGCCGTTTTAGGCACATCTTCCTTTTTGATTTGCAACTAGTAGTACCCTTGCCTCAAGTCGAGCTTCGAATACACTTTAGCTCCTTGAAGTTGATCAAAAAACTCGTCGATCAGTGGAAATGGATATTTATTCTTAACGGTCACTTGGTTCAATCCTCGGTAATCGATGCTTAGCCTCAACATTCCGTCTTTCTTCTTTACAAATAGGACTGTTGCGCCCCACGAATAAGAACTTGGTTGAACAAACCCCTTCTTCAACAATCCTTGCAATTGGTCCTTCAGTTCTTGTAGCTCGGCTAGTGCCATACGATAGGGAGCTTTAGATATCGGTTGGGTGCCAGGCAGTAATTCTATAATGAACTCGATCTCCCGATTTGGGGGTAAACCGAGAAATTCTTCTGGAAACACATCTGCATAATCTTTAATCACTGGCATCTCTTCCAACTTAGCTTTGTCCGACGGCTTGTTGATGAGGTAAGCTAAGTATCCATTACATCCTTTTCTCAAGGACTTCACTGCTTTCGTAGATGAAATGATGGAACTCCCAGTGAAGTCTCTGCGACCCATTACCTCCAATATTGGTTGACCAGGTAGCTGGAATGGTACAATCTTCGTCCGGCAATCTAGTTGGGCATGATGCATTGCCAACCAGTCCATCACTAAGATGACTTCATTGCCTCGAAAGGGTAATAAAATAAGATTGGCTGAGAATTCCTTATCTTTAATTTGAATTTTACATGCTTTACAAGCTGAGCGAGTAACAAGTTTAGAACCCATCGGAGTACCAACTTCTACTTCGTAAGGCAAACATACAACTCTCAGTTTCACAAGTTGCACACATAAGGGAGTAATAAATGAATGAGTAGCACATGGATCAATTAGCACCCTAATAGGTTGATTCAGTATCAAGAATGTACCTTCAACAACAGCGGTCTCTTCAGGAAGCTCCTCGCACTCAATAGCGTAAGCTCAGGCCTGAACTCTAGGAACTGGAGTCTTGCCTCTACCAACTGGTTTAACTTGATTTTGTCCTCCTTGCCATTGAGGGCAATCCTTGATCTGATGTTGATCACTACCACAGAGCACACATCGTCCTGACTTCTTCCAGCACTGGGCCTCGGTATGACCCTTCTTGTCACAGTAAGAACAGTTGATAGACTGAGTAGCAGGTGAACTACTTGTGGATCCGCGGGTGGAAGAGGTTGATGGTGCTTTAGTCGGGCCACGATTATTAACTGGTATGTTCTGGCTCTGGCCCTGACTGCGACTGTAATGACCCGATCACCATTCCCACAGAGGGGCGCACGAGTCGATACTACCAGGATATTGTCCGCTTTGAGCAAGCCCCGAAGGGAACCAATACTCTCACGATTTTGTTCCTCACGTGGTCTCCCACGTGAAAAGCGCTCCTGGCTATTACAAGGACTTGAACCTTTATAACCAGCTGTACCACTTCCTAATTTTTCGATGTGGGATTGTGTTACCACACTCCACCCCCCTTAAGAGGCACGCGCCCTCGCGGGCTAACGTCACAACGCCACGGTCGCCCGTGGTAGGCTCTAATACCATTTGTAACGACCCGATCACCATTCCCACAGAGGGGCGCACGAGTCGATACTACCAGGATATTGTCCGCTTTGAGCAAGCCCCGAAGGGAACCAATACTCTCACGGTTTTGTTCCTCACGTGGTCTCCCACGTGAAAAGCGCTCCTAGCTATTACAAGGACTTGAACCTTTATAACCAGCTGTACCACTTCCTAATTTTTCGATGTGGGATTGTGTTACCACAGCGACTCTAAGTCTGGAATTTCCTCTGTTGTCCTGGAGGCTGATATGGTTTCTTGTTTGGCTGGCTTGAACCGGCACTATCAAGTTTCCTCTTCTCAACTCGGGAAGCAGCAGCAAGGAGAGCAGAATAGGTAGTGAAGTCATGCGAAGCCAACTGATCTTGAATTTCTGGCCTCAACCCATTCATAAATTTTCACATTTTCGCCTCAGGGGTACTGACCATGTATTGAGCATAACAGGACAATCGGTCAAAACGAGCCTCGTACTGGGCCACCGTTATGTTACCCTGGTTCATGTGCATGAATTCCTCAATTTGCCTCTGCCTGGAAACTGTAGGTACGTATTTCTCCTTGAATGCCTTAACGAAATTACCCCACAAGTGAGGTGTATGATCAGTTTCCCAAAGTGCCTCCATAGTGTGCCACCAATGCTCAGCATCCCCGTGCAACAAAAACACAGCGAACTCAATCTTTTCCTGTTGGCCTAAAAATCCTTTCAATCTCGAATAGCCAAGCCTCTACCTTTTCATCATCAGCTTCCCCGTGGAATTTGGACAGGCGAAAGTCAATGAACACCCGCATTCTGCTATTTTTCCCATGGTTACCATCATTCCTGTTGTTGTTGTTGTTTGCTTCTTGCATCTTGATGTTCCATCACTTGTGACACGCGATCCATAGCATTCGCCATCGTACTAAACATAGCCATACCGGGATTAGTTTGATAAGCATCTCCGGTCTCTTGGGGCTCACCGTTCCAATTAGTATTGCGGGTACTAGGGCCAGCCATCTATAGGCACATATTACGATGCATAATTTATTGGTATACGACAAACAAGAATTTAATGCATAAGATATGCAACATATAATTTTATATAGATACACAATTCTAGAAACAATTAAGACATGTTAATCAAATAAGCAAATAGAGACAGAGAAGGCACAATTGATATCGTCACACAATAACACACATAAACAAGTCATCCCGATAATCTTAGGGCTTCTACTCATGGTCCGAGAGTTAAACCTGGCTTAAGCAATCTAAGCTCTGATACAATTTCTCTAAGGTGTCACGCCCCAAGCCGACATACAGAGGTTAGACTAGGGAGTAATCTAAACATTCAAGTCATTTCACGTACTTAATCATTCATGAAGGTTTAACACTTAATGTTTAGCTTAAACTCCACAAATTCTCTGAAAAACCAGCAGCATAACGGTTGTAATTGGGCTCTTTAGTTTGACCTAATTCTCTAAACGCCTCAAAATTTTCAAACTCAATTTCATTTCCAACTAAGATTACTATTTATCACCAATCGAAACGCCTACTAGTTATCTCGAAGTCTCGTTTGATTAACAACCTAGCATGATGACTCTATCTCGTTTATTTGTCAATCTGGTTACACCGGTACCTATTGATCTTAGCTTAACAATGAGTACCTGCTTAAGATTGGATAGATTCATTTTACTTAATCCTTTACCTGATACTTCATAAGCCTATGATAGATACTAACCAGTAGCGATAACAAAAACGACCATAAAAGTGTCTAACTAGTTATGATCAGTACAAGCCAAAATTAGACCCCAAATTACAATGGGGGTCATTTACAATACAACAACAAGCAACATAAGAAATAGTCTTCAAGCAACATATCGTTCACAAAATGGCCATAGTCAATTAAGGCACGTAGGACAAGCAATCATTCCAAGGAGTCATCAATAGGCACGTTGTCCTCGGGTACCTGTTCCTGGCCTTCTTCACCTGAGATGATAAAAGAGGATGAGTCCTTATGAACTCAGCGAAGGGGAACGAGAAATAAGTTTTGAAACTCTTTTTCTGGTTCAACTTATGAAAACCCTTTTTGCAAGCATGACATATATCACAAGTAAGTTCATAATGTACTATAAAAATAAAAGAACACAATTACCCGTCTTTCCTCCCCGAGGTCCTCTAAAAACCAAGTGAGAGTACTTATACACATAGTGAAAAGGATACAGTGAGCTTTTGCTCTCAGTTCATTTTCAGTATCAGTTGTTGCGGCCGACTTCAAATCATCCACTTATCACGCCAAATGGGTGTACTCCGGATGTACCCCGAAATCCTACGACCCAACTCTCCGAGGAAGTCTAGCCCCCAAGCGAGAGAGGGAATTGGAAAATGGTAGTCACGGTTGCACCGACAAGCCCGATACCGCCCGGTGTGCGTGAAACGCTACCACGCCAGAATGAAAGGTTGCAACCTTGTATGCAATGCACATTTATGACATTTAATATAACACATTTGGAGGACAACAAAGTAGGTTGCCTCCGAGCAGTCATAATATTGCACATTGACAAGTAAACACGCAAGGCATGCTATGACAGGTAATTTCACTTGTAAAACGCATGGAGTTATATGAATATTAAATGGACAGCCATGTAACACATGTGAATCAAGTCATATAACTCATTTCGGGGTTCACGCAATCAAATAATAAGATTATACAACATGCAACGACATCTATGTGTGACCGGGTGCAAGAAAGGTCTACTTGTCAACATGTAATCATCGGAATCACATTTAGGGCTATAAGGGCAACTACGGGCAGCCTACTAATCACATAATTAAACATGATATCCATAGGATCAACACTTAGCGAGTTTTCCTAGTCACTAGGGTTTCAATTCATGCTCACCCGTGCGGTTAAGCCCCAAGTTGTTACGTAATTAAACTCAAGCCATGCATCAATTAATTAAAACACCCTCAAGCATTCAAAACAGTCCACACAACATCCAAGTGCCACAATCCCAAGCATTTAATACAACAAGAGAAGTTACAATAATTTTCAAAGCATATCAGTAGATGAAAACCTCACCGCAATGGTCTGTTTTCTCACAATCATTGAGACAAGCAAACAATCTCCAATTCCAGTGAACAAAATGTCAAATTAAATATTAATGAGTGAACTAAATCCAGGAATGAACCTCGCATCATTTGGAGTTCGGATTCAAGAGTTATGGCCAAAACCGTGAGACTACGCAAAACTGTCCAGATTTGCACACATTTCAATACTTGTCATTTTTTAGGACTTTAGGGTCAGATTCTGCCTTAGTCTATTTCTGACAAAAATGTCCAGAACCGAAAAATATATCAGCATACCAAATTTCATTCATTTTTTATATCATTTACTAAGTAAAAACTGGTTTGTTCTACAAGGACAGTGAACTGCCAAAAACCTGCTTCATTTTCCAGATTTTCCAGATTTAGACACCTTTCGATGTGTTGCCATTTTGTAGACCTTAGAGTCAAAACTGGCTTTTGCCTATTTCTATGAAAACTGCTCAGAACTTGCAAAACTAGTCACCGACCAATTTTCATGCATTTTAAACATCATTTACCTGGTCAACTTCACTTCGTACCAACGAGTCAGAAGACTGTCATTTACGCGATTTCACCTATCTTCACATTCTAGCCAAATATCTTGCCATGCATGTTTACAAAAGCTCATGTACACACATATATCACAAGTACAGAGGTAAAAATAGACATTTAAAGGCATGCATGTGGTTTTGGAAAGCTTTAAAAAAGGATTAATCCTCACCTTAGCAACTTTATCAACAAAGGATGCTCAAAACTCTTGGAGATGCACAAATGGTGTCCTTTCCTTGTTTGGCCGAGGGATATTGCGTGAGATTCTCTAATTCCTAGTTAAGTTACCATGTTCTTAGTAGGTGCATGTGGTTAGAACAAAAAGGAAATGAAATAGAAGCTATCAACATACCTAAGCCGAAATGAAGGTTTTATGAGCTTGCATGTGTGTCTTTTTGCATTCTAGCTTGCTTGGTCAAGTTCCTTAGTAGCTTGAATGTCTTGATGAACCTTAGGATGATAAGCTTAAGCTATGGAGAGTGAGATTGTAGCCAAGGCCGAGAGAGAGAGAGAAGAAATGAGAGAGTGAATGAGAGAAAGAGAAAATGTGAGAAAGAATGAAAAGCATAAGCATTTTGGTCGGCCTTGAGCTTCCCAAAATTCTGATTTTGTGTCTTCAAGAGCATATTTTTGAATTGTCTAGCATGGACAATTGTGTGGGTCGAGATTTTGGTGCATTGGGTAGGGTTTTGAGTCATTTTTTTTAATTCTTTGTGTCATGAGCTTGTCATAGCTTGTCTAAGGTGATTTTAAATTGCAAAGCATGCACAAAGTTCTTCATATGGTTGGCCAAGCTTGTGCAAGATTCTGAATTTTTTGTTTGTTAAAATCTTATTTTATTGTGTTTGGGATGTGCAAAAGAATAAAGAATAAAGAATAAGAATGTCTAGCTTTTTGTGAGATTTCGACTTCTAGTGAGTTGAATTAGCATTTTAATATTAGTTAGTGGAGTTTGTAGGATTAATTAATGATCTAGTGCTTCGTGTAAGATGCTTTCTTGATTAGCGTGTGGGCACGCTTACCTAGGTCTAGGGTACGCACTACGCAGTAAGGCACGAACTACGAGATGAATGCACGTTTCCCATGTAAATGCACGCAACCCTAAATGAATATACGTAATTCAATGCAAGGCACACAAAACGAAACACGATTCTTAAACCTAGGTCAAGGCACGTAAATCTAGGTTAGAGCACACGAAACGAAGTATCACATGCAAATCGAGGTCGGGCCTCACATCCTCCCCTCCTTAAAAGAATTTCGTCCCGAAATTCAATATTACTTTTGAAATAATGCTGGATATTGTTGCTCCATCTGGTCTCGCCTTTCCCACGTTGCTTCTTCAACTCCATGATGATCCTACAACACTTTCACCATCGGTATAGATTTGTTGTGCAACTCCTGATCTTGCTAGTCTTGGATCCGAATGGGCTTCTCTTCATAAGACAAGTTCTCCCGAAGCTGCAATGGCTCTGGCTCCAAGATATGTGATGGATCGGGGTGATACTTCCGTAGCATCGAAACATGAAAGACGTCGTGAATATTGGAGAGGTTTTGGGGTAGTTCCAGGCGATACACCAATTTGTCAACCTTCTCAATTATCTCAAATGGTCCTACAAACCTTGGGCTCAACTTTCCATCCTTGCCGTGTTTAATCAGTCCCCTCCGAGGTGATATCTTCAAGAACACCTTGTCGCCGACCTCAAACTCTAGACTTCGCCTCCGTCGGTCTGCATAACTTTTCTACCTGCTTTGGGCGGTAAGCATCCGTTTCCGAATAAGGTAGACATTATCAACAGTCTTCATAAGTTCTGGTAGTCGGGTCCGGTCAAAAGTCTTCGTCTCACCAACTTCATCCCAGTAAATTGGGGATCGACACTTATGTCCATACAATGTCTCAAATGGGGCCATCCCTATAGTGGCCTGATAACTGTTATTATAAGCGAACTCCTCTAGAGATAGATATTTCTCCCAACCTTTTTCAGAGTCTAAAACACACGCCCTCTGCATATCCTCCAGAATCTGAATAGTTCTCTCGGATTGTCCATCAGTCTGAGGGTGATAAGCTGTGCTGAAACTCAACTTTATTCCCAAAGCTTCTTGCAATCTCTTCCAAAATGGGGAAGTAAAACGAGGATCCCTATCTGATACAATACTCACAGGCATCCCGTGCAACCTTACAATATCCGCCACATACATATCTCCTAATTTCTCAGGACTATCCTCCTTGTTCATCGGTAAGAAGTGTGCTGACTTAGTCAATCTATCCACTATGACCTAAACGGCGTCATGATCCTTTTGTGACCTGGGCAGGTCCATGACAAAGTCCATAGTTATATGTTCCCATTTCCATTCAGGACTTTCCAACGGTTGAAGTAAACCTGCCGGTCGTTGATGTTCTGCTTTGACTCTCTGGCAAGTCAAACACCATGCCACGAATTCCGCAATCTCTATCTTCATGTTATTCCACCAATAGTGTTGCTTCAAATCCTAGTACATCTTTGTTCCGCCGGGGTGAATAGTATATCTTGAATTATGGGCTTCTTCAAGAATCTTCTTTTTCAATTCAGGATCATTAGGAACACAAATTCGATTCCTGAACCTCCAAATACCATCATCATGAAACTTGAAATCTGTGTTGCTTTCTTTAATCTTCTGAAACTATTGGTCCTTCGGTTGAGCCTCTCGTAATTCAGACAACAAGGTCGATTGAACTTGTGTAGTGGCAAATAGTAACCCTTTTTGAGTCAATTGTGGTTTCCACAAAAATGCTTCCTCTAACAACTCCTGCACCTTAACTTCCAGTTTTGCCATGCTCGCTTTCCGACTTAAGGCATCTGCAACTACATTTGCTTTACCGGGCACATAATTGATTGTGTAGTTATAATCATCCAAAAGCTCCATCCACCGTCTTTGCCTCATGTTCAACTCTTTTTGTGAGAACAAGTATTTCAAGCTCTTATGATCAGTAAACACCTCGAACTTGTTACCCCACAGATAATGCCTCCATATCTTAAGGGAAAATACAATAGCCGCTAACTCCAAATCATGCGTCGGGTAGTTCAATTCATACGGCTTCGGTTTCCTAGAAGCATACGCAATCACTCTACCATTTTGCATCAACACACAACCCAGTCCTTCCTTCAAAGCATCGCTATAGATTACAAAACCTTGACTCCCTTCAGGCAATGCAAGAACAGGTGCGGTAGTCAATCTTTTCTTCAATTCTTGGAAGTTCTTCTCACACTTGTCATCCCATACAAACTTTGTTTTCTTTTGAGTGAGCTTTGTAAGCGGTCCTGCAATCTTTGAGAAATCCTTCACTAACCTCCGATAATAGCCAGCCAAACCGAGAAAACTCCAAACCTCCGTAACATTTTTCGGCTTCTTCCAAGACATTACCGCTTCTATCTTTGCTGGATTCACTGCTATTCCCTCTTGGGATATGATGTGCCCCAAGAATGCAATCTGCCGCAACCAAAATTCACATTTGCTAAACTTTGCATACAATTGATGCTCTCGAAGTTTCTGCAGTAACAAACACAGATGTTGTTCATGCTCAGCCTCGGATTTTGAGTATACCAAAATATCATCAATAAAGATCACCACAAATTGGTCCAAGTAGGGTTGAAACACCCTGTGCATCAAGTCCATAAAAGCTGCAGGGGCATTAGTTAGCCCAAATGGCATCACCACATATTCATAATGCCCATATCTCATCCTGAAATACGTTTTAGGCATATCCTCCTTTTTGATTCGTAACTGGTAGTACCTTTGCCTCAAGTCGAGCTTCAAATACACTTTAGCTCCTTGAAGTTGATCAAACAACTCGTCGATCAGTGGAAGTGGGTATTTATTCTTGACGGTCACTTGGTTCAATCCTCGGTAATCGATGCCTAGCCTCAACGTTCCGTCTTTCTTCTTTACAAATATGAGTGTTGCGCCCCACGGAGAAGAACTTGGTTGAACAAACCCCTTCTTCAACAATCCTTGCAATTGGTCCTTCAGTTCTTGTAGCTCAGCTAGTGCCATACGATAGGGAGCTTTAGATATCGGCTGGGTGCCAGGCAGTAATTCTATAATGAACTCGATCTCCCGATTTGGGGGTAAACTGAGCAATTCTTCTGGAAACACATCCGCATAATCTTTAATCACTGGCATCTCCTCCAACTTAGCTTTGTGCGACGGCTTGTTGATGCGGTAAGCTAAGTATCCATTATATCCTTTTCTCAAGGACTTCACTGCTTTCGTAGATGAAATGATGGAACTCCCGGTGAAGTCTCTTCGACCCATTACCTCCAATATTGGTTGACCAGGTATTTCGAATGTTAAAATCTTCGTCCGGCAATCTAGTTGGGCATGATGCTTTGCCAACCAGTCCATCCCTAAGATGACTTCATAGCCTCGAAAGGGTAATACAATAAGATTGACTGAGAATTCCCTATCTTTAATTTGAATTTTACATACTTTACAAGCTGAGCGAGTAACAAGTTTAGAACCCATCGGAGTACCAACTTCTACTTCGTAAGGCAAACATACAACTCTCAGTTTCACACGTTGCACACATAAAGGAGTAATAAATGAATGAGTAGCACCTGGATCAATTTGCACCCTAATAGGTTGATTAAGTATCAAGAATGTACCTTCAACAACAGCAGTCTCTTCAGGAAGCTCCTCGCACTCAATAGCATAAGCTCGGGCCTAAAGTCTAGGAACTGAAGTTTTGCCTCTACGAGCTAGTTTAACTGGATTTTGTCCTCCTTGCCATTTAGGGCAATCCTTGATTTGATGCTGATCACTGCTACACGGCACACTTCGTCCTGACTTCTTCCAACACTGGGCCTCGGTATGACCCTTCTTGTCCCAGTAAGAACAGTTGATAGACTGAGTAGCAGGTGAAGTACCTGTGGATCCGCGGGTGGAAGAGGTTGATGGTGCTTTAGTCGTGCCACGGTTATTAACTGGTCTGTTCTGGCTCTGGCCCTGACTGCGACTCTGAGTCTGGAATTTTCTCTGTTGTCCTGGATGCTGATATGGTTTCTTGTTCAGCTGGCTTGAACCGGCTGTATCAAGTTTCCTCTTCTCAACTCGGGAAGCAGCAGCAAGGAGAGCAGAATAGGTAGTGAAGTCATGCGAAGCCAACTGATCTTGAATTTCTGGCCTCAACCCATTCTTTAAATTTCCACATCTTCGCCTCAGGGGTACTGACCATGTATTGAGCATAATAGGACAGTCGGTCAAAACGAGCCTCGTACTGGGCCACCGTCATGTTACCCTAGTTCAAGTGCATGAATTCCTCAATTCGCCTCTGCCTGAAAACTGCAGGTACGTATTTCTCCTTGAATGCCTTAACGAAATTATCCCACAAGCGAGGTGTATGATCAGTTTCCCGAAGTGCCTCCACAGTGTGCCACCAATGCTCAGCATCCGCGTGCAACAGAAACACAGTGAACTCAATCTTTTCTTCGTCAGTATAGTCAAGTGGCTTAAAAATCCTTTCAATCTCGGACAGCCAAGCCTCTGCCTTTTCATCATCAGCTTCCCCGTGGAATTTGGACGGGCGAAAGTCAAGGAACTCCCGCATTCTGCTATTTCTCCCATGGTTACCATCATTCCTGTTGTTGTTGTTGTTTGCTTCCCGTGCATCTTGACGTTCCATCACTTGCGACGCGCGATCCATAGCATTCGCCATCATATTAAACATAGCCATACTGGGATTAGTTTGATGAGCATCTTCGGTCTCTTGGGGCTCACCGCTCCTATTGGTATTGCGGGTACTAGGGCCAGCCATCTATAGGCACAGATTACGATGCATAATTTATTGGTATACGACAAACAAGAATTTAATGCATAAGATATGCAACCTATAATTTTATATAGATACACAATTCTAGAAACAGTTAAGACATGTTAATCACATAAGCACATAGAGACAGAGAAGGCACAATTGATATCGTCACACAATAACACACATAAACAAGTCATCCCGATAATCTTAGGGCTTCTACCCATGGTCCAAGAGTTAAACCTGGCTTAAGCAATCTAAGCTCTGATACCATTTCTCTAAGGTGTCACGCCCCAACCCGACCTATAGAGGTTAGACTAGGGAGTAATCTAAACATTCAAGTCATTTCACGTACTTAATCGTTCATGAAGGTTTAACACTTAACGTTTAGCCTAAACTCCACAAAAATCTCCAGAAAATCGGCATCATAACGACTGTAATTGGGCTCTTTAGTTTGACCTAATTCTCTAAACGCCTCAAAATTTCCAATCTCAATTTCATTTCCAACTAAGATTACTATTTATCACCAATCGAAATGCCTACTAGTTATCTCGAAGTCTCGTTTGATTAACAACCTAGCATGATGACTCTGTCTCGTTTATTTGTCAATCTAGTTACACCGGTACCTGTTGATCTTAGCTTAACAATGAGTACCTGCTTAAGATTGGATAGATTCATTTTACTTAATCCTTTACCTGATACTTCATAAGCCTGTGATAGATACTAACCCGTAGCGATAGCAAAAACGACCATAAGAGTGTCTAATTAGTTATGATCAGTACAAGCCAAAATTAGACCCCAAATTACAATGGGGGTCATTTACAATACAACAACAAACAACATAAGAAATAGTCTTCAAGCAACATATCGTTCACAAAATGGCCATAGTCAATAAAGGCACGTAGGACAAGCAATCATTCCAAGGAGTCATCAATAGGCACGTTGTCCTCGAGTACCTATTCCTGGTCTTCTTCACCTGAGATGATAAAAGAGGGTGAGTCCTTATGAACTCAGCGAGGGGGAACGAGAAATAAGTTTTGAAACTCTTTTTTCGGTTCAACTTATGAAAACCCTTTTTGCAAACATGACATATATCACAAGTAAGTTCATAATGTAATATAAAAATAAATGAACACAATTGCCCGTCTTTCCTCCCCGAGGTCCTCTAGAAACCAAGCGAGAGTACTTATACACATAGTGAAAATGATACGGTGAGCTTTTGCTCTCAGTTCATTTCCAGTATCAGTTGTTGCGGCCGACTTCAAATCATCCACTTATCAGGCCAAATGGGTATACTCCGGATGTACCCTGAAATCCTACGACCTGACTCTTCGAGGAAGTCTAGCCCCCTAGCGATAGAGGAAATTGAACAATTGTAACACCCCGATCCCTCTCGAGACCGGATGTTCTATCAATCAAACTAATCACAACCCAAACCAAACCCAGGCAAAATTTTAGGGAAAGACGGACGGAGTCTCCCCTGTTTCTAGGCAAAAGCAACAAACCTGCGACAGCATATAAGTGGACCAATACCATGTCCAAACATTCAACCACCTCAAGGCCATCCGAGCCTTGGTTCACAACATGCAAATCACAAGTAAATATACATTCATGCTTAGCAATTAAATTTCACCATCCTATTGTATAAGCTAGACTATCAAACTTTTCTATTTTTTTTTCCTTTGTGATTACAAACATACATGGAAGATAAGCTACATTAACTAAGTACATAATCTAACTTAACAAACCACCTCAACCATTAAGCTATATTTAAATTTACATTTCTTTTAACAATAAATACATACAACATATGGAAGCATATATCTTTACATCTTTGACAGCTCAAGCCACAAAGCACGCAAGACAACTCTTCAGGCACGAACTAACACATATCCATGAACTTTTCAGCTAACAAGGCATTTCCTGAAATGTGGTAGTGAGGAGTGAGTATACACAACACGTATACTCAGTGAGGGCGAGACAGATATCGAGTTGGAGAGAAAGAAGGTCGTGCAATGCAAATAGGTACAGTTAAGCAATACAATCAATAAAAAGACATTCAATATAATTGGCAACACAATAAACAATCAAAGAAAGCAATAACATAACCATTCAAAGCTATACCACACTTTGAAGGCTATGGTTCACTCATACGAGCGATGTACCATTTCACGAGCGATACATCAATCTCAAGCTTGATGTTGACAACGATGACAATAAGCGCGCAACCACCATATAATACCAGTTTGGAATACCCAGGAAGTATCCATCAATCTACGACCCAAATCTCCCTGGGAGGCAACCCAAGCGAGAATGGGAATAGCAGCGGAGCTAGAGCAACCAACACTGGCAACCCGAGGCTACCC
Organism: Ehretia macrophylla; assembly: GCA_037974665.1. Taxonomy (NCBI): domain Eukaryota; kingdom Viridiplantae; phylum Streptophyta; class Magnoliopsida; order Boraginales; family Ehretiaceae; genus Ehretia; species Ehretia macrophylla. The sequence goes on along the minus strand of CM075764.1, from coordinate 11,606,076 downwards.
AGAGAGGCTCATCACTCACGCGCAAGACACTATGCAATGCAAGACTCGATACAAGGCAATAAACGAGCGATAGCACAACAATACAAACTAGTGACAACAAACGAGATAACTAGCAATCACAATCAATACTAACATTCAACTAACTTTTCAAGCATAACGAGCAATAATAGGCAACAATAACACCAATTAAACAAGTATATCAAGCAACCCTAAGCATTCTATAGGCATAATATCAAGATAACAAGCAAAATCACAAATCGGCCCCAACTATCAAAACACTACCATCTCCAAACGAGCCACGAGTTCCGGAAACCGACTTCGCCAATCTTCCTAGGTCACTATAAAGCACATCTAGAGACTCCGAAACCCTACTTAACCCTAGAATTCGCGCAAAGCCCCGATTTCCCCCTTTGCTCGTTTGAACTACAACTATACCAACCAAACACCCAACCAACGCCATAATCGCACCAAAAGTGCTTCCATGGCCTCCCGAAACAATACCAACACGCAAAATGAGAAAATGGCAAACTCGACCTAAACGACCCCGACTTTCACTAAGCCCTTTTTTTCTGTTTTTCCAATACACATTCCAATTAAACCACACATTTAGGCATTCTAGCATATCTAGCATCTTCCTACATCAACAGAACGCGTAACGGAGCAACTTCATTGAAATGGGGGTTTACTATTCACAAAATACTATTCATTAATCAATTTAAATTGCAATCTCAACATTTAACCGTAGAAAATGTTAAAAAGCTATAAATACATGTTCTACAATCAACAAGGAACGTTCTTTAAGCAACAAAACGATTAAAACAACAATCTACGCATAAAATTCAAAAATCAAAGTTTAGATACAAAATTTTCAAATGCACAAATAATGATGAAACCCTCACCTTAGACGCTCCTAGACGTTAGGAAAACCTCGTAGAACGCCTCAAAAACCACCCCGTGGAAGCCCTCACGAAGAATTGATGAATTGAAGTTGAATTTTATTTTTTTTTCTCTCCTTGTTTTTTCGGCCTTAAGCCCTCTGTTTCAGCTCTGTTTTTTTTTTTGTGTTATTTAGGCTATTTTAAAGATGACAAAGGTCAAAAGGGTCAAAGCTTTGGTCAAGGTTGGTCAAACAACTTAAAACTAGTCAAAATGGCTTATTTTTGTGCATTTTTAAGCTAAATAACTAACACCAAAATTAATTCTAGCTAGTAACAATTAAAATATAAAATTTAAGTCATCTAAATACTAGTTTCACTATTTGCTGAGGACTGGAATCCGTTTTCTAGCTAACGCCCTCGATATGCAATGCACGTTGCGACAATAAAAAAATAACAATTAAATCTCGAAGAATCTAAGAAATATATCATTTTGAAAAGCATTATAGTTTAAAATTTACTCTGGCTCAGAGCTACTTTTCATTTAAGTGAAATCCGAGCATTTTAGTGCAGGAAAAATAAAACCGATTGACACAGATATGAAAAGTAGTTGATATTCCGTTAACATGATTAGTTCAGGTATTATTCTAATTACTTTTAAAAGAAATATGAAAGTAAAGCTACAAATAAGTGTTTAACTAAAAATAAACACAAATTCAATGCCAACATTTAGAATGTCACTTAGTTAAATGCAATTAAATGCCATTAAATGCATGCCGGGTTCGGGTTATCACAACAATGGTAGTCATGGTTGCACCGGCAGGCCCGATGCCGCCCGATGTGCGGGAAATACTACCACGCCAGAATGAAAGGTTACAACCTTGTATGCAATGCACATTTATAACATTTAATATAACACATTAGGAGGACAACAAAGTAGGTTGCCTCCGAGCAGTCATAAGATTGCACATTGACAAGTAAACACGCAAGGTATGCTATGACAGGTAATTTCACTTGTAAAACGCATGGAGTTATATGAATATTAAACGGACAGCCATGTAACACATGTGAATCAAGTCATATAACTCATTTCGGGGTTCACGCAATCAAATAATAAGATTATATAGCGAGCAACGACATCTACATGTGACCGGGTGCAAGAAAGGTCTACTTGTCAACATGTAATCATCGGAATCACATTTAGGGCTATAATGGAAACTACGGGCAGCCTACTAATCACATAATTAAACACGATATCTATAGGACCAACACTTAGCGAGTTTTCCTAGTCACTAGGGTTTCAATTCATGCTCATCCGTGCGATTAAGCCACAAGTTGTCACGTAATTAAACTCAAGCCGTGCATCGATTAATTAAAACACCCTCAAGCATTCAAAACAGTCCACACAACATCCAAGTGCCACAATCCCAAGCATTTAATACAACAAGAGAAGTTACAGTAATTTTCAAAGCATATCACTAGATGAAAACCTCACTGCAATGGTCTGTTATCTCACAGTCATTGAGACAAGAAAACAATCTCCAATTCCAGTGTAAAAAATTTCAAATTAAAACTTAAGGAGTGAACTAAATCTAGGAACAAACCTCGCATCATTTGGAGTTCGGATTCAAGAGTTATAGCCAAAACCGCGAGACTACGCAAAACTGTTTAGATTTGCACACATTTCAATACCTGTCGTTTTGGAGAACTTTAGGGTCAGATTTAGCCTTAGTTTATTTCTGACAAAAATGTCCAGAACTGAAAAATCTATCATAATACCAAATTTCATGGATTTTGGATATCATTTACTAAGTCAAAACTGGTTCATTCTTCAAGGACAGTGAACTGCCAAAAACCTGCTTCATTTTCCAGATTTTCCAGATTTAGACACCTTTCGATGTTTTGCCATTTTGGAGACTTTAGAATCAAAATTGGCTTTGGCCTATTTCTATGAAAAATTCTCAGAACTGGCAAAACTAGTGACCTGCCAATTTTTATGCATTTTCAACATCAATTACCTGGTCAAATTTACTTCGCTCCAACAAGTCAGAAGACTGTCATTTACGTGATTTCACCTATCTTCACATTCTAGCCAAATATCTTTCCATGCATGTTTACAAAAGCTCATGTACACACATATATCACAAGTAAAGAAGTAAAAATAGACATTTAAAGGCATGCATGTGGTTTTGGAAAGCTTTAAAAAAGGATTAACCCTCACCTTAGCAACTTTGTCAACAAGGGATGCTCAAAACTCTTGGAGATGCACAAATGGTGTTCTTTCCTTGTTTGGCCGAGGGATATTGCTTGAGATTCTCTAATTCCTAGCTAAGTTACCATGTTCTTAGTAGGTGCATGTGGTTAGAACAAAAAGGAAATGAAATAGAAGCTATCAACATACCAAAGCCGAAATGAAGGTTTTATGAGCTTGCATGTGTCTTTTTGCATTCTAGCTTGCTTGGTCGAGTTCCTTAGTAGCTTGAATGTCTTGATGAACCTTAGGATGATGAGCTTAAGCTATGGAGAGTGAGATTGCAGTCAAGGACGAGAGAGAGAGAGAGAAGAAATGAGAGAGTGAATGAGAGAAAGAGAAAATGTGAGAAAGAATGAAAAGCTTAAGCATTTTGGTCGGCCTTGAGCTTCACAAAATTCTGATTTTGTGTCTTCAAGAGCATATTTTTGAATTGTCTAGCATGGGCAATTGAGTGGGTCGAGATTTTGGCGCATTGGGTAGGGTTTTGAGTAATTTTTTTTATGCTTTGTGTCATGAGCTTGTCATAGCTTGTCTAAGGTGATTTTAAATTGCAAAGCATGCACAAGGTTCTTCATATGGTCGGCCAAGCTTGTGCAAGATTCTGAATTTTTTGTTTGTTCAAAGCTTATTTTATTGTGTGTTTGGGATGTGCAAAAGAATAAAGAATAAAGAATAAGAATGTCTAGCTTTTTGTGAGATTTCGTCTTCTAGTGAGTTGAATTAGTATTTTAATATTAGTTAGTAGAGTTTGTAGGATTAATTAATGATCTAGTGCTTCGTGTAAGATGCTTTCTTGATTAGCGTGTGGGCACGCTTACCTAGGTCTAGGACACGCACTACGAGGTAAGGCACGACCTACGAGATGAATGCACGTTTCCCAAGTAAATGCACACAACCCTAAATGAATGCACGTAATTCAATGCAAGGCACACAAAACGAAACACGACTCTTAAACCTAGGTCAAGGCACGCAAATCTAGGTTATGGCACACGAAACGAGGTATCACTCGCAAATTGAGGTCGGGCCTCACATCCTCCCTTCCTTAAAAGAATTTCGTCACGAAATTCAATATTACCTTTGAAATAATGCTGGATACTGTTGCTCCATCTGGTTTCGCCTTTCCCACGTTGCTTCTTCAACTCCATGATGATCCCACAACACTTTTACCATCAGTATAGATTTGTTGCACAACTCCCGATCTTGCTGGTCTAGGATCCGAATTGGCTTCTCTTCATAAGACAAGTTCTCCCGAAGCTGCAACGGCTCTGGCTCCAAGATATGTGATGGATTGGGGTGATACTTCCGTAGCATCGAAACATGAAAGACTTCGTGAATATTGGAGAGGTTTTGGGGTAGTTCCAGGTGATACGCCAATTTGCCAACCTTCTCAATTATCTCAAATGGTCCTACAAACCTCGGGCTCAACTTTTCACCATTGTCGTGTTTAATCAGTCCCCTCCGAGGTGATATCTTCAAGAACACCTTGTCGCCGACCTCAAACTCTAGACTCTGCCTCCGTCGGTCTGCATAACTTTTCTACCTGCTTTGGGCGGTAAGCATCCGTTTCCGGATAAGGTGGACATTATCAACAGTCTTCATAAGTTTTGGTAGTAGGGTCGGGTCAAAAGTCTTTGTCTCACCTACTTCATCCCAGTAAATTAGGGATCGACACTTACGTCCATACAATGCCTCAAATGGGGCCATCCCGATAGTGGCCTGATAATTGTTATTATAAGCAAACTCCGCTAGAGACATATATTTCTCCCAACCTTTTTCGAAGTCTAAAACACACGCCCTCAGCATATCCTCCAAAATCTGAATAGTTCTCTCAGATTGTCCATCAGTCTGAGGGTGATAAGCCGTACTGAAACTCATCTTCGTTCCCAAATCTTCTTGCAATCTCTTCCAAAATTGGAAAGTAAAACAAGGATCCCTATCCGTTACAATACTCACAGGCATCCCGTGCAACCTTACAATATCCGCCACATACATATCTCCCAATTTTTCAGGACTATCCTCCTTGTTCATCGGTAAGAAATGTTATGACTTAGTCAACCTATCCACTATGACCCAAACAGCATCATGACCCTTTTGTGACCTGGGCAGGTCCATGACAAAGTCCATAGTTATATGTTCCCATTTCCATTGAGGAATTTCCAATGGTTGAAGTAAACCTGCCAGTCGTTGATGTTTTGCTTTGACTCTCTGGCAAGTCAAACACCATGCCACGAATTCCGCAATCTCTCTCTTCATGTTGTTCCACCAATAGTGTTGCTTAAAATCCCGGTACGTGTTTGTTCTGCCGGGGTGAATAGTATATCTTGAATTATGGGCTTCTTCAAGAATCTTCTTTTTCAATTCTGGATCATTAGGAACACAAATTCAATTCCTGAACCTCCAAATACCATCATCATGAAACTTGAAATCTATGTTGCTTTCTTTAATCTTCTGAAACTGTTGGTCCTTCTGTTGAGCCTCTCGTAATTCAGACAACAAGGTCGATTGAACTTGTGTAGTGGCAAATAGTAACCCTTTTTGAGTCAATTGTGGTTTCCACAAAAATGCTTCCTCTAACAACTCCTGCACCTTAACTTCCAGTTTTGCCATGCTCGCTTTCCGACTTAAGGCATCTGCAACTACATTTGCTTTTCCGGGCACATAATTGATTGTGCAGTTATAATCATCCAAAAGCTCCATCCACCGTCTTTGCCTCATGTTCAACTCTTTTTGTGAGAACAAGTATTTCAGGCTCTTGTGATCAGTAAACACCTCGAACTTGTTACCCCACAGATAGTACCTCCATTTCTTGAGTGCAAATACAATAGCCGCTAATTCCAAATCATGCATTGGGTAGTTCAATTCATACGGCTTCGGTTTCCTAGAAGCATACGCAATCACTCTACCATTTTGCATCAACACACAACCCACTCCTTCCTTCGAAGCATTGCTATAGATTACAAATCCTTGACTCCCTTCAGGCAATGCAAGAACAGGTGTGGTAGTCAATCTTTTCTTCAATTCTTGGAAGCTGTTCTCACACTTGTCATCCCATACAAACTTTGTTTTCTTTTGAGTGAGCTTTGTAAGCGGTCCTGCAATTTTTGAGAAATCCTTCACTAACCTCCGATAATAGCCGGCCAGGCCGAGAAAACTCCGAACCTCCGTAACATTTTCCGACTTCTTCCAAGACATTACCGCTTCTATCTTTGCTAGATCCACTGCTGTTCCCTCTTGGGATTTGATGTGGCCCAAGAATGCAATTTGCCGCAACCAAAATTCGCATTTGTTAAACTTTGCATACAATTGATGCTCTCGAAGTTTCTGCAGTACCAATCGTAGATGTTGTTCATGCTCAACCTCGGATTTCGAGTATACCAAAATATCATCAATAAAGATCACCACAAATTGGTCCAAGTAGGGTTGAAATACCCTGTGCATCAAGTCCATAAAAGCTGTAGGGGCATTAGTTAGCCCAAATGGCATCACCACATATTCATAATGCCCATATCTCGTCCTGAAAGTCGTTTTAGGCACATCCTCCTTTTTGATTCGCAACTGGTAGTACCTTTGCCTCAAGTCGAGCTTCGAATACACTTTAGCTCCTTGAATTTGATCAAACAACTCGTCGATCAGTGGAAGTGGGTATTTATTCTTAACGGTCACTTGGTTCAATCCTCAGTAATCGATGCCTAGCCTCAATGTTCCGTCTTTCTTCTTTACAAATATGACTGTTGCGCCCCACGGAGAAGAACTTGGTTGAACAAACCCCTTCTTCAACAATCCTTGCAATTGGTCCTTCAGTTCTTGTAGCTCGGCTGGTGCCATATGATAGGGAGCTTTAGATATCGGCTGGGTGCCAGGCAGTAATTCTATAATGAACTCGATCTCCCAATTTGGGGGTAAACCGGGCAATTCTTCTGGAAACACATCTGTATAATCTTTAATCACTGGCATCTCCTCCAACTTAGCTTTGTCCGACGGCTTGTTGATGAGGTAAGCTAAGTATCCATTACATCCTTTTCTCAAGGACTCCACTGCTTTCGTAGATGAAATGATGGAACTCCCAGTGAAGTCTCTGCGACCCATTACCTCCAATATTGGTTGACCAGGTAGCTGGAATGGTACAATCTTCGTCCGGCAATCTAGTTGGGCATGATGCATTGCCAACCAGTCCATCACTAAGATGACTTCATTGCCTCGAAAGGGTAATACAATAAGATTGGTTGAGAATTCCCTATCTTTAATTTGAAATTTACATGCTTTACAAGCTGAGCGAGTAACAAGTTTAGAACCCATCGGAATACCAACTTCTACTTCGTAAGGCAAATATACAACTCTCAGTTTCACACGTTGTACACATAAGGGAGTAATAAATGAATGAGTAGCACCTGGATCAATTAGCACCCTAACAGGTTGATTCAGTATCAAGAATGTACCTTCAACAACAGTGGTCTCTTCAGGAAGCTCCTCGCACTCAATAGCGTAAGCTCGATCCTGAACTCTAGGAACTGGAGTCTTGCCTCTACCAGCAGGTTTAACTTGATTTTGTCCTCCTTGCCATTTAGGGCAATCCTTGATCTGATACTGATCACTGCCAAACTGCACACGTCGTCCTGACTTCTTCTAGCACTAGGCCTCGGTATGACCCTTCTTGTCACAGTAAGAACAAATGATAGACTGAGTAACAGGTGAACTACCTGTGGATCCGTGGGTGGAAGAGGCTGATGGTGCTTTAGTCGGGCTACGATTATTAACTTGTCTATTCTGGCTTTGGCCCTGACTACGACTCTGAGTCTGGAATTTCTTCTATTGTCCTAGAGGCTGATATGGTTTCTTGTTCAGCTGGCATGAACCGGCTCTATCAAGTTTCCTCTTCTCAACTCGGGAAGCAGCAGCAAGGAGAGCAGAATAAGTAGTGAAGTCATGCGAAGCCAATTGATCTTGAATTTCTGGCCTCAACCCATTCGTAAATTTCCACATCTTCACTTCAGGAGTACTGACCATGTATTAAGCATAACAGGATAGTCGGTTAAAATGAGCCTCGTATTGGGCCACCGTCATGTTACCCTAGTTCAAGTGCATGAATTTCTCAATTCGCCTCTACCTGGAAACTACAGGTACGTATTTCTCCTTGAATGCCTTAACGAAATTACCCCACAAGCGAGGCTTATGATCAGTTTCCCAAAGTGCCTCCACAGTGTGCCACCAATGCTCAACATCCCCGTGCAACAGAAACACAGCGAACTCAATATTTTCCTCGTCAGTATAGTCAAGTGGCCTGAAAATTGTTTCAATCTCGGACAGCCAAGCCTCTGCCTTTTCATCATCATCTTCCCCGTGGAATTTGGACAGTCGAAATTCAAGGAACTCCCGCATTCTGCTATTTTTCCCATGGTTACCATCATTCCTATTGTTGTTGTCATTTGCTTCACGTGCATCTTGATGTTCCATCACTCGTGACACGCGATCCATAGCATTTGCCATCATATTAAACATAGCCATACCGGGATTAGTTTGATGAGCATCTCCGGTCTCTTGGGGCTCACCGCTCCTATTAGTATTGCGGGTACTAGGGCCAGCCATCTATAGGCACAGATTACGATGCACAATTTATTGGAATACGACAAACAAGTATTTAATGCATAAGATATGCAACATATAATTTTATATAGATACACAATTCTAGAAACAGTTAAGACATATTAATCACATAAGCACATAGAGACAGAGAAGGCACAATTGATATCGTCACACAATAACACACATAAACAAGTCATCCTGATAATCTTAGGGCTTCTACCCATGGTCCGAGAGTTAAACCTGGCTTAAGCAATCTAAGCTCTGATACCATTTCTCTAAGGTGTCACGCCCCAACCCGACCTATAGAGGTTAGACTAGGGAGTGATCTAAACATTCAAGTCATTTCACGTACTTAATCGTTCATGAAGGTTTAACACTTAACGTTTAGCTTAAACTCCACAAATTCTCCAGAAAACCAGCAGCATAATGGTTGTAATTGGGCTCTTTAGTTTGACCAAATTCTCTAGACGCTTCAAAATTTCCAATCTCAATTTCATTTCCGTCTAAGATTACTATTTATCACCAATCAAAACGCCTACTAGTTATCTCGAAGTCTCGTTTGATTAACAACCTAGCATGATGACTCTGTCTCATTTATTTGTCAATCTAGTTACACCGGTGCCTGTTGATCTTAGCTTAACAATGAGTACCTGCTTAAGATTGGATAGATTCATTTTACTTAATCATCTACCTGATACTTCATAAGCCTTTGATAGATACTAACCAGTAGCGATAGCAAAAACGACCATAAGAGTGTCTAACTAGTTATGATCAGTACAAGCCAAAATTAGACCCCAATTACAACAGGGGTCATTTACAATACAACAACAAGCAACATAAGAAATAGCCTTCAAGCAACATATCGTTCACGAAATGGCTGTGAAACCCCACTTTTCCTGCTTATCTCGTTTTACGTGCTTTACCTCGTTTTTCGTGCATATGATCTGTTTATGTGCTATAGGACCTAGAAAGTTATAATTTTGATGTCAATACTTCTAATACGTGCTAAATGTGCATTCATAAAATTTTCATCAAAAACGGAGTCAGAAATTTTATCGTCGATTTTCAGTGAATAGTGTTTTCGAAACACGTCCGCTATAATTTTGAAACTGGTCTTTTTAACCCTTCTAGACCTAGTCCACGGACTTTAATAGACCTGTGTTTGATGAAAACGATTTTAAAATCGGCTTAAGAATTTATTAGGGTTTTTACACCGACTTTTGCGAAAATCGAGTTTTAAGCCGACTCGGGTGAAATTGTTGGATTGTAAAACTTCTTGTCACCTAAAAATAATCCACTTGTGATATCTTGGGGGTGGCATAATTATTTTTAACTTGGTGAGCACTAAAATGCAATTAAAGTCATTAAAACACAAAAATACTAATTTAAATTAACTTTGACTTTAATTAATTATTTGACCTTATAAGCTAATGTCCTCAACACACACTCACACAACACAAAAACACCATCACACACACACACAAGGCCGAGAGAAAAGAGGGAGAAAAGAGAAGAGAAAACTCAAGCTTTTCAATCCAATTTTTCAAAGAAAAACCTAGTTTTTGTCCGTGAAACTTCGCACCGACTTGGATTCTGCTTGTTGGGCACGCATAGCACGCATTCCTAGGCTTATATCGCATCTAAGGTGAGAGAAAAATTCTAGATCTCAAAATGTCATTTTTGTGTTTTTGCGTATAAATGAAGATTGAACCGTTAGAATTGAAATCTGATGATAGATTATTGCTCCTTGCATGCTAGGGATCATTATATACTAATACTACAAATTTCTGTCGGATGTAGCATAATTTTTATTTTACGGGTATTTAATTTTGAATAAAATGTTCAAAGTTGATTTAATTGAGTTGTGTTGATCGAAATCGATTGCCGTCGATTTCTAAATACTTGATAATTACGTGTTAGCGCTGTTGTAATGCCGAATTTTCGATTACATTGTTGGTGTGAAAATCCGGAAAATCCAGCCATGACATCTTAGGATTTTAGGGTTATCGGGCATGATTTGGAGGTGTTATGGTGGATTTCCGAGAGGGCTAATGTAGTAGGTTGAATGGGTGAGCGATAGGAACTGATTTGGCAATGTTTGGATTAGTAGATTGTAAGTTATGAATTTTAGAAGTTTAGGTTGTCATTCTTTAATTTCTTGAACGATGCCTTAGATGGTTGGGTAGTGTTCGAGTGATGAATGGTGAGTTGTTGATGAGTAATTTAAAGTTTAATTAAGTATATTATGCATGTCCGGTTAGATGGCCTACTTTGTCATCTAACTACGTTGTTTGTTGTTTAATTTAATATTGATGTTACATTGATGTTATTGATTGATTATTATTGAATGCGGGAATCGGGCACTCTTGTTGCTGATCTCCCAATTGATTGATTGATTGATGATTGATTGATGATTGATGTTTATGGAGTCTTGGTATGTGTGTGCCACCTCTCGGGCAGCATCGGGCTGTCGGGTTGATAACGGCATGACTGCCATAGGCTACCCCCAGCTCGCATGACGGAGGTGTCATGGAGGGAGGGGCTAGTGAGGTACCTCGGGTGCGTGAGTAATGGGGAGTTATAAGAAGAACGGTTGAGATCGTGATGGCGTTTGGAGCTACACCAAATAGAGTATCCTTTATTGATTGGTTATATAGTTATGTGATGATAGCATTATTTATGTTGTTGTGTGTTTACTTGCTCAAAGGACTAAATCCAAGGAGCGTAGTGAATACTGTCGAGATCTATCGGATCCTCACTGGGCTTATGTATATAAGCTCACTCTCTATTATTGCATGTTTTCAGGTGTACTTTCACAAGATTACGGGTACGTGCCTCCTGAAGAGGAGAATGTGGAAAACGTGCCTTTCGTGGATGAGTCATATGTCCCTGAGTCTTATCCATGATTCTATGTTATTAAACGTCATGTATATTAGCTTAATAGACTTTCATATGCTTTACGGTTAAGTTGTTAGATGGGTCTCAACTTATTTTTGAAATGTATAATAAGGTTGAGGTATTGTATGTTATGTTGGAACGGAGGCGTATAACGAGGATGGTTTATTGTATAATATGATTGTGTTGTATGTTGTTGTTTGAATTAAGGAGTTGCTGGACGTATGATGTTTAATGAGGTTGGTTTGGAACCTCGGTGTCCTATTTACTGTCGTTATACTGCCGAAATTCCGTTGCGTCCTGACTGATCATAGGAGGGGTCGTGTTGGGGCGTGACAGTTTAAGTGGTATCAGAGCTCATGTTAGTTGTCAGCCGGGGTATTCTCGGAATGTGGGTAATGGTCTTAGCATGGAATATGTATGAAAAGAAAGAAAAGTGAAATATGTGTTAATATGATTAAGTGATAAGTGATTATATGATTAAAGTGCTTATGTGATTATGTGATCAATTTGTTTATGTGTTTTATATGAGTTTGTTATTTATGTGTTAATAGTTGTTTATAACCTGTCTACGTGCTATAACTGTGCTAACTCTTTGATTAGTAGAATGGCCGGTCGACCGAGAACCAGAGGTAGGCCTGAGATGGCTGATGAGACTCCGAGTAACGTGGCACCGGGCCGTGACGGGGGTGATGACCGATTAGGAGCAGCTATGGAGCGGATTGCAGAGTTAGTGGCTAGTCAGGCACAGTTATTAGCAGGGCAGGCTGCCCAGAATCAGGCTATGCAGGCTCAGCTTCTGAATATTCAGGGTGGTAACCACGGGCGTGGTACCCTGAAGGAGTTTTTAGGATATCACCCACCGAGATTTCAGGGGGAGCCGGATGATAGGAAGGCGGAGGCATGGATTAGCAAGTTGGAGAAGATTTATGATCCACTTGACTATACTGATGAGCAGAAAGTCTCTTTTGCCGTGTATTTGTTAGATGACGAGGCAGAGGAGTGGTGGCGCACGGTAAGGACTAGCTGGGCGGCACAGGGTATTCCTTATGTTTGGGGTACCTTTCTGATGGCTTTCCGAGCAAAGTATGTCCCGAGGATTTGCAGGGAACGGAGAGAGGCCGAGTTTCTAGCCTTGGTCCAGGGAGATGCTACAGTGGCTCAATATGAGGCCACATTTACTCGATTGTCCCGGTATGCACCGGAGTATGTGGCAGACGAGGAGCGGAGGACTCGCAGGTTTATGTTGGGGTTGCGGCTCGAGATTCAGGATGTGATGGCTCTGAATCGATATGATATTTTCACTGAGGCTTTTGAGGCAGCTTCTAGGTTAGAGAAGAGGAAAGGGGATCAGATTGTCTCCAGTCAGCCTAGTAAGAGGCCGTATCAGCCACAGGGCCAGCAGGTTATATATAGGCCTCCAGTACAGCAGGTTGTCTACAGGCCACCAGCCCAGCAGGGTTCTTATAGGCCACAGGGTCAGCAGAGTTACTATCGGCCTCAGTTTCAGCAGGGGCCATATCAGGTTCAGACTCAGTATAGGCCAGCCCAGTCTCAGGGTCAGTATAGGCCTAGTGTGGTGAGACCTCAGCAGCAGGCTGTATCAGCTGCTTCATCAGCTTCTGGTTATTCTAGGGGCAGTGTTAGTGCCACATCATCGCAGTGTAATTATTGCAAGCGCCCAGGGCATGTAGAGTCCGACTGCAGGGTAAAGGCAGGGACATGTTTGGGTTGTGGTAGCAGCGAGCATAGGGCGAAGGATTGCCCTAGATATGCGAGGACTGAGGGTCGGGCAGCGACTCAGGGTTACCAGGGTAGGCCTACGGGCAGTGTACCACAGCAGCAACGGGTTCAGGCTCGGGCTTATGCAGTTGACTTAGAGGAGATGCCTGAGGAGACTGCAGTTGTGGAAGGTAACTTCCTTATACTTGATCAACTTGTTAAAGTATTGATTGATTCTGGTGCTACGCATTCTTTCATTACTCCTGCTTGTGTGCAACGTGTTAAAATGCAACCTGAAAGATTGCCTTATGTGGTTGAAATTAGTACCTCTTTGACTGATAAGTATGTTACTGGCTTAGTATGTAAGGATTGTATAATACATGTTAAGGGGCATAATTTTCCTTCGGACCTTATTTTATTTCCTATCCGGGGGTATGATGTTATCTTGGGTATGGATTGGCTTTCTAAGTATGATGCCCAGTTGAACTGTAGAACCAAGGTAGTACAGTTTCGTTTGCCAGATCAGCCAATAGTTGAGGTAGCGGGTAACCGGGGTGCTAAGACGAGTTTTGTTATCTCAGCAACTAAAGCCGTTAAGTTGGTGAGTAAGGGGTGTTCGGGTTATCTAGCTTATTTGATCAACAAGCCATCTGATAAGCTACAGCTAGAGGAAGTCCCTATTATCCGGGAATATCCTAATGTATTTCCCGAGGAGTTGCCAGGGTTGCCGCCTGGGAGGGATATAGAGTTTGTGATTAATCTTGTTCCCGGTACTCAACCTATTTCTAAATCGGCGTACCGGATGGCACCAGCTGAGTTGAAAGAGTTGAAGACTCAGTTACAGGAGTTGTTGGAGAAAGGATTTATTCAGCAGAGTTCTTCACCTTGGGGAGCTCCTGTTTTATTTGTGAAGAAGAAGGATGGTACTTTGAGATTATGTATTGATTACCGTGGTTTGAACCAGGTGACTATCAAGAATAAATATCCTTTGCCACTGATTGATGAGTTGTTTGATCAACTTCAGGGAGCCAAAGTCTACTCTAAGTTTGATTTGAGGCAGGGGTATTATCAGCTTCGGATTCGTACGGAGGATGTTCCGAAGTCTGCCTTCAGAACTCGGTACGGGCATTATGAGTTTGTTGTTATGCCCTTTGGTTTGACTAATGCACCGGCAGCATTCATGGATCTTATGCATCGAGTTTTTCAGCCGTACTTGGACCAGTTCGTGGTGATTTTTATTGATGATATCTTGGTCTATTCTAAATCTGAATCGGAGCACGAGCAACATCTACGGCTTGTATTGGAGAAGTTGCAGGAGCATCAGTTGTTTGCCAAGTTCAGCAAATGTGAATTTTGGCTGCAACGGATTTCTTTTCTTGGCCATATTATTACACAGAGCGGTATTTCTGTAGATCCCACTAAGATTGAATCGGTGATGTCTTGGAAGCGGCCAGAGAGTGTTACTGATGTCCGTAGCTTTCTTGGCTTGGCGGGTTATTACCGTAGGTTTGTCAAGGACTTCTCAAAGATTGCGGGGCCACTATCTAAGTTGACTCAGAAACGGACTATCTTTAATTGGGACGAGAAGTGTGAGAGTGGGTTTCAGGAGTTGAAAAAGAGGTTGACTACCGCTCCAGTACTTGCTCTACCAGAGGGGACCGATAATATGGTCATTTACAGCGATGCATCCAAGGAGGGCTTGGGATGTGTTCTTATGCAGGATGGCCGAGTTATTGCCTATGCTTCCAGGAAGTTGAAGCCTTATGAGGTGAATTATCCGACTCATGATCTTGAGTTGGCAGCAGTTGTCTTCGCACTGAAAAAGTGGCGTCATTATCTGTGGGGCAGTAAGTTCGAGATTTTCACTGATCATAAGAGTCTTAAGTACTTATTCTCACAGAAGGAGTTGAATATGCGCCAGCGGAGGTGGATGGAGCTTCTTGGAGATTATAATTGTTCTATCAATTATCTGCCTGGCAAGGCAAATGTTGTAGCAGATGCTCTTAGTCGGAAGGCAAGTATTTCTTGTTTAGCTGTCAAGAAGTGGAAGGTTCTGGAGGAATTCACTTATTGGAGACCAGAGTTCACTCAGGTTGGCGTGATGTGTTCACATCTCCGTATTCAGCCTTTATTGTTGTCTCAGATCAGGGAAGCTCAGCAGCTTGATGTTAACCTTCAGAAGATCAAGGATCAGATTTCGGATGATCAGTCTGACTTTAAACTACATGAGGATGGTATTCTTCGGTTTCGGAACAGGGTTTGTGTTCCCGATGAACCGGGCTTGAGACGAGGTATTCTGGAGGAAGCTCATAATTCTAAATATACTATTCATCCCGGTGGAACCAAGATGTATCGGGATTTGAAACAGCATTACTGGTGGAACAACATGAAGAGGGAGGTTGCTCAGTTTGTGTCTAGATGTTTGACTTGTCAGAGGGTGAAAGCCGAGCATCAACGACCTGCAGGGTTGCTTCAGCCGTTGGCTATACCAGAGTGGAAATGGGAGCATATTACGATGGACTTCGTCACTGGTTTGCCTAGATCACCGAGGGGTAATGATGCAGTTTGGGTTGTCGTGGATCGTTTGACGAAGACAGCTCATTTTATTGCAATGAGGTTAGGAGATGAGGTTACAAAGTTGACGGACCTCTATCTGGATCAGATTGTTAGACTTCACGGTATTCCATCTAGTATTGTCTCTGATCGAGATCCTCGATTTAATTCTCGTTTGTGGGAGACACTTCAGGAGACCTTAGGTACTCAGTTGAACTTCAGTACCGCGTATCATCCACAGACCGACGGTCAGTCTGAGCGGACTATTCAGATTCTGGAAGATATGCTTAGGGCTTGTGTTCTGGACTTCGGGAAGAACTGGGAGAAACATCTACCACTTGCCGAGTTTGCCTATAACAATAGTTATCAAGCTACTATTGGGATGGCACCTTTCGCAGCTCTTTACGGTCGTAAGTGCCGTTCACCTTTATATTGGGACGAGGTAGGAGAGATGAAGACTATTGATCCGACTATTATGCCAGAACTTCTTGAGAAGATCGAGAATGTTCAATTGATCAGGCAGAGAATGCTTACGGCGCAGAATAGATTCAAGAGTTATGCTGATAAGCGTCGTCGAGACTTGGAGTTTGCAGTTGGAGATCGGGTTTTCTTGAGATTGTCTCCTCGAAAGGGGTTTGTTCGTTATGGTAAAGGTGGTAAGCTGAGTCCGAGATTTGTTGGGCCGTTTGAGATTACTGGCAGGGTTGGTAAGTTGGCATATCGGTTGGCTTTACCGGAGAACTTCTCTAATGTCCACGATGTGTTTCACGTGTCTAATTTGCGGAAATACAATCCGGATCCTTCTCATATTCTTGAGCTAGAGCCGTTACAGCTTCGAGAGAATTTGACTTATGACGAGCGTCCGATTCGTATTCTAGATCAGATGGACCGAGAGTTGAGGTCGAAGAGGATTCCGATGGTTAAGGTGTTGTGGAAGCATCACGGCATTGAGGAAGCTACGTGGGAGAGACGAGATCAGATGCAGCAACAATACCCAGATCTTTTCCGTACATCAAGTAAGAATTTCGAGGACGAAATTTCTATAAGGAGGGGAGAATGTGAAACCCCACTTTTCCTGCTTATCTCGTTTTACGTGCTTTACCTCGTTTTTCATGCATATGATCTGTTTATGTGCTATAGGACCTAGAAAGTTATAATTTTGATGTCAATACTTCTAATACGTGCTAAATGTGCATTCATGAAATTTTCATCAAAAACGGAGTCAGAAATTTTATCGTCGATTTTCAGTGAATAGTATTTTCGAAACACGTCCGCTATAATTTTGAAACTGGTCTTTTTAACCCTTCTAGACCTAGTCCACGGACTTTAATAGACCTGTGTTTGATGAAAACGATTTTAAAATCGGCTTAAGAATTTATTAGGGTTTTTACACCGACTTTTGCGAAAATCGAGTTTTAAGCCGACTCGGGTGAAATTGTTGGATTGTAAAACTTCTTGTCACCTAAAAATAATCCACTTGTGATATCTTGGGGGTGGCATAATTATTTTTAACTTGGTGAGCACTAAAATGCAATTAAAGTCATTAAAACACAAAAATACTAATTTAAATTAACTTTGACTTTAATTAATTATTTGACCTTATAAGCTAATGTCCTCAACACACACTCACACAACACAAAAACACCATCACACACACACACAAGGCCGAGAGAAAAGAGGGAGAAAAGAGAAGAGAAAACTCAAGCTTTTCAATCCAATTTTTCAAAGAAAAACCTAGTTTTTGTCCGTGAAACTTCGCACCGACTTGGATTCTGCTTGTTGGGCACGCATAGCACGCATTCCTAGGCTTATATCGCATCTAAGGTGAGAGAAAAATTCTAGATCTCAAAATGTCATTTTTGTGTTTTTGCGTATAAATGAAGATTGAACCGTTAGAATTGAAATCTGATGATAGATTATTGCTCCTTGCATGCTAGGGATCATTATATACTAATACTACAAATTTCTGTCGGATGTAGCATAATTTTTATTTTTCGGGTATTTAATTTTGAATAAAATGTTCAAAGTTGATTTAATTGAGTTGTGTTGATCGAAATCGATTGCCGTCGATTTCTAAATACTTGATAATTACGTGTTAGCGCTGTTGTAATGCCGAATTTTCGATTACATTGTTGGTGTGAAAATCCGGAAAATCCAGCCATGACATCTTAGGATTTTAGGGTTATCGGGCATGATTTGGAGGTGTTATGGTGGATTTCCGAGAGGGCTAATGTAGTAGGTTGAATGGGTGAGCGATAGGAACTGATTTGGCAATGTTTGGATTAGTAGATTGTAAGTTATGAATTTTAGAAGTTTAGGTTGTCATTCTTTAATTTCTTGAACGATGCCTTAGATGGTTGGGTAGTGTTCGAGTGATGAATGGTGAGTTGTTGATGAGTAATTTAAAGTTTAATTAAGTATATTATGCATGTCCGGTTAGATGGCCTACTTTGTCATCTAACTACGTTGTTTGTTGTTTAATTTAATATTGATGTTACATTGATGTTATTGATTGATTATTATTGAATGCGGGAATCGGGCACTCTTGTTGCTGATCTCCCAATTGATTGATTGATTGATGATTGATTGATGATTGATGTTTATGGAGTCTTGGTATGTGTGTGCCACCTCTCGGGCAGCATCGGGCTGTCGGGTTGATAACGGCATGACTGCCATAGGCTACCCCCAGCTCGCATGACGGAGGTGTCATGGAGGGAGGGGCTAGTGAGGTACCTCGGGTGCGTGAGTAATGGGGAGTTATAAGAAGAACGGTTGAGATCGTGATGGCGTTTGGAGCTACACCAAATAGAGTATCCTTTATTGATTGGTTATATAGTTATGTGATGATAGCATTATTTATGTTGTTGTGTGTTTACTTGCTCAAAGGACTAAATCCAAGGAGCGTAGTGAATACTGTCGAGATCTATCGGATCCTCACTGGGCTTATGTATATAAGCTCACTCTCTATTATTGCATGTTTTCAGGTGTACTTTCACAAGATTACGGGTACGTGCCTCCTGAAGAGGAGAATGTGGAAAACGTGCCTTTCGTGGATGAGTCATATGTCCCTGAGTCTTATCCATGATTCTATGTTATTAAACGTCATGTATATTAGCTTAATAGACTTTCATATGCTTTACGGTTAAGTTGTTAGATGGGTCTCAACTTATTTTTGAAATGTATAATAAGGTTGAGGTATTGTATGTTATGTTGGAACGGAGGCGTATAACGAGGATGGTTTATTGTATAATATGATTGTGTTGTATGTTGTTGTTTGAATTAAGGAGTTGCTGGACGTATGATGTTTAATGAGGTTGGTTTGGAACCTCGATGTCCTATTTACTGTCGTTATACTGCCGAAATTCCGTTGCGTCCTGACTGATCATAGGAGGGGTCGTGTTGGGGCGTGACAATGGCCATAGTCAATTAAGGCACGTAGGACAAGCAATCATTCCAAGGAGTCATCAATAGGCACGTTGTCCTCGGGTACCTGTTCCTGGTCTTCTTCACCTGAGATGATAAAAGAGGGTGAGTCCTTATGAACTCAGCGAGGGGGAACGAGAAATAAGTTTTGAAACTCTTTTTCTGGTTCAACTTATGAAAACCATTTTTGCAAACATGACATATATCACAAGTAAGTTCATAATGTAATATAAAAATAAAAGAACACAATTAGCCGTCTTTCCTCCCCGAGGTCCTCTAGAAACCAAGCTAGAGTACTTATACACATAGTGAAAAGGATACGATGAGCTTTTGCTCTCAGTTCATTTCCAGTATCAGTTATTGCGGCCGACTTCAAATCATCCACTTATCACGCTAAATGGGTGTACTCCGGATGTACCCCGAAATCCTACGACCCAACTCTCCGAGGAAGTCTAGCCCCCAAGTGAGAGAGGGAATTGGACAATGGTAGTCACGGTTGCACCGGTAAGCCTGATGCCACCCGGTGTACGTGAAACGCTACCACGTCAGAATGAAAGGTTGCAACCTTGTATACAATGCACATTTATGACATTTAATATAACACATTAGGAGGACAACAAAGTAGGTTGCCTCCAAGCAGTCATAAGATTGCACATTGACAAGTAAACACGCAAGGCATGCTATGACAGGTAATTTCACTTGTAAAACGCATGGAGTTATATGAATATTAAACGGACAGCCATGTAACACATGTGAATCAAGTCATATAACTCATTTCGGGGTTCACGCAATCAAATAATAAGATTATATAGCGAGCAACGACATCTACATGTGACCGGGTGCAAGAAAGGTCTACTTGTCAACATGTAATCATCGGAATCACATTTAGGGCTATAATGGAAACTACGGGCAGCCTACTAATCACATAATTAAACACGATATCTATAGGATCAACACTTAGCGAGTTTTCCTAGTCACTAGGGTTTCAATTCATGCTCACCCATGCGATTAAGCCCCAAGTTGTCACGTAATTAAACTCAAGCCATGCATCGATTAATTAAAACACCCTCAAGCATTCAAAAAAGTCCACACAACATCCAAGTGCCACAATCCAAAGCATTTAATACAACAAGAGAAGTTACAATAATT
This sequence comes from Ehretia macrophylla, assembly GCA_037974665.1. NCBI lineage: Eukaryota > Viridiplantae > Streptophyta > Magnoliopsida > Boraginales > Ehretiaceae > Ehretia > Ehretia macrophylla. Next base: position 11,585,625 of record CM075764.1, on the reverse strand, counting down.
TTCATAGCATATCACTAAATGAAAACCTCACTGCAATGGTCTGTTTTCTCACAATCATTGAGACAAGCAAACAATCTCCAATTCCAGTGAACAAAATTTCAAATTAAAGCTTAAGTAGTGAACTAAATCCAGGAACAAACCTCGCATCATTTGGAGTTCGGATTCAAGAGTTATAGCCAAAACCGTGAGACTATGCAAAACTGTTTAGATTTGTACACATTTCAATATATGTCGTTTTTGAGGACCTTAGGTTCAGATTTAGCCTTAGTCTATTTCTGACAAAAATGTCCAGAACCGAAAAATATAGTAGCATGACAAATTTCATGCATTTTTGACATAATTTACTAAGTAACAACTGGTTTGTTCTACAAGGATAGTGAACAGCCAAAAACCTGCTTCATTTACCAGATTTTCCAGATTTAGACACCTTTCAATGTTTTGACAGTTTGGAGACCTTAGAGTCAAAATTGGCTTTGGCCTATTTCTACAAAAACTTCTTAGAACTGGCAAAACTAGTCACCTACGAATTTTCATGTATTTTCAACATCATTTACCTAGTCAACTTCACTTCGCTCCAACAAGTCAGAAGACTGTCATTTACGCGATTTCACCTATCTTCACATTCTAGCCAAATATCTTGTCATGCATGTTTACAAAAGCTCATGTACACACATATATCACAAGTACAGAGGTAAAAATAGACATTTAAAGGCATGCATGTGGTTTTGGAAAGCTTTAAAAAAGGATTAACCCTCACCTTAGCAACTTTGTCAACAAAGGATGCTCAAAACTCTTGGAGATGCACAAATGGTGCTCTTTCCTTGTTTGGCTGAGGGATATTGCTTGAGATTCTCTAATTCCTAGCTAAGTTACCATGTTCTTAGTAGGTGCATGTGGTTAGAACAAAAAGGAAATGAAATAGAAGCTATCAACATACCTAAGCCGAAATAAAGGTTTTATGAGCTTGCATGTGTGTCTTTTTGCATTCTAGCTTGCTTGGTCGAGTTCCTTAGTAGCTTGAATGTCTTGATGAACCTTAGGATGATGAGCTTAAGCTATGGAGAGTGAGATTGCAGCCAAGGCCGAGAGAGAGAGAAAGAAGAAATGAGAGAGTGAATGAGAGAAAGAGAAAATGTGAGAAAGAATGAAAAGCTTAAGCATTTAGGTTGGCCTTGTGCTTCACAAAATTCTGATTTTGTGTCTTCAAGAGCATATTTTTGAATTGTCTAGCATGGGAAATTGAGTGGATCGAGATTTTGGTGCATTGGGTAGGGTTTTGAGTCACTTTTTTTTTTATGCCTTGAGTCATGAGCTTGTCATTGCTTGTCTATGGTGATTTTAAATTGCAAAGCATGCACAAGGTTCTTCATATGGTCGGCCAAGCTTGTGCAAGATTATAAATTTTTTGTTTGTTCAAAGCTTATTTTATTGTGTATTTGGGATGTGCAAAAGAATAAAAAATAAAGAATAAGAATGTCTAGCTTTTTGTGAGATTTCGTCTTCTAGTGAGTTGAATTAGCATTTTAATATTAGTTAGTGGAGTTTGTAGGATTAATTAATGATCTAGTGCTTCGTGTAAGATGCTTTCTTGATTAGTGTATGGGCACGCTTACCTAGGTCTAGGGCACGCACTACGAGGTAAGGCACGAACTACCAGATGAATGCACGTTTCCCAAGTAAATGCACGTAACCCTAAATGAATGCACGTAATTCAATGCAAGGAACACCAAATGAAACACAACTCTTAAACCTAGGTCAAGGCACACAAATCTAGGTTAAGGTACACGAAATGAGGTATCGCACGCAAATCGAGGTCGGGCCTCACATATGGCCCATTCAAAAGGCCCAATGGGCTTAACGACAATCCATCTGCTTCAACAACGCAGCATTCTCGCAAGATGTGATATCGACGCATTGTAGGGCCTTGTAATATCCCGCGAGTTAGGTTATCATCCATTTAACAGCTCACGACGTACTATCCAGGATGAAAAAATAGAGCAAAAGAAGAAAAGTGGCCTGAAACTGATGAAAACGTTCAATTTTGGGCTCCCAAAATTGGCACAGCTAAGCAGGCTTGCTGACCTCGTCGTAGAGCTCTCGGAGAGCTTTCCAACAGTATGTTGTGCATCGCGTAACTCCTTACGGATTAAAAATTATGGGCACTGGAGCGACGGAAACCTGGTCACAAGCCCCACGCCCTCGGTTTGCGGGCCCAACTACTACGTGAAGCAAAGTTGTCTTGCCCAAGGTGCCGTGGGATTCGATAATAGAAATGTGGTGGATAAAATATCGTAGCAACCCTAACAGGTGCAAAAAAAATTGAAAATAGGGGGTGCAACACGAGGACTTCCCAGGGGGTCACCCATCCTTGTACTACTCTCACCCAAGCGCATTTAACTTCAGAGTTCTGATGGGATCCGGTGCATTAGTGCTGGTATGATCGTACCCGTCATGTTGTGGACACAAATCCTTTATGTGTTGACAGTTCACAGTCCCAACCCATAGAGATGGCCCATTCAAAAGGCCCAATGGGCTTAACGGCAACCCATCCGCTTCAACAATGCAGCATTCTCGCAAGACGTGATATCGATGCGTTGTAGGGCCCTGTAATATCCTGCGAGTTAGGTTGTCGTCCTTTTAACAGCTCACAACAAACGATCTAGGATAGAAAAACAGAGCAAAAGAAGAAAAGTGGCCCGAAATTGATGAAAACATTCGATTTTGGGCTCCGAAAACAGGCGCAGCTAAGCAGGCTTGTTGCTTCTGTCGTAGAGCTCACGAAGAGCTTTTCAACGGTATGCTGTGCGTCGCATAACTCCTTACGGATTAAAAGTTATGGGCACCGGAGCGACGGAGACCTGGTCACAAGCCCTACGCCCTCGGTTTACGGGGCCAAGCTCTACGTGAAGCGAAGTTTTCTTGCCCAAGGTGCTGTAGGATTCGGTAATAGAAATGTGGCGGATAAAGTATCTTGGCAACCCTACCAGGGGCAAAAAAAATTGAAAAAAGGGGGCGGAACACGAGGACTTCCCAGCGGGTCATCCATCCTAGTACTACTCTCGCCCAAGCACGCTTAACTTCAGAGTTCTGATGGGATCCGGTGCATTAGTGCTTGTATGATCGCACCCGTCATGTTGTGGGCACAAATCCTTTATGTGTTGACAGTTCACAGTCCCGGCCCAAAGAGATGGCCCATTCTGTCATGCCCCAACCCGGCCTATAATGGTTAGACTAGGGTGTGATCTAAACATTCAAGTCACGTCTCGTACTTAACCGTTCATGAAGATTTAACACTTAACGTTTTGGCCTAAACTCTAAAGTTTTCCAGAAAATTGGCAGCATAACGGCTGTAATTGGGCTCTTTGGTTTGATCTAATTCTCTAAACGCATCAAAATTTACCATCTCAAATACATTTTCAACTAAGATTACTATTTATCATCGATTGAAATGCCTACTGGTTGTCTTGATGTCTCATTTAATTAATAACCTAGCATGATACTATGTCTCGTTCGTTTGTTAATCCTCGTTACAAAAGTACCTATTGATCTTAGCTTAATAGCGAGTACCTGCTTAAGATTTGGTTGGTTCATTTTACTTAGCCCTTACCTAATACTTCATAATCCTATTACAGGTACTAGCAGTAATAATAGCAAAATGACCATAGTAGTGTCTAGTGTCTGTCTAGTTAACATCAGTACAAACCAAAATTAGACCCCAAATTACAACGGGGGTCTTTTACATTACAAACATTGAGCAACATGAAAATAGTTCACAAATAGCCATAATCATGCAAAACACATAGGACAGGCAATCACTCCAAGGAATCATCGTTAGGCACATCGTCCTCAAGTACCTGTTCTTGATCTTCTTCACCTGAGATGATAAAAGAGGGTGAGTCCTTATGAACTCAGCGAGAGGGAACGAGAAATAGGTTTTGAAACTCATTTTCCGGTTCAACTTATGAAAATCCTTTTGCAAGCATGAATATAATGCAATTAAGTACATAACAATAATATAAGGTAAAGGAACACAATTACCAGTCTTTCCTCCCCGAGGTTCTCCAGGAACCAAGCGAGAGTACTTATACATATAGAAAAGGATACGGTGAGCTTTTGCTCTCAGTGGTTGCGGCCGACTTCAAATCATCCCCTTAACACGCCAAGTGGGTGTACGCCGGATGTACCCCGAAATCCTATGACCCAACTCTCCGAGGAAGTCTAGCCCCCAAGCTAGAGAGGGAATTGGACAGTGGTAGTCACGGGTGCACCGGCAAGTCGGATGCCGCCCGGTGTGAGTGATCGCTACCACGCCAGACTGAAAGGTTGCAACCTTGTATGCAATGCACAGTTATGACATTCATTATATCACATTAGGAGGACAACAAAGTAGGTTGCCTCCGGACAATCATAAGATTGCACATTGACAAGTAAACAAGCGAGGCACGAATAGACAAGTAATTTCACTTGAAAAGCATATGGAGTTATATGAACATTAAATGGGCAACCATGTAACACATGTAAATCAAATCATATAACTCATTTCAAAGTTCACGTAATCAAATATTAAGATTATTCAACATGGAACAACATCTACGTGGGCTCGGATGCAATAAAGGCCTATTTGTCAACATGCAACGAATCAATATCACATTTAGGGCTATAAGGCAACCACGGGCAGCCTACTAAACATATAATTACACTCAATATTCAAAGGTTCAACACTTTGCAAGTTCGCCTAGTCACTAGGGTTTCCATTTCGTGCTTACCCGTGCAATTAAGCCCCAAGTCAACTCAAAATCAATCTCAAGCCAAGCATCAATTAATCCAAACATCCCCAAGCACTCAAAACAGTCCACACAACATCCCAATGCCTCAATCCAAAGCAATTAATACCACAAGAGAAGTTACAACAAATTTCTAAGCATATAACTAAGTGAAACCCTCACTGCAATAGGCTGTTTTCTCACAATCATTGAGTCAAGCAATAAATCTCCAATTCCAGTGAATAAGATGTCAAATTAAAGCTTAATAAGTGAACTAAAATCAGAAACAAACCTTGCATCATTTGGAGTTCGAGATCAATAGTTATAGCCAAAACAGTGGGATTGCACAAAACTGTCCAGATTTGTACACATTTCAATAATTGTCGTTTTTGAGGTCCTTAGGGTCAGATTTAGCCTTAGTCCATGTCTGACAAAAATGTCTAGAACTGAAAAAACTAGCAGTACGCCAAATTTCATACATTTTGGACATCATTTACTAAGTCAAATCTGGTTCGTTCTACAAGGTCAGTGCATCTGCCAAAACCTGCTTCATTTTTCCAGATTTCCAGATTTGGACACATTTTAATGATTTTCCATTTTGAGGACTTTAAAGTCAAACTTAGCTTTGGCCTATTTCTGAGAAAAATGTTCAAAACTGGCAAAACTAGTCACCTACCAATTTTCATGCATTTTCAACATCATTTGCCTAGCCAAACTCACCTTGAAACAACAGGTCAGAGAGCTGTCACACAATCCGATTTCACCTATCATCATCTTCAAGCCAAAATCTTGCCATGCATGGTTGTAAAAGCTTATGAACGAACACATAACTCAAGTACAGAAGCAAAGACATACATTTATAAGCATGCATGTGGATTTTTGAAGGATTTTCAAAAGGTTTTAGCCCTCACCTTAGCAAATCAACAAGAAGATGCACAAAACTTGTTGAAGCACAAATTTCTTCTTCATCTTTGCTTAGCTGAGATTCCAACTTGATTTTCTCTATTTTTCCTAGCTTAGTGACCAAGCTCTTAGTACATGCATGTGGTTAGAACAAGAAGAAAAGAAATGGAAGCTAGCAAACTCACCAAGGCCGAAATGGTGACTCAAAGGGCTTGCATGTGTGATTCTTGCAACTTAGCTAGCTTGGTTGAGTTCCTTTGCTCGTTGTTTGTCTTGATGCACCATAGGATGATGAAGATGAGCTAAGGGAAGATAAAACTCAGCCAAAACCGAGATTGAGAGAGAAGAATGAGAGGGAGAGAGAGAAGAATGAAAAGAAATGAGAGAAATGAAGAAAAATGATGGCCTTTGCAAAGATTGATGCATGTGGTCTGCCTTGAGCTTTGTAATTCAGCTTTTTGTGTCTTCAAGGAGTATTTTGAAATTCCTAGCATGGGCAACGAGTGTTTGGTCGAGAATGGTGGGATTTTGAGGAGGTTTTGGAGCAATTTTTTATGCATTTGTGTCATAGAATGTCATAGTTTGTCTAGGAATTAAGTTGAATTGAGCAACCAAGCAAAAATGCCGCATAGTGGTCGGCCAAGGCATGTAAAAATGCTGAATTTTGTCATCTTTTGAGCATTATTTAATTGTGTGTTGAAAGTGTAAAAAGAATAAGGAATAAAGAATAAGAAATTTCTAGTTTTTTGTGAGATTTTGTCTTCTAGTGGGTTGAATTAGTAATTTAATAATAGTTAGTAGAATTTGTAGGATTAATTAATGACCTAGTGCTTCGTGCAAGATACTTTCTTGATTAGCGTGAGGGCATGCTTTCTTAGGTCTAGGGCACGCACTACGAGGTAGGACACAAACTACGAGATAAATGCACATTTTTCTAGTAAATGCACGCAACCCTAAATGAATGTACGTAAACCAATGCAAGGCATGTAATTCAATGCAATACACACAAATCAAGGCACGACTCTATATCTAGGTTAAGGTACGCAGTTCAAGGTTAGAGCACACGAAACGAGGTAACGCACGAACATCGAGGTCAGGGCACGTATATCTAGGTATTGCACGTCAGTCGGGGATTAGGGCACACTATTCTAGGTCAAGGTACATATGACGAGGTATGCACGAAAACCAGGACAGGGCACGTAATCCAAGGTCAGTCATATAATTCTGGGTCTATGGTGCGCAAATCGAGGTATGACACGTTATTCGGGGTCGGGCCTCACACATTCAAAAGGACCAATGGGCTTAACGACAACCCATCCGCTTCAACAACATAGCATCCTTGCAAGACGAGATATCGACGCCTTGTAAGGCCTTCTAATGTCCCGCGAGTTAGGTTGTTGTCCTTTTAACAGTTCACGACGTACGATCCGGGATAGAAAAATAGAGCAAAAGAAGAAAAGTGGCCCGAAACTAATGAAAACGTTCAATTTTAGGCTCTGAAAATAAGTGCAGCAGAATAGGCTTGTTTCCCCCATCGTAGAGCTCTCAGAGAGCTTTCCAACGGTATGCTGTGCACCGCGTAACTCCTTACAGATCAAAAGTTATGGGCATCGGAGCGACGGAGACCTGGTCACAAGCCCTACGCCCTCGGTTTGCGGGCCTAGCCTCTATGTGAAGCGAAATTGTCTTACCCAAGATGTCATGGGATTCGGTAATAGAAATGTGGTGGATAAAGTATCTTGGCAACCCTAACCGGGGCAAAAAAAATTGAAAACTGGTGGTGCAACACGAGGACTTCCTAGGGGGTCACCCATCCTAGTACTATTCTCGCCCAAGCACGCTTAACTTCGGAGTTCTGATGGGATCCGATGCATTAGTGCTAGTATGATCACACCAGTCATGTTGAGAGCACAAATCCTTTATGTGTTGACGGTTCACAGTCCCAGCCCAAAGAGATGGCCTATTCAAAAGGCCCAATGGGCTTAATGACAACCCATCTGCTTCAACAACGCAGCATTCTCGTAAGACTTGATATCGACGTGTTGTACGGCCCTGTAATATCCTGCGAGTTAGGTTGTCATCCTTTTAACAACTCACGACGTACGATCCTGGACAGAAAAATCGCGCAAAAAAAGAAAAGTGTCCTGAAACTGATGAAAACATTCGATTTTGGGCTCTGAAAATAGGCACAGTCGAGCATGCTTGCTACCCCCGTCGTAGAGCTCTCGGAGAGCTTTCCAACTGTATGCTGTGCGCCGCGCAACTCCTTACGGATTAAAAGTTATGGGCACCGGAGCGACGGAGACCTGGTCACAAGCCCCACACCCTCGGTTTGTGGGCCCAGCCTCTACATGAAGCGAAGTTGTCTTGCCCAAGGTGCTGTGGGATCCAGTAATAGAAATATGGTGGATAAAGTATCTTGGCAACCCTAACCGTGGCAAAAATAATTGAAAATGGGTGGTGCAACACGAGGACTTCCCAGGGGGTTACCCATCCTAGTATTACTATCGCCCAAGCATGCTTAACTTCGGAGTTTTGATAGGATCCAGTGCATTAGTGCTGGTATGATCGCACCCGTCATGTTGTGGGCACAAATCCTTTATGTGTTGACGGTTTACAGTCCCAGCCAAGAGAGATGGCCCATTCAAGAGCCCTAATGGGCTCAACGACTTCCCATTCGCTTTAACAACGTAGCATCCTCCTAAGGCCTGATATCGACGCATTGTAAGGCCCTCTAATGTCCCGCGAGTTAGGTCTCGTCCTTTTAACAGCTCACGACGAACGATCCGGGATGAAAAAACAGAGCAAAAGAAGAAAAGTGGCCCGAAACTAATGAAAACATTCGATTTTTGGCTTCAAAAACAAGCACAGCCGAGTAGGCTTGCTGCCCCCGTCGTAGAGCTCTCAGAGAGCTTTCCAACAGTATGCTGTACGCCGCGTAACTCCTCTCGGATTAAAAGTTATGGGCACCGGAGCGACGGAGACTTGGTCACAAGCCCTACGCCCTCGGTTAGCGGGCCCAGCATCTACGTGAAGCGAAGTTGTCTTGCCCAAGTTGCCGTGGGATTCGGTAATAGAAATGTGGTGGATAAAGTATCTTGGCAACCCTAACCGGGGCAAAAAAAATTGAAAAGAGGGGTGCAACATGAGGACTTCCCAAGGGGTCACCTATCCTAGTTCTACTCTAGCCCAAGCATGCTTAACTTCGGAGTTCTGATGGGATTCGGTGTATTAGTGCTAGTTTGATCTCACCCATCATGTTGAGGGCATAAATCCTTTATGTGTTGACCGTTCACAATCCCAGCCTAGAGAGATGGCCCATTCAAAAGGCCCAATGGGCTTAACGACAACCCATCCGCTTCAACAACGAAACATCCTCGTAAGACGTGATATCGACGTATTATCAGGCCTTGTAATATCCCGCGAGTTAGGTTGTTGTCCCTTTAACAAGTCATGACATACGATACAGGAATGAAAAATAGAGCAAAAGAAGAAAAGTGGCCCGAAATTGATGAAAACGTTCAATTTTGGGCTCCAAAAGCAGGCGCAGCCGAGCAGGCTTGCTGTCCCCGTCGTAGAGCACTTGAAGAGCTTTCTAACAGTATGCTGCGCACCGCGTAAGTCCTTACAGATTAAAAGTTATGGGCACCGGAGCGACGAAGACCTAGTCACAAGCCCCACGCCCTCGGTTTGCAGGCCCAGCCTCTACGTGAATCGAAGTTGTCTTGCCCAAGGTGCCGTGGGATTCGGAAATAGAAATGTGGTAGATAAAGTATCTTGGCAACCCTAACCGGGGCAAAAAAAATTGAAAAAGGGGGGTGCAACATGAGGACTTCCCAAGGGGTCACTCATCCTAGTACTACTCTTGCCCAAGCACGCTTAACTTTGGAGTTCGTATTGGATTCAGTGCATTAGTGCTTGTATGATGGCACCCGTCATGTTGTGGGCACAAATCCTTTATGTGTTGATGGTTCACAGTCCCAGCCCAAAGAGATGGCCCGTTCAAAAGGCCCAATGGGCTTAACGAAAACCCATTCGCTTCAACAGCGCAGCATCCTCGCAAGACGTGATATCCACGCATTGTAGGGCCCTCTAATGTCCCGCGAGTTAAGTTGTCGTCCATTTAACAGCTCATGAAGTACGATCCGGGATGGAAAAAGAGAGCAAAAGAAGAAAAGTGGCTCAAAATTGATGAAAACGTTCAATTTTGGGCTCCAAAAATTGGCGCAGCAGATCAGGCTTGCTGCCCCCGTCGTAGAGCTCTCGGTGAGCTTTCCAACTATATGTTGTGCGCCGTGTAACTCCTTACGGATCAAAAGTTATGGGCACTGGAGTGACGGAGACCTGGTCACAAGCCCTACGCCCTCGGTTTACGGGCCCAGCCTCTACGTGAAGTGAAGTTGTCTTGCCTAAGGTACCATGTGATTCAGTAATAGAAATATGGAGCATAAAGTATATTGGCAACCCTAACCGGGGCAAAAAAAATTGAAAAGGAGGGGTGCAACACGAGGACTTCCCAGGGGGTCACCCATCCTAGTACTACTTTCGCCCAAGCACGCTTAACTTCAGGGTTCTGATGGGATCCAATGCATTAGTGCTGGTATGATTGCACCCATCATGTTGTGGGCACAAACCCTTTATGTGTTGATGGTTCACAGTCTCAGCCCAGAGAGATGGCCTATTCAAAAGGCCTAATGGCTTAACGACAACCCATTCGCTTCAACAACGCAGCATCCTCGCAAGACGAGATATCGACGAATTGTAGGGCCCTCTAATGTCCCGCGAGATAGGTTGTCGTCCTTTTAACAGCTCATGACGTACAATCCGGGACGGAAAAACAGAGCAAAAAAAGAAAAGTGCCCCGAAACTGAGGAAAACCTTCGATTTTGGGCTCTGGAAACAAGCGCAGCAAAATAGTCTTGCTTCCCCCGTCGTAGGCCTCTCAGAGAGCTTTCCAACGGTATGTTGTGGCCTACGTAACTCTTGAGAGATCAAAAGTTATGGGCGTCGGAGCGACGGAGACCTGGTCACAAGCCCTACGCCCTCAGTTTGCTGGCCCAGCCTCTACGTGAAGTGAAGTTGTCTTGCCCAAGGTGCCGTAAGATTCGGTAATAGAAATGTGGTGGATAAAGTATCTTCGCAACACTAACCGGGGCAAAAAAAATTGAAAAGGGGGGTGCAACACGAGGACTTCCTTGGGGGTCACCCATCCTAGTACTACTCTCGCCCAAGCACGCTTAACTTCGGAGTTCTAATGGGATCCGGTGCATTAGTACTAGTATGATCGCACCAGTCATGTTGAGGGCACAAATCATTTATGTGTTGACGGTTCAGAGTTCCAGCCCATAGAGATGGCCCATTCAAAAAGCCCAATGGGCTTAATGACAACCCATCTGCTTCAACAACATAGCATCCTCGTAAGACGTGATATTGAAGTGTTGTACGTCCCTGTAATATCCCGCAAGTTAGGTTGTCGTCCTTTTAACAGCTCACGATGTACGATCCGGGACGAAAAATCAGAGCAAAAGAAGAAAAGTGGCCTGAAACTGATGAAAACGTTCAATTTTGGGCTCTGAAAAAAGGAGCAGTCGAGCATGCTTGCTACCCCCGTTGTAGAGCTCTCGGAGAGCTTTCCAACGGTATGCTGTGCGCCGTCTAACTCCTTACGGATTAAAAGTTATGGGCATTGGAGCGACGGAGACCTGGTTCCAAGCCCCACGCCCTCGGTTTGCTGGCCCAGCCTGTACGTGAAGCGAAGTTGTCTTGCCCAAGGTGCCATGGGATCCAGTAATAGAAATGTGGTGGGTGAAGTATCTTGGCAACCCTAACCGGGGAAAAAAAAATTGAAAAGGGGGGGTGCAACACGGGGACTTCCCAGGGGGTTACCCATCCTAGTACTACTCTCGCCCAAACACGCTTAACTTCGGAGTTTTGATGGGTTCCTATGCATTAGTGCTGGTATGATCGCACCCGTCATGTTGTGGGCACAAATCCTTTATGTGTTGACGGTTCACAGTTCCCGCCCAGAGAGATAGCCTATTCAAAAGCCCCAATGGGCTTAACGACAACCCATTTGCTTCAACAACGTAGCATCCTCAAAAGACGTGATATCGACGCATTGTAGGGCCCTCTAATGTCCCATGAGTTGGGTTGTTGTCCGTTTAACAGCTCACGACGTACGATCTAGGAATGAAAAATAGAGCAAAAGAAAGAAAGTGGCCCGAAACTGATGAAAATGTTTGATTTTGGGCTCCAAAAACAGGCGCAGCCGAGCAGGCTTGCTGCCCCCGTAGTAGAGCACTCGAAGAGGTTTCTAACGATATGTTGTGCGCCGCGTAACTCCTTACGGATTAAAAGTTATGGGCACCGGAGCGACGAAGACCTAGTCACAAGCCCCACGCCCTCGGTTTGCAGGCCCAGCCTCTACGTGAAGCGAAGTTGTCTTGCCCAAGGTGCCGTGGGATTTGGTAATAGAAATGTGGTGGATAAAGTATCTTGGCAACCCTAACCGGGGCAAAAAAAATTGAAAAAGGAGGGTGCAAAACGAGGACTTCCCAGGGTGTCACCCATCCTAGTACTGCTCTTGCCCAAGCAGGCTTAACTTTGGAGTTCTGATTGGATCCGGTGCATTAGTGCTAGTATGATCGCACCCGTCATGTTGTTGGCACAAATCCTTTATGTGTTGACGGTTCACAGTCCCAGCCGAGAGAGATGGCCCGTTCAAAAGGCCTAATGGGCTTAACGATAACCCATCCGCTTCAACAACGCTGCATCCTCGCAAGACGTGATATTGATGCGTTGGTCGGCCCTGTAATATCTAGCGAGTTAGGTTGTTGTTTTTTTAACAGCACACGATGTACGATCCGGAACGAAAAAAAAGAGCAAAAGAAGAAAAGTGTCCCGGAACTGATGAAAATGTTCGATTTTCGGCTCCGAAAATAGGTGCAGCTGAGCAATCTTGGTGCCCCCGTCGTAGGGCTCTCGGAGGGCTTTCTAACGGTATGTTGTGCGCCGCGTAACTCTTTACGGATTAAAAGTTATGGGCATGGGAGCGACGGAGACCTGGTCACAAGCCCCACGCCCTCGGTTTACAGGCCCAACCTCTACGTGAAGCGAAGTTGTCTTGCCCAAGGTACCGCGGGATTTGGTAATAGAAATGTGGAGGATAAAGTATCTTGGCAACCCAAACCGGGGCAAAAAAAATTGAAAAGGGGGGGTGCAACAAGAGGACTTCCCAGGGGGTCACCCATCATAGTAATACTCTCGCCCAAGCACGCTGAACTTCGGAGTTCTGATGGGATCTGGTGCAATAGTGCTAGCATGATCGCACCTATCATGTTGTGGGCACAAATCCTTTATGTGTTAACCATTCACAGTGCCAGCCTAGAGAGATGGCCCATTCAAAAGGACCAATGGGCTTAATGACAACCCATCCGCTTTAACAACGCAGTATTCTTGAAAGACGTGATATTGACAGGTTGTAAGGCCATGTAATATCCCACGAGCTAGGTTGTCGTCCTTTTAACAGCTCACAAAGTACGATCCGAGATGGGAAAACATAGCAAAAGAAGAAAACGGGCTCGAAACTGATGAAAACGTTCGATTTTGGGATTCGAAAACAAGCGCAGCTAAGCAAGCTTGCTGCCCCAGTCGTAGAGCTCTTGGAGAGCTTCCAACGGTATGTTGTGCATCACGTAACTCTTTACAGATTAAAAGTTATGGCCACCGGAGCGACGGAGACCTAGTCACAAGCCCCACGCCCTAGGTTTGCGAGCCCAACCTCTGCATAAAGCAAAGTTGTCTTGCCCAAGGTACCGTGGGATTCGGTAATAGAAATGTGGTGGATAAAGTATCTTGGCAACCCTAACCGGGGCAAAAAAAATTGAAAAGTGGGGGTGCAACACGAGAAATTCCCAACGGGTCGCCCATCCTAGTACTACTCTCGCCCAAGCACGCTTAAGTTCGGAGTTCTGATGGGATCCGGTTCGTTAGTGCTGGTATGATCGCACCCGTCATGTTGAGGGCACAAATCCTTTATGTGTTGACGGTTCACAGTCCCAGCCCAGAGATATGGCCAATTCAAAAGGCCCAATGGGCTTAACGACAACACATCCACTTCAACAACGCAGCATCCTCGTAAGACGTGATATCGACGCGTTGTAGGGCCCTGTAATATCACATGAGTTAGGTTGTCGTCCTTTTAACCGCTTACAACGTATGATTCGGGACTGAAAAACAGAGCAAAAGAAGAAAAGTGGCCCAAAACTGAAGAAAACGTTCAATTTTGGGCTCTGAAAATAGACGCAGCTGAGCAGGCTTGTCTCCCCTGTCGTAGAACTCTCGGAGAGCTTTCCAACGGTATGTTGTGCGCCGCGTAACTCCTTACAGATTAAAAGTTATGGGCACCGGAGCGACGCAGACTTTGTCACAAGCCCCACACCCTCGGTTTGCGGGCCCAGCATTTACGTGAAGCGAAGTTGTCTTGCCCAAGGTGCCATGGGATTCGGTAATAGAAATGTGGTGGATAAAGTATCTGGGCAACCCTAACCGGGGCAAAAAAAATTGAAAAGGGGGGTGCAACATGAGTACTTTCCAAGGGGTCACCCATCCTAGTACAACTCTCGCCCAAGCACGCTTAACTTCGGAGTTCTGATGGGATCCGGTGAATTAATGCTGGTTTGATCTCACCCGTCATGTTGAGGGCAGAAATCCTTTATGTGTTGACCGTTCACAGTCCCAGACCAGAGAGATGGCCCAATCAAAAGGCCCTATGGGCTTAACGACAACCCATCCGCTTCAACAAGGTAACATCCTCGTAAGACATGATATCGACACACTGTAGGGCCCTGTAATATCCCGCGAGTTAGGTTGTCGTCCCTTTAACAGCTCACGACGTACGATCCAGGAATGAAAAATAGAGCAAAAGAAGGAAAGTAGCCCGAAACTTATTAAAACGTTAGATTTTGGGCTCCAAAAATAAGCGCAGCCGAGCAGGCTTGCTGCCCCCGTCGTAGAGCTCTCGATGAGGTTTCTAACGGTATACTATGCGCCGCGTAACTCCTTACGGATTAAAAGTTATGGGCACTGGAGTGACGAAGACCTAGTCACAAGCCGCACGCCTTCGGTTTGCAGGCCCAGCCTCTACGTGAAGTGAAGTTGTCTTGCCCAAGGTGCCGTGGGATTCGGTAATAGAAATTTGGTGGATAAAGTATCTTGGCAACCTTAACCAGGGCAAAAAAAATTGAAAAAGGGGGGTGCAACATGAGGACTTCCCAGGGGGTCACCCATCCTAGTACTACTCTTGCCCAAACACGCTTAACTTTGGAGTTCTGATTGGATCCGGTGCATTAGAACTGGTATGATTGCACCCGTCATGTTGTGGGCACAAATCCTTTATGTGTTGACGGTTCACAGTCCCAGCCCAGAGAGATGGCCCGTTCAAAAGGCCCAACTGGCATAACAACAACCCATCCGCTTCAACAACGCAGCATCTTCGCAAGATGTAATATCCCGCGAGTTAGGTTGTCGTCCATTTAACAGCTCACGACGTACGATATAGGATAGAAAAATAGAGAAAATGAAGAAAAGTGGCCTGAAAATGATGAAAACGTTCGATTTTGGGCTCTCAAAATTGGCGCAGCTAAGCAGGCTTGCTGACCTCGTCGTAGAGCTATCGGAGAGCTTTCCAACAGTATGCTGTGTGCTACGTAACTCATTAGAGAATAAAAGTTATGGGCACCGGAGCGACGGAGAACTGGTCACATGCCCCACGCCCTCAGTTTGCGAGCCCAGCCTCTACGTGAAACGAAGTTGTCTTGCCCAATGTGTCATGGGATTCGGTAATAGAAATGTGGTAGATAAAGTATATTGGCAACCCTAACCGGGGCAAAAAAAGTTGAAAAGGGGGGTGCAACACGACGACTTCCTAGGGGGTCACCCATCCTAGTACTACTCTTGCCCAAGCACGCTTAACTTCGAGTTCTGATGGGATCCGGTGCATTAGTGCTGGTATGATCGCACCCGTCATGTTGTGGGCACAAATCCTTTATGAGTCGACGGTACACAGTCACAGCCCAAAGAGATGGCCCATTCAAAAGGCCCAATGGGCTTAACGAGAACCCATCTGTTTCAACAATGCAGCAACCTCGCAAGACGTGATATCGACGCATTGTAGGGCCCTGTAATATCCTGCGAGTTAGGTTGTCATCCTTTTAACAGCTCACGACGTACGATCCGTGACGAAAAAACAGAGGAAAAAAAGAAAAGTGGCCCGAAACTGATAAAAACGTTCAATTTTGGGCTCCGAAACTAGGCGCAATTGAGCAAGCTTGCTGCCCCTGTCCTAGAGCTCTCGGAGAGCTTTCCAACGTGTGCTGTGCGCAGTGTAACTCCTTACGGATTAAAAGTTATCGACACCGGAGCGACGGAGACCTGGTCACAAGCCCCACGCCCTCGGTTTGCGGGCCCAGCCTCTACATGAAGCGAAGTTGTCTTGCGCAAGGTGGCGTGGGAGTTGGTTATAGAAATGTGTTGGATAAAGTATATTGGCAACCCTAACCAAGGCAAAAAAAATTGATAAGGGGGGGTGCAACACGAGTACTTCCCAAGTGGTCACCCATCCTAGTACTACTCTTGCCCAAGCACGCTTAACATCGTAGTTCTGATGGGATCCAGTGCATTAGTGCTGGTATGATCGCACTCGTCATGTTGAGGGCACAAATCCTTTATGCGTTGACGGTTCACACTCCCACCCCAAAGAGATGCCCTATGCAATAGGCCCAATGGGCTTAACAACAACCCATCAGCTTCAACAATGCAGTATCCTTATAAGACGTGATATCGACGCATCGTAGGGCACTGCAATATACTGTGAGTTAGGTTGTCCTCCTTTTAACAGCTCACGACGTACGATCTGGGACTGAAAAACAGAGCAAAAGAAGGAAAGTGGCCCGAAACTCAGGAAAATGTTCGATTTTGGGCTCCGAAAATAGACGCAGCCGAGAAGGCTTGCTGTCCACGTCATAGAGCACTCGGAGATCATTCCAACGGTACGCTGTACGCCGCGTAACTCCCTACGGATTAAAAGTTATGGGCACCGGAGCGACAGAGAACTGGTCACTTGCCCCACGCCCTCAGTTTGCGGGCCCAGCCTCTATGTGAAGCAAAGTTGTCTTGCCCAAGGTTGCGTGGGATTCGGTAATAGAAATGTGGTGGATAAAGTATATTGGCAACCCTCACCGGGACAAAAAAAATTGAAAAGGGGGGGTGCAACACGAGGACTTCCCAGGGGGTCACCTATCCTAGTACTACTATTGCCCAAGCACGTTAAACTTCAGAGTTCTGATGGGATCCGGTGCATTAGTGCTGATATGATCGCACCCGTCATGTTGTGGGCACAAATCCTTTGTGTGTTGACGGTTCACAGTCCCAGCCCAAAGAGATGGCCCATTCAAACGGCCCAATGGGCTTAACGACAACCCATTCGCTTCAACAACGCATCATCCTCGCAAGACGTGATATCGATGCGTTGTAGGGCCCTCTAATGTCCCGCGAGTTAGGACGTCATCATTTTAACAGCTCACGACGTACAATTCGGGACGGAAAAACAGAGCAAAAGAAGAAAAGTATCCCGAAACTGATGAAAACGTTCGATTTTGGGCTCCAAAAATGGGCGCAGCTATGCAGCCTTGCTGCCCCATCGTAGAACTTTTGGAGAGCTTTCCAACGGTATGCTGTGGGCAGCGTAACTCCTTACGGATCAAAAGTTATGGGCACCGGCGCAACGGAGACCTGGTCACAAGCCCTACGCCCTCGGTTTGCAGGCCCAGCCTCTACGTGAAGCGAAGTTGTCTTGCCTAAGGTGCCGTGGGATTCGGTAATTGAAATGAGGTGGATAAAGTATTTTGGCAACCCTAACGGGGCAAAAAAAATTGAAAAGGGGGGTGCAACACGAGGACTTCCCAGGGGGTCACCCATCCTAGTACTACTATCGCCCAAGCACGCTTAACTTCGGAGTTCTGATGGGATCCGGTGCATTAGTGCTGATATGATAACACCCGTCATGTTGAGGGAACAAATCCTTTATGTGTTGACGGTTCACAGTCCCAGTCCAGAAAGATGGCCCATTCAAAAGGCCCAATGGGCTTAACGACAACCCATTCGCTTCAACAATGCAGCATTCTCGTAAGACATGATATCGATGCGTTGTAGGACCCTGTAATATCCCGTGAGTTAGGTTGTTGTCCTTTTAACAGCTCACGACGTACGATCTGAGACTGAAAAACAGAGCAAAAGAAGAAAAGTGGCCCGAAACTGATGAAAATATTTGATTTTGGGCTCTGAAAACAAGCGCAACTGAGCCGGGTTGCTGCCTCCGTCGTAGAGCTCTTGGAGAGCTTTCCAACGGTATGCTGTGCACCGCGTAACTCCTTTCGTATCAAAAGTTATGGACACTGGAGTGACGGAGACCTGGTCATAAGCCCTACGCTCTCGGTTTGTGGGCCCAGCCTCTACGTGAAGCGAAGTTGTGATACCCCGAACCCAGCATGCATTTAATGGCATTTAATTGCATTTAATTAAGTGTCATCTTAAATGTTAGCATTGATTTTCGTGTTTATTTTTAGTTAAACATTCATTTCTAACATTATTTTCATATTTCTTTTAGAAGTAATTAAATAATACTTGAGTTAATTATGTTAACAGAGTATCAACTACTTTTCATATTTATGTCACTTGGTTTTATTTTCTTGCACCTTAATGCTCGGTTTTCAATTAAATGGAAAAGTAGCTCCGAGCTCGGAGTGAATTTTGAACTATGTTACTTTTCAAAAATCATATTTTTCTTATATTCCATAATATTTAGGTGTTATTCGTTCTTCGTCGTTTTGTGCATAGCATATCGAGAGTGGTAGCTAGAGAATGTTTTCTAGTCTTCAGCAAATAGTGAAAACTAGTATTTAGTGTTTTAGTTTTAGTATTATAGTTGTTGTTGACTAGAATTATATTTGTGTTAGTTGATTTAAGTTTAAAATGCATAAAATGAATTAGTTTGACCAAGTTTAGTTAGCTTTGACTAAGTCTTGACCTTTTACCTTTTGTTGTCACCTTATATATGCATATTTTAAGCAAAACAAAAGGTCAAAGGTGAAAAAAAATAGGCCAAGGGCCGAAAATACAAGGGAAAAAGAACAAAAAAGATTTTCAACTTCAAATCTCCAACTCTTCGCTAGGGCTTGCACGGGGTTGTTTCTGAGGCTTCCAACGCAATTTTCCTAGCATCTAGTAGTGTCTAAGGTGAGGGTTTCATCGTTATTTGCTCATTTGAAATTATTATGTCTAAACTTTAATTTTTAAGAATTATGTGTAGATCGTTATTTTACCCATTTTGATGCTTGAAGAATGTTCCTTGACAATTGTAGAACATGTATTTGTAGCTTTTTAGCATTTTCTACGGTTGAACATAGCAATTGCAATTTAATTTGATAATGGAATAGTAAAATATGAATAGTAAACCCCCGTTTCGTAAAAGTTGCTCTGTTTTGTGATCTGTTGATGTAGGAAGGTGCTAGATATGCTAGAATGCTTAAATGTATGATTTATTTGGGTTGTGTAATGTAAAAACGGAGAAAAATGGCTTGGTACATGTTGGGGTCGTTCCGGTCAAGTTTGGCATTTTATCGTTTTACGTGAAGGCATTGTCGTAGTATGACATGGAGGCACATTGGGTGCAGGTATGACATTGGTTGGGTGATCGGTTGAGGTAGCTGTAGTTCAAATGAGCAAAGAGGGAAATTGGGGCTTTGCGGGAATTCTAGGGTAAAGAAGGGTTTCATGGTCTTTAGACATGCCTTATGGTGTCCTAGGAAGAGTAGTGAAATCGGTTTCCAAATCTCATGGCTCGTTTGGACGGGGTAGCATTGAGAAAGTTGGGGTCATTTAGTGTTTTAGTTGATTTTTATAATGCTTGCTTATATAATGCTTATTGTGGATTATTATGCTCGTTATACTTGATTATGATTGAATTGTATATCAATTGTTGATAATGCTTGTTAGTGTTGTTCTTGTTATTTTATTGATTGTAAATGCTTATTGTATCGCATGTTGATACTAATCTGCACTTCAGTGCCTTGCTCGATTATCATTATATTCCTCGTATTGCATTGCATTATGTCAGGCGCGTGAGTGATGGGCCTCTCTGGGTAGTCTCGGGCTGCCAGGGTTGGTTGCTCTAGCTCTGTGTCCTATTCCCGTTCTCGCTTGGGTTGCCGCCCAGGGAGTTTTGGGTCGTAGAATTGCCAGAGTATGTCCGGAGTACTCTAACGGAAGTTATAAGGTAGGTGAGCCAGCGCGTCATCGTTAAAGTCATCGAAATCATGATTGGTACATTACTCGTTCGAGTGAATCGTAGACTTCAAAGTGTGGTATAGCTTTGATTGGTTGTGTTAATGCTTTCTTTAATTGTTATTGTATTCTTTATTATATTGATTGATGTTCTTATTGGATATATTGCTTAACTATCTTATTTGCATTGCACGATATTCTTTCTCTCCACCTCGATATTTGTTCCGCCTTCACTGAGTATACGTGTTGTGTATACTCACTCCTCACCACCACATTTTAGGAAGTGCCGAGTTAGCTGGAAAGCTCGTGCTTGAAGAGTTGTCTTGCATGTTATGTGGCTGAGTTGTAGAAAGATGCAAAGATGTATGTTTTCATGTATTACATGTATTTAGTGTTAAAGGATGTGTAATTAACTTAACTAGGTTTATTAGAATGGTATGATAGTTTATTTTGTGGAATAGGTTAGTATGGTTTAATTGCCAAGCATGAATGCACTTGTCAAATATGAGAAGAGATAGGATAGCTTTTAAACTGGAATTGTATATTTACTTGTGTTCGCTTGTTGAGAACCAAGGCTCGGATAGCCTTGAGGTGTTTGTATGTTTGGACACGGTATTGGTTCATTTATGTAATGTTTGCAGGTTTTATTTTTGCCTAGAAATAGGCAACGGAGCGACGGAGACCTGGTCACAAGCCCTACACCTTCGGTTTGCGGGCCCAACCTCTACGTGAAGCGAAGTTATCTTGCCCAAGGTGCCGTGGGATTCGGTAATGGAAATGTGGTGGATAAAGTATCTTGGCAACCCTAACCGAAGCAAAAAAAAATTGAAAATGGGGAGGGGGGGGGGGCAACATGAGGACTTCCCATGGGGTCACCCATCCTATTACTACTCTGGCCCAAGCACGCTTAACTTCGGAGTTCTGATGGGATCCGGTGCATTGGTGCTGGTATGATTTCACCCGTCGAGTTGAGGACACAAATCCTTTATGTGTTGACGGTTCACAGTCCCAGCCCAGAGAGATGGCCCATTCAAAAGGCCGAATGGGCTTAATGACAACCCATCGGCTTCAACAACACAGCATCCTCATAAGACGTGATATCGACGCGTTGTAGGGCCCTATAAGATCTCGAAAGTTAAGTTGTCGTCCTTTCAACAGTTCACGACGTACGATCCAGGACTGAAAAATAGAGCAAAAGAAGAAAAGTGACCCAAAACTGATGAAAACCTTCAATTTTGGGCTCCGAAAATAGGCGCAGCCGAGCAGGGTTGTTTCCCCCATCGTAGATCTCTCGGAAAGCTTTCCAACGGTATGCTGTACGCCGCGTAACCCCTTACGGATCAAAAGTTATGGGCACCAAAGCGACGGAGACCTAGTCACAAGCCCTACGCCCTCGGTTTGCGGGCCCAGCCTCTACGTGAAGCGAAGATGTCTTGCCCAAGATGCCGTGGGATTCGGTAATGGAAATGTGGTAGATAAAGTATCTTGGCAACCCTAACTGGGGCAAAAAAATTTGAAAAGGGGGGTACAACAGAAGGACTTCCCAAGGGGTCACCTATCCTAGTACTACTCTCGCCCAAGCATTCTTAACTTCGGATTTCTGATGGGATCCGGTGCATTAGTGTTGGTATGATCGCACCCGTCATGTTGTGGGCACAAATCCTTTATGTGTTGACCGTTCACAGTCCCAGCCCAGAGAGATGGCCCATTCAAAAGGCCCAATGGGGTTAACGACAACCCATCTGCTTCAACAACGCAGTATTCTCGCAAGATGTGATATCGACGAGTTGTAGGGCCTTGTAATATCCCATGAGTTAGGTTGTCGTCTTTTTAACTGCTCACGACGTATGATCCGGGGCAAAAAAAACAGAGCGAAAAAAGAAAAATGACCCAAAACTTATAGAAATTTCAATTTTGGGATCCAAAAACTGGCACAATTGAACAGGCTTCCTGCCCCCATCGTAGAGCTCTCGGAGAGTTTTCCAACGGTATGCTATGCCCCCCGTCACTCCTTACGGATCAAAAGCTATGGGCACCGGAGCGACGGAGACCTGGTCACAAGCCCTACGCCCTCGGTTTGCGGGCTCAGCCTCTACGTGAAGCGAAGTTGTCTTGGCGAAGGTGCCGTGGGATTCGGTAATTGGAATGTGGTGGATAAAGTATCTTGGCAACCCTAACGGGGCAAAAAAACTTGAAAACGGGGGTGCAACACGAGGACTTCCCAGGGGGTCACCCATCCTAGTACTACTCTTGCCCAAGCACACTTAACTTCGGAGATCTGATGGGATCCGGTGCATTAGTGCTGGTATGATCGCACACGTCATGTTGAGGGCACAAATCTTTTATGTGTTGACGGTTCACAGTCCCAGTCCAGAGAGATGGCCCATTCAAAAGGCCCAATGGGCTTAACGACAACCCATCCGCTTTAACAACGCAGCATCCTTGTAAGATGTGATATCGACGCGTTGTAGGGCCCTGTAATATCATGCGAGTTAGGTTGTCTTCCTTTTAACAACTCACGACGTACGATTCGGGACTGAAAAACAGAGCAAAAGAAGGATAATCGCCCGAAACTGATGAAATAGGCGCAATCGAGTAGGGTTGCTGCCCCCATCGTAGAGCTCTCGGAGAGCTTTCCACCGGTATTCTGTGCACCATGTAACTCCTTACTGATCAAAAGTTATAGGCACCGGAGCGACAGAGACCTGGTCACAAGCCCTACGCCCTTGGTTTGCTGGCCCAGCCTCTACGTGAAGCGAAGTTGTCCTGCCCAATGTGCCATGGGATTCGGTAATAGAAATGTGGTGGATAGAGTATCTTGGAAACCCTAACCGGGGCAAAAAAAAATTTAAAATGGGGGTGCAACACGAGGACTTTCTAGGGGGTCACCCATCCTAGTACTACTCTCGCCCAAGCATGCTTAACTTCGGAGTTCTGATGGGATCCGGTGCATTAGTGCTGGTATGATCGCACCCGTAATGTTGTGGGCACAAATCCTTTATGTGTTGACCGTTCACAGTCCCAGCCCAGAGAGATGGCCCATTCAAAAGGCCCAATGGGGTTAACGACAACCCATCTACTTCAACAACGCAGCATTCTCCCAAGACGTGATATCGACGAGTTGTAGGGCCCTGTAATATCCCGCGAGTCATGTTGTCGTCCTTTTAACAGCTCACGACGTACGATCCGGGACAAAAAACCAGAGCGAAAGAAGAAAAATGGCCCAAAACTAATGAAAAATTTGATTTTGGGCTCCGAAAACTAGCACAATTGAGCAGGCTTGCTACCCCCATCGTATAGCTCTCAGAGAGCTTTCCAACGGTATGCTGTGTTCTGCGTAACACCTTACAGATCAAAAGTTATGGGCACCGGAGCGACGTAGACCTGGTCACAAGCCCTACGCCCTCGGTGAGCGAGCCCAGCTTCTACGTGAAGCGAAGTTGTCTTGCCCAAGGTGCCGTGAGATTCGGTAATTGAAATGTGGTGGATAAAGTATCTTGGCAACCCTAACCGGGGTAAAAAAAATTGAAAAGGGGGGTGCAACACGAGGACTTCCCGGGTGGTCACCCATCCTAGTACTACTCTCGCCCAAACACGCTTAACTTCGAAGTTCTGATGGGATCCGGTGCATTGGTGCTGGTATGATCGAACCCGTCATGTTGAGGGCACAAATCGTTTATGTGTTGACGGTTCACAGTCCCAGCCCAGAGAGATGGCCCATTCAAAAGGCCAAATAGGCTTAACGACAACCCATCCGCTTCAACAACGCAGCATCCTCATAAGACGTGATATCGACGCGTTGTAGGGCCCTGTAATATCCGGCGAGTTAGGCTGTCGTCCTTTTAACAGTTCACGATGTACGATCCGGGACGGAAAAACAGAGCAAAAGAAGGAATGTGGCCCAAAACTGATGAAAACCTTCAATTTTGGGCTCCAAAAACAGGCGCAGCCGAGCAGGGTTGCTGATCTCATCGTAGAGCTCTCGGTGAGCTTTCCAACAGTATGTTGTACACCCCGTAACTCCTTACGGATCAAAAGTTATGGGCACCGGAGCGACGGTGACCTAGTCACAAGCCCTACGCCCTCGGTTTGCGGGCCCAGCCTCTACGTGAAGCGAAGTTGTCTTGCCCAAGGTGCCGTGGGATTCGGTAATAGAAATGTGGTGGATAAAGTATCTTGGAAACCCTAATCGGGGCAACAAAAATTTAAAAAAGGGGGTGCAACCCGAGAACTTCCCAGGGGGTTACCCATCCTTGTACTACTCTCGCCCAAGCACGCTTAACTTTGGAGTTTTTATGGGATTTGGTGCATTAGTGCTGGTACGATCGCACCCGTCATGTTGTGGGCACAAATCATTTATGTGTTGACCGTTCACAGTCTCAGCCCAGAGAGATGGCCCATTCCAAAGGCCCAATGGGCTTAACGACAACCCATCCGCTTCAACAACGCCGTATTCTCGCAAGACGTGATCTCGATGCGTTGTAGGGCCCTGTAATATCCCACGAGTTAGGTTGTCGTCCTTTTAATGACTCACGACGTGCGATCCGGGACGAAAAAACAGAGCAAAAGAAGAACAATGGCCCGAAACTGATGAAAATGTTCGATTTTGGGCTACGAAAACAGGCGTAGTTGAGCAGGCTTGCTGCCCCGTCGTAGAGCTCTAGGAGAGCTTTCCAACGGTTTGCTCTACACCACGTAACTCCTTACAGATCAAAAGTTATGGGCACTGGAGCGACGGAGACCTGGTCACAAGCCCTACGCCCTCAGTTTGCTGGCCCAGCCTCTACGTGAAGCGAAGTTGTCTTGCCTATGGTGCCGTGGGATTCGGTTATAGAAATGTGGTGGATAAAGTGTCTTGGCAACCCTAACCGGGGCAAAAAAAATTGAAAAGGGGGTGCAACATGAGGACTTCCAAGGGGATCACCAATTCTAGTACTACTCTCGCCCTAGCACGCTTAACTTCAGAGTTCTGATGGGATCCGGTGCATTAATGTTGGTATGATCACACCCGTCATATTGAGGGCACAAATCCTTTATGTGTTGACGGTTCACAGTCCAAGCCCAGAGAGATGGCCCATTCAAAAGGCCCAATGGGCTTAACGACAACCTATCCGCTTCAACAACACAGCGTCCTCGTAAGATGTGATATTGACGCATTGTAGGGCCCTGTAATATCCCGCGAATTAAGTTGTCGTCCTTTTAACAGTTCACAACGTACGATCCAGGACTGAAAAATAGAGCAAAAGAAGGAAAGTGGCCCGAAATAGATGAAAACCTTCTATTTTGGGCTCTAAAAATAGGCGCAGCTGAGTAGGGTGGCTGCCCCATTGTAGAGCTCTTGGAGAGCTTTCCAGCGGTATGCTGTATGCCACGTAACTCCTTATGGATCAAAAGTTATGGGCACCGGAGCGATAGAGACCTGGTCACAAGCCCTACGCCCTCGGTTTGCGGGCCCAACCTCTACGTGAAGCGAAGTTGTCTTGCCCAAGATGCCGTGGGAGTCGGTAATGGAAATGTGGTGGACAAAGGATGTTGGCAACCCTAACCGGGGCAAAAAAAAATTGAAAATGGGGGTGCAACACTAGGACTTCCTAGGGGGTCACCCATCCTAGTACTACTCTCGCCCAAGCATGCTTAACTTTAGAGTTCTGATGGGATCCGGTGCATTAGTGCTGGTATAATCGCACCCGTCATGTTGAGGGCACAAATCCTTTATGTGTTGACGGTTCACAGTCCCAGTGTAGAGAGATGGCCCATTCAAAAGGCCCAATGGGCTTAACGACAACCCATCCGCATCAACAACGCAGCATCCTTGTAAGATGTGACAGCGCCGCGTTGTAGGGCCTGTAATATCCTGCGAGTTAGGTTGTCTTCCTTTTAACAGCCCACGACGTACGATCCGGGATTGAAAAATAGAGCAAAAGAAGGAAAGTGGCCCGAAACTGATGAAAACCATCGATTTTGGGCTCCGAAAATAGGCGCAGCCGAGTAGGGTTGCTGCCCCCGTTGTAGAGCTCTTGGAGAGCTTTCCAGCTGTATGCTGTGCGCCACGTAACTCCTTACGGATCAAAAGTTATGGGCACCGGACTGACAGAGACCTGGTCACAAGCCCTACGCCCTCGGTTTGCTGGCCCAGCCTCTACATGAAGCGAAGTTGTCTTGCCTAAGGTGCCGTGGTATTCAGTAACAGAAATGTGGTGGATAAAGTAACTTGGCAACCCTAACCGGGGCAAAAAAAATTTAAAAGGGGGGTGCAACACGAGGACTTCCTAGGGGGTCACCCATCCTAGTACTACTCTTGCCCAAGCATGCTTAACTTCGGAGTTCTGATGGGATCCGGTGCATTAGTGCTGGTATGATCGCACCCGTCATGTTTTGGGCACAAATCCTTTATGTGTTGACCGTTCACAGTCCCAGCTTAGAGAGATGGCCCATTCAAAAGGCCCAATGGGGTTAACGACAACCCATCTACTTCAACAACGCAGCATTCTCGCAAGACGTGATATCGACGAGTTGTAGGGCCCTGTAATATCCCGCGAGTTAGGTTGTCGTCTTTTTAACAGCTCACGACGTACGATCCGGGACAAAAAAATAGTGCGAAAGAAGAAAAATGGCCTGAAACTGATGAAAATTTCAATTTTGGGCTCCGAAAACTAGCACAACTTAGCAGGCTTGCTACCCCCGTCATAGAGCTCTCGGAGAGGTTTCCAACGGTATGCTGTGCGCCACGTAACTCCTTACGGATCAAAAGTTATGGGCACCGGAGCGACGGAGACCTGGTCACAAGCCCTTTGCCCTCGGTTTGCGGGCCCAGCCTCTACGTGAAGTGAAGTTGTCTTGCCCAAGGTGCCGTGGGATTCGGTAATTGAAATGTGGTGGATAAAGTATCTTGGCAACCCTAACCGGGGCAAAAAAAATTGAAAAAGGGCGTGCAACACGCGGATTTCCCGGGGGGTTACCTATCGTAGTACTACTCTCGCCCAAACACGCATAACTTCAGAGTTCTGATGGGATCCAGTGTCACGCCCCAACCCGGCCTATAAGGTTAGACTAGGGTGTGAACTAAACATTCAAGTAATATCACGTGCTTAGCTATAAGATTTAACACCTAATGATTTAGTCTAAACTCCAAAGTATTTTCGGAAAACCGACAGCATAACGGCTGTAATTGGGCTCTTTGGTTTGACCTAATTCTCTAAACGCCTCAATTATTCCAATCATTGATCCAATTTCATTAAGGACTCCTATTTGTCACCAACCGATTTGCCTACTAGTTTATCTTGAAAGTCTCGTTTGGTTAATAAGCCTAACATGATAACTATGTCCCGTTTATTTGTCAATTTCCTATCATGCCAGTACCTATTATCCTTTAGTTTGCAAATGAGCACCTAAGTGAAATTAGATAGAATTAACTTAGTTGATTGTCCATCTAGTGGTTTGAATGCCTACGATAACTACTAATTAAGAAAACGAAAGCAAACAACCAAATAAAAGTTCATCCGGTTATAGATAGTACAATCCCAGAATTATACCCAAATTACAACGGGGTCATTTACATCAATAGAATGAATAGTTTGCAATCAAACACAACATCCATATAGCAACCGCTTTCAGGCAAAGCACAAAAGCACGTAGGGATAGGCAATCACTCCAAGGAATCATCGTTAGGCACATCGTCCTTGGGGTACCTGTTCTTGATCTTCTTCACCTGAGATGATAAAAGAGGGTGAGTCCTTATGAACTCAGCGAGGGGGAACGAGAAATACATTTTGAAACTCATTTTCCGGTTCAATTTATGAAAACTCTTTTTGAGAATATGTCACATATTACAAATAATAAGGTACGCAATTATAAGAAACAAATCGAGAAACGGATACAATTACCAATCATTTCACGGATACGGTGAGCATTTGCTCTCAATTTCAATTTCGAATCAATTGTTGCGGCCGACTTCAATAATCCACTTATCACTCCCAATTGGGTGTACTCCGGATGTACCCCGAAACCTACGACCCAACTCTCCAAGGGTGAATACCAAGCGAGAGAGGGAATTGGATCATGGTAGTCACGGTAGCACTGGCAAGCCCGATGCCGCCTGGCGGACGTGAAACGCTACCATGCCACACGAAAGGTTGCAACCTTGTATGCAATGCACATTTATAACATTTAACATATCACATTAGGGGGGCAACAAAGTAGGTTGCCTCCGAACAGTTATAAGATCGCACGTTGTCAAGTAGTCAAACAAGGCACGATAAGACAAGTAATTTCGCTTGAAAGGCATATAGAGTCATATGAACATCAAACGGGCAGCCATGTAACACATGTAAAATAGGCCATATAACTCATTAAGAAGCTCATATAATCAAGTGATACAAATTATTCAACATGCAACAACATTTACGTGGGTTCAGTAGCAAGGAAAGCTTATTTGACAACATGCAATGGTCAAAACCATAATTGAAGTTATAAGACATTTTACGGGCAGCCCACGCAACGTACAGTTTCCACACAATATCCAATGATTAACACTTAGTAAGACTACTTAGCCATTAGGGTTTCCATTTCATGCATAATAGTGTGTTCAAACCCTAAGTCAACTCAACATCATTCCCAAGTCATACATCATTCAATTCAAACATCCTCAAGTACTCAAAACAGTCCATGCAATATTCCAACATCACAATTCCAAGCAATTAGTACCACAAGAGAGGTTACAATAGTTTTCCATGCATATAGCTAAATGAAACCTTTACTGCAATAGGCTGTTTTCTCACAATCAATAGGATAATCAAAAAATCTCCAAATTCAGTGAATAAGATTTCAAATTAAAGCTTAAGAAGTTAAATAAAATCAGAAACAAACCTTGCATCAATTGGAGTTCAGAATCATTAGTTATAGCCGAAACAGTGAGGTAGCACAAAACTGTCCAGATTTGCACACTTTTCAGAAATTGACGTTTTTGAGGTCCTTAGGGTCAGTTTTAGCTTTGGTCCATTTCTGAAAAAATTGTCCAGAACTGAACAATCTAGCAGAACACCAAATTTCATGCATTTTTGACAACATTTACTAAGTCAAATATGGTTCGTTCCACAAGGTCAGTGCATCTGCCAAAACCTGATTCATTTTTCCAGATTTCCAGATTTGGTCACATTTTAAAGATTTGCCATTTTGAGGACCTTAGAGTCACAATTAGCTTCGGACTATTTCTGGGAAAAATGTTCAAAACTGTCCAAACTAGTCACCCACCAATATTCAAGAATTTTCAACATTATTTTCTTAGCTAAACTTACCTCGAACAGACTGGTCGGAGAGCTGTCATCCATTTCGACTTCACCTAGCATCATTTTCAAGCCAAGATCTTGCCATGCATGGTTGTTTAAGCTTATGAACGACCATATATCTCAAGTACAGAAGCAAATACACACATTCATGAGCATGCATGTGAAATTTTGAAGAGTTTTCAAAAGGTTTTAACCCTCACCTTAGCAATCAACCACAAAGATGCACAAAAACTTGTTGAAGCTTCAAATCTCTTCTTCTTCTTGCTTAGCCGAGATTCCAACTTGGTTTCTCTATTTTTCCTAGCCTAGTGATCAATCTCTTAGCACATGCATGAGGTTAGAACAAGAAGAAAAGAAATGGAAGCCAAGAAAACTCACCTAGGCTGAATAGAGGTCTTCAATGTACATGCATGTGTGATTTTCACTTCCTAGCTAGCTCGGTTGAGGTCCTTTGCTTATGGCTTGCTTTGTTTAGCTATGGTGTGAAGAATATAAGCTATGGAGGAGGAGAACTCAGCCAAAACCGAAATGGAGAGAGGAAATGAGAGGGAAGTGAGAGAAAAGAATGAAGAGAAATGAAGAAATGACAAAGAAATGAAGCCTTTTGCAAGTTTGAGGAGCATGTCGGCCTTGGGCTTCCAAATCTGAATTTTTGTGTCTTCAAGGTGGAATTTGAAATGTTAGCATGGGCCATGAGTGGTTTGGTCGAAAATGAGAGGAAATTGAGGTGGTTTTGGGCAATTTTTTATGCATTGATAAGTGTTTTTGTGTCATGACTTGTCTAGAATCATTTTGAATTAAACATGCATGCAAAAATCTGATTTTGTGTCATCTTTTGAATTGTTTTAACATGTGTGTAAGAGAATGTTGGGTATTTAGGGATTTTAGGTAGAATAGAATATAGGGTATGTTTAGAGGTTTGTGAGATTTTGTCTTGTAGTGAGTTTAAAATATAATATTTAGGTGTTAGTGGATTTTGTAGAGATTTGAATTAGGATTATAATAATAGTTAGTGGATTGTGTAGGATTATTTTATTGTCTTGTGCTTTGTGTAGGATTCTTCATTGATTAGCGTGATGGCATGGATTCCTAGGTCTAGGGCACGAATTACGAGGTAGACACGAACTACGAGGTAAGACACCAACTTCAAGACTAATGCACGTACTTCAAGATAAATGCACGGATTCTAATGCTAACACATGCAACCCTAGGTGAATGAACGTAAACCAATACAAGGCACGTATTTCAATGCAATGCACGTAAAGCGAGGTACGACTCTTAAACCTAGGTTAAAGCACACAGTTCAAGGTTAATGCACACAAAATGAAGAGACACACGCAATCGAGGTCTCGTATATAAAACAAGGTCATGGCACGTTTATCTAGGTATTGCACGTATATCGAGGATTAGGGCACACAATCCAAGGTCAGTCATATCATTCTTGGTCTATGGCACGCAAATCAAGGTAACACACGTTATTCGGGGTCGGGCATTACATTGGGTGCATTGGTACTAGTATGATCGCACCCGTCTTGTTGAGGGCACAAATCCTTTATGTGTTGATGGTTCACAGTCCCAGCCCAGAGAGATGGCCTATTCAAAAGGCCCAATGGGCTTAACGACAACCCATCCGCTTCAACAACGCAGCATCCTCATAAGACGTGATATCGATGCATTGTAAGGCCCTGTAATATCCGGCAAGTTAGGTTGTCGTCCTTTTCACAGCTCATGATGTACGATCGGGAATGTAAAAACAAAGCAAAAGAAGAAAAGTAACCCGAAACTAATGAAAACATTAGATTTTGGGCTCCAAAAATAGGCGCAGCCGAGTAGGCTTGCTGCCCCCGTCGTAGAGCTCTCGAAGAGCTTTCCAACGGTATGCTGTGCGACATGTAACTCCTTACGGATCAAAAGTTATGGGCACCGGAGCGATGGAGACCTGGTCACAAGCCCTACGCCCTCGGTTTGCGGTCCCAGCCTCTACGTGAAGCGAAGTTGTCTTGCCCAAGGTGCCGTGGGATTCGGTAATAGAAATGTGGTGGATAAAGTATCTTGGAAACCCTAACCGGGGTACAAAAATTTAAAAGGGGGGTCACCCATCCTAGTACTACTCTCGCCCAAGCACGCTTAACTTCGGAGTTCTGATGGGATCTGGTGCATTAGTGCTGGTATGATCGCACCCTTTATGTTGTGGGCACAAATCATATATGTGTTGACCGTTCACAGTCTCAACACAGAGAGATGGCCCATTCAAAAAGGCCCAATGGGCTTAACGACAACCCATCCGCTTCAACAACGCAGCATTCTCGCAAGACGTGATATCGACGCGTTGTAGGGCCCTGTAATATCCCACGAGTTTGGTTGTCGTCCGTTTAACGGCTCATGATGTGCGATTCGGGACGAAAAAATAGAGCAAAAGAAGAACAATGGCCTGAAACTAATGAAAATGTTCAATTTTGGGCTACGAAAACAGGCGCAGCTGAGCAGGCTTGCTGCCCCCGTCGTAGAGCTCTGGGAGAGCTTTCCAACGGTTTGCTCTGCACTGCGTAACTCCTTACGGATCAAAAGTTATGGGCACCGGAGCGACGGAGACATGGTCACAAGCCCTAGGCCCTCGGTTTGCGGGCCCAGCCTCTACGTGAAGCGAAGTTGTCTTGCCGAAGGTGCCGTGGGATTCAGTTATAGAAATGTGGTGGATAAAGTGTCTTGGCAACCCTAACTGGGGCCAAAAAAATTGAAAAAGGGGTGCAACATGAGGACTTCCCAGGGGATCACCCATTCTAGAACTACTCTCACCCTAGCACGCTTAACTTCGGAGTTCTGATGGGATCCAGTGCATTAGTGCTAGTATGATCGCACCTGTCATATTGAGGGCACAAATCCTTTATGTGTTGACGGTTCACAGTCCAAGCTCAGAGAGATGGCCCATTCAAAAGGTCCAACGGGCTTAACGACAACCCATCCGTTTCAACAACGCAGCGTCCTCGTAAGACGTGATATTGACACATTGTAGGGCCCTATAATATCCTATGAATTAAGTTGTCATCCTTTTAACAGTTCACGACGTACAATCCGGGACTAAAAAATAGAGCAAAAGAAGGAAAATGGCCTGAAACTGATGAAAACATTCGATTTTGGGCTCTAAAAATAGGCGCAGCTTAGCAGGGTTGCTGCCCCCGTCGTAGATCTCTCGGAGAGCTTTCCAACGGTGTGTTGTGTGCCGCGAAACGCCTTATGGATCAAAAGTTATGGGCACCGAAGCGACGGAGACCTGGTCATAAGCCCTACGCCCTCGGTTTGCAAGCCTAGACTCTACGTGAAGCGAAGTTGTCTTGCCCAAGATGCCGTGGGAGTCGGTAATGGAAATGTGGTGGATAAAGTATCTTGCCAACTCTAACCGGGGCAAAAAAAATTGAAAAGGGGGGTGCAACATGAGGACTTCCCTGGGGGTCACCCATCCAAGTACTACTCTCGCCCAAGCACGCTTAACTTCAGAGTTCTGATGGGACCCGGTGCATTAGTTGGGGTATAATCGCACCTGTCATGTTGAGGGCACAAATCCTTTATGTGTTGACGGTTCACAGTCCCAGTCCAGAGAGATGGCCCATTCAAAAGGCCCAATGGGCTTAATGACAACCCATCCGCTTCAAAAACACAGCATCCTCGTAAGACGTGATATCGACACGTTGTAAGGCCCTGTAATATACTGCGAATTAAGTTGTCATCCTTTTAACAGTTCACGACGTACGATCCGGGACTGAAAAATAGAAGAAAAGAAGGAAAGTGGCCCGAAAATGATGAAAACCTTCCATTTTGGGCTCCGAAAACAAGCGCAGGCATGCAGGGTTGCTGCCCCCATCGTAGAGATCTCAGAGAGTTTTTCAATGGTATGTTGTACGCTGCGTAACTCCTTACGGATCAAAAGTTATGGGCACCAGAGCGACGGAGACCTGGACACAAGCCCTACACCCTCGGTTTACGGTCCCAGCCTCTACATGAAGCGAAGTTGTCTTGCCCAAGGTGCCGTGGGATTCGGTAAAAGAAATATGGGGGAGAAAGTATCTCGGCAACCCAAACAAGGGCAAAAAGAATGTAAAAGGGAGGGGGGGGGGGTGCAACACGAGGACTTCCCAGGGTGTCCCCCATCCTAGTACTACTCTCGCCCAAGCAAGCTTAACTTCGGAGTTCTTATGGGATCCGTTGCATTAGTGCTGGTATGATCGCACCCATCATGTTGTGGGCACAAATCCTTTATGTGTTGACCGTTCACAGTCCCAGCCCAGAGAGATGGCCCATTCAAAAGGCCCAATGAGGTTAACGACAACCTATCTGCTTCAACAACGTAGCATTCTCGCAAGACGTGATATCGACGAGTTGTAGGGCCCTGTAATATCCCGCGAGTTAGGTTGTCGTCCTCTTAATAGCTCACGACTTGCGATCCGGGACAAAAAAACAGAGCGAAAGAAGAAAAATAGCCCAAAACTGATGAAAATTTTGATTTTGGGCTCTGAAAACTGGCGCAACTGAGCAGGCTTGCTATCCCCGTTGTAGAGCTCTCGGAGGGCTTTCCAACTGTATGCTATACGCCGCGTAACACCTTACGGATCAAAAGTTATGGGCACCGGAGCGAGGAAGACCTGGTCACAAGCCCTACTCCCTTGGTTTGCCTGCCCAGCCTCTACGTGAAGTGAAGTTGTCTTGCCCATGGTGCAGTGGGAATTGGTAATTGAAATATGGTGGATAAAGTATCTTGGAAACCCTAACTAGGGCAAAAAAAATTGAAAATTGGGGTACAACACGAGGACTTCCCAGGGGGTCACCCATCCTAGTACTACTCTCGCCCAGGCACGCTAAGCTTCAGAGTTCTAATGGGATCCGGTGCGTTAGTGCTGGTATGATTGCACCCGTCATGTTGAGGGCACAAATCCTTTATGTGTTGACAGTTTACAGTCGCAGCCCAGAGATATGGCCCATTCAAAAGGCCCAATGGGCTTAACGACAACCCATCCGCTTCAACAACGTAGTATCTTCGTAAGACGTGATATCGACGCATTGTAAGGCCCTGTAATACCCCGCGAGTTAGGTTGTCATCCTTTTAACAGCTCACGACGTACGATCCGGGACTAAAAAACATAGCAGAAGAAAGAAAGTGGCCCGAAACTGATGAAACCCGTCAATTTTGGGCTCTGAAAATAGGCGCAGCTGAGAAGGGTTGCTGCCCCCGTCGTAGAGCTCTCAGAGAGATTTCCAACGGTATGCTTTGCGCCGCGTAACTCCTTACGGATCAAAAGTTATGGGCACCGGAGCGACGGAGACTTGGTCACAAGCCCTACGCCCTCGGTTTGCAGGCCCAGCCTCTACGTGAAGCGAAGTTGTCTTGCCAAAGATGCCGTGGGATTCGGTAATGGAAATGTCGTGGATAAAGTATCATGGCCACCCTAACCGGGGCAAAAAAAATTGAAAAGGGGGGTGCAACACGAGGACTTCCCAAGGGGTAACCCATCCTAGTACTACTCTCGCCCAAGCACGCTTAACTTCGGAGTTCTGATGGGATCCGGTGCATTTGTGTTGGTATGATCGCACCCGTCATATTGAGGACACAAATCCTTTATGTGTTAACGGTTCACAGTCTCAGCCTAGAGAGATGGCCCATTCAAAAGGCCCAATGGTCTTAACGACAACCCATCCGCTTCAGCAACGCAGCGTCCTCGTAAGACGTGATATCAACGCGTTGTAGGGCCCTGTAATATCGCACAAGTTAAGTTTTCGTACTTTTAACAGTTCACGACGTACGATCCCGGACTAAAAAATAGGGCAAAAGAAGGAAAGTGGCCCGAAACTGATGAAAGCCTTCGATTTTGATCTCTAAAAATAGGTGCAGTCGAGTAGGGTTGCTGCCCTCGTCGTAGAGTGCTCGAGGAGCTTTCCAACGGTATTCTTTACGCCGTGTAACTCCTAACGGATCAAAATTTTTGGGCACCGGAGCGACGGAGACCTGGTCACAAGCCCTATGCCTTCGGCTTGCGGGCCTAGCCACTACGTGAAGCGAAGTTGTCTTGCCCAAGGTGCCATGGGATATGTGGTGGATAAAGTATCTTGGCAACCCTAACCGGGGAAAAAAAATTTAAAAGGGGGGTGTAACACGAGGACTTCCTAGAGGGTCACCCATTCTAGTACTACTCTTGCCCAAGCACGCTTAACTTCGGAGTTCTGATGGGATCCGGTGCATTAATGCTGGTATGATCGCACACGTCAGGGCACAAATCTTTTATGTGTTGACGATTCACAGTCCTAGCCTAGAGAGAGGCCCCACTCAAAAGGCCCAATGGGCTTCACGACAGCCCATCCGCTTCAAAAATGCAGCATTCTCGTAAGACGTGATATCGACGCGTTGTAGGGCTCTAAAATATCCCGCGAGTTAGGTTGTTGTCCTTTTAACAGCTCACGATGTATGATCCGGGATGAAAAAACAGAACAAAAGAAGAAAAATAACCCGAAACTGTTGAAAACATTCTCTTTTGGGCTCTAAAAACGGGCGCAGCTGAGCAGGCTTGTTACCCCCCGTTGTAGAGCTCTCGGAGAGCTTTCCAACAGTTTGTTGTTCGCTATGTAACTCCATACGGATCAATAGTTATGGGCACCGGAGCGAAGGAGACCTGGTCACAAGCCCTACGCCCTCGGTTTGCGGGCCCAGCCTCTACGTGAAGCGAAGTTGTCTTGCCCAAGGTGCCGTGGGATTCGGTAATGGAAATGTGGTGGATAAAGTATCTTGACAACCCTAACCGGGGCAAAAAAAAATGAAAAGGGGGTTGCAACACGAGAACTTCCTATGGGGTTACCCATCCTAGCACTACCCTTACCCAAACACGCTTAACTTCGGAGTTCTGATGGAATCTGGTGTATAAGTGCTGGTATGATCGCACCCGTCATGTTGAGGACACAAATCCTTTATGTGTTGGCAGTTCACAGTCCCTACCCAGAGGGATAGCGCATTCAAAAGGCCCAATGGGCTTAACGAAACCCATCCGCTTCAACAATGCAACATCCTCGTAAGACGTGATATCAACGCGTTGTAGGGCCCTGTAATATTCGGTGAGTAAGGTTGTCACCTTTTAACAGCTCACGACGTACGATCTGAAATTGAAAAACAGAGCAAAAGAATGAATGTGGCCCGAAACTAATGAAAACGTTCGATTTTGGGATCTGAAAATAGGTACAGCTGAGCAGGGTTGCTACTCTCGTCGTAGAGCTCTCTGTGAGCTTTCCAACGGTATGCTGTACACCACGTAACGCCTTACGCATCAAAAGTTATGAGAACCGGAGCGACGGAGACCTGGTCACAAGCCCTATGTCCTCAGTTTGCGGGCCCAGCCTCTACGTGAAGCGAAGTTGTCTTGCCCTAGTTGCCGTTGGCTTCGGTAATAGAAATGTGGTGGATAAAGTATCATGGAAACCTTAATCGGGGCAACAAAAATTAAAAAGAGGGGGTGCAACACGAGGACTTCCCAGGGGGTTACCCATCCTAGTACTACTCTCGCCCAAGCATGCTTAACTTCGGAGTTGTGATGGGATCTGGTGCATTAGTGCAGGTATGATCGCACCCGTCATGCTGTGGGCACAAATCCTTTATGTGTTGACCATTCACAGTCCCAGCCCAGAGAGATGGCCCATTCAAAAGGCCCAATGGGCTTAACGATGACCCATCCGCTTCAATAATGCATCATTCTCGCAAGACGTGATATCGACGCAATATAGGGCTCTGTAGTATCCCACGTGTTAGGTTGTCGTCCTTTTAACGGCTCACGATGTACGATCCGGGACGAAAATACAGAGCAAAAGAAGAACAATGGCCCAAAACTAATGAAAATGTTCAATTTTTGGCTTCGAAAATAGGCGCAGCTGAGTAAGCTTGCTGCCCCCGTCGTAGAGCTCTCGGAGTGCTTTCCAACAGTATGCTCTGCGCTGTGTAACTCCTTACGGATCAAAAGTTATGGGCACCGGAGTGACGGAGACCTGGACACAAGCCCTATGCCCTTGGTTTGCGGGCCCAGCCTCTACGTGAAGCGAAGTTGTCTTGCCCAAGGTGCCATTGGATTCAGTTATCGGGATGTGGTGGATAAAGTGTCTTGGCAACCCTAACCGGGGCAAAAAAAAATTGAAAATGTGGGTGCAACACGAGGACTTCCCAGGGGGTCACCCATCCTAGTACTACTCTCGCCCAAGCACGCTTAACTTTGGAGTTCTGATGGGATCCGGTGCATTAGTGCTGGTATGATAGCACCCGTCATATTGAGGGCACAAATCCTTTATGTGTTGACGGTTCACAGTCTCAGCCCAGAGAGATGGCCCATTCAAAAGGCCCAATGGGCTTAACGACAACCCATCTGCTTCAACAATGCAGCGTCCTCGTAAGACATGATATCGATGCGTTGTAGGTCCCGGTAATATCCTGCAAGTTAAGTTGTCGTCCTTTTAACAGTTCACGATGTACGATCCGGGACTAAAAAACAGGGCAAAAGAAGGAAAGTGGCCCGAAACTGATGAAAACCTTCGATTTTGGGCTCTAAAAAAAGGCGCAACCAAGTAGTGTTGCTGCCCCCGTCATAAATCTCTCGGAGAGCTTTCCAACGGTATGCTGTAAGCCACGTAACTCCTTACGGATCAAAAGTTATGGGCACCAGAACGACGGAGACCTGGTCACAAGCCCTACGCCCTCGGTTTGCCGGCCCAGCCTCTACATGAAGCAAAGTTCTCTTACCAAAGATGCCGTGGGAGTCGGTAATGGAAATGTGGTGGATAAAGTATCTTGCCAACTCTAACCGGGGCAAAAAAAATTGAAAAGGGGGTGCAACACGAGGACTTCCCTGGGGGTCACCCATCCTAGTACTACTCTCGCCCAAGCACGCTTAACTTCAGAGTTCTGATGGGATCCGGTGCATTAGTTGGGGTATAATCGCACCCGTCATGTTGATGGCATAAATCCTTTATGTGTTGACGGTTCACAGTCCAAGTGTAGAGAGATGGCCCATTCAAAAGGCCCAATGGGCTTAACGACAACCCATCCGCTTCAAAAACATAGCATCCTCATAAGACGTGATATCGACACGTTGCAGGGCCCTGTAATATCCCGCGAATTAAGTTGTCGTCCTTTTAACAGTTCACGACGTACGATCTGGGACTGAAAAATAGAAGAAAAGAAGGAAAGTGGCCCGAAAATGAAGAAAACTTCCATTTTGGGCTCCAAAAACAAGCACAGGCATGCAGGGTTGCTGCCCCCATCGTAGAGCTCTCAGAGAGTTTTTGAACGGTATGTTGTACGCTGCGTAACTCCTTACGGATCAAAAGTTATGGGCACCGGAGCGACGGAGACCTGGACACAAGCCCTACACTCTCGGTTTACGGTCCTAGCCTCTACGTGAAGCGAAGTTGTCTTGCCCAATGTGCCGTGGGATTCGGTAATAGAAATGTGGTGGATAAAGTATCTCGGCAACCCAAACCGGGGCAAAAATAATTTAAAGGGGGGGGGGGGGGGGGGCAACACGAGGACTTCCCAGGGTGTCCCCCATCCTAGTACTACTCTCGCCCAAGCAAGCTTAACTTCGGAGTTCTTATGGGATCCGTTGCATTAGTACTGGTATGATCGCACCCATCATGTTGTGGGCACAAATCCTTTATGTGTTGACCATTCACAGTCCCAGCCCATAGAGATGGCCCATTCAAAAGGCCCAATGAGGTTAACGACAACCTATCTGCTTCAACAACGCAGCATTCTCGCAAGACGTGATATCAACGAGTTGTAGGGCCCTGTAATATCCCGCGAGTTAGGTTGTCGTCCTCTTAACAGCTCACGACGTGCGATCCGGGACAAAAAAATAGAGCGAAAGAAGAAAAATAGCCAAAACTGATGAAAATTTTGATTTTGGGCTCTGTAAACTGGCGCAACTGAGCAGGCTTGCTGTCCCCGTTGTAGAGCTCTTGAAGGGCTTTCCAACTGTATGCTATACGCCGTGTAATACCTTACGGATCAAAACTTATGGGCACCGGAGCGACGAAGACCTGGTCAAAAGCCCTACTCCCTCGGTTTGCCGGCCCAACCTCTACGTGAAGCGAAGTTGTCTTGCCCATGGTACAGTAGGATTTGGTAATTGAAATGTGGTGGATAAAGTATCTTGGAAACCCTAACCGGGGCAAAAAAAATTGAAAATTGGGGTGCAACACGAGGACTTCCCAGGGGGACACCCATCCTAGTACTACTCTCGCCGAGGCACGCTAAACTTCGGAGTTCTGATGGGATCCGGTGCATTAATGCTGGTATGATCGCACACGTCGTATTGAGGGCACAAATCCTTTATGTGTTG
The DNA here is from genome assembly GCA_037974665.1 of Ehretia macrophylla. Classification (NCBI taxonomy): domain Eukaryota; kingdom Viridiplantae; phylum Streptophyta; class Magnoliopsida; order Boraginales; family Ehretiaceae; genus Ehretia; species Ehretia macrophylla. The sequence continues at coordinate 11,545,977 of CM075764.1, read as the reverse complement.
ACGGTTCACAGTCCTAGCCCAGAGAGAGGTCCCACTCAAAAGGCCCAATGGGCTTCACGACAGCCCATCCGCTTCAAAAATGCGGCATCCTCGTAAGACATGATATCGACGCGTTGTAAGGCTCTGTAATATCCCGCGAGTAAGATTGTTGTCTTTTTAACAGCACACGATGTACGATCCGGGATGAAAAAATAGAGCAAAAGAAGAAAGGTAACCCAAAACTGTTGAAAACATTCGCTTTTGGGCTCTAAAAACGGGCGCAGCTGAGCAGGCTTGTTACCCCCGTTGTAGAGCTCTCGGAGAGCTTTCCAACGGTATGCTGTGCGTTGTGTAACTCCATACGGATCAATAGTTATGGGCATCGGAACGAAGGAGACCTGGTCACAAGCCCTACGCCCTCGGTTTGCGGGCCCAGCCTCTACCTGAGGCGAAGTTGTCTTGCCCAAGGTGCCGTGGGATTCGGTAATGGAAATGTGGTGGATAAAGTATCTTGACATCCCTAACTGGGGCAAAAAAAATTGAAAAGGGGGGTGCAACACGAGAACTCCCTAGGGGGCCACCAATCCTAGTACTACCCTCGCCCAAGCACGTTTAACTTCGGAGTTGTGATGGGATCCGGCGCATTAGTACTGGTATGATCACACCCGTCATGTTGAGGACACAAATCCTTTATGTGTTGACGGTTCACAGTCCCTTCCCAGAGGGATGGCCCATTCAAAAGGCCCAATGGGCTTAACGTCAACCCATCCGCTTCAACAACGCAGTATCCTCGTAAGACGTGACATCGACGCATTGTAAGGCCCTGTAATATCCCGCGAGTTAGGTTGTCATCCTTTTAACAGCTCACGACATACGATCCGGGACTGAAAAACAGAGCAAAAGAAGAAAAGTGGCCCGAAACTGATGAAACCTGTCAATTTTGGGCTTTGAAAACAGGCGCAGCTGAGAAGGGTTGCTGCCCCCGTTGTAGAGCTCTCGGAGAGATTTCCAACGGTATGCTTTGCGCCGCGTAACTCCTTACGGATCAAAAGTTATGGGCACCGGAGTGGCGGAGACTTGGTCACAGGCCCTACGCCCTGGGTTTGCGGGCCCAGCCTCTACGTGAAGCGAAGTTGTCTTGCCCTAGTTGTCGTTGGCTTCGGTAATAGAAATGTGGTGGATAAAGTATCATGGAAACCCTAATCGGGGCAACAAAAATTTAAAAGAGGGGGTGCAACACGAGGATTTCCCAGGGGGTCACCCATCCTAGTACTACTCTCGCCCAAGCACGCTTAACTTCGGAGTTCTGATGGGATCTGGTGCGTTAGTGCCGGTATGATCGTACCCATCATGTTGTGGGCACAAATCCTTTATGTGTTGACCGTTCACAGTCCAAGCCCAGAGAGATGGCCCATTCAAAAGGCCCAATGGGCTTAACGACGACCCATCCGCTTCAACAATGCATAATTCTCACAAGACGTGATATCCACGTGTTGTAGGGCCCTGTAGTATCCCGCGTGTTAGGTTGTCGTCCTTTTAACGGCTCACGATGTACGATCCGGGACGAAAATACAAAGCAAAAGAAGAACAATGGCCCAAAACTGATGAAAATGTTCAATTTTTGGCTCCAAAAATAGGAGCAGCTAAGCAAGCTTGCTGACCCCGTCGTAGAGCTCTCGGAGTGCTTTCCAACGGTATGCTCTGTGCCGCGTAACTCCTTACGGATCAAAAGTTATGGGCACCGGAGTGACGGAGACCTGGAAACAAGCCCTACGCCCTTGGTTTGCGGGCCCACCCTCTACGTGAAGCGAAGTTGTCTTGCCCAAAGTGCCGTTGGATTCGGTTATCGGGATGTGGTGGATAAAGTGTCTTGGCTACCCTAACCGGGGCAAAAAAAAATTGAAAAGGTGGGTGCAACACGAAGACTTCCCAAGGGGTCACCCATCCTAGTACTACTCTCGCCCAAGCACGCTTAACTTTGGAGTTCTGATAGGATCCGGTGCATTAGTGCTGGTACGATAGCACCCGTCATATTGAGGGCACAAATCCTTTATGTGTTGACGGTTCACAGTCTCAGCCCAGAGAGATGACCCATTCAAAAGGCCCAATGGGCTTAACGACAACCCATCTGCTTCAACAACGTAGCGTCCTCATAAGACATGATATCGATGCGTTGTAGGTCCCTGTAATATCCTGCAAGTTAAGTTGTCGTCCTTTTAACAGTTCACGATGTACGATTCGAGACTAAAAAACAAAGCAAAAGAAGGAAAGTGGCCCGAAACTGATGAAAACCTTCGATTTTGGGCTCTAAAAATAGGCACAGCCAAGCAGTGTTGCTGCCCCCGTCATAAATCTCTCGGAGAGCTTTCCAACGGTATGCTGTACACCTCGTAACTCCTTACGGATCAAAAGTTACCGGCACCAGAACGACGGAGACCTAGTCACAAGCCCTACGCCCTCAGTTTGCCGGCCCAGCCTCTACGTGAAGTGAAGTTCTCTTACCAAAGATGCCGTGGGATTCGGTAATGGAAATGTCATGGATAAAGTATCATGGCAACCCTAACCGGGGCAAAAAAAATTGAAAAGGGGGGTGCAACACAAGGACTTCCCAGGGGGTCACCCATCCTAGTACTACCGTCGCCCAAGTACGCTTAATTTCGGAGTTCTGATGGGATCCGGTGCATTAGTGCTGGTATGATCATACCCGTCATATTGAGGGCACAAATCCTTTATCTGCAGACGGTTCAGAGTCCCAACCCAAAGAGATGGCCCATTTGAAAGGCCCAATGGGCTTAACGACAACCCATCCGCTTCAACAACGCAGCGTCCTCGTAAGACGTGATATCGAAGCATTGTAGGGCCCTGTAATATCCCGCGAGTTATGTTGTCATCCTTTTAACAGTTCACGACGTACGATCCGGGACTAAAAAATAGAGCAAAAGAAGGAAAGTGGCACGAAACTGATGAAAACTTTCGATTTTGATCTCTGAAAGTAGACGCAGCCGAGCAGGGTTGCTGCCCTCGTTGTAGAGTGCTCGGAGAACTTTCCAACGGTATGCTTTGCGCCACTAACTCCTTATGGATCAAAAGTTATAGGCACCGGAGCGATGGAAACCTGGTGACAAGCCCTACGCCCTCGATTTGCGGGCCCAGCCTCTACATGAAGCGAAGTTGTCTTGCCCAAGGAGCCGTGGGATTCGGTAATGGGAATGTGGTGGATAAAGTATCTTGGCAACCCTAACCGGGGCAAAAAAAATTGAAAAGGGGGGTGCAACACGAGAACTTCGCAGGTGGTCACCCATCCTAGTACTACTGTCGCCCAAGCACGCTTAACTCCGGAGTTCTGATGGGATCCGGTGCATTAGTGCTGGTATGATCACACCCGTCATGTTGAGGACACAAATCCTTTATGTGTTGACGGTTCACAGTCCCAACCTAGAGGGATGGCCTATTCAGAAGGCCCAATGGGCTTAACGACAACCCATCCGCTTCAACAACGCAGCATGCTCATAAGACGTGATATCAACGCGTTGTAGGGCCTTGTAATATCCGGCGAGTAATGTTGTCGTCCTTTTAACAGCTCACGACATACGATCCGAAACTGAAAAACAGAGCAAAAGAAGGAAAGTGGCACGAAACTAATGAAAACGTTCGATTTTGGGCTCCGAAAATAGGTACAGCCGAGCAGGGTTGTTACTCTCGTCATAGAGCTCTCAATGAGTTTTCCAACGGTATGCTGTACACCTCGTAACTCCTTACGGATCAAAAGTTATGGGCACCAGAGCGACGGAGACCTGGTCACAAGCCCTACGTCCTCAGTTTGCGGGCCCAGCCTCTACGTGAAGCGGAGTTGTGTTGCCCTAGGTGCCGTGGGCTTCAGTAATAGAAATGTGGTGGATAAATTATCATAGAAACCCTAACCGGGGCAACAAAAATTTAAAAGAGGGGGTGCAACACGAGGACTTCCCATGGGGTCACCCATCCTAGTACTACTCTCGCCCAAGCACGCTTAACTTCGGAGTTCTGATGGGATCTGGTGCATTAGTGCCAGTATGATCGCACCCGTCATGTTGTGGACACAAATCCTTTATGTGTTGACCGTTCACAGTCCCAGCCCAGAGAGATGGCCCATTCAAAAGGCCCAATGGGCTTAACGACGACCCATCCGCTTCAACAATACATCATTCTCGCAAGACGTGATATCGACGCGTTGTAGGGCTCTGTAATATCCCGCGACTTAGGTTGTCCTCCTTTTAACAGCTCACGACGTACGATCTGAGACGAAAAAACAGAGCAAAAGAAGAACAAAGGCCCAAAACTGATGAAAAAGTTCAATTTTGGGCTCCAAAAACAGGCGCAGCTGAGCAGGCTTGCTGCCCCCGTCATAGAGCTCTCGGAGAGCTTTCCAACAGTATGCTCTGCGCCGCGTAACTCCTTACGGATCAAAAGTTATGGGCGCCGGAGTGACGGAGACCTGGTCACAAGACCTACGCCCTTGGTTTACGGGCCCAGCCTCTACGTGAAGCGAAGTTCTCTTGCCCAAGGTGCCGTTGGATTCGGTTATAGGAATGTGGTGGATAAAGTGTCTTGGAAACACTAACCGGGGCAAAAAAAATTTAAAAGGGGGGTGCAACACGAGGACTTCCCAGGGGGTCACCCATCCTAGTAGTACTCTCGCCCAAGCACGCTTAACATCGGAGTTCTGATGGGATCTGGTGCATTAGTGCTGGTATGATCGCTCCTGTCATGTTGTGGGCACAAATCCTTTATGTGTTGACTGTTCACAACCCCAACCCACAGAAATGGCCCATTCAAAAGGCCCAATGGGCTTAACGACAACCCATCCTCTTCAACAATGCATCATTCTCGCAAGACGTGATATCGACGCGTTGTAGGTCCCTGTAGTATCCCGCGTGTTAGGTTGTCGTCTTTTTAACGGCTCACGATGTACGATCCGGGATGAAAATACAGAGCAAAAGAAGAACAATGGCCCAAAACTGATGAAAATGTTCAATTTTGGGCTCCAAAAACAGGCGCAGCTGAGCAAGCTTGCTGCCCCCGTCGCAGTGCTCTCGGAGTGCTTTCCAACGGTATGCTCTGTGCCATATAACTCCTTACGGATCAAAAGATATGGGCATCGGAGTGACGGAGACCTGGACACAAGCCCTTCGCCCTTGGTTTGCGGGCCCAGCCTCTATGTGAAGCGAAGTTGTCTTGCCCAAGGTGCCGTTGGATTCGGTTATCGGAATGTGGTGGATAAAGTGTCTTGGCATCCTTAACCTGGGCAAAAAAAAATTGAAAAGGTGGGTGCAACACGAGGACTTCCCAGGGGGTCACCCATCCGAGTACTACTCTCGCCCAAGCACGCTTAACCTTGGTGTTCTGATGGGATCCGGTGCATTAGTGCCGATATGATAGCACCCGTCATATTGAGGGCACAAATCCTTTATGTGTTGACGGTTCACAGTCCCAGCCCAGAGAGATGGCCCATTCAAAAGGCCCAATGGGCTTAACGTCAACCCATCTGCTTCAACAACGCAGCGTCCTCGAAAGACGTGATATCGACAGGTTGTAAGGCCCTGTAATATCCTGCGAGTTAAGTTGTCGTCCTTTTAACAGTTCACGACGTACGATCCGGGACTAAAAAATAGAACAAAAGAAGGAAAGTGGCCCAAAACTGATGAAAACTTTCGATTTTGATCTTTGAAAATAGACGCAGCCGAGTAGGTTTGCTGCCCTCATTGTAGAGCGCTCGGAGAACTTACCAACGGTATGCTTTGCGCCGCGTAACTCCTTACTGATCAAAAGTTATAGGCACCGGAGCGATGGAGACCTGGTGACAAGCCCTACGCCCTCGGTTTGCGGGCCCAGCCTCTACGTGAAGCGAAGTTGTCTTGCCCAAGGTGTCGTGGGATTCGGTAATGGAAATGTGGTGGATAAAGTATCATGGCAACGCTAACCGGGGCAAAAGTAATTGAAAAGGGGGATGCAACACGAGAACTTCCCAGGTGGTCACCCATCCTAGTGCTACTCTCGCCCAAGCACGCTTAACTTCGGAGTTCTGATGGGATCCGGTGCATTAGTGCTGGTATGATCACACCCGTCATGTTGAGGACACAAATCCTTTATGTGTTGATGGTTCACAGTCCTAACCCAGAGGGATGGCCCATTCAAAAGGCCCAATGGGCTTTACGTCAACCCATCCGCTTCAACAACGCAGTATCTTCATAAGACGTGATATTAACGCTTTGTAGGGCCTTGTAATATCTGGCGAGTAATGTTGTCGTCCTTTTAACAGCTTACGACGTACGATCCGAAACTGAAAAACAGAGCAAAAGAAGGAAAGTGGCCCGAAATTAATGAAAACGTTCAATTTTGGGCTCCGAAAATAGGTACAGCCGAGCAGGGTTGCTACTCTCGTCGTAGAGCTCTCGGTGAGTTTTCCAACGGTATGCTGTACACCGTGTAACTCCTTACAGATCAAAATTTATGGGCACCGGAGCGACGGAGACCTGGTCACAAGCCCTACGTCCTCAGTTCGAAGTTGTCTTGCCCTAGATGCCGTGGGCTTCGGTAATAGAAATGTGGTGGATAAGAATCATGGAAACCCTAACCGGGGAAACAAAAATTTAAAAGAGGGGGTGCAACACGAGGACTTCCCATGGGGTCACCGATCCTAGTACTACTCTTGCCCAAGCACGCTTAACTTCGGAGTTCTGATGGGATCTGGTGCATTAGTGCCGGTATGATCGCACCCGTCAAGTTGTGGGCACAAATCCTTTATGTGTTGACCGTTCACAGTCCCAGCCCAGAGAGATGGCCCATTCAAAATGCCCAATGGGCTTAACGACGACCCATCCGCTTCAATAATACATCATTCTCGCAAGACGTGATATCGACGAGTTGTAAGGCCCTGTAGTATTCCGTGACTTAGGTTGTCGTCCTTTTAACGGCTCACGACGTACGATCCGGGACGAAAAAATAGCGCAAAAGAAGAAAATTATCCCAAAACTAATGAAAGCGTTCAATTTTAGGCTCCGAAAACTGGCGCAGCCGAGTAGGCTTCCTGCCCAGTCGTAGAGCTCTCGGAGAGCTTTCCAACGGTATGCTTTACGCCACGTAACTCCTTACGGATCAAAAGTTATGGGCACCGGAGTGACAGAGACCTGGTCACAAGACCTACGCCCTTGGTTTGCGGGCTCAGCCTCTACGTGAAGCGAAGTTGTCTTGCCCAAGGTGCCGTTGGATTCGGTTATAGGAATGTGGTGGATAAAGTGTCTTGGCAACACTAACTGGGGCAAAAAAAATTGAAAAGGGGGTGCAACACGAGGACTTCCCAGGGGGTCACCCATCCTAGTACTACTCTCGCCCACGCACGCTTAACTTCGGAGTTCTGATGGGATCCGGTGCATTAGTGCTGGTATGATAGCACCCGTCATATTTAGGGCACAAATCCTTTATGTGTTGATGGTTCACAGTCCCAGCCCAGAGAGATGGCCCATTCAAAAGGCCCAATGGGCTTAACGACAACCCATCCGCTTCAATAACGCAGCGTCCTCATAAGACGTGATATCGACGCATTGTAGGGCCTGGTAATATCCCGCGAGTAAAGTTGTCGTCCTTTTAACAGTTCACGACGTACGATCCGGGACTAAAAACCATAGCAAAAGAAGGAAAGTGGCCCGAAACTAATGAAAACTTTCAATTTTGATCTCTGAAAATAGACGCAGCCAAGCAGGGTTGCTGCCTCGTCGTAGAGCGCTCGGAGAGCATTCCAATGGTATGCTTTGCGCCGCGTAACTCCTTACGGATCAAAAGTTATGGGCAATAGAGCGATGGAGACCTGGTGACAAGCCCTACGTCCTCGATTTGCGGGCCCAGCCTCTACGTGAAGGGAAGTTGTCTTCCCCAAGTTGCGGTGGGATTCGGTAATAGAAATGTGGCGGATGAAGTATCTTGGCAACCCTAACCGGGGCAAAAAAAATTGAAAAGGGGGGTGCAACACGAGAACTTCCCAGGGGGTCACCCATCCTAGTACTACTCTCGCCCAAGCACGCTTAACTTCGGAGTTCTGATGGGAGATGGCGCATTAGTGGTGGGATGATCGCACCCGTCGTGTTGTGGGGACAAATCCTTTATGTGTTGACCGTTCACGGTCCCAGCCCAAAGAGATGGCCCATTCAAAAGTCCCAATGGGCTTAACGACAACCCATCCGCTTCAACAATGCATCATTCTCGCAAGACGTGATATCGACGAGTTTTAGGGCCCTGTAGTATCCCGCAAGTTAGGTTGTCGTCCTTTTAACGGCTCACGACGTACGATCGGGGATGAAAAAACAGAGCAAAAGAAGAACAATGGCCCAAAACTGATGAAAATGTTCAAATTTGGGCTCCGAAAATAGGCGCAGCTGAGCAGGCTTGCTGCCCCCGTCGTAGAGCTCTCGGAGAGCTTTCCAACGGTATGCTCCGCGCCGCGTAACTCCTTACGGATCAAAAGTTATGGGCACCGGAGTGACGGAGACCTGGTCACAAGACCTACGCCATTTGTTTGCGGGCCCAGCCTCTACGTGAAGCGAAGTTGTCTTGCCCAAGGTGCCGTTGGATACGGTTATAGGAATGTGGTGGATAAAGTGTCTTGGCAAGGATAACTGGGGCAAAAAAAATTGAAAAGGGGGGTGCAACACAAGGACTTCGCTGGGGGTCACCCATCCTAGTGCTACTCTCGCCCAAACACGCTTAACTTCGGAGTTCTGATGGGATCCGGTGCATTAGTGCTGGTACGATTGTACCCGTCATATTGAGGGCACAAATCCTTTATGTGTTGACGGTTCACAGTCCCAGCCCAGAGAGATGGGCCATTCAAAACGCCCATTGGGCTTAACGAGAACCCATCCGCTTCAACAACGTAGCATCCTCGTAAGACATGATATCGATGCATTGTGGGGCCTTGTAATGTCAAGCGAGTTAAGTTGTCGCCCTTTTAACAGTTCACGACGTACGATCCGGGAGTAAAAAACAGAGCAAAAGAAGGAAAGTGGCCCGAAACTAATGAAAACTTTCAATTTTGATCTCTGAAAATAGACGCAGCCGAGCAGGGGTGCTGCTCTCGTCGGAGAGCGCTCGAAGAGCTTTCCAACGGTATGCTTTGCGCCGCGTAACTCCTTACAGATCAAAAGTTATGGGCACCGGAGCGATGGAGACCTGGTGACAAGCCCTATGCCCACGATTTACGGGCCCAGCCTCTACGTGAAGCGAAGTTGTCTTGCCCAAGGTGCCGTGGGATTCGATAATGGAAATGTAGTGGATAAAGTATCTTGGCAACCCTAACCATGGCAAAAAAAATTGAAAAGTGGGGTGCAACACGAGAACTTCCCAAGGGGTCACCCACCCTAGTACTACTCTCGCCCAAGCACGCTTAACTTTGGAGTTCTGATGGGATCCGATGCATTAGTTCTGGTATGATCACACCCGTCATGTTGAGGACACAAATCCTTTATGTGTGGACGGTTCACAGTCCCAACCCAAAGGGATGGCCCATTCAAAAGGACCAATGGGCTTAACGACAACCCATCCGCTTCAACAACGCAGCATCCTCGTAAGACGTGATATCAACGCGTTGTAGGGCCCTGTAATATCCGGCGAGTAATGTTGTCGTCCTTTTAACAGCTCCCGACGTACGATCTGAAACTGAAAAACAGAGCAAAAGAAGGAAAGTGACCCGAAACTAATGGAAACGTTCGATTTTGGGCTCCGAAAATAGGTACAGCCGAGCAGGGTTGCTACTCTAGTCGTAGAGCTCTCGGTGAGCTTTCCAACGGTATGTTGTACACCGTGCAACTCCTTACGGATCAAAAGTTATGGGCACCGGAGCAACGGAGACCTAGTCACAAGCCCTAAGTCCTCAGTTTGCGGGCCCAGCCTCTACGTGAAGCGAAGTTGTCTTGCCCTACGTGCCGTGGGCTTCGGTAATAGAAATGTTGTGGATAAAGTATCATGGAAACCCTAACCGGGGCAACAAAAATTTAAAAGAGGGGGTGCAACACGAGGACTTCCCAAGGGGTCACCCATCCTAGAACTACTCTCGCCCAAGCACGCTTAACTTCGGAGTTCTAATGGGATCTGGTGCATTAGTGCCGGTATGATCGTACCCGTCATGTTGTGGGCACAAATCCTTTATGTGTTGACCGTTCACAGTCCCATCCCAGAGTGATGGCCCATTCAAAAGGCCCAATGGGCTTAACGACGACCCATCCACTTCAACAATGCATCATTCTCGCAAGACGTGATATCGACGTGTTGTATGGCCCTGTAGTATCCCGCGAGTTAGGTTGTCGTCCTTTTAACAGCTCAGGGCGTATGATCTGGGATGAAAAATATGAGCAAAAGAAGAACAATGGCCTAAAACTGATGAAAATGTTCAATTTTGGGCACCAAAAATAGGCGCAGCTGAGCAGGCTTGTTGCCCCCGTCGTAGAGCTCTCGGAGAGCTTTCCAACGGTATGCTCTGTGCCGTGTAACTTCTTACGGATCAAAAGTTATGGGCACTGGAGTGACGGAGACTTGGTCACAAGACCTACGCCCTTGGTTTGCGGGCCCAGCCTCTACGTGAAGCGAAGTTGTCTTGCCCAAGGTGCCGTTGTGTTCAGTTATAGGAATGTGGTGGATGAATTGTCTTGGCAACCCTAAACGGGGCAAAAAAAATTGAAAAGGGGATGCAACGCGAGGACTTCCCACGGGGTCACCCATCCTTGTACTACTCTCGCCCAAGCACGCTTAACTTTGGAGTTCTGATGGGATCCGGTGCATTAGTGCTGGTATGATAGCACCTGTCATATTGAGGGCCCAAATCCTTTATGTGTTGACGGTTCACAGTCTCAGCCCAGAGAGATGGCCCATTCAAAAGGCCCAATGGGCTTAACGACAACCCATCTGCTTCAACAACGTAGCGTTCTCGTAATACGTGATATCAACGCATTGTAGGGCCCTGTACTATCCCGCGACTTAAGTTGTCGTCCTTTTAACAGTTCACGACGTACGATCCGGGACTAAAAAACATAGCATAAGAAGGAAAGTGGCCCAAAATTGATGAAAACCTTCGATTTTGGGCTCTGAAAATAGGCGCAGCCAAGCAGTGTTGCTGCCTCCGTCATAAATATCTCGGAGAGCTTTCCAACGGTATGTTGTACGCCACATAACTCCTTACGGATCAAAAGTTATGGGCACCGAAACGACGGAGACCTGGTCACAAGCCCTACGCCCTCGGTTTGCCGGCCCAGCCTCTACATGAAGCGAAGTTGTCTTGCCAAAGATGCCGTGGGATTTGGTAATGGATATGTCGTGGATAAAGTATCATGGCAACCCTAACCAGGGCAAAAAAAATTGAAAAGGGGGGAACAACACAGGGACTTCCCAGGGGGTCACCCATCCTAGTACTACTCTCGCCCAAGTACGCTTAACTTCGGAGTTCTGATGGGATCCAGTGCATTAGTGCTGGTATAATCACACCCGTCATATTGAGGACACAAATCATTTATGAGTTGACGGTTCACAGTCCCAGCCCAGAGAGATGGCCCATTCAAAAGACCCAATGGGCTTAACGATAACCCATCCGCTTCAACAACGCAGTGTCCTCGTAAGACGTGATGTCAACGCATTGTAAGGCCCTGTAATATATCGCGAGTTAAGTTGCCGTCCTTTTAACAGTTCACGACGTACAATCCGGGACTAAAAAATAGAGCAAAAGAAGGAAAGTGGCCCGAAACTGATGAAAACTTTCGATTTTGATCTCTGAAAATAGTCACAGCCAAGCAGGGTTGCTGCCCTCGTCGTAGAGCGCTCGGAGTGCTTTCCAACGGTATGCTTTGCCCAGCGTAACTCCTTACGGATCAAAAGTTATGGGCACCGGAGCGATGGAGACCTGGTCACAAGCCTTACGCCCTCTGTTTGCGGGCCCAGCCACTACGTGAAGTGAAGTTGTCTTGCCCAAGGTGCCATAGGATTCGGTAATAGAAATGTGGTGGATATAGTATTTTGGCAACCCTAACCAGGGCAAAAAAAATTTAAAAGCGGAGTGCAACACGAGGACTTCCTAAGGGGTCACCCATCCTAATACTACTCTTGCCCAAGCACGCTTAACGTCGAAGTTCTGGTGGGATCAGGTGCATTAGTGCTGGTATGGTCGCACCCGTCATGTTGAGGGCACAAATCCTTTATGTGTTGACGGTTCACAGTCCTAGCCCAGAGAAAGGGCCCATTCAAAAGGCCAATGGGCTTAACGACAACCCATCCGCTTAAAAAATGCAGCATCCTCGTAAGATGTGATATCGATGCGTTGTAGGGCCCTATAATATCCCGCGAGTTAGGTTGTTGTCCTTTTAACAGCTCACGATGTACGATCCGGGATAGAAAAACAGAACAAAAGAAGAAAAGTAACCCGAAACTGATGAAAATATTCAATTTTGGGTACAAAATGGGTGCTGTCGAGTAGGCTTGCTGCCCCCGTCGTAGAGCTCTTTGACAGCTTTCCAACGGTATGCTGTGCGCCGCGTAACTCCATACGGATCAAAAGTTATGGGCACCGGAGCGAAAGAGAGCTGGTCACAAGCCCTATGCCCTCGGTTTGCAGGCCCAGCCTCTACGTGAAGCGAAGTTGTCTTGTCCAAGGTGCCGTGGGATTCGGTAATGGAAATGTAGTGGATAAAGTATCTTGGCAACCCTAACCGGGGCAAAAAAAATTGAAAAGGGGGGTGCAATGCGAGAACTTCCCAGGGGGTCACCCATCCTAGTACTACTCTCGCCCAAGTACGCTTAACTTCGGAGTTATGATGGGATCTGGTGCATTAGTGCTGGCATGATCACACCCGTCATGTTGAGGACACAAATCCTTTATGTGTTGACGATTCACAGTCCCAACCCAGAAAGATGGCCCATTCAAAAGGCCCAATGGGCTTAACGACAACCCATCCGCTTGAACAACGCAGCATCCTCGTAAGACGTGATATCAACGCGTTGTAGGGCCCTGTAATATCTAGCGAGTAAGGTTGTCGTCCTTATAACAGTTCATGACGTACGATCCGAGACTGAAAAACAGAGCAAAAGAAGGAAAGTGGCCCGAAACTAATGGAAAACTTCGATTTTGGGCTCCGAAAATAGGCGTAGCTGCGCAGGCTTGCTGCCCCCGTCTTAGAGCTCTGGGAGAGCTTTCCAACGGTATGCTCTGCGCAGCGTAACCCCTTACGGATCAAAAGTTATGGGCACCAAAGCGAGGGTGACTTGTTCATAAGCCCTACGTCCTCGGTTTGCGGGCCCAGCCTCTACGTGAAGCGAAGTTGTATTGCCCAAGGTACCGTGGGATTCGGTTAAGGAAATGTGGTGGATAAAGTGTCTTGGCAACCCTAACCGGGGCAAAACAAATTGAAAAGGGGGGTGCAACACGAGGACTTCCCAGGGGGTCACCTATCCTAGTACTACTCTCGCCCAAGCACGCTTAACTTCGGAGTTTTGATGGGATACGGTGCATTAGTGCTGGTATGATCGTACCCGTCATATTGAGGGCACAAATCCTTTATGTGTTGTAGGGCCCGGTAATATCCCTCGAGTTAGGTTGTCATCCTTTTAACCGCTCACGACGTACGATCCGGGACTGAAAAACAGAGCAAAAGATGGAAAGTAGCCCGAAACTGATGAAAACGTTCGATTTTGGGCTCCGAAAATAGGCGCAACCGAGCAGGCTTGCTGCCCCCGTCGTAGAGCTCTCGGAGGGCTTTCCAACGGTATGCTGTGCGCCACGAAACTCCTTGCGGATCAAATGTTATGGACACCAGAGCGACGGATACCTGGTCCAAAGCCCCACGACCTCGGCTTGCGGGCCCAGCCTCTACGTGAAGCGAAGTTGTGTTGCCCAAGGTGCCGTGGGGTTCTGCAATAGAAATGTGGTGGATAAAGCATCTTGGCAACCCTAACCTGGGCAAAAAAAATTTAAAAGGGGGGGTGCAACACGAGGACTTCCCTGGGGGTCACCCATCCTAGTACTACTCTCGCCCAAGCACGCTTAACTTCGGAGTTCTGATGGGATCCGGTGCATTAGTGCTAGTATGATCGCACCCGTCATGTTGAGGGCACAAATCATTTATGTGTTGACGATTCACAGTCCCAACCTAGAGAGATTGCCCATTCAAAAGGCCCAATGGGCTTAACGACAACCCATCCGCTTCAACAACGCAGAATCCTCGTAAGATGTTATATCGACGCGTTGTAGGACCCTGTAATATCCCGCGAGTTTGGTTGTCATCCTTTTAAAAGCTCACGACGTACGATCCGGGACGGAAAAATAGAGCAAAAGATGAAAAGTCTCCCGAAACTAATGAAAATGTTCGATTTTGGGCTCGAACAATGGGCGCAGCCGAGTAGTATTGCTACCCCTATCGTAGAGCTCTCGTAGAGCTTTCCAACGGTATGATGTGCGTCGCGTAACTCCTTACGGATCAAATGTTATGGGCAACGGAGCGACGGAGACCTGGTCACAAGCCCTACGCCTTCGGTTTGCTGGCCCAGCCTCTATGTGAAGTGAAGTTGTCTTGCCCAAGGTGCCGTGGGATTTGGTAAAGGAAATGTGGTGGATAAAGTATCTTGGCAACCCCAACCGGTGCAAAAAAAATTGAAAAGGGGGGGTGCAACACAAGGACTTCCCCGGGGTCGCCCATCCTAGTACTACTCTTGCCCAAGCACGCTTAACTTTGGAGTTCTGATGGGATCTGGTGCATTAGTGCTGGTATGATCGCACCTGTCATGTTGAGAACATAAATCTTTTATGTGTTGACGGTTCACAATCGCAGCACAAAGAGATGGCCCATTCAAAAGGCCCAATGGGCTTAACGATAACCCATCTGCTTCAATAATGCAGCATCCTCGTAAGACGTGATATCGACGCGTTGTAGGGCTCTATAATATCCAGCGAGTTAAGTTTTCGTCCTTTTAACAGTTCACGACGTACGATCCGAGACTGAAAAATAGAGCAAAAGAAGGAAAGTGGCCCGAAATGGATTAAAACCTTCGATTTTCGGTTCCAAAAATGGCTGCAGCTCACCAGGGTTGCTACCCCTGTTGTAGATCTCTCAGAGAGCTTTCCAACGGTATGTTGTACGCCGCATAACTCCTTGCCGATCAAAAGTTATGGGCACCGGAGCGACGGAGACCTGGTCAAATGCCCTATGCCCTCAGTTTGCAGGCCCAGCCTCTACGTGAAGCGAAGTTATCTTGCCCAAGATGCCGTGGGATTCGGTAATAGAAATTTGGTGGATAAAGTATCTTGGCAACCCTAACTGGAGCAAAAAAAATTGAAAAGGGGGGTGCAACACAAGGACTTCCCAGGGGGTCACCTATCCTAGTACTACTATCGCCCAAGCACGCTTAACTTCGGAGTTCTGATGGGATTCGGTGCATTAGTGCTAGTATGAACGCACCCGTCATGTTGAGGGCACAAATCCTTTATGTGTTGACGGTTCACAGTCCTAACCTAGAGAGATTGCCAATTCAAAAGGCCCAATGGGCTTAACGACAACCCATCTGCTTCAACAACACAGAATCCTTGTAAGATGTGATATCGACGCGTTGTAGGACCCTGTAATATCCCCCGAGTTTGGTTGTCGTCCTTTTAAAAGCTCACGACGTACGATCCGGGACGGAAAAACAGAGCAAAAGATGAAAAGTCTCCCGAAACTAATGAAAACGTTCGATTTTGGGCTCGAAAAATGGACGCAGCCGAGCAAGGTTGCTGCCCCCATCGTAGAGCTCTCGTAGAGCTTTCCAACGGTATGCTGTGCGCCGCGTAACTCCTTACGGATCAAATGTTATGGGCAACGGAGCGACGGAGACCTGGTCACAATTCCTACGCCTTCGGTTTGCTGGCCCAGCCTCTACGTGAAGCGAAGTTGTCTTGCCCAAGGTGCCGTGGGATTTGGTAAAGGAAATGTAGTGGATAAAGTATCTTGGCAACCCCAACCGGGGCAAAAAAAATTGAAAAGGGGGGTGCAACACGAGGACTTCCCAGGGGGTTGCCCATCCTAGTACTACTCTCGCCCAAGCACGCTTAACTTCGGAGTTCTGATGGGATCTGGTGCATTAGTGCTGGTATGATCGCACCCGTCATGTTGAGAACACAAATCTTTTATGTGTTGATGGTTCACAGTCGCAGCACAGAGAGATGTCCCATTCAAAAGGCCCAATGGGCTTAACGACAACCCATCCGCTTCAATAACGCTGCATCATCGTAAGATGTGATATCGATGGATTATAGGGCCCTATAATATCCAGCGAGTTAAGTTGTTGTCCTTTTAACAGTTCACGACGTACGATCCAGGACTGAAAAACAGAGCAAAAGATGAAAAGTCTCCCGAAACTGCTGAAAACATTCGATTTTGGGCTCGAAAAATGGGCGCAGCCGAGCAAGGTTGCTGCCCCCATCGTAGAGCTCTCGTAGAGCTTTCCAACGGCATGCTGTGAGCCGCGTAACTTCTTACGAATCAAAAGTTATGGGCACCGGAGCAACAGAGACCTGGTCACAAGCCCTACGCCCTCAGTTTGCAGGCCCAACCTCTACGTGAAGCGAAGTTGTCTTGCCCAGGATGTTGTGGGATTCGATAATAGAAATTTGGTGGATAAAGTATCTTGGCAACCCTAACAGGGGCAAAAAAAATTGGAAAGGGGGGTGCAACACAAGGACTTCCCAGTGGGTCACCCATCCTAGTACTACTCTCGCCCAAGCACGCTTAACTTCGGAGTTCTTATGGGATCCGGTGCATTAGTGTAGGTATGATCACACCCGTCATGTTGAGGGCACAAATCCTTTATGTGTTGATGGTTCACAGTCCCAGCCCAGAGAGATGGCCCATTCAAAAGGCCCAATAGGCTTAACGACAACCTATCCTCTTCAACAACGCAGCATTCTCGTAAGACGTGATATCAACGCGTTGTAGGGCATTGTAATATCCCACAAATTAAGTTGTTGTCCTTATAACAGTTCATGATGTACGATCCGGGACTGAAAAATAGAGCAAAAGAAGGAAAGTGGGCGAAAACTGATGAAAACCTACGATTTTGGGCTGCGAAAATAGGCGCAGCCGAGCAGGGTTGTTGCCCCCGTCGTAGAGCTCTCCAAGACCTTTCCAGCGGTATGCTGTACGCTGCGTAACTCCATACAGATCAAAAGTAATGGGCACCGGAGCGACGGAGACCTGGCCACAAGCCCTACGCCCTCGGTTTGTAGGCCCAGCCTCTACGTGAAGCGAAGTTGTCTTGCCCAAGGTACCGTGGGATTCGGTAATAGAAATGTGGTGGATAAAGTATCTTGGCAACCCAAACAGGGGCAAAAAAAATTTAAAAGGGGTGGTGCAACACGAGGACTTCCCAGGGGTCCCCCATCCAAGTACTACTGTCGCCCAAGCATGCTTAACTTCGGAGTTCTGATGGGATCCGGTGCATTAGTGCTAGTATGATCGCACCCGTCATGTTATGGGTACAAATCCTTTATGTGTTGAACGTTCACAGTCCTAGCCCAGAGAGATGGCCCATTCAAAAGGCCCAATGGGCTTAACGATAACCCGTCTGCTTCAACAACGCAACATTCTCGCAAGACGTGATATCGATGAATTGTAGGGCCCTATAATATTCCGCGAGTTAGGTTGTTGTCCTTTTAACAGCTCACGACGTACGATCCGGGACAAAAAAATTGAGCGAAAGAAGAAAAATGGTCCGAAACTGATGAAAATTTCGATTGTGGGTTCCGAAAACTGGCAGAGCTAAGCAGGCTTGCTACCCCTGTCGTAGAGCTCTCAGAGAGCTTTCCAACGGTATGCTGTGCCCTGCATAACTCCTTACGGGTCAAAAGTTATAGGAACCGGAGCGACGAAGACCTGGTCACAAGCCCTAAGCCCTCGGTTTGCGGGCCCAGCCTCTACCTGAAGAGAAGTTGTCTTGCCCAAGGTGCCGTGGGATTCGATATTTGAAATGTGGTGGATAAAGTATCTTGGCAACCCTATCTGGGGCAAAAAAAAAATGAAAATGGGGGGTACAACACGAGGACTTCCCAGGGGGTCACCCATCCTAGTATTACTCTCGCCCAAGTACGCTTAACTTCGAAGTTCTAATGGAATCCGATGCATTAGTGCTGGTATGATAGCACCCATCATGTTGAGGGCTCAAATCCTTTATGTGTTAACAGTTCACTATCCCAGCCCAGAGAGATAGCCCATTCAAATGGCCCAATGGGCTTAACGACAACCTATTCGCTTCAACAACACAGCATCCTCGTAAGACGTGATATCGATGCATTGTAGGGCCTTGTAATATCCCGCGAGTTAGGTTGTCGTTCTTTTAACAGCTCACGACGTACGATTCGGGACTGAAAAACATAGCAAAAGCAGGAAAATGACCCGAAACTGATGAAAACCGTCGATTTTGGGCTCCGAAAATAGGCACAGCCAAGCAGGGTTGCTGCCCCCGTCGTAGAGCTCTCGGAGAGCTTTCCAACGGCATGCTGTGCGCCGCGTAACTCCTTACGGATCAAAGGTTATGGGCATCGGAGTGACGGAGACTTGGTCACAAGCCCTACGCCCTCGGTTTGCGGGCCCAGCCTCTACGTGAAGCGAAGTTGTCTTGCCCAAGGTGCCCTGGGATTCGGTAATAGAAATGTGGTGGATAAAGTATCTTGGCAACCCTAACTGGGGCAAAAAAAATTGAAAATGGGGGTGCAACAGGAGGACTTCCTAGGGGGTTACCCATCCTAGTACTACTCTCGCCCAAGCACGCTTAACTTTGGAGTTCTAATGGGATCTGGTGCATTAGTGTTGGTATGATCGCACCTGTGAGGCCCGACCTCGATTTGCGTGCGATACCTCATTTCGTGTGCCCTAATCTAGATTTGCGTGCCTTGGCCTAGGTTTAAGAATTGTGTTCGTTTTGTATGCCATGCATTGAATTACGTGCATTCATTTAGGGTTGCGTGCATTTACTAGAAAAACGTGCATTCGTCTCGTAATTCATGTCCTGCCTCGTAGTGCATGCCCTAGACCTAAGAAAGCGTGCCCTCACGCTAATCAAGAAAGCATCTTACACAAAGCACTAGACTATCAAATAATTCTACAAACTCCTCTATCAATATTATATTACTAATTCAACTCACTAGAAGACAAAATTCCACTAAACACTAAGCATTCTTCATTCTTTATTCCTTATTCTATTTGCACTTTCAACACACAAATAAACAATGTACAAAAGATGACAAAATTCAGCATTTTTACATGCCTTGGCCGACCACTATGTGGCATTTGTGCTTGCTTGTTCAAATTCAACTTAATTCCTAGACAAACTATGACATTCTATGACACAAATGCATAAAAAATTGCTCAAAAATCTCCTCAAAACCCCACCCTACTCGACCAAACATTCCTTGCCCATGCTAGGAATTTCAAAATACTCCTTGAAGACACAAAAAGGCTGATTTTTTGCTGCCCAAGGCCGAGCATACTCATCAATTGCAAGGCTTTTGTTTTCTTCTTCATTTCTCTCATTTTCATCTCAACTTCTCTCTCTCCCTCTCATTTTTCTCTCTCTCTCTCTCTCGGCCTTGGCTGAGTTTACTCTTGCTTTTGCTCATCTTCATCAATTCGTGGTGCATCAAGACAAGCAAAAATCAAAGAAACTCAAGCAAGCCAGCTAGGATGCAAGAATCACACATGCATGTCCTTTGAGTCTTCATTTCGGCCCTAGGTGAGTTTCTTAGCTTCTATCTCTTTTCTCCTTGTTATAACCACATGCATGTACTAAGAGCTTGGTCACTAAGCTAGGAAAAATAGAGAAAATCGAGTTGGAATCTCGGCTAGGCAAAGAAGAAGAAGAAAATTGTGCTTCAACAAGTTTTGAGCATCTTCTTGGTTGATTTGCTAAGGTGAGGGCTAAAACTTTTTGAAAATCCTTCAAAAATCCACATGCATGCTCTTAATGTATGTCTTTGCTTCTGTACTTGAGTTATATGTTCGTTCATAAGCTTCTTCAACCATGCATGGCAAGATTTTGGCTTGAAAGTGATGATAGGTGAAGTTGGATTATGTGACAGCTCTCTGACCTGTTGTTTCGAGGTGAGTTTGGCTAGGAAAATAATGTTTAAAATGAATGAAAATTGGCAGGTGACTAGTTTTGCAAGTTTTGAACATTTTTTGCAGAAATATGCCAAAGCTAATTTCGAATCTAATGTCCTCAAAATGGCAAATCATTAAAATGTGTCCAAATCTGAAAATCTGGAAAAAATGAAGCAGGTTTTGGCAGATGCACTGACCTTGTAGAACGAACCAGATATGACTTAGTAAATGACGTCCAAAATGTATGAAATTTGGTGTACTGATAGATTTTTCGGTTCTGGACATTTTTATCAGAAATGGACTAAGGCTAAATCTGACACTAAAGACCTCAAAAACGTTAATTATTGAAATGTGTGCAAATCTGGACAATTTTGTGCTATCCCACGGTTTCGGCTATAACAATTGATCCCGAACTCCAAATGATGCAAGGTTTATTTATGATTTTAGTTCACTTCTTAAGCTTTAATTTGACATCTTATTCACTAGAATTGGAGATTGTTTGCTTGTCTTAATGATTGTGGGAAAATAGCCTATTGCAGTGAGGGTTTCACTTGGTTATATGCTTAGAAAATTTGTTGTAACTTCTCTTGTGGTATCCAATGCTTGGGTTTGTGGCGTTGGGATGTTGTGTGGACTGTTTTGAGTACTTGAGGATGTTTGAATTAAATGATGCATGACTTGAGATTAATTTTGAGTTGACTTAGGGTTTATTCACACGGGTAAGCACGAAATGAAAACCCCAATGACTAGGTAGGCTTGCTAAATGTTGATCATTTGGATATTGTGTGGAATTATATGCTTAGTAGGCTGCCCGTAGATGCCCTTATAGCCCTAAATGTGATTTTGATCAGTGCATGTTGACAAATAGACCTTTCTTGCATCCGAACCCACATAGATTATTGTTGCATGTTGAATATCAATATTATTTGATTACGCGGCCTTCAAAATGAGTTATATGGCTTGATTTATGTGCGTTACATGGCTGTCCGTTTAATGTGCATATAACTCCAAATGCTTTTCAAGTGAAATTACTTGTCTATTCGTGCCTCGCTTGTTTACTTGTCAATGTGCAATCTTATGACTGTCCGGAGGCAACCTACTTCGTTGTCCTCCTAATGTGATATATTAAATGTCATAAATATGCATTGCATACAAGGTTGCAACCTTTCATTTCGGCATGGTAGCGATCACGTACACCGGGCGGCATCGGGCTTGCCGGTGCACCCGTGACTACCATGGTCCCATTCCCTCTCTTGCTTGGGGGCTAGACTTCCTCGGAGGGTTGGGTTGTAGGATTTTGGGATACATCCGGAGTACACCCACTTGGCGAGATATGGGGATGAATTGAGGCCGGCCGCAACAACTGATACTAGAATTGATATGAGAGTAAAAGCTCACCGTATCCTTTTTACTATGTGTATAAGTACTCTCGCTTGGTCCCTAGAGGACCTCAAGGAGGAAAGTCTGGTAATTGCGTTCTTTACTATTATATTATGTTATGTACTTGCTTGTGATACATATCATGCTTGCAAAAAGGGTTTTCATAAGATTGAACCAGAAAATGAGTTTCAAAACCTATTTCTCGTTCCCCCCTCGCTGAGTTCATAAGGACTCACCCTCTTTTGTCATCTCAGGTGAAGAAGATCAAGAACAGGTACCCGAGGACGATGTGCCTAACGACGATTCCTTGGAGTGATTGCATGTCCTGTGTGCTTTGCTTGATTTATGGCCAATTGTGAAAACTATACTACTTGAAGATTGTTTCTTTCATGTTGCTAATGTTGTAATGTAAAAGACCCCCGTTGTAATTTGGGGTCTAATTTTGATTTGTACTGATATTTCTAGACAAACACTAGATACTGCTATGGTCGTTTTGCTTTTATTATCGCTAGTAGCTATAATAGGATTATGAAGTATTAGGTAAGGGCAAAGTAAGATGAACCATCCAAACCTTAAATAGATACTCGCTATTAAGCTAAGATCAACAGGTACTTTTGTAACGAGGATAAACAAACAAACGAGACATAGCATCATGCTAGGTTATAAATCAAACGAGACGTCGAAATAACCAATAGGGAATTCAATTGATGTTAAATGGTAATCCTAGTTGGAAACAAAATTGAGATTGGAAAAATTTGAGGCGTTTAGAGAATTAGGCCAAACCAAAGAGCCAATTACAGCCGTTATGCTGCCGGTTTTCTGGAAAATTTTGGAGTTTAGGCCAAAACGTTAAGTGTTAAATCTTCATGAATGGTTAATTACGAGACGTGATTTGAATGTTTAGATCACACCCTAGTCTAACCTTTATAGGCCGGGTTGGGGCGTGACACCTTAGAACAAGAATGGTATCAGAGCTTAGATTGCTTAAGCCAGGTTTAACTCTCGGACCGTGGGTAGAGCCCTAAGATAATTAGGATGACTTGTTTATATGTTATTGTGTGATAATGTTAAATGTGTCTTCTATGTTTTATGTGTTTAAGTGATTAACATGCCTTAGTTGTTTCTAGAATTGTATCTATAATATGTTGCACATGTAATACCCGAGCCCAGAATGTGAAAATTCTTTGTTTATTATTTTGAAAATTATATTTCCTTAAATTTTTTGTGAATTAATTGTTACTTTCTCGCCGTCGCAACGTACATTGCATTTAAGGAGCGATAGCTAGATAACGTTTTCTAGTCCTCAGCAAATGGTGAAACTAGTATTTAGATGACTTAAATTTTATATTTTAATTGTTGCTAGCTTTAATTGATTTTTCCCTAGCTAAAATGGCTTTAAAACGCACAAAATAAGGCCTTTTGACCAAGTTTTTAAGTTGTTGACTTAGCCCTTTGACCCTTTGACCATTTGACTCCTAAATAAGAAATTAACTAAGCAAAATAAGAAAAAAAACAGCAGCTAGGCAGAACCAAAGCTGGCCGAAACAAGAGAGAAAGAAAAAAAAAATTTCAACCTTCCAATCGATCAATCTTCGCGTGAACTCGTGCGGGGTGGTTTCCGAGGCAACCAACGTTGTTTTCCTAGCGACTAGGAGTACCTAAGGTGAGGGAAGCATGTTATTTGGGCATTTATACGTTGTGTATGTTAACTTTGTCAATTTTGAGATTTATCTGTAGATCGTTATTTAAAGCGATTTGATGCTTCTAGAATGTTCCTTGACATTTTTAGAACATGTATTTATAGCTTTGTAACATTTTCTGTGGTTAAATGTTGTGATTGCAATTTAAATTGATCAATGAATAGTAATTTATGAATAGTAAAACCTTGAAACGTTGAAGTTGCGCTGTTATGCTTTCTGTTGATGTAGAAATGTGCTAGGTACGCTAGAATGCTAAAATGTGTGATTTGTTTGGGTTGCGTAGTGGAAAAAACAAGAATTATGCCTTTGGAAAAGTCGGGGTCGTTTAGGTCGACTTTAGCGTTTTCTCGTTTTGCATGTTGGCATTGCTTCGGGAAGCCATGGACGCACTTTTGGTGCGATTATGGCGTTGGTTGGGTGTTTGGTTGATATAGTTGTAGTTCAAACGAGAAAGGGGGAAATCGGGGCTTTGCGCGAGTTCTAGGGTAAAGTAAGGTTTCGTGGTCTTTAGACGTGCCTTATGGTGACCTAGAAGGGTTGGCGAAGTCGGTTTCCAGAACTCGTGGCTCGTTTGGAAATGGTAGCGTTTTGATAGTTGGGGTCGATTTGTGTTTTTGTGTGTTTTCTTGTCTTTATGCCTATAGAATGCTTAGAATTACTTGAAATACTTGTTTGAGTTGTTTTGGATTGAATTGCTTATCAATTGCTGCTATTGCGTGCGAGAGTAACCTACTTTGTTATTCTCCCACGTGTGGCTTTATCGCTTGATTATCGCCTTGTATCGAGTCTTGCATTGCATAGTGTCTCGCGAGTGAGTGATGGGCCTCTCTGGGTAGCCTTGGGTTGCCAGTGTTGGTTGCTCTAGCTCCGCTGCTATTCCCTTTCTCGCTTGGGTTGCCTCCCAGGGAGATTTGGGTCGTAGGTTGATGGATACTTCCGGGGTATTCCAAACTGGTGTTATAAGGTGGTTTGGGCCGGCGCGTCGTCATCGAATTCGTGTATGAAAGTTGCTCATGAAAAGAGTATCGTATCCTTTGAATGAGTGTTTGCAGCTTTAAATACTTGCCTTGCTTTATTGTTGCTTTGGTTGTATCTTTATATGATTTGTATGTATTGCTTGGCTAATTGCATTGCATACTCCTCTCATCTCCGTCCTTGAGACCAATTGCCCTCGCTGAGCAATAGTTTTTGCTCATTCCTCTCTATACTATGTTTTTACAGGAGTAGTTGAAGCAGACCCTCTCGAGGTAATAGAGGAGGAGGAGCAGGTGGAGGTGTTTCCGTGATAGCACTTGCCTGCTTTGTTGGTGGTTGGTTACCAGTTTTTGTGCGAACCTTGCTTGTTATGTATATTGCGTGGAGGTCGCTTAATTTTGAGGCTTGTAGCCTTGTATATATTTTCTAGTTTGAGGCCTCTACGGTCTTATGTTGTATAAATTGGAAGAATGTAATGTTGTAACTTATACTCTTGTGACTAGTAAGAAAATGCATGCTAATGGATTTGATTAGTGGCATAAGTACTTGTGTAGTATGCATATCATTTTTGGGTTTGGAAAGTTGGTTAATAAGAAATGTATGTTGTAAAGAAAGTTGGCTTGTTTTGATTATTATATAGCTTTCGCAAGTATTATATTGATTTTAGGGTTTTCGGATCATCCGCGGTACAGAGGAGACTCCGTCCGTGTGTCGGGTCCGGCTTGGCCTTTTGCGGGGTCGGGTCGGGGCGTGACATCTTTAGGTGGTATCAGAGCATGATAGTCTTACATGAGCCGGGATATGATTCTCGGTCTGTGGGGTAAAGGTCTAAAATGCTAAAGTGTTTATGTATGATTGCTAAGTGAAAAGAAAATGTTCTAGCATGACTTTGTGAACTTGGAATGTTTATGTGTTTAAGTGAAATAGTTTGGCAAGTTAAACTTGTCTTATGTGAATTGTGTGATAGAATATTGGATTGTTATTGACTTGAGTGTTATCTAATCTTATGTGCTATATTTCTGTCTATAAACTGCTTTTAAATGTTGCCAGCTATTGTGAGTTGCTACTATGCCGCCACGTCGTGGTACTCAAGGTATAGGATCAGATGAAGAGGCAGCAGAACAGGGTCAGCAGCCGTTGCCTGAGCAGTTTATGGCTACCATGACTACTGCAGTAGACCGGATCACACAAGTACTACATGAGCAGAGGCAGGACCGGATTAATCCCCAGGGTAATCAAGCTAATCCTGGTGGACAGGGGTACAGAGTTGAGAATAACCAGCTAGAGAAATTTCTGAGGCACGAGCCGGGAAAGTTCTTTGGAGAGCCGGATGATGAGGCGGCCGAGAGATGGATTAATCGAGTTGAGAAGATTTTCACCGCGTTGAGGTATACTGATGAGGCAAGAATAGATTATGCATCATTTTTATTCGAGGGTGATGCAGAGCAGTGGTGGAATACTATCAGATTGTGGTGGGATTGTGAGGATGTTCCACATTTATGGGATGATTTTGTAAGTGAGTTTCGGGATAAGTATATTCCCGAGATGGCTATGGAAAGACGGGAGGATGAGTTTGTGGCCCTGAAGAAAGGAAATATGACTGTTGCACATTACGAGGCGAGGTTTGTTAGCCTGTCGAGGTATATGCCCGAGTTGGTACGGCCGGCTAGGAGGATGATACATAGGTTTGTCCGTGGGCTGAGAATGGACATACAGTTGCATTTGACTGGGCAGACCTACACTACTTTTCCCAAGGCATTTTAGGCAACCTCGAAGTTTGAGAAACGGAAGGCTGAGATGATAGCTGAGAGCAGTCAGCCGAGTAAGAAGCAGTATTTGGGCCAGAGCAGCCAGAGTCAGCCGAGACAGTACCAGTCTTCTGCACAGGCTCCTCAGCAACGTCCGTATCAGCCACAGCAGCAGATTCAGGCTAGGCCAGCTGTGACTAGACCCTAGCAGGGAGGTACAGTTCCTACCCCTGCCAGAGCCCCAGCACCTACAGGAAACACTGCGGTTAGGCAAAATCAGCAGTGTAATTATTGTAATCGATCGGGCAATATTGAGGCTAACTGCTAGAGGAAGAGTGGTAAATGTACGGGTTGTGGCAGTGATGACCACAGGGTGAGAGATTGCCCTAAGTATAATAATGTTCAGGGCCATGGTGGAGGCCAAGGTGTTCAGAATAGGGCTGCAGGTGCACGACTAGCACAGAGAGTTCAGGCTAGGGTCTTTGCACTGGATGCAGAGGAGCTACCCGATACCACAGCTATAGTGGAAGGTACCTTTCTTCTCAATACTCAGCCAGTTAAAGTTTTGATTGATCCCAGAGCTACACATTTGTTTATAACTCCTGCATGTGCACGATCTGTGAATGTTTGCATTGATAAATTGCCTCATGAAGTTGAAGTTAGTACTCCTTTGGGTGCAAAATTTGTTACTGAGTCTATTTGCAAATCTTGTGATATATGTATTGAGAACCGTAAATTTCCTGCTGATTTAATTATATTATCATTCCGTGACTTTGAAATCATTTTGGGAATGGACTGGTTGGGAAAGTATTATGCTCAGTTGGATTGTAGAACAAAGGTCGTTTATCTTAAGGTTCCTGACCTACCGGTACTAGAGATTGTTGGGAACTGCAGGGCTGCCCGCATTCCACTTTTATCAGCGATCAAGACTTCTAAGTTGTTGAATAGGGGTTGTGAAGCTTACTTAGCTTATTTGATCAATCAGCCTGCTGATAAGTTGAGTTTGAATGAGGTTCCGATTGTTAGAGACTTCCCTGGTATTTTTCCCGAGGAATTACCGGGTTTACCACCGGATAGGGAGATTGAGTTTGTGATTGATCTTGTGCCAGGCACTGCGCCAATTTCTAGGAGTCCTTATAGAATGGCATCGGCTGAACTTCAAGAGTTAAAAATTCAGCTTCAGAACTTGCTTGAGAAAGTGTTTATACAACCTAGTTCTTCGCCGTGGGGTGTGCCTGTGTTGTTTGTGAGAAAGAAAGACGGCACGCTACGGTTATGCATTGATTACAGGGGACTTAATCAAGTCACGATTAAGAATAAATACCCCTTGCCGTTGATTGAAGAATTGTTTGACCAGTTGCAGGGTGCGAGTGTTTACTCCAAATTTGATTTGAGGCAGGGTTACTATCAACTTAGAATTCGGAGTGACGATATACCGAAGACAGCTTTCAGGACTAGATATGGCCACTATGAGTTTGTTGTGTTGCCGTTTGGATTGACGAATGCACCAGCCGCATTCATGGACTTGATGCAGAGGGTCTTTCGGCCTTACCTTGATCAGTTTGTCGTGATCTTTATTGACGACATTTTAGTGTATTCGAAGAACGAGGCTGAACATGAGCAACACTTGAGGATTGTGCTTCAGACTTTGCAGGAAAACAAGCTTTTTGCTAAATTCAGCAAGTGTGAGTTCTGGTTGAACCAGATATCTTTTCTAGGCCATATCATTTCAGATCGAGGAATTTCAGTGGACCCAGCTAAGATTGAAGTTGTTTCATCTTGGAAGAGACCTGAGACGGTGTCAGAGATTCGGAGTTTTCTTGGATTGGCAGGTTACTACCAGAGATTTGTTAAAGACTTTTCTAAAATTTCTGGACCTTTGAGCCAGTTGACTCGGAAGAAAGTTGCTTACAACTGGGATGCCAAGTGTGAATCCAGTTTCCAAGAATTGAAGAAGAGACTAACTACAACTCCTATACTAGCTTTACCTGAGGGAACAGAGAACTTTGTAGTCTACAGTGATGCATCTAAGGAAGGTTTGGGCTGTGTTTTAATGCAGAATGGTAAGGTGATTGCCTATGCTTCTAGGAAATTGAAACCTTATGAAGTCAATTACCCTACACATGATCTTGAGTTAGCTACAGTTGTGTTTGCTTTGAAGAAGTGGCGTCACTACTTGTGGGGTTGCAGATTTGAAATATTTACTGACCACAAGAGTCTCAAGTATTTGTTTTCACAGAAGGATCTGAATATGAGGCAGTGGAGATGGCTAGAGCTATTGGGTGGTTATAACTGTTCTATTAACTATGTGCCAGGTAAGGCAAATGTTGTTGCTGATGCTTTAAGCCGAAAGGCTACTGTTGCAAGCTTGATTATCAAGGATTGGGAAACTTTGGAAGAAATTTGTTCATGGAAACCAGAAGCTACTGAGGTAGGGATTCGATTTGCTAGTTTACAGATTCAGTCAGGGTTGCTAGCACAGATCAGAGAGGCTCAGAAGACTGATCCTCACATCTTGAAGATCCAAGAAAAGTCAAAAGGGGGAGAGTTGGAGTTTAAATTACATGCAGATGGCATCTTCAGATTCAGGGATAGAGTATGTGTTCCTGATGATCCGACTTTGAAGAATGAGATCCTGTCCGAGGCACATAATTCGAGGTATACGATTCACCCGGGCAGTACTAAAATGTATAGAGATTTGAAACAACACTTCTGGTGGAACAATATGAAGAGGGAGATTGCTGGGTATGTATCCAGATGTTTGACTTGTCAGAGGGTTAAAGTTGAGCATCAGAGGCCAGCCGGACTTCTACAGCCGTTGTCGATTCCGCAATGGAAGTGGGTACATATAACAATGGACCTTCCTAGATCTCCGAGAGGATGTGATTCTGTTTGGGTTGTTGTGGACCGTTTGACTAAAGTTACACATTTTATTCCCGTGAACAAACATGATAGCCTTGATAAGTTAGCTGAACTTTATGTTGCTAATATTGTGAGATTGCATGGTGTGCCACAGAGTATAGTGTCAGATAGGGATCCCAGATTCAGATCTCGTTTTTGGCAGAAGTTGTAAGAGGCCATGGGAACTAAATTGAGCTTCAGTACTGCATATCATCCACAAACTGATGGTCAGTCTGAGAGAACTATCAGGATCTTGGAAGACATGCTTCGAGCATGTGTGCTTGACTTTGGGAAGAATTGGGAGAAGTTTTTGCCTTTAGCGGAGTTCGCCTACAACAATAGTTATCAATCTACTATAGGTATGGCTCCCTATGAGGCATTGTATGGTCAGAAATGCAGATCTCCATTATATTGGGAAGAGGTTGGAGAGATAAGAACAGTTGATCCGACTGTGTTAGCTGAGATGATTAAGATGGTAGATAATGTTCACCTTATTCGCCAGCGTATACTTACAACTCAGAGTCGTCAGAAGAGTTATGCAGATAAGCACCGTCGGGATCTTGAGTTTGATTTGGGAGATTGGGTGTTTCTTAAGATTTCTCCACGGAAGGGATTGATTCGGCACGGTAAGAGCGGGAAGCTTAGTCCCAGGTACGTGGGTCCGTATGAGATCACCGAAAAGGTAGGTCCTTTGGCTTATCGGTTAGCTTTGCCTCCGAGCTTGTCGAGACTGCACGATGTGTTCCACGTGTCTATGTTGAAGAAGTATCATCCAGACCCTTCACATGTACTTGAACCAGAGCCTTTGCAGATTGAAGAAAAGTTGTCTTACGAAGAGAAACCGATTAAAATTGTGGATCGGAAGATTCAGGAGCTTCGCAGAAAGAGTATTCCGTTAGTAAAGGTTTTGTGGAATCATCATGGGTTTGAGGAAGCGACTTGGGAAAGAGAGGACCAAGTTCGGGATTAGTATCCGGAGTTGTTTGTTGACCAGGTAAGAATTGTGTGGGCGCAATTGTTTTAAGGGGGAAAGGGTGTAATACCCGAGCCCGGAATGTGAAAATTCTTTGTTTATTATTTTGAAAATTATATTTCCTTAAATTCTTTGTGAATTAATTGTTACTTTCTCGCCGTCGCAACGTACATTGCATTTAAGGAGCGATAGCTAGATAACGTTTTCTAGTCCTCAGCAAATGGTGAAACTAGTATTTAGATTACTTAAATTTTATATTTTAATTGTTGCTAGCTTTAATTGATTTTTCCCTAGCTAAAATGGCTTTAAAACGCACAAAATAAGGCCTTTTGACCAAGTTTTTAAGTTGTTGACTTAGCCCTTTGACCCTTTGACCATTTGACTCATAAATAAGCAATTAACTAAGCAAAATAAGAAAAAAATAGCAGCTAGGCAGAACCAAAGCTGGCCGAAACAAGAGAGAAAGAAAAAAAAATTTCAACCTTCCAATCGATCTATCTTCGCGTGAGCTCGTGCGGGGTGGTTTCCGAGGCAACCAACGTTGTTTTCCTAGCGAGTAGGAGTACCTAAGGTGAGGGAAGCATGTTATTTGCGCATTTATACGTTGTGTATGTTAACTTTGTCAATTTTGAGATTTATCCGTAGATCGTTATTTAAAACGATTTGATGCTTCTAGAATGTTCCTTGGCATTTGTAGAACATGTATTTATAGCTTTGTAACATTTTCTGCGGTTAAAGGTCGACTTTAGTATTTTCTCGTTTTGCGTGTTGGCATTGCTTCGGGAAGCCATGGAAGCACTTTTGGTGTGATTATGGCGTTGGTTGGGTGTTTGGTTGATATAGTTGTAGTTCAAACGAGAAAGGGGGAAATCGGGGCTTTGCGCGAGTTCTAGGGTAAAGTAAGGTTTTGGGGTCTTTAGACGTGCCTTATAGTGACCTAGGAGGGTTGGCGAAGTCGGTTTCCAGAACTCGTGGCTCGTTTGGAAATGGTAGCGTTTTGATAGTTGGGGCCGATTTGTGTTTTTGTGTGTTTCTTGTCTTTATGCCTATAGAATGCTTAGAATTACTTGAAATACTTGTTTGAGTTGTTTTGGATTGAATTGCTTATCAATTGCTGCTATTGTGTGCGAGAGTAACCTACTTTGTTATTCTCCCACGTGTGGCTTTATCGCTTGATTATCGCCTTGTATCGAGTCTTGCATTGCATAGTGTCTCGCGCGTGAGTGATGGGCCTCTCTGGGTAGCCTTGGGTTGCCAGTGTTGGTTGCTCTAGCTCCGCTGCTATTCCCTTTCTCGCTTGGGTTGCCTCCCAGGGAGATTTGGGTCGTAGGTTGATGGATACTTCCGGGGTATTCCAAACTGGTGTTATAAGGTGGTTTGGGCCAGCGCGTCGTCATCGAATTCGTGTATGAAAGTTGCTCGTGAAAAGAGTATCGTATCCTTTGAATGAGTGTTTGCAGCTTTAAATATTTGCCTTGCTTTATTGTTGGCTTTGGTTGTATCTTTATATGATTTGTATGTATTGCTTGGCTAATTGCATTGCATACTCCTCTCATCTCCGTCCTTGAGACCAATTGCCCTCGCTGAGCAATAGTTTTTGCTCATTCCTCTCTATACTATGTTTTTACAGGAGTAGTTGAAGCAGACCCTCTCGAGGTAATAGAGGAGGAGGAGCAGGTGGAGGCGTTTCCGTGATAGCACTTCCCTGCTTTGCTGGTGGTTGGTTACCAGTTTTTGTGCGAACCTTGCTTGTTATGTATATTGCGTGGAGGTCGCTTAATTTTGAGGCTTGTAGCCTTGTATATATTTTCTAGTTTGAGGCCTCTACGGTCTTATGTTGTATAAATTGGAAGAATGTAATGTTGTAACTTATACTCTTGTGACTAGTAAGAAAATGCATGCTAATGGATTTGATTAGTGGCATAAGTACTTGTGTAGTATGCATATCATTTTTGGGTTTGGAAAGTTGGTTAATAAGAAATGTATGTTGTAAAGAAAGTTGGCTTGTTTTGATTATTATATAGCTTTCGCAAGTATTATATTGATTTTAGGGTTTTCGGATCATCCGCGGTACAGAGGAGACTCCGTCTGTGTGTCGGGTCCGGCTTGGCCTTTTGCGAGGTCGGGTCGGGGCATGACAGCACATCTTATGCACTAAATTCTTAATTGTCATATTTCAATAAATTGTGCATCGTAATCTGTGCCTATAGATAGCTGGCCCTAGTACCCGTACTACTAATAGGAGCGACGAACCTCAAGAGACCGGAGATGCTTATCAAACTAATCCCGGTATAGCTATGTTTAACATGATGGCGAATGCCATGGATCGTGTATCACGAGTGATGGAGTGCTAGGATGCACGTGAAGCCAACAACAACAACAACAGGAACGATGGTAACCATGGGAGACATAGTAGAATGAGGGAGTTCCTTGACTTTCGCCCGTCCAAATTCCACGGGGAAGCTGATGATGAGAAAGCAGAGGCTTGGCTATCCGAGATCGAGAAGATTTTCAAGCCACATGATTATACTGATGAAGAAAAGGTGGAGTTTGCTGTGTTTCTGTTGCACGGGGATGCTGAGCATTGGTGGCACACAGTAGAGGCACTGTGGTAAACTGATCAGATACCTCGCTTGTGGGGTAATTTCATTAAGGTATTCAAGGAGAAATATGTACCTGCAGTTTCCAGGCAGAGGCAGATAGAGGAATTCATGCACTTGACCCAGGGTAACATGACGGTGGCCCAATACGAGGCTCGTTTTGACCGACTGTCCCGTTATGCTCAATATATGGTTAGTACTCCGGAGGCGAAGATGTGGAAATTTACTACTGGATTGAGGCCAGAGATTCAGGACCAGTTGGCTTCTCGTGACTTCGATACCTATTCTGCTCTCTTTGCTGCTGCCTCTCGAGTTGAGAATAGGAAACTAGATGGAGCCGGTGCGAGTCAGCCGAATAAAAAACCATACCAGCCTCTAGGTCAGCAGAGGAAATTTCAGAGTCAGAGTCGTAGTCAGGGCCAGAGCCAGAACAGACCAGTGAATAACCATGGCCCGACGAAAGCACCATCAGCCTCTTCCGCCCACGGATCCACAGGTAGTTCACCTGCTACTCAGTCCGTCAACTGTTCTTATTGTGACAAGAAGGGGCATACCGAGGCCCAGTGTTGGAGGAATTTAGGACGATGTATGAGATGTGGCAGTGATCAGCATCAGATCAAGGATTGCCCTAAACGGTAGGCAGGATAGAATCAGGGTAAACCAGCTGCTAGAGGCAAGACTCTAGTTCCTAGAGTTCAGGCTCGAGCTTATGCTATTGAGTGCGAGGAGATTCCAGATGAGACCGATGTTGTTGAAGGTACATTCTTCATACTGAATCAACCTGTTAGGGTACTAATTGACCCAGGTGCTACTCATTCATTTATTACTCCCTTATGTGTGGAACCTGTGAAACTGAAAGTTGTATGTTTGCCATATGAAGTAGAAGTTGGTACTCCGATGGGTTCTAAGCTTGTTACTAGCTCAGCTTGTAAAGCATGTAAAATCCAAATTAAAGATAGAGAATTCTCAGCCAATCTTATTGTATTACCTTTTCGAGACTATGAAGTCATTTTAGGGATGGATTGGTTGGCAAAACATCATGTCCAACTAGATTGCCGGACGAAGATTATAACGTTCCGGGTACTTGGTCAACCAATACTGGAGGTAATGGGTCGAAGAGATTTCACCGGAAGTTCCATCATTTCATCTACGAAAGTAGTGAAATCCTTGAGAAAAGGGTGTAACGAATACTTAGCTTACCTTATCAACAAGTCGTCGGACAAAGCTAAGTTGGAGGAGATGCCTGTGATCAAAGACTATACGGATGTGTTTCCAGAAGAATTGCCCGGTTTACCCCCAAATCGGGAGATCGAGTTCGTTATAGAGCTACTGCCTAGCACCCAGCCGATATCTAAAGCTCCCTATCGTATGGCACCAGCCGAGCTACAAGAATTGAAGGACCAATTGGAAGGATTGTTGAAGAAGGGGTTTGTTCAACCAAGTTCTTCACCGTGGGGTGCACCAGTTCTATTTGTAAAGAAGAAGGACGGAACGTTGAGGCTATGCATCGGCTACCGAGGATTGAACCAAGTGACTGTCAAGAATAAATACCCACTTCCACTGATCGACGAGTTATTTGTTCAACTGCAATGAGCCAAAGTGTATTCGAAACTCGACTTGAGGCAATGGTATTATCAATTGCGGATCAAAAAGGAAGATGTGCCTAAAATGGCTTTCAGGACGAGATATGGGCATTATGAATATATGGTGATGCCTTTTAGACTAACCAATGCCCCTGCAGCTTTTATGGATTTGATGCACAGGGTGTTTCAACCCTACTTGGACTAATTTGTGGTGATCTTCATTGATGATATTCTGGTATACTCGAAATCTGAGGTGGAGCATGAGCAATATCTACGGTTGGTACTGCAGAACTTCGAGAGCATCAATTGTATGCAAAGTTTAGCAAGTGCGAATTTTGGTTGCAGCAGATTGCATTTTTAGGGCATATCATATCCCAAGAGGGAATAGCGGTGGATCCAGCAAAGATAGATGCAGTGATGTCTTGGAAGAAGCCGGAGAATGTTACGGAGATTCGGAGTTTTCTTGGTCTAGCCAGCTATTATCAGAGATTCGTGAAAGATTTCTCTAAGATTGCAGGACCGCTTACAAAGCTCACTCAAAAGAAAACAAAGTTCGTGTGGGATGATAAGTGTGAGAGCAGCTTCCAAGAGTTGAAAAAAAGATTGACCACCGCACCTATTCTTGCATTGCCTAAAGGGAGTCAAGGTTTTGTAATCTATAGCGATGCTTCAAAAGAAGGATTGGGTTGTATGTTGATGCAAAATAGAAGGGTGATTGCATATGCTTCTAGGAAACCAAAGCTGTATGAATTGAACTACCCGACGCATGATTTGGAGTTAGCAGCTATTGTGTTTGCACTCAAGAAATGGAGGCATTATCTGTGGGGTAACAAGTTTGAGG
The DNA here is from genome assembly GCA_037974665.1 of Ehretia macrophylla. Classification (NCBI taxonomy): domain Eukaryota; kingdom Viridiplantae; phylum Streptophyta; class Magnoliopsida; order Boraginales; family Ehretiaceae; genus Ehretia; species Ehretia macrophylla. The sequence goes on along the minus strand of CM075764.1, from coordinate 11,511,165 downwards.
TATTTACTGATCACAAGAGCTTGAAATACTTGTTCTCTCAAAAAGAGTTGAATATGAGGCAAAGGCGGTGGATGGAGCTTTTGGATGATTATAACTGCACAATCAATTATGTGCTCGGTAAAGCGAATGTAGTTGCGGATGCCTTAAGTAGGAAAGCAAGCATGGCAAAACTGGAAGTCAAGGTGCAGGAGTTGTTGGAGGAAGCATTTTTGTGGAAACCATAATTGACTCGGAAATGATTACTTTTTGCCACTACGCAAGTTCAATCGACCTTGTTGTCTGAGTTACGAGAGGCTCAACAGAAGGACCAACAATTTCAGAAGATTAAAAAAAGCAACGCGGATTTCAAGTTTCATGATGATGGTGTTTGGAGGTTTAGGAACTGGATTTGTGTTCCCAATGAGCCAGAGTTGAAAAGGAAGATTCTTGAAGAAGCCCATAATTCAAGATATACTATTTACCCCAACGGAACAAAGATGTACCGGGATTTGAAACAACACTATTGGTGGAATAACATGAAAAGAGAAATTGCGGAGTTTGTGGCACGGTGTTTGACTTGCCAGAGAGTCAAAGTGGAACATCAACGACCCGCAGGTTTACTTCAGCCGTTGGAGATTCCTCAATGGAAATGGGAACATATCACTATGGACTTTGTTATGGACCTGCCCAAATCACAAAAGGGTCATGACGCCATTTGGGTCATAGTGGTTAGATTGACTAAGTCGGCGCACTTCTTATCGATGAACAAGGAGGATAGTCTAGAGAAATTGGGAGATATGTATGTGGCGGAGATTGTAAGATTGCACGGGATGCCTGTGAGTATCGTATCGGATAGGGATCCTCGTTTTACTTCCCGATTTTGGAAGAGATTGCAAGAAGCTTTGGGAACGAAGCTGAGTTTCAGCACGGCTTATCACCCTCAGACTGATGGACAATCGGAGAGAACTATTCAGATTCTGGAGGTTATGCTGAGGGCGTGTGTTTTAGACTTCGGGAAAGGTTGGGAGAAATATCTATCTCTAGCGAAGTTCGCTTATAGTAATAGTTATCAGGCCACTATCGGGATGGCCCCATTTGAGGCGTTGTATGGACGTAAGTGTCGATCCCCAATTTACTGGGACGAGGTAGGTGAGACGAAGAATTTTGACCCGACCCTTCTACCTGAACTTATGAAGACTGTTGATAATATCCACCTCATCCGAAAACGGATGCTTACCGCCCAGAGCAGGCAGAAGAGTTATGCAAACCGACGGAGACAGAGTCTCGAGTTTGAGATTGGCGACAAGGTGTTCTTGAAGATATCACCTCGGAGGGGACTGATTAAACACGGCAAGGGTGGAAAGTTGAGCCCGAGGTTTGTAGGACCATTTAAGATAATTGAGAAGGCTGACAAATTGGCGTATCGCCTAGTACTACCCCAGAACCTCTCCAATATTCACGACGTCTTTCATGTTTCAATGCTGCGGAAGTATCATCCTGATCCGTCGCACATCTTGGAGCCAGAGCCGTTGCAGCTTCGGGAGAACTTGTCTTACGAGGAGAAGCCCATTCGGATCCTAGACCAGCAAGAACGGGAGTTGCGCAACAAAACTATACCAATGGTGAAAGTGATGTGGGATCATCATGTAATTGAAGAAATAACATGGGAAAGGCGACACCAGATGGAGCAGCAATATCCAGCTTTATTTCAAAGGTAATATTGAATTTCAGGACAAAATTCTTTTAAGGAGGGGAGGATATGAGGCCCGACATCGATTTGCGTGCGATACCTCGTTTCGTGTGCCCTAATCTAGATTTGCGTGCCTTGACCTAGGTTTAAGAATTGTGTTCATTTTGTATGCCATGCATTGAATTACGTGCATTCATTTAGGGCTGCGTGCATTTACTAGAAAAATGTGCATTTGTCTCGTAGTTTGTGTCCTATCTCGTAGTGCGTGCCCTAGACCTAGGAAAGCGTGCCCTCACGCTAATCAAGAAAGCATCTTACACAAAGCACTAGACTATCAAATAATCCTACAAACTCCACTATCAATATTAAATTACTAATTCAACTCACTAGAAGACAAAATTCCACTAAACACTAAGCATTCTTCATTCTTTATTCCTTATTTTTTTTTGCACTTTCAACACACAAATGAACAATGCACAAAAGATGACAAAATTCAGCATTTTTACATGCCTTGGCCGACCACTATGTGGCATTTGTGCTTGCTTGTTCAAATTCAACTTAATTCCTAGACAAACTATGGCATTCTATGACACAAATGCATAAAAAATTGCTCAAAAATCTCCTCAAAACCCCACCCTACTCGACCAAACATTCCTTGCCCATGCTAGGAATTTCAAAATACTCCTTGAAGACACAAAAAGGCTGATTTTGTGCTGCCAAAGGCCGAGCATACTCATCAATTGCAAGGCTTTTGTTTTCTTCTTCATTTCTCTCATTTTCATCTCAACTTCTCTCTCTCCCTCTCATTTTTCTCTCTGTCTCTCGGCCTTGGCTGAGTTTACTCTTGCCTTTGCTCATCTTCATCAATTCATGGTGCATCAAGACAAGCAACAACCAAAGAAACTCAAGCAAGCTAGCTAGGATGCAAGAATCACACATGCATGTCCTTTGAGTCTTCATTTCGGCCCTAGGTGAGTTTCTTAGCTTCTATCTCTTTTCTCCTTGTTCTAACCACATGCATGTACTAAGAGCTTGGTCACTAAGCTAGGAAAAAAGAGAAAATTGAGTTGGAATCTCAGCTAGGGAAAGAAGAAGAAGAAAATTGTGCTTCAACAAGTTTTGAGCATCTTCTTGGTTGATTTGCTAAGGTGAGGGCTAAAACCTTTTGAAAATCCTTCAAAAATCCACATGCATGCTCTTAATGTATGTCTTTACTTCTGTACTTGAGTTATATGTTCGTTCATAAGCTTCTTCAACCATGCATGGCAAGATTTTGGCTTGAAAGTGATGATAGGTGAAGTCGGATTATGTGACAGCTCTCCGACCTGTTGTTTCGAGGTGAGTTTGGCTAGGAAAATGATGTTTAAAATGCATGAAAATTGGCAGGTGCCTAGTTTTGCCAGTTTTGAACATTTTTTTACAGAAATAGGCCAAAGCTAATTTCGGCTCTAAGGTCCTCAAAATGGAAAATCATTAAAATGTGTCCAAATTTGGAAATCTGGAAAAAATGAAGCAGGTTTTGGCAGATGCACTGACCTAGTAGAACGAACCATATTTTACTTAGTAAATGATGTCCAAAATGCATGAAATTTGGTGTACTGCTATATTTTTCAGTTCTGAACATTTTTATCAGAAATGGACTAAGGCTAAATCTGACACTAAGGACCTCAAAATGTTAATTATTGAAATGTGTGCAAATCTGGACAGTTTTGTGCTATCCCACTGTTTCGGCTATAACTATTGATCCCGAATCCAAATGATGCAAGGTTTGTACTGATATTTCTAGACAGACACTAGATACTGCTATGGTCATTTTGCTTTTATTATCGCTAGTAGCTATAATAGGATTATGAAGTAATAGGTAAGGGCGAAGTAAGATGAACCATCCAAACCTTAAACATGTACTCGCTATTAAGCTAAGATCAATAGGTACTTTTGTAACGAGGATAAACAAACAAACGAGACATAGCATCATGCTAGGTTATAAATCAAACGAGACGTTGAAATAACCAATAGGCAATCCAATTAATGTTAAATGGTAATCCTAGTTGGAAACAAAATTGGGATTGGAAAAACTTGAGGTGTTTAGAGAATTAGGACAAACCAAAGAGCCCAATTACAGCTGTTATGATGCCGGTTTTCCGAAAAATTTTGGAGTTTAGGCCAAAACGTTAAGTGTTAAATCTTCATGAACGGTTAAGTACGAGACGTGACTTGAATGTTTAGATCACACCCTAGTCTAACCTTTATAGGCCGGGTTGGGGCATGACAGCACCCGTCATGTTGAGGGCACAAATCCTTTATGTATTGACGGTTCACAGTCGCAACCCAGAGAGAGGGCCCATTCAAAAGTCCCAATGGGCTTAGCGACAACCCATCCGCTTCAACAATGCAGCATCCTTGTAAGACGTGATATCGACGCGTTGTAGGGCCTTGTAATATCTTGCGAGTTAGGTTGTTGTCCTTTTAACAGCTCATGACGTACGATCCGGGATTGAAAAATAGATCAAAAGAAGAAAAGTAACCCGAAACTGATGAAAACATTCAATTTTGGGCTCCAAAAACGAGCGCAGCCGAGTAGGCTTGCTGCACCCATCGTAGAGCTCTCGGAGAGCTTTTCAACAGAATGCTGTGCACCGCGTAACTCCTTACGTATCAAAAGTTATGGGCACCGGAGCGACGGAGAACTGGTCACAAGCCCTACGCCCTCGGTTTGCGGGCCCAGCCTCTACGTGAAGCAAAGTTGTCTTGCCCAAGGTGCCATGGGATTCGGTAATGGAAATGTGGTGGATAAATTATCTTGGCAACCCTAATCGGGGCAAAAAAAATTGAAAAGGGGGGTTCAACACGAGGACTTCCCAGGGGGTCACCCATCCTAGTACTACTCTCGCCCAAGCACGCTTAAATTCGGAGTTCTAATGGGATCCAGTGCATTAGTACTGGTATGATTGCACCCGTCATGTTGAGGACACAAATCCTTTATGTGTTGAAAGTTCACAGTATCAGCCTAGAGAGATAGCCCATTCAAACGGCCCAGTGGGCTTAACGACAACCCATCTGCTTCAACAACGCAGCATCCTCGAAAGACGTGATATCGACGCATTGTAAGGCCCTGTAATATACGGTGAGTTAGGTTGTCGTCCTTTTAAAAGCTCACGACGTACGATACGGGACTGAAAAATAGGGAAAAAGAAGGAAAGTGGCCCGAAACTGATGAAAACCTTCTATTTTGGGCTCTGAAAATAGGCGCAGCCGAGCAGGGTTGCTGCCCCAATCGTAGAGCTCTCGGTGAGCTTTCCAACGGTATGCTATACGCCGCGTAACTCCTTACGGATCAAAAGTTATGGGCACCGGAGCGACTGAGACCTGGTCACAAGCCGTACGCCCTCGGTTTACGGGCCCAGCCTCTACGTGAAGCGAAGTTGTCTTGCCCAAAGTGTCGTGGGATTCGGTAATAGAAATGTGGTGGATAAAGTATCTTGGAAACCCTAACCGGGGCAACAAAAATTTAAAAGGGGGGGTGCAACACGAGGACTTCCAAGGGGGTCACCCATCCTATTACTACTCTCGCCCAAGCACGCTTAACTTTGGAGTTCTGATGGGATCTGGTGCATTAGTGCTGGTATGATCGCTCCCATCATGTTGAGGGCACAAATCCTTTATGTGTCAACGGTTCACAGTCCCACCCCAAAGAGATGGCCCATTTAAAAGGCCCAATGGGCTTAACAACAACCCATCTGCTTCAACAACGCAGCATCCTCGTAGGACGTGATATCGACGCGTTGTAGGGCCCTGTAATATCCCGTGAGTTAGGTAGTCGTCCTTTTAACAGCTCATGACGTACGATCTGGGTCAAAAAAGCAGAGCAAAAGAAGAACAATGGCCCGAAACTGATGAAAACATTCGATTTTGGGCTCCAAAATCAGGGGCAGCTAAGCAGGCTTGCCATCCCCGTCGTAGAGGTCTCGGAGAGCTTTCCAACGGTATGCTCTGTGCGCATAACTCCTTACGGATCAAAAGTTATGGGCACTGGAGTGACGGAGACCTGGTCACAAGCCCTATGCCCTCGGTTTGCAGGCCCAGCCTCTACGTGAAGCGAAGTTGTCTTGCCCAAGGTGCAGTGGGATTCGGTTATAGAAATGTGGTGGATAAAGTGTCTTGGCAACCCTAACCGGGGCAAAAAAAATTGAAAAGGGGATGTAACACGAGGACTTCCCAGGGGGTCACCCATCCTAGTACTACTCTTGCCCAAGCACGCTTAACTTCGAAGTTCTAATGGGATCCGTTGCGTTAGTGCTGGTATGATCGCACCCGTAATGTTGAGGGCACAAATCCTTTATGTGTTGACGGTTCACAGTCGCAGCCCAGGGAGATAGCCCATTCAAAAGGCCTAATGGGCTTAACGACAACCCATCCGCTTCAACAACGCAGCATCCTCGTAAGACGTGATATCTACGCATTGTAGGGCCCTGTAATATCCCGTGAGTTAGGTTGTCTTCCTTTTAACAACTCACGACGTATATTCCGGGACTGAAAATCATAGCAAAAGAAGAAAAGTGTCCCGAAATTGATGAAAACGTTCGATTTTGGGCTCCAAAAATAGGCGCAACCGAGCAGGCTAGTTGCCCCCGTCGTAGGGATGTCGGAGAGCTTTCCAACTTTATGCTGTACGCCACGTAACTCCTTGCAGATTAAAAGTTATGGGCACCGGAACGATGGAGACCTGGTCACAGGACCTATGCCCTCGGTTTGCGGGCCTAGCCTCTACGTGAAGCAAAGTTGTATTGCCCAAGGTGCTGTGGGGTTCAGTAATAGAAATGTGGTGGATAAAGTATCTTGGCAACCCTAACCTAGGCAAAAAAAATTTAAAATGGGGAGATGCAACACGAGGACTTCCCAGGGGGTTACCCATCCTAGTACTACTCTTGCCCAAGCACGTTTAACTTCGGAGTTCTGATGAGATCCAGTGCATTAGTGCTGGTATGATCGCACCCGTCATGTTGTGGGCACAAATCCTTTATGTGTTGACCGTTCACAGTCCTAACCCAGAAAGATGGCCCATTCAAAAGGCCCAATGGGCTTAACGAAAACACATCCGCTTCAACAACGAAGCATTCTCGCAAGACGTGATATCGACGTGTTGTAGGGCCCTGTAATATCCCGCGAGTTAGGTTGTCTTCCTTTTAACAACTCACGACGTACGATCCAGGACCAAAAAGCGGAGCAGAAGATGAAAAATTGCCCGAAACTGATGAAAATGTTCAATTTTGGGCTCCGAAAACTAGCGCAGCTAAGCAAACTTGCTGCCACCGTCGTCGAGCTCTCGGAGAGCTTTCCAATGCTATGCCGTGCGCTGTGTAACTCCTTACGGATCAAAAGTTATGGGCACCGGAGCAACTGAGACCGGGTCACAAGACCTACACCCTAGGTTTGCGGGCCCAGCCTTTTCGTGAAGCGAAGTTGTCTTGCCCAAGGTGCCGTGGGATTCGATAATAGAAATGTGGTGGATAAAGTATCTTGGCAACCCTAATTGGGGAAAAAAAAATTGAAAAGGGTGGTGCAACACGAGGACTTCCCAGGGGGTCACCCATCCTAGTACTACTCTCGTCCAAGAACGCTTAACTTCGGAGTTCTAATGGGAACTGGTGCATTAGTACTGGTATGATCGCACCCGTCATGTTGTGGGCACAAATCCTTTGTGAGTTGACGATTCACAATCCCAGCCCAGAGAGATGGCCCATTCAAAAGTCCCAATGGGCTTAACGACAACCCATCTGCTTCAACAATGCAGCATCCTCGTAAGACGTGATATCGACGTGTTGTAGGGACGTATAATATCCCCCGAGTTAGGTTGTCATCCTTTTAACAACTCACGACATACGATCTGGAACTGAAAAACAAAACAAAAGAAGAAAAGTGGACCAAAATTGATGAAAACGTTCGATTTTGGTCTCCGAAAATAGGCGCAGCAGAGTAGGCTTGCTGCCCATGTCGTAGAGCTCTCGGAGAGCTTTCCAACGGTATGATGTGCATTGCGTAACTTCTTACGTGAATCAAAAGTTTTGGGTACTGGAGCGACAGAGACCTGGTCCCAAGTCCTATGCCCTCGGTTTGCAGGCCCAGCCTCTATGTGAAGCGAAGTTGTCTTGCCCAATGTGCCGTGGGATTCGGTAATAGAAATGTGGAGGATAAAGTATCTTGGCAACCCTAACTAGGGAAAAAAAATTGAAAAGGGGAGTGCAACACAACGACTTCCCAGTGGGTCATCCATCCTAGTACTACTCTCGCCCAAGCATGCTTAACTTCGGAGTTCTGATGGGATCCCGTGCATTAGTGATGGTATCATTGCACCCGTCATGTTGTGGGCACAAATCCTTTATGTGTGGATGGTTCACAGTCCCAGCCTAGAGAGATGGCCCATTCAAAAGGCCCAATGGGCTTAACGACAACCCATCCTATTCAACAACGCCGCATCCTCACAAGACGTGATATGGACGCATTGTAGGACCCTCTAATGTCCCGCGAGTTAGGTTGTCATCCTTTTAACATCTCACGACGTACGATTCGGGACGAAAAAACATAGCAAAAGAAGAAAAGTAGCCCGAAACAGATGAAAACGTTCGATTTTGGGCTCCGAAAACAGGCGCTGTCAAGCAAGCTTGTTGCCCACGTCGTAGAGCTCTCGGAGAGCATTCCAACGGTATGTTGTGCGCTGCGTAACTCCTTACGGATCAAAAGTTATGGGCAACGGAGCGACGGAGACCTGGTCACAAGCCTTACGCCCTCGCTTTGCGGGCCCAGCCTCTATGTGAAGTGAAGTTGTCTTGCCCAAGGTGCCGTGGGATTCGGTAATAGAAATGTGGTGGATAAAGTATCTTGGCAACCCTAACCGGAGCAAAAAAATTGAAAAGGGGGGGTACAACACGAGGACTTCCCAGGGGGTTCTCGCCCAAGCACGCTTAACTTCGGAGTTCTGATAGGATCCGGTGCATTACAGATGGTATGAACGCACTAGTCATGTTGTCGGCACAAATCCTTTATGTGTTGACCGTTCACAGTCCCAGCCCAGAGAGATGGCCCATTCAAAAGGCCAAATGGGCATAACGACAACCCATCCGCTTCAACAACGCAGCTTCCTCGCAAGACGTGATATCGATGCGTTGTAGGGCCTTCTAATGTCCCTCGAGTAGGTTGTCGTCATTTTAACAGCTCATGACGTACGATCCGGGATGAAAAAACATAGCAAAAGAAGAAAAGTGGCCCGAAACTGATGTAAACATTCGATTTTGGGCTGCAAAAATGGGTGCAGCCCAGCATGCTGGCTGCTTCCGTCATAGAGCTCTCGGAGAGCTTTCCAACAGTTTGCTATGCGTCGCGTAACTCCTTACAGATCAAAAGTTATGGGCATCGGAGCGACGGAGACCTGGTCACAAGCCCAGTGCCCTTGGCTTGCAGGCCCAGCCTCTACGTGAAGCGAAGTTGTCTTGCCCAAGGTCCCGTGGGATCCGATAACAGAAATATGGTGGATAAAGTATCTTGGCAACCTTAACCGGGGCAAAAAAAATTGAAAAGGGGGGTGCAACACGAGGACTTCCCACGGGGTCACCCATCCTAGTACTACTCTCGTCCGAGCACACTTAACTTCGGAGTTCTGATGGGATTCAGTGCATTAGTGTTGGTATGATCGCACCCGTCATGTTGTGGGCATAAATCCTTTATGTGTTGACGGTTAATAGTCCTAGCCCAGAAAGATGGCCCATTCAAAAGGCCTAATGGGCTTAACGACAACCCATCTGCTTCAACAACGCAGCATTCTCGCAAGACGTGATATCGACACATTGCAGGGCCCTGTAATATACCGCGAGTTAGGTTTTCATCCTTTTAACAGCACACGACGTACGATCCGGGACAAAAAAATAGAGCAAAATAACAAAAATGGCTCGAAACTGATGAAAATGTTCGAGTTTGGGCTCCGAAAATAGGCGTAGCAAAGCTTGCTAGCTGGCCCCGTCGTAGAGCACTCGGAGAGATTTCCAACGGTATACTGTGCGTCGCATAACTCCTTACGGATTAAAAGTTATGGGCACCGGAGCGACGGAGACATTGTCATAAGCCCTACGCCCTCGGTTTGCTAGCCCTTCCTCCACGTGAAGCGAAGTTGTCTTGCCCAAGGTTCCGTAGAATTCGGTAATAGAAATGTGGTGGATAAAGTACCTTGGCAACCCTAACCGGGGCAAAAAAATTTAAAAGGGGGGGTGCAACACGAGGACTTCCCAGGGGGTCACCCATCCTAGTACTACTCTCGCCCAAGCACGCTTAACTTCGGAGTTCTGATGGGATCCGGTGCATTAGTACTGGTATGATCGCACCCATCATGTTGTGGCCCAAATCCTTTATGTGTTGACCGTTCACAATCCCGGCCCAGAGAGATGGCCCATTCAAAAGGCCCAATGGTCTTAACGACAATCCATTTGCTTCAACAACGTAGTATTCATGCAAGACATGATATCAACGCATTGTAGGGCCCTATCATATCTCGCGAGTTAGGTTGTCGTCCTTTTAACAGCTCATGACGTTCGATCCAGGACTGAAAAACTGAGCAAAAGAAGGAAAGTGGCCCGGAACTGATGAAAATGTTAAAATTTGGGTTTCGAAAGTAGGCGCAGCTGAGCAGTCTTGCTGCCCCCGTCGTAAAGCTCTCGGAGAGCTTTCCAACGGTATCCTGTGCGCCGCGTAACTGCTTACAAATCTAAAGTTATGGGCAACGGAGCAACGGAGACATGGTCACAAGCCTTACGCCCTCGCTTTGTGGGCCCAGCCTCTATGTGAAGCGAAGTTGTCTTGCCCAAGGTGCCGTGGGATTCTGTAATAGAAATATGGTGTATAAAGTATCTTGGCAACCCTAACCGGGGCAAAAAAATTGGAAAGCGGGTAGCAACACGAGGACTTCCAAGGGGGTCACCCATCCAAGTACTACTCTCGCCCAAGCACGCTTAACTTCGGAGTTCTGATGGGATCCGGTGCATTGTGCTAGTATGATCGCACCCGTCGTGTTGTGAGCACAAATCCCTTATGTGTTGACAGTTCACAGTCCCAGCCCGGAGAGATGGCCCATTCAAAAGGCCCAATGGGCTTAACAACAACCCATCGGCTTCAACAACGCAGCATCGTCGTTAAACGTGACATCGACGCATTGTAGGGCCCTCTATTATCCCATGAGTTAGGTTTTCGTCCTTTTAACAGCTCACGTCGTATGATCCCGGATAAAAAAACAGAGCAAAAGAAGAAAAATAGCCCAAAATTGATGAAAACATTTGATTTTGGGCTCCGAAAATAGGTGCAGCTAAGCAGGCTAGCTACCTCCGTCGTAGAGCTCTCGAAGAGCTTTCCAATGGTATGTTGTACGTCACGTAACTCCCTACGGATTAAAAGTTATGGGCACTGGAGCGACGGAGACGTGGTCACAAGCCCCACGCCCTTGGTATGCGGGCCCAGCCTCTACGTGAAGTGAAGTTGTCTTGCCCAAGGTGCCGTGGGATTCGGTAATAGAAATGTCGTGGATAAAGTATCTTGGCAACCCTAATCGGGGTAAAAAAATTGGAAAGCGGGTTGCAACACGAGGACTTCCCAGGGGGTCACCCATCCTAGTACTACTCTCGCCCAAGCACGCTTAACTTCAGAGTTCTAATGGGATCCGGTGCATTAGTGCTGGTATGATCGCACCCGTCGTGTTGTGGGCACAAATCTTTTATGTGTTGACCGTTCACAGTCCCAGCCTAGAGAGATAGCCCATTCAAAAGGCCCAATGGGCTTAACAACAACCCATCGGCTTCAACAACGCAGCATGCTCGCAAGACGTGATATCGATGCATTGTAGGGCCCTGTGATATCCCGCGAGTTAAGTTGTCGTCCTTTTAACAGCTCACGACGTACGATCCGCGATGAAAAAACAGAGCAAAAGAAGAAAAATAGCCCAAAACTGATGAAAACATTCGATTTTGTCCTCCAAAAATAGACACAGCTAAGCGGGATAGCAGCCCCCATCGTAGAGCTCTTGGAGAGCTTTCCCACGGTATGCTGTACGTCGCGTAACTCCCTACGAATTAAAAGTTATGGGCACCGGAGCGACGGAGACTTGGTCACAAGCCCCACGCCCTTGGTATGCGGGCCCAGCCTCTACGTGAAGTGAAGTTGTCTTGCCCAAGGTGCCGTGGGATTCGGTAATAGAAATGTCGTGGATAAAGTATCTTGGCAACCCTAACCGGGGCAAAAAAATTGGAAAGCGGGTTGCAACACGAGGACTTCCCAGGGGGTCACCCATCCTAGTACTACTCTCGTCCAAGCACGCTTAACTTCGGAGTTCTGATGGGATCCGGTGCATTAGTGCTGGTATGATCGCACCCGTCGTGTTGTGGGTACAAATCTTTTATGTGTTGACCGTTCACAGTCCCAGCCCAGAGAGATGGCCCATTCAAAAGGCCCAATGGGCTTAACAACAACCCATCGGCTTCAACAACGCAGCATGCTCGCAAGACGTGATATCGATGCATTGTAGGGCCCTGTGATATCCCGCGAGTTAAGTTGTTGTCCTTTTAACAGCTCACAACGTACGATCCGGGACGATAAAACATAACAAAAGAAGAAAAATAGCCCAAAACTGATGAAAATGTTCAATTTTGTCCTCCGAAAATAGGCACAGCTAAGCGGGCTAGCATCCCCCGTCGTAGAGCTCTCGGAGAGCTTTCCCACGGTATGTTGTACGTCGCGTAACTCCCTACAGATTAAAAGTTATGGGCATCGGAGCGACGGAGACTTGGTCACAAGCCCTACGCCCTTGGTATGTGGGCCCAGCCTCTACGTGAAGTGAAGTTGTCTTGCCCAAGGTGCCGTGGGATTCAGTAATAGAAATGTCGTGGATAAAGTATCTTGGCAACTCTAACCGGGGCAAAAAAAATTTAAAACGGGGGGTGCAACACGAGGACTTCCCAGGGGGTTACCTATCCTAGTACTACTCTCGCCCAAGCATGCTTAACTTCGGAGTTCTGATGGGATCCGGTGCATTAGTACTGGTATGATCGCACCCATCATGTTGTGGCACAAATCCTTTATGTGTTGACCGTTCACAGTCCCGGCCTAGAGAGATGGCCCATTCAAAAGGCCCAATGGTCTTAACGACAATCCATCCACTTCAACAACGTTGTATTCACGCAAGACATGATATCAAAGCGTTGTAGGGCCCTGTCATATCTCACGAGTTAGGTTGTCGTCCTTTTAACAGCTCACGACGTTCGATCCAGGACTAAAAACTGAGAAAAACAAGGAAAGTGTCCCGAAATTGATGAAAACGTTAAATTTTGGGTTCCGAAAGTAGACGCAGCTGAGCAGGCTTGCTGCCCCGTCGTAGAGCTCTCGGATAGCTTTCCAACGGTATGCTGTACGCCGCGTAACTGCTTACGGATCAAAAGTTATGGGCAACGGAGCGACGGAGACCTGGTCACAAGCCTTACGCCCTCGCTTTGCGGGCCCAACCTCTATGTGAAGCGAAGTTGTCTTGCCCAAGTTGCCGTGGGATTCGGTAATAGAAATATGGTGTATAAAGTATCTTGGCAACCCTAACCGGGGCAAAAAAAATTGGAAAGCGGGTTGCAACACGAGGACTTCCAAGGGGGTCACCCATCCAAGTACTACTCTCGCCCAAGCACGCTTAACTTCGGAGTTCTGATGAGATCCGGTGCATTTGTGTTGGTATGATCGCACCCGTCGTGTTGTGGGCACAAATCTTTTATGTGTTGACCGTTTACAGTCCCAGCCCAGAGAGATGGCCCATTCAAAAGGCCCAATGGGCTTAACAACAACCCATCGGCTTCAACAACGCAGCATGCTCGCAAGACGTGATATCGATGCATTGTAGGGCCTTGTGATATCCCGCGAGTTAAGTTGTCGTCCTTTTAACAGCTCAGGACGTACGATCCGGGACGAAAAAACAGAGCAAAAGAAGAAAAATAGCCCAAAACTGATGAAAACATTTGATTTTGTCCTCCAAAAATAGGCACAGCTAAGCGGGCTAGCAGCCCCCGTCGTAGAGCTCTCGGATAGCTTTCCAACGGTATGCTGTACGCCGCGTATGTAATACCCGAGCCCGGAATATGAATTTTCTTTGTTTATTATTTTGAAAATTTTATTTCCTTAAATTCTTTGTGAATTAATTGTTACATTCTCGCCGACGCAACGTGCATTGCATTTAAGGAGCGATAGTTAGATAACGATTTCCAGTCCTCAGCAAATAGTGAAACTAGTATTAGACGACTTAAATTTTATATTTTAAATATTGCTAGCTTTATTTGAACTTACCATAGCTGAAACGGCTTTAAAACGCGCGAAATAGGGCCCTTTGACCAAGTTTTAAGTGGTTTGACCTTGGACCTTTGACTCTTTGACCTTTTGACCTTTAATTAAGCAATTAAGTAAGCAAAATAAGAAAAAAAATAGCAGCAAACAGCAGCAGCAGGCCGAGAGCTTTAGAGAGGAAAAAAAAAAAAACCTTTCAACTTCTATACGATCAATCTTCGCGTGTGCTCGTGCGGGGTGATTTCCGAGGCAACCAACGTTGTTTTCCTAGCGACTAGGAGTACCTAAGGTGAGGGAAGCATGTTATTTGCGCATTTATACGTTGTGTTAGTTAACTTTATCAGTTTTTAGATTTATCCGTAGATCGTTATTTAAAGCGATTTGATGCTTCTAGAATGTTCCTTAGCATTGGTAGAACATGTATTTATGGCTTTGTAACATTTTCTGCGATTAAATGTTGTGATTGCAACTTGAATTGTGATATGAATAGTACCTTGTGAATAGTAAAACCTTGAAACGTTGAAGTTGCGCTGTTATGCTTTCCATTGATGTAGAAACGTGCTAGGTATGCTAGAATGCTAAAATGTGTGGTTTGTTTGGGTTGCGTAGTGGAAAAAACGAGAATTAAGCCTTTGGGAAAGTCGGGGTCGTTTAGGTCGACTTTGGCGTTTTCTCGTTTTGCGTGTTGGCATTGCTTCGGGAAGCCATGGAAGCACTTTTGGTGCGATTATGGCGTTGGTTGGGTGTTTGGTTGTTGTAGTTGTAGTTCAAACGAGAAAGGGGGAAAATCGGGACTTTGCGCGAGTTCTAGGGTAAAGTAAGGTTTCGGGGTCTTTAGACGTGCCTTATGGTGACCTAGGAGGGTTGGCGAAGTCGGTTTCCAGAACTCGTGGCTCGTTTGGAAATGGTAGCATTTTGACAGTTGGGGCCGATTTGTGTTTTTGTGTGTTTACTTGTCTTTATGCTTTTAGAATGCTTAGAATTACTTGAATTACTTGTTTGAGTTGTTTTGGATTGAATTGCTTATCAAATTGCTGCTATTGCGTGCGAGAGTAACCTACTTTGTTATTCTCCCACGTGTGGCTTTATCGCTGGTTTATCGCTTGTGTATCGCTTGTTCATTGTCTTGTATCGAGTCTTGCATTGCATAGTGTCTCGCGCGTGAGTGATGGGCCTCTCTGGGTAACCTTGGGTTGCCAGTGTTGGTTGCTCTAGCTCCGCTGCTATTCCCTTTCTCGCTTGGGTTGCCTCCCAGGGAGATTTGGGTCGTAGGATTGATGGATACTTCCGGAGTATTCCAAACTGGTGTTATAAGGTGGTTTTGGGCCGGCGCGTCGTCATCGAATTCGTGTTTGAAAGTGGTTCGTGAAAAGAGTATCGTATCCTTTGATTGAGTGTTTGCAGCTTTAAATACTTGTCTTGCTTTATTGTTGGCTTTGGATGTATCTTTATATGTTTTGTATGTATTGCTTGGCTAATTGCATTGCATACTCCTCTCATCTCCGTCCTTGAGACCAATTGCCCTCGCTGAGCAATAGTTTTTGCTCATTCCTCTCTATACTATGTTTTTACAGGAGTAGTTGAGGCAGACCCTCTCGAGGTAATTGAGGAGGAGGAGCAGGTGGAGGTGTTTCCGTGATAGCACTTACCTGCTTTGCTGGTGGTTGGTTACCAGTTTTGTGCAAACCTTGCTGTTATGTATATTGCGTGAGGAACGCTTAATTTTGAGGCTTGTAGCCTTGTATATATATTTTCTAGTTGAGATCTTTATTAGTTTTATGTTGAAATGGATTAAAGTTTGTAAGTTGTAAACTTATACTCGGATGACTAGTGAAGAATGCATGCTAATGGCTAATGGTTTAGTGGCATAAGTACTTGTGTAGTATGCATATCATTTTTGGTTTGGAAAGTTGGATAATAAGAAATGTATGTTTTATAGAAAGTTGGCTTGTTTTGATTATTTTATAGCTTTCGCAAGTGTTATATTGTTTTTAGGGTTTTCGGATTGTCCGCGGTACAGAGGAGACTCCGTCCGTGTGTCGGGTCCGGGCTTGGCCTTTTGCGGGGTTGGGTCGGGGCGTGACACTGTATGTCGCGTAACTCCCTACGGATTAAAAGTTAAGGGCACCGGAGCGACGGAGACTTGGTCACAAGCCCCACGCCCTTGGTATGCGGGCCCAGCCTCTACGTGAAGTGAAGTTGTCTTGCCCAAGGTGCCGTGGGATCCGGTAATAGAAATGTCGTGGATAAAGTATCTTGGCAACCCTAACCGGGGGAAAAAAAATTGAAAAAGGGGCATGCAACACGAGGACTTTCCAGGGGGTCACCCATGCTAGTACTACTCTCGCCCAAGCACGCTTAACTTCAGAGTTCTAATGGGATCCAGTGCATTAGTGCTTGTAAGATCGCACCCGTCAAGTTGTGGGCACAAATCCTTTTTGTGTTGAAGGTTCACAGTCCCAGCCCAGAGAGATGGCCGATTCCAAAGGCCCAATGGACTTAACGACAACCCATCCGCTTCAACAACGCAGCATCCTCGCAAGACATGATATCGACACGTTGTAGGGCCCTCTAATGTCCTTCAAGTTAGGTTGTTGACCTTTTAAAAGCTCACGACGTATGATCCGGGACGGAAAAATAGAGCAAAGGAAGAAAATTGGCCCAAAACTGATGAACACATTCAATTTTGGGCCCCAAAAATGGGCGCAGCCAAGCACGCTTGCTGCCCCCGTCGTAGATCTCTTGGAGTGCTTTCCAACGGTATGGTGTGCGCTGCGTAACTCCTTACGGATCAAAAGTTATGGGCACCGGAGCGACGAAGACCTGGTCACAAGCCCTACGCCCTCGGTTTAAGGGCCCAGCCTCTACGTGAAGCGAAGTTGTCTTGCCGAAGATGCCGTGGGATTCGGTAATAGAAATGTGGTGGATAAAGTATCTTGGCAACCCTAATCGGGGTAAAAAAAATTGAAAAAGGGGGGTGCAACACAAGGATTTCCGACGGGGATCACCCATCCTAGTGCTACTCTCGCCCATGCACGCTCAACTTTGGAGTTCTGATGGGATCCGGTGCATTACAGATGGCATAATTGCACCCATCATGTTGTGGGCACAAATCCTTTATATGTTGATAGTTCACCGTCCCAGCCCAGAGAGATGGCCCATTCAAAAGGCCCAATGGGCTTAACGACAACCCATCTGCCTCAACAACGCAGCATCCTCGTAAGATGTGATATCGACGCATTGTAGGGCCCAGTAATATCCCACGAGTTAGGTTGTCGTCCTTTTAACAGCTCACGGCATACGATCCGAGATGAAAAAATAGAGCAAAAAAAGAAAAGTGGCCCAAAACTGATGAAATCGTTCGATTTTAGGCTTCGAAAAGAGGCAAAGCTGAGCAAGCTTGCTGCCCCCATTGTAGAGCTTTCGGAGAGCTTTTCAACGGTATACTGTGCATCGCGTAACTCTGCACGGATTAAAAGTTATGGGCACTGGAGCGACGGAGACCTGGTCACAAGCCCCACGCCCTCGGTTTGCGGGCCCAGCCTCTACGTGAAGCGAAGTTGTCTTGCCCAAGGTGCTGTGGGATTCGGTAATAGAAATATGGAGGATAAAATATCTTGGCAACCCTAACCGGGGCAAAAAAAATTGAAAAAGGGGGGTGCAACACGAGGACTCCCCAAGGGGTCACCCATCCTAGTACTACTCTCGCCCAAGCACGCTTAACTTTGGAGTTCTGATGGGATCCAGTGCTTAGTGCTGGTATGATTGCACCCGTCATGTTGTGGGCACAAATCCTTTATGTGTTGATGGTTCACAGTCCGAGCCTAGAGAGATGGTCCATTCAAAAGCCCCAATGGGCTTAACGACAACCCATCCGCTTGAACAACGCAGTATCCTCGCAAGATGTGATATGAACACGTTGTAGGGCCCTCTAATGTCCTGCGAGATAGGTTGTCGTCCTTTTAACAGCTCACAACATACGATCCGGAATGGAAAAATAGAGCAAAAGAAGAAAAGTGGTCTGAAACTAATGAAAACGTTCAATTTTGGGCTCCAAAACAGGCCCAGCTGACCAAGCTTGTTGCCCCTGTCGTAGAGCTCTCAGAGAGCTTTCCAACGGTATGCTGTGCGCCGCGTAACTCCTTACGGATCAAAAGTCATGGGCACCGGAGCGACAGAGACTTGGTCACATGCCCTACACCCTCGGTTTGCCGGCCCAGCCTCTACGTGAAGCGAAGTTGTCTTGCCCAAGGTACCGTGGGATTCGACAATAGAAATGTGGTGGATAAAGTATCTTGGCAACCCTAACCGGGGCAAAAAAAATTGAAAAAGGGGGGTGTAACACAAGGACATCCCAGGGGGTCACCCATCCTAGTACTACTCTCGCCCAAGCATGCTTAACTTCGGAGTTCTGATGGGATCCGGTGCATTAGGGCTGGTACGATCGCACCCGTCATGTTGTGGGCACAAATCCTTTATGTGTTGACCGTTCACAGTCCCAGATTAAAGAGATAGCCCATTCAAAAGGCCCAATGGGCTTAACGACAACCCATCCGCCTCAACAACGCAGTATCCTCACAAGACGTGATATCGGCGCGTTGTAGGGACCTCTATTGTCCCTTGATTTAGGTTGTCATCCTTTTAACAGCTCACGACGTACGACCCGGGACGAAAAACATAGCAAAGGAAGAAAAGTATCCCGAAACTGATGAAAATGTTCAATTTGGGATCCACAAATGGGCGCAGCCAAGCAGGCTTGTTGCCCCCATCGTAGAGCTCCTGGAGTGCTTTCCAATGATATACAGTGCGCCGCATAACTCCGTACGGATTAAAAGTTGTGGGCACTAGAGCGATGGAGACCTGATCACAGGCCCTACGCCCTCGGTTTGTTGGCCCAGCCTTTACGTGAAGCGAAGTTGTCTTGCCCAAGGTACCGTGGGATTCAGTAATAGAAATGTGGTGGATAAAGTATCTTGGCAATCCTAATCGGGGCAAAAAAAATTGAAAAATGGGAGTGCAACACGAGGACTTCCCAGGGGTCACCCATCCTAGTACTAATCTCGCCCAAGCACGCTTAACTTTAGAGTTATGATGGGATCCGGTGCATTAGTGCTGGTATGATCGCACCCGTCATGTTGTGGGCACAAATCCTTTATGTGTTGACGGTTCACAGTCCCAGCCCAGAGGGATGGCCCACTGAAAAGGCCCAATGGGCTTAACGACAACCCATCCGCTTCAACAACGCAGCATCCTCGCAAGACGTGATAGCGACGCATTGTAGGGCCCTCTAATGTCCCTTGATTTAGGTTGTCGTCCTTTTAACAGCTCACGTCGTACGATCCGGGATAAAAAAACAGAGCAAAGGAAGAAAAGTATCCCGAAACTGATGAAAATGTTCAATTTAGGCTCCACAAATTGGCGCAGCCAAGCAGGCTTGCTGCCCCCATCGTAGAGCTCTCGGAGAGTTTTCCAACGGTATGCTGTGCGTCACATAACGCTTTATGGATTAAAAGTTATGGGCACCGGAGCGACGGAGACCTAGTCACAAGCCCCACGCCCTCGGTTTGTTGGCCAAGCCTCTACGTGAAGCGAAGTTGTCTTGCCCAAGGTGCCGTGGGATTCAGTAATTGAAATGTGGTGGATAAAGTATCTTGGCAATCCTAACCGGGGCAAAAAAAATTGAAAAAGGGGGGTGCAACACGAGGACTTCCCAGGGGTCACCCATCCTAGTACTACTCTTGCCCAAGCACGCTTAACTTTAGAGTTCTGATGGGATCCGGTGCATTAGTGCTGGTATGATCGCACCCGTCATGTTGTGGGCACAAATCCTTTATGTGTTGACGGTTCACAGTCCCAGCCCAGAGAGATGGCCCACTGAAAAGGCCCAATGGGCTTAACGACAACCCATCCGCTTCAACAACGCAGCATCCTCGCAAGACGTGATAGCGACGCATTGTAGGGCCCTCTAATGTCCCTCGAGTTAGGTTGTCGTCCTTTTAACAGCTCACGACGCACGATCGGGGATTGAAAAATAGATTAAAAGAAGAAAAGTAGCCCAAAACTGATGAAAACATTCGATTTTGGGCTCCAAAAATGGGTGCAACCGAGCAGGCTGGCTACCCCGTCCTAGAGCTCTCAGAGTGCTTTCCAACGGTTTGCTGTGCACCGCGTAACTCCTTACAGATCAAAAGTTATGGGCACCGGAGCGACGGAGACCTTGTCACAAGCCCTACGCCCTCGGTTTGCGGGCCTAGCCTCTACGTGAAGCGAAGTTGTCTTGCCCAAGGTCCCCTGGGATTCGGTAATAGAAATGTGGTGGATAAAGTATCTTGGCAACCCTAACCGGGGCAAAAAAAATTGAAAATGGGGCGTGCAACACGAGGACTTCCAGGGGGTCACCCATCCTAGTACTACTCTCGCCCAAGCACCCTTAACTTCGGAGTTTTGATGGGATCCGGTGCATTAGTGCTGGTATAATCGCACCCGTCATGTTGTGGGCACAAATCCTTAATGTGTTGATGGTTCACAGTCACAGCCTATAGAGATGGATCATTCAAAAGGCCCAATGGGCTTAACGACAACCCATCCGCTTCAACAATACAGCATCCTCGTAAGATGTGATATCAACGCATTGTAGGGCCCTATAATATCTCGCGAGTTAGGTTGTTATCCTTTTAAGAACTCACGACGTACGATCTGGGACTGAAAAACAGAGCAAAAGAAGGAAAGTGGCTCAAAACTGATGAAAATGTTCGAGTTTGGGCTCCAAAAAGAAGCGCAGCCGAGCAGACTTGCTGCCCCCGTTGTAGAGCTCTCGGAGAGCTTTCCAACTGTATGTTGTGCGCCGCGTAACTCCTTAAGGATCAAAAGTTATGGGCACTGGAGCGACGGAGACCTAGTCACAAGCCCTACGCCCTCGGTTTGCTGGCCCAGCCTCTACGTGAAGTGAAGTTGTCTTACCCAAGATGCGGTGGGATTCGGTAATGGAAATGTGGTGGATAAAGTATCTTGGCAACCCTAACCGGGGCAAAAAAAATTGAAAAGGAGGGTGCAACATGAGGACTTCCCAGGGGGTCACCCATCCTAGTACTATACTTGTGAGGCCGGATCTCGATTTGCGTGCGATACCTCATTTCGTGTGCCCTAATCTACATTTGCATGCCTTGACCTAGGTTTAAGAATTGTGTTTCGTTTTGTGTGCCTTGCATTGAATTAGGTTCATTCATTTAGGGTTGCATGCATTTACTTGGGAAACGTGCATTTATCTCGTAGTGCGTGCCGTAAACCTAGAAAAGTGTGCCCACACGCTAATCAAGAAATCATCTTCCACGAAGCACTAGATCATTAATTAATCCTACAAATTCCACTAACTAATATTAAAATGCC
This sequence comes from Ehretia macrophylla, assembly GCA_037974665.1. NCBI lineage: Eukaryota > Viridiplantae > Streptophyta > Magnoliopsida > Boraginales > Ehretiaceae > Ehretia > Ehretia macrophylla. Next base: position 11,489,762 of record CM075764.1, on the reverse strand, counting down.
AATTCAACTCATTAGAAAATGGAATCTCACAAAAAGCTAGACATTCTTATTCTTTATTCCTTATTCTTTTGCATATCTCAAACACACAATTAAATAATGCTCAAAAGATGACAAAAATTCAGAATTTTGCAAGCCTTGTCCGACCACCTCTTGCATTTGTGTATGCATTTCAATTTCAAAATCTATTCCTAGACATTTTATGACAAGTTATGACACAAAGCCTTAAAAAAATGACTCAAAACTCTACCCAAAGCTCCACCAATCTCGACATATGCAAGTGCCCATGCTAGGTGATTCAAAATTATGCTCCTTGTAGACACAATTCTGAATTTTGCAAGCCCTAGGCCGACATATGCATCAATTTCTTTAAGCCTTTCATTTTTCTTTCATTCTTTCTCTCTTTCTCTCATTCTTTCTCTCATTTCTTCTTTCTCTCTCTTGGCCCTAGCTGAAATTATAGACTCCATGGCTTAAGTTCTTCATCCAAAGGTTCTTCAAGACATGCAAGTTGCTAAGGAGCTCGACCAAGCAAGCTAGATTGCAACACACACACATGCAAGCTCAAAGCACATTCATTTCGGCTTAGGTAAGTTTAATAGCTCCTATTTCTTTTCTTTTGGTTCTAGCCACTTGCACATACTAAGAACATGGTTTCTAATGTAATACCCGAGCCCAGAATGTGAAATTTTCTTGTTTATTATTCTGAAAATTATATTTTCTTAAGTTCTTTGAAATCAAATTGTTGATTCTTTATTGTCGCAAGGTGCATTGCATTTCGAGAGCGATAGTTAGAGGGTGTCTTCTAGTCCTCAAACAAATAGTGAAACTAGTATTTTGGTGCCTTAAATTTAATATTTTAGTTGTTGTTAGCTAGAATTAATATTGCACTAGTTATTTTAGCTTTAAAATGCACAAAAATAGGCTAAATTGACCAATTAAGTTAGGTTGACCAAGTGCCTTGACCTTTGACCAAGCTAGTCATCTTTTAATAGTTATAACTTAGCAAAATAAAAAAAAAACAAGCACAAAAAATAGAACCTGCTGGCCGAAACTTGAGAGGGAAAAAAAAAGATTTTCAATCTTCAATCTTCAAATCTTCGCGTGAGCTCGTGCGGGGTTGGTTCTGAGGCATCCAGCGTTGTTTTCCTAGCGACTAGGAGTGCCTAAGGTGAGGGAAGCATGTTATTTGCGTATTTTAATGTTATATGTCTCAACTTTATGATTTTTGGGTTTTATCTGTAGTTTGTTGTTTTAATCATTTTAATGCTTAAAGAATGTTCCTTGACAATTGTAGAACATGTATTTATAGCTTTTTAACATTTTCTGCGGTTGAATGTTGAGATTGTAATTTAAAATGTCAATTGAATAGTAAAACATGAATAGTAAACCCTCGAAACGTAGAAGTTGCGTTGTTATGCTTTATGTTGATGTGAAAAGATGCTAGATATGCTAGAATGCCTAAATGCATGATTTGTTTGGGTTGCGTAGTGGAAAAATACGGAGAAATGCCTTGGTGAAAGTTGGGGACGTTTAGGTCGAGTTTAGCATTTTCTCGTTTTGCGTGATGGCATTGTCTCGGGAGGCCATGGAAGCACTTTTGGTGTGGTTATGGCGTTGGTTGGGTGTTTGGTTAGGGTAGCGGTAGTTCAAACGAGCAAAGGGGAAAATCGGGGCTTTGCGTGAATTCTAGGGTAAAGTAGGGTTTCGGGGTCTTTAGATGTGCCTTATAGTGACCTAGGAGGATTGGTGAAGTCAGTTTCCAGAACTCGTGGCTCGTTTGGAAATAGTAGCATTTTAATAGTTGGGGTCGATTTGTGATTTTGCTTGTTATCTTAATGTTATGCCTATAGAATGTTTAATATTGCTTGATATGCTTGTTAGAGCTGACTTTGATTGAAATGCTTATCAACTGTTGCTATTGCGTGCAAGAGTAACCTACTTTGTTATTCTCCCACGTGTGGCTCTATTGCTTTATTGCTCGATTGTTGCATTGTATATTGTATTGCATTCATAGAGTCAGGGGTGGTGTGATGGGCCTCTCTGGGTAGCCTCGGGTTGCCAGTTTTGCTTGCTCTAGCTCCATGTCCTATTCTCTTTCTCGCATGGTTGCCTCCCAGGGAGATTTGGGTCGTAGTATTGATGGATACTTCCGGGGTATTCCAAACTGAAGTTATAAGGTGGTTTGGGCCGGCGCGTCGTCATCGAATTCGTGATTGAAAGTTGTTCGTGGCAAGTGAATCGTATCCTTTGAATGAGTGTTTATAGTTTTAATGCTTGTCTTGTTTATCGTTGGCTTTGTTTGTATCTCTATATGATAATTGAATGTATTGCTTGACTATTTGCATTGCATTCTCCTCTCATCTCCGTCCTTGAGACCAATTGCCCTCGCTGAGCAATAGTTTTTGCTCATTCCTTTCTATACCATATTTGTACAGGAGTAGTTGAAGCTGATCCTCTTGAGGTAATTGAGGAGGAGGAGCAAGTGGAGGTGTTTCCTTGATAGCACTTCTTTGCTTAGCTGGTGGTTGGTTGCCAGACTTTTGTGCGGGCCATGCTTGATGTGTTTAATGCTTGGTTGACGCTTTATTTTGAGGCTTGTAGCCTTGTATGTAGTTTCTATTTTGAGGCCTCTATGGTCTTATGTTGTAAAGTTGAAAGAATGTGAAGTTGTAAAGATATACTCTTATGACTAGTAAAGAATTGCATACTAATGGTTTAACTGTTTAGTGGCACGAATACTTGTGTAGTATGTGTGACATTTTTGGTTTGCAAAGTTGTTAATGAGAAGATGTATATTTTCTAAAAGATAGTTGTCTTGATTCAAATGTTTATTATGGCTTTCGCAAGTATTATGTTGAATTTAGGGTTTTCGGATCGTCCACGGTACAGAGGAGACTCCGTCCGTGTGTCGGGTCCGGGCTTGGCCTTTTACGGGGTCGGGTCAGGGCGTGACATCTTTAGGTGGTATCAGAGCATGATAGTCTTGCATGAGCCGGGATATGTTTCTCGGTCTGTGGGGTAAAGGTCTAAAATGCTAAAGTGTTATTGTATGATTGTTAAGTGGAAAAGTGCTATTGCATGATTATGTGAACTTGAGTGCTTATGTGGTTAAGTGAATTAGTTTGGCATGTCAATCTTGTCTTATGTGAATTGTGTGATAGGATATTTGATTGTTATTGACTTGAGTGTTATCTAATCTTATGTGCTATATTTCTGTCTATAAACTGCTTTTAAATGTTGCCAGCTATTGTGAGTTGTTACTATGCCGCCACGTCGTGGTACTCAAGGGTAAGGGGCAGATGAAGAGGCAGCAGAACAGGGTCAGCAACTGTTGCCTGAACAGTTTATGGCTACTATGACCACTGCAGTTGACTGGATTACACAGGTACTGCATGAGCAGAGGCAGGACAGGAATAATAATCCCCAGGGAAATCAAGCTAATCCTGGTGGACATGGGTATAGGGCTGAGAATAATCAGTTAGAGAAATTCCTGAGGCACGAGCCGGGTAAGTTATTCGGAGAGCCGGATGACGAGGCAGCCGAGAGATGGATTAACCGTGTTGAGAAAATTTTCGCTACTTTGAGGTACACTGATGAGGCAAGAATGGATTGTGCGGCATTCCTGTTTGAGGGCGACGCAGAACAGTGGTGGAACACTGTCAGGTTGAGGTGGGATTGTGAGAATGTTCCGCATTTATGGGATGATTTCGTGAGTGAGTTTCGGGACAAGTATATTCCCGAGATGGCTAGGGAAAGGAAGGAAGATGAGTTTGTGGCCCTGAAGCAGGGAAACATGACTGTTGCATAGTATGAGGCTAGGTTTGTCAGCCTGTCGAGGTATATGCCTGAGCTGGTGCGGCCAGCTAGGAGGATAATTCATAGGTTTGTTCGTGGGCTGAGGATGGATATACAGCTACATTTGACTGGGCAGACCTACACTACTTTTCCCGAGGCATTCCAAGCAGCCTCGAAGTTTGAGAAACGGAAGGCAGAGATGATAGCTGAGAGTAGTCAGCCGAGTAAGAAATAGTACTTGGGCCAGAGCAGCCAGAGTCAGCCGAGGCAGTATCAGACTTCTGCGCAGGTTCCTCAGCAACGTCCGTATCAGCCTCAGTATCAGATTCAGGGGAGGCCAGCTGTGACTAGACCCCAGCAGGGAGCTATAGTTCCTACCACTGCCAGAGCCCCCGCACCTACGGGAAACACTGTTGTAAGGTAAAATCAGCAGTGTAACTTTTGTAATCGATCGGGCCACGTTGAGGCTAATTGCTGGAGGAAGAATGGTAAGTGCACTGGTTGTGGGAGCGATGATCATAGGGTGAAAGATTTCCCTAAGTATAAGAATGTTGAGGGTCGTACTGGAGGCCAAGGTGTGCAGAATAGGGCTGCAGGTGCAAGTCCAGCATAGAGGGTACAGGCTAGGGTCTTTGCACTAGATGTGGAGGAGCTGCCCGATAATACCGCAATAGTGGAAGGTACCTTTCTTCTCAATACTCAGCCAGTTAAAGTTTTGATTGATCCTGGAGCTACACTTTCGTTTATAACTCCTGCATGTGCACGATCTGTGAATGTTTGCATTGATAAACTGCCGCATGAAGTTGAAGTTAGTACGCCTTTGGGTGCGAAATTTGTTAGTAAGTCTATTTGCAAATCTTGTGATATATGCATTGACAACCGTAATTTTCCTGCTTATTTAATTATATTGCCCTTCCGTGACTTTGAAATCATTTTGGGAATGGATTGGTTGGGGAAATACTATTCTCAGTTGGATTGTAGAACAAAAATTGTTTATCTTCAGATTCCTGACCTACCGATACTGGAGATTGTTGGGAACTGCAGGGCTACCCGAATACCTCTTTTATCATCAATCAAGGCTTCTAAGTTATTGAATAAAGGTTGTGAAGCTTACTTAGCTTATCTGATCAATCAACCTACTGATAAGTTGAATTTGAATGAGGTTCCAATTGTTAAAGACTTCCCTGGTGTATTTCCCGAGGAATTACCGGGTTTACCACCGGATAGGGAGATTGAATTTGTGATTGACCTTGTGCTAGGCACTGTGCCAATTTCTAGAAGTCCTTATAGAATGGCATCGGCTGAACTTCAGGAATTAAAAATTTAGCTTCAAAACTTGCTTGAGAAAGGGTTTATACAAACTAGTTCTTCGCCGTGGGGTGCGCCTGTGTTGTTTGTGAGAAAGAAAGACGGCACACTACGGTTATGTATTGATTACAGGGGACTTAATCAAGTCATGATTAAGAACAAATACCCCTTGCCGTTGATTGAAGAGTTGTTTGACCAATTGCAGGGTGTGAGTGTTTACTCTAAATTCGACTTGAGGCAGGGTTACTATCAACTCAGGATTTGGGCTGACGATATACCTAAGACGGTATTCAGGACTAGATATGGCCACTATGAATTTGTTGTGTTACCGTTTGGATTGACGAATGCACCAGCCGCATTCATGGACTTAATGCAGAGGGTCTTTCGACCCTATCTTGATCAGTTTGTCGTAATCTTTATTGACGACATTTTAGTGTACTCTAAGAATGAGGCTGAACACGAACAACATTTGAAGATTGTGCTACAGACTTTGCAAGAAAACAAGCTTTTTGCTAAATTCAGCAAGTGTGAATTCTGGTTGAATCAAATATCTTTTCTGGGCAATATCATTTCAGATCAAGGAATTTCAGTAGACCCAGCTAAGATTGAAGTTGTTTCGTCTTGGAAGAGACCTGAAACGGTGTCAGAGATTCGGAGTTTTCTGGGTTTGGCAGGTTACTATCGGAGGTTTGTTAAATACTTTTCCAAAATTTCTGGACCTTTAAGCCAGTTGACTCGAAAGAAAGTTACTTACAATTGGGATGCTAAATGTGAATCCAGTTTCCAAGAACTGAAGAAGAGACTAACTACAGCTCCTATACTAGCTTTACCTGAGGGAACAGAAAACTTTGTTGTCTACAGTGATGCATCTAAAGAAGGTTTGGGCTGTGTTTTAATGCATAATGGTAAGGTGATTGACTATTCTTCTAGGAAGTTGAAACCTTATGAAGTCAATTACCCTACACATGATTTGGAGTTAGCTGCAGTTGTGTTTGCTTTGAAGAAGTGGCGTCATTACTTGTGGGGTGGCAGATTTGAAATTTTTACTAACCACAAGAGTCTCAAATATTTATTTTCACAAAAAGATTTGAATATGAGGCAGCGAAGATGGCTAGAGCTATTAAGTGGCTACAACTGTTCTATAAACTACGTGTCAGGTAAGGCAAATGTTGTTGCTGATGCTTTGAGCCGGAAGGCTACTGTTGCAAGTTTAATTATCAAGGATTGGGAAACTTTGGAGGAAATTTGTTCATGGAAGCCAGAAGCTACTGAGGTAGGGATTCGATTTGCTAGCTTACAAATTCAGTCGGGATTGCTAACACAAATTAGAGAGGCTCAGAAGACTGATCCTCACATCTTGAAAATCCAAGAAAAAGCAAAAGGGGGAGAGTCGGAGTTTAAATTACATGCAGATAGTATCTTCAGATTCAGGGACCGAGTATGTGTGCCTGGTGATCCGACTTTGAAGAATGAGATTCTGTCCGAGGCATATAATTCAAGATATACAATTCACCCGGGCAGTACTAAAATGTATAAAGATCTAAAACAACACTTCTGGTGGAACAATATGAAGAGAGAGATTGCTGGGTATGTATCCATGTGTTTAACTTGTCAGAGGGTTAAAGTTGAGCATCAGAGGCCAGCCGAGCTTCTGCAACCGTTGTCGATTCTGCAATGGAAGTGGGTGCATATAACAATGGACCTTGTGACCGATCTTCCTAGATCTCCGAGAGGATGTGATTCTGTTTGGGTTGTTGTGGACCGATTGACTAAGGTATCACATTTTATTCCTGTGAACAAATAGGATAGCCTTGATAAACTAGCTAAGCTCTATGTTGCTAATATTGTGAGACTTCATGGTGTGACACAGAGTATAGTATCAGATAGAGATCCTAGATTTAGATCTCATTTTTGGCAAAAGTTACAAAAGGCCATGGGAACTAGGTTGAGCTTCAGCACTGCATATCATCCACAAACTGATGGCCAGTCTGAGAGAACCATCAGGATCTTAGAAGACATGCTTCGGGCATGTGTGTTAGACTTTGGGAAGAATTGGGAGAAGTTTTTTCCTTTAGCGGAATTCACCTACAATAATAGTTATCAATCTACTATAGGTATGGCTTCCTACGAGGCATTGTACGGTCGTAAATGTAGATCCCCATTGTATTGGGAAGAGGTTGGAGAGATGAGAACAGTTGATCCGACTGTGTTACCTGAGAAGATTAAGATGGTAGATAATGTTCACCTTATTCGCCAGCGTATGCTTACTGCTCAGAGTCATCAGAAGAGTTATGCGGATAAACACCGTCGGGATCTTGAGTTTGCTTTGGGAGATTGGGTGTTTCTTAAAATTTCTCCTCGAAAGGGATTGATTCGGCACGGTAAGAGCGAGAAACTTAGTCCCAGGTATGTGGGTCCATATGAGATCACTGAAAATGTAGGTCTTTTGGCTTATCGGTTAGCTTTACCTTCGAGCTTGTCGAGACTACACGATGTTTTCCACGTGTCAATGTTGAGAAAATATCATCCAGACCCTTCACATGTACTTGAACCAGAGCCTTTGCAGATTGAGGAAAAGTTGACTTATGAGGAGAAACCGATTCGAATTGTGGATCGGAATGTTCAGGAACTTCGCAGAAAGAGTATTCTGTTAGTAAAGGATCTGTGGAATCATCATGGGTTTGAGGAAGCCACTTGGGAAAGAGATGACCAGGTTCGGAATCAGTATCCGGAGTTGTTTGTTGACCAGATAAGAATTGCGAGGGCGCAATTTTTTTAAGGGGAAGAGGGTGTAATACCCTAGCCCGGAATGTGAAATTTTATTGTTTATTATTCTAAAAATTATATTTTCTTAAGTTCTTTGAAATCAAATTGTTGCTTCTTTATTGTCGTAAGGTGCATTGCATTTCGAGAGCGATAGTTAGAGGGTGTCTTCTAGTCCTCAACAAATAGTGAAACTAGTATTTTGGTGCCTTAAATTTAATATTTTAGTTGTTGTTAGCTAGAATTAATATTGCACTAGTTATTTTAGCTTTAAAATGCACAAAAATAGGCTAAATTGACCAAATTAAGTTAGGTAGACCAAGTGTCTTGACCTTTGACCAAGCTAGTCATCATTTAATAGTTATATCTTAGCAAAAAAAAAAAACAAGCACAAAAAACAGAACCTGCAGGCCGAAACTTGAGAGGGAAAAAAAAAAGATTTTCAATCTTCAATCTTCAAATCTTCGCGTGAGCTCGTGCGGGGTTGGTTCCGAGGCATCCAGTGTTGTTTTCCTAGCGACTAGGAGTGCCTAATGTGAGAGAAGCATGTTATTTGCGCATTTTAATGTTATATGTCTCAACTTTATGATTTTTAGATTTTATCCATAGTTTGTTGTTTTAATCGTTTTAATGCTTAAAGAATGTTCCTTGACAATTGTAGAACATGTATTTATAGCTTTTTAACATTTTCTGCGGTTGAATGTTGAGATTGTAATTTAAAATGTCAATTGAATAGTAAAACATGAATAGTAAACCCTCGAAACGTAGAAGTTGCGTTGTTATGCTTTATGTTGATGTGAAAATTTGCTAGATATGCTAGAATGCCTAAATGCATGATTTGTTTGGGCTACGTAGTGGAAAAATATGGAGAAATGCCTTGGTGAAAGATGGGGATGTTTAGGTTGAGTTTAGCGTTTTCTCATTTTGCGTGATGGCATTGTCTCGGGAGGCCATGGAAGCACTTTTGGTGTGGTTATGGCGTTGGTTGGGTGTTTGGTTAGAGTAGCGGTAGTTCAAACGAGCAAAGGAGGAAATCAGGGCTTTGCGTGAATTCTAGGGTAAAGTAGGATTTCGGGGTCTTTAGACGTGCCTTATGGTGACCTAAGAGGATTGGTGAAGTCGGTTTCCAGAACTCGTGGCTCATTTGGAAATAGTAGCGTTTTGATAGTTGGGGTCGATTTGTGATTTTGCTTGTTATCTTAATGTTATGCCTATAGAATGTTTAATATTGCTTGATATGCTTGTTAGAGTTAACTTTGATTGAAATGCTTATCAATTGTTGCTATTGCGTGCAAGAGTAACCTACTTTGTTATTCTCCCACGTGTGGCTCTATTGTTTTATTGCTCGATTGTTGCATTGTATATTGTATTGCATTCATAGAGTCAGGGGCAGTGTGATGGGCCTCTCTGGGTAGCCTCGGGTTGCCAGTTTTGGTTGCTCTAGCTCCGTGTCCTATTCCCTTTCTCGCTTGGGTTGCCTCCCAGGGAGATTTGGGTCGTAGTATTAATGGATACTTCCGGGGTATTCCAAATTGAAGTTATAAGGTGGTTTGGGCCGGTGCATCGTCATTGAATTCGTGATTGAAAGTTGTTCGTGGAAAGTGAATCGTATCCTTTGAATGAGTGTTTATAGTTTTAATGCTTGTCTTGTTTATCGTTGGCTTTGTTTGTATCTCTATATGATAATTGAATGTATTGCTTGACTATTTGCATTGCATTCTCCTCTCATCTCCGTCCTTGAGACCAATTGCCCTCGCTGAGCAATAGTTTTTGCTCATTCCTTTCTATACCATATTTGTACAGGAGTAGTTGAAGCTGATCCTCTTGAGGTAATTGAGGAGGAGGAGCAAGTGGAGGTGTTTCCTTGATAGCACTTCTTTGCTTAGCTGGTGGTTGGTTGCCAGACTTTTGTGCGGGCCATGCTTGATGTGTTTAATGCTTGGTTGACGCTTTATTTTGAGGCTTGTAGCCTTGTATGTAGTTTCTATTTTGAGGCCTCTATGGTCTTATGTTGTAAAGTTGAAAGAATGTGAAGTTGTAAAGATATACTCTTATGACTAGTAAAGAATTGCATACTAATGGTTTAACTGTTTAGTGGCACGAATACTTGTGTAGTATGTATGACATTTTTGGTTTGCAAAGTTGTTAATGAGAAGATGTATATTTTCTAAAAGAGAGTTGTCTTGATTCAAATGTTTATTATGGCTTTCGCAAGTATTATGTTGAATTTAGGGTTTTCGGATCGTCCACAGTACAGAGGAGACTCCGTCCGTGTGTCGGGTCCGGGCTCGGCCTTTTACGGGGTCGGGTCGGGGCATGACAACTAAGCTAGGAAATTAGAGAATCTCAAGTTGTCTCTCGGCTGAGCAAGGAAAAAGGTCGACATTGTGCTTCATCAAGAGTTTGTACATCTTCTTTGTTGTCTTGCTAAGGTGAGGGCTAAAACTTCCTTGAAAAGCTTTCAAAAACCACATGCATGCCTTTAAATGTCTATTTTTACCTCTGTACTTGTGATATATGTGTGTACATGAGCTTTGGTAAACATGCATGGCAAGATATTTGGCTAGAATGTGAAGATAGGTGAAATCGCGTATTTGGCAGCTTTCTGTTCTGTTGGAGCGAAGTTATTTTCACCGGGTAAATGATGTTGAAAATGCGTGAAAATTGGTAGGTATTTAGTTTTTCCAGTTCTGAGCATTTTTCGTAGAAATAGGCCAAAGTAAATTTTAACTCTAAGGTCCCCAAAATGGAAAAACATTGAAAGGTGTCCAAATCTGGAAAATCTGGGAAAATGAAGCAGGTTTTGGCAGATTCACTGTCCTTGTAGAACGAACCAGTTTTGACTTAGTACATAATATCCAAAATGCATGAAATTTGGTATGCTGCTAGAGTTTTCAGTTCTGGAAATTTTTGTCAGAAATAGACTAAGGCTAAATCGGACCCTAAGGTCCTCAAAAATGACAAGTATTGAAATGTGTGCAAATCTGGACAGTTTTGCGTAGTCTCACGATTTTGGCTATAACTCTTGAACCCGAACTCCAAATTATGCGAGTTTTGTTCCTGGATTTAGTTAACTCCTTAATCTTTAATTTGAAATTTTGGTCACTGGAATTGGAGTTTGTTTGTTTGGCTCAATGATTGTGAGAAAATAGACCATTGCAGTGAGGTTTTCAATTAGGGATTTGCTTTGAAAATTATTGTAACTTCTCTTGTTGTATTAAATGCTTGGGATTGTGACACTTGGATGTTGTGTGGACTGTTTTGAATGCTTGAGGGTGTTTTAATTAATCAATGCATGGCTTGAGTTTAATTACGTGACAACTTAGGGCTTAATCGCACGGGTGAGCATGAAATGAAACCCTAATGACTAGGAAAAACTCGCTAAGTGTCGATCCTATGGATATCGTGTTTAATTATGTAATTAGTAGGCTTCCTGTAGTTTCCCTCATAGCTCTAAACATGATTTCGATGATTACATGTTGACAAGTAGGCCTTTCTTGCACCCGGTCCCACGTAGATGTCGTTGCATGTTGTATAATCTTATTATTTGATTACGTGAACTTCGAAATGAGTTATATGACTTGATTTACATGCGTTACATGGCTGCCCGTTTAATATTCATATAACTCTATGTGCTTTTCAAGTGAAATTACTTGTCATATCGTGCCTCGCGTGTTTACTTGTCAATGTGCAATCTTAAGACTGCTCGGAGGCAACCTACTTTGTTGTCCTCATAATGTGATATATTAAATGTCATAAATGTGCATTGCATACAAGGTTGCAACCTTTTATTCTGGCGTGGTAGTGTTCACGCACATAGGGTGGCATCGGGCTTGCCGGTGCAACCGTGACTACCATTGTCCAATTCCCTCTCTCGCTTGGGGGCTAGACTTCCTCGGAGAGTTGGGTCATAGGTTTTCGGGGTACATCCGGAGTACACCCATTTGGCGTGATAAGGGGATGATTTGAAGTCGGCCGCAACAACTGATACTGGAAATGAACTGAGAGCAAAAGCTCGCCGTATCTTTTTCACTATGTGTATAAATACTCTCGCTTGGTTCCTAGAGGACCTCGGGGAGGAAAGACAGGTAATTGTGTTCTTTTATTTTTATATTACATTATGAACTTACTTGTGATATATGTCATGCTTGCAAAAAGGGTTTTCATAAGTTGAACCGGAAAAAGAGTTTCAAAACTTATTTCTCGTTCCCCCTCGCTGAGTTCATAAGGACTCACCCTCTTTTATCATCTCAGGTGAAGAAGACCAGGAACAGGTGCCCAAGGACAACGTGCCTATTGATGATTCCTTGGAATGATTGCTTGCCCTATGTGCCTTATATGACTATGGCCATTTTGTGAACGATATGTTGCTTATAGGCTATTTTGTATGTTGCTTGTTATTGCATTGTAAATGACCCCCGTTGTAATTTGAGGTCTAATTTTGGCTTGTACTAATCATAACTAGATTGACATTCTTGTGGTTGTTTTGCTATCGCCACTGGTTAGTATCTATCATAGGCTTATGAAGTATCAAGTAAAGGATTAAGTAAAATGAATATATCCAAACTTAAGCTGGTACCCATTGTTAAGCTAAGATCAACAGGCACTTTTGTAACAAGGATTAACAAACAAACGAGACATAGTATCATGCTAGGTTGTCAATCAAACAAGACTTCGAGATAACTAGTAGGTGTTTCGATTGGTGATAGATAGTAATCTTAGTTAGAAATGAAATTGAGATTGGAAATTTTGAGGCGTTTAAAGAATTAAGTCAAACTAAAGAGACCAATTACAGCCGTTATGCTGCCGAATTTTCGGAGAATTTGTGGAGTTTATGATAAAATGTTAAGTGTTAAACTTTCATGAATGATTAAGTACGTGATATGACTTGAATGTTTAGATCATACCCTAGTCTAACCTTTATAGGTCGGGTTGGGGCATGACACCTTATATTTAATGGTATTAGAGCTTAGATTGCTTAAGCCGGGTTTAACTCTCGGACCATGGGTAAAAGCCCTAAGGTTATTAGGATGACTTGTTTATGTGTTATTGTGTGACAATATCAAGTGTGCCTTATCTGTTTTTATGTGCTTATGCGATTAACGTATCTTAACTATTTCTAGAATTGTGTATCTATATAAAATTATATGTTGCATACCTGATACATTAAATTCTTGTCTTGCCGTATTCCAATAAATTGTGCAGCGTAATCTGTGCCTATAGATGGCTGGCCCTAGTACCCACAATACTAATAGGAGCGGTGAGCCCCAAGAGACTGGAGATGCTTATCAAACTAATCCCGGCATGGCTATGTTTAATATGATGGCGAATGCCATGGATCGCGTGTCGCGAGTGATAGAACGTCAAGATGCACGTGAAGCAAACAACAACAACAGGAATGATGGTAATCATAGGAGACATAGCAGAATGCAAGAGTTTCTTGACTTTCGCCCGTCTAAATTCCACGGGGAAGTTGATGATGAAAAAGCAGAGGCTTGGCTGTATGAGATCGAGAGGATTTTCAAACCACTTGACTATATTGATGAAGAAAAGGTTGAGTTCGCTGTGTTTCTGTTGCACGGGGATGCTGAGCATTGGTGGTACACCGTGGAGCCACTTTGGAAAACTGATCATACACCTCACTTGTGGGGTAATTTCGTTAAGGCATTCAAGGAGAAATACGTACCTGCAGTTTCCAAGCAGAGGCGGATTGAGGAATTATGCACTTGAACCAGGGTAACATGACGGTGGCCCAGTACGAGGCTCGTTTTGACTGACTGTCCCGCTATGTTCAATATATGGTCAGTACCCCTGAGGCGAAGATGTAGAAATTTACGAATGGGTTGAGGCCAGAAATTCAGGACCAGTTGGCTTTGCATGACTTCGATACCTATTTTGTTCTCCTTGCTGCTGCTTCCCGAGTTGAGAAGAGGAAACTTGATAGAGCCGGTTCAAGCTAGCCGAACAAGAAACCATATCAGCCTCCAGGTCAACAGAGGAAATTCCAGAGTTAGAGTCGCAGTTAAGGCCAGAGCCAGAACAGACCAGTTAATAACCGTGGCCCAACTAAAGTACCATCAGCCTCTTCTACCCACGGATCCATAGGTAGTTCACCTACTACTCAGTCTATCAACTGTTCTTACTGTGACAAGAAGGGTCACACCGAGGCCCAGTGCTGGAAGAAGTCAAGACGATGTGTGCAGTGTGGCAATGATCCGCATCAGATCAAGGATTGCCCTAAATGGAAAGGAGGACAAAATCAAGTTAAACTAGCTGGTAGAGGCAAGACTCTAGTTCCTAGAGTTCAGGCCTGAGTTTATGCTATTGAGTGCGAGGAGCTTCCAGAGAAGACCGCTATTGTTGAAGGTACATTCTTGATATTGAATCAACCTGTTAGGGTGCTAATTGATCCAGGTGCTACTCATTCATTTATTACTCCCTTATGTGTGCAATGTGTGAAACTGAGAGTTGTATGTTTGCCTTACGAAGTAGAAGTTGGTACTCCGATGGGTTCTAAACTTGTTACTAGCTCAGCTTGTAAAATCCAAATTAAAGATAGGGAATTCTCAGCCAATCTTATTATATTACCCTTTCGAGACTATGAAGTCATCTTAGGGATGGACTGGTTGGCAAAACATCATGCCCAACTAGATTGCCGGACGAAGATTGTAACATTCCAGATACCTGTTCAACCAATACTAGAGGTAATGGGTCGAAGAGACTTCACCAGGAGTTCCATCATTTCATCTACGAAAGCAGTGAAGTCCTTAAGGAAAGGATGTTGTGGATACTTAGCTTACCTCTTCAACAAGCCGTCGGACAAAGCTAAGTTGGAGGAGATGCCAGTGATTAAAGATTATGCGGATGTGTTTCCAGAAGAATTACCCGGTTTACCCCCAAATCAGGAGATCGAGTTCTTTATAGAATTACTGCCTGGCACCTAGCCGATATCTAAAGCTCCCTATCGTATGGCACCAGCCGAGCTACAAGAACTGAAGGACCAATTGCAAGGATTGTTGAAGAAGGGGTTTGTTCAACCAAGTTCATCTCCGTGGGGTGCGCCAATCCTATTTGTAAAGAAGAAAGATGGAACGTTAAGGCTATGCATCGATTACCGAGGATTGAACCAAGTGACTGTCAAGAATAAATACCCATTTTCACTGATCGACGAGTTGTTTGATCAACTTCAGGGAGCCAAAGTGTATTCGAAGCTCGACTTGAGGCAAGGGTACTTTCAGTTACGAATCAAAACGCATGATGTGCCTAAAACGGATTTTAGAACGAGATATGGGCATTATGAATATGTGGTGATGCCATTTGGGCTAACTAATGTCCTTGCAGCTTTTATGGACTTGATGCACAGGGCGTTTCAACCTTACTTGGACCAATTTGTGGTGATCTTTATTGATGATATTTTGGTATACTCGAAATCCGAGGCTGAGCATGAACAACATCTGCGATTGGTATTGTAGAAACTTCGAGAGCATCAATTGTATGCAAAGTTTAGCAAATGCGAATTTTGGTTGCAGCATATTGCATTTTTGGGGCACATCATATCCCAAGAGGGAATAGCGGTAGATCCAGCAAAGATAGAAGTAGTGATGTCTTGGAAGAAGCCGGAAAACGTTACGGAGGTTCGGAGTTTTCTTGGTCTAGCCGGCTATTATCGGAGGTTTGTGAAGGATTTCTCAAAGATTGCAGGACCGCTTACAAAGCTCACTCAAAAGAAAACAAAGTTCGTGTGGGATGACAAGTGTGAGAACAGCTTCCAAGAATTGAAGAAGAGATTGACTACTGCACCCGTTCTTGCATTGCCTGAAGGGAGTCAAGGTTTTGTAATCTATAGCGATTCTTCGAAGGAAGGACTGGGTTGTGTGTTGATGCAAAATGGTAAAGTGATTGCGTATGCTTCTAGGAAACCGAAGCCGTATGAATTGAACAACCCGACGCATGATTTGGAGTTAGCAGCTATTGTGTTTGCACTCAAGAAATGGAGGCACTATCTGTGGGGTAACAAGTTCGAGGTGTTTACTGATCACAAGAGCTTGAAATACTTGTTCTCACAAAAAGAGTTGAACATGAGGCAAAGACGGTGGATGGAGCTTTTGGATGATTATAACTGCACAATCAATTATGTGCCCGATAAAGCAAATGTAGTTGCAGATGCCTTAAGTCGGAAAGCGAGCATGGCAAAACTGGAAGTTAAGGTGCAGGAGTTGTTAGAGGAAGCATTTTTGTGGAAACCACAGTTGACTCAAAAATGGTTACTATTTGCCACTACACAAGTTCAATCGACCTTGTTGTCTGAATTACGAGAGGCTCAACAGAAGGACCAACAGTTTCATAAGATTAAAGAGAGCAACACAGATTTCAAGTTTCATGATGATGGTATTTGGAGGTTCAGGAATCGAATTTATGTTCCTAATGAGCCAGAGCTAAAAAGGAAGATTATTGAAGAAGCCCATAATTCAAGATACACTATTCACCCCGGCGGAACAAAGATGTACCGGGATTTGAAGCAACACTATTGGTGGAATAACATGAAGAGATAGATTGTGGAGTTTGTGGCACGGTGTTTGACTTGCCAGAGAGTCAAAGCGGAACATCAACGACCAGCAGATTTACTTCAACCGTTGGAAATTCCTCAATGGAAATAGGAACATATAACTATGGACCTTGTTATGGACCTGCCCAGGTCACAAAAAGGTCATGATGCCATTTGGGTTATAGTGGATAGATTGACCAAGTCAGCGCACTTCTTACCGATGAACAAGGAGGATAGTCCTGAGAAATTGGGAGATATGTATGTGGCGGATATTGTAAGGTTGCACGGGATGCCAGTGAGTATTGTATCGGATAGGGATCCTCGTTTTACTTCCCGATTTTGGAAGAGATTGCAATAAGCTTTGGGAACGAAGTTGAGTTTCAGCACGACTTATCACCCTCAGACTGATGGACAATCTGAGAGAACTATTCAGATTCTGGAGGATATGCTGAGGGCGTGTGTTTTAGACTTCGTAAAAGGTTGGGAGAAATATCTGTCTCTAGCAGAGTTCGCTTATAATAACAGTTATCAGGCCACTATTGGAATGGCCCCATTTGAGGCATTGTATGGACGTATGTGTCGATCCCCAATTTATTGGGATAAAGTAGGTGAGACGAAGACTTTTGACCCGACCCTTCTACCTGAACTTTTGAAGACTGTTGATAATATCCACCTCATCCGAAAACGGATGCTTACCACCCAAAGAAGGCAGAAAAGTTACGTAGACCGATGGAGACGGAGTCTAGAGTTTGAGGTCGGCAACAAGGTGTTCTTAAAGATATCACCTCGGAGGGGACTGATTTAACACGTCAAGGGTGGAAAGTTGAGCCCGAGGTCTGTAGGACCATTTGAGATAATTGAGAAGGTTGGCAAATTGGCGTATTGCCTGGAGCTACCCCAAAACCTCTCCAATATTCAGGACGTCTTTCATGTTTCAATGCTACGGAAGTATCATCCTGATACATCGCATATCTTGGAACCAGAGTCGTTGCAGCTTCGGGAGAACTTGTCTTATGAAGAGAAGCCCATTCGGATCCTTGACCAGCAAGATCGGGAGTTGCGCAACAAATCTATACCGATGGTGAAAGTGTTATGGGATCATCATGGAGTTGAAGAAGCAATGCGGGAAAGGCGAGACCAGAAGGAGCAACAATATCCAGCTTTATTTCAAATGTAATATTGAATTTCAGGACGAAATTCTTTTAACGAGGGGAGGATGTGAGGCCCGACCTCGATTTGCGTGCGATACCTCATTTCGTGTGCCCTAACCTAGATTTGCGTGACTTGACCTAGGTTTAAGAATTGTGTTTCGTTTTGTGTGCCTTGCATTGAATTACGTGCATTCATTTAGGGTTGCGTACATTTACTTAGGAAACGTGCATTCGTCTTGTAGTGTGTGCCCTAAACCTCAGAAAGCGTGCCCACACGCTAATCAAGAAAGCATCTTCCACGAAGCACTAGATCATTAATTAATCCTACAAATTCCACTAACTAATATTAAAATGCCAATTCAACTCACTAGAAGACGAAATCTCACAAAAAGCTAGACATTCTTATTCTTTATTCCTTATTCTTTTGCACATCCCAAACACACAATTAAATAATACTCAAAAGATTACAAAAATTCAGAATTTTGCAAGCCTTGTCCGACCACCTCTTGCATTTGTGCTTGCATTTCAATTTCAAAATCTATTCCTAGACATTCTATGACAAGTTATGACATAAAGCCTTAAAAAAATGACTCAAAAATCTACCCAAAGCTCCACCAATCTCGACATATGCAAGTGCCCATGCTAGGTGATTCAAAATTATGCTCCTTGAAGACACAATTCTGAATTTTGCAAGCCCTAGGCCGACATATGCATCAATTTCTTCAAGCCTTTCATTTTTATTTCATTCTTTCTCTATTTCTCTCATTCTTTCTCTCATTTCTTCTCTCTCTCTCTCTCGGCCCTAGCTGAAATTATAGACTCCATTGCTTAAATTCTTCATCCAAAGGTTCTTCAAGACATGCAAGTTGCCAAGGAGCTCGACCAAGCAAGCTAGATTGCAACACACACACATGCAAGCTCATAGCACATTCATTTCGGCTTAGGTAAATTTAATAGCTCCTATTTCTTTTCTTTTGGTTCTAGCCACTTGCACATACTAAGAACAAGGTTACTAAGCTAGGAAATTAGAGAATCTCAAGTTGTCTCTCGGCTAAACAAGGAAAAAGGTCGACATTGTGCTTCATCAAGAGTTTGTGCATCTTTTTTGTTGTCTTGCTAAGGTGAGGGCTAAAACTTCCTTGAAAAGCTTTCAAAAACCACATGCATGCCTTTAAATGTCTATTTTTACCTCTGTACTTGTGATATATGTGTGTACATGAGCTTTGGTAAACATGCATGGCAAGATATTTGGCTAGAATGTGAAGATAGGTGAAATCGCGTATTTGGCAGCTTTCTGTTCTGTTGGAGCGAAGTGATTTTGACCAGGTAAATGATGTTGAAAATGCGTGAAAATTGGTAGGTGACTAGTTTTTCCAGTTCTGAGAATTTTTCGTAGAAATAGGACAAAGCTAATTTTGACTCTAAGGTCCCTAAAATGGTAAAACATCGAAAGGTGTCCAAATCTGGAAAATCTGGGAAAATGAAGCAGGTTTTGGCAGATTCACTGTCCTTGTAGAACGAACCAGGTTTGATTTAGTAAATAATATCCAAAATGCATGAAATTTGGTATTCTGCTATATTTTTCAATTCTGGACATTTTTGTCAGAAATAGACTAAGGCAAAATCTGACCCAAAGTCCTAAAAAATGACAAGTATTGAAATGTGTGCAAATATGGACAGTTTTGCGTAGTCGCACGGTTTTGGCTATAACTCTTGAACCCGAACTCCAAATGATGCGAGGTTTGTTCCTAGATTTAGTTCACTCCTTAAGATTTAATTTGAAATTTTTTTCACTAGAATTGGAGTTTGTTTGCTTGTCTCAATGATTGTGAGAAAACAGACCATTGCAGTGAGGTTTTCAATTAGGGATTTGCTTTGAAAATTATTGTAACTTCTCTTGTTGTATTAAATGCGTGGGATTGTGACACTTTGATGTTGTGTGGACTGTTTTGAATGCTTGAGGGTGTTTTAATTAATCAATGCATGGCTTGAGTTTAATTACATGACAACTTAGGGCTTAATCGCACGGGTGAGCATGAAATGAAACCCTAATGACTAGGAAAAACTCGCTAAGTGTCGATCCTATGGATATCGTGTTTAATTATGTAATTAGGAGGCTGCCCATAGTTGCCCTCATAGCTCTAAACACGATTTCGATGATTACATGTTGACAAGTAGGCATTTCTTGCACCCTGACCCACGTAGATGTCATTGCATGTTGTATAATCTTATTATTTGATTATGTGAACTTCGAAATGAGTTATATGACTTGATTTACATGCGTTACATGGCTGCCCGTTTAATATTCATATAACTCCATGTGCTTTTCAAGTGAAATTACTTGTCATATCGTGCCTCGCGTGTTTACTTGTCAATGTGCAATCTTATGACTGCTCGGAGGCAACCTACTTTGTTGTCCTCCTAATGTGATATATTAAATTTCATAAATGTGCACTGCATACAAGGTTGCAACCTTTCATTCTGGCGTGGTAGTGTTCACGCACACCGGGCGGTATCTCGCTTGCCAGTGCAACCGTGACTACCATTGTCCAATTCCCTCTCTTGCTTGGGGGCTAGACTTCCTCGGAGAGTTGGGTCGCAGGATTTCGGGGTACTACCGTAGTACACCCATTTGGCGTGATAAGGGGATGATTTGAAGTCGGCCGCAACAACTGATACTGGAAATGAACTGATAGGAAAAGCTCACCGTATCCTTTTCACTATGTGTATAAGTACTCTCGCTTGGTTCCTAGAGGACCTCGGGGAGGAAAGACGGGTAATTGTGTTCTTTTACTTTTACATTACATTATGTACTTACTTGTGATATATGTCATGCTTGCAAAAGGGTTTTCATAATTGAACCGGAAAAAGAGTTTCAAAACTTATTTCTCGTTCCCCCTCGCTGAGTTCATAAGGACTCACCCTTTTTTATCATCTCAGGTGAAGAAGACCAGGAACAGGTACCCGAGGACAACGTGCATATTGATGATTCCTTGGAATGATTGCTTGCCCTACGTGCCTTACATGACTATGGCCATTTTGTGAACGATATGTTGCTTGTAGGCTATTTCATATGTTGCTTGTTATTGCATTGTAAATGACCCCCGTTGTAATTTGGGGTCTAATTTTGGCTTGTACTGATCATAACTAGATATACACTTTTATGGTTGTTTTTCTATCGCCACTGGTTAGTATCTATGATAGGCTTTTGAAGTATCAGGTAATGGATTAAGTAAAATGAATCTATCCAAACTTAAGCCGGTACCCATTGTTAATCTAAGATCAACAGGCACTTTTGTAACAAGGATTAACAAACAAACGAGACATAGTATCATGCTAGGTTGTCAATCAAACGAGACTTTGAGATAACTAGTAGGCGTTTCGATTGGTGATAAATAGTAATCTTAGTTAGAAATGAAATTGAGATTGGAAATTTTGAGGCGTTTAAAGAATTAGGTCAAACTAAAGAGCCCAATTATAGCCGTTATGCTGCCGGATTTCCAGAGAATTTGTGGAGTTTAGGCTAAAATGTTAAGTGTTAAACTTTCATGAACGATTAAGTACGTGATATGACTTGAATGTTTAGACCACACCCTAGTCTAACCTTTATAGGTCAGGTTGGGACGTGACAACTATCTCCCAAGCACGCTTAACTTCGGAGTTCTGATGGGATTCGGTGCATTAGTACTGGTATGATCGCACCCGTCATGTTGAGGGAACAAATCCTTTATGTGTTGACGGTTCACAGTCCCAGCCCAGAGAGATGGCCCATCCAAAAGGCCCAATGGGCTTAACGACAACCCATCCGCTTCAACAACGCAGCACCTCATAAGACGTGATATCGACGCGTTGTAGGGACTTGTAATGTCCTTCAAGTTTGGTTGTCGTCCTTTTAACAGCTCACGACGTACGATCCAGGACTGAAAAATAGAGCAAAAGAAGGAAAGTGGCCCAAAATAGATGAAAACGTTCAATTTTGGGCTCCAAAAATAGGTGCAGCCGAGCAGGCTAGCAACCCTCGTCGTAGAGCTCTCGGAGAGCTTTCCAACGGTATGCTGTGCACTACATAAATCCTTACGAATCAAAAGTTATGGGCATCGGAGTGACGGAGACCTGGTCAAAAGCCCTACGCCCTCGGTTTGCGGGCCTAGCCTCTACGTGAAGCAAAGTTGTCTTGCCCAAGGTGCCGTGGGATTTGGTAATAGAAATGTGGTGGATAAAGTACCTTGGCAACCTTAACTGGGGCAAAAAAAATTTAAAAGGGGGGGTGCAACACGAGGACTTCCTAGGGGGTCACCCATCCTAGTACTACTCTCGCCCAAGCACGCTTACCTTCGGAGTTCTGATGGGATCCGGTGCATTAGTGCTGGTATGATCGCACCTGTCATATTGTGGGCAAAAATCCTTTATGTGTTGACCGTTCACAGTCCCAGCCCAGAGAGATGGCCCATTCAAAATGCCCAATGGGCTTAACGACAACCCATCCGCTTCAATAACACAGCATTCCTGCAAGACGTGATACCGATGTGTTGTAGGGCCCTATAATATCCCGCTAGTTAGGTTGTCGTCCTTTTAACAGCTCAGGACGATCTATCCGGGACTGAAAAATAAAGCAAAAGAAGGAAAGTGGCCCGAAATTGATGAAAACATTCAATTTTTTGCTCTGAAAATAGGCGCAGCCGAGTAGGCTTGCTGCCCTCGTCGTAGACCTCTCGGAGAGCGTTCCAACGGTATGCTGTGCGCCACGTAACTCCTTACAGATCAAAAGTTATGGGCACCGGAGCGACGGAGACCTAGTCACAAGCCCTACGCCGTCGGTTTGCGGGCCCAGCCTCTACGTGAAGCGAACTTGTCTTGCCCAAGGTACTGTGGGATTCGGAAATAGAACTGTGGTGGATAAAGCATCTTAGGAAGCCTAACCGGGGAAAAAAATTCAAAAAGGGGGTGCAACACAAGGACTTCACAAGGGGTCACCCATCCTAGTACTACTCTCGCCCAAGCACGCTTAACTTTGGAGTTTTGATGCGATTCGGTGCATTAGTACTAGTATGATTGTACCCATCATGTTGAGGGCACAAATCCTTTATGTGTTGATAGTTCACAGTCCCAGCCCCGAGAGATGACCCATTCAAAAGGCCCAATGGGCTTAACGACAACCCATCCGCTTCAACAACGTAGCATCCTCGTAAGACGTGATATCAACGAGTTGTAAGGCCTTGTAATACCCCGTGAGTTAGGTTGTCTTCCTTTTAACAGCTCGCGATGTACGATCCGGGACTGAAAAACAGAGTAAAAGAAGGAAAGTGGCCCGAAACTGATGAAAACCTTTGATTTTGGGCTCCGAAAATAGGCGCAGCTGAGCAGGGTTGTTTCCCTCGTCGTAGAGCTCTTGGAGAGCTTTCCAATGGTATGCTATGCGCCGCGTAACTCCTTACGGATCAAAAATTATGGGCACCGGAGCGACGGAGACCTGGTCACAAGCCCTACGCCCTCGGTATGTGGGCCCAGCCTCTACGTGAGGCGAAGTTGTCTTGCCCAAGGTGCCGTGAGATTCGGTAATAGAAATGTGGTGGATAAAGTATCTTGGCAACCCTAACCCGGGCAAAAAAATTTAAAAAGGGGGAGGGTGCAACACGAGGACTTCCCAAGGGGTTACCCATCCTAGTACTACTCTCGCCCAAGCACGCTTAGCTTCGAAGTTCTGATGGGATCCGGTGCATTAGTGCTGGTATGATCGCACCCGTCATGTTGGGGGCACAAATGCTTTAGGTGTTGACCGTTCACAGTCCCGGCCCAAAGAGATGGCCCATTCAAAAGGCCCAATGGGCTTAATGACAACTCATCCGCTACAACAACGTAGCATTCTCGTAAGACGTGATATCAACGCGTTGTAGGGCCCTGTAATATCCCGCAAGTTAGGTTGTCGTCCTTTTAGCAGCTCACGACGTTCGATCCGGGACAGAAAAACATAGCAAAAGTAGGAAAGTGGCACGAAACTGATGAAAATGTTCGATTTTGGGCTCTGAAAATAGTCACAGCCAAGCAGGCTTGCTGCCCCCATCGTGGAGCTCTCGGAGAGCTTTCCAACGGTATGTTGTGAGCTGCGTAACACCATACAGATCAAAGGTTATGGGCACCGGAGCGACGGAAACCTAGTCACAAGCCCTACGCCGTCGGTTTGCGGGCCTAGCCCCTACGTGAAGCGAAGTTGTCTTGCCTAAGGTGCCGTGGGATTCGGTAATAGAAATGTGCTGGATAAAATATCTTGGCAAACCTAACCGGGGCAAAAAAAATTTAAAAGCGGGGGTGCAACACGAGGACTTCCCAAGGGGTCACCCATCCTAGTACTACTCTCGCCCAAGCACGCTTAACTTCGGTGTTCTGATGGGATCTGTTGGATTAGTGTTGGTATGATCACACCTGTCATGTTGTTGGCACAAATCCTTTATGTGTTGACAGTTCACAGTCTCAACCTAAAGAGATGGCCCATTCAATAGGCCTAATGGGCTTAACAACAACCCATCCGCTTCAACAACGTAGCATCCTCATAAGACATGATATCAATGCGTTGTAGGGCCCTGTAATATCCTATGAGTTAGCTTGTTGTCCTTTTTCCAGCTCACGACGTTCTATCTGGGACTGAAAAACAGAGCAAAGGAAGGAAAGTGGCCCGAAACTGATGAAAACCTTCAATTTTGGGCTCCGAAAACAGGCGCAGCTGAGTAGGGTTGCTGCCCCCGTCATAGAGCTCTCAGAGAGCTTTCCAACGGTATGCTGTGCACTGCATAACTCCTGACGAATCAAAAGTTAGGGGCACCGGAGCGACGGAGACCTGGTCACAAGCCCTACGCCCTCAGTTTGCGGGCCCAGCCTCTACGTGAAGCAAAGTTGTCTTGCCCAAGGTGCCGTGGGATTCGGTAATAGAAATGTGGTGGATAAAGTATCTTGGCAACCCTAACCGGGGCAAAAAAAAATTAAAAAGGGGGGTGCAACATGAGGACTTCTCAGGGGGTCACCCATCCTAGTACTACTCTCGCCCAAGCATGCTTAACTTCGGAGTTCTGATGGGATCCGGTGCCTTAGTGCTTGTATGATCGCACCCGTCATGTTGTGGGCACAAATCTTTTATGTGTTGATCGTTCACAGTCCCAGCCCAGATAGATGGCCCATTCAAATAGCCCAATGGGCTTAACGATAACCCATCCGCATCAACAACGCAGCATTCTCAAAGGACGTGATATCAACGCGTTGTAGGGCCCTGTAATATACCGCGAGTTAGGTTGTCGTCCTTTTAACAGCTCACAATGTATGATCCGAGATGAAAAAACATAGCAAAAGAAGAAAAATAGCCCGAAACTTATGAAAATATTCGATTTTGGGCTTCGAAAACTGGCGCAGCTAAGCTGGCTTGCTGCCCCCATCGTAGAGCTCTCGGAGAGCTTTCTAACGGTTTGCTGTGCACTGCGTAACTCCTTACGGATCAAAAGTTATGGGCACCGGAGCGACGGAGACCTGGTTACAAGCCCTACGTCCTCGGTTTGCAGGCCTAGCATCTACGTGAAGCGAAGTTGTCTTGCCAAGGTGCCATGGGATTCGGTAATAGAAATGTGGTGGATAAAGTATCTTGGCAACCCTAACCGAGGCAAAAAAAAATTAAAAGGGGGGGTGCAACACGAGGACTTCTCAAGGGGTCACCCATCCTAGTACTACTCTCGCCCAAGCACGCTTAACTTCGGAGTTCTGATGTGATCCGGTGCCTTAGTGCTGGTATGATCGCACCCGTCATGTTGTGGGCACAAATCCTTTATGTGTTGATCGTTTACAGTCCCAGCCCAGATAGATGGCCCATTCAAATAGCCCAAAGGGCTTAACAACAACCCATCCAAATCAACAACGAAGCATCCTCACAAACGTGATATCAACACGTTGTAAGGCCCTTTAATATACCGCGAGTTAGGTTGTCGTCCTTTTAACAGCTCATGACGTACGATCCGGGATGAAAAAACAGAGCAAAAGAAAAAAAATGGCCCAAAATTTATGAAAATATTCGATTTTGGGCTCCAAAAACTGGCGCAGCTGAGCTGGCTTGCTGCACCCGTCGTAGTGCACTCGGAGAGCTTTCTAACGGTTTGTTGTGCACTGCGTAACTCCTTACGGATAAAATTTATGGGCACCGGAGCGACGGAGACCTGGGCACAAGCCCTACGCCCTCGGTTTACGGGCCCAGCATCTATGTGAAGCAAAGTTGTCTTGCCCAAGGTGCCGTGGGATTCGGTAAGAGAAATGTTGTGGATAAAGTATCTTGGCAACCCTAATCGAGGCAAAAAAAAATTGAAAATGGGGGTGCAATATGAGGACTTCCCAAGGGGTCACCCATCCTAGTACTACTCTCACACAAGCACGTATAACTTCGGAGTTCTGATTGGATCCAGTGCATTAGTGTTGGTATGATCGCACCCATCATGTTGAGGGCACAAATCCTTTTTGTGTTGACGGTTCACAGTCCTTGCCCAGAGAGATGGCCAATTCAAAAGGCCCAATAGGCTTAACGCCAACCCATCCGCATCAACAACGTAGCATCCTCGTAAGACGTGATATCGACGCGTTGTAGGGCCCTGTAATATCCCTCGAGTTAGGTTGTCGTCCTTTTAACAGCTCACGACGTACGATCTGGGACTGAAAAACTGAGCAAAAGAAGGAAAGCGGTCTGAAACTGATGAAAACATTCAATTTTGGGCTCCGAAAATAGGCGCAGCCAAGCAGGCTTGTTACCCCCATCATAGAGCTCTCGGAGAGCTTTCCAACGGTATGCTGTGCGCCACGTAACTCCTTACGGATTAAAAGTTACGGGCACCGGAGCGACGGAGACCTTGTCACAATCCCCACGCCCTCGGTTTGCCGGCCCTGCCTCTTCGTGAAGCGAAGTTGTCTTGCCCAAGGTGCCGTGGGATTCGGTAATAGAAATGTGGAGGATAAAGTATGTTGGCAACCCTAACCGTGGCAAAAAAAATTAAAAAATGGGGGTGCAACACGAGGACTTCCCAGGGGGTCACCCATCCTAGTACTATTCTCGCCCAAGCACGCTTAACTTCGGAGTTTTGATGGGATCCGATGCATTAGTGCTGGTATGATTGCACCCGTCCAGTTGTGGGCAAAAATCTTTTATGTGATGATGGTTCACAGTCCCAGCCCAGAGAGATGGCCCATTCAAAAGGCCCAATGGGCTTAACGACAACCCATCTGCTTCAACAACGCAGCATCCTCATAAGACGTGATATCAACACGTTGTAGGGCCCTGTAATATCCCGCGAGTTAGGTTGTCTTCCTTTTAACAGCTCACGACGTACGATCCAGGACAGAAAAACAGAGCAAATGAAGGAAAGTGGCCCGAAACTAATGAAAACCTTCGATTTTGGGCTTCAAAAATAGGCACAGCCGGGCAAGGTTGCTGCCCCCATCGTAGAGCTCTAGGAGAGCTTTCCAACGGTATGTTGTACGCCGCGAAACTCCTTACGGATCAAAAGTTATGGGCACCTGTGCGACGGAGACCTGGTCACAAGCCCAACGCCCTGGGTTTGCGGGCCCAACCTCTACGTGAAGTGAAGTTGTCTTGCCCAAGGTGCCATGGGATTCGTTAATAGAAATGTGGTAGATAAAGTATCTTGGCAACCCTAACCGGGGCAAAAAAAATTTAAAAGGGAGGGGTGCAACACGAGGACTTCCTAGGGGGTCACCCATCCTAGCACTACTCTCGCCCAAGCACGCTTAACTTCGGAGTTCTTATGGGATCCGGTGCATTAGTGCTGGTATGATTGCACCTGTCATGTTGTGGGCACAAATACTTTATGTGTTGACCGTTCATAGTCCTGGCCCAAAGAGATGGCCCATTCAAAAGGCCCAATGGGTTTAACGACAACCCATCCACTTCAACAACGCAGCATTCTCGTAAGACGTGATATCGACGCGTTGTAGGGCCTTGTAATATCCCGCAAGTTAGGTTGTCGTCCTTTTAGCAGCTCAAGACGTTCGATTCGGGATTGAAAAACATACCAAAAGAAGGAAAGTGGCCCGAAAATGATGAAAACATTTGATTTTGGGCTCCAAAAATAGGCACAGCCGAGCAGGCTTGCTACCCCCGTCGTGGAGCTCTCGGAGAGCTTTCCAACGGTATGTTGTGCGCCGCATAACTCCTTACAGATCAAAAGTTATGGGCACCGGAGCGACGGAGACTTGGTCACAAGCCCTACGCCCTCGGTTTGCGGGCCCAGCCTCTACGTGAAGCGAAGTTGTCTTGCCCAAGGTGTTGTGGGATTCGTTAATAGAAATGTGGTGGATAAAGTATCTTGGCAACCCTAACCGGGGCAAAAAAAAATTTAAAAGGGGGGGTGCAACAAGAGGACTTCCCAGGGGGTCACCCATCCTAGTACTACTCTCGCCCAAGCACGCTTAACTTCAGAGTTTTGATGGGATCCGGTGCATTAGTGCTGGTATGATCACACCCGTCATGTTGTGGTCACAAATCCTTTATGTGTTGACAGTTCACAGTCCCAGCTTAAAGAGATGGCCCATTCAATAGGCCCAATGGGCTTAAGGACAACCCATCCGCTTCAACAATGCAGCACCCTCATAAGACGTGATATCAACGCGTTGTAGGACCCTGTAATATCCTGCGAGTTAGGTTGTCGTCCTTTTTCCAGCTCACGACGTACGATCGGGGACTGAAAAACAGAGCGAATGAAGGAAAGTGGCCCGAAACTAATGAAAACCTTCAATTTTGGGCTCCGAAAATAGGCGCAGTCGAGCAGGGTTGCTGCCCCCGTCATAGAGCTCTCAGAGAGCTATCCAACGGTATGTTGTGCGCCGCGTAACTCCTTACGGATCAAAAGTTATGGCCACCAGAGCGACGGAGACTTGGCCACAAGCCCTACGCCCTCGGTTTGCGGGCCTAGCCTCTACGTGAAGCGACGTTGTCTTGTCCAAGGTGTCGTGGGATTCGGTAATAGAAATGTGGTTGATAAAGTATCTTGGCAACCTTAACTGGGGCAAAAAAAATTGAAAAGGGGGGTACAACACGAGGACTTCCTAGGGGGTCACCCATCCTTGTACCACTCTCGCCCAAGCATGCTTAACTTCGGAGTTCTGATGGGATCCAGTGCATTAGTGCAAGTATGATCGTACCCGTCATGTTGAGGGCACAAATCCTTTATGTTCACAGTCCTAGGCTAAAGAGATGGCCCATTCAAAAGGCCCAATAGGCTTAACGACAACCCATCCGCTTTAACAATACAGTATCCTCGTAAGACGTGATATCGACGCATTGTAGGGCCCTGTAATATCCCGTGTGTAACGACCCGCCACGGTTTATCACGGGCACGAGCCGCCACTACCACAATATTGTCCGCTTTGAGCAAGCCCCGAAGGGAACCAATACTCTCACGGTTTTGTTCCTCACGTGGTCTCCCACGTGAAAAGGCCTTGTGGCTTATACAAGGAGTCGCCCCCTTATATATAGCTGCATCACTTCCTAATTTTTCGATGTGGGAGCGCCACACTCCACCCCCCTTAAGAGGCACGCGCCCTCGCGGGCTAACGTCACAACGCCGGGTCACCCCGGTAGGCTCTGATAAACACTTTCAGACCTTTACCCCACAGACCGAGAATCATATCCCGGCTCATGCAAGACTATCATGCTCTGATACCACCTAAAGATGTCACGCCCCGACCCAACCCCGCAAAAGGCCAAGCCCGGACCCGACACACGGACGGAGTCTCCTCTGTACCGCGGACAATCCGAAAACCCTAAAAACAATATAACACTTGCGAAAGCTATAAAATAATCAAAACAAGCCAACTTTCTATAAAACATACATTTCTTATTATCCAACTTTCCAAACCAAAATGATATGCATACTACACAAGTACTTATGCCACTAAACCATTAGCCATTAGCATGCATTCTTCACTAGTCATCCGAGTATAAGTTTACAACTTACAAACTTTAATCCATTTCAACATAAAACTAATAAAGATCTCAACTAGAAAATATATATACAAGGCTACAAGCCTCAAAATTAAGCGTTCCTCACGCAATATACATAACAGCAAGGTTTGCACAAAACTGGTAACCAACCACCAGCAAAGCAGGTAAGTGCTATCACGGAAACACCTCCACCTGCTCCTCCTCCTCAATTACCTCGAGAGGGTCTGCCTCAACTACTCCTGTAAAAACATAGTATAGAGAGGAATGAGCAAAACCTATTGCTCAGGGAGGGCAATTGGTCTCAAGGACGGAGATGAGAGGAGTATGCAATGCAATTAGCCAAGCAATACATACAAAACATATAAAGATACATCCAAACCAACAATAAAGCAAGGCAAGTATTTAAAGCTGCAAACACTCAATCAAAGGATACGATACTCTTTTCACGAACCACTTTCAAACACGAATTCGATGACGACGCGCCGGCCCAAAACAACCTTATAACACCAGTTTGGAATACCCCGGAAGTATCCATCAATCCTACGACCCAAATCTCCCTGGGAGGCAACCCAAGCGAGAAAGGGAATAGCAACGGAGCTAGAGCAACCAACACTGGCAACCCAAGGCTACCCAGAGAGGCCCATCACTCACGTGCGAGACACTATGCCATGCAAGACTCGATACAAGACAATAAACAAGCAATAAACAAGCGATAAACCACACGTGGGAGAATAACAAAGTAGGTTACTCTCGCACGCAATAGCAGCAATTTGATAAGCAATTCAATCCAAAACAACTCAAACAAGTAATTCAAGTAATTCTAAGCATTCTATAAGCATAAAGACAAGTAAACACACAAAAACACAAATCGGCCCCAACTATCAAAATGCTACCAATTCCAAACGAGCCACGAGTTCTGGAAACCGACTTCGCCAACCCTCCTAGGTCACCGTAAGGCACGTTTAAAGACCCCGAAACCTTACTTCACCCTAGAACTCGCGCAAAGCCCCAATTTCCCCCTTTCTCGTTTGAACTACAACTACAACAACCAAACACCCAACCAACGCCATATTCACACCAAAAGTGCTTCCATGGCTTCCCGAAGCAATGCCAACACGCAAAACGAGAAAACGCCAAAGTCGACCTAAACGACCCCGACTTTCCCAAAGGCTTAATTCTCATTTTTTTCACTACGCAACCCAAACAAACCACACATTTTAGCATTCTAGCATACCTAGCACGTTTCTACATCAACAGAAAGCATAACAGCGCAATTTCAACGTTTCAAGGTTTTACTATTCACAAAGTACTATTCATATCAGAATTCAAGTTGCAATCACAACA
The DNA here is from genome assembly GCA_037974665.1 of Ehretia macrophylla. Classification (NCBI taxonomy): domain Eukaryota; kingdom Viridiplantae; phylum Streptophyta; class Magnoliopsida; order Boraginales; family Ehretiaceae; genus Ehretia; species Ehretia macrophylla. The sequence goes on along the minus strand of CM075764.1, from coordinate 11,458,876 downwards.
TTTAACCGCAGAAAATGTTACAAAGCCATAAATACATGTTCTACCAATGCTAAGGAACATTTCAGAAGCATCAATTTGCTTTAAATAACGATCTACGGATAAATCTAAAAACTGATAAAGTTAACTAACACAACGTATAAATGCGCAAATAACATGCTTCCCTCACCTTAGGTACTCCTAGTCGCTAGGAAAACAACGTTGATTGCCTTGGAAACCACCCCGCACGAGCTCTCTCGGAGACTGAACGTATAGAAGTTGTAAGGTGTTTTTTTTTTTCCTCTCTAAAGCTCTCGGCCTGCTGCTGCTGTTTGCTGCTATTTTTTTTCTTATTTTGCTTACTTAATTGCTTAATTAAAGGTCAAAAGGTCAAAGAGTCAAAGGTCCAAGGTCAAACCACTTAAAACTTGGTCAAAGGGCCCTATTTCGCGCGTTTTAAAGCCGTTTCAGCTAAGGTAAGTTAAATTAAAGCTAGCAACAATTAAAATATAAAATTTAAGTCGTCTAAATACTTGTTTCACTATTTGTTGAGGACTGGAAATCGTTATCTAGCTATCGCTCCTTAAATGCAATGCACGTTGCGTCGGCGAGAATGTAACAATTAATTCACAAAGATTTTAAGGAAATATAATTTTCAAAATAATAAACAAAGAAAATTCATATTCCGGGCTCGGGTATTACACCCTCTCCCCCTTAAAACAATTGCGCCCACGCAATTCTTACCTGGTCAACAAACAACTCCGGATACTGATCCCGAACTTGGTCCTCTCTTTCCCAAGTCGCTTCCTCAAACCCATGATGATTCCACAGAACCTTCACTAACGGAATACTCTTTCTGCGAAGCTCCTGAATCTTTCGATCCACAATTCTAATCGGTTTCTCTTCGTAGGACAACTTCTCTTCAATCTGCAAAGGCTCTGGTTCAAGTACATGCGAAGGGTCTGGATGATACTTCTTCAACATAGACACGTGAAACACATCATGCAGTCGCGACAAGCTCGGAGGCAAAGCTAATCGATAAGCCAAAGGACCTACCTTTTCGGTGATCTCATACGGACCCACATACCTGGGACTAAGCTTCCCGCTCTTACCGTGCCGAATCAATCCCTTCCGTGGAGAAATCTTAAGAAACACCCAATCTCCCAAATCAAACTTAAGATCCCGACGGTGCTTATCTGCATAACTCTTCTGACGACTCTGAGCTGTAAGCATACGCTGGCGAATAAGGTGAACATTATCTACCATCTTAATCATCTCAGGTAACACAGTCGGATCAACTGTTCTCATCTCTCCAACCTCCTCCCAATATAATGGGGATCTGCATTTCCGACCATACAACGCCTCGTAGGGAGCCATACCTATAGTAGATTGATAACTATTGTTGTAGGCGAACTCCGCTAAAGGCAAAAACTTCTCCCAATTCTTCCCAAAGTCAAGCACACATGCCCGAAGCATGTCTTCCAAGATCCTGATGGTTCTCTCAGACTGGCCATCAGTTTGCGGATGATATGCAGTACTGAAGCTCAACTTAGTTCCCATGGCCTCTTGCAACTTCTGCCAAAAACGAGATCTGAATCTGGGATCCCTATCTGACACTATACTCTATGGTACTCCATGCAATCTCACAATATTAGCAACATACACTTCAGCTAGTTTATCAAGGCTATCCTGTTTGTTCACAGGAATAAAATGTGTAACTTTAGTCAAGCGGTCCACAACAACCCAAACAGAATCACATCCTCTCGGAGATCTAGGAAGATCGGTCACAAGGTCCATTGTAATATGTACCCACTTCCATTGCAGAATCGATAACGGCTGTAGAAGTCCGGCTGGCCTCTGATGCTCAACTTTAACCCTCTGACAAGTCAAACATCTGGATACATACCCAGCAATCTCCCTCTTCATATTGTTCCACCAGAAGTGTTGCTTCAAATCTCTATACATCTTAGTACTGCCCGGGTGAATCGTGTACCTCGAATTATGTGCCTCGGACAGGATCTCATTCTTCAAAGTCGGATCATCAGGAACACATACTCTATCCCTGAATCTGAAAATGCCATCTGTATGTAATTTAAACTCCGACTCTCCCCCTTTAGCTTTCTCTTGGATCTTCAAGATGTGAGGATCAGTCTTCTGAGCCTCTCTGATCTGTGCTAGCAATCCTGACTGAATCTGTAAACTAGCAAACCGAATCCCTACCTCAGTAGCTTCTGGTTTCCATGAACAAATTTCTTCCAAAGTCTCCCAGTCCTTGATAATCAAGCTTGCAACAGTAGCCTTTCGGCTCAAAGCATCAGCAACAACATTTGCCTTACCTGGCACATAGTTAATAGAACAGTTATAACCACCCAATAGCTCTAGCCATCTCCGCTGCCTCATATTTAGATCCTTCTGTGAAAACAAATACTTGAGACTCTTGTGGTCAGTAAATATTTCAAATCTGCAACCCCACAAGTAATGACGCCACTTCTTCAATGCAAACACAACTGCAGCTAACTCAAGATCATGTGTAGGGTAATTGACTTCATAAGGTTTCAATTTCCTAGAAGCATAGGCAATCACCTTACCATTCTGCATTAAAACACAGCCCAATCCTTCTTTAGATGCATCACTGTAGACAACAAAGTTCTCTGTTCCCTCAGGTAAAGCTAGTATAGGAGCTGTAGTTAGTCTCTTCTTCAATTCTTGAAAACTGGATTCACACTTAGCATCCCAGTTGTAAGCAACTTTCTTCCGAGTCAACTGGCTCAAAGGTCCCGAAATTTTAGAAAAGTCTTTAACAAATCTCCGGTAGTAACCTGCCAATCCAAGAAAACTCCGAATCTCTGGCACCGTCTCAGGTCTCTTCCAAGCTGAAACAACTTCAATCTTAGCTGGGTCCACTGAAATTCCTCGGTCTGAAATGATATGGCCTAGAAAAGATATCTGGTTCAACCAGAACTCACACTTGCTGAATTTAGCAAAAAGCTTGTTTTCCTGCAAAGTCTGAAGCACAATCCTCAAGTGTTGCTCATGTTCAGCCTCGTTCTTCGAATACACTAAAATGTCGTCAATGAAGATCACGACAAACTGATCAAGGTAAGGCCGAAAAACCCTCTGCATCAAGTCCATGAATGCGGCTGGTGCATTCGTCAATCCAAATGGCAAAACAACAAATTCATAGTGGCCATATCTAGTCCTGAATGCCGTCTTTGGTATATCGTCACTCCGAATCCTAAGTTGATAGTAACCCTGCCTCAAGTCAAATTTGGAGTAAACACTCGCACCCTGCAACTGGTCAAACAATTCTTCAATCAACGGCAAGGGGTATTTATTCTTAATCGTGACTTGATTAAGTCCCCTGTAATCAATGCATAACCGTAGTGTGCCGTCTTTCTTTCTCACAAACAACACAGGTGCGCCCCACGGTGAAGAACTAGGTTGTATAAACCCTTTCTCAAGCAAGTTCTGAAGCTGAATTTTTAACTCCTGAAGTTCAGCCGATGCCATCCTGTAAGGACTCCTAGAAATTGGCGCAGTGCCTGGCACAAGATCAATCACGAACTCAATCTCCCTATCCGGTGGTAAACCCGGTAATTCCTCAGGAAATACACCAGGGAAGTCTCTAACAATCGGAACTTCATTCAAACTCAACTTATCAGCAGGCTGATTGATCAAATAGGCTAAGTAGGCTTCACAACCCCTATTCAACAACTTAGAAGTCTTGATCGCTGATAAAAGTGGAATGCGGGCAGCCCTGCAGTTCCCAATAATCTCTAGTACCGGTAGGTCAGGAACCTTAAGATAAACGATCTTTGTTCTACAATCCAACTGTGCATAATACTTTCCCAACCAGTCCATTCCCAAAATGATTTCAAAGTCACGGAATGGTAATATAATTAAATCAGCAGGAAATTTACGGTTCTCTATACATATATCACAAGATTTGCAAATAGATTCAGCAACAAATTTTGCACCCAAAGGAGTACTAACTTCAACTTCATGAGGCAAATTATCAATGCAAACATTCACAGATCGTGCACATGCAGGAGTTATAAACGAATGCGTAGCTCCAGGATCAATCAAAACTTTAACTGGCTGAGTATTGAGAAGAAAGGTACCTTCCACTATAGCTGTATTATCGGGCAGCTCCTCTGCATCCAGTGCAAAGACCCTAGCCTGAACTCTCTGTGCTGGTCGTGCACCTGCAGCCCTATTCTGAACACCTCGGCCTCCACCACGGCCCTGAACATTATTAAATTTAGGGCAATCCTTCACCCTATGCTCATCACTGCCACAACCCGTACACTTCCCACTCTTCCTCCAGCAGTTAGCCTCAATATGCCCTGGTCGATTACAATAATCACACTGCTGATTTTGCCTAACCGCAGTGTTTCCTGTAGGTGCTGGGGCTCTGGCAGGGGTAGGAACTGTACCTCCCTGCTGAGGTCTGGTCACAGCTGGTCTAGCCTGAATCTGCTGCTGTGGCTGATACGAACGCTGCTGAGGACCCTGTGCAGAAGCCTGATACTGTCTCGGCTGACTCTGGCTACTCTGGCCCAAAAATTGTTTCTTACTCGGCTGACTACTCTCAGCTATCATCTCAGCCTTCTGTTTCTCAAACTTCGAGGCTGCCTGAAATGCCTCGGGAAAAGTAGTGTAGGTCTGTCCAGTCAAATGCAACTGTATGTCCATTCTCAGCCCACGGGCAAACCTATGTATCATCCTCCTAGCTGGCCGTACCAACTCGGGCATATACCTCGACAGGCTAACAAATCTAGCCTCATATTGTGCAACAGTCATATTTCCCTGCTTCAGGGCCACAAACTCATCTTCCCGTCTCTCCATAGCCATCTCGGGAATATATTTGTCCCGGAACTCACTTACGAAATCATCCCATAAATGTGGAACATCCTCACAATCCCACCTCAGTCTAACAGTATTCCACCACTGCTCTGCATCACCCTCAAATAAAAATGATGCATAATCTATTCTTGCCTCATCAGTGTACCTCAAAGCGGTGAAAATTTTCTCAACTCGATTAATCCATCTCTCGGCCGCCTCATCATCCGGCTCCCCGAAAAACTTTCCCGGCTTGTGCCTCAGAAATTTCTCAAGCTGGTTATTCTCAACTCTGTACCCCTGTCCACCAGGATTAGCTTGATTACCCTGGGGATTAATCCGGTCCTGCCTCTGCTCATGTAGTACCTGTGTGATCCGGTCTACTGCAGTAGTCATGGTAGCCATAAACTGCTCAGGCAACGGCTGCTGACCCTGTTCTGCTGCCTCTTCATCTGATCCTATACCTTGAGTACCACGACGTGGCGGCATAGTAGCAACTCACAATAGCTGGCAACATTTAAAAGCAGTTTATAGACAGAAATATAACACATAAGATTAGATAACACTCAAGTCAATAACAATCCAATATTCTATCACACAATTCACATAAGACAAGTTTAACTTGCCAAACTATTTCACTTAAACACATAAACATTCCAAGTTCACAAAATCATGCTAGAACATTTTCTTTTCACTTAGCAATCATTCATAAACACTTTAACATTTCAGACCTTTACCCCACAGACCGAGAATCATATCCCGGCTCATGCAAGACTATCATGCTCTGATACCACCTAAAGATGTCACGCCCCGACCCAACCCCGCAAAAGGCCAAGCCCGGACCCGACACACGGACGGAGTCTCCTCTGTACCGCGGACAATCCGAAAACCCTAAAAATAATATAACACTTGCGAAAGCTATAAAATAATCAAAACAAGCCAACTTTCTATAAAACATACATTTCTTATTATCCAACTTTCCAAACCAAAATGATATGCATACTACACAAGTACTTATGCCACTAAACCATTAGCCATTAGCATGCATTCTTCACTAGTCATCCGAGTATAAGTTTACAACTTACAAACTTTAATCCATTTCAACATAAAACTAATAAAGATCTCAACTAGAAAATATATATACAAGGCTACAAGCCTCAAAATTAAGCGTTCCTCACGCAATATACATAACAGCAAGGTTTGCACAAAACTGGTAACCAACCACCAGCAAAGCAGGTAAGTGCTATCACGGAAACACCTCCACCTGCTCCTCCTCCTCAATTACCTCGAGAGGGTCTGCCTCAACTACCCCTGTAAAAACATAGTATAGAGAGGAATGAGCAAAAACTATTGCTCAGCGAGGGCAATTGGTCTCAAGGACGGAGATGAGAGGAGTATGCAATGCAATTAGCCAAGCAATACATACAAAACATATAAAGATACATCCAAAGCCAACAATAAAGCAAGGCAAGTATTTAAAGCTGCAAACACTCAATCAAAGGATACGATACTCTTTTCACGAACCACTTTCAAACACGAATTCGATGACGACGCGCCGGCCCAAAACAACCTTATAACACCAGTTTGGAATACCCCGGAAGTATCCATCAATCCTACGACCCAAATCTCCCTGGGAGGCAACCCAAGCGAGAAAGGGAATAGCAACGGAGCTAGAGCAACCAACACTGGCAACCCAAGGCTACCCAGAGAGGCCCATCACTCACGTGCGAGACACTATGCCATGCAAGACTCGATACAAGACAATAAACAAGCAATAAACAAGCGATAAACCACACGTGGGAGAATAACAAAGTAGGTTACTCTCGCACGCAATAGCAGCAATTTGATAAGCAATTCAATCCAAAACAACTCAAACAAGTAATTCAAGTAATTCTAAGCATTCTATAAGCATAAAGACAAGTAAACACACAAAAACACAAATCGGCACCAACTATCAAAATGCTACCAATTCCAAACGAGCCACGAGTTCTGGAAACCGACTTCGCCAACCCTTCTAGGTCACCGTAAGGCACGTTTAAAGACCCCGAAACCTTACTTCACCCTAGAACTCGCGCAAAGCCCCGATTTCCTCCTTTCTCGTTTGAACTACAACTACAACAACCAAACACCCAACCAACGCCATATTCGCACCAAAAGTGCTTCCATGGCTTCCCGAAGCAATGCCAACACGCAAAATGAGAAAACGCCAAAGTCGACCTAAACGACCCCGACTTTTCCAAAGGCTTAATTCTCATTTTTTTCACTACGCAACCCAAACAAACCACACATTTTAGCATTCTAGCATACCTAGCACGTTTCTCAACAGAAAGCATAACAGCGCAATTTCAACGTTTCAAGGTTTTACTATTCACAAAGTACTATTCATATCACAATTCAAGTTGCAATCACAACATTTAACCGCAGAAAATGTTACAAAGCCATAAATACATGTTCTACCAATGCTAAGGAACATTTTAGAAGCATCAATTCGCTTTAAATAACGATCTACGGATAAATCTAAAAACTGATAAAGTTAACTAACACAACGTATAAATGCGCAAATAACATGCTTCCCTCACCTTAGGTACTCCTAGTCGCTAGGAAAACAACGTTGATTGCCTTGGAAACCACCCCGCACGAGCTCTCGCGAAGATTGAACGTATAGAAGTTGAAAGGTTTTTTTTTTTCCTCTCTAAAGCTCTCGGCCTGCTGCTGCTGTTTGCTGCTATTTTTTTTCTTATTTTGCTTACTTAATTGCTTAATTAAAGGTCAAAAGGTCAAAGAGTCAAAGGTCCAAGGTCAAACCACTTAAAACTTGGTCAAAGGGCCCTATTTCGCGCGTTTTAAAGCCGTTTCAGCTAAGGTAAGTTAAATTAAAGCTAGCAACAATTAAAATATAAAATTTAAGTCGTCTAAATACTAGTTTCACTATTTGTTGAGGACTGGAAATCGTTATCTAGCTATCGCTCCTTAAATGCAATGCACGTTGCGTCGGCGAGAATGTAACAATTAATTCACAAAGATTTTAAGGAAATATAATTTTCAAAATAATAAACAAAGAAAATTCATATTCCGGGCTCGGGTATTACACCATGAGTTAGGTTGTCATCCTTTTAACAGCTCACGACGTATGATCCAAGACTGAAAAACAGAGCAAAGGAAGGAAAGTGGCTCGAAACTGATGAAAACCTTCGATTTTGGGCTCCGAAAATAGGCGCAGCCGAGCAGGGTTACTACCCCTCTCATAGAGCTCTCGGAGAGCTTTCCAACGGTATGTTGTGCGCCGCATAACTCCTTACGGATCAAAAGTTATGGGCACCAGAGCGATGGAGACCTGGTTACAAGCCCTACGCCCTCGGTTTGCGGGCCCAGCCTCTACGTGAAGGGAAGTTGTCTAGCCCAAGGTGCCATGGGATTCGGTAATAGAAATGTGGTGGATAAAGTATCTTGACAACCCTAACTGGGGCAAAAAAAAATTAAGAGGAGGGGTGCAACACGAGGACTTCTCAGGGGGCCACCCATCCTAGAACTACTCCCGCCCAAGCACTCTTAACTTCGGTCTTCTGATGGGATCCAGTGCCTTAGTGTTGGTATGATTGCACTCGTCATGTTGTGGGCACAAATCCTTTATGTGTTGATCATTCACAGTCCCAGCCCAGATAGATGGCCCATTCGAATAGCCCAATGGGCTTAACGACAACCCATCTGCATCAACAACGTAGGATTCTCACAGGACATGATATCAACGCGTTGTAGGGCCCTATAATATACAGCGAGTTAGGTTGCCGTCCTTTTAACAACTCCCGACATATGATCCGGGATGAAAAAACAGAGCAAAAGAAGAAAAATGGCCCGAAACCGATGAAAATATTCGATTTTGGGCTCTGAAAACTGGCGCAGCAAAGCTGGCTTGCTGCCCCCGTCGTAGAGCTCCCGAAGAGCTTTCTAACGGTTTGTTGTGCGACGTGTAACTCCTTACGGATCAAAAGTTATGGGCAGCGGAGCGATGGAGACCTAGTCACAAGCCCTACGCCCTCAATTTGCGGGCCCAGCCTCTACGTGAAGCGAAGTTGTCTTGCCCAAGGTGCTGTGGGATTCCATAATAGAAATGTGGTGGATAAAGTATCTTGGCAATACTAATCGGGGCAAAAAAAATTGCAAACTAGGGTGCAATATGAGGACTTCCCAGAGGGTCACCAATCCTAGCACCACTCTTGCCCAAGCACGCATAACTTCGGAGTTCTGATTGAATCTGGTGCATTAGTGTTAGTATGATCGCACCCATCATGTTGAGGGCACAAATCCTTTTTCTGTTGACGGTTCACAGTCCCAGCCTAGAGAGATGGCACATTCAAAAGGCCCAATGGGCTTAACGACAACCCATCCACTTCAACAACGCAGCATCCTCGTAAGATGTGATATCAACGCGTTGTAGGGCCCTGTAATATCCCGCGACTTAGGTTGTCATCCTTTTAACAGCTCACGACGTACGATCCGGGACTGAAAAATTGAGCAAAAGAAGGAAAGTGGCTTGAAACTGATGAAAATGTTCAATTTTGGGCTTCGAAAATAGGCACAGCCAAGCAAGCTTGCTGCCCCCGTCTTAGAACTCTCGAAGAGCTTTCCAACAATATGATGTGAGCCGCGTAACTCTTGACGGATTAAAAGTTATGGGCACCGGAGCGACGGAGACCAAGTCACAAGCCCTACGCCCTCGGTTTGCGGGCCCACCCTCTACGTGAAGCGAAGTTGTCTTGCCCAAGGTGTCGTGGGATTCGGTAATAGAAATGTGGTGGATAAAGTATCTTGGCAACTATAACCGGGGCAAAAAAAATTGAAAATGGGGGGTGCAACACGAGGACTTCCCAATGGGTCACCCATCTTACTACTACTCTCGCCCAAGCACGCTTAACTTCGGAGTTTTGATAGGATCCGGTGCATTAGTGCTGGTATGATTGCACCCGTCATGTAGTGGGCACAAATCCTTTATGTGATGATGGTTCACAGTCCCAGCCTAGAGATGGCTCATTCAAAAGGCCCAATGGGCTTAACGACAACCCATCCGCTTCAACAACGTAGCATACTCACAATACGTGATATCAATGCGTTCTAAGGCCCTCTAATGTCCCGTGAGTTAGGTTGTCATCCTTTTAACAGCTCACGACATACGACCCAGGACAGAAAAAAAGAGCAATAGAAGAAAAGTATCCCGAAACTGATGAAAACGTTCAATTTTGGGGTTCGAAAATAGGCACAGCCAAGCAGGCTTGTTGCCCTCGTCGTAAAGCTCTCGGAGAGCTTTCCAACCATATGTTGTGCGCCACGTAACTCCTTACGGATCAAAAGTTATTGGCACCGGAGCGACAGAGACCTGGTCAGAAGCCCTACGCACTCGGTTTGCGGGCCCAGCCTCTACATGAAGCAAAGTTGTCTTGCCCAAGTTGCCGTGGGATTCGAAAATAGAAATGTGTGTGGATAAAGTATCTTGAAAACCCAAACCGGGGCAAAAAAAATTGAAAATGGGGGGTACAACCCAAGGATTTCCCAAAGGGTCACCCATCCTAGTACTACTCTCGCCCAAGCATGCTTAACTTCGGAGTTCTGATGGGATCCGGTGCATTAGTGCTGGTATGATCGCACCCGTCATGTTGTGGGAAAAAATCCTTTCTGTGTTGACCGTTCACAGTTCCAGCCCAGAGAGATGGCCCATTCAAAAGGCCCAATGGGCTTAACGACAACCTATCTGCTTCAACAACGCAGCATTCTCACAAGACGTGATATCGATGCATTGTAGGGCCCTGTAATATCCCGCGAGTTAGGTTGTCGTCCTTTTAGCAGCTCACGACGTACGATCCAGGATTAAAAAACAGGGCAAAAGAAGAAAAATTTCCCAAATTGATGAAAATGTTTGATTTTGGGCTCCGAAAATAGGCGCAGCTGGACAGGTTTGCTGCCCCCGTCGTAGAGCTCTCGGAGAGCTTTCCAACGGTATGCTGTGCGTCGTGTAACTCTTTACGGATTAAAAGTTATGGGCACCGGAGCGACGGAGACCTGGTCACAAGCCACACGCCCTCAGTTTGCGGGCCCAGCGTCTACGTAAATCAAAGTTGTATGCGCAAGGTGCCGTGAGATTCGGTAGTAGAAATGTGGTGGATAAAGTGTCTTGGCAACCCTAACTGGGGAAAAAAAATTGAAAATGGGGGGTGCAACACGAGGACTTCCCAGGGGGTCACCCATCCTAGTACTACTCTCGCCAAAGCACACTTAACTTCAGAGTACTGATGGGATACGGTGCATTAGTGCTGGAATGATCGCACCCGTCATGTTGTGGGCACAAATCCTTTATGTGTTGATGGTTAACAGTCCCAGCCCAGAGAGATGGCCCATTCAAAAGGCCCAATGGGCTTAACGACAACCCATCCGCTTCAACAACGCAGCATCCTTGCAAGACGTGATATCGACGCCTTGTAGGGCCCTCTAATGCCCCGTGAGTTATGTTGTCGTCCTTTTAACAGCTCACGACGTACGATCCAGGACGGAAAAGTAGAGCAAAAGAAGAAATATGGCCCGAAACTGATGAAAACGTTAGATTTTGGGCTCCAAAAACGGGCGCAGCTGTCACGCCCCAACCCGGCCTATAAGGTTAGACTAGGGTGTGATCTAAACGTTCAGGACATGTCACATACATAACTATTTATGGAGATTTAACACTTATCGCTTTAGTCTAAACTCCAAAGTTTTCCGAAAAATTGGCAGCATAACGGCTGTAATTGGACTCTTTGGTTTGGCCTAATTCTCTAAACGCCTCAAATTTTTGTAATCTCAAGTTTCATTTCCAACTAGGATTACTATTTAACATCAATTGAAATGCCTATTGGTTATCTCGATGTCTCGTTTGATTTATAACCTAGCATGAAACTATGTCTCGTTTGTTTGTTTATCCTCGTTACAAAAGTACTTGTTGATCTTAGCTTAATAGCAAGTACCTGTTTAAGATAGGTTCATTTACTTAGTCCTTAACTAATACGTCATAACCTATGATAGATACTAGCGGTAGTAATAGCAAACGATCATAGTGGTGTCTAGTGCCTGTCTAGCAATATCAGTACAAACCAACTACTCTCACCCAAGCACGCTTAACTTCGGAGTTCTGATGGGATCCGTTGCATTAGTGCTGGTATGATCGCACCCGTCATGATGAGGGCACAAATCCTTTATGTGTTGACGTTTCACAGTCCCAGCCAGATAGATGGCCCATTCAAAAGGCCCAATGGGCTTAACGACAACCCATCCACTTCAACAACGCAGCATCCTCGTAAGACGTGATATCGACGCAATTTAGGCCCCTGTAATATCCCGCAAGTTAAGTTGTCATCCTTTTAACTGATCACGACGTACGATCCAGGACTGAAAAACTGAGCAAAAGAAAGAAAGCAGCACAAAACTGATGAAAACATTCGATTTTGGTCTCTTAAACAGGCGCAGACGAGCATGGTTGTTGCCCCCATCATAAAGCTCTCGAAGAGCTTTCCAACGGTATGTTGTGCGCAACGTAACTCCTTACGGATCAAAAGTTATGGGCACCGGAGCGAAAGACCCCTATTAACAAGCCCTAAGCCCTCGGTTTGCTGGCCCAGCCTCTACGTGAAGCGAAGTTGTCTTGCCCAAGGGGCCATGGGATTCGGTAATAGAAATGTGGTGGATAAAGTATCTTGGCAACCCTAACCCGGGCAAAAAAAATTTAAAAGGGGCGATGCAACACGAGAACTTCCCAGGGGGCCACCTATTCTAGTACTACTCTCGCCCAAGCACGCTTAACTTCAGAGTTCTGATGGGATCCGGTGCATTAGTACTGGTATGATCGCCCCCATCATGTTGTGGGCACAAATCCTTTATGTGTTGACGGTTCATAGTCCCAGCCAAGAGAGATGGCCCATTCAAAAGGCCCAATGGGCTTAACGACAACCCATCCGCTTCAACAACGTAGCATCCTCGTAAGACGTGAAATCGATGAGTTGTAGGGCCCTGTAATATCCCCCAAGTTAGGTTGTCATCCTTTTAACTGCTCACGACGTGCGATCCGGGACTAAAAAACTGAGCAAAAGAATGAAAGTAGCCCGAAACTGATGAAAAGGTTCGATTTTGGGCTCCAAAAATAGACGCAGCCAAGCAAGCTTGCTGCCCCCATCGTAGAGCTCTCGCAGAGCTTTCCAACGGTATGCTGTGCGCCGCGTAGTTATGGGCAACAGAGCAACGGAGACCAGGTCACAAGCCCTACGCCCTTGGTTTGCGGGCCCACCCTCTACATGAAGCGAAGTTGTCTTGCCCAAGGTGCCGTGGGATTCGGTAATAGAAATGTGGTGGATAAAGTATCTTGGCAACCCTAACCCGGGCAAAAAAAATTTAAAAGGGGGGGTGCAAAATAAGGACTTCCCAGGGGGCCACATATTCTAGTACTACTCTCTCCCAAGCACGCTTAACTTCGGAGTTCTGATGGGATCCGGTGCATTAGTGCTGGTATGATCGCACCCATCATGTTGTGGGCACAAATCCTTTATGTGTTGACGGTTCACAGTCCCAGCCCAGAGAGATGGCCCATTCAAAAGGCCCAATGGGCTTAACAACAACTCATCTGCTTCTACAACGTAGAATCCTTGTAAGACATGATATCAATGCATTGTAGGGCCCTGTAATATCCCGCAAGTTAGGTTGTCGTCCTTTTAACAACTCACGACGTACGATCCGGGACTGAAAAACTGAGCAAAAGAAGGAAAGTGGCCCGAAACTGATGAGAACGTTCAATTTTGGGCTCCAAAAATAGGCGCAGCCAAGCATGTTTGCTACCCTCATCGTAGAGCTCTCGGAGAGCTTTCCAACGGTACGCTGTGCGCCGTGTAACTCCTGACATATTACAAGTTATGGGCAACGGAGTGACGGAGACCAGGTCACAAGCCCTACGCCCTCGGTTTGCGGGCCCACCCTCTACGTGAAGTGAAGTTGTCTTGCACAAGGTGCCGTGGGATTCGATAATAGAAATGTGGTGGATAAAGTATCTTGGCAACCCTAACCGGGGCAAAAAAAATTGAAAATGAGTAGTGCAACATGAGGACTTCCTAGGGGGTCACTCATCCTAGTACTACTCTTGGCCAAGCACGCTTAACTTCGGAGTTCTGATGGGATCCGGTGCATTTGTACTGGTATGATGGCACCCGTCATGTTGTGGGCACAAATCCTTTATGTGTTGACGGTTCACAGTCCCAACCCAGAGAGATGGACCATTTAAAAGGCCCAATAGGCTTAACGACAACACATCCGCTTCAACAATGTAGCATCCTCGCAAGACGTGATATCGACGCATTGTAAGGCCCTGTAATATCCCGCGATTTAGGTTGTCGTCCTTTTAACAGCTCACGAAGTACGATGCGGGATGAAAAAACAGAGCAAAAAAAGAAAAGTGTCCCGAAACTGATAAAAATGTTCGATTTTGGGCTACAAAAATTGGCGCAGCTGAGCAAGCTTACTACCCCCGACGTAGAGCTCTCGAAGTGCTTTCCAACGGTTTGCTGTGTTCCACGTAACCCTTTACGGATTAAATGTTATGGGCACCGGAGAGACGGAGACCTGGTCACAATCACCACGCCCTCGGTTTGCGGGCCCTGCCTCTACGTCAAGCGAAGTTGTCTAGCCCAAGGCGCCGTGGGATTCGATAATAGAAATGTGGTAGATAAAGTATCTTGGCAACACTAACCGGGGCAAAAACAAATTAAAAAGGGGAGGTGCAACACGAGGACTTCCCACGGGGTCACCCATCCTAGTACTACTCTTGCCCATGCACGTTTAACTTCGGATTTCTGATGGGATCTGGTGCATTAGTGCTAGTATGATCGCACCCATCATGTTGTGGGCACAAATCCTTTATGTGTTGACGGTTCACAGTCCCAACCCAGAGAGATAACCCATTCAAAAGGCCCAATAGGCTTAACGACAACCTATCCGTTTCAACAATGCAGCATCCTCGTAAAACGTGATATTGACGCGTTGTAGGGCCCTCTAATGTCCTGCGAGTTAGGTTATCGTCCTTTTAACAACCCACGACATACGATCCGGGACAGAAAAACAGAGCAAAAGAAGAAAAGTGTCCCAAAATTGATGTAAACATTTGATTTTGGTCTCCGAAAAGAGGCGCAGTCTAGCAGGCTTGCCACCCCCATCGTAGAGCTCTCGGAGAGCTTTCCAACGGTATGTTGTGCACCGTGTAACTCCTTACGGATCAAAAGTTATGGGCACCGGAGCTACAAAGACCTGGTCATAAGCCCTACGCACTCGGTTTGCGGGCCCAGCCTCTACATGAAGCAAAGTTGTCTTGCCCAAGTTACCGTGGGATTCGAAAATAGAAATGGGGTGTATAAAGTATCTTGGCAACCCTAACCGGGGCAAAAAAAATTAAAAATAGAGGGTACAACCCGAGGACTTCCCAAGGGGTCAGCCATCGTAGTACTACTCTCGCCCAAGCATGCTTAACTTCAGAGTTCTGATGGAATCCAGTGCATAAGTGCTGGTATTATCGCACCCGCCAAGTTGTGGGCAAAAATCCTTTATGTGTTGATCGTTTATAGTCCCAGCCCAGAGAGATGGCCCATTCAAAAGGCCCAATGGGCTTAACGACAACACATCTGCTTCAACAACCCAGCATTCTCACAAGACGTGATATCGACGCGTTGTACGGCCCAGTAATATCCCGCGAGTTAGGTTGTCGTCCTTTTAACAGCTCACGACGTACGATTCGGGACGAAAAAATAGAGAAAAAGAAGAAAAATTTCCTGAAATTGATGAAAACGTTTGATTTTGGGCTCCGAAAATAGGCGCAGCTAAACAGGTTTACTGCTCTCGTCGTAAAGCTCTCAGAGAGCTTTCCAACGGTATGCTATGCGTCACGTAAATCCTTATGGTTTAAAAGTTATGGGCACCGGAGAGACGGAGACCTGGTCACAAGCCCCACGCCCTCAGTTTACGGGCCCAGCCTCTACGTGAAGCGAAGTTGTCTACGCAAGGTGCCGTGGGATTGGGTAATAGTAATGTGGTGGATAAAGTATCTTGGCAACCCTAATCGGGGCAAAAAAAATTGAAAAGGGGGGGGTGCAAGACGAGGACTTCCAAGGTGGTCACCCATCCTAGTCCTACGCTCGCCAAAGCACGCTTAACTTCCAAGTTTTGATGGGATACGGTGCATTAGTGCTGGTATGATCGTACCCGTCATGTTGAGGGCACAAATCCTTTATGTGTTGACGGTTCACAATCCCAGCCCAGAGAGATGGCCCATTCAAAAGGCCCAATGAGCTTAACGACAACCCATCCGCTTCAACAACGCAGCATCCTCACAAGATGTGATATCGACGCGTTGTAGGGCCCTCTAATGTCCCGCGAGTTTCGTTGTCGTCCTTTTAACAGCTCACGACGTACGATCTGGGACGGAAAAGCAGAGCAAAAGAAGAAATGTGGCCCAAAACTGATGAAAGCATTCAATTTTGGTCCCCAAAAATGGGTGCAGCCGAGTAGGCTTGCTGCCCTTGTTGTAGAGCTCTCGGAGAGCTTTCCAACGGTATGCTGTGTGCCGCCTAACTCCTTACGGATCAAAAGTTATGAGCACCGGAGCGACGGAGACCTAGTCACAAGCCCTTCGCCCTCGGTTTGTAGGCCCAGGCTCTACGTGAAGCGAAGTTGTCTTGCCCAAGATGCCGTGGGATGCGGTAATAGCAATGTGGTGGATAAAGTATCTTGGCAACCCAAACCGGGGGAAAAAAAAATAAAAGGGGGGGGGGGGGGGAGGGGGACAACACAAGGACTTCTCAGGGGGTCACCTATCCAAGTACTACTCTTTCCCAAGCACGCTTAACTTCGGAGTTCTGATGGGATCATGTGCATTAGTACTGGTATGATCGCACCCGTCATGTTGTGGGCACAAATCCATTATGTGTTGACGGTTCACAGTACAAGCCCAGAGAGATGGCCCATTTAAAAGGCCCAATGGGCTTAACGACAACCCATCCGCTTCAACAACGCAGCATCCTCGCAACACATGATATTGACGCATTGTATGGCCCTGTAATATCCCGCGAGTTAGGTGGTCATCCTTTTAACAACTCACGACGTACGATCCGTGATGAAAAAACAGAGCAAAAGAAGAAAATTGGCACGAAACTGATGAAAATGTTCAATTTTGGGCTCCAAAAACAGGCGCAGGCGAGCATTCTTGCTACCCCTGTCGTAGAGTTCTCGGTGAACTTTCCACCGATATGATGTGCGCCACGTAACTCCTTACGAATCAAAAGTTATGGACACCAGAGTGACGGAGACCTGGTCACAAACCCAACGCCCTCTGTTTGCGGGCCCAACCTCTACATGAAGCGAAGTTGTCTTGCCCAAGGTGCCGTGGGATTCGGTAATAGAAATGTGGTGGATAAAGCATCTTGGCAAGCCTAACCGGGGTAAAAAATATCGATAAGGGGGGTGCAACACGAGGACTTCCCAGGGGGTCACCAATCATAGTACTACTCTCGCCCAAGCACGCTTAGCTTCGGAGTTCTAATGGGATCCGGTGCATTAGTGCTGGTATGATCGCACCCATCATGTTGTGTGCACAAATCCTTTATGTGTTGACGGTTCACAGTCCCAGCCTAGAGAGATGGCCCATTCAAAAGGCCCAATGGGCTTAACAACAACACATCCGATTCAACAACCCAGCATCCTCATAAGACATGATATCGTCTCTTTGTAGGGCCCTGTAATATCTCGCGAGTTAGGTTGTCATCCTTTTAACAGCTCACGAAGTATGATCCGGGACTGAAATATAGAGCAAAAGAAGGAAAGCGGCCCGAAACGTATGAAAACCTTCGATTTTGGGCTTCGAAAACAGGCGCAGCCGTGCAGGCTTTTGCCCCCATCGAAGAGCTCTCGAAGAGCTTTTCAACGGAATGTTGTGTGTTGCGTAATTCCTTACGGATCAAAAGTTATTGGCACCGGAGCGACAGAGACCTGGTCACAAGCCCTACGTCCTCGGTTAGCGAGCCCAACCTCTACGTGAAGCGAAGTTGTCTTGCCCAAGGTGACGTGGGATTCGGTAATAGCAATGTGGTGGATAAAATATCTTGGCAACCCTAACCGGGGCAAAAAAAATTAAAAAGGGGGTGCAACACGAGGACTTCCCAAGGGGCCACCTATCCTAGTACTACTCTCGTCCAAGCATGCTTAACTTCGGAGTTTTGATAGGATCCGGTGCATTAGTGCTGGTATGATCGCACCCGTCATGTTGAGGGCACAAATCCTATATGTGTTGACCGTTCACAGTCCCAACCCAGAGATATGGCCCATTCAAAAGGCCCAATGGGCTTAACGACAACGCATCCGCTTCAACAACGCAGTATCCTCGTAAGACGTGATATCGACGCATTGTAGGGCCCTGTAATATCCCGCGAGTTAGGTTGTCGTCCTTTTAACGGCTCACGACGTGCGATCCGGGACTGAAAAATAGAGCAAAAGAAGGAAAGTTGCCCGAAACTGATGAAAACCTTCGATTTTGGCCTCCAAAAGCTGGTGCAGCTTAGTAGGGTTGCTTCCGCCTTCGTAGAGCTCTCCGAGAGCTTTCCAACGGTATGCTGTGTGCCGCGTAACCCTTTACGGATCAAAAGTTATGGGCATTGGAGTGACAGAGCCTTGGTCACATGCCCTACGCCTTCTGTTTGCGGGCCCAGCCTCTACGTGAAGCGAAGTTGTCTTTCCCAAGGTGCCGTGAGATTTGGTAATAGCAATGTGGTGGATTAAGTATCTTGGCAACCCTAACCGGGGCAAAAAAAATTGAAAATGGGGTGTAACACGAGGACTTCCCAGGGGGTCACCCATCCTAGTACTACTCTCGCCCAAGCACGATTAACTTTGGAGTTTTGATGAGATCCTGTGCATTAGTGCTGGTATGATCACACCCGTCATGTTGAGGGCACAAATCCTTTATATGTTGACGGTTCACAGTCCCAGCCCAGAGAAATGGCCCATTCAAAAGGGCCAATGGGCTTAACGACAACCCATCCGCTTCAACAACGCAACATCCTCACATGTCGTGATATCGACGTGTTGTAGGGCCCTGTAATATCCCGCGAGTTAGGTTGTCGTCCTTTAAACAACTCACGACGTACGATCTGGGATGAAAAAACAGAGCTAAAGAAGAAAAGTGGCCCGAAATTGATGAAAACGTTCAATTATCGGCTCCAAAAACTTCTTGCGGATCAAAAGTTATGGGCACCGAAGAGATGGAGACCTGGTCACAAGCCTTACGCCCTCGGTTTGTGGGCCCAACCTCTATGTGAAGCGAAGTTGTCTTGCCCAAGGTACCGTTGGATTTGGTAATAGCAATGTGGTGGATAAAGTATCTTGGCAACCCTAACCAGGGCAAAAAAAATTGAAAATGTGGTGCAACACGAGGAGTTCTAAGGGGGTTACCCTTCCTAGTACTACTCTCGCCCAAGCACGCTTAACTTCAGAGTTTTGAAGGGATACGGTGCATTAGTGCTGGTATGATCACACCCGTCATGTTGAAGGCACAAATTCTTTATGTGTTGACGGTTCACAGTCCCAACACAGAGAGATAGCCCATTCAAAAGGCCCAATGGGCTTAACGACAACCCATCTGCTTCAACAACGCAGCATCCTCGTAAGATGTGATATCAACGCGTTGTAGGGCCTTGTAATATCCGGTGAGTTAGGTTGTCGTCCTTTTAATAGCTCACGACGTACGATCCAGGACTGAAAAATTGAGCAAAAGAAGGAAAGTGGCCCAAAACTGATGAAAACCATCGATTTTGGGCTCCAAAAATAGGGCAGCTAAGCAGAGTTGCTGTCCCCATCGTAGAGCTCTCGGAGAGCTTTCCAACGGTATGCTGTGCACCGCGTAACTTCTTACGGATCAAAAGTTATTGGCATCGGAGCGACGGAGACCTGGTCACAAGCCCTACGCCCTCGGTTTGTAGGCCTAGCCTCTACGTGAAGCGAAGTTGTCTTGTCCAAGGTGTCGTGGGATTCGGTATTAGCAATGTGGTGGATAAAGTATCTTGGCAACCCTAACCGGGGCGAAAAAAAATTGAAAAGGGGGTGCAACACGAGGACTTCCTAGGGGGTCACCCTTCCTAGTACTACTCTCGCCCAAGCACGCTTAACTTCGGAGTTTTGATGGGATCCGAAGCTTTAGTGCTGGTATGATCGCACCCGTCATGTTGAGGGCACAAATCCTTTATGTGTTGACAGTTCACAGTGCCAACCCAGAGAGAGGGCCCATTCAAAAGGCCCAATGGGCTTAACGATATCCCATCCGCTTCAACAACGTAGCATCCTCGTAAGACGTGATAACGACACATTGTAGGGCCCTGTAATATCCTGCGAGATAGGTTGTCGTCGTTTTAACAGCTCACGACGTACGAACTGGGACTGAAAAACAGAGCTAAAGAAGGAAAGTGGCCCAAAACTGATGAAAACGTTCGATTTTGGGCTCCCAAAACTGGTGCAGTCGAGTAGGCTTGTTGCCCCCGTCGTAGAGCTCTCGGAGAGCTTTCCAACGGTATGCTGTGTGCTGTGTAAATCCTTACGGATTAAAAGTTAGGGGCATCGGAGCGACGGAGACCTGGTCACAAGCCCCACGACCTCGGTTTGTAGGCCCAGCCTCTGCGTAAAGCGAAGTTGTTTTTCCCAAGGTGCCATGGGATTTGGTAATTGAAATGTGGTGGTTAAAGTATCTTGGCAACCCAAACCGGGGCAAAAAAAATTGAAAAAAGGGGGTGCAACATGAGGACTTCCCAAGGGGTCACCCATCTTAGTACTACTCTTGCCCAAGCATGCTTAACTTCAGAGTTTGGATAGGATCTGGTGCATTAGTGCTGGTATGATCACACCCGTCATGTTGTGGGCTCAAATCCTTTATGTGTTGACGGTTCATAGTCCCAGCCCAGAGAGATGGCCCATTCAAAAGGCCCAATGGGCTTAACGACAACCCATCCGCTTCAACAGCGCAGCATCCTCACAAGACATGATATCAACGTATTGTAGGGCCCTGTAATATCCCGCGAGTTAGGTTTTCGTCCTTTTAACAGCTCACGACTTACGATCCGGGATGAAAAACAGAGCAAAAGAAGAACAGTGGCCCGAAACTGATGAATGCGTTCAATTTTGGGCTCCAAAAATGGGCGCAGCCGAGCAGGCTGCTGCCCACGTCGTAGATCTCTCGGAGTGCTTTCCAACGATGTGTTGTGCATCGCGTAACTCCTTACGGATCAAAAGTTATGGGCATTGGAGCAACGGAGACCTGGTCACATGCCCTACGCCCTCGGTTTGTGGGCCCAGGCTTTATGTGAAGCGAAGTTGTCTTGCCTAAGGTGTCGTGGGATTCGGTAATAGAAATTTGGTGGATAAAGTATTTGGGCAACCCTAACCTGGGCAAAAAAAATTCAAAAAGGGGGTGCGACACGAGGACTTCCCAAGGGGCCACCCATCCTAGTACTACTCTTGCCCAAGCATGCTTAACTTCGGAGTTCTGATGGGATCCGGTACATTAGTGCTAGTATGATAGCACCCGTCTTGTTGTGGGCACAAATCCTTTATGTGTTGACGGTTCACTATTCCAGCCCAGAGAGATGGCCCATTCAAAAGGCCCAATGGGCTTAACGATAACCCATCCGCTTCAACAACGCAGCATCCTCGTAAGACGTGATATCGATGCATTGTAGGGCCCTGTAATATCCCGCTAGTTAGGTTGTCATCCTTTTAACAGCTCGACGACATACGAACCGGGACTGAAAAACAGAGCTAAAGAAGGAAAGTAGCCCAAAATTGATGAAAACGTTCAATTTTGGGCTCTGAAAACGGGTGCAGCCAAGTAGGCTTGCTGCCCCCGTCGTAGAGCTCTAGGAGAGCTTTCCAACGGTATGCTGTGTGCAGAGTAAATCTTTACGGATTAAAAGTATTGGCCACCGGAGCGATGGAGACCTGGTCATAGGCCCCACGCCCTCGGTTTGCGGGCCCAGCCTCTACATGAAGCGAAGTTGTGTTGCCCAAGGTGCCATGGGATTCAGTAATAGAAATGTGGTGGATAAAGTATCTTGGCAACCCAAATCGGGGCAAAAAAAATTGAAAATGGGGGGTGCAACTGTGAGGCCTGACCCCGAATAACGTGTGTTACCTCGATTTACGTGCCTTAGACCTAGAATTATATGACTAATCTTGGATTGCGTGTCCTGTCTTAGTTTTCGTGCATGCTTCGTCATACGTGCCTTGACTTAGAATTGTGTGCCCTAATCCTCAATGTACTGCATACCTAGATATACGTGTCCTGACCTTGAATTACGTGCGAGACCTCGATTTGGGTGTGATACCTCGTTTCGTGTGCCCTGACCTAGATTTGCGTGGCTTGACCTAGGCTTAAGAATTGTATTCGTTTTGTGTGCCTTGCATTGAATTACGTGCATTCATTTAGGGTTGCGTGCATTTACTTGAAAAACGTGCATTCATCTCGTAGTTCGTGTCTACCTCGTGATTAGTGCCCCGTATTGATTTCGGTGCGTGCCTCATAGTGCGTATCCTAAACCTCGAACTGTGTGCCTACACGCTAAGCAAGAAAGA
Source organism: Ehretia macrophylla (assembly GCA_037974665.1). Classification (NCBI taxonomy): domain Eukaryota; kingdom Viridiplantae; phylum Streptophyta; class Magnoliopsida; order Boraginales; family Ehretiaceae; genus Ehretia; species Ehretia macrophylla. Next base: position 11,436,403 of record CM075764.1, on the reverse strand, counting down.
ATCCTACACAATCCACTAACCAATATTATATTCCTAATTCAAATTCTCTACAAACTCCACTAACAATAAAATAATACTAAACTATTCCTACATTTCCCACTATCTATTATTCTATTCATAATTCAACTCATCAACAAACATTCCTATATTTTATTCTACCTAGATTTCCTAAATTCCCAACATTCCTATGACAATTCTATGACACAAAATGCATAAAAATTAACCCAAAACCCTACCCAATGCACCCAAAATCTCGACACATGCATATGCCCATGCTAGGATGATTCAAATTGTGCTTCTTGGAGACACAAATCTGATTTTTGCATGCCCAAGGCCAACATTTGCATCAACAATAGCAAAAGCTTCTATTTTCTCTCATTTCTCTCAGTCTCCTAACATTTCTCTCTCTACCTCTCATTATTCTCTCTCAATCTCGGTTTTGGCTGAGTTCATACACCCCATAGCTTATCTTCATCATTTCATGGTTCATCAAGGCAAGCTAGAAGCTAAGAAACTCGATTAAACAAGCTAGGATGCAAGAAACACACATGCAAGCTCTTTGAACTTCCATTTCGGTTTAGGTGAGTTTCCTAGCTTCCATTTCTTTTCTTCTTGTTCTAACCTCATGCACCTACTAAGAACTTTGTCACTAAGCTAGGAAAATTGAGAAAAAAACGGGTGGAGTCTTGGCTAAGCAAGGAAAAGAACAAATCTTGTGCTTCATCAAAGTTTTGTGCATCTTCTTGTTGATTTGCTAAGGTGAGGGCTAAAACCTTTTGAAAATCCTTCAAAAATCCACATGAATGCTCTTAAATGTATTCTTTGCTTCTATACTTGAGTTATTTGTGTGTTCATAAGCTTTTACAACCATGCATGGCAAGATTTTGGCTTGAAGATGATGATAGATGAAATCGGGTTTGGTGACAGCTCTCTGTCTTGTTGTTGTGAGGTGCGTTTGGATAGGAAAATGATGTTGAAAATGCATGAAAATTGGTATGTCACTAGATTTGCCAGTTTTGAACAATTTTCGTAGAAATAGGGAAAAGCTAATTTTTACTCTAAGGTACTCAAAATGGCAAATAATTAAAATGTGTCCAAATCTGGAAGTCTGGAAAAAAGAAGCAGGTTTTGGCAGATGCACTGACGTTGTGGAACGAAGCAGCTTTGAGTTAGTAAATAATGTCCAAAATACATGAAATTTAGTGTACAGCTAGATTTTTCAGTTCTGGAAATTTTTGTCAGAAATAGACTAAGGCTAAATCTGACCGTAAGGATCTCAAAAACGACAATTATCGAAATGTGTGCAAATCTGGACAGTTTTGTGCAATCCCACTGTTTTGGCTATAACTATTGATCTCCAACTTCAAATGATGCAAGGTTTGTTTCTGATTTTAGTTCACTTCTTAAGATTTAATTTTACATCTTATTCACTAGAATTGGAGATTTTTTGCTTGTCTTAATGATTGTGAGAAAACAGCTTATTGCAGTAAGGGTTTCACTTAGTGTTATGCTTATAAAAATTGTTGTAACTTCTCTTGTTGAATTAAATTCTTGGGATTGTGGCTTTGAGATGTTGTGTGGACTATTTTGAGTACTTGGGGATGTTGAATTAATTGATGTATGGCTTGAGATTGACTTTGAGTTGACTTGGGGCTTAATCGCACGGGTAAGCACGAAATGGAAACCCTAGTGACTAGGCGAACTTGCTAAGTGTTGATCCTTTGAATATTGAGTGTAATTATATGTTTAGTAGGCTGCCCATAGTTGCCTTATAGCCCTAAATGTGATTTTGATTCGTTGCATGTTGACAAATAGGCCTTTCTTCCATCCGAACCACGTAGATTGTTGTTGCATGTTGAATAACCTTATTATTTGATTTCGTGGATGTTGAAATGAGTTATATGACCTGATATACGTGCGTTACATGGCTGCCCGTTTAATGTTCATATAACTCCATATGCTTTTCAAGTAAAATTACTTGTCTATTCGTGCCTCGCTTGTTTACTTGTCAATATGCAATCTTATGACTGTCCGGAGGCAACCTACTTTGTTGTCCTCCTAATGTGATATATTAAATGTCATAAATGTGCATTGCATACAAGGTTGCAACCTTTCATTCTGGCGTGGTAGCGTTCACGCACACCAGGCGGCATCGGGCTTGCCGGTGCAACCGTGACTACCATTGTCCAATTCCCTCTCTCGCTTGGGGGCTAGACTTCCTCGGAGAGTTGGGTCGTAGAATTTCGGGGTACATCTGGAGTACACCCACTTGGCGTGTTAAGGGGATGATTTGAAGTCAGCCGCAATAACTGAGAGCAAAAGCACAGCGTTTCCTTTTTCTATATGTATAAGTACTCTCGCTTGGTTCCTAGAGGACCTCGGGGAGGAAAGACTGGTAATTGTGTTCCTTTACTTTATATTATTGTTATGTACTTAATTGTGTTATATTCATGCTTGCAAAAGTATTTTCATAAGTTGAACTGGAAAATGAGTTTCAAAACCTATTTCTCATTCCCCCTCATTGAGTTCATAAGGACTCACCCTCTTTTATAATCTCAGGTGAAGAAGATCAAGAACAGGTACCTAAGGACGATGTGCCTAACGATGATTCCTTGGAGTGATTGCCTATCCTATGTGCTTTGCGTGGTTATGGCTATTTGTGAACTATGCTACTTGAAGACTATTTCTTTTTATGTTTCTCAATGTTTGTAATATAAAGACCCCCATTGTAATTTGGGGTCTAATTTTGGATTGTACTGATATTTACTAGACATACACTAAACACTACTATGGTCATTTTGCTATTATTACTGCTAGTACCTATAATAGGATTATGAAGTATTAGGTAAGGGCTAAGTAAAATGAACCAACCAAATCTTAAGCAGGTACTCACTATTAAGCTAAGATCAACAGGTATTTTTGTAACGAGGTTTAACAAACAAACGAGACATAGTATCATGCTAGGTTATTAATCAAACGTAACATCGAGATAGTTAGTAGGCGTTTCAATTGATGATAAATAGTAATCTTAGTTGGAAATGAATTTGAGATGGTAAATTTTGAGGCGTTTAGAGAATTAGGTCAAACCAAAGAGCCGAATTACAGCCGTTATGCTGCCGGTTTTCCAGAAAATTTTAGATTTTAGGCCAAAACGTTAAGTGTTAAATCTTCATAAACGGTTAAGTATATGATATGACTTGAATGTTAGATCACACCCTACTCTAACCTTTATAGGCCGGGTTGGGGCGTGACAGCAACACGAGGACTTCCTAGGGGGTCACCCATCCTAGTACTACTCTTGCCCAAGCATACTTAACTTCGGAGTTCTGATGGGATCTGGTGCATTAGTGCTGGTATGATCGCACCCGTCATGTTGTTGGCACAAATCCTTTATGTGTTGACGGTTCACAGTCCCAGCCCAAAGAGATTGCCCATTAAAAAGCCCTAATGGGCTTAACAACAACCCATCTACTACAACAACGCAGCATCCTTGAAAGACGTGATATCGACACATTGTAGGGCACTGTAATATCCCGCGAGTTAGGTTGTTGTCCTTTTAACAGCTCACGACGTACAATCCGGGACGAAAAAACAAAGCAAAAGAAGAAAAGTAGCCCGAAACTGATGAATAAGTTCAATTTTGGGCTCCAAAATGGGCGCAGCCGAGCAGGCTTGCTGCCTCCGTCGTAGAGCTCTCGGAGTGCTTTCCAACGGTATGTTGTGCACCGCGTAACTCCTTACGAATCAAAAGTTATGGGCACCGGAGTGACATAGACCTGGTCACAAGCCCTACGCCCTCGGTTTGCCGGCCCAGCCTCTACGTGAAGCGATGTTGTCTTGCCCAAGGTGCCGTGGGATTTGGTAATAGAAATGTGGTGCATAAAGTATCTGGGCAACCCTAACCGGGGCAAAAAAAATTGAAAAAGGGGGTGCGACACGAGGACTTCCCAAGGGGTCACCTATCCCAGTACTACTCTCACCCAAGCACGCTTAACTTCGGAGTTCTGATGGGATCCGAAGCATTAGTGCTGGTATGATCGCACCCGTCATGTTGTGGGCACAAATCCTTTATGTGTTGACAGTTTACAGTCCCAGCCCAGAGAGATGGCCCATTCAAAAGGCCCAATGGGCTTAATGACAACCCATCTCCTTCAACAATACAGCATCCTCACAAGACATGATATCGATGCGTTGTAGGGCCCTGTGATATCCCGCGAGTTAGGTTGTCGTCCTTTTAACATCTCACGACGTACGATCCGGGATGAAAAAATAGAGAAAAAGAAGAAAAGTGGCCTTAAACTGATGAAAATGTTCAATTATGGGCTCCAAAAATAGGCGCAGCCATGTAGGCTTGCTGCCTCCATCGTAGAGCTCTCGGAGAGCTTTCCAACGGTATGTTGTGCGCTGCGTAACTCCTTACGGATTAAAAGTTATGGGCACCGAAGCGACGGAGACCTGGTCACAAGCCCTACGCCATCTGTTTGCGGGTCCAGCCTCTACGTGAAGCGAATTTGTCTTGCCCAAGGTACCATGGGATTCGGTGATAGCAATGTGGTGGATAAAGTATCTTGGCAACCCTAACCGGGGCAAAAAAAATTGAAAAGGGGGTGCAACACGAGGACTTCCCAGGGGATCACCCATCCAAGTACTACTCTCGCCCAAGCACGCTTAACTTCGGAGTTTTGATAGGATCCAGTGCATTAGTACTGGTATGATCGAACCCGTCATGTTGAGGGCACAAATCCTTTATGTGTTGACGGGTCACAATCCCAGCCTAGAGAGATGGCCCATTCAAAAGGCCCAATGGGCTTAACGATATCCCATCCGCTTCAACAACGCAACATCCTTGTAAGACATGATATCGTCGCGTTGTAGGGCCCTGTAATATCCCGCAAGTTAGGTTGTCGTCCTTTTAACAGCTCATGACGTACGATCGGCGACTGAAAAACAGAGCAAACGAAGGAAAGTGGCCCGAAACTGATGAAAACCTTGTATTTTGGGCTCCAAAAACAGGTGCAGCTGAGCAGGGTTGCTGTCCCCATCGTAGAGCTCTCGGAGAGCTTTCCAACGGTATGTTGTGCGCCGCATAACTCCTTAAGGATCAAAAGTGATGGGCACCGGAGCGACGGAGACCTTGTCAAAAGCCCTACGCCCTCGATTTACGGGCCTAGCCTCTACGTGAAGCGAAGTTCTCTTGCCCAAGGTACCGTGGGATTTGGTAATAGCAATGTGGTGGATAAAGTATCTCGGCAACCCTAACCGGGGCAAAAAAAATTGAAAAGGGGGTGCAACATGAGGACTTCCCAAGGGGTCACCCATCCTAGTACTACTCTCGTCCAAGCACGCTTAACTTCGGAGTTTTGATGAGATCCGAAGCATTAGTACTGGTATGATCGCACCCGTCATGTTGAGGGCACAAATCCTTTATGTGTTGATGGTTCATGGTCCCAGCCCAGAGAGATGGCCCATTCAAAAGGCCTAATGGGCTTAATGACAACCCATCCGCAAAAACAACGCAGCATCCTCGTAAGTAGTGATATCGACGCATTGTAGGGCCCTGTAATATCCCGCGAGTTTGGCTGTCCTCCTTTTAATAGCTCACGACATACGAACCGGGACTGAAAAATATTGCAAAAGTAGGAAAATGGCTCGAAAATGATGAAAACGTTCGATTTTCGGCTCTGAAAATGGGCGCAGCCACGTAAGCTTGCGGCCCCCGCCGTAGAGCTCTCGGAGAGCTTTCCAATGGTATGCTGTGTTCTGCGTAAATCCTTACGGATTAAAAGTTATGGGCACCGAAGCGACGGAGACCTGGTCACAAGCCCCACGACCTCGGTTTGCAGGCCCAGCCTCTACATGAAACGAAGTTGTTTTGCCAAGGTGCCGTGGGATTCGGTAATAGAAATGTGGTGGGGTGCCATGGGATTCGGTAATAGAAATGTGGTGGATAAAGTATCTTGGCAACCCAGACCGGGGCAAAAAAAATTGAAAAGGGGGGTTGCAACACTAGGACTTCCCAGGGGGTCACCCATCCTAGTACTACTCTTGCCCAAGCATGCTTAACTTCGGAGTTCTGATGGGATCCGGTGCATTAGTGCTGGTATGATCACACCGGTGATGTTGTGGGCACAAATCCTTTATGTGTTGATGGTTCACAGTCCTAGTCCAGAGAGATGGCCCATTCAAAAGGCCCAATGGGCTTAACGACAACCCATCCGCTTCAACAACGGAGCAACCTCGCAAGACGTGATATCGATGCACTATAGGGCCCTATAATATCCCGCAAGTTAGGTTGTCTTCCTTTTAAAAACTCACGACGTACGATTCGGGACGAAAAAACCGAGCAAAAGAAGAAAAGTGGCCCAAAACTAATGAATATGTTCAATTTTGGGCTCCAAGAATGGGCGTAGCCGAGCAGGCTTGTTACCCACATTGTAGAGCTCTCGGTGTGCTTTCCAACGATATGTTGTGGGCCGCGTAACTCCTTACGGATCAAAAGTTATGGGCATTAGAGCGACGGAGACCTCGTCACAAGCCCTACGCCCTCGGTTTGTGGGCCCAGCCTATACGTGAAGCGAAGTTGTCTTGCCCAAGGTGCTCGGGATTCGGTAATAGAAATGTGGAGGATAAAGTATCCGGGCAACCCTAACCAGGGCAAAAAAAATTGTAAAAGGGGGTGCGACACTAGGATTTCCCCAAGGGTCACCCATCCTAGTACTACTCTCGCCCAAGCACGCTTAACTTCGGAGTTCTGATGGGATCCGGTGCATTAGTGCTGGTATGACTGCACCCGTCATGTTGTGGGCGCAAATCCTTTATGTGTTGACGGTTTTCAGTCCCAGCCCGGAGAGATGGCCCATTCAAAAGGCCCAATGGGCTTAACGACAACCCATCCAGTTCAACAACGTAGCAACCTTGCAAGACGTGATATCGTCGTGTTGTAGGGCCCTATAATATCACTCGAGTTAGGTTGTCGTCCTTTTAATAGCTCACGACGTACGATCCGGGATGAAAAAACATAGCAAAATAAAAAAAGTGGCCCGAAGTGATGAAAACATTCAATTTTGGGCTCAAAAAATGGGCGCAGCCAAGTGGGCTTGCTGCCCCCGTCGTAGAGCTCTCGGAGAGCTTTCCAACGGTATGCTGTGCGCCGCGTAACTCCTTACGAATTAAAAGTTATGGGCATCAGAGCGACAGAGACCTTATCACAAGCACTACGCCCTCGGTTTTCGGGCCCAGCCTCTACGTTAAGTGAAGTTGTATTGCCCAAGGTACCGTGGGATTCGATAATAGCAATGTGGTGGATAAAGTATCTTGGCAACCCTAACAGGGGCAAAAAAAAATTGAAAAGGGGGTGCAACACGAGGACTTCCCAGGGGATCACCAATCCTAGTCCTACTCTCGCCCAAGCACGCTTAACTTCGGAGTTTTGATGGGATCCGAAGCATTAGTGCTGGTATGATCACACACGTCATGTTGAGGGCACTAATCCTTTATGTGTTGACGGTTCACTGTCCCAGCCCAGAGAGATGGCCCATTCAAAAGGCCCAATGGGCTTAACGACAACCCATCCACAACAACAACGCAACATCCTCGTAAGTAGTGATATCGACTCATTGTAGGGCCCTATAATATCCCGCAAGTTAGGTTGTCGTCCTTTTAACAGCTCACGATGCACGAACCGAGACTGAAAAACAGAGCAAAAGAAGGAAAGTGGCCCGAAACTAATGAAAACGTTTGATTTTGGGCTCCGAAAACGGGCGCAACAGCGTAAGCTGGCTTTCCCCGACGTAGAGCTCTCGTAGAGCTTTCCAATGGTATGTTGTGCGCTGCGTAAATCCTTACAGATTAAAAGTTATGGGCACTGGAGCGACGGAGACCTGGTCACAAGCCCCACGACCTCGGTTTGCAGGCCCAGCCTCTACGTGAAGCGAAGTTGTCTTGCCCAAGGTGCTGTGGATTTGGTAATAGAAATGTGGTGGTGTGCCGTGGGATTCGGTAATAGAAATGTGGTGGATAAAGCATCTTGGAAACCCAAACCGGGGCAAAAAAAATTGAAAATGGGGGGTGCAACACTAGGACTTCCCAAGGGGTCACCCATCCTAGTACTAGTCTTGCCCAAGCATGCTTAACTTCGAAGTTCTGATGGGATCCGGTGCATTAGTACTGGTATGATCGCACCCGTCATGTTGTGGGCACAAATCCTTTATGTGTTGACGGTTCACAGTCCCAGCCTAGAAAGATGGCCCATTCAAAAGGCCCAATGGGCTTAACGACAACCCATTCGCTTCAACAACGCAGCAACCTCGCTAGACGAGATATCGATGCGTTGGAGGGCCCTGTACTATCCCGGGAGCTAGGTTGTCGTCCTTTTAACAGCTCACGACATACGATCCGGGACGAAAAAATAGCGCAAAAGAAGAAAAGTGTCTTGAAACTGATGAAAATGTTCAATTTTAGGCTCTTAAATAGGCGTAACCGAGCAGGCTTACTACCCCCGTCGTAGAGCTCTCGGTGTGCTTTCCAACGATATGTTGTACGCCGCGTAATTCCTTACGGATCAAAAGTTATGGGCATCGGAGCGACGGAGACCTTGTCCCAAGCCCCACGTCCTCGGTTTGCGGGCCCAGGCTTTACGTGAAGCGAAGTTGTCTTGCCCAAGGTGCTGGGGATTCTATAATAGAAATGTGGAGGATAAAGTATCCGGGCAACCCTAACCTGGGCAAAAAAAAATTGAAAAAGGGGGAACGGCACGAGGATTTCCCAATGGGTCACCCAGCCTAGTACTACTCTCGCCCAAGCACGCTTAACTTCGGAGTTCTGATGGGATCCGATGCATTAGTCCTTGTATGATTGCACCCGTCATGTTGTGGGCACAAATCTTTTATGTGTTGACGGTTCATAGTCCCAGCCCAGAGAGATGGCCCATTCAACAGGCTCAATGGGCTTAACAACAACCCATCCAGTTCAACAACACAGTAACCTTGCAAGACGTGATATCGACGCATTGTAGGGCCCTGTAATATCCCTCGAGTTAGGTTGTCATCCTTTTAACAGCTCACGACGTACGATCCGAGATGAAAAAACATAGCAAAAGATGAAAAGTAGCCCAAAGTGATGAAAACATTCAATTTTTGCTCAAAAAAGGGGCATAGCCAAGCAGGCTTGCTGCGCTCGTCGTAGAGCTCTCGGAGAGCTTTCCAACGGTATGCCGTGCGCCGCGTAACTTTTTACGGATCAAAAGTTATAGGCACCGGAGTGACGGAGACCTGGTCACACGGCATACGCCCTCGGTTTACGGGCCCAACCTCTACGTGATGTGAAGTTTACTTGTCCAAGGTGCCGTGGGATTCGGTAATAGAAATGTGGTGGACAAAGTATCTTGGCAACCCTAATCGGGGTAAAAAAAATTGAGAAGGGGGGTGCGACATGAGGACTTCCCAGGGGGTCACCCATCCTAGTACTATTCTCACCCAAGCACACTTAACTTCAGAGTTCTGATGGGATCCGGTGCATTAGTGCTGGTATGATCGCACCCGTCATGTTAAGGGCACAAATCCTTTTTGTGTTGATGGTTCACAGTCCTAGCCTAGAGAGATGGCCCATTCAAAAGGCCCAATGGGCTTAACGACAACCCATCCGCTTCAACAACCCAGCATCCTCGTAAGACGTGATATCGACGCATTGTAGGGCCCTGTAATATCCCGTGAGTTAGGTTGTCGTCCTTTTAACAGCTCACGACGTACGATCTAGGACTGAAAAACAGAGCAAAAGAAGGAAAGTGGCCCGAAACTAATGAAAATATTCGATTTTGGGCTCTGAAAATAGGCGCAGCCGAGCAGTCTTGCTGCCCCCATCATAGAGCTCTCGGAGAGCTTTCCAACGGAATGCTGTGCACCGCGTAACTCCTTACGGATCAAAAGTTATGGGCACCGAAACGACGGAGACCTAGTCACAGGCCCTACACCCTCGGTTTATAGGCCCAGCCTTTACGTGAGGCGAAGTTGTCTTGCCCAAGGTGCCGTGGGATTCGGTAAAAGCAATGTGGTGGATAAAGTATCTTGGCAACCCTAACCAGGGCAAAAAAAATTAAAAAGGCGGTGCAATACGAGGACTTCCTAAGGGGTCACCCATCCTAGTACTACTCTCGCCCAAGCACACTTAACTTCAGAGTTTTGAAGGGATCCGGTGCATTATTGCTGGTATGATCGCACCCGTCATGTTGAGGGCATAAATCCTTTATGTGTTGACAGTTCACAATCCCAGGCCAGAGAGATGGCTCATTCAAAAGGTCCAACGGGCTTTACGACAACCCATCCGCTTCAACAATGCAGCATCCTCGTAAGACGTGATATCGACGCATTGTAAGGCCTTATAATATCCCGCGAGTTAGGTTGTCGTCCTTTTAACAGCTCACGACGCACGAACCGGGAGGAAAAAAAAGAGCAAAAAAATAAAAGTGGCCCGAAACTTATGAAAACGTTTGATTTTGGGCACCGAAAATATGCGCAGCCGAGCAGGCTTGTTGCCCCCGTCGTAGAGCTCTCGGAGAGCTTTCTAATGGTATGTTGTGCGCCGCGTAACTCCTTATGAATCAAAAGTTATGGGCACTGGAGCGATGGAGACCTAGTCACAAGCCCTACGCCCTCGGTTTGCCGGCCCAGCCTCTACGTGAAGCGAAGTTGTCTTGCCCAAGGTGCTATGGGATTCAGTAATAGAAATGTGGTGGATAAAGTATCTTGGCAAACCAAACCGGGGCAAAAAAAATTGAAAAGGGGGGTACAATACGAGGATATCACAGGGGGTCACCCATCCAAGTACTACTCTCGCAACTTCGGAGTTCTGATGGGATCCGGTGCATTAGTGCTTGTATGATCGCACTTGTCATGTTGAGGGCACAAATCCTTTATGTGTTGGCAGCTCACAGTCCCAGCCTAGAGAGATGGCCTATTCAAAAGGACCAATGGGCTTAACGACAACCCATCCGCTTCAACAACATAGCATCTCGTAAAACGTGATATCGACGCGTTGTAGGGCCCTGTAATATCCTGCGAGTTAGGTTGTCCTCCTTTTAATAGCTCACAACGTATGATCCGGGACTGAAATATAGAGCAAAAGAAGGAAAGTGGCCCAAAACTGATAAAAACGTTCAATTTTGGGCTCTGAAAACAAGTGCAGCAGAGCAGGCTCGTTGCCCACGTCGTAGAGCTCTCGGATAGCTTTCCATTGGTATGCAGTGCGCTGCGTAACTCCTTACGGATCAAAAGTTATGGGCACCGGAGCGACGGAGAACTGGTCACAAGCCCTACGCCCCCGGTTTGCGGGCCCAGCCTCTACGTGAAGCAAAGTTGTCTTGTCCAAGGTGCCGTGGGGTTCGGTAATAGAAATATGGTGGATAAAGTATCTTGGCAACCCTAGCCGGGGCAAAAAAAAATGAAAATGGGGGTGCAACACGAGGACTTCCCAGGGGGTCATCCATCCTAGTACTACTCTCGCCCAAGCACGCTTAACTTCGGAGTTCTGATGGGATCCGGCGCATTAGTGCTGGTATGATCGCACCCATCATGTTGTGGGTACAAATCCTTTATGTGTTGACCGTTCACAGTCCCAGCCTAGAGAGATGGCCCATTCAAAAGGCCCAATGTGCTTAATGACAACCCATTCGCTTCAACAACGCAGCATTCTCGCAAGACGTGATATCGACGCGTTGTAGGGCCCTGTAATATTCGGTGAGTTAGGTTGTCGTGCTTTTAACAGCTCACGACGAACGATCCGGGATGAAAAAACAGAGCAAAAGAAGAAAAATGGCACAAAACTGATGAAAACATTAGAGTTTGGGTTCCGAAAACAGGCACAGCTGTGCAGGTTTATTGCCCCAGTCGTAGAGCTCTTGGTGAGCTTTCCAACGGAGTGGTGTGCACCGCGTAACTCCTTACGGATCAAAAGTTATGGGCACCATAGTGACGGAGACTTGGTCACAAGCCCTATACCCTCGGTTTGCGGGCCCAGCCTCTATGTGAAGCGAAGTTATCTTGCCCAAGGTGTCGTGGGATTAGGTAATAGAAATGTGGTGAATAAAGTTTCCTGGCAACCCTAACCGGGGCAAAAAAAATTGAAAATGAGGGGTGCAACACGAGGACTTCCCAGGGGGTCACCCATCCTACCACTACTCTCGCCCAAGCACGCTTAACTTCAGAGTTCTAATGGGATCTGGTGCAATAGTTCTGGTATGATGGAACCCGTCATGTTGTGGGCACAAATCCTTTATGTGTTGACGGTTCACAGTCCCAGCCCAGAGAGATGGCCCATTCAGAAGGCCCAATGGGCTTCGCGACAACCCATCCGCTTCAACAATGCAGCATCCTCGCAAGACGTGATATCGACGCATTGTAGGGCCCTCTAATGTCCCTCGAGTTAGGTTGTCATCCTTTTAATAGCTCACGACGTACGATCCGAGATGAAAAAACAGAGCAAATGAAGAAAAGTGACCCGAAACTGAAGAAAACGTTCGATTTTGGCCTCCAAAAATAGGCGCTCCCGAGCAGGCTCGCTGCCCCCATCGTAGAGCTCTCGGAGAGCTTTTCAACGGTATGCTGTGCACCGCGTAACTCCTTATGGATCAAAAGTTATAGGCACCAGTAATAGAAATGTAGTAGATAATGTATCTTGGCAAACCTAACTGGTGTAAAAAAAAATTTAAAGGGGGGGTGCAACACGAGGATTTCCCAGCGGGTCACCCATCCTAGTACTACTCTCGCCCACGCACGCTTAACTTCGGAGTTCTGATGGGATCCGGTGCATTAGTGCTGGTATGATCGCACCCGTCATGTTGTGGGCACAAATCCTTTATGTGTTGACCATTCACAGTCCCAGCCCAGAGAGATGGCCCATTCAAAAGGCCCAACGGGCTTAACGACAACCCATGCACTTGAAAAACGCAGCATTCTCGCAAGACGTGATATCGACGAGTTGTAGGGCCCTGTACTATCCCGTGAGTTAGGTTGTCGTCCTTTTAACAGATCACGATGTGAGATCTGGGACGAAAAAACCAAGCAAAAGAAGAAAAGTGGCCGGAAACTGATGAAAACATTTGATTTTTAGCTCCGAAAATAGGAGCAGCATAGCAGGCTGGCTGCCCCGTCGTAGAGCTCTCAGAGAGCTTTCCAACGGTATGCTGTGCGCCGCGTAACTCCTTAATGATTAAAAGTTATGGGAACCGGAGCGACGGAGACCTGGTCACAAGCCCTACTCCCTCGGTTTGTGGGCCCAGCCTCTACGTGAAGTGAAGTTGTCTTTCCCAAGGTGCCGTGGGATTCAGTAATAGAAATGTGGTGGATAATATATCTTGGCAACCCTAACTGGGGCAAAAAAAATTGAAAAGGGGGGTTGCAACACGAGGAATTCCCAGGGGGTCACCCATCCTAATACTACTTTGGCCCAAGCACGCTTAACTTTGGAGTTTTGTTGGGATCCGGTGCATTGGTGCTGGTATGATCGCACCCGTCATGTTGTGGGCATAAATCCTTTATGTGTTAACGGTTCACAGTCCCAGCCAAGAGAGATAGGCCATTCAAAAGGCCCAATGGGCTTAACGACAACCCATCCGCTTTAACAACGCAGCATCCTCGCAAGACCTGATATCGACGGGTTGTAGGGCCCTCTAATGTCCTGCGAGTTAGGTTGTCTTCCTTTTAACAGCTTACGACGTACGATCCAGGATGAAAAAACAGAGCAAAAGAGGAAAAGTGGCCTGAAACTGATGAAAACATTCGATTTTGGGCTATGAAAACAAGTGCAGCCGAGCAAGCTTGCTGCACCTATCGTAGAGCTCTCGGAGAGCTTTCCAACGGTATGTTGTGCGTCGCGTAACTTCTTAATGATTAAAAGTTATAGGCACCGGAGTGACGGAGACGTGGTCACAAGCCCCACTCCCTCGGTTTGCGGGCCCAGCCTCTACGTGAAGCAAAGTTGTCTTTCCTAAGGTGCCGTGGGATTTGGTAATAGAAATGTGGTGGATAATGTATCTTAGCAACCCTAACTGGGGCAAAAAAAATTGAAAATGGGGGGGGGGGGGGGTGCAACATGAGGACTTCCCAGGGGGTCACACATCCTAATACTACTCTCGCCCAAGCATGCTTAACTTTGGAGTTCTTATGTGATCCGGTGCATCGGTGCTGGTATGATCACACCCGTCATTTTATGGGCACAAATCCTTTATGTGTTAACGGTTCACACACCCAGCCTAGAGAGATAGGCCATTCAAAAGGCCCAATGGGCTTAACGACAACCCATCCACTTTAACAACGCAGCATCCTCGCAAGACGTGATATCGACGGGTTGTAGGGCCCTCTAACGTCCCACGAGTTAGGTTGTCGTCCTTTTAACAGCTTACGACGTACGATCCGGGATGAAAAAATAGAGCAAAAGAGGAAAAGTGGCTTGAAACTGATGAAAACGTTCAATTTTGGGCTCCGAAAACAAGCGCAGCCGAGCAAGCTTGCTGCACCCATAGTAGAGATCTCATAGAGCTTTCCGACGGTATGCTATGCGCCGCGTAACTCCTTAAGAATCAAAAGTTATGGCCACCGGAGTGACGGAGACCGGGTCAAAAGCTCTACGCCCTCGATTTGCAGGCCCAACCTTTACGTGAAGCGAAGTTGCCTTGCCAAAGGTGCCGTGGGATTTGGTAATAGAAATGTGGTGGATAAAGTATGTTGGCGACCCTAACCGGGGCAAAAAAAATTGAAAAGGGGGGTGCAACACGAGGACTTCCTAAGGGGTCACCCATCCTAGTACTACTCTCGGCCAAACACGCTTAACTTCGGAGTTCTGATGGGATCTGGTGTATTAGTGCTGGTATGATAGCACCCGTCATGTTGTAGGCACAAATCCTTTATGTGTTAACGGTTCACAGTCCCAGCCTAGAGAGATGGGCCATTCAAAAGGCCCAATGGGCTTACCGACAACCCATCCACTTTAACAATGATGCATCCTCGTAAGGCTTGATATCGACGTGTTGTAGGGCGCAGTAATATCCCGCGAGTTAGATTGTCGTCCCTTTACCAGCTCACAACGTGAGATTCGGGACTGAAAACCAGAGCAAAAGAAGAAAAGTGGCCCGAAACTGATAAAAACGTTCGATTTTGTGCTCCGAAAAAAGGCAGAGCCGAGCAAGCTCGCTGCCCCCGTCGTAGAGCTCTTTGAGAGCTTTCCAATGGTATGTTGTTCACCGCGTAACTCCTTACGGATCAAAAGTTATGGACACCGAAGCGACGGAGACCTGGTCACAAGCCCTACGCCCTCGGTTTGCTGGCCCAGCCTCTACGTGAAGTGAAGTTGTCTTGCCCAATATGCCGTTGAATTCGGTAATAGAAATGTGGTGGATGAAGTATCTTGGCAACCCTAATCGGGGCAATACAAAATTGAAAAAGGGGGGGTGCAATACAAGGAATTCCCAGGGGGTCGCCCATCCTAGTACTACTCTCGCCCAAGCATGCTTAACTTCGGAGTTTTGATGGGATCCGGTGTATTAGTGCTGGTATGATCGCACCCGTCATATTGTGGGCACAAATCCTTTTTGTGTTGACGGTTCACAATGCCATCCTAGAGAGATGGCCCATTCAAAAGGCGCAATGGACTTAACGACAACCCATCCGCTTTAACAATGCAGCATCCTCGCAAGACGTGATATCGACGCGTTGTAGGGCCCTATAATATCCCGTGAGTTAGGTTGTCGTCCTTTTAACAGCTCGCGACGTACGATTCAGAATGAAAAAACAGGGCAAAAGAAGAAAAGTGGCTCGAAACTGTAGAAAACATTCAATTTTGGACTCCGAATACAGGCGCAGCCGAGAAAGCTTGCTGCCTCCGTCGTATAGCTCATGGAGAGCTTTCCAACGGTATGTTGTGCGCCGCGTAACTACTTACGAATCAAAAGTTATGGGCACCGGAGTGACGGAGACCTGGTCACAAGCCCTACGCCCTCGGTTTATGGGCCCAGCCTCTACGTGAAGCGAAATTGTCTTGCCCAAGGTGCCATAGGATTCGGTAATAGAAATGTGGTGGATAAAGTATCTTGACAACCCTAACCGGGGCAAAAAAAATTGAAAAAGGGGGGTGCAACACGAGAACTTCCCAGGGGGTTACCCATCCTAGTACTACTCTCGCCCAAGCGTGCTTAACTTTGGAGTTCTGATGGGATCCGATGCATTAGTGCTTGTATGATTGCACTCGTCATGTTGTGGGGACAAATTCTTTATTTGTTGACCATTCACAGTCCCAGCCTAGAGAGATGGCCCATTCAAAAGGCCCAATGGGCTTAACGACCACCCATCCGCTTCAACAACGTAGCATCCTTGCAAGACGTGATATCGACGCATTGTAGGGCCCTCTAATGTCTCGCGAGTTAGGTTGTCATCCTTCTAACTGGTCACGACGTACGATCCGGGAGGGAAAAACAGAGGAAAAGAAGAAAAGTGGTCTAAAACTGATGAAAACATTGGATTTTTGGCTCCAAACATAGGCGCTGCAAAGCAGGCTTGTTGCCCCCGTCGTAGAGCTCTCGGAGAGGTTTCCAACGGTTTGCTGTGCACCGCATAACTCCTTACGGATCAAAAGTTATGGGCACCGGAGCAAAGGAGACTTGGTCACAAGCCTTACACCCTCGGTTTATGGGTCCAGCCTCTACGTCAAGCGAAGTTGTCTTGCCAAGGTGCCGTGGGATTCGGTAATAGAAATGTGGTGGATAAAGTTTGTTGGCAACCCTAACCGGGGCAAAAAAAATTGAGAAGGGGGGTGCAACACGAGGACTTCCCAAGGGGTCACCCATCCTAGCACTACTCTCGTCCAAGCACGCTTAACTTCGGAGTTCTGATGGGATCTAGCTCATTAGTGCCGGTATTATCACACCCATCATGTTGATGGCACAAATCTTTTATGTGTTGACGGTTCACAGTCCCAGCCTAGAGAGATAGCCCATTCATAAGGCCCAATGGGCTTAACCACAACCCATCCGCTTCAACAATGCAGCATCCTCGTAAGACTTGATATCGACACATTGTAGGGCCCTGCAATATCCCGCGAGTTAGGTTGTCGTCCTTTTAACAGATCACGACGTGAGATCCGGGATGGAAAAACATAACAAAAGAAGAAAAGTGGCCCAAAACTGATGAAAACGTTCGATTTTGGACTCCGAAAATATGCGCAGCAAAGAAGGCTTGTTATCCCTATTGTAGAGCTCTCGGAGAGCTTTCCAACAGTATGTTGTGTGCTGCGTAACTCCATATGGATTAAAAGTTTTGGGCGCCGGAGTGACGGAGACCTGGTCACAAGCCCTACGCCCTCGGTTTACGGGCCCAGCCTCTACTTGAAGCTAAGTTGTCTTGCCCAAGGTGTCGTGGGATTCGGTAATAGAAATGTGGTGGATAAAGTATCTTGGCAACCCTAACCGGGGGAAAAAAAATTGAAAAGGAGGGGTGCAACACGAGAACTTCCCATGGGGTCACCCATCCTAGTACTACTCTCACCCAAGCACGCTTAACTTCGGAGTTCTGATGGGATCCGGTGTATTAGTACTGGTATGATCGCACCCGTCATGTTGTGGGCACAAATCCTTTATGTGTTAACAGTTCACAGTTCCAGCCCAGAGAGATGGCCCATTCAAAAGGCCCAATGGGCCTAACGACAACCCATCTGCTTTAACAATGCAGCATCCGCGCAAGACGTGATATCAACGCGTTGTAGGGCCCTCTAATGTCTAGCGAGTTAGGTTGTCATCCTTTTAACAGCTCACGACGTACGATCCGGGATGAAAAAACAGAGCCAAAGAAGAAAAGTGGCCTGAAACAGATGAAAACATTCGATTTTAGGTTCTGAAAACAGGCGCAGCCAAGCAAGCTTGCTGCCCTCATCGTAGAGCTCTCGGAGAACTTTCCAACGGTATGATGTGTGCCGCGTAACTCCTTACAGATCAAAAGTTTTGGGCACCGGAACGATGGAGACCAGGTCACAAGCCCTTTGCCCTCGGTTTGTGGGCCCAGCCTCTACGTGAAGGGAAGTTGTCTTGCCCAAGGTGCCGTGGGATTAGGTAATAGAAATGTGGTGGATAAAGTATGTTGGCAACCCTAACCGGTGCAAAAAAAATTGAAAATAGGGGTGCAACACGAGGACTTCGTAGGGGGTCACCCATCCTAGTACTACTATCGCCCAAGCATGCTTAACTTCGGAGTTTTTATGGGATCCGGTGCATTAGTACTGGAATGATCGCACCTGTCATGTTGAGGGCACAAATCCTTTATGTGTTGACGGTTCACAGTCCCAGCCCAGAGAGATGGCCCATTCAAACGGCCCAATGGGCTTAACCACAACCCATCCGCTTCAACAACGCAGCATCCTCGTAAGACTTGATATCGACGTATTGTAGGGCCCTATAATGTTCCGTGAGTTATTTTGTCGTCCTTTTAACAGCTAACGACGTACGATCCGGGACGAAAAAATAGAGGAAAAGAAGAAAAGTGGTCTGAAACTGATGAAAACGTAATATTTTGGGCTCCAAAATAGGCACAGACGATTAGGCTTGCTGCCTCCATCGTAGAGCTCTCGGAGAGCTTTCCAACGGTATGTTTTGCGCCGCGTAACTCCTTACAGATCAAAAGTTATGGTCACCGGAGCGTCAGAGACTTGGTAACAAGCCCTACGCCCTGGGTTTGTGGGCCCAGCCTCTATGTGAAGCGAAGTTGTCTTGTCCAAGGTGCCATGGGATTCGGTAATAGAAATGTGGTGGATAAAGTATGTTGGCAACCCAAACCGGGGCAAA
Source organism: Ehretia macrophylla (assembly GCA_037974665.1). Lineage (NCBI taxonomy): Eukaryota > Viridiplantae > Streptophyta > Magnoliopsida > Boraginales > Ehretiaceae > Ehretia > Ehretia macrophylla. Next base: position 11,417,589 of record CM075764.1, on the reverse strand, counting down.
AAAAATTGAGAAGGGGGGGTACAACACGAGGACTTCTCAAGGGGTCACCCATCCTAGCACTATTCTCGCCCAAGCACGCTTAACTTCAGAGTTCTGATGCGATCTGGTGCATTAGTGCTGGTATGATCGCACCCGTCATGTTGAGGTCAAAAATCCTTTATGTGTTGACGGTTCACAGTCCCAGCCCAGAGAGATGGCCCATTCAAAAGGCCCAATGGGCTTAACCACATCTCATCCGCTTTAACAACGCAGCATCCTCGAAAGACTTGATATCGACGTTTTGTAGGGCCTTGAAATATCCTGTGAGTTAGGTTGTCATCCTTTTAACAGATCATGATGTGAGATCCGGGACGGAAAAACAGAGCAAAAGAAGAAAAGTAGCCCAAAATTGATGAAAACGTTCGATTTTGGGCTCCGAAAATAGGCACAGCATAGTAGGCTGCCTGCCCCCATCGTAGAGCTCTCGGAGAGCTTTCCAACGGTATGATGTGTGCCGTGTAACTCCTTTCGGATTAAAAGTAATGGGCACCGGAGCGACAGAGACCTGGTTACAAGCCCCACGTCCTTGGTTTGCGGGCCTAGCCTCTACGTGAAGCGAAGTTGTCTTGCACAAGGTGCCGTGGGATTCGGTAATGGAAATGTGGTGGATAATGTATCTTGGCAACCCTAACCGGGGGAAAAAATTTTGAAAAATGTGGGTGCAACAGGAGGACTTCGCAGGGGTTCACCCATCCTAGTACAACTCTCGCCCAAGCACGCTTAATTTCGGAGTTCTAATGGGATCTGGTGTATTAGTGTTGGTATGATTGCACCCGTCTTGTTGTGGGCACAAATCCTTTATGTGTTAACGGTTCACAGTCCCAGCCCAGAGAGATGGCCCATTCAAAAGGCCCAATGGGCTTAACGATAACCCATCCGCTTTAACAACGTAGCATCCTCGTAAGATGTGATATCGACGCATTGTAGGGCCCTCTAATGTCCCACGAGTTAGTTTGTCATCCTTTTAACAGCTCACGACGTACGATCCGGGATGAAAAAATAGAGCAAAAGAAGAAAAGTGGCCCGAAACTGACGAAAATGTTCGATTTTGGGTTCTAAAAACGGGCGCAGTCGAGCAAGCTTGCTGTCCCCATCGTAGAGCTCTCGAAGAACTTTTCGATGGTATGCTTTGCGCCGCGTAACTCTATACGGATCAAAAGTGATAGGCACCGGAACAACGGAGACCTGGTCATAAGCCCTACGCCCTCGGTTTGTGGGCCCAGCCTCTACGTGAAGCGAAGTTGTCTTGCCCAAGGTGCCATGGGATTACGTTATCGAAATGTGGTGGATAAAGTATGTTAGCAACATTAACCGGGGCAAAAAAAATTGAAAAGGAGGGTGCAACACGAGGACTTCTCAGGGGGTCACCCATTCCAATACTACTCTCGCCCAAGCACGCTTAATTTCGGTGTTTTGATGGGATACGGTGCATTAGTGCTAGTATGATCACACCCGTCAAGTTGAGGGCACAAATCCCTTATGTGTTGACGGTTCACAGTCCCAACCCAGAGAGATGGCCCATTCAAAAGGCCCAATGGGCTTAACGACAACCCATCCGCTTCGACAACGCAACATCCTCGTAAGACTAGATATCGACGCATTGTAGGGCCCTGTAATATCCCGCGAGTTAGGTTGTCATCTTTTTAACAGCTCATGACGTGAGATCCGGGACGGAAAAATAGAGCAATAGAAGAAAAGTGGCCCGAAACAGATGAAAACGCTAAATTTTGGAATCCGAAAAAATGTGCAGCCGAGCAAGCTGGCTGCCCCCATAGTAGAGCTCTTGGAAAGCTTTCGAACGGTATGCTTTGCGCCACGTAACTTCTTATGGCTTAAAAGTTATGGGCACCGGAGCGACGGAGACCTGGTCACAAGCCCCACACCCTCGGTATGCAGGCCCAGCCTCTACGTGAAGCGAAGTTCTCTTGCCCAAGTTGCCGTGGGATTCGGAAATAGAAATGTGGTGGATAAAGTATCTTGGCAACCCTAACCGGCGCAAAAAAAATTGAAAATGGGTGTGCAACACGAGGACTTCCAAGGGGGTCACCCATCCTAGTACTACTCTCGCCCAAGCACGCTTAACTTCGGAGTTTTGATGGGATCCGGTGCATCAGTGCTGGTATGATCACAGCCGTCATGTTGTGGGCACAAATCCTTTATGTGTTGACCATTCACAGTCCCAGCCCAGAGAGATGGCCCATTCAAAAGGCCCAATGGGCTTAACGACAACCCATCCACTTGAACAATGCAACATCCTCGCTTGGCGTGATATCAATGCGTTGTAGGGCACTTTAATGCCCAGCGAGGTAGGTTGTCGTCCTTGTAACAGCTCACGACGTACGATCTGAGATGAAAAATAGAGGAAAAGAAGAAAAGTGGTCTGAAACAGATGAAAACGTTCGATTTTGGGCTCTAAAAATTGGCGCAGCCAAGCCGGCTTGCTGCCCCCGTCGTGGAACTCTTGGAGAGATTTCCAACGGTATACTGTGCGCCGCGTAACTCCTTACAGATCAAAAGTTATGGGCACCGGAGAGACGGAGACCTGGTCACAACTCCTTCGCCCTCAGTTAACGGACCCAACCTCTACGTGAAGTGAAGTTGTCTTGCCCAAGGTACCGTGCGATTCGGTAATAGAAATGTGGTGGATAAAGTATCTTGGCAACCCTAACTGGGGCAAAAAAAATGAAAAGGGGGTGCAACACAAGGACTTCCCAAGGGGTCATCCATCCTAGTACTACTCTCGTCCAAGCACTCTTAACTTCGGAGTTCTGATGGGATCCGGTGCATCAGTGCTGGTATGATCACACCAGTCATGTTGAGGGCACAAATCCTTTATGTGTTGACCGTTCACAATCCCAGCCGAGAGAGATGCCCATTCAAAAGACCCAATGGGCTTAACGACAACCCATCCGCTTCAACAATGCAGCATCCTGGCAAGACGTGATATCGACGCATTGTAGGGCCCTATAATGTCCCGCGAGTTAGGGTGTCATCCTTTTAACAGCTCAGGACGTACGATCAGGGACGGAAAAATAGAGGAAAGAAGAAAAGTAGTATAAAACTGATGAAAACGTTCAATTTTGGGCTCTGAAAATAGGCGCAGCTGAGCAAGCTTGCTATCACTGTCGTAGAGCTCTCGGAGAGCTTTCCAACGGTATACTGTGCGCTGCGTAACTCCTTTTGGATCAAAAGTTATGGGCATCGGTGCGACGGAGACCTGGTCACAAGTCCTACGCCCTCGGTTTGCGGGCCCAGCCTCTACGTGAAGCGAAGTTGTCAAGCCCAAGGTGCCGTGGGATTCAGTAATAGAAATGTTGTGGATAAAGTATCTTGGCAATCCTAACCGGGGCAAAAAAAATTGAAAAGGGGAATGCAACACGAGGACTTTCCAGGGGGTCACCCATCCTAGTACTACTCTCGCCGAAGCACGCTTAACTTCGGAGTTCTGATGGGATCCGGTGCATTAGTGCTGGTATGATTGCACCCGTCATATTATGGGCACAAGTCCTTTATGTGGTTACGGTTCACAGTCCCAGCACAGAGAGATGGCCCATTCAAAAGGCCCAATAGGCTTAACGACAACCCATCCGCTTCAACAACGTAGCATCCTCGCAAGACGTGATATCGACGCGTTGTAGGGCCATCTAATGTCCCGCAAGTTAGGTTGTCGTCCTTGTAACAACTCACGACGTACGATCTGGGACGGAAAAACAGAGGAAAAGATGAAAAGTGGTCTAAAATTCATGAAAACGTCCGATTTTGGGATTCAAAAACAGGCGCCTCCGAGCAGGCTTGTTGCCCCCGTCGTAGAGATTTCCGAGAGCTTTCCAACGGTAAGCTGTGAGCCGCGTAACTCCTTATGGATCAAAATTTATGGGCACCGGAGCGACGGAGACTTGGACACAAGCCCTACGCTCTCGGTTTTCGGGCCCAGCCTCTACGTGAAGATAAGTTATCTTGCCAAGGTGCCGTGGGATTCGGTAATAGAAATGTGGCGGATAAAATATCTTGGCAACCCTAACCAGGGCAAAAAAAATTGAAAAAGGGGGTGCAACACGAGCACTTCCCAGGGGGTCACCCAACTTAGTATTACTCTCGTCCAAGCACGCTTAACTTCGGAGTTCTGATGGGATCCGGTGCATCGGTGCTATTATCATCGCACCCGTCATGTTGAGGGCACAAATCCTTTATGTGTTGACCGTTCATAGTCCTAGCCCAGAGAGATGGCCCATTCAAAAGGCCCAATGAGCTTAACGACAACCCATCTGCTTCAACAACGCAGCATCCTCACAAGACGTGATATCGACACGTTGTAGGGCCCTCTAATGTCCCGCAAGTTAGGTTGTCATCCTTTTAACAGCTCGGGACGTACGATCAGGGACGGAAAAACATAGGCAAAGAAGAAAAGTGGTCTAAAACTGATGAAAACGTTCGATTTTGGGCTCCGAAAATAGGCGCAGCTGAGCAAGCTTGCTGTCCCTGTCGTAGAGCTCTCGGAGAGCTTTCCAACGGTATACTGTGCTTCGCGTAACTCCTTTTGGATCAAAAGTTATGGGCAACGGTGCGACGGAGACCTGGTCACAAGCCCTACGCCCTCAGTTTGCAGGCCCAGCCTCTACGTGAAGCGAAGTTGTCTAGCCCAAGGTGCCGTGGGATTCGGTAATAGAAATGTGGTGGATAAAGTATTTTGGCAATCCTAACCGGGGCAAAAAAAATTGAAAAGGGGAATGCAACACGAGGACTTTCCTAGGGGTCACCCATCCTAGTACTACTCTCGCCCAAGCACGCTTAACTTCGGAGTTCTGATGGGATCCGGAGCATTAGGGCTGGTATGATTGCACCCGTCATGTTATGGGCACAATTCCTTTATGTGGTTACGGTTCACAGTCCCAGCACAAAGAGATGGCCCATTCAAAAGGCCCAATGGGCTTAACGACAACCTATCCGCTTCAACAACGTAGCATCCTCGCAAGACGTGATATCGACACGTTGTAGGGCCCTCTAATGTCCCACAAGTTAGGTTGTCGTCCTTGTAACAACTCACGACGTACGATCCGGGATGGAAAAATAGAGGAAAAGATGAAAAGTGGTCTAAAATTCATGAAAACGTTCGATTTTGGGATTTGAAAACAGGCGCCTCCGAGCAGGCTTGTTGCCCCCGTCGTAGAGATTTCCGAGAGCTTTCCAACGGTATGCATTGAGCCGCGTAACTCCTTATGGATCAAAAGTTATGGGCACCGGAGCGACGGAGACCTGGACACAAGCCCTACGCTCTCGGTTTGCGGGCCCAGCCTCTACGTGAAGCTAAGTTGTCTTGCCCAAGGTGCCGTTGGATTCGTTAATAGAAATGTGGCAGATAAAATATCTTGGCAACCCTAACCAGGGCAAAAAAAATTGAAAAAGGGGGTACAACACAAGCACTTCCCAGGGGGTCACCCAACATAGTATTACTCTCGCCCAAGCACGCTTAACTTCGGAGTTCTGATGGGATCCGGTGCATCGGTGCTATTATGATCGCACCCGTCATGTTGAGGGCACAAATCCTTTATGTGTTGACCGTTCATAGTCCTAGCCCAGAGAGATGGCCCATTCAAAAGGCCCAATGAGCTTAACGACAACCCATTTACTTCAACAACGCAGCATCCTTGCAAGATGTGATATCGACGCATTATAGCGCCCTTTAATGTCCCGCCAGTTAGGGTGTCATCCTATTAGCGGCTCAGCACGTACGATCCGCGATGGAAAAACAGAGGGAAAGAAGAAAAGTGGTTTGAAACTTATAAAAACGTTCGATTTTGGGCTCTGAAAACAGACGCACCCGAGCAGGCTAGCTGCCCCCATCGTAGGGCTCTCGGAGAGCTTTCCAACGGTATACTGTACGCCGCGTAACTCTTTACGGATCAAAAATTATGGGCACCGGAGCGACGGAGATCTGGTCATAAGCCCTACGCCCTCAGTTTGCCGGCTCAGCCTTTACGTGAAGCAAAGTTGTCTTACCCAAGGTGCCGTGGAATTCGGTAAAAGAAATGTGGTGAATAAAGTATCTTGGCAAAACTAACCGGGGCAAAAAAAATTGAAAAGGGGGGCTGCAACACGAGGACTTCCCAGGGGCTCACCCATCCTAGTACTACTCTCGCCCAAGCACGCTTAACTTCAAAGTTCTGATGGGATCCGGTGCATTAGTACTGGTATGATCGCACCTGTCATGTTGTGGGCACAAATCCTTTATGTCTTGATGGTTCCCAGTCCCAGCCTAGAGAGATGGCCCATTCAAAAGGCCCAATGGGCTTAACGACAACCCATCTACTTCAACAACGCAGCATCCTCGCAAGACGTGATATCGACGCATTGTAGGCCCCTCTAATGTCCCGCGAGTTTGGTTGTCGTCCTTGTAACAACTCACGACATACGATCCGGGACCGAAAAATAGAGGAAAAGTAGAAAAGTAATCTAAAACTGATGAAAACGTTCGATTTTGTGCTCCAAAAACAAGCGCAGTCGAGCAGGTCTACTGCCCCAGTCGTAGAGCTCTTAGAGAGCTTTCCAACGGTTTGCTGTGCACCGCGTAACTCCTTACAGATCAATAGTTATGGGCACCGGAGTAAAGGAGACCTGGTCACAAGCCCTACGCCCTCGGTTTGCGGGCCCAGCCACTACGTAAAGCGAAGTTGTCTTGCCCAAGGTGCCGTGGGATTCGGTAATAGAAATGTGGTGGATAAAGTTTCTTGGCAACCCTAACCGGGACAAAAAAACTTGAAAAGGAGGGGTGCAACACGAGGACTTCCCAGGGGGTCATCCATCCTAGTACTACTCTCGCCCAAGCACGCTTAACTTTGGAGTTCTGATGGGATCTAGTGCATTAGTGCTGGTATGATCGCATCCGTCATGTTGTGGGCACAAATCCTATATGTGTTGACCATTCACAGTCCGAGGCTAGAGAGATGGCCCATTCAAAAGGCCCAATGGGCTTAACGACAACCTATCCACTTCAACAACGCAGCATCCTCGCAAGACGAGATATCGACGCGTTGTAGGGCCCTCTAATGTCCCGCAAGTTAGGTTGTCGTCCTTGTACCAGCTTACGACATATGATCCGGGACGAAAAAACAAAGGAAAAGTAGAAAAGTGGTCTGAAACTGATGAAAATGTTCGATTTTGGGCTCCAAAAACAAGCGCAGCTGAGCAGGCCTGCTGCCCCATCGTAGAGCTCTCGGAGAGCTTTCTAACGGTTTGTTGTGCGCCGCGTAACTCCTTATGAAATCAAAAGTTATGGGCACTGGAGCGACGGAGACCTGGTCACAAGCCCTAAGCCCTCAGTTTGCGGGCCCAGACTTTACGTGGAGCGAAGTTTTCTTGCCCAAGGTGCCGTGGGATTCGGTAATAGAAATATGGTGGATGAAGTATCTTGGCAACCATTACCGGGGCAAAAAAAATTGAAAATGGGGTACAACACGAGGACTTCCCACGGGGTCTCTCGCCCTAGCATGCATAACTTCGCAGTTCTGAGGGGATCCGGTGCATCGGTGCTGGTATGATCGCACCTGTCATATTGAGGGCACAAATCCTTTATGTGTTGACCGTTCACAGTCCCAGCCTAGAGAGATGGCCTATTCAAAAGGCCCAATGGGCTTAACGACAACCCATCCGCTTCAACAACACAGCATCCTCACAAGACGAGATATCGACGCATTGTTGGGCCCTCTAATGTCCCGCGATTTAGGTTGTCATCCTTTTAACAGCTCAAGACGTACAATCCGCGACGGAAAAACAAAGCAAAAGTAGAAAAGTGGCCCGAAACTGATGAAAACGTTCGATTTTGTGCTCCGAAAACAGGCGTAGCCGAGCAAGCTTGCTGCCCCCATTGTAGAGCTCTTGGAGAGTTTTCCAACGATATACTGTGCGCCGCGTAACTCTTTACGGATCAAAAGTTATGGGCACCAGAGCGACGGAAACCTGGTCACAAGCCCTACGCCCACGGTTTACGGGCCCAGCCTCTACGTGAAGCGAAGTTATCTTGCCCAATGTGCCATGGGATTCGGTAATAGAAATGTGGTGGATAAAGTATCTTGGCAACCCTAACCGGCGCAAAAAAAATTGAAAATGGGGGGTGCAACACGAGGACTTTTCGGGGGGTCACCCATCCTAGTACTACTCTCGCCCAAGCACGCTTAACTTCGGAGTTTTGATGGGATCCGGTGCATTAGTGCTGGTATGATCGCACCCGTCATGTTGTGGGTAGAAATCCTTTATGTGTTGACCGCTCACAGTCCCAGCACAGAGAGATGGCCTATTCAAAAGGCCCAATGGGCTTAACGACAACCCATCAGCTTCAACAATGTAGCATCCTCGCAATACGTGATATCGACGCATTGTAGGGCCCTCTAATGTCCCGCGAGTTAGGTTGTCATCCTATTAGCAGCTCAGGACGTACGATCCGGGACGGAAAAATAGAGGAAAAGAAGAAATATGGTCTGAAACTGATGAAAACGTTCAATTTTGGGCTCTGAAAATAGACGCAGCCGAGCAGGCTAGCTGCCCCCATCGTATAGCTCTCGGAGAGCTTTCCAACGGTATGCTGTGCGCCGCGTAACTCCTTACAGATCAAAAGTTATGGGCACCGGAGTGACGGAGACCTAGTCACAATTCCTACGCTCTCGGTTTGTGGGCCCAAACTCTACGTGAAGTGAAGTTGTCTTGCCCAAGGTGCCGTGGGATTTAGTAATAGAAATGTCGTGGATAAAGTATGTTGCCAACCCTAACCGGGGCAAAAAAAATTTGAAATGGGGGTGCAACACGAGAATTTCCTAGGGGGTCACCGATCCTTGTACTACTCTCGCCCAAGCACGTTTAACTTCGGAGTTCTGATGGGATCCGATGCATCGGTGCTGGTATGATCGCACCCGTCATGTTGAGGGCACAAATCCTTTATGTGTTGACCGTTCACAGTCCCAGCCTAGAGAAATGGCCCATTCAAAAGGCCCAATGGGCTTAACGACAACCCACCTGCTTCAACAACGTAGCATCCTCTCAAGACGTGATATCGACGCATTGTAGGCCCCTCTAATGTCCCGCGAGTTTGGTTGTCGTCCTTGTAACAACTCACGACGTACGATCCGGGACAGAAAAACAGAGGAAAAGAAGAAAAGTAGTCTAAAACTGATGAAAACATTCGATTTTGGGCTCCAAAAACAAGCGCAGTCAAGCAGGCCTACTGCCCTCGTCGTAGAGCTCTTAGAGAGCTTTCCAACGGTTTGCTGTGCGCTGCGTAACTCTTTACGGATCAAAAGTTATGGGCACCGGAGCGACGGAGACCTAGTCACAAGTCTTACGCTCTCGGTTTGTGGGCCCAGCCTCTACGTGAAGCGAACTTGTCTTGCCCCAGGTGCCGTGGGATTCAGTAATAGAAATGTGGTGGATAAAGTATCCTGGCAACCTTAACCGGGGCAAAAAAAATTGAAAAAGGGGGTGCAACACGAGGACTTCCCATGGGGTCACCCATCCTAGTACTACTCTCGCCCAAGCACGCTTAACTTCGGAGTTCTGATGGAATCCGGTGCATCGGTGCTATTATGATCGCACCCATCATGTTGAGGGCACAAATCCTTTATGTTTTGACCGTTCATAGTCCCAGCCCAGAGAGATGGCCCATTCAAAAGGCCCAATGGGCTTAACGATAACCCATTTGCTTCAACAACGCAACATCCTTGCAAGACGTGATATCGACGCGTTGTAGGGCCCTCTAATGTCCCGCGAGTTAGGTTGTCATCCTATTAACAGCTCAGGACGTACGATCCAGGATGGAAAAACAGAGGAAAAGAAGAAAAGTGGTTTGAAACTTATGAAAACGTTCGATTTTGGGCTCCGAAAATAGACGCAACCGAGCAGGCTAACTACCCCCATCGTAGAGCTCTCGGAGAGCTTTCCAACGGTATACTGTGCGCCGCGTAACTCTTTACGGATCAAAAGTTATGGGAACCGAAGCGACGGAGATCTGGTCACAAGCCCTACGCCCTCAGTTTGCCGGCACAGCCTCTACGTGAAGCAAAGTTGTCTTACCCAAGGTGCCGTGGGATTCGGTAATAGAAATGTGGTGAATAAAGTATCTTGGCAACACTAACCGGGGCAAAAAAAATTGAAAATGGGGGTGCAACACGAGGACTTCCCATGGGGTCACCCATCCTAGTACTACTCTCGCCCAAGCACGCTTAACTTCGGAGTTCTGATGGGATCCGGTGCATCAGTGCTGGTATGATCGCACCCGTCATGTTGTGGGCACAAATCCTTTATGTGTTGACCGTTCACAGTCCCAGCCCAGAGAGATGGCCCATTCAAAATCCCAATGGGCTTAACAACAACCCATCTGCTTCAATAACGCAGCATCCTCGCAAGACATAATATCGACGCATTGTAGGGCCCTCTAATGTGTGAGGCCCGACCTCGATTTGCATGTGATACCTCGTTTCGTGTGCCTTAACCTAGATTTGCGTACCTTGATCTAGGTTTAAGAGTTGTGTTTTATTTTGTGTGCCTTGCATTGAATTACGTGCATTCATTTAGGGTTGCGTGTATTTACTTGAAAAACGTGCATTCGTCTCGTAGTTCGTGCCCTACCTCGTAATGCGTACCCTAGACCTAGGAAAACATGCCCTCACGCTAATCAAGAAAGCATCTTATACGAAGCACTAGGTCATTAATTAATCCTACAAATCCCACTAACTAATATTAAATTACTAATTCAACCCACTAGAAGACGAAATTGCACCAAAAGCTAGACATTCTTTATTCTTTATTCTTTATTCTTTGCATATCCCAAACACACAATAAAATAAGCCTTGAACAAGACAAAAAAATTCAGATTTGAACACCTCTTTGGCCAACCACCTTGTGTGCTTTGTGCTTGCTTTGCATAATTCAAATTGAACCTAGACAATTCTATGACAACTAATGACACAAAGCAATAAAAAATAGCTCAAAAACTCTACCAAGCTGCACCAATCTCGACATAAGCTCCTTTCCCATGCTAAACACTTCAAATTATACTCCTTGAAGACACAAAAAATCTGAAATTGCAAAGCTCAAGGCCGACACATGCTTCAAACCTTGCAAAAGCTTTTATTTTTCTTTCATTTCTCTCAATTTCCTCTCATCCTTCTCTCTCCCTCTCATTCTTCTCTCTCTCTCAGCCTTGGCTGAGTTTCTACACTCCATAGCTTATCTTCATCACTCCATGGTTCATCAAGGCATGGAAGAAGCTAGGGAGCTCGACTAAGCAAGCTAGGTTGCAAGAAACACACATGCAAGCTCTTTGAATCTCCATTTCGGCTTAGGTGAGTTTGCTAGCTTCCATTTCTTTTTTTCTTGTTCTAACCATATGCACCTACTAAGAACTTGGCTACTAAGCTAGGAAATTTGAGAAAAATCGAGTGGTGTCTCGGCTAAGCAAGGAAAAATGTCAACTTTGTGCTTCACCAAGAATCTTGTGCATCTTCTTGTTGTTTTGCTAAGGTGAGGGCTAAACTTCTTCAAAATCTTTCAAAAAACCACATGCATACCCTTAAATGTCTATCTTTACTTCTGTACTTGAGATATATGTGTGTTCATAAGCTTTTATAACCATGCATGGCAAGATTTTGGGCTAGAATGTGATGATAGATGAAATCGTGCATGTGACAGCTTTCTGTCTTGTTGGTGCGAGGTGATTTTGGCTAGGTAAATGATGTTGAAAATGCGTGAAAATTTTTAGATTACTAGTTTTTCCAGTTCTGAACATTTTTCTCAGAAATAGGCCAAAGTTAATTTTGACTCTAAGGTCCTCAAAATGGCAAATCATTAAAATGTGTCCAAATCTAGAAAGTCTGGAAAAATGAAGCAGGTTTTGGCAGATTCACTGACCTTGTAGAACGAACCAGTTTTTACTTAGTAAATGATATTAAAAATGCATTAAATTTGGTGTACTGCTATATTTTTCAGTTTTGGACATTTTTGTCAGAAATGGACTAAGGCTAAATCTGACCCTAAGGACCTAAAAAACGACAAGTATTGAAATGTGTGCAAATTTGGACAGTTTTGTGCAGTCTCACTGTTTTGGCTATAACTATTGAACCCGAACTCCAAATGATGCGAGGTTTGTTTCTGAATTTAGTTCACTTCCTAAGATTTAATTTGACATCTTATTCACTGGAATTGGAGATTTTTTGCTTGTCTTAATGATTGTAAGAAAACAGTCCATTGCAGTGAGGGTTTCACTTAGTGATATGCTTAGAAAAATTATTGTAGCTTCTCTCGTTGTATTAAATGCTTGGTATTGTGGCATTTAGATGTTGTGTGGACTGTTTTGAATACTTGAGGGTGTTTGAATTAATCGATGCATGGCTTGAGTTTGATCTTGAGATTACTTGGGGCTTAATCGCACGGGTAAGCACGAATTGGAACCCTAGTATCTGGGTAAACTTGCTAAGTGTCGATCCTTTGGATGTTGTGTTTGATCATGTGTTTAGTAGGCTGCCCGTAGTTGCCCTTGTAGCCCTAAATATGCTTTCGATGATTACATGTTGATAAGTAGGCTTTTCTTGCACCTGGTCCCACGTAGATATCGTTGCATGATGAATAATCTTATTATTTGATTACGTGAACTTCGAAATAAGTTATATGACTTGATTTACATGCGTTACATGGCTGCCCGTTTATTGTTCATATAACTCCATGTGCCTTTCAAGTGAAATTACTCGTCTTATCGTGCTTCGCTTGTTTACTTGTCAATGTGCAATCTTATGACTGCTCGGAGGCAACCTACTTTGTTGTCCTCCTAATGTGATATATTAAATGTCATAAATGTGCATTGCATACAAGGTTGCAACCTTTCATTCTGGCGTGGTAGCGTTCACGCACACCGGGCGGCATCGGGCTTGCCGGTGCAACCGTGACTACCATTGTCCAATTCCCTCTCTCGCTTGGGGGCTAGACTTCATCGGAGAGTTGGGTCGTAGGATTTCGGGGTATATCCGGAGTACACCCATTTGGCGTGATAAGGGGATGATGGAAGTCCGCAACAACTGATACTGACATGAACTGAGAGCAAAAGCTCACCGTATCATTTTCACTATGTGTATAAGTACTCTCGCTTGGTTCCTAGAGGACCTCGGGGAGGAAAGACGGGTAATTGTGTTCCTTTACTTTTATGTCATGTTATGTACTTGTGATATATTCATGCTTGCAAAAAGGGTTTTCATAAGTTGAACCGGAAAATGAGTTTCAAAACCTATTTCTCGTTCCCCTTCGCTGAGTTCATAAGGACTCACCCTCTTTTATCATCTCAGGTGAAGAAGATCAAGAACAGGTACCCAAGGACAACGTGCCTAACGATGACTCCTTGGAATGAATGCTTGCCCTACGTGCCTTACGTGACTATGGCCATTTTGTGAACAATATGTCGTTTGAAGACTATTTCTTTTATGTTGCTTGTTGATGTAATGAAAAAGACCCCTGTTGTAATTTGGGGTCTAATTTTGGCTTGTACTGATAATAACTAGACATACACTACTATGGTCATTTTGCTATCGTTACTGGTTAGTATCTATTATAGGATTATGAAGTATCAGGTAAGGACTAAGTAAAATGAACCTATCCAATCTTAAGCAGGTACCCATTGTTAAGCTAAGATCAACAGGTACTTTTGTAACGAGGATTAACAAACAAACGACACATAGTATCATGCTAGGTTATTAATCAAACGAGACATCGAGATAACTAGTAGGCGTTTCAATTGATGGTAAATAGTAATCTTAGTTCGAAATGAAATTTGAGGCATTTAGAGAACTAGGTCAAACTAAAGAGCCCAATTACAGCCGTTATGCTGCCAGTTTTCCGAAAATATTGTGGAGTCTAGGCTAAACGTTAAGCGTTAAACTTTCATGAACAATTAAGTACGAGACATGACTTGAATGTTTAGATCACACCCTAGTCTAACCTTTATAGGCCGGGTTGGGGCGTGACAAATGTCCTGCGAGTTAGGTTGTCATCCTTTTAACAGCTCACGACGTACGATCCGGGATGAAAAATCAGAGCAAAAGTAGAAAAGTGTCCTGAAACTGATGAAAACGTTCAATTTTGGGCTCTAAAAATAGGCGCAATCAAGCATGCTGTTGCCCCCATCGTAGAGCTCTCAGAGAGCTTTCCAACGGTATGCTGTACCCCACGTAACTCCTTACAGATTAAAAGTTATAAGCACCGGAGCGACAGAGGCCTGGTCACAAGCCCCACGGAGTCGGTTTGCGGGCCCAGCCTCTACGTGAAGCGAAGTTGTCTTGCCCAAGGTGCCGTGGGATTCGGTAATAGAAATGTGGTGGATAAAGTATCTTGGCAACCCTAACCGGGGCAAAACAAATTGAAAAGGGGGAGGGGGGGGGGTGCAACTCGAGGACTTCCTAAGGGGTCATCCATCTTAGTATTACTTCCGCCCAAGCACGCTTAACTTCGGAGTTCTGATGGGATCCGGTGCATTAGTGCTAGTATGATCGCACCTGTCATGTTGTGGGCACAAATTCTTTATGTGTTGACAGTTCACAGTCCCAACCCAGAGAGATGACCCATTCAAAAGGCCCAATGGGCTTAACGACAACCCATCCACTTCAACAACGCAACATCCTCGCAAGACGTGATATTGACGCGTTATAGGGCCCTCTAATGTCCCACGAGTTAGGTTGTCGTCCTTGTAACAGCTCACGACGTACGATCCGAAACAGAAAAGCAGAGGAAAAGAAGAAAAGTGGTTTGAAACTGATGGAAACGTTCGATTTTGGGCTCTGAAAACAGTTGCAACTGAGCAAACTTGCTTCTCCCATCGTAGAGCTCTCGGAGAGCTTTCCAACGGTTTGTTGTGCGCTGCGTAACTCCTTACGGACCAAATGTTATGGGCACCGGAGCGACAGAGACCTAGTCACAAGCCCTACGCTCTCAGTTTGCGGGCCCAGCCCCTACGTGAAGCGAAGTTGTCTTGTCCAAGGTGCCGTGGGATTCGGTAATAGAAATGTAGTGGATAAAGTATCTTGGCAACCCTAATCGGGGCAAAAGAAATTGAAAAAGGGGGGTGCAACACGAGGACTTCCCAGGGGGTCACCCATCCTAATACTACTCTCGCCCAAGCACGCTTAGCTACGGAGTTCTGATGGGATCCGGTGCATCGGTGTTTGTATGATCGCACCCGTCATGTTGAGGGCACAAATCCTTTATGTGTTGACCGTTCACAGTCCTAGCCCAGAGAGATGGCCCATTCAAAAGCCCCAATGGGCTTAACGACAACCCATCCTCTTCAACATCGCAACATCCTCGCAAGAAGTGATATCAAGGCATTGTAGGGCCCTCTAATGTCCCATGAGTTAGGTTGTCATCCTTTTAACATCTCAGGACGTACGATCCGGGACGGAAAAACAGAGGAAAAGAAGAAAAGTGGTCTGAAAATGATGAAACCGGTCGATTTTGGGCTTCGAAAACAGGCGCAGCGGAGCAGGCTAGCTACCCCCATCGTAGAGCTCTCGGAGTGCTTTCCAACGGTATACTGTGCGCTGCGTAACTCTGTACGGATCAAAAGTTATGGGCACCTGAGCGACAGAGACCTGGTCACAAGCCCTACGCCCTCGGTTTGCCGGCCCAACCTCTACGTGAAGCGAAGTTGTCTAGCCCAAGGTGCCGTAGGATTCGGTAATAGAAATATGGTGGATAAAGTATCTTGGCAACACTAACCGGGGCAAAAAAAATTAAAAAGAGGGGTGCAACACGAGGACTTCCCAGGGGGTCACCCATCGTAGTACTACTCTCATCCAAGCACGCTTAACTTCGGAGTTCTGATGGGATCCGGTGCAGCAGTGCTGGTTTGCTCGCACTCGTCATGTTGTGGGCACAAATCCTTTATGTGTTGACCGTTCACAGTCCCAGCCTAGAGAGATGGCCCATTCAAAAGGCCCAATGGGCTTAACGACAGCCCATCCGCTTCAATAATGCAGCATCCTCGCAAGACGTGATATTGAAGTATTGTAGGGCCCTCTAATGTCCCTTGAGTTAGGTTGTCATCCTTTTAACAGCTCACGACGTACGATTCAGGACGAAAAATAGAGCAAAAGAAGAAAAGTTGCCCGAAAATGATGGAAACGTTCGATTTTGGGCTCTAAAAACAAGCGCATCCGAGCAGGCTTGTTGCCCCCATCGTAGAGCTCTCGAAGAGCTTTCCAACGGTATGTTGTGTGCCGCGTAACTGCTTACGAATTAAAAGTTATGGGTACCAGTGCGACGGAGAACTGGTCACAAGCCCCACGCGCTCGATTTACGGGCCCAACCTCTAAGTGAAGCGAAGTTGTCTTGCCCAAGGTGTCGTGGGATTCGGTAATAGAAATGTGGTGGATAAAGTATCTTGGAAACCCTAACCGAGGCAACAAAAATTCAAAAGGGGGGTACAACACGAGGACTTCCCAGGGGGTCACCTATCCTAGTACTACTCTTGCCCAAGCATGCTTAACTTCAGAGTTCTGATGGGATCCGGTGCATTAGTACTGGTATGATCGCACCCGTCATGTTGTGAGCACAAATCCTTTATGTTTTGACGGTTCACAGTCGTAGCCCAGAGAGATGGCCCATTCAAAAGGCCCAATGGGCTTAACGACAACCCATCTGCCTTAACAACGCAGTATCCACACAAGACGTGATATCGACACGTTGTAGGGCCCTGTAATATCCCGCGAGTTAGGTTGTCGTCCTTGTAACAGCTCACGACGTACCATCCGGGATGGAAAAACAGAGGAAAAGAAGAAAAGTGGTCTGAAACTGATGAAAACATTCAATTTTGGGCTATGAAAATAGGCGCAGCCGAGCAGGCTTGTTGCCCCCATCGTAGAGCTCTCGGAGAGCTTTCCAACGGTTTGCTGTACGCAGCGTAACTCCTTACAGATCAAAACTTATGGGCACAGGAGTGACGGAAACCTGGTCACAAGTCCAGCGCCCTCGGTTTGCGGGCCCAGCCTCTACGTGAAGTGAAGTTGTCTTGCCCAAGGTGTCGTGAGATTCGGTAATAGAAATGTGGTGGATAAAGCATCTTGGCAAGCCTAACCGGGGCAAAAAAAATTGAAAATGGGGGTCCAACACGAGGACTTCTCAGGAGGTCACCCATCCTAGTGCTACTCTCGCCCAAGCACGCTTAACTTCGAAGTTCTGATGAGATCCGGTACATTAGTGCTGGGATGATCATACCCGGTATGTTGAGGGCACAAATCCTTTATGTGTTGACGATTCACAATCGCAGCCTAGAGAAATGGCCCATTCAAAAGGCCTAATGGGTTTAACGACAACCCATCCACTTCAACAAAGTAGCATGCTCGCAAGATGTTATATCGACGAGTTGTAGGGTCCTCTAATGTCCCGTGAGTTAGGTTGTTGTTCTTTTAACAGCTCACGACATACTATCTGGGACGAAAAAATAGCGCAAAAGTAGAAAAGTGGACCAAAATTGATGAAAATGTTCAATTTTGGGCTCCGAAAATTGGCGCAGCAAAGCAGGCTTGTTGCCCCCGTCGTAGAGCTCCCGGAGAGCTTTCCAATTATATACTGTGCGCTGCGTAACTCCTTACGAATAAAAAGTTATGGGCACTGGAGCGACGAAGACCTGGTCACAAGCCTTACGCCCTCGGTTTACCGGCCCAGCCTCTACGCGAAGCGAAGTTGTCTTGCCTAAGGTGCCATGAGATTCGGTAATAAAAAAATAATGGATAAAGTTGACAACCCTAACCGGGGCAAAAAAAATTGAAAAAGGGGGTGCAACAAGAGAACTTCCCAGGGGGTCACCCATCTTAGTACCACTCTCGCCCAAGCACGCATAACATCGGAGTTTTGATGGGATCCGGTGCATTAGTGCTGGTATGATCGCGCCCAGAGAGATGGCCCATTCAGAAGGCCCAATGGGCATAACAACAACCCATCCGCTTCAACAACGTAGCATCCTCGCAAGACGTGATATCGACGTGTTGTAGGGCACTCTAATGTCCCGCGAGTTTGGTTGTCATCCTTTTTACCGCACACGACGTACGATCCGGGACGAAAAAACAAAAGAAAAGAAGAAAAGTGGTCTGAAACTGATGAAAACCTTCGATTTTAGGCTCTGAAACAGGCGCAGCCGAGCAAGCTTGCTGGCCTCGTCGTAGAGCTGTCGGAGAGCTTTCCAACGGTATTCTGTGCGCCGCGTAACTCCTTATAGATCAAAAGTTATGGGCACCGGAGCGACGGAGACTTGGTCTCACGCCCTACTCCCTCAGTTTGCCGGCAAAGCCTCTACGTGAAACGTAGTTGTCTTGCCCAAGGTACTGTGGGATTTGGTAATAGAAATGTGGTGGATAAAGTATCTTGGCAACCCTAACCGGGGCAAAAAAAAATTGAAAAATGGGGTACAACACGAGGACTTCCGAGGGGGTCACCCATCCTAGTACTACTCTCGCCCAAGCACGCATAACATCGGAGTTCTGATGGGATCCGATGCATTAGTGCTGGTATGATCGCACCTGTCATGTTGAGGGCACAAATCCTTTATGTGTTGACCATTCACAGTCCAAGCCCAGAGAAATGGCCCATTCAAAAGGCCCAATAGGCTTAACGACAACCCATCAGCTTCAACAACGTAGCATCCTCACAAGACGTGTTTTTGATGCGTTGTAGGGCCCTCTAATATCCCACGATTTAGGTTGTCGTCCTTTTAACAACTCACGACGTACGATTCGGGACGAAAAAACAGAGGAAAAGATGAAAGGTGGTCTGAAACTGAATAATACGTTAGATTTTGGGCTCCGAAAATAGGCGCAGCTGAGCAGGCTTGTTGTTCCCATCGTACAGCTCTCGGAGAGCTTTCCAACGGTATGCTGTGCGCCGCGTAACTCCTTACGGATTAAAAGTTATGGGCACCGGAGCGATAGAGACTGGGTCACAAGCCCTGTGCCCTCGGTTTGCGAGCCCAGCCTCAACGTGAAACGAAGTTTCCTTGCCATAGGTGCCGTGGGATTCGGTAATTGAAATGTGTGGATAAAGTATCTTGGTAGCCCTAACCGGGGCAAAAAAAATTGAAAAGGGGGGGGTGCAACACGAGGACTTCCCAAGGGGTCACCCATCCTAGTACTACTCTCGCCCGAGCACGCTTAACTTTGGAGTTCTGATGGGATCCGGTGCATTAGTGCTGGTATTATCGCACCCGTCATGTTGTGGGCACAAATTCTTTGTGTTGACGGTTCACAGTCCCAGCCCAGAGAGTTGGCCCATTCAAAAGGCCCAATGGGCTTAATGACAACCCATCCGCTTTAACAACACAGCATCCTCGCAGGATGTGATATCGACACGTTGTAGGGCCCTGTAATATCCCGCGAGTTAGGTTGTCGACCTTTTAACAGCTCACAACGTACGATCTGGGACGAAAAAACAGAGCAAAAGAAGAAAAGTTGCCCGAAATTGATGAAAACATTCAATTTTGGGCTCCGAAAATAGGCGCAGTCGAGCAGGCTTCTTGCCTCCGTCGTAGAGCTCTTAGAGAGCTTTCCAACGGTATGCTGTGCGCCGCGTAACTCCTTACGAATGAAAAGTTATGAGCACCGGAGCGACAGAGACCTAGTCACAAGCCCTACGCCCTCGGTTTGCTGGCCCAGCATCTACGTAAAGCGAAGTTGTCTTGCCCAAGGTTCCGTGGGATTCGGTAATAGAAATGTGGTGGATAAAGTGTCTTTGCAACCCTAACCGGGGCAAAAAAAATTGAAAAGGGGTGTACAACACGAGCACTTCGCAGGGGGTCACCCATCCTACTACTACTCTCGCCCAAGCACACTTAACTTCGGAGTTCTGATGGGATCTGGTGCATTAGTGCTAGTATGATCGCACACGTCATGTTGTGGGCACAAATCCTTTATGTGTTGACCGTTCACAGTCCCAGCCCAGAGAGATGGCTCATTCAAAAGGCCCAATAGGCTTAACGACAACCCATTCGCTTCAACAACACAACATCCTCGTAAGACTTGATACCGGCGCATTGTAGGGTCCTGTAATATCCCGCGAGTTAGGTTGTCGTCCTTTTAACAGCTCATGACGTACGATCCGGGACCAAAAAACAGTGGAAAAGAAGAAAAGTGTTATGAAATTGATAAAAACATTCGACTTTGGACTCTAAAACCAGCCGCAGCTGAGCAGGATTGGTGCCCCCGTCATAGAGCTCTCGGAGAGCTTTCCAACGGTATGTTGTACACCACATAACTCCATAAGGATCAAAAGTTATGGGCACCGGAGCGACGGAGACCTGGTCATAAGCCCTACCCCCTCGGTTTGCAGGCCCAGCCTCTACATGAAGCGAAGTTGTCTTGCCCAAGGTGTCGTGGGATTCGGTAATAGTAATGTGGTGGATAAAGTATCTTGGAAAACCTAACCGGTGCAAAAAAAATTGAAATGTGGGGTGCAACACGAGGACTTCCCAGAGGGTCACCCATCCTAGTACTGTTCTCGCCCAAGCACGCTTAATTTCGGAGTTCTGATGGGATCCGGTGCATTAGCGCTGGTATGATTGCAACCATCATGTTGAGGGCACAAATCCTTTATGTGTTGACGGTTCATAGTCCCAGACCAGAGAGATGGCCCATTCAAAAGGCCCAATGGGCTTAACGACAACCCATCCACTTCAACAATACAGCATCCTCGCAAGACGTGATATCGACGCGTTGTAGGGCCCTCTAATGTCCCGCGAGTTAGGTTCTCGTCCTTTTAACAGCTCACAACGTCCGATCCAGGATGAAAAAACAGAGCAAAAGAAGAAAAGTAGCCGGAAATTGATGAAAATGTTTTATTTTGGGATCCAAAAATGGGCGCAGTCGAGTAAGCTTGTTACCCCCGTTGTAGAGATCTCGGAGAGCTTTCCAACGGTATGCTGTGCGTTGCATAACTCCTTATGGATCAGTAGTTATGGGCACCAAAGTGACGAAGACCTGGTCACAAGCACCACGCCCTCGGTTGGCTGGCCCAGCCTCTACGTGAAGCGAAGTTGTCTTGCACAAGGTGCCGTGGGATTCGGTAATAGAAATGTGGTGGATAAACCATCTTGGCAACCCTAACCGGGGCAAAAAAAAATTGAAAAGGGGGGTGCAACACAAGGACTTCCTAGGGGGTCACCCATCCTAGTACTACTCTCGCCCAAGCACACTTAACTTTGGAGTTCTGATGGGATCCGGTTCATTAGTGCAGGTATGACCAAACCCGTCAAGTTGAGGGCGCAAATCCGATATGTGTTGACGGTTCATAGTCCCAGCCTAAAGAGATGGCCCATTCAAAAGGCACAATGGGCTATATGACAACCCATCCACTTCAACAACACCGCATCCATGCAAGACGTGATATCGACGTGTTGCAGGGCCCTCTAATGTCACGCAAGTTAGGTTGTCGTCCTTTTAATAACTCACGACGTACGATCCGGGATGGAAAAACGGAGCAAAAGAAGAAAAGTGGACCAAAAATGATGAAAATATTCAATTTTGGGCTCCAAAAACAGGCGCAGTCAAGCAGGCTTGCTTCCCCCGTCGTAGAGCACTCAAAGAGCTTTCCAATGGTATGTTGTGCGCTACGTAAGACATTACGGATCAAAAGTTATGGGCACCGGAGCGATGGAAACTTGGTCACAAGCCCCACGCCCTCGGTTTGCGGGCCCAGCCTCAACGTGAAGCGCAGTAGTCTTGCCCAAGGTGCCGTGGGATTCGGTAATAGAAATGTGGTGGATAAAGCATCTTGGCAACCCTAAGCGGGGCAAAAAAAATTGAAAATGAGGGGTACAACACGAGGACTTCCCAAGGGGTCACCAATCCTAGTACTACTCTCGCCCAAGCACGCTTAACTTCGGAGTTCTGATGGGGTCTGGTGCATTAGTGTTGGTATGAGCGCACGCATCATGTTTAGGGCACAAATCCTTTATGTGTTGACCGTTCACAGTCCCAGCGCAGAGAGATGGCCTATTCAAAAGGCCGAAGGGCCTTAATGACAAACCATCCGCTTCAACAATGTAGCATCCTCGCAAGACGTGATATCGATGCGTTGTAGGACACTCTATTGTCCTGCGAGTTAGGTTGTCATCCTTTTAACAGCTCCCAGCGTACGATCTGGGACGAAAAAATGGAGGAAAAGAAGAAATGTGGTTTAAAACTGATGAAAACATACGATTTTGGGCTCTGAAAATAGGCGCAGCCTAGCAGGCTTGCTGCTCCCGTCATAGAGCTCTCAGAGAGATTTCCAATGGTATGCAGTGTGCTGCGTAACTCCTTATGGATCAAAAGTTATGGGCACCGGAGTGATGGAGACCTAGTCCCAAGCCCTACGCCCTCAATTTGCGTGCCCAGCCTCTACGTGAAACAAAGTTGCATTGCCCAAGGTGCCGTGGGATTCGATAATTGAAATGTGGTGGATAAAGTATCTTGGCAACCCTAACCGGGGATTAAAAAAAATTGAAAAGGAGGGGTGCAACACGAGGACTTCCCAGGGGGTCACCAATCCTAGTACTACTCTCGCCCAAGCACGCTTAACTTCGGAGTTCTGATGGGGTCCGATGCATTAGTGCTTGTATGATCGCACGCATCATGTTTAGGGCACAAATCCTTTATGTGTTGACGGTTCACAGTCCCAGCCTAGAGAGATGGCCTATTCAAATGGTTTAATGGGCTTAACGACAACCCATCCACTTCAACAACGCAACATCCTCGCAAGACGTGATAACGACGCATTGTAGGACCCTATATTGTCGCGTGAGTTTGGTTTTCATCCTTTTAACAGCTCACGACGTACGATCCGGGACGAAAAAATAGAGAAAACGAAGAAAGGTGGTATGAAACTGATGAAAATGTTTGATTTTGGGCTCTGAAAACAGGCGCAGCCGAGCAGGCTTGCTGCTCCGTCGTAGAGTTCTCAGAGAGATTTCTAATGGTATGTTGTGCGCTGCGTAATTCCTTACGGATTAAAAGTTATGGGCACCAGAGCGATGAAGACCTGGTCACAAGCCCTATGCCCTCGGTTTGCGGGCCCAGCCTCTGCGTGAAACGAAGTTGCCTTGCCCAAGGTGCCGTGGGATTCGGTAACTGAAATGTGGTGGATAAAGTATCTTGGCAACCCTAACCGGGGCAAAAAAAAATTGAAAATGGGGGGTGCAACACGAGGACTTCCTAAGGGGTCACCCAACCTAGTACTACTCTCGCCCAAGCATGCTTAACTTTGGCGTTCTGATGGGATCCGGTGCACTAGTGCTGGTATGATCGCACCCATCATGTTGTGGGCACAAATCCTTTGTGTTGACGGTTCACAGTCCTAGCCCAGAGAGACGGCCCATTCAAAAGGCCCAATGGGCTTAATGACAACCCATCCGCTTTAACAACGCAACATCCTCGCAAGACGTCATATCGACACATTGTAAGGCCTCGTAATATCCCGCGAGTTAGGTTGTAGTCCTTTTAATAGCTCACAACGTACGATCTGGGATGAAAAAACAGAGCGAAAGAAGAAAAGTGGCCCGAAACGGTTGAAAACATTCAATTTTGGGCTCTGAAAACAAGCGCAGTCGAGCAGGCTCCCTACCCTGTCATAGAGCTCTCGGAGAGCTTTCCAACGGTATGCTGTATGCCGCGTAACTCCTTACGGATCAAAAGTTATAAGCACCGGAGCGACTGAGACCTAGTCACAAGCTCTACGCCTACGGTTTGCGGGCCCAGCCTCTACGTGAAGCGAAGTTGTCTTGCCCAAGGTGTCATGGGATTCGGTAATAGTAATTTGGTGGATAAAGTATCTTGGCAACCCTAACCGGAGCAAAAAAAAATTCAAAATGGGGAGTGCAACACGAAGACTTGATAGGGGTCACCCATCCTAGTACTACACTTACCCAAGCAAGCTTAACATCGGAGTTCGGATGGGATCCGGTGCATTAGTGCTGGTATGATTGCACCCGTCATGTTGTGGGCACAAATCCTTTATGTGTGACCGTTCACAGTCCTAGCCCAGAGAGATGGCACATTCAAAAGGCCCAATAGGCTTAACGACAAACCATCCGCTTCAACAACGCAGCATCCTTGCAAGATGTTATACCAACACGTTTTAGGGCCCTCAAATGTTCCGCGAGTTAGGTTGTCGTCCTTCTAATAGCTCACGACGTACGATCCGGGATGGAAAAACAGAGCAAATGAAGAAAAGTGGTCTAAAATTGATGAAAACGTTCAATTTTTGGCTCTGAGAACAGGCGCAGCCGAGCAGGCTTGCTGCCCCAGCCGTAGAGCTCTCGGAGAGCTTTCCAACGGTATGTTGTGCGCCGCGCAACTCCTTACAGATCAGTAGTTATAGGCACCGAAGTGACGAAGACCTGGTCATAAGCCCCACGCCCTCGGTTTGCCCAGACTCTACAAAAAGCGAAGTTGTCTTGCCCAAGGTGTCGTGGGATTTGGTAATAGAAATATGGTGGATAAAGCATCTTGGCAACCCTAACCGGGACTAAACAAATTGAAAATGGGGGTGCAACACGAGGACTTCCCAGACCCATCCTAGTACTACTCTCGCCCAAGCACGCATAACTTCAGAGTTCTGATGGGGTCCGGTGCATTAGTGCTGGTATGATTGCACCCGTCATGTTTAGGGCGCAAATCCTTTTTGTGTTGACGGTTCACAGTCCCAGCCCAGAGAGATGGCCTATTCAAAAGGCCTAATGGGCTTAACGACAACCTATCTGCTTCAACAACGCAGGATCCTAGCAAGACGTGATATCGACGTGTTGTATGGCCCTCTATTGTCCCGCGAGTTAGTTGTCGTCCTTTTACCAGCTCACGACGAACGATCCGGGACGGAAAAACAGAGCAAAAGTAGAAAACTGGCCTGAAACTAATGAAAACGTTTGGTTTTGGGCTTTAAAAATAGGCGCAGCTAAGTAAGTTTGCGGCCCCCGTCGTAGAGCTCTCGGAGAGCTTTCCAACGGTATGCTGTGGGCCGCGTAACTCCTTACGGATCAAAAGTTATGGGCACCGAAGCGATGGAGACCTGGTCACAAGCCCCACGCCCTTGGTTTGTGGGCCCAGCCTCTACGTGAAGTGAAGTTTGTTGCCCAAGCTGCCGTGGGATTCGGTAATAGAAATGTGGTGGATAAAGTATCTTGACAACCCTAACCAGGGCAAAAAAAATTGAAAACGGGGGTGCAACACAAGGACTTCCCAGGGGGTCACCCATCCTAGTACTACTCTCCCCCAAGCACGCTTAATTTCGGACTTCTGATGGGATCCGGTGCATTAGTGCTGGTATGATTGCAACCATCATGTTGAGGGCACAAATCCTTTATGTGTTGAAAGTTCATAGTCCCAGACCAGAGAGATGGCCCATTCAAAAGGCCTAATGGGCTTAATGACAACCTATCAACTTCAACAACACTGCATCCACGCAAGATGTGATATCGACGCATTGTAGGGCCCTCTAATGTCTTGCGAGTTATGTTGTCATCCTTTTAACAGCTCACGACGTACGATCCGGGATGAAAAAACAGAGCAAAAGAAGAAAAGTGGCCCGAAACTGATGAAAATATTTTATTTTGGGATCAAAAAATGGGCGCAGCCGAGCATGCTTGCTACCCCCGTCGTAGAGCGCTCGGAGAGCTTGCCAACGGTATGCTGTGCGCTGCATAACTCCTTACGGATCAATAATTATGGGCACCAAAGCGACGAAGACCTAGTCACAAGCACCACGCCCTCGGTTGGCTGGCCCAGCCTCTACGTAAAGCGAAGTTGTCTTGCCCAAGGTGCCGTGGGATTCGGTAATAGAAATGTGGTGGATAAAGCATCTTGGCAACCCTAACCAGGGCAAAAAAAAATTGAAAAGGGGGGTGCAACATGAGGACTTCCCAGGGGGTCACCCATCCTAGTACTACCGTCGCCCAAGCATACTTAACTTCGGAGTTCTGATGGGATCCGGTTGATTAGTACTAGTATGACCGAACCCGTCAAGTTGAGGGCGCAAATCTTATATGTGTTGACGGTTCACAGTCCCAGCCTAGAGAGATGGCTCATTCAAAAGGCACAATGGGCTTAATGACAACCCATCCACTTCAAGAACGCAGCATGTCACGCCCCAACACGACCCCTCCTATGATCAGTCAGGACGCAACGGAATTTCGGCAGTATAACGACAGTAAATAGGATACCGAGGCTCTAAACCAACCTCATTAAACATCATACATCCAGCAACTCCTTAATTCAAACAACAACATACAACACAATCATAATATACAATAAACCATCCTCGTTATACGCCTCCGTTCCAACATAACATACAATACTTCAACCTTATCATGCATTTCAAAAATAAGTTGAGACATGTTTACAACTTAACCATAGACAAAAGAAAGCCACTAAGTTAACACCATTTGGATCATCATCTTCCAACATCTATTACAATAAGAACCACAAAGCATATAAAAGTCTATTAAACTAATACACAAGACATTTAACAACATAAAGTCATGGATAGGACTCGGGAACATATGACTCGTCCACGTAAAGCACATTTTCCACATTCTCCTCTTCAGGAGGCACATACCCGTAATCCGGCTCTGCAACACCTGTAAGCATGCATTAATAGAGAGTGAGCTTATATACATAAGCCCAGTGAGGATCCGATAGATCTCGACAGTATTCACTACGCTCCTTGGATTTAGTCCTTTGAGCAAGTAAACACACAACAACAATAATAATACTATCATCACATAACAACATAAATAATGCTATCATCACATAACTATATGACCATTCAATGAAGGATACTCTATTTGGTGTAGCTCCAAACGCCATCACGATCTCAACCGTTCTTCTTATAACTCCCCATTACTCACGCACCCGAGGTACCTCACTATCCCCTTCCCTCCATGACATCTCCGTCATGCGAGCTGGGGGTAGCCTATGGCAGTCATGCCGGTTTCAACCCGACAGCCCGACGCTGCCTGAGAGGTGGCACACACATACCAAGGCTCCATATTCATCAATCATCATGCAAGCATAAATCAATCAATCAATTGGGAGATCAGCAACAAGAGTGCCCGATTCCCGCATTCAATAATCAATCAATATCATTTTATCATCATCAATAATCATATCATCATCATCAATAACATCAATAATCAATTAAACAACAAATAACTAAGTTAGATGACAAAGTAGGCCATCTAACCGAACATGCATAATATACATAATTAAACTCTAAATTACTCAACAACAACTCACCATTCATCACTCGAACACTACCCAACCATCTAAGGCATCGTTCAAGAAATTAAAGAATGACAACCTAAACTTCTAAAATTCATAACTTACAATCTACTAATCCAAACATTGCCAAATCAGTTCCTATCACGCATCCATTCAACCTACTACATTAGCCCTCTCGGAAATCCACCATAACACCTCCAAAACATGCCCGATAACCCTAAAACCCTATGACGTCATGGCTGGATTTTCCGGATTTTCACACAAACAATGTAATCGAAAATTCGGCATTACAACAGCGCTAACACGTAATTATCAAGTATTTAGAAATCGACGGCAATCGATTTCGATCAACACAACTCAATTAAATCAACTTTGAACATTTTAATCAAAATTAAATACCCGGAAAATAAAAATTATGCTATATCCGACAGAAACTCGTAGTATTAGTATATAATGATCCCTAGCATGCAAGGAGCAATAATCTAACATCAGATTTCAATTCTAACGGTTCAATCTTCATTTATACGCAAAAACACAAAAATGACATTTTGAGATCTAGAATTTTTCTCTCACCTTTGATGTGTTTTGATGCAAGAAATGTGTAGAATGGATGCCAAACAATCAATTTCAAGCTTTGAATCACTCAATTCGGCTTTGAAACGCAAAATCTGTGAGAAAAATGCTTTGAAAATGCCTTATCTTTCTCCTCCAAGGAGCCACGGTTTTGTGTGTGTTTTTGGAGTGTGTTTTGTGTTGTGTGAGTGTGTGTTGATGACAAGGAGTATTTAAAAGCTTGGTCAATTAAAAAAATGCAAAGTCAAAGTTAGTTTTAATAGGTATTTTTGTGTTTTTAATGACTTTAATTGCATTTTATTGCTCACCAAGTTAAAATAATTATGCAACCCCCAAAATATCTCAAGTGGATTATTTTTAGGTGACAAGAAGTTTTACATTCAAAGAATTCCACCCGAGTCGGCTTAAAACTCGATTTTCGCAAAAGTCGATGTAAAAACCCTAATAAATTCTTAAGCCGATTTTAAAACCGTTTTCATCAAACACAGGTCTATTAAAGTCCGTGGACTAGGTCTAGAAGGGTTAAAAAGACCAGTTTCAAAATTATAGCGGACGTGTTTCGAAAACACTATTCACTGAAAATCGACGATAAAATTTCTGACTCCGTTTTTTATGAAAATTTCATGAATGCACATTTAGCATGTATTAGGAGTATTGAAATCAAAATTATAACTTTCTAGGTCCTATAGCACATAAACAGATCATATGCACGCAAAACGAGATAAGCAGAAAAGTGGGGTTTCACATTCTCCCCTCCTTAAAACAATTGCGTCCGCGCAATTCTCGAACTGACAGACAATTAAATCCTCAATCGTTACACTTAATAATACTTCTCTTAGTTCTTATTTATCTCCTAGGATGACACCTAACCAAAGACCTCAAAAGAACAACCTCTGTTGACTGCAAGTTGATGATCATAGTTCCAAGACAATCTCCAATTCATAATTCTCTCCTACCTAATATCTTATTGCATATGAAAGAAATCACAACTCCAAAGTCTTAGCATGACACCAGTAATTATCAATCATCCCTTACTACACAAAAAAGCTCTATGAACACCCCGAAGGTTTAAAAACTCATTCACGATAACATGAATGATTATTGATCAAGGAAATATCTCAAAAGTGACATTTGTCAGAATATGGCTCTTATGAAATTTACAAGGAAATAAGAATATGAAAAATCATATTTGAACCAACAATCAAGTGAACAAGAGGTCAAACAGGTTAGAGAATCAAGAGGTTAATAGTTTAATAAGGAAGCATGATAACTAAGATAAGAAATGTCTCAGCACCTATCAGTTAAATAAGTACGAACAAAGGATGATGACGAGTCAAAACAGTGCTGAGTATGTTGAACAAAAATTCTGAACAAATAGATATTTCAATTCTCGATAATTGTTCAAGGAACCAACAAGTAAGTTGTACTTGAGGCGAAATGAAATTATAAAATAAGAGATGATTAATTCAATAGAAAACATGAGTGGCAAAAGTATCTCAGCACGCAATACCAAAGAAGTACGAATAAGAAATGATAACAATAGGACAGTGCCGAGTACTTTGAGTGAGCAATTACAAGCAAAGTAATGGCTCAGGATTTAATAATAAAATAATAGGATTAACAAAGATCAACAAGAATAACAATGATGTACTTAGGTAAAGAGTACATCAAACAAGTGAAATCGAATAAGTAAAATGGTATAACAAAGGTGAAATTACTTCCAAATGAATAGTAATAGAATGAAATGAAATATTGAAACCAATGATTGGAGATATAGAATGAAATATAGAAGTCTCAAACCTTAACTCCAATAAGCGACATTGCTATAAGAAACAAATATGAATGTTAAGAATAGAAGCAATGTCAAATGAGTATAGGATCCATTAATCCAATAAGCAAACTTTCAAGAGACAATTGATAGGCTAGAAAAGTGTAACCCTCTCTCAAATAAGTGAGAATAGAGTAGAAAAGAATAATAAGACCGATAGAATTATGGAGTACAAGAAGGGTGTCCCACCTACACACTTAAACACCAACAAGTCAAATCCTATAATCTACCTTCCTCCAAAACAAGACACTAAGGAGATCTAGAGAACCTAAGGAGTCATAACAATCACCAAACAAGATAAATCACTCCAAAATTTTACATTCCGTACCAGACCAATTACTAAACAAGATAAATCACTGATTACCCAACAAGATTCACTAATGAAGACTCCAAAATCTGATAACACAATACAGATTCATATTAACCCACTATAACACAAGAGAATCTCCAATCAACAATTTAGAGAGTCATACCACCTAGAACTCAAAAGCTTGATGTAGGTAAGTAAATGTTCAGTCACCAAAATGCATTCTTATTTCCTCAAATAATTCTATCTCCCAACAATTACATCCTCGAATAAAGTAACTTTAGTCAGGAATCACTCCAATTGTCTCCAAGGCTTAAAGATCAAAACTCCAAAATATCCATTAATAATATAGCAATCCCAAATAGTAGAAATATTCACATGTTATACCACACTTCATTCCATTCACAAATATACATCACTAATTCCTCAAATAAATTCATTCTAAAATAACCTCAAGAAAGTATAATCTGAGTTGAGACTCCAAAAGTGTCTAATCACAACCTCACAGAAACCTCAACTTATGATCCATCTCCAAGTAATAACAAGTTAAACATGGCAACAAAAGTAATTATAATCATCAAGATACATTGCTATTTTCCTCGAACAACTTCATTCTCGCTAAAGGAACATCAAGATCATTCCACTAAGCCGAAACTAAAATCCATAAACATAACAATTAAAATCTAACTGATAAACTTCTAGAATAATAATAATTCAAAATCATGGCCTATCTCTATTTCCGAAAGCTCTTACAACCACCCTAGACATTAAAAGGTCACTCACGAGTTAAAACATGTATGCAACTATATCATATGAAAGACAAGTATAACATAATACACAATTATCATACAATGCAACATTATCACATAACACACAATTCAACATATAAGAAGCCAACATCACATAAACAGGTTATATCATAGAAGTAAGTTATAAACAATTAAAGTCACATAAGCAACAAACTTCACATAAGACAAGTTGATCACGTAACTCACATTGGTCACTTAAAGTACATTGACCACCTAAAGCACGTTGTTTCACATAAGCTAGTTATAAACAATTAAAAGCACATAAACAACTAACTTCACACAAGGCACAAAATCACATAAAACACAATTGTCACATAATACACATTAATCACATAATGCACATTAATTACAACACATTGAGTACGTATAACACGTTATCAGATAAAACATATTGACCACATTAATTCACTTAACACACAAGGCATATTTGTCACATAGAAAGTTAGACACATAAGTAAATTAATCACATAAACATATTAACATATGTTTCACTTTTCTTTCACTTAATACATACTTGCATGCTTAGACCACTACCCACATTCCGAGGATACCCCGGCTGACAGCTAATCAAGCTCTGATACCACTTAAACTGTCACGCCCCAACTCGACCCCTCTTACAATCAGTCAGGACGCAACGGAATTTCGGCAGCATAACGACAGTAAATAGGATACCGAGGCTCTAAACCAACCTCATTAAACATCATACATCCAGCAACTCCTTAATTCAAACAACAACATACAACACAATCATAATATACAATAAACCATCCTCGTTATACGCCTCCGTTCCAACATAACATACAATACTTCAACCTTATCATGCATTTCAAAAATAAGTTGAGACATGTTTACAACTTAACCATAGACAAAAGAAAGCCACTAAGTTAACACCATTTGGATCATCATCTTCCAACATCTATTACAATAAGAACCACAAAGCATATAAAAGTCTATTAAACTAATACACAAGACATTTAACAACATAAAGTCATGGATAGGACTCGGGAACATATGACTCGTCCACGTAAAGCACATTTTCCACATTCTCCTCTTCAGGAGGCACATACCCGTAATCCGGCTCTGCAACACCTGTAAGCATGCATTAATAGAGAGTGAGCTTATATACATAAGCCCAGTGAGGATCCGATAGATCTCGACAGTATTCACTACGCTCCTTGGATTTAGTCCTTTGAGCAAGTAAACACACAACAACAATAATAATACTATCATCACATAACAACATAAATAATGCTATCATCACATAACTATATGACCATTCAATGAAGGATACTCTATTTGGTGTAGCTCCAAACGCCATCACGATCTCAACCGTTCTTCTTATAACTCCCCATTACTCACGCACCCGAGGTACCTCACTATCCCCTTCCCTCCATGACATCTCCGTCATGCGAGCTGGGGGTAGCCTATGGCAGTCATGCCGGTTTCAACCCGACAGCCCGACGCTGCCCGAGAGGTGGCACACACATACCAAGGCTCCATATTCATCAATCATCATGCAAGCATAAATCAATCAATCAATTGGGAGATCAGCAACAAGAGTGCCCGATTCCCGCATTCAATAATCAATCAATATCATTTTATCATCATCAATAATCATATCATCATCATCAATAACATCAATAATCAATTAAACAACAAATAACTAAGTTAGATGACAAAGTAGGCCATCTAACCGAACATGCATAATATACATAATTAAACTCTAAATTACTCAACAACAACTCACCATTCATCACTCGAACACTACCCAACCATCTAAGGCATCGTTCAAGAAATTAAAGAATGACAACCTAAACTTCTAAAATTCATAACTTACAATCTACTAATCCAAACATTGCCAAATCAGTTCCTATCACGCATCCATTCAACCTACTACATTAGCCCTCTCGGAAATCCACCATAACACCTCCAAAACATGCCCGATAACCCTAAAACCCTATGACGTCATGGCTGGATTTTCCGGATTTTCACACAAACAATGTAATCGAAAATTCGGCATTACAACAGCGCTAACACGTAATTATCAAGTATTTAGAAATCGACGGCAATCGATTTCGATCAACACAACTCAATTAAATCAACTTTGAACATTTTAATCAAAATTAAATACCCGGAAAATAAAAATTATGCTATATCCGACAGAAACTCGTAGTATTAGTATATAATGATCCCTAGCATGCAAGGAGCAATAATCTAACATCAGAT
Source organism: Ehretia macrophylla (assembly GCA_037974665.1). Classification (NCBI taxonomy): domain Eukaryota; kingdom Viridiplantae; phylum Streptophyta; class Magnoliopsida; order Boraginales; family Ehretiaceae; genus Ehretia; species Ehretia macrophylla. Next base: position 11,384,547 of record CM075764.1, on the reverse strand, counting down.
TTCAATTCTAACGGTTCAATCTTCATTTATACGCAAAAACACAAAAATGACATTTTGAGATCTAGAATTTTTCTCTCACCTTTGATGTGTTTTGATGCAAGAAATGTGTAGAATGGATGCCAAACAATCAATTTCAAGCTTTGAATCACTCAATTCGGCTTTGAAACGCAAAATCTGTGAGAAAAATGCTTTGAAAATGCCTTATCTTTCTCCTCCAAGGAGCCACGGTTTTGTGTGTGTTTTTGGAGTGTGTTTTGTGTTGTGTGAGTGTGTGTTGATGACAAGGAGTATTTAAAAGCTTGGTCAATTAAAAAAATGCAAAGTCAAAGTTAGTTTAAATAGGTATTTTTGTGTTTTTAATGACTTTAATTGCATTTTATTGCTCACCAAGTTAAAAATAATTATGCAACCCCCAAAATATCTCAAGTGGATTATTTTTAGGTGACAAGAAGTTTTACATTCAAAGAATTCCACCCGAGTCGGCTTAAAACTCGATTTTCGCAAAAGTCGATGTAAAAACCCTAATAAAGTCTTAAGCCGATTTTAAAACCGTTTTCATCAAACACAGGTCTATTAAAGTCCGTGGACTAGGTCTAGAAGGGTTAAAAAGACCAGTTTCAAAATTATAGCGGACGTGTTTCGAAAATACTATTCACTGAAAATCGACGATAAAATTTCTGACTCCGTTTTTTATGAAAATTTCATGAATGCACATTTAGCATGTATTAGGAGTATTGAAATCAAAATTATAACTTTCTAGGTCCTATAGCACATAAACAGATCATATGCACGCAAAACGAGACAAAGCACGTAAAACGAGATAAGCAGAAAAGTGGGGTTTCACACAGCATCCTTGCAAGACATGATATCGACGCGTTGCAGGGCCCTCTAATGTCCCGCGAGTTAGGTTGTCGTCCTTTTAATAGCTCACGACGCACGATCCGGGATGGAAAAATAGAGCAAAAGAAGAACACTGGCCCGAAAATGATGAACACATTCGATTTTGGCCTTTAAAAACAGGCGCAGTCAAGCAGGCTTGCTGCCCCCCATCGTAGAGCACTCGGAGAGCTTTCCAACTGTATGCTGTGCGCCGCGTAAGACATTACGGATCAAAAGTTATAGGCACCGGAGCGATGGAGACCTGGTCACAAGCCCCCCGCCCTCGGTTTGTGGGCCCAGCCTCTACATGAAGTGCAGTAGTCTTGCCCAAGGTATCGTGGGATTTAATAATTGAAATGTGGTGGATAAAGCATCTTGGCAACCCTAACCGGGGCAAAAAAAATTGAAAAGGAGGGGTGCAGCACGAGGACTTCAAAAGGCCCAATGGGCTTAATGACAACCCATCCGCTTCAACAACGTAGCATCCGTGCAAGACGTGATATCGACACATTGTAGGGCAATGTAATATCTCGCGAGTTAGGTATTCGTCCTTTTAACAGCTCACAACGTACGATCTGGGAAGAAAAAACAGAGCAAGAGAAGAAAAGTGGCCCAAAACTGATGAAAATATTAAATTTTGGGCTCCAAAAATAGGTGCAGTCGAGCAGGCTTCCTGCCCCTATCAGTGAGCTCTCGGAGAGCTTTTCAACGGTATGCTGTGCGCCGCATAACTCCTTACGGATCAAAAGTTATGAGCACCGGAGCAACGGAGACCTAGTCACAAGCCCTACGCTCTCGGTGTGCGAGCCCAGCCTCTACGTGAAAGCGAAGTTGTCTTGCCCAAGGTGCCGTGGGATTTGGTAACATAAATATGGTGGATAAAGTGTCTTGGCAACCCTAACCGGGGCAAAAAAAATTGAAAATGGGGGGTGCAACACGAGGACATCCAAGGGGGTTACCCATTCTAGTACTACTCTCGCCCAAGCACGCTTAACTTCGGAGTTCTGATGGGATCCGGTGCATTGGTACTAGTACGATCGCACCCATCATGTTGTCGGCTCAATTCCTTTATGTGTTGACCGTTCACAGTCCCAGCCCAGAGAGATGGCCCATTCGAAAGGCCCAATGGGCTTAATGACAACCCATCTGCTTCAACTATGTAGCATCCTCACAAGACGTGATATCGACGCGTTGTAGGGCCCTCTAATGTCCCGCGGGTTAGGTTGTCGTCCTTTTAACAACTCACGACGTACGATCCGGGATGAAAAAATAGTGGAAAAGAAAAAAAGTGGTCTGAAATTGATGACAATGTTTGATTTTGGGCTCCGAAAATAGGAGCAGCCGAGCAGGCTTGCTACCCCTGTCGTAGAGCTCTCGGAGAGCTTTCCAACGGTATGTTGTGCGCCGCATAACTCCATACAGATCAAAAGTTATGGGCACCGGAGCGACGGAGACCCGGTCACAAGCCCTACCCCGTCGGTTTGCGGGCCCAGCCTCTACGTGAAGCGAAGTTGTCTTGCCCAAGGTGCTGTGGGATTCGGTAATAGTAATGTGGTGGATAATGTATCTTGGCAACCCTAACCGGGGCAAAAAAAATTGAAAACGAGGGTGCAACACGAGGACTTCACAAGGGGTCACCTATCCTAGTACTACTATCGCCCAAGCACGCTTAACTTCGGAGTTCGAATGGGATCCGGTGCATTAGTGCTGGTATGATCGCACCCGTCATGTTGTGGGCACAAATCTTTTATGTGTTGACCGTTCACAGTCCCAGCCCAGAGAGATGGCCCATTCAAAAGGCCCAATAGGCTTAACGACAACCCATCCGCTTCAACAACGCAGTATCCTCGCAAGACGTGATATCGATGCATTTTAGGGCCCTCTAATGTCCCGTGAGTTAGGTTGTCGTCCTTTTAACAGCTCATGACGTACGATCCGGGATGGAAAAACAGAGGGAAAGAAGAAAAGTGGTCTAAAACTAATGAAAATGTTCAATTTTCGGCTATGAAAACAAGCGTAGCAGAGTAGGTTTGCTGCCCCCGTTGTAGAGCTCTCGAAGAGCTTTCCAACGGTATGCTGTGCGCCGTGTAACTCCTTACGGATCAATAGTTATAGGCACCGGAGCAACGGAGACTTGGTCACAAGCCCTACGCCCTCGGTATGCGGGCCGAGCCTCTACGTGAAGCGAAGTTGTCTTGCCCAAGGTACGATGGGATTCGATTATAGAAATATGGTGGATAAAGTATCTTGGCAACCCTAACCGTGGCAAAAAAAATTGAAAAGGGAGATGCAACACGAGAACTTCCCAGGGGGTTACGCATCCTAGTACTACTCTCGCCTATGCACGCTTAACTTCTGAGTTCTGATGGGATCCGGTGCATTAGTGCTAGTATGATCGCACCCATCATGTTGAGGGCACAAATCCTTTATGTGTTGACAGTTCACAGTCCCAGCCCAGAGAGATGGCCCTTTCAAAAGGCCCAATGAGCTTAATGACAACCCATCCAGTTCAACAACACAGCATCCTCGTAAGACTTGATATCTACGTGTTGTAGGGCCATGTAATATCCCGCAAGTTAGGTTGTCATCCTTTTAACAGCTAACGATGTGAGATCCGGGATGAAAAAACATACCAAAAGTAGAAAAGTGGCCAGAAAATGATGAAAACGTTCGATTTTGGGCTCCAAAACCTGGCGCAGCCTAGTAGGCTGGCTGCCACTGTCGTAGAGCTCTCGGACAGCTTTCCAACGGTATGCTATGCGCCGCGTTACTCTTTACGGATTAAAAGTTATGGGCACCGGAACGATGGAGACCTGGTCACAAGCCCGACACCCTCGGTTTGCGAGCCCAGCCTCTACGTGAAGCGAAGTTGTCCTGCCCAAGGTGCCGTAGGATTCGGCAATAGAAATGTGGTGGATAAAGTATCTTCACAACCCTAACCGGGGCAAAAAAAATTGAAAAGGGAGGGTACAACACGAGGACTTCTCAGGGGGTCACCCATCCTTGTACTATTATTGCCCAAGCACGCTTAACTTCAGAGTTCTGATGGGATCCGGTGCATTAGTGTTGGTATGATCGCACGCGTCATGTTGTGGGCACAATTCCTTTATGTTTTGACCGTTCACTGTCCCAGCCCAGAGAGATGGCCCATTCAAAATGCCCAATGATCTTAATGACAACCCATTAGCTTCAACAACGCAGCATCCTCGCAAGACGTGATATCGACGTGTTGTAGGGCCCTCTAATGTCCCGCAAGTTAAGTTGTCTTCCTTTTAACAGCTCACGACATACGATCTGGGACGGAAAAAACAGAGCAAATGAAGAAAACTGGCCTGAAACTGATGAAAACGTTGGATTTTGGGATCCGAAAATTGGTGTAGCAAAGTAAGCTTGCTACCCCCTTTGTAGAGCTCTCGGATAGCTTTCTAACGGTATGTTGTGCGCTGCGTAACTCCTTACGGATTAAAATTTATGGGCACCGGAGCGATACAGACCTGGTCATAAGCCCCACGTCCTCGGTTTGCGAGCCCAGCCTCTACGTGAAGTGAAGTTGTATTTCCCTAGGTGCCATGCGATTCGGTAATAGAAATATGGTGGATAAAGTATCTTGGCAACCGTAACCGGGGCAAAAAAATTTGAAAAGTGGGGGTGCAACACGAGGACTTCCTAGGGGGTTACCCATCCTAGTACTACTCTCGCCCAAGTACGCTTAACTTCGAAGTTCTGATTGGATCCGATGCATTAGTATTGGTATGATCGCACCCATCATGTTGTGGGCACAAATCCTTTATGTTTTGACGGTTCACAGTCCAAGCCATGTGAGATGGCCCATTCAAAAGGCTCAATAGGCTTAACGACAACCCATCCGTTTCAACAACACAACATCCTCGCAATGCGTGATAGCGACGCATTGTAGGGCCCTCTAATGTCCCGTGAGTAAGGTTGTCATCCTTTTAACCGCTCAAGACGTACGATCTGGGATGAAAAAACAGAGCAAAAGAAGAAAAGTGGCCCAAAACTGATGAAAATGTTTGATTTTGGGATCTGTAAATAGGCGCAGCCGAGCAGGCTTACTGTCCCTGTCGTAGAGCTCTTGGAGAGCTTTCTAACGGTATGCTGTGCGCCGCGTAACTCTTTACGGATTAAAAGTTATGGGCATCGGAGTGACGGAGACCTGGTCACAAGCCCCACGCCGTCAGTTTGCAGGCCCAACCTCTACGTGAATCGAAGTTGTCTTGCCCAAGGTACCATAGGATTCGGTAATAGAAATGTGGTGGATAAAGTATCTTGGCAACACTAACCGGGGCAAAAAAAATTGAAAACGGGGGTGCAACACAAGGACTTCACAGGGGGTCACCCATCGTAGTACTACTCTCGCCCAAGCACGCTTAACTTCGGAGTTCTGATGGGATCTGGTGCATTAGTGCTGGTATGATCGCACCCGTCATGTTGAGGGCACAAATCCTTTATGTGTTCACGGTTCACAGTCATAGCCTAGAGAGATGGCCTATTCAAAAGGCCCAATGGGCTTAATGACAACCCATCGACTTCAACAACGTAGCATCGTCGTAAGACGTGATATCAACGCGTTGTAGGGCCCATAAATATCCCGCGAGTTAGGTTGTCGTCCTTTTAACAGCTCACGACGTATGATCCGGCACCTAAAAATAGAGAAAAAGAAGAAAAGTTGCCCGAAACTGATGAAAACGTTCAATTTTGGGCTTTGAAAATAGAAGCAGCCAAGCAGGCTTGCTGCACCAGTCATAGAGCTCTCGGAGAGCTTTCCAACGGTATGTTGTGCGTTGCGTAACTCGTTACGGATTAAAAGTTATGGGCACCGGAGCGACGGAGACTTGGTCATAAGCCCCACGCCCTTTGTTTGCAGGTACGACCTCTACGTGAAGCGAAGTTGTCTTGCCCAAGGTGCCGTGGGATTCGGTAAAAGAAATATGGTGGACATAGTATCTTGGCAACCCTAACCGAGGCAAAAAAAATTGAAAACGGCGGTGCAACACGAGGACTTCCCAGGCGGTCACCCATCTTAGTACTACTATAGCCCAAGCACACTTAACTTCGGAGTTCTGATGGGATCCAGTGCATTAGTACTGGTATGATTGCACCTGTCATGTTGTGGGCACAAATCCTTTATGTGTTGACGGTTCACAGTCCCAGCCCGGAGAAATGGCCCATTCAAAAGGCCCAATGGGCTTAACGACAACCCATCCACTTTAAGAACGCAGCATCCTCGCAAGACGTGATATCGACACGTTGTAGGGCCCTGTAATATCCAGCGAGTTAGGTTGTCGTCCTTTTAACAGCTCACGACGTACGATCCGAGTCAAAAAAATAGAGAAAAATTAGAAAAGTGGCTCGAAATTGATGAAAACATTCGATTTTGGGCTCCGAAAATAGGCGCAGTCGAGCAGGCTTGCTGCACCCATCATAGAGCTCTCAGAGTGCTTTCCAACGGTATGTTGTGCTCCGCGTAACTCCTTACGGATCAAAAGTTTTGGGCACCGGAGCGACGGAGACCTAGTCACAAGCCCTACGCCCTCGGTTTGTGGGCCCAGCCTCTACGGGAAGCGAGGTTGTCCAGCCCAAGGTGCCGAGGGATTCGTTAATAGAAATGTGGTGGATAAAGTATCTTGGCTACCCTAACCGGGGCAAAAAAAATTGAAAAGGGAGGGGTGCAACATGAGGACTTCCTAGGGGGTCACCCATCCTAGTACTACTCTCGCCCAAGCACGTTTGACTTCGGAGTATTGATGGAATCCGGTGCATTAGTGCTGGTATGATCGCACCCGTCATGTTGAGGGCACAAATCCTTTATGTGTTGACGATTCACAGTCCCAGGCCAGAGTGATAGCCCATTCAAAAGGCCCAATGGGCTTAACGACAACCCATCCGCTTCAACAACGGAGCATCCTCATAAGACGTGATATTGATGCATTGTAGGGCCCTGTAATATCCCGTGCGTTAGGTTGTCATCCTTTTAATACTCACGACGTAAGATCCGGGACGGAAAAACAGAGCAAAAGAAGAGAAGTGGCCCAAAACTGATGAAAACGTTTGATTTTGGGCTCCGAAAATAGGCATTGCCAAGCCGGCTCGTTGCCCCTGTCGTAGAGCTCTTGGAGAGCTTTCCAACGGTATGCTGTACGCCACGTAACTACTTACAGATCAAAAGTTATGGGCATCGGAGCGACGAAGACCTGGTCAAAAGCCCCACGCCCTCGGTTTGCAGGCCCAGCCTCTATGTGAAGCAAAGTTATCTTGCCCAAGGTGCCGTGGGATTCGGTATTAGAAATGTGGTGGATAAAGTATCTTGGCAACCCTAACTAGGGCAAAAAAATTGAAAAGGGGGGTGCAACACGAGGACTTCCCAGGGGGTCAGCCATCCTAGTACTACTCTCGTCCAAACACGCTTAACTTCGGAGTTCGGATGGGATCCGGTGCATTAGTGCTGGTATGATCGCACCCGTCATGTTGTGGGCACAAATCCTTTATGTGTTGATGGTTCACAGCCTCAGCCCAGAGAGATGGCCCATTCAAAAGGCCCAATGGGCTTAATGACAACCCATCCTCTTTAACAACGCAGCATCCTCGCAAGACGTTATATCGACAGGCTGTAGGGCCCTGTAATATCCCGCGAGTTAGGTTATCGTCCTTTTAACAGCTCACGACGTACGATATTGGATGAAAAAAAAGTGCAAAAGAAGAAAAGTGGCCCGAAACTGATGAAAACAATCAATTTTGGGCTCTGAAAATAGGCGCAGCCGAGCAGGCTTGCACCCTTGTCGTACAGCTCTCGGAAAGCTTTCCAACGGTTTGTTGTGCGCCGCAAAACTCCTTACGGATCAAAAGTTATGGGCACCGGAGCAATGGAGACCTGGTCACAAGCCTTACGCCCTCGGTTTGCGAGCCCAGCCACAACGTGAAGCGAAGTTGTCTTGCCCAAGGTGCCGTGGGATTCGGTAATAGAAATGTGGTCGATAAAGTATCTTGGCAACCCTAAACGGGGCAAAAAAAATTGAAAAGGGGGGGTGCAACACGAGGACTTCCCATAGGGTCACCCATCCTAGTACTACTTTTGCCCAAACACGCTAAACTTCGGAGTTCTGATGGGATCCGGTGCATTAGTGCTGGTATTATCACACCCGTCATGTTGTGGGCACAAATCCTTTATATGTTGACCATTCACAGTCCCAGCCCAGAGAGATGGCCCATTCAAAAGGCCCAATGATCTTGACGACAAGCCATCAGCTTCAACAATGCAGCATCCTCGCAAGACGTGATATCGACGTGTTGTAGGGCCCTCTAATGTCCCACGAGTTGGGTTGTCGTCCTTTTAGCAGCTCACGACGTACGATCCGGGACAAAAAAATAGAGGAAAAGAAGAAAAGTGGCCCGAAACTGATGAAAACATTTGATTTTGGGCTCCGAAAACAGGTGCAGCCGAGCGGGCTTGCTGCCCCCGTCGTAGAGCTCTCGGAGAGCTTTCCAACGGTATGTTGTACGCCGCGTAACTACTTACAGATCAAAAGTTATGGTCACCGGTGCGACAGAGACCAGGTCACAAGTCCCACGCCCTCAGTTTACGGGCCCAGCCTCTGCGTGAAGCGAAGTTGTCTTGCCCAAAGGTGCCGTGGGATTCGGTATTGGAAATGTGGTGGATAAAGTATCTTGGCAACCCTAACTGGGGCAAAAAAAATTGAAAAGGGGGGGTGCAACATGAGGACTTCCAAGGGGGTCACCCATTCTAGTACTACTCTCGCCCAAGCAAGCTTAACTTCAGATTTCAGATGGGATCTGGTGCATTGGTACTGGAATGATCACACCCGTCATGTTGTGGGCACAAATCCTTTATGTGTTGACGGTTCATAGTCTCAGCCTAGAGAGATGGCCCATTCAAAAGGCCCAATGGGCTTAATGACAACCCATCCGCTTTAACAACGTAGCATCCTCGCAAGACGTGATATCGACATTTTCAATATCCCGCGAGTTAGGTTCTCGTCCTTTTAACAGCTCACGACGTACGATCCGGGATGAAAAAACAGAGCAAAAGAAGAAAAGTGGCCCGAAACTGATGAAAAAATTCGATTTTGGCCTCCAAAAATAGGTGCAGCCAAGCAGGCTCACAGCCTTGTCGTAGAGCTCTCGAAAAGCTTTCCAACGGTATGCTGTGCACCGTGAAACTTCTTACGGATCAAACGTTATGGGCACCGGAGCAATGGAGACCTAGTCACAAGCCTTACACCCTCGGTTTGCGGGCCCAGCCTCAACGTGAAGCAAAGTTGTCTTACCCAAGGTGCCGTCGGATTCGGTAATAGAAATGTAGTGGATAAAGTATCTTGGAAACCCTAAACGGGGCAAAAAAAATTGAAAATAAGGGGTGCAACACAAGGACTTCCCATAGGGTCACCCAGCCTAGTACTACTCTTGCCCAAGCACGCTAAACTTCGGAGTTCTGATGGGATCCGGTGCATTAGTGCTGGTATGATCACACCCGTCATGTTGTGGGCACAAATCCTTTATGTGTTGTCCATTCACTGTCCCAGCCCAGAGAGATGGCCCATTCAAAAGGCCCAATGATCTTGACTACAAGCCATCAGCTTCAACAACGCAGCATCCTCACAAGACGTGATATCGATGTGTTGTAGGGACCTCTAATGTCCCGCGAGTTTGGTTGTCGTCCTTTTAGCAGCTCACGACGTACGATCCGAGACGAAAAAATAGAGGAAAAGAAGAAAAGTGGCCTAAAACTGATGAAAACGTTTGATTTTGTGCTCCGAAAACAAATGCAGCCTAGCAGGTTTGCCACCCCTGTCGTAGAGCTCTCGGAGGGCTTTCCAACGGTATGCATTGGGCTGCGTAACTCCTTACGGATCAAAAGTTATGGGCACCGAAGTGACGGAGACCTAGTCACAAGCCCTACGCCCTCGGTTTGCTAGCCCAGCCTCTACGTGATGCGAAGTTGTCTTGCCCACGGTGCCGTGGGATTCGGTAATTGAAATGTGGTAGATAAAGTATTTTGCCAACCTTAACCGGGGAAAAAAAATTGAAAAGGAGGGTGCAACACGAGGACTTCCTAGGGGGTTACCCAACCTTGTACTACTCTCGCCCAAGCACGCTTAACTTCGGAGTTCTGATGGGCTCTAGTGCATTAGTGCTAGTATGATCACACCCGTCTTGTTGAGGGCACAAATCCTTTATGTGTTGACGATTCACAGTCCCAGTCAGAGAGATAGCCCAGTCAAAAGGCCCAATGGGCTTAACGACAACCCATCCGCTTCAACAACGCAGCATCCTCGTAAGACGTGATATCGACGTGTTGTAGGGCCCTGTAATATCCCGCGAGTTAGGTTGTCATCCTTTTAACAGCTCACGATGTACGATCCGGGATGGAAAAACAGAGCAAAAGACGAAAAGTGGCCCGATACTGATGAAAACATTCGATTTTGGGCTCGGAAAATAGGCGCGGCTGAGCAAGCTTGATGCCCCCATCATAGAGCTCTTGGAGAGCTTTCTAGCGGTATGTGGTGGATAATGTATCTTCGCAACCCTAACCGGGGCAAAAAAATTTGAAAAGGGAGTGTGCAACACGAGGACTTCCCAGGGGGTCACCCATCTTAGTACTACTGTTGCCCAAGCACGCTTAACTTCAGAATTCTGATGGGATCCGTTGTATTAGTGCTGGTATGATCGTACCCGTCATGTTGTGGGCACAAATCCTTTATGTGTTGACGGTTCACAATCCCAGCCTAGAGAGATGGCCTATTCAAAAGGCCCAATGGGCTTAACGACAACCCATCCGCTTTAACAACGCAGCATCCTTGCAAGATGTGATATCGACACGTTGTAGGGCCCTGTAATTTCTCGCGAGTTAGGATGTCTTCCTTTTAATAGCTCATGACGTACGATCCGGGATAAAAAAATAGAGCAAAAGAAGAAAAGTGGACCGAAACAGATGAAAACATTCAATTTTGGGCTCCGAAAACAGGCGCAGTCATGCAGGCTTGCTGCCCCCGTCGTAGAGCTCTCGGAGAGCTTTCCAACAGTATGATGTGCGCTGCGTAACTCCTTACGGATCAAAAGTTATGGGCACCGGAGCGACGGAGACCTTGTCACCAGCCCTACGCCCTCGGTTTGTGGGCCCAGCCTCTACGTAAAGCAAAGTTGTCTTGCCCAAGGTGCCGTGGGATTCGGTAATAGAAATGTGGTGGATAAAGTATCTTGGTAACCTTAACCGGGGCAAAAAAAATTGAAAAGGGGGTACAACACGAGGACTTCACCGGGGGTCACCCATCCTAGTATTACTCTCGCCCAAGCACACTTAACTTCAGAGTTCTGATGAGATCTGGTGCATTAGTACTGGTATGATCGCACCCATCATGTTGAGGGCACAAATCCTTTATGTGTTGACGGTTCACAGTCCCAGCCCAAAGAGATGGTCCATTCAAAAGGCACGATGGGCTTAACGACAACCCATCCGCTTCAACAACCCAGCATCCTCGTAAGACGTGATATCAATGCGTTGTAGGTCCCTATAATCTCCCGTGAGTTAGGTTTTCATCCTTTTAACAGCTCACGACAAATTATCTGAGATAGAAAAATAGAAAAAAAGAAGAAAAGTGACCCAAAACTGATGAAAACATTCGATTTTGGGCTCTGAAAACAACCGCAGCCAAGCAAGCTTGCTGGGTCTGTCGTAGAGTTCTCGGAGAGCTTTCCAACGGTATGCTGTACATTTCATAATTCCTTACGGATCAAAAGTTATGGGCACCAGTGCGACGGAGACCTAGTCATAAGCCCTACGCCCTCGATTTGTGGGCCCAGCCTCTACGTAAAGCGAAGTTGTCTTGCCCAAGGTGCCGTGGGATTCGGTAATAGAAATGTGGTGGATAAAGTATCTTGGCAACCCTAACCGTGGCAAAAAAAATTGAAAAGTGGGGTATAACACGAGGAATTCTAGGGGGTCGCCCATCCTAGTACTACTCTCGCCCAAGCATGCTTAACTTCGGATTTCTGATGGGATCCAGTGCATTAGTGCTGGTATGATCGTACCCATCATGTTGAGGGCACAAATCCTTTCTGTGTTGACTGTTCACAGTCCCAGCCCAAAGAGATGGCACATTCAAATGGCTCGATGGGCTTAATGACAACCCATCCACTTCAACAACGCAACATCTTCGTAAGACGTGATTTCGACGCGTTGTAAGGCCCTGTAATATCCCGCGAGTTAGGTTGTCGTCCTTTTGACAGCTCACGACGTACGATTCGAGATTGAAAAACAGAGCAAAAGAAGAAAAGTGGCACGAAACTAATGAAAACGTTTGATTTTGAGCTTTAAAAACAAGCGCAGCCAAGCAGGCTTGCTGCCCTGTCGTAGAGCTCTCGGAGAGCTTTCCAACGGTATGCTGTGCACTGCGTAACTCCTTATGGATCAAAAGTTATGGGCACCGAAGCGACGGAGACCTGGTCACAAGCCTTACGCCCTCGGTTTGCTGGCCCAGCCTCAACGTAAAGCGAAGTTGTCCTGCCCAAGGTGTCGTGGGATTCGGTAAAAGAAATGTGGTGGATAAAGTATCTTGGCAACCCTAACCGGGGCAAAGAAAATTGAAGAAAGGGGTGCAACACGAGGACTTCCTAGGGGGTCACCCATCCTAGTACTACTCTCGCCGAAGCACGCTTAACATCGGAGTTCTGATGGGATCCGGTGCATTAGTGCTGGTATGATCACACCCGTCATGTTGTGGGCACAAATCCTTTATGTGTTGACCGTTCACAGTCCCAGCCCAGAGAGATGGCCCATTCAAAAGGCCCAATGGGCTTAACGACAACCCATCCATTTGAACAATGCAGCATCCTCGCAAAAAGTGATATCGACGCGTTGTAGGGCTGTGACACCCCAAACCCAGCATTTCATTAATTGCATTTATTAAATGGTTAACTTAGATGTAATTTAGCTAATTACTTCATTTTTTTTTTTTATATTTTCATAAATTCAACTGTTTCTTTTCATGCATTTTATATTTTTATAAAATACTACATATTTTTAGGGGACTATAGCCCCTGACCGTGCGTGCATTGCATATCGGGATCAACGGGAAAAAATTCGTGAAATGTCTGATGAATAGTACCAGCGGGATTTTTTCAGATTTTTGGCATTTGTTTTGCTGAAATTTGATTACCCAAATGACCCTTTTGCCCTTACTGAAATGCGTTAATTATTTGACCTACCATTTGACCTTCTCATGAGAATAATATAAGCCAAGAACAAAAAAAAAAAAGAGTCAAAAAATGGCCAAAAAATAGTTACGGGAATAGTAACTTTTTATTGCAAAATTGCTATAGTTGGTCATTTCCATCCATTCCAAGCTTGAATCTTGAGTTCTTGAATATGTTTACACCTTCTTCAAGCTTCTCTAGCCTTGTGTGGTAAGAATTTTATCTTATTTTTGTATTTGAAAATTTTGCACCTAAACTTTATTTTTTTTGGGATTTGTTGAGATATTACTTGGTTATGCTTGTTTATGCTTAAATTACTCTTATTAATGATCATAGAGCATACTTTTGTGGTTAGATAGCATTTTGAATGGTTGAAAATAGAGTTGGAGCTTTGAGGAAGATGATGAATAGTGAAATTTCTAGGGTTCCGAAAATTTGTGCAATTTAATTTGATTCAATGCTTCTAGTAGTTGCTAATTAGGTCCTTGAGCGTGGAAAAAATGTTAGTTGCACTTGCCATGTACAAAATTTGAATAATTTGATCAAATTAAGCTACTTTAATAAGGGGTTTCGGGGTTAACTCAAATCCGGGCACGTTTTGAGGTTATGGCTAGTCTTTATTAAGTATTGAAGCCTTAAAAATACTTTCGTTTCGCTTGTTTGGGTTCCGAAATTGGTACTTGTAGTGTAAACCCACAAAGAGGTATTTTTGGTGTTTTCGTGTACTTGTGCTCTAGGTTATGATTTGGAGGTTCTAAATGAGGTATTTAGGTATCCTTAGATTGGTAGGATGGTTAGCTAGCTTAACTTGATCATTGAATTCCGATAGGAAGCTAAATAGCCTAGTTGAACAAAGGGAAAATGAATGAATTAATTGCTTTAGTACTTGTATTGCTTTGTAGTTGCTCCTAGAGTGTCTAAATGCTATTCTAAGGTATGTGTGAGCTTTTGGTTAAGTTTTGTGAAAAGTATAATATTGACCCCTTTGTGTTCGCATAGTTAATTTCATAATAATTGCTTTATAATTGAGTAATTAAATGTTTATATGTCTTTGTGTAGTGTACGTATTATAGTAGTGAAGTCTCGTGAATTAAGTTGCTTGGTTTACATAGCTTTGGTTGAGTATGAATTTAGAATAGACTAAAGAAACTAGTAATGAACCATGGTAATAATTGTTGTTAGTTGATTCTTGATTGATTGGACAAATGTTTAAATGTACTTATGTAACAAGTTCATCTATTCGGAGAAGTTGTGAGTTAAGTTATATCGATACTAGTTAAAGATTGAGTAAACATGTTTATATTGCTTATTAATTGCATTATATGTGTAAAGATACGCTTATATAACTTATTGGTTAGATGTTATATATTGTTTCTACTTATATGATTTATTATGTCTATGTATATTTTATTTATTATGCTATTGTCTTTGTTTGATACTTGGAAATTAAAGAGTGTTGCATATGTGATCACTTGAGTTTATGTATTGTTCCAATATTGCTTAGACTGATTGTTAAACCATGGAATATATTGTTAGTTATGTGAATTAAAGGGAATCAAATAGAGTTGGTTAAACTTAATGGCTTTATGAACTAGCTTTAGTTGCCAATAAGAAACCACTTCTTATGCATATAGTTGATTGTATTAGGTAGTGATAATTGAAGAGAATTGATGCTTTTGGAGAATATTGAGGGAATCTTGGCTTAATTCGCGCAGGTTTGACTTCCTAAAAGGTGAGGGATCATTTCTATGTGCATTCTATGTGTTTTATCATGTTATATGCTAAATATTCGATACTAAGTGATTTAAGTGTTTTAGTTGGATTAGTTTAGCAATTATAGACTAATGAATGTATCATATTTCATCGTATGGCATGATTGATGATGTGTGTGCTCGAGGACAACCTCTTTTGTTGTCCTCCTTGTTTGTATATCGGCTTATTTTGTTATATTGTTATTATTATTGCTTCCTGTGTTATCGAGTCATGGGTTGCGCAACCTTATCATCGGGGCGGATGCGATGGGCCTCTCTGGGCGGCAGCGGGCTTGCCAGGGTTGGTTGTTCTAGCTCCGTACCCTATTCCCTCACTCGCCTGGTCCAGAGATTGCCAGGAGGTGTTGGGTCGTAGGATTGGGTACATCCGGAGTACCCTTTGGTGTTTGGGATGCCGGCTTATCGTGATCGAGATCGTGGTTCGTGGATCGTGAATGAAGACCAAGTGAAGATTGGAGTACTGGGGTTAAGTGAATGTATCATTTTTAATGTGTGGTTACTTAAGCTTTTGTCATTCTTGAATGGTTTAATTGTTATTATTGTTTAACTATATTACTTGTTGCATTGCACGCCCCGGGAGACTTTATCCCTCACTAGGCAACAGTGGTTGCTCATACCTCGCTAACATGTTTCAGGTGGCGCAGTTGAAGGAGTTGCTTTAGTTGCTGTGTGATTGTTGTCTGAGGTGGATGTGCTTTCTAGTTGCTATGTGAAGAATTTGTTGTTCTATGTTATAATCTATTTTGGGGCCTTAAGGCTCATATATGTATTTGTGTAATATGTAAGTTGGAAGCCAGAAGACTGTAGTAGCAGTGGTAATTCTATGGCTTGTAATAACTTATATTTCTATTTCTAGTTGCTTTGCATGCTTGGGTGTGATTGTTTTGATACATGTTCGTTCAACTTCTAAGTATGTTTCAAAGTTATCATAGAATGGCATGATAAGCGGTTTTATGAAGAAGTCAAGTTGGTTGCATGCTTGTGTGAATCTAAACTATTGTATGCATCAAGGCTCGGATGGCCATGAACCTTTGAACTTTAGTTATAAAAGCTTGCCTTATTGTGTTGTGACTTTCTTGAGTGTTTACAGGTTTTCAGAATGTCCACGGTACAGAGGAGACTCTGTCCGTTTTTCCCTAAAATTTTGAGACCGGGTTGGGATTGGGTTGAGAATAGCTTGGTTATTAGAGCCTCCGGTCTCGTGAGGGATCGGGGCGTTACAAGGGCCCTCTAATGTCCCGCAAGTTTGGTTGTCGTCATTTTAACAGTTCACGACGTACGATCCGGGACGAAAAATATAACAAAAGATGAAAAGTGGCCCAAAACTGATGAAAACGTTCGATTTTGAGCTCCGAAAACAGGCGTAGCTAAGCAAGTTTGCTGCCCTCGTCGTAGAGCTCTCGGAGAGCTTTCCAATAGTATGTTGTGCGCCGCGGAACTCCTTACGGATTAAAAGTTATGGGCACCGGAGCGACGAAGACCAGGTGCAAGCTCCACGCCCTCGGTTTGCAAGCCCAGCCTCTACGTGAAGCAAAGTTGTCTTGCCCAAGGTGCCGTGGGATTCATTAATAGAAATGTGGTGGATAAAGTACCTTGGCAACCCTAACCAGGGCAAAAAAAATTGTAAATGGGGGGTGCAACACGAGGACTTCCCGGGGGGTCACCCATCCTAGTACTACTCTCATCCAAGCACGCTTAACTTCGGAGTTCAGATGGGATCCGGTGCATTAGTGCCGGTATGATCGCACCCGTCATGTTGTGTGTACAAATCCTTTATGTGTTGACGGTTCACAGTCCTATCCCAGAGGGATTGTCACGCCCCAACCCGGCCTATAAGGTTAGATTAGGGTGTGATCTAAACATTCAAGTCATATCACGTACTTAACCATTTATGAAGATTTAACACTTAATGTTTTAGTCTAAACTACAAAATTTTCTGGAAAACCGGCAGCATAACGACTGTAATTGGGCTTTTTGGTTTGGCCTAATTCTCTAAACGCCTCAAATTTTTCCAATCTCAATTTCATTTCCAACTAAGATTTCTATTTAACATCAATTGAAATGCCTATTGGTTATCTCGATGTCTCGTTTGATTTATAACCTAGCATGATACTATGTCTCGTTGTTTGTTTATCCTCGTTACAAAAGTACCTGTTGATCTTAGCTTAAAAGCGTGTACCTGTTTAAGATTGGATAGGTTCATTTACTTAGTCCTTACCTAATACGTCATAACCTATGATAGATACTAGCAGTAATAATAGCAAAACGGTCATAGTAGTGTCTATTGTCTGTCTAGCAATATCAGTACAATCACGCAAAGCACACAAGACAAGCAATCACCCAAATTACAACGGGGGTCTTTTACATTACAAATAACAAGCAACATAAAGGAAATAGTCTTCAAGTAGCATAGAGTTCACAAGTAGCCACAATCACGCAAAGCACACAAGACAGGCAATCACTCCAAGGATTCATCGTTAGGCACACCGTCCTCGAGTACCTGTTCTAGATCTTCTTCACCTGAGATGATAAAAGAGGGTGAGTCCTTATGAACTCAGCGAGGGGGAAACGAGAAATAGGTTTTGAAACTCATTTTCCTGTTCAACTTATGAAAATCCTTTTGCAAGTATGAATATAACAATAATATAAAGTAAAGGAACATAAATACCAGTCTTTCCTCCCCGAGGTTCTCTAAGAACCAAGTGAGAGTACTTATACACATAGTAAAAGGATACGGTGAGCTTTTGCTCTCAGATCGGTTCTAGAATCAGTTGTTGCGGCCGACTTCAAATCATCGCCCAAACACGCCAGGTGGGTGTACTCCGGATGCACCCTGAAATCCTACAACCCAACTCTCTGAGGAAGTCTAGCCCTCAAGCGAGAGAGGGAATGGGACCATGGTAGTCACGGGTGCACCGGCAAGCCCGATGCCGCCCAGTGTGCGTGATCGCTACCATGCCGAAATGAAAGGTTGCAACCTTGTATGCAATGCACATTTATGACATTTAATATAACACATTAGGAGGACAACAAAGTAGGTTGCCTCCGGACAGCCATAAGATTGCACATTGACAAGTAAACAAGCAGGGCACGATAAGACAAATAATTTCACTTGAAAGGCATATAGAGTTATATGAACATTAAACGGGAAGCCATGTAACACATGTAAATCACGCCATATAACTCAATTCAAAGTCCACGTAATCAAATAATAAGATTATATAACATGCAACAACATCTACGTGGGCTCGGATGCAAGAAAAGCCTATTTGTCAACATACAATGATCAAAACCACATTTAAGGCTATAAGGCAACTACGGGTAGCCTACTAAACATATAATTCCACACAATATCCAAATGATCAACACTTAGCAAGCCTACCTAGTCATTAGGGTTTCCATTTCGTGCTTACCCGTGTGATTAAACCCTAAGTCAACTCAAAATCAATCTCAAGTCATGCATCATTTAATTCAAACATCCTCAAGTACTCAAAACAGTCCATACAACATCCCAACACCACAATTCCAAGCAATTAATACCACAAGAGAGGTTACAACAATTTTTCCAAGCATATAACTAAGTGAAACCCTCACTGCAATAGGCTGTTTTCTCACAAACATTAAGATAAGCAAACAATCTCCAATTCTAGTGAATAAGATTTCAAATTAAATCTTAAGAAGTGAACTAAAATCAGAAACAAACCTTGCATTATTTGGAGTTCAGGATCATTAGTTATAGCCGAAACAGTGGGATAGCACAAAACTGTCCAGATTTGCACACATTTCCATAATTGACGTTTTTGAGGTCTTTGGGTCAGATTTAGCCTTGGTCCATTTCTGACAAAAATGTCCAGAACTGAAAAATATAGCAGCACACCAAATTTAATGCATTTTGGACATCATTTACTAAGTCAAATCTGGTTCGTTCTACAAGGTCAGTGCATCTGCCAAAACCTGCTTCATTTTTCCAGATTTCCAGATTTGGACACATTTCAAAGATTTGCCATTTTGAGGACCTTAGAGTCGAAATTAGCTTTGGCCTATTTCTTTGAAAAATGTTCAAAACTGGAAAAATTAGTTACCTACCAATTTTAGTGCATTTGAAACATCATTTGCCTAGCCAAACTCACCTCGAAACAACAGGTCAGAGAGCTGTCACATAATCCGACTTCACCTATCATCACTTTCAAGCCAAAATCTTGCCATGCATGGTTGAAGAAGCTTATGAACGAACATATAACTCAAGTACAGAGGCAAAGACATACATTTAAGAGCATGCATGTGGATTTTTGAAGGATTTTCAAAAGGTTTTAGCCCTCACCTTAGCAATCCACCAAGAAGATGCACAAAACTTGTTGAAGCACAACTTTATTCTTCTCCTTTGCCTAGCCGAGGTTCCAACTAGATTTTCCCTATTTTTCCCAGCTTAGTGATCAAGCTCTTAGTACATGCATGTGGTTAGGACAAGAAGAAAAGAAATGGAAGCTTAGTAACTCACCTAGGGCCGAAATGAAGACTCAATAGCTTGCATGTGTGTTTTCTTGCAATCTAGCTAGCTTGGTTGAGTTCCTTTGCTTGGGCTTGCCTTGATTAACCTTAGGATGATGAAGATGAGTTGTGAAGTGAAGAGACTCAGCCAAGGCCGAGAGAGAGAGAGAGAGAAAAATGAGAGGGAGAGAGAGAAGATTGAGGAAGAAAGAAGAAATGACAAAAAAAAATTGAAGGCCTTTGCAACTTTGATGAGCATGTTCGGCTTTGAGCTTGATGAATCAGATTTTTGTGTCTTCAAGGTGTGATTTTAAAATGCTAGCATGGGCAAAGGTTGTTTAGTCGAGCAAGGTGAGGAAATTGAGGTGGTTTTGAGCAATTGTTTATGCATTGATAAGTGTTTTTGTCATAACTTGTCTAGAAATGAATTTGAATTGAGCATGCATGCAAAGAAACCACATAGTGGTCAGCAAAGGCTTCTCAAAATCTGATTTTTTGTCATATTTTGAGTGTTATTTAATTGGGTGTTGAAAGTGGAAAAAGAATAAAGAATAAAGAATAAAGAATAAAGAATAAAGAATGCTTAGTGTTTGGTGAATTTTTCGTCTTCTAGTGAATTGATTTAAGATTATAATATTGATAGTGGAGTTTGTAGGATTATTTAGTAGTCTAGTGCTTTGTGTAGGATGCTTTCTTGATTAGTGTGAGGGCACGCTTTCCTAGGTTTAGGGCATGCACTACGAGATAGGGCACGAACTACGAGACGAATGCACATTTTTCAAGTAAATGCACGTAACCCTAAATGAATGCACGTAATTCAATGCATGGCACATAAAATGAACACAATTCTTAAACTTAGGTCAAGGCACGCAAATCTAGATTAGGGCACACGAAATGAGGTATCGCACGCAAATCGGGGTCGGGCCTCACAGAGATGGCCCATTCAAAAGGCCCAATAGGCTTAACGACATCCCATCTGCTTCAACAACACAGCATCCTCGCAAGACGTGATATCGATGCACTGTAGGGCCCTCTAATGTCCAGCGAGTTAGGTTGTCATCCTTTTAACAGCTCACGACTTATGATCCGGGACGGAAAAAATGAGCAAAAGAAGAAAAGTGGCCCGAAACTGATGAAAATATTCAATTTTGGGCTTCGAAAATTGGCGCAGCCAAGCAGGCTTGCTGCCCCCGTCGTAGAGCTCTAGGAGAGCTTTCTAACGGTATGCGGTGCACCGCGTAACTCCTTACGGATAAAAAGTTATGGCCAACGGAGCGACGGAGACCTGGTGAAAAGCCCTACGCCCTCGGTTTGCGGGCCCAGCCTCTACGTGAAGCGAAGTTGTCTTGCCCAAAGGGCCGTGGGATTCAGTAATAGAAATGTGGTGGATAAAGTATCTTGGCATCCCTAACCGGGGCAAAAAAAATTGAAAAGGGGGGTGCAACACGAGGACTTCCCAGGGGGTCACCCATCCTATTACTACTCTCGCCCAAGCACGCTTAACTTCGGAGTTCTGATGGGATCCGGTGCATTAGTGCTGAGATGATCGCACCCGTCATGTTGCGGGCATAAATCCTTTATGTGTTGACGGTTCACAGTCCCAGCCCAGAGAGATGGCCCATTCAAAAGGCCCAATGGGCTTAACGACAACCTATCTGCTTTAACAACGCAGCATCTTCGCAAGACGTGTTATCAACGCATTGTAGGGCCCTGTAATATCCCACGAGTTAGGTTGTCGTCCTTTTAATAGCTCACGACGTACGATCCAGGATGGAAAAACATAGCAAAAGCAGAAAATTGGCCCGAAATTGATTAAAACGTTCGATTTTCGGCTCTGAAAATAGGCATAGCAAAGCAGGCTTGCTGCCCCCGTCTTAGAGCTCTCGGAGGGCTTTCCAACGGTATGTTGTGCACCACATAACACCTTACGGATTAAAAGTTATGGGCACCAGGGCAACGGAGACCAGGTCACAAGCCCCACGCCCATGGTTTGCCGGCCCAACCTCTACGTGAAGCGAAGTTGTCTTGCCCAAAGTGCTGTGTGATTCGTTAATAGAAATGTGGTGGATAAAGTATCTTGGCAACCCTAACCGGGGCAAAAAAAATTGAAAAGTGGGGGTGCAACACGAGGACTTCCCAAGGGGTCACCCATCCTAGTACTACTCTCGCCCAAGCATGCTTAACTTCGGAGTTCTGATGGGATCCGATGCATTAGTGCTGGTATGATCGCATCCGTCATGTTATGGGCACAAATCCTTTATGTGGTTACGGTTCACAATCCCAGCCCAGAGAGATGGCCCATTCACCAATGGGCTTAACGATAACCCATCCGCTTTAACAACGCAGTATCCTCGTAAGACGTGATATCGACGTGTTGTTGGGCCCTGTGATATCCCGCGAGTTAGGTTGTTGTCCTTTTAACAGATCACGATGTACGATCCGGGATCAAAAAACAGCGCAAAAGAAGAAAAGTGGCCCGAAACTGTTGAAAACATTCGATTTTCGGCTCCGAAAATAGTCATAGCAAAGCAGGCTTACTGCACCCGTCGTAGAGCTCTCGGAGGGCTTTCCAACAGTATGTTGTGCGCCACGTAACACTTTACAGATTAAAAGTTATGGGCGCCGGGGCAACGGCGACCAGGTCACAAGCCCCACGCCTACGGTTTGCGGGCCCATCCTCTACGTGAGCGAAGTTGTCTTGCCCAAGGTGCCATGTGATTCGTTAATAGAAATGTGGTGGATAAAGTATCTTGGCAACCCTAACCGGGGCAAAAAAAATTGAAAATGGAGGGTGCAACACGAGGACTTCCCAGGGGGTCACTTATCCTAGTACTACTCTCGCCTAAGCACGCTTAACTTCAGAGTTCTGATGGGATCTGGTGCATTAGTACTGGTATGATCGCACCCGTCATGTTATTGGCACAAATCCTTTATGTGGTTACGGTTCACAGTCCCAGCCCAGAGAGATGGCCCATTCACCAATGGGCTTAACGACAACCCATCTGCTTTAACAACGCAGCATCCTCGCAAGATGTGATATCGACGCGTTGTTAGGCCCTGTGATATCCCGCGAGTTAGGTTGTTGTCCTTTTAACAGCTCACGACGTACGATCCGGGACAAAAAAACAGAGCAAAAGAAGAAAAGTGGCCCGAAACTGATGAAAACATTCGATTTTGGGCTTCGAAAATAGGCATAGCAAAGCAGGCTTGCTACTCCCGTCGTAGAGCTCTCGGAGGGCCTTCCAACGGTATGTTGTGCACCACGTAACACCTTACGGATTAAAAGTTATGGGCACCGGGGCAACGAAACCAGGTCACAAGCCCCACGCCCACGGTTTGCGGGCCCAACCTCAACGTGAAGCGAAGTTGTCTTGCCCAAGGTGCCGTGTGATTCGTTAATAGAAATGTGGTGGATAAAGTATCTTAGCAACCCTAACCGGGGTAAAAAAAAATCGAAATGGGGGGGTGCAACACGAGGACTTCCCAGGGGGTCACCCATCCTAGTACTACTCTCGCCCAAGCACGCTTAACTTTGGAGTTCTGATGGGATCCGGTGCATTAGTGTTGGTATGATCGCACCCGTCATGTTATGGGCACAAGTCCTTTATGTGGTTACGGTTCACCGTCCCAGCCCAGAGAGATGGCCCATTCAAAAGGCCCAATGGGCTTAACGATAACCCATCCGCTTCAACAACGTAGCATCCTCGCAAGACGTGATATCGACGCGTTGTTGAGCCCTGTGATATCCCGCGACTTAGGTTGTTGTCCTTTTAACAGCTCACGACGTACGATCCGGGATGAAAAAACAGAGCGAAAGAAGAAAAATGGCACGAAATTGATGAAACCATTCGATTTTGGGCTTCGAAAATAGGTGTAGCTGTGCAGGCTTGCTGCCCCCATTGTAGAGCTCTCGAAGAGCTTTCCAAAGGTATGTTGTGCCCCGCGTAACTCCATACGGATCTAAAGTTATGGGCACCGGAGCGACAGAGACCTAGTCACAAGCCCTACGCCTTCGGTTTACGGGCCCAGCCTTTACCTGAAGCGAAGTTGTCATGCCCAAGGTGCCGTGGAATTCGGTAATAGAAATATGGTGAATAAAGTATCTTGGCAACCCTAACCAGGGCAAAAAAAATTGAAAAGCGGGGTGCAACACGAATACTTCCCAAGGGTCACCCATCCTAGTCCTACTCTCACCCAAGCACGCTTAACTTCGGAGTTCTGAAGGGATCCGGTGCGTTAGTGCTAGTATGATCGCACCCATCATGTTGAGGGCACAAATCCTTCATGTGTTGACGGTTCACAGTCCCAGCCCAGAGAGATGGCCCATTCAAATGGCCCAATAGGCTTAACGACAACCTATCCGCTTCAACAACGCAGCATCCTCGTAAGACATGATATCGACGCGTTGTAGGGGCCTGTAATATCCCGTGAGTTAGGTTGTCGTCCTTTTAATAGCTCATGACGTACGATCCGGGCCGAAAAAATAGAGCCAAAGAAGAAAAGTATCCCGAAGTTGATGAAAACGTTCGATTTTGGTCTCCAAAAATAGGCGCAGCAAAGCAAGCTTGCTACCCCCGTCATAGAGCTCTCGGAGAGCTTCCCAACGGTATGCTGTACGCCGCGTAACTCCTTACGGATTAAAAGTTATGGGCACCGGAACCACAAAGACCTGGTCACAAGCCCTACGCCCTCGGTTTGCTGGCCCAGCCTCTACGTGAAGCGAAGTTGTCTTCCCTAAGGTGCCGTGTGATTCGGTAATAGAAATGTGGTGGATAAAGTATCTTGGCAATCCTAACCGGGGCAAAAAAAATTGAAAAGGGGGGGTGCAACACGAGGACATCCTAGGGGGTCATCCATCCTAGCACTACTCTCGCCCAAGCACGCTTAACTTCAGAGTTCTGATGGGATCCGGTGCATTAGTGCTAGTATGATCGCACCCGTCATGTTGTGGGCACAAATCCTTTATGTGTTGACGGTTCATAGTCCCAGCCCAGAGAGATGGCCCCTTCAAAAGACCCAATGCGCTTAACGACAACCCATCCGCTTTAACAATGCAGCATCCTTGCAAGACGTGATATCGACACGTTGGAGGGCCCTGTAATATCCCGCGAGTTAGGTTGTCGTCCTTTTAATAGCTCACGACGTACGATACGTGATGAAAAAATAGAGCAAAAGAAGAAAAGTGACCCAAAACTGATGAAAACATTCGATTTTGGGCTCTGAAAACAAGCACAGCATAGCAGGCTCGCTGCCCCCGTCGTAGAGCTCTCGGAGATCTTACCAACGTTATGCTATGCGCTGCGTAACTCCTTACGGATCAAAAGTTATGGGCACTGGAGCGACGGAGATCTAGTCACAAGCCCTACGCCCTCGGTTTACGGGCCCAGCCTCTACGTGAAGCGAAGTTGTCTTGCCCAAGGTGCCGTGGGATTCGGTAATAGAAATGTGGTGGATAAAGTATCTTGGCAAACCTAACAGGGGCCAAAAAAATTGAAAACGGGGGGTGCAACAAGAGGACTTCCCAGGGGGTCACCTATCCTAGTACTTCTCTCGCCCAAGCACGCTTAACATCGGAGTTTTGATGGGATCTGGTACATTAGTACTGGTATGATCACACCCATCATGTTGTGGGCACAAATCCTTTATGTGTTGACCGTTCACAGTCCCAGCCAGAGAGATGGCCCATTCAAAAGGCCTAATGGGCTTAACGACAACCCATCCACTTCAACAATGCAGCATCCTCATAAGACGTGATATCGACGCATTGTAGGGCCCTATAATATCCCGCGAGTTAGGTTGTCATCCTTTTAACAGCTCATGACGTACGATCCGGGATAGAAAAACAGAGCAAAAGTAGAAAAGTTGCCTGAAATTGATGAAGACGTTCGATTTTGGGTTTCGAAAATAGGCGCAGCTTTACAGGCTTGCTGCCCCCGTCTTAGAGCTCTACGACCTCGGTTTACGGGCCCAGCCTTTACGTGAAGCGAAGTTGTCTTGCCCAAGGCACCGTGGGATTCAGTAATAGAAATGTGGTAGATAAAGTATCTTGGCAACCCTAACCGGGGCAAAAAAAATTGAAAACGGGGGGTGCAACACGAGAACTTCCCAGGGGGTAACCCATCCCAGTACTACTCTCGCCCAAGCACGCTTAACTTCAGAGTTCTGATGGGATCCGGTGCATTAGTGCTGGTATGATCGCACCCGTCACATTGTGGGCACAAATCCTTTATGTGTTGACCGTTCACAATCCCTGCCTAGAGAGATGGCCCATTCAAAAGGCCCAATGGGCTTAACGACAACCCATTCGCATCAACAACAAAGCATCCTCGCAAGACGTGATATCGACGCGTTTTAGGGCCCTCTAATGTCCCTAGAGTTAGGTTGCTGTCCTTTTAACAGCTCACGACGTACGATCCGGGATGAAAAAATAGAGCAAACGAAGAAAAGTGGCCCGAAACTGTTGAAAACATTCGATTTTGGGCTTTGAAAATAGGCGCAGCAATGCAGGCTTGCTGCCCCCGTCTTAGAGCTCTCGGACAACTTTCCAACGGTTTTCTATGCGCCGCGTAACTCCTTACCGATCAAAAGTTATGGGCACCGGTGCGACGGAGACCTGGTCACAAGCCCTACGCCCTCGATTTGCGGGCCCAGCCTCTATGTGAAGCGAAGTTGTCTTGCCCAAGGTGCCGTGGCATTCGGTAATAGACATGTGGTGGATAAAGTATCTTGGCAACCCTAACAGGGGCAAAAAAAATTAAAAAGGAGGGGTGTAACACGAGGACTTCCCAGGGGGTCATCCATCCTAGTACTACTCTCGCCCAAGCAAGCTTAACTTCAGTGTCCTGATGGGATCCGGTGCATTAGTGCTAGTATAATCGCACCCGTCGTGTTGTTGGCACAAATCCTTTATGTGTTGATAGTTCACAGTCCCAGCCCAGAGAGATGGCCTATTCAAAATGCCCAATGGGCTTAACGACAACCCATCCGCTTTAACAACGCAGCATCCTTGCAAGATGAGATATCGAGATGTTGTTGGGCCTTGTAATATCTCGCGAGTTAGGTTGTCGTCCTTTTAACAGCTCTCGACGTACGATCCGGGATGAAAAAATAGAGCAAAAGAAGAAAAGTGGCCCGAAACTGATGAAAACATTCGATTTTGGGCTTTGAAAACAGGCGCAGCAAAGCAGGCTTGCTGCCCCCATCGTAGAGCTCTCGTAGATCTTTCCAACGGTATGCTGTGTGCTGCGTAACTCCTTACGGATCAAAAGTTATGGGCACCGAAGCGACGGAGACCTAGTCACAAGCCTTACGCCCTCGGTTTATTGGCCCAGCCTCTACGTGAAGCAAAGTTGTCATGCTCAAGGTGCAGTGGGATTCGGTAATAGAAATGTGGTGGATAAAGTATCTTGGCAACCCTAACTAGGGCAAAAAAAATTGAAAACGGGGGGTGCAACATGAGGACTTCCCAAGGGGTCACCCATCCTAGTACTACTCTTGCCCAAGCACGCTTAACTTCAGAGTTTTAATGGGATCCAGTGCATTAGTGCTGCTATCATCGCACCCGTCACGTTGTGGGCACAAATCCTTTATGTGTTGACCATTCACAGTCCCAGCCCAGAGAGATGGCACATTCAAAAGGCCCAATGGGCTTAACGACAACCCATCCGCTTCGACGACGCAGCATCGTCGCAAGACGTGAAATCGACGCGTTGTTGGGCCCTCCAATGTCCAGCAAGTTAGGTTGTCATCCTTTTAACAGTTCACGATGTACGATCTGGGATGAAAAATAGAGCAAAAGTAGAAAAGTGGGGCAAAAGTGATGAAAGCATTCAATTTTGGGCTTCAAAAATAGACGCAGTAGAGCAGGCTTGCTGACCCCGTCGCAGAGCTCTCGGACAGCTTTCCAACAGTATGCTGTGCGCTGCGTAACTCCTTACAAATCAAAAGTTATGGGCACCGGAGCGACGGAGACCTGGTCACAAGCCCTACGCCCTAGGTTTGCGTGCCCAGCCTCTACGTGAAGCGAAGTTGTCTTGCCTAAGGTGCCGTGGGATTTGGTAATAGAAATATGGTGGATAAAGTATCTTGGCAACCCTAATCGGGGCAAAAAAAATTGAAAAAGGGGGGTACAACACAAGGACTTCCCAGGGGGTCATCCATCCTAGTACTACTCTCACCCAAGCACGCATAACTTCAGAGTTCTGATGGGATCTGGTGCATTATGCAGGTATGATCGCACCCGTCATGTAGAGGGCACAAATTCTTTATGTGTTGACTGTTCACAGTCCCAGCCCAGAGAGATGGCCCATTCAAAAAGCCCAATGGGCTTAACGACAACTCAGCCGCATCAACAACGTAGCATCCTCATAAGACATGATATCAAAGCATTGTAGGGCTCTGTAATATCCCGTGAGTTAGGTTGTCGTCCTTTTAACAGCTAACGACGTACTATCCGGGACGAAAAAATAGAGTAAAAGAAGAAAAGAGGCCCAAAACTGATGAAAACTTTTGATTTTGGGCTCTGAAAACAAGCGCAGCGGAGTAGGCTGGCAGCCCCTGTCGTGGAGCTCTTGGAGAGCTTTCCAACGTAATGCTGTGCACCGCGTAACTCCATACAGATCAAAAGTTATGTGCACCGGAGCGACGGAGACCTGGTCATAAGCCCTACGCCCTCGGTTTGTGGGCCCAGCCTCTACGTGAAGCGAAGTTGTCTTGCCCAAGGTGCCGTGGGATTCGGTAATAGAAATGTGGTGGATAAAGTATCTTGGCAAACCTAACAGGGGCCAAAAAAATTGAAAACGGGGGGTGCAACAAGAGGACTTCCCAGGGGGTCACCTATCCTAGTACTTCTCTCTCCCAAGCACGCTTAACATCGGAGTTTTGATGGGATCTGGTACATTAGTACTGGTATGATCACACCCATCATGTTGTGGGCACAAATCCTTTATGTGTTGACCGTTCATAGTCCCAGCCAGAGAGATGGCCCATTCAAAAGGCCTAATGGGCTTAACGACAACCCATCCGCTTCAACAACGCAGCATCCTCATAAGACGTGATATCGACGCATTGTAGGGCCCTATAATATCCCGCGAGTTAGGTTGTCATCCTTTTAACAGCTCACGACGTACGATCCGAGATGAAAAAATAGAGCAAAAGAAGAAAAGCGGCCCGACACTGATGAAAACATTTGATTTTGGGCTTTGAAAACAGGCACAGCTGAGCAGGCTTGCTACCCCCAGCGTAGAGCTCTCGGATAGCTTTTCAACGGTATGCTGTGCACCGCATAACTCCTTGCGGATTAAAATTTATGGGCACTGGAGCGACGGAGACCTAGTCACAAGCCCTACGCCCTCGGTTGGCGGCCCCAGCCTCTACATGAAGCGAAGTTGTCTTGCCCACGGTGCCGTGGGAATCGGTAATACAAATGTGGTGGATAAAGTATCTTGGTAACCCTAACCGGGGCAAAAAAAATTAAAAATGGGGGGTGCAACACGAGGACTTCCCAAGGGGTCATCCATCCTAGTATTATCTTGACGAAACATGCTTAACTTTGGAGTTCTGAT
Source organism: Ehretia macrophylla (assembly GCA_037974665.1). NCBI lineage: Eukaryota > Viridiplantae > Streptophyta > Magnoliopsida > Boraginales > Ehretiaceae > Ehretia > Ehretia macrophylla. The sequence goes on along the minus strand of CM075764.1, from coordinate 11,355,617 downwards.
GGGATCCGGTGCATTAGTGCTGGTATGATTGCACCCGTCATGTTGTGGGCACAAATCCTTTATGTGTTGACGGTTCACAATCCCAGCCCAGAGAAATGGCCTATTCAAAAGGCCCAATGCTCTTAACGACAACCCATCTGCTTTAACAACGTAGCATCCTCGCAAGACGTGATATCGACACATTGTAGGGCCCTATAACATCCCGCGAGTTTTGTTGTCGTCCTTTTAACAGCTCACGACGTACGATCCGGGATGAAAAAATAGAATAAAAGAAGAAAAGTGGCCCGAAACTGATGAAAACATTCCATTTTGGGCTCTGAAAATAGGTACAGTCGAGCAGGCTTGCTTCCTCCATCGTAGACCTCTCGGAGATCTTTCCAACGGTATGCTGTGCGCCGCGTAACTCCTTACGGATCAAAAGTTATGGGCACCGGAGCGACGGAGACCTAGTCACAAGCCCTAAGCCCTCGGTCTGTGGGCCCAGCCTCTACGTGAATCGATGTTGTCTAGCACAAGGTGTCGTGGGATTCGGTAATTGAAATGTGGTGGATAAAGTATATTGGCAACCCTAACCGGTGCAAAAAAATTGAAAACGGGGGTTGCAACACGAGGAATTCCCAGGGGGTCACCCATCCTAGTATTAGTCTCGCCCAAACACTCTTAACTTCGGAGTTCTGATGGGATCCGGTGCATTAGTGCTGGTATGATCGCACCCATCATGTTGTGGGCACAAATCCTTTATATGTTGACCGTTCATAGTCCCAGCCCAGAGAGATGGCCGGTTCAAAAGGCCCAATGGGCTTAACGACAACCCATCCTCTTTAACAATACAGCATTCTCGGAAGACGTGATATCGACGAGTTGTAGGGCCCTATAATATACCGCCAGTTAGGTTGTTGTCCTTTTAACAGCTCACGACGTACTATCTGGGATGAAAAAACTGAGCAAAAGAAGAAAAGTGACCCGAAACTGATGAAAACATTCGATTTTAGGAACCGAAAACAAGTGCAGTAGAGCAGGCTTACTACCCGTCGTAGAGCTCTCAGAGGGGTTTCCAACGGTACGCTGTACACGGCGTAACTCCTTACGGATTAAAAGTTATGGGCACCGGAGCGACGAAAACCTGGTCACATGCCCTACACCCTCGGTTTATGGGCCCAGCCTCTACATGAAGCGAAGTTGTCTTGCCCAAGGTGCCGTGGGATTCGGTAATAGAAATGTGGTGGATAAAGTATCTTGACAACGCTAATTGGGGCAAAAAAAATTGAAAAGGGGGAGCAACACAAGGACTTCCTGGGGGTCATTCATCCTAGTACTACTCTCGCCCTAGCACACTTTACTTCGGAGTTCTGATGGGATCCGGTGCATTAGTGCTGGTATAATCGAACCTGTCATGTTGTGGGCACAAATCCTTTTTGTGTTGACAGTTCACAGTCCCAGCCCAGAGATATGGCCCATTCAAAATGCCCAACGGCCTTAACAACAACCCATCAGCTTTAACAACGCAGCATCCTCGCAAGACGTGATATCGACACGTTGTAGGGCCCTATAATATCCCGCGAGTTAGGTTGTCGTCCTTTTAACAGCTCACAACGTACGATCCGAGAAGAAAAAATAGAACAAAAGATAAAAAGTGGCCCGAAACTGATGAAAACATTCCATTTTGGGCTCGAAAAATAGGCATAGTCGAGCAGGCTTGTTACCCCCGTCGTAGAGCTCTCAGAGATCTTTCCAACGGTATGCTGTGCGCTACGTAACTCCTTACGGATCAAAAGTTATGGGCACCGGTGCGACGGAGACCTAGTCACAAGCCCTACGCCCTCGGTTTATAGGCCCAGCCTCTACGTGAAGCAAAGTTGTCCTGCCCAAGGTGCCGTGGGATTTGGTAATAGAAATGTGGTGGATAAAGTATCTTGGCAACACTAACCGGGGCAAAAAAAATTGGAAACGGGGGGTGTAACACGAGGACTTCCCAGGGGGTCATCCATCTTAGTACTACTCTCGCCCAAGCACCCTTAACCTCGGAGTTCTGATGGGATCCAGTGCATTAGTGCTGGTATGATCGCACCCATCATGTTGTGGGCACAAATCCTTTATGTGTTGACGGTTCACAGTCCCAGCCCAAAGAGATGGCCCATTCAAAAGGCCCAATGGGCTTAACGACAACCCATCCGCTTTAACAACGCAGCATCCTCGCGAGACGTGATATAGACACATTGTAGGGCCCTGTAATATACCGCGAGTTAGGTTGTCATCCTTTTAACAGCTCACGACGTACGATCTGGGATGAAAAAGTAGAGGAAAAGAAGAAAAGGGGCCCAAAACTGATGAAAACATTCCATTTTCTACACCGAAAACAGGCGCAGTCGAGTAGGCTTGTTGCCCCCATCATAGTGCTCTCGGAGATCTTTCCAACTATATGTTGTGTGCCGCGTAACTCCTTACGGATCAAAAGTTATGGGTACCGGAGCGGCGGAAGCCTAGTCACAAGCCCTACGCCCTCGGTTTACGGGCCCAGCCACTACGTGAAGCGAAGTTGTCTTGCCCAAGGTGCCACGGGATTCGGTAATAGAAATGTGGTGGATAAAGTATCTTGGCAACCCCAACCGGGGCAAAAAAAATTGAAAAGAGGGGTGCAACATGAGGACTTCCCCAGGGGGTCACCCATCCTAGTACTACCCTCGCCCAAGCACGCTTAACTTCGTAGTTCTGATGGGATCCTGTGCATTAGTGCTGGTATGATCGCACCTGTCATGTTGAGGGCACAAATCCTTTATGTGTTGACGGTTCACAGTCCCAGCTCAGAGAGATGGACCATTCAAAAGGCCCAATGGGCTTAACGACAACCCATCCCTTTCAACAACGCAGCATCCTCGTAAGACATGAAATCGACGCGTTGTATGGCCATGTAATATACCGCGAGTTAGGTTGTCATCCTTTTAACAGCTCACGACGTACGATCCGGGACGGAAAAACATAGCAAAAGAAGAAAAGTGGCTCGAAATTGATGAAAACGTTCGATTTTGGGCTCCGAAAACAGGCGTAGCAGAGCAGGCTTGCTGCCCCCGTCGTAGAGCTCTCAGAGAGCCATCCCACGGTATGTTGTACGCCGCGTAACTCCTTATGGATTAAAAGTTATGGGCACTGGAGCGACGGACACCTGGTCACAAGCCCCACGCCCTCGGTTTACGGGGCCAGCCTCTACGTGAAGCGAAGTTGTCTTGCCCAAGGTGCGGTGGGATTCGGTAATAGAAATATGGTGGATAAAGTATCTCGGCAACCCTAACCGAGGCAAAAAAAATTGAAAAGGGGGGGGTGCAACACGAGGACTTCCCAGGGGGTCATCCATCCTAGTACTACTCTCGCCCAAGCACACTTAACTTCGGAGTTCTGATGGGATCCAGTGCATTAGTGCATGTATGATCGCACCCGTCATGTTGTGGGCACAAATCCTTTATGTGTTGACGGTTCACAGTCCCAGCCCAGAGAGATGGCCTATTCAAAAGGCCCAATGGGCTTAACGACAGCCCATTCGCTTTAACAATGCAGCATCCTCGCAAGACATGATATAGATACGTTGTAGGGCCCTATAATATCCCGCGAGTTAGGTTGTCATTCTTTTAACAGCTCACGACGTACGATCCGGGACGAAAAAATAGAGCAAAAGAAGAAAAGGGGCTCGAAACTGATGAAAACATTTGATTTTGTGCTCCGAAAAGAGGCGCATTCAAGCAGGCTTGCTGCCCCCGCCGTAGAGCTCTCGGAGATCTTTCCAACGGTATGCTATGCACCACGTAACTCCTTACGGATGAAAAGTTATGGGCACTGGAGCTACGGATGCCTAGTCACAAGCCCTACGCCCTCGGTTTACGGGCCCAGCCACTACGTGAAGTGAAGTTGTCTTGCCCAAGGAGCCATGGGATTCGGTAATACAAATGTGGTGGATAAAGTATCTTGGCAACCCTAACCGGGGCAAAAAAAATTGAAAACAGGGGTACTACATGAGGACTTCCCAGGGGGTCACCCATCCTAGTACTACTCTCGCCCAAGCACGCTTAACTTCGGAGTTATGAAGGGATCCGGTGCATTAGTGCTGGTATGATCGCACCCGTCATGTTGTGGGCACAAATCCTTTATGTGTTGACCGTTCACAGTCCCAACCCAGAGAGATGGCCCATTCAAAAGGCCCAATAGGCTTAACGACAACCCATCCGCTTCAATAACGCAGCATCCTCGTAAGATGGCCATTTAACAGCTCACGACGTACGGTCAGGAATGAAAAAACAGAGCAAAAGAAGAAAAGTGGCCCGAAACTGATGAAACCATTCGATTTTAGGGTTCAAAAACCGGCGCAGCCGAGCATGCTTGCTGGCGCAGTCATATAGTTCTCGGAGAGCTTACCAATGGTATGATGTACGCTGTGTAACTCCTTACCGATCAAAAGTTATGGGTACCAAAGCGACGGAGACCTGGTCACAAGCCCTACGCCCTCGGTTTGCGAGCCCAGCCTCTACGTGAAGCGAAGTTGTCTTTCCCAAGGTGCCGTGGGATTCGGTAATAGAAATGTGGTGGATAAAGTATCTTGGCAACCCCAACCGGAGTAAAAAAAATTGAAAACAGGGGGTGCAACACAAGGACTTCCCAGTGGGTTACCTATCCTAGTATTACTCTCACCCAACCACACTTAACTTCGGAGTTCTTATGCGATCGGGTGCATTAATGCTGGTATGATCGCACCTGTCTTGTTGAGGGCACAAATCCTTTATGTGTTGACGGTTCACAGTCGCAGCCCAAAGAGATGGCCAATTCAAAAGGCCCAATGGGCTTAACGACAACCCATCCGCTTTAACAACTCAGCATCCTCATAGGACGTGATATCGACGCGTTGTGGGGCATTGTAATAGCCCACGAGTTAGGTTGTCATCCTTTTAACAGCTCACGACGTACGATCCGGGATGGAAAAACAGAGCAAAAGAAGAAAAGTGGCCCAAAACTGATGAAAACATTCGATTTTGGACTCCAAAAACCAGCGTAGTGGAGCAGGCTTGCTACCCCCGTCGTAGAGCTCTCGGAGAGCCTTCCAACGATATGCTGTGCGCCGCGTAACTCCATACAGATAAAAATTTATGGGCACCGGAGCGACGAATACCTGGTCACGAGCCCGAAGCCCTCGGTTTGTGGGCCCAGCCTCTACGCGAAGCGAAGTTGTCTTGCCCAAGGTGCCGTGGGATTTGCTAATAGAAATGTGGTGGATAAAGTATCTTGACAACCCAAACCGGCGCAAAAAATATTGAAAAGGGGGGTGCAACACGAGGACTTCCCAGGGGGTCACCCATCCAATTACTACTCTCGCCCAAGCACGCTTAACTTCAAAGTTTTGATGGAATCTGGTGCATTAGTGCTGGTATGATCGCACTAATAATGTTGAGGGCACAAATCCTTTATGTGTTGACGGTTCACAGTCCCAGCCCAGAGATATGGCCCATTCAACAGGCCCAATGGGCTTAACGACAACCCATCCGCTTCAACAACACAGCAACCTAGTAGGACGTGATATCAACGCGTTGTAGGGCCGTGTAATATCCCACGAGTTAGGTTGTCGTCTTTTTAATAGCTCACGACGTACGATCCGGGATGGAAAAATAGAGCAAAAGAAGAAAAGTGGCTCGAAATTGATGAAAACGTTCGATTTTGGTCTCCGAAAATAGGCGTAGCGGAGCAATCTTACTACCCCCGTTGTAGAGCTCTCGAAGAGCTTTCCAACGGTATGCTGTGCGCCGCGTAACTCCTTACGGATTAAAAGTTATGGGCATCGGAACGAGGGAGACCAGGTCACAAGCCCCACGCCCTCGGTTTGCGGGCCCAGCCTCTACGTGAAGCGAAGTTGTCTTGCCCAAGGTGCTGTGGGATTCGGTAATAGAAATATGGTAGATAAAGTATCTTGGCAACCCTAATCGGGGCAAAAAAAATTGAAAATAGGGGGTGCAACATGAGAACTTCCCAGGGGGTCACCATCCTAGTACTACTCTCGCCCAAGCACGCTTAACTTCATAGTTCTGATGGGATCCAGTGCATTAATGCTGGTATGATCGCACCCGTCATGTTGTGGGCACAAATCCTTTATGTGTTGACAGTTCACAGTCCTAGTGCAGAGAGATGGCCCATTCAAAAGGCCCAATGGGCTTAACGACAACCCATCCACTTTAACAACGCAGTATCCCCGCAAAACATGATATCGACACATTGTAGGGCCCTGTAATATTCCGCGAGTTAGGTTATCGTCCTATTAACATCTCATGATGTACGATCGGGGCAAAAAAACAGAGCAAAACAAGAAAAGTGGCCAAAACTGATGAAACCATTCGATTTAGGGCTTCGAAAACAGGTGCAGCCAAGCAGGCTTATTGCCCCCATTGTCAAGCTCTCGGAGATCTTTCGAACGGTATGCTGTGCGCCGCGTAACTCCTTCTGGATCAAAAGTTATGGGCACCGGAGCGACGGAGACCTAGTCACAAGCCCTACGCCCTCAGTTTGCGGGCCCAGCCTCTACGTGAAGTGATGTTGTCTTGCCCAAGGTACCGTGGGATTCGGTAATAGAAATGTGGTGGATAAAGAATCTTGGCAACCCTAACCGGGTCAAAAAAAATTGAAAAGGGGGATGCAACACGAGGACTTCCCAGGGGGTCACCCATCCTATTACTACTCTCACCCAAGCACGCTTAACTTCGGAGTTCTGATAGGATCCGGTGCATTAGTGCTGGTATGATCGCACCTGTCATGTTGAGGGCACAAATCCTTTATGTGTTGACAGTTCACAGTCCCAACCCAGAGCGATGGCCCATTCAAAAGGCCCAATGGGCTTAACGATAACCCATCCACTTCAACAACGCAGCAGCCTCGTAGGACGTGATATCAACGTATTGTAGGGCCCTGTAATATCACGCGAGTTAGGTTCTCGTCCTTTTAATAGCTCACGACGTACGAGCTGGGATGGAAAAATAGAGCAAAAGATGAAAAGTTGCTCGAAATTGATTAAAACATTCAATTTTGGGCTCCGAAAATAGGTGTAGCAGAGTAGGCTTACTGCCCCTGTCGTAGAGCTCTCGGAGAGCATTCCAACGGTATGCTGTGCATCACGTAACTCCTTACGGATTAAAAGTTATGGGCACCGGGATGACGGAGACTTGGTCACAAGCCCCACGCCATCGGTCTGCGAGCCTAGCCTCTACGTGAATCAAAGTTGTCTTGCCCAAGGTGCCATGGGATTCGGTAATAGAAATGTGGTGGATAAAGTATCTTGGCAACCCTAACTGGGGCAAAAAAAAAATTGAAAATGGGGGGTGCAACACCAGAACTTCCCAGGGGCTCATCCATCCTAGTACTACTCTCGCTCAAGCATGCTTAACTTCGTAGTTCTGATGGGATCCAATACATTAATGCTGGTATGATCGCACCCGTCATGTTGTGGGCACAAATCCTTTATGTGTTAACGGTTCACAGTCCCAACCCAGAGAGATGGCCCATTCAAAGGGCCCAATGGGCTTAACGACAACCCATCTTCTTTAAAAATGCAGCATCCTCGCAAAACGTGATATCGTCACATTGTAGGGCCTTATAATATCCCGCAAGTTAGGTTGTTGTCCTTTTAACAGCTCATGACGTACGATTCGGGATGAAAAATAGAGCAAAAGAAGAAAAGGGCATCGAAACTGATGAAAACATTCGATTTTGGGCACCGAAAACAATCGCAGTCGAGAAGGCTTGTTGCCCCCGTATGTTGTGCGCCACGTAACTCCTTATGGATTAAAAGTTATGGGCACCGGAGCAACGAAGACCTGGTCACAAGCCCTTCGCCCTCAGTTTGTGGGGCCAGCCTCTACGTGAAGCGAAGTTGTCTTGCCCAAGGTGCCGTGGGATTCGATAATAGAAATGTGATGGATAAAGTCTCTTCGCCACCCTAACCGGCGCAAAAAAAATAGAAAATGGGGGGTGCAACATGAGAACTTCCCAGGGGGTCATCCATCCTAGTACTACTCTCGCCCAAGCACACTTAACTTCGGAGTTTTGATGGGATCCAGTGCATTAATGTTGGTATGATCGCACCCGTCATGTTGTGGGCACAAATCCTTTATGTGTTGACAGTTCAAAATCTAGCCCAGAGAGATGGCACATTCAAAAGGCCCAATGGGCATAACGATAACCCATCCGCTTTAATAACGCAGCATTCTAACAAAACATGATATCGACATGTTGTAGGGCTCTGTAATTTCCCGTGAGTTAGGTTGTCGTCATTTAAACAGCTTCCGACGTACGATTCAGGACGAAAAAATAGTGCAAAAGAAGAAAAGGGTCCCGAAACTGATTAAAACATTCGATTTTGGGCTCCGAAAATAGGCGCAAATGAGCAGGCTAGCTACCCCCGTCGTAGGGCTCTCGGAGATCTTTCCAACGGTACGTTGTGCGCCGCATAACTACTTACGGATCAAAAGTTATGAGCACCGGAGCGACGGAGACCTAGTCACAAGCCCTACGCCCTCGGTTTATGGGCCCAACCTCTACGTGAAGCGTAGTTCTCTTGCCCAAGGTGCCGTGGGATACGGTAATAGAAATTTGGTGGATAAAGTATCTTGGCAACCTTAATCGGGGAAAAAACAATTGAAAACGGGGGTTGCAACACGAGAACTTCCCAGGGGGTCACCCATCCAAGCACTACTCTCGCCCAAGCACTCTTAACTTCGGAGTTCTGATAGGATCCGGTGCATTAGTGCTAGTATGATTGCACCCGTCATGTTGTGGGCACAAATCCTTTATGTGTTGACCGTTCACAGTCGCAGCCCAGAGAGATGGCCAATTCCAAAGGCCCAATGGGCTTAACGACAACCCATCTGCTTTAACAACGCAGCATCCTCTCAAGAAGTGATATCGACACATTGTAGGGCCCTATAATATCCCGCGAGTTAGGTTACCGTCCTTTTAACAACTCACGATGTATGATCTGGGACGAAAAAACAGAGCAAAAGAAAAAAAGTGGACCGAAACTGATGAAACCATTCGATTTAGGGCTTCAAAAACTGGCACAGCTTAGAAGGCTTACTACCTTCGTCGTAGAGCTCTCGGAGAGCTTTCCAACGGTATACTGTGCGACGCGTAACTCCTTACGGATCAAAAGTTATGCACACCGGAACGACGTAGACCTAGTCACAAGACCTACGCCCTCGGTTTGCGGGCCCTGCCTCTACGTGAAGCGATGTTGTCTTGCACAAGGTGCTGTGGGATTGGGTAATAGAAATGTGGTGGATAAAGTATCTTGGCAACCCTAACCGGGGCAAAAAAAATTGAAAAGTGGGGTACAAGACGAGGACTTCCCACGGGGTCACCCATCCTAGTACTAATCTCGCCCAAGCACGCTTAACTTCAGAGTTCTGATGGGATTCGGTGCATTAGTGCTGGTATGATCGCACCCGTCATGTTAAGGGCACAAATCCTTTATGTGTTGACGGTTCACAATCCCAGCCTAGAGAGATGGCCCATTCATAAGGCCCAATGGGCTTAACGACAACCCATCCGCTTCAACAACGCAGCTACCTCGTGAGACGTGATATCGACGCGTTGTAGGGCCCTGTAATATCCTGCGAGTTTGGTTGTCGTCCTTTTAATAGCTCACGATGTACGATCTGGGATGAAAAAACAGAGCAAAAAATGAAAAGTGGCTCGAAATTGATGAAAATGTTCGATTTTGGGCTCCGAAAACAAGCGTAACGGAGTAGGCTTGCTGCCCACGTCGTAGAGCTCTCGGAGAGCTTTTCAAGGGTATGCTGTGCATCACGTAACTCCTTACGGGTTAAAAGTTATGGGCACCAGAATGACGGAGACCTAGTCATAAGCCCCACGCCCTCAGTTTGTGGGCCCAGCCTCTACATGAAGCTAAGTTGTCTTGCCCAGGGTGCCGTGGGATTTGGTAATAGAAATGTAGTGGATAAAGTATCTTGGTAACCCTAACCGAGGCAAAAAAAATTGAAAATGGGGGGTACAACACGAGAACTTCACAGGGGGTCATCCATCCTAGTACTACTCTCGCTCAAGCACGTTTAACTTCGGAGTTCTGATGGGATCCTGTGCATTAATGCAGGTATGATCGAACCCGTCATGTTTTGGGCACAAATCCTTTATGTGTTGACGGTTCACAGTCCCAGCCTAGAGAGATGGTCCATTCAAAAGGCCCAATGGGCTTAACGATAACCCATCCTCTTTAACAATGCAGCATCCTCAAAAAATGTTATATCGACAAGTTGTAAGGCCCTGTAATATCCCGCGAGTTAGGTTGTCATCCTTTTAACAACTCACGATGTACGATCCGAGATGAAAAAATAGAGCAAAAGAACAAAAGTGGCCCGAAACTGATGAAACCATTCGATTTAGGGCTTCGAAAACAGGCGTAGCTGAGCAGGCTTATTGCCCCCGTTGTTGAGCTCTTAGAGAGCTTTCCAACGGTATTCTGTGCGCCGCGTAACTCCTTACGGATCAAAAGTTATGGGCATCAGAGCGACGGAGACCTAGTCACAAGCCCTACGCCCTCTGTTTGCGGGACCAACCTCTACTTGAAGCGATGTTGTCTTTCCCAAGGTGCCGTGGGATTTGGTAATAGAAATGTGGTGGATAAAGTATCTTGGCAACCCTAACCGGGGTAAAAAAAATTGAAAAGGGGGGTGCGACACGAGGACTTCCCAAGGGGTCACCCATCCTATTACTACTCTCATCCAAGCACGCTTAACTTCAGAGTTCGGATGAGATCCGGTGCATTAGTGCTGGTATGATCGCACCCGTCATGTTGAGGGCACAAATCCATTATGTGTTGACAGTTCACAGTCTCAGCCCAGAGAGATGGCCCATTCAAAAGGCCCAATGGGCTTAACGACAACCCATCCACTTCAACAATGCAGCAACCTCATAGGACGTGACATCGACGCATTGTAGGGCCCTGTAATATCCTGCTAGTTAGGTTGTCGTCCTTTTAATAGCTCACGACATACGATCCGAGATGGAAAAACCGAGCAAAAGAAGAAAAGTGGCTCGAAATTGATGAAAACGTTCGATTTTTGGAACCAAAAATAGGCGTAGTGGAGCAAGCTTACTGCCCCCGTCGTAGAGCTCTCAGAGAGCTTTCCAACGGTATGCTGTGCGCCGCGTAACTCCTTACGGGTTAAAAGTTATGGGCACCGGAGCGACGGAGACCTGGTCACAAGTCCCACGCTATCGGTTTGTGGGCCTAACCTCTACGTGAAGCGAAGTTGTCTTGCCCAAGGTACTGCGGGATTTAGTAATAGAAATGTGGTGGATAAAGTATCTTGGCAACTCTAACCGGGGCAAAAAAAATTGAAAAGTGGGGGTGTAACACGAGAACTTCCCAGGGGGTCATCCATCCTAGTACTACTCTCGCCCAAGCACGCTTAACTTCGTAGTTCTGATGAGATCCAGTGCATTAATGCTGGTATGATCGCACCCGTCATGTTGTGGGCACAAATCCTTTATGTGTTGACAGTTCACAGTCGTAGCCCAGAGAGATGGCCCATTCAAAAGGCCCAATGGGCTTAATGACAACCCATCCGCTTTAACAATGCAGCATCCTTGCAAAACGTGATATTGACACGTTGTAGGGCCCTGTAATATCCTGCGAGTTAGGTTGTCGTCCTTTTAACAGCTCACGACGTACGATCCGGGATGAAAAATAGAGCAAAAGAAGAAAAGGGCCCCGAAACTGATGAAATCATTCAATTTTGATCTCCAAAAATAGGCGCAATCGAGCAGGCTTGTTGCCCCCGTTGTAGAGCTCTCAGAGATCTTTCCAACGGTAAGCTGTGCGCCGCGTAACTCCTTACGGATCAAAAGTTATGGGCACCGGAGTGACGGAGACCTAGTCACAAGCCCTACGCCCTCGGTTTATGGGCCCAGCCTCTATGTGAAATGAAGTTGTCTTGCCCAAGGTGCCGTGGGACTCGGTAACAGAAATGTGGTGGATAAAGTATCTTGGCAACCCTAACCGGGGCAAAAAATTTTGAAAACAGGGGTTGCAACCCAAGGACTTCCGAGGGGGTCACCAATCCTAGTACTACTCTAGCCCAAGCACTCTTAACTTCAGAGTTCTGATGGGATCCGGTGCATTAGTGCTAGTATGATCGCACCCGTCATGTTGTGGGCACAATTCCTTTATGTGTTGACCATTCACAGTCCCAGCCTAAATAGATGACCCATTCAAAAGGCCCAATGGGCTTAACGACAACCTATCCACTTTAACAATGCAGCATCCTCACAAGAAGTAATATTGACGCGTTGTAGGGCCCTGTAATATCCCGCGAGTTAGGTTGTCGTCCTTTTAATAGCTCACGATGTACGATCCGAGACAAAAAAAACATAGCAAAAGTAGAAAGTGGCCCAAAACTGATGAAACCATTCAATTTATGGCTTCGAAAATAGGTGCGGCCGAGCAGGCTTACTGCCTCCATTGTAGAGCTCTCGGAGAGCTTTCCAACAGTATGCTGTGCGCCGCGTAATTCCTTACGGGTCAAAAGTTATGGGCACCTGAACTACGGAGACCTAGTCACAAGCCCTACGCCCTCGGTTTGCGAGCCCAGCCTCTACGTGAAGCAAAGTTGTCTTGCCCAAGGTGCCGTGAGATTCGGTAATAGAAATGTCATGAATAAAGTATCTCGGCAACCCTAACCGGTGCAAAAAAAATTGAAAAGGGGAGGTGCAACACGAGAACTTCCCAGGGGGTCATCTATCCTAGTACTACTCTCACCCATGCACGCTTAACTTCGGAGTTCTGATGGGATCCAGTGCATTAATGCTGGTATGATCGCACCCGTCATGTTGTGGGCACAAATCCTTTATGTGTTGACCGTTCACAATCCCAGCCTAGAAAGATGGCCCATTCAAAAAGCCCAATGGGCTTAACGACAACCCGTCCGCTTCAACAACACAACACCCTCGCAAGACGTGATATCGACACATTGTAGGGCCCTTTAATGTCCCGCAAGTTAGGTTGTCGTGCTTTTAATAGCTCACGACGTACGATCCGGGACGGAAAAACAGAGAAAAAGAAGAAAAATGGTCTGAAACTGATGAAAACGTTCAAATTTGGGCTCCGAAAACAAGCGCAGCCGAGCAGACTTGCTACCCCCGTCGTAGAGCTCTCGGAGAGCTTTCCAACTGTATACTGTGTGCCGCGTAACTCCTTACGGATCAAAAGTTATGGGCACCGGAGGAATGGAGACCTAGTCACTAGCCCTACGCCCTCGGTTTGCAGGCCTAGCCTCTAGGTGAAGTGATGTTCTCTTACACAAGGTGCAGTGGGATTCGGTAATAGAAATATGGTGGATAAAGTATCTTGGCAACCCTAACCGGGGCAAAAAAAATTGAAAAGGAGGGTGCAACACGTGGACATCCCAGGGGGTCACCCATCCTAGTACTACTCTCGCCCAAGCACGCTTAACTTCGGAGTTCTGATAGGATCCGGTGCATTAGTTCTGGTATGATCGCACCCGTCATGTTGAGGCCACAAATCCTTTATGTGTTGACGGTTCACAGTCCCAGTCCAGAGAGATGGCCCATTCAAAAGGCCCAATGGGCTTATCGACAACACATCCGCTTCAACAACGCAGCAACCTCATAAGACGTGATATCGACGCGTTGTAGGGCCTTGTAATATCCCGCGAGTTTGGTTGTCATCCTTTTAACAGCTCACGACGTACGATCCGGGACGAAAAAACAGAGCAAAAGAAGAAAAGTAGCTAAAAATTGATGAAAACGTTCGATTTTGGGCTCCAAAAACAAGTGTAGTAGAGCAGGCTTCCAGCCCACGTCGTAGAGCTCTCGGAGAGCTTTCCAATGGTATGTTGTGCGCCGCGTAACTCCTTACGGATTAAAAGTTATGGGCACTTGAGCGACGGAGACCTGGTCACAAGCCCCACGCCCTGGGTTTGCGGTACCAGCCTCTACGTGAAGCGAAGTTGTCTTGTCCAATGTGCCGTGGGATTCGATAATAGAAATGTGCGGGATAAAGTATCTTGGCAACCCTAACCGGAGAAAAAAAAAATTGAAAAGGAGGGGTGCAACACGAGAACTTCCCAGGGGGTCATCCATCCTAGTACTACTCTCGCCCAAGCACGCTTAACTTCGGTGTTCTGATAGGATCCAGTGCATTAATGCTGGTATGATCGCACCCATCATGTTGTGGGCACAAATCCTTTATGTGTTGACGGTTCACAATCGCAGCCCCGAGAGATGGCCCATTCAAAGGCCCAATGGGCTTAACGACAACCCATCCGCTTTAACAACGCAGCATCCTCACAAAACGTGATACCAACACGTTGTAGGGCCCTGTAATATCCCGCGAGATAGGTTGTCGTCCTTTTAACAGCTCACAACGTATGATCCGGGACGAAAAAATAGACAAAAGAAGAAAATGGCCCCGAAACTGATGAAAACATTCAATTTTGGGCTCCGAAAACAAGCGCAGTTGAGCAGGCACACTGGCCCCGTCGAAGAGCTCTCGGAGATCTTTCCAACAATTTGCTGTGAGCCGCGTAACTCCTTACGGATCAAAAGTTATGGGCACCAGAGCGACGGAGACCTAGTCACAAGCCCTACGCCCTTGGTTTATGGGCCCAGCCTCTACGTGAAGCGAAGTTGTCTTGCCCAAGGCACCGTGGGATTCGGTAATAGAAATGTGGTGGATAAAGTATCTTGGCAACCTTAACCGGGGCAAAAAAAATTGAAAACGGGGGGTGCAACACGAGGACTTCCTAGGGGGTCACCCATCCTAGTACTACTCTCGCCCAAACATGCTTAACTTCGGAGTTCTGATGGGATCCGGTGCATTAGTGCTGGTATGATCGCACCCGTCATGTTGTGGGCACAAATCCTTTATGTGTTGACCGTTCACAGTCCCAGCCCAGAGAGATGTCTCATTCAAAAGGCCCAATGGGCTTAACAACAACCCATCTGCTTCAACAACGCAGCATCCTTGCAAGACGTGATATCGACTCGTTATGGGGCCCTCTAATGTCCTGCGAGTTAGGTTGTCGTCATTTTAACAGCTCACGACATACGATCAAGGATGAAAAAACAAAGCAAATGTAGAAAAGTGGTCCGAAACTGATGAAAAAATTCTATTTTGGGTTTCAAAAATAGGCGCAGCCAACTAGGCTTGCTGCCCCCGTCGTAGAGTTCTCGGAGAGCTTTCCAACGGTATGTTATGCGTCGCGTAACTCCTTACGGATCAAAAGTTATGGGCACCGGTGCGACGGAGACTTGGTCACAAGCCCTACGCCCTCGGTTTGCCAGCCCAGCCTCTACGTGAAGCGAAGTTGTCTTGCCCAAGGTGCCGTGGGATTCGGTAATAGGAATGTGGTGGATAAAATATCTTGGCAACCCTAACCGAGGCAAAAAAAAATGAAAACGGGGGGTGCAACACGAGGACTTCCTAGAGGGACACCCATCCTAGTACTACTCTCGCCCAACCACGCTTAACTTCGGACTTCTGATGGGATCCGGTGCATTAGTGCTGGTATGATCGCACCCATCATGTTGTGGGCACAAATCCTTTGTGTTGATAGTTCACAGTCCCAGCCTAGAGAGATGGCGCATTCAAAATGCTCAATGGGCTTAACAATAACCCATCCGCTTTTACAACGTAGCATCCTCGCAAGACGTGATATCGACACGTTGTAGGGCCCTGTAATATCCAGCGAGTTAGGTTGTCGTCCTTTTAACAGTTCACGACGTACGATTCGGGACGAAAAAATAGAGCAAAAGAAGAAAAGTGGCCCGAAACTGATGAAAACATTCGATTTTGGGCTTCGAATGTCACGCCCCAACCCGACCTATAAAGGTTAGACTAGGGTGTGATCTAAACATTCAAGTCATATCACGTACTTAATCGTTCATGAAAGTTTAACACTTAAAATTTTAGCCTAAACTCCACAAATTCTCCAAAAATTCGGCAGCATAGCGGTTGTAATTGGGCTCTTTAGTTTGACCTAATTCTCTAAACACCTCAAAATTTTCAATCTCAATTTCATTTCTAACTACGATTACTATTGATCACCAATCGAAACGCCTACTAGTTATCTCGAAGTCTCGTTTGATTGACAACCTAGCATGATACTATGTCTCGTTTGTTTGTTAATCCTTGTTACAAAAGTACCTATTGATCTTAGCTTAACAATGAGTACCTGCTTAAGATTGGATAGATTCATTTTACTTAATCCTTACCCGATACTTCATAATCCTATGATAGATACTAGCCAGTAGCGATAGCAAAAATGACCACAAGAGTGTCTAACTAGTTATGATCAGTACAAGCCAAAATTAGACCCCAAATTACAATGGGGGTCATTTACAATATAATAACAAGCAACATACGAAATAGTCTTCAAGCAACATATCGTTCACAAAATGGCCATAGTCACATAAGGCACGTAGGGCAAGCAATCATTCCAAGGAATCATCAATAGGTACATTGTCCTCGGGTACCTGTTCCTGGTCTTCTTCACTTGAGATGATAAAAGAGGGTGAGTCCTTATGAACTCAGCGAGGGGGAACGAGAAATAAGTTTTGAAATTCTTTCTACGGTTCAATTATGAAAACCCTTTTGCAGGCATGACATATATCACAAGTAAGTACATAATGTAATGTAAAAGTAAAAGAACACAATTACCCGTCTTTCCTCCCCGAGGTCCTCTAGGAACCAAGCGAGAGTACTTATACACATAGTAAAAAGGATACGGGGAGCTTTTGCTCTCAGTTCATTTCCAGTATCAGTTGTTGCGGCCGACTTCAAATCATCCCCGTATCACGCCAAATGGGTGTACTCCAGATGTACACCAAAATCCTACTATCCAACTCTCCGAGGAAGTCTAGCCCCCAAGCGAGAGAGGGAATTGGACAATGGTAGTCACGGTTGTACCAGCAAGCCCGATGCCGCCCGGTGTGCGTGAAACGCTACCATGCCAGAATAAAAGGTTGCAACCTTGTATGCAATGCACATTTATGACATTTAATATATCACATTAGGAGGACAACAAAGTAGGTTGCCTCCGAGCAGTCATAAGATTGTACATTAACAAGTAAACACGCGAGGCATGATATGACAGGTAATTTCACTTGTAAAGCACATGGAGTTATATGAATATTAAACGGGCAGCCATGTAACGCATGTAAATCAAGTCATATAACTCATTTCAAAGTTCACGTAATCAAATAATAAAGTCATACAACATGCAACGACGTTTACGTGGGACCGGGTGCAAGAAAGGCTTACTTGTCAACATGTAATCATCGGAACCACATTTAGGGCTATGAGGGCAACTACGAGTAGCCTACTAATCACATAATTAAACACGATATCCATAGGATCAACACTTAACGATTCTTCCTAGTCATTAGGGTTTCAATTCATGCTCACCCGTGCGATTAAGCCCTTAGTTATCACGTAATTATACTCAAGCCATGAATCGATTAATTAAAGCACCCTCAAGCATTAAAAAACAGTCCACACAACATCCGAGTGCCACAATCCCAAGCATTTAATACAACAAGAGAAGTTACAATAATTTTCAAAGCATATCACTAGATGAAAACCTCACTGCAATGGACTATTTTCTCACAATCATTGAGACAAGAAAACAATCTCCAATTCCAGTGGACAAGATGTCAAATTAAATCTTAAGGAGTGAACTAAATTCAAAAACAAACTTCGCACCATTTGGAGTTCGGGTTCAAGAGTTATAGCCAAAACCATGAGACTACGCAAAACTGTCCAGATTTGCACACATTTCAATAATTGTCGTTTTTGAGGACCTTAGGGTCAGATTTAGCCTTAGTCTATTTCTGACAAAAATGTCCAGAACTGAAAAATATATCATCATACCAAATTTTATGGATTTTGGATGTCATTTACCAGGTCAAAACTGGTTCATTCTACAAGGACAGTGAATCTGCCAAAACCTGCTTCATTTTCCCAGATTTTCCATATTTGGACACCTTTCAATGTTTCACCATTTTGGGGACCTTAGAGTCAAAATTAGCTTTATCCTATTTCTACAAAAAATTCTTAAAACTGGAAAAACTAGTCTCCTACCAATTTTCATGCATTTTCAACATCATTTACCTGGTCAAAATCACTTCGCCCCAACAGAACAGAAAGCTGCCAAATACGCGATTTCACCTATCTTCACATTCTAGGCAAATATCTTGCCATGCATGTTTACAAAAGCTCATGTACACACATATATCACAAGTACAGAGGTAAAAATAGACATTTAAAGGCATGCATGTGGTTTTGAAAGCTTCTCAAAGAAGTTTTAGCCCTCACCTTAGCAAGACAACAAAGAAGATACACAAACTCTTGATGAAGCACAATGTCGACCTTTTTCCTTGCTTAGTCGAGAGACAACTTGAGATTCTCTAATTTCCTAGCTTAGTAACCATGTTCTTAGTATGTGCAAGTGTCTAGAACCAAAATAAAAAGAAATAGGAGCTATTAAACTTACCTAAGCCGAAATGAATGTGCTATGAGCTTGAATGTGTGTGTTTTGCAATCTAGCTTGCTTGGTCGAGCTCCTTAGCAACTTGCATGTCTTGAAGAACCTTTGGATGAAGAACTTAAGCCATGGAGTCTATAATTTCAGCTAGGGCCGAGAGAGAGAGAGAGAGAAGAAATGAGAGAAAGAATGAGAGAAAGAGAGAAAGAATGAAAGAAAAATGAAAGGCTTGAAGAAATTGATGCATATGTTGGCCTAGGGCTTGCATAATTCAGAATTGTGTCTTCAAGGAGCATAATTTTGAATCACCTAGCATGGGCACTTGCATATGTCGAGATTGGTGGAGCTTTGGGTAGAGTTTTGAGTCATTTTTTTAAGGCTTTGTGTCATAACTTGTCATAGAATGTCTAAGAATAGATTTTGAAATTGAAATGCATGCACAAATGCAAGAGGTGGTCGGCCAAGGCTTGCAAAATTCTGAATTTTTGTAATCTTTTGAGCATTATTTAATTGTGTGTTTGGGATGTGCAAAAGAATAAGGAATAAAGAATAAGAATGTCTAGCTTTTTGTGAGATTTCATCTTCTGTTGAGTTGAATTGGCATTTTAATATTTGTTAGTGGAGTTTGTAGGATTAATTAATGATCTAGTGCATAGTGTAAGATGCTTTCTTGATTAGCGTGTGGGCACGCTTTCCTAGGTCTAGGGCACGCATTATGAGGTAAGGCACGAACTACGAGATAAATGCACATTTTTCAAGTAAATGCACGCAACCCTAAATGAATGAACGTAATTCAATGCAAGGCACACAAAACGAAACATGATTCTTAATCCTAGGTCAAGGCACGCAAAACTAGGTTAGGGCACACAAAACGAGGTATCGCACGCAAATCGATGTCGGGCCTCACATCCTCCCCTCCTTAAAAGAATTTTGTCCCGAAATTCAATATTACCTTTGAAATAAAGTTGGATACTGTTGCTCCATCTGGTCTCGCCTTTCCCACGTTGCTTCTTCAACTCCATGATGATCCCACAACACTTTCACCATCGGTATAAATTTGCTGTGCAACTCCCGATCTTGCTGGTCTAGGATCCGAATGGGCTTCTCTTCATAAGACAAGTTCTCCCGAAGCTGCAACGGCTCTGGCTCCAAGATATGCGATGGATCAGGGTGATACTTCCGTAGCATTAAAACATGAAAGACGTCGTGAATATTGGAGAGGTTTTAGGGTAGCTCCAGGCGATACGCCAATTTGCCAACCTTCTCAATTATCTCAAATGGTCCTACAAACCTCGGGCTCAACTTTCCACCCTTGCCATGTTTAATCAGTCTCATCCGAGGTGATATCTTCAAGAATACCTTGTCGCCGACCTCAAACTCTAGACTCCGTCTCCGTCGGTCTGCGTAACATTTCTGCCTGCTTTGGGTGGTAAGCATCTGTTTCCGGATGAGGTGGATATTATCAATAGTCTTCATAAGTTCAGGTAGAAGGGTCGGGTCAAAAGTCTTCGTCTCACCTACTTCATCCCAGTAAATTGCGGATCGACACTTACGTCCATACAATGCCTCAAATGGGGCCATCTCGTAGTGGCCTAATAACTATTATTATAAGCGAACTCCGCTAGAGACAGATATTTCTTCCAACCTTTCCCGAAGTCTAAAACACACGCCCTTAGCATATCCTCCAGAATCTGGATAGTTCTCTCAGATTGTCCATCAGTCTGAGGGTGATAAGCCGTGCTGAAACTCAACTTCGTTCCCAAAGCTTCTTGCAATCGCTTCCAAAATCGGGAAGTAAAACGAGGATCCCTATCCAATACAATACTCACGGGCATCCCGTGCAACCTTACAATATCCGCCACTTACATATCTCCCAACTTCTTAGGACTATCCTCCTTGTTCATCGGTAAGAAGTGTGCTGACTTAGTTAATCTATCCACTATAACCCAAACGGCGTCATGACCCTTTTGTGACCTGGGCAAGTCCATAACAAGGTCCATAGTTATATGTTCCCATTTCCATTGAGGAATTTCCAATGGCTGAAGTAAACTTGCTGGTCGTTGATGTTCTGCTTTGACTCTCTGGAAAGTCAAACACTGTGCCACAAACTCCGCAATCTCTCTCTTCATGTTATTCCACCAATAGTGTTGCTTCAAATCCCGGTACATCTTTGTTCCGCCGGGGTGAATAGTATATCTTGAATTATGAGCTTCTTCAAGAATCTTCTTTTTCAGCTCTGGCTTATTAGGAACACAAATCCGGTTCCTAAACCTCCAAATACCATCATCATGAAACTTGAAATATGTGTTACTTTCTTTAATCTTCTGAAACCGTTGGTCCTTCTATTGAGCCTCTCGCAATTCAGACAACAAGGTCGATTGAACTTGTGTAGTGGCAAAAAGTAGCCCTTTTTGAGTCAATTGTGGTTTCCACAAGAATGCTTCCTCCAACATCTCTTGTACCTTAACTTCCAGTTTTGCCATGCTCGCTTTCTGACTTAAGGCATCTGCAACTACATTTGCTTTACCGGGCACATAATTGATTGTGTAGTTATAATCATCCAAAAGCTCCATCCACTATCTTTGCCTCATGTTCAACTGTTTTTGTGAGAACAAGTATTTCAAGCTCTTGTGATCAGTAAACACCTCGAACTTGTTACCCCACAGATAGTGCCTTCATTTCTTGAGTGCAAACACAATAGCCGCTAACTCCAAATTATGCGTCGGGTAATTCAATTCATACGGCTTCGGTTTCCTAGAAGCATACACAATCACCCTACCATTTTGCATCAACACACAACCCAGTCCTTCCTTCGAAGCATCGCTATAGATTACAAAACCTTGACTCCCTTCAGGCAATACAAGAACGGGTGCGGTAGTCAATCTTCTCTTCAATTCTTGGAAACTGTTCTCACTCTTGTCATCCCACACGAACTTTGTTTTCTTTTGAGTGAGCTTTATAAGCAGTCATGCGATCTTGGAGAAATCCTTCACGAACCTCCGATAATAGCCGGCTAGACCAAGAAAACTTCGAACCTCCGTAACGTTTTTCGGCTTCTTCCAAGATATCACCGCTTCTATCTTTGCTGGATCCACTGCTATTCCCTATTGGGATATGATGTGCCCCAGAAATGCAATTTGTTGCAACCAAAATTCGTATTTGCTAAACTTTGCATACAATTGATGCTCTCGAAGTTTCTGCAATACCAATCGCAGATATTGTTCATGCTCAGCCTCGGATTCAAGTATACCAAAATATCATCAATGAAGATCACCACAAATTGGTCCAAGTAGGGTTGAAACACCCTGTGCATCAAGTCCATAAAAGCTGCAGGGGCATTAGTTAGCCCAAATGGCATCACCACATATTCATAATGCCCATATCTCGTCCTGAAAGCCGTTTTAGGCACATCCTCCTTTTTGATCTGCAACTGATAGTACCCTTGTCTCAAGTCGAGCTTTGAATACACTTTGGCTCCCTAAAGTTGATCAAACAACTCGTCGATCAGTGGAAGTGGATATTTATTCTTGACAGTCACTTGGTTCAATCCTCGGTAATTGATGCATAGCCTAAGCATTCCGTCTTTCTTCTTTACAAATAGGACTGGCGCACCCCACGGAGAAGAACTTGGTTGAACGAACCCCTTCTTCAACAATCCTTGCAATTGGTCCTTCAGTTCTTGTAGCTCGACTGGTGCCATACGATAGGGAGCTTTAGATATCGACTGGGTGCCATGCAGTAATTCTATAATGAACACGATCTCTCAATTTGGGGGTAAACCGGGCAATTCTTCTGGAAACACATCCGCATAATCTTTAATCACTGGCATCTCCTCCAACTTAGCTTTGTACGACGGTTTGTTGATGAGGTAAGCTAAGTATCCACTACATCCTTTTCTCAAGGACTTCACTTCTTTCGTAGATGAAATGATGGAACTCCCGGTGAAGTCTCTTCGACCCATTACCTCCAATATTGGTTGGCCAGGTATTTGGAACGTTATAATCTTCATCCGGCAATCTAGTTGGGCATGATACTTTGCCAACCAGTCCATCCCTAAGATGACCTCATAGTCTCGAAAAGGTAATACAATAAGATTGGCTGAGAATTCCCTATCTTTAATTTGGATTTTACATGCTTTACAAGCTGAACTAGTAACAAGTTTAGAACCCATCGGAGTACCAACTTCTACTTCGTAAGGCAAACATACAACTCTCAGTTTCACACGTTGCACACATAAGGGAGTAATAAATGAATAAGTAGCACCTGGATCAATTATCACCCTAACAGGTTGATTCAGTATCAAGAATGTAGCTTCAACAACAGCGGTCTCCTTTGGAAGCTCATCGCACTCAATAGCATAAGCTCGGGCCTGAACTCTAGGAACTGGAGTCTTGCCTCTACTAGCTAGTTTAACTTGATTTTGTCATCCTTGCCATTTAGGGCAATCCTTGATCTGATGCTGATCATTGCCACACCGCATACATCGTCCTGACTTCTTCCAGCACTGGGCCTCGGTGTGACCCTTCTTGTCACAGTAAGAACAGTTGATAGACTAAGTAGCAGGTGAACTACCTGTGGATCCGCAGGTGGAAGAGGCTGATGGTGCTTTAGTTAGGCCACAGTTATTAACTAGTCTGTTCTGGCTCTGGCCTTGACAGCGACTCTGACTCTGGAATTTTCTCTATTGACCTGGAGGCTGATATGGTTTCTTGTTCGGCTGACTTGAACCGGCTCTATCAAGTTTCCTCTTCTCAACTCGGGAAGCAGTAGCAAGGAGAGCAGAATAAGTATCGAAGTCATGCGAAGCCAACTGGTCCTGAATTTCCGGCCTCAACCCATTCGTAAATTTCCACATCTTCGCCTCAGGGGTATTGACCATGTATTGAGCATAGCGGGACAGTCGGTCAAAACGAGCCTCGTACTGGGCTACCATCATGTTACCCTGGTTCAAGTGCATGAATTCCTCAATCTGCCTCTGCCTAGAAACTACAGGTACGTATTTCTCCTTGAATGCCTTAACGAAATTACCCCACAAGCGAGGTGTATGATTAGTTTCCCAAAGTGCCACCACAGTGTGCCACCAATGCTCAGCATCCCCGTGCAATAGAAACACAGCGAACTCTACCTTTTCTTCATCAGTATAGTCAAGTGGCCTGAAAATCCTCTCGATCTCAGACAGCCAAGCCTCTGCCTTTTCATCATCAGCTTTCCTGTGGAATTTGGACGGGCGAAAGTCAAGGAACTCCCTCATTCTACTATGTTTCCCATGGTTATCATCATTCCTGTTGTTGTTGTTTGCTTCACATGCATCTTGACGTTCCATCACTCGGACACGTAATCCATGGCATTCGCCATCATATTAAACATAGCCATGCCGGGATTAGTTTGGTAAGCATCTCCGGTCTCTTGGGGCTCACCGCTCCTATTAGTAGTGCGGGTACTAGGGCCAGCCATCTATAGGCACAGATTACGATGCACAACTTATTGGAATACGACAAACAAGAATTTAATGCATAAGATATGCAACATATAACTTCATATAGATACACAATTTCTAGAAACAATTAAGGCATGTTAATCATATAAGCACATAGAGCATAGAAGGCACAATTAATATTATCACACATTATCACACATAAACAAGTCATCCTAATAACCTTAGGGCTTCTACCCATGGTCCGAGAGTTAAACCTGGCTTAAGCAATCTAAGCTCTGATACCATTTAGATAAAGTGTCACGCCCCAACCCGACCTATAAAGGTTAGACTAGGGTGTGATCTAAACATTCAAGTCATATCACGTACTTAATTGTTCATGAAAGTTTAACATTTAACATTTTAGTCTAAACTCCACAAATTCTCCAAAAATTCGGCAGCATAACGGCTGTAATTGGGCTCTTTAGTTTGACCTAATTCTCTAAACGCCTCAAAATTTTCAATCTCAATTTCATTTCTAACTAAGATTACTATTGATCACCAACCGAAACGCCAACTATTTATCTTGAAGCCTCATTTGATTGACAACCTAGCATGATACTATGTCTCGTTTGTTTGTTAATCCTTGTTACAAAAGTACCTGTTGATCTTAGCTTAACAATGAGTACCTGCTTAAGATTGGATAGATTCATTTTACTAAATCCTTACCTGATACTTCATAATCCTATGACAGATACTAGCCAGTAGCGATAGCAAAAACGACCACAAGAGTGTCTAACTAGTTATGATTAGTACAAGCCAAAATTAGACCCCAAATTACAACGGGGGTCATTTACAATACAATAAAAAGCAACATACGAAATAGTCTTCAAGAAAGATATCGTTCACAAAATGGCCATAGTCACGTAAGGCACGTAGGGCAAGCAATCATTCCAAGGAATCATCATTAGGCACGTTGTCCTCGGGTACCTGTTCCTGGTCTTCTTCACCTAAGATGATAAAAGAGGGTGAGTCCTTATGAACTCAGTGAGGGGGAACGA
Source organism: Ehretia macrophylla (assembly GCA_037974665.1). NCBI lineage: Eukaryota > Viridiplantae > Streptophyta > Magnoliopsida > Boraginales > Ehretiaceae > Ehretia > Ehretia macrophylla. The sequence continues at coordinate 11,330,601 of CM075764.1, read as the reverse complement.
GAAATTAGTTTTGAAACTCTTTTTCCGGTTCAATTATGAAAACCCTTTTGCAAGCATGACATATATCACAAGTAAGTTCATAATGTAATGTAAAAGTAAAAGAACACAATTACACGTCTTTCCTCCCCGATGTCCTCTAGGAACCAAGCGAGAGAACTTATACACATAGTGAAAAGGATACGGTGAGCTTTTGCTTTTAGTTCATTTCCAGTATCAGTTGTTGCGGCCGACTTCAAATCATCCCCTTATCACGCCAAATGGGTGTACTCTGGATGTACCCCGAAATTCTACGACCCAACTCTCCGAGGAAGTTTATCCCCCAAGCGAGAGAGGGAATTGGACAATGGTAGTGACGGTTGCACCGGCAAGCCTGATGCCGCCCGGTGTGCGTGAAACGCTACCACGCCAGAATGAAAGGTTGCAACCTAGTTTGCAATACACATTTATGACATTTAATATATCACATTAGGAGGACAACAAAGTAGGTTGCCTTCGAGCAGTCATAAGATTGCACATTAATAAGTAAACACGCGAGGCATGATATGACAGGTAATTTCACTCATAAAGCACATGGAGTTATATGAATATTAAATGGGCAGCCATGTAACGCATGTAAATCAAGTCATATAACACACTTCGAAGTTCACGTAATCAAATAATAAAGTCATACAACATGCAACGACGATTACATGGGACCGGGTGCAAGAAAGGCCTACTTGTCAACATGTAATCATCAGAACCACATTTAGGGCTATGAGGGCAACTACGGGCAGCCTACTAATCACATAATTAAACACGATATCCATAGGATCAACACTTAACGAGTCTTCCTAGTCATTAGGGTTTCAATTCATGCTCACCCGTGCGATTAAGCCCTTAGTTATCATGTAATTATACTCAAGCAATGCATCGATTAATTAAAACACCCTCAAGCATTAAATAATAGTCCACACAACATCCGAGTGCCACAATCCCAAGCATTTAATACAACAAGAGAAGTTACAATAATTTTCAAAGCATATTACTAGATGAAAACCTCACTGCAATGGACTGTTTTCTCACAATCATTGAGACAAGCAAACAATCTCCAATTCCAATGGACAAGATTTCAAATTAATGGTTAAGGAGTGAACTAAATTCAGAAAAAAACCTCGCACCATTTGGAGTTCGGGTTCAAGAGTTATAGCCAAAACCGTGAGACTACGCAAAACTGTCCAGATTTGCACACATTTCACTACTTATCGTTTTTGAGGACCTTAGAGTTAGATTTAGCCTTATTATATTTCTGAAAAAAATGTCCAGAACTGAAAAATCTAGCTGTGTACCAAATTTCATGCATTTTGGATATCATTTACTAAGTCAACATTGGTTCGTTCTACAAGGACAGTGAATTTGCCAAAACCTGCTTCATTTTCCCAGATTTTCCAGATTTGGACACCTTTCAATGTTTAGCCATTTTGGAGACATTAGAGTCAAAATTAGCTTTGGCCTATTTCTACAAAAAATTCTCTGAACTGGCAAAAATAGTCGACTACTAATTTTCACGCATTTTAAACATCATTTACTTGGTCAAAATCACTTCGCTCCAACAGAACAGAAAGCTGCCAAATACGCTATTTCACCTATCTTCACATTCTAGGCAAATATCTTGCCATGCATGTTTACAAAAGCTCATGTACACACATATATCACAAGTACAAAGGTAAAAATAGACATTTAAAGGCATGCATGTGGTTTTGAAAGCTTCTTAAAGAAGTTTTAGCCCTCACCTTAGCAAGACAACAAAGAAGATACACAAACTCTTGATGAAGCACAATGTCGACCTTTTTCCTTGCTTAGCCGAGAGAACACTTGAGATTCTCTAATTTCCTAGCTTAGTAACCATGTTCTTAGTATGTGCAAGTGGCTAGAAACAAAAGAAAAAGAAATAGGAGCCATTAAACTTACCAAAGCCGAAATGAATGTGCTATGAGCTTGCATGTGTGTGTTTTGCAATCTAGCTTGCTTGGTCGAGCTCCTTAGCAACTTGCATGTCTTGAAGAACCTTTGGATGAAGAACTTAAGCCATGTAGTCTATAATTTCAGCTAGGGCTGAGAGAGAGAGAGAAGAAATGAGAGAAAGAATGAGAGAAAGAGAGAAAGAATGAAAGAAAAAGGAAAGGCTTGAAGAAATTGATGCATATGTCGGCCTAGGGCTTGCAAAATTCAGAATTGTGTCTTCAAGGAGCATAATTTTGAATCACCTAGCATGGGCACTTGCATATGTCGAGATTGGTGGAGCTTTGGGTAGAGTTTTGAGTCATTTTTTTAAGGCTTTGTGTCATAACTTGTCATAGAATGTCTAGGAATAGATTTTGAAATTGAAATGCATGCACAATTGCAAGAGGTGGTCGGCCAAGGCTTGCAAAATTATGAATTTTTGTCATCTTTTGAGCATTATTTAATTGTGTGTTTGGGATGTGCAAAAGAATAAGGAATAAAGAATAAGAATGTCTAGCTTTTTGTGAGATTTCGTCTTCTAGTGAGTTGAATTGGCATTTTAATATTAGTTAGGATTAATTAATGATCTAGTGCTTCGTGTAAGATACTTTCTTGATTAGTGTGTAGGCAAGCTTTCCTAGGTCTATGGCACGCACTACGTGGTGAGGCACGAACTACGAGACGAATACACATTTCTAAAGTAAATGCACGTAACCCTAAATGAATGAACATAATTCAATGCAAGGCACACAAAACGAAACAAAATTCTTAAACCTAGGTCAAGGCACGTAAACCTAGGTTAGAGCACACGAAACGAGGTATCACACGTAAATCGAGGTCGGGCCTCACACCCAAAACAGGCGCAGTCGAGCAGGCTTGCTTCCCCCATCGTAGAGCTCTCTGAGAGCTTTCCAACAGTATGCTGTGCGCCGCGTAACTCCTTACGGATCAAAAGTTATGGGCACCAAAGCGACGGAGACCTTGTCACAAGCCCCACGCCCTCGGTTTATGGGCCCAGCCTCTTCGAGAAGCGAAGTTGTCTTGTTCAAGGTGCTGTGGGATTCGGTAATAGAAATGTGGTGCATAAAGCATCTTGGCAACCCTAACCGGCGAAAAAAAAAATTGAAAAGGGGGGTGCAACACGAGGACTTCCCAGGGGGTCACCCATCCTAGTACTACTCTCGCCCAAGCACGCTTAACTTCGGAGTTCTGATGGGAACCAGTGCGTTAGTGCTGGTATGATCGCACCCGTCATGTTGAGGGCATAAATCCTTTATGTGTTGACGGTTCACAGTCCCAGCCCAGAGAGATGGCCCATTCAAAAGGCCCAATGGACTTAACGACAACCCATCCGCTTTAACAACTCAGCATCCTCGCAAGACGTGATATCGACGTGATGTAGGGCCCTCTAATGTCCCACGTGTTAGGTTGTCATCCTTTTAACAGCTCACAACGTACGATCCGGGATGAAAAAACATAGCAAAATGAGAAAAGTGGCCCAAAACTGATGAAAACTTTCAATTTTGGGCTTCGAAAATAGGCTCAGCTAAGCAGGCTTGCTGGCCCTGTCGTAGAGCTCTCGGAGAGCTTTCCAACGGTATGTTGTGCGCTGCGTAACTCAATACGGATCAAAAGTTATTTGCACCGGATCGACGGAGACCTGGTCACAAGCCCTACGCCCTCGGTTTGCGGGCCCAGCCTCTACGTGAAGCGAAGTTGTCTTGCCCAAGGTGCTGTGGGATTCGGTAATAGAAATGTGGTGGATAAAGTATATTGACAACCCTAACCGGGGCAAAAAAAATTGAAAAGGGGGGTGCAACACAAGGACTTCCCAAGGGGTCACCCATCCTAGTACTACTCTCGCCCAAGCACGCTTAACTTCGGAGTTCTGATGGGATCCAGTGCGTTAGTGCTGGTATGATCGCACCCGTCATGCTGAGGGCACAAATCCTTTATGTGTTGACGGTTCACAGTCCCAGCACAGAGAGATGGCCAATTCAAAAGGCCCAATGGGCTTAACGACAACCCATCCGCTTTAACAACGTAGCATCCTCGCAAGACATGATATCGGTGCATTGCAGGGCCCTGTAATATCCCGCGAGTTAGATTGTCCTCCTTTTAACAGCTCACGACGTACGATCCAGGATGAAAAAACATAGCAAAAGAAGAAAAGTGGCCCGAAACTGATGAAAACATTATATTTAGGTCTTCGAAAATAGGCGCAGCCAAACAGGATTGCTGCCCACGTCGTAGAGCTCTCGGAGAGCTTTCCAACGGTATGTTGTGCGCCGGGTAACTCCATACGGATCAAAAGTTATGGGCACCAGAGCGAATAAGACCTAGTCACAAGCCCTACGCCCTCGGTTTGCAGGCCCAACCTCTACGTGAAGCGAAGTTGTCTTGCCCAAGGTGCCGTGGGATTCGGTAATAAAAATGTGGTAGATAAAGTATCTTGCCAACCCTAACCGGGGCAAAAAAATTGAAAAGGACGGTGCAACACGAGGACTTCCCAGGGGGTCACCCATCCTAGTACTACTATCGCCCAAGCACACTTAACTTCGGAGTTCTGATGGGATCCAGTGCGTTAGTGCTGGTATGATAGCACCCATCATGTTGAGGGCACAAATCCTTTATGTGTTGACGGTTCACAGTCCTAGCCTAGAGAGATGGCCCATTCAAAAGGCCCAATGGGCTTAACTACAACCTATCCGCTTAAACAACGCAGCATCCTCGTAAGACACGATATCGATGCGTTGTAGGGCCATGTAATATCCCGCGAGTTAAGTTGTCGTCCTTTTAATAGCTCACGACGTACGATCCGGGATGAAAAAACAGTGCAAAAGATGAAAATTGGTCCGAAACTAATGAAAACGTTCAATTTTGTGCTCCAAAAACAGGCGCAGCAAAGCAAGCTTGATGCCCTTGTCGTAGAGCTCTCGGAGAGCTTTCCAACGGTATGCTGTGCGCCTCGTAACTCCTTACGAATTAAAAGTTATGGGCACCGGAGTGACGGAGACCTAGTCACAAGCCCCACGCCCTCGGTTTGCGTGCCCAGCCTCTACGTGAAGCGAAGTTGTCTTTCCCAATGTGCCGTGGGAGTCGGTAAGAGAAATGTTGTGGATAAAGTCTCTTGGCAACCCTAACCAGGGCAAAAAAATATTGAAAAGGGGGGGTGCAACACGAGGACTTCTCAGGGGGTCATCCATCCTAGTACTACTCTCGCCCAAGCACGCTTAACTTCGGAGTTCTAATGGGATCCGGTGCATTAGTGCTGGTATGATCGCACCCGTCATGTTGCCGGCACAAATCCTTTATGTGTTGATGGTTCACAGTCCCAGCCCAAAGAGATGGCCCATTCAAAAGGCCCAATGGGCTTAACGACAACCCATCCGCTTCAACAACGCAGCATCCTCGCAAGACGTGATATCGACGTGTTGTAGGGCCCTCTAATGTCCCGCAAGTTAGGTTGTCATCCTTGTAACAACTCACAACGTACGATCTGGGATGGAAAAATAGGGGAAAAGAAGAAAGGTGGTCTGAAACTGATGAAAACGTCGATTTTGGGCTCCAAAAATAGGCGCACACAAGCAATCTTACTACGCTTGTCGTAGAGCTCTCGGAGATCTTTCCAACAGTATGCTGTGCACCGCGTAACTCCTTACGGATCAAAAGTTATGGGCACCGGAGCGACGAAGACTTAGTCACAAGCCCTATGCCTTCGGTTTACGGGCCCAGCCTTTACGTGAAGCGAAGTTGTCTTGCCCAAGGTGCTGTGGGATTCGGTAATAGAAATGTGGTGGATAAAGTATCTTGGCAACCCTAACCGGGGCAAAAAAATTGAAAACGGGGGGTGCAACACGAGGACTTCCCAGGGGGTCACCCATCGTAGTACTACTCTCGCCCAAACACGCTTAACTTCAGTGTTCTGATGGGATCCGGTGCATTAGTGCCGGTATGATCGCACCTGTCATGTTGTGGGCACAAATCCTTTGTGTTGACCGTTCACAGTCCCAACTAGAGATGGCCCATTCAAAAGTCCCAATGGGCTTAACGACTACCCATCCGCTTCAACAACGCAGCATCCTCGCAAGACGTGATATCGACGTATTGTAGGGCCCTCTAATGTCCCGCAAGTTAGGTTGTCGTCCTTTTTACAGCTTACGACGTATGATCTGGGACAGAAAAACAAACGATAAGAAGAAAAGTGGTTTGAAACTGATGAAAATGTTCGATTTTGGGCTTCGAAAATAGGCGTAGCCGAGCAGGCTTGCTGTCCCCATCGTAGAGCTCTCAGAGAGCATCCAACGGTATGCTGTGCACTGCGTAACTCCTTACGGATCAAAAGTTACGGGCATCGGAGCGACGGATGTCACGCCTCAACCCGGCCTATAAAGGTTAGACTAGGGTGTGATCTAAACATTCCAGTCTATCTCAAACTTAACTGTTCATGGAAATTTAATACTTAACGTTTTAGCCTAAACTCCAAAAAATTTTCAAAAAACTGGCAGCATAACGGCTGTAATTGGGCTCTTTGGTTTGACCTAATTCTCCAAACGCCTCAAATTTTCCAATCTCAATTTCATTTCTAACTAAGATTACTATTTACCATCAATTGAAATGCCTACTTGTTATCTCGAAGTCTTGATTGATTAATAACCTAGTATGATACTATGTCTCGTCTGTTTGTTAATCCTCGTTACAAAAGTACCTGTTGATCTTAGCTTAATAGTGAGTACCTGCTTAAGATTGGATAGGTTCATTTTACTTAGTCCTTACCTAATACTTCATAATCCTATGATAGATACTAGCCAATGACAATAGCAAAACGATCATAGTAGTATCTGTCTAGTTATTATCAGTACAAACCAAAATTAGACCCCAAATTACAACGGGGGTCTTTTACATTACCAACATTAAGCAACATGAAAAGAAATAGCCTTCAAGTAGCATAGTGTTCACAAATGTCCATAATCAAGCAAAGCACATAGAACTGGCAATCATTCCAAGGAATCATCGTTAGGCACGTCATCCTCGGGTACCTGTTCTTGATCTTCTTCACCTGAGATGATAAAAGAGGGTGAGTCCTTATGAACTCAGTGAGGGGGAACGAGAAATAGGTTTTGAAACTCATTTTCCGGTTCAACTTACGAAAACCATTTTTGCAAGCTTGAATGTATCACAATTAAGTACAGAACAATAATATAAAAGTAAAGGAACACAATTACCCGTCTTTCCTCCCCGAGGTCCTCTAGGAACCAAGCGAGAGTACTTATACACATAGTGAAAAGGATACGGTGAGCTTTTGCTCTCAGTTCATTTCCAGTATCAGTTGTTGCGGCCGACTTCAAATCATCCACTTATCACGCCAAATGGGTGTACTCCGGATGTACCCCGAAATCCTACGACCCAACTCTCCGAAGAAGTCTAGCCCCCAAGCGAGAGAGGGAATTGGACAATGGTAGTCATGGTTGCACCGGCAAGCCCGATGCCGCCCGGTGTGCGTGAACGCCACCACACCAGAATGAAAGGTTGCAACGTTATATGCCATTTATGACATTTAATATATCACATTAGGAGGACAACAAAGTAGGTTGCCTCCGGACAGTCATAAGATTGCACATTGACAAGTAAACAAGCGAGGCACGATAAGACAAGTAATTTCACTTGAAAGACACGTGGAGTTATATGAACATTAAACGGGCAGCCATGTAACGCACGTAAATCAAGTCATATAACTCATTTCAACATTCACGTAATCAAATAATAAGATTATTCAACCTGCAACGACAATCTACATGGGTTCGGGTGCAAGAAAACCTAATTGTCAACATGTAATCATCAAGATCACATTTAGGGCTACAATGGAAACTACGGGCAGCCTACTAAATGTATAATTAAGCACGATATTCATAGGATCAACACTTAGTGAATTTACCTAGTCACTAGGGTTTCCATTTCGTGCTTACCCGTGCGATTAAGCCCCAAGTCAACTCAAAATCAATCTCAAGCCATGCATCGATTAGTTCAATCATCCTCAAGTATTCAAAACAGTCCACACAACATCCTAATGCCACAATCCCAAGCATGTAATTCAACAAGAGAAGTTACAACAATTTTTCTAAGCACATCACTAAGTGAAACCCTCACTGCAATGGGCTGTTTTCTCACAATCATTAAGACAAGCAAACAATCTCCAATTCCAGTGAATAAGATGTCAAATTAAATCTTAAGAAGTGAACTAAATTCAGAAACAAACCTCGCATCATTTGAAGTTCGGGTTCAATAGTTATAGCCAAAACAGTGAGATTGCACAAAACTATCCAGATTTGCACACATTTCAATACTTGTCATTTTTGAGGTCCTTAGGGTCAGATTTAGCCTTAGCCCATTTCTGACAAAAATTTCCAGAACTGAAAAATATAGCAGCACACCAAATTTCATACATTTTAGATATCATTTACTAAGTCAAAACTGGTTCGTTCCACAGAGTCAGTGAATCTGCCAAAACCTGCTTCAATTTTCCAGATTTTCCAGATTTGGACACATTTTAATGATTTTCCATTTTGAGGACCTTAGAGTAAAAATTATCTTTGGCCTATTTCTGGGAAAAATGTTCAGAACTGGCAAAAATAGTTACCTACCAATTTTCACGCATTTTCAACATCATTTCCCTAGCCAAAATCATCTCGAACCAACAAGACAGAAAGCTGTCACAAACCCAATTTCATCTATCATCACCTTCTAGCCCAAAATCTTGCCATGCATGGTTATAAAAGCTTATAAACACACATATATCTCAAGTACAGAAGCAAAGAAAAACACTTAAGAGCATGCATGTGGTTTTTTGAAGGATTTTCAAGAAGTTTTAGCCCTCACCTTAGCAAAACAACAAGAAGATGCACAAGATTTTGATGAAGCACAAGGTTGACTCTTTTCCTTGCTTAGCCGAGACACTACTCGATTTCTCTCTAGTTTCCTAGCTTAGTAACCAAGTTCTTAGTAGGTGCATGTGGTTAGAACAATAAGAAAATAAATGGAAGCTAGCAAACTCACCTAAACCGAAATGGAAGTTCAATAAGCTTGCATGTGAGCTTTCTTGCAACTTAGCTTGCTTAGTCGAGCTTCTTAGCTTCTAGCTTGCCTTGATGAACCATGGAATGAATAAGATGAGCTATGGAGTGTATGAACTCAGCCAAGGCCGAGAGAGAGAGAGAGAAGAATGAGAGGGAGAGAGAGAAATGTGAGGAAATGAGAGAAATGAAGAAAAAATGAAGGCTTTTGCAAATGTTGATGCATATGTCGGCCTTGAGCCTAGCAATTCAGATTTTTGTGTCTTCAAGAAGCATTTTGAAATTCCTAGCATGGGCAAGGAGCTTATGTCGAGATTGGTGGAGCTTTGGGGAGGGTTTTGAGCTAGTTTTTTATGCATTTGTGTCATAGAATTGTCATAGATTGTCTAGGAATTAAATTGAATTAAGCAAAGCAATCACAAAGCCCAACAAGTGGTCGGCCAAGGCATGTAGAAATCTGATTTTTTTGTCATCTTTTGGGCATTAATTAATTGTGTGTTGAAAGTGCTAAAGAATAAGGAATAAAGAATAAGGAATGTCTAGCTTTTTGTGAGATTTTGTCTTTTAGTGAGTTGAATTAGTAATTTAATATTAGTTAGTAGGATTTGTAGGATTAATTATTGATCTAGTACTTCGTGTAAGATGCTTTCTTGATTAGCGTGAGGGCACGCTTTCCTAGGTCTAGGGCACGAACTACGAGGTAGGGCACAAACTACGAGATGAATGCACGTTTTCCAAGTAATGCACGCAACCCTAAATGAATGCACGTAATTCAATGCAAGGCACACAAAACGAAACACAATTCTTAAACTTAGGTCAAGGCACACAAATCTTGGTTAGGGCACACGAAACGAGGTATTGTACGTAAATCGAGGTCGAGTCTCATAACAGAGACCTAGTCACAAGCCCTACGCCCTCGGTTTGTGGGCCCAGCCTCTACGTGAACCGAAGTTGTCTTGCCCAATGTACCATGGCATTCGGTAATAGAAATGCGGTGGATAAAGTATCTTGGCAACCCTAATCGGGGCAAAAAAAATTGAAAAGGGGGGTGCAACACGAGGACTTCCAAGGGGGTCACCCATCCTAGTACTACTCTCGCCCAAGCACGCTTAACTTCGGAGTTCTGATGGAATCCAGTGCATTAGTGCTGGTATGATCGCACCCATCATGTTGTAGGCACAAATCCTTTGTGTTGACCGTTCAAAGTCCCAGCCCAGAGAGATAGCCCATTCAAAAGGCCAAATGGGCTTAACGACAACCCATCTGCTTCAACAATGCAGCATCCTCGCAAGACGTGATATCGATGCGTTGTAGGGCCCTCTAATGCCCCGCGAGTTAGGTTGTCATCTTTTTAACAGCTCACGACGTATGATCCGGGATGATAAAATAGAGCAAAAGAAGAAAAGTGGCCCGAAAGTGATGAAAACATTCTATTTTGGGCTCCGAAAATAGGCGCAACCGAGTAGGCTTGCTAAACCCATCATAGAGCTCTCGGAGAGCTTTCCAACGGTATGCTGTGCGCCACGTAACTCCTTATGGATCAAAAGTTATGGGCACCAGAGCAACGGAGACCTAGTCACAAGCCCTACGCCCTCGGTTTGCTGGCCCAGCCTCTACGTGAAGTGGAGTTGTCATGCCCAAGGTGCCATGGGATTCGGTAATAGAAATGTGGTGGATAAAGTATCTTGGCAACCCTAACCGGGGCAAAAAAAATTGAAAATAGGGGGTGCAACACGAGGACTTCCCATGGGGTCACCCATCCTAGTACTACTCTCGCCCAAGCACGCTTAACTTCGGAGTTCTGATGGGATCCGGTGCATTAGTGCTGGTATGATCGCACACGTCATGTTGAGGGCACAAATCCTTTATGTGTTGACGGCTCACAGTCCCAGCCCAGAGAGATGGCCCATTCAAAAGGCCCAATGAGCTTAACGACAACCCATCGGCTTCAACAACGCAGCATCCTAGTAAGACGTGATATCGACAAGTTGTAGGGCCCTGTAATATCCCGCGTATTAGGTTGTCGTCCTTTTAACAGCTCACGACGTACGATCCAGTTCGGAAAAATAGAGCAAAAGAAGAAAAGTGGCCTAAAACTGATGAAAACATTCGATTTTGGACTCTGAAAACAGGTGCAGCAAAGCAGGCTTACTGCCCTTGTCGTAGAGCTCTCGGAGAGCTTTCCAACGGTATGTTGTGCGCCGTGTAAATCCTTACGGATTAAAATTTATGGGCACCGGAGCGACGGAGACCAGGTCACAAGTGGATAAAGTATCTTGGCAACCCTAACCGGGGCAAAAAAAATTGAAAACGGGGGGTGCAACACAAGGACTTCCCAGGGGGTCATCCATCCGAGTACTACTCTCGTCCAAGCACACTTAACTTCGGAGTTCATATGGGATCCGGTACATTAGTGCTGGTATGATCGCACCCATCATGTTGTGGGCACAAATCCTTTATTTGTTGACAGTTCACAGTCCCAGCCCAGAGAGATGGCCCATTCAAAAGGCCCAATGGGCTTAACTACAACCCGTCCACTTTAACAACGTAGCATCCTCGCAAGACGTGATATTGACACGTTGTAGGGTCCTGTAATATCCCGCGAGTTAGGTTTTCGTTCTTTTAACAGCTCACGACGTACGATCCGGGATGAAAAAATAAAGCAAATGAAGAAAATTGGCCCAAAACTGAGGAAAACATTCAATTTTGGGCTTCGAAAATAGGTGCAGTCGAGCAGGCTTGCTGCCCCCGACATAGAGCTCTCGGAGAGCTTCCCAACGGTATGTTGTTCGTTGCATAACTCCTTACGGATCAAAAGTTATGGGAACTGGAGCGACGGAGACCTAGTCACAAGCCCTACGCCCTCGGTTTACAGGCCCAGCCTCTACGTGAAGCAAAGTTGTCTTGCCCAACGAGCCGTTGGATTCGGTAATAGAAATATGGTGGATAAAGTATCTTGGCAACCCTAACCGGGACAAAAAAAAATTGAAAATTGGGGGTGCAACACGAGGACTTCCCAAGGGGTCACCCATCCTAGTACTACTCTCGCCCGTGCACGCTTAACTTCGAAAATATGATAGGATCCAGTGCATTAGTGCTGGTATGATCGCATCCGTCACGTTGTGGGCACAAATCCTTTATGTGTTGACTGTTCACAGTCCCAGCCCATAGAGATGGCCCATTCAAAAGGCCCAATGGGCTTAACGACAACCCATCCGCTTCAACAACACAGCATCCTCGCAAGACGTGATATCGACGCTTTGTAGGGCCCTTTAATGTCCCGCTAGTTACGTTTTCATCCTTTTAACAGCTCAGGACGTACGATTCGGGACGGAAAAATAGAGGAAAAGAAGAAAAGTGGTCTGAAACTTATGAAAACGTTCAATTTTGGGCTCTGAAAATAGGCGCAGCCGAGCATGCTTGCTGTCCCCGTCATAGAGCTCTTGGAAAGCTTTCCAACGATATGCTGTGCTCCGCGTAACTCCTTACGGATCAAAAGTTATGGGCATCGGAGCGACGGAGACCTAGTCACAAACCCTACGCCCTCGGTTTGCGGGCCCAGCCTCTTCGTGAAGCGAAGTTGTGTCATGCCCCAACCCGGCCTATAAGGTTAGACTAGGGTGTGATCTAAATGTTCAGGACATGTCACATACTTAACCGTTTATGAAGATTTAACACCTATCGTTTGAGTCTAGACTCCAAAGTTTTCCGGAAAACCGGCAGCATGACGGTTGTAATTGGACTCTTTTGTTTGGCCTTATTCTCTAAACGCCTCAAAATTTTCTAATTTCAAGTTTCAATTCCAACTAGGATTACTATTTAATATCAATTGAAATGCCTATTGGTTATCTCGATGTCTCGTTTGTTTGTTTATCCTCGTTACAAAAGTACCTGTTGATCTTAGCTTAATAGCGAGTACCTGTTTAAGATTGGATAGGTTCATTTTCTTAGTCCTTAACTAATACGTCGTAACCTACGATAGATACTAGCGGTAATAATAGCAAAACGATCACAGTAGTGTCTAGTGTCTGTCTAGCAATATCAGTACAAACCAAAATTAGACCCCAAATTACAACGGGGGTCTTTTACATTACAAATAACAAGCAACATAAAGGAAATAGTCTTCAAGTAGCATAAAGTTCACAAGTAGCCATAATCACGCTAAGCACACAAACAGGCAATCACTCCAAGGATTCATCATTAGGCACACCGTCCTCGGGTACCTGTTCTGGATCTTTTTCACCTGAGATGATAAAAGAGGGTGAGTCCTTATGAACTCAGCGAGGGGGAACAAGAAATAGGTTTTGAAACTCATTTTCCGGTTCAACTTATGAAATCCTTTTGCAAGCATGAATATAACAATAATATAAGTACAGAAACAGAAATACCGGTCTTTCCTCCCCGAGGTTCTCTAGGAACCAAGCGAGAGTACTTATACACATAGTAAAAAGGATACAGTGAGCTTTTGCTCTCAGATCAGTTCCAGAATCAGTTGTTGCGGCCGACTTCAAATCATCCCCCAAACACGCCAGGTGGGTGTACTCCGGATGTACCCCGAAATCCTACGACCCAACTCTCCGAGGAAGTCTAGCCCCCAAGCAAGAGAGGGAATGGGACCATGGTAGTCACGGGTGCACCGGCAAGCCCGATGCCGCTCGGTGTGCATGATCGCTACCATGCCGACATGAAAGGTTACAACCTTGTATGCAGTGCACATTTATGACATTACCATATCACGTTAGGAGGACAACAAGTAGGTTGCCTCCAGACAGTCATAAGATTGCACATTGACAAGTAAACAGGCAGGGCACGATAAGACAAGTAATTTCACTTGAAAGGCATATAGAGTTATATGAATATTAAATGGGCAGCCATGTAACACATGTAAATCAAGCCATATAACTCATTTCAAAGTCCATGTAATCAGGTGATAGGATTATTCAACATGCAACAACATCTACGTGGGTTCGGATGCAAGAAAAGCCTATTTGTCAACATGCAATGATCCAAATTACATTTAAGGTTATAAGGGCAACTACGGGCAGCCTACTAAGCGTATAATTCCACACAATATCCAAATGATCAATACTTAGCAAGCCTATCAAGTCATTAGGGTTTCCATTTCGTGCATATCCGCGCAATTTGAGCCCAAAACCAACTCAATGTCAATCTCAAGCCATGCATCATTTAATTCAACATCCTCAAACATTCAAAACAGTCCACACGACATCCCAAAGCTACAATCCCAAGCATTTAGTTCAACAAGAGAAGTCACAACAATTTTCTAAGCATAACACTAAGTGAAACCCTTACTGCAATAGGCTGTTTTCTCATAATCATGAAGATAAGCAAACAATCTCCAATTCCAGTGAATAAGATGTCAAATTAAATATTAAGAAGTGAACTAAAATCAGAAACAAACCTTGCATCATTTGGAGTTCGGGATCATTAGTTATAGCCGAAACAGTGGGATAGCACAAAACTGTCCAGATTTGCACACATTTCAATAATTGACGTTTTTGAGGTCCTTAGGGTCAGATTTAGCCTTAGTCCATTTCTGACAAAAATGTCCAGAACTGAAAAATATAGCAGCAAACCAAATTTCATTCACTTTGGACATCATTTACTAAGTAAAATATGGTTCTTTCTACAAGGTCAGTGCATCTGTCAAAACCTGCTTCATTTTTCAAGATTTCCAGATTTGGACACATTTTAAATATTTGCTATTTTGAGGACCTTAGAGTCACAATTAGCTTCGGCCTATTTCTGCAAAAATTGTTCAAAATTGGCAGAACTAGTCACATACCAATTTGAATGCATTTTCAACATCATTTTCCTAGCTAAACTTACCTCGAAACAAACTGGTCAGAGAGTTGTCAACAATCCGACTTCACCTATCATCACTTTCAAGCCAAAATCTTGCCATGCATGGTTGCAAAAGCTTATGAACGAACATATAACTCAAGTACAGAAGAAAATACATACTTTTATGAGCATGCATGTGATTTTCGAAGGATTTTCAAAATGGTTTTAGCCCTCACCTTAGCAATCAACCAAGAGGATGCACAAAAACTTGTCGAAGCACAATTTTCTTCTTCTCCTTTGCCTAGCCGAGGTTCCAACTAGATTTTCTCGATTTTTCCTAGCTTAGTGACCAAGCTCTTAGTACATGCATGAGGTTAGAACAAGAAGAAAAGAAATGGAAGCTTAAAAACTCACCTAGGGCCGAAATGAAGACTTCAAAGGACATGCATGTGTGATTTTCGTATCCTAGCTTGTTTGCTTGAGTTTCTTAGATTATTGCTTGTATTGGTGCACCATGAGTTGATGAAGATGAGCAAAGGATGATGAGAACTCAGCCAAGGCCGAGAGATAGTGAGGAGAATGAGAGGGAGAGAGAGAGAAGTTGAGGAAGAAAGAGGAAATGACAAGAATATGACAAGGAGGGAAGCCTTTGCATTCTTCAAGCAAGTGGTCGGCCTTGGGCCAGTAAAAATCTGATTTTTGTGTCTTCAATGTGTGATTTTAAAATGCTAGCATGGGCACTGATTGTTTGGTCGAACAAGGTAGAGGATTGAGGTGGTTTTGAGCATTTTTTAATGCATTGATAAGTGTTTTTGTGTCATGACTTGTCTAGAATCATTTTGAATTAAACATGCATGCAAAGAAACCACATAGTGGTCGGCCAAAGCTTCTCAATAATCTGAATTTTTGTCATGTTTTGGATGTTATTTAATTGTGTGTTGGAAGTGCAAAAAGAATAAAGAATGTCTAGCTTTTTGTGTTATTTTGTCTTCTAGTGAGTTGAATTAGGATTATAATATTGATAGTGGAGTTTGTAGGATTATTTAGTAGTCTAGTGCTTTGTGTAAGATGCTTTCTTGATTAGCGTGAGGGCACGCTTTCCTAGGTCTAGGGCACGCACTACGAGGTAGGGCACGAACTACGAGTCAAACGCACGTTTTTCAAGTAAATGCATGCAACTCTAAATTAATGCACGTAATTCAATGCAAGGTACACAAAACGAACCCAATTCTCAAACCTAGGTCATGGCACACAAATCTAGGTTAGGACACACGAAACGAGGTATCGCACGCTAATCGGGGTCGGGCCTCACATCCTCCCCTCCTTAAAAGAATTTCGTCCCGAAATTCAATATTACCTTTGAAATAAAGCTGGATATTGCTGCTCCATCTGGTCTCGCCTTTCCCACGTTGCTTCTTCAACTCCGTGATGATCCCACAGCACTTTCACCATTGGTATGGTTTTGTTGCGCAACTCCCGATCTTGCTGGTCTAGGATCCGAATGGGCTTCTCCTCGTAAGACAAGTTCTCCCGAAGCTGCAACGGCTCTGGCTCCAAGATATGCGACGGATTAGGATGATACTTCCGCAGCATCGAAACATGAAAGACGTCGCGAATATTAGAGAGGTTCTGGGGTAGTACTAGGCAATACGCCAACTTGCCAACTCTCTTAGTTATCTCAAATGGCCCTACAAACCTCGGGCTCAACTTTCTACCCTTGCCATGTTTAATTAGTCCCCTCTGAGGTGATATCTTCAAGAACACCTTGTCGCCAACCTCGAACTCGAGATTTCGTCTCCGTCAGTCTGCATAACTCTTCTGCCTGCTCTGGGCGGTAAGCATCCGTTTCCGGATGAGGTGGATATTATCAACAGTCTTCATAAGTTCAGGTAAGAGGGTCGGGTCAAAAGTCTACGTCTTACCTACTTCATCACAGTAAATTGGGGATCGACACTTACGTCCATACAGCGCCTCAAATGGGGCCATCCCGATAGTGGCCTGATAACTATTATTATAAGCGAACTCCGCTAGAGACAGATATTTCTCCCAACCTTTCCCAAAGTCTAAAACACACACCCTCAGCATATCCTCCAGAATTTGAATAGTTCTCTCCGATTGTCCATCAGTCTCAGGATGATAAGCTGTGCTGAAACTCAACTTCGTTCCCAAAGCTTCTTGCAATCTCTTCCAAAATCGGGAAGTAAAACGAGGATCCCTATCCAATACAATACTCACAGGCATCCCGTGCAATTTTACAATTTCCACTACATACATATCTCCCAATTTCTCTGGACTATCCTCCTTGTTCATCGGTAAAAAGTGTGCCGACTTAGTCAATCTATCCACAGCCGACTTAGTCAATCTATCCACAATGACCCAGACAGCGTCATGACCCTTTTGCGATCTGGGTAGGTCCATAACAAAATCCATAGTTATATGTTCCCATTTCAATTGAGGAATCTCCAACGGCTGAAGTAAACCAGCGGGTCGTTGATGTTCCGCTTTGACTCTCTGGCAAGTCAAACACCGTGCCACAAACTCCGCAATTTCTTTTTTCATGTTATTCCACCAATAGTGTTGCTTCAAATCCCGGTACATCTTCGTTTTGTCGGGGTAAATAGTATATCTTGAATTATGGGCTTCTTCAAGAATCTTCTTTTTCAGCTCTGGCTCATTGGGAACACAAATCCGATTCCTAAACCTCCAAATACCATCATCATGGAACTTGAAATCTGCATTGCTTTCTTTAATCTTTTGAAATTGTTGGTCCTTCTGTTGAGCCTCTCGTAACTCAGGCAACAAAGTCGATTGAACTTGAGTAGTGGCAAAAAGTAACCCTTTCCGAGTCAGTTGTGGCTTCCACAAAAATGCTTCCTCCAACAACTCCTGTACCTTGACTTCAAGTTTTGCCATGCTTGCTTTTCTACGTAAGGCATCTGCAACTACATTCGCTTTACCGGGCACATAATTGATTGTGCAGTTATAATCATCCAAAAGCTCCATCCACCGTCTTTGCCTCATATTCAATTCCTTTTGAGAGAACAAGTATTTCAAGCTATCATGATCAGTAAATACCTCAAACTTGTTACCCCACAGATAATGCCTCCATTTCTTGAGTGCAAACACAATAGCCGCTAACTCCAAATCATGCGTCGGGTAGTTCAATTCATACGGCTTTGGTTTCGTAGAAGCATATGCAATCACTCTTCCATTTTGCATTAACACGCAACCCAATCCTTCTTTCGAAGCATCGCTATAGATTACAAAACCTTGACTTCCTTCAGGCAATGCAAGAACAAGTGCGGTAGTCAATCTTTTCTTCAATTCTTGGAAGCTGTTCTCACACTTATCATCCCACACAAACTTTGTTTTCTTTTGAGTGAGCTTTGTAAGTGGTCCTGCAATCTTAGAGAAATCTTTCACGAATCTCCGATAATAGCCGGCTAGACCAAGAAAACTCCGAACTTCTGTAACATTCTCCGGCTTCTTCCAAGACATTACTGCATCTATCTTTGCTGGATCCACCGCTATTCCCTCTTGGGATATGATATGCCCCAAAAATGCAATCTGCTGCAACCAAAATTCACACTTGCTAAACTTTGCATACAATTGATGCTCTTGAAGTTTCTGCAGTACCAACTGCAGATGTTGCTCATGCTCCGCCTCAGATTTTGAGTATACCAAAATATCATCAATGAAGATCACCACAAATGGGTCCAAGTAGGGTTGAAACACCATGTGCATCAAATCCATAAAAGCTGCAGGGGCATTAGTTAGTCCAAAAGGAATCACCACATATTCATAATGCCCATATCTCGTCCTGAAAGCCGTTTTAGGCACATCTTCCTTTTTGATCCGCAACTGATAATACCCTTGCCTCAAGTCGAGTTTCGAATACACTTTGGCTCCTTGCAGTTGATCAAATAACTCATCGATCAGGGGAAGTGGGTATTTATTCTTGACAATCACTTGGTTCAATCCTTGGTAATCGATGCATAGCCTCAACGTTCCGTCTTTCTTCTTTACAAATAGAACTAGCGCACCCCACGGTGAAGAACTTGGTTGAACAAACCCCTTCTTCAACAATCCTTGCAACTGGTCATTCAATTCCTGTAGCTCGGCCGGTGCCATATGATAGGGAGCTTTAGATATCTGCTGGGTGCCAGGCAGTAGCTCTATAACAAACTCGATCTCCCGATTCGGGGGTAAACTGGGTAATTCTTCTTGAAACACATCTGCATAGTCTTTGATCACTGGCATCTCCTCCAACTTAGCTTTGTCCGACAGCTTGTTGATAAGGTAAGCCAAGTATCCGCTGCACCCTTTCCTCAAGGACTTCACTGCTTTCGTAGATGAAATGATGGAACCCCCGGTGAAATCTCTTCGACCCATTACCTCTAGTATTGGTTGACCAGGTACCCGGAACGTTATAATCTTTGCCCAGCAATCTAGTTGGACATGATGTTTTGCCAGCCAATCCATCCCTAAAATGACCTCATAATCTCGAAAAGGTAATACAATAAGATTGGCTGAGAATTCCCTATCCTTAATTTGGATTTTACATGCTTTACAAGCTGAGCTAGTTACAAGTTTAGAACCCATTGGAGTACCAACTTCTACTTCATATGGCAAACATACAACTTTTAATTTTACACGTTCCACACATAAGGGAGTAATAAATGAATGAGTAGCATCCGGATCAATTAACACCCTAACAGGTTGATTCAGTATGAAGAATGTACCTTCAACAACAGCGGTCTCATCTGGAATCTCCTCGCACTCAATAGTATAGGCTCGAGCCTGGACTCTAGGAACTGGAGTCTTGCCTCTACCAGCTGGTTTACCCTCATTCTGCCCTGCCTGCCATTTAGGGTAATCATTGATCTGATGCTGATCACTGCCACATCTCATACATCATCCCGACTTCCTCCAACACTGGGCCTCGGTATGCCCCTTCCTGTCACAATAAGAACAGCTGACGGACTGAGTAGCAGGTGAACCACCTGTGGATCCGCGGGCGGAAGAGGCTGATGGCGCTTTCATCGGGCCACGGTTATTCACTGGCTTGTTCTGGCTCGGGCCCTGATTAGGACTCTGACTCTGGAATTTCCTCTGCTGACCTGGAGGCTGGTATGGTTTCTTGTTCGGCTGACTCGAACCGGCTCTATCTAGTTTCCTCTTCTCAACTCGAGAGGCAGCAGCAAAGAGAGCAGAATAGGTATCGAAGTCATGAGAAGCCAACTGGTCCTGAATCTCTAGCCTCAATCCAGTAGTAAATTTCTACATCTTCGCCTCCGGAGTACTAACCATATATTGAGCATAACGGGACAGTCAGTCAAAACGAGCCTCGTACTGGGCCACCGTCATGTTACCCTGGGTCAAGTGCATGAACTCTTCAGCCCGCCTCTGCCTGGAGGCTGCAGGTACATATTTCTCCTTAAATGCCTTAACGAAATTACCCCACAAGCGAGGTGTCTGATCAGTTTCCCATAGTGCCTCCACAGTGTGCCTCCAATGTTCAGCAACCCCGTGCAACAGAAACACCGCAAACTCCACCTTTTCTTCATTAGTATAATCAAGTGGCCTGAAAATCTTCTCGATCTCGGACAGCCAAGCCTCTGCTTTCTCATCATCAGCTTCCCCGTAGAATTTAGACGGGCGAAAGTCAAGGAACTCCCTCATTCTGCTATGTCTCCCGTGGTTACCCTCATTCCTGTTGTTGATGTTGTTGTTGTTGTTAGCCTCACGTACATCTTGACGCTCCATCACCCGTGATACACGATCCATGGCATTCGCCATCATATTAAACATAGCTATACCGGGATTAGTTTAATAGGCATCACCGGTCTCTTGGGATTCACCGCTCCTATTAGTAGTACGGGTACTAGGGCCAGCCATCTATAGGTACAGATTATGATGCACAATTCATTGGAATATGACAATTAAGAATTTAATGCATAAGATATACAACATAATATAGATACAATTCTAAAAACAACTAAGTCATGTTAATCACTTAAACACATAGAACATAGAAGGCACATTTAACATTATCACACAATAACATATAACAAGTCATCCTAATTATCTTAGGGCTCTACCCACGGTCCGAGAGTTAAACCCGGCTTAAGAAATCTAAGCTCTGATACCATTCTAGTTCTAAGGTATCACGCCCCAACCCGGCCTATAAGGTTAGACTAGGGCGTGATCTAAACATTCAGGACATGTCACATACTTAACCGTTTATGAAGATTTAACACCTATCGTTTGAGTCTAGACTCCAAAGTTTTCCGAAAAACCGGCAGAGTGACGGTTATAATTGGACTCTTTGGTTTGGCCTTATTCTCTAAACGCCTCAAAATTTTCTAATCTCAAGCTTCAATTCCAACTAGGATTACTATTTAATATCAATTGAAATGCCTATTGGTTATCTCGATGTCTCGTTTGTTTGTTTATCCTCGTTACAAAAGTACCTGTTGATCTTAGCTTAATAGCGAGTACCTGTTTAAGATTGGATAGGTTCATTTTCTTAGTCCTTAACTAATACGTCATAACCTATGATAGATACTAGCGGTAATAATAGCAAAACGATCACAGTAGTGTCAAGTGTCTGTCTAGCAATATCAGTACAAACCAAAATTAGACCCCAAATTACAACGGGGATCTTTTACATTACAAATAACAAGCAACATAAAGGAAATAGTTTTCAAGTAGCATAAAGTTCACAAGTAGCCATAATCACACAAAGCATACAAACAGGCAATCACTCCAAGGATTCATCGTTAGGCACACCATGAGTTGATGAAGATGAATAAAGGATAATGAGAACTCAACCAAGACCGAGAGATAGTGAGGAGAATGAGAGGGAGAGAGAGAGAGAAGTTGAGGAAGAAAGAGGAAAAGACAAGAAGATGACAAGGAGAGAGGCCTTTGCATTCTTCAAGCAAGTGGTCGGCCTTGGGTCATTAAAAATCTGATTTTTGTGTCTTCAATGTGTGATTTTAAAATGCTAGCATGAGCAATGGTTGTTTGGTCGAACAAGGTAGAGGATTGAGGTGGTTTTGAGCTTTTTCTTATGCTTTGATAAGTGTTTTTGTGTCATGCCTTGTCTAGAATCATTTTGAATTAAACATGCATGCAAAGAAACCACATAGAGGTCGGCCAAAGCTTCTCAATAATCTGAAATTTTTTCATGTTTTGGATGTTATTTAATTGTGTGTTGGAAGTGCAAAAAGAATAAAGAATAAAGAATAAAGAATAAAGAATGTCTAGCTTTTTGTGTTATTTTGTCTTCTAGTGAGTCGAATTTGGATTATAATATTGATAGTGGAGTTTGTAGGATTATTTAGTAGTCTAGTGCTTTGTGTAAGATGCTTTCTTGATTAGCGTGAGGGCACGTTTTCCTATGTCTAGGGCACGAACTACGAGGTAGGGCACGAACTACGAGTCGAACGCACGTTTTTCAAGTAAAAGTACACAACCCTAAATTAATGCACATAATTCAATGCAAGGTACACAAAATGAACCCAATTCTCAAACCTAGGTCAAGGCACGCAAATCTAGGTTAGGACACACGAAACGAGGTATCGCACGCTAATCGGGGTTGGGCCTCACAAGTTGTCTTGCCCAAGGTGTCGTGGGATTCGGTAATAGAAATGTGGTGGATAAAGCATCTTGGCAACCTTAACCGGGTAAAAAAAAATTGAAAAGGGGGGTGCAACACGAGGACTTCCCAGGGGGTCACACATCCTAGTACTACTCTCATCCAAGCACGCTTAACTTCTGAGATCTGATGGGATCCAGTGCATCAGTGCTGGTCTGATCGCACCCGTCATGTTGTGGGCACAAATCCTTTATGTGTCGACCGTTCACAGTCCCAACCCAGAGAGATGGCCCATTCAAAAGGCCCAACGGGCTTAACGACAACCCATCTGCTTCAAAAACGCAGCATCCTCGCAAGACGTGATATCGAAGTGTTGTAGGGCCCTCTAATGTCCGACAAGTTAGGTTGTCGTCCTTTTAACAGCTCACGACGTACGATCCGGGACAGAAAAACAGAGCAAAAGAAGAAAAGTGGCCCGAAACTGATCGAAATATTCGATTTAGGGCTCTGAAAATAGGCGCAGTCGAGCAGGCTTACTGCCCCGTCGTAAAGCTCTCGGAGAGCGTTCCAATGGTATGATGTGCACCGTGTAACTCCTTACAAATTAAAAGTTATGGGCACCGGAGTGACGGAGACCTGGTCACAAGCCCCACGCCCTTAGTTTGCGGGCCCAGCCTCTACCTGAAGCAAAGTTGTCTTGCCCAAGGTGCCGTGGGATTCGGTAATAGAAATGTGGTGGATAAAGTATCTTGGCAACCCTAACCAGGGCAAAAAAAATTGAAAAGCGAGGTGCAACACGAGGACTTCCCAGGGGGTCACGAATCCTAGTACTACTCTCGCCCAAGCATGCTTAACTTTGGAGTTCTGATAGGATCCGGTCCATTAGTACTGGTATGATCGCACCCGTCATGTTGAGGGCACAAATCCTTTATGTGTTGACGGTTCACAGTCCTAGCCTTGAGAGATGGCTCATTCAAATGGCCCAATGGGCTTAATGACAACCCATCCATTTCAACAACGCAGCATCCTAGTAAGACATGATATCGACAAGTTGTAGGGCCCTGTAATATCCAGCGAGTTAGGTTGTCATCCTTTTAACAGCTCACGACGTACGATCTGGTTCGGAAAAACAGAGCAAAAGAAGAAAAATGGCCTAAAACTGATGAAAACATTCGATTTTGGGCTCTAAAAACAGGTGCAGCAAAGTAGGCTTACTACCCCTATCGTAGAGCTCTCGGAGAGCATTCCAACGGTATGTTGTGCGCCGTGTAAATCCTTACGGATTAAAAGTTATAGGCACTGGAGCGACAGAGACCAGGTCACAAGCCCCACGCCCTCGGTTTGCGGGCCCAGCCTCTACGTGAACCGAAATTGTCTTGCCCAAGGTTCCGTGGCTTTCTATAATAGAAATGTGGTGGATAAAGTATCTTGGCAACCCTAACCGGGGCAAAAAAAATTGAAAATGAGGGGTGCAACACGAGCACTTCCCAGGGGGTCATCCATCTGAGTACTACTCTCGTCCAAGTGCGCTTAACTTCGGAGTTCATATGGGATCAGGTATATTAGTGCTGGTATGATCGCACCAGTCATGTTGTGGGCACAAATCCTTTATTTGTTGACAGTTCACAGTCCCAGCCCAGAGAGATGGCCCATTCAAAAGGACCAATGGACTTAACGACAACCCATCTGCTTTAACAACGTAGCATCGTCGCAAGATGTGATATCAACACGTTGTAGGGCCCTGTAATATCCCGCAAGTTAGGTTGTCATCCTTTTAACTGCTCACGACGTACGATCCGAGACAAAAAAATAGAGCAAACGAAGAAAATTGGCCAGAAACTGAGGAAAACATTCAATTTTGGGCTCCAAAAATAGGTGAAGTCGAGCAGGCTTGCTGCCCCCGACGTAGAGCTCTCGGAGAGCTTCCCAACGGCATGCTATGCGCCGTGTAACTCCTTACGGATCAAAAGTTTTGGGCACCGGAGCAATAGAAACCTAGTAACAAGCCCTACGCCCTCGGTTTATGGGCCCAGCCTCTACGTGAAGCAAAGTTGTCTTGCCCAATGTGCCGTTGAATTCTGTAATAGAAATGTGGTGGATAAAGTATCTTGGCAACCCTAACCGGGACAAAAAAATTGAAAATGGGAGGTACAACTCGAGGACCTCCCAGGGAGTCACCCATCCTAGTACTACTCTCGCCCATGCACGCTTAACTTCGGAAATCTGATAGGATCCGGTGCATTAGTGCTGGTATGATCGCATCCGTCATGTTGTGGGCATAAATCTTTTATGTGTTGACCGTTCACAGTCCCATCCCAAAGAGATGGCCCATTCAAAAGGCCCAATGGGCTTAACGACAACCCATCTGCTTCAACAACGCAGCATCCTCATAAGACGTGATATCGATGCTTTGTAGGGCCCTTTAATTTTCCGCTAGTTAGGTTGTCGTCCTTTTAACAGCTCACGACGTACGATCCGGGACAGAAAAACAGAGTAAAAGATAAAAATTGGCCTAAAACTGATGAAAACGTTCGATTTTGGGCTCCGAAAACTGGTACAGCCGAGCATACTTGCTTCCCCCGTCGTAGAGCTCTTGGAGAGCTTTCCAACGGTTTGTTGTGTGCCGCGTAACTCCATACGGATCAAAAGTTATGGGCATTGGAGCGACAGAGACCTAGTCACAAACCCTACGCCCTCGGTTTGTGGGCCCAGCCTTTTCGTGAAGTGAAGTTGTCTTGCCCAAGGTGCCATGGGATTCGGTAAAAGAAATGTGGTGGATAAAGTATCTTGGCAACCCTAACCGGGGCAAAAAAAATTGAAAATGGGGGTGCAATACGAGGACTTCCCAGGGGATCACACATCCAAGTACTACTCTTGCCCAAGCGCGCTTAACTTCGGAGTTCTGATGGGATCCAGTGCATCAGTGCTGGTATAATCGCACCCGTCATGTTGTGGGCACAAATCCTTTGTGTTGACCGTTCAAAGTCCCAGCCCAGAGAGATGGCCCATTCAAAAGGCCCAATGGGCTTAACTATAACCCATCCGCTTCAACAACGCAGCATCCTCGCAAAACGTGATATCTATGTGTTGTAGGGCCCTCTAATGTCCGGTAACTTAGGTTGTCGTCCTTTTAACAGCTCACGACGTACGATCCGGGATGAAAAAATAGAGAAAAACTAGAAAAGTGGTTTGAAACTGATGAAAACGTTCGATTTTGGGCTCCGAAAATAGGTGCAGCCGAGCAGGCTTACTACCGTCGTCGTAGAGCTCTCGAAGAGCTTTCCAACGGTATACTGTGCGTCGCGTAACTTCTTACGGATCAAAAGTTATAGGCGTCGGAACGACGGAGACCTGGTCACAAGCCCTATACCCTCGGTTTGCGGGCCCAACCTCTACATGAAGCGAAGTTGTCTTGCCCAAGGTGCCGTGGGATTCGGTAATAGAAATGTGGTGGATAAAGTATCTTGGCAACCCTAACTGGGGCAAAAAAAATTGAAAATGGGGGGTGCAACACGAGGACTTCCCAGGGGGTCACCCATCCTGGTACTACTATCGCCCAAGCACGCTTAACTTCAGAGTTCTGATGGGATCCGGTGCATTAGTGCTGGTATGATCGCACCTATCATGTTGTGGGCACAAATCCTTTATGTGTTGAAGGTTCACAGTCCCAGCCTAGAGAGATGGCCCATTCAAAAGGCCCAATGGGGTTAACGACAACCTATCCGCTTTAAAAATGTAGCATCCTCGCAAGACATGATATCGATGCATTGTAGGGCCTTGTATTATCCCGCGAGTTAGGTTGTCGTCCTTTTAACAGGTCACGACGTACGATCCGGGATGAAAAAACAGGGCAAAAGTAGAAAAGTGCATCGAAAATGATGAAAACATCATATTTTAGGCTCCGACAACAGGTGCAGTCGAGCAGGCTTGTTGCCCCTGTCGTAGAGCTCTCGGAAAGCTTTCCAACGGTATGCTGTGCGCTACCTAACTCCTTACGGATCAAAAGTTATGGGCACCAAAGCGACGGAGACCTGGTCACAAGCCTTACGCCCTCGGTTTGCGGGCCCAAGCTCTACGTGAAGCGAGGTTGTCTTCCCCAAGGTGCCATGTGATTTGGTAACAGAAATGTGGTGGATAAAGTATCTTGGCAACCCTAACCGGGGCAAAAAAAATTTTAAATGGGGGGGCGCAACACGAGGACTTCCCAAGGGGTCTCCCATCCTAGTACTACTCTCGCCCAAGCACGCTTAACTTCGGAGTTCTGATGAGATCCGGTGCATTAGTGCTGGTATGATCGCACCCATCATGTTGTGGGCACAAATCCTTTATGTGTTGACGGTTCATAGTCCCAGCCCAGAGAGATGGCCCATTGAGAAGGCCTAATGGGCCTAACGACAACCCATTAGCTTCAACAATGCAACATCCTGGCAAGACGTGATATCGAAGCATTGTAGGGCCCTCTAATGTCCCACGAGTAAGGTTGTCGTCCTTTTAACAACTCACGACATACGATCCGAGAAGGAAAACAGAGGAAAAGAAGAAAAGTGGCCCGAAACTGATGAAAATGTTCGATTTTTGCCTCCAAAAATAGGCGCGACAGAGTAGGGTTGATGCCTTCGTCGTAGAGCTCTCGGAGAGCTTTCCAACGGTATGCTGTGCGCCGCGTAACTCCTTACGGATTAAAAGTTATGGGCACCGGAGCGACGGAGACCAGGTCACGAGCCCCACGCCCTCGGTTTGCAGGCCCAGCCTCTACGTGAAGCGAAGTTGTCTTGCCCAAGGTGCTGTGGGATTCGTTAATAGAAATGAGGTGGATAAAGTATCTTAGCAACGCTAACCGGGGCAAAAAAAATTTAAAATAGGGGGTGCAACACGAGGACATCCCAGGGTGTCACCCATCCTAGTACAACTCTCGCCCAAGCACGCTTAACTTCGGAGTTTTGATGGGATTCGGTGCATTAGTGCTGGTATGATCGCACCTGTCATGTCGTGGGCACAAATCCTTTATGTGTTGATAGTTCACAGTCCCAGCCCGGAGAGATGGCCCATTCAAAAGGCCCAATGGGCTTAACGACAACCCATCTGCTTTAACAATGCAGCATCCACGAAAGACGTCATATCGACACATTGTAGGGCTTTGTAATATCCCGCGAGTTAGGTTGTCATCCTTTTAACAGCTCACGACGTACGATCCGAGATGAAAAAATAGAGCAAAAGAAAAAAAGTGGTCTGAAATTGATTAAAACATTCGATTTTGGGCTCCGAAAATAGGCGCAATTGAGCAGGCTTGCTTCCCTCGCCGTAGAGCTCTCGGAGAGCTTTTCAACGGCATACTGTGCGCTGCGTAACTCCTTACGGATCAAAAGTTATGGGCACCGGACCGACAGAGACCTAGTCACAAGCCCTGCACCCTCGGTTTGCGAGACCAGCTTCTACGTGATGCGAAGTTGTCTCGCCCATGGTGCCATGGGATTCGGTAATAGAAATGTGGTGGATAAAGTATCTTGGCAACCCTAACCGGGGTAAAAAAAAATTAAAAAGGGGGGTGCTACACGAGGACTTCCCAGGGGGTCACCCATCCTAGTACTACCTCACCCAAGCACGCTTAACTTCGGAGTTCTGATGGGATCCGGTGCATTAGTGCTGGTATGATCGCACCCGTCATGTTGTGGGCTCAAATCCTTTATGTGTTGATAGTTCACAGTCCCAGCCCAGAGAGATGGCCCATTCAAAAGGCCCAATGGGCTTAACGACAACCCATCCACTTTAACAACGCAGCATGCTCGCAAGACATGATATCGACACGTTGTAGGGCCTTGTAACATCCCGCAAGTTAGTTTGTCGTCCTTTTAACAGCTGACGACGTACGATCCAGGACGGAAAAAATAGAGCAAAAGAAGAAAAGTGGCCAAAAACTAATCAAAACGTTCGATTTTGGTCTCTTAAAACAGGCGCAGCCGAGCAGGCTTACTGCCCACGTCGTGGAGCTCTCGGAGAGCTTTCCAACGGTGTGTTGTGCACCGCATAACTTCTTACGAATTAAAAGTAATGGGCACCAAAGCGGCGGAGACCTGGTCACAAGCCCCACGCCCTCGGTTTGCTCGCCCTGGCTCTACATGAAGAGAAGTTGTCTTGCCCAAGGTGCCGTGGGATTCGGTAATAGAAATGTGGTGGACAAAGTTTCTTGGCAACCCTAACCGGGGCAAAAAAAATTGAAAATGGGGGGGGGAGGGGGGTGCATCACGAGGACTTCCAAGGGGGCCATCCATCCTAGTACTACTCTCGCCCAAGCACGCATAACTTCGAAGTTCTGATGGGATCCGGTGCATTAGTGATGGTATGATCGCACCCATCATGTTGTAGGCACAAATCCATTATGTGTTGACAGTTCATAGTCGCAGCCCAAAGAGATGGCCCAATGGGCTTAACGACAACCATCAGCTTTAACAACGCAGCATCCTCAGAAGACGTGATATCGACATATTGTAGGGCCCTGTAATATCCCGCGAGTTAGGTTGTCGTCCTTTTAACAGCTAACGACATACGATCCGGGATGAAAAAATAAGGCAAAAGAAGAAAAGTGGTCCGAAACTAATGAAAACATTCAATTTTGGGATCCAAAATTAGGCGCAATCAAGCAGGCAAGCTGCCTCAACTGTAGAGCTCTTGGAGAGCTTTCCAACGGTATACTGTGCGTAGCGTAACTCCTTACGGATCAAAAGTTATGGGCACCGGAGCGACGGAGACCTAGTCACAAGCCCTACGCCCTTGGTTTGCGGGACCAGCCTCAACGTGAAGCGAAGTTGTCATGCCCAAGGTGCCGTGGGATGCGGTAATTAAAAAGTGGTGGATAAAGTTTCTTGGCAACCCTAATCGAGGCAAAAAAAATTGAAAATGGGGGGTACAACACGAGGACTTCCCAGGGGGTCACCCATCCTAGTACTACTCTCATCCAATCACGCTTTACTTCGAAGTCGAGCAGGCTTGCTACCCCCGTCGTAGAGCTCTCGTAGAGCTTTCCAACAATATGATGTTCGCCGCTTAACTCCTTACGAATTAAAAGTTATGGGCACCGGAGCGACGGATACCCGGTCACATGCCCCATGCCCTCGGTTTGCGAGCCCAGAATCTACGTGAAGCGAAGTTGTCTTGCCCAAGGTGCCGTGGGATTCAGTAATAGAAATGTGGTGGATAAAGCATCTTGGAAACCCTAACCGGGGCAAAAAAAATTGAAAATAGGGGGTGCAACGCGAGGACTTCCCAGGGGGTCACCCATCCTAGTACTACTCTCACCCAAGCACACTTAACTTCGGATTTCTAATGGGATTCACTGCATTAGTACTGGTATGATCGCACCCGTCATGTCGTGGGCACAAATCCTTTATGTGTTGACCATTCACAGTCCCAGCCCAGAGAGATAGCCCATTCGAAAGGACCACTGGGCTTAACGACAACCCATCTGCTTCAACAACGCATCATCCTCGCAAGATGTGATATCGACACGTTGTAGGGCCCACTAATGTCCTACGAGTTTGGTTGTCATCCTTTTAACAGCTCACAACGTACGATCAAGACAGAAAAACAGAGCAAAAGAAGAAAAGTATCTCGAAATTGATGAAAACGTTCGATTTTAGTTTCCAAAAACAGGCGCAGCCGAGCAGGCTTGCTGCCCCCGTCGTAGAGCTCTCGGAAAGATTTCCAACGGTATGCTGTGCGCCGCCTAACTCCTTACGGATCAAAAGTTATGGGCACCGGAGCGACAGAGACTTGGTCACAAGCCCTACGCCCTCGGTTTGCGGGCCCAGCCCCTACGTGAAGCGAAGTTGCCTTGCCCAAGGTGCCGTAGAATTCAGTAATAGAAATGTGGTGGATAAAGTAACTTGGCAACCCTAACCGGGGCAAAAAAAATTGAAAAGGGGGGTGCAACACGAGGACTTCCCATGTGGTCACCCATCCTAGTACTACTTTCGCCCAAGCACGCTTAACTTTGGAGTTCTGATGGGATCTGGTGCATTAGTGCTGGTATGATCGCACCCGTCATGTTGTGGGCACAAATCCTTTATGTGTTGACGGTTCACAGTCCCAGCCCAAAGAGATGGCCCATTCAAAAGGCCCAATGGGCTTAACGACAACCCATCCTCTTTAGCAACGCAGCATCCTCGCAAGACGTGATATCGACATGTTGTAGGGCCCTGTAATATCCAGCAAGCTAGGTTGTCGTCCTTTTAACAGCTCACGACGTACGATCTGGGATGAAAAAACATAGCAAAAGAAGAAAAATGGCCCAAAACTGATGAAAACGTTTGATTTTGCACTCCGAAAATAGGTGCAGCTGAGTAGGCTTGTTGCCCCAGTCGTAGAGCTCTCGAAGAGCTTTCCAACGGTATGCTGTGCGCTACGCAACTTCTTACGGATTAAAAGGTATGGGCACTGGAGTAACGGAGACTTGGTCACAAGCCCCACGCCCTCGGTTTGCGGGCCCAGCCTCTACATGAAGCGAAGTTGTTTTGTCCAAGGTACCGAGGGATTCTGTAATATAAATGTGGTGGACAAAGTATCTTGGCAACCATAACCGTGGCAAAAAAAATTGAAAAGAGGGGTTGTAACACGACAACTTCCCAGGGGGTCACCCATCCTAGTACTACTCTTGCCCAAGCACGCTTGACTTCGGTGTTCTGATTGGATCCGATGCATCAGTGCTGATATGATCGTACCTATCATGTTGTGGGCACAAATCCTTTATGTGTTGACGATTCACAGTCCCAGCCAGGAGAGATGGCCCATTGAAAAGGCCCAATGGGCTTAACGACAACCCATCAGCTTCAACAACACAGTATCCTCGTAAGACGTGATTTTGACGCATTGTAGGTCCTGCAATATCCCGCGAGATAGGTTGTCGTCCTTTTAACATCTCACGACGTACGATCCGGGATGAAAAAATAAAGGAAAAGAAGAAAAGTGGTCTGAAACTGATGAAAACGTTCGATTTTGGACTCTGAAAATAGGTACAGCAGAGCAAGCTTACTGCCGCCGTCGTAAAGCTCTCAAAGAGCTTTCAAACGGTATGTAGTGCGCTGCGTAACTTCTTACGGATCAAAAGTTATGGGCACCGGAGCGACAGAGACCTGGTCACAAGCCTTACACCCTCGGTTTGCAGGCCTAGCCTCTACATGAAGTGAAGTTGTCTTGCCCAAGGTGCCGTTGGATTCGGTAATAGAAATGTGGTGGATAAAGTATCTTGGCAACCCTAACTGGGGCAAAAAAAATTGAAAAGGGGGGCTGCAGCACGAGGACATCCCAGGGGGTCACCCATCCTAGTACTACTATCGCCCAAGCATGCTTAACTTTGGAGTTCTGATGGGATCCGGTGCATTAGTGCTGGTAATATCGCACCCGTCATGTTGTGGGCACAAATCCTTTATGTGTTGACGGTTCACAGTCCCAGCCGAGAGAGATGGCCAATTCAAAAGGCCCAATGGGCTTAACGACAACCCATCCGCTTTAACAATGCAGCATCCTCGCAAGACGTGACATCGATGTGTTGTAGGGCCTTCTATTATCCTGCGAGTTAGGTTGTCGTCCTTTTAATAGGTCACGACGTACGATCTGGGATGAAAAAATAGGGCAAAAGTAGAAAAGTGGATCGAAACTGATGAAAACATTATATTTTGGGCTCCGACAATACGTTCAACCGAGCAGGCTTGCTGCCCCCGTCGTAGAGCTCTCGGAAAGCTTTCCATAGGTATGCTGTGCGCTGCCTAACTCCTTACGAATCAAAAGTTATGGGCACCGGAGCGATAGGGACCTGGTCACAAGCCCTACGCCCTTGGTTTGCGGACCTAGCCTCTACGTGAAGTGAGGTTGTCTTCCCCAAGGTGCCGTGGGATTCGGTAACAGAAATGTGGTGGATAAAGTATCTTGGCAACCCTAACCGGGGAAAAAAAATTTGAAAATGGGGGGTGCAACACGAGGACTTCCCAAGGGGTCTCCCATCCTAGTACTACTCTCGCCCAAGCACGCTTAACTTCGGAGTTCTGATGAGATCCGGTGCATTAGTGCTGGTATGATCGCACCCGTCATGTTGTGGGCACAAATCCTTTACGTGTTGACAGTTCACAGTCCCAACCCAGAGAGATGGCCCATTCAAAAGGCCTAATGGGCTTAACAACAACCCATCAGCTTCAACAATGCAGCATCTTTGCAAGACGTGATATCGAAGCATTGTAGGGCCCTCTAATGTCCCGCGAGTTAGGTTGTCGTCCTTTTAACAGCTCACAACATACCATCCGGGAAGGAAAAACAGAGGAAAAGAAACAATTGGCCTGAAACTGATGAAAACGTTCAATTTTTGGCTCTGAAAAGAGGCATAGCCGAGCAGGGTTGATGCCTCTATCGTAGAGCTCTCAGAGAACTTTCCAACGATATGCTGTGCGCTGCGTAACTCCTTACGGATCAAAAGTTATGGGCACTGGAGCGACGGAGACCTGGTCACAAGCCCTACTCCCTCGGTTTGCAGGCCCAGCCTCTACATGAAGCAAAGTTGTCTTGCCCAAGATGCCGTGGGATTCGGTAATAGAAATGTGGTGGATAAAGTATCTTGGCAACCCTAACCGGGGCAAAAAAAATTGAAAAGGGGGATGCAACACGAGGACTTCCTAGGGGGTCACCCATCCTAGTACTACTCTCTCCCAAGCACACTTAACTTCGGAGTTCTGGCGGGATCCGGTGCTTTAATGCTGTTATGATCCCACCCGTCATGTTGAGAGCACAAATCCTTTATGTGTTGACGGTTCACAGTCCCAGCCAGAGAGATGGCCCATTCAAAAGTCCTAATGGGCTTAACTACAACCCTTCCGCTTCAACAACTCTGCATCCTTGTAAGACGTGATGTCGATGCTTTGTAGGGACCTGTAATATCCAACAAGTTAGGTTGTCGTCCTTTTAACAACTCACGACGTACGATCCGGGATGGAAAAACAAAGCAAAAGAAGAAAAGTGGCCAGAAACTAATGAAAACTTTCGATTTTGGGCTCTGAAAACAGGCGCAGCTGAGCAGGCTTGCTGCCCCCGTCATAGAGCTCTCGGAGAGCTTTTCAACTGTATGTTGTGCGCCGCGTAACTCCTTACGGATCAAAAGTTATGGGCACCAGAGCGACGGAGACCTAATCACAAGCCCTACGCCCTCGGTTTGCGAGACCAGCCTCTACGTGAAGCGGAGTTTTCTTGCCCAAGGTGCCGTGGGATTCGGTAATAGAAATGTGGTGGATAAAGCATCTTGGCTACCCTAACCTGGGCAAAAAAAATTGAAAAGGTGGGGGCAACAAGAGGACTTTCCAGGGTATCCCCCCTCCTACTACTACTCTCGCCCAAGCACGCTTAACTTCGGAATTATGATGGGATCCGATGCATTAGTGCTGGGACGATCGCACCCGTCATGTTGTGTGCACAAATCCTTTATGTGTTGTCGGTTCATAGTCCCAGCCCAGAGAGATGGCCCATTGAAAAGGCCCAATGGCTTAACGACAACCCATCCACCTCAACAACACAGCATCCTCGCAAGACGTGATATCGACGCGTTATAGGGCCCTCTAATGTCCAGCGAGTTAGGTTGTCGTCCTTTTAACAACTCACGACGTACGATCTGGGACAGAAAAACAAAGCAAAAGAAGAAAAGTGGCTAGAAACTAATGAAAACTTTCGATTTTGGGCTCCGAAAATAGGCGCAGCTGAGCAAGCTTGCTGCCCCCGTCATAGAGCTCTCAGAGAACTTTCAAACAGTATGTTGTGCGCTGCGTAACTCCTTACGGATCAAAAGTTATGGGCACCGGAGTGACGAAGAACTGGTCACAAGCCCTACGCCCTCGATTTTTGAGACCAGCCTCTACGTGAAGCGGAGTTTTCTTGCCCAAGGTGCCGTGGGATTCGGTAATAGAAATGTGGTGGATAAAGTATCTTGGCAACCCTAACCGGGGAAAAAAAATTTGAAAAGGGGGGTGCAACACGAGGACTTCCCAGGGTATCACCCATCCTAGTACTACTCTCGCCCAAGCACGCTTAATGATGCAACCCGGTGGGGGTGTGAAAAGTGTGTAAAATAAACCAAGTTAAAATACCCGCAAGTGCACGGATCTTCGTAGTGTAGTGTGCTATGAGTGCGGAATCGTACCACAGGGAAGCTCGTTAGTTAGTTAGTGAAGTAGTGTGAAAATGTTAAAGCGCTTAAGTGACAGTTCGCAAAGAGTTGAAGTAACGTGCGAGAATGTAAACTAAACTATAACTAACAAAATTGCCTAAGTTAAGCTAAATAATAGCTAAATACAGAAGAATATCTAGGGATCAAATATGCAAATAAGGCAATTAATGTAGGCTCGGCATCCGGATTCTTAAATTCTACACAAGAGGTTAAGCTACAAGCATTAACCTAGTCAATTAACTTAGTCTATTAAAATCCCGATTACTAACTCTGATGTAGGTGCCGTTCCATCTACGAGCGTATAGTCATAGTATGGATCTGTCCTTGCAACCTGGTGTAAAAGATCTGTTTCAACATAAGTAATCAACATCTCTTTACTAGTCTAGAAACTATGGTCTACTTAAAAGCATTACCTATAATTTCTTGGAATCTTTAAGGTTGTCAAGCTATTGATTCACTATTAAAGCATGGATATATGACACAAAAATAAAGCAATCATATCATCTACTTAAAAGTATTATGTATGAAAGAGAATACTTAATTAACACAAGACATATATTGCATTAAAACTAAATTATCCGAATCCGAGACCATATATTAAAAGACCATTATTTACAATATCCTACCCTAGATAAGAATTCTACTCAGACATAATAAATACGAGTTTATACAAATAAAAGAGAGTCAAGAAAGGCTCCCCCGTATTGACGAACGCGTATTTCTGAACTCTAGGTCTGAACAGAAATTCTATAGCTATTCGGGCAGAACTTCCCCCCAAATAAGAGCTATTTTTGAGCAAAGGCTCAAAAATGAACGTTAGGATGTCCGCTGTACAGTAGCTATTCAGGCAGAATGCCCCCGAATAAGAGCCACTAGGCAGGACTTCCTCCGTATATAGCTATTTAGGCAAAATCCTAAATAAGAACTATAAAATTAACTTGACAAAACTTGAAAATATTGGAAAAATATCCAAAGCTCTCAAAAATTGTAAGAAAAAATGAATAGGCTTGATGTCTATTTATAGGAAAATTTAGCTACTATTCACGCGGGTACTATTCACGTGGTTACTATTCACTCGACTACTATTCCCGTAGTTACTATTCACGTGATTACTATTCACGCGACTACTATTCACGTATTATGCATGCAGTTTTTACTGTTCACGAGTTGACCATTACTATTCACGCGTTAACCGCTACTATTCATGCGTTGACCAAAAAGTTGATCAATGCTATTCCAAGTTTATTCGGCGTTCTGAGTCCGTTTCCGCATTCTGTTTGGTCAAATTATTCCTCTACGGGCTTCAATTCTTGGTCAATACTTGAGCTTGTCTTTGACTTTGACCGGTTCGTTGACCGCAGCATCTTCAGGCATTTTTCACTGTTTTGACCCTCCAAACGATGGAATTTGGCTAAAATCACGCCGCCCACAGGACAAAGTCCTGTGTTTTGCTCAGACTATTGTTTCTACCCGAAAAACGGATATGGTTTGCCAAAAACGGACATGGGTTACTATTTGAGATCATCTGGGTCAATGCTCTGAATCCAATTTCGTGCTAGTTTCAGCCAAATTTCTTCTCTATGAGCTTCATTCTTCAACTGCTTCTCGTGCTTCCGCATTCTTGACTTCTTGACTTGCAATTTGGATTATTTTGGGTCTGATTTTCCACTTTTCTGTGTCATCCTACATTGCATCGAAAATATCAAAGTATTGCAATAATTCCCAAATTAAGATGCAAATATAGTACAAATATCAAGGTTTGAGTGCTGCAAATACAGTCACATCAACATCCCCAAACCTAAACCTTGCTTGCCCTCAAGCAAGACTATCTTTAAAATAGATGTGAAAATAGATTTTGCAGAATTTTAGAAGTCAAAAACAGATGAAGTAATCTATCCTATCTTTTTGTCAAACACTTTCCAAATCTGAAACATGAGAAATGCAATCTACCATCTTAAACATATTCAGCAATGAATGACAAACATGATAAGAGAACTATGTACATAATTTTCACAAATAGGTACTCTTATTGGAAATCGACTATTGATTGCTTCGGAGTATATATTTAGAAGTAAACTAAGCAAATTAAGTTTGTTCAATTCCCAACTTTCAAGTTATGCAAACAGATTGGACCTTGATATTCTTACCTACATTTGTAATCAAACTCTTGATCATGCCTTAACCCTTTAACATTTGCCAGAAATATAAAAGTACAACTAAAAGTACCTCTATATAGTGTTCAGTTTCCTTTGCTTTCTGAATATCCCATGTAGCGGGCTTTAAGGCCAACAATCCCCCGCCATTATGACTGAGGTTGCCAAGTCTTAAAGGGACCCCTACGTGTCTTAATCACCCGAGATATCTAGCTCGAAACCTTATACTATAGCATATATCCTAAATTACAATGTCTAGGATAGTGGTCCTTAGAGATTTACAACATATTTACATCAAAATTTTATTCAACAGTAAATGTATGTACAACTCTTTTTCATTTTTCATTTTTTCATTGTTTTTTTTTTTCTTTTTCTATCTTTTTTCTCTTTTTTTTTCTTTTTTTTTCAGAGTGTACATACAGACAGAGTACCATAACATACTGTACAGACATGGCATAAGGGTTCAGGTTTCAATCACAAGGAGTTCTCATAACAAACGGTAATTATATCTCAGTCCTTTCATAATTACATACCTATCTATTGAAGAAACGAAGAACAGCTAAGTTTACTCATGAATATAGTAATCCAAAGTTTTTCTTATAGAGTTTCCTCAGAGTTTTTCACAATACATAGCTAACAAAACAGGTTCTCAAATCATCTAAATCATCGTTTTTAAACATGTCAGATAGCAGACTACTCTTCTCATAAACAAAAATGGTGTATTTCTTGCATATTTACACCAAGTTTTTCATGAATGTACGCACCCCCACACCAAAACTTTGCTTGTCCTCGAGCAAATAGCAATGTAAAAGAGTGAGAGTGTAATATGCAAGTAATAACATAATGACAAATGCTACATCCCCAAACCTATGGTTTTCTTACTCTACAACGCAGGTTGATCAGGTATAAAGGGAAATGTAGTAAGGAAAGATATCACCTGATGTGAAGCATTTCTATGTTGATGTCAAAGCTTCTCTACTAACTTTTGTCAAAAGATGTATCATTCTGCAATTAAAGATTAGTAGAAAAAGCATTTTACAGATTATCATCAACACAACAAAAATAGTAGATAGCTATACTAAAAATAGTCAAACAAATATATAGGAGAGAAATCAAAAAGAAATATGGTCACGGAAAATAACTAATATACTAAGCAAATAATTTAACTACCCAGACCATTTATACTCTTTTCTGGGGTTCAAGAGTAAATTTAAACAAACATTAAAGCATTTAAAAGAACACTAGGTTGCCTCCTAGTAGCGCTAAGTTTATTGTCATTAGCCAGACTACAAAAATCACACAGATAGAAAATAAACACACATAATAAGAAAATATATTTTTTTAAAAAAATCTAGGTTGCCTCCTAGTAGCGCTGAGTTTTACGCCCTCAGCCAGGCGCCAATGTTAGAGCCATCTATGTTTAAAGCTCTTTGGCACATATTGCCTAATAATCATTTCAACAAAGTTCTTGAAAAGAAAAGGATCATGCAACAGATGATGGTTCATTGTTCCTATAGAACATGCCTTTTCCAAGTCACTTTGAAAAAGTGACAATTCCCATCCCAATGTGTTATGTGTGGGAATGTTCTCAACTATGTCAACATGGGGCATAGTATTTTGTAAATCAGTGTGTCCTAATTGGTCAACCCATAAGTTAAAAGATGTATGCAACATATTGTTCATAAATAGGCCAAATCCAAATTGTGCCTCCTTAGGTAATGTTGTGAGTTGCACAACGGAGGAAGGCGCATCAAATGAAGAACTGAGATGACTTTCAATAGGAGAGAGAATGGGTGTTGAAGCTTCTTTATCAGAGTTAAAACCAGTTGAAAAGGATATAGAAGCATTGTACTCATTCTCTTGGTCAATTTGATACAAAAGTCGGTCAATCTCGTTAACTTCTTCTTCAGGAGATAAGAAGGATGGAGGAATTAAAATAGACTCAGTAGACTTGTCTTGACAGAGTATAGGCTCTAAGGAAGTGTGTACACTCATCTTCCTTGAACAGTATTCAAAGTCGGATTGAGTCATAATAATACTAAGGTCATCATGTCCTTCTAAGTAAGGCATTGTATCATCTTTTTCCTCAAATTTATTTTCCCTATCAGATGTCTCCCAAATAACCTCGCTTATTTCATTAGTCTGTTCACAGGGTATTTCATCAAAGGTGCTCATAACAAACTGAAGGTGTTGATCTAAAGATTGAAGTATGCGAGCATTAGATTCGGCAAGTAGATAAAGTTGGTCATACTTGTCATTGGATTTGGGAGAAGCAGAGTCAATCAAATCATCATGTTGATGATTTTGTTTGAAAAGATTAAGGATAGGGTCAACAGAAGATTCAGATTGAAAAGATGTAGGGTTTTGACTTTCAAAGCTTTGAGAGAAATTTTCTTGACTCCAAGGTGATGGCTGGTTTTGCCAACCTGGAATGTGTGCCTCAAACATGTTATCTACCTCATTCCTAGTGTTACATTCTCTACCCACATTATCTCCACTAAACACTTCTATTTCCTCAACAACCTGGTTTTGGATAGGTTCGTGATGAACGAAACTATATTGGTCTGGTGAACTCAGAACAGGTTGAATAGGATGCTCGTCTTTTTCCCACCCATTTATACTCTCGGCTAATTGACCGATTTGGTCTTGTAGCCTATCTATGGATTGGTGGTTGGATTCGGCGAGTTGGACAAGTTGGCCGAACTTGTCGTCGAAGTTTGGTTCAGGAGAAGAAAATTCAATCGAGTTGGGATAGCAAAAGTTTTGTTTGAAAGAGTTACTTTGAAAGCTTTCACAAAACTCGGAAGAATTAGGGTTTTAAAAGGTAAAATTTTTTAAAATCTTGAGGCAGAAAAGATGCATTATTTTGATCCCAAAAGAAATTTTGTTGATTCTGCCACTCTGGGTTATATGCATTAGAGTACGAATTTTGGTTTGAATAATAACCCTGAGTACTAAAATCATGACTATGTAAAAACTGGGGATTTTGGGGACAATTTTCAAAAGTATGCCCAAATTGAGAACAAATTTCACAAGTATTTGGGATAGGGGGTTGGGTTGTTTCATTAAAAGCCCATTGATCGGATGAACCATTAAAATGAGTCATATTCCAATCAATCACAATTCCCAAACATTTTTTTTAATTTTTTAATTTTTAATTTTTTTTTAATTTTTTAATTTTTTGAAATAAAGGGGATAAAATAAACACTTAAACAAGTTCACAAATACTTTTATCAAAAACTAAACTATACCGTGCTTCCCCGGCAACGGCGCCAAAAACTTGATGCAACCCGGTGGGTGTGTGAAAAGTGTGTAAAATAAACCAAGTTAAAATACCCGCAAGTGCACGGATCTTCGTAGTGTAGTGTGCTATGAGTGCGGAATCGTACCACAGGGAAGCTCGTTAGTTAGTTAGTGAAGTAGTGTGAAAGTGTTAAAGCGCTTAAGTGACAGTTCGCAAAGAGTTGAAGTAACGTGCGAGAATGTAAACTAAACTATAACTAACAAAATTGCCTAAGTTAAGCTAAATAATAGCTAAATACGGAAGAATATCTAGGGATCAAATATGTAAATAAGGCAATTAATGTAGGCTCGGCATCCGGATTCTTAAATTCTACACAAGAGGTTAAGCTACAAGCATTAACCTAGTCAATTAACTTAGTCTATTAAAATCCCGATTACTAACTCTGATGTAGGTGCCGTTCCATCTACGAGCGTATAGCCATAGTATGGATCTGTCCTTGCAACCTGGTGTAAAAGGTCTGTTTCAACATAAGTAATCAACATCTCCTTACTAGTCTAGAAACTATGGTCTACTTAAAAGCATTACCTATAATTTCTTGGAATCTTTAAGGTTGTCAAGCTATTGATTCACTATTAAAGCATGGATATATGACACGAAAATAAAGCAATCATATCATCTACTTAAAAGTATTATATATGAAAGACAATACTTAATTAATACAAGCCATATATTGCATTAAAACTAAATTATCCGAATCCGAGACCATATATTAAAAGACCATTATTTACAATATCCTACCCTAGATAAGAATTCTACTCAGACATAATAAATACGAGTTTATACAAATAAAAGAGAGTCAAGAAAGGCTCCCCCGTATTGACGAACGCGTATTTCTGAACTCCAGGTCTGAACAGAAATTCTATAGCTATTCAGGCAGAACTTTTCCCCGAATAAGAGCTATTTTTGAGCAAATGCTCAAAAATGAGCGTTAGGATGTCCGCTGTACAGTAGCTATTCAGGCAGAATGCCCCTGAATAAGAGCCACTAGGCAGGACTTCCTCCGTATATAGCTATTTAGGCAAAATCCTAAATAAGAACTATAAAATTAACTTGACAAAAATTGAAAATATTGGAAAAATATCCAAAGCTCTCAAAAATTGTAAGAAAAAATGAAGAGGCTTGATGTCTATTTATAGGAAAATTTAGCTACTATTCACGCGGGTACTATTCACGTGGTTACTATTCACTCGACTACTATTCCCGTAGTTACTATTCACGTGATTACTATTCACGCGACTACTATTCACGTATTCTGCATGCAGTTTTTACTGTTCACGAGTTGACCATCACTATTCAAGCGTTGACCGCTACTATTCATGCGTTGACCAAAAAGTTGATCAATGCTATTCCAAGTTTATTCGGCGTTCTGAGTCCGTTTCCGCATTCTGTTTGGTCAAATTCTTCCTCTACGGGCTTCAATTCTTGGTCAACACTTGAGCTTGTCTTTGACTTTGACCGGTTCGTTGACCGCAGCATCTTCAGGCGTTTTTCACTGTTTTGACCCTCCAAACGATGGAATTTGGCTAAAATCACGCCGCCCACAGGACAAAGTCTTGTGTTTTGCTCAGACTATTATTTCTACCCGAAAAACGGATATGGTTTGCCAAAAACGGACATGGGTTACTATTTGAGATCATCTGGGTCAATGCTCTGAATCCAATTTCGTGCTAGTTTCAGCCAAATTTCTTCTCTATGAGCTTCATTCTTCAACTGCTTCTCGTGCTTCCGCATTCTTGACTTCTTGTCTTGCAATTTGGATTATTTTGGGTCTGATTTTCCACTT
This sequence comes from Ehretia macrophylla, assembly GCA_037974665.1. NCBI lineage: Eukaryota > Viridiplantae > Streptophyta > Magnoliopsida > Boraginales > Ehretiaceae > Ehretia > Ehretia macrophylla. Next base: position 11,288,710 of record CM075764.1, on the reverse strand, counting down.
TTCTGTGTCATCCTACATTGCATCGAAAATATCAAAGTATTGCAATAATTCCCAAATTAAGATGCAAATATAGTACAAATATCAAGGTTTGAGTGCTGCAAATACAGTCACATCACTTAACTTCGGAATTATGATGGGATCCGATGCATTAGTGCTGGGATGATCGCACCCGTCTTGTTGTGTGCACAAATCCTTTATGTTTTGACCGTTCAAAGTCCCAGCCCAGAGAGATGGCCTATTCAAAAGGCCCAATGGGCTTAACAACAACCCATCCACTTCAAAAACACAGCATCCTGGCAAGACGTGATATCGACGCGTTATAGGGCCTTCAAATGTCCCGCGAGTTAGGTTGTCATCCTTTTAACGGCTCACGACGTACGATCTGGGACGGAAAAACAAAGCAAAAGAAGAAAAGTGGCCCGAAACTGAAGAAAATGTTCAATTTTGGGCTCCGAAAATAGGTACAGCCTAGCAAGATTGTAGCCCCCGTCGTAGAGCTCTCGGAGAGCTTTTAAACGGTATGCATTTCACTGCGTAACTCCTTACGGATTAAAAGTTATGGGCACCGGAGTGACGGAGACCTGGTCACAAGCCCCACGCCCTCGATTTGCGGGCCCAGCCTCCACGTGAATCGAAGTTGTCTTGCCCAAGGTGCTGTGAGATTCGGTAATAGAAATGTGGTGGATAAAGTATCTTGGCAACCCTAACCGGGGCAAAAAAAATTGAAAATGGGGGTGCAACACGAGGATTTCCCACGGGGTCACCCATCCTAGTACTAATCTCGCCCAACCACACTTAAATTCAGAGTTCTGATGGGATCTGGTGCATTAGTGCTGGTATGATCGCACCCGTCATGTTGTGGGCACAAATCCTTTATGTGTTGATAGTTCACAGTCCCAGCCCAGAGAGATGGCCCATTCAAAAGGCCCAACGGGCTTAACGACAACCTATCTTCTTTAACAACGCAGCATCCTCGGAAGACGTGATATCGACACATTATAGGGCCCTGTAATATCACGCGAGTTAGGTTGTCGTCCTTTTAATAGCTCACGACGTACGATCTGGGATGAAAAAATAGAGCAAAAGAAGAAAAGTGGCCCGAAACTGATTAAAACATTCGATTTTGGGCTCCGAAAACAGGTGCAGTCGAGCAGGCTTGCTGCCCTCGCTGTAGAGCTCTCGGAGAGCTTTCCAACTGCAAACTGTGCGCCGCGTAACTCCTTACGGATCAAAATTTATGGGCACCAGAGCGATGGAAACCTAGTCACAAGCCCTACGCCCTCGTTTTGCGAGACCAACCTCTACGTGAAGCGAAGTTGTCTTGCCCAAGGTGCCGTGGGATTCGGTAATAGAAACGTGGTGGATAAAGTATCTTGGAAACCCTAACCGGGGTAAAAAAAATTAAAAAGGGGGGTGCTACTCAAGGACTTCCCATGGGGTCACCCATCTTAGTACTACCTCACCCAAGCACGTTCAACTTCAGAGTTCTGATGGGATCCGGTGCATTAGTGCTGGTATGATTGCACCCGTCATGTTGTGGGCTCAAATCCTTTATGAGTTAATAGTTCACAGTCCCAGCCCAGAGAGATGGCCCATTCAAAAGGCCTAATGGGCTTAACGACAACCCATCCGCTTTAACAACGCAGCATGCTTGCAAGACATGATATCGACACGTTGTAGGGCCTTGTAATTTCCTGCGAGTTAGGTTGTCGTCCTTTTAACAGCTCACGATGTACGATTCGGGATGCAAAAATGGAGCAAAAGAAGAAAAGTGGCCCGAAACTAATAAAAATGTTTGATTTTGGGCTCTGAAAACAGGCACAACCGAGCAGGCTTACTGCCCACGTTGTGGAGCTCTCGGAGACCTTTCCAACTGTATGTTGCGCGCCGCATAACTTCTTACGGATTAAAAGTAATGGGCACCAAAGCGACGGAGACCTGGTCAAGCCCTCGGTTTGCTCGCCCATCCTCTACTTGAAGCGAAGTTGTCTTGCCCAAGGTGGCGTGGGATTCGGTAATAGAAATGTGGTGGACAAAGTATCTTGGCAACCCTAACCGGGGCAAAAAAAATTGAAAAGGCGGGGGGGGGGAGGGTGCAACACGAGGACTTCCAAGGGGGCCACCCATCCTAGTACTACTCTCGCCCAAGCACGCATAACTTCGAAGTTCTGATGGGATCCGGTGCATTAGTGCTGGTATGATCACACCCGTCATGTTATGGACACAAATCCTTTATGTGTTGACAGTTCACAGTCGCAGCCCAGAGAGATGGCCCATTCAAAAGGCCCAATGGGCTTAACGACGACCCATCTGCTTTAACAACGCAGCATCCTCAGAAGACGTGATATCGACACATTGTAGGGCCCTGTAATATCTCGCGAGTTAGGTTGTCGTCCTTTTAACAGCTCATGACGTACGATCCTGGATTAAAAAATATGGCAAAAGAAGAAAAGTAGCCCGAAACTGATGAAAACATTCGATTTTGGGATCCGAAAATAGGTGCAGTCAAGCAGGCTTGCTGCCCCAGCCGTAGAGCTCTCAGAGAGCTTTTCAACGGTATACTGTGCGCCGCGTAACTCCTTACGGATCAAAAGTTATGGGCACAGGAGCGACGGAGACCTAGTCACAAGCCCTACGACCTCGGTTTGTGGGACCAGCCTCTACGTGAAGTGAAGTTGTTTTGCCCAAGGGGCCATGGGATGCGGTAATTAAAATGTCATGGATAAGGTTTCTTGGCAACCCTAACCGGGGCAAAAAAAATTGAAAAGGGGGGTTACAACACGTGGACTTCCCAAAGAGTCATCCATCCTAGTACTACTATCACCCAAGCATACTTAACTTCAAAGTCCATATGGGATCCGGTGCATTAGTGCTGGTATTTACGCACCCGTCATGTTGTGGGCACAAATCCTTTATGTTTTGACCATTCACAGTCACAGCCCAGAGATATTGTCCATTCAAAAGGCCCAATGAGCTTAACGACAACCCATCTGCTTCCACAACATAGCATCCTCGCAAGACATGGTATCGACGCATTGTAGGGCCCTCTAATGTCCCGCGAGTTAGGTTGTCGTCCTTTTCACAGCTCACGACGTACGATCCGGGATGGAAAAACAGAGCAAAAGAAGAAAAGTGGCCTGAAACTGATGAAAACGTTCGATTTTGGGATCCAAAAACAAGCGCAGTCGAGCACGCTTGCTGCCCCCGTCGTAGAGCTCTCGTAGATGTTCGCCGAGAAACTCCTTACGGATTAAAAGTTATGGGCACCGGAGCGACGGATACCTGGTTACAAGCCCCATGCCCTCAGTTTGCGGGCCTAATCGCTACGTGAAGCGAAGTTGTCTCGCCCAAGGTGCCGTGGGATTCGGTAATAGAATTGTGGTGGATAAAGGATCTTGGTAACCCTAACCGAGGCAAAAAAAATTGAAAATAGGGGGTGCAACGCGAGGACTTCCTAGGGGGTCACCCATTCTAGTACTACTCTCTCCCAAGCACGCTTAACTTTGGAGTTCTGATTGGATTCGATGCATTAGTGCTGGTATGATCGCACCCGTCATGTTGTGGGCACAAATCCTTTATGTGTTGACCGTTCACAATCCCAGCCCAGAGAGATGGCCCATTCTAAAGGCCCAATGGGCTTAACGACAACCTATCCGCTTCAACACTGCAGCATCCTCACAAGATGTGATATCGACACGTTGTAGGGCCCTCTAATGTCCCGCGAGTTAGGTAGTCGTCTTTTTAACAGCTCACGACGTACGATCCAGATGAAAAAATAGGGCAAAAGAAGAAAAATGGCCTAAAATTGATGAAAACGTTCAATTTTGGTATCCAAAAATAGGCGCAGTCGTGCAGGCTTGCTGCCTCCGTCGTAGAGCTCCCGGAAAGCTTTCCAACGGTATGTTGTGCGCCGCCTAACTCCTTACGGATCAAAAGTTATGGGCACCAGAGCGACGGAGACCTGGTCACAAGCCCTACGCCCTCTGTTTGCGAGCCCAGCCTCTACATGAAGCGAAGTTGTCTTGCCCAAGGTGTCGTGGGATTCAGTAATACAAATGTGGTGGATAAAGTATCTTGGCAACCCTAACCGGGGCAAAAAAAATTGAAAAGGGGGGTGCAACACGAGGACTTCCCAGGTGGTCACCCATCCTAGTACTACTCCCGCCCAAGCACGCTTAACTTCGGAGTTCTGATGGGATCTGGTGCATTAGTGCTGGTATGATTGCACCCGTCATGTTGTGGGCACAAATCCTTTATGTGTTGACGGTTCACAGTCTCAGCCCAATGAGATGGCCCATTCAAAAGGCACAATGGGCTTAACGAAAACCCATCCGCTTTAACAACACAGCATCCTCGCAAGACGTGATATCGACACGTTGTAGGGCACTGTAATATCCCGCGAGTTAGGTTGTCGTTCTTTTAACAACTCACGACGTACGATCCGGGACGAAAAAATAGTGCAAAAGAAGAAAAGAGGCCCGAAAATGAGGAAAACGTTCGATTTTGGACTCTGAAAACTGGTGCAGACGAACAGGCTTGCTGCCCCCGTCGTAGAGCTCTCGGAGAGCTTTCCAACGGTATGCTGTGCACTGCGTAACTTCTTACGGATTAAAAGTTATGGGCACTAGAGCAACGGAGACCTGGTCACAAGCTCTACGCCCTCGGTTTGCGGGCCTAGCCTCTACATGAAGTGAAGTTGTCTTGCCCAAGGTGCCGTGGGATTTTGTAATATAAATGTGGTGGACAAAGTATCTTGGCAAACATAACCGTGGCAAAAAAAATTGAAAAGAGTGGGTACAACACGAGGACTTCCCAGGGGGTCACCCATCCTGGTACTACTCTTGCCCAAGCACGCTTGACTTCGAAGTTCTGATGGGATCCAGTGCATTAGTGCTGGTATGATCGTACCCGTCATGTTGTGGGCACAAATCCTTTATGTGTTGACGGTTCATAGTCCCAGCCAAGAGAGATGGCCCATTCAAAAGGCCCAATGGGCTTAACGACAACCCATCAACTTCAACAACGCAGTATCCTCGTAAGACGTGATATCGACGCACTGTAGGGCCCTGTAATATCCCGCGAGATAGGTTTTCGTCCTTTTAACAGCTCACGACGTACGAACCGGGATGAAAAAATTGAGCATAAGAAAAAAAGAGGCCCGAAACTGATGAAAACATTCGATTTTGGGCTATGAATATAGGCGCAGCCGAGCAGGCTAGCTACCCCCATCGTAGAGCTCCCGGAGAGCTTTCCAACGTTATGTTGTGCGCCACGTAACTCCTTACGAATTTTTTTTAATTAGGGGCACCGAAGCAACGGATACCTGGTCACAAGCCCCACGCCCTCGGTTTGCCGGCCCACCCTCTATTTGAAGCGAAGTTGTCTTGCCCAAGGGGCCGTGGGATTCGGTAATAGATTTGTGGTGGATAAACTATCTTGGCAACCCTAAGCGAGGCAAAAAAAATTGAAAAGGGGGGGTGCAACACGAGGGCTTCCCAGGGGGTCACCCATCCTAGTACTACTCTCGCCCAAGCACGCTTAACTTCGGAGTTCTGATGGGATCTGGTGCATTTGTGCTGGTATGATCACACCGGTCATGTTGTGGGCACAAATCCTTTATGCGTTGACGGTTCACAGTCCCAGCCTAGAGAGATGGCCCATTCAAAAGGCCCAATGGGTTTAACGACAACCCATCCGCTTTAACAACGCAGCATCCTCGCAAGACATGATATCGACACGTTGTAGGGCCCTGTAATATCCCGCGAGTTAGGTTGTCGTTCTTTTAACAGCTCATGATGTACGATCCGGGATGAAAAAATAGAGAAAAAGAAGAAAAATGGCCCGAAACTGAGGAAAACATTCGATTTTGGGCTCTGAAAATTGGCGCGGCCGACAAGGATTACTGCCCCCGTCGTAGAGCTCTCGGACAGCTTTACAACGGTATGCTGTGCGCCGCGTAACTCCTTACGGATTAAAAGTTATAGGCACTTAAGCAACGGAGACCTGGTCACAAGCCCCACGCCCTCGATTTGCGGGCCCTGCCTCCACATGAAGCGAAGTTGTCTTGCCCAAGGTGCCGTGGGATTCTATAATATAAATGTGGTGGACAAACTATCTTGGCAACCCTAACCGGGGCAAAAAAAATTTGAAAAGAGGGGGTGCAACACGAGGACTTCCCAGGGGGTCATCCATCCTAGTACTACTCTCGCCCAAGCACGCTTGACTTCGGAGTTCTGATGGGATCCGGTGCATTAGTGCTGGTATGATCACTCCCGTCATGTTGTGGGCACAAATCCTTTATGTGTTTACGGTTCACAGTCTCAGCCAAAAGAGATGGCCCATTCAAAAGGCCCAATGGGCTTAACGACAACCCATCTGTTTCAACAACGCAGTATCCTCATAAGACGTGATATCGACGCGTTGTAGGGCCCTGTAATATCCAGCGAGATAGGTTGTCGTCCTTTTAACAGCTCACGACATACGATCCAGGACGAAAAAATTGAGCAAAAGAAGAAAAGTGCTCGAAACTGATAAAAACATTCAATTTTGGGCTCTGAAAACAGGCGCAGCCGAGCAGGCTAGCTGCCCCCGTCGTAGAGCTCTCAGAGAGCTTTCCAATGTTATGCTGTGCGCCGCGTAACTCCTTACGAATTAAAAGTTATGGGCACCGGAGCGACAGAGACCTGGTCACAAGCCCCACGCCCTCGGTTTGCGAGCCCAGCCTCTATGTGAAGCGAAGTAGTCTTGCTCAAGGGGCCGTGGGATTTGGTAATAGAAATGTGGTGGATAAAGTATCTTGGCAACCCTAACCGGGGCAAAAAAAATTGAAAATGGGGGGTGCAACACGAGGGCTTCCCAAGGGGTCACCCATCCTAGTACTACTCTCGCCCAAGCACGCTTAACTTCGAAGTTCTAATGGGATCTGGTACATTTGTGCTAGTATGATCGCACCTGTCATGTTGTGGGCACAAATCCTTTATGTGTTGACGGTTCACAGTCGCAGCCCAGAGAGATGGCCCATTCAAAAGGCCCAATGGGTTTAACGACAACCCATCTGCTTTAACAACGCAGCATCCTCGCAAGACGTGATATCAACATGTTGTAGGGCCCTGTAATATCCCCCGAGTTAGGTTGTCGTTCTTTTAACAGCTCACGACGTACGATCCGGAATGAAAAAATAGAGCAAAAGAAGATAAGTGGCCCGAAATTGAGAAAAACGTTCGATTTTGGGCTCTGAAAACTGGCATAGCCAAGCAGTATTGTTGCCCCCATCGTAGAGCTCTCGGAGTGCTTTCCAACGGTATTCTGTGAGTCGTGTAACTCCATACGGATTAAAAGTTATGGGCACTGGAGCAACGGAGACCTGGTCACAAGCCCCAAGCCCTCGGTTTGCGGGCCCAGCCTCAACAGGAAGCGAAGTTTTCTTGCCCAAGGTGCCGTGGGATTCTGTAATATAAATATGGTGGACAAAGTATCTTGGCAACCCTAACCGGGGCAAAAAAATTTGAAAAGATGGGGTGCAACACGAGGACTTCCCAGGTGGTTACCCATCCTAGTACTACTCTCGCCCAAGCACGCTTGACATCGGAGTTCTGATAGGATCCGGTGCATTAGTGCTGGTATGATCGCTCCCGTCATGTTGTGGGCACAAATCTTTTATGTGTTGACAGTTCACAGTCCCAGCCAAGAGAGATGGCCCATTCAAAAGGCCCAATGGGCTTAACGACAACCCATCCGCTTCAACAACGCAGTATCCTCGTAAGACGTGATATCGACGAGTTGTAGGGCCCTGTAATATCCCGCGAGATAGGTTTTCATCCTTTTAATAGCTCACGACATACGATCCGGGATGAAAAAATTGAGCAAAAGAAGAAAAGTGGCCCGAAACTGGTGAAAACATTCGATTTTGGGCTTTGAAAACAGGCGCAGCTTAGCAGGCTAGCTACCCCCGTCGTACAGCTCTCGGAGAGCTTTCCAATGTTATATTGTGCATCGCGTAACTCCTTACGGATTAAAAGTTATGGGCACCAGAGCGACGGAGACCAGGTCACAAGCCCCACGCCCTCGGTTTGCGGGCCCAGCCTCTATGTGAAGCGAAATTGTCTTGCACAAGGGGTCGAGGGATTTGGTAATAGAAATGTGGTGGATAAAGTATCTTGGCAACCCTAACCGGGGCAAAAAAAATTGAAAAGGGGGGGTGCAACACGAGGGCTTCCCAGGGGGTCACCCATCCTAGTACTACTCTCGCCCAAGCACGCTTAACTTCGGAGTTTTGTTGGGATCCGTTGCATTAGTGCTGGTATGATCGCACCCGTCATGTTGTGGGCATAAATCCTTTATGTGTTGGCCGTTCACAGTCCCAGTCCAGAGAGATTGCCCATTCAAAAGGCCTAATGGGCTTAGCGACAACCCATCTGCTTCAACAACGTAGCATCCTCGCAAGACTTGACATCGATACGTTGTAGGGCTCTCTAATGTCCCACGAGTTAGGTTGTCGTCCTTTTAACAGCTCACGATGTACAATCCGAGATGGAAAAACAGAGAAAAAGAAGAAAAGTGGCTCGAAATTGATGAAAATGTTCAATTTTGGGCTCCGAAAATATGCGCAGCCCAGCAAGCCTGCTGCCCCATCGTAAAGCTCTCCGAGAGATTTCTAATGGTATGTTGTGCGCCGCATAACTCCTTTCCGGATTAAAAGTTATGGGCACCGGAGAGACGGAGTCCTGGGCACTAGCCCTATGCCCTCGGTTTACGGGCCCAACCTCTGCGTGAAGCGAAGTTGTCTTGCCCAAGGTGCCGTGGGATTCGGTAATAGAAATGTGGTGGATAAAGTATCTTGGCAACCCTAACAGGGGCAAAAAAAATTGAAAAGCGGCGGTGCAACACGAGGACTTCCAAGGGGGTCACCCATCCTAGTACTACTCTCGCCCAACCACGCTTAAATTCGGAGTTTTGTTGGGATCCAGTGCATTAGTGCTGGTATAATCACACCCGTCATGTTGTGGGCACAAATCCTTTATGTGTTGGCCATAAACAGTCCCAGTCCAGAGAGATGGCCCATTCAAAACGCCCAATGGGCTTAACGACAACCCATCCGCTTCAACAACGCAGTATCCTCGCAAGACGTGATATCGACACGTTGTAGGGCCTTGTAATATCCCGCGAGTTAGGTTGTCGTCCTTTTAACAGCTCACGACGTACGATCCGGGACGGAAAAACAAAGCAAAAGAAGAAAAGTGGCCCAAAACTGATGAAAACGTTTGATTTTGGGCTCTGAAAATTGACACAGCCGAGCAGGCTTACTGTCCCCGTCGTAGAGCTCCCAGAGAGCTTTCCAACAGTATGCTGTGCACCCCATAACTCCTTACAGATCAAAAGTTATGGGCACTGGAGCGACAGAGACCTAGTCACAAGCCCTACGCCCTCGGTTTGCGGTCCCAGTCTGTATGTGAAAAGAAGTTGTCTTGCCCAAGGGGCCGTGGGATTCGGTAATAGAAATGTGGTGGATAAAGTATCTTGGCAACCCTAACCGGGAAAAAAAAAATTGAAAAGGGGCAGTGCAACACGAGGACTTCCCAGGGGGTCACCCATCCTAGTACTACTCTCGCCCAACCACGCTTAAATTCGTAGTTTTGTTGGGATCCGGTGCATTAGTGCTGGTATGATCGCACCCGTCATGTTGTGGGCACAAATCCTTTATGTGTTGGCCGTTCACAGTCCTAGTCTAGAGAGATGGCCCATTCAGAAGGCCCAATGGGCTTAACAACAACCCATCCGCTTCAACAACGCAGCATTGTGAGGCCCGACCCCGAATAACGTATGTTACCTTGATTTGCGTGTCATAGACCAAGAATGATATGACTGACCTTGAACTATGTACCCTATCTTGGTTTTCGTGCATGTCTCATCGTACGTGCTTTGACCTAGAATTGTGTGCCCTAATTCTTGATATACGTGTGATACCTAGATAAACGTGCCATGACCTTGTTTTATGTGCGAGACCTCGATTTGTGTGTGTCTCTTCGTTTCGTGTGCATTAACCTTGAATTACGTGTCTTAACCTAGGTTTAAGAGTCGTACCTCGATTTACGTACGTTGCATTGAATTATGTACCTTGTATTGGTTTACGTACATTTACTTAGGGTTGCGTGCATTTGCATTGGAATTCGTGCATTTATCTTGAAGTATGTATATTAGTGTTGAAGTTCGTGTCTCACCTCGTAGTTCGTGTCTACCTCGTAGTTCGTGTCTACCTCGTAATTCGTGCCCTAGACCTAGGAATCTGTGCCACCACATTAACCAATAAAGAATCCTACACAAGCATTAGACTATTAAATAATCCTATACAATCCACTAACCAATATTATATTCCTAATTCAAATCTCTACAAAACCCACTAACTATAAAATATTCTATTCTACCCAACATTCTCTTACACATGTCATAACTTTTGCCTTATCCTAGACACTTTAAACTAAACCTATGCACTTCTCTCTCTCTCCTCACATGCCTAAACACTATTTTAATGCAACCAATTCAGATTTGTAGCATACTACACGTTTTTTTGACACTACATGCACAATTCAAAGTCAAACAAGACCATACATGCATATAAGTGTTCATTTTATATACTAAAGCATTCCTAAACCCTAGACCACCTTTTTGCTAACTCCCAAGCACTCCTCTTGCACTCCTAATCCACCTAAGCACCCTTAGATTATAGTATATTCAAGACAAGGCAGAATTCTGCCCACAACAACAAGCACCACACGATTAAACCTAGTCAAACCCCTAGACAAGCTCTTACACACACTCTAACCCCAATGCCCCTTTTTCCTAAGCCCTAAACTACCCCATGATTATTCCCCTACACCTCACACACTCCCAAGAAGCATATTTTTCAGATTTGAAGTCCCAAGAACCGTTGCAAACAAGGCTAATTCAGCCAAGGCCATACAATCAAAACTAGACAACAATAAATCACTAGTTTCATTCTCTTTTGTTGTCTTTTCTCTCTTAGCCTTAGCTCTCAAAATCTCTCTCTCTCTCCACTATTTCTCACTGCCTCTTGCACTTAAGAGGCTGACTAAACCATTTAGCCAAGGTAGAAGGCCTCCATGACCCAAGCAAGCAAGCTACTACACGGCACAAACTCATCTAGGGCTATCCACGGCTTAGGTAAGGTTTCCTTGTTTCCTTTTATGTTCCTTTCTACTTCTCTTGGATATAAGCTCATACATGTCTTCCATAGTCATTAGCAAAGCCAAGGATTAAGGTAGAGGCAAGGAAAGGCACGCTCAAAGCAAGAACCAGGCACTTAGGGCACACCGAGCCATTTTCACAAGCATTTGTGCATCTTCTTGATTGAATTGCTAAGGTGGGGGCTAAAACCTTTTGAAAATCCTTCAAAAATCCACATGCATGCTCATAAAAGTATGTCTTTGCTTTTGTACTTGAGTTATATGTTCGTTCATAAGCCTTTGCAACCATGCATGGCAAGATCTTGGCTTGAAAGTGATGATAGGTGAAGTCGGATTGTTGACAGCTCTTTGACCAGTTTGTTTCGAGGTAAGTTTTGCTAGGCAAATGATGTTGAAAATGCATGAAAATTGGTAGTGACTATTTTTCCCAGTTTTGAACATTTTTTGCAGAAATAGGCCGAAGCTAATTTTGACTCTAAGGTCTTCCAAATGGCGAATCTTTAAAATGTGTCCAAATCTGGAAATCTGGAAAAATGAAGCAGGTTTTGGTAGATGCACTGACCTTGTAGAACAAACCATATTTGACTTAGTAAATGATGTCCAAAATGCATGAAATTTGGTGTGCTAATATATTTTTCAGTTAGGGACATTTTTGTCAGAAATGGACTAAGGCTGAATCTGACCCTAAGGACCTCAAAAACGTCACTTATCGAAATGTGTGCAAGTCTAGACAGTTTTGTGCTATCCCACAGTTTCGGCTATATCTAATAATCCCGAACTCCAATTGATGCAAGGTTTGTTTCTGATTTTAGTTAAATTCTTAAGCTTTAATTGGACATATTATTCACTAGAATTGGAGATTGTTTGCTTATCTTAATGATTGTGAGAAAACAGCCTATTGCAGTAAGGGTTTCACTTAGTGTTAAGCTTAGAAAAATTGTTGTGACTCCTCTTGTTAAATTAAATGCTTGGGATTGTAGCTTCGGGATGTTGTGTGGACTGTTTTGAATGTTTGAGGATGTTGAATTAAATGATGCATGGCTTGAGATTGACTTTGAGTTGGTTTGAGGCTCAAATTGCATGAATATGCACGAAATGGAAACCCTATTGACTAGGTAGTTTTGCTAAGTGTTGATCATTTGGATATTGTGTGGAATTATATGTTTAGTAGGCTACCCGTAAATGCCTTTATAGTCCTAAATGTGATTTTGATCATTGCATGTTGACAAATAGGCTTTTCTTGCGCCCGAACCCACGTAGATGTTATTGCATGTTGAATAATCTTATTACTTGATCACGTGGACTTCGTAATGAGTTATATGGCTTGATTTACATGTGTTACGTGGCTGCCCGTTTAATGTTCATATAACTTGATCGCTACTTGGTGTGTGTTATAAATATGTGCAAAATAACCAAGTTTTAATAACCCGCAAGTGCACGGATCTTGTAGTGTAGTGTGCAAAGAGTGCGAAATCGTATCCACAGGGAAGCTCGTTAGTTAGTTAATGTAATGTGTGAAAGTGTTTAAAGCGGTAAGTGACAGTTTGAAATGACGTTTGAGTAACGAGTAAAAAATGTAAACTAAAAGCTAAGGTTTTTGTTTAGCTAAGTACGGAAGAATATCTAGGGATCAAATATGTAAATAAGGCAATTAATGTAGGCTCGGCATCCGAATTCTTAAATTCTATACAAGAGGTTAAGCTACAAGCATTAACCTAGTCAATTAACTTAGTCTATTAAAATCTCAATTACTAACTCTGATGTAGGTGCCGTTCCATCTACGAGCATATAGCCATAGTATGGATCTTTCCTTGCAACCTGGTGTAAAAGGTCTGTTTCAACATAAGTAATCACCATCTCCTTACTAGTGTAGAAACTATGGTCTACTTAAAAGCATTACCTATAATTTCTTGGAATCTTTAAGGTTGTCAAGCTATTGATTCACTATTAAAGCATGGATATATGACATGAAAATAAAACAATCATATCATCTACTTAAAAGCATTATGTATGAAAGACAATACTTAATTAATACAAGGCATATATTGCATTAAAACTAAATTATCCGAATCCGAGACCATATATTAAAAGATCATTATTTAAAATATCCTACCCTAGATAAGAATTCTACTCAGACATAATAAATACGAGTTTATACAAATAAAGGAGAGTCAAGAAAGGCTCCCCCGTATTGACGAACGCGTATTTCTGAACTCCAGGTCTGAACAGAAATTCTATAGCTATTCGGGCAGAGCTTCCCCCCGAATAAGAGCTATTTTTGAGCAAAGGCTCAAAAATGAACGTTAGGATGTCACGTGTACAGTAGCAATTCGCGCAGAATGCCCCCGAATAAGAGCCACTAGGCAGGACTTTCTCCGTATATAGCTATTTAGGCAAAATCCTAAATAAGAACTATAAAATTAACTTGACAAAAATTGAAAATATTGGAAAAATATTCCAAAGCTCTCAAAAATTTTGTGAAATTATGAAGAGGGATGATGTCTATTTATAAGAAAACTTGGCTACTATTCACGCAGGTACTATTCACACAGCTACTATTCACGTAGTTACTATTCATGTGACTACTATTCACACGGTTACTATTCACGTATTCTGCACGCAGTTTTACTATTCACGCGTTGACCGATACTATTCATGCGTTGACCAAAAAGTTGACCAATGCTATTCCAATTTTATTCAGCATTCTGAGTCCGTTTCTGCACTCCGTTTGGCCAAATTCTTCCTCTACGGGCTTCAATTCTTGGTCAACACTTGAGTTTGTCTTTGACTTTGACCGGTTCGTTGACCGCAGCATCTTTGGGCATTTTTCACTGTTTTGACCCTCCAAACAATGGAATTTGGCTAACATCACGCCACCCACAGGACAAAAGTCCTGTGTTTTGCTCAGACTGTTGTTTCTACCCGAAAAACGGATATGGTTTGCCAAAAACGGACATGGGTCACTATTTGAGATCATCTGGGTCAATGCTCTGAATCCAATTTCGTGCTAGTTTCAGCCAAATTTCTTCTCAATGAGCTTCATTCTTCAACCGCTTCTCATGCTTCCCCATTCTTGACTTCTTCACTTGTAATTTGGATCATTTTGAGTCTGATTTTCCACTTTTCGGTATCATCCTACATTGCATCAAAAATATAAAAGTATTGCAATAATTCCCAAATAAAGATGCAAATATAGTACAAATACCAAGGTTTGAGTGCTGCAAATACAGTCACATCAACATCCCCAAACCTAAACCTTGTTTGCCCTCAAGCAAGACTGTCTTTAAAACAGATGTGAAAGTAGATTTTGCAAAATTTTTACAAGTCAAAAACAGATGAAGTAATCTATCCTATCTTTTTGTCAAACACTTTCCAAATCTGAAACATGAGAAATGCAATCTACTATCTTAAACATATTCAGCAATTAATGACAAACATGATAAGAGAACTTTGTACATAGTTTTCACAAATAGGTACTCTTATTGGAAATCGACTATTGATTGCTTTGGAGTACATATTTAGAAGTAAACTAAGCAAATTAAGTTCATTCAATTCCCAACTTTCAAGTTATGCAAACATATTGGACCTTGATATTCTTACCTACATTTGTAATCAAACTCTTGATCATGCCTTAACCCTTTAACATTTGCCAGAAATATAAAAGTACAACTAATAATACCTCTATATAGTGTTCAGCTCACGACGTACGATTCGGGAAGGAAAAAAAGAGCAAAAGAAGAAAAGTGGCCTGAAATTGATAAAAATGTTCGATTTTGGGCTCCGAAAACAGGTGCAGCCGAGCAGGCTTGCTACCCCCGTTGTAGAGCTCTCGGAGAGCTTTCCAATGGCATGCTGTGTGCCGCGTAACTCCTTACGGATCAAAAGTTATGGGCACCGGAGTAACGGAGACCTGGTCACGAGCCCTACGCCCTCGGTTTACGGGCCTAGCCTCTACGTGAAGCGAAGTTGTCTTGCCCAAGGTGCCATGGGATTCGGTAATAGAAATGTGGTGGATAAAGTATCTTCGTCACCCTAATCGGGGCAAAAAAAATTGAAAAGGGGGGTGCAACACAAGGACTTCCCAGGGTGTCACCCATTCTAGTACTACTCTCGCCCAATCATGCTTAACTTCGGTGTTCTGATGGGATTTGGTGCATTAGTGCTGGTATTATCGCACCAATCATGTTGAGGGCACAATTCCTTTATGTGTTAACGGTTCACAGTCCCAGCCTAGAGAGATGGCCCATTCAAAAGGGCCAATGGGCTTCACAACAACCCATCCGCTTCAACAACGCAGCATCTTCATAAGACGTGATATCGACTCGTTGTAGGGCCCAGTAATATCTCGCGAGCTACATTGTCGTCCTTTTAACAGCTCACGGCGTACAATCCGTGACGGAAAAACAAAGCAAAAGAAGAAAAGTGGCCCGAAACTAATGAAAATGTTCGATTTTAGGCTCTGAAAATAGGCGCAATCAAGCAGGTTTGCCGCCCCTGTCGTAGAGCTCTCGGAGAGCTTTCCAACGGTATGCTGTGTGTCACGTAACTCCTTACGGATTAAAAGTTATGGGCACCGAAGTGATAGAGACCTGGTCACAAGCCCCACGCCCTCGGTTTGCCGACACAGCCTCTACATGAAGCGAAGTTGTCTTGACCAAGGGGCTGTGGGATTCGAAAATAGAAATGTGGTGGATAATGTATCTTGGCAACCCTAACCGGGGCAAAAAAAATTGAAAATGGGGGGGGGGGGGGGGCAACACGAGGGCTTCCTAGGGGGTCACCCATCCTAGTACTACTCTTGCCCAAGTACGCTCAACTTCGGAGTTCTGATGGGATCCGGTGCATTAGTGCTGGTATGATCGCACCCGTCATATTGTGGGCTCAAATCCTTTATGTGTTGATGGTTCACAGTCCCAGCCCAGAGAGATGGCTCATTCAAAAGGCCCAATGGGCTTAACGATAACCTATCCGCTTTAACAACGCAGCAACCTCGCAAGACGTGATATCGACACGTTGTAGGGCCCTATAATACCTCACAAGTTAGGTTGTGGTCCTTTTAACATCATACGACGTACGATCCGGGACGGAAAAACAGAGCAAAAGAAGAAAAGTCACCTGAAACTGATGAAAACATTCAATTTTAGGCTCCGAAAATAGGTGTAGCTGAGCAAGCTTGCTGCCCCCGTCGTAAAGCTCTCAGAAAGCTTTCCAACGGTAAGTTGTGGGCCACGTAACTCCTTACGGATAAAAAGTTATAGGCACCGGAGCGACGGAGACCTGGTCACAAGCCCTACGCCCTTGGTTTACGGGCCCAACCTCTACGTGAAGAGAAGATGTCTTGTCCAAGGTGCCGTGGGATTCAGAAATAGAAATGTGGTGGATAAAGTATCTTGGCAACCCTAACCGGGGCAAAAAAAATTGAAAAAGGGGGTGCAACACGAGGACTTCCCACGGGGTCACCCATCCTAGTACTACTCTTGCCCAAGAGCTCTTAACTTTGGAGTTCTTATGGGATCCGGTGCATTAGTGCTATTAGGATAGCACGCGTCATGTTGTGGGCACAAATCCTTTATGTGTGGACGGTTCACAGTCCCAGCCTAGAGAGATGGCTCATTCAAAAGGCCCAATGGGCTTAACGACAACCCATCCGCTTTAACAACGCAGCTTCCACACAAGACATGATATCGACACATTGTAGGGCCCTATAATATCCCACGAGTTAGGTTGTTGTCCTTTTAACAGCTCACGACGTACGATCCGGGACGGAAAAATAGTACAAAAGAAGAAAAATGGCTCGAAACTGACGAAAACGTTCGATTTTAGGCTCTAAAAATTGGCGCCGCCTAGCAAGCTTGCTGCCGGCGTCGTAGAGCTCCAGGAGAGCTTTCCAATGGTATGCTGTGGGCCCCATAACTCCTTACAGATCAAAAGTTATGGCCACTGGAGCGACAGAGACCTAGTCACAAGCCCTACGCCCCCGGTTTGTGGGCCCAGCCTCTACGTGAAAAGAAGTTGTCTTGCCCAAGGGGCCGTGGGATTCGATAATAGAAATGTGGTGGATAAAGTATCTTGGCAACCCTAACCAGGGCAAAAAAAATTGAAAATGGGGGGTGCAACACGAGGACTTCCCAGGGGGTCACCCATCCTAGTACTACTCTCGCCTAACCACGCTTAAATTCATAGTTTTGTTGGGATCCGGCGCATTAGCGCTGGTATGATCGCACCCATCATGTAGTGGGCACAAATCCTTTATGTGTTTGCCGTTCATAGTCCCAGTCCAGAGAGATTGCCCATTCAAAAGGCCCAATAGGCTTAACGACAACCCATCCGTTTCAACAACGCAGCATCCTCACAAGACGTGACATCGACGCGTTGTAGGGCCCTCTAATATCCCGCAAGCTAGGTTGTCGTCCTTTTAACAGGTCACGACGTACGATCCGGGAAGGAAAAACAGAGCAAAAGAAGAAAAGTGGCCCGAAATTGATGAAAACGTTCAATTTTGGGCTCAAAAACTGGGCGCAGCCGTGCAGGCTTGCGACCCCCGTGGTAGAGCTCTCGGAGAGCGTTTCAACGGTATGTTGTGCCCAGCATAACTCCTTACGGATCGAAAGTTATGGGTTCCGGAGCGAGGAAGACCTAGTCACAAGCCCTACACCCTCGGTTTGCGGGCCCAGCCACTACGTGAAGCGAAGTTGTGTTGCCCAAGGTGCCGTGGGATTCGGTAATAGAAATGTGGTGGATAAAGTATCTTGGTAACCCTAACCGGGGCAAAAAAAAATTGAAAAGGGGAGGGCAACACGAGGACTTCCTAGGGGGTCACTCATCCTAGTATTAATCTCGCCCAAGCACGCTTAACTTCGGAGTTTTGACAGGATCCGGTGCATTAGTGCTGGTATTATCGCACCCATCATGTTGAGAGCACAAATCCTTTATTTGTTTACGGTTCACAATTCCAGCCTCGAGAGATGGCCCATTAAAAAGGCACAATGGGCTTAACGACAACCCATCTGCTTCAACAACGTAGAATCCTCGTAAGACGTGATATCGATGCGTTGTAGGGCCCTGTAATATCATGCGAGTTAGGTTGTCAACCTTTTAACAGCTCACGACGTACGATCCGGCATGGAAAAACAAAGCAAAAGAAGAAAAGTGGCCCGAGACTAATGAAAACGTTCAATTTTTTGCTTTGAAAACAGGCGCAGCCGAGCAGGGTTGCCAACCCCGTCGTAGAGCTCTCAGAGAGCTTTCCAACGGTATGCTGTGCGCTGCGTAGCTCCTTACGGATTAAAAGTTATGGGCACCGGAGCGACAGAGACTTGGTCACAAGCCCCACGCCCTCGGTTTGCGGGCCCAGCCTCTACGTGAAGCGAAGTTGTCTTGCCCAAGGGGCCGTGGGATTCGGTAATAGAAATGTGATGGATAAAGCATCTTGGCAACCCTAACCGATGCAAAAAAAATTGAAAAGCTGGGGTGGAACACAAGGACTTCCCAGGGGGTCACCCATCCAAGTACTACTCTCACCCAACCACGCTTAAATTCGGAGTTTTGTTGGGATCCGGTGCATTAGTGCATGTATGATCGCACCCGTCATGTTGTGGGCACAAATCCTTTATGTGTTGGCCGTTCACAGTCCCAGTCCAGAGAGATGGCCCATTCAAAAGGCCCAATGGGCTTAACGACAACCCATCCACTTCAACAACGCAGCATCCTCACAAGACGTGACATTGAAGCGTTGTAGGGCCCTCTAATGTCCCACGAGTTAGGTTGTCGTCCTTTTAACAGGTCACGACGTACGATCCGGGACGGCAAAACAGAGCAAAAGAAGAAAAGTTGCCATAAATTGATGAAAACATTTTATTTTTTGCTACGAAAACAGGCGCAGCCGAGCAGGCTTGCTGCCCCCGTCATAGAGCTCTCGGAGAGCTTTCCAACGGTATGCTGTGCGCCGCGTAACTCCTTACGGATCAAAAGTTATTGGCACCGGAGCTACGGAGACCTAGTCACAGGCACTACGCCCTCGATTTATGTGCCCAGCCTCTACGTGAAGTGAAGTTGTCTTGCCCAAGGTGCCATGGGATTCGGTAAAAGAAATGTGGTGGATAAAGTATCTTGGTAACCCTAACCGGGGCAAAAAAAATTGAAAAAGGGGGTGCAACACGAGGACTTCCCAGGGGGTCACCCATCCTAGTACTACTCTCGCCCAATCACGCTTACCTTCGGAGTTCTGGCGGGATCCAGTGCATTAGTGCTGGTATTATCGCACCAATCATGTTGAGAGCAAAAATCCTTTATGTGTTGACAGTTCACAGTCTCAGCCCAGAGAGATGGCCCATTCAAAAGGCACAATGGGTTTAACAACAAACCATCCGCTTCAACAAGGCAGCATCCTCGTAAGACGTGATATCGACGCGTTGTAAGGCCCTGTAATATCACACGAGTTAGGTTGTCGTCCTTTTAACAGCTCACGACGTTCGATCCATGACGGAAGAACAAAGCAAAAGAAGAAAAGTGGCCCGAAACAAATGAAAATATTCGATTTTAGGCTCTGAAAATAGGCGTAGCTGAGCAGGCTTGCCGCCCCCGTCGTAGAGCTCTCGGAGAGCTTTCCAACGGTATTCTATACGCCGCGTAACACCTTACGGATTAAAAGTTATGGGCACCGAAGCGATAGAGACCTGGTCACAAGCCCCACGCCCTCGGTTTGTCGGCACAGCCTTTACGTGAAGCGAAGTTGTCTTAACCAAAGGGCTGTGGGATTCGGTAATAGAAACATGGTGGATAAAGTATCATGGCAACCCTAACCGGGGCAAAAAGAATTGAAAATAGGGGGTGCAACACGAGGACTTCCCAAGGGGTCACCCATCCTAGTACTACTCTTGCCCAAGCACGCTTGACTTAGGAATTCTGATGGGATCCGGTGCATTAGTGCTGTTATGATCGTACTCGTCATGTTGTGGGCTCAAATCCTTTATGTGTTGACGGTTCACAGTCCAAGCCCAGAAAGATGGCCCATTCAAAAGGCCCAATGGGCTTAACGACAACCCATCCGCTTTTACAATGTAGCATCCTCGCAAGACGTGATATCGACACATTTTAGGGCCCTGTAATATCCTGCGGGTTAGGTTGTCGTCCTTTTAACAGCTCACGACGTACGATCCAGGATGGAAAAACAAAGCAAAAGAAGAAAAGTGTCCCGAAATTGATGAAAGCATTCGATTTTTGGCACCAAAAACTGGCGCAGCTAAGAAGGATTGCTGCCCTTGTCGTAGAGCTCTCGGAGAGCTTTCCAACGGTATGTTGTGCGCCGCGTAACTCCTTACGGATTAAAAGTTATGGGCACCGGAGCGACGGAGACCTGGTCATAAGCCCCACGCCCTCGGTTTGCGAGCTCAGCCTCTACATGAAGCGAAGTTGTCTTGGCCAAGGTGCAGTGGGATTCTGTAATATAAATATGGTGGACAAAGTATCTTGGCAACCCTAACCGGGACAAAAAAATTTGAAAATGGGCGGGTGCAACACGAGGACTTCCCGGGGGGCCACCCATCCTAGTACTACTCTCACCCAAGCACGCTTAACTTCGGAGTTCTGATGGTATCCTGTGCATTAGTGCTGGTATGATCGCACCCGTCATGTTGTGGGCACAAATCCTTTATGTGTTGATAGCTCACAATCTCAGCCCAGAGAGATGGCCCATTCAAAAGGCCCAATGGGCTAAACGACAACCCATCTGCTTTAACAACGCAGCATCCTCGGAAGACGTGATATCGACATGTTGTAGGGCCTTGTAATATCCCGCGAGTTAGGTTGTCATCCTTTTAACAGCTCACGATGTACGATCCGGGATGAAAAAATAGAGCAAAAGAAGTAAAGTGGCCCAAAACTGATGAAAATATTCAATTTTTGGCTGCGAAAACAAGCGTAGTCGAGCAGACTAGCTGCCCTCGCCGTAGAGCTCTCAGAGAGCTTTGCAACGGTATACTGTGCGCCGCATAACTCCTTACGGATCAAA